>JAUDJH010000018.1:0-10000000 GCA_036320925.1 Automeris io
GACGGATACATTGCGGTTTTTATCTATTTCAATAACATTATCAAATTCGGCGTAAACAATACAGTTAATAGTTTGTACAAGCGTTGACTCAAATCGAACTTCTAATCTTACAGTGCCATGTCTTATAAGATTCCAATGACCTGAAGAGTTGGCTGATAAATCCGGAGTTAAATCAAAAGCTAACAAACAGTAACCGTTCGAATATTGTTCTCTCGAAATTCCATTCCCTTCATTTAAAAAATGTATACCCGTACCCGAAAATAATGTATGATAAGCCGTGGTGAAAATATGGTTTTCAAACGAAGGTTGTAAAGCTTTCGAAGGTATTTGTTGACCATCAATATATAAACAAAATGTGTTAATGTTGTAATTTTCGAAATTAAATGGATTTTTAGTGAGATTACCGTTAAATGCCCCGTTATCAACAAACCCAATAATACATCTTTTTGGGACTTGCCCCAAAAAAATGTTGTCAAGTGTTTTGCCTTGAATCCCAGATGGTATAGTTAAAACTTTCACTTCAGCTCGAGTGACGGGATATTTTGCTGTAGAAAAAGCCAATGCTTTTTGATGTGCAAGTAAAACAGTTGGATTGATTCGTGCTTTACGAACGATAAGTGTTGCATCTGTAATGCATACTTTAAACTTTGAATCACTTGAAGGGGCCATTAAGTTAAATGTTTCTCTAGAGCGAACTAATTTAACTGACATTTCTACACCATTGATCAAGAACTTTTCTTGGTTAAATATATCGCCATGTAAGTGTCCAATCATTTCAATTTCTTGACTTTCAGAAGCTAATTTTTGTCTTTTAACAAATCCTCCATTTTCCTCGCCGGTTTCATTCATTTTGTTGGCTGTATCTTCATACCAAAGGCCACACGTAAGATGAGATTCTTTAGCTGGTTTAGCATAATTCAACAAAGTTTCCATGTAGGCACGATACGCATATGTATTATTTGGAGGTGATATAAGTTTTTGATTTAAATAGACATCAAGTTGACTGAAGATTGAATGCAACCAATTATTAACCGGAGCCACTACCGTTGAGGCAGCTACCTTAGAGGAATCTTGATGCAATATCCTGGCTTTTATATGAATCAAAGTATGAGACAGATCTATATAATCGTCATATCTTCTTATCGTTTTGACGAATGCATTCCAAAATTTGTTAGTTATGACTCAAACATTTCTAACAGTTTCATGTTACAACTTGTTTCATTGTCTGATAACAGAAAAAAGTTCCAAAGTATTTCAAAAATTTCTAAACAATGAGTCAAAATATTTTTAACAATAGTTAATGGAAAGATGACTAACAAAGACACCTTACAAAATGTTATAAACCTATTCATATCTTTTGTTCATATCTTTTGTTCATATCGAAGCCGGAATTCATTATCACAAACCTTTTGTGCATTGGACCCATGAGTCATGGTGTAGGAGCGATATTTTCTATATATATAGGGTTGGAACTGTTTAAGTTACATTGTGAAACTGTCATTTCTATAGTGAACATTTAGTTTGTTATATTTCGTGTATTTCTAAGTGAAGTGAAATACAAGTATAAATTTAATTTACAAAGTATTAGTGACATAGATTCATACAACAATGAATGTAAGTAATTTTGTTATTACTTTATACCACACTTATATACACTAAAAAACCATCGCTACACTACGAACATCCGTCAATTCAGATTTAAATTTATAAAATATTTTTACAGAACTCACTGGAAATTATTGATGAAGAAAATACTTTTAAAAATTACTACTATCCTCTATCGGATGAAGGTAGTCAGGATTTACTTAGTAATTTACAATCAAAACTAAAGAAAAAGAGGGAGCAAAATATTATTACCAAGAATTTAGATGAATTCTTTGAAGGTCCTATAATAAAACGAAAAAAACTTTCATCCACTGTATCTCGAATCGATGAAGAAGGTAATACCGTCTGTTTATCAACAAACGTTGATGATGGTTCCAGCTCAAGTAAACTTATTAAAATAGAAATATATGACATGAAAAAGATTGCAAAAATACCCTCCACAGAACATTGGAAGCACGCAGATTTTAGAGTTAAATATTACACAAATGATAAACACAAAAATTCTGCAAACGTTAGAAACATTGTTTACGAAATAACTAAAGAAATTTCTAAGACTGAAAATTGTAAAAAATCTCACTTTAGTAATAAGTAATAAACGCATTCCATTCAATTAATATTCGTGTATATATTATTTACTTATAGTTTCTGAATATAATAATCATGTGTATTTTATAGCTAGAATATAAAAAAACTATTTTTGTAAATACAAATTTTTATTAGTACTTTCTTTAAATAAGTTCGTGTCATATATTTCCATTTTATTGAAACATAATCTAAAATTATATCTGTACCTTTCTTCAACGCAAATCTAATATGGAATGTATAATTTGTGGGGAATAGTTCCAGAGAGTGGATTGAAAGACTCCACATATGATGAAGAATTGTACAATATTTGTGCAGTAGTTGAGGAAAACATAGCGTGAGTATGCCTTCTTAAATTATCTCAAAATTTACAGAATTGTTTTGTTCTTCTTCTATAAATATGTTTCTTCTTTGTTTTAGACAATCAAAACAATCATATCAAATCGGGATGGGGTCTAAGAAACTTTGTAGTACGAAGGATGATGACAATAATAAGAAAAAGACTAGATATGAAGATAGGCCATCAACTTCATTATCATCGATCGGGATATCAGCAGACCTCGATGTCGACAAGGTGCAATGTAACACGTGTAAAATTTTGATAACTAGAAAATACTTTACCAATCATTTGAAAAGCAAAATTCATAATAATAATGTTTTAACTTCTCACACATCTCTTAAAAATGTATCAATTGCTGAAACAGCCTTTGGAAATAGAATAATTACATATAAAATTAAAAATAAATCTGATTTATCATCTATGTTAGATTTTGAAACGCCGGAATTGTTTTTAAGTTCTATAAAAGATGATGTGCTATTTTTGATTGAAGAATCTATGCAGAAACATACTGCTTTTAAAGTAAATTTTATACTACACGCAGATTTTATACAACAAACTAAAGATATTCTAAATTCATTTGATTTTCAAACATGTAATTATATAATTTTTCGAGGTGATGACTTAAATATTTTCTTTTCTTCATTATGTGATGCTATAACAAATAAAATAAGTGCTTTTGAACAAAAAGACAGTGGGTGGAGTCTTAAACAAATTAATTGCTTAGACATGAATATTAATAAATTTAATCCGCTACGTGGTACGTCATATATTGATTTACCTAAAGATATTAGTAATAAAAAAGCTGTGATAAACGTAAAAAACTCTGACAATTTATGTTTTCAATGGGCATTACTTTCGGCATTATATCCAGTGAGTAAGAACACAAATCGAGTATCGTCCTATAGCATGCATGTAAATAAACTAAAATTTAATGGTGTATCTTTTCCCGTTAAATTAAATGATATATCAAAAGTTGAAAAATTAAATAATATTAGTATCAATGTATTCGGTTTAGAATTTAATAAAGAAATGAAAAGGCATAGTGTAGTGGGTCCACTATATTTAACAAAATGTCGTAGAAATAGTCACATTAATTTATTACTCATAAATAGAGAAAGGACTTACCACTATTGTTATATTAAAAACTTATCAAGATTGGTCAGTAAACAAATTTCAAATCAAAATCATGTGGTTTATATATGCGATGGATGTTTATTGCATTTCCCCACAAAGGAAAGGTTGAATAACCATCAACAATATGATTGTTCACATATTACTGTAGAACTACCAAATATAGATAAAAGATATAAAAATTGGTTTGGACAACTAGTGTCAAATACTCAATTAAAATTTGAAAATTTTCATAAAAAGTTAAAGATACCCTTCGTTATATATGCAGATTTTGAAGCCTTTTTAAATCCAATAAAAACGTGTTCTAACGATCCAAATAAACCGTATACTAAAAATGTTCACAAACATGAAGTTTATAGTTTTGGATATTATATTAAATGTTCATATGATAATAGTTTGTCAAAATATGTAACGTATAGCGGTCCAGATTGTGTACAGATATTTATGAATCGTTTATATGATGATTTAAAAATAATAAGTAAGAAAAATAGTTTTCAAAAATGCCCCAAACCATTGACTGCAGAAAATGAAAAGGAAATTGCGAATTCTAAACTCTGTTGTATATGTGAAATAGAATTTTCTGATGATAAAAAGATTTCATATTTTGATTGGTATACAGGTAATTTTAGAGGTGTTGCACACGATGTTTGTATAAGCAAATTTAGGATACCACGTCATGTTCCAGTATTCCTACATAATCTCAGCCACTATGATGCACATTTCATTGTTCATGCATTAAACTTTGTAGAGGGTGATGTGGATGTCATTCCCCAAAACAAAGAAAGATACATATCTTTTTCTAAAACATTAATAATAAATAGCCAAATTTTGAATTTAAGATTTCTTGATTCCCTAAAATTTTTACCATGTAGTCTTGAGCAATTAGCTAAAAATCTCAACGATGAACAATTTATTACTTTAAAAAATAGTTTTCCAAGAAATGAAGATTTCAGGTATGTTAGGAGAAAAGGTATTTATCCTTATGAATTTATAACATCATACGACTGTTTAAAATTAACATCTATTCCCACTAAAAATCAATTTTACAGTTCATTAACTGATTCAAATGTATCTAATGATGATTATAATCATGCACAGAATGTTTGGCAACATTTTGGTTGTCAAAATATGCTGGATTACTCTAACTTATATCTGAAAACAGATGTTATATTGTTAACTGATGTATTCGAAAACTTTAGAAATATTTGTATAACAACTTATGGATTAGATCCTGCTCATTATTATACAGCACCGGGCTTGAGCTGGGATGCTATGTTAAAATATACAAAAATAGAGTTAGAATTATTAACAGACTTTGATAAAATTGCTTTCATCAAGGCAGGTATTAGAGGGGGAGTATCACAATGCAGCAATCGTTATGCTAAAGCTAATAATAAATTTTTAGATAATTATGATGAAAATAAACCTACATCATATCTTGCTTATTTCGATGCAAATAACCTTTACGGTTGGGCTATGTCTCAATATTTACCTGAAGGAGGATTTGAATGGGTCAGTCCAAATACAAGTTTTGATATACCCGACACGTCTGAATTCGGTTTTATTTTAGAAGTAGATTTAGAGTACCCAGTTGAACTTCACGATTTACACTCTGATTTTCCACTTTGCCCTGAGAAAATATGTATAAGTAGTGATTCTAAAGAAACCAAATTAATACCAAATCTTTATAATAAGATCAGATATAAAATTCATTATAGAAATCTTAAACAGTGTCTGAATATGGGAATGAAAATAACAAAAGTTCATAGAATACTAAAATTTAGACAGAGCTCATGGCTGCAAAAATACATTGATTTAAATACAAAACGTAGAATAGAGGCAGTCTCGGATTTTGAAAAGGATTTTTATAAATTAATGAATAATTCCGTGTTTGGGAAAACTATGGAAAACATTGAAAAAAGGGTTAATGTGAAATTGTTAACGCATTGGGAAAATAACGGTAAAACTCTAGGTGTACAAGATTTGATTGCAAAACCGGAATTTCACAGTTTATCGATTTTTGCAGAAAACTTAGTTGCAGTACAATTGCGAAAAACAAAGTTGGTTCATAATAAACCCATTTATTTAGGATTTTGTATATTGGATATTTCAAAAACTCTTATGTATGACTTTCACTACAACTACATGATGAGCAAGTTTGATAATAAATTAAAATTATTGTATACTGACACAGACAGTTTAATATATCAGATTTTTACAGACAACTTTTACAATGATATTAAAACCGACCTCGTTTATCGATTTGATACATCCGATTATCCATCAGATAATACATATGGTTATCCAAAAATCAATAAAAAGAAACTAGGATTTTTCAAAGATGAAAATAATGGAAAAATTTTAAAAGAGTTTGTAGGTCTAAGATCTAAAATGTATGCATTTGACGTCGAAAATAAATTGACAGCAAAAGCAAAGGGTGTTAATAAATGTGTTACAAAAAAAATGACCATGGAAAATTATAAGACTTGTCTCTTCACTAAAAATATCCAATTTTGCAACATGTACAGATTCAAATCAATTAAACACACAATTTTCACCCAGCAAATAAACAAAAGATGTTTGTCTTATAACGACACAAAGCGTTATATTCTACCCAATAATATGGATACACTGGCGTGGGGTCATTACAAATTAAAATAGATTATAGAAAAATCTGTATGTAAATATTTCTTTGTTAATATATATTTCTATTCAATGTTCTAATTAAGTACCTTAATGTTAACTAAAATATGTATGTATTTCGATTAGTTTATGAATATAATATTTGTAAATATGTTGCTGTACACTGCTGTATTTGTATACTAGTCTTAAGATGTATCTTTTATTCAATTATTATTGTCAATAAATAGTTAATATTTGTAAATACTTTTTCTTATGTTTATTTTTTAATATGCATGTAGTAAGTGAATATATAAACCAACAATTGAACGAAATGTTTTATTTCTCTCTGTAACTCTCAAGCATTTACACACATGCAACGTGATGTTTCACTTTATTCATCCATTTACTGCAATAGTTGCAGGTCCAAGTGGCTGTGGAAAATCAAATTTTGTTACAAACTTCATTAAATATATTAATGACATATGTAGTAGGGAGTTTACACAAATTACTTGGTGCTTTGATGAAATGCAACCTTTATATAACTTGCCAAATGTAAATTATCATCAAGGTATACCAGATCTTAATATGTTTGATGGGAAGAATGCAAACCTTGTAATAATTGATGATCTTATGAGAGAGTCTGATGGTCGCATTGTTGATATTTTTACCAAAGGAAGCCACCATAGAAACTTAAGTGTATTTTACATCACACAAAATTTATTTCACCAAGGTAAAGGACAAAGAGACATTTCTTTAAATTCAAATTATATTGTTTATTTTAAAAATCCCCGAGATAAAACTCAAATACGATACTTAGCACGCCAAGTATCACCAGAAAATCCAAAATTTCTTGAAGATGCCTATCGTAATGCAACTATGGAAGCACATGGGTATTTAATGATAGATCTTAAACAAAACACTGATGAAATGTGTCGAATTAAAACAAAAATATTTCCTCCAGATGTACATTGCGTTGTTTATGTCCCCACCAAAGGCTTTAAATATAGCAAGAATCAACAAATTCCAGTCATTTACACATAATGCCGCGAAGTCTAAACACGCATAAAGACTTACTGAGAGCACTACATAAGCTTAAACCTAAATATAAGAAAGCTCTTTTACAATCGTGTGACGAAAAGGAAATTAACTGTATTTGTGAATGTATACATAACGTCCTCCAAGGTAAAGTGGAACTACCAGAAAAAGAGAAAAAAAAACTTAAACGATATAAATCTATACTGCGGAAATTGTTACATAAAAGTTCTAATAAAATAAGAAAAAATATTATTATTCAAAAAGGTGGTGCATTTCTACCAATAATATTGGGTTCAATTTTGAGTGGCTTAGTTAATTATTTTATGTAATAAAAATGGAGCAAGCTAAGAAAATGTTGCTCATTGAACCAAGTTTGATGGACAAACTAAAATACAACCAAGTTCCTGATAGACCCACTTCTAGATTAGATGCTGAGATGAAAAATATTTTGAATAGTAATATGGATGATAGGAAAAAATGTATTCTATATCTACAAATTTTACAAAGATATTTACACTTTACTGGAGAAGACCGTCAACCTCATGAAATACCAATAATAACTAAAAGTATTGATACTACCACTCCAGAAGTAAAAGTAAATACATCTAATAAAAGTAATTATACCGACGACAAGAGTTTAGTTACAGCTCTGCCACCAAACACTGAAGATAAAAATCAGGAGAGTACTATATCTTATGAAAAACTTCCTTACACGAAAGATCAAATTCTTAGTTTAATACCAAAAACCTATGTAAAGAAAGGTGGGTCTTTATTGGAATTGCTAACTCTAAGTACAAATAAAATTCATTGGAATGATGATGGTACAGTCATTATAGATAACGAAAAAATTCTTGGAAGTAATATAGTAGATTTGTTAAATGATGCAATTAGACCGTTAAAAAAAAGTGATCCAATAGGTTGGGAAAAGTTTGCAACAGCATTGAAGGATATTAAAGTACCGTTGACTTACGTTGGGAATCCAGCTAGAAGTGAATACATACACCGGCTTCAATTAAAGGATATTGACCAAGTATCTACAGATGAAGAGTTTAATGATAAAAAAAACAATCTAGAAAAGATAAAAAAACCTATAAGAAAAAAAAATAGTTGGGAAAAATGGACCCCATACTAGAGATAACTAAGATTTATTATGATCCATCACATCCTGCTGGTTACAGTAGTATTGAAAAATTGTCGAAAGCTATGAAAGGTAAAATGACTAAGGAAGACGTTAAAAAGTGGCTACGGTTACAAGAAACATACACGTTGTATAAACCAGTACATAGGAAATTTCCTCGAAACAAATATATTTTGTCCAACCTAAATGAACTTTGGCAGGTAGACTTAAGTGATATGAGATCTTATTCTACACATAATGACGGATTTAATTATATACTTTGTGTTATTGATGTGTTTACTAAATATGCTTATGCTAGACCTATGAAAAATAAAAATTCTGAAACAGTTAAATCATGTTTTGATAGTATTTTTAGTGAAGCTAATACCACACCAACACATATACAATCTGATAAAGGAAGTGAATTCCTTTCAAAAGATGTAAAGGGTTATTTAAAGAGTAAAAATATAAATTATTATACAACAAATAACCCTGATATTAAAGCCAGCATTGTAGAAAGATTCCAAAGGACACTAAAAATGAGAATGTGGCGTTATTTCACTCACAAAAATACCCATAGGTATATAGATATCCTACAGAACTTAATATACGCATATAACCATAGCTATCATTCTAGTATTAAGATGTGTCCTTGCGATGTAAATTTTGATAATATAATGACTGTTTGGAATAATTTGTATGACAGAGAAAAAGTTAGTCAACCTACAAATATTCCACTTCCAAAATTTCATATTGGTGACTATGTAAGAATCACCAAACACAAACATATCTTTCAAAAGGGATATGAATCCAATTGGAGTGATGAAATTTTTATTATATCTTCTATAATAGATAGATCACCGTGGGTAGTATACACATTAAAAGATTTACAAAATGAACCAATAACAGGAACTTTTTATGAGAAAGAGTTACAAAAAATATCTTATGATCCTACTTCAAGTTATAAAATAGATAAAATTATCGGTTCCCGCTATTCCGGTAACAGAAAGCAAGTGTTGGTCAAGTGGAAAGGTTATCCGGATAAATTTAATAGTTGGATATTGGCTTCTAGTTTAAAGAAAATATGATGAAGGAAAGTTTTTATTTAACATTGTTGAGTAATAGCTCCATGGAATACTTCCCAGAAAATACGACAACCCAGTTTTCAACCAAATTACCGAAACCTATTATACTTGAAGGTAGATGGTCTGTTGGTGTCGTTGAATTTCAATATCCATGCACGATGTTTACAGTTCAGGAACATGAAAATATTGTTTATATAACAAAATGGGCTGTAATGCCCCATGAGGATAAACCTTCACTAATATACTACAAACATTATATACCAGCCACCAACTATGATGATATTAATCAAATTTTAACAGCATTAAACAGCATTGATGATAAAGTTATATTTCGATATGATGAAATTTCAAAGTTTGTATCTGTAACTGTAATGGATGAATCAATAAGATCAGTTACGTTAGCACCTAGCTTAAGTCTTCAACTAGGATTTGAACCAACTAGAAACTTAGCACACAGGGGTGGTTTTGGAAAATGTTCAGCGAATTTACATCTAGGGCTACCATCCCAGTTATTTGTTTATAGTGATATTATTGAACCGCAAATTGTTGGGGATGTGATGACACAATTATTAAGAATAATACCACTAGACCCTTCAAAATACATATATGGAGCTAATAAAATGCATGTTTTCTCACCACCTCACTACATACCTGTTATGCGCAGGGAGTTTGACACGATTGAAATAAATATAAGATCAGGCACAGGACAAAAAATACCATTCCAGTTTGGGACATTGTGTATTAAACTCCACTTTATGAAACTATAATGTATTCCAAAGAATATAATGAAATTTGTCCTTATGAGCACTATTATTCACATCAAGCTGGTCACGGTATTGGTGTGATTTATCGAGGAGCACCGTATCAGCGTGGACATGGAATTGGTAGTTTTTTAGGAGGCTTATTTAGATCTGTTTTACCATTGCTCTCTAGTGGTGCTAAAGTAGTGGGTAAAGAGGCTTTAAATGCCGGTGTGGGTCTATTATCGGATATGGTTAATGCACGCCCCATGGAAGATTCAATAAGAACTAGATTGAAAGAGGCCAGCTCAAATTTACACAAAAAAGCTCAAGATAAAATTAATCGAATTAACATGTCCGGTTCAGGATATATAAAAAAGAGGAACCGTTTGAATTCTCTCATTTCAGCACCGAATGTCAAGGTGAAAGGTATCAAAAAATCAAAGTCAAGTCATACTAAAATCAAAGACATATTTTCATAAAATGTCATTTCTACATAACAAATCATGTGAGTGCATTAAATCAGAGTTAGATTTATTTGCATTACCCTCAACACAAACTAGTATAGAAAATGGAATATGGATACATTATAAACCTATATCATCTCTAGCTGATGATGGGCCCCTCGAATTTCAAGTACCAGGAACTGGTGAAGATTATATAGATCTGTCTCATACTTTGATTCATATAAAAGCCAGGATATTGCATCAAGATTCCTCTAAGGTAGCTGCCTCAACGGTAGTGGCTCCGGTTAATAATTGGTTGCATTCAATCTTCAGTCAACTTGATGTCTATTTAAATCAAAAACTTATATCACCTCCAAATAATACATATGCGTATCGTGCCTACATGGAAACTTTGTTGAATTATGCTAAACCAGCTAAAGAATCTCATCTTACGTGTGGCCTTTGGTATGAAGATACAGCCAACAAAATGAATGAAACCGGCGAGGAAAATGGAGGATTTGTTAAAAGACAAAAATTAGCTTCTGAAAGTCAAGAAATTGAAATGATTGGACACTTACATGGCGATATATTTAACCAAGAAAAGTTCTTGATCAATGGTGTAGAAATGTCAGTTAAATTAGTTCGCTCTAGAGAAACATTTAACTTAATGGCCCCTTCAAGTGATTCAAAGTTTAAAGTATGCATTACAGATGCAACACTTATCGTTCGTAAAGCACGAATCAATCCAACTGTTTTACTTGCACATCAAAAAGCATTGGCTTTTTCTACAGCAAAATATCCCGTCACTCGAGCTGAAGTGAAAGTTTTAACTATACCATCTGGGATTCAAGGCAAAACACTTGACAACATTTTTTTGGGGCAAGTCCCAAAAAGATGTATTATTGGGTTTGTTGATAACGGGGCATTTAACGGTAATCTCACTAAAAATCCATTTAATTTCGAAAATTACAACATTAACACATTTTGTTTATATATTGATGGTCAACAAATACCTTCGAAAGCTTTACAACCTTCGTTTGAAAACCATATTTTCACCACGGCTTATCATACATTATTTTCGGGTACGGGTATACATTTTTTAAATGAAGGGAATGGAATTTCGAGAGAACAATATTCGAACGGTTACTGTTTGTTAGCTTTTGATTTAACTCCGGATTTATCAGCCAACTCTTCAGGTCATTGGAATCTTATAAGACATGGCACTGTAAGATTAGAAGTTCGATTTGAGTCAACGCTTGTACAAACTATTAACTGTATTGTTTACGCCGAATTTGATAATGTTATTGAGATAGATAAAAACCGCAATGTATCCGTCGATTATAATAGTTGAATATATATATATTGTAAAAATATTAACTTTGTAATATTTGTATGTATCTCTTTGTGTGTACATTTTTGAATAAATTAATTAAAATGAACTTACTTTGTATTATTTTTAATAATCACCCTTTCGATATATAATAAGTTACTGTAATTACAATCGCACACATGTTTGCGATCTCTGGGGTTGGAAAGTTGTATTTTTAAATAAATATGAATACAATAGAACTACAGAAATATTTGAACGAAATACATCCAAGTTTGCGGTATAATGTGTATGCTGCAAATAGATTACCGATATACATGGAAACTCCTACTTATTTAATTAGTAATTTGGACCCCGATACAAAACCTGGATCACATTGGGTTGCACTACATATAGACAAAAATGGTTTTGGTGAATTTTTCGACTCCTATGGACGACCACCTTCTGGATATCACTATGCATTCTTAAAGAGAAATAGCCACCGATGGAGTTTCAATAAAAAAATATTGCAAAACAATTGGACTTCAGTATGTGGTCAATACTGTTTAATGTATTTGTACTACAAGTTGCACAACTGTACAATGAATTACTTTATTAATCAATTTGACATCGATACCATGTACAATGATATGTTATTATGGAATTTGTTTAATTACTGTTTTAAAATAAATGAATATGACTAATGAAGGAATGTAGACGGCTTTTTATTATACATAGAAAAAGTACCTGAGACCCCCCGACCGTAACACAACAATAGCGTTCGAGCCGAACAATAGAC
The DNA here is from genome assembly GCA_036320925.1 of Automeris io. Classification (NCBI taxonomy): domain Eukaryota; kingdom Metazoa; phylum Arthropoda; class Insecta; order Lepidoptera; family Saturniidae; genus Automeris; species Automeris io. Next base: position 12,809 of record JAUDJH010000018.1, read on the forward strand.
GACCCTTGCTCGGATGATCCATTGTTAATTGTACCCCATTGCTTTTGTATTATTATAGGCTAGTTAATGTTATGCTATCTCTGAAACGGTTAAAGCTACGCAATTTTAAATACTTGCATTCGATTCAGCGACCCTGAAAACCTTTTTTTTTTTTTTTTTTTTTTTTTTTTTTTTTTTTTTTTTAGGGTTGCCACCGTGATCAGTGAGCTAGAACCTGTGAATCCCTACTACTCCTGATACCTGATACCTGATGTTGTCGTCTTGTAACAGAAATGTTACTGCTTTTAAATTTCTAGTATTTTGTTAGTTTATGGTGAAAATAAATATATTTCATTTCATTTCATTTCATAAATTCGGAATCAGTGTATTTTACAGATTATAAATAAATATATATTACTATATCACCAAAAAATGTCGCTTAAACCAAATAGCCTTTCATCACTCGATATAATATCTGTAAATTTTGTTTAATATGTTTCTTATTGCTCATATTTTTTATCGAAAAATACTCGTTTACAGAATTACGTTAAGTACCGGCGAAATGTTCGCAGCCTCGATAAAAGGGTATACCCGAGGCGCTGCAGGCAGGCAGGCAGGCAGGCAGGCAGGCTCGTGCCAGCGAGTGGGTCAGTGGGAGCGCGTCCTACCCGCAGGCTAGCTCTCAACCCTACGTTACAGCGGTACTCTTCGATGTTATATCAATTACTGTTGTTTACTTTTTATGACCCTGAACCTCGTTTTTCTGTTAACTTGAATCAAGTTGTTGTTATCATAGATGGGCAAAATGTAATCAGATTAATGAAAATGATTACTATTACATTTTGCGGTTTTTACCATTAATACGACTGCATTTTGCTCATCTATATTTTATACACTACGGAATCCCAGATTGCATTCACATTTATGATTTCTTAATGTTTTAAATGATTTAATCATGATTACAGAGCAAGGAAATTAAAATTACGACTACATTTTGTAATAGTTAATCATTAATCAGATTACATTTTGCCCATTTGTGGTTATACCTACATTTGTATGGAACTCTCCACACGCGGATCAGGCTCGCACTAGGCCAGTTTTTTTATAGATTCAAGTTTTTTTTATGTTTTTGTATTAAGAGTTAACTCTTAAACTTAGGTAAATTAAAAACAATGTGACTTGTTCAAGTAGAAAACAACTTAAAATTATCTGTTGTGCAAATATTTTGACCAGAAGGCATCGTGAGTGGGATGACGCACTTGCTGGATCCAGTTTTGTGCATCAGACGCACAGGTGCATGCGCTAGGCAATAAAATACGTTGTTTTTTATTGATATTTAGTTTTACAGCTCTGGTTTACAAGTTCTTTTGAGCTAATCATTAGTAATTTTTGATATTCAGTTGTCTTTGATTAACGTCAAAACCAACGACACAAGCCACGCGCACTCCACCCCACCCCAATAAAATAAAAATTAATTAAATGGGGAAAATTTACACGGCAATACTGAGAGCGTGCGTAGGACTCCTAAACATATTTTTTTTTACACTGGTCCGACATAGTGGCTACAGAGTACCTGACGGTAAGCACAGTGTAGTCCAAAAACGAAAGCGACTATCAAAGGATGAAAATCCATCGATAGTCTACATCGTCATGTCGGCCCACATATACCACGACTGAAGATCTCTAGGTATATGAGCTACTGGATATACACAAGCTGATCCCGAAACGCGACAAGCCGAAACTGGTCACTATGGCGGGCTTTACACCCATGTACTGTGGTCGTGATCCAGACGGGCACCGACGCCCTATCACCTCGCTAAAAACCGCTAGCATTTAAAGCTAGGATGGTTACAATATTTGAATGATTTACCGAGTGTGCGTTGCGGACGCGCTGGCTTTCGTAATTGCGTACAGAGCGATGCCTAGCGAGCATTATTAATCCCGCGAAGCTCGTGTAATTGAGCGAGTTGGTATTAATTTGCGTGAGAACTGTACAGCTCGACGTCCGCGTTAGACCAGCGTAGAGTAAATCTCATTAGATCTTATCACATGAAAATACTTATGCCTTATTTAAGAATTCTTTTTTTTAACTGACTCGACATCAGTAGCGTTCATTCCATAGATGCCTGAAAGCATTGCATGCCCTTATAATAAACAAGTCTCGAATAAATTACTTAAAGTTAAATAAAAAAAGGAACCCTTTATATTCCTATATATTATATTTTCACGGCTATGAAAGTAATATAATATTTAATATCATTATATAAGATTCCCATTAATTATGTGAATCTGCCTACCCTATCCAAATACCCTATGCACGTCACTGCTCGGCATAGTCACTGCAGCATACCTGATGGTAAGCATGGTGCGGTCCAAAAAACGTCAAAAAAAGGTAAAAAAAACCCCTCGGTAGTCGAATTCTTATTAAATAAAATCTGTAGATGTGGTGGCCGAGTAGACAAGGAAACGGTATCCATACGCGGCAACGCACATGGTTGTAGGTTCATATCCCGGCACGCACCTCCGGGTGTTTCCAGAATAAGTTTAGATTCAGGCAGCACATGCTCACCAGTGAAACAAAACTGCACAGCATCTAAATAGAAATGTCATGCGTACTAGTGCTGCGAGAACGGCGGTCAGTTGCGCTACTGGTCACATTGGGCACAACATTTAAACTTACCCTGAACGTGATATAGCGTAGCGGCATATTATTAGGGAGAATCAAATATGGTTCACACAACTCCAACCCTGACCCACTGCGCCTTCTTGTCATCATCGTTATGAATATATCATAATCAATTTATTTATTTATTTATTTTTACATTTTAAGGGCGGCCAGTGGCCAACACACTACAAGACAAGAAAAAATAAAATAAAAAAAATGCACATCAATGCGTTGCTCCGCTCAAGGCTACCACATCGTGCACGGAAAACACAAACAATTCTACTTACAAAACAAACACACTAACAAATAACAATAAAACATCGAAAGAGAAAACATAGGCAAACAAAAATAATACTAACAACTACTGCGTGTCCCTCAACCACCCGATGATTTTTCTTTTAAAGACCGGCAGACTGTCAGCGAAAACATCGATAGTACTCTCCGGTTCGTTAAAACTGCGAGATAACCTACAAATAGGCGAATTATAACCCAAGGATGTCCGAGCATAGGGTTTATCTACATATATACTCGTAGATATATAAAAAATAATCGCAAAATGTGTTGCTAAGCGCATAAGAGAACAGCTGAATTGATTTGGCTGATTTCTTTTTTGTTGTGTTTGATGAAGTCTGAGGAAGGTACTTATGGAGTGAAAAAACGTAAAAAATATCAGGAAAATAGTAAAAACGACAATTTTCTTTTCCCATACAACCCACTCTGTCCACAGCAGTCAAACATATGATGTCAATCAAAACAAAACAAAGGTATGCCTTCAAGTTAATTAGAGCTTACATGTCATTAATGAAAATTATAATTTATACGCCAAGTAATCAAACAAAAAAATAACCCAAAAATGTTCCATAAGGCATTATAGTAAAAATATTACCTTAGATATGACTTAAGTCATTCAATGCAATTTTATTTCTATTAGACTGCGACAGGCCAATAACTTTTGGCAGAATGAAATCTGACGGGGCAACTATTAACATAAAAAAAACAATGTAACTTTGTTTTAGAGAAATAGGGCAGAACAAGGTCTGCCGGGACAACTAGTTCTGTATAAATACCATTTGTAGTAATAAACGTACTTAACACGGTATTAAACATAAACTACAATTAATAATAAGCCCGAAAGTAGTCACATTGAGTGACAGACAAGTGTCCACTCGGCGCCACACAATGGGTCGAATTTCGGTAAATGTCCACTGATTGCCGTCACAATAGCGCTCGTTACATTCCCCCTGGCTTCCTCGGCCCGCTATACTCTATTGTCGTAAATCAACGAGACGTTTTGCATTATTTTTATATTGTAGCCGCAGTTGACGCAACTAATATGTGCCGGGTGAAAATCAGCACATGCCACATCAGAAGGCAGTTTTACCGTGAACCCTATTTATTTGGTGCATGTTTTATATAATTCGCGTGACCTAGGCTGAGATGTATAGATGCAACTTTAAGTTTGCTTACACTTTACTAAAACATTTTTTTTTACACTGACACGGCACAGTGACTACACTAAACCTGATGGTAAGCATGGTGAAGTTAAAAAAACGCCAACGGCTATCGAAAGGTAAGAAAAAATCCATCGGTAGTCACAGCGATCATGCCGGCCTACACGGCCTAATATCTCTTCACACTACGCTTAAAGGATCTCATATCATAGCAAGGTGGGAACACGCTCGCCGGAAGAACATTCCACAGCCCGACGACACGGCGAAATAAGGAGTTAGAACTTCTTAGTCCTAGCCGGGATGTGAGATACCGCATAACTGTGACACCCCAAACCCACGCGCGTGGTTCTATTCAGGAAGGGAGAGGGTGGAACAACTCTTCAGAACAATCGCCATGATACAGACGGTAGAAAACGCTGAATGAGGGAACATCACTACGCAATTGAAGCGATTCAAGATGTTCAGAAACGTCTGGATCGGTCACAATGCGGACAGCCCTCCGCTGTAACCTATCCAGGGCATCGAGCAAATACTGGGCAGACCCGTCCCAGAGATGCGAACAGCACTCCATACAAGGCCTGACCTGGGCCTTATACAATAGATACAGAAGATCAGGTGTGAAAATCCGACGCACTCTATTCAGGATACCAAGTCTACGTGAAGTCAAGGAGATGACCGTCCCTATGTGATCCCTGAGGTTGAGATCACAGCGAATACAACAATTCACACAACAATCACATTACAATTTATATTACTCAATGAATGTCAAAGGGTTTGGTAAGTCACCAACTCTGTCAACATGGATTTGGCTCTGCGAATACTATGGCTATACCCTAGTTCCTATAGCCGTGGTGGCTGCCGGCAGAATAGAATAGCACCCCCCCTCTTCTTGCCGCGGTGTCGTAAAAGGCGACTAAAGTATCCCTTTAACACCGCAATTCAACCAGGTGTTCATAGAAGGAAAACTCGACCAAACCTCTATCTCACTCCCTCCCGAACGTACTGGTTCTCCATTCCATCGGGCCCGAGGGAGCTCGGACGAGAGAGTGCTTTTCTGGCAGCGCGTCCAGTTATGCACTTAAATATCTTCTGCGCAATTGGCTGTTTCCGAAAACTGGACCTCGATTTTCTTAATCGATGTTGAAACAGTCGCCGTGGCCGAACCCGGCTAGGACATCATCATACCCTAGTTCCTATTATATATTCAGTTTTTTTTAACCCGAATTTATTTTTCGGGAACTTTGCTAGGCAAAGCCCTTTTCATTATTTCCTAGTTGTATTGGGTCCTTTAAACGAAGCGTGCAGAGTTCTCTGTGCAGGCCGGCATGACCACGGAGACTGTCGATTGATTTTCATTACCATTGATAGATGGAGTCGTGCGTCACTAGAGCGTGGTGTGGTCACTATACCGAGTCAAGATAAAAATTTAGTATGTAATAAAGTCAATATAGCTTACTACCTGACTCGGCAAATATCGTACCGCTTAAAAGACACTAAATTTTGTATTAGCTTTTAGCTTAGCTTACTCCCCTCTCCCTCCTTTATATCAAAGGACAAAATATAAAAAAGTCTATATTTGTATCCCTAAATTAAAGAAATATTCTTTATCCATTCGTAAATTTCAAAGAGGGGTTTTTCAACCCCTTCATGTCTTATTGTCGCAGCGAAAGGTAGGCTACGTGCGACTTCGAGATCTAACTTATATATATGTTAAAATCCATCGAAATCGGTTCAGCCATTTTGACGTAAAAACGGAAGACTTTTGAATTACTTTTGAACACTTTTGAATTAATGATATCTAATATGATAAAGCTGAAGAGTTTCTTTGTTTGTTTGTTTGTTTGAACGCGCTAATCTCTGGAACTACTGGTTCGAATCGAAAAATTATTTTTGTGTTGAATAGACTATTTATCGAGGAAGGCTTTAGGCTATATAACATCACGATGCAACTATTAGGAGCGAAGAAATAATGGAAAATGTGAAAAAAACGGGGAAAATTATTCATCCTTGAGTGCTTTGAATGCTTTTTCTTTGAGTGCGAAAACGGTTCAAGATACCAAAAATATATGTATGACAGAGTTATTCCTCTTAAAATGATCTAAAAAAATGTCCGCGACAGTATATGTCTATCTTTTAAGATTAAGTCACTAGAACCGTTTTTATGGTAAACAAATTTGGTCGAAATTAATGCATTATTTGTTAAGAGTTGTATCAACGTAATAATATTAAACTTTATCCAAATAAATGTGTTGTTGATTAAGAGTATTTAATTGTGAACAAAATTGTCTTTGACATCACTTAATTTCAATGAACATCTTAGAAGATATTACAAAACCTTATATAGCAAAACAACGTTTGCCGGATCAGCTAGTTAATGATATTAGTAAGGGTCATTATGATTTCCATTATACACTGGTTATTTGCGAACTTTGCATCGACAGATGTACGTAGAGCGAGATTGCAGTGCAAATTGCGCTATAGAGCGGCTGAGCAGCGGGGCGGAGCGGGGTGTGCGCGGGCGCCGCCGGCAGTAGTCCGAGGGACGGTGAGCTGAGCGCACGTGTTCAGTCCGTGTGTGTGCAGTGCTGTGTGCTGTGTGTGCTCGCGACAGCCGGGGCGATGCGCGCGCCGGCGGGGGCGCCTCCGCGCTGACTCGATGCGCGCGGGGCCCGAGCGGCGCGCGCCGCTGTTCCTCGCCTTCGCCCTCGCCTGCTCCCTCAGCGTACGTGCCTTACACCTTTCAGCCTGTATTTCGACCTGGCTACTACTGCTAACCTGATAGGAGCGTTACAACCTCACTGGACCCAGAAGCCGAGCTCTTAGGATGCTCAGCCAGTGAATTGTTATTGGCAATCCACTCTTTGCCTGGTGAGGCATTTACAACCTCACTTGAGGCGCATTTACGGATTTTATTGGTAACGTAAAGTCCCTCATGATGCGGACTTTGGCTTGGGCGGCCACCGTTAGAAAACGTGATAGTGCTCTATTAGTGTTTCGGAAGATACTGCTTCTAACAGTAACAACGAAAAAAACTTCTAAGTTGCGTCGAAATGAAACTACATTTCGGTGTGTAAACGCTTTTATCCGAGTTAGTCTTTGCCGGATTGATTCAACTCTTTAAGAAAGCCCGTAGTTAAAATATAGTTTCAACGGTCAACATAACCACTGCACATTCTTAACCGAAAGATACAGTTACTTAAGAAAGCACGCTATTACATTTTACGAATCGAAGATATTCCTAACTCTTTGACACATTCTTTACAAGTAAGATTCAGATCTTTTAATCTGAGATTTATAAACGCAACATTCATTTTGCTCAAACTTTACAATTGATATTTCTCAATGAATGTCAAAAGATTTGGTAAGTCACCAATTTTGTCAACATGGACTTAGCTCTGCCAATACTATGGCTATACTCAAGTTCTTACTATATATTTAGTTTTTTGTCAAAACGAATTTATTTTTGAAGAACTTTGCTAAGTAAAGTCGAAATAGCGTCTATAAATTTAAGCCGAAAGCACTCAATTTAGCGGTAGATATCTACTGCACATACTTAATTGGTAGATGTAGTATTTAAAAAGCTTTACGATTAAATTTTAGGGTCGAATGTTATCCTAACACTACGGTACATAAATCACCTGAAAGTTTTAATTATTTATGAAAATCTGCTATGAAACTTTAGATTCCACTATCATCCTAAATCTACACTTTCTTTATCGCAAAGATTCAGTTCCTTGAGAAAGCTCACTGTTAAGCTTTACATTAAACGTTCTTCTAACTCTACAGGACATTCTTTGTTGAGGAGATTCAGAAAGGTAACATTCATGAATAAAGTACCCCTGAAATATAATTCCCTTCTAATCTCAGTCTTGCATTTATTAAAAATGCCGGTAACTGTATGAAACAAAAGCTACATGTAACCCAGTGACGTGCATAGTATATTTGGACAGGGTAGGCATTATTCGCGTAATTAATTTGAATATTATATTATGATAGTAAATATTATATTGCTCCCCTAGGAAAGATAGATGGGATGAACATAGAATAGACTTGAATATAAATGATTCCTTTTTTTGTTTAACTTTAACAATTTGTTCCCGACTTATTTATCGTAAGAGCATGCAGTGCTTTCATGCATCTATGGAATGAACGCTACTGATGTAACCCGAGGTTAAAGTCTAGTTGAGAACTGACTGAAAATAAAATAGAAGTTTGCCAATAACCTTTTAGGATAGCTTGTGGAAAACCGAAACGTTGGCAGGGGCGTTAATTGAAAAATGCGGTCATTTCCAAAGGTTAAATCCAAACCATATTTTCTATATTTCTGAATGTCTTCCATTGATGAACACAATTCGTAAATTGTTATCTTTGGCTACTGCAATGATTCATAACTATGTTGTACTTACCATCCGTTGCGATATAGACACTTAAACGGGACGGAAAAAGATAGTGGATTTAGTGAAAACATTATACAAGATATTTTTATTAAAATTATTTTTTTTCTTATTTAATATGGAACAGAAATCGATATACAACAATACAAACAATATTTATGCTATATTTATATTGAGAAAAGATTAAAAAGGATACCAATAAGAAAATATGGTACAAGGATTTTTACAAAATATAATATAACGGGCCTGTCTGATTAACATAATGAAAAAAAGCTAGATTTAATAATTTCTTGTGTCAGTATTTGATTGAACAATTCATAAAATAACTGTAACAGCATTCGATTCTTTTCATGGCAGTCTTTTTAACTTAAAAGTCATTCATTTTATGTGTACACACCACGATATTTACACAAATTTTATATTATAACAATTATAGAAACATTATTATTTGTGCGACGCGATTTATATTCCTTTACCTGTACATCCTGAATTATTTGAATCACAGCTCAAACAGATCAATGCGGTCATGCTGCTAATCATAATAAATTAAAAGATATATGTTTAGTTCACATACGAGGTAAAGACGAAGCGATAATTATTGGGGAAATGTAAAAATTACAGCTACTCAAATGTACAAGTATATGTAGAAAACTAACAAATCTTTTAAGTAATCCTAGGTTCCCTTGGAACCTGCTGCCCTTATGAGAGGAAGGTGGCGCGCAGAGTCCGGCGTGCCGTCCATGAGTACAGTTTTGAGGGTTAGGCTCTTTATACCCACACCTCCCAGGGAAGAAGCCTGAATAAGCTATTTGCTCCGAGCAACTGAACAAATTTGGTTCCCCAGGCTCGGGTAGAGTGATTGAATGGGTTTTTTAGTCAGTAGCGGTCTAACACATCGTGGTCGCTTCCTTTACAATGACTATGACGCTCCTATGCAGGATTTTTTCTCTTGGATACTAGAAAAAAGGATCTGGAATAAGCAGGATAATTAATCTGCAGATCAGATAATCATTAGATCTTGAGTTCTGGAATTGTAGATCTATATAACTATCTTTTTGCTACATTATGACGATTTGATAGCTTAGTCGGTTTGATACTGTTTATTTCGCTTAAAGTTCTTGGTTTGAATATCGAAAGCCGCAAAATTATATATAAGGAAGTTATTTTGTCGCTATTCATGAATCTATAATACGTATTTATTATGTTTAAAACCGTTAGTATGAGTGAAAACATTTTTCATGATACCATTATCCTAACATATTTGGTTGTAACTCTGGTACAACCTCAAAATCAGCGTCATTTTTAGGTAAAAAGTCTCTCGAAGCATAAACCTTCATCTAGGATTTGAATTGCTTTTCCAATCGTGGGAACAGCTCGCAGCTCAAGCAGTCGGCGTTCAGAGCGGGTCGAATCTATGGCATTATCAGTAACAGAGCCCATGTCCGCCGGTTGTCGGAATTCCATAAATATTAATCGCGCTTCGGTATTCTATGCGCGTGCGCATCGCTCACTGTGTCAGCGTACGCGCTCTATGTCTCCGCTCCGCACAATCTCACTGTGTTCTTGCTAGAGCTTTCATTCTAAACTTTAGCAGTTCTACTCATGACTTTGTCTATATTAACAAAGATAAAACGTTTTCAGTTGCTCCAGAATAAAATATATTTCACATTTTGTTGTGTTGATTGATCAATATCTTCATTGTATATATTTATTTATTTACAAAAAAATATAAAAAAAAATCAGCCGTAGTAGCTGCCGGCAGAATAGAATAGCACCTCCCTCTTCTTGCTGAGGTGTCGTAAAAGGCGACTAAGGTATCTCTTGAACACCGCAATTCTACCAGGTGTGCAGAGAAGGAAAACTCGACTAAACCTGCATCCTGCTCCCTCCCGATCGTACTGGTTCTCCTTTTCATCGGGCCCGAGGGAACGCAGACGAGAGAGTGCTTTTCTGGCTGCGCGTCCAGTTATGCACTTGAATATCTCCTGCGCAATTGACTGTTTCCGAAAACTGGACCTCGAATTTCTTATTCGGTGTTGAAACAGTCGTCGTGGCTGAAACCGGCTAGGACATCATCATCATCATTTACAAATATACAGTATATAATTTTATTAATACAGGAAAACAAGCAAAAAATCAGATTAACCAAAATGATTTGTATAACAAGGATATATGAGAGCATTAAATGCGATTCAAATAATTGTTGTGAAATAACAATGTAAAAGTTATATATGAAATGTGTGTATAAGCAATTTATTAAAAAGAAAGCTTGACTTTACTGTTTGTTTTATAAAATGTCAATTGATATTCTTCTGTTCTGTGCTATATTCTGTTTGTAACATAAAAATGTGTCTGATTACAATACGCACACACATCTAAACACTCAACAATGCACCATAGTTTTAAAATCAAATTTGGTTTTGAATTTGCAATGAAATAAGATTAGATAACAAAATATAATATAATTTTATTCAAATAGCTCTACCTCTAATCACTTTTGAATCTACAACCGGTTCGAGAAAGCAGAATCGAGAAGAGTCGGTCAGAAACTTTGCTAGAAACCCTTTTCGACATAATGAGATACAATGTATGTATACACAACACACAAAGAAATTAATATCGCGTGAGAACATTGTGAATATTAAAACCACGCATTCCTATCAATTTAACAGATTGATCTGATGGTCAGTTAAAACATTGACACATATTTACATAGATGATTTATATATGTACATCAGCTGACACTATATTTGGTGCACATTGACACAATTCGTGCTATATTTGGGTGACGTGTGTACAAATAGAAAATATTACTATAAACGATTATAAAAGCTTCTTATTTATTCAAATTTGAATCTGTTATAATTGTCGATAATAAAGGTGCTTCCGAGACGATTTACAAAAGTATTAACAATCCCTCTTCAGTTCTGTTAAAAGCTTTTTGCAAGATTAAAATAATATCCTCTTCTGCGTCTAAAAAAAACCTTAATTCTTATTACGTACGACTCAACTTTCATGTCTACACTTTGCAAAAAATACAAAGATAAATAAAAAGTAGTCACCACCTAAAAGTAAGTTCATGAATAATTTATATTGAAGAGTAAAAACGATTTTAGAATGCCGTTGTGTTGTGTCTTTAGGAAGGCCATTCTAGTTTTGTTGTGGAAACATTAAATATAAATTAAGAATAAATTAAATAATTTGAAATTTTAATCACATAACGGAGAGTTTATTCCTTTATTTAATTAAATGACAGACCACAACAGATAAATCATTGCACATTATGCATAATTTTATAAATCATGATTATCATCCTCAAATATGTTCACATTATAATGATAAAAAAGGTAAATATTAACGAAAATTTTAAATTAAACAAAAATTATCTAATAAATATAAAATAAAACGGTATTTTAAATATCAAAAAGGTAATCTAAATAATGTCAGAGGAGACCTTCATTTCAGGATATTATCTATAATATAAAAATGAATCGCTAAATGTGTTGATAAGCGCAAAACTCGAGAACGGCTGAACCGATTTGGCTGATTTCTTTTTTGTTGTGTTTGTTGAAGTCTGTGGAAGGTTATTACGGAAAGAAACATTTTAAAAATTGCCTGAAAATGCAAAAAAATTAAAATAAATGTAATAAAAATATGAATTAAATCAAAAATCTATTTATTTATTGCCTCTTAGGCGGAACAAAGTTCGCCGAGTCAGCTAGTTAATGATAATAATAATATATCGTAACGCTATGTCACTTTCGGGGTTAGCAGAGATACATTGGTGGCTGTATCCACTTTGTGCATCTTTTTTTTTTTTTATAACTTATAGGCGAACGCTTGACCTCAATCACACCTGGTGGAAGGTGAAGATGAGTCCGATGATGAACCGCGTCCGCCGAACAAATGCCTACTCACTCTTCTTTTAAAGACTCCCAGGTCATAAGATCGCGGAAATATGGCCGCTGGTAGCATATTCCACTCCTTAGCTGTTCTCTATCTATTTGTTTTGTTTGTTTTGTTCTGTTATCTATGTCGTGCTCAACAGCTGTACACCGTTCTCAGGACTTACATATGACATGTCTATTAGATACCTGGCGAGTTTTCTCACTAACCTTCCCTTCACTGGTGAACCTATGGTGCCTAAACCGTTCTTAATCTGGAAAAACCTAGAGGTTTAAGCCGGGATACGAACCTATGACCATTCCCGTTGCCGAGCGTGGATTACGATTCACTATCCACTAGGCCACCGCAGCTATAGTATACTTTTAAAACTATATTGTCGGGTGAAAGGCTATTTGGTTTAAGCGACATTTTTTGGTGATATAGTAATATATTTGGAATCGGTAATAAACGCTGATTCCAAATATATATATATATTTTTTTTACACTGGCTCGACATAGTGACTACAGAGTACCTGATGGTAAGTACAGTGTAGTCCAAAAACGAAAGTCTACATCGTCATGTCGGCCCACATATACCACGACTGAAGGTCTCTAGGTATATGAGCTACTGGATATACACAAGCTGATCCCGAAACGCGACAAGCCGAAACTGGTCACTATGACGGGCTTTACACCCATGTACTGTGGTCGCGTTCCAGACGGGCACCGACGCCCTACCACCTCGCTGCTGCTCGTTTAGCACCACCCAGGAGTCACGTGTAGGGAAACTAGGGTAAAGCCTACGGACGCGAGCAGCTTCGACTCCCAAATATATATATATATATATATATATATATTATTATATCACCAAAAAATGTCACTTAAACCAAATAGCCTTTCACCCGACGATATATATATAGAGGTACACCCTATGTCCCGAAGCTCCCTGCTCTCTACATCTATTGAGGATCACGGAGCAATTCTCACTACAGAGTGACTCATAATGTAGTTATTTCGCTAGGTAGCGCTCGACGAAGCTCGTAGAATTTTTAATTTACAATCTGTTGCTTCTTGTCCATGCGTGGACTCAATTTCACGAGATCAACGACATGCTCACTGTATATTTAACACATGATATCATTTAGATTGCAACCAGTGGCGTGCATCCCATAGAAGCATAAAAATGCATTATCTCTCTAAACATGGATATTTAATAAACAAATTAGCTTACAATTACGTTTAGTTTGAATTTTGAGATTCAAAATCTAGTAATTACCAAATTTTAAGTCAATATGCTTATTAATTGTCCAAGAATTTCAAGTTAATGATTTTTATGCTTTTATGGCATGCACGCCACTGATTGCAACCTTTATATTTTATAGCTAATTAGTAAATACGTTGATATATATTGTATTTGACATTTATTTGGTTATTTATGTCTTTTTTTAATTATAAACAGCCTAGCATTTGACCTCAATCTTACCTGATGTAAAAGGATGACGGACCGCGCTTGCCCAATAAAAACTGTTACACTTGTTGCTTGAAGTTTCTCATCTAAGGCTGAGATTTGTAGACGCTATTTTAACTTTACTTAGCAAAGTTCTGAAAAAAACTGAACTGAATAGGAACTTGAGTATAGCCATAATATTATATTTGCAAAGCCAAGTCCATGTCAACTTAAACGGTGATTTACCAAATCTTTTGACATTTATTGATTGTAATGTTTTGGTAAAGTCTAAGCTACTTAAAGTTGCGTCTATTAATCTCAGCCTAAAAATGCTTAAAAGCAAACTGGAAGGGAATTTAATCCCTTAGCGGTACGCAGTAAAAAAGAGAAGGCGAATTGCTGTTTTACAAGTGTTTTATTTTACTTCAATACGTATACAGTTACATATAAAGAGAAATACATGTATATGTAAAGGAAATATAATTCCTTCAAGGTTTTAAATGTAGTCGCTCTTCGCGCGGCTGTATGTGAAAAAGTCTATGCCTGTAGAATTTGCTATAAACTGTGGACATTGTTTTGACAATTGTGACAGACACTCGGCCGTTGTGTTTTTTGAATGTAAATAAAGCGTTTTCGTTAATGTACGGTAAAAGTTATAAAGAAACAAACATAACTGTCGTTTCTTTGGATTTACAGGTATAGTGATAATTAATTATATACAAATTGTGAAATACATGTAAGTAATCATATGTTAAATAAAAACTTTGGATTTATAGAGCAACAACAGAGTTTGTTTTTTTTAAATCGTTGAAGATTGTAAAGTACATATATATACATAGGCTTACCATACGTCCCGGTTTGACCAAGATATTCCCGGTTTGAGATCCCAGTCCCGGTGTCTCTTTTTCTTTGTAATAAAAAATATATTCACATTTATTAATATGTTTTCAATTTATAATAATTTTGATTGAATTTCAAATATGAAAAACACAAATTAAGCGAAAAGCAAAATGAAAATGAGCCTCTTTCTCTTCTGCGTCCCGGTTTGGCTCTTCGTAATTATGATAAGCCTATGTATATATATAGTATAACTAGCTGTCCCGGCAGACCTTATTCTGCCCTATTTCTCTAAAATAAAGTCACATTGTTTTTTTTAATGTTAATAGCTCCCCCGTCAGATGTTTTGAAAATTGTTTGAAGGATCCTGGCCTTAATGCTGTATGTATAAAAATTGACAAATACTGACATTAATATTTATACGTCACTCAATTGTTTTGCCTTCCCGGAACCCGTCCACTAACATTTAAACTTTATGGTATGGTGTTAAAGTTCAAATTGACTTTTAAATATTATGACGAATTTGTTGTGTGAGAATACAGAAAAGTGTTATTTTTAGACAGTTGCAGGGAATTTTAAAAATTTTTCTCTCCGTAATAACCTTCCTCAGACTTCATCAAACACAACAAAATAAAAATCAGCCAAATCGGTTCAGCCGTTCTCGAGTTTCGCGCTTATCAAGACATTTTGCGATTCATTTTTATATTATAGAATAAATATGAGTAATATCACTCCATCTCCTTTTCCGAGTAAACAGAGATACTTTAGTATCTATAACCACTATGTTCTCATATGCCGTGCCCAACGTGACCAGTAGCGCAGCTGATCGGCGTTTTCACAGCACTAGTACACATGACATTTCTATTAGATGCCATGCGAGTTTCCGCTTGATGTTTTCTATCACCGGTGAACATGTGAACCTCAAATGAATGTGTGAATCTGGTAAAACCCAAAGGTATGTGCCGGGTTACGAACTTACGATCGTTGGCCTTTCCGCGCATGGAAGTCGTGCCCTTATTCACTAAACCATCACGTATATAGATACATATCATTAAAATTATCATATTAGTTCAAATTTTAACAAAAACTGATCAAAAATAATTGAATTTTGGACAAGTAACATAATAGATTGTGTTCTAACAACTAGCCAAGAAATTATTATCTATTCATATTCAATATATGAAAACACACTTGTCCTGTATGACTTATCATCGCAAAGCTTAATCTGCTGAAAGTAGAAACATATTTTTTTGCATTAAATTATTTTTATGAGTTATGCACCCATTAAGTGTGTTTGTTTTTGTCATTCCACCGCTTAGATGCTGAAATAGGGTTTGAAAGTTTGTTGGAAAATACGCCAGTTTTGAGTGTTAATCGCATCTGAGCGAAGCAGGCTGGATTCGGCAGTTAGTTCAAAATTATACAGGTGTCCTAAAAGTCGCTGTCTTAAGCTAGAGGTGATTGAAGAAAGGATGTTCTTTAAGTTACTGTAAAGTAAACAGGATTATCTGATTCCAGCACATTACGGAAATACTGATGCCCTTCGACTACTCTGTACTTACCATCGGTAACGGCGTAGTCAGGCTGTTGAGTTTAAAAACACACACACTATGGTACAAAATAAGTTTTAATGTTTTTATAAATATTATTCTAAAGGAAGTAAAATTAACACCTGGTTTCTCCGTTAGTTTAAAAAACTCTACTTTTGCACTACGGACGATAGATTCTTAAAAATAACGGAATTTTAATCCTTTTTCGTAATTTATTGCATTGGTAATGGAAAATATTTAAAAAACTGTCGTATCAATAACAAATAACAACACTCACTCATCTATTCGGATACGAAGTGCGACCCAAATTATGTTATCAAAATTTTATATGTAAGCGTAACTTTGTTACTGGCACTGTAGATTTTTATTTTATTTCCTATTTTGTATATAATTGACTTATAATGTGCTGAGAAGTTGCTATTAAATAAATAAATAGTTTGTAAGTAAAACGAGTTAGATCATTCTTTAACGTATTTTTTTATTGTTGTTAATAGTTAAGTTATGGCTTGTCCTTTTACTCAAGGCACTTCCCTCCCTAACGGATTGACGCCTGGGCGGCGCACTTGAGGGAGTGCGTCGCCCAACATTTCCAAGGCGAGAGCGGTGCGCGATGTGTTCCCGCGCACCGCTCCAAGAAAATGAAGGAGAGCGGAATGGTGTGCAGGGGCCTTCCATCAATAGGCCAGACGTCGCCGGGCGCTGAGGAAGCTGGCACAGCCTTGCCCTTGGCCCCGGCAAACGGGAGAAGGAACACCCCGGGGGTTTTAGTCGGTGCGACTCCGACACACCGGGGGGTGACCCTCATCATCCCCTGACGGCCCATAACGGGTTTCCCCCGAGTTAAAAAAAAAATGGCTTGTCCGTTTGAATCCGTCGTTAATAATGTTTAATATTCAGTGGTCTCTGATTAACGTCAAAACCAGAAGAAAAGTCACAGATTCTTCGCAGCACTTTGCCATCCAGGCATCTTGGTGCTGTCCAGAATCAACACTAACCTAAAGAACAAAAACAACACGTCCAGAAGGCCATAACAAAGTCAAACCAGCAACACTCCAATGAACAGACAGGGACGCAATTACTCGCATTCAAAGCTTAGAAGTCAATTTGATATCTATTTTATTTTCACAAACAAAAGTTAATCTGCATATTCGGAGTCAATAACATTTGTTTCATTAAAATAATCGAAAAGTAAATAATTTTATTCTGTGTTGATGAATAATTCTATCAGATACTTACCACTTACTAATCGATTGCTACAAATTAATCAAATTTGAATATGATTACATATTTATGGCTTAATTTGCCCGTATTAAATGCTTATTAATTGATTTCATTCATAAAAGTCTCTGCGCAAATATCCTTCAAAAGACTTCAACGCGTTCAGGTTTGCTTTAAACAATGTTGCAACTGCCAACCTTTTTAAAATCAACTTTTTTTTTTTTTTTCAATATATGAAATAACTTTATTGCTTTTGGTAATATATATTAGGTCCTTACATATGAAATTGGCGTTTTTCGTACTGGCCACTTTAATCACAAATTTCTCCTCTTTGGTAAGGAATTCCAAATTCAAATTTGTACAGCTATAGACTCATGTATTTGTGCTTCGATGATCGTCATTCATTTGTTTTTTTCTTCTGTTTTTTTCTGTTTGCGTCACTCATTTTACAAAATGGAAAACTTAAAATATCGCATTATTTACGAGTACGAGTTCCGCCGTGGCACTAGTGCTGCGGAAACAACTCAAAGGGTGAATGATGTGTATGGCGGTCGTGTTGCAAAAGAAAACACAGTTCGTTTTTGGTTCCAACGTTTTCGTTCTGGAAATTTCGACCTGCAGAACAAGCCCCGTGGACGGCCTGAGACTCAAGTTGATAATGAAGAGTTGAAGGCTATTGTGGAAGCGGATCCATCGCAAACCACGTCCGAGTAAGCTGCAGGCTGCGATGTTAGTGATAAAACTGTTTTAATTCACTTGAAGCAAATTGGGAAGATTAAAAAGCTTGAAAGGTGGGTACCTCACGAATTGACTGAAGCAAACCGGCAAACGCGCGTCGACTGCTGCGTTACATTACTAAACCGGCACAATAATGAAGGTATTTTAAACCGAATCATTACCTGTGATGAAAAATGGGTTCTTTACGATAATCGGAAGCGCTCAGCGCAATGGTTAGATCCTGGCCAGCCAGCCAAATCATGCCCCAAGCGAAAATTAACCCCAAAAAAGTTACTTGTAAGCGTTTGGTGGACTAGTGCCGGTATTGTTCATTACAGTTTTCTCAAATCTGGCCAGACTATTACGGCTGATGTCTATTGTCAGCAATTGCAAACCATGATGGAAAAGCTAGCGGCTAAACAACCTAGGCTGGTCAATCGCTCTACGCCACTGCTGCTTCACGACAACGCTAGACCACACACTGCGCAACAGACGGCTACTAAATTAGAAGAGCTTCAATTGGAAAGTCTAAGACATCCTCCGTACTCCCCGGACCTTGCTCCAACAGATTACCATTTTTTTCGAAATTTGGATAAGTTCTTGCAAGGGAAAAAATTCAACTCCGATGGGGCAGTCCAAATCGCCTTCAAAGATTTTATTGATTCCCGTCCGACTGTTTTTTTTAGTAAAGGGATCAATGAACTACCTATGAGATGGCAAAAGTGCATAGAAAATAATGGTTCATACTTTGATTAATTAAATATATTATATTAAAAAATATTCGACTTTTTGTTCCTCCCATACAAAACGCCAATTTCATATGTAAGGACCTAATATAATTAGTCTTCATATTCATTAAGATTCCCATACTTTTGAAATGTCAAACGTTAAAATTAAGCAGAAAAATGTTTTGCAGACATTTAAGTAATCTGCAATTTAAATTAGTTTTCGGTTGCAATGACTTTTATGGAAATACATCTAAATTTGTATCCAATATTAATATATTTAAATGTTTCTCTATAAGTACACGATTTATAAGAACACCATACTTAGATTTATAGGTGTCGATATGTCCGAAATTGTTGATACGTAACAGTAAAAATATTCGAGAGGAAAATATATTCTACAAAAATCTAAAGATCTACCTACATAACAATGAATTTAGGAATATATAGAAACCACTTAAATAGCATAATGTTTTCCTTCACTATTAAGCAGATGCTGATGAGAGGTGGAGATCCACCTGGAGCCTAAATAAGTACTTAATCTGAAAAACCCAGAGATAGGTGCCAGGACACGAATCTACGACCACTTACGTTATCGTGCATGAATACCGGTTCCTTATTCACTAAGCTACCACAACCGTAAAAAAAAATTGAATATATATTACTATTGAAAATATACTATTTTCAGAGCCAAGTTTAAATTGGCAAAATTAGTGACTTAGCATAAAGTACTAACCATGAGATAAATTAAATAATATAATTTTTAATCTTAGAAAAAAGTCGAATCAAAAACAAAAAACTTATTTAACTTAAGAACTTTTTGTGGTGGTAGGTCGATTGCTCAGTCTGGGTCATGACCATAGTACACGAGTGTAAAGACTGTCATAGTGACTCGCTTTGATCTGTCACGTTTCGGAATCAGCTTGTGTATATCCAGTAACTCATACCTAGAGACCTTCAGTCGTGGTATATTTGGACCACCATGACGACGGAGACTCAATAGATTTTCATCTTTTAATAGCCGATTATGTTTTTGGAATACACTGTACTTACTGCTGCCTGCTGCACTGTAGTCATTTTGTCGAGCCAGTATTAAAAACTCTACTTCTATTGGCTACCATAGACAAAGCTGCGGTAGGAAGTTAAGTTTAAAAACACATTTAGAATCTTGAACTTCAACACCGTGTGATTCAAATTTAAATCTATGCAAATGTATGTTAATTAAGTAATTACCAAGTTATTCCACACTGGTGACACATAAACCAACACATGACATTATCAACCCGTCCAAAGGTCGTGCTTAAATGCGCATCATCTAACTGTTGGATAGATTTTTATAGATCTTAACACATACCTTATTAAAATATATAAAAACACCTAGAACTTACTATTTTGTTCATATAAAGCTTAGACAGAGATATAAATACATATCATATAAAGGTAAACATAGCTCTTTGCTAAACATCATTCTTTTACACAGGTGATTTTGTAGACGAGGGAGATATTTAGAAATGATATTCAGCATTCTTCAGCATAAATATATAAAAAGAGTAATTTCTTCATATTTCCTGTAAAGCACAGTATATAATAAACATGTGTATTGAATATTACACACATGAATGAATGAATTACAATTATTTTTTAAGTCGTTATTTTGCCTGTCTTAAGTCAAGACAAAGTAAATACCTGTTTCTAAAATTACGTAAAAGGATCTGAATCAATCGGGCGCCACACGCGCTACGGTACCTGCACTTATTATGAATCGATTTTCTTTATGATTTGTTAGGGAATAACGTATAGTTATTAACATTTCTAGTAGGTACTAGAAGGTACATATTTTTGCAACCTAAAATATCATTACGGTATTATATATACTTTTATCGTCG
Organism: Automeris io; assembly: GCA_036320925.1. Taxonomy (NCBI): domain Eukaryota; kingdom Metazoa; phylum Arthropoda; class Insecta; order Lepidoptera; family Saturniidae; genus Automeris; species Automeris io. The sequence goes on from JAUDJH010000018.1 coordinate 33,563, forward strand.
CCGTTTTTTGCTAAAGCAATGTAGGTAACTTCGTAAAAATTATATAAAAAATATTCCATCGCTATAGTTAAGAGTATTTGTGTGATATTGTTGATCCAATTAATTCTTTTACTATGTACTAGATAGATAGATATCTTTCCTTAATGATCTTGAAAAAGATTTTACTAGATTTCCCATTTTTTTCTCATCTCATAATAATATATCATTACGCTATATCCCTTTCGGGGTAAGCAGGGATACATTAGTGTATATATTTTGCGCTTATATGTCGTGCGCAACGGTGCCCAACGTGACCAATAGCGCAGCTGATCGCCGTTCTCATAGCACTAGGACACATGACATTTCTACCAGATATCATGCGGATTTCGTCACGATCGTAAATCCGTAGGTAATCTGGAAAACCCAGAGGGAGAAACCGCTCCCTTTTCAACTAGGCTGCAAAGGTATTTTGCCGTATATTTCCTCAAGATCAATGTCGTGAGTCATTGGGGCTTACAGCGCGTTATGTAGAGCCGTAGAGGTGCCTACAGTGCAGTTTTACCTAAAGTTCGCGCTCGAGTTAGTAGGCGTACTTATGCGGTGAAAGGTGGGCGTGCCAGCAACCGCGACGTGCCTTCAAGCGTTGGGCGGGCGCTTCTCCCCGCCGCGCCGCCCACCACCTCCCCTTGTTTACATTTCACAATTGACTGACTACGCGTCGCTCTTTGTAATTTTATACATAAATACAAGCAATAGAACGCGGATTTGCTTTCGTAGAATTACTCTAATACTTGACGATTTCAGCGTTATTATTTTTTAATAATGGTTTTATACTGTAGGCTATTTTTGGTTTTCTTTTTGAATAATAATATACTCATATAGAGATCTTGGACTAAGATTTATTTGGCTTTGCTTACATTCGTCTCAAAAAATGCAAATAATATTTAAAGTAAAATTAAAATTATGGAAAGTCATCGATTTAGTCAACTTGAATTTTGCTCTGCAAATCCTTAGGCTACACTCAAGTTCCTATTATATAAAGACCTATATTTCCTATTATTATGTTAAGTTTTATGATAAAGACGATCTTACCCAACTTTCTATGCTTTCTATACTCCGGAATGGGCATAAAGCTTAAATATAAATTGTATTTCAGTGCGCGGCGGGGGCGGGCGTGTTCGAGCTGCAGATATTGGAATTCACGAACTACCGCCTCGAGCTGTCTTCCGGCTCTTGCTGCGGCGGCGTGGCGCGGGACGCGGGCACCGGACCCTGCGCCCGCGCTTGCCGGACCCGATTCGCCCTCTGCCTCAAGGAGTACCAGTCCGCCGCTGCACCAGGAGCCTGTTCCTTCGGACGCGCGGCCTCTCCAGTCCTGGGGACTGATTCGTTCACCCTCGCTGAACCGCTTTACACACTCGCGCTGCCTTTCTCCTTTCGCTGGACGGTGGGTATATTTTTTATGGCATTACCATTAAAGTTTGAGTGCTAGGGCGTTTGCCTGAACTGGCAAACGTTTTGCGTGAGCACTGTGCACAAATACAAAGGCCGTCATAGTAACTGGCTTCGGTCAGTCGCGTTTTACGCTCAGCGTACGTCACGTTGTTGAAATTTTTTTTTTATTATTTTTTTTTTTTTATTACATACAGGCTTGCGCTTGACCTCAATCTCACCTGCTGGAAAGTGATGATGAGACCGACGATGGAGCGCGCTCACCCAGCAAATACCGATTCACTCGACGTTTGAAGATTCCCATGTCATATGACGCCGGAAACACTGACGCAGGAAGCGAGTTCCACTCCTTCGCGGTACGCAGCAAAAAGGAGGAGGCAAATCGCTTAGTGCGAGCAGCAGGAATGTCAACCACAAAAGGGTGCAAACCAGCACGGCGTCTCGTCAATTTATGGTAGAAGGGGGAGGGTGGAACTAAATCATACAACTCAGCCGCACACTCTCCAGAGTATAGTAATACCTTGAGATTCTGTCGTGGTATATGTGGGCCGACATGGCGACAGCAACTTTCAATGAATTCTCGTTTCTAGAACGTCGCTACCGTCTTTGGGCGTTCCATCAGCTTTTATCACTTCAGTCATCACTTTCCATCAGATTGTACCACATCCCATCTGTGTTCAAACATAAAACGTTTCGGGACCCTTATTCACTCCGATGTAGCCTTGAGTTTCTTCAGTGTTTTTCTCAAGGTAGTCGCTTCCAAAATGCTAGTAGATTATATAAGGTTCGTTTCATTGGCTGGCTGCCCAAGTAAAGGTCCGTACCCACAAGGGATGCCCTTGTGTTGCCATCCAACCTATGGCTGGCACCTTAAGTACTTGCTACTCTCACCTGGTGAAACAGGCCAACAATAAATTGTTCTACCGAAAAATACCATTAACAGTTATTACCCATTATATGGTAATTAGAATTATTTCTAACTAAATGACGTTGGATTAGTGGAAAGCCTTAATTCTATTATTGTGTTATCAGAATGATGTGTTAGGTTGATTCAACTAGATTGAGCGGCCGCGAATTGAAGGCAATTTTGTCGGTTTTTTCAGTCAGTGGGAGGCTGACACACTGGAGTCGTTGCCCTCATGATAAACCTGGGCTCCCAAAAAAAGGCCGTTCGAAGTTTTATTCTGGAAAATCTGCGAATTTTAATGAATTTTTCACGTTAATATGATTACCGCACTGATGATATAGTACGATTAGTTGTAAATAAGTAAAACATATTTATTAGTTTCCTATTACATTTTTATTAAGTTTCATCTCATTCTTGCAGAGATCTTTCACGCTGATCCTGCAAGCTTACGACGACTTCGAGTACCCAGAACCGGGTGAGTTATATCGCAGTACAAATACAATAAAGGAAAAATAAGGTTGAAATTGTGTAACGAAGTAGAATGAGTGAGTTAATGAGTTTTTGAAGTGCTAGGGCTAGTGATGAAAATGCCCGGGAATTTTCCCAAAGTGCCCAAAACCTCAGAGAACATTCCGTAAATTCCCGGGAATATTCCCAAGGAAGTTTTGGGCACTTTGGGAAAATTCCCGGGCATTTTCATCACTAGCTAGGGCGATCGCGCGAATAAAGGAACAACTCTCACCATCACATTTATATAAAAAATGAAAGGATATTCTGAGAACGGCGATCAGCTGCGCTACTGGTCACGTTGGGCACAAAATATAAGCGCAAAGTGGATACAACCACTAATGTATACCTGCTCACCTTGAATGTGATATAGCGTAACGATATATGAAAGGTTAATACATAACATCGCATCATGAATCCCGTATGCTATCACCAATCTGAAAGAGCAATCATCTCAGCGTATTTCGTCGAGGGTGTAAAATAAAACTCGGTTTAAATGGGCTTGTTTTTATCCAGAGGGCGGACTGATCGAGGAGGCCTGGTGGTCCGGCATCGTGGAGCCGAGCGCCGAATGGCACGCGCTGCGTCACGCCGGACCGACCGCGGCCGTCGCGTACCGCGTGCGCGTGCTGTGCCAGCCCAACCACTACAATACCACTTGCACCACCTTCTGCAGGCCAAGGGACGACAAGTTCGGCCACTACTCCTGCTCGGCTGAGGGCGACAAGCGCTGCCTCAGCGGCTGGCAGGGCGATAACTGCGAAAAACGTAAGCAACTTTTGTCTTTACCTTTCTTTGACTGTGCCTCGCGAATCAACAGTTGGCACCTCTCCTAGATTAAGACCAAAGAAACTCGTAGATTATAAACAGTTTTTTTTAGTAGTGAATTATAAAAAATAATAATAACTAGCAAACCCGGCGAACTTCGTTTCGCCACCAGATGGCTTCGTTTTGGTTTTTAGTTAGCGTTTGAAAGAACGTGCGCGTAATAAATGTCACATGAAATTAACTGAGCAGAGTACAATGAGTAGTTGTCAAACAATGTATAACGCATCGGCGCCATCTACTTAAAATACTGGTGCGATCTGCTCCACCACCATGCGAAACCATATTGGTTTGTAGTACATGCTATGTAACAGAGATGGCGCTGTATGTGAAAAATGATTTAGCCCGGTTTCCTGCTTTTCTGTTGAAATTTTTCCTGAATTGAAAGTGGAAATCGGTTCGTGCGTTCTGGAGTTATAGCGTCAGGAAGGAAAACCGGACTTATTTTTATATAATAGAGATATACAATATTATATTCGAGTTATTGGTGGAGGGATGTTAGTATAGTTATACAATATTTACAAGGTGGCAATGGAGCGCGGTGCGCGGGCAGATGTAATATAAAAAACCTTGAATAAGGATGTCGATACATTTATTTACGACAATAACATTTTTAACGTCAACTTGATTCTCTGCCATCGCATCTCTCTATTGACGGATCTGGACGGCATCCCTCGGGATCTTGGCCATCGATGGTCAAAAGTAATCAAATCAATGATAAAGGATCACAAAATGTAATCGTAATTTTAGTTTTGTTTATCTTTAATCATGATCAAACCCTTCTAAACATTAATGAGTCATCAATGTTAAAGTAATTTAGAATTCATTGGTGTATAAACACAGATAGAACTATTATGATTATATTGTGTAATAGTTAATCATTAACTTGATTATATTTTACCCATCTATACTGTAATAATGCTTTACATTCAAACACTGAATGAATTTTGGAACGCCTGATCGTTAATATTAGCCACCTTGTTTACCGTTGTCATTGCTAATATAAAACTGGTAGGCGCTTAATAATATAGAATTTATATCCTCTTACTAGAATGTTATTCGATTTAGAATGCACACTTGCTATTGTGATATCAGGTTGGTGACTTTTTGTAATAAACTTGGTTTTACAATAACATAATGCTTAAATTTTATCAAACTTTTAACACAATGCTTGTATATTACATGTCCAGTTGTAGCCACATATTCGCTGCTCTGTTTCACAGCAATAATAGCTTCTTTTTTTTATTGCAGCGGTGTGTAAGGAAGGCTGCCATCCTACTCATGGCCGTTGCGACCGTCCGGGAGACTGCGAGTAAGTCTTTGCATAATCTCTTTACTAATACTATACTCATACATAGGCTTACCATAATTACGAAGAGCCAAACCGGGACACAGAAGAGAAAGAGGCTCATTTTCATTTTGTTTTTCGCTTAATTTGTATTTTTCATATTTGAAATGCAATCAAAATTATTATAAATTGAAAACGTATTAATAAATGTGAATATATTTTTGATTAAAAAGAAGTTTACATAAATTCAAGTTTGACCGGGACGCCGGGACTGGGATCTCAAACCGGGACTATCCCGGTCAAATCGGGACGTATGGTAAGCCTACTCATACGTCTAAATCGTATTCATCTGAGTGATAAGTTGTTGGCGTTTTATACGCCTTATTGTAAATAAAACAGCAGTTACGATAAACAGTACACCTATGCCCCGATTTACACGGTACTTGTTTTACACGTTTTCGCTTTTACACGGTTTTCCAAATAAGTTTTTTTTTGTTTTTATCGCACTCTACTAAATGCTACTGTGTTCGAACACGTGCGCTGTGTACATATCCCACGGGGAATCCCGAGCTTATGTGCTGACTTGCTGCACATGATGAAGGATAATAAAATACCTTTGGTTTTATTTTTTGTTCTTCTGTTTAATGTATTGTAATTAAACAAAAAACAGTGTTTCCGTAATATATTACATATTTTAACTTGTCAATGCATTTTATTTTTATTTCTGTGTACACCTAAATATATTGAAAAAAATCACAACTGTTAAATAGCAAAATTATGCATTTTCTGCAAGCTTTTCGATTTACACGGTTTTGACTTGAAAATTTTTAATTTTCGATTTACACGTTTTTCTCAGGAACGTATCTACCGTGTAAATCGAGGGATAGGTGTACTTATTTAAATTAAATATAAAATAGTTTTTACAATCACACGCAGGTATTCACTTGAAAAGTTACGAATAGAAGGATTGACATTTATGATGACATTTGATTGACGTTTTATTTAGGTTGCGTTCATAATTCCATCATCCCCTCCTGAACGCAAATCCATCGCAGTGGTGCAGCTCAGATGCTTTTCCTTTGGTAGTCCTTTAGTCAGCACATCGGGGATCATGTCCTCTGATCGTTTAAATTTGACACATATCTTTTTTAATACAATATTTTCTTTTACGAAGCAGTGACATTTATGATGACATTTGATTGACGTTTTATTTAGGTTGCGTTCATAATTCCATCATAAGTTACTTAGAAATCTGTTAAGCAAGAAGATTGTACTTAGAATACAAAATATATTATTCGAATTTTTTTATCCTAACAATGATGTATCGTCACGCTGTATCACTTACGGGGTGAGCAGAGATACATAAGTGGCTGTATCCATTTTGTGCTTATATCTCGTGCCCAACGTGACCAATAGCACAACGGATCGGCGTTCTTAGAGCACTAGTACACATGTCATTTCAATCAGATACCATGCGGGTTTACTAACGATGGTTTCCTTCACAGGCGAGCATGTGATGCCTAAATCCGTTCGTAATTTAGAAAAACCCACAGGTACGTGCTGGAGTTCGAACCTACAACAAACTTTAACAAATAAAAGTTTCAATTATCACAAAAGTTCAAATAAACACTAATTTTTAAGAAAACAATTTAATATTTTTTAATACTATGAGTAAAACGAAACGTAAAAAAAAACAATTGTCTATGGTACAAATTGAAAAAGAAACGATTGAAATTATAATGCAATCTATACTAATATTATAAAGCTGAAGAGTTTGTTTGTTTGTTTGAACGCGCTAATCTCAGGAACTACTGGTTCGAATTAAAAAAATATTTTTGAGTTGAATAGACCATTTATCGAGAAAGGCTTTAGGCTATATAACATCCAGATGCAATTATTAGGAGCGAATAAATAATGGAAACTGTGAAAAAAAACGGGGTAAATTATTCATCCTTGAAAACTTCCATTGCGTGCGCTGCGAAAACCAACGCGTTACCGAAAATATATGTAGGAAAGAATTATCCCTCCTGAAATGATCTAAAAAAATGTCCGAGACAGTATATGTCTACCTTTTAAGATTAACTCACTAGAGCCGTTTTTATGGTAATCAAATTTAGTCGAAATTAATGTATTATTTGTTAAGAGTTGTGTCAACGTAATAATATTAATATTTATCCAAATAAATGTGTTGTTGATTAAGAGTATTTAATTGTGAACAAAATTGTCTTTGACATCACTTAATTTCAATGAACATCTTAGAAGATATTACAATAACTTATATAGCAAAACAACGTTTGCCGGATCAGCTAGTATGAAATAATCAGATTTAATTCAAGTAGACATTACAGCCTAAACTAGTTTTTGTTAAATGTAGTATTAACGTTTTATAAAAAAATTATTCATTTATTTATTTTTCATTTGGTACATAATATACAACACAAGAATAGGTTAATCAAGATAGTAATCAACAAAAGCAAATACTCTATGCTGTTATGATGCGCCAAAAGGAAAGTCAGCTCAGCTAATGCTGGGTGACCAGCTGAGCCACCGAGCGTTGATTATCAGCTGACCTCCATTTATTGTGTTAACGCGCAGAATACAACATGGAAGAGAATAATATAGATTTTTAGAAACTATTTCAAAGGGTCATAGACAATGATCATAGATGGGCAATATGTAATCAGATTAATCAAAAACGATTACAATTGTATTTAGCATCATTTTTATGATTACATTTTGCCCATCTCAGTTTTAAACGTTTAGGAATCCTCAATTGCATACAAATTTATAACACATTAATGTTTAGAAGGATTTGATCATGATTACAGATTAACAAAATTAAAAATACGATTTCAAAACCATTAATCTGATTATATTTTAACTCATCTCTAACAATAATACATCATACACATGAAAAAACATATCATATAAGCCTAATGGCTTATAAAAAAATATTAGATATTTTAAGTTTTACTTAAAATACAAAAATAATTGGAGAGGTTCATTTAAGCCTTGGACGGTGCGGTTGAAGGATGAATTACTTGCATCCACCACGGTTCGTCGCCTTCGCATGCTTTGTAACTTTTGACGGTCAGAGTTGGGTTCTCTTTTTGAGCGTATTCCAGGAAACAGATGTTGTCGTAAGTTTTGTTATCTGAACCGCAGACCGGAGAATAAACCGAACAATCAGTTTCTGGCGAGTGTGCTAGTACCGCGTAGATCCAAGCTACGGCTATCAAAAGTGTACCTGAAAATTAATAATAATTTAGTTACATTTTCCTCACGGGACTACGAAACGTGAAGGCAATCCCATATAAATTTTTAAATAGCATTTAAAAAAAATCTATATTAGTTAATCCTGTTATACTCGCACTGGGATGTTATGATTGTTGTGTCGACTGTTATGTTTTGGGAGTCGAAGCTGCTCGCGTCCGTAGGCTTTACCCTAGTTTCCCTACACGTGACTCCCGGGTGGTGCTAAACGAGCAGCAGCGAGGTGGTAGGGCGTCGGGCCCGTCTGGATCGCGACCATAGTACATGGGTGTAAAGCCCGTCATAGTGACCATTTTCGGCTTGTCGCGTTTCGGGATCGTTGTATATCCAGTAGCTCATATACCTAGAGACCTTCAGTCGTGGTATACGAGGGCCGACATGACGATGTAGACTATCAATGGATTTTCATCCTTTGATAGTCGCTTTCGTTTTTGGACTACACTGTACTTACCATCAGGTACTCTGTAGTCACTATGACGAGCCAGAGTAAAAAAAAAAACTCAAGCAGATTTAGATGAGAACAATGTCATTAAAGCCGACCGAAATCCTTACAGGGAGCACTAAAATATGTCAATGTCATTAACTTTATTATATGTCTCATTCATTTGATCAAAAGGTGAACATATATTCGTTTTGAGAAGCCTTTTGTCAAATGTTCTCCGAATTATAAACAATTGATCGCTGTATCTGATTGATCGATTCCATGCCTCGCAGATGTGCCAAAGTAGTTACTTGACGCCCTGGATAGGTTGCAGCGGAGGGCTGTCCGCATCGTGAATGATCCAGACGTGACTGAGCATCTTGAACCGCTTCAGTTGCGCAGAGATGTTGCGTCACTGAGCGTTTTCTACCGTCTGTATCATGGCGAGTGTTCTGAAGAGTTGTTTAACCTTGTTCCGCCCTCGCCCTTCCTGAATAGAACCACGCGCGCGGGTTTGTGGAGTCACAGCTATACGGTATCTCACATCCCGGCTAGGAGTAAGAAGTTCTCTTACTCCTTCTTTTGCCGTGTCGTTGGGCTGTGGAATAGACTTCCGGCGAGAGTATTCCCACCATCCTATAATATGGGATCTTTTAAGCGTAACGTGAAGAGATATTTGTGCAGGCCGGCATGATCGCTGTGACTACCGATGGGTTTTTCTTATCTGTTGATAGTCGTTGCCGTTTTTTGGACTGCACCATGCTTAACATCAGATGCGGTGCAGTCACTGTGACGTGTCAGAATAAAAAAAAAATAAAAAAAGTGGACCAACTAAATATGGATACAAACTAATCAGTTAACGAGGATAATTCATAGATTGGCAAAATGTAATCAGATTAATAAAAATGATTAACGATTACATTTTACGTTTTTTACCATTAATATGACTGCATTTTACTCATTTATGTTTTAAACACTACCAAATCCCAGATTGTATACACATTTATCATTTCTTAATGTTTTAAATGGATTTAATCATGATTACAGAGCAAGAAAATTAAAATTACGACTACATTTTGTAATCGTTCATCATTAATCAGATTACATTTTGCCCATCTCTGGGATAATTGTGATTAATGAAAGAAAATCTAACTCGATGATCTATTCCCTATTTAGCTGTTCTTTCAGAATAGGCGATTCTCCAACAAACTTATACGTCTGTCGAAACCAAATGGAAATAATATTGTACAATTATGGTTTTTCATCGTCTGAATAGCGTACTTTAGTATGGTGTATTGCAGAAATAAATTACGATACAATGTATACAGATATAGTTAGTTTAATTTGTAAATGAACATTTCCCTATTTATATGCTCGCCACTGTATTAACAATGTAACTCGAGTATTACGATTATATTATGACATTGTTATCTTCAATCTGTTGCAAAAGATATGTTCTTCACTGCCAATGTATTTTAACCCATTACCGCCGAGATAAGCAGAATTTTACTAACTTTTCATTTTCGTGTTTATTTATTGTGTCTGTGATTATTTTAAAAACCTGACGTGATGGATCAATTCTGACGCCAAATTCAAAAAATTACTCCGAAAATGACTCTCACTTGGCCAACAACAAAACCTTGCAAATCTGTGTTATTATCCTGATAGTCCCAATAATATCGACTAATGCAAACAACAATTTGTCAAAAACAAAAAAAAAGATCTACATATTTTTATATTTTAAAATGCATATGTCTATTACGACTATTTATTTTAAAATCTAAACAGTATGTGTATTAATACATATGTCAAATAAAATTTACGAATCTCAGATAATACCAAATTGATTTTAACAACTTTTTAAGGTAATTTGTAAAATTAGTTGTAATTAAATTCAGTACTTACCGAATTTATGCATTTTGAATTTTAAAAGACAGTATGTTTTGTTCTTGTTGCTTGAAGCTCAGCAGAACAATGACTGGAACAATGAGTAGCGGCATATATAATATGGCCGGGCGCAGGCCGTTAGGTACAGTGTTCATTCGTAAATCACCAATGCGTGTGTAGAGTTCCACTAAGTTGGACACATATTAGGCTGGATTTACATCAGACGAGTGTATGCTCATTCTATCCCCACTATCAAATTCGGTTACTGTAAACAGACATAGAGCATTTTTTGTTGTTCTTCCTGCGTTCGCATAGATTCTATGGAATATTCTAAGAATGCTCGTTCGCTTTATGTAAACAATACTAGAGCGTGCAAGCAGATTCTTAGAGCGTTCATGCGTGTAGGGACGTGCTCGCCTGCCGGAGCGGTCTCTTCAAAGTATTCTTGTATTCGAGCGATCCCGATCTCTGATCTGAGTATACTCGTCGATTGAACTATGAATTGGTCTCAAGAAAAGTATTATGATAGAAGCCTACCGAAATTCCAGATGACTGTGGGATCCGACGTTTAAACACTACAAAAATACAAATCGCAAACAAGATGCTTGGCTGAGGATTGCAAATATACCTTCCTTCTTTTCATCGTGAGTTTTTGAGACAATATAATAAATGCAGCACTTGCAATTATAACATCGCTGTCAGAGTCGGTCATAATAACCACAGATTTGACACGAATGAGCAATGAGCATTCGTTCGGCTGCTAAACATCTGAATTCTAGTTCTTGGTTCTCATTCTTGCTCGTTGATCGTTTGGTGTACACGCTAAAAACGATATTTCGTTTACACTAAAAGATCGAGAAAGAATGCTCTTGTTTTAGCTCTAGCTCTATGTTCGTCTGATGTAAATCTGCCCTTACGTCTTGTTTGAATCATAAAATACTCGTACATACGTTTCAGTTTATCTCGGTTGCATTGCAGCGTAGCAACGCCCGATCACTTATAAACATTAATACAGTATTTAACAACTTAACTGTCCAATGAGTCACATACGACTCACGAAGAACTTTTGAAATAAATTCAGGAGTCACAAGTGAGTCATTTGTCGATGCAACTTTGGGCTATGTTTTTGTTATTAACGTGGCATATTATTCTAATGTTATTCTAATTCTAATAAACTATGTGAACGTATAGAAAAAACTCAGATCTCTAAGAGAATCAATGCAAATTTCGTAATTTTAAAATAAATTTTAAAATATAATAAATTTAATTAAAAATAATAAATATTTAAATTACATATATATTTTGAGACAATGTCAGTGTTATTTAAGCTAACAGGGAAAAAAAATGCCAGGTTGGTGGGTGGTGACCTATCGCTGCTGGCACTGGCTCGCACGATGGTCGGTAGCGAGCCGCAGGCAGGCGGCTTTCTCCCAAACGGAGAAGACGATGAAGGTGAAAGTGACGGCGGAGCGGTTTCGGGAGGCTACTGAAGCTAAAAAATGCGTATTCTTCACGTTTTTATCATGAATCACTTTTTTGGATATATTGGTCAGCGGTTACGCTGAATAATGTATTCGTCTGCCGCCCCTAGAATCCGGCACCTGAAGCTAGAGCCTCGGCTTGCCCCCAATTGATCAAGAGCTGCTATACACATTCTACCCTCTAAAAATGCCGTCGCATACAATGTAATAATTGAAAAGCTAGTTGGATAAAATATTAATCATGTTTCTTTTTTTAGAACCCATGTATATGTTTCTTAAATTATTTCGTGTATAGATATATCGTTGGTATATTAAATAAAATAAATAAATAAATAAATTCTTCAGGATTCTTATTTTTGGTATCATTCGTATCCAATTCGTAAGTTGCCGAATTGATATAAAACTTACAAGTAATACTCGTATATTGCGTACAACTCCGTTACATTAATCAACTCCTGCAACGCGACAATGTAAACAAACCTTAATATATGCTTCGATCAATTTTTATTAAATTGATGTCGTGTTATTCCTAGAATATAAATTAATACTATATTTTAATTGAAATGTTATGGTTTTTCCTGTCGGACATATGTTTGGAGGATATACAATTGATATATTAATGTAAACACGTTGATAAGAGCGTGTCACTGCGTCCAGTAACAGCCGGCGTCCGTCGTACTTTGGCCCTTGCGGTAAATGTAATTCAGGTTCCGGCAGTATCGTTCGACGATGGACAATTAAAAGCGTCTGGTCCCTGTTGGTATATGCGATTTCCCAGGTTGCAGTTCTAGGTGTAAGCTTGGGCATATCTAATGACATGAACTCCCTACCTTGGGCTGCGATTGGAGGGGCACTCGAGTATCATGATGCGCCTTTCTAGTTACGCTGCAATGTCGAGGCGTATCTGTGCGACCAGTACACATCGTATTTAGCGTGGCAGGTATAATGCTGATTGTGACCTGTCATACACTAGAGCGCAGGATAGCGTGATAGAAATGAAGAAAGTCCAGACAGCAAATAGATAAAGCACGTTTAATGAATCAATGTATAAAGTGCAGTAGAAATAATGAAGCACAGGTGGAATAGTCCAAGTAGAAATAAAGTACAGAGCACAGCAATATAAATAAGAACACGAAAACAATGATATAAAATGGTACGGAGCGCGAGCGGGAAAAACGTGTGGGTAGTTTGTCGGCTACGCAGGCGGTGAAGCGCTTGCGTCGCGTCCCCATACGCAGTCACCCCGCGTGCGCCGGTATCCCACGGTTCTCTAGCTTAGAGCCGTTTCCATCACACGATATGATATTAATGAATAAATATCAAGTGAAGTTATAATAATGTGATTTAAAGTGATTGTTAGTTGTTGTTAGCATAGCATAAAGCATTAGAAAATAGATAATGTTAAGGACAGAAATAAATAAATAGATAGTGAGTATATCACACGTACATGGATCGGAATAATGTAAAACATAGGAAAGAAATGTACTGTAAGATTCCGCAAGGGTCAGTTTTGGGCTTCTTTTTATGGAACCTCGCATACGAATTCTTTTTGCGTACTGAACTCTCCAAGTGTCATCATCATAATTAACACACATTTTTTTTATATGACACAAATATATAAAAAACTCATAAATTCGTTGATACATTAAAAAAAATGTTTTTTTTTTGCAAATATACATGTGTTTATAATTTGTAATAAAAGCCTGGGTATGTCAGAAGAAGCATGAAAGTCAGTAGTGTTCATTCCATAAATGCCTGAAAGCATTGCATGCCCTTATGATAAATAAGTCTGGAATAAATTCCTTTAATTTAAACAAAACAATGAACCCTTTATATGCATATTTATTCTATTTTCATGCCATCTATTTTCCATATGAAAGTAATATAATATTTAATATCATTATATAGTATTCAAATTCATTATGGGAATCTGCCTACCCTGACCAAATACCCTATGCACGCCACTGATGAAAGTAGAATTAATGCAGTTGAAATACGATCTCTAAGTATAGTATAGTCCAAAAAAATACGACTACACTATCAACGGTATAGAAAAACAATCGATAATCAAGATGATGTCCTAGCCGGTTTCGGCCACGGCGACTGTTTCAACACCGGTTAAGAAATTCGAGGTCCAGTTTTCGGAAACAGTGAATTGCGCAGGAGATATATAAGTGCATAACTGAACGCGCAGCCAGAAAAGCACTCTCTCGTCCGAGCTCCCTCAGGCCCGATGGAAAGGAGAACCAGTACGATCGGGAGGTGCCGGAATGCAGGTTTGGTCGAGTTTTCCCTTCTCTAAACACCTGGTTGAATTGCGGTGTTAAAGAGATACCTTAGTCGCCTTTTACGACACCTCAGTAAGAAGAGGGGGGTGCTATTCTATTCTGCCGGCAGCCACCATGGTCATCAATCATATTGATCATGCCGGCCTGCACAAATATCTCTTCGCGCTTCGCTTAAAAGAGCCAATTTCATAGGACGGTGGGAACACGCTCGCCGGAAGACCATTCCACAGCCAAACGACGCGGCAAAAGTGAGAGTGACCTTCATAGCTTTTTATACGGAACCGTCAATGCGCGAGTCCGACTTACAATTAGCTGGTTTGTTTTTTTTCTTTGTATCAAAACTTTCAGTGAAACTTTATAAACTGGTCCAGAATATGTTTTACCAATGAAAAATAAACAATACATCATTTTGTCCCCAGTTGTCGACCGGGATGGCGCGGCGAGCTGTGCTCTCAATGCCAGCCGTACCCTGGCTGCAAGCATGGATACTGCAACGGCTCCTCTTGGGATTGCACGTGCGACACCAACTGGGGAGGAATCCTCTGCGACCAAGGTACGTGTTCCGCTTAAATTCCCAATTTTTTACCGACTCTTCTGGGATATTTTAATTTCAGAGTCAGTTATAAATTCATTACATTTTTTATCACGTTACTCATTCCAGTATCTGGATATAACTGTGTAAAGAAAACTACAATACGAGGAGTAATAATACTGTATACTAGCAAAATAGAGTTTGGGAGTGATTACATCGTTCGGAAATGATGTCGCATTCGATGAAACTCGTGATGAAGTCCAATGTCGACTCTTTGTTAACCCGGAACGTACTGTATTGCCCAGTTTCTCTTTTCACAGGCTTCGTCTAACTCAGCAGGTGTGCACGCAGGTGCATTGGCGGCAATTTACACTACATTACATAACACACTATATAACAATACTAATAATGCTATATACAACACTACTAATAATGCTATATACAATAGACTACATAAATTACATTGAAAGATTGACTATTGCATTCTTGCTAAAAACGTCTTACGTTTTAGAAACTGTTGACAAAGTAACGCAATTAACAACAGCAATTTTAAAACGTAGTAAACTCAAACACATTAAAATAAAAGTACAATAATTTTGTTTACTTACAACTTAATTAATTCTTAGAAAGATTTATAAACAAACGTCTTATCTCGATCCAGATTTGAACTACTGTGGCACGCACGAGCCGTGCCAGCACGGAGGAACTTGCGAGAACACCGCTCCCGACCAATACCTCTGTCGCTGTGCCGAGGGCTTCTCCGGCGCGGACTGCGAGCGTGTGGATAACCCATGTGCCCCGCAACCCTGCGCGCACGGCTCCTGCACGCTGGGGGGCGCGCCACGGGGCTTCCTGTGCTCCTGCGAGCGCGGGTGGGGCGGCCCCCTCTGCGATACAGACGTGGACGACTGTGCTAGCTCCCCCTGCCTTCACGGAGCGACGTGCCGCGACCGCCTCGACGGGTTCGCGTGTGAGTGCGCGCCCGGCTGGACTGGACCGACATGCGCTGAAGGTGAGAACCCTGCTATAACATTAATATTAACACGTTGCTATAAGTTATATAGCCTATAACGCGCTATCTGAAGTGATATAGCACCAGCATAATAAACAATGTGTCTCCCCTTTTTCATAATATTAATTCCGCTGAAGTGTTGCTTGTACTACAAGCTCACACTTGACCACAATCTGACTTGAAGGAAAGTGATAATGAAGTCGATGATGAAGCGCATTTATATAACATGTGTCTATTCATTTCTTCCGTGAAGACGTATCATGCTTGAAGGTGATTTGTAAATCGTTATAAAGATCGTATTTAGATTAAGCATATTGATACTGGTTTATTTAAAAGGACTTACTCGTAATTACATCACAAATCATTTAAAGAATCCAAAGTCAAAGAAATAAAATAAATTTCTGTGTGTTACTGTCCTGAGTACATTTAGTTGTGGCTGACGAACCTAAATTGAAATTTAATAACATTAAAGTATGGCAATAATAACATTATGACAACTTTACGTCATGCTTTTCTTAATTTTAACACTGTAGCGCGCACAGATATGGTAAAAGTCCGTATTATGAGACACATTTTCAGGTTGGTCGTACATTACCGCTATTATATAATCTGTTTAACTCAAAAATACTATTTAAATCGTATCATACAATTGTCTTATGATTATTTAATTAATATAGCTAGTTTTAATTGAATGTTAATTTGTAAAAATAATATTATTAGCCTTTTATGAGAGGAACCTGTATGTCCCTATTTATGAGACACTTAAAAAGTAGATGGCCCCAATGTCTCATGATGTATGTCCCTATTTTTGAGACAGTTTAGAAATCAATAAGACTCATTTTAAAATAACTATTTATTAATTTTAAATCACAATACTTATAAAATAGATAATAAACTTGAATCTGAAATAACAAATAATTAGTCTTTACTAAATTAAATGAGAAATAAATGAAAATTATAAAAATATTTAATTTACTTTTCTTCTTTAATTTTCTTCTGCAGTTCTTTTACTTTGTCCATCAGTTTTTTCTTTTCTTCTTGTAACTTTTTTTATTACTTATAGGCGAACGCTTGACCTCAATCACACCTGGTGGAAGGTGAAGATGAGTCCGACGATGAACCGCGTTTGCCCAGCAAATGCCTATTCACTCTTCTCTTAAAGACTCCCAGGTCATAACATCGCGGAAATACTGCCTCTGGAAGCGTATTCCATTCTTTAGCCGTTCGTATGATGATTGTAGAAGCGAATCTTTTCGTGCGAATATAAGGAACATCCACCACATACGGATGGTATCCCACACGATGTCTAAGTGGTTTGCGGTGGAATGGTGTACCTTTTTCTGCCAACACGCTCTCTGCTTCAGGACAGAGGAGTAAGCTGCTTTCATCACAGTTAAAAATTCTTGTAGAAGAAATATTACATACATTTTTACTTTCAAAATACGCTCCAGACTTTTTAAACCACTCTTGCAATTCTTCCCAAGTGACAGCTGCTCTTGTAACACACAAATGTTGGGGTTTCCTTATAGCTAATTCTAAATGATGTTTTCTAAACCCTTCATACCAGTGGCGACTAGGACGACTATCTGTAAACGGAGTTTTTACAGCTAATTTTTGGACATATTTTTGAACACAATCCAATAACTCAGTTTTTGTTACTGGTGCTCCCATTGCAGCCCTGTCCAGCACCCATTTGACAATATCATCTTCTTCCTGAGATGATAAGACTGTTTCTGGTTCTGATTTTTTTGTATCTCATCTAGCCCAATACTTTTTTCCTGCTTAGAGTAGCCACAGGTACTCCGAAGCCAACGGCTGCTCTCCGTAATGATGACCCAATATCTTTTAATGCTTTTAAAGCATTTTCTACATCTATTGGGTCATATGTAAGTCTTTTATCAATCACTTTTGAACACAACACTTTCTTTTTTTCTGATTGAGACGGCTGTTGTTCCCCGTATTACTCCGATTTTCAATATTTTTTTTTTATTGTTCACTGTTGTTTTGGGAGTCGAAGCTGCTCGCGTCCGTAGGCTTTACCCTAGTTTCCCTACACGTGACTCTTGGGTGGTGCTAAACGAGCAGCAGCGAGGTGGTAGGGCGTCGGTGCCCGTCTGGATCGCGACCACAGTACATGGGTGTAAAGCCCGTCATGGCGACCAGTTTCGGCTTGTCGCGTTTCGGGATCAGTTTGTGTATATCCAGTAACTCATATACCTAGAGACCTTCAGTCGCGGTATATGTGGGCCGACATGACGATGTGGACTATCAATGGATTTTCATCCTTTGATAGTCGCTTTCGTTTTTAGACTACACTGTACTTACCATCAGGTACTCTGTAGTCACTATGTCGAGCCAGTGTAAAAAAAACGTAACCTAAAATATTTCACAAATTCATAAAAGTATAAAAAAACATATTTTAAATATTTCAATAAATTCAAATAAAAAATTAAGAAAAAAAAACATGCAAAATTAATGTTTTGATTGTAGGTTAGGTTTTGAAATTAACGTAATTAAATTGAAAATACTTACTCAGAAATAACTATTTGAAGTTATGGTGATAAATAATTTGTTATAATTAATAATTTTACTTTTTTAATACTAAAAATTATTGATATTTTAATTAAAAACGCATAACAGTACTCTGTCTCATTAATGGGGACAATCATAAGACTAGATGTCCGTATTGAGTGATACGCGGTGTAAAGTGTTCCATATACCGGTACGTCTACGTTAACAAATGTCGGTATTGTGAGACACTCAAAATTAATATAATATTGCTATAAATTAACATAAATGCAAATAACATACAATATCTATAATTTATAAGCTTTTAGATTACACTTACATTATGTATATAAATATAATAAAATATATAATTTCATCCAAGTAAAAAACTGTACAGTGGTTATCGTTCAACTCTTTTAAGCCATGGTTTTGAATTCCAACAACAAACCTCATACTTTTTGAATTATTTATTAAAACATACAAGTAATAATTAACAATTAGACTCGTTAATTTCTTTCAAAAACGATAAAATGATGTGTCTATTATATTTTTTAAAAGTATAATTTGGTATTCTTTTTATAAATTATTATATTCACATTGTGTATCATAAATAGGGACAGTGTCTCATAATATGGACTTCTACCATAATATCAAATCGTTACAAAATGCGCGCGGGCAGCAGCGATGCCTACAGCGCTTTAGCATTAGCTTGTCCCTGCGCCAGTTTTAATTTGATCGTTGCGTGTGTGGCCGTACTCCCACGCTCCGCAAGCGCGCTCCAAATTTCCGTTAAACTAAGTTTAGCTCCGTCTTTCCTTATTATTTTTAGCATTACATTACTTTAGCGTAATTATCTCTATAATTACCAGACTTATGAAAGTAATAGATCCCTAAAAAACTATTTTTATCACAGACGTGGACGAATGCGCGATGAGCGGCGCGAAAGAAGGATCTCTCGGCCCGTGCGTTAACGCAGCGGCGTGTAATAACACTCTTGGTGGATACTCTTGCGCCTGCATAGCCGGCTGGACTGGCCGGGACTGCGAGTCCAACGTGGACGACTGCACGGGCCAATGCCTCAACGGGGCCACCTGCATTGACCTGGTGGACGACTTCCATTGCGCCTGCGCTGCGGGGTACGCGGGCCGCACTTGCGCGCGTGACGTCGATGATTGCGCTCCAAGACCGTGTCGCAATGGTGGCGAGTGCGTGGATTTACTCAACGCCTATCGCTGCATCTGTCCCGTGGGATTTTCCGGCACTAATTGCGAGGTATGTTGAAAAAATATCTAAAAGTGTTTGGCATTTAGCACGTAACTTTAACGCGTTATTATAATCACGGTGTCGGGATTAATAATGTTAAATACACTTTATTTTAGGCAATATCCAGCCGTATTGATGAAATATTGCTTCTTAGCGCATTATTATATTTTATGCACAACGCTCGTTAATGTTACATTTACCTCCATGATGTCACTACAACAAAGGTCGAACTATCGAATTAAACTTATAATTTACCCATTTTCCTCAACCAATCATATTATTTTTGTTGTAAAATCACAGTAATAAAATAATAACGTGTGGTAAACATTTTTTAAATGATGAGCGTAATTTGGTCGTCTCATTAAAGAGATAAAGTAATATTAATAAATATTCCATTATTCACTTTTCAACCAAATTATGCATTTGTACACCGATCTCCGAAAATTCCTTTCCTACTCTAAATAAATTTGAATTTCTTACTGGTAGAGTTTTGTTGAACGCGTCGTGATAATTTGTATTATACCCGATCTCAGCTTACTTGAGCTTTTCATTATAATATAGCGTATAAAATAACGTGTTAAAACGACATCAATTCTATCATGATATTGACATATATTTTAAATATTACAAGCACTGCCAAGAAGCCTGGGTCAGCAACCAAGCCGCCATTAACTCTCCCCTCGCACTAACACGACTAACTCCTTCTCTGCTTTTAGCTGTCATCCTGTTCTGGAAGGTACTGTGTGGTGAGTATATCCTTTCTTCTTTTTCATGTAACGAACCGTGTCTAGACGTGTCTTTAAAATTTTAATCTCTATTCTCCTCCACTTGCCGAATATGGAGTAGACGCCTAAGGCGTGTTACTTAAAAACAAACTTGCCAAGTGAGACGCGGACTTGCGCATCGAGAGATTCATGAAAGCGCAGAACATTGCTCTAACGAGAAGATGAACTGGTAAATTTGACATTACCTTAGGAAAACAGCTGTTCTCATACATTTACAGTTTTCTATTTTCCTGTAGCTTTGATATAAGACCTTGCTTTTGCCAAATTTCATGATTTTAAATCGACGGGAAGTACCTAACAACTTTTGATTTTATAAGTGGCATAAAGGGATAAAATATTTGACATAAATAGAAATATGTTTTGCTCATGTTGATTTAAAAGTGTGCTTTTTCCTGAGCTACAAGGACCCACGGACCTGAGATTTTGTGTGATTTCATAAGGGTTCATTTTTCCTTTTGCGGCACGGAACTAAATTATTAATGGTCTCATAGGTTCGTCCTATTTGCTAAGCCAAATAGGTTTCAGTTGTCCGCATTCCGATGCATAATACTTTTCGCTGTTTAAAGTGCCTTTTGTAAAGTCAAATTATGTTAATAATACTTTTATTTTTCGCGCCTCTGGTAGTAACATTTTTTTTTGTGATGTCGACATTATGTCTTGTACATTTGGCTCTATTAGACAAATGGTTAGAAATAAATGTCATTTTTTGTTCTTGTATTTGTTTTCCTATATTATTTATTTATTTATGGGCTGTCAACAGCTCCATTACACTTCACATTCACAATCTGAGTCACATACATAAGCTAAATGTCGGTAACGGATACCAATAATAGACAGCCACAGCATGGCCCAAAAGCATTAACTAACAATATCAAAACAGACAACTAAAACTAAAACACAAAAAAAAAACAAAAAAAAATACAAAAAAAAAATAATAAACAAAACAACAGCAGACAATAATACCTCAAATTAAAATAAAAAATTATATAACACCAAGAACAATGCCAAGCTCAACACACCTGCTCACTGATTTTCCTCTTGAAGGCCGGCATCGAATCCGCAAAAATATCGATGTTCCCATCCCCGGACACACACTCGTTATATAAACGTGACAGCCTTGGCACTATAGAAAAGTGACCAAGGTTGGTCTTATATCTTTTAGTGGCAAACATGGGAGCAGGATACCGGGGCAGCCTGCGAGGTACCGCAATACTAAACTGCTTAACTATATACATATAATTAGTTACGTAGTTTTCATTTTGAAATAAAAGAAAGAAAGAAAATGTTCATTGAGGCAAAGGAAGTAACACACAACAAACATATTTATATAAAAACAACAATGAAACAATAGTACCTAACACTACATCATGTATCCTGTGTGCTGCTACCCATCTCAAAGAGCACTCGGCTCAGCGTATGCTGGGCGACGCTGTACTCGCCATCCAGCGCTGATTTTCAGCCGGGGCTCAGGGGAACCGATTGCGCGGACGTCGCGGTGCTAATTCAATATTAGATCCGGTCACTATAATAAACAAGTATGACAATAAATACAAAGAATACTTTAATGGTCTTATTTATTGGTTTTAACTCCCTTAGCTTGATTCTTTTGTGGAAACTTTGATGACTTATATATCCTTGTGGCATACTCACTACCTATTTATTTATTTCTGTCCTTAACAATATTTTTTAATTCTTTTTACTATACTAACCTATGACTAACATCTATTTTAAATAATATTATTATATCTTCACTTATTTATCTAAGTAATTTTATCAACACATTTCGTACTAACACACTTGATATTTATTTCTTAATATCGTGTCGGGCGGTGGAAACGGCTCTAATTCAGAGAGCCGTGGGATACAGGCGCGCGCGGGGGGGGACTGCATATGCGCACGCGACGCAAGCGCTCAACCGCCCGCGCAGCCGTCAAACCAGTCTTGCTATCACATTGAGACCAGCTCCACGCGCCACTCACTCGCTACTTATAGTTTACGTATTGTTATTATTTTCATGTCCCTATTCGTATTGTTGTGTTCTGTAATCTATCTCCACTTGGACTATCATACTTGTGCTTCATTATTTCTACTGGACTTTGTACTGTGTTGTATTAAACGTCTATCTACTTGATGTCTGGACTTTCTTCATTTCATTTATCATCATCTCATCTTTACACGCTATCCTGCGCTGTAGCCTACGGTAGCTCTACTTTCTATTTCCATACCTACCACGCTAAATCCTCTTTATGTATGTTTCTCTGAAAATGTTAAAAACAGAAAAAAACCTCTAAAAACAAGTGAACTAGAGAGTTTATATCGGTAGGATGACAGAGACCACTGTGCCGGGTCACCGTGCGGCAATGGCGCCGCGTGCTACACTGCCCAGAGCGACTACTACTGCCACTGCGCGCCCGGCTGGACTGGCAAGAACTGCACGCAGCGCGCTGCCCGTGACCGTGAGTACATCTGTCCATTTCAGCCCACTGTTAACCCACTGCTGGACGTAAATTCCTAAAACTCAGTGGCGTGCATAGTAAATGTCAACAAGGTATGCAGATTTTCGATTGAAAGCCCTCTAAATAGCCCGCCGAGTCGTCGGAAGTATCCGGATTCCCAGGCTCGGCGAAGGCGAAGAGAGGGCAGTGCTGGCACCCCGGTGGTTTTAGTCGGGGCAGGTCCGACACACCGGGGGAAGTGGCCCTCACCACTTCCCCTGACGGTCCGTTAGGGATTTCCACCGGGTTAACAAAAAAAACCCTCTAAATAAATGTATAAAATTAAGGACTCAACACGGGTATATTTTTTGTGTGCAAACGTACAACCATGGTAACAAATTTAATCCAAAAATTCGATGAATACAAATTGTTCTAATTTATAATTAATGTATACATGGTTTATTTGTAAATAAGGCAAGCAAGGCTTTTATGCATGTCTGGGGTGAACGCCACTGCTAAAACTCACCACATACCTTTGAATATTCGCACCCAAAACGAGCATCTGGATTTCACGTGCCTGAAAACGTGTTAACCTTTTGCACTTGAGACCATTTACGCTCGCATAGAATGTGGTGTGTGAAAGTCACCTCTCGAGTGCATAGGGTTAATTTGCTATATCTATATAATATAGCGACGCTATGCTATAAAATAATATTATGAGCGGTAGTCGTGGGTGAGTTGATAAAAAGGCACGGATTTTGGCGTTTTAGTGTTTATTGCAGTTTTTGACACACAGAACTGCAACGCACACGCACGTACTCTAGCCTTGGGTCCCGGTAGTCGACAGACTTAGCATCCCTTGCGCGCGCGCACCCCTTACCCCGTGCGTCCCGTAACACCCTAACAACCCTCAGGACGTTTAACACAAGCATGTATCGGGCGGCGTCTACATGCTATAATATACTATCTTTTACTGGTTTAAAATAAAATGCTATTTTATATTATTAGTTTAAAGAGTTTATACTCATAATACATAGATACATATCATTCACATGAGAAAATTTTGTTTTAAAACTAAACGGGGACAGTAAAGTAGTAAGGGCTTACTGGGGATAAAGAAAACTATATTTGTAAGCATTTCATTTTAATATATTGTAATAACTTGGGCCACGTGCCATAACCTGTATCGTAGCTAAGCGATATGCATGCATATAACCTATGTCATACAAGTATATGATGATTATATCCATAGATGGACGAAATGTAATCAGATTAATAAAAATGATTAACGATACATTTTACGTTTTTACCATTAATATGACTGCATTTTGCTCATTTATGTTTTAAACACTATAAAATCCCAGATTGTATACACATTTATCATTTCTTAATGTTTTAAATGGATTTAATCATGATTACAGTGCAGGAAAATTAAAATTACGAATACATTTTGTAATCGTTCATCATTAATCAGATTACATTTTGCCCATCTCTGATTATATCATCTATTTATCCCAAAGGATTTTTATTTTCAATAGTGTTTAGAGTTCTTTAACGAAAAACATGCGACATAGTATAATGTAATATCTTACCCTATATAAATTAATAAAAGGTATTGTATAAATGTGAATATTTTAATGTTAATTATCCTATATTTACATATAAGTGCTTACACTATTTAATTCCTTTTAAAACTCCGACTAAAAAACCTATTAACGTCAACAAGAAGAGCGTCAACTATCTTTGGGTAACAAGGTTCCCAAGGAAGCAGACCCGTCACCCAGATAGACGTGACGTGATGATGACATCTTAAATAGGATATTACAAGCACTTTAAATCATCAAAGTTACTCTGGATCTTACATTTATCACTGGATCGGCTGATGATCGTCATTTTCCTGCTGTTTTCGCAGAGATAGACGGATGTACTGCTGATACTTGCCGCAACAATGGCACCTGTGTCGCCGGCGCTGCTGACTTCGCATGCATCTGCCGAGACGGCTGGACTGGTGAGTAATACCATACTGGCAATTATGAATCATATACGAGCAATTACACACATTGACCTAGAACCAAACTGTAATAAAAAATCATACTAAAGTGAACTATATAACTATACTAGCTGTCCCGGCAGACCTTGTTCTGCCCTAATTCTCTAACTCAAAGTCACATTGTTTTTTTTAATGTTAATAGCTTCCCCGTCAGATTTCATTCTGCCAAAACTTATAGGCCTGTCGGCTGTTTTTTGAAAATTGTTTAAGGAACCTGGCCTTAATGCTATATGTATAAAAATTGACAAATATTGACATTAATATTTATACGTCACTCAATTGTTTTGCCTTCCCGGAACCCGTCCACTGACATTTAAACTTTATGGTATGGTGTTAAAGTTCAAATTGACTTTTAAATATTATTACGAATTTTTTGTATAAGAATATAGAAAAGTGTTGTTTTTAGAGTTTTTCAGTAATTTTTTTTAATTTTTCTCTCCGTAATAACCTTCCACAGACTTCAATAAATACAACAAAAAAGAAATCAGGCAAATCGGTTCAGCCGTTCTCGAGTTTCGCGCTTATACACATTTAACGATTCATTTTTATATTATAGATAAAACTGATATAAATAACATTTTAATAGAATTAAAATGATATTTATTTAATAATCTATTGGTTACACGTAGTCTATTTCATTTATTTTTACTTATACTTTTGCTCATATATTTTTACTATAGTATCTATCACTAATACATTTTGTAGTCGATTTATTTATTGTATGTAACAGTTTATTTTAGTATCACTTGTATTTATTATTTAATCTATGTGTATTTTGTTGTTTATCGATTATTCTTATAGGAT
Organism: Automeris io; assembly: GCA_036320925.1. NCBI lineage: Eukaryota > Metazoa > Arthropoda > Insecta > Lepidoptera > Saturniidae > Automeris > Automeris io. The sequence goes on from JAUDJH010000018.1 coordinate 59,260, forward strand.
GTAACACGACCGGGGCCCTTCACGAAAATCAGCGCTGCGGGCTTCCTCTGTGGCTTTAGGCTGATGAAGGGCTCATTGTCGCCATGTTAATATGTTTATTTTTCTTTTGTTTTTGTGTGTTGTTTGTAATGTTACATTTAAATTTCTGTTTTTTTTTTTGTATATTTGTGGCGAAATAAATACTTTTTCATTTCATATATGAGGCGTCTAATTTCAAAACCCGCTAAAACGATTTTCCGTACAAAACTACTTAATAGTCCTAATAGTAATTTGAAATGTTTTTGTCAAAGCACATATTATACTCGTACATGAATTTTTTCTTTTTTACTTTTTCACTCTAGAATAATTATATAAATATCTTATAAGAATGTGATTGTTAAGTCAAAGATTAATTATAAGTTTTTATAAGTTTATAGGATTTGAAAAAAATATATGTTATAGTGGGTTTTGAAATTAGACTCCTCAAATATTAAGTGACTAAGTATAATAGATAATGCTTTCTTTCTTTTATAGCACGCTAATGCTATAAAGATTGTAATTTTATGTATGGTTTACAGGCAAAACGTGTTCGGTGCGTGTCGACGAAGGCGACCGCTGCCCCGAAGGCACGTGCTCGAGTGGCGGCACGTGTGTGAGGGATGGAAGCATGTGGCGCTGCGTCTGTCCACCAGGGAGGGTCGGCAGCGCCTGTGAATTGAGCTCACAAATTGAGGTATGCCAAATAGCACGCTAACGAAGCGCGTTAAACCATAACGTGTTTTACCTCGGCTCTCATTTCAAGCTAAGCGTTATATATTTCACTCCAACGCAGCCTTGAATTTTTTTCCGGCATTTCTTCTCAATGTAGTCTTCAGGAAAGTCAGTAAAAGGTCTTTAAGTTAACGGGAGATGCATTTAATCCATGACAATAATAGATGACATACGGGATAATCTGTGAACTTATTTAGAATTAAATTTTGTGGAATTTATGCTTACACTACGTTGTTTTAATTTTATTTTTATTTTATATTCGTAGTATTCTGTCTGCTTGTACTATTCCTTATTGTTATTAGAGTTTTTTGTATGACCGATAATGTTGACTTTTATTAATATCTGTTTAAAACAGGGCAGTCTGATGTATGTTGAGGGTGCCTTAATAGGAACTGTAGATTTGTAATTGTAATTATATATGTATGATATGAATGGTGTTACGACTTGATATTCCCTCCTTTCCGTTCCCCTCACTAACAATCGACTCAACGAAACATGCGCCGCGTGCATCCCTAGCGCCGGCGCATTCAAAATCAAAACCGTAACAGCGAAACATGGATAAAAAAACCTCATCACCACCAAGTACCATCCCAGTAAGTACCTTATCCTTTAATACAAGTCGTTAACACCCAACACAAGAGAAATCAAATTAATTAAAAACACTTACATAGTTCAATTTATAACAAATGGAATGGTAATGTATTGGCCCACTAGCAACCCCTGTATGAATAAAGTAATAAATGAAAAAGTGACCACGCGCAGAATAAGTGTTCGTCTGAATTGTATTGCTATTTCCAGCCTGTGGCATTGCCAACGGTGCCGGTCGCGCCGGTCGCGAGCCCGGCGTGCCCCTGCCAGGCGGGGGGGACATGTGTGCCGACCAGCGGGCAGCCGGGCTGGTCGTGCGCGTGCAGGGAGGGGCGCACGGGCGCGCGCTGCGAGCTGGCCCTCGAGTCGTGCGCGTCGGCCCCCTGCCGCAACGGGGGGCGCTGCGTCGGCGGCGGCGGCTGGTGGGCGTGCGAATGCGCCCCTGGCTGGAAGGGGGACACGTGCGCAGTCCGCGCACCGGTGTGCTCCCCTGCGTGTCCCCCGCCGGCTACCTGCGTGCCGGACCCGCCGCGTTGCGTGTGTCCGCCGCACCCGCAGCGCGCCGCGCGAAGGTGCCTCGAACGTGAGTTCGCTTCACCCTTTCCGCCTTTGCTTCCTTTTATTTTTTTATAATAGCAGCACCTATCTCAGAGGCCATCAGCTTGTGCTATGTACCAGACCATCAAACAAAAACCCACACAAACAGTTTCTAAGCAACAGGATTATCAGTGCGCGAAATAATCTCCCAGAAGACGTAATCTCTGCTCAAAATGTGAACCAGTTTAAAAATCGCCTGGACAAATACCATCTCAATCACAAATAGGAATATTAAAAAAAAAATGTGTTTCGACTGCTTACCTGATAATAAATAATTTGACCTCGCATAACCTAATACACGGTAACGACATCTTGTGAGATTTTTGTGGTAACTTTTAAAACGGCGAAACCAAAGGTTTGTGCTTTTCAGTCAGTTTTTTTATGGAGAGGTTGGTCCATTTTTGTAGATATAGTGGTCGCCTAGTGCCTATGGTGGTCTAGTAAGTAAAAAGCCATCATGCTAATGGTCGAGAGTTCGAATTCATTCGAAAACATGTACCTCTTGGTTTTTCCAAGTTAAGTACACTGATTTATACACCGCATACCGAAAACCGCATGCTAGATGCATAAGAATATCATGTATAAGTTCTCTGAGAACGGCGATTTGGTCGCGTTGAGTACGACATATAAGTGCAGAGTGTATCTATATTATATAGTATATAATGATTTTTTAGTGATCGCCGGCCTCGGCGTAGATGCGGAAGAAGGCACTACAGCGGAGCGCGGAGAGGACGAAACCGATGCGGAACAAGGTGGAGATGCGGTAGCGGAGGAAGGTGCGTGCGGAGCCGGCAGCGGGACGTGGTGGTGGGGTTGCAATGCGTGCTGGTGCGGGGCGGGGGCGCCGGCCTGCACGCGGCTGTGGTGTGGCCTGCCCGACTGCCTCGCACCTGGTGCTCAGCCCTGCCGCACTGACGAGGTTAGAATTACTTGAAGAAAATTCCCCATATCGGGACTAAATGATTCGCTTCTTTATCCATTCTGGCGAAGCATTCTGGAGGCATTGTGAAATGCCTGGGTGCTTATAGGGGTCAGTAATCAGTACCCAGACACTATACCTTGCCTTTTTATAGTTGTATAGGTTCCCATACACATTAGTGGTTGTATCTACTTTATGCTTATATGTCGTGCCCAACGTGACCAGTAGCGCAACCATTAAATGTCATGCAGGTAAAAATCGTATTCCTTGTAAAACATTTGGTTAAGGTATATTTTATATTTCTGTTTTGAAGGTCTGTGTACCAGCCGCACCGGCGCTTTGCCTGCGTTCTCCATGCGCCCCGCTCGGCGAATGCCGTCGTGTCGCGGGCAGGCGAGTGGAGCCCCCGGCGCTGCCGGCACCCGCGGCATGCTGGCCTGGCACGCGCACGGCCGAGCCGCCGCCGGGATGCGCGCGTGCCCAGCTGCAGCTGGCACGGGAGCGGCTGGCGCGTGGTGCTCACGTGGAGCGCGCGTGCTCAGCGCTGCGGCGGGCGCTGGCTGCGGCGCTGGCTGCACGGGATCCGCCAGCACCGCCGCTGGCTCTACTGTGCGATTTAGCACCTGATGATGATGACACCTTAGACTTAGCTCTGGTGAGTGGGTCCATCAATTGAACACATCAATATAAAATTTTGTTTGCTAATAAAAAAAAATCAACATACATGATTATCAAATGATAAAATATACAGTATGTTATAAAGTTGACTGTTTCCGAAAACTGGACCTCGAATTTCTTAACCGGTGTTGAAACAGTCGCCGTGGCCGAAACCGGCCAGGACATTATCATCATCATCATCATGTTATAAAAACCCTGTCTGACCTGTGAAGGCGATACTCGGTATTGATTTTAGATTCTAGTAAGGTTATCTTTTTTAGTTAAAATGAAGACAAAAAGAGGAAAAAATAAAACTCAAAATTATTTAAAACGGGAAAACATACATGGCAACACTCGGAGCGTGCGTAGCTCGTGAACAAAGGAAAAAAGGAACGTATTAATTGAGCATATACTAGATAACAGCAGAGCGCCCATGAGGAAGATTTGGACGAGTGGGTTCTTTACACTCACCCCTCAAGGAGATGAATTCTGAACAGGCTGTTCGCTCCCCGGGGGTCTGTAAGAATCTAGGTTCCAAGGGCCGGGTGGAGTGATTGGAAGGACACCCCGGGGGTTTCTGTCAGTAGGAGTCTGACACATTGGGGTCGCTATCCTCACAGCGGCTCTGGTGGTCCTATGATGTTTTACCATCGGGTAACCAATAAAAAAAGATAACAGCAGAGCAGTTTCAATAATTCTTATATTATTACAGTGGGTCGGCGACGACGTTGGATCTGAAGGCGCAGCAGGCGCGGCCGCTCTTGCCGCAGCAGTGCGGGCGCTCGGCGAGCTTGTCTCCCGGCGCAGGCTGGCGCGGCACGCTCTCCTTGGCGCCGCATTGCGTCTCCGCGTGCCCCCTACCGCGGCTCCCGCACAACCTTCCTCCAGCTCCACTGCCCCTTTAGCCGTGGGCATCCCGGCCGCACTGCTGGCCGCGGCAGCGATTGCCGCAGCGATACTCCTACTGCGGCGGAGGCGATCCGCAGCTGCCGCGGAACGATCCCGCAGACACGATGAGGAGAAATCCAACAATCTTCAAAACGAGGAGAACTTGCGCCGGTACGCAAACCCGCTGCGGGAACCGACGTCAGAGTCTCGCGGGGGTGGTGTAGGCGCGGCGGTGGCGGGGGAGGAACTGCCGCGAGCACACTCATTATATAAAGCGCAGAATGCAGACGCGCGTAATGATACACCGCCGCGCGATAAGGAGTTAACGAAGCGAGCGCTGCCACCCCCGGAACCTCCGCCAACAAGGCACGCCCCTCCTGAACGACTGACCGTGCTTGTGTGATCCGTGAATCTCGCCTCCCGTGCGACCCGTGTGTCTTGGCTCCCGTGCGACCCGTGTGTCTCGCATTCCCCGTGCGACTAGGGATGCCAAAAGTGTATCATACGATCTTAGTGTTTATTTGTTCAATCCAGCAACGGTAAATTTTATAATATACGGTATATTTCTCTATTTTAAATACAAAGCTTTATTTTAAATGTTTTTATACATATCACTACTACAATTAATTCAATATCTTATATCTCAGATTGATTGACATTTATGCACGGATGGGTATAAGCGCGTTTTTTTTTCTATTTTAATATTGAGATTGAAGAAACACTAAATGATTACTAGGACAAATAAGCACTGGAGTGAATCAAATATGTTTATACAAAAGGGTATATTTTATGCGTATTTATTTTTTAGTAAAGTATTTTCTTCAGCCTCGGACCTGGAAATTTTTCGAGGCAGGGCATAAAGTACTATCTGGTGAAGCCAGTGCTTTCATTTTTGCTTCTTAATTAGTATAATGTAAAAATTATTGCAGCACATTTTTAGAGATTTCATTGTCTATAATTTTGTAAAAATCAATTGTTACATACGAATGGAAATTTTCACAAAAATCGTGATAATATGGCATGGGTCCTAGCTTGTCCCTTCACCCCTCAATCCGAGCAAAGAATGAGAACAATATAAAATTTTTACCGAGTGGTTTTGAGGGTAAAGCTAAGATCTAATATAATTTGCATTAGCGTTAAACGTTAGTTGGAAATATAATGTCCGATCTTTCCATATTAGTATTTTAAGCCCGACTACCATGCGATGACCACGAGCGACAACGCAAATGCTCGTAGGAGCAAATCCTAGCACATACTACCAGTCAAAGAAAACATCGTGAGAAACCCCGCATGGCATCTGATAAAAATGCCATGTGTAAATGTTTTGAGAACGGCGATCAGCTGTGCTACCGGTCACGTTGGCACGTCAGAAGTAGATACAGCCACTAATGTATCTATACTCACCCTGAAAGGGGTATAGCGTGACGATATATTATTTTGTAAATCCGACCGCACTACACACTATCTAATTCATAAAATCGGATTGCAAGGCATGGAGACTGCTTTAAAGGTACAAACAAATGATACTCTGGCTTTGTTAATAACGACACGTTATATTAGAGTTATAGTAAGGATATATTATACCGAAGCGTATTGTGCGGCAAAAAAAAAACACTTCAAAATTTATTTATTGTGTAATTTTGTGTTATATACCATTGTATAACAACATATTGGGTATCCCTTTAGACCCGTGCGTTACCTTTTTACGAACCGTGTAACTAGCATTTCTGATGCGAATCATGCATCTAGCATTTTCGTGTGAACTGTGCATCTAGTATTTCTCACGCGAACCGTGCATTTAGCATTTTTCATGCAAACCGTGCATCTCACTCTTTTCGTGTGAACTGTGCATCTAGTATTTCTCACGCGAACCGTGCATTTAGCATTTTTCATGCAAACCGTGCATCTCGCTCTTTTCGTGCGAACTGTGCATCTAGTATTTCTCGTGCGTACCATGCATCTAGCATTTCTCGTGCGAACCGTGCCCCTAAGTGCCAACTATTGTAAATATGTATTTTTTGTATATAATAAGAGTTGCGTTTTGTATGTTCCCCTGGGCTATTGTTGTGCATGTGAATGATGTGTATTTTTGTATAGGTTGTAAAGATGATTTTAAAAGAAATGATTGTTGTAATAAAATGCTGCTGAGCTTCTAAACGTCTTTTTGTTCTTTTTTTAACCCTTGATATCCTTCGAAATTAAACAATTGTTACCGTTCCTATAATCCTATTCTTGAAAGATCGAAACCATGAAAAGCACGAAGAAAAGAATTTTTTATAAGACTTCTGTAGTAGGAGAACGATTTAAAAAATACTTTTTATATAGAAAAAAAAAAAACAGATTTCTGTCGTGGATGTAAATTGTCTGTTATTAATTGTACCATAAGAAGTTATCTTCTGTAGATAAAGACAACGGAACACAACTTCTCTATTCTTGTAAACCTTTTTCGCTTTCTTAATATTTATCAATCCCTTCATGGACTCTCGTGGATTCCGCGTACTTTTAACACTACCCTCCGTCAGAACTCTATTTGGTCTGCGTAGATAAGTCTGGATCTGCCTCGGTTCTTACTTCCAGTCACATTTATATTTATCTTTTTCGTCATCATTCATCTTCACCACGAGCCCGAACCGCCGAAGCATGCTTTTGTGTATGCTGTCGATGACACTATACAACTAATACACCGATAAGAGTTCCTTCCCTTTGCACTCGAGGCCTTTTTCGCTTACGCTAACCAGCAACTCGAAACAGTTTCGGACAAATTCGGGGAACACTTTACAGATACTCGACGCCGCTCTAATGACATTAGATAATGAATCCACTGTAATATTTTATAACTATTTAATTCAACACAAATCACATTCTTAAGAAAACGCAAGCACGGAACAGCCAAAGATTCTCTTATATATTTTTATAAGTGCCGGTACACGCTAATAAATTAAGTTTGGTTCACAATCTACCCAACACGCTCGAGTGCAAAGGGTAAGACAGTATTATATAATTAAACCTCCAAACGATAATAATAAATTAAGGCCAAATTGACATCCTTGTCAAAAACAATACACAAAGTCAAATACCTGACGTGATAAAATATTACAAGAAAATTATTGAAAAGCGTTCGCAATGTCGCAAACATTTTTGTTGGAACCCGATTTAATCGCTGCAACGGAAAATGTTATGCCAGATCTGAACAATGATTTAATATTAGCGAAAAACTTTTTGAAACAACAAAGTGCAGCTACTGGGGACACGCTGTAAGGATTTATACACATTGTTAACCCACAGGCTTTGTTATAGAGACAAAGAGGCTTAGAGGCTTTGTTGTATTTCTAGACAAAGCTTACTAGTACGGCCTTTCACATCTAAAGCAGTTAGTTAAGGAACGATAGTATCTGATTACCGATGAAGCACTTCCGTCACGTAAGCTACTAAGTTTGAAACAAAAACGTACATTGGTCTTGTTTTAACCTGGGGGAAGTACTCATGGACTGTCAGAGCAGCGGCGAGAACCGGGACACTGGTGGTGATCCCCTTTCTGTCTGCCGAGTGATGTGGGAAAGGTAGGGTCAACTTCCTTACGCAGCTCGGCGACATCGGATTTTTCTCCGGCTAACGTAGCCTGCTTTTCAGTTTTCTATAGGCTATATATACTCTGAAGTGTGTGCGGCTGAGTTGTACAATTTCATTCTCCTCCCCCTTATACCATGAATTGACAAAATACCGTGCAGGCTTGCTTCAAGGAGTGGATTTCGCTTCTTGCATCTGTTTTTCCAAGATCTTATGACATGGGAATCTTTAAACGACAAATAATTGATATCTATTGAGTAAGCGGGTTCAAGTATATATATATGAAGTCTCAGCATACCTCAGGAGGCAGCAGTACCAGTGTGATATGACTGTTCGATTGCCAGATTCTAAGAGGATTTCGGACTTCCTAGGCCCCGCTCATAGCAAGAGAGAAATCTCGATTGTTTTTAGCTAGTGAGAGTCGGGTTTACCACCGTCTCTGCCCTCATAGGGTCCGTGGGGATCCATGAAGATTTTTCATAGCAAAAAAAAAAAAAAAAAAACCAAAAAAAAAAAAAGGTAGCAATTTATCTACTCGGATGAGATGGTTGCGGTGCGTATGTGTCTTACGCACCGTATATCCTTTGTCAGTGACGTGCATAGAGTATTTGGACAGGGTAGGCAGAATTCGCGTAATTAATTTGAATATTATATTATGATACTAGATATTATATTGCTTTCATAGAAAATATAGATGGCGTGAATAAAGATTAGATTTTAATATAAAAAGTTCCTTTTTTTGTTTAACTGAATTTAGTCAAGACTTATTTATCGTCAGGGCATGCAGTGCTTCCATGCATTTATGGAATGCACGCTACTGTCCTTGGTCATTAAGCTTACCACCTCACAAATACTCCTATTGTTTCCAGCTATGACCACCTAGTCGATATAGTCCACAAGATCTTGTCGCAGAAGCCGCCCGATGTGGTGGATAACTTCGAGCATTACTCATGGCAACTGAAGCTAGAGAAGTTTAGACCTAACTTTGATCTTCTTAATGATATTTACCTATCTCCTCCACAACTCTCGCTGGTCAGGAGAATGGATGAGATGTTTCGCGTAAGTATACATTCCAAACGTTTGATAGTAATATAATAATATCATCATCATATAGCCGTGGTGGCCGCCGGCAGAATAGAATAGCACCCCCCTCTTCTTGCCGAGGTGTCGTAAAAGGCGACTAAGGTATCTCTTTAACACCGCAATTCAACCAGGAGTTCAGAGAAGGAAAACTCGACCAAACCTGCATCCCGCTCCCTCCCGATCGTACTGGTTCTCCATTCCATCGGGCCTGAGGGAGTTTGGACAAGAGAGAGCTTTTCTGGCTGCGCGTCCAGTTATGCATTTAAATATCTCCTGCGCAATTGGCTGTTTCCGAAAACTATACCTCGATTTTCTTAATCGGTGTTGAAACAGTCGCCGTGGCCGAACCCGGCTAGGACAACCTCAATATCATCATGCTATCCTTTTAAAAGTGGACAGAGATACATTAGAAGCTGTATATTTTATTTGGCATCCCGGGAGAAAATCCAGCATTGGATCGTCAATGTCCCTGTGAGGGTAACGGCCCCGGTGGGACAGACTATTCCTGACTAAAAATCCCCGGGTTTCCCTCAACACGCAGCAAACTATGCCACGGGATACGCGGGATCCGTATTCCTCGTATACCCCGGGGAGGGAACAGTGTTACTCAGGTTCTAGTTCCAGAGCTAGAGCTGGAGTGATGGATGGAAAAGCCTTCCAATTAAGACCTTGTCTAACGTGAAGACGTCTTGCCCATTATGATAACATAGTTGACCGAAGTTCCCAGGACATTTTAAGAATCACGAACAAATAAATATCCGTTCGTTACCAGAAATATTTTAATTAGTCACACTACCTTATAAACTAATGCATGTTGTGGTAATAAAAAAAAACCGCTCACTCAGCATAAATGAGTGGACGTCCTCTGCGCTGATCTTCTGCTAAGACCTTGTGTGTTTATAAAGTGTAGGAATTAATTTTTACTAAACACAATTACGTAGATAAAGTTTTTTATTACAGCTGGTCGCGAGCAAAGCCCAAAAACCAGATGATATGGGCGAAGAGGAACAGGAATTGGATCTAGAGGAAGAAAACGTGAAGCCTCGGATAACTGACCTTATTGACCATAATTTCTACTTTAGGGAGGTAAATCAATGTATATAATAAAATCGAAATGATCACCGTTCATACATGGAAGATATATGAAAAAAACTAAGATGAGGCTCTTTCTTAATATAATAGATCACAAAATCATTGCAGATAGAATTTTTCATTGCGCTCTAAGCTCAATAGCGGGATAACCGATTTGGACGAAGTTTTCATTAATGCTTTGTAGTAAATTTGATAGATTTAGTGTTCGTTGTATTTAAATTGGTTCGTGAATAAAAAATTTGTATCCATATAAAAAGTCACGTCGAACATTTATTCTCAAGCCTTTTTTTTAGGGTGGATATGGTCTGCCGGATAGCGAGTGTTATGCTGTTTACATTTCGTTGAATATGCTTGCTATAAAGGAACCAGTTTCTACTGTCAGGTAAAAAATATTTTCAGCAAATAGTTTCAAAAGGTAGGTAGACAGTAAATAAACTTTAGGTTTTGTACGTTCATTATAATTCTGTTGCTAGCCCGGAATGTAGTGCCTTGTAGAGATTCTCTTCTCACAGGCTTGGCTGTACCTGACCGGTCTGCACGCATGATGTGTGTATTGGCGGTAACTCATACACAATTGGAATTGGCGGCAATTGTTTACACATACCAATTGATCACCGTGAAATAATAACAATTGCGTTATTGCTAAAAAGGTCTTACGCTTTAGAATTTGTTGACAAAGGAACGCAATTAACGAAGGTATTTTTAAAGCGTAGTAAACCAAAACACATTAAAATAAAGGTGCAAAGTAGTAGGGATTCACAGGTTCTAGCTCACTGCCTTTGGCTCTCTCATCGGTTGTAGCTCACTGATCACGGCGGCAACCCTGACCTAAAAAAAAAAAAAAAAAAAAAAAAAAAAGGTTTTCAGGGTCGCTGAATCCAATGCAAGTATTTAAAATTGCGTAGCTTTAACCGTTTCAGAGATAGCATAACATTAACTAGGCTATAATAATACAAAAGCAATGGGGTACAGTTAACAATGGATCATCCGAGCAAGGGTCTCCTATTGTTCGGCTCGAACGCTATTGTTTGAATCCAGTTACGGTCGGAGGGTCTCAGGTACTTTTTCTATGTATAATAAAAAGCCGTCTACATTCCTTCATTAGTCATATTCATTTATTTTAAAACAGTAATTAAACAAATTCCATAATAACATATCATTGTACATGGTATCGATGTCAAATTGATTAATAAAGTAATTCATTGTACAGTTGTGCAACTTGTAGTACAAATACATTAAACAGTATTGACCACATACTGAAGTCCAATTGTTTTGCAATATTTTTTTATTGAAACTCCATCGGTGGCTATTTCTCTTTAAGAATGCATAGTGATATCCAGAAGGTGGTCGTCCATGGGAGTCGAAAAATTCACCAAAACCATTTTTGTCTATATGTAGTGCAACCCAATGTGATCCAGGTTTTGTATCGGGGTCCAAATTACTAATTAAATAAGTAGGAGTTTCCATGTATATCGGTAATCTATTTGCAGCATACACATTATACCGCAAACTTGGATGTATTTCGTTCAAATATTTCTGTAGTTCTATTGTATTCATATTTATTTAAAAATACAACTTTCCAACCCCAGAGATCGCAAACATGTGTGCGATTGTAATTACAGTAACTTATTATATATCGAAAGGGTGATTATTAAAAATAATACAAAGTAAGTTCATTTTAATTAATTTATTCAAAAATGTACACACAAACAGATACATACAAATATTACAAAGTTAATATTTTTACAATATATATTCAACTATTATAATCAACGGATACATTGCGGTTTTTATCTATCTCAATAACATTATCAAATTCGGCGTAAACAATACAGTTAATAGTTTGTACAAGCGTTGACTCAAATCGAACTTCTAATCTTACAGTGCCATGTCTTATAAGATTCCAATGACCTGAAGAGTTGGCTGATAAATCCGGAGTTAAATCAAAAGCTAACAAACAGTAACCGTTCGAATATTGTTCTCTCGAAATTCCATTCCCTTCATTTAAAAAATGTATACCCGTACCCGAAAATAATGTATGATAAGCCGTGGTGAAAATATGGTTTTCAAACGAAGGTTGTAAAGCTTTCGAAGGTATTTGTTGACCATCAATATATAAACAAAATGTGTTAATGTTGTAATTTTCGAAATTAAATGGATTTTTAGTGAGATTACCGTAAAATGCCCCGTTATCAACAAACCCAATAATACATCTTTTTGGGACTTGCCCCAAAAAAATGTTGTCAAGTGTTTTGCCTTGAATCCCAGATGGTATAGTTAAAACTTTCACTTCAGCTCGAGTGACGGGATATTTTGCTGTAGAAAAAGCCAATGCTTTTTGATGTGCAAGTAAAACAGTTGGATTGATTCGTGCTTTACGAACGATAAGTGTTGCATCTGTAATGCATACTTTAAACTTTGAATCACTTGAAGGGGCCATTAAGTTAAATGTTTCTCTAGAGCGAACTAATTTAACTGACATTTCTACACCATTGATCAAGAACTTTTCTTGGTTAAATATATCGCCATGTAAGTGTCCAATCATTTCAATTTCTTGACTTTCAGAAGCTAATTTTTGTCTTTTAACAAATCCTCCATTTTCCTCGCCGGTTTCATTCATTTTGTTGGCTGTATCTTCATACCAAAGGCCACACGTAAGATGAGATTCTTTAGCTGGTTTAGCATAATTCAACAAAGTTTCCATGTAGGCACGATACGCATATGTATTATTTGGAGGTGATATAAGTTTTTGATTTAAATAGACATCAAGTTGACTGAAGATTGAATGCAACCAATTATTAACCGGAGCCACTACCGTTGAGGCAGCTACCTTAGAGGAATCTTGATGCAATATCCTGGCTTTTATATGAATCAAAGTATGAGACAGATCTATATAATCTTCACCAGTTCCTGGTACTTGAAATTCGAGGGGCCCATCATCAGCTAGAGATGATATAGGTTTATAATGTATCCATATTCCATTTTCTATACTAGTTTGTGTTGAGGGTAATGCAAATAAATCTAACTCTGATTTAATGCACTCACATGATTTGTTATGTAGAAATGACATTTTATGAAAATATGTCTTTGATTTTAGGATGACTTGACTTTGATTTTTTGATACCTTTCACCTTGACATTCGGTGCTGAAATGAGAGAATTCAAACGGTTCCTCTTTGTTATATATCCTGAACCGGACATGTTAATTCGATTAATTTTATCTTGAGCTTTTTTGTGTAAATTTCAGCTGGCCTCTTTCAATCTAGTTCTTATTGAATCTTCCAGGGGGCGTGCATTAACCATATCCGATAATAGACCCACACCGGTATTTAAAGCCTCTTTACCCACTACTTTAGCACCACTAGAGAGCAATGGTAAAACAGATCTAAATAAGCCTCCTAAAAAACTACCAATTCCATGTCCACGCTGATACGGTGCTCCTCGATAAATCACACCAATACCGTGACCAGCTTGATGTGAATAATAGTGCTCATAAGGACAAATTTCATTATATTCTTTGGAATACATTATAGTTTCATAAAGTGGAGTTTAATGCACAATGTCCCAAACTGGAATGGTATTTTTTGTCCTGTGCCTGATCTTATATTTATTTCAATCGTATCAAACTCCCTGCGCATAACAGGTATGTAGTGAGGTGGTGAGAAAACATGCATTTTATTAGCTCCATATATGTATTTTGAAGGGTCTAGTGGTATTATTCTTAATAATTGTGTCATCACATCCCCAACAATTTGCGGTTCAATAATATCACTATAAACAAATAACTGGGATGGTAGCCCTAGATGTAAATTCGCTGAACATTTTCCAAAACCACCCCTGTGTGCTAAGTTTCTAGTTGGTTCAAATCCTAGTTGAAGACTTAAGCTAGGTGCTAACGTAACTGATCTTATTGATTCATCCATTACAGTTACAGATACAAACTTTGAAATTTCATCATATCGAAATATAACTTTATCATCAATGCTGTTTAATGCTGTTAAAATTTGATTAATATCATCATAGTTGGTGGCTGGTATATAATGTTTGTAGTATATTAGTGAAGGTTTATCCTCATGGGGCATTACAGCCCATTTTGTTATATAAACAATATTTTCATGTTCCTGAACTGTAAACATCGTGCATGGATATTGAAATTCAACGACACCAACAGACCATCTACCTTCAAGTATAATAGGTTTCGGTAATTTGGTTGAAAACTGGGTTGTCGTATTTTCTGGGAAGTATTCCATGGAGCTATTACTCAACAATGTTAAATAAAAACTTTCCTTCATCATATTTTCTTTAAACTAGAAGCCAATATCCAACTATTAAATTTATCTGGATAACCTTTCCACTTGACCAACACTTGCTTTCTGTTACCGGAATAGCGGGAACCGATAATTTTATCTATTTTATAACTTGAAGTAGGATCATAAGATATTTTTTGTAACTCTTTCTCATAAAAAGTTCCTGTTATTGGTTCATTTTGTAAATCTTTTAATGTGTATACTACCCACGGTGATCTATCTATTATAGAAGATATAATAAAAATTTCATCACTCCAATTGGATTCATATCCCTTTTGAAAGATATGTTTGTGTTTGGTGATTCTTACATAGTCACCAATATGAAATTTTGGAAGTGGAATATTTGTAGGTTGACTAACTTTTTCTCTGTCATACAAATTATTCCAAACAGTCATTATATTATCAAAATTTACATCGCAAGGACACATCTTAATACTAGAATGATAGCTATGGTTATATGCGTATATTAAGTTCTGTAGGATATCTATATACCTATGGGTATTTTTGTGAGTGAAATAACGCCACATTCTCATTTTTAGTGTCCTTTGGAATCTTTCTCCAATGCTGGCTTTAATATCAGGGTTATTTGTTGTATAATAATTTATATTTTTACTCTTTAAATAACCCTTTACATCTTTTGAAAGGAATTCACTTCCTTTATCAGATTGTATATGTGTTGGTGTGGTATTAGCTTCACTAAAAATACTATCAAAACATGATTTAACTGTTTCAGAATTTTTATTTTTCATAGATCTAGCATAAGCATATTTAGTAAACACATCAATAACACAAAGTATATAATTAAATCCGTCATTATGTGTAGAATAAGATCTCATATCACTTAAGTCTACCTGCCAAAGTTCATTTAGGTTGGACAAAATATATTTGTTTCGAGGAAATTTCCTATGTACTGGTTTATGCAACGTGTATGTTTCTTGTAACCGTAGCCACTTTTTAACGTCTTCCTTAGTCATTTTACCTTTCATAGCTTTCGACAATTTTTCAATACTACTGTAACCAGCAGGATGTGATGGATCATAATAAATCTTAGTTATCTCTAGTATGGGGTCCATTTTTCCCAACTATTTTTTTTTCTTATAGGTTTTTTTATCTTTTCTAGATTGTTTTTTTTATCATTAAACTCTTCATCTGTAGATACTTGGTCAATATCCTTTAATTGAAGCCGGTGTATGTATTCACTTCTAGCTGGATTCCCAACGTAAGTCAACGGTACTTTAATATCCTTCAATGCTGTTGCAAACTTTTCCCAACCTATTGGATCACTTTTTTTTAACGGTCTAATTGCATCATTTAACAAATCTACTATATTACTTCCAAGAATTTTTTCGTTATCTATAATGACTGTACCATCATCATTCCAATGAATTTTATTTGTACTTAGAGTTAGCAATTCCAATAAAGACTCACCTTTCTTTACATAGGTTTTTGGTATTAAGCTAAAAATTTGATCTTTCGTGTAAGGAAGTTTTTCATAAGATATAGTACTCTCCTGATTTTTATCTTCAGTGTTTGGTGGCAGAGCTGTAACTAAACTCTTGTCGTCGGTATAATTACTTTTATTAGATGTATTTACTTTTACTTCTGGAGTGGTAGTATCAATACTTTTAGTTATTATTGGTATTTCATGAGGTTGACGGTCTTCTCCAGTAAAGTGTAAATATCTTTGTAAAATTTGTAGATATAGAATACATTTTTTCCTATCATCCATATTACTATTCAAAATATTTTTCATCTCAGCATCTAATCTAGAAGTGGGTCTATCAGGAACTTGGTTGTATTTTAGTTTGTCCATCAAACTTGGTTCAATGAGCAACATTTTCTTAGCTTGCTCCATTTTTATTACATAAAATAATTAACTAAGCCACTCAAAATTGAACCCAATATTATTGGTAGAAATGCACCACCTTTTTGAATAATAATATTTTTTCTTATTTTATTAGAACTTTTATGTAACAATTTCCGCAGTATAGATTTATATCGTTTAAGTTTTTTTTTCTCTTTTTCTGGTAGTTCCACTTTACCTTGGAGGACGTTATGTATACATTCACAAATACAGTTAATTTCCTTTTCGTCACACGATTGTAAAAGAGCTTTCTTATATTTAGGTTTAAGCTTATGTAGTGCTCTCAGTAAGTCTTTATGCGTGTTTAGACTTCGCGGCATTATGTGTAAATGACAGGAATTTGTTGATTCTTGCTATATTTAAAGCCTTTGGTGGGGACATAAACAACGCAATGTACATCTGGAGGAAATATTTTTGTTTTAATTCGACACATTTCATCAGTGTTTTGTTTAAGATCTATCATTAAATACCCATGTGCTTCCATAGTTGCATTACGATAGGCATCTTCAAGAAATTTTGGATTTTCTGGTGATACTTGGCGTGCTAAGTATCGTATTTGAGTTTTATCTCGGGGATTTTTAAAATAAACAATATAATTTGAATTTAAAGAAATGTCTCTTTGTCCTTTACCTTGGTGAAATAAATTTTGTGTGATGTAAAATACACTTAAGTTTCTATGGTGGCTTCCTTTGGTAAAAATATCAACAATGCGACCATCAGACTCTCTCATAAGATCATCAATTATTACAAGGTTTGCGTTCTTCCCATCAAACATATTAAGATCTGGTATACCTTGATGATAATTTACATTTGGCAAGTTATATAAAGGTTGCATTTCATCAAAGCACCAAGTAATTTGTGTAAACTCCCTACTACATATGTCATTAATATATTTAATGAAGTTTGTAACAAAATTTGATTTTCCACAGCCACTTGGACCTGCAACTATTGCAGTAAATGGATGAATAAAGTGAAACATCACGTTGCACGTGTGTAAATGCTTGAGAGTTACAGAGAGAAATAAAACATTTCGTTCAATTGTTGGTTTATATATTCACTTACTACATGCATTTTAAAAAATTAACATAAGAAAAAGTATTTACAAATATTAACTATTTATTGACAATAATAATTGAATAAAAGATACATCTTAAGACTAGTATACAAATACAGCAGTGTACAGCAACATATTTACAAATATTATATTAATAAACTAATCGAAATACATACATATTTTAGTTAACATTAAGGTACTTAATTAGAACATTGAATAGAAATATATATTAAAATTATATTAACAAAGAAATATTTACATACAGATTTTTCTATAATCTATTTTAATTTGTAATGACCCCACGCCAGTGTATCCATATTATTGGGTAGAATATAACGCTTTGTGTCGTTATAAGACAAACATCTTTTGTTTATTTGCTGGGTGAAAATTGTGTGTTTAATTGATTTGAATCTGTACATGTTGCAAAATTGGATATTTTTAGTGAAGAGACAAGTCTTATAATTTTCCATGGTCATTTTTTTTGTAACACATTTATTAACACCCTTTGCTTTTGCTGTCAATTTATTTTCGACGTCAAATGCATACATTTTAGATCTTAGACCTACAAACTCTTTTAAAATTTTTCCATTATTTTCATCTTTGAAAAATCCTAGTTTCTTTTTATTGATTTTTGGATAACTATATGTATTATCTGATGGATAATCGGATGTATCAAATCGATAAACGAGGTCGGTTTTAATATCATTGTAAAAGTTGTCTGTAAAAATCTGATATATTAAACTATCTCTGTCAGTATACAATAATTTTAATTTATTATCAAACTTCCTCATCATGTAGTTGTAGTGAAAGTCATACATAAGAGTTTTTGAAATATCCAATATACAAAATCCTAAATAAATGGGTTTATTATGAACCAACTTTGTTTTTCGCAATTGTACTGCAACTAAGTTTTCTGCAAAAATCGATAAACTGTGAAATTCCGGTTTTGCAATCAAATCTTGTACACCTAGAGTTTTACCGTTATTTTCCCAATGCGTTAACAATTTCACATTAACCCTTTTTTCAATGTTTTCCATAGTTTTCCCAAACACGGAATTATTCATTAATTTATAAAAATCCTTTTCAAAATCCGAGACTGCCTCTATTCTACGTTTTGTATTTAAATCAATGTATTTTTGCAGCCATGAGCTCTGTCTAAATTTTAGTATTCTATGAACTTTTGTTATTTTCATTCCCATATTCAGACACTGTTTAAGATTTCTATAATGAATTTTATATCTGATCTTATTATAAAGATTTGGTATTAATTTGGTTTCTTTAGAATCACTACTTATACATATTTTCTCAGGGCAAAGTGGAAAATCAGAGTGTAAATCGTGAAGTTCAACTGGGTACTCTAAATCTACTTCTAAAATAAAACCGAATTCAGACGTGTCGGGTATATCAAAATTTGTATTTGAACTGACCCATTCAAATCCTCCTTCAGGTAAATATTGAGACATAGCCCAACCGTAAAGGTTATTTGCATCGAAATAAGCAAGATATGATGTAGGTTTATTTTCATCATAATTATCTAAAATTTTATTATTAGCTTTAGCATAACGATTGCTGCATTGTGATACCCCCCCTCTAATACCTGCCTTGATGAAAGCAATTTTATCAAAGTCTGTTAATAATTCTAACTCTATTTTTGTATATTTTAACATAGCATCCCAGCTCAAGCCCGGTGCTGTATAATAATGAGCAGGATCTAATCCATAAGTTGTTATACAAATATTTCTAAAGTTTTCGAATACATCAGTTAACAATATAACATCTGTTTTCAGATATAAGTTAGAGTAATCCAGCATATTTTGACAACCAAAATGTTGCCAAACATTCTGTGCATGATTATAATCATCATTAGATACATTTGAATCAGTTAATGAACTGTAAAATTGATTTTTAGTGGGAATAGATGTTAATTTTAAACAGTCGTATGATGTCATAAATTCATAAGGATAAATACCTTTTCTCCTAACATACCTGAAATCTTCATTTCTTGGAAAACTATTTTTTAAAGTAATAAATTGTTCATCGTTGAGATTTTTAGCTAATTGCTCAAGACTACATGGTAAAAATTTTAGGGAATCAAGAAATCTTAAATTCAAAATTTGGCTATTTATTATTAATGTTTTAGAAAAAGATATGTATCTTTCTTTGTTTTGGGGAATGACATCCACATCACCCTCTACAAAGTTTAATGCATGAACAATGAAATGTGCATCATAGTGGCTGAGATTATGTAGGAATACTGGAACATGACGTGGTATCCTAAATTTGCTTATACAAACATCGTGTGCAACACCTCTAAAATTACCTGTATACTAATCAAAATATGAAATCTTTTTATCATCAGAAAATTCTATTTCACATATACAACAGAGTTTAGAATTCGCAATTTCCTTTTCATTTTCTGCAGTCAATGGTTTGGGGCATTTTTGAAAACTATTTTTCTTACTTATTATTTTTAAATCATCATATAAACGATTCATAAATATCTGTACACAATCTGGACCGCTATACGTTACATATTTTGACAAACTATTATCATATGAACATTTAATATAATATCCAAAACTATAAACTTCATGTTTGTGAACATTTTTAGTATACGGTTTATTTGGATCGTTAGAACACGTTTTTATTGGATTTAAAAAGGCTTCAAAATCTGCATATATAACGAAGGGTATCTTTAACTTTTTATGAAAATTTTCAAATTTTAATTGAGTATTTGACACTAGTTGTCCAAACCAATTTTTATATCTTTTATCTATATTTGGTAGTTCTACAGTAATATGTGAACAATCATATTGTCGATGGTTATTCAACCTTTCCTTTGTGGGGAAATGCAATAAACATCCATCGCATATATAAACCGCATGATTTTGATTTGAAATTTGTTTACTGACCAATCTTGATAAGTTTTTAATATAACAATAGTGGTAAGTCCTTTCTCTATTTATGAGTAATAAATTAATGTGACTATTTCTACGACATTTTGTTAAATATAGTGGACCCACTACACTATGCCTTTTCATTTCTTTATTAAATTCTAAACCGAATACATTGATACTAATATTATTTAATTTTTCAACTTTTGATATATCATTTAATTTAACGGGAAAAGATACACCATTAAATTTTAGTTTATTTACATGCATGCTATAGGACGATACTCGATTTGCGTTCTTACTCACTGGATATAATGCCGAAAGTAATGCCCATTGAAAACATAAATTGTCAGAGTTTTTTACGTTTATCACAGCTTTTTTATTACTAATATCTTTAGGTAAATCAATATATGACGTACCACGTAGCGGATTAAATTTATTAATATTCATGTCTAAGCAATTAATTTGTTTAAGACTCCACCCACTGTCTTTTTGTTCAAAAGCACTTATTTTATTTGTTATAGCATCACATAATGAAGAAAAGAAAATATTTAAGTCATCACCTCGAAAAATTATATAATTACATGTTTGAAAATCAAATGAATTTAGAATATCTTTAGTTTGTTGTATAAAATCTGCGTGTAGTATAAAATTTACTTTAAAAGCAGTATGTTTCTGCATAGATTCTTCAATCAAAAATAGCACATCATCTTTTATAGAACTTAAAAACAATTCCGGCGTTTCAAAATCTAACATAGATGATAAATCAGATTTATTTTTAATTTTATATGTAATTATTCTATTTCCAAAGGCTGTTTCAGCAATTGATACATTTTTAAGAGATGTGTGAGAAGTTAAAACATTATTATTATGAATTTTGCTTTTCAAATGATTGGTAAAGTATTTTCTAGTTATCAAAATTTTACACGTGTTACATTGCACCTTGTCGACATCGAGGTCTGCTGATATCCCGATCGATGATAATGAAGTTGATGGCCTATCTTCATATCTAGTCTTTTTCTTATTATTGTCATCATCCTTCGTACAACAAAGTTTCTTAGACCCCATCCCGATTTGATATGATTGTTTTGATTGTCTAAAACAAAGAAGAAACATATTTATAGAAGAAGAACAAAATAATTCTGTAAATTTTGAGATAATTTAAGAAGGCATACTCACGCTATGTTTTCCTCAACTACTGCACAAATATTGTACAATTCTTCATCATATGTGGAGTCTTTCAATCCACTCTCTGGAACTATTCCCCACAAATTATACATTCCATATTAGATTTGCGTTGAAGAAAGGTACAGATATAATTTTAGATTATGTTTCAATAAAATGGAAATATATGACACGAACTTATTTAAAGAAAGTACTAATAAAAATTTGTATTTACAAAAATAGTTTTTTTATATTCTAGCTATAAAATACACATGATTATTATATTCAGAAACTATAAGTAAATAATATATACACGAATATTAATTAAATGGAATGCGTTTATTACTTATTACTAAAGTGAGATTTTTTACAATTTTCAGTCTTAGAAATTTCTTTAGTTATTTCGTAAACAATGTTTCTAACGTTTGCAGAATTTTTGTGTTTATCATTTGTGTAATATTTAACTCTAAAATCTGCGTGCTTCCAATGTTCTGTGGAGGCTATTTTTGCAATCTTTTTCATGTCATATATTTCTATTTTAATAAGTTTACTTGAGCTGGAACCATCATCAACGTTTGTTGATAAACAGACGGTATTACCTTCTTCATCGATTCGAGATACAGTGGATGAAAGTTTTTTTCGTTTTATTATAGGACCTTCAAAGAATTCATCTAAATTCTTGGTAATAATATTTTGCTCCCTCTTTTTCTTTAGTTTTGATTGTACATTACTAAATAAATCCTGACTACCTTCATCCGATAGAGGATAGTAGTAATTTTTAAAAGTATTTTCTTCATCAATAATTTCCAGTGAGTTCTGTAAAAATATTTTATAAATTTAAATCTGAATTGATGATTGTTCGTAGTGTAGCGATGGTTTTTTAGTGTATATAAGTGTGGTATAAAGTAATAACAAAATTACTTACATTCATTGTTGTATGAATCTATGTCACTAATACTTTGTAAATTAAATTTATACTTGTATTTCACTTCACTTAGAAATACACGAAATATAACAAACTAAATGTTCACTATAGAAAAGACACTTTCACAATGTAACTTAAACAGTTCCAACCCTATATATATAGAAAATATCGCTCCTACACCATGACTCATGGGTCCAATGCACAAAAGGTTTGTGATAATGAATTCCGGCTTCGATATGAACAAAAGATATGAATAGGTTTATAACATTTTGTAAGGTGTCTTTGTTAGTCATCTTTCCATTAAACTATTGTTAAAAATATTTTGACTCATTGTTTAGAAATTTTTGTAATACTTTGGAACTTTTTTCTGTTATCAGACAATGAAACAAGTTGTAACATGAAACTGTTAGAAATGTTTGAGTCATAACTAACAAATTTTGAAATGCTTTCGTCAAAACGGTAAGAAGATATGAAGATTATATAGATCTGTCTCATACTTTGATTCATATAAAAGCCAGGATATTGCATCAAGATTCCTCTAAGGTAGCTGCCTCAACGGTAGTGGCTCCGGTTAATAATTGGTTGCATTCAATCTTCAGTCAACTTGATGTCTATTTAAATCAAAAACTTATATCACCTCCAAATAATACATATGCGTATCGTGCCTACATGGAAACTTTGTTGAATTATGCTAAACCAGCTAAAGAATCTCATCTTACGTGTGGCCTTTGGTATGAAGATACAGCCAACAAAATGAATGAAACCGGCGAGGAAAATGGAGGATTTGTTAAAAGACAAAAATTAGCTTCTGAAAGTCAAGAAATTGAAATGATTGGACACTTACATGGCGATATATTTAACCAAGAAAAGTTCTTGATCAATGGTGTAGAAATGTCAGTTAAATTAGTTCGCTCTAGAGAAACATTTAACTTAATGGCCCCTTCAAGTGATTCAAAGTTTAAAGTATGCATTACAGATGCAACACTTATCGTTCGTAAAGCACGAATCAATCCAACTGTTTTACTTGCACATCAAAAAGCATTGGCTTTTTCTACAGCAAAATATCCCGTCACTCGAGCTGAAGTGAAAGTTTTAACTATACCATCTGGGATTCAAGGCAAAACACTTGACAACATTTTTTTGGGGCAAGTCCCAAAAAGATGTATTATTGGGTTTGTTGATAACGGGGCATTTTACGGTAATCTCACTAAAAATCCATTTAATTTCGAAAATTACAACATTAACACATTTTGTTTATATATTGATGGTCAACAAATACCTTCGAAAGCTTTACAACCTTCGTTTGAAAACCATATTTTCACCACGGCTTATCATACATTATTTTCGGGTACGGGTATACATTTTTTAAATGAAGGGAATGGAATTTCGAGAGAACAATATTCGAACGGTTACTGTTTGTTAGCTTTTGATTTAACTCCGGATTTATCAGCCAACTCTTCAGGTCATTGGAATCTTATAAGACATGGCACTGTAAGATTAGAAGTTCGATTTGAGTCAACGCTTGTACAAACTATTAACTGTATTGTTTACGCCGAATTTGATAATGTTATTGAAATAGATAAAAACCGCAATGTATCCGTCGATTATAATAGTTGAATATATATATATTGTAAAAATATTAACTTTGTAATATTTGTATGTATCTCTTTGTGTGTAAATTTTTGAATAAATTAATTAAAATGAACTTACTTTGTATTATTTTTAATAATCACCCTTTCGATATATAATAAGTTACTGTAATTACAATCGCACACATGTTTGCGATCTCTGGGGTTGGAAAGTTGTATTTTTAAATAAATATGAATACAATAGAACTACAGAAATATTTGAACGAAATACATCCAAGTTTGCGGTATAATGTGTATGCTGCAAATAGATTACCGATATACATGGAAACTCCTACTTATTTAATTAGTAATTTGGACCCCGATACAAAACCTGGATCACATTGGGTTGCACTACATATAGACAAAAATGGTTTTGGTGAATTTTTCGACTCCTATGGACGACCACCTTCTGGATATCACCATGCATTCTTAAAGAGAAATAGCCACCGATGGAGTTTCAATAAAAAAATATTGCAAAACAATTGGACTTCAGTATGTGGTCAATACTGTTTAATGTATTTGTACTACAAGTTGCACAACTGTACAATGAATTACTTTATTAATCAATTTGACATCGATACCATGTACAATGATATGTTATTATGGAATTTGTTTAATTACTGTTTTAAAATAAATGAATATGACTAATGAAGGAATGTAGACGGCTTTTTATTATACATAGAAAAAGTACCTGAGACCCTCCGACCGTAACTGGATTCAAACAATAGCGTTCGAGCCGAACAATAGGAGACCCTTGCTCGGATGATCCATTGTTAACTGTACCCCATTGCTTTTGTATTATTATAGCCTAGTTAATGTTATGCTATCTCTGAAACGGTTAAAGCTACGCAATTTTAAATACTTGCATTCGATTCAGCGACCCTGAAAACCTTTTTTTTTTTTTTTTTTTTTTTTTTTAGGTCAGGGTTGCCGCCGTGATCAGTGAGCTAGAACCGATGAGAGAGCCAAAGGCGGTGAGCTAGAACCTGTGAATCCCTACTACTGTGCAATACACACATTTTGTGTACCTATATACTTATTAAAACAATTAAAAAAACATATTCTAATATGGCTTTGCAGATTTTTCGGTAAGATATTCGGAACTAGCGCGAATTACTATATTGCCGAAACTGATCTGACTATAGAAGAACTGGACCGGAGGATCAGGGTAAGGGGTATTCAATAGTACTTATTATAAAAATGTTTTAAAAAGAAACTGAAAGTATACGAAGAATTAATCACCTAACGATGTTTGGATGAATGTTTATCCTTTTTTTTTTTTGGTGACCAGGGGGAAATCCCTAACGGACCTCAGGGGATGATAAGGGTTGCCCCCCGGTGTGTCGGACTTGCACCGACTAAAACCGCCAGGGGTGATCCTTCTCCCGCCTGCGGAGTGCCAAGGGCAAGGCCATCTTGCTCAGCACCCGGCGACGTCTAGCCCTCTGCAGGTCCCGCCTTCTTGGCAGGGGGTGGCTAAATAGTCGCCACCCCCTGCGTATACCTAACACATTTGGCGGAGAGAGTGGTGTAAAATCACACCCTCCGCTCATCGCCTTGATTTGTCATTGGAACGGTGTGCGGGAACACATTGCACACCGCTCACCTCTGGATCTGGGCGCGCCACCCGGATGAATGCTTATCCTAACAGCACCGTACCTAATGAAAATTACAGTACAATGCTAAAACCGAGTACAACTAACGAGAGGCGACCAACCACCTGCTGATAGTCGTCGTGATTATACAGGCTTAGACAAATATCTATTTACATTTCACATATAAAACGATACATACATACATACATATACGTACACCGTACCGTATATCGTACTATATATGTATGTGATACATATAGTACGATGGGAACACGGTCGCCGGGAGGACGCTCCACAATTAAATAACTAGGTATAGGAAAAAGACATTGTAGATGTAACGCGCGTTTATGGTCACAATATACAGTCAAACCTGGATAAGTGAGAGTTCAAGGGAGCACAATCTCATTCTCGCTTATAGAGGTCTCTCACTAACCCGAGTTCCTCGCTAATACAGGTACATGGATAGCGTTTCTCTCTTATAGAGGTACGCAGCAATAACAAGTCACAGCAAGTACGAATGTATTATGTACATATA
Source organism: Automeris io (assembly GCA_036320925.1). Classification (NCBI taxonomy): domain Eukaryota; kingdom Metazoa; phylum Arthropoda; class Insecta; order Lepidoptera; family Saturniidae; genus Automeris; species Automeris io. The sequence continues at coordinate 85,366 of JAUDJH010000018.1, forward strand.
TATTTTTAATAGTGTGTATATGTTACGTTCATTAGATTGCGACATATAAGTACTTTATAAGGGTAGGTATAAAGATGCTTACGAAAACAAAACGAAAACAATGGTAGGAAGTTCCACGAAAGTTAAAAATTAGTCATAAAATAGCAGATATAAGTTTGTAATTTCTTTTGTCATTTGTTTCTCATAAATAATATAAATAAATAAAGCTCGACTGTCGCTTATAGAGGTATAGATAAGTAGCAGTCTCACTTACGGAGGCCCATGAGGGACAAACGACTCTCTCTTACAGAGGTTTCTGTTTGTCGCTGATAGAGGTTTTGGGAGCTTAAAATGACGGGTCCTGGCTACTATTCTCACATATAGAGTTTTCTCACTTATCCAGGTTTGACTGTACATGATTAAAATTTATTTATAGAGTAAGAATGTAATACCTAAGTAAATCATACTTATAAAAGTTCACTATCCCATCTCCTGCTTATTTGCACCCACTGCTGAGTATAAGTCTTCTCCATATCATGCCACAAAAATATAATCTATGCACCGTTAGGTTCGTTTTTCAACTGGCCGGCCGCGTCGAGGTCCGTACCCACAGGGGTGCCCTTGCGTAGCCGGCCAACCTATAAATTTCGCTGGCTGAGCGCCCTCTGCGTTCGCCCACCAAGCCCGGTTTTGTTGTGAAGGTCTTTCCCAGGCCATCAACGTAGGACATGCCGAAAAAAAATCTATGCCGCTCGTGCTCAAGATCTAGGTACGGTCTTATTAATGTCATTGGCCTAGCTCGCCACGTTTTTAGAACAAAGAGTCTCGTATCTACCCTCGCGGCCACCATACCGTGAGGACCTTACTCCAACGACCAACAATACACCAGACTAGGTATCCGTCCATCGTGGTTTGTGTGACGTAATTCGTTTAACGTATTGGTGTTTAGTTTTCCATAATTATATCGATATTACACACTCTTTCCTTTAGCGTAATGCTGAACGTGGCAAGTTCCAGGGTTCTCTATGCAGCGCTCTCTCTATGCACAGTTTTCTTGCTGAGCGGCCATGTCTCAAACTGAATAGGTCATTGTGGACAAGACACTCTTAAAAAAGTTGTTAATCCAAGAATATCTTAAGTAATGGAAGGACTGGATGCATGATATACGTTTTATTAATAATACCTCAAAATGATAAAAGAATTCAATCGCGAAATTGAAAATTACCATGGGTTTTAGATGCCAAGAATATGGTTATAAACAGAAGTCAGTTTTGATCGAAAAGACAGTGATAATTCTTACTATTTTTTTTTTCTAGGAGTTTGACTTGAAGGATATGCCAGGAGAAGGTGAGGGAATCGACGAAGCTAAGATACAGGAAGCTGAAGAACAAAAGGAAATTTGTTAGTTCTAATAAATATATCAATATTTTTTTAATATCTACTCACTTTCGTATAGTAAAACTTTAAATCTAGACATTTACATCTGAATCAGAAAGTTAGAACTGGGTATATCAAGTACATACGCTAGGAAAGTGTGCAACTACGTTTTGTTTACCATCTCTCCTACGGTGATAATGTGGTCCATAAAATCTTGGGCTATCATGATAGACTGCTTTTTTATAAAATGCAATCTTTAGTTAGTCGCAGTAAAACATCTGACCTAATATTTTTATTTAAAATATTTAATGGATATCTAGATTGTGCAAAACTTGTCAATAATTTAAAAATTAATGCTCCATCTCGTTTGCCCCGCAAAACAGCTTTCCATTTTTTTTCTATACCCTTCCTTAAAACTAATTTTGGACAGTTTTCTACCATGCCAAGGATCTGCAGGCAGTACAACGCACTCTCGCGACACGGTGACTTGGACCTGACTGTTTCTCTTTCAAAATTGAGAATAGCGTGTAGAAAGTGGCTGTATTTCTTTTTTCTTTTTTTTTGTGTGTTACTTGGAATCAGTCACAGTTTCGTTTAAAGTTGTTACTTATACAATCTATAATATTATCCTTTTGTGTTGTGTCTATATATGTATGTATATCTTTTTTCTTTTTTTGGAATCTTATTATTTTCTTTAATGTAAACTAGCATTATATATTAATCACTGTGCATGCTGTGGTGCCTTATAAGTGTGTGTAAATATTATATATTTATATGTTCTATTTTAGTACCATGATCCTTTTGTTTTCTTGTCTAATGTTACCCATGTTGGGCACCCTATTATGTAAAATAAAAATAAACATTAGTGAGTATACGAATTAACTTTTCACCCCAAATGAAGCTTCCAGCTGATTCCAGCTTCAGTCTAATAGTGGTTATGACCAGAGTTGAAACGTCGAACCATAATTGAAAGTAATATTCCTCGCTTATAAGAACATTTAAAGTATGTGAAAATAATTTACGGACCGCAATATATGCATTTGTATTTTAAAATATAATTGTAATGTGAATTGTTTGCTGACTTAAACGTTCGCTTCTCTCGCCTGGTAATGTTGTAAAGGCCCCCCCAGGCCAACAGTATCTATCTTGCTGCATAAAGAGCATTACTTTAGTATAGAATCAACTCCATTGATTACATTACATGCAATAAAATACCTACACATCAATCTGAGATAGTTTTGTTTGCCGCCAAAGTGTGTTCCATTATCGACTTCATTCCTACCCTTACCAGATGAGATTCAAACCAGCATAACCCTTTATTTATAAATATATCTATTGGTAGAACGTAACTGTTTGAAATAGTGGGTGAAGGAGAAGGAAAAGAAGAGAAACCAAAGGAACCAGTGCCTCCCAAACTTCCTCCGGAACCGGTGTCGACGTGGCAAGCTCCGCCGCCAACGCCTGTCGAGAGACCTGGCCAAGGAGTCAACAAGAAGGTTGAAGGGTTTTTTCTACTCGGATAAAGGCCTGATAGGGTCGTCTCAACCACAGAAATGGCGACCTAGGTGTACTAGACTTGAGTTGGCAGTTTTGATTGTCGAAACTGAGTCGTAACAGTTAACAAATATAAGGAGCGTCATAATGTCTCACTTCGGCTTGCCTTACGTCCAATTGTTCACTTAGAGACCTTTCGTCGTGCTACATGTGGTGAGGCGGTTAAGATATTTCCGCTTCATACCAAAATTCTTCTATCACTCCATAAGTTACTTGCGAATGATATAAGGATTATCTGCATCCCTGATTCTGTAGTGAAACCAATAGATGTCGCTCATACTACCACCGCTCTTGTTTGACGTCACAAAAACGTCATTCATTACATGACTAGTATAAAAATTGTATGCAACCGCCGCGACGTCGTGCTATCTCCGATCTTATTTTAAAAATATATTTAAACCGCCTTATTAATATAATAAAACCGCCACACGACGTTGCTATTAAGAAGAGAAATAAGGTGTAATTGTGCGAGAGGAGACTTACTGTGCCCGTGGCCTCTACCGGATTCCTGGAACCTTACCGTGCTGTAGCATATACTGGACGAGCTGCAGACCTACAGGTTAGTGATTCAGACATTCTGGTATATCAGCTGCGATTTATGGAGTGATAAGTTTCCTTAATACTCGTTTTTTGACCTAATTTTAATTTCTCTTAACCGCCAACCAAGATACGTTCCCCGCTCATATGGAGGGCTATTTACACGGCTCTCCAACATGTGAGCCGGCATGACGGTAGCGACTGTTAATTGCTTCTCTTTTCGTAATAACCGTTGCCTTTCTTAGGCTAAGATGTGATTTTCTTCGCATGCATTGTAGTTACTTCAAGCCAGTATAAAAATGAACTCGTACTAGCTAAAACTCCAGTGTGACTACTTTTGCGCACTAACGCGGACTGTGGCTCCTGCGATCAATTTCCTACAACAACGACGTAACATATCCATCGAACATGATCTCGGTTGGAGATGCTACCTCTACAAACATAAGATATATTTTAGACGAGAGCCTCATGTCGCCTCACAAATTTCTTAGGCTAATCAATCGCTCAAAGCCTTCACCCTGGGCAGGTCTATTGTCCTAAATATTTAAAATTGTATATAAATTACGCTGTTAAAAATCTGTGGTGACATCGCGTAATTGTATTAAAAATCCTATATTAAATTTACTACAGATGTACCATAAATAATTCTGCATTTTACTTCATATGACATAGATGTATCAGACAATTTTTAAGTATTCTGTCTCGACATTGTGATCACACTACACCTGATGGAAAGTAAAATGTAATCGAATGTAATGAAAGTAAAAATGTAGCCAAGTCCGGCTATTGAGAACTAAGTACCTGCCAATAGTCACAGGATTACGCCAACTTATAGAAATATCTTTAGATGTTTCTTTTAAAGAACTTAACCCTTTTCTTTATAGTGTATCTGTGGAGATACGTCAGAATTTACAAAACCTATTGCCATAAGTTTTTAGCGCAAACTTAATATTTTTATATAAATATTTAGGTAATTTCTCAGTTTTTGAACGCACGGTTAGTTTCTATCAGACATCCTTAGAACATAAGGGTTAAGGGTTAGGGGGGGTGGGGGCGGTATGAATATTATTTTGATATTGAAAGAAAGAACATTCTGCCAAGTTAAGGGTTAATATCATGTGAGGAAGGAAACAGGCTCGCCCTAAGATCATTATACAATTAAATGATCCGGCAAAGTTAAGAGTTGGAGAATTTCTTGGATCTAGTTGAAATAGAAGTCGCCGTAGAACTATCTTAACTAAGTTTCTATAGCTCCATCGCAGTGACTTGCATAGTGTATTTGGACAGGGTAGGCAGAATTAGTCTAATTATGTTGTATATTATATTATGATAATAACTATTATATTGCGTTCATAGGTTCATAGTCAAAGATAAACGACGTTAATATAGAACAGATATGAAACGGCGTAGGGAGTTGACGGCCCCATCGCCCACCGGATTCGTCCGGTGCAGTCAGTCCGAGTCGCTGGTCAAAGACCGGGCCAGTGACTCGTCCTTCCTCCTTATGCTCCCACCGTTCCTTATCCTGATTTTCCCTTCTTACTACTCCCTCCTTCCTCAAGTTTGTTCCTTCCCCATACTCCACTACCTCTTTTCCCCCCTTCTTCGTCTTTTTGTCTTTTCTTCGTACCCATCCTTTTATCCCATCCTCTTGTTTCTTCATCCTTCACTTCCTGTGTGATGTATGAAAGTAGAAGAATGCTAAAAAGTATTATGGAGTCACAGCGTACAAAAGTACTACCCCAGGAGGGTACCGGTCGCACCGCGGCCGGAGAATCCCTCCCCGAGCTGGACCTTCCCTCCAGCTCGGGCTGCCCCACGTTCTCTGGGGGGGGCAAACCTGTGCTCCGCAGTGACGGCTCTTCCCCCGTCACTGCGCCGACGACCCAAGCAAGCACAATGATTCTCGATCTTGCCTTACGAAAGGAGTTCCACACTTCGGTGGAGCGTTTGGAGATTGACTCGGACGACTCAGTGTCAAGTCAACGATCTCGCGGCTCAGGCTCGCTAGAACGGAAACGGTCGTACCAAACATTCCGTTCCGACAACGACTCGGAATTTGAGGTCCCCGCCAAGTTTGTGGCAGCCCCCAAAAGGGGAAGGGGTAGACCTCCCACAACCGGCAAATATGTCGGTTTGTGGGAGGCAAAAAAGAAGGTGCTGACCGCGCAGAAGGAGGAGGAAGCGCGGAAAGCGGAGGCAGACCTTCTGGGAACGACACGGAGCGCTTGCCCTCACCTCACGTCGCGTCTTGATGTGGCTGGGGTTGAGGGGACATCCATGTACGCCCAGAAGGATATTATGGATAAGGGCTTCGAGGTACTCTCGGAGTCCATAGCCAAGTCCTCCAATTTAAAGGGGACAGTGGCTAGAGACATGAAGGCCGCCATGACGGCCATAAAAGAAGCGGTAGAGGTCATCGTCACGACCAACGCAACAGAGGAGACCCGGAAACTCCACCGGGAGAATCTCCGGTTGCGGGAGATCGTGCGTGACCTCCAGGAGGATATGGCCATTATGAGAGCTGAACTCCGAGATTTGAGACGTCGGGGCCCTACCTACACATCTGCGTTAGGAGACCCTGATCCCCAAGAAATCTCTCCCACCTCCGGAACTAGCGTTTTAGAACGCACTGTCGCGGATTTGGTGGGGGAAGTGCGCGGCTTCGGAGCGCGCCTAGAAGCAACGGAGAGGCGCTTGATGCGTCCTCCGTTGCAAACGGAAAGGACTTTAACCTATGCGGCGAAGACGGTCGTGCGGAAGGCAAATCAGCCCAAGCTGACCGCCCCCACCGCTAGGGAATCTCATGGCAAGGACGCGCCGGGGCGCGACTCAACCCTTGTTCCGCCTAAGCCCTCAAAGGGTAAAGGCAAGGGGAAGAGAAGCGCTCCAGCGCCTGTACCGGACGCGACAGATTCAGAGGCCCCGTGTCCACCTCCAATCACGTCCCAGTCTGCCAAACATCATGGCAACTGGACCGAGGTGGGGAAAAATGGGAAGCCTCTGAAACCAAAGAAGAAAAATGAGCGGACCCCTAAGGAGATCCGCCAGAAGACGAAGCAGAAGGCGAAAGCTCCGAAGATCCCGCGGCCGCCCAAAACAGCGGGGATCTCTGTGAAGCTGACGCTGGACGCCGCCAAGAAGGGCATCTCCTTGGAGAATGTCCTCCAGGCAGCGAAAGATCAGGTCACTTCTGAACTCTCCACTCAGAACATAAGTGACCTGAAGATAAGAGGAACACTCTCCGGCGCCAGGATCTTCTTGGTCCCTGGTGAGCCGGAAGAGGCGGAGAGAAAAGCGGGACTCCTCTGCAGCGCTTTGAAACGCATCCTCCCCACAGAGGATGTAAAGGTCACACGTCCCGTAAAGTGTGTGGACCTGAAGATCTCGGGCCTAGACGACTGTACCTCGCGTACAGTTTTGTTGGGTGCGATTGCGGAGTATGGCGGGTGCGACCAAGAGCACATTCGCGCAAGCGAAATCTGGCGCACTACGTTCGACCTTGGGGTTGCTTGGGTGTCCTGCCCAGCCTCAGCAGCCAAAAGGTTAATAGAGAGAGGCTTCATAGTCAACTGGGTCAGGCCCCAGATTCGACTGTTGCCGCCGCGCGTGATCCGGTGCTTCCGTTGTCTGGAGCCCGGACACGTGACGGCTAAGTGTACAGCAAAGGTCGACCGTAGTGCGCTTTGCTTCAGGTGTGCACAGCCAGGCCACAGGGCCCAGGCGTGCAAGGCCAGTGTCCGCTGCGCGGTTTGCGCTGACGCCGGGAGACCGGCGGGGCACAAAGTGGGCAGCGAAAACTGTGCTGTCGCAAAAAGGCCGCTAAAAGCGTTGCGAGGAAGAGGGAAGGCTGCCGCCGATTTAAACAAAACGGAGGTGCCCATCATAATGGTTGAGGAGTCCCCGGCTGCACAACTGCCTGAGGGACAAACTCGCGGAGCGTCTAGCGGGGTGCCTGAGGGGGCAACCGCCTGACATTAAGTTCCAGTGGTGTTGCGCGTGCATCTGCACGCCACTTGGCGATGGGGGGTGGTGTCACTCTTCTCCCACCCTCCTACCAGCAAGACGAAGCCCTTTGGGCGGATCACGCGCCGGACCGCGGTGAAGCCAACGTCACATTCCCGTAGTCCGGCGCACCCTGTGCTTGGCGATACGTCCCAGTGGTTTTAGTCGGTGAGAGTCCGACACACCGGGAGGTGGCCCTCACCGCCTCCTGACGGTCCATAATGGATTTCCACTGGGTTACCAAAAAAAAAAAAAAGAACAGATATGAATATAAATGGTTCATTTTTTGTTTAACTTTAAGCAATTTATTCCAGACTTATTTATCATAGGGGCATGCAATGCTTGCATGCATCTATGGAATGAACGCTACTGCTCCATCGTCTAGATGCACTTAACTTGCGTAAAGCTCGAATGATATAATATCAATAACAAATATCGCACCAACATCTTACAAAGAATATTTCCACAGGTATATTGGGTTTGCAACAATCCTGGTGATCCCTGGATATGTCTTCCGGACGTCACGCCTGAACAGATCCGCGTGGCGAGGCTTACGGTTCGATGTATGACAGGCATTTTAGATGCCGAGGTATGGCAATAAATTTACCATTTGAAGTAGTTCACTGTCCTTTTTAACTATTATAATGCCCTCAAGATAGCTACTATCTATTATCCAAAGTTTTACGTAAAGTAAATCTACACTCCATCGGACCAGCATAAAATTTGGATTAACATTGATAAGCTGTAGTCGCCTTTAAATTACATTGTTACGACGGAACTAGGGCCAAACTTTAGCCCTAGATTTCTAGGCTTCCAGGCATCGCACGACTATAATCTTAAAACGCATAGATAGTCTTGACGTACTCCTTCGAATGAAATAACTTGCAACCGGATCCGAGAAAATTGTTTACCATCGAAAACATCGGAGGGGCGCATCTGTTTCATCTTGCCGCCCGAGTTCGTGACGTGTATATCGGCGAGACGGCCGCTATTCGTGGAATTCCGGTTCGCGAGAGGTCGATGAACCCATTCTGGAATTTACGAGTAAAAACATAAGGTTCAAAAATGTCTAAGATTCTAGTTATTACTCGAAAATGCTGGAAAGCGGCTGTTCCGATATAAATACGTGCTCGATGCGATCACAGGACAGTTCTAATGTGGACAGCGACACAGTGCGATATTACAAGCGATCTTCAAGGACTTTTGCGATCATACTGCGACTGTATAGTAATTCTACGTGCGATTATTTCGACTGGATTTTTGATACTGGACTTCGAGAATGTTCTGTGACTGGATTTTTGACGACTGATCTTCGAGAGCATTCTTCGACGTGCTTCTAGACTCTTCGACGATTTAACATCGCGATCGTTCGACAGCTGCGTTTCAAGATTTTTCTGTGGCTGCGTTTTGATTTTGCGTACTCTCCTCTATTAATAAATTGATTGTCCGTCACAACCGGCATTTTAATACCCCGCGCTCGTAACAATATTAAGTTGCATCGATTGTTTATTCTAAAGAATAACCACCTACAAAATAGATACATTGTATATAATACCCTCATAAAATTTCCGATCATTGCCAAAGTTTAACACTCTCCCATATGTAAATGTTATGAAATTGTACCTTTTGCTACTCAAGTACACCTGTAAAAATTTATGTACCACAGGTTAACAGGTTTGGTAAAAACCAATTTTAGCTTTCATGCCCTTTACTATCAAGGTACAAACGTTCCCCCCATTCGATGGCTCCGAGCGGCATTACCTCAGAGCACAAATAGCACGAATCCAGTCGGCCACTTCAATCTCACCCCAAGGATTCTACACCTACGGCTCTGGGGAAGAAGAGGAGGATATTGATTTGGAAGAAGGAGGGGGTAAGCTGATAGAATGTTCTACAGTGATAACATGAGATATGAGGTATTAAGGAAGGAACGTATCAGATAAAAGAAAGAGGACAACTAAAAACCAGGCTAAAGAACATACATTGAAAGACGATTAAAACCAGAAATAATAAATACGGGCTGATTATCTCTGTGTGTTTCTTTTTGTTAAAGGAATGCCTCTGTCGACATTTATAGGAAGGTAATTCTAGGCTAATAACAAGTATATCCTGGCTTAAATTCTCGCCAAAAAAGTATTAATGAGTTCATAACTCATAGCGCGTAGATATTATAACCTTGAAACAAATAAACTCTGATTTCGTATTGAGATGAGCCTTTCCATTGTGAAGATATTCATATTAATGATTACATCAGCCATATTGACTTAGAGGTAGTATAGCATGTAGACGCCACCCGATACGTGCATGTGTTAAACGCCCTAAGGGTCGTTAGGGTGTTACGGGACGCACGGGGTAAGAGAATGCGCGCGCGCACGGGATGCTTGCTAAGTTAGTCGACTACAGAGACGCAAGGCCAGAGTACGTGCGTGTGCGTCGCAGTTTAGTGTGCCTTAAAGTGCAAATAAACAGTAAACGCCAAAATCCGTGTATTTCTACCAACACACCCACGACCACCAGTCATAGTAATCTATTTTTCAAACTCTGACGACTAGAGATGGTATTTCGAAGAAAGCAGCATGCAAAATTACTCGTTTGTATGGCACGTGTTCCGATTAAGGTACAATGCTACCAACAGCTCATATTGCCAACAGAATGACGTGCTGCCAGCAGCATTGCTGATTCAACGGGATTCGCTCCATATAAATCTATACAATCCAATCGTTTTGTTTGTTATCCGCTGGCGCTGCTTTGTCGATATGCTTTTCTAATATATCTTTAAAATACCTTTATGTACATTCATGATCAATCAAGGGTGTCCTTTTTCTTAACAGGTGATATGAATTTCAATCAGAATCCCTTCTATCACGGGCACACGCTCAAGGACCTCATGGATCTTAATTTAACATACTGGGTACATCACGGCCGGCATATCCTGAAGCAGGGTCGTACGATATGGTGGAATCCTAACGCTGGAATGGTTAGTCTTACAAAAATGTCCTTTCCATGAAACAATTTCAGAGGCTATGAAGCTTAAAGCTATACAAAAGCGGGGTAGAACTGTGGGCTTTGTAATCAAATACTTCACAGCCCCATCACGTTGCGCCCATTAGGTACAATCTCTGAGGGAGACTGCCTTCTCCGACACTATTCTACGTTGATACGCAGAGCGTGTTACAACTCTCTTCAGGCTTCCTGATCGTTACTTAAGGATTGCACTATGAGTGGTTACGAACTCAAATCGCGCCCCCTACAATTATATCACAACCATAAAAGAAGTTCATAACAACTACTTGATATTCCCAGGAGGAAGGTTTAGAAGAGGAGGACGATGATGGTCCCCCTCCAGTAGAGCCGGAGGTAGGGCCTCCGCTCTTTACATCTCTGTCTGAAGACGCCAGGGTGGAAGGCCTGGGAGCTTGGACACCTCGCTGCAGCTCAACACTGACCCCTGACCGCGCGCTAGTCACGCTTCGAAGCAATTTGTGGCCTGGAGCCGTGGCCTACGCAAATGTGGGCAAGTAGGTGTCATTTTGTATTCCTCTATTTTACCTAGTAAGGCATGGGATAAATAATAGGGGGCGTGCCTATTATATTTACCTCTTTAAAGATATACATAATTAAATATAAATACAAACAGTTTCAAGTTCGTAGTTAATTAACGATTGTATGGCGAACTGGTACCGAGACGATCTAGTGAGAAAATGTCAACAAAATAAACCATATTATGGCGTCAGTGCTTTGTAAGGTCATTTTTAGTTCGATGCACTAGTGTATGCAATGCACTGGGCTATCTAGGTCACGCGAATTATACAAAGTTCGCACCAAATAAATAAAAAAGAGATTCAAGCTAAGACTGCCTTCCAATGTAGACGCCTCCCACAAGTAGTAAAGGCATCACCACAACTGTGACTTATCATCCTATATAAATATCGAAACTAACATGCAATGTTTTATATTAAGGAAATCCGAGTGTATGTACATCGGTTGGGGCTTGAAGAACCAGATGCCGAACTTCTGTCCTCTGCAACTGCCCATTCCTCAAGACGAATATCCTATCGGTCCAGAAGTAATGGAGATGGCAGATCCCACCTTTGCTGATGAGGAGGTGTCTTAAAGTTTTAATAAGCCTTTGCTGTTCCTATAATAGTATTATATGATCGTGCCATATCCCTTTCGGGGTGTGCAGAGATACATCAATGGTTGTCTGTACTTCGCAATTGACGTGCCCAACGTGATCAGTAGCGCAACTGCTTGCCTTTCTCAGGGCATTGACACGTGGCATAACTATTAGTTTTGCATTTTTCCTTCACTATTGCGCATGTGATACCCAAACCTGGAAAACTGAGGTACGTGGTAAAATTCGGAACTACGATTCACGTTTCTACATATGGAAACCGGTTTCTTATCCACTGGGCCACAACAGCATACATATATATAATGAGTGTTTTTATATATGACCACGTTATATTCCATTTGGTGTGAGCAGAGATATATTAAATATTCCCTGTGTTTTTCCATAATCTTACAATCGCAGAGCCTTTTATAGAAGAGTGAAAAGGCATTTGTTGGCCAAGCGTGATTCATCACCAGCCTCATTCTTACTTTCCACCAGGTGCGATTGAGGTCAAGTTTTAGAGAGTTTTTACACTTATTTTCGTACGTTTGTCACGTCAGAAAAAGTATTTTTTAACCGCAACATCAACCAAAGAGCTAAGCTACTCGTAGTACAATAAAATATAATAATATTCAGCAGGTCGATATTGTTTATTGATTCGTCTTTTAAAATCCAGGCGTATCGCATCGCACATCTACCCCCGCCCCCGCCACCGGAATTGCCGGGAGAAGGAGAGGGTTTCGGAGCAGAGGGAGAAGAAGAAGACTGAACAACTCGGTTTACGTATTGCTAGAATAAAGAATGAAAAGTACTTTGATTTATTATTAAAAATAAAACTCTGACATTTGTTTTGTATAAAAATCATATTGAGTGTGGGACGGAAGAACGACGTAAGAGACAAATTCTTAAAAATTGGTTTATAATCTATTAAAGGTATAAAATATTATCTTATAACTCTAAAACTAATCTGGTTACCACAACCCATACAACTCTTATATTTAGGTTCTCCTTAGGCCTCGCACTGAATCGATGAACACCTGTTCTTATCATGGTATCAACCCTTGGCCTCGTAATTATTTGTTACTCATTTACAAAATATTAGTACTTAACCCTTACCTTGGCAGAATGTTCTTTCTTTCAATATCAAAATAATATGCATACCGTTTAACCCTTATGTTCCAAGGATGTCTAATAGAAACTAACCGTGCGTTCAAAAACTGAGAAATTACCTAAATATTCATATAAAAACTAGCAAACCCGGCGAACTTCGTTTCGCCACCAGATGGCTTCGTTTTGGTTGTTAGCGTTTGAAAGAACGTGCGCATAATAAATATCACATGAAATTAACTGAGCAGAGTACAATGAGTAGCTGTCAAACAATGTATAACGCATCGGCGCCATCTACTTAAAATACTGGTGCGATCTGCTCTACCACCATGCAAAACCATATTGGTTTGTAGTACATGCTATGTATCAGAGATGGCGCTGTATGTGAAAATAATTTTCCCCGTTTTCCGGCTTTTCTGTTGAAATTTTCCTGAATTTTGTTTGCTATAAACCTCACGGAGCCCGAGACCTTTCCAACGAATGCAAAACCGTGGAAATCGGTCCTCGCGTTCTGGAGTTATAGCGTCAGGAAGGAAAACCGGACTTATTTTTATATAATTCATATAAAAATATTAAGTTTGCGCTAAAAACTTATGGCAATAGGTTTTGTAAATTCTGACGTATCTCCACAGATACACTATCAAGAAATGGGTTAATATCAACATCTTCTCTCCACTATATTTTTACTTAAGCCGCCGTCTTTAACACTTCCTGTCACAGTTACGTATCCAATCTGTCACTTTTATATAGTTGCCAACTCAAAATATAATTATTACAGATTATAAATAAATTGTTAATAGTGTAAATTTATTCTAGTTGGGTAATTGATTCGTCTTCTCTTTTTTGCTGCGAACCGCTAAGGAGTGGAATTCGCTTCCTGCGTTTGCTCTTCTAGGATCTTACGACATAGGAATCTTCAAACGTGTGAATCGCTATTTGTTGGGTGAGCGCGCTCCATCACCGGCCTCATCGTCACTCTTCATCAGTTGAGATTGAGGTCAAGCGTAAGCTGGTTTGTAATAAAAAAGCTACCTGTTGATTAAATTACTTTTTAAAAATAAAACTCCAGTCTATTTTCAATATTTATAATATCATTTTAAACTTTCAGTATTACAACAGCTTCATGAATTCTGCATTCCTTGGAATTATAAAAGCCATTTATAGTTAATATAAATATTTTATGAAATGGTAAAAAACGCTGATTCCGAATATATACAGGGACGAACTAAAGTATTGGCACAGCGAGGTAAACAAAATTATTATAGTGCTAGCAATAATGGGAATACAAATAATATCTGGATTATTTAATATAACAACACTTACATGCTTGATACATCGTTATATTTTAAAAAATCAATTAAAAACTATTCCGTAGTTCAGGAAAAAAATAATATAAATGGCATCATCTATTTAAAATTCAAATAAAACAATAAGTATGTAGTTTTTGTTGACACCTGTACCTTTTTGAATAGCCAATGAATCAAGGAACAAAATTATGTAATTTGTACAAAACATTCCATACACATTTTCTTGGAAATTCTTCGTTTATTTACCTAATACAATTTTTTTTGAAAAATGATACTTGGTTTTTTAGCTTAATCTTGAGTAATGACGATTCCTTCTTACAAATTTTAATTTAAAATGAGATTATTATTATTTAGCTATACGAATACAGCATAAACAATAACATTATTTTGTATTCGTCACTACAAGGGAACATTTTAACATAAAAACTGGAGTTTTTTAAAAAAATACTTAAATCTTGAATATCTCAGAAATTAACAAGTTTCGGACATGGTGTCATATGACTTAAATGACTCCAAATAAGCTGTACTACAACGTCTATCAAGGAATGTATCGCATTACCGTTCACCCTGTATATATATTCCTAGATCACCAAAATATGTCGCTTAAGTCAATACGAGTAGCCTTTCACCCCTCGATATGAAAATGGAAGAAACATTTATTAATTAGAAACATTGATTTTGATAAAACAAAATGAATACACACGAGATGACTTATTTTAGTGAATGATTTAGGGGCGGGGATGCAGACGTGCCGCATGTCACGAGGTAAACTATTAAACGATTTAGGTAGCATGTATTGAAGTAACATTCGATAAACGATAGCGTTAGTAGAAAGAGAAAAATGTTTGAAATTAACAATAACTTTCGGTTTATCACGTCATTGCGTTATTGCATTACCATACATTTTCCACTTTTAGAAAGAAAAAAAGTCACCTATTTGGCACAAAACATAACATATAACCCAGAAAGATAAGTCTAATGAAGATAGAAGACAAGAAAAGCAAATTCCCTGTGCTGTGATGCGCCAAAGGGAAGTCAGCTCAGTAAATTGTAAGTAACCAGCTGAACCAATCAGCGCTTTTTCTATGTAATTATCGTTTATTGAATGTTCCTTTGTATAATCCTCAAGTTAGCCACGGAATTATACATATATATATATATTACAACCTTACGTATAAGTTACTGAGTTTGCCCACTACATCGTATCAAACGACGACCGTGCTATTAACGTATCAGAGTCGGAACAAAACAATATGGCCTATTCTAGCCACTAGACCCGTGCAAGCATGTTTTATATAGACACTAGCTGATCCGGCAAACGTTGTTTTGCTATATAAGTTATTGTAATATCTTCTAAGATGTTCATTGAAATTAAGTGATGTCAAAGACAATTTTGTTCACAATTAAATACTCTTAATCAACAACGCATTTATTTGGATAAAGATTAATATTATTACGTTGATACAACTCTTAACAAATAATGCATTAATTTCGACCAAATTTGATTACCATAAAAACGGTTCTAGTGAGTTAATCTTAAAAGATAGACATATACTGTCACGGACATTTTTTTAGATCATTTTAAGAGGAATAACTCTGTCATACATATATTTTTGGTATCTTGAACCGTTTTCGCAGCGCACGCAATGGAAGCCCTCAAGGATGAATAATTATGCCCGTTTTTTTCACATTTTTCATCATTTCTTCGCTCCTAATAGTTGTATCGTGATGTTATATAGCCTAAAGCCTTCCTCGATAAATGGTCTATTCAACACAAAAAGAATTTTTCAATTCGAACCAGTAGTTCCTGAGATTAGCGCGTTCAAACAAACAAACTCTTCAGCTTTATAATATTAGTATAGATTACTCAAGTACGAAGAGCACTATAGAGACAAGATTCGACCTGTCGCGTTTCGGCATTGCCGTAAGTACGTCCGGTTCCATGGTGCGGTGGGACTCTGGTGAATCTATTACAGGACCCAGTCTTCAGCTATGCGTAGAGGTAGTCAGGCGAACCTCGGTCACACGTGCCCCCTCCCTTCTAATGCGGTTGAGACGCTCCTATAAGGATTTTCACCAACATCTATGACTTTCAATAGATTCCTGTCCCTTCCCTTGAGAGTCATTCGTGTTCTCAGCCTACACTCTACTTTTCATCACTATCTGTGTAGTTTACTGTGTTGTACTTTGACGAGTTAATATTTAAAAATAACTGTTTATATTAGGTTTGGTGACCGTAGTAACCACGTCTAAATCTATGCACACGGTATCGCTTGCCTTTAAGTTTGGATGAGAAGTTTTGAAAACGTCTCATGCCAATCTCGGGGCATATTAGCACTGGCAAACGTTATGATCCTGATCAGCGACGGAACGGTCTAGTAAGCATAGTTCAATATATTTTTATGCAAAAAAGTAAAGTGTAGTCCATGAACGGAAGCGACTACCAAAGGACAAAGATCAATTGAAAGACGCATTCCTCATGCCAACCCACATATATTACGACAGAAGGTCTCTACGCATACGAGCAACTAAACGTACAAAGTCGATCCCGAAACGCGACAAGCCAAAGCGAGTCATTATTATGCATTTGTGTACTGTGGTTACGATCCACTCCCAGCAATGAATCAACGACACGTTCCTAGCACGGTCATGGTGTACTACGGTCTAATGAGCATAGAGCTTCACGCACTGCAGATTACTTCATGTGCCTGTGTAATTGAGGGGCCGATAATTTCACCTTCCCTGGGAAATTCCTCGCGACGTTTTCCTCGCGAACCGCTTTGAGGAGATCCTTCTCACGAGCGGTTGCTGAGGGCTCCCTGAGGAAGACTTGCACCGCCGTCTTGGCTGCCTTGCCACGCTTACCTGTTCCGGGGGTCAGTTTGACCTTGTACCTGAAAACATTTTATTTTATAAGACTTAACAACCAACGGTTAGTACATGAACCAAACCACAATCTAAGCAATACAGTAACCAAATTAATGCCCTAGCCTATGAAGGCCTTTTGTATAGAAAGAATTATAGGAAAGATATAAGAAAGAGGTTTTCAAGAATAGTGAGAAGTGGCATCCCAATCTTTCTGCCTACTCTAATTGAGGTTCGGCGTGATGATAGATAAATGAGTAAAAACCAAATTAAATTCAATACACGACAAACGAAAATCTAAGACACAAAAATTAAACATCTAAAATTCATTAAATAGTTTTTCTACTTTATGTGAAAGGACGTTACACTGGCGAACATCCCACGTGATGGTAGACGGTCACTGTCACCTATCGACAACTATAATACAAAAAGTTAACTAAAAAAAAAAAAAAAAAAAGCAAAAAAAAAAAGTTAATTAAAAGTTAGGTTAAAAGTTAATTGCAGGTGAACTAGAAGAATGTTTTCAACTTATGATTTCTTCAAACGTCCCAAACTCATTAGATATTTTTTCAACATTAATCTCCAACTCTTTCAATATTTTTCCTTGAACCATCTCAAATTTAAACATTATTTCTTCAATCGTCCCCAACTTAAATTTTTTTTGTACCTACCCTGACTTTTTTATTTTTTTCTGCGACAGTTCCCAGAAAACGAAACTTGAAAAAGCTCTTTTATAACACACGGTAACATTGTCTATATATTTCAATTTATAACACACGGTAACATTGTCTATATATTTCAATTTATAACACATGGTAACATTGTCTATATATTTCAATTTATAACACACGGTAAGATTGTCTATATATATTTTTTAAGGACTTACTTGTAATTATGCAAGGCGGAATAGGGAGCCACGACAGGAACAGCGAACAAAAGCTCGTCTTCGGTGAAGGGAGATCCAGTCAACTGACACAGCATCTCTGTATCCGCATCCGCGCCTTGCTGATCCGTCTATTTAATCATTTTACTATTATCTACATGCAAACGCCTGACCTCAATCACACCTGATAGAAGGTGGAAAAGAGGTAAATGATGCAACCAGCTTGTCCAACTCGCTTCTAAAAGGCACGACAAGATGGTTCTAGAGAATCGCACTATTTTTGCGAGCTGGTATTCTTTTTTATCCTGATTTAACACAGTGACCGCATCACACCCGATGGTAAGCATGATGGAGTTCTAAAAACGACGACTATCGACAGTTAATTAAAATCCATCGATAGTCGCAGCGGTCATGCCGGCCTGCACAAATACCTCTTCACGCTACGCTTAAATGATCCCATATCTTAGGACGGTGGGAGCAGGCTTGCCGGAACACCATTCCACAGCCCAACACGGCTGCAGTAAGAGTTAGAGAACTTCTCAGTCCTAGCCGGGATGTGAGTTACCGTTTAACTGTGACTCCGAGAACCTGCGCGCGACCGGCTCGTGTACAGGAGCGTCAACAAGTTCATGCCGGCGTGTACCACCGGTGGCTCGCGCTTGATTGTGCCATCGGGCGGCGTGTACCACCGGTGGCTCGCGCTTGATTGTGCTATCGGGCGGCGTGTACCACCGGTGGCCCGCGCTTGATTGTGCCATCGGGCGGCGTGTACCACCGGTGGCTCGCGCTTGATTGTGCCATCGGGCGGCGTGTACCACCGGTGGCCCGCGCTTGATTGTGATCGGGCGGCGTGTACCACCGGTGGCTCGCGCTTGATTTTGCCATCGGGCAGCGTGTACCACCGGTGGCTCGCGCTAGACCGCCTCATCAAGCGTCGTGTACTACCGGTGTTTCGCATTCGATTGTGCTATTAGACACTGATAATTTAACGTACATATATAAAAACGTTTATTTTGAATAAAAGTTATATTTAATAACGTATTATAAATATAACTTTTGCTCAATAACTTATAATATTATAAATGTAACTTAAAATCGATAAAATTAACAAAATAACTCAATATTATTTTATTTGTAACTTATTGATTTATTATATTTTGTGTAATTTGTTGAACACCTTTTGTTATTTTTACCGGTATAGATCTCTGATCAGGATATAAAAACAACACGAGTTACACAATTTGCAAAGTAAGCACTCAATGTACTACTGAAGAAACAAGAAGCGCGTGCAAGCCTGAACACGCGAAATTAGCGCGCCTTAGATTTACGCGCCGCCGCGCCGTGCATCAAATGAAAAAATGCGCCGGCGGGAACGTGTTAAGAGTGGTGTTAGTTAAAAAGAAATTAGCCTAGGTGCGAGCCTTTAAGCGTTGCAGGCAGGACACTTCCGTCGCGTTATCAGGAGGATGGTACTTGCGGCGACCTTGAGGGAGTGCCTCATCCATGCAGGCGTGAGCGGTGAGTGACGTGTTCTCGCACACCCCTCCAATACAAGACAAAAGTGAAGGATGGCTATTTACACCACTCTTCGTAAACTTGAAAGTAGAGTGGAGGCCTTTTTTTTGTTAACCCGGTGGGAATCCCTACGGACCGTTAGGGGAAGTGGTGAGGGCCACTCCCCCCGGTGTGTCGGACCTGCCCCGACTAAAACCACCGGAGTGCCAGCACTGCCCTCTCTTCGCTTTCGCCGAACCTGGGAATCCGGATACTTCCGACTGAGTGGAGGCCTACAAAGGTAAAACGTCGCCGGGTGATGAGAAAGTTGGCGGGCCGTAACCTTGGCACCGACAGACGGGCAGGAGGAGCACCTAAGTGGCTATAGTCTGTAAGAATCCGCTGCCTTCACATCATCCTTGACAGTCCATTAGGATTTCCAACGGATTACCAAAACAGGGCCGTCTATACTTATAATACTAATCTTCTTTCGTCAAGAGTAAAAAGAGAAATACCTCGGCTTCAATTTCAGGTTCCTCCCCGTCTGATTCCGCTTCCAGTATGACCGGAACTGGCTGAGGGATCTTCGGCATTCCCTGTTTCGCTTTACTCTTTCCTTTTACCGCTGCCTTCTTCTGCATTTTCTTGGTTTCCGAACTCGGTTTTCCTGACTGGAATTCATATTAATAAAAAATAATCTACTATTGCAATGTTAAAGATTCCACGTACATATGTCACTCAAATATACTGAATCTGGATGAACAGACAAGAAGGCACAGATTAAAAAATTGACCCAAGAGCTACATTCTCTCACTTCTTTTTTTATAGTAGCTCGATAATGTCCCAACATAGCATTCGATGGAAAATACACTGAAGTCCAAGAACTATAACGACCACTCAGGAACGGAAATCTCTTAAAAGCTGTCATTGCTATGTCGACCTACATATAGCACAATGGAATAGGTATATTCTGATTTACACAACCTTCCTTGTAGCTCAATTCTTGCGTTATGTCATCGTAGAATTGAGAGGGATCAACTTTTTTTATTTAAAATTGTTAACGGTCTCGTGGACTCGTCCTATTTGCTTAGTCAAATAGGTTTCAGGTGTCCGCATTCCAATGCAAGAGACTTTTCGCTGTTTAAGGTGCCATTGTTAAGGTCAAACTATGTTAATAATACTTTTGTTTTTCGTGCCTGTGATCTATATAATAAACGTTTTTGCGATATAGATATACTGTCCTGTGCCTTTGGGCCCTTTAAACGAATGGTGAGAAAGAAAATATTAGCCTAGGTTCAATTTTGTTCTATAATGTACTTTTCTTTTTTTTTTAATATAAATGTACTATTTATATGTAACATATTAATGTATGTATATTTGGTTGATTTGCTTTTATTGTTATTTCTTAGCTTGATTTTTATTTTTGTACTAATTTTTGTGGAAACTTTGCTGGCTTATGTAACATTCTTTGTGTATATTGTTATCATTTTTATATTGCTGTATGTTTCCCTTTAAAATAAATAAATAAAATAAAATAAATAAATATGAACAACTGGATATATACAAGCTGATTCTGAAACGCGACAGGCCGAAGCGAGCCTCTATGACAGTCTTTACATCTGTGTACTGTGGTCAAGACCCATTTCCAGCAATTGACCTACCACCTCCAAACTAAGCCACCAGCCCACTACATCCTCACTCAACCTCACCAGCCCCATTTCATCACAAAACTACCAGACACCGTCTCGAATACCATCCGTATGTAAGAGTGGTAGAGCCCAAATTAAGCTTGTTGCTTTTATAAAATCTTGAACAATCTGTATTTTGCACGAATCGATTGATTATCAGATAAAACAGTACCTGCAGCATCAATAACCGCTCTTCGCGTTCACTTTCGTCCTGATGTTTATATTTCTCCTTTATCTTCTTGAGCTTCCCCCTCTGGCCCCGCTTGAGACCTTCTGTTTTTACCTCCTTCTTCTTTTCTTCTTTCTTCACGGGTTTTTGACCTTTCTTCTTAGGTAAAGATGGGAATGAAGGGAGCGGGTCTTCAGCTAAAATTCAAAGTTATAACTTTAAGTATAAATATATACTTAAGAGTACTGTAATATAGTTTAAGTTATAAGTTATAGCTTATTATATTATTGGGATAGATTAACTATCTTTTTTCATACTGATCGAATATATAGGGTTATATTAACACTTATGCGTCTTGATAAACTAAAGTCACCCTTAAGAGGATAACCTTTTGGGTGACTTTAATCATTTTTATTGTTTTACTTTTTCTAATTAATTTTTTTCCATATAAAAATAAAATTGCATTTCTAATCTTCGTAACTTCACATAAACTTTTATTAAGACGCGTCAGCGGCACGCGCGGTACAAAGGCAACACTTTCTAGCAGTTTGCCACAAGGTGGGCGAGAGCGGACACTCAGCTGACTATGACATACCTACGCCAAAATCGAATAAATCAAAATTGAAATATAGTTATTTACGAGACATAGAGCTAACGATTGATAGAAAGCTCCTACTAAAACAAAATCTAAGGATGTATTACATTTTGGCATAAGTCATAGAACAAAGATTGCCAGTTTTGATGTACCTAAGTCACCTTTAAGAGGTTATGCTTTAGTCACCAGTAACCTTATATAATTAGCAGTCTAGTTTAAAAATGGCAGAGACCGTCCAGTGTGACAATCCATTGACAGTCGCCATGTCGACCATCATATACCAAGACTGAAGGTCTCTAGGTATATAAACATCTGGGTACACATGCCGACCTCGAGACGTGACAGGGCAAAGCGAATTACTATGACAGTCTTCCTACTTGTGAACTGAGCTCACGACCTGGTTCGGGCAAACATTCTCACACTTCAAAC
The DNA here is from genome assembly GCA_036320925.1 of Automeris io. Classification (NCBI taxonomy): domain Eukaryota; kingdom Metazoa; phylum Arthropoda; class Insecta; order Lepidoptera; family Saturniidae; genus Automeris; species Automeris io. The sequence continues at coordinate 107,469 of JAUDJH010000018.1, forward strand.
TGAGATGCCTTTTCCAGTTGCATACATCCTATAGAATCTATAGAATAAATATGTAAAAAAGCATTATAATTTTAAACTTGGATGTTTAATAAATATATTAATAATAATAATAATTTTATTGGATCAAAAATTTTACATTGTATAATTTAATTTACGTTGACGCCTGCACTAGTCGTGAGACTGTATCGCAGACGTCAGCGCCCGCATTACAGAGAATACAAATAATTACAAAAAAACATATAAAAATATACAGACGTGTTGTGTATAGGTGTGTTATGTGTAGAAAAGGGTGAATAAAGAGTGTTGTGTGTGAGTGCAGATTATATATAAGCATTTAAAAGATTTTCAGTTTGTAAATAATCGAGCTGCAACAAGTAATCCTTGACTTTGATTTTAAGTTAGGTGATATTGACTTAAAACTTAGTCCAGTTTAGATTTTGAAACTCCGAATCTAATAATTATCAGTTTTTAAGTCAATATATTTAAGATATGTTTAAGTATAACAAGGTTATGCTTTTTATGTTTCTATGGAATACAGGTTAACTGTCTTTGCCTTACCTTTATCTGAGACCTCTGACACAGTTCTTGATAACATTATCACTTGACCGGTACTGTGGTCCACCTGAAATTATAGAGAACAATAAACGTGTACAAGAATATTTTATTCTCACAAACCTACTACTAGATGGCGTTATTCGGCACTCCAAGCAAAGACACTCGTCTCAAAACTGCTAAGCAAGGAGCATCGAAATTACTACGGAAGCCAATATTTTCCGGGTTTCCCTATCTCCGTTGATAATAATTTTCTTCAGAGCCCTATGTGATTGTGTTTTTATTTAGTGATTATCGGGATGATTGTACATTCTTTGATACAAAATTGACATCACGGTAAACGGTCCTTTTAAATGTATTGTCGGGCGCATGACAATGCGCTGGATTCTCTGCCCCAATAGCTGTTCTTGGATCCAGGCAGCGAGACACCACAGTAGCAAGGTAAGCGGAATAACTATGTATGTTCGATAATGGTCGTGTACGTTTTTAGGGTCCGGATAAAACCTTACCATGATAGTAATACAGTCCACTTAAAACGGAAACAAACCAGTACAGTCCCTAACAGTGTGCAATCAAATCAATAAAAACATTTAAATAACGGACAATGACGTGATATCAGTAGCGTTCATTGCATAAATGCATAAAAGCATTGCATGCCCTTACGATAATTAAGTCTGGAATAAATTCCTTTAATTTAAACAAAAAAAGGAACCCTTTATATTCATATTTATTCTATTTTCGCGACATCTATCTTCCCTATAAAAGTAATATAATATTTATCATCATTATATAATATTCAAATTTATTATGTGAAACTGCCTACCCTGTCGAAATACCCTATGCACGTCACTGCGTCATATCTATTGAATAAGTTATATATTTATGTTAGTAAGTGATTACCCGAACTGGTGTCATGACCACAGTAGACGAGTGAAAAGACCGTCATATCGACTCGCTTTAGCCTGTCGCGTTCCGAGATCAGCTTATGTACATCCAGTGACTCATATACCTAGAGACCTTCAGTCGTGGTATATGTGGGCTGACATGACGCCGGAGACTCAATAGATTTTCGTCCTTTGATAGTCGCTTTCGTTTTTGGACTACACTGTAATTACCGTTAAGTGTATATTCACTTTGTCGAGCCAGTGTATAAAAATAGTCTTTATACAATAATAATAAAACGTACTAATCCCAAAGTTCTTCGAGTAAATTTGTATGAAAAGCTCATTTTTACATTAGCGAAAGTAAAAGCAAAGGATTAAATTATTTCGTATACATGACGTCATTTGGTACTACCGTCTATTTAGAATGCAACAAACTTTAATATGAAAATTCTATGTAAAAACGACCTAATTTCAAAAAGTAAAAAATATGGATAGTTTACTTTGCTTTTTCATTAAATACAAATACAGTGCAAACTCTATATAACGACCCTCAAGGGACTGTGCATATTTTGACGTTATGGAGAGTTGTCGTTAAATGGAGAGAAGAAAAATCTGTATTAGAAAAAGAAAAAGTTTTAAACTCTTACTTGCCATGTTTACAATTTGTGAACAAAAGAACGGATTTCTTAGAAAGTTTGGAATGTGTAATGCCGACAGTCGAGTTTATTACGGGCTAGGATAATAAAGCGACAAAAGAACGTACACAGCTGTGCAGATTTTACTATATTTGGCAACTTAAAAAGTCATCTTAGCTTAAAAAGTACTATATATTATTAAATTGCTGTCGTTATTGAGGGTGGGTGTAATGCTATATAGAGTGTATCATTGTATGGCAAACAAGCTAAACCAACCAAAGCTGAGTGATATCGACGCTTTAGAGAGTTTATCGTTAAATCGAGTGACGTTACATGGAGTTTACACTGTATATCCACGTTGATGTTGCATATAGCCTTGGCAATTTGTGATAAATATTGTATGAACAAATCAGCCAAAAAAATAAGTGACATAATGAGAACTTAGGTACCTTTATATGAGTATCGGGGAAGTCTGAGGAATCACTCTCACTGTCCGATTCACTCTCTACTTCTTCTTGATTTTTCTCTTGTTCTTCTTCTACGTGTTTTTCAATTCCTTCTTCAAAAATTTTCTCCTTTACTTCCAAACCTTCCGTCAATTTGTTATCAAGTTCTTCTGATTGTGTTTTCCTCTCTGACTGTTGCGATTCTTCTACTATAGTGTCAAGTTTCGATTCAGTTTTAGGTTTGGAATCTTCTTTATCTGAGGGTTCATCTATAAAAAATAATTTATTTTTTAGACGGGTCTTTACAACTTCAGGGTGGGTCTAGTGGTCACTTAGCATACGCTGAAGACTTCCGTTTGGCACATCATCACCGCAAAGAGTGCTTTTTTTTTTTGTTAACCTGGTGGATATCCCTACGGATCGTCAGGGGAAGTGGTGAGGGCCACTTCCCCCGGTGTGTCGGACCTGCCCCGACTAAAACCACCGGGGTGCCAGCACTGCCTCTCCTCGCCTTCGCCGAGCCTGGGAATCCGGATACTTCCGACGGCTCGGCGAGCGTTCCCAGCGGCAGGCCTCCTCTCTTGGAGGGGGAATTTACCGCAAAGGGTGCTTCCTTTTGATGTTTCTAACTTGACTAACCTATTTATCTATGTTGTATGTTATGTGACAAAAAAAATGTTTCTTTATTTTTCTTTCTTTAATCTGCTTACTTATCCTGTTTATTTTTATCAAATTTGACAGTTAATACTATAATAAGTTAATATTCTATGTAATAAAGAGTGACAGCTCACCGTCATCAGACACAGCAATCTCCTGGTCTTCTTCCGTTTCCTGGTTAGATGAGACCTCAGACACTGTGTCAGCCGCAATGCTTCTCCGTTCATCACTGTGACGCTGTATACAACTGTCTTCTAGCTGCAATGCCACTATCTCATTATCATCAACGTCATGATGGCCAAAGAACGTCCACAGCTGGGCTCAGGCCTTTCCTAATGTTTTTAGAGCGACCGATCAGAAGCGACTTTCATTCAGCGTCCACCTTCAAGAGGGGTATCCAACACTGCGCTTACCAATACGTGGTCTCCACTCGAGAACTTATAGCATGTAAACGCCGCCCGATACGTGCTTGTGTTAAACGCCCTAAGGGTCGTTAGGGTGGTACGGGATGCACGGGGTAAGAGGATGCGCGCGCGCACGGGATGCTTGCTAAGTCAGTCCACTACTGGGGCTCAAAGCTAGAGAACGTGCGTTTGCGTCGCAGTTCTTTGTGTCATAAAGTGCAATAAACACTAAAACGCCAAAATCCGCGTCTTTCTACCAACTCACCCACCACCACCGGTCATAAACTATACTTTTTTTAGTATATCAGGGTAATACTGGAAACCGGTCACCTGTCACTTGGCCAGCACAGCCTACAGTCTATTTATTATCAATATATATTTGAAATTATTACAACAAAGTTGTTTTTATCAGTTGGCAGTTTTAGAGAACTAGGAGAAATTATCATAAAACAGGATATCGAGAGAAAAATGAAAATATATGACTGACCCTGAACATGAAGCTGAAGCCGAGCTGCAGCTGGTCTGGCAACAAATAATTCTTCTTCCCCCGCACCATAAAAGAACCTGTGCCGAGGTATTCCCCGGTCGGAGCCGACTTGGAGACCTGGTGCGCGTGCACCCACCAGGCTCGAGTCACCACTTTTGCCTCCCACGCCACGCTGTCATACCACAATATTAATAACGTGCATCTCACAGAAGCATAAAAAGGCATTATCTCGCTATATTTGAACATTCAACACACACAGACCAAATTTGTTATAACGACAGCGATGGGAGAACTCATATTTGATCGTAAAAACCGATAGGTGATATTTTTGAGATACAACATTAATTTTTTTTGCCGGTATATTTGTTTTGGGTCAATATAACCGGTATGTTGTTCTAAATGATGTCGCCATAAACTGTTGTGACTGCATGTTGATTACGAGTATTACAGACAAAATATGCTAGAACGCCATCGAAGAGACAACTCTTATTTAGTCAATTAGGAATATCCCGGCGGTTTAAGTCGGTAAGATAAGGCACACCGGGGCCGTCGTCATGGAGCCCTGGCGGTCCATTAGTATTTCCACTGGGTTAACAAAAAATGACTTCGTTCATGTGTTTATTGTATTAAGGGGGTACTCTAGTTTAGAATTTTGAAAAAAATGATTTTTTTTTCATTCATAATTCGATAGTTTAAATATTCAAAAATATCTCCCTAAAAGGATTTTTCAAAATTCAAATCATTTTCAAAGTTACAGCTGTTTTAGTGTCGTGGCAACTGAGCGGACGACTGTAACAATAGACTACGGGCGGTCCGGGCTACCTGAGTATGAATAGCTTTCTTTCTTTCTTTTCATATACTTTTAGTTTATTATATTAATAGTCTGAAGGTCATTGTAATGTATTATACAAGAATCTATACTCAATTTGTTTTTAGTTTGAGTTAGTTCCATGTAAACCTCGAAGCTGTGAAGAAGTATAAGGTAAGTATGAACGTTAAACTTTAAACGCGTTTTTCTCGAAACTACTGTTTTAGATACGGTGATGCAGATATCTCAGGTTCTAATCAGCCGATTTACTTGAAATTTAGCATGAATATTCTTCAATTATCTCGCTTTCGCACTATCCAATAAAAATTGAAACTACTAAATTTGTAATATTTTTGAAAAATTGGAGAAAGTTGAAAAATGAGTAAAAACATCGACCTCTATTTTCGAACAGCCGCCATTTTGTGAAAAAAAAAATTATTTCCAAGTTTTGTTGGTTTCTGCGATAATGACATTTGTACCGATTAATAATTTGGCATTGTTTTTTTTTTTCAGATGGATACAAGGGGAGAAATCCTTTTCACGAGGACACAGCCTTTTTTTTCTTCTCTACTTCAAGGACTTACATCTTTTTGAATTTTTTTTTATGTATTTTTTTGTATTCTTGAAATGTCAATAACCAAATGATAAAAAAATGTATGGTAAAAATATTAACTGTTTCTTTTATATTAATTGCCAAAAAACGCTCGAAATTCGGACATCTAGACTAGAATATCCCCTTAAACGTCAAAATATAAAAATATGATGGTTATAATGCATTTATGGAATTCACCCCACTGCTTCCCGTTACCCTAGCATTACAAAATTTCTCAAGAAGCAATGTCCTAAGCCACGCGCAGAGAAAACATTCGAAAACTAATATTCTAGTTGGTATATTGACTGCGAACCGATATATGGAGATAAGCGTTTCCAACGGCAAAGTTCAGACCCGGATCTAGGGAGATTCTGAACTGGATTTGTTCCTGAATCTAGATTTCTTTTCATTAAAACAACGTTAGGTGCTTTATTTTTGTTAACCTGATGGAAATCCATCCTATACCATCAGGTCGACCGCTCCAGTATGTCGGACTCCTACTGAATAAAGCCACCCATTTATGCTATTCAAGAAAAATGATACAAACGCCAGGTACCTGTAAGCGACAGCGGCTTGCCCAGCCTCGGCCAGGGTCTTGGGCGGCACGGGCCCGCCGGTGGGATTCTTGACAACAACGGACGTGGCTCCGGAGACCTCCGCGTGGACGTACACGTCTGCCGGTCTCATGTAACGTTTCACTAGCAACTCGTTTTGCTGCTGATCTCTTCCACCTATCACCTGGGAACCACGGATAACATATCATTCTTGAAATAAACAGATTTGTGGACAAATGTGAACTCTTAAGGTGTCTTTCAGATTCTCGCCATCTCGACTCGGCAGTGGCGACCCTGCGGCGGATTCCAGGTCACGATATACCGCCGTGCATGCATATATGCAATGGCGACAGATTTAAGTTGGGTCAGTCGAGGTTCGTACCCACAGGGGTGCCCTTGCATCGCCACCCGACCCATAAACTCGCTGGCTGAGCACCTTCTGTGCTCGCCCCCTAAGCCCGGTTGAACTGTAAATGCCTTTCCCGGCACTCAGTAGTTAGACAACTTAAAAATATATATATATATATGTTGGGTCGCAACTGCCGAGACGCAACAGACGCCTTTAGCTAAAAAAATCTTTCTGATAAGTTGCGAGTCATTGTTAACTTAAATTTTAATAAAGTTGCGTTGTTTACGAGATTAATTTAATTTAATGTCATGTATATTAGTGCTGGGAGAACGATCAGTTACGCAGTAGCCACTAATGTATCTCTGTTCATCTCGTAAGTTATAGCGTAACGATATATTATTATTATTAAAAAATAGCTATGACTATACAGTGAAAATATATAAAACAGTATTTGATACGTGAATAAGTTGTGGAAATTGCTTAATAAACTGGTATTGTTTCTTTTTTAGTAAATTCCGGGAACTTTTTGATCAAGGTAGTAATGTTTGTCACCCACATAGCAGTAGCGTTCATTCCATAGATGCCTGCAAGCATTGCTTGCCCTTATGATAAATAAGTCTGGAATAAATTCCTTAAAGTTAAACAAAAAGGGGACCATTTGTATTTATATCAATTTTATATTCACGCCGACTATCTTTCCTATGAAAGCAATGTAATATTTACAGGCGTAAAATAATTTTTAAATTATTATTCTAATAACATATAAAGTTTAATGTAATAATAAATATAAAGATTTAATCTATCTACTATGACTTTTTTTACACTGGCTCGATATAGTGACTACGGTGTACCTAATGGTAAGTGCAGTGTAGTCCAAACACGAAAGCGACTATCAAAAGATGAAAATCCATCGATATTCTTCGTCGTCATGTCGGCCCACATATACCACGGCTTAAGGTCTCTAGATATATGAGTTACTGGTATAGTGTAAAGTCAGTCAAGTGGGTATAATTCAAATACTTTGCACCAGTAGCGTTCATTCCATAGACTTAAAGTTAAACAAAAAAGGGACCATTTGTATTCATATCTATTTTATATTCACGCCGACTATCTTTCCTATGAAAGCAATGTAATATTTACAGGCGTAAAATATTTTTTAAATTAATTAAGCGAATTCTGCCTACCCTGTCTAAATACCCTATGCACGTCACTGCCACATAGCATACCTACTTACCAAATAATTATCAGATGATATGAACCAGTAGAACTTCTCGAACCAGTAGGTTTTCCTCGCCTTTATGATGTTACTGATCGTGTGAGCTTCCTTCAGCGTTTGCTTGGTTTTCTTCTCGGCGCTTTTAAGCGCTTTGTCTGACGATTCGAGCGTTTTTAGCTGCTTTTTTGCCGCGCTACGCTTTTGATCATAGTACCTGCCAGATATCGTAACGTATGCGTTATTTTATTTTATTTTACAAAATTGGGTGCGCAACATGTGTGTCATAGAGTAAAAAAACAAAAAGATCATGGTATCAAAATAGAACATATAAATGCCCCCATAATTATAGGGCACCACAGCATGCATAATAATTAATATATAATGCTAGTTTACAGCAAAATTCCCAAAAAGAAAAAAAGATTATACACACATACACACATAGACACAAAATAACTGAAGATATCATCATGATTATCATGTTTTACAGGAAACCGCATTAGGAACACTATCTCTAAATGGTGTTTTTACCACGTCTTAAGTTATTCAAGGTCAAACAAAGGTTGTATTTGTAAATAATTCGATTCCCATGAGATAAATTGTTTTTACAAAATTCTAGAGCAGAAAATTTCTTTAAATTGTGCAGTAAACATTTTCCCCCTGGATTTATCCGTATAATTGAGAAGCAATTATAATTACAAAATAGCGCGAAGACGAGAGTTGCGAGATCACATTCGCAATAATTCTGTGAGTCAAGCAAGCGCACGACACCCCGCACAGCATTACGGGCCCTGAAGATACTTGTCGGAATTCCTACTGGTATGGTGATGTTTAGCAGGCCGGCAAATGTTTGTATCGAACATTCCTCATCCACAAGTTCATAATCAATGCGCTGATCTCGAGGATCAGACTAGGAGGATATCACCTGCCGCGGGAACTGACAAACTGGGACCGCGAGAGGGCACTCATTCATGTTAGTACGTCGCATTGTACGCGACAGACACAATCAGGGCTAGGATATCATAGCTATATATTAATAGACGCCGTGTCGGATACCATCCGTATGTGGTGGACGTTCCTTATATCAGCACGAAGTGACTCGCTCCTGCATTCATCATACGAACAGCTAAGGAGTGGAATACGCTTCTAGCGACTATATTTCCACGTTCATATAACTTGGGAGCCTTTATAAGAGTAAATAGGCATTTTTTGTGCGGACGCAGTTTATCGTCGGCCTCATCCCTTACCTTCCACCAGTTGTGATTGAGGTTAAGTGTCTGTTTAATTAAATAGAATGTGTGAATTTATTTTTGTTGGGAAATTTAGTTCAATTCGCACAAACTAGATGGCGCTACTAGTGTATTTAATCACGCAAGCGTTTTGTTGCATAAATGTGATGTCCATCTATGATTGTTATTTTATGAGTTCTGAAAACCGTTATATCCGTAAAATATTAAGTGTGTGTATGCGAACCAAAAAGTGTCCACCTGTTAAAATTAAAAAAAAACGTCCTTTTCACTCTCATCGTGGTGGAAGATTAAATATTTAAACGCTGTTTCATTATAGACAGTATAAATTACCTTCTAGCGTTAGCATAGGCCGTCAACGACAGATCAACGTCCACCATCAAAGGTTCGGACTTCTCGTTCTCTTCGTTACTCTCCATGTAAGGGTCTGAGAGGAGCAGCGTGATATGGTTAGTCTTAAGCTTCAACTGCTTGATGCAAGACGCGATCGGGTCATTGTTATCCTGGGCTGTCTTCACCAACAACGTTATATCTTCCCATGACATCTGGCAAAGGGAACAGATATCTTCCCTTAAATAAATCTTTAGAGCGGTTACGCACATTGTCAAAAACAAATCCGTGAAAATACGGACTTCAAAAAGTCGGAACGAATTTGGATGTTACTACTATAACGTAGTTTACTTAATTTTTTCATAACTTTCAAGACGTCTGGCAAAAGTAATGGACCATGGAAAGTGTCTGGCAATAATTAATTTTAACTTCAAATAATATTCTTATAGAAATATTTAAATATTAGCGTTTCTGCTTTAACGTAGGTAAGTAAGATTTTTATCCACCTGTCCTTCGCGCTACCTGAGAAATGCCCCTCCCTTTCAAGCTATGGAGGACGCATACCTCTTAACAAGACATTGTACTAATAATCCTGAAAATTTGAGCTTTGCTAAAATGACGTAGGTCTGGGAGCTCTGGGATCTTGCTCTATTATTTTGAACAGCCTTTATTGAGAGATAAGTTATTTTCACCCGAACAACGATAGTACTGAAGTCACCACAGCTGTATACTTTTCATTAGGTGTGCTGTAGTCACTTTGTAAAGCCAATAAAGAGAAAATAAGTTTCTGCACGCGTAAGACCACATTAGAATATTTATAATGTTTACATTTCCACTGACCTGATTGGCAATAGCCGCTTGTATGGCCAAGCGAGCCCTTTCAACTAGTTCCTCGTTACGTGTGATGAGCTCAGCCGCCCTCACATCCGACACTTGAATCTTCTCCAGCTCACTCACTCGCTTTTCGTGGTCTTTCTTCACGTTTTGCAGCTTCTTCATAGCCTCACGTTCCAACTGTACCGTCTGAAAATTAATTTTATGCATCCACTCATTTCTCTCCGTGATTTTTTTGTCGACAAACAGGCTGCGGGTCCATCTCATGGTAAGTGGTTACCATCACACACACTACACTCATAGATGGGCAAAATGTAATCAGATTAATAAAAATTATTGCGATTATATTTTGCGTTTTTCACCATTAATATGCCTTATGACCCGTGGTCGTGGGTGTGGTTGTAGAAAGACACGGATTTCGGCGTTTTACTGTTTATTTGGACTTTAAGGCACACCAAACTGCAATGCGCACGCACGTACTCTAGACTTGTGTCTCGGTAGTCGTCCGCTCGCAAGCAGCCCGTGCGCGCGCGCATCTTCTTACCCCGCACATCTCGTAACACCCTAACGACCCTTAGGGCGACAATTACGTATCGGGCGGCGTCTACATGCTATAACCTGAATTTTGCTCATCTATGTTTTAAACACTACGGAATCCCAGATTGTAAACATATTTATGACTTTTTAATGTTTTAAATGGATTTAATAATGATTACAGAGCAACAAAATTAATACTACGACTACATTTTGTAATCGTTAATCATTAATCAGATTACATTTTGCCCGTCTCTGACTACACTTACCTTCATATCAATTTTCTGTCCTTCTAAAGCGCTGAAAAATTCATCGACAGCTCTGTCGAACGTTTCGTACTCTACATAGGGCAGCTGTTTGTGCTGGTTGAACAGCATGGGATGGAACTCCACATTGGTCATGAGGAAATCCGGACCCTCCGCTTCAGGTTTGGGTCGTTCTTCCTTCTTCTGAGTCACATAGCCCTGGGTATCAAATGTTGTATATATATATAAATATATCGTTAATATTTAGAATTTTTAGGGCTCTATGGATATATCCTAAGCTACAAACACAATTATACGGTTTTATGAATTTAACCTCTTTTTGTTTGAAAATTTTAAAATTAAATTCAAGCGTGACCTATCGGCAAAATGTTACAAAATTAGTCAAATTTTTTACAGCAATAAATAAACTCTTTCATTTTGCTATCATTATCTTGTTTGTGCAAAGTGGGGAGGGGAGAGGAGACTAGTAAGAGCGGGCAGTAAACTTGAGGGAGGGACAGATGAGACGGAGGGAGGGACAGATGAGAGGGAGGGAGGCACAGGTGAGAGGGAGGGAGGGACAGATGAGAGGGAGGGAAGGACAGATGAGAGGGAGGGAGGGACAGGTGAGAGGGAGGGAGGGACAGGTGACAGGGATGGAGGGACAGATGAGAGGGGGGGAGGGACAGGTGAGAGGGAGGGAGGGACAGGTGAGAGGGAGGGAGGGACAGATGAGAGGTAGGGAGGGACAGTTGAGATCAGGGAGGGATAGATGAGAGGGAGGCGGCGCGCAGTGTCAGGCGCATCACCTGACAGAAAGGTTTGGAGGGGTAGGCTTTAAGCGTATGCCACAGGCTCTTTACATCAACCTCTCCCGGAGATAAAGCATAAACAGGCTGTTTGCTCCCTGAGCGTTGGTAAAAATTTGAATTCTCAAGGCCGGGTGGAGTAGCTGGAAGAACTCTCCAAGGTTTTTAGTAAGCAGGAGTCTGACGCAACGGGAGAGCTGACATCACAGCGGCCCAAAAAAAGAACAGAAAATGAAGATATAAATGTAATTTTTGTTGAAAACTGTGTCAGTCTTTAGTTTATAAATTCATAGCTAAAACGACCAGAAATTATACGAATATCATAAAAAAAATATATCCACAACTAAAACTACAATTCTCTGATTTTTATACCAATACCGGTTTACACGTAAATGTAAAAATATAGAGATATAAAAGTTATTCCATGCTTACTTTCGCAACTTCAGTTTTAGCTGCATCCAGCAACTGTTCCGCTTGCTTCAACGCTGTCATTAACTTTTCCAAATGTTCTTCCAGAATGAAACCCTTGCCTGATTCTTTGGAAATCTTCATATTACCCGTCAGACCGTTCTCCAACAGAACGTGGTCAATAATTGCTGCACCATACTCTAGTTTGAACATATATATCTCTTATTTAAAATACACTAGAAACAGCAAACGAACCCTCTTCCTATTGGATAATGAGCCGGAATCCAAGCGTGGAAACGTAAGGCCATGACTCTGGGTTTTATCCAGATTAAGTTCGAATTTAGGCACCAAATTTTCACAAGGAAAACATCATGAGGAAGCCCGCAAGGCATGTAATAATAATTACATTTGTACTAGTGTTAGTAATGAGAACGACGTTCAGCTGCGCTACTGGTAAGCACGACATATAAGTACAAAGTGGTTACAGCCACTAACATATCTCTGCTCACCCCGAACAGGATATAGCGTGACGATATATTTTTATTATAATAATATGAGGTCAGGAGTAAACAAAATTGTCGAACATGCATGAAGGGAACATTAAAGTGGCGAAAAAGATGGTAAGGTTATGCCCAAACTGGATGGTAACCACAGTACACAAGTGTAAAGCCCATCATAGTGACTCGGTTTATATTGTGTCAACTATTCAACCCCTTGCATTTAAGTGCAACATCCTTATTTAATATATTTTTACTTAGAGACCTTCAATTGTGGTAGGTGCGCCGGCAGGACGACGACGGCATGAAGAATAGATATATCCTTGGGGGATCACCACTGTTCTTTTATTACACCGTGGTTTCTATCAAATGAGTTGTGGTCACTTTATGGAATCAGTATAAAATATTTTAGCAAATACCTATCTTTACAAGATTAATTTTATTCTCTGTAGTGGAAGTGGCGTTGCATTCATTCTGCCTACCAGAGTAGGGAATCCGAGCGATTGTAGAAGACATAACAAAGGCCAAAGAATATGAGCTAATTTGATTGTATTTCAGTTTCTTACCAACATTAGGATTAAGAATTTTCTTAAGATTGTCCCCAGGTTTACTTCTAGATATTATTTCCTTCAGCATATCTTCTGATGGGGCTTTGTAATTGATTTTAGCACGGTCTAGAGGATATTTCTCTTTCACTGCAAACCTGTCAATAATTACATCAAATTATATACTGAAAGGTGGTACAAAGAACACCAGAGCAATGCTCCGTGTCAGTTCACTCAGATGTAGCGTTGAGTTTCTTTTGGCATTTTTTTCTCATGGTAGGTAGGTGGCTTTTGAAAGAATCAATCACTTTTAGGTTCTTTCTCTGGCTGGCCGTACAATTCGAGGATCATACTCACAGGGATCGAGTTGCCTTGGTGGCAAGGGCAACCAACGAGTTATGAGTTGGGTGGCCAGCTCATAACTCATTGGCTGAGCACCTTAAGTAGCATTCTTTGCCTGGATAAGTATTAAAGGTATAATGAGGTATATTAGGTATAAGTATTTCCGCGATCTTAGGACCTGGGAGTCTTTAAGAGAAGAGTGAATAGGCATTTGCTAGGAGTTCACGTTTCATCATCGAACTCATCTTCACCATCCACCAGGTGTGATTGAGGTCAAGCATTTGTCTATAAATTATTTTAAAAAAAGGCTTTCCCGACCAACAGCAATTCATCTGCTCTTGTCATCCAACAATTGCCTGCCATTTTACGCAAAACGTCGCTCCACATATACAGAGGTCCTACATTACGCTTATCGGGCATACTTAAGAACACACCTACTCCAGCAGTTATCGGTTTTTCGGAAAATATGAGCAGCCCACTATCTTCAACCTATTTTTTTTTATCCCGGCGGAAAATCCTGCATAGGACCATTAGGGGCGTTGTGAGGGTAGCGACCCCGTTGTGTTGGACTCTTACTGAGTAAAAATCGCCGGGGTGTCCCTCTAACTGCTTCACCCGGGCCTGGGAAAACCGAATTCATTTAGAAACCCAAGGAGCGAAAGCCTTGTTTAAGCTACTTCTCTAGGGGGGGTAAGAGTAAAAAGCCCACCCCTCCAACATCTCAGCCTACTAATCTAAGAACAATATTTACCTGACTTTATCGCCCTCCACATGTGGCCTTAACACATTTAATGTGATCCACTCATAATCTGTAAGCACTATATTTCCTCTGTCATATAACTCCAATATCACATGATAGGCTGCTTCCCCACTACCAAACTGCAAGTCTACCACACGATCCACGCCCAGCTGAGTCAATTTTTCCAATCTTTTATTCTTCAGGTGTTTTCTTAGCTGTATCAATAAAAAAGAAATGTCCTCTACAAAATATTTGGACAGATTGAGAGAGGAATTAATCTCCCCAACCAATCAATCAATTTCTATGGGAGAAGGGAATGGCGAAGGTATTTAATTGATGGGGATTTTGGGGTAGTGATTGAGGAGAGGATTAAGGTGTTGTTAGAGTGCAGGGAGATTGAGAGGGAAGGGGTTCAAGCAAGGTTGAGAGTTATTGTCCAACTGAGTCTAAGCATAGTACACAAATGCAAAGACCATCATGGTAAACCAGTGCAGCCTGTTGTGTCTGTTGATCAGTTATGTATATCCAGTTGTTCATATACCTAGAGGCATTCTATCATGGTATGTGCAGGCTGGCACGGCAATGACTATCAATGGATTTTTTTATAATGTTTGGTGGCTTTCTTAGTCTGCACTATACTTTCTATCAGGTTTAGTGTAAACCATTTGTAGAAACAGTACAAAAAAAAAACATTAACACTAATCACTATGTTCAAGAAATGAGTAATATTTTCTCAGTCACTAATAAGAATAATTAAAAATAGGGGAATACCAAGATATGGGCACTTATCAGTTCTTTCAACTGTCTGTATAAATAAAACAAATCTTACTACATATACTTATTTCCTTATTAATATAGTGAATTTGAAAGTGTGTATGTTTGTTTGTTCCATTTTCTCATCAAAACAACTGACCTGACTTTGATGAATTTTAATGTATAAGCAGATAATTCGATCTTGGAGACAGACATATACAACTTTTAATTTCAAAAATATATTTTGAAAGGATTAAAATATGGGATACAATTTACAATTGAGAAATGACTATTATTTTAAGTTAGGGAAACAAATGTGGATTTAATATTTGATTAATTGATGTAATAGTAAGGAATAAGTTAGGAGGGGACAGCAAAAGGAAAAAAGAGAAGGAAGGGAGGGGAGAGAGGGCATTGAAGGAAGAAAGGAAGTAGCTTTAAATACAAGTTAACACAATAGTCACTAACTGTTACACCTTGTTCATTTTTAGAAGTCCATCAGGACAGAATACATTGGTTTTGTTTGTGAAACAATTATTTAATGTTTTTTTTTTCTACTTTGTTTTAATAGTAATTTAGTACCTTAATAGATAAATATTAACATTCTCTTTTTTTACTAAATATGGTAATTTATGTAAAAAGAATTGTTTATAAGGGACTTCATAGAATGAACAAGGTACAAATTTTGCCAAGTCAGGTAGTAAATAAATAACTTCAAAACTCTTCCCTTAAGGCTTAGAGAAATACCTTCATAGTAAATCCAGACGGCGCAACATTTTTAGGCCATTCGAAGTGTGTTGTGTGAAACCTGTTGCCTGATTCTAATAAAAGTATGGATTTCTCTTCAGACCTCTGCAGCCTGATTACATAGGTACGGTTATCTATATCATACACTTGGTTCACTCTCATGCCCACCAATCTGAAATATTAGTTAGTTATAATTTAGTAGCATTTGTTCATGTAAATTGGTGGATACATCCCAGATTCTGTCTGTAACTTTTCTAATTACAATTACATCTCAACATAACCTTCGAGCAAAATTTTCGTCACCGGTTGCGAAAACGATTCCATAAGTATACAATATTATTCAATATATTAAAAAACATATTAATAAATATGAGTTTTCATAAGAGACATTCTTGTAGTTTTCGTGAAATATTTGTCAATATACAAACGTAAAAAAGCAGCAAAAATTTAATATTTTCAAATATATTTTACTCACTTTTGCAATTCGGTGACCATGCATATGATATCGTAAGTGTTAAATCTCGTCTTCATTTTTATGTTATTTTATCATTTCACAATGTATTATTGAAAATTTTAATTACTATTATTACACGATTTATTTTATGTATTTTAATTTTTATTATGATGTATGATATACTAGACTATCTTTGTTCTACGTACGGATTTTACGGAAAATAAGAAAAAGACAGCAGTATACAATAAGAACTAGATCATTTTGACATGTTTAAAATTGTTGACGTCTCCATGACGTCTTCCGATTTACGTTTTGTTGTCTTTTTTATTATACACTTAATTAAATGTCATACTTATTCTAATCATTTATGTCAATATTGAAAAAAAAATTGTATGCGAGTGTGAATGTGTATGTGAGTGTATATTTATTTATTTCTAGAAATCGCTATATTTTATACATTAACAAAAAAAAGCAATAACCAAAATCTTTATGCATAAAACAGAGATGGGTAAAATGTAATTACATTCATTATGCAAATAAGAAATATTACTAAAGTATATAACAGTACAATCTTAATTAAACACATTACAGTTGTACGGTTTTCGACTTTTACCTGCTGAGTCTATAAACCTATGACCGGCACGAACAATATTTTTTTTTTCTCTTATTTTTGGCTTTCTTACATGGAAATATATTTGTAGGAAGATTTTCTTGCTGCGGGTATGCACACTGACAAGTGTCAAATGCTTATTTTAAATTTCGTGCATGTAAATATTTACAAAATTAGTTGAAACTATATTACTGTATTTAATTTGTTAGCAATGGGTGTAACAGAAATGGATGTTCAACTTAAACCGATGAAATGTGAGTTAAATTATCTGAGTAAATCGGATGGATCAGCATTATTATCACAAGGTATGAACTCTTTCTAAACGAGCACGTTTTACATGCAATTTCAAATGAACAAACTTGAAAATTTGAAGGAATTTATAATAATTTGTATGGATCTGATTACTTTGAATAGATTTAGTACTTTTTCTATAATACTATAATAAGGAGACACTAGAATACGTCCTGGAATTTCCGTTCAGAAATCGATGTAAATCGGTTGTATATTGATATTTACAGGTGAAACAGTAGTATTGGTTAGTGTAAATGGGCCCCTAGATATCAAAATGCAAAGTCAAAGCATTGAAAAAGCTACTCTTGAGGTATTGTTCAGCAGTAAAAATGGTAGACCATCACTCAAAGATAGGTTAGTATATAATATTTCCGTATTTTGTTTCTTTTATAGATATGTAAAATGTAATATGTATGTGTATGTATGTAATGTTATATCGATAGATATAACATTTATTGAATAAGTAAAATAGAAATGATATTGATGTCAGTAGAATAAACCCTTCTTGACAAAGGTAAAGAAAATAATTAGTTTCAGCATGAAATACAGGCGTGCCATAATTTTCCAAAATATGCAGGGTACATGGATGAAATGTTTACACTAGGGAGATTAGATTTAGTTGACATATTTTCATGTACTTTACATAGAAATGTTGTCTTATATTTGAAAAAAAAAAACTAAAATATTGAAGCATATTAACTGTATTTTAGCAAATTTGGCTATTTAAAAACATAAACAATCAAGAATAAACTTCTAAAAAGTAACTTCAATTAAAGGACAGTAAGGTCACCAAGATCCAAAATTTACTTCTTTTTATTAACTCTTCTATTCCCATGTCTATGTCACTGTTAATTTTGTATTTCTCTTTTACTAAAATAATTTAGATACATTCAGCGAAGACAAAACCAAATTTAAAAAAAAAACACTCTTTTTTTTAGAAAGGTTTCATACAGTTGTCACTGGGCATTGTGAAAAAATATCTGAATAGTTTTACTCTTCAACTTTGCTGTAATAATGTAGAATTTAAAAATAAATGATTGTCCTATAAAAAAAATTATACTACTGTCACCTACAAGTGACACTGGGAATTGAAGAGTTAATTACTGGTAGGCATTTGACTCCAACCACACCTGGTGGAAGCTAAATAGTCTCAATTCACTTTTCTCTTAAAGCTTTCTAAGCCATAAGATTGTGGAAATATCCTCGCTGGAAGCATATTTGACTTTATTGTATTTAAACTTCACTATATCTACAGTAGACACAGAGACCGCATTACAACCTGGTAAGTAAATAAGCCATTATCTTTCTTCAGGTACAAAGAGAATATCATCAGGCAAACATGCGAGATGGTGATACTGGGTATCTTGTACCCTCGCACAGGTATAACAGTCACTGTGCAAGAACTGGAGGACTTCGGAGGAGTAATAATAGATTTTAATATTATAATTTGTTTATTGTATCAGTGAAAACAACTACTAATATATATCAGCTCATATCTGAAAGGATATAGGATGATTTACAACTATATTTTCTGAACTACAAAATATATAGAAAGATATAATGAAATCACAACTCATAGACAAACAATCAACAGACAAATCAATCATTCATCACATCAAAATCAGAGTTTGGTCTATCATTATGATGTGATGACTGATAGTTGATAGTTAAATACACCAGCTGAGGTTTAAGCATATTATGAATAAGCTTCTCAGCTATTTTTTATCAGAGTTAACTGTTCGGGGACCAGAGAAGCAATGGTCCAGTTATGTTTATGCTAAAAATCGGTATATTTATTATTAAAATGTATACTTATGTATTATCCTCTTGTCTGTTAATGCATCCCATCACAGGACACTGTAAAAAGTCCTTCATATTAAGTAATCCATATTATTTCTAATAGAACAGTTACAATACAATTCAAATATATTTAATTGATAAAACTAATTGGAGTCATACAAGTAATTCCAAAAAAATAAAAGTTTTTCCAATTAGATTTAGAGAATATCAGGTTTTTCAAAACCTAGGTTTCAAAAATTTGTGCTCAAACCTATGTCTGTGGGAAGTCCTGTAATAGGACTCCCAGGTAAGCAGTTATAATATACTGTACTGAAATCCTACCAGTTGTAACGTAAGAAGCTGGGACGTGGACAATAATGGTTGGGCTGGTCCATCAGTTTAAGGTCACTCAGCATGCGATGGAGGGCTATATAGGGCATTTGGTTTGAATCAGCGCACATACCTCTAGGTTACGTATGATTGTGTATGGATTTAGGCACCGCATGATCACTGGTAAAGGAAAATATTGTGTGGACAACCGCATGGTGTCTAATTCAAATATCATATGTAAGTTCCCTGAGAACGGTGATCAGCTGCACTACTGCTCATATTGAGTGTGACATAGCGCAGAGAGATTATCACCTCCAATGTATCTCTACTCACCATGTAAAAGGTAATATCCATGTGTCCTGAGTCCTATCAATCTCTAAAATCACTCAGCTCACCATATGCAGGATGATGATGGTAAATGGGTTTTAATATTATTTTCATCATCTTTGTAATTCTAACACGGACGTATTTGACGTTTCTGTATTTCATTCTTTGACGGCCTGATAGCGCAGTTTGTAGTGACCCTACTTACGATCCTAAAGTCCTGGGTTCGAGTCCCGGTAGTGGTAAACGTTTCTGTGATGAGCAGATGAGTTAGTCACGAGTCATGGTTGTTGTGTTGGTTGTATTTAAGTATGTATATCTTTGTCTTAGTACCCATAGTACAAGCGCAAGTTTAATTTGGGACTTGGTCAGTGTGTGTAATTGTTAGTAAATATATTATTATTAATAATAGTTTATAATGTTCACAGGCAGTAAAAAACACGATTAGTCCATCACGAAACGTTTATTGTCCAAAACTTAAAATTAAACAAACATAACTGTAGAAAATATCTATTGAACTAGAGAGCTACGTATTACGACGACGCGGTCGATCATTTAGCCGTCACACGATTACCCTTCAACCGTCCACCGCGGCCGGCGCGCAAGCGGTCCGTCCAACCATTACGGCGGCCGCGAGAGTGGGCCGGCAGAGTGCACGCTACAAGTTTTTTTTTAAGACAATATACTGTATGTGTCAATTCCCTTGCAAAAACGCCATAAATGATTAAAAATACATCATGATTTAGAGTATAATTTGTTCAAGCCTACCAAGAGTTTGTAGACCTGAATATTTGTTACTAGCTGATCCGGCAAACGTTGTTTTGCTATTTAAGTTATTGTAATATCTTCTAAGATGTTCATTGAAATTAAGTGATGTCAAGGACAATTTTATTCACAATTAAATACTCCTAATCAACAACACATTAAAGATTAATATTATTACGTTGATACAACTCTTAACAAATAATGCATTAATTTCGAACAATTTGATTACCATAAAAACGGTTCTAGTAAGTTAATCTTAAAAGATAGACATATACTGTTGCGGACATTTTTTTAAATCATTTCAAGAGGAATAATTCTTTCATACATATATTTTTGGTATCTTGAACCGTTTTCGCAGCGCACGCAATGGAAGCACTCAAGGATGAATAATTTTCCCCGTTTTTTTTTTCACATTTTCCATTATTTCTTCGCTCCTAATAGTTGCATCGTGATGGTATATGGCCTAAAGCCTTCCTCGATAAATGGTCTATTCAACACAAAAAGAATATTTCAATTCGAACCAGTAGTTCCTGAGATTAGCGCGTTCAAACAAACAAACAAACAAACTCTTCAGCTTTATAACATTAGTATAGATTTCAACTTGATCCACCCGTTCTAGAGAATAATGGTCTTGACTGACTGACAGAGAAAAAAATTATTATATTAGGGTACTGTTTTTCCTTTGGAAGTACGAAAACCTAAAAAGTCTCGTTTTTGCAGCTCCTAGCTAGCTGTGTGAACTGCACGTGCCTAGCTTTACTGAACTCGGGAGTTGCGATGCGCTGCGTTTTCGCTGCGGTATCGTGCATGATAAACCAACAGGGAAATATAGAATTGGACCCCTCTCAAACACAGCTGGAGACAGCATCAGCTGTTATGAACTTTGTTTTTGACAGCCGAGATAAGAGTCTTGTTACTGGTTAGTATATTTTTTATACTGGCTCAATAAAGTGACTACAGCACATTTGATGGAAAGTATAGTGTAGTCCAAGAACCTGTAGCCACTCGCGCGAGAATCTTTTGATAATCACCGTGGCTATACCGCCCACATATATCACGACTAGATCTCTTTAGCTAGGCAACTGAAATGTGTCAGGTCGAATTGAGTCACTGGTTGTTTTACAGTGGGGTTCATCCCATATATGTATAAAAGCAATGCATACCTTACAGTAAATAAGTCTTGGTTAAACCACTAAAAGTTAAATACAAAAAAGGAAACATTTATATCATTATAATATTATAAAATAAAATAAATATTGTTACGAGCGCGGAGTATTAAAATGCCGGTTGTGACGGACAATCAATTTATTAACAGAGGAGAGTACACAAAATCAAAACGTAGCCACAGAAATGTCGTGAAACGCAGCTGTCGAACAATCGCGATGTTAAATCGTCGAAGAGTCCAGAAGCACGTCGAAGAATGCTCTCGAAGATCCGTCGTCAAAAGTCCAGTCGCAGAAAGTTCTCGAAGTCCAGTATCAAAAATCCAGTCAAAATAATCGCACGTAGAATCACTATACAGTCGCAGTATGATCGCAAAAGTCCTTGAAGATCGCTTCGTAATATCGCACTGTGTCGCTGTCCAAATTAGAACTGTCCTGTGATCGCATCGAGCGCGTATTTATATCGGAACAGCCGCTTTCCAGCATTTTCGAGTAATAACTAGAATCTTATAGAGGTATTTGAACCTTATGTTTTTAGTTGTAAATTCCAGAATGGGATCATCGACCTTTCGCGAACCGGAATTCCACGAACAGCGGCCGTCTCGCCGATATACACGTCACGAACTCGGGCGGCAGGATGAAACGATGCGCCCCCCTCCAATTTTTTTTGATTGTAAACAATTTTCTCCGATCCGGTTGCAAGTTATTTCATTCGAAGGAGTACGTCAAGACTATCTATGCGTTTTAAGATTATAGTCGTGCGATGCCTGGAAGCCTAGAAATCTAGGGCTAAAGTTTGGCCCTAGTTCCGTCATAACAATATATTACATTTTTACGCCATCTATCGTTCCGATGACACAAATATAACATTTTTTAATATAAAATAATTATTTCGCGGACACGGTTCCGCTTACGGAAAGCAGAGTAAAATTTGAATAGTCACGCCATAGAAGTCGTGTGTTTGATCACATACACAACTTTCAGCTTTCTCCACAATTAAAAGCTGTGCTTTTTGTGAACAAAGGACTTTAATAATTCTATTTATTCAACTTAATTGCTATTTATAATTATTATTTAATATTAAAATAATTTCATGCCTAAAAATTGTAATTATAACAAATTCTAAATAAAAGTCTTTAAAATTTTGCGTTTACGTTACATTTTTGCTAAAAATTTGCATGCTCGGTGTAAAATCATATGGACTACTGTTTTTGGACTTGTGTAATTACTGTGGTCTCGAACTGATTTGAGCAATCGATTTCCTAATAACTACATACATTTTTTTTAGGGGCTTTTATTTATGCGAATATATCAGCCCCATTGTGCCCTAACCTACAACTACATACATTATCCGGTTGATTTCTAATATTAATAATAATTAATATAAATTCTTTCATTTATCGGTGTAAAGTTTGTGGAAGGTTCGATTTTAAAAATGGATATTTTCCAGTGTTCACCGACGGGAGCTTTAGTGAAGACGCTTACAAGGAAGCTCTGGACAGGTGCAGATCAGCCAGTGACCTCGTTTTCGATTTCTACAGAGATATAGTCAAGAAATATTCCAATGTTATAGGTTGAAATAAATTATTGTTAAAACTGATGTTTTATTTATATATTTTTTTTAAATTCCAATATAGGGTAGTGTGGTAACGCCACAGATAATAAGTCTTTGCTTAGTCTGGCTCATGTTGCGTTTGATTGCCTCCCAGTCCGAGGGGAGGGTAGTTTTGCCTAACCACTGTGAAACCGTTCGTCTTGCTATCGATACGTATGCGTCGACGGTGCACCTTAATCATTTATATTTTGGTTTCATACAAATACTGTGTTGTGGAAGTGATATCACATATCGTCAGGACTGCTGAACAGCTTAACAGGTGGGTGGCAACAGTTATATCGCATGAGCCATAGACCTAGAAAAATTACAGTCCACTTTTAAATTCCACGGGAACCTCCAATTCACGGCGGTTCCAGTATTGACTTCATCATTTCTGATAGAAAGTACAGTGCAAATCAAAAATCGCATACGACTTTCGAGACTCGATTACTTAGTTACTCGAGCCGAGATACTTGCCTAAAATTTCTTCACGGCTTTAAAAAAAAAAAACAATATAAAACCAAAGGAAAACGATCACCGGGAGACCAATTCGCAAACCAAAGCAGGTTCGGATCTTTAAGGACAAACCGGGGCCCGCGCCCCGAGCCGTAAAAAATAATATCTAAAAAGATCTATCGATCTCGCAATTCCAAAACAATGTTGGAATTTTGTGTAAGTCTTGGTTTTGACGTTTTAAATGTTAACTCTGAAGTCTCATGAGATATTTCTGCCACACCTAAATTTATGCAAGGGCAAAGTTCGTTTTTCATGAATATTTCGCTTCCTATGCGATAAATAATATTTACATTTGTACAGAGTTCAAAACTTAAAGATTATCTTGTGAAACTTTTTTTCATTGGATTAATCCATATAATTGAGAAACAAAGGTGAAAGGACTAGGGAGAGGAGCGGATAATAGTTTTTGGCCCACCTCGAAAAATGTACAATGTTAGATTTTAGTCCCGGTAGCAGCAACACTTTATGTGATGGGTAGATTCATTTATAACGAGTAATGGTTGTACATCTTTGTCTAGTACCCAAAATACAAACAAAAGCTTAGTTTGGGACTAGAAGAATGTGTACTGTCTATAAATATTATTATTATACAATATATAAAAAATAATATACATGTTCTGAAAGAGATCTTAATCGCATTTTTATGGACTCAGATATACAGACAATTAAATCAAAGGAAGCTTCTCGCAACTAGATATCGGACCATTCTCATTACCATATATGGGACAAGTAAGCACGTCAAATAGCTTATTACGTCTACAAAACATTTCAAATTATTTAAAGTCCTATTTGAGGACAATCGTAGCACAAAACACACCGGTAAATAGAACAAAAATGATTCTGTTTGAGGGAATCAACATCAGCGGACTGTGCGACAGTTAAATGTGCCGGCGGCGCTTTTGCGACCGCCATTTGCATCTGAGATCGCGTCGATCGGCCATCTTGTTTATTTGGCGCGTACGCGACGCCACTGGCGTGTTTGTGATACACTGAGTGCAAAGTAAATATATAATTTTTTGTTTTATGTAAAGACCAATAGGTTTATTCCAGATAGAACTATTTAGGGCATGGTAGTTCACAGTTGCGTTCTTCTGATTCAAGCATAAAAGCAATACTTGCCCTACGTTTTATGAACATCAAATTCATATTACTGTAATAATTATATTTGCTTTTTTAAATATATTGTTTGTGACGTTTCTGTTTATCGAGAAAGTATTACAATATAAAATTCACGTGTTATAATAGTGCCTCTCCAGCAAATGTAATGTTTCGCTCATCATATATGAAAATTATTCTTTCTCATGAATTTGGAATTATTTTACTCTCACTCACACACCGCAGACAAATGGTTTCTTTGTATGTTTTATTTCCTTTAGTGATCCACTCCCGTTTCAGAAGTACAACCTGTGATTCGTGCAATTTATTCATGGATATATGCGGATGGTGTCTAACCATTACTCCAAATGGTCTACAAATGTTAGTGGCAACAGAAATCTTAACTCGGTGTACCACGAGCCTGAAATAGTTTTTTGTCCTTTTTAAAATTTCTTTATATTCAGTAGCGGCTTCTGCCGATGCAAAGGGACGCATTCAATTATTCACCGGGCATTATTTTTGTTTATTAAGCCCGGTTGAGTTGGCTGCCAGTCGCCTGATGGCTATCGTCGCCAAACGCCTCGCTAATTGGGACTGCCGCGGTATTCCGTAATCAAGGAAACAAAAGGTCTTGTTTTCACATAACGAAGTTGCTTTGATAAAGTAATCAAACTGCAGCGCATAGAGCTATTTTTAACTCCAACGTTAAAAAAAAAAGGATGTTAGAAGTTTGACGAGTATATTTGTGTGTTTTCGTAGCATCATCTGTAAGCAACAGGATACTCAAGTTTTCATCGCGACACCCAGGGTAGCCACTGGATAAAACCTAAAAAAGCAGGCCAATTTCTCCATAAAATAGTCTGAAAATTTGTACAAGCCTTGTTTTAAATATTTTAAAAGTTAACTCAAAAGTTTCATAAGATATTGGTAAAAAATGCACTCGACCGGTTGTTCTGGAAAACATTAGTGGAGATTTACATTCAGCAGTGGACGTTGTACGGTTTACATGATGATAGAAACTTTCACATACTATGACGGATATCGCTGTAGTTCAGTCAGAGATTTTAAATGGATCTAGAACATGGCGTGGGAATGCATCTGGCATTCATGATCTCAAAATGTTAACGCATGCAAATAGCGCGGCAAACGATGAATGTCTCCACGGCGGCCATATTTTAATCATTCAGATGCGTTCACGGTTGGTTTACTTTCGCTTTGTACTTATTTATTGTATTAGATTTATAGACTAGCTTTGACTGCAACTTTGTTTATAAATCAAAGCTCTTCCTTCACACATAAACTGTCAGGGCAGTGAGGGCGTCGGCCTTGATGTGCCAAACTCTTACCGGCTAAACCTCGCTGCCAGCCAGGCTTGGGGTTGCATTCCGGCAACGTTCCGGTCAGCGAATATTCTTTGTCAGGCTCCATCTCTGAAAGTTGTAGGTATAAATGAACCACTCATCAGGACCTTTCTATCAGGGAAACATAGGACATATACACACTTTCTCAGTTTCATCCGAGCAGCATCTGTGGGTACAGATCTGAGTTAGGAGGTAACCGAAAGAAACGGTAAGTGAGCAACCAACGTTTCGGAAGAAAGCTTGAGAAGAATCGCCATTCAAACCAATAGATTAGAAACGTTACTTTAAAATTTAAGGCCTAATATGATATGGCTTTATTTACTTCGTACGCATTTCTTATTAATTCCAAGGAACAGTAAGTAAGCTGACAACCTACCTATTAGGAAATAGTTACTGTTAACTTACCAATAATTATGTAATTATCTTGTATTAGCAAGCTTTGTAAAAAAAAACACTTATTATTGTTATATTCTTTCTTATAAAAACTAAAATTTAGGTACTATACTACCCAACATAGTAATTATTGTTACATGAGAGAATATTTTGATTTTCTTACCGCGAGCTTTATTGCTTACATTTAAATAAAATTAATATTTCGTTTTTATTACCAAATTTTGTGGCTGAATAACTTACAATTTTTGCTAAATTCTATATGGGTAAAAAAAACTGTTCAAGTCAGCTTTGTTTTTAATTTATACCTTTATAACAGCAACCTCCTTCTTTGGAGCGTTTAAAAATGTTTTTATTTTTTTCTAAAAGAAGTTATTCGTCAAAGAAAAGAAACCATTCAGCCGGGATAATAGGTAGGAGTGGTCGAGCGCCTACTGGTCTGCGCGCTCGTAAATCGAACAGGCTCGTTCCAATTTTAAAATTATGTTCTTTCTAACTACATAAATTATTTTATAAGCACATTATTTCTACACGAAAATTATTGGTTTTCATATATTATGTATACATTCTCTCTTTTAATATGTATTTTTCTTTGTTAATAAGTTCTTGTATAATAAATAACAGAAGCTCAATTCTAAATAATCCTAATAATTTTCTAATGAATGTTAAAGCGGACACCAGTGTAAAAGTCACAGTGCTATATAAAAATAAGTTATTCAAACAAAACCGCTAAAATGAAATGAAACCAATCTTGTTTCATGTATGTCGTGGTACAGATATTTAGCTTTTAATAAAATATGATTACGTCTCACGGCTGTTAATGTTAATCTCGTTTATGGATAACATTGCCCACTTTCCATTAAGTGAGATGTAATTTGTTTGCCGCCTTTTGACATAAAACTCCATTTCCTAATATGTGCCAATCTCTATTTTGAAGTGAAACTTCTTTAAAATTGTAGTAATTTGAAACACGATAAAACTATGTGACTTTAAATATAAATAGGTAAACACAGAAATCTATACAAGAAGACAATACCTGCGAGAGACGGAAAAGGAATACATTATAACTCACTTCTACCAAGTGTGATTGAGAGCATAGACAAAACAGCATTTGACAAACGATAACGTGACAGCGTGTTAAATCGAAAACTTCTAACACGTTTAAACGCCCTCTGAAGTACCTTGACTTTCTTTCGGCATTACTTCTCAAGGTAGTCGCTTCCGAAACGCTAAGTAGATCACCGTTAGGTTCATTCAAGTCGAGGTTCGTATCCACAGGGATACCCTTGCGTTGTCACTGAACCCATAACTCGCTGGCTGAGCACTTTAACTGCTCGCCCCTCTCGCCCTGTGAAGTTATGAAGGACTTTTCAGACCAAAATTTTAAACTTTCGCGTTTTGCACTCATTATAAATCTTCAAGGAGTCTTAGGGCGGCTTGCACTAACAAATTAAGTCTAGTTTAAGCTTTTATAGACGCTAATTAATCGAAAGACATTAATTCCATCGTAATGATGATTTGAATTTAAGAATTGTTACAACTGGGTTTTTATTCAGTGCAAGACCATAACTATAGTTCAGCGCTAAATAGCATTTTATGTAAGTCTAAGCTAAACTTAATTTGTTAGTGCAAGCCGCCCTTATATACGAAATGGCTTTTTCTTTTCTACTAGCGTTATCGTTTATCAAATGCCACTTTATCTAAGTCCTCAGCACACATACATTTTTAATTTCCCCTTACCTCAGGTTAGGAAGCGCTGGTCATCAGGCCGCGAGTGAATGATTATATAATGATAGAGTGTTTTTAATTACAGCAACACTGCTCGCTTTTGTAGCAGGTATTTGAAGATGCGAGGGTTTTGAATTCGTATTAATTATATAGTTTGATAAGATTTTATTTATAACATTTTTTACCTTGCATCAGCTGTTGTCTGACGTGCAGGTTCATAAACGATATGTAAATTTAAAAACGCTTTTAACCACTATTGAATCATCAATGACATACTTTATTATTCTCTAGTTTTTTAATTAACCCTGTGGAAGTTCTCATAGACCGTCAGGGCGGTGGTGATACGAGTACTGCTTTCTCTTCAACTTTACCGAGCCTGGGGATCCGTATACTTTCTGCGACCCGGCGAGCTATTGGCCTTAGGCAGGCCTCCTTTCTAGCTGGGGGTATGGGATAATACCCTCCTCACTTGCTCTCAAATGGGCAGCGTGTGGGCACACATACGCTACCCCCATTCTTTAGCTATAGTCGCCTGAAGTTGCTCGGTAAGAATCCTTTATTTATGCCGCCATACTGCCAGAATTAATAGTCTATCTACCATTAATTCGTAGATCGATAGCTATACCTCTCTCTTTCAAACTTGCGTATACGAAGAGGGATGTACTATTGTTGCTATAGTAACAAATCTAAGATAGGAGATAGGATAGGTTATTAATGTTTGATGATCGAAAAACGTCAAAACACATGTTTTTTATTTCAAACTAAAATATTTAATACTAGTTTTCATAGTGATAACTTCCAGTCTGCCGAACTTTCAAACATTAGGCCCTCATTTCACCCCCATAAGAGTAGAATATCAAAAAATTCACCCATAGTGGGGTGCCTACATCACAAAAATAACCTAATATAAAATTTCAAATCTCTAGCTAAAGTAGTTCAGGATAAATAATAATATCACGCTATATCTTTTACGGGGTGAGCAGAGATACATTAGAGGCTGTATCCACTTGGCGCTTATATGTCGTACACAATGTGACCAGTAGCGCAGCTGCTCGCTATGATCTCGATATATACAACAATAGCATATTGAAACTCAAAAAAAGGATGTTATACGAGTTGATTATGGAATAAGTTAAGGTTTGTTTGTTTTTTTCTTTTTCTCTCATTCTCTCTTTCGTATTCTTTTGTGCAAATTAGATTAGTATTTTTTTATACTGTTCCTGTCAGCGTGTTTTTTTATTACTGATAGGCTTGCGCTTGACCTCAATCTCACCTGATGGAAAGTGATGATGAGGCCTAAGATGGAGCGCGCTCACCCAGCAAATACCGATTCACTCGACGCTTGAAGATTCCCATGTCATAAGATGCCGGGAACACCGACGCAGGAAACGAGTTCCACTCCTTGTTGTTGCTCGTATTTTCATTTTTCTTTACTTTCGTGCAAGTAGTCTACACTTTGAAACATAGTCGAATTTGTAACGTATTTTGTTAATATCTTAAATATTGACGTATGTGTTAATGTGGACTATTTAAGTGTTCTAAGAAATAAACAAGCGCTCAATGTTTTTGGAAGCAGATTTTACAATAAAAGTAGCAGATATCATATAACTTTAACCGTAACATTAGTTGCGGGTGCCTATAGTCGATTTAATACCTCCATATAATTGCAAGCAACCGCACCCCGCTGGGAGCTTGATTAAAAATATATGCGTAAGAACATAACCCATAAACTGGTTCTCGATGTAGTCGTTTTGGTAAATTACGCCTGCAGTCTCACATTCTGTTATCGTTGACAAAGATGTTTATATAAAACTAGTGACCGCCTGCCGCTTTACTCGTTTTAAATAATGATTAGCAAACTGGCTCCTTTATAACTTAAAAATACCAAATAATGAATATCAATGCGGGAGAAAACTGGCTTAGAATCAAAAATATTAGGCTTACAATGATCTAGAGCTCATTAATATATCTCTGTACACCCCGTAAAGAATATAGCGTCACTATATATTATTATTAGTTTGACAAAGAAGGAATATCTCCTCAGACCGCCAGACAGTATTCTACTACATTTATAACACCCTTAACCACCCGATACTTAGTAAGATATTGTCCACCTTTCGCTGGCGGTATAGTATTTTTGTCAAACTTTCTTATTCAGCCATGTTCACCAAATCACAAACCAATGTAGCTAACTGCTTCATCGCATTTCGTTCGGAAATTGCCAGACTATCCAAAAGAACATGGAACCTTATTCTTTGACGATTAAAAAGGCAGAATTATTGACATTTGACAACGTAATGATTTCAAATATCCATTTGCATACCCCGTGATTTATCCTAATATAATTTTCTAACAATGTCCATTATCAAAACAACACGATTGTTAAATCTTAATCACACAATTTCTGTAAGAAAGTTGAGTTTATTACGTGTCTCATCATCCCCACAAGGTTTTAAATATTTGTATGTGTTCTTTACATCTTTTACATTCCTTTCAACTGTTATAATAGTGGCTATTCTTGAAACTTAACTGAAATAAAAGATTACATTGCTTTGTCGAAAATAGCATTATCATATTCAACTAAAATACACTATACAGAATATTTAGGTACTTTTTTTCAGTAAAAGGCAGTACTCCCGTTGGGGGGGGCTAGGTCTTGGGCAACGGGAGGAGTTAGATTGGCGCGATGTAGTCTCGGAGGCTGAACAGATCGTGGGCTACCCCACATCATTCCTTAACTTACGATGGCTGTTCAACGACGAGATAGCCAACACTGCTATACATCTGAGGAAACTGGTTTGTAGTTTATTCTACACAAGCAGTTGCCGTGGAATTACAGGCAGAAAATGATAGTACTGTCCTCTTCATTAAACTGAGGTGCTTTATTAGCGTAAGAGCTGACTAAGGTATACGTAGATTGTTGCTGCTTAAAGCTTCTCTGCACATAGTGCAAACATACTAGCCCGCATTGGACAAGCGTCTTAGATTATATGTAAAACCCCTTGCCATGTTTTTGATAAATATAATAGAGAAAAGGAAGGAAGGCTCTTGCTCTGCAGTGGAAGGAACTTACCTAATAATGACCAGTTGTGCATAAATTCGTTCCTGGTCTGATATTTTTAGTCTTTTGGGAGTCGAAACTACTCGCGTCCGTAGGCTTTACCCTAGTTTCCCTACACGTGACTCCTGGGTGCTGCTAAACGAGCAGCAGCGAGGCGGCAGGACGTCGGTGCCCGTCTGGATCGCGACCGCAGTACATGGGTGTAAAGCCCGTTATAGTGACCAGTTTCGGCTTGTCGCGTTTCGGGATCAGCTTGTGTATATCCAGTAGCTCATATTCCTAGAGACCTTCAGTCGTGGTATATGTGGGCTGGCATGACGATGTAGACTATCAATGGTTTTCATCCTTCGATAATCGCTTTCGTTTTTGGACTACACTGTACTTACCATCACGTACTATGTAGTCACTATGTCGAGCCAGTGTAAAAAAAAATCCTGTCATGCGATATCTTTACTTGATGCCATTCAATAACTTATGATTCATTTATATTTAAATACATCGGATTAAGAATTATTTGCGTGTTTTGGATTTCAGTAAGTTATAGTCAAGCAAACCAAATTCAACAACTTTCAGAGATATGTACTCTTAAAATATATATCTATAGCAGACGTTATATTTCATGCTCTATTTGCTTTATAAGATCGTAATTAAACAATTCGATTGCCGTCTTATTGGGTTAATCTGCGATTAAACCAATAGTTCAGGGTGTTCCCAAAAACTTGGGAACCTCCGTGCTTTTACAACCATAAAATATTATAGAAATATTGAGATAGATAATAGGTAATAACAACAAAGTGATGTTTCCATAGTAAGAATATAAAACAAACTTTAAAATTTTTTAATACAATCTAGGTATTTATACTTAATTGTATCATTAGGTGGGCACAAATCATCCGTTACTCAAGTCAGCCAAAAACCTCCTCATTGGCTCTAAAAGCAACCTCCAATCGGTCGGGTTGATCGTCCTCCTGATATCCAAAGCTGCCGGCTTCAACAGCCAAAATTACACGACAGATCTGTACGACTCAGGAGTATTGCACGCTCAGAGAGCGCTGGCAGAGATAGTGGAAATGAAGCGAACCGGCCATATGATTCACAAAACCATGGCTAACCTTCAAGATAAGGAGAAACATGGGGACAAATTCAAGGACTTGCTGTGTGGAAATAAGATAGTTTTGCTTACTGGTAATTTTGTATCTTTTATGTAAAAGGAAGGCAAACATTCAAATAGAGCACTAGATGGGTACCGGTTACTATCGCCTGTGGAACTCAAGGGTTTCCTCATAGGGCTGTCGACCGAAACGAATGTTTCTAACTCTTTTCTTGAAAAGCCTCATGTATTAACTTACAAGAATACCTTTGACAGCTGATGCCACAACTTTAAAGTGATAGTCATTAGAAATTCAAACTGAATATTAGAGATTATATAATAAGCGAGTGGTGGCTTAGACTCAGAAAACGGAGCTTATGGCATCTGGCAAAGAGGTAGGCTGAATATGTTTTGAAGGTGGTAGGACGGGCCCGGATGCATTTGTCATAGGAATGATGATGGTAGCACAGTTCGCTCATCGTCCACCGGACTTGTCCGGTCCAATCAATCAAAGCTAGTAGTCTAAGTCCGGAATAATTAGTTCATTGTTGTGCCCTTTTCCCCCTTTTCTTTTCTCATTTCTCTCTCCTCCCCCAATTTTATCCATTACCATAGCTCACTCTCTTAGATGACCCTACCTTATCCCATCCCCAGCTAATCCCTTGTTCATAATGAATGGTTGTGAATGAAATTTTTCATTTTACCCCCTTTTTGTTCTTTTATCCCTTTCTCCGTTATTTCTTATAGCTGCGCTCAAGCTTGACCTGACGGTCCTTGAGGATTTCCCACGACTTAGCAAAAAAAGTAGTTTCAAGTATTCAATCGAAAGTTATTAACGAGAGTCTGTACGAGTATATGAAGTGGGTTTTATGTTCTTGAAGAGATATATTTTTACTTCAAAGATATCCACAAATTCTTAGCAAGATAATCAGTACTTTTAACTCTTCATTAATAAACCAAGCTTCCTCTTGCCCTTTAAACGAGAAGTCTAGATGTTTTGTATTACTTAACTTCGAAATGAGTACATCATTATAATTGTCAAAAACAGGTGATTATCTATTAGCAACATGCCTCAAGCAATTGGGCGGTCTTCGCAACAACGAGGTCACTGAGTTGATTTCTACAGGATTGAGGGATTTGGTCGAAGGTGATTTCTTTGGGGAACACGATTCTCACGGCAACCCTTTACCATCTCAACCGAAAGGTAACTTAACATACTTATTCAAATGAAATTATAATCAGGAAGATGAAACGGAATGTCGAGTATATTGATGTCTCACTAAAAATAGGTAAAAAATTGAGTCAATACAGGGTACTTGTAACTATTAACATAATATATGGCCACGCTATATTCTTTTAGGAATGAGCACAGGTACGTTGGTGGTTGTGTTAATATGTCGTGCCTTTTTTTTTTACTTGGGGAAAATCCTCATAGGACCGTCTCAGCCGCACAGGGGGGTTGCGCGACCGAAGTGTGTCGGACTTGTACCGACTAAAAACCCCAAGGTGACTACTTCTGCGCATTGGCGGGGACTGTGGGTCCTGTAATCAATTCGCCACAGCCCTTTCGTGCCGCGCGCGATGGGCACAAACTCGGGGAAGATGACACCCTCCCCGATACTACTTGTTGTATTTAGGCAGAGCACGCCACAATGACCTGCCAACTTCTCGAGGGCCGCTAAACCAGTTGCTCAGGGCCCCCACTCTGAGCAGCCACGACCCCAAAGACATCAGCCAACCGGTCGTGGATCGACCGGTTGGCTGGGACTGATGTGCCAGGGCGGTTGCCGGCATCCTGGTATCTCCTTCGAGCGGCCTTCTGCCGCTCTCGCTCTGCGGCCTCCTTCTGGGACATGACATCTTCACAGAAAGAGACCACGTCCCTCCAGTTGTCATGCCCTGCCAGCATTGGCGACACCACTGCTGGCAGGGAGAGGTCGTGTCCGATCCTTCGGACCAGGTCCCGCCGCTCATTGCCCCACGCCGGGCAATGTGCGAGCGTATGTTGGGCGGAATCCAAGTCCGAACAGTAAATATGTCGTGCCCAACGTGATTAGTAGTTGCAGCTGATCGTCATTCTCAGGGCACTTACATATGACATTTGTATTAGATGCCACACGGCTTCCCTTGTGATGTTTCCTTCACCAATGAACTTGTTGTACCAAAATCTGTGCTTAGTCTAGGAAAACCCAGATACACATGCCCGGATTCGAGCACATGACCATCCCCGACGCCGCGCATGTATACCGGTTCGTTATCCACTAGACCACTACTAGCCACCAATGTTGCACTACATATTTATTGCTTCATATAATTTTATGTTAATAGCTAGTAACGAAGTGGAGCACCATTACTCTTGGGAGAACGAGCATAATTTGAAGACACTAGGGTCAAACGAGTTCTTAGGTCAAGGCTTAGATGAGTGGAAGCTGCGGACCATGTTGACCTCAGGCAGCATCCTCGCCAAAGGATGCCAAAGCGCTATGAAGCTGGCACATAAGGGGGAGCAGATCGAACGGGATGCGTACATACTTGGCGGCCATTTGGCATTAATCTGGCAAGTTTATCTCGATGTGAAGGATTTTTTCACGCATCCATATTCGTATTCCTTAGTCAGCGCGCCAGTAATTCTCGGCCTTTGGGAGTACCCTACAATTTACGGCCACATATTGGAGTCTAAGCTGGAAAACGCGCCTGTAGAATACAAGCAATTGTACTATGCTGTTAGAGGTACCAGGTCTTTGGAATATTTGTCCATATTTTTGGATGAGGAGTTGGCAGCGATTATGGAGTATAGCGAGAGATTCCCAGTAGAAGATGCGAGGCTGGCGTTGCAAAAAATGGCCATAACTATTCATCACGAAGCCGTTCAGTATATTGAGAAATAAGTTTATAATAAAAGTTTCCTTGTACTAACGAGTGTTTTTTATGTTGTTTTTATCAGTCCACTTTAGTCCATTGCTGGGCAAAGACATCCCCTAACTAGCAGAGTGGAATTCTCTACATAACACTCTGGATTAACAGACTGAAGCGGCAATGTGCTGGCCACCCACGCAGAGGATTTATGCGTAAAATGATAAGCACAAAGTTATAGTAAACTTGTTTGATCTAACCAAAAACGAATGATTTTTAAGCTTTGTGATGCTTAAGAAGTCAGTCATGAAATATAAATAGTTATGTAATAAACTGAATCGCGCAAGCGAAATTTCTTTCTAAGCTAGTATACGAGTATATAAAAGCTCTCAAATAATTTTTCATTTAGATAATATTGACTGGCGGATATATTAAGTATATGATTATAATTCAGAAGTAATATACTTAGGGTGAGACATTCAATGTTTAAAAAATGTATACCTACTATCTTCTAATAATAATTTGAGGTCTGTAATCTCTAATCATTCAATATTTAATATGTTACACATAGTCGAGGCGTATCACAATTGATAAAGTGATAACGGTATATAGAAAATATATGATTATAAATAGGTAGGGCATATCATGAATGATAGCTACTCCTTGAATAATGATTGAGATATTTCATCTATATAAAAATGTCATTATAAATACTTTAACGGGTCTTATGCGCGAATTAATCTACTTTTAATTAAGGCTCGACGTTTCGACCAGATTACACAGGCCATGGTCACGAGTAGAATGGATCGCCGCAGTTCTCGAGGGCAGGAAGTTACTCCCTCTACCCTCTTTTGTTCTTGATAATTTGAATTTATATTAATAATATATCATCGCACTATATCCCTTTCGGGTTAAGCAGAGGTACATAAGTAGCTGCATCCACTCTGCGCTTATATGTCGTGCCCAACGTGACCAGTAGCGCAGCAGATCGCCGTTCTCACAGCACTAGTACACATGCCATTTCCATTAGAAGCCGTATGGGTTTCCTCACGATTATTTCCTCCACCAGTGAGTATATGGTATATAAACCTGTATTTAATCTGGAATCATCCAGGAGGTGCGTGCCGGGATATGACCCTAAAACGGTAAAAACATGCGCGACGTCATATTATTATTAAACAACTGGATATTAAAGGGTATGAAATAAAATTATAACACAAAATCCCGTTCACATCTTTTGTATAATGGTAACTTTCAACAAAAATATTCAACAAATACATAGTTTTCTATATAAATTAACCAACAACTTATAAAACAATAACCCTTCATGATTATTTTCCATATTAACTATATTTTAACTGGCAATTGTTTGTCATTCCTTCATTTTAACACACTCATCACCTCATTATCCCTATGATGACACTCTTTTTGTTGAAGTTAACTGGATTTTTAGATTAGATTTTTAAAAGGAATTTATTGATATAAACACTTATATATAGATATAGGATGCACAATGTTAAAATACTAAAAATATTTACATAGCACTAAATCTGTTATTTACATAGAATAACATAGTACATTATACTATGTTGCATGTTTTTTGTTAAAATACTGCAAACACATTTCATGTGAGAAAATTTTTCTTTTGCAATAAATAGAAGTTAATAATATCAAAATATAATCATAATATTCAAGTTACATTGTTTATATTCCTACATATCCCTTGTTCACGCGGATTTGGGCCCCCTTTAGAAATTCAAACAAATTGCACTGAGTGATGAATGTGTTAAATGAATCAAACAAATGTTATGTGACAATAAAAATATAGGACACAATTTGAAATAGATAAATTAGAATCAATCTAATAAACCTTGTTCTTTTGTTATAAAGTTTTTATCATTTTTTGTATTGTTTCTATTGATTGGCTATTACCAAATATTTGTACATATTCATTTGCTTTGTTTGCATTTTCTTCAAACAACAACTTAGTCTGCTCTATTGCTACAGTATCTAATACTCTTTCTTTTAATTCATCTAAATCTACATCTTTTACATTAATAGCCTTTTCTATAACTTTATATAAACTAGGATTTTCACTTAAGGCAAATAACACTGGGGCACTTACTAAAGAATAACTCTCTTTGCTTTCTGAAGTAATTTTTTGCAATTCTGTCGATGCTTGCCAAGCTAAACATAGATGGCAGCCAAATTTATAGGCTATCTCTTGTTCTTTTGCACTGTAACCTGCTAATAGCAATGCCCCTTGACATCCTCTACCAAATAATGTACCCCCATTGTACATAGTTCTTAGTGTCCATTCACGTAACGGTAAACCTAACGTATCATTCACATTTAATGGTACGGTATCACTGCATATTTCAAAATCTTCATTATTCCTGCTCACTGGTTTGCCAGGTAATGGCATGTTTTGACTGTCTCTATGTCCGAAAAATTCGCCCTCACTTAAATCCCTCAGTGCAGTTGACATAATGTATGACAAGTCTTGATTTTTCAGTCGAGCTAACATACCGTTTGCAGTCACCAGCAAATAGTCTCCTATAAGTATAGCTATTTTGTTGGCAAACATTGCAGTATCTGTACACTTGTCACGGTTACTTGGAGGTATGTTTAGAAGGCCACGGTGCACATAATGGCCTGTACGTATCATTTCAGTTAGTTCGGCAAGTATTCTCTGGTTTTGTGTTAATGTAGAAGTTTCCAACATCGAGCCTGAAGGATTAACAGCTTTAGACAAGAGTAATATGATAAGTCCCCATGGTTGTAGGTTATTATGTTCATTGTACAAGAAGGTTTTAGCTGTTTTTACTATAGGATGATTACTGCCAACCTAAAAAAAAAGAACAAGACTTATTATTTAGTTAAAAATAGTAAGCCCTTCATCAAAGGGTAGAGGTAAAGATTCTAGGTTAATCTAAATAAGTTTTCTTTTGAGAACATAT
Organism: Automeris io; assembly: GCA_036320925.1. Lineage (NCBI taxonomy): Eukaryota > Metazoa > Arthropoda > Insecta > Lepidoptera > Saturniidae > Automeris > Automeris io. Next base: position 145,444 of record JAUDJH010000018.1, read on the forward strand.
TTAGATACAAACAACACACAAACAGAATTTATAATATAGAAATAAGTACACTAAAGTGTAGCTCAAAAGTAATTGCCATTTGCCACAGATTAACTGAAAGAAATATTATGATCCTATTATTGTATCTTAAAGAACTTTGAATTTGCATATCATCTAACATATTTTTACCTAATGTAATTAAAACAATAAAATCATTGCAAAACAGGATTTATGGGGTTTATAACATCAAGGTATAAAGGACATACAAATAGGTTTCATTTAGCCATTAAACATACATAATTTAACCCAGAAACTAGCTTTCCTCACTCATGCTTTATAGATATTTTGTTCCATACTAGCTCTGCTGGTTAATTTACTCATGTGGAATTCAAGTTTCCTGTGAGAAGAGGTTAATATATAGACTAAGTCCACCTCGAAGATCCATTCTTAATTATTGGCAAATTAATTTTTGAAATAGTATAGATAGTTTCAATAAAAAACCTTCTATGTTCAGACAAAAATAATCTTTTTATATTACTACAGACTGGTAGTAAACTGTCTGTAAACGAACCATAATTTAGAAATACATACACAATATAATAATTACCAGGAAATAACCTTGATGCGATTCACAATAATTATTACCTATTACAAAATATTACATAATAAATTTATAACTAAAGTGAGAGTATTTTGGTCTTCGAACAATCTCTAGCATCTCGTATAATGTCTCAGGAACAATAACACAATTATATAGAAGGGTAAATATACATTTTTTAACGAAATATTAAAAAGGAAACAGCTTACTACTTTTCGTAGATGCATTGCCAAATTAGCGAATTCATCGCTTAACAACCATCGCAGGTTCATAAATGAGGTTGGATATCCCACTATCTTCTCGGCTTCTCTTATAACTTTGCTCCAATGAGCCATTGAAGGCTTAAATAAGAACTCTTCCTGAGTCAGGTTGGCTATAGTTGTTTCACACCGAATTTGCAGTGATAAAATCGAAGTTAGGCGTAAGTGGCGAATCAGAGCGTAAGACATGATTACTGGTTTTAATATCTAACAATACAAAATCATAGTTACATCCAATTTATGTAATACATGTTAAGGAAGTGTTAATAACGCACAGTGCCTCATGAAATTGCTGTAACAGTTATGTCATATTTGTTTTGACAGTTCCTTGTTTCGTTCAAAAAGGAAGCTTCTGTTTTGTATTTTCTGTAAAGTTTTAATTATTTTTATATAAAAATCGTAAAGGTGCTATAATTAAAATTGAAGTATTTATCACAATATAAATGAAAATGATTACTAACTATTTATAATAAGATAGAAAGTTTTTTAATACGAATACTGGGTAACGTTATGCAGTACAGAATATATAGAATTCGGACGGCCAAATCCTTTGCCGAATAGAGCTTGTGCGACTTCTTTTAAAATAAAAATTGGATGTCCAGCCATTGCGTCAATACTGCTGTCTAATCATGATTACTCATTTTTTATGCAGCTTGCGTCAAATCTGAGTAATCTTGTGAAAATCATAAATTTATATCATCAATAATACAGTATCATTAATACAATATCATATGAAACCCTGTCCGACCTGTGAAGGCGTTACTCGGGTTCGAAATTAGATTATACTAGCTTTTGCCCGCAGCTTCGCTTGCGTTAAGCAGTATTATTATTAATTAGGTATTGTTTTTGCGGCTTTACTTTTGTTTAGCCCCGCAAACATTACCTGCAAAATTAAATAATAAAATCAATTATTAATTTGCGGGCTTTAAACCCGCTTTGAGAGTTTGCCACTGAGACTTGTTTATTGTCATGGCAAAGCAGACTTTTAGTGGATACTGTAATCGTTTAAATTCGAACGGGATATCATTAGGCATTAATGGGATTCGTGGTATAAATACAGTTTCCCCTTTCGCACACCCAGTTAATATAGTGGCTTCCACTATATTGCGAAGTAACGCTTTCACTTGCAGTCTCGTACCGCTACAAAGTTTTAATGGTTTTAAATTTCGCAACAACATAATTGGAGTGCCCACACGCAGAATAAGCTTATGATAAGGCAAACCTGGCGGTTTCAATGAATAAAAATTCTACAGTAGCGCCATCTGTATTGACTACAGTATCAATCGAAGTATAAACCTTTTCTTCGCCCTCACACGACATGAGCAGGATATCGTTGTTAGCTGCTGCTTGATCGTTCTTTGGAGTAAGTATGGCACACTCACATAACCATTCAATAGGCTTGTCATGTATATGAATAATGTCTGGATAAACTTTAGACAGCAATTCTTGAAACTCTAAGAAAATTTATACAAACTTTCACCCCCTATCCCCTTAGGGGTGAAATTGATCAAAATCCTTTCTTTCTTTCTTTCTTTTTATTTTCTTTTTATTTTCTTTTTTTTCCTTTCGTCATAACATCTACCTGTATGCCAAATTTCAGCCCAATCCGTCCAGTGGTTTGGGCTGTGCGTTGATAGATTACTATGTTAGTCAGTCACCATTGAGTTATATATATTTAGATTTATGTTATCTTTTGTAGTTCTTAGAGCAAAAAAAAAATACCCGAAAAAAAAATTAAATGGGAAATCCTACGTGGTTGCACTGGGAGCGTGCGTGAACAAAGGAAAGGAAAGGAAAGCAAAAAATCACGCTAGTAAGACATGACATCAAGCGGGTCATGATCTCCGTATGATCTGAAGCACCGTTTATCAATTAAATTGATTTATTAGATCGCATGTAAAATCAACCAATTTTTTTCTATTTCATATGACGATAACTTTTTAATGTTTATGAATAATATAATTTTCTGATGAATTTTGATAATGTTCTTTTACGATAACCTTGGTGTCACACCAACATACCATATATTTTACCAGAATGCCGTGAAAGCAGAAAAACAGAAATTATCAAAACATCTATTTAATTTTTTTTTATATATGACTTTATTCCAAAGTCTGCTCCTTTTGACTTCGCCAATGTCAGTGTGTGGGCTAAAAACGATGACAGTTGGCCGGTTATGCTGTTTTAAATGTGATTTACATACATATATGTAGGTCGGCTGTCAACTTGTACTGTTTGTCTTGAAATTGTCCATATTCGTAGTATTAGCACAAAAGAACTCAGCTTAGAGTCTAAGCTTTAGACGATAAATGTATTTAACAATCGTAACAACATTTTTTTTTGTAGTAGCAATGAAAAGTTTAGAAGACTTCTTTCTCAGGACTGGCAAAGTGTCGGAGAAATTAACATCATATTGGGAGAGCCAACGTCGGTTAACGCACAAAGAATTGACAGATTCATACAGTTGTCACTTCGCCAGAAGTGGGTTTAAACCACATGATATACTTTACATGGCTGGCATAGTCATCAAAAATGTACTAAAGCCTCATTTAAATATTTGATTAAAAAAAACAACAAATTTACAAATAGATGATAAAACTACTGTACCTATACTATATATATACATATATGTCGCTATTGTATTTGTGAGTTTATAGGCTGCTTGCTTCGGGCAATGGGTCATAGTGCTTCGTCTGTCGTGTTTCGAGATCAACTTGTGTATATCTAATTTTTCGTATACCAGTACTTGGAGACCTCTTTTTGTGGTGTATGTGAGCCCTCATGATGACGGTGGCTGTTATTTAATTCCAGTCCCTTAATAGTTGTCGCCGCTTTTATACTACACTGACTACATAGGACACGATGTAGTCACTTTGCAGAACCAGCTGTGATGTGTCTTGTTGGTGGTAGGGTGATTGTCCGAACTGGGTCATGGCACTCATGGCCATAGTACACGAGTGTAAAGACCGTCATAGTTACTCGCTTCGGCCTGTCGCGTTTCGGAATCAGCTTGTGTATATCCAGTAACTCATATACCTAGAGACCTTCAGCCGTGGCATATGTGGGCTGATATGACAACGTACACTATCGATGGATGGTCGCTTTCGTTTTTGGACCACACTGTACTTACTATGTGGTGCATTGTAGTCACTATAACGAGACAGTTTAAAAAAGTTAGGTTCGGAGAAAAAGGTTTTATTTAAAAAAAAACTAATCTTAATAACCTCTTTATTACAAAATAAGCTCAAAAATGACTTTTTAAAATATATTATAAGATGTCTGTTCCGGTTTGGTTTTAATTTCAATGAATAATTTAAAATCGTGACTAACTTACATTAATAGTTTTATATAAAACAAATAAAAATATATTTTAAAAAACTTTATTACTAAATTGAGTTCACTAAGTTTGTATCATTGTAATAAACATTTTTATAAATTCCAAAAAAATTATTGGCACTTTCGGGTCTATCATCTTGAGCGTGAGTGTTAGTGGGCAAACAGCAATGTGTGAGAGGGGAGTGGAGGTGTGTAATTGTGGTTTTTGAGCAGAAGTAAAGTGTTCCATGAGAGCGAGCAAGATTATTATATATAAGTTGAAACATAGTCAATTTAGTCGGCTATGAAAGCCGGGCAGTAGACTTGAGGGATTCTGCTGCCCGGATGAGAGGGAGGCGGTGCAGGCTGTCCGGCGCGCCGCCTGAGAGAGAGGTTTTGGAGAGGTGGATTTTTAGTCCCACCCTTCCCCAGAAGGATAGCTTCAACAAGGCCTTTTGTTCCCTGGGCGTCTGGACGAATTTGGCTTCCCAGGCCCGGGTGGAGCAATCAGAGGGACACCCCGGGGGTTTTTAGTCAGTAAGAGTCTGACACACCGGGGTCGCTGCCCTCACAGCGTCCCTCATGGTCCTATGTAGGATTTCCACCCCGGGATACCAAAAAAAAAAAAAAGTCGGCTATGTAAATAATTTATATTAACAGAGAGGGAGAGTGAGGATAGAACTAAAAGAAGTTAATAAATGTTGATTCTTACAAAGATGTCGGGTGGTTTTATTATTATAATTCTTAAACAGTATTTTTTTAAATCTAATTTTTTATTTAAAGACATTTTTTCATATTTATTTTTAAAATTTTATAGGTAAATGTTGAATCAAACGAAATCAATTAACAATGCGGGCAGTTGAGCACTTGTCTAGAAAAACCATGCATTTAATAAACCCCAAGACGCCATTTGTTATGTGTAATTTCCGCCAGTTTTAGATTTTATCGTCTAACCCTTCACTATACTTATGCTAATAAATACAAAGTACGGAACGTTAACGCTGCCATGCTGACCAATCACGTGTCCGCGCGCCATAATTCAAATATGGAGGGAATAGGCCCTCTGGCGAAGACGGTGGCTCGCGACCGGCAATTAAAAATAAAAGCAACGCGTATAATTTGCCGGCAGTTTATGGCGGGCCGCGTACCCGGGGCTGTTAAATGAGAATAAAAAATATAGTTGCATTTTGATCGGCGCATTTGTGATTGAGTGAGGTTCGTATGTCGAATGCATGCGGCCTCTGTTGTGCATTTTTTTTTTGGTTGAAATTATTCGTTTTTTGTGATTAGATTTTTATTTTAATACCGTGTTTTATCTCCGTATATTTCGTAAATGAAACGGATAATATTATAAGTAGCATCGATGAGTCATCCGATACCTCTAGCATTTTTTATGATCATATTTGTAAGTTGGACATTAGCGAATGAAGTTTCGAAAATTGCGTAAAGTGGTTAGTTTTATTGCAATGTAATTTTGGAACTATTAGGATCTTTGATATTTAATGACGAATGATGATGAAGTGATTAATTACGCTGAAAAAGGTTCAATGATAAGTTTATTGTGTTGGAAGCAGCTAATAATTATATTAGTCAAATCAATTGTATATCAAAAAAGTTGTCATAATAATGGATCGTATTCAGATATAGATATGTTATAGGTACTACAGGTACATTGGATCTATAGCGACTGGCTATTATATAGCCAGAATAATCTGTTTTATATCATATTTTATTCGAATTCGTTGTTGGGTTGGAAAAAAACATTTTGTTCGGTAATGACCTTAATTATAAATGTAGAAAGAGACAACTAGGTATAATAAAAGCATAGCGTACGGGCACGGCTATCATTTCCTCACTCAAATAATGGTTCCGGTGACTCAAGATGCACAAATATGACTAGATGGGCCTTTGGTATAGTTTTGGCTGAAGAGACTTATTAATTCTGGTATTTATATCGTGTTAAAACTTATCATTGTTCTTATTTGTAATTATATTTTCTGCTACGGAGAAATCCGAAATAAACTTGTTATTATTATTATAATCCACAGTAGTGATGCCACGAATAGTGAATTGGCCGAATACCGAATATTCGGCAACGCTGTCGGCCGAAGCGCCGAATATTCGGCCGCCGAATATTGCTGGAAGTAGCGTGTTTAGTAAGAGGTTATTTTCTGAGGCTGGTAACAGTTACGATGAAAAGCGTAATCGTTTGCTACCAAAAAAATGCTGAAAAGCTTGTTTTTATCCATCACAACTTACCACTAATCAATTTTAATTGCTAAAGTGTTGTAATTTGGAAATAAATACATAATTTTGAGTAATATAACGTGTCTTTTTACATGATTTGGTATTCGGCCGAATAGTACGTATTATTCGGCCGAATACCGAATAGTTGCCGAATATTCGTGGCATCTCTAATCCACAGAGTATTGCTGTCTCATTTCTTTCTCGCCTTTAACATAGTCGCCAAGCAACCTAACCCTAAGTAAAATCTTCTATACTTGAATTATTGTTTATTTATTTCGTGTTTATGATGTTGGTACAACTGAGCAACTCAACAACAACTAAAATACGTAAAGCATAATTAATTAACGTGCATTTTAATTTCTATCGCAGTAATATCTTGATGGACCACGTTCCAGTCTTAGCGGGCGGTACCGAGCAATTACAAGCTAATTGCCCCCTACATTTCGCAGAAATAATTTACTAATACACATCTACACTCGCCACGCCCACCACTTCAATCGGCGGTTAGCCTCGTAGCATATCTTAGTCCGTGAAAAAAAAAAAACAATAACAGTTCGTGTCTATGCCTTGAGCTATGGAATTTAAAAACACGGCTTTTAACTGTTTTCAACTAAAATAATAGTGATGTTTAATGTTTATGGTAATTAATGACTTTATAAGTAATTTTATAGCTCTCATTAGAGAAAAGATAGAAACGTTACTTATTTTAGTAAAATTTTTGATCGCCATACTTATAATGATAACTGAGTATATAGACGGTAGAGCTCACTCTGTACCAATTCATTTTGGAAGGTACTTGATATAATATCAGTCCGATTATAATTTCACAAAGATAGTTGACCTGAGCGTTCCATTGATTTGTAAATTTCAACGTAATAACTTAGAAATATATGTATTAGAATATATCAATGGCTGATTCAAAACTAATTAGGACTATTAAAAATTGAAAAAAGAATGACATTGAAAACATTTTAAAATAAAAAGTTCAGCTATGTCTCTGTCAACCGATCAGATTAAAAAGTAATAACAACAAAAAATGCGAATGGACCACAAATTACCGAAAGCTAATTTTAAAAACGAGGCTGTTTGAACAGCGATCATAACGTAACGCCCAATTAAAAAATTAAGCCCTCGTCTATGGTTACCTAAACGTGCTTATAAATATGCATAGAGTAATTTCCGAAAAGAGCCTCAATAACTGAGGTGCGCTCCTCTGGCCAGTAATTGCTTCTTCGGTTATTATTCTCCCCATCGCCAATCCTATCCATTTAAAACCAATTATGTTTTATTATAGCTAGAGGGAGACGGAAGATGGATATCTTAGTGTTGGAGAAAGACAGGTGTATTATCAGGGCTGTCAGCCTTAAAATAATGTACCCTATTTTAGATAAATTATGTACTGTAATTGTAATAATACATCACGCGATTCCCTTTGAGAGTGAGCAGAGATACATAATTAGCTATTAATCTGTTAATGTTACACTTGTATATCGTTTCTAGATCATATGCTTTTTAAATTTGTTTTTGAAACACAAAACAAGTAAGCACTAAATTATGTAACCAATTACATTTTTGGAAAGAATCTACGATAGCTATCGATAATATTTTTTCAGTTTTGAAAAATGTATTTATACTAATTTGAGAGTGATTATATTACGCTGAATTGATGCCGCACAGGATTGGACTTGATAAGGCTCATTATAAGCTCGTTAATGACTCGCCACATACTACTGTTGTATTGTCGGCAAACTACACGGCTATTGTTTAGATATAACAACAGGCCACTGTGGAATAATGATTATTATAAAAGGCAATTACACTTAGAAATTGTTTCCAAAGGAAAGCTATTTACAAATGCAGTTTTAAGATGAAATATAGATAATAATTAAAATAAAACACAATGACAGGCGGCCACGCTTATGGAGGAGTTTTTTAGTTGGTAGGAGTCCGACACACCGGGGTAACGGCCCTCACCGGTGCTCTGAAGGTCTTATATATGATTTTTCTCCTGGTTAAAAATAAATGTATTGAAACAACGATGCATGGCGGTAAAGTTCATCCATAACGAGTCGCCTTAGCATGTCTCTAGGATCACTTCAAGAAAGCCCAGTTATTCATTTAACTAGGGGCAGTAGCATTCATTCCACAGATGCATGAAAGCATTGCATACCCTTACAATAAATAAGCCCGGAATAAATTACTTAAAGATGAAGAAATACCTACCGAAATACATTCATATTATGTATTCTATTTTTACTCCATATTTCTTTCGTAAAACAACTTAATATATACAGTAATATATAATTATACAGTGTTTACTAATATTTTATATTATAATTTTTTTAATGGTTGTTAAATATTTTATCCGTTGGTCTTATATTTGTGTTCTTGTATATGTGTATTTTCATATTATATATGATACTTTAAAATTAATCTCTAATAGACCGCAACCTGTACTCTATTGATCCCTTCCTTGTTGTTTTCTGCGCGTCGACGCAATAAATGGGTGTCGGCTGAAAATCAGCGCTGGGTGGCTCGGCTGGTCACTTAGCATTTGCTGAGCTGACTTCCCTTTGGCGCATTATCACAACACAGGGTGTTCACTTTTTTGTTTTCTGTCTTTAATAACCTATTTTGCTGTGTTGTTTGTTCTGTTGTGTGCCAAATAAATGTTTTATTATTATTTAATTTATTATAATAATATTTAGTATAATAAAATAATATTCAAATTAATTACGCGAACACTGCCTACCTTGTTCAAATACCCTATACACTTCAAAAATAGGGGCATTCAGGCATAGCATATTTGATTCAACATGAATACGGCAACTGTTAACGGGGTTTTCGTCGGAGCGAGAAGCTACTTCCTCTACCCCCTTTTGTAACCAGGTCGAAACGTCGAATAGTAATCAAAAGTAAGTTAATTCGCGTCTAACACCCGTTAAAATGTTTATAATGTTCTTTGGCAGACATTTATTTTTGGCAAACACAAGTTTTTAGACTTCACTGTTGTTAGAATTAGGTCAAGTGTGAACAATATCGTGTTACTATAAAAATACTTTTGCCAGCCCTACTGACAGGGTCAAACGTAACCTCCTTGGGCGCATGCTTTTTCATTTTTTAATAATGGGCACTCACACACGTTCTTTTTCGACGCTCGGCCGTGAATGGACGACTAATGGACGGAATATAAAATTATTTAGCTTATAATGAGTTACATAGACAATCGAGAATACGGGTTCGACCGCCGCTGAAGCCTTTTGTTCTTAAGTTCGTTGACCAGGTATTATTAATAACAATTAACGTATCTATCGTTTTATTATTTTTATACATTAATGGTTGCTATGACTCATAATGGCGTTCTGTTTTCTGGGACAATATAGCATGAACTCTGAGCTGTGAGGTTAATTTAGTGTTGAATATATTTTGTTATATAATATATAAATTATATTTTAGTTATTGGAAATAAATTTGTGTGAATGTGGGATGAAAGGTATCTAAGATAGCTAAAAGAGTGCCGTCTCCTTATTAATGTATTCTAAATATGTGTGTATGGAACTTGCGGTATGAAATCTGGAACAAAGAAGGAAACGAATCATAATTAATGAGTGCCTCACAAGTTTGCAGTGACGTGCATAGGGATATTTGGACAGGTTAGGCAGATTCACATAATACATTTGAATATTATATAATGATAATAAGTATTATATTACTTTCATAGGGATAGATGTCGTGAAAATATAATAGATATGAATATAAAGGGTTCCTTTTTTTGTTCAAAGTAAAGGAATTTATTCCAGACTTATTTATCGTAAAGGCATGCAATGCTTTTATGCATCTATGGAATTAACGCTACTGCAGGTTTGTGTGTTTTTTAATTTAGGTAATGCTTTATTTAGCACATTCACGACGGCGTTATAGAGCAAGTTTCTCGAACACAGAAAGTTGCACTTAAAGCTTCTAGCTCTATCGATATTAAAAATAAATAATAATATATCGTCACGCTATATCCCTTGCGTGGTGAGCAGAGCTACTTTGGTGGTTGTTTCCACTTTGCGCTTATGTGTCGTGTCCGGAAAAACCTACATGTACACGTTGGGGTTCGAACCTATGAACATTCGCGTTACCGAGTATGGAAACCGGTCTATTATCAACTAGACCGGTACAGCCACTATATATTTTAATGTAAATAGAACAAGGAAATTCTCGGACAAAACAATATGTTTTCATTGTAATTTCTCACATTGAACCAGTCTAATTCATCGTTATTTTGAAAAGGCATATTGACTTGCTTTCTATAATTAATAGTTGTGGCTATGGGATGAGGGGTCGGGAACCATGCACGGCTACGCAAGTGATCGTAGGTTCATATCCCGACACCTACCTCTAAGTTTTTTTCGGTTTAAGTATGGATTTAGGCGTCACATGCTCTCTGGGGAAGACAAACAACGTGAGGAAACCTGCATGGCGTTAATAAAAATGTCGTGTGTACTAGTGATGTGAGAACGGTGATCAGCTGCGCTACTGGTCATGTTGGGTAGGATATATACGCGGAAAGTGGTTACAGCCAATAAAGTATCTCTGTTCATTTAGAAAGGTGTATATGTTGTTGGTGTGCTTGATGCCCGACAAAGTGGCTACAGCGCACTTGATGGTAAGCCCTGTGTAGTGTAAATACGATAACGATAATCAAAAAACGAAAAATCCATTGATAGTCGCCATTTTGTCGGCCTACATATACCACGACTGAAGGTCTCTCGGTTTGAGTTACTGGATATACACAAGCTGATCCCGAAACGCGACAGGCCAAAGCGAGTCACTATGAAATTATCCTTATAGCGGTTATTTCTTAATTCCATATATATTAACACGAACAAAGTCGCAGGCACAAGTTAGTTTATAATAAATTGTGTTCTAATTAAACTCCAGTAATGCAGTAGGTATAGAGTTGATTGGACAGCCATGTCGGCACCTCACACGCAAAAAAACAGCCTCTCCCAAAACCCATTAAAATATTGAAGGGTAATTTGCATAAAAATGATTTCGCTACATATTCGCAGACCGCAAGATGGCGGATCTATGACGTCATGTCCCGAACGTTTATTAGGTAGGTGGAATCTGTGGAGCATTGGTTACAGAGCCCACAGACCTTGACAATGCGCAGAGGCAGTGCTTTTTAGCCCGTCCAAGTCCGGATTGCATCAACTGTGACCCTGTGCGATCGGAAAGGTCCTATGAGGATTTCTCCCAAATAAAAAAAGGGAGGTTTTTTATTACATACAGGCTTGCGCTTGACCTCAATCTCACCTGCTGGAAAGCGATGATGAGGCCGACGATGGAGCGCGCTCGCCCAGCAAATACCGATTCACTCGACGTTTGAAGATTCCCATGTCATAAGATGGAAACACCGACGCAGGAATAGAGCCACGACAGAATTGTTGAAGAATGGTGGTGGGGCGGTTGCCAAAGCTTGACTGTGACCAGAGTACACAAGTGTAAAGGCCGTCGTAGTGACGCTTTTCGACCTTTTTTTTGTAACCCGGGGGAAATCCTCATGGATCGTCAGGGGTGGTGAGGGCCACCCCCCGGCATGCCGGACTCCTACCGACTAAAACCCCTGGAGTGGTCCACCAAGCGCTCTAGGGCCGAGGGGCATGGCTACTCGCCTCTCCCAGAGCCCGGCCCTGTGCGATGCCCCATTACGGGCAGTCTTGAATGTAGGGGAGGCAGATGTTTCGCCTCCCCACCGCCTTGTGGTGTGTGGGACCACACACTACACCACCGGAGTATAGTCTAGGCAGCTGGCCCCTCAGCCGAGCTGCCCGACACTCCGTGGGAGGACCCTTGTAAGATGGGGGTCCTCCTCCCGCAGCACAGCGGAGATTGTCTCCTGCTGCGTCTCCACTGCGGGCGCCTCTGAAGTAGGCACCCCCTCTTCTCTTTAGACGCTCTACGACCTGCCACGTGACGGGATCAGTTTTTCAAAATTGTATATTAAATAATATATAAAAGGACTAATTATTATAATTTATTATACGATTACATTCATTCTCTATGTATTCCTTCAGCACATTAATAATAATAGTAAAAAAACAATAGTATAAGTGTAAAGTGCGGTTCAAGATGTTTAGTCACGCCTGGATCATTCACAATGCGGACAGCCCTCCGCTACAACCTATCCAGGGCATCGAGTAAGTACTGAGCAGAACCGTCCCAGAGATAAAATAATACTGTATTTGATAATACAGTAACAGCATGGTACCATCCAGTTCGGTTTACATGGTATTCAAATTTAAGCTAGTGTTCATATTTTGATGAGCATTTGTAGTTTCTACTAAAAGTCGTACTGTGTAGCCTAATCCAAAGTTACTAGTAAAGTTTCTTCATCTTCTATCGTTCTTCTTTGCTTATCGCATCGACGTAGACTCGCCTGCCTCGCAGTCTTTTACCGGTTGCACAGTGGAGAGTGTTCTCAGGAGCTACATTCTCTAACTCTACTAGCCCCATTTCATCTTAAAACCATTGTACATATCCACATATCCACGCAAAAAGATTCGCTTTTACATTCATGATGCGAATGGCTAAGGAGTGGAATATGCTTCCAGCGACCAAATTTCCACGATCTTATGACTTGGGTGCCTTTAGAAGAGAAGAGTGAATAGGAATTTGTTAAGCGTGGTCTATCGTCAAACTCATCTTCACCTTCTACCAGGTGTAATTGAGGTCAAGTGTCTACATGGAAATTATAAAAAAATGTTTTTAACAAGGATGAGGGTAGGTTTGAGAAATTTTTGTGACATATGTCCTAGTATTAGAGACGTGCGCAGTCCTCTTATAATATACACTGGATATTTAATATAACAAAACGATGCTGACACCGGCGTAGGTGTGGATGAGTCGCACAAATTCTTATACAGTATGTTATAAAAACCCTGTCCGACTCGAGAAGCCGTTACTCAGTATCGATATTAGCTTCTGTCTAGGTTATCCTTTTTTAGTGAAATAGCAAGAAAAATGTTAATAAAATAAAAATTAGTTAAATGGGGAAAATTTACACGGCAATACTGAGATCGTGCGTAGCACTCCTAAACATATATTTATACGTATATTGTACTCAAGCCAACATATTTGTTTTATCCATAGTGGACACAATGATACAATGAAATTTATACGAATGTATTCGTCTTAGGCGTTTTGTAATGCATATGTTGATGACGTATATATGCGTCATAGCCACTTAAGAGGTTAAATGATGCGTAAAGAAATATTTGTGCAGACTTTTTTTTTTACTCTGGCACGACATAGTGACTACAGAGTACCTGATGGTAAGTACAGTTTAGTCCAAAAACGAAAGCGACTATCAAAGGATGAAAATCCATTGATAGTCTACATCGTCATGTCGGCCCACATACACCTAGGTATATGAGCTACTGGGGTGATTAGTGCGACTGTCGATTGTTTTTCGTTACTGTTGATAGTTGTTGTAATTTTTTGGACTGCACTATATTTACCATCAGGCGTGATGTGGTCACAGTGCCGTGTCAGGATAAAAATCTGTTGATCCCAAGCAACAATACCATTTAATTTCATTACTTTTTAAACTGAGTTTTGAAAGCAATCCAGACTTGATCGCATGTAAAATAATTCAATTTTATATGACAATAGTTTTTCATGTCCACGAATAATGTAATTCTCTGTTTTGATAATGGTATATTGTCACAAGTTTATAGCTGGTCGGACAGGGTTTTAAAAACATACTGTATAATACGCTTTCAATAGATTTGTTCGTCTCAATGCAAGCATTAGCTTACAATATACAAGGCGCACGGGCAAGAATTGATTTCCTTTCATCTAGCCGCGACTTTGGATCGAAAAGTGTATGAGATTGGAAACGTTTATATTTCACGCACCCCACACAGATTCGTATATTTGTTATCCTGGCCCGCCATAGTAACCACACCGTGCCATTGTGCAGTCATACAACAATCAACAGTAAAGAAAAATCTATCGATAATTGCAGTGATCATGTCGACCTAGATAAATATCTTTACGCTTCATAAAAAAGACCCAATATCATAGGACGGTGGGAACACGCTTGCCGGAAGATCATTCCACAGCTCAAAAACTCAGCAAAGTAAGAGTTAGAGAATGTCTTAGTCCTTGTCGGTATATAAGGTATGGTTACACTTGAAAGAAATATCGACTAGCTTTGTAAATGCAGTTTCGCCTTAATTTTTGGACACTAAGCCTGATCTTCCACATTGCAGTACACTCACTGCTATCATTGAGAAACGGGAGATTGTTTATTGATAGTGGACGTGATCATGCCGGCCTACTCAAAAGTCCCTTCACACACACCCACGTGTCCTATCAAAAATAGTAAGTACAAGTCAAAATATGCGCTCAGAAATATATTAACGCTGTCTATATTAAAAAATCTAGTTACTAACAGAGTAAATAATCTCAAGTATCAAAAACGTCTTCAAGATTTGATTACTTGCAAAAAAATATTTTATTGTGTGATTTCCGAAATAAATATTGATTTATTTCGGAAATCACACAATAAGAATTATAAATGTTGTGTAAGGAAACATAAACATATTACATTTTGGAACCATTATATAGTTCTGCTATCTCATACTAGATGGCGCTATTTGTATCATTTTCAAGTATTGTCGCGAAACGAAATTGAAAATTATAAACAAATTAGTTTTGTTCAGAATTTCAATGGCGTTTCAATTTACGATTGATATTTCAAAAAACGCCCATGGGCGTATGTTTATACCTTTCGTTTTTACATTTGCTTGAAAATATTACTATAACTACTTATTACTTACAATAGAGATACAATCAGATCTGGAACAAGAGGTGGAGGGGCAAGCAGGAACCCTGACCTGGTCACCGAATTCCAGGGGCGGCAGACGCACATCACCCAGCGTACCCACTGAATAGTATATCTAAAACAAGCCGGCCAACTTCTTCCTAAGAGATATTTTTATTTGTACAAGCCTTTGTTTTAACGTTTTTTTAAAGTAAACTCAAAAGTTTCATAAGATACCATTATTACGATCTTTGAAAATTGTGCTGTGAGCATTATTCCTTGTATTAATACATATGTGGCGGAGGCTGTCTAGTTAATAAAGGACCGGTTTCATTGCGCGACAACGCGAATGATCCTAGGTTCGAATACCGAAACATACTTCTGAATTTTCCATATTAACATTAGAAAGTTCAAAATCAGGAGCTGATTAATAAATCATTAAGTATGTCTTTGCATTGTGTACTGTGGCCACAATCTAGTCCAGGCAAACCTAAAATTCGATTCCTTTTCAATGTACGCTGCACATTACTTTTTTTACACTGGCTCGATAATGTGACTGCAATGCATGTGATGGTAAGTACAGTGTAGTCCAACAACGAAAGCAACTATCAAAGGATGAAAATTCGTTGATAATCTCCGTCGTCATGTCGGCCCACACATACCACGACTGAAGGTCTCCAGGTATATGAGTTACTGGATATACACAAGTTGATCTCGGAACGGGACAGGCCAAAGCGAGTTGCTATGATGACTGAAGGTCTCTAGGTGTTTGAGTTGCTACAGGGAATTGCGATTCAGTTCTAGTTGACTAGTTGATTCACGACCGGTTGTCTGAGGTCTTTGGGGTCATGGCTGCTCAGGGTAGGGGCTCTGAGCAGCTGGTAGCTTCTCTCCAAGACTGAGCGCAATGGGTGCAGCGCGGTGTGGCTGATGAGAATCGATTACACGCGCTAGAGTCCACGTTAATGCGTAGAAGTCACCTTGGGGTTTCTAGCGGGTATTAGTCCGGCATACCTCAGTCGACACCCCTCGTGTGGCCGAGACGATCTTATGAGAATTTTTCCCAAGTTTGATTTAAGGAATTTGTTTGAGGTGGTAGATCGATTTCCCGAACTGGGTCGTGACCACAGGACACAAATGTAGAGACCGTCATAGTCTTTTTTTTTCTTTTTTTTTTTACACTGGCCCGACATAGTGACTACAGAGTACCTGATGGTAAGTACAGTGTAGTCCAAAAACGAAAGCGACTATCAAAGGATGAAAATCCATTGATAGTCTACATCGTCATGTCGGCCCACATATACCACGACTGAAGGTCTCTAGGTATATCAGCTACTGGATATACACAAGCTGATCCCGAAACGCGACAAGCCGAAACTGGTCACTATGACGGGCTTTACACCCATGTACTGTGGTCGCGATCCAGACGGGCACCGACGCCCTACAACCTCGCTGCTGCTCGTTTAGCACCACCCAGGAGTTACGTGTAGGGGAACTAGGGTAAAGCCTACGGACGCGAGCAGCTTCGACTCCCATAGTGATTCACTTCGGCCTGTTTCGGGATAAATTTGTGTATATCCAATTGTTCATATATTTAGCGATCTTCCGACGTCGTATACATAGATCGACATAGCGATGTCAGCCACTCCGACGTAGCCTTGAGTTTCTTTCGCCATATTTCTCAAGGTAGTCGCTTCCGAAACGCTAGTAGATCACTTTTAAGTTGCGTATTCTAGCTGGCCACCAAAGTCGAGGTTCGTACCCACATTGGCGCCCTTGCATTGCTACCCAAGCCATAAATTTGCCGGCTAAGCACCTCAGTGTTCGACCTATCACCCGGTTTAGTTGCGAAGGGCTTTCCCGGCGATCAACCTATATACTGTCGAAAAAAAAGAAAAAAAAGGCGGCTATCATCGGATTTTGGACTACACTATACTTTCCATCAGATGCAATGCAGTTACTTTGTTGAGCTTGCATATAAAAAGTAAAAAAAAGGATATTGCGATTGGTTTTTTTTTTTTTTTTTTTTTTTTCGGCGTGTCCTACGTTGGTGGCCTGGGAAAGACCTTCACAACAAAACCGGGCTTGGTGGGCGAACGCAGAGGGCGCTCAGCCAGCGAAATTTATGGGTTCGGCGGCTACGCAAGGGCACCCCTGTGGGTACGGACCTCGACTTGGGCGGCCGGCCAATTGAAAAACGAACCTAACGGTGATCTACCAGCGTTTCGGAAGCGACTACCTTGAGAAGAAACGCCGAAAGAAACTCAAGGCTGCGTCGGAGTGCGATTGGTATATAATGACTTTTGTATAGATACTTTAAAACGAAAGCAACTTACCTACCAATCTAGCGCATCAAGTATTCCGAACTAGCGTAATGCGTTCCTGATTGCCCCCACACCAGTGTTTGTCTCGCTTCTACTTTACTACAGTGGGTAGGTACTTATAACTTGATTTACAGCTTCTATGGTAAATCATCACCAGCTTGAATCTGTCACCCAGGAGAAATTCCTGCATAGGAGCATAAGGGTCGCTGTGAGGGCAGCGACCCCGGTGTGTCAGACTCCTACTGACTAAACCTCCCGGAGCGCCCTTCCAATAACTCCACCAAGGCCTGCGAATCCAGATTCTTCCAGACGCCCGGGGAGCGAACAGCCTGTACCTCTCCAACCTTTCTCGCGGGCGGCGCGACTTCTATTGCGCACCATCTCCCTCTCATCCGTGCAGTAGACTCCCTCAAATCTACTGCTCACCTAATCCTGAATCTGTCCACTGTTGGGTACAGGCCTCTTTCAAGCAGCATACATCATATGGAATATTCAATACATACCTATATTGAATTTGCTTAGACATGGAGTTAAATTATTTTTATTAATTTTAATAGGCTTTCAGACTGTGCCCGCGGCTTCTTCACGTGAAATAAGTTTACTTGATAATGATTATTTCAAGCTGAAATCTTTGTATAAATGATAATATAGATGCCATCTATTGTTTCTTATATAATTTATAACACTTAAATTATTTTTTATTTATGAATCGACTGAATTAAAATTAACACAAAATGTTAAATGATTGATTGTTAATGATTTTGATATTATTATTGTATTGTTTTAAGATTGGAGCTACGCAGCGGCTATTAACTGTATGTAACAGATTGTGTGAAATGTGCTGACATCCAAGATACAGGCAGTCCTAGTTTCGGTGTCCGCTGACTTTAATGTGCTGCTTTGTAATTGTTTTTCTAATAAATAATTTAATTTTTAATTTCTAATATGTAAAAATAGTGATATCTTCATATTTTCTTTAAAACAAAGTGAATTATAGTAAACATATTTAGGGACAATTACGCAGATGAATGAATGAATAACAATTAATTGTTAAGTAGGTATTTTGTGTGTCCTAAGCTAGGATAAAGCACGAAAGGAGAACGAATCAATACCTAAAATTGCGTAAAAGGAACTTAATCTACTTACGAATCAATCGTGCGCCACACGCGGATGAATTCTCATGTGTTAATCGATTTTTTTTTATGATTTGTTGGAAAATACAGTTATTTAAATTTTTATTCGTTACAAGAAGGTGCAAACTATTTTATCTTAACATATCTCCCTCGTCTATAAAATAACCCTGTATATAAGTGGGTATAGAAATTCCAGAGTAGGTAGTAGTGGCGTTCAGAACTAAAGTTAAATTTGCAAGTGATAGATATGCGAGGCTCTCTCGGAATGTAATTTTCACACGCTCAAGCGACGTCACTGCCGCCCCCGGCTCGCTACCCCACCCCCGGGCACACAATCCCACCCTTATATAGGCGCGGAGCTAGGCAACGTTATATATACTTATTCTAAAATCTGCCAGTGGTCGTCTAGTGGATAAGGGACCGTTATCCATGCGTGGGAACGCCAATAGACGTAGGTTAGAATCCTGGTACGTAAGGCGAAGAAAAGCACCGTGAGTAAACCTGCATGGCATCTAAAAGAAATCATGTGTACAAGTGCTATGAGAACGTCGATCGGTTTGGCTTCTGATCACGTTGAGAGCGACATATAGGCGCATAATGGATACAGCCATCTCTGCTCACCCTGAAAGGTATAGCAATTTACAGCGTTATGATATATTTATAAAATAATTTATTGAGTTTTTTTGTAGCTTAAAATATGTAGCACTGTTTTTTTATACCAGCTCAGTAAAATTGACTGATATTATGCACTCAGTATAAAACCGACCGCAACTATCCAGAAATAGGAGACAGTTTATCGACAGCTGCCGTGTTACGTTGGACTGCTTAAAATTCTCTTCATACTTAAACAATGATATTTTCTACGCTTAATTAGGCACAATTATAGGTGTCTCTTTCTAACATGTTATTTCTTTAACTCTACAGCGTTCTTACATAAAAGTACTATTGCACTTAGGATTAGCCTAATTTAATTAAAACCAAGAGGTTCCGATGTGTTAACAGGCGAAATGCTCACCGGTTCGAAAAGCAACAAAGGCTATAATATAATCAAAAGATCCTGTTATCAAGACGTTGTAGAACTCTCGGCACTCCGCCCCCGCGGCCTCTCAGGACGGATGCTCCGGAAAATTGCTACAATGATTGTGAGAGGGAATTCCGAAATGAAGGAAATGTACTTAAACCGGAGAGCAAAGCGTCTTCCTCGCTGTAATGTACTCCTCTCTAACTCATAACGTATGAACGAGTTGCGCGTTCAATTTAGACGTGTGCTGTGCTCACAATCTACGATATAAATACGAATTTAATCATTAATAGTATAGACTAGCTGTCCCGGCAGACCTTTTTCTGCCCTATTTCTCTAAAATAAAGTCACATTATTTTTTTTTAATGTTAATAGCTTCCCTGTCAGATTTTATTCTGCCAAAACCTATTGGCCTGTCGGCTGTTTTTTGAAAATTGTTTGAAGGAACCTGGCCTTAATGCTATATGTATAAAAATTGACAAATATTGACATTAATATTTATACGTCACTCAATTGTTTTGCCTTCCCGGAACCCGTCCACTAACATTTAAACTTTATGGTATGGTGTTAAAGTTCAAATTGACTTTTAAATATTATTACGAATTTTTTGTATGAGAATATAGAAAAGTGTTGTTTTTAGACTTTTTCAGACAATTTTTAAAATTTTTCTCTCCGTAATAATCTTCCCCAGACTTCAACAAACACAACAAAAAAGAAATCACCCAAATCGGTTCAGCCGTTCTCGAGTTTCGCGCTTATCAACACATTTAGCGATTCATTTTTATATATAAGAAAGATATGTAAATTATAGATTGGGTACGAAAATGTACATCTATAGATGTAGGAAACAAATCAGTTCAATGAGTTTATTCTCATTAAGAGAAAAATCATTTACATCAAAACATTTTCTCTTTATTCCCTCTGGAACAGTAAAGTAGCAAGAGGTCAGTTGACGAAAACATAACTATATTTGTTGGTTTTCTCTTTAATATATTGTAGTACCTTCTTCCCTTTTTGACCTTATAGAAAATCCTTGTAGGACCGTCTCATTCTCATTATGGGGGTCTGATGTGCAGAACTTGAACGGGCTAAAAACTCCTAGGTTAGTCATCTTTAGGCATAGACGAGAACTGTGGGTCCTGTAGTCAATTCACCACAATTCCGTCGCGCCGCGCCCGTCGAGCACCAACCCTGGAGGAAACGCCGCTCCTTTGACAGTAATCGGTGTATTTTGGCAGAGCACGTCACAATGCTCTGCCCACATCTCAAGGATCGTTAGCCGGTTATTCGGATGACATACCCTGAGTGGAATTTATTATAGTTCTGTACATGCCAAGCACGCTAACGTGCCTTATGCAGGAGGATAACGGAGGAGGGTGAAAGCTCTGCGGCACGTTGATTTGCTCGTGACTATGGGTGTAACCAGGTCGAAACGTCGAGCCATAATTAAAAGTAAGTTAATTCGCGAATAAGCCACTTTAATAAGTTTTATATTGAGTCCAAAACGCGAAAGCTTAAAATGTGCCCGAATGTTGATTTCTGGTCTGATGTTTTCGTTTCATGATTTCGAAATAATGTGCGCAGTTGATTTCGGCGCTTACTAGAACCTTAGGTTTCGGCCTAAGCTCCGGGTCAATTTGACTGAAGCTGAAATTTGGAGAGGGTGGCTGAAGCCAAAACTGGCTTCAGCCCTGACATTTATTTATTGAAATAGTCAGAAAAGGGCACATTAAATGTATTATTTTTGATATCGTATATTCACGTTGGTACCAGGCAATCATAAATCACAGGCACATCGATATCTTTCAATAATCCAATCAAAGCGGTCTGTATCCGAACTAATGTTATTGTCAAACCTACCAGCCATTATCTGGGCACAAGTGAACATCTGAATGTCCAGTCACGTACCACAGACGCGAGACGGATATGTACAATACAACGTAAGTCAGAAAGAGACGGGGCGACGATGTAAACAATCGCTCCATTCCAATTACAAATGGTCGCAATTCGAAAAAATTCTTGAACAATTTTTTTTTATGTTTGAATAAATATTTCGAAATTAGAATATCGCAATTGATCCGCGTATTATTAAAAAAAATGACGTATGTTTGATCGACGCAATTCAACTTTTGAATTTGTGGTCTACAACATAAGATTCAAAATTCGGCGGTCGTTTATGTCAGTTGGATTGTAAAAAGAGTATTCATTAGTCAAGTGCTGACATCTATCTCGTTTCTTATTGACAAGGACGTCTCATGTTGAATCAGAATGAGGTAATAAAGAAATTGCACATCCTTTTACGTTTATTCAATTATTTGTTGCATATAATGAATGCTATTTGATTGTACGTCCTTTCAAGAGACCGCCTTATTTGAGAAGAAGAAACGCCGAAAGAAATAACTAATATATTGCGAGTATTTTAAAGTTTTATTTATATGCGATGTGGGAGTTCTTCTAAAAGGCAGTGAATGACGTTCTTCTTTGTCGGCAACGCAATAACAACGCTGCTTGTCTTACATTTGTCTATTGGCGGTGGTGACCACTTACCAGTAGGTGGGTCGTCTGTCTGTTTGCTAAGGAAAGGTATAAAAAATAACGGGATAAATTATTTACGTAAAATATTGAAAAATACATGAAAGGATAATAGAATACAAAATGCGAAGCTCGAAGTTAACATATTTCCTATGGTTTTGTAAGCTCAAATATGCTTATCTTGTACCATCCTATTTGTTTTTAACTTTGCAACCAATTGCAAGCACATTATTCAGTTTAGTCACTCTATTATGTATCTAAAAAAACATTTTCCATAAGACATAGGCGGAAAAATGATAAAAGCCCTTGTTTTGATGTTTTAAAAGTTAACTCAAAGTCTCATAAACCATCGCTGCCGTCTTATACGATATGCAAGATCAAAAGTCTTTTAAAATGAATATATCGCTACTTATGCAATAGATCATATTTATATTTTTACAAATCGTAAAAAGAAGGGGGGGGGTCATGACAAACTTGCTTTGCCTTGATACTTTATGCCCCACCTTGAAAAATTTCAAGTTACGGGGCTGTAAGTCTATGACATTTCATAACAGTATCGGCATAATGTAATCAAAGCCAGGAGAACACGCCGCGTCAACTCGCTACAGATCGTTAAAATTTCCTATTGTTCCATTTAAGAACTATGACCGGTGGTCGTGGCTGGTGTGTAGAAAGACACGGATTTTGGCGTTTTACTTTTGACACGTGGCTGCGGTTTCTTTACATTTCCTAATTCTATGTAGATAAGTTGTTTTTGTTTATTCAACCAAGTTTTGGACTCAAACTCATTATTACTCAGTAACTGTAATTTTGACTTTTGTATTCAATAATGGATTCATATAAAAATAACTATAATTTTTATGGATGAAGGACCGGTATCCATGCACAGCGACACGAGTACTCGTAAATTCGAATCCCCGTAAATGCCTCAGGTTTTTTCAGATTTACTCATGAGTTGGGCACCACATGCTCTTCGGTGAAAGAAAGCATCGAGAGGAAACCAGCATAGCTTCTAATAACAATGTTATGTACATAGATGGGTAAAATGTAATCAAATTTATAAAAATAAATGCAATTACATTTTGCTCATCTATGTTTTAAACACTACAGAATCCCAGATTGCAAACACATTTATGGTTTCTTAATGTTTTAAATGGATTTAATCATGATTACAGAGCAAGAAAATTAAAATTACGACTACATTTTGTAATAGTTCATCATTAATCAGATTACATTTGCCCATCTCTGGTTATGTATACTAGTGCTGTGAGAGCGGGGATCAGCTGTAACTGGTAAGTTTTTTTTAATCAAATATTTTAATGAGGCTTCAGAGCATCCTTGACGGCTATGCCAGCCACGTAAAGTATATCATGTGGTTTAAACTCACTTCTGGCGAAATGACAACTGTATTCTATAATATAAAAATGAATCGCTAAATGTGTTGATAAGCGCAAAACTCGAGAACGGCTGAACCGATTTGGCTGATTTCTTTTTTGTTGTGTTTGATGAAGTCTGAGGGAGGTTATTACGGAGAGAAAAAAACTAAAAAAATACGGGGAAAATAGTAAAAACAACAATTTTCTTTTCCCATACAAACCACTCTGTCCCCAGTTGTCAAACATTTGACGTCAAAACAAAGGAGCGTTAGGAGTATCTTTGTATGCCTTCAAATTGATTAGAGGTTACATGTCATTACTGAAGATAATAATTTTTGCGCCAAGTAAACAAAAAAAAATTGTGTACAATAAGGTATTATAATAAAAATATTATCACCATAGATATTACTAAAGTCTTTTAAAAAGAAGAAGAAGAAAAATATATTTTTATTAGACAAATTAACATAAAAAAAATGTATCTTTGTTTTTGACTATAAAATGTAGAGAAATAGGGCAGAACAAGGTCTGCCGGGACAGCTAGTGAATCTATAAATTCTTTGTGCGTTAACCGACGTTGGCTCTCCCAATACGATGTTAATTTCTCCCACACTTCGCCAGTCCTGAGAGAGAAGTGAACCCGTCATATAAGCGTAAAGATAATGCAGCTACTGATGTATCTTTCGCGCCAAAAGGGATATAGCGTGGCGACTTATTAATGACTAGCTGATCCGGCAAACGTTGTTTTGCTATATAAGTTATTGTAATATCTTCTAAGATGTTCATTGAAATTAAGTGTTGTCAAAGACAATTTTGTTCTCAATTAAATACTCTTAATCAACAATACATTTATTTGGATAAAGATTAATATTATTACGTTGATATAACTCTTAACAAATAATGCATTAATTTCGACCAAATTTGTTTACCATAAAAACGGTTCTAGTGACTTAATCTTAAAAGATAGACATATACTGTCGGGGACATTTTTTTAGATCATTTCAAGAGGAATAATTCTTTCTTACATATATTTTTGGTATCTTGAACAGTTTTTGCAGCGCACGCAATGGAAGCCCTCAAGGATGAATAATTTTCCCCGTTTTTTTCACATTTTCCATTATTTCTTCGCTCCTAATAATTGCATCGTGATGTTTTATAGCC
Organism: Automeris io; assembly: GCA_036320925.1. NCBI lineage: Eukaryota > Metazoa > Arthropoda > Insecta > Lepidoptera > Saturniidae > Automeris > Automeris io. The sequence goes on from JAUDJH010000018.1 coordinate 170,208, forward strand.
TAAAGCCTTCCTCGATAAATGGTCTATTCAACTCAAAAAGAATTTTTCAATTCGAACCAGTAGTTCTTGAGATTAGCGCGTTCAAACAAACAAACAAACAAACTCTTCAGCTTTATAATATTAGTATAGATTAAGAAATTATATAGCTAGATAATAATTAGGACATTAAAACTCATTTCCAGATTTGTCGCGTACGATATACGCCATTTAACTGCTTCTGCAAATTGAAATAAAAAGTCTTATTAATAACTTATTTTTCCGTCATCCAACATTCCTTTGATACAATATTTAAACACTTCAATAACTTAAAGCTGATCCTTCGCTCATAATATCGTAATATTAAATAATCACTGCCTAAAAACAATATCTCATCAGCGAATCTACTAACATTTTGATTAGGCAATATTTACTTACATCTATCTAATATCCGAATCAATTTATTATAATACCCTAGTAAATCTCTTAAAACTCATTAAGGCGCAGTTGTCCATTATTTCGTTAATTACCAGGATAGCAGGAGAGGGCAGGAGTGTGCGGGAGCGGCTCGAGTAGCGGGGGGAACGGGTAATCGGTATCCCGCGGATAAATCGTGAACTTGGATTATTGTTTGGACTGTACGTTGTTTCAGGTGTTTTTGATATTGTACCGATAGCAAATAAAACATTAAAAATGATATAAATTATAATATATCGATACGCTAAATCCCTTACGGAGTGAGCATATATTAGTAGCTGTATCCACATTGCGCTTATATGTCGCGCTCAAGGTGACCAGTATATCAGCTGATCACCGTTCTCTGGGCACTTGCTCATTATATTTTTATTAGATGCCAAAAGATCTTTATCGGCATGATAGTTTCCTTCACTGATGGGCATATGATGCCTAAAATCGTACTTAATTTTGTAAAACTCAAATTTGTTTGGCAGTTAGTCCATTTGAAGGAGCACCTCGAGACAAGCTCTGCATTTTAAAATCACAGCTGTGAGATAGTTATAACTCTGGGAACCTAGGCTATAAGTTTCACACTAATTCATTCGTAAAAATACAATAATCCGAACAAATGTTCAGTTCAACCGATGTAGTATTTGATCATAAAGCGTTGTGTAGAAGAAATGTTTACATGAAATGAGTTGTGAATGATTGTTTGGGCGGTTGGGGTGTATAATATTATATTTGTTAATAGGTAGTAAGATGAATATTTTCTGTTCGTTTTTTTGCGAACTGTACTAGAGGTGAACGCTGACTTCTAGCCCCGGTTTGTTTTCGCGTAAAACTTTAATTAACTAATAAATATGTCGCACGAGGCCTGTCTTAATTTAGAGCGAGGCGAAAATTGCTCGTCACACCTTTTTACTTCAGATCGGGATGAAGATCCCGTGCTACATATTATATTCAAATAAAAAATTGTTGAGGCGATTGATTCCTCTCGCTATTTTTCTTTATTCTAAACGTCCAACTGTCTAATAAAGGCAATAATTTTTAACAATATATTTGGAAGACAGACTAATCTCATAATTTTATTGGTATGTATGTTCTGGTATATCATGTTTATCTTCTAACTGTACGCCTTTTATATATATCTTTATAAGCCGTTGAAAAATCCTGCATTATAACGTCAGGGTCCCGCGTGAAAGTCGTGGCGCTTATGCCATACTCCTACTAGCTAAAGCCCTCGAGATATCTCTTCATCGCTGCTAGTTTTGGCTGGGAGTCCACGTTCTTTGATACGGCGAAAGATACATATCGATATACTGGAGAGATAACTTTGTAAATGTGATCTCGGCAACTTTGGTAGGTGCGTGTTTCTTGTTAGTCATGACTGGTATTTGGATTCGATCCCAGTTTTCGATATTTTCCGAGGCTTCACAAAAATCATTGTTTGTTGCCCCCAAAGCCAACCCTTTTACCCCGCTCCTAAATTATTTGGATTAATTCAATGAAAAAAATGTTTACGGTACAATTTTTCAAGACTTTATTCTCAAAAACTTTGTAAAATCTGTAGGTATGCAAGTTGCTCTTGAAAGGCGACAGAACGCTCCAGTCACTATGACAGTCATTGGAATTGTATACTGTGATCAAAACACAGTTTAGCCGGCCGCCCTACCGCCTACAAACCAGTGATGAGGTGAGGATTGGTGAAGAGGTGATGACAGCTAAACAGAAAACACAGAAGGAATGTCGTAATAAGTACTAGGACGACATAAATTGATACAGCTTCAGTTTCGTCTGAGTCTTTCCTTTTGTCGCTCTGATAGGGGTGCTTGCAGTACAGAGGGGGCAGGCAGGGGCTTGCGGGAGTGCGGGGGGGCTAAAGGGGGGCTAAGGTTGACAAATGGGCCGCTCCGAGCATCCGCGAGCGATACAATCGGTGCGTTGCTTACTGTGCTCCGTTCGAGGAAAAAACGTAGGGCTGCCCAAAAAATCTTTTCAACGACTTGTATTTATTATATTTTTAATATTGTACAGGTAATAATATGTCTATACTTACATAGAAAGGGATATAGTATGACGATATGTTATTAATTTATATGTTCTTCAGCAGGTTTTATATAATATGAGAGTGATTTTTGTGCGCAGGAATGTATTTTTGTTTTTACAATAATAGTTACACAATAAGGGTGACAAAGAAAAAGAAAATGAAGAGACAAGTCATAAATTAGAATATATGAATGCCCCCAGAGTTATAGGGTACCACAGCATGCACAATATTTAACATAAAAAGTAAAATACTGTTACATAAATAAAAAAAAAGAAACGAGATACATAAACTCCACGTAACAGCAGCTAATATAAAAGAATATACAAGTAGCATTACGACTACAATTATAAATACACGAGCTGAGCCCGTGGTTTTCCCGCATTAGATTCCAGTTTCCTATGAAAATAGTATGATTTATAGTCTAGTTCCACGCTAAAGTATTTTTCTAAGCATCGATGAAACATTTTTGAAGTCAAATGGATGGTTGCAGAGTGTACCTTCTACATACAATAAACTAACCTTAACTCTATTTGATATTGTTTTGATATAAAGAATACTTTGAACTTTGTGATGCGCTTTCACTTATTACGAGTACAGTTACCAGTGGCTCGGCAACATTTAATTACGAGTATGGATGTTTGTATGGACGTGTGGATGTGTGAGGTGATAATGAACGCCATTAGAGTGTTCTTGTAGGGTACCTGATACCAGTAGCGTGCATCCCATGGAAACACAAAAGCATTACCTTCAGTTACTCATTCATTAAATATATTGACTTAAAATCTGTCTGTCACATTGGTGGCCCTTCTTTAAGGGGCTGGTTATTATGCGGGGCAACGTGAAAGGTTGTAGGTTTGAATCCCAGTACCGCACATCTTAGCTTTTCCTGATTACGTAGGAATTTAGATACCACATGCTCATTGGTGAATGAAAGCATTGGGAGGAAACCCGCATGGCATCTAATAGAAATGTACCCTGAGAGCGGCGATTAGCTGTACTACTAGTCATGTTATAAGTCATGATATAAATTCCTACGTGCTTACAACCACTAATGTATCTCTGCCCACTCCATAAGGGATATAGCGTGACGATATGTTATAATTATTATAAAATCTGATAATTTCCCGATTTCATATCTTAAAATTTGACCTGATTTTAAGTGTAATAATAATATATTTATTAAATTTCCAAAAAAATTGTCAATGTTTTTTATGCTTCTATAGGATGCATGCCACAGGCTGACACGCTGGGTCAATAAATACAATAGCGTGTAATGACAACCCTAAAGCACGCGTCACTGGACTCGTCCCGTCGTACCATTACTCACTGTCGGTCGCCATTTTCGAGGCGCCCCGCCCGCTACGGCTACGAGCGTAGCGCAGCTACGGACCCGTGGCGTAGCGCGGAACAGTTACGTTCTCAACAGCTGATTATTACCATTGTTTTCAATATCAGCTTTTGACGGACTTTAGGCAAAAAAATTCGGTAAAACTTTCAAATGAGGCTAAACCTTAACTAAGCCTTCGACTGGAACTCTAGGTATATGAACGATTGTACGTAAACAAGCTGATCCCGAAACACGGCAGGTTGAAGCGAGCTACTATGACAGTCTTTGAATTTGTGTACCTCTGTTGGTTGTCGGATTAGGTAACGTTTTTAAGGTTGTTATGACATGTGTGAAATTAATTCCCACCCTATAATACAGCGCTGTACTTATATACCTTCATAGATAATTCAAACCGATCTTTGCTTAAATGTCATGAAAACCTTGTACGACCCTTAAAGTCGTTACTCGGTATTAATATTAGATTGTATTTAGGTTAACCTTTTTAGTTAAAGATAAAAAGGATCCGAAAAAAGATGGGGAAAACTTGTATGGTTATACTGGTAACATGCGTAGCTCGTGAAGGTAAAAAGAAAAACAAAGGATCACGGTAGTAGGTCATGACGTTAAAAGTCAAATTCCAAGCCCCGTTAATCAATTAAGCCGTTTCATTGGTCTAACAGATCTTTGTAAGTAATCCGAGCATAAACCGTGTGTAAAATAATTCAATTTCTTTAATTTTATGTGACAATAACTTTTTAGCATTCACGATTAAAATTTTTCCGATATATTTTGTTAATATAGTCATGTAATCAATATGCTCCTTTCGGGTCGGACAGAGTTTACAAAACAAATTGTATAATCCCTTTTCATCAGATTGATTTTATTCAAACTAATGTAGAGATGATATATATTTGCTCACTTTAACTAATATTATTAACACTAAAGAGACCAATACTCTAATTCGCAATTTTGGTTTGGGCTTATCTATAATATAAAAATGAATCGCAAAATGTCTTGATAAGCGCGAAATTTGAGAACGGCTGAACCGATTTGTCTGATTTTTTTTTTGTTGTGTTTGATGAAGTCTGAGGAAGGTTATTACGGAGAGAAAAATTTTAAAAATTCCCTGCAACTGTCTAAAAATAACACTTTTCTGTATTCTCATACAAAAAAGTTCGTTATAAGTCATTTTGAACTTTAACACCATACCATAAAGTTTAAATGTTAGTGGACGGGTTCTATGAAGGCAAACCAATTGAGTGACGTATAAATATTAATGTCAGTATTTGTCAAATTTTATACATATAGCATTAAGGCCAGGTTTCTTCAAACAATTTTCATAAAACAGCCGACGGGCCAATAGGTTTTGGCAGAATAAAATCTGATTTAGAGAAATAGAGCAGAACAAGGTCTGCCGGGACAGCTAGTTTAGTATAAAAACATACATCAGATATAAAGGAGGAGTGAACTAAATACAAATATTCATCTATGCATTCATTATATAATGTGTAAATATGTAGCTGTGGTTGGCTTAGTGGATAAGGGACCAGTGTACATCCACGGCAATGCAAAAGTCGTAGATTAAAATCTCGACACGTCCATTTGGGTTTCAAAGGAAAACGAGGTGGTAGGGCGTCGGGGCCCGTCTGGATCGCGACCACAGTACATGGGTGTAAAGCCCGTCACAGTGACCAGTTTCGGCTTGTCGCGGTTCGGGATCAGCTTGTGCATATCCAGTAGCTCATATACCTAGAGACCTTCAGTCGCGTTATATGTGGGCCGACATGGCGATGTAGACTATCAATGGATTTTCATCCTTTGGGACTACACTGTACTTACCATCAGGTACTCTGTAGTCACTATGTCGAGCCAGTGTAAAAAAAACATCGTGAGGAAGCCCGCATAGCAACAACATATTTCGGTTTTAAATATTAGGTGTCTACTGCTAGCCGATTTATCGTTATCGTTCGATGAAAAATTATTAGAACGGGCGAAGTGTTGGAAAATGAAACAAGAAGTGTTTTTTTAGTTTTTAATATTTTTTACACAATTCGTAGCATTCACAATGCCGACAGTGCTCTGTCAGTGTACGAGCACACCGTCACGCCAGCGGCAGCGCCAATTCTCTCCAACCGTTCCGCTATCACCAAACAATACAATAAAAATATATAATACTATATGTATAATATATATAATTAAAAAAGGTATCTGAAAACATACCGCTGGCGTACGCGTTTATGTTTTAGTACAACTATATTTACAGTAACTTGATGACTCAAATTATATAATGTACACATATATAATTTAGAGATAAATCATAATAAAATTCTTCAATTAATACATTAATGCCTAAGAACTACTATTTAAGGGTTTTTTTTAATTTTCTTAATAAAAAAGATATATTACACGCATTGCAGATAACAATAAAAATACCATATCAACATAGTCTGGTGTTGCTTGAAAATATACTTAACACTGCGTTATGACAGAATGAATTGTTAAGGTCAGACGGGTTATAAAGCAAAATCACAACTCAAGAAATTAATCATTCATTAGAAACACCTTTTAAACGGGTTTTATGCGCGAATTAAGTTACTTTTAACTATGGCTTGACGTTTTGATCTGGTTAAACAGGTCATGATAGCCAGTAGACTGATGCGGTACGGAGTTTTCGACGGCAATTTATATCGCCTTGTAAAAATGCTGATACTGCGAGTGTGTCGTTACATTTCAAATTATCAAGGAAAAGAGGGTGGAGAAAGTAACTTTGTGCTACTGACGAAAACTCCGCGGCGCGTCAGGCCATTCGATATATTTAAAATTGTTTTTTATTGTTTATAATGATTTCATTGTATTGCAATCAACTAAACAAAACAAACACAAAATACTGATTAAATATTACGACATTAATTTTTTAACCAGTATTTCTACAAGCAGCTTTTATAAAGCATTTCTGTAACTGGATGTTATATATTTATAACTTCGTTCATTGTGACTTATAGTTTAAAATACAACCGAATGATCTATATATAAAATTTTTATGATACGTGAATTTAAAAATTGTAGAAATGTGTAAAATAGTAGCTGATTATTGATAACTGGAAGAAATAAAATTTTCTATGACACAAATTAAAAAGTTATTTAATATTGTTTCAGTCAAATTATAATTATTTTTGAAATATTGTCAACAGATTAGTAAGTTGAATAAGAATAACGGTTTCAGAAACGACACATATTATAACTTTTTTGTATATTCTACAAATTGGATGGTCTATGGCTATATAGGTCTATGGTTTTATGATTTACGTGTGTAGTTAATTGTAAAACCGAAAAATTTTGTAAAAGCATATGATTTTCGTTATAACCCGTCATTCATGATATCTACAAAGCTTACAAATTGTTTGATTTTTTTCTCTAAAGATGAAATGAATTATTTGTAATACGATTATTTTATCCAACTGATTCGAGGCTTGCTATATTTAATTGTATCTTTAATAAAATTGGTGTGCATTAACGTAAGTAATTTTACTCCTAAATATAGAACTACCGTCGTGTGGTAAAATTCCGTAACTACAAACAGTAGGTCAAGCTATCAGTTTTGTCTCAAGTTTAATTAAATATTGGCATTATACTTTTTCAAATACATAACGATGATTAATATTTACTGAAAATTCTATTGTTCACACAGAAAGGTAAATACCTTCCCTAATTCTAGAAATAAACCATTTCTGATAATAAAGTCCTTGTTTTACCACACAACGACAGAATATAGGTACGGTTCTAATAATCGTATTACAAATCTATAAAAGTTTAAATTATACTACAATAAAGCTTGTTTCGGTTAACCTATTACTACTATCATTTTTTTTTATTAAATTTGACATTTTATAGCTTTCATTCGTATACATGCATAAGGCTGTAATGCAAAGCATTACTTTCAACAATGCTTTCTCTTTAATTTTTCCATATACTATACTCTGAGAGATCGAATATTAACTTCCGAAATATATAGTTAAAGGAAGGATATTAGTTTTATGATTTTAAATACAAGTCAGCATTTTTTATAATTGACCTTGGTCAGACACTTGGATATGAAACAATATATCACGTCCTTTGAGAAAAAATAAAACAATATTTTTTTTACTGAAAAACTTTAAATATAATTTCTGTGGTAACCTTATTCATATGTCGTATACATTTTTCATGAGTTAAAAAAAAACAGATAAAATTATTATACAGTTTTATTTTTAAAAATGCTTTTAATTCTTCCAACTCTAAACTGATAATCTCAAAATGACTTTTAAATATGATGAATGATGGATGAAATCCTGGCCGATTTAGATCTTGGCGAGGTTTCCAAATAGTATCAGGTAGGCGTGGGCTGCAGCCCTAATCGGCGAAGGTCAGCTCGCTGATGACTTGTGTAGACCACCTTAGCGCGGAATGACGTTAAATATATCATAACTACAAGAGTGCGTTAAACTGTACTAGTACGTTTCAAGACCAGGAAGTGTGACCGTTGAGCTGAAACAAGGAGTCAATAGCCGTCCAGGAAGGTTCCAGCGAATAGATGCCAACCTTACCAGGCTGGGAGGCGGAGTGCTTATCTGTTCGAGGCACTTCCAAGACCAGGAAGCTGTCCATACGAGCCACGCGGGCTCCTTTATTTAAATATATCCATGACTTCTTCAGTTGTAACGGACACTGGTCACAAAATTGCAGTACTCTTCAAGAGTGCTAGAAGAGCATTAGCTATCTATACTAACAGTAACACATTCAGCCTTTTCGCAGTTATCATTGGTTATAGAGTGCCCGAAAGAGCCTATGAAGCCGCTTATATAGTTGCGAAGTGTGGGATGAGCGCGCGGGCGGCTGCGGGGCGGGGCGGTTCTCGAGCTGACGGCACGCGTGGGGCGCAATCGTTGTACATGACGGCTACTCGTGATGCAATGTAGCGTAGGGGTGTTATAATATATATTTAAGCGAAAGAATATAAAGAACGTATTGTTTCAATCCCATCATGACCCAAGTGTCAATTTGAAGGACATTAAAATTTAATTTATTTAAGCGTTCAGAGTATAGTTATTCCGTGGTTTACTATCTTACATAGATTTAAGTTTCTCAAAACCTTTGCTGTAAATAACTAGTTCATACAAAACTGACAAGGAGGGATCGATTTTAAACCACGGAACCGGTTTGATCGTCTATGGAAAGCTTAATAATCAATCGTGAGAAATTGACTACACGAATAGGTATATATATAATATTATGTGGTTCAAAGTACAGATTAAAACTAACGAATTGATCCTCTAAATCTTTGTGATCTAAAGATATAACAATATTTTGATTAGGCGTATTACTATACGTTCATGCTAGACTGAACTGATGGAAATATTGAATTGAATTCAATTATTAAAAATATTTAGAATTTAGATCAATCGATTTTTTAATCTGTAATCTGTAATGATCTCCTGTTAACATAGAAGGCAAACATTAGGTATCATTTTCTTCAAGACAAAAATATTCCTAAAAATCTCATTTTTTTATTAACATTGTAAAATATCATTCTGTGTTCGTATACATTGGTTACAATTGTGCTGCAGTATATAATAACACGAAGGCAAGGTGAAAAATCAATGATATTTAATTTATAATATCATTTTATACATATAAATATATAATAAATATATAAATTCAAAGATATGTACGTTATCTGTAAACTGAAAATGAATGCGCTGCCTAAGAAATTTATAAATTGACATTAGCACAGAAGTACAATTTGAGCTTGACAGTAGTTGATAATTACTGAATAAATTAGTAAGTGGGTAACGGATGCAACACGTTCAATACATAATTTACTATACGTTCGAAATGACCGCCGTGGACGAACGCGCTGGACTGACAAACACGCCGTCATTCTAAGCTGACGGCGTCGTTAAACTGACCTGCAATCCGCCACTACGATCGCTCATGGCCAGCCGCCGCGTAACAAAAACGATTTTCAAAAATAATAACTATTTTCTATTAATACACAAATCCTTTACAAAAATGATGTTCCAAACTATTACCGCTCTGTCGACAACGACCCAAGTACTTCCATTGATAGTTACAACTTACAACTACTCAATTATTTATATTTATGTAATAACAATACACAATTAGCTATAAATATATATACGATAACTATCAAACCACTTTATTGTTACATTCATCAACTTTTCTTGTATTGTTCCTCGTGATATTAATTGGTATCCCATAAATCTAGGTGATTGCACCATCCGACACAGCGTCCATGTCACTTCGCTTTTACATTACTTTTTTTTTACTTTAACATTAAAGTTGACTTTAAATCTTAATTACGGAGATCGTATACTGTTTCAAATATTACAAAAACTGTTTCGCGTTTATATACTTTTATGTACATTCAGCATCGTTCTCCTGTTGCTATCACGAGCCGGCTTGACGCCGGGTGTTTGCTTGATGTTGTGCGGTAGCCCTAACCTCGTGTTGCGTTTGGACAGCCTGCGTTCCCCAGCGGAGGCCGAACGGTGTCATTGTTATTTACGTCTGAAAATAAAAACGATCATGGTTACTTTCAAATAGACAAATTAGCTAAAATAAATTAAAATAAATTAATAATCATCATGGATATACATTAATAACGAGTGAAATTTGTTTCCTGCGTAATTTTTTTCAGCGTCAAATGATATGAAAATATTTTAGCCATGCGTGAATCTGTATTTATTGGACTCATCAACACTTACCAACTGATCACATCGAAATCAAGTTTAAGCCAAGTGAAATAAAATAAAAAATACAAATCGGTGGTTTTAATTAGAAAAATATATGAGATTTAAAAGAAAACCCTACATTTTACATGGCAAGATTAGTTCGCTCGTTTGTTGCTAGAAAGCATGCTTGTATAAAATTGTTATTCATTGCTTGAGACCATCTCAAACGATGTGGGTACTACTGTGGGCCAACTGATGTAGGTGGTCACCCAACGCGCCTCGGAGCCTACAGATGTTGTATTACTTTTAGTTTTTTAAATAAATCTTGTCCCACAATAGAATTTACTTGTGCGTCGCAATCTTTTTATAGTCATTTTTATAGTCATTAAATATTTGTTTCATTTGAGGATCAAACTCACTCTGGGAATTCGCACACATGATCTTGTTTCTGGTAACCAGGTGGAAAGTCCTCATAGACCGTTGCGAATGGCGTGAGGGCAATACAACTCTTACTGGCTAAAAACACCAGCTTATTCTTCTTGCTGCACGCGGGCTTTGGAGTCTACGTCCCTTCTACATCCTGGCAAGCGAAAAGTCTTACCCAGACGTACTTTCTGGGAGATTTGAGCTTTGGGAGAAGGCCATACGCTTCAGGTCTTTTCTATAAGGTTGTGCTTGCCGCCGCCAGCTCTCTCGTGCTGCAGACTCCACTTTTTTTTTATCAACCGCACGGCAACCCTGGTCTGTCCGATTCCTACTGAATAAAAACCACCGAGATGTCTCTCAAATCGCTGCTAGTCAAGCCTGAGCATCCATATTTCTTCAACGCCCCGGCTCAACATGACCACAGAGTCGTCTGAGCGAATTATTGGTGTTAAATGAAAAATAAGACTTACATGTACAAATGTGCAGGTAACATTAGAGATGATGACCGTAGTACTCGGCTGGGTAGTGCGCGTAGCCCTGGTGGAAGGCTGGGTCGGTCGGCGGCCTGTGCATCATTTGCTGCCCATCCATCATGTAGCCCATGGTTGCCTCCGGACTGTACGCGCCGCTGGGGCCCGCGTGCGGGAATACTGCCGGGTAGAACACTGCCCGGTTAATTAAACTGGCTGTTTTATTTGTCTTAAAACTGGCTTGGGAAATTATCATGTAAAAATATTAAGGGTATAACGCTGCCCCGTGAAATACAACTGGGTAGGATAATGTCCCATAAAATAGTGGCGTTTAATCTGCTGCTGGTTAGTATACGGCCCGGTTAAATTAACTGGCTATTTTATTCATCTTAAAACTCTTGAGGAGTTATCATGTATAAAAATTAAGGGCATAATACCGCCCCGTGAAATGTAACTGGGTAGAATAATGTCCCATAAAATAGTGACGTTTAATCTGCTGCTGGTTAGTATACGGCCCGGTTAATTAAACTGGCTGTTTTATTCATCTTAAAACTCTTGAGGAGTTATCATGTATAAAAATTAAGGGCATAATACCGCCCCGTGAAATGTAACTGGGTAAAATAATGTCCCATAAAATAGTGTCGTTTAATCTGCTGCTGGTTAGTATACGGCCCGGTTAATCCGGGCAGTAGACTTGAGGGAGTTTGCTGCCCGGATGAGAGGGCGGCGGTGCGCAGTGTCTAGCGCGCCGCCTATGAAAGAGGTACTGGAGGCGTGGGCTCTTTATACCCATACCTCCCAGAGAGGAAGCCTGAATAAGGCTGTTCGCTCCCCGGGCGACTGGACGAATTTGGTTTCCCAGGCCTGGGTGGAGTGATTAGAGGGACACCCCGGGGGTTTTTAGTCAGTAGGAGTCTGACACACCGAGGTCGCTGCCCTCACAGTGACCCTGATGGTCCAATGTTGGATTTCCCCCAGGTTACCAAAAAAAAAAACCGGTTAATTAAACTACCAAGAGTGTAATATTACTGGGTACAAGAATACTTAGTAAAATTCGTCAAGCCGAACGGAAAAATGGGTCATAATCACAGTACACAAGTACAAAAACTGTCTCTAGTGGTGGATGGTGATTCGTCTCGGCCTGTCGCGTTTCAGGATTAGCCTGTGTACGTCCAGTTCCCCATATACCTGTGGCATACTCACTATCTATTTATTTATTTCTGTACTTAACGTTGTCTATCAACTTGCTGTCTGGACTTTCTTCATTTCATTCTATCACCTCATGTATCACGCTATCCTGCGCTTTAGCCTACGGTAGGTCTACTTTCTTCTTCCTGCATACCTATCACGCTAAATACCCATAGAACTACTGTCATGGTACGTATGGACTGACAGGAGGACGGCTGTCAATTGATTTTCGTCCCTTGATAAGCGTTATTCTGGAACTACATTGTATTTTTTACTAGGTCCACCTATTAGCTTTTAGTCTCTTTAGGCTCTACTACTACTCCAGGCTTTTAGTCGAATCAGTTAAAAAAAACTGTAAAACACTGACGCGCACATCACTACCCGATTAATTCCAATTGTTGTTTTGTAATAATGGGCAGTGACGTGCATAGAGTATTTTATCAGGGTAGGCAGAGTTACCGTAGTTCATTTGAATATTATAATTAACATTATATTGTTCTCGTAGGCAAGACACATGGCATTAAAATTAAATACTATATTTTTCGTTTTATTAATTTTATTATTATTTTATAATTATTAATTTATTCTAGACTTATTTATCGTAAGGGTATGCAATGCTTTCGTGCATCTATGCAATGAACGCTACTGATAATGGGTAGTTAATTTAATTGGCCGTTAAATTTATTCTTGATAATTTAAAATTACCTTTAAAATTACCTTTGGGGTTTTCTAGACTAAGTGCGGATTTAGGCACCATATGCTCTTTGGTGAAGGAAAATATCACGAGAAAATTCGCATGACATCTAATAGAAATGTCATGTGTACAAGTGCTCTGAGAACGGCGATCAGCTGCGCTACTGGTCACGTTGGGCACGACATGTTAGCGCAAAGTGGACACAGCCACTAATGTGTGTTGACCCCGAAAGGGATATAGCGTAACTATATGTTATAATTATTAGTGTGAGGAATGAAATTGTAGGATCTCGATGTGGAAATTTAGCTAAGTTTTTCGCAAACATGTCGGTTTTGTTTGACACAAGTATAATGTCAACTGGGAATGAGCTAAAAAAAATAATGTTATGATTGCAGAGAGCGCGGCGTCCCACTGGATCCAGTGTTTGTGCCGCTCTCAGAGCGCAATGGCGCGTGCCACCATAAAGACCCCACGAAGAAGGCGGAAATCGGCGTCTATAATGGACGAACACCATTACTTCACGATTGATAATCCACGGAAATTATTGCTTTCGGAAGCCATAACAATTTTGTGGTAAAATTGAGTATTCCTTACGATTCGTCTATTGTGAAGCTTTTGGAATGTAGATTTGCTTAAGAAAGGCAGAGATTTATAGACGCTACTTTGGCTTTCTTTAGACTATGCTCAGGAAATCAGTTTATTTTTGAAATACAACTTAATTTATAATAGGAACTTGAGTATAGGTTTGTATTAGCAGAGCAACGTCTAAGTTAAGGAATTCGGTGATTATTTTTATAATCTATTTATTTAGACTGTATTTGCGTGTGTACTTATGGCAGCCCCATCGTTCCCTTATAAAAGAATACCTAACATATGGGGCCAATGAACCGAATGGAGCTGACGCCTCATCAGATAATGGGTATTTGTTAAACTTCCAGACGTTCCAGTCTGGTTATACCAAAGGTACTCACAAACGCCTCTCTCACTGTTTTAGAGCGGCTATGTTCATTCAACAAATGGCGGATATCATCAGCTATTAAAAAAAAATGATATTAATTATACAATATGTTCTGTAATTTTTGAGTAAAGTCATAGCAAAGTAAAAGAACCGTTTATAAATTTTAACCTAAGTATAATTTCATGCTGAGTATAATTTTTGGAATATCCAAAAGCAGCAGCGTGGGATAACGCTCTAAAATGGAAGACAGCACATTTCAACATGTAGACTACGTTTATACCTCGATATTTATATTATTATATATGTATATTTAGTAATTATGACCTATTTTTAGAGTACTGTATATCAAAAAATAAAAAATAAACCCTTACAGAAAATATTGCCCATCTGTATGTTTATCATGGCTTTTTATAGAATGTGAGTAGATACCAAGTCAACATTAATGTTAAATACTCAGATCTGCAATAGACCATAAATACTTGTAAACAAATAAATACAACTATCTTTGCACCATCGTGTGTAGGCAGCGTGATGATAAAAAAAATGCTGATTCAAGTCGAGGGGATTGATGCATGTCTCCTACCAGGGAAACAGGAAGCAATAAAGGATCCCCCGGGACTCCGGCCGGGCATCCACTACCAGGAGATTATGATTTACTAGAAGGTAAACATTCTTCAGCCTCGGTACGTCGGCTATTCAAACATCGATTAACTTGATTTGTTTCTTTCAGCTTCCATTCTTCCGAGTTTATTACAAAACGAAATTTAACTTTAGAACAAGTTTAAACTATATTGACGTTTGATATTACAAAATAGTTGGACTAATTGCGATCAGTTGTGTGTAGTAAAATGTATAAATGAAAAATGGATCCAGTCACTAATGTATTTATCTCCTTTGCTCATTCCTATGGAGATAAAGCGTGATGATACGATATTACTATTTATTCATAACTAGCTGTCCCAGCAGACCTTGTTCTGCCCTATTTCTCAAAAAGAGTTTGTATAGGATTATCAGTGGTTTGCATAGGAAAACGAAATTGTTGTTTTTACTATATTCCTAGCATTTTTTCATATTTACTCACCTTTTAAACCTTCCCTGGACTTCAACAATTAATTCAAAACCAAAATTAGCCAAATCGGTACAGCCGTTCTCAAGTTTTAGCGAGACTAACGAACAGCAATTGATTTTTATATATATAGAATATTAATCTAACACTGTTTGATTGTTTAAAACATTTACTTCAATAGTAAAAGGAGTATTTGGACATAGCTTTTATACAAAAAAGGTCATATAAAGAAAATTTTGTATTCTATGAGTATTTGGCTGATATGGAGGCGTGACCATAGAATGTTGTATATCGTACAGGATATTTAATTCAATTAAATTTGTATCTAAGGAATAATCTTTTGAAAAGAGCGACTACTAGACTTTCTTGCCAACTCTTATCAGTACACCCTTAACCAAACAGTGGTAAATTTATTTTATGCATATTTTGAATTTGAGTAAAAAACAGGAGTTTAATTATGCAGTAATGTATTGTATTTTTAACGTCGTCGTGAAGCCAGAATGTATTTTAATAGTATTTAATGGCACAAGTGTGCTAAGTTGTTTATTACGGACGAGATAAAATTATGCGCGATCTCTAACATAAGAGCCGTAAGAAAACCAAGTCTTTATAATTACCAAAAGATACTTAATATAACTTAACTTTTACTTATTATAATCCTAGTGCATAATGTAGATAGTTATAAGCATAAAACCGATGTAACAATACACTCCTTACGAACAAGTGCCATAAAAAATAAAAATTCCATAATAATTATAGTTGCATTTTAGTATTAACATATTAGCGCAAAGCTGATACAGACACTTATATCTCTATATCTGCTCACCCTGAAAGACATATAGCGTGACGATATTATTATGTTAGTATTTAGTTTGTGCCAAACACAATGCAGCATAAAACAAGTCTAAACGTCCCATGAAGCGGATGCGGTCGCCCGGCCAAGTTTTCCGACGACGGAAAATCGAAAAACCGGAGGGTGAAAGGATAGATGGAAAATTGTTTTGGCAATGAACTAAAGAAAATGGCTGCCGCATTTCCTGCGGTCAAGCCAAAAAGTGCTTTTCCAATCACTGTTATATTTGTGGACGCTTGACGTTTATGTATTCCTGGTATGAGATGAAAATATACTTTACAATGAAGCCAATTTGTCTCTTTTTTCTATCGTTATCATTGAAGTTATTTAAAAAAGGAAACTTACCTGACATTTCTTGTAGTTTGTAATGCAATAAAGGTGATGATGTTACAAAGCAAATTTATAAATTAACGAAACCCTACGTATACGTTTTTTTCAATTACATTTACTTATTTAAATTTTCTCATAATCTATTCAACTTTTAAAAGTCGAGTTAACACAGTATCAGCAAATAACTCTTCTGAGAAAATTTTATCTAAAGGTAGAACACGAATTTTGGTAGTAGTCAGGAGCGAAGACTCAGAACAACAAGAGTTTTTCAACAATTTTATATATACATATATTAAAAATTAATAATCTAACCTTTTTTAAAATAATCTACATACATATACAGAAAGTTCTAAAATAAATCGAATTGATATATGACAATTAACGGAGTGAAACATAATGGAACAAATAGACACATAAATATAAACAGTATAGTAAATTTGATCTTCTACTTATTTTTTTAAACCAATTATTTCCTAAAATTTTGATTAGAAATTATATGCAACATTTTGTTTGCTTTTAGCTTAAAATATATCGATTGTAGGATGAAAAAGTTAGAGGCTTAATTTAGAGAGTATAAATTTACAACAAATTTTTTAACTACCATTGGGAGATAAATGTGATCACATCTTAGGTTGCGCTTCGACAAATACAGAAAATTGATATACAAATGTGGAATGAAAATAATTCCCGTATATATTGCACAGCCGTAAGTTTGTCCACTGGCTGTGCTGACGTCACCCTATTTCGGCTTGCACGTGACCGGCAGCCAGTGAAAACGCAAAATAAGCTGCTTGTTTGTGTAGTATAATCATTTGGCAATTCAGTGGGAAGCGAACTCTCTATACACTTTCTACTACTATGTTAAAACGTCTATACATAACAGCTGTGAAGTCAGAGACTTAAAAAGTTTAATATTGAAACTTTCCCACGTTGGCAACACTACAAGCTTCATCCATCACTTTTCGTACGTCACGGACGCAAGCGGTTTTGGCAAAAATCGTGCGTGTTTTTGTCGCTTCAGTCTCAGTGGCACTCTTCCAAAATCCGTTTTAAAACTTGATTTCGTGTCACAGTTAATTTTATCTCATGCTATTGTGTAATTTTGTCCATTTATTTTATTTTAATGGCTTGTGACAATTAGGCCGCACGATTTTACAAATTTTGTTGATCAGTGTATTTTTAGAGGTATGATAAAGAGAGAAAATGAATTGTTTTGCTGTTATTCGTTCAAGAGTTATGGCAAATATCTACGAAAACTTTTATCAAACCTAGGCCATATTTTCCCTGTAATATTTGTATTATATTCGCTTCTATATTCATCATGGAAACAGCTAAGAAGTAGACTATACTTCCGGTGATCATATTTCCACTATCTTATGACTTTTACTTTCTAGCCTCCAAGAGAAGAGTGAATAGGCATTTGTTGTTCCTTCCATCAGGTGTGATTGAGGTAAAGCGTCCGCCTATAAATTATAATTACAATAAAAAAGAATGAAAAGGAACTTACTCTGTGATATACCCTAGTACATGATAATATAATTTTTCAAATCGGTCAAGAAATTGCAGAGTTATGGGTGAACATAGAACCTACTCCTTTTTTAAGCTGGTTGAACAGAGTAAAAGAAAGGGGGAATTGACCGTACAAGTTTCTACTACATGCTTAACTTTACCATCTTCCTATTTTGAGAATCACCGCACACAACTAATTATAATCAATCAAAATTCTTCTCAAAATAACTATAACTTTATGGTCAGTACAAACTTTCCATTGAATTGCATTCCTAGCGGTGAAAATGTCGCAAATCCATCGTTCCTTCAAATTTTCCGGATCTCCAGCAACCTTTAATACTCGATAAGTTAGAAACAGTGAAAAATATCTCACGAAGAAATTTTGTTGAACTGGAACGATATTTGATGTCGAGCGAAAAAACGAGTTTCTTGGGTCTTTTTGTACAATCTTTACTCGTGAATATCGCAATACAACTAACAGTGTTGGATTCAGCGTACTCGAATTATGTCTTTTACTCATCAATGTTGAAAAAAAAGGTTTCGATTCAAGCGCAGTGTTGTTAGTATCACGGCGGCTGTCAACAAACATTATGATATCGACACGGCGTGTTCAGACGCGAGCTAATGAATTTATTATAACGGGCATAAATTGCCATCTGATGCGACGCCATTGCCGATTCTCGCTGTAAATTACAGCCCATCCGACCAGCCATCACAGTGCGGATCGATCGCATTGAGGTTGTCATGAAAATTAAACCCGCCCTCGTTCCTGATATTAAAATCTTTGTTTGCCTTTCATGTCTTAGTAATAATATACCAATACGTTATATAATGGTAATGGATTTTCGTCCATTGTCGTACTTGGAATACGCTCAACTTTCCATCAGACAGGTGCAATGAAGTCACGTGGTTGAGCCACTATAAATAAACTGCATTATGCATAGAAATTAAGCTTAAGAGATATATATAAAATGGTGCTAAATTCTGGCTCTGGTGGCGAAGTAGATAATGGACTTGTTTCCATACGCGGCAACGCAAATGTTCGTAGGTTCGCATCCCAACACGTTCCTCTGGGTATTTTTAGATTACATACGGATTTAGGCATCACATTGTATCTAATAGAAATATCATGCGTTAACGCCCTAAGAACTGGTGAAGTAAGTAACGTATCACTGCTCACCCCGTAAGGAATACATATGTAATACTCGTACAAAAGAATACAGTTGCAATTTCGCTGTGAAATAAAATAGTTGATTTCGTGTTTTATTTGTAAGAAAGATCTCTCTAATTCGGAGCAGGAGCGGGGGAGACGTCCACACATCCAGATAAAGGCCCGGGCACGCACCGCCGATAGCCGTGGAGGGCGAGTGATGGATGGCACGGGACGGGTCAACGAATTCGGACATTATTCTTTTTACCCTTACGCTCCCGGCATTCGCAAGAGTAAGCCCTTTTTCTGCGCCGTCCTTTTTTCTCCCGGAATATCCGCCAACGTTTTATGGACTGTGCCACAATTACAAAGTAAAAATAGAATTGCTCGTTTGTAATTCTATGCCGTATTGTCGCCGGGATGTGGCGGACAAAAAGTTCCATACGCGGATATTGCTCAGATTTTTTGTTCGTTTCACATCCGAGCTTAGCTTTTAACAAGTTCGTATTAGAGATGTACACTAACCGTTTTCAGTACCGGCGCTTCCATCCGTTCCAATCGGCGTGAAATCATATTTAATTTTACTCACAAATGATACTAACTTTCATGAGTTACACTTAACAGATAAATCTATCTTTAATTTCCTAATATTTATGTAAATCATTATCACGCCTGTTACAAGAAAATGTACAGTGCATTCAGAATGAAGATCAGCGGTGCAATTAATTTGAGTTGTCACAGCGGCAAAACTAAGATGAATTAAGCAAGTTATGCATTTCTGCTCCCCCTGAAAAGGGTATATCGTAACAATACTGTATAAATGACTACTTACTAATTTAATAATATATCTTATCGTATGATTTTACTTATTCTATATAAGAAAATCTATAAATATGAAGAAATAAAATGAATTTGTTTTATACATTTTAGAAACGCTAAAAACACTCATTAGTTCTGCTGTAGATTTTAATTCTTATTTCACGTATTTCACGATGCTAAAGTCCTAGGTTCGAGCCCCAGCAGCGGCAATCGTTTCCGTAATGATCAGATTAGTTTGTCACGAGTCATGAATGTGTCTATGTATTTAAGAACGTATATCTATGTCCAATATCAAGTACAAGTAGGGTTTGAGACTAAGTCAAGTATCCGTAAATATTATTTGACGCCGATAATTCACGCCGATCGCGTGGACGTTCCACCGCCGACCATAGCAACATCGGCGTACAGCCCTAGTCCGTATTTCGGGCACATGCTACCGGATTAAATTAATGTAATATTAGTGTATTTTGTTCAACAGATATTTTGTCTGATAAACTGTTGTTTCATTGTCAGGTTTTTCCAGTTTTCGATAATATTTAGAACACGGTAGTTTAGAAAATGGTAAAAAATTGGATTTCTTTTATAGTCTATCAATAAATTAATATCTGTAACACAGAGTGACTCGTAAGTCATAGTTAAAAGCTAAAGGAGTGATAAAAGGAAGATACTTCTGGTAAGATCTAGTTTTATATCTATCTATTATCACGCCAAATCCCTATTAGGGTAGGCAGAGAGAATGGGACGCCACTTTATTCTATTCTTGCAAACCTTTCGCTTCCTTAACATTCATCAGCCCCTGCCTGCACTCTCACCGATTTCGCATGCTTTTGACATTACCCTTCATCAGAGCTCTTTTTATTTGGTCTGCGTAGGTAAGTCTTGGTCGGCCTCGTCTCTTATTTCCACTCATATTCCTCCTTTCATATTGTGAATCCTTTTTGTCCTTTTTGTTTTTTTCCGTTTTGGAAGTCGAAGCTGCTCGCGTCCGTAGGCTTTACCCTAGTTTCCCTACACGTGACTCCTGGGTGCTGCTAAACGAGCAGCAGCGAGGTGGTAGGGCGTCGGTGCCCGTCTGGATCGCGACCACAGTACATGGGTGTAAAGCCCGTCATAGTGACCAGTTTCGGCTTGTCGCGTTTCGGGATCAGCTTGTGTATATCCAGTAGCTCATATATCTAGAGACCTTCAGTCGTGGTATATGTAGGCTGACAAGACGATGTAGACTATCAATGGATTTTCAGCCTTTGATAGTCGCTTTCGTTTTTGGACTACACTGTACTTACCATCAGGTATTCTGAAGTCACTATGACGAGCCAGTGTAAAAAAAATTGTCATCCTTTCATTATCTATTTTTATAACAGTGGTCAATGTTTTTCTAACCCATCTGCGTCCCGGTCGTAACTTAAACCGGGTGAGTTAAGGCGAATCATCCCTTGGGACTCTCAGCTAGTGCATCTTGCATATTCCACGAAGCACTTTGCGGTCAGTAAATCGAATTTCAGGACTTCAAAGTCGCTTCGAACGTGACCGGTCAAGATAAAGGCTTTGAAATTGGATGCGTGAGTACTGAGTTATTGGGACATGTTTTATTTACAAAGAAGCAGGAATTTAGCCAGCAAATCGTTGGTGTTTTCGCTTTCTGGAGTGTAGACAGTGACTAGTGTAGTATCGGAAGACTAGAAGTGAGATGGGCCGATGACTTGCGAAACGCAGCTGGATGTTTTTGGATGCCAATAGCCCAGGGTAAAGATAAATGGCGAGCTTTGTGGATGGCTTATGTCCAGCAGTGGACAACGTGGGCTAAAGTAATAATGGTGACGAGTTTAGCATTAAAACTGCTCTGTTACTCGCTACAGTAAGGTATATGACAAGCTTTGTGATAATACTGACCGTCGTTTTGATTCCTTAGCTAAGCTGGTCAAAATTTTTTTGAATATGAGATAGTCTTTCAAGTTTTGTTTTGTTTCAAGGTGTGTATGGCTGTTTGAACTTAGGTTGTACATTCCTAGACTAGAAAAGTGCTGATTATCAAGTAGCTAATCATATTTTCTTCTGTCATAGTTAAAAATCCTCTTGAACTAAACACCTTTCCAATAAACAATATCAAAGTCGGTTTGATCCGTTCACAGATACATACGCTAAATTTGTAATACCCCTATTTTCTGGATCTGGGTTAATAAAACGAATATAAGTAGGAACCGATCATGTAGGATCTATCAAGAAGAACCGAGAAGATGCTCTAGTGGTAGCTCTCTTCAAAGTTTTACGGCCATTATAAAATTAATATAATTAATATCTGCTTACACCGTAAAGGATATAAGCATGACAATATTATTTATTATTTATCTACCTATATATTTATTAATTCGCCGAATCCATGTTAAGGTAGGCAGAGAGAATGCAACGCCACTTGTCTCTATTCTCGCAAACTCTATGCATTCTTGTTGATTCCGTGTACTTTTGAGATCACTGTATCAGAACTACCTTTACTTGGTCTGTGTAGGTAATTCTCGGTCGGTCTCGGCTCTTGCTTCTACTCTCATTCATATTTTATATCTTTTTCGTCATTCTTTCACCATTTATCCTCTCCTAGTGCCCGAACCATCGAAGCATGCTATCGATTACACTATCTTTCGAATCAACCATTATTATAGAATACTATTGTTGAGTGATCAACAATTCCACAATGCACCGCGAATTCAAAATATTATTGGAGATAGGATAAATTAATGCCGATCAACTATAATATATATATAAAATACACGTTATTAGCGTAATGGAACAAATTATGAGCTTGTTCAAGGTTTTGGTTCAGGATTCGCGATTTCATAGCTTGAGAAAATGCTTCCATATTTTATTTATATTCACTGGTGTAAACTATTTACATAAAGTGTTACTAAAATGTATAAATAGATGTACAAGAAAAATGTTACCTGCTCTATTTGACTGATCTATCATTGGTTGAACTATCCTACGCCTCGCGTTGATAAACCTGAAACAAACAGAAAAAATATTATTAATATTATAAAATTAATTACTGAATACACAATTCACAAAACTATGGTTTTTATGGATAAGAATTAGTGACTCTCCACCACGTTTTTAGATTATGTGAGTTTTTTTAATAGGCATTATCTCAAACACCATCTCTATTATAAAACATAGGACTCCGCCACATCAATTTGTATATTCGTGACAAACTCAAAAACCACTGGGCAGATTTTTATGCAATTTTCAGCAATATACAGAGTCATAAATGATAAATATTGAGTGTGTAATATGTTTTGTGTACATTGGTTGTAATATGACGTAAATTATTAAAAATTTCGAACATAATCATGTCGCGGGTGCTTTCATTAAGAGAAAAGGAGAAGAGAAAGGAGTATGTTTAGTTAAAAACTAACAAAACAATAATATATATATATATATATGATTAATATATAAAATATATATATAATAAAAATAAAATATATATATAATAAATATTATATTATTGGCGGTAAAAAGTTCGCCGAGTCCGTTAGCAATAAAAAAACCACTTTAGGAAAAAAAAGGTTTTTTTAAAACAATATATCACCAGGCATTCATAAGTAAATAGAAGATGAATTCCATAATTTTGCAACAATTACTCGCGCAATATGTTATACGTCTGTTGAATAAGTAATCTCCCCGCTCGGCTGCCGCCCTGGTGCATTCCCAAAATTAACTGTCACCATGAATTATGTGCAAACTAACAGACACACACGCGATTGCTTTGTTATTCGATTATATTCTTCGATCATTATGTATTGTAATTGTATTGTAAAGTTTGAAACATATCCATTCGTACCGCCTCATACATATCAAACTTGACTTTTCAATTCTCGTATTCGAATATCGAATATCGATTAATATCGGACTGATAATTATCAAAATCGTTTTAATAGTCTCTCGCACACTCTTCTAATATTAAAGACACATTTTCTTTCAAATAAATTAAAAAACCGTTAATATTTTAAATCATTTTTAAATTTAAATAAAATAGTATACTGAAACATAATTATTTTTTATAGAATTTTAATTAAGTTTTCGGTGTATTTAACACGTTTGTTGCCCAGCATGATTCAGTTGAGAAATATCTCACGGGGCCCAAATCCCTGTAACCAAACGTTACGCAGGAATATTAACAATATAACTCGAATATTATGGTTAAATTGTGACATTATTATCTTCAATTTATCGCAAAGAAGTTTGTTTCTCACTTCAATTGTGTTTTAACGAAAACCATGCACCACAGTATAATGAGATTTGTTATCCTATATGAATTAATGAAAAAGTATCAGCATTTTCATGTGTTAAATCGCTCAGAAGTACCGTAAAATTATTTATAAATTTATTTTTATTGATACAGCTGAGTAAATACGACTTCAATGGAAATTATATCACAAAATAATCTTAATCCCATCCCTCAGTGGCTACCCCATGACACGTAATTGTTTAAGAAACATTAAAATTACACGAAACGCCGGCGAAATTAATACAAAACGCAATTTAACAGATACGCTCTTAAAGCGTCGTAAAATTTCCCGTTTTTATCCCGGGACCTCCCCGGGGGTGGGGGATGAAGAGTTAATGAACTAATCTTGATATTAACAATACATTAGGCGCAACGGACGCTGTGCTGTTTCGGGTAATTAGTTGGACCCAGGATGGGGATAGTTGTCCCTTCGTAAGGGCCATGTCGATTTCCGATTGTAACATTTGTGCGTATACGAACGGGTGATAATATTAATGTTTTACAAAACTAATGCATTTTTTTTACTGGCTCCACGAAGTGATTACCCCGCACCTGATGAAAAGTATAATCTATACTAATATTATAAAGCTGAAGAGTTTGTTTGTTTGTTTGTTTGAACGCGCTAATCTCAGGAACTACTGGTTCGAATTAAAAAAATACTTTTATGTTGAATAGACCATTTATCGAGGAAGGCTTTAGGCTATATAACATCACGATGCAACTATTAGGAGCGAAGAAATAATGGAAAATGTGAAAAAAACGGGAAAAATTATTCATCCTTGAGGGCTTCCATTGCGTGCGCTGCGAAAACGGTTAAAGATACGAAAAATATATTTACCAAAGAATTATTCCTCTTGAAATGATCTAAAAAAATGTCCGTGACAGTATATGTCTATCTTTTAAGATTAAGTCACTAGAACCGTTTTTATTGTTTGTTTGTTAAGAATTGTATCAACGTAATAATATTAATTTTTATCCAAATAAATTTGTTGTTGATTAAGAGTATTTAATTGTGAACAAAATTGTCTTTGACATCACTTAATTTCAATGAACATCTTAGAAGATATTACAAAACCTTATATAGCAAAACAACGTTTGCCGGATCAGCTATTATGCATAATATAACTGATGTTTATTAAAGTTTTATATGTACCAAGTCTTAACTGGATTAGATATAAGATTATGGGAGAGATTACATTTAAAATAAGGTATATTACATTTAAGTTACGATTTCGAATATTGGTGACTGTATGTTTTTCAAATCATTTCCGCAAGCTGATCGAAGGCCTATCTTATGGTAAGTGGTCATTGACGCCTGTGAAAAGTTACAAGACAATGAACTTTTTTATTGCGTTGCCGACCAAAAAGAATTATATATTAGGATTAGGATTATTAGGCATGTTATAGAGGTCTAAGAAAACAACTATTGTAACCTGGTAACCCATTCTACAGCTCCAAAGTGCGCAACAAGAATATTCTAGAATACCGTTGTAAAACTTTATAGATATCGTGATGAACAAGTCAAAAGGTTATCCTGTAAGTCGAAGTTCAAAGCTAAAGGAGTGATAATATAAACTTCATAACTTACTGTAAATACGGTTCCTCAATTTTAGATCTTTTTTTATTTTGAATCGTCACAGTGAAACCACACCTGATGGTAAGCATGGTGAAGTCCAAAAATAACAACGAGTATCAACAGTAAAAAAAGCCAATGTATAGTCGCAGCGATCATGCCGGCCTGCACAAATATCACGCTTCGTTTAAAAGATTCCATATTATAAAACAGTGGGAACATGTTCGTGGGAAGACCACAAGATATTAGATATTGTTTAGAAGACATTCGGAAAATCACAGTCTTAAAGATTAGGTAAAAGTTATTACGTGGGTATACTATTATCTGTCTCTTTCTTCGATTGCCACTTACGCAGACGACGTCTGGGTTTAGATATGCAGGAATTGTTTGAATAGAAAAGGGCGATGAGAATAAATTTGCATTTCTATAAATAAATATATTATTTAAGGGCGTAATGTCTGTCCCCGATAGCGGGTTATAAATCAAAACAGCGATTTGGATTTGTTAATAGCGCTCCTGGCGTAGGGTCACCGTATTAAACGAAAAGTTTTCGGGACAGATATGGGGAATTTTGGTATAGAAAAATTATATAAGAAAGGTCAAGATAAAAAGGTCGTGCTTTGCTGGGTGTAAGGGGAAAAGCAGGATCGACGCAAAACAATAACATATTTAGAACCACGTTCTAAAAAGAGCTTGAATGTGATTTGAACTTTAGGCTGTCGATTGCGTTTAGACCGAAAAATAGCTTTTTTTTTACACTGACTCGACATAGTGACTACAGAGTACCTGATGGTAAGCACAGTGTAGTCCAAAAACGAAAGCGACTATCAAAGGATGAAAATCCATTGATAGTCTACATCGTCATGTCGGCCTACATAAACCACGACTGAAGGTATCTAGGTATATGAGCTACTGGATATACACAAGCTAATCCCGAAACGCGACAAGCCGAAACTGGTCACTATGACGGTCTTTACACCCATGTACTGCGGTCGCGATCCAGACGGGCAGCGGCACCCTACCACCTCGCTGCTGCTCGTTTAGCAGCACCCAGGAGTCACGTGTAAGGAAACTAGGGTAAAGCCTACGGACGCGAGCAGCTTCGACTCCTAAAACATGATAAAACATGATGTTCTTAACCAGTGAAACTTCTTAACCAGTATCATTCACAGGTGCGGGTGAGTGTGGAGTACTGTTATCACCTTTGGAACAGGTTCGCCAAACATTAATTGGCCGGTCTGGACTCATTTGATGATAGGGCTCGTAGACTTCTGGGCGATAAATCTTTGTATGAGATTAAAATGCAGAACATCGATCATCGACTTAAACTCTATATAGCAGTCTTTTACCGGTTGCACAATGAAGGGAATGAAGGTTGAAGGTTGAAGTTGAATGAAGGTTCTAAAAAGCTATATTGTCTAATTTCACCGGCTCCATTTCGTTAGAAAACTACTAAATACCGTGTCGGATGCCATCCGTATGTGGTGGATGTTCCTTATATATGCACGAAAAGATTCGCTTCTACATTTATCATGCGAACGGCTAAGGAGTGGAATATGCTTCCAGCGACCATATTGTACGTACTTATGACTTGGGAGCCTTTAAGAGAAGAGTGTAAATTGTAAAAAAAATGAAACAAGATTATTTCAGATAGTAAGGTTACTTATAAGATGTCATAATGCGAAGTATAAAAGTAAGATAGAAAGAACATTATCATGAGAGGTTATAGTTTGGTTACTGGACGCATCCGGAAAATTCCTGACGTATGGTGACCTTATTTTGGAGGGGTCAGATCCCTCGTGTCCGTAATAGGTTGTCGCGCATTGTTGCAAGCATTATGCACTCGGGATGCGTTCGCTGATATATTTATTTCGTATGCAAATCAGTGACTAATTTTAAAAAGATTTTGACATCGCTGAGTTCGGCTTTATGCGCGTAACGACTCACGCTTCTGTGGTTTGGGAATATTTTTATGTATAATTGTTATTATATTATTTGTACTAGCCTATGATTTATTGTTCACTAGCTATGGCTGCGACTTCGCTCATGTAGAAGTAGTACGTTTGTTATGATAATAATATAGAAGCCATCGAATGTTTTTATATAAATTCAACAACTCAGAGATCGGTTATCATTTTATGCTATATGTATGTCAGCCAAATCACCTGATTTGTTATTTTACACATTTTTTTGCAAATAAATAATCGATGTGTTTTTTAAATAGAAATATATTTTCACTTATGAACCGATTGAAATAAAATCAATGTTAAATGTTAAAGGCAATTTTCCGTAATACATTAATGAAAATTCCATGTAAATCGATTAAGCCGTTTCTAAGTTTAGCGGGCACAAACGCGCACAAATGTGTGCATATTGATTAACAATTTCAATACATTTATACTAATATATAAACGAAACTTTTTCGTAAAGCGGTATATACAAAAAACTCTTAGATTATTTTTCATCTGGATAATAATATTTTTTTCTAAGATATTAGGAAATTTCAATGAAGTGTTAATAGATATTTGTGCAACTATTTTTTTTTGTCCTCGATTGTTGTTTTTTTTATTTCACTATGCTTACCACCATGGGTGCATTTTTACAATGAACTATAAATGATATAATACTATTAGAAACAAAATTATTCAAATGAAAATTTTATAATTTGTTGTTATACTAAAAATACGACGAATTCCTAAAAAACTTATATCAAGCCATCAATAAAGGTAATTATTATGGGGTGGTAGGGTGATTGCCCAAAATTGGTCGTGATGATAGAACACAAGTGCAAAAACCGTCTTAGTGACCTGACCGCATTTCAGGATCAGCCTAAATTCGTCCAGTTGTTCCTATATCTAGAGACTTTCGGTCGTGGTATATGTCGGCCGGTAGATGACAGCAACTGTCAATGGACTTTCTGCCTTTGATAATCGCTGTCGGTTTTGAACTACATGGCACTTTTCATCAAGTGCAATGTAGTCACTGTGTCGAGACAGTATGAATAAAAAAAATGACGTAATTATTGGGGCGCACATATGGTTTCTATATATCTCCTAATTCTATAATTATGACGTACGATAAAAGAAGAAACCACTCGAACTCATGATGTCCTGGTACCAAATTATTATTACCACTGCGATTTTCCCGGCTTTTCTGGAAATAGGGAAAGTTAAAAAGGCAATTTCGCTGCTCAGACACGTGCTAACGTCAGGGGCACAAGACGGCGCAAACTACAATGACACTAAAGGTGCCCGTCCGGTCCAGCCAGTACCTTTCAGGCTTTGCATAAGCATGCATACGCAAAGACATCCGATAAACACGACTGTGCGCCGCTGTCAAATGGTGTACTAATTTTGTGACCCGGTCTCCGCTCTACCGAATCGCAACAGGCAGAATCAAACGTGTGCCTTTATCCTACAAGTCACATGCAACGCTCCTCATTACTCTGGTAATCACTCCGACGCAGGCTTGAGTTTCTTTCGACATTTCTTCTCAATGCAGTCGCTTCTGAAACGCTGGTAGATCACCGTTAGGTTCGTTTTTCAACTGGCCGGCCGCCCAAGTCGAGGTCCGTACCCACAGGGGTGCCCTTGCGTAGCCGCTCAACCCATAAATTTCGCTGGCTGATCGCCCTCTACGTTCGCCCACCAAGCTCGGTTTTGTTCTGAAGGTCTTTCTCAGGCCACAAACGTAGGACAACCCCGAAAAAAAATCCCTGGTAATGTCTACTGCTTGCAATTTCGTGTCGCGAGTGCGTACCCGATTGTGGGTTATCTTGTTTCAGGTAACTGCAACTGTCGCGGTCGCAAGAATCTGACTGCCACCTTAAGCTAGAGAAATTTAATTTGAGCAAAACTTTTTAGATTTTAATTACCTGAGAAGCGAATTAAATAACGGGAGGGTTGAAATGCTTTCACAATTTCTCAAGAAAGGGCGATACGGCGCGTAGTAATTTATAATTTATTATTGTTTTGTTATTTCCACGTGCAAACGGGATATTGTTTATTGGATTTGTAAAAGCTTATTGTTTTCAGTTACCGAGGTACCTACTGTTTTAAATAAATATTGTTTGTAAACTGGATAAATTATGTCCGGGGAGTTTTCGAGTTTCCAATTTGTTTTGGTAGCAAGAATATTGAGATAATTTTCAAAATGTATTAACATGTAATTTTCTTAAGGCTTACATGCTCATACTTGACATCAATCACACCTGGTACAATGTCAAGATAAGTCCGAAGATGGACTGCGTCCGTCCAACAAAAGCCTATTCACTCTCCTCTTAAAGGCTCCTAAGTTATAAGATCGTGAAAATATGCTCGCTGAAAGCGTATTCCACTCCTTAGCTGTTCCCATGATGAATGTAACAGCGAATCTCTTCGTGCGGATATAAGGAACGTCCACCACATACGGATTGTATCCGAAAAGGCGTTCAGTAGTTTTAAGATTCATTTATTTATTTGCTTTTTACAGGGTTGCCAGTGGCCCGGTACAATAACTCATTTACACAATACATATACACAGTTACAATCAAAAATGTACAGTTCGTATTAAGGCATCCACAACATACGTCAGAGTGGCCTGTTTATTTATACTATATTATATTATATCATACTACATCATATTACATTATACTATATTATTAAGATGAAATGAAGCTGGTGGAATTAGAGAATGCAGCTCATGAGAACACTCTCCATTGTGCAACCGGTAAAAGACTGCGAGGTAGGTGACTTTACGTCGATGCTCGATGTTCTTTCGGCATTTTAACGTCAGTCAAAGAGTCATTGCCAACAAGTCTTCAAGCCTTACGATCAATCGAGTGCAAAGCGGCCAACTGATATTTTAGCAGACCTGTCCCAGAGTGACAACAGTATTCCACACCCGGCCACACCTGTGCCTGATACAGATTCATAAGTTTTCTACATTTCATCCGAATCACACATTAAATCACGCCCAATATTAAATTATAGTTCAATCTATTTATATAAAATTTTCAAAATAAGTGATTGTTAAGAATTTACCGTTAACAAAGTTGCTATGTTCCACTGGTGTTAGGTTCATTTTTT
This sequence comes from Automeris io, assembly GCA_036320925.1. Taxonomy (NCBI): domain Eukaryota; kingdom Metazoa; phylum Arthropoda; class Insecta; order Lepidoptera; family Saturniidae; genus Automeris; species Automeris io. The sequence goes on from JAUDJH010000018.1 coordinate 201,123, forward strand.
TTTTCGAACCTTGGTACTTACCTCTGGGTTTTCTAGATTAAGTACAAACTTACGCGCCATATATTCATCGGTGAACAAAATTATTATGAGAAAGCCAGCATAGCATCTAATAGAAATGTCTATAGCGCAAAGTGGATACAGGCAATACATATGTGCTTACTCCTTAAGGCATATCGCGAAATTATGTACTAATATCTACGATAATTGTTATTTATAGGAACGTTTCATTAATTTTTAATATTCTTAAGGATATGAAATAACATAATCTACGCAATACAAGCCATAGCTCAGAGTATTTAAGAGTTTATACAGAACAAACATTGCAGGTGGGCGCGCCGGGCATTAGCAGAGGCGATAAATTACCTTTTTCCCTAATTAAGGCTTACGCAGACCAAAGCGGGGATTCCGCAGCGCCTGTTTCTTGGCCAAAGATGTTAATTTCGCGACAAACAGCCTTATTTCTGACACATTAAACTACTATAAATGCTAGAAAACAATTATTAATAATAATAAATCGACACACTAGATCCCTTTCAGGGTGAAAAAATATACATTAGTGGCTGTATCCACTTTGCGGTTATTTATATGTCGTGCACACGTGATTGATTGCAGTTCTTAGAGCATTATTAATACATGATATTTCTATTAGATCCCAGGTGGGATTCCTTACACTATTTTTCTTCACCGGTGAGCATGTGGTGTCTAAATCCATACAGAAACTAGAAATACCCACAGATTTTTGCCGAGATTCGAACCATTACTGCGCATGAATACCGGTCGCTTATGCACTAGGCTACAGCCGTCTCCCTGCCAGCAGTGGTGTCGGCAATGCTGGCAGGATATGACAACTGGAGGGCCGTGGTCTCCTTCTGTGAGGATGTCATGTCCCAGAAGGAGGCCCCAGAGCGAGAACGGCAGAAGGCCGCTCGATAGAGATACCAGGGTGCCGGCAAACACCCTGGCACATCAGTCCCAGCCGACTGGTCGATCCACGACCGGTTGGCTGATGTCTTTCGGGTCGTGGCTGCTCAGGGTGGGGGCCCTGAGCAACTGGTTTAGGGGCCCTCGAGAAGTTGGCAGGGCATTGGGGCGTGCTCTGCCTAAATACAACGAGCAGTATCGGGGAGGGTATCAGCTCCCCCGAGTTTGTGCCCAGCGGGCGCGGCGCGACGGGGCTGTGGCGAATTGATTACAGGACCCACAGTCCCCGCCAATGCGCAGAAGTAGTCACCTTGGGGTTTTTAGTCGGTACAAGTCCGACACACCTCGGTCTCGCAACCCCCCTGTGCGGCTGAGACGGTCCTATGAGGATTTTCCCCAAGTAAAAAAAAAGGCTACAGCCGTAGTGAATTATATTATATATAGGGGTAAGAAAATATAGGGTAACTTAGGGTCATAAACATCAAAGAAACTCAATTTCTCGCTCAGTCTCAGAAATTTTCCTTTTTAAAAACACTTTAACATATCAATGACTCATCTAATGTATATACATTCATTAGTGTTTAAGGAGTTTAAAATTTATTGAGCTTTTGTAAAACTAACTAGGCGTTAGGCTTCTATCTGTAATATTATATTAGTAAGTGTACAGTGGCTTGCGGCGAATGTTTAAATGTGAAGCAGGTAAAGCTTAATCATATGTGAAGTCGATATTTACAACCTTTACTATGATGATAAATAATAGATAAAAGTTTTGTTAAAAAAAAAGATATATTATAAAAAAACTACTTTATTGAACGCAGGCATAATTGATATTGGCTACCTTGAGGAACGTTCATCGCACGCCTCTGTAAGTAATATTTAATTTACTAAGGTATCATAATTACAAAAGAGGTTAAAACTAATTACATGTAATACTTATTTCCAGAAACATTCAAATTACCGACACGTACTGAGCAAAGTTTGCGAAACTTTTATCAGTTCCCCGCAACTCCGAGGCAAAACCCCGAAATCGTAATCCCAGGGTACCAGGGCGACATAGCTTATCGCCGGTGGCCTGCGATGCGGCCAAATGAAGGCATTAGTTTTCATAAAGCCCGTCCGAGATAGCCCTCGGTCACTCCCTACCTCCTGCTAAGGGATGCTATCCTGGTACTTGATATATTGCCGCCGATATTTCTGACGCATTTCGCTTTATTTAAGATTTGAATGCGGGTGGGTATTCTCATAAAATTCATTGTCAAAATTCATCAATAAAATTTATTATTCAAATAACTATGTATATATGATGTATATATATGTATGTATGAATAAAAATTATATGCCGATGAAGTAATAGGAAGAAACAAAACCGTTTGTTAAGGAAACATTTTATTACTTCGAGATATTAAAAAAACTGATTAGTATTAACTATTTAGAAGGTTTTGAACACGAAGCTATCGGTATTTAGAAAGTGAATATTATTTTTTCTATTTTGACTCTGCACAATGGTCACCATTGGCCTTACGTGGTCAATGAATAATACAAAAACTGAGTACGCTTATCGAGAGATAACTAACTACCTGCCAATAGTCGCCACAATAATATCAGCCTATACAAATATCACTTCACGCTTCGTTTAAAGAATCGGTTAATTAAGGACGAAAGGAACCACTCCACAATTCTATGAACTGATAAAGATAAGAGTAAGAGAACTTCTCAATTCTAGCTGTATGTTTTTATAAGTATATCTATCTAGCATATACAACCGACGGCTTAGTCAAAGCGGAATCGATCAACTATAACGCTAGCAGAAAACTGCAAAATGTATGGGTTCACATTACAAATTATACTTTTTTATGATTTCGCTAACTTGGACATAACTTTGCGAATAATTAATCTATACTCAGGTTTCCATTATATATTAAATTTCTAGTTAAAAATGAATCTATTTTCTAAAAAAAATTAATGTCATTAAAATATTAATTGATTAAATTAAAAGTCCCAAAGAAAATTGGTTTGAACGGGCACTTATTATAATTTTCAACGTAAAAGAAATCGTGAAAATGATATAAAATATATTTGAACACGATTCTACTTCCAGCTTTTATCCACAAGCAAGAGATAGGAAAAACAGTATTGAATTATGTTTCCATGCCAACTCGTTGTTTGTAGGGGTTTTTGTGACCCGCACTGTTTGTCTAGTTGTTTGTGACCCCGCAACACTATGGTGTAGGAAGTATGTTTACTAGGGCGGGAGAAAACATGTGAAATATATTTAACAGACTTATGTGTTTTTCTTATCTCTAATTAGTAGTCCTTTTACGTGTTGTTTTGGTGATTTTTATACAAAAATCAAGGAATTAAGAAATTTTTTGACGAATCCAGCCCAAAATACATGATGATGATGCCCCAGCCGGTTTCGGCCACGGCGACTGTTTCAACACCAATTAAGAAAATCGAGGTCCAGTTTTCGGAAACAGTCAATTGCGCAGGAGATATTTAAGTGCACAACTGGACGCGCAGCCAGAAAAGCACTCTCTCGTCCGAGCTCCCTCAGACCCGATGGAAAGGAGAACCAGTACGATCGGGAGGGAGTAGGATGCAGGTTCGGTCGAGTTTTCCTTCTCTGAACACCTGGTTGAATTGCGGTGTTAAAGAGATACCTTAGTCGCCTTTTACGACGCCTCAGCAAGAAGAGGGGGTGCTATTCTATTCTGCCGGCAGCCACCACGGCTTAAATACATGGATAAGAGTGACGAAATACATTTCTGCTGTAACGGTTTTGAAAGCGAAATAGCGAGAAAACTCTAGACTCAAACTGATTCAACTTTGCGAGTCGAATAAACATTGATATCTTTAGATCACTGTACATCAAATTGCGATCCATCGTCCGAATCCGCAGTGGATTTGTCGGCTCAAACCTGAATCTATACAGAAATCCGCGTATTATTCACCCTTTACGTCCCACTGGCTTACGACGCTAGGATGGAATCTTGTTTACAAATACGCTGATGACTTAAACATAATATGGAATTAACAAAAATTATACCTTTGTTTAAAAAATTGGCTTTTTTATGAAAGTAATTAGCGTGGAACCAAAGGTTGATTTCTAGCCAACTTTTTGCCGAAATCGAAGGATTCTTAAAAGCGCCGTAATGGAACGAACCGTTAGTAAATTATTTCAAAATCTTATTACTTTTAACCGACCTTAAAAATGAGTACGTTATATGTTTTATGTATGTATGAAGACGAAGCTTTTGTTGTACACTAAAAATAATGTAAAAAATATACTTTAAAAACATTATAGTATTTATAGTGCTATGCTCACCGGTGAAGGAAGATATCGTGAAGAAATCCGCATGGCAGCTAATATGTGATAATAGAAAAGTCCTTAAAACGACGATCAGCTAGACAGATCGGCTAGGACTAAGAAGTTCTCTAACTCCTTCTTTTGCCGTGTCGTTGGGCTGTGGAATGGTCTTCCAGCGAGCGTGTTCACACCATCCTATGATTTGGGATCCTTTAAGCGTAGCGTGAAGAGATATTTGTGCAGGCCGGCATGATCGCTGCGACTACCGTTGGGTTTTTCTTACCTGTCGATAGTTGTTAGCGTTTTTTTGGCTGCACCATGATTACTATCAGGTATGGCTCAGTCACTGTGTTGAGTCAGAATAAAAAAAAAAATAAAAAAAAAGGAAGTTGTCGTGAAGAAATCCGCATGGCAGCTAATATTAGGTCCTTACATATGAAATTGGCGTTTTGTATGGGAGGAACAAAAAGTCGAATATTTTTTAATATAATATATTTAATTAATCAAAGTATGAACCATTATTTTCTATGTACTTTTGCCATCTCATAGGTAGTTCATTGATCCCTTTACTAAAAAAACCAGTCAGACGGGAATCAATAAAATCTTTGAAGGCGATTTGGACTGCCCCATCGGAGTTGAATTTTTTCCCTTGCAAGAAGTTATCCAAATATCGAAAAAAATGGTAATTTGTTGGAGCAAGGTCCGGGGAGTACGGAGGATGTCTTAGATTTTCCAATTGAAGCTCTTCTAATTTAGTAGCCGTCTGTGCCGCAGTGTGTGGTCTAGCGTTGTCGTGAAGCAGCAGTGGCGTGGAGCGATTGACCAGCCTAGGTCGTTTAGCCGCTAGCTTTTCCATCATGGTTTGCAATTGCTGACAATAGACATCAGCCGTAATAGTCTGGCCAGATTTGAGAAAACTGTAATGAACAATACCGGCACTAGTCCACTAAACGCTTACAAGTAACATTTTTGGGGTTAATTTTCGCTTGGGGCAGGATTTGGCTGGCTGGCCAGGATCCAACCATTGCGCTGAGCGCTTCCGATTATCGTAAAGAACCCATTTTTCATCACAGGTAATGATTCGGTTTAAAATACCTTCATTATTGTGCCGGTTTAGTAATGTAACGCAGCAGTCGACGCGCGTTTGCCGGTTTGCTTCAGTCAATTCGTGAGGTACCCACCTTTCAAGCTTTTTAATCTTCCCAATTTGCTTCAAGTGAATTAAAACAGTTTTATCACTAACATCGCAGCCTGCAGCTAACTCGGACGTGGTTTGCGATGGATCCGCTTCCACAATAGCCTTCAACTCTTCATTATCAACTTGAGTCTCAGGCCGTCCACGGGGCTTGTTCTGCAGGTCGAAATTTCCAGAACGAAAACGTTGGAACCAAAAACGAACTGTGTTTTCTTTTGTAACACGACCGCCATACACATCATTCACCCTTCGAGTTGTTTCCGCAGCACTAATGCCACGGCGGAACTCGTACTCGTAAATAATGCGATATTTTAAGTTTTCCATTTTGTAAAATGAGTGACGCAAACAGAAAAAAACAGAAGAAAAAAACAAATGAATGACGATCATCGAAGCACAAATACATGAGTCTATAGCTGTACAAATTTGAATTTGGAATTCCTTACCAAAGAGGAGAAATTTGTGATTAAAGTGGCCAGTACGAAAAACGCCAATTTCATATGTAAGGACCTAATATATGATAATAGAAAAGTCACGAGTAAGTCCTTGAGAACGATGATCAGCTGCGTTACTCGGGGGCACGACAAATAGCGCAAAGTGGAAACAATAACTAATGTATTTCTGTTCACCTCGAAAGGGATATAGTGTGACGATATATAATTATTATTTACTGTTTAAAATTATTTATAAATGCTAAAATTTAAAGTTGAGTAGTGAAAAGACACTAATTTGTGTTAATATTGATTAACCCATAAAAATCTGTCGAGGTGATAAGGAAGATTGCTTGAACTGGATTGTGATCACAGAACACAAATGTAGAGACCGTCATAGTGCCTTGCTTCGGCCTGTCACGTTTCGGGATCAGCTGATATAAGCCCATTTATTTATATACCTAGGACGACGGCAAATGCCAATGGATTCTTGTCTCTTGACGATCATTACTGCTTTTGAACTAAAAGCTGCCATCAAGAGCACTGTAGCCATTTTATCGTAGTAGTAAATAAAAAAACATTATTTTTAAGGTGTGAGTCATCAACAAAATTAAGGCATATTTTATTGGTATTCACCAAAAAATATATATATAAAAAAACGGAAGATAAAAACACAAAAGTGGAAGCGGACGTCGTCACGTACAAATGCGAGTAATCCTCGGCTATCCCCTATGAGGACAATAAATATAATTCATGAAATCCAACGGTGGCCGCGACGCATAGAAACTGCCCTATATCAGGCAATTATAGGTGCGACCAGTAAATATGATAACCGGGGGATCAAAAGTGAACGCTGTTAGAGGATATTGGTCACGGAATAGACTTCTCAGTTGCCCGCCTTCTTGATTATCACGGCGAGAATTGCTATCTTTAATACGGGCGTTTGAGCGTCCGAATCAAATTGGGGACACTTTTTGATAGCTTTTTGTTGTATATTTCTCGCTAAATTCTTTGTATGGTTTTACCAAAGATAAATTATTAAAATTAGTGGAATTTACAAATAAACATACAAAAAAGTGAAAAAATAGACAATCTAAATTATTAACGGGTTCTTGCAATTAAAAATTGCCGCTTTAATATTATATAAAAAGTCGTTCATAAACGTTTTATGATTGGTACGTAATTGGACGGCATTTTTTTGAAATAATATGTCACCATGCTATAATACCCTTTCGGTGGGAGCAAAGATACATTAGTAGCTGTATCCACTTTGCGCTATACGTGCATTCCAAAATGTTAAAATATTTTTAGTGACACAAAAATTTTGTTCACGAGTGTATTTACAGTACAAAAAAGTCAATATTCCTTGCTCTAAATATAGACAATTCTTGTATTTTCCAGGAAATATTACAAGTACTACATCTAAAATTTTTGAAAAAATATTTATGTCATAAATTTTGATGAACAAGAATCAATTTAAGAGCTTTTGTTCTACTTTAAAACTATTCATTTCTTTTCATATTTAATATGTAAATATTTTGTATGCCTCTCTATATGATAAATAGTAAATAAGTAGTTACAGCTAACTGACCTTGCGTTAATATTTTGTTAAAAAAAATTATACGAAAACAAAGGTTGTTGTTATGACTCAACAAAAAACTTTCCATTTAAAAAGAAAATGCTAATTAGGAAAGCAAAGAAAGTTGTGAAACATAACGAAACCGGCAAAAACAATAAATCGCATAAGTATTTACCAGAGCGGCATAAAGTGGAAAAACAAAAATCGAGCAAATAAATTACGTAAGCGGAAAATGCTTCATTTTAAGGAGTATTGCTCCTTAATCCTATGGGCGCCTGGTAGCCGGTGGGCGTAATTACAGGGGGCAATATATCGCCAGATCGACCCTGGGGTCCTGACCCGGGGGTCCTCATCACCAAACGAGCGACACATGGTACCGCGTTAATTGTCAGGGGTAATATTTTGCTGTTTTCATATTATGACATTTTGTAGGGGACGTGTTCTATGTTGTCAAATCGATCACTCCGATGCAGAGATTTATAAACGCTACCATTACTAAATCGTTACATATATCAAAGTATTTGATAAGTCGGCGATTTAGTCAACTTGAACTTACCTCTGCTAACACTGAGACTTATATTCAGGTTCCTATTATATAATCCGTTAAAGACGTAATTATTTCCTAAGCAAAGTCTAAGTAACATTTAACTCAAACTAACATTTATAAATCTCAACCCAAGAGTCTGACACCCTGCAAACCCCGGCAGCACAGTAGTTCATAAGGATTTCCACCGAGGTTACAAATTTATGTAATTCCTTTTTGTGTCAAAGGCAAACTGAGTTTGGTTTTCTGAGTAAAGTGCAAAACTAAACTGCGTCTTAAATGTAAAGGTGATTTAGGCACTTCTCGTTTGAAACTAGTAAAAAAGAAATAGTAAATATCGACATAAGACGTATAAAAAATTACTAATTCATCTTATATGAAGAAAATTTGTCTGAAGAGTGCCTTGCACTCCGTTTCGCAAAAGAATGAATCTTTTAGATCCATATAAATACTCGATACCAATAAATTCTGTATAAGTATGTTCAAAATCGTATCGAATGGGCTGTCGAAAAAAATCTCCATTACAATCTTAAGAGGCTCTCTCTTGATTGTTAAATCAATGGTCGGTCACAGACAACTTTGTTACTCAATAAAGCATGCAGGAAGTTCTTCACTCTGGGCTCTTAATTGCCGATGGTTTGCTCCTTAGGCCTTGCTCCCTTATATCTATATGTTTCTTTTTATGGAATAATATGAAATAGTAATAAAAATTAACAATTTATAACTAATAGAGAATATTTTAAGCCAGGAACTGCTGCGTGTGTCAATTGATCCCAAATCCTAAAATTAACACTTAACTAATTAGATACCGTGGTGGCATAAATCGGCAGTAAATATCTCAAAGTGTCGCAGATGGCGTCAAAACGGTTGCCTCGGTGAGTGGCCACGAAACTGACGGCCACAACGCACTATTTTGGTACATTAACTATCTTTTTTAGTGCACATTTTATTGCCTGTTTCCTGTATTTTCAAATATTTGATCAATTTTATTGAAAATGAGCTGATAATGTATTTATTAAACAAATAGATTAACATTCCTAGGCCTTATGTTTATATTTCCTCTGCCATAAGTTAAATACCTATATCATTAAAAAAGAAAATAAAGGAAATCGTTAATTCGTAATTTATTACAGCACAGTTTAACTCAAGAATTCTACGTTTGAACGCTTAAGGTCAATATATTAAGATTTGGCAGTTGGATGGATTGGTCACGATTTTATTTAACACTATAAATTCGAATGCCATACTGCTTAAAAAATATATTACTCTTGTAAAGGAATAACAAATTCATAATTCTAAAGTTAATATTTAGCTACTTTAGTGTTAAAACATCTTATTGATTTATGTTAATCACGATTATTTCAGGTTAAAATCAAAAATAAGCTTGATAAAAAAAACACGAAAAAAATTTTTTCTATTCGAAGCGGATATATGTTAATATTATACTGCCAAAGTAATGCTTTTAAGGTTCATATCTATTGAAAAAAAAAACATGATCTGCCGGAGGGACGCGTTCGCCCAGAGCGAGCGCGACATCCTCCGGTGATAATAGCCGGGTAGTAGAGTTGAGGGAGTCTGCTGCCCAGATGAGAGGGAGGCGATGCAGGGTGTCCGGCACGCCGCCTGAGAGAGAGGTTTTGGAAGGGTGGATTTTTACTCCCACCCCTCCCCCAGAGAAGTAGTCTCAACAAGGCCTTTTGTTCCTGGTTCGTCTGGACGAATTTGGCTCCCCAGGCCCGGGTGGTTTTTAGTCAGTAGGAGTCTGACACACCGGGGTCACTGCCCTCACAGCGTCCCTGATGGTCCTATGCAGGATTGTCCCCCGGGATACAAAAAAAAGCATGATCTAATTGCAATAGCAATGTCAATTACCAAAAATTATTTTTATACTGAATTTATACTTCTAAAGTTCTAGAATGGGATTCTAAATGCTGTATTTCCTTAGGATTTAAATATGTTAGATCTTTTCAAAGAACGTGTGAAAAATGCTTTTTTTAATAATATATAGGCGAACGCTTGACCTCAATCACACCTGGTGGAAGGTGAAGATGAATTCGATGATGAAACGCGATCGCCTAGCAAATGCCTATTCACTCTTCTCTTAAAGACTCCCAGGTCATAAGATCGCGGAAATATGGCCGCTGGAAGCATATTCCACTCCTTAGCCGTTCGCATGATAAATGTAGAAGCCAATCTTTTCGTGCGAATATAAGGAATCCATCACATATGGATGGTATCCGACACGATGTCTAGTGGTTTTGTGTTGGAATGGGGCTGGTGGAATCAAAGAATGTAGTTCCTGAGAACACTCTCCACCGTGCAACCGGTAAAAGACCGAGAGGCAGGCAACTCTACGTTGATGCTCGATGCTGTGCATTCTAATTTTTGTCAAAGAGTCGTCACCAAAAAGTCTACGAGCTCTACGATCAATCGAGTCCAAAGCCGCCAACTGATATTTAGCGGATCCGTCCCAAAAATGACAACTTGCTCTTTTAGATCGACGGCACAATGATGACAATGTTTGGCACAATTGTCCTGATCACCTATTCCTTCCCCTAAAAAAGGCTAGTTAATCAAGAATCGCGGATTTCGCAGCCGCATCGCAAGACAGGGTCGCGGAGAACATGCAATTGCGATAATAGGCCGACCCGGCGCCATATTGCGTTGATTGCTTGACATGTACACCGAATTTATTTTGTATTAAATACGGCCCTGCGAAGGGTTGAGGTGCGAAGTGGGCTTGCGTTATTTATGGTCAACAGCTGGAAACTCGTATTTAAATTTTGTAAAATCCAGGTCGGAGTATGTGTGACCCGATCGCTTCAAGTGATATTCAATTTAATTTGGTATCAAAGGAACAATATTTTGAAAAGAACGACTACCCGAGTTTCTTGCTGGCTCTTCTCGATTGTTCTTGCATTCCGAACCGGTGACAGATTCAGTTTATTGAAGATTTAAAAGTACTTGTATTATATGTATATAACTAAAAACTTATTTACTTATATATTCGTGATTATTTATTCGCTCGAGTATTTTATTCATAAAAATGGAACGTAGCAGTTTTATTACTGCGTGAACAAACGTTTTGTATGCTTCGAACTGTTCATAACGTTAAGCGGAAACATGGCTTTCATTCTCAGTCTGTATGAAGAAATATCCGACAAATGACAATTCATTGATATAGCCCACGAGATTAACAATCTGAAGTGCCAGTGAGATGGTCACGTTTGTCAAATTTATTAACAAAGTCGTTGTTCAAAGTTGGGCTCAATGACGAATCTTGGAAGACCCAAGGTCTAGATACAAGTGGATAAAGGCTTAAAAATACACAATAGTGTTTAAAATCGTTTTAAAATAACTGGACGTAGACTCTTCATTTTTTTTTTTCTGCATGTCCTACGTTGATGGCCTGGGAAAGACCTTCACAACAAAACCGGGCTTGGTGGGCGAACGCAGAGGGCGCTCAGCCAGCGAAATTTATGGGTTGGGCGGCTACGCAAGGGCACCCTTGTGGGTACGGACCTCGACTTGGGCGGCCGGCCAGTTGAAAAACGAACCTAACGGTGATCTACCAGCGTTTCGGAAGCGACTACCTTGAGAAGAAACGCCGAAAGAAACTCAAGGCTGCGTCGGAGTGAAACTGCGTTATTTAAACAACAGTTGACGAACCTATCCTTAATCGTCATCGTCAGCGCCGCCGGCGACGCTGGTGTCTCGGAATCTGACATGACCTCTTCATGTTTTTGCAATTTTACGCCAACATATTTATTATTCATTAGTTAAGTAATTAAAATAGCTCGAGTAAAATAGACTAAAGGAGCATTTACTAATGATAGTTATTTCAATTAAATACCAGGAGAACATAGCACATAGGCGACCACTAATTGCGCGACAGCGTCGCCGAATGCCCATTGCGGCAGGCGTGAGAACTAATTTGGGGCTGTGATGGATTGTAGCGGCCATCGTGTGTTAATTCTCCACGTTAACATTCTTATTGTTTATAATTTCCTGGTAGATTTTTAATTAATATCTTTATTTAGAGTACTGCAAATTAAGTAATAAGTACTGTAAATTAAGTAGTAGTTATTTTCATCACACTTGCTAAACAGACTTTATTTTTTATTTATTGAAACTATTACTAAAAGTGCAATTTTTTAAATGACGGTGAACAGTTTTTTTTTTTTTTGCTTTTTACACTTTGGAGAGAACAGGTTCTCACTGGCGTTTCATGCCTCAATTTCAGCGCACTATATTTAGTTAATAGGTACTTGTTTATAACACACAAATACTCAATACTCAGACATTAAAAGATTCCTATTTCTATAGAAATATTAGAGGACCTGGTCAGCTTTGCCTAGGTGCAAAAAGTGACGAATTTTTAAACATTAAACCCCTATTTCATACTCTTAGGTGTGGAAAATCAAAAAGTCCGCCCTTAGTGAGTGCTTACAACATAGAAATAACTCAATCCGAAATTCATGTTCTCTGCGATAATATATCAGCCAGGGCAAGGTTTTATTACATAATTTATCCCATAATATAATTATTCCAAGATATAGCCACTTCTAAACGTCATCAGAAATCATTTATGATCTTAACTAAATTACTTGCGCACGCGATCACCTCAGTACAGACCATAAATGCAGAGGTTAGATGCGTTCTCGATGACATTCTACGAAATACATTAAAGTAATTAATGTTCGGCCGTAAAGAACAAACTAATTATTTGTAAATTATTACTAGCAGAATAGATTGATGGCTCGGTAGTGAACCTAATTGAAATCTACCTTTAATATACTATATAACAAACGTTTTTGTGACATAGACTGTTTTTCTTGTTCCATAAATTTCTTAATTGTGGTGGGCTAATGGAATGCGAATGGTTATGGCTTCGAATCACGGTACGTACCTCTGGAGTATTCCAGATTCTAATCTGGAATTCTGGAAATCTGTAGTCTACTACAGATTTAAGCACCACATGCTCAATGCTAGAGGAAGCCTGCATTACATCTTATAAGAATGTCAATTGCCCTGAGAACGGTGATCAGTTGCGCTACTGGTCTCTTTTAGCACGACATATAAGCGTAAAGTGGATACAGGCTCTAATTTATCACCCAGGAAGGGATATAGCGTGACTATATATTATTATCATCAGTTAGTATATATGTATATATAAATTTGGGTTGTTTTATTGAGGCAAGATTTTTTTAAAGAGTGTTTATTTATGTTAATTTATAATAGACACAACTAGAAGGCTCACAAATACATTAAACATAGTGTTAAGACAAAAACACAATTTCATACATAGTATATTGTAATACAATGAAAAAAATATTTACACTATAATTTGTAGAGATTTTGTGTTTTACAATACTTTTATAATGTAAATACAATTTTTCGCTTTAAAACAATATAATCACGACATTTGAACATACATAATTTAAGACGTGGTGACAATATCTTATGAGATTTATGAGTTAACTTTTCAAACATTTTCAGATGAATTCTTATGAAGACATTGATCTACTTTTTTAGATATATTATTATTATTTTTTATAACTTATAGGCGAACGCTTGACCTCAATCACACCTGGTGGAAGGTGAAGATGAGTCCGATGATGAACCGCCTCCGCCTAACAAATGCCTATTCACTCTTCTTTTAAAGACTCCCAGGTCATAAGATCGCGGAAATATGGCCGCTGGTAGCATATTCCACTTCTTAGCTGTTCGCATAATGAATGTTGAAACGAATCTTCTCGTACGTCTCGTTTTGTGGTGGAATGGGGCTGGCGGAATCAAAGAATGTAGTTCCTGAGAACACTCTCTACCGTGCAACCGGTAAAAGACCGCGAGGCAGGCAACTCTACGTCGATGCTCGATGCTTTGCATTTTAATTCAGAGTGTGACACTTAGGAAGTTGGTACCATGTGCCCAGCACCAGCTTACTCTACCTCACCCGCCCTAGATCCAGGAGTTTTTTTAAAACCCAGGGGATATCCATCAAGGACCGTCTGGGCCCCGTAAGGTCGGCGCTTCGGTGTGCCGACTTCTACTAACTAAAACTTCTGAAGTGTTCCTTTTTCCGTCTGCCAGCTAACTTCCTCGGCACCTGGCTACATCTGGCTGACTACAGACCCCTCCCAAGATCCGGGCCTACATATCGGTAACCAGACTAAAAAATACCGACCCCAATGAACGTCATCCTAAAAACTCAGGATAGAAACAAGCTTAAAAATTATCCTGCTCTTGAATATACGCTGTTAGCTAAGAATTGTAACAGAGTTCTAATCGCATCAGATGCGACGATAAAACGATGCCAGGCGACGTAAATCAACGAGCAATTAACCGCTTCAAACGACTCATGGATTTATGGTCGTGTATCAGAAAGATTTACCGGCTGTCGTTCAACTGGTACAAAAATCTGGGCACATTAAACCTATCTACACTATAAATGGTTGTGGCTTACTTTAACACGATTCCCTCAAACGCTGCTAACTTGTGGTAATATACACCCAGTTTTTTTAGGGTTCAGATCCTCAAAATAAATCCTAATGGTCACCTGGTCGTCTGTCTGTTAAGACCTTTATTCTCAGGGACGCGTGAAATTATTATATTATCAAATACTAAAGTAACAAGTGCCTTGTAGGTTTGAAATAATTGGACTTCTAAGTTAAGACAATTAAAAGATACGTTCGATTATGTTGTAAATTTTATCGTTTTTACCATTTTCGCAAGAGAATCAAAAACTATAGAGTACTTGCCGTTGAATTATAATGGTGAAATTGGGCAAGAAACACGGTCTTATATTATAAGTATAGGAAAATTCTGAAATCTGTAATTTTATAGTTATATTACTAAAAAATATTTTTGCTACTTTTTAAATGATTTCTAATAATAATACAAACATAATAATAACAGTTTTTTTTTATAATTAATAAAAAATGAAAAAGATAATATAGACATATTCAACCAATAAATTATTTTCATGATTAAATTATAAATTCTATTAAAATTGTAAAATTTGTAAAACACACACAAAAAAAAAAACAAAAAACAGGTAAATAAATACAGGTGATTTTATAGACAAGGGACATATTTGTACTCTCTTGCAACTAACAAAAATGTAAATAACTATATTCCCTAACAAATCATATATATATAGAAAAATTAATTAACAATCCAATCGATGAGAATTGATCCGTAACAAGTGTGGACGCCATAGCGCGTGTGACGCACAATTAAATAAAGTTCCTTTTACTAAAGTTTCTTTTGTACTTTATTCTGGTTTAGAACAGGCAAAATACTTATTTAATAATTAATTGTTATTCATTCCTTCATTACTATGTTTTAATGGACATATTAAGATATCACCATTTTTACATATTAAATTTGGAATTATATTCGAATGTTGTATAACTTCCTCGTCTATTAAATCACCCTATATATGTCTTTATAACTTTTTTTTGTTATTCCTGAATTGCGTGGCGTCCTAAATGTATATTTGGACGGATTAAAACCGCACACAGTGTGTAAAGCAGCGTTCGAATTCAGTCCGAGTTTTCTAGATCCCTTAAGTTTATGCATTTGAGTCGGACGCAGTGCGTTACCTCCCTAAGCAAGGTCTAGCTTACGAGTACTGGGCTATTAGCAAAATGAATTACTTTCAATAATAGTCTGGTTGTTTTGAATGTCGGTATACTATGTTATTTCCTAGTTAATGATGTGAGTTACGGTGTATTTTGGGCTCACGATGAAATCATAACGAGCAGATAGTCAGGTGAGATAGTTTGTATAGCAAAGACAAAAGCGAAGATAAAAAGATGGTTAAAAGTTTAAGGGCTCTGAAGATCCAGGCGAAGCCTTCCGAGGCCCTTAGCGTAACGTAACGAATGTGCCTATCGTTACAACTTAGGGTTGAAATTTTTAAAGTAAGTTTTCACAAAACCTTTTGTATATTAAATAAGTTTGACAATTTCATTTAATCGGTAACCTGGCCGTAATCTCGCTTAAAATATTGACTGATACATTTTTTCTTTAAGAAACAGTTTTATAGTGAGTCATGGATGTGTATGGAAATACACGCCACTTTATTCGGTATAAGTGTAGGGACCAAATCTATTCTATAATTAGATAACAAACTACAAATATTTTTAAATGTTATTAATTATCAGTTTAATTTTCATACTAGATTTTTTTTAAATAATTTTTACAATAACCTCTTTAAATTAAAACTATCCTTCTTTTATATAGTCATTTTATTTGGGCTTTAAAAGCTTATTCTTTTTTAATCGAATATAATCTGATGATCGAAATGTGTTTAAAACTATAATAATAATATTGTTTATAATTTGTAACTTTTTGAACATATTTTTTTTACATTATGTTCATTTAATACTGACAACCCTATTGAAATCGAGATGCCAGCGGATATCGAACAATTGTTAGCGAACCAGCGTGAAATTCGCTTCAAATAAAAAGAAAACTCGATTAAAATTTTAAAACCGTTCAATTTGAAGGCTGCATGGTAAACTTCCTTTGCTGATTAAATGTTAATTATTTGTTTATGCTTTTATTATGACATTATAAATCAACAACTAATAAATTATAATTTCATTAATATACTTTACATAATTCATATTTTTTGTTTTATAATCATTAAGTAGCGTTAAAATAATTAATTTTTATTACTAACGAAATCATCATACGAAATTCTGCTAGATTGATTAATGTTAAGTAATAATTGTCTCTTTCAGTAAGCATTACATATTTCAAAACTAAAATATAACTCGAATTAAGTTTTCAATGATTCATAAATTATTCAATTTTAATTATGAGATATTATAATTTAGTTTGTTTAATAAACTATGATTGACATGACCAAAGAAGATTTTTAGTTTCATTCTTCAAAGCAATGATTTTCAATTATACAGCCAACATTCCGAGTGTAGATATTGGTACAAACAATAACGGACATATCTCAGATTATCGCAAATCAACAACATTTGAATAAAAATCGATTACCATATTTCGAAATTATTTACGTACATTGATCTATGCTAATACGGGGCCGTTCTCTATGGATTTTAATGATATTATCATATTATTCTTTTTAATTAAATGTTAAATCTGACACTTATTAATTGTGGTATAGTTATATACGGTTTTTATTCTTGGGTTGGATGTAATCATTCGTTGAGATTATATCGACAGCGCGCGCTCGCGAGGCAGGTGACGGTATTTATAAATAATCGATTTCAATTTATTATTAAGGAATATATTTAACTATTAACTGCCTACGGTTTTACTCGAGTAACTATAAACTAAACTATAGTCTGAAGTACACAATTTACAAAAACTAACACGTTATCCTTAACATTTCCCGCATTGTATTCTTCACTCTATCCTGCAAGCAGTAGCGTTCATTCCATACATACATGAAAGCATTGCATGTCCTGACGATAAATAAGTCTGGAATAATTTGCTTAAAGTTAAACAAAAAAGGAACTATTTATATTCATATCTATTCTATATTCACGCCATCTATCTTTCCTATAAAAGCAATATAATATTTACTAGCATAATATAATATTCAAATTAATTAGGCGAATTCTGCATACCCTATCTAAATATACTATGCACGTCACTGTGTCGTAGTCTTGAGGAAATACAATACACAAACTCACTCATATTTGTTATTGCTGCGAGTTTTTGTTATTCCATTTTGCTTACCTTTACAGTTTTTAAATATTATCATTGTGTAATTGGCACAGCCTTAAAACCGTACCGTATTTAATACAATTGTATGTGCTGTTCAGTGATACTGAATAAATAAATAAAATAAAAATAAATACAGCAACTGGAAGCACATTCTATATTCGTATAGTGTCGTATGTTATGCCGTGGTGGCCGCCAGCAGAATAGAATAGCACCCCCCTCTTCTTGCCGCGGTGTCGTAAAAGGCGACTAAGGTATCTCTTTAACACCGCAATTCAACCAGGTGTTCAGAGAAGCAAAACTCGACCAAACCTGCATCCCGCTCTCTCCCGATCGTACTGGTTCTACATTCCATCGGGCCCGAGGGAACTCGGACGAGAGAGTACTTCTCTAGCTGCGCGTCCAGTTGTGCACTTAAATATCTCCTGCGTAATTGACTGTTTCCGTAAACTGGACCTCGATTTTCTTAATCGATGTTGAAACAGTCGCCGTGGCCGAATCCGGCTAGGTCATCATCATCAGTGTGCGAGTAAAAGGCTCTAGAGAACCTAGAGAGTTGGGAGTTCTAAAGAGTTGCTTAAGGTAGTTATATTTACTTCATTCCCAAGTATAACAAGATATATATCGCGCCTGATATCTCTAGGTGTTTAAATAATTACACGTACACAAACTGATATCCTAACGCAAGGGATTTCTTTTAAATCCATTTAATATTTTACGTGTCGGTATCCAAACATACAGAGAAAAGTTTCGATTTAGTATAGTTTTGTAAACTTACACCCACGCGTTTTACGATTATCTCTGTTGACATTTTCAGAATGTATATCTCATAAATTAACTAAGAAGTAATTTATTTCGGCGACATAAAAATTTCTTATGAGGTCAGAACTAAATTATAGTTAATTTTATAAGTAATTTTTTTAATTAAATAGTCCTGCGTAACAAAAACATGGCAATAATTCATGTATTATAGCGTTAATGTTAGCTTTAAGCATTTTGCAATGTTTAATTATTATCATACTCACTCCTAGTTCTAAAAATAGTCTGAATTTTTAAGACTATTTCAAAATGGATGAATAGTTAATTTGGGACTCGAAGCTGCTCGCGTCCGTAGGCTTTACCCTAGTTTCCCTACACGTGACTCCTGGGTGGTGCTAAACGAGCAGCAGCGAGGTGGTAGGGCGTTGGTGCCCGTCTGGATCGCGACCACAGTACATGGGTGTAAAGCCCGTCATAGTGACCAGTTACGGCTTGTCGTGTTTCGGGGTCAGCTTGTGTATATCCAGTAGCTCATACACCTAGAGACCTTCAGTCATGGTATATGTGGGCCGACATGACGATGTAGACTATAAATGGATTTTCATCCTTTGATAGTCGCTTTGGTTTTTGGACTACACTGTACTTATCATCAGGTACTCTGTAGTCACTATGTCAAGCCAGAGTAAAAAAAAATTTGTTTATTTATTTTATACTGTTTCGACAAAGTGACTATACCGCATCTGATGGAAAGTACACGGTACACCAAGAATAGTAGCGACTGATAGTACACAAGCTGATCCAGTAAAAAAAGGGCGAAACGAGTTACTATGACCGAGTCTTCCTTTTTGTACTGTGGTCATGAATCAATTTGGGTAATCATCTTACGAACTCACTAAAAAATGATTGGTTGAAAATAATAAACAAGATTATGGCGTACACTCGTATGCAAAAAGGGGTTGGTATGGATGTTGATAATAATAAACAAGATTATGGCGTACACTCGTATGCAAAAAGCGGTTGGTATTGATGTTGATAATAATAAACAAGATTATGGCGTACACTCGTATGCAAAAAGCGGTTGGTATTGATTCTACGCAAATTGTGCGAAAGTTTCTTTGGGGTTTACGGAGTCACAGCTATACGGTATCATAGACCTCGGCTAGGACTAACAGGTTCTCTAACTCTTACTTTTGCCGAGTCGTTAAGCTGTGGAATGTTCATCCAGTGTGCGTGTTTCCACTGTTCTGATATTGGGTTCTTTAAACAAAGCGTAAATAAATATTTGCAGAGGCCGGCATCATCACTGCGATTATGGACTGTTTCCCTTTACTCTTGATAGTTGCAGTTGTGTTTTGGACTGCACCAGGCTTATCATCAGGCATGGCGAGGCCACAGTACAGAGTAAGAATTAAAAAAAAAACAGAAATGTATGTACTTAATTAATATTACTGTAAAAATAGTTTCTGCAACTATTTCAGAAATTATAAATAGATGGTTTTTGTTTATCAAAAAAACAATGAATTTTTTATAAGAGCTACACTATAAAATTGAATGATTCAAAGGTGCTTTTAAAAAATAAGCATGTTTGCACCTAGGTCAGCACTGAATGTTTTCGCGATCGGAATGTATGAACTTGCTGCCAATAGCACAATGCGTGTAACGGAACGCCGCCCGGATGTGACCGCCGCTTCTTCCTGTCACAATTAATTTCCGGGCGCGTTGAAATTGGCGCGAAAACTGTCGCGAGAGGGGCGAGGGGGGAGCCCCACCGCGACGGGAATTTTAATTACGCACTCGCACACCGAATACCAATGTCGTCTTGTTTAAATGAAATATAAATTATTCGGCTCCTAGGCACCGCTGCTCGGCTGGTATCGCAAATTGCTTAATGTTAAAATAAACAATTGTTCCTGGATTTTAATTAGTTTATGTTGCTTTCGCGCATTTTCATTAAAGGGAATTGGTGTTTCAATTGCAAAGGCGCGATTTCACCGGCGCAGTTTTGATGTTTATTTACGTGGACTCTTGCGAGTGAGCATCAAATTGATGTTCGCACACACCGCGATTTTATGTTCACACACTTTTAGCAGGTTGAGGGGGTAGGACTATTGCGTGAACTCGGTTGAACGACAGAACACAAGTGCAAAGACAATCATAGCGATTTTCTTGGGCTAGTTGCGTTTCATTATCACTTTTAAGGAATTTTCGTCCCTTGATAGACGCTGTCTTTCTTGGACTGCATTGTATTTTCGTCACGTGCACCGAAGTCGCTTTATCAAGCCCGTATAAAAACAATCACTATAATGCACACATATATGTAGGATGGATGTTATTGTGGGAAATATTATTATGTATGAAGTAGTAAATACGTAGATCGGAACGTATGGCAGTGAAAGACAGAAAGATAGAAAGAGAGAGAGGATAAACGGTTTTTTTTCGATGCGAACGCTCTGTAATTTTAAGACGACAAAAAGTGTGAAGACGTTAAATTATTTTTGAGAAAGTGCAATAAACAAGTTCATAAAGTTTATTAGGTATTTATTTGGTTTGAAAACTACATATATGTATTCGCGCTTTCAATCACTTTTCCGCTGCTAAAACGATTGTTCCATGTTCGCATATAAATGTGCTGCAATGTGCGTTTGATGTAAAGCATAGCTATGCCAAGATACAGTTAAAATGACCCTGCAACTCTGTACGGACACAGCTAGAGTTTTGCTTAAAATGTTTGTAGATAAATGTGCCGCACAGAATTTCGGTGGAACCATAACCTTACGCTGCAGAGTTTCTCAAGAAATTTTTTCTTACTATCTTTTCTAAGTTTTTTTTTAAATATTATATCTATCTATACATATAGCAATATTATATAGTTCCAATTATAAATGACAGCGATATATGCAACTTTTAATTACATGGGTATTTGGGGCTGTGGAGCAATTGATTACAGGGCCCACAGTCCCGTCTTAGTGCAGATGAGGTCAACTTGGGGTTTTTAGTCGGTAAAAGTCCGGCACACCCCGGTTATCATCCCCCATGTGTAGCCGGGACGGTCCAATGAGGATTTTCCCCAAGTAAAAAAAAAAAAAAAAAAAAAAAAAGATAACACCACAGGCGAAAATCAGAAAGTTGGGCTGCCATACAACTTACTATAATAAATAATGATTATTCCTATATTTATAATGTAATAGCTTAATTTTTAAATAATAATAGAAATAAAATAAAGATGGTCGCGAAAAGTAGTAGGTTCGAATCCCGGCACGTACATCTGGGTTTTTATAAATTAAAAAAGAATATAGGCACCACGTGCTCACCTGTGAAGTAAAACATCGTGACGATACCTGCACGGCATCTAGAAATATCATGTATAATTGCCCTGAGAACAGCGATCAGCTGCGCTACAGGTCACATTGGGCTGGCCGTATCAGCGCAAAGCGGATACAGCCACTAATGTATTCCTGCTCACCCCAAAAGAGTTATAGCGTGATGACATATCAATTTATTTTGTAAATATTCTGATCAATGTTAACAAAAATCTCAGTTACAATAAACTAGGTCTTTAACCAGGATAAGGAGGAGGCGGTGCGTATGAATTCTGTGCACCGCTTGAGAAAGACGTCTTGAGAAGTAGATTAAATTATCCTTAAACTCACCTTTCCAAGAAATGGAGCCTAAAAAGCTATTTTCTTACTAGATCATTGGGGGAATATGGGTCCCCGGGCCCGACTAGCAGCGATTTAATAAACACTCCGGAAGATTTTTGGTAGTAGTAATCTCACGCATCGAAATCGCCGCCCTTACTGTGGTCCTGATTGTTTGACTTTCCTCCAGGTTACAAAAAAAACAAACTGTGCCTTAAAAAGCGAACATTATTTAAAATTAATGACATTTTGTATCAAAATAAATACACGTAATATATTCGAGTATATTAGATAACCCGATCCCCACCAAAAGGCGTAAAATATAAAAAATATACGTAACTAAATTGCATCCATTAGATGCGTCTATCGTTCAATCTTGTTGCGATTAAACTAAAAGCGACATCAACAACTTTAATAACATAATATAAGTTAAAACCAGCTCGACACGCAATTACCGGCCAGATGAGCGCCACGCAACGGCCGATCCGCTGCACCTCTTCAGCCATTTAAGAAACTTTGATAAAAAAGATTAACTATGACAGTTTGAAATATGGCCGCCGTACTGCGGGCAAATAAAAAGTGAACAGAGAAAAACCAAGGGCCCATTGTTGGTGACTGGGCCGAGTTAATTTTGCAGGAAAGACGGGCCGCAGGTGCGGAGCCAGCGCACTCGTATTAATTCGAGCCCCGCTCTATAATACGTGCTTGAGCTTAGGGTGCGTTCACACCGCGGTTACAGTCGGCCCCGTACTGTCTGTCGGCCAACTTCGATACAAAACACATTTATTTTACCAAATATCCAATTTTTTTTACACTGGCTCGACTAAGTCCATTTGAAACAAGAGTTAGTACATCCAATCGCAAAAAAGTTTTAAAAATATTTATGTCGAATTTAAACATTATGTAAACTATATAATAATAATAACACGCTAGATCTAGCTCACGAGGTAACTGACGTGTGGGGGGTGGCGTTCGCTGAAATCATCCCTATTGTAATTTTTGCTAATGGCTTGGTTCCAGTTAGCCTACAAAAACACCTGGAGAGTTTGGGTTTCAGTAGCAAGGGGATGATGGCGCGTATGCAGAAGGCAGTCATTCTTGATACTGCGCGAATAGTACGAAGGTTTCTATCTTTGGGGCCCTAATATCTGGCCGTTTGTGCTTATACTGGAGGTATACCGTCTCTTGCCTAATGCTAGAGTTGGGCGGGTGGGTGAGGAGTTTGTAAATATAACATAATAATAATATATCGTCACGCTATTTACCTTTCAGAGCGAGCAGATATACATTAGGAGCTGTATCCACTGTGCGCATATTTGCCGTGCCCAACGTGACCAGTAGCGCAGTTGATCGCCGTTCTCACAGCACTAGTACACATGACACTTCTATTAGACGCCATACGGATTTTCTCACGTAGTTTTCCTACACTGGTG
Organism: Automeris io; assembly: GCA_036320925.1. Classification (NCBI taxonomy): domain Eukaryota; kingdom Metazoa; phylum Arthropoda; class Insecta; order Lepidoptera; family Saturniidae; genus Automeris; species Automeris io. The sequence continues at coordinate 224,641 of JAUDJH010000018.1, forward strand.
ATCGTCAAATGCTTAAATCCTTACTCAATCTGGGAAAATCCAGAGGTATATTCCGGGATTTGATCCGTTTGTGGCATGTTAGCCTGTATCTAAACAAGCTTTTATAGCAGCATTTCGCGTTCTTTGTGTATAGTAAGATCGCACAACAATATATTGTAGTACCATAAGTCACTGTAAGGTCATATTAGGCCGTTGACTTTGTCTTTGGGGTCGTGGCTGCTCAGGGTGGGGGCCCTGAGCAACTGGTTTAGCGGCCCTCGAGAAGTTGGCAGGGTATTGTGACGTGCTCTGCCTAAATACAACGAGCAGTATCGGGGAGGGTGTCATCATTCCCCGAGTTTGTGCCCATCGCGCGCAGCACGACGGGGCTGTGGCGAATTGATTATAGGACCCACAGTTCCCACCAATGCGCAGAAGTAGTCACCTTGGGGTTTTTAGTCGGTACAAGCCCGACACACCTCGGTCGCGCAACCCCCCTGTGCGGCTGAGACGGTCCTATGAATATTTTCCCCAAGAAAAAAAAAGGCCGTTGACTTTAAGCTCAATGTGAAAGCGCCTTTAGTGTGAAACAACAAACAGAAGCGCTTGAATTTACAAGCGAAGTTGAGCGCTCGCGTTTCGGATCTGTAGGCAGATTATGATGTCTCCCTGTGACAATTAAAACCGCTCAGGATATTTGTGATCGCGTGCCATTTGTTCCTAATCTATTTATGCATATTATGTCATGTATTTAAATTGTGTTTATCCAGCATTTAAACCAGAAATTCTGGATAAACACAGCATTTAAACTGCACTTACTGCTCTTCCTCGAGGTTTCGGTTGTCATCGATAAAATTGAGCGTGTTTTAATCTTCTTGATATAATTATATACTTATGGTTGTCTGGCCTAGTGGATAACGGTCGACCGGATAGCGCAGTTTGTAGCGACCCTACTTACGATGCTAAGGTCCTGGGTTCGAGTCACGGTAGTGATAAACTTTTCTGCGATGACCAGATGAGTTTGTGACGAATCATGGTTGTGTATATATGTAGTATAGTATGTATATCTTTGTCTAGTATCTATAGTACAAGCACAAGCTTGATTTGGGATCCGGTCAATGTGTGAAATTATTAGTAAATATTATTATTATAATTAATGGACCGGTTTTCATGCGCGGTACCGCAAATGGATGTAAGATGTACGGCATGTACGTCTGGATTTTTTCAGATTATAAATTTAGGCACCACGTGCTCACCGGTGAAGGAAATCATTGTGACGAAACCCGCATGGCATGTAATCAATATGTCATGTATACTAGTGCTGTGAGAACGGCGATCAGCTGCGCTACTGGTCACGCTGGGCACGATATATAAGCGCAAAGTGAATACAACTGCCAATGTATCTTTGCTTACCCCTATAAGTGATATAGCGTGTCGATATATTATTATTTTTAATACTTGTATTGTCAAAAGCTATATGTGAATATAAGAATGTAGCGCGCTGTCTTAGATTACATGTATACGTTTTTATATTTTTTTTATATGTATATATCGTGAGTGTATTGACGAACATAATAAATGAATACTTTAAATCAACAATATAGGAAAACCGAACTTCGAAAAACACATGAGATGTATACAAAGCGCTTATTACATAATTAAATAGTACACAATGCTTGGTAGACGAGAATGGGAAGGCTACGAAGCAATGCAAAAAAAGAGGGAACAGAGAACTTGAAATCTTGTATCATATAATCTATCTCATTCTATCGCAGGCTTTAATCCATAGATTCATGTGTTCATCTCTTTTTCGTTACATCGAGTTTCTAAACACGAAAATTCTACAGCTATTTTTCAGTCGTGAAATTTTTGTTAGGCTGTGAGGGCCTTTACAATTTCGGCAGACAAGGAAGGGCAGGCAATTAGAATAGTCAGCCTGCGAGAATTGTAGATGCAAGGGCATCCCTGGGGCTACGAACCTTGACTTAGGAGGCTAGCCAGGGAAAGAACCTAACGGTGATCTACTGGCGTTTCGGAAACGACTACCTTGGGAAGATACGCTGAAAGAAACTCAAGGCTACGGAGGAGAAGATTTTTAGAGGAGTTTTATTTTAAAAACGAGCCCTTTAAATGATCGCATGAGCGGAGTGTAGCGACAGCCCATGAGCATTGCGTTCCGTTTCACGAAAGCGGTTTAATCGTGAATTATGCGTTTGCACCCGACGTTTGGCTATTAAAATAATTGTTAAAAAGAAACATGTCGCGACGCCACACTCGAGATTTGTAGTAAAGATTGTGTTTCGGGTAATTATGTGATGTATTTGCATAGTGCGCGACGAGTTCCGTGGATTGGCCGCTTCGGCCTTATCTTTCTTAGAAAATAATACAAGCTGTCAGATTATTTTTTATTTTTTATCTATGTAAATAAGAAGCTGATTAATGTGAACAGTTTAAAAACGTAAATGACCTATTAATTACGGAACAGATAAAATACAAACAAGACAAGGCTGTATGGATCATTCTAATGCCTACCTTTTAGCGAATTTAACAAACAATAACAATAACTATCTATTCATCATAAATACTTTAACGGGTCTTATGCTCGAATTAACATACTTTTAATTACGGCTCGACGTTTCAACCTGGTTACACAGCTCATTGTCACAAGCAGACTGACGCGCCGCGGATTCCTTGTTGAGGACGGGAAGCTATTTCTATCGTCTTTTATCCTTGATAATTTGAATAGTCACAGCACACAAGACTCTCAGTTAGTAAATAAGCGAGTAATTTAATTCGCGCATAAGACCGGTTAAAGTATTCATAATCAATACAATACGCGAAGGCTTAATATGTGTGACTAAATATCTATATATTATATACTAGCTGATCCGGCAAACGTTGTTTTGCTATTTAAGTTATTGTAATATCTTCTAAGATGTTCATTGAAATTAAGTGATGTCAGAGACAATTTTGTTCACAATTAAATACTCTTAATCAACAACACATTTATTTAGATGAAGATTAATATTATTACGTTGATACAACTAATAATAATACATTACATACAATAATGCATTAATTTCGTCCAAATTGGATTACCATAAAAACGGTTCTAGTGAGTTAATCTTAAAAGATAGACATATACTGTCGCGGACATTTTTTTGGATCATTTCAAGAGGAATAATTCTTTCTTACATATATTTTTGGTATCTTGAACCGTTTTTGCAGCGCACGCAATGGAAGCCCTCAAGGATGAATAATTTTCCCCGCGTTTTTCACATTTTCCATTATTTCTTCGCTCCTAATAATTGCATCGTGATGTTATATAGCCTAAAGCCTTCCTCGATAAATGTTCTATTCAACTCAAAAAGAATTTTTCAATTCAAACCAGTAGTTCTTGAGATTAGCGCGTTCAAACAAACAAACAAACAAACTCTTGATAGACTTTGCCTAGTAATTGTAAAAAAAGATCATTTACACATATGAAGTGACGTCATAATCACGGCGCGTAGCAGCGACCACAGATTGTTGTTTATTACGTTTGCATTTTGGCAAGCAAAGGTACGAGCCATACAGCCATATCTTTTTTATATAATATTTATTTATATATATCAAAGCCCAAAGCCACATCTGTTTTACAAAGTCGAATCAAATATACATCACGTTTGCGACCATAGATAACAAATATAACTTTTCGTATCAAAACACCACAGATAAGAGCTTAAATTACACGGACGGATTGGCTAAGACTGATTCACCCCTTTAATACCCCTTAGTGGGGAGAGCGTATTATTCAAATTTATTTATTGTTTAGTTGATATTAGGTTTGTTGCGTATGAATTATTTAAAATCTGTTTATATTATAAAGATCTTTTAATCTTGTTATAGGCACTTTAACAATATATCATCATGCTATAACCCTTTTGGTGTGAGAAGAGATACATTAATGTCTGTATCCACTTTGCGCATATATGTCGTGCCCAACGTGACCAGTAGCGCAGTTGATTGCTGTTCTCAAAGCACTAGTACACATGCAATTTCTATTAGATGCCGTGGTGGCTGCCGGCAGAATAAAATAGCACCCCCCCTCTTCTTGCTGAATTCAACCAGGTGTTCAGAGAAGGAAAACTTGACCAAACCTGCATCCCGCTCCCTCCCGATCGTACTGGTTCTCCATTCCATCAGGCCTGAGGGAGCTCGGACGAGAGAGTGCTTTTCTGGCTGCGCGTCCAGTTGTGCACTTAAATATCTCCTGCGCAATTGGCTGTTTCCGTAAACTGGACCTCGATTTTCTTAATCGGCGTTGAAACAGTCGCCGAGGCCGAATTCGGCTATGACATCATCACCATCATTAGATGCCATGCGGGTTTTCCCATGATCTTCTCCTTCACTAGTGAGCATATGTTGCCGAAATTTATTCTTAACCTCGAAAAATCTAGGGGTACGTGCCGGAATCCGCATCTACGACAATTCGCGTCTTCGCGCATGGATACTCATCTCTTATTCATAAGACCACACGGCTACCTTTTTTTTACACTGGCTCGACATAGTGACTACAGAGTACATGATGGTAAGTACAGTGTAGTCCAAAAACGAAAGCGACTATCAAAGGATGAAAATCCATTGATAGTCTACATCGTCATGTCGGCCCACATATACCACGACTGAAGGTCTCTGGGTATATGAGCTACTGGATATACACAAGCTGATCCCGAAACGCGATAAGCCGAAACTGGTCACTATGACTGCCTTAACGGGTTAAACGTCCAAACCCCTTCCCATGGATTCCAAAAAAGTAGGAAATATATAATATATATAATAGGATAGTAGGAAAAGGGAATGAAGGTCTTTGTCCTGCAGAAGAATGAAATTGACTTATAATAATAATCATATGTAGTAGACTTAATTAGGCATTAAAGATAAAGTGCTTGAAATAAAATTGTTTAGTCTAAGTTTTATATATACGCTCTGCAACGTGACCCCAACATCGCAAGTCACCCAAATTTAATTCGGAACAAAAGCGGAGAAAACAAAGGCAACGAAATTTACGCATTAAAAACAAACGAGAAATACCTAACCGGGATCCGTATCTATCCTATTTAGATATTAATCTGAACGAAAGAGTAAACGCGATCCAGAATAGGCAACAAGCTAACAGAAGGGACGACTGCGCGGGGCGGGTCGCGTAATTGGCCATTTATCAAACTGTGAAAGGGGTAGACACCCCCGCGCGCCCCGCTCCCCGCCAACCCCCGGCGACAAACAAACAAACTGTATTTTATATTTTATAATTACTACGGGTCATGTTTTATGCGCTAAACAGGTACGAAAGAAGTTTTCTTTTTTCATTTCGGCAGGACTTTGTGCAGTTTCCCGAAAAGACCTTTACAACTTTACTGGATGAGAGGGGCGAGCATTTAAGGTGCTAAAACAGCGAATTTATGGGTTGAGTGGTAATGCAAGAGCACCTCTGTGGGTACGGACCCCGGCGTGAGCGGCCAGCCAAAGAAATAACCTTCTTTTTTTTGTTAACCCGGTGGAAATCCCTACGGACCGTCAGGGGAGCGGTGAGGGCCGCTCCCTCGGTGTGTCGGACTTGCCCCGACTAAAACCACCAGGGTGTTCCTTCCCCCGTCTGTCGGATGCTAAGGGCAAAGCCGAGCCATCTTCCTCGGCATCCGGCGACGCCAAAGAAAGAACCTAAGGTGATCTACAGATGATCGGAAACGAATACCATGAGAAGAAACGCCGAAAGATTGAAGCAAGTTTACGGTGCTGTTTTTTATACACCGAAAAGATGCAAACAGGCAGACAGATAAACTGATGAAAAGTGGCCACTATCGTCTATAAAGGTCTATAGGAGTGGAATATGCTACCAGCGGCCATATTTCCGCGATATTATGGCCTGGGAGTCTTTAAAAGAAGAGTGAATAGGCATTTGTTAGGCGGACGCGGTTCACCATCGGACTCATCTTCACCTTCCACCAGGTGTGATTGAGGTCAAGCGTTCGCCTATAAGTTGTAAAAAAAAAAACGAGTAGAAGTCTTCGAGTTAGTCGTGACCACAATACACAAGTTAGGACTATAAAGAAAATAAGAGATAGAAAGTTAGAAATAAACGAGCTGATCCCGAAACGCGATAGGCCAAGGGTCACTATTACAGTCTAATCTGGCTTGTTTAAAATGCCAGTATTGATGCACAAAAACGACTGTGGATGTAGGTTCAAATCCTGAGATATGTCTAGGTTTCCCACGTGTAAAAATTAGTCCCCAGATGCAGGTTTTAGAAAATATCATGCCATCAGGCAAAATGTCACATGCAGATACTATTGTGCTGGACACCACAAAGATGCTCAGATAATGCATCTCAGCTTTCCTCTAAAGAAGTGTAGCGTAATGATATTTATAAAATTAAGTTTTAAGTAAAACTAATAATGTAATTAAATAAAAAAATGAAAAAAAAAAGAATGCTTATTATAAATATTTTTAGTTTTGTTCCGAAGCTTTTGTTTAGTTTTTTTTTTCTAAGACTTGCAAAATAATTGAAGAGAAATATTTTCCTGTTTCAAAGTTCGACGAATGAATATACATTATCTAATTTTTTTTTTTACACTGGCTCGACATAGTGACTACAGAGTACCTGATGGTAAGTACAGTGTAGTCCAAAAACGAAAGCGACCATCAAAGGATGAAAATCCATTGATAGTCTACATCGTCATGTCGGCCCACATATACCACGACTGAAGGTAATAAAAATAATATAACAAAATAAAATAGTAAAAAAGGAAAAACAGTATTGAAACTTGAACCCGGATGTAACTTTACAATCAGCAAAATTGTACACAAACAGTTGTAATTTACCGGACAACTCGAATTAATCTAATAATCGATAAGAACGCAATTTTCACAAAGTAATCCACACCCTAAACACACAGGTGGTCGCCTGCGGGTCCCTTCGCAGCGATAAGCACCGCCTTCCACTGCACAGCTATTGCTAACATCGCTTACACGTACTGCCATAACTAGATACTGTGAAACATTTTTATCACTGGCTCGATAAAGTAACTACATTGTAACTGATGGAAAGACAGGGCAGTCAAAGAATGACAAGGACCGGCAAGGGACGATAATACGTTGGCAATCGCTATGTCGACCCACAAATCCTCCTCCGAATCGATCCTCCTCCTCCTTTTTGCTGCGAACCGCGAAGGAGTGGAATTCACTTCCCGCTTCCATGTTTCCGGTATCTTATGACATGGGAATCTTCAAACGTCGAGTGAATCGGTATTTGCTAGGCGAGCGCGCTCCATCGTCGGCCTCATCATCACTTTCCAGCAGGTGAGATTGAGGTCAACCGCAAGTCGATCAGTAATAAAAAAAACATATACTACGACGGATGGTTTCTAGGTAAATGAACAATTGGATAGACAAAAACTGGTCTCGTAACGCGACAGATCGAAGCGAGTGACTATGACGGTTTTTATACTTCTGTACTGAGGTCGTGATCTAGTTCGGGCAATCGCCCTACCACCTCAACATACCGATTGATTGAAAAATATCTGTTTAATTTTTCCACCATAGGATATAAAAATACATAACAAAAGTAATAAACAAAAAGTTAGCTATCACTAAGCTTTATATCACTTTATCGCAATACAAATTTGTGGTGCACAGTCACATAATAAGGCCTGATTAAGCTCGCTTTTAAATTCAACATTTCAGGGGCTTATAATGGAAGTTTGTTATCAGAGAGGTCGTTTTGAGTTACGTCTGCGTGCCAGCCCCGATGTGCCTTAAACCTATCCTTAATTGAGATTAGTTTTATCTTGCTAGATTTATTTAATTGCTGTAACATTTTTGCACATACTATTTCATTTGTTTTTAGAAAGCTTGTGAGTTCGTGTTTTTTATGGGAAAAGAAAGATGTCTCTGGCGCTTATCGACTCCTGGAAGAAAAGAAGTGTCGCCATTGCGCTGCCGACCTAAAAACTGATGCCTGTTGCTGTACTCATACGACTAGTATACATAGACGGGCAAAATGTAATCAGATTAATAAAAATGATTAACGATTACATTTTGTGTTTTTTATCATTAATACTCTGCATTTTGCTCATTTATGTTTTAAACACTACAAAATCTCAGATTGTATACACATTTATCATATCTTAATGTTTTAAGTGGATTTAATCATGATTACAGAGCAAGAAAATTAGAATTACGACCATATTTTGTAATCGTTTATCATTAATCAGATTACATTTTGCCCATCTCTGCTAGTATACATGATATTTCTATTACTTGCTTTCGGCTTGTGTACTTGCTTCGGCAGTACATATACTAAAATTGGAACGATACAGGGTAGATTAGCATGGCCCTGCGCAAGGATGACACGCAAAATCGTGAAGCGTTCCACATTTTTTTTTTTAGCCGTGGTGGCTGCTGGCAGAATAGAATAGCACCCCCCTCTTCTTGCTGAGGTGTCGTAAAAGGCGACTAAGTTATCCCTTTAACACCGCAATTCAACCAGGTGTTCAGAGAAGGACAACTCGACCAAACCTGCATCCCGCTCCCTCCCGATCGTACTGGTTCTCCTTTCCATCGGGCCTGAGGGAGCTCGGACAAGAGAGTGCTTTTCTGGCAGCGCGTCCAGTTATGTACTTAAATATCTCCTGCGCAATTGACTGTTTCCGAAAACTGGGCCTTGATTTTCTTAATCGGCGTTGAAACAGTCGCCATGGCAGAATCCGGCTAGGACATTATCATTATCATTTCTATTAGAAATCATATAGACTGCCTCTCGATATGTCCCTTCTCCCATGAGCATGTGATAACAAAATACAGGATGCATATATGGATACCAGTGACGTGCATAGGGCATTTGGACAGGGTAGGCAGAATTCGCGTAATTAATTTGAATACTATATTATAATAGTAAATATTATATTGCTTTCATAGGAAAGATAGGCAGCGTGAGTATAGAATAGATATGAATATAAATGGTTCCTTTTTTTGGTTAACTTTATGTAATGTATTCCAAACTTATTTATCATAAGGGCATGCAATGCTTGCATGCATCTATGGAATGAACGCTACTGATGGATACCGGTTTCTTATCCACTGCGCCACGAGAACCGCCATGCTCCATGGTCTCACTGTATAATACTGTACTGTACTGTATTGTATTGTATGTATTGTATTTTTGGGAGTCGAAGCTGCTCGCGTCCGTAGGCTTTACCCTAGTTTCCCTACACGTGACTCCTGGGTGGTGCTGAACGAGCAGCAGCGAGGTGGTAGGGCGTCGGTGCCCGTCTGGATCGCGACCACAGTACATGGGTGTAAAGCCCATCATAGTGACCAGTTTCGGCTTGTCGCGTTTCGGGATCAGCTTGTGTATATCCAGTAGCTCATATACCTAGAGACCTTCAGTCGTGGTATATGTGGGCCGACATGACGATGTAGACTATCAATGGATTTTCATCCTTTGATAGTCGCTTTTGTTTTTGGACTACACTGTGCTTACCATCAGGTACGCTGTAGTAACTATGTCGAGCCAGTGTAAAAAAAAATACACGAGTAATGCAACTTAAAATCAATTTAAAACACAATAAACTCAGAAATCCCACGACGAATGTACGCGGCGTAATTCACCACGCCTGCCTATCATGATACGGAATTGTATATAATAAGTGTCATTAGAGAATCATTATTGTGTTCATAACAGACACAATTACACCGAGCATTGTGACACACACAAACATACACGATGGAATTGGCTGAGTGGAACCGAGCTACCTGGCTGACAGGGTCAGCGCGTTTCTGTGTCGTATGAAAATTTATTAATTTACAGGAGAACAAACGGTTGTTATAGTATATTTTAAATAATAATACCCACTTAATAATAATAATACAGTTAAGAATAGATTTATAGACGCTTACTTTGACTTTGCTTAGAGTTTGGATTTTTCCAGATTAAGTGAGATTTTTGATTAGGTAGGGCGATTGACCGAAGTAGATTAATGACCAGAGTACACAAGTTTACAGACCTTCATAGTGATTCGCTTTGACCTGTCGCATTTCGGGATCAGTTGTTATATATCCAGTCATTAATATACCGAAAGACCTTCCGTCGTGGTATATGTAGACCGTCATGGCGCTGACTCAATGGATTTTTGACTCTTGGTGATCGTTACCGATCTTGGTCTACATTGAACATACTTTCCATTCGATGGAATGTAGTCACTTTGTCGAGCCAGTGTGTAAAAAAATGAATTTAGGCACCACATGCTCATCGGTTTAATACAACAAACCCTGCCCGGTTAAGTTGTGAAGACCTTTCCCGGTCGACAACACGCGTAAATTCGAAAAAAAAAAAGAAAGGTTTAATACAAATGTCATAAGTAAGTGTCCCGACTACGGCAATTAGCTAATCTACTGGTCACAATGGGCACGACATATAAACGCAAAGTAAATACAACTACTAAATTTATCATTGCTCATCTTGTTAGAGATATAGATAGATAGATTAGATATATTATTACTAGATCGTACAATATCTATGTTTGACTGGATAGCAACCTTTATACATGGACTGTTATGTTCGTCTATCACACATACAAACATATTCATAGTTTGCATATTTACAAAATTATTGTAATTTCCTTTCAAAATAGGGTTAATTTTATAAACCACTTTAAACCTCTAAAATAACTTATTGTAAGATATGAATAAGCAATTTCTTTAACTTAAGCAAATAAACTTGACGTTCGTTAAATATCTCATTTACAAATAACAATAGAACGTAACCTGCATTTAGTTTTGACATTAATGACACCTGTCAAAACACAATTGCACGTTTGCAGACACGTCCGAACTGACAGTTCGTTTTGAACTGTCAAAACGGACGTAAATGCTCAAGTTCCGTGCAAATTGCACCTATGATTGATGGCAAAAAACTTAATTACAGGTCACGAGATGTTTCATTATCACCACGCGGGTTTGTTTCCGTGTTGGTCCCTTTGCATGGCTTTTAGCACGACTGTAATTTTAAATTGAGTACCACCGCTTCAGTTTTTAATGATTTAACACATTCGTCGCCCAGCGTGATTCGTTGATGTTCCTCACGGGGCCCAAACGTGAGTCTCGGTACGCCGCAACGCAAACAAGTGATATATAAACAATATAATTCGAATATTTGGGAGTCGAAGCTGCTCGCGTCCGTAGGCTTTATCCTAGTTTCCCTACACGTGACTCTTGGGTGGGCCTAAACGAGCAGCAGCGAGGTGGTAGGGCGTCGGTACCCGTCTGGATCGCGACCACAGTACATGGGTGTAAAGCCCGTCATAGTGACCAGTTTCGGCTTGTCGCGTTTCGGGATCAGCTTGTGTATATCCAGTACCTCATATACCTAGAGACCTTCAGTCGTGGTATATGTGGGCCGACATGACGATGTAGACTATCAATGGATTTTCATCCTTTGATAGTCGCTTTCGTTTTTGGACTACACTGTACTTACCATTAGGTACTCTGTAGTCACTATGTCGAGCCAGTGTAAAAAAGAGTATTATGATTATATTATTATCTTAGATTTATCGCAAAGAATTTTGTCCTTCACCTCAAATAGGTTTAAGTGTTTTAACGAATACATGCGACATAAATTAATAAAAGCTATTGTATTTATAAAGTGAATATTTTTAGTATTTCAATGTTTTATATCCTTATTCCATTAAATCCCTTTAAAAATTCAATAAAATCCCTCTTCACATTAACAAGAAAAGCGTCAGCTATATTTGGGCGACGCGGCGACAAACGCGTTAAGTTGTATATACGGTACGACTAAAGTCTTCCGGGCAGTAGACTTGAAGAAGTCTGCTGCCCGGATGAGTGAGAAGCTTGCGGAGCGGTGAATCCTTTACACCGATCCTCTCCCAGCGAGGAAGTTTAAGCAAGGCTGGTCGCTCCCCGGGCTTTTGAATGGATTTGGATTCCAAGGCTCAGGTGGAGCGATAAGAAGGACACTCCGGGGCTTTTTAGTCAGTAGGAGTTTACACACTGGGGTCGCTGCCCTCACAGCGCTTTTGATGGTCCTATGCAAGATTTTCAGACGGGTTACAAAAACAAACTATTTCAATGCCTGGCAACTCGAATGGACAAAAGTTCTTGTCCTCGGAACTGATATCTGTCCTTTTATACATTAAATACAAATTTAGGTACCACATACTCAACGTTGAAGGAATAACTTCGTGAGGAAACCCACATGGCATCTAATAGAAATACCATGTACGTACCCAGAAAACGGCGGGCAGCTGTGCTACTGGTCACATTGAGCACAACATATATGCGCAAATTGGATACAGACAGTAATGTATCTCTGCTCACCCTGAAAGGGATATAGCTTGATGATATATTATTTTGATAAAAAAGTGGGTATAGTTAATTTAAATATCAACACTCCATCTTCGTTGTATTCCTTTGCTCGTAGGCGTCAAAATCAATGAACTGTCGATTCCGATACACGCAGAATTAACGACGCATTTTAAGATTCGAATTTAAAAACAAAACGCAAAAGAAATTGAATAAACATCCAACCAAACAAATGCAGATAACGTCAGTGACTGCGAGGAACGAAACGTCACTCTATTTTTTTAAATTTAATAGGAGTATTAACAGGCCGTTGATAAAGTCACTCTGCCATGAACTTTTTCTTTTCTCGCATTTTTTTTACAATTTTTATCAGATGGCTTACCGTTTGACTTTAAAGGTACGTCAAGTTGTTAAGAACTTTTAATAGACTTTGTTCTATCTGATATACAATAAAAAACATTTGAAAGAAAGATTCTTGTTCATTTGAATTGGAGTTTTACCTCGCGCCGTATTGGATGACATGCGATTGACATTGACAGGTAATAAAACATAAATTTTATACTCTGTCAAATAACAATGTTGCAAATAGATAGCTTTGCACTAATTATATAACTTTTTCAATTATAATTTGTAATGAATTTTCACATTTTGTTTATCTTGTCTACGATATTATAGCTTTAGATTGTTGATTAAATAAAATTTTAATTCAGAGATTTTCGACTAACACGTCATTGATCATCCCAGAATGTATATTTGCGTTTTGATGTATTATTTTTATAAATAAGGCATGGCTCTATAGCCCTAGCCCTTCGCCTGTTCGTTATGTGAAACAAGCAACAACAATTATATTAACCTTTTTTCATTTTTTTCTTAAAAATAACGATAAAAACGTTTGGAACTGGTATGATTCTATTTTAGCAATATTTTATTAGCATATCTTTTAATGGGTCAAAATATTTTTAATTAATTATTAACTTTAAAATCATTGTATTTGATATTTTAACTGAAACAGCATTTAATTACATTACTATAAAATGTGTCTAATATTATAAATTACATTTTTTTTTATTTTACCATATTTTTTAATGTTAACGTTGATTTTCTTGTTTAAGAAAATTAAAGTACTATTTAAAAGCCATACTAAAAAAAGACGTTTTATAATAATACGGATAGGAACAAATGCGGAATAGGGAACTAACTTCCCGTTCCCGATGGAAACTTTGCATCGTTCCCGTCTTCTCCTTACCATGGCCTGTATAACCAAGTAGAATCATCTTGCTGTGATTAAAAGTAAGTTTATTCCCGCATAAGTCCCGTTACAGCATTAAGGGCGGCTTGCACTAATAAATTAAATCTAGTTTAGAGTTATATAAAATGCTATTTAGCGCTGATCTGTACTTATTGTCTTGCACTAAATCAAAATCTAGTTATAACAACTCTTAAACTGAAATCATCATTAAGATGGTATCAAACCAATTCAATTAATAAGCGTTTTATACAAGCTAAAACTAGATTAATTAGTTAGTGCAAGCCGCCCTTAAAAATGAAAACGGATAGCGTTCATCATTTTAAACGTATAGAGGTTATTAAAACTTAAACAAAGCGCAATTCGCGTTAAAACTCGCCAACAGCATTCCAAACGGTTTAATAAAAATTCACTGTGACCCGGTCGGCCGTGCGCGTACAAACAACGTCAGAACGTTTCCCCACCCCGAACGGAAAGCCGGAAAATAGTCCGGCGAGAGGGAAAAAAGAATTGGTCATTCGCCAACCGGTCGTAAATTCGCGGCGAGCGGCGCGGCTCTAATTCCTTTGTTTGTTGAAGCCACACGTAAGGGAGGAACAGCTTGTACAAAACATATCATCACGCTATTGTTTGATTGCGGAGTTCGTACTGACCCTGTCTGCGATGCTGAAGGCCCTGCGTTCTAGTCCTGGTACCGGCAAACTGTATGTGTGTGTGTGTAAGCTGTGGCAAGCATTACTATGTTATACTTGGACATAATACATATAATAATAACATATCATCACACTATATCCCATTCGGGACGAGCAGAGATACATTATTAGCTGTATCCAACTTGCGCTTATATGTCGTGCCCAGCATCACCAGAGCGCAGCTGATCACTGCTCCCACTAGACTGTCTGTCCCAGCAGACCTTATTCTGCCCTATTTCTCTAAAACAAAGTTACATTGTTTTTTTTATGTTAATAGCTGCCCCGTCAGATTTCACTCTGCAAAAAGTTATTGGCCTGTTGCAGAAATAAAATTGCATTGAAAGATTTAAGTCATATGGTAAGGTAATGATATTTTTACTATAATGCCTTATGGAGCATTTTTGTTTTTGTTTAATTACCTGGCGTATAAATTATAATTTTCATTAGTGACATGCAACCTCTAATCAACTTGACGGCATACCTTTGTTTTGATTGACATCATATGTTTGACAGCTGGGGACAGTGGTTTGTATGGGAAAATGAAATTGTTGTTTTTATTATATTCCTAGCATTTATTTCATATTTATTCATCTTTTAAACCTTCCCTGGACTTCAACAATTAATTCAAAACCAAAATTAGCCAAATCGGTTCAGCCGTTCTCGAGTTTTAGCGAGACTAACTAACTGCAATTGTTTTTTATATATTATATAGATATATGTATACCTTAGATTATATGTATACATATGTCCTTCCTTCCTTCTTTCCTTCACTGGTGAGCTTGTGGTGCCTGTATCCAAACATAATCTACACCCAGAAGTACGTGACGGGATTCGTATTTACAACCATTCTCGTTACCGCGGAAGGATACCGGTCTCTTATCCACTAGAATCCAGCTTTAGAATGATTTCAAAATATTTGCCACAACAAATTAACATATGAAAGTGTATCACAACGTAGAAGCCCAACAATGGGCTAGCGTAGCGTTCGCCAAAACCGGGAGGCAATAATAGTCCCACTGCATTACCCCGGAATCGAACTGGCGACAATGGAGCGCACTGATTTATAGCAGTGCGGATAAGGCGTCGATGGCGGAAGGATTTTACCGGAAAACTTCCCGGGAAATAAATTCAAACCGACGCTTCTTGCGGCTAGTATGGAATTTAAAAAACATCACTACGGGTCCTTATTTTAGTTCCCCCTTATGCCATAAATTGACAAGACGCGGTGTGGGTTTGCACCCACATGTGGTTGACGTTCTACCTGCTAGCATGAGGAGATCCGCCTCCTCGTTTTTGCTGCGAGCTGCCAAGGAATGCCAAGGGAATTCGCTTCTTGCGACTTGAGAATCTTCAAACGACGAATGAATGAATAAACGAATGAGCGCATATCATCATCGGCCTCATCATCACTTTTCATCAGGTGAGATTGAGGTCAAGCGCAAGCCTGTCTGTAATAAATAAATATAAACCTGCAATTTGCAAGGTTGCAATGCTCTCCACAATGTTAAGAACTTCACAAGGCCAAGGTCGGTTCAGACTTTATTAAAACATTACAAATTATATTCGTTAATTAATGTTTAAGTGTATGCTAAGTCACCGATTTCGTCAACTTAAACTTGGTACTCCAAACATTTAGGCTTTAGATAAGTTCCTATACAGTATGTTATTAAAAATCTGTCCGACCTGTACAGGTGTTATTTGGTATCGATATTAGATCATATTTAGATTATTCTGTTTTAGTAAAGAGAAAAAATATTTGAATAAAAAAAACATAGGAGGCAAATTCCACTCCTTGGCGGTTCGCAGCACAAAAGAGGAGGACAATAGCCTTTTCTTGTGTAAGCAGCTGGAATGGCAACCACATGAGGGTGCAAACCCGCACGGCATCTCGTTAATTTATGGTTTAAAGGGGAGAGGGAAATTAAATTGTACAACTCAGCCGCACACCTCCAGAGTATAGTCTATGGAAAACCAAACGGCAGGCCACTCTACGCTGGTGTTACAAACTGAGTAGCTTACGAGACGTAAGAGCCTCATCGGCAATCAGTCTCTGAGCTTCGCCATCGATTTAGTTTAAGGTTGCCAAATGGTGTTTGGAGGAACCGTCCCAGAGGTAGTAGAAATACTCCACACATGAATGCTATTGTGCTTGATACGGGTTAAGAAGTTGGTATCACAGCCATCGTGCTCCAAATTTCAGCTGCATACATAAGCATGGAGTCCCAGAGTACATACACCATTTCTTGATGGAGTGTGTTCGGAGCGTATCTATGTGAAAAATCCTGTTTAAACAGTTTGGTTGGAACAGGTCTGATGTGGGTCTATTTCAGAGCATCTTAGCTGAGCAAACATCTTGCGCAGCTGAGATGCTCTGTAGACTTACATATACATTTTTGAATTAGCATTGTGTGATTATGGGACTGACATGATCAGCCTGATCCAAAGTCCCAAAAAAAAAAACCGGAGACAATAAAAAAAAAAACATAAACATATAAGAATCACGCGCGTCGGTTAGCAGAGTCACAGCTATACGGTATCTCACATCCCGGCTAGGACTAAGAAGTTCTCTAACTCCTTATTTTGCCGTGTCGTTGGGGTGTGGAATGTTCTTCCGGCGAGCGTGTTCACACCATCCTATGATTTGGGATCCTTTAAGCGTAGCGTGAAGAGATATTTGTGTAGGCCGGCATGATCGCTGCGACTACCGATGGGATTTTTCTTACCTTTCTTTTTTTTTACACTGGCTCGACATAGTGACTACAGAGTACCTAATGGTAAGTACAGTGTAGTCCAAAAACCAAAGCGACTATCAAAGGATGAAAATCCATTGATAGTCTACATCGTCATGTCGGCCCATATATACCACGACTGAAGGTCTCTATGTATATGAGCTACTGGATATACACAAGCTGATCCCGAAACGCGACAAGCCGAAACTGGTCACTATGACGGGCTTTACACCCATGTACTGTGGTCGCGATCCAGACGGGCACCGACGCCCTACCACCTCGCTGCTGATCGTTTAGCACCACCCAGGAGTCACGTGTAGGGAAACTAGGGTAAGGCCTACGGACGCGAGCAACTTCGACTCCCGATAGTCGTTGGCGTTTTATGGATTGCACCATGCTTACCATCAGGTATGGTGCAGTCACTATGTCGAGTCAGTTTAAAAAAAAACATATGAATGCGGTGAGAAATGAATAACAATCAGAGCAGAGCTAAGCGCATTGCAGTAAAACGCTTGATTACACGCGAGTGCGGGCTCAGACGGGCGCTGGCGTCATCTCTTGCCAAATTTTTAATTATTCATACACCGTACTGAAGTGTCGGAAAAGCCGTCTGGAATGTTCTCATCGGTTGCTTCAACAAAGTAAAGTGAATATCTATGTATGTTGCACCGCTTAATTCTTTATTATATTCGGTCTACAGTACTGTGACCCGATTTCGGCAGTCATGTCTACATTCCCTATTGGTGTTTGGTCGCTTACTAATTTAAAGCGTTAAATGATACACCTTCTTTTATATTTATACTCCCATATATTTCATCAATGTTTACATATATTTTTTCTAATTTTTTTAATATAAATTATACAATCTGAACCTTCCTTTTTAATTTTTTAATCAATCTCTCATAATCATCCAAATCAAACTTAATCTTTTTAAAATTAGATGTTCTAAACTTTTTTAAAAATAAACTTATTTTTTATTAAACGGCCAATTCCGAGAATAGTGCCATATATAACTAACCTACTTTACAATACAATGGGAGTCGAAGCTGCTCGCGTCCATAGGCTTTACCCTAGTTTCCCTACACGTGACTCCTAGGTGGTGCTAAACGAGCAGCAGCGAGGTGGTAGGACGTCGGTGCCCCTCTGGATCGCGACCACAGTACATGGGTGTAAAACCCGTCATAGTGACCAGTTTCGGCTTGTCACATTTCGGGATCAGCTTGTGTATATCCAGTAGCTCATATACCTAGAGACCTTCAGTCGTGGTATATGCGGGCCGACATGACGATGTAGACTATCAATGGATTTCTATCCTTTGATAGTCGCTTTCGTTTTTGGACTACACTGTACTTACCATCAGGTACTCTGTAGTCACTATGTCGAGCCAGGGTAAAAAAAAAACAATCACTACAGTACACAAGGAAAACCTAAAGATGAGTTCTGAATGTGGAATCGGATATTGTTCGAATGATCGCTAATTACCAGTCTCATTTGATTATAAAACCACTAGACACCGTATTGGAAACCATCCGTACGTGGTGGACGTTCCTTATATCCACACGAAAGTATTGAGTTTTACATTCATTATGACATCAACAGCTAAAGAGTGGAATATGCTTCCAGCAACCATATGTCAACGTTCTTATGACTTGGGAGCCTTTAACAGGAGGATGATTAGGCATTTGTTGAGCGGACACGGTCTCTCGTTGGATCTCTTCATCTTCCACCAGGCGTGTTTAAGAAACAAACGTCCACCTTTGAATTATATTAAAAAAGAATCGACTCATTAATTAGTGGGAAATTAATTTGATTTAAAAAATATTTTAATGACATTGCTATAAACTCGAATCCGTCCAAAATTTCGGCTTTGCCGAGAAGCATTTTCGGCTCTTTGTGGCCAAAGGTTAAGGTTTCTAACAAGCACCGAAATTGGATGAACTAATACGAAGTCTCACATATTTTCAAAACATTATTAATTTTGACAACTTGCGAGATACTTCTGTTTGTCTCTCGGAATTTAGAACAGTGTGTGGAAATTATTTCTTTCATGTGAGTGTTTTCTTTGAAATCATTTACAGAATTTCTCTTTCAGTTATTAGTTACATTATATTGTATTATTTATACAATATTATCTTTTTGTATTGTATCTATGTATGTACATATATTTCCTCTCTTTTTTTGGAATTTTACTATGATATTCTTCACTTTACTGTAAACCAGCATTTTGTAGGTATTTATCATTGTACATGCTGTGGTGCCCTATAATTGTGGGGGCATTTATATGTTCTATTTTGTGTACCATGGTCATTATTTTACTCCATGTCACCGATGTCGGGTACCCAATTAAAAAAATAAATATTTTAATCATTTCTAAAAGTTTTTTTATGCCGTCAACACAAATTTTTAATTTAAAAGTATATGTACATGTAATTTGAAAAATTACTTTGAGTGAATTCTGAACTAAATTTCTTATCATTGTTTTACACGTTCGACTTTTGCCGAAGGTTGTGCTGATCGACCTAAGATCAGACAGTAATATAAGTTGGAATTAAAAATCATTCAATCCAGTTCCTCTACTACTTATGGCGTTACATAAACACAGGTTGTAACGCAAGTTAAATAATGAAGGTCTCGAAACACCTCGGCACGCTTTTTATTCAATATAAATAGCTAAACAGAGAGGATACGTAAGAGGCACGTGCGGAATGAAAACGGGAGCGCTGGGGGGCTGGCTCGTGGGGGGCCGGGGGGCCGGGGGGCAGTATGGAAATGCTGGTCACATACATCATCCGGCGCTTGACAGGCCAATTCTCTTATCTCACGCGCGCGGCGGCGGCGCGATCTAAGCTAGCTTAGCTAATATAAAATGGTTTTAAATTCAAGTTTAATTCGGAATATCTGGGGCTCGGTTGCGATGTCTGCAGTAAATACGCTCTGTGATACCAGCTTAAAGGTAATACCGCGGTATTCAGGAGTTTTAACAACGAAGGGTATTGTTTTCAGGGACTAATTTTAAAGATACAAATGAAATGATAGGGTTGATAAACGCTGCTTGGGATCAATGACAATCATGACCATTGCAACGTTTTAATCTACTAGCATGAGTCTTTACTTTCCTTTTTTTTGTTCACGAGCTACGCAAGCTCTTAGTTAGAGTTACTTAGCTTAGACTTTACTTAAATATTACAATTTATATTACTCAATTAATATCAAAAGATTTAGTAAGTCACCGATTTTGTCAACATGGACTTGGCTCTACGAATACTACGGCTATACTTAAGTTCCTATTATGTATTCACTTTTTTGTCAAACCGAATTTAATTTTTGAGAACTTTACTAAAAAAAGACGAAATAGCGTCTATACATCTCAATCTAGGCCTAGGACACTAAAGACTTACCTTCGCTAACTATTTTATTTTATTTATTTTATTTTATTTAACTATAAAATATTTTCAGATAATCAGGGTGATTTTAAAAATATTTTTGGAGATATTTTACATGGGATGGTATCACAGAATACGGGTCGGGGAGAAGCGATTTACGGTTTTGACGGATTCCGAATATTTTAGCTGAGAAGTGGGATTATGCGAAGTTACGCCGGCCCGATGTACCTTCGGGGGACCTTCGATTTTAATAAGACCCTGATAATTTACGCCGTAGAGGCCCTTTCTTCCTATTTATTCACGTTTCAACTCATCGGCGGTCTTACCTGAAATTTATTTTTCCGACATGGAATCAAAAATTAAAGGTTTTTTATGTTGACAGAGGGTTGAGAACTCACCCAACCATTTGTTAGGCATGGGTGAAAGAGAGTGGAGGATGATCTAGAAAAAAACACGAGATAGCCGGGCAGTAGACTTGAGGGAGTCAGCTGGCCGGATGAGAGGGAAGCGGTGCACGGTGTCCGGCGCATCGCCTGGGAGAGAGGTTTTCGGAGGGGTTGGCCTTACTCCTTCTCCTCCCAGAGAGGTAGCCTCAACAAGGCTTCTTGTTCTCTGGGCGTCTGGATGAATTTGGCTTCCCAGGCCCAGGTGGAGCAATCAGAGGGACACCCGGGGGTTTTTAGTCAGTAGGAATCTGACACACCGGGATCACTGTCCTCGCAGCGTCCCTGTTGGTCCTATGCAGGATTTTTCCCCGGGATAAAAAAAAGTAGAATAAAACACGAGAATATGCCCACTTTTAATGCGTGTTTCCAATGAATTCGCCGCAGACCCAAACTCTGCGCTTGATGGACACGATCATCAGGGGAGACACCGCCCCCATCGATATTACTCCGTATCATGACGCTCTACCTACTTCTCGTGGGACGCTGACTGATCACTCAGAGCCGCCACCCTGAGTGGTCACAATCTGAAAGGCCAACCAGTCAAGAGTCAACCGATCAGCTGGGATAGATGCGCCGGGGCGGTTGCCTACAACCCATCCTCTCCAAGCGGGATGACTCTCTTTCATTTCCGCTCTCCAGCCTCTTTCTGGGTCCCTCCTCAATGACATCCCCTCCGAAAGAGACTACGGCCTTTCAGTTATCATGTCTAGCCAGCATGGCCAACAGCACTGCCAGCCAGCCTAAGAGCCTTTTTTTTTACTTGGGGAAAATCCTCATAGGACCGTCTCAGCCGCACAAACCACCGCTGGGCACAAACTCGGGGGAAGATGATACCCTCCCCGATACTGCTCGTTGTATTTAGGCAGAGCACGACACAATGCCCTGCCAACTTCTCGAGGGCCGCTAAACCAGTTGCCCAGGGCCCCCACCCTGAGCAGCCACGACCCGAAAGACATGAGCCAACTGGTCGTGGATCGACCGGTCGGCTGGGACTGATGTGCCAGGGCGGTTGCCGGCACCCCGGTGTCTCCTTCAAACGGCCCTCTGCCGTTCTCGCTCTGCGGCCTCCTTCTGGGACATGACATCCTCACAGAAGGAGACCACGGCTCTCCAGTTGTCATGCCCTGCCAGCATTGCCGACACCACTGCTGGCAGGGAGAAGCTTAAGAGCCTAACACAACCTGCTAAGTCTCGGCAGCAGGGTTGTCCATGACGATTTTCACTAAATTACCAAAAATATAACTTTCTCGTTAATATTCCCAAAAACAATTATTTGAATAAACAGTAGTCGGATATCTTCACGGCATCGGTCTACAGCGCGAGGGCATCGTAAAGAACAAACAGAGGCGCCGTTTTCCATTACAATATGTTTGCCGATCCGTGGCGCAACGTTTTATGTGCTACCCGGGCTCCGGGGGCTGTGCGGGGGTGAATTTATGACACGTCGATACAGTAGAATGAGGAAACAGTATTGAAACTTCACCGTGGCACTCATAGATATTTATTTATTTATTTATAAGTACACTTACATAGACTACATTAACACATAAAAACTATATAAAACATGAAGAGGATACATTATAAATGCGACTATATTTATAAGTGTAGACTACATGCACAGAAGAAAAGAAAAATAAAAATAAAAATACGAGTAACACAAAAAGATATAAACTACTGTAATCAGAAAATTTTTATAACAGAAATAAAATAAAAAATCAATAATCTATGGAACAATCTTCTCAAATAACATCTTTTTTTTTAATTTCAAAATTTAATTTAATTTAAAAATTTTAGTTTCGTTAAATAACTAATAATGTAATAATTAATAATTGTATAACTTTGTCATTCTGCATATACAAACCATAGATGGTGAAAATGTAATCAGATCAATAAAAATGATTACGATTGCATTTTACGTTTTTTGCCATTAATATGATTGCATTTTGCTCATCTATGTTTCAAACACTACAGAATCCTAGATTACTTACACATTTATGATTTCTTGATGTTTTAAATGGATTTAATCATGATTACAAAGCAAGAAAATTAAAATAACGACTACATTTTGTAATCGTTAATCATTAATCAGATTACATTTTGCCCTTCTCTAATACAAACACACTAAATAGCGAGCGTATACAAGAATGTTCATTATTGCTCTGTATGTTATGGACTGTTATTTAGATGTTAAAATCATGACCAATTATTTTAATTAATGAATATTAAATATAAAAATATCTTATTTTTTTTACTGGCTTGCTAAAGTGACTACATTGCACCTGATAGAACTACAGTGAAGTCCAAAAATTGCAACAAATGGTAAGAGATGAAAATCAGCTGAAAGATGCCATCGCTAAGTGAGCCTATATATATCACTACGGAAGGTTTCTAGATATATGGACAACTCTGTGGAGCAATTGATTACAGGGTCCACAGTCCCGTCTTAGTGCGGATGAGGTCAACTTGTGGTTTTTAGTCGGTAAAAGTACGCCACACCTCGGTTACCATCCCCCATGTGTAGCCGGGACGGTCCAATGAAGATATTCCCCAAGTAAAATAAAAAAAAGGTATATGGACAACTAGATATATGACTCCTCCTCGTGACTTCTGGGTGGTGCTAAATGAGCAGCAGCGAGATGGTAGGGCACCGGTGCCCGTTTGGATCGCGACCACAGTGCATGGATGTAAAGCCCGTCATAGTGACCAGTTTCGGCTTGTTATGTTTCGGGATCAGCTTGTGTATATCCAGTAGCTCATATACCTAGAGACCTTTAGCCGTGGTATATGTGGGCCAACATGACGATGTAGACTATCAATGGATTTTCATCCTTTGATAGTCGCTTTCGTTTCTGGACTACACTGGCCTTACCATCAGGTACTCTGTAGTCACTATGTCGAGCCAGTGTAAAAAAAAATCTATATACATAAAATAATCCCGAAACGCGACAGTCAGAAGCAAGTCACTATGACGGTTTAAAACAGGTTCTAATAAAAATACCATGTGTAAGTGCCCCGAGAATAGTGATCAAATCACAAGTGTACTTCTGGTCACGTTGGGCACGATGTATAAGCGAAAATTGGATGCATCCCTTAAAGTACCTCTGTAAATCCCGGTGAGAATATACTGCGACGATGTATTATTATTATGTTAAAGTATATCTTTCTAATTGCGAGGTCGCCTTGCCCTAATGTTTCTATCTACACTGTGGCTCCGGCAAATATTTGGCGCTCCCGTTTCGGACGCTGAGTCGGCTGACACGAGAAGATTGTCGGCAACTGTTTACATGGCGCGGTATGGTAATTTTTCAGTCGCCTCTCCACTAAGCGAATTCCGTTCACGGCCTCTGCTCGCTCGGGAATAGGCTGTGAGTGACGGCGTAAATAGGCCGACGTTTAGGCCTTTCTCACATGTGTTGGCTAAAGCGATGCCATGACGAGAATACTGTGAGGCATAGTGCAAAAGTTTTGAGTTTACAGTCAATAATTGTCGATTTTAGATTATAACACGGGTGCAAACTCTATAATATCATCTGAGGCTTTTCGTGTGAAGTGTCTTAGATCCAATTAGAGGTTTACGTTGGCTGTATAAAAACAACTATCTGGATATAATTCAAGCTTCCTTGTGACATGTTAAAAATAATTACATTTCATAATAATGCGCATTTGCGTAGATTTAATCGAATTTCAGTGCTTACCAGAAACCGTCGGCTTTTCAGTTTGTACTTTTGATTTCTGATTGACGCCAAAGCTTTGTCGATGGTAGTCGGTTACAAAGCCGAAATTTCGGTCGGATTATAATTATGTATACATTAAAAAAACCTGTACTGACTGACATACTCATGGAACATGAGGTTTGTACATTTTTTACGGCGTAGGCGCCTACTATGGTTAGATTTTAGATAGAGGAGGAAAATATGTCAAGTTTAAGTAAGCTTTATTAACACGTGTATTAGCTTGGTTAGATATAAAAATACCTCTTTTGTCATTTTTGGATAGTCAACCTACGGGGCAAGTCTAAATCAATAAAATTTAGTGGCGTATGTTTCAATGACTGCCCGGGCAAGTTGCTAATCATAGATATAACAGGCGGTTTTTTCTGATTGGGTGAAAAGCTCAACAAAAATAAATGGATAAATTATGTCGCAGTATAGGGATACCATTCTACGCAATTGACACGAAAAGAAACGATTCGAGCCGGTCAGTATAGTTTTAGAGCACAGTGTCATGTGCAAAGGCCCTCCGTGTCATTAAATCTCGTAATAGGATATCATAAATCGCAGCAGGTCGCCGCCGGCCGGGCCGCTGTCATCGTTTGTCAGGACATTTCACGCATTGTCGGACAATAACGCAGCCGGGACGCGTATACGGTAATCCTGCGCCAGATGGTCTAGACCAGAACTATCCAAATTGTGGCCTGCGAACCGTTTGTAGCTCACCCGAAAGCCTTGTTACAGTGCAGAAAACTACGTTTAATTAGCATAAACGATGACTATTATCATATATATATGTATAATTTAGTAAATATAAGTATGATTTAGTATAATGTAATACAGTATAATTAAACAGGCCACTCTGACGTATGTTGTGGATGCCTTAATAGGAACTGTACATGTTTTATTGTAACTTTATGTATGTATTGTGTGAATTAGTCATTGTACCGGGCCACTGGCAACCCTGTAAAAGTAAATAAATAAATATATATTGTAGTGAATTAGTTAAATGCGGTCTGATGGCGAATAGATTAAAATTCGGCCCGAAACTGAACCTTTATACATACAGGGAGACATTTAAAAACACTGTTATTACATTGGTAATAATGAAATGAAAAGAAACATAACTTTATTTGAATAGGTCTACTTCCAAGCACTTTTGAATCGTCAAAAAACTACAAAGAATCAACCTCTAGCTCAGAAAGCAAAAACTACCGAGAAGAGCCGACAAGAACCTCTGGTAGTAGCTCTTTTCAACATAATCACGTACAAATATGTACTACACAAAGGAATTAACGTCCCGTGAGAAAAATTGTATATATTAAGACCACGCACTTTTACCATTTAAACAATAATTGATGTAATAATATCCCTTTTTTTACAATTTAGTTATAACAGTTGTCCATATGTTCAATGGTGATAACTCTAATAAAATGAATTATATATACGCGAGTAATCCAGTTTAACGTCTAAAAATGTTAATTATATTTTGTTTTCTCTCCGAGTACTTTATTGTTTCCATGACTAATACTGATGGCCAATGGAAAGCTTACCATTTTTACTTACAGATAGATAGCTTACAGATTTATAGCTTTACCAATTTTGAAGGAACATGCAACAGTTAAGTCACTGATTTCAGTTGCAATCTAAATTTACCCCTTTAGGTATGGGTGTCAGATTTAGGGGGCACGGAAAAAAGTGAGAGTTGACGACTTTTATTTTGTAAGAGACTACTTTAAGATAAAATGAGGAAAGAATATTAAAGTTAGATTAGAGTGAGGCCAAAGGAGACGTAATGGAGTAGCATTTGCAAATTCGCAGCCGGGCGGGCGCGCTGCGGCGGTCGCACGGCTGACATGACGCACTAACAATAGTATTTATGCGTTGCAACGGCGCGCCACCGGCCACGCTTGCCAAATAATCATAGATAAACAATAGCCGGTCAGCATTGCCGCGTGACACAGATAAATAATGCGCGACACACGACAACGTGTGCCGTATACCCATCAGAAGGAAGATGTCCTATGCGGTATGTATTGAAAACCATGTCCGACTGGAAAGGGATAAATTAGTGACATGATAACATTACCAAAATACATCAGAAATTATATGTATTATTAAGAAACATAAAAAACGTTACAGTCACATAAGCTGAAAAAAAAAATTGAATTACTTTACATATAAAATCAGTTAAAAGACGAATGAACCGAATTAATTTATAACCGGTGCTTCAGATCAACGAGAGTCATGGGTCATGGTCCTTTTGATATCATGACCCACTAGCATGACTCTGTGCTTTCTTTTTTCCTCTGATCACGAGCTACGCACACTACCAGTGTTTTCATATAATTATTCCCCACTTAATTTTTTTCCCCTATATCTAAAAAGTATAACCTAAATAGAGTCTAATATCGATACCGAATAACGCCCTTACAAGTCGGACAAAGTTTTGATAACATACTACATATTATTTTATTTATATTGTAATAAGTCATAGATTTCGTCAACTTAGAACGGGTCTTTGTAAAAACTTAAGCTAAAGTAAAGGTTTCTGTCATATATTCAGTTTTTAGTCAAAGACGTACTTACGACTTATTTTCTGAGATAAGTGTAAGCTAAAGTACTGTCTAAAAATATCACCTTTAGTATAATGTCAAATATTAATCCATTTTTTATATTAGCGACAAAATATATTATATAATCACTAAATTATTATATTGTTTCAAATTAATTAATTTAAAACTCGTTTTTAATAAGGTCGAGAGTGTTTTTAGATCTTTCTAGTATTCTCATTTCCTGATACCAAGCCTCCATCGCAATGCACATCGCATTCCTAAAAACGAATACAAATTACACTCAACATTATAATAATTGAGAAAAAAACTAAATCGACACTTACGGGCATTATAATTTTATTTCTTTGCCCGAAGGAAAAAAAACGTATCAAAAATGCCCGGCATGCCGGCCTGGAGATCACATCACCAATACCAGTTTTTTAAGAACCGGCTCTTATAAAAAGTTGAGGGTGAAAATAAAAGACCGAATGAAAAAACCTGACCTCAGAGAGTTGAACGCGTAAATTCGAATCAAAGGGAATCAAATGTCATTTTACGAATTCGTTCCCTAACTATTATCAATTTATAACGTCATAGAGAGAGTGTTACCACATTAAACGATTAAACGAGTTCTTTAGTATTTATTTATCTAATTGAATATCTATTTAAAATATTATTTTATAAAAAAAATATCTTGAAAAGAGTGTCTACAGGAGTATCTTGCGATCTCTTGTACATTCTGCTTTCTAAGTCGTCAGAACGTTCGTTTTCATGCACAATAGTGGGTAGTGGGAATTCAGCGTCTATTTATGTAAGCCGGTTTCTATTTAGAGATGACTGAAATTGGTTAAACTCGTCGATTTCTATGAGTTGTCATCAGTGGCTTTTAGTAGATGTGAAGAAGCACATCTACTAAAAACACACACACAGCGGCCGCACACTCGAAACCACGTCTTCTCGTGGTCGAAACCTTATTGGAGGACTTCTACGATGTTTTATCTCGTAAACTGTAACGGTGACTCTCCGCTTGGTGCAAAAGTTTGTCTACTTATTCATCATCTATTTTAATAATGGTAGCATAGCCTACCAGACGATGTGGTTGAATCCAAAGTCAAAACTGGAACCATCGGTTCGTCACTAGATTTCGGTAAAACATTCATAAAGTACAAGATCCCTTTAACGTCGTCAAAATGACTTAACTGGGAATTATTCAAATGATTTTACTGCGGCGTCATTAAACGTGGTTCGAGAGCCAATTAATATTTTTAATTATCGTGTTTAACATAAAATAAGACCGGATCGAACAGCGTGTGGTCTCGAGAAGTAATCACTTCATATTGATTACAGTTTGCTGGCTCAGTAGTTAGCCCCCTGCTTATGACTCTAGAGGAGCCGGGTTCGTTCCATAAAATCTCTTAAATTTTGAGGGGACAGGGCTATTGCCCGAACTGGTAATAACCGTAGTACACTAGTGCAATGACCGACTTTGTAACTCGCTTCGGGCTGTCACGTTTCGGGATCAGCTTATATACATCCAATTCTCCATATATATACTCTCGCGAGGTGGTAGGGCGTCGGTGCCCGTCTGGATCGCGACCACAGTACATGGGTGTAAAGCCCGTCATAGTGACCAGTTTCGGCTTGTCGCATTTCAGGATCAGCTTGTGTATATCCAGTAGCTCATATACCTACAGACCTTCAGTCGTGGTATATATGGGCCGACATGACGATGTAGACTATCAATGGATTTTCATCCTTTGATAGTCGCTTTCGTTTTTAGACTACACTGTACTTACCATCAGGTACTCTGTAGTCACTATGTCGAGACAGTGTAAAAAAATAATATATTAACGTGGTATATGTGGGCTGACTTTTTTCAGACACTTTGTCAGCCTACAAGAAAAAAATTAGTGAGCAGCTGAGGTGAGTTTGATATTGTTCTTGTTATTGCTGATGTGTTATGTTTGCAATGGTTTTTTTTTTATTATCTATATAAATAAAAATGAATCGCTAAATATGTTGCTAAGAGCAAAACTCGAGAGCGGCTGAACCAATTCGGCTGATTTCTTTTTTGTTGTGTTTGATGAAGTCTGAGGAAGGTACTTATGCAGAGAAAAAACGTAAAAATACGAAGAAAATAGTGAAAGCAACAATGTTCTTTTCCCATACAAATCACTCTGTCCCCAGCTGTCAAACATTTGACATCAATCAAAACAAAACAAAGGTGCGTTAGGATTATCTTTGGCATGCCTTCAAGTTGAGAGTCACTCATTGAATGTTTGCGGTGATA
Source organism: Automeris io (assembly GCA_036320925.1). Classification (NCBI taxonomy): domain Eukaryota; kingdom Metazoa; phylum Arthropoda; class Insecta; order Lepidoptera; family Saturniidae; genus Automeris; species Automeris io. Next base: position 254,031 of record JAUDJH010000018.1, read on the forward strand.
ATCTTGAAAACTCATGTTTCTCTCATGGACAGTTGTATGTCCTGCAGTTGTTGCCTGCGCCTGCGTCGGAAAACCTTTAGATTTATTTAATTACGCGCCAAGTAATCAAACAAAATATATCGTGTTCCACAAGGCATTACAATAAAAATATCATTACATTAGATATTACTAAAGTATTTCAATGATATTTCTATTAAACTGTGGTAGGCCAATAACTTTTGACAGAACGAAATCTGTTGGAGCAGCTATTAACATGAAAAAATTAATATAGCTTTGTTATTAATTTATTAATTAAGTGCTTAATAAATTTGATTGAATTTTTAGAAGTTTTATATTATTAGTCAATGCTAAAAGCTGAGGTTATCTGTTAATAGTATCAATTGTCGATATTTAACCAATGCACGTGACTTTACTTGTAATATATACAATGCTACTGTTTATAGCCTATAAATAAATAAATAGACATTAAGGCGGCGACTATATTTCTGACTTTCCATCAAGAGCGATGTAGTCACTTTTTCGAGCTCGTATAACAAAGATACCGTCATTTAATCAAAAAGAACCTAGCCAGTTAATTGAATAACTTATTTAACCATTTAGCTACGACATGTTTATAAAAATCAACAAACAAACACACTGTCTCCGATATAATTTACCGAGGACCAATTACTCCTCAAAGGATAAACAGGCCGGGACAAATGCGTCCCTATACGTTGCGATGTTATCGGGGCCCGGGTTCGATTCCCGTCTGTGCCGTCAGGGTTAATCGGTTGCCGTGGCAACGAATAATTCAGGCTGTCAGGTCTGCTCAGATCGTATCTCAACGATCTCGTATAGAATTATAAGGTCGAGGAACGAAATAGACTATTATTAGGGTTTCGTGTCTCAAAAAGAAATAAGAAAACCCCGTAGGATCTTTTGGAGAACTATTAGAACTATTGGAGTATAGGACTATAGAACTATTGAAGTAATTGTAGCACTTATTGTGAGTCGGTAGTGTGAAAACATTCAATAAACAGTCTCCGCCGAACCGTATTTTCTCTCAGATGTTTCAAGTATGTTGTCCATTTTATGGCTTCCAGAAGTTTACTTCTAAGTCAACGCAATTAAAATATATGCCCGTTCCTCTCATATTTTTCTCATATTACCGTTTTTGCAAGAAAATCAAAACTTATAAAGTACTCCCTGTTGATTAATCTATAATTATAAAATTTGTTAAAAAGAAAATTATTTTATCAATATGGTAGAAGTCCATATTATGAGACACTGTCCCTATTTATGATACACAATGTGAATATATTAATGTATAAAAAGAATACCAAATTATACTTTTAAAAAATATAATAGACACATCATTTTATCGTTTTTGAAAGAAATTAACGAGTCTAATTGTTAATTATTACTTGTATGTTTTAATAAATAATTTAAAAAGTATGAGGTTTGTTGTTGGAATTCAAAACCATGGCTTAAAAGAGTTGAACGATAACCACTGTACAGTTTTTTACTTGGATGAAATTATATATTTTATTATATTTATATACATAATGTAAGTGTTAGCTAAAAGCTTATAAATTATAGATATTGTATGTTATTTGCATTTATGTTAATTTATAACAATATTATTTTATTTTTGAGTGTCTCACAATACCGACATTTGTTAACGTAGACGTACCGGTATATGGAACACTTTACACCGCGTATCACTCAATACGGACATCAAGTCTTATGATTGTCCCCATTAATGAGACAGAGTACTGTTATGCGTTTTTAATTAAAATATCAATAATTTTTAGTATTAAAAAAGTAAAATTATTAATTATAACAAATTATTTATCAGCATAACTTCAAATAGTTATTTCTGAGTAAGTATTTTCAATTTAATTACGTTAATTTCAAAACCTAACCTACAATCAAAACAATAATTTTGCATGTTTTTTTTTCTTAATTTTTTATTTGAATTTATTGAAATATTTAAAATATGTTTTTTTATACTTTTATGAATTTGTGAAATATTTTAGGTTACGTTTATTTTTTTTTACACTGGCTCGACATAGTGACTACAGAGTACCTGATGGTAAGTACAGTGTAGTCTAAAAACGAAAGCGACTATCAAAGGATGAAAATCCATTGATAGTCCACATCGTCATGTCGGCCCACATATACCGCGACTGAAGGTCTCTAGGTATATGAGCTACTGGATATACACAAGCTGATCCCAAACGCGACAAGCTGAAACTGGTCACCATGACGGGCTTTACACCCATGTACTGTGGTCGCGATCCAGACGGGCACCGACGCCCTACCACCTCGCTGCTGCTCGTTTAGCACCACCCAAGAGTCACGTGTAGGGAAACTAGGGTAAAGCCTACGGACGCGAGCAGCTTCGACTCCCAAACAACAGTGAACAATAAAAAAAAATATTGAAAATCGGAGTAATACGGGGAACAACAGCCGTCTCAATCAGAAAAAAAAGAAAGTGTTGTGTTCAAAAGTGGTTGATAAAAGACTTACATATGACCCAATAGATGTAGAAAATGCTTTAAAAGCATTAAAAGATATTGGGTCATCATTACGGAGAGCAGCCGTTGCCTTCGGAGTACCTGTGGCTACTCTAAGCAGGAAAAAAGTATTGGGCTAGATGAGATACAAAAAAATCAGAACCAGAAACAGTCTTATCGTCTCAGGAAGAAGATGATATTGTCAAATGGGTGCTGGACAGGGCTGCAATGGGAGCACCAGTAACAAAAACTGAGTTATTGGATTGTGTCCAAAAATATGTCCAAAAATTAGCTGTAAAAACTTCGTTTACAGATAGTCGTCCTAGTCGCCACTGGTATGAAGGGTTTAGAAAACATCATTCAGAATTAGCTATAAGGAAACCCCAACATTTGTATGTTACAAGAGCAGCTGTCACTTGTGAAGAATTGCAAGTGTGGCTTAAAAAGTCTGGAGCGTATTTTGAAAGTAAAAATGTATGTAATATTTCTTCTACAAGACTTTTTAACTGTGATGAAAGCAGCTTACTCCTCTGTCCTGAAGCAGAGAGCGTGTTGGCAGAAAAAGGTACACCATTCCACCGCAAACTACTTAGACATCGTGTGGGGTACTCGTATGTGGTGGATGTTCCTTATATTCGCACGAAAAGATTCGCTTCTACAATCATCATACGAACGGCTAAAGAATGGAATACGCTTCCAGAGGCAGTATTTCCGCGATGTTATGACCTGGGAGTCTTTAAGAGAAGAGTGAATAGGCATTTGCTGGGCAAACGCGGTTCATCGTCGGAGTCATCTTCACCTTCCACCAGGTGTGATTGAGGTCAAGCGTTCGCCTATAAGTAATAAAAAAAAGTTAGAAGAAGAAAAGAAAAAACTGATGGACAAAGTAAAAGAACTGCAGAAGAAAATTAGAGAAGAAAACTGAATTAAATATTTTTATAATTTTCATTTATTTCTCATTTAATTTAGTAAAGACTAATTATTTGTTATTTCAGATTCAAGTTTATTATCTATTTTATAAGTATTGTGATTTAAAATGAATAAATAGTTATTTTAAACTGAGTCTTATTGATTTCTAAACTGTCTCATAAATAGGGACATACATCATGAGACATTGGGGCCATCTACTTTTTAAGTGTCTCATAAATAGGGACATAGAGGTTCCTCTCATAAAAGGCTATTAATATTATTTTTACAAATTAACATTCGATTAAAACTAGCTATATTAATTAAATAATCATAAGACAATTGTATGATACGATTTAAATAGTATTTTTGGCTTAAACAGATTATATAATAGCGGTAATGTACGACCAACCTGAAAATGTGTCTCATAATACGGACTTTTACCATAGCAGTTTTTATAAAGTGGTAGGGCAATTGCCCAAACTGGATCGTAGTACACAATTGCAAAGACCTTCAGCCTGTCATGTTTCAGAATCAGTTTGTGTAAATCTATTATTTCAAATACCTAGAGAGCTTTTGTGGTATATGAGCACCGACATAGCGATGGCCACTGTCAACGGGATTTCGTCCCTTGGTGGTCGTTGCCGTTTTTGGACTACATTATATGTTCCATCAAGTGCGATGTAGTCACTATGTCGGGCCAGTATAGAAAAAAATATTTTTACACTTGCTCGACAAATTGACTACGGTGGACCTGAAGGTAAAATATAGCGTAGTCCAAAAACGAAATAATTTTGTCATATCGCCCCTCACATACCATGACTGAAGGTTTCTTCTTCTAGGTATATGAGCTACTAGATATACACAAGCTGATCCCGAAACGCGACAGGCCAAAGCAAGGCTTTATGCCAGTCTTTACACTAGTGTACTGTAGTCATGACCTAGTTCGGGTAATCGCCCTATCACCTCATAAAACCAAAGTATATGTAAATGCTCTAAAGATATTATTATTATTCCCTAGTTGGCTACATGCTAGTAAAGACAATAATCTATCACTATGACTTTTATCAAATTGTATAGGGCTTCTGGCTTGAATATATGAGGCGTCTAATTTCAAAACCCGCTAAAACGTATTTTCGTACAAAATTACTTTTTTTCCTCTTTATTAATTTAAAGGGGTTTTGTCACAGAGTGACCACGTCACCCCCGTACAGGCAAAACACTTATAATTACTTTAAGTCACCTTTAGGTAAAGTGCAACTAACATTTTGGCCTGCTCGGAAAGCGGAGAGGACAAAATGCAGTTGCAAGTGCCCACAAGATAATTGACAACCTGTATATCCCGACGTTGTGCTTCGTTCCGGACACACTCCATCAGCAAATGGTAAACATCTTCTTCCATACCACATGTCGTACAGTTTGGGGAGTCGGAGATTCCTATTAAATATTTGGATTTTATTCGATGGAATATGCCCGGAACGAAGTCTAAACAATGTCACAGACAATATTACTTAATAGTCCTAATAGTAATTTGAAATGTTTTTGTCAAAGCAAATATTATATATGAATGTTTTCTTATTTGCTTTTTTACTCTAGAATAATAATTTAAATACCTTATAAGAATGTGATTGTTAAGTCAAAGATTAATTATAAGTTTTTTATAAATTTATAGGACTTGAAAAATAAATTATAGCGGTTTTGAAATTAGACTCCTCAAATAAACAACATCCATCCAAACTTTCGCATTAATAAAAGTAGAGCGTATACCTTGATGTAACTTGCTAGAACTTTTGACCAATTGATCCGGGTTACACTTACCTGAAACAAAGAAGAAATAATCATCATCACGTTACGTATCTTAGAGGATGAGCATAGATGCGGGCTGGCGGGTGTGCGCTGTGTGCGGAGAAGGTGCATATAACAGCTTAGATTGTAGCGATTTGCGTGCAATTCTGCTCGCTGTATACCTTAGCCGGCTCTTACGCACTTCCAACACCTCAAAATGATGAAGAAAGAGGCACTATTATATTCTGCCGGTAAGACCCACGCCTGTTTTTATAAAACGCTGATACTTTGGCATGCTTACAAAAACATAAGTATGTATTGAGTTCCCTGAACTTAGGAATATCCTGTTTTTTATTGTAAGAGATCGACTATTATGGCGCCTTTTTTATTTTCTATAAAATCGATTTACGATAAAATTGTCCCTACAAATTAAAAAAAAAAAAAATTTCAGTAACTCATTTTAAACTTTCGCGTTTTGTAGTCATTATAAACATTACACGGAACGTCGAGCCGTAATTAAAAGTAAGTTGATTCGCGCATAAGTCCCCTTAAAGTATTTATAAAAATTAATTCGTAAGGGGTCAAGGTTTTAGATCTCGATTTATTTAAAATCATTTACAGTAGCGCCGCAAGTGGCGGAAAGCGTAACTAAAAGTAAAGAAAAGGTAAACACCAGCTTCGCGTGACCGATCATCCAATCATAATCGTCCGGGAATCCGCGGGTTGACGAACTCTGCCCGAGACGCGATGTTTAAATTTCGAATTATTTTTTGTTTCTTTTCTTTTCAAACGCCAAAAGTTCGTCGACCCCAATTTAAAAATCATAGGCTCATTATAACAGCGCGGAGTCGTTCACGCGAACTTGATTAACCTCTTTTTGTATTAACTTTTTTGTTAATTTTCCGTTCGACGTTGCGTAGAACGAAACGTATCGGTCTGAACCTATTTCCGACACGCACTTTTAGACTTCTTCCTGACTCACTGCTTTTTCAACATATTCTACTATTTCTTCAATTTTCCGCAATCAGAGGAAGGCAAAGATTGTTTGATCATACTGCCATGTATACAATTATTATTGAATTTAAAGTTAAAATCAAATCTCTTATAGCACTTTTCTAATAAACCAATGTATTTTAGAAGACTGAAGTCATGAATACCCTTAGAAAACTAACCTACCTAAATGTAAACAAGTTTTTGTACATACTATCTGCGTTAGTAAAACGAAAAAATTCTTTTACTTTCTTCTTCTTTTTTTATTCAGTCCGTTCTAATTATTTTTCTCAGATTACTTACAAATTTAGGCATTACATACTCACCGGTGAAGGAAAAACATCGTGAGGAAGCCCGCATGACATCTAATAGAAATGCGATCGATCTGCTGCGCTACTGGTCAAAGGCTATTTAAATGCAAAAGGGATATAGCCACCAAAGTATCTCTGCTTATCCCGTATGGAATATAGCGTTATGATATATAATCATTATAATAAAATATGAACTTTTTATTAATAAATGCAAATTGGTTTAACTTGTAGTTAAAGCTGTTTTAAATAATAGTATATTTACACGCAAAAGCGTAAATTCAGTTTAAAGTAATTGCAAGTTCCATAACAAGTGATAATAAGGCGATGTCATGCAAAGCTGAGTTTTGCTTTGGAATAATTATTTAATACGACTACGCGGGTATAATTTAACTTTGATTAGACAATTACTGTCAATTGCTCGTAATTTAAGCTCGCATGTGCCCTTTTCCCTGCTATTATGTATAAATATGCGGTTATAAAATCACAAAAAACTTTTTCCGCGACTTATTTACTGTAATAATGAAATCAGTACTCGTCTGCAGGATTTTCCCCTGGATTGTCAAAAAATATCCCCAATACACTATCAGTAGCGTTGATTCCATAGATGCATGCAAGCATTGCATGCCCTTATAATAAATAAGTCTGGAATAAATTGCTTAAAGTTAAACAAAAAAAGGAACCATTTATATTCATATCTATTCTATACTCACGCTGTCTATCTTTCCTATGAAAGCAATATAATATTTATTATCATAATATAATATTCAAATTAATTACGTGAATTCTGCCTAGCCTATCCAAATACCTCATGTACGTCACTTTACATTATATTGATCAAGTGTAATATTATATCGTTATGCTATATCCTTTTCGGGGTGAGCGGAGATACATTACTGGTTGTATCTGCTCTGAGCTTATATGTCGTGCCCAATGTGGTAACGCAGTTGATCTCCGCTCTGGCGACACTAGTTCACATGACATTTTCATTGGTTATAAAATTAAATTAGGTTATCTGTATTTTCTTGATAGTAAGAGAGCGGGTGTGGGGACCTGGTGATCTTTACCACAGGTATAAAACCTACAGCAGATACCAGTTCCTCGCAAACATTTTTATTGTAAATATTTCTGTTATTGTGTACTTCAGTTTCTGTTTGTGAGGAAAAATAAATAAATACATTATTATTATTATATTGGTCATTCGGGCTTATTCTAACATTGAGTATGTGATGCTTAACTCGGTACTAAATCTGGAAAAGCCCAGGATGTACAAGCCTATCAGTATTGACGGCGCCGCACAAGGATCCCGGTCGACTATCCATCCATCAACTCACTAAAACCTGGCTGCGGAGTAGCGATCACGTCACCTAACGTCTGACTCAGGTACTCACTGGACAGGGTTATATCAGCTCCAGCCAGTTTCGGCCTGTCGCGTTTCGGGATCAGCTTGTGCATATCCAGTAGCTCATATACCGAGAGACCTTCAGTCGTGGTATATATGGGCCGACATGACGATGTAGACTATCAATGGATTTTCATCCTTTGATAGTCGCTTTCGTTTTTGGACTACACTGTACTTACCACTGGGTACTCTGTAGTCACTATGTCGAGCCAGTGTAAAAACAATAATTGAAGGATAGAAGGCCACGAGGAGAGCTATTGAAGGTCAAGGATTTTCTTCAAGAAAGGCTACCAAAGTCACGTCGCTTAGTAAAGCTTTGTGCATAATCAGGGTAGGTTTTTATCGACCCCCGTGTGAACTTCAGGGGTTGGAAAACTAGTCATGATTCTAGACTGGCAAGTGCCGAGTGTAATGACAGCTTTTTACTCGTCACTCACCCACCGAGTTGGTGATAGGCAAATTGTACACACCGTTTAATTAACCGAATTCGTTTCCGCTTGCGGTCTGTCGACGCGTTGTCTCGTGTTCAACACCCAGAGCAACGAGGGCTTTGTAAAAATTAATACTAAGCACAATAGTTAATTAAAGCAAAAAAGTAGGACTGAACATGAATACAAACAAAACTAAAATAATGACAAATGGTCGAAGAAAAACAATATATGTGGCAAGTAACGAAATAGAATACGTTGAAGAATACATATACTTGGGGAAGCAAGTCTCTTTCAATCCACTCAATAACGATGATGAAGTAGACAGACGAATCAATTGTTCATGGAAGAAGTTCTGGTCACAGAAGGAAATTTTAAAAGGTGATTATGACATACAGTCTAAAAAAGTTGTAATGGATACCTGTATCTTACCGAGCTTGACGTACGGAAGCCAAACATGGGTTTTCACAAATAAAATAAAGAACAAAATTACAACATGCCAACGAGCTATGGAGAGAAGTTTATTATAAAATAAGGAAAATACAAAAAATTAAAAGCGATTCCATTAGACAGAAAACAAAAATCGTGGACGCTTTGCAACAGGCACTCCATCTTAAATGGCAATGGGCAGGCCACGTTTCTAGATGCAAAGACAGGAGATGGTCAATAGAAACGACAAAGTGGTCTGGTCCAGAAGGCAAAAGAAAAAGAGGCCGACCGAAAAAGAGATGGGAAGATGAGATTCTTTCTGTGGCGGGAAAGAAGTGGGCAGAGCTGGCCCAAGATAGAGTCAACTGGAGGAGGTTGCAGGAGGCCTTTACCCAACAGGGGTCCACAAATGATAATATCGACACAAATCTTAACTAACACTACTAACAATAGGAATTAAGAAAAAAAACGAATAATACTAACAGATTTGAATTGTAAAAAATGTTATGTGTAAAAATAAAGGCTTGTTTATTATTATTATTATTACTATTACAATAGTTAATTAATTAACCCTTATTTATCTATCTATCAACACGCCAAATCCCTTTTGGGGTAGGCAGAATGAATGAATCGCCAAATCTCTCTATTCTTGCAACCTTTTTTCGCTTCCTTAATATTAAGTGATCACTTCATCTACTTTAGCGGATTCCTCGTACTCCAGTACGTAAACAGAACTCTCTTTATTTGGTCTGCGAAGGTGAGTGTCGGACGGCCTCGGCTCTTGTCTCTACTCATATTCATTTTGTGTAACGTTTTCGTCATTATTTCAACGTTCATCATGATTTATGATCAAATAAAATAATATTCTGATCTTTCTTAGAATCTTCCGACACACTCTCTCCCGTAGCCTCTATCTTCTCTCATCTCCCTTCTCCTACCCATCTATTTAAAGTTCTTTCTACATTTTGGCGGCGTCAAATCTAGAATCACCACGAGTGCATGACGTAAACACTTACTTATACCTTCCCATTAGATTGAAAATACAGGCTATTATAGAAGTAATAATATATTGTCATGCTAAATCCTTTTGAGGGTAAGCAGAGATACATTAGTGGCCGTATCCACTTTGCGCTTATATGTCGTGCCCAACGTGACCAGTAGCGCAGCTGTTAGTCATTGTTACAGCACCAGAACACATAAAATTTCTATTATATGCCATGCGAACTTCTTCATAGTAATTTTATTCACCAGTGAGCATGTGGAACCGATCCTTTGTCAACTAGACTACAACCAATTTAAAAAGTTTTGATAGATATACATAGATAAAATTAATATTAATGAGGTTATTTATTATCTGTATTTATACAGAACCAACAATGTCTTGGTTTAATGGAATATTTCACCAAATGACCGCGTGTAAATGCGACATAAAAGTTATTGATTCCACTAAATAATTTATTTTGTGTTTATTAGTTAACTAATCCTACATTAAACGAACGCATTTCTTTCCCCAGTTTACAAATTATCGTGATACTGTAAAAATAAATAATTTTCTATCACAAGCGTAATCTAATAAAAATTAGTTGAACAAAACGCAACCACGACACGTTAAGGTACTCGTTCAATGGTTATTATAAATATTATTAAAATTAACAGCTCAAATTATCACTATGACTAATTGTTACGTAAAATATTATCTTAACGACCAGTATTAATAACTGTTGCAGTAAAATCTAAACTTTACATAAATAATTAACGAGTCCAACTAATTAACCGCGTATGAGTGCTGTTGGCCGCCTTTTTCTTGGCATTTCCTTTCGGCCTTTGCCTTTCCGCGGAAAAAAGCGCACTCCGTCCCGCTTGCACTTTGCACCGATCTATTACTGCCTCTCGGCTCTTTGTTTCAACTACGCTGACGTCTCGCTTCCGAACCCCGCCCATTTATAAAATCGAGTGGCCGCGCGTCGTGCACCTGTCCCTTTCCATTGCGACTGATTTATGTGAGAGCGAGCGGGCTTGATCGATGCCTCGCTGTCCGACTTCGAACGTAACAGACGGACGTTCTTTTTTTGAAAATACGAAACACGGAGGATTAGCTCATGCGCTATTAGGCGTAAATTTTGATAATGGCGCGCAGATTGCGCGGCAAATGCCTTGTTGTTTAATTCGCCAACGAGCGGGCAAAGGGTCAGAGGCATACAGCCTTGTCTTATTTGAGTCGACGAATTCCTTAGGATCGGATCGCGCTGTGGGAATGGTGGAACCTTTTTTTTTTGTTTTGCGCGGTAGGTAAGCCGTTTTGTAAAACTATATTTACGATAATGTTATCTTACGCGGCCGTATTACATTACCTCTGCGGCGCGGGAACCCGTGATTAATGATCGGACTCGAGGCGGAACCTCGGCGACGAAAAAAAATCAATTCTTAGAAACAGATACGTAACGCATACGGTTTGTTAGTGAGATGAATTCTGAAGCTATATTTAAATCTAATCGAAGGAATTAGTTCATTTCATGTTAAACTAAACAAAGTTTCTTTAATACTACTATAAAATGATCTTTTATTTCATACTCTTGTTTTATTTCATACTTGTAAATGAAGATTTTGAATCATGCAGTCGAGTTTTATTCCTAACTTATCCTTTTTTTTCTATTCTTTTTTTAAATTAAGACTAAAGTGTATGGCTCAGATCCTTTGTTGTTTGGCAAACATAACAATAACAACGATTATTTATAATAGAATCAGATTTAAATTCACATGAAGGTATTAAAACGTAACCATAGACAATCCACCCGTTATCTATAAATCAGCCGTTGTTTACGGCTACAACAAAAACTTGAGAATTAAGTTTTCAAAGAGAGAATGCGCGGCATTTTGACCGAAAAAAACCGCGAGTGAGTTGACAACTTAAGAGATGCCAGAGCGGCCATGTTTTTTTAGGTTAGTTTTGGCGGGAATGCCATTCTAATCAAAATAGTTTACGCGATGGCCGAGAGACTCTGAGAATCGTTTTGCTCTCTCGATGCTCGTGGGAACGTTGGATCTTTTCGAGTCTTGTATATTTATTTTTTAAGTTTCAATATACATTTTAACTATCCTGTGTGAGATATATGTAAATAATTACGATTTTAATATCAAGGATGTATGCAGAACAATCATTGGCAGAAATATTTTAAGTAGACTAGAAAATAAATATGTTTTATTTTTATAGCCAAAAAACTGAAATATTAGTATAATTTAAATATTTTTTCTACAGCAGTGCATTTTAAAACACTATTTTTAGGATAACAATGGAAAAATATCGACATAATCAAAATCACACATAACAAAAAGAGTTTTGACAGACCAGAATTTGATAAAACAAAAAAATCACTGTGTATATTCAATTTATTTCACTCCTTAAAATTTATAGTTATAGATTAGAAAATTTTAATCACTTATGCCTGTTGTGTGTGGCTATTACAGATATATAATAGACAAAAGAAGGCTTCAATGCTTTTCTACACGTTTATCGCCTTTCGCAAATCGCATTTTAAATTATTAAAATAGCGTTTTGCAACTGAATTAGAGATAGTAGTTATAAGAAACGGTTAAAGGGATTACAAACAAAAAGACAGAACGGATATATTTTCTGATTTGATATTAATTTCAATTTAATACTTCCACGCGTTCTTGAGAAAAATGTCTCAACAAACAGACATTCATGTAGATTAGATGTAGATTACGTGCTAAGGGTTCAGTTTTTCCTTTTGAAGTAACAGAACCCTAAAAACATCAAAATAAGCGTTAATTGGCCATGTCGTTTCTAACCAAGCTACCAGGACATCATGAAAGTACAGGAGCATAAACAGTGATATCGTGCAAATTCTATACACAAATTTTTACAAGCCGCGAAACAAAGGCGGTCGCGCAACGAACTGTCGTAAATCAAACAGTTGAAACAAATAAAAACGCTCGCGGCGCGTGAAAACGTTATTATCTTTATAATTGCACTGAGGAGGGCAACGGCGGGGCTGTCGCGAATCGTCTACAGTGTGTTTACACCCGCCGATGATATATCGGGCCCATGAATACGGGATGCGACGCGACACCTGCTTGCTCCTTATGAATTCTCAATTTGAAATGTTACTTGCTCCGTTTTATTATCGCCTGGTACACTTGTACTATTTATGTCAAAAAAAAATTTAGACAAATATATAAAAAAATCTAGTTTCTCGCGATTAAGGTAACTAACTAATTCCACTTTACAACCAGTTGCAAAATGCACATTAAGCTCAAAGTGGGTGTTAAACTTTAATGAATCATGAATTTAATCTCTTCATAAACAAATTAATAGTTCATTAGTGTTTTAAATCGTATTTAAATGCTTCTAGAACTAAATCTTGGTATCTAATATTTCTCTAGTGTAGGCTATCGACTATTACAGAGAGTTCAAGCTGTATTCATATCCAACTAATTTAATAATAGTAATTACAATATAAATACTGTAACTACGGATGGTTTGCCTCAATAACTCTAGTTTAAGCTAGAATAAATCTTTATTTAATTAAAGTGGCTTAATACGAACTAATGATTATTTTAATTCTCAATTATCATTTAAACTCTTATTGAGACTGGATAATGTTTCCGTGCAAAACAATAAGTTCAGTTTAACCCTTAATAACGTTTTATAAAGGTTTAAATTAGTTTGCAGGTATAAGCGCCCTTAGTCTTTATTTAGGATACTATGAACATAAACTATTCGTATTTGACTGTCAAGTAGATTATCATCCCTTAGCGATTGTCGCCGCTTCTTTTTCACTATTATTTTCTTTCAAATTCTCTTTCCCACGTACGTATGTATGTACGTGTACGAAATATTCCTAAACGACACATTCTTAAAATTTTAGCCCCAACTCCTGTCTACTTATCGGTATTGAAACGCGCTCTTAGAAGTTTCACTTCGAAACCTGAGCATAGAGATGGGAGAGGCTGGACAAATAACTCTTCAGAACAGTCGCCGTAATGCGTAGTACTACCGCCTGTCGCTGCCGTTTGCCGTCTGACGCATCACACGGAATGTTACCTTAAAAGTGAAAACGCCGTTATCGGAGTGATCGACAAAAAAACGCAACGCGTCGAACAATGGAGTTACACCGAGTAAACCAACAGAGGATAGCCCGCCACGGCCGCTCCATGACGAGCGCTATCGATGTCTCAGTCGAGAACTGTCAAAAACTTGACAGGACCCGTGTCGGCCTAACGAGCCGAGCGGCGCGCGCGAGTCATCGTGACGGGGCGGTTTGCGTACTGGACAGCGCCATCTATCGGCAAGTAGATGAACCAGTTTCTCAAAGCTTTCGTAAATACATCTGTTAAAAGCTCCTTCTTATACGTACGTGTAAAATATCGTTTTTGGAATGATTTAATGACATTTGAAATTCATACTACTTATGGTTAACTAAGACAGATAATTAATTTTAGGACAGATAGATAGTCCTACATAGAGCGCCTAAAAACTGCATATAGAAATATAAATATCAAGCATATTATGGAAAAATAAAAATAATAAAAATAGCGTAAAATACAAAGAAAGAAGAAAAGCTTAAACTAAACTTCTGTATATACTTAAGTCAAGGAAAATATTTTATGTTTTCGTAAGCTTATTTAAGCTTTTTGTCTTTAATGAAAAAAAGGGATATTAAAAGGTAATATGTTATCCTATATAAATTAATAAAAGGTATTGTTTAAAGTGAATGTTTTTAGTGTTTTAATGCAGTACATCCTATATTTACATACAAGTGCTTATTCCATTAAATTACCTTTAAAAATCCAACTTAATTTTCTATTAACTTCAACAAAACAGTTTCACTCATATAGATATGGGTGATGTTCATGAAAAATATTGTAATCGACAAATCTTCGTTTAAGGTCTACGACATGAGGTCATCTTTATAAAAGTAGCCACAATAATTTGAAAGATATATGTGAAAGTACTAATACTGGTAACTGACAAGAGACGCATAAAGTTCCCAGTGTACAACGCCCCCCGGCGGTTAGGTTCGCAATTTATAGTTGCGCGCGCACCTCATTATCCCTAACAAGCCTTCGAACCCTACTTTACCCTATAAATAATATATTTTACACCTGCATGGGAAGGTCTTAGGTGCGTTTGTGGACTGGAGGGCTAGGCAAAGTAGATTCGATAAACGATTACGTTTGACTGATAACGGTTGACTAAGACTAAAGTGCAGAGGATCGAGCATCGATGGAGAGTCACCTGCCTTGCAGTCTTTTACCGGTTGCACAATAAATGTGTTCGCAGAAGCTACATTCCCTAATTCCACCAGCTCATTTCCCCATAAAGTCACTAAACACCGTGTCGGATACCATCCGTATGTGGTGGACGTTCCTTATATCCGCACGAGGAGATTCGCTTCTACATTCATCATGCGAACGGCTAAGGAGTGGAATATGCTTCCAGCGGCCACATTTCCGCGATCTTATGACCTGGGAGTCTTTAAAAGAAGAGTGAATAGGCATTTGTTGGGTAGATGCGGTCCATAGTCGACCTCATCTTCACCTTCCAGCAGGTGTGATTGAAGGCAAGCGTCTGCGTCTAAATAATAATAACAAAAAAATACTCGTGTACTGCGTCCGAACCAAGTCAGAACTAATTTTTTTTTAGCTCTTTGAGCTGACCTTAAACAGCGTCTAGATTAATATTTCCATGGATTCAGTGCAAGGTAGTGCGCAACCGTCCTCAGGCTGAGGCGAACTACAGACATAGTGACTCGCTCCGGCCTGCCGCAAAGGGAGAGTGAGCGCGGTGAGTCACCGGCAACGAAATGCTAAACAATTAGACCAGATTGTCAAAACTACAGAAATTGTTGCGACCGCAACCGCAAACGGCGCGAAGGCAAAAACGCAATGCGACTTGACATTTGGCCCGGACGCGCGACGCCCGGCTGCGGTCACACCACGGCCGGCGGATTGTCGTGGAGCTAGACACCTTTATGTGAAAACGAACAGTGATTTATCTGCTCGTAATACAAAAAAATCTTTGCCTAGTACCCATAATTTGTGTATTGTATTAATACTAGCGTAAGCTTAGTTTAGGCCTAGGTCCAAGTGTATTATTATCCCCAAAGAATGTATGTACCAGGGATGTCACGGAGCTTCGACTCCGACTCCGATAAATCGGAACTTCCGATCGTTATTACACCTTCGGTTCCGACTTCGGTTCCGAAACTTTTTAAACGGAGGTATTCATCGGAGGTCACCACCACTGTTGCAGTCAATTCATTTGATTTTACTTTATATGTTATTGAAACATAATATCAATTAATCAAACAATCAGTGCTACTTAATTTGTAAAAGACATTTTTTAAAATTTAGATTAAAAAAAAAAAGATTAAATTATTAAATTTAAAACTAAATGTACATTTAAATTTATTACTAAAAGGTTTTTTTATTTTACATTTACATTAAATTAAGTAAAATAGAAATGAACACAAAAACAACCCTGCAGCAAATTTGATTTAATTTGTTCACTGGACAATGTTCACTGGAGGATAACGGTTTCTGATATATCCAACACTTTGTGAACAACAGCTTTTATTTGCCCAAGTTAGGTTGTGTTGTGTTGGGTTGTGTTGTGTTGGGTTGTGTTGTGTTGGGTTGTGTTCGGTTGTGTTATGTTCGGTTCTGTTGTGTTCGGTTCTGTTGTGTTGTGTTGTGTTCGGTTGTGTTCGGTTCTGTTCGGTTGTGTTCGGTTGTGTTCGGTTGTGTTCGGTTGTGTTCGGTTATGTTCGGTTATGTTCGGTTGTGTTCGGTTGTGTTCGGTTGTGTTCGGTTGTGTTCGGTTGTGTTCGGTTGTGTTCGGTTGTGTTGTGTTGTGTTGTGTGTATTCATCGGAGGTCACCACCACTGTTGCAGTCAATTCATTTGATTTTACTTTATATGTTGTTGAAACATAATATCAATTAATCAAACAATCAGTGCTAATTAATTTGTAGAAGACATTTTTTAAAATTTAGATTTAAAAAATATGATTAAATTATTAAATTTAAAACTAAATGTACATCTAAATTTATTACTAAAAGGTTTTTTTATTTTACATTTACATTAAATTAAGTAAAATAGAAATTAACACAAAAACAACCCTGCAGCAAATTTGATTCAATTTGTTCACTGGAGGATAACGGTTTCTGATATATCCAACACTTTGTTAACAACAGCTTTTATTTGCCCAAGTTAGGTTGTGTTGTGTTGTGTTGACCCAACTTGATATACGCCGGCGATGCGCTTGAGGGAGCGTGCCGCCCAACTTATCCAGGCGAGAGCGCTGTGTGACCCCGGGGGTTTTAGTCGGTGCAAGTCCGACAACCAAAAAGCTCCCTGAGGTCCGTCAACAATATCCCCCGGGCTATCAAAAAAAAAAACCTGATATACGCTTGGAAGCAGTCTTGATTCTCAACATCTGTCTACACACGAGGGAGATGTAGAGGGAAATGGATTATGCTGTTGTCAATTCAAAAGTTTTGGCTTGTACTTTCGAAGACATGTACCAATCCTGCACCATATTAAAATGGAAACAAATTTAAGATATAATAAATATCATATCTTCACGCTATCACGCTATGTAAGCAGACATACAATAGTGGTTTTATCCACTTTGCTATTAAATGTCGTGGACTACGCGACCAGTAGCTCAGGTAATCGCTTTCTCACAGTACTATGAAAATGTTAATAAGAAACAGCAATTTTTATTATCTGTGTATTTGTAAATTTATCACTTTCTAATTAAAAAGGTTCACTGAATAATGTTTTTATTTGTCCCCTAATAAAACTATTTTATTCTGCCGTCATTTGTGACTGACGTTGCCTCCGACTCCGATTCCGACTCCGAATCCGACTCCGATAAATCAAATTTAAAAACTCCGACTCCGACTTCGGTTCCGATAAAACTGCCTCCGTTACATCCCTAGTATGTACCTTAATATTGCCAAAATATGTCGCTTAAATTATTTTCATTTCTTTGTAGAATCTTATTTTATTTTAATGGCTATCCAACATACGTGGCATTGAAAATAAAACAAAAGAGCCAAGATACAAAACATTGAATATTTAAATGACCTCCCAGCTATCAGGGCACCACAGCATGCACAATATCATGTCTGCACATGGAATCCTGCCCTTTGAAGGTTGTAGCTGTTCTTGGATTACATTGTAGTAATCAGTGTAGGTATACAAAACTGCAATTACTTCCAAATCAGTATAAAAAGGAACTAATACCGATCGTGTAAAGATCTACACCACTAGCTCTCGGTCTATAGGACAGAATAGGCCAATTTGCGGCGTTAGTGACATTAACGCAGGATCTCCGCTCGGCGAGCGCTGATTGGTCCAAATTGTTTTTGATTGCGCACGAGTTCTTTGTACAACTTACAGGAATTACAATAATTGCACACCATTTTGCCGTGCTCACGAACAATGGGTGGTATCTTCCGATGGTTTTGCTTGTATCTGCTTGGCTTTTTTGCCCTTTTTCAATTCAATAAATACGCACGCTTGCTTTGATTGTTGCGGTGGGACGAATGAGTGACGTGATATTGGCTTGTAGCGTGTAATTCGAAACTGGCAGATGTGTGTCGGAAAAATAACAATAATTCGTTTTTTCATTATTTATTTAAGCTTTACTTGTTCAATAAAGAATATAAAATATAACAATGCATTAGAATATATCAATTTTTTTACTGGCTCGACAAAGTGACGACATTGCATCTGATAGAAAGTCCAGTATAGTCCGATCACCAAAGGACAAAAATCCGTTGACAGTCGAAATCGCTATATCGGCCCACATACCACGACGGTAGATGTCTAGACATATGAACAACTGGATATTTACAAACTGACATCAAAATAAGACAGGCTGAAGCAAGTCACTATGACAGTCTTTACACTTGTGTACTGTGCTCGCGACCTAGTTTGGATAATCGCCCTAGCTCCATGAACAAACTTAAAATATCATTTACCTAAATGAATTTACAAAAGTACAATTTTTATAAATGTAACTTTTCGTTTTTTTTCATATGATCGATTTATACAAGAAATCGCATTACTCCACTATGATTGCAAATAGGAAATTTCGGATAGATTTTTGTCAATCAGTTACGCCAAACGGGCTGAACAGAAAACTAGTTGAAATTTGTTATAGAGATAAATTATAATCTGGAACAAATAGGTTTTATATGTCCCGTAAATGTAATTTATTTCCTTAAAAACAATTTTAAATTATAAAACATGGTGGAACGCGAAGATGAATCCGACCATGGACAGTGTTCGACCAACAAAGGCCTATTCTCTCTTAAAGACTCCCAAGTCATGAGATACTGGAAATATGCTTGCTGGAAGCATATTCCACTCTTTAACTGTTCGTAATACGAATGTAGAAGCTAATCTCTTCGTGGGGATATAAGGAACGTCCACCACATTCGAATGGTATCAGACACGGGGTCTTTTTGGGTTGTGTACTGTGTTAGTTAAACTGAATTAAATGGGTTCATCGCTTTAGAAGTTACAATGTCACAGACAGACATATAAATATATACATCCACAGAGCTACAGATACATATATGTACATTAAGCTTATAAATCACCTCTTTTTGCATCGGGGTTTAAAAAACAGACATATTTGTAGTGATTTGATTTATAGCAATAATTTAACATTTTTTCAAGATTATTTATTTACTCTGTGGACTATTTGGTATGTTGAGTACAAAGGAAAACCAACTCCCTTCACCATTCGACCGAAAAGTAATATCAGCAAAATAGATCACGTACCAGGACCGCATAAGCAAGAGGCAGGTGTGTTACGCCACATGAGCCGGAATGTGCGGTAAATTTTCCGGATGCCTTCCCAATGATTTCCTCTGAGACCGCCGGCCCAGATACGGCGGATTTCGATACGATAACGCTTCTCAATTTCTGCTCGCTCGGTACAGGCTACACGCTAGCCGAGATATTGTGGCCACGCCCCGCTCCATTAAATATGTATGTAGAATCTTCAGACAACTAGATTGTTATGAATCGGTAGTGAAACCACAATATAATAAACATATTTATTGTAACTTCAAACAAATCTGTTATTGATACAATTACCGCATCCGCGCAACAAATGCCTATTCACTCTTCTCATAAAGGCTTCCTAATCATAAAAAAGTGAAAATTTAGTAACTGAAAGCATATTCCACTGCTTTCAGAATAATTGTCGAAGAGTTTTATGTATAAACATACATGAACCGGAAAAAAACTCATGATTAATTTGGTCATCACGAAATATCAGAAGCCATGAGACTAACAGAATTGTTTAGCACATAAATTTGTTTTAGATTGGAACTATAAGAATGCGCGTAAGAAATACAAGCGAAACTGCGGAAAAAAAACAAAACTAAAATAATTCATAAGCTTTCGTATAAAAATGCAGAGTCACGCTACTGTTCCTACATATCTGTGTGCAAGGATAGTTGGTTATTTTTCCCTCTATAAGATCCCTAGGGATCTCATCTGGAGGCATCAATCGGCGATATTCGGCGAAGAGGTCCATATCTTGACAATAATCTCGAGGTCGCTTGCTCCTAACAATGTTTGCTTTTATTTTTAGAGATGAAAATATATTACACGGAACACTGATTGGGTGTTTTTTGTCTCTCTATCTTATCTCAGAATTGTTCCGATTGGCTTTATTACGGTTTTCTTTCATCAAAACCAGCTAGCAATAACATTCCCCTATTTAATCTTTTGAAAGAATCTCTCATCTTTAATCTTAATTTAGTACATTAATTATAAACGCATTATATTTATATATCTTTTTCAAGAATTGAACGTGAAATAGACATCGCAATAGACAATCACAAGGCGGAAAAAGACAGTCACAAATATAAAACTGTATTTTTTGTGTATTTTGATAACCAAATTTAGAACATTCAATATTATAAAGGTGTAAATATTTACTTGTAGTAGGAGTTAACCTCCGAAAATATACATCCTACTAAAAATGCCTTGTTTAAAATAGTTGATATTGTTTTGTTGTATTTACTATAGTAAATATTGATATGTCTGATAAAACAGTGATGTTTTCCGGTATCTGTTGTTAACTATAGTCAATGTTTAAGATTATTTTTATTATTTTCTGGTCTATAAATATTAATTAAAAGTTAAGACTGGAGCGACGCAGCGGGTATAAATTGCACGTAACATATTGTATGATATGAATAACACTGACACCCAAGATACAGGTAGTCCTAATTTGGGTTTCAGCTGACAATAATAGTAGCATTCTAACTGATTTTCTAAATAAATAATTTATTTTTATTTATTTAAAAAAATGTAATAATATTTACAACTGACCTTAAAAGGGAGTTATGCTAAATGTTACTCCGATTTCATGCGAAATAGGGTTTGCATGGAAAAGAAAGCGCATTGGAAGATTAGTATAAAATTATACCGAAAAATAGTTAAATGGGATAATTGAACCGAGGAAAACAAATTTATATTCCTTGATAGAATTCGAATTAGAGTCAAAACCGTTTATGGTGACATCGTTTAGTACATACCGGTTATATTGACCCAGAACAAAGGTCCCGGCTAAATGCTATCAGGACTTCGTATCTCGAAAACATCACTGGTTGTTACGACTAAATATAAGTCCCTTCGATGTCGTTATAACAGGTTTTTAACTGTAGATGATTTTGGAAAACAAAATCTTTCTATATTTATTATTATTATACCTACATAACATTGAGATCTTTTATACTGGCTCGATAAAGTGCCTACATTGCATCTGATGGAGAATGCAATAGTCCAAGAACGTCAACCACGGACGATAATCCGTTGACAGTCGCCGTCGTTATCTAGGTTCTCATATACCACTGGTCTCTAGGTATATAAACAACTGGATATACAAACTGATCCCGAAAAGCGACAGGCCGAAGCAAGTCACTAAATTTGTGTACTCTGCTCACGACTGAGTTCGGACAACCGAGCCATCTCCTCAAAAAAAATCCTGAAATAACTTCACGTGTATATATCAGGCAACACTGCGCCAGAAACATTTTAATTAAAGAGGCTTTACATATAGCATGATATTCATTGTGAAACTATAAAAAACTAATATGAAATTGCAGTAATAGAAGGGATCGTTAGCCGCGGCAGTTCATACTCCGGTGTAATCGCCGTAATCAGAGTCATTCCGGCAATTAGAGGTGTGGCGGACACGACGTTACAACCTGACCCAATGACGTAATAATGGACCCTTTCACTCGGCCACACTAGCGGATTTAGCCTCTCACTGTTAACCAGTTTAAACTTGCATGTAGGACATTTTCTCTAACCTGAATTTGACAAACGACTAAACTAAAATTAATCACCTGTGTGTTGCTTGGTGTTGCTAAATAAAAAAATAAAAAGGCAAAATCACATTGGTCATACACCAGTGGAAAAGCCACAAGAAAGGAAAATAATAAAAATAAAAAGGATTTGAGCTTAGTAAAACGTGCTTATAATGCTAAATCCTTATAACCTTATATGTGCTTATAATAAAATATGAATCACGAATATGTTATAATAATAATATCATTTCTTAACAACTACCTATTTTTTCAATTACTCAAGTTTTTTTAGTAACATTGCGAGATAATGCTTTTACTTTTTGAGGAGACTTTTTAATAGCTTATAATATTTTATGAATTCTTTATTAAAACTGTTTCTATATATTTGTACAAATAATTAAAAAATATTATTGGGCATTATATATTTGGGAGTGATTATATCGTTTGGCTATTTAATGTCGCACACGACCGATGAAGCTTGGTCAAGTTAGGACCGACATAAGCGCAAAGTGGGTACAGCAGCTATTTAATCTCTGCTAATCCGAAAGGGACATAGCGTGACGATTTTATTTTTATTGCGTAATTTTAAATAAGAATTATGTTTAGTTTTTTTAATGCGTATAGATAAGCAAAAATTATATCTCTACGTTAATTTTTAAGAATTACAGGCGGAAGTTTGGTCTCAATCATATCTGGTGGTAGATGAGTCCGGCGACGAATTTGTCCCTCCAGTGAATGTCTATTTACTCTTATCTTTTCTTTATGCCGTGGTAGCTGCCGGCAGAATAGAATAGCACGCCCCTCTTCTTGCTGAGGTGTCGTAAAAGGCGACTAAGGTATATCTTTAATACTGCAATTCAACCAGGTGTTCAGAGAAGGAAAACTCGACCAAACCTACATCCCGCTCCCTTCCGATCGTACTGGTTCTCCATTCCATCGGGCCCGAGGGAGCTCGAACGAGAGAGTGCTTCTCTGGCAGCGCGTCCAGTTGTGCACTTAAATATATCCTGCGCAATTGGCTGTTTCCGAAAACTGGACCTCGATTTTCTTAATCGATGTTGAAACAGTCGCCGTGGCCGAATCCGGCTAGGACATTATCATCATCATTTACTCTTCTTTGCAAAGTCACCACAGATAAGAAAGTGGGAATATACTAGCTGGAAGCATATTCCTCTCCTTAGCTGTTCGTATGATGATGAGGATGCATGGAACAGCCAACTACATACAAAAGGTATCCGGCTTGGCGCATGGTGATTTACATTAAAATTAATAAAGAGTAATATTTAGTAAAAAGTTAACAAGAAAAGTAATCGAAGTGAAGTGTGACTAAGAAAATATATTAGAATGCAGCCGAAACAGGATGGGAGAATAGTTGTAATGTGTTTTACGACAAAATAATGCTACGCCTCTGCGTTGAAATCGCAATCGGACTCCGTGTTCGGCCACAATGGTTGTGTACCAATTTGCAAATGGCCGGCCCATTTACGGACTAGGTCTTGTTCGAACAGACCCCTATAATGGGCTTAGTTTCTGCATATTTTTTTTAAACTTCCTAGTAAATACAAAGTTCCTCAAAGTGATACTTCTTTACAAAAATTATAAATACTTTACCGGGTCTTAAGGCCGAAAGAATTTACTTTTAATTGTGGCTTGACGTTTCAACCTGGTAATGGTCACTATAGAGTGGTATAAAGGAAGTAATTTCGAGTCCCCGAAGAAAACTAAGAAATTTTCTATTACTTTGGTAGAGTTGTTGGGCTGTGGAATGGTATTCCGGCGAGCGTGTTTGCTCGTTTATCTTTACTGTTGATAGTTGCAATCATTTTCTGGACTGCACCATGTTTTAGCATCCGGCTCGATGTAATAACTATTTCAAATTAGTATAATAAAAAAAATTCTGCGGCGCCTCAGTCTGCTCGTGACCATGGCTTGTGTAAACAGGTCGAAACGTCAAGTCATGATTGAAAGTAAATTTTCTCGCGTATAAGTCCCGAAAAAGATTTTACAAAGATTACAGATCATGTCCGTGTAAAATGATTTTTTTTACAATTGTTATTATTTGAAAATAAATGAAACAGAATTTACAGTAAAAGGAGATAATCACATAAATGGATAGGTTTAAGCCTGCAAGAGAAAGAAATAGAATATACAGTTTCACTTCTACCGTTGGTAAGCTGCAAACATTTATTCTTTGTCTACACACAAGTCTAGTTTTTTTAATTTTTGTGACACGGCGGGAATCCCGTGGACTGTCAGAGACATCACGAGGGCAGCGCCCCCAGGGTGGTGGACTCTTGCCGACTAAAACCACCGGGGTGTTCCTCCTACCCGTCTGCCGGGGCTAAAGATACGACCACGCCAATTTTCTCAGCTCTCAATACAAGTCAAGCCCGCGACATTGTCTAGAACATACGTAGGTTGATAATTTTTTTGATCTCGTAGTATGTGGGCTGGCTCTGATATAGCAACGGCATTTGCATTCTCATCCCTTGGTGGTCTTTGTTGTTTTTGGACTACACTGTCCTTTCCATCAGGTGCGGTATAGTCACTTTGTTAAGTATAAAAAAGTTAACTGACAGGAAAAAGGACGCTCCTACCACAGCGGATAGAACTTGTTTTAAAACAAAACAATTACAAGAAATCCCCGAAAATAGAGATCCAGTCATCAAACGAACAAAGCTCGCTCGAAACGATTCCGTAGCGAGAGATTTATCGATCTAACTTCGACTTTTATTATAGTTAAAAAAGGAGAATTGAAAATGAAAAAAACGCTATAAAAGTTTAAAAATCAAAAGGAACTTCGTAATATATCATTGTGAACGGTAGTTAACAAATATTTTCCCAACTGTGTTATAACTGGACTTAGGAAAGCACGTGGCTTCGTCTATATGGAAAAAGATTGACGTTTATACACTGTTAGTAGAAGTATTTGCTTGTAAATAATAATTTACAGACATCTGATCTCGATATCAGAAGAAGAGAAAGAAGAGAAGAGTGAATAGGCATTTGCTAGGCGATTACGTTTCATCATCGAACTCATCTTCACCTTCCACCAGGTATGATTGAGGTCAAGCGTTCGTCTATAAATTATAAAAAAAAGCTAACGGAAGGTTAAGGTCTGGCCGATGACAGACCACGCTTGGCCGATAATTAGAAACTCCTCATTTAAAAATGGTAGCTTTTTGTACTCATTATAAACTTACTCGCGATATGTACTTACTTGGTTATGGTATTATTTGTATTATTAGTCAAGTCGGCACATGATCTTGACCTTTGTATCCAAATCGAATCATAATGTAAAATGTTTGCGTAATATAATATTGTTAATCATATTTACCAACAATTACATACATTGAACTAGTTCCCGATTAAGATTACCCTTGTACTATGTGTACTAGACAAAAATATACATACATATATACTGCTCATCACAAAAAAGGTTGCCATTACGGAGATTCAAGCCCAGGACCCGTTAAAATATTTATAATAATTTCTATTTATTCTTCATTTAACGCTTTGTAATTATGTGAAAAAATGCTATGAATTTCATGCCTCTGTTATTCGCAGTGTCAACGAAAAAACGATTTTTTAGGGAGTATCCACCGCATCTAGTGGTTTTGTGAAGCAATGGGAATGATGGGGTTAGATGATAAGTCTTCTGTCCACAGTCTCTAGTGTGTAACCGGCAAAATACTAGTCCGGTACACTTCTTTAGTTGCTGATTTATATTAAAAATAAACATAGTTCTCATTTCACTTTATAACCATAAATAATAATAAAATAATAAATGATTTATTCATAAAACAGTTTAAAAGTGGTACATTGTAGTTAGCTGACTCTTAAATTAGGACTGCCTGTGTCTTGGGAGTCGAAGCTGCTCGCGTCCGTAGGCTTTACCCTAGTTTCCCTACACGTGACTCCTGGGTGGTGCTAAACGAGCAGCAGCGAGGTGGTAGGGCGTCGGTGCCTGTCCGGATCGCGACCACAGTACATGGGTGTAAAGCCCGTCATAGTGACCAGTTTCGGCTTGTCGCGTTTCGGGATCAGCTTGTGTATATCCAGTAGCTCATATACCTGAAGACCTTCAGTCGCGGTATATATGGGCCGACATGACGATGTAGACTATCAATGGATTTTCATCCTTTGATAGTCGCTTTCGTTTTTGGACTAAACTGTACTTACCATCAGGTACTCTGTAGTCACTATGTCGAGCCAGTGTAAAAAAAAAAGTTATTCATGTCCACAATATGTTACGTGCAGTTTATATCCTCTGCGTAGCTCAAATCTCAACATTAAATAATTATTTCTATGTCGGGAAAAATTCCTTGAAAATTTTTAATATTCAACCTTCGAAAAATATCAACTACAAGAACAAAATAGTAAACAATTTTAGACAAGGCATCAGAAACGAGCACCTTCTACACTAACCAAAACAATTTCCAATCATGTTTAACTTTAGATGCAATTATTCTCTCAAGAGTTCCTCGGTACCATTATATTCCAGAGTCAACATCCAATCTCTCAGCTTCACCTTACATTCGTAATTAGAGAGATTTGAAGCATTATGAACTTTCTTGTATATTGAACATGGAATCCAAAATTGTTTCTCTGCAAAATTAGATTTGTATAATATATTAGCTTAGCAAACATATCATTAACATCACTAACAAGATATATATACTCAGGAAAATATATTTAAAAGAGCGACCAAGTAAAGTTTTTTGCCAGCTCTTCTCAGTAGACTATGATTTTTAAGCCGTTATTAATTCATTTCTTTGACGATTTAAAAACGGTCGTATAATTTTATTATTAATATTATTATCTAATAATAGGCGTGCAGCTATTAGCTGATATGCCTTTAACTCAGCTGGTGTGTTCACCTATGTATATTGTTTAGTACTGCGTTGATTATATTTAAAAATCAGACATTTATTTAGAGTTTAACAAAAATATAAACGTATTCAGAAGTTAATACGATTAAATCGATGCAACCAGACAGACAGTCCACAAATTAAACAAATATGAAATGATATAAATATAGAGATTTCGGAAAACATTTTTTTGTAATCATAAATCAATGTTTTCGAGAAAACAATGATTCCTTTGTAATACTATAGGTTGTTAAATGTAGGGACGTTAACGTTTTGGTAATTATAAAAACGAATGTGTATATTTTAGTGTGTGACGTGGTTGTGGTGTGGTCTGAGTGAAAAGCGGTAGCGTTTAGCGAGTAATAAAATATAATATAATAATATAAAATTTATCGACATCCCTAATAGTATTTTTAAGTGACGGTATATATAACTTTTATTATTATTAACAGGCTTACGTTTGCTGTAAATACCACCTGATGGAAAGTAATGATGAGGTCTGTGATAGAGCGCGCTTGCCCAACGGATACCATGCTACTCGTTGCTTGAAGATTCTCATGTATGATGCTGGATGAATAGACGCAGGAAGCGAATTCCACTTTTTGGTGGTTCGCAGCAAAAAAGAGAAGGTGAATCGCCTTGTGCGAGTAGCTGGAATGTCAACCATATAAGAATGCAAGCCTGCACGGCATTTCGTCAATTTATGATAGAAGGGAGAGGAGGAAATTAAATTGCACCACTCAATCACACACTCTCCGGAGTATAGTCAATAGAAAATTCAAAGGCACTCCACTCTACCTGGGTGTTCTAAACTGAGTAGCTTACGGGACGTAAGAGCCTCATCGGCAATGAGTCGCCGAGCTCGGCGGATTGAGTCCAAATGGTGTTTGGTAGAGCCGTCCCAGATGTGGCAACTGTACTCCAAATACGACCGCACATGTGCTTGATACAGGTAAAGAAGTTGGGTTGGCGTGAAATACCGCCTTACCTTGAAATCAATCTCCAATTTCTAAACAGCTCTTAAATTAGATGTACAATGTAATGATTAGCATTACTAAAATAAACTAAGGAAGCCGTATAAACGTTTGCTGGAATAAAGTTAATTAATATTTAATTTTAACAAGCCCTTGCTTTAGAACTGAACAGCTGAATATGTGTAAATCACGTGTTAATGGAAGCAAAACACCGCTACCCGCTGCGGGTATGGCCGCACCCTTATCCCCATGTGGCCGTTTCTGTCTTGCGGGCTAGGCGCCGCGGCCACGTCAAGTTTGGTAATAATTTTCAAATGATTTACAACTTGTGCTTTTTAACTGTTTTATTTGCGCCGTTTCTACATTATTATGTCCGGTTTTGGGACATAACTATTTAGTAATGGCTATTTTTTAATGCTTTTCTTATGTCGAGAACGGGTTGTAATTTTTAAAAAGTTGCAGTTTGTCACGTCCTAAATAGCTAACACTGACAACGGTCACTGCCAAATTTGGCAGTTAGCGCTTATTTTTGACGGTATAAGCTTGAAATAACACCGGTTTATATAATACTATTGTGATATATCTATTTTAGCCTGCGCATTCATAATTCTTTTGGCAAACTTGCGACAGAATATGTACTTGTAGAATGACAGAATCAATACACATATAATAGAAAGACTAGTCTAGACTTACATATCATTATAGAGTCTAAACTATTAAAGCTATAAATATGAAATTTATACAATGGATTATTGGTATGACATAGGCCCCTACAAATTGCGACTTTTTTTTTTAATATTACACCCCGGGTGAAATAGGGGTTGTATGTTTACTTGAAAATATGTCAATTTTCTTGTATTGGGTAGCAATAGAGAAATATATGTGTCAACGATTTTTTAGAAAATCAATCCCCATGGGGAAATATAGAGATGAAAGTTAAAAATTTTTTCACATGGGCGAAGTTACAGGATATATTTAGTTATTTATAGCCCAGCTTCAGACCATTAAGTATAAAATTGAGATAAATGAGAATTAAATTTTTAAAATGTCTTCTTCTCACTTAATTGTTTTTTTTAGTTATTTCAAAACTTATATGTTTTATTACGTTGTAAAAATAGTAATTGACCTACTTGTAGTGTTTATTAATACACAAGTAGATAAATCTACGTCTGAATGGCTTAGTAATGTGATGAAATGCGTAAAAGAATTATTCGATAACAATTTTCTTCACCTACTAACGCCCAGTTTCAGAGACGCTGTTTATTTTTTTTTATTTTAAAACGATTTTAAAGACTAATGAATCATTAATTGTATTTAAATTTATGATTCACTAGTTAACCCGGCGAATTTCGTACCGCCTAATAGTTAATCTCTTATTGACTTTTAGCTAAATCTACTCGCTCTCACAATTTCCTCTCCCATCTTAATTTCATATTCACTTACCTCCCTTGTCCTACTCCACATCCACCTTAGCTCCTACTCTCATTAATTAAATATTCTCTCTCTCTCCTTTTCTCTGTTTAAAATAGCGATTAAGAAAAACAATAAAAATGAAGTAATAAATCACCAAGATAATGACATAATGTACCAGGAGAGAATAGAACAGAGGTGTTCGCCAGTTTCGGCTCCCATGTGGCGCATTACGCTCAAGACGAGTATGGTCATTAGGCAGCGATATTAGCTATTAACCGCCGCCCGGGCGAACATAAGTTACTCGTGTCTGCGAGCCTAGTATCACCAGGAGTCGGCCATTTGTCTTTTAACGAGGTTTTGGTAATTACTGTAAAGCGAGTGCATTAGAGCCGCAATGAAAGGGATGCTATCCGCGGATTTGGTTCAGAATCACTCGCGTTCGGGATTTGAAGTTTTATCGGTATTTTTAAAGTATATTGAAAAGAGAGACAACTAGATTCTTGCCATCTTTTATGGTATGTCGGCCGTTATTTTTAATTACATATAAAATTAAAACAATGATTGAAAATAAAACAAGCTTGTAGCGTGCACTCTGACGATCCACTCTCGCGGACGCCGTAATGTTTATACGGATCGCTTACGCATCGTCCACGGTGGACGGTAGGAGGGAGATTCACGTGACGTCTCTCGATCGGCCGCGCGCCTTACATACGGACCCTTATTATTATTGCTTGTTTTTGTATAATAAATTTTATGTTTAATGCTAAGGTTTTCGTGCAATATACGTATCAGTGAGCAATTATGGTGTTTTTACTGAATTTAAACGTTATAAGCTCAAAATTACGGTTTATAAAGAAACACAGAAAATGATCACTAAATTATACAAATTATTGTCAAAAGTATTAGTAAAATCTAAGCCAAATAAATTCGTAGTAAATATTATTTTGGTACCGACAGGCTTGCGCTTTACCTCAATCTAACCTGATGTAAACTGATAATGAGGCCGATTATGGAGCGCGCTCACCCAACTAATATCGATTCACTTATCGTATGAAGATTCCTATGTGTATAAAACTTTCATAGAGCTCATAATATTCTCTGAGAATATAAAAGAGCCGTACAAAATAAATAGTGCAATCAAACATAACAGAATAATAAACTGAGAAGACGACAGCGTGAAGACTCAAAGAGCCCGTTAAAGCAGGCTAGCGGCATAAATGAAGCAACAGGTGTAATTTCCTTATCTATAAAGAAAATCCCACTTTTATTGTTAATAACCGAAATGAAGAGCGTATGACTCGTAAAGAGCGCGAAACACGCCATAACATCTCGTCGAGATGCTTTGATTCAGGGATCCACCCGACGACTTCGCTTTATGACGTATTAGTGAGACGTCAAACCGGTGACTTTTACGGCCTCGTA
This sequence comes from Automeris io, assembly GCA_036320925.1. NCBI lineage: Eukaryota > Metazoa > Arthropoda > Insecta > Lepidoptera > Saturniidae > Automeris > Automeris io. Next base: position 284,827 of record JAUDJH010000018.1, read on the forward strand.
AACCGACCTATGTTCACTTGTTGAGTTTATTGTGGCGACAAATTCATTTATCTGCAACCAGGACCTGTTTGAGTAAAGTCGAAAGTGTTCCGTGAGATGTGAACTGCGATGAATCATTTGTTATGAATGATACAGTTCGATCAATTTTTAATCGAACGTCACTAGTAATGTTTAAATTTAGAATACGTTCATATGAAGAGCTATTCATTGTAACCAGTTGAAGAGTATCTCTATAATATAAAAATGAATCGCAAAATGTCTTTTATAAGCGCGAAACTGGAGAACGGCTGAACCGATTTGGCTGATTTTTTTTTTGTTGTGTTATTACGGAGAGAAAAATTTTTAAAATTCCCTGCAACTGTCTAAAAATAACACTTTTCTGTATTCTCATACAAAAAATTCGTAATAATATTTAAAAGTCAATTTGAACTTTAAGACCATACCATAAAGTTTAAATGTTAGTGGACTGGTTCCGGGAAGGCAAAACAATTATTGAGTGACGTATAAATATTAATGTCAATATTTGTCAATTTTTATACATATAGCATTAAGGCCAGGTTCTTTCAAACAATTTTTAAAAAACAGCCGACAGGCCAATAAGTTTTGGCAGAATGATATCTGACGGGGAAGCTATTAACATTAAAAAAAACAATGTGACTTTGTTTTAGAGAAATAGGGTAGAACAAGGTCTGCCGGGACAGCTAGTTTTTAATATTTATATATCGTTATGCAATTTCCATTTTGGGTTGAGCAGAGGTACATTAGTGCCCAACGTGACCAATACTTCAGCTGATCGCGGTTCTCAGGGCATTTACGTATGATATTTCCATGCCATATGTGATAATGCCATGCCATGTATAATAATGCCATGAAAACCCCCAGAAGTACGTGCTAGGATTCGAACCTACGGAATCCATTAACCACAAGGCTATCACCGCCACAATAATAAAATTAATAATTTTAATAGTAATTTTAATACATGGATAATGGACAATAGATTTAGTGTCAATGATGTAAAACTTATTATGGTAAAATGACTTGACATTCAAGTTATTTAAATTATACAAAGGCAAAGGTCATAAATCAAACAGCCTTATTTACTTAATTTTCAATTGAGTGTGTTTAATAAATTGTGTTCCATATAAACATTAGGAACAAAGGCAAAAACTAAGGCCTGTAGGTGAAAAACAACAATTCAACCAGCTCAGATTGTTTTGCATACATAAATACACAGACAGACTGACAAAGAGCGGCAGAGGACCGTCGGCTTGTCGCTACGGGCGTTTCTAGAGTACTGACTAATGATGTGTAACAGTTATTTTTGTAACGTTATGGTTAGCGTTATTTTTGAAAACTATGACAATATCTTTAAGTTTCACAAGAACTCATTAATCATACCAGCTACTTAAGATTTTTTTTAAAATATAAAACGTGAGATAATAATAATATATCACCACGCTATATTCGAACGAACGATTCGTACGAATTTAGGCACCACATGTTCACCGGTGAAGGATAAAATTGTGATGAAATCCACGTGGTATTTAATTGAAATGTCACGTGTACTAGTGCTGCGAGAACGGCGATCAGCAGCTCTACTGGTCACGTTGGACACGATCTATAAGCACAGTATGGATACAACTACTAATGTATTAATGCTCGCCAGGAAAAGAATATAGCACCATGACAAATTTATTTTGATCCCTTCTTTACAACAAATCTAGGACAGTCTTCTACCATGCCGAGGATCTGCAGGCAGTACAACGCACTCTCGCGATTTGGTGACTTGGAGCTAACGGTTTGTTTCTCAGAATTTAGAACAGCATGTGGATAGTGACCGTATTTTTTTTATGTGTGTTCCTTAGAATCAGAATTGTGTTTAAAGTTGTTATTTAGGCAATGAATAGTTTATATTATGTTGTGTTTATGTGTGTATGTATGTATAACCCTTTTTTCTTTTTTGGAATTTTGCTAACATTCTTTAGTGTAAACTAGCATTATATATTAATTAATGCGCATGCTGTGACGCTCTATAATTGTGGGGGCATTTATATGTTATATTTTGATACCATGATCATTTTGTTTTTTTAACTCGATATCACCAATGTTGGGCACCCAATTTTGTAAAAAAAAAATAACAAAACAGTTATTCTCGTGTCGTCGACGATGTGGTCTGATAACGGTTATTGTTACTTATTCGGTATCACATCACGAGAGCTCACTCGGTGAGTCAGCTCTATCGTTTAGCAGAGATAGCGGCACAGGGACCCTTGCTAACGGAAGATGCCTAAGACAGACCTTTGAGCATAATGAAGTCTACGTACCTTGTGAATAAGTCATACTTTGATAGTGAAGCGTATATATGTATATCTATAGGTACAACCTACCGACGCGGGTCAATTGAGTTTCTTGTTATATATAGGAAAACGAAAATATTGTGATGGTTGAGAACAATGCAGCTTAAGGCGGAGTTTTATAAATATTATTTTGACTTTGGTTAGACTTTACTCAGAAAATAAATTCATCTTGGACAAAGAACTGAATAGCTTATATATTCACAGAGTCAAATCCATTTTGAAAAAATCGATTACTTATTATAAGCTTTAATATTATTTATTAATCATAACCCCAAATCCTTATTGAGGTAGGCAGAGAGAATGGAACGCCGCTTTTCTGTATTCTTGCAAACCTCTTTTGTTTCTTTAACATACATTATTCACTTTAATCAGTTGCCAATTTCGCATACTTTACTATAATATAAATTCTATTCTATTATTGTTATATTATTTATATTTTTATTTATGTATAAATAAATAAATATTAATTAAATAATATAATTTTCTATGTGTAAGTAAAGTCTTAACAAAATCAAAGTAGTCTCTGTAAATTTCAATCTAAACTGGCCGTAGGAAGCCGGTGAACTGCCCAGGTTTACTGATGATCTGGTGAAGATGTCTGGTAGAAAGTGATTGGCAAAAGGTCCAAATTATTCAACAAATGCCTCAATGCAGGGTGCATGAAGGTTGTACAATTCTATGACGAGATCTATTGGTCTAGATATATTCAATGATTGCAGTTTGAAACTCAAAAAACGGATATTTTTTATAGGATTAAGTCACTTTGTTGACTTTCTTTAAAAAAAGCTTGGTAATAGTCGAGTCGGTAAAATTGTTTAAATTTGAATTCACTCTTGGAACGCAGTATCTTTGTATTTCCTAATTCTATGATATAAATACATAGATGTATCTGTCTGCAAACTGTGGAGATGCTGGGGGGGGGATGATTAATTGTCTCCGAGGGTGAGCGGGGGTGTTATCGAGCTGACTCGACACTGCCGAGACATTTAGGATTTTTTAAATAAAAACTGCTTTCTTGTTTGAGAAACTCACTGGCTGATATCCCTTGAGATAAATTAAATCATCAATGACGGAGTCAACCATATTTATTTGACTGTAGTCTTAACCTTTTTATTATTGACTCGGTGTAGTGAATACATCACGCCTGATGGTAACGCCTTAGTGTCATCGACAGAATGCATAAAAATATGCTTCGATGGTTCGGGCACGTGGAGAAGATAAATGATTAAAAGGTGACGAAAACTATATGTAAAATGAATGTGATTTGAAGTAAGAGCCGAGACCGACCAAGATATACCTGCATAGACCAAATAAAAAGAGCTCTGATGGAGGATAATGTCAAATGTACGCGGAATCAGCAATGGTGCATACAGGGATTTATTAATGTTAGAAAAGCCTAAGAGGTTCCATTATCTCTGCCTACCCCAATAATTCGGCCTGATGATAGATAATTTAATTTAATAATGTACGGCATAAAGCCGGCGACTACACGCAAAACTGCTAATAATCGTAGATTCGTATTTCACCATGTTGCTTGTGGAAGACGGGAGGATTTGCATCACTTGCTGATGGAGTGTGACCGGAATAAAAGTGCAAGAGAGTCGCTGATGAGCCAATGTAGAGTCAGCTTATTTGATACTAGCTTTTGCCCGCGGCTTCGCTCGCGTTAAGAAGTATTATTATAATTAGGTATAGTTTTTGCGGCTTTACTTTTGTTTAGCGTGTGTAAAATATTAGGGCCTACAAAACTTCTTTGTATACAATATTCTTAACTAATTTGTCATTAGGCGCTAAAACTATCAAGCTATTGGGTGAACTTACTCGTGAGCAAGCAAAATAAAACTGTTCCTGATAGAAGCAATGTTCTTTCAAGTCAATACCCACAAATTTGAGAGTTTACCAATGAAACTTGTTTATTGTCATGGCAAAGTAGACTTCACCTACCTGCATGCCAAATTTCAGCCCAATCCGTCCAGTGGTTTGGGCTGTGCGTGTGTGTGCGTGCGTGTGTGTGCGTGTGTGTCCAGTGGAAGTGAAAATGTAGAAAGATTTATACAAACTTTCATCCTCCGTTTTATCCCCTTGGGGGTCGAATTTATCAAAATCCTTTCTTAACGGATGCCTACGTCATAGTAGCTTTATGCATGCAAAGTCTCAGCGCGATCGGTTTAAAATTGACTAAGTTTCATACAAACTTTCATCCCCCATTTTATCCCATTGAGGGTAGAATTTATCCTTTTGGGGGTAGAATTGACCAAAATCCTTTCTTAGCGGATGCCTACGTCATAACACCTACCTGCATTCCAAATTTCAGCCCGATCCGCCCAGTGGTTTGGGCTGTGCGTTGATAGATCACTATGTCAGTCAGTCAGTCAGTCAGTCACCTTTGAGTTATATATATTTAGAGATAGGTGCCTTTCACGGTATCCTGTGTGATCCGACAGATAATGCCGTGAAATTGTTGGTGGACATGGTAGCACTTACTCATCAGCGATTCTCTCAGAACTGAGGTGTATTTATAGATGGGAAAAATGTAATCAGATTAATGAAAATGATTAACGATTGCATTTTACGTTTTTTACCAATAATATGACTGTATTTTGCTCATTTATGTTTTAAACACTAGAGAATCCCAGATTGTATACACATTTATGATTTTTTAATGTGTTAAATGGATTTAATCATGTTTACAGAGCAAGAAAATTAAAATTACGACAACATTTTGTAATCGTTCATTATTAATCAGATTACATTTTGCTCATCTCTGGGCGCATTTCACCGTATTGGGCACAATGGGGCTGATATGCCAAAATGGCAAAAGCCCTTATAAATAATAAAAAAAACAAGTATCTCACCATATACCTCTGGGTTTTTCAACTGACTCTGGTACTACATCGTAAATTATATTTAGCCGCAAAAGTATCCCTGCTAACCGTGAAAGAGACATGGCGTGATAGTTTTATATCCTAATCAAGAAACATCACGAAGATAGTTCAGGAAATACCCAAAAACGTACAGAGTCGAGCGTGTCCGCAGGGGTGACACAGGAAAATGTAATGATGTTTGTCAAATAGAAAATGAGGCAGGAATATAAACGCAGGGATGGGTTGAAATGGAAAAATATTGCCGACCCTGTTTCTGTAAAAATCCGTCCAAAATCTTGTAACATCCGTATTTTTATCCGACTCGTCATAGTGATTACACTGCGCCCTAAGGACGGAAACGCAAAATCGATGCTAGTGTTGTAGTTGTCGACGATAAGCGACGGTAAACATTTACTATTAGATGGGCCATCGGTTTATTTGCCGGAAAAATTAAAAAAAAACACATAAAAATACTCGGATACAGAGAGCCACCCAAAAAAACTAACAAAATGTAATGTGTAAGCATAACTTCGTTACTGGCACTGTAGCTTTTTATTTTATTTTCTATTTTGTATATAATTAACTTTGTAATATGCTGTGAAGTTAGAAAAATAAATAAATACTAATAAATAATAATAATACTAATTTGGGGAGTCGAAGCTGCTCGCGTCCGTAGGCTTTACCCTAGTTTCTCTACACGTGACTCCCGGGTGGTGCTAAACGAGCAGCAGCGAGGTGGCAGGGCGTCGGTGTCCGTCTGGATCGCGACCACAGTACATGGGTGTAAAGCCCGTCATAGTGACCAGTTTCGGCTTGTCGCGTTTCGGGATCAGCTTGTGTATATCCAGTAGCTCATATACCTAGAGACCTTCAGTCGTGGTATACGAAGGCCGACATGACGATGTAGACTATCAATGGATTTTCATCCTTTGATAGTCGCTTTCGTTTTTGTACTACACTGTATTTACCATCAGGTATTCTGTAGTCACTATGTCGAACCAGTGTAAAAAAATAAATCCGTATAAATGGCAGAACTGAGACCTTTCCCGACATCCTACGCCCCGCGGTGCAACTTCAACTCTCTTCCAAGTCGTTTTCCATCCAGATAAATGATGTCGATTACCTTTGGCACCGTTTAGAATGATTATTTACATGGGATTATTACAAAAGGTTCAATAATTGAGGCGTCTAGTTTCAAAACCCGCTAAAACGATTTTTCGTACATAATTACTTAATGTTCTAATAATAATTTGAAATGTTTTTATCAAAGCAAATATTATATATGAATGTTTTCTTATTTGCTTTTTCACTCTAAAATAATAATTTAAATACCTTATAAGAATGTGATTGTTAAGTCAAAGATTAATTATAAGTATTTATAAATAATTGGGATTTGAAAAAAATATGTTATAGCGAGTTTTGAAACTAGACGCCTCAATTGTCATCCTTTGTCAAGGAATGTTGACATGTAATAAAATCATAAGCCACGCCTACCTTTTTTATAAATAACTCGACAAAGTGAGTACGTTGCATTTTATGATAAGTACAGTGTATTCGAAGAAAAGCAATGACCACCTTGGGATGAAAATACCTCGACAGTCGCCAACGCCATGTTGGCCCACATATACCACGGCGGAAGAACTCTAGGTATATGAACTACTGGATAGACATTAACTGAACCCAAAACGACAAGCCGATGCGAGTCACTGTGACAGTTTTCACACTTAGCCAGTAAGGATAATCACCCACAACCTCAAATTAGTTCACTAACGTCTATATCTCGACTTTCGTTCGTTTCGTTTTCGTTTCTCGTTTTGGACTCGATTGATCGTAGAGCTCGTAGACTTATTAGCGACGACTCTTTGACAAAAATTAAAATGCAAAGCATCGAGCATCGACATAGAGTTGGCTGCCTCACGGTCTTTTACCGGTTGCACGGTTGCGCGGTGGAAAGTGTTCTCAGGAACTGCATTCTTTGATTCCACCAGCCTCATTCCATCATAAAACCACTAGACGTCGTGTCGGATACCATCCGTATGTGGTGGATGTTCCTTATATCCGCACGAAAAGATTCGCTTCTACATTCATCATGCGAACGGCTAAGGAGTGGAATATGCTTCCAGCGGCCATATTTCTGCGATCTTATGAACTGGGAGTCTTTCAAAGAAGAGTGAATAGGCATTTGCTAGGCGATCGCGTTTCATCATCGAACTCATCTTCACCTTCCACCAGGTATGATTGAAGTCAAGCGTTCGTCCATAAATAATTTTTTTTTTTTTTTTTTGAAAAACATTAATCAACAATGTGTCTAAGAGGATGTGTGATTCTTCAAGGTTAGTTAGCAATACCCCGGTGAGGTTTCTGGTGTCACAGTTGCCCATGAGAGACAGTTACCATTCGCCATCAGGTGATCTGACAACTTCATTGCCCTCTTTGGCATTAAAAATTCTGAAAATCGACCAACCATTTTAAAAAAATTACTTTTATAAGCTCAGTTAAGGTCTTGAAAACTAAAAGATCATTCCAAGGGATGGGGTGTCTACAAGCCATTCGTTCGCTGGCCTAAAAGATGGATATAGACCCCAGGTCTGACTGGCAGGGATTATGCGAAAGTCCGTGAACGGTACGCCGTCAGACAGAGAGTTTCTTAGGGGTAGGTATACCCCCATCCTTCCCAAAGATGATGTCTAAGTAAGAAAAGAATGTTCGCTCGCCAGGTCGCAGGAGGAACACAGATCCTCAGGCCTAGCTTGCAGCGAGTAGAGAGACACTGCTGTGACTTTTAGGAAGTCTGACACACCTGACTTTTCAACCCATAACTTTCCCCCAAGTTGCCAAAAAAGTCTCGTGTTATATTCTAAACAGTTTTGTTTCGCTAATAAATCTCTACGAGCATCTCAGCGGACGATATTCGTTGGAAATGCGAAGAAATGCCGGACAGGGTGTGCGAAGTACTGATAAAATAAATGGAAAACGGTGAAAAATGATGACATCGCTCCGGAAAGACACTTTCAAAGGGGTCGCTCGACTGCCTCGAGACTCCTTTGTGTGTTTGTTTATCATCAACATGAAAAAATGTGAGAAAACAACGTCGTTACGCCAATAATCAAAACCACACGGACGCACGTATTTCTTGGCCCTTTATTGGAATAAAATGTGAAGAAAATTTGTTTTTAACCCCCCGATGTAAAAAGGGGTGTGCTATAAGTTTAACGCGTGTATTTTTGTATCTTTGCCTCAGTGTATTTGTATATCTGTCTGTGGCATTGTAGCTCCTAATCGGATGAAAGGATTTTTTAGCCTTTTTTTATTTGAAAGATAATTTTATCGAGAGTTATTATGATTGAATAAAATGTGATTACTACAGGAAGATACCTCTTTTCTAGTTCTAGAAGGAACATACACCACTTCTACAAGCATAATTGATTCGAAATATATGATCTTTTGGTTTCAATGATATTACACTGACATAGTAACCTGGATCTAATATTGCTGCATCATCTGGGAGCAACAGGATACTCAACTCTTCAGTAATTTACATCAAAAGTATCGTGCTTAAGTTCCATTCAAGTGAACGTGAATGGTTAATTAAGTTACAGGTATATAAGTCAATTTGGATAAATATTCGCTTTAACTACTGTTGAAATTTATAAATCGACAAAAATTTAACTTAATTCAATAGTAGCTGTAAGATTACCCCTAATTATACTTTTTAAAATGAAATACCAATATAAATAGTAAAAAATCAATTTGGCTATTTATAGGTTGACATATTTTAATTGAAAGTGTTTTGTAAAGATGCTGTTATTTATTGTTTAATAAATAAAATAAATACTGGTTAATAATATGTAATGAAGTGATGTTTCTATATTTAATAGCATTTCTGGTTAGATTATTTTATACATGGCTGTATAATTACAAATTCTGTGCGTTAATTTTCTAGTAAAGGGAATGAATGTTATTCCTGTTTTGTTATTTACGAAATCATGATTATTAACAAACTTATAACAATTAATAATAACAAATTACAAAATGCTTAACAATGCGTAATTTAAACTTTAGTCTTTTAAAAATCAAATAGTCTTGAATTTCAAAATAAAATACACATTTATAACCTAAAAAGTTTTTGCAATATTATCTGTGACAGAGAACAGACGCGCCCTCTGGCGGGACTGCAATAAGGTTTTGTAGTAATAATAGCTATTCATTTACGCAATTCACCGCACTTTTAATGCTAGTTTTTTTTTTTAATTCGAGCGTTTTATTTAACTATCAATAAATAATTTTTAGTACTAACCTCCTTGTTTATGTTTATTATGTCATTGCAGATTTCTCTTTGATGTGAGGCGTGTTTCATTTCACGTGGAACGGTTATTTTTACGTTCGCATACAAACAAAAGTTTTTATAACTGTTTAGATTTATGGATTTACTGCGTCTATTGAATTACGAACCGTTTACACACAGATTTTTTTCTTAATGTATTTTTATCACAGATTGCATATGGTGCCAAAATTAGTTTCCTACATTAGTTTACAATCATCTGACTGTAAACAAAATTCAATCATTGATTAGTTTAGTATGAAAACATATAGCTTGTTATCATTTGGTGAGTCGAGAGCTGAATTCTTTTAAACCAAAAGCGACAACCAAACCGGTAAGTAGCTACTGTGGTGTCAATCTGCCTAGGCGACACAGTGAATTTTTACCACTCGGTATTTTACCTCAAATTCTATACCATTTAGAATAATGTGAAAGTACACGTAGGGGAGGAAATAATCTTTAGGAAAAACTGTACTAGATTGACACGCATTGCATAATAAAACATGCACTGTAAAGCATCACAGTACAGCCAGAGCCTTATAGTGTAAAAAACTGAAAAGATATGTCTTTCGTAATGACTAAATAGGAAGTAGATATTTAATTAACGTGAGTTTTTTTTTTAAATTAAATTTCGCTAAAGAAAGAATTTTAGCGTACCTATACTTTGTCAAAATCATTTGAAAGCTACTTTCATTAAACTAAAACACAGTTCCAATCTTTTTTTTTTTTGTAAAACATGTTCCAGATGGTGTTTCCGAAGAAGTTTCCTTAGCCAAGGGCTGTCGTTCCCGGTTTAACGGGCGATCGGCGAGCACGCCAGCGCCGACATTACCAGGGTCGTAAAGATCGCGAAGAGGTCGGTTAATTCGCAGTTAAGTGTCCGGGATCACTTCAACTCCTTGCTATTTCTCACGCCCTACTACCCACCGTTCAGTTTTTCCCAAACCTACTATAAAACGCAGTTTTATCTCCTATTTAATTAATAATATCTGGTTGAATTTAAATTAAGTTAATTCTTGGTCATTTAAAGGTCCCGTTTAAAAAAATTTAGAATTTTTACTGAAGCATACAGAAGTGCGTTTGGGGATCAACTTGTGTACGTCCAGTTGCTCATATATATATGCCGGTGCCTCAACGGTGATTATCAATGGACGCCCGTCATTTGATAGTCACACCCGTTCATGGAGTATATAAGTAGCTTTATATGTTAGGTCATTGTTATATATATCGCTTTAATGGAATTATTGAAAGATATCGACCTGCCTTTGATTTATGATTTCCTGGTACCAACGCGAATTTGTGATATCAAATAATAACCAATATCTTAGCCAGGAAAAGTGATTACACCGCACCTGATGGAATGTTTTATATAGTCCGATAGAACAGCCTTCCTTGAAGAGATAAGCATAAAAATACTATTGCAGTATCGATTTAAATTTAAAAATGTCATGATAATGATTGATTTACACATGTTGTGTAGATATATCAAAGTAAAATAATTATAAATTACACGCGCGTACGTGAGGTAATACGTGGGTTTTTCAAATTAAGTCACAGTTTTAGACATCACATTTTCACCGTTGAAAAGAAACAGGAAACCCAGAAAGTCAGGAAACCCGTATAGCATCTAATAGAAATATCATGTGTCATTCATTGCCTTGAGAACGACGATTAGCTACGCTACTGGTCACGTTGGGCTCGATATGTAAGCGCAAAGTGGATACAGGCACTAATGAATTTCTATTCACCCCTAAAGGGAGATAGCGTGACTATATTTTATCATTAATTATAAATTAATTGCCGCCAGTCTAATATTTAGTTTTAATTTCATTCTGGTAGTAGAAGACGCAAAAAATACCTTGAAGATAAAACGCTCACCGTAGTACAGTCGCAAACAACAGCGAATCGCACTTACCTGGAACAAAGGAGGAAAAAATTAATTAACATCACAAAAAGGAGAAACGGCGCGTCGTAATTTATTTAAAACAAGAAAACCATTTTTAATTATAATTAATATTTACAAGAAAGAAGGGGACCGGGAGATGCAATGAAAATTTTGCATCTATTTTATTTGATGGCAAGAAAAGGGCCTGAACTTTAGGCTGCCATGTACCATTAGGCTAGTTTTACACTACGTTCGATCCGACTACGCAAGAATACATTTCGATGTAGCCGTAGAATATTTATATGGTAGTATACGAACTTATCCGATTTCTCTCCGTAATCCGTTAATTTTCAATTCAGATCCCAATATAAATTAGACCAAAATAGCTATAGTAATTTTATGAATACTCATGCACTGTGTCCGAATGAAATCTGAACTATTTAAATTTCCAATCGTGTTTACGTATCTCCTCATGATAATTGTTAAGAGCTCGATGATCTAAAAAGCCAGAATCCTAGAATATTTGAAGGCAGTATGACATGTAAAGTTAGAACTCAAGTTTTGTATGAGACTAACAAGAGATTTAGTTACATCTAATTTGATAAAGTTCTGCGCTAAAGATGTTTGCAAAGAGATAAGTAGAACGCACATGCGTTAAATTTTATTAGTGTCAATTGTTAAAATATTGGACCATGGATCGGTGTTTTTGTAGACCCTTTCACAGCCGACTTATTTATTTATTTATTTTAAAGGGAAACATACAGCAATATAAAAATGATAATAATATACACAAAAAATGTTACATAAGCCAGCAAAGTTTCCACAAAAATTAGTACAAAAATAAAAATCAAGCTAATAAATAACAATAAAAAAAATCAATCAAATACACATACATATATATGTTACATATAAATAGTACATTTATATTAAAAAAAAAATTATGCTTTATGCTGTGCAATTTGATGATACTTGCTAATTAACAACCTCCATAGCTTAAAAAAATACCTTAATACAAAATGGAATTAAAGAATTTTGTGAAACAAAACTCCTTGAATAGAATTAAGGGCGGCTTGCACTAACAAATTAAATCTAGTTTAGAGTTATATAAAATGCTATTTAGCGCTGATCTATACTTATTGTCTTGCACTAAATCAAAATGACAACTCTTAAACTGAAATCATCATTAAGATAGAATCAAACCAATTCAATTAATAAGCGTTTTATACAAGCTTAAACTAGATTAATTCGTTAGTGCAAGCCGCCCTAAATTTACCAAACCTTACATCCCGGAGAGAGGGATAAACCAAATCTTTAACATAAAATACTACCTATACGCAACAAAAAACATAAGAAAACACACAAAAATTTCGCTTCCAACGACAAATACGCCCTAAACCCGGCGAGTAACGTCGCGAAACCGGGAATAAAAGCGTTCGAGGGAGTCCCGGAGTTATCTCTACGGCGTCCTCGTAAAATAAAGGTTTACTAGACCATAAAGAAAATGAAAATGAATTATTTTGACGAGGCCGGGGATTACGGGCCGCGACGGGCGTAAAGGTGGATTGCTATTACCCACTAAGAGGTAATTGTTTCTTCTTCTTATTAGTCATAATATTTTGTTTATAATTACATTGTCTTTTGTATTCATTCTAGCAGTATTGCAGCGCTTAGGGTAGCTCTAGAGACAGTGTTGTTTGTTTCTCTGTCTTTACTTTATTTTTGTGGCTGTGGTACTAGATCAAGTGGATAATAGACCGGTTTTCATACGTGGCAACGAAAATGGTCGTAGGCAGAGATGAGCAAAATGTAATCTGATTAATGATGAAAGATTACAAAATGTTGTCATAATTTTCACTTTATTTCTCTGTAATCATGATTAAATCCATTTAAAACATTAAGAAATCATAAATGTGTATGCAATCTGGGATTATGTAGTGTTTAAAACATAGATGAGCAAAATGCAGTCGTATTAATGGTAAAAAACGTAAAATGTAATCGTCAATCATTTTTATTAATCTGATTCTATGGTCGTAGGTATGTAACTCTAGGTTTTTTCCAAATTACGTATCGATGTAGGCACCACATGCTCACCGGTGAAGGAGTATATTGTGAGGAAACCCGTTTGGTATTTAAAAAAAATATCATCTGTAAGTGCCCTGAGAACGGCTATCAGCTGCGCTACTGATCACGTTAGGCGCTACATGTAAGCGCAAAATGGATAGAGTCGCTGATGTATCTCTACTCACACCATTTTTTTTACACTGGCTCGACATAGTGCCTACAGAGTACCTGATGGTAAGTACAGTGTAGTCCGAAAACGAAAGCGACTGTCAAAGGATGAAAATCCATTGATAGTCTACATCGTCATGTCGGCCCACATATACCACGACTGAAGGTCTCTAGGTATATGAGTTACTGGATATACACAAGCTGATCCCGAAACGCGACAAGCCGAAACTGGTCACTATGACGGGCTTTACACCCATGTACTGTGGTCGCGATCCAGACGGGCACCGACGCCCTACCACCTCGCTGCTGCTCGTTTAGCACCACCCAGGAGTCACGTGTAAGGAAACTAGGGTAAAGCCTACGGAAAACCAGACCTGAACCTGATGGTAAGCGCGGTGCAGGCTAAAAAACTACTACGAAAATCAACAGTAAAAAAATCCTATCGATAGTCGCAGTGATCATATCAGCTTTCACAAATATTTCTTTAAGCAACGTTTAAAAGACCCAGTATCATAGGATGATGGAAACTCGCTCGCTGGAAGACCATTCCACAGCTGAACGACGCGGCAAAAATAAGAATTAGAGAACTAACTAAATATATGTGTCTGTGTGTGTTTGTGCAATCAATTTAATTACTCAAACTCTTGTTTACAAGTACACTGACGGCTCATCCGATTGTAAGTTGTTATTGTAGCCTATGGAAAACTACAGGATGTTTTGTCATTGCGTTGGCAGAATTTTTAACGTGGACAAAATCGTCTGAACTCCTAGACCGTACATAGTGAGGATGGCTGCCGTAGTGTGTCGGAATTATCGGCCAAAAACCCTAGTAACGGTTTTGTGTTTCTTGAATAATATATTCATGATTCCTCCGTATAAGATGAAACAAGTCTAAACGGTTGAAATGAAATGAAATATATTTATTTCGCCACAACCTAACAAAACACTAGAAATTTAAATGCAGTAACAGAAACAACATACAGAAACAAAAGAAAAATACAAAAACATATAAACATGGCAAAAATGGAACCTTCGTCAGCTTAAAGCCACGGAGGAAGTCTGCAGCGTTGATTTTCCTGAAGGGCCCCGGTCGTGTTACATTTTATTAGAAATATCTATAGGAAATAAAAACACAATAAATAGAATAACATATAGCTTAAGCAAAATAAACACACAACAAACAAACATTATGCAAGATACTGAATAGAGTCTATGTGATTATTGCAAACCGTTTTTAAAACAGTTTTCGTTTTCTTTTGATAAATCAAAGGAGCTCGGAAGTAGGACTATTCATACATTCATTCATTTCTATATTCGTTATTGTTTCTACGTAATTCCGTTAAGGATGATAATAGAACTACCACAAGCTGAGTCCTCAAAAAGTGAGAAAGGGAATCCAGGCATATTTCGCTCTCCCCCGTCGCGATAGGCATCTAAACTAAAAATTCAAGCGCAGATTACAGCCGGCGAAATGGTTGTTTTATCACAGGCGCCTCGCCGAAACGAGCTCGCGTGCTGTGCCCTCAATGCGGAAACATACGGGACTCTAAACCATAAATTTCGCTGCGTTTATTCAACGTCTACTTTTTTTTTGGTAATTTGGGGGTGATTCCTGTGTAGGACCATCAGGGCTGCTGTGAGGGAGTGACCCCGAAGTTTTAGTCTCCTATTGACTATAAACCTCCGGAGTGTCTTTCCAATCATTCCAACCAGGCCTGCGGAACTAGCATCATCCAGTTGCCTATGGAGCGAACAGCCCATTGAGGCTTCTCCTATGGGAGGGATGAGTGTGAAGAATCCACTTCTCCGAACCTTTCCACCGGGTGGCACGCTGGAAACTAACTCTCTCTCACCCAACATCTACACACATTAAACAATTGCAACCGGCAAAAGTAGATGACTATACGTTGATGCTCGATTTTCAGTACTATTCTTAACTCTAGAATTTCATGATACAAATTTAAGATAGAAACATATGCTGTAATTAAAATTAGAAGATAATAACATATCAGGTCGTGACAAATCGTTGAAATATCATGTCTTCTATTTAAAAATGTATTTATTGGGTTTGATTTTGGGCCGGGCATATAGTATTATTATATTTCCTAATTATATGATAATAAATATCTATTGATAAAAACAATGTTCAAAATCTTGTGAGATGTTGTGGCGTCTAGGCTTTTCTAGATTAGGAACACAGATTGTTTCTGCAAAGCCAGCTATAATTACAGGGTTTGACATGTTACGTTACGGGATGTACTCATGAACATTCAGAATTCAATATACCTATTTTGACGCTTTCTATCGTACTATATTTTGACCAATATGCAGGCGACAACTATTTATAATAAATAATATTTTCCTTAAATTAAAATAAAGTTTGTGTTCAATATCAGAAGCATACCGAAAACCTTTTTTTTTATCCCGGGGGAAATCCCTAACAGACCTCAGGGAGCGATGAGGTTTGCTCCCCAGTGTGTCGGACTTGCACCGACTAAAACCCCCGGGCAGTTCCTTCTCCCGCCTGCCAAGTGCCAAGCATACAGAAAACCTACAAAAACCGTTATAAATATAATCAGTTCTTTAAATTATCTAAATTGATGAGTTCAAAACCGTCTTTGCTTTATCTAATTTTAGAATTAGAAAGATGTTATTTATTATTATTTTATTCTCAAAACTTGTTATCGTTTTTAATATACGGCAATGCGTTTTAATGTTAATTAAATAAGGTTTAATACGTTTCATCATTTATTTTAATCAACACTAATCCGATTATAAAATCAAGGTGTCTAGTTAAAAATCAGTGATTTTATAGCTTCTGAATGCATCATTTTCTTATTTATAGCACATTTGTGTATGGATACAATTTCATTAAATTACGTTTATAATTAACTATTTGTGTAAAAAACGCACAAGCTTATTTGTTAACGTCGAAGTTTAGATACAATATGTATTGTTGTGTTCTTAGTGGCATTTGACTATTTATTGATATTTCACGTTTTAGTATTTTGATTGAAGCGCATTTATGTCTAATTTTATTGTAAATGATTGAAAGTTTTAAACTGATTTCATTGGTTTTGATAGTTTTTTAAATATGATTTAAAGATTGCGAATTGAAATAGGTATATTTCATAGAATTACTAATCGTGAATACATATTGGTAACAATTTTTCTTTTTTACAACATATTTCCTTAATCGTTTCCGTCTTATTAACATTAATTTAGATTCTTAGCTTGCTTAGAAAATAGTTTTACTTATTTTATTTGCAGTCTATTTAAAACTTTATTTCACTCTTTAAATTTGACAATTGGTTTATATAAATAAAATTGTTACGAAGGTGTTTTTGCGCCTACTTGCTAACTCAGTACACCTTTTTTAATGGAACAAGAGGATTGGTCGTCAACACTGGCACCTTATTATTTCACGGTCGTAACTAAATCATTTTTGGCATATGAGATACTGAAATCGCATCTAGTTTTGCCCACAATTACTTCTACTTTAGTTTACTAATTAAATCATAGAACCCAAATTGTTGAATTCTTTTAACTTAATAAACAATGAAGTATGTTATGGATAAATCTTTTAGCGGTAGAGTCACAAGTTCGACCTAGTTCTAGCGCTAAACAGTCAAATGTATTTGTATATTATGTTGAATATCCTTAATTTTTATGTTTTAGATATAAATTAATTGGTAAATTTAAGAAATAATAATAATAAGATTATTTTAAAAAATTGAGTACTTTGTCTCGATTGTATTACACGCTGCGATTAAATAGGTAATCCGCACCCGTGTTATCCCATGAATAGGAATCACAAAGGAGGGGTTTCGATGATGCCGCGCCACCAAACGTTCAACAGAGGTGTACTAAACGCGAAATAGTGTGTTTTCTTTTACGGCATGTAGATTTTGTTGCCGCCGGGGTGAGGATAACGATCTGATTGCTGTTGTTTGAATGGATTTCAATGGGCTACGATAAATGCTGAACGGTTTCGACGGTTTTTAAATTCACCTATTGGTGCCGTTTCGACAAGGGGATGATGATTTTCTTACAACTTGTGTTTAGATTATTGAAATGCAATGTTTTTAACAATAGTACTTCTCTGAAAGCTGGGAAAATA
This sequence comes from Automeris io, assembly GCA_036320925.1. Taxonomy (NCBI): domain Eukaryota; kingdom Metazoa; phylum Arthropoda; class Insecta; order Lepidoptera; family Saturniidae; genus Automeris; species Automeris io. Next base: position 302,603 of record JAUDJH010000018.1, read on the forward strand.
ATTTATTTGATTTTAAGTTCTGGAATAATTATATTATTAGAAGATGTCGCTAAAGTTTAGATTTTAAGGCACAATCGTTCACACTTCTTGGATATTAATGGTGTTTTTTTTAATTTACATCTGCATAGGATGGTTGTACGTGTTAGAGAGATTATCTGAGTTGAGTTGTGATTACAGTACACAGGTGCAATGATAATCATAGTGACTCGCTTCGGCTTGTTGAGATTAGCTTACGTTTAGTCGTTTAAAGACTTGGAGACCTTCTGTCGTGGTATATATGGGACAACACGACGATGGTGGCTGTTAATGGATTCCAGTCCTTCAGTAGATAACTATCTATAGTTAGTACCTTCCTTGGATTGGACTACCCAAGGCATAATGCAACTGATAAAATTAAATTTTATCTTAAAGAGCTTCAAAGTTCCACTAAAAAAAATTATTTCACTTGAAAACTGATTACACGCTATATTAGTGTCTCGAAGTTACGAGAAGATTCTTAATAAATATTGACGGCATCTGACCTCGCAATCTAACAACACTGAGAGGCACATAAAGGCTTTTACGCAAGAAAAAAATCTGCCCAAAAGATCTTTATCCAAATGGGTACTAAACAAAAATCCAGGGGTATTAAACCCAAGTGTCGCTTCACAACTTGTTTTACGGCCGTCAGGCCTCGTAAACCGGCGGTCTGGCCTCTCCTCAGTGATTCCTGATGGACAATTTGAGACTTTGTGACGATGTAAAGGGCCCCGCAGCCTTCGGGGGCCGTTATCTTCCGCCCAGGCTGTTGTGGATTTGTTTTAGAGTTTCTAACTTGTAAGTGTTTTGTGAAACGCGTTTGTGAGATCAATTCCGGGTACTTTATTCGTTTTTAGGATTCCGTACCAGGAATAGATAAAGTATTTGTAGGCAATTACAGACATTGATTTATTCCCTAACTAATATTACGTTTGTACTGTGGGTAATAGACAAAGATTTTTTAACTAAATTGACAAAGTGACTAGAGTGCACCTCATGGTAAGTAAAAGGTACCTGAGTAGTCCAAAACCAAAAGCGACTATCAAAGGACGAAAATCTATTCAGTCTCCGTCATCATGCCGGCCCACATATATTACGGCTGAAGATATATGAGTTACTGGACATAGACAAGCTGATCCAGAAACGTGACAGGCTAAAGCAAGTCACTATGACGGTCTTTATACTCGTGTATTGTTGCAATGACCCAGTTGGAGCAATCAATCTGTCACCACAAAATACACACTTCAACTTAAATACACACACACATATATACATATTCATGACTTGCAGCAAACTAATATATTCATTAGCACTCATCATTCACTAAAAGGCTGCCACTTATCGGGACTTGAAACTAAGATTATCAGCGTTGCAGGCAGGATATGGATTGCCATTGCGTTATCATGGCGTCAAAAATAGAACCCTTATTGAATTATTTTTAATCCGTCTATATAGTAGATCTATTTTCTTGAAAACATATGCAGACATCAATTTAAAATTATTCTTAAATGCTAACATAATATATATGCTAATATAATAGTCTTTTATAGCTCTGAAAAAATCAAACTTCCTAATCATGGCAATAATATACCGTTTTGCTGTATATTGTATCGTCTGTGGCATTTTTGCATGGAAATCAAAACCTATAATTTCCATTGACACCAATATGCTACTTTCTGGTCGAGCAGGGCTTTCAAAACGTACTGTATAAAGTTAAGGTCAATACAAACTTTTGCTCTACCCGTGAAATCTTTTACTTTATTATTTTTGTTACAAAATCATCGAAGCAGATATAAAAATAAAAAAAGTATTTGAAATACGATGGTACTTACAGACTACACAATTTTATAATAATATATATAATAATTTAAATTCCTATATGGTTTTTTTGGCTTTTATAATCATATAGGATTCTTCTATGTGTATTATAATTTATGAATATTAATTGAAATCAGGTTTGTAACTAACATTAACATTTTAATGAATAAAAAGACTTTTGCATTGCAAAATTATTATAAACGGAAATCGTAGTTTTGATATTATAAATTAATTAGCCATTATACATTAATGTCCTTCCTGCAATTTTCGGATTATCTATAATAATTATGATAAATTATTAACAAGAATAGCTATTTTTGTCCTTGTCGGTTGGACCAGAAGGTTAGCTTAGCGAGACGCTGACAAATGCCGGCCAAATTTACAAAGGTTGTCTCCGATGGATAAGTTTATAAAATCAAATATTTATATATCTGCTTCACTAAGTGTGTCCAATATTATTTTTTATAAATTAAAATCTATCTGTTCCTTACACGGCGTATGTTGCTTTATCAAATGCAAGCCTTACGTCTCTTTTCAGATGAATATGTCGGAGAGGGACAAATAAACTGTATCTAGACGTCATTTTATTTACTACGGTGAGATTTATTTTGACTGAGATCGGGAAATGTAGTCTATGATTTTCCTAACAACACGGTACTGGATGGTAACCCCAAAAAGGACAAGAATATAGTATTCTGGTTTCTCCCTTTCTCGTATATTTTATATAGGTATTTCTCTTTCCCAGGCGTGATGTCATTTACTACAACCGCATGGGGAAAACAATTTTACGTAGTAGGTAAAACGCTTGCTTTGTATATATTTTTTTTTTATGGAGCATATTCCGATGATGCTGTAGCCGACAGTGTGGCACTCTCTCTATTGTTTGCTGCTTCGTCGAAAGTCTTTCACAAACCATCACATAATTTAAAAAAAAGGTATTTTTTTATTGCCGAAAAAATAGTAAACATTGAAAGAATTGATAATTAAATACTAGGAAAGTATAAATATGTAGAAGTAAAAGTGAGCTGCATAATCAATTCGAATTTCAAACAATCAAGTACGAAGCGCAATTTAATCAAAGAATCCGCAGACACGTGTAATTACTACCGGGGTACAAGGAGCACGTCACATCGGTATGAGGCTCTCGACAGCTCCTGCCCGAACATGCATCCCTGGTATTTCATTTGCCGTCACAGGTGAGTGTGGGGCGTAATTGCCAGCGGGTTTATTGCTTGTCGGAGGGAAAGAGGCAGGAGGGATGGGCGAGTCCACTTAGCGAGTGTGGAATGGACGAGGAAGTTGTTCTGTAAATAACTCGTCTCGATAACCTTTGCGTGATCAGCCGAGTAATGGCTTTTCGGTGTACTCGATCGACTTAATACGCCATTATTCATTTATGTTGGATTAAATTATTTCTTATCATAAGTTTTTGATAATAATAACAAACTATATGCTATAGCTGTTACGGATTTCGCTTACTTGAAAATATGTATCGTGCCCTTTATGGTTAAAGTACACAAATTGATTTACGTCTATTATCTTATTTCATAATTAGCTGGCAGGAATAAAATAAAAAAAACAGAATTGTGTTAAATAATAAAATCCTACTACTTAAAAAGTTTATTTTTGTGACATTTTAAAATTTTCTCATAAACCATTCCAATTTATTCGCCTTAGAGTTAATATGGACTAGTAGATTTTTTTAGGTATTAACTCTTTTTAGAAAGTGTTTATGTCTAAAGTTTCCATCCTGTTTTTTGTCACTACTTTTCGTAAAGGTTCCTATTTTCAAGTTATATGTCTTTTCGATTAAAAATGCTTAATATCTGTCCTCATAATTTTTTGATAATGTTTTAAGTATACGTAAATACTAAAGAATTAACTAGGTTTATAATAAGGTTATTTTCGCTATTGTGATTTGGTTTTTTACATTATTATGAAAAAAATTCAATAAATTCGATAAGAAAGGATTTAAGCTCGAAGCGCGAACGACTGAAAATGTTGTTTAATCTCGTGTAAATTATCAATAACCCGGAATCATTAGTTATGCTAAACCTTATTACCGTGTTACGAGTGCTACAGCCGATGTCTTTGCCTCGCTGTTTTGGTGGTATGGTCTCACTGTTAGTGGAACGCTCAATTATTTATACCTATACATTATAAAATATTAATAATAAATAAACCATTCGTTTCTTTATAATTTTAAAGAAACTACTTTAAACTATTTTCTGTCTTCTAACTTTTAAATTCAATTTTAATAATTTAAGACTGATAATAACTAAATATAAAACAATTAATGCAATCAGCAAAATTTTATAAAATCAGTGATTTATCATAAGAGCTTTCTCTGTATTATGATATAGAACGGGAAATATATATGAAAATCTTTATTATCAAATGTATTGCTGTTTAATCATCCATCTCAATGTTTCGAAATCAGCAACAGTATGAAAATGCGATATAAGTAATGAGAGTAATTTATATAGTTCACATTAATCAGAAATTGAATATAAATTAATATTGTCCATAGTTCACTTGGCCAGGAGTCAGGTCCCGTGAGAGTCCCGTTCTTCTCTACGCTTGACCGACCAGATCAAAATCCTGACCGATGATCTACCTAGCATCAGCTAGAGGCAAATGGAGATCTATAGTTCCACGGGGTTAAAAACGACATAACTGACCGCGGCTACTCTGTCAAGGGCAAGTGCATAAGGTAGCTTATCGCTAGCTTCAGGGTGGGGGCTCTGAGCGACTGGTTAGCGACCCCCGAGAAGTCGGCGGTGCGTTGTGACGCGCTCTGCCGAAGTACACTAGGTGTACTTTGGGGTTTTTAGCTGGTAAAAGTCTGGCACACCCTGGTTGCTACCCCTTTCGTGGCCGGGACGGTCCTATGAGGATTTTGCCCAAGCAAAAAAAAAGAAGATTTATCGCCAGCAGTAAGACCCTACGTTTTACGACTGCGGCAAATTGTTATAGTACTGAGCATACGCGAGGGCGCCATCGACGTCTTTGATGGGCCATTTCGTCGCGTTACCCACTGTTTACACGACCTTCCGCTTCTGTATTCACCTTTATGCTACTTGTACACGATCTATGTTTCTATTACTGCATACAGAGAATACTGAAGTTAATTATTATTTTTTTATTTTTTTGTAACTTGCTCGATATATATTTATTTTTAAAAATATAGACTATATTCCTGCTATAGACTTTCCTTTATATCTTATTTTGAGTTATTTGGCAATTCTATTTTACACTGGCTTTACAAATTGACTGCAGTACACGTGATGGTAAGTACAGAGTAGTCAAAAACGACAGCGACTAACAAAGGTCAAAATTCGTTGACAAACCGTCGTCATGTTGATCCACATATATTACGAGCCAAGGTCTCCAGGTATGAGTCACTGGACGTATATATGAAGATCCTAAAACGTTACAGGCCAAAATGAGTCATTATGACGGACTTTACACTTATGTACTGTGATCACGACCTAGTTTGGGCAATCGCCCTACAATCTTAGATTATTGAACTATAAATTAATGGCATTGATAGTTTTTTTTTTTTACTTGGGGTATATCCTCCTAGGATCGTCCTGGCCGCGAAGGGGTAGGCAGCCGGGGTGTGCCGGACTTTTACCAGCTAAAAACCCCAAGGTGACTACTTCTGCGAATTAGTGGGGACTGCGGGTCCTGTAATCAAATCGCCGCAGGGCATTGATAGTATCCCAACCCATACTCCGAAATTATACACAATATTTTACTTAAGCTCTGGAAGCAAAGCGTCATGTCGTTTTTTGAAATATCCAAACTGTCACTTTATATTCCAACTCAAAATATAATTATTACGAATTATAAACATTTTTTCAACAATATTAACAATAATAATTATGTATTTATATCATATCCAGTATGATTTATCAGTGATATTAGCTGTTGGGCTTCTCCATTATATTAACACAAGATAATTGTGCGTTGAGTGGATATAAGTGTTTTATTCGCACCTTATACGCGTAGCAAATTAATCCTTCAGTTGTAAAATGAACACTTTAACTAATGTTAAAATGGGAACAATGCCATTGGCAGTGTTCGTTACGTGACGACAAAGGAATACTGTTCAATAGCAATGCAACCAGCTACTAACAAAGGATTAGTTAGATGCGAGTAGGTTGACCATGGCTTCGACAATAAAACAGATACTGCCTACATTAGTAGTAAATCAGGCGTCTATTTTCAAAACCCGCTATAACATATTTTTTTGAAATCCCAATTATTTATAAAACCTTATAATTAATCTTTGACTTAACAATCACATTCTTATAAGGTAATTAAATTATTATTCTAGAGTAAAAAAGCAAAAAAGAAAAAAATCGTATATAATATTTGCTTTGATAAAAACATTTCAAATTACTATTAGAACTATTAAGTAATTTTGTACGAAAAATCGTTTTAGCGGGTTTTGCAACTAGACGCCTCAAATACACATTATAAATAATCTTAGGGTACTCCAGCGTGTTGGCAGGAACCGTGAATTGTTGCAAACCGTCAAGGGGAGGAAGATCGCGTACCATGGTCACGTCTTATGACATGAAAAATATCAACTCCTCCAGTTAATAATGATGGGCAAAATAGCGCGCTGGAAGGAGAAAGAAATCGTGGCTGCACAACATCAGGGAGTGGACAAGTATTGCCAGCGTCGAACAACTGTTTTGCTTGGCTCAAAACAGAGAGGTGTTCGCTGAGCTGACGGTCAACCGCCGGTAATGGAGAGGCACCTTAAAAAGAAGAAGAAATCCTCTAACGACTCCTATGCGCGAATTAACTTTTAATTATAGCTCTACGTTTCGACTTGGTTTCACAGGCTATAGTCACGATCATAGATGGGCAAAATGTAATCAGATTAATGAAAATGATTTTACGTTTTTTACCATTAATATGACTGCATTTTGCTCATTTATGTTTGAAACACTACAAAATCCAAGATTGTATACACATTTATGATTTCGTAATGTTTTAAATGGAGTTAATCATGATTACAGAGCAAGAAAATTAAAATTACGACTACATTTTGTAATCGTTCATAAATAATCAGATTACATTTTGCCCATCTCTGGTCACGAGTAGACTGACGTGTCGCAAAGTTATCGTCAAAGGCGAGAAGTTACTTCGTTTACCCTCTTTTGTTCTTGATAATTTAAATAATCACGACCCAACACTCACAGTATCAGCATTTTTATAAGCCGATATAAAATGAGGTCTTAGTTTTCTAGTCACTTTGACACAATTAGGATATACAACGGCAGAACGTAATTTCAATCATAACATCGGGATACATCAAATTGCTACAAAGAACTTACGATTTAGCTTCTGGCGTATTTATGTGGTTCCTTCATATTTTCTAATGTTATGCATCAGAGATTCATTTTCTACTGCTATTAGAACGCAAGACCACAGGAAAAGTTTCTATTAACGGAGCCATCAAATCAAATGGCGTTAGAGACTTGTAGAATACTATCCGATCGCTTAAGCAATTCTACAGTTGTAATTATAAAATTATCCTATTGTCTATACCAAGGGATGACGTCAAAGCAATTACAAAGTTACATTAAAGTAATTGACTGAGAACTTAATGTACCCTCATTTGTATAAGCATGAATGATTGCTTGATGAGGTAAAACACGCAATAATTGACATTGAAGCGTAGAATTAGAAAATATAAAGAAAGGGTACATGCGCTGCAAATGAAACATTTTTTTTTTAATGATTTACAATCGGACGCTTGAATTTAATCACACCTGACGGAAGGCGAAGATGAATCCGTCGATGGCAGTAGCATACATCCAAAGCACTATCTCGTTATACTTGGTCATTGAACACATATATACTGTTCTGTATTCGAATTTGTGTGCGGGTAACTTTCGACAGCTCTTGCAACACCGTACGGGTTGTCAATTGAATTTTGCTCTCGCTCGAACCGATCCGCCGAGTAACGACATAAAACATTAAAATATTCATTAAACTCAACTAAATAATCCGATTCCAAAGTGTACAAGTGTGCTTGGAAGATCCTCAAAGACACCAGTAGCCTGGAGGAGAAGCAGGGGACCCTGAGGAGTTGGCGAACTGGTGATTGCGGTAAGTGAGACTCTTTAGGCAGCCCGTGCCACTTGCGGAGCTATCGAAGTACCGTAGATATACATAATTTGGTATTTTAGACTGCTGAACACATATATATACTTAAAATATAATCTAATTTGGTATTTAGGTACATAAATACCAGATTTTAAGTCAATACATTTATTAAATGTCCAAGTAAAACAAGACAATGCTTTTTGTGCTTTATATGGAATGCACGCCACTGGTCGATGGATCGCGTCCGCCCAACAAATGCCTATTCACTCTTCTCTTAAAGACTCCCAGGTCATAAGACTGTGGACATATGCTCGCTGGAAGCATATTCAACTCCTTAGCCGCTTGCATGATGAATGTAAAAGCGAATCTTTTCAAGGAGATATAAGGAAAGTTTTCCACGTTTGGTTTCCGACTCGGTTTTTAAATATATCAGGATGAAATTACAACAATCTGTAGCAAGATAACACATAATCTTCTGATGGTAATTTCTATATCACGTCAAAAAAAAACTACGAAAAACACAAAAATTTATTAAAAACATGATAAGTAGGTTATGAAATAGTTTAGAAAAACTTACAAAATATGTTGCTTTATTTATTTGTGCGATTTTTTACTAGATTATTCTACTATAAGTTTCTTAATTCCATTTAATTAACATAAAGGTTACATTGTTTGGTGTTTTGCTAACGATTCGTATCAGTAAAAAGTGAAAAAAAATGCGATTAATTTGCGCTTTGAAAAGTCATTATTCTTTGTAAAAATTCAAGATTTTATCGTCTATCGTTGAGTTGTTGCTTGTTGTAAATGAAAATCGTTAATTTGATTTGGTTTCGGATAATCTTTACATGTGATTCTGTAATTTTGTTGTGATTTTAAAGAGCGTTTTTTTACTAATTAGGGTAAAAGACAGTTTGAATTGCAATTTCTGATCTCGGTTCGAGATTACTAGATTTCTTTTTCTTCGGGTCCGTATCGGATGCATCACATAATCGCTGTAATACTAAAATTTATAAATGCCGCTTTGACTTTACTTAGTCTTTACTCAAATACTATTATACCATTTCTTTTATTCAACTCATGTCAAAAAAGTATATGCTAAGTTACATGTTTTGTTATCATGGCCTTGTCTCGGCGAATAGTTAGTATATACTTAAGATCCCACTTCATATTTAGTTTTTTGGTAAATATGAGCGTATTTGCTGGGCAAAGTCTACGCATAACGGAGTAGCGTCTATTAATGTCCTCCTAAGTGATGATGCATACAATTTGTTGCGGTGGCAGAGCGTTGTCACTCCTAGATTTCATATAATATCCATAGTTCGCACATGATACGTTAGAACGCCGCGACAGACGTACACGAGACTTGCGTTTCGCTAGACGAGGTGAAGAGGGATGCACGCGTTGCGATGCCGGAGCGGTAGAAACCCTTTGTCTTTTCGATACATTTTTAATAACAGCCTTCACGGATTATTCCGACACAATCTTGAGTTTCTTTTGGCGTTTCTTCACAAGATAATGACTTCCGAAACGCTAGTAGGTCACAGTTACTTTTTTCTCTGGTTAGCCATCCGAGTCAAGGTCCGTACCCGCAGGGATGTTCTTGCGTTGCCAACCAACCGATAAATTCGCTTGATGAGCGCGCTAGGCCTTGCCCTCTCCGCCCAGTGAATTGTAAAGACCCTTCCTGGCAAAAAGGCATTTGGTCTCACCAAAGAAAATACTTCTTTGAACGGTGCGACTGCGGCGTTACTGCGATACGGCGTCGCAACGCATCGTATACACCAACTCGAAAATTAAGCGGGGGGTACTACCAAGCCCCCAGAATTTAGCATTGTACGCATCATGTCCTAAGTTGATGGTATAGGATGGTCACCATACTCAGTAGAGCGGGCCACAGTGCTGTGACGTGACAGTGGACATTAACCGGCTCACGATACGGGATTACGTTTGAATACTGGTCAATAGATTACGCTTTGCCTAATTATACTGTTCATTATTATTAACACGACAAGTGAATTATGTCTGAGTGTTTGTAAACACGACTAGTGCTTATTCGCGACTCCGCCTTTAACACAGTTTCAGAAACGGCCCTAAATTTTAAAGACGAACCTAAATGTCTTCAAAAACTTGTCTTAATTGATGTGAAATTTTTATGATATAGACTCCACTAGGAGCGGATTCTTTTATATATTATAGCGGATTTTTTTCTTTTATAACACGAAAGGGATAAAATTAGAGATGAAAGTTTGTTTGAAAATTAGCCAGTTTTGAATGTAAATCGAATATGGGTGAAGTTATATCAGATCCGCTAGTCAATAGATATATTTAATTTAAAAAATTCTGATCACTGTCTGTATATGGAAGATATAGGGTGTCCTAAATGTCTAAAAGGGTGATATGTGAATGGCAGCTCTGTAGCTTACTGTAAACAAACATTATCCTATTAAACAAGCATTATCCTATTCTAACACGTGTAGGAAATGGGGACATGCTTTAATTTTAAGATTTTTTTAAATTAATGATATTTAAAATGTAAATTGCTTATTACTATGTTTTGCGATAAATTATTGATATTAGAAAATAGCTTTCCTCACTACAATCGCTGCATTCATGTAGTTTATAAGAAAAAGCTGAAGATTATCTATTTTTTATTAAAGTTCAATCAGTAGGTAATATTGTTAATAGCTTGCCCACTAGAGCAAAGGCTTCCCTCCAATGTTCCATTATATTTGTGGAATCTATCGAAAGGGGTTTGGACATTTAACCCTGCAAACTTGTCCAATGCAGCAGCTTAGATGCTAGGAATCTGTGTGCATTTTGGCATGCTATATCCTCAATCGGCTCCTACAACACCTCAGTTTGATAAAGAAGGAGGATTCTATTCTGCCTGTAAACCTAACAGGGAATCAATAGGCAATGACTTAAAAAAAATGTATGATTCTTGGTGTTTCCCGTAATTTATAGTATAGTTTCAAACATTCTACAACGCTTGATATTTTTTTATCTATATATTCTTACTTTTTTAATTCTATTCTAATCTTGTTTGTTATTTACTAGAATTATTTATTGTCTGTCGGTACAAACGTAACATTTGTTTACATTTGTGAAAATTAAATAATTATTAGTATTTTTACCTATTATTATAATTTAATTACCTAATACTGATAATAAATAAAGCTTTGCAAGTTCACGCAATAAGGTCAAGGTTTTTAAAACCCTCGGTATCGTAGGTTCGAATCCCTTGGGGATAATTTAAATTGTATAATAATTTCTAGTTCATGTGTGACAAACTGATACCAGGCATGCATAGTAACGAGGAATATAATTGCATGCTTTTTTATTGCTTCTGTTATTGCGAAGCTAACTATGAAGCTATTTGTAAGCCGAGATAAGTTGTTTTTTTTTGTAGAAAGAAAATGGAATGACTGAGTAGCTCTCAAAATATTCTCCAGAATGTAGCTTTTGCAACATTTTGTGCTACTTTACTCAAAATGTTTCTCTTTATAATATACATATAAATTTGAATTTTTTTAATGCATAATACCTTTGGCTAAACAACCAGAAATTTAATCAATGCAATGTTAAGTTGCCATTGCAATAATATATTTCCGCCAACCTAATGACGGTGGCTGTCAAGGAACTGTTCTTGAACTGTAGGGTACTTACCATCAGTTGTAGTGTAGTCAATTTGCAAGTTTCATCATAAGAGTGCTAGAAGAGGTGAAGCCAGTTTCAAGGCTACATATGAAGTCATGAAGCCTGCTTGATGATCAGTGAGTCACTTTTGGATTGCATTGTACTAATAATCACCTGCGGAGTAGTCACTCTGCAGTTTCATTAAGACGTCACTATCAAAATGTTAGAAAAAAAAATATTTCTAAGCCAAAAATTGCATAGAATCGAGTTATGAATACTAAGCTCTCATAAACAAACAGGAGCAAACATTCGAGTTTGTTCCGTCAGCTCATCCTGCATTCTGATGCCAGCCGCACCGGCGCTCAGACTTCATGTTTTATTCTGTCTGCTGTATTCCATGTTAGCCTAATACATATATTCCTTATTACATTTAACTTCACGTATCTATGTGCTCTTGGTGATTCTCGCTATATCTCAAGGGGTAGAGAGAGATATATCATAGCGAAATACGTGAATTATGTGAACGAATGAAAGTCAGTTTGCGGTCTAAAGAAATATTAAATTTGAAACCTAGCATGTACTTTCTTGAGCTTGAACTAATAAAATTATAATTGTAAAATTTTCACATATTTCATAGACGTACACAAGCTGATTCCAAAACGCGACAGACCGCAGGGAGTCACTACGCCGGTCTTTGCATTTTTGTTTTTGAATTGAATTTTTTTATACAAATAGTAGTAAATTGCAATTAGAGGTTGTTTTAAAATTAATTTCAACCCGATATTGAAAGAAACGACTCTACCTACCAAGAGAACATAGCACTAATGCAAATGTCCCATAATTACTGCGCGCTATCAGGCACAAGGTCCTAAACCGAGGGCCGTCAATTGAAACGCCTTACGACTCCTCCGGGACGTGGAACCTTTTCGCGTTAAGCGCTGCGTAGTAATTCCGATTGTGAGAAGATGCAAATTCGGCTAAGAACGGGCGAAGCGCGGTGTCACTGCTCCTTATTCCTGCTAGCCTGGTACGTGTAATTGATAAGGCGTGGGCAATTTGAATTTTAAATTTTCGCTCTCCAGGGAAATGAATGGGATTTTCTCCTGTTTCACAATTCCATTATCGGATTTTCATTTGAAAGTGTAACGTGAAATTTATTTGTATTCCAAACAAGGAGTCATTGCAATGAAATTATAAAGCTCTTAATTTTGATGTTGATCTCGACTATTTAAAAATTACTGAGCTATTTTGATGTCACTTTCTCTGTTTATTTGCGCATTTTTTGGCATAACGCAAACGTGTGTCTATGTTACATATCTAATTAGCATAAAGAATTTATTCATTAGGGTAAAAAAAAACATATTAAAAATTAAACGAGTATTTCGGAAACTGAGAGTTAGTATTTTTAAACAGAACATTAAATTGAATTCCTTTTACGGAATACAATTTTGAAAATACAGTTTAGTAGAATTACTAGTAGAATCTTCTCAGTAGCTTCTGCTTTCCCTGTCGACTGTAGATTAATTTATTTTATTTGAAAGAACTTGGGGTTTTGAAACTAAAAATAGGACTTTAAAAAAAAAAGACTTTCAAATAACACCCTCACAGCTAGTCAACAGATAGTAAACACTAAAGAGATCGTTGTGAGGTCTAATCGTCATTTGTATAGTTGTAAAACAGTTTAGATCCAGCCAAACCACACACATTGCTCGTTACGTTAATAGCTTGCCCCAATTTTCTATAACACAAATAGTTCATTTGTATGGTATAACATAAATCGGTGGCCACGCATCGCTAATAAAATATTTACACTACGCATTGCTCTCGCGAGGGCGTAGGGCAGCCACGTAAACTGTCTAATGAGGACATTATCCATTAGTAACATATTCGGATCATTATCTTACAACAGCGTGGAGCCTTTTGAATATTAATGACTGTTTTAATTATAATATTAACTTTCCTTTTAATAATAACTGTCTTTTAATGTATTTCTAAAATTATGTTATGTTAGCTTAGGTATTGTCATACTCTCTTGTCTACCCTTGATATTTAATATTCAATCGTCAGTGTGAAGATACTTACTATATGATGTGGTAAAAAAAGTAATTTACAAATATATATTTTTTTTTATTCTGACTCGACACAGTGACTGCCCCATACCTGATGGTAAGCATGGTGCAGCCAAAAAAAAACGCTAACGACTATCGATAGGTAAGAAAAACCCAACGGTAGTCGCAGCGATCATGCTGGCCTGCACAAATATCTCTTCACGTTACGCTTAAAGGATCCCATATCATAGAATGCTGGGAACACGCTCGCTGGAAGACCATTCCACACCCCAACGACACGGCAACAGATGGAGTTAGAGAACTTCTTAGTCCTAGCTGGGATGTGAGAAACCGTATAGCTGTGACTCCGCAAACCCGCGCGCGTGGTTCTATTCAGGAAAGGAGAGGGATAATGAGGGATATTGGATGATGTTCAATAAATACATTATTACATATATTTTTTGCTCAGTGGTCGTCTACCTAGAGGTTAAACGACGAAGGAACATTCGACCAGCGATCACCTTGTACAAAATTGCAAATTGTATGACATTGGCGTAAGCTTTCGAAATATCACGTCGTCACGCATGCCAATTCGTCGTCTTAGTGATTATAGCTTCAATCCACTACTGCTAAATTTTACAATAGACGATATTTTCTCTCTATTTTAAATACAACACTATATTTAACAGGCTTTCATACGAGTAGTTTTCATTACAGTTAAGAGTTACACATTTATGAAATTGGCTAAATATATAATGCACTATCATGCAAATAAAAATATTGTTATATTTCTATTACAGTAGAAATCCATACATTTGTAAGTACCTTGAGACGTTTCAGCTGCGCTGGGGAATTGCCTCGCTAAGCGTTTTTTATTGTTTATATCATGGCGAGTATTCTTAAGAGATGTACAATCTCATCCCACCCCTCTCCCTTTCATAACACATCACGCTAGGTTGCCGAGCCATAGTTTTACTATAAGTTATATTCTGTTCTGTCTACTACCTGTTCTAATAGTTCTGTAAACGAAGCATGAAAAGATATTTGTATAGGCTGTCAGGATCACTGCAACTGTCGGCAGGTAGTTATAACCCGATGTGTTATGTTTGTGCTATAATTGAAACACAATTCGTGTATTATAAGAAATCACTAGCTTTAATATTCGCAATTATAGTTAACATATTTTTGGTTATCTTTATCATGCAACTGTCTTGATGTTGGTCACAGATCCATCCGCCGCTGTCTCCATACGATTGCTATCGGATACGCGTACAATTGTGTTTTGTATGTTCGGATAGTGTAACACAGAGTTCCCCAAACTTTTTTGTGTCGTAGACCCCTTGCCTTGTTTTTCCGTGTTGGGTAGACCCCTTACTTACCTGATATTGATTTCCTGTAAATTTCTAACTGTAGTGAAGTTTAGTGTTAAAAACTTAAAGCTATTTGGCCTAAAGTGTGTTCCCGCGCCGTGTGACGTGTCAATTTAAAGCAACCATTTCCCCATTATGCAAACATTATTTCAACATTATGCAAAGTCATTATAAAGAATGTTTTAGAAGACGCTAGAGCCATGGGCACCCTACCAAACGGCGTAGTAAGCGATCGGGAGGCATCGCACCTGTTCACACAAAGGGTGAACGTAATGCTAACCCTTCCTAATGGTTTACTGTAAGTAAAAATGGCTTAAGCCGCAATTACCATCAAGTGTTTGTCCGGACACATCCCGCTTTAAATTCGATTAGGGTGTTATTGTTTCATTACGGCTTTTTATAGTTTTATGACACTTAAATGTCAAGAGGCGGTAACTCTTTTATAATTTTCGGTGGCAAAAAGGCTGAAGGCCCATCTGACCGTATGCTATCACTGTTGTCTCCGGGCGACTGCAACACAAGAGGTGTCACCATTATGCTTCTGACCAAGGACCTTTTTTGAAAAACCCTATTTCGAAGTCCTGAGGAAACACGTCAATTTAAAGCTTATTCCACAACCTTAGCATGAGCGTCAATATTGTGTACTAAAATCGTACTATAAACCATAGATGGGCAAAATGTAATCAGATTAATAAAAATGATTAACGATTACATTTTACATTTTTTACCATTAATATGACTGCATTTTGCTCATTTGTGTTTTAAACACTACAAAATCCCAGATTGTATACATATTTATGGTTTCTTAATGTTTTAAATGGATTTAATCATGATTACAGAGCAAGAAAATTAAAATTACGACTATATTTTGTAATCGTTCATAATTAATCAGATTACATTTTGCCCATCTCTGCTATAAACATCAAATGAAAATCTCCTTTATATGTAAAAAACCCCGACCATTTGTCTGCTTCGGCCTCGACCGCCGCGTATGATGCAAGATTGTTTGACACTTGATGAGCTGGATATAGCTTTTCTATGATCCGCAGTTATAAGCCCTTTTTTTCTATTTCGCTGTATTGTAGGCTAAAAAATAACAACAATACAAATATAGATTAGAGGTTAAACATCAACTTCCTTTCTTCGTATTAACTGCACACCCGTCACATATTATGTAACGTCCGAATTTTTCTTAATAGTATGCATGGGATTAAGAAAATCATGAAAGTCTAGTACAAAACGAAAGGACAAAACTAAAGCAGCATATTTTCTATGATAACGAAAACTCAACCATGCTTATCTTGGTCTATCGTGTTATTTTTTTTAATTTATAGCATTTTTCGATACAGGTACGAGATAGAGACGACTTAATAATTTTTTTATTACTTCTTTACTTTTTTATTACTTCTTTATCTTAATCACACCCGATGGAAGGTGAAAGTAAAGACTATGCTATACAGCGTACATACGACAAATGTCTATTCCCTCTAGAAGAGATTATCCCGGTTTCCCGAAGGTGGTTTCCATGGATGACAACGGCAATGGTTGTACATTCATATCCCGGTATATATCTATCGGTTTTTCCTGATTACGAATGTATTTAAGCTCCACATGCTCTGCGGTGAAGATAATCATCGTGAGGAAGGCCGTATGGCATCTAATAGAAATGTCATGTGTACTAGTGCTCTGAGAACGGCGATGAATCGCGCTAAAATTCACGTTGAGCACGACATATAATAATAATAATTAACATTGTTAGGAGGTTCCTAACTCTGAGCTCCTAACTACCGGTGGCTTGGGCCTTAGGCCTCGCCCCTGTAGGTCTACATGTTTTTATATTTTAAAATTTATATATTATGTATATGTATTTATTTTAAAATGTAACAATATTGTATATTAATATATAAAAATATAATAATAATATCTTTATTTCAACACAAAACTTGTGTATATACACAGAGTGATAAGTCTCACCAATTAATTATATCTTGTCTCTGGTGAGACTCGCACTTCCGTTCGGGTTATTCAAGGGTGTCTTGTGTTTTTATATGGATATTCACGCATAGATGAGCAAAATGTAATCAGATTAATAAAAATGATTAACGATTACATTTTACATTTTTTAGCATTAATATGACTGCATTTTGTTCATTTATGTTTTAAACACTACAAAAGCCCAGATTGTATACACATTTATCATTTCTTAAGGTTTTAAATGGATTTAATCATGATTACAGAGCAAGAAAATTAATATTACGACTACATTTTGTAATCATTCATCATTAATCAGATTACATTTTGCCCATCTCTGTATTCACGATATAAGTTTATTAGTATGTGTGTGAGAGAGAGACTGTCTGTGGGTGTGAGAGAGTGCATGTGTATTATACCGATTATTAATTTACAAGGAATTTTGTAGGTATTATCGTATGACAGAGATTTCAGATATTGAGAAAGTACCTGCTTGCAGTCGTAAATATTTTTACTGTGAATGTCAATTAGTTTATTTAATTGATTGTATATATGGGCGGATTGCCAGATATATTGCTTTTTATGTGCACATGGTGGTTATAGCCACTAATGTATCTCTGTTCACCCCGAAAGAGGTATAGCATTACGATATATTATTCTTATTTATTTATACATGTGTTGTCGTACGAACGCAACTTTTGTCGTCTAGTTTCTTTATATTTGCGTATACTATGATAGTACCGTATCAATCAAAGCTAGCCTGAGATGGCTGAAGAGATAATTACAGACGTAATAGCTTAGTGGTACCGTCCGTCAGATCCAACGAGGGTCACAAAGGCCCGCTCTGGACAAAGCCTTCACGTCATTGACCTTAGACCTCGTCAGTCACTCGAGCGTATCCATAGTTCCAAAGATCTAAGAGATAAGAATATTGTTCGCGAAAATTGATATGGTATTTGTGGAGTAATAGCAATTTTCATATGAAACAATTCGGTTCTGTGGAATATTATTGTCGCGCACTGTTTACCTGTAGAATGGGCCACCAGGCAGTTTTCCCGAAAGTTATAGATTCTAGGATCCATGTTCTCTTTTACTTTGCCTTTTTTTAAATTATATTTACTATATAATTATTAGCAAATAGATGTACCATTAGGAGACTGATGAGGAAAAAATTGTCAGCTTAAGCTGTTTTTTTTGTATTTATTCTTAAGATAATTTAATATTGTAGGTTCTATGTTTATTTTATGTTTCTACCATACAGTTTTAGAAATTTTCCTTAAAAATTAAGATGCTTTTAAACACTAATTAAGAACAAATTTATATGGATGGTTTGATAGTGCTTGGAAGCATCTTAAAATTTAAATAACTTTTCTGTTAGATTGATTTTTATTTCATTTAACATCATCTGTAGAAACTTTCCAACTTGTATAAATTCTTTATTATTTAATTGTGTAAAAAAATTAAAATAAAAAATAAATTTTACATTTCATTTCAATCTATGTTATAATAATAATATATCAGCACACTGTATTCTTTTTGGGGTGAGTAGAGTTATATTAATGGCGCTACCCAATTTTCGCTTGTATCGTGACTAGCAGCGCAGCTGATCGTTTTTCTCAGGGCACTTACTTATGGCATTACTATTAGATACCATACCGGTTTCCTCACGATATGTTTCACCATTGAGCATGTGTTGTTTGAATCCATACTTAATTTGAGGAACTTAGTGGCACGTGCCGGGATTCGAACCTACAACCATTTAGATTGCCGCGCACGGATACCAATGGAGTATACACTAGCCCAACACAGCCATTAAATCTATTTTAAGGTATAATAATAGATAAATTAAAAAAACACTAGAAAATATCTATGATCAATAAATAACTGATTACAAAAGCGGCTTTAAATTTACTGTCATAAGAAAGCTATTCCTCTGGGAAAAAAATCCTACCTACAATACCGTATCCAATCAGCGGAAACTATATTCATTCATCATTGATTTATATCGTCATTTTTAACATAACAATATCTATAAAAATTTCCATTACAATATAGCCTCCAGGCTTTGTCCACTCATTATAACACAAGCCTTTCCAATTTCAAAGCTAATCAACTTTAGAATATTTTAATAATGTCATTTCAGGTGCGGTCTTACTTTTAGCGATTAATGTAAATATCACATTTACAACTTACATGATTTTTGGTTTATAAACAGTTTTAAAATTCATATATTTTAATTTTTTTGTAATTTGTTAAATAATTAAACGATTATTTTTTCCCGACTTATCAAGGTGATGAGTCTGAGACCTTTAATGACAACGAAACTCGCTTTAGCTCTTAGAGAGTTTGGACAGAAAGTGCTCGGACTCACGAAATACCAGAAAAAGACGAAGTACGTCTAATCTAATACAATAGATGTGGAGAGGGAGGAAGGAGGGAGGAGGGGAGTAGTTTAACACGGCATTCATGGCGGTACAAAGTTTGCCGTGTCAGCGAATATGTAACTAAAAATACCTGTTACTTAAATTAGGCCTACCTCTTTCATACAATTGATATACAGACAGATGGAATCCAAAAACTAGTTTTTAGAAAATATGAATATAATATTTTTATAGTATATTATGCTACTAAATACAAATAATGGTCATCTTTAGTTGACTGTGGTCTGTATTAAATAGTGTTTCAGAAGACAGACAAAAGAAATAGCGTCAAGATTTTTATTATTGATTAATTTCCTATTTTCCGATCCTTTGAATGACGAATTTTTCTACCTCATCAATGAAGAATTTATAATATCAGTAACAGGTCCGGCGTTCATACATTACTTAATAAATATTAGGTCCAGGTATATTAAAATATTCGTATTAGGTGGATTACTTCAATTAATCCGATCCATTCCTATTATCTCTGCTTATAAACAAGTAATACGATCATGAAAGTCCATGTATCAATTACAGCATTGATAACCACTAGTCAACTGTCAAAACCCTACAAAAGTAGAGTTCTTTCAAAAATTGGAACGGATGATTTACCAGTTTTCACATTCTATAGAGTATTGATTTATAATAGCGACTTGTAATACATCTTACTACCAAACTGTTGCGTGTTCTATTGTAATAGTGCTGCCATCTATTGGCTACCTTTTCCATTAGCTCGAGAAAGTGACTACAACGGATCTCTTTAAAAGTAGGTACAGTATAGTCTAAAATCATCAAAGGACTATAATCCATTGACTATCGCCGCTGTAATGTTGGTTTTCGTATACCGTGACTTGAGGTCACTGGGAATTGAATAATTTACAAGTTTCGTTCTTACCGGTTTTATTTTATAAACTATTATTTTTGAGCTAGAAGAAAAATACGTCGCAAATAATAACCGTGTATATCTATTTGACCAGCTAATAGCTATTAGCACATGTCAAAAAGCTAATACAAATAATAGGTGTCTTTTACGTCAACGTGATATGTAATAAAAGCTATATCCTACTTGATGCCAGCTAAAAACAATAAAAATGAATTAAAGCAGTACACAAGTCCCTAAAATTGAGGAGTTTGAAACTATACAAAACTAGAAACATTTTTTTTTTCTTCACAAAAATTACGTTAAAATATATCACTGATTATCTGTGAAAGGAAATTTTTACGTTGCTTCTGACACTGCTCCGATTATTTCTACACAAATTAACAGCAACACTTCAGAGTGAGAACTGTCGTTGCTCATTTGGAGTGCATTTATTTATTCGATACATTGGAACTGTCTTACTTAGTTAGTACTCCATTTAGGTATCTAATCCTCTATGTCTAATCCTGAATTGTTAATATACTATCAAGATTTTATTAAAGCATATGAAGCTTATTCGAAAATATTTATGAGGTTATGAACCCAAACTAGCAAAATTATGTACATTATTAATAAGCAACACGTGCTATTAGTAAACGTTTGCGTGATTTATTTACACAGTGCTGCCATCTTTTGGCAATAATTTCAATTGAACAAAATTTTATTTACTTTTGAATTGCAATAATATTAAATAACATAAACCATGGACACGACAAGAAGTTTCAGCTAATGTATATCCTTTTTATTAAATATAAAAAAATAAATGAGAAGAAACTTTTAAGCAGGCCAAAATAATTACAGAAATTAAAACTATTATAAAAATCATGAACCATTCTCCGCTCGCAGTACGACCGAACCTCACGATGACTCGTACGTTGGTTCGCTGATTAAATAAAACTCACAAGTCAATAATAAACACTTTTGAATAATGACAGTTGAATTCGTTTAATTATCTTCATCTTCATAATATTTAATTGTTATTACTTTCAAATGGAAATTGTTATAGCTTATAGCAACATGCTAACGACGCTGTTATTTTTTACAATCAAATCTATATCAATCAACCGTATCAAACATACGTTATTAAAAATCACATTGTAATTAAATGAATTTGAAATAAATTAGAAATATTATTTACCCCTTCATTCATTTAGATAATATATTCCATGTAACTCTGGGCTGATTCACAACTTTATTACAAAAAAATAAGGGCAGTAAGTATCGCAAATAGCGTGCTATTTTAGATATAGCAACAAGATAGCGAAGAGATAATATATTTGGAATTTTACGACACGTTGCGAGATGTCTACCAAGCTCTTGCATTTTATACTTTCCTGGTACACGTATTTAGCAATAGTGTTAGTTTGTTTCTTATATGTGATTCACGAGAGATTTATGGACCTTCCGTATTTGTGGCTATAGTATTCTAGTGGATTAGGAACCAGGAACCTTTTGCGGCAACATGAATATTCGTAGGTTCAAATCCCGCCACGTACTTCTCGATTTCTCCGGGTTATGTAATGAAATGAAATGAAATATAACTTTATAGGCCTACTTCCATGCATTTTATTTCCTAGTCAATCTACTACCGATTCGGAAAGCAGAATCTGCTGTTCTGAGCACTGTACTACACTTTCCATTAATCGGTATGTTAACTCCGTAGCGCCAGTATAAAGTGAGCACTATCCAAAGGCCGGGACAAAAAAAATCCAGAAATAGATTAGCGAATTTGCGTGGTAGTCGGGGGATTTTCTGGTATCCTTTATCCGAGGTATCGGCGGACAAAACCGCGATAATCGGCCGATACTGGCGCATTTTATGAACGCCGAGGCGCATTACTGGTGACTTTTAATACCGAGCCCACATTCGTGGCAATAAACTTGCATATTTTATTAGCAAGAAATTAATACGCGCCTCGCAATGCGAATTGAATTTAATTTGTATATGATCACTAGCTTGACAACCGGATAGCGAAGTTTGTAGAGCACCTACCTGCGATGCTGAAAGTCCTTGGTTCAAGTCCCGGTAGATGATAGAGTATAAATTGTCATCAGTTATGAATATGTATACATTGTGCTCATTAAAGAATGGATAACATTGGAAAGCGTTGTAGCAGTTTTTATTAATATGTAAAGGAAATATGATTCCTTCAAGGTTTTAATGTCGCTCTTCGCGCGGCTGTATGTGAAAAAGTCTATGCCTGTACAATTTACTATAAACTGTGGACATTGTTTTGACAATTGTGACAGACACTCGTCCGTGGTGATTTTTGAATGTAAATAAAGCGTTTTCGTTAATGTACGGTTAAAGTTATAAAGAAACAAACATAACTGTCGTTTCTTTGGATTTACAGGTGTAGTGATAAATAATTATATATAAATTGTGAAATACATGTAAGTAATCATATGTTAAATAAAAACTTTGGATTTACAGAGCAACAACAGAGTTTGTTTTTTTAAATCGTTGAAGATTGTAAAGTACCTTATAAATATTTAAAAAATACTATAAAACTTTTATCCTAAGTAGTACCAAAGATGGAATTCCATCAGATTCA
Source organism: Automeris io (assembly GCA_036320925.1). Taxonomy (NCBI): domain Eukaryota; kingdom Metazoa; phylum Arthropoda; class Insecta; order Lepidoptera; family Saturniidae; genus Automeris; species Automeris io. Next base: position 325,486 of record JAUDJH010000018.1, read on the forward strand.
ATATCGTCACTTTGTCGAACCTGAGTAAAAAATCCGCACTTTCTCCTATCACAAAAATACAATATACGAAATTTGTTTCTCATATTCACTTTAGAAGTCCGCCATAAATATATCTGAGTCTTCAGGCAACTTTTATTGCAAATGGTTTAAATCTAACAACATTCTCTGTTATCATTTATTGAAAATACGTTTGAAATTTTATAATAATAACATAAAGACGAATAAAGAAACATATTTCCAATAAACATACGAAGTAGAGGAATTCGATATGAAATTTAATGCAAATCGACGCGTAGGAACCATGTTATCAAGTTGCGGTATCCATGTAGGCACTGTCCATTCTCCTCAATAGAGGTACTAGCTGTTAAGTTTGAAAATAACTTTCAAAGTTTTCTAACAACTAAAATGTATTTAACGAACACTAAAGTACCTCATATTTAGAGTTTTTTGACTGTAGTGGCTTAATGATTAAGGGACCAGTATTCATGCGCGGCAGTCGTACGTTCATACCCCGGAATGTGTCTCTACGTTTTACCAGATGACGTACAGATTTAGGCTCCAGATGCTCAACGGTGGCCAGGGAGCCCGCAAGACTTCTGATAGAAATGTCATATGTAAGTGCCTTGTGAACGGCGATCAGTTGCATTACTGGTCACGTTGGGTACGAAATATAAGCACAAAGTGGATACAGTATTAAAAGAAATTCAAAAAAATGTCTGATCTCTATAGGTGTTCAGAAAGAATATTCAGTATTCGATGCTAATTCCAAATACGTTAAACAAACAGTGATATCTTAATATTTCCTTTGAAGCTAAGTAAATTTTAGTCGACATATTTAGGGGCAAAACACAATTACATAAATGTATGAATGAATAAAAAATAACTAAACAAGTAGGGATTTTGCCTGTCCTAACCCAGTATAAAGTGCAAAGGGAAAACGAGTTAATACCTGTTCTCCTAAAATTACGTACATCTTACTTTATCTACTTACAAACTAAATAATTGTACGGATCAAGTCTCATTTGTTCATTAATTTTCTTTATAACTAGCTGATCCGGCAAACGTTGTTTTGCTATGTAAGGTTTTGTAATATCTTCTAAGATGTTCATTGAAATTAAGTGATGTCAAAGACAATTTTGTTCACAATTAAATATTCTTAATCAACAACACATTTATTTATATAAAGATTAATATTATTACGTTGATACAACTCTTAACAAATAATGCATTAATTTCGACCAAATTTGTTTACCATAAAAACGGTTCTAGTGACTTAATCTTAAAAGATAAACATATACTGTTGCGGACATTTTTTTAGATCATCTCAAGGGGAATAATTCTTTCTTACATATATTTTTGGTATATTGAACCGTTTTTGCAGCGCACGCAATGGAAGCCCTCAAGGATGAAAAATTTTGCCCGTTTTTTTTTCACATTTTCCATTATTTCTTCGCTTCTAATAATTGCATCGTGATGTTATATAGCCTATAGCCTTCCTCGATAAATGGTCTATTCAACTCAAAAAGAATTTTTCAATTCGAACCAGTAGTTCCTGAGATTAGCGCGTTCAAACAAACAAACAAACAAACAAACAAACTCTTCAGCTTTATAATATTAGTATAGATTTGTTAGATAATATTGTTATATACATTATTATTAGTCACACGAAGGTATACATTATTGTAACCTGAAATATCTCCCTTGTCTATAAAATCACCTGTGTATATTGATTTGAAAAACATCAACAAAGGTAATAAAAACCAACAGAAAAAAACAGAGCCATTGGTAATGAAAATGCAGTAACATAAGTTCATTAATAAAGAGAACAAAATGAACTCACCAATTATTTACTTGTAGTATTGTTAACCCTGTGTCTTGTGCTAATTGTTTCTTCTGGTCCTCGGAGGGGTACGGGTGCTGGAACAAAACATAAACAAATTATAAATGCGAATTGCATTGTAAACTAGCTCTAATCGCATTTCGTTCAATTTTCGACGAGGTTATGCAATTTGCTTTTAGAGTGTACACTTCTCTTTTAGAGGCATCTCTTTTGGGAATTAGAGATGGGAAAAACGTGAAATCACTAGTGTTTCCCTTTAATATATTTTTTAATTATTTACGGGCGGGCTTGACCTCAATCACACCTGATGGAAGGTGAAGCTGAGTCCAATGATGGACAGTGGCTGAACAATTAATACCTATTCACTCTTCTCTTAGGCTCCTAAGTCATATGAATGTGGCAATATGCTCGCTGGAAGCATATTCTACTCCTTAGATATTCGCGCGATGAATATGGAAGTGAATCTCTTCGTGTGGATACAAGGAACGTTTACCACATATAGATAGTATCAGATATGCAACTGTATTATTTTTCGCAAGGGATCCATGAAAAATTTAGTGAATTAAGCAAATAATAGATCCCTAAGTACTGCTTGGAAGCATGCATGATGAATTAATTCAATTAGGACTATTATAAAAACTAAGATATGTACGGAAAAAAGACCAGCACAACACATACGATCTAATGTTATTGATGTAGAATTAAGGAATATATAGAAGGGGAATCCAGTACAAAGCGTATTGACCAACATGAAGAACAAGAAGACAAAAGTGAAGAAACATATTTAATGTTTTCTTAAGCTTATTGATACTATTTTTTTATTTCGAGTGAGCCTACGTTCGTATTCTTTGCCTTCACTTTTCGCGTGTGTATGATTTCTTTATATTTCCAAGTTCTATGGTTATTGGTTTCGACTCCTCGCGGCACAGCCCCGGGGACCTCGCCTACTTTATGCCAACCTGGTACCTCGACCGCAGGTAGCAAACGTGTGTGTGAATTATTAACTCGCTCGGTCCCAGGTTTGAATCCCTTGGTACTTACTGAAAGGTTACAGAGACAGGTCTTGGGTGGAATAAGTTAGTTTTTGTATCATCTTTTGTATTTTTTATTTATTCATAGGTAGAGTTCGGTCATATCAGTTGAGCTCTGTGAGAAAGGGTGGGAATCAGTTTCAGGCATGTCGAATAGACTTTTACAGGTCCAAAATTTCCGATATAGAGCTCGACTTAGTTGCAGCTCATTAGCAGAGATTTCGACTAGGATTCTTGTCTTTACAGCTTGCTTATATTAGGTCCTCACATATGAAATTGGCGTTTTTCGTATTGGCCACTTTAATCACAAATTTCTCCTCTTTGGTAAAAAAAAAAATCCCAAATTTAAATTTGTACAGGTATAGACTCATGTATTTGTGCTTCGATGATCGTCATTCATTTGTTTTTTTCTTCTGTTTTTTTCTGTTTGCGTCACTCATTTTACAAAATGGAAAACTTAAAATATCTCATTATTTACGAGTACGAGTTCCGCCGTGGCACTAGTGCTGCGGAAACAACTCGAAGGGTGAATGATGTGTATGGCGGTCGTGTTGCAAAAGAAAACACAGTTCGTTTTTGGTTCCAACGTTTTCGTTCTGGAAATTTCGACCTGCAGAACAAGCCCCGTGGACGGCCTGAGACTCAAGTTGATAATGAAGAGTTGAAGGCTATTGTGGAAGCGGATCCATCGCAAACCACGTCCGAGTTAGCTGCAGGCTGCGATGTTAGTGATAAAACTGTTTTAATTCACTTGAAGCAAATTGGGAAGATTAAAAAGCTTGAAAGGTGGGTACCTCACGAATTGACTGAAGCAAACCGGCAAACGCGCGTCGACTGCTGCGTTACATTACTAAACCGGCACAATAATGAAGGTATTTTAAACCGAATCATTACCTGTGATGAAAAATGGGTTCTTTACGATAATCGGAAGCGCTCAGCGCAATGGTTGGATCCTGGCCAGCCAGCCAAATCCTGCCCCAAGCGAAAATTAACCCCAAAAAAGTTACTTGTAAGCGTTTGGTGGACTAGTGCCGGTATTGTTCATTACAGTTTTCTCAAATCTGGCCAGACTATTACGGCTGATGTCTATTGTCAGCAATTGCAAACCATGATGGAAAAGCTAGCGGCTAAACAACCTAGGCTGGTCAATCGCTCCACGCCACTGCTGCTTCACGACAACGCTAGACCACACACTGCGCAACAGACGGCTACTAAATTAGAAGAGCTTCAATTGGAAAGTCTAAGACATCCTCCGTACTCCCCGGACCTTGCTCACCACTACCATTACCATTACCATTTTTTTCGAAATTTGGATAACTTCTTGCAAGGGAAAAAATTCAACTCCGATGGGGCAGTCCAAATCGCCTTCAAAGATTTTATTGATTCCCGTCCGACTGGTTTTTTTAGTAAAGGGTACAATGAACTACCTATGAGATGGCAAAAGTGCATAGAAAATAATGGTTCATACTTTGATTAATTAAATATATTATATTAAAAAATATTCGACTTTTTGTTCCTCCCATACAAAACGCCAATTTCATATGTAAGGACCTAATACTATTAGCATGCTTTCATTTTTAATAGATGCGTTGCTAATCCTTTAAAACCACCGGATTTTTAATACTGGCATGACATAGACACTGAAGACCAAGGAATACATCAAAATACATAGTTCCCATATTACACTTGGACAGTAGCCTCCTTTATTGGTACTCTGGGGGTAAAAAAGTTCAATAAGACTAACATGGCCGCTGTGAAGGCGATAGGCTCCTGCAAGCTAAAAATGCACAGTGTCCCTCCTCTCCCTACCAACCAAGCCTGGGGATCCGTGCCCATTCTTCAACCCAGGGATCGAACCCAAGTAATTCAGTGTTACTCGTTCTACTTGAGGAAATCCTTATTCCAGTATCCCGGCCGCACACAAGGGTAACGTAACCGGTGTGTGCTCATAACGCAACCGCAACTACATCTGCACATTTACGAAGTATATGGTTCCTGTAATCAATTGTTTACAGCACACCCTTTAAAGCTACGCCTTCTGGGCATTATCACTAGGAAGACTTTTCGAGTAACTTTAACCGGTCGCTCAGGGATTCCACCCTGAGAATAAGAGTTAACCTAATGATGTTTTTTTTATAATTTATAGACGAACGCTTGACCTCAATCACACCTGGTGGAGGGTGATGATGAGTTCGATGATGAAACGCGATCGCCTAGCAAATGCCTATTCACTCTTCTCTTAAAGACTCCCATGTCATAAGATCGCGGAAATATGGCCGCTGGAAGCATATTCCACTCCTTAGCCGTTCGCATGATGAATGTAGAAGCGAATCTTCTCGTGCGGATATAAGGAACATCCACCACATACGGATGGTATCCGACACGATGTCTAGTGGTTTTGTGATGAAATGGGGCTGGTGGAATCAAAGAATGTAGTTCCTGAGAACACTTTCCACCGCGCAACCGGTAAAAGACCGAGAGGCAGGCAACTCTACAGCAGCTCTACTCTACTCTCTGCAGGCTCTCTCTATGGGAGAGATTTCAACCTCAATGGAGTGAAATCTGCTTTTTGCATCTGTCTTTCCAGCAAAATGTAATATAGGAACTATAGATCTTAAAGCAATAATTATTTGTTGGACCAGCACACTTCATTATTAGCCTCATTATCACAATTCATCAGGCGAGATTGAGACCACCTAAAGCTTTATTATAACAAAACATTATTTGATTCTCTGTGACTCTCAACAATACGGTTGGTGACTTTTAAATAATGAAACTTGTAAAGCTCGTAATCATATCTTGATGATCTCGTGTTACCACCGATATCCGGTTGCTGAGATATGTGACCAGATTACAAGATAAACCTTTCACAGACGTGAAGTAAGCGATACCATGTGGAACTTGAAAATTATTACAATAAGCTATTCTATACAATTTCATTATATTTGTTTAACAAACTGAAATAGTGATATGAAATATAATCAAATATACTTCTAAGCAGTTTTGAATTCTTAAAAAAGGAAAAAGTTGGATTCATTTAGGTACGGTTAATTCCGAAAAGAGCTGGAAAAAGTTCTGGCAGTTGCTCTTTCAACATGAAAGGGATGAAAGTTTGTATGAAAACCTGCTAGTTTTGAGTTTAAATCTCACCGTGGTGAAGCAGGCCAGATCCGCTAGTGTAAAAAACTATAAATAATATTTAGTTTCATATAAACAAACGTAAATTAGTATAATACATTCTGTGTAATTATTTGTAATGTATATTGCATATTTATTTATTCATTATTATAAGTGATAACTAAAAGCATTGGTTTGATTAAATAAACTTACTGTCTGTATTCCATCAGGGCTGCGAGAGTGTTTAATAAGGGACGGTCCTATTAAGCGCTATGTAATACGTAAACGAAAATAAAAAAAGTGAATACCGTGTGTTGTGATGATGCATTAAAGCCAATTCAACAAACGCCAAGTGACCAGCTGAGCTACACAGCTATATACATATATAAAGCTATATATATTTTTAATTAACAGAGAGACGCTTGAATACAATTACTATTGCTGAAAGGTGAGGATGACGCCGATAATTGTAACGGGCATGGCAAGTGAAATGAAATGAAATATATTTATTTTCACCACAAACTAACAAAATACTAGAAATTCAAAAGCAGTAACATTTCTGTTACAAGACAACAACATACAGAAACAAAAGAAAAATCAAAAACATATTAACATGGCGAAAATGGGACCTCCATCAGCTTAAAGCCACAGAGGAAGTCTGCAGCGCTGATTTTCGTGGAGGGCAAGTGAACCATTGTCATTCGCTAGGAAAAATCTAGCTGGATAAATATCGCGCCGCTCGACGCTTGCAGAACGACCTGGCCCTAACCTCTCGAAATAAACATCGGGGAGGTCTCATCGACTCCTGCGCAGTTTTGTTTATTATTTCAATACACGTAGTATTCGCTGATAATAGTTGCATTCACTAATGCATCACTAATGCCCTTCTATTTGTTTCAATAGTCTCAGGATGTTCCGTTTACTCGCATTAACTCGAGTTTACGTTGAATCCGATTTGACGAGCGACAGACGAATTGATTGGGTTCGATGATGTTCGGTTATTAATGGATGCGATCAAAGAATATTTATGATGCAGAATATTTATGACAGTAAACAATAAAAAATATATATAAAAGAGTACATAATTGCAAAGACCATCATAGTAACTTGTTTTGTCTTGTCACATGCAAGGATCGGTTCGTCTACGTCCAGTTGTTCAAATGCCTAGAGAACTTCTGTCGGAGTTTATGTAGAATGATATGCCGACGGTGACTGTCAACAAATTCTCGTCCCTTGGTTGTCGCTGCTGTTCTTAGTCAACATTGTACTTGTAATTAGAAGCGGTGCAGTTACATTGTCGGGCTTGTATAAAAAATAATCGAAAAAGTGTTGGGGTTGGTTATAAAGCTAATAACGAAAACAAGTCGGAAACGCTAGACACCGCTCCTTGTGTTGCAGCTGTCCCCAGACCATGGTAACCACCGGTGATGATAACGCCGACAAAGGATTTAAAAAAGTCTTTGTTAATTAATTTTCCAATTTCATTCCTCTCTTTGTCAAATTAAAACATTAGTTTTTGCCGTCTCTCCGAAGGACACTCGAGTAAAAAACATTCAAACGAGTTTGCAGATAAATTGTATGACAGTATTTTTTTGAAACGGTGCATTTTTTATCGAAGCCGCTTTTGAAAGGGCAAAAAGCGATATCAAAAATTTATGAACTCCATTTAAAGGATGCGAAAAAATCAACCAACCGCGTCTCATCTGATCGCATAACGGGACGACGGATTAGTTTTTGCTAGTTAACTAAGTAATGCCGTTTCTTATAAAAGATATCAATTTCAAATTCAATTAGACGTTAATGTGGCGATCGAAAACTGGCAGTTGCAACATATCAGCGGATATCAGGTCGCGATGTATTGCTTTGTTATAAATTATTTATATATAAAGTCTTTTGGCCGTTGTCAGAAGTATTCTCCATCTCGAAGGCGGGCGTGGATTATTAGGTTGGAGACGGTATTTTAATAAAATATGGGCGATAGTTTGATTATCACTTTTAATATTCCAGGAATCACTCAGAACAATAGTAAAATAATCAATGATTAGCTAGATTTCCTTGGATTTGCATTGCATTAACAATTTATGTCTAAAGGCATCCAACGTAGTTGACTGCGTGGAGCTATCATGTGGCTGTGTGAGACAGACCGAATGGCTTAATTTGGACGCAATTCCATATAAGAAGTACATTACATTTTTACAGTTACATTAGAACCTCACAGCTGCAACGGAGTCGCCGATTTTAAGTCGTGACTGCCAGAATCCAACGCGTGCCTTTACGTTGCAAAGGGCGATTTCATTTCCGTTAGTATTGTTAAAAAAACAGTTAAGTCGAATACATGTCCAATTAATGTTCTCGAAATAAATTAATAATATATCGTCACACTATATCCCTTACGAAGTAAGCAGATATATGTATATTCGTGGCCATATACACTTTCCGTTTATATATCGCAGCTGATTGCCGTTTTCACAGCACTAGTATACATATTTCTATTAGATATGGAATCTAATAGCTCGTTTCTTTATAATATTTTCTCTTCAGCGGAAAAAGAAAATAAAAAAACAGAATCTATATTGATAATCGAATACTTTTATTATGAAAGATACATTATTGTATCTAGGAAACAAAAGCGAGGCACTATGATGGTCTTTGCACTCATATATTGCGTTGTTTTCGTATCTCATCTCAAAATGTTATGAAATTTTTGTCCTATTTCGAACAGGCTTAAGATATCCGGAAAATCGTTGACGTAATATACACCGTGAGTAACTTAATACAACCGGTAAGTTTTGTAATCGATAGTCGATGGAACAAAACATCTCGCTGTCGAACGCGTATGCACCAGGGCGTCATAAACAGTATGGAGATATCAAATTTCGCAAAAGCAATCCCGTCCGAGGCCGGATCCGTTCTCTCGACCGTTATAAATCACGCGCCGGCATTAAAATCACGATTATAACGGGCATAAGTTAACGATAAATCGGGAATCGAAACGAAAAACGTAATAGGGTTGTCGGCTGTAAGTTATGTTACGATGTTTTAAAGGGATTTTTGAGTTTTACAGTTATTCAAGTAGGAACAGATAATGTATTGTTTTCTTTTTGTAGTAACTCTATCTAATATTTTGTCAGTAGCATACCTGCATATATACTTAGAAATTTTATAATTATATTGATTTAAAATTTTATTTTAAAAAAATATCCCGTCTCGGCACAGTGACCACATCACGTTTGATAGTAAGCACGGTGCAGTCCAAAAATGACAACAACTCTCAAGAGTCAAATATGTACAGGCTGGGCGGGTGACGTTGAGGGCGTCCGCGTCCAGTGCAGAGAGGAAGGGTCGGCGTGTGTGTGCCCACATGCCGTTCCTACAGAGAGGAGGCGAGGGGTTTAAATTCCCCTCCACGAGAGGAGGCCTGCCCAAAGGCCAACGCCCGCCGAGCCGTCGGAAGTATTCGGCTTCCCAGGCTCGGCGAAGGCGAAGAGAGGGCAGTGCTGGCACCCCGGTGGTTTTAGTCGGGGCAGGTCCGACACACCGGGGGCAGTGGTCCTCACCACTTCCCCTGACGGTTCGTAGGGATTTCAACCGGGTAAACAAAAAAAAAGAGTCAAATATGTTATAAGCTATCACAGTTGTATGTATTTCTTTTTATATGATATACTAGAATTATGGTAAGTAAAAAAAGTATTATAATTTTCGTTATTTCGATTTATTTTAAAAATTAATTTAAATATCTAAATAACATCACCAGACGGGACATCCCTATGATCACAAAAAAGAGCCCGCGGCGAAAAATTCGTTTCAACGTCTATAAATTTTGTTTCGCTATGTGAAGGAGAAACAATCCATTTGTTGGCACCTAAATCTATGGGGCGACGGATGGGGAATATGCAAATACGCGTCCCGAGATCGAAGCAAACGAGAAGAAAAAAGTTTTCGCGTATACACAAAACACTTTTAATGTCTTGATTTTCTTAAGTCCAATTTCATTGATTCAAAAGTAATGCGGCTGCATTTGGGTCTCATTTGGCACTCTTTCCAATCCAAAACTTCATCAAATTTCGCTTTTAGTGACTTCTAAATTGTGCCAATTTAAAATAGCACAATAAAGACTGCCTGTTTACCAGTAGCGTTCATCCCATACATGCACAAAAATAATGCTTACCCTACAGTAACTAAGCTTAGGATAAATGACTAAAAGTAAAATGAAAAAATGCATATTTGTTGCTGTAATTTTTTTTATGAATCACAGGCGGCCGCTTGACCTCAATCACATCTGGTGAAAGGTAAAGATGAGTCCGACAATGGACCACGTCCGCCCAACAAATGTCTATTCACTCTTCTCTTAAAGACTCCCAGGTCATAAGATTGTGGAAATATGGTCGCTGTAATTATATTCCATTTTCAGTACTTCACCGTTTTATAATATTGGTTTCTTTAAACGAAGCGTGAAGAAATATTTGTGCAGGCCGGCATGATCACCAACCATCGATTATTTTCCTCTGCTGTCCAATTGTTATTACTTTGTTACTATTGTCTAGATGTAGTCGTTTTTTGGACTGCATCCAGCTAACCATCAGGCGTGGTAAAAAAAAACCTTAAATTCTTACCTAGACGAGACCGCAGTTAATAAATAACGCTCTTGTTGAAATATTTACGCCGCGAGAGAGCGAAATAACCAAAATTCCCTGATGACACGCCCATAGAGCATAATTCTCTCGCAAAGAAAAGTGTACGGCGTATTTCACAATTTTCCCAGAGTCTCGGTGTTGTGATAATAATAATAATATATTCAAAGGTATCGCTGATTTCCAGACGTGTCGTAAAATAAAAATAATACACCCCAGTTCCGGGGTGGGACGGATTACGCGACAATGCGTGATATCTTAAATACGGAAATGTTTTTAGAAAAGACTAGTTTTGTAACATATAAATAACTAGCTGACTCGGCAAACGTTGTTCTGCCATATAAATTATAGCAGACCAGCCACGCTTTGCTGTGACTGGTTTTTGAATAATTACTCAATCCAGTCAACGGATAGCGCCATCTTTTAGAATCGGTTGGAGCTAACTGTAAATTATGACTGCTAAATAATAAACAAATAATTTGCAATAAAATAATATTGCGACTATGAATTGAGATGCAAACTATCCTATCTTTTAAATTAGATCAAACTTCACGTGGTGTGTAAATTTCATTAAAATTGGTTTAGTAGTTTAGGAGACCATCGCGGACAAACATCGTGACAGGAGATTTATATATATTAAGATAATACATCGTTACCCTATATATCTTATAGGTGAATATACATAAGTGCTTGTATCAACATTTCGCTTATATGTCGTGCCCAATGCGACCAGTAGCGCAGCTGATCGCCGTTCTCACAGAACTTGTGCAAATCCCATTTCTATTAGATGGCATCAGAGATGGGCAAAATGTAATCTGATTAATGATTAACGATTACAAAATGTAGTCATAATTTTAATTTTCTTGCTCTGTAATCATGATTCAATCCATTTAAAACATTAACAAATTAAAAATGTGTATGCGATCTGGGATTCTGTAGTGTTTAAAACATAGATGAGCAAAATTCAGGCATATTAATGGTAAAAAACCTAAAATGTAATCGTAGTCATTTTTATTAATCTGATTACATATTGCCCATCTATGGATGGCATGCGGGTTGCCACGCCATGTTTTTCTTCAACGGTTAGCATATGTTGCCTAAATCCGTATGTAGGTAATGTGGAAAAATCAAAGGCGCGTTCTGGGATTCGAATCAACTATTCACAAACTTCCAGTATTTTATACGTAGACGTTTTATATTCAATGGTTGTATAGGGTTATTTTAAAAACGAGGGAAATATTTCAGGACACTATAATTTGTACTTTTTAGAAGTAATAAATATGTAAATAACAAAATTTCCTAACAAATCTTAAAGAAATATTGATAAATAAATGAGAATTTATCCATAAAAAGTGTGGCGCACGATTGATTGGTAGGTAGATATAAAGTTCATTTTACGTAATTTTTGGTAAACAAGCAATAACTCGTTTGCCTTTTTTACTTTATCCTGGCTTAGGATAGTCAAAATGACTGATTAACTATAATTTACTTTGCAATAGAAATATAAACATATCTCTTTTTTACATATTTGGAATTAAATTTAAATGCTGTATACCCTCCCTGAATATTTCCCTATTCTATAAAATTACCCAGTATGTTCGGCATCACGACGGGAACTGGCAATGGATTCTCACTACAAGCCGATCGCTTTGCATGGGTTTCATTACATTTTCCAACAGATAGAGTAGAGGAAATTTCACTAACCAATATAGAAGAACTGAAAAGAACCTCTAATTCTTTAAAACAAAGACTTCCGGTCCAGTTTCAGAAACGCTATTTACATTTTCAAATGCTTTTAAAAAGTTTAAATGATACAAATCCAACGTGAGAAATAGATATACTGTAATCTTACAATCTTATCAACCTAATGTATTAAACTTTCCATATTGTGCTGAGAAAAACAAGTACTTACAAGATTCGTGACAATTACAGCACTAGTGAATTTGATGGATTACATTTTTCGAGCTGACGACGTGACAACTCGCACGGATTGAAGCGTAAATTATGCACACTCCTTTTACAAAGTCAGCAATATTTTGTATTCTTTTTGAACGAAAAAGAAAACATTTTCTTTTTAGTGAGTGCACAAAACTTACTGACATATGTGCGCGTCGTGCTATGACTGCACAAAATAAAAACCGGTATTGTTAAACATGGATCTAGACAATAATATTTACGAACAATTACATATATTGAACTAGCCGCAAATTTACCTTGCGTTCGTAATATGGATGCTAGACAAATATATACACATCCATGACTTGCGACAAAGTAATATAATTATCACAGAAACGTTTACCAGTGCCGAGACTCGAACCCAGGACCTTCCGCGTTGTAGGCATGGTTGGTACGGTATAGCATTCCGCTATCAGATCATTTATTATGGTTCTAAAGTTGATGTTTTCGTAAACATAAAAATCGTTGAGGTAGTAGTGCAAATTCCCGAATTTGGTGTGATCACAGTAAATAAGTGTAAAGACCGTCATAGTGACTCACTTTGGTCAGTCACGTATCGGGATCAGTTTGTGTATGACCAGTAACTCGTATCATATACCTAGAGATCTTCAGTCATGGTATATGTGGGTCGTTGGATGGATGGATTTTCGTTCCTTGATAGTTTCTGTCGTCTTTGGACTAAGTTGAACTTACCATCAGGTAAACTGTAGTCACTATGTTTCCAGCACAATATTTTGAGAAAATTAACGACATTATTATAACCATTGTCATGAGACCCTTGTTATCACATAACAGTCACCATGAGTTCTTTCCGTTATACTGCGTGGTTAGAGCTTTAGAAAACAATAATTTGGTCTTATTAGCTCACTGGTCTAACGATGGTGACCATTAAAAGACTCCTAGCTCCAAAAGTACTTACTGCACTTATTAAAATGCAGTACAGTCATATTTAAAACACAGTACAGTCACTGAAAACGCAGAACAAAGAAGATTCAAGTACCAAGACAACATAAGGTCAAAGGAGGCAGCGGAATAGTTTACGATACCAAGGGCCGTTAGTGTTGCCGCCGACCACAAATAGACGTCAAAAAACTAGGGTTCCGTACATGGGGCCTTTACGTCCCGCTTGGGACGCATAAAGGTGCGCGCAGGCCCTAACCCTATCGAGATGTGACCGGTGATAGATTGCTCTATCACAACCCTACGCGCTGTCCCTGCATGTTACATTGCGTTTGTTTATTTACTTCGTGTTTTATGTGAGAACTTCTTTGTCCGTTTTAAATTGTTTATGTACATATCTAAGGTTCTATATACAAGTATTATACTATGTGGCTGGCTTTGTAAATGTAAGATGAGAGATGCACAAACGAATAATCTTGACATCAATTAACATCAATTACCATTTCATATGACATGATATAGTATAGTATGATGTGATATAATATAATGTAATATGATATAGTGTGATATAATATAGTATAGTATGATTTAGTATAATTAAACAGGCCACTCTGACGTGTGTTGTGGATGCCTTAATAGGAACTGTACATTTTTTATTGTAACTTTGTGTATGTATTGTGTGAATTAGTCATTGTACCGGACCACTGGCAACCCTGTAAAAGTAAGTAAATAAATAAATAGATAAGATAAGAAAAACTAGGTGTGCCTGTAACTTCATTCACGTGAAATAAGTACTTTTGTAATGGTAATAACTATTACAATCTGATATCTTTGTATAAATGATATAAATACCATTTAAAGTAACATAACTTTTAAATATATGAATCGATTGAAATAAAATTATCACTACATGTTAAGTGAAGCATTCCACAATGCATTAGTAAAACCGCATCTATATCGATTCAGCCATTTCTGAGATTAGCGACCACAAGCGCGTACAGATATGTGTATATTGATTAACGATTCCGATACATTCTTACTAACTTACATCGCGCAAGCAAAATTTTTAATCTGGAAAAACTCAGAGGCACCTTCCGGAATTTAAATAAAATAAATACCTCTTAAAAATTCGAATAACAAGTTTTTATTTTTGATAGCCCGGGGGAAATCCTTAACGGACCTCAGGGAGCGGTGAGGACTGCCCCCCGGTGTGTCAGACTTGCACCGACTAAAGCCCCCGGGGTGTTCCTTCTTCCCGTCTGACCGGGGCCAGAGGTACAGTGTCATCCTCTTCTCCGACCCTCGGCAACGTCTGGCCTTTTGTAAGGCCGCATCCGAGGAGTGGCGTAAGGAACTACCCCTCGCACACCTCAATATCTTGGAGCCGTGTGCGGAAACACGTCACACACCGCTCTCGCCTGTATAAGTTGGGCGGCACTCTCCCACAAACGCACCGCCCAGGTGTCTTATCCGGTTTTAAGGAGAAAGCCCTCTGGCGAAGGCCCTCCTCCTTTGTCCTGTCCTGCGTGGGCGGCGGATCGGATTGTCAAGGCCGGCTATTGCCTTCCTGTTCCTCCCCGCCGCCTCCTTTCTCAACATGACTTCCTCACAGTATGTGAGGACCGCCTGCCATGCCCTATCGCTGCCGACCATCGCGCGAACGAGCGCCGGCAGCGACAGTTCACCACTAGTGATGAAAATGCCCGGGAATTTTCCCAAAGTGCCCAAAAACTTCCTTGGGAATATTCCCGGGAATTTACGAAATGTTCTCGGAAGTGCTGGACACTTTGGGAAAATTCCCGGGCATTTTCATCACTAGTAACCACCCACCACCCTGAATAAAAAGTTTCAATCAACAAACGTTTGATCAAACTATTAGTCACAGCGCCAACGCTCCGGCCAATATTCCGGACTAATTTGATCGCATAATCGAATGAATAATTCTGAACTGGAAGACTGCAAGTTTAACTGAACGACACCTGTCAGTATTCGCCAATTCAACTCGTTACACTCGTAGAGCGGTGTTCAACGGCGTATAAAGAATTCAAACGTCCAATTCGGGAATATCGCGACAGGATACCCCTTTGAATTATGCAGACGTGTAATGGACGATCGACAGAGCGCTTTTTATGGGATGAAAATAGTTTTTTGATCGTTACAATTTAATGTTTTCTTATTTGTACAAGTCATTATTTGCTTTCTTTGCTTAGCTTGTTTATATCTTCAAAGTAGCCGTACTATAAACTTATTTTTGTTTTTAACTTATTCTGAAGTCGTTATAAATACTTTACTACAGGTCTTATGCGAGAAAAACTTAATTTAAGTCAGTGTCGTAATAAAGTATAAAAAGCATTACAGTATCAATGGTCCTAATATTGAAGAATGATGGGAACGCGGTTGCCAGGGGTCCATTCCACAATACAATGACCCAGCGTAGGTAAGAATTAAAGAACTAGGTTAAAGTTTCTTCGCGCGTAAGACCCTATAAAGTATTTATAATGAGTACAAAACGCTGATGTTTAAAATGTGAAGTTATAAATTCGATAATTTGTCATTTTTGTAATATTTTTTTAGAAGCACCTATAAAAACAATATTATTTTTATATCTATTTCCTATTTTAAACCACTCACACCAAGATATATGAAAGTTAATTAAAAAAAACAGCATTTTACAAGCATAATCTTAAAATTGATTTAATTACATTAATTCATATCACAAATAAATATGCTATCGATAAAATATACGAAAAACAAACATCACTACAGATACATTCGTTTTGAAATTCGAATTCTGGTTAGGACCAATGACAGCCTGTGAGCGGTATGAATCGGCCAATAGAAACAATGCTAGTGAAGCGGTAAATGGCCTCGATACTAATCTGGGCAGCCGGAAGAGTCGGCCCTGACGACCGTTCGGAAGCCACAACTGGGCTAGGAAATGAGATACGCACACTATAGCGCTCTGTGATACCGAGGTACATGTCGCCAGGCTGTTGTTCGCGTTTGATGGAATTGGGACGATGTGTGACGCGTTTGACTGACCCTAGAGGGTTACAATGCCCATTGTCTCGAACTAATATCGGGAATGTTTTCATACAATCCATACATTAACATTATTATGTCGTTTGCTGTATTCGGATTTCTCTTCGGAATCCTAAGACTGAGACAGAGATGGACGAAATGTAATCTGATTAATGATGAACGATTACAAATTGTAGTCGTAATTTTAATTTTCTTGCTCTATAATCATGAATAAATCGATTTAAAACATTAAGAAATCATAAATGTGTATACAATCTGGGATTTTTTATTGTTTAAAACAATAATGAGCAAAATGCAGTCATATTAATGGTAAAAACGTAAAATGTAATCGTTAATCATTTTATTTAATCTCATACATTTTGCCCGTCTATGGACTGAGATATATACGCGAGTTTCAGAAATGCTTCTTAAATTTGAAGACGCTTTTATATACCTTACAGGATGAGCAGAGTTACATCAGTGGCTGTATCCACTTTGCACTCATGTGTCGTGCCCAACGTGACCAGTAGCGCAGTTAAGTCAGTTAGTCGCCTAGCTCGCAGCGCTAGTACACATGACATTTCTTTTAGATGCTCTAAGGTTTTTCCTTCAATGTTGAGCATATGTGGTGCTTAAATCCGTACGCAATCTCCAAAACCATAGATGTACGAGACAGAATTCGAATCCGAAGTCTATTATTTTATTATTAGTCTTTTTCTAATTCCAACAGCCTCATTTTATCGTAAAACCATTAGACACTGTGTCTGGTACCATCCGCTACGGGTCACGTTGGGCACAATATATGGTATAACTGCAAAGTGGATACAGCTTCCACTATATCTCTGCTCACTCCGAAAGGGGTACAGCGTCACGATATATTTTTATCTTAAAAACAAAATAAAAGCAATTAAGTAAATTCAAAATTGAATTAAAAAATAGACAAATTAATTTATCAGAAACGAATCAGTCGCATAAATTAAACGCGTGTCGCGCTCTGATTGCAGCCGCGAGCGAATAAATAATAATCGATGCTCTCTGAACGAATGAATCGCATCGAATGGACCGAATCGAATATGTAGTATGTACTCGGCGCATTAGATCACAGCTTTAGTACTGATAAAACATGCATTATACAGTTGGATAACTATTGAATGCTGTTCATTGCTCATTGAGGACATAAATAATTTTGTGAAAAAAAAAATATATATACGAGATCATTTATAAGGCGTACTCCAAACTATATCCGCTGTGGCACAACAGGGGATATCCAACATTTGTTGATGGAATGTGTCCAGAATAAAAAAGAAAGAGAAAGCTTAAGGAGCACCCTAAACCTCAACTTTTTGGACTTAGGCATTTATCAAAGCTATTTAAGAAATCCCAGCAGTCGAGAAGCTCGCAAAATTTATAAATTTATTTACAATAGTTTAGTGGAACCTTAAGGTTTCTCTATCTTCTATGCTGTGTCTATAACACTTAGTGTAATGTTTATATTTCTATTTTTTATATCAATATTTATGATGTAGCACGACAGGGCTAGCATGACTGCATGCGGCAGTCAAAAACTCTTTACACACATTGATTTAAAAAAAAAAATTAAATTAAGGCGGTAAGTCGAAGTAATATTGCTCAGTGTCAAGCAAAAATAGAAATTATTAACTAGTTACAATACACATCATTTTGGGCAACTTGCACCAACAAATTAAATTAAGTTTAAACTTGTATAAAAGGCTATGTGGCGGTAAACTGCACTTATTTTCAAGCAGGGAAACAGTATCCAGATTTAACTGTTATTAAATCTCCGTTGAGAATTAAATCGCTTCAAATAAATAGCGTTTTATACAAACTTAAACTAGATTTAATGTATTTGTGTAAGTTGTCCTAAAATTTTCTACCGTGAATCTAAGTTACAACAATACATTAAAGAGAAATAGCAACATATACATATAGTACTGTTGATACCAAGTGAGCTTTGAATTTGCTTAGACCTAAAAACATTACAATTTATATAATTCAATGAATGTCAAAGTATTTATTAAGTCACCGATTTTGTCAACATGGACTCTGCGAATACTATGGCTATACTCAGGTTCCTATTATATATTTAGTTGTTTATAAAAACGAATTTATTTTCTAAGAACTTTGCTAAACAAAATCGAAATAGCGTCCATAAATCTCAGCCTAAGAGAAAAACTCTTTGAACTGAAAACTATTTTTACCGCGCTTCAAAATTGTTACACAAGTAGCGCATTTTTTCACGATAGGTGTGATATTTCTAGCTAATGCTAAACCAGTACGCTCAAACAGATTTGTGCAAATTAATGATTAACGATTACAAAATGTAGTCTTAATTTTAATTTTCTTGCCCTGTAATCATGATTAAATCCATTTAAAACATTAAGAAATCATAAATGTGTATGCAATCTGGGATTCTGTAGTGTTTAAAACATAGATGAGCAAAAGGCAGTCATATTAATTGTAAAAAACGTAAAATGTAATCGTAATCATTTTTATTAATCTGATTACATTTTGCCCATCTATGTGTTCAAACATGATAACTGTGTAGTTTTCGCACACCGGCGTGCATAAACAGCGGGTATCGCCGTCGGTTGACAAATTTCATATCTAACAGATATCGACGCGACGTAAATCATGATGCGTTCGCTTGCTCGCTCGGTCGCACGGACGCGCGTTCGCGTCTCACATGAATTATCTGTGTGAACGCGGCTTTACGAGCCCCGCTTTTGGATGAAGGATGCGATGTCAGCGCCATAGCTCATACGCGGAATACTATTGTACTTTTTTTGTTTGTTGCAAACTCTATTGGGCCTTATGCGCGAAGAAACCCACTTTTTATTAAAATATTTGCAGATAGGTAGGTACCTTAAACCTTGTTCCACTTTCTCCCTTCCATAAAAAAAACCACGCGCGAGAATTAACGGAGTGACGGCTATACTGTAACTCATATCTCGGTCCTAAGAAGTTCTCTAAATATTAATTTTGCCGAGTCTATGAGCTGTGGGAAAGCTTTTCCAGAGAGCGTGTTCCTACCGTTCTATGATATTGCGTCGTTATTGCGTGTAGAGATATTTGTGCTGGCCAGCATGATCATTGGGACTATCGATAGGTTTTTCTTTACAGTTGATAGGCGTACTCATTTTTTGGACTGCACCATATTTACCATCAGGCATGATGTTACCATGCTAAGTTAGGATAAAAAAAAAAAAAAAAATTATTCCAAGTAGGTTTACTCCAAACTGCGCTATCGGATCGTAAATTATGGCTTTGTATTTCAACCTGGCGACACAGGCTATGGACACAAGCAGACTGAAGCACCGCGGATATTTGTTGGGAGAGCAAAGTAGCTTTCTCTACCCGGTTTTGTTGTTGATAGCTTTGAAAAGTCACACACACACAACACTCACAGTATCAGCATTTTACAAGGCGATATAAAACGAGCTCCTAATTTTCTGGGTTCCACACCAATTATACCGGTAACTTTAACCCAAATTTAAAATTATGCTTTCTTGATCTTAGAGATGGATATTATAAAGTACCTGAAAACCGAAATATTTTTTTTATACTTTAAACATCCTACAAGATTGTGCAAAATCTTCAGTGTACAAGACCGACTCACACTTGGCCAGTTTATTCAAAACACGTACCTCATAGTAAGAATATAAAATCTAAAAATAACCTAAGTAAACAAAACAATCATGTCAACCCCCAAAAGCCCCGGCTTGAACATTACCAGGAAAAACAGGGCAAAGCGCCGAATCCACCAGGATTACATAAAATCTAACAAGTAAAAGCAACACGGTATCTCGAAAGGCGGGCGCGGCCCCGAAGGCGTGCAGTAAATATTTGTTCTACGTCCCTATGTTTGCCTGGTAGCTAGCCTGCTGCGTTGTAGTTATAGCTGATATTGTTGATGTCCTGGTAAACAAAGTTAGGGAGGTTTGCTTGCTTACGATGTATATAAAACACACAGACATATAATACATCCTATATCCATATGAATACGGTTTTATGAATTTGAGTTTTTCAAGTTTATTTACGTTTAATATTCTAAAGCTACGTTTTATATAGCTACTAAATTATCTATCTCTGCTTACACCGAAAGACATATAGCCTAACGATATATTATCATCAGTAATTAGTGATTTCCGATGGCCACATTAAACCATGTAAAATAAAGTTCCCATTAAACCGAGCGTCGATGACGAGGCAGGTCGCCCGGGGCTAGGGCTCCGCCCCGTCAGTCGGGGTCTGCTAAGGACACAGTTTAGGCGTGACGGGCCGCGTGTATGAGGTGTTTGGGGGATGTCGAGACGCCTGGTGCGGTGACACCGACCTTGTCTATCGAATAGTCATTAGGTGAATTGCTTTTTTCGTGTTTTATCACTTTGAATGCTAAAATTTTCAGAATACGTTATTCTATTTATTGTGTTTTTTATTGCTTATAGATATTTTTAATAAGATGTAACACGACCGGGGCCCTTCAGGAAAATAAACGCTGCAGACTTCCTCTGTGGCTTTAAGCTGATGAAGGTCCTATTTTCGCCATGTTTATATGTTTTTGTATTTTTCTTTTGTTTCTGTATGTTGTTTCTATTACTGCATTTAAATTTCTAGTTTTTTGTAACTTTATAGCGAAATATATATATTTCATTTAGTTTTTATCATATGCATCTAACTATCTTCTATATACATATATGGTTTATAGATGAGAAATACCCTAAAATTTTCTAGAGTAACCGTTCGAAAGCGGCCTATAGTCAGCATCGTCCTGCTATTTGAATCAGATTATCTGTCCACATGCTCTCCATTCGAGAACTTTCCTGCCCCATCAGCCATCCTCTCCACGAGCTGTGTGTCCTAACCACTGCCGCTTCAACTTGCTACGTCGGTGACTTACGTTCGTCTACGGATGTCTTCATTTCTGATTCGATTACGTAGAGAAACACGAAGTATAGTCAAACTTTCTAATGTGATCCTTAGTAACATACCACGTTAATACATATATTGACTTAAAATGTAGTAATTACTAGAATGGGAATCTCAAAACCCAAATGAATTAGTAAGTAAGAACAAGATGCTTTCTCTGCTTATATGGGATGCACGCCACTGCTATTTCGGCCTATTATCATTATTAGCCAGTTTCGTCCCACTGCAGGGCAACGGCCTCCCTTTTCCACTATATTTGTGGAATCCATGGGAAGAGGTTTGCATATTTAACCCAGCACGCTTGTCTAATGCGGATTGGCGGGTATGGACTATGTGCGGAGAAGGTGTTTGCAGCAGTTTAGATGCTAGCAATCTGCGTGCAATTCTGCTTGCTGTATACCTTAGCCGGCTCTTATGACACCTCAGTACAGTAGCGTTCAATTCATAGAAGCATGCAAGCATTGCATGCCCTAATGATAAATAAGTCTGGAATAAATTGCTTAAAGTTAAATAAAAAAAGGAACTATTTATATTAATATCTATTCTATATTCACGTCGTCTGTCTTTTCTATGAAAGCAATATAATATTTACTATCATAATATTCTATTCAAATTAATTACGAGAATTCTGCCTACCCTATGCAAATACCCTATGCACGTCACTGCCTCAGTATGATGAAGAGAGAGCCACTATTCTATTCTGTCGGTGAGCCCAACAGTTACAGTCGCCTACGCGTCACATATAATCTTAATTCAATATCACCACGGGGCCTCATTATAACGGATAACAAAGACCAGAGAATAAACAAATGGACCCTACGACCGGCTCAACTCCTCCGCGCCATTACCAACTCTGGGCCGGAACGTAGATTTTTTGTCTAATTCCTTCCCACGCGGGGCCCGCGAGTAATTGCAGGTTTACTGCAGTAATAACCCGTCGCTTCAATAAAAATGTATATCATTCGGCCCGTTCAGTGTTGCTAAGCTTCGGGCAAATAGACCCCTCGATTTTTTTTTTAATAGATCCCATATACACTAGTTAGATAAAGTAACTGGAAATGGCGTCGAACTTGATAGAAAACATGGTATTATTCAACAGTAGTGGCGACTGGTTAGGAATGAGAATTTAATAACAGTTGTTGTCGTAATGCCGACTTAAATATATAAAGGTAAAAGTCCTCGAAACGCAACGAGCGGAAGCGAGTCACTATGACAATCTTGCAGTTATGTTTAACTTGGAATCATGCAGATCTAAATGAAAAATTTGATTGAATTGGATTACATTTTAAGAATTATAATTATTAGCTAGGTTCCTTAAAAGAAGTGTGAAGAGAAATTCGAGCAGGCTGGCATGTTCACGGCGTTTGTCAATGAATAATCTCCTGTTTCTCGATAATTGCGACTTTAGGGCTGTGCTGTGTTTAACATTATGTGCAGTATAATTACTTTACAAGTTAGGTAACATAATATAGTGTTACGTAAAAAAATAATAATAATGCACTGTCGAATTTACTTTAAGTTAGTAGGAGTTCAAATGCTACATATATTAGTGATTGTATGAATTTGTGCTTATATATCCTGCCCAATATTGTCCACGTCGTTATGTCATTTTATTTTATGTATCTCTTCTCATCCCGAAAGGGATATAGTATGAAGATATAATATTATTAAATTTTACTATACTACACTGATGAAACTTTAGAATTAATTAATCGCTGTTCTTTCGAACAATACCCTAACATTGCATCACTTAAAACACCCAAATTTAGGGGTAAAATCATTAAGTTGGCTTCTCAGGACTTAGTTTCCCGCGCGTCGGTTGATTAGCGCGGCCATATTGTGGGCGGGCTGGCCTGAGGCGACGCGATCTCCGATTCCATTTTCAAAAATAACACTAATCGGCAAATCGGGCACGCGCGCGCCACGAACGTGTGTTTTTCAAATTTGGAACGGAACGGACCTCCTTCGCCGTTGGTACTGGGCAGGGCTGCACTTAGGGTCATAACAATCGATAACAAACAAATTGTAATTAATTTTATTTGATAATTTTTACGTATTAAATAACATAACTATGCTGTTATCCCCGTAAGGGACATAGCGTGACGATATATTTTTATTTATTATAGTTATAATATATATTATACTATTATACTAAAAAAGAATGTCACTTCATAGGGCTATTCGTATATAGTAGTAATATATAATGACGCTATAGACGCTATATACATTTGGGGTAAACAAAGATACATTAGTTGCTGTATCCACTTTGCGCATATATGTTGTATCCAACGCGACCAGTAGCGCAGCTGATCGCCGTTCAAAGCTCTTACATATAACATTTCACATGACACTGTACACTCCATCAGATGCGAAAGTTACTTTATCGAGCCAGTATAAAAAAAAGATTCGCCTTAAAATTGTACTAATTCCATAATATCTATGAAAATTTATAGAATAATACTGCGTATGATATTATAGTACTAAAACTATAATTAGAGTACGAAATGCGGCCCTGGCAGCGGGGGATTTGACTTCTGTCACTTTAGACAGATCTGATTGACGTTTATAAATACGCCGAGTCAAGTGCGAGCTTGTTACGTTCAGAAACGAAATGTTTTTATTAAGTCGGAGGGCTTTTGATGTCACATCTTTTTTCCTAAACGTTCTCTATCATTGAAAATTCTTCAACGTTATTTTCGGATGTCCCGTGTCGTCGGCTAGCATAAATTGATAGAGGCGGATCGAGGTTTCGTATTCGGGTAAAATTTGAACGAAATCTTTAACTCTCCCGAAGCTTATAAATGTATAAAAATAGTATTTTCATAATCCCAGCTTATATAAACATTTTACTAGCATGGTTTATCGTAAGAGTCCTAGTATATTTACTACGGAGATATATAAAAATAGGGACTGAGGCATATCTAGTGTTTAAATTGTTATAAGTTTAATTAAAATCGATTGAATTGTAATGAAATGTATTTATTTCGCCATAACTTACAAAAAAAAACTATGAATTTAAAAACAGTAACACAAACAGTATACAGAACCAAAAAAAATACAAAAACATACAAACATGGCGAAAATGGGCCTTTTTTTTTGTTCACCCGGCGGAAATCCCTACGGACCGTCAGGGGAGCGGTGAGGGCCGCTCCCCCGGTGTGTCGGACCTGCCCCGACTAAAACCACCGGGGTGTTCCTTCTCCCGTCTGCCGGATGCTAAGGGCAAAGCCAAGCCACCTTCCTCGGCATTCGACGACTTCCGGCCTTGTTTGGGCCTCATCTACTAGGCGGGGGGCTGTTAAATAGTCACCGCCCCCCGCGTACACCTAACACATTTCGGGGAGAGTGGTGTAGAATGCCACCTCCCCTCGTCTCCTTGAACGACGAAAATGGGCCCGCCATCAGCTTAAAGCCACAGCGGTAGTCTGCAGCGCTGGATTAGACTGGAACAGGTTGAGAGATCCCAATCTGTTTTTTTTCTATCCCTACACAGTGACCACATCATGCCTGATGGTAAGCAGGGTGCAGATCAAAAAGGTGAACAAATATCAACCGAAAAAAAACAATGGACAGTCACATCGATGATGCCGGGCACAATTATCTCTTTATTCTTCGTTTACAAGACCCAAAATTATAGGTCAGTGAGAACACGCTCGCCGGTAGACCATTCCAAACAATCTTCTTAATGCTTTCTTAGCTGGGATGTGAGTGTATAGCTTTGACTCTGTAAATCCGCGCACGTGGCACTACTATGGACGGGAGAGGGTGGGATCTGATGGAGAATCTGATTTAAATTAGAGCATGGCTCCTCTGCTGTGACCTAAAGCAGTGGAATGATATTGTAGCCATGTAGGATAACTGTGTATTCTCTTCCTACTATGGCATCGGGTCTTTTAAAGGCAGAGTAAAAGACTTCTGATCAAGTTGGCATGATGACGGCGACTATCTACGAACAGTCTCCTGTTTCCTTTTTTTTTATTACTGATAGGCGAACTCTTGACCTCAATCACACCTGATGGAAGGTAAAGATGAGTCCGATGATGAACCGCGTCCGCCCAACAAATGCCTATTCACTCTTCTCTTAAAGACTCCCAGGTCATAAGATCGCGGATCCTTGATAGATACAGTCCGTTTTTTAGTATACATGAAACTATATCCGCATATATGCGGAGTGTACATATTTAACATTTTTGCCTATCGATATAAAATTGATTAATTTCAGACAAAACTAAAATGTAAACCGAATATTCGGCTACAGTTTCGTCCAAATTTATCTTTAATAGCCAGACACTATTAATTAACAGTTTTCGTTCGGGGAACGACGGGATGAGTGCATATCGAAATGTCAAAGTTGTTTCTTTTGCGATTCATTTTATGTCCATCTACCCGTATTCTTTATGTCGAGGGAAGCTTCACAGCTTCGGTGGTCGATGGAGATTGGTTTTGGAGAGATAGGATAGCGAAAAAAGCTGTTTTATTAGCAAATACACGCGGAATTGAAATTTCAATTTCATTTTTGTCGGTTACTTTGTGTTACTAAAAAAATAACAGTCTATTGCGAGCATCTAGTTTTTTTTTAAAGTTAATGATTTAATTTTATGATACTTATATTCAGGAATACCCCAGAGTTAAAAAACATGGTAGAACAAGATGGGCATAAAGATTCTTACGAAAATAGAAAATATTTTGCTTCACGTATATCCGCGCGCTATAGATACTTAATCTTTTCCTTTTTTGATTATTTCTTTCGGTACGATAAAATGATATTGGCCGGGATAGCCTGTGCAACTTCACCGGGCGAGAGGTACGAGCACTAAGAGTGCTCAGCCAGCGTGTTATAGGTTGGGTGGCAACGCCAGAGCACCCCTGTACGTACCTCGATTCAAGCAGCCGACCAGGTAAAAAACCTAACGCTAATGTACTAGCGTTTCGGAAGCGACTACTTTTAAAAGAAACGCCGAAAGAAACCCAAGGCTGCGCTGGAGTGTAACTGCGCCTCGGAGCGAAAACGCACCGGGTAGCGACAGTTGACTGAACCATCCTCCGGTGGCGTGGAATTAATCTAGTGCGTGTATATATCTCACTATTTTTTCAGATCTGCGGCGGATATTTTTCATGTATTCTTATTAATTCAATATTTCTAGCAAACAAATAATTCATTCATATAATATAACTACAGTGCAAACTCTATATAACGACCCTCAAGGGACTGTGCATATTTTGACGTTATAGAGAGTTGTCGTTAAATGGAGAGAAGAAAAAGCTGTATTAGCAAAAGAAAAAGTTTTAAACTCTTACTTGCTATGTTTACAGTTTGAAAGTTTGTGATTAACTAAGAATATGATAACGTATAGATAATCCATGACTCCTACTAACAACAGTCAACACGTGCAAGCAATCCCAATGTGTAAACAAAAGAACGGATTTCTTAGAAAGTTCGGTATGTGTAATGCCGACAGTCGAGTTTATTACAGGCTAGGATAATAAACCGACAAAAGTACATTCACAGCTGCGCAGTATTTACTAATTTTGGCAACTTATAAAGTCATCTTAGCTTAAAAAGTACTTTATATTATTAAATTGCTGTCGTTATTGAGAGTGGGTGTAATGCTATATAGAGTGTATCATTGTATGGGAAACAAGCTAAACCAACCAAAGCCGAGTGATATCGACGCTTTAGGGAGTTTGTCGTCAAATCGAGTGACGTTACATGGAGCTTACACTGTATTTAGAAATTTTTACGAATTAACGATGTAGCCATAATTTAGTGCATAGATAATTATCCTCGAGAAGTAGGCAGAGCAATGTGACCTGCTCTGCCTAAATACAATAAGCAGTGTCGGGGAAGATATCTTCCTGCGAGTTTGTGCCCAGCGGGCGCAGCGCGTCTGGGCTGTGGCGAATTGATTACAGGACCCACAGACCCCGCCAATGCGCAGAAGTAGTCACCTTGGGGTTTTTAGTCGGTACAAGTCCGACACACTTCGGTCGCGCAACCTCCCAGTGCGGACGAGACGGTCCTATGAGGATTTTCCCTAAGTAAAAAAAAAGTGCATAGGCAATTAATATATTTTACACGTAATAACGAATATTACTACTGTATCTAAGGACAATGTTATTTGCATTAATTTGAAATAACAAATAACTGCTACAAAAAAACTCTATCAACATAAACATATCTTTAATAAAATCGATACAAAAGCCGATTGAATTCCCGTGTTAGATAGTGCACATATTGTTTACTTTACTAAATAATTCAAGAATCTATGTAAGGAGTTATTCAGCGATAAATATAATAAAAGGCTCAATGATAATTCAAATAAAACAAATTCCCCAAGACAGCGCAACCGCGAGGCTTTAACGCAAGAATTGAACAGGGAATCATTCATTCATATTCATACAGAAAACTGGCAAGGCTTTCACGAAAATGGCTCCTGGAGGCTGTACGTAGATGCATGAATATTAACGCTGTGCGGTACCAGGGCACCATAACTATATTAGAGGTCAGTGTTGCTAATTCCGATCAAGGGAATCGCCTAAAAACTGTTAAAATTATTTAATAAGGAATTAAACACCCTATACTGAGATTTATAGTCGTTATTTAGATTTCACTTACACTTTTTCCCATAATAATAAATTATAGTATTTAATTCTGACGGAGCCTTGAGTTTCTTTCGGCGCATTTTCTTAAGATAGTCGCTTCCGAATCGCTAGTAGATAGCCGAAACCCGTAGAGTTCTTTACCTAACTGGCCACCGAAGTCGAGGCCGTACCCACAGGAGTGCCCTTGCGCTGTCACCCAGCCTATAAATCGCTGCCTAAGCACCTTCGGTGTTCATTATTTTAAGTCTAGTATAGTTGTAAAAACCTTTCCAGGTGGCCAAAAAAGTCTCGTCGAAAAAAAAAAATGTCAAAGTACATGTTAAGTGAACGATTTCGACAACTTGGTCTTAGCTCTGAGAATAATTAGACTATACCCAAGTTCCTATTATGTATTTAGGATTTTATCAAAGATGAACTTATTTTCTGAGCAAAATCTAAGCAACATAAAAATAGCATTTATGTACGTCTCAACCTGATAGTTTAATTCGTTGAAAATAAATTAATATTATTAAAAAATGTCATGTATTAGTGCCCTAAGAATGGCATGCAGCTGCGTTAATGGTCACGTTGGGCACGATATATAATATAAACAGGGTAAAGTCGATACAGCCACTAAAGTATCACTGCTCACTCCGAAATCGAAAGAAGTCGAAGCTGCTCGCGTCCGTAGGCTTTACCCTAGTTTCCCTACACGTGACTCCTGGGTGCTGCTAAACGAGCAGCAGCGAGGTGGTAGGGCGCCGGTACCCGTCTGGATCGCGACCACAGTGCATGGGTGTAAAGCCCGTCATAGTGACCAGTTTCGGCTTGTCGCGTTTCGGGATCAGCTTGTGCATATCCAGTAGCTCATATACCTAGCGACCTTCAGTCGAGGTATATGTGGGCCGACATGACGATGTAGACTATCAATGGATTTTCATCCTTTGATAGTCGCTTTCGTTTTTGGACTACACTGTACTTACCATCAGGTACTCTGTAGTCACTATGTCAAGCCAGTGTAAAAAAAAATTAAAAAACATAATAATAAATATAGCATGAAGACATATAATATTATAATTATTAAAAAAAGAAATACACAACTTTAGTTATTGTTTACAAAATATATCTATCATAATAAATTGTCTTTTATAGTATAGATATTGATGAAATGTGTCTGAAGTCGTAAATTCTTTTCTCAAAATTTGTCAAGCTAATAAATTAAAAATCCCTACAATATTCCTGTCCCTAAAAACATCCTCAATTAATGTCGAAAATTCCTAAATTTAGGGATAAAATGTGTAGAATGGTATCATTATCAGAGGTACACCGTACACTGCATGCCAACGGTACTGGCACGTTTGAAGTTGCGCCAGGCGTTCTGAAATTTGACATTTTGACAGCTCTCCGACGTCGCTCGGCCCTCTCCCTCACACCCCTACACCCGTCCCGCTCGAACATAATAACATTACGTACGCGAGAATCCCGTTTGCCACGTCTCACTTCTGATATGAATTGTTAATGCATCGGTAATTGATATTATAATTTTGATAGACCATTCGGTTGTAATGGCGGCGGCTTTTAGTCGGAGAGGTTCATATCTCTGTTATAATAGCGTCACGTGATACCGTCTTGTATTGGATCGCCGTTCTTTTGTTTATGGGGTGATCTATTGATATCGGTAATATACTACTGTCAGAATGAGGTATTTATTATTAAGTAGCGAAAATAGATATATTTTCGCAAAGAAATCAAACAATAGGCAGCACTTTCTTTAACCTAAATAAACCTTGCATTCGATGTTTTTACATATACTAGTGATCTTGCCCTGGCTTCGCCCAGGTACGATTTATAGTTAAATAAATCATTAAACAGATTTAATGCAAATATTTCTCTTTTCCAGTGTCAGTAGTTTAGACTCTACATTGATATATCAGTCAGGAAAAGTTTTTTTATATGTATTATATGATATATAAACCTATTTCAAACCTAATGAACATAAGGCATGTATATAAACTCGGTTAAGCTAAATAATAGACTTAATCATATTTTCCGTCATAAATTTATAGTATATTTATATGGATTGGTTATTCATTTGAGATTTAAGATTTACAATATATGCACCATTTGTATTGATTTAAGTTTACACGAAATCACTGCTTGGCAAAATTAATTGTGACGGTAGTAACATGAAAACAGCATAATTTTATAGAGAAAATTGATATTGGTACCTAACACACATGAATAGTAAAATTTTCTAAAAGTATAATAAATCCATCATACGAGACTGCAGAATAATGAATATGTAAATAAATCTTGCAAATGCTCATTAGAAATTTCACAGATATCACCGTTTCGAATACCGTGAAATGTATGCTCCACAGCCTTTGTCTCTCGGTAACTTAGTACACCGTCACTTAAAAATTTACACTGCACAGTGCTCACACGGCGAAAAAACCGGCAGCGAGACAAAAACACATGCAGACTAATCACTGTCTAGTCTAGACCGGAAAATAAAAGGCGGGTAGACAAAGAGCCGGCAACAGGCCTGCCAATCGGGCGTACACCACGCCGGCGAAAAAAGCATCTATCTTTAAAACTGTTTAAAAGCTTACACCGGACGTTTATCACTTAAGCTGTGGAACAGCATGCCCTAGCTCAGGTAAAACTGGAATTTTTAAAATTAAAAATACCGTAGATAGCTGGTACGTTTTAGTTGGCTTATGTTTCGAAATTGCTGATTTGATACTTTAGTCATCTTTTTTAGACTATCTGCCAGTTTCTGAAATGTGTCTTAAATTTAAAAACGCTTTAAAACGCGAATCATTTGTCATTTACAAATACATTTGTGACTTTTAAGTGTTAAAAAAGTTTCTGGCACTAACCATAAGCTCATCTATATTATTCGGTAAATTTAAACCTTTTCATTAATTGCGTACCAAAATAGTAATAGACGATAGTAATCACTTTCTATCAGGTGTTATGTAACCCTATTAGACCTTTTCGTGTAAAAATATGATTTAGAAAACTATACATCATAAATAAAAAAAAGACACAATTTTTTAAAACAAGCTATGAATACTCACGACATTTTAACGAACACAGATAGCATTTTTGTATGAACTAGTATGGAAGATTTAAGAATAAAGAAAGAAATATGTGTATTTTGTCACTAAAAATCATATTACGTTTTCAAGCAACGTAAGTCACGATATCAAAAAAAAAACGCTGTCTCAGCATATTTGCCGAGAGCGGATCACCCTCAGCGCTGGTCTTCTGTCAGCACTTTGTGTGTATTTGTATGTATATGAGATTTAGTAACTAATAAGATAATAAATAATCTGTGAGTGAAGTGAAGACAATATAACCAATTCCTCAATGTAGATTGTAAAATGTTAATATAACTAAAACAGATGTTTCGCCGCTTGCCGTTTAGAAATTAAGCGATAACTGAAGCAGTTATTGCAAGCTCAGTGATATCGCATATCAAACGCAATGATAAAAACAAAATAACGGAAAACAATTAGATTCGGATGAAAAACAGCA
This sequence comes from Automeris io, assembly GCA_036320925.1. Lineage (NCBI taxonomy): Eukaryota > Metazoa > Arthropoda > Insecta > Lepidoptera > Saturniidae > Automeris > Automeris io. Next base: position 357,054 of record JAUDJH010000018.1, read on the forward strand.
TAACTGTACCGCGGCGAGTGGTCGCTATGTACGCAGTCGAATCACGCGCGTAAAAATTAAATTATGTCATTTTTCAGTGATACTGTTTTATGGCCTGCACTGTACTTATCTCTCTAACAATTTTTTATATGAATAGCTCGCGTGTATGACTTGTACTATGTCTGGATGCAATTTACCAATGGAACATAACAAATAATCTTAATACATATTAGTTCTAAATATATATAACTCAAAGGTGACTGACTGGCTGACTGGCTGACTAACTGACTGACTGACTGACTGACTGACTGACATAGTGATCTATCAACGCACAGCCCAAACCACTGAACGGATCGGGCTGAAATTTGGCATGCAGGTAGATATTATAACGTAGGCATTCGCTAAGAAAGGATTTTGATGAATTACACACCCAAGGGAAAAAAAGGAAAAAGGAAGGAAAAAGGGAAAAGGGATAAAATAGGGGATGAAAGTTTGTATAAATCTTCTCAGAGTTTCGACTATAATATAATATAATAGATTGATAGTTTTAGCGCCTAATGACAGATTAGGCCCTAATTTTTTACACACGCTAAACAAAAGTAAAGCCACAAAAACTATATCTAATTCATTATAATACTTCTTAACGCGAGCGAAGCCGCGGGCAAAAGCTAGTTAGTTAAATAAATTTCTAGCTAAACCAACTGAAAAGCTAAAATGAATTGAAATATTAACCTTATTCAAATAGGCCTTATTTTCAACCCAATTCTGAATCGTCAAAAAAAAGTAAAATGAATCTACGAATAAGGATATCCGTTTCTAACTACAATGTAACCACCACCACCATATGTAGTCACTTTGCCGTTTCCATGAGGTCGATTTGGCCTCATGCGTTACTTGTTTGTCTATTTGTAACAACAACAGACAGACTCAATGAAAATTATTTTTCATAATTCCGTAGATTTACAAAGTGCGTCACAATGAAAGTTACCAGGCGAACAGAAATCGACAAGAGCTGCGCACATCAAAGCTTTGAGGATCGGACGTCTGAACGTCGCTACACAAAGGCGAACAAAGCGACGCCCTGGGCGATCAAGAACGCGCCTAATCATACGTACAAGTTTCTATTTCACTTTGTACGCAGTCACTTTGAAGTCGCTACGTTTACATACCGCCCTGGTAGCTCTGACGGGATCTTTACGCTTTTCCAGGGAAAACTTCGTTTATTATTTGTTGGTTAATCTGACAGATAGATAAACAATTTTGTAAAGTTTACAAATAATGCTAGCTTATGCTAGTCTTTATGAAATTAATTATTTAACCCTTTTTTCTATTTATAGGATAATTCGCAGAACATAGCTACATATGTACACGAGTGCGTTTAGTTTTTCATGTACCAAAATACATTCAGTCGTGGTACAAATGGGCCGGCATGATAATGGCTGCTGTCAATAGATTGTTTTCCCTCGGTAGTCGCTGTCATACTTGGGCAATAATGTACTTTACATCTAGCGCGGTTTTTCACTTTATCGAACTATTATTAAAAATTATAACATTTACAGATAATTGCACAGTGATCTAGCCCCAAACTAAGATTATGCTGGTATTATCGATACCACATAAAGATATATACTGCATAATTAAAAATTGTGGCAAATAAATCAGCACATCACAGTGCGGATTTTCGGATTAACTCAAGCCCAAGACTTTAGCATTGCTGGCAGGGTCCCTACAAATTACGGTATCAGGATGTGAAACAAAGAAACAAATGCTACAAAGTAAATCAGGCCATTTATCCATCTTTTCATAAGATGTATAAAGTCCTTGTCAAACGAATAGCGAACTGAAAGCGAAGCTAAGCGATTTAAATTTTGTAATGTACGATGAGTAAAATACAAAATAATAGCTCACTCACACACACACACACACACAACTTCAAAGACGTAAATCGTGCTTCAAGCCGCAGTATTTGTTTTTGCTTAGAACTTGGGACTCTTCAAAAAAAAGGAGTGAATAATGTTCCTTGGGTCGGCAGCTCAATGAAGACACTTATGTAGCTTGTCCACAGGCGACAGTGTCATGGTATGACATTTCCTATTACACCAGAGAATAATACACACATAAAAAAATCGAAAACTCTATCAAAACTATAAAATCGAGACTAAAATACCAAATTTTAATTTGCAAAAGAAACACATTTAAAGACGAGCAAATGTATTTACTTTTAATTTGATGAAAAAAAAATTCTTTACAACCAGTCACTAAGTAATCTTGATCAAAAAAGGTTACGTCCTAACCTAACGTCGATAAGAAAAGATAATAATAATTTATCAAATAAATGCTGCGTTTTTTGATGTATTTATTACACCAGGCATATTGACAGGAAACTTTTCTGTACCATTAGCCCAATAAACTGAGAATAATTCATAGAGTTTACATTAAAGCAGCGTCTACATTGGAAACAGGCGACAATACGATAAACCCAATCACACACAAAACATAAAGAGGCGTGTACACGAGCCGGAATTCACGAGCGCGCTTACCGTACACCATAGCACCCTCCGTGTGGTACAAACGCACAAGCAAAGCGAGGAATGAGTTAACTTCCATAATTAAGCATTTTTCTCTTTGCGCCGTATTCCTCTAAGGCAAAAATCCGTCAGAAATTTCCCTAAGCGTATAAAAATGACTTATTTGTATAGTAAATTATAAATACTATTGCACTGTGAGTAAAAACGTTCAATATACCCAAATCTGTATTCAAACAAAATATTAAATGACTTTGATGAATGAGATGATATTTTCTTTGCCTTTCAAATATCAATGACCTCCTAGAGCTGTGTTTCTGACATTATATAAAACAGTTTTTCTTCCAAGATCCTTTCATTTCATTTGTTTTAACCAACAAGCCTGTGATGGTTGAGGATACGCCGCCACAGTTTTTAATACTAGCTCTATAAACAGCCGTCACTGAATTTGATATTTATATATAGTGTTGTCTAGAAACCGTCCTAATTTATGAAGAAACCAGATAAATACCGTTGATGGTGGTAATAGAACTAAACTAGCCTTCATAAAACTGTTTTTAAATTAGTTTTTTTTTTAAGTAAATATAATAAGACACAAGGATTTTACTGAAAGAAGATCTTCCTCCGCCATTAACACTTTAGGAAACATGTTTCTTATGTACTGGCTCAACAAGGCGAATAAATCCTATCTGATAGATAGTACAGTGTAGTCGTAAAAATATAACAACTTTCAATAAATAAGAACCAAGATATTAATAGTCGCTGGTAAAATGTCAGTCCATGTATATCACGGCCGAAAGTCTCTAGGTCTCATCTATACTAAGAAGCATGGAAAATCGGCCAACCCGCTATCGCTTATAGATTGCGGCAAGCGTCATGCACCCCAGTCTCATTGTGGCGGGCGCGGGCGTCCGATAACCCTGTCAGCGCAGTGACGGAGTGGCGCAGTTATCGCGCGGCATTGTTCGCGCCCATTGTACTGCGCCCTTACTCTCCGACCGGCCGCGGCTGAGCGGGACCGACACAGACTCACGTCACTTCTCAATCGTGTACCACAGACTGCAGCAGCGTGCATTTTATAGACGCATAAATGTTGCCTGACGCATCTAAAGGCACTCGACACCTTCGATCAAACACGGCACAGCAATGGCGACCGAATAGCGATATCAAGACTGTCAAAATACGACGGCTACGTTTAATCTTAGAATGGAGGATCATCCACAAGATGGGCGGGCTTGATTAAATCCTCTATAAGGTGTTCCTTTAACCTGCTAACTGAGTATGACGAAATATTTCGTCATACATAAAAGCCTACTGCAATGGGCATGACGACATTTTTCGTCATGGAAATTAATCGTAATATATTGAATATTTTATCAAAATAAATAAAAACCATAAGTTAAAAACGATATTCTTTTATTATTTGAGGTGTGATATTACTTATCGCTGCGAACAAAAAGTCCCCATTCTGAATCGAGTTAAGCAATAGCTAATTCCCCGGTTAACAGTTTAAAGAACACACACACAGTGCCTCTAATAAAGAGAAAGAGGAACCTTGCAAAAGTCGGAACCAAACAATTCATGACAATGATCACTCCGCCGGGAGTATATATACCACTAAGGAGAAATCCTGACCCGAAGACATTTATTTGGTACTTAACATATACAATACGCAAGGGTAAGTAAATCCAGGTCGAAAACAAATAGCCGGGCAGTAGACTTGAAGAAGTCTGTTGCTTAGATGAGAGGAGGCGGCGCGCTGTCTGTGGGAAAGGTTTGGAGGGGAGAGCTCTTTACACCTCCCAAAAAATTACTTCCAAATTGAGTCAATAAAGATCCTTTAGCCATACTCTGGTTAATACTTAATACCTCCCACATGACCCTCGGTTAGTAGTAAACAAATATTAGTGATATAAAGGTGGGACGGGTTGATAGATAATCCTCCATCAAACAGAAAACAAAAGGAGCATCCTCGCAAAATACTTCTAATGAAAATTTATCCGCAGATGAGTCCCGGGATTATGTATACTTGTGTAGCCGGCGACATTCCGCCCAAGATATATCTGCACCAATCAAACCCCAGACAGCTGCCTGGCGAGCGGCCAATCAGGAATAAGTCTGGCGCTTTTCCTAGAAAAGGAAGTTGTGTTACGTTGCTATTCGGTGCCTAATAAGTTTTTTCGCTTACCTACCGGAAACCTACGAGCGATTTCGTCTAGTAAATAGCGATTATTTTTTTATACTACCACGGTAAAGCAACCGCTTAAAACACTAGAAAATTATTCATTTAAAATAATATTATTTTTAAAAAATGTTATAGGAGTAAATAATAATAATTTCGTCACGCTATGGCCTTTTTAGTGTGTGCAGAGAGAGGTAGGATTCAAAACACAGGAAGATCGTCGCGATTTTAATTGTAATGAAAAATCTTGTAATAAATATATGAATACTACAGAGCGCATCGTTTTCTAAAAATCTTTTTTTACAAACGTCACTCAATTGACTTCTTATTCTTTTTACATATTGACAGATTATTAAAAAGTATAATTTAAATATAAAAAGTATAAATAAAAAAGGTAGCCTACATTACCCCAAAGCCCCCCAGGGGTGGTATCAGAAGCGTTAATTCCATAGATGCATGAAAGCATTGCATGCCCTTACGATAAATAAGTCTGGAATAAATTGCTTAAAGTTAAACAAAAAAGGGAACTATCTATATTAATATCTATTCTATATACACTCCATCTATCGTTCCTATGAAAGCAATATAATAGTTACTACCATAATGTAATATTCAAATGAATAACGCGAGTTCTGCCTACCCTGACCAAGTACCCTATGCATGTCACTGTGTGGTATATACCCACCGGGTGGCTGCCGGCAGAACAGAATAGCACCCCCCTCTTCTTGCTGAGGTGTCGTAAAAGGCGACTAAGGTATCTCTTTAACACCGCAATTCAACCAGGTGTTCAGAGAAGGACAACTCGACCAAACCTGCATCCCGCTCCCTCCCGATCGTACTGGTTCTCCATTCCGTCGGGCCTGAGGGAGCTCGGACGAGAGAGTGCTTTTCTGGCAGCGCGTCCAGTTATGCACTTGAATATCTCCTGCGCAGTTGACTGTTTCCGAAAACTGGACCTCGATTTTCCTAATCAGTGTTGAAACAGTCGCCGTGGCCGAATCCGGCTAGGACATCATCATCATCATACAGCAATTAGAGGTTGTATACATTTTGCGCTTATATGCCGCGCCCAACGTGACCAGTAGCGCGGCTGATCGCCGTTCTCACATCACTAGTACACATGACATTTCTATTAGATCCCATACGGCCTTCCTCACGATGTTTATCTTCATCAGTAAGCGCGTGGTGCCTTAATCACTACTTAATCTGGAAAAACGCAAAAGTACGTGTCGGTATACGAACCCAGGACCATTTGCGTTATCACGCATGAACACCGGTTCCTTATCCGCTAGGATATCGTCCGTCGTATGATGGTATGCCACTCCTCCTTGTTTTTGGCATCGTGGGAACATCATGTATTTTTTTGTGAAGTGTCGCGAATTTGATCAGTTTGTCTTAATAGACTTCACCAACTTGGATGTCTTTCATCAACCTTGGCAGTAACCATCAGCTGTTAGAGGATATTACCATTTTTATTCTGACACGGTAGAATGAGTACACCACGCCTGATGATAAGCGTGGTGCAACCGAAACATGACAAAGACTATCAACAGTAAAAAACATATCGATAATCGGAGCGATCATGCCAGCCTGCACAAATATATCTTTACGCTTCGTTTAAAGGACCCAATATCATAGGACGGTGAGAATGTGCTCACCAGAAGATCAAAGGCCACAGACTCGAAAAATGTAACAGTAAGAGAACTTCGTAATCCTAGCCGGGATATGTCTGAGCTACCGTATGTGGCTCCGTAAAGCCGCGCGCGTGGTTCTACTATAGAAGGGGGAGGTCGAAGCAAGGACCAATTCTTTCTACATGGCTAAAGAACTTTAATATACGGCGAAGGCCAATGGTGTGTAAACTTATTTCAACTTTCAAGTCACATCGCATTAACTCATTGGTACGAAAACCCATCCAAGAATTCTATGCTATTTTCCTCCAGGACCGAGCGATTCAGCGTCGATATATTATTCCTTTAATTATTCATCCTGGCGGTAGATGAATATTTTGAGACGCTTTGATCTATACAAACGTGAGTCTAGTTAGCTAGACGATGTGAAACAATTACTTAGCGCCCCACGAGGCGGGTGCAGCGGGCAGAACGCCCTCCCGTTCAGCTGAAGCCATTTTCATAAAGCGCCATCTCAATTCTTCTACCGTTTAAACTTAACACTTTAAATAATTGCCGAACGAGACGCCTACCGCCGGGGTCCGAACGACCCAGGTGCAATTTTAAATATTACATTTTTTTCAGCCGCTCGTTTTATATAACAATTATATTAGGTCCTTACATATGAAATTGGCGTTTTTCGTACTGGCCACTTTAATCACAAATTTCTCCTCTTTGGTAAGGAATTCCAAATTCATATTTGTACAGCTATAGACTCATGTATTTGTGCTTCGATGATCGTCATTCATTTGTTTTTTTCTTCTGTTTTTTTCTGTTTGCGTCACTCATTTTACAAAATGGAGAACTTAAAATATCGCATTATTTACGAGTACGAGTTCCGCCGTGGCACTAGTGCTGCGGAAACAAATCGAAGGGTGAATGATGTGTATGGTGGTCGTGTTGCAAAAGAAAACACAGTTCGTTTTTGGTTCCAACGTTTTCGTTCTGGAAATTTCGACCTGCAGAACAAGCCCCGTGGACGGCCTGAGACTCAAGTTGATAATGAAGAGTTAAAGGCTATTGTGGAAGCGGATCCATCGCAAACCACGTCCGAGTTAGCTGCAGGCTGCAATGTTAGTGATAAAACTGTTTTAATTCACTTGAAGCAAATTGGGAAGATTAAAAAGCTTGAAAGGTGGGTACCTCACGAATTGACTGAAGCAAACCGGCAAACGCGCGTCGACTGCTGCGTTACATTACTAAACCGGCACAATAATGAAGGTATTTTAAACCGAATCATTACCTGTGATGAAAAATGGGTTCTTTACGATAATCGGAAGCGCTCAGCGCAATGGTTGGATCCTGGCCAGCCAGCCAAATCCTGCCCCAAGCGAAAATTAACCCCAAAAAAGTTACTTGTAAGCGTTTGGTGGACTAGTGCCGGTATTGTTCATTACAGTTTTCTCAAATCTGGCCAGACTATTACGGCTGATGTCTATTGTTAGCAATTGCAAACCATGATGGAAAAGCTAGCGGCTAAACAACCTAGGCTGGTCAATCGCTCCACGCCACTGCTGCTTCACGACAACGCTAGACCACACACTGCGCAACAGACGGCTACTAAATTAGAAGAGCTTGAATGGGAAAGTCTAAGACATCCTCCGTACTCCCCGGACCTTGCTCCAACAGATTACCATTTTTTTCGAAATTCGGATAACTTCTTGCAAGGGAAAAAATTCAACTCCGATGGGGCAGTCCAAATCGCCTTCAAAGATTTTATTGATTCCCGTCCGACTGGTTTTTTTAGTAAAGGGATCAATGAACTACCTATGAGATGGCAAAAGTGCATAGAAAATAATGGTTCATACTTTGATTAATTAAATATATTATATTAAAAAATATTCGACTTTTTGTTCCACCCATACAAAACGCCAATTTCATATGTAAGGACCTAATATATGATGATGTCCTAGCCGGATTCGGCCACGGCGACTGTTTCAACACCGATTAAGAAAATCGAGGTCCAGTTTTCGGAAACAGTCAATTACGCAGGAGATATTTAAGTGCATAACTGGACGCGCAGCCAGAGAAGCACTCTCTCGTCCGAGCTCCCTCGGGCCCGATGGAAAGGAGAACCAGTACGATCGGAAGGGAGCAGGATGCAGGTTTGTCGAGTTTCCTTCTCTGAACACCTGGTTGAATTGCGGTGTTAAAGGGATACCTTAGTTGCCTTTTACGACACCTCAGCAAGAAGAGGGGGGTGCTATTCTATTCTGCCGGCAGCCACCACGGCTTAATTATATATATCGTTACACTATATCCCTTACAGGGTGAGTTCAGATACATAAATGGCTCTATGTACATTGCGCTTGTATGTCTTGACTAACGTAACCAGTAACGTAACTGATCGCCGTTCTCATAGCACTAACTAAGGGTAGCTAAGGAAAAGTAACTTCTAATTCTTACGTAGACATTTATGGGCAAAGAACACTCCTCCCAGAGATGGAACTTGAGAAAGGGTCGTCAGGCTATTGGAAGATATGGACGCTCGGGCCTGGCTAGCAGAGGAGTAGCCGTTTACAACCCGCATAATAGAAGGTCAGACGCCGCCGGGAGCCGAGGTTGATGATGTGGCCGTACCCACGGCATCAGCAAACGAGTAGGGGAAACACACTAGTGGTTTTAACCGGTAGGAGTCGGACATACCTCACGGAAGCCCTGACAATGCGTGATAATTTCAACCGGATAGAAAAAAAGGCTTGGCTGACAGTGTACTGTGGGAAACCCAGGGGGTATCTAGTAGGAGTCTGATACAATAGAACTGCCGCCCTCAGAACAGCCCTGACGGTTCTATGCATTTTTAAAAAAGGTTGTTATATGATATGGATTCATGACGAAAGTCAATTATAAATTAAGACCTATTCTGTTTTAAATGTTAATACCTAAGCTTAGATATTACAGTGTCTAAATATCTCTCAGCGCATTATTACGTCCATAACACTTAACGGCATTATCCAGCTCGGCTGCATTTACGCTATATTTTAGAAAGTACCTTAAAATTCAGGCGCTCCTGCACTTTTCAGTCTAGACTTTGGCTGAAACGTTAAATTATCTCCTAGAAAATTTCACTGGCTCACATTAAAAGTGCATTATTTAGCTTAAATATAAATTTTAAGATAAACGTTTCAAGAAAATTATTGTGAAAACACTCGCACGAAATGTCATGTGTAATGGACTTGAAAATGGCGTTTCTTTTTTGTATAAATTTTTCTTTATATATATTTTTAAGTAGGAAAATAAATGTACTGCTCGTGTGTTGAATATTGGTTACTATCGTCTACAAACTATTGAAGAATCAGCGGGAAATATTTAATAGTTTACGTGGTAGACCGGAAAAAGAATAAAATTCAGACATTCATAACTACCTTCAAATACGCTTGAAATTTTATTTGTTTTGTCTTTTCTTGTACATACCGGCATGATGTTGATAGTAGTTGCCTTTTTAAGCTGCACAATGCTTACCATCAGGCGTGATGTGTTCACTGTGCCATGACAAGAAAAAAATAATTTCTTTACGCTTCGAGATATCGGTTATATTCTCATATAGGTTGTTTCCGGAATGATTTTGCACAGTACCCTACTAAAACATTAAAAAGTACATTACAAAAATTGGCAATACCCTTTTAAAAGTAATTTTCAGCGAATATTTCCCAGCAATATATCCATTTCGGGCAAATCCGATGTGACGCGCGGCTGCCGAGCAATTCCCCTAATGGCGATAAACTTTCCTCCGGCCCCGAGTTATGAGCTCGCTTTTGAAAATGGATAATTCTTGGACTACATACACCGTAACAGTGTCTAAATTCAGCTTTAGAATGTTCCAAATTATTATAATTAAACCAATGTAATTAATTTCTATTAAATAGTTATACACATTTAAAATAAATGCTAAAGAATTTTTGAATAGGCACAGATTTCGTTTAATACATGATCTCCAGGTCAATCCTGATAGAAAAATATAATAAAAATATCACATTATGTTCAGAAAAGTTGCATAATTGTTATATATCATACTATAAACTTATAAGAATTGATTTCATACATGAAGTTATGAAAGGACTTCAAATATATACGAGAAAAGCTATAACTTAAGACTTACCGATTTTTCCGTTACAATAATAAAATATTCCGTAACTTACCTGAAACAAAAAAAGAAGTACTTATTTATTGAATAAAATACATATCTACAATAATTCTTACAAATAATAGAGACACTTTATTCAATGTGATATTTTTAAGATGCAACAAAATTAATAAATTTCATTTCATAAAAATATAGAATTTATGTCAATTTTCGCAACATTTTTCTTTGTTTTTATATTAAAAATCCTGGTAAAACTCTTTTTATTTATTTTATTTTTTATATTATCAGGGATATATACAGTAATATAGTAATAAAATTACAGGAAAAATATACATAAGTCAGAAAAGTTCTCACAAAAACACAAAATAATAAGAGATAATTAACTAAATAAATAAAAACAAACACTACAAAGAAAGAAACTTGAACTGACATTTTTTTTTTTATAATTTTTTATAATCGCTTTATCAACCATATTCATAAATGCAAACTAAGATCAAATGGGGCAAAGAAAATCCAGGGTATTATCGGAAAATCTCAAGGGTAGAGACCAGGCGAGCAGGAGTCCCGGGGTGGTCAGCGTGTCTAATCGAGCGGGAGGCATTATCGCGCGGCCAGTTCCGAGTTAATCGCCCGCCGGCCTCTGATTAGCTAAGCTCCCGGGCTCTATGGGCCCCTGGTACCCGTGCATTATGCATGCACGACTCGCCGTGACCCCTGCTGACCCTCCGGCGAAATTATAATACTATGATAGTATATTATATCATCTCTCTAAATACTTAAGTTAATTTGAATACTCATTAAAAAAGTATTAATTAAGCGCTTTGCCTACAGCCGCCTTGACAAAATAACATTCCATAAAAAATAACACTGGTTAGTAGTTAGAGATTGACGTTTTTTGGAGACCCGTATTTCTCCAACGACCCGTCGAGAAGAACCTTCTTAGGGAGACCTATCCCTTAAGGAGTGGAACTCGCTTCCTGCGTCGGTGTTTCCGGCATCTTATGACATGGGAATCTTCAAACGTCGAGTGAATCGGTATTTGCTGGGTGAGCGCGCTCCATCGTCGGCCTCATCACCACTTTCCAGCAGGTGAGATTGAGGTCAAGCGCAAGCCTGTATGTAATAAAAAAATATGAACCTGGAAACTATAGCTGAAATATCTATCAGATAATCCGTAGACAGTGTGTTGTACATTGTTATGGCGAATGCTTTAGTTAGTTATTTAGTTTAGTTAATAAGTTTACCTGTTAGGATATATCTGATAGATTTACGTGTATGTATATGAGATATTTACGAGTTGCTAGATTAGAAAACAATCATGTACACTCTATAATGTATGTGGTAACTGTACCATAATTATATTTATTCGTATGTGGCAAATATTTCTTCTATTCGCACGAAAAGATTCGCTTCTACATTCATCATGCGTACAGCTAAGGAGTGGAAAATTCTTATGACTTGGGAACTTTTACGAGTAGCGTGAATATGTATTTATTGGGAACCTCCTACCACTGGGTGTGATAGAGGTCATGTGTCCCTTTGTAAATCATAAACAAAATAACAGGTTTTGGAAGATATTTAAATAGGTATATTTAGTCCGATAATGCGCAGCGTGTTGGATATTTATAAACTTCCGTGAAAGTTCCTAAATGAACTGTCAAACTAGCAGGCAAACATAGGAGCGAGAGGGTGTCAACAATGCCCCACCTGACCGATAACTCATGGGCTGGCACGAGATGCTAATGTAGGCATTATCAGCGCTCCGCCAGCCGGCAGGGTTTGTGTATGCAAATGTACTGTTTATTAAAATTAAATAAATACGCTCTCGGCCGTTCGAACTTCGTTTAGATCCAGACACATTGAATAATTAACTTGTATGAATGATTTATATGCAATTATAATCGAATTTTAATCATATTTCACAATTAATGGACCCTGCCTCTATTTGTCCTGGTGTTATGTATTAACGGAGTATCATTTGTTTTGATCATATAAACTTCAATCATAAATTTAAATCTTGTTTAACCTATACATCCTTGTTATATGTTGTGTTGTGTGCTAAATAAATGCTTTTTCTTTCTTTCCTTTCTTTCAACACTACTTACCGTATTGACCCGGCTTTACCCGGTAAAAATATCCTATACCTTCTTAAGGCTTACTTAGAAAGAATGTTGTAACACGTATTTTTTATTACTAACAAAAAACATAAATATCAGTACAAATAAATGTTACTGAAAAACATGTGGTTTTACAAATAAATTTTCATTGCTTAATTAATTCTCGTGAGGGTTGATTTAAAAAAAAAACCTCGAAACACGTAGTTTTTACTTTTATCCTAAAAAGCTAAAAATCTGTTTACATTTGTGCTTACTTCAAACCTGACTGATTTTTAAACAAAGTTTCAACTCTTTAGGGGCAGATTATCGAAAAATCGACTATTAGTGGAGGATACATACGCCATAAAAAAATACAATGTAAAAATTTTGTTTCTACATTTACTAGTTAAGGCGCTACGATGATATATCAGGCTTGACGACTACTTTTATATATACAATCTAAATTAAATCCCTTGTAAAAAGACAGTTAACTTTATTTTTTATGACTTGTGTCGTATATTAAGAAAAAACACTATATTTAAATATAAACACACAACGGTCGAGTTTCTTTCAAGATTGTCAAATCAATTTCCACAGTTTATATAAAACTTCACGATCATAGATTGTTTCACAAGCATCCACACAAGTCCGGCATAATTTAAATCGTTGAAAGAAGTATAATTCCTTTACATATATAAATAATACAGTACCATAAAAAGAACAACCAAAATAAACCAAAGCACAAGTAACAGAATTAACCGTTGAATCTATTTTCACATATTTTTTATAACATTTTTTTTAACTATAAATGGAGATTTAAAAAACCATAGATGATATCATTGATCTGTCTCCGTTTTTTGAGTCGGTTGAAAAGTAATATAACATATCGTAACAGCGTTATTGAGTTAAAAGGTATTCATTACACTAAACATCAAGTTAAGGAAGAAGAAAGAAGAATTTTCGATGAAGCAAAACGTGGTGAGGAAGCCCGCAAGGTGTCTAATAGAACATATCATATTAGATATCATATGTAACTGCTCTGAGTACGACGATCAACTGCGCTTCTGGTCACATTGGACACGACATATAAGCCCAAAGTGGATACATATATTAGCGGATATATTTTTTGGGAGTCGAAGCTGCTCGCGTCCGTAGGCTTTACCCTAGTTTCCCTACACGTGACACCCGGGTGGTGCTAAACGAGCAGCAGCGAGGTGGTAGGGCGTCGGTGCCCGTCTGGATCGCGACCACAGTACATGGATGTAAAGCACGTCATAGTGACCAGGTTCGGCCTGTCGCGTTTCGGGATCAGCTTGTGTACATCCAGTAGCTCATATACCTAGAGACCTTCAGTCGTGGTATATGTGGGCCGACATGGCGATGTAGACTATCAATGGATTTTCATCCTTTGACAGTCGCTTTCGTTTTTGGACTACACTGTACTTACCATCAGGAACACTGTAGCCACTATGTCGTGCCAGTGTAAAAAAAAACAGTCAATAATGGCTCTCTACTCAACCCGAAAGGGGTATAGCTTGATGATATATTATTGGTATTATAATATTAAGGTCGATTTTTACTTGAACAAAAGATCCTTTTAAACTTAACGTTTCTAGGAGTTCATAAACAGCGAAAGAGTCCCATTTAATTAACTAAATCGCATTGAAAACTACTGCATTACCAGCGCGGCTATAATTTAACTGTAAGTCTTATTGGACTACGTTTCGACGTTCACACTGGCGATTCTATTCTCCAGGAAAACTGAACGGAAAAACTAGCAAACGCAGCGCGAAAAACATTTCCCGAGCGCGCTCGTCGAGGGAAGTTCGCTCGCAATCTAGATATATGGGCGAGTTAAGATGTGCATCTAAATAGCCTCTGCCGCCTTGGTACCTAACTTTAGATTACTTGCACCAAGTTTTGCCGACTTTCCCGGCGAAAATGCTAAGTTTCCTCTGGTGTTAGAAAAATTCTTGTAAACCCATTCGCTTTGACTCGAATTTACTGCTCAAGTTGGTTAGTGGCCGGCCGCTAAATCATGTACTTGTTACAGGCAAAATAACATTTTTAAACAGTTACTTTTATGTTAGGACTAATTTTAAAATACGTTTAAAGTATTTTAAATTTACCGTCGTGCGGTCTTGCAACCTTGTGGTTAATATTCTAGCTGCTTGCACGGGACTTATGCGCGAATTAACTTACTTTTAATTACGGGTCGGAGTTTTGGCCAGATTACACAAGCCATGGTAACGAACATAGGTTTTTATGATTTACAAACCCAGATTTACGTGCCGGGATATGAACTTGAGAGCTTTGGCGTTACTGTGAATGGTTACTGCTCCCTCATCCACCAGGACACCACAGCCAAAAATAATTTATTAAAAATTGTATTATAAAAAAATACTATAAACGCATATTCAGTCAAAAAATGTTAAGGTCCTTGCTACATTGTATATAATATACCTTTAAAAAAATTATTAGACTGCTTATCCCCCTCTTTAAAGGTATTAGCGTAATGTCTAAGACATTTTACAAAATTATATCATTTTAAATGGTTACACAGCACCCGGAATGCCTTTTTGTGTAAACATTTCGCATAAAAGATGAATTTGGTGCGGCCGCGACCGCAGAACGCTGCAGCCGGAAGGGTTGACTGCCCATTATGTATTCATAAGCCAAAACACTTTGACCGTCCGTCTAATAGAGCCTCCTGTCAGTACTCGAGACCTGCTGGTATACATTTTTAAACCGCTCACCCCACAGCCCTCACGCACTTTAGAGGAGTGTCGATATTTCTTATTCGGATGGGAATTGAACAGAATTTAATTAGCTACACTGGATGCTCACCGGTGTATGAAAACATTGTGAGGAAACCTGCATGGCATAACTATGTCATATTTAAATGTCCGAGTAATGTGATCAGCTGCGCTTTTGGTCACGTTGGGCATGATATATAAGCGTAATGTTTATTTATAATCGTCGCCGTCTGCATCTTAGCGGATGTTCTGAAGTGTTATTTAACCTTGTTCTTCTCTCTCCCTTCCATAGGATAATCACGCGTGTGGACTTAAGGAGTCACGGCTATACTGTAACACACATACCCGCGAGGATTAAGAAGTTGTTTAACTCTTAAGTAGCCGAGTCACTAGGCCGTGGAATGTTTTTTTTTTACACTGGCTCGACGTAGTGACTACAGAGTACCTGATGGTAAGTACAGTGTACTCCAAAAACGAAAGCGACTATCAAAGGATGAAAATCCATTGATAATTTACATCGTCATGTCGGCCCGCATATACCACGACTGAAAGTCTCTAGGTATATGAGCTACTGGATATACACAAGCTGATCCCGAAACGCGACAAGCCGAAACTGGTCACTATGACGGGCTTTACACCCATGTACTGTGGTCGCGATCCAGACGGGCGCCGGCGCCCTACCACCTCGCTGCTGCTCGTTTAGCACCACCCGGGAGTCACGTGTAGGGAAACTAGGGTAAAGCCTACGGACGCGAGCAGCTTCGACTCTCCGGCTGTTTTTCCGGCCGGCGAGTTCTTACTGTCCTATAACATGTGGTCTTTTAAACAAAGCGTGAAGATATTTATGCAGGTCAGCATAATCGCTGCGTCATTTTTGAACTGCTTCATGCTTACCATCAGTCACTGTGCGTGATAGTATGATAATAATAATAAACATAAGACAAGCATCTTGAACCGCTTCAGTTGCGCAGAGATGTTGCCTCACTGAGCGTTTTCTAGCGTCTGTATCATGGCGAGTGTTATGAAGAGTTGTTTAAGCTTGTTCCACCCTCTCCCTTCCTGAATAGAACCACGCGCGCGGGTTTGCGGTGTCACAGCTATACGGTATCTCACATCCCGGCTAGGACTAAGAAGTTCTCTAACTCCTTCTTTTGCCGTGTCGTTGGGCTGTGGAATGGAATTCCCGCAAGCGTGTTTCCACCTTCCTATGATACGGGATCCTTTAAGCGTAGCGTGAAGAGATATTTGTGCAGACCGGCATGATCGCTGCGACTACCGTTGGGTTTTTCTTACCTGTCGATAGTCGTTAGCGTTTTTTGGACTGCACCATGTTTACCATCAGGTGCGGTGCAGTCACCGTGTAGAGTCAGAATAAAAAAAGGAAATGAAAAAAAAAACAAATCACTAGTGAAAATTATATTTATAAATATGTTCTTTAATAAAACATGAGATTACAACGATCTGTAGCGAGTTGACGCGTCGTGATCTGCTGATTTTAAGTATAAATTGCCGTTTATGTGTCGCACTTTTATTCAGAAATATTATAGATAATTATTAAATTATTAGTAAAGAAACACGATGAAGCAAAATGAGCATGAATGATCTTAGAAAAAACAAAGTAACTATGTTACATCACTTTGATACGCACATATTTTACCAGATTAACCTTTTTATGCGTTTTTTAATTCCATGGCAATTGTTTAAACAATTCCTCAAGCTATAAACCTTTGTAACAAAAAATAATTATATATCAAACTTTATCTACCTTAAAGAGTTTTTTTTTTGTTTTTTATATTTATGCCAAAAGGAATACGATAAAAAAAGAAATTGGCTATGGTGACAAAGCATTGACCCTCTGCCTATTCAACGTGCTATTTAATATTAATTTATGGCATTATAATCGAAAGCCGACAGCTGGACGATAAAAAACTATATTTGCTATTAAAATTTAGAGACAAAGTTATCGTTACTTATAATAATTTATTGATAGCAACAACGTTGTATCGATACTGAGTTATTATATAGATTTAGCATCAATGGACGAAGCAAATATAAAATTGTTTAAATAAATTACATTTCGATACACGTCGCAAAAGACACCACAGTGCAATGATTTAAAAGTGGGTCACTTCGTGGGACAATAAAAGGATTACTAATAATTATACTACAATATCATTAGAAGTTATTATTTTGCTGAATAAATCAATATTAAGATTGACGCATAAGCGGCTTCTTCTCAATCGTAGACTTTTGAGAAAGCAATCATTGGCAGTCATAATGATTGGAAGCGCGCAGCACTACATTCTTCTTTTTTAATGTTTAATGATGTTTTCCTGGTGTTTTTATTGATAGACGCATTTGTCTAAGCTTCAATTTGATAAGTCCAACGTAGTGGGGACCTTCCATGAGTTCTGATCCCATTTACTCTTTCCTGCACAACTATGCACTCTATGGTACTGTTAAGGCATGTCACAAAGTCAAGGGAAGAAACACTTCTGGTGTTGACTATGGTGAAAGGATAGCAGCAGTAAGCAGCACCACGACTAGTTTGTGTAGATTTGTATGGGATAATGCAGTTTGGCAGCACGTGCTGTTTGCAGCATTACATATCATAGAACACAGTAGGATCGGTTACCTCCTAGAGTCTCATATTACACGCTAAATCTAGCAGAGAATTCTAGTCTTCGGCTTACGTAATATAAAGAAGGAGGTGAAACACGTTGTACAAGCAGTTGGAATACAAAACACATACTGATATTTTCTG
Source organism: Automeris io (assembly GCA_036320925.1). Taxonomy (NCBI): domain Eukaryota; kingdom Metazoa; phylum Arthropoda; class Insecta; order Lepidoptera; family Saturniidae; genus Automeris; species Automeris io. The sequence continues at coordinate 375,110 of JAUDJH010000018.1, forward strand.
GGGTCTTAGTCACTTATGGTAAAAGAAGAATCCTCATAGCACAAAGTATTTTCCTTTTGTTGTTTTCTATTTTTATTAACTTATCGTTCTACAATAAAATAGTATATTTTGTGCCAAATTGAGTCTTTTTCTTTAAAAAACAAGAACAATCATTTATTTGAATTACACGATTTAGAAAGAAATAAAAAATATATCTTTCTAGATCATGTAGTTCAGTCGCAATTTTTCCAGCCTGTAATCGATACAAATATCGATTATTTGCAATCAATCATCTTGACAGGTCAATCGCACCACTATAACGTTTATAATTGCACTACATCGTTCCGTTACACGCAAGTCGTTTGATGGAACTGGCGTCAATGACAGGTGGTAGCCCACATCTGTTGCACCGTATAGATTCCGTTTTATAAAATAAATATCCATCTTATTTATATCCACGGGTCAATTAAAAGAGCTGCGGGTAGGTAGAACTGTTTCAAATTTATGAGCTCTTCTATATTACATACTAATAACTGCACGCGACTTCACTGGAAATTTATTAAAAACATTTCAAGAATACAATTTTGTGTTTTGTATTACTTACGTTATAAAAAATGATAATTAATTTGAATTAATAAACGGTTCTTCAAACAAACTTTAATGTCTTATTTTACATTCTCAGGGGTAGAATATATGAAAATTTGACCATAGTGGATGCCTACGAAGTAAAATTACAGCTTTAATATTTTAGGCTCTACGATTATATGTGAGTTAGGACAAGTGTTTACATAGATAAAACACACGTCTTACTAAAATTATATTTATTAGTCTATAAGATGAGCAAAAATAATTTGGCGATAAAAAACAATAAAAATTGAATTTGATTTATTAACCAAAGATATATTCGATAACCGAAAACATTTTTTGTATATAATTTTTTTTAAACTAAGATTTCTTCCTTTTGTCTTCTTCGAGCAAGCAAGAGCTTAATTTTTATATAAGACTATTGAAACTATAATTATTATGATAATCGATCTATTTTAAATAGTCTATCTTTCTAAAAATTAAAAGATAAATAAAATATATTCGTTTTAAAATATTTCAACTAAGTAAAGGTTAGATCATTGGAAGTAAACATACCTACATTAATAAGCAATGATACAGACGAAGCCAGGTACTATCCATAAACCTACTTTGACATTTATCTCAGATTACGAAATGCATAAATGCTATAGAAATGACGAGTCAATAAAATGGAACTAAATCGACTGACATTCCGTTTTACGTTTCAAAATTATGCCATAATTAACGTCATAAAAATAGTTTAATGAATCAATAAATTAAACCCACTAATTGAATTTACTGTATAACACTTATTATAAATAACTATTTAATAAATGAAATATGTCGCCGTCGTGCCTGATACATATATTAATCGAAATATTTTTAATTTTATTGTATTTAGAAATTTATTGGAAAAATATTTTGCCTAATGTTAATTTAACATCACCTGCGAATGTCAGATGTCAAAATATTACAATTTTTTGGAAACCGTTATAAATATACATTAATGTGTTTAATTTACAAAAAAAAAAGCCTGCAATATTTTAAAATAAACAATAATTTATCGAGACAATCTTAAACCAAAGGGCTATAATATTTACAGATTATTATTTCTATATTAAATTTTAGCGCTATTTTACTGGAAGAATATAATAGTGCCTCCTTCTTCATCATTCTGAGGTGTTGGAAGTGCGTAAGAGCAGGCTAAGGTATACAGCAAGCAGAATTGCACGCAGATTGCTACCATCTAAGCTGGTGCACACCCGCCAACCCGCATTGAACAAGCGTGATGAGTTAAATGTCCAAACTAGTTCCCATAGATCCCACAAATACAACGTTACTGGTAACTAACGCAAAACCTCTTAAAGGTAACTTAGGTACATCAAGACTAACAACTTTTGTTCTATGACCTTTGCCAAAACTTAACACATCCTAAGATATATATTTTTTTAGTTTTAGTGGGGATTTCTATCAATCGTTAGCTCTATGTTTAAAGTTCAATCAGCTGATGCTACGAAATCGTCTGCCCCGGTTGCATCGCGCCGCCTTTCATAGTGTTAAGAAGATCAGAAATGCAAATTTGATTTATTTATTTTTTTGTATGGGGAAAAAAAGATTGAATTATAATAAGTCGTAAAACAAAAGTTGTTAGTCATGATATACCAGTCACCCTTAAGAGGCTTTGCGTTAGTTACCTGGATTCCTGTATAGTGGAAAAGGGAAGGCTTTTGTGCTGCAGTAGAACGAAACTGGCAAGTGAAAAATACACAGCATTTTATAATTTTTAAATAGAACAATACAGCTTTTTAATTCTTTTGTAAATTTGATCTATAATCAAAATATAGAGAGCCACTTTTTTCGCTTCATTAGCATCCATTAATCCTTTTATACGCTCGTGTCGATTCGTCGTACTCCGAACCTGACTCTCTATGAGAACTCTCTTTAGTTGGTCTGTGTAGGTAAGTCACGGTCGGCCTCGTCTCTTGCTTCCACTAACATACATATTGTACGTCATTGAGTTACAGTTGTCAGACTGTTTCCCGGTGAAAATTTAGAAGAAACTACAATCAACATCAACGACAATCAACATTAGCTCACAATTTCGCAATAAAAAAGGCAGATAAAGCTATCACTTAAGCGAGGCCAGGTGACGCACCTAGCAAATTCACGAGCGAGATATTAAGCCGATGGGTACCGCGCCGCCATAAGTTAGAGACGCGCAATATCCACCGGCGAAAAATCCGGTCGAAAACCCGGCGCCCGTTTGATTAATGTATTCGCATGTCACAGTTATATTGCGCGCAAACCCCTTATATTCTTAGAGCCCCTGCATCAAGGAGCGTCGCTCCAAATCTAGGGTATATTAAAAAGGGCGGAGGTGGTCGTATTTATGTGACAAAACACCTGCGCCGTCCCAGGAGTCGCAGCCACTCGCGCTCCGGAGTATTTACTCAAGATATATGGCTTTTTCGGTTTTCGTTTTCATTGGAATATTGTTTGCCATTTCTGTATATTTTTACACATAATTTTGTAAAATAATTTTGAAATACCACGGTATTCAAATCACAAAAAAATATATCTTTACTATTTGCCGTAATATTTTTTAGCATCCTAACTTGGCATAGTGACCACACCGGATAGTATGGTGCAGTCCAAAAAACGACTATGATTATTATCAGTTAATAAAAACCTATCGATATTAACAGGGATCATTCTGGCCTGCACAAATATATCTTCACGCTTCGTTTAAAGGTCTCGATATCATAGAACTGTGGGAAAACGTTCGCCAGGAGACTATTCCACAGGTAAACGACTCGATAATAGTAAAAGTTAGAGAACTTCTTAATCCTTGCCGGGTTATGAGTTACCGTACAGCAGTAACTCTGTAAACCCGCGCGCGTGGTTCTTTTATGGAAAAGAGAGGGTGAACAAGGTTAAATAACTCTTCAGAACACTCGCCGTGATACAGACGGTGGAAAACGCTCAGTGAGGCAATATCCCTGCGCTACTGGAGCGGTTCCAGATGCCTCAATATTCACCAGTTAAGGCTTAATTTGCTTAAATCTTTTGATAATACTTAAAAGGTATCTTAGCCAACTAACTTGGTAACTTAGACACCTTAACGAACTTAACATCACTTTGAATCAATGTCGATTTATATGTATTCACTACAGAGTATATATTTTCTCCCTACCATGCCACAAGTATCTTATTTGTTCCGCTTGTGACCAAGTTTTCCTTTGGACCTTATGAATTTATTCTATCTATCTTTTATTATATCAGCCTACCTCACAAAGAGTCTATCAACAGGTCTCTGCTATCCCTCAACCATCATTCCGTTACGTTTTATCGCCATCGGATATGATTTTCTAAGCCCTAACATACTAAATTCTAAATTTTAGGCTTTACAGTTTCTGAAATCTCTTGTAAGTCCTATCTCGCGTGCACCTACATAAATATAAATGAAGATTAAGCCCACTGTAACGTAATAATTTAATAATCTCTGTAACTAGATATTTCTATATCTCGCTCCAAAATGGCAATGTTATCATGATCTCTGTATATATCCGTATAATGTAAATGTATGTTCAGAATTGTTAGTTGCCACCTTATTCGGTAACCCGATCCCGGGCCAATGTCCACTCCGAGAGATACCTTATCTTAACGACCCCTCCGATACCTCCTCGGGGGGACGGGGAAAGCTGAATGACCCCTCAGTAGGGCTGTACCAGTGTCCAGTCATACAAGTTTCCGGCTATCCGGTTATTTTTAGAGACAATAATATACCGTCACGGTGTATGTATGTAGCAGAGATACATTAGTGTCTGTATCAACTTTGCGCTTATATTTCGTGCCCAACGTGACCAGTAGCGCAGCTGAACACCGTTCTTAAGCTACTTACTCATGACCTTTCGATTAGATGCAATCTTACTCATGACCTTTCGATTAGATGCAATCGAATTTCCTCACAATTGTTTCCTTCACCAGTGAACATGTGCTGCCCAAATGCGCAAATTAGATACAGAAAATAATATCTCTCTACACACCACGTAAAGAATATAACGAGAAGATATTATTATTAATGATGATTTAGAAAAAAGGATATGGGGTAACACACTTCAAACATTCACATTTTGTGCTACTAAATAATTTAATGGGTCTTTTGCTCGAAAAAACTTACTTTTAATTAACACTCTAGTTTTCGACTAGATGACTTAGACAAAACAAGATACGATCAGCAATAATGCTAGTAGAAAAATGTAGATAATATGGAAATGAAATAAGCATTCGAAATATCACGTCGCTATGCTATGTCAATTTCATACAGTTTTCATATTTCTCCTAGCGATATCAGTGATCGAATGTTTTTTTGTCTAAGTTCCATGGGAATATTTGTTCCTGCTATAAAGCAACGAGTAAACTACATATATCAATTAATTTCTATACAAAGCATCCGGCACTAAGCCGTCCGTTTATTTCTTGGAAAATAGAACGGATATACCGTAAAGTAGCAGCCCTACCGTTATGAAACTGGTAATTTCGGTGAACTCTTAGTAACTACACCGCAGTTTACGACAGTTGTTCTGTTTAGCGGTTGTTGTGATATGTTGTTGATCAACTAGCGTTGTGAATAGCTAAATGTCGTATCTTGAAGATTATCTCACAGGAGATGTAGAAATGAAACTGCTCATTAACATTTTTATCACATTCCCATGGGCTGTTATGGTCTAGTAAGTAAGGACCCAGTAGGAGGTATCCTTGTGTGGAAATGCGATTTTTTTTAAACAGATTCTCGCGTCTACATACATCACGCGAACAGCTAAGGAGTGGAATATGCTTCCAGCGAGCATATTTCCACGGTATGCCTTGGGGGCCTTAAAGAGAAAAGGGAAAAGGCATTTTTTGTACAGACGCGATCCATCGTCAGATTCATTTTCACCTTCCACCAGGTGTGAATGAGGTTAAGCGTCCGCCTTTAAATCATAATTTATATAATCTCCTATCTTACATTTGTTCCTATAGCAACTATAGTACATCTCTTTTCGTATACATAGGTTTGAAAGGGACAGATATAGCTATCGGTCTACGAATTAAAAATAGATTTGTAATGTGGTGGCTAAGTACTTACGTAATCTGGAAAAGCCCAGAAGGGCGTGCCGGGATCAGAATTTACGACCATTACAAAACTGGTCTGCTATCCACTAGGCACCCACAGCCACAGCCAAATTTCATATTGATATATTTAAGAATATTTTATTGGTTCTACTTCTGGCGTGTATATGATTTCTATATATTTCTTAATTCTATGCTATCTCTATATTTAGTCCCTCTGAGGGTAAAACCATAAGCCCCTTGATATCTGTCAAGTGTCCTAAGTAAACGTGTGGATAACTCGGATAATCTATTCCAGGAGTCGAACCCGCGACCCTCACAAACACCGGAACCCTTTCACACAAAGCTATCGGATTACCGGGTATTAATTAACTGGGCTAATAGAACTTGCTAAATCGAAGTGAAATTATTTTCCTTTCATAGTTTTTTTATACTAGCTCGACAAAGTGACTATATTGAATCTGATGGTAAGTGCAGTAAGTGTTGTTTTAAAAAGACAGTGACCATCAAAGAATAAAAATCTATTGACAGTCTCCATCGACATGTCGGCCCGCATATACCGTGACTATAGTTATCTAGGTATAAGAACAACTGGTTATATACAAACTGATCCTGAAACGCGACAAGCCGAAGCAAGTCACTATGACAGTCTTTACACTTGTGTACTGTTGTCATGACCCATTTCGGGCAATAGCCCTACCACCACAAAAATACACCTAGTATATAAAAGTGTTTTTCTATCTATCACAACGCCAAATCCCTATTGTGGCAGGCAGTGAGGATAAAACGCCACTTTTCTCTATTCTTGCAAACGTACTTTTTGTTTTCTTTGGGACGGATCCGCTAAATATCAGTTGGCAGCTTTGGACTCAATTTATCGTAGAGCTCGTGGACTTATTGGCGACGACTCTTTGACAAAAATTAAAATGCCGAGCATCGACGTAGAGTTGCCTGCCTCGCGGTCTTTTACCGGTTGCACGGTGGAGAGTGTTCTCAGGAACTACATTCTTTGATTCCACCAGCCCCATTCCACCACAAAACCACTAGACATCGTGTCGAATACCATCCGTATATGGTGGATGTTCCTTATATCCGCACGAGGAGATTCGCTTCTACATTCATCATGCGAACAGTTAGTTTCTTAACATTTATTAGTCCCTTTATGCACTCCCGCCGATTTCGCATGCTTTTTATCTTACCCTCCATCAGAACTCTTTTTATTTAGTCTGGTTAGACAAGTCTTAGTCAGCCTCGTTTCTTATTTCCAGTTACATTCATATTGTATCTCTTTTTTTCTTATTTCTGGGTATAATATACTGTTTTATATTATAAAATATATTTACCTAAATAAACGGTACTGAATTTAAGGGTATAGACTAGTTCCATTATAAAAATATGAAAACATGTATTAAATGCGTGTAGTGTATGTACGGGCAGGAAGACATCGTGCCCATCTCCCGGCATCCGCTAACCGTCGACAGAAATCATTTCCGCAAGTCCACGGACGAGATTTCCTAAAACTACCCACTTTTTAACTCACGACCGCCGTTCGACGGGAAATCTACAGGAAATAGAGTGTGTAAGCGAGACGGCTAGATACTCCTACGGGAAAGTAGAAAGAGTCGGTAGATATTCGATTGTTTGGTCACTGTTTGAATTCAAAATTTGAATGTCGTTATGTAACAGTTTTGTAAGACACTAGCTGTGATGTCACGGCGTTGTCCGGGTTGAAATAGTTTATCCCATTGTTGATTAATTTTCCAAAAACTTTGAAATACGTGTTTTTTTTTTATTTCAAACCAATAAGGTAGATTACAGTTTACATCGTGTTTACTTTTGACGACGAATTCGATTGACGAAATTTCATACAAATTTTCAACCCGTTATAGAAATGAATTTTTAAAAATCCGCCCATAGCGCGCACACCTTTAAAACAACTCAATATCAAAATTTTATATTTGTAGCTTTTTTTACATCGGCTTGACATAGTGACTACATTGGACCTGATGGTAAGTACAGTGTTATTACAACGACGATAGCCACTATTAAACGTTGAAAATCATTGACAGTCTCCGTTCGGGTAATCGCTCCACGTCTTAAAATACAATAAATCATATATCCTGTGCTGCGATGATGCGCCAAAGGGAAGTCAATTATGCAAATCCGAAGTGACCAGCTGAGCCAACCAACGCTGATTTATTTATTTACTTTTACAGGGTTGCCAGTGACCCGGTACAATAACTAATTCACACAATACATACATAAAGTTACAATAAAAAATGTACAGTTCCTATTAAGCCATCCACAACATACGTCAGAGTGGCCTGTTTAATTATACTGTATCATATTACATTATACTAAATCATACTATACTATATTATACTATATTATATTATATCATACTATATCATATTACACTATATTATATCTTATCACATCATACTATACTATATCATGTCATATGAATGGTAATTGATGTCAATTGATGTCAAGATTATTCGTTTGTGCATCTCTCAACAACCCGAAGACCTTTCTCCTGAATCCCGGCATGGAGTCCGCAAACAAATCAACCGAATCTCCAAGAAGATTGTAGGCCCGAGACATTCTACATAAAGCACTGTTGACTCCGAGGTTTGTTCGCTTAAAAGGTGGGTGAAGAAGAGACACGGCTCGTCTGGAATTTTTCGGGGGGGGGGGGGCTCTGAATGAAATATTTTGTAGCAGTTGGGGGGCAGTCAATTTTATTATTTAAAATCAATTAATAATAATAAAAAATCAATAAATATCAATTTTTAATTTTTTATTTTCAGCTGACACCCATTTTCTGTGACAATGCTAAAAGAACACCGAGAAAGATAATAATAGAGAACAGATACATAGCTCTAGAGACTATTTTATAATGTCATAAATAACGATATGTACATACATACATAAGAACACACACATACATTATTATTATTACTGAAATTTCGTCCTTTGATAATCGCTATCATATTTAGAAAACACTGTACGTCCTTGTTTATTTCTGTGATAATCAAATCAGTATAAAATGGGTGCTAAATATAAGAATACTCAAGTTTACAAAAGCATAAGTCAATTTGGTTTATTTTTGTTAACTCTGGTCAAAAAAATCAAGGAAAAACCCCCTTGAAGTAACGCAAGGGCTCGGTAACTTTTACTTTGCGATGGCGACGGCAAATTGCCGGATCTCGCCGAATGAGAATTTATTAATATTGGGAAAGCGGGGATGCTGCAAATTAGGTGACGTCTTTATTTCGGCTAGTCGACGCAGTAAACTTGTGTTACGCGGCAGGACGATGCTCGAGATTCTTGTAAACTGTCAATTTTTACTATTGGATAACATAAACAAAGATGAAGAAGAAGAAAAACATATACAATATTAACATTTTCGTCGCTATGTCACCCAAATATGGGTGGCAGTCTTCTTGTTGAAGTTAATAGGATTTTTATTTGGATTTTTGAAAGAAATTTAAAGGAATAAGCACTTATATGTAAATATAGGATATACAACATTAAACCTTTAAAAAATTCACATTGTACAATACCTTTCATTTATTTATATAGGATATTACATTATACTATGAAGAATGTTTTTCGTTAAATCCTCTCTAAACACATTTGAGATGGAAAACGAAATTCTTTGCGATAAATCGAAGATGACAATATCATAATATTCGAGTTACATTGATTATATATGTCGTTGGTATATGTTACGACCATAGATGGACAAAATGTAATCAGATTAATGAAAATGATTAACGATTACATTTTACGTGTTTTACCATTAATATGACTGCATTTTGCTCATTTATGTTTTAAACATTACAAAATCCCAGATTGTATACATATTTATCATTTCTTAATGTTTTAAATGGATTTAATCATGATTGCAGAGCAAGAAAATTACAATTACGACTACATTTTGTAATCGTTCATCATTAATCAGATTACATTTTGCCCATTTCTAGTTACGGCATACCGAGAGTCGGATTTGGGCTCCGTCAGAAATGCAAACGAATCGCGCTGAGTGACGAAAGAGTTAATAAGAGAAAATAAGAGACAAGGCCAACTAAGACTCACTTATACAAACCAAATAAAGAGAGTTCTCCTGAAGGTTAATATCAAAAGTACGCAAAATCAGCGAGAGGAAACAAAATAAATTTACCGATATTGAGTTAGGTGCCGTTCAATTTTCTCTTCCTACCCCAATAGGCGTTCGGTGTGATGATAGATAGCCTTAATTACTTTTAATTATACTCCGAGATATTTAAAATGCAGAATATGGTGGCTGGAAGCATATCCCACAGCTTAGCTATTCGCATGATGAAGGTAGAAGCAAATCTCTTCTTGCGGATATAAGGAACGTCCACCACATACGAATGGCATCCCACACGGTAAGGGCAGCCGCCCATAGTGATGGGTTAGTCACTAAACTGGTGGAAAGAGATGAGGAGACGAAATGGAAAAAAAAATCAAGATTAATTAGAATAAGTATGCAATGAAGTACCAGGGCATAATAAAGTGTGCGGAGGTGTATAGTGTTTGCGGTGAAATTCCTAGGCGAACGGAGTCAAGTTACAGCTATCGGGTGGTCTTTGATACCGCCGCGCTGACTCGATCGACAGAATTTATTTATACATCATAAAGTACGCGAGCGCACGCAATTGTACGGTAGACAAGCATAATTCATATTATAATAATATATTGTATCATCAATAAACTTATACTATATCTACTGTCCTCCATATATACCGTATATTATAAAAACCCTGTCTGATCTATGAAGGCTTTACTCAGTATCGATATTCAATTCCATTTAGATCATCCTTCTTAGTTTATAAGCTAAAAAAAATCGCTAAAAATAATAATTAATTAAATGAGGAAAGCTTACATGGCAACGCTGGAAGCTTGCGTAGATCGAGAACAAAAGAAAAAGGAAAGCAAATACACATGCTAGTAGACCATGGGGTGAAATGGATCATAGCCCCGGTTTTAAACTAATTGTCATAACTAATCCCAATATAGATCGCATGTAAACTATCCCTTTATAACACATCAATTTTCAAGAATAATTAATATACATAATTTTCTGACGTATTTTGGAAATGCTTTCGCGTCACCAATATCGGGGAAGCCGTGGTGGCTGCCGGCAGAATAGAATGGAACCCCCTCTTCTTGCTGAGGTGTCGTAAAAGCCGACTAAGGTATCTCTTTAACATCGCAATTCAACCAGGTGTTCAGAGAAGGAAAACTCGAACAAACCTGCATCCTGCTCCCTCCCGATCGTACTGGTTCTCCATTCCATCGGGCCCGAGGGAGCTCGGACGAGAGAGTGCTTTTCTGGCAGCGCGTCCAGTTATGCACTTAAATATCTCCTGCGCAATTGACTGTTTCCGTAAACTGGACCTCGATTAACTTAATTGGTGTTGAAACAGTCGTCGTGGCCGAAACTGGCTAGGACATCATCATCATCATCGGGTCGGACAGTATTTACAAAACACACTGTATACATCTCTCCCAGAGGTGATGCCTGTAGAAGGGTCTTCACTCGTCGGGTCATAGGAGGAATATGGAATCTCAGAATATCTAAGGGATTTTTAGGCAATAGGAGTCCAACACACCGCAGCCGCTGCCTTCACAGCTGCCCTGATGCTTCATGCAGAATTTTTCAACGGATTACCAAAAAAAAAGATGTTATAGCATGTTGACGCCGCCCGATACGTAATTGTCGCCCTCAGGGTCGTTAGGGTGTTACGAGACGTGCGGGGTAAGAGGATGCGCGCGCGCACGGCTCTAGCAAGTCAGTCGACTACCGAGACCCAAGGCGGGAGTACGTGCGTGTACGTCGGTGTGTCTTAAAATGCAAATAAACTGTAAAACGCCAAATTCGTGTCTTCCTACAACCAGACCCACGACCACCGGTCATAATGTTGCATAACATTGCTAAAGTAGGAAAAGACATGAACAAAGTATTTTAGTAACAATATAATATCGAAACAGATCCAAAAGCAATATTGTCTTGTTCCAAGGCCTCCTGTCTCCTGGATTACCACAAAGTCGTAATTATTTCATCTGCACCCCCCTCGAAGGGCTTAAGGACGCAACGCGAGCAACGCAGGATTTGTCTCCAGACGTTACTTAATATTATTTCTTTGGAGCAGTGTTGCCAAGTTAGCAGGTTTCCCTCCAAACTTATGGTTTTTAAATATGGACATTTATTAGGTGAATACATTACAAGGAAGATACAATTGTAGCTATATCTAGTAATAATTCTCTGCTCACCACGTAAAAGGTATAGCGTATAGCATTAAAGGTGACTGTGACTCCTGTTCAATTTTCCTCAGACCCGCCGTGTGGCACCCCCTAGACAATGTCTCAAAGAAGTCAAGAATCTCCTTCGACACCAACCCTTACTGCTTTTCGTAATATAGAGTTTCATGTTGATAGGTAATAAAATCTATAGGAAATAAATGGATAAATAGAATTTATCGCCTGATTATTTTACAGCTAATATATCTGTTTCCTTACTTTGGTAATAGGTATGTTGTAATATGATAAACAATTGGTCATATTTTGTGAAAAAAAAAATACAACTTTACTTGAATATTCAATTTAATTAGCAATTTAATACTATTTCAAAAGGCATATGACTTTCTAATTGATGACTAAAGGTATAAAAGCGGTATTTACTCACTACTAAATATTTTTACGAGTATTTGGGAATATTTCGGGAGATTTTTGTCCGAAGTTAGCAACATCGACTTGGGAACAAACCGCGACACGTTCTACGCATTACGAGAGATTTTGCGCTCCGCCGTGCTCGCGTGGAAATAAAATAACACCTATAGTGATTAATATGGATCAAGGATAAACGAAAATAATGATGACATCTCATAATATAGCGTGAAATCCTCAAGTTCAGGGCACAGATGTAAAAAGGTGGTATTTAAGATATTTGAAATAAAAGAAGTAACTGAAAAAATGACTAAATGGTACCAATTGATAATATTTGTCACGCTATATTCCTTTCAGGATGAGCAGAGAAATAATAGTGCCTGTATCCACATTGGGCTTATATGTCGTGCCCAACGTGACCAGTAGCGCCGCTGATCGCCGTTCTCACAGCACTAGTACACATGACATATCTATTAGATGCCGTGCGGGCTTCCTCACGATATTTGCCTTCACCGTACTGATATAAGTACGGATCATGTGATGTGGACACACACAGACACCTATTTCTTATATGCTGCGAGCAGTAGAATTCATTCCATAAATGCATGAAAGCATTGCATGCCCTTACAATAAATAAGTCTGGAATAAATTCATTTAATTTAAAAATAAAAGGAACCTTTTTTTTTCAATCTATTCATTTCTATCTATTTTCTATCCTACTAAGGTGTATTTAATATTTAGTGTTAATTTCACTGCAGTCGGTTTATTAAAAAAACCTATGTCAGTTTGATAAAACATGAGGATTATATGTTGTAAAAAAATGGTATGAAATAATTGTTTAGATGATTAGCCTAAGATATGTATAATATACTATTATACGTATTTATAATACTTTAAATAAAGTTGTAATCGATTGTTGTTTGGAAAAATGTCAGATAAATAATTGTTATCATGACAAAAGTATTGCTTTCACGCGAACGAAGCCGCAAGTACATCTAGTTTGTATGTAAATTAAAAATTAATTATATCCAACTTACTTATAGATAAATAAAATATAATTTTAAAACCAAGTTGATTACTATTCAAAGCGCTGCAACTGATATTCGATACCTTTGAAATTAAATGCCATAAACGCAGCCTCATGCAAATGTATGAAGTTTAGAACTAGTTATTCCAACCAGTTATCAGTAACGGGCAATTTTAAAATTCATAACGTACGCCGTTCTAGCAATGGGCGTCCAGATTGTAACCAATATTGCATACATCGCGTTGAATTTAAATTCCACGATACCACGGAATCAGTCCAACAGCCGTACTATGATTTCTCAATATAGTATTGTTTTAATCTCACTTCATTATTTCGTACTATGACATCCTGTAGTTCACAGAAAACATGCGTAAAACATTTTTTTTCTCAAATAAGTATCTGAAAAATCTTTTCAGCTTGCAGATTTTGGTACAACTTTTAAATGTTGCTATATAAATCAGCATTAATGAGAAATTAATGTTAAAATTGCAGAATACGCGTCAATAAAAAAAAACAACAATATATGTACATTATTAAAGCCAATAAATTCATATCTAAAAACTGTTTTATTGTTTTGCGCATATAACACTAAACCTTACACACCATTTGGACTATTTATGTTTTTTTTGCACTAATTTCGTCAAAAATTAGCTTATATTAGTCAGGAAAGAAAAATAATTCAGGTCTAAAAATGTTGAAGCAACATTGTAATAGTATCACAAGGGACAGTGGTACGGCTAGCCCGATTGCCATTCCAGTCTGTATTAATTCTCGATTCATTCGATTCAATCAGCGACCGTTCCGTAACTATGTAATCGCAAATCAGCCGATCCATATTTGTATCGGGCCCTATAGTCGACCTTTGTGGTTAAGGATTTGAGTGATCGACATGGCATTCATTTGTCCCGCCAATACAGATCGCTGGTCAATCTACTGGAGACGGCATTGCTTAGTGATGTTCATTTAAATTATGTATCGTGAATTGATTTAATCATATCGTACATTAATAAATCGATTATTGATTTTTTTATTTATATTAATTTAACAATGTGACTAGGCCGCATTTAATGGAACGTAACTAGTAAATTATTAACCCTTAACTTGGCAGAATGTTCTTTCTTTCAATATCAAAATAATATTCATACCGTTTAACCCTTATGTTCCAAGGATGTCTAATAGAAACTAACCGTGCGTTCAAAAACTGAGAAATTACCTAAATATTTAAAAATATTAAGTTTGCGCTAAAAACTTATAGCAATAGGTTTTGTAAATTCTGACGTATCTCCACAGATACACTATCAAGAAAAGGGTTAAAGGACTACCGTCCCACGGACGACGTAGTGGAATAGGAACCGGTAAACATATGTGGCAACGCGAATGGTCGAAGATTCGAATGCCGGCACGTACACCTGCGTTTTTCCAGATTAAGTATGGATTTAGGCGCCACATGCGAAAAGAAACATCGTGAGGAAACCCACATAATAATCTAATAGAAATGTCAAGTGTATGTGCCTTGAGAACGGCGATCAGTTGTGCTATGGTCACGATGAGCACGACATATAAACGCAAAGTGGAAATAACCACGAATCTATCTTTGCTCACCCTGAAAGGGATACAGCGTGACGATACAATATTATTACTACCAGCTCATGTGTATACAATACACTTTGCCTTGCTCCTTTAAAAAATCTATCTAAATATGTATATTTTTATTTAGTAAATGTAAGATCGTACAAATAAATACAGTGTAAACTCCATATAGCGTCACTCGAATTAACGACAAACTCCCTAAAACGTCGATATCACTCGGCTTTGGTTGGTTTAGCTTGTTTCCCATACAATGATACACTCTATATAGCACTACACCTACTCTCAATAACGACAGAAATTTAATAATATAAATACTTTTTAAGTTGCCAAAATTAGTAAAAACTGCGCAGCTGTGTACGTTCTTTTGTCGTTTTATTATAGTAGCCCGTAATAAACTCGACTGTCGGCATTACACATACCGAACATCACCAAGATGCCTCAATATCGTAAGATACGAATAAAAAAAATTAAAAAATACAACAAAATTACTGGTGCAGCAAAAGACATCAAATAAAAATTGTTTTTTATGTAATTACTAACACTAGTCTGAAATAAACTTTTTCAAATACAGAATTTTCTTCTCTCCATTTAACGAGAACTCTCTATAACGTCAAAATATGCACAGTCCCTTGAGGGTCGTTATATAGAGTTTGCACTGTATAAATAGAGTTCAAGACTAGGTTAATGCATGTGCGTGAATTAGATTAGGTTCTATTTCCCCGCAGAATCGATATCGACTAATCGATTTTAAATGAGCAAGTACAACTCTATTGTGTATTCACACGGACGGCGCAGGTGGGTGTCAGCGCGCGTTCCGTTTCCCGCAGCGCGTAATCGAATGAATATTACAAACGTGACAGCGTCAACTCGGCAGTTCACGCCCGTTGTACGGGCCGAATG
Organism: Automeris io; assembly: GCA_036320925.1. Lineage (NCBI taxonomy): Eukaryota > Metazoa > Arthropoda > Insecta > Lepidoptera > Saturniidae > Automeris > Automeris io. The sequence goes on from JAUDJH010000018.1 coordinate 390,978, forward strand.
CGCTTTCCGAGCGCCCTGCATGACCGCATTTTGACGCTCGCTCAATAATACTGACACTTCAGTGAAATCTAGCACCAGTATGGCGATAACACTATACAAATATTATTATTACTAGCCAGTTTAGTCCCCCCGCAAGGTAAACGCCTTCTTTCCCCTTTTCTCACTATATTTCTGGAGTCCATTGGCCATCCCATGCGGTTTAGACATGTAATCCAGCACGCTTGTCCAATGCGAGTTGGATTTGCGTACAAATCGTCATGATGTACACCATAGTCGGCGCTTACGCTGTTACGACACCTCAGTATGATAAAGAGGGAGGCACTGTCTTATTTGTTTTATACCGATATTATAAACATGAAAGTTTTTTTGACTATTATGGAAAAACTCTGAAGTTTTCTTAGACATTATATCAAAGCTTGATAGTCATTCTTGTTTTTTTTTTACTCTTACCATCAGGCATGATGTGATTGCTAAGCCGAATCAGGATGAAACTAAAACATTTAACGATGCTGAACAACGAATTCCTGATAACATAACACAACCTAAAATTTACGAACAATTACATACATTTAAGTTCGTAGGGGGATTGCCCGATCTGGGTCATGATCACAGTACACAAGTGCAAAGACTGTCATAGTCACTAGCCTCAGACAGTCACGTTTCGGGATCAGCCTATGTTGGTACGTATTTATATACCTATAGATCTTCTGCCGTGGTACATCTGGGCTGATATGGCAACGAAGACTGTTAATAGATTTACATTCCTTGCCATCGTTCCTGTACTACACTGCACTTTCCATCAGGTGCATTGTAGTCACCTTATCGAGACACTGCACAAAAAACCTAGCGCCAAAATGAACTTGCGTTTATACTATGGGTATTAGACAAAGATAAACATATAATTTGTAACAAAATAATTTACTCATCACAGTATAGTTTGCCTGTACCTGGATGCTAAGCCAGGACCTTTAAACTGAGCTATCGGGTTATGTTTATTTATGCTACATTTCCTTCATATAGTCTACGGAGACATTTTGGAGTCCGGAACCGCTTTACAGGGAGCGCTACGAAAGCACTTAGCGCTAAACGAAGCAATTATAAATAATTTGTAGAGCAGTAATGGGCGCGGACACGGCGCAAAAACGCGCTGAGCGGAACCGTAAAAGCTGCGTAATTTGATTTCGGGCGTTTACTACATAACAACGAACGCTCAGCTCTGGAATTGAGATGTTAGAATTTTAATTTATAGAAATATATTCATTTTATTTTATTTATTTATTAGTATACTTACATTTAAAACATGACCAAGATACATTACAAATACAACGACATTTAAAAGTGTAGGCTACTTGCTCGAAAGAAAAGAAAAATTATAATATGAGCAACAAGCTGAAACGAGCAGAACAAAAAGAAAAACAATACATCCAATTTGCAAATATAAACCCTAAAAGAGAAGAAAAAAAAAACAATCAATTAACAACTTATTCCATAATTCATTCGAATAACATACTTTTTTAAGTTTAAACACTTAATTGTGGTATTCAAAGATCACTAGTTATTGACATAGATGGGAAAAATGTAATCAGATTAATGAAAATGATTAACGATTACATTTTACGTTTTTTGCCATTAATATGACTGCATTTTGCTCATTTATGTTTTAAACATTGCAAAAACTCACATTGTATACACATTTATGATTTCTTAATGTTTTAAATGGATTTAATCATGATTACAGAGCAATAAAAATTAAAATTACGACTACATTTTGTAATCGTTCATCATTAATCAGATTACATTTTGCCCATCTCTGGTTATTGATATAGATCTACACAGTCTCATTATTCTGCATATTTTTTTATGTTAGTATTTTTAAACTTGTGGTGGTCTAGTCAATAAGGGACTGGTGTCCACGCACAGCGACGCGAATGGTCGCAGGTTGGACTCCCAGCACGTACATCTAGTTTTTCTATATTTAGTAAGGATTTATGCACCACATACTAACTGGAAAAGGAAAATATCGTGAGGAAACTTGCATGGTATCTAATCGAAATAGCATGTGTGATAGTGCTTGTGAGAACGGCGATCAGCTGCGCTACTGGTCATGTTGGGCACGACATATAAGCGAAAAATAAATACAGCCACTAATGTCTCTCATATTCTCCCGTAAGACATATAGCGTGACGAAATACAGGATGAATTTATAGACGAGGATGATATTTCAGGACACAATAATATGTACCTTCTTATAACTAACTAGCTGATCCGGCAAACGTTGTTTTGCTATATGTATAAGGTTTTGTAATATCTTCTAAGATGTTCATTGAAATTAAGTGATGCCAAAGACAATTTTGTTCACAATTAAATACTCTTAATCAATAACACATTTATTTGGATAAAGATTAATATTATTACGTTGATACAACTCTTAACAAATAATGCATTAATTTCGACCAAATTTGTTTACCATAAAAACGGTTCTAGTGACTTAAAAGTTCTAGTGAATCTTAAAAGATAGACATATACTGTCGCGGACATTTTTAGATCATTTCAAGAGGAATAATTCTTTCTTACATATATTTTTAATATCTTGAACCGTTTATGCAGCGCACGCAATGGAAGCCCTCAAGGATGAATAATTTTCCCCGTTTCTTTCACATTTTCCATTATTTCTTCGCTCCTAATAGTTGCATCGTGATGTTATATAGCCTAAAGCCTCGATAAATAGTCTATTCAACACAAAAAGATTTTTTCAATTCGAACCAGTAGTTCCTGAGATTAGCGCGTTCAAACAAACAAACTCTTCAGCTTTATAATATTAGTATAGATAACAATGTAAATAAACTATATTGCCTAACAAATCATTAAGAAAATTTATTAACAAATAAGAATTGATCCGTAAGAAGTGTGGACACCGTAGCGCGTGCGGTGCATGATTTATTGGTAAGCAAATAAAGTTCAATTTACGTAATTTTAGTTGAATAGGTATTGACTCGTTTTCCCTTCGGCCTTTATATTGGCTTAGGACGGACAAAATACCTACTTAATAATGAGTTGTTATAGATTAATTCATATGTATAATTGTCTTTTAATATGTTGACCATAATTTAATTTGTTTTATTGGAAATATTAAGATATCACTATTTTTACATATTTGGAATTAGAATTGAATGCTGAATATCCTCCCTGAATATCTCCCTCGTTTATAAAATCAGCCTGTATATTACTTTTAATTTCTTCCAAACATTCATTAAATATATTTTATACTTAGAGTTCTGAAATTCTTCTATAATATGAACCAAGTCAATTACAAATAATTAAAAATTTCTCAATGAAAATATTCTAATAAAATTCGCAAACTTTTATACTTAGTGACTTCTCGAATTGGTTCCTTCGGGAATCCCGCTAAGACGGGACCGAAACGCGAAAGCGTCGCTGCGGATCGTAATTAAAATTCCCGCTAACTTGACTAAGAGATTCCGAAATTCCGGGAATCCGTAGTCATAAAGAAAGCGGGATTTAGTGTCTGACCAAAGTTTCGGCCACATTTTCGGCTTTAGTCACCTTTCTTTTGACTATTGTGAATTCACTTTGCTCATTGGCTCTAGACGTTGTTAATACTTATAAATTTTAAATTTAAAAGTTTTAAAAATTGTTATTTTTTCACTTATAGCAAATCTTGAAATAAATGTGTTTGGGTTTAAAATATCTTGGCTTCGTTGAGGTAATAGCCGATTAATCATCTTTGGCCAGATATAGACCTGTAATCGGAAACTTATGATCAGATTCCGGTACATACCTCTGGAATTTCCAAATTATGTACGGATTTAGGAACCACAAACTCACCAGTTAAGGAAACACCGTGAGGAAGCCCGCATGGCATTTAATAAAAAAGTTATGTGTGCCTTAACACGTTGAACGCCGGCCCTTTTTCTCAATACTTCCCGTTCAAGCCGTTTTAATATCTTTATTCTACAATAAATCCTATATCGAAATATGTTTTTCTTATCAATTCTAGTGTTATAAATCTGCGTTTTATCACATTTTTTAGCTGGGGGTCACCGGTGCGCCCCCCCAGGCCCAAACAGAAAGTTCACTGGGGGTCACCGGTGACCCCCACGGCGTTCAATGTGTTAAGAACGGATATCTACTGCGCTACTGGTCACGTTGGGCACGACATATGAGCGCAAAGAGGATACAGCCACTAATACACATCTGCTCACTCCGAAAGGGATATAGCGTGCTGATAGATTTTTTAGACCATCAGAATGGTCTATTTTTATTTAACTCTTGCTACAACCCTTAAAAGATTTGGCTCGAATTTCTGCCCATTTAAAAGTTTTACCAATAGTAGTTTTTTATACAAGTGGCGTTTTAGTCTCTCTACCTATCCTAATATAGGTTCGGCGTAAAGATAGAGAGATAGTTTTTCGCCGAAACCGAAGCAGAAGCTTTCGGTCAAGCACTAGTGGCATTCCCCGTTCCTCGAGTCGGACGTCACCTGAGCTTCTTCGTGCTCCGGTGATTTATCGTCGCGGATCCGGACCGGTAATGAAATTGCGCCCCCCGCCCGCACCGTTGCACCCTCCCCCCGGTGGTCCTTATACCCGAATCCATTCTAGAAATTACTACGCAGTCAATGATAATTTCTTGACTTCTTGACTTTTCTTTATCCTTTATACCGATGTGTATCATAGGAGACTCTTTCTATTAGCTTTTTAGTGATATAGTATAAACTAAAAGAATTTAGTTTAATATAAAAAATTGCACGTACAGCTTAACATACGTGAAATGAAATTAAAAAAAGATTTCGCGTTAAATAAAAAAAAAAATAGAAAAACAACATACAGATAACAAGAAAGCACAAAAAACAAAAATATATAAACATGGTGAAATGGGCTTCATTATTTTAATACCATAGAGGAAATCTACACGTGATAGAAGTGAAACTTCTTAAAACTAATAAAACAACATATACATGATACCTCAGTTTTTCATACGGTGACTAAAGAAAACATTTAAAACACGCGAATGCCTGCTCAAAAAGTATAACTCTCCCTTTCTCTCTCTCTACGTCTTATTCTTCTCGTATAGAGCTTTTTTATTCTAATTCAGCATAGTCACCACATCACGTCTGATGGTAAGCATAGTGCAGTCCAAAAAACGACAACGACTCTCAACAGTAAAGAGAAACCAATCCATAATCGCAATGATCATGCCAACCTACACAAATACCACTTCACGCTTCGTTCAATGGATCCAATATCATATATGGGGGGAACACACTCAGCGGAAGAACATTCCACAGCTTAACGACTTGGCAAAGGTAAGGATTAGAGATCTTCTTAGTCCTAGCCTTGATATGACTTATCATATAGCCGTGGCTTTACAAAAACGCACGCATGGTGCTTTCACGGAAGGGAGAGGATGGAACAAGTTATTTCTGTTGAAGTAAAAATCGTGATTTCAATTCATTGGAGGGTAGTTGCTAAATGTCTTTGTCCTCGCAGCACAACATTTATTGCCCTGCGTGAGATTTAATTGAATGGCGGAGCCATTGTGAAAACTGCCACCGCAGCTATGCGCCAATAATGCATTGTTAGCATTTTTCTACCCGCAACAGTAACTGTAAACGGGAGAAATTTCAAATAGAACTTTCGCTTATAAAAAATTGTAATAGTCTAGCTTTTAACAGCATATACAAATGTTCTGGAATGATATCATAAATCAGAAATTCTCAAAAATTGTATTATAATAATCATTATCTAACTGTGTAGTTTTATTAAAATTGTTAAAAAAAATGTATTATTTACATGTGGACGCTTGACTTCAATCACACTTGATAGAAGGTGAAGATGAGTCCTACAGTAGACCGCATCCGTAAATTAAAGGCCTATCCACTCTTCACCTTTCATTATCTGCTCGTGATCACTTTCTGTGTAACTAGGTCTAAAAGTCGAGGCATAATTTACAGTTTCAACGCGCATTAGGCCTGTTATAGTATTTAAAACACAGTATTGTTTATAAAACTGACCGTTAAATGCTGGAAGAGCCACGCCCGCAGGATGTTGGTGGCGACCTTCGGGAAGATGCCCCTTTTCTTTTGGTTCTTCTTGCCGTTCGTGTCGTCGTCCTCCTCCCCCGTACCCTCCCCCGACCCGATGCTCGCGTTACTCGCGTCACCTGATGACAAAAAAAAAAAATTTTTAAACTTTCACATCGTGAGCACAAACCTTTATGATTCCCAGTGAATTTGTATTACTTTCAATCATAGAATTAAACAAATATAAAGTAACCTCAGACACGCTCTTAATTAGAATCATAGATAGGCATAATGTAATCAGATTAATAAAAATGATTATGATTACATTTTACGTTTTTTACCAATAATATGACTGCATTTTGCTCATACATGTTTTAAACACTTCAGAATTCCAGATTGCTTACACATTTATAATTACTAAATGCTTTAAATGGATTTAATCATGATTACAGAGCAGGAAAATTAAAACTACGACTACATTTTGTTATCGTTCAACATTAATCAGATTACATTTTGCCCATCTCTGATGAGAACTCCCACTGAATATCAAATTTCAATGATTTGTGGGAGTTAAAGCTTTTTGGTCTGAAGGTGGCTTGCGTATATTGGCGAAGTCTTCTCACAGCCAGAGGTCAAAGCTATGATTGGCAGTGAGAGTCCATGATACAGTATCTCATCCTTCTGAGAAGCAGTTATTAAGCAGGAGGCCGCCGAAAGGGACATGGCGAAACCCACCACTGGAAATTCAGCGGCCAAGACACCATCGCTGGAGAGATACGTTTGCGTGTGGAGCGTGACACCCACCGTGACAATAGGCTTGCGGGAGTCTACCCGGACGGACTGATAGAGAGGTCCGAAGAAGTGGAGTCTTTACACCCACCTCTCCTAGAGAAGGAGCCGAAGCAGGCTGTTTGCTCTCCGGGCGTATGGAAGAATTTGAATTCTCAGATCCAGGAGGGGTGATTGGAAGAAGACTACGGAGGTTTTTAGTTAATAGGTGCCTGATACATCAGAATTTACCCTGGGTCATCAAAAAAAAGGGATGAAGAGAAGCAGATAGCAACTGAAGTAGATTGTAAGTAGAGAGGCATTTTTATCGCATTCCCTAGGTTCCCGCAAGCGTTCAACGTAATATAAATAAGCGCGTAACAATTCTAAGCAATCAGAACTGAGTGGTAATGTTGCTGGAGCTGTTAGGAACCTAAGTGCGACCTCTAACGACGTCTTATCTTCACGCCTCACGCATACTAATTAGCGGGCCAGGACGACGCGATCATAAAGTTACATCTTCGAAATCAACTAGACATGTTTTCTTGTTATTTTTATATAAAAAGCTTACGATCTGTACTTTAATTGTGCTTTTCAACAGATGCAAGTCAGTATAAACAAAATATGAGGTTCTTCAAGAAGGTAGTGAACAATGTCCTTATTGGTTGGATCCTTGAGTTGCAGTTGACCATGAGCGAAAGTAATCACTTATCATAACGTGGGACGTCTGCCTATTGGCCGAAATTAAAAGAGGTAAGATAGAAAAACAGTATGGAATTTGTTTGAACTCCATGTAACTTTTAGTGTGTGTCATCTCTATTCTTTAATCACCCGTAACATCGCGGATTCGTATCTCCGCCGACCGCGCGTTTACGAAATTAATTTTATTACGTGACTTGACTCATGATCAGCACCGAGATACCTTTGAAGTCGAAGGATTAAGTTACATTTTATTGATTTCGAATTTAAAAGAAACACGAATGCCCAACAGTTACTTTGAGAACAATGATAATTTTTGCGCTTTAAGAAGCCTGAGCAAACATTGTATAAACAATCGAAAAGTACAAAATGTATGTAATTTACATAACGTGACATATACCCAAAATTTCTATCAAACGAATCTTTTTTTTTTTTACACTGGCTCCACATGGTGACTACAGATTACCTGATGGAAAGTACAGTGTAGTCCCAAAACGAAAGCGACTATCAAAGGATGAAAATCCATTGATAGTCTACATCGTTATGTCGGCCCACATATACCATGACTGAAGGTCTCTAGGTATATGAGCTACTGGATATACACAAGCTGATCCCGAAACGCGACAAGCCGAAACTGGTCACTATGACGGGCTTTACACCCATGTACTGTGGTCGCGATCCAGACGGGCACCGACGCCCTACCACCTCGCTACTGCTCGTTCAGCACCACCCAGGAGTCACGTGTAGGGAAACTAGGGAAAACCCTACGGACGCGAGCAGCTTTGAATCCCAAAACTTTTCTGCACATCACAGAAAAGTTTGCCGGTATCGAGACTCGAATCCAGGTACTTTATCATCGCGGGATCACTACAAATGTCGTTATGAAATGGAAGTAGGTGTAAGGGCGCGTTTCGCATTCAGGAAGTTGCCATGTACCGCATTAATGTAAACGTCTGATGTAGGCGACTTTGAAAAGCTTATATCGCATGTAGACGCCGCCAAATACGTGCATGTGTTAAACGCCCTAAAGCTCGTTAGGGTGTTTCGGGACGCAAGGGGTAAGAGGATGCGCGCGCGCACGGGATGCTTGCTAAGACAGTCGACTACAGAGACGCAAGGCCAGAGTACGTGCGTGTGCGTCGCAGTTCGGTGTGCCTTACAGTGCAAATAAACAGTAAAACGTCAAAATCCGTCTTTCTACAACCACACCCACGACCTCCGGTCATAAGCTGTTAACTTCATGATCGCGAGCTTCACGCCACAGCGACTGCCAAAATCAGAATCATACCTTTAGTTTGGCCTTATTTCTGGATAAAGAAAAACAAATGTATCAATTTCTAATAATTACTTAACGCATTGCCTTGAACGTTTGCGAACGATAAAAATCAGCAGTAGACATTGTTTCCTTGAATAATTTAAGGGAAATTCAACGGGATCGCGTCCCGGCAGGTACCAGGCAAACAGAGCCGTGGAGGAACACGATAAACAAATTAGTGTGCACTGAGCCGCATCAAATATTCATCGCAACACGAACAAATCGAATCAGTAGTAGCGAACTGGGGGTAACTCTGTCTTATTTCTGTTCGCCTTGTACCTTCCTGTGTCTTGTGAATAAAAAAAACGAACAATCTTTATGATGGTCTGGTAGCGCAGTTTGTATATTCACCGTTACCAGTGACGCTGAAGGACTTGGGTTCGAATCACGATACCAGCAAACTGTTGTGTGATAAGCAGATTTGTTTCACACACACACATCTTATGTAATAGCTATATAAGTATATTAATCTCTGACTAGCACCCATTGTGCAAGCGTAAACCTAGTTTAGGTCTTGGCCAATATATGTCCTTTAACATTATGTTTATCCTCAAAGGAGATTCTTTCGTTTGATCAATTAGGTTACAAATTATTACTAAAAATCCATGCTTAGTGAGAATATGTGAATGAAAAAACCGAAACCGCCTGATATTTACACAAAAACCAAACAAAAGCATTTCAAATGGAGAATCAGCGAAATTTCTTGAAACTATAAAATAATGGTGAGGGCAGTTAGAGATAAATAGTGGTCTACACTTTAAATCTATAAAAATTAACATTCAAAACATTGTGTGAGAAATGAAACGGTCCTCGTTTTAGAATAGTGATGTACACCATAACCGGTGTAAAGTTATCGATAAGAAAACAGTGATAGTTAAAGTCAATTGTGGATAATGTAACTTTGTCGATAAAAAATTTGGAACTGCATCGAAAGCTAGTATCTCATCCGGCCGGTGGCATGCACATTGTGATGGTAATAGGGGCAGAGTAATAAAATTACTTTTAGGCCATTACCCGTCGCCCTCGCTGCATTGTGCCCTCGCGATATAGGGTGTAGAAGACGCTATAAAATACTTTGAATTTGACAAAAACAACGGGATCACTGTCTGTATAATTGTTTTATTCGTGTAAAGGAGATTTACTTTAGTTTAATTTTATTGGTATTAAAACCTTTTTAACAGCCTTTATTGGCTATAATTTTGTAAAACATTAAAAGGAATAGTACAAAACGTGCTGCGGCCGTACCATGAATGATATGTAACAAATCTGCTTAGCGATTTTGTTTCAATAAAAGAAATGTTATTATTATTGTAAATGCGACAGTTTTGATGGATGTTTGTAACCCATTCTAATCGAAACGGCTGAACGGATCTGGAATAAATGTGGTACAGAGATAAACTAAAGTCTACAGTAGCACATATGACACTTTTTATCCCAAAAATCTAATACGTTGCTGTGGAAATACAGGTGGTGACATCTAACCTGGAGAATTATATGCCCTAGATCAAACTCATCTACTTAAGCAACCACATCACCGTCACCTAGTACTTTATAGTTTTAAGATAGCATTATTATTTGTACACCTCGTTTGGCTAATGATATATATGAAAATACAACTATAGAAGACCTTGGTACAGCCATTAGACAAATCCAAATCTGTTTGTTGAATATCCTTTGTCATTGCTCGTATTATGAAAAGTAAATATGGATTAGATTTTTTGAAGGTTTCTGCCCGTTTCGGCCGATATCTAAGGATTTACTGAAGGTGGTTTTTGGACCAAAACCAATGAAAGGTAACATAATAATTGTGTGAGTTTTACACCATCCTGTAGATGAAGACTTACGCAAAATCAGAGTGCAGTTGCATAATGCAACTACGTAATCCCCTAATTCATCTGAGTCGGACGCACACACGTCCAGCGTCCCCTAACATTCACTAATACACCCCCAAATGGGTGTGTACAAACATAGATGCGTGTGAAAAGTCAAGAGAAATGCGAATCAACTTAACGGAATGTAATTACTCAAAGTTTCGCGTAAATTTTATGCATTATGAAATTAGTTGGAAGGTTGCTTTTAGTTAAATTTGATTTATTTAAATAATTTTAGGCAAACACTTGACCTCAATCATAGCTGGCGATAATTGCACATTAGGGCGATGATGGACCCGGTTTATCACACAAACGCCCACTCACTCATCTTTCTATCGCTCCCAAATCATAAGATCGTTTAAAAATAAACTTAAGATCTTTACGAGGTTTTACAGAATGGCAGTAAAAATGTGAGTCAATTAAAATCGCTTTAAAATAAAATTAATTTATTAACACCATTTACAAGAAGTTTTAAGTAGTCAAGAATATTACTGATCAATTCCATAAGCAGAATATACTAAGATCGTACAACAGTGGCTATTCTAAATTGTTAATCGACTTTATTGAGTACCGTTCCTAAAACTTCTGCCACTGCTCCATATTGCATATTTATTCTACAAATGAAACCATAATGTATATCAGATTGGAAACTGCAATTTTGATAAATATTAGTAATCATTATATCTATAAGTAGAATGTTGTTAAATTTAGTACTATTTATATTTTTCAATAAATTGAGAAATAAAGGACGTTGCAAAACAAACAATATAACTTCTAAAACTGCTTGTAAACAATCTACGTCTATATGAATTATGAAACTCTTAACAATAACAGTTTTTTTTATAAATATCATCAATGTATCAAGCCATTTTATCTATTCATTTCAATGATACTTCATACTAGTAAAACATATTGTAACGCATCTATCACTCCAAAAATAGCTATTTCGTGTACACCTATTAGCAAACTTGCATTCCCATGGCAGTCATGGCACAAACAAATCACCCGGCGCAATATATTCATAGTTTCAATTATGCCAATAAAGGCGATGGGCGTAAGTCCCGAAACTGCTCATTAGGCCTGATCCGGCCTCAGCGCAGTGTTCTCTCCCATGGTGTTTGTAAGCCGATTGCTCGCAACCTGACACCTAGTCCGCTACCCCAGCGTAAGGGCACGCGCTCTGAGCCTGGGGGACCGTGTTTTGTGCGGTTTTCCAAACAGTTTTTACTTTCTCTTTGAGTACAAATGAATTTAAATTTTCATTCATTTAAACGAGTCACTTCTTTCTCGTTTTTTATGTACCTTTCTGAGTTTAGCTTATCTTGTATTTTGGTAACCCAGAGAAAAATCCTTAATGGAACTGTCAAAGCTGCCATGACAGCGGTAGCTCTAGTTTATTTAACACCTACTGACTAAAAACCGCTGGATTGTCCCTTAAATTGCTGCTAGTCTATCCATATTCTTTCAAAGAAACCTTTCTTTTTTCTTTCTTTCTTTCCAGGTGTGCAGAGAAGGAAAACTCGACCAAACCTGCATGCTGCTCCCTCCCGATCGTACTGGTTCTCCTTTCCATCGGGCCTGAGGGAGCTAGGACGAGAGAGTGCTTTTCTGGCTGCGCGTCCAGCTATGTACTTAAATATCTCCTGCGCAATTGACTGTTTCCGAAAACTGGACCTCGAGTTTATTAATCGATGTTGAAACAGTCGCCGTGGCCGAAACCGGCTAGGACATCATCATTCTTTCAAAGATTCGATTAAAGTTTATATTATTCTAAATAAACTTAAAAGAAAGTAGCCTCACTGTTAATGTCAAACGTTGTAAGCGTTTAATCAAAATTTCGGAATCAACTTTCCATGTGAGATTCTAGTCTTGACTATCTTTCAATGCAATTTAAGAAGTAAATATAAAATATATTTTTTAAATCATTTCTTTTAATGTTTTGTTTAATCTTCAGCAATCTTGTATTAAACGATTATTGGTCTAATGACTTCAATAAAATTTGCATTTATAACTACTCAGTTGTTGAGACGACTTGTGTACTATCTCAGCATTATCACAAGTTTCTTACCCACACATAAGTCATTACGTCCGCACAATGTCGAATTTTGAGAACGCTTTCGTGTTCTGCCATTGACGCCGCACTCTCCTATGAGATTTATCGTGTTTCCCCGACATTAGTGCAGGGCGCAAATGAGTGCAGGGACTATCGAGTTACGCCAATCAACTGAAAGCACGCGCTCTCTAGTGCTGAGCTGCGTGTGGGAACTATCGATAGATAGACATACCTTAAAACGTATTATCCTTTTACGCCTTTTCAATTATGATGAGAGAAACTGATGGATATTCACTGAGCACACACAATATGCATTTTTTTTAATACTAACTCGACAGAGTGACTGTACCGCACCTAATAGGAAGTACAGTGTAGTAAAAGAATGGTAGGGACGAGAATTTATAGACCAACGTGTCTTCAAGCCAGCTCACATAAGCCACGGCTGAAGGTCTCAAGGTATTAGAACAAATGAAGGTACACAGGCTTGCTTAGACTTAAGTGAATTAGTTTTAGTAATGCCTCAAGACAAGTCAGATTTTTAGGCTGTTGTTGTTAATTATAAGATTACCAGTTCCTAAGAAATAGTTATAGATTTAAGAATAAAACTAAAAGTTATAAGACGCTTAAAAAATATATTCGGTTCCGTACAACGATACGAAAATTTGAAAATTAACCTGAATTATTCATAAAATGGAAGACGAATACAAATTGTAGAGACTGAGCGAAGAGAAAAGTGGCATTTTATACCTTTTGACAATTCCATTTAGATTTCGGCGTATCGATAGATAAATAGAAAGATAAAAAAATTAAGTTTTTCAAACATAAAAGACAAGGTATAATTTAGTGTTTTATCATACTAAATAAATAGTCTATTACTAATTTATATTTGTTTTATCGATGTCGATAAATAAACATTGCGCAACATCATAACTCTAGAGTGCGACAACGATGGTGTCGTAATACATACACCGATTTGATGGATTGGCTTCTTTGCAGTCCCTTCTATTTACAAACACCCTTATCTGCGAACCGGGAGAGGGACGCGGGGAAGGGTAATTAAAATCAACACACAGAACGAGGGTAGTATGATATTTCTCAAGATTTTAGAGAATTTATTGATTACACAAACATAGAAGAAATTGATAATATATTGTCACGTAATACACCTTTCTGAGTAAGCAAAGATTCATTAGTGGCTGTATCCATTTTGTGCTTATATATCCTGACCAACGTGTCCAGTAGCGCAGCTGAACGCCATTAACACAACACTATTACACATGACATTTCTATTAGAAACTGTGCGGGCTTTCTCACGATATTTTCCTTCATTCATATTACTATATTACTGCGACCCATGTATAAAAATGAAAAAAAAAGGCATTTATTTGGTATACAACATAAAATACAACCATCAAATATCCTGTGCTGTGATACACCCAAGGAAAATAAACTCAGCAAATGCTAAGCGCCCAGCTGAGCCACCCAGTGCCAATTTTCAGCTGACATCCAGCTGTATGATGTATGTGCTTTATATACAAAGTCACAATTCATTAGGCTTCCGTGCAGAAGTGCTGAGTGGTCTTAATTGCGAACGCTCGCACGACGTGGCACGAAGCGCTTAGTTCAGCAAAACGCTCGTTAAACCCCGATGTCATTGTTAAATCTTTTCGTTTATCTATGCACCATCTATCTGTCTATCGTCACACCGATTCCCTATCGGGGTAGGTACCCAAAAATTTATGATGATGATGATGACGTCCTAGCCGGTTTCGGCCACGGCGACTGTTTCAACACCGGTTAAGAAATTCGAGGACCAGTTTTCGGAAACAGTCAAATGCGCAGGAGATATTTAAGTGCATAACTAGACGCGCAGCCAGAAAAGCGCTCTCTCGTCCGAGCTCCCTCAGGCCCGATGGAAAGGAGAACCAGTACGATCGGGAGGGAGCGGGATGCAGGTTTGGTCGAGTTTTCCTTCTCTGAACACCTGGTTGAATTGCAGTGTTAATGAGATACCTTAGTCGCCTTTTACGACACCTCAGCAAGAAGAGGGGGGTGCTATTCTATTGTGCGGGCAGCCACCACGGCTTAAAAAAAATTTAAAATTAATACTGATGTTACAAAAAGCGAAAAATGCTGCTAAAAAATGTAGTGTTGTTTTTAAGGTCAGAGGGTACTTTGCGCCATCGCAACTTCTTGACCTGTATCAGACACAGGTGCGGCTGGGTGTGGAGTATTGGGCAGTAGACTTGAGGGAGTCTGCTACCCGGATGACAGGGAAGCGGTGCACGGTGTGCGGCGCATCGCCTGGGAGAGAGGTTTTTGGAGGGGTGGGCTTTACTCCTTCCCCTCCCAGAGAGGTAGCCTCAACAAGGCTTCTTGTTCTCTGGGCGTCTGGATGAATTTGGCTTCCCACGCCCGGGTGGAGCAATCAGAGGACACCCGGGGGTTTTTAGTCAGTAGGAGTCTGACACACCGGGGTCGCTGCCCTCACAGCGTCCCTGATGGTCCTATGCAGGATTTTCCCCTGGGATAAAAAAAAGTGTGTGGAGTATTGTTACCACGTTTGGGATGGTTCCTCTAAATATCATTTGGCCGCTCTGGACTCGATTGATCGCAGCTCGTAGACTTTTTGGCGATGACTCTATGACTAAGGCTAAATGCAGAACATCGAGTATCGACGTTCATTCGCCTGCCTCGCAGCCTTTTACCAGCTGCACAATGGAGAAATTTCTTAAGAGTTACATTATCTAACTCCATCAGTTAAATTTTACCATAAACCCATTAGATATCGTGTCGAATATCATCCGTGGATGTTCCTTATATCCGCACTAAAACATTCGCTTCTAAATTCATCAGGCGGACAGCCATTAAGCGGAACATGCTTGCAGCGACCGTATTTCCACACTCCATGTTTCCAAGAGTGAATAGAAAGTTATTGTGCGGACGCAGTCTATTGCTCGACTCATCATCGAGATCAAGACCTTAACACGACGCTTAAAAACGCTGCAAAAGGACCTGAATCACACCTTTAGAATTTTTAAGTAATTTAGTATCGACTTAGCTTTGACTTAAGGTTGTGATGATGGCTGAATAATAAAGAGAACTCAACCTGGAGTCGAACGCGAATAATATCATAAGCAATCCCATCCATAGCGTAAACATAACAGCACTAACGAGCGACACACAGCTGGCTCAGTACGACCCGTTTCCGCGTTCAAAGCCGCGATTACACACCATTGGAAATTAGTTTAATATCTTCAATTGACGTCTCCTCCGGAACGGCCAATTACGGGGGCATAACGCCCCGGACGATCCTGAGATAGCCGAGTTATGGGGTGCCTTTATAGTCCATTAAATGCGCCGTTACTCGATTCGCGAATATTTCGAGTACGTTTATGTTTAATTGCATCGTCTCACGAGCGGTTTAGCGCTCGACTGACTTTTGTCAAACGTGAAGTGGAAACTGACATTTGTTAAACATTTTACGCACTTGTCCTAGTGTATTAGGGACCGATAACAACGCACAGCAATGCGGATAAATGCAGGTTCAACACCCGGGACATAAATCTGGGTTTTTGCATAATAAATACGGATTTAGAGTCCCCATGCTCATCGGTGAAAGAAAATATCGTGTGGAAACTCGCATAGCAGCTAATAGAAATGTCATGAATAAGCGCTCTGAAGGCGGTAATGAGCTGCGCTACTGGTTATGCTGGGCACTACATAAAAGTGCAAAAAGGGAAACAACCACTAATGTATCGCTGTTTACCCCGAAAGGGATACAGCGTTATGATATATTATTATTTTCTCATGATTGTAACCTCACCACTCCTGAAAGTATGCAAGAATATGGTGCAGTCCAAAAAATAATAACCAACAGTAAAAAAAACAATTGGATAGTCACAGTGATCATGCCGGCCTGCACAAATCTCTTCACGCTGCGTTTAAAAGACCCAATATCATAGGTCCGCGGGCAGTGACGTGCATAGTGTATTTGGATTCACATAATTAATGTGAATATTATATAATAATAATAAATATTATATTACTTTCACAGGGAAGATAGATAGCGTGAAAATAGAATAGATATGAATATAAAGGTTTCCTTTTTCTGTTTAAATTAAAGTAATTTATTCTAGACTTATTTATCGTAAGGGCATGCAATGCTTTCATGCATCTATGGAATGAACGCTTCTGCCCGCAAGACTCGCTCGCCGGAGACAATTCCAAAAGCTCAATGACTCGACTCCAGTAATAGTAAGAGAACTTCTTAGTCATAGCTGGGATGTGAGTTGCCGTACATCCATATCTTAAAACTTTTTCACCACTCTGTTTTTTAAATATTAGCACGATACCTCGGTGCCTAATGTTTTTTTTTTTACACTGGCTCTACATAGTGGCTACAGAGTACCTGATGGTAAGTACAGTGTACCAAATACGAAAGCGACTATCAACGGATGAAAATCCATTAATAGTCTACATCGTCATGTCGGCCCACATATACCACGACTGAAGGTCTCTAGGTATATGAGCTACTGGATATGCACAAGCTGATCCCGAAACGCGACAAGCCGAAACTGGTCACTATGACGGGCTTTACACCCATGCACTGTGGTCGCGATCCAGACGGGCACCGGCGCCCTACCACCTCGCTGCTGCTCGTTTAGCACCACCCAGGAGTCACGTGTAGAGAAACTAGGGTAAAGCATACGGACGCGAGCAGCTTTGACTCCTAAAATAAAAATAATTAATAAAAGATGCTACTGGAGGAGGCAATGTTCCGTATAAATAAACCCACAGCATAATATCCCAGCGTCAACAGTACTGAGACAAAGTTACGCGATCTAATAGCCATTCGAAACGTTTAACGGCATGTAATACGGCTCATGAGAACGGTTGCCACACGTCCGGAATTACCTGGACATTTTCAAAATTATAGCCTATAAGTTGTGTGCACAAATAATTGATATACTGGGTGATTTTATAGACAGTAAATATATTTAAGTTCAAAATCACTAACCATCTTTTTTTTATTTATTTGTTTATTAAATATTTCGCAATAGTGGTCTTATGGATAACGAATCGGTTTTTATACGTGAATAATAGTGGGTTCAAATCCCGGCACGCATCTCTGGATTTTCTTGTGTACTAGTGCTGTGAGAATAGCGACCAGCTGCGCTATTGGTCACGTTGGGTACGATATATAAGTACAAAATAGATACAGCAACTAATGTATCTTTGCTCACCCCGTAAGAAATAAAGCGTGAAAATATATTATTATTATTAAATATACATTTACTTACAAAGCAAAATACAAGAAATATAATAACATACCTTTTATGGAAAATCTACGAAAAATGTAACTTTCAAAATTGTGTCTGGATTTCTTCTTACATGGTTACCCTACGGCCAGGGCAGTCCCGGAGACTCAATGAGGAATCAAATTAAGTAACAGCTATTAACTCTATATCACTGCGTAATTCACCGTTCACAATGCTATTTTATTACAAGA
The DNA here is from genome assembly GCA_036320925.1 of Automeris io. Classification (NCBI taxonomy): domain Eukaryota; kingdom Metazoa; phylum Arthropoda; class Insecta; order Lepidoptera; family Saturniidae; genus Automeris; species Automeris io. The sequence continues at coordinate 409,239 of JAUDJH010000018.1, forward strand.
ACAATCAATATCATTCAGCTTTCTATTATTGATATTTTTACTATATCGAAAGAGGGCGAAGAAGTACGCAGTCCGTCTCATGGAAAGTGGCTACTGGCGTTTATAACTGAACGCAATAAATACCACACGAGCCTTTAAGAAGAAGAAAACAGAACTACATCAAATCTTGAATGAATGAAAATATTAATAAAATATATCTTTTTTCAAATAGACCTGCTTTCAAGCACTTTCGAATCGTCAAAAAGGAAAATTAAGCTGCGAATTTTGAAAACTGAATCTATCGAGAAAAGCCAGCAGGAGATTCTGATTGTTTTGTTGTGGTTTAAAACAATCAGGTACATATCGAGGGGTGAAAGGCTATTTGGTGTAAGCGACATTTTTTGGTGATTTAGTAATATATATTTTCAGAATCAGCGTTTTTTACCGATTCCAAAAATCTTTCTTTCTATAATATAAAAATGAATCGTTTAATGTGTATAAGTGCGAAACTCGGGAACGGCTGAACCGATTTGGCTGATTTCTTTTTTGTTATGTTTGTTGAAGTCTGGGGAAGGATATTACGGAGAGAAAAATTTAAAAAATTGTCTGAAAAAGTCTGAAAACACCACTTTTCTATATTCTCATACAAAAAATTCGTAATAATATTTAAAAGTCAATTTGAACTTTAACACCATACCATAAAGTTTAAATGTTAGTGGACGGGTTCCGAGAAGGCAAAACAATTATTGAGTGACGTATAAATATTAATGTCAATATTAGTCAATTTTTATACATATAGCATTAAGGCCAGGTTCCTTCAAACAATTTTCAAAAAACAGCCGACAAGGGAAGTTATTAACATTAAAAAAACAATATGACTTTGTTTTAGAGAAATAGGGCAGAACAAGGTCTGCCGGGACAGCTAGTATACTATATATTACTATATCACCAAAAAATGCCGCTTAAACTAAATAGCCTTAGCCTCGATATATTTTAAGTTAATCTACAAGATAAGCACTACTACGATTGTTTTCAGGAATTTAAAAAACAATCGACATGCTATATCTGTTTTGGAATGAGCAGAGGTTCCTTAATGGCTATAGATATACACCTTTGCGCTTACATGCCATGCCAAATGTTAACAGTACCACAGCTGATCGCCGTTCTCAGAGCACTAGTACACATGACATTTCTGTTGGAAGAAATGCGCGGTGAGCATGAGCTGCTTAAATCCGTACTTAATCTGCAAAAACGCAAAGGTACTGGCCGGGATATGAATCTAAGACCACTCGTGTTACTGCGCATTGACACCGGTACCTAATCCACTTGGCTATCACAGCCAATAGTAATCAATAATATATTGATAATAATAAATATATCGTCACGCTATATCACGCCCTTTCGGGGTGAGCAGAGAGACATTAGTGGCTGCATCCACTAACCAGTAGCGTTCATTCCAAAGAAGAATGAAAGCATTGCATCCCCTTATGATAAATAAGTCTGGAATAAATTGCTTAAAGTTAAACAAAAATAGAAATTTCATTCCATTTATTTTCACGTTCATTCTGTATTCACCCCATCTATCTTTCCTATGAAGAGCAATATAATATTTAATAAAATAGTCAAATTAATTATGCGAATTCTGCCTACCCTGTCCAAATATCCTATTCACGTCACTGCCACTAACCACATGTTATCTAATAGAAATGCAATGTTTCAGTGTACAAAGAACGGCGATCGGCTGCGCTACTGGTCACGTTGGGCACGACATATAAGAGCAAAAGATAACCAATAAAAAAAGTGCAGAAAATTAACCTAGACTTGGAATCGACAATGCGCCCCAACGCGGTCGTTCATTCGCGCATTGCTTTCAATTTGAATTTTAATTGCGGGCTATTATACAATATAGCATCGTTTTATATTCACCCCGTGCTGATTTTTGCATACTTTTAACCCTACCCGACGGGAGGGACTGATAAAAATCGCATACATTAAGGACCGTCCTCAGATAGTGGGCTTTTCATTACGAGATACGGTCGAGAGCGCCGTTCTTTATGGCTTATCCCTAAGAAACTACGTTACACCTTAAAATCTACTTAAGAGATCCGAGATATTACTATATTTTGGACTTATCGTCATCTCGCGTTCCACTTTCGACATTTAATTGTGTAAATTAAGTCGTTTTATATAGTTTTCAGTTTTTTTTTTTAATTATATACAGCTTTATTGTTTTCCTTGGTCGTAAAGGGAAATTAAATACACATATAATATAATCACGACATTTAAAAATAAATAACACAATATAATCTTTACGGACAATTTTCATATATACCTAAAAGTAAGCTTATGCTTGTATTGTGGGTACTAGACAAAGATACATATACTTATATACAGAGATGGGCAAAATGTAATCTGATTAATGACTTACGATTACAAAATGTAGTCGTAATTTTCCCTTCCTTGCTCTGTAATCATGATTAAATCCATTTAAAACATTAAGAAATCATAAATGTGTTTGCAATCTGGGATTATGTAGTGTTTAAAACATAGACGAGCAAAATGCAGTCATATTAATGGTAAAAAACTTAAAATGTAATCGTAATCATTTTTATTAATCTGATTACATTTTCCCTGTCCTACCGTTGAGTCATTACTCGAAATACTATTAGATTCAGTTTACATTGTCTTTTTTAGTTAAAATGCGTAAAAAAAACTAATAAATATTCACTGGGAGCGTGCATAACTTGTAAGCAAAAGAAAAAAGGAAAAGTTAATGATTATGCTATTTGGTCATGACATCCTAAAAACCATGATTCACATAGATCCCAAATACTGTTTATCAATTAAATCGTTTCATTATTCTTAAAACTGATTTTCATAAGTAATCGGAGCTTAGATTGCATGTAAAATAATTAAATTCCCTCAATTTTATGTGACAATAACTTTTACAAATAATATAATTTTCTCATGAATTTTGGTAAAGTTATCATGACACCAATATGCATGCTCCTTTCGGATCGCAAAGTGCTTTTAAAACATTTTGTATACTATACATCCGTGACTTTAATAATCTTTTCATCACAGTGCAGATTGCCTCCATCTGGACTCGAAGTTAGGACCCTTAGCGTCACAAGTAAAAACTACAAACTGCGCTATCAGGTTGACGTTTTATGGAAGCTCGTACAAATAGCGCAGACTAATTGATATAACATATTTTCTATGTTTTCATACGCTTATTCATTCTTATTTGGTTCCATCGTTTTGTATGGGAGTGTGGTATGTATGGAAAATCTTTTGATTCTTTCCATTGTACTCATTGAGATTCCTTCTTATTTTGATAATATATTTTTAGGTTCTTTGCAAATTTTAAAATTCCTTGGTTTTTTAGAGGATTTAATTTAATGAATTAATGTATATATAACTAAATAATTAAATAGAGGTCATTTTGACCTAGATCTATTTTCAATAATGACCACTTTGGCAATTATAATAAATTACATGTAAAAAATATATGAAAATTATTCGGTTGCGAGAGAAATTCATAATAAGCGAACAAAGGGCAATCGCCTACGCACACCGGTTGTAATGTACCAGGACCACATTAATCCGAGGAGCTCTGTGTGAGGCCACTCATATACCGTATTTATGAACACCGCACGCTCATGATCGCCTGGTATACCCGCTGTAACATTACACCGCCATCTTGGTGATTAATTTCATTTTTTTTATTTTCATGAACTTGCTGGCTTTGTGGAACTTAAGTTATGATTTCTCAACTTTACGATCTTAGCTAAAGAATTATTAACTTTCTTAGACAAAATCAGATAATCGAAAATCGCTACCCAAACACATTTTTTTATATGATTTATGGCAAGATAACGTTTAAAAAAAACTTTGAAATTTCATTCCAACAGAATGTAAAATCTATGTAGGCATCATAGGGAGCCATCTTCCTAATGAAGTTTTGTAAAAAAAGGACAGTCCAGTCCAGTCCAGTTATTGATGACATCCAGCCGCTTCCATCTCTCACGACCTGGGTTTCTCTTCTCAGAAGATGGAACTAGAAAACTCCATAAAAGAACCACGCGCGCGACTTTGTGGAGTCACGGCTATGCAGTAACTCAAATCCAGGGATATTTTTGCAAGCCGGCATAATAATTGCGAATATCTATTGTTTTTTTTTTAAAGTGCTCAGCCAGCGAATTTATGGGTTGGGTGCCAATGCAAGGCCACCTTTGACTACAAACCTAGACTTGGCCGACCAGCCAGTGAAACGAGCCTTATGGTGATCTACTAGCGTTTCGGAAGCCACTACCTTGAGAAGAAACGCCGTAGTAATTTCAAGGCTGCGTCGGAGTGGAAAATTCTCTTACGATGGATCAAGACATATATCACTTAATTAAGAAACAAAAAACATACTCTTTTTTAACATAATTTGTTTAAAAGAAATATCATTCATACGTGCTCTAAGCCCCTATACTATGTCTACGATAAAAATCTCTGTCAACTTTGATGTGGTAACCATCCCAAAAATGACTGATCTTTGGCGACATACTGGATAATTAAATATATCTTTTTAATACTTCAAAGAGAACCAGCATCTTTGTATCGCCCTAAGGGTACGGCTAAACGAGAAACATTTTCACGGCGACATCCGTGTCGTTAATAATTCCGCGATATTGTCGATGCTGTCGTCGTTTGGCTTGTAATGTTATCAAGGTCTAAAGTTACAAAAATCCTTTAAACATTCTTGTTTATTAAACCTTCACGGTTTTAAGTCATTATTTGTACTATCACAACATAAAACTGCCGTTTTGATAAATGTGACAAACGATAGAATATAACTTTGAATCAAATCTACGAAATATCAAATGGTTATTGAAACAAAACCTTTAATATTATTCGGTAATTATATGATAAGACAGAACATACTTTAAGAACTATTTTCTGGAGAATTTCAAAGTAAAATGCAATTTAAAATAACTACGACATATTTCAAAAACATATATGTTCTCAATCTTTTTTTTTACACTGGCTCGTCGACATAGTGACTACAGAGTACCTGATGGTAAGTACAGTGTAGTCCAAAAACGAAAGCGACTGTCAAAGAATGAAAATCCATTGATAGTCTACATCGTCATGTCGGCCCACATATACCACGACTGAAGGTCTCTAGGTATATGAGCTACTGGATATACACAAGCTGATCCCAAAACGCGACAAGCCGAAACTGGTCACTATGACGGGCTTTACACCCATGTACTGTGGTCGCGATCCAGACGGGCACCGACGCCCTACCACCTAGCTGCTGCTCGTTTAGCACCACCCAGGAGTCACGTGTATCTTTCTCTTTTGGTATAAATGCTCATATACCTAGAGACTTTCATTGGTAGTACATGCGGTCTGGAATAATGACGGCAAAATCCAATGGATTTGTCACTTCACCGTCGCTGTCATTCTTGCAAAACACAGGCACTTTCAATCAGATGCGGTGCACACATTTTGTCGACCCATATTTAAAAAACGTTGGTTGATAATGTCGCTCGTCTAGATGACCCTTAAGGTATACAATCGTTATTCGTTTTTTTTTTGTTTCTCGATGATATCGCGCTGCACCGCGGCGCAGTATCGAGTGATCAGTGCCAGGCCGATGACACCGCGCGGTTTTTGATAATATTTCTCGAGTTATACTCGTTTTTGGTATTAATTTACGTGTCGAGATACCCGTATGATACTGCGCTCTCATCTTACGGCATTTCGGAGAATCGTCGTTGTTTTAAAGGGAAATTTAGCAGAATTTTTTCTTTAAATTTAATTGGCACCCATTGCTTTCACATTAAACAAATCAATCTACTTATAACAATGCTGTTTTCAGGTACCGGGACTTAACCCAAGACCTTTAGCGTAGGAGGAAGGGTAACAAAATGCGCTATCCAAGCCTACAATATGGTATCATTAAATTATACGTAGATATTTTGAGGTCGTAGGAAGATAGGCCGAACTGGTCGTGATCAAAGTATAACAGTGCAAAGACCGTCATACTGACTCACTTCGGGTCGCCTTTTCGTGACCAGTTTGTGTATATTTAGTTCTATAGGTACCTAGAGAACTTGCGTCGTGATGTGGGCTAATATAGCGATGGCGAATGTCTAAGGATTTTCGGTTGTTGAAGTTGCTAGACTATACTGTTCATTCCTTCCGGTGTAAGGTAGTCAATTTGTCGACCCAGCATGAAAAAAACTTAATCATTTATTGTGGTTGTGGAAGCTTAGTGAATAACAGCCCGGTTTCCAGGATCGGCATCACGAATGTTCGTAGGTTCAAATCCCGGCACGTACTTCTGGGTTTTTCCAAACTGCGACTTTAGACACCACACGTTCCACGGTGAAGGGAAATGTCGTGAGGAAACCCGCATGGCATTTAATAAAAATGTCTTGTGTAATGTGCTCCGAGAATGCGATTAGCGCCAAAGTGAATGCAGCCACTAATGTTTTTCCATTTATCCCGAAAGAGATGTGCACGAAGATATATTATTATATTATCACAATACAATAGAACACTGATTTAAAGATTTTTCGTTTTTTTTCTGTTTTTGGTGAAGCACTCGTTTATCTTTTTCTGCATTTTTCCCATTGTCTACGTCCATTTTCCAGTTAATATCTAATATTATTTATAGAAAAAAAAAGTTAGTTTATTTAAGGTTTAATGTCGTCATATAAGGCGGCATCCAGTTTTCTTTATAATTTATAGGCGAACGCTTGACCTCAATCACACCTGGTGGAAGGTGAAGATGAGTCCGATAATGAACCACGTCCGCCCAACAAATGCCTATTCACTCTTCTATTAAAGACTCCCAGGTCATAAGATCGCGGAAATATCGCCGCTGGTAGCATATTCCACTCCTTAGCCGTTCGCATGATGAATGTACAAGCAAATCTTTTAGTTTAGTTTTTTTACCGTATAAAAACGGTGATTGTAGTACGTTGTACAGATATCAGGAAATTGTTTAAAATTATACGCTTTTAGATAACATAATCTTAGCTGTATACGGTCCATCTTATCTGATTCCCATTACTTTAATCTTTACTGATCATTTTTATATGCGTAAATCAAATAGAATCTAGACAGGAAGCGTTGGCTCGAAGCGGCTACGAGAATTATTTACGAAGAACAATTCTTTATTTTCTATGTTGATTTAAAATGTTTGCACTTTAAAACCATGAAATTAAGAATAGATTCAAAAATATAATCTAGGTCATGCTTAGAGTACTCAAGTATAAAGTCTATCATAGTGATTCGCTTCGGCTTGTCGCGTTTTGGGTTTAGTTTGTGTATGTCCAGTAGTTCATATACCTAGAGTTCTTCCGCCGTGGTACACATGGGCCGACATAGTAATGGCGACTGTCGACAGATTTTTGCTGTTCGCAGTCGTTGCCGTTAACGGACTGCACTGTACTTTACATAAGGTGCGATATAGTCACTTTGTCCAGTCAAAAAAAAGTTTAGCTTGATTTTTGATATGTATTTTTTTTTTGGAAATTATTGTAGGTACGCAATACGTGTCTATTGTACCCTTATTTTAATGTGTTTGGATTGACAACGCCTTAGAATTGCCTTTATAATTGCGTTCCTTTGTTAACAATTTCTTAAGTTTTAGACCTTTTTAATAATAGCGCAATAGCCAATCTTTCACCAATTGCTATGTATAAGCAATTGCTATGAATTTGCCGCCAACGCATCTGCGTGCAGACCGGTTGTGTTAGACCGAAAAAAGCTAACCTGTGTAAAGATAAACTTGGCAAGACAGTACATTCCAGGCTAGCGTCGTGTCTACACTGATCTTCATCAAAATCAATTTCGAACGATATAATCACTTTCAAACTATGCTGGCTTATGTATGTTTTTTTGTGTTTTTTATTGTTTAAATGTTGCCGCATTTCCATGAAACTATAAACAATAAAAAAAATACAGCGCAGCCACCTCAATCTACCGCAGAGAGGTCGAACGAGGGTACATAAACAAAAAAAGACCTCCCAGATGAAAACCAGACTATTTAAATATACCAGAAAAAACCTAGACAATAAACCTAAACGCTACTTAGAATTATAATCACGAAATGATTAGAAATATTTATGGCTACCATTGACTAAGTCGATCGATTAGTATTCTTTTAAACACACGCAGTCGATTCAAAATGGCCGTCACGTTGCGGATTCAAATAACAATTAGTCGCAAAACAAATGCATACACTTAGTGCTTAGCATTCTGAGTTATCCGGCGGGTAGGCACAACTTTTCAACGTGTTTTTGTTTTAAATAACGGTTTTTGATGGGTACATCTGTTTATTTAGGCTAGAACAAAGAAATTTTCTAACTCTTACTTTTGCCGAGTCCTTGATCTGAGGAATGGTCTTCCAGCGAGTGTTTCATTTTTTTTTAACCCAGACGAAATCCCTCAGGGAATGATGAGGGTTACCCCCCAGTGTGTCGGACTTGCACCGACTAAAACCCACGGGGAATTCCTTCCATCGGCTGTCGAGTGCCAAGGGCAAGGCTGAGCCATCTTCCTCGGCATCCGGCGACGTCTAGCCTTCTGCAGGCCCCGCCTACTTGGCTGGGGGTGGCTAAATAGTCACCACCCCCGCGTACACCTAACACATTTAGCGGGGAGAGTGGCGTAAAGTGCCACCCTCCAGCGAGTGTGTTCCCACCGTCTATGATAACTCTTTAAACGAAGTGTAAAGAGATTTTTGTACAGGTCATCACTGTGTTAATGGACATGTTTTTATTTCCTATTGATATTTGAAGTTTTGTTTTGGATTGTATCATGGTTACCCTGACGGTATGGTGTGTTGAATAGGTTAGAAAAAAAAATTTATGTCTATAACGATCAAGGTTTTAGTTACTAAAGTCACATTATAATACATTGTACTCTCTTCCTTCTACAAATGTACTGGATTTCTAAAATTAAGTGTGAAGGGATTGTGACTGTGGCGGCTCGGTAGATAATGGACCGGTTTCCGCGAATGTTTGTAGGTTCGACTCTCAGCACGTACCTCTGGGTTTTTTTAAATTACGTACGGATTTAGATACCACATGCTCACCGGTGAAAGATACCACCTTGAGGAAACCCACATTGCATCTAATAGAAATAGCATGTGTAAATACTTTAAGAACGGCGATCCGCTGCGCCACTGGTCACCTTGGACACGACATATAAGCGTGAAGTAGATATAGGTACTAATCAGTGGCGTGCATATTGTTTTCACACAAGGCAAGAAATCAGTAAGAAAACTTACTTCGACTCTTCTATTGCTCTTTCTCTATTAAGGGACTGTGAAAACATGTTATTTTTTTCGCATGTTATTTTAAACATGTTATTTTAATCGCAATTGTGAATTTATCTAGTATTGATTAATTAATTCAGAATGTTAGAATTAGGTGCTCATAGATCGTAGGGCAAGCATTGTTTTTATGCTTGTATGAGATGAACGCCACTGGTACTAATATATCTCTCCCATTTTTTTTTTGTGTTTGTGTAGGCCCGCATGATCGCGATGACTAACGATAGGTCAACTGATAATCTTACTCAGTTTTTCGATTGCATTGTACTTTAATCAAGTGGGATGCAGTCAATGTGCAGATTGTATTGTATAAAAAACACTAATATGTATTGTATTTTAAGTTTTTTTCATTCAGATTGAGATAAAGTTAAGTACAAAATAAAGTAAAAAATCCTATTTGTAGTTAGTATTGACTTTTATCAAGCTACTATATCTATCTAGACAATCTCTAATACTTTTAATTTCATTTCAATTTGTTTGTTATAACTTCAGGATAAAAAAAATAGTCGATGCTACTTTGTTTTACAGCCACAATTTGTTTTAGGAATTTCTACATATACGTAGCACAACGTTCCTATTATTAATTTTATATTTGGAATAAATTAACAATCAATAGACATACACATCATACGATAGACTGCGTATGTAATACAACTAAAGAGAGCGATAATCTAGTCAAGTAATTCAATGAATTAAATTGATATTAATAGAAAAATATAAACTGATTGATCTAATAACGAAACCATATAATTGATCAGCTACTGCATAAAACGTATATAGCATTACTAATATATAATTGATGTGTTTACAGAAATATGTGTATAAAATTCGATCTCTTCTCCTTAGCAATCTATGAAGTTTCAATGATCAATTTTGAATTAAGAACAACGAATTTTAGCATTCTGCTTGGAACACATTCCGAACGCAAACAAAATCTAATTCAGAATCGGATAAAATTCGAATTTTGAAAACGTTTTCGAAATTAAAATGAGACGGATCCACACGTCTAATTTAGCCGGTGGACTCGCAGCGATTACAAGTTAAGGCCGGCCATAAACCATGCGTTTTACGATGCAACGGAAAGTCGTGCACGATGGCGCGTACGTGCCAAATAAATCAGACGAAACGCAAATATTACTGTCTGTGCCGGTGACGTCATAAACTTCTATATTTAAAAGGATAATAACACAGAGCCATGCTAATTAACATAATCTGCACACGTAAAAACTTAATGAGCCTCTAGCGTGTATACTTTTTGCAGGTTGAGCAACACTCGGTTGAGGTATGTAAATACCTACGGCAAGGTATTGGGATTTTTTTTAAAAGTAATATGACAAAGTAACTATACTACGCATGACAGTAGGTGCAATGAACTGTTCACGAATATGGAAATTATTTAGAGGTGAGCGTCTATTGGCAGTCATTCTTGTCATATCGACTTAAACAAGCCAAACTGGATGATAGATATAGGATGTGCAAAAATTGATTCCAAAAAGCGACAAGCTATGAGCTCACAAACACCAACTCAGTTGTAATAATAGTGTAAAAAAGAGCAAAATCGCATGAGAACCATTTACGCAGAAATAAACTGCCATTTGCGCACGCGGCTCATCATTAAATGCAGTTTTGCTCATATCGTGAATAACACGAGCGGATTAAGCGCGGATTGATGTCGGCGCGCGAATAAACGAATATATTCCCACTTAATAAGCTTCCTGACGACGCGACGCGACCAAATCGTAGGTAATTGCTCGAGCGTTATGCTTTCCTGGCACTTGTCAGTGTGCGACTGAATTAATCCTGTCTAGTATTTTACAAGTTCTATTTTCAGTCTAAATTGTTGTTTTTTGTTTTTTTTTTAATACATGTAGTATATATATGCTAAAGGTATTAAAGAGTTCAATGATATTAAACGTTAGCTATTAATTGTATTTCCACGAAATGTTTTAAGTATCTACTTATGTATTTTTTTATTTTAAAGACATTAACCATATTCTCAATTACCTTCGACTTTTTGTTTGTTTTAGGTGTAATTTGATAATACCTAGAACGTAGAAAGATTTTTAATTTATAAAAAGTATCTATAATTCTAATTTCTCAAGTATCTATAATAATCTATATATTCATTTATTTCGTATAGAATAAAATAGAAATCAACTTTGTAGGTACGTGCTTTTTTCTTTTTTTATTCGTTTCGTTTTTTTTTTTTCGGTGTTTTGGATTTTACTTCAGCCAAAGAATTATCTTTATCATGTCTTAGAGCCCTAATGTCAGTCGAGTCCAGAGCGGCAACTGATATTTAGCGGGCCCGTCACAAAGGTGACAACAGTGCTCCACACCCGACAGCTCCTGTGCCTGATACAGATAAAAAAGTTGCCACGGTGTGATTTTTTTTACTTTAAATGGCATGTGAAAGGAGTGAACATTTTAAAATATTCATCTTCTTTGTTTCCTTGCAATCATTTGGTCTCATTTTTCTCTTTATATGATTTATGCTTACTTTTGCGTCCAAATTTCTTAAGCATAAACATTTCATCAAAGATTGAAATTTTAATTGAGAAATCTGCAAATTATTAACCTTTAACGCATATTTAAAGTATCCATAATTTACTTTGAAAGAAATTGATAAAATGTATGAGGCATACGAAAACCATAATATGACGCGAGTCGCAAAGGAATATCAGTAAATTAGGATATATTTGTGGGCAGTTAACTTGTTACGGTCAATAAACCGCGGAGTGGGCGTGTAATCCGACGTATAATGCGTAACTCACGCGTGGGCGGCTAAAACACGCCGCGAAGCTTAAACGAGCGTGAAAAAAACCGCTCATATTCTTACAGGCCTAATATTTTATAATTTTCGATTATTCATTTAATAATATCATAATTTTATATCGTTTCAGGGGTGAGCACAAATGTGCTAATAGCTATATCCTAAATAATAGCTTAGTTTTGAAGTCAGTGCTGTCTGCATTTAAAAGTTATAATCTTATATCACTAATTTATGGATTCAGAAAGCATATTTACTTTTTAAACTGAGTTGAATTTTGTTCTCTTTACTAAGACTTTATGACTCGCGTAATATATAAAAGAAACTATAGAAAACCATAGTTCTTCAATAGGAGTCACAGTTATACGATAACTCACATCCCGGCTAGGACTATGAAGATCTCTAACTCTATCTATAGCTGAGTCGCTGGTCTTTGGTATGGTCTTCCGGCGAGCGTGACTCCACCGTCTTATGATACAGGATCCTTTAAACAAATCGTGAAGAGATATTGTGCAGGCTGGCATGATCGCTGCAACTATCGATTTTTTTTACTGTTGATAGTCTTCGTCGTTTTTCGACTGCACCAAGCTTACCATCAGGTGTGGTGTCACTGGGTCTTGTCAGGATAAAAAAAAATGTCATGTGTATTAGTGCTGCGAGATCGACATACAGCCATTAAGTATCTCTGCTTGCCCCGAAAGGAATATAGCGCGACGATATTCAATATTATTATTAATAGTTCTGTAGTTAACTTTACGCTGATATAGCGTAATGATATAATACGCAATAATCATAAATATGATTCCACATTACCCCGTTTTATTCGTAATTTGTTGAACGAATTGAAAAATTAATAGATCAAATTACACCAGCTCAGCGACGCAACGGATGAAATAAATAACAGAATAATCGGCAAACAGCGCGGCTAATTAGTCATTAAAATTTAAATTCAAAATCATTAGTACTAAATAAACATGAGATTCCTTTTAAAAACGAAAATATTTTGACGAAAGTAATTTACAGTAAATTTATGATGCGCCATCTTGATCGATATTTATTGTCACCGCCATCTATCGGTGAGTAGGAAACATTAATTAAAACGCATTTTGTTGTGTCATTTGTAAATAAATTACTAAAATATTTTATCGAACGAGACCAATTACTCTATATGCTTAAAAATAGGTTAATATGTATTAGAAATCTATTTTTAATCACACTCTTTCTATATTCGTCGGTGTAGGTAGAAAGAATTCCATTGCTTAGACATGAGTGAGTCTCCTGGACAGATGAGGCGAAGGCATTGCGTGTGTGTCCTGTACACCGCCTGATGAGGTCTTGGGGGTTGGGATCTTTACACCAACCCTTCCTAGAGATGGGCCTGAGAAAGGCTATTCGCTCGCCGGGTCGTTTGAGGAATACGGATTCCTTAGTAAGACTAGCAGTTTTTGTAGGACACCCCGGGGGTTTTTAATCAGTAGGCATCTGACACACCGGGATCGCCGCCTTCACAGTTATTTTGATAGTCCTATGCAGGGTATTCCCCCGGGTCATACAATACAAGAAATAAGTGTTTCTTAAGCTTTATAAATCTTTCCTTCTTTTTTTTACACTGACTCGACATAGTGACTACAGAGTACCTGATGGTAAGTACAGTGTAGTCCAAAAATGAAAGCGACTATCAAAGGATGAAAATCCATTGATAGTCTCCGTCGTCATGCCGGCCCACATATACCACGACTGAGGGTCTCTAGGTATATGAGCTACTGGATATGCACAAGCTGAACAATTTTAAATAATCAAATGCATAAAACCAGAGTTAATTGTGGACGCCTAGTGGATAAACCCGTATACATGCCTGGCAACGCGAAAGGTCGTAAATTCGTATCCTGGCACGTATCTCTGGATTTTTCCAAATTGAGTCACCATATGCTCACCGATGAAGTAAAACCTCGTGAGGAATCGCGCCTGGCATGTAATAGTAATGTCATGTGAGAATCTGTGCTACTGGTCACATTAGGTACGACATATAAACGCTATGTGGATACAGCCACTCTAAAAGACACTCTGCTCACCTCAAAAGGATCTATAGCGTCATAATATATTAACATATTTATGTGTACACATTGATATAGCTCCAGGCTACGCTGACATGTATATAATCATGGCTTGTAAGCAGTAGCGTTCATTTCATACATGCACGAAAGCATTGCATGTCCTACAATAAATAAGTCTGAAACAAATTACTTAAAGATGAACAAACACCTACCAACATATATTCATACGTATTCTATTTTCAAGCCATGTTTCTTTTGTATAAGAACTATAATAATATAACATTTAAATTAATTACGCGAACACTGCCTACCTTGTTTAAATAGCTTATGCACGTCACTGCTTGTAACAAACTAATTTATTTATCATAGAAACCGCTGCTATCGGGACTCGAACTTTTAATCTTCGGCATTGCAGACCGAGTTACCGTTGCGCCATCAAGCTGTTAATTTTTTTTGAAACCAGGGTGCACAAGGGCTTGCTTGCCTGGTGTTTTCCTTCACAATATAACTAGACTTTGTGGTGAAAACATGATGAGCAGGTAAGCGGGCAATTGCTCGAAAAGACCGCAAGAGCACGCCGTCACCACGATGCGAGCTTGTTAAAACTTATTTTATTCCTCGTTCGACATTTTTTTCCTTTTTACTTCGTCGATAACTAGTTGCTATGAGTTACCGTCGTGCGGTTACGCTCTTAACACTCGCACAAAAAAACTTACCTCAGTCTGTGGCTTAAAAACATTTTAAGACTAGATTAACAATAATTGACCATATACTGGGTCTTATTAAAAACACTATGTGGTGTTCGAGAAGAGTTTTGTCCTCCCTGAGGTAGTTCCCAAAAGACGCGGCATGACGGGGCTGTGGAGAATTGATTACAGGAGCCACAGTTCCCGTTTATATGCAGTAGTGGTCACCTTGAGGTTTTTAACCAGTAGAAGTCCATTAATCCAGGGTCACCAGCTCTGCGTGTAACTGGAACGGTCTGATGAGGGTTATCCTCGAGTAAAAAAAAGATTTAAAAAATTACAGAGTGATTTTACAAACTAGGGATATATTCAGCATTCGTTTGTAATTCCAAATATGTAAAAATAGTGACATCTTAATATTTCCTGCAAAGCATAAAGAAATGAATAAGAATTAATTACTTAGTAGTTATTTTGCCTGTCCTAAGCCAGGATAAAGTGCGTAGGGAAAACGAGTCAATACATGTTTACCTAAAATTACGTAAAATAAACTTTATTTGTGAGTATCGTATCATGCGTCACACGCGCTACAGTGTCCTTTTTACGGATCAGTGTGTTTTGACTCATTTCAATCAGGATTTTGTCTCGAACACTATAAATGACCTGAATCTGATACCATGATAACACAAAAAAATATAAGGTTAATGCATTCTATTAAAATTGTTTTTTCTAATCAATCCATTTCTCGTAAAGTCCCCAGCGGCACATTACAGCGTGTCGATGACCCGGCGACATAACGCATAATCTGCGTGATTATTTCGAATCGCCAACACGTTACATTACTTTAGTGGTAATCTCTAGTAACGGCGCACTGACGGCTAATCTCTTCTCGCTTTAATGTGGGAAAACTGCACCGTGTATTATTACTAGCCAGTTTCATCCAACTGCAGGGCAAAGGTCTCCCATCCCTTCTCCACTATATTTGTGGAGTCTATGAGAAGGGGTTTGGGCAGTTAACCCAGCACGCTTGTCCAATGTGACTTTGCAGTAGCAATCTGCGTTCAATTCGGTATACTGTATACCTTAGTCCAGTGACGTTGCTTTCATAGGAAAGATATATGGCGTGAATATAAAATTGATGTAAATATAAATCGTTCCTGTTTTTATTTAACTTTAAGGAATTTATTCTTGACTTTTTTATCATAGATGCATGCAATGCTTGCATATTGCATAATCATATTAATTAAGTAGTCTATACTTGTAAAATTGTTCGCTCCGAATACACTGGCTGCCCATAAGCTTGACATCTCGTATGGCTTGGTAGTTTTTCAATTGTTGATATCCTGCTTTGTAATTTATAACTAATAAATAAATAAGTCTAATTAGAGTTTAACAAATCCTCCTCCTCCTTTTTGCTGCGAACCGCGAAGGAGTGGAACTCGCTTCCTGGGTCTGTTTCCGGCATCTTATGACATGGGAATCTTCAAACGTCAAGTGAATCGGTATTTGCTGGGCGAGCGCGCTCCATCGTCGCCCTCATCATCACTTTCCAGCAGGTGAGATTGAGTTCAAGCGCAAGTCGATCAGTAATTAAAAACGAGCAGCAGCGAGGTGGTAGGGCGTCGGTGCCCGTCTGGATCGCGACCACAGTGCATGGATGTAAAGCCCGTCATAGTGACCAGTTTCGGCTTGTCGCGTTTCGGGATCAGCTTGTGTATATCCAGTAGCTCATATACCTAGAGACCTTCAGTCGTGGTATATGTGGGCCGACATGACGATGTAGACTATCAATGGATTTTCATCCTTTGATAGTCGCTTTCGTTTTTGGACTACACTGTACTTACCATCAGGTACTCTGTAGTCACTATGTCGAGCCAGTGTAAAATAAAAAACTCAGACTAAAGTCGACTTCAAGTACGGCATTACATTACGGCTAACATAGAAATAAACTAAAGTGATAAAATTGTTAACAAATTATTTATTATCTTTAAACAGATAGCCAGTGATAAAAGGATCGTAAAAATAATTAAAAATTACAGAAAAACGTGTCACTGATCGCGTTACACGACGGGAACGCTTATTTACTCAAAACACTTTGGGTTTTATCGAGAATTGTGGCGTCATTCAGTCGACGGGTATTGACGCCGAGGCGCAAAGCGAGTGACTATCACTGTTATTTATTTTTATATAATCTGTAGTGCCTGACCGAAAGCTTACGCCACCTTCGGCATAAAAAACATTCGGCAAAACTTACGAACGGGAAATTTTAGCTAAAACCCAAGGTTTCTAGAAAGCGTAAATCTGCAAACTGCACACAAAAGCGGCTTGTATTTGTATAAAAATTTTAGCGGTAGCGTAGATTCGACTCCCAGCATACACACTTCTAGGCTTTTCTATATTACCACAAGTATGTAATTGGCCACGACATTCTCACCGGTAAAGATAAACAATGTGAGGAAACCAGCATGGCATGTTATAAGAATGTCATGTGTAACTAACTGCCTTGATTACAGCAGTTAGCTGTGCTAGGTCACTTTGGGCAAGAAATACAGCACAAAGTGGATAATTTTTTACATGTTTAGCTGTAATAAAATAGTCCAGGATAAAATTCGTTTTTTTTTAAATATACTATTAGATACCCTACGTATGTGGTGCATGTCCTTATATTTGCATGCAGAGATTCGATTCTACATTGATGATGCGAGTTTTACCCCGAGCATAACGAAAACACCACATGTACAGGACATGTAAAGGACAGTTAACATACAATTATACACACACACACTAAATCACATACAGAAAGTACACAATCACACTACACGTTTCATATATAAATGTTATATTATTATTTCATAATCATTATTTGAATCGCATTTAATGCTCTCATATAACCTTGTTATACAAATCATTTTGGTTAATCTGATTTTTTGCTTGTTTTCCTATATTAATTAAATTATATACTGTAGATTTGTAAATCAATAAATAAATAAATAACAGTAGGTGAGGCCTGCAGAAAACCAGACACCGCCGGGAGCCAAAGACGTTATTGACCCTGGTGATTTTAATCGGTAGAGATGTTAGGCAGAGATTTAAATATACTATTTCGATTTTGCTTAGCAAAGTTCTCTAAAAATAAATTCGTTTTAACATAAACTGAAAATATAATAGTACCTTGAGTATAGCCATAGTATTCGCAGAGCCAAGCCCGTGTTGACAAAATCCGTGACTTACCAATTCCTTTGACATTTATTGAGTAATATAAATTGTAATATTTTACTAAAGTCTATGTAAACTTAAAGTTTCGTCTATAAATTTCAGCCTAAGACAGCTAACAGAGAGCTAAGCCTAAGAGGGCAACTGCCCTGACTTCCTATGAGGATTTCTACCGGGCTTACAGAAAAAGCCCGCTGGCAGTGAGTAGATGGACATCCTGGAAGTTTTTGGACAGTAGGAGTTTGGCACACAGGAGCCGCCACCCCCTACATCAGTCTAGACGCTCCTATGCAGGAACTTACTCCTGCTTAAAAAAAAGGAAACAAAATCGCAAGCAAAAGTTAGTTATTTGTAAACACGTTACATAAATATCTGATTTCACGTCGATTAAATCCTTAATTATATCTTGACGTTCAATTTAAAGTTGCTTTAAAATTATTTATTCGCCGCATCCCGGATTACGTCCCATGCCGAGAGAGCCTTCTTTATTACAAGAAAATAATTAGTGTCTGACTGTCTGCTTCGGCTTCGGGGTCGGCCACCTTCGGCAACCTTCGGCAAACTTGCAAACGGCCGAATAAGTAAACCTCAAGCTTTCTAGCCAACTTTAACAAAGACCGATTAATTAGATTATAATAATAGTATTTATTATATTATTTACTAACGATTATATACATTGACCTAGTCTCAAATTAAGCTTGCGCTTGTACTATAGGTACTAGACAAAGATACCATATACACACTTAACTACATATATACAACTATGACTCGTAACAAATTCGTCTGCTCATCATAGAAAAGTTTACCACTGCCCAGGTACTCGAACCCAGGATTTTAGCATCCTAAGTAGGTTCACTATAAATTTCTATAAATTGAAAAAAAAACTTTTTACCTTTATATGTAAACAAATTAGTGGATAGTAATGTAGTTTTGAACAACAATGTATATAATTGACTCTGTTTTTATGGCTGTCCGTTCCCGTTTGCCGAATTAATAAAATAAATGATGCCGAAGCAGCCGAAGCTTCGGTAAGACTCTAAAAATAATAAACATGAGCCCGCAGCGCATAGCAATAAGACGCTCGTCTGATATAACTTGAATTACAATTTTAATTCTCGTCAAATCCCCGTTTTTATTGTGACTGGCCGAGGCCGGGCGCGGGGACATCATTTTGCCTTTCAAAGTTTATTTAGTAAGGACTTTCGCTACAAGAAATCATATCTGAGATGCAGCTTCGAATAAATTCGTAAATTTTATATCCACCTCATTATGTTCGGGCGAGTTGTGATGGCTGCTTATGAATAAAAAGTCTTTTAAATCGATGCAAAAATATTTCCTGTCGGAATAAATCGAAGATTCTACACAACGGATGAGAGTTCGAAACCGTTAAAGATGGGTTAGAACAGTGATTCCCAAAGTGGTCATAGAGGACCTTAAGGGTTCCCCGTAAGACTCGACGGGGGTCTATTTTGTGTTAAAAAAGAAGTTTCACAAGTTATATGTTGAGGTCTATGAAAATTTATCTAATTTCGATAGTAAAGAACAAAAATGTTGGCCTGGCTTTTCTTATCAATGTAGTTAGGTAACACACTATTTAAAAGAAAATTAGTGAAACACAAGCTATTTCAAAAACTTCAGTGATTTTTGACGGGCTATATTTCGAAGAAAATGGTCAGATTAAGACTTTAAAAAAGTGTTTTGAATCAATATTCTACTTTGCTCATTTTTAGCCACTTCATATTTTTTTGACGGATTTTGGAATTATGGTAAAAGTATAGCAGCAAGGAATCTACCGAAACCAGTCAAATTTTGTAAATGCACGACGAGATAAAAAGTTTTGGAATCACTGTGATAGACAATGTACCTATCTGTTTTTGCTAGTATTGTTTGTTGAATGTCGGTTTGTCTATATTCAAAGTCCTTAGACCAAGTTACATTATATTACATAAACGATAATATATCTTGTTAATTACAACATAACAAACATGGCTCTTTTTTTTAGGAAAACGACATGAGGAAACCTGGTTGGCATCTTATAAAAACGTCATGTGTAAGTAAATGCCTTTAGAACGGAGATCAGCTGCGATATTGACCATGTTGGCTATGACATATAAGTACAAAGTGGATACAAGCGTTAATGCATCTCAGCTGACCCCGTTAGGGTTATAGCAACACGATTAGTGGCGTTTATAGGGTATTTGTACAAGATAGGCAGATTTCGCGTAGTTAATTTGAATACTATATTATGATAGTAAATATTATATTGTTTTCATAAGAAAGATAGATGGCGTAAACATAGAATAGATATGAATATAACTGGTTCCTTTTTTTGTTTAACTTTAAGCAATTTATTCCACACTTATTTATCACTAGCTGATCCGGCAAACGTTGTTTTGCTATATAAGTTATTGTAACATCTTCTAAGATGTTCATTGAAATTAAGTGATGTCAAAGACAATTTTGTTCACAATTAAATACTCTTAATCAACAACACATTTATTTGGATAAAGATTAATATTATTACGTTGATACAACTCTTAACAAATAATGCATTAATTTCGACCAAATTTGATTATCATAAAAACGGTTCTAGTGAGTTATTCTTAAAAGATAGACATATACTGTCCGGGATATTTTTTTAGATCATTTTAAGAGGAATAATTCTTTCATACATATATTTTTGGTATCTTGAACCGTTTTCGCAGCGCACGCAATGGAAGCCTTCAAGAATGAATAATTTTGCCCGTTTTTTCACATTTTTCATTATTTCTTCGCTCCTAATAGTTACATCGTGATGTTATATAGCCTAAAGCCTTCCTCGATAAATGGTCTATTCTACACAAAAATATTTTTTCAATTCGAACCAGTAGTTCCTGAGATTAGCGCGTTCAAACAAACAAACAAACTCTTCAGCTTTATAATATTAGTATAGATAAGGGTATGCAATGCTTGCATGCATCTATGGAATGAACGCTACTGAAGACGATATACTATTATTTCACAAGTGACTGCCTGGAGTAGAACAACCATGATACACGGTCAAGTGCTTAACCACATTCCAAGCATACCGAATCTATTAGAGAGCCCAATTCGTCATCACAAACTCCCTCAAACGTAACATTTATTTTAAAGTAGATAGCCATTTTACTAAATTACTATAATTTAGACGAGAACAAAACTACACCCTGTCAGGATTGTAACCAGTAAATCATATGATTGGTGTTTTTGTGCGATGGCCTATTATAGACCTTTAAACGGATCTGTAGTTCTTTTGAGGGTCTATACATTTTTATTGAAACAACTGTTTAACTTTGTTCCACCGTAACTTTGGTCTTCGGAGTTACAGCTTTCAGTAACTCACATCCCGGCCAGGACTAAGAAGTTATCTAACTCGTTCTTTTGCCGTGTCGTTGGGCTGTGGAATGGTCTTCCGCCGAGCGTGTTTCAATCATTCAATCATCTTATAATATCGGGTCTTTTAAGCGAAGATTGAAGATATTTGTGCAGGCCGGCATGATCGCTGCGGCTATCGATGGTTTTTTTTGTGCTGTTGGAGGTCCTTGTTGTTTTTGGTCTGCACCATGCTTTCCATCAGGTTTGGAGTAGTCACTGTGCCGTGTTAGTGTAAAAAAAACTAGCCCGTGCCTATGACGTCATTATTTTTATTATTTACATGCGGACCCTTGACCTCAGTCACACCTGGTGGAAGGTGAAGATGAGTCCGACAGTGGATTGCATGGGTTCAACAAATGCCTATTCTCTGTTCTCTCAAAGGTTCCAGATCATGGAAATATAGTTGCTGGAAGCATATCTCACTCCTTAGCCGTTCGCATGATAAATGTAGAAGCGAAACTCCTCGTGAGGATATAAGGAACGTCCACCACATACGGATGGAATCTGACACGGCGTCTAATGGTTTTATGGAACGGGGCTGGTGGAATTAGAGACTGTAGCCCCTGAGAACGCTCTTCATTATGCAACTGCAACGGCAGCGGCTACCAGTTGATGAAAATCGGCGTTTTGAGGTGGTAGGGTGATTGCCCGAACTAAAACGTGATGACAGTAGGTACCTATACAACTGTAAAAACCGTTATAATAACTGACTTCGGCCTGTCACGTTTCGGGAACACTTTGTATATTTGTGTGATTGGAGCTACGCAGCGGATGTATACTTTTTTTTCGGCATTCCTGCGTTGATGGCCTGGGAAAGACCTTCACAACAAAACCGGGCTTGACCTTAGGGGATGTAAACTGTATGTAACAGATTGTGTGAAATGTGCTGACATTTAAAATACAGGTAATCCTAGTTTGGGTGTAAGCTGACTTTAATGTGCTGCTTTGTAATTGTTTTTTCTAATAAATAATTTATTTATTTTTATTTTATTTATCGTTGGACTCATCTTCATTTTCTGCCCAGTGTCATTTACGTCAAGCGTTCGCTTGTTAACTATAATTAAAAACTTCACTGTACTTACCATCAGATGCAATATAATTATTTTGTCGAGCTAGTATAAAAAAATCAATTGCGTTTGTTGTTATTATATATTTCGTTTTTCGTCAAAAACAAACTTTTTTTTGACCAAAGTGTAATCGAAATCAAAACAACGTCTATACAATTCCCGCTAAATCCACAAAGTAGGCTCGATGTATAAAAATGATTAAATAAATATGTAGGGCTGAGGGAGCATCCACGTGCTAGGCTTCTGCTGGTGACAGGTCCCGAAATTAGTCACGTGGCCATTAATGGCCCCGCAAGGCCGAGCGGGGCGGATCCAGCCCGCTTGCCGACTGTCCCGCGCTGAACAGTTGGCGATATCGATCTGCCGATACCCCTGAGTACACGGGAATGTGAATCCTGTTGAAGGTTTCGCTTTCTCTATAAACACTAAGGATTTATAGACTCTTTCGTGACTTTCCTTTGACTTATCTCAAACATATTATATTAATTAAATACATATTTTTAATATCGCAGTGGATATGCGATCTATTCGTTCTATATGCAGAGTAACGCTTGCGGATCGCGTTAGGAACGTAGAGAGATGCAGAATAGTTGGTTAGAAAGATAGGATCATCGCGTGGCCAGTGGGGATGATGAATGATGAAAGGATGACGAAAAGAATATACAATATGAGTGGAAGTAGAAGCCGAGACTTACCTGCACAGGTCAAATACAGAGAACTCTATGGTAGGGCAATGTCAAAAGTACGCGGAATCGGTGAGATAGATTAATGTTAAAGAAGCGAAAGGCATTTGTAAGAATAGAGAGAAGTGGTGCTCCATTCTCTCTGCCTACTCTAATAGGCATCTGGCGTTATAATATGTACATTGATTAATAATAATTATACCAAAACAAAATTCACAAAAATCATAAATAATTGGCTCTACCGGCTACCTTTTCAGATGGTGGCATAGATGGGCAAAATGTAATCAGATTAATAAAAATGATTACGATTACATTTTACGTTTTTTTACTATTAATATGACTGCATTTTGCTCATCTATGTTTAAACGCTACAGAATCCCAGATTGCAAACACATTTATGATTTCATCCATCTCTGAATGCCATTGTTAATATTCTTTTTTAATCACTCGATAAAGTAACAACACTGCTCCTAATGGAAAGTATAATGTTGTTGAAGAACAGCAGTAACCACCAGCGGACGAGAGTCTATTGACAGGCGTCGTCGTAAACCCGAGCGACATATTTGAAGACAGGTTGCTAGGTACATAAACTACAGACCTCGGAGAAGTGAACACTGCTGTGTCTCCGGTCCCGGCTAGACGGAGAGAAGGAGCACCCTGGGGGTTTTAGTCAGTGCAGGTCCGACACACCGGGGGGCGGCTCTCATCGCCCCCTGAGGTTCGTTAGGGATTTCACTCGGGTTATCAAATGAAAGGTACATATACAGCAGGACGCGGCAGGATTAAACGAGGCACTATGATGGCCCTTACACTTATGTACGGATAATCAGCCTACCACCTAGAGACCACTAGGTGAGCAGTAGCGTTCATTACATAGATGCATGAAAGCATTGCTTGCCCTGACGTTAACTAAGTCTCGAATAAATTGCTTAAAGTTAAGCAAAAGATGAAACAATTAATGATCATATCTATTTTATATTCACGCCGTCTATCTTTTCTATGAGAGCAATATAATATTTACTATCATAATATAATATTCTAATTAATTACTCGAATTCTGCCTATCCTGTCCAAATATGCTATTCGTCACTGCAGGTGAGCTATCAGTCTGCTTGCTGGCGAAGGTTAAAAAAGGTCTTTCACAGTAGTAGGTACCTACGTTAAGAGATCGTGAGTTAGGTTTAGGCACTCGGCTTGTCTCGGCCCGTCTCGGCAAGCTCGATTAGCGAGGCATCGGCACGCCGCCTGATTGGGCCATCCATCACCGCCGCTGCCCTCCGCCCTCAGCGTTTTCCACCCTCCAGCCGACTTTCCGCCTTAACTTTCCAACAATACAGTCCACTTTCCAACACAGACCGCGTCTGGCTGAGTAGTACGTCTACCGATACTAAGTACGTTATAGTGATGCGACTGGAGTCCGATTCATTGTTGCTACATTCGATTGATTTTAAGTACTCAAGTGGTTGAGTTGTGTCTGAATTACTCGAATATCCGATTAAATAGCACGGCCTGATTGCTCACTGTTAGGGTTCGTCCTTGTAACGTTGAAGGTCTTGGGTTTGCGTCCCTGTGGCGGTAAACATTTATGTGGTGAACAGGTTAGTTTGTTACGAGTTATAGATGTATATAATAAATTTAAGTATGTATATCTTTGTCTGGTATCGATAAAACAAACATAAGCTTACTTTGAGCCTAGGTTACTATATATAATCGTCTAGAAATATATAAATAAAATATAAGTCTATATATACCATATACCCACCCTGAATGTCCATTTTGAATATTGGTGAAAATTATGCAATCAGCTGGGTAGTTTCCGAGTTTATTCATACATATAAATAAACAATCTACCCCCCGTCCTGTGATATTGGGTCATCTTAACGATGTGGGAAAATATATCTCTGCAAGACGGCATGATCACTGTGACTGTAGTTATGTTTTACTATACTGTTGACCATCGTAATTATTTTATGGACTGCATCATACTTACCATCAGGCGAGATTAGTCAAGATATATATATATATATATATATATATATATATATATATGGCGCATCGCCACATCGCTCCTAAGAAGGTAAAAGAGGGGTTGATAGATTGTTTGAAATACGGCCAGTTTTTAGAGTAAATCGCATCTAATCGAAGCCAGCCTACTAGTATAGTTGGACCTCTCGCTGCCGTCCGTTTTCAACTCCATGGTCAGCAGTGAAGAAGCGTGGCTGCCAGTGCTTGGTTTTTGCGAGCTGATCGTTAGCACAAGGAAGAAGGTCGAGCTGGTAGGGAGATCTCAACCGCCCCTGGGCGTAGGAGACCTTGTGCAACCTCCAGCTATAACAATAAGCTGGGGAGTAGTACTTGAGGGAGTTCACTGCCCATGCGTGGCGGCGACGCTGTGTGTGCAATCCCACACACGGTCTATTTTCAAAGAATGGAAGGACAGGAGTACACCTCTTGGCTCCTGTAATTGCGAAGGCCTAATAAGGCTCACTGTGCACTGGTGACAGGGTTCGAGTACAAGCCCACGGCCAGCGGCCACGCAAAGTAGAACCAGGATTTTTTTTATTCGATAGGAGTCTAACGCACCCGGAGCAGCGGTACTCAATACCTGACTATTGTCAGTTGACCTTAGTAACGGGGAATTAGCAAGCGAGTAATAGTATCGATATTTTTCAATCGAATTTTATCGATTCAACTGGAGTCTCTCGATTCAAATCGCGTCATTAGTACGTTATATTAGTACACTTTACGCGTTTGTTTTTTTGCGGTCGCGGGTCGACGCTCGCTCGGCTATGATACCCATAGGATTTTGATTGAGGTTTTGTTTTATTTGGCGCGACGTTTCGGGTTTACATTTCTCGTATTCCATCGCCTTTTTTTTTTTTCTCATAATGTTGCATTGTTCCTAACGAGATTGTGCCGATACTTGGGCATGTAATAAAGACGTTTTTTCGTGAGTCACTCTTAACCAGCCTTCAGAATATGGTTTTGCAACTAGTACATTATACTCTAATACTGACTGTGGGTGCATGGTGAATGAGAGACTGATATCCTTGCGCGTCGACACGAATGGTCCAAGGTTCGCATCCCGGTTTGTACTTTGAGTTTCTCCAGATTAAATATGAAGAAACCTGCATGACATGTAATAGAAAAGTCACGTGTACTAAACTAAGCTGTACTAGGCTGTGAGAACGGCGATCAGCTGCGCTACTGGTCACGTTGGGCACAGCATATAAATCTAAAGCGGATACAACCACTAATTTGCCTGCTTACCCTGAAACGGATACAACGTAATGATATTTTATTAATCTATACTAATATTATAAAGCTGAAGAGTTTGTTTGTTTGTTTGTTTGTTTGTTTGAACGCGCTAATCTCAGGAACTACTGGTTCGAATTGAAAAATTATTTTTGAGTTGAATAGACCATTTATCGAGGAAGGCTTTAGGCTATATAACATCACGATGCAATTATTAGGACTGAAGAAATAATGGAAAATGTGAAAAAAACGGGGAAAATTATTCATCCTTGAGGGCTTCCATTGCGTGCGCTGCAAAAACGGTTCAAGATACCAAAAAATATATGTAAGAAAGAATTATTCCTCTTGAAATGATCTAAAAAAATGTCCGCGACAGTATATGTCTATCTTTTAAGATTAAGTCACTAGAACCGTTTTTATGGTAAACAAATTTGGTCGAAATTAATGCATTATTTGTTAAGAGTTGTATCAACGTAATAATATTAATCTTTATCCAAATAAATGTGTTGTTGATTAAGAGTATTTAATTGTGAACAAAATTGTCTTTGACATCACTTAATTTCAATGAACATCTTAGAAGATATTACAAAACCTTATATAGCAAAACAATGTTTGCCGGATCAGCTAGTATATTTCATATAGAAAGAAGACTATCCACTCCCCACCAATGATTCCTTCCTATAATGCTATTGGCTCTACAATAGACTTCACGGCACCCGATTGAAATTACAGTATAGCGAAAGAATGGCAGCGACAGCCAAAGGACGGCAATCTATTGACAGTCACCATCAGTGGCCGGCCTACAATACCATTACGCAGTGACGCGCATAGGGTTCTTGGACAGGGTAGGCAGAACTAGCGTTATTATTTTAAATATTATATTATGATAGTAACTATTACATTGCTTTCAAAGGAAAGATAGATGGCATGAATATAGAATAGATATGAATATAAACGGTTTCTTTTTTTGTTTAACTTTAAGCAATTTATACCAGACTTGTTAATGGTAAGGGCATGCAATGCTTTCATGCATCTATGGAATGAACGCTACTGCGGTTACGGAAGGTCTCTAGGTATACGAGCAACTTGACTTACACGCAGAAACACGACTGGCCCAAGTGAGTCACTATGACGAACTGTACATTTGTCTACTCTGGTCACGACTCAGTTAAAATGAATAAATATTTACAATTTACTTGAATGGTGGGTGATTTATGAATTTGCATATAATGGTGGTTCTAGAGGCAAGGTCGAAGGTCAGAGAGGCGCCAGCGCATACAAATTGCGGCCTCACGCTGTAACCTGCGCGTTAAACATTGAATCTATACTAACATTATAAAGCTGAAGAGTTTGTTTGTTTGTTTGAACGCGTTAATCTCAGGAACTACTGCTTCGAATTGAAAAATTCTTTTTGTGTTAAATAGACCATTTATCGAGAAAGGCTTTAGGCTGTATAACATCATGATGCAACTATTAGGAGCGAAGAAATAATGGAAAATGTGAAAAAAACGGGGAAAATTATTCATCCGTGAGTGCTTCCATTGCGTCCGCTGCGAAAACGGTTCAAGATACCAAAAATATATGTACAAAAGAATTATTCCTCTTGAAATGATCTAAACAAATGTCCTGAACAGTATATGTCTATCTTTTAAGATTAACTCACTCGAACAGTTTTTATGGTAATCAAATTTGGTCGAAATTAATGCATTATTTGTTAAGAATTGTATTATCGTAATAATATTAATCTTTATCCAAATAAAAGTGTTGCTGATTAAGAGTATTTAATTGTGAACAATGTGTGTGTTTGACATCATTTAATTTCAATGAACATCTTAGAAGATATTACAATAACTTATATAGCAAAGCAACGTTTGCCGGATCAGCTAGTTAAGAAATATAGAGAAGCAAGATACACGTCACGCTATATCCCTTCCGGGGTAAGCAGAGATAGATTAATGGCTGTGTCCAACTTGCGCTTAAATATCGTACGTATCGTGGCCAATATATATGACATTTCTATTAGAAGCTATGCGGGTTTTCTGTTTTCCTTCACCAGTGAGCATATGGAGCCTAAATTCGTAATTAGTCTGGAAAAATCCAGATTTACGACCCGGGATTTGAACCTACCACCATTCGCGAAGCCGCGCTCGGTTACCGGTCCCTTATACCATCACCACAGCTACAAATAAAGTTAAGTAAATGTGTAGAAAAAAGTTGTTTCACATAAATCAATTCAATTCAATCAATATTAAATATTAAAATTGAGATAAATATAATGGAATTTGATTAAGCAAATAAACAGGGAAATAAATTTTAAAAAATTTCAATCTAAAGCTTGATTTAAAAATGCAACTTTAAAAGCTTTTAGCTAAAGATTAATTTCTCATTGATGATAATTTTGGCATTTAAAGATTTATAATTCGCTTATCTCTGAAAACTATATAGCACACGTCTAGTAACGTTGCATCGTAGCAACGTTGCAATGTGGCAATTTGCAACGTCTTTTTAAAAGGTTTTGGTCTAATTGACCGCCCCGGGACGTCACTAGCCGCGCCACAGTGCAACTCGGCGCTCGGCGGCGGCAACGCTTTGCGCTCCGCGACGTAGATTAAGATTAAAACTGCTCGCGAGACTTTGGCGCAAGTGCAACGGAGATTAGGGCTGCCAATCGTAAAAAAATACTGTAAATTTATTAAAGATTTTTGAATTTGTAATCTAAGCATATAGCTTAGCTTATATAGAATGAGGTATGCTCCCTGTGTCCAAATTTCCACGTTCCTGTGACGGTCTTTACACTTTTGTACTGTACTCACGACTCAGCTTAGGTAATCGCCCTAATACCTACCACCAAGGACCGTTTCGCCTTGTTATGTGTTTTTATCTCTTGTACTTTCTTTTTTCGGTATATTTTTGTTTTCATTGCATCGAAATAAATGTGTTTCATTTGACTACTCCTCAAAATAATTTATAAAATGAGTTGCCAACCCTAATTGGAATGAAAGCTAATTTAAAGAAGCGCATAAAGGCTCATAGGACGTTTCGCGCCGCGTCCATCGCTAACGAACGGCAATTCCCGCTCTAATTTGCGGAGCGAGGCGAGCGATCGATCTCATTTGATTTTTTGAAAAAGGAATCCCAAGACGTGTAGAGCCAAAGCACAAATTGAGCAATTTAGCGCTCTCCCATTCGCACTCGGTTGTCTGTCTATCTATATCCTTCTCTATCTATCTATCAAATGTTTAAATTGGGATTGTTAAAGATTCTATTTTCAAAATCGATGTCGCGGATTTCTTTGAGAAATGGTAATATCGGAAATGGCTCCAGGATTATTGAGATCTATAAAATAATTAAAGTCTAATTGAATATATTTGTATAAACGGGCATTCCACGTTTAGATATTTAATCATATCGAGGGGTGAAAGGCTATTTGGTTTAAGCGAATTTTTTTGGCGATGTAGTAATATATATGTTTTAGAATCGGTAAAAAACGCTGATTCCGAAAGTATATACTATATTACTATATCTCAAAAAAATATCGCTTAAACCAAATGCCCTTTCACCCCTCGATATATATTACACTAAACCAAAATTATTATCTCATCCAATTATAACCTCCAAACCTGGGAAATATTTAGCAATAATTCGATTTCCCGGATCTCTTAGCAAGTAAATAAGAGACTTAGGTAATTTATTTAGTATTTTAAATGTAACAAGTAATTGTTTATTACTACATGGCACTGAGGACAACAACTGACACTATTCCGATGGCTCAGTGGCTAAACGATTGACTTCTGCATTGCAGGACGTTTGTTCGATACCTGTACGGAACATTTATTTATATGGCCTACGAACAGACAGACACTTCCGTATCTTCTCGTTAATCTAAAAGTAGGTTTTTTATACAGGCTCAAAAAACTGTCTACACCGCACTTGATGGAAAGTATAGCTACTCCAAGAAGGGCAGAGACCACCAAAGGATGAAAATCTATTAACAGTTGCTTTTTTTCTTTTTCTTTTTTTCGAATTTACGCGTGTTTGTTGACCGGGAAAGGTCTTCGCAACTTAACCGGGCGGGGATTGACAGTCGCCGTAGTCACGCGGGCCTATATACCTATATCACGATTAGATAAAACACAGGTGGACTTAAATACTTAGTTGTGCGGAGATTAATTGTCCCTAAGCCTCTTTGGGATTCGCTGCTGGATATTAAGTTCGTGACTGTTAACATAGTAAATCTTAGCAAAAAACTTTTTATGTAACGAAAATGTAGGTATGTATCCGAAATAATCCGCTTTTATTCAATTCGCACTATAATTTCGCAATAATTACACTTTGCAATTAATTTACCTATAAAAAATAGCTAGGTATCTATTATATGTTATTTTAATTCGTATTAAAGGATAAAAAACAATACCTAATCATCAAGACAGCTAGAATATCATGTTAATGTTTGTACTCTTTTTGCTTTTTGTTAATTTCTATACAAAAAACAGCATTAGCTGGCACAAAAAGCTATGTCAACGTAGAACCGGTCGCGATGTTACCGTAAAATCACAAATATTTGTAAATTATATCTTTTACTTGTTATTCTTAAGACTTAAGCATCAACATGTGATAGATAGAATATAGACAAAGAGAGAGATGGCGTAGATAAAGAACATAATAGAAGGTTTATAATAAAATAAGACGTTTTGTCGGCTTTTTTACCTTCGATATTGTCATATGGGTTTACTATTAACGATGCCCATTACTAAGTATTTGATGTGGTCCTTAGAGATACTATCTACACCGTTATAATAGGAAATTACTAAATTTAAAATAAATAAAAAAATATTGCAAAGTAATATAAACAAGTTATATTCGAATAATCATAAGTATCAAAATAGGCACTTTATTTATGTATTTATCTTCTACTTTAAGTCAGGGGGGATTTCACTCTGTTAGTAAATACGATAATATACCTAAACGGTATAATCTAATTATGATTATTTCACAAGGTTTTCGAGTTAAATTTAATAAATTGTATTATACAAGTGGCGATTCTAACATGTTAACGAACATTTTAATATTTACCGTAATTCAAACTTTTACTGTAACACGCAGCCGTAATTCATTATCGGTAAGCTTTGTTTTTGTTCCTAATTTAGGTAAAAACGATGTAGAGACACTGATTCTGCCCGCTCGTCTGGCATTCCAACGCACCCGGTAACCATAGAAACCAGCCACGCTCACCCCAAAACACTAACATCCCTATTCGGTACAAACAAAACACAATCTTATTTTTTACGTAACAAGATCTATAACATAAACTCCACAATGAAGTTATAACATTCCGTTACGTTATCTCTCGTTCATCGATATCCAATCAGAACAATGAAATAACGACCGTAACATAACTGAATAAAATGCTATTTCGAAAACCCCGAACGACTTAAGAACAGCGACATAAGGAATTGTTTTACCTCTGTCGCACGTCAGAAATGAGGCGATCGTGCCTGCTCTGTCACACGCGGATTCCTTTAGCGTTAAAGACGAGACTGATAAACTTAGGACTTCTCTGTCTGACACGCTTTTTGTTGCAGCTCAATAGCTTTTCTCCATTGTAGCTACACGACACAAAAATAAAATATGAATGAGAACTTACTACGAACATAAATATTGTTTAGAATTCGTATTAAAATCATTCCAGCAGTTATTCCAGCATTCCAGCATATAGTTTGTTTATATACGTACATAGACGATTAAAAATAGTATTCGAATTTTTACCCAGAAATAAGAACGCTGTTGAAACAGTAAATTCCAAGAGCAATGCAGACGGATAGATAAACAAAACATCGACCTCTAAATGACGTAGTATAATGGAAACGAACAATAACAGACGAATTCTTTGGGAGAGATGAACGAATACTTTACGGGTGCGAGTGAAACAGACAGCGCGAGGTCACCACGTGGAGTAAAGTCATAAACGGTTGTTATTATTGTCGTATTTGTAACTTATCGCTATAGAATTACAGATGAATTTTAAATGAAGCTAATATTGTGTACTTTTGGTTTCCATTACAGCTCAAGAGATGGCGCTGAACTATACAATTATAAATGTTTTCGTAATAAATTCAATTTTTTGTCATTTATAAGATTATTTTATTGATACAATTTATTACAATTTGAATTGAAATTATGTGAAGAAATACTTATAAAAGATATTTCTTGAGCTATAGAGAACAGTTTTTTCATTAAATTTATACCTATGCAAAGATAAAACTCGGAGCTTTTCTCCTATACATTTTCAAATATTTTATAATTCATTGTACAGGTATTTTAAATTACCTCTAACCTTGATTTCTTTGTTATTCCCTAAAATTTGTGCATACGATATAAAACCGCTGATTGATTTAAATTACAATTTATTGGAAAATTCACTGATTTATTGTGTAATTTACGTGAACTTTTAATAGTAAAGAAAAATTCGGTGCTCGCATTGATCATACCGGTCCGTATAAAAACATTTAAAGGATTCAATAACATAGGACGGTGGGAATGGCCTCGCCGGAAGACAATTCCACAACCAGTGACGTGCATAGGGTATCTGACCAGGGTCAGCAGAATTTGCCTAATTGACTTGAATATATATATATATAGCATTATGATAGGAAATATTATATCGCTTTCATAAGAAAGATAGACAGTGTGAATATAGGATAGATATGAATATAAATAGTTACACTTTTTGTTTAACTTTGAGCAATTTATTCCAGACTTATCTATACTAATATTATAAAGCTGAAGAGTTTGTTTGTTTGTTTGAACGCGCTAATCTCAGGAACAACTGGTTCGAATTGAAAAATTATTCTTGTGTTGAGTAGACCATTTATCGAGGAAGGCTTTAGGCTATATAACATCACGATACAACTATTAGGAGCGAAGAAATGATGGAAAATGGGAAAGAAACGGGGAACATTATCCATCCTTGAGGGCTTCCATTGCGTGCGCTGCGAAAACGGTTCAAGATACGAAAAATTTATGTATGAAAGAATTATTCCTCTTGAAATGATCTAAAAAAATGTACAGGACAGTATATGTCTATCTTTTAAGATTAAGTCACTAGAACCGTTTTTATAGTAATAAAATTTGGTCGAAATTAATGCATCAATTTGTTAAGAATTGTATCAACGTAATAATATTATTCTTTATCCAAATAAATGTGTTGTTGATTAAGAGTATTTAATTGTGAACAAAATTGTCTTTGACATCACTTAATTTCAATGAACATCTTAGAAGATATTACAAAACCTTATATAGCAAAACAACGTTTGCCGGATCAGCTAGTTTATCATAAGGGCATGCAATGCTTGCATGCATCTATGGAATGAAAGCTACTGTCCAGAGCCCAACGACACGGCTGCAGTAAGGATTAGATAATTTCTTAATACTAGCCGGTCGTATTTGTTTATAACATTCATAATTTTGTCGTTTACGATCTCACTAGATCCAGTAATGTTTATAAGTGTTATCTGATTATAATTAAGGCGATTACGCGACGGAAACTGATTTCTGTTTACTCTGCGACGGCGTGATGATGGATGAGTACTTGCCCACGCGTAATGATCAATGACATTGACATGAAACGAAACTGTGTCAGGCGACGAATATTTTATATATGATGATGTCCTGGCCGGTTTCGGCCACGGCGGCTGTTTCAACACCGATTAAGAAATTCCAGGTCCAGTTTTCGGAAACAGTCAATTGCGCAGGAGATATTTAAGTGCATAACTGGACGCGCTGCCAGAAAAGCACTCTCTCGTCCGAGCTCCCTCAGGCCCGATGGAATGGAGAACCAGTACGATCGGGAGGGAGCAGGATGCAGGTTTGGTCGAGTTTTCCTTCTCTGAACACCTGGTTGAATTGCGGTGTTAAAGAGATACCTTAGTCGCCTTTTACGACACCTCAGCAAGAAGAGGGGGGTGCTGTTCTATTCTGCCGGCAGCCACCACGGCTAATTTTATATATTTTATAAAATATGCCGTGTAATTAATTATTTTTTATTTTTTTGATATATTTTATATATATCATCACGCCAAATCGCTATTGAGGTAGACAGAGAGATTAGAACGATTACATTTGACCAGTGACGTGCATAGGATATTTAGACAGGGTTGGCAGATTCCCATAATTGATCTGAATATTATATAATGATAATAAATATTATATTACTTTCACAGGGAAGATAGATGTCGTGAAAATGGAATATATGCGAACATAAAGAGTTTCATTTTTTTAGTTAAATCAATTTATTCCAGACTTATTTATCGTAAGGTCATGCAATGCTTTCATGCATCTATGGAATGATCGCTACTGCCTTTGACATTACCCGGCATCAGAACTTTCTTTATTTGGTCTGCGTAGGTAAAAGTCTCGATCGGCCTCGGCTTTTACTCCCTCTCACATTCATATTGCATATCTGTCTAATCACCCTTTTATTATTCAGCCTCTCCACCACTAGCGTTCATTCCATAGATGCATGAAAGCATTGCATGCCAGTACGACAAGTAAGGCTGGAATGAATTGTTTAAAGTTAAACAAAACAAGGAACCACTTATGTTCATACGTATTCTACATTCATGCCGTCTATTTTTTCTATTAAAGCAATATAATATTTACTATTATAATATAGTAGTAATCATCATTTTATCATTCAGCCTCTCCACCAGTAGCGTTCATTCCATAGATGCATGAAAGCATTGCATGCCCTTACAACAAATAAGTCTGCAATGAATTGTTTAAAGTTAAACAAAAAAAGGAACCACTTATGTTCATACGTATTCTACATTCATGCCGTCTATCTTTTTTATGAAAGGAATATGATATTTACTATCATAATATAATATTCTAAAGCCGTGGTGGCTGCCGGCAGAATAGAATAGCACGCCCCTCTTCTTGCTGAGGTGTCGTAAAAGGCGACTAAGGTATCTCTTTAACACCGCAATTCAACCAGGTGTTCAGAGAAGGAAAACTCGACCAAACCTGCATCCCGCTGCCTCCCGATCGTACTGGTTCTCCTTTCTGGCAGCGCGTCCAGTTATGCACTTAAATATCTCCTGCGCAATTGGTTGTTCCCGAAAACTGGACCTCGAATTTCTTAACCGGTGTTGAAACAGTCGCCGTGGCCGAAACCGGCTAGGACATCATCATCATCATCATCATCATCATCATCATCATAATATTCTAATTAATAACGCGAATTATGCCTATCTTGTCCAGATATCCTATGCACGTCACTGCTCTCCACGTGCCGGAACTATCTAAACATGCTTTTTAAAGCGTATCAAAATCCGGCGAATAACTTTAGACATTTAGCTACACATTAGATGTTATTTAGTTGTAGTGGTCAATTGGATAAGAGACCGGTATCCATGCGAGGCGACGCAAATGGTCATAGGATCGAATCTGCTAGATATTTGTTCAGACCGACAATATCTCTGCAAATATAGTTAGGTTTTTCTTTACTGTTGAGAGTCATTGTCACTTTTTAGACTACACTATGTCAACCTCATCATCAAGATAAAAAAAAACTCGTCTCTTAGTGGTACACGGTTTTCGATTGCATTCGACTTTTCATCAAGTACCTACGGTCTTATCACCGCCGAGTTGGAATAAAAAAGATTGTGGAAATTGCCGCGTGTGCGAAATGTCTCCGTAATCTCGCGGCGACCTTGCAGCGCCGGGATGACACAGATGGAGCCGATAAGACGGCTGATCGATGGCCTGTCAGCGCCGGCCGCGGCCGATCGCGGGGTCTTCGAGCCGATACGCCGATTGAGTTGCCAGCGTTACGCGATCACCAAACAATGCCGTAAACAACGGATATCGGCTTTGCTGGAAAACCAGTTACAACTTAAATAAAAGTTAAAACATATATTGTCACGCTATATCCCTTTCGTGACCGGTAGCGCAGGTGATCGCCGTTCTCAGGGCACTTATATATGATATTCTTATTAGATTGATTTATAGTTAAAGTACTATTTGCTTAACACCGATGAACAACATTAGAAAACTGCTGATCTGAAATGGCACTGAGCGGGCCAGTGGCCATGATAGTCGTATTTTACATTTCCCTCCCGATCGTACTGGTTCTCCTCTCCATCGGGCCCGAGGGAGCTCGGACGAGAGAGTGCTTCTCTGGCTGCACGTCCAGCTATGCACTTAAATATCTCCTGCGCAATTGGCTGTTTCCGTAAACTCTACCTCGATTTTCTTAATCGGTGTTGAAACAGTCGCCGTGGCCGAACCCGGCTAGGACATCATCATCATTCATTTTACATTTAAAAACGTAATTAACAACGCTATTTCACGAATTATCCAATTGTGGTGAATTTTGTGTTTCAACACAATCTGTCCTGGGTTTTTGGCAACCCTGTCTTGTGACCTGGCAACACAAAACACGAGTCATCGCGGCGCAGCACGTCACTAATCGCAAGCGAACTGTGAGATATGTTAACACGTTCACTGCGTCAGGGCATTGTTAGCGCTGTTGAATGATCGATCTTGGAATTCAAGGGGACAAGCCTACAGGTAAAACTCCTTAGGGCCGAAACTTAATTTGCTAGTGCAAGCCGCCCTTAGCGACATAATATAACGATTTATGACAGAAGTCCGCTAGTGATTTCCGCGCATCGCATCCTAAAACTGGGCGAATAAAAATTTACAGATGAGACATTTAGTAATGGTGCTATGTTCTTCTGTGAAGCAGTTGATAATACATAGTTACAATAGTTGGGCTTTGACACACTAACATTCGATATACTATAAAGCCAGTAGCTGTGTTTTATTGTATAGTATACTCTATTTAAATAAATTTGTTTTGAATTTGAAATCATCTTGGGTTTTTACCCAGTGTAATTTCGGCACACCTCTGTATCTACCCACACGCGTAGCCGAAGTAGTCCAATTCGAATTTTCCTCAGGTAAAAAAGATATGTAATCTGATCTTGTTTTAATAGAATTTAGTTAGGAATACACATTTGCATATACTTTTTTACTCAAAGAACAAAAAAATGTAAAAATGTACTGAGTGCGTAATTTTATATTACTTTTCTAAATTAATTGCATTTTTGCGTACAGTATTAGATTATTTCTAACTATAGTATATAGTGTGGCGGTACGTTACCTGGGTACTCACCGGGACTGCCCAGGAAGACGGATGAGTAGACTCTCCGCGCTACATCCGGCGGTGATGACCACTCGCGTCTTGACGGACACCATTTACCTGGAAACGATAGAATTACCGTCAATAAATCTAGCCTTACAGAATTAATGGTTGTACTGTGGGAGTGCTCGCAAGAGTCCATTCTTTGATTTCACCACCAAAGATACCATTTGTTTATGGTGGATATTCCTCATATCTGCACGATGATATTTGCTTCTTCATTCAGTAAAGGAATGAACAAAAATAGTAGGATAAAATTTTATCGCCTAGTTTGAGAAACGTTGCTTAAATATAAAACACTTTTAACATAAAGTAATGGATATTTACTACTCATTAGTATTTAAAAGCGTTTTAAAAATTTAAGGACTCTTTCTGAAACAGGGTTTTTTATTAATATTTTTTAAAAACATTTATTTATTGTAATAACAATTTATTGTAATATCAACCTACATTTAAAATTAACATTAGCTTTATTTACCATAAATATATCTAACTTTAGACAAAGGCATTAATCACTGTTATTGCAAAATAGAATATCTATTCTAATTAATCTTTAATCCTAACAAACCAAAATTTAAAATGTTACCAGGACATTTAATTAAAATCCGATTTCTAATGAATCAAAAACTAGTAATACATAATTATCGATCTAGAGTGATAAGCGAAACGATTATAAAACACACATTTAATTACAGTATTATCGCTAAAATATCGAGTCACGCCTTTTAATGTGGATATCATTTTGTTTGTTGTCTAGATTGTGTTCAATTTTGACATTATCAAATAAAGAGACACAGTGCTAAGTGGTAGTTAAATTTATGATTTATTGGAATATATATATAGCTTTGTTGAGTTCATAATCTATATTATAATAATATAATGCAATATTTGTATATTTGTTTAAGAATTACGTAAAAACTATTGCGCTAATTTAGCTGAGAATTACAGATCTAAAACGTTTTACAACTTGAAAATAGAAATCATAAATATGTCTTGTTATGTTAAGTTGAAACAAAAGTAAAACTTGATCTTTTTGTAGTATCAGCTATAATACACTAGATATTTGAGGTTGTAGGGCGATAGCCCAGACTGATCATCATGATGTCCTAGCCGGATTCGGCCACGGCGACTGTTTCAACATCCATCAAGAAAATCGAGGTCCAATTTTCGGAAACAGTCAATTGCGCAGGAGATATTTAAGTGCATAGCTGGACGCGCAGCCAGAAAAGCACTCTCTCGTCCGAGCTCCGTCGGGCCCGATGGAATTGAGAACCAGTACGATCGGGAGGGAGAAGGATGCAGGTTTGGTCGAGCTTTCCTTCTCTGAACACCTGATTGAATTGCGGTGTTAAAGAGATACCTTAGTCGCCTTTTACGACACCTCAACAAGAAGAGGGGGGAGCTATTCTATTCTGCCGGCAGCCACCACGGCTTACGGACTGACCATAGTACAAGTGTAAAGACATAGCAACTCCCTTCGGCCTATTGCCTTTCGGGATCAGTTTGTGTATATGCAGTTGTTTACCATATATACTTAAACACTTTCGGTCGTAGTATCTATATGTGGGCCGACATAGCGATAGCTATTATCAACGGATTGTCGTCCCTTGGCGATCGTCGATTTTGGATTACACTGTACTTACCATCAGGTGCAATGCAGTCACAAGATACATCAACTAAATTCATTTTAGCCAATATAATTTGAAATTAAGAAATACATGAAAAGATAATCTCGCTCAGGTGAAACAACATATTTTCAATATTTTTGTAAGGTAATTTACATTTATCTTGTTCTATCGTATTTTACTTTAATTCTTAAGTCTTTTTAATCCTATAACAAAACAGAAACGTCATAATGAAAAAATGAAATAAATGAATTATTGTACCGGGTCACTGGCAACCCTATTAAGAGTAGATAAATAAATAATGTAATTAAAATCAGCATCCCACAGCGCGGCAACTGGCTAACAGGTCGTTGAAATCTCATATTGTTGTATTTGAAAACATTTTTATTTCTGCATTTTTCACAGGTGTATGTGAAATTATTATATTTCTTAATTTTTTGTCTAAGACAAGACGATAGTTAAAAATCAATTTCAGTGTTCTGTCATAAGCAAAATTGCTCGTAAATGTTAGTAAGTTAGTACAATTAAGTTATAATCCTCAGTAATGTTAGTCTCCGTGGAAATGAATACAAACCGTTACAATTCATACTAATGTTCTCATATAGGGCACATGCGACATCTTTTTTAGAGCGATTTCGATTCGGAAAGAAAAAAGTTACATTAAGCTCTTCCCGCCCATCTAATGGATTCGTCCAACTCTCCCAGGACCTTGGCGTCATTACGCAAAAAACGTCAGAAAAAAAAGAAAAAATACTCGACGAAAAAACACCTCCTGGGAGAGCGAAGGTGTTGCCACCCCTTGTCTATTCTTACCCCAAAAATGAGGGGAGGCAATATCATACACCATTAGCAATTTCGTTACTTTTTTAACGATGTCACACTGTATTATTACATTTTCTCCATGCCTACCCACGATATAAGTTTGAGACGGGTGAATTTTGCTGAATTGCGTCTACAATACGCGAAACTTATTAAGAAAACTTTTGTTAATAATAACATTATATTGTCACGCTATATTCCTTTCAGAGTATACAGAGATACATTAGGAGCTATATTAACTTTGCAGTTATATGTCGTACCTAAAATGACCAGAAGACATTCTCAGGACACTTCCACATGACATTACTATTAGATGTCATGCGCATTTCCTTACAATGTTTTCCTTCCCCAGTGTGCATGCGATGCCTTCGTCTGTACTTTATCTGGAAAAGCCTAGATATACAAGCCAGGGTTCGAACCTGCGACCTCTCACGTTTCCGTGCATAGATACTAGCTCCTCGTCGAATAGGCCAGCACAATCACTATTGTTACAGATTTTAATCAGTTTTTATTTCAAATAATAATGGAATCATTTTTTTTTTATTATTTTGTCGTGCTATGTCCATATTTGGGGAAATTTACTTCAAAGGGTCTTAAAATTGGCATTTGATTGTGAATTTAAAAACACATAGATCTCAAACTATTTTGTTACTTTTTTACTGCAATACTTAATAGTAGCAGTAATGGTTACATTGTTACTACATAAAATTTACTGGCAGTTTTATAAAAACGTACAAGACATAAAACTTCTTTTGGATTATAATATGAGGTCTTTAAAAAAGGAGTAAAACACATTTTTTTGGTTCGGTAACGCAACGATGACACTTCTCTCAATAATCGGTCTCGGGTTTTAAGTTGTATTGTTGCTACTCTCTTTCAGGCGCAATCCGGTCATTGTGCTGAGTCGGAATAAAAATAAACTTCTCGTGGTGTAATTGTTTATAGGTTATAGTAATCGCTTGCGTATGGCTGCACGCTTGTTTTCCTTCCTTTTTATAAAAAAAAAGTAAAAAAAAGCGTAACTTAGGTATTTTAGTTGGGACTGAGCAACACCGCGGGAGGTGAATTCCAAATACAAAATTCAAAAAGAACTCCACCATAATTTTGCTCGCGCGTTATGTTCCTTTTTCGAAATTCGTAATTCGAACAAAAGCGCGCCCGGCGCAATGGCGCATGCATGATTGATAGCGGAGCGATGACGCCGAGCGGCGAGCGCGACTCGCAGCGAACATTCGATTTTCGAAAATAAAAAAGCCCTTGACCTCTGTATGTAACTGTCTCACTGATATGCTATCCTGGTATCTGTAGACATTATCTATCAGAAAAACTGTACTGTACTGCACTGCATGCGGAGAGTCGTTATGTAGGACAGAGGTGGTCAAACTCCGGCCAGCAGAATATAAGAGTCATTATTATCGTTATGTACGTCAGACGATGGTGAAACTATGACCTGCGGGTCGCACAAAATCTGCCAATGCGTAAAATGAGCATAATTATAGATTATTGATGATGCTACAACAGCACTATTGTTGGACGACCCAATATTTGTTTTATAGAAGAGGAAGATAAACAGACATACAGCCCACCTGATGGCAAGCGGTATTTGAGAGGCTTAGGAACTGCGACACAAGAAGTATCAAAGAGAGAGAGAGATGTTAAGCCAGTATATATCTTTAAAAGCTTGTATGAAAATATATGATACATGTGGCAAACGAATTGCACGGTAAATTTGACGAGTGACGAGTTAATATGACAATTTGAAGAATTGACGATTTGAGTTTTGACCACAGTACACAAGTGTAAAGTCCATTATAATGGTCTCGCTTCGGCCAGTCGCGTAAAGAGATCAGTTTTTGTACGTCCTGTTGTTAATAGCTTGTACCTAAGAAACCTTCTGTCGTTGCTTGTTTTGGCTGTTATGGCGATGGGAACTATCAATGAATTCTCACCCCTTTCTACTCTACTTTCCATCAAGTGCGATGTAGTCACTTTACAGAGCCTTTTAAAAAAAACATAGCATCGTGACGAATTATGACTGCAGTTACGGCGATCTCACCTTTATAGTCAATTTGCGTTTTGTTCGCAGAAAGTATTCAAAATAGCGTCGTTGAAGGCGAAAATTACCCCATAGACGCCATAAACAAATACTAAAAATCTTGTAAGCGAAATAAGGCGGCACTCTAAATAAGAATTAAAGTAAAATTGCTGAGGTGCGAGTCCCCAGGCGCGAGGGGCATTAAGGCGGGCCGCGACGATATTCATAACGCGAAAAATTGTAATAACCTGGCGAATTCTGCACCGGGGTGCGGGAGATATAATATTTATATGAGGGCGAGACCCGAGACGTGTCAGGGAAATTGTCTAAATATGCCTGCTACTTTAGCGGTGCGCGTTTGTCGCTATTTTATACAATGCCGGCTAAAAACACAAGTTATTACAACTCATAGCTCGAATCGTTTGGTTAGTAGTTAAAGCTGCTTACTATACTCAATGACGTAAGACTAAAGTTTTATTATTTTTATTAAATTTTACGGCTCTGGATACAAGTCCTTTTGAGGCCGTCGTTAGTATTTTTAATATTTCCGGGAGCCGAGAAAGTTGTGACCTTATCCTTGGCAATGGGTAGGACACCGCTCGTGGAGTTAATGGCCAATGGGGCAGGAAAGTTCTTGAGTGGAGACCACGTACTGCCAAGCGCAGTGTGGGACAGTTGAACTGATTCAGATAGCAGGGTGACGCTGGATGCAGCCCAATTTCGACCTATCGCTTTGGAAAACATTACAGGAGGTCTAGGTTCAACAATGATCATTCTATGGCTGACGTAATACTGGTGATTGTCAGTTATTAATGTTCTATAGTCCCCGTCTGGGGCAGGAGACATCCACAATGCATCTCTTCTTCGACCTGTCTTCAGGATCACGCTTCAAGTCACCGCACGTCTTGATATCATCCTTCGTCTCCGCCAGGACAGTTTTTATCCAAGTTCTTCTGGGTCAACCACGTTTCCTCGTACCCTGAGTACTCCAGAGCTTATTTAGGTATGTGAGCGTCATCCCTGCAGATATTGCCTCCAATCATATTTCATTACATAACTTAGCATATTTCATTAAAATCAATACACGAATTTGTGTCATTATGTATTTGTTTAACTATAATTATATACGGAAAAAGATTAATATCATGATATATGCATGTTATAAAATGATATGTTATAAATTATGGACCTTGCAAAACAAATAATATTTAAATACTCGGTAAAACACAGCAATTAAAAAAATAAAAACAACCAACCAAATAAAAACGTTTTATGACTTGGTAAAAATTTTAGACGGATTTTTTATTATAGTATTTGAACCTAACAAATCCAAACAAAAATTAAAACAAATGTTTTGTAAGCGCTTGATGCGCTGTTTATTTCTAAGCATCAACCAAAAAACGTCATAACGCAGCAATCAAACGCGAACGGTCGAAATTCAAATTTGTAACATTTGAAAACATAGATGTATAATTACATTCGAAATAATTGTTACATAATAACCACCCGACGGGATACCAAATGTTTCGATTCTAACAATTATCACGATACTTTCCGATGAGATAGAATCGGTATAAGGCACGACAGCCGATTGTCTTAATGCTCGGTTCAAAAAGAGAATTATGAATGTTAATTACCAGTTTTAGCGCGAAACGGGTCCATTGTTTTTCGGTATGTTTTTTAATTGTAATTGGAATATAATAATCGGTTACAGGTTGTAGTTTGAGGGGCCGGCGTTATAATGCGGGAAAGTTCTCATTGGTTGGTTGATTTCTTTGTGGTTTTTATGTTGTTTCCGAAGATTAGCGATGTGTTTAATGTTTTATTCGAAATAAATTATTAGGGCAGTTACATACAGCATCTGATC
Organism: Automeris io; assembly: GCA_036320925.1. Taxonomy (NCBI): domain Eukaryota; kingdom Metazoa; phylum Arthropoda; class Insecta; order Lepidoptera; family Saturniidae; genus Automeris; species Automeris io. The sequence goes on from JAUDJH010000018.1 coordinate 453,228, forward strand.
CGAATGCGTGATAATACAAACCTAGAAAACTCAATGTAGCTAGTGGAAAAGGGACATGTATCCATGTGCGACAACGCAAATGGTTGTAGGTTCGAATCCCGGTACATACCTCTGACTTTTTCCAGATTATGTACGCAATTACACACCACATGCTTATTGGTGCAGGAAAACATTACGAGGAAACCCGCATAGCATCTCATAGTAATGTCATGTGTACTAGTGCTGTTAGAACGGTGATCAGCTGCGCTGCTGGTTACGACATATAAGTGCAAATTGGATACATCCACTAATATATCTCTGCTGACCTTGAAAGAGATATAGCGTGACGAAATTATTGTTATTATTATTAGAAAACACGGTCCGAGTTTGAATTTTGCCTTCCATACTGCCTTTGATCGGATATCCTAAAAATGTGAATCTAGACGCTTATTTCAATCCCTATAAGGTATTGTGTCAATACGACAGTAAAATTTGAAATAATTGAAACTCGGTTGCGACGCAGGACACGAGCATTCATAAAATAATACTATAGCTATTTTGATAATATTCGAAATCGCCTTAGAGATTAACGGGTGACGGATATAAGTGCGTAAACTTAGACTTTTCATAGACTATACTCTGGAAAGTGTGCGGTTGAATTGTATAATTACTTTAACCCTCCCCCTTCTACCATAAATTGACTAGAAGCCGGTCCAGCAGCTTGCACGAAGCGATTCGCCTCCTCTTTTTTTACGTGATCCGCCAAGGAAGGAATTCGCTTCCCGCATCTGTGTTTTGTTAAGTGAACGCGCTCCATCATCAGCTTCTACATCACCCTTCATCAGGTGAGATTGAGACCAAGCGCAAGCTTATTTACAACAAAAAACTACCTTATAAATAGTTTTAACGGCTAGTTCGGAATGTGTTTTCCCGTATTCGGATCGACTGCAGTGTGCAACCGGGCTTATACTGTTATAAAAGTATGGATAACACAAAGGCACGGAATTTTATAAATCAATACAAAATCGCGGTACCGAGCGATGCCACGTCTAAGATAATATGTTGACCCCGACAGCTGCTTTTAGAAAAGGTAAAAATTATTTTACCGCCATATCTATAGATCACGGGAGGCTCGGTTTGAAAAACTAAAAGATATAAATAATCCGCACCGCGATACGGATATCACTGAGCCTGTCGGGTGACAATAAAACATTTTCTTACGCTCGGATTAGGTTTTTTATTGTATTTTTTTCTTTAGTTATTTAGAGAATAAGGGACCGTAAGTTCGTATCCCGGCACGTACCTCTGAGTTTCTCTAGATTAAGTATGGATTTAGGCTTCACATGGTCGGCGATGAAGAAAAACATCGTAAGGAAACTCTCGTGGCATCTAATAGAAAGCAAAGTGGATATAGCCACTAATGTATCTCTGTTTACCCCGCAAGGGGTATAGCGTAAGGCTATATTATTAACAATTTGAGCGTGCTCTTAAAGAAAACAAGTGACAATTTACATCCTTTATAAAAAAAAAACTTTTTATTATTACCTACAAGCAAACACTTGAAGCGTATACACGACCTCTTCTGTAAAAGGCTCCAAAATTATAAAAACGTGTAAACATGGTCGCTGGAAGCATAGTTCACTCCTTGGCTGATTTTTATAGCTTTTCTGTTTGTATTTCTACACTCTTTTTTGTATTTTTTATGATATTTTTAAGAAATCTTATTTATACAACTAGCGGATGATTAGTTTAGTGTTTGCTACAGCTACACTACTACAGCTAGATTGTTATTACGAGGGTTTTTTAGTTTTTATTATATGTTCTTCACTTTCTATATAATTAAAATGATATTTTTGGGGATTTATTCACCGTTGTTTCGTTATCTTTCTGTGCAACTTTTAATTATGTTATATGCTATGCTACTTTATAGAGACATTATTAAGAAACTCTTAAAAAGTTAAAACCCTTTTATATATTAGAGTCATATCGTATACCAGTTATTTAAATATTAAGTGGCTATTCAACATAGCATATTATATTAAAGCCAGCGTGAGCGCGTCATCTCACAATAGATTGCCGTCTTTTTATTTGTCGCGGCTGTCCTTGGGTTATACTTGAAATCGGTGTAAAAGAAGATGTCTACTTGTGCTACGATATTTTTGCCCTATTACTTTAAAATATATACATGACTTTTAAACATAATTTATTAACCCCACTAGATTTAGCAAATAGCACCAAATCTTGACTTAACTTTTAAATAGGTATAAAAGTATGTTTCGGTTTTAAAGGTTGCCGAAAAAGTAATCTATCTTACTATAGCGATAAAGGTCACGTGTCAGACTAGTTCCGATTCTTCAGACGGCGTGGGCACCCTAGCAAGCACCTGCGTCCGAAACACAAAGCGGGCCGAAGATGTCGCTCTTCACACGATAAATCACTCGTTTTTGCCCACGCGGAGGCTCCCGTGTTTTATGTTCTCCTGGTTCCAGCCCCGCTCGTCCGACCTCGCTGGTACCTATGTTTTTGCCTCCATTGGTCTCTTTTTGCCTTGCTCACTAAATGATCACTGTAAAAAGCATTTCTTCTCGTTGCTACATTGTGCTATTTGTTCATAATCAAGCTATGTCACTTATAAGGTCGGTAGGAACATAAATACCTATGGAATTCCGACCTTTATCCCCAATACAAGAAGAGAAACATCATCTTGCAAGCTAATACGTTATATATACAAGAATTAGTGTTCGATGGAAAAACTATTTTAAGCCGATAAATCGACTATCAGCGCAACCTTTGGTTAAAGCAGGTGCCGAAGGTTTAAATATTCTAACAAAATTAATTCAAGACTGACTAATGTGACAAATATAATTATTTCAGAAACTTTAAATTATGTGTTTAAGTTGTCTCTATAAAAACAATTTCTAGAGATCATTGAAATGTCATTGCAACTTGTGAAACATCATTTCAGTCTAACGTGCTCATTGAAACTATTTTCGTTTGTGCTGCAGTCGGATACGACTTAATTTGTCGATCTTGTTGTATTACTGATTTACCCTATAAAAATCGAAATAATATATCCCCTTGACAATATTTTTAAGAAATTAATATTATTATCACAAACATACTGCAGTCAAGTCCTAAACACAGGCGTCTCTAAAGCGACACTGAGCCATGTCTTCAAGTTTTCTCAACTAAAAAATATAAAAAAAAATTCATAAAACAATTAGAGCTTTTTTTAAGGAGTGTTTGTTAAAGCTTAGAAACACAACTGCCTACCACACGTTCCATAGTTTTTTTTTTACTAGCTCTACAAAGTGACTACATTGAACCTGAGGAAAAGTACAGTCTATTCTAAAAATGGCAACCAGCGCCAAGGCACGAATATCCGTTGGTATCGCTATTTTGGCCCTCATATCACGACTAGTGATGAAAATGCCCGGGAATTTTCCCAAAGTGCCCAAAACTTCCGAGAACATTTCGTAAATTCCCGGGAATAGTCCCAAGGAAGTTTTTGGGCACTTTGGGAAAATTCCCGGGCATTTTCATCACTAATTACGACGCAATGCCTCTAGGTATACACCTAGTTCATATGAACTGGATATATAAAAACTGAACCCGCAATATGACAAACCGAAGCGAGCCACTATGAGAGTATGAGGGTCTTTACACTTATGTACTTTGATCACGAATCAGTTCGGGCTATCGCGGCACCACCTTAGAAAAGGTTACACAGAAAAACATGATTCTAGATACTCGTATACGCGATTTTGATAGTCTGGGGTAACTCGACATAGCCTGGGTAAATTAAACCGCATTTATTTAGATCTGTTCAGAAGTTTGAGCGTGATTGCGTAACAAAGATTCATTTAAACCTTTGTAAAACTCGCTCTGAAATATATTAAAATGAATCCTGATAATCAATTCCACTTTTAGTTGGCTCACTTTGATACTCTCTTTAGATTTGTTCCTCGCTTGGGAGCTGGCCGACGACTGACTATTCAAGCTCGCGGTAGCGATATATAAGGGCAAAGAAATAGGATGGCCATCTAAATAGTTCCTTTGACGTCAAGACAACGATTAGTGTTGCTATTTTAACAACGAGTGTAACATTTTCGTATTCACAACAGCAAGATTTGTTCTAGCCATAAGCATTAGCAGATTATATTGATGATGATGATGTTGTCCTAGCTGGATTCGGCCACGGCGACTGTTTCAACGCCGAATAAGAAAATCGAGGTCCAGTTTTTGGAAACAGTCAATTGTGCAGGATATATTTAAGCGAATAACTGGACGCGCTGCCAGAAAAGCACTCTCTCGTCCGAGCTCCCTCAGGCCCGATGGAATGGAGAACCAGTACGATCTGGAGGGAGCGGGATGCAGATTTGGTCGAGTTTTCCTTATCTGAACACCTGGTTGAATTGCGGGGTTAAAGAGATACCTTAGTCGCCTTTTACGACACCTCGGCAAGAAGAGGGGGGTGCTATTCTATTCTGCCGGCAGCCACCACGGCACAAATAAATACATAGATTAAATTAGATTAGATTAGATTATATTAATTCCGTAATAGTTAACAACATATAGGTACTAGTGAAAACGACTCCGTGTGACGTGCAGGGCTGCGGCAGTTAAGCCGACCACAAATACATACGTACGAACGTACGTCCAATCAGGCACTCGTGACTCTGCGAGAATCGATCAGTCTCGAAGGCAGTTAGAGCGAGCTATCGGTACGCCATTAAGGAAATTGCTTTATGTCGAACGCGATGTATACGCCACACGCCACTTGTTACGCTCCTATGTAGCGTTGGGTTAAAAAATAACTTACTTTCGGTATCGATTACTGGTGAATTGGTGGAAAAAACATCGCGAGGACACCTTTATATCAAGGGGTAAAAGATCCATTTGGCGTGCGTTCCATCTTCTCATACTTGGGTTTTTATTTTTTTGGTTATTTATTTATTTCTTTTTTATTTGGGAGTCGAAGCTGCTCGCGTCCGTAGGCTTTACCCTAGTTTCCCTACACGTGACTCCTGGGTGGTGCTAAACGAGCAGCAGCGAGGTGGTAGGGCGTCGGTGCCCGTATGGATCGCGACCACAGTACATGGGTGTAAAGGCCGTCATAGTGATCAGTTTCGGCTTGTCGCGTTTCGGGATCAGCTTGTGTATATCCAGTAGCTCATATACCTAGAGACCTTCTGTCGTGGTATATGTGGGCCGACATGCCGATGGAGACTATCAATGGATTTTCATCCTTTGCTAGTCGCTTTCGTTTTTGGACTACACTGTACTTACCATCAGGTACTCTGTAGTCACTATATCGAGCCGTAAAAAAAATTAAATTGGATTCTCAGACTCTGTATTTGGCAATAACCCGATTTCCACTAAAAATATTTAGTAAATTCCAAATTACAACAAAAAAATGTTTTTCATGCTTTTCTGAGATGCACGCTACTGTAAAAGATTATGTATGGTAGATATAAATTTTCAAATTCGGTAAAAAACGCTGAATGAGAAATTATACAGATTTATTTTATAGACGAGGAAGATATTTCTGGGTAAAACATTTTGTACTTTCTTTTAACGACTAAAAATATAAATAGCTCTATTCCCTAACAGATCATAAAGAAATATTTATTGAATACGAGAATTGATCCGTAAAAAGTGTGGACAGCGTAGCGCGTGTGGCGCATGATTGATTGATAAGTAGATAAGATTCCTTTTACGTAATTTTAGGTAAACAGGTTCTGAGTCATTATGTCTTCATACTCTATCCAAAACAGGAAAAAACCTACTAAATAATTAACTGTTATTTATTCATTCACGTGTGTAATTGTTTATAAATATTATGGGTCTGCGTGGACTATGCTTTGCTTTGAAGGAAATATTAATATCACTGTTTTACATATTTGGAATTGTGATGGAATGATGCGCATCCTCTCGTCTTTCACCTTCATTTAATCAAACATAAAAATCACGTGTAATGTCCTAATAACGGCTATAAGCTACCGTATTAGTCACATTGGGCACGACATAAGCACAAAGAGGAAACAGTAATTAATATATCTCTGCTCACCCCGAAAAGATTATACCTACAATGTATATATGTCCGCTGATACATGAAACTACATGACAAATCTTGATGCGGCTTACGTTATTATTTAGGAAATTTATTCAAGATGAATTGCGATGAATTGATACAGGGTTGTAACCACTATTGGCTTATATAACATGCCCAACATGACCAGTAGCGCCTCCAATAAGTAGATAATCATTCCATGTAAAGATAGAGACGTTTAGATCAGTGAATTAAGATGTATAAAAAAATAATTTCCGATATAAAATAGTATAAATAAGAGTAATCGTTAACTCAGCTAAAAGCTTCCTCGGAACAAGGAAACGCCTAAAAACTGCACCGAGTCTAATAACAGCTATTGATCGGTCTGACTGTAGGTACGGATGAGTTATACCTCGGACGCGCCCTCCCCTGCAGCCACCCTGAGCGACGAGACTCTATCCCCACACCTCAAGGCAGCTAACCGAGCATCCCTGCCGCCCCCTTACGACCTTCCCGAGTCTGGGAAACAGTATCGAGCTGAATAAGATGGTAAAAGACGTTTTTCTGCGTCCGATAATGGTTTTTATTTCGTACGTTGTACGGTTAGGGCGGGCGCCGCCTAGCTCTGGGCGGGTGTAATTATAACGTTTTCGAATAGGTTTTTTTGAACTCTCCTGTTTCCTCTTCAATCAGTAATAACATAGGAACGGCATGTATCATTAAGCTATAACATTTACAAGGTAAACAGCCTTTTAAACATATTACTACAAAGATAAACGAAAGTGCTTCCTAGTACGATTGTCTACAAAAATAAGACGATGCTTAGCGTAGAATCATTTTAATATTACATTATTATTTATTGTCTAACCTATAAACTAATTTCCAATAATTTTCATTCTTTCTTGCCCCGAATCTTGCTAGCTATTTTAGAAAAAAACAGTAATATATTATATTTGTGTGTGATTGAAATAAATAGCGATTTCACGGTCTGTATTAGTATAAATACTTATATTAATTTAATAATTTTAAAGCAAAATGAAACAATGTTTACTTATATTAAGTTAGTTGTAAGCATAGTTGACTGCGCCCGTATATTACGATGTCTGGCTTAAACGATGTAATTTTAGCAAATATCTTCTTTTCTAAACAACAGAATGAAGTAAAATAAAGCCTTATTTTTACTCTGTAACACAGGCTGAATATTAACAAGATCGTTGCTTACAAAACGTTAGTTTTTTGTTTTAAAAAACGGCAATCGCGGCAGGTCACCGACCCCGGCGAAACATGGCGGCGGCTATCCATTACGTCTGACAGCCCGCGTTTTTCGCCCGCCCGCCTGACAGCCGCTGTCAGAGGCACGCTGGCGGCTGTCAAACGCGGCCTTGACACTGCCGACATGACAGTCATCGATCATGAGCCCTGATTTCGAGCTATGACGTCAGGTCAGCTGTTATTCACGGCCAGGTTATGGAATCCTGAAACCACGCTGCCTTAAACGAAACTTCTGTGGAATGTTCCTTAAAAAAGTGTTTTTTATATTTTTTACCAGGATCTGACATTAATAGCTATCTATGTATATTAAACAACGTGTCTACACTGACATATAATCGTACAGCCTTACCTCCAGAAGTTAGAAATATAAAATGTTTACATTGAGTTCTTTTATGACGTAGGCACCCACTGAGGGCGGCAGAGCTGAATTGATTAGAGGTCACTCAGTTTCCGCCAAAGCGTAAAAGTAATCGTTTGGGATTTTCAGCCGGTTCAAGTCCCAGATATACTTTAGCTGCAATACTCTTCTTTATAAATACATAAAGGGCGGTTCTATAAAGATTTTTCCCAGGTAATAGGCACCCACTAAGATCGGTTGTTTTTGTTTTCCGACGAGGGTACAATACAGGTTAAAAGTCTATTTGAATATCAGTCAATTTTGAAATAAACATTATATAAATTAGCACTATGCTTATTGGGTAGAAAGAAATTAATACACATTTCGACGTTTTTAGAAAATTAACCTCCAAGGGCTTAAAATTTATAACGGATAACGTCGGATCACAATAACTAGTCTTTTATGGAGATATTATTTTGATAATACCTACTTGACATTACTAGTATAAAAGTCATCGATCAAAAACCTTGATTTATGACGTAAGATCAGCTGTCCAATTTTAGTTTTGTGACCTCAGGTCAAACCACAACGGATTTATGGAATCCTGGTACCTTTTGTCAAAAGACTTGATTGTTTTATTTGAGTTAGTAAGGCAAATGCAGGGCCGTGAGTACAGTACACAAGTGTAAAGACCGTCATAGTGACTCGCTTTGGCCTATCGCGTTTCGGGATCAGTTTGTCATCCAGTTGTTCATGCACTCAGGGTCTGCGCCGACATAGCTATAGCAACTGTTGACAAATTTTGTACTTTCCATCAGTCAGTCTCAGTAATATAGTCAGTTTGGCGGGGGTAATTAAAAAAGAATCCTCAATTTCGCTTGGCGTTAGGCTAAAATTAGTCTAATGATGGGACATATTTCCTCAACATATACTTATTACTTTAACAATTCCAAATTATAAGTCTGTGGAAAAATGAATACATGCGTATAAAAATCCTTTGCTGTTCGCATAATAAATGTAGACGCGAATATTTTAGTGCGGATATAAGAAATAGTAGTTAAACCTGCCATGAATAGAACGGTTCCCATCTCCAACTGTCGACTGATTTACAAGAAAATAGTATACACTTCCATATCTGTCTTTAAGGAAAAAAAAAACAGCATAAATCGGCTCCTAAGAAAACAACCAGCTAGTCCCATAAAAAACGATACTTTTCCTCGTTTAGCAAGTGTTTAAGTACATCAAACCATAAGGCAACATTAAAAAACAGTATAACCTCAGTGCGATCATAAAAAAATTGTAAAAATATACTTCGATACCGAATTGTGCCTGTCACGGGCCCAAGGAGCGAACCCAGCCTGTCATTTTCATAAATTTCACCATACCACCTCCGCATTTACACACAAAATTGCCTCTAAAGCCATTGATTAAGGCGCAAAATCCTGTATCCCTCGCGTTTGACTTGCAACGTCTCTCCTCCGGGTAGGTATGCTCGAATAAATGCGGAACGTATAGAAAAATTTGATTATTCATGCGGAGTTTGGGAAAAATTACAATCGTGTGGGACGCCGGGGCTTCGGGCCGCTTTTTATGTAGCTGCCAGTGAGTTTATGGCGCTCTCATTACCATATGGTCTTCGTTCTTGCTTATATTTCCATTAAAAGGTAAGCAGAAATTTATATATGCTATATTATGTTAAATCAAACAGGTCTTACATTATACTCAGGGGTGATCTCTTAGCTATAAGTGAGGGCTGATATACAAAAAAAAAGAGGAAACTGGGAATTTGTACTCAATTAAATACTTGACTTGATTATTTAAAGCACATACAATGTTATGTTGTTAACATATTTGCCTAACATACCATATATTACCAAATCTCGGAACATACGAGTATATGCTCACCGGTGAAGGAAAATATCGTAAGTCCGCATGGCATGTAATAGAAATGTCATGCGAACTCATGTATCTAGTGCTACTGGTCACGACGGGCTCGACATTTAAGCGCAAAGTGGATACAGCCTCTAATGTATCTCTGCTCACCCCAAAAGGTATATCTGTTTACTGTATAATAATTATGAATTTATAACCAAGTAGGCCATATCTTTATAATCTAGATGTCTTTTTAATTCCAATTTAAAAGATATATAAATCACAGAGATATTATATAAACAAACTACGCTTGAAACTAATCACGTTGGCTATAGTTTTTCAGGGCTTTCCTGAAATGTCAGTGCTACGGCATTATCGTGATAAATTGTGATAAATCTCCTGGCTCTATAATCACTAAGAAATGATAGTCCAAATAAACGATAATTAGTATGAGAAATCAGCAATAATTTGTAGAAATAAATTGCAATGATTTTCATTCAAACGATTATATGAAACTGTAAATTCTTGAGTCTTGGACATTTTACAGTTTTTATTACGTTAAGGTTTGTTCTATCAAGATAAAATCCACAATGGAAGACAGCTCTGAACTATCTGTTACAAATTACAAAAAAAAAAAAACATGCGCATATCTTTAAAAAACATTTTCCATACAGTTTGAATCAGATGTTTTTTTTTTAGTTAGTTAATAAAATAGTTAAGTAAGTATTCGAAAACTAAGGCATGCTTCGATGAAATTCACCGAAATTACCAGGATCGCATAATCACACGGTAGTGGAAAGTAATTAGCGTTGCAATGTCGCTTTTGAACAGTCTCGGATGCGCGTGACAGCCGCCGCGGGGCGTCTTCCAAAACGATAGACTGTGAAACTCTTCAGCTATTCTGGTATCCCGGTAATCGATAACTTGATACGTAACTTTGGCTGGCATAACAACTTATATTTATTAATATCGGCAACGCTATAGCGTTGTTGTAAAGGAGTGTTGTTATAACAACACTCCTTTGTATTGCAGTTATCTATATTTACCATCAAGTGAGACGTCTGACAGTTTGCTGACAAAGGCTTAAAAATTAAAATACAAAATATTAATTATTTATACCTCTTCAACATGGACTGAATCATGAATCACAACGTGTCAAATCACTACAGATTGTTGCAATTTTATGTTTTTCTATTTAAGAACATATTTTTGCTTAACTTTTGACGTCTATGTCATGTCTTTATAATTATTGATTCTATGTTTTCTGTAATAAATCTATGTAAATTAAAAAATACATAATACATACTGTTTCTAACAAATAATTTGAAATTTATAAGCCTTGAAAATGTTGAGCAATTTCTATCTATACGAAAGTAAAAATCCAATTTCTACGTTTTAAGGTCCGTTTATTCAACAAAAGGATGCCACGGACCATTAGGCACTGGCTATACCTGGACGCACTAAAAATCCGCTAAACTGTAAACTTCATTAATGAACAAACTTTCGTCGAACTAACAACCGAACGGTGTTTAGATATCCCTCAAAAACTTGCTACACTCACAGGGAGGGCCAGGGAGGGCGTCCGCGGGGGTGCGCGGCGCCGGAGCGCAGGGGGGAGTGCGCGGAACCCTCTGTAACTAAATTTTGAACTGTCACGTAGATTAATGATGCCAGCCAGTGCGATACGCGCTAATGCCTGTCGGTTAGTATGGATAAGACTTGTGACTATATTTTTTTAAACCGTGTAAATTATGGTTTTTTACGATATTTCGCTGTCGCGAAAAACGCTTACCGCTAATGTAGTGATTGTTGTATAATAAAACAAATCCTATCATTCTGTGAAAGCGAGTCAAAAATTCGAACCATAATTAAAACAAGACCCGCCAAAGTATTATTTCACTGTAATAAAATAACGCTATCTGATAACCCAAACTTTGAGTATATTGTAAAAGTATTTGTTCTAGGAGAAATTGCAGATCTGTTATTTTTTCCGACTATGTCATATAGAAGATAATTTATTAGTGAATAAGGAATACAAAGAGAGGACAATTTTTTTTATATTATTTATTGGCAAACAGACTGACAGCTCATCTGGTGGTAACGGGTTAGCGCCACCTATAGCCAACTACAACACAAGCTGTTTTGCCATGAAAATCATTATTGATTGCCTAGGCGATGCTAAACGTGCACTAATGGACCAACTGGAGTATGGATGCCTCTTTGGATCGTGTATTATAGGTGTCATAATGTCACGCTTTACCTTATCGTGTGTTGGGATCAGCTCATGAACATTTAATTTTAAAACCCTTATTTTGTGATTTTGTGTTTTTAATGAAAGCAATTTTTAAAGATTCTTACCTTCCTTTCTGGCACCGGACTGGCCATTTTTGAACATCGCTACACCTATCACAAGGTATATTGTAAAAAAATTGAGCCGTCTTGTCACGTCTAGCAGATGTAAAATAAAAAAAATATTTTGTAAAGGAAATATACACAAAAAAATGATTTAATAAACGAAATAATTACAGAATCATGAAATATAAGACAATTATTATGTTTACTAGTAGACTTGAGGGAGTCTACTACCCGGATGAAAAGAAGTCGGTGCACGGTGTTCGGCGCACCACCTGGGAGAGAGGTTTTGGAGGCGTGGGCTTTATTAACTCCTACCCCTCCCAGAAGGGTAGCGTCAACAAGGCTTTTTATTCCCTAGGCGTTTAGATGAATTTGGTTTCCCAGGCCCGGCTAAAGCAATCAGAGGGAAACCCCGGGTGTTTTCAGTCAGTAGGAGTCTAACACACCGGGGTAGCTACGCTCACTGCGTGCGTGATGGTCCTTTGCAGGATTTTCTCCTGGGATAAAAAAAAAGATAGTTGGCTGTTGACGTTGGTTAATGCCCTGAACATCTGCTCTGATTCGCTGCATTATAGATTTCACTTAAAAAAATACGTAAAAATTAGCGAAAACATAAAAACAAAATGAACAGCAGTAGGTAATGTCCATAGTATTCGTACGCGGGGGCGGCTCGCCGCGCCGCGAGGGTACAGAATGGATTTCGGAAATCGATTGCTTCCAAAAATATTTACCATCACCACGTGCGCTGCCCGCCTCGCCCCGCACCGCACACCGATCATATCTACACATACTCTACTCCCGAACACGACTTAGTATCTCATAGGCACGTCTAAAGCTAACCAAGAATTCAAGCCTCTTTTACACTACAAGATATTTGTACTCAGACCTTAAGGCATAGACAAAAAATCAGTCATAGCGTTAAAATAAAATCCAAACATGTATGATTTTGACATAACGTAGGTACATGATGTTGATGAATAATAATTCGATAGTGTATTTCTTATGTTTATGATTTACGACATAATGCTTGCATCATTCAGGTGGTAAGTGAAAATATTCGCGCAGTAAATGCTTATTTTCTTTTTAAGACTCAAATCGTAAAGTCGTGGAAAAACGCAGGGATCTTATTCCACTCCTTCCCTGTAACTTGTTAGTGTGTTTGTTTGCGATTACTTTTTTTCGTAATTTCATAGTGTATTTATAACAAATAAATTTAAATTTAAACATAGGAACTCATTGGTCAAAAAGATTTAGAAGAAAATCAAATCCCAATCCGATACTCCATCATCATTAGTTCACCCTAGTCCACTGCTGAACGTAGGTTTCTCCTAACAAGCGCCATAAAGCCCGGTCTTCGTTTCAATCCTTTCCGGCTACTTTCCGCAGGTTGCCGCTCCACCTTTCTGGGAGCCTCGTACTCTACGCTTAGTAATTCGCGGTCTCCGTTCAGGACCTGCCTGCTCCAACGATCATCGTTCTTCAACTTATACGATCTGCCCATTGTTACTTCAGCTTGCTAATTGAAAGAACTATGTCGACAACTTTGGATCTCCGACGGATAACTTCATTTCAGATTTTATCTTTCTGAGTAATGGACAACATCGCACCATCCCGTTCCATCGCACGCTGAGCGTCCTTAAACTCGTGGACTAGCCCAACCGCTAGTATTCACGTTTCGGCTCTGTACGTCATAACTGGTAGGACGCATTGGTTGAAATCGGATGCTTATATAATCGAATCAAATGCAATCCAGTTCCTTCTGTCAATCCCATATATTTTTAGACTTTTACTGGTATGGTTACAGATAGAATTATTATGTCTAGCCCCAAGAATTCTATGTCGGACGATGCCGTCTAACATTAAATTGATGAAGTCGCCATTTCACCATGTTTATATGTTTTTGTCTCTTGTATTCTTTGATTTACTCTATGTTGTGTATGTTTTTAACTTATTTTTATTTATGCTAAAATAAATATTTTTTATATTATTTCAAATACAATACAACCTGCCAATATTCCAACAGTGTCCAATTTTATCTCTATCACTAGTTTTCTAGTTATGTCATCCCCATGACGGGTTCATGTCAGTCATTTGCTTGTACTGCTTTCAATTCATTGTAATTGTGACCCTTGCCAATCCTATTTTGGAACCTAACATTCATACTATATCAAAAAAATCAAAATAGTATGAAAGTGCCTCAAATTTCCGATTATCTTTAGTAATATAACAACACTATTTATGAAGCCTAACATACCTTATTTACAAGCTTACAACAATACTAAATCAAATTTAAAAAATAATCTGTTTATTTCTCAGTTATCCGAATAATTTATAATGGCATATCTTATGCTATCTGCTTTGTATATGTATTTCAATATTATGACTTTTTAACTCTAGTAGATCACTTTATAATCTAAAATTTAAAAGAACTTTCAAAAACCCTCTACTGATTAATTTTATTTCTGAGATTTCCCACAGTATATAAAAAAAACCAACCACGAAACGGCATAAATCCACCTCGCCATAAATTCACTAGATGGTACAGCCATAAAATAAACTTTCAACATCAAAATACCAATACCCAAACGGAAGCTCGTAAAAAATAATTTGCATCATAATTACTATCGTTACGAACCGTTCGTATTAATTAATGGCGACGTATTTGATTTAATATTTAATAAATACACGCAAAATATTCAAAAACCGCATCGATCGTTAAATTTATAACCGGCCGCCGACACCGCGTCCACAAATTCCATTAGATTAAAATTCAAAGTTATAAATATTACCGCGACCTACAGCAACAACAGCTAAAAACCGAACTGTTATATATAAATTATGAAAAAACCATTACAAGCCGTGTCGAGCGTACTAAACGTCATGGCGATCAGCTGATCAAATATATTGCTTCTATAAAAAGTGAAAACGCACTACTCTGTCCCTCCAAACCGTCCTTCTCACTCCATAGCGCACAGGCTCGTGTCAGAAAGAGACGCAAAGAACGCCGCCGTCGCGTAAAATGATATATTAATGTCAGCTGTGTTTAGGACCTCGCGAGTCTACAAAATAATAGATGGTAACAAATAAATTACTTGCTGAGTGCATTTCTGAACGAAATTCGGCCGGTCGTCGACCTCGAGCGCGGTTGTGGCGCGTAAATCACTATTGATATAGTGCCTGTGAAGGTCGCCATCTTGGATGCTCCGTTTCGTTCGAAATTTGAATCCGCGCTAGATTGGCCTGTCCGCGCGTCAATGACACATTTAGTTGACGATATTTATGGCCGTGGCGTGTGAATTGTCCTTTTTGAGACGTTTCTTGTTACGAAGATATTTGAATTTATATTGGAGTTAACTTATGACTGAAAACAATACTTATAAGAGCTTTTGTTTGTGTTAAACATGAGACATTTTTATTAGTTGACCATAAACAAACTGGGCTAAGATTTATAGAACATTTTAGAGCTCTTTCTTTAGTTAAAGATTAATTATGTTATTTAAACTGTTAGGAATTCAATTTTAAATCAAATTATGCTATTTTTAATGAAAAATTTCGTATGCAATTGAAAGACCAGCTTGGTTAGAATAACAATAATTAATACTGAAATACCTATATAACAGTTAAAATTAAACGGTGACTGTCATCATTCGCGTGTCTACATAACATCGCTAGATTATTGACACTCACATAGGTGTCATCAATCAATTAATTTTGAATGGATACTAAGCAGTAATGTGCACATCTCATGCTTATAAAACAATGCCTACCTTATGGAATTTAATAAAAATAAACCATGTGATAAATAAATATTTTTATGGGCTCGCGAAAATTTTAAATAAATTGTCACTTTTTCATTAGATATTTTTCACATACAGCTACAAAACTCATTTTTTTTAAAGTGGAACCGGACTTAAAGTCGACATAAAAACAGTGACTATCAATATATTCTCAATTTTTGATGGTCGTCACCATTGTTGAGCCGTACTGTGCTCCCTATCAGGTGCAATGTAGTAATTTCGTTGAGCCAGTATCTATATTAAAATAATTATAAAAGCTATTTGTACAGCACGATCTCTCAGTACAACTCAAGCCCCAATAACTGATAGCTAGAGTTGTTCCATATACGGTTTCGGATATACCTAGATGCGGATAATACACACAGAAAAAACCACAAGTATGCAGATTTGAGGTGGCGGGGAAATTGCCCGAACTGTGTCGTGACCACAATACACAAGTGTAAAGACCGTCATAGTGGCTCGCTTTGGCCTGTCGCGTTTCGAGATCACCTTGTGTACATTTAGTTCTTCATATAGCTAGAGATCTTCAGTCGTGGTATATGTGGGCCGACATGATGACGGAGACTGTCAACTGAATTTTATACTTTAATAAAAACCATCGTTCTTCGACTACATTTTACTTTCCATCAACTGCACTGTATCACTATGTCGAGCTAGTGTAAAAAAAACAAACTAGAAAATATCCGATAGTATCGGATGCGGACATTAATAACATCCCTAGTGATAGCAATCAGAGCTAAACGAAACAGAGTTCATTTCTGTCGGCAATTAATATCGTGAGTCGATACCTAGAACAAATCAACGGACAAGAAGATAACATGATTTGAAACAAAGGAAAGAATGACCACACGCATCTCTGTCTCCCGCGTGCATAGAGAAAGGGACAGCGGTATTAATTTCAGCTGACTGTCAATATTTTATGACAAATAACCAAACGGTTGAGTGTGTTCCCGTGTCGGAATGATACTGACGCGAAATTTATTTTTAGCGTCGAATGGATTCGCTGTGAAATTAATTTTTCAAATCTTTGTGTCAGACTGTGGTTTTTTTTGGTATCCCGGGGTAAAATCCTGCATAGGACCATCAGGGA
The DNA here is from genome assembly GCA_036320925.1 of Automeris io. Taxonomy (NCBI): domain Eukaryota; kingdom Metazoa; phylum Arthropoda; class Insecta; order Lepidoptera; family Saturniidae; genus Automeris; species Automeris io. The sequence continues at coordinate 469,982 of JAUDJH010000018.1, forward strand.
CGCTGTGAGGGCAGGGACCCCGGTGTGTCAGACTCTTGCTGACTAAAAACCCCCCGGGGTGTCCCACTGATTGCTCCATTTCGGCCTGGGAAGCCAAATTCATCCAGACGCCCAGAGAACTAGAAGCCTTGTTGACGCTACCTCTCTGGGAGGGGAAGGAGTAAAGCTCACCCCTCCAAAAACCTTTCTCCCAGGCGATGCGCCGGACACCGTGCACCGCCTCCCTCTCATCCGGACAGCAAACTCCCTCAAGTCTACTGCCCGGTGATTTTTTTTTTCAAAACATTGAGCCAAACTTTTTAGAAAGCAATCCCTCGAGCTCCATCTTAAGATTCATAATCATAAAGTAAAGTAAACAGTTTGTTCTTTAATAGTATATCTAACATTAAATATACGGCCTGGTAGCGCAGTTTGTAGCGACCCTACTTACGATGCTAAGGTCCTGGCTTCGAATCCCGGTAGAGGTAAACTCTTCTGTGATGATCAGACGAGTTTGTCATGAGTCATGGTTGTATATATGTATCTAAGTGTGTATATCTTTGTCTAGTACCCATAGTACAAGCGCAAGCTTAATTTGGTACTAGGGCAATGTGTGTAATTGTTAGTGTTGTGGCCGCGTACCAATATTTAGTTAATTGTCATACAACATTATTTAATAGTTAGTTATAGGGTAGGTTACGGTGGATTCTAACATATTCGTATATCGCGTTGATATCGACCAATAAAATAGCATGGTGTGAGGGTAGTAGCGCAAATCTTTCGCTGCCGACACTACCGTTTCGTCGTTCGATGGTGACACACTGTGCTTCGGCGCATCGCTAAAACCTCGTTGTCTCGTGCCATAATATCATTTTTGTGGACTATTATTTGTGCTAGTGGAGTGCCAGGCCCCCCTGACGAGAGACCGTCAAGCAAGCCGCTGGCCAGCGTGCATATCACACATTGCGGCAGTAGAGGTAAGTGGAAGTATTTGTCGAACCCCCCACACCAACCAGCGACCGTATTAACCTTTACTTTTGGGCCGGGAACATACGAGTTGACGAGTCACAATCTACTGATTTCAATAAATTTTGATGTTTTCTTCCTTACTTGTATCCAGAAATGCTGCAGAGTTTAAAAAACACAATAAGAGAAAATTAACATAAGTGATAGTACGAAAACAGAAAATATGTTGCTTCAACTAAATCCGTATGTTTTTACAAGATCATCCTTTCTTGTATGTCAATGCCGTACAAAACTTTTATTTACAAGTGTAAATAGATGAAAAAAAAACAAGCCGAGTTCGACCGAGACTTATCTACACTGACCGAAGAAAGAGTTCTGATGGAGGGTAATGTCAAAAGTACGTGAAATCGGCAAAAGTGCATTAAGGAATTAATGTTAAAGGAGCGAAACAGGTTTACATTCTCTCTGCCTACCCTAATAGGGATTCGGCGTTTTGATAGATCTATATTATTCTTGAAATTTAAATCACTAAATCTATACTAATATTATAAAGCTGAAGAGTTTGTTTGTTTGTTTGTTTGTTTGAACGCGCTAATCTCAGGAACTACTGGTTCGAATTGAAAAATTCTTTTTGAGTGGAATAGACCATTTATCGAGGAAGGCTTTAGGCTATATAACATCACGATGCAATTATTAGGAGCGAAGAAATAATGGAAAATGTGAAAAAAACGGGCAAAATGATTCATCCTTGGGGCTTCCATTGCGTGCGCTGCAAAAACGGTTCAAGATACCAAAAATATATGTAAGAAAGAATTATTCCTCTTGAAATGATCTAAAAAAATGTGTACGACAGTATATGTCTATCTTTTAAGATTAAGTCACTAGAACGGTTTTTATGGTAAACAAATTTGTCGAAATTAATGCATTATTTGTTAAGAGTTGTATCAACGTAATAATATTAATATTTATCCAAATAAATGTTTTGTTGATTAAGAGTATTTAATTGTGAACAAAATTGTCTTTGACATCACTTAATTTCAATGAACATCTTAGAAGATATTACAAAACCTTATATAGGACAACAACGTTTGCCGGGTCAGCTAGTATTCAATATAAGGCTGTGTTTCTGTCGATAAAAAACTAATTAGTCAGCCCCAGTTGGCATGTCATTCCGTCTAGAAACTGAAAATTCATAAATTCGAAGACGTACGTTTCACTAACGTTTTTAAGTTTCACAGTATTAAGAACATTTGACAGGTTTATTGCAGCTGTCAATCAGCGCTGGATGGAGCGTGACAGCGTGACCCTGCAGACTAGCTCGCGCTGAACCAAGTAGTCTTTGACATTGGTGGCAGCACACAGGATACTTGAGGTGATGTTATGTGTTATTCTTACATTGCTTTATATAAATATTTTATATGCTTTATATGCTTTATATGCTTTATTTATTTTTTGGGAGTCGAATCTGCTCGCGTCCGTAGGCTTTACCCTAGTTTCCCTACACGTGACTCCTGGGTGGTGCTAAACGAGCAGCAGCGAGGTGGTAGGGCGTCGGTGCCCGTATGGATCGCGACCACAGTGCATGGGTGTAAAGCCCGTCATAGTGACCAGCTTCGGCTTGTCGCGTTTCGGGATCAGCTTGTGTATATCCAGTAGCTAATATATCTAGAGACCCTCAGTCGTGGTGTATGTGGGCCGACATGACGACGGAGACTATCAATGGATTATCATCCTTTGATAGTCGCTTTCGTTTTTGGACTACACTGTACTTACCATCAGGTACTCTGTAGTCACTATGTCGAGCCAGTGTAAAAAAAAATGGTGTGTGTTGTTCCTGTTTCTCAAAAACTTTTCTTTCTTTACTTAATAAACAATTTTTGAAGTGAAACTTCTATAGAATCGTTCTGATTTCAAACCGGATGCAACGGATAAACGACAGGAAAGAGACAAATACAATAATTAGTGAGCCAGAGCGAGAGAGCAAATGTCGATGTGTATTTGCGTATTATAGCTTTTTAGTATGAAGTCAGCGTGGTGTGTTATTATATAACAGTGTTTGCGAGTATTTTTATATCTTGTTGTGCTAAATAATAACTTTTATAAGATACCGAAAACTAATGCCGAAATATGTCGTCAATATCGACGCAAAAAAAATGAAATTAAAACTATAAAAAAGCAGGAAAAAGTTCAACAGAACGTAGTTGCGGGTTTCGTGCGCGTAAAAAACAATTATTGAACAAACAAGACAGATGTTCAAATAGATATAAGTATTAATAAACACCAATCAAGTATATAATATATGTTAAATAAAATATACAATATCTTTTGACATTAATAAAAATACTTTAATTTTTAAACAAATAAACTTTGTAATTATCCTACCCTTGTTATATAGATTCATCTCATTCTTTTGTCGATTTACTGAAGTTTCACTTCTATCGTATGTGAATCGCACACACACCTTTTTTTATTTGAATAAATTTTTAAAAACGTTTTGTTATTGCAATTCTATGTATACTTTTGTTATCAAATCCATTTTGTTGTATAATTGTATTATTAGTAAAATTACAACAATGCTTATTTTCGATTACACGCGTAAAGTGATGAACCAAAACGTCACAAACGAGGTTCGACGTTTCACCGCGAAAAGGACTATAAAGTTCATATTTTACGATCGATTTTTGTATGTTTATAGCAAATGAGAGTTGTTCGGGCGATAATAAATTAACGTGCTTTAATGACCTAATCAAAGTTTATGACGCGACGCGAATCCCGGCAGACTCCTAGTGTTGCCCGATTGACTTGTTGTGTGCGTAAAGCCACCCTAGTATTACCATCTTACCAATTTTACCTAAATTTAGGGAGTTTATGTGGGAAAATTAATTTACAATTTTTCTCAAGGGACATAATTCCTTTGTGTATTATATATTTGTACCTAATTATGTTGAAAAGAGCAACTACCAGTTTCTTTCTGGCTCATATCGATAGATTTTGCTGTCCGAACCGGTGCTAGATTCTTTAAGTGCCTAGAAGTAGGCCCATTTGAAAGAAGATAAATTTCATTTGATATTGTATTTTTTAATTACTAAGGCGTGACGAATAATTATGTTAAAATATTTCTAAGTAGATTTCTGTCTAGAGCTGGTCACACTGCAGCGCGAAACTAACTCCGCTGTAATTATACCCGAGTTTTATGAAGATTGGAAATTTTTGTAAGCATGATATTTTTACAGGCATCCGTGATTTATGTTGCTTCCTGCCGCCCAGCAGATGTGCAGGATTGTGCTGCTTTCTTTACTCACCCATGGCATCTGTAACAATGGAAAAAATACTTTAAACGATACAAATACGTAAATAATTTTATTGACGCTCATTTTCTCATGCGTTTATATGATTTATGTGTTAATTTTGTTATGTAAGTAATTATTGCTAGAATGACTTTAAAATAGAGCTAAGGAAGGCTTGCTCCAGTAAATTAAACCAAGTTTAAACTTTTACAAAGCGTTATTTAACATTAAACTGTACTTATTTTCTTGTACGGAACCAGTTTTAACAACTGTCAAACTTCATTCATCAATGAGGTCGAATTAAACCATATTTTATACTAGCTGATTCGGCAAAGGTTGTTTTGCTATATAAGGTTTTGTAATATCTTCTAAGATGTTCATTGAAATTAAGTGATGTCAAAGACAATTTTGTTCACAATTAAATACTCTTAATCAACAACACATTTATTTGGATAAAGATTAATATTATTACGTTGATATAACTCTTAACAAATAATGCATTAATTTCGACCAAATTTGATTACCATAAAAACGGTTCTAGTGACTTAATCTAAAAGATAGACATATACTGTCGCGGACATTTTTTTAGATCGTTTCAAGAGGAATAATTCTTTCATACATATATTTTTGGTTTCTTGGAGCGTTTTCGCAGCGCACGCAATGGCAGCCCTCAAGGATGAATCATTTTCCCCGTTTTTTTTTCACATTTTCCATTATTTCTTCGCTCCTAATAGTTGCATCGTGATGTTATATAGCCTAAAGCCTTCCTCGATAAATGGTCTATTCAACTCAAAAGAAATTTTCAATTCAAACCAGTAGTTCCTGAGATTAGCGCGTTCAAACAAACAAACAAACACACTCTTCAGCTTTATAATATTAGTATAGATATCGTTTTATACAAGCTCAGGCTAGATTTAATGTGTTGCAGACCGCCGCTTTAAGTCTAGGCCCTCAGTGAAACAGGATGTTCCTGTAGCGATTAATCTTTAAGTATACCAATGTTAGTGGGTTTCACAGTCGATTTAAGAGCATGCAATCTCTAAGATAAGAACTTGGTATCGGTTTCCTCAAAATCTTTTAGATAACCCGTTTTCGTTATGTTCAAGTAGCTGATACGCGGCCTCTATCGTGACATGTTTGACAGCTGATAATTTAAATTTGACACTTTGACAGCTGAGTGGCTGTGATCATTCTTCATCTAGGTCGAAAATACAAATGATTTCGTTCCACGAATTGTAATGATTTAACGGACTTATATTGATCCATACAAATGAGAATAAGTATTTTGTTATTTGCGATGTTATTTCCTTCATCGATCGGCATCTATACGCAGCAATGCGAATGGTCGTAGGTTCGAATCTTAGCACATGCTCTAGTTCTGAGATTTTTCTGATTATGTACTGATTTAGTTGAAACCAACGTGAGGTCTAATGAACTTCTCATATGTACTATAGCTGTGTGAATGGCGATGAGCTGCGCTACTGGTCACGTTGGGCACGACATATAATAATATTTACTAACAATTACACATATTGACCAAGTCACAAATTAAGCTTCCGCTTATACTATTGGTACTAGACAAAGATATACATACTTAAATACATATTTTTAACCATAACTCGTGACAAGCTCATCTGCTCATGACAGAAAAGTTTACCACTACCGGGATTCGAACCCAGGACCTTAGTAACAGTGACGTGCATAAGGTATTTAGACAGGGTAGGCAGAGTTCGCGTAATTAATTTGAATATTATATTATGACAGTAAATATTATATTGCTCTCATAGGAAAGATAGACGGCATGAATATACAATAGATATGAATATAAATGGTTCCTTTTTTTATTTAACTTTAAGTAATTTGTTACAGACTTATTTATCATTAGGGCATGCAGTGCTTTTATGCATGTATGGAATGAACGCTACTGCTGCTCACCCTGATATACATTCAAGAATATGTCAAAACAGTCCTCTTAACTCGGATGGCATGACGGCGGCAACTGTAATTGGACCCTCATACATTGGCAGTCGCCACCCCCGACCAATGACTGCCAGATTCCGAATAGTACCTTTATACTGCACTGTGCTTACCATCGAAAGCCATGCAGTTACTTTTTCGTAATACCCACAAAAAATAGAACTACATAAAATGTATTTTATAGTTGCCAATAAACGTGTTGTTATTCGCGTTTTTTTCTCCCAAACCTGACTAATTCATAGAAAAACGTCGCAAATAGCTTTTGAGATACAATAACAATAAAATTAATGCTAGATAAAAGCTAAATCACAATGGCACTTAGCCTACACAATACAAAAACGGTCGTCGAAATTATCGAGACTCGGGCAAAAAATTAAAAAGTCGTAAACAAGTTTTTGTGCATTATTAAATAAAAATGAGATAGATATTGGCTATAAAGGTGTGACTTGCTTTAACATGTTTGTCGCCACGTCACTCATATCTGGGTGACACTTTTCTTGTTAAAGATAATAGGATTTACAGTTAGATAATTAAAAGAAATTTAATGGAAAAGGCTCTTACGCTGCCCTCACAACAGTCGTTATTGCTCTACTCAGGATTTTACCCGGTATTACCAAAAAAATGGTTGATGTATCCCATAATTAATGATGCAAAAAAGATAGAGGCGATGCGTGGAGCACAGCACCACGTGATGATTATAGGGACGGATCATTTATATCCACCCGTGCAAGAGATGAGACCTCTGTAGGACCAAAAGACAAATGTTCAGAACAGGATAGCAGCAATGAGGAGACGAGACCCCAGCCGCTGCCCTCATGGCGGCTCTAACGGTCTTATGCAGGATTTGCCCTCGGATTGCCAAAAAATGTCTTAACTAGTGAAGCACAATTTTCTACATTATCCAATTTTATGCTGTAAAATTATCCTCGTATTAATTGAAAAGATTTTTTCTCATGCTTGGGAGTAGATGGTTATTCTTGAAAGTTCTCTTTTGATTCTATTTACATTCCGTGATGAACGGCATAAACAAGGGCGGTGACTATCATCACTTTAACTAGGGTTTGACGTTGGTTAGTGATTTGATAAATAGTTAAGCTTATAATAATAATTAAATTTAACGAAAACTATAAAAAATATGTAGTAAACAGCAAATTATTAATTACTAATATTTGATTTATATTAATGATTATAACTATTAACCAGTAAACAAAATGTAAAGTTTAGATTCATGTTTGCGTTGGCTTTTAGGACTGGTGTACACATACGTCAGTTATAAAGGAGGTAAATATAGCTATGTTATTATATCATGTACAAAAAGACTCAAAATTCTGAGTAATTCCCATTTGTAATAACTAAATTTTTAAAAGTCGAAATTTTTTTGGCCAATCTAGTGTTACTCGTAAAAAGGTTTGAGAAAAATGTTAATAATTAATATAAATAAATAATTAAATTCATTTATTTTATTATTATATTTTATTCGACGATATAACAACCGGGACTAAATGTCAAAATTGGTAAGACAATCAGGACATGATCAAAAAGTAAAGAATGAATTAATCACCGGTTCAGAAAGCAAAATCTACCTAGAAGAAACGGCAAGAAACTCTAGAAGGTTTCCTTTCTAATATATTTATGTACATATAAATACAAAAAGGAATGATGATACCTGTATCGTCAGAAAAATCGTTTACATAACGAACACGCATTCTTATCTAAAAAAGATGTCATTTTGATAGTTTTTTTTAAATTACACTCTTCCTGATACCATAGCTAGATGTTCCACAGTGTTTTAATATTTCCTTCCAAGTAGATCTTGTAATATCTGACCATTCCCACATTAAGGCAGCGATCCCCGATTTCTGAATTATTTTTCCTGACTCCTGGACTAATATAAAACTAAAATTAGATCAAGGCTTTCTTGATAGGGCGATTGTCCGAACTAGGTCGTAACCACAGTACACAAGTGTTAAGACCCTCATAGAGACTCGCTTAACCCTGTCGCATTTTAGGATCAGTTTGTGTTTGTGTATCTAGTTGTTCATTAACCTAGAGACCTTCTGTCGTGATATATGTGGGCCGATATAGCGATGGTGACTGACAATTTTCGTCCTTTGAAAGTCGCTGTCGTTTTGGACTATACTTTACTTACCATCAAGTGGTTTGTAGTTAACTTGTCGAGCCAGTGTAAAAAATACCCAAGACAAAACACTAGGACAAGTCTATTTATAACCCATTAAAATTGTCACAGGAAAACGAGATGTCGCATAGTTTATATTTTTTGACATCTATAAATTTAGACGACAGGTACAGGGGACAGACAGACATCTGTCTTCATAGTTACGATGTAGTCCGCAGATATCTTTGACAATTTCTTTACTTTCAAAAGTGTCACATTAAAATTCAGAACAGTTGTTTTTTTATATTGTTTGTGCATAATAAATAATATTAGTTCTTTATTTTTTATTTACTTTAAACAACATAGTAAATGCATTAAAATTTAAATATTTTAAGCATTTTATGATGTTTATTTTCTAATGTTGTTTAAAATGTTGTAAATATTTAAATTTGGTTAAAGAGATGAAACGAATTTATTTATACATCTGTTTAACAGATTTTCCTGTCTTTGAAACTGTTGTAATATGGTATGAATAGAAGTAGGTACTTCTAAAATATGTATGCCTTCCTCGAAAACCTCCATAGCCTGATATTAATTTTCAATCCAAATACCAACAAACCACAATAATTACGGTATTATTTGTTTTCTAAAAAAATACAGATAAACATTTCGAAATTGTAAGCAGCTTTTATGAATTCTAAATAACACGAAATAACTCAGAGACGAGCCTTGTAAAGCTTAAATTACCATTAATTCCCGTATAACTAAACATTCAATCACGGCGAGCTAACTGTACGCGATGTAGCCGGGCCTGTTCTGTGACGCAGCCATACTTGGAAATGTACGTATGATTCCACTTACTGGATAAGGGCTGATTTACATGCTGCCGCCCTAAATTATTAATGAAACGAATTATTTGGTGTTTATTTTTTATAGTGTAGCCTAGTGGACAAAGAAGTATTCATACGCGACAACGCAAGCTAGGGACAAGGAAACCCGCAATGCATCTACTGGAAAAGTCATGTGTAAACGCGCCGAGCACGGCATTCACCTGCGCTACTGGTCACGTTGAACACGACATATAATAGAGCTAATACTTCTGTTACGACTTGTTAATCCATCCTGTCCATTCCCCTCACTATCAATCGACTAAGGGAGGCATGCGCCGAGCGCATCCCTAGCGCCGGTGCATTTAAAAACCAAACCCAGAACAGCGAAGGCACACCGGTCGATAAAACACAAGAAAAACCTCATCACCACCAAATCCCAGTAAGTACCTGACCCTTTCATTAAAGTCGTTAACACCCAACAAGAAATAAATCTAATTAATAAAAACAAATCTAGTTCAATTTGTAACAACTTCACTAATGTATCTCTGCTCACCCCGAAAGGAATATAGCATGCCGACATATATTTTTATGGTATCATCATAAATACAGCCTATGATGACTTTTATGAAAAGGAATGAAATGGAAGAGTCATAAGAGCTGAGTAAGGTGTACAGCATGCCGAATTACACGCAGATTGCTAGCATCTAAGCTGCTGCATGCACCTTCTCCGCCATTAGTGCACACCCGCCAACCCGCATTGCACAAGCGCGGGTGGTCAAATATCCAAACCTCTACCCACAGATTCCACAAATATAGTGGCAAAGGGAAGGTATGCCTTTGTACTAAAGTGGAAAGAAACTGGCTAATAATAATATTAAAAAATACTGCACGAGATGAAAAATAGAGTTCAGTCCAAGTATACCGAAAATCGCCTCACCGCGGATCTAGAAGACGGATTAAATATTTTATGACAGAAGTTCTATGGATGCAAATTGTAGATTTAACGCGATTAAACTATGTATAGATTTTTTTTTTACATTAAAAAGTTTATAAAGAAATCTTGGTCAGACCCATGTAAGCTAGGCTTAACATTGTTGCGTGCCGCACCGCCGAGTGGGAGTCGGTCTTAATAAGCAGCTTACTTATACTCGTATACATCGCTCTATAATAGCGCTGCACACAACCAATGCCGGTTTGACGCACACCAGCTATTTATACGACACGACACACCACCATAGAATGGGGAAATATATAGAAACCACCACCACAAGGCTATCAGATGCTCGTTGAGCCATCGGATGTATCCGGATTCCCAGGCTCGGCGAAGGCGAAAAGGCCAGTGCTGGCACCCCGGTGCTTTTAATCGGGGCAGGTCCGACACACCGAGGGAATTGCCCTCACTACTCCCCTTGACAGTCTGTAGGGATTTCCACCGGGTTAACAAAAAAAAGGCTATCAGATGCCGTGGCGTGTACCATAAGTATGTGATGGATATTCCTTATACCCTCACGGAATCGTTAAATTATGTAGCTGTGGTGGACTAGTGTATTAGACTGAACTTTATAAACGCAATTTTAAGTTTGCTTAGATTACACTGAAACATTACAATTTAAAATAATTTAAATTACTCAATGAATGTCAAAGGATTTGATAAGTCACCGCTTTTGTAAACATGGACTTTGCGAATACGATGGCTTTACTCAAGTTCCAATTATATATTCAGTTGATTGACAAAACTAATTTAATTCTTGAGAACTTTGCTAAGCAAAGTCAAAATAGCGTCTGTAAATCTCAGCCTTAGGGACAGGTAATCAAACGTGGCAACTCGAATATTCGTAGGTTCAAATTCCGGCACGTACGTCTGTTTTTCACAGATTTACGAAGGCGAAGGATCACGCTAGTAGGTAATGACGTCAAAAGAGTCATGACCCCCGTTGATACCAAGTACAGTTTATCAATTAAATTGTTTCATTAGTCTTTACACTGATTTTTGTAAGTAATCCGAGCTTGATTGAATTTAAAACTCCCATTTTTTTTAAATATTTTTTTACAAATACATGTAGTCTAATAATCCTGAGGTAGATTACCAACTGTGCAAGTTTGAGAACCCCTGTATTTGACTGTTCCTCCATGAATTTCGTAATCCTATGCACGCGACCCGCGAGGTTAACTTTTAAACATTTCAGCGTAACCACGCTCTATGCTGTATCTAAAACATCTTTATTACCGTGCGATTTTCACAATTTTAGCTATAAATGAAAATTTTACCTATACTCTAGCCTTTGCCCGCGAACTTCATTTGCGTACAGAACTTAGGAATAATGATCCGCATTATGTATAAGTCAAGCTATATCAAAAGTTCCATTCAATCAATGATACTTAAATATAATCAAACTTTTATGTTGGAAATTATGTATTGTGTAATAATGAAAATTCCATCAAAGTTTTTAAGTATGTTTAGCGTAAAACGTGAAATAGAAAATAATCTGTGTGTCTGTCTGTCACATCATAGCTCGTAAGAGCATTAACCTATTTTGATTTTTTTAAACTTTGAAATAATAATACAATAATAATAACTTGAAACAAAATAGACGAGCTTGTTTGAGCTCCGCCTAGTTTTTTCTTTCTTAATGGGCAATATCGTAATGATAGTAAATGCATTAAAATAATCATTAATCTAGCGGAGTGACCAGGCTCGCATAGTCGCGCGGAGGTGTCTCCCATAATTTATTGACTCGGCGACGCGGCTAATGCGGCGGGCGACGCTGACTGATAGCGCTGCAGCGCGATATGATACCCTGATGCGGCTAAGTGCGATCGCTTGTACCGCTGATACCGCATGGGATTCGCCCGACCTACGCTCGCCGTTCATACGTTCCTGGTACGCGCAGAGCTCACTACAAGGGATGTTCATTATTTTTTAGTCCTAAAAGAGCTTTCTTTAGGTCTCGTGGGAAACTAACTACCTACTACTGTCGTCAATTTTATTTATAGATACATATAAAATCTTTTCTAGTTTCTAAAACCCAGTTTTAGAAAAGCTTACAAAATTGTAAAACTCTTTTAAACACTAATTGATCATAAGTATGTAATTAATGAAAGCACTTTAAAATTTATCGAGTTAATCTGTGCGATAGATGTTGTTTTAAATATGCTTACGCTTTATTCAAACTCCATTTTTTATTATTAAATTAAAGTAAAAGCATATACAGTATGTTTTAAAAACCCTGTCCGACCCAAAAGGAGCAGGCATATCGGTGACACGACGACATTACCTGAATACTTTAGAAGTTATATTATAATCATATAAAAATTGAAGAATTTGAATTACTTTACATGAGATCTATACGCGGATTTCTTTAAAAACATTAAGTTAAAAGGCTAATAAAACGATTTAATTGATAACCGGTGCTCAGAATCCATAGATAACCCTTTTGACGTCAGGATTTACTAGCATAATCTTATATATCGATATATATCGTCACACTATATCCCTTACGAGGTAAGAAGAGATGCCATTAATGGCTGTATCCACTATGTGCTTATATGTTTTCACGTACTCACGGCACTAGTACATATGATATTTCTATTAGATATTATGCGGGCTTCATCACGAAACAATCTGGAAAAGGCCAGAGGTGCGTGCCGGGATTCGAACCTACGACCATTTACGTTACCGTGCATGAAAACCGGGCTGTTATTCACTAGACCAGCACAGCTACAACAATTAACACTTTCCTAATATCACGTGCTTACCTCATAACAGGCAAGCAATTACAAATGTAAGTAACACGGCATTATCAAACGTCTGCGTCGCCGGCGGAGAGCCGGATCGGCGGCCGTTATTAACCGGGATTACCGGATTCCGGCTCGATCCCCGGATGCGGGGATTTGCCCGGATCACGCCGTACGAAATGATAAAGGATATACGTGGGATATGTGCTTTTTTGTTCCAGATATGTGAATATTGGATTCCGGGCGAGTTTGGTTTATGTTATGTAATAACTAACGGACTTGCCTGAATTCGCCCAATGCAATTTATACTCAGAACTGGTGAATTTTCAAACAAATGATCCCTTAGTTTATCGTCTTGTGGGTGTAAAGTGCAATTTAAAAGTTTAAAGTTTCTAGCTTCGTTCGTTTAAGCTCTATAATGATATGGTAGTCAGGACAAGTCTTTCAATATATCTATCATCACGCTGTTTGTCTATTAGGGAAGGCAGAGCGACTGGCCAAGACCGGTTGGCTGATGTCTTCAGGGTAGTGACCCTCGAGAAGTCGGTGGAAAAGAATGACACGGTCCATCGAAAAGTACTATGTGTTGGAGAATAATTTTGTCCCCCCCCCCTCCAGATAGTGCCCAAAGGGCGCGGCATAACGGTGCTGTGAATAATTGATTACAGGAGTCACAGTTCCTATTTATATGGAAAAGTACTCACTTTGGGGTTTTTAGTCGGCACACATCGGCCGTGTCAACCTCGCATGCGGCGGGACAGTTCTGTGAGGATATTCCCCAAGTAAAAAAAGCTAGAGAGAATGGAGTGCTACTTCTCTCTATTCTTATAAACCTCTTTCGCTTTTTTTATTTATTTATTTTATCGAGGAACAAAAACACGCCTTTGTGCATGCTACCGTTGACACTGTCTTTCAAACCAATCATTCTGCGTAGTACAAGTATTTATAACAAATTTTATATTCCAGCTTTTCATATTGTATTATTTTATTTCAGTATTATTCACCACCCATTTTCACACACTCCTTGTTACGAAAACAACTAGGGATTTAAGAGGAAAATCCCGGCAAATTCGGGAATAGTTTTCCCCGTATATAATAGGCTATACACCTTCGAAGGGTATATGATTGCTTTGATAGTAAGTTCCGATAATCTTAAAGGATTCGAGAAATTTTATTATAAACTTTTTTTACACTTGCTCGACAAAGTTAGTACAGTGTACCTGATAGTAAGTATAGTATAGAGGGCACAATGGGACTAATATATTCGCCTGAATAAAAGCCCCTAAACAAAAAAAAGTATAGTATAGTTAAAAAACGACAGCAATTGTAAAAGGACGAAAATCCGTTGAATGTCTCTAGGTATATGAGTTACTGGATAAACACAAGCTGATCCCGAAACGCGACAAGCCAAAGCGAGTCACTATGACGATCTTTACACCTGTGTATTGTGGTCACGACCAAGTATGGGCAATCGCCTTGCTATACCGTAACTAATACAGTTTTTACTATTCCAAATTGTTTAACTTCTTTAGAAAGCAATTATCTTTATATATATATATATATATATATAATTCTCGTGTCGCAATGTTAGTTACCTTACTCCTTCGAAACGGCTTTACCGATATTTACCAAATTTTATATGCATATTCAGTAGGTCTGAGAATCGGCTACTATCTATTTTTCATACCCCTAAGTGATAAGGGTTGTTCATCCTTAACATTCTTTTTTAATTTTCAGACAAAATTTTTGTTTTTATATTTCTACTAGAAATTACCTAGAAATAACTTATATGGCAAAACAACGTTTGCCGGGTCAGCTATACTACCATATATAATATGATGATGTCCTGGCCGGTTTCGGCCACGGCGACTGTTTCAACACTGATTAAGAAATTCGAGGTCAGTTTTCGGAAACAGTCAATTGCGCAGGAGATATTTAAGTGCATAACTGGACGCGCTGCCAGAAAAGCACTCTCTCGTCCGAACTCCCTCAGGCCCGATGGAAAGGAGAACCAGTACGATCGGGAGGGAGCGGGATGCAGGTTTGGTCGAGTTTTCCTTCTCTGAACACCTGGTTGAATTGCGGTGTTAAAGAAATACCTTAGTCGCCTCTTACGACATCTCAGCAAGAAGAGGGGGGTGCTATTCTATCCTGCCGGCAGCCACCACGGCCAAATAATAATATATAATATAATAATATATTGTCAGGCTATATCACATTTAGGGTGAGCAGAGATACATCAGTGGCTGTATACACATTGCTCTTATATGCCGTGCCCAACGTGACCAGTAGCGGCGCTGATCGCCGTTCTCATAGCACTAGTACAGATGACATTATTTTTAGATTCCATGCGAGCTTCCTCACGTTGTTTCTCTTTACAGTTGACCTAATACGTCTTGATACCGGTTCCTTATCCACCAGACCACCACAACTATAGCATCAGCAACTTCTTCATAAATTATACTTATGAATAGCTTCAGAGTAAGATTTACACCAACCGATTTTCAATTTTATTCGTGCTGCTTTAGCAACAGATAAAAGTTTACAACCGCATTGTAAAAAACTCCATTCTAGTACTAAGTTGTTACTTTTAATTCACATCAAGGCGTTTTATAGCCACACAGCTCTTTGATCTCGGTCCATCTGTCCGGAATTCGTCGTAAGGGCTGGCCACACACGATCGTTTACGATTCCCTAACAGTTTTACAGCCCGACAAACAAACAAGCGGTTCCAGGCAACGGGACTGTTAGCCGAACTCCGCCGAATGTATCAAAGACGACGCCTAATTTCTGTATTCCTAGTAAATCTAACAATCGTATGAGAGTTATTTCGAAATAAACAATGTTTTAATTCTCCAAAACAATCCATCATGTTATGTTATACAAAAAAAAACCTTGATTAATTGATTCCAAAATTACGCCTAAAAAATCATAGTGTAAATGATATTTGCAAATATTAGAACGGGTAAGGCCTTTTTTGTCTACCGATAACGACAAATGCCATAATATAATATATTACCGCACTAATCACTTTCAAGGTGAGCAGAGAAACATTAGTGGCGGTATCCAATCACAGCTTATATCTCATGTCCAACGCGACCGGTAGCGCAGCTGATTGCTATTTTCAGAGCACAAATACGTAGACGAAATTTATTTTAGATATCATGCGGGATTTAAATCGATGTTTCCGCAAAAAAAAACACAAAAAAACAAATATTACTATTTAAGATAAAAATATTCCACATACATTTTTAATACAACTAGAGACATCGATCAGAGAGAGATCAATCATTGCTGTTTTCTGCGCGTCAATTCAATAAATGGGTGTCAGCTGAAAATCAGCGCTGGGTGGCTCGGCTGGTCACTTAGCATTTGCTGAGCTGACTTCCCTTTGGCGCATCATCACAACACAGGGTGTTTACTGTTTTTGTTTTCTGTCTTTAATAACCTATTTTGCTGTGTTGTTTGTTGTGTTGTGTGCCAAATAAATGTTTTATTATTATTATTATCGACAGTTGTCTCTAGTTGTATGTTTTTCTCAGAGAAATATGGTGTGAAAAGGGATATATTATATTATTGTAGTAACAAACGACATATAAGTGATATATAGATTATCATTACGGACTTAAATTCACTTCGAAGGGTATTTATTATCAGTGTGATCTTTTGTATCATTTCAAACGCGTACCTGTCGCCTTTGGTCTTTGGCATATCGCTACACGGCTATAGCTTTACAGAAGGACAAAAGAACGGTTTTCTAGAAAATTCTTATTGCTCACTTTAGAGCTGTAAAATAGGCTGCTGGATACAGTGTTTCCCCAGAGCATAGCTATGCAAAATGTCCTCTTTGGTCAGCAAAACAGTAAAAACGCTTCTTGTGTTGTACTTTTCTATGAATGACAGTAGCCATTAACTGTCAGGTGGGTTAGCCTATTTGCCAACAAAGATGTAAAAATCCGCGTAGTTATAAAACGGCCTAACGACTGCGTCGAAGCATCTCAATACAATGCTAGGTGATTTACATTTAAAACTCTGGTAATAAAGCCAAAATGGCGGCGTTTCGACCGGCGCGGCGCGGCGGTTGGACATGAAATTTTCTATTGGAGCGGACAAAGGGCGCGAATTAACGCGCCATTGTCCACGGGCCAGCCGGTGTACGGCTCGATTAGTTCATTATTATTTAATTTTATGTGAACCGAAGCGACCGACTGCCTTTTCCCACTCCTTGTTGTCTCTACTCTCCGTTTACCATTCTCCTTTATAACGCTTAATTAATTCGTGAAATGAACAATAGAGTACAGACAAAATTAATTCTAATTGATACTAAACAAATCTAATTTACACATTTCTACATCCAATATAATTAACGATTAATTTTAAGAAACAAAAGATGATTAACAGGTTGATTTTATATAGAATACTAAAACAAATATCGGATAGTGTAAGTATGGCTTAAAAAATGCATTAATATATATTTTTAAATTGCAACTTAAATATACATATAAACTAAGTTTTTTTTTTGTTAGCCCGGGGGAAATCCTTAACGTTCCTCAGGGGGCGGTGAGGGCTGCCCCTCGGTGTGTCGGACTTGCACCGACTAAAGCCCCTGGGTAACGTCTGGCCTTTTGTAAGGCCGCATCTCTGCACTGCGAGGAGTGGCGTAAGGAGCCACCCCTCGCTCACCTCAATATCTCGGAGCGGCGTACAGTAACACGTCACACACCGCTCTCGCCTGGATAAGTTGGGCGGCACACTCCCACAAGCGCACCGCTCAGGTGTCTTATCCGGTTTTAAGGATAAAATAACGTTTTTCTTTACATATAAACTAAGTATTGGCTGTGATAGTCCAATGGATAAAAAACTGGTATCCATGAGTGGCACTCCGAAGGTTCGTAAGTTCGAATCTTGACACATACCTCTGGATTTTTTCAAATGATGTATGGTTTCACGCACGGCATGCTCATCGTTGAAGGAAATAACGTGAGAAAGCCGGTATGACATCCAACAGAAATGTCATGTGTACTAGTGCTGTGAGAAAGGCGTGTTGATGCATCACTGCCACTGATGCATCTCTGCTCACCCCGAAAAGGATATAGCGTAAAGATTTATTATTATTATGAATAGATCTGTTTAGACCACAAGCACACGATCTAATGTTGCATGTATATTTGTGTACTGTCGTGTACGAAGACGGAAGCGCTTGAGCCGCGCTGTTTGTTATTGCAGCTATATCAAAGGGCCCGGGAACCCTCCTGCGCCTGTTCCGAGAACCTTTGTCTTCCTTTTATCCCATTCTTTTGTTCACTTGTGTGCTACATTCGTTTGGAACTATATACAAGGTAAGACAAACTTGCGTCAGGAGGCTAGTTTATGCAGAATCGTTAATTTTGTAAAACTATACGGTAGAAGAACTGCTTTTTGCTGCAAACAGCTAAGGAGTGGAATTCGCCGCCTGCGTCTGTGTTTCCAACATCTTATGACATGGGAATCTTCAAACGTCGAGTAATAGGTATTCGCTGGGCGAGCGCGCTCCATCGTCGACCTCTCATCATCAATTTCCGTTGGCTTTAGCCTAGTTTCCCTACACGTGACTCCTGGGTGGTGCTAAACGAGCAGCCGCGATGTGGTAGGGCGTCGGTGCCCGTCTGGATCGCGACCACAGTACATGGGTGTAAAGCCCGTCACAGTGACCAGTTTCGGCTTGTCGCGTTTCGGGATCAGCTTGTGTATATCCAGTAGCTCATATACCTAGAGACCTTCAGTTGTGGTATATGTGGGCCGACATGACGATGTAAACTATCAATGGATATTTATCCTTTGATAGTCGCTTTCGTTTTTGGACTACATTGTACTTACCATCAGGTACTCTGTAGTCACTATGACGAGCCAGTGTAAAAAAAGGTGAGATTGAGGTCAAATGCAAGCCTATCAGATATAAAAAAAAAACAGATAACATATTCGACGGAAAATGGCCGTAATCGCGCCAATACTTATTCATAATAAGTAAAATTACCCTTTCTTCTATTCCTGTCATCTTTTACATCACATAGCTAGTGCCTATAACCATATAGTGTTGTCTAATACGTCATTCCTGACGGTTGTTTCACAAGCCCGCGAGGAGACTCCTTAAAGTCCTGTAATTATCTGTTTACACACAGGATATCATATCTCTTAATTCACCCGTTACAACGCACACGTAAGTGTGGTAATTGTTTTATATCATCTACGTACATTGGTCACGCCACAAACGGAAGAAGAAAATAACCGCAAGGATAACACAGGTGTGTTGTTTTATTCCTTTTTTCTTTCTTTAATTATCGCTTAAGGTACTCTTTGAGAAACTGGATGTCTCAGTTACAGCAAAATATTTGAAGATTCAATGAATTTAAAATATTATAATCTATATTCAATGTAATAAGTAGGTATTATCTTTAAATCCAAGATGCAAGACTCAGACGTATAAATAAGTTATGTATAAAAAATTGACCAAGTACCAATTGGATTCGCACATCAAGGATATGATTGTTGGTCTACGGAAATAGCCTGGGGGTTTTGATTCCCATGCGAGTGTCAAAATACGCGGAATAAATGGCCGTGTCTTTTGATGGTGTTGATTGATTGATTTTTTTCCAAGTTCAAGGGACTGTACACTTGGGTACCATAGTTAATATTAATTTCAAGTTGATACCTCTATGTGCTATTAGGAAAAAGGGTTTCAACAGACAGACAATTGAACAAAATTGATCCTATATCATATATATATATATATATTTGTGATCAATTTTCTCAAGATACTAAAAAAATTGACAGTGATTAGATAGATAAAAGAAATACGGGGGACATACGGACAGCAAAATAAATCAATTATACTGATCAGCGACACAAACCGTAAATACCAGGGCGCAATGAGAGCGCAGCAGATGTATCAATTAGGCACCACATCAAAGACTGTGACGGACGTTGATTCCCGACACTACTTGACAGATATGCTTGCCTGGTAATTGTGCTGACAGGTTCACGGTTTGAAGCAAGCAAGGTATGTTTGTTTCTATGTTTGTTTACTTAGTAGTTGACGACTATGTTAATGGCGAACTCAAAGAGCGAGATAGCATTATAAGTTGGAAAATGCCTGATTATTACTAGGTCATAACAGCCCTCATAGTGCCTCGCTTTAACCTGTCCCGTTTCGAGATTTCTTGTGTACGTCTAATTATTTCTCTGCCTGAACACCTCCTCTCAGGGTATAGCTCGGTAGTCTCGCGATATTGGATTTCAAGGTAAGCAGAGATACATTAATGAATGTATTTACTTTACGCTTATAGTATATTGTGACCTGAAGCGCGGATCGTCGTTCTCAGGGCACCTAGACATGACATTCTTCTTAAATGCCATGTGGGCTTCTTTGGTGGGATTTGAATCTACTAGCATTTGCAGTTGCACACATGAATACAGGTGCCTTATCCACTAAGCCACCACAATCATTTGATGATAAAATTTTAATAATCATCATTTATTTTTGTAATGTATCAAAACGATTTTCAGATGTTATACAACATTTATTGTAAAATACTTTTCTTCTTGTCAAATTTCATGAATATATATATATATATATTGAAATAGCTTGTAGATTTGATTTCTTCGTTAAAAACGCAAATTTTGCGATATAAACGGCCATATCTTTTAACACCTCTATGAATTTGAAAAAAGGAATCTAGATCGCATAAGGGTTTTTTCTGAGATACGGAAAGGTTTTTTCTGAGAGTTTCTTGCTATGATACGGGATCCTTTAAGTCTAGCGTGAAGAGATATTTGTGCAGGCCGGCATGATCGCTGCGACTACCGATGGGTTTTTCTTACCTGTCGATACTCATTGGCGTTTTTTGGTTAATATCAGGTGCGGTGCAGACACTGTGTCGTGTCAGAATATTAAAAAAAAAGAAGAAACTTGAAAATAAATCTGGTTATTGTCTGATATCTGACTCTAGGCGTATTATCTAGTAGCAAAGTAGAGGGATCTTGATCTTTTTTACAACAATCGTCTGAGTTTTATTGCCCAGTGTTTACCCAGCGTTACCCAACGTTAATTACTCTCCTCGTTTCTGTTTACCCAGGCCAGATACCCAAGATTAGCCAACGCGCTGTTGAGATAAGGTCAGACGCACCGCCGCAAGGACTACCAGTTTTTGTTCGGTAAACTTATGGACAAGAGCTGTAAACTCTGTTTGCTGACAACTTCGTGTTGACTCAGAGCGAAGGTTGCTTGAGACTTTTGTCGGTTTGGGTTCCATTATCAGCACTAAACCACTTTAAATAAGCTATAAGCGATGACATATTTTATTACTTGAAAACAGTGAGCATAGTGGAGGCGTTTTATCAAAGTATCACAATACAAATGGTCGTAGATTTGAGCCTTGGGTACTAACTCTGATTTTGCCAGCTTAGGCATGAATTTCGATAACACATTATACAAACAGGCAATCAAAAATTGGCCGCAATGGTCAAGAAACAAGAGTCTCTTCTAAAAGTATCTTCATACTCCTTATTAAGGACACAATGTCATAGGAGGAAGGGACTGTATCCTCTGGAAGATCATTCCACAGTCTGATTCCATGGCGGAGATAAGAATAAGAAAAGAGTAAAGGAAAACTTGAGAAAACCCGCATGGCATTTAAGACAAATGTCATGTTATTATTAATACTGCATCAATTGAGACATATGTCGAAAAAAGAAAAAAAAATGGGTTGTGTGTGAGTTATTGAAGTGTGTGCAAAATTTAATCTGTGTTAAAAATGTTATACGTATAATGGTCTTTTTATCCCAACCTAAAAATATCGACTATACAAACGTAGAGTATATTTTTGATAGTCCGTTTTCCCTTTTCTACTGTCACTGCACGTCGTAAGTAGGTGGTATAATTTTTACATGCCTAAAAAAGTACCACATGCTGAAGAGAACAAATTTAAAATACCAGGAAACTATAAAACTGAAGTAGTGAAAAGATTGGTAAATCGGACTAGTCCTCCGTCTCGGGTTTGCGTGTGTAAAAGTAATTGCTTTTAGCTCGGCGCGCCCTCACTCGCCAAAATAACTAATTAATCTACGTTACGCAACTTTCATTACTTAGAGGGTAGGCAGATGCGGTGCGTAAGCCAAGGGCTACTGTATTCAAATCGCAAAAACAATACGACAAAAAGTTTCAACGCCCACCTAAACCAAATTTTGTAAAATAATACATAATTGTATTAACGAACTTTTGCGCAGTTTATAGTAACCTTACCTGCGACGCTAAAGATCTTGGGTTCGATTTCTGGCACCTACAAACTGCACTGTGATGAGCAGATAAATTTGTCTTGAGTCATGTTAGTATATATGTTTTTAAGTTTGTATATTTTATTTTAATACCCATAGTATAAGTACCAGCTTAGCTTGGGGCTAGGTTAATATGTATAACTAGCTGTCCCGGCAGACCTCGTTCTGCCCTATTTCTCTAAAACAAAGTCACATTGTTTTTTTAATGTTAATAGATTCCCCGTCAGATTTCATTCTGCCAAAACTTATTGGCCTGTCGGTTGTTTTTTGAAAATAGTTTGAAGGAACCTGGCCTTAATGCTATATGTATAAAAATTGACAAATATTGACATTCATATTTATACGTCACTCAATTGTTTTGCCTTCCTGGGACCCGTCCACTAACATTTAAACTTTATGGTGTTAAAGTTCAAATTGACTTTTAAATATTATTAAGAATTTTTTGTATAAGAATATAGAAAAGTGTCGTTTTTAGACTTTTTCAGACATTTTTTTTTAATTTTTCTCCCCGTAATAACCTGCCCTAGACTTCAACAAACACAACAAAAAAGAAATCAGTCAAATCGGTTCAGCCGTTTTGTAATATCTTCTAAGATGTTCATTGAAATTAAGTGATGTTAAAGACAGTTTTGTTCACAATTAATACTCTTAATCAACAACACATTTATTTGGATAAAGATTAATATTATTACGTTGATACAACTCTTAACAAATAATGCATTAATTTCGACCAAATTTGTTTACCATAAAAACGGTTCTAGTGACTTAATCTTAAAAGATAGACATATACTGTCGCGGACATTTTTTTAGATCATTTCAAGAGGAATAATTCTTTCTTACATATATTTTTGATATCTTGAACCGTTTTTGCAGCGCACGCAATGGAAGCCCTCAAGGATGAATAATTTTGCCCGTTTTTTTCACATTTTCCATTATTTCTTCGCTCCTAATAATTGCATCGTGATGTTATATAGCCTATAGCCTTCCTCGATAAATGATCTATTCAACACAAAAATAATTTTTCAATTCGAACCAGTAGTTCCTGAGATTAGCGCGTTCAAACAAACAAAC
Organism: Automeris io; assembly: GCA_036320925.1. Taxonomy (NCBI): domain Eukaryota; kingdom Metazoa; phylum Arthropoda; class Insecta; order Lepidoptera; family Saturniidae; genus Automeris; species Automeris io. The sequence goes on from JAUDJH010000018.1 coordinate 493,252, forward strand.
AAACAAACAAACAAACAAACAAACAAACAAACTCTTCAGCTTTATAATATTAGTATAGATTATCCATAAATCGTTCTTTGATGGTCACTGCTGTTCATGGGCTTCATTATACTTTCTATCACGTGGAGACCCAAAATTTCCACTATGTTAGTGTTGAAATAATAATAATAGCAGTTATAATAAACACATTCTTAAAGTGACGTTATCTTAATCTCGTGTGATACCAGACGTAAAGATAAAATATGCAAGTGATAAATACCAGAGTACCATAGCTGCGAGTAGGTGGAGTGATTTCGCAGCATATAAGTTGAGTTCTGTCTATAAGAGTTGCTCAAAAGTGGAGTAAAAGAATTTCTTCTAGTATAATAGTTGTCCATAAACGTTATTGATCACTCTTCGTCGGGTGGAATGCAAGGCTGTTCTATACCATTGGCGTTAAAAAAAATCAAAACAGGTGTCACAGAATGCAACTTACTTTCCATTATATTGGGCGTAAATATAAAATATGCAAGTGATAAGTACCAGGACCACATAGCTGCATGAGAGTAGAGTAAAATTCACATCATATAAATTGAGTAGAAATTAATTTCAAAACAGGCATGATTAGATGCGAAATTGACTTTGTCATTGCGCCCAACTTAACTGCAATCCACTATACCAGGCGTAAATATAAAAATATGCAAGCGATAAGTACCAGGATACCATAGCCGCAAGTAGGTGCAGCTAATAAAGACGGTACGGTACGGATGGCGTGTTTTCGCTAAAACGCGGGGCGTCTCCGCCACGCCCAGGCAGTGTTTACATTGCGCGAATAGTCGCTGCACATTTCGCCATCGCTCAATCAATAATAAAGCTTAAAACTCTTTTAAAAAACACACGATAAGCACTTACCATGGCTTCTAAGGAACGTATTAAAGAACGCATACGACTAGACTAGCTAGACTAGCTGTGCCCGCGGCTTCCTTCACGTGGAAGTAGCTTAGTTTGATAATAATTATGTAAAGCTCAAATTTTTGTATGCATTATTAGATTTACCATTTAAGACCATTCATTGATTCTTATATAAATTACAATACTCAAACATCTTATACAAATTACAAATGTTAGACATATCGAGGGGTGAAAGGCTATTTGGTTTAAGCGACATTTTTTGGTGATATAATAATATATATATGTATATGTATATATTTGGAATCGGTAAAAAACGCTGATTCCGAATATATATATATATATATATATATATATATGTTTTACTATATCACCAAAAAATGTCGCTTAAACCAAATAGCCTTTTACCCCTCGGCATATTTTTAAACCGACATAACTTTTTAAAAAAATTGACACTAATTTTTAAATCAATCTATTCGCAATTTATTAGTCCACACCGCATTCAAATCGATAAAGCCGCTTCTGAGATTAGCGGTCACAAACGCGTACAGATATGTATATATTGATTAATTATATTGATACATTTTTACTAAAATAGATCGCGCAAACGAAATTTTTCTGTAAGGCGGTATTCACAGAATCTCTCAAATAATCTTTCATCTACATAGTATTTATAGGAGGCTGAAAATAATAAATTTCTAACAATTTATTACACTATCATAAAACAATACATCTTAAACTTTCGCGTTTTGTACTCAGAACTTTTAAAAGTGTTGCGCGCGAATTAACTTACTTTTAATTATGGGCTCAAAGTTTCGTCCTCGTGACACAGATCCTATAAGTGCAGGCACGTCAGACTACTTATGTCTTAGTTACCATATGGTGCGTAAATCCGTACTTATTCTGAAAAAAAACCAGAGATACATAATCGAATACGAACCTACGACGAAAATTGCCGCTCTCTGATTCCATATCGGTCTCCTGTCCACTAGGCAACCACAGTTACATCAAAAATAAAAATTACAGCATTAAACTTTTTTAAAGCATTGACTTTTTCCACTGTTGCTTTATTTTAGTTAAAACTCAGTTTCTAATCAAGCCAAGTTTAGTGACGATTTAGTCAACCATATCGTAAATTCACATGCATTTATCTCAAGGGAAAACGCCGCAAAATATTAACGCATGATCAGAGTTAATACAAGAATAATGAAACAATTATGCTGCACTGGCGGGACTTGCGTGTCCGACCGAGGGCTAACGGACCCCAGCTACCGGGGTACATAAGAAAAAAACACCCCCGCATACGAAAAATAATTTTGATAGACACTTCGCGTGTTAATGCCAATTATGCTATGCCCTCACGATACCAGCTATATGAATTTGGCACATTATCGGCGAGTTATTATTTTCGAATCGGTTCGCACCTTTTTATAGGTTATTAAAATGCAGTTATTGCCTAACAGATGTGAACGCGGCCGTATGCAGTGACGTTAGCTGTCAATTATGTCAGTTGGGACATGCGTTAGATGGAGTGGGTTCGGTCTGTTCACTTCTAAAGAGGTTTGTTTAGACGCGTCGTAATCTGTTATTTTAATCATAATACACGAAGCCAACGCATTTGCTTTTAATATTAATCGATTAAACAAATATCATTGATTCTTGTGGCGTAATAAACATACATTTGTTTTTAGGGAAGGACAATTTAGTAGAACGCCTTTCTGGAAATCCTGGATATGTTGCAGCGGAGGGCTGTCAGTATTGTGAATGGTCCGCTCCAGTTGCGCAGAGATATTGCCTCACTGAGCGTTTTCTACCGTCTGTATGACGGTAAGTGTTCTGAAGAATTATCACACATTGTTCCACCCTCTCCCATCCATAAAAGTACCAAGCGCACGGATCTACGGAGTCACGTCTATACGGTAACTCGTATCCTAGTTAGTATAAAGAAGTTCTCTGACTTTTACTTTTGCCTAGTCGTTGAACTTTGGAACGGTCTTTCGGTGAGCGTATTACCGTTCTATGATATTTGGTCTTTCAAAGGAAACGTGAAGAGATATTAGTATAGGCCGGCATGATCGCTGCGACAGTGAAAAAGAAAAGGCGCTTGAGGTCGTGACTAGTGACGGTGGGCTCTCTGAGAAGTCAATGAAGCGTTGTGACGTATCCTGCTGAAATGCACTGTGTAGTATTATGAGAAGCGGTGCCTTAAGCCAATATTGTGCCCAGTAGGCGTAGCGCGGCACGACAGTAGTATATAGCGGGTGTAAAATTGATTATAGATGCCACAGCTCCCTTTAATGCGCAGAAGTAGTCACCTTGGGGCTTGTAGCCAGTCATCCTCCGCGATCAACAACCGTGTATCGCTTTGTTACGTTTGGTACCGATCCCACAACAACTAGGGCATCGCAGCATCTTAATAGTTGCTGTATTTTTGGACAATGCCATGCTTAACGTTAGGTGCAGGATACTTTCGAAGATGTATATGAAACAAACACGATTTAATGCAATGATTCGGCAGTATAGCGCCTTCCCTGACTCTATGCAAACATCGTCTACGGCTGTACACATCTCAGAAGCGACATCCGGCCTTATCTAATCTCCGGTCAGTGTTTGCCGTACTGCCGAGCATCCACCGAGATACGCGCTCGCTGCTCCACAATCCAGCGTCTAGATATGGCCTTTGTAATCAGGTGACATGTGGCGCCATGATTGATATCTCTATTACATGACACTAATACAATTAGTGGCTGTGACAGCGCAACGAATAAGGAACCGGTATACATACAGCAAGGCAAATGATCGTAGGGTCAAGTTTCAGCTCGTGCATCTGGATTATTCAGATAAAAAACGGATTAAGTCACCGGTGAAAAAGAAATTTCAAGGATATCATCACGAGTTTTCGTCACGAGTCGACGGGTTGTGATCTGATTTTAGCATATACATATGCTATTTTCTGTGTCGTACTTATGTCAGAAATACTACAGAATTAAAGAATAACCTGATACAATAAGGTCATGATAAAATATATAAATTATAACAGGAGAGAATAGCAAGTCAGTACATTCCACGCCCTGATGACACAGCTGAGATAAGGATGAGAAATATTAATAGAGTAGCAAGTGAAACGAATATTTTTAGTCGAGTGCGTTTTGTCATCGGCCTCATCACGTTCCTTCAGGTGAGATTGATGTCAAGCACAAGTCTATAATCCTACTCAGTCAAACACACTTGGCTGAGTGGTGGACAGCGACCCTTCACTTGTTGCGGTCCTCAGCATCATCGAAACATTGTACTATGGATATTTGTGTCGCAGCTTTTATCAACACTATCCGACTTCCGAGTTCGTTTCGACCAATATGTCTAAAATATTTAAGATGGCAGTAATACTGAATAAAATTATATCACTAGATGTAGCCAGCAACGTTTCTGTTGACTTGTTAGCCGATGCGTATTGAGGGATAAGTGGTTTGAACAAACACCACTCAGCGCATAGAAGGGCCCTTGTATTGCTCTCTTGGCAAATAGCCCCACAGTATTATCAGTACCGTATTACGGGAATGCAGCGAGAGTTGCATTGCTGCGGGCCCCGAGGACATAAACCCGTGTTGCTTCAGAGTGTGGTCCGTATTCTGGCAGTGGCGACCAGGCCTAGATGTTCCCGATGTATCTGCCGATGCATTTATGTTTCATCCGTAGCATATTGGAATACTGTTCTCAAGTCTGGAGCCCGTCTTACCAGGTACACTCATCTAGACTGGAAAGAGTTCAAAAGCGTTTTTTGCATTGTCTCACATATGTAGCCAATAAGAGCCGCGATCTTGTTTCCTACGAATCGCGTTTGTCTCACTTTAAACTGGAAGCACTTCATACCAGGAGAAAGGTGTTGGATATACTGTTTTTATTCAAAATAGTTAATAATTTTATCGATAGTGCGGCATTGTTGGAACACGTTGGCTTATTGGTGCCTCGGCTGGGTAGCCGGTTGCAGAACCGTAAAACTCTGTTCCAGCCTGCATGCTCCGCGAATATAGGCACTCACTCGCCACTTTACCGTATGCTTTCTTTTTGCAATAATAAAAGAAACGATATTGATATTTTTGGCGATTCCTTTTATGCAACTAAATTAATATTACACAAATTGTATTCTTAACCCAAAATGTTGTTCTTTTTTTAACTTGAACAGATGTAGTTTTGCTTTTTTTGGTCTTTGTTTATTGACGTGATTATGTATTTTTCGTTGTTTGTTTGGTTGTGACTGTATTTGTATATCATTTTGTATATTATATTTGCACGTTGTATTCACATCAAGTAGGTTGTTTCTCAAAAATGTATGTTTTAATATGTTGTGTTTTATAAGTCGTGAGATGTAACCAGTTTTGTGAATTAAATAAAAAAAAAAAAATGTCCAATGTAAGCGACTTGCCCGCTGCCGTTGCCGAAGGCGGGACTGGCAATGTACAGATTTCCCTTTACTGGGTCATGAGCGGGGAGATTGAATTGAAACCACTAGATACAGGTCACCACTGGTTTAATAATTAAACATATATAGCACGTTAAACCAATACTTGATATCTCTTAGGTATCTCTGTCGTTTCGTCACGATATACAATATGGCACCTTTGTCTTATATGCAGCTGCTGTGAACGAAACTATAACGCGATGCAATTTTGCACAACGCCATCTACCGAGCCGACATGCACCACGCCATAGTCTGCTCACAGCAGCTGACTAATGTTCTTTTACTTGAACAGTCAAAGTCCGAATCACACCTTAAGCCCTCTAATACATTGTTTCAATTGGCTGTCTTACAACAAATCAATACATATAATAAATCTCTTCCTACGAATTTGTATATATGCGAGTAGCCAGAAAAATTTCTCTTGCGCGATGTGGCTTAGTCAAAATGTAACAGAACCGTTAATCAATATGCACATATCTGTACGCGTTTGTGACCGCTAATCTTAGAAACGGCGTAACCAATTTACATGCGTTTTTACTAATATATCATAGAAAGCAGATTTTAACATTTAATGCTAGATTTATTTTAATCGGTTCAAAAGTAAAAAAGTTATATCGGTGCAAAAATATCAATCCGTTTATTTATTAAAAAAATAAACCTATTTAAAATTACTGCTCAGTTCATTTGATTAATCTACAATACAATGACAACTAAAAATCTGCAGAGACAATATAAAATGAAAAAAGGGACAGTTCTTCCAATATCACTTGAACTCACATCTATATTATGAATTATATAAAATAGGGTTCAACCTATTAGTAGGTTGTCTCTGCGTGCGTTGTAGGTCGAAGATACGTCTGTATAAAGATGACTAGAGCCACTAGTAAATAAACGTTTTTCTTTGGTTTTTCTAACTACACGTTTCTGGGTGGATTTTACTGTGGGCCCCGCGACTTAATCCGTCACTGTGTATTACATTATTTTTTTTAAATCTTATCACGACTCGAGTGTTTTATCTCGGTATCCGCCGAGATCTCGACTCTGCTATTATGCGTTTGAATGTTTTTCTTACATTTACGCGTCCAAACATATGCGTTGTTAACATTTCTCACGACTCTATTAATTTAAAGTTTTTGTTGCGTCTAAATAAATTCATTTGAGGGCCTTATCATTGTTGATTTACGAGAGCGCGACATTTTGGAAATATTACCTTATGAGTTTAAACTTCAGCATTTTATTTATACTATTCAATGAAGGCACTACACCTTTTGATCTGAACAGACTTGACGTTGGGATGTTTAACAAAGTCTTAACAGAACTGTTATCTGATGAGGCGTCCGGCCTGTTCAAATCAATGGCACCATACGTCACATGTTAGGTATTTCTCAGTGACGTGCATATTGTTTTCACACAAGGCAAGCAATCAGTAAGAAAGCTTACTTCGACTCTTCTATTGCTCTTTCTTTATTATAGGACTATGAAAAAACGTAATTTTTTATTTATTTCGAAAAGCACACATTCTCATCACAATCACAATGGTGAATTTATCTATTATTGATTGATTAATTCAGAATGTTAGAATTAGATGCTCGTAGAGCGTAGGGCAAGTATTGCTTTTATGCTTGTATGGGATGAACGCCACTGGAATTTCTCTATTAGGGTACGATGGGGCTGACATACGTACACACGCAAAAGTCCCCTTAAATAAATAGAAAAAAAAGTCACTACACCGGTCCTGATGGAAAGGATAATGTTGTCTGAGAATTATAGCTACTATCAATGGATAGGTATTCGTAGACCGTTTAAAGCCGTGGTGGCTGCCGGCAGAATAGAATAGCACCCCCCTCGTAAGAGGCGACTAAGGTATCTCTTGAACACCGCAATTCAACCAGGTGTTTAGAGAAGGGAAAACTCGACCAAGCCTGCATCCCGCTCCCTCCCGATCGTACTGGTTCTCCATTCCATCAGGCCTGAGGGAGCTCGGACGAGAGAGTGCTTTTCTGGCAGCGCGTCCAGTTATGCACTTAAATATCTCCTGCGCAATTGACTGTTTCCGAAAACTGGACCTCGAATTTCTTAACCGGTGTTGAAACAGTCGCCGTGGCCGAAACCGGCTAGGACATCATCATCATCATCATAATTCGTAGACAATTGCTGTGATCATGAACTGTGGTCCTGGATGTACATAAGATGAACGCGACAGGCCGAAGCGAGGCCAAACAAGCTGTTTTTGTAACTTAGAAATTTAAAAAAAACTTGTCTATAGTATATTTCATTCTCGCATATGTTAAAAAGATATTATTTTTATGAAATAAACGTCATATATAATACGACGTAAGAATAAAATGCAACTGATATTATATTGAAAATAAAATAATCGATATTTTTTTTTGGATTTTCCATAATTGGTAAATTACATATTAAAATTCGATAGGTTTTAATAATCATATATCCATTTTGTCTAATATGTAAATTAATGCATTGACATTTTTTTTATACATCTATATTTATGCTTCACTTCAAACTCACGTGATGGCTAGTGATAGAGTGCGCTCGTCCAACAAATATCAATTCACACGATGTTTAAAGATTCCTAAGTTTTATTGAATCCCAAAAATTATATGTAGGCGTTGTGGCCTTTTTTTTTTTTTTTAACCAGGAGAAAATCCGTTATGGACCTTCAGGGAATTGGCGAGGGCCGTCCCCCCGGTGTGTCGGACACTCCGACTAAAAACTCCTAGGTACTCCTTCATCCGCTAGTACACCGGCCGTGGGTGCGGACTCGCAATCTTCCACGACAGGCGTGGTGGCCTAACGGATAAGGAACCGGGATCAATGTGCAGCAACGCGAATGGTCGCAGGATCGTATCCCGGCAATTACCTCTACCTTTTCCCAATTTAAATTCGGATTAAGGACCGTATGCTCACTGGTGAATGAAAAGGTCGCGTTTATTGGAAGTTTCATATGTAATTACTCTGAGAACGGTGACCAGCTGTGCTATTAGTCACGTTGGGCACGACACATTTGCCCATAGCGGATACGCACACTAATATATCTTTGCTCTGATATAACTTGAATTATTAAAAATAAGTAATTGAGTTAGTTTTAGGACTGTTTAAATAGCTTTCCGAAAGTTGTGAGAATTTCGCAATACGATTTTTAATCCTTCCCTTAAATTTTGACTAAATTCTAGCGAACGAAAAGCAATCAATCTGAAACTTTTACATTACGTGGTTGGCTCGGCTTGATAAATGATAATGTATGTAACATTTAAACGAACAAGACTCTCATTTAAGTTCATACAGTCTCGGCTGTGGACCTTGCAGAGTATTACTGTCTTTGTTTCAGATTTGTATTAATTAACACTCAAGTCAGAGAGCGACATGGGTTTTGGCAGCCTTCGTAGAAAAATATGTTCTGCGGCAGAAAAAATATCTTAAATCATGGGTTCCGCACTAAAATATTCCTAGATAAACCAGTATATTGTAAACATTGAAGCTGTTACACGGTATCCAGCGCTGATTGCCAGCCGATGCTCAATGGAGCTGATTGCGCGGACGCCGCAGTGCTAATACAATATTAGAGCCATTCAATATAATAAATACGTATTACAATAAACACATAGAAAAGTTAAGAACCCATAGAAAAGAAAAGTTAATACACACGAGTATCACATCCATAAGTACTGTAAAATTTTATAACAATAACAAAAACAGTAATAAACAATAACAATATAACAATTCTATAATACATTTTGCATTTGTTAACGAACATTATCAAAACGAATGGTGTTTTTGTACTAATTTTGCTATACTGCTATCTCGTTCTCATTCCGTGTAATTTTCATTTATCACTGCAAAATAACCAGTGATTTCAAGTTATTTCCGATACCTACATTCATCATGCGAACGGCTAAGGAGCGGAATACGCTCCCAGCGGCCATATTCCTGCGATCTTATGACCTGGGAGTCTTTAAGAGAAGAGTGAATAGGCATTTGTTGGGCGGACGCGGTTCATCATCGGACTCATCTTCACCTTCCACCAGGTGTGATTGAGGTCAAGCGTTTGCCTATAAATTAATAAAAAAACCTAATTACGAACAATAAAGGAGTGGAATACGATCAGCGAGTCCATTATTCCATGGTCTTATGATTTTAGAAATATTTACTGTAAGAGCGAATTGAGGGTAACGGGAGAATAGCTTCTATTCTTTCTTTTTATAACCGATACTTAAATGATTTGGTTTTGATGTAAATTTTGTTTTTTAACCCTTTATGGCGCAAGGACGTTAAATTTGTTAATTTTGTATAAACTAGGTGGTAAATAATGTATAGTTAACGAAAATAATAATTTTACAAATATTAAAAATGTATCGTTTATAATTCTTAAAAACCTTGCATGTACTAGAAATGCAACATTAGATTAGTACTAAATCATTAAACTTAAAATTAGGAACAGATTATTAAAAAACATCCTCTTACCGTTTACTTACAAAAATTTCAATAGTCAAATAGTATTTCACCAAGAATAATTGTTTCGTAAATAAAATTGAAAACCTGAAAACAGGCTTGTATTCGTTCGACACTACAATGAAACATCATTACCTACAAGTCTCGTCATCTAGTGAGCTGAATTGTCACTAAATCGTAAGAATGCTTTGTTGGTACCGTATAACATCAAGCAAAGTCAGTCTGTCGGCATTTATTTTATTGTTGCTTCTATTTGAGTGGTATGTTGCAGAAATACAACACGGCGCCATAAAGGCTTAATATTGTTTTTTTTTTGTTTACTTTTGGTGTATGCTGCGGTAGCCTTGCGATTGATATATGTTCAGCCTGATAATGTCAATCATGGCTGTATAGTATCATTTCAGTGCCTACCTGTGAATCAATAATAAAAAGCATAGATATATAGAAAAAACGATGGTTAGCAAGTTGTAATGTGATTTGTAAAATATTTAAAAGTGATTAAAAAGGTGATTCAACAAGAGTGTTTATTTTACGCCATCGATACATTTTAATGTTTTTTTTTTTTTGTTAATTATTGTCATTGATATATTTTTTATAATGTATCAGCCAATGGCTGCCCTATAAATAAATAAACACGTATTTTTCGACAAACGACATCTATTATCGATTTTCACCTTTCTGGTGTGACGGAGACCAAAAATTCACGCATAAATCATGCAAGGATTGTGGTTTTAACAAAACATTTGTTGATTCCTAAAATCCGTTCGTATAGGAAATAGAGACAGATGACTAATGACTGGATACGAACAAGTGTCGTGTGAAACTGTCTCTAGTTTTAATTAATGTACTGGCAGGCCCTCTCGGAACATTCTTTGTGTATTATTATACAACACAGGCAGGCAGAGAGGCAGACAGACAGACGGACATAATTAATACTATGAAAGTGAAGTGAATATTGGAAATATTCCACTTTTCTACATGTTAGAGAGTTTTTTAATTTCACTTTACTGTGTTCCTCGACCAATTTCATTTAAATTCTTTATGTATTTATGTTCTCATTTTTATACCTTAATGTACTCATTTAAAATTCTATTAAAAATTCCTAAATTTTATTAAATTAAATTCCTCTACTGATGGAAGGTACGTAAGAAACATTTACAAATTAACACGCTACTGACCTATTAATCATAGAAAAGTTCACCGCTACTTGGACTCGAACCCTGGACCTTCAGCGTTGCAGGTAGAGTCACAACCACTGCGCTATCAGGCCGTAAAAAATGTATAAATTGAATTTATGTTTTATGTTTATTCTACACTTTTTGTTGGTTAAATAGATAATTACTTTGTATTTATTTAATTATTTGTATCTCAATATGTTTACAATAGCATCTATAAAATGTTGGGCTCGCATTAGAAACACTAGTCTCTACAAACTGCACTATATCTTAGGGTCTTTGACATATTTTGATTTTATATTAAGCCTTAATATAGCTTGCTACAAATTCATCCGTTTACACGGCAGTAGATTTGATGATTTCTTCTCCCCGGGCGAGTTTGGAGAGGTTGGCTATTTTATACCCATCTCTCGAAGAGCCTGAAAGACTATTCACTTGCTGGTTCATTGAAGGACTACCGATTCCCAATCCCGGCTAGCAACGATTTGAGGAACAGCCCCAAGGGTTTTAATCAGTACGAGACTGACACACCGGGATCTCCGTCCACACATCAGCCCAGACGTTCCTTTGCAGGATTTTCCACATATTTACCAAAAAAATAAAAAAAATTGCGGTTTCCCTAGTAAAGTAAAACCCAAAGGCCTCTTTAAAAACTGACCAAATTACAACACTTGCATATTAAATGGCTAGATACAAGCGAATTTTCAACTCGTATGACAGGACCGGCACAAATTTAATTCACCGCGGCGCGCATCATAAATTATACATAAAAGCCACTCGCAATAAGACACAATTTGCTAAACTGTCATACGTATTAGAATCCGTATACAAAATCAAAATATTCAAATTGATTCGAGCCTCCTTGTCAGAATATTAAATGGATCAGGGGTCTGTCTGTGCCTAAAAACGGGTAATGCGTCTAAAAATGATTAAATTCTCCGCCTGTTTTCAGTTGAATTTGTTAAAAACTACGATAATCCTATAAAAACATTCTCGTATAGATATTACACGGTATATTTTAAAAAATATTGATTTAATAACATTAAAAACTTTAATAATAAGACATATAATATTTACTAACAATTACACACATTGATCTAGTCCGAAATTAAGCTTGTGCTGTTACTATGGGTACTAGACAAAGATATACATACTGAAATACATATACGTAATCAGAATTCGTACTAGAGCTGTGAGAACGGCGATCAGCTGCGCTACTGGTCACGTTGGGTACGACATATAAGCGCAATATCGATACAGCCAGTAATGTATCTCTTCTCACCCCGAAAGGGATGTAGCTTGAAAATATATTATTATGTTATTAATCAGGCGATTTCCCGTTGCCCGTAAGCTTTGTTAATACCGAAAAATTGAAGGTGCTCGCGTCCGTAGGCTTTACCCTAGTTTCCTTACACGTGACTCCTGGGTGGTGCTAAACGAGCAGCAGCGAGGTGGTAGGGCGCCGGTGCCCGTCTGCATCGCGACCACAGTACCAGACCAGTTTCGGCTTGTCGCGTTTCGGGATCAGCTTGTGTACATCCAGTAGCTCATATACCTAGAGACCTTCAGTCGCGGTATATGTTGGCCGACATGACGATGTAGACTATCAATAGATTTTCAACCTTTGATAGTCGCTATCGTTTTTGTGACTACACTGTACTTACCATCAGGTACTCTGTAGTCACTGTGTCGAGCCAGTGTAAAAAAAAGAAAAAAACAAGAAAATTCGGCTGCATATTTGCCAAAGCCGAACCAAAGCCTTCGGTCAGTTACTAGTTATTTCCTAGCGCGTTAGACAGTCCCACGCGAGACGCATGTCAAGCATGCCGGACGAGTTTTTAGTGTTACCCGCACTTTACCGTCTGCGCTTCGATTAATTTGTATCACGCGTTATCACGTCCCTACGAGATGGTTTTTCCATACTCCAGTTACCCATATTTAGCACTAAAACCGCCTTTACATTCATCGACGCCGATAGTAATTAAACCGGCACAACGACGCTGGTTGGTACTAAAAAGTTCTCTAACTCTTACTTGGAATGGTCTTCTGGCGGGCCTCTTCCTCCATCCTATGATATTGAGTCTTTTAACCAAGCTTAAAAAGATATTTGTGCAGGCCAGCATGACGACTGCAGCCATTTATTGATTCTTATTTGCTGTTGATAAGCTTAGTTGTTTTTTGGAATGCACTGTGTTTGCCATCGAGCGTGGCATGATCTCTGTGTCGAATTTAGATAAAAACAATACTATCGTCGATTAAATTTGTCGCTTATATTATTAACACGACTGAACACAATTTCGAACGGTTAATGCAAATAAATATACTCCATTTTTTTATTTATTCGTGGTGCGCCAACAGCAAATACATATCAATATGTTACGCTCGTTGTTAAAATGGCAACACTAATCGTTGTCGTAACGTCAAAGAGAACTATTTAGATGGCCACCCTATTTCTTTGCCCTTATATATCGCTACCGCGAGCCTGAATAGTCAGTCGTCGGCCAGCTCCCAAGCGAGGAACAAATCTAAAGAGAGTATCAAAGTAAGCCAACTAAAAGTGGAATTGATTATCAGGATTCATTTTAATATATTTCAGAGCGAGTTTTACAAATATTAGATTTTTTTACAAAGGCGTTATTCTTATTTACTAGTCTATAATACGAGTAAAAATCTTATTATAGACTCTCTCAAAAAAAAAAGAAAAAAAAGATACACTTTGATTGTTTTTGTTTATTTTCTGTTTTGGTAAGGCGATTGCCCAAAATGGGTCGTAAAGACTGTCAGAGCGACTCGCTTCGACCTGTCGCGTTTCGGGATTGGCTTGTGTATATCCAGTAGCTCATATACCTAGAGACCTACAGTCGTGGTATATGTGGGCCGATATGACGATGGAGATCTTCAACGCATCTTCGTTCTTTGATAGTCACTTTCCTTTTTGGAATACACTGTACTTACTATAAGGTATATTGTCGTCACTTTGTCAAGCCAGTGTAAACAAAATACATCAATTTAAAATTGTCGGTATCGGCAGGTGAAAAACCGTAAAGAGTACTTCAGAAACATTTCTCAGTACCCGTGATTAATAATGTTGAATATTTTTTATTTGCTCCGCGATATGACAGATGCGTTGACATCACAAGATAATATATTTAACGTCATAATTTATTTTATAGAAAGTTTTATAACAACTATATTATGATCATGGAATTAAGAAATACTTGAAAGAACAATCTATTGTAGTTCTAGTACTACTAGCAATAGTCTAGTACTAAGCTTCCGATCAGGGTGGTGATCTTCCAGGGCTGCTGCCTGAGGTTGAGTTTGAGGTAGTCTGCTGCCTGGATAAGAAGCAGTTGACGCTCAGTGTATGGCGTCCCGCCCGTGAGAAAGGTTTGGAGATATGGGCTCTTTATAGCCTTATATACCCCTCCTAGAGGGATAAGGCTGAATAGGCTTGTGCGCTGCCCAGCGATCATGCCGGCCTGCACAAGTATCTAAAAATTTCTACTACTATCCATGAGACTTGTAAAAGTTACTGAAGCGTGCAGATATATGCAAACTTCTAACCCGCTTTACGACATTACAGCGGTTTTGCATAACGAAGATGCAGTCTAGGAGGAGGGTAGCGGACAAAAATCACCCGAAAATGTAGCACTTGGCTCGAGTGCCGCCAAGTGGCGGTCGCAGATTCGATTACCGATCCGCCGGGGAGACGGTTTAGTGCACTTGAGATCCGGTTACTAGATTTTGACGATTACAGTGTTGTATGCTTGTTGAGGGGCTTTTTGAGTTCCTTTATTAAATTATGGCTGTGGTAGACTGGTGGTAAAGGGGCCGGTATACATTGCGCGGTAACGCAAATTGTTATAGGTTCGATACCCGGACGTACCTCTGGATTTTTCCTGATAAAGCACTGGTGAATCTATAAGAAAGGGCATCTTAAAGAAATTGTATATATAAGTGCCCTGAGAATTTCAATCAGCTGCGCTACTGGTCACGTTGGGTACGATATTTATGCGCAAAATTGGATACAACTACTTATGCTTCTCTGCTCATGCCGAAAGGGATACAGCGTGAATATACATTATTATAAATTCGCTGCTAAGGGAACTCGAACCCAAGAACATGTTATTATAAGTTGGGTCACTAAACACTGCTTTTTTTGAAAATTTGTCAGGTAGATAACCTGAGCGTTTCTTCTGAGTATTGGTTATTCGTTTCAACGAGTTTTAAATCAAAAGAAATCCTAAGAAGTTTCACTTAAAAGAGATCTCAGAATATGAAAACCACAAAGATAGTAAAAAATAAATAAGAACTTGTAGGTTTTTTCTTTCAAAAGTGAGATTATGGTAAATATATAAACACCATGTGAAACATATATTATATTACAAACAGTCAGAATTAAATTCAACAACGCACAGTCAGACAGACATTCCTGACTTAACTTACATTACGAGCAGTATCGAGCAATGTGTAAACGTAAAAATATGTGGCCGAACTTTTTCAGGAACTCGTACACCTAGAGACCTTCAGTCATGTTATATATGGCCCGACATAACGACGGGGATTGTCAATGGATTTTCGTCCTTTGATAGTCGTTGCTTTTGGACTAGCCTTTACTTACTATAACGTGCGCTGTAGTCACTTTGTGGAGCCAGTGCTAAAAATAAATTAAAAAACTAGAAGGAATATTTGCATGGGCTAGCAGGATCGTTATCGGCTAGAGATGGGCAAAATGTAATCTGATTAATGATTAACGATTACAAAATGCAGTCGTAATTTTAATTTTCTTGCTCTGTAATCATGATTAAATCCATTTAAAACATTAAGAAATCATAAATGTGTATACAATCTGGGATTCTGTAGTGTTTAAAACAAAGATGAGCAAAATGCAGTCACATTAATGTTAAAAAACTTAAAATGTAATCGTTATTATTTTATTAATTTGATTACATTTTGCCCATTTATGTTATCGGTATACTTTTTGAAACTTATGGTCGCAGTCTAATTGTATAATGCACCAATCAGCTATGTGATTTTTTTTGTTTAATCGGGTCAGAATAAAAAAAAAAATATTCACTGCATTAAATGCTAATAACGCTAAAAACAAGCTTTGTTTATGCTAAAATAACTATAAAACGTTAATTTGTAATAGTCAACAGCCGTTTTAAGCTTCAAACAACCCCTTGTTTCCCGTCTCGTGATCTTCAATCTGCGACAACACTTTACCATCAAAACAACCGGAGCACTGAGTCGGCAACCCTAGCGCACCCTCCATACCAGTGCCCATCTGATACGAGCGGTACAACAGCTTAAAAGTCTGCGATTTGAACGTAGGGTTGTCACGTGAGACTTTCCTAATAAATGTGGAAAGAGATAAAAGAACATTTAATCAACGGTAACCATAAAGACATATATAAAAATGCAGAGCATCGAGCATCGACGTAGAGTTGCCAGCCTCGCGGTCTTTTATCGGTTGCACAGTGGAGAGTGTTCTCAGGAACTACATTCTTTGATTCCACCAGCCTCATTCCATCACAAAACCACTAGACACCGTGTCGGATACCATCCGTATGTGGTGGATGTTCCTTATATCCGCATGAGAAGATTCACTTCTACATTCATCATGCGAACAGCTAAGGAGTGGAATATGCTTCCAGCGGCCATATTTCCGCGATCTTATGACCTGGGAGTCTTTAAGAGGAGAATGAATAGGCATTTGTTAGGCGGACGGGGTTCATTATCGGACTTATCTTTATCTTCCACCAGGTATAATTGAGGTCAAGCGTTCGCCTATAAGTAATTTAAAAAAAAAAACATAACATGGAAAGACCGTCATAATGACTTGCTTCGGCCTCTCGCGGTTTAGGATTAGTTTGTGTGAATCTAGCTGTTCACATACCTCGGGACCTTCCGTCGTGGTATATGTGGGCCGACATGACGACGAAGACTGGCAATGAATTCTTCTTTCTTGATAGTCGTTGGCGTTCTTCTGCTACACTATATTTGTAAGCGTAAAAACAAATTTTGCCCCCCACGGAATTTTTGAGGTTGCCGAAGCATGGCAGCCCTATCGCGCCCCGTGACTCTCCAGCTCTACGACGTATAAAATCAGTATGAGAGAGCGTTAAATAGAACCCGAATGCCTCATAAAACAGTCGCTCATCCTTCACGCCGCTATCCAACTTTGTACCAGTATCTGTGAATATCAAAACCTTTCGAGTTGCTCATGAAACTGTACCTTTAGGACTTATTGCAAAATTCCATTCCAAATCTCTTGTTTTTATTATGACTATCGAGAGTCTATAATCGCTGGGATCATGCCGGCCTGCACAAACATATCTTCACGCCTCTTTTAAAGGACCTTAATAATCAACGAAATAGTCTGTACGTTTTTCCACCTTCCCAAAAAGTCTAGATTCCCAAACTTTTTGAATTGCCTTTTTATAATTTCAAGGAAAACACTTGACTTCAATCACACCTGGTGGAATGTGAAGATGAGTCTAACGGTGGAACTGCTGATTCCAAATGATGGTGTCATATTAAGTTAAGGTATCATGCATAACATCATTGAAGTCATAAATTACAACATTTCCAATCGATAAAACGAGAAGAAATGATTTACACTTCTTCAAAAACTAGAGAAAATTGTCTTCAAGCAGCTGATCAGATTTTCTTCAATCATAGCTAAGAACATTCTCGATCAGGTTACCTTTGAAACGATAAATACTAAATCTTCATCAAAGCTGCATTAAACTCATAGCAACTTTATTTTTGCATCAGAGGTTAAAAATGATAACATTGAAGTCATTCTTGAACTGCAATGGTTTTATCAGCAACAAAGTTGCAATTTGCCAAATGAATACAGGAAGAATGCTCAAAAACTTACTTCCCAAACAATCTCGCAAACTTATAAACCCCTACAATCGTTTAACCTCAAACAAATCTCGAAACAAAGCACCAGAATTCCGGCAAGAGCCTCACAATGGCGACACGAGCCTCTTGTCCTTATTTAATCATCTTGCAATTGAATCGTCACAGCCTATGGGCTGACAAATTCGCACACCCCGAACATAGTCTTAAACGCGCACTTAAGCTTACCCTTTCTATTCACCCTCGGACGCCTCCATTCTTTTTATATCGCAACTTTATTAACGCATAAAGGTCTGGTGATGGCCCCTTAAGAATTAGGATGCGTCTTGGGGACGAACGGGCGCACTCGACTCGAACAAATGGACTGTCGGAACTTCTCACTTCGGGCACCTCAATGCCTTTCGACTCGCAATGTCCCATCCCTGAGCGCAATTAACTTAACCGTTATCTCTTACTCTAAATTTGAGTTTATCGTTTGTAATACTTCGCAAATTATAACCGTTCTTTTTTAAAAGAGCTTATATCCGTTACATTTTGAAAAACAGCAGGATCTCGTGCGGCATACAAATGTTCTATAGCAGAAACAGCTTCTTGTTGCCGATTGGTTTTTAACATTGGTAGGATATAGTGAGGTCAATTATGCTCTATAGGAGAAAAGAATTCTCCTTAAAGGAATTTCAACCATTTTCTTGTTTTAAAAGATGTGTTGCTTATTAATTCGTTATGGTCAACAGTAAATTTCTAAATTATTCTGAATTTAGATCTAGAAAACGTTTTTCGATAACAGTTTTCAAGTGGAATTGGTCAGGACACTTTGCCAGACAAGATGGAACCTGAACTATATGAGCGGAGCTTAGGAGGTCTGGAGACGTGATGATCTGACGTTATTATGAAGGTCGTCGAGAAAGCCAGGATACGATTGGCACAGGATTGAGGATTGCAGCACGGAATGGGGTAGGTAGAATGTTCAATAATGGGCTAAAACGATGGTTGATGATAATATTTAGTTTAAGGTGGTAGAGCAATTGTCTGAGCTGGATCGCGACCACAGCACACAAGTGTAAAGACCCTCATACTGACTCGCTTCAGTCTATGTGTATCCAGCTATTCATATCCCTAGAGGCCAACATGACGACGGAGACTGTCAACAGATTTATGTCCTTTGACGTTCATTGCTGATTTTGAACTACACAGTACCTTAAATCATGAGCAGAAAAAAAATTGATGACTGGAAGTAGGGAATTAATTTCAGAATTGATATTTTGCTTTATAATCTGTTAAAGCTGAGGATACGGTGGCAAAAATAATTACAAATATTTTTTTATATGATTTCACAGAAGCTCTATGATCTTTTGAAGCCTGGCCTACAGGTTAAGCCTACGAAGAAAATCAGGAATTCCATTCCCATTTTTCCCTTTATCTCCGTGGAATGTGTTCGGATATTTTTTCCATTACAATGTAATACACCGTATAATGGATATACGTCGATCCCCAATGCGAACGAACATCTATGTCCTGAAAGCAATCGGATTTACATGTCTACCGACGCAATACTAAAACGAAATCATGAATGAAGCGCAGTATAGGAAACCCAAAACATTATCCTTATGCTCCCATTTTACGACCTTTACCCCCATCGACTCGAAAGGGTCACAGGCACGACACGCTGTAAACTACCCCCGTCCTTCTCAAACTTGCGTGTAACGCTTAAACCCGAGCGAGACAGCAACGAAGATGAGTCGAAAATTATTTTTTTTATTATCACCATCGGCGGTGCTCTTTTATTTCCTTTTTACGGTCCGAGTACCTCATAAAAAGACAATAAACTTACTATTTACAGACCATCAGGAAATTGTTAGCCGGAGAGGACTCTTTACGACACATGTTCATACTGCCGGCCGAGGCGCACTGATGCTCTCTTTACGATTGGCGGGCTCATAAAAATGAGCGAATGATACATTTTTATCTACAATGATGAGTTTATATCACGCCAGATATATCGGCTAAATGTTTATGAATAACCAGCAGACGCGGGCTGGTGCAATACAACGAAAACTGACGAGATTTCCAACAAAATGTCATCCCTTAATTCATCCTATTGGGGGTTAATTTCGATGATGACGTAAATATTTCTTGTTTCTTCAATAGTTTAGGCTACAATGATATATCAGCCAGGGCAAGTCTTTTGTAGATGTAAATATAAACACTTAATCCAATTTCACAAGCCCTTAGACCTCTTCTAGGCTCCACCTAGAATGCGCCCACCCTGGAGAGTACTAGGCGAAACAGATTCGAATACCCTTACACCGATACTCCAAGAGGAGTAACAATTTTTCGATATTAAAGACTGCATGTTTGAAAGCAGTACAAATGGTGGCTTAGTTCTGTGGAATACTGTTATTTCGATAAATCGATAGCATTATATTAGGTCCTTACATATGAAATTGGCGTTTTTCGTACTGGCCACTTTAATCACAAATTTCTCCTCTTTGGTAAGGAATTCCAAATTCAAATTTGTACAGCTATAGACTCATGTATTTGTGCTTCGATGATTGTTATTCATTTGTTTTTTTCTTCTGTTTTTTTCTGTTTGCGTCACTCATTTTACAAAATGGAAAACTTAAAATATCGCATTATTTACGAGTACGAGTTCCACCGTGGCACTAGTGCTGCGGAAACAACTCGAAGGGTGAATGATGTGTATGGCGGTCGTGTTGCAAAAGAAAACACAGTTCGTTTTTGGTTCCAACGTTTTCGTTCTGGAAATTTCGACCTGCAGAACAAGCCCCGTGGACGGCCTGAGACTCAAATTGATAATGAAGAGTTGAAGGCTATTGTGGAAGCGGATCCATCGCAAACCACGTCCGAGTTAGCTGCAGGCTGCGATGTTAGTGATAAAATTGTTTTAATTCACTTGAAGCAAATTGGGAAGATCAAAAAGCTTGAAAGGTGGGTACCTCACGAAATGACTGAAGCAAACCGGCAAACGCGCGTCGACTGCTGCGTTACATTACTAAACCGGCACAATAATGAAGGTATTTTAAACCAAATCATTACCTGTGATGAAAAATGGGTTCTTTACGATAATCGGAAGCGCTCAGCGCAATGGTTGGATCCTGGCCAGCCAGCCAAATCCTGCCCCAAGCGAAAATTAACCCCAAAAAAGTTACTTGTAAGCGTTTGGTGGACTAGTGCCGGTATTGTTCATTACAGTTTTCTCAAATCTGGCCAGACTATTACGGCTGATGTCTATTGTCAGCAATTGCAAACCATGATGGAAAAGCTAGCGGCTAAACAACCTAGGCTGGTCAATCGCTCCACGCCACTGCTGCTTCACGACAACACTAGACCACACACTGCGCAACAGACGGCTACTAAATTAGAAGAGCTTCAATTGGAAAGTCTAAGACATCCTCCGTACTCCCCGGACCTTGCTCCAACAGATTACCATTTTTTTCGAAATTTGGATAACTTCTTGCAAGGGAAAAAATTCAACTCCGATGGGGCAGTCCAAATCACCTTCAAAGATTTTATTGATTCCCGTCCGACTGGTTTTTTTAGTAAAGGGATCAATGAACTACCTATGAGATGGCAAAAGTGCATAGAAAATAATGGTTCATACTTTGATTAATTAAATATATTATATTAAAAAATATTCGACTTTTTGTTCCTCCCATACAAAACGCCAATTTCATATGTAAGGACCTAATATTTTAAGCCGAAATATTTAATGCAACTTTTATGTGATTATATTTAAACTAAATAATATTCATGAAAATTAACTCTGTATATTATTTAATAAAGTGCTTTTTTCTTTTTTTTTAGGAGACACCTAGACGCTAAATTCCAGATTCATTCAAGAAAGATGTACATGTGTGCCTTACTCCAGTGACCTACCATCCGGCATACCTTGGCCACAACTCCCTGAAAGGCCGGGACTGTCTTCTGAAGATTTTCTCCAAGTAAAAAAATTACCTGATGACTTTTATTACCGAAAATATTTTATTAGCTTAAAGAACTAAACAAACTTACAACTTACTACAGTCATTTTGTCGAGCCAGAATAAAAAAAATATCATTTCGCATTTTTCTACAAGCGTTATCGATGATCGAATGTTACTTTACCCATGTCTGTGATGCCTACACCTTACTCAAACACTACAAATCATAATATTTAATTACTGTCAAAGCATATGATAAGATACTAAATTCGTCATCTTGGATTTCGCACTGCGTATACTTAGGGCATACTCAACCTCCTAATATACTGAGTTATTTTTAAATCACCGTTTTTTCAAACTGATGATACATTGGTGGTCGGGAAAGACCTTCACAACAGAACCGGAAGGGCTTAACTTGCTGTGTTAATTGAAATGTGGGATTGAGGACCTAAAATGTAACAATTTGAACCACCCCAAGTTCAAGCGAATGTCCATATTTCCGAAATATTTCAATTTTAAGGTTTTTTGTGAGTATGCCCGATTTCAACACTTAAATCTGAATTGCAAAAAAAAATCGAATTAAATATATAGTATTTGGATAGCTATCATTTTAATTAAGATATAACACCTATAAAAAATCTAAAACTCCATTACGATCTAAAGTTTTGACCCTAAACAGTGGAGAGTGAAGTCGATGCAATCTCTTCGTTCTATATGCGGTGTAAACCTTGCGGATCGCGTTAGGAACGTAGAGTTACGCAGAATGATTTGTATCCTTAGACACTTCGGACACCTGGAGAGGATGAACGATGAAAGGATAAAACAAAAAGATATACAATGGAAGTAAAAGCCGAAGCTTACCTACACAGACCAAGTAAAAAGAGTTTTGATGGAGGATAAAGTCAAAAGCTCGTGAAATCGGCGAGAGTACATGAAGGGATGAATGTTAAGGTTGCGAAAGAAGTTTGCAAGAATAGAGAGATGTGGCATTCCATTTTCTCTGCCTACTTTAATAGCTCTGCTTGATAATAAATAGATAAAAATAAATTTAACAACAAATTGGAATTTATGTTACAGAGAATGTTGTTTAGTTAAAAAAACGTACTATGACACAAATTTAGCAAACTACTGAAAAAACTTGCTCATCTAATCAACTAGCAAAGGTATCAATCTTATGATAAATATACTATATGTAGCTGCTTCCATTAATACGAACAATTTCCTATAACCCTGTAACATAACCAAATAACAATTGACTTTTTGTCAAAGATATACTTTTCTAGCAAAGTGTCTATTAATCTGTCACAGTTCCTTACGTCATTTACAAAATAGCGTTACACATTACATTACATTTTAAATCCTAGTTTAAATATAGTTTACTAGCTGTCCCGGCAGACCTTGTTCTGCCCTATTTCTCTAAAACAAAGTCACATTGTTTTTTTTAATGTTAATAGCTATAGGCCTGTCGGCTGTTTTTTGAAAATTGTTTGAAGGAACCTGGCCTTATTGCTATATGTATAAAAATTGACAAATATTGACATTAATATTTATACGTCACTCAATAATTGTTTTGCCTTCCCGGAACCCGTCCACTAACATTTAAACTTTATGCTATGGTGTTAAAGTTCAAATTGACTTATAACAAATCTTTTGTATGAGAATATAGAAAAGTGTTGTTTTTAGACTTTTTCAGATAATTTTTTAAAATCTTCTCTCTGTTATAACCTTCCCCAGACTTCAACAAACACAACAAAAAAGAAATCAGTCAAATCGGTTCAGCCGTTCTCGAGTTTCGCGGTTATCAAGTCACTATAGCTGATCCGGCAAACGTTTTGCTATGTAAGGTTTTGTAATATCTTCTAAGATGTTCATTGAAATTAAGTGATGTCAAAGACAATTTTGTTCACAATTAAATACTCTTAACCAACAACACATTTATTTGGATAAAGATTAATATTATTACGTTGATACAACTCTTAACAAATAATGCATTAATTTCGACCAAATTTGTTTACCATAAAAACGGTTCTAGTGACTTAATCATAAAAGATAGACATATACTGTCGCGGACATTTTTTTAGATCATTTCAAGAGGAATAATTCTTTCATACATATATTTTTGGTATCTTGAACCGTTTTTGCAGCGCACGCAATGGAAGCCCTCAAGGATGAATAATTTTGCCCGTTTTTTTCACATTTTCCATTATTTCTTCGCTCCTAATAATTGCATCGTGATGTTATATAGCCTAAAGCCTTCCTCGATAAATGGTCTATTCCACTCAAAAAGAATTTTTCAATTCGAACCAGTAGTTCCTGAGATTAGCGCGTTCAAACAAACAAACAAACAAACAAACAAACAAACAAACAAACAAACAAACTCTTCAGCTTTATAATATTAGTATAGATTATTTATTACAAAAGTAGCAAAGTATCGGTTTAAAGTACCAGGGAAGCATCACCGGGGATGTTTACACTCTATTTACCAGGCTATCATAAAAATCATAGAGACGCGTTAAAGATCATAAAGAATTCCGGAAGCTCATACAGACCTCTCCGCTTTTATTACCGGGCTATAGTTTTTATATAATAATAGTTATTAAAACCGCTGCTGTGTTAGCTAATGCAGCAGTTAAGTGCTGTTTTTATGATTTAACACTGATTCGCCTCGATATTACCGCCTATAAATTACCCACGAGATCGCCGGCTAAATTGTTTTATGATATGTTTTCATTGTTTACGACTCCGTAATGTTTCTTTTTGATTCCTCAAAGGGTGACGTCATCGCAACGACTCGCAATTACGTTTTTAGTTCGAACTAAGCCCGTGCAACAATATATATAATAAAAATAAATCTGATCGCTGTCTGCATGTTGTTATTGTAAGCTTTTGCAATAGAGACCAAAACAAACGAATGTTAGAATTTTAGTCTGAGCGCTTGTGCGCGACAATACCAGAAACGGTTGGACCGATTAAAATGCGGTTTTCACTCGTATACTGCGATAAGTTAAACATAAAATTTCATTTTAGTTATATTTAAATCGGTTTATAAATAAAAAAAACACGTTAAGTTTGATTTTTTTATTCTGACATGACATTTACTAGACAAAACCTAAGATAAACCTAACACTAAGCAGAGTGCAGTAAAAAAAAAATTGGCTACGACTATCGAGAGCAAACAAATCGCTATCGATACTCCCAATGATCATGCCGGCCTGCATGCACATTTCTTCAAGTTTTGATTTACCTGAACTTTTCTTAACTTCTATGTATTTAATTAGTTTGTATATAAAAGCAGTCTTTAGCTAACATATCGAGGGGTGAAAGGCTATTTGGTTTAAGCGACATTTTTTAGTGGTATATATATTTATGGAATTAGCATTTTTTACCGATTCCAAAACTATATATATTACTATATCACCAAAAAATGTCGCTTAAACCAAATAACTTTTCAACCCTCGATATCATCATTGCAAAGTCTTAACTAAATTAAGACTCAAAGTTTGTTTGGGCAACGCCGGGTCACCACAGCTAGTATAAAAATAAACCTTGCATAAGAATTGAAGTTCAGACTCAAAGGAAATCGGTTATTTGATAATTCGACAAAAGTGAGCGATTTACGGGGGTTCCGTGATATTTAGTAATAATGTCTACGACATAGGGGATAGGGCCGCGGGTACCAGGGTCGCAGCGGGCCGGGGAGCTGTGTTCAATATTGTGAATTCCGAGGATGTTCTCCTAGTGCGTGTAATGAATTTCTGGACTGTCTTGTGGTTTCTCGGCTCCGAGCCCTCTGCTCCCACGAGTATTTGCTTTTCGGCCGGGTTTACATTATGCACGAGTAAATTACTCGGAAGTATTTAATAATCATGATATTTTGTTGGTCTTTGAAATAAAAACTTCTTTACGCGCTTATGGGATATGGGAAGCACCGAATTTTGAATATAGTGAGCGCCATTCCAACTTTGTTCTTAGCCAGCACACGCGCCAGTGTCGAATATACTGTTCCGACCTCTACACGAGTTTCGTATTGCGTTTATGTACTCATTATAAGTTAGTAAACCACTAATACAGTGGCAAGTTTTATTTTTCAGATCACACACAGTTGATGGTTATATAAAAATATGTTTGTGTGTATAAGAAAGCTATATTTATTGGTCCATTTTATTATCGTTCCATTATTACGTTGGTAAAAATAATTTTAATTAAAAAAATAGTTACCAACTAAGAAATTTCACTTCTGGACGCATAAGTCTTAAAACTGCCAGTTCTTTTAAAATACTGATCAAAAAGTGAGTAAACAGTACCTGATGGAGAGAGTACAGTGTAGATCGAGAATGGCAGTGACCGCCAAGGGACTAGAATCCGTTGACAGCCACCGTTGCCATACCCATGCACACTGGTCTACATGTATATAACCAAATGGGCGTACATTGATCCCAAAACGGTCTTTGCACTTGTGAACTGTGGTCACAACACAACCCAGTTTGACAAATCGCTCTACCTATTAATATAATATTTACCTTATTTACCTTGCACACGAGATTATCACCATGTGTCATGTGGACTCAACGATTATTGTCCCGACAGTCGTGTCAACTAATGAACTGATTGCAAAGAGCCTCGATTACCATATCTAGAGGCTCTCATTTATTTGTTGGATCAAGAATTAAGAAGAAGGTACTACTTGATACGGCACGCGTTGTGAGAAAGTTCTTCACTCTGAGCTACGTGTGGCTTGGGTCTCAGACCTCGCTCCAGTAGGTCTACATGCTTTTATTTTTTCAAACGTATATGTTATTTTATTTGTATTTATTTTAAAATGATAATAATACTGTAAATAAGACAAATAGAGAGATAATAATCATTTATCTACACGCTATTCCTTACATGGTAAACAGAGATACACTAGTGGCTGTATTCTCGTTGCGCGTATATATCACCCTGCCTTATATTTTAATAATCACGATATTTTGTAGGTTTTTCCGTGAGCACATCGAATGAAGCCAAGGTACGCATCGCAGCATGGCACCGCTGTTATATACGAATGTATGATAATAAGGGGGATATTATTTAGGTCCAGCCATTCGTATGATAAAATTGAACCAGTGATATTTGCCCGCAGCCAATTTCTATGGAGATTTCGGTCTTGTTTCTTGGGTTAAATCTGCGCATGGGGATGATATACGGCCGGGCTGCCTTTTGGGATTCCCTTTAAGAAAATAACCCACAAACACGAAGAAATACGCGCTGGGATTATAATGCGGTCAAATATTGTCGTTCCTATGCGGATGCTCGAGCAAAAAAATGCTTTTCTTTACATTTTTTCGAGATATTTCGCCTTATCAGATTTCCGAGATGGGATTTTTAGTAGAAATAGTAACCCCACATGACACGGAGACAATAAAATATCTCAAAATACTGGCTTTTTCTTAAAAAAATATCTAAAAAGATAATATGTATCGAAAGAATATCATGGAATAATCTACTAGGAAAACATAAACTGAAATGAGTAGACATCAATCCAGTTAAAACAAAATGAGGAAGTTTACAAATAGAATGCTAGTTAATATTTAGGGTTCCGTACCTCAAAATAAAAATAACACTAGGATCACCTCGTTGTTCATCCATCTATCTGTGTTAAGACCAATTTTTTTAATAACACGTGGAGGTATCAATTTAAAACTAGTACTAGATACTTTTTTGAATTGTAGTTTTGAGTAGCTTTTAAATAACGCAATCGTAAGATAGACTCGTTTATGTTGCATATTTTAAGATTTCTCAAGGGAATCAAAATATACAGTCTATATGTTACTTCTCTTTGACCCAAAACCATGAAAGGCAAGAAGCAATCCTACTATTAATATATAATTAGGATAAAAAAATTAAAACATGATTACATTAAAAAAAAAGATTTTTATTAAAACATATCTACTGAAAAAATTATATATAGGAGAAATCTTGGTGTGCAGCTCCGATTCGCGATTTGCTGGATTTTTATTTTGTATTTTTGTATTTAGAAGTTAAAAAAATTAAAATTACTTAAATCGAAAGAATATTGCCAGATAATGTACCAAGAGAACATAAGCTGGAGGGATTAGACATCAATCAATTTAAAATAAAATGAGGATATTTAAAAATAGAATGCGAGTTAATTTTTTAATGTAAGGATCCCTCTTCTCACCGATGGTAGTTGGGCTTACAGCGTCCTGCGGTCGCGCCCGAGGCGGGGTACCGTTCTAATTAAAATCGCTACGTTTTCTGTGGTATTCGTTTTCATCCTTTAAAACGCTTTTTGTTGCTTCCCTGGTTAGGTTACGTTATTGTTGTGGGTTGTAACTAATTTACATGTTAATGAGTTGCTAGTGATGTTTACGTCTTCGATATAATGTGGCCGGATTAATATTACATTTGCTTCAATCATTTTTAAAACGATGCTTAACTAAATTTAGTGGCTATTCGTCTAATTTAAAAATATTTTAACGTTAATTGTAATTCCTGAGTTGTCATTATTATTCATTATTTACGCATGGAATTAAGATATATATGAAAGGATAATCTAGTATAGGTACAGCGCGCGGATAAAAATCTCATCTTGTTATATTGTGTTTTTCTTTAACTCTGTGTTTCTTGCCACAAGTCCGATATATAAGCCCTATAATGAAATTAAAATGAAGAAGTCACGACGCGTCAACTCGTAACAAACCGTTGAAATTTCAAGAACTTTTATTTATATACAGGCTTCTTTTGGTGTGTGTCTGTTGTTTTTTTATATTTACTAATTCTATGTACTCAAGTAGCATATTTAAACCAAAGCACATTTGTAAATCACTCCATTAAACGTAATGGCTGTTTTGAAATGCAAACCAATTAAAAAAAATCCAGTAGCTCAAATAGAAAAGAAAGAAAACAAAAGGGTACGTATCCATTTCCATCTTTCTATTGTTCGTGTACTAGGATAACATAAAGGCATACAGGTGTAGCGATCGTCATTTGCATACGTAATACTTGAGACAAAAGTCTGGAGAGCTACTTGCGCGCGCTTCTGCTACCCTGGTAACCATTGTTACAAATGCTAATGAACATTAGGAATGTTTTGGAAAACAAAAACAAAAAAAACTGTTTAGCACTTTAGGAATGTCGTCTATTCTTAGGTTGTTTCGTTGTTTAGTTACTATGTTTTGACTGTGAAGACTAAAAAACCATGATTTTCTTTAAAGTTATGGAAGACTTCTTTCTAGCCACTAGTTTCCTCTGGAGCACTGGACTTGGTTGCAGATTGCTTGGACTGAGTCTTCCAAGTGAAAAGTTCGCCATAGTGATCAGCTTCTGTCAGTTACGTTTTGGATTGAGTTTGGGTACAAAAATTTAATCATATATCTAGAGACCTTCCGTCGTGGTATATATATGCCGACATGACGACGGCGACTGGCAATATGTTTGACTGTTGGCTGACGCTGTTATTCAAGGACTGTACTGTACTTTCCATCAGATGCAATGTAGTTGTAAGGTTAATTAGACATTCTTTTAATTATATTATGTACTAGCTGTGCCCGCGAATTCATTCGCATAAAAGTAGTACTTTCTTTCTTATATAAATTAACTTAAGATAACTTTTTTATTTATGAACTAATTGAAGTAAAATTAACACTAAATTTAAGTCATTCTTTTCACAATACAATTAGATCAAACCGCATCTGAATCGAGTAAGCAGTTTCTGAGATTAGTGGGCGCAGCAAACGCGCACAGTTGTGTGCATATTAATTAACAATTCCAATACATTTTACTAACCAACATCGAGCAAATCAAATTTTTCTGAAAGGCGATATATGTATATAGAATTTTTCAATTTTTTTATCTTGATGATATTATATAGGGGAATGAAGAATGGATTTATTATATGTAACTATAGCGAAATAATAATATTATTAACCTTAAAAAAAACGAATATGAGTTTTAAGATAAATCAATTTGTTTTTATAACCGGTGTTTGTAGTAATCGATATATCTCCCTCTACCTTTACACAGAAATTTCTGTACGCGTCAAATCGAAAGAAAGTGTCACATGTAAGTAAAAATTAATTAATTGATTTTTGTTTAACTAATTCTAGCTTGAGTTGTTTAGGCTTTTCGATGATATTCCAGCCAGAGAAAGTCTTTAATATATAGATACTAAAAGTGACAATTGAAAAATGTATTGGAATTATGATTTTGAAAACATAATTAAGGGTAATAAAATAAATAAACTATAGGGTAAGTAGAGTGTTTATCGACCGTGATGCAACCATTTACCGATGTAATTCACATTACAATTTAATTACGGTCATAACGGGCGGTGAATATCCCGCGTGTATCCACAGCTCATAAATCCCATAAGCGACGGTAACCGCGAATTAAATCATTAAAAAAACAAACTCGCTCACTGGTATTACTGCACGCAATTTTGCTGTGGTCGTTTTTTTTTTAAAAAACTCATCAAACGCTTCTAATTGATAATCGGTTTGCGGTATTCAAACGGTTATTTTTGATATGGCTGTTTTTGTGGCTCTGTTAGCTTAGTGGGTAAGAGGCTGGTATCATACGTGGAAACGCGAATGGTTGTAAGTTCGAATCTAGGTATCTTTGGGTTTTTCCAAATTAAATATAAATTTAGGCATCACATGCTCACCGGCTAAGGAAAATATTGCGAGGAAATCCACATGGCATCTAATAGAAATTTTATGTATACTAGTGTCATGAGAATGGCGATCATCTGCGGTATTGGTCACGTTGGGCACGACATATAAGCAGTAACTGATGAACTCTACCTATTTTATACGGCCCAGGTGAGGTCCTGCATGAAATATTGCTCGCATCTCTGGGACTGTTTTGCTAAGTACTTACTGGACCCCTGGGATATGTTGTAACGGAGAGCTGTCCGCATTGTGAATGATCCAGACGTGACTAAGCATCTTGCACTGCACCAGTTGCGCAGAGATATTGCCTCACTGAGCGCTTTCTACCATCTATATCATGGCGAGTGTTCTGAAGAGTTATTAAACCTTGTTCCACCCTCCCTTTTTCTTTTCTTTTTTTTTTGGGAGTCGAAGCTGCTCGCGTCCGTAGGCTTTACCCTAGTTTCCTTACACGTGACTCCTGGGTGGTGCTAAACGAGCAGCAGCGAGGTGCTAGGGCGTCGGTGCCCGTCTGGATCGCGACCACAGTACATGGGTGTAAAACCCGTCATAGTGACCAGTTTCGGCTTGTCGTGCTTCGGGATCAGCTTGTGTATATCCAGTAGCTCATATACCTAGAGACCTTCAGCCGTGGTATATGTGGGCCGACATGACGATGTAGACTATCAATGGATTTTCATCCTTTTATAGTCGCTTTTGTTTTTGGACTACACTGTACTTACCATCAGGTACTCTGTAGACACTATGTCGAGCCAATGTTAAAAAAAAGAACCACGCGTTCGCATTAGTATAGTCACAGCTATACGGTGACACATATCCCAACTAGGACTAAGAAGATCTCTATCTCTTACTGCAGTTGACTCGTTAAGCTGAGGAATGTTCTTCCGGCGAGTGTATTTCTACTGTCCTATGATATTGTGTCCTTTAAATGAAGCATGAAGAGATATTTGTATAAGCCTACTTAATCACTGTGTCTATCCATTGTTTTTCTTTATTTTTGATAGTTACAGTCGTTTTTTGGACTGTACCATATTTACGCAGCCATTGATGTATTACCTCTGTTTACCTCGAAAGTGATATAGCGCGATGAAATATTATCTAAATCGAACACAGTAGGAACGCTCTCGAGAATACAAGCCAAGTGAAATGAACCAGCGTCTCTAAGCTCCAGGAAAGAGGTAAAGCCGCTTACTTTAAAAGCACGAGAAAACTTGTTATCTTAGGAAGTTGGGTTCGCTCCCCTCGCCCGAGTAATTCCGTTCTTCGCTTTAAGATAATTAAATAAATTATTTTTAGACTTAACACCGCCGTAATGATGACTTTACGGTTATTTGCGGAAACTTTACGAGTCTCAACAGGTCGGAATGTAACTTAAGTAGGGATAGGAAAAATGTAAAATGAGTGAGACGTGAGTTTAGCAGTGAAATGTGACAGTGACAAATGAAATCACAGTGACCGTAATCGAGATAGCATAATAAAAACATGCGTACGAAAGAGATGAAACTAGTAGCATGTACGCGCTTTGTTACAATTTGTCCGATTCCTAAATCAAATTTAATTATTTCTAGAAAATTCGATTATGGAGGCGTTGGCTTAGTGGTTAGGGACCAGTGCAGCAACGCGAGTGATCGTAGGTTCGAATCCTGACTCGTACTTCTGGATTTTTCCAGATTAAGTACGGGTGAAGGTACCGTGTGCTTACCAGTGGAGGAAACCATCGTAAGAAAGCCTGCATTGCATCTAATAGAACGGTCATACGACGATGGCTATTGTCAACGGAGTTCCGTCCTTTGGTGGTTGGTGCCGCTTTTGGACAATACCGTACTTTCCATCAGGTATAATATAGTCACAATGTCGAGCCAGTATTTAAAAAATCAAAATTGGTTATTTTATCATTTCCATGAGGAAAAATGTAACAAAAACATATTTTATTAACATTGACGACAATTTTTGTTCGTTTCTTACAAGGTCAATACTCAAAGATTATTCTAATAGAGTGAATCTAATTCATATTCTATTTTAGCACGTAAAAATGCTTTTATTTGCTCTTGAATGCATAATGGTTACTTAAATACGTGAAAATCGTGCGAAATTACTAAATTAACATCTTTTCTTACAAGTGAAGGTCGACCAAAGTGACCCTGACCATCTGGTCAAGTCTATAGCGTGTTAGATCGAACAAATGACAGGACCTAACATACCATTATCTTCTATAACTGTATTGTTTTCGTCGTATTTTGATATTTTGTATTATTACTTGTTCCAAATTCAAAATTATTCCACAATGCACCTTCATGCATAATTTTAAAACTTTTAAAACTCTAAAAAAAGAATTAATTCAAGTAGATTTTGGAATATATATTTATTTGTTTGTTTTCTTTGCTTGTCGTCTGTTTCGTTTTTATTTTTATTTTTGCAAATTACTTTAGTGTTTTTCTTTTTGTTACTATTCCAGTCCGTGTACTGCTCGTATTTAAACTTTTCTTTCCTTCTGTGCAAGTAGTTT
Organism: Automeris io; assembly: GCA_036320925.1. NCBI lineage: Eukaryota > Metazoa > Arthropoda > Insecta > Lepidoptera > Saturniidae > Automeris > Automeris io. The sequence goes on from JAUDJH010000018.1 coordinate 526,235, forward strand.
ACACTTTTAAATAACATATATTCGTGTTTATAATGTGTCTTGTTTATGTCTTATATATTTTTGTATGCATTAATGCAGACGGTTTCAGTGTCTTATAAATAAATGACTTGTGGAAATTAAACTTGTAAAACCATTGTGGTTTATAAAGATGTATTGGAGAATTCTATTGAATACTAGCCGGACGTGGAGTAAAATATACAGTGCTATGTAAAATTGTTACTTTATTTCTTCCGTTCAAAAAACATTATTAAGACAAGACTGATTGAAATATATATAAATACATATACACTATACATAGAATATTGTTTTTCATAGATATTACACCTATCGGGAGACATAATGTAACAAAACAATTCCACAAGACCACCAACAGGCTAAGTTTGAATGTAGATGCGATTAAAAAATGCTAATGGCGACCAATAGAGGCTCTGCCGCCTTGATTTGCAAACAGTGTAGTAGTTGACAATTGTATGGTGATGTAACTTGCGTGCCAGCCCACGGAATATAATTATAACTCTTATAATAAATTTATTCATTTTTATATACTCTTTTCCTTAAAATAGACATGGTGTGGGCCTTTTATATGGCTAATTGTTAGATATCTTAGTACAAGATATTAATTTAAAATTAATTTTGAAGGAAAAGCGATCATTTTTGTCTTTAAAGACGGCATTCATAGATGAAACAAAGCTGTGTAGGTTCTGTTCTTTTGCCTGTCCTTTGGAAATGTAACTACAATAATCACAGATTCACTTTTTCTTAAATCAAAATAGGTATTTATCTATGTATAGTTTAAAAAGAGAATAAAAAATAAAACATCAATACAACACGCCACCCGCAAAGTCATTCCAAATTCAAAATAATAATTCTCTTGTTTCGAAAACAGAAGACGCGTTCTATATTTGAAATCGTCGCGGGAACACTCCCCTCGCCTGCGCGTCGAAAAAAAAATCGATCTACACGTTGAACCGCGCGCCGAAACACTGGTGATAAATTACCTACGGGAAATTAAAACTCTTTAAAACAATACCTTCTTTTCCTCGGGGTGTATCCATCTCGCTCTCATTGCCCGATAAACATATTTGCATCTCGCTTTAAATAGGAGCAAGGGTCCGGAACTAAATGTAATTATTGTTATCAGAATTTTTGTTTTCAAGATGTTAAGCATTCGAACGAGCTCTTTTTAATTAAAATTATCTGAGGCCTCATTATTAATGAAATGAAAATTAATGATTTTTATTGTAGATTTTAATTATTACGAAACGATTATTATCTATTAGGTTTCTTCTAATTACAATAGACAATATTACTTTAGCGATAGTTATTTTAACATTTCAAATGGGTAAATACTAAAAAAACTAGCTTAAATCAGTGACTTATACAATTCTTTGGGGAAATATTCCAGTTTAATCTCCATTTTTGTTTCCAATTGAAGTTATTGGTGATCCTGGTGCCTCTTGAAACATAATATTCAGGTCAAACATTCAGGTAGTAACTCCTATTCCATTTAATCAATCATGACCAAAAAATATACAACATATTTTAAGTAGGAATACCAATTAAGACTGTCTATGGCCTATTTTAATTAAATCGGTAATTTATGGGTGCTTCTCGTAAAATCATGGAAACAAACAACCAATCTAAAATTCTAAAATAAATATTATTTAGCCCTTAAAAGCTTATAGATCCTTTTTGTAAGGATAGAAAAGAGTAAACGTAAGATTATGAAAATGACAATATTCCATCGACTATCGGTGAAAACAGCTTTATGAATGCAAACTTTCCCATCACTACGGTTTCCAAAGTGATAATGAGACAATACCAAAGAGCCCATCGACACAAAAAGAAAATTATACTTTCGCCATATCTATTACAGAGTCTTGACTAATTAAAAACATCACAAACGCATTAACGGACGGACAAATCTGACTCGTTTTTTGAATAAACAAAAAAGTTAATTACTTTTTCTAACAAAAAGGCGGGAGATAAGAGACCTATTTGAATTCTCGTTATCACCGGCTCCGTCCTGCCACCCTGCCGCTATCACCCTTCAATCCGAGAGTTTTTTCTCTCTTCCTCGCAGAAGTCCTATCGCGCGTAATTTCAAGATAACTAATGCTCAGCGTCATTAAGGAAACTTTGGAGGGAAATAAGAAAAATGGAAGGAAATGCAGGGAAATGCATTTTTGATACCAACTGTTTCAGTAAATGATAATGTTTTCACATGTTTTAAAAAACTTGACTTTGGGATCGTTTAGGCGAAAGTCTTAATAAATATAATTTTCCTCAACTGCGGCAGTACAGAACTATAGAAATTTAAATACTCGAGAGGGTAGGGAGAATTCCCTAACCGAGTCGTGACCACAGTACACAAATGTAAAGAACCTCATAGTGACTCGCTTCGGCCTGATTCGTTTCGGGATCCGCTTGTGCATATCCAGTGGTTCATATACCTAGACACCTTCAGTCGCGGTATATGTGGGCCGACATGACGACGGAAACAGTCAATGGATTTTCTTCCTTTGATAGTCGCTGTCGTTTTTTAACTACACTGTACTTACCATCAGGTGAACTATACACACTTTGTGATACTCGTTTAAATAAAAATCCTCTCGAATTATAATGTTTTGATGATAGAACGCATAGAAGGTAAAAAAATGCAACGCCATGTTATAATCAGAGATGGGCAAAATGTAACCTGATTAATGATGAACGATTACAAAATATAGTCGTAATTTTTATTTTCTTGCTCTCTAATCATGATAAAATCCATTTAAAACATTAAGAAATCATAAATGTGTATACAATCTGGGATTTTGTAGTGCTTAAAACATAAATGAGCAAAATGCAGTCATATTAATGGTAAAAAACGTAGAATGTAATAATTAATCATTTTTATTAATCTTATTACATTTTGCCCATCTATGGTTTAAATATATTAACACAAAACATTAGTAATAAATTATTTATTAGAAAAACAGTTACAAAGTGGTACTATAATCAGCTGACACCCAAACTAGGACAACCTGTATCTTGTGTGTCAGTATTATACACGTCACACAATATGTTACGTGCAGTTTATATATCGGATATAGTTACAATTTTAACTTTAAATAATATATATTAGCTTTTATCTTTGTCTACATAATTATGGGGATGGGGGATTAAAAGACGTTAAATAATAAAAAATATGACAATTAAAATTTATGTCGATCCATAAAAATTATAAATGAAAAATCTCCGTGCCTTTGTGAAGATAAGTCTAATTGACCTCAAGATATTAAGCGTCCATTTTTACGATCTACAAAAAGGAGGCAAAGGGAATTATTAAAAACGCCTTCGTTGCGACAAGGTGTTTACTTTTTTTTCTTTTAATTTTATTTTCGAAACGAGGAGAAAAATGTAATAATCTCACGGCAGTAAAATACTATCGGACGTTTACGACAAATTCACACAAGACCTACTTAATAAATCTGACAAAATCTTGAATTTATGTTCGCAAACGCTGTGGACTCGGGGTTAAAAAAGGAGGCCATTTTACGACGCCGTAAAACTGTTTAGAAATCTGTGCCTTTTTTTTTTTTTTTTTTTTTTTGTGACCCGGGGGAAATCCCTAACGGACCTCAGGGGGCGATGAGGGTTGCCCCCCGGTGTGTCGGACTTGCACCGACTAAAACCCCCGGGGTATTCCATCTCCCGCCTGCTGAATGCCAAGGGCAAGGCTGAGCCATCTTCCTCGGCACCCGGCGACGTCTAGCCTTCTGCAGGCCCCGCCTTCTTGGCAGGGGGTGGCTAAATAGTCGCCAACCCCTGCGTACACCTAACACATTTGGCAGGGAGAGTGGTGTAAGAAATGTCACCCTCCCCTCATCTCCTTAGTTTGTCATTGGAACGGTGTGCGGGAACACATCACACACCGCTCACGCCTGGATCTGGACGACGTGCTCCCTCAAGTGCGCCGCCCGGTGTTTATCCTGTTATGGAGGAAGGCCTCTGGCGAAGGCCCTCCTCCGGCGTCCTGTCCGAGCTGGCCGGCGGATTGGGTTATCAGGGGTGGCGATAGCCTCTCGATCCCGCTCCGCCGCTTCCTTCCCCTGCATAGTCTCCTCCGTGAAGGAGAGGACCGCCTGCCATGCCCTGTCACTACCGACCATCGCGCGAGCGAGTGCCGGCAGTGACAGGTCACCACCTACCACCCTGACGAGTGCAGCCCTCTCCGTAGCCCAGGCTGGGCATTCCTCGATCACATGTTGTGCGGACTCATCGAGGCAATCCGCACAATGGTGGCACCTCGGTGTGGGCTCGCTACCAGTTGTGCGGCACAGGTATCCACCAAAGCTGCCATGCCCAGTGAACACCTGCGCCATCCGATAGGAGACCACACCGTGGCGCCGCTCTAACCATTCCTTCAAGATCGGACGAATTGCCTCGATCGTACGCAGGCCGTATCTTGATTGCTCCAGCCTGAGCCCCCATGTCTCGATTGATCCGGCGTCCAGCAGACGCCTCTTACCCCTGATTTCGGTCGGGGCCGGCCGCTGGCCCCGGGCCCTTTGCTCCTCGCGCCATGTATAGAGTGACGCGAGGGCTCGGGCATCCAGGTCCCAGGGAATCGACCCCGCCAACACGCAGGCTGCGTCACATGACACCGTGGCGTATCCCCGGACCGACGCTATCGCCAAAGCCCTTTGAGGGCGGCGCAACAGCCTTATATTGCGGCTGTTGAGAGCGTCGGCCCAAACCGGAGCACCATACAGTGCCATGGACCGAACCACGTTTGTGTAGAGGCGTCTGCAGGACACCCCAGGTCCACCTACGTTGGGCATCAGCCGTTTGAGAGCAGCGGCTGCACCCACCACTTTCGGTAACAGCTGATTGAAATGTGCGCCGAAATTCCACCTGCCGTCGAGGACGAGACCGAGATACTTCATCGTGTCCCCGACGGCAATCCGCACTCCGCCTATGATTATGTGAGCGTCTGGAGGCAGCGCGCAACGAGACCCGCGAAAGCACAGGATTTCGGTCTTTTGCAACGCCACCTCCAGGCCAAGGGCGCGAATTCGGCGCACAACATGGGCTGTACCAGCCGTTGCCAGCATTGAGGCCAGGCGATAGTTCCTGGCGCGGGCAGTCACCAATGTGTCGTCGGCGTAGCAGACGAGCTTCACGCCTGGTAGGTTCTGCCCGCGCAGGACCCAGTCATACCCGATGTTCCACAGGAGGGGTCCTAAGACAGACCCTTGTGGAACACCGCGCGACATCTCCCAATCCGCCCAGCCCCGCTGCGTTGGGTAGGTGACCCATCGGTCCTTCAGGTAGGCGTCTATGACCTTGCGCAAGTACTGCGGTATATTGTGGTACCGCAGTGCCTCCTTGATGCAGCTCCAGGGCATGGTGTTGAAGGCGTTGGCAATGTCCAGGGACACCGCTATCAACACCCCACCGCTGGAGACTGCCGCCTGCGCAGACGCCTTGACCTTCAGGACCGCATCGACGGTGGACCTGCCTCTGCGGAACCCGTATTGGTTCTCCGCCAGATCTGGGCCCTCGCCTTCCAGATGATCGACTATGCGGCCGACCACCATCCTCTCGAAGACCTTCGCCACCTCGTCTATAAGGACGATAGGTCTGTAGGCAGAGGGGGAGTCGGCCGGACGCCCCACCTTGGCGAGGAGAACGAGCCTGCCAGTCTTCCACCGCCTGGGTATCGCGGCTTGCGACAGGCAGGCGTTGAAGAGTCTCCTCAGCCACTCTTCCATGGCGTCGAAGGCAAGGACCCAGACCTTGGCGTGTACGCCGTCCAAGCCCGGAGCCGTAGATTTCCCCTTTATGCGCTCAAAGACAGAGCTTAGCTCCTCCCTGGTGACCAGTGGCACCTCAGGGTCATCGGAGATGACGGACCAAGAAGGCACCATTGGCGGGGGCTGATGATCTGCCCCCTGTGGGAACAGGGAGGACACTATTTGGCCGACCAGTTGCGGCTGGAGAGTCTGTGTCAGTGGGGGAGACCACGGGCGGAGTTTGTTCCGCACCATGCGGTATGGTGTCCCCCACGGATCTCTATCCAAAATCTCCAGCAGCTCCTGGCGGGCTCTGTCTTTGGCCCTCGCGATTTCAACCTGGAGGGAGGTACATTTCTCCCTGTAGGTAGCGTACAGAGAGTCCTCCCTATCTAAATCGCGTCTCCGTCTTCTACGGCTCCGGGTGTATGCCCGTTTAGCCGCTACACATTCCTTCCTCATTCGTGCAATCTCCTCCGACCACCAGAACACCCGCCTCCGGCGTCGGTTTGGACCGCTCCTTGTGCGCGACATGGAGGCGTCGCAGGCGATTGTCATGGCTCTCCGTAGCCGTTCTGCCTCTTCCTCCACTCGTACTTCGCCATTCGGCTTCGGGAGCCATGATTGGACAATCGCCGCCTCTTTCAGAGCTCCACATCCAAGGTGTTTAAACGCCACCTTGGAGGGTCTCTGCGCGTGTCCCTGGGGCCCATGTTGGATTGAGCACCCCGACGCGGCTCCAATTCGTAGCAGATGTATCGGTGGTCAGAGAGAGTCTCCTCCCATGTGATCACCCGCCATCTTTGTATGCGGCGTGCCATGGCGGGGCAGGCCAGTGTTATATCAACAATGGACCCACCCCGCGCACGTACGCACGTGTTCTCGTTGCCTGTATTGACGACAGACAAGCCAACCCCAAGAATCCATTCCTCCATGGCCTTGCCCCGCGTGTTTGTCGCCGGACAGCCCCAAGCCACAGACTTGGCATTAAAGTCGCCGGCAACGATCAGGGGGCGAGGAAGAGTTCTCACCACGAGGGCCCCGAGCTGGGCAAGGAACCCCTCGAACTCGGCGAAAGGCTTGTTGGGGGAGAAATAAACGGAGACGACCGTTATCTCCCCCAATGTGGCCGCGACGTAACCCGTTCCCCTCGTGACATTGCCGAGGGGAGGTATACCCGCGGCTGGCCTGACGACAATGGCCGCCGAGCTCGTGACATCCCCCACCCAGCCGGAGCCGTCTGGAGGAACGAAATACGGTTCAGAGACCACACTCAAATGGATCCCCCACTGCGCCAGGGTTTGGGAGAGAAGGTCCTGAGCCCTGGCACAGTGGTTGATATTCCCTTGCAGGAATTTTATTCGGGTGTGATCCATTAACCGGCCGTAGTTTCCAGGATCGGCTCGCCCGTCGTCCTATTGATGCCAGAGGCGCCTTCGGCCATCGGGGCATCGTGTATTTGCTCCGTGTCATTTGGAGCATCTGGCGTCTTCTTCTTTTTTATACGGAGGGGTTTGGTGGCCACCGCACAGGCCTTACCCCCCACTACGTGCTTTGCCGGCTTACCGGCTGACCCACACACGGTGCAATACGGAGTTGCCGTATTGCACTTGCGAGCGAGGTGGCCAAGCTGGCCGCAGCGATAGCACTGCCGACTCCTGTCCACCTCGGCCTTGCAGGTGCACTGCACGTGTCCCGGCTCGAGACACCGGAAGCAGCGCAGGACACGCGACTGCAAGAGCGTCACCTGGGCCGAGATGAATCCGACAAGGATTCGGCCGCTGTCTATCACCTTTTGTGCGGCGGCCACTGGGCATTTCACCAGGACCGTGCCGAGTCCTGTGCGGTCCTGGCGGATGACACCCACCCTGACCGCCTCGGCTCGGCACTCGGCCACCCTGGCAACCGCCTCTGCCACCTCCTCCTGGGTCACCGAGTCATCAAGACCGGAGACCCTAATGTCGGCCATCTTAGTCGGCTGTGTTACCACCACCTCTTGAGGCAGGAGCTGCCTCAGCTTCTCCACCAGCTGGCCGGCCGCATCAGCGTTGGCGGTTGTGGGGATCTGCAGGATGCGGGCTCCCGTGACCGCTATCTTAACCCTGAAGCCCTCACCTATCCCGAGCTCACCGAGGTCGAGCCGGTTCTTGGCCTCGGTGAGAACATTGCCGTAGGTGAGGCCCTTCTCCTCCGCTTCGGGTGGCAGCCTCACGATTACCGCTGCCGTGCGCGGTACCCTCAGCCGAGGCTTAGGCTGTTCCGCCCGCCTGGGAGCCCTCTGTGGAGGAGGTAGGGAAGGGGCCGAACGGGTAGGCGCCTGTTCTGCCTGACGAGCTTTGCGCCTGGTAGTCTTACTGACGACCTCCGTCCAGATCGACCCCTGCGAAGGTCCCGACTCGGAAGGGAGCAGTGGCTGCTCAACCTCCCTATCTGACTGAGCGGGGACCTTTGTCCTCTTGCCCTTACCCTTCCCCTTAGATGACACGGGGTTGGGCGCGGGCTCCTGCTGTGTTTGCTGGCCGACTTGCGTCGACGCCTCCTTGTTCTTGTTTTTCTTTCTCTTTTTCTTCTTTTGTCCCTCTGTCTCCTGTTGGGCCTCCTTCGGTTTCCCGTCGAAGGCCAGAGGGGGACGGTGGTTCTTCGCAGGGAGGAGTCGACCATCGACCTGCAAACCCTCTATCCTGGCGTCTAGCCTGAAGCCCAGCCTTTGGAAGAGGGATTCTTCAACCTCTTCCATGGTTCTGGGCTGTGTCTTATCCGGTGCCGTAGAGGTGGATGGAAAATCCAGCCCCAGCGTATTTCGGCCGCGTATCTCTGCTCGCAGAGCCGCCACGTCGTCCTGGAGATCTCGCACCTTATTTTTGAGGCGCTCGTTCTCCAGGCGCAGCTTGCGGTTATCTTCGTTGGCCGTGGCACGAAGGGCAGTCTCTATTACCTCTATGATGCCACGTGTTGCCTCCTTGACTTCGTGTGTAACGCTGCTCTTGATGTTTTTACACTTAACAAGAGCATGCGATATCACGGCAACGTGCTTATCCAAGGCGTCCCGGCAGCCGTAAGAGGTAGTGTCCTCATCGGCAATGGACGTGACGGAGAGCCGAGTCGTTCGCTGGTGGGCAGTCCGCATCGACTCGGCGAGCTCCTTCTGCTCCTGAAGCCGCTTCTCCTCCTTCTCACGGGCAATGAGCTCTTTCTTTGTGGCCCAGAGGCCGACGTGTTCTCCGGTAGTCGGAGGACGGCCTCTGCCCCTCTTGGCAACCGCCACGATCTTTTGCGGAGTGTCCTCATCAGATCCCGACGAGCGGGCACTCCTGTAGCGCCTTTTGCGCTCTGACGCCACCGAAACAGCAGACATGAGGCTCTGGCCGGAATCAGAGTCCTCAAGTCTGCTGACCACCACCATCGGAACCCTCACGGGTGAACAATCGGAGTCCTTTAAGCCTGCCTTTGTCGTCGGAGCGGTAGGGGGATATCCCTACCGCAGAGTACAATTTCGCCCCCCCCAGAGAACGTGGGGCAGCCCGGGTCGGACGGGTCCAACCCGGGGAGGGATTCTCCGGCCGCGGTACGACCGGTACCCTCCTGGGGTAATAACTTATTAAATTGTACTGCCATATTTTTTCTTTTTTATCGTTCCTCAGATTTTCATCCTATCACCTGGAATTTAAGAAATGAAGAGAAAAGGGGGAAGAAGAGATAGGGGGGAAGAAAATGAAGAAGACAGAAGACAGCAGAAGAGGGGGAACACAATAGAAGTAGCATACATCACCTAACATAACCTAACATAGAGCCTAACACAAAACCTAACATACGTGGCCAGGAATTGGGAACAAGGGAATAACTAATTGTAAGGATGGGAAAGTGTGGGGGAGATGTGAGGGGTTGGGTGTGGGTGGGAATAACAAGGCCCTTCTTACTTCTCTTTTCTTTCGAGAGGAGAAAAGAAGGAAAGGCACAGGGAACAGGAAAGAAGGAAGGGACAAGGACGAGTCACTGGTCCGGTCTCAGACCAACAACTCGGACTGACTGCACCAGCGAGCTGGTGGGCGATGGGGCCGTCAACTCCCTACGCCGACTAGAAATCTGTGCCTGGACATCGAATTATTCGGGAAAAAATACATTTTAATTAGCTGATTATTTTTTTTATAATCATCCCGATGAAATAAAAATATTAATAGTTGTTGTTGGACCATAAACATGAAAATAACTTTTTAATTTTACCACAGACACGTTTTAGCTTTGTTTTATTATTCCATTATGAAAAGTTATAGTACTTGAACTTTAATGACATTAAAATCTATGATAATTTAGCATACATGCACTTAGTGGTTGGTCAGGTTTACTCAGTAAAAAGCAAGGATACCAACATTTTAGGCAGTAATGAATATAATGCTTTTTTAATTTTGCCTATAATTAGAATCTATATAACAACAATATAATAAATATGTAGGTGGGTATAATTTATTGAACTTTTAGAGCACTGATTTAAAAACGCCGCTAAGTTATAAACAGGCTTACCAACCTAACAAAAGAGCTTAATATGTTCATTTTTTCTACGACAAGCCTAGACACAGGACGAAAGAGAGTTCACGTAATATTTTCTTTCCTGGATGCACGTCTTTTAGCCTTATTTAAAGCCGGAAATGACAACATTTCATTTTTATTTTTTTAAGTACACGCTTAGAAATTATCGCGGAGACACTCCGGGAATATTAAAAAGTGGTCTTGATTAAATAAAACGACTCGAGGCATCGGGGGACGGGCAGCGACGCGTGATAAGAATATACTAAGGGTGTGATGTTTTAAGGAGCGTGAAAGTCACGAGATTTTGGGGCTGAATAAAATTGTTTTTTTTTTCCTTATTTTTAAACAGGATGCTAAATATTTTATCACTGCTGACAATTGCATTCTAATTTAAGAATAACATGGTTAATTCGACAAAAAAAAGTGCTGTCTTATAGATGAGATTACAATTATTTTATCAATTTTACTATACATAGAAAGACATCAAGACACAATCAAAGCAATAAGTCTAAATTTAATATTATAGTACAAGAATGGTCATTTTCGCCGAAAATATCAAACAAATAAAATACACAACAGTGTGTGATTTATATATTTATTTGGTATAATTATAACGATACTCTACAAAAAAAAAATAATAATGTAAAGACATACCGTAAACTTCGTACTTAAAAGGCTCGTAGCTTACCTGTAAAAAAAACAAAAGATTTATTAAAAAACTAACACAGTTACCAACATTGGAAAACAATTTTTTATTAAAGCGTTCGATGTCAAAAGTTAAAAAAAATTACAAGGAGAGGAAACGAAAAAGGATGTACGAAAAAAAATAGGTAAATATATTTTGAAATAAATTACCGGGTTCTAATGAAAGGGCTGGCCATCCAAGCACAAAGGCTGGGAAAACTATTGCCTCTGTATATTTTCCGCGGAATGACCCGCTAGTTTTGCCAAATAAATACTACGTTGGCTATGTTGGCAGTACCGTCAGATGCAAAAGCATCTAATAACCGTATTGATTATTTATTTAAAAAAAAATCTCGCTTTGGTCTTTATCTTCATTAGCAATTACAGAATACCTCCGTATCTCCATTAAAACTAAACTATGATAGCTAACTCAAGTTGATATGGGTTGCAGCCCTTTTACCCCCTGCACTCTCTTAAACCCCTGATTGGATAACTTACGTCATGAATTGCTTACTTTATGAAGGAAATGTATAATTACGCCGAGACTTAAGACAATTATATTCTCATATAGATTGACGATCGATGTTTCATCTTATATTGTGATCAAACTCTCTGGTTTTGGTTCACCGATTGTAACATTGTAATTGATTCAGTGCGCTCCCCAATAGATGGCGGTATGCGCATTTTAGATCACACAATTGTTGACTATAATATCTGTACACATTTTGTTTGAAGTTGATACCAAATGCCAGTTCAAAAATAAAGTTTATATGATTAACATTTGTAGTGGTTTTTTAACTGCCAATCTACTCGTATTTACAAGAAGAAAGACCCACTCTCTGGCTTATCAACGCTCTGCCCACTTTGCTGAAATTATTATAAAAAACAAGATTGAAGTTCGCAGAGATTTCTTAACTCTCTGTAATGTAGACGAGGCTTAACAAGATTTGCCAACATTTCAAAATTATTGAAGCCTTTAAAACAAAAATGCCGTTTCGTTATTTTAGTATTCCGAGTTAAAAAAAAAAACTCTCGTTTACCCTGGTTCGATAAAGTTAGTATACTACACCTGATGGTAAGTACAGTGAAGCTAAAAAAAACTATTTATATTTCAAAAAAAGAAAAGAAAATTTGAAAAACATTAAAGATATTGACGTCATTCTTAGACCTACCTGTTTCAATATTAAAAAAAAACATTTTATTTTTAGTAATAGTATTGACTAATTACAAAGTTTTTTAGCTAACTTACTTTTAATTTTTCTCTTTACATATACATGTAACTCAATTCGTGCAATAAGATCCGTTAAATTATATGTAATGAGTGGAAAAGGCAAAAATATAAAACGTATTAATTAGTAGTGAATTGTGAAGTGATTTTCTTGGTGACGGTACACAATCTTCCATATCAGAGGCTATTGCTAATAAGAGGCCGAGATGTAGGGCGGACAAATCACAACGAACGCAGAGGAATTCCTCGGCCCCTTCGTTGTAGGACAGATGATGTAGTACTCACTCATACTATTGTATTCGCCATGAAAAATGTACATCAGACAGATGAAGGGCGTACAAAACTTTGTAACTTTCAATTCGGGTAAAATTGTCCCTTATAAAATTGATCTAAATTCATTTGACTTTCACTAACCGTGTGGTATTATAAACGTGGTACTGTCCAAAAACAACTATGACCAACCAAAAGACGAAAGAAAAGCCTATCAAAAGTAACAGCAATCATGCCGACCTGCACAAATCTCTACACGCTTCGTTTAAAGTATCAATATCGTAAGACAGAAAGTGCACGCTCGCCGGAAGACCGCAGTTTATCGACTTGGCAAAAGAAAGAACCCCTTAGTCTTAGCCGGGATCTGAGCTACTGTTAAGCAGGATGCGTGTGACTCGAGGTGGTAGGGCAATTGCCCGAACTGGGTCGTGACCACAGTACACAAATGTAATGACTGACATAGTGATTCGCTTCGGCCTGTCGGATTTTGGATTCAGTTTGTGTATATCCAGTAGTTCATATACCTAGAGTTCTTCCGCCGTGGTATACATGGGCCGACATAGTAATGGCGACTGTCAACGAATTCTCGTCTCTTGGCGGTCTACAAAGATACAATAGAGTCACTTTGAAGAGCCAGTATAAACAAAATGTTCCTATACATTTGGTCGGGTGAAAGGCTATTTGGTTTAAGCGACATTTTTTTTGTGATATAGTAATATATACATATATTTTTGGAATCAGCGTTTCTTACCGATTCCAAAAATATATATTACTTTAATAAGTATTTTATATTTTTAAGTAAGTATTAAGTAATATATATTTTTGGAATCGGTAAGAAACGTTGATTCCAAATATATATATATATATATATATATTACTATATCACCAAAAAATGTCACTCAAACCAAATAGCCTTTGACCCGACGATATATTTTTATATTTTTCGTACAAAACCACTCATAGTAGAGAAGTGTATGAAAATTGATACTCTCTCTGTTATCTCCATGTTCTATGGCGGCGTCCGTCGTCCGTACGTCAGATTGACATCTGTCAGTACGCGAAGGGTAACCATACATAACTGGGGTACACTTTGACCCCGTACTTTTCCGCTGGTGGAATAAATTTTTAATCAAAATATTTTCGCTCTCCCTAGTACAAGTTTAATGTTAATTTCTCCATTGTCAATCGGTGACACAAGTTAAGTTCTCCCCGTGGCTTGACTCTCCAATGAATATATTATTTATGGGGATGAAGTAAATAAAGAGATTTTCGCACACCAACCATTGTTTGTGAAGGTTTTACATGCGATTTGATAAGCCGGAAGAATGGATTAACCACTTACTATATATCGTCATGCTATATCCCTTAAGGGATGTGCAGAGGTACATTAACGTCTGTGTCTATTTCAAGCTTATATGTCATGCCCATTGACGTGCATAGGGTATTTAGACAGGGTAGGCAGAATTTGCGTAATTAATTTAAATATTATATTATAATAGTAAATATTATATTAATTTTATAGGAAAGATAGACGACATGAATATAGAATAGATTTTAATATAAATGGTTTCTTTTTTGTTTAACTTTAAGGAATTTAGTCAACACTTATTTATCGTCAGGACATGCAGTGCTTCCATGCATCTATGGAATGAACGCTACTGGTCATGCCCAACGTGATCAGTAGCACAGCTGATCGCCGTTCTCACATGACATTTCTATCAGATGCCATATGGGCTTCCTCACGATGCCTTCACCGGTGAAAATGTGCTGCCTAAATACGTACGTAATCTGGAAAAACCCAGAGTTACGTGCGACGATTCGAACCTAGGGCCGTCCGCATTGCCACGCATAAGTAAAGGTCTCTTATCCACTAGGCCACATTTAAAATTGATTTCATGAAATGTGTATGTGCTGATTGTATTTTTAATGAAGTTTCGTTAATGATATAAATAACAAAAGCTAGTAATTATGTCGATATTTGAAAAATTGACGCCGTTAATATGTATGGCTGTAGTGACTTGCTGTTAGAATTAATAACTTTCAGTAGATCGACCAGCTATATCTCTCCCTTTCATAAAGATGTACTTTATAGTGACAAATCTAAAATAGGGGATAGGCTAAGTCATTGATTTCCAATCAGAGGAACACCCCGGGGGTTTTTAGTCAGTAGGAGTCTGACACATCGGGGTCCCTGCCCTCACAGCGTCCCTGATAGTCCTAGGCAGGATTTTCCCCCTGGATAAAAAAAAAGTAATTGATTTCGGCCATCAGCGGATACGAGCCCAGTATATACCTATGCGCGGTCGCAAATAATGGTCAAAGGTTTGAATCTCGGCACGTATATCTTTTTTTCCAATTTGAGTACGTATCAAGGCTAGAGATGCCACGAATATTCGGCAACTATTCAGTATTCGGCCTATTCGGCCACTTTTTTGCTATTCGGTATTCGGCCGAATAGTATGTACTATTCGGCCGAATACCGAATACCAAATCATGTAAAAAAGGCACGTTATATTACTCAAAATTATCTATTTATTTCCAAATTACAACACTTTAGTTATTAAAATGGATCAGTGGTAAGTTGTGATGAATGAAAATAAGCTTTTCAGCATTTTTTGGTAGCAAACGATTACGCTTTTCATCGTAAATGTTACTAGCCTCAGAAAATAACCTCTCACTAAACACGCTACTTCCAGGAGATGAAAGATAAACTTTAGCAAATTTCGAAAGGTTTGGGTATTGTTTTTCGTTTGTATTGGGTATTGTATTGTCTTTGCTGGCCGCGCCAACGCAACGAGGAAAACAGGTTGCAACTTGCCTTAATCAAGCTAACGCGCCCCCGACAAGCATGTATTCCATGCCGAATATTCGGTGGCCGAATATTCGGTATTCGGCCAATTCACTATTCGTGGCATCACTAATCTAGGCCCCATATGCTTTTTGGGGAAATAAAACATCGCGAGGAAATCCGGAAGGCATCTACTAGAAATGTCATATGTACTAGTGCTATGAGAATGGCTATCAGCGGCGCTACTGGTCACATTGACCACGATATACGAGTATAAGTGTAAAGTGGATACGGCCTCGAATGTATCTCTGCCAGAGATGGGCAAAATGTAATCTGATTAATGATTAACGATTACAAAATGTAGTCGTAATTTTAATTTTCTTAATCTGTAATCATGATTAAATCCCCTCAAAACATTAAGGAATCATAAATATTTGTGCAATTGAGGATTCCGTAGTGTTTAAAACATAGCTAAATTCGCTAAATGTATTCGTAATCGTTAATCGTTAATCTGATTACATTTTGCCCATTTATGATCTCTGTTTACCTCGAAAGAAATATGGCGTAATGATATATTACCTTTTTTATGTTCCCTAAAAGATGAGTAACAAATTAGCTTCCACAATGATAACATTAGTTACAGCCATTAACTAAACGCTTCGCGACCCAAATCCAACTTATTAAAATAATTTCCAGAGAACAACAAAAAACCAACAAAACAGTTCCAAAACAATACCAACAATTAATTCTTAACCACTAACACTGAGAGATCGTCTGAATAGACTTTAAACGTACAAAAGCAGTTAACGATATAACTGATTCATTTTTAAAATGCGTAAAAATTATGTACATACTTAAAACAGTTTAAGACGTTAATTTGATGTGCTTTACAGTATGTTATGCAACCCCTGTCCGACCTGTGAAAGCCTTACTTACTTGGTACTAATATTCTATTTACGTTATCCTTTTTATGTAAAAAACAAAAAAAATGCGAAAACAAAAATTAAACCCGCACGAAATCTAATAGGAATATTACGTGTACTAATGCTGTGAGAACGGCGATCAGCTGCGCTACTGGTCACGTTGGGCACTACGTATAAGCGCAAAATGGATACAGTTACTAATCTATCTCTGCTTACCCCGAAAGAGATATAGCGTTACGATATATTATTAAAAACTAGTTCAATGTAGAAAACTTACATAGCAATATTGGAAACGCGTGTATATCGTGAACAATGGAAAAAAGAAAAGCAAAGAATAATGCTAATAAATTATGACTTCAAAAGAATGACCTTCGTAGATTCAAAGCACCGAGTAACAATTAAATCATTTAACTAGTCTTTAGACCGACTTATGTAAGTAATTCGAGATTAAGTCGCATGTAAAATAGTTAAGTTGGTCTAATTTTATATCACAATAACTTTTTAATGCTTGTAAATAATATAATTGTCGCAAGTATTTTGGCAATATTTTCATGACACCAATATTCCTCTTTCTGTTCGGACAAGGCTTTTATAGCACACTGTATGCACTCGACGCTATAGTGTGGGAATAGACGTATTTATTGAGATACGGTACTGAGTGTGGCCGAATGAGAAAGTGGAAAATTGAATGCTGTTGTCACCTTTGGGACTGGTCCTCTAAAATATCAGTTGGCTGCTCTGGACTGGATTGATCGTAGGGCTCGTGGAGATGATAACGATATCTCTTGACGGAGGTAAAATGCAGAACATCGAGCATTGACTTAAAGTCGTCTGCCTCGCAGTCTTTTACCGGTTGCACAATGGAGAGTGTTCTCAGGAGCTACATTCTTCAATTCCACCAGCCCTATTTCATCTTAAAACTACTAGACGCTGTGTCGCATACCATTCGTATGTGATAGACGTTCCTTATATCCGCACGAAGAGATTAGCTTCTACATTCATCATGCGAACAGCTACGGAGTGGAATATGCTTACAGTGAGCATATTTCCACAATCTTAAGACTTCTGAGCCTATAAGAAGAAGATCTTGGAAGTTGAAGCTGCTCGCGTCCGTAGGCTTTACCCTAGTTTCCCTACATGTGACTTCTTGGTGGGGCTAAACGAGCAGCAGCGAGGTGGTAGGGCGTCGGTGCCGCCACAGTACATGGGTGTAAAGCCCGTCATAGTGACCAGTTTCGGCTTGTCGCGTTTTGGGATCAGCTTGTGCATATCCAGTAGCTCATATACCTAGAGACCTTCAGTCGTGGTATATGTGGGGCGACATGACGATGTAGACTATCAATGGATTTTCATCCTTTGATAGTCGCTTTCGTTTTTGGACTACACTGTACTTACCATCAGGTACTCTGTAGTCACTATGTCGAGCCAGTGTAAAAAAAAAACATGTTGCATCGGAATCTATACACTTATAAAAAATATGTATTATATTAATTAAGTTTGAGTGTGTGCTATAATTTCAATATACGTATTTCTAGCGTTGCTATATATCTAAGCTTTAATGAAATACAGGATATCCCAAGAGTTCGTAAGACAGGTATTTCCGAAGCAACATTTGGCCTAGTGACAAAGCATTACCATAAGGAATTCCAGCAGCTAGAACAGTCCAATACGGCGCTATAACGCACGCTCGGGAATCCAATTTTCCTAGACGCGGCGAGCATGCGCTCCCAGGCCGTATCTCACTCGGGAACGGACTGCAGTTTGCATTAAGCATAACTCTAGCACATTCTTCCACATTCAAACCAGTTACAATTAGCATTCACAGAAGATGGCCACTAAAAATGTCACTGCAGACTTTAGAAAAGATTTAATCGACACTTATAAATAGAGCTTGTTTTGATTATATAATAATACAAGCTTTTGCCCGCGGCTTCACTCGCGTTAAGATGTATTATAATTAATTAGATATAGTTTTTGTGGCTTTACTTTTGTTTAGCGTGTGTAAAAAATTAGGACCTAATCTGTCAAGCTATTATAATATATTATAGTCGAAAATCTGAAAAGATTTATACAAACTTTCATCCCCTATTTTATCCCCTTGGGGGTGGAATTCATCAAAATCCTTTTTTAGCGGATGCCTACGTCATAACATCTACCTGCATGCCAAATTTCAGCCCGAACCGTCCAGTGGTTTGGGCTGTGCGTTGATAGATCACTATGTCAGTCAGTCAGTCAGCCAGTCACTTAACCTTTGAGTTATATATATTTAGATTTAATATATTTAATAATTTCAATATTTACTCACAGCACGGAGAGGTATCCAAACATTTTTAGATTTGTCAGGTAAAAATTTACACTCATAAAACTCTCATATTACGTATCTACAAACAAATTGCATCATAGTGTGAAAGAAGGATGTGTAGGGTTAAATCAGTTATTAAATGGTAAAGAAATTACCTGAACTGAATAACCTCAGTCCACGAGTGTAAAGCCCGTCATAGTGACTCGCTTTGACCAGGCGTGTTCTGGGATCAGCTTGTGTATATCCAGTAACTCATATACCTAGAGACCTTCAGTCGTGGTATATGTGGGCCGACATGACGATGGAGACTATCAATGGATTTTCATTTTTTGATAGTCGCTTTCGTTTTTGGACTCCACTGTACTTACCATCAGGTACTCTGTAGGCACTATGTCGAGCCAGTGTAAAATCTATATAATATCATATTAGAATTATAAATAATTTTAATTTTTATATCGTAACATCGTAATTTCGTAAAAAGCCAAGTCTCAGCTGATGCCAAAGGGTTGTTATTATGAATATGAGTCGGAATTATTAACAGGGAGAGCGCACAAAGGGTGAGAATTACATACGGAGCACAATAGGAACGTCAGGATGACAAAGTGATTCGTCATAGCCGTGACAGCTGCGGACGGGGCGACGCGAGCGTTCGTTCCAACACTGCGTATGCGCATCCCGTTGTTACAATTTACTTAGATCAGAAGCTCTCAAATTTTATTTTCTCGTAGAGCACTTTCGAAATTATACTAGTTTTTTTTTTGTTTTTCGGCATGTCCTACGTTGGTGGCCTGGGAAAGACCTTCACAGCAAAACCGGGCTTGGTGGGTATACTAGTTTCGTTGGGCAATTAGCTGTTGAACTTCCATATTCACAAAACTCGTCAAAAAGTTTGATAATTAGAATTTTAAAACTTCAAAATGCTGTTTGAAAGTCTAAACACAAGTTCAACAAGTCGTTGGACATAAATAAGCGCAAAGTGGATACAACCACTAATGTAGGTATCTCTGCTCACGCCTAAAGGGACACACCGTAACGTTATATTATTATTTCAATAGGAACTTTTATAACCGAAATACGACCGGGGCCCTTCACGAAAACCAGCGCTGCAGACTACCTCTGTGGCTTTAAGCTGATGAAGGTCCTATTTTCGCCATGTTTATATAAAAACATATTTTTCTTTTGTTTCTATATCCTGTTTCTGTTACTGCATTTAAATTTCTAGTTTTTTGTTAGTTTGTGGCGAAATATATACATTTCATTTCATTAACGTGACATTTCTATTAGATGCCATACAGGTTTCCTCACGATGTTGTCCGTCATCGTGGGGCATCTGATTTTTAAATCTGTACTCAATCTAGAAAAACCAAGAGGTACGTGCCGGGCTACGATCCTTCGACCATTCGCGTTGCTGCGCATGGATAGCGGTCTCTTATCCACCAGGCCGCCACAAGCACAAATTACATTATAAAATGAATATTAAAGAACACGGTAAGTCACTGATTCGGTCAAGTTGGACTTTGCTTTGCGAAGATTTAATCTAGACTCAAGTTTTTAATACATATTCAGGTCTTTCTGAAAGACGAATATATTTCTTGAACAACATATAAGCAAATTTCAAGTAGCACATCTTCAAAATTCCCATAGTCACACGAAAGGGCGGCCATATTTGTTACAATTGTGTATAAATGCTACAAATAAATGTATTTAACTCGATACGAATGCAACAATAGATCCATAATGGCGTATGATTGCATTGTCTGAACCCTTTTCGTGTTTTTTTTCTTTTAGGTTTATCCGTTGTAATTGTTAGGATAACACCAACCATAGACAAGGGTAGCTCTCCTCTATGGGGTAACACATTCTTTATTGTTTATGAATGTAGAAAAACATTTTAAACTTTCGCGTTTTGTACTCGTTATACTTCGACGGGTCTTATACGCGAATTAATTTAATTTCAATAATATCTCGACGTTTCGATATGGTTACAAATGTTATGGTCGAAAAACTATCGGCAGTTAACTATTTCTCGATAGTCGTATTCGGTGTTTGGATTTCACTGGACTTACCAACAGGTAAGATACAGTTACTTTGAAAAGTCAGGATTAAAAAAAAACTAGAAAAAAGTACTTTATATTACTGATACAGTAAGTGTTGTGGGTAGAGGAAGCAATTTCCCGCTCTCTACGAATATACAAGTGGATGCTTGACTTCAATCACACCTGGTGGAAGGTGATGAAGAGTCCGCCCAACAAATGCCAATTCACTCTTCTCTTAAAGTCTTCTAAGTCATAAGATCGTGGAAATATGGTCACTGGAAGCAAATTCCACTCCCTAGCTATTAGCATGATGAATGTAGAAGTAAATTTTCTCGTGCGGATATAAGGAACGTCCACCACATACGGATGGTATCCGACACGGCGTCTAGTGGATTTATTATGAAATGGGACTCGTGTAACTAGAGAATGTAGCCCCTGAGAACATTCTCCACTGTGCAACCGGTAAAAGAAAACGAGGTTGGCGGCTCTACGTCGATGCTCGAACCACTCCTATGAAACTAGGTTTTTTATTACTGATAATTCGTTTTTTTTTTATTTCGAGTTTTTTTAAAACTTACTTACTGGATAGCCTATGGTTAAATAATATTATTGGGGTCGTAGCTGCCTAGGGTGAGGTCCCTGAGCAACTGGTTAGCGACCCTCGAGAAATCGGCAGAGCTATGTGACGTGCTCTGCCTAAATACAACGAGCTGTATCGGAGAAGGCAACAACTTCCCCCGAGTTTGTGCCCAGCAGGCGCGGCGCGACGGGGCTGTGGCGAATTGATTACAGGACCCACAGTCCCCGCCAATGCGCAGAAGTAGTCACCTTGGTTCACCTTAGTCACCTTAGTCACCATTTTTAGTCGGTACAAGTCCGACACACCTCGGTCGCGCAACCCTGTGCGGTCGAGACGGTCCTATGAGGATTTTCCTCAAGTAAAAAAAAATGGTTAAACAATATTAACCATGAATTATTTATTTATTTATTTATTCCCTCTCTTTGAACAACACATACAAACACTTTACATACGGTACAGTTTACAAGCTGTGCCAATTACACACTGATAATATTTAAAAACTAACAAAGAAAAGGAAAATGAAATAACAGTAAACTTGCAACAATAAGAAATAGATGTGTGTGCGTGCGTGTGTGTGTTTATGAATGCTTAGCAAAGTTGTAGGATTGTTATATTTTCGTTTTATTTAAAAATATCACATTCCGCGGCACTGCCTTAAATCTGATTAAACTATTAAGCATGAAGATTCTTAAACCGATTTACAAAAAATTAAACAAGCTTGTAAGCTTTCACGAAAACTTAGTAACACTACACTAAATACCCTGGCTTCGCTATTTACCCTTGTAAGCTTAGAACATAGGTATATATATATATATATATATATAAAGTATGTGTGTAAGCAGTGACGTGCATGACGAACCCATACATGTCGTCAACTCTCTTTTGTTTAGGACTCAGAAAATAAGCGTTACGTACATACAGAACAAATATATCTCTGCTCACGCCAAAAAGGAGACGGCGTGATGATACGCAATTGTATTGCTATCTCCACAAACATTCAAAGCCAAACAGACAGTTGCAATGATTCGCAATCGAAACGGCATCGCGTGATACAACTGAAGGCAAAATTCCTAATTATGCAAGCCAAATTCTAAACCTACCCGCGTCTTTGACTTCCCATTTCCAAATGAAGAGACCATCAACCAATCATAATACGGGGAAAAGTTCGTAACGAGAATCTATCACGAAGCCGACACGCCCTGAGGGAAGTTGGGCAAAGTGCGCCCCCGAATAATCTAATATTAAACACATTCGGATATTAGATACAAAGTGAACATTCACAGAATTTAATAATCCCTCTCACACACCTACAGTGCCGTCCCTCTCTAACTTAGCGCCGTGTCCCGCACAATATGAATTATTAACAACAATTTTATGATTACATTTAGCTTTGGGTGTAAGTGCTGCAGCGACGTGATACGAAAGCGAATGGCCGGTGAAAAATTGCGGGCGAGCGTTGTCAGTTAATATTTTATTGGCTTCGATAGGTTTGAGTTATGTAAGTCTGCCGGGGTTCCGGTAATTTTCAATTTTGTGCCTGAAATATTGATAAGGTAAGGCTCGCGGGACCTCTTGATCCTCCGCCTTGAACGCTTTGGATATTCCTGCGGTGTATCAGCGATTTATAGAGATTTTTACTGTAATCGAGAGCCGTATCAACCCCTTGTTATCATTGAAGAAACTCTTAAGCTTGGCTTCGCTGAATGACACTTAGCACTAGTTCAGCCGCAGAATTTAATCCTTAATTTTTGTAGAAGTTTGAAGCACATAACACATAGGGATTGTTCCTTTTAAAAATCAGGAGAATGATGGTGATAGGAAAGATATTTTTTTAATAACAAACAATGTAAATAAGTAACTTTAGAGGAATACATATTCGTGTGTAGAATTTGCTTTTATTAACGCATCTAAGATACGGAAATATATTATCGAACGTTTTAAAAAAAATTACAAAATACATTTAGGTCCTTCAAAAATATATACAATTAATACTGAAATTATATAAAGCTGAAAATAATTTGTAAACATTCAGTAAAATCAAAACTACTATATAATAATAATTTTATAGTATTTTTAATAATGCTAATTAATGAATTAGGCCTTGCTTATTATATCCTTTTTCTTGATCTCAGTAAATATATTTATAATTCCAGATTAGGGTTAAAGACCAGTTTATAAGTTTATAAATTATGCTATTGACGTAAAAATATAATATGACATTGAGTTGATGCAAAATAGAATTAATTAATCTAATATCTAGGTCCAGTAATTCATAAGTACTAGTTTTTATTTCTAGTAGCAATAGTCAACAAAGAAATGTTAGCGATTTCATATAAACGCATACATGACAGGCGTACAAGAGCGAATCGAAGCATTTAGTTCCATCAACACCGTGACGTTTATGGTTCCAATTGAATTCGCTATGAATTCTTTATGAAACATGCTGCTTTTTCAATCACATATTACCAATATGATTACGTTGTTTATTCGTACCTTTGTTATGTCTCCTTTTATTGAATATGATGTGGTTAAAACCGTTTTTATTGTTTCTATATCAGGTAATTAAAAGGTAACACAGTATCACAAATGGGCAGTAGTTTGAGCAGTATAAAATTACACAGACACCATGATATGTAAAGATTACATAGATACTATTTGCATTAACTTACGCTTCGTATATCTGTTTATTGTTTAGTCTCAAATTCAAACGAAATTATTATATAATAATTCAACAGAAGTATGAACCATTTGAAAGTTCATATCGAGTCAAAATTAATTGCGAAAATTTCTGTTTACAGCAACTCATATCGATTCTTACTCAAGCTATTTACGTCACCTATGAAATAAACAATTCATCTGTATTTTCTAATATATTCGCAGTTTGGAATGATGACAGCAACGTCATGAATGTGATTAAAACAAAATCAAATGCGCTATTAAGAGCGAGCACCACGCGCCGGATCACTGGCGTACGCAAAATAGAACGTGACTAGAGAGTAATAGAGAACTACACTAGATAGGAATTGAATGACCCGGATGGTCAGCGGTCATGCAGTGCGTGTTGCGAATGTACAACTAGAAACCAATGTGGGGAGTGACATCGGGCTTTCGTTTACTGTGGGTCCCGTAGCTTTAATATATTTGTACTTCTTAAATAGAATGGGCACAGAATTCTACAAAAACATCGAAATTCATTTTTTTTATTATGATTTACAGTTGATCTTTTGGTATGCCTCAGTGTAGTCAAAAAACCGTATAAGATTATCAAGAGGCTATTTTGCAATTAAAGGAAGTAAAAGAGTTAAAAGGCCTCTCGATGGAAAGTGGCCACTGGACACTATAACCAAGTATAATACTACAAGTGCTTCATCGTGCTACTGAGGTTGAAAAAAAAAGAAGAAAGAAGAGTGAAAAAGAAAAGAAGCAGATATGCTGATAGTAATAAGGTGTTGCCGTAAATAAATATAATTCATTAAGTATTGTGTTAACTCGCTTGTTATTATTAATAAATGACATATCGTTACGCTATATCGCTTTTATAGTGGGCAGAGACAAATGAATGGCTGTATCCACAAGGCACTTGTACATTGTGCCCAACATGAAAAGTAGAGTAGCTAAGGTACCTCAAGCTAAATAAAACAATATTTTTGATCGGAGTTTGTTTGAATGACAGGGATAGAGTAAAATATTTATATAGCACTGTCACTTTTACGCCTCGTTAAACAGCTGTTAAATGTGAACGTATAATAAGACCAAAATGACTACAAGACTGTGTTACGATTGCTCATCATCAATCTCTGGTCATTATTCAAAGATTCGCTCTACATTCATCATGCGAACAGCTAAGGAGTACAATATGCTTAGCGACCATTTTACCGCCATCTTATGACCTGGGAGCCTTTAAAAGAAGAGGGAGTAGACATTTATTGGGTGGACGCGGATCATCGGATTCATCTTAACTTTCCACCAGGTATTGTTGAGGTCAACATCCGCCTATAAATAATTTAAGACAAAAAATCGTCATTTGAGATCACATCGGTCTACTCTTGAATACAAGCCCCTCCCAAAGCTTGCCAGTAGTCTTGGTTCTGAGGTGTTCGTATCAAGAAACTTCCAGCTGCCTTTTGCAAGTCGTCAGTCTATCAGATCAATGCGCTGTAAATTTTTATTTTCCACTTTTTGTTATAAAATAAATACAAAAAATATACCATCTAAGACATTTATGCGGATCCCGAAATATGACGATAATGCAACCGAACAAGTGCGGGAGAGATAATTATATTTAGCGCCGCCTCGCCCCAACCTCCTCGTAACACAATAATTGTAATTTCATGAGCAACACTTAGCGTTTTAGGTTACCGGCTAGTACGACTTCTAGTCTTCAATTTGATACAAATACATATGTATGAGGGTATTTATATTCTACACACATGGGGATATGTTGACCAAAAGGTAAGATTACTAGAACATACCTCTAAAGCGTTGAATTAAGATTTAAAGAGAAGAATTATATACTAAAACACGCGGGCATATAAATGAAACTACATATTTTATATACTCGCAAGGAGGCGATGTATTCTGTTAAGATCTTGTCTTTATTTGAGGTGGCAGGGCGATTGCTCGAACTGGATCATGACCACTGTACACATGTGTAAAGACCGTGATAGTGACTAGATTCGGCCTTTCGCGTTTCGGGATCAGCTTGTGTATATCCAGTAGCTCATATACCTAGAGACCTTCAGTCATGGTATATGTGGGCCGACATGACGACGGAAACTCAATAGATTTTTCTTTGATAGTCTGCTTTCGTTTTCGAACTACACAGTGCTTATCATCAGTAGAACCGTAGTAAATATGACGTGCCAGTGTAAAATAAAGCTAAACACTCATAAAGCTTTTAAATAATTCTTTGAGCATTAATAAATTCCATATCAATCATCAGAGCGCTGTGAATCACGTATTCCTTGTCAATTACTTTTTAAAATGCACTCGCGGGTGTCGTCCGCCGGATTCGGGCCGCCTCTACCCGCCGGAACCCGCCGCAACCCGCCTCTGCCCGCCTCATCCGAGTTTCATCGCATAATTGTCAGTTATAATTGAAAAACGCAATTACGAACAGAGCGCGTCGGTTAATTAATATTAAATTCGCAAATAATCGTCCCGGCGCCCCCCCGCGTCCGCCTCCCCAGGGAGAGGGGAGGCGCTCTGATTGAATTATGGGAAAATTTTGAATAATTCACTGTTAGCCCTTTATGACACTCGAGGACTGGTGACTGACATCAGTAGTCGAGTTTTAATTGCATATTTAAAATTTTAAGGGCAACTTACATCATATATTAAATCTAGTTTGTCCCAGCCGATCGGTCGATCCACGACCGGTTGGCTGATGCCTTTGGGGTCGCGGCCGCTCAGGGTGGGGGCAGCTGGTTAGCGACCCTCGAGAAGTAGGCAGAGCATGTCACAATGCGTGCGGATATAAGGAACATCCACCATATACGGATGGTATTCGATACGGTGTCTAGTGGTTTTGTGATGGAATGGGACTCGTGTAACTAGAGAATGTAGCCCCTGAGAACATTCTCCACTATGCAACCGGTAAAAGAAAGCGAGGCAGGCGGCTCTACGTCGATGCTCGTACCACTCCTATCAAACTAGGTTGTTTATTACTGATAATTCGATTATTTTATTTCGAGTTTTTTTAAAACCTACTGGATAGCTTATGGTTAAACAATATTGATGATGATGTCCTAGCCGAATTCGGCCACGGAGACTGTTTCAACACCGATTAAGAAAATCGAGGTCCAGTTTACGGAAACAGTCAATTGCGCAGGAGATATTTAAGTGCATAGCTAGACGCGCTGCCAGAAAAGCACTCTCTCGTCCGAGCTCCCTCAGACCCGATGGAATGGGGAACCAGTACGATCGGGAGGGAGCTGGATGCAGGTTTGGAGAGTTTTCCTTCTCTGAACACCTGGTTGAATTGCAGTGTTAATGAGATACCTTAGTCGCCTTTTACGACACCTCAGCAAGAAGAGGGGGGTGCTATTCTATTCTGACGGCAGCCACCACGGCACAAAACAAAACAATATTATTGGGGTCGTGGCAGCCCAGGGTGGGGGCCCTGAGCAACTGGTTAGTGACCGCCTAAATACAATGAGCAGTGTCGGAGAAGGAATCATCTTCCCCCGAGTTTGTGCCCAGAGGGCGAGGCGCGACGGGGCTGTGGCGAATTGATTACAGGACCCGCAGTCCCCGCCAATGCGCAGAAGAAGTCACCTTGGGGTTTTTAGTCGGTACAAGTCCGACACACCTCGGTCGCGCAACCCCCCAGTGCGGACGAGACGGTCCTATGAGGATTTTCCCCAAGTAAAGAAAAAAAAGCTCGCCGGAAGACCATTCCACAGCCCAAGACTCGGCTGCAGTAAGAGTTAGAGAGCTTCTCAGTCCTACCCGGGATGTGAGTTACCGTATAGAGCTATATTAATGTTGTTTCCATACGTAAATATTGTTTAAAACTCTCCTTAACATCATTAAAACGTTAACAGGTCATGCTTCAACAATACAACTGTCGTTAAAATTATCTGTTCATACAATTGAACTGATTTATTTCCGAGAATAAACAATATCACTCGAAAACAATATAAATTATTCTCCGATAAACACTACAATTGCATCGTAACTCTATTTTTAATAAATATTATTGAGTGATTAGTTACATAAAACTGCCATTATTAGAGGAAAGTAGCCAAATATGGAATACCATTTTATTTTTTAAGGATAATTTGCATAAACGTTATAAATAAAAAACTTTTTGTAGTAATAATTAACAATTATATATTTGCGCTTTATATTGTAACAAGTTTTGGTCACATTGATTACTTTCAGGCAAGATTTTTTGTTTAAACTAAATAATGATAATGGTACCTAAATATGGAATAGGTACTCCAAATATGGAATACTATAAATACTATCAAAATTTAACCTTAACTTGTATGAGACTCTTTAGGAGCTTTAGTATTACGTAGCAAGGAACATAAGTCATTTGCAAAAATCACAAATACGGGCGTCAGACTCTGGACCTGCGCAATCATTACGTGCCCAGAGCCCACAATAACTTGTCCTTACGGCGCTTAAGAAATAGCTTAAGCCATTTTTTCCAGCCATTCCCGTGTCACCAAATGGATTTCCCAACTGATTACGTCTTGCCAACATGTACGTCATTCTTCGAACATCGTTTCTCATTAAGCCATGAAATTTACTTTACATCGTTAAAATGTAGTCTACCAAAAGATTTTCAAGGTAATCCCTATACCAGTTTTCCTCCCAAGTTTGGTAGCTGCGGCTTCTTCTGGGGGTAATTCGTTTTTCTGGCATAATCAAAACAAGGTAGATCTCGGTACATCAAACTCTTTTGCAATTCTCATATAACCCATCTTTTTCTCTTTTACTAATTTAATAGCTTCCGCAATATGCTCTGTATTTCAATATTTTTGTTTCATTTTGGAGTTGTTGCTAGTCATTCTGATAAAAATGAAAAATTTACTTTCAATTTATAATTAATAAAATCATGAAGTCAGCTGCTATTCTTAAGAGAACCAATTATGGAATAGTCCATAATCGGATACTATGATCTGTCCATATTTGGATTTTTCGACAACTTCAAACTGACATTCATATTTTTATATTTAGGAAAGTAATACAATCAAATACCGCCAAAACCTACAAAATAACATGTAAAGTATCTCTAAAAGTTATAATAATAATACCGTGTGCACTTATTGTACGAAAAATACGTATTTTTTACATACCTTAGAAAGTTATGCGGAAGCAACAAAACAAAACACTGCGACAATGACAAAAGGGCTCGCTTGACTGACATGTGATGACTTGAACGCACGAATGGGAATAGAAAGAAGAAGACAAACACTGTTTATTGCATGTGTGAGCTCCCGTTTGAAAAAAAATCCGGTATCCCATATTAGGGATACTATCCCATATTTGGTCACTTTCCTCTAGTTATTCAGTATATTTATACACGGCTATTTGTTACATTACAAACTAATCAGAACTGAATGAGTAATTGCAAGCACTAAGTACCCTTTTTCCTGATTCGGTAAAATAACCATCACGGTTCTATTTTAAAATTATTTATAGGCGAACGCTTGACCTCAATCACACCTGGTGAAAGGTGAAGATGAGTCCGATAATGAACCGCGTCCGCCCAACAAATGCCTATTCACTCTTCTCTTAAAGACTTCCAGGTCAAAAGATCGCGGAAATATGGCCGCTGGAAGCATATTCCACTCCTTAGCCGTTCGCATGATGAATGTAGAAGCAAATCTTTTCGTGTGGATATAAGGAACATCCACCACATACGGATGGTATCCGACACGATGTCTAGTGGTTTTATGATGAAAAGGGCTGGCGGAGTCAAAGAATGTAGTTCCTGAGAACACTCTCCACTGTGCAACCGGTAAAAGACTGCGAGGCAGGTGAGTTTACGTCGATGCTCGATGCTCTGCGTTATAATCTTAGTCAAAGAGTCATCGCCAATAAGTCTAGGAGCTCTACGATCAATCGAGTCCAAAGCCGCCAACTGGTATTTAGCGGATCTGTCCCAAGGATAACAACAGTACTCGATACCTGACCGCACCTGTGCCTGATATAGGTTAAGAAGTTGCAATGGTGAGTAGTACACAGGGGGTGGCGACTATTTAGCCACCCCCAGCCAAGTAGGCGGGGCCTGAAGAAGGCTAGACGTCGCCGGGTGCCGAGGAAGATGGCTTAGCCTTGCCCTTGGCACTCGGCAGGCGGGAGAAGGAACACCTCGGGGGTTTTAGTCGGTGCAAGTCCGACACACCGGGGAGCAACCCTCATCGCCCCCTGAGGTCCGTTAGGGACTTCCCCCGGATCACAAAAAAGAAAAAATGGTGAGAAGTATTGTTTGGCCTTAAAAATGACACCCAATTTTTTAGCAACTATTTTTGCGCTTTACTGCAGCCACGGTGCCATCAAAAAACCACGAATATCGACAGTAAAGAAAAACCTACCGCTAGTTGAAGTGATAATGGCGGTCTGGACAAATATTTCTTCACGCTTCGTTTAAGTAGCCAATGTCATAGGACGGTGGGAACACGCTCGACGGAAGACCATTCCACAACTAAGCGACTTGGCAAAAGTAAGAGTTAAGAAACTCCTTCAAATGTGTGACAACGAAACGTGAAGAGATACTTGTGCTGGCCGCCAGGATTATTGCCATTATCAATTGTTTTTCTTTACTGTTAATAGCTAAAGCCGTTTTCTGGACTGCACAATGCTTACTATCAGTAATAGTCAGTATTATAATATAGTAGTATCAGTATTAGTTTATGCTAAGTCAGGTTAAAAAAAAACTTATCTACAAAATTTTGGCCTTAGTAATCAAATCGACTATTTAAATTTAATGTAACTACAATTTAACATTTGTTTGTGTGCAACATGTCACTAAATATCACCTATCATGGCCGGTAGATAAAAAACAACTGTTTCCTAGTTACAGATCATTGTGTTGCAGTTTCACCAAAATTCAATTTAGCGGCCCGTCCGCCACTGGCCGAGCACGGCGAGCCGGCAAACCAAACAATTACACATACGCGTGAAGTGAAAGCGTAATTTTACCGCATAAAAAGCTAAAAAAATAAATAAAACCAGCGTGGAAATGCAAAAAACCGCTTTGTTAGTTTTCCGCGCGGCGGCCATTTTGACAGCTGTCAAACGGCGCCGATGCCGTCTTTTGTGACGCCTTCCTTGTTTAGTGATCAGTGATCACGTGGACGTTTTTGTAATGAAAACATTGACAGGTTTTTTACTGTTTTTTCTAAACTGGCTCGACAAAGTGACTACAGTTCACCTGATGGAAAGTATAATATAGTTCATGAACAGCCACGACCGCCCAGGGACAAATATTCGTTGATAGTTGCTATCGCTATGACGCACCTCATATACCACGACAAAAAGTTGTCTAGGTATCCGAACAACTGGATATACACAAGCTGATCCCGAAACAGGCCGGAGCGAGTCACTATGACGGTCTTTACACTTGTGTACTGCAGCCACAACTAAGTTTGTCCAATCGGAACTACCACCTCAAAAATGCTTGGTAGTTGCTGGTTTAATGTGCTGGGAAAGCGAAGTTTATCTGCCAGGTGGAATGGGAAGAAGGAGAAGAGTATTCTCCAGATGCCTTCCTCCATAGGATATGACGCCTTGGGCCACGCACTTTAGGAAGAGTGGCGAGAGCGGTGTGTGATGTGTTTCCGTACACCGCTCCAAAGACACCAGCTTAAAGGAGAGTAAGGGGTAGTCTTTTACACCAATCCCCCGCATAATAGTAGGTGAGGCTTGCAGAAGGCCAGACGTCGTAGGAACCGAGAAAGTTGGCGTAACCAAACCCTTGACCTCGGCAAATGAGTAGGAGGAACACCCCGGTGGTTAGTCAGTAAGGGTCCGACACACCTGGGGCTGCTGCCCTCATGCCGGCCCGGACAATCCATGGGGATTTCCACCGGGTCAATAAAGAAAAAGCAAATCATGGCACGTCCGGCGGCGAGATGGTCTGAGATTGGCGGTGGATGGAGGATGCTGGCACAGTTCAAGGGAAGCATATGCTCAACAGTGAATCGGAACAGCCTGTGGATTGTGATGAAAATAACAACGTAACGTTAGCCGTGGTGGCTGCCGGCAGAATAGAATAGCACCCCTCTCTTCTTGCTGAGGCGTCGTAAAAGGCGACTAAGGTATCTCTTTAACACCGCAATTCAACCAGGTGTTCAGAGAAGGACAACTCGACCAAACCTGCATCCCGTTCCCTCCCGATCGTACTGGTTCTCCATTCCATCGGGCCTGAGGGAGCTCGGACGAGAGAGTGCTTTTCTGGCTGCGCGTCCAGTTATGCACTTAAATATCTCCTGCGCAATTGACTGTTTCCGAAAACTGGGCGTTGATTTTCTTAATCGGCGTTGAAACAGTCGCCGTGGCCGAATCCGGCTAGGACATCATCATCATTATGTTCCGTATGTTTCCATGTACGCTTCTTCATTTATTTATTCACGTTTTTTTTTGTCTTTAACTAAATAGGATAACGTAAAGGGATACCGAGTAATGCCTTCACAGGTTGAACAGGGTTTTTATAACATACTGTTTTACTTGTCGTACTTTTGGTCCGGTATAACAACGAGACTTTGTTTGTGCGATGTAGTTAATTTCACACTTTACTACAAAAAAACCGACTATATGTTTCAAAACAAACCAAATCAGAGCAATAATTTTGAACAAGCATCTAACCAGCGATGTCCTATGTTAATAGCTGCTACGTGAGGTGACAACTTACTGCCAGATGAATTATCTACATGTCTATTAGCATGGTGGATAAGCACTATTCAATATCAGCATAATGGAATAGTTACCAGGCAATCATGAATACGTAAGCGATAATCGGAGACGTCATTGATATTCCCGCGCTCAGGGCTTCAATACACATTGTGTCTCGAGTCGGAACATCGTGTGTTACCGGTTTATCCTTCAAATCCGATATAAACATGACAACTGACAGATTACAAAGGCAACAATTAATATCAATTTAAATTTTATAAGTTAGAACTTGGATTTCTCTCAAGGAGAGTTTGAACTTTCCAATAGATACTCCTTGTAATTGCGTTTAAAAATTAAATTTTATTTTTTGAACTATATTAAGGGAGGCACTGGCAAATTAAATATATTATAGTTTATATATTTTTTTGGCTGTGATAGTCTAGTGACTAAGGAGCCAGGATCCAAGCTCTGCAACGCACACAACCAACGTACCTCTGGGTTTTCCCAGATTAAATACAATTTTAGCCGCCACATGTTTACCGGTGAAGAAAATCGTCATGAGGAAACCCGCATGGCATCTAATAGAAATGTCACGTGTACCAGTGCTGTGAGAACGGCGATCAGCCACGCTACTGGTCACGTTGGGCACGACATATACAAAGTAATTTTATAGACAAGGGAGATATTTCTAAATACAATAATTTGTACCTTCTTATGACTAATGAAAATGTAAACAACAATATTCCCTAACAAATCATAAAGAAACATTGATGAACAAATGAGAATTGATCCGTAAAAAGTATGGACACCGCAGCGCGTGTGGTGCACGATTGAATGGCATGTAGATATAATTCCTTTTACGTAACTTTAGGTAAATAGGTAATTGACTCGTCATCCTTTCATACTTTATCCTGGCTTAGGAGAGACAAAATACCTACTTAATCATTAATTGTTATTTATTCTATCATGTGTGTAATAGCCCCTTAATATGTTGACTATAAATTACTTTGTGTTAATGGAAATATTAAGATATCACTATTCCTATATATTTCGAATCAGAATCGAATACTGAATATCCTCATTAAAAACCTCCCTCGTCTATAAAATTAACCAGTATAAACGCAAACTACACACAGCCTGAAACATCGACGGTTCTTCTCACGGTAGTCGCTTTCGAAACATTAATCGATTACCCATAGGTTTTCCCCTGGCTGCCCGCCCAGGTCGAAGTCCATAGCCACAGGGGTGCCCTTGCGTAGCCACTCAACCCATAAATTCGCTGGTTGAGCTTCCTCTGAGCTCACCCTCTACGCCCAGTATGGTTGTAAAGGCCCTTTTTTTCTTTTTTTACTTGGGAAAAATCTTCATAGGACCGTCCTGGCCGCAGAGAGGGTAGCAGCCGGGGTGTGCCGGACTTTTACCAGCTAAAAACCCCAAGGTGACTACTTCTGCGAATTAGTGGGGACTGCGGGTCCTGTAATCAATTCGCCGCGGCACCACTACGCCGCGTTGACAGGCACAATCATGGGGGGGAGACGCCTTCTCCACCGATACCACCTAATATACTTCGGCAGAGCGCGTCACAACGCACCGCCGACTTCTCAGGGTGGTTGTAAAGGCCTGCGCGCACTCAACGTATTGTCCTGTCAAACTAAAAAAAGGCTCAGATGTATCTCTGCTCACACCGACAGGGATAAAGCGTGACAATATATTCTTATTAAAAAAATCTTCCTACACGAAATAATTTACGAACAGCATCAAAATGTAGAGATTACATTAACATTTGTAGAAAAAAAGACGGGCCCAATGAATTGTCGGATAGGTTTGTGTCGTGTGACGAGTGATCCGAATGACTGATGACCGCGGATGACAAACGCACAAAACTGAACGGATAGCGAGGCGAGGACAGCGCTCTGTCAGCCCCCAATCGCGCTGCTGACGGCCGCTGACACATCCACATTCAAGATATGTTAATTGAATTCAACGCTTCGCTACAACTATTCGATCTTATTCATAAGTGAGGCTATAAAAGCCAGAGTGGCGCAAATGAAAAATTTGTGCTGGACATTTTCCTGCAGAATTACATTTTAGTCTAGGTTTTATAGACAAGAGGGATATTCAGGGAGGATATTCGATTCAAATTCTAACTGTATAAAAATACTGATTTTAATATATCCATTGAATTGTAAATTATAGTCAACATATTTAGAGACAATTGCACACATGAATAAATGTAAAACAATTAATTATTAAGGGT
The DNA here is from genome assembly GCA_036320925.1 of Automeris io. Lineage (NCBI taxonomy): Eukaryota > Metazoa > Arthropoda > Insecta > Lepidoptera > Saturniidae > Automeris > Automeris io. Next base: position 560,956 of record JAUDJH010000018.1, read on the forward strand.
GGCTTGCACTACCAAATTAAATCTAGTTTAGACTTACATAAAATGCTATTTATCTCTGAACTGCACTTATTTTTTTGCACATAATCAAAATCCAGTTGTAACAAATCTTAAACTGAAATCATCATTAAGATTAAATTAAACCGATTCAATTAATTATGGTTTTATCATGCTTGAACTAGATTAAATATGTTTTTTTTTTTTTTGGTTTCTCGGGGGAAAATCCTGCATAGGACCATCAGGGCTGCTGTGAGGGCAGCAACCCCGGTGTGTCAGACTCCTACTGACTAAAAACCCCCGGGGTGTCCCTCTAATCGCTTCACCCGAGCCTGGGAAACCAAATTCACCCAGAAGCCCGGAGAGCGAAATGCCTTGTCTAGGCTGCCTCTCTGGGAGAGGTAGGGGTAAAGAGCCCACCCTTCCAACACCTATCTCACAAGCGGCGCGCCGGACACTGCACACCGCCACCCTCTCATCCGGACAGCAGACTCCCTCAAGTCTACTGCCCGGAGATTAAATATGTTAGTGCAAACCGCCCTAAGTAGTAATTTTACCTGTCCTAAGCCAGGATACAGTGCAAAGGGAAAACGAGTTAATAACAGTTTACCTAAAATTACTTTGAAGTAACTTTACCTATTTACTATTCACACGCGCTGTGGTATCCATACTTTTTATCGATATCAATTGTTCATCAATGTTTCTTTATAATTTATTAGGAGTATAGTTATTTACGGTTTCATTACTTGCAAGTACTTACAAATTATTGCATCCTGAAATATCTGCCTCGGTTTTTAAATCAGCCTGTATATGAAAACAGTAAAACATTAAATAAAAATACACCTTAAATATTTTCTACCTCAAAGATAAAAAAAATAAATCCGCCGCAAGGTGGCGTCATACGATACTATTTAAAACCATACCATTAAGCCCACACTAACCATCGTAATAAGATACATACAGAGAATACATGTAACTATCAGTATGTATCCGATTGATATGCTAAACGACCGAGTTCGATACTATATTACAATGTAGGAGGTGTCAAGCTTGTCTTACACCGAAGCTATGCTATACAAAGCTATACAAAGCTATTACGCTATTTTGGGAATTATTATATCGTTCAAAATTGATGTCGCATTCGATGGAACTTGTGATAAAGTTCAATATGGCCTTGTAGCTCACCCGGAAAGTATTACTTGCAGAGATTCTCATCTCACAGGCTTGGGTCTAAGAGAGCCGGTCTGAACGCAGGTATGTTGGCGGCAAACTACATAGCAATTGTTTATATATAACAATTGGTCACTGTGAAAGATTGACTATTGCGTCATTGCTAAAAAGGTACGCTTTAGAAATTGTTGACAAAGAAACGCAATTAACGAAGGCGTATCTAAAGTGTAGTAAACCAAAAAACATTAAAATAATGGTACAATAGACACGTTTTGTGTACGTACACTATAAACAAAATAAAAAAGTAGTAATGCTGTGGCATTTTGAATTAATTTAACTCATATGACAGCAGTTTAGCTGGGACATAGCATATATGTTTTTTTTTTATACTGAAAAATGTCAAACATGCTGACATCCTGCTTAATGGAAAATAGCTACAGTCTTCTATAAAAAGGGCTTCGAAGAAAAGGAGAAAACATTATCTAAAATAATCTATTAATAATACTGAGGAACATTGAGACTTCTTGGTTATTTTTAAAATTAAAACAAATAGGATACATATAAACTGGAGGAAAATGCTTTTACTAAATTGGGGAAAAAATCGCACTAAGATTCTTTGAGTAGATAAGAGAATATAAGTAGACCCATCGATACACAAATAACTTTTTCTAGTATGTTAAAAATACACGTTTATTTTATTCACCAGATAGATTCTAAGAACTCGATATAAAGTTAAAACTCGAATGGTATTAAGAAAATTGTTGAGAATAATTTGTCATCATAAGAGAGCGTAATATTATGAACAGGAATTAATGGAATTAGTTTTAATTTAACAAAATGAAAATATTTCATTATAATTAAAAATATTAAGTTAACTTAAGCCGGCTACTTCCTTAGTATGCTGGATTTTTTATTATTATAGCTTTAAAAGCTCAGTGGACACATCCCTAACGTTTTGCACATCTATACTAAAAATAAGGTTCCTAATAAAATAATCATTCGGCCGGTATTTCAATCCATTTGCACCAAATGGTGTGGCGGTGAAAGATTTAACTCTACGAGAGAGGTATTAATAAGTTTATTAGACGAGTAAATACACGTTGAAATAAATACCAGGAACACATAAGTGTCGCGGAGGTGTAAATTACATTTCTAATGTAGAAATTGTCATTAATAATGTAATTCTGTTTTACAAAGTATTCGTTTTATTCAAGCAAGAGTTGTCGCGTTTAGTGGAGAACGTCTTTATGCGACTTTTTATTTAACTTAATATTTGATTGCCTTTCTCTGATTATATCCTAAGACTCTTAGGTAAATCCTAAGGTTGTACGTAGTATAATCTCAAACTATTTAAATTACTGTAATATATTTTATGTAATACCATAATATATTTCTCTGAAAATAACTTAACAACCCTTTAACCGTAGATAGTTTATTGTTTTCTACTACATTAAAAAAAGTGTGTATGGTGTGTGCATAATTCACATGCGGTAGAATTGAAACTGTATACGAGTATGTGTATATCTTTCTATCTCTATCTCATTATCATTTATGTGTTTGTCTCTATTTAGTGTCACTTTATTGATTTACGTCAAAACGATTCATTAAAAAATAAATTACATTAAAGAGTTTAGCTACCAGGACAGCAGAAGTATAAAGAGTCTTTTACCTGGATCTGTCGCGTCTAAGGTCTGCGGCGGGGGCTGACTGAGGGGGCCGGGGGTGCCTCCTGAGCCAGGCGACCGAACGTCGTCGTTGACCGCGCCACCGTACGATAACGACGATGAAGGTGGTCTCTGTTGACAAGAAAGAATTGCTTTTACCTATGATAGCCTGGTACTTCTGTATCCTTAACTTTCCATCTGTAATACTTTCTATCTTTCTTTCTTGATTTTTGGCATAAAAATCTTTCTTAGGAATCTTTCTTTCCTTCATATCTGATGGTAAGTATAATGCAACCTTAAGAACAGTCACTGCCAGGGGACGAGAGTTGGGAACTGTCACCGTCGTTATGCCGTCTTATATACCTACCTCGCTGCTACTACTACACTGTACTTTGCGTCAGGTGCGCTCTAGTCACTTTATCGTAAAAGGCTTTTTTAACTCCTGACACAAAAAGAGAGAGATGTTTAAAAATGCGTTTTTCCATAGCTCAAAATGCTCTGTTAATTTTATGTCGATCTTATGGCATTGTAGCTCCTTAACAGATGAACCTTTAGATTAATTTTGATTTTGACTATCTAATAGTGTTCTTAGCTTCGATTAAAGAAGATCTAATAAGCCGTTTAAAGGTCATCAACTCTTTTCTAATTATTGAAACAATATAAGCAACTCATACCGGCTTAATAGATTTAGAATTTGGTATCCTATGGCTATGACTAAAATGATATTAAAATAGCATGGAAATGTTGCCATTTTACTGTAGCATGATTTGAAATCAGCATGATAAATAAACTCTTCAAGATATTACATAAAAAAGTGCAAAAGTGTTGTGTTTAGTAAGCTTACTGGAATGATCAGCAATGAATAGTTTCCGTCCGATCCTTTTGAAGAGTTGTGGGTGGGGTCAGCTTAATAATCTCTAGACGTTGTTTATATACAAACATATCAACATAAACCTTATGTCAAAAAGTTTTCAAAATCATTTATATTATTCGCCTATTTATTATTCACACCGACCGATATCAACCTAATATTTATTAAATGTAATTAAAAAATCATAATCAGTTCAATCAGTATTAAAAGAAAAAGAGTAAAAGAGGGAGTGCTCCAAGAACCGGTGCACTACAAATCGCTATACTTCGTCATTGCACTGCTGCTTTTAGAGGTAGTTTCAAATACAATGCAAGTAAATGCTGGAACAATATACCTCCACCTATAAGATCTTCGTTCAGTATTTATGCTTTTAAAAATAAATTGAAAAAATATTTGCTTGGATCTCAAATTAAATACGAAAAAGTAACTTTAAATATTTCTGTAATTTGACTTGATATTTTATGGAACAGCCTGTATGTATGTAAATGTATTTTATTATCAATCTACCCTATCTCTATTATATTTTATTTAGTATTCTACATTTTTCTATGCTACTTAAAAGTATTCTATGTATTTATTGTCATACTTATTTGTTGTACGTTATAACTTATAAGGTATGTTTTTGTATATTTGGTTCTAATATTTAAATAGCACCGTGACGTCCGCGCAATCGATTCCCCTGAGCGTCGGCTGAAAATCAGCGCTGGATGGCGCGTGCAGCGTCGCCCAGCATACGCTGAGCTGAGTGCTCTTTGAGATGGGTAGCAGCACACAGGATACATGATGTAATGTTATGTATTCTTTCATTGTTGTTTTTATATAAATATGTTTGTTGTGTGTTGTTATCTTTTGGCTCAATAAACTTTTTCTTTCTTTCTTTTCTTTTTTTATTAATTTGACACTTGCTACAGACCTTTAGCTAATATTTCGGCCCATTTGAATGTTTTACCGAAAGTTTTTTTGCCGAAGCTGTCTGATGCCGAAACTTTCGATCATCTGATATTAACATGTAACAGATAGATTACATAACTGAGTTAGGAAGATCTTTTAAATTAACGGTTATTAAGTATGATACAAAAATACATCATATCTACTAGGAAAGCAGAGATGCGAAGAGGTGTGAAAAACCATACTAGACAGTAATCGAATTACAATAGTTGGAATTGCGAAGTGACGGGGTCGTTCGATGATTGCCGACACTTCGGAAGCGAACGGGGCGTAACGGGCGCGCACGCCACCGCGCCATTACCGCGCGGACATTGCGCGCCACCTGCCTGGTGGGCTCGCTACCTAATCGACCATGCGCTGTGGAGAAATCGCGCCTTAATTAGATCGACACTTTCCCCAAATAATGCTACATACAATGCACTAGTTTTGAAGCGATAGATTGTCAATACCCAACTGGATCAAGATCACAGTACATGAGAGTAAAAACTGTCGTGGTGACCCGCCTTCGGCCAGCTGCGGAATCTGTCTATGTATACCTAGCTCCTTTTCTTTGGCAACACTTCTGGCATGGCACTCAAATTTGGTGTCCAGCCCATCGCCTGGGAGAGAGGTTTTGGAGGGGTGGGCTTTACTCCTTCCCCTCCCAGAGAGGTAGCCTCAACGAGGCTTCTTGTTCCCTAGGTGTTTGGACGAATTTTGTTTCCCAGGCCTGTGTGAAGCAATCAGAGGGACACCCCGGGGTTTTTAGTCAGTAGGAGTCTGACACACCGGGGTCACTGCCCTCACAGCGGCCCTGATGTTCCTATGCAGGATTTTCCCCGGGACACAAAAAAAATACACTCAAATTTAAAAGACAGCAGTCACTTTTCAACGGTCCGGTTCTCTGCCTGTATGACACCTTTTAGGATATAAAAAGCAGTAAAACATTATAGGTCGTTTCTAATATTAAGTAAGATATATTTGTGCAGGTCGGCATGGCCATTGCGACTATAGTTTTTTTTTCCTTAATGTTGATAGTTATGGTCTTTTTTTTGGACTGCGTCATACTTTCCATCAGACGTGATGGGGTTACTATAACGAGTCAGGAAAAAAAGAGTTGAGTGCATTGTAAAAGAAGTCAATTTCTGATTATTGGGAAAGGGAGATGGATGATGTGGTCAGGTTTGCGATCCGTAATTGGATGAACTTGACACAGGATCGAAGACAGTGGCGATCATGAAAGAAGCAGATGCTATGCAGTGGGTAGAGAGGGCTGCTGATGTGTATGAGAAAGTATGAGATTTCTTAAGATACAGAAATGGTCGAAATATCTAATCATTGAATATGAGAGTAATTGATAATGTTTAGAAAAATTAAGTACTTTTGATTATTGGACAATGATGGATTTCTGATGATTGGACAGGGATATTCTATCAACTAAGTAAACGGAGAATTTCTGTTAAAGGAAGAAATACTTATGATTGGACAGAGAGTTAATTTGTGATAATAAGGAAATGATGGATTTCGATATTCGGGAAAGGACAAAAATAATTAGTAATTTATTTTTAGCTGTACAGTTTTTTGTTTACCGGGAAAACCTTTACAATTTCATCGGGCAGAAGTTCTGGTGATTAAGAAATAAAAATATTTGATGTTTCTGAAGCATCGACCTTAGGATAATTTCAAAAGTGAAAATTTTAATAAATTTGAAAGTGGAGATATTTTAAAATATGTAAAGTGGATAATCTTTGAAAAAATTAAAGGAGAAGAAGTTATTTCAGAGTCTCGCTTTTGTCTTAGACTTAAGCAATGTTAGAGGTATATACAATATTCACACGCATCACACTCGGCTTCGTCTGTGATTGATGGCCGATCATTACGCGGTGTAATTACCGAAAAATATTCGCTTTAATTGCCGTTCGTGCAACAACACTGAGCGCTAATGGTCGTTAGGTGTCTTATGACATTAATACTTTGTAGGTAATAGCTTGCTTTGATGGACGAGGATCGCTTTTACTAAAAAATAAATAAATAAAAAAACAATATATATTAGAAAAACAATTACAAAGCAGCACATTAAAGTCAGTTGACATCCAAACTAGGACCAGCTGTATCTTGGGCGCGTCGCCCAACCTATCCAGGCGAGAGCGGTGTGTGGCTCTTTGCACCACCCCCTCGCAAACACAGAAATGAGGCCTACTCTTGGAGGGCCAGACGTAGTCGCGGGCCGGAGAAGTGAACGCTGCTGTGCCTCCGGTCCCGGCTAGACGGAGAGAAGGAACACCCCGGGGGGCGACCCTCTTCGCCCCCTGGGGTGCGTCAGGGATCTCCCCTGGGTTATCAAAAAAGGAAAAAAGGACTACCTGTATCTTGGATGTCAGAACATTTCACACAATTTGTTACATACAGATTATATCCGCTGCGTAGCTCTAAATCTTAACTCAAAACAATACAATAATAATATTACATATACTATACAATCAAAATCATTTAAATCTTTGTTGGAAAACAGACTGACGGCATACGTGATGGTAAGTGATTACTTCTGCCTACGGACAGCTGCAAGAAAACGGGCATTGTTATTACTTCGCTGATAAAGAAGGACGTTATTCAGTGCCTTCTTGAAGAACAAGAGAGAGAAGCCCTGGGGAGCAACTGTACCCGGCAAAACGAATGATAACAATGTTTGGGTGTCGTGGTTTTACCGGTTTCAATCAGAAATGCTACGAATATTCGGCAACTATTCGGTATTCTGCCACTTTTTTTGCTATTCGGTATTCGGCCGAATAATACGTACTATTCGGTAAAAAAGACACGTTATATTACTCAAAATTATGTATTTATTTCCAAATTTCAACACTTTAGTAATTAAAATTGATCAGTGGTAAGTTGTGATGGATAAAAACAAGCATTTCAGCATTTTTTGGTAGCAAACGATTACGCTTTTCATCGTAAATGTTACCAGTCTCATAAAATACCCTCTACTAAACACGCTACTTCCAGGAATATTCGGCGGCCGAATATTGGGCGCTTCGGCCGACAGCGTTGCCGAATATTCGGTATTCGGCCAATTCACTATTCGTGCCATCACTAGTTTCAATACGCGGAAAAGCGAAAGGTCGTGGGTTCGAATTCCGACATGTACCTCCGGGTTTTTTAGATTGCGTAGGAAAGCCGCTTGGCATTTTATAGAAATGTTACATCAAGACCAGTAGCGCATGAGGGTTTCCTCGCTATATTTTTCTTCGCCGGTTAGCCTATGGTACTTAAATCAGTACGTGATCTGGAAAATTCCAGATGTACGTGCCGGAATTCGAACCCACGACATTTCGCGTTACCGGACATGGAAACGAGTCCGTGAAAATTACAAACGCTAGGTAGATAATGGTGTTGGCAGGTAAAAGCTTTTTCCATACAAACTAAAACAACCTACATAGAAATAGTTTTAAATACACTAACATACAATTATATATTCTTAGAGTATGGTTAAAGAAAGAGATCGAATATTACAGATCTTTGTGGCAATACTTCTGTGGAATAACACAAGTGCGGTAAGTTGTGTGGTGTAGTTGAGATAGTAGGGCAATTCCCCAACCGCTGACCATCATAATAAGACGTATTGGCATGTCGCGTTTTTGGATCAATTCATGTGCGTCCAATTGTTGGGTCGACATAGCGATGGAGACTCTCAATGGATTTTCGTTCCTTGTCAATTGTTGAATAGTATGGCATGCGGCGTCTATTGTTCATTATGTCTGTGTGCAAACTGCTATCAGAATGGACTTTAGAAATTCTTATACACAAATAGAACGCGCATAACCCAACTGGCAATTTCAATAATCATTAAAGAAACCGAACAGACGGCGAATTCGAATTTGTATTTAGAACAGATGTCCGCCGCGCGCCCAATTACAGCCTGACCACGCTTAAAAGTACCATCGACATCTTCGTAAAAACCGACTCTTGCTATATAAATGAAATTAAGGGGGCAAAAGTGAAATATAGTAGAACATAAACTGAAATACATTGATATAAATACTACAATGCGGGACAAATTGATAGTGCTGGCTGGAATTACTACGATATTTGAAAAATAATTGTTTCAATCATACTGTAATAAAGCGTATCCATGTCGTGAAGCAAAAAATTGTTGCGAAATTAGTTTAACAGAATTTGAACCGTCATACTGCCTCGTTTTGTATTACGGGATCAGCTCGTGGACGTCCCGTTGCTCAACATTCTAAAGACCTTCAACCTTAGTATATAGTAAAACTATATAGGCCGGTATATCGACGACGTCTGTTGATGAATCGTAGTCCCTTGATGATTACAGCAGTTCTTGGACTATGCTTTTCTTTCCATCAGGTACAGTATAGTCACTTCTTCTAGCCAATAGAAAAAAAAACAAAGCGAAGTTTATATATGTATAGCACTGTCACTTAACGCCACGTCTGACCGCTGCCAAATGAAGTCATCGTTTTTATCAAGATGTCTTTGTAATAAACCATCATGAAAGTGAGCTTACTTTTAGAATGTCATAGTATGAAACATGTGCACTAAAGCCTTAAAAAAAGTGAAACATGAAAATAATGTTCAAAGAAGATCAATAAAATAAGAAAAAATATTGATTACTGTTTTTAAAAACATGACATGTTTACAGCCACACTGAAGGAACTTTATAATATGGTCGTACTGTACCAATCTGGAGCCAGCATTGCTCAGATCTATCCTTAATTTGAATATCGAACACATGCTTTCAAGGATTATTCCGTGTTCGAAATTTGAATCCCTTTCAAAAACAATCGTCGATAATAGTTGGTTCGGCGATCGTTTTGAATTTAGAAGCCTTTCGAATCATGAATTAGAAACGCAATCACAGTCGATTAAGTCATTCGACTAATTTCTTGATAATTGATATGTAGACTATATCTGAGTATTATCGACTAATTAATTTCAAACTTGTTGGGTTAAATTTATGGATTAATTCATAGAAATGAGTCTTAGTTTATTGTTTTCGATGAAGTTTTAAATTATATTAATAGATACCTACGCACAACATTTGTTAGAAACATTTTGACGGTTGTTTTTGTATGCGTTTGTCTTGGTTACTAATTCATATTATTTTAGTAAATAACAGGCCATTTCTAGTTGGGTATTTGTTTTTTTAAGGTCCTTTTTTGTGGCAGGAAACGGGGTCGCTAATGCGTTCCGTTCGCACCACATGTGTGTATCAGAAATGACTTACTCGCCTCGCGAGCTCATTATAGTCGATTTTATTGTTATAATTTTCGTCGCGTCGGTGGGCGAGCTGAGGGAGCAATTTAGAGACTAGTTCACGTTTGAGGTTACCGTTTTTATTCAATTTTAACACTAAATTAAAAAGGTCATCTAAATTAAATGAGTAAAATGAAAATAATTCAGTAGATAAAGAAAATACAGTTTTCTGAAAAGTGTACTCTTAGGAATGATATAATTTTAACTCTGTTATGACTGATAAAGCAAAACATATGATGATAAGTTATTACTATTAAATATGGTAATGATTTAATGTACCATAGAAAATCCCGCAATTTTCTGATAACATCAAAGTAAATTTTATTTAAAACATTGTAGTAATAAACTATGAAATCAATCGAAAATCTGAATGATTGTTTTTAATAAAATGTTAATATATCGTCACGCTATATCCTTTTCGGGGTGAGCAGAGATACATTAGTAGCTGTATCCACTTTGCGCTTATATGTCGTGACCAACGTGACCAGTAGTGCATTTGATCTACATATTTAAAGCATTTTCAAATGACATTTCCATTAGATGCCAAGTGGGTTTCCTCATAATGTTTGCCTTCACCGGTGAGCATGTGGTACCTATATCCGTAATTATTCTGCGAAAAACCCAGATTTCAACCCATGACCGTTCGCATTACCGTACATGGAAACCGATCCATTATCCACTAAGCCATTAAGCCACAATTATCGGTTTTGGTTAAATTAATAGAGATATAGCAATATCATTAATAGTTATTAAAGGCACATACAAAATAAAAATAAAGCAAGTAAAAATGTCAGTGTGTACAACACTTTATATCGACAAGGGAACTCCCATTCGTGTCAGCTGGTCAACGAATGACATGCATCGTTATTTGTAAACACATTATCTAATTGACACTTAATCGAATACTTTCATAATAAATCCAGCTTACTAAATGGAACGTTATAATAGATTTCTGCGTACAAAGTTTCATTAATTTATTATCCACAAGATAATTAAATATTACCGATTCATTATTAGAATAATTTTGTGTTGATCAATTATTATCGATTATCACTATTTACAATCAATAGTCAAGTTTATTCAAAGTAGCCACAGAAGTATAATTCATAGAGTAATAATGTAAACCATTATTTACGTATATATCTTTTTAAAAGTAATAAAAACTTAAAAAATACGTCTCCGGTCATAAAACTTTATTTTAAACATATCAATAACTCTAAATAATTAATTACACATGGGGCTACTAACATTAATGCGTCATAAATTACTACATAACAAGTACTCTTAAATAAAACTTAAACGAACCATTAGTAAAACGTAAAAATATAAATATAAACATTAAAACAGCACAAAGAGGTAGCACGTGTCCCGTACAATACACAATGAAGTCACACACAAACCGCAGGCTCCATACAAGCACTCATTAATACAAAACAAACAAATCAATAAACATACGTTTTACTTCGCGCGGGGAGGGTTAAGAAAAGAACGGGACAAATAGACCCCCAGAGCTAACCGTCAAAAGCACGCGTTCGATGAATTAAATTTACGAATTCATAAAAAGAACAATACCGGAGGGCTTTGGAACAAAAGATTGAATTTTCGATTTTCGAACGGCGCGTGCGCATTTCCAACTACAGCTGTACTGGCGGACGTTGTAACTGATACTCTTACCTCTTTGGAATATGGAACATGACCTGGTACGCAGTTGCGAAGTTTTACGTTCCATATCGCAACTGGAATAGATTATCAACTTAACCCTTTCGTTACTATCGGTAATTATAGTCACCAGCTAAAAAACGCTGCCTGTACACAACTGGTGACTATATTTTATTCACTCGTATTATTTTTCTTCTGTAAACTAATAAAATTCGTTTTAAGCCAAAACTTTGGCCTTGATTGCTGAAGACAGAGCGCGTTTGATGTGACTTTAAGCACGGAGCTCCGTTTCCTGCGAAACACTTTGCAGCGAGATCTGCCATAGCGCAAGGGTTAAGGCGTTTTCCAAACTATGACTTTGACCCGACGTAGAAAATGCAATTGTTCCGAGTGGGACATTACAGTGTCACTGGGACGCGAAATCTGAGCTCCAAAGACACTTAACCAGTGAATCTGTTGAAATAAATAAATAAATGTTTTATTATTATTATTATTTTATTGTTATTAAATGTAGGCAACGCTAAAGAACCTCAAGTAACTATAAACTTCATTAAAGGTGAATACTGAGGTTTTCATTGATTTATAGCGTTTTAAAGGCGACTGCCCATAAGATGAAACCCCGATGTGATCGTTTAAAAAGAAGTCGGTAATTATCTAACGTGAAGTCTACGTTTCTAAAGCCAGTAATTTTGGCCTAAACTTTAGAGCTAAGGTAATAAACGAAAAATTACAAATTCAGCCAGCTTTGAACCAGGCCAGTATTAGTTTTTGTACTAGTTCGTCAACGTGACTATACGGTACTGCATAGAAAGTAAGGTCTAGTCCAAAAACCGAGACATCTAGAAACGGACAATAACCATCGCCGTGTTGACTCACATAAACCAGGATTGAAGATTTCTAGACATATGAATAACTGGACGCACACAAAATAATCCTGATACGCGACGAACCAAAGCGAGAACAAAAGAGATTAAGATTTAAAAAAGATGATATAAATATCGACTTAACTATAGTATTCTCGACGTCTGATGCACGCTGCAGCAAATTACAGTAAAGAAAGAGATTTGATTACTAGTTTGTTGTGAAAAGAAATTAAACTGAATCAAAATATGAAAGAGTCTAATAAAAAGTACAGCAATTTCTTAGACCAATATCCGATTGTCTAGAATGGTCTCGGAGGGGCTAGGGACGCGCGGGAGGGCCGGAGAGGGGGGGCAAACCCGACTTTTCCATTACCATTAATTTGTCCAAATGAAACTTTACTATAGTGTCATTCCGTTTCAGCCATACGTCTTAATGTAGAAGGTTTCTTTTGTTTTTTCCTTTGTTTTCCTCACGATTAAGACTATCTTCACGCTTTTTCATCTCTATTATTACAGAATTGTAACAGGTTCAACTCAATTATTTGGAAAAAAAATTGTTTAGGATTATTTAGAAGTATTCGAAAAATATGGAAATTCACACCCCGGCTAATACTAAGAAATTCTCTATCTCTTACTTTTGCCGAGTTGTTGGCCTGTGGAATGGTTTTCCAGTTCGCATATCCTCACCGTTTTATGATACGGGGTCCTTTAAACGAAGCGTGAAGAAGTATTCCTGCAGGCCGGCACGATCGTTGCGATCGATAGGTTTTATTTACTGTTGATAGTCGTTGTAGTTTTTGGACTCCACCAGGCTTACCATCAGGCTTGGTGTCGTTACTACGCCAAGTCAGGAATTAAAAAAATATTTATTTGATAAAGACATCGAATATCATAAATATTTTTCTGATAACACATCAATACGATACCACTTATCAATATCAAATGAGTTACTTCACTAACCAACTAGTTTTGTATGCTGCGAACATACTTCCACGGTCTTAGGAGCCTTTAAGAGGAGAGGAATAGGCATTTGCTGGGCAGACGCGGTTCATCATTGGACTCATCTTCACCTTCCACCAGATGTGATTGAGGTCAAGCATCCATTTGCAAATCATTAAAAAAAACTTTACTATATTAAAAAGACTTCTATACTTGAAATTGTTCATTATTTATTCATAGATGGAAATAAATTAGGTCATGTTTTACATGAAGACAGAGATGGGCAAAATGTAATCTGATTAATGTTTAACGATTACAAAATACAGTCGTAATTTTAATTTTCTTGCTCTGTAATCATGAATCCGTTTAAAACATTAAGAAATCATAAATGTGTATGCAATCTGGTATTATGTAGTGTTTAAAACATAAATGAGCAAAATGCAGTCATATTAATGGTATAAAACGTAAAATCTAATCGTAATCACTTTTATTAATCTGGTTACATTTTGCCCATCTATGCATGAAGATTCAAGAAACACACAAAATGGTCGCTGCGAAAAACAAGCACCGAAGCGACGAAATGTAGCATCAACTAGTTCCGATAGTGCCGTCCTGCTCTAATTTGGTCCCGTTTTGGCAATTATTTGCAATCAACAAATGCCATCCCATATTATACTTTCTCATGGATACATGATACGAGTCACGTGCCGACACGCCGCTCGTTTCCTTTCTCACTATTTTGCTAACATTACGGCTCACATTGAAAGGTGTGGGCTGACATTATAGTAATAATATTTACTAACAATTACACACATTGACTTAGTCCCAAATTAAGCTTGCGCTTTTACTATTGGTACTAGACAAAGATATACTTAAATACATATACACATCCATGAACCGCTACCAACTAATCTGGTCATCACAGAAACGTTATCCACTATCAGGACTTGAACCCGGTATATTAGTACCGTAAGTAGGGCCGCTACAAACTGCGCTATCGGGTCGTTAAAAACATTGAATTGACAATCGATCGGGCATCTTCTATATCTTTTCGAATATTTCTTTTATGAAGCGGTGAATGAAATTAACGCCATTTAAAAGGAATTATGTATTTTATTATTATTATTATTTAATAAGAATAAAATCATAAAATTATATTACTGTTTGAATATTAGATGTTTTTTTTTTCAATGCACAGTAACGCGAATTGATATAGGTTTTCTAGATTCTATACGAATTTAGGCACCAAGTGCTCAACATGAGGAAAATCGCATGGTATCTAATAGAAATGAAATATCTAAGTGCTCTGAGAAGAGCAATCAGCTGCGCTTGTGGTCACGTTGGGCACGGCATGTATTTGCAGAGCCGATACAGACATTAAAATACCTTTGCTTTCTCCAAAAGGGATATACCGTGATAACATATTATTATTTAATATTTTTTTATAACAAACAAGCATACAGGATATAATTAGGTAATATACAGACCGAAGCAAGTCACTATTATGGCTTAATATGGTACGATTGCCACAAAAATACTGACAAAAAATCAAAATTGGACCTTTTCTATACAAGTCATCGGTTAACTGCCTACACCTCAAGATAATTGCGAGCTTGATGAAAATCATTAAAGAAAGACGCGGGGCGGACCTACGAGTGGCAATTTCGCATCGTGGCCACATTGTCAGGTCGCGGGTTCGGTTCCCGGAATGGACGGAGTTTTTGCGGCGGGACGCGTGGGAAAAAATTACAGCTTTGTTTCCACCCAGCTCGAGGCGTCCGCGGGATAGAGTCGTAAAGGTTTAAAAGGCGTGTCAAGTTTGAGGGAAATGGCTCTTTTTATAGGTATATTCACACTCATATCTTCAAACAACACTAGTGCTCAGAGATTTATCCCACAGTTTCGCTAAAAACCCTTCAAATACCTTTCATCCGTGGGATACCGTAACAGGACCCTGAAACTGTTTTTTTTCTAAATCCAATTATAATTTTGTATAACTCCAATTAGTTATATTAATGAAATATATTTCTGTATGTAATTTCTTACACTACACTTGACTTTGCATTGCATTGCAACTGTCCTATGACAGTGGCGTGCATATCGTTATCACACAGGGAAAGCAATTAGTAAAAAAACTTATTTTGGCTATTCTATTGCTCGTCTTGAATTAGATGCCGGTAGAGCGTAGAGCAAGCATTGCTTTTATGCTCGTATGAAATAAACGCCACAGTCCTATGAGAAATAATACGAGTTACCTAATAAGATGAGGACTTTTTACCGCGTCCTGTAAAGGGACGCGTCTATGAGTAATGGTTTTGTTATTTATTTTTAAGATTCCGTAAGTACTTCAAGTGTCTCTTATAGAATCACTTTAGAGTCCGTCTGTTTGAAAAAAAACTCCTTTTCTATGGAACATGTGGAAACATAAAGTTATTATTATGTATCGTCACTTAATACAATACCTAAAGACATCTTGGAGTTACCACTATTGAAAATTTAAAAAACTATTAAAACTAAATTGCTAAAAAAGGGATATTATTCCATTAATGACTGTTTGAATGATAAAAGTGCGTGGTCTTAATATATGCAATCGTTCTCGCGGGGAATTAAATCCTTTATATATTATACCTGTGATTGTACCTCATTATGTTAAAAGGAGCAACTAACAGAGTTTCTTGGCAGCTCTTCTCGGTAGATTCTGCTTTCCGAACCGGTGATAGATTCACTTTGTTTTTTTGACGATTCAAAAGTGCTTGGAAGTAGGCCTATTTGAATAAAGTTATATTTCATTTATTCGTTCATTCATTCATATATCCCTTACGGGTTGAGCAGATTTACATTTAGCTGTATTCACATGCTGCTTATAAACCGTAGCCCAATCTGACCAGTAACACAGCTGATTGGTTTTCACAGTACTAATACATGTGATATTTTTCTCAGATGGGATGCAAGCTTTACTAAGATGTTTTTCCTGGTGAGCATGGGTGCCTACATTTGTATGTAATCTGAAAAATTTCTAAGTTACGTGCTGGGACTCGAACCTACGATAATTAGCGTCGCTGCGCTTGGTAAACGGACCTATATCTACTAGACAACCACAATTATCATAAAATTTCATAGCTTTCTGCAGGTCTGAGAAATTTAATTTATTAGTAAAATCAATAAAAATGTGGTATTTATTTTACCGAATATGCTAATCATAAGCAAATGAAAACCCTAAAATATAGGGTACTTCCCTTTGACCTAGAATCAAGAAATTCCAAGAGGCAATATCTTGTAGTATAAATATAGGGGAAGAACTAATAACTTGAAAAATTTGAAGTTACATCATAAAATTGCGATTTAAAACCTATTCTTTTTTTTTACACTGGCTCGACATAGTGACTACAGAGCACCTGATTGTAAGTACAGTGTAGTCCAAAAACGAAAGCGACTATCAAAGGATGAAAATCCATTGATAGTCTACATCGTCATGTCGGCCCACATATACCACGACTGAAGGTCTCTAGGTATATGAGCTACTGGATATACACAAGCTGATCCCGAAACGCGACAAGCCGAAACTGGTCACTATGACGGGCTTTACACCCATGTACTGTGGTCGCGATCCAGACGGGCACCGACGCCCTACCACCTCGCTGCTGCTCGTTTAGCACCACCCAGGAGTCACGTGTAGGGAAACTAGGGTAAAGCCTACGGACGCGAACAGCTTCGACTCCCAAGATTATAAGCTAACAAGCTCTTTAAACTTGGCCGGTTTATAGCGTGTATGGTTGTTTAAGTTACTACACCTCATCTGACGGAAAGTGTAGCGTAATTCAAGAATAACAGCGACTGCGAAAATCTATTTAAAGTAGTCGTCAAGGCGGCTCACATAACCTACGACAAAAGACCATTAAAAATAACTAAACGAACACGAGATAATACTGATCGCGATCAGCCAAAGCAAGTCACTATAGCGATCTTTATTTCTATGGTATTCTCGGCTCAATATTATTATTAGTCAGTTTCGTCCCACTGCAGGGCAATGGGCTCCCTTCCCTTTTCCACCATCTTTGCGGAATCTATAAGAAGGGATTTGGACGTTTAACCCACCACGCTTTTCCAATGCAGGCTGGCGGGTGTGTACAATGTGCAGAGAAGATGCATGCAGCAGGTTAGATGCTGGCAATCATAAATAGGCAAAATGTAATCAGATTAATAAAAATGATTACGTTTATATTTTACGTTTTTTGCCATAAATATGACTGCGTTTTGCTCATTTATGTTTTAAACACTACATAATCCCAGATTGCATAGTTATTTATGATTTCTTGATGTTTTAAATGGATTTAATTATGATTAGAGAGCAAGTAAATTAAAATTACGATTACATTTTGTAGTCGTTAATCATTAATCAGATTACATTTTGCCCAACTTTGCTAGCAATCTATGTGCAATTCGACACGGCGTATTCGGTAAAGCGAACAAAATTAGCATGCAACTTCCTAACCATCCAAAATAGCCGCTCAACAATGCTACGTAATAAATCTAACAAAACAATATGTATAAAAATTAATTGATCAATTATACGGTTGTACGTCCGTTTGTACGTCCAAGGGCAGGTTTTATAGGTTTTTAATCTATGCCGTGGTTGTACGCCGGTTTATGGACGTCCGTGATTCGATTCCCGATGCGTCGGCGCCGACGAGGTGACGGTTTCATACGAATTTTTACTACGCCCACTGTTTTGGTGTTGGGTTTTATGTCGCTGCTTATTTGGGATATGTCGACGCTATACGCTTGGCGTGTGACATGTCAAACGGCATGTCCAGACTTCAAATTGATGTAATTAATTGCCGCATTATTAAGTTCTTCTTACAACAGATTTTATTACAACAATATCTTTAACATCGAGTTAAATTGTTAACAGATTCGTCGTTTTTATTCAGGGAACACTGGTAAAGAATGGTTCACAGCATTAACATCTAGTTTCAGAAACGCTGTTAAAATTTTAAAACGTCATTAACTCCTTCGTCATCACATCACCCATATCTGGGTGACGCCCTACTTGTTGCTCTCACCAATAAAGCAAAACATCGTGAAGAAACTCGCATGTCATGCGTAACTGCCCTGAGAACGGCGATCAGCTGCGCTACTGGTCACGTAGGGCACGGCATATATGTGCAAAGTTAATACAACCACTAAACTATCTCCAGTCTGCAAGAGTTTCTCTGATGGGAGCCTTTAGCCTGAACAAATTTGATGTAGGCATGTTTTGCGGAATTTTAGCAAGACCTAAACGAAGACCTTTTATACTCAGCCGAAGCAAAAAAGTTGTTCTGATGGCTCTCCACCAGAAATAAATGTTAGTAGTGTATATTTAGGATACGATGGGGGTGGCATGTGCCGAGGCACAAAAGTCCCTTAAATAAATAGAAAAAAAAACTAACCTTTTTTTATAACTTATAGGCGAACGCTTGACCTCAATCACATCTGGTGGAAGGTGAAGATGAGTCCGATGATGAACCGCGTCCGCCTAACAAATGCCTATTCACTCTTCTTTTAAAGACTCCCAGGTCATAAGATCGCGGAAATATGGCCGCTGGTAGCATATTCCACTCCTTAGCTGTTCGCATGATGAATGTAGAAGCGAATCTTCTCGTGCGGATATAAAGAACATCCACCACATACGGATGGTATCCGACACGATGACTTGTGGTTTTGTGGTGGAATGGGGCTGGTGGAATCAAAGAATGTAGTTCCTGAGAACACTCTCCACCGTGCAACCGGTAAAAGACCGCGAGGCAGGCAACTCTCTCTCTCTCCCAACCTATCTCAGTTCACCCCGTAACGGATATAACGTTATGATATATTATACTATAGCGTGTTATTTGTATGAAAACCCACCTGTCGCGTATCAAAGTTCGACGACCTTCATGGGAAAGTGAGCGCCATAACTTAACTGCGTGATAACTTGACAGACCATATATCTTACCTTTAACACTTATCATCAGATAACACTCGTGCGCAGGCTACGTGCAGCAGCGTGACTAATTTTTTAAACTATAATACAATTTGCATATTTTAATGTAATGTCTGTAATGTTACACAACAATATAAAGCTAACTTGTTGATAAAAAATGAATTTGTAAACGTTTAAGATCTACATACTCCTGATACAGCGCGCAGTACTCCTAACCTACCTGCCTAAACCACGGACTGATTATGAAAAACAGAATATCACTTCTGAGGGAGCATAACTCTATAACGCATTACCCTCCTGCAGTGGCGAGCATAGCAAATTAACCCCGGGTATGCAATTATATGAATATTTTCTTTTTTGTATTTAACTTTTAGTAATTTACCAAAGACTTTTTAATTGTAAAGTATCCATTGCTTTTATGTCGTCTTTTTTGTTTTGTTTTTTTTTGGGAGTCGAAGCTGCTCGCGTCCGTAGGCTTTACCCTAGTTTCCCTACACGTGACTCCTGGGTGGGGGTAAACGAGCAGCAGCGAGGTGGTAGGGCGTCGGTGCCCGTCTGGATCGCGACCACAGTACATGGGTGTAAAGCCCGTCATAGTGACCAGTTTCGGCTTGTCGCATTTCGGGATCAGCTTGTGTATATCCAGTAGCTCACATACCTAGAGACCTTCAGTCGTGGTATATGTGGGCCCACATGACGATGGAGACTATCAATGGATTTTCATCCTTTGATAGTCGCTTTCGTTTTTGGACTACACTGTACTTACCATCAGGAACTCTGTAGTCACTATATCGAGCCAGTGTAAAAAAAATATAGGAAATAAATTATAAAAAATACAGCTGTGGTGACCGAGTGGATAAAGAGTCGAATATCAATGCGTAAAAACGGGAATGGTCTTGGGTTATAATAGCGGTAAGTACCTTTGGGTTTTTTTTTTTTCAAATTATGTAAGGGATTAAGCTCCATATATTAAGAAAACATTGCGAGGAAATCAAAATAGAAAATATCATGTATGAGTGCCCTCAGAACAGCATTCAGCTACTGGTCACGTTGGATACGACATACGAGTGCAAAGTGGATACATTTACTAATGTATTCCTGCACGCCCCGAAAAATAAATATAAATATTTCACCTATGCTAAAATTTGCTGGGTCTGCTGGTTGTAAATATAATTATTATATGGCTGTATGGTCAATGATCTTTGTCTATTCCAAGATTTAAATTTGACACGGATTTAGTCCAATGAGGTTAAATAATCCATTTTACATTAAAAGCTAGAAACTAAATATAGATTTAATGATAATCGAGACTCAGATCGTAACTTACACAGATCGGATTAACATAACCTAAAACTACACTCAAGTATTGAATGGCCATCGGTTCATATATTTTAATCGTTTATAATTTAAATAAATTCTTGGATGGTTTACGGGCAACGTAAAAAGTCCATTAGATTTACACTAAGCTTCTCTCACTTAATTAAACCGAAGCTATTTTGAAACATTCCCTATGCAAAACGACTACTAGAATTGGTAGATACCAAGATTGCAGAGAAATAAAGGAGTTCGTTGTTACAAGGAAGTTTGATACGTACTTTTTATAGAACTTTTTGCTTATAAACTTAAGTTCAGTTGTTCAGATGTCGCTTCTATCGTAATTTTTAAATACAATCAATAAGGGTAAGCGTAGCAACGGGAAAAGTGTAACTGGATTAAACATATCAATAAATATAGGTAAGGTGTCATCTAATATTTTTTATTTCTAGAAGCTCGTGATATTTATCAATCTTCTATATCTATAATATAAAAATGAATCGCTAATATGTTGCTAAGCGCGAAACTCGAGAACGGCTGAACCGATTTGGATGATTTCTTTTTTGTTGTGTTTGTTGAAGTCTGAGGAAGGTTATTAAGGAGAGAAAATTTTTAAAAATTGCCTGAAACTGTCTAAAAATAACTCTTTTCTGTATTATCATACAAAAAAGTCGTAATAATATTTAAAAGTCAATTTGAACTTTAACACCATACCATAAAGCTTACATCTTAGTGGACGGGTATATATATATATATATATATATATATATATATATATATATATATATGTATATACAAAAAGATTTGCCCTGAGCTAAAAACACGTTTTTATTTTATGTTGGGTTCTTTTATGACATAGACACCCATACAAAGCAGATTTTTTTATATGCTGCTATTTAGGTTAACTTAGGGGTTGAAAAATTATTTGAAAATCAGTCAGTTTTAAGTGTAAATAGCACATAAGCGAGATCGTCCCGGTTCCACTAGTTTAAACTTTCATATTTTGTACTCATTATATACACTAACAGGTCGTATGCGCAAATTAGCCTACTTTTAATTATGGCTAGACGTTTCGACGATACCGTGTCAGAATCCAGGCGTCTGCGGCATTGACTGCAGCTGTGGTAAGAAGATTGTTAATATAAGAAAACTTATATTGACTAAACAAAAAGATTTCAGAGCGGGTCAAAGAATACAAAGCTGCAGTCAAAATCTAGCGTGTGCACAGATCAGCCATAGCGGAACAGCTGCTCAATGTCTGATCTGCATAAGCCAAAAATTATTTCCAGAGATCGTTTCTAATATCCAAGATTGCTTCGAGAAGCGATCGAAGTTAAGAAGCATAAAAATTTTAATCTGGGTGATGTTTTTAAGTTGTCATCGGCGTGCAACCAAGTGATTATAAAACTAGGACTTCATTTTATCTCGCCTTGTAAACATTCTGATACTGTAAGTGTTAAGTGTCGTGATTATCCAAATTATCAATAATAAAAGAGGGTAGAGAAAGTAAGTTCCCGCCCCCGACGAACATTCCGCGACCCCGTCAGTCTGCTCGTGACCATTACCTGTGCAACAAGGTCTAAACGTGAAGCTCGTTTAAGATGTATGTATTTAATTTATCATCACGTCTTGCTGTTTGTTGGATAAGCAGGAATAAGAAGCATATGTTTTCGATTAGATTTCGAAAGATTTTAGTGGCCTAAATAATTATTCTAATTTTTTTACGTGTTATCAACAAATTTGAATACCCTACAAACAGAATCCTATTGCGGATCAATAATAAATAATGTGAACCCTTTTAAATTAACACCAATAGTCGTCATTTGTCTTTAATTACTCGAAGATCAATTAATTGCGTATACATTTTTACGACCTCACATATTTATTACCGACCACTTTTCAAATTAACCTGTAGTAATTAATTATATATGCGTAAATTAATATTTAAACTTAATTAATTACCGTTTCAATTGGATTTGATAAAGTTTTAATGAACACAACTTGAATTAAGTATTCAAATTTAATTTTTCCCGCATTTCTATTTGTATGGTACAGTTATTCTTGACCTAGTTAGGGATGTTTTTGTCAAAAATCAATTTATCACTCATGTAATTAACTTTACTAAACACGTATTAGCCATTATGGATGCACGTTTTATTTATTTTAATTTATGATTAAATAAATAAACTTGAAACAGATTTTTTTTAAATTGACTCTACATAATGACCACCATGCAGTCCAAAAAATGTCTACGATTATCAATAGTGAAGAAAATTTATCGATAATCGCGATGTTCATGCCGGTCCGGATACCACATCTCTTCATGGTTCGTTTAAAGGACCCAGTACCATAAGACACAAGAACGTTTTTGATGTTATTTGTTGCAATTAACATTTCAACTAAATATAAGAAAATTCTCGAAATATCGTTATTTGACGTTCGCTGCAGTTCTTGGATTATAATGTACTTCTCATCAGGTGTATTTTAGTCACTACGTTTCCCCTGTGCCTAAAAACGTAATATAAAAGTTTGTACGTATCATGCAGTAACTGCTGAACCAATTTTGATGAGGTTATCGCAGTTTTTATACGCATTTTTGCCTTAAAACAAAAACTTAGTTCGTTCTTAAAACTTAAAGTAAGATGAATTAGATAGAAATGATGATATAGTATTTTTTAGTAGTAGCAATGATCTGGCCGTCTATGACGAATAATAAATGTCCATTGGAGCAGGCAGGTTCTTGAGACGAGACCGCGAACGTAGCCGAAAAAAATTAGAAGAGAAATCCCAAAGATTGGCCTCATTAATATTTATAAGAAGAGGTATGTTTCCTGCAGTAGAACAAGGTGGCCTGATGGTTATCAAAACCATCGTATTTTTTTACTTAAATATAGGCATAAGTTAGAAGAAAACTCGTCTATTCTGTCATTGCTGAGCTCTTCTCGATAGATTTGGCTTCCCATTTCGATGGTAGGTATTTTCCATTCCATTTAACGGTTCTTAAGACCTTGGATAAAGTCACATGTGACGCGAATTGTCGTAGGTTCGTATCCCGGCACGCATCTCTGTGTTTTTCCAGATTAAGTCCGGATGTGGACATCACTTACTCACCGGTGAAGGAAAAAATTTGAGAATACCCGCATAATAGATCTCATAGAAATGTCACGTGTAAGTGCCTTGAGAAAGACGATTAGTTGCGCTACTGGACACGTTGCGTACGACATATAAACGCAAGGTAGATACAGGTACTAATCCATCTCTGCTCACACCGCAATGGACATAGCGTGGGGGTATATAGCATTATTATTAATTTCAATTTATATGGAAAATATGTTAGTTGAGATATCCAGCCAGATGAATATCGTGTTCCGCTATATATATGCTGCCTTAGTACTCTTTAGCGCTAAGGTAAAATTAATATAAACTCATTTAATATGCAAATAGTGGTCCGCTGGCCTTATCGCCAGTGTCCGCTTCGTTCAATCAAAACGTCCTTTAGCACGGCTATCTGAGTGCGATCTCCATGCAGCTATGCTAGCCTGGTACATAGATTTATTGCAACTCGATACAATTAAGTAGATTACTTAGATTTACTTTAACTGTTTCAGTATGTTGAAATTGTTTTGATGGCTTAATTAAGCGTAGACCGTGTGGGTAGGCGGGTTTCTTGTTTCGCGAACGCATTTAATAGATAATTCATAAATATTGATAATTGTCTAGCAGTGACGTGCATAAGATATTTATTTGTACAGGTAAGCAGATTCACATAATGAATTTGAATATTATATAATGATAATGAATATTATATTACTTTCATAGGGAAGATATATGCCATGAGATATATGGCATGAAAATAGAATAGATATGAATATAAAGGGTTCCTTTTTTTGTTTAAATAAAAGGAATTTATTCCAGACTTTTTTATCGTATAGGTATGCAATGCTTTCATGCATTTGTGGAATGAACGCTACTGTTGTTTAGCTATATCTCTTTTCGACTAGATAATGTTATGATAGTATAACCCGATTTGTGTCCTACCTTCAGTTTATTGAACACCATGGAAGACGCGTTTCCATCTTCAGAGGAATTTCGAGGGTTCGGATTTTTCACCTCCATTTCAATTTATCCATCTTACAACGTCACTGCTTCCAATGATAATATCATAGTGACTCGCTTTGGCTTGTCGCGTTTCGGGATCAGCTTGTGTATATCCAGTAACTCATATACTTAGAGACCTTCAGTCGTGGTATATGTGGGCCGACATGACGATGAAGACTCAATAGATTGTCTGTCGTTCGTAGATAGTCGCTTTCGATTTTGGACTACACTGTACTTACCATCAAGTGAACTGTTATCACTTAGTCATGCCAGTGTGAAAAAATGATTTTATAGGTATATGTGCCTAACCTGACCAAACGTGGAGGCCCTTATATTAGAACAATACTTTCAAATTTAATTTTAAATTTTGCTAGGCTCTAATTGTGTCACATTGATAGATCTGATCAAACTATCTATCTATCAACACACCGAAACCCTATTGGAGTAGGCAGAGAGAATGGAACGTCAAATCTCTCTATTCTTGTAAATCTGATTCACTTCCTTAACATTAATTTATCCCTCACACACTCTCGCCGGTTCTACGTAATTTTGACATTACCCTCCATCAGAACTCTATTTGGGCAGGTAATTCTAGGGCAAAATGACACTTGTGCGGAATCGCATTTACTAGCCATGTACAAGATATGTATTACAAGAAACCGACAAGTTTAATCAATTGTTTTTATAGTTAAAAAGCAGAACGACGTTATAACTTTATATTTAGAAATGGCAATAGAAAAAATAATGCGTTTTTACTTTGGATTCCTAAAATATTTCTGTGATAAATATTATTACAGGTAAACGTGATTTAGGAAACAATTTTAAAAAGATGAACGGTCAGAGGACTAAATTATTGTACGTAAGTATTATATTATAATTTATGGTTACTTCAAAGAAAATAACGTTATTCATCGCAGAAGTTTTTGTAATGATTTTATTTTTTATTTTAGGCACCCGCTATGAAATGATCCAGCATAAGAAATAAACAATGTCGATATTCCAACGTCAGAGCTAAAACCTCATCTCATAACATTCTAGACACAGTCGAACAATTAGCCTAGACAGTACATGGTCAGACGCAAGGCAGACTGCCTCCGCTTAAGTCCGGCCACGAATGCCCATCATTAATATTAACCATTGGTAAATATTCTCAGCTAGTGCCTGCATAGGTCATTAGCTATTCTATCTAACGGAACGAGAGGGTATAAATAATTCAAATACCGTAGTGGTGGTCAGCGGGTGACAGTCCAGGCTTCCTACACAGTTTCCGGTGGTAAAATGCTGTTGATATTTTAATGTGGACGACTGATACATAATTATAATGCTCATTGTTATTTTCTTCTTGTTTCGAGCTGTATTGGGTGGTAACATTCCTGTTTTAATCGATTACATAATTAAAACAGTAAGGAAGAATATGTTATTAGAAAATAATCGTTAAAATGGTTAAAAACTTGAGAGCACTTTAGTAGAAGTCATTTAAAATAAAAACGTAGTTAAAATTGCTGAAGTAACCGGCGTCTTTAAACAATAAATTCTACTAACTCATTGTCTACTCAAAATGGATCACAATATTAAATCTTTAAAGAGACAATCGTTCTATGAACAATAGTCTTGAAAAAGCGCCTATATCGGACACCTATTATTACCTATTAGCAAATTATTTTATTTCTAAAATTCTCACTATTTGGATACTCTTTAAAATCAATTGGTGTTTAATGTAATCTATCCCATTTAATATGAAGGTATAAGATTCAAAACAATATAATTAGTGTTTTTGTTAATAATCCGTTGTATTATGATATAGAGTTTTTAGAAATTCAAGTTTTAAAAATATAAATTAGATGCTGATAATTCTAAAGAGCGGATATAGTAAAAGAATTACTTGTAAAAAAACAACGATACGTAAAGCAAAACTTATAATTAATTGCAAAAGTTCTGTATGTGATATGATTAGCATTTATAAAATCA
The DNA here is from genome assembly GCA_036320925.1 of Automeris io. Lineage (NCBI taxonomy): Eukaryota > Metazoa > Arthropoda > Insecta > Lepidoptera > Saturniidae > Automeris > Automeris io. The sequence continues at coordinate 587,662 of JAUDJH010000018.1, forward strand.
AAATATTAGTTACAAAGAAAACAAATATCAAGTTTGTTTCTTGCTTGAATATGTAAATATCTTTGAATAACGCCAAACTGGAACCATGAAACTATAATTGCGTAAAAAACTTGGATTGCCTTGCCAAGTTTCATAATTAAGTTACTATAATAGATAGGGAAATATGAGTGAGTTGCGATGGGATGGCCAAGATTACTAAAATAAGTTAGAGTACATGCTTTCATGTAATATAAATCTCAATTATTGTAAGCCGTCCAACAAACCAAACTCATTTAAAATACAAACACCACCGCACGATTTGAATGCGACCAAATCCTATGGTGCGTCGCACAAAGCGATTTTATTAAACGCCTTAGCAGAGCTCGTCAATGGAGCTTTTTCATTAAACTCTTTTTGGCTTTCATTCATTGGGGTCCTAGCGACAATACTCGTTCGCCTTAATTAACCAGAGAATTAAGCATTATGCTTAGTTTGGAGTGGATTTAAGCCGAGTCGACACGTGTAGGCGTACCCCAGGGGAGCGTTTTGGCACCAATTTGATTGTTTATATTCAGAAGTTTGGACTCTTATTCGGCTTCTGCGAAATTTATGTTTTGAAATACATATTCCAACTCATTTTTATACAGACATCATAAATTTGGCTTGACGTTAAAAACAGTGGCATATTAATATCACTTTCCAATGAAAAATTTACCAAAATACAAAGAATTTCACAGTCATATAAACTAAAATTATCTAAGTAATAATTTGATACATAAGATTTATGGATGAATGAATGATTTAACTTCAGATCGAATCGGTGACAAAGTGAATTAATTATAATAATAACGGATGTCATAATAAAACGTATTACTATAGCTTAATATTTACGTACAATTACACATTTACCGTTCTCCGATTTAATACCGACTAAAAACACCAAGGTGACTATTTCTGCGCATTGGCGAGGACTGCGGGTACTGCAATCAATTCGCCACAGCCCCGTCGCGCCGCGCCCACTGGGCACAAATTTGGAAAAGGCGATGCCTTCCTTGACACTGCACGTTGTATTTAGGCAGAGCACGTCAAAATGCTCTGCCTCTTTCTCGATGGTTCTTTTCGGTTTTTTTTTATTCAGCTGGACGATATATTGTTGACCGGGGCAACGGTCGCTACAATTTCACCGGGCTTTAGAAGGCGAGCACTTATGGTGCTTCAGCCAGCAATTTATGGGTTGGGTGGCTACGCAAGGGCACCCCTGTGGGTACGGACCTCGACTTGGGCTGCCAGCCATTAAATACGAAACCTAACGGTGATCTACTAGCGTTTCGGAAGCGACTACCTTGAAACGCCGAAAGAAACTCAAGGCTGCGTCGGAGTGTAACTGCGTTGTTTAAACGACAGTTGGCGGACCTATCCTTAATTGTCGTCGTCGGCGCCGCCGGCGGCGTCGGTATCTGGATATCTTTTCGGGTATTAATCTAACATGACCTATTTCTGCTCATATTATAGTAAATCACTTATTAGATCACTTTTTACAAGGCATTCGGGTAATTAACAACCATTTTGATATAGCTGTGCTCTTTAATCAAAGATTAGTAATACCTTAATACCATCAAATATTATAATTGTAATATATGGTAAGTGAATTCATAAATATTCAGTGAGTTCACGAGAAAGCTTCAACCGTGCAGCCTGATATAATGCATTATTATTTTCCTCAAAGCCCTTCGTTTTTCCTAAGTCACCGCCGACTCCCTGCTCACTACACCGCAAGCAATTTACGGGAAACCAAACAGCAATTACAGAACAAAAACAAATATGAACGGAATCATTAGGGGGCGAGTGTGGAGGGATGATTACAAAAGAAAATACTACAGCGTTCGAGTGGCCGACGCAGTGCCAGCTGAGATCTCGTCGCTACACCGACTTACCATATTATGTTGAATTTCATTTATATTACCAACACGATATGGATAGTTTTGACCTGAATTACAGAACACGGAACGCGTGCGCCAGAAAGAGATCTAAATCATGGTACCACGACATGAAACATTTTAAGGAGTCGAAGCTGCTCGCGTTCGTAGGCTTTACCCTAGCTTCCCTACACGTGACTCCTGGGTAGTGCTAAACGAGCAGCAGCGAGGTGGTAGGGTGTCGGTGCCCGCCTGGATCGCGACCACAGTACATGGGTGTAAAGCCCGTCACAGTGACTAGTTTCGGCTTGTCGCGTTTCGGGATCAGCTTGTGTATATCCAGTAGCTCATATACCTAGAGACCTTCAGTCGTGGTATACGAGGGCCGACATGACGATGTAGACTATCAATGGATTTTCATCATTTGATAGTCGCTTTCGTTTTTGGACTGCATTGTGCTTACCATCAGGTACTCTGTAGCCATTAAGTCGAGCCAGTGTAAAAAAAAAATGGGCCCTCCATGAGCCACAGAGGTAGTCTGCAGCGCTGATTTTCGTGAAGGGCCCCGGTCGTGTTACATCTAATAAGAATTATCAATAAACAATAAAAATACAATAAATAGAATAACAACACAATTACACATTTTACAAGCGTTATCGCTGTTCGAATGTTATTTTATTTTATATTAACCAAATACGAGGCTAAAACCGCAAAAATTTGTTTATTTTAGAACGATTTACGACAGAGCAGCCCCTCAACCCTTGTATATGCGCCTGCAATATGCCAAACGCACGCTTGTAACCTGACACTGTATTTCCATAGTCTTTTGTCTCGCCCTCCCCCCTTCGAGATTTGACGGTATTATATGAGATTCTATAACCGTAAATGCGAATCGGCATATTGTACTCAACACAATAATACATTTTATTTTATTTATTGAGATTTTAAAATATCCATGTCAATTGAGGTTGTAGGTATGGCCATTAAAATAATTGGCTGACCCAATCAACTAACAATATTACATACTCTCCAAAGTCAGATACTCATTAATTTCAAGTTTTCATGATCCACTGCCTCTTCACTATTCTCGATATCTTCTGGCCCGAGGAGACATAATAAAAATCTGTGTGATAGCTGTGATGATTTTCTGATCTACCAACTGATCAAACACTGGAAACCAGAGCGATGGCACTCACATAACCAAACAGGCTCTAGATTAGAGTACTCAGGTTATTAGAAATCATAACTGTCGTAGAAAAAATGAACGGCCCTGGTGGAGTCAGGACAAACTGAAGAGCGATACGCAGGGCAAGTAGAAATGGGGATGCATTGTGGATCCCAGTAAGAGGACATAGGAGATTCAGAGATTTAAAATAGTTTGGAGGCGACTACTAATTTTTTACCAAACAGTCAAATCACAAATCAAGAAAATAAGACGTGCTGATTAAAGAAATAATCTATACTAATATTATAAAGCTGAAGAGTTTGTTTGTTTGTTTGTTTGTTTGAACGCGCTAATCTCAGGAACTACTGGTTCGAATTGAAAAATTCTTTTTGAGTTGAATAGTCCATTTATCGAGGAAGGCTTTAGGCTATAAAACATCACGATGCAATTATTAGGAGCGAAGAAATAATAGAAAATGAGAAAAAAACGGGAAAAATTATTCATCCTTGAGGGCTTCCATTGCGTGCGCTGCAAAAACGGTTCAAGATACCAGAAATATATGTAAGAAAGAATTATTCTTCTTGAAATGATCTAAATAAATGTCCGCGACAGTATATGTCTATCTTTTAACATTAAGTCACTAGAACCGTTTTTATGGTAAACAAATTTGGTCGAAATTAATGCGTTATCTGTTAAGAGTTGTATCAACGTAATAATATTAATCTTTATCCCAATAAATGTGTTGTTGATTTAGAGTATTTAATTGTGAACAAAATTGTCTTTGACATCACTTAATTTCAATGAACATCTTAGAAGACATTACAAAACCTTATATAGCAAAACTACGTTTGCCGGATCAGCTAGTAATGTATAATGTACTATTATGATATTGGGTTCTTTAAAAAACTAGTCCACTTAATTCCCAAATGGATTCAGATCTTTAAAAGAAACAAAAATGAAGTATTAATAATTGAAAAAAGATGTAAATAAACTTGATTCAGAAGTTCTCGATTATGAAATATACCGTTTCTAATCCAGATTCTACTAATAAATGCAAAAACCTTGTCCTCTAAAAGCCTAGTGTAGTTAAAATGAAAACTCCTATAAAAACTTGGAAACAAATGATTGAAACAAAACGTAGATATAAAGTTCGGAACACGTCCCCACTAAGTGTATTAAACTGGCCCGAGTTCGCCGGAAAAACTGGAGACAAACTGAAATAATATAAATACTTTCAATAACGGAAAGTTTATATTGAAGTTTTTTGTGCGTGTCCCAAGCTGTGGGAGTATCGCGATCTAAAGTTAACAAATATTCACGATTCAAGGATGATAAATGATAGATTCTTCTTCTTAGTTGTACGCAGATATGGGCAAATTGTAATCTGATTAATGATTAACGATTACAAAATGGAGTCGTAATTTTAATTTTATTGCTCTGTAATAATTATTAAATCCCTTTAAAACATTAAGGAATGACAAATGTGTATGCAATTGAGCAGTGCCGTTCATTCCATAGATGCAGGAAAGCATTGCATGACCTGACGTTAAATAAGTCTCGAATAAATTGCTTAAAGTTAAGCAAAAGTTGAAACAATCAATGGTCATATCTATTCTATATTTATGCCGTCTATCTTTCCTATGATATAATATTTACTATCATAATATAACATTCTAATTAATTACCCGAATTCTGCCTACCCTGGCCAAATATGCTATGCACGTCACTCCCTAGAACCTAGAGGACTCCCTAGTGTTTAAAACATAGATGAGCAAAATGCAGTCATATTACTGATGAAAAAAGCAAAATATAATCGTTATCCTTTTTCGTTAATCTGAATACCTTTTGCTCGTCTATGGTTGTACGATCCAGGTGAAAAATCCTTGATCATAGATTATCTACTTGATAGGTTGTGGCGTTTGTGTAACGATTCCATATCTCAATATTAAAGGCACTGCGTGTGTATTTTATAAAAGAACATCTCATAAAGGGGATAATTAAGTTTGTCCATCTTGTGAATGGTCGGCAGCGAGAACATTGACCCTCAAGTACCCCTCGCACTATCAAACGTTCTAAAGAGCTTTCGTTGCGGATGATATGGACAAACATATCAAGGATTCGTACTTGCACAATCGACGAAATCTTTGTTTGATGGGAAGCTCTTTAAGGATGGAAATTGTAGAGCGTAGTCTTGTCCACTTTATTCTCTGCAAGCGCCTCTATCATGATAGTTCAATGGCATCAATGTTTTTGCAATATTTAAATCATTTAAAGATACTCTTTATCAGGGTTTCCTAAACTTTTAAGACAACTTAGCGTAAACTGATAAATACATTGATCAAATATGTTTCAATGAAATAATATTTTAAAAAATTTTGTTTTAATGATTCTACAAAAACTACGCTACCCAACATCGCGATCTCTTACAGTTTGGACTAACCGCAAAACTTGTCGAAGTCCCGCGTAGGGGCGAAACCCGCTAGGTGGAAAATTTTCAGGATGCATTATGGTAAGTCTCCGGCGGGAATACGAGTGGAGGTGACGGCGCCGCAACCAACCGAGGGAGTTCACGTAACGCGACGCGTTAACAAAGTATTTGGAAAAACTTCACCGCAAACAGATACGGTTATTGTGTGAAATGTGCCGAAAACTTTACCCCGTTTTACTAATAAAATACTCCGCAGGAGCACCTTTCTCTGCATTGTGAGATACTTTTTTTTTGTAAACCCGGTGGAAGTATTGTGAGATACTAGGAATATGAAACTTTTAAAAAATCCTACACTCAAGAGCTTCAATTTCTGGTCCCACCATCCCGTTATCACCACAAAACCGTTAGATGCCGTGATGGATGTGGCCTGGTGGATAGTGACCCGGATTCCACGCGCAGAAACGCGAATTGTCGTAGGTTCCTATCCCGGCACGTACCTCTGGGTTTTTCCAGACTACGTATGGATTTAAGGCACGCACCTCATGCTCACCGGTAAAAAAATACATCGTGAGGAAGCCCGCATGGCATCTAATAAAAATGTCGTATATAAGTACCTTGAAAACGGCGATCAAATCTCGTTGAGAACGACATATAAGCGAAAATTGGATACAACCACTTTTCTTTTCTTTTTCTGACCGTCTCAGCTGCACTGGGGGGTTGCGCGACCGAGGTGTGTCGGACTTGTACCGACTAGAAACCCCAAGGTTACTACTTCTGCGCATTGGCGGGGATACAACCACCAATGTATCTCTGCTCACCTTGAAAGGGATTTAGCGTGACGATATATTACCATTAATATTGTGGATTCCTAAAAAAATCGCTTTGTCATTCATGATCCTACAGTAAAGAAATGGAAGACGCTTTCTGCATCTGTGTTTTCATAACTTTATGATCTGTGAGCCTTTAAATGAAGAATAACATTATTGAGGCATTTTTTTTTCTTTTTTTTTTATATCCCGGGGTAAAATCCTACATTGGACCATCAGGAACGCTGTGAGGGCTGTGACCCCGGTGTGTCAGACTCCTACTGACTAAAAACCCCCGAAGTGTCCTACTAATCGCTCCACCAGAGCCTGGAAAGCCAAATTCATCCAGACGCCCGGAGAGCGAAATGCCTTGTTGAGGCTACTTCTCTGGAAGGGGAAGGAGTTGGTGGCATTTGTTGGGCCAATGCAATCCATCATCAGTTTCATTTTGACGTATGTGTGAGATCATTTGTAGCTTGTAAATCATCAAAATAAAAGGTAGCAAGTTTGTAGATAGAGCTCTCAGTATTAGCAGCTTGAAGCGGCCATGACCTTCAGAGTAGGAGGGTTCTTGAGTTAAGCCTGCGAGGCGGTAAACAAAGCGTAATGTGCTTCGCCAAGGTGAAACGACGTCTTGCGAAAAGTGATCAGCAAAGATTGAATGAGAAAATGACGCTTATTAGAAGACACCCGCGCACAGCAGGGGATTAAGGTGAAAAGTTGATGAGGATTAAAATAACGTTCACCCGTCACAGTGACTTGTTTCAGCAAGTCGCAATTATGAGATTAGGCCGTGTAAGTTCTCTTTTTATTCATTTTTTACAATATTAGCAGAAATTATCCAATCTGACTTCTTTTTTCGCCTTTTCTGGTTCTATACCTTGAAATAAGTATAATAAAATAACAAATATTGGGAAAAATTGGGATAAACTTTTTATCGAAGGGACAAAACAGGATGATAAAAATTTCCTACAAATAACCGCATGACGGACATCGACAGTTACTTCAAGCAAAAGTTTGAATTGCCTCTACCGTTCGACAATATTTGCTGTCAGAATTTGTCACATTACATTTTATTAAGATTTGTCTTTAATAAAAGACTGTAGATAAAAGGATAGCGTATTTAGAGAGACATTTTCCATAAGTAATATTATATGAAACTTACCAGTTTTTGAGATTTCCATGTATATAATATTTGTGCTATTGTTATAAAAATACGGAATAGAACAAAAACAGAAAAATATTTACTGGTACATAGCATAACGTTCAATAAAGAAGAATATGCTATTCAAGGTAGAAAAAAGCATCAAGAGCTGTCGGTAATGCAAGAGAAAGAGTACCTAGGAGTTTTTAGTCGGTAGGAGTCACCCCCCGCCGTACCCTCACGCAGCCCAGAAGTCCTATGTAAGATTTTTCTCCTGGTAAAATCAAAAGGTAGAAAACCACAAAAGAAAACATTTTGTATTGTGTATAAAGGACAGTCAGCTCAACATATACTGGTTGTCCAGCTGAGACTCGTTGGGTATATCAACACGCAAAAAACAGCAAAGAAGGAAATAATAAATACATAGCTCTTGACACTGTATTATGAATACTTGTATAATCCCAGCTATGCCTTGAATCATATCTCTAACGTTAATAACTTTATTATTTATTAAATATTACTGATCATAACTCCAGACATCAACAAGTAGAACACGATCTTTAAAATGCCCAAGTAAACATAAATGTGAAAAAAATTCCCATAATCCTTAACATACCCGAAATCATAAAATTTATAAATCACAGGTTAACAACCTGACCACGCTTGTAAAAATATTCAGGTACTTATAGAATGTTTTTTTTTTTTGTTAATTTTTTCAATCGCCATTCCGACGCTATCGGCCAAAGAACTGGCCGTCCTTATCAGACATCCACGGTATCCGCATTCCCATGTACCATATAGATACACTATCAATTTCCATCATCAAATATTTACTTACAAGCAAGACTTGATTTACGACACATCCAAGGTATGGGACGCGAAATATTTTTATTGCGTTAAGCAATATCTTATGCTCTGTGTCTGTTTATTGTAGAATTGAGTCATCGAAGTATCTTTAAGCCGTTGTTCTCAGAATATTCATCATCATTTTCAGCCAGCCTTAGTCCACTACTGGACGCTTTTGCTACTTCGGCTTTCTTATCCTTCATCATTTAGTATTTTGTTTGTTTATATTATTTGATTTCTCATAATGTTTTCTTCACCACTGAGTCTATATGCACACTTAGAATTAGATATGGTTGTCAATTTGAACCTACGATCTACCATAACTACAAGCTGAACTCGTATTTGTTTCCATGTAGAGACAAACCTAAATCCCAGACAAAGTCAAAGTCCAGCCCGAATCTCCGGTCTGACAACAGAGAAAGTTTGCTTAGATTTTCGCTTTATGATCTGTGCAACGATTTTAGTTTTGAATTCCAACGAGATATAAAAATAATTGGCTGTGGTGGTCTAATGGATAAGAGACAATTATTCATGCGTGGTGGCGCGAGATGTCGCAACTTTGTAACAGTATCTCTAGGATTTTTCAAATTAAGTATGACTTTAAAGAAACCGCATGGCATCTAATAGGAACGTCTATATGTAAATGTCTTGAGAACGTCGATCAGCTCTGCTGTTGGTCACGTTAGGCACGAATTATAAGCGCAAAGTGGATACAGCCACTAATGTAACTCTGATCACCTTGAGGGGAATATAGCGGGGCAATATATTATTATTGTAAAAAAAAGTATAAATACGCTAAAGTTGTCTTATCTCTATTATATGTAGACAGAGAAACACATATAAGGACTAGGGAATTTTCAAAATTTTGTAAAGGTTACAGAATGTGATAAAATATATTAAATTATTACTTTTTTGGGCAGTAGTTATTGCAGAATAAAATTTTATTAGAAAACTCAAATAATTCATAATATGTAAATTTTACATTAAGATAAACGAAGCATTTCAAACAAAGACAAGGGATTTGTTTGGAACACGGTAAGCGTAATGCCATTCAGAAAGCGGTATTAATGGACGGAACACTTCCTAAGCCAACAACCGTAGTTACTAATAATAAACACACCCTTTAAGAATTCCTCACTAACAGAAACTGGATAGACAGACTATCCATCACTCGTTCCCCTCCCCATGTATTATTTATGGGGACACAGCTACCCACTGCTAATCTTTCAATATCTTCAAAATTTCGGGGATCAAGAAACGGTATCAGCGATTATAATACTCTAACCCTTGTCGCTGTAGATATAGATGCCATTTTTGTTGGGATCGACGACAGAACAGCTACGGTTGCTGCGGAGTGCGATTCTGCTAAAGATGACATGATTTTTGCAGAAATAGCTCGTATTTATGAAGAAGTAAGGTCTGTTTTAGAAGTGTATGAGGTTGTTATCGTAATTCTATGATTTGTTTTCATGTAATGGAATTCAGGATTGCATTCTTTGCAGAATTAATGGTGTCCCCTTAATGAATTCTGTTTTCTGAGTGGCGGTAATGGATTAATTTTATTGCAAACGCATGCTTTTCTTGTAATCAATATTGTCATAACGTTTCATTACATATAATGAGTTGACGTATTCTGTCGACTTAAAATTAACTTAAAAACAACTTCCATTTTAAGTAATTGCATGTTGTAGCAAGCGCATTTAGTAATAAAATGGAATGTTGTAACGTAAAAATAATAAATTTTGATTAAGGACAAATTTGAGCAATCTTTAAAGATTATCGCTTTCTGTTCTGTAAATTCGTAGAAATTCGATAAAATTTGCTAAGAGAGAGTTATATAAAGTAATGCTTTGGTAAATAAATAGATTTACAGATTTCAATTAAACAAACAGCTTAGATTGAGAATAAACATTTCGATATTGTTTAATAAAATTTAGTTTTAAAAGCAATTTCGCTCCATAACGCTAATCCACCGGACGCGTTCCAAATCCCACTAACACTCGAGTTTCGGCAGCAAAAAATACTTCAACATATTTACTCAAAGATAAAACTAAATACAAATCAAATCGAGCTTCGTCTATTTCTATAAATAAGATACTTAGTAGGAGATGTGGAAGGAAAAAAATATTTTCGTGATTGGAAGAGAGGGGGCCGAGAATAGATCCCTGTGAGACTCTTTATGTTGTAACCGGAGTTCGCTTGTTTGCTGCACTCCATCGCGCTTCTCGGTGACTCAGCTTTTATTAGTTCATTATTGTTTGTTATATCATGTACTAGGTTACCCCCATCGTTTTGCCTGTATTTTTTAATATTTTACTAAGGAGAAGTATCAATCAACATCTTTTTTACGTTAAACAATTCACTTTCAGACTTTATTGAATTTGTTTCCCCAAAAATTAGTACTTTAGTATAAAATATCTTTTTTGCCGTGATACATAAAAACACGATTTTACTTGAAAAATCAAATTTATTGTAGTGAAAATAATAGAAAATATAGTAATATGATCAAACGCTTTCAAAAAACTATATTTCGTTTATGTTATCAAACATTTTAAACTAGTTCTTGAGATAGTAAACTGAAAAACCTTCAAAATCAAGTTTCGATCAAATTGAGGTGATATAAAAAATGATAATATTTAATTAAGGATATGCCAGAAGTAATGTGCGATTGAAACTTGAAAGTGAACTAATAATATGATTCGTATTTAGATGTCTCCTTTTAAACAGATAAGCCTTACAAAATAGAGACAAGGCAGAAGGTTTTTAGAACATTCTGCCCGTGTACTTTAGAGTTCTAAAATGGAGTAGCGTTCATTCCATAAATCCATGCAAGCATTACATGCCATTATGATAAATAACTCTAGAATAAATAGCTTAAAGATACACAAAAAAAGGTACCGTTTAAATTCGTATCTGTTATATATTCAAGCCATCTATCTATCTTTGCTATGAAAGCAATATAATATTTACCATCATAATATAATATTCAAGTTAATTACGTGAATTCTGCCTACCCTGTCCAAATATCTTATGCGCGTCACTACTGAAATGGGCTGATATATATTTCTCCAGAGCTACGACATGGGGCTCTTCAAGAAGACAGTGAAAAATGAACTCTTTGGTCGGCAATGCAATAATAAGTACTACGTAATACTTGTTATAAATAATTTAACGGATTTTATAAGCGAATTCTGAAAATCCACTGATTGGGAAATTAGGGCCTGGTTTTATGTCGTATTTTAAAAACTCTGATATTGTAAATGTTTTGCGTCGTGACTGTTCAAATTATCAAGAACAAAAACGCGCAGAGGAAGCAACTTCCCAACCCTGACGCAAATTTCGCAAATTATCAAGAACAAAAACGCGCAGAGGAAGCAACTTCCCAACCCTAACGCAAATTTCGCAGCACTAGAGCCCGCTCATGACCATGACCTGTGTAAACAAGTCAAAACGTCGAGTCATAAATAAAAGTTAGTTAATTGGTGTATAAGACCTGTTAAAGTGTTTATAATGAGCATAAAACGCGAAAGCTTAAAATGTGTTTAACGCTACTTGACCTGCAGTTGTCTATATAGGCGTTAGTAGCCACTTGATATCAGGTGGAACACCAGCCTACTTGCCGACAAAGAGTTAAAATGTGTCATAAACCATAAAACTTTGCTTAAAAAAGATATACATACTTTGAAATTAACCTCACCGTCACCCCATTAAAAACCATCAAAATAACTTACCTGTAACAAAATGAGAAAAGAATTACTAAAAACGAAAAAAATTAAACAGAAACAAAACGATAAATACGAAAATCTCCCGACTATATCTATTCATCATAAGTTGTTAATTTAAAAGCGACTTGTAATCGAGCCGATGTAAATGAACCAGCGCCGGCGCAACTCATTACGGCAGTCCTAACGACGCCTGTAAATCATACGGACGCCCGGGGCCCATTGTCTTCGGTTTCAAATACGTGATTCGTTCTTAAACTATAAAAAACCGGCCAAGTGCTAACCAGACTCACGCACCAAGGGTTCATTACAAATAATCTATGAATGTACTACACTGTTCAAGAGGCAAGATCAACCTGATTTAGAGATGGATTTATCTTTGCAGTTGTTAAATGGTGGTCTTCATATATCAATATAGATTACGGATCTTTTATCAACTGCAAATTCTTTTTTTTACGCTGACTGGACAAAAAGGCTACTTACTGTACACATGATAGTAAAAACAGTGTAGTCGAAAAACAATAGTGACTATCAAAAGACGAAAGTCTATTAATAGTCTCCGTCGACATGTCAGCCAATATATACCACGACTGATCCTCATATACACAAGCTATTCCCAATATGCGACAGCCCAAAACGAGTAAATATGACGGTCTTTACACACGTGTAATGTGGTACAACCATAAATGTGGTATATTTATAATCACAAATAACTTCTTTTTTAGTGATGTAATTGCAAAAGTGTGTTCAGACTTTTTCTAAACTTGTGATGGCAAATCTTACTTCTTTTAAAGTTTAATGATTTCAGGTCAACGAGAAGTACGCTATAGGTTTTGATTCTCTTGCAAAAACGGCAAAATGATAAAAAATACAACATAAACAGACATTATTTGATCACATTGAGTTAGAAGTTTGATTTTATCAGGGCCACAAGAAGCAGTAATGAGAATAAGACTTGAAAAAGGTCCAACGTTGTCGATTTGTGTTAGGAAGCTGGCTCTGTCTTTCCCACAGCACCCTGCAAACGGGAGCAGGAACACTCTGGTAGTTTTAGTAGGTAAAAGTCCAACTCACCGAGGCATTGGCCCTTACCGCTGCCATAATGGTCCAAGACAATTTCCACCGGGTTAAAAAAAAGCCACAAGAAGCCGTAGACTTGAATATTTCCTTTTAATTTCAACGTGATCGTAATCGTATGAGAATCCCGTATTTCCTATTGATGAGCGGAACTCTAAAAATCACTACAACATTCTGTGATTGATCCGCGAACACGAATTTTCGGTCTACCGTGTTTCTCTTGTGATTAATGATGACCATTCGGATATTGATTGTTATCGATTCCAGTACAAGTTTTAGATTGTCTTTGATCGAATCACTCTGCAGGTTCTTACTTCCAAATACCGGCTGATAAGAGCTCTTGTTTTGGAAGCCCTTCTTTCTGTCGATGTAATTGTTAAAGTTAAAAATTTCTTAAGGTACTTTTATTTTTATAATAGCGATGAAGTAGATATTCTACTGAAAAGAGAAGTGGTAGTGGTTTGCGAGGTGGTAGGGCCTCGGTGCCCGTCTGGATCGCGATCGCAGTGCACGGGTGTAAAGCCCGTCATAGTGACCAGATTCGGCTTGTCGCGTTTCGGGATCAGCTTGTGCATATCCAGTGGCTCATATACCTAGAGTCCTTCATTCGTGGTATATGTGGGCCGACATGACGATGTAGACTATCAATGGATTTTCATCCTTTGATAGTCGCTTTCGTTTTTGGACTACACTGTACTTACCATCAGGTACTCTGTAGTCACTATGTCGAGCCAGTGTAAAAAAAAAAGAAATTGGTTTCTTTAAACGAAGCGTGAAGAGATATTTGTATAAGTCGGCAATATCGCGGTGACTATTGGCAGGCTGTTCTTTTGATAGTCATGCTTGGTTTCTGGATTGCACTCCACTTTCCATCAAGTATTGTGCAGACAGTGTACCACGTCAAAACATTATAAAAATACAGTGCACCGCGTGAATAGTATAATTTCATCCAAAATAGGCAACGACTCTAACGGAATAAAATCCATTGACAATCCCCGTCGTCATACTGACCCTCATGTCCCACAAATGACAATCTCGACGATTTATGATGATTTAGTCTTAGTTTTGAGATGTCAGAGTAATAGCATGAACTGCATCGTCGCAGCAATTCACAACTGTAAACACCAGCATGGTTCCTCGCTTCAACTTGTCTCATTTCGGGATCGACTTAATTACGTCCAGTTGGTTATATACCTAGAGACACATTTGTGGTATATTTGAGCCGACATAGCGTCGGCAACTGGCATTGGATTTGTCCCTCGGCTTTGGCCCTCGCTACCGTTTTGAGACTGTGCTTTTAATCAGGTGAGGCGTACTCAAATTGTCGAGAAAGTGTGAAAAAAATCATTTTAAAAGTAAGGAACATCCCAAGAAAACAAATCGTTTCTTGAAACAAAAGATTGATCTGGCGACCCAGAATGCGGGCGCCCGTTGCCAAATAATTGTCAAATCCGATGTCATCGTCTCTCAGCCTGCCAGATACTATGTCGCAATTATAGATCTAATTGTAGATAGACGATCGACCGGTTCTAACTCAGAACTTTATCTCATTCTTCTGTTATTAACATCTGTTGTTTTTTAGTAACGAATTTAGATTTTATTTAGACCTCCATCTAAATGTAAAATACAGACTATCGAGCATCGACGTAAAAGTCGCTGACCTCATAGTCTTTTACCGGTTGTACAGTAAAGAATGTTCTCAGGGGCTACATTCTCTGATTCCGCCAGCCCTATTTCATTATAAACTCACTAAATACCGTATCAGATACCGTCTGTATGTGTTAGATGTTCCAATATCCGCATGAAAATATTCGCTTCTACATTCATCATGCTTAAGAGTGGATTATACTTCCAGCGAGCATATTTCCACAATCTTATAACTTGGGAGTTTTTAAGAGAAGAGTGAATAGACATTTATCGGGCGGACGCGACCCATCGTCGGACTATCTTCACATTACACTAGGTAAGACACACCCGCTTGCAAAACATATTATAATAAAAACTAAGTTTCTGCTCTATGTTGATTTAGAAACGGATCGTTGTGATAAAAGTTAATAATTAAAGTTTAGTACAAGGGAATGTATCCGCTTGTACAAATTAATGTATTACAAATTAAGATAACAATTCTAAAATTGTAAAACAATTGTCTATCATCGTCCAATGCCGTAAATTACAATTTGAAATTGAAACTTACAAGCACATACATATTACTAATATGACAGATCTTCCAGTTCTATACATTATCCACTAGAACGTTCTAAATTCAAACCCGCATTTACAAATTAAGTTAACAGAACATAAGAAAACAATTGCAAATAAAGAAACGACCTTAAAAGCAAACAATTTCGTCCAATCCAGTCGATCATCGTCCAATTCCGTCAACCATCAAAGAGAACGTTCGAAATTCAAACCCGCATGTACAAATTAACGTCGCAGCGTTTAAGAAAACAATTGACACGTATTGCGCGTTCGCCGTACGTTCAACCCGTTTGTGAATCATCGCGTGCTTTTGCGTTGGCATTGGGCCTAATCGCCGTGTCGGCCGTTCAATATATCTCGTCGCCGTCATCGCCGGCCATTCTTCGGCTGGTTGGGAGCGCTCGCTGACTGACAGGGTGCCGGGTATTGTCGCGGGTGACAAATTGACAGTCGACACCGTGGTAGATCACCTGTCCTTTCATTCACTCTCCGTTCGCGGCTGTCTACCTTCAGTCTACAGCTGATCCCTACATGCTTTGATTTGTTTACGTTTTATTACTGAATACACCTCATTTTATATTTCGATAACTGGACTGCATTATTCAAAAGCAAAAAATTAGCTTTTGTTTAAGTTCTTCTTTTGAATATCTTGACTTTGGTTTGTTACTATTAATTGTACTTTAACAACCGAACTACATTATTCAATATCAGAAAAAGGCTTCGATAAGCAATTACGCTAGTAGAGAAATGTAGAATATAGGTACATAAGCTTTTAAATTATCGCGTCAACATATCATACCAATAGCATACATTTTGCTCTTTTCTACAAACATTATCACCGATCGAATGTTGTTTGTCTAAATCCTATAGAGTCACTTTAAAGAGATGATTCAATTTTCCTTAATATAATAATAACTTTTAGAAGTGACTTGTCAAGTTTGAGTCTAAAATTAAAAAGTATTTTGAGGTACATATTGTTGTATACACTTTAAGTTTGTAGATCATGCCAAAACTGACAAGTATCTCCGCTGTTTACGTTTGATGGCACTAGTATATATGATGCTTTTATTAGATGTCATGCGGGTATCGCTCACAGGCGGTCTTACGGTCAAGTCTGACCAAGACTTAGCTATACAACACAATCAAAATGATGAAGAGTGGAGTGTAAAAAAAAAAAAACAGAGGAATATGGAAACCTCCTCCTTTTTAATTATGTTAAAAAGTACAAAATCGATGAGAGTACATTAAAAATTTAATTAAAAAGACGAAGAGGTTTGTAAAGATAGAGAAATACAGCGAACAGATTTTTCTGCCTACACTAATAAGGAATTGATGTGATTATAAATAGAGATAGGAGGGATAAAAAAGTAAATAAACAAAAGATTTTTTAATTATTTCTCATAAAATCGTTAAATAAAAGTGGAATTACGTTTTTAAAGTACCAGGCGACAATAACGGTGCAGGAGCATCAGCGCGGCAGAGTTCGCTAACGAGCGGTAACCCGACTCCGTAACCGATACGTTCATTAGCCAACCTCCTCGGCCGTTCTGCGATCCTGGTGGCGTTCGTCATGTATCTTATAAATTTTAATAGAGAATTTAAATTACCAATTTATTTATTTAATAATAAAAATATATATATTAATTAACTGAAAACAAGATCATATTCAAAATAATTTTAAAAAAATCTTCTAATATTGTAGATGTCAATGGATTTTGTGTACCTTTGATTCTTTGGTTTCATAGTGTATAAAGAAAATAATGAAACTTATGATTTATTTATGGCGCGATGATCTCACTCAGTAATGACTGTGAGAAAGTGAGATAGAGACTAATAAAATATCTCAGGAAATATTTGCGAGCATTTTATTGTAACCAGGGGGAAAATTACGTATAGGACTATCGGAAATGCAGCACTTTAGTGGCAGCGGCTCCAGTGAGTCGAATTACTAATGGCTGCAAGCCCCAGGATGACCCACAAGGAAGTTCGTATTCCTCCTATAATCCTACGAGCCAATATTTGGGGCCTAATTTAAACTTATAAAGCAAACAAAACGATTTTTTCTGAGGTTTAAATTGTTTCAATATACACCTATTAAAGGACACATAGAGGCTTATTTTAAGTACTTTTTAGAGGGACGATTTGCACAACCTTACCCTAAAAAAATCAAGTACTTCCTTTAATATAATAATTAAAATAATTATATAGACAACTCCATCGAAAGAAACTCATCTCGCATCCGTGCCACGGATGGAACAGGCAATAAAATGTCACCTAACTCAAGCAACGCCTTTTTTATAGAATTAGTTACAGGAATAAACAAAATCATCGTGTGTTCCGTATCTATTTTGTTTTAATAAATTGTTTATTAAAATCTAACCAATAAGGTTGTGCTGTCAATTGAAGTTAGCGTCAAGAAAAACGCTTTGATTTCCGTCGTTTTTGAGAAATTATTGCTACTGGAAGAAACATCTCGAAAGATAGGAGAGTTTTCTAATTTTGCAAACCTCTTTCGATAAAGCTGATAAAGCTAAATAGCTAATAACGCTATTTCAACGTTACACAAAAACAGATTAACTTAAATTTTCAAATACAGCACGGAGAATACTATGGAAAGGTCTAGCTGTGTCTCTATTTCTGTAATAACTAGTCGATTTGTAAAATTTGTAGGAAATGGGAGACTATAAGGAATTATATTGATCAGATCAATAATATATTTTTAGTTGACAAATATATAGCAAAACCGTGAAAACACTGTAAAACTCGGTTCAGTACTTTTTGAGTGATGTGCATCCAAACAGAGCGGCTAGTGGTGGTTATTTTTTTGGAGATTTATCAGTGATAAACAGAAACCATACAGACTGAGATAGCACTATGAGAAAATTATGAATGCGAAAGAGATAAAACAAATAGCTAAGACGTTAGCACGTCGCGTGTAATAATTAGTCCTATGCCTAATCATGCCAAATGTCATGGATAACAGTTAACTAACAATGATAATATCTCTTCATGTTAGATCACTTATAGGATGATCTGAGATACATTATTAACTATAACCACTTGGCGCTTCTATATCGTGCTCAACATGACCAATAGCGCATATGATGGCCGTTCGCAGAACACTTATACATGACATTTCTATTAAATGCCATGCGGTTGTCCTTACGATGCTTTCCTTCATCAGTGGGCATGTGACAGAAGAACACTACAGTCACAAGTAATCATGAAACTAAATTTATTTAAATATTATGATGTTAAAAAATTACATCGCCTCTTTAAGGGTTAATTGAAATATTCCTATAAATTTTAATTTTCATGTATTTATTAACACCGTTTCATTTATTCGAAAACGGAACCCCGTGCGGCTAATTAGCGGCCCGGTATAATTAAAAGCGCGATATTATTCGGTCTGAGCGACAGCAAAAAGCTATCTGGCATTCGAGTTTCGCTCGTCGTATTTTCAAAATCGGAACGCACTCATTTTTAAGCTCGGTTTCTCATCGCTACTCAAAAAGGGCTTGTCTATAGTCCCTTTGCAAGCTAAAACTAACTTTATGATATACGTTTTAAGTTTGAATTTACTGTGGTGCTATTTCGCAGTTATAAAACTTAGGTTTGATATTGCATGCAGTGAGCGGCGGTTGTGTGCGAGTGAGTTATTCGCGAGATAGTTCCTGAGATATCGCTTATGTTTACCAAACAAAACTAATTGAAACCGTAAACAAATTGAGCTTTTGAATCTTGTTTACCGTACTTAAAGTATTTCATCGGCAAAAGTTCTTTTAAACACGAATATTTCTACAGATACCACAGACAATTTATTTTAAGCGAATCTTACGCTTGCCCTTGAAAGTCAATTGTTTCGAAAATGGAACGCTGGAAATCCAATTTGCAAGTTTTAAAAATGGAACGAACGGACGCGTCCTTTTCCTTATTGAAAAAGTTTATATTGTCTATTGCAATTGAAACATAATAAGGCGGTTGCGGCCATAGACAATGGTTTAGGGTTGTCACATTAAAAGTAATGTTGTAATCTCTGGTTTGTAATGTGATGGCTTAATATAAAAGGGGACCGTATTTGCATATAAATGACCGAGTTAAATCTTCACACATTCCTCTAGGTTTTTGACCTTGTTGTGGGCAATCACTGTTGGGTAAGTCCACCAATTAATAGTTGTAAGTTAGAATGAACTATGTTAGTATACTCTTCATAGGATAAAATCTGAGGTTAAAATTAAAGATACAGCTGTCCAGATTAGCAAGTGGGTTAGAAAGTGCCATTTGGCTGGTCAATGGCCACATATTCCAAATAATCGATGGTTCTGGAGAAGAAACTAGAAACGGTGAATAAGCAAACGCAGCGTGGGACGTCAGATTTTTGTCAGTGTAGGTAGGTAATGGCCATACGAGGTGATGTCTAACGGAGTAAAATATATGAGTGAGTTGTAGCCCAGGCTGGGTAGATAGAGAGTTGAATGGCGGTGAAATGGGTCGAAGGTATTGTAATGGGTCCGGATCATGAATAGATGCAATTGACATATGCTAAGAGAGAGGCCTATACTCCACAAAACGCTAAAGGTGTAAAGGATAATGATCATGAAGTATTTATAACAAAATCCGAAATTTTATGTTTAATTTGTACTGAATATGACTAGGTTTACTATACACACCTTAAATAGCCAATTTTCATAAATTAAAAACGTCCAAAACCTACTTCAAGTCTAATTTCAATTTTTCATGTATAAAAAAGCACAAAGTTACATGAAGCTAACGTCAAATGTAACTATAAAATGTATATGATACTTTCATTTACGAATACACATAAATCCCTAGTTTCAACTATCGGTTACACGGACTAAAGTCTTCTCGAATAGAAAGTAGGCACTTGATTGCGTCAGTTGAAATCAAAAGTTGTGGAGTGACTCCACAGTGTCACGAACTGTCCCCTACTGTTAACCGATTCGATATTGCGTCAATGTAAATCCCTCTTCTGAATTAGAATTTCTATTTCTACCTAGACTCTGAGTTTTACTAGATATGTGACATATCCATTATAAAAACTGTAATGGGGCTGTGTTTATCCGATAAATGTCAAAATGCTAAGCTAAACACACACGGGTAAATTGATATTTGATAAGAGAATATTTGTAAAAAGTTTAGGAGGCAATACAGTAAGAAAAAATATATAAGCATTTTTTAAAATAGTCGAAAAAAAATATTAAAAAGAGCATCAAAAAGTGGATGCAATGACACATCTGAAATATTGCTTAATCGCCCCTCATAGCTTCTGATTTTGCATACAAGTTAAGATCAATGATGAGTTGAATATAGGATCATTCGATTTTTTCAGTATTAGCAAGCTGGAATGGTAGCGGCCAAGCTAAAAAAGAATGGCTGAAGGATAATCTGTGCGACAGCCCTACACCGTGTTAACGACCAGTATCCCGTATGATTCTTTTTTCAAAACGACTTTTTCCGAATTCGGCATAGGTTAAAAAAGTTGCGTAGTAACCACGGTACCTGTCCTCATGCGCAGGCGCAATCTGAAATTGTAATAACGGCCAGTTATATTTGAAATTTAATAAGCCTGGTCCCCGTTGCAGACGGCACTTGTTAGGGATAGGCAATTTTTATCAAAGTATCGACCATTTCTATCGATATATTTATTTAACTCTCACCGAGCTTTTTGTACGGGTTCTACAAACTAACTACAACGCAGCTGATGAAAAGTACAATGTTGTGCAATAAAAGCCGTGTCTATCAAAGGACGCGAATACATTGACTGTCGTCGTTGTCATGGGGACTACATATACCCCGATTGAAGGTCGTTAGGTACATGAATAACTGGACGTACACAAGTTAAGCTTGATGGGTAGTAGTACATTGTATTGCGCAATCTGAGTACGATTTTTGTGAGTCGCTTGTCGACAATCGCTGTATTTATGCAAGCCTACATAAATATCTCCTCACACTTTGCTTCAAGAACTCGATCTTATATAATTATAAGACCATGTTCCCCAGAATACTATTGCACGATTCTAGATTCACGATTTTAGTTCTAGCCGAAATGAAAGTCACTGTACAACTGTGCAAACTATTGCGCGTGACTCTGTCTTGAAATGGAGGAGGCGGAAAAAGATATACATCTCTTTAAAACAATCGCCAGGACACAAGGAGTAAAAAACTCTTGGCGTGGCATTATCCCTGCGCAGCGGAAGCGTCACTTTATGTTCTAAAGACCAAATCATCCACAATGTGGACAGCTCTTCATTACAACCTATCCAAAGAGCTTTGTCAAGACGAGATTCTATCATTTACAATGCTACTAAAAGCTCTAAAAACGTATGGTACTGACATAACTTTGTTTAACACATAGATGAATACCACGAAGACCGAGATTTGGCAAATGTAATGTGGGACGCCTATGGAAACGTGAAAGACGAATTGCGAAATGTAGCTAGAAATAATGGATGAGAAGTATCGAAGATCAGGCTCGATAGGACTCTACAGAGGCATATTTTCACCAACGAACTAATGTGGGCTCAAAATAAATAATAACAATACAATTCCACGCTATATCCCTGTCACGTCAAGCAAAGACACGTTAATGTCGGTAACCACTTTGAGCTTATATGTCGTGATCAAGTCGCAACTACTTCCTGACCGTGCATTTCATTATGTGGGCTTACAATCTATATAATAATCTATATATCTTATTTTGGGAGTCGAAGCTGCTCGCGTCCGTAGGCTTTACCCTAGTTTCCCTACACGTGACTCCTGGGTGGTGCTAAACGAGCAGTAGCGAGGTGGTAGGGCGCCGGTGCCCGTCTGGATCGCGACCATAGTACATGGGTGTAAAGGCCGTCATAGTGACCAGTTTCTGCTTGTCGCGTTTCGGGATCAGCTTGTGCATATCCAGTAGCTCATATACCTAGAGACCTTCAGTCGTGGTATATGTGGGCCGAAATGACGATGTAAACTATCAATGAATTTTCATCCTTTTATAGTCGCTTTCGTTTTTGGACTACACTGTACTTACCATCAGGTACTCTGTAGTACTATGTCGAGCCAGTGTAAAAAAAAACATATATAAAGAGTTGTTCTGGCTAAAATATCCTCGTAGAGCCCGAAATACTGAAGCTAGAAACATAATAACTTGGCATTGGATTTTTTGCATAACACAGGCATAAACTATGGAATGATTATCTGTTTGTTTGAAAACTCGACATTAATGAATCTAAATCGAAGCTGGGCGAAGTAGGCCGGGTCCGCTAGATATGAACATTTGTTTATCGATAACAAAGATCCCTCACTAGTGTTTATACTTTTTAATTTTACATCTGACCTTCGTAGCGGTGTCCGAATGAATACGTCGATACTTTTTCTGCGGAGTTGTCGCCTGAGTGCCTTTTTGGACAAGAGAAACTTTTATCTTGCTCAATAATACAACAATAACATACAAAACCCGTATTTACTTTAATTTTTATTATTCCTTTTATGCTTTTTGCATTTTTTCAATTCCCAGTTTGGAATGTCTGTCAAGTAATCAGTATAACTTTGGGGCAATAAGGGGTAATCCATTTATTACGTCACATTATAGGCAACAGTAGTATTCTTTTTATATAAGTTTTTTGGTCGTAGGGCAATTGCCCGAACAGGGTCGTGACCATAGTTCACAAGTGTAAAGACCGTCATAGTGACTCGCTCTGGCCTGTCGCGTGTCGGGATCAGCTTGTGTATATCCAGTAACTCATATACCTAGAGACCTTCAGTCGTGGTATATGTTGGCCGACATGACGACGGAGACTTTTAACGGATTTTCATCCTTTGATGGTCGCTGCCGTTTTTGGACCACACTGTACTTACCATCAGATGTATTGTAGTTACTTTGTCGAGCTAGTGTAAAAAAAACCATCAGGTGGATTGTTAGACTGTTGGCCTCGTTTTATATATCTATAGAAACAAGTTAAGGTCTTTTTTAATACTTCCACAGCCAAGTGATTACAATGCTCCGGATGTTAAACACAGTGCAGTAAAGAAATCAAAAGATTGTTCGCGGGCATCGCCGCGACCTGCCGGCCAGCGCAAAAGTCTCTTCACACTTCCGTTAAAGAGACAAATATCACTTAGAGAAAGGAATACACCGCCTGGAAGATCATTCCTCAGTCTGATGACACGACATAGGTACAAATTGGAAAACTTTTTAGTACATCTCGGAATAGATGTAACGAAAAACTGTAGAAGGAAGGGAGAAGGTGAAATCAGCGCTTCTGGGGACTTATTTTTCCCATTTTGGTATATAGAGTCAAAGTCTTTAGAACGATAACAGTAAATATTAGAGAAAGTTTTAATTCCTTCATTCTTTCGAAGACGCTCGCGGGTCTAGGAGAATAAGGATAGTCATCCAAGATAGATTAATCCAAAATCGATTTTTTGGCCACATAAACACTATTTTGAATATATAAATCTGCTGTATATCGATGTTTCATACTAAAAAATCAAAAATCGATTTATTATATTTAGATAAAGACCATAAAATTATTCACAGTTAGTTGAATATACCCAAACACATGGAAATAAATAACAGTTTTTAACTTATTGACTTATTTAATACCTGATAGTTTGGTTTTCACTACCATACATGTGGTTCTTACAATAGTTTTTACAACCATAAAAACAATTACTGAGTCCCCTAAACTAAGGAATTCCTTGTTTTTAATGATTAGACATCGGTTACTTTCTTTACTTTCTTTCTACTTTGGTATGTTTCTTGTTTTCTATAAATGCCTTTTTCTATTTTTATATTTTAAATACAAACTCGATTAAATATCATTTCAAAAATCGATCTTTGGGATATGAATCATTTCCTCAAATCGAGATTCGAATTGATTTAAATATCGATCTTTTTTGAGAAGAATCGCCATCTCTAGAGGTGACTTTAGATAAAAAGCAAAAAATCTCTTTAAGGAAACTTAAAGATACGAAGCGATAAGTGAAAACACGTGCGCTGGTCCCGGGTTCGTTTCCAGTTTAAATATAGAACGAGAGCAGCACGAGGGGTACGCGGTGCGCAGGGTGGGCGCGGGAGACGGGGGATTAGTAGCGAAGCACCTTTTTATAGACAGTTGTGCACTCTTAGCTGATTTACCCCAAACTTTGGGAGATTAAAAATTGAAACAAAATATTTATGTGTGTTTTTTATTACATATAAGATAAAGACACACTAATAAAATCTTGGATAACAAGTAATTGAAAAATATAGATACGAAGTAACAAAATTGTTATGATACATTTATACATCAGAAATAGAAAAACATTTATCTGGCACACAGCATACCATACAACACAAAATAGGTTTATCAAGGCAGAATACACCTAAAGCAAATACATTGTCTTGTGATGTGCCAAAGGGAAGTTAACATAATACGCTAAGAGACTAGCTGTGCCACCCAGGGCTGATTTTCAGATGATATTACACTATTTTAGTTAGGAACGATTACATTACTTCCCGAAAAACATTTACTCCGAACCAATGTAGACATTAAAAAACACTACGTTTCCAATGGTTTACAACATCACTTTAATTTATGACTAACAGCTCATAGAACACGTCTGATAGTCAATAAGACAATATTGTCTGCCATAGATAAATTACAGATGGCACCCGATATTGACTGAAATTGGATGAACAAACATTTTGTATTTTTTTACGATGATTCTACACCTTTCAATTTTTCAAATAAAAAAAAGACAAATTAGCAGAAAGTACATGATTTCATACTTATTCCCAAATTGAAATGTTTAACATTCAGTAAAATTACATTTTATGCACAAATTTTTAAATTGATAAGCGATCCCATTCATTACCAACGCATGTTTAACAAAATTTAAAATGTAATTTTGGCACGTATAAAATAGCACCGGGTGTTTTTTAAGGAATTTATTGACTTGGTTGGCAGCACTGCTTAAAGGAGCGTCTGAGTCGCCGCTGTCTCGTAAACACACTCCGCTGTAGCTAAATGACGTATCAACGCTAACGAGGTTCCTATACGTCAAGAAAAACAATTTGAATTTAGAACTATCCCATCTAAATTTAGAACAGGTATGGAGTTTAACCACAGATTAATAAATATAACATAAGCGGAGCGTCAATATTTAAATTATGTAACTTTTAAAGATTTTGTGGTTGTGAGTAGGAAAGGAAAAAGAAGGAAATCCGGGAATGAGCTAGTATATCGGTCCACGGTGCCAGTTCAGGGGTGATTTCACGCGTTTCTGGGTTAATGAACAGTTTGAAAGCGCAGAGCATTCGAATTTCCACTGATTTTTCACAGTACAGCGTTATAGCGTTTTTACTAAGATTTTACAGCGAGCGCGTTGATAGTTCAAGCGAAGTGCTCGAATCTAGAGAGGGAAAAGATTAGGTAGGTAGGGGGATAAAAAGTTGAATGGGTTTTGCTTGTGTAACTTATACTAAAATATTATAAATATAAAATAGGAAATCAAATAAATGCAAATTAATAATAAACGGTGTAAACACTTTTGCATTATCCGTATCCTATTTTATTAATTTTCTTTTATTTAGTGCAAAATCATTTGATTTCTAAAATGCATGAAACCAAAATAACAAAACATTTAAAAGTTTTTGTCTCTAATTAAGTTCTGTTGCTTGTGAAAGAAAAATAGAAAAAAGTATGGTGTTTTTTTTTCTTTTTGGCACATTTTACCGGTCATAAGTGTGAAACTTTAAAAATTATCTTCGTCTGTATGTCATATTCTTTATTATGACTTATTATTATTTTATAATCTACACAAATTACGGCCAGTGTACACGTCGTCAATTAACTAAAATGATTCACAATTACAATTTAGCTTCATTTAAATTTAGAATAAAAGTTGTTTAACAATCAAAAAGTTTGTTTTATTTAATTATAATTAAGATAATTATGAGCACTCCATCGCAGATTTTACAAACTGAAATTGACTATTCAAATTTTTGAAAAGGTACTACAGCATAAGTTCTGATGACTTTCTCGTATCTACAGGCATATACTTAATATTAAATGCAAAGTATTTAGTGTTATTGTTGACAACAGACCAACAATCGTAGCGTTGTAGTAGCCTATAGGCAATGGAAGCTACTGCCTATGTTAGTAAAAAAATTAAAATTAAAATCTACTGACTGTGCTGATGTAAGCCAGTATGCGTATGTATGTGACAGGCAGCCAGTGGACAAGAACACATAAATCAGTTGCTTGTAATATTGTATTTTTTGACAACTCAGTGGGAAGCGAACACTCTCTACATTTTCTGCTAATGTGCTGTCAGGGTCTTATTTATTTTAGGACAATAAGCATTGGAAACATTTCGAACATCGGCGGCCATTCAAGCCGCGCGCGCCGTCCGTCACCGGCCATAGACAAATATTGCTTTTTAAAGAATCGGCAAAAAATTAACCTCCATGGGAACCGCCAATCACGGACACGCGTTTTGAATAAAAATCGTACATTTTTACATGATTCCACAGTAAAACCGGCGAGAGACGTAAGCCTGGTTCGCTGCACATTGCCTCGTGAATACAAAACACATTATAAGTGCACAATATTTGCATTTTGAATTACGCGATTGAGGTTTGGCGCCTTCTTGAGCTTCCATCATAAGGGCGTTTATTTGTTACACGAGCGAGCGGACGAGAGAGCGGTGTACTTGCTCTAATATAAAACAATCAGTAAAAGTAAATTATTCGCTACCTATGTTCTAACTAATTTAGTTTTTTATTAATATTTAAAAAAAATATCGTCATGCCATTTTTCTTTTAGGTTAAGTAGAGTTAAATGGGTACCTGTATCTCGTACCAGTAGCGTAGCCAATCTCTATTCTGATGGCATGCCTATATACGATACTAGCAGATTCGGTCTTTCTTCGTCCAGGTAAGGTTTACCCTCAAAAGTGGCTAACTTTTAAGGAATATTTGAACCCTTATTATATCCTCTTAGGGGAGGAACATGAATAATCTTCCTTGATGGATGCCTACATCGTGAAAAGAACTCAGTGTAAAAAACAAGTTTTTATATCAGCTTCAGTAATGTAGGCTCTACTAAAACATAATATATTAATTAGGACAATTCTTTTATATATATATACATTTTAGAATTTTGTAATTTATTCAGAGTTATTAATATTTAAGTATTTAAAATAGAACACGCCACGGTAGGTGTAGTGTAAACGTCCTTTAGCTAAGTGGAGCGAAAATTTGCGCAAAATGGTAGGCAATTGTTGAATGAGAAAAGCCGATGATCATGTTTAGTGGCGAACCTTATGTCCACCAGTGGATAAATACGGCTGGATAATGCACACAAATATTATTACTGACTTCTGTGTCATAAATCGCTCCCCGCTCCCGCTAAGCTCATCACCCAGCATATATAGTAAAACGAATTAAGTACAACATTTTATTGGCAACATTGGCAGTGACATTGACGGGTAGGTTTAAAAATAAATCGCATAAAGATATTATCTGACTGACGTGGTATTGGAAGGGCGGGACTTAGTATGGTGTTCTACATGAGTGCTTACGTTAGCTTCACGCCTTATGTAAGCCAGGATAGACACAAATAATCTTTATATATTCTAAAGTCCGTTGATATAGTATTAACACCGCGACGTCCGCGCAGTCAGTTCCATTAAAACGTCGGTGGAATATCAGATATATTTTTTGGGAGTCGAAGCTGCTCGCGTCCGTAGGCTTTACACTAGTTTCCCTACACGTGACTCCTGGGTGGGGATAAACGAGCAGCAGCGAGGTGGTAGGGCGCCGGTGCTCGTCTGGATCGCGACCACAGTACATGGGTGTAAAGCCCGTCATAGTGACCAGTTTCGGCATGTCGCGTTTCGGGATCAGCTTGTGTAATCCAATAGCTCATATACCTAGAGACCTTCAGTCGTGGTATATGTGGGCCGACATGACGATGGAGACTATCAATGGATTTTCATCCTTTGATAGTCGCTTTCGTTTTTGGACTGCACTGTACTTACCATCAGGAACTCTGTAGTCACTATGTCGAGCCAGTGTAAAAAAAAATATATATCAGTGCTGGATGATGCGTACGGTGCTCTTTGAGCAGTAGCATTCATTCCATAGATGCATGAAAGCATTGCATACCCTAATGATAAAAAAGTCTGCAATACATTGCTTAAAGTTAAACAAAAAAGGAATCATTTATATTCATATCTATCCTTTATTCACGTCATTTATATCTCTTATAAAAGCAATATAATATTAACTATAATAATATAATATTCAAATTAATTACGCAAATTCTGCCTACCCTGTCCAAATTCCCTACGCACGTCACTGACTTTGTGATTGGTGGCAGCACACCGGTTACAAGATGTGATGTTATATATTATTCTTAAATTGCTTTATATAAATATGTATTCTTCTTTCAGTTATCAATTTTTCATTCTTTCTTTATACTAATTGGCTCTCGAGTGAATGCGTTTGCGCGGATGAACCTATTCAATCTTCTTTTAAAAACTCTTAAATTAATAGAACTTAGAAAATAGAGAGTCTATTTCACTTCATCGTATTATGATGAAGAATTCTTCTTTTACCTTTAAGCAGCAGACTTATATCCAGTATATAAGTGGTATACCTTACAAGAGGCCACTCGCATCTGATGGTAAGTGAGTTTATGAATGACCAAAAGAGTCAAGGTACTGAAGTCTATTCATAGTTGTCCACATCAATACACGAACTGATCTTAAAAGGCAACAAACCAGAACAAGTCACTATGACAGTCTAGCGACGACAGGTTGACATAACCAAATTAATGAAGCTCGTTTACCGACTACTTAGAATGTTTAAATTGCAATCTGAAGTAAGTTCTACTTTTATGCGTCCGTGAAGTGCACGCTACTACAATATATCTATCCATCCATATAGTCATCTTTATAAAGTGTTCGGACATCTACTATCGATATTGAAAAGGTCGATACCACTATGTAAACAAAGACTTGTCTACGTTTTAGATGGAGTTCAGGCCATGCGAAAGTGTGTATCGCGAATTAGGAGTTCAGGTAAAAGTGTACGAATACATACTTTTCCCCTCAAAATTTTATTTTTTCTACATTACTGTTATATTAACCCTGGTGAAACATTCTTTATTTATTGATTATTTCTGTACCTGGTGAACTATTAAATAACATATCTTTTGTTTGTGTATCACTGATGGTTATAAAGATATTGGAGAAAAACTGACTGTACGAATACTTTTTTGACCCACTATATATGTCTATATATTGTCTGCTTTTTTCACATTTTATAACATGAGAATATTTAAACGATGAATGAATCGGTATTTGTTGAGTGAGCGCGCTCCAATGTCGGTCTCATCGTCACTTTCCATCGAGTAAGATTGAGGTCAAGTGCAAGTCTGTCTATAATAAAAAAAAAAATATACATACAAAGAGACTTGATTGATTTGATCATCGTAAAGCCTTATTTACCGAAGCTAGACATATGATCTATTACACTGGATTCTTTTTAATATAATAAATACGCCGCCACTAACGGTGGATTTTTTTTTATTCCTCCCCTAAGGGGGTGAAATAGGGTTAAAAACATTTGTTTGAAGATACATTAACTATGATGTGAGCTCTCTAAAAAGAGATATTTAGCTTTTGGGTTAGAAATAAAAAAGTACGTGACGCAACGGTGTTTGAAAAGCAAATCCCAAAGTGGGCAAAAATGGTTTTCTGACAAGCAACGCCGGGTCATTACAGCTAGTAGAGTGCAAAACGCGTCATGTCGCGACTCGCGAGGCGGGTCACGCACGGAACGAGCGAATGCAGCGCACGGTGCGATCTGTATCTCGCGCGGAAAGTTCGCGCGGCGCATCGCAAACGCGACCGTGCGTCTATGACATCTTGTGTTGCCAACATTACGACAGAGAAATTGAAATATTCTCAAGTTCACGGTAATAAAAACTTCACTTGGAAGAAATAACTATATCTATCTATTTGTAGAATTATTAAAAACTCTCCTAAAATGCTACAATTTCAGTATAATACAATAGTATTTCAGTATCAAAGTTTTTATACCATAAGTTTATTTTTACAATTTAGATTTAAATATCAAAAATAAACTTATGGTATTATATATTTGAAGATATTTAGATAGCTGACACTTATCCATATAAAGCTATTACACCTGTACAAAGTACAAAACTCTATCACAATCTAAGGTTATGACCTTCAACAGAAACAATTTAACTTCAAATTACAATGCTTGTACAGAAAGTCTTGTCTAATTTAAAAACATATTATGAAACAAAGTCTGCAAACTACTGGAAAAACATGATCATCTAATATGCTGCTCAGAAAGGTATTAACGTTACAACAGATATAACATATAATTATTTAGAAAGATTTAGGCAGTCATAAATGAAGATAGTAGCTTGAAATTTGTAAGCTCTGTCCTTTTTGTAGCACAGGCTTCCACTAAGGCTGGATTGTTTGGTATACCACCCCTAATGAGGTGAAATGCAGGTTGAAATTTTGATTGAAAATCCGTCAATGTTCAAGTACTTTGAAAACTTGTTTTTAGCTTTTTTAGGTTTTATTTATAATCATAAATACCTTTTGGAAACTGAACTCACAATATAATAAAATAAGAAATTTCTACCAGGTAAAGCTGGGTCAATATGGGTTGTATGGGTGTATGGGGTATAATTCCTAATCAAAGTCTTATTTAATGTATATAGTATGTGTAAATGTATATTCATATCGAGGGGTGAACGCTTATTTGGTTTAAGCGACATTTTTTGGTGATATAGTAATATATGGATATATTTTCGGAATCAGTGTTTTTTTACCGATTCCATATATATAACTATATAACCAAAAAATGTCGTTTAACCCAAATAGCCTTTCATTCCTTGATATAATTATCTATGACACTTAAAAATAGTCTTTAGAGCTGTATATCTATAATCTATTTCATCCTCGTTGTTATCTGCAGGTTGACACAACGAATAGGTGTCAGTTGAAAATCGGAGCTGGGTGGGTCAGCTTTTCAATAACATTTGCTAAGTTGGTGCATCATCACAACACAGGGTATCTGCTTTCACTGTTTGCTACCTTGATAAACCTGTCCTTCTGTGCATATGTTATGTTATATACTAAGTAAACGTTTTTCATCCTTTTCTTTCTATTTTAAACGATCAAAAAAATTAAATAAATTTAAGAGGTAGGTAAAGAAAACTCTCATTTTACGGTTTAGATTATATGCATATAAATTGAATAACGATAAAACATTTTATTTTTCTATTGTTCTAAAATAAAAACAAAAAATACCTGGCAACACTAATTAGAACTGTTACATGTCGCTAGTAAAATTTGTGTGCCGATGATCTTTGCTTGATGTTTTTCTATATTCTTTAAAACGAATAAACCACTCAGTTCGTTGTTACACAAGTTTTTACGCGATTCTGCTTACACCGGTATTTTTTTAATTGTATATACGCCGGCATGTTCATTTATTTTTACTCTGGCTCGATAAAGTGACTACAGAGTATCTGATAGTAAGTACAGTGTAGTCCAAAAACGAAAGCGACTATCAAATGATAAAAATCTGTTATAGTCTCCGTCGTCATGTCGGCCCAAAACCTCTGGGCTTTTCCAGTTTAAGCACGAACTATGGCACCATATTAATTAACTAATTATTAATAATGATTAATTTTTATGTATATTTATATATTGCTTAATGTTTCATGCTATTCTTCATATTTGGTACATCACTTTAAAAGTATTTTATGTATAGTTTTTATTGTAGCTATTTATTATATTAAATTGCTCTAATATTAGTACTGCGGCGTCCACGCAGTGAGTTCCATTGACCATCGGCTGAAAATCAGCACTGGATGGTGCATAACAGTGTGCCCAAGCAGGCCAGCTTAAGCTAACCCGAGTGCTCTTTGAGTTGATGACAGGACACAGGATACTTGAGGTGATATTATAAAGGTAAGAGTAAGAGAACTTTTTTTTTCGATTAAAATAATGTGAGCAGTAGTTTGATTGTTCGCGATCTCTGCATCATATTAATTCTTTGATAAATCTTAAAGAATAGCCAACAATCGGAGATAAAGAACGCGTTTTTCCCAACGGACCACAGCACGTCAGAATCCGTGTCAGCGACACACAGACACAATGGGCGTCTAACAAGTTTAGATCGGACGCGACCGGCATAATATTAACGATCCAACTTAATTTACTTTCCAGCGGACCAGCGGCTCCCGAAGTGTGTGACGTCCCCGAGGTAGTGAGGTGCATTGCATTTTTGCATCGACATAAAAACGCAGTCGCAGTCTTTTATCGGTTGCACAGTAGAGGGTGTTCTCAGGGGCTACGTTCTCCAATTCCACCGGCTCCATTTCATCATAAAACCACTAGACACTGTGTCGGATATTGTATGTGTTGAACGTTCCTTATATCCACACGAAAAGATTAGCTTTTGCATTGTTGAGTGGAATATGCTTCCAGCCACCATATTTCCACAATCTTATGACTTGGAAGTCTTTACGAGGAGAGTGAGGAATTTGTTGGGCTGACGCGGTCCATCTTTGGTCTTATCTTTGCTTTCCACCAGGCCAAGCGTCCGCCTGTAAATCATAAAAAAAAGATAATGCCTGCCTGCAACGCTGAAGACCCCGGGTTCGAGTCTCGGTGGCTGCAATCGTTTCTTTTTGTTTATACCTTTTATGTGTATCCCTGAGCTCAATTTTTATGGTGTTTAGTATTTTTTATGGAGTTTTTACTGGCTTGTGCACCTTCTGTATTATTGTGTATTACGTACATTACTTAAAAGTATTCTATGTATTTGTTGTCAATACTTGTTTATTATAGTGAACGGATCTAATATTGAATTAGCACCAAGGCGTCCGTGCAATCGGTTCCCCTGAGCATCGCCTGAGAATCAGCGCTGGCTGGCGCGTACAGCGTCGCCCAGCACACGCTGAGCCGAGTGCTCTTTGAGATAGGTAGCAGCACACAGGATACATGATGTGGTGTTATGTATTATTCTTACATTGTTGTTTTTATATAAATATGTTTGTTGTGTTATTTCCTCTGTCTCAATAAACTTTTTCTTTCTTTCTTTTCTTTATTATTACTGTGTTGTTATTTTGTGTCATAATCATATAAAAATGTGTAGATTATTATAGACTAATATAAATAAACAATACATCATAAGTAACAGCATATTAAATTGACAAAATAGTATATATAAAATATTACATTTTTCTTTTAATTTTGTTTAAAACTAAAAACAAACCTTTAACAACCAATTTAAAAAAATTCCCTATGCACATTAAATATCCCTAACATCAAGGGTAAAGCTTTCAACTTGGTATCACTGAGGTGCTTTACTGTATTTGCTTTGTGGCCGTAGACAATATGTAATCAGATTAATGGAAAACAATTACGATTACATTTGGAATCATTAATATGATTACATTTTGTTCTACTATGTTTTAAACACTAATGAATTATCAATTGCATACACATTTATTACATTATAATGCTTAGAAGAGTTTTAATCATGATCAGAGACTAACAAAATAAAATTACGATTATATTTAGCCTATCTCTGGTTGTGGCGAGTGGAGCGCAAGGTTGGGAGCCACTGGTGCTCTCCGTCTATAGTTATTCCAGACGCAACGCAACACACAACTGTTCGACATCGAAAGTCGATTGTCCATACTCAATAGGTTTCGAATAAATCTAAGATTTTTAATTGGTGACCGTTTAGAGCAAGTTTTATACGTTAATAGCGCATTTTTATACCCATAATTATCTGAATATATGTTTCCTAAGTAAACTCAAAATAGCGTTATGAATCACAGCGTTAGTATTTTTTTATCACCAAGGCAAACGAAACCGGGAGCATAAGTGAGTCCAGGAATAAATC
This sequence comes from Automeris io, assembly GCA_036320925.1. NCBI lineage: Eukaryota > Metazoa > Arthropoda > Insecta > Lepidoptera > Saturniidae > Automeris > Automeris io. The sequence goes on from JAUDJH010000018.1 coordinate 621,911, forward strand.
AACAGGGTTACCACACCTCATGTCGGACGTTAAAAGGCTTAAATTAATTCTAACCTTTATCGCAAAGACTTATTGCAGGAGTGGACGTTTCTCCGCCTACCCTCTAGATGCGGGACAGCGCGTGATAGATGCATGTCAGATATTTTCGAGCTCATTACGCGGTCTCCTGCATTCCGACGGTCACAATGTCCGTGCCAGAGCCGTGTACTCATCCGTCACTTGAGCACGCACAGTAATTATAACTATTGCATTAAAGCAGGGATTAGGGACCGAACGAAGGCTTCGGGTTCGGGTTCTTTCGGCTCAAAAACTACATTCGAGAAAACCTTTAAATGAATGTAAATAGAAAATATAAATAGGTGCTAAGTTAAGAAATAATATAGATAAATAATAATAGTTAGAAATAAGGAACAGAAGTATGGCAAGTAAATTGTAATGGAAATAAGTAATTGTAAGTAGAAAAAGAAAGCATAAAATAAAAGAACAACTTGTAAAAGAGCAAAGAGCAGAACAAGAAGAGAAGTTTTTTGGGAGTCGAAGCTGCTCGCGTTCGTAGGCTTTACCCTAGTTTCCCTACACGTGACTCCTGGGTGGTGCTAAACGAGCAGCAGCGAGGTGGTAGGGCGTCGGTGTCCGTCTGGATCGCGACCACAGTACATGGGTGTAAAGCCCGTCATAGTGACCAGTTTCGGCTTGTCGCGTTTCGGGATCAGCTTGTGCATATCCCTGTAGCTCATATACCTAGAGACCTTCAGTCGTGGTATATGCGGGTCGACATGACGATGTAGACTATCAATGGATTTTCATGCTTTGATAGTCGCTTTCGTTTTTGGACTACACTGTACTTACGATCAGGTACTCTGTAATCACTATGTCGAGCCAGTGTAAAAAAAAAAGAAAAGAGCATTATACACATAGCAACGGGTAAGAAGAAAAAAACTTTAAAATGACCTAAATCAGCGGTATCCTCGGCTGCAACTACCAGAATACAATGTCCCGCTGTGTATGCTTTATGTGCAACGACATCTAATGTAGGCGACTGCGCAGGGCTGTCACACGACGTGTTAAGCTCGCGATCGTGACAGTTGATCAATCCTGCACAAAGTGTGATGGTTTTTCACACCTGATCTACTGTATCTATTGTATAAAGCCCAGGATAAGCCTTGCATGGACTACTGTGCTCTTTTCTGAGACGGTTCTGCTCAATGCTTACTTGAAGCCCTGGATATGTTACAGCGGAGGGCTGTGCGCATTGTTGAATGATCCAGACGTTTCTAAGCATCTTAAACCGCTCCAGTTGCGCAGAGATATTGCCTCACTAAGCTCTTTCTGCCGTCTATATCACGGCGAGTGTTCTGAAGAGTTGTTTAACCTTATTCCACCCTCCCCTTCCATGGTAGAATCACACATGCGGGTTTATAGAGTCATTGCTATGAGGTAACTCACATCCCGGCTAGGAATAAGAAGTTCTCTAACTCTTACTGCAGCAGAGTCATTGGACTGTGGAATGGTCTCTTGGCGAGCGTGTTCCCACCGTCCAATGACATGGTATTCTTTAAACGAAGCATGAGGAGATATTTGTGCGAGCCGGCATGATCACTGCGGCGCTATCGATAGGTTTTTTTTTAGTGTTGATAGTCATTTATGTTTTTGGACTGTACCATCTTACTACCAAGCGTGGAGGAGTGGTCACTGTGTCGAGTTAGAATACAAAAAGCTGACAGTCGCTCCTGGATTATCGCTGTCGTGCCTTTAGCTATCTGGCAAGCGTTAAACTAAAACAGATTGTGTTTTTTTTTGTTTGTGAGATTGTGTTGTTTGATTACTCTTTAAATATCCGATTATAGATTTATCTGGCTGAAACCGTAGTCGTAACTATTACCACAACCTTCAGCGAAAGCAGAAACTAAAGGTTTTAAATAAGTCCAAGATTTGCTGCAAGGTTGTATGACTTACATATTTAAATTTCTCAACAGACTAAAAGCATAACGCACTTAGTCTGGGATTTGGTTTTTTTTCGCATTTTTAGGAAAACATACAGTAATACATAAACAATAAAAAATACACAAAATAGATAAATAAGCAATAAAAGAAAACTAACTTTATATTCAACAAACAAAAAAATCAACCTTAGATTTTTTTCTCACCATTCGTCTAAAGGAGCCAAAAGTACAAGACAAAATTAACCATGAATTGAATATCTTGAACTTATCTAATTAGGAATGTAAGATGAAGCCGAGGGACTGGTTGTCAAATCTGAAATATAATGATACTGAGGAACTGTTGCGGGAGTAGATGTACTTGGGGTTTAGCATTATTGTGAAATTATTATTTACTTTGATTGTATAGTGTATGTAATATTATATATATGTATTATTATTATATGTATTATTTAGCCGTGGTGGCTGCCGGCAGAATAGAATAGCACCCCCCCCCCTCTTCTTGCTGAGGTGTCGTAAAAGGCGACTAAGGTATCTCTTTAACACCGCAATTCAACCAGGTGTTCAGAGAAGGAAAACTCGACCAAACCTACATCCTGCTCCCTCCCGATCGTACTGGTTCTCCATTCCATCGGGCCCGAGGGAGTTCGGACAAGAGAGTGCTTCTCTGGCTGCGCGTCCAGTTATGCACTTAAATATCTCCTGCGCAATTGACTGTTTCCGAAAAGTGGCCCTCAATTTTATTAATCGGCATTGAAACAGTCGCCGTGGCCGAAACCGGCTAGGATATCATCATATGTAATATTATTATTGTATTGTTTTGAGTTAATATTGGAGCTACGCAGCGGATATGTAACAAATTGAGTGAAATGTGCTGACATCCAAGATACAGGCAGTCCTAGTTTGGGTGTCAGCTGACTTTAATGTGCTGCTTTGTAATTGTTTTCTAATAAATAATTTATCTATTTTTTATTTTATTTAAAATGTTGCCAGCACGAAAACGATGATGGTCATTGGTTTTGGTTGCAACGTGTCACGTGTCCTTGTTGGTTAGGATTTCGGTTTTGGCGAACCTCGGTGAACAGTGAATAGATTTCCTAGCGTTTTTCTTTAGAAAGTGACTGCTTTAAGAAGTTATCAATAATCTAAATGTTGGGCAAAGTTAAAAGCTGCAATAATGCAAGGCGATGGAGTAATAATACGTCCAGCGTCCATATTTTCACATTCTTTTTTTTACACTGACTCGACATAGTGACTATAGAGTACCTGATGGTAAGTACAGTGTAGCCCAAAAACGAAAGCGACCATCAAAGGATGAAAATCCATAGATAGTCTACATCGTCATATCGGCCCACATATACCACGACTGAAGGTCTCTAGGTATATGAGCTACTGGATATACATAAGGTGATCCCGAAACGCGACAAGCCGAAACTGGTCACTATGACGGGCTTTACACCAATGTACTGTGGTCGCGATCCAGACGGGCACCGACGCCCTACCACCTCTTATGATTTAGGGGCCTTTATGAGCTCAAGGCATTGTTTTGGTCAAACGCATTCTACAGCCTCATCTTGACCTTCTATCAGTTGTGACTAATGCCAAGCATATTTATTTGTAATTAAAAAAATTACTGTGAAAAATTATGTTCCATTCGATAAAACGTTAAAATAAATTAATATGAAACACAGCCATTTTACTAAATTTTTACGTATTTTTTAATGAACAACGTATCTAGTGATCGTAAAGAATAGAATATATTACATGTTTCTACAGATTCTGTCAAAATAACTTTACAAAGGACATTCATTGGTGATGATTTAATGACGACCGAACAAAAAGTGCGTTGAACCGCCATACTTCAAAATGCAATTTGCGTGAAATGCTCTAAATCCAACAGATAAATAGACACGTCATCATTAGACGGCCGACGATGATATACTGCGACACCGAACTGTGACAACTCGAGACAGAGCGAGATGAGGCATACGAAACTCCCTCGCGCGCGATAAGGACGGAGCGTAATCACGTGACATATAAAAAGCAGGGCCGTTGATTTCATAATTTATTTGTTACACATTTGTCGTTCCGTGAAGATCGAGAGATACACGAGCTTTTTGTGGACGAGATGGAAATGCGCATCAGATGTGATTTGAGAAATAATTTACAGTGTTTGTACATTTCACGTCTGCATATGACGCCATAAACAAATATGCGCTCGCAGCGCCGCGACATCACTCTGGATTCTGGGTCTACTAATGAATTTATAGGGCTGTTACAGATAAGATATTTCGGATATCTATTCGGATATTCGAAACAGTTTATCCAACTTTTGATATACCTAGAAGCCATATGTCGTGGTTATACATTGCCCGAAATTGTGACGGTGACTGTCAATCGATCTTTGATCGGGTACTATAGTCTCTTTGTCGAGCCAGTATAAAAAACAATAACAAAACATAGAATAGGTATTAATTTGCTGGCCTTACGCGACCCATTATTGGCCTCATCTACTTCCAGAGGTCAAGCATGTAGATACTATAAGAATCTAATGTCGGTTACGAATATAAATTTGTTTTATATGAAGTACGTCACTATTTTAGTATACTTCTGTATATAAGCCCGTCTTAATACCGCCTTTACTTATTTCAGATATCCAATGGTTTCGGTTATTGACAGGACATCGGATACACATAAAAAACATAATTTAAATTACAAATGCGCGTCACCGTCGACGCGTCGCGGTTACTTTGAATTTCGAATCTGCACTTTTAAATTTAGAAATGTCATTCGAAATTTGAAACAGCGTTTTTGTTTATTTAACATTTGGAGCAACGACGGCGTTTGGAAACATAGACCACTCAGAATAAGACATCAAATGTAAAAATATTTCTAGATATAGTATCTACGCTAGTAATGTAATAAATACCGCGTATAGTTTTGTTATTGCCTTGTTCTTTAGAGATATGAACTAAACTAAGTAAAGTTTTCTGCCAACATAATAATCTTAACTTGCGTTGAATGTTTTTATCAATGCTCAATGCTCTGCTTTTTAACTCTATTGCATTTGTTTATGGAGCATCTCTCTGAAAGATCAAATCAGATATAGACATTGTATTGGCCATATATTATGCCGAAAAACAGGTAATCGTTGGAGTAGACGTGTAATTTGATGAAGACTGTCATTTAGCAAATGAACAAAGAGCTCCTCTTTGCAAAGTAACGCAATAACTTGCAAAAGGTGGTCGACAAAGATTAAATGAAAAGAATAGAAAACAGATTTCAGTAGCATATATTAGGAGGGATCTATGGTCAACAGTTGTGGAAGATAGAACAGCATGTATTCAAGCATTGGAGATGTGGATTTTGCTGATAATGTTGAAGAATCTCTGGATTAGTTTTATTTCAAACGCCAAGATCATAGCAATAGCCCATCGCAAGGGAAAATCGGTGTCGATAGTCATGACATTGAAAATAGCCTAGACAAGATTCTGAGAACGAGAAGCCCAGGCCGTTAGAGACAAAAATGACTGGAAGAGATCAAAAAGTAGACCAGACTGAACTATCCCAATTTAAAGAGCACAGCTGGGGATAGCAAGAAGATTTGCCTATTGACCTCTAAACTTCATTATGAAGAGGCGCCGTTTGATGATAATGTCCAACAGTTGACTAAAGATGTTCCTGTTGTCTATGGTTTAGCATTCGAAGCACCTACGGCGATGGTTCCGGTATCAATCACACGGGTATTAGCTAAGTTTGAAAGCGCCAACTCCCTGTCCGCGGCGACTCCACTGCGATAACTCAAGCCCGCGTGAGATATCGCGCGCGTTTTGTCAATGCATCGTCGCACTGTTCCGATGATATAACGTCTAATTATTGCGCTTGTTGATGCCCCTTTCACGCGACATTCCCCGTGCCTCCGGGGACATTTGTTACTCCATGCTGACATCATATTTCTCTCTTAACAAGCAAATGGACGGTCCAAATCAAAAAATCACTTAAGCAGAGATTTATAGCCGCAATTTTGACTTAGCTTAGAAAATAGCTCATCTTTAAAAAAATATATATATAATTGGAACTTCAGTATAACATCTCATATTAACATTTTCAGGGATTAATTTTTAGTTATCGTTGTAATGTTTTAAATAGAATATTATATTATCAGTGCCGTTGTATTTAAAGAATTGTTTTTTTTTTTTTTATTTTGATTAAGTGATTAGCCAGATTATAATTAAAAAACTACCATCCGATCCTCTATTCATTCGATTGCAAAAATGTTATCACCAAAATTTAAAATGGCTTTTCAGGGCGAAAATAGGCTGAATATAATATTATGCAATTCTAAGCAAAACGAGTTCACAAGGAACGAAACCACAGACAGAGGATTGTAAGATATATTTTTAATAAAAATAATAAATAAAAGGATTATAGAATTATCTAAAACAAACATAAAGTTTATATATTAACGCCTTAAACAACCATTTAAATAGAACGATAATAACACCAAAGACATTATCAAAGATAGATAAACATTTCTTTGTATCCAGAAGTATAAACTAACCATGATGCATCAACGAAACGCGCTGATTCGAAAAAACGAATTAGAACCGCTTAAAATTTCAAAACTAAAAGTTGAACGTCCTACCGACTCATCCGAGCCCATCCTGACAGTTTACGTTTCGAGCCCAACTTGGGATAAAATATAGCTCGCTCTCAGACGGATACCGTAGTGAGAGGGCGGGGCGCGGGGGGAGACGTCCGCAAATAGCGAACATCGCCGACGAGCAAAACAATACCGGTATGATATTATAGTATAACACACTGCTGCTATTTGTACGGATTTATCGGTGCTTTTACGGATTTTTGACATTACATACGAATAGTAGCATCTTAAAAGCAATATTAACTATAGCGCCTTCAGAACGTTAATCAGTTATGCATCTGGTCACATTGGGCACGACATAACTCATATGAATTTGAAAATTTTTTATAATTTAGTTTTCCACGAAAAAAGCAAAAATCATTCTGGTAGCCTACGTGATGGAAAGTAATGCCATAGCAATGTCGAACTTGAAAGATACAATAGAAATTGAAGAAACGCGTATGACTGAGATGAGTCACTAGGAGAAACGAAAAGATATATTATGTTAAAGGAAAGAAAACAGGCGCACAGATCACCTGATAGTAAGCGGTCACTGTAGCCTACAGATCACTGCAATACAAGAAGGGTCATAGCTGCGTTAACGACCTAAAAGAGTGTGTTTCGCTCATTTTTACGCTAAACATACAGGTTTGACATGAATTTTCATTTAAAATTCAACATATTAATTTTAAACGGATTTTACGAAATCTTCGACGGATATTTACACAAATAATGTTAACAAACATTGATCGGAGATCAGCTGATACCTTCTTTTGAATTTAAGCCAATTATTTTTAGTCTATGACGGTGTTTTAACATATTATTTAGATTAATCGAACTATGTCATAATGGTACTCAAAGAAAACAAATCACTCATCGTGATGTGTTGAAAAATATCACTGAATATTTAATTGATGTGAAGAATGATTGATTATTCGTGTCTTTCAAAAATGAGTGCATTTTGTTATCATTGCTGTGTAATCTAATAGAGGATGAACGCGAATGTTCAAACGGCTATTGAATAAACTCAGTTTTATAGAAAATGTTATGAAAGAATTAATGTTTTACATTAATGATGTTTCCAAACAAAATGCATATCGAACACGTGTGTGTAAATTACAAAATTGAGGAACATTAAATTCCTAGTAACACTTCAAAACAACAAGTTGCTATTATTTACATCTCTTATCAAGACTATTACAATAAAACTTAAAATACATTTAGAATTAGTAGACATATTTCGATCTCGCTCACATGAGGGGAGTCGCCGACACATAATTATCGATGAGCCAATCTGAACAATGTAATTCAAAATTTCAATGTTAATAAAACAAATGTTAAGAAAACAAGTGATTAGTTATAAGACAAAGAGACACGAACATGGCCGTTCCCGAGCCAACATTTTATACATAATAATACGAGCGTAGGGTCACATCATAGACAACACAACAGACTGCCCAGGCCTTAGCAGCGTCTTGTCGTACTGATCCCATTGGATCCGATTCTAGAAATCTTATAACGTGTAGCACAATCTACTTAAAATTATTACCACTTATAAATCGGATCTTTGCATTTCCTCATATCCAATAGTCGATGTAACTATACAATAGACTTTGAATGTCTTAAATCGTCTCTAATTCTTCTGATCCCAATGGATCTTTGATTCTAAAAACAGAAAAACTAGTAGCGTATTCAGCTTAAAACTGTCTCAGAGCCCCACACTCGTTCTTAGTTAAAGAACCTTTTAAGACTACTATGTAGATATTGGGACCGCCATTTATTGTGCGAATAAAGTTTAGATACTAGCTGCCAATACGTAAAACAAGAAAAATAATGATGTTTTATCATAAATCGGAACGTGTAGAGAGAGTTTTATAATCAAACAGGCCAATGATTCTATCCAGTTTTTCAATAAGTTAGGTTATTCATGTTGGTAGAAAACTAAACTATCTATCAAATACGATGTAGTTACTATGCCGTGTCAGAATTAAAAATTATTTGTCGTTTGTTCTAATTATATTTTAACAGACAAGAAATGGGCGGTTACTGAAGAGACACGAGTGAACATAATATTCCTGTAAAGTTATTTCATTAGTATGCTACCAGAAAAATCTTTGTTACACGCGACGTCGATGTCTTGAGTTGTCTATGGGTCACAGCGACGGACGAGCGACAGCCGCGAGACGGACTATAAATAAATAAAGCGCCAACATTTTATTATTATCATAGCGCGGGCACGTGCGGGGACATTCCGCACGCAAAACTGGCAGCTTATGGCGTACTGAAATAACACCGCGGTCGCTTGCAACAACTAAAACAAACGAAGAACGCGTCCACTCCCGGCGACGTCACTGCACTTTATAAATACACGGCTGTCATTACATATGAAAATTTGGAACTTCACGTTCTTATTATATTTGCCAAAAGTTAGGAAAAGTTCAGAACCATATAGGCGTATCTAATTTTTTGAATTTCTGAGCACCATGCCCCATAGCTTGAGTCACAAAGTATGTTACTTCTAAATTTTTGTTAAAGGAATGCTTGATACTGAGATATCGAAAAGGATTAGCTGAATCCAAGTCTGATTTAATCAGGTTCGTTGGAATGTCACGATTTACAGTGGCGGTCGTCATGTTCGTTGATTCTGACAGGCGAAGGTGTTGCACCATACAGCCAAGTCTTGACTTATTGCTCTCACGTATAATGTTATTTTCCAAGTAAAATTGCCAAGTCTCATATATTTGTTGGTAATGAAATTTTCAGCAAAGCTCAAAGTGCTAAATGTTAGAAACCTTCAAAGCCTTTTATATTACTAACCATACATAATACAATATGTAACTGATTTACAATTTCCTTAAGTAGTAGTAAGAACGAAAAATAAAGTCGTTTTTTGTTATAAAAAAAATGCAAATGAAATTATATTTATAATTTTGTATTATGTCTATTACAGGGTTCTGAAATGGGTTATAAAATGGAATTTTCCTATAAAAATATAAAACTGATCAGTTTAGGATGTATCTACTCATTTTATCATGTAATAAAATTTGATTAAGCCGCAACAGTTATTTAAGAGCAATTAAATGCCAAAAACAAGTATTTTACAATCAGTTTGACTGTTAAAGGTTTAATGCGCCATAAGTAAACACATTAATCATAAAAGATTACAGCTATAACGGAACGCAATAGCGATTCCGATTCCCAATTAACGCTAGAGGGACCTGCAGTTTAAATTAAGAACTCTCATTTGGAATTTAAATTTTCAAATCTGGCGTTCGAAATTCGAAAGCTGCGTACGTTATGATCGCGGAATTAGTCTTATTTCGCAACGACCCGCTAGCGGCAGACGCCTCATTGATTATTATTTTAACGCACAATTAAAATTTGATGGCCTCTTCTACTTCGTTCATCTTCGACAATGCTCCGTAAATGCTTTCACATTTCCGAAGTCGTTTGCTAACCCTTACATCCATAAACAACCTTATCACCCGCCAACAGCGTGCAAAGTCGAACAAATCCCACATACTGTATGATCTTTTTAGTTGCAATTGCTACACACGAGTGTCGGGACTAAGCGTCAATAAAAATAGTCGTAAAATCTTAAAGTCCGACTGTAAAATCGGTCTTAACAGTGAAAAATTAAGGTCGCGTTTTATCGCTCCAGTTTTTACTTTCAATACAGCAATGAAGAAATGTGTGAATAAAAATCATACGTATGCACACATTCGTTAAGAATTGACACTTATTAAAGGGGATAATTTTTTTAATTGGTATGACGACATCCCTATTTATACTTCTAGCGACCATTTCAGTACAAGTGTGTCTGATTTAAAATTCCTTTCGTACGCCTCGCGGAATGATTCACATTCCATATTAATAACGCTTTTTGCCTGATTACCATCGAGAACGGACTAGATCGCGTTTTTACAAGTTATTATATTATGATATAGTTTTTAATTAAATCGGAAACAGATATTGTATCTATGGTCATAAATTTTTTTCTGTGAATCACAACTGGCCGGAGCGCAACCGTTCCAAATTCAAATTGCCCGATTCTGATTTGGAATAACGCTGCTAGCATAGACCACTCAGAAAGAAGATGTCATATCTATATCTATACGAATATTGTAAACAGAATATGTTCGTAAGATTTTTTATTGTAAGAGGTAATTATTACTATTATTAAATCTACTAAACTATCCATATGACTTCAATTTATTTCACCAATATTTAAAATAGACCTTTAGAGTGGATCGGGGCTTAAATTATCCCATTTGTCACGACTATTTGTGTCAATTCTCTAACTGGACATTTATTGTTGACTTATATCAACATATAATAACTGTTTAATAAATACAAATTTAACCCATAATTTAATAATATCGTTATCATAGTTTGATTGTATGACACGCATGGTCTAATCTTATGTCTATGATCACGAACGATCGCCGAGCGCGTGACCAATCGCTAATTAGGAAATGTGTTCGGATGTGTTCGCTTACGGAAGCCGATCGGTGTTCTATAATTAAACTTTTAAAAATTAATTCGAATTTTTGATTTCGAACGCGCCATTTCCACTCCTGGTCTTACTGTGTCGGTGTTTATTGCCGTTTTTTATCTGTGAGAACATTGCTGAGCCGCCATCTTTAGGGTAACGGTACCAAAAATTGGCTTTGAAAATTAGTTTCTAAATTCATAGGTCCCACGGTTAAAACGAAAGTTGATTAATTAACACATTTGCGTAACTGTTATCGCCATGATATTTAGTGCAATAAAGTTATAAAACGTCAATAAAATTGTTTTAATTAAAAACAGCGCCTTACCAAATGGACATGGGCCGGGTTTTTTCGCAAATAAACAAGTGTTCAATTAAGACATAACTCTCCACGTTGATTAGACCCAGTAGCCTAGTTAACAAATATCGTACAAATATCGTAACTCGACTTAATTGTAAACACCATACTTGGTATGAAACGGTTAGTTTAAAAGAAGATGTCACATTTTACGACTAAATTAATTATTTTCAACGTTTATAGATACACTTCCCAGATAACCAGCAGGATTGCGTAGTAAATTCTAACATAAATATGTATGTAATAGACCATTAATCATAGACACCTATGTAGCTTTTTTTGTTTGGTTTTGTTTATTACCACATTCCAGGCACACTACCACGAATATAGCAGTTACAGGTGATCTAATCCCAAATCTTTGTAAGCCGAAGCGAATCACTACGACAAGCTTTAATCCATTAACTGTATCCACAATCCAGTTTAACAAATCCTCTATCACTGCCTACTGATTGTTCAACACCATCAAGCATATCTCAGCCTACCCACATCTGAGCAGCGAGGTCGTGAACACCAAAATCTGGAATGAGCCAGCAAACCTTGACGCACGCAATAAAAATAACCCTTTTAAAGTGCGCGATATAAAATTCATCGCGACACCAACGGTGTGTGGGCAGGACAGATGGCGCGGTGACATCAGTACCCACCGGCCCTATTTACTTCTCAGGAGACCTTCGAGAGCGGTTTCGGGATCTGTAGTAGTATTACGGTCTGTTAGAACAATTCTGGTTCGGTTTTATCCGTATGTGATACATGATCTGCTGCCAGTAACGCATACTGTTTCAACTTAATGCTCTATATCATGGGCCGGTACCTTTTCTTATATAAGGGCCACAAATATTATGAGCATATTGGAGCGGACCACATTTCATCTAATAAACACATTTTTTTAGATAAAACTAATTTTTCCATTTTTAACCATATTTATTGTTACTTTAATTTTACCGACTGTGATCGCTTGAACTGAATTTCCGGCTCCGCGCACACAAAACAATGATATAGAAACTTATTTCTATAAGTGTTTTTAATTTATTGCCTGCGGTGCGGCGTTCTGTGAAACGGCGCTTACTTGCGCGGGCCGCACCGGAGTGACACACGGGCCGCTGGTTGCCGACCCCTGCTCTATATAAATCAGTCGTTTTGCTTGCTGCTTAACATTGTTTTCTGCTGCTTCATCAACATGTTAACTAAGGCTAACTGAGACAAGCCTAAAGAGTGCGTTACTTGTGAAGTGTCACAAGTTTGGACGCACCTTATCGCAGACTATTTGGGCACTTTGAATAAATAATTGAAAAATATGCTAAATGGGAAATATGTGATTTTGTTCCGGATCTTCCACAAGTTTTTTGTACTATTCTCTTTTATTTCTATTTTAACTGTTTTATTTTATTGCTACTGAGGTTCTTATTGCTGTAGTATCGACATATTTCAATAATAGTGACTCATTTCGGATTTTCTCGCGTTTTAGAAACACCTCATTATAATATAATTTCAGTTATCATAGTTAAAAGTTTTCAATATATTCAGATCAACACGATTATGGAGACTCATTAAATTTATTATCTGGTAAGGTGTAGTCAATGCCGGTGCTGGTTCGCGTGATGGTCGGCAGCGACAGAGCATGGCAGGCGGTCCTCATATATTGTGAGAGTGTTATGAAGGCGAAAGAGGCGGCGGAGAGGGTCAGGGAGGCAATAGCTGGCCCGGACAACCCGATCCGTCGCCCACGCAGAACAGGACGAAGGAGGAGGGCCTTTGCCGCAGGCATTCCTCCGTAACCGGAAAGACGCCTGGGCGGCGCGAACTTAACCAGGCGAGAGCGGTGAGTGACATGTTCCCGTACACTGCTCCAAGACAACTACTTAGGAGGAGACCGAGGGGTGGCCCTTTAACCCCCCCCCCCCCGTAAACACAGAGATGAAGCCTACCCAAAAGGCTAGACGTCGTCGCGGGCCGGAGAAGTGGACGCTGCTGTGCCTCCGGTCCCGGCTAGACGGAAAGAAGGAACACCCCGGGGGTTTTAGTCGGTGCATGTCCGACACACCGGGGGGCGAACCTCATCGCCCCCTGAGGTCCGTTAGGGATTTCCCCCGGGGTATCAAAAAAAGATGTAGTCAATTTACCGTATCACTATAAATGCTTTACAAAATATCTATAAGAAATGCTACTGGCTGACGTATTGTCTTGTTTTGTAGAGAAAAAAAAACAAATAATATATTTTTTTACATGAGCGTTACGCTGAGACCAATCTAATGTGATCTCTCCAACATTAATAATTATTAAAAGGAATTTATTCCGGTACAAAGCGCTTCAGATGAAGACATCGCACCCCCGCCGCTCTGCAAATGGATCGTGCCGTATCAAAGACCTCCCAGCGGGCACTGCTACAAAAAAACCATTTCCACTTACTTTCAACCGAATTATATCATTTACCATGCCTATACCCTGCATTAATAATTTGAATTAACAAAAAAGAGGGAAAAAATGAATTGGACAAGGTAATGTCGGCTGTATTATTTCCGGCGTTCGTTTGCTCCTCATCTAAATTTGTCCCATTAGTTGTCATTGAATAAAATACTTTAAAGTAATTTCAAGACATAAATAAATGTATACTATCGTTTACTTATAGGTACTAGATTGATCGTTTATATTATCAAATAGGGAAATTACAAAGTAATCCTATTATTTGTCTTGTTTTGCCTCTTTATTAGCCAGTGATTAAATATTTCGCTGGTTAATTATGATTTTCTTAAAATTGTTCGCAAAATTTAAATGAATTTTTATTTTACATAAAAGCCAAAAAAGCAATACCAAAGCCCTTACTTACTTCATAAACTATATTCTATAAGCTTATAGTAAGAAAAAACTTTATAAAAATGTTTACATAATAATCAGTAAGTCTATACGATTGAAAATTCATAAAAATCTACTTCGATTTTAAAAACGAGACTGTTCTAAATTCAAATATAAATGAAGATTCGAAATTTAAAATCGAATGGAACCTCGCCCAAACGATACTGAAACGCCGTTCCAAGATTTACAGCTTTTATTTTATTTTCACTCGTAACGCGCAACGGAGTAATGATGTTATTCTTATAAAGGAAATAATTACCTACGGCGAAACGCAATGATAATAAATTACACGCCGTTTACGACTAATTTATTAATAGAAATTTCGCGAGCAAACCTTAGGATTGTCGTAAATGAGTAACCGCTGCTCGGCCAATGTGAGGCTGTAAAATCTGTCTGCGCCCTCTGATTGGTCAGTCGACAGCCAATGGACATTAGTTATATTTGAAAGCGACGGTTTACGACCAGCAGGCGGCGTCTTTTCTCGGTTTTGGCGCCAAAATTGACAGCTTTAAGCGTCGCAGCGCGGTTTTGGGTCAGCGATGATGCGTCGCGAGAGAATGCTACTCACTCACGGCGGCAACAAAACGTTGACTAATAACATCTAGACTTCTCTAAGCCTCCAAGTGAATATATAGACAAAAATACTTCCAAGATTTCTTTGGATCAAGTTCGTTAGAAGTAGAAAACTATATGTTGACTGGTTCAATATACTTAAAATAATCAGATATCAGCAGTGAAAATTGGATTTGTTAGGATGGATTATTAGTAGATTTTTCGGATTATACAGCTTTAGAAATATTTCAAATTAAAATACGTATTTAATTAATGAAGAAAACTACAATTTTACAGAAAAACATAGGAGTGTAAAATCATTAATGATAATGTTACAAGAATGTTCTAAAAGTGAAGAATTCAGTAGAACTCCATTTTAAGACTAATTAATAATATATTAAATCTGACAATATACATATATGGGTATATTTATATTTAACAAAAAATATTAATACACATGCCCATTGTTACAAATTTACGATTTAGATAATCTGAACGTTAACTTAAACACCCATAAAAAGTTATAATAATAAATGTTTTTATGAACATTGCAATATATGTTTAGGTAGATATTTTGGTAAGGGCGGTATCACTGCGTAAGATTTGTAACCAGAAAGATGTAACTTGTGTCAGATATTCTCTGATTCGTGGTTGTCAATGGCGCTGGCTTTCTCCATCTTGCATTCCAGCGGGATGAGCGCGATCCGGGTTGGTCCGTTTGTCACTCCACTTGTTCGCGATATCATCTTAATTACACTCCACATTCGCCGGATATATTTATCGAGCTAACGATAATGGTGAATGGTTACAATTTGCAAAGCTTTTATATTGATTAAGTGCGCATTCACTTTGACTTTTAAGCGTGTGGAGTTGCAATCATGTTACTCATATAGATATGATGACATTCGGACTTACATCATAACACTCGACATGGAGAAGTACTTTATACAAGTCCCTTTCGCTTTGAGACTTTTTTCTATGTAATAAACTGCTCAAACTCATTACAAAGACACAATTAGGGATGGGCAAAATGTAATCTGATTAATGAACAACTATTACAAAATGTAGTTCTCATTTTAATTTTCTTACTCTGAAATCATGATTAAATCCTTTCAAAACATTAAGGAGTCATAAATGAGTAGGTATGCAATTGAGGATTCCGTAGTGTTTAAAATATAGACGAGCAAAATGCAGTCATATTAATAATGAAAAACGCAAAATGTAACAGTCATCGTTTTTCATTAATCTGATTACATTTCGCTCAACTATGATTACAATCTAATCAACCCTTAAATTGTTACTTTATTACGCTCAAGGAAGATTTACTTCGAAAACACTTCAGGCAGGCGTAAAGCTCGGAAGCTTGTAGCAATGTACGCTAAACGTAATTTCAAATCGATCACCATTCTTTAAAAACTGATTTGCACTAACTAACTGGATACTAATTGTTTTATTTATTGTTTTTATTGTGCCGTGGTTTTTTTTTTTTTTTGAAGCGGACTATCTACTGATTGCCGGGAAAGGCATTTTCAGCTCAACCGGGCTTATGTGCCGTGGTGGCTGCCGGCAGAATATAATAGCACCCCCTCTTCTTGCTGAGGTGTCGTAAAAGGCGACTAAGGTATCTCATTAACACCGCAATTCAACCAGGTGTTCAGAGAAGGAAAGCTCGACCAAACTTGCATCCCGCTCCCTCCCGATCGTACTGATTCTCCATTCCATCGGGCCCGAGGGAGCTCGGACGAGAGAGTGCTTTTCTGGCAGCGCGTCCAGTTCTGCACTTAAATATCTCCTGCGCAATTGACTGTTTCCGTAAACTGCACCTCGATTTTCTTAATCGGAGTTGAAACAGTTGCCGAGGCCGAATTCGGCTAGGACATCATCATCATCATCATCAATTGTTTTATTACGGTTAAAATACTATATTTATGTATAACGTGTATATGAAATTTGTACAGGACGCCAAGACGACAACTTATAACACATAATCACAAACTATATTTTACAGTAATATCTTACTGTTTACTAACATTTTATTACACATTTTTCAATAACTTATAAGCAATATTCGTATTCATAAGCAAAATGAATGTAAATTTACAAATTAAAAAAAAAGAATGTTGTTAGAGGAGATTGTTGCATAGATTATTGTTTTATTTTTGCTTTTTTGTTTTTATTTCTGTTATACAATTTTCTAATTAGATTAGTTTATATCTTTTATGTTACTCGTATTTTTATTTTTCTTTCCTTCTGTGCATGTAATCTACACTTTTAAATATAGTCCCATTTATAATGTATCTTGTTCATGTCTTATATATTTTTTATGTGTCAATGTAGACTGTGCAAGTGTACTTAGAAATAAATAAAACAATCATCAGATCTGTGAAAAACAACGAAACAAACGATAACCCTTTACATTCTGGTACAAAGAAACGTAATACGATCCCAACTAGGCGCTCTTCGGCGTTCCCAACATCTCAAATGTCGACCAAAATACCTACCTCGTGACTCTAAATTAATTTAATTAATTTATCCGACAGCTCCGGCAAGGAATTTACAATGTTGTATAGTTTATGCAGACAGGCAAACGAGGTTTCGGTTAACGAGCGCTAGGCCTTCATCACGGAAAACTCGAATCTCAAAATCTCGAGAATCTCCAGTTTTTTTTTTGTATTTTTGTGGCCTGCATTTGACCGTAGACTCGAGGCTTAGAAAAAAACTATTACTTTCCTATACGACTACAATAAAAATAACGACTATAAGCCCTTTTGTACAAATTAATGAGACTATTTGTCAACATTTGATATTTCTTATTTATTCCTAAGTAGAAGAAATCTGAGTTGAACTTGTTTTTTAGTTTATAATACCTACTTTCTTGGAATCAGGGCAATTTTAAATTCCCGGTAATTTTAAGATTATGCCAATTCGTATAATTTTCTGATCACGAGAATAAAATTACTTCAATTTTCTAATTTTTATCTCAACTTTGTCTTTAGACTGAGGAACGATATTCCAGTTAGTGTACTTTCTTTCTATTATGATATTGGCTCTTATAAATTCTTACATTTTGGAGAAACTTTTGAGCATGCTGGCATGATAACAGCGACCATCGACGTTAGCTTGTCAGGTGTTGTGTAATCGCTTTGGTAAGCTAATATAAAAAAGTCAAGATCGAGACTGGAAGCCCTAATGAGCATGCGCATTGCGCGCACGCCTGTTGCCAGGAACAGACGTTAGAGGCGCCACTGTGAATAGCAATTGCACTTAACATCCTCCGCGTTCATTAATTGTAATATATTTTATCAGTTTGCCTGTTGACTATTGGAACAACTCAGGTGCTGTGCGTAAAAGCTATCTAGATGATTTCGAAGTACCCACTAAACAATGTTGTACGTTAACGGCTCTCAGAATCAACGTGTTTGAATTTAGATATTAGAATTTCGAATTCCAAACGGTTGATGCAACGTTTGCTAGACAATGTTAACAAGATTCATTCAAATCATAAAACAATGTAGGAAAATTTTCTGGCAACACGTCAATGGAATGTCACTAACCTACCTACCACTAGAAAGCTAACAACTCGAAGTTTTTGACAAAATTTTAACACTGTCAGTTTAATACGTTATTACATCTATGACTAAAACGGAATGTCGAACAAATTCAAAATCTGAATGTTTAATTCAAACAATTCAAATCTCGGTTCCTCCATGGATTCGAATGAATTCAAACAAGGAATAGTTCCGAAACGAATTCTTAATTCGAAAGTTGTCGTTTTTTGTATCATACCAGTTGCAGCGATCACATTAACGGGACATACTTCTCACACGCCCCGATATAACCCACACACGCGCCGTTATAAGCCCAATGGTAAAATTTTGTAATACCAGCTCAAAAATTTTACCCCAAAAATAGCTGTAAGCCAGTGACAGAATGAGATGGAATACATTATACAGTTTCACTTATAACGCATGTTAACTGCATACGTGTGGCATACTCACTATCTGTTTATTTATTTCTGTCTATAACATTTTCTATTTTCTAATTCTTGATAGGTCTACTTTCTACTTCCTGCATACCTACCACGCTAAATACATATATTTTTGATACTATCTCGATATATAGATTACACTACACCCAGTGTTAAGCACAACGGAGTTCAAAACATACTGCAATTGTCGAGAAACAGGAGACCATGCTTTGAAAGTCGCTGTAATCATGCCGGCCTGCCCAAATGCCCTTTTCTATTAAAGGAACTAACATCACATGAGCACAAATTTTTTTTTATACATGCTCGATAAAGTGATTATAACGCACTCAATGTAAAGTAAATTAACAAGCACCATCGTCCTGCTAGCTTATATATATAACGACGAAAGCTGTGATTTTTATTGAATAAAATAAATACATTAATAAAATTTAGTACCCTGTAACTTCAACAGCTTTACAATAACCTTCCGCCGACGCGTCCCATTGCTTCGCCCGGTTTAGTTGTGAAAACCTTTCCCGGTCAACCAACATGCGTCATTTCGAAGAAGAAAAAAAATCGTCCCATAGCAGTACACGGTAAAAAGTCCTTGTCTTATTAGGCAACACTTATTATTTCTCATAGAACAGTTGCAATGCAATTCAAAGTAAAGTTTAGTGTAAGAAATTACATAAAGAAATATATTTTATTGATAAAACTAATTGGAGTTATACAAATTTCCAATTAGATTTAGAGAAAAATCAGGTTTATTTCAGGGTCCTGTAATGGGATTTTACGGACGAGAGGATAACATAGTAAAGTTACTATAACAATGTAATCCTGATATCATGACATTATTTAGAATCAGCAGGATACCCAACTTTTCAGGAATACATATTATAGAAGTATAGTTTTTGTGCTCATTGGAATAGTTTAAATAAATAGGATATAGATTCATGGATCGAGTGAGGGGGTATTTTATATTTAAAAGTTATCTAGCGGTAAATTTTGTGTATGAGCTGGAAACACTGTCGAAATCCTCTATACATCGGAGTCGTCACACGTTCCATGACGAATCCGTGACGAATTGCCACACATCCCGACCAAATCCCGGCTTTGTCCCCCGTTATTTCATTATATCTCGCACTGCCTCATGCCCGCTTCTTATCAACTATTGCATTATTCATTGCGCGCTGTACTCTTGTGGGTTTATACCGGTTATTGATATAGTAATGATGGTTTTATGTTAATAAATAACATGTTTATTTTCTCTAATCTTGGCTGCGTTAGTTGTCACCTGGCATCAAGAAATTAACAAAAAATTTAAGGTCAATATAGTACAAAATGCGCGGGGTCGCGGCCGCTCAGTGTGGGAGCTCTGAGCGACTGGTTAGCGACCCTCGAGAAGTAGGCAGAGCATTATGACGTCATCTGCCTAAATACAATTAGCAGTGTCGGGGAAGATATCTCCTACCGAGTTTGTGCCCAGCGGGCGCGGCGCGACGGGGCTGTGGCGAATTGATTACAGGTCCCGCAGTCCCCGCCAATGCGCAGAACAAGTCACCTTGGGGTTTTTAGTCGGTACAAGTCCGACATATCGGTCTCGCGCAACCCCCCATTGCGGCCGAGACGGTCCAATGAGGATCCCAAGTAAAAAAAAAGTACAAAATGTGCGGGTCAACGTAAAGCAACATATTTTATCTTTGGCGTTTCTTACTCATAATAAATACTTTAACGGGTCTTTTGTGCGAATAAACTTACTTTTAATTATTACTCGTTGTTTCAACTTAGTTACCAGGTAGGTATATGTTATCGGTGTGGAATCCAGTGATTAAAAAAGTAGGACTTTGTAATAAAACAAAGTCGAAGTTGAAGTCAAAGGTGTAATAAAACACCTTAAAAAAATGCTGCTTCTGTGAGTGCTGTGTATCACATTCAAATTATCAAGAACAAAACAGAAAACATCGTGAGAAAACCCACATTGGAATATTAATTTCATCTGTAAGTGCCCTGAGAACGGCAATCAACTTCGCTACTGGTCACTTTGAGCACGACATACACGCGCAAAATAGATATAGCCTCTGGTGTATCTCGCCCCAAAAGGGGCATAGCATGTCGATGTATTATTATTAACTACCTTTTATTTTCTTTATTATGACAATACAGATTAAATAGATCACACTGGTTTCCCTCCATAAAGCTTACCGCACACGACTCAATTTTAAAAACAAATCAGCAAATGACGTCAAAGAGCACCATCATCACATCATTACGTCATTAACTGCCCCGTTATTCTCCAACCACAGAGCCTGAGCGAGTATTAGTTTAAATGCCTACCAATTATTACTACCCCATGCTCCCCACGGCATCCGTCAAACGTCAATGGCAGACTGTAAAAAGCAAATTAAAAAAAAACATCAGATTGTCGGCCACGGAGCGTACGCTTAAGGCCGGTTCACACGCGGAAATTTATTTTTTCGCGTGTAGTTCCGAGATTTTTCGACCGCAAAATTGTAAATACTTTATCACGGTTATATATATAAAAAAAAACTTATTTAAATCTGTCACAAAGTCGCATCGAAGATCTATCTATATCACAACGATTTCCTATTAGGGTAGACAATGGGAATCGAACGTCACTTCTTTATATTATAAACATTATTATTTGCAATTCTCTTCGTTTCCGCAACAATCTTTTCATGCATTCTCGCTGATTTTGCATACTCCAATACTCATCTCCCATCAAAATTATTTTTATTTGTTCTGTGCAGGAAAGCCTCTTAAATCCACTCACATTCAAATTATACGGTATATCTTTTTATATTGAATATAATCTTCGCTTCTATTACTATATATCAAAGATAATATTTAAATATGCCCAACCTGCTCAAACTTTCCTTAACCAACACCAGCGCAACAGACTTCCCCTGTGACATAAAGCTGAAGGAAGACTCACTCCAGCATATTTATTTTATAGTTCTTATTCATTTTACTTTTTTATATTTTGTTTTTTTAATACTTTTAATTTTTATTATGGCAAAATAAAGTCATTTAATTTTCGTGTAAATACACTTCGGATCTTACATTGCACCTAACAACTAAGTGTCTATTTATGTGTAAATAAATTATTTTAAAAATAAAAAAAATACAGGTTTATTGTAAATAGAAGGTGGAAAACTCGTGTAAGCCGCCTTTAAGAGTGGTGGAAAAGATTAGCAAGCGGGGCGCAGTTAGGAAACAATTTTCTGTCTCGCCCTCCCGCTGGGATCAGCCTTTAGGAGCCACGACAGTGCGCGACATGATAAAAATACAATATTACCGCTGAAAAGTTCTGTTTCGGGGGAATATTCCTTAATAATTGAGATATTGCGACATTTTTGCTGTAAGAAATAAATTTAAGCGGTGTTTTATTGAAAAGTCTTTGTAAATTGATATTATTGACAGACTCTTAAGGTGTAAAAGCGTATTTATTAACTACTTGTAGATATTTTCAGTCTGGAACAATATTTTATACCAAATTTGCAATTTAAAATTATAGTTTTATTATAGTTATTTAAAAATGTAGATTTTAGAGTATAGGGAATAGTTTGCTTTCTGTAAAATGTTATTTTATTGCACATAATATGATAAATAATATTTCAAAATGTTTCCGCTATTTTATGAAAATTTATAATTATTAGAAACAAAGATATATATAATATAAATTCTTAATTTTAATTAACAAATTATATCTACATTGGAAAAGATTTTCCTTCAAAAAAAAACTTATGTTGATGAAATAAATTTTAAATTATTTAACTTCCATTAATTTCGATTATTATTGATAATTACCCTACGTGTATGCTTAATCAAGGTATTATAGCTATTTATAAGAAAACTACGTAATAGTTTCAAACAGAACATTTTATTGTTTAAATCCGTTGAGAAAATAATAATTAAAAATCCATTAAATTAATCACATCGACATAAGACCTGGACGTACACCAAACATTACAATATTTAGTTAGATTTTGTTTAAACCAACAAGTCCGAGGAACGAACCTATTAATTATTTTATTATTATAACGCCTAACTTATATCAACTATTTGTTAAAACCGATATACATACAAAGAAAATAACTAATAAATTTCGATATAAAACTAATCGTGCCCTGTTCCAACGACATCGTTCGCTTATATTACTGTGGTATTATAATTAACAATGCAGGAAATAATTATAATAATTATTATAACACAAACAAAACAAATTCAGTCTCAACGCCCAAATATTAAACAAATTCATAATATAGTGAGGAAGAATGTGAACAGCCAATTAACGCGGTGAATAATAATTAGAACATCATTTAAGCAGACTTCTTCACCTCGATACCGAGGAATAATTATGGAACATAATTATGAAGCAAGTTCTACACATTTTATACCACAATGACAATATGTACCTATATTAATTATATTACTTTCGGACTTGATTATTTAAAATTATGTAAACTTTATTAGTATGTTGTTGTCATTCTGTAGTTTAAAATTTATATATAATAAACAACGTCGAAAATGTAAATTGTTTCTGTCAATTATTGTATAATATATTTAGTTTAAAAATACAGTCCACCACTTTTTTTAAATCATATTTTACTTATCTTTCATCTCATTATGATATTCGTGACAATGGTTGATATTGTACTCACATAGACATTGTCAGAATATAAGTGTCTAAAAATTACATAATTATCGCATAGTAAAAGTATTATTTTTAAAACAATTTACACGATTAACAACAAGTTCCCCGTATTACTGTTAAGGAATTATCTATGAAAATAATCCAAATACAGCTTCGAGGTCGCTCTCTACGTATAATACTCATAATATTAACTTTCCAAGCCACTTATAAAAATAAAATTTTACGTATAATTTAGCATTATCTTAAAAACAAACATAATTATGATCAAACAAGAAATAAAAATGAGATCTCAGATTTAAGATATAAGCTTAACGCTTGTAGCGCTTCAAAACCAATTGTCATTGCCGTAAAAAATGGAAATTCCAGCATAATTATGACTTGATAATTAGGTCAAGGGGTAATAGGACCAATGCGCGGCGACAGACGGCCGCATTAAAAATTCAACTTGAAGCAACTATACACACCTAACGGTCGCAACTCGCATACAACATAGTTATACAAGATAATTGCTCATAACTCCGTTTTAAACTGTACATTTGTTATCGAAGCCGCTAACGTCCAATTACATACATACATCACGTAAGCTTCACACGGAATAATTACACCTAGCGTATACTTTATACGTATATTACCTTTTAATTATTAAATTTACTTTTCACTATGTTTAAATAGTTAATATTCCATTATCTGAACGTAAAACAACTATTTACGTATATGATTTTGTATGTACTAGCCGGAAACAATAACACACTAGCATCTACCACCGTTTTAAATCAATTACAATAATTTATTATCCTTAAGTAACCTTATTATCTCACTTAGGCAAGTTAAAGTTGTAACTTTACGTATACTTCGTTTTCCCGTAGGAATTTTCGTTTTTTTTTTTAATTCATACATAACTATATTTAACCTATGCTCCGCGTTGATGAGCTTCGAACGAAAAACACAAGATGGAGTCACTAAAAACTCATCGTGTGCACGTACTATCACTTAAAATTAATCATTAGTATACACATATTACAATCAACGTTATACGTATGTATTTTTTTATTCGTATACATAAATTTAGGTGCAAAAGAAACGCCAGAACATAACGCGCATGACCGAACGCGAAGGACCAGAAAAGTTACACAGCGACAAATCACAGTACCCTGAAGCTGCGATTTGAATTCTTGAAAGAATTTTCTCGCTCAGTTATAGTAATATACTTTCCGCACTAATTATGCGTTCGCACCCATTAAACACCCCTTCACTGTAACGTTGCTTTATGTAAATTGGAATTTTGGAAATTTTAATTTATTTACTGTTTTTAATTCAATTGAATCGTACAGTGTCTAGAGGTTGGCCAATTGCAAAAACGAAGATTTGTTCTAAGGGAACTTAAACTAGCGGCGGGTCCTCAGGTCTGCAACTGAGCGTCCAGACCCTCAGATCAGCCGTTGGCGGACACCAGCCTGACCTTCCGCGTCGACCGTAAACCAGTCACAAACGCGGGAGGTCAGGCGTGGGCAAAACAAGCGAGGGAGGCGGGAATTATTAAACTAAAATGCGAGCACCCCCTTTTCGTACTTCGTTTTTGCAATGGCCAGACTAAGAGCAGGGGTGCACGAGGTAGCTCGTGGTCGAATTGGGTGCTAGTTGGGGATCACGCCTCTGAATGAGATGGGATTTGGTATAGGGGGTACTCACGACGTCTGGCGTTGAGGCTCCGTCGTGGCTGCTGTCGGGGGCGGAGCGCTCGCCGTTGGCGTCCGGCGGCCGCGCGCTCTCCCGCTCGTCGATGACCAGGTCGATGGGCATCTTGCCCTTCAAGCAACTGATGTAGCGGTGGCAGAAGTTGTCACACAGCTCGTGCACCTGCCGGAGACATCGCTATGTTTTTATTTTGCCAACATATACATACACTGGCATTGCATCATCGCCAATTGCTAATGTTTTATACTGGATTGATAAATTAACTAAACCGTGCCTAATAGAAACTATAGTGCAATTGCAAGCATGGCAGCGTTCGCCAAGGAATGGGAATCCATTGAAACCGCCACAGTGATGCCCGTCCACATAAATCACGACAGAAGGTCAGTAGATATATGAACAACAGGACATATACAGACTATACATATATATAGACGGCCTGATAGCGCTGTTTGTAGCGACCCTACTTACGATGCTAAATGTCCTGGGTTCGAGTCCCGGTAGTTGTAAACTTTTCTGTGATGAGCAGATAAGCACGAGTCATGGCTGTATATATGTATTTAAGTATGTATATCTTTGTCTAGTACCCATAGTACAAACGTAAGCTTAATTTGGGACTAGGTCAATGTGTGTAATTGCTAGTAAATATTATTATAAAAAAAACAGATCCCATAACGAAACAGGTCGCAGCAAGTGACTATAAGTCTACCTATTGCTATTAGGTTATTTAGTGTTTCCACTAAAATGTTTTAGCTAATACGTCTAACTTTTATTTCCAGTTGCCGTTTAAACTTTTCTATAATAGCTCGGTAAAATGCCTTAACAACACCTGGACAAAAAGTACTTAGTCTAAAAATTAAACTTCAACAAGCCTGGGTAAATCATAATCACGAGCCTCGACTTGTCAAGGGACATTAGCAATACAAAGCAAACTTGAACTTAATTATCATTTTAAAGAAAGATTTAGGTAATTACAAAAATTCCAAAGAGTCATTAATACAATAAAACATCTGAGAGAATATATTAAACTCTATTTGAAAAAAAAAAACTGCCTACAGACATCTCGCTTGGATTCATCGCATTCTGAGATTAAGCCTACTCCAAATTAGGTATCCATTAAATGTTTCTTTTTTTTACACTGGTTCGACATAGTGACTACAGGGTACCTGATGGTAAGTACAGTGTAGTCCAAAAACGAAAGCGACTATCAAAGGATGAAAATCCATTGATAGTCTACATCGTCATGTCGGCCCGCATATACCACGACTGAAGGTCTCTAGGTATATGAGCTACTGGGTATACATAAGCTGATCCCGAAACGCGACAAGCCGAAACTGGTCACTATGACGGGCTTTATACCCATGTACTGTGGTCGCGATCCAGACGGGCACCGACGCCCTACCACCTCGCAAACGGTTGAAACGTGCAAGCTATAAAACATAAGGACGATTTAAATATTTTATAGTTCCCACGTTCACACATATAGATATATAAACTGAATTCCGAATGTACGATTTCCTCTGTGTACAAACTGCAGTTAACAAGTCTAGTGGACCCTGACGCCGTTCCGCTTCCAAACACCCATAACTAAATTCGACCTTTAAACTATGTATAGCTAACGAGAAAATAAACAAAAATTTTTAAAACAACAATAGAAAACAAAGGGACATATACAATTGTAAGCGAGGCTCGGGCCAACTGTCGCTCTTAAAAAAAAAACACTAAAACGTATCGTAAAAACGGCGCAACTCATTTTATCCTTAGCATCCGATAAAATACGACCCCCGACGGGTGAGTATTAATTCTGTGCCCCGAACCTTATACATTTTCATAGGCATAATTAGTTTGGAAATTAACATAAGGCAGTAAAATAAAGTAACAAAATTTTTAGACAGACATTTACACGGTGAAATGTTATAAAGCCGTGGCAGGTGGACCGACCGGCCGCGGCCTGTGCGCGAGAAAAAAACAAATCGAGAATTTCGAAAAAGGAACGCGCAACAGTCGTCTTGGCGGATTCGAAAATAGAACGCGCCGACGGAAGCGGAAACAACGCTCTGCGCCGTTGACAGCTAATTATGTCTCAGGACACTAATTTCCTAATCGGCAGATTTTTAATAATGATACTTCGGAATGATAACTTTAAAGGGGCTTGCGCGTAAGTAGGTCGTTTAATTTTTTATACTGACTCTTTAAAGTGACTACACCGCATCTAATGGATAGTACGTGGTGGTAGATCGCCAGGGACCGCCAAAGGACAAGACTGTATTAAAAATTATGGTCGTCACATACTCCACTATAGAAGGCTTCTAAAGTTGAAGCTTACAGAGGCTACTTTTCTTGCACTTGACTCAAACATTACGAATTATATAATATTATTTAGTTAATATTAAGGAACAAGTCACCGGTTTCGTCAATTTCGACCTGGCTCTGCGAATACATAGACTATACGCAAGTTAATAGGAATTTTAAATTCGGTTTTTTATCAAAGACAAACTTATTTTCTGAGCAAAGCGTAAGCAAAGTCAAAGTAACATATATAAATTTCGGTCTACGCGTAAAAACAACTTGTCGAACACAAGCTGATATGCACATGGAATGAAACAGTTACTGTGACGGTCTTTACACCTATATATTGTAGTCACAGCTCGGTTGGCCCTTCCCCCTACCACCACAAAACACCGTAGTTTATCATAATTTGAATTTAACAGGCGAGCGTTGAAATTCATATTTACGACTGCGTGAATTTTATTGACACTAGAGCGGATAAACGCCTACCGCTTTACAATCGCGGTCGGCGAGCACTGTCAATGTCAAAATCTTGATTGAGAGCGCTTTTATAACCTCACGGACGACAAAGTAAACACTATTCGATATAATCCCGCGTCTCGTGTGACCGGGGCCGGTACTATTTTCGATTTCAGTGACAGCCGCGGAGATTTGACGTCGTAACTCTTAGGGGATTCAGATTTGGAACTGTCCTCGGTACGGATCGGAAAGGATGTTATGTTGTCCCCGCACACGACAACATAAGCCGTCTGCGTCGCGCCAAAGACTTATAGTCCAACGAACGTAAGTCCAGATAGGACCTTATTTAGAGTATGGTGATTCCTTTAATGAGATATTACGGCATTCCGGGACGACTCGGACCGATTATCGTTTCAAACATCAAACTCTTTCCAGAAATTTAAATTTGGAATGAACGGCTCACGGATTGAGATACGGCGTGTTTCACAACGAATACACGTTTTTAAATTTGGATTCGTGTGTAATTTAATGACCTCCCGTTGACGTATGGCCGTTGACATTATTGAATTTGGAACACGAGATGTTCTTTTTAACTTATTTTAAAAATATAATTTATATACTTTTAAAAGTGCTTACAAAAGTATGCTTCGATATTTGAATGAAACTTCTTTCATTCATTTATAATTAGAAGAGTCCAAGTTATAAACTACGTTCTTAAATGCATTCTATTTTTTGTTTTTTTTTTTCTGGATGCTTAAAATTCGTATTCAATAGACTGAATTTACAAAAGTTTTCTTATTTATTTTTTAGCTCTAAACTATAGGTCAAAAATACGCTACTTTTTTTCACTTTTGCTAGCAATCAGGCCCTCCTGATTGCGGATGGTTAAAATCACCTTTGGTCAATTGCAGCAAAAAGACCATTGTTATTTCGTTGCCGACCAAGAAGGACATTGTTCACTGTTCTCTTGAAGAATCTCATATCGTAGCTCGCATACAGACATTTTATTCAATTTACGCTTTAACACCCGAAATAATTATCAGAATACAGTTTTATTTTGCTTTAAGTAAATAAGCATTAAATATAAAAGTCAGAAGGTGCACTTTAAACGAATTTTTTTGTTTCAATATCTCAGTTAGTGAAATATGTGTTTTAAATTTCAAATAGTTTCGTTTCAGTGACAAAATGTGTCGCGATGTTTTGAATATTTGTGAAATGGGTTTCGTGCATTTCGTCGCACTGCCAACGTGTGGGTTGGCGATCGTGCAGCGCATGTGGGCCACGGCCAAGCGACTAAAAGGGTTTCTCGAGGCGGGGAAGATCGGGCAAAACATACAACTCAATCACAACTGATATTTCAAAATATAAATTATAATTATTTTTCCAAAAATGGGCTCGTAATTGCGATTTTTTTTTTCAAATTAAATTCAAGCTTAGGCATTACATACTCACTGGTGTAAGAAAATATATTTTAATATGGCATCTAATAGAAATGTCATGTCTAAGTGCTCTGCATCTCTCATCATCTGCGCTACTGGCCATATTGAATATGATATATAAGCGCAAAGTGGGTATAAACCTTAACGTATATTAACTTAAGCTCTAATAAATATTAGAACAGGGTGCTCAAGATTTAAATTGGACCAAATTATAAAACTAATCCATTAAATGTCCAAGTATAACAAAATAATGCTAATTATTACATAACACAATAGGAAAGAAAAGAGTTAATATAATAACACATTTGAAACTTTCACGATAAATACTGAAGCAAGCCTTACGCGTGAAGAAAATCACTTTTAATTGTGGTGTGACATTTCGATTTGGTTTTATATTTATTTCTATACATCCACTTCCCATTTTTTGATGGAATGTGTCCGATCTGAATCTGTGAGATAGACATTTTTGAGTGTCTTGGATCCGAGCAGACCAGACGTCGGGATGCTTAACAAAATCTCAACAGAACTATTATCTGATAAGGCGCCAGCTCTGTTCAGATCAATGGCACCACATGCCATATGTTAGGTATTTTTATATAAAGGACACAATGGGGTCCGACATACGTACACACGTTAAAGTCCCTAAAATGAATAGAATTAAATAAACATCCATTTTGCTGACTGAAAATAACCTCTTTAGATCCTAGTTGCATTTCAATATCATAGATCGTACTGTATTTAGTATCCCAAACAGTAAAGTCAATTTGCTGATCCATTATGAACCTCTGTCCAAAAGTCCCGACCTTCCCCTAAAACGGCACTTCCTTCACTAATGCGAAGTGTGGGCGTCTTACTTTAAAATCGCTACGTTTTTATCATTTTATCGCATTTTACTTTACATAACCTGCTATAGAGCGTACATATCATTACGCCATGATATTTTAGAATTAGGCAGAACAAATGAAACATTTTTTACATCGGCAGGATATAGTGATTACAACGCACCTGATGGTAAATACAATATAGTGCAAAAACGATAGCGACTATAAAAAGACAAAAATCCATTGACGGTCCGTGGTCATGCCTTCCCACATCTACCATGACAACTGGATCTACACAAGTTGATCCTAAAACGCGACAGGCCGAAGCGAGTCACTATGACGTTCTTTACACTTGCGTACTCTGTTCACGACCCAGTTCGGGCAATTATGAAGCACGTCATTGACCAGCTGTATACTTTTTGCCTACCCCTACAATACGAAGCCTTGATGATATAAGAGCCAATTAAAAGTGTGAAGTTAATAAAGAAATGGACTGACTAATAGAAACACGTAATACAGTAATTCTGGTTCTAAATTAACGCGTTGTATAAGGTTGTAAAAGCGAAGGCCGTGGCGTCGTAAATTGCGTCCCGGGTTCGAGTCCCGGCAGTGTAAACACACAAATCTGACCTCGTCGTAAATCACTTAGCCTGACCGTAAGCGTTAGAAATAAAGTATACTGCATATACCTACAAAATATGATGCACGAATGCTACAAAAAATGGAAAGTTTTATTTGCTTAAATATAAAACTAAGTTTATTTTTAACGGTGTTTTAAAACATAAAGACCTATATAAAAATTAAGCTATGTTTTTGTAAAAATAAATTAGTAAAAACGGTTTTTTGTGTTCCATTATGACTTATTTGTCCTACTTGCATCGCTGAAAATCCTAGGTTCGAGGCCCTGTATCAGCTAACAGCAAGGTGGTTAAAAAGTCAAGTATATCTTTGTATATTACAAGCAAAAACTTAGCTTGAGGCTAGATTAATATGTTTAATTGTCTGTAAATATATTTAAAATTTAAATGTCACGAATTTAAAACTTATAAAATCGATATTCAAATCTTACAACTGGAAGCTTAAAATTTCGAATGTATAATTAAAAAAAAGAATGTGTGTTTTGTTTGTAATTTGAAAAAAGAACATGCATTCTTAGAACATTTTATATTAAAAAATATAGTACGTTCAGAAAGCCTGATATTATAGAGGGAGTAAAACTATAATATGTATAACATACCCACAATTAGGGAAGAATCAAACGAATACATAAAAAAATACTGCGCCGGTAACGTCCAATAGCCGAGCCGATCCGAGTACTTACGACACGAAGGCATGTGACCGCCGACGGCCATATTTAAATTATTTAAAGCATAAATCAAAAATGATATTGGATTTTTTAATGTTAACATAATTTCGGACCATTCATTAAAACGATCTAGAATTGAGTTGGAAGGGTAATTGCCCGAACTGGGTCGTGACTTCGGCCTGTCGCGTTTTGGGATGGGCTTGCATAGCTCCAGTTGTTTATATACCTAGACATCTATTATGTTATGTTATATAAGGATCGGCATGACGATGGTGACTGTCAATGAATACTCGCTCCTGGGTAGTCAATGCCGTTTTTGGATTAGACTATATTTATCATCAAGTGCAGTATAACTTTGTAGTCACTTTGTCAAGCCAGTATAAAAAAAAACCTTTCTCCTTCATTGTTACAATGTCATTACGTAATCAGGATTAAGCAAAAAATATTGTTTCCATCGTCGCATGAAAGAGTTTTCATAAAAACTCTTTTTATCAAACCCGGCAATTACGGCCAATGATGGAAAAAACAGTGCATTTAACGAGATCGCATTGTAAGCGCAAGTTGGCCCGGGAATAATTTTTTGTGTTATTTTTAATTACTACAAAAGCTCAGGGAAAAAAGCATCACCTGTGAACGGTGTGTAGTGAAGCGGAAACGGATCGAACTAACGGAATCTTTTTTATTTAATTTTGTTTCACAAAAAGCTTAGACGAGATAGGAACTGACGTATGGGATATGAGCACAGAACAAAAAAGCTGTTTTGATAACAGAGACACAGGTAGTCTGACGAAAATTATACAAGCGCTGGCTGAAAAAAGTCCGCTTTATAAATTCGTTTTAATCTTCATTCGAAAAAGGAACAATTACGTCGTTGTCGAATAATAAATTCAAATTTGAAATTGATCATTCGAATCGAGCGATTCCTTCAATCGCGCCCTCGGCATCCGCCGCCGGCCCTCAACCTGATATTTCGAATTTGGAATAACGTACATATTATTTTTTTATTTTATTTTTTAAACGGCCTTTATCCCGCTCTCCGGCCAGCATTCGTACAGCGGTATCGCATTACAGGTTATCTCGTTACAGCGCTGTATTAGTGCGTACAATTTTTTTTACCAAATTTACCGGTTTCTAGCACGACGCTGACTGAATGCGGCGCCGGATATTTTATGGAATCTGATGTGGGAGCGACCGGCGCGCTGGATGAGGTATCTCGTTTCTCGAGATCATTCGTCTTGATATAGACGTTAGTCAAACTAGTTTCGTTGAAACGTGACCATAATATTGACAAGTTAAATTAATTCCCGCCGGACGATGTAAAAACCGATAGAGATTTGAATTTTATGCCCCTAATTAATACAGTCGAGCGCAAATTGTCCGATCTGATTGCGAATAGCAAAAAGCTTGCGTCCCACCGCTTTACCGTTACAGTTCGGAGCGTGAATTGGCGATGCGACACACGCAACAGAACCGGTCCGACAACGGAACGCGCCCAAATCGATGATAAGGGAAAAACATACGAAATTCGAACGGCGGCGTGCGAACGAGATGCAGACACCTGACCGAGCTTACAAATTCAAAATGGATGATAAAGAAAAATATTCGAAATTCGAACAGCGCAACGCGGCGACCTTACGATTTCTAATTGAGCATCCAAATTTTAAATAAATGACAAGCTATGAAGAATATTATTCTTAATCTGAACTATGCGGCGAGTGAACAGAAAGAAATCTTCTAAAAGAGCTTCCAAATTCAAAATGAATAGTAAATAAATATTCAAAATTCGAACAGCGGTTTATAAATGGCACGAAGTGACCTGACCGAGCTTCCAAATTCCAAATAGATAATCCATTTCAAGAAATTACTTAAATCCATTTCTAATTCTTACAGTTAAAGTTTTAAATGTAGTGACTCTTTCAGTTAGGCCATCCAAATAGTCTTCGAGACCGGTCCGAGTGCGTGCATCGCGTGCGTCTGATGTATCGATATTTCGATCCCGAATCGAGAACTCTGATAACCAAAAGGTGTTGTTATTTATAAACAGGTTTTTTAATTTCGGGTTTCGAATCTATTTTGATTTCAATGTTATAAAATGTTATTATACTCACTTTTTCTAATTCTAATAGGTGAAACCGTAGAACTTGTATCGCTTGCACCATCTGTAAACAAATAAATTAAATTTTACAATACAATACAAGATTATTTATTGCACTCAAGAATAAATATCATACACGCGTTAATTCGTGTGCATCTAATTATTCTTATCGAGGGGGTGAAAGGCTATTTTGTTTAAGCGACATTTTTTGGTGATATAGTAATACATATTCGGAATCAGCGTTTCTAACCGATTCCGGTCATGGATGGAATGGTCTACCGTGGAGCGTGTTCCCAACGTCTCGTGATATCGGGTTCTTTAAACGAAGCGTGAATAGATATTTGAGCAGGTCGGCATAATCATTTCGACTATTGATTGTTTTTCTTTACTGTCGATAGTTGTAGTCGCATTTTAGACTTCATCAAGCATACCATCAGGGGTGACTATGCCGAGTCAGAAAAAACACAATTTTTTATTTCTAACCGAAAAT
Organism: Automeris io; assembly: GCA_036320925.1. Lineage (NCBI taxonomy): Eukaryota > Metazoa > Arthropoda > Insecta > Lepidoptera > Saturniidae > Automeris > Automeris io. The sequence goes on from JAUDJH010000018.1 coordinate 655,978, forward strand.
CTATATATATACCGGTGTTCGTATGGGCTTACTTCAAAATAGAGACACTTCTAATTTAATTCTCAAACCTTATTTCATCTCCTTCGAGGTAGAATATAGAAAAATTCGCACTTCGAGGGACTGATAAAAACAACCCAACGTAAAAATATGTTTCTAGCTTCGTTAATTAAAGCTCTATGAAATATGTAAAAACAAATTATTATATATATCGAAGGGTGAAAGGCTATTTGGTTTTAGAAACATTTTTTGGTGATATAGTAATATATATATTTTCGGAATTAGCGTTTTTTACCGATTTCATAACTATATATATTACTATATCACCAAAAAATGTCGCTTAAACCAAATAGCTTTTCACCACTCGATATATAGATGGACGTACAAAATCTGATCCCGAAACGCGACAGGCCAAAGCTAGTCACTATAACGGTCTGTGAGCTCGTGTGGTCGATAGTAAATGTGTGGTACGCGAGGAATCGCTCGTATAATATCATAATAGACGTCTATAGCCGTGTGTCGGATTCCAAGGCTCAATCTGACAATGCCAACTGAGCAACAATGAGCTGGACAAAGTACAACGGGTCCCCGCTGCGCGTAGTGTTGGGACACGCTGTTATCGACATTCAGATTTTATCGACTATCAAACAATACGTCATTCTTAATAAAACCGTTTTATTGTTCTATTCTTTTTAAGGCACTGCGCCGTCAATTTAACCCTCACGAGCCCCGGATGTTGTTACGAGCTAAACAGTGAAATGTCAAAGGGTTTAAAATGCGTCAAAATGACCCAGTTTAGTTTTGCACATTTCAGAATCAGTTTGTATACGCCTAGTAATGTGAACTTTAAGACATTCAGTTGTGATATATTTAAACTAGGGATGTAACGGAGGCAGTTTTATCGGAACCGAAGTCGGAGTCGGAGTTTTGAAATTTGATTTATCGGAGTCGGATTCGGAGTCGGAATCGGAATCGGAGGCAATGTCAGTCACAAGTGACGGCAGAATAAAATAGTTTTATTAAGGGACAAATAAAACATTATTCAGTGAACCTTTTTAATTAGAAAGTGATAAATTTATAAATACACAGACAATAAAAATTGCTGCTTCTTATTAACATTTTCATAGTACTGTAAGAAAGCGATTACCTGAGCTACTGGTCGCGTAGTCCACGACATTTAAGCGCAAAGTGCATAAAACCACTATTGTATGTCTGCTCACATAGCGTGATAGCGTGAAGATATGTTATTTATTATATCTTAAATTTGATCCCATTTTAATATGGTGCAGGATAGATACATGTCTTCGAAATTATAAGCCAGAACTTTTGAATTGACAACAGCATAATCCATTTCCCTCTACATCTCCCTCGTGTGTAGACAGATATTGAGAATCGAGACTGTTTCCAAGCGTATATCAGGTTTTTTTTTGATAGCCCGGGGGATATTGTTGACGGACCTCAGGAAGCTTTTTGGTTGTCGGACTTGCACCGACTAAAACCCCCGGGATCACACAGCGCTCTCGCCTGGATAAGTTGGGCGGCACGCTCCCTCAAGCGCATCGCCGGCGTATATCAAGTTGGGTCAACACAATACAACCGAACACAACCGAACACAACCGAACACAGCCGAACACAGCCGAACACAACCGAACACAACCGAACACAACCGAACACAACCGAACACAACCGAACACAACCGAACACAACCGAACACAACCGAACACAACCGAACACAAACGAACACAACCGAACACAACCGAACACAACCGAACACAACCGAACACAACCGAACACAACCGAACACAACCGAACACACCCGAACACAACCGAACACAACCGAACACAACCGTACACAACCGTACACAACCGAACACAACCGAACACAACCGAACACAACCGAACACAACCGAACACAACCGAACAAAACCGAACACAACCGAACACCACCGAACACCATCGAACACAACCGAACACCACCGAACACCATCGAACACAACCGAACACCACCGAACACCATCGAACACAACCGAACATAACCGAACACAACCGAACACCACCGAACACAACCGAACACAACCTAACTTGGGCAAATAAAAGCTGTTGTTCACAAAGTGTTGGATATATCAGAAACCGTTATCCTCCAGTGGACATTGTCCAGTGAACAAATTAAATCAAATTTGCTGCAGGGTTGTTTTTGTGTATTATTTCTATTATACTTAATTTAATGTAAATGTAAAATAAAAAAAACCTTTTAGTAATAAATTTAAATGTATATTTAGTTTTAAATTTAATAATTTAATCATATTTTTTTAATCTAAATTTTAAAAAATGTCTTCTACTAATTAAGTAGCACTGATTGTTTGATTAATTGATATTATGTTTCAACAACATATAAAGTAAAATCAAATGAATTGACTGCAACAGTGGTGGCGACCTCCGATGAATACCTCCGATTAAAAAGTTTCGGAACCGAAGTCGGAACCGAAGGTGTAATAACGATCGGAAGTTCCGACTTATCGGAGTCGGAGTCAAAGCTCCGTGACATCCCTGATTTAAACCAACATCAGAACAGTGAATTGCAATACATTCTTGCTTGTTTGTCATTACCGCCTATTTTAGACTAAAATATATAGCTATTACTTTGTTTGCTCAGACTTTGCTCAGAAATTAAATTGGTCCTTGACAGTCTCTTTATACAACGTTACTGGTAACTAACGCCAAACATCTTAAAGGTCACTTAGGTACATCAAGACTAACAACTTTTGTTCTATGACTTTTGCCAAAACTTAACACATCCTAAAATATATATTTTTTAGTATTAGTGGGGATTTCTATTAATCGTTAGCTCTATGTTTAAAGTTCCGTCAGCTGATGCTACGGAATCGTCTGCCCCAGTTGCATCGCGCCGCCTTACAGAGTGTTAAGAAGATCAAAACTGCAAATTTGGTTTATTAATTTTTTGTATGGGGAAAAAAGTGATTGAATTAGAAAAACTCGTAAAACAAAAGTTGTCCATCTTGATATACCAAAGTCACCCTTAAGAGGTTTTGCGTTAGTTACCTGTATCCCTGTATAGTCTAAAAATTCATAGAGTCCAAGCTATTTTATTTATTATTTATTTTCTTTTTATATTAACTTTACAGGGCATTTACATAACATTAAATATATACGAAAATTAAAAAACTACACTGCCAGTTACGTAACTCTTGCAAATAACATTTTGTTAGTGTATTTTCTGTTAATTATTATCTCTTAATAGCATGCAAGTGGATGAGTGAGTATGTGTCTGTTTTAATTAGAAAAAACTATTATTAGGGGCCTTACTTAATTCCATAGACTCAAAAAAAATAATTACTAGAATATTTGTCTGTGTTTTTGCGCACTAATCAAAACCGTTTACCTTATAACCTATAAGGCTGCTTTTTATCCCGAAAAAGTATTCTCTATCTTCATTTATTTTGTTATCTATAATATTTCTATGATGCGCATATGCGGCAACGCTAATGGTCGTAGGATCGAACCCCGACTCAGACATCTGGGTTTTTCCAGATAAAGTACGGATTTAGTTATAACCATATGCTCACCAATGAAGGAAAACATCGTAAGGAACCTGCATGGCCTGTAATAGAAATGTCATGTGTGCTAGGGTCGTGAGAACGGCGATCAGTTAGGCTACTGGTCACGCTGGGAACAACACGGCGATGCAACCACTAATGTATCCCAGATCACCCCTTTTTTGCTAACCCGGGGGAAATCGCTGACGGACCTTCAGGGGGCAGTGAAGGCCCTCCGGTGTGTCGGACTTGCACTAAAACCCCCGGGGTATTCCCTCTCTCGTCTGCCGAGTGCCAAGGGCAAGGCTGAGCCATCTTCCTCGGCATCCGGCGACGTCTAGCCTTCTGCAGGCCCCGTCTACTTATCTCTGATCACCCCGAAAGGTATATAGCGCGACGATATATTGTTATTATTATGTGTATATATTTTTTTTACTTGTTTCTCTACGATCATTTTTAAACTGAGACTTACAGATTCTATTTTAGTTTTGATCACACTTGACCCGATCGTTACAAAAAAGTAAAAAGTGTATGGTAAATTAATAATTAAGTGAACATGAACTTGGCTCTGCGAATACTAAGCTTATACTCAAGATCCTGTTGTATATTCAGTTTTTCGTCATAGACAAACTTATTTTCTGAGCAAACTTTATTTATAATTTACAGGTGGTCGCTTGACCTCAATCACACCTTGTGGAAGGTAAAAATGAATCCGACGATGGACCACATCCACCAAACAAATGCTTAATCCCTCTTCTCTTAAACACCCAATTCATAAGATCGTGGCAATATGCTCGCGGGAAGCAGAGATGGGCAAAATGTAATCTGATTAAACGATTACAAAATGTAGTCGTAATTTTAATTTTCTTGCTGTGTAATCATGATTAAATCCATTTAAAACATTAAGAAATCATAAATATGTATACAATCTGGGATGTTGTAGTGTTTAAAATATAAATGAGAAAAATGCAGTCATATTAATGGTAAAAAACGTAAAATGTAATCGTTAATCATTTTAATTAATCCGATTACATTTTGCCCATCTATGACTGGAAGCATATTTCACTCCTCAGCTGTTCGTATGAAGAACGTAGGAGAGTGTTTTCGCGTGGATATAAGGAACGGATATAGTTTAAACAAAGTCAAAATAGCGTTTATAAATCTATGGTATTTGAGTAGTCATTTTGACGAATCAATAAACCAAAGATTGTTAGTGTTGCTTAATACCCAGGTACTATACTTCCAAAGCATTCCAAGTTTATTTAATCTCCAGACTCCGACTCCAAGATAGTATCACGGCATCTGATAGCATTTGAAGATGTAATCGGCCGCATATTTTGGGTCCATCGATACTTATCTCGCAGCTCGGTTAATGCCGTTTTAATAGCGACTTGATTTGTTTCTGATTGCTACCACAGGACGCGCCGTGAATACCAAAAGCCCGCTATCCCTATTTCGCTTTTTGATTGATGTACTACAAGTGTTGAATTTAAATTTACACTGTTGACGTTTGAGATCGTACGGAGCTCGATTGTTAGATTTATTCGTTTCCTATACTTGAGGGGAAATATATTGATATGAACTCTAAACACTAAATACGTTGTTTCGTCTTGTATTAACTCATAGAAGTCGGCTTTATTATAACACAATTTATTGTTTATGGATACCAACGATGACTTAGCTCCTACGTAAAAATCTTGTCATTTGTTACAAAATGTACTCAATTTTCTAGTCAAAGTTTAACTAGACAAACTTTAGTAGTATGAAATTAACATATGTGGCTGTGGTGACCGGATAAAGGATTAGTATCGATGCGCTGCAACGTGAATACTCTTAGGTTCGTATCCCAGCTTGTACATCTGGATTTTTCTAGATTTAATATGGATTTAGGCACCACATACATACCGGTGGAGGAATGCATCGTGAGGAAGCCCGCATGTGTGTAAGAGGGTTGAAAACGGCGATCAGCTGCACTACTGGTCAGGTTGGGCACGATATATAAGCGCAAAGTAAATACAGACATTAATGTATCTCTGCTCACCACAAAAAGGACATAGCGTGACGATTTATTATTAATATTATCATTATACGTGGAAATATCTAGCAGAATAATGCAATTTGTCGTTTATAATATAAGACATATGATAGTAAAAAATACATTTTGAAAAAAATAAAAATCCAATAACAAACGATGAAGACGCAAACGTAATAGTTCAAAAATTAAACAATCGATAAAAAATGTCACAGAACTGTCAATCACTCGCATAAAAAACCAGTGCTGCGAAGTATCGCTCGCGTTTTTATCGACATTCCACGTAGAAATGTTAACAATAAAAGCATATATAATGCACAAACTTTAATTGAACTTCAGTAAGACATAACATATTATTATAACAATATGCCTGCCCTGCCTTTATATTATTCCGAAAATATATATATAATATATTACTATATCACCAAAAAATGTCGCTTAAACCAAATAGGCGTTCACCCCTCAATTTGATTTTATAAAAGAATATTGTTTTAAGTTTTATAATTGTCATTTTTATTATAATTACTGTCTATTATTTTTATTCTTTTTTTTAATACCTCAATAAGAGTAACTCGGCCGGGGCGTTACATGAACACCAGCGGCACAGTCTTCCTCTATGGCATTAAGATGGCATAGAGGGGAGCTCATTGTGCCATGTTTATCTATTTGTGTTAATGCTTTCTTCTTTTCTATGTATTATTTTTATATTTTTATTTTCATTGAGGCATAATCAATGTTTTTCTTTTCATTTTTACTTAACGTTGTTCATTCCCAACAGAAACCTGACAAAGACTGCAACGGTGATTTTTTTACTAGGACAAACATTAACAGTATATAGCATACCTTTAAGCCGTCTACTTAATAAGCGAGATCATACAGACGCTTAATTAACTCGCTTGATTTCTATCTTTAATGAATTCTTGACTGCGATCGTAAAACAAACACAGATCTCACGATTGCACCGAGAGGCAATAAAAATTCAACATAATCGAGATTACTACGGGAAGTTAATCTCATTTTATATTCTCTATCCGCCCTGTATGCCACAATATTTTGTACGTACTAACTCATAAGTTCCTATTTATATGCATAAAATCCTTGCTTAGCCATTCCTATCACCGTTTGGTCATTCAATTATAATTTAATATTCATCTGTTTTAATCGATTAAGTCTTATTCGATCTCAGCCGTTTGAGTTCATTGATTAATGGGAATTTTTGTAGGCAGCTCTGTTTTATTCACCAATCGGTGTAATTTATTATATCATCGATATTCAGTAGACCGCATGTAGCTACAACTAGGAACCAATATGTGTATTAAATAAACGCATTCAATTGTAGTAAATTCTGTTGACGTATTGTAGTTGACGGCCACGGACCGTGCTTGTTTTTGGGTACAATAATTTAATAGTTATGACCATTACAGATATCGGTGTAACCAAACAAAGAACAAATAAAACAAAACAGAACTTTACATAATCAAGCACTTCTAAACTTTCGAAAAATATACAGGTGTCCTGTAACTCGAAATAAGTTAAAGATATACAACTGAAAAATATCACTAATAAAGAAAGTAGTGCGATAATTTTTTGAAATCTGCATAAATAGAGTAGTTTTTTTTAAATGATAGGGCACATTAACCATAGCTCATATTTTATATGTGGTATTGTCATTCGAACTTTAACAAATGTTTATACCGAGTAATTGTGATTCAAAATTTTTACGTGTTACTATTATAATAAAATGAATTTAATGACAAACACATTCGTCATTTTTTTTTCTTAAACCAGTGAAACTAGATACTTTCTTGTAGCAAGTTATAGAGCTTTTTGCGTTTATCAGCGCTTTAGCTTTTGAGTTTGAATTATGGGACACGCTGTATAACATGACAAGATTGAGTCAAAAGGCACTAAAAAAGTCATTTTGTGAACTTTACGCTTTATGTGGTTGTAATCTGGTCAAACGAGCTTACCACCTCATTCCAGCTCATTTGACACCACCTGATAGCTGCATATGGTACCTAGGGTTAAGGCTGTGGACGCGATACGATAGTAACCCCTTAAACATCACCAAATAAACTGTATTTGACTGATGCTCAATTAATTTATTCAAATGTGAACTAAATATGGAAAGTGTATGTTTAACACTGCGAGTCCTCTTTAAAATTCATCGCAACAGATGGCAGTTAAGCGATGAGGGCTCAACAGTAATAATTATAAAAGTTTTATAGACACCATTTCCTGGACTGAGCGGCGCATCACTAGTGTCAATTAGTTCATCGACACCGAATAAAAAGCGTTTTCAGTGTCTCTTGCTTTTAGTGACGCTCAGACGGCATAGTAAATATCGATATTAGTTTATCGATAATGGAACTATTTTAAGGCATTTTTACATTACTTCTGACTAATTGACATTATACTAAACGCATATCAGTCTGCAATAAAGATTCAGTTATCTAGAATGTTCAACGGAGAATCTGATATTCTTTTAATTTTATCCTAATCCAGCAAAGTGACGTACGATAATCGAAAAGAAATTACCTACCTATAGTCGCTACAAACATGACAGTTTATATAAATATCTCTTCACACTTCGCCTAAATCATGCTTACATCATCACCGCCGGGAGATCATTCCTCAATCCAATGACCCAACAAAGGTAAGATTTGGAGAATTTTTTTCTTCTAAATACGCCTTTTTGCCTTAGGACTCTTAAGGAGTGAAAATGCTATTCACAGTTAACATCGACGTAGCCACATTTCTTAAGTAGTCTGGACTAAGTTGGCAAAAACATGTCATCCGAAAGACAGTCATAGCGTTTATGATAATTTAGAATAAAAAGGACGACCCTATTATAGAAATGCCTGCCAAAGGACCAGTAAATGCGAAAAACACTCCGTCCCCGATGTTGTCATAAACTACCAGCAACGCATCTGTTGAGATGCCAGCGCCGGAGCTGCAATATCAATTAAACGTGCACCGTGGAGCGCCACCCTCGCGCTGTTTGCACAGACGTGGCCCGTTGACACAGACGCGGGTGCCAGATAAAAATGTGTTTGTTTTGTTTAACATTTGCCACCGAGCGTGTTTGCCGAGGGGGCTATCACAATCCATGAGCGCTGATGTAATCTCCACTTGAATTTGTTTTAAAAAGGTCAAGTTAGTAGGCGAGTGGGGAAGCATTTTTAGATTTTCACAATAATTCCAGAAATAAAGATGGCGAGACATAGAAAGGATAGGAGCCCTTTTGTTTAGAAACAAATCTTTCATGATATATGTTTTAAATACATCCAGTTATATTCTTAAAAAAACAGTAGTTGGTAGTATTATTGTGCATTTTTAAATTACACGTAATGGTCTGTAATGTGCAAAAATACTCATCAGTTAGAGACTGTAATCTTCCTTAATGCAACAAACGACGTCATTTGTAATAATGTTCAATCATAGACGCAGCAAAAAATATAAATTATATATATAACTAACCACTGTTAGTCTCAATTTTATTAAATAAACAATATTTATTTCTACCTATAACATTTTTATGTCCCATTATATACCTACAGAAAACTTAAATTAGAAAAATTACGTATGAAATGAATTTGAGTGGAAGTAACGCTAAAAATTATAAATGTAATAATTATAAATATATGAATATTTTGCTGAAAAAAAAAAGAAAGATGCCAAAATGAAGTTCTATTCTGCCTACCCCAACCAGAAAACAACCCAATGATACATAGATAGAGAAAATCGTGATCTTGCCTGTTAGTGTTGCCTCTCTAAATGCCACTTTTTAATAGGTCGTTAAAGTCACTTATCTGATCAAGTGACAGATACAAGTTTAAGCCGAAACGGTATGACTGACTAATGAGTTACAAAAACAACGACGTATTTAGTATATTTGTAGACGCTACTACACCTCAACAATATTTGAGAAGCTTAAACCTTCAAAAGGCTGTGACAGACCAAACACAGATGTGACGTGGGCAAACAGCCTCCGCCGGCCGTAACCAATCGACTATCCAACCAAATGGGTCAATAAAACACTTAGCGCGAGTCTAACTCGAAATAAAAAACAATCGACTGTTTACCGAATGTCTACAACACTACTCTCAAACAAAAGCCGTCGAAGTTATGTTTGATTTTCAAAAATGGAATATGTTATTATTTTTTAAAAATTCTCATTTTTGGAATTCTTTCAAATTGGCTATGACTTTGGTGGCGTAGTGGATAATCGACCAGTTTCCATTACCGGTTACACAAATAGTCGCAGATTCGAATCGTTCATACGACCTCGGGTCATTTTTTTTTCAGATTATCTATGAATTTTGGCTTCACATATGCTCACTAGTGAAGGAAAATATTGTGAGGAAACCCGCATGGTATCTATTAGAAAGGTCATGAGTACTAGTGCTGTGACAACAGTGATCAGCTCGGCTACCAGTCGCTTTAGGCTCAACATATAACCGGAAAGTTGATACATACATTAATGTATGTCTGCTTACTCTGAAAAAGATATAGCGTGTTGATATATTACTACTTATAATACTTTTCGACTGGACAATACATTATTGTTACCTATAAAAAATTGTAACGAAGACAAATTCTGTAATTTGAAGTTATATTTTAGCAGGTCGTCATGATGAAGTTACTTTCGACTGTTTCAACAATAGCAGTTGGTTTTTGAGCAGCGCTGAGTCAGCTTGTCAACTAAGCGTAAAAAATTGGGCGACTATTTTTATACTGACCCGGAACAGTGACCACATTACACATAACGGTAAGTGTGATGCTGTCCGAAAAAGACAACAACTATCAACAGCAGAAAATACCATCGATAATCGCAGCGATCATGCCAGCCTGCACAAATAACTCTTCACGATTCGCTTCTTCTTCTTAAGGTGCCTCTCCACTACCGGAGTTTGGCCGTCAGCTCAGCGAACTTCTCTTTGTCTTGAGCCAAGCGAAACAGTTGTTCGACGCTGGCAATACTTGTCCACTCCCTGATGTTGGCAGCCACGATTTCTATCTCCTTCCAGCTCGTCGCTTTCCTTCTATTTTGCCCATCATTATTAACTGGAGCAGTTGATATCTTTCATGTCGTAAGACGTGACCAAGATACGCGACTTTCCTCCCCTTGACGGTTTGCAATTCACGGTTCCTGCCAACGCGCTGGAGTACCCTAACATTGGAAACCTTCTGTATCCAACTAATTCGCAGCATTCTACGGTAGCACCATATCTCGAAGGCCTCTATATTTTTCTGTGTGTCAGCTTTCAGCATCCAAGCTTCGCTACCGTAAAATACGCCAGGCCAGATGTAACAATGGAGCATTCGGAGTTTGAGCTTTAGTGATAGTTTTCGGCTGCACAATACTTTCTCCGTCTTATTAAAGGTTGCTCGGCTTATTTCAACCCGGGTCCGAATTCGTTTCGCTTAATGGACCCAATGTTATATGAGGGTGGGAGTACGCCCGCCGGAAGACCATTCCACAGCTCGAAGACTCGGCTGCAGTAAGAGATAGAGAACTTCTTACTCCTAGCCGGGATGTGAGCTACCAAATAGTCGCGACTCCGTAGGCCCGCGCGCGTGGAGCAATGGCTGATCGAGTTTTTACGAAAGTCCTTCGCGGGTAAAAGACGCTCGTCTGCGCGGTCGAATGAAACGTATTCAGCTGTCGTGAGCACAAAAACAAGAGCCGTGGGCGAAAAATTCGTTTCCCGTCCGCCATTGACGACCATAATGATATTCCTAGAAGAGTATAAAGAGAACGTACTACACGCTCGCCGTGACATGTGGCCTGCGAACCGCCACTTACCGGGTAATATCGCGAATAATTTTAATTGGGAGAGGATTAATTACGCGCAATGAGCCTTTGGACGATCAATTACATCTGCAAGTTATTACTGACTAGCTGTAATGACCCGGCATTGTCAGGTACAAATAATAAAAGAAGGAAAGAAAACAATTAGCAGCCAAACAAAAGTGACGACATAAATAACACATAAATCACATATGAAAAACAGCAATTTTGGGATCGGAGCTGCTCGCGTCCGTAGGCTTTACCCTAGTTTCCCTACACGTGACTCCTGGGTGGTGCTAAACGAGCAGCAGCGAGGTGGTAGGGCGTCGGTGCCCGTCTGGATCGCGACCACAGTACATGGGTGTAAAGCCCGTCACAGTGACCAGTTTCAGCCTGTCCCGATTCGGGATCAGCTTGTATATATCCAGTAGCTCATATACCTAGAGACCTTCAGTCGTGGTATATGTGGGCCGACATAACAATGTAGACTATCAATGGATTTTCATCCTTTGATAGTCGCTTTCGTTTTTGGACTACACTGTATTTACCATCAAGTCAATCAAAAGATTACAAAATGTAACTGTAATTATTATTCATTAATCTGATTACATTTTGCCCATCTCTCGCGCAGGGTAGGCAGTTGTAGATTCCGGCAACGCAGCGGCACACGTGTGCGTCGCTCAAACACATGTTGCGCGACGACACAAAAACACGTCAATTTACCATTTTCGTAGGAAAGTTTGTCCTGCGCCCGGATGTCGTGGCGTGTTTGGATTTCTTATCTGAACTCTGCTCTGCTTGGCTGGATGAATGACGCTTATCAGCACGTACCAGGTACAACTGCCTAAGTTATTTATTGCCGTTTCGCTACCGGTTTTTGTACTCGACTCTAAATCTAGAGCTGGTATGCGATTGTACTAATCCCATCCCTACTTATCTTGAACTTTGACGATCTTATTACAAATAAGTACATAGAAAAAAGGTGTCAAGGTAATAAGAAAGTATTTTTTATTTTATATCTAGTAAATCTATACTTAAACTTATCTATACTTATAATCTATAATTAAAATTTATACAAATTGTATTCTTAACCCAAAATGTTGTTTTTTTTTTAACTTGAACAGATGAAGTGTTGCTTTATTTGGTCTTTGTTTTTCGACGTGGTTATGTGTTTTTCGTTGTTTGTTTGGTTGTGATTGTATTTGCATAGCATTTTGTATATTATATTTGCACGCTGTATTCACATCAAGTAGGTTGTTTCTCAAAAATGTATGTTTTAATATGTTGTGTTTTATAAGTTGTGAGATGTAACCAGTTTTGTAAATAACAAAAAAAAAATCTATTAAAAGCACTGCCTCGCTGAGCGTTTACTACAGTCTGTATCATGGCGAATGTTCTGATGAGATATTTAACCTTGTTTCACCTTCTCGCGTCATGGCTATACGGTAGCTCACATACTGGCTAGATCTGAGAGGTTCTTTAACTCTTACTGCAGCCGAGTGGTTGGGCTATGGAATGGTCTTTCAACGAGCGTGTTTCCACTGCCCTGTAATATTAGATCCTTGACCGGAAACCTACAGAAAAACCAGTGCCACAAACTATGTCTGATAATTAAAGTAGGTGCATTGTTCTAAATTTCATGTTTCTTTTTTAATTTATTTGCTTACAATTATTTTTATTCCTTTAGTTTTAATTACTTTAATAAGTAGTTCACAACCGGGCTCCTTCAGGAAAATCTGTGACACAAAATTTGTCTGTACGCACCAAAAATAATGGCTAACATTATGTTCAATCAATATGTTTTAGACCAACGTTAAACTCCAATTGTCTGTGTGGGTCGAGTTATCGCGCCGTAATTACGTGATATTACTTTATGCCCTTTCTATATATATATATCGTCTTTTGGAAATGCTGAAAAACTTCGTTAGATCAATATATCATGAATGAGTTTACGAAATTATATAAAATACTAGCTGATCCGGCAAACGTTGTTTTGCTATATAAGGTTTTGTAATATCTTCTAAGATGTTCATTGAAATTAAGTGATGTCAAAGACAATTTTGTTCACAATTAAATACTCTTAATCATCAACACATTTATTTATAATTCTTTCCTACATATATTTTTGGTATCTTGAACCGTTTTTGCAGCGCACGCAATGGAATCCTCAAGGATGAATAATTTTCCCCGTTTTTTTCACATTTTCCATTATTTCTTCGCTCCTAATAATTGCATCGTGATGTTATATAGCCTAAAGCCTTCCTCGATAAATGGTCTATTCAATTCAATAATAATTTTTCAATTCGAACCAGTAGTTCCTGAGATTAGCGCGTTCAAACAAACAAACAAACAAACAAACTCTTCAGCTTTATAATATTAGTATAGATGTGGCTTCACTTTTATTTACGCGATTAATACAAGATTCTCTTTTCGTGTAGTTCTTAATTCAATGAATAGACCGCGGTGTGACCGCTGCCTAAGCCTACATTGACTGTGTTACGCTTTGAATGACAGTTTTGACGTAAAAGCGCTGCATTCTAATATTCTGATGGACAATACGGCAACGCAAATAGCGGATGAGGCCGCTACGTGCGTGAAATAGAAGGTCTGTGTAGCGTTTAGCACGATTGTCGCGCGACCGAGTCGCCCCCTCTGCCCGCGATTCGTAATGCCTTAGATTTTATTTGTTAGGAATCGGTTAAGTGCCCGTGTCGAAGCGGCGGTGGGTGGCCGTCGCTATATTATTTCGCTTTTTGTCCTCGCTAGCCGCGGGAGGCGCGGGCGATTCCGCTTTTTATGAGTGACAATATAATGTTTGCTTTTTTACTCCGAAAACATTTTCTTAAGGCATTTACGCACTGTATCCGATTCGAGACCGTGAAAGAACGTTTCAAATTAGTTGTAAAACTATTTACATTGTTACTAGAGTCGAACCTAAATTTCGGCGACTTTGGCCGTAACCACTTTTGATAAGTTGTGACATAATTTTAATAAACTCTAGGCGTTGTTTATACATATCCACATTATTATTAGTCAGTCTCAACCTACTACAGGGCAAAGGTCTTCCCTTTTCGACTATATTTGTGTGATTCATGGCAAGAAGTTTGGACATTAAACCAACACGCTTATCCGATACGGGTTGGCGGGTTTGCACTATGTGCAGAAAAGGTACACGCAAAAACTAAGATGCTAGCTAGCATTCTGCTTGCAATTCGGCATATTTAGCCGGATCTTACCTCAGTATGATGAATAGGGAGCCACTATTCCGTTCATCCATATTTTAAGATTTTTTAAAATAATTTCTATAACAAATTTAAAAAACATTCATTCTCTATTTTTATTTCCAAATTGCGTCCTTCCTAATTCTGTATTTGAATGAATTAAGGCATTACGAAAAGCAATATCGGAATCGGAATCCGGTTCGACTTTTCTAGACCCGCATTGTCACGGCTTCGTATGGAACGCAGTGCGTACCCTCCCTTAGTTCCCAGTTCTCATTCCGAGAAGTATTTCTCGTTTACCTGCGTTTAATTTCAGTCATCTCTTTAGCTAATCAAATCGTAAATTATTTGGTCGCTCTCGAGGTGAACTATAAAATGTTCACTATTTTATGGCGTATTAAAATGATCCTTTGGTTTATTTATCTACGCGGTTGAATAATAAAACTGACTGTACTCACTAATGAATCGACTTCGGGGTCCGCTATATAATAAGGTTTCTCTTGGCGTATCTGTGGACAGAAGAAAAACAAATGTTACTATAATACATTAAATACAATAGTTATTTGAATGGACTTGAACACATCCACGGAGTTTTTAACTTTAGCATTTTTTTTATTTATTTATAGGCGAACGCTTGACCTCAATCACACCTGGTGAAAGGTGAAGATGAGTTCGATGATGAACAATGAATAGTAAAATGGTGTAAAATGTACGAAATGTAAGCAGTCGTAGAAGGTTGAGTGGCTAAAACCGATAAGTACACGTGGAGGATTAATGACGAGCGCAGTCGGGACGTGAAGCTTGTACGTGGCTAATAAAATGCTCGCTCGGTTGGCTGAGCGCGCACCATAGAGCAAGCGGACAGACAGACGCGACAAATCATTCTTGTCGGGTGATTAGTATCGGTGAATATCTCAAACGCAACTTGTGTTGCATACGAATCTTGTAACAACATAAATTAATTCTCGCTAAGGGTTTTAACATTACACGCTTGCTTTAAGCGTGGCATGTAAATTAATGAAAACAAAATAAATCTTTATCAATATTTGCCGACTTCGGTTCCATAAAATTGTATGTGCAAAATGGAAAATCTTTTCAGCAGAGTTAAAATAAAACTTTAACAATTAGATACAAATTCAATTAAAATCACGGTTTAATTTAAATATATCATCACGCTGTATCCCTGTCGGGGTTAGCAGAAATATATTAGTCGCTGTATCCAGTTTGCGCTTATATGTCATTCCCAATGTGACCAGCTGATCGGCACAGCTTGGAGGATTTATCTCGAAGTTATAAAAGTACAGTTTTTAAAATACATTGCGAAAAGCCCTCTCTCATATTTTTGTATTTTAATTCTATTACCACCATGGAATATTCGATTCAACGTAAAAATTCATATAGACACTGATCATATAGGTAACCTCTTAAGTACCATAAAACTGTCGCATCTATCCAATAATTAATCATTGATATTAAGAAATACTTTTTTCGACATTTAAAACTTGCCTCGCCCGGAAATGCGATACTATCGTGCAGCACTGGCCGTGTGGAGCCGGATTTTTTCCATCCATTAATACGGCACTGTTCTTTTTCAAATTCTCATTCTAAGTCGCCCGTTAATTATAGTTATAACTATGTTGCAATTAAAAATACACGACATAACGTATCAAATATAATTATGAGTTGTTGGCGTGTTTGAATAAAATAAGAATTGTTGAGTCAATAATTTGTGTTCTTATTTCAAAGTTTGTGTATTATTTTTAATTGACATAATGATAATTATTTTTTTGTTGTGATAATTATAATTGCTTTTAAATATAAAACAATGATGAAGTTTTACATTCGACTTTACAATGATAATTATAATTCAGTTATTTGTGAAATGAGGGAGTAAATTTCTCAGAAGCTTTTAAAATCTTGTGTCAAGTTTCGAAAGAAAAATAAACGGTTGTAACATAAATTAAATTAGAAATCGCATATTTTAATGAACAAAACTGTAGTGCGTAAAGAATTAAATTAACAAAAATGCGCAAACTTAACAATGTGATATTAAACGGACTTTAATTAACAATGAACATATTTACATAACGCGAATGGATTTACAACGAATTCGTGTTCACGACGATCATTATAGTCACTAAGACTTTTTTATTTTCAAATACATTATTATTGCTATTAAATTAAAAATGAAACTTTTAACTTTATAAACATTTTGTTAGGAAAATTATAAGAATGCGTAGTCTTATTGTGTGTAATTTTCTCTTGGGATATTAATTCCTTTGTGGCTTACATATTTGTACCTCATTATGTTGGAAAGAGCAACTACCAGAGTTTCTTACCGGCTCTTCTCGGAAGATTCTGCTTTCTGAACAACTCAAACCATGCGTGACCGCAAGCTTGATATTTCGATAGCTTATGTCAATTCTATACATTTTACAATTTGTGCCAGGGTTATCGTTTACCGAATGTTATTTTGTATAAGTTCTCTGTTCTGTCCAAAGCAAGCGACCAGCGGATCGAACCCCCCTCCCCCCCTCCCCCTGCTATTAAAAGCCTCCAGTTACACTAAATTAGTTGGTATTTAAAAAATAAAAATATACTCGTTTTGGTAGAGTAATGTTTGAATGCGGGCTTTGTTGCTCAATAGGGCTGTCGCAATAAATAGTAGGTTATTCAGGAATGAAGTTTGCCGGGCAGTAGACTTGAGGGAGTCTGCTGCCCGGACGAGAGGGAGGCGATGCGCGCTGTCCGGCACGCCGCCTGGGAGAGAGGTTTTAGAGGGGTGGGCTTTACTCCTTCCCCACCCAGAGAGGTAGCCTCAACAAGGCTCCTTGTTCCCTGGGGGTCTGGATGAATTTGGCTTTCCTAGCCCGGGTGGAGCAATTAGAGGAACACCCCGGGGGTTTTTAGTCAGTAGGAGTCGGACACACCGAGGTCGCTGCCCTCACAGCGTCCCTGATGGTCCTGTGCCCCCTCCACCAGGATTTTCGCCCGGGATACAAAAAAAATGGTAATGCGATTGCCCAAGCAACGAGCTAGGTCGTAACCACAATACACAGGCAAAGATCGTTTGAGGGGGCACTTCTATTTATCAACGTCCAATAGTTCATATACCCAGTTGTCTTTGACTGCACTTTCCATCAGATGCGATGTAATCACTTTGTAGGGCCAGTATAAAAAACAGTCTTCAGATACTCTCTGATGTAACGACATGATGTATTTTGTATTTATATTTCACCTTTATTCATATAAAATATATATCGAGAGATGAAAGGCTATTTGGTTTAAGCGACAATTTTTGGTTATATTAGGAATCAGTAAAAAACGCTGATTCCGAATATATATAATATTATATATATATAGCCTTTCACCCCTCGATATGTATATATAAATATATCGTCGCGTAATATTCCTTACAGGGTGAGCAGAGATACATTAGTCGCTGTATCTACATTGCGGTTATATGTCGTGTCCAACGCGACCAGAAGCGCGGCTGGATCGCCGTTTTCACAGCTCTAGCACACATGACATGTCTACTAGACGCCATACGGGTTTCTTCGCGATGTTTCCTACACTTCTGAGCATGTGGTGCCTATATCCGTATTTTTTCTATAAAAAAAAAACAGATATACGAGCCTGGATTCAAATCTACGACCATTCTCATCGTCGCGCATAGATACTGGTATTTTATATGTAAGTTATGTATAAAATTTGAAGTTGACAACCCTGGGAGCATTAGTAGTTCGACAGGCCGCAATAAACTGTGCTCGTACACCTTTGTTTATGGCTTTATGATAGGGAAGGTCATTGGCTCTCGATTTAATATCGAATCTACTCGCAATGAATGTTTTCATTATGCGCCCCGTTATATTTACGCCACAAAAACACCTATTCGAGAGGCTTTGTTGCGTTTTGCCTATTTTAGCGCCTCTATTATTCTTTACATTTATATGTCACAGTCGTTTAATAATGTAATTTGTGTTTGAATTGCTTTTGAAAGTTTCTTCAGAAAACATTTTAACTCCACTCGTTACTTTTACAAAAGTGTTTAGAATAGCCATTAAGGTGGTGGAAATGTAAAAGCAAAGTGTATGTACCTGCGAAAAATACATCCATTTTATTGTCACATAAGTATTGTAACCGATAATAGGTAGTATTGTATTGTAATGAGGAAATGAGAGACCATAGGATGGTAAATTTGCTCAGCAATACAATGTACATTTCGTTTTCTGTCAATAGATGTATCTGCAAAAAACTGACCCGCAAATAGTGTCCGATCGAATGTTTCGGGCACTTTCCGCCGAAAAAACTACATTCGGTAAATCTTTTAAATAGGCCGAACTTTAGATAAAGCCGAAAATTTCTAGCAAGCGTCACACTAAGACTGATTGTGAATTAAACTATTATTTGTGCTTGTAGGGCGATTGCCCTAACTGAGTCATGACCATAGTACAGGAGTATAAATACCGTCATAGTGACTCGCTTCAGCCTATCACGTTTCGGGATCAGCTTGTGTATATCCAGTAACTCATATAACTAGAGACCTTCAGTCGTGGTATATGTGGGCCGGCATGACGTCGGAGACTATCAACGGATTTTCATCCTTTGATAGTCGCTTTCGTTTTTGGGCTACACTGTACTTACCATCAGGTACTCTGTAGTCACTATGTCGAGCCAGTGTAAAAAAATAATTTACGGGTCTTATGTGCGAAGATACATACTTTTAACTATGTCTCGAAGTTGCGACCTAGTTCTACAAGCCATGGTTGTGGTTTCTAACGTGAGAGTAGGTACTTCGCTTATATTTAAAAATGAATTTTTCGTGTATAAGACCTGTTAACGTATTTATAATGAGTGCAAAACATAAGTGTTTAAAATGAGTTATTTTTGCTTTGTTATCGTATTTATTTAACCGTATACCAAAGGAAAACTTTCCAACCAAATACAAATCATTGGTTATACAAATTCAAAAAACTAACCACTCCAAATGACACGAAATTAGACAAAATTGGGCACCAAAAGGACCCCATCGAAATCGAGCCAATAGCAAGAGCCAAGTGGAAATTACAAAACAAGTTCCCTCCCTTGCCGTGGGGCAAGGAAGTCCCCCATTTACTGAGCCAGCGATCCGTGAAACTCCCAGTTTTGGACCGCACGAATTAAATGCTAATGAGGCGATTTCTGATACCACATCTTTTGATGGTAACGGTCAATTTTCAACCAGATTATACACCGAGATTCTGTTACGTCCAGTGAGATTTTATTTTCCGTTTTAAGTTATACATTGAACCGTTTTTTACGTAAACTCTGTGTATTAATTAATCTAATCTTATACAGGTGATTTTATAGACGAGGGACATATTTCAGGATACAATCATTTGTACCCTCTTTTAACTAATAAAAATGTAAATAACTATATTCCCTTACAACATTGATGAACATATGAGAATTGATCCGTAAAAAGTTTGAACAACGCAGCGCGTGTGACGTATGATTGGATGGTAATTGGTAAGTAGATAAAATTCCTTATACGTGATTTTAGATAAATAGGTTGACTCGCTTGCCTTTAGTACTTTATCCTGGCTTAGGAGACCCAAAATACCGACTTAATAATTAATTGTTTATTATTCTATCATGTGTGTAATTGCCCCTTAATATGTCGACTATAAAATACTTTGTTTTAATGGAAATATTAAGATATCACTATTGTACACGTAACGTAAATTTAAATTATTAATTTTTCCACAATGTTCATCGGTTCGCACGAGCTGACCAATCACAAGATTCTATATGAGTTTACCGGGACAGTGCGTTACCACCATTGGTTCCAAGCCAGTGGTGGGGGATACTCTGTTAGCATCACATAGACAGCCGCGCTGAAAAATACTCTCTCTAACAACTATTCGAACAGCGGGCAAATAGCTATCGTGTGTCTGCAAAACTATTATAAGGTTGCCATATCTTGACACTATCGGAAAATCGTGCGACGTATAGTGCTGCTTTCGTGAGGTGACAAGACTGGATTCAGCAGAAGAGCGTCAGACGCCCTGGTTTGGACTATCACACTGTCCTCAGGTACATACTTGTTGTTGTCCAGACTCTCGCGAACCTGAATTGAACAATTTTATACCGGCGGTGTAACCTCCGACCCAAAGAGTGACATCCTGGGCTACATCAACAGGCTTAGCACGTCACAACTATTCCTATATATTTAGAATTAGAATCGATTGCTGAATATCCTCCTTGAATATCTCCCTCGTCTATAAAATCAGCCTGTATATCACAAGTCATTGTATCTTGAAAGCAAACTTAAAAGTTATTATTGCCATTTTTTATACTTGACCGAACTGAGTCATGACCACAGTATACAAGTTCAATGGCCGTCATAGTGACTTACTTCGGCTTGTAGCGTTTCAGAATAAGTATGTGAACGTCCAGTTGTTCATATACCTAGAGACCTGTTATCGTCAGTCGCGTGTATTCCATAAATGCATGCATGCATTGCATGCCCTTATGATAAACTAGCACACATAGTGCTGATAACACCAGCACCTGCCAGATATTTATACTTAAATAGCTGATCCGGCAAACGTTGTTTTGCTATATAAGTTATTGTAATATCTTCTAAGATGTTCATTGAAATTAAGTGATGTCAAAGACAATTTTGTTCACAATTAAATACTCTTAATCAACAACACATTTATTTGGATAAAGATTAATATTATTACGTTGATACAACTCTTAACAAATAATGCATTAATTTCGACCAAATTTGTTTACCATAAAAATGGTTCTAGTGACTTAATCTTAAAAGATAGATATATACTGTTTTTTAGATCATTTCAAGAGGAATAACTCTGTCATACATATATTTTTGGTATCTTGAACCGTTTTTGCAGCGAACGCAATGGAAGCCCTCAAGGATGAATAATTTTCCCCGTTTTTTTCACATTTTCCATTATTTCTTCGTTCTTAATAATTGCATCGTAATGTTATATAGCCTAAAGCCTTCCTCGATAAATGGTCTATTCAACTCAAAAAGAATTTTTCAATTCGAACCAGTAGTTCCTGAGATTAGCGCGTTCAAACAAACAAACAAACAAACAAACAAACAAACTCTTCAGCTTTATAATATTAGTATAGATAAGTCTGGAATAAATTGCTTAAAGTTTAACAAAACATTGAACCATTTATATTCATATCTATTCTATATACAATCCGTCTATCTTAGACTACGAACCTATGAAAGCAATATAATATAATTATATATAATATAATTCAAATTAATTACACGAATTCTGCCTACCCTGTCTAAATACCTTATGCACGTCATTGGTTGTCGTGGTACGTAGGATACGTAGGTCGAATGACGATGATTGTCAATGAATTCTCGTCCTTTCTTAGCAGACTCCGTTCTTGGACAAAACTGAACTTTTCATCAGGTGTACTGTAGCCACTTTCTCGAGCAAGTATAAAAAAACTGTCTTACATGAATTCTCATTTGAAACACATCCGGGTTTTATACGGATTTTTATATAAATAGGGTTGCCTGCGAGCGGTTCACACACGGTTTTTTTACAAATAACCATTGAATACGCATTGATCGTCGATGTAAAGAAAAAATTGTAACACAAAAGCGATTTTTATGCCGTGTCCCGTAAAAATAAACAGCCCGTGGATGGAATAACTTTTGACTCGTCCCGAATATCTTTGTGCCTCGGCAGTTGTCGTTTTCTATTCATAACGTATACCTGCCCTTTTATTATCACCACCACCCCCCCTCCCCCCATTGTGCCTTTACAGCCCGGGGATAGTGTTTTGTTTGTGTAATTGAATAAATACCTTTGTGAAGTCCTATTGTATGATTTTAAGGGATGCGAGACGCATGGATACCTGCGGAATCACTTGAAATAATCCAAAACGAATTTATTGTTTGTGTAACTTGCGCCTGGTTTGCGAAAGGCTTTTAAATACTAATGAATCATCAATTGCATACAAAATGACCCAGGGGTGTTTATAAAGGTTTTATTTAAGCATTATTGCTCAAATTGGGTGTAAGTTATTCCTCAAAGTAAACAATTATTGCTGAACCATAATGTTTAAAAATGTTTTAAAATTTGCAAGAAATTTTCTGAAACTTGTTGTTAAATTAATAATATTTAAGACAGTCCTTTTTCCATTCAATAGTTAAGAATAATAATATTCGCTGACAGCAGTGACGTGCATAGAGTGTTTGGACAGGGTAGGCAGAATTCGCGTAAATAATTTGAACATTATTTTATGATAGTAAATATTATATTGCTTTCATAGAAAAGATAGGTGGCTTGAATATAGAATAGATTTTAATATAAATGGTCCCTTTTTTTGTTTAACTTTAAGATATTTAGTCAAGATTTATTTATCGTCAGGGCATGCAGTGCTTCCATGCATCTAAGAAATGAACGCTACTGGCTGACAGATACATACAGAGAGTAGTCCCAAGCTCACGAAGTATTCACGGGAACTGGTAACAGATATATAACATGTATATATTGAAAACCTTCCCATTTATTTTTATAATTCATCAGCAACAAGTTGGTTATATATTAATTTTTCTTATTCTTTTGCTCTTGTTTTAAGTATATATTTCTTTTTAAAGTATCACTATTTATACTTGTAGTCGATTTATTTATTATATCTGACAGCTTATTTAGTATTTAGTATTATTTAATTGTAAGTAGATATATTGTTTTATGTTTCATGTTTTTCTTTTTATTGTATTTTCTGTGTATTATTTTTATTCTTATTCAAATTATCTTAATAAAATTGTTTTTGTTCTTGAACTTTCTTCTTTTCTGTACCTATGTGCTTTTTACAAACTCGTTACAAACTGTTGTGCTCGTTGAGAAATGTCCCCGGTGCCGATTGTTAACTCAAAATCTTCAGAGTCTCACACGTACTTGCGGCACTTTTTTTTTTTTTGTTAACCCGGTTGGAGTCCCTACGGACCGTCAGGGGAAGTGATGAGGGCCACTCCCCCCGGTGTGTCGGACCTGCCCCGACTAAAACCACCGAGGTGCCAGCACTGCCCTCTCTTCGTCTTCGCCGAGCTTAGGAATCCAGATACTTCCGACGGCTCGGCGAGCGTTGGCTTATGGGCAGGCCTTCTCTCTTGGAGGGGGATTTAAACCCCTCACTGCCTCTCTATGGGAGCGGCGTGTGGACTTGCGGCACTTCATAACTACATCTGCAGAGTCGAACGTTTTTAGTCTAACAATCTTGAGGATAGGATCGCATGAATTTCAAGTTTGAGCATCCCTGGCTAAAAGTATACTGTTGTTTAATAAAAACGACCTCTACCTCGAAACAGCTTTGGTTGGGGGCAGTGGCACAACACAAACTTGACAAGACGAAAACAAAACGTAAAATATTTATAAATTCCTGTTAGTTTTGAATAATTTTAGATAATTTACATATATTTTATGGACGAACGAGAAGCGCTGGGCAAACAAAAGATCAGTTTCACCTCCGAGTTCTTTTAATTCTAGAGCCAAACAAAAGTTAAACAACCAAACCTCATTTTATAGACCTCCGTTTATGGCCACAATATTCAGTAGGAGCTATTTTGTTAAGGATATTTATGGCCTTTTTTGTGCCCCTCTCCCGTCGCAGAGAAATGACTGATATTCGACGTTTACAAGTGTACCATAAAGACATTTGTTCATTACGTCCCTTTACGACCGGCAGTAAAACGGACGAAATAAATATTTTCGCACGTCTTATGCCGTTTCGCCTTGTGATACGGCGCAGGTGATTTAGAGTAGCGCATGAGGTCAAAATTAGAAAACAAGGCGCGAGTGAGGTAACGCACTGGCAAAATTTATCGCGATTTATTTAATAACCGCGCGCTAAGCACGTTTACTAAGATTCAGCGTCCTTTTGTTTTCGGCAGGGTTAATACTGTTAGTGCTTAACCGGGAACCCGGGCAATAGAACTGTGGGAGTTTGCTCTCATCCAGACATGATAGTGAGGTGGCGCGTAGTGTCCGGCGTGTCGCTCGAGAGTAATCTTTAGAGGAGTGTGCTCTTTACACCCACCCCTCCCAGAGAGGAAGCCTGAACATGGGCTTGGCTCAGCGAATACTATAAATATACTCACGTTCCTGAATAGGAACAAAATACTGAATATATAACTTTGCTAAGCATAGTCGAAATAGCGTCTACAAATGTCAGCCTTAGCATCTATAACTTATTGCAGGTCAAAACCACAACCAGAGATGGGCAAAATGTAATCTGATTAAACGATTACAAAATGTAGTTGTAATTCTAATTTTCTTGCTCTGTAATCATGATTAAATCCATTTAAAACATTAAGAAATGATAAATGTGTATACAATCTGGGATTTTGTAGTGTTTAAAACATAAATGAGCAAAATGCAGTCATACTAATGGTAAAAAACGTAAAATGTAATCGTTAATCATTTTCATTAATCTTATTACATTTTGCCCATCTAGGACCATAACACATCGCGCGACTGAATATAAATTTCGTATCAAAGTTGCGCGTTAATACTCTATAATTTTAAAAATTCCCGAACTACTTCAGTAGCGGGCGATGCGACGGTCGCTCGTTTTTTTATCCAGGTCAGAAGGTAAAAAAACTTTATAAATCCACCTGCCCGTGCGCAGGTACGCACAAAAAGTTATTAAATAGGAGGCGACTTAACTAAATTACAATCGACCTCTGAGCATTATAGAATAATTTACCATTAAACGCTTCAAGTGAAACGCGCGATTTTGTAACATGTGCGTACGTGGGACAAGTGTCAAAATCGATTGACGGGTTAATTTATTGAAGCTCTGCTGAGATCGATCGGCGCGGATCTTAGGTAGCTCTGGATGCTTTATTTTATCTTATAAATAGATTTTTTTATTACAAATTACAGGGTACCGCGTTTGGTAGCGATTTCCATGGAGATGCTGCTTCGCCACTTGCGGTAACAACCGCCAAGTCACTGACTGTTTTAATATACACTTTAAAACTCTAATATATACGGTTCAGGTTTGAATGAACGATTTATATCATGTTCTTGAGAATTTAACGTGGAGTTCGTAGTTTCGAGTCTTAATTTCGAGTTCCCTGACAAACACCAACGTTATTTCGGACCAAAGATAGACAAAATGTAATTTGATTAATGATTAACGATTACAAAATTTTGTCGTGATTTTAATATTCTTGCTCTGTAATTAAATCCATTTAAAACATTAAGAAATCATAAATGTGTATGCGATCTGGGATTTTATTGTGTTTAAAACATAGATGAGCGAAATGCAGTCATATTAATGTTAAAAAACGTAAAATGTAATCGTTAATAATTTTGATTAATCTGATTACATTTTGCCCATATTTGTTTCGGACTAAATATAATCAGAACGAACGTGTCTAGACGTATTGCTAACTAGGCTAGGTATACGAAGTCAAGCGTCAAGACACAGATCATCTAAAATCACGATCCTTTTCTAATTTTTATATTCTTAATCTTGTCTGTCTGTATTTATTTATTTATTTTAATTTATTTATTTATTTTTACATAATTAAGGGCAGCCAGTGGCCAACACACTACAAACCAGTAAAAAAAAAACAATCGACAAAAAAATGTATATTAATGTGTTGCGCCGTTTAAGGGCATGATCGTGCATCAGAAACATATACAATATAACTTATAAAATAAACACATTAACATAGAAAAATAAATCAACCAAAGTGAAAACATAGGCAAAAGAAAAATCACACCAACAACTACTGGGTATCCATCAACCACCCGATGATTTTCCTTTTAAATACCTGCAGACTGTCTGCAAACACATCGATGGCACTCTCCAGTTCGTTAAAGCCGCGATTTTTATTTGTATATTCGAATTCTGCTTCTAAACTAATAATATCATTACGCTAATTTCCTTTCGGGATGAGCAAACATACATTAGTAGCTGTATCCATTTTCCGTTTATATGTCGTGCCCAACCTGACCAGTAGCGCCGCTGATCGCCGTTCTCACAGCACTAGTACACATGGCATTTCTAAAAGATGGCGTGTGGGATTCCTCATGGTATTGTGATTCTCTTGTCCTCACGATGTGAGCATGTGGTACCTAAACCCACACAAAATCTAGAAAGACCATTAAGTATGCTTGACCTCAATCACACCTGGTAGCAGTAGCGTTCATTACATAGATGCATACAAGCACTGCTTGCCCTTATGTTAAATAAGTCTGGAATAAATTGCTTAAAGTTAAACAAAACACAGGAATCATTTATATTCATATCTATTCTATATTCACGCCGTCTATCTTTCCTGTAAAACCCATATAACTTACTATCATAAGATAATATTCAAGTTAATTACGCGAATTCTGCCTACCCTGTCCAGATAACTTATGCACGTTACTGCCTGGTAGTATATGAAGGTTAGCCTGACAATGGACCACCTCAGTCCAACAAATGCCTATTCACTCTTCACTAAAACACTCCCAAGTTATAAGATTATAGAAATATGCTCGCTGGAAGCATATTCCACTCCTTCCACTCCTAGTGGAATATGCTCCCAGCGAGCATAGTTCAACGTTCTTATAATTTGAGAGCCTTTAAGACAACAGTGAATAGGTATTTGTTGTCTGAACGAGCCTATTGTCGGACTCATCTTCACCTTCCACTAGATGTGTGAATGAAGACAAGATTCCACTTGCAAATTATAAAAATAAATTACCAGAGTTTCAGTCAATATATTTATTAAGGCCCGAAGTACAACCAGATTATGTTTTTATGAAATGGTTGGTATCGATTCTTCCATAAGCTAGCTATCTTTACTTTTGGGGTCGTGGACGCTCAGGGTAGGACCCTTGGGAAGGAGGCAGAGCATTATGACGTGCTCTGCCTTAATGCAACGAGCAGTGTCGGAGAAGGCATCATCTTCCCCGAGTTTGTGCTTTGTACCCAACGGGTGCGGCGCGACAAGGCTGTGGCGAATTGATTACAGGACCCACAGTCCCCGCCAATGCGTAGAAGTAGTCACCTTGGGGTTTTTAGTCGGTACAAGTTCGACACACCTCGGTCGCGCAATCCCCCTGTGCGGCTGAGACGGTTCTATAAGGATTTTCCCCTAGTAAAAAAAGCTATCTGTACAGATGTAGAATTCTCATGGAAATGAAGCTCATATCTCCAAAAAACACGATAAATACCCAGTTTATTATCTTTGCAAAACTTTCAAAGTGTTCCCCAAATTACATGACTTTCGAATCCAAAATGTTCTGGCTTTAGATAAAACGAGACAGAGCGTCAGGTGCGAGCGAGATGGGCAGGGCAGAAGAGCGTTTTTCTTAAATTTTTTGCCCCGAAATCCGTGCCTTCAAAAATTTTTATTTTAATACAAGAAATGTATTCAAGACGCGATGGCAGGTAGGCTCCTCAGCCGGGGTATTTGCTTAGCCCCTTTTTTCTATCCCACAAAACTTCCCAGTTGATTTATGAGAGTGGCTCGCGACGATTGGTGATCTGTTATTTGAGATGCCAGTTTTGTCACTATGCACGAGGCATCTGATTTATTAACTAGAAAACGGATAAGTTTCAAAAATTCTTTAAAACCTGTAATCATCTCTAATCTTTATTATTATAAAATTGGTCGGCGTTTAGTTCTGTTATTTCAAGATAAAATTGATCCGCTGTGGCACAACATAGGATATCCAACATTTGTTGATGGAATGTGTCCAGAATAAAAAAGAAAGAGAAAGCTTAAGGAGCACCCTAAACATCAACTTTTGGACTTAGGCATTTATCAAAACTATTTAAGTAATCCCAGCAGTCGAGAAGCTCGCAAAATTTTTAAATTTATTTACAATAGTTTAGTGGAACCTTAAGGTTTCTCTGTCTTCTATACTGTGTCTATAACACTTAGTGTAATGTTTATATTTTTATTTTTTATATCAATATGTATACTAATATTATAAAGCTGAAGAGTTTGTTTCTTTGTTTGTTTGTTTGTTTGAACGCGCTAATCTCAGGAAGTACTGGTTCGAATTGAAAAAATATTTTTGTGTTGAATAGACCATTTATCGAGGAAGGCTTTAGGCTATATAACACCACGATACAATTATTAGGAGCGAAGAAATAATGGAAAATGTGAAAGAAACGGGGAAAATTATCCATCCTTGAGGGCTTTCATTGCGTGCGCTGCGAAAACGGATCAAGATACGAAAAATATATGTATGAAAGAATTATTCCTCTTAAAAGGATCTAAAAAAATGTCCGTGACAGTATATGTCTATCTTTCACTAGAACCGTTTTTATAGTAATAAAATTTGGTCAAAATTAATGCATCATTTGTTAAGAATTGTATCAACGTAATAATATTAATCTTTATCCAAATAAATATGTTGTTGATTAAGAGTATTTAATTGTGAACAAAATTGTCTTTGAAATCACTTAATTTCAATGGACATCTTAGAAGATATTACAAAACCTTATATAGCACAACAACGTTTGCCGGATCAGCTAGTTTATGATGTAGCACGATAGGGCTGGTATGACTGCATGCGGCAGTCAAAAACTCTTTAAAACATTGATTAAAAAAAAAAGATAAAATTATGTGAGCTTATTCGAAAAGGAGTTTTATCTTCGTGAAGGTTTAAATAGTGACCGGCGCGTACATCTAGGTTTTTCTAGATTAAAGATTTAGACCCTACATGCTCATTGATGAATGAAAACATCTAATA
The DNA here is from genome assembly GCA_036320925.1 of Automeris io. Lineage (NCBI taxonomy): Eukaryota > Metazoa > Arthropoda > Insecta > Lepidoptera > Saturniidae > Automeris > Automeris io. Next base: position 685,320 of record JAUDJH010000018.1, read on the forward strand.
GAAATGTTATGTGTAAATGCCTTGAGAACGGCGATCAAATGCGATACCGGTCACGTTGGGCACGACATAATAAGCGCGAAGTAGATACACCCACTAATGTATCTCTGCTCACCCCAAAGGGATATAGCGTGACAATAGACATATTATTACTGAGTAAGGATTTAAGCTCCTAATGCTCACCGGTAAAAGAAAAAGTGAGGAAACCCGCACGGCATCTAATAAAAATGCCACGTGTGGGAGTCGAAGCTGCTCGCATCCGTAGGCTTTACCTTGGTTTCCCTACACGTGACTCCTGGGTGGTGCTAAACGAGCAGCAGCGAGGCGGTAGGGCGTCGGTGCCCGTCTGGATCGCGACCACAGTACATGCGTGTAAAGCCCGTCATAGTGACCAGTTTCGGCTTGTCGCGTTTCGAGATCAGCTTGTGTATATCCAGTAGCTCATATACCTAGAGACCTTCAGTCGTGGTATATGTGGGCCGACATGACGATGTAGACTATCAATGGATTATCATCCTTTGATAGTCGCTATCCTTTTTGGACTACACTGTACTTACCATCAGGTACTCTGTAGTCACTATGTCGAGCCAGTGTAAAAAAAAGAAGTATACTAATGCTGTGAGAACGGCGATCAGCTAGGCGAGGTGGATACACACCAAGAGAGTTACTTATATATTTCTACTCACTCCGAATGGAATGTATCGTGAATATATTATTATTTTATTATTATTTTGTAGCCGTTGTGGCTGCCGGCAGAATAGAATAGCACCCCCCTCATCTTGCCGCGGTGTCGTAAAAGGCGACTAAGGTATCCCTTTAACACCGCAATTCAACCAGGTGTTCAGAGAAGGAAAACTCGACCAAACCTGCATCCCGCTCCCTCCCGATCGTACTGGTTCTCCTTTCCATCGGGCCCGAGGGAGCTCGGACGAGAGAGTGCTGTTCTGGCAGCGCGTCCAGTTATGCACTTAAATATCTCCTGCGCAATTGGCTGTTTCCGAAAACTGGACCTCGATTTTTTTAATCGGTGTTAAAACAGTCGCCGTGGCCGAATCCGGTTAGGACATTATCATTTTATTGCCAACTAGCGGTCCCGGCAGAGACCTTGTTCTGCCCTATTTCTCTAAAATAAAGTTACATTGTTTTTTTTTTATGTTAATAGCTGCCCCGTCAGATTTCATTCTGGTAAAAGTTATTGCCTGTCGCAGTCTAATAGAAATAAAATTGCATTGAAAGACTGTAGTCATATCTAAGGTAATTATATTTTTAATATAATGCCTTATGTAACGTAATTTTTTGTTTGATTACTTGGCGTATAAATTATAATTTTCATTAATGACACGCAACATCTAATCAACTTGAAGGCATACCAAAGACAATCCTAACGCGCCTTTGTTTAGTTTTGATTGAAATCATATGTTTGACAGCTGGAGACAGAGTGGTTCGTATGGGAAAAGAAAATTGTTGTTTTTAGTATTTTCCTCGTATTTTTTGCCTTTTTTCACTCCATAAGAACCTTCCCAAGACTTCTACAAACACAATAATAAATAAATCAGCCAAATCGATTCAGCCGTTCTCGAGTAACACATTACAACACATTTTGCGATTCATTTTTATTTATATAGATATACAAAATAGACTAGCATTTGATATAGTACTAATATTTTTACAGAGCTAAGAGTTAATCCTTTATTATTTCATCACAATGCTTTCCGGGCATAGAGTTAAGAAATGTAAAGAGCCTACATATCTACACGAGCCAACAGCGAAGCTATAAATATATTCTTTATTTATTTATTTATTTAATAGTAACTTCACGGCACATTATAAGAAAATTATGTACAAAATAGGAAATAAAATAAAAAACTAGAACGCCAATAACGAAGTTACACATACATATTAAATTTTGTTAAATATTGGGTCGCTCTCCGTATCGTATGGTGAGTGTGTGAGTGCATTAGAGTGCGTGTGTGTGCTCATATCGGTGTTGTATGAGAACGTTTTTAATTTTCAATGATCTATCACGAGTTTACGTTTCGTAAGGTCTTGATTTTAATTAAACTAAATTTCTGTGTCGTGCCTGTATGAAGAAATGATATAGAGTTTAAAAAAAATACAATCATGATAGAAGAAGCTGAGCATAAATAAGTTTACAGCAAATAGAAATTATGTTCCTTTACATTGAATAGCGCGTTTCGTAATATTGTTTATCTATATATTTCTTAATTTACTGCTAAAGCGCTTACGTCGCATTGGAAAATATTTTTCTAAATTAATGCAAATGTTTTCTCTCATGCCTCATTTCAATTTTTTGCATCATTTATAAATAGGGCGGTCAAATAGGTTCATCAATCCAATTACTTTGAACCGGTCCACTGAATAATATTCAGCAGGTGCGAGCTCATCTTATCTTGGAATTTTGAATTTTATATGACGGCGTAAATGCCACGGCAAATTATATACATAACAAAATATTTTATCCAATGCGGGATCCTTTAGTTTTTTTTTTTTTTGACAAAAAGTCAAGCATTTTTCTTTACACTTAAATAATAGCTCGTTGTGCTTCGTTAAAAGAAGAGAAGTAAAAATAAAAAGTACGCTTATCAAACAAAATAATTACTTGAATAGTAAAAATTGGGAATCAAAATACATTTCGATCATTTTTATTTCATTTTGCCAGTGTTTAACGGTTCCATGATATTCAACTATCTCTCTATTTATAACCCTGCTATAAGTCTATGAAGAATTAATTACTCTGCTGATTAGAGATGAAGCTACAGCATCGGTTTTCCAACAAAAAAACTATGACCTAGTCATTATATCTTTTACTGGGTATTTGTTTATTTCCATTTCTTAGAACTATCTGTTTTTCTTTATATCAAACTAATTTATAATAACTATTTTAAATAATATTATTATATCTTCAGTTATTTATTAAATAATTATATCTACACATTTCATACCATCTAGCTTTATATTTATTCTCTAATATGCTATAATGCAGTGGACACACACCATAGAGGGCCGGAGATTTGGCACCGCTGCTATCCGCGCGTCATCCGATTATGCAGTTTCGGCTTGTCGCGTTTCGGGATCAGCATGTGTATATCCAGTAGCTCATATACCTAGAGACCTTCAGTCGTGGTATATGTGGGCCGACATGACGATGTAGACTATCAATGGATATTTATCCTTTGATAGTCGCTTTCGTATTTGGACTACATTGTACTTACCATCAGGTACTCTGGAGTCACTATGTCGAGCCAGTATAAAAAAAAAAGACCGCGACACGTGCGCTGCGGCCAATCTATTCAGTCGAGCTATACCTTCGGCCGTGACGCACGTATCGGCCGGTCGAAATCTGCACTGTTTACATTTTTTTTATTTATGTTTCGTGTTTTCTATTATTGTGCTGTGGACTTTACTTGTTCTTGGGCTATCTTACTTGTGGTTTTTTATTTTTAATGTGCGTAAAGGAGGTATGAGTTAAACGTGCTTCACCCTTGCTGTCTAGACTTTCTTTCTTATCTCTAGACGCATTTTTTACGCTGTACTGTCTGATATGTCTATTTTACCTCCATATCTACTTCATTTCTAAAGAATTTAATCGAATTTGGATCTTTCATTTCGGAGCTATGATGTCGCAGACAGGCTTAAAAATACAGATGTACGCGTTTTTTTATAACGTCCCTATTTTAGCGTTGGTGGTTAAAAACACGTCATGCCACGAAATCGCGTCATATCATGTTGTATACATATATTTTCACTAAACTAATTCATAAAATTGGTAAGATAAAGTTATTACTTACATTATATTCATAATTTATAAATTAATCTATATACTTTGCCGCAATGTTTGTACCTGTAATATTTTTTTATATATTTTCTGTTTCTATACATATTCTAGCAAAAATAAATAAATCCATTTCTTTTAAAAATAACTTCCTTATCGTGAGGTTTTTTATATAATTTTAGATACCAATAATTGTCAGTTGAGCCCCAAATGCGTTTTCTTAGACAATAAATAGACGTTTCACGACGATCTATCGTTTATTTTCTTCAGAAACTGTGGGCCACTTAACCGTTCCCCGGCGGGTCGTTGCGACCGGGAGGTCAGTTTGACGACCATTACCGCAATCGGAGGGTAGCCGGTGAATTAGCCGGTGTAATTAAGGCCCTGCGTAAATACTCACTCAGGGCTTGTATATGTTACTTGAAAAGTTCGAATTACAGAAAATCTTAAGATATTCTAGTCAATATAAGTAAACGTAATGCGAAGTAAACAAAACATGTTTTGACACATTCGCAGAAAGCGATTGCGACTTACGCGCGAATCAGTTCATTTTCTGATATATTTTCAGTTAGCGATCTTAGAATTTTATGTAAAGCATAATATTATATGTGTTCAGCCAAATAACCTGAACAATTATTTTATAATATTTTTCTCCATTAAATAATCTACGTGCTTTTTAAGCTGACATAACTTTTTTATTTATAAACCTATTGAAATAAAATTACCACTAAATGTTAAACAAAGCTTTCCACAATATATTAATAAAACTATATCTAAATCAGGTGAACCATTGTTGAAATTAGAGGGCACAAAGGCATACAGATATGTGTATACTGATTAACAATTTCGATACAATTTTACTAACCTACATCATACAAGCGGAATTTTTCTCTAAGACGCAATATGTATAAAGAGACTCTCAAATCATTTTTCATATAGATAATCTACCTATTATATATACTCCTAGGTTGCTGAGGAATCGATTTATTATAATATATATCGACATTTTGAGCGGAAATATTGTGTTTATAGAAATTTCATGCGAACAAAAAGGAACAGTTATTAGCGCCCTATAAGCCCTCAGTAGATGCTATATCAATCTCTAATATTATTCATACGACGGCTCAATCCGGCCTTCCGACGATGACCGTCAGTATCCCGTGGTGTAACCGTCAAGTACCGATATAAAACGTTACAGGAAAGTTTTACAACCGCTTTGAACGTAAGTAATCTTGGAAACGATGTAAAACTGTATGGAAAACAATGCTATGAATATAAATTGTTGGATTACGATTTACTTTTCGTATCCATAAAGTTAAAGACTTTATATCACGTAGGGCTGGCACAAATACGTTGCTTTAAAATGAAAACTTCTTGAGGCCCTTTAAGGGTAGAAAAAGCACTGATTGTTTTGTTTTTTTTTTTTTTTGGGTGGTATTGCCTGAACTGTGTCATGACCACACGTGTATAAATACCGTGTCCAGTAACTCATACACCTAGAGACCTTCGTATATGTTTTCGTCAATAGATTTTCATTCTTTGATAGTCACTTTCATTTTTGGACTACACTATACTTACTATCAGGTGCACTGTAGTCACTTTGTCGAGCCAATGTAAAAAATAGAACTCGGACAAACATCGCGTTTAGATGCGTATGGGGATGCAACGAGGAGGGTAGTTGGCGAGCACCACGCCGTTTTCTTTCTATAGATCTCAAATAATATGAAATTACTGTAACCTGTTCTTTGACAACAGATAATGTGAAACAAAGCTGTTGTGACAGAGACGGCACTATGACTAAACTGCGCGTGTAATGAGATAAAACTAATAGCAAATTTTGTCCTGTATAACGCTCATTATAACTGCATCTTGTTCCCAGCCGACGCATGCGCCAATGTCATACACTCCGTTCCAAAGTTAACCCGCATCGCTTTGTTTCTGTATTGCGTTTATGAGTATAAAAAGAGAGCATTAAAAAGTATAGCTATCTCCTTTTCTCACGTACATTTCCAAACTTCAATATTACTCATTACTGAAATTGTGAAGAAAATCTTATGCGTATAATTAGAACGTAAGAGCCATAGACCGTAAACGCAAAGAAATCCCAAATACTCCATAACAAGTAAGTATGTAACATTATTTCTTTTTTTTTTTAATATTTAATACAGTAAGCTTCGTCTTTTTAGCATTGCTGAGGTTTTTTTTTTGCCTAAACAAGCCTTCCTAGATATATCAATATTTGGGCTCGTAACCAGAAGTAAACCCAACCGATTTGCAATATAAAAAACGGAAACGATACGCGAAATGTTTAATATTTACATCCGTACACGTTTCCGTTAATCGGATAAATTAAGGTTACGTCAATCGTCGTAAATATTCATTATCTTTACAAAAATTATAATATATCCCTTATTTACTTGCGCCATATCATTCAGCAAGCTTTTTTTGTAGGTAAGTCATTGAATTGATTGAAACATTTTTTATAAAATTAACCAAGACCGTAATTATCCGAAAATTAAAATCTATATATGTAATTATAATATAAAATAAGTGGTCATGGTTGTCTAGTGGGTAAGGAACCGGTGTCCATGCGCGGCAAACACAAGTGCTCGTGGGTTCATATCCTGGCACGTACCCTTACTTTTTCCTGATCAACTATGGATTTAGCCACCATATGCTCATTGATGAAGGAAAACATCGTGAGGAAACCTTTACGGTATCTAATAGAAATGTCATCTGTAAGTGCCCTGAGGACGGCGATCATCTCTGCTACTGGTCACGTTGGGCACAAGATATAAACACTAAGTGAAAGAAAGAAAAGAAAGTAAGAAAAAGTTTATTGAGGCAAAGGAAACAACACACAGCAAACATATTTATATAAAAACAACAATGAAAGAATACATAACATCACATCATGTATCCTGTGTGCTGCTACCCATCTCAAAGAGCACTCGGCTCAGTGTATGCTAAGCAGCATATGTAAGTGAATATAGCCACTATTGTATCTCTGCTCAACCCGAAAGGGATATAGCGTAATGATACAATATTATAAAATAAGCACGCGTGGGCTCGCAAAAACTCAGCATGGCCGGTTGTAACACGCACCGCGAGAAGCCACCGTAACAATAACAAATACAGTCTCCGCTCAGATTATTCACCTCCAATCCGAGCGCGCTTAATCTCCCACGAAATTTATAATGTTTTCACATTGGAGCCAAAACACTCGACAAAACCGACAATGATCCACATAAACACACATAGGTGGTGTAGTTTAATAACCCCGAAACTCTGTTCTCATGACCGCAACCGCTCTTACAGGCAAATAAACAAACAAACAGCATTCATGGCCAGCCCGTGTTTGTAAAACTGAAGAGCACTCGCGCACGCTCGATTTGAAAATAAACACATCAAAAACTGTTTTTCGGCGCGGTAAAAAAGCGAATTTCAAAACTTCTAAACAAACGCGGCAGCCCTGTTTGCATAGACAACTAACCCTGCCGCTGCCGCGCTGCGTAACGCTTGCAAATTCGTGATACCAACTTAATTTTTTTACCGCATTTTGGACTAACTACCAAATCTGAAAACAAAGATATAATTTTTTCGATAGTTAATCTACAAATTATATAAATCACAAGAAACAAAATTCCCAAACTATATTCAAATAATTGCTAGTGATCATGATTGATAAGTGCGTTTAAACAATACCTTTAATAATAATTACAATTACAATGGCTTACATTTTTTTAAATAAGGAAAAACATAAATTACACGTGATTTATTTTCAAAATTTTAAGGAACTTGAAAAATATTTAAGGAAAAAATTTTGACAAAGAGACAACACTGGAACGCGGAATTACAAAAACGCATTCAAACGCGTTCGCGAAAAGAATACGAGTACAATATAATAAACGCATGCTATACGCACGTATTATGAATAACTAAACACGTTCACCCTTAGCCTTTTTGATGCCAGCCCCTCCTAAATCCCAGCAGGGTTGAAATTAAAGTGTAATGGTGCGATGTTTAATAACCTATCTGCGGGACCCGCTATGTGTTTTGGCTTTTGTTAATGTAATTTTTGAAGTTAATTCTTTTTTCTGGAGGGTGTTTAAAATCGATAATGTTAATTCGATCAGTCGACCTTATTTAAATGTGATCTTTGAGTACAGATTGTTGTTTTTAATCAAGTATCGAGGGTAAAATTATAATAACATACAATATTATCTTTTTGTGCTTTAACGTTCTTATTCTGTTTTTGGAATTTTATATTTTGTACTGCAATATTCTTTACTTAACTGCTAACTAGCATTTTATATTAATTATTATGCATGCTATGGTGCCCTGTAATTGTAGGGGTTATTTCTATGTCCTATTTTGTGTACCATGGTCGTTTTCTTACTAAATGTCACCAATGCTGGGTACCTAATTACGTAAAATAAATAAAACTAATATTATCAGAACATAGCTTTAAATATTAAAAGTTTGACTAACCATGTAAATTTTATTGACTTGCATTTATAATATTAAACACTATTGGTGCCTTATAGTGACGTTTTATTTCTTGAATTTTTATTTGTCTTTTTTTATTAGATATATTAGTGTATCTTGTGGTTAAATCAGTTAAATGTCTACATGAGTAATCTATCTAAGATCATATTTATAATATAAATATGTCAATAATCTTAAATTGAGTATTAAAAATAATTTTAGTGTAATAATTGTTATTTATTACTTCCCTGTATTTTATTGCCGGTAGTTAAGTCATATAAATTATATTTGTAGACACTTTTAAAGAGTTCAAATTAGAGTTAAGTGGGAAATATTAGAAATATCTAAAGCAATGCAAACTAGTTTTATTTATATATATATACAAAAAAACTAGTTTTAGCTAGTATTGAGCATAATCGCAATAGTCGCTATTAAGCTAGATTTATTCCATAACAAATTAACAGAAACTCCCAAGATTCGTGACCCTTAATCATCGATTTGACGAAACAATATCGTGTCCCCCGGGGCCGCAGTGAAGGGTTGGACGCATTAGCGGTAATCTTGATTGATCTACTACAAATAACGTTGGTTTTCGCCCCGTGACGAATTGACCCCCGGATGTTTTCTTAGTGGGCTGGATCGCGTATATGGAAATCCTGTTCTAATACGCCCCTGATGCTGACATACTCGCGTGATATTTCCATAACAATATAAACACTTAAATCCACTGAAATGTCTTATGTAATTCGCCTTTAAGGCTGAGTTTGTTAGCCAATTAGATTAACAGTAATATCATCACTCCATATCCTATGCGGGGTAAATAAGTATACAAAATCGTTTTATCGTGAAAAAAAACATATTGTAAAGATATATCGCATGGATACAGATATACATAGTAACACAAGATGGATAAATTGTAAAGTCACTTTTTTTATCCTAACCCGTCATAGTAACCACATCACGCTGGCTGGTAAGCATTGCAATTATCAACAGTAACGAAAAACAATCGTTAGTTGCAGTGTTCATGCCGTCCTGCAAAAATATTACTTCACGTGTTGTTAAAAGACCCAATATCATAGAACAGTGGGGAGATACTCGCCTGAAGAGCATTCCACAGGTCAAAGACTCGCCAAAAAGTAAGAGTTAGAGAACTTATTAGTCCTAGCTTGTTACTACCAATGTATTTTTTTAAATATATTGTAAATAATAATAACTATTAGAATTGAAACATTACGAATTACGAGTATATTTATTTTTGTAGATATAGAAATTCCAGTTATACGCAAAATTCTACGCGAACACGTCACTGTTAAAGACGTATTGTACTAGCATTTCCACATACGCAGCCCGTCTCAGCGAGAGGGTTAACACGCCTTACATGCGCAGTGTAAACTGTACCGTTGATTTATTAAGCCTGGCATCGAGTGATGAGGTGATGTTGATACGTTGATGCTGGCGTGTGATGAGTGATCACGTCACATCGGCACGCAGTATTAATTTATAGCTGAATGGTGCAACTTCATGCCAATAATAAAATGTTTATAAAAAATTCAATCGTCTTTAAGAAGCAATTTTTTTTTATACCGGGGGAAAATCCTACATAGGACCATCAGGGACGCTGTGAGGGCAGCGACCCCGATGTGTCAGACTGCTACTGACTAAAAACTCCCAGGTGTCCCTCTGATTGCTCCACCTGGGCCTGGGAAGCCAAATTCATCCAGACGCTCAGTGAACAAGAAGCCTTGTTGAGGCTACCTCTCTGGGAGGGGAAGAAGTAAAGCCCACCCCTCCAAAAACCTCTCTCCCAGGCGATGCGCCGGAGACCGTGCAAAGAAGTTAATAATAATCATACATCTAGCAATCATATTTTGTCATTTTTTGAAGTCAATTATATGTAATACTAGCTGTCCCGGCAGACCTTGTTCTGCCCTATTTCTCTAAAACAAAGTCTCATTGTTTTTTTAAATGTTAATAGCTTCCCCGTCAGATTTTTTTGAAAATTGTTTGAAGCAACCTGGCCTTAATGCTATATGTATAAAAATTGACAAATATTGACATTAATATTTATACGTCACTCAATTGTTTTGCCTTCCCGGAACCTGTCCACCAACATTTAAACTTTATGGTATGGTGTTAAAGTTTAAAATGACTTATAACGAATTTTTTGTATGAGAATACAGAAAAGTGTTATTTTTAGACAGTTGCAGGGAATTTTTAAAATTTTTCTCTCCGTAATAACCTTCCTCAGACTTCATCAAACACAACAAAAAAAAAATCAGCCAAATCGGTTCAGCCGTTCTCGAGTTTCGCGCTTATCAAGGCATTTTGCGATTCATTTTTATATATAAGACTAGCTGATCCCGCAAACGTTGTTTTGCTATATAAGGTTTTGTAATATCTTCTAAGATGTTCATTGAAATTAAGTGATATCAAAAACAATTTTGTTCACAATTAAATACTCTTAATCAACAACCCATTAATTTGGATAAAGATTAATATTATTACGTTGATAACAAATAATGCATTAATTTCGACCAAATTTGTTTACCATAAAAACGGTTCTAGTGACTTAATCTTAAAAGATAGACATATACTGTCGTGGACATTTTTTTAGATCATTTCAAGAGGAATAATTCTTTCTTACATATATTTTTGATATCTTGAACCGTTTTTGCAGCGCACGCAATGGAAGCCCTCAAGGATGAATAATTTTGCCCGTTTTTTTCACATTTTCCATTATTTCTTCGCTCCTAATAATTGCATCGTGATGTTATATAGCCTAAAGCCTTCCTCGATAAATGGTCTATTCAACTCAAAAAGAATTTTTCAATTCGAACCAGTAGTTCCTGAGATTAGCGCGTTCAAACAAACAAACAAACAAACTCTTCAGCTTTATAATATTAGTATAGATTTTGCGTAACTAGACACGGAATTTTTTTTTTTTTTGCTCGACAAAGTATCTAAAGTGTACCCGATGTAATGAATAGTGTAGTACAAAAACGATAGCGACCATCAAAGGATCAAAATCCATTGACAGTCTCCGTCGTCATGTCGGCCCACATATACCACGACTGAGGTCTCTAGGTATATCAGTGGCTGCATATTGTGTACTGTTGTCATAATACAGTTCGGGCAATCGCCCTACAACCTCAAAAACCATCATCATTATCAGCCTACCCTAGCCCACTGCCTAACAACCGCCAATGAGCCCGGTTTTCAGCTCTTCTCATCCAATAATTTCCGGCCACCTTCCGCAAGTCGTCGCTCCACCTTGCCGGGGCAGCTCCACGCTACGTTTGCCGATACCCGGACTCCATTTAAGAACCTGCCTGCTTCAAGGACAATCGGTTCTTCCGATGTCGACGGAGAGCTATGTCGACAACTTAGTTTCTCTTTCAGATACCCTTATTTCGGACTCAAAAACCAAACTAAAACCATGTTTAATTATATTATAAAATATTTTCAATGTCCTATTACACTTTACGAGTATAACTTTTAAAAAACTTTTTATATGAAGTTTTAGACGAGGCTGTGATGGGTATAGAATTTACAAGAAAACAAAAAGAATATACGTACATAAACTTATAGAATTATATTTCATTTACAAAAGAATATAAAAACGTATGTCCCTCATACGAACCGCACTTAATTGCAAGTTGAAAGTAATTGTAGTCTAGAATCCCCAGGGCTATAGTATCTATACCTAAAGTGGACTGTTCAGAATAACATTGCAAATTACAGTTCTGGGGAAATCAACCGTTTAATCGCTTGTTATTGTAAAATATTCAAGGCTGGAGGTTGGCAGCCCCTAGTACAAAGGTTGGGAACTCCGATCAATGTAATTGCTAAGATTTTACTACTTTGTGCTCATATTTTATGAATATGCGAAAGGGAAATGTGGTTTCTAGCATTTTTCTTGCTTTAAGTAAAACAGGCAAGCACGCAAGCTGGTCTCTTTTGGCGTTTCTTCTCAAGGTAGTCGCTTCCGAAACGCTAGTAGATCACCGTTAGGTTCATTTTTACTGGTCGGCCGCCCAATTCGAGGTCTGCACCCACAGGGATGCCCTTGCGTTGCCACCCAAACCATAAATCGATGGTTGAGCACATTCAGTACTCGCCCACTTAAGCGGTATAGTTGTAAAGACCTCTCGTGGTCAGCAACAAAAACACTTAGAAAAAAAATGGAGCTCGCTGATGTATATACTGGGAGACAGTAAATTACGCAGGATATATTTGGTGCGTGAACACGAGCGCTTGCAAATCGTCCAAACCTCTCTTAATTTAACGGGACGGGAAAACGACCAAACACAACTAGAGAGAGGCAGGATGCAGTGCCTGAGTACTAATGACTGACCGCTAGTGCCCTAGGTCTTTCCTAAGCCTATCAGAGTCCTGGGTAGACGAGGCTATCATCAGACACACACGACAGATGAATAAGAAGGCAGACTTTTACACAAAGCGGGGAGTCACCGCAATAACAAGTTAAGCTAAGTTTTAAGCTGCTCGCGTCCGTAGGCTATACCCTAGTTTCCCTACACGTGACTCCTGGGTGGTGCTAAACGAGCATCAGCGAGGTGGTAGGGCGTCGGTGCCCGTCTGGATCGCGACCACTGTACATTGGTGTAAAGCCCGTCATAGTGACCAGTTTCGGCTTGTCGCGTTTCGGGATCAGCTTGTGTATATCCAGTAGCTCATATACCTAGAGACCTTCAGTCGTGGTATATGTGGGCCGACATGACGACGGAGACTGTCAATGGATTTTCATCCTTTGATAGTCGCTTTCGTTTTTGGACGACACTGTACTTACCATCAGGTACTCTGGAGTCACGATGTCGAGCCAGTGTAAAAAAAAAAAACTTGTACAATAGAACATCATCCAAGACCCTCAACCAGGTTTCACCCACAAGCCGCCACAGTTACTAAGGTATTCCGATCTAATATTGCAGTATGTATAGTAATTACTATATCTACGACGCTGAAGGTATTAGTTTCACATACAGGTACCAGCAAACTTTCCTGTGACGAGCAAATTATTATGTCGCGAATCATGGATGTATGGTATATAAGCTGTTTTTATGATTTACAGGCATATGATTGACCTCAATCTCACCCGGTGGAAGTTGAAAAAGATTTCGGCGGTGTAGTTTTTATGCGAATGAATCCACAGGGCATCACAAGTGTTATACAAAGATATTATAGAAGAATCAAGGAGATAAGGACAATAATATATATGTAAAAGGACTAACGTCAGAGACGGGATTATTGACCTAACGAGAAAAAAAATTGAAAACATTTTGCGCGTTTTGTAAAATAAATATGCGTTTGTATATTCAAAAGCAGATGCCTTTAAATCTTCCGTAGCCCTCGAAACGAATCATATTCAACCTTATGCCCTTGTAATAGAGTTGTAGTGTAAACTGTTATAGCTATAATCGTTTTTTTGTCCGTTTGTTTGCGTATCTGCTCGCGCGTTCACATGAGAGATTATAAATATTATTAAAATAATTCAGCATTATAATTCATTGCGGATTAAATGCAGTTTTTGTGATGCGTTAGAGTTTTTACAATTTACAGTTTATTCATGAATGGGGGGTAACAAAAAATTTACATAAAACGTTCCCTTATGTATGATGTAATATATTTAACGTACTATATTGAATTATTTTTTAGGTACTATTATGTATTTTTTTACCTAAAATAAAGCAACAAGAAGTGCTCTTATACAATTTATTAGATTAAAAACTCTTATCGATTACAATATTTTAAATGAGTGTGCGTGTGCGTTTGGGTGTGTGTGCTTGTGTGAGTGATTTGGTAGATTAGAAGCCGGTATCCTAGCGCAGGAACATATATGGTTGTAAGTACTATTAGGTTTGTTTTTTTAACTGGCTGTTTGCCCAATTCGAGGTCTGTACACACAGGAGTGCTCATGCGTAGCCGCCCGACCAGTAGCGTTCTTTCCATAAATGCATGAAAGCATTGCATGCCCTTACAATAAATAAGTCTGGAATAAATTCCTTTAATTTAAACAAAAAAAGGAACAACTTATATTCATGTCTATTCTATTTACATGCCATCTATCTTCCCTATGAAAGTAATATAATATTCAAATTCGTTATGTGAATCTGCCTACCCTATCCAAATACTCTATGCAAGCCACTGCACCCAACCCATAAAATTCGCTGGCTGAGCGCCTTCTGCGTTCGCCGACCAAACCCGGTTTAATTTAAAGGCCTTCCCAGGCAGCGCTATACAGTCGCTCAGAAAAAAAAAATTGTAAGTTCGTATCCCGGCTCATATCTCTAGGTTCAAGGTTACGCACGCATTTAGGTACCACATGCTTCCCTTAGAAGTATCCGGATTCCCAGGCTCAGCGAAGGCGAGGAGAGGAAGTGCTGTCACCCCGGTGGTTTTAGTCGGGGCAGGTCCGACACACCGGGGGGAGTGGCCCTCACCACTTCCCCTGCCGGTCCATAGGGGTCTCCATCGGGTTAACAAAAAAAAAGGCACCACATGCTTACCAGTGAAGAAAAATATGGTGAGGAAGCCCGCATGGCATCTAATAGAAATGTCATGTGTAAAATGCCGTGAATTACTATTCTACACCAGGTGATTTGAGTTGTTTTTTTTTACAGGATAATACGCTGTTGGCCAGGAATGAACTTCACAACCTAATCAGGCTTAGATGGCGAGCATTTAAATTGCTCAGCCAGCGATTTACGGGTTGGGTGGCAATGCAAGGACACCCCAGTGGATATGAACCTCGATTTGGACGGCCAGCAAACAAAGAACCTGACGGTGATCTACTAGCGTTTCGGAAGCGACTACCTTGAGAAGAAATGCCGAAAGAAACTCAAGGCTACGTTGGAGTAAAGTTACAATTTATCACTAAATAGCGTTTTATATAAGTTTAAACTAGATTAATGTTTTTGGTATAAGTCGCCGTTTTCGAATTACATTTGCTTAATAATTAATTGTTTAATTGTAATTAATTGATTCTAAATAATAAATGTACCACCTACTTGACACAATAGGAGTACTCTAATAATACTAAGAGGAATTGGGAAGTTTTTAGAAAATACACAAAAAAGGCTATCGTCATTGAAATTAATGCCTGGGCGATGATAGGTCAGTTTTTTACAACTAAATCAAGGCGTAGCAGGTGAGGTTTTCAAGGGAGTGTTTGTATTCATAGTTTGTATATCACACGAGGTGACACGTGGGTTTGTGGGACAATTACTTTTACATGAGACGTCCGGAGCGAAAGTGGCAAAAATTTCGTGCGTACACTCTGCTGCAGAAAGAAAAATGTTGTTACGCTATATCCCTTTCAGAGTGACCAAGAAATACATTAACGCCTGTATTCACTGTGCGTTTATATATCATGCCCAACGTGACCAGTAGCGCAATTGTATGCCGATCTCAACGCACGTGACATTTCTAATAGATGCCATGCGGGATTCCTCACAATGTTTTCCTTCATCAGTTTGCATATGATGCCTAAATGCGTACTTTTCAAATAAAACACATGGTAATGTTAGATATCGATTCATCTTTATTATCTTTTACAGCCGGGTCCTGCCCATTGCTGGATGTAGGAGCTCGTGCTATGCCACCACTCTCGATCCTACGTTCCAGTTACGGCGCGCAAGCTTAACCACATTATCCACCAGTGACGTGCATAGGATATTTAGACAGGGTAGGCAAAATTCGCGTAATTAATTTGAATATCATATTATGATAATAAATATTATATTGCTTTCATAGGAAAGATAGATGGCGTGAATATAGAATATAAATGGTTTAATTTTTGTTTAGGTTTAAGCAATTTATTCCAGATTTATTCATCGTCAGGGCATGCAATGCTTTCATGCATCTATGGAATGAACGCTACTGCCATCCACCCATTTTGAAGTTGGACGCTAGACACCAATTTTAAAGCTCCATCTAACTAAGGATTCTGGTAACGATTAATTCGATGGTATTTGAGGTAAAGCTTGGCATTTAATACTTTTATTTAAACCTTAAGATATATTTAGCCAATATCAAACTTTAAGGGCAGTTTGTACTAGCAAATTAAATCTTGTTTTAGCATATATAAAACGATATTTACCTGAAGCGGTTTAATTGTACCTCAGTGGTGATATTTTGACAATTTGAAGACAATACGTACTATTTAACGTTAAATAGTGATTTATACAAGCTTAAAATAGATTTAATTCGTTGATACAAACCCTATGTGCTTTCATTTGACTTCAGTTATGGTATTCTATAATTTTCATCATATTACGTTAGCAGAAGTTATAATTCTTAATAATTATGTCTTATGAGCAAAAATGAATTAAAACACGAATAATTAAGCATCTGAGAACATGAATTTAGTAAAATAAATCTATTAATCACAAAATTAAACACAGAATGTACCTACAAAATGACTACCTACACGAAAAACGTCCCGGCCCATTCTCCCCTACGTAGGTAAAAACACCCTCTAATCCACGTCAGCTGCTTCTGACTGGTCGGGCACCCGTCTCTCCCCTGCCTACCCTCTCGCCTACCCTATTTACACAGCACACGCTGACCTCTATACTCGCTTCACTTCATTGGCAGTAATGCCAAAGTAGGAATTTTACCCTAAAATTTAGGAGTCTTGTCACCAAACGATGCTTATTTCAATAAGCTATTAAATAGTCATTTAAATGCATACAACAAAAGCAGTTTTACTTTTAAAAATAATAAAGAATTAAAGAAATAAAATAAAAATTAAAGAATTTTTTATACTTTTTATATGCCTACAGCCTGGGCTATTATAGGGTTGAGATGTTTTAAATATAGTAAAGGAAATATTTGAAGTGAATTATCTTTAGCATCGTAGTTTGATACTCGATGAAACGATAAAATAATACTAGAAAGAGAAAACAAATAAATCTATAGCTCTGCGAGAGAATGAGATAGAATACATTATACACATTCATTTCTACTTCATGAGAACTGCACATATACACTTTTATAAAGGGCAAGCTGTTTTTTAACAAGTTTGTTATTTGACAGAAATTTCGTTATGTGCTAGTACTAGGAGAACGGTGACTAACAGCGCTGACGCTAGTTTTTCTATGATTTACAGGTAGGTCTTGACGTCAGTCACACCTGGTGGAAAGTGAAGGTGAGTCCAACGATAGACCACGTTTAACAAATGCCTATTCACTCTTCTCTTAAAGACTCTCAAGTCACAAGATCGTGGAAATGTGCACGATGGAAGCATACTCCATTCCTTAGCTGTTAGCATGATGAATGTAGACCTAATCTTTTCATGCGGATATAAATCAGGAAAAAATCTATATTTTGTGCACATTATGTCAATTTTCAATAATGATCATTTTTGTCATAAGCACATTTGAGGATAATAAACTATGATAATACTTTTTGAGATTATGGAATATGAATGACATTTAGTTTGATAACATATTTTTATGAATATTCGAAATAAGTTTTTTAACAAAATATTATTTTAAATACCGTTTTATTATACGATTATAAATTTAGGCAATAAAAAATAGATTCGATCTTTATAAAATAGCTTCGTGCAATTTTGGAGAGATATAAAATATTTTTGGGAGGTTCTATGTCCAGGATGGGTAATACTGCACGTGCCAGTTTATACCAGCCGCGGGTCGACGTCCAACGCGGTAGATCCCTCATAGCCGTCCGACGGGAAACATTCTCAGCACATTGCGGGGGTCTACGTAACGCGGTCATTGTATGGGGTCCCGGGCAATGTCAAATACATAATGAGAGGTATTTTTTATTATTTTCGTCGCTTATAAGTGTAGGTTTAGACGATCGACTTTCTGCGAGTGACGTTTTTAATGATCGCAGGACTGGTGTTTATCAAGTCGTTACTGGGTCATCGTTCGGATGACAATGACTTTAATGGTGAAATATTAAATGTTCTATGACATAACACGATTCTGGAAGTCGTGATGAAATCGACAATTGGGCACATTCCTTCAGGTATATACAGGTAACTAACGCAAAACCTTTTAAGGGTTACTTTAGTATATCAAGACTGACAACTTTTGTTTTACGACATTTTCTAATTCAATCTTTTTTTCCCCATACAAAAAATTAATAAACCAAATTTGCAGTTCTGATCTTCTTTACACTCTGAAAGGCGGCGCGATGCAACTGGGGCAGACGATTTCGTAGCATCCACTGACTAAACTTTAAATATAGAGCTAACGATTGATAGAAATCCCCACTAAAACTAAAACAATATATATCTTAGGATGTGTTAAGTTTTGGTAAAAGTCATAGAACAAAAGTTGTTAGTCTTGATGTACCTAAGTTACCTTTAAGATGTTTGGCGTTAGATACCAATACCGTTGTATAATAAGTTAAGTTTTTGAGGTGAAAACTAAGTTTTTGAAGTGTGAGCTAAGATTGTAAGATGTTACAAAAGTTTTTAAAGTGTGCTCTCAGGTGTAAACTAAGTTTTAAACATGTAAGCAATTTTTTTGAGGTTTGTTTTAATTTTATTTTTACGTACGTACGTACATCTGTGTTTTTCCAGATTGAAGGGTGCTGGAAAATGTCATGAGGATACCCGCATGACATCTGATAGAAATGGCATGTGTGAGTGCCCTGAGAACGGCGATCATCTGCGCTACTGGTCACGTTGGGCACGATATTTAAGCGCAAAGTGAATATAACTCCTAATGTATCTCTGCTCACCTCGTAAGGGATATAGCGTGAAGGTATGTTAATATTATTTACTAATTTCAATGATTTAATTACTTTTAATTCAGTTTAGGTTTTATTTGTCTTTTTTATCTGTGTCTGATTCTATGGGTTATTTTGTTAAATTATTTCTTAGGGTATTTATCCACGTTGCCACAGATAATGTCGCTGGCAGAAGAAAGATATAAGTAAATAAACAAAAGATTCGAAAGCGAACCGACCATGAAAAACTGGACTTTTTTTAAAACTAAGCGGTGTACGCACACGCGAGAGTGTAGACGTGTCGTGTGGAATGCGCCCCACTCTGATTGCGAAACAATTATATATACAGGCTGATTTATATCCCCTACATTTTTCTCTACCAATATATACCTGTAACTTTTTTTATTATCGTATATCTTATACGAATATTACTCACTATAATAGTTTAGTACATAGGGGATCGGTACCCAAGTGCGGTATTAAAGCGATCGGAAATATTCGTAGGTTAGAATTCCTCCACGCACCTTTGGACCTTTCCAGATTAAGTACAGGCTCAAGCCCCATATGCTCCCCAAAGAAGGACAACATTGTGAAGAAACCCAAATGACGTCAATACATAGAAATACCATGTGTAAGTGTTTTGAAAATGGCGGTCAGCTACGGTACTGCTCATTTTGAACCCGACATAAAAAACTCCAAGCGGACACAGCCACTAATGTATTTCTACTCAACCCGAAAGCAGTAGCGTTTATTCCATAGATGCATACAAGCATTGCATGCCCTTATGATAAATAAGTCTGGAATAAATTACTTAAAGTTAAACAAAAAGGGACTATTTATATTCATATCTATTCTATATTCACGCCGTTTATCTTTCCTATGAAAACAATATAATATTTACTATCATAATACAAATAAAAAATAAAATTTAATATACAAATTAATTACACGAATTCTGCCTACCCTGTCCAAATATACTATGCACGTCACTGCCCGAAAGGGATATAGCGTGATAATATTTTATTATTATATTCATGTGAACATAATCAATTCTTGTAGATAGTTTAAAAAAAAAGTTTTATGTGAGTGTTTAGGGGTTAAACTTTCAATATCTTTCATGTTCTGGTATATTAAAATGGAAATTGGATACGGTTATTCATGCATCACTGCTCCTACCAAAAGGTATACAGCGTGACGATGTGTTATTTTATTATCATTTATATTTCTACCAATATACGTTCACACTTATCAGGGAAAATAATAATTTTTATTTTATTTAATGTCAAACTTTACGTCTAAAATGGAAACGCTTGACTTCAGTCACGCCTTATGGAAGACGAAAATGAGACCGATGATAGACCGCGTGAGACTCGAAAAATATAATAACGTGGAAAAATAAACATATGTAGGTTAGACTTTTTTGTTTTATTTTTCTCCTTTACGGAAAAGACAAAGGCTTTAGTCATACTGCCATATCGAAGATTTTTTTCTTCTTCAACTTATTTTACATCTTTATAAAGGCGGAATTGGTGGCTGTGGTTAGTTTCTGGTGCTAGAGTGATTGCTCGAACTGGGTCGCGACCGCAATATACACGTGTAGAAACCGTCATAATGACTCGCTTCGGCATGTCGCGTCTCAGGATCAGCTAGTGTATATCCATCCAGTAACTCATATACCTAGAGATTTTCAGTCGTGGTATATGTGGGCCTACATGACGACGGAGATTTTCATCCTTTGATAGTCACTTTCGTTTTTAGACTACACTGTACTTACCATCAGGTGCAGTGTAGTCACTATGTCGAGGCAGTGTGAAAAAAAAGAATTACACTTCATTAATTTGAAGTAACTATGTAATACAGTCCTTACTTCAGGTCAGCTTAAGAGATAAAAGTATCATAAATGAACCATAAAAAAATTATAATAAACTTTACACTATATAAATTACACCTATTTTTTGCCATGCGTTAACCTATATCTTTCAAACTACGCAACGGATCATAAAACAGTTTTAGCTAATATATTTTAAATGATTTGTGATTATAATGCATTTGTATTATATTCTTTCGCAGAAATCACTCTGAAAGATAATCACAAAACGAATCATACTGTATATAGAGAGCACGCACCTAGTGTATTTATGTCATTATTAACCGGTGCGAATTAATACTCATTTGACGTCCATTTTTATCTCGAAATATCTGACGCGAGGACAAAAACGCCGGTCGCAGCGCGCGGCGCGGTCGCTCGCGTCTGCGACTTTTTCTACGTCCTCGCCGACCGGAATCCGAATCCCACAGCCAAAAATGGTCCACTAATCGCTCGTTCACAAATCTAAAACAGCACATTACGCTGCGAGACCTAACATTTCTTTTTCTATCATGCTGTTTACCCACTGGCGTGGATAGAAATAATAAAACTTTGCTTTGATGTATTCAATAAATATGAAAACGACTGTTATACTCAGTAAAATTAAGTTTGAGATTTTTTTATACCGGAATCGACAAAGTTACTATAGCCCACCTGATGGAAAGCATAGTTTAACCCAAGAACGGTAACAAGCACTATGGGATGAAAATACATTAACAGTATTTTTCAACACGGCATCATCATCATCATTTTCATCGGCATCGGCATGCGTCTGGGAAAGAGAGGCGAGCACGTAAGGTGATCAGCCAGTGAGTTGTGGTATGGATCTCGTCTTGGGCGGCCGGCCAGGGAAAGAACCTTACGGCCATCTACCAGTGTTTCTAAAGCGACTATGTTGAGAAGAAAAGCTAAAAGAAACTCAAGGCTACATCAGAGTGGCAAATAGTTGACGTCATCTTGGCAGCTCTCATACCGCCAACGAATGAAGGTCCCTTTGTACATGAACTGGACATACATATAGCACATAGCACTGCGAGACCTTAGACCTATTTTACCCTCTGGGCTAGGATTTGAAGGCAGGGACAATAATTCAAACACGACCTTCTCCTGCCGGCAGTAGTATCGGCCATGTTGGTAGGGTATGGTAACTGGAGAGCCGTGGGCTCCTTCTGTGAAGATGTCGTGCCCCAGAAGGAAGCCGCAGACTGGCAGCGGCAAAGAGTCGTTCCTGCTTGGAGAAGAAGACGCCGGGGTGTCGGTATTCACCCTGGCAAAATTGTTCCAGCTTTTTTCTCTCTTCTTCAAAGTCAATAACATCAAAGCAACACTTCTTGTTTTGAGCACTGCTATAAGCAACAGTAGTCGCTATCCGTCTAATGGGCTGACAGCCTGTTTCCCACAATTTTGTATTAAAAAAAAACAATGAATCGTGAAATAATACTGGATTTGAGTTTGTCAAATAAAACAACACCCTTTTCTTCCGTTGTCATATTGGCCAATCACATCACGGCGTGATACGATTGGCGTATTCAAATTTCGAACCCTAAATCGTATTTGAAATTAAGATACGGGCCGAAGTTATTCAGTTTTCGAAAATTTAGACGGCTGCTGTGACCTCGAATCGGCGGCTCTATATATTTTTTCACGTTCGATGACGTCACAGCTTATAGGAAGTTGTAATCAGCGTTATATTCGGTTATTGACGTCACGGGTTGTATGAACATAGACTTATTTAGTAGACTATGAATAACGCGTTATAATTGCTTGAATTGTTGATGATATACAAATAGGATAGATATTTTGCCAAATTATATGATATATTCGGTTCCTTAAGCTGTGAGACACGTGGTCTGGTTCAATTATTTATGAGCCAAAAATAATTGGACTGACATTCGTTTTATGTCGTTTTATTAGCAGGTGTAGCATTATATTAGTGTTATATCATTGATGTATTACCAGAAATGTCTGCGTAGAAAATGACGTCTTCTTCCTTATAGGACCAAGCCAGTTTCGATTTTCGAAAACTTGATTGGTTGCTATAACCTCAACTCAGCGGTTTGGTGTATTTTTCCACGTTTCGTGAAGTCGCAAGCGTATAAAAAATTAGGATGAGCGTTATATTTAGTTCAGTGACATCGCAGGCGTATAGTGATAAAACAGCGTACTGTTTGGTTTATCGGCATTAATGCTGCTTTAAACGGAAAAAAACTCGACGCGAAAACGGCCGGCGTGTCAGGCACTAATTGAGTCGCGCACGCTATCGCATGGTGCAACCCGGCCTCAATAGTAAGCAAAGGTTACAGCAAACTCACTCAACAACGCGAGGCGTTTTACTATGCCCCGCGCTACAAGATTGTAATCGACTTACCGGAGGCACATTAAATACGCGAATCAACTATAGGAATCATAAGTTAAATGTACCATAAACTCAATCGAGGAGCACCGTTTGTTTCGCCTTGAGAAAAATCATTCCACTTTCATTAATTGCCTACGCTTCGAACGTGTAGTGATAGCTAACAACGCAATTATCATTGAAATACTTCGTTCTCATGACGGGATTTCATTAGCCTCGATTATCGTGAACGCTTGGCAATATGCATTTTACTGATCCAGTAATTACTTTGACAATACAGAAATAGCGTTATTCGTTTTTATTATTAAGAACGTCCACTTTCACGAAGACGCGATGATAATAAAAGAGAAAATTTGATTGCCATTGATGTAACTACGCCCTGGGCTGTAGTACAGTATTTATACATATGTATATCGATGGGTTTTTTAATTCGACGCGTTCATATGTTGCCGGGCACTGGTTTAGTTACACAACCGTTCTGGCTGGCATGCAAGCTCTCAATTGTCTCTTTCCGCAATCAAAGAAAATTGCTGGGACACATTACGCTTCTTAATATCGTCTGTAACACGTGAAATAGGTTACGTCCTCGAATATTTTCGTTTTCTTTTCTGCAAGCAGGAACGTCCGTTTTCCAAATGTAATACATTTTAAAACGAAGCAAGTGTCTGGGTTATTTACATATTGAACCGAGCTCGTTTTGTAATTTTGGAGCATTTCCCACGTTGAGAGAAACCGAGAGTGCATTACCAATTTTTATCATCGACCGAACCCGAAACGAGATGCGTAAGGAATTCCAAACGGCAAAAACCACTCGATGGGGACGATAAAACGAAATCGCCGATGCGTTCTCGAATAAAAAAAAACGCAAACGCTGCGTGTGAGCGAGAGACAAAAAATGTATCGTATCGCGGTTCCACTCTAACGCGTTCGGCTAATGAACATAGTGCGGTGTAGTTGCCCAGACGCAGCTGCTCGACACATCCGCGGCCCGATCCGCCATTATTTATTTTAAATCGGCGCGAAACTCTGAATTGGATCATGGCGACAAAGAAGTTAAATTGCGCGTTCAAATCCTGTGACAATTGTCAATTATAGTTCAACGAGACACCGACAGATGTAAACAAATATAATGTCGAATGCCATTGACGTATCATCGCATAACGACGGCTGAGTATTATCCGTCACCGGCTGACATATGTCGAATGAATACACAATGCTAACATAACTAGAATCGTGTAATTCTGCATTGCTTTTTTACATCCAGCCATTGTTCATTTATAAACGAAACAAAACGATACTATTTGATTTTACGTTTAGATTTATTTAGTTGTTTTTAATTGGACATTATTTTCAAAAATTTTGCTAGATTCATTACCCATTATTCAGTTGTTTATAACAATAATATAACCATTGTATATCAATGAGATAATCTCATTATGTTAAACTGCAACTTGAGTACAATTTTAGTAATAATTTACTGGACGGCTAAACCCAAGCCTACAGTATCAAATCGATTAAAACTATCAAACGCATAATTTACATTATTCTAATCATTATTCGCCTTACTATTTCCGTCTTTCTAATGCAGTTCTTTAAAATTACGACCAAGTTTAAACCAATTATAAAATCTATAATTCTTCAAACAATAAATGCTAACGAATATCTATATTTTTAAAATACATTTGTTAAAGAATAACTTTAGTTACGGATGAAAACGAAAATTAGCATATTATACGTATTACGCTATAAAAAAAGCGTTATAGAGACATATTTATATTCGCTTCGAACGCCGTATGTCTTCAAACCCTAAGATAAATAGTTTGTTTTGAACAGAACTGTCTTAACACCTACGTAATATTAGTTATGATTTTAAAATGTTTTTACACTGCGGTGAACAATTTCTGTTTTATACATTCTCTGTTTGAGTTCCTTCTTTCGATATGCTCATTTGTTTAGCTCTGTAGAACACACGAGTTATTAGCTAGATATAAAATAGATAATATCTCAGCGGGTGATCCGCACGCGGCCAGCCACCGAGACTGTTTTTTAGCATCGCTTCGTAGCAACCGACTAGTAACGGAAGAGATTCACTGCCGGTATTTGCACCCGACTTAATCTTACATTAACTGACGGTTAATACATCACTATTCAGTGTTACCTACTGTTTTAATGCGAATACCTTGTTAATACCAACATGGAAAGTGATTTACAGTCATACGTAGTTAAGTCTATATATCAAAAACTGTTAAAATAAATTATCTTAAAGATCAAATGGATTTTCTTATTCGTTAGTAATTCAAATTATTTCCTCCATTAATAATTACGGTTATAAATTCCGGTAACGCAAAAAAGGGACCATGTTATTAACTTAAATTATCGATTGATTAATTGACTTGCATTATATTATTACTAATTAGAACAATGGACAAATGCAAATAAAAAACAGTTTTCTGATCGATCAGTCGACAGTCGCAGCTCCCCCACGGGTACCAATTAAAATTCTTGCAATTACATTTTAATTACTTCCCATTATTGCTTTATTTAATTAACTTGATTTATCCAATTATACGGAGCGCTACTTCTCGTTGCAATTTTTCATTTAAAACTTTAATAAATTAACGCGTTTCATCATAATTAGTCTCATTAGCTTTGTTTCTAGACGTAAAGTCGTAAAAATATTTTCTACAAAACGGAACAAAATTAAATAAAGATTTATAAAAGACTGTAAAAACATCTAGGTCGTTTTTTTAGGAAATAATAAAATAAGCTGTAGTTAACTCGCCCGCCGTCTGCGCACTGTGACTAGCACAATTGACACATCATTAACTTTTAAAACGTTCGTTTAAAAAGTGACAGAGTCCGAACTCGATTAATGACGACAAAAAGAGCGAACTAATTCATCGTGTGTCAACGCACTCGGCCGAGCGGGCACTCGACCGGGGCACAGCACTACGCTAGTGACGCGCGTATCGATGACAGTCAGGCATGACAGTATCGCCGCTAAACCGATCACTTCGCACAGAGAGCCACTATATCAATCATTCACTCGCACAATCGTACCGCATGCCACTTAAATAAATTTATAACATTATAAGTAGTATGAAAATAAACACTTTACAGTTTATGATTTATTTCGTGGTGCGATGAATTATGGACGTCACTCATTACTGTAGAGGAGGACGTTGGAATGCTTTTTTATCTCGTTTTGGTTTCGATTTCGCGTGCCACTGCCACCGCCCCGATAAACGGTTTTATTGGAGTAATTAAAGCGAGCGATTAGCTCTCGTGCGCGTTACAAGTCTAAACAGATGATAAATATGACATTTTACAACACTAAATAATCGTAAGCGATAATTTTTATAGCACTATCAATGCCGCGTAAAGAGATACTGATTTCATAATTTACGTACAGGGCTGCTCGAAACAAACCTATGTCAACACGGAACGTAAAAACCTCCGGTCAGTTCTACGACACTGTCCGGTTTTATCGTAACTTATCTTCAGGGCATAGGGGTCGAGTCTACCCGCGTACACGAGCTATAAATACAATATAATTTCAATAATTACAATACAACGGAGTCTTTGACTGATAAAGAGTCTTATTATTGTTGTAAAAGTGAAATTTAATACGCCGTTACAAAGTCACTTCCGTCGGAATTGATACGCAACTTCGATGCTAAAACGTCAAGTGTTCTTTTTAAATCCAAGACCACAACATGTCAACGCGTGTCGAGCCTATTGTTGTAAAAAATGGTAAAACCGACAAATGTCGGTATAATAAATTTGTAAAATAAATTACATGTTTCTTGATTGCCGGTTTGTGCCGAGATTACACGTTTTAGAGCGGAATTGTTATAAAATGACTCCATTTGTGGGTAATATGTTTTTTGTTCGAATAATACGTGTTACTGTGTCTATTTAGCCACGTCATGTTATTAAGGGGAACCACGTAATGAAATATCATTTCGAAAATGTTAAGGCCGGTTACACAGTGCGTCCGTATTCGAATCCGTGAAAAAACCGGAACTGGAAATAAATATTAGGTCGAAATCGAATGTTGCTTTACGCAGTGCTTCTAATCACAATCTGTCGAAATACAGATCTAGCAAGCCATACAACTCAGTAACAATAAAAAAAAATGAATATATAAATTAATGTACCTAAATGTATTATAGAAGTATTTTTTTACATACACTGAATAAAGAGAGTTCTGATGGAAAGTATTGATATATGATAAGGAAGTGCAAGACGTTTGCGAGTGTAAAGAGAAGTGACATTTCATTTTCTCTGCCTATCCAAATAGGAGTTCAGCGTGAAGATGGATAGAGGTCTTTTAAAAAATTCTAAGTCTAAAATAGACTCTCTGCTGAGTCACTTTAACATTCTTCCCACCCTACTGCCCTTTTTTTTACCCAGTTGAAATCCTTAAGGCCCATCAGGGTCGTTGTGAATGCAACGGCTTTGGTGTATCGGTCTTTTAGCCTTTTACCAACCAAAACCACCGGGATGCTCTTCCTCCCGTCTGCCAAGTGCTAAGGCAGAGCCAACTTTCTCTGCAACTAGGTGATAGCTGCTCACCGTTCGCTTCGCTTCTCAGATATAATTTTGAATCGGTATCTTAATATTCTGACCTGAATCAGAGAATAACACATGACGGATAAAAATCCGGTTACGGATGAGTGCGTAAGCTACAATACAAACAGTTCCATAGCTATTTCAGAACGTGTTTTCACGGATGTAGTGCGTAAATTCCTTAACGTAACTTTCTATAACAAAACGAATGTAGAACCGAACAAAAAGCCAAGAATATCTGTCGCCCTTCCAAGAATTGTTTTGTAACACGCAATGAGGAAGGTTTTGTCATCGAACTGTGGAATAGTTTTTTTTTGTTCCAGATCATTCCATCACCCATTCAGGTAATTTTTACATTAAATTCTTCTAAAAAAACTGTATTCTTAAACAAAAACATTGTATGTAAGAAAATGTATATATTTTTTTCCTTTTAAGCGCAATTAGTGACAGTTTATACAAAGTAGTGTGAGTAAAATTAGCTTTTACGTGAACAAAAATGCTGTATAGTCCGCCCGGTGAAGATGTAAAGACCTTTTGCAATTACAGCATCCATTCCTGTTAAAAAAAATCATAAAAATTCAATACAACCTAGAAGTGAGCCATTTTAACGACGCTGTGCTTACTAGAGAAGATCACAAGACATCGTGTCGGATACCATCCGTATGTGGTGGATGTTCCTTATATCCGTACGAGAAGATTCGCTTCTACATTCATCATGCGAACGGCTAAGGAGTGGAATATGCTACCAGCGGCCATATTTCCGCAATGTTATGACCTGGGAGTCTTTAAGAGAAGAGTGAATAGGCATTTGTTGGGCGGACGCGGTTCATCATCGGAGTAAGCTTCACTTTCCACTAGGTGTGATTGAGGTCAAGCGTTCGCCTGTAAATAATAATAATAAAAAAATAAAGATATTCCTTGATTTCTGGATTGATTCTTAAACACGGTCTTATAGCAAATGAAGTTTATTTTAATTTTAATGCGGCTTATATAAAAAAATCTTAATACATCAATATTATATACCGAAAATAACATACATAATTAAACAATTATAAAATCCTCATTTGATCTAATCTTTTCTTTAACATTTGCTAGCAAACAGGCGGATGGTTCGCTTGATTGAAAGTGTTTACCGTCGCCCACGACCGTCAGTTGTTGGTCGAACATATATGAAGTAATCAATATGTTAACCAAGAGTTATAATCATAATAATAAAATATCGTCACGCTATATCCCTTTCAGGATGAATAGGGATACATTAGCGGCTGACTGACTGACTGACTGACTGCTAAACGTGACTACTAACGCAGCTTGTCGCCGGTCTACAGCACCAGTACACACGACATTTCTATTAGATGCCAAGGGGGTTTATTTACTATATTTTCTTTCACCGGTAAGCATGTGGTGCCCCAGTACGAAATCTGGCAAAATCCCTATTATCTATGCAATTAAAAAACGTAACAAATCGATTTTTCTATCATTCGATTCGTAAATTAATTGAATCAATATCGATTACTTGAACGGCGTAAACAATCGTTGAGGAGCGTTTAAAGCAATCGATTACAAACCGTTACTAACGACTGCTTTATAGTTATTTAAGAATTATTCCGAAGAAATTGCCGTTTCTGATTTACGAGCGCTATTTTCATGGCGACATTTTAGTACGGAGCGTTTTACCGCGTAAATAGAATTCCGTACATAATAATAAAACTCTTCATCCTTAAAAAAAACTCTTTTTACGTTTTATAATTGCATATATAATCTGAACTTCTCTATCTAATAGAAATGTCATGTGTACTGGTGCTGTGAGAACGGCGATCAGCTGCGCCCCTGGTCACGTTGGGCACGATATGTAAGCGCAAAGTGGATATAACCACTAATATATATCTGCTCCCTCTCTAAGGGATTTAGCGTTACGATATACTATTATTACTTTAACTGAGCTTTTTATTTGAACTTTTTTTTATTATTATTTTTACTGAGCCGTGGTGGCTGCCGGCAGAATAGAATAGCACCCCCCTCTTCTTGCTGAGGTGTCGTAAAAGGCGACTAAGGTATCTCTTGAACACCGCCGTTCAACCAGGTGCTTAGAGAACGGAAAACTCGACCAAACCTGCATCCCGCTCCCTGCCGATCGTACTGGTTCTCCTTTCCATCGGGCCTGATGGAGCTCGGACGAGAGAGTGCTTTTCTGGCTGCGCGTCCAGTTATGCACTTAAATATCTCCTGCGCAATTGACTGTTTCCGAAAACTGGACCTCGAATTTCTTAACCGGTGTTGAAACAGTCGCCGTGGCCGAAACCGGCTAGGACATCATCATTACTTTAAATATGTGTCATACTCACTATCTATTTATTTATTTCTGCCTTGTGTAGTGAGTATGCCACAAATATGTCATTGCAAAACATTAACTGTTACATAATTATTTTTCTTTAATTGCCTTTTATAGTAATAACAATAACAAAAAGGTTCTTTTAATAGAGATATTACTAATACTTTTTTGAAACTACGTTGTGTAAACCCTTTAACAGATCTTTCGCGTGAATTAACTTAATTATGCCTCAACGTTTCGACCGGCTTACACAGGCTATGGTCATAAGCAGACTGACGCGCTGCGGAGTTTTCTTCGGTGACGAGAAATGACTTCATCTACCCTCTTTTGTTTTTGATAATTTTTATAGCGCATAAGACCCGTTAAAGCATTTATAATGAGTACAAACCCGAAAGTTTAGAATGCCTTATATTGTATAAAACCTGGTTTGTAATACAATAAATTTGCGGTGATAAACAGTTTTTTTTATTTTTTACATATCAATTTACCTAGTATATAATTAAAAAATATATATAACTTTAATAATAAAATATCTGTGCACTTGCTATTGAAATCTATTCTATTGTTTCCTAAAGAGTGTTTGTTTTATGTTTTTAAGTTTTTTGTTCTCAAAGTGTCTATCTTAATTTGTTTTTAAATGTACATCAAACAGACACTGATGCTTCCCAGACATTCAAAAGCTAGACAATAGACTTTAATCGTTTGATCAAGTTCTTCATTACATGAATTCAAATCTCTAGAGGTAATCAAGTATATTGCAAAAATCGTGAAGTGAATTAAATGCTTGTTATAATCAAGTAAGTTATATAACGATAAACTATAAAGTTGCTAGGACAATTAACAGACAATTTAGAAGCAACCGATGTAAAAAAAAGTCTTTTATTGTACTCAAAAAATAATATTTTTATACTCCAATAAAGGGCAAAAGAGGTACGCAGTGGAAGCGCGCTGGGCCCATAACCTATTACACAATCATAAGGACAAATATATAGATTAAATAAGATATTAGTATAGATATTATATATTTTAGATAACGTCATACACAATCATTTATAATGACTACTTATTTTTCTATTTGACATAGTCTATATTTGTGCATATACATTGGTTTGTTTTTACCTTTGACTATAAAATATTTTTCAATTGTCTTAATAATTAGAGTAGGTACTTATTTGTACCCGGGAGCTTTTCACCGTTGTTTTTACAGACAGGCATGACGATTGTTACCGTCAGTAGCTCGCCTCTAGGCATTGGTTCTCGTGTAAAACTTTTTTATTCGTTAAATTGATAACCCTCTTCCAAGACTCAGCAGTTATACTTCTACGGGCTCCTCGCAGCCAGAAACCTCCAGCTGCCCTTCGACAGTTGTCAAAACATCTCGTCCCTGGACTCCCCACATCATGCTTACCGAGACGCCGCTGCTACTCCTGAATACTAACTCCACCAGCTGCCAGTTGTTCGACAAGTATTACCAGCCTATTGATGCTTTAACTGGCAGTATTCAGATTCTACTTTTACTCGATACTCTAACATCGATCTCATTGGTTCTCTGTGTAGGAGAAGTTGTGCAGGAGTATTCCTAGATTATTGTCCCTATCTATTCCCCACCAGGAGTATTTTGTAGTAATATCAATAATAAATAATAAAATACACTAGCTGTCATGTAGTAGAAAACGGAACCCTATTATTTTATTTTTAATATTCGCTCGGCAATGGAAGCAGTTGCATCGAGCCTACATCACGCGCCCTCTATCCAGTACCATGAGATACTTTTATATTAGAAACGCAATAACCTTGATAGAATAATTTGATAAGAACATTAATCTAATAGCTTAAACATTAATTATAGCGGTCAATAGACTAATAAAGGTTATGCTGCCAACAAATATCTCAAACCAATAACACGTCGATATTTATGTGAAACGGAACGGAATAAAATCTTAGTAATTCAAGGGTATATGAGATTCCAGTCATTTTTATTCAAACATATCAGCTTTCACCCGTGTAGATATTTTATTTACCTATTTGAAATTAAAAGTCAAGTGAATGTATTTTAAGACAAGATCGTGTCTGTATATATGTTACGCTATATCCCTGTCGAGGAGAACAGAGATATATTACTAGTTTTATTTACTTCGCGCTTATATGTCGTGACCAACGTGATGTGTAGCGCAGCTGGTCACCGTTCTTACAACCCTGGTACACATGACATTTTTCCTCACGATGTTATTTTTCACCGGTGAGAATGTAGTGCAAAAATTCGTACTTAATCTAGTAAAGCCCAGAGGTACATGGCGAAGTTCGAACTTTTTTTTGTTAACCCGGTGGAAATCCCTAACGGACCGTTAGAGGAAGTGGTGAGGGCCACTTCCCCCGGTGTGTCGGACCTGTCCCGACTAAAACCACCGGGGTGCCAGCACTGCCTCTCCTCGCCTTCGCCGAGCCTGGGAATCCGAATGTATCCGACGGCTCGGCGACCGAAGTTCGAACCTACAAAGTATAAATTTAACTATAATGCAAAAAGGATTTATTTACAAGAATAACAAAATTTGTTAGTTCATTTTCTTCTATTAATATTTTGTTTTATTGGCTCGGCAAAATGTCTGCATTGCACATGAGAGAAAGTTCGGTTTCTTCCAAAAACGGTAACGACCACCAAAAATCTAAAACTGTTAACAGTCGCCATCGCTATGTCGGCCACATATACCACGACGGAAGACCGCTAAATAATCCTGAAACACTAATACCCAAAACGCATCAGACCGAAGCGAGTCATTATGACGGTCTTTCCACTTGTGTACTACGGTCATAACCAAGCTCTGCAATCGCCATTCCCTCTCAAATTCTTGTCTGAGGGTATCGCTGTTCCTAGAGCATCGTGCATTGTGCATTGTGAGTTTTGTATTAATATTCGACATTTAAGTTATGGTAAAACAAATAGCATAATATATATATACTAGCTGATCCGGCAAACGTTGTTCTGCAATATAAATTATTCTTACATATATTTTTGGTATCTTGAACCGTTTTCGCAGCGCACGCAATGGAAGCCCTCAAGGATGAATAATTTTCCCTGTTTTTTTTTTTCACATTTTCCATTATTTCTTCGCTCCTAATAGTTGCATCGTGATGTTATATAGCCTAAAGCCTTCCTCGATAAATGGTCTATTCAACACAAAAATAATTTTTAAATTCGAAGCAGTAGTTCCTGAGATTAGCGCGTTCAAACAAACAAACTCTTCAGCTTTATAATATTAAGTATATATATATATATATATATATATATATATATATATTTTATGATAGACTTGCGCTTGACCTCAATCTCACCTGATGGAAAGCGATGATGAGGCCGACGATGGAGCGCGCTCGACTAGCAAATACCGATTCACTCGACGTTTGAAGATTCCCATGTCATAAGAAGATGGAAATACCGACGCAGGAAGTGAATTCCACTCCTTGGCGGTTCGTAGCAAAAAGGAGGAGGCGAATCGCTTCGTGCGAGCAGCTGGAATGTCAACCACATAAGAGTGCAAACCAGCACGGCGCCTAGTCAATTTATGGTAGAAAGGGGAGGGGGAACCAAATCATACAACTCGGCCGCAATATAGTATATAAATTGTACTATGTAAAGGTTGCCATATGTATAAGAGCATGAGGTTTAAAAATTAGATGCAGACGTACATCGGAAAGCTTTTAAAAGAAGGTGGATAAAAATACCTGTTTACTGAAGACTGCTATATCCTCGTTGAAGGACTCTGATGAACAGACGTCCCCACCTGCCACTCCAGGGTCTCTGGGTGTGCATGTCGCCAGCTCACACTTCTCGAAAATGAGAGCCAGGAGGGGAAATAAGGGGTGCCTGGAAACCAAAATACATACATTTAATACAAAAACTTTATAGGAGTCTCTTCCTCAGCTCGCATTTATAAAAAAGCGAGATGAGAGAGGTTTTAAAAGCATTTTTCAAAGGTATAAGTAATTTTCAAAGGTACAAGTATTCTCCAAATGTACAAGTGTTTTCAAAGATACAAGTCTTATTCAAAGGTACACAAGTATTTTCTAAAGGTACAAATCTTTTCAAAGATACAAGACTTAATTTTAGCTAACGGAGACAATTAAACTAACAGTCCACCTGATAGAGAATAGTTAATGTCGTCTATACAAAGTGGCAACAATAAACGCCACCTTCGCGTTGACGACCTTAAAAATCCTTGCTTGTTTTGAAAAGTAAAAGACTTCTTCAAAGGTACAAACAAGGCTTTCAAAGGTAGGTCTTTCTCAAGTATAGACTCCGCAAACAAAACACAATTAAATAATTAGATGGCATAATAAAACTAGAATTGTATTATAAAAGGCGTAATTGAGAGGTTTCGAGTGTACAGAGCGACCTCTGGCGTCAGATCACAGATTAGATCCTCAATGCAAGACGTGACGCAGATTAGCATCGCGGCTTATAGCTCCAACTTCCAACTTCATTTTACAGCGTGGTCTCATTAGCAGCGGTTAGTTAAAATACAAACAATTATTTGTATATAATTATATATCGTTACACTTTAATCTATACGGGGTAAGCTGGGATACATTGGTGATTGTATTCACTTTGCACTTATGTGCCCTACGTATTTAGTAGAGCAAATGTCATTTCTGAGGTCACTACCACATGACATTTTTATTAGAGGTCATGAGAGTTTCCTCATGTTGTTTTTCCTCATCTGTAAGCATGGGGGTGTCTAAGATTGTACTTAATCTGGTACCCAGAGGTACGTAAAGGGTTCGAACCAACGATCATTTGCATTTCCACGCACGGATACCTTTTCCTTAACCCCTAAAGAAAGCACAGCCTCGCCGAGTTGCGAGGAAGCTGGCTTTGCCTTTCCCTTAGCACATGGCAGATGGAAAGAGGGACACCTTGGTGGTTTTAGTCGGTTAAAGTTCGACACAGTGGAGCTGCTACACTCACGATGGATCTCTTTGTACATGAGGATTTCTACCGGGTCAAAAAAATGGACAGCACGGCTTCTAATTTAAAATATTTTTGTTAAAATTATGGAAATTGGACTAGGTTATTGTTGAAATTATAACTTACGTACTGAAAATCCCCTCAAAACAAATAATTAGATAACTATTATACCATCTGTTCAGATAATACGATCATATCGTCGGGTGAAAGGCTATTTGGTTTAAGCGACATTTTTTGGTGATATAGTAATATATATATTTGGAATCAGCATTTTTTACCGATTCTAAATATATATATTACTATATCACCAAAAAACATCGCTTAAACCAAATAGCCTTTCACCCGGCGATATGTTAAAAAAACTTTAGTTTACTAAGACCTTTTTGAATTACTCTCTATATAATATCTCTGAACGCTACGCTTAAAGGATCCCATATCATAGGATGCTGGGAACACGTTCGCCAGAAGACCATTCCACAGCCCAACGACACGGCAAAAGAACGCGGAGTTAGAGAACTTCTTAGTCCTAGCCGGAATATGAGATACCGTATAACTGTGACTCCGAAAATCCGTGGTTCTATTCAGGAATGAAGAAGGTGGAACAAGGTTAAACAACTCTTTAGAACTCCTTGACGGTCAATGAAGATTAAAAAAAGTTCATTTCTAATTGATTATAAGTTAGAACTCACTAATCTGTTGAAAAGTTATTTAGCGCATATTTGCAGTGTGTATAATTGCTTTGAGTGGCAAGATTTTAAAATAAACTATTATAAAATTATATAAGGAAAATCTTTAAATAATCCATCGAGAGTTATTTTTACAGATCTTATAAAAACTTTATTTACGCGATATAGTTATTAACGTCGTTGGTTACAAAAACCTACTATACAATCTATTATTTATTCTTTACGTTTTTATTTATTATTTCAATACCCCAGCTGCAAAGCAGTGACGTGAATAGGGTATTTGAACAGTGTAGGCAGAATTCGCGTAATTAATAAAATTAAATTATATTATGATAGTAAATATTATATTGCTTTCATATGAAAGATAAATGACGTGAATATAGAATAGATATGAATATAAATGGTTCTTTTTTGTTCTTTAAGCAATGTATTCTAGATTTGTTTATCATTAGGGCATGCAATGCTTTCATACGTCTATGGAATGAACGCCACTGGTGCAAAGTGTTTGAATTATATCCACTTGACTGACTTTACACTATACCAGTAACTCATATACCTAGAGACCTTAAGCCGTGGTATATGTGGGCCGACATGACGACGGAGGCTATCGATGGGTTTTCATCTTTTGATAGTCGATTTCGTTTTTGGACTACATTGCACTTACCATCAGGTACTGTGTAGTCACTATGTCGAACCAGTGTAAAAAAAAAAACAATCATAGTAGATAGATTAAATCTTTATATTTATTATTACATTAAACTTTATATGTTATTAGACGAAAATATTGTGTCTACAAAGTCTTCATTTAAAATTTTTGAAATCTGAGTTCAAGATCTTAATAAATATTTAATGCTTTCTTATCAAACCCAAACAGGATTATAATACAAGTTTTTTATTAAAAAGCAAAAATAATTAATTCATACATCCTGCTCGAATGAATGTTTTCAAAATATATTTGCAGTTTTTGCATAATAATGATCACATGTATCATGCAACAAGTTTTATTTATTTTCTTTGCGTTTTTTTTAATCATTTATAACTTATATAGCCAATAATATATAAACGAATGTTTTGGCTTCCTTTTTGTTCATTCATGGTGACTGCACAGAATTCTAAATATTTCATAAACACGAATGCCCAATTTAATTATATAAAGGCACGAACATATATTTTCATTTAATATATTCTGTTCAAATGATTCCTAGCAGGTATATTTGTTTATCAATCCTAATTTATTAATTATCAACAGTGGCTGTGGTAGCCCAGTGGATTACGGACTGGTTCCCACACGCGGCAATGCAAATAGTCGAAGGTTCGAATCCCTGAAAGCACCTCCGAGTTTTCTAGATGACGTACTGATTTAAGCACCACGCGATATGATTTGATTTAGGCCGGGAAACGAAAACATCGATAATCCCTTTCTGGTCTCTTCTTTTTTATTAGCTTGACAAAGTGAATACAGTTCACCGTAGTCTAAGATCAGAAATGACCTCCAATAGTCGGCAATTCGTTGACAGTCTACATCGTCATGTCGGCCCACATATACCACGACTGAAGGTCTCTAGGTATATGAGCTACTGGATATACGCAAGCTGATCCCGAAACGCGACAAGCCTAAGCAAGTCACTATGACGGTCTTTACGTTCCTGTACTGTGGTCATGACCACAGTTTGAACAATCGCTTTAACAGCTCAAAAATAGAAATCTAATTTAAATGTCATTTGTCCTAGTGCTGTGAGGACGGCGATCAGCTGCGCTACTGGTCACGTTGGGCATGACATACAAGGGCAATGTAGATACCATCCGTATGTGGTGGATGTTCCTTATATCCGCACGAGAAGATTTGCTTGTACATTCATCATGCGAACGGCTAAGGAGTGGAATATGCTACCAGCGGCCACATTTCCAGCGATCTTATGACCTGGGAGTCTTTAAGAGAAGAGTGAATAAGCATTTGCTGAGCGAACGCTTTTCATCATCGAACTCATCTTAACCTTCCACCAGATGTGATTGAGGTCAAGCGTTCGTTCATAAATAATTAAAAAAAAGATACAGCAACTTAGCTCACCCTCTAAGGGAGATAGCTGTTAATATATTATTAATTAAAAAGTAAAAAAATAATGATTACTACATTATAATATTACATAGGATAATTATTACATTATAATAATTATTCGTCGTTCAATTACTTAATCAGTCCGTAGTCTTGAGTAATTTAGAAACATAGCATAATGATAAATAATTAATGAGAAGTACCTACTCACATAATTTTAATTCCTTATCAAAACTACACACGAAGGTAAAACATCATTGATTAGGAGCCACCACTACATTTACATCACACCAATAAAGAATATGTAAATGACATACATCCTTTAAATCCAAACAACGACAAATTACTCTGATACTATCACAGCGATGTACCTTTATTTGAATAATAATTTGAACAAATTTAATAAATGTAAATTCAGCTAGAATCTGGTTTACGCTTTTTTTTTATTATTTATAGACGAACGCTTGACCTCAATGACACATTGTGGAAGGCAAAGTAGAGTTCGATGATGAAACGCGTCCCCCCAACAAATCTCTATTCACTCTTCTATTAGCGACTCCCAGGCCATAAGCCCGCGGAAATATGGCCACAGGAAGCATATTCCACTCCTTAGCCGTTCGCATGATAAATGTAGAAACGAATCTTCTCGTGCGGATATAAGGAACATCCACCACATACGGGTGGTATCTGACACGATGTCTAATGGTTTTGTGATGGAATGGGACTGGTGGAATCAAAGAATGTAGTTCCTGAGAATACTCTCCACCGTCCAACCGGTGATTTGAGACATCGCCAGCATTCCTCCAACCCGCGTCGGCTCCTCAGATAACCGGGTACACCTTTTTACTCTCAACGATTCTATGAAAATCAATATATTTTTGCCTAAATGGAATTAACTGCTGGCATTATATTCTCTTCGATTCCCAGTGTCACTTGTAAGTGACAGTAGTTTAATATTTTTTTCTACGACATGATAATTTATTTTTTAATTCTACTATTATTAAAGCAAAGTTGGAGAGTAAAACTATTCATATATTTTTCACGAAGCCCAGTGTCACCTGTATGACACCTTCCTAAAAAGAAGAGAGTAATTTTTTTTAAATTTGGTTTTGTCTTGGCTGAATGTATCTAAACTATTTTAGTAAAAAAGAAATACAAAATTAACATTAACATAGACATGGGAATTAAAGAGTTCAAATAATTATATATCATCACGACATATACATTACTGGGTGAGCAGAGATATTTTAGGGGCTGTATCCACATATCGCCTATATGTTGTGTCCAATGTGACCGGTAGCGCAGGTAAATGACCTTTCCATTGGATGTCATGTGGTTTTCCGTGGTGAGCATGTGGGGTCTAAATCCATACGTAATCTGCTAAAACTCAGAGGTACGTGGAATTCAAACCTACGACCAATGACGTGCATAAAGTACTTGGGCAGGGTAGGCAGAACTCGCATTAATAATTTGAATAATATATTATGATAGTAAGTATTATATTGCTGACATAGGAAAGATAGACGGCGTGAATATAGAATAGATATGAATATAAATGGTCCTTTTTTTGTTTAAGCTTAAGCAATCTATTCCAGACTTGTTTATAGTAAGGGCATGCAATGTTTTCATGCGTCTATGGAATGAACGCTACTGCCTGCGATCACTAGGTTACCGTTAACAAAATTATTTTTACAATTAAATTCTTCAAAATTATCAATCGTTTTATTAATATGCTTATTATCTTAGCTGTAAAACTTTATCTAATTTTATAAATGTTAATTATAAGTAATGAAGTTAAAACCAAAACAAAATCATTAACACAGGAATCCAAATGCCATAATAAAGATATAAATAGCATTTTAATTGCAACCGCTTTCACATCCTCGCTTACAATATTGTATGAAAAACAAGAAAGCAGACCCATTAAAGACAGTTGACCTTTAGAAATCACCTATTTTATAATATTTCCTACACGTGAAGTCGTTGTATAAAAGTTATTGAGCGGATCAACATTCTAATGTGTTTCGCTTCCTTACACAGTTCTAATGTTCCATGATCTCGAATGTCTGATTGCTTTCGAGACGTGTATTAACGTATTATTTATAGAATGTTTGTTGAAACAACCTATAAACAAGATTACAAGTCAAAAAACTATTAGGAGGACATATTAATTTCAAGAGATGCCATGGCACGAGGCTTACGATAGAATTCAAGATTGGGCTGAGCTCTGAAGGAAAAGCGCCCTCTATACTACTCCAGACACGAAAAAAATATTCTTCTATATGATAATCCTCATCTACAGGTAGCGGTTCCGGTGAAAATCTCTTGGAAAACGCTTGATTTGGAAGTGCTACCTCACCCGCCGTATTCACCAGACATTGCGCCGACCAGCTATCATCTATTCCGATCAATAGCGCATGGTCTGTCGAAGCTCCGGTTCACATCATAAGTAGATATAAAAATTGGCTTGATTCGTCAATAGCTTCAAAAGATAAAATCTTCAGATGTGGAATCAGAACGCTGTCTGAAAGATGGGAAAAGCAGTGCTAGTGATGACAATTTTTTTTGACAAAAAAGGGCGTAAATTTATCTGTGCTCCTAATAGATTAGCTTCAAGAGTTTTGTTGACTACTTACTGAAGTTATCAGATTTATTTGCTGTTATATAACTAACCTCAAAATTAAACTTTTTATCTATATTACGTAAGAGTATGGCTAACAACAACCAAACGATTTAGGCTAACACAATAACGGATTAAATATTTTTTTTTTTTACACTGGCTCGTCATAGTGACTACAGAGTACCTGATGGTAAGTACAGTGTAGTCCAAAAACCAAAGCGACTATCAAAGGATGAAAATCCGTTGATAGTCTACATCGTCATGTCGGCCCACATATACCACGACTGAAGGTCTCTAGGTATATGAGTTACTGGATATACACAAGCTGATCCCGAAACGCGACAAGCCGAAACTGGTCACTATAACGGGCTTTACACCCATGCACTGTGGTCGCGATCCAGACGGGCACCGACGCCCTACCACCCCGCTGCTGCTCGTTTAGCACCACCCAGAAGTCACGTGTAGAGTAACTAAGGTAAAGCCTACGGACGCGAGCAGCTTCGACTCCCTTCTTCCCTTCTTTTTTCTTCTTCCTTCTTTTATTAATATTAACTGACTCCAACTGAAGTGCTATGGTGGCCTTGTGGATAATAGACCGGTTTCCATGCGCGGCTACATGAATGGTCACAGGTTTAAAACCCCGGCACGTAACTCTGGGTTTTCGCCAGATTGCAAACGGATTTAAGCACCATATGTTCACTGGTAAAGGAAAACATAGGGAGGAGACCCGCTTGGCATCTAATAGAAATGTAATAAATCAGCTGTGCTACTGGTCACCTTGGGTACGACATATAAGCGCATAATGGATACAGCCACTTATTTATCTCTGCTCACCCCGTAAGGGATACAGCGTGACGATATATTATTATTAATATTAAATACAAGCTGTGTTCATCCGGCTTTACTCAAAAATATAAATATCGTTATATTCACAATAATGAGATGAAAACGTCAAAATGTGACATATCATGCAGTTGTCGAGATTAACTGCCCTATGTCATCCCGCTTGTGTTCCCACAGGAATCGATTACATTCCCAGCATAAGAAGAATCCTATGTACTTATCCAGATTATATCTGTGGCAAACCACACCCAGATCTGTTAAGTCGATTTGGTGTAATTGTGTAACAAGAGTCCGTCAAAACTTTTGTATTTATAAGTAGATACTTGGCAATATTTTGAGATCAAATTTAACGGAAAGACCTCCTCAATAAGAAATGAGTTGATCATGTGAATAAAAATGCTATATCTACTTAATAATGCTATATTTATCAAAAGATAGAAAATACTTTTAAACACTAGCGCAGTTTTTTCTTTTACGTCAACACAGCTCAAACAACAATTCCTGAATCTATATCCTAGTTTTTATGCATCAAAAATATTATACTATTTATATCTAAGCATATAAGGGATCATTCATATAATTAACCCAAATATAGTAACATAGATACAAAAAATTCAAATGGCTCATAAAAACGAATATATTTTTATAGACCTCCGCTAACAATGAAACCATACCCTTTCAAAACAGAAGCTCTAACTTCCTTGACAAGTTTTGATCTGATAACTCTAAGATCGCGGTAAATGGACGTCAAAGTGTCAAAGGTTTCGCCTTTATGAGCCATATCTACAATCTAAGTTTACAATAAACACTGCCGCATTATTGCTATAACCACAAAAATATTACCGCAAACGTTTAAAATGACAGTTTAAACTTTTAATAACAGGCAATGATATGACGGATATAATGCCTAACTTGTCTAATTGCTCCTTCTATTTCTAGTGTAAATGTTAGTATGAAAAAGTTATTAAATACAATTAAAAACTGACTATATACCTAACACTTAACATATTTGTATAACTAACACTTAAAATCTAACTATATATAACTCAAAGGTGACTGACTGGCATAGTGATCTATCAACGCACAGCCCAAACCACTGGACGGATCGGGCTGAAATTTGGCACGCAGGTAGATGTTATGACGTAGACATCCGCTAAGAAAGGTTTTTGATAAATTTC
Organism: Automeris io; assembly: GCA_036320925.1. Classification (NCBI taxonomy): domain Eukaryota; kingdom Metazoa; phylum Arthropoda; class Insecta; order Lepidoptera; family Saturniidae; genus Automeris; species Automeris io. The sequence continues at coordinate 727,784 of JAUDJH010000018.1, forward strand.
ACCTCCAAGGGGATAAAATAGGGGATGAAAGTTTGTATAAATCTTCTCAGATTTTCGACTATAATATTATATAATAGCTTGATACTTTTAGCGCCTAATGACAGATTAGTTTAGAATATTGTGTACAAAGAAGTTTTGTAGACTCTAATTTTTTACACGCGCTAAACAAAAGTAAAGCCGCAAAAACTATACCTAATTAATAATAATACTTCTTATCACGAGCGAAGCCGCGGGCAAAAGCTAGTAGGTTATAAAAATACTTCAAAAATCTTAAATCTCATATGGACGCCGTGTCAAGTTACAAGCTAGTCCCCCAACCCAACCTTTCATCTCACTTTTGAGATAAACTGGGATTCATTTTGCAGGCAGTGCGCGAGCGTACATACAAATAGCCCTGTGGCTGACTACTTCGGACCGTCAATTTCCTGCTTTCAATCAGCTAATAACGAATGACGGATTAAGTGCATAAGCTGTCATGCAAATCATTCTACGCCTACATTTTTATGATTTACAGACGAACGCTTGACCTCAATCACACCTGGTGGAAGGTGAAGATGACTCCTTTGATATACCGCCTCCGCCCAACAAATGCCTATTCACTCTTCTCTTAAAGACTCCCAGGTCATAAGATCGCGGAAATATGGCCGCTGGAAGCATATTCCACTCCTTAGCCGTTCGCATAATGAATGTAGAAGCGAATCTTTTAGCGGATATAAAGAACATCCACCACTTATGGATGTTATCCAACATGGAGTCTAGTAGTTTTGTGATGAAAAGGGCTGGTGGAGTCAAAGAATGTAGCTCCTGAGTACACTCTCCACTGCAAAAGACTGCGAGGCAGGCGATTTTACGTCGACGCTCGATGTTGCTTAGGAATGTAGTATTACAGATTTAGATCGAATATAATGTATAAATACCCTCACGTATTTCCCACGTGCCGTTAGTTATCCTGCAAAAATCTAATTCGCTTACTGATATCGAAAGATAGCCAGACGTCACTCACACGAATTTCTCTAGAAAAATCCAAATCAATAATAGTTTATCTAAATCTTGTTTATTTTTTAATCAACGATATCGCGTTTTTAGTACTGTTACACCTATTCATGTCACAGATAACGTAATCCTTTAAAAAAAACTTAAAATTATCAGAATTACAATCCGATAAATTTATATCAAGGAGTTAATTAATAATCTAATATATTATTTCAATGTGTGTAGGAATAACATGTAATTGAAACAATTTTTAGGAATTCCTTTGATCTGATTACGGTCACACCTTGCCTATGTGCAGATATGGACATGTGTTATTTTAGCCGTGGTGGCTGCCGGCAGAATAGAATAGCACCCCCCTCTTCTTGCCGAGGTGTCGTAAAAGGAGACTAAGGTATCTCTTGAACACCGCAATTCAACCAGGTGTTCAGAGAAGGAAAACTCGCCCAAACCTGTATCCCGCTCCTTCCCGATCGTACTGGTTCTCCATTCCATCGGGCCTGAGGGAGCTCGGACGAGAGAGTGCTTTTCTGGCAGAGCGTCCAGTTATGCACTTAAATATCTCCTGCGCAATTGACTGTTTCCGAAAACTGGACCTCGATTTTCTTAAACGGTGTTGAAACAGTCGCCGTGGCCGAATCCAGCTAGGATATCATCATCATCATCATCATCATGTGCAGATAGCATCCTAATATTTCCTTTCTTTTGATAAATAAATACAAATCATACGTATTATTACGAAATTCTTATTCTTTTGTTACGATCATTATTAATATGGCAAAACTATTTCTTTATCTTGATATGTAACTTCCGTGAGGTTGAACAGTCAGTCGTCTACTAGCTCCCATGCGAGAAACAAGTATAAAAGAGATTATTAAAGTCGAGTCGGTTGGGAGTCGAAGCTGCTCGCGTCCGTAGGCTTTACCCTAGTTTCCCTACACGTGACTCCTGGGTGGTGCTAAACGAGCAGCAGCGAGGTGGTAGGGCATCGGTGCTCGTCTGAATCGCGACCACAGTGCATGGGTGTAAAGCCCGTCATGGTGACCAGTTTCGGCTTGTCACGTTTCGGGATCAGCTTGTATATCCAGTAGCTCATATACCTAGAGACCTTCAGTCGTGGTATATGTGGGCCGACATGACGATGTAGACTATCAATGGATTTTCATCCTTTGATAGTCGCTTTCATTTTTAGACTACACTGTACTTACCATCAGGTACTATGTAGTCACTATGTCGAACCAGTGTAAAAAAAAAAGTGAGCCAACAAGTAGAATTGATTATCAGCATTCATTTTAATATATTTCTGAGCGAGTTTTACACGTTTATTTAATTACACATATTGTCTACATTTTAAAATACAATAATATATGAATATACGAGACCAAGGCCTGAAGCTCAAGCCACCAGTAGTCGGAAGCTCAGAGGGAAGAACCTCTTAACAACGCGTGCAGTATCAAGTTATACCAGCTTATGTATCCGACCCTTGATCCAACGACCAAGCAGAAGCTTCTTGAGATGGAAATCAAGGGTCTTAGTAATCAGCCCATTAGTTGTCATGACTATCGGGACAATAATCGTTGAATCCACATCCCACATGCTGGTGATCTCGTGTGCGAGGTCTAAATACTTTGAAGACTTCTCTTTTTTACGAAATTATATTTATAAATTTTATTATTTTTTTAAAAACACATCACACAAAAACAACTGAACCGATTATGGATGCGGACGTGGTCTATCAAAGAACTCCTCTTCACCTTCCACCCGATGTGATTAAGGTCACAGATTCGCCTGTAAACTATATATAATATATGTATATATCTTCTTACTTAATACAGCTCTTTATACATTCGCTTTAACTGTTTAATTAAAAGCTTAGATACAGTTTAACATCTCCGTATTACTAGCTATTCAACTTTATTGTTAAGTAAAAAGGTTACTACTCGATATTAAAATCAATAACATTAAAACACAAAGATTAAAATCCTTCTATAAAAAGTAATATAATATATAATAATAAATTATTCAAAAATGGAATACAATTTTCTGCCTTAGACCTTATTTTTTGGGAAAGAAATAACTTTTTTTTGACTACCCTCGTATGTCGGACTCTTTACGACTAAAACCGCCGGGATGTACCTCCTCACGATTACCGGGTGCTGTGGGAAATTCAAGGCCAGCGCCCTCCACACAACTCGACAAAAAGAAACGGCTAGCATTTTTTTTATAAAACTGAATTTATCTACAAATCTCTATTTTAATCTGAAAGAGATTGTACTGATCGGTTATAATCAATACAGAGTTCAAAAATAAAAAATACATAAAAAATAAAAACTATAATAAATTATCAATTATAATTAATAAAACGCACTTTACGCAACGGAACATTACATCAAGTGTTTACAAGATTCTTAAAAAAAGTACTTTTTATCTATTCAATAATGCATTTACGTCATAATTGAATTAATCAAACGATAATCTTCTCTTATCAGTAATTATTTTATTGTAATAATCTCATAATTGCTTATAATTAGAGCGAACGTAGCACTCCGTGCTGTCAATTACATAAATTTATTATTTTATTAATATTCATTTTTGACAGCACCAAAACAACGGGAGCAATGCTCGTGATAATAATGTAATTTATTACATAAATATCATGTAATAACAGTGACTGTTTACAACTGATCCATCAACGAAGAATACTCTGCACTTGCTTGAGTTATTTGAAAAAATGTCAAATAGATCAAAGATTTCCAAACTCTTGCGTAGTGAATTCAACGCCCCGCACGTCTTAAGGCCATATTTTCAAATCATTTGATATTTACATAGATGGGCAAAATGTAATCAGATTAATAAAAATAATTACGATTACATTTTATGTATTTTCCTATTAATATGACAGCATTTTGCTCATCTATGTTTTAAACAGTACAGAATCCCAGATTGCATACATATTTATGATTTCTTAATCTTTTAAATGGATTTAATCATGATTACAGAGCAAGAAAATTAAAATTACGACTACATTTTGTAATCGTTAATCATTAATAAGATTACATTTTGCCCATCTCTGGATATTTAGCTCAAAAAGTAAGAAATGATCAAAACTTTCTTGGATTGTCATTGACAATGAATTAAAGACTGGATATCTGTACGGTACCAATAATACCTTGGCTTAGAGGAAAGTAGGCATGTTACAAATTATGACAGGGGTGTGCTTGTTATAGCAAGCTAGGCTAGCTTTATCTCTTTCGCACGCGTAGTATTGTCATAGCGCTTCCTCGATCTCGGTAGGCGTGATTTCCATTTATCACTGATTCAACTGTGATATCATATTCCTCCCGTCTCTTATGGACAGTTCCATCAAATCGTCTCATGTAAATGTAACATTATGCACAAAGAAACTGTTATAACTTAGAATTTCTTTCGCAGTTTCTTCTCCAGGCAGTCGCTTTCAAATAGCTACTAGATCACTCTCACGGTTTCTCTGGGAGCTTAACTATGCTCCTATATGCCTATTTCCTTGTATTTTGCCCAAAATTCACAAATTCCCTGACCATGGCTGAGTTTTATAGATACTATTTCGACTTTCCTTAGATTTTCAAGGAGAATGGGGTCTTCTTTTACAAGAAATTAAATATATCCTTGGAACTTAAGTGTAGCCGAAGTATTTCCAAAGCCATGTCTAAGTTGATGAAATCGGTGACTTACCGTATACTTTGATATAAATAATAAAATTTGTTATGTTTGCGGTTATAAATCTCAATCTAAGAGTTTTAAGCTTTGTCCCTTAAGTGAAGGTATAAACGCCTCCCAAGCGCTGGTATAAATATATGTTATAATAATAAATCACACTTTACCACGCGACTCACCCGTATATGGCGTCCTTGTCTCTCTTGTGGACAAGCGGCTCGCCGGGCAGCGCGTGCGCCGGCGCCGCGGGGGGAGGGTAGTGTACGGGCGGCAGGTGGGGGTGCGTCAGTCTGTGTTCATGGTACATTGCGCCTCCCTCCATGTAGCCCCCTCCGTGGAGGCTTTCGTCGTACTGCAAGGAAAAGAGCAAAATTAGGGGCGTTGAATTTTATTTGAGAACCACTGATATTACAAAATGTGTACGAAGCTGTGTGAGTGTGTGTTATACGTGATAAAAGCGAAACTATATAATGTATTCTATCTCATTCTAACACAGGCCTCAGCCTATAAATCTATGTTTTTGTCTCATTTCAATGTTGCCATTTCCTTTCATTATCATTCATATCACAACGATTCTAAAGAAGTTTTCCTTCTAAAACTGTAATGTGTGTTTGAAGGTTCGATTGACGAAGGGGTATTTTGTAAAAATTGAGTGTCTTAGATTTAGTTTGAGAGCCACTGATATTGAAATTTGTAATGTATATTTATCATTATTATGCTTGATGATTCAGTTGTGACATTAGTCGAGTACTCTATTTCTGCACTGGGAGTTGTGGGTTCAGACAGGACCCAAATATTAGTTGGGTCGACTGGTAATTAACAACTTTTGCATTTTATACTTATTATAAATACTGATATAAAAATTCTGATACTGTCAGTATTGTATGTTGCGACTATTAAAATCACCAAGAACAAAAGAGGGTAGGAAGTCGCTTCCAGCCGCCGATTGAACTCCGCGGCGCGTTGGTCTGCTTGTGACCAAGGCCGGTTTAACCAGGTCGAGACGTCGAACCATAATTAAAAGTAAGTTAATTCACGCATAAGACTGATGGTAATTGTTTCAGGTTTGGATGTTTTCAAATACACTTATGATATATGATTGAATTAAAATTCAAATCTCGGAATAGGCCAACGTATAAAAAATAACTGTCGGGATCTAATACATAATATATATTTAGGTATTCGGTAGTAAGATTTTTTTAAATTCAGTTAATTAATTATTTAAAAAAAAAAAAGTAATGGCCTATAAAACGTGGCTGTATGATATGCACCTTTGCCTTACCTCAATAAAAGAACATTAAAAAATAAACCATAAGCATAATATAATTTTATAACAAAAAATACTATATATTTATTATAATTACTGTAAAAATTAAGATCATTATTTAAATATTTTGTTTCCAAGTATTTTATAGCTGTTTTATCTCCATCGTGACCCATAAACAATTAAATCCTTAGTTTACTTTACAGAAATATAAAAAACACTCTTCACCAGCATTCACTTGAGTAACAATTAAAAGTTAAAATCTTATAGTGACTTAAAAGAATAAAAAACGAGATCGTAAGACCCACTGAATATTCATTATAAATAGTTAAGTCATCGTACGATGTATATCTACCATCAACATTGGCCATCAATTAACTTTAAGCTTTTAAAATGTGTTCCTTCGCTTTTAAGCAGATTAGTGTATTTAAAAAAATATCTGACAGGCCCTCTAGTGGCTTTTGTCTGAAACGCATTTAAATTTTAATGTACACAAAATGCGTTAATGGATAGACTTTAAGTGTGTTTTTATTTATAGATACCAATATCGGGAAAACGCTCAATGCTTTTTCTTATTACGAAACTCTCAAACGATTGTATGCTGATACTGGCTGCAGTTTATACGAGTATGATGATGATGATGTCCTAGCCGGATTCGGACACGGCGACTGTTTCAACACCGATTAAGAAAATCAAGGTTCAGTTTTCGGAAACAGTCAATTACGCAGGAGATATTTAAGTGCATAACTGGACGCGCAGCCAGAAAAGCACTCTCTCGTCCGAGCTCCCTCTTGCCCGATGGAATGGAGAACCAGTACGATTGGGAGGGAACGGGATGCAGGTTTGGTCGAGTTTTCCTTCTCTGAACTCCTGGTTGAATTGCGGTGTTAAAGAGATACCTTAGTCGCCTTTTACGACACCTCGGCAAGAAGAGGGGGGTGCTATTCTATTCTGCCGGCAGCTACCACGGCAAACCGACGAGTATACGAGTATATTAACCGCCTAACTGTGAATCCCATTACAGAACTAACCTCTGACAGGTTTGAGAACGAATTTTTGAAACCTAGGTTTAGAAAAACCTGATTTTCTCTAAATTTTATTGGAATGTTATGTAACTCAATTAGTTTTATCAATAATCTATATTTCTTTATGCAATTCCTTACACTACACGTGACTTTGAATTGCATTGCTACTGTCTTGTGAAAATTAATATGAGTTACCTAATACTCGTAATATAAGGACTTCGTACCGCATCCTGTAATGGGACGAGTTTCTGATGAAAGGTTAATGTAAATATACAGATTGATTATTTTTTATGATTTATCGGTGAACGCTTGACTTTAAATATACCTGGTGGAATTTGAGTCCGATGATGAATCGCGTCTGCCTAACAAATTCCTATTCACTCTTCGATTAAAGACTCCCAAGTCATAAGATCGTGGAAATATGGCCGCTGGAAGCATATTCCACTCTATAGCTGTTCGCATGATGAATGTAGAAGCGAATCTCTTCGTACGGATGGTATCATACATGGTGTCTAGTGGTTTTATGGTGAAATGAGTAGCTGATAAGAACATTCTCCACTCTGCAACCGGTAATTTTTTTTATAGATGGTGTATGATGGGATTGATATTCAGGGAGGCTATTCAGCATTCGATTCTATTTCCAAATATGTAAAAATAGTACTATAACACAAAGTAAGTTGTAGTCAACATATTTAGAGACAATTGCACATTAATTAATGAAACACAATTAATTATTAAGTTGATTTTTGCCTGCCCTAAGACAGAATAAAGTATAAAAGTACTAAGAGAAACGAGTCAATACCTATTTAACTAAAATTATGTAAAAGGAATTTTATCTTCTTACTAATCAATCGTATGTCACACGCGCTATAGTGTCCACATTTTTTACGGATCAATTCTCATTTGTTCAAAAATATTATATTTCTTTATGATTTATAAGGAATATAGTATTTACGTGTTTATTACTTACAATAAGATACAAAGATCTCAATTATTGCATTTTCCTATTAAATCTAAAAAAACATCGTTTAATTACGAATAAATGAGAACATCTTGAGGAAACCTGCATGGTATCTAATAGAAATGGCATATTAACTATTGCTGTGAGAACAGAAAAATCATTGTAAAGGCTAATCAAATAATGTAACTCATAAAGGGTGTTCTGGATTTACGGGAGTCATAACTTACTAGCACAATCATTTGCTTTTCTTTGTTCAGGAGCTACGCACGCTCTCAGTGTTGGTATGAAGGTTTTCCCATATAATTACTTATTTATATTATTTTCGAGTATTTTTTACTTTTTAACTAAAAAGGAATCTAATTTAATTAATAGATAGAATCTAATATTCTTAGCAAGTAACGTCTCCACGGACCAGAGAAGGTTTTATATAGATAATGCATTTAATATATGTTAGATACATGTGTAGATTTTACGTTCAGTCACTAACGGTCCGATTCATCGATAAATGCATCGGATGAAATTCACAGCACGTTTTATACGCGTGAATCATATAATATGATGCTTGCTTTAAATAAACAACGCGTTTTGAATGTTATGACTGTCAGTGATATATACAGGCTGGACAAAACGATCGAGCTCTCAATCAACGCTTTTGTTTGTTGTTACTGTATTTGCCAAAAAAAAGGTAAAGAATGTGAGCCATACAGCCTAGTTTTATTTTTAGTTAGTGTTCTGTTTTAATGGCAATTTTATGGCGAAATTACAAGCCGCTTTTAGTAGAAAATTCAAATTCCAGGTCTGATTTAATCAAATTCATAAGGCTTACGCCATATCTGTTTTCATTCAACGCTTTCAAACTCTAAGGGTTAATTTTTCTTGATAGATATCAAAATCCTATACCTCACACCCCAGTATATCCAAGGGAAATTAATTTGGTATCGTAATCAGTAATTTTCATACCATTTTCTCTCCATGTTACATACATTTACTTCAAAAAGAAATTAAATATAATATACAAATGCCACATTTTATTATTATTAATTTAATTTGGTTTTTCGTTGCATTTTTCAGGTTTTTTTCAGCATGGACTCACAGAGTTTATATACCTACATAGGCTATTGTAAATTAAATATTTTACATATTTAAGGCAGGTATATTTCACAATAGTGCCAATGCAGAAAAACGTAGAAATAGTTTCTTATCAACAATTTTTTTTTAAATATTAAATACTTTTTAATTTCCCATGACGTTGTGACCTTTGCTAGTTTCTTTAAAATATTAAAAACGCGGTTAAACAATGAACGCCTCAGTACACTAATGTTTATTCATAGAGCAGTAAAATTTATCTTCCCTGGGTAATGAGTTTTAGGAAAAGTAATTGTTTACATTAAAAAACGTACTGTAGGTACGAAATAATTATGTTTTTGTTTACTGTAATTACTTAAATAATTTAACGATGATATTGTCTTTGATAAAATGTCAGGTTTTTACTTGATTCATTCATTTTAATCGTTTATTCTTATTTTGTAACCGTAGTATATTTTTATGTTACTTATTTGATCTTTATTGTGAAAGAGAATTCATTATTTTAATTTTGTCTAGGTGAAACATGGGGCTGAGATTTCTAGACTCTGCATTGTCTTTGCTTACGCTTCGCTCTCGTTATAATTTCGTCTTAGACAAAAAATTTAATATATCAAGAACTTGAGTATTACCTACGTATTTACAAAGCCAAATACAAGTTAAGCAAATCAGTAACTTATGAAATTGTTTATGAATTTAATTTGTAAAGTCTAAGCGAATTCTAAGAAGCGTCTATACCTATATCTCAGCCTATGGTTGTTGATATCACGTAGAACGTTGTAAGTGTAAAGTATGAAATGCAGGGTAGATCAAAATGATGATGAAATTGGGGAAGCTCTCAGACTGCCGCAGATGAAGCCGCAAGACATATTGACAACTCCGTTAGCTCAGTGGTCGTATATTCCACTTTACAATACTGGTTGCAGGTTCAACCCCATCAAGAAACAAATAATTTCAAGACTTAGAAACAATTAATCGTTCCGATTCTTGATGTTTGGGAATGCGTATTTTGTTTTTCATTAACGCACTCTCAACAAGGAGTAAATCTTAAAGTGAGACATGGAATTAAGAAATATATAGAATGATATCTACTACAAAATGCATGTTACATAATTTTTTTTTGAAGCGGACTAACTACTGATTGCCGGGAAAGGCATTTTCAGCTCAACCGGGCGAGCGCAGAAGGTGCTCAGCCAGCGAAATTTTTGCGTTGGGTGGCAATGCAAGGGCACCCCTGTGGGTACGAACCTCGACTTGGACCGCCAGCCAAATAGTACTAACCCTACGGGTGATATACCAGCGTTTCGGAAGTGACTACCTTGAGAAGAAACGCCGCAAGAAACTCAAGGCTGCGTCGGAGTAGAAGGCATGTTACAAAATAATGCGACTTATTTTTTATATGCTGAATCTATTTAGTTACCACAACACAGCTGATGGTATGCATTGTGCAATCTAAAAAACAACTATGACTACAAATAGCAAAGAAAACGTATCAATGTTCGCAGTGATCATGCCAGCCTGCAGAAATATCTCTTTACACTTCGTTTGCAGGCCCGACTATCACAAGACGGTGGGTGGCCATTACTGTGGTTCTCTTCTTTAATTATTTTTGTTTCCTGGGCTGGTGTTTTGAGTCAGGACTGCGACAGGATGTTCAGATACCTAGGGGGGAATTGGTGATTATTGTGATAGAGTGAAGTGCATCGCGTGGGGAGTTGGTTATGACATCAATCAAATATGACTGAATATTAGAAATATTAACGACGGGATCACAAGGGCTTGTACTCAGAGCCGTAAAACTTAACATAAAAAACTCTAGCAACACCTACCGAAAGATACACAAGCCGGAATGTCCATTAGAGCGGTATCGATGTCCCGGCCATTTTGTGGCCCAGCCTGAATGCCATGACGAGGCAATTCCGATCGATCGATACGCGCGGCCTTTATTAACGGACTTTCACTGTTCCCTAGACCTTTTTGTTTTTTATTTCCAATATTATAAAATTGTTACTCTGTTATTTGTCCAGTGATCATAAAAACTTTCAAAATAAAGTTACCTTTAGTAGTTCAATAACATGTTTATTTATTAGCACGACAATAAACAATTATGATAAACTCAAAACAACACACTAAAGACATATTTAAATCAACTAAGCTTTTACAAAACGCTGAAAACGACAATTACATCAGACCAACAAAGACACTTTTATTATCCTGCTCTGATATTGTGATCACACCACACCTAATGGTAAGTGTGGTGCAGTCTAAAATCAACAATAAAGAAAAACAATCGATAGACCCAGTGATCACACCGGCCTGCACAGATATCTCTTTCGGTTTCGTTTAAAGAACCGAAATGTGAGTTTCCCTACACCTGACTCCTGGGTGATGCTAAACGAGCAGCAGCGAAGTGTTAGGGCGCCGGTACCCGTCTGGATCGCGACCGCTGTGCATGGGTGTAAAGCCCGTCACAGTGACCAGTTTCGGCTTGTCGCGTTTCGGGATCAGCTTGTGTATATCCAGTAGCTCATATACCTAGAGACCTTCAGTCGTGGTATATGTGGGCCGACATGACGATGTAGACTATCAATGGATATTCATCCTTTGATAGTCGCTTTCGTTTTTGGACTACACTGTAATCACCATCAGGTACTCTGTAGTCACTATTTCGAGCCACTGTAAAATATATATATATATATATATATATATATCATAGGACCAAGGGAACGCGCTCGCCAGAAGAACATTTCACAATGCAATGACCCAACAAAGGTAAGTGCTTCTTAGTTCTAGCTAAAAAAGTAGCCGCAAACTGACACGCCATTTGACAGCGCTGCACAGCTGTATACATCGGTCTCTGACGCATACAGAGCGGTACATCGCGGTTTGGCAGCGATTGACACAATTCGATTCGTACCTCGCAGTGTTCGCGTAGGTGAAACCTCGCCTTTACAATGTCATTGCATCATGAGGTACTCTGAGAATGCAAGAGATTTTCTCGAGCTCGTTATACGGGTATATTAAATAATTATTTTACCCACTTTATTCTTGTTTCGATGATAGATGATTTATGGAAATTTTCTGTCCGTGGACATACCTTCTGATTCGTATATTTATTTTCACTACAATAGTTGCAGTAATAAGAAAATAATCATCATATTTAAAACTAAATCTACCGGCGGACGGTTTATATCTATTTTGAAAATAGGTATAACATGATTAATTTTGGTTTGTTATAAATAAAATTAAATCTATAATATTTATACCTATCTTGTAAAACACATGTTAATTTTATATAATAATATAACAACCGATCATTTAAGCGGTTCGGTAAATTTAGTGTTATTAATTTATAATCTAGTGCATTATATATAAAGTTAATATATCTTGCAATAAAAAAAAACTTTAATACATGTTAATTATAAGCCAATGCCCCTCGATAATAGGAACTTAGGTTTAGCTATAGTATTCGCAGAGCAAAGTCCATGTTGAATCCTTTGGCATTCATTGGGTAACATAAATTGTAATGTTTTAGTGAAGTCTAAGCAAACTTAAAGTTACGTCTACAAATTTCAGCCTAAGAGACCTTCTGTCACGATATATATGGTCCGGCATGAACACAGCGACTAAAAATTGATTTTTGTCCCTTGATAGTTGCTGTCATTCTTGGTTTACACCGTAGTTTCCACCAGTTGCTGTTGTTAATTTGCCTACTGTCATTACGTGTGGTCTTGAATATTTGATAAATTTCATTGTGTTAGTCGTTTAAGTACTAGGTGTAGAAATTACAGACCACCTAGGTGACTGGACGGTCGCCGTTTGCTCTCATATTACTTATGTATGTATGTGATTAAGCAAATTACACACGGGGACGATGTATTCTATCTCCGTTATTAGCCGTAATAGCTCCATTATTTCAAGTGTTTATAGCCACTCTTTTTTTGTAACCTAGGAGTAAATCCTGCATTGGATCATCAAAGCCGCGGTGAGGACGGTGGCTTCGGTATGCTAGACTGGTAAGAGGAAGATGGCTTAGCCTTGTCCTTGGCCCTCGGCAGGCGGGAGAAGGAATACCCCGGGGGTTTTAGTCGGTGCAATTCCGACACACCGTGGGGCGGCCCTCTCTGCTCTCTATAGGTTCTTTAGGGATATCCACCAGATTACCAAAAAAAATATGTCAGGCTCCTAGATTCAAGCCATCGGAGTACCCCTGTACTTGCTGACCAGATTATCTATATCCCTCCAACCTGGCAAGCAAATAGCCTCACTCAAGCTCCATATCTGTGAGAAATGGGTTTAAAAAGCTACTCCTCAGGATCCCTCTATCAGATGGCGCGCTGGAGCCACAATCACCACCCCTGCTTCAGTGTTGTCTAACCTAACGTCGACTAAGATATTGATCTTAGAAAAAAAACAAAGAAAAAAATTATTAACAAAGAACGAACTAGACTTTTTTTATGTAAAAAACTGATAAACTGGCTCATAGCCAATGTAATGGTAAGCCCTTAATGGCGCCTATAAACATGGTATTAAGAAATATATTCAAGGATCTATTACAAATCGTGAAGCGACATATTTTCTATGTTTACTTGGGCTCATTTATGTTCGTTTAGTTATATTATGTTTTTCTGTAACTCTATAATATTCTTTAATATATATACCACATAGAGACGACATAATATAATTAAAATAAGGAAACCAAAAAGCGCAAACTGGCGAAAAAACGTTAAATATAATTTTGTTCTATTTAAGAGCATATATTTATTATAAAAAACTACTACAAAACAACACTACAAAGCCAACTGAAACCGAAACTAGGAGTACCCATTTCTTGGGTATCAGCATAATACATTTTATACAATATGTTAAGTGCAGCTTATATCCGCTGCGTAGCTCCAATCTTAACTCCAAACAAATCACTATTTTAATCTGGTTACCCTTTTGCAGTAGCGTTCATTCCATAGATGCATGAAAGTATTGCATGCCCTTACAATAAATAAGTTTGGAATAAATTGGTTTAATTTAAATAAAAAATGAACCCTTTATATTTATATCTATTATATTTTCACGCCATCTATCTTCCCTATGGAAGTAATATAATATTTATTATCATTATATAATATTCAAATTCATTATGTGAACTGCCTACCCTGTCCAAATACTCTATGCACGTCACTGCCCTTTTGGTAGGTAAATCTGGTATCTCTATATTTCTTTATTCTATGTCTACAGATTATGGAATCATATGAAGTGTCGCAATTGCATAGTCATTTAAAAGCGTTTTTAATCCCTTTTTGAAAAATTCTACGTCATAATAATATTTAATAAGCGTACATCTTGGTTCAGAGAGTCGCAAATCATTTTAATATCATAAAATATTATTGTTATATTATTGTTATTGTTGTATTATTAATAAAATGTAATTATGAAGAAGGTCGTTATTAATTTACAACAACTCAACTGCAAGCGTCTATGGTCAGTCAAGGAAAACCGCAATACAAAGTTACATCGGATTTAAGGTAGGTTATGCGTTGTTATGTTCTGCTTCGCACTTTGTATTCGTCCCTTTAGTAAAATCTAGAAAAACCGAGTAATACATTTAATCAACAACAAACATAATTATGAATACTTAAACTACAGAACTGTAAATTAATAAAAAAAGGAAGAGAAACACAAAAGAAAATAACTGGTTTAAAAAAACAAAGATTAACACTATGCTTACGAATAAAGTTACGTTTTCCAAGTAGTTTATGAAAGTCCAAAACTTTGATATTTTTCCAAGAGTTAACATAACATACTAAATGTGTCCTTGTGGATATGTTGTTCTTCGTGTTTGGGTTGATTGGGCTCGGACAGCGACAAGCTGCCCGGATGGTAAAGTGCTGCGGGGAATTGGTTTTTCTGATGGCGTGGGAAGGAGTGCTTGTCGCTTGGATCGTTGGTTTTGATGTCAATCAGAGATTTGAAAGGAATGAAACGAGTAAAATGAATGAATGTTAATCTTTCCACTACGGCAGGCCTTGCTGCAAAGTGTTTCGTAAGAAACCGAGCTCCGTGCTTAGAGTAGGGCCATCAAACGTGCGCAGTCTTCAGCATTCGGGGCCAAAGTTTTGGCTCGAAACTATTTTCATTAGTTTTCAGAAGAAAAATAATATGGATGAATAAAATAATAAAATATAGTGGCCCATCGGTTGTAAGCGGTGTTTTTCAGCCGGTGCCTATGATTACCCATCGTGTATAGGTGGTGTTTGTAGCTAGAGAAAGGAAGCGAAAAGGTTAAAAATATTAACGACGGGCTCGAAAGGACTTATACCTAGAGCCATAAAGCCTAGTATAATTAATAACAGATAAATCTCAAATTAATCTAGCCCTAACACTTTATTATAAATGAAGCTCTTATCTATCAAACTATCTATCAATCCATTAAAATAATATAACCATGTACAAAATCGTCAAATAATTTTGTACTTACAAAAAATATGTAAACAGAACATTTTATCAGTGATAATAATAATGTTATCGTTAAATAATAGCATTATATTCAATTTTGTGTGTAAACTAGAGACGTGATGGATATATCCGTAACTTAAATTGCATTATATCCGAAAGCATTATGTTATAAATGCGAAAGATTCTCAGTGTATATTTGCTACTTCTTCTCACTGAAACGAATAGAAGGATTTATTTGTTTATTTATTACTTTTAATAATAACTTCCCAATATATTACAAAGTCAATTATACAGTAAATAGGAAATAAAATTAAAAACTACAGTGCCAGTAACGAAGTTACACTTTCATATTGAATTTATATGTTAAGTGCACAAATAGATCGCAACCAGGAGTGATATATAGACTACTTTTTATCCCGGAAATATTATGCGTTTCTGTGGGAACGCGGATGGCACAAGGTACCGCTAGATCCAAAAATTATATAATCTATCAAACCTGTCTACCCGAGGAACGCAGGGGCACCACAACTAGTTATTAATACAAGGATATCGAATAATTTCAGACACAACACCAAAAATCGAATGAGTACAAATTGAGAAAGTTTTAAATATGTTATTGAGACAACTAATTCTTAGTTCGTCCGAATACCGAGTTATTCGTCAAAAAAAATACCCTGTAATAAACTTCCTTCATTGAAATAGATGTCTTTAGATTTTATTATCCGAAACGTCCACCAATTCTTTTCGTTCTTAGATATTTGGTCCCTTAAAATAAGTCTGAAGAGAATTTTAAGCTCACCGGTATTATTGTGACCTGGGGTTATTGTGACTAAGGCAACAAGGTATTTATGCTGTTTCTCGATAGTTACTGTGGGTTCGTCGATAACTACGGGATAAATTATAACAGGAGCATGCCTGCAATTTATTTTATCTCTTTTGCACGCATAATTTTGTTATAACTCTGTCTCAGTCTCGATTCGTGTGATTTTCATTTATAACTGTTAAATCACCATTGATTTCACGTTTATTCCCTGATCTTTGTGAACTGCTCTGTGCTTAAACTAAGATGCAATAGGCTCGCTTTGTCAAGCTAGTATAATAAACACGGATATTCATATCACATGCACACTGAAATAAATTCGCACACACACAACGCCCACTCACCCACTTGCATCTATAAAACGACCCTAAGAACACTCTAAGAAAATCTAAGTTCCAACTGTAACTTCTGAATTGGTTCTATAGTTTTTAATGTAGTGTATAATTAATTTTAAAGAAATGTGCTTTGAAGTTTATTTTATTTATTTCACATAATTGGGTACGCAACATGAGTGACATTGAATAAGAAAACAAAAGAACCGCGGTACTCAAAATAGAACATGTAAATGTTCGCACAATTAAAGGACACCACAGTTTGCACAATAATTAATAAATAATGCATGTTTACAGTAAAGTAAAGAATATTGCAGTTATTAATAAAATAAAATAAATAAATATCCGAAACAAATAATATAAGCATTCAGATATTAAAATACAAATTGACATATCCCAGACAACTCTAATGTGAGGGACTACTGTACTAGAACGAAGCGGAATAAATCTTATCCGAGGATTAAGGATTATTATTGAGTTTTTGATCGAAATTACGGAATTTCCACATATAATAATCTAAGTGCTAACTAAATCCATGCATACTGTTTTTATGGTTTTAAAAATGTTACGAAAGAAGCTAGAAGATTTCAAACTAAGCCTTCGACAGGTGGTTTGATCTATCATTAGTTATAACCATAGATGGGCAAAATGTAATCAGATTAATAAAAATGATTAACGATTACATTTTCGTTTTTTACCATTAATATGACTGAATTTTGCTCATTTATGCTTTAAACATTACAAAATCTCAGATTGTATACACATTCATCATTTCTCAATGTTTTAAATGGATTTAATCGTGATTACAGAGCAAGAAAATTAAAACTACGACTACATTTTGTAATCGTTCATTATTAATCAGATTACATTTTGCCCATCTCTGGTTATAACTAGCTGTGCCCCCGACATCGTCCACGTGAAAGCAATACTTTTATTGTGATATTAAATATTTAAAGCTTTTTCTGATATTTTTACAGACAGCAGTCAATTAAAATTTTATTTAAAAAAGTATAATATAATATTAGATGTATTTCAGCCAAATCAATTGAACAATTTATTTTTTTCAATAAATTACCAATGTGTTTTTAAAATGACATAACTTTTTATTTATAAACCTATTGAAATGACACTAAATGTTAAACAAACTTTTCCACAATGTATTAATAGAAACTGTATTGACATTGGGTAAGCCATTTCTGAGATTAGCGGACACAAACACATACATGTGTATATTAACTGACGATTTTGATATATTTCTACTAACCTACCTCGCGCAATCGAAATTTTTCTGCAAGGTGGTATATATAGAAGCTCTCAAATAATTTTTCATGTAAATAATATTATATGGGAAGTTAAAGAACAGATATATGTATTGACTTTGGTTGGCCTTTAGTCAAATATTACAAATTGTATTATTTAATCAATTAAATGTTCTAATATATGGTAAGTTACCAGTTTTATTAACTTGGACTTGGCTCGGCGAATACTGAGGCTATACTAAAATTTCTATTATATATTCTTTTTCTGTAACACGATTATGTTTCGTTATGTTTTTCTTAAATACGCATTATCTTTATCTCTTAATTTACATTATAATAATGTATCTATTATTACTGTTGTTGCTAATGAATGTTATTCAAAAACATTAACTCTAGTTGTATTCGTTCTAAAATATTATAACTTTTGTTGTGATAATAAAATATCTCCAACTTATAAGTCTATAAATCATCGTGATATAAAGTATCAATCGACAACTTTATTAACTTTCTGTATTATAAATGTGCAAAGACAACGACCATTCTGCCACAAAAAAAAATGCAACAGAAACTATTACAGGCGATCGACAATAATCGACGTCGTAAAAGTCGCTTTAAATCATAATTACAGCGAAAAGTGGATCACACATTCCTATAAAACCTTTTATAGTAACTTTTATGAATCATTCTAAGCCTTAACGCATTGATATAAGAGCCATAGACAACCGGTATGACGTTGTATAAACAAATTACATTTTGCTAACGATAAAGTGTTTTGTTTACAAAATGAGACTTTATGGTAAAGCGTAATAAGATGCAAATTAGATATATCACCGTTGAAATGTATGTTTGTTCAACAATATTAAAATGGCGTCTTGTAGGCACTAGGTATTTTTATTAGAGCATGCATGAAACAATGGATAATGCTCGGCGAAGTATGTACTGAAATCGTATACCTATTTTGTATTTACGATCAACTAAGGTTAACACACGGTTTCCTTTGTATAAACGAGGAATTTATAGCATTTTAATCAGCTATACAAAATAGAATTTGGCTAGAGCTAAGGCTGAGATTTATGGACGCTATTTCGACTTTGCTTAGCAAAGTTCTGAATAAATAAATTGGTTTTGACAAAAACCTGAATATATAATAGAACTTCAGTATAGCCATAGTATTCGCAGAGCCAAGTCCATGCTTAAAAAATCTGTAACTTACAAATCCTTTGACATTAATTGAGTAATATAATAATTATAAATTCTAATGTTTTAGTAAAGTCTCAGCAAAGTTAAAGTTGCGTTTATAAATCTCAGACAAAAAACCTTTCTTTCAGCTTTGCCGTGTTATTAGATTGTGGAATAGTCAGCCGGTGAGCATGTTTACTTCATCTTTCGATATTGTGTTCTTTAAGCAAAGCTTGAAGATATATTTGGGTTGGCCAGCATGATCGCGACTCTCGATAGGTATTTGTCTCTTGATAAATGTATTTAGAATTTCGATTGCTCCGTACTTTATATCGAATGCCCGGCAATCATTGTGCCAAGTGATAATAAAAAAAAAAATAGTTTGATTGCACCAAATGATCGCATTTTACAATCGAATAACGGCCACAACCATCAAGATACGAATAAATATGTATGTTTTAACAGTGACTCTTAAAAATATCGTATTTAGATACATTTTGATATAACTGCAAAAAAATGAATTTCACATAATATGGGAGTTAACATTTAAATGCCATATAATGCCATTAAATAAATAATACATATATTTATTTAATTAATTAATACAGACTTATAAAAAAAAATTATAATATGTCTCTCACTATGTTAGCAAAGATTTTATTTAGTAGGTATCTAGTATCGGTCTCTAAAATAAGAAAAAAAAAACTATTTTACTCAATAGTAAAACTTGTATTTAAAATTAAACACGATTAATGAAGCTATGTTTAAATACCTACTAAATTAATTACAATAATTAAATCTTTCTCAGTAATACCTACTTAAAAATTTTACCTATGTATAAATAAATTTAAATATACGCCATTTTTATATAATTTGCGATTCAAAATCGTATTTGCTACTGCTAATAAGTTATACTTAATCGTAATTAACATAATGATTACCTACTATTAACATTAATTATGTAACATTTAAATGTTTTAATCGAAATGGCGTCTAAATTTCACAGCCCCATTTGATTTTCAAAATGGCTGACTTAGAAATTTCGTTTCATTCCTTCATTTGTTTATAATTCGGAAAACGTCACGCATGCAACTGATAGAGGCTTGATAACACCGTGCCTTACAGGGGTTGGTATGCATAAAACATTTTTAAATCTCTGAACGACTTCTAGCCGGTGTGATTTAATATCTTTGCCACGTAATAGAATTGTGATATAAAACATAATATAATCATTGAAATTAATTTGCTTCTTTTGGTATTTTATTCCTTAGGAATAAATAAAGAAATTTAATCATACAGCCAAAATGTATTAAAATTAAAAATAATTTGAAGCATTTTTTACATATTAGTAGACCGTTTTAAACTCCAAATTTAATTGAGAATATAAAGTTAACCAATTAATAAAAAAAAAAGTTTTTTTTTATCTATGCAAACATATAAACGCGATCCGCTTTGATATTTCTATGGTAACGCGTTAATATGCATTGCACTTGTTTTGTTTAAAGAATTAATTTTATATGCAGTTGATGTTAAGTATTTGTAGCGTTTATCAGATATTTTAAGGATAATTACGTACTAATATCGTAACGAATATATTATAAATAGAATCATTAACTTCTTTAAGTCAACATGAAAAGATCACCATAAAAATTCCGATGTAAAACTATAAAACTTAAATGCGTAGATGCATAAAATTAATAAACCATATCATTACCTCGTATCTAATAAGCCTGAGAGTTGGTTATTTACTTAGAATATATTGTTTTGGCTGTGACGTGCAGAGAGTATTTGGACAGGGTAGGCAAAATTCGCGTTAATAATTTAAATATTATATTATGATAGTAAATATTATATTGCTTTCATGGGTAAGGTATATGGCGTGAATATAGAATAGACATGAATATAAACGGTTTCTTTTTTATTTAACTTTTAACAATTTATTCCAGACTTATTTATCATAAGGGCAATGCTTGCATGCATCTATGGAATGAACGCTACTGTGTTTTGGTAATCTGTTTAATAACTTTTCAGATTTAGCAGTAGTAAGAGTATTTTGGGAGTCGAAGCTGCTCGCGTCCGTAGGCTTTACCCTAGTTCCTTACACGTGACTCCTGGGTGATGCTAAACGAGCAGCAACGAGGTGGTAGGGCGTCGGTGCCCGTCCGGATCGCGACCACAGTGCATGGGTGTAAAGCCCGTCATAGTGACCAGTTTCGGCTTGTCGCGTTTCGGGATCAGCTTGTGTATATCCAGTAGCTCATATACCTAGAGACCTTCAGTCGTGGTATATGTGGGCCGACATGACGATGTAGACTATCAATGGATTTTCATCCTTTGATAGTCGCTTTCGTTTTTGGACTACACTGTACTTACCATCAGGTACTCCGTACTCACTATGTCGAGCCAGTGTAAAAAAAAGTATTTTTTTAATACAGGCTCGAAAAGTGACTACAGTGAATCTGATGGAAAATACAGTGTAGTCTAAAAACGGTAACGACCGCCAAGGGACTAGAATGCGTTAAAAGTCGCCATCGCAATGTCGGCCCACATATACCACGAAGGAAGATCTCTAAGTATATGCACAACTGGACGCACACAAGCTGTTCCTGAAACGCGACAATCCGAAACGAGTGACTATGACGATCTTTACACTTGTGTACTGTTGTCACGATTCAGTTCAGGCAATTGCCCTACCACTTCAAAAGTAATTTTATAATTGAAAAACATTCAATTTAAATCAAATTTTAATTTTCGCGTTTTGACTTGTCGCGTTTCGTGATTAGCTGGTGTAGACAGAGATGGGCAAAATGTAATCTGATTAATGATGAATGATTACAAAATGTAGTCGTAATTTTAATTTTCTTGCTCTGTAATCATGATTAAATGCATTTAAAACATTAAGAAATCATAAATGTATATACAATCTGAGATTTTGTAGTATTTACAACATAAATGAGCAAAATGCAGTCATATTAATGGTAAAAAACGTAAAATGTAATCGTTAATCATTTTCATTAATCTGATTACACTTTGCCCATCTATTGGGTGTAGGTAGATATGTCCAGGTTCAAATGCTTAGAGACCCTCTTTCGTGGTATATATCGGTCAACATTGTGACGGCGAATATTAATGGTTTCTCATCCGTTGACAGTCACCAGTTCTCGGACTACGTTGCGCTTTCCATCAGATGCGATGTAATTATTGTGTCGAATCAGAATAACAACAAAAATATAATCACTCGTTACCATGATGTTTTTATACTGGCTCAATAAAGTGACTATATCGTACCCGATGGACAGTGCAATGTATTCCAACGGCAACGACTGCTAAAGGTCGAAAATCTATTGACAGTCACCGACCCCTTTTCGACCCACATATATCTACCACAACAGGTCCTTAGCAATATGAGCTGGCTGAGCATCTTCTGTGCTCAGCCCCTAAGCCCGGTTAAGCTGTATACGAGTATGCCTGTCCCGGCAACTAATTGTAAACCGTAACAAAAAAAAACAATACGAAGAACTGAAGGTAAGAAAGTAAGGTAGCTGATCCCGAAACGTGTCGGGCTAAAGTAAGGCACTGTGACGGTCTTTGCACTTGTGTACTGTGCTCACGATCCAGTACAGATTATCACACGACCTCAAACTATGGTTAAGCTTCCAAAGTTACGTCATTAACCACGCATGCTGCATTACATGTGGCCCAACACGCTCGCCACCAGATGTTCACGTTCAGAACTGTATATCAAATCTAAAACACCCGTTACGACTTTGACAATTTAAAAATATTTTCCCATAAAATTTTAGGTCAAACCTTCGCATAGCATCACGTCCGAAGGGATGTCTGTAATTAAAATTCTATACTTATCACATTCACACCTCGGCGACAATAATTATTTTGAAGTCTGTACACGCGATTAATAAACGAAATGCCTTTCGAATCGTTCCGTGGGCAAAAACTGTGAGCCACGACCGGCTGATAAACTTATTGCGTTTAAACGCCACGATTCAAAAATAGTCACATCTCGTGACGGTTTGAGGCTGTATGATTCAATGATTTGTGCTGGGATGAAAAAAAACATCATAACTAGTACGATAATCTACAGGCGCTAAACAACACTGGCCACAAAATATGTAATGACTACCTTTTGACGTCTTGAAAGCCGGTTCCAAAATTAAATGATACGTTTTAAAAATGGAATCGCTCCGTCCCGCCTTCTTTCCTTCGAGATAACCTTTTGGGATGCCATAACGAAAAAAACAAACCGACGTTTTTAATATAATTTTTTTAAAATGACATTCTTGTGGTTTTACTGAGCGGGATCTTCGGTGAGATATGTTTTTGAATCTTTTTGCATATTTAAAAGATTCGTTTCGCAATGACAAAAGATTTTAGTGAAATCTTATTAACATTTTTGCTTATAAGTCAAGACGTCAGGATTTGATGAGTACGATGCCGAATGTTAATTACAATGGGGGTTATTAATCGGTTCAGTTATTTTAGAGCTGCAAGCCCCCCGTGGGCCAATGTTTTTATGTTGCGGTTATAAGATTAGTGTGGGCTTGATTCCGAGAAAATTAACTCTTTTGCGGTAACAGGATGAACGATACGTACAAATATTTCATTATAACTCTTTGTATACATTTACTTCCTTTGTGGTCTAAAGTGATGAACAAAAAACATATTATTTATTTTTATAAATGAATAAGAATGAAATAAAATGTTTATTTTTGTGAGTCAATACATCATTTCATTTTGATTAAATAATTCTTCAAATAACTAATGCATTTCACAGATTTGATTAGATTGTCACTAAAAAAAGTAAAAATGTTTATGTATATGTGACTTTCATTTACATATTATTCTTTTTAAACTAAACAAATAACATTTAAAGACCATTCACCTCACCAGCGAGAATCTTGTATAGATTTTTTCATATTATGTTGTCATAATTTTTGTCCTTAATCCTGCGCCAATTTTATCTAACTACGAGTACAATATGCCACAACAATATTTTATTAATTATACCTACTCTGTAATATTTACTACAGTCGCTGTTATATTCTCAATCGCCCTTTGCACTGGAAGGAGAAAAGAATATAAAAAAAATCTTCCGAGAGTTATATAATACTCGTACTAAAAATAGGCAATCACATATGTTAAAAAACAGTCAAAAGTGGTTCTCAAACACAGACATCGTTGGGAAAGACAGAAGCGTCACTTACGCCAGACACGGGGTGAATCGTGAAGCACACCCTTAAAACACCCCTCTCTTTCTGATATTATCGGATGTCCATACATCCATCTCTTTCAAGTCATGTAGCGTAGGGGACACGAGAAACGACCCGTTACATTGAATAATGTACAATGGATACTTAATACCTAATAACATAAACGAATTATTTTAACATAACCGGCTGTATGTTTCTCCGACTGTGGCCAGTGCACGGATGGGTTGTGAAACAAACTTTGTCTATGGTCCTTCAAGCACCCAGTAGCTTTATTTTCCAATCCAGTAGTAAACTTATTTCGTCGTTTATTTTAAAAATAATAGGCATACCTGAATAAAGTTATTTATAGTTTCAATTTCATTTACAATATATGGAAAAGTAGTTGCAGTAACACAATGAACTCCATTTTTTTATTTATAAATTCATAAAAAAAACATTTGTTCGTAAAGATTTTATTTTAACAACACTTGAAATAATTTAGAGTATAAATAAATTTAAATTTACCTTAGTCATTATTGAATAAACAAACGATTGAAAGCACATGGACTGTATTTCTTTTTTTTTGTATTTTCTTTGATATCTTTTACAGAATTTCGTTTATAGTTATTACTTATGTATATTATACAATATTATCTTTTTGTATTGTGTCTATGTATGTATATATTCCATTTCCATTTTGGAATTTTACTGCGATATTCTTCAATTTACTGTAAACTTGCATTATATATTAATTCTTGTGCAAGCTGCAATGCACTATAATTATAATTATAACTATAATTATAATTATAACTATAATTATAATGCACCACAATTGTGGGGAAATTTATATGTTCTATTTTGTGTACCATGATCCTTTTGTTTTCTTACTCAATGTCACCCATATTGGACACCCAATTATGTAAAATATTCATCGGTCAATTCAAATCTCTCATCCCATCAATTTCAGTTAATTATTTTAGTTTAGGCAAAACCATTAATAATTTTTGGGTTAATGTTAATAATGATTTTTTTTATGATTTACAGGCGGACGCTTGACTTCAATCACACCAGGTGAAAGGTGTATAAATTTAATAAAATTAGATCCGTGAATGCATTCGAAATGAGATTGTAAAAAAAACATATCTATTGAAACTGTATCAAGTTTTACATCTCTCCGAGTATGCGATGTAAATTCGGCAAAATAAATCTGACACTAGTAGACACTAGTAGTTGTAGCTCAGGTGAGTGTTTATTATGTATTAACTCTGATAAATCAGACATCGTTAGACGAATAGAGAAGTGTTGCTCGTGTTTAATTTAACCACAGTCGGAATGCTGAATGTCCGTTAAAAACATTTTTAATCTGTTTATACCGCCTTAAAAGCAAAATTATCGTACATATCTGTATTAATAGGTGGCTAAAAAGCTACAAAGCAGCAGGCCCATCTGATAATAAGTGAATACTGTTGTCTACAAACAAATATAACACCAAACGTCTTACCTTGGAAGCAAACTATATTATTTTCTAAGATTATTAATATGTCTAGATGGCGTCCGTTCCTATGTTTATCATAAAATTTTCACATCTGAATTTGTAGATGTCATGGCCTACTAGATGGCTCCCCGCATACTTGCCAAAGTTGTTGCCATATGTCACTCCATATACCCTAAAAACTGGTTGTTTTCGGCATGTCCTACGTTGGTGGCCTGGGAAAGACCTTCACAACAAAACCGGGCTTGAACTGATTGTATATTGACCGATTTTAATAATTCCTTCGCTATTAGAAATCTTTGTCATCGAAAAGAACCATAGACTATATGGTCGTGTGAAAGGCTATAGTATTATAGGGATATAGTAATATATATATTTGGAATCGGTAAAAAACGCTGATTACGAATATATATATTTTACTATATTACCAAAAAATGTCGCCTAAACCAATTAGCCTTTCACCCCTTGATATGTTATTTCAAAAATAATATGAGTTTAGCCTAAAGTCCAAATTTTCTAGGCTCACATTTTCACTGATTTAGACTAGCGGTTACAGAGCGTAACTGCTATAACCGCTCTAAAATCAAAACGACAAGGAAAACCGTAGAGGCGAAGAGAAAGACTGGCCGCTTGAATTTACCAGCGTTATGGGCGCTGGCCATAAATAAAGTTTCATCCACCCGAGACTCCGTTTGTTTCGACCATAAATACTAATAAAACGGCCTCGTTACTGGGCCGCATCGAAAATCGGGCACACGACTTCTTAACGACACCTATTAGGATCTTCTGTCTGGTCGATTTAATTGAAAAATTGTATACAGAGCGTTGCGAGAGTTGCATCCGAGTCGCGCGACGGATGCGGGCCCAGACGCCCATTATCCCATTTGCCCATCCGCGTGGGGACACGAGTGTCAATAAACTGATACGCTGGTACTCCCTCCGCACATCGCTGGCACTTCTACACCTTGCATCAGCTGGCTGGATTTCCAGGACTCTACTCCTTATGACAGTTATGAGAAGCACAAATTACTTTTGTACAACATCCTTAAAACATCTACTTAAAACAAATGCTATGCATGTATTCAGTGTGAACTCCCTACAACAGTAAATATTTACTAAGAGTCCAGTAAAACTGCTACTTACTTAATAAACCAGGAGTCTACAATACTCCTTATAACGACCATCAAAAGTTCAAGGAACTTCGCTCCTAACAATATAATATTACTATATCTAAAGTTCATAATATCTACTCCTTGCAATATTCAAGATATAGCTAAATTTAAATA
Source organism: Automeris io (assembly GCA_036320925.1). Lineage (NCBI taxonomy): Eukaryota > Metazoa > Arthropoda > Insecta > Lepidoptera > Saturniidae > Automeris > Automeris io. The sequence continues at coordinate 754,825 of JAUDJH010000018.1, forward strand.
TCAACTTAAACAAGGTTAAAAATCGTAGTTACTCAGTTCAATGAGACAAGAAACTAACCATTCGCCTTTACTCCATGAACCCTTACAATCGATTTAGTCAATTATGACCCGCGCTAAATATTACAATCTATTTTACTAATTATTAGTGACCATTTATATACAAAAAAGATTGTTCCAGATTCAAACTCAAATCCTGTAGAGTTAGTTCAATCATTCGTTAACTACAATTAATACAACTGTTCTAAATTTAAATCCTAATTTTTGAGCGTGCTAAAACCTTTGTAACGATTAAAAAAATCTTTATTGTTGCAAATTCGAATTTGAATTCTGTCATTCGATTATTACTAGGACGCTACAGTAAAGTGAAACGTTCGGATACACGCGGGTGTTTGGTTATTCTTTTAATAATAGAACTTGTGAGCGATTCACAACGTACGGAGTCGGCCGATTTGCGAGCAGATTTATCGCCCTGAAAGTACCGACGTTACGTTAACACTCGTTTTAAGGCCGCGGATGAAAGTTTTAGCGGCCATTCCATACACAATTTGAATCGCTTTAAAAACAAACGAAATACCCGCGTAAACGCTATCAGCTGATTCCTACTGAAACACTTTTTTACGTTAATTTTATCTGCGACAATTAATTTAATTTAATGTATTCGGAATCAATTTCGAGTGATCGTTAACCTGTGAACCCGCGATTAGGCTTACTAATTGTTAGTAGTTGAAGTTATAATTTCTGCGTAATATGATTGTTATGCCGTATTGTATTGTAAACATCGAGGTCAATAGCTGGCCCCTGAACCGAGGTCTGATAGCGAGGGACGCTTATCGTCTGCTGCACTCAGAGGGACAGTTCGAGACTCTTAGTCAGATTTCACGTAGGTAAATACGACCTCGTTAAGATAACGATTTCCTCTTGACGCGACGGACTTTATATCTTCTTGCTTTTATTAAAACACATACGACCGCCTTAGAGATCTCACAGTCAGGCATCCAACTTTGATAAAACAGAGGAGTTTAATTTCAGTAGTAATCGACTAAAACTTCAGTTCATTTAATTTTGTTCAAGCTAGTCAGATTGTTAAACTCTATGATCTAGTAAAGCAATAAATAAATTGCTAAAATTGTGGCCTAAAAAGCTCAATGAAATTTCTCAAGACTAATGTAAGAATGATAAAGAAAAAGTCGATATAAAATGTACAAAATGTTTGAATTTATCCACGATTACAAATCATAAATTTACTTTTAAATACTGTACCGTTATTTTTCGAATTACTGTCAAATTCAAAATTCATGTACAATGTTGCCAACATGGAAAAAGTTTCGAAAAAAAGGTGTCTCGTCATAAATAACGTTGACATAGAGCCGCCCACGCGCGTCTTATTACCGCGTCTGTCCGTTTGTCCGTTCGTTACCTCCATTGTGGCAGTGAATGCGAGATTAGCCACACCGACACTCGTGATTGACTATTTAAACTTCGAATTCTCCGAGTGACGCATTTCTGAACCGAGCCGTTGGAATTCTCTCCAGCCAGTATGATTGGGTTACGGCTGCGTTAGGTTTTAGTCGTGCAGCCAACTAAAGCTGCGTTTAGATTTACGCAAGATTTAATCAGTCGAAACAAGAAAAGGTATTTTTATGTTCAACGTCAGATCTTAATGGCAACGTGTCAACGTCGTTAACGGCGACAAATAGTTATAGTGGGATGTTTTTTAATTTCGTTTAAAGAGTTTTATCAAGATTTACACAGGTCGGGATGATGTGGATTGGGCGCGCGTCGGGAAGCTGGCGGGACTCGTTCTTGGCAATAATTTGGTCATCGCCCCGGCTCGACCGCCCGCGACCGCGAGAGCAACCGACATTAAACTCCAAATAACTTATGCGATTCGAAGCGCTTGTGCAACGCCAGATCTAAAAGATAAGCTGTTCTAATTACCCGCAACGGCAACTATTCATCTCCCACCGGTTATGCTAACTGTCACCGGCGGAGGTCGGCGCGATTCCAATCTCGAGCCTCGTTATCGTCTCCCGAAAAAACCGACAGTGCGGCGCCGCAACTTACAAGACTCATTTAAAAACGATCCATATTTAAAAAACAATAAATACGAAAAACCCTTTGACTTTCAAAATTTTTATTTTTTCTAAAACATTCTGTTTAAAAATGTTCCATTTTCAAAAACGTTCAAACGACGCGGCATCACTCCATTTGGGATAGGCGATACGGCGCACGCTATTGTCCCAACCCTTCACTGGATTCTGCAGACTCATCGAACTTCAATTAATATTATTTAATCTATGTATCTAGATCCCGTCGGCGTATTAGAGGAATTATATCGTTTCGGGAGTCGCCGCCGGAGGGTTTGTCGATCGTCGATAAAACTTACATGAACTTATTGTTTGATCAGTGTACGAAATAGCGAGAAACGTAGGAATACGCAAGAAAGAAATTTTGGTGTTTATTCTGCTCGTGACCGTAGACTTTATCTTCTATATCCTACACGTGATCACCCAATGATTATAAACGAGCTGCAGTATGGTAGTATAAAATCTATACCCGATTACAACCACAGTACCTCGCGTATTGGGAACAGCAAATCGACCCAATTTTTCTCTTCTGTATGATCGGCAGCATGGTTTAACACTTAGACAATAGATGCCTACTCTTCGTCATGTGAAATCGCTTTTCCCACCTATTTTGAATTAAAAAACACATATAATCTTTTAGTTATAAGTAGTGTATTTCATTTATTTTCCCATATACTTATGCTCTTGTTTTAGGTATACATATATTTATGCTATAGTATCACTAATACATTTTGTAGACGATTTGTTAATTGTATGTAATAGTTTATTTTAGTATTATTTATTTTTAAGACGGTGTATTGCTATTACCTAAACTTATTATTATACTTAATTTTATTTAAGCTATATGTTATGCTATTTCTTGTGTTTATTTTATTGCTTAATAAGATGTAACACGTCCGGGGCTTTTCACGAAAACCACCGCTGCAGACTTCCTCTTTGGCTTTAAGCTGATGGAGGGCCCATTTTCGCCATGTTTATATGTTTTTGTATTTTTCTTTTGTTTCTGTGTGTTGTTTCTGTTACTGGATTTAAATTTCTAGTTTTTTGTTAGTTTGTGGAGAAATAAATACATTTCATTTCATTTCATATGTATTTATCATTGCCTGGCGGTGTACATTAAATGCATATTAAAATACGTCGGTATAAAACTGTCAAAAAAGGCGGCGATCACCAAAGTACGGATTAGGACTGGACCCACGTATCAAAATTCGCGAAATATTCACGAGCGTCGCATCAAATATTCACAGGGAGTGCCTCTAAAAAGGATGTTAGGCAATCTGGTACACAATAAACCTTCAAATTAGCGAGCGCGCAAATTAGCGCTGAATCCAAAGTACGCAATTAAATCGCGTCTGCGTAGATTCAATTCGAAAATGAACAGCGATATTCAAATTGAAGGAACGCGCTTCGAATAAAACAATGCGAAGCTGGCAGTCGGCACAACTACTCCGCAGCGCAGTGATACCAACTTAGAATTGAACCCTAAGGTTAAGGTTTTTTTTTATGGTGGTAAAGCGTTTCGGGATCAGCTTGTGTATATCCAGTAACTCATATACCTAGAGACCTTCAGTCGTGGTATATGTGGGCCGACATAAAGACGGAGACTATCAACGGATTTTTATTCTTTGATGGTTGGTTTCGAGTTTGGACTACACTGTACTTACCATCAGGTGTGTGTAGAAACTTTGTCGAGGCAGCATATATATTTTTTAATGTATATTAGATAGACAGTTTGAGGTAAGAAAGATTTGTAAAAATATTTGTTAATTAAAAGAAAAATACACAATTTTCTAACTTTATTATGATAATAGGAACATTTTATAAATAAAATTGTATTGTTATTTAGTTTATCGATATTTTATGAATGGCATAATTTTGGGATAAACTTTATTATTTAATAAAATTCTAATTCAGTAGACATTTGTATTTAAAATATACGTATTAGCTTTTTTAAGCAATACAAAATTAGGTTCGGTACCGATAAAATATTTAGGCTGGCATGATCGCTGCGACTACCGATGGGTTTTTTCTTACCTTTCGATAGTCGTTGGCGTTTTTTGGACTGTACCATGCTTACCATCAGGTATGGTGCAGTCACTGTGTCGAGTCGGTATAAAAAAAATAAAATTTTCGAAGACATAAATAATGTTAGGGACGTTTTCTTGCACCGGGTTGACAACACTGCGCCGCCGCACCGGCGCGACGCGGCGCAAACTCATTCAAAAATGGAATATATTAATTTAAATACCAAATAAACGGGTACCTAGATTCCTAAAGCGCGTTCGATATCCGAATAGATTCCAATGACGAAATTATTTAAAGTTTTGCTCTGTAGTCTATATGTGGGGTTACCATTTGTAAAAAATTGTTTTGCTTGTTTATTCAATAAATAATAAGTTGAAAAGCCTTGTAACCGAATATAACTACGCAAATTAAATTAATTACATTGTCATAGTAAAAAAATTGCCTATACCGGATCACTATTCAAATTAAGCGACACAGGTTAATATAAAATCATGCAGCGAAAATTACTTGATTCACAATTTAAAGAGTTGTTTTCAATGTTTACACGTATAATTGATTGCGCTGGACATTTTGATTTAAGATGTCAGGAATGTTTTAGGGTACTGTATCTGCTTATAAAGGAATTATTAAACCGCCTATTTCTAGAAATTTCTACATTTATTCTGCACTTTTACAAAACTCTGAATAGAAAGTTAAAAATAATAATTTATGCAATATATTTAAAATTATAAACTAATTTATATAGTTCAAGTTTCTTCTTTAATATCGGATGATTCGTTTATAAAATTTATTTTCTTCTTAATAAAAAAAATGTTAATAAAAATGTTGTACAATTTACAGGTGTTGGAGTTACAACCAGAACACACGATGCGTTGCAACAGCAGCGCGGCACCGCAGGGCTATCGTTCCGTCGTTTTACATGCAAAAGTTGATGCGCACACGATGCGTTGCGGGGCCGCATCGGATGCGTACCGGACTATAGCTTCGCTAGTCGAACAGTCGTACATTTTGTTGTATTGATTTTATTGTATGAACCATTATTAAATCTTTATCATATATTGGGCTACACTATCTTTTTTGATTTGTTATGAATTTTCGTCATTTAATAGACGCTGTCGTTTTTGGACCACACTATACTTTACGTCAAATGCACCGTAGTCACTATGTCAAGTCAGTGTAAAAAAAACTTCATTATGAAGACAACACCCTGTGATGAAGAGAACCAGAGTACCTCAGGGGAACATTTTAAATTTTAACAGCTTAATATGACAAAAAAATATATATTATAGAGTTCTAAAGTAGTAAAATACCGTATTTTACCATTAATTACATTTATTGTCCAAATACTTTACATTAATCAATCAAAACTACCTAAATTAGGTAATAATGAGCGAGCTACGTTTGCAAGATGCGGTCGATCGAGACGTCACACGATTCTCTCTACTACCGTCTACCGCGGCCGGCGCGCAAGCGATCCGTAGAAACATTACGGCGTCCGCGAGAGTGGGCTGGCAGAGTACACGCTACACTCTTAAATATCTGAAAGCTTGTTTCATGTAATATTTTTTTTTAAATAATTCTCCTGGATATGTGTCAATGTCATTGTCATCTAGATGTAGAGGATGATTAACGGTGTAACGCTTTAAGGAGATGAGGTCTATGATGGAGTTCGCTCGTCTAACAAATACCGATTCACTCACTACTAATTAATTACTACGGAACCTTAACTTCACAAGCAACGATAAGTGCTTGGCAGTTTTATTTAATAGATTTTTCATACAAGCTTCCATGATTTCGTAAAATCCACTAATCACCGGCCACCTACGCCTAAACACGTCATTGACACTAAGGAAAATCGTTATTTTACTACAAAACTTTAGACGCATTGAATAATAGGCGTTCTAATCACCCGGGGCATTAAAAACGTAATGCCCCGACCGGTCTTATAGTCTGGGTTGCCAGATTCATAAAAAAAAACCGGGAAGAATAATATTAAATTGTAATTAATTAGACCTTTGATTTTATACATAGGATTATTAGCACTGGATATCTTTGCTTTTAAAGAAATATTTTTACTTCAAAATATAACTTCTTTATTGAGTAATGTAATACGAAAGTTAGGTTAGGAAAGTGAGTTAGATTCTCGGGGACTTTGCAGGGAGTGCCGGTCAGTCTGTCTGAGGGGGCTGCTTAGGTGATACTCCACTGGTGCTGTGCGAGTTTTCACGCACCACTTGGCGATGGAGCTGTGGTGACTACTCTTGCCTTCCACCTCTCGTGTACTGTATGTCGTTACCCGTTATACACGGGAAAATAATCATCGGGGCCATCACAGCTCCTGTGAGGGCAGCGCCCCCGGTGTGTCAGACTTCTACTGACTAAAAACCCTCGGAGTATCCCTCTAATCACTCCACCTAGGCCTGAGAAACCGAATTTGTCTTATCACTTGAACTTTATTCACATTCTACAAATCTTATTCAAATATTATTAAAAAATGTTAGTTTGTTTAGGTGAAATTATATTATAACAATTACTTAGTAATTGTTTATATTAAAATTATAATTTTGTAATTATTTATATATATTTAAATAACCAATGCATTACATAAATTGGAGTCAATTTACACAAAAAAAAAAAACTAAATAATGTTATATGACAAGTTATTCGGCAATATCTTATTTAAATTCAGTCTTACAGGAAACATTAAAACACTTGCAATTCATTTACTATATTTTGTATTAAATATATTTAAAATAATATCAGGCATTGCTTTATTGATTTACAAACATAATTCAAAGCAAGGCTTGGGAAAAATTCGGTCAAATCGGTTAAAACTTTACACCTAGCAACCCTGACCATAAGTCGTATATATTTTATTGTAACAATATATCATTTTGTCATATACATAGTTATATAATACATCAAGATGAAATTTATCTGGTCACCGTTGATGGCGATGACCGTTTTAAGTGTTATTTATCTGTTACCGAAATGGAGTTTCACGTTTCGAATTAGAAATGAGATAGGCGGGGTCATTTTATATTTGTCAGACGACAGACGTTCCGTTTACGAAGCATCTTAAGGAGGTGATCGACAAAAGGTTTCAAACCGCATTACTATGATCGAAATTTATCGTAGCTACTTCGACTTTGCTTAGACGTTAGTCAGAATTTAGGTAAGCTTAAAAAAACCGATAGCATATTATACCGAGTTTTTTTACAGTGGCTCGACAGTGACTACAGTATACCTGATGGTAAGTACGGTGTAGTCCAAAAACGAAAGCGACCATTAAAGGATGAAAACCCATTGATAGTCTCCGTCGTCATGCCGGCCCACATATACCACGACTGAAGGTCTCTAGGTATATGAGTTAATGGACATACACAAGCTGATCCTGAAACGCGACAGGAAGAAGCAAGTCACTATGACGGTCTTTGCACTTGTGTACTGTGGTCATAACCCAGATCGGGTAATCGCCCTTACCACTACAAAAAAACCTGAGCATAGTTGGATTCACAGAGCTAAGATCAAGTTGAAGACATCGGTTACTCGATCTCAGTAGCGTGCATCCTATACAAGCACAAAAGGCATTATCATGCTACACATTAATTTAAAATTTGGTCCTATTTGGACTCTGAGAGTCCTTTTCTGGTCATTATTACATTTTAAGACAATGTATGTATTGAATGTCCAAGTTTTACAAGGTAATGATTTAATTGGATCCGCGCCATTGCTTGCCATATATTTCGAAAATCATTAAGTAAAATTTTAACACGTCATACGAACATACAAACCTATAAACTTTTAAACACAAAAGATGCAAGCTCACACACTTTTAATACGATTTATTCTTGTTCGTAAGTCTTTAAATAGTCAATCCCTCTCAGTTTTGTAGTTGTCTTGATATAGAATGACCTCGGACATTCAGAATTGAAAACCGTAAAGACAAAAACAAAAAGAAACCCCGGTTTTAAAAACTGCTGTTAAAAGCGTCTGTCGATCGTCTACTTTATGTTTAATTATTATTAATTCTGTTATTCTGCTCTGAAACTACTTAACTTAAAGTAATCACATGAGTTTTGTAATTAGCTTAAGATTTCAAGTTATACGGAGACGCAATTAACCTTCAAATGGTGTAATAAATCCCATGCGAGATGCGATAGATATGAAGCTATCTTTTGGTCTAAAAGAGGTAAAGGTGAACTGTTAAGCAAGGTAAATTTTGCAGTCCCTCGTCAAGGCAGTAGACTTTCTATACGTAGACCTTTTTCTGTACCATTTTATAAAACTAATATTGGCAAGCACTCCCCTTTCAGTAGAATGTTCTCTGGTTATAATGGTATCTGTAAATCTTTCGATATCTTTCACTCTTCCTTCCCCTTGGCTAAACGTAAGATTTTGCAGTGCGTGCAGGTGTAGCGCGTTTTTTCGTTTTCTGATGATTCTATGGGTCTGATTTATTTATCATAGCATTATTTACTTTGCTTGTTGTGTTCACTTGTTAAGGACACACCTTTTGTATTATTTTAGTAAGATTCGTTTATGTTTTTGTATGTTTTTGTGTGATGTCCGGTATGTGAACCAAATAAAAAAAAAAAAAAAAAAAAAAGGTGTTTCAAACAAAAATATAATCTGTCAGCACATCACATATTGAGCTTTTTTATTCAGACTCAGCCATTGATCACACCACGCCTGATGTGAGCGTGGTACAGTCCAAAAAACATCAAGGACTATCAACAATTAAGAAAAACCATCGGTAGTCGCAGCGATCATGCTGGCCTGCATAAATATCTCTTCACGTTACGCTTAAAGGATCCCATATCATACGATGATGGGAGTACGCTCGCCAGAAGACCATTCCACAGCTCGACGACTATATATAGATAGAGAACTTCTTACTCCTAGCCCGGATGTGAGCTACAGTATAGCTGGGCCGGCGTGTGTGTGCCCACACGCAGTTCCCACAGAGTGGCAGTGAGGGGGTTTAAATTCCCCCTCCAAGAGAGGAGGCCTGCCCAAGGCCAACGCTCGCCGAGCCGTCGGAAGTATCCGGATTGCCAGGCTCGGCGAAGGCGAGGAGAGGCAGTGCTGGCACCCCGGTGGTTTTAGTCGGGGCAGGTCCGACCACCGGCGGAAGTGGCCCTCACCACTTCCCCTGACGGTCCGTAGGGATTTCCACCAGGGTAACAAAAAAAAATAGCTATGACAAATTAACCTATTAGTCATAGAATAGCTCGTCGCTACCGGGACTCGAACGAAGAACTTTCAGCGTAGCAGACAGGGTCACTAACATTGCGCTGCGAGGATGTCAATACATTCCTGCTATATGAATAACTAGTATATTTTTAATATCAGCATTAAAATACATTCCATGACAACTAGGTTTTAGTCTCGTTTAAATATTTGCTAATTTAAAACTCGGTTTGTAATAAGGTCGATTTTAACTTGTCGTGTTTATATCATAAATTGCTTAAATGCCAAAATAAACTTGTAATACAGGTAATCAATTTGTATTATCAGCAAACGTAAAAAGCAGTGCAATTTTACGTTAATAAAAAAATAATGGCTTGTGGAAGTTTTTAATTTTAATTTACTATCAGCCTAGCCTTACTTCCGGCGAAACTTAGCGGGTTTTCGAAATGTTGCCAGCGTTCAAAGACAACATCAGTATTGCCTGTAATATAGACCTGACATAGTCATAGTGGAACGGTTAGCGTACTGGGCGGTATTGATATCACCATATCAGGTGATGAGAATCTCGTGAAAGCAGAAAAAAATAAATCTTCGAAATGTAAAGACCTTCCACACGAGAATACCAACATGAGGGATATGGAATTAACGATTATTGCCCCCATAGTCGTATCAAATAATGGCCTGATTGCAAAGAGCCTCGATTACCATCTTAACAGCCTCTCGCTTGGTTGTTGTATTACTAAACAATAGACGAGCAGCTATTAACTGATGTGCCAGTGTCTCAGCTGGTGCGTTCAGCTATCACATATTATTTAGCCCTTTTTTTTTACTTCAGGAAAATCCTCATAGGACTATCCCGACCATGAAGGGGGTAGCAGCCGGGGTGTGTCGGACTTGTACCAGCTAAAAACCCCAAGGTGACTACTTCTGCGAATTAGTGGGGACTGCGGGTCCTGTAATCAAATCGCCGCAGCCCCACTACGCCGCGCCTGACAGGCACAATCATGGGGGGGACGCCTCCTTCCCCGCTACCCCCTAGTGTACTTCGGCAGAGCGCTTCACAACGCACCGCCGACTTCTCGGGGGTCGCTAACATATTATTTAGCCCTTTGGTGACCATACACTAAGCTCTGCTTGAGAAGGGACCTCTCTATCCAGCAAGAATAATATACAATGATACATATAATGTGTAATTAAAATACAACACGGCTTTTTACGATTTTTTTTTAATTTATGGCTTTTATTCCAAGGACAGGTCCTTTGTGACTGCGCCAATGTCAGTGTGATGATTAAAAACGAGGAAAGTTGGCCAGTTATGCTGTTTCAAATGTGCTTAAGATATTGAACGGTTATCAAATTGTACTATTTCTCTTGAGATTGTCTTTTTACGAATGTTTTGACGGATTTTTATAAAAATAAAGTGAGACACATTACTGTTGCAATATTATCTTTGAGTACGAATGGCGGGACGTTTTTTAACACTTACGACATAAAATCAAGCATTTTTATCGGTTAATGTGAACAGAATTGCCTATACAATAGTGCTATTATCTTTACGACTGAGGGTAAGTAGCAATAATAAGTTTAATGCCTTCAAATGGTTGCGAAGGCCGCTGATCGGCGTGATCTTAGAAAAAAATAATTTTATATATTTTTTAACCCCCTGAGGTTCAATGTGATAATTCTAGGACAAAATCATATAGTACTAAACGCCCAGCAAAATCACAGCTGCTTAAGGACCAAGACCCACCATATTAATACTAGAATGGTTTTGTGACGTCCTAATGATTTGGCAAAACAACTATTCAATAAATATATATAGTACACGGCCTTCTAGGTCGGTGGAGCAATAACAAAGCCCTTTGTAGTAGTCTATAGGCAGCGGTAGCCACTTACTGTCAAGTGGATCGTCAGTTTGTTTACTAACAAAAGTTTATAAAATCTAGCGAATTTTCAATGAATTACTCCATTGACAATAACTTGCGTCTAGATAAGTAGATAGTTGAACGCATTTGAGCATATACCGAAACACAACGAAACAAAGCGAGTCGCTTTAACATATAAAAAGTACTATATTTTATTTCCACAGTTCTTTATTAAAATATTAACTTAACTAGGAACATGAGAATCAATTACATTAAAAAGTCTTTGCAGAGGTGGAGTACATAACACAGGAAGATGATCAGCACAATTAGAATTGCAATGAGAAGACTTGTAATATATTAAAATTACAACAGTTTTTCTACAAGAGTACACCGTGTTACACAAATTTCCAATAATTAACTCCTTATTTTTTTGACGTATTCATAGATTATCAAAAAAGTATAACTTAAATAAAAAAAGTATAAATAAAAAGGTAACCTACATCTTCATAATTTCACGACCGTGTCGTATATATTTAAAACGACAATTATTAATTTTCAAAATATGTACTTATGAATTTGATCTAATATAGTAATTTCTAATAAATATATCCCATTTCAGTCGAAAATATATATTAATAATTTAAAACTATATCATAGTCTACGATAAATAAAAAAGTAACATTACTAAATAACTTGCTTCGATATCCATACAGTTTTTTAACCTTTAAAGATGCAATTAATTAGTGGAGATGATTTCACTGTGGGGTTAACTATATCTTTTCTTTTATCACAAAATTCACAATCTTTTTTAAACGAAAAGAACTTGTATTTATTCAAAAATACGCTTTTTATCCGGTTAATTGCAGTCAGAACACCGAAAAGCAATAAAATAGATCCACTTAAGTGTTTCATAAAATAACAAACGAAAATAAAATTTCTTTTTTTAAATATTGCAACACTTTAACGACGTTTGTCAAATATTTTTATTGGCGATAAACGGTTTTTTTTCGTTTCCTCTCCGCGGCAGTCCGCCATGGCGATTCGGTGAGTTTGTAACGTAAATATTATTTTATTTTGCCGATTAATTGCTTCTACACGGATGGCGTTTGGGCATTTGGTTCAGCTGTCAAAGACACGCCCACTTTTCAAATGCCCTTTTTAACGGACAGTATTTTCATTAACACTAAATCTACCGAACCAAGCAAATCATCGGTGTTTAAATTTGTCTTAAAAAATATTTCTTTTCTAATATTTTTGGTTCTCAAATATAACATGTCCAGGTTTACGGAGTCACAGCTATACGGTAACTCACATCCCGGCTAGGATTAAGAAGTTCTCCAACTCTTACTGTATAAATTTATTTAGTATAAATAGAGAAATATTTATCAATCGAGGTACTAAGAAACTATTGTAACAAACTATATTCAAAATAAAGCGTAAAATTATTGTTACAGAAACAAAACCAACCTATTTTTGTCTCTCATGGGGGGCTTCATAAAATGAACAAATTATATAGTCAAACCTGGATAAGTGAGAGTTCAAGGGAGCACAATCTCATTCTCGCTTATAGAGGTCTCTCACTAACCCGAGTTTCCCGCTAATGCAGGTACATGGGTACCGTTTCTCTCTTATAGAGGTACGCAGCAATAACAAGTCACAGAAAGTACGAATGTATTATGTACATATATATTTTTATTAGTGTGTATATTATGTTACGTTCATTAGATTTCGACATATAAGTACTTTATAAGGGTAGGTATCAAGATGCTTACGAAAACAAAACAAAAACAATGGTAGGAAGTTCCATGAAAGTTAAGAATGAGTCATAAAATAGCAGATGTTAAATTTGTAATTTGTTTTGTCATTTGTTCCTCCTAAATAATATAAATAAATAAAGCTCGGCTGTCGCTTATAGAGGTATAGATAAGTAGTAGTCTCACTTACGGAGGTCCGTGAGGGACAAACGACTCTCTCTTACAGAGGTTTCTATTTCTCGCTAATAGAGGTTTTGGGAACTTAAAATGACGGGTCCTGGCTATTACTCTCACATACAGAGTTTTCTAATTTATCCAGGTTTGACTGTAGTTATATTACAGGTACAAGCAAAGATATAAACAGTGGTAGTTGGTACTTAACATCTCGTAAAATTCACGAGCCCGTAGCCAATATAAACGTTATCAATTCTCATTTAATGGGCCACAACCGAAAACCGTTTTATCATCGATTATGACTTGCTATGACCAGACAAATTGATACTGTTATCACTGGATTTACGATAGCCCGCGTTTACAATACTCTGGACAAGTTTAGTACAAATATAATTATGTTAGTAATTTTGTATTAATTTATTTGGCTTATCGATGTGTTATAAATTACATGGATCGAAGTTCTGGCCTTTGTACTTGTATTTGCATTATAACTTGAGGTACGATCCGAATTTTGACATCGATCTTCGACAGTCGCATACCAGTAAAGCAAGTTGAGAAATTCGGTAATCTTATATATAAAAATGAATCGCAAAATGTCTTGATAAGCGCGAAACTCGAGAACGGCTGAACCGATTTGGCTGATTTTTTTTTTGTTGTATTTGATGAAGTCTGAGGAAGGTTATTACGGAGAGAAATATTTTAAAAATTCCCTTCAACTGTCTAAAAATAACACTTTTCTGTACACTCATACAAAAAATTCGCAATAATATTTAAAAGTCAATTTGAACTTTAACACCATACCATAAAGTTTAAATGTCAGTGGATGGGTTCCGGGAAGGCAAAACAATTAAGTGACGTATAAATATTAATGTCAATATTTGTCAATTTTAATACATATAGCATTAAGGCCAGGTTCATTCAAACAATTTTCAAAAAAACAGCCAACAGGCCAATAGGTTTTGGCAGAATAAAATCTGACGGGGAAACTATTAACATTAAAAAAACAATGTGACTTTGTTTTAGAGAAATAGGGCAGAACAAGGTCTGCCGGGACAGCTAGTTTAACATATATTCTAATATTCATTAAATTATATAATTTGTGTAAAGTCTAAACAAAGCCAAAGTAGTGTCTGTAAGTCTCAGCCTTATGCCCACAGAATAGATGCCAAAGTGATTTAATGTCCAAAAATATTATATTCAATTATTGTCTATTGACATAAAATACCGACTACATTGTATAAATAAAACTACTATATTTTTCACCTTGAATACATTTACGAATATTTGTGTAGAAGCCATGGTAGTCTAGCGGATGATGGACTGGTTTCCACGCGTGGCAAAGCGAATTATCGTTACTTCGAATCCCGGCATATAAATGAAATGAAATGAAATATATTTATTTTCACCACAAACTACTAACAAAATACTAGAAATTCAAAAGCAGTAACATTTCTGTTACAAGACAACAACATACAGAAACAAAAGAAAAAACAAAAACATATAAACATGGCGAAAATGGGACCTCCATCAGCTTAAAGCCACAGAGGAAGTCTGCAGCGCTGATTTTCGTGGAGGGCCCCGATGTAGGTACCTCTGGGTTTGTCCAGGTTACGTACAGATTCAAGCACCACAGGCTGACCAATGAAGGAAAACATCCGTGCGAACGGCGATCACCCGCGTTACTGGTCACGTTGGGCACGGTATGAAAGCGCAAAGTGGATACAACCACTAAAGTTATCTCTGCTCACCTCGTAATAGATACAACATGAAGATTTATTATTATTATATTTATTTAAAGTTTTTAAATATAAATAATGGATAACTTTATAGCTACTTTTAGATTCTCGTCCGATAATGCAATTCTATTTAAGCACAAATCCAAAAGATGTTGCTAAAACAATTTTATATCCGTAAAAAATACACTAAACTATAAATATTATTATAATAGTCATTCAAAACGGAAACAACTGTTTAACGTATAAATTTACAATTCCTTCCAATGTGTTTATAATAAAAATTGCCAATTTATAATCTATTTTCCGTTTCGTATAATAAAACAATTTTGAATAATTAAAAAACATGGCCGCTTGTTGAAATTTGCCACAGAGTGGTTAAAGAAATTCATGTTACGGTCGTTATTTTAAAATAAGCAATTTTATAAAAATGTCATAACATTTCAGCTAACGACAATTATAATCTATGTATACAAAATTTAGTTAGAGGAATTATGCTCTGCCGAGTGCTTTTTGAATGTTTGTATACTAGCATCTCAAAGTGATTACATTGCACCCAGAATTGGGCAAAATGTAATCTGATTAATAATTAACGATTACAAAATGTAGTCGTAATTTTAATCCATCCCAGAATCCTGATTAAATCCATTTAAAACATTAAGAAATCATATATGTGTATGCAATCTGGGATTCTATAGTGTTTAAAACATAGATGAGCAAAATGCAGTCATATTAATGTTAAAAAACGCAAAATGTAATCGTAATCATTTTTATTAATCTGATTACATTTTGCCCATCTACGATTACACCTGATAGAAAAAACACTATAGTCCAAGAACGTCATTCCCCGTCAAGGGACGAAAATCTATTGATAATAACAGTTGTCATGGCGGCCCACATATAATATATGACAGAAAGCTGGAAAACTGGATATACACAAGCTAATCTTAAAATGGGACAAGCCTAAAGCACTATGACGGGCTTTGTCTTTATCAAAATAAGTTCTAACTTATGTTTATGTTATTTTATTTATTTTTTACAACATTAAGAGCGGCCAGTGGCCAACACGCTAAAAAACAAATAAAAAAAAAATCGAAAAAAAAGTACGTTAATGTGTTGTGTTGTTATTCGAAAAACGTTTAGCTTTTATTTTAGATCTGTATTATTTCCGTTTTTTGTTATTTAAATATGCTTAAAACTATGGCTAATTTAAAATAAGTTTCATTTCATTTTTAATACCATTTAAGACCACGAGGGAACTTGCTAAAATCGGCTATTACATATCCGACGGATTTTTACACTCTTGAACTAGAATTGACTCCCATAAATTAATTTCTAATATTTACTCCCTATTATCCCGGTTTTTACGGTACCTTCCGTCGGCAATTTCCTTTAGCATATTACGTTTAAATTATAATATAAAAACAAACATAAATATAGTTCATCCTTTTAATTTCAATATTTATTATGTAATTTTTGTTTTGAAATAAATAAAAAGAAATATTTATAAGTACCTACAGATGTTCCAAGACCGGCGGTCAGCTGTGACAATAGTAAGATTGTACTGCTCACCCAGAAATGGATATAGCGTAACGTAACGCAACGATATATTATTTATAATTATAAAAATAAATAGGCACGTCCAGCGA
Organism: Automeris io; assembly: GCA_036320925.1. Classification (NCBI taxonomy): domain Eukaryota; kingdom Metazoa; phylum Arthropoda; class Insecta; order Lepidoptera; family Saturniidae; genus Automeris; species Automeris io. The sequence goes on from JAUDJH010000018.1 coordinate 771,305, forward strand.
AATACATAGTCAAAAAACTGCATCAAAATACTTTAAAGTTATTTTTTTCGGGCTGACTAACTAGGAAACCTAAAGGAGGTTTATTATTATTAGCCAGTTTCATCACTGTGCTAAAGAAAGGCCTCTCTTCCCTTTGTCCACTATATCTGTGGAATCCATCGTAAGGGGCTTGGACATTTAACCCAGCACGCTTGTCCATTGCAGCAGCTTAGATGTTAGTAATCTGCGAGCACTTCGTCAAGCTATATCCGCAATTGGCTCCTAAGGCACCTCAGTATGATTAAGAAGGAGGTATAATACTATTCCACCGATAAACTGATGGCTAAAAGTGTTTATCTACTTAACATATACATATAATAACCCTCACATATATAAAAAATTAAATCAGGATCAATATACTGACTCATGACAACCGCGAAGATCCATGCATAAAAAAATTCATTCAATATATTTCTAACATCTTTACTATTTTTAATTTCCCATTAAATAACTGTAAATAATTAAATACATCTTCGAAATAACAACAAATTGACTTTTTAAATTTATTATTTCTTATTGGAAGTCGCGGATACATTTTTTTAAGTATCCGATCCGTTTTATTGACATTTCGTTTTAAATTACTCACTCCTTTAGATAAAATATCAATAAAACAGATCGATTCAACGTCTTATGTACCCGTATACTTTTATGTATAATTATTTTCGCAAATCTATTAATGAAATTCTTGTTGTTGAACAGGCATTTAAATTAAATTTTGTGGTAATTAATATATTGCAAATATATAGTGATTTGTATTGGTTGATTGTGGGAAGCGTTGTTCATATTGCGTACTATGTGTTTTTTGAACTGACGTCTACGCTTTGAACGCGAGCGGTTGTGTTCTTTGTTTCGTATTGATTTGCCGTTACTGTGGCTTCCAGAACGTGCTATTTATTCCTGTTCTTAGGATTTTTGGGTCTGGAAAGCAACAAGATGCCTGGATGGCAAAATGCTGCGAGGAATCGGTGATTTTTCTGATGGCGTAGGGTGGAGTGCGCGTGACTTGTGTCATTGGTTTTGACGTTAATCTGAGACAACCGAACATTCAAAATAACTAACAACGGGCTAAAAAGGACTTGTATCCAGATTTTTTTTTACACTGGTTCGACATAGTGACTACAGAGTACCTGATGGTAAGTACAGTGCAGTCCAAAAACGAAAGCGACTATCAAAGGATGGAAATCCATTGATAGTCTACATCGTCATGTCGGCCCACATTTACCACGACTGAAGGTCTCTAGGTATATGAGCTACTGGATATACACAAGCTGATCCCGAAACGCGACAAGCCGAAACTGGTCACTATGACGGGCTTTACACCCATGTACTGTGGTCGTGACCCAGACGGGCCCTGGCGCCCTACCACCTCGCTGCTGCTCGCTTAGCACCACCCAGGAGTCACGTGTAGGGAAACTAGGGTAAAGCCTTCGGGCGCGAGCAGCTTCGACTCCCAAAAAGATCTGTAAAAGTTAATATTAACAACGAAACTATGCCTTTTTATGATTTACAAATTATCGCTTGACTTTAACGACTCGAAGGTGATGGTGAAGAATCACGTTAGCCCAGCAAAAGACAATTCAGTGTTTTTTTAAAAGCTCCCCGGTCGTTATTTAGTTTACAGTTTCGTTTATTTCTAATAAAGACTTTTTTTTTTTGAGACTTTTTTTTTTAGTTTAATAAGATGTAGCACGACCCTTCACGAAAATAAACGCTGCAGACTTCCTCTGTGGCCTTAAGCTGATGAAGGTCCCATTTTCGCCATGTTTATATGTTTTTGTATTTTTCTTTTGTTTCTGTATGTTGTTTGTCTTACTGCATTTAATTGTCTAGTTTTTTGTTAGTTTGTGGCGAAATAAATACATTTCATTTTAATTTACAGTTAAAGTTAAAAAAAATACTGAGAATAATATATATTTAACCGTAAAAAGCGGGTAAAATTGTGTCGATTAATATCAAATGCCTGTATGTCACACTCTAGTACATCGAAAGTTATATGATTTTGTAACTTAGTAACATATTTTACTCTTTTCTTTCCATATCGCATACATTAACTTAAAAATCAAAAGATAATTTGTTAATTTATGTATTTCTTCTGTTTCATTTCCCACGTTTTATAAAGATTTATAAACATACAGGTTTTTTATATATAACAACCTAAAAATTTGACTATTCTGTTATGAATATTTTAACGGGTCTTATGCGCAAATCTTATTCGTATATGATCCGCTAGAGTAATTGTTAAAAGTACAAAACGCGAAAGTTTAAAATTTGTGTTTAATATTTATTAGCCCACTGTAATCATAACGACAGACTAAGTGCGTATATCCGTTTAAAAGCATGAATAACTTTTGGTCGATTTGTAAGGACTTATTAATATTTTCGTTCGATTCACATCCAAGCCGACGCTTGTTTTCTAATTATAGATAAAGAGTATTTAATTCAACAAGATTGGTCGTAAAATTATCTTATTTCTTAAATTAGACCTGTTTTTTGGTTCTCAGAAATTTAAAAAAATTGTTTTGAAATTTATTAAAAGATTTTCAAATTCAATTTGCAGAATTGGAATACTAAAACTATTAGATTATGCACTTTATATAAAATTATATCGAAAAATAAAGAGGAATTCTAATTTATTTGTAATATTAGTTACATAGGCTAACAAAAGTCGTAGTATTTGTTTTTATAGCGGATACGGGCAAAGAAAGAGCACATATACAGCCTACCTAGCAATAACAAACTTACACAGATTATAAATCGACTAAATAATTTTACAATAAATACAAATAAGGAATATTGTATTGAGTGACTATATATTTACAAAATATCAAACCCAGTCGGATTCCTCCGAAAGCTATCCCATACATTTCGTATTATAAGTACATGAAGACTGGGCCTTCATATTTGTATGTATAATGCGAAGACTTTAAGCCTCGAAATCAGAGTAGCACAAATGCAGAATATTTTGATTCAGTTTTCCGCAGTAAGTGTTCTTCAAGAAATATCTTAAAGCGCAATCAACTTGGCATTGCTTTTCTAAGCAATGTAAATAGATTTTATCATTCGGATCGCTATATGATTTCAGTTTTTATACATTATTATTAAACGAAAAGAGTTCCTTTAGTTTGCATGAATCACTACTATTTTTATGTAATTATTTAAGCCCCTCTAACTCTGATGGTCTTTAATATAAAATATCCGCAATATATTTAGTAAATAATTTAGAAAAACTGCATCAAGTTCCATTCAGTTGTTTAGAAGATATAAGCAAACAAAACATAAATAGAAATAGCAATTTAAATGTATTCTGTTGAGTAATATTAAATATTAATATTTGGATAACGTTTCAATTAGAAATGTCGATTGAGATCACCATAAATTATACAATTTTAATCGACTAATTTATATAAGAATCGATGACCGACAATATTAGTTACGAATTATGGTGTTTATAATACATCCAATAAGCATTGAAAAGGGATTGTACGACCTTAGAGGAATCTTATCGGACAAATCAACTGGCCATTCCAAAATATCCGATCTCCGCGTGTTTATATAGCCGTCGGTTACAGCCACACTGACGCTAGGATACAAACAGTAGACAAATTGAAAGTTCCGCTTTAAGATGTGGATACAAACGTCCACTATGTTTTAAATAACAATATCTAATCAATACATATAATAAATCAGTTCTTCAGTCACATATATCTAGATGAAAAAATGATTTTTTTTTAAGCAGACTAACTATTGAGTGCCGGGAAAGGCGTTTACAGTTCAACCGGGCTTAGGGGGCACAGAAGGTACTCAGCCAGCGAGTTTATGGGTGGGTGGCAATGCAAGGGCACCCCTGTGGGTACGAACCTCAACTTGGACCACCAGCCAAATAAAATACAGGTAATATCCCTACGGGTGATCTACTTGCGTTTCGGAAGTGACTACCTTGAGAAGAAACGCCGAAAGAAACTCAAGGCTGCGTCGGAGTGAAACTGCGCCTCGGCGCGACAGATGAAAAACTAATTGAGAGCTTTTATATATACAGGTGTACAGAAAAATTTCGCTTGCGCGATGTAGGTTAGTAAAAATGTATTGGAATCGTTAATCAATTTATACATATCGGTATGCGTTTGTGTCCGATAATCTCAGAAACTGCTTAACCGTTTTATATGCGGTTTCACTTTTGTATCATGGAAAGATTTATTTAACATTTAGTGATATTTTTATTTCAATCGGTTAGTAAATAAAAAAGTTAAGTTAGTTCTTCTAAGGTAACTAAACACATAAAAAGGTTTAGAAAATACGTATTAAAAACTAGAAAACCTTGTCAAAATCGGTCAGTATTTTTCGAGTAATACATATGTGAATACACAGACAATCATTGCGCTTTTATATAAAAGTTATCATTACAAATACCTATTTATATGTAAGTAAATCTACATTTTATGGGAACATATTTTCTATTTGTTTCTTAACCAAACATAAAACCGATATGTACCTATAAATTTGTTGTCATATGTTAATAATAGCATTTCTTTCATTAGAAACATAATTTATTATTCAACGCATTGCTTATAATAATATTGAAATTCAATACATGTTTTATAATCGAGTTACAAAGAGAAATAAGGTGCAGGTTAATCGATAAAGAAAATATTATTAATCTGTCAAATTGTAACCTCAAATACAAAATATAGATTATAAATTAATTTATCTAAACATAGAGTATGGAAGAGGAAACCGCCATGATGAAATTATCCTGTACTTTTTGTTTTACGTGACTAATTTAAAAAGTGTCCGTGTTTCCAATTATTCTTGTTAAAATCTGATTAAATTTTAGAACAGTAGTTGTTATCAAATTTTACCGTGTAATATTTTGATATCCTAGGATGTGTTGTATACCAGTAGCGGTCATTCCATAGATGCATGCAAGCATCGCATGCCCTTAGGATAAAAAAATCAGCAATAAATTGCTTAAAGTTAAACAAAAAAAGGAAACATTTATATTAATATATATTTTATTTTCACGCCATTTATCTTTCCCATGAACGCTATATGATATTTACTAAAATAATATAATATTGAAATAATTACGTGAATTCTGCCTACCTTGCGCAAATACTCTATACACGCCACTGTTATATACGTAACTAATAAAAATCATAGACGCTGTAATACTATTAAAGAAAATATGGAAAAACATAGGATTTTAGACATATTTTATCTTTTTCTATTATATTACGCCATTTATAAGATTGTGGAGTATGGAAATTGATAACGTATGAAATATTTACTTTCTTAAAGCTATAATTTTATATTAGTATTGTAAGGAAAGTGGATAAATACAAAATTAATAAATACATATCTTCTTTTATTATATAAAAGTGGATATATGATTGAATAATAGGAATATCGACAATCTGTCATATTTCCTTCGTATGTTATAAACGCGTTTCTTCAACAATGAGTTAAGTTACAAAGGATTAAACTCTACACACACACAGCCTACGCCAAAGACAACGCGACCCTCCGAAATGCTCAGAATTGTCCCCGAAACAACCGTTACGTTGAGATCTTTGTGGCGCGAGCAAAAAAATGCTCATTGTCGTACGAATTTTATTGTTGGTTTCTGAGATAGGACTCTTTTGTGCCAAACCGAGCGGATAAAGGCGATTGTAGCACCATAGATTTTACTATACCGCGTCCCATGGTACCATAAGAGAGCAATGATCTACAATAGATGCCCCACTGAGCGCCATTTTATCCCATTTACCGCTGTGAATTTAAAATCACCCAGGCAGGTCACAGAGCCGGAATATGTTAACGAAAGCGGCCAAAATACGTCAATTTATTCCTAAAAAAACATTATCACTACACACTGACGCGAATCAATCAGATTTGATTCCTATATTTGAGCCACGATATCAGTATCAAGATTTAATTTTATTTATGAACTGCGTTAACTTGCTTTCAATGTCTGTGGCTGTCCGTAAATAAAAATAAAATTTAAAAGTATCTTTTTAAGCATCAAATTTATGTTAAAAAGGGTTATCAGCTGATTTAAAACTGGCACCAATAGTATAACTATACTTTAAAAAGAATTGTGAATACATTGTCGCTATGGTGACCCAGTGGATAAGAAATCACTATCCATGCGCGAGCGCGCAAGTTATCATAAGTTCTAACCATAGATGTGCAAAATGTAATCAGATTAATGAAAATAATTAACGATTACATTTTACGTTTTTTACCATTAATATCACTGCATTTTGCTCATTTATGTTTTAAACACTACAAAATCCCAGATTGTATACACATTTATCATTTCTTAATGTTTTAAATGGATTTAATCATGATTACAGAGCAAGAAAATTAAAATTACGGCTATATTTTGTAATCGTTTATCATTAATCAGATTACATTTTGCCCATTTCTGCTAACAACAATGTCATGAGTACTAATGCTATGAGAACGGCCATCAGATGCACTTCTGGCATTAGCGCAAAATGCTAACAGCCATTGGTGTATCACTACTCACACCTTAAGGGATACAGCGTGATGATTTATTATGTTGATACTATAAATATTATGTGCCGTGACTATTGAAATTAAAAAAAAAACAAAAGCGGTTATTTAAAGTAACTTTACGGCTCCGTAAACTCCGCGGCGCTCCCATCTTTACGGCCTGCGTAACCACGTCGAATCGTCGTCAATTAAAAGCAAGTTTCTTCGCGCGTAAGACCCTTTAAATTATTTGTAATACATCTATTTTTTATTTATATTCACGAGTCGCATGCCGACGGCTTTCAAACGTGTCCTGCCCTGATATTTATTCAAAAAACGTCCGTCTTGTTTATAAGAAGTCTTGCCGTGCTCGGTACTCTATTATCGTAGTTTATATTGTGTTTGACTTGTTTAATTCGTTTTACTACACGTATAACTTTGCTGATAATCAGAAGAAATAACTAATCTCAATATTCACGCGTATAAGTCTTCTGAACAACCAATAACTAAAAACATATTTAACTATCATCCGCCCTAGATAAAATAATATTCGATAAACGAAAACGTTTAGTAGAAAGTTAAAAATATATGCGAATTGACATAAAAGTCTATGCGAATCCTACATTTTGTGGTTCTGGTATAGTGGATAAGTGACCGGAATCCAAGTGGGACGTCACGAATGAGCATAATTTCGAATCCTAGCAAGCACCTCTGGGTTTTTTATTTAGGTATAACATGCTCACCGGTGATAGAAGACATCTGATAAAAATGTCATGAGTACTAGTGCTTTGATAACGGCGAACAACTGCGTTAATGGTCACGTTGAGTACGACTAAACGCAAAGTGGGCACTAAGTGTAAGATATCTCTGCTTACCCCGAAAAGGATACAGCGTGACGATATGTAATGATGTTTTTTATATATTTTGCAGGTATAATTTGTCGTGAATGCTAACAAAAAAGATTTCTGTGTAAGCCCTTAAGACACATAATTTATATAAGCAATGAAGTTAATAAATATTTTTGTTTTTATATTAATATTTCCTTAATTTGTGATTTGTTGTTGTAGATACATACTGTATTTGGAAATTCCTGCGCTATTTGAAAGCACAGAGCTTTAATGGCTGTATTCACTTTGTACTTGAATACCGTGCCCACGGTGACCAGTAGCGCTATTTGCCGTAAACATTGCACTGGTTCACGATATTTATATTAGCTTTATTTTTTAGGCCAAAGATTAATTAAATAATTATCAACTTTATACGAAAACCCGGCTAACTTATGAGCATAATCGCGGCTTAGTGGTTTGCGAATCGTGCCGGGCTGGAATGTACTGTTTGGAAATACGGATTTATAAGTCGTTTTATCTATTCGCGAACTTATTTTTTAAGGAAGTATTTGCGTAATACAGATCTCAGGGTTTGTTTTAGAATGGTCACGGCACTTTGGAATTCTTAAGTTTTTTTTTTTATTATTAATATGACTTATTTAATGACGGGATGGAAAGTACTATTCCGATAGTCGGATTTATATAATAACTATTAGTTTATCTATACTAGTTACTTAGTTTTGTTTATAGATCAAAAATAACTAGGTATTGGTTTAATTTTTGCAGAATCACTACGCCTCACTAAATATATAAATCAATTTATATGTTGTATTTTGTTATATTGTATGTCTTATTGATATTTACCTACTTTCTTTAATTTACTGTCTTATTTTTTGATTGACAGCCGCGTGTTAGTGATTTTTTATATTATGACAGACTGGAAAGTATCTAATAATTGTAATTTCGCTTTCACACGAGTTCTAGGCCGAAAGTATTGACTTGTTTCGGCTTTATTTTTTGATTGTCACTGCGTATTATCAAATGTGTGTAAGTCTTATGGATTATCTTCTAATTTGAATCGTACTCCGTAATATAGATTTTATACCTATGGACTACATAATTATTTTTTGACAAGTCACCGTATATAATCGTTAGTTATAAAGAAGGTTATGAGTTCATATCCTAAGCTGAGCAAAGTAACTTCAAAAATATAAACTTTACGGTCTAACCAATTGCTAGGTATTTCGATATTCATAACGTATAAGCTAACATCACTATTTAAAGATAATTACCGCACGCTAGTGATGTTCCGTGAAGGACTATGTACACTGTTTACATAACCTAGTTCTAGTCCGAGCTAAGTTCACCCTTCGGATATCCGTCGTGTATTATAAAAAGTACCTAGGTCCAGTTATGTAGCTCCTACTTTGCATTGCGCATCACAACATAGTTTTTATATAACCTGCCGACTTCTTCTTAACTGATCACCGCGTGTATCTCTCTTCCAAACAGACTATCGATAACGCATTTTAGACCTAGTTTCTTAGTAGCTTGATCTGGCATGTGTTATAGGCCGAAATATGTTCTGGTTTTATTTAGTAGGTTCACTGCGTGTCAGTGTGGTGTGGGGCGACTATGTGGTGTGTGTACACAGGTTGTACATACCCTAGGCTGAGCCATGTAAGCTCTGCCCGAGGCAGCGTGCAATGTTCCGCTGGCCACAACGATTGTTTTCCGAACGGGCGCGGGCAACACTCACAGCACGTTATCACTCACATAGGGGTGCATCGGTCACAGCGCCCGCTAGCTCACCGTCATAGCGCACTCGCGACGAGACTCAACAGATCGCGGCGTTGCCGAGCGGAGCGGGAGCGGGGACCCGACACGCTCGGCGGTCTGGCGGACACTGGCGCGCGCCGGGCCAGCGGGGCCGACGCCGGGGCGGGCCGCACCGCCTTCGTCAGGCCCGCCAATGGCAGCGCGTGGTAGCTGGGCGCCCAGTGCGCGCCCGCCCGGCGCTGCCACTCCGCGCGCGCGTCTTGAACTCGATGGACGTGTGCGGCTCCAGTGTAACGCCTGCCGTGGTGTGACCATACCAACTAAAAGCCTCCATGTTCAACCATACGTTGTCTCCGTTCGTTAAATCAATATTTCTACAATCATTCTATAAATATGAAAATTTGAAATTGTGACAGGCCGGAAAGTATTATTCGAAAGGACGGATTATGACGGGATGGAAAGTAAATACTGTTCGGCAGATCGGATGAATTACAATTCTGCTGTTTGTCTTCTAGGTTTAAATTGCTGATCAAAAATATTGACTTTACGAATACTGACTAAGTACATGTTTGTCTACACAGGCTTGCCTTTTGGATGGTCATCGCGCGGTACTAAACCTGTATCCACAATCAATATTTTGCATAGTAAACGTCAAATTTTATGCAAAACATGACATTTCTCATCGCGCATCTGTAGCCAGCCCGTCTTTACTCAAACATAAAATAAATTTATAATATTATTAAAGTTATGACCAGGTTTATAGTGTGTGTTATGCGTTCACGGGCGCATGCTGTCGATACTAAATACGGGTTTAATTATAAAGCTCGGATTATCAATTCCTAATCATAATTAGTTATCTTAATTCCCACAACGCAGAAGGATATTCAATATTTTTTTATGTTGAAGACATTAAACCTAAGATCGCCCATTACTTTAGATAAAAACTAGAGAAGCCTTAATGAATGAATTTTCATGAGCATTATGCTTGATTATGTGAAATTAAGGCAAAGTGACTAACTGCCCACCGACGGTAAGCGGTCCCTGTTACCTATGAACAGAGATGGGCAAAATGTAATCTGATTAATGATTAACGATTACAAAATGTAGTCCTAATTTTAATTTTCATGCTCGATAATCATGATTAAATCCATTTAAAACGTTATGAAATCATAAATGTGTATGCAATCTGAGATTCCGTAGTATTTAAAACATAGATGAGCAAAATGCAGTCATATTAGTGGTAAGAAACGTAAAATGTAATCGTAATCATTTTCATTTTTTTTATTTACTATTTTTTATTTTATTTATTTACTGGTGCCTTGTCGCGCATGCGTACAAGTCAGCCGTGCTTAGTCGAGTCCCGCCTTGACCCCGAAGTCACTCGTCCGCATTCCAATAACATCTGAGACTAAACTAACGCTACATTACGATATAAACCCGCATAACTTTAAACCTCCACAGATTTTCTCACATGACACCAAGCTTATACATTTCTTGAGTACGAAGCGGTGTGTGAACGTCTAATAGGAGAACTAATGAAGTCATTATCATCATCATCAACGAATATCCATCCACAGGACATAGCCCTCTCGCACAATTGCCTACCACTTTGCGCAAATCGTCGCTCCACCTAAATAGAGCGCGTCCTATACTACGCTTACCATCAGCTTAGTCAAGGCTTTCGACCAGCGTAAAGCTGCAGATGCTCTGATACTTAGAAGAAATCAACTACCAGTATTAGCAAGAGCACTGACTGGCCACTGCTCTCTGAACAAATATTTGTCCAGCATTGGTGGCCGGAGCACTAGAGATTGCAGATTCAGCGAAAGTGCGGACGAAACGCCCAAGCACCTCCTGTGTGAATGTGACTTACTAATGCCGAAACGCAACCGTATCCTGGGCCGCCACGTGCTACACCCAGGAGAGGTTCCAGATATCTCTGCCAATAGAGTACTACAGTTCTTTAAAACTATAGGCCTTGATAGAGAGTTCTAGATGTTAGGTGGCGATCACAATACATCTTTTAGGTCGCAGTGATATAGGCTGAATTAAACTGCATAGCCCCACATTGCATAATAATAATAATACGCTTACCGAGGCGAGCACTCCACTCCGGAACACGTCCACCCTAGCGTTTATCAGTTCTTCGGCAGATATGACCAGCCCATTGCCACTTGAGCTTGCTATTCCTCTGAGCTATGACGATGACTTTAGTTCTCTGATGAATCACCTCATTTCTAATTAGATCCTTCAGAGAAACACCTAGCATAGCGGGCTGAGTGACTTTAAATTTGTGAACTAGTTATACCGTAAGTCTCCACGTCTCAGAAGATACGTCGTTAGAACCGATGTTGTAATCAACCTTAATAAAAATCACTCTTGATAAAAGTTAAAGATAAAGCAATAGTAGAACTGGTTTCTTCCAACTTTACTCTCGTATGAAAAGGCTTCCAAATTATTAAAAAATGGATAAAGACTTTATAGGGGTGAAGTTATTGTTTTAGCGTACAATTTAAAGCTAGAGAATAGATAAGATGATTACAAATCCGACTTTCTATATAATACTTTCCAGCCTGTCACAATTTACAAAAACAATAAAAATATTTACACACGTGGACTGTATAGGTATATGGTTAGGAAAATCATATTAGGTTTTGGGCAGTATAAACACACAACAGTTATAGTTATTAATATACAATATTTATTATATTCAAGAATTGAATTTATTTAAAGTGGCTTTACAAATTTGTAGTCCAACGCTTTTTATTTTCCCCGTAGCTGCTTTGATAACAATTTTCTTATGATTCTTAAATTTATAATTCTTCTTCCTCATCATGCAAACAACTGAGGAGTGAAATATGTTTGCAGCAACCATATTTCTATCTTCTTGACTTGGGAGTGTTTAAGAGAAGAGGGGATAAGCATTAGTAGGGCGGACACTGTCCATCGTCGGATTCATTTTGATCTCCCACCAGGAGTGATTGAGGTACAACTGTAAATTATTAAAAAAAACTGTTTAATGAATATATGCTAAGAGCACTGTCATAGCTGAAGTGATAGCGGGAAAAAAGTGCTCGAGTTGGAGTCAGCCTGTTAGATTGACCAGATGTCAAGTTACCAAAACGTATATAGGGTATATCCAACATATACGGATGAAAACTGATTTATAAATTTGATATTAAAGATATATTTTATCTTTTTGGAGGCTCTCTTTGACCGGACAATTTTCAGGACAAACTGCAACACCGACCTCCGATTCGGTACCCTAGGAACTACATAGCATAGATGGGCAAAATGTAATCAGATTAATGAAAATGATTAACGATTACATTTTACGTTTTTTATCATTAATATGACTGCATTTTGCTCATTTATGTTTTAAACACTAAAAAATCCCAGATTGTATACACATTTATGATTTCTTAACGTTTTAAATGGATTTAATCATGATTACAGAGCAAGAAAATTAAAATTACGACTACATTTTGTAATCGTTCATCATTAATCAAATTACATTTTGCCCATCTCTGCTGCATAGTATTATCGTCTGTCGAATACACCGACTTTATTTTTCGGCAAAACAAATTTGTCCTGGGGAATCCTTCACAACTCTAGCAAGCGAGGAAAGTACAACAGAATTTCAACTTTAGGTATAGATTATATTTTTTCATAACAGATAACCGTGTAGGCATTGTACAATATTAAAATAAATATGAATGCTGGTACGCTTATATCAATCGGTAAACATTTGCGGAGGTATGGAGGCGGTATTCTAAACATTGCTGCGCAAATACGTACACATTCACGCCATTCTCTTGCAGGGTAGGTAGAGGTTACGCATTCTTAGATTGCAATGCCTCTGAGGTCGATTACACCGCAACCAGAGTATAAACTGACTTACCACACTTGAAGTATGTTTTTTTTATATTTTTAGGGAAACATACCTATATATAAAAATTAAGAAAAAGATACAAAACAAAGCAAAGTTTAAACAAAAAAATGAAGCTAAAACAATAATAGAAAACTAATTATAAATACAAAAAGTCTTTTACATTTTGTGACTTTTTGAGTACTCCAACGATGGTAGGTCCCATAGAAGATTTTAATCAATATTAGTACCAGGATCGATTGGTATCAAAAAAATGTTTTGTATAAAATTGCTATTTGTTGCTAACTGTACATTTTTTTGAAAAACTGTTGAATGGGAAACAGAATTCCATAAAAAAATATCCATAGTCTCCTAAGACCACTTTCGTGTAACTGCAACGGATAAGGTACTTCTCCTTACTGCCCCGCTGAAAGATTCCAACCTGTATAAATAAAAATAAATACAACAAAGAAAAATAAAATTAAAAGTAGTAATTAATTTATCATCAATCTATCAAAGGAATCAAATAGACAAAACTGAATGTCGACATTACAAAAACATCCATTCATCAGGAGAATTGGAAAGGAGCGGAATATGCTTCCAGCAATCATATTTCCACGTTCTTATCATATAGGAACCTCTAAGACAAGATTGAATAGATATTTGTTGGGCAGACGCAGTCAATCATCGGCCTCATTTTCAACTTCCACCGTGTGTGATTGAAGTTAACCGCAAGCCTAAAAATAAAAAAAAATGCTTTTATTATTTCCACAAATGCTTTTTTGTTTTGACCAACGTCATTGAATATTACCAATTGATTTGTATCAAACTTCGGTCAAGAAAATCCGTGTATAATCATTATCTACATCGAATTTTAGTGTACTAATAGCATTTATAAGTGATTTGTCTATTCTATAGCTTTAAATATGTATCTAATTTATTTATACTGGTTACCTACAATTATAACAGCACAATAATGCCATTATACTTGTTTGACTGTTTTTATTATTGTATAATGTGTTGGGCACCGGCTGTCCTTAATGTTATTAAATGAAATACAATAAAGAATTAATTTATGGTGTATTTAGCTGTATTTTCCCGTGAATAGAAAACTTGTCTTTACGCCTAGGCACATATTTTTTGCATAAGCGGAACATAAACTCAAGAAAAATTATAGGTAATTTCTAAGTTTTAGTGTTTGTTTGCTATGGAAACAAAGTGCATCTAATATACGGTACCGTTAATAAAAATACTAAATTTATTTTTCATCATAGATAGTCTAAAATATGTTAAAAAAATTTATACCGAGATAATACATTTATTTAAAGCGCGTATTGCAATTATACTACAATTAACGCCATCTGCTATTGAGTAGCGGAACTAACGGCTCAACAAAATCATTTATATATATTTTTTACATTATCTTATGCCCACGGCTCTGTCTATATTTATAATAAAAAAAATTGTGAAGTTACGAACATATTTTTAATAGTTTAACGGGATTTATGTTTGAATTAATACGTTTTTGATTATGACTCGACGTTTCGACCTGGTTATGCAGACCATAGTCACGATCAGAGTGAAGCGCTAATAATTTATAATGAGTACAAAATGTGATATATCTCTTATTTATTCAATTATCATAATAATTAATTAAATTTAATTTTTATTCATTTTCTTTTTTGCTAATTAGATTTTGTGTTTTTTTTCTTTGTGACTGTTTCTGTCCGTGTGTTGCTCGTATTTTCATTTTCCATTCCAGCTGTACAAGTGGGCTACACTTTTAAATTCAGTGGCATTTGTAATGTATTTACTTCGTGTCTTATATATTTATGTATGTGTTAATTGTAGACTCTGTAAGTGTTCTAATATATATATATATATATATATATATATAAATATGTTAGGTAGATTCACATAATTAATATGAATATTATTTTATGACAATAAATATTATTGGGTCCATAGTATCCATGGTATCCATAGGGTAGATAGAATGACATGAAAATAGAATAGATATGAATATAAAGGGTTCCTCTTTTTCCCTAACGGATTGACGCCTGGGCGGCACACTTGAGGGAATGCGTCGCCCGACATCTCCAAGGCGAGAGCGGTGCGCGATGTGTTCCTGCACACCGCTCCAAGAAAATGAAGGAGACCGGGATGGTGTCCAGGGGCCTTCCATCAATAGGCCAGACGTCGCCGGGTGCTGAGGAAGCCGGCACAGCCTTGCCCTTGGCCCCGGCAAACGGGAGAAGGAACACCCCGGGGGTTTTAGTCGGTGCGACTCCGAAACACCGGGGGGTGACCCTCATCGTCCCCTGACGACCCATAATGGGTTTCCCCGGGTTAAAAAAAGGGTTCCTTTTTTTGTTTAAATTAAAGGAATTTATTCCAGACTTATTTATTATAAGGGCATGCGATGCTTTCATGCATTTATGGAATGAACGCTACTGTATACCACTATGGAAGATCTATAGGTATATGAACAACTGGATATACACAAGCTGATCCCGAAACGCAACAGGCCGAAACGAGTTACTATGACCGTCTTTACACTCGTCTACTGTGGTCATTACCCACTTCAGGCAATCCCCCTGCCACTTCAGAAATATACTGCAGAAAGGGAAAGAAGGCTGTTCCGTATTCGAATATGTGTACGGGCAACTTCGACAGTTCTGGCAACACTGTGCGGGTTATCAATTGAGTCTTGCGCTCGCTCGACCGATCCGCCGAGTAACAACGAAAAAAATAAAAATATGCATCATTTCGAACATAATCTGATTCCAAAGTGTACAAGTGTGCTAAGGAAGATCTTCGAAGGCACCAGTTTCCTGGAGGAGAAGCAGGGGCCCTGAGGAATTGGCACACTGGCAGTCGCTGTAAGTGAAACTCTTTAGGCCGCCCGTACCACTGTTGCGGAGCTATCGAAGTACCGCACAAAGACCTTTTTCCTGCAATGGGACGAAACTGGCTTATAATAATGTGACTTGTAAAGAAATACCGTAAAGATATCTCTGTATAGTCTAAAAGAGATGTGGCGCGAACATAAATGAATCGGGGTCGATGCATCCTACCTGAGAGCGGTCCGCGTGCTGTCAGATTAATATTTAGGATTGTACGAGATCCATTTATAAATTTAATCTCCATTTTAATATCTGTAGGTGTTTAGTGCTCGGAAATATCGTTTAGCGCATATTTTAAACTGCTTTAAATATTAATTCAAAATTATTATTCATATTTATTACAATATTATAAAAAACTTCATTAAAAATATATCGTTATGCTATATCTCTTTCGGGTAGATCAGAGATACATTAGTGGCTATATAAACTTTGTGCTTATATGTAGCGCCCAAAGAGAGCAGTACCGCAGCTGACATTTCTATTAAACGCCATGCGGGTTTAGGGGGTTAGGACCATATTAAATCTGGAGAAATCCAGAGATATGAGTCGGCATTCGTGTCTAGTGTACCTCTGCTGCGTGTTAAGCCGTGATGGCTGCCGGCAGAATAGAATAGCACCCCCCTCTTCTTGCTGAGGTGTCGTAAAAGGCGACTAAGGTATCTCTTGAACACCGCAATTCAACCAGGTGTTCAGAGAAGGAAAACTCGACCAAACCTGCATCCCGCTTCCTCCTGATCGTACTGGTTCTCCATTCCATCGGGCCTGAGGGAGCTCGGACGAGAGAGTGCTTTTCTGGCAGCGCGTCCAGTTATGCACTTAAATATCTCCTGCGCAATTGACTGTTTCCGAAAACTGGACCTCGAATTTCTTAACCGGTGTTGAAACAGTCGCCGTGGCCGAAACCGGCTAGGACATCATCATCATCTCTGCTCACTTGAAATATATAGCGTAATGATATCGAGCTCGAAAATCATAATAAATCGTTTTCTACAGTCTGTATCATGGCGAATGTTCTGAAGAGTTATTTAACCTTGTTCCGCCCTCTCCCTTCCTGAATAGAACCACGCGCGCGGGTTTGCGGAGTCACAGCTATACGGTATCTCACATCCCGGCTAGGATTAAGAAGTTCTCTAACTCTTACTGAAGCCGAGTCGTTAGTTATGGTCTTCCGGCGAGCGTGTTCCCACCGTCCTATGATATGGAGTCTTTTAAGCTAAGCTTGAAGAGATATTTAAGCAAGACGGCACGATCGCTGCGATTATCGATAGTTTTTTTTTTCTGTCGATAGTCGATGTGATGTGGTCAATGTGACATGCCAGGATAAATATAATTAAATCATTCTAAAAACAGTAAGCTATAGACAGAGATAGGCAAAATGTGATCTGATTAATGATGAACGATTACAAAATGTAGTCGTAATTTTAATTTTCTTGCTCTGCAATCATGATTAAATCCATTTAAAACATTAAGAAGTCATAAATGTATATACAATCTGGGATTTTGTAGTGTTTAAAATATAAATGAGCAAAATGCAGTCATATTAATGGTAAAAAACGTAAAATGTAATCGTTAATCATTTTCATTAATCTGATTACATTTTGCCCATCTATGGCTATAGATACAAACAGATTTAAAATAATATTTGTTTTCTTACAAAAATCTTTAATCACTGTTGAAAAAGAAATGATACGTAAGCAGTTACAAATATCTTAAGAATTATTTCACAGAAACCAAATCCCCGTAGAGAAAGTCCCATAGGATTGGAAACATGTGTCTCGGAACATATGGCGGTTGGGTATCGATGCATGGAGTAACTTTTTATATAACACAAAAGCTATCCGTGATTTCGTTTGAAATGAAATTAAATATATTTCATTTCAAACAAGCCTACTTCCAAGCTATTTTGAATCGTGAAAAATAGGTAAATAGTAATAAATAAAAAAAATATATAAAACAATTACAAAGCAGCACATTAAAGTCAGCTGACACCCAAACTAGGGCTGTGTGTATCTTGTATGTCAGCACATTTCACACAATATGTTACATACAGGTAATAACCGCAGCGTAGCTTCAATTTTAACTCAAAACAATACAATAATAATATTACATACACTATACAATCAAAATAATAATAATTTCACAATAATGTTAAACCCCAAGTACATTTTTTTTTACACTGGCTCGACATAGTGACTACATAGTACCTGATGGTAAGTACAGTGTAGTCCAAAAACGAAAGCGACTATCAAAGGATGAAAATCCATTGATAGTCAACATCGTCATGTCGGCCCACATATACCACGACTGAAGGTCTCTAGGTATATGAGCTACTGGATATGCACAAGCTGATCCCGAAACGCGACAAGCCGAAACTGGTCACTATGACGGGCTTTACACCCATGTACTGTAGTCGCGATCCAGACGGGCCCCGGCGCCCTACCACCTCGCTGCTGCTCGTTTAGCACCACCCAGGAGCCACGTGTAGGGAAACTAGGGTAAAGAACCTCGATTACCACCTTAAGAGGCTCTCGCTTGGTTGTTGGATCAAGGGCCGGATACAGAAGGCAGTTCTACTCAATACGGCACGTATTGTTAGGAGGTTCCTCACTCTGAGCTCCTAACTACCGGTGGCTTGGGCCTTAGCCCTCGCCCCTGTACGTCTACATGTTTTTATATTTTAAAATGTATATATTATCTTTTCATATGTATTTATTTAAAAATTTAAAAATATTGTATTTATAACGTACTAGATTTTGCCCGCGGCTTCGCTCGCGTTAAGAAGTATTATTATTAATTAGGTATAGTTTTTGCGGCTTCACTTTTATTTAGCATGTCCCCCCCCCCATTCTCCCCCATTCCCCCATTTTATCCCCTTGGGGATAGAATTCATCAAAATCCTTTCTTAACGGATGCCTACGTCGTAACATCTACCTGCATGCTAAATTTCAGCCTGATCCGTCCAGTGGTTTGGGCTCTGCGTTGATAGATCACTATGTCAGTCAGTCAGTCAGTCAGTTAGTCACCTTTGAGTTGTATATATTTAGATAATAATAGTATATCGTCACGCTTTATTCCTTCCGGGATGAACAGAGGAACATTGGTGGCTGTATTTATTAATATAAAGACAAAAAACGAATATACTACTTTTTAGTTTCGTAGTATTTATGAAATATCTACACGAAATGAACTCTGGAAATGTATTTAGTCGTAAAATTGAAATTTTACAACTATTCAATGCTTAGGTAAATATTTTCAAACGAAACACTTTGTGGCGGTTTAACGAGTTTTTTACACACATTATCCTCGTTTAAAAGATTTTAAAATAAAACTTTGAGATAATAAAAAATCATTAATACCACGATCTCGTAAAATTATATTGTTTTTTAAACTATATTACCCTCTTTTGTAGTTACCTCATGATTCTTTTTATTGCTAATTAAATCGAAGTTTAGGAAGAAATAATACTTACAACTATCTTTACAGAAATAGGTCATTAAAACACTTTTAAAGTAACATATTTCGAACTTTCGCGTTTTATACTCATTATAAACATTTTAACGAGTCTTATTTTTTGGACTTAGTATTTTTTGGACTGCCCCATGCTTACGACTAGATGTGCTATGGAGAATACGCCTAGTTAAAATAAAAACAAAATGTAGAAGTGAATTATTTCGTGCAGGAGTTTTGAAAATGGCGTCTTGCAGTTTACTTTTTTTTATGACGAACTCATTACTGGGTGCCGGGAAAGGCATTTACAGTTCAACCGGGCTTAGGGGGCGAGCACAGAAGGTGCTCAGTCAGCGAGTTTATAGGGTGGGTGGCAATGCAAGGGCACCCCTGTGGGTACGAACCTCGACTTGGACCGTCAGCCAAATAAAAATACTATCCCTACGGGTGATCGATCTACTAGCGTTTCGGAAGCGACTACCTTGAGAAGAAACGCTGAAAGAAACTCAAGGCTGAGTCGGAGTGGGTGCAGTTTTGTGTTACAATGAAACTTTTAAAAACTGTCCAGAGAGTAACCGATAAACTGCAAGCCAGGCGACTCGAATTTTATTATAGCTGATGCTCACCCCGTCGCCAGAATAGAGGCGTGATGATACTCGCGCAGAGCACCGCAAGCTTGTTCACAATGAAAAAGTAGTGTCTGCGAATGCTCCACTCGGCAAGCGCGTTTCATCTCTGCTAAACGCACCTAGATAAATAGGTTCCATAAATATCTAACTAACAATGTTATTTCCATTCTCCTAACGTTATAACGCTTTTAGATTCGTGTAAACTATTTCACGTCCTCGGCACACATTCGCTTTGTATATTTTAGTACTGATGTACCAAATGGCCTGACTCATGAGTCTTCAGCTAGCCATAGTCAACTGTGAGACATCCCCTCAACCCTATACTAAAATAAAACAATATTATTCTAAACTATGGGAGTCGAGGCTGCTCTCGTCCGTAGGCTTTACCCTAGTTTCCCTACACGTGACTCCTGGGTGGCGCTAAACGAGCAGCAGCGAGGTGGTAGGGCGCCGGTGCCCGTCTGGACCGCGACCGCAGTGCATGGGTGTAAAGCCCGTCATAGTGACCAGTTTCGGCTTGTCGCGTTTCGGGATCAGCTTGTATATATCCAGTAGCTCATATACCTAGAGACCTTCAGTCGTGGTACATGTGGGCCGACATGACGATGTAGACTATCAATGGATTTTCATCCTTTGATGGTCGCTTTCGTTTTTGGGCTTCACTGTACTTACCATCAGGTACTCTGTAGTCACTATATCGTGGCAGTGTAAAAAAAACTATATCGTCATGACTATACTCGGTGATTTTTATAGACGAAGAAGATATTCATGGAAAATATCAGCATTCGATATTAGTTTCAAATATGTATAAATAGTCATGTTAATATATTAATATGTCAATTATTTTATTTTATTTTATATAATTGAGTGTCCAACATGGGTGACATTGAGTGAGAAAAAGGATCATAGTACGTAAAATAGAACATATAAATGCTCCCACAATTATAGGGTACTACAGCATGCACAGTGATAAATATACAATGCTAGTTTACAGTAAATAATATTAGTAAAATCCCAAAAAAAAAGGATCATACTCGTACGTACATACACACATAGATACAATATAAAAAAATAAAGATTGCATAAATAACAACTTTGAACAAAATTCTTTGACTGATTCGAAGGACCACACAAAAAGAAATACAGTTATTATCCACACGTTGTTCTAAATTCTGAGAGAGAAATAGTTAGGTCCAAGTCAACAAACAATTAGAACAATGTAGATTATAGTCAACATATTTGTGGAAACCAAATTCATCCAGGTGCCGAGGGAGCTAAACGCTTTATTGAGGCTATCTCTCTGAGAGGGGAGGGTGTAAAAACTCTCCAAACCTTTCGCACTGTTTAGTTTTAAACCATAGAATTAATATGTCCGTTTCAGGAACAAGTAGTTATATGATACGGCTTAGGATTAAATAAAAGCGGCTGGCTTCGTTTTATATGTTCGTATAATTTCCTTCACTATGTCAAAAATATCATTTGTTTTATCAACAATGATGTCGCTATGGTTTAAAACTAAACACTCACGTAGAAGTAACAGTTACCGTATAGCTGTGAAGTCCGTAAGCCCGCGAGCGTAGGTCTATTATTATTCTGTTCCCACGGAACACATAAATTCTGCTTTGGTGAAACTGCGCCTAGAGGCTAGTTTATTGTTTTTCTTCTGATTAGGTCAAGCGTGTTCCACGTTTATGAGTGTGTCCGCACCCTAAACTACCACTTTAGTCTGTTAATTTAAAAACAAATGAACCCATAAAATCTTCGCTGCGTTGGTTAGTTCGTAAACGTCAAAATGACGTCGTAGGATAACGACTCGGACATGAATAAAAGAAATTAATTACAATAATGCCGGTTTCATTACAATTTTTAGTTTAACAGTCGAATCCATGATTTTATTACACAACTAGTGTGACATCATTTTATATTACAGCACTATAAATATTTTATTGTTTTATTATTTATTGTTATTGTAATAGTTTTTGATGGCGTCCGGTATGTTGAAATGAGATTTTAGTTTTAATAGAGAAATAAATGGTTTTTAAAAATATTAGATGTAGCTCTGGTGGCTGAGTGAAAAGCGGATAATACGCAGATGATCGTAGGTTTGAATCTCGGATTTTTCCAGACTAGTTACGGATTTAGGCACCTTATGCTCACCGGGGAATGAAAACATCGTGAGAATACCCGGACGGCATCTAATAGAAATGTTACAATTTATATTTCTCAATGAATGTCAAAGGTTTTGGTATGTCACCGATTTTGTCGACAAGGACTTGGCTTTGCGAATACTAAGGCTATACTCAAATTCCTATTATATATATTCCGATTTTTGTTAAAACAAATTTATTTTTTGAGAACTTTGCTAAGCAATGTCGAAGTAGCGTCTACAAATCTCAGTCTTAGAATTTATTAATGCCTCGAGGTCACCGACTGCTATAAACGACTAAGAATAACGTAAAAAGAAGATCAAATATATAACTCACCATAGAAATCAGACGGAGAAAGCAAATAAAGTATTCCAATCTTCTTTCTAATCATATTTATAGAAATTATTCTTTTATAATATCACGAAAGAATTTATTTACTATTTCATTTTCACAATTCAGTCTTTTACACTCTTTTTAGTATAGTCCTTACAGTGAAGCAGTTCACTGGTGAGAGATTGAGAGACAGTTAAAAACGTTTTATGTGCTTTGCTAGATACGCGCTGCGAATTTTCACTCATTTTATAACAAATTTTCTAACACTAAGAAATGTATGAACGCGCACGCGCATGCGGTATAAATTTCATGCGAAAGTAAACGCTAAAACGGGACCCGGTGTGGTATAAAATTCGTGAAGGTTACACTTTACTCCACTTGTTAGTAACAATTCTGTGATGACAAAATCCACGCGAAATCACTTTCATAGTGCGAGGTAGGAGTCATTTCGTTCGCGAGTAAAATCATCGCCGTATTCTCCCGCGCGGTGAAATTCCGCAGTGCTATCCAGGACTTAAGCGCGGATATTAAGTTTTGAATAGATTTGACTTAGGACGGCCTATACAGGTCTGAAGATGGGTACGCACTAATCATTTACAAAATAGATTTGTCTTCGCTAACCGAAAAGGAAGCAGTGGGATTTTTTGTAAACTGCACTTGAATATTTAACCGTGTATGGAAACATTCTTAGGCTCTCCAGATTCGAGTGCGTCGGGTCCACTCCAGACGGGCTGCGGCTCTCAAACTTTTGTCTAAAGGTATGAATTGTTTTTTGGTGGTAACGGCGACCCAGCAGTAGTTGCCAGGCCCCGGTGTATCGCTCTCTATAGATTTATATGGAATGTCTGTATCTTGGCGAGTGTTCTGAAGAGTTGTTTAACCTTGTTCCACCATCTCCTTTCGTGAATAGAACCACGCGCGCGGGTTTGCGGTGTCACAGCTATACGGTATCTCACATCCCGGCTGGGACTAGGAACTTCTCTAACTCCTTCTTTCGCCGTGTCGTTGGGCTCTGGAATGGGTTTTTTTTTTTCGGCGTGTCTTACGTTGGTGGCCTGGAAAAGACCTTCACAACAAAACCGGGCTTGGTGGGCGAACGCAGAGGGCGCTCAGCCAGCGAAATTTATGGGTTGGGCGGCTACGCAAGGGCACCCCTGTGGGTACGGACCTCGACTTGGGCGGCCGGCCAGTTGAAAAACGAACCTAACGGTGATCTACCAGCGTTTCGGAAGCGACTACCTTGAGAAGAAACGCCGAAAGAAACTCAAGGCTGCGTCGGAGTGAAACTGCGTTATTTAAACAACAATTGACGGACCTATCCTTAATCGTCGTCGTCGGCGCCGCCGGCGACGCCGGTGTCTCGGAATGTGACGAGTGCTTGTGTGTACCTCGTTGTTGATAGGATCGGCGGTCGCAAGGGCCGCGGTAATTGAATCGACGGGATCGAATAGGACATGACGCGGGCGGCGTAGTTTGGGCGCGATGCCGCTTTTCGGTGTGTAATCGCAGGCACTGCGGACTAAAGGATTAGGGTGATGCTGCGCCTTGTCGAAATATCGACGAGATGCATTTTGCATGAAACTGGCGAGCGTTTCCAGCTTAAGGTCGTCATGGAGATCTATGTTGCGCATGTACAGCGGGGCACCCACTGCGTTACGCAAGAATTTATTTTGGATGACCTGAACGGAATCCAGAGAAGCGGACTGGCTCTGGGCGAATACTACGCTAGCGTAGGTCATCACCGGTCTTATTACGGTTTTGAAATTAGTCAACTTATTTCTAAGCGACAGTTTACTACGTTTGCACAGCATAGGGTGCAAACGACCGAGAATGAAGGCGGCGCGGTCGCGCACAACCTTAACATGTGGTCCGAAGGTCAAGTGACGGTCGAGAGTGACACCTAAGTACTTGACCTCATCGACCCAAGGGATGGGCTTGTCGTGGAGGAGGACGTTTCGCTTAGGAAAATCGCGTTTTGCCCGAGAGAACAGTATTGCTACGCTTTTCTCGGGGTTGACGTCAAGTCGCCATTTGCGAAACCAGTCTCCTAAGTCTCGCACTGCTTCCTGCAGGCGTAGACGTATGATATCTCGATGGAAATTTGAGACGTAGAGTGCGGTGTCATCCGCATAAAGAGCTAGCTCTACGTCCGGGTGTTTCGGGATGTCATTGGTGTACAGACTGTATAAGAGCGGGGCGAGGATTGAACCCTGCGGAACCCCCGCTCGAATCGGACGCGGACTGGAGAGATCGCCCTCGACGGCTCTGGAATGGTCTTCCGGAGAGCGTGTTCCACCGTCCTATGATATGGGATCCTTTAAGCGTAGCGTGAAGAGATATTTGTGCAAGCCGGCGTGATCGCTGCGACTACCGATTGGTTTTTTCTTACCTGTCGATATTCGTTGGCGTTTTTTGTACTGCACCATGCTTACCATCAAGTATGGAGCAGTCACTGTGTCGAGTCAGATTAAAAAAAAAGTTTAAACGCTTAACCGTCTAGTCGTAAAGTCTGCCTACTTGTTCATCATCTACAAAGAGCGTCGGTTTTTCACGGCTGATCAACTGTATCTATTGTATAAGGCCAAGGTCAGACCTTGCGTGGAATACTGTTTGCATCTCTGGGATGGTTCTGCCCAGTACTCACTCGACGACCTGGATAGGTTGCAGCGGAGGGCTGTCCGCATAGTGAACGATCCTGACGTTACTATCGTGAAATGCCTAAGGCTCTGATAGCGGTCTGTCTGCTCACCCCATAAGGGATAGAGTGTGATAATATATTCTTTACTATTCATATTCTTTTTAAACTATTTACTTTTTCTTTTGGAATTTAATTATATTCTTTTTTATTTTATTGTATATTTTGTAATTTTATTTTAATAATAATTTCACAGTACATTTACAAAAACCAATTACACAAAATGAAAAATGCAGAGCCAGTTATGAAATTACACTTATATATTACATTTTGTCAGCATTTAATAAATAATCTAGCAAATTTAATTTATTAGATTAAATAATTAATGTAATTAGTTAATTAATTTAATCCAAAATTTTATATTAAATATTGTGCACGTTGTGGTGCCTTATAACTGTGAGGACATTTATATGTTCTATTTTGTGTGCCTTGGTTGTTTATTTTCTTTTTCAATGTCACGGAGATTGAGTACCATTTTATACAAACAAAAATATTCGGAAAAAACATATACATTTTGAAATATATTAGTATAATAAAACATCCTATATCCTGTATTAGTTTTGATAAAAAAAAACTTGAAATAACATAAAAAATACTAAAACAAAATAAAATACACTTCCTACGCAAAGTAAAATGCATAATTACCCATTCAGGAGCGTCGCGTCAAGATTTATTAAATATATTATTTAAAGCTGTAATATTAGTCTTAATATTTTAAATTCCAAATATATTGCAGACAGTGAAACGATTATCATATATTAAACACGAATTAAATGAGATTTTATTGTAAATTTAACGTTTTTGTATCAGCAGAGGTTAAAATAAACTTTATACGCGTAATAAATTTTCGTCGCGGTGCAAATTAAAATTATAAAACAATTTAATATAATACTAATTATTTATTGCGCTAGATATTAATTATTTTTGACTTGGAATAGCTCTGCGTGAGTGAAAAACCTTGTTCCTTAAGATAATAAGCGGAACAAATTGTTCAAAGCCATTCTTATTTAATTATTCACATATAAACATACTTCTACCTAAATAATATTACATACATAGAAGTTATCTGTCGTATTTACAAAGCCGTGGAGTGTCTAGTACCAGAAAACGTATCTAGATAAACCTGGAAGCGCACGGCCCTAGCGGAGTTGAGGGAAATTGGTGGGATGTGCGGCTTTCTGTGAAGCCGTCATGAGCGCGAAGGAAGCGGCAGAGCGGGAGAGGCATATTGCTGATCCTCGCAACCCTCGGCGCCGCCGCAGAACAAGGCGGCTCGGGAGAAGGTCGCAATTCGCGCAGGACTCCCAGCGCGAGGCGCTCCCCTCCTGACACAGGCTGTGCGGGTGACGATGAGGGCGTCCCCGTCCGGTGCAGAGAGGAAGGGCCGGCGTGTGTGTCCCCACACGCCGTTCCCACAGAGTGGCAGTGAGGGGGTTTAAATTCCCCCTCCAAGAGAGGAGGCCTGCCCGTTGCCAACGCTCGCCGAGCCGTCGGAAGTATCCGGATTCCCAGGCTCGGCGAAGGCGAGGAGAGGCAGTGCTGGCACCCCGGTGGATTTAGTCGGGGCAGGTCCGACACACCGGGGGACACCCTGACGGTCCGTAGGGATTTCCACCAGGTTAACAAAAAAAAAATTGGTGGGATTTGCATGAAGCTGGAGTGTATTGTGTAGGACAGATGTAAAATGGAAATGCTTTCGAAAGAGACACAGCACATGGGTGTAAAGCCCGTCACAGTGACCAGTTTCGGCTTGTCGCGTTTCGGGATCAGCTTGTGTATATCCAGTAGCTCATATACCTAGAGACCTTCAGTCGTGGTATATGTGAGCCGATATAGCCATAGCGATTGCCAACCGGTATTCATCCCTTAAGAGTTGTTACTTTTCTTGGGCGGCATTGTACTTACCATCATAGATGGGCAAAATGTAATCAAATTAATGAAAATGATTAACGATTACATTTTACGTTTTTTACTATTAACATTTGGCTCATTTATGTTTTAAACACTACAAAATCCCAGATTGTATACATATTTATGGTTTCTTAATGTTTTAAATGGATTTAATCATGATTACAGAGCAAGAAAATTAAAATTACGACCACATTTTGTAATCGTTCATTATTAATCAGATTACATTTTGCCCATCTCTGCTTACCATGTAATCACTTTGTCAAGCCAGTACAAAAAAAGTGACTCAAAATTATTTAAATTGTTTATTTAATGTTCTCTTTATTTAATTATCATTATATCGAGGGGTGAAAGGCTATTCGATTTAAGCGACACTTATGATGATATAGTAATATAAATATATACGGAATCAGCGTTTTTTACCGATTACAAAAATATATATTACTATATCACCAAAAAATGTCGTTTAAACCAAATAGACTTTCACCCCTCGATATATTATTTGTTTATTTCATTTAATTGCGGTTCTCTAAAAATACTTAATAATATCGTGTACTTTTAAGCTGTAGAATGAGCTACTGGGAACAGTTTTTCAACGAGCTATGGCGTGGGGTTCTTCAATAAGGCAGTGAATAACGTCCTTCTTTGTCTACAACGCAATAACAACGCTTCTTGTAATGCAGTTGTCCATGAGAAACGGTAAACAACATACCATCACGTGGACCGACAGCCTATTCCCCGACAAAAGTTTGACAAGCGTATCGATGTCGGCTCAGAAGTAAGGATTCAAGAAACAGTTTTTGCTTGTAGCTTTTTGCGTCGTTCGACTTTAGACCCATCGGCTAGAAACGAAAATATTATGAAAGGAACCATATTTATGGACTGCGAAAAGCAACGCCGATGACATGCGGGACAAATCCTCGACCTTTTCACTTGAGATCTTGGAATTGGCTCGCACATGTCCCCGGTGAGATTAAAACTTCTAATGCGTCACATATGACTAAATTGCTACGTTTTTAGGCAACATAAGCTTCCTTTAAAGTTAACTTTAAGACTATTTCTAGGGTTCCATGCCTGGAAAGCAGTGACGTGCATAGGATATTTGGACAAGGTAGGCAGAATTCGCGTAATTAATTTGAATATTATATTATGATAGTATATTGCTTTCATAGATAAGATAGATGGCGTGAATCTATACTAATATTATAAAGCTGAAGAGTTTGTTTGTTTGTTTGTTTGTTTGTTTGAACGCGCTAATCTCAGGAACTACTGGTTCGAATTGAAAAATTATTTTTGAGTTGAATAGACCATTTATCGAGGAAGGCTTTAGGCTATATAACATCACGATGCAATTATTAGGAACGAAGAAATAATGGAAAATGTGAAAAAAACGGGCAAAATTATTCATCCTTGAGGGCTTCCATTGCGTGCGCTGCAAAAACGGTTCAAGATACCAAAAATATATGTAAGAAAGAATTATTCCTCTTGAAATGATCTAAAAAAATGTCCGCGACAGTATATGTCTATCTTTTAAGATTAAGTCACTAGAACCGTTTTTATGGTAAACAAATTTGGTCGAAATTAATGCATTATTTGTTAAGAGTTGTATCAACGTAATAATATTAATCTTTATCCAAATAAATGTGTTGTTGATTAAGAGTATTAATTGTGAACAAAATTGTCTTTGACATAACTTAATTTCAATGAACATCTTAGAAGATATTACAATAACTTATATAGCAAAACAACGTTTGCCGGATCAGCTAGTATAAAATAAGTATGAATATAAATGTTTTTTTTTGTTTAACTTTAAACAATCAATTCCAGACTTATTTATCGTCAGAGCATGCGATGCTTTGATGCATCTATGAAATGAACGCTACTGCTGGAAAGGAACACCTACCTACCTACTACATACTAAAGGACTAAATTCTCCAATTCCACCAGCCCCATTTTTTTATTAAGTTATAGGCGAACGCTTGACCTCAATCACACCTGGTGAATGGTGAAGATGAGTTCGATGATGAACCGCGTCCGCCCAACAAATGCCTATTCACTCTTCTCTTACAGACTCCCAGGTCATAAGGTCGCGGAAATATGGCCGCTGGAAGCATATTCCACTCCTTAACCGTTCGCATGATTAATGTAGAAGTGAATCTTTTCGTGCGGATATAAGGAACATCCACCACATACGGATGGTATCTGACACGATGTCTAGTGGTTTTGTGATGGAGTGGGGCTGGTGGAATCAAAGAATGCAGTTCAACTAATTCGTGGGGCTATGTCGGTGACTGTGATAAGTAATTCATGTTGTTTCGAATATGAAATGGCTAATAAATAACTGGGGAGAATTTAAGAGAGTCGTATCTGCCTACATATGTTTGGCTAAAGCGCGTAACAGCCACATATCCGCATGTTTACGCCCATACATCTCTCTAACTCGATGCAAGTGGTTCGAACACTTTATTTTATTTGTTTTCAAACGTAAATGATTGCGATGAAGATATATCGCGTAAACAGTGCGCGAATTCGCCTGCTTGGGGCGGTCGCTCGTCTAAATCCACCTGCAAAATCTATATATATATATATATATTAAGAACTAGCTGTCCCGACAGACCTTGTTCTGCCCTATTTCTCTAAAACAAAGTCACATTGTTTTTTTTTAATGTTAATAGCTTCCCCGTCAGATTTTATTCTGCCAAAACCTATTGGCCTGTCGGCTGTTTTTTGCAAATTGTTTGAAGGAACCTGGCCTTAATGCTATATGTATAAAAATTGACAAATATACTAATATCTATACGTCACTCAATTGTTTTGCCTTCCCGGAACCCGTCCACTGACATTTAAACTTTATGGTATGGTGTTAAAGTTCAAATTGATTTTTAAATATTATTACGATTTTTTTGTATGAGAATATAGAAAAGTGTTGTTTTTAGATGTTTCAGACATTTTTTTTTAAATTTTTCTCTCCGTAATAACCTTCCCCAGACTTCAATAAACACAACAAAAAAGAAATCAGCCAAATCGGTTCAGCCGTTCTCGAGTTTCGCGCTTAGCAACACATTTTGCGATTCATTTTTATATATAAGAAGATATATTAAGAATTGTCTTGACTGACATATCATCGTAAAGCCTAACTACTGAAACTAAAGAAATGAAATTGGTACATTGTGTTCTAAGAGCGATTTTTTTAATGTTCCATCCTTTAGACTGCGCAATCGGGGTACGTCAATTTTAAAATAAGCATTATGAAGACTGATATTTAGCTTTAGACTCAGAAATAAGAAAAACTTTTTTAGAAAATCTGACCAATGCGAAGATCTAAGCCACTACATTTTAAAAATGTAATATATAAACATATATAATACTACCACGTACGTACGCACGTAATACACACCATATAGATATATAACGTATATACATCTATATATATATATATAGCAGCTTGAGAGTCCAAATTGCACCAAAATGTGTTAAATGTACAAGTAGGTATAACGAAATAATATTTTTTATGGTTTATATGGGATGCATGACACTAACGCATATATATCATATATATGTGCGTCAGTGCATGTAATATATATATACGGTTAAGCATGTAATATATATATTACATCCGCTCTATATATTATATATTATTATCCGCTCTCATGAATGTTCATTGCATACCATTGGCAAATAAATACCAGTTGTTAATATACCTAGAGACCTTCAGTCATGATATATATAGGCCCGCATGACGATGATAACTGTCACTTGTGCGGTATACTCACTTTATCAAAGCAGAAAAAATAAAATAATTCTTCATACAAAACATTTAAAAGAATTTCTTGTTCAAATTTCAGCCTCAAGCAGTAGGTACCCGTAGAGTAATTAAAAATAAATAATTACTGTAATAATGTTTACAGATTTATTATTTTTTTCGTCTATAAATATATTTTAATCCTATCTGAGTGTCGGATTAGATATGTTAAATTAATTTAAACACCAAAAACACTGCATCGTAAATGTTCTGCGTGAAACAAATTACTGCTAGAAATGATTTTAAAAATGATTAAAAATTGTGACTAATGTTACAACCATTTTATTTTTATGGCAAAATGAAGCTAATGCGCGCGACTTGCTTCACTTGAATAATTATTTCTATTATTCTAAATTTATAATGAAATCAACGCTGTTATTTTAAAATATTTCCAATTTCATCGATCATTTAGAGCAAGAATGGACAAAATGCGGCCTCCAGAACAGAGTGACATGAACCTAAATACAATTAAAACTGTTTATGGAGACATCATTTAAACAACAAACCGGTTATATTGACCCGGGACAGAGGTTCCGGCAAAAATAAAACTTCGTATCTGGAAAACATCACCGGTTGTTAGGACTATTGGTTTTTACGAGAAGTCCCTTCGATGTCGTTATGTTCGATGTCCACCACACTGGGGCACCGCCCTCACGGTGCCCTGAGGATCATGAAGATTCCCACCGGATGATAACAAAAAGGTATATAAGGTTCCTAAGACAATTTGTAGGTACTTAAGAGCTGTTAAAATACTGTCAAAGAAAAACCGCAAAGGTCCCGCCCTCCCTATGACTCTATTCTATAGAACTCAACTCACAATTGATGGTTTTATAATTGACATGTCATCCTTCTTTATACAGCCACACTTATATTTTTTATTAAATATCCCATTCTCTATAACTTTCCAGAACACTCATTTCGTCTATTGTTAAGCGGCTTAGTCAAATAATGCGTCGAGGAATTAATATAATAATTTTTGATATTTTTTAAAATGGTGATTGATTGAGATGACGCTGCATTTTCGATGAGCTCTCTTTGCTGAACGTTGTCTTTCCTCTGGTTTTTTAAAAAAGTATTCTATATTGTTTACGCGAAGGTT
The DNA here is from genome assembly GCA_036320925.1 of Automeris io. Taxonomy (NCBI): domain Eukaryota; kingdom Metazoa; phylum Arthropoda; class Insecta; order Lepidoptera; family Saturniidae; genus Automeris; species Automeris io. Next base: position 803,279 of record JAUDJH010000018.1, read on the forward strand.
TCAAATGGCTCCAATTTCAAATTTAGTTGGTGGATTTTTTTCATTCGACCATCTGTCAGATTTCGCATACAATTTGTCTTTTTAACTTTAAGCCGATTTAATTCTAGCTATTTATGTATTACTGTATTTATGTAAAACTTTTTATAAGGACTTGAATAGTGACTAATAGTTATGGGTGATTTCAACGCAAATATAGACCGAGATAAATGGTATGGATTAGAGGAGGCTCCTACCCGAAAGGGATCCATTAAATGAAAGTGCGAAAAAAAATGAATTTTTTGTATGTATTATTTTTAATGGAATAAAGAGCTATTATTATTATTATTTATGTATTGAACTAATTTGGGTTTCAAACCGTTACTGATTACGGACTAATAAATTCCAAACCGAGGGAACCTTGGGTTTCTTTCAGCATTCCTTCTTAAAATAGTCGCTTCTAAAATGCTAGTAGATTTCTTTGATGGCCGCTCAACGTAAGCTCCGCACCCAAAAGGGTTGCCTTGCGTTGTCACCGATCAGGAATATGACATTTTATGCATTACCTAATAGCAGTGACAGGAATCAATCATGTCGCCAGCCACTAAAAGAAATTATAAGACATTAAATTTAATTACGACACTACAATATGTCCTAGGTATGTGCATGAAAGAGATTAATATAACAAAAAAAAGAATCCGTTGTACAGTTAAATGAAGCATCACATAAGAGTTGTAATAAAAAAATCGACGCTTTCGTAAAAATATTGGCAATGATTTGTCATCTTTTTTTTTGTAACCCGGGGGAAATCCCTGACGGACCCCAGGGGGCGATGAGGGTCACCCCCCCCCCCCCCCGGTGTGTCGGACTTGCACCGACTAAAACCCCCGGGGTGTTCCTTCTCTCCGTCTAGCCGGGACCGGAGGCACAGCAGCGTCCACTTCTCCGGCCCGGGACGACGTCTGGCCTTTTGGGTAGGCTTCATCTCTGTGTTTACGGGGGGGAGGGGGGTGGTTTAAAGGGCCAACCCTCGGTCTCCTCATAAGTAGTTGTCTTGGAGCGGTGTACGGGAACACGTCACTCACCGCTCTCGCCTGGATAAGTTCGCGTCGCCCAGGCGTCTTTCCAGTTACGGAGGAATGCCTGCGGCAAAGGCCCTCCTCCTTCGTCCTGTTCTGCGTGGGCGACGGATCGGGTTGTCGGGGCCGGCTATTGCTTCCCTGACCCTCTCCGCCGCCTCTTTCGCCTCCAATGATTTTTCACCTGGTATATAGCAGTGACAGTTATAATTTTATATCGTCACTGTTATGGAAAAATTAGTAATAATTTTCAAGCCTACCACTAATCCACAAATTTCAATGGCTAAGCGCCTCGATGAAGTTGCTAATAGCCTCTACCAGAAAAATACCATTTTGTCTAGTCAAAAAAAGCAGTCTACTGACATTAAATTATTACACTGTATTCCTTTCGATGCGAGCAGAGATACTTTATGGTTGTAATGTCCACTCCGCGCATATATTTCGTGTCCAACATGACCAGTAGCCCAGCTCATCGCCGTTCTTAGAGGCACTTGTACATGATCAATTTTATTGTAAAATTTCTCATAATGTTTCACTTCTTCGCTGAGGTTGTAATGATTGAATCCGTACTCTAAAATACACACATAAATAAAATATAAGTCCATCTTTAAAAACGCAAGGGCACTTTCCTGCCAAGGGCTCGGTCTACCCTGTGAAGATTTCAGCTTGATTTAGAGCAATAAATAGCAATTAAATTATCAACTTTCACACAAACGTTAAACGAAAAGAATGTTTCTAAAAATCAACAGCTGTGTTCATTAGTTCCGCCTACACCCGAGCGTTGCGGCGTAATGGCCGTGTTGCCAACCCTGGACGAGCAAAATTCTGTAAGATTATTTAAAACTAGCTGATCCGGCAAACGTTGTTTTGCTATATAAGGTTTTGTAATATCTTCTAAGATGTTCATTGAAATTAAGTGATGTCAAAGACAATTTTGTTTACAATTAAATACTCTTAATCAACAACACATTTATATGGATAAAGATTAATATTATTACGTTGATACAACTCTTAACAAATAATGCATGAATTTGTTTACCATAAAAACGGTTCTAGTGACTTAATCTTAAAAAATAGACATATACTGTCGTGGACATTTTTTTAGATCATTTTAAGAGGAATAATTCTTTCTTACATATATTTTTGGTATCTTGAACCGTTTTTGCAGCGCACGCAATGGAAGCCCTCAAGGATGAATAATTTTCCCCGTTTTTTTCACATTTTCCATTATTTCTTCGCTCCTGATAATTGCATCGTGATGTTATATAGCCTATAGCCTTCCTCGATAAATGGTCTATTTAACTCAAAAAGAATTTTTCAATTCGAACCAGTAGTTCCTGAGATTAGCGCGTTCAAACAAACAAACAAACAAACAAACTCTTCAGCTTTATAATATTAGTATAGATTTGTCCTTGTTTTGAAAATAATTTATTTTATTTTATTTTAAAAGGCTTTCAAACAGAATGTATGCATTCAAAAATAACAATAGACATCATGCCATACACACATACAATGCCCCACTCCAATTACGTGAAAGCGCAACATGTACTACAAGCAAATTTCCATATAAAAAAGTGAACTTCCAATACAAAAATTCCTAATGGCACAGTGATATGGAAACAAAAGATCCTTTATACATAAATTATGAATAAAAAAAATATGTTAACTCTGAAACAATTTTAAAAACTTGCTTTGAAAGAGGTCAGAGAACTATTATTAAAGGTCCTACATATACCCCATGAAGGAGCCTGTTTGCCAAGGTCGGTGCGGATATGTATTGTGGCAAATGGTTCATATGAGCAGGGTCTTGAGGCTGAACGTGGCATTTCAGCGGAATGCTCTGTAGAATTTCTGAGCTATCGACCATTGCATATGCATTTAAGGGTAGATAATAAGCGGAATTAGGTAGGATTTTTTTTTGGGGAAAATCCTTATGTAATTTGTCACTTTGGCTCCACGCTGCAGGCGGCTACGACCCAAATAGCAAGGAGACCAAGAAACTTGAGTTAATGACTGGTGGAATTATGTAATAATCGCGTGGTGACCCGAGCGGGGTAAGCAAAGCTCGGATGTTCTTTTTTTGGTGTCCCGGGGGAAAATCCTGCATAGGACCATCTGGGACTCTCTGAAGGCAGTGACCTTCGTGTGTCGAACTCCTACTGACTAAAAATCCTTGGGGTGTCCCTTTAAACACTCTACCGGGCCTGGGAAACTAATTTCACTCAGACACCCGGGTAGCGAAAAGTCTGTTTAGATTTCATCTCTGAAAGGGGTTGGTGTAATGAGCCTAGTCCTCCAAACCTTACTCACAGGCGGCGCACCGGACAGTGCACGCCGCCTCCCTCTTCTCCCTCTCATCCGGGCATCACATTTCCTTTAAGTCTACTGTCTGGTTAGTGTCTCCCATATCTCCACCAACATTACAAAATAACAAAACTTCATTCTTTATCTTTGCACGCCTTTGTTTAATTTCTTCCTCTCACCTTTCAATGTTTGTGCTGATACATCCTAGGTAGATGTATGATGATACATCCTAGGTAGATGTATGATGATACATCCTAGGTAGATGTATCTCTGGAGTGGTCCAGAATTAGCTATTTATTTGTAGTATTGAACTAACAAAAATTCTTAACAAATTCTTATCTACGAAAATCCCGTATTATTACTTTAAAAACTCCTATATCTAGGGATAAAACCGATTAATTGGCATCACTGCATGATGATTAGTCAGGAGGATGTCTGCTGAAACCTACGTAAAGAAGTAATTTTTACACCTTCCGAGTTTCAAATGTAAACCGAGACTATTTTAGACCGCCATACATCGCACGCGCCGCGCAGCTCCGATATGGATGGAATTATGCACGGAGGAATCAACTGTATTTTTACACTAGCTTGAAAAAGTGACTATATTCGTACCTGAGCGTGATAAACACAGGATAGTCGAGAATCCCACAGCAGGTATCAAGTTATTAGATACTGTCTGTTGGCAGTTGCTATGATCACATAGGACAAGTCCGGAGTAGTTGACCATGGTTTTTAAAACGTAATATAACAAAAACTATAAAGATTACATTAAACAAAATAAAAATTATTAAACTTTAACAATTCAAGTGTAGGAATTTTACAAAAAAAGGATAGTTATAGTATATCGTCACGCTGTAACCCTTTCGGGGTGAGCAGAGATACATTAGTGTCTGTATCAACTTTGCGCTTTCATGTCGTGCCCAACGTGACCAGTAGCGCAGCTGATCGCCGTTCTCACAGCACCAGTGCACATGACATTTCTATTAAATGCTGTGCGGGTTTCTTCACGATATTTTCCTTTACCTGTAATCATGTGGTGCATAAATTTTTAAACTGGAAGAACCCAACCTGCCGGGATTCCAACCTACGTCATTCGCATCGCCACGCATGGCTAACGGTACCTTATCCGCTAAGCCACCACAGCTTTAAAGGAAAAAAGAATAACTTGTGACATAATTTGCTATGTCATTTTTATTTAAAAAAGAACAGAATTTGCCATGTCGCTCCTGTCTTGCTTGCTTATCTATTAATTATTAACATATCTAAATATATATAACTCAAAGGTGTCTGACTGACTGACATAGTGATCTATCAACGCACAGCCGAAACCACTGAACGGATCGGGCTGAAATTTAGATGTAGATGTTATGACGTAGGCATCCGCTAAGAAAGGGTTTTGATCTATTCCACCCACAAGGGGATAAAATAGGGGATGAAAGTTTGTATGAAACTTTGTCAATTTAAGACCGATCGGGCTGATTTTGCCTAGTGACAGATTAGTTAAGAATATTGTGTACCGCCGGGTGCTGAGGAAGCTGGCACAGCCTTGCCCTTGGCCCCGGCAAACGGGAGAAGGAACACCCCGGGGGCTTTAGTCGGTGCGACTCCGACACACCGGGGGGTGACCCTCATCGTCCCCTGACAGCCCATAAAGGGTTTCCCCGGGTTAAAAAAAAAAAGAATATTGTGTACAAAGAAGTTTTGTAGGCCCTAATTTTTTACACACGCTAAACAAAAGTAATGCCGCAAAAACTATATCTAATTAAGAATAATACTTCTTAACGCGAGCGAAGCCGCGGGCATAAGCTAGTAGTCTATATGAGTCATAGTTAAACGTCCGAACCGAATGTTTCATGTTTGGTAAAACATCTACTTGTCTTTTCTTTCACGTATATTAGCGATTACTTTTCTCTTTCTTGCAGTCTTTTACAAACATACGCAAAATTTGCGTTGCGCATAGGTGTGCTCCAGGAGCGTTGGCAGCAAATTAGACATAACAATTGTTTTGAACAATTGGGCACCGTGAAAGATCGATTAGAAACTGTTGACAAAAGGATGCATTTAACAACAGCAATTCCAAAACGCAATAAACCCAAATACATTAAAATAAAAGTACAATAGACAAGTTTTCTTTACCTACAATGGCGTCCGAGAAAGAGAAAAATAATTGGAAATACATGAGAAAGAAAAAGACAAGACGATATTTACGAAATATTTGCATTAGGAGCATAGATGGGCAAAATGTAATCAGATTAATAAAAATGATTACGATCACATTTTGCGCTTTTCATCATTAATATGATTACATTTTGCTCATCTATGTTTTAAACACTACAAAATCCCAGATTGCATACACATTTATGACTTCTTAATTTTTTAAATGGATTTAATCGTGATTACAGAGCAAGGAAATTAAAACTACGACTACATTTTGTAATCGTTAATCAATAACCAGATTACATTTTGCCCATCTCTGATTAGGAGCACCATTAGTGTTTAAAAGCGTCTTAAAATTTATGAAATGTTCCTGTAAATGTTGCTTAACCCCGTCCTACAGCCATTCAAGGTCCAAACAAATATCTATAAAATTCAATAAACAAACAAGAATCGTTACATTATAATACATCATATCGCATCTCAGAAGGCTATCAAATCGAGCCGGCCCGATCGTTGATCTATCGTTCAGTGGGAGCGGCCGACCCGTGGGCGGGCGGTCAGGTTCAATTTGAAGTTAAAAATAAGCATGCTGGAACACTTTTACCGATCACTGACACATTGTACCTAGGAAACTGCAATGGCTAGATTACACGTAGCTAGTTCTGGTACAGAATTATACAAAGTCTGCCTCCTCGGAGCCCCAGGTTCTGCGATGTGAGGCTGAAGAGATCTCAGGTTGTTTTATTACACAGATTGCGTTCTGGATATATTCCATCTGGAAAGCTTTCTCATCTCCTGAGAAAGATACCGTCTCCAATGTACGGAATTATCGACGATGTTCAGCATGTCCTGATTGAGTGTGTCCAGAAAGCTAATGTAAGGAAGAATGTTATGTGTGAATTAAAATTAAATAGATTGGATGTTGGTATGTTTTATAGCATTTTGGCGGTGCCCACTAAAGCAACTGCCGAAATGTTATGGAAACTATATGAAAGGTGAGGTATTAAAGGTTTTATTACCATATATTATGCTACGATGGGGCTGATATGACTAAGTTAAAAGCCCCAAATAAAAAATAAATTAAAAAAAAACGTAGCTAGTTTAGAGGCTATATATGAGGCGTCTAATTTCAAAACCCGCTAAAAAAAAAAATTTCGTACAAAATTACTTAATAGTCCTAGTAGTAATTTGAAATGTTTTTGTCAAAGCAAATATTATATATGATTTTTTTCTTTTCTAGAATAATAATTTAAATACCCTATAAGAATGTGATTGTTAAGTCAAAGATATAATTAATCTTAAAAATAAATCATAAATTTATAAAAACTTATAATTAAAGTTTTTATAAATTTATGGGATTTGAAAAAAATATATTGTAGTGTGTTTTGAAATTAGACTCCTCAAATAGTCGCCTGACTACTGGAACTCGTGATAGTTTGAGATTTACAGACGCTATTTCGACTTTAATCAGCAAAGTTCTCAAAAAATAAATTGGTTTTGACAAAAAATTTAATATATAATGCTAACTTCAGTACAGCTATAGAATTCGCAGAGCAAAGTCCATCTAATGAGAGGTACTGAGGGAGTAATTTACAACCCCCTCCCAGAGAGGAGGCCTGCCTAAGGCCAACCGCTCGCCGGGCCCTCAGAAGTATCTGGATCCCCAGGCCCGGCGAAGTTGAAGACTAGGCAGTGCTGGCACCCCGGTGGTTTTAGTCGGTGCACGGGTCCGAAGGGATTCCGGTGGAAATCAAGATGTTCTATTTCAAAATGTATTGACGCCTTTACATTTGGCGTATGTTATTTCTTTTATATTCCAATTATATGACACGCACTAGAGCTAGCCGAACGGTACACATTATATTCAGAAAAGATGAACCTTGATAGCCCACCTTTATCAGGGGTTAAAGGAACACATGCCGAAGCACGCGGCCATCCATCACACGTAACGTATTGAGAGATTTAATCAAACTTACATATTCTGTAGCTGTGATGGCCTAGTGGATAAGCGACCGGCAGCCTTGCGCGGCTACGCGAATGGTTGTTGGTTCAAAACTCGGGTGAACTCTTGGGTTTTTCTAGATTAAATATGGATTTAGGTACCACATGCGAAACATTAAAGGAAAAAAAATCGAGTAAAAGCCCTCATGGCATCTAATAGAAATGTCATGTGTACTAGTGCTGTTAGAACAGCGATCAGCTGCGACACTGGTCACGTTGGGTACGACTTATAGGTAAACATAAAGTAGATACAGCAACTTATCACTTATCGGCTGAAGATCAGCGCTGTATGACGCGTGCAGCGTCGCCCAGCACACGCTGAGCTGAGTGCTCTTAGAGATGGGTAGCAGCACACAGGATACATGATGGGATGTTATGTATTATTCTTTCGCTGTTGTTTTTATATAAATATGTTTGTTGTGTGTTGTTTCCTTTGCCTCAATAAACTTTTTCTTTCTTTTCTTTACTTATGTATCTCTGCTAACCCTGAAAGGGATATAGCGTGACGATATGTCATTATTTAATTTTTATGTCCTTTTGGATTGTGGTTCAATAGCCGTGATCTTTCGCGCCGCTCTGAATAACAGTGAGACAAACGCATTAATTTCATTCTACGACATCTACGTAGCTCAAAAAGGGTAGTTTTTTTAACCAGGAGAAAATCCATTGTGGACCTTCAAGGATTTGATGAGGGCCGTCCCCCCGGAGTGTCAGACTCTCACCGGAAGAACTCCTGGGTACTCCTTCACCCGCTTGCACGCCGGCCGTGGGTGCGGACTTGCAATCTGCCACGACCGGCGCGCAGTGAACCTTGGTAGGCCTCCTCAATCATAGGAAAGAAGGGTAGTTTTTTTTTTGATAGCCCAGGAGAAATCCCTAACGAACCTCAGGGGGCGGTGAGGGCTGCCCCCCGGTGTGTCGGACTTGCACCGACTAAAACCCCCGGGGTGTTCCGGTGAAGGGTAGTTCAGTCCACTGTCGCTAACCGGAGAGTTTACGCTCCGAAGCACATTTCCACTCCGACGCAGCCTTGGGTTTCTTTCAGTTTTCTTCTCAAGGTAATCGCTTCCGAAACGCTAGTAGATCACCGTTAAAGTTTTTCCCTGCCTGGCCACCAAGTCGATGTTACCACCCAACCCATAGCCAGCTGGCTGAGCGTCTTGAGTGCTTGTTCTTCTCAATCAGTGAAGTTGTTAAGGTCAACAGCATAATATCCTGCCCAAAAATAAATAAATAAATAAAAATGAAAATACAAAATAAGTACAAGTAGTTAAGTGAATTCAATCGAATTTCGTAAGCTTATTTTAGGTTTTGAGATAGCAGGGCAATTGCCTGAAGTACATTGTGACCATAGGACGCAAGTGTAAAGATCGTCACAGCACCTCGCTTCGGCCTGTCGCATTTCAGGACCGGTTCGTGTATATCCACATTGTGGCAATAGTGATGACAGCTCTCAATGGATTTTCGTCCCTTGGTGGTCGTTTCCAATTTTGGACTATACTGCACTTTTCATCCGATGCGATGGAGAAAGAGATACTTTACCGAGCCAGTATAAAAAAATGCATTTTGCTCTTTTCACTATTGCTGTATGAATGTTACCATATCTAGGCTCTTTTTTTGTATCCCGGGGGATAATCCTGCATAGGACCATCAGGATCGCTGTGAGGGCAGCGACCCCGGTGTGTCAGACTCCTACTGACTAAAAACCCCCGGGGTGTCCCTCTGATTGCTCCACCCGGGCCTGGGAAGCCAAATTCGTTCAGACGCCCAGCGAACAAAAGGCCTTGTTGAGGCTACTTCTCTAGGGGAGGGGTGGAAGTTCATCTAGGCTCTTTGATAGAAAGTGATACAACGAAAAATTTATAAAACAGAATAAGTGCAATCTCATCACGTCTGTATTAACCAATAAAATAAATAAACAAAATTTCGCTCGTAATTTGTTACAAAAAGGACACTCGAATTTCAAGGTGGCTGGACGCAACGCCCATTTGGCAGATTTCCTAATAACCAAAAGGATCAACTGCGTATAATATTATTATGTTCTTGACAAGCGAAAGGCACACCGCCCGCTGTTCCCCGAGACCTGGGCAGTGTTGCCAGCTCGGATATTCTACATACCGGAACAGCATGTTGTAAAAATCCAGATTTGTTTTATAAAAATCATAATTAAAACAGCACTGCTTTTAACCTGTTAACCGGGAATTAGCTATTGCTATACTCATTTCAGAATGGGGACTTTTTGTTCGCATCGATAAGTAATATCACACCTCAAATAGTTTTCCCGTTAATAGCGCTCAAGTTACAGATTACAAGAACATGAAAATTCATGACGCATTGACAATATAATGGCATATATATAACCACTTTACGGTTTAATATATAAGAACAACGTAGAACGTAAGGTGTTCAATATATTACGATTAATTTCCATGACGAAAAATATCGTCATGCCCATTGCAGTAGGCTTTTATGTATGACGAAATATTTCGTCATACCCAGTTAACAGGTTAAAATGTATTTTAAATGTTTGATATTTTTAACATGCATACTTTTTCGACCTACATTTTTTTAAACTAAGAAAAAATCTTTCATCTCCTACTGGCTAAAATCTCCCGGGAAGTTCTTCTACTCGCTGCTATCCGGTCCAGACGATCAACATTCCCCTTCCTAGTGAGTAAAAGTTTTCTACCGGCACAAAATCTGTGAAGGATATGTGTAGGCTACACTACATAGCTTTAGTACCTTAGACTCCTTCAAGTCCACTGCCCGGTAAAAACCCAAACTTGGAGCAACCATCAGGCAATATAAACATTTCTTCTCTGTGAGGATTGATTATCATAACCCAAAGAATTCATGCTCAACCACATTTCTTTTGTGATTTTTTTTATTATCCGGTCGCAAATCACTTGAATGTGTCACTTGCAATATGCGACAGCCTAAGTATCTTAGGTATGAATATCCGCTGTGATCTCAATCCTAGGGATCATTTAGGATCTGTCATCTCTACAACATCACGTAGGCTTGGTGTCCTGAATAGGGTGCGACGGTTTTTCACGCCAAATCAACTGTTCCTTTTATATAAGGCTCAGGTCAGGCCTTGCATGGAATATTATTCGCATCTTTGGGACGGTTCTGCCCAGTACTTACTTGATGCCCTGGACAGGTTGCAGCGGAGCGCTGTTCGCGTTGTGAATGATCCTGAAGTAACTAAACATCTTGAACCGCTTCAGTTGCGCAGAGATGTTGCCTCACTGAGCGTTTTCTACCGTCTGTATCATGGCGAGTATTCTGAGGAGTTGTTTAACCTTGTTCCACCCTCTCCCTTCCTGAATAGATCCACGCGTGTGGGTTTGCGGTGTCACAGCTATACGGTATCTCACATCCCGGCTAGGACAAAGAAGTTCTCTAACTCCTTCTTTTGCCGTGTCGTTGGGCTGTGGAATGGTCTTCCGGCGAGCGTGTTCCCTCCATCCTATGATATGGGATCTTTTAAACGTAGCGTAAAGAGATATTTGTGCGGGCTGGCATGATCGCTGCGACTGCCGATGGGTTTTTCTTACCTTTCGATAGTCGTTGGCGTTTTTTGGACTGCACCATGCTTACCATCAGGTATGGTGCAGTCACTGTGTCGAGTCAGTATAAAAAAAAAAAATCCTCAAGGGCCGCCCCAGTGTTCTAAACCCCTACTGGCTAAAATCCACCGAAGTGTCATCATCTCATCTTAGTGAGTCGAACCTGAGAGATCGCATTCTCTTTCGACTCGGCGCTCGACAAATGGATACCAAAGAGCTCATATCTTGGAGAGGTGTATGTAAAAATTCCACCGCATCTTTCACTTTTGTTTAGGGCAATCAATCAATTTTAACTGTTAAATATACTGGAGTGGATACAATCAAGCGTTAATAGGGCCAGATTATGGAATCTTGGAAATCGAGACGTCCCGTAATAATCAGGACAACTGGCAACTTTAGTCCTGGGATACCAAAAAACACCTACATTGCACATGACGCCCGTTCCAAATCCCAAAATTCCCTCCAAAACGGTCTCACGCTGAGCGACAGAAAAAAAATCTCTATGCCCGATTCTTTTTTCGAATACCATTTTTTTCCATCCACACATCGGCTATTGTGATGGCACATTCGAGTCGAATTCATAGATTAAGGAAATATTTATAGAGAGAGCATAATTTTTCACACTCTCCACTCTTATGGGCTCACTTTTTATACCAAGAGATAGCAAATATTATAAAGCTGGCGTTTTTCCACATTTTTGAATAGCACAAGGCGAAAACTGCTCTTTTCAGTCAGCAACGCAATGTTGACGCTTCTTGTGTTGCAGTTGTCCACAGACGATAGTGACCACTTACCATCAGGAGAAATGTTTGCATTCCTTTCAAATAAAACAAGCACTTATAGTATTTTTATAATTCATACAACACACATCCAAATATCTAAAATATAGTAAAGTTTACTAGAAACTATGCATTCATACATAAACAATATAAACTTATAACACTCCAATATTTGCATTAGGGTTAAAAAAAAAACATTTTGACGCTCTCTGTTTGATTATTCTATGACGCTCATTGGACCATAGACTCTTTATTAACAAGATTTTGAATATTCCATTGTCGCTAACACTTTCTATGCTCGAAATTTGAAATTTTTTTCTTTTCCTGATCACAGTTTGGACATTTCGCTTGAATTATCGCCGGCCAGTTTTGTTAAAAGGTTTAAGACGATTGCTCGTTTTTTTTTTTTTTCATAAACGTCAGTGAATGGACTTTTGACGTGGGTGAGCGCGTGTATAATTTCCATCAGGTAGTTTCGGCTTGAGATTTTGTAATATATTGATAATTAAAGGACGGCTTAAGGTGGAATTTTTGTCAAAGTTTATCGGGATTTTGATTGAGGTTACGACTCCAAACGTTATGTTACCCAGATCGTCCGTGAAGATGTTATTTTACACGGGCGGTAGCTTTATGATTTTAATATTTATAAAAATCATCAACGTACAGAAGTATATAACTACAATTTTAGCCAAAACTACTTTTATTCTCATAACACCCGAAATATGTCGCATATTGCAGCCGTAAATAGCATTTTTTATGTCATCAATATAAAAATTAAGTTTTTTTTAATTAAAATTAAACTATTGAAGAAAAACATAAATATATTATATTTATTAATATTATTATTTTGAAGAGGTAAGGCAATTATCCGAACTAGGTCGTGACCACAGTACATACGTGTAAAGACCGTCATAGTGACTCGCTTGGATCTGTCACGTTTTAGGATCCGTTTGTGTATATCCACATTTTGGACATAGCGATGGTGGCTATACTTTCCTTTAGGTACAATGTACTTAATTTGTCGAGAAAATATAAAAAATGATTGATAATGCTACCTTAAGCATTTTTGAATATAAATTTTAAATAGACAATTCAATTTTCCTACACAAGTTCCAATAAAATATATAGTTTTTATTATAAATCAATATAAACATTTCAGTTTCACTATTTTTATATAATTTTCAAGAATATAAGGTTGTGTCTAAATATATAATCTAGCAAATTATTTTAATATACAAATCGATTTAAGCATTAACAGGAGTAAAACGCGATGTTCTAGAAACTAAAAAAATTGAGTTATCGAATTCTGTTTCTCGGCTGACGACGCATTCATATACATTTTCACGGGCTAATCGAGAGTCGATTTGTCTTGCTAGATTATAAAAACATTGTCTGCCGTTAATACCGCGTGAGATCGTAAAAATGTAATAGAAACTATTTGATTGGTTATAATTTTTAATAGTTGACGTTTTATTATGGATTTTTATTGCTTCCCGAGCGTTGTTAGTACATCGTTACCTAAGCATAACTGCTTAATAAGTAATAAAGGTATTTAATGCATTAATACCACTAAAAGGAACTTTATCGAATAATCAAGCCCATTTCTTGCGGCGCGCCACTGTCGTTCGTTTTTTATTAATTACTCATTAGAGATTTTTTTTACACTAGTTAACTTAGTGACTACAGAGTACCTGATAGTAAGTACAATGTAGTCCAAAAACGAAAGCGAATATCTAAGGATGAAAATCCATTGATAGTCTACATCGTCATGTCGGCCCACATATACCACGACTGAAGGTCTCTAGGTATATGAGGTACTGGATATACACAAGCTGATCCCGAAACGCGACAAGCCGAAACTGGTCACTATGACGGGCTTTACACCCATGCACTGTGGTCGTGATCCAGACGGGCACCGACGCACTACCACCTCGCAGGGATGGTATATATCAGAAGCTGTAACTGATAGTGTAATTTATCCGAAATAGTTTGATGTCATTTAGATTAGGACGACGGCGACTGTCAACAGATTGCTATCGCCTAGTTATTGCCGTTGTTAAACTTCAGCGTACTTTCATCAAAGGTGGTGTTCCACTCAACCCTTTTCAGCGGACGGATGAAAGAATGAAGTATGAAAGGTAGTAGAATGTGAGTTGTGTGAAATTTGAATTTGAGGTGGTGTTGTATTGTTACTGGTTTATTATTAAAAAAAAGACCAAATGCGAGTAGAACTCATGTCTCGGTCCTCATTTCATCGGTTCCCCAGAGTATCGGCTGAAGATCAGCGCTGGCTGGCGCGTGCAGCGTCGCCCAGCACACGCTGAGCCGAGTGCTCTTTGAGATGGGTAGCGGCACACAGGATACATGATGTGATGCTATGTATTCCTTCATTGTTGTTTTTATATAAATATGTTTGTTGTGTGTCGTTTTCTTTGCCTCAATAAACTTTTTCTTTCTTTCTTTCATTAGTGGCTGTATCCACTTTGCGATTAAATGTCGTGCCCAAAGTGACCAGTAGCGCAACTGATCGCCGTTCTCACAGCACTAATACACGTGATATTTCTATTAGATGCCATCCGTGCTTCCTCACGATACTTTTCTTCACCGGTGGTCATGTTGTGCTTAAATCCGTAAGTAATCGGGAAAACCCCAGAGGTACATGCCGGGAATTGAACCTACGTCGTTGCTAAGCATGGAAGCCGGTCAATTATCCACTAGGACATCCCAACCACAAGTTAACTTAATGATTATACTAAAAGTATAGTTTATCTTTAAAACGCATAGCCAATTACTGATATTAATTTATATTAAAACGAAGCGAAGTTACCTTTGTAGGGAATAATTTAAAACGACCATAAAGTAAAATATTTTATTAGTAAAACTCATTTAAAATACGCTAACGTCGTTAATTTGCAAGTCCAACAATGCATCCATTCCAACGTGGAAAACAACAATGAAGTAATAAGAAATAATTAACTGGCCTTTTAATGGCGGCCATCTTTGATAAATTGCGTATTATGTTTACAAATTGCGCTTTCAAATGTCAAAAACTAATCAAAGGTTGTTCATTTATTTGAACTTTGAAAATCGAACGGTTTACTATTCCTATTGTAAATAAATTTTCTTTTTTTCAAACCATAGATAAAGTTTAATTGCATTTCTCAAGAAATAGTTTTTAAAATAAGAATGGCTATTTCAGCCTTGTCTGTACGCTTTTTACAACTGTGGTTTTTAATTAAGGAGTATTAACATTTATATGCAAAACTTTGTAAATGTTATTCATTTATAAAAAAATGGACAGTGACGTTTACTTTATGATTTACAGGCACACGCTTGACCTCAATCACACCTGGTGGAAGGTGAAAATGATACTTGATAGACTGCACCTGGTCAACCAATATCTATCCACTCTATCCAGAGACTCAGCTTATCCACCGAAATATTTGCTGAAAAGTTGGGTAAGCCCTTGTTTTGACGTTTTAAATAAACTCAAAAGTCTCATAAGATACCATTACCACATATTAAATTTTCTAGGGCAAAGGTCACGTTTATTTATTTCTGGATATTTCTCTTCCAATGCGATAAATAATATTTGAGTTTTTACAAAAGTTGTAGAGCACAAAATTACCTACAAATTATTTCAACAAACATTATTTTATAGAATTAATCCATATAATTAAGAAATAGGGGTAATTATTATCTTTATTTGCACTGGCAGGAGTGGTGACAGTAGTTTTTGCCCCCAATTCGTAAAAACGTGGAAAAATAGATGTGAGGTGATAACTTTCCTTTATGGTGTTTTGTTCATTAACGTTTTATATCATTTGTAAAAATATATTAATTAAATCGTGTTTTTTTTCTTCTCAGACACCAATGTATATCACATTTTGTGTCTAAAGTATTAAAATAATCATCTAGGCCTTTGGAAGATTTAAATCGCTCGAACATAATGCCAGTAAAACCAGGACCTTGACAATTTTGCAAAATAAAAAAATAAAAACGACTCCTGTTTTGCGGTTTCCTGGCAAAAGCCCTACGAGGGTTGACTACCGGCGCGTTCATCTGTCAAATTTGAAATTTAAAATTGGAACGCGGCAGATTGATCGAACTCCTTCGTAGTGTTGATTTGACGAAAAGCCATCACATTAACATAACTCGGTTAGGCAATCCCATAGACATGTAACTACTATAGACTTCCAGAGACATATAATTAAAAAAGGTGATAGTTCTGTAGACGTATCACTTTCAAAAGCAATGATGTCCTTACTTTAATATTTCGTGCATTCGTATTATGGCATCTTAAAAGTAAGCGTACTTCCATGATGTTTTACGAAGACATTTTGATAAAGGTTTTTACTCAATTTGACACTAGCTGGACGCGGCGTAATAGTAATTCGTACACGGTAGAACTAAAACTGTGTAATATTCTGTCTCATTACCTCGCAGGCTTTAACCTATGGATTTATGTATATGTCTCTTATTATTTTAAAGCAGTTTAATTGATAAAAATACTCTAATATATTAAAATTATACTATATCTTACAAACATTACTTCCGCTTTATACAACCGTCTCTCCAGTGCTTATTATCCTAAAAAATCAAACATGAGACAATGGTAGACGATGGATATCCTGCTAGCACAATTCATAGTGACCGTATCTGAAACGCTGAAGGTCCTAGGTCTGTGTCCCGGTACCGGAAACATGTTCTGTCATGAACTGAGTTTTTCGTAAGATATTAATGTATTACTTTATATACTATGTAATATATCTATTTGAATACATTCACATATATTTTTAGTAGGTACTCATATAACAATCGCGAGCTTAGCTTAGTCCTACTTCCCCTAAACAAAGTAACATTTATTTATCGTTAATGCTGATAAAACGGGGTAGATTTATAAAATTGACATAACGTGTCAACGTGACATTTTGAAAGTCTATGTCAATCCCATACATTTCGGAAATACGTTTCTCATGAATGTTAACAGAAAAGATTTTTGTCTAGGCAGACTTAGTCAACGCGTCTGTAAATGTTATGTTAGTGCTTTTCCACTAACATGTTACCAGAAACATACAGTCGTATACTAGACGTCTTATTCTGCGTAGTCTAAGGACGTTAGTTCGTTGAGTTTTATCTATTCTATCTTAAGTAATTTATCGTTTATGGCAAGTTGTGACACTTTTACTTAATTTACATTGAAACGTTCGCCATAAGTTATCGGAACATCTATTTAGTCAATATTTCACACCTGTTCTTTGATAAAGCGTAAACATAAACTTTGAGCCTATGGTCTTCTAGTCGGTAAGCAACCGATATCCACGCGCGGCAACGCATATACTGGGCACCAGTGACGTGCATAGGGTTTTTGGACAAGGTAGGCAGAATTCACGTGTAGTGGGGCTGCGGCGATTTGATTACAGGACCCGCAGTCCCCCCTGATTCGCAGAAGTAGTCACCTTGGGGTTTTTAGCTGGTAAAAGTCGCGGCACACCTCGGCTGCCACCCCCTTCGCGACCGGGACGGTCCTATGAGGATTTTCCCCAAGTAAAAAAAAGGCAGAATTCAAGTTTAATATTATATTATTATATTAAATATTATATTGCACTCATGGGAAAGATATACGGTATAAAAATAGAATAAATATGAATATAAATGCTTCCTTCTTTTATTAAACTTTAATTTATTCCGGAGTTATTTATTGTAAGGGCGTGCAATGCTTTAATGCATCTATGGAATGACTGCTACTGCTGGGCACATACCTCTGGGTTTTTCCAGATTAAGTACCGGATTTAGGCAGCACATGCTCACCGGTGAAGGAAAAGATAGCGAGGAAACCCGCATGGCGTCTAATAGAAATGCCATGTGTACTGGTGCTGTGACAACGGCGATCAGCTGCGCTACTGGTCACGTTGGGCACGACATATAAGCGCAAAGTTGATACAACCAAAGGATGTAGTGCGAAAGCCGACATAGTTACTCGCCTCGGTCTATCGCGTATCGAGATCAGCCTGCGGACGTCCAGTTGTTTATATAGCTAGAGATCTTTTGTCGTGGTTTATGTGAACCGGCATGACGATGACAATTGTCAATGGATTCCCGTCCCTTGACGGTGGTTACCATTTTTTGACTATTTAGGTGCGCTGTAGGGCTGTACCGATGAAGAGGCTGTGTCGTCCGCAAGCCCCTGTCAGAGTACCAGCGCTTCAGAGTCTAGTGCTCTGTAGAACAAGCTGAGACAGGGTCCTTATTGGCGGCGGCCTAGACTTTTCTTATGTATTGTTTGTGATTTTTTTATTTATTCTTATGTTTTTTTCTGGTTTTTCATGTAATTTATTGCATCATGTTGTCACTTCTGTCTGGCTGCTGCTAACAAAACGTTTTCTCTCTTTCTTTCTTTCTGTACTCACTTTGCCGAACCAGTATAAAAATTTACCTACCTACTCCGTTTTTAAAACGGATACAGTGAAACCTGGATAACTGAGAGCTGGATAAGTGAGAAAACTCTGTAAGTGAGAGTAATAGACAGGACCCGTCATTTTAAGCTCCCAAAACCTCTATTAGCGAGAAATAGAAACCTCTGTAAGAGAGAGTCGTTTCTCCCTCATGGACCTCCGTAAGTGAGACTGCTACTTATCTATACCTCTATAAGCGACAGTCGAGCTTCATTTATTTATATTATTTAGGAAGATAAACATTCAAAATACAATAACAGAAACCCATTCCAAATTGACGTTTTTTTTTTAAGTGTAAATTAGTTCTAAATAAAATAAAATTACATAGTACTTGAACGTTTGTTTTGTTTTCGTAAGCTTCTTGATGCCTACCCTTTTTTTTTTCTTAACCCGGGGGAAACCCATCGTCGGACGATGAGGGTCACCCCCCGGTGTGTCGGAGTCGCACCGACTAAAACCCCCGGGGTGTTCCTTCTCCCGTTTGCCGGGACCAAAGGGCAAGGCTGAGCCAGCTTCCTCAGCACCCGACGTTGATGCCTACCCTTATAAAGTACTTATATGTCGAAATCTAATGAAAGTAACATAATATATACACTATTAAAAATATATATGTACATAATACATTCGTACTTGCTGTGACTTGTTATTGCTGCGTATCTCTATAAGAGAGGAACGCTACCCATGTACCTGCATTAGCGAGGAACTCGGGTTAGTGAGAGACCTCTATAAGCGAGAATGAGATTGTGCTCCCTTGAACTCTCACTTATCCAGGTTTGACTATATTTAATTTTTTATTACACTCTGGAAAATTTAGTCATTGTATGTAAGTTGTAAGTATAGATTGACTACACTTAAAAATAGCAATGAGCTAGAGGCACGTCTCCGGATTCAGGACCATTCGCTTTGCCGCGTATGGCATTTGCTCTCTTGTCTACTAGGGCACATTAGCCTGGATATAAATCAAAGAAACTTTATAACGTGATCATACTACATACCTTTATGCATCGTGCATAAATAATGTCATAATTTGCAACAATACACAGGTAAATTCAAAAAGTACAGTTGCCGGTAATTATTTCGAGATATATTATACTTTTAACGACTCTTGGGAATTAAGATATTTTACGATTTCTTTATGAACTTGTTTTGTTAAAACACGTCCAGTTATGAATAACTAGTTAGTTCCGAATATTGCGAAAAATACTCGTAGGAGAGGTAGAGTGTGTGAGCAAGAATTCGGTAGAACGACGTTTTTACAGCGCTTTTTTGCCTATCAGGGTCCTAATCTGTATAATAAAATAAATGATATACTATTTCTATACCCACTGACACAATACACATGTAAACAAAACCTTACACAATTCTTACTTACACTTGACTACAACACAACAGAAACACTATGCTCAAGCACGTACACGCACGCACACACAAACACTATTATATTAAATTAGATTATTTGTATATTAGTGATAAGGAAAGAGCGGGTGTGAGGACCTGGTGATCTGTACCACAGGTATAAAACCTACAGCAGACACCAGTTCCTCACAAACATTTTTATTGTAAATATTTCTGTTATAGTGTAATTCAGTTATTGTTTGTGAGGAAAATAAATAAATATATTATTATTATTATTATTATTATTTATAACCTTTAAATTATACAAAAAAGGTTTTAAGCGTTGCCAAAGACATTTTTTTAAATTGCATATTACATGGACGTCTTCTGTTAAAAAATTATGTAAGAAACCCATCAAATTACAAGTTAAAAACTTCAATAAATATGAATTTGTTATTAATCCTTTTTTTATATAACGTATGTATCATTTCTATTAGTTATTGTTTTTTTTTTGTTCTACGTACAATCTAAACAGCCACAAAAATTAAATTTATTACATATTTAATAAATTAAATTTTTTTGAACCGTTCAATAGTAATATTGCCACACTGAGCATTTTCTACCGCCTGTATCACGGCGAATGTTCTGAAGAGTTGTTTAACCTTGTTTCGCCCTCTCCCTTCCTGAATAGAACCACGCGCGCGGGTTTGCGGTGTCACAGCTTTACGGTATCTCACATCCCGGCCAGGACTAAGAAGTTTTCTAACTCCTTCTTTTGCCGTGTCGTTGGGCTGTGGAATGGTCTTCCGGCGAGCGTGTTCCCACCATTCTATGATATGGGATCTTTTAAACGTAGCGTGAAGAGATATTTGTGCAGGCCGGCATGATCGCCGTGACTACCGACAGGTTTTTCTTGTCTATCGATAGTCGTTAGCGTTTTTTGGACTGCACAATGCTTACCATCAGGTATGATGCAGTCACTGTGTCGAGTCGGTATAAAAAAACATTAAATTACACTCTAATCTCATTTCTCACATTCTTATTATAGTACTTATTTGTTACCTTTTTAGTAGTATTTTTGTTCATTTTTTAAGGACTTATTTGAATGTATAACCTATTAAAATTATCTGCCTAATCAATGTTTTGTTTTAAATATCGATTACGATTTTAATTGATTTGTGAACGACATTATTAATCGGAATATTGTTTTGTACCTACCTATTTAATACACATTTTTGTAGCATAGACTGCGGTCGCCGACATCTATAAAAAAAAATTAGTTAATAACCTGTATTTATTGACAATATAAGTACAATAACGGCTCTGTAGAATTAATATGAAAATGTATTTCATTGCAATTAGAAAGCTTGCATGGAGTTAATGATAGGAACGGATATATATTTATAATCTAGAAATCGCATTTTCACACATAATTCCGCAATGCAACTTAAATGCATTCGATTGAAACTAATCCATAGACAATAAATTATTGCATTCGATAGCAATGCGTGTCGATGCGTTTACTGACATCTCTATTTCGTTTTCCTTGATGGAGAAACTAATTGCCTTATAAAATTGTGTAACGATGTTTGGTTTATTTATAAGCCCGGTGCATTCGGCGTGCAAAACGCTTGATAACGACATTCTTCAGAAGTTTTTGTATAACATTTTCTTTAGTGTTTATCATCGTTGAAATAAGTAAAACTTTTGTTTATAGTTAATAAGCAAACACTCGACCTTAAAGGTAGGTAAAGATGAGTGCGATGATGGACCGCATTCGCTCAACAAATGCCTATTCACAATCATTTAAAGGCTCCCAGCTTCAACGTGGGACATGCCGAAAAAAAAAAAGCTCCCAGATTGTAAGATTGCGGAATAACAGAATTTATTCCGCATTCATTATGAATAGTGAAGCGAATTTTAGTGCAGATATAGGAAAAAGGGGATGGTGGAATCAAAAAAGGATTCTTTTGAGCACTATCGACAACAAAATATACCTATTTATTTCTTGAATATTTTTCTTGAATTTTTGAAAATGTATGTTTGTTGTTGAGGACTGTAAATAAGGTTACATCTACTTATTTATATTATAAATTCAGAATAACTTTCGATACATTTCTTTTGTTATCGCGGTAAAAGTCTTCATGGACTGTCAGAACCACTGCGAGGATAGCGGCCCCGGTATATAACTCTTACTGACTAAAACCACCGGCTATTTCTTCCGACCCATCTGCCGGGGCCAAGGGTACTGCTGTGCTAGCTTCCTCAACACCCGGCGGCGTCGAGCCTTCTTAGAGCTTCTCTCTTCTAACTTTGCGAGAGCACTGTTAAAGGCCAGCCCTCGTTCACTTCATTTGGAGCGGTGCACGCCTGGATATGTTGGGCGACGTACTACCCCAAGTGCGGCGCCCAATCCTTTATATACCTTTTTTTATAATCCGAAGGACATCCTCATGAACCTTCGCCGGACTCTTATCGTTTAAACTCATCGGGATGTTCCTCCTATACGTCTGCCAGAGCCAAGGAAATGGCTTTGCCAGCTTCCACTACACCCGACAACAAAAACCTTTCTGTACCTAAGTACAAGAATTAAATACCTATTTATATAATTACAAATATCTATCATTTATCAGATATATCGAACTTATTTCTATAATATTTGAAGTTTGTCTACCTCATTTTTTGTAACTTTCATATGCGAGACGTTTTTTCGGCCAGTATTAACTATCGAATAAACAGCGTCATAAAAAGTACAACCATGTCTTCTCTTGTCTATGCTCATTAAAAATTACCGCGCCATTTGACAGCAGTTCAAAATTCGAATACAATGTTAATAAACATGTCGGGGCGTCAAGGGGTTCGTATATTTGAATTTGAAATAGGAACGTGGATATTTGGAATTCTGTGCCGAGTCGCAGTGAAAGCGACGCGCTTGGAGCAGCGCGCATAAGACACAAGGCATACAACGCGTTGAGATAATGTCTCGGGGCGTGCGCCGACGCATGCTAAGCCGTCTTGCCGCTATCTAAAATCTTCCTAAGGGTGTTTACGCACTATATCCGATCAAAATCTCTACAAATACGTTCTGAAGTCGTTGTAAAATTATTTGTATGGTAGTTTACACACTACATCCGTCATCATTCTCTTTCTATCCATCATCCAATAAACTCTGAATCAGAAAAGGATATAACAGACTGAAATTATCCATAGTGGGAACTATTTGTAATAATGCTTGCGCACTCCGTCTGAACCGAATTCGAGTTATATCCGAGAAGTGAGCGGACGATAGAGCACGGTGAATAGTAATTGCAGCACGGTGTCCATATTAGATTTTTTATTTTATATCTGTAATAGTTTCGTTTAAGTACATTTATTTATATCTTTATTTATTCTTTTTTTGTTAACTATTTGCATGGTTTTTTAGATCTGTGCTTGTACGGGCTGAGATCCAGAGCCGTGCATCCCGTATAAAAGCTTTATCTCGTTATACCTGGATATGTAACACACATATATACTTAAAACTTGGCCCAATGTAGACTCTCAGATTGCTATTTTGGTAGACACCAGATTTTAAGTCAATATATTTATTAAATTTCCAAATATAACAAGATAATGCTTTATATGGAATGCACGCCACTTCTGAGATCAGAGGTAGCGCGTAAAACGATATCCATTTACGGCCTGAGTTTTTAGATCTGTATATCCACGGATTTAAATCGGACGTAGTGCGTAACTGCCTTAACCGTTGTCTCTGTCGTTACTCATAATCAAACACGGCTTTCGTTTTAATAACAATATCAGGGACTCTGTTTGCCGACTAATCCCCGCATCCTCGGCTTGTTGGCGGATGCCAAACGGTAGTTCTGATATTTATGACATACGGGCTCTATCTTATCTGTGGCCACTCTGCAACATATGTCACGCTGCGGCGCCTAATGGAGACCTGTTGATTCAACACTTTCGTCATAAAACCGTCGAAACAATGCGCGCGGCCATCCCGAGGCGAACACAGCGTGTTCTAAATTTAAATAATGTGATTTTGAATTTCGAATTGAACGAAAAAGGACAAAAATGACAGAATATCTACATTCGGCTAAAGTATAAATTGAATCGTTAAGGTTAAAAGCACGCTAAGCGGTAACTATCAACAGAACTAAGCGACACAGCGCTGTCTTGCATCAAACACAGCGTGTTCTGAAATCGAAACTGCGAATTTGAATTCAAAACTGCACGAAGAATTATGAAAAAAGCATATCTGTTTCCATCAGCAAATAAGCAAAGAGACTTAATAAAGCTAAGAACGTAGTAAGGACAGTCGAATTACGAATGAAGCGCCATCCCGAATCTGACACATGAAAAAAAATGTTTTACTGTAGCAGTGATACGCATGCTACCTAAAAGTATGTGACAGTGAAATTAATTTAGTGGTAGTATATGTGGTCTGGCATGACGACGGTGACTATAAATGGCTTCCCGTACGTTGGTAGTCACTGCTTGTCTAGAACTACACTGTACTTAGGCTGAGATTTATAGACCCAACTTTAAGTTTGCTTAGACTTCACTAAAACATTACAATTTATATTACTCAGTGAATGTCAAAGGATTTGGTAAGTCGTCGATATCTTCAACATCCAATTAACTCTGCAAATGCTTAGGCTATACTCAAGTTTTTATGACATATCCAGTTTTTAGTCAAAACGTATTTATTTTTGGAGAACTTTGCTAAGCAAAGTCGAAATAGTGTCTATGAATTTCAACATTAAACTTTTCAACTTTCCTAAAGGTACGGTGTAGCTATTGTATAAAGCCAGTATTAAAAAAAAATCGTTCCCTTTAAACATACATACTGGATTAAGACTTTTCTGTGATAAAAAAAATCAAAGCAATAATGTATAGGAAGCGCTTACAAAAGTTTAACAACCTTGGGGTCCGCTATAGTCGCTGGGAGCCAAGAAGTTGGCGGGCCTATATCCTTGACCCCGGCAGATGAATAGCAGCAACACCCCGGTAGTTTTAGTCCGTAAGACTCTGACGCACTGGGGCCGGTATCCTCACGGCGACTTAAACGGTTTATGAGAACTCCCACCTGATTAAAAAAAAGCGACTGTGATATTAAATTTCTCCATCAAACACAACGGAGCGTGGATTTTCCTTTAGTATTCATTTTATGGTAACGAAATAAGCGCATATGTAACATTGTCAATAAATCTATGTGTTACACGCACTATGCGGGAAAGAATATGCACGTTAAAACCATAGATGGGCAAAACGTAATCAGATTAATAAAAATAATGAACGATTACATTTTACGTGTTTTACCATTAATATGACTGCATTTTGCTCATTTATGTTTTAAACACTACAAAATCCCAGATTGAGTACACATTTATGATTTCTTAATGTTTTAAATGGGTTTTATCATGATTACAGAGTAAGAAAATTAAAATTACGACTACATTTTGCCCATCTCTGCTTACCATGTAATCACTTTGTCAAGCCAGTAGAAAAAAAAGTGACTCAAAATTCTTTAAATTGTTTATTTAATTATCATTATATCGAGGGGTGAAAGGCTATTTGATTTAAGCGACATTTTATGATGATATAGTAATATATATTCGGAATCAGCGTTTTTTAGCGATTACAAAAATATATATATTACTATATCACCAAAAAATGTCGCTTAAACCTTAATCAGATTACATTTTGCCCATCTCTGGTTGAAACCAGCAATGGGCTAATAAATCCACGTCGCGCCTGGCCGCACCGCCCTGCGTCCTCTAGTTCCATTGCTGCATCTTACCCTAATTCCGCTCTTTTAACTGTCAATCAAACGTCACTCGGAGCGCCAGCGATCTCAGCCGAGAATTAACTCGAAACGTACACAAGACCGGTGTAA
Organism: Automeris io; assembly: GCA_036320925.1. Classification (NCBI taxonomy): domain Eukaryota; kingdom Metazoa; phylum Arthropoda; class Insecta; order Lepidoptera; family Saturniidae; genus Automeris; species Automeris io. The sequence continues at coordinate 828,833 of JAUDJH010000018.1, forward strand.
ATTGCGCTGTTATTTCACTTAATAGAGTATAAACGATCCGTTTTTTATATAAAAGTGAATGTATAATGTTTTTCACACGGACCCGCGTCCATTAAAATTAAGAGACTTATTACACTAGTAATGTCTTTAATATTTATTTTAAATTATATCGACGGATGAAAGGCTATTTGGTTTAAGCGACATTTTTTGGTGATATAGTAATATATATATATATACATATATTCGGAATCAGCGTTTTTTACTGATACCAAATATATATATATATATATTTGGTATCAGTAAAAAATGTCGCTTAAACCAAATAGTCTTTGGTGGCAGGGCTATTGCACTAACTAGGTAATGACGGCAGTACACAAATGTAAAGACCGTCGTAGTGACTCACTTTGCCTGCCTCATTTCGGTATCAGCTTGTGTATATCTAGTAACTCATATACCTAAAGCCCTTCGGAGTCCTAAATTGCGTACACATTTATAACTTCTTAATGTTTTAAAGGGATTTAATCATGTTTGTAGAGCAACAAAATCAAAATTATGACTCCATTTTGTAATCGTTAATCATTAATCAGATTACATTTTGTCCATCCCTAGTTGGACTATGGCCCGGGTTACTAAAAAATGGACCAAGCGCCATTATTATACATAAGGTACTTTTATGAAAGACGTTCAAATGACTGTGTAAATATATAATGTTTATTTGATTCTAAAATAATTATGATAGGTCAATAACTAATATTACTATAGACGCACAAGATTTTTCTATTTCAGTTAGGTACTTCGTATATTACAGCAGTTTTTTCTTAGGAAGTACGCTTTACGCAATTTTTTATTTTAAAGCTTAAGTTAGTTTTTATTCGTAAGCTAGTTAAGTTTGTAGTCTGTTTGTTTCGTTTTTATAATGTATAATATAAGCTTAAGTTAGATTTAAGATTATATTGTAAATTTTTGAGCAAATAAAGGACACCACTCAACCCTTTTCAGCGGACGGATGAAAGAATGAAGTATGAAAAGTAGTAGAATGTGAGTTGTGTGAAATTTGAAAAAATTTGAAATTTGACTTGCCTTATCTATACTGTACACTTAGGGGAAATAAGGGTTCCAAGCCCGGCTTGCCAGAGACCAGAGGAGATCCCGCTGGTTTTTAGCCGACAGGAGTCTACCACTTTAGAACTGCCGTCCTCACGGCTACTCTGACAGTCGTATGCAAGATTTAGAACAGTTGCGAAAATAAACTGTAACCTAATATTACTCACATAAATAGGAACATTAAAGTTAAAACTCATTTCGTACGCCTCGAAGTAAATTTAAAAGGGCATTAATCTCTAGATGTTGACTTAATTTCGTTTTAATGCCACACGTTGACAGACAGATGGCGCGGATTGACCACACGAGTGACATATTTACGGCTAACTAATGGACAATCACCCAGATAGAGTTATGCGCTGAAAAAGATGAAATTTTGTCATGTTAAACGCGTAACTTGATTACAAATCTAAAATAAAATGAAATGAAATGTATCTATTTCGCCACAAACTAACAAAAAACTAGAAATTTAAATGCAGTAACACAAACAACGTACAGAAACAAAAGAAAAATACAAAAACATATAAACATAGCCAAACTGGGACCTTCATCAGCTTAAAGCCTCAGAGGAAGACTGCAGCGCTGATTTTCATGAAGGGCCCCGGTCGTGTTACATCTAAATGCAACTTAAAATAAAGAATTCAATCATGTAAATACAGATATCAAACGTTTCAAATTCATTCAAATGGCATTAATTAACTCATTTGGTTTATTTCTAAATATGAAATAACTATTTACATCGATGTAACATCGCAAAGAAGCCCACACGGCATCTATAGAAACGTTCTGTACAAATGCTCTGAGAACGGCAATCAGCTGCGATACTGGTCACATTGGGCAAGACGTATAAGCACAAAATGGATACAGCTACTTATGTATCTCTGCCCACCATGTAGGGAATATAGCGCAATAATATATTACAATTATCAATAACAATTTTGATTTTGTTTTGCTAGCAAAATATAGAAACGCAGTGTATACAAACAAGATAGGTTAAACGAAGCGTGAAGAGATATATGTGCAGGCCGGCATGATCGCTGCAACTGTTTATACATTTTTCTTTGCTCTCAACAGTCGTAGCCAGTATTCTGGACTGGACCATGGTTACCAGCATATTGCCACGAATCTACGACCATTTACATCGCCACGCATAGAAACCGATTCATTATCCACTAGGCCAGCGGGGCAACATTTTAGTACTACGGATTTTAAAACACAAAATATCGGAGTAGAAAAAAGTTTTATCAAAAAACATCATACTGTATATATGTATGAACTATAGGATTAATGTAGCACTCTGTACGTTTACCTTTATTAAGTGCCGGATTAGGCGATAGCGCTAGGCTTTGCATACGTACTTTATTCACTAAAATAAGCTTCGAATGATTTCGAAATTCTTCAAATAACTCAAATTTTTAACTTCTTTAATAACCGTTTCAAGACGCCGTACGGTTTTGCGCCCTTATGTTGACATTCCAGCTACTCACACGAGGGTATTCCCCGCTTTTTACTGCGGACTGCCAAGGAGTAGAATTCGTTTCCTGCATCTGCGTTTCCTACATCTTACGACATGGGAATCTTTAAACATCGACCGAATCGGTATTTGCCGGGTGAGCGCACTCCATCATCGGCCTCATCATCACTTTCCAACAGGTGCGATTGCGGTCAAGCCCAAGCCTGTCAGTAATAAAAAAAAGTACTTGTGTTTTTTTTATTTCATTTTATTTTATTAATTAGCTAGATAAGACGGGATACTTCGCGCAAACCAACGCCACAAACCTCTTGCGGTATTATGCTCCCGGAGCCCATTTCGCCATTTTTTATATATTTTTGTCCCTTGTATTTTCTTCTTTTCTCTATGTTATGTATGTTTCTATACTTTTCATTTCATTTTTAGTAAAAATGGAATAACATTAGTTCCCACACTTTATCAAATCGTTCACAATTTTCTAGAAGTATTTAATCACAAATTCTACGCAATACAATGATCCATGATTTAATCGATGAATATGAAGGTGTAGGGCGATTGCCCTAACAGAGTCGTGACCACAATACACAAGTGTAAAGACTGTGCAGGTACCATAAAGACAGTCACTTTGACCCGCTTCGGCATGCAGTGTTTTGTTACCAGTTTGTGTAAGTCCAGTTTACATACCCAATGACCTTCAGTGGTATGTGTAGGCTGGCATGACAACGGTGACTTTTAATGCATTCTCGTCCCATGACAGTCATTTCACGCATTATTCACTTTGCGAATCAGTGTAAAAATACGGCAATTCGTATTTTTATATACAATGTCGGATTGAATACTTCTTGAGTTTCTTCCTGTTTTTTTTATAACATAAGTACAACTAAAACAGCGAAATATATGGGGTAATTTCATAGCAAGAACCTAATTCTGTCTAATCTTATAATGGCGAATATAAAATAATCAATTAGATATATATACAAACGAATCATCCCCAATCGATAAATATATGCAATACCGACCCAATTCTCTAAAATTGATTGGATAATCGAATGCGAACAGTTGTAAACAAACCGAAATAATAGCGGCCTCGTCCATAAATTAGCTCCTTCGCTAAACGATCCTAATTACCCATCGATATAGTTTACTGACCCATTTATCCAACATCACTATGATTTATTACCACAGACCACTTACAAACAGACGTCGGAATTTTTTTTTCGACGGGACAATATACCGTTGCTTGTAAGGGACTTAAGGCGCTCAGCCGACGAATTTTATGGGTCGATGGTAACGCAAGGGCACCCCTGTGGAGACGGACCTTCGCTTGGGCGGCTGTGAAAGAAAAACTACTGATAATCTACTTGCGTTTTTAAAGCAACTACCTAGAGAAGAAACGCTTGAACTCGTATAAGGTTGTGTTGAAGCGAGCTTGCGCCTGAAACATTTTTCTATAATCTGTTCAAAGAGTTTATTCTAATTAAGATACTGAGGCGTGCACTCTGCCGGCCCACTCTCGCGTATACCGTAATGGTTGTACGGATCGCTTGCGCACCGGCTGCGGTGGACGGTAGGAGCTAGATTTCGTATAACGTCTCTCATAATCGACCGTGCCTTGCATATGTCGCTCGCTTATTGCTTATTTTTTTTAGTTTTTATGACTTTTTCTTAAGTTTTTGATCAATACACGTTTTTGTGACGGACTTATGGTGTTTTGACCGCCTTCGAACATTATAATACAAATTACTTAGATTTTTTGTATCCCGGGGGAAATTCCTACATAGTAGCATCAGGGTCGCTGTGAGGGCATCGACCCCGGTGTGTCAAACTCCTACTGACTAAAAACCCCCGGGGTGTCCCTCAATCGCTCCACCCGAGCCTGGGAAACCAAATTCATCCAGACGCCCGGAGAGCGAAATACCTTGCCGAGGCTGCCCCTCTGGGAGGCATAGGAGTGAAGAGCCCACCCCTCCAACATCTATCTCTTAGGCGGCGCGCCAGACACTGCGCACCGCCTCCCTCTTATCCGGGCTGTAGACTCCCTCAAGTTTAGAGTAGATATAGTCACTGATGTAACTCTACTCACCCCGAAAGGGATATAGCGTGCCGATATATTTATTATTTATTTAATTTTACGATAAAAACTTTGTTCGAGAGATTATATCCTTATTATACCTAGGTAGGCAATTCTCCATCAGATGAAATACCAGCTTGTTTACCACCTTTAGCCTAAAAAAATTAACCAATCTAACAAACGGAACAATTCGATATAAATAACGCCCTGTTTTTTTTTTACACTGGCTCGACATAGTGACTACAGAGTACCTGATGGTAAGTACAGTATAGTCCAAAAACGAAAGCTACTATCAAAGGATGAAAATCCATTGATAGTCTACATCGTCATGTCGGCCTACATATACCACGACTGAAGGTCTCTAGGTATATGAGCTGGATATGCACAAGCTGATCCCGAAACGCGACAAGCCGAAGCTGGTCACTATGACGGGCTTTACACCCATGCACTCTCGTCGCGATCCAGACGGGCACCGACGCCCTACCACCTCGCTGCTGCTCGTTTAGCACCACCCGGGAGTCACGTGTAGGGAAACTAGGGTAAAGCCTACAGACGCGAGCAGCCTCGACTCCCAGCTTTGTTTCATTGTACTTAATGGGTAGTCTTTGGAGTCGTGGACGCTCAGGGTGGGGGCCCTGAGCAGTGACGTGCATAGGATATTTGGAGAGGGTAGGCAGAATTCGCGTAGGTAATTGGAATGTTATATTATGATAATAAATATTATATTGTTTTCATAAGAAAGATATATGGCGTGAATATAGAATAGATATGAATATAAATGGTTTCTTTTATGTTTCAGTTTAAGAAATTAATTCCAGACTTATTCATCGTCAGGGCATGCAATGCTTTCATGCATCTATGGAATGAACGCTACTGGCCCTGAGCGACTGGGAAGCGAGAAGTAGGCAGAGCATTGTGACGTGTTCTGCCTAAATACAACGAGCAGTGTCGGGGAAGGTATCATCTTTCTCCGAGTTTGTGCCCAGCGTGCGCGGCGCGACGGGGCTGTGGCGAATTGATTACAGGACCCGCAGTCTCCACCAATGCGCAGAAGTAGTCACCTTGGGGTTTTTAGTCGGTACAAGTCCGACACACCTCGGTCGCGGAACCCCCCTGTGCGGCTGCGAAGGTCCTATGAGGATTTTACCCAAGTAAAAAAAAAATGGACAGTCTATTATTATTTCTATGTCTTTTATAAATGCGCTTAGTGAATGCTTTTAAAGTGTTTTGCTAAACAGCCACAATCTTGACATTACCTCACACGTCTTCTGCTAAGGAATAAAGTTCCGTCAGGCGGCGTCAGACGTAGTTGGGTGACACCAGTACGTTCCGACTGGACTGTGGAGACAATATTGTCTGACGGTGAGTGTTTTTCATACTTGACCCATCTTCTTTTTTGAAGAAGTAACTACAACGGACAAGCATTCATTGATATATATATCAATGAATGCTTATATATATTGTATAAGGCCCAGGTCATACCCTGCGTGGAATACTGTTCGCATCTCTGGGATGCAGTAGCGTTCATTTGATAGATGCATGAAAGCATTGCATGCCCTTATGATAAATAAGTCTGGAATAAGTTGCTTAAAGGTAAAAAAAAGGAACTATTTGTATTGATATCTATTCTATATTCACGCCGTCTACCTTTTCTATGAAATCAATATAATATTTACTATCATAATATAATATTCAAATGAATTACGCGAATTCTGCCTACCCTGTCTATCTACGTCACTGGCGTGAAGATATATTTGTGCAGAACGATGGGTTTTTCTTAACTGTTGATAGCTATTGTCTTTTTTAGACTATACAACGCTTACCATCAAGCGTGATGTGATAACTTTGCCGAGTGCACGGTAAGTATAATTTTTAAGTTCAGATTTTATCAATAAGACATATCAAGTGTCACCCAATAATGTCTGACATAGCATCATACGTGTTAAGACAAACTATTCCGGGAATATTAAACTATCAAACAAAGTTGGCGTCACTCGAAGGTAGATCGACTAACTAACAAGCACCGCCCACTTGTGACGGACAGACATAACACTCTGATCCATCGACATATTAATGCCGTCACCGGCAATAAATCCATCACGAATCACCATCAAAATGTGTTAATTCAGGCCCATAAATCTCTAACAAATTTACGTTATATGCCAACGAGACGCCATGTTATAAAACGACCGGATTGAAAAGACCCTGGAATTCAATTAACGGCTGTTAAACTACAGGTGTCGCGAAACTGGCAACGCTATACGCAGCGCTGGCCATAAACAAATGCTGAAAAAACATTTACTTCAAAAATAGAATTCGAATTCCCGCGCTTAATTGCGCGTCGGCCAATGGGAGCGCGGCGGGCGCGAGCGAGAAAGACACGCCATAGAGCGGGACGGAGCGCGATGGGAATCAAAGCTCCGCCTGTTTAACAACATGGCGTTCGTGTTGATTGGCGGGCTTTGTTGATACACCGCCCAATATGCTGTTGCGGTGTACAGTGAAGCCAAGCCCGAAGGCTGCGGGGAAAAGCGGGAGGGATGAGCGGCCGGGGGAGGCGCGGGGAAGAAAAGCGGTTCTAAGGTGTGCGTGCGGTTTTTACATACGGAATTACCGCGTTCCATTTTCAAATTTTTTGCTTTGAATAGCGAATACATTAGTTCGTATCATTTCATGAGGTACTTAATGTTGCGTAATAAAAATTATTTATTTATTATATTTTATTTATCAGACAAGGAAGTTAAAATTAATAACAGAGGAAAATGGCCATATTTCAGCTACCACTTTCTAAACCCACTATTATTGTCAATCTTACAAAAATCAATCCTTGTTTTTCACTAAAAAATTTAATGTTAAACTAAAAATTCAAACATTGGCCTAGCAGAGGAAACGTAAAACGAATATTTTGAATTTGAATTCTTTAACGGGACTTACGCGCGAATGAACTTTTTTCAATAATGGTTTGACGTTTCAATCTGTTTATACAGGCCATAGTAACGAGCAGACCGTGATAATCTCCTGCCGTCTACTCGTGACAAAGAGCTGTGTAACCAGATCGAAACGTCAAACCATAATTAAAAGTTGGTTTTTCGCGCATAAGCCTCGTTAAAGTATTTATAATGAGCATTAACATTTTCTCGACATTAGAGAAATAGGTCACATCTTAGAAATGCATTTGTAAATTTGTAAACAATTTCTAGTTTGACGACAATATAGACTTTTGAAAGAAAGAATAGAAAGAAAAAGTTTATTGAGGCAAAGGAAACAACACACAACAAACAGATTTATATAAAAACAACAATGAAAGAATACATAACATCACATCATGTATCCTGTGTGCTGCTACCCATCTCAAAGAGAACTCAGCTCAGCGTGTGCTGGGCGACGCTGGACGCGCCATCCAGCGCTGGTAATGTTTTGGTTGGCGTTCGGATCTGGAGCTTTGGTAGGCCACGGGTAGAACGAACTTTCTGGAATTAGGCAATATGTCATGGACGAGCTATATTCAGCTTCATCCAGATTCTGTTTATATATTATGCTAGCTGTCCCGGCAGACCTTGTTCTGCCCTATTTCTCTAAAACAAAGTCGCATTGTTTTTTTTTTAATGTTAATAGCTTCCCCGTCAGATTTTATTCTGCCAAAACCTATTGGCCTGTCGGCTGTTTTTTGAAAATTGTTTGAAGGAACCTGACCTTAATGCTATATGTATAAAAATTGACAAATATTGACATTAATATTTATACGTCACTCAATTGTTTTGCCTTCCCGGAACCCGTCCAGTAACATTCAAACTTTATGCTATGGTGTTAAAGTTCAAATTGACTTTTAAATATTATTACGAATTTTTTGTATGAGAATATAGAAAAGTGTTGTTTTTAGACTTTTTCAGACAATTTTTTTAATTTTTCTCTCCGTAATAACCTTCTCCAGACTTCAACAAACACAACAAAAAGAAATCAGCCAAATCGGTTCAGCCGTTCTCAAGGTTCGCGCTTATCAACACATTTAACGATTCATTTTTATATTATAAGAGATAATTCTGTAATAATAATATATGAGCAGTTCATTTTTAAAGTTTTTTTTGTAACCCGTGGGGGAATCCTGCATAAGACCATCAAGGACGCTATGAGGGCAGCGATCCCGGTGTGTCAGACTCCTACTGACTAAAAACCCCCGGGGCGTCCCTCTGATTGCTCCACCTGAGCCTGGGAAGCCAAATTCGTCCAGACGCCAAGGGAATAAAAGGCCTTGTTGAGGCTACCTTTCTGGCAGGGGAAGGAATAAAGCCCACCCCTCCGAAAACCTCTCTCCCAGGCAATACCAGGACACTGCGCATCGCCACCCTCTCATCCGGGCAGCAGACTCCCTCAAGTCTACTCCCCGGCTATTGTCACCGGGGGATGTCGCGCTCGCTCTGGGCGAACGCGTCCCTCCGGCTTCATTTTGAAAGTGACTAAAATCAACTTATCTTTAATTTGAAATACTTAAGATTTTGCATTTTTATATTATGACGTTGACGTTTTGTTTTTCTTTTTACGTTTTTGTTTTGGGAGTCGAAGCTGGTCGCGTCCGTAAGCTTTACCCGAGTTTCCCTACACGTGACTCCTGGGTGGGGCTAAACGAGCAGCAGCGAGGTGGTAGGGCGTCGGTGCCCGTCTGGATCGCGACCACAGTACATGGGTGTAAAGCCCGTCATAGTGACCAGTTTCGACTTGTCGCGTTTCGGGATCAGCTTGTGTATATCCAGTAGCTCATATACCTAGAGACCTTCAGCCGTGGTATATGCGGGCCGTCATGACGATGTAGACTATCAATGGATTTTCATCCTTTGATAGTCGCTTTCGTTTTTGGACTACACTGTACTTACCATCAGGAACTCTGAAGTACTATGTCGAGCCAGTGTAAAAAAAAATTTTTGAAAATACGTGATATAAAATTTTCAAATGTACTAAGTATATTTCAATACCAATTTATTTTTTTGACAGTTCAGCATAAGTTATAAATGTCACAAGTGCGAACTTGATAAAAGATGAAAATGGTCTTAAAGCCACTTTCAAAATGAACAGTTCATATAATATTTAGTCAAATCTTGAGAGCGAGACTTTGGTTTTTTTAAAAATACACAATTTATTATTAAAAGAATATAATGATCGATTTTTAGGCAGTACGACTTAAAATTAACTTAACTTTAATTTCTGAGAGGCTCCTATTCTAATGACAATTCCCGATACAATTCCGTGGCGTGGAGCGCCGCCCTTTTACTTATAGGCTGGCTGTTGGTAAACAGGACCTTACTCAGCCCTCTTCGTATCTGCTGAATAAGCCCCTGCCTCAGTCCAATATGCCTGGGCGAGGGGGGTGCATAACTATTTATTATTATTAAGTTAAAATACCTTAAATTGATAACTTTGGACCGCCGTCTTTCAACGTTAGTGCGGCGGCTCTTCAGATTTCAAGTGTTTGAGCTAATTCATTAGGATTTTGTGCGTTAAAAAAAACTACGGCACATCAGAAATATTGATTCTATTCTCTGTGCATCGGCTAAGCAGGAGGCAGTGACGCATATTTTTTTTTACACTGACTTGTATAGTGACTACAAAGTACCTAATGGTAAGTACAGTGTAGTCCAAAAATGAAAGCGACTATCAAAGGATGAAAATCCATTGATAGTCTACATCGTCATGTCGGCCCACATATACCACAATTATGAATATTAGAATTGAACTAAGTTTAAACTGCAGAGCATCGAGCATCGACGTAGAGTTACCTGCCTCGCGGTCTTTTACCGGTTGCACGGTGGAGTGTGTTCTCAGGAGCTACATTCTTTGATTCCACCAGCCCCATTCCACCACAAAACCACTAGACACCGTGTCGGATACCATCCGTATGTGGTGGATGTTCCTTATATCCGCACGAGGAGATTCGCTTCTACATTCATCATGCGAACGGCTAAGGAGTGGAATATGCTTCCAGCGGCCGTATTTCCGCGATCTTATGACCTGGGAATCTTTAAGAAAAAAGCTAATAGGCATTTGTAAGGCGGACGCGGTTCATCATCGGGCTCATCTTCACCTTCCATCAGGTGTGATTGAGGTCAAGCGTTCGTCTATATATAATAAAAAAAGCGTAAAATGTGTGAAATTGCAATAAATTGACCACGTGATATATCGAAAGTTCATGTAAATACTATATATTTTTCACTTGCTACTAGCATTGTCGTTTATCGTTAGTCACTTTGTCTAGCTATACTCATAATTATATACGATGCAGTCACTTTGGCGAGATCGAATAAAAAAGTGGTTTATAATCAGGTTTCATAGATTCAAGATGTCACGCGCCTGCCAACATTATCATAGCAATAAATCACGATAGCACTATTCTGTTACATGATTAATGATTTCACTAGAAACGCACGCAGAATATCATTTTTTATTCTGACTCGGCAGAGTGACTGCATCACACTAAACGAAAAGTAAAGTGTGATCCAAAAACTTAGTACAACTACCGAGATGGCATCCCGTTTGTCACAGCATTCATTCCGGACTACGCAAGTATGGAATTTCAAGGCGAAAAGAACACGCTCGCTAAGAGACAATTCCAGATTCCAATGACCCAGCAAATAGTACCCAGCAAAAGAGAAGTTCTCTTTACATGATGTTAAGCATGGGTTAGTCCAAAAATCACCAACGACCATCGTCAGGTAAGAAAAACCCAACGGTAGTCGCAGCGATCATGCCGGCCTGCACAAATATCTCTTCACTCTACGCTTAAAGGATCCCATATCATAGGATGGTGGGAACAAGCTCGCTGGAAAACCATTCCACTGCCCATTCTCTTACTTCTCTTGTTTTATTTCAGTACAATTTTTAATCGCAATTCATTCTTATATTTGATGTTTACCTCATAAAACATATAATTTTTGATAAATGCAAGACTGGAAATAGATCGGAACAAGATTTTGACATACTTTTAATTAGTAACTCTCCACTTGAAACACAAAAATATTTTTTTTTAATCAATATTTTAAAGGGCTTTTGACTGCACATGCAGTCATGCCAGCCCTATTGTGCTGCACCATATACATAGATACAAAAAATAGGAAAAACATTACAGTAAGTGTTATGGACACACTATAGAAGATAGAGAAACCTTAAGGTTCCACTAAACTATTATAAATAAATTTATAAATTTTGCGACAAAAATAAATTGTGTCACGCATAATGCCCATTCAAGTATTTATATTTAAATTAGCCGTGGTGGCTGCTGGCAGAATAGAATAGCACCCCCCTCATCTTGCCGCGGTGTCGTAAAAGGCGAATAAGGGATCTCTTTAACACCGCAATTCAACCAGGTGTTCAGAGAAGGAAAACTCGACCAAATCTGCATCCTGCTCCCTCCCGATCGTACTGGTTCTCCATTCCATCGGGCCTGAGGGACCTCGGACGAGAGAGTGCTTTTCTGGCAGCGCGTCCAGTTATGCACTTAAATATCTCCTGCGCAATTGACTGTTTCCGAAAACTGGACCTCGATTTTCTTAATCGGCGTTGAAACAGTCGCCGTGGCCGAATCCGGCTAGGACATCATCATTTAAATTAGAATATAGTTAAAAAAACAAATAAAAATAAATTCTAAAGAAACGGTCTAAGTGCTATTACGTGGATATGCTGCAATGTACACTTTCCTTCGCAGAATTCATCAGATCATTTAAAAAGCGCGCTCTGAAAATTTACAGCAAAACTTTGAAAACAGATCGCTTCAAAGATTTCTTCTTCCTATTAATAAGAGTGATTTAAACCAACGATCGTCTGAGGTTTATTAACTGCACAGTTTAAACATCCGCAAACACTCTAGTTATCACATATTTATGTAAAAACGTAATATATATGCGATAGTTTAGACAATATAGTATCCACGTTGCTAAACTTGCTGTGAATTGAACCGTAAAGTTTTAAAATATTTGAAAGTTATAGCTCGCTGTTGATTAGCAGTGATGGAAAGTCAACTTGTTAACACGTTTGCTGCAGACTTTATATGCGATACTTTCAACCAACGCATTGAGGTTTTATCGACCCAACAATATTCAATGGATATATTTTTTTTTTTTACTTGGGGAAAATCCTCATAGGACCGTCCCGGCCGCGAAGGGGGTGGCAGCCGGGGTGTGCCGGACTTTTACCAGCTAAAAACCCCAAGGTGACTACTTCTGCGAATTAGTGGGGACTGCGGGTCCTGTAATCAATTCGCCGCAGCCCCACTGCGCCGCGCCTGTCAATGGATATCTAGGTTGTGCAGAACTTGTCAATAATCTAAAAATTAATGCTCCATCTCGTTTGCCCCGCAAAACAGCTTTCAATTTTTTTTCTATACCCTTCTTTAAAACTAATCTTGGACAGTTTTCTACCATGCCAAGGATCTGCAGGCAGTACAACGCACTCTCGCGACTCGGTGACTTGGACCTGACTGTTTCTCTTTCAACATTTAGAACAGCGTGTAGAGAGTGACTGTATTTCTTTTTTTTTGTGTTACTTTTTGTGTTACTTGGAATCAGTCACAGTTTCGTTTAAAGTTGTTACTTATACATTCTACAGTATTATCCTTTTGTGTTGTGTCTATATGTGTATTTATATGTTTTTTCTTTTTTTGGAATTTTATCATTATTCTTTAATATAAACTAGCTTTATATATTAATCACTGTACATGCTGTGGTGCCCTATAATTGTGGGGGCATTTATATGTTCTATTTAAGTACCATGATCCTTTTGTTTTCTTGTCTAATGTTACCCATGTTGGGCACCCTATTATGTAAAATAAAATAAAATAAATATCAGTTCAAAGAGTTTATTCTCATCAAGATACAAACCATTTATTATTATTAACCAGTTACTTCCCACAGAGGTATCCAGCATGACGAATTGTAGGTACATTGCCAGCATCTAAGCTGCTGCATGCTTCTCTGAACATAGTGCGTAGCCGCCAACCCGATTTAGACAAGCGTGCTGGGTTAAATATCCAAAATTGTTCCCATGGATTCCAAATATATATTGGAAAAAGAGAAGGGAGGTTTTTTTTAAACTAGCTCGATATAGTGACTACAGAGTACCTGATGGTAAGTGCAGTGTAGTCTAAAAACGAAAGCGACTATCAAAGGATGAAAATACATTGATAGTCTACATCGTCATGTCGGCCCACATATACCACGACTGAAGGTCTCTAGGTATATGAGCTACTGGATATACACAAGCTGATCCCGAAACGCGACAAGCCGAAACTGGTCACCGTGACGGGCTTTACACCCATGCACTGTGGTCGCGATCCAGACGGGCACCGGCGCCCTACCACCTCGCTGCTGCTCGTTTAGCACCACCCAGGAGTCACGTGTACGGAAACTATGGTAAAGCCTACGGACGCGAGCAGATTTGACTACCTGCAGGAATTTTGTGTTTTTGCTAATCAGTGTTCTGACGCATTTAATATATTTGGTGCCTAATATAATATATTTCAAGCCTAATTAATACGCAGGCAGAGTTTGTTTGTTCATGTCGCCTCTCCGACCGAGGCTACTTAACAAAACAGTTAAACATTCGCCTTGTTTCCACTCCCGTCTCATTAGTAGTTGTAAAATGAACAATTTATCGACGCAACACATGCATCACAACACAACACGTGTTGAAGCCACCAACACAGTTTCTAGAGGAGCGCATGAATCAAACGTATTTGCCTTATATTGACAGATCGACGCCATTTTACTACCAGCGGGAGACGGGCTTGTGTGGCCGGAGCATCTCAGGCGCCACATTCACTGTGATTGAATTTCGGCGACTTTTACGTCCTGCCAATTGATTTTAATTAATATCGATTAACTGCTCAAATTCATACCGTATCTCTAATTCATAGATCGATAGCTATACCTGTCTCTTTCAAACCTGTATATACAAAAAGAGATGAACTATAGTTGCCTATCATCATGCGAACAGGTAAAGAATGGAATATGCTTTCAACGACCGTACTTTCGCGATCTTATGACTTGGGAGTCTTTAATAGAAGAGTGAATAGACGCAGTCCATTGTCGAAGTCATCTTCACCTTCCACCAGGTGTAATTGAGGCCAACAGGCTACACCAATCATCATTGATGCCATATCAACATGCAAATGTATGAATTGACGTAACGTGGGAACATGCTATTGTAGAATTTTATGTCAACTTCTGTTTAGTCTAAAATACCATAGTAACCACGTTATTTATAAAACAATTGATTCTTTGACATATAAGAAAAAATATACCAATATATTAACGAAGCCAGCCGCTTATTATTTATCCTGAACCGTCTCATGCAACAAATTGTTCCTGAAACGGACAACTTCATACATTTTGTACCTTCAACTAGCGTTAAGGTTTACCATCGGTCAGTTCATCTAAATCCTCAGCAATTGTCTCCTGGATATTACCTTTGCTATCCTGACTCGACACCGTTACCGCACACCTGATGGTAAGCATGGTGCAGACCAAAAAACGCCAACGACTATCAACAGGCAAGAAAAACCCATCGGTAGTCGCAGCGATCATGCCGGCCTGCACAAATATCTCTTCACGCTACGCTTAATGAAACCCGTATCATGGGATTATAGGAACAAGCTCACCGGAAGACCATTTCACAGCTCGATGACTCGGCTGCAGTAAGAGATAGAGAACTTCTTACTCCTAGCCGGGATGTGAGATACCGTATAGCTGTGACTCCGCAAACCCGCGCGCGTGGTTCTATTCAGGAAGGGAGAGGGTGGAACAAGGTTAAACAACTCTTCAGAACACTCGCCATGATACAGACGGTAGAAAGTGCTCAGTGAGGCAATATCACTGCGTAGCTGAAGCAGTTCCAGATGCTTAGTAAGCTTTGGATCATTCACAATGCAATATCTGACAATAGTAGAGCGATATTCGCTCATGGAGGTAGCACTTAAATTAAAATGAACATAAGTAAATCTAAATATATGTACATATATAACTCAAAGGTGAAGTCGACTGTGACAGGGCTGAAATTTGGCATCCAGGTAGATGTTATGACGTAGAAATCCGCTAAGAAAGGGTTTTGATGAATTCCACCCCCAAGGAGATAAAATAGGGGATGAAAGTTTGTATAAATCTTCTCAGATTTTCGACTATAATATAATATAATAGCTTGATAGTTTTAGCGCCTAATGACAGATTAGGCCCTAATTTTTTACACATGCTAAACAAAAGTAAAGCCACAAAAACTATATCTAATTAATTATAATACTTCTTAACGCGAGCGAAGCCGCGGGCAAAAGCTAGTGTTTTATAAAGTGGTTTCGCATTTTGTGAATTGACGCTTTCGAATTCTAAAGTTACACTACAAGCTACACAAACCGTAACATGGGGAGTGGTACTTGAGGGAGTCTACTACCCGTGCAAGAGGAAAACAGGCTGTGAGTGTTTGCTATAACTTTTTAAAAATAATTTATCACACTGGAAACGATATACAGTCAAACCTGGATAAGTGAGAGTTCAAGGGAGCACAATCTCATTCTCGCTTATAGAGGTCTCTCACTAACCCGAGTTTCCCGCTAATGCAGGCACATGGGGAGCGTTTCTCTCTTATAGAGGTACTCAGCAATAACAAGTCACAGCAAGTACGAATGTATTATCTACATATATATTTTTAATAGTGTGTATATTATGTTACGTTCATTAGATTTCGACATATAAGTACTTTATAAGGGTAGGTATCAAGATGCTTACGAAAACAAAACAAAAACAATAGTAGAATTTCCATGAAAGTTAAAAATGAGTCATAAAATAGCAGATGTTAAATTTGTAATTTGTTTTGTCATTTGTTCCTCCTAAATATTGTAAATAAATAAAGCTCGACTGTCGCTTATAGAGGTATAGATATGTAGCAGTCTCACTTACGGAGGCCCATGAGGGACAAACGACTCTCTCTTACAGAGGTTTCTATTTCTCGCTAATAGAGGTTTTGGGAGCTTCAAATGACGGGTCCTGGCTATTACTCTCACTTAGAGAGTTTTCTCACTTATCCAGGTTTGACTGTATTCACAAAAGCAACCTTTGAGTTACAATATCTTATGTAACTTTGAGTTCATTTTTAAATTGTACAAATTTTTAGCTTATTTTATATGGAAAAGTTGGCCTTTTTTAGACATGCTATTAAGTGAATAAGCTGGGGAATGTACTCTTCTGGCGCTCCTAAAATTTGCCTCCATAGCGGAAACTCAGGCTTTCCCCCCAGATCCGAGCTGGAGATAAAAAAAATATTGAAATATTGACTATAATTAACAATAATTACCAACAGACATCACTGTTTCATTATTCAACTGACCTAAAATATCTACTCCAATAAATAAAACAAAAATATGTATGTACAATGTACATATGCAAATTATAATACACACATAAATATGATTATCTTTAATTTACAACTAAAATATAAATATAATCAGGTAGTAAATTATTTAATAAATTAAATGAGGGACGTAATATAATAGTTACAACCCCATCTTAATACGAATTGACTCGTTAATAAATCAAATAAAACTATCATTTAATAACTTTAATTTTAATCTAATGATAACGATAGTAACTATAATAACGGTTATCGGCTATTTGGCAGATAAATCCAGCCCACTGTCACATCAGCATGATAATTCTCTGATATATATCGATGCCTTCAGTTCTCTATGGGATCGCCTCATTTCGGATTCGATAATTCAGAGAATCTCTGAGCATAGCATGCTGACAGTGACGTGCATAGAGTATTTGAACAGGGTAGGCAGAATACACATAATTAATTTGAATATTATATTATGATTGTCAATATTATATTGCTTTCATAGGAAAGATAGAAAGCATGAATATAGAATAGATATGAATATAAATGGTTCCTTTTTTATCTAACTTTAAGCAATTTATTCTAGACGTATTTATCATAAGGGTATGCAATGCTTGCATGCATCTATGGAATGAACGCTACTGCATGCTGACAACTTTATTTTACAAAATTTACATCCATTCAAATTTTTTTGTTTTCACACAATACTAACCAATCGACAGGAATACCACTAACCCTCTTTTTTAACAAGAGAAAATCCATTATGAACCTTCTAGGTGTCGCCCACCCGGTGTGTAGGAACTCTCACCGACTAAAAACTCTTGAGTACTCCTACATCCCCTTGTATGCCAGCCGTGGGCGCGGACTCACAATCTGCCATGACCGGCGCGCAGTGAGCCTTGGTAGGCCTCCTCAATGATAGGGGATGGGGAGAGTGTCCCCATTCCCTATCATTGTCCCACTATCACTGCCCAGTACCACTGCCCGCGTCAATGTCACGGCGAGATGTTGCGTAGATAGTAGCACGTGAACGCCCCCGTCGGCGACCCGTTCTCCGGCGCTGAATGACCAGGGTAGATGTCGACTCCCTGGTAATAGCGTTAACCCGAACAACACACTACAATCTCAGCCAAGATTAAGAGAACTGTCATCCTAGACAAAACATAACCTAGACCAAGAGCTATTTAAATAGGTTAAGTCAATCTCGTGCTACCATTTTCTACTAAAGTTGTGGCTGATACAAAGTTACTTTCTCCAGTAGACTGTCTGCATCGCAGCGACAATCTTTTATCTCTTTACTTAAAGTATCATTTCTAAAACCGGTTTACCGTATCATTATTAAAAACAAAGTTATTACCGATTAACTGCTAACGTTAGCAAAATTGATTTACCATATCGTTATTAAAAAATAACAGTTATTACTTATTCTATGATTATGGTTAACACGTAACGTTTTCGAAAGTGGTATCCCATATCGATATGAAGAGACAGTTATTTAAGAGTTTCCGTTGCCAAGCTAATACGGCCATGTTTACCGCGGAGACTTCGGTCGTAAAATTAACATACATATATATACTAGATACGATCTAAATTAATTCGTTCACACATCGCCTGTCGTTTTGTTACGTGTATAAATTTTTTTCGTTCGTTGTCGCGACAGATGTTTTTGTTACGCTTAAGGTTTTATTTCACCTTTATATTTTTGCTCACCGCTGAAAAAAAACATTGAGGAACCACTTGGTTAGAGCTATTAGTAACTGGAACCTGTCCGCGTAAAGGTGAATGGTCAAAGGTTCGAATCCTAGCACGTACTATCTGGTTCTTCCAGATTTTGTAAATACCTAGTAAAACTCAATGGGAAAGAAAAACATCGTGATAGAACTAGCATGGCTTCTAACATTAATGTAATATATACTAGTGCTATGGGAACAGCGATCATATGTGCTACTGGTCACGTTGGGCAGGACATATAAGCGCAAAATAGATATATAAATGCATCTTTCCTGTTTATTTACATCAAATTTACGTAACTAAACTAAAATAACGTTTTCATTTTTTATAATGGCACAACATATTGACTAATGGCTGAACTTAAAACGCGAATGGCCGAGGCGAGTGACTATGACGGGGCTTGCACGCGTGTACTATGGTCACGATCCATTTAGACCCATGCCCTGCCAACTCATAATAAAATCCATGTACTATATATTGCATTTAAAACAATACAATACACGCGGAAATCAGTCTCCGGAAGATGACGTGTCCTATTACCACCACACTAAGGAGTGGTCCAAATTAAGCGCTTTCGCGTTACTACTAGAGATGCCACGAATATTCGGCAACTATTCGGTATTCGGCCTATTCGGCCCCTTTTTTTGCTATTCGGTATTCGGCCGAATAGTACGTACTATTCGGCCGAATACCGAATACCAAATCATGTAAAAAAGGCACGTTATATTACTCAAAATTATCTATTTATTTCCAAATTACAACACTTTAGTAATTAAAATTGATCATTGGTAAGTTGTGATGGATGAAAATAAGCTTTTCAGCATTTTTTGGTAGCAAACGATTACGCTTTTCATCGTAAATGTTACTAGCCTCAGAAAATAACCTCTCACTAAACACGCTACTTCCAGGAGAAGAAAGATAAACTTTAGCAAATTTCGAAAGGTTTGGGTATTGTTTTTCGTTTGTATTGGGTATTGTATTGTCTTTGCTGGCCGCGCCAACGCAACGAGGAAAACAGGTTGCAACTTGCCTTAATCCATCTAACGCGCCCCCGACAAGCATGTATTCCATGCCGATTATTCGGCGCTTCGGCCGACAGCGTTGCCGAATATTCGGTATTCGGTATTCGGCCAATTCACTATTCGTGGCATCACTAGTTACTACTTATCATTTTCGATACGTTTCTTTACTTGGGAAAAATTCTCATTGGACTGCCCTGACCTCATGAGGATGGTAGACACGGTTAGTTGGACTTTTACGTGCTAAAAACCCAAGGTGACCTCATCCGCACTAAGACAAGACTGCTGGCCCTTTAATATATTGCTGCATTGTGCCAAGAGCAGTGACGTGCTTAAGATATTTGGACAGGGTAGGCAGAATTTGCGTAATTAATTTGAATATTATATTATGATACTAAATATTATGTTGCTTTCATAAGAAAGATAGGCTGTGTTAATATAGAATAGATATGAATATAAAAGTTGCCTTTTTTTTGTTTACCTTTAAGCAATTTTTCCAGACTTATTTATCATAAGGACATGCAATGCTTGCATGCATCTATGGAATGAACGCTACTGGCTAAGACCTGACATAGTCAGATACTACACTAAAAAAGGTTTTATCACTTATGTAGAAAATTAATATATTGCAATAATTCATTCAATAATAATGTCTACTCAAGAACCCGCCTGTACCAGTCAACCAGTAGCGTTCATTCCATAGATGCATGCAAGCATTGCATGCCCTTATGATAAATAAGTCTGCAATAAATTGTTTGAAGTTAAACAAAAAAAGGAGTCATTTATATTCATATCTATTCTATATTCACGCCGTCTATCTTTCCTATGAATGGAATATAATATTTACTACCATAATATAATAAACATATTAATTACGCGAATTGTGCCTTTCCGGTCCAAATACCCTATGCACGTCACTGCAGTCAACCTATGGCTGCAATTTATAGACGCAATACTTGACTTTGCTCAGTCTTTGCTTAAAAAAATAAGTTCGTGTTAATAAAAAACTGAATATATAATTATAGGAACAGGATTATAGCCTCAGTATTCGCTGAAGCAAATCAAAGTAGACAGAATTAGTGACTTACCATATACTTCGATATTAATCAAATAATATGTATAATTAATAATATCTGAGAGAAATTTAAGGAAACCACCATGGTATCTTATAGAAATGTCATATGTAAGTGCCTTTAGAACAACGATCAGCTGCGCTACTGGTCACGTTGGGCACGACATATAAGCGCTAAGTGGATACAGCCGCTAATGTATCTCTGCTCACCCCGTAATCAGTGACGTACATAGGTTACTTGAGCAGGGTAGGCAAAACTCGCATTATTAATTTGAATATTATATTATGGTAGTAACTATTATATTGCTTTCGTATGAAAGATAGACGGCTTGCGAGCTCTGTGGAGTCCCAGAAGACATACACCATTTCTTGGTGGAATGTGTTCGGAGCGTTTCTATGAGAGAAATCATGTATAAACAGTTTGGTTTGAACAGGTCTGATGTGGGTCTATTTCAGAGCATCTTAGCTGAGCAAACATCTTGCGCAGCTGAGATGCTCTGTAGACTCACGTATACATTGTTGAATTAGCATTTACATTGTGTGATTATGGGACTGACATGGTCAGCCTGATCCAAAGTCCCAAAAAAAAAACAGATTAAAAAAAAAAGATAGATGGCGTGAATATAGAATGGATATGAATATAAATGAATCCTTTTATTGTTTAAATTAAAGAAATTTATTTCAGATTTATTTATCATCAGGGCATGCAACGCTTGCATGCATCTATTGAATGACCGCTACTGCCCGTGATCAATATAGCGCGGTGATATATTATTATAAAAGTTAAGCAAAGACAAAAAGTATACAATAATATCAGTCTAATAGCGTAAGGATTATTTTGAGAACTCGCTATCGCTTATGAACTTGCGCCACATACCTTTGGACGTAAGTTTTTGCTCGAGTTACGTAAGCATGACGCCAAGTGGGATACCATGCACGGGTATCATTATCTGCCGTTTATCACAGACCGCCAGCCGTACCATTCATAGCCTGAGATTTATAGACATTACTTTAAGTTTGCTTACACTTTACTTAAACATTACAATTTATATTAAAAAACAAAAAAACAGTAAAAAACTGTAACAAATTTGTGTGAAATATGCTGACATCCAAGATACAGGGTGTTCTAGTTTGGGTGTCAGCTGACTTTTAATGTGCTGCCTTGTAGTTGTTTGTCGAATAAATAATTTTATTTGTTTTTTTTATATTACGCAATGAATGCCAAAGTATTTGGTAAGACACCGATTTTATCAACATGGACTTGGCTCTACGAAAACAATTGCTTTACTCAAGTTCCTATTATATATTAAATTTTTTGTCAAAGCGAATTTATTTTTTGAGAACTTTGCTAAGCAAAGTCGAAATAGCATCTATATATCTCAGTCTTATAGTAGTATGTATTATTTTAATCTTATTTTCATAATACAAAGGCTCCAGAACCAAAGTGGTCCAAATGAAAATCTAAATTACAGCTTGCGCAGAAAAATACTCATAAAAACTATATCCCTGATGTTAATAAGCACAGCATTGTCCAAGGACAGATTGCAACCAGAGATGGGCAAAATGTAATCTGATTAATGATCAACGATTACAAAATGTAATCGTAATTTTAATTTTGTTACTCTGTAATCATGATTAAATCCATTTAAAACATTAAGAAATCATAAATGTGTATACAATCTGGGATTTTGTAGTTTTAAAAACATAAATGAGCAAAATGCAGTCATATATATATATATATATATATATATATATATATATATATATATATATATATATATATATATAATGGTAAAAAACGTAAAATGTAATCGTTAATCATTTTCATTAATCTGATTACATTTTGCCCATCTCTGATTAGGAGCACCATTAGTGTTTAAAAGCGTCTTAAATTTTATGAAATGTTCCTGTAAATTTTGCTTAACCCCGTCCTACAGCCATTCAAGGTCCAAACAAATATCTATAAAATTCAATAAACAAACAAGAATCGTTACATTATAATACATCATATCGATCATCTCATATCAACTCTCAAAACACAGCAGATTATTCTTCGATAGTTGTTTATGCCAGCCTGCTCTTCATACTTTTTTAAGAAACCCAATATCATAGGAGGAACATAGACTGTATTCGACTGCGCCGGTTTCCATTTTGCATGTTCGTCACAATCCACTTGTCCGACCCGAAACATTCATTAATAACACGATAACATCACCAAAATACTTGAGAAAACCATATTATTTCTAAAAATTACAAAGTTATTGTCATATAACATTGAATTATTACAAAAATAAGTTTTTTTTTGTTATTCTGACTCGACACAGTGACTGCACCATAGCTGATGGTAAGCTTGGGACAGTCCAAAAAACGCCAACGACTATCGTCAGGTAAGAAAAAGCCATCGGTAGTCGCAGCGATCATGCCGGCCTTCACAAATATCTCTTCACGCTACGCTTAAAGGATCCCATATCATAGGATGGTGGGAACACGCTCGCTGGAAGACCATTCCACAGCCCAACGACACGGCAAAAGAAGGAGTTAGAGAAAAGAAAAAACTAATGAAACAATTTAGTTGATAAGCAGTGCTTGGGATCGAAGAGGGTCAAGATCCATTTTACATCATGACCTACTAGCATGATCCGATGCTTTCTTTTTCATTCACGAACAAACACGGTCCCCGTGTTACATTTTACGTTTTATCAATATATTTTTTTTATTTGGATTACTTTGCTCTTTGACTAAAAAACATAATTTGAATATAATTTAACATTGATACCGAGTAACGCCTTCACGTGTCGGACAGGGTTTTTATAACATACTGTATACTGACTCAAATAATGAGGGTAATGTCAAAACTTCAAAAGTATGCAGTATCCACGAGAGTGTAATGAATGAACGTTAATTGCAAGAGATTTGTAAAAAATACATAAATGTGGTGATCCATTCTCTCTGCCTACCCCAATAGATAGGGTGCGTGATTATAAATATATGAACTCAAATAAAAGATATCTCCTCACCTGATAGCAAGTAGCAAATATAGCCTATAAGCGGCAGCGTCAGCCAAAACACTCCTCCTAATAATCCTATAAATGGAAAAATTGAAGGCATGGAAACCTAAATAACTACATTCCTACTTTATATCCAATCCGTCCTATAATTTGAGGTCCTTAAGCGTAGCGTGAAGAGATATTTGTGCAGGCCGGCATGATCGCTGTGACTACCGATTAATTTTTCTTGACTGTCGATAGTCGTTGTTTTTTGGACTGCAACATGGTTACCATCAGGTGTGGTGTAGTCATTGTGTCGAGTCAGAATAAAAATGAAATCTAGTACCATCATATAGGTACTCATTGTCGCCTCTCAGCAATCAAGAAATTCCATTTCATAAAGTTTTTTTATTGTTTTATACTATTTCTATCGTAAAACCTTTAATGAACACTCACTTCCTATGCAATACGCAATTATTTAATCAAAATAAAATATATCTCGAACATACACGAAAAAACAAAATAATAAAAAAATTACCTTTTCTCGTTAAACTCAAATAGTACAATCGAGGAGTACTACTAGATCTGTCACTGTTACCTTGAACCAACTATTCCATATCCATTGTCGTTTTACAAATCTTTCGTAACAAACGCGTTTGTATAAACGCAGCAATGTATAATGAACAATTCAATACAATATATAGTGGTTATAAAATAGCCAGTAACGTGATACGCAAACCTATCACTGAATGGAAAGGCACAGAGCACATTTCACCAAGTATAAAATGCTTGTGGGGATTGTAAAATACATCAGTTAATACTAAGAAGTCAACAACATCATCTAAACGTAACAACATGATCGCATTTGTGAGTATTGATTTTAAATAATCATGCTAAATTTCAATAATTTGAGAGAACGCAACGTTCTTAAAATTATGCTAAGAAATTCCAAACCGTGTTCTAAGTCCGAAAAATATTCTAAATTCAAAATAATTTTAGTGATGTGATAACTAGTAACCGCAACTCTTATCGATTTCCACGCTGCAATGCCTTGTTAAGGGTTTTTTTAGCATTGTAAAAACATTTTTGAATGCTTTTTGCTCTTAATATCAGCTCGATGATATTTCATACTGTAGTATAACACATGCATATGCCTTCAATTAGTAATATTAATGTATTATTTAAAGTTTTTATTTACAGTAGTTTTATAACTACATATATAATTTTACTTTACTATCCATAAAATTAAACATAATGCAAAATAAAATCTTAATGCAAATTTAAAAAGATATATTTGATACTTTAAACGATTACACAAATAATCACATACATCGGCAAACGAACGTGACCAATAGTTACATTATTATATTTCTTACCTCATTACCCTAACAAGTGCTAGCATATTTTTATTCTGAAACTAAATTACACATTGTAAAATATAAATATACGACCAGTTATTGTCAATTACGTGTAATAAGATGCACTTTAAAACAGTTGTATTCGTATTTAACGTTATTGCATACTCACGTTCCAGATATGCGTATAATGCACAATTTTAGCATAACGGAACGTAGCTATTACTGATGAGATGTGATATAACATAATATCATTACGCGTTATGTAACAACTTCCTTAAATAGTTTTGCAGTGAAAGGACAAATAATTAGATATCTGTTGCACACGGCTTTAATGTTCTTGTTCGTAACAGTTAATTTGTTTTCACACGTATACTCATGTAGTGACAGTAACGGCAGGCAAGGGTCTAGAGTTTGTTGACAGTCACCGTCGTTATGTCGGCTCACATATAACACGACTGATGGTCTCTAGGTATATGAACGACTGGGCATACACAAGATGATCCCAAAATGCGATAAACCGAAGGAAGTCACTCAGACATACTTAATGGAAAATAAGAATGGCAGTGCTCGCTCAGTAAAAGCTGGTTTACTTCTTGCTTGAAGACCCTCGGATTTATTCTTTATAGTTTATCAACCTGTCTTGGGAAATGCTAAAAATGGTATATTTAGTTTCTTTTGACGTTTCTTATCAAGGTATTCACTTCCGAAACGCTGATAGATCACCATAGGTGTAATCCCTGGTTGGGCTGCTAAGCCCAGGTTCATACCCAAAGGGGTAGGTACATTTGAGCTACTGTCAACCCATAAATTCTCTAGTTGGTTCTACTGAAAAAGAAACTAATTTAAAATATAGCAAATATCAAGTTGTAAGCAATCTTGTATTGTATACCTTCAGAGAACAGCAGCTGTTGTCCTCCTGGCGGCGTTGGCGAGCGCGCGCCCCTCTGAAGAGTGGGAGCCCGAAGGTCACTCCCACACGGAGCACACGAAGCCATACCACGTGACCGTGGTGAAGAAGATCGGCGTCCCGGTGCCGCACCCGGTGGCCGTCTCCGTCCCGCAGTACGTGAAGGTGCCGATACCGCAGCCCTACCCGGTCCACGTCACCGTGGAGCAGCCGATCCATGTCCCCGTATACAAGGTACATTGAAGCTATTCCTTAGGTGACAATTCGTTAATCATTAACTAGACGAAAAATGAGAATTAAATTTTGAAAGCCTGTAACGTTTCGGCATATTGCGTTATGTGAGGGAAAAAAAATATCACCAAGAGAGAAAGAAAAGGATAGCTATATACCAATGGCACATGTTATACATGTATGCTTCAGACCTTACATATGAACAGTCGATATTTTATATTTGTCGATTTGATATTATATTTTAATAAATTGCATAGGAATCGAACACAATACTTGCAGAACAAGCACTGACTGTTCCGACACAACGCAAATCGAATTGCGTAAATTTGCTAATCTATATCCAATGTCGATCTCACAAGGTTTTTTAAAGAATTCTATAAATATTCATTTTTGAATTTAGTATATTTTCTTTGCTGTATCACTTAAAAAGCTATTAAAGTAATATTTCAGGCTTTTATAATATTGATATTCTAAAAAACATATAAATAGATAACGCTAGTTAAAAAAGTTGTTAAAACAATCAAAATTTCCAAGGCGAGAGCGGTGCGCGATGTGTTCCCGCGCACCGCTCAAAGAAAATGAAGGAGAGCGGAATGGTGTCCAGAGGCCTTCCATCAATAGGCCAGACGTCTCCGGGCGCTGAGGAAGCTGGCACAGCCTTGCCCTTGGCCCCGGCAAACGGGAGAAGGAACACCCCGGGGGTTTTAGTCGGTGCGACTCCGACACACCGGGGGGTGACCCTCATCCTCCCCTGACGGCCCATAACGGGATTCCCCCGGGTTAAAAAAAAAAGTTGTTAAAACAATGAAAGTGCAAAAGACATGGAGCATATTTAAGATTTATATCATTTTAAAATGAAACAAAATCATAATAATTATATAAAAGTTTTTATGTAAGTATTGGTATTGCAATTTAAAAACATTACAAATACAATAATAATTTCATGCTGTAACACTTAAATTACATGTATTCTGTTTTTAAAAACAAAACTCCCAGTTATATCATCGGCTGTGCATTTACCGACGGTTTTTATGTTATCTTAAGACATTAAAAGTCTTTATTCATGTTACTGCATCAATTTATTATATAATGCAACTGGCCGCAACGAAAGTAAAAGCGAATGTCAGTCGACCGTGGCTTAAAAAAAAAGAACATCCCGCGTGTTCTGTGACAGTGACGTAGAGATATCAAACATCGATAATACATTACTATCGATTTTTTTTTCAAACTTTGTTTACAGTTTCAATAAATTATAATTACAACATGCTACTCCGAAAAGTTTTAGTTCATCAATTGAGTAATGGAGGAAATATAATTATTTTATATAGAAATGATCATAAGTCTCTATTTCAAGCGACAAATAAAATTATATTTAAATTCTGACTCTCTAATGTGACTATATTTACTACACTGTACTAGGTAGTTGGTAGTAGATATATTGCATTCGAAAATCCAACTACGATTATCAACAGGCATGAATTTGCAGATAGAGTAATGATTACAGTTTCATTTTTTTATTTATAGGTAGTGCCGCACGTGGTTGAAAAACCTGTACCTTACACCGTCGAGAAACCAGTTCCTTATGAAGTGGAGAAACCCTACCCCGTCGAGGTCGAGAAGAAAGTCGAAGTGCCCATCCCTAAACCTTATCCCGTCCACGTTCCAGTGTACAAACACATCTACCACCACAAAGGCGGCAAACACTAAAAGTATTAACCTTTAAAATTTCGAACAAACAATTCGAAATTCAAAACTTACATTCTATTGAATTTCGAATATTAGAGTAAGACCGCACAATGCGACACGGAGCAACCAACGGCTCAATATAATTATTATTTTTGTTTTTCTAAACGTTGCCAGCAAGGTGTTATTCGTATCTTGCACGTATAAACACGACTTCTGCATGCGCAAACATCGAAACAAAAAAACTACATGTACGTACAAAAATTAGTTCCGTTTGGGAATTAAACTCACAACGCATTATCTGGGCCATCAAGAGATAATTTGTTAACTTGTGCATTTTCATGTCGTACGTTGCAACGTCCGATACATTTTCATAAAAACAAGATTTCTTCGTATTATTCCTAGCTGTATAGTGCAATTTTACTCATAGTTCGAATTATTACAGGGCATTTGTGATTAGCGAAATATAGCTTACTCTGTAAGCTTTCGCTGGGGTAGATATTAGTGGCTAGCAATGGCTTTGTAAATACAAATTAGACTAATGTAAATCTGATGGAGATATAGTTCCACCAGTTATGACTTCAGTTGTTTTATTGTGATATTTATTACGTTAAACGTTTCGTTTGCTGTTGTTTGTTATGATCGTTGTTGACTATTGTATAATTGTTGTTGATTAGTAATAATAAGCGTAATATAATATTATTTTAATAAGTTGAGTGTGTTTTCTTTTTGTTTTTCTCCTTATATTACACCTTGTCTGTTTCAGGAACAATTAGTTATATGAGAGGGCTTAGGATTAAATAAAAGCGGCTGGTTTCTCTTACATCTTCGTATAATTTTCTTTACAATGTCAAAAGTATCATTTGTTTTATCAACAACGAGGTTGCTATGGTTTTAAAACTAAACACACCTACTTCGTTTTTTTTTCTTGTTTCCAATAAACACGTTTGAAAAAGTAAGTCATAATTTAACTAATTTCTAAATGGAAATTGGCTTTTAAAAAGCATGTCTTTAGCCTTATATAAAAAAAGAAAATTCAAATAGGACAAAACTCAGTGGCTATAATCCTCTGCCTCATGGTGAATGAAATTATAAAAACAAGGAATAACACCCTCCGATTTAGGATCACATTCGAATGTGTTATAAATCGGACGTCCGATTTTCAGTTATATTATTTCAAATCCAACGACGTTAAACATTATCTGATATTGATAGGATCGGATCGGAAGGTATGATTACCGCTTTAGTTCTATTTTTAAAATTGTGATGTTAATTATATGAATGCAGTAAGGCCAACTTTCACTGGCTCGGTCAAGGCTCCGAGCGATGACACCGGCACTTAGGACTTCATACTTCTAAAGATAATACTTTACAAATTTCATTCCTTATACAGCGCTGCATTTCTTGGGCTGATCCTTTATCACTTGAAAGGTGAAGCAGGAATGAATAACATTTAATTTTATAATGCAATATCGTAGAGTGTAACATAATATTCTGCGATATTTAATTTGAAATATCTTTTATATCACTATTACATTTATGTAAATTCTATAAAATGCAGCTTAATTAATAATAATATATCGTTACACTATATCCATTTCGGGATCAGATAAGTTAGTGGTTATATCCATTTTGCGCTTATATGTCGTGCCCGACATGATCAACAGCGCAGCTGATCGCCGTTCTCAGGGCACTTACACATGACATTTCTATTACACATGACATGCGAGATACCTCACGATGTTTTTCCTTCACCGGTTAGTATGTGGTACCTAAATCCGTACGTAATTTGGAAGACTCAAAAAAAAAGAAAAAAGAAGAAGAAAGAAAGAAAAAGAAGATGTACGTTCCGAAATTGCAACCTATGTCCATTAGCGCTGTCGCGCATGGAAACTGGTCCATTATCTACTAGGCCGATTATTTACACTATTAATTGATTAATTAACAAAACAATGAAAAAATAAATACTATTACATTTAGATATTTACAGTTAGTTTTCAAAAAATACTAGCTGTCCCGGGAGACCTTGTTCTGCCCTATTTCTCTAAAACAAAGTCACGTTGTTTTTTTTTATGTTAATAGCTTCCCCGTCAGATTTTATTCTGCCAAAACCTATTGGCCTATCGGCTGTTTTTTAAAAATTGCTTGTAGGAACCTGGCCTTAATGCTATATGTATAAAAATTGACAAATATTGACATTAATATTTATACGTCACTCAATTGTTTTGCCTTCCCGGAACCAGTCCATTAACATTTAAACTTTATGGTGTGGTATTAAAGTTCAAAATGACTTATAATGAATTTTTTGTATGAGAATACAGAAAAAGTGTTATTTTTAGACAGTTGCAGGGAATTTTTAAAAATTTTCTCTCCGTAATAACCTTCCCCAGATTTCATCGAACACAACAAAAACAAAATCAGCCAAATCGGTTCAGCCGTTCTCGAGTTTCGCGCTTATCAACACATTTAGCGATTCATTTTTGTATTATAGATTTATTATTGCTAATATAGAAATAAACTAGTATTTGATATATTACCCACTAATAATATTATTTAACTGCCTGTGGATTCCATTACAGGACTTTTCACAGATGTAACTTTCAGAAAAACATTTTGAAACCTAGGTTTAAAAACCACCTGATTTTTTGCTAAATCTAATTGGAATTATGTGTAACACCAATCAGTTTTATCAATAAACTATATTTTTTTATGTAATTCCTAACATTACACTTGACTTTGAATTGCATTGCAACTGTTCTATAGGATATAATTTGGGTCAGGTACCTAATAAGTGTATATTAAATTGACTTATTACGTTGTCCTCTACTGGGACGCGTTAATAGACTAGAGGATAAGAAATTACCTAAGTTTTCTATGAACAGACTTTTACCACTGCTTAACAAATTTTTGCTGGCGGCTCAATTTGCTGTCTTCGGCATCTAACGGCTCTGTAAAATCAAATTTGTCTCATTGGGCGGCGCCGTTTGCACGTAACCGCATATCTCTCACTAGCTGATCCGGCAAACGTTGTTTTGCTATATAAGGTTTTGTAATATCTTCTAAGATGTTCATTGAAATTAAGTGATGTCAAAGACAATTTTGTTCACAATTAAATACTCTTTATCAACAACACATTTATTTGGATAATCTATACTAATATTATAAAGCTGAAGAGTTTGTTTGTTTGTTTGTTTGTTTGAACGCGCTAATCTCAGAAACTACTGGTTCGAATTTAAAAATTCTTTTTGTTTTGAATAGACAATTTATCGAGGAAGGCTTTAGGCTATATAACATCACGATGCAACTATTAGGAGCGAAGAAATAATGGAAAATGTGAAAAAACGGGGAAAATTATTCATCCTTGAAGGCTTCCATTGCGTGCGCTGCGAAAACGGTTCAAGATACTAAAAATATATGTATGAAAGTATTATTCCTTTTGAAATGATCTTAAAAATTGTCCCCGAAAAAATGTCCCCGACAGTATATGTCTATCTTTTAAGATTAACTTACTAGAACTGTTTTTATGGTAATCAAATTTAGTCGAAATTAATGCATTATTTGTTAAGAGTTGTATCAACGTAATAATATTAATCTTTATCCAAATAAATGTGTTGTTGATTAAGAGAATTTAATTGTGAACAAAATTGTCTATGACATCACTTAATTTCAATGAACATCTTAGAAGATATACAATAACTTATATAGCAAAACAACGTTTGCCGGATCAGCTAGTGATTAATATTATTACATTGATACAACTCTTAACAAATAATGCATTAATTTCGACCAAATTTGATTACCATAAAAACGGTTCTAGTGACTTAATCTTAAAAGATAGACATATACTGTCGTAGATATTTTTTTAGATCATTTTAAGAGGAATAATTCTTTCATACATATATTTTTGGTATCTTGAACCGTTTTCGCAGCGCACGCAATGGAAGCCCTTAAGGATGAATAATTTTCCCCGTTTTTTTCAAATTTTCCATTATTTCTTCGCTCCTAATAGTTGCATCGTGATGTTATATAGCCTAAAGCCTTCCTCGATAAATGGGGTATTCAACACAAAAAGAATTTTTCAATTCGAACCAGTAGTTCCTGAGATTAGCGCGTTCAAACAAACAAACAAACAAACTCTTCAGCTTTGTAATATTAGTATAAATTAAGCGCTTCTGCCGACTATGCCTGCGTACATTTGCAAACTGTTTTTCTTTTTATTAGCAAAAAATACAAATTAAATTGATTTCTTTCATTGTACCATTAATGGTACACGCCGACCGATAGAACAGTCCTCAATGTATCATTTTGCGAGGTGGTAGGGCGTCGGTGCCCGTCTGGATCGCGACCACAGTACATGGGTGTAAAGCCCGTCATAGTGACCAGTTTCGGCATGTCGCGTTTCGGGATCAGCTTATGTATGTCCAGTAGCTCATATACCTAGAGACCTTCAGTCGTGGTATATGTGGGCCGACATGACGATGTAGACTATCAATGGATTTTCATCCTTTGATAGTTACTTTTGTATTTGGACTACACTGTACTTACCATCAGGTACTCTGTAGTCACTACGTCGAGCCAGTGTAAAAAAAAATTGATGGTACATGCCGGCGGGAACTTGTCAAGCCTTAGTGTAAATTAAAACGCGCGTTCCAATAAGACTGACATTATTAGTCCAAATGTTAAACATCCAAGGTGGGTTCTAAAGTGCGCATTACGCATCAATTGGAAGCACCTCGGCTATGTAAACACATTAACACAACAATAACTGCGGGTATCCTAAATGCGATGTCCAAATAAACACACTTGCCACCCAAACGCGCGTGCGACCGCATTTACACCAGGCCTCGCGTTACTCGCTCCGGGATCGCCTTGTGTGTCCTGGTGTTAATATACCCGGAGACCGTCCACATATCGGAGCCCACATGACGACGGTCACTGTCAATCAGTGACGTGCATGGGGTATTTGGACACGGTAGGCAGATTCACATTGTTAATTTGAATATTATATAATGATAATAAATATTTATGACCGGTGGTCGTGGGTGTGGTTGTAGACACGGATTTTGGCGTTTTACTGTTTATTTGCACTTTACGGCACACCGAACTGCGACGTACACGCACGTACTCTCGCCTTGCGTCTCGGTTGTCGGCTGAATTTGCTAGAGCATCCCTAGCGCGCGCGCATCCCTTACCCCGCGCATCCCATAACACCCTAACGTCCTTTAGGGCGTTTACCACAAACGCGTATCGGGCGGCGTCTACATGCTATACATTCCACAAAGCCAATGGGCTGCAAGAGTTAGAAATCGTTCTAATAATAATGGTTGTAATTTTTAATGGGTAGAAGGTTGTTACTTGTCCACGACAATAGGATTATGAAATTAGATAATTTCGATCAACAGTTGTCCCTTGATTTAAAGATCGATGGAAACAAATTCGCCGGGAGACCCATTTGGATTAATAACTATACCCATTAAATCAGAAAGTGAGTTCCTACAGTTAACTCCAAGAACAACAGCGACCATCAAGTAATGAAAATGTATTGACACTAACACTTGACAGTCAGTGTTGTTAAGAAGACCGTCATGGCTGAATTAAATTCAAAATTATATTTGTACTTACCATCACATTACAAAGCAATAAATTTAATTGTAATAGTTAATATATAACAGTCGAAGACTGGACGTTTTAATTTACATAATTTGTTATGAAAATTGCATAAATATTAGAAAAAATATATCATAGACAATATATCCTAAGGTGGCAACACAAACGAACCCGCCGGCGGAAGCTTATCGTAAATTTGTTAGGTTATAAACAAGATGGGGAATTTCGCGCGGGAGAAATCTGGATAATTTCGCGCGTTCAATCAACAAACATGGCGCCGCTAACAGCTCTAACGAATGCGTCGAAATATCAAATTAATTACGTCATCGTGGCATAAAGATAAAAGGGATATCGTAACAGTAAATTGTTTTGAGATTGGTTAATAAATGATGGCCTGAGATTTAGATTTAGATAATTTACTCTAAATAGTATATTAGCGTTAGTTAGAACAGAAAACATATTTATGAATCAATTTTAGATCAAGTATATATAAAAATAACATCAGTTTTCAGAATTTCAATCTATATAAATGAATCTGTACGTCTTTCTGTCTACTTATTCTTCAATCTTGTCGACAGTGATAACGTGTGCCAGAAATAACGTATTTATTACATTCGAATCAAGAAATATTGGTATATATAATAAAATATCTGTTTCTTTTAAATCGATCTTTAGTAACGTTACGTAAAACGCTTAAACAAAAATGGTAAAAGGATTCTATTCAAATTTCGAAGCATTGTTGTCTGCGATTCGATTTTTTTACACTTTTTTCAGACAATACTACACTGTTATTATAAATTTAAAAATTTTGGAGATAGATTAATTTACCGGAATTAATAACAGTTTGAACATTTTTTTTATAGATTTAAATTTAATAAAGTGCGTGTTTATTTAGTAATGAAGCGCGAGTTTGTGTACACAAGTTTGTAAATTGTTCGCTTTAATTTTTAATTGTTTATGTTATAAAAACATGGATTCCACAAAAATTCCTTGCCATTTTTATATATAAAAAGTATATACCTTATTGGTTTGAGTAGTTAATATCGACAATACTCGGCTTTTGATGAAAATATGTTCAAATCATAGATTCGATTGGTAAGCAAAGCTAAAAAGGTAGATAATTTGTCGTAACAAAAACACAAGTGTATGCCATAAAGATAAGCAATGAGAATAAAAACACTATAGGTACCTATCAACCAATACAGAAAAACAATAATGTTAAAAACAATTAAATATATCCTCAGTGTGACTTATGATAACTCGTATTGAATACATTTCGTCAGAAAAAATGAACTGCAAAATATACAAGATATAGTTTTGTTCCATAAATCTATCCAACCTCACTCGATTACAAACCGCAAACACGAAACCATCAATCATTCCCGAATCTCGCCTATGGCTAAAAATGTTAAATTATAATGACCGCCAACTAATTTATTATCCTCCGAAGCGCAACTCTATTAAAGATTTTTGACAATACGTCACTCAGGTACCCACACGCTATCAATATCGTTTGACGTCTCCCGTCACAATGTATCAGTGGAGGCGTCCTTATTGTCGTGTCTTCGAGCTTGATTTCGGCTACTGACCGCCTTGAGGATGACTAATTGACAGATCCTCTTGACATTTTGACTAATGCTCAACTAACGCTGAAATGTTGGGTTGGACGTTTGAAAAAAGACGTTAGATCGTTGCGTTGACAGTACAGTTATTAACGGTATTTGAGAGAAAAACGTTTAGGATAATGTCTTTGTTAGCATTTTAATACGGTGGCAACACTGTAATTATTTTTAACTTCATTTATTAATTTGTTACTGAAAAAAAAAAACTGCCTATGGTTTTTACATTTTTAAGCATCGAATGATCAGATAAAGGTGCGATTATTCCATCATGAATTACTTCATTTTTTAAACTATTGTCAATATTTTCATAATTTGATAAATCATTCAACAACATTGACATTATTGGACTATGTTAAAAAATAAAAATGTAGCCATTTGTTTAACAAAGTATTCTTAAAACAATAGATTTTTTTTCATTTTACGTTTTAACCTTTCATATATTTTAAATGTTCGTCTGCTGAATTATTAATATAAAAGAAGAATTGATATTCCTATTTAAATTATACATTTATTCTTTATTTGAAAAATTTATTGGATATTTTCTTTTATTTAATAATATACAATAAAAATTACAAAAGCATCGTCATAATAATTATTAAAAAATGATTGAAGATAAACATACGGATTGAGATGTTAGGAAAAAGGAATGTCAATAAATCTAAATCAAAGTTAAACCGTTTTCACCGTTCTTACAATGGAACAAAACACATTTTGGCACGGCAGTCGGATGAGCAAAGGCAAAATGGTCTGATATTGACGGTCGATGCATCCAATTGATTGGGTACCAATGATGTTATCAATAACTAAATATTCTCTATGGAATGTCCCTTTAGTGTATTCCTTACAATGTTCACGTGTTTGTGGCTACATGTTAAAAAAAACCGGCCAAGTGCGACACTCGCGCACCGAAGGTTCCGTACAAAAAACTAATAAAGTGCTGTACATTGCTTTAACAAAGAGATATATTTAGAGACAAACTTAACTATGCCGTTGATGAATGGCTGTTTTCATATATTAATATAAGACGAGGTCTTTTTACCAACTGCAAATACATATATAATCGCAAAAATCAAACTTTTTTTGTGATATAACTTCTAATTTCGGTTTTCCGAACTGTTTCCTATAGTTGTGATAAAAGATTACTTAGTTATATATGTATAAGATTTGGTAATTCGTGTTGAATTTGAAAGAAAGAAAAGAAAGAAAAAATATTTATTTGTAACTTACTACCTCACTTACAACCTTACCTGCTGTCTTGCCTACCGCCTTATCTAATGACTTAACTACTTTCTTATTTACTACCTAGCCTACTACCTTACCCACTATCTTACCTACTTACTTGCTACCTTAACTACCGCCTCACCTAATGTCTTACCTACTGTCTTCCTTACTACCCAGAGATGGGCATAATGTAATCTGATTAATGATTTACGATTACAAAATGTAGTCGTAATTTTAAATTTCTTGCTCTGTAATCATGATTAAATCCATTTAAAACATTAGGAATAATAAATGTGTATACAATCTGGGTTTCTGTAGTGTTTAAAACATGGATGAGCAAAATGCAGTCATATTAATGGTAAAAAACGTAAAATCTAATCGTAATTATTTTCATTAAACTGATTACATTTTGCCCATCTATGTTATGTCCTTATTACCTTATTTATTGCGTTACCTACGACGTTATCATGTATCGTATGTCATATAACAAAAAAAAAAGCCGCTGACTCAGAATAAATGCCGGGATTGGAACACGCGCTGATCTCTCTTCAGAGAAGACTTCGTTCTCAGGACTGGCGAAGTGTGGGAGAAATTAACATCATATTGGGAAAGCCGACTCCGGTTAATGTAAATGCAGATTCATACAGTTGTCACTTCGCCAGAAGTGAGTTTAAACAACATTACATACCTTACGAGGCTGGAATAGTCATCAAAAAGCACTAAAGCCTCATTAAAATATTTGATTTAAAAAAAAATCTCTCTTCAGCGTCCTGTGTGTGCCAGTAGCGTTCATTCCATAAATGCATAAAAACATTGCATGCCGTTACGATAAATAAGTCTGGAATAAATTCCTTTAATTCAAACAAAAAAAGGATCCCTTTATAATCATATCTATTCTGTTTTCACACCATCCATCTTCCCTATGTAAGTAATATATTATTTATTATCATTATTTAATATTCAAGTTAATTATTTATTTCTGCCTACACTGTAAAAATACCCTATGCACGTCACTGGTGTGTGCCTATATTTGTATATACATTAGGTATGCTTTCGTATACCTTCGTATGTGTGTGTCTATATGCGTACACACCAGAGATGGGCAAAATGTAATCTGATTAATGATGAACGATTACAAAATGTAGTCGTAATTTTAATTTTCTTGCTCTGTAATCATGAATTAATACATTTAAAACATTAAGAAATATGTATACAATCTGGGATTTTGTGGAGTTTAAAACATAAATGAGCAAAATGCAGTGATATCAATGGTAAAAAACCTAAAATGTAATCGTTAATAATTTTCATTAATCTGATTACATTTTGCCCATCTATGGTACACACCACATGCCCACGGATGGAACTACGTGCCACAAGCAACCTAGAAACTCTACCTTCTTTATCTCATCCTTTATTGTCTATGAATTTATTAAAAGAGCATTGGGCATTGGAGATCGGAACCAATCATACAGATTATGGTGTAGATTTCTACTACATGGGATAATGCAGGACTCGCGGAGCAAATAATACATTATATGTTTAAATACTGAAAATTTAATAATTGTTTTATGAAATTTTACGATGTGTAATGTAATAGGAGATATTATTTATATCGGAAATAACAAATAAATAATATATTATTATTTTTATACACTGGCTCGACATAGTGACTACAGAGTGCCTGATGGTAAGTACAGTGTAGTCCAAAAACGAAAGCAACTATCAAAGGATGAAAATCCATTGATAGTCTCCGTCATGTCGGCCCACATATACCACGACTAAAAGTCTCTAGGTATATGAGTTACTGGATATACACAAGCTGATCCCGAAACGCGACGAGCTGAAACAAGTCACTATGACGGGCTTTACACCCATGTATTGTGGTCGCGATCCAGACGGGCACCGACGCCCTACCACTTCGCTGCTGCTCGTTTAGCACCACCCAGGAGTCACGTGTAGGGAAACTAGGGTAAAGCCTACAGACGCGAGCAGCTTCGACCCCCAATATATTATATAATAATGTATTTCCAATGAGTTTTTTTAATGATGTAAGTAAATTATAATAGTATTTTTTGTAAACTAAAAACGCATTGTATGCTTTTTTGTATGTTCCCATTATCTACTGCCATTGCTCAGTTGATTCTCTAATATTATAAATTAAAAATAAAAATTCCTGTATGTAAGTGCTAAAAAAAGGAAAAATATTATTGAATTAACAAGTAAAAGGTTGATAGAACGAAAGCTGGTCGTAGACAGGTACCATCTGCATGATACGGTCACAGATCGTTGCGAATGCCCATTAGACTGTTGATTAGGTGTGAAAGGTCGACATTTCGCGTGATATGTTGCCTACGAACTTGCACAGGAGCCCGCCGGGCAAGGTGGAGCGATGCAATTTGCAATAGTGCAACAGCCCACAACGCTTACATTAACATTACGTCTGTCAGTAACAGGAAAAAAGAAACACAAAATTCGACTTAATACAATTAAACAAATCTTACTGATGCTACGCTTATTATAATTACAAAAGAAAATATTGAACAAGGCGTAAGACTTTCAAACACACAAAACAGCGGTTTTTTTTCGGCTGGTCATACATTGGTGGCCTGGGAAAGACCTTAACAACAAAACCGGGCTTGGTGGGCGAACGCAGAGGGCGCTCAGCCAGCGAAATTTATTGGTATATCATATAATAAGTTCTAAATCACACAGATATGTCGTCAATAATGGTTTTTTTTTCTTTATTACACAGGATTGGTTATTTTGTCCATACTCAGGCCGGGATACGTGTTACACTTATGCCATTGGAAAAAGCACTCTCGTAGGCGGGATAATTTTTATAAGATTTTGAGATACCTGAGATGGTTTATTTCTTACGAAGACTTATTAGTTGGCAGCTGTAGTCAGGACACTTCAAAAATCACTCACTATGTATGACTGCTATAGATTAACCGGGCAAGGAGGGCGAACGCTGAAGGCGCTCAACCAACGAGTTATGGGTTGGGCGGCTATGCAAGGGCACCCCTGTGGGTATGGACCTCGACTTGGGCTGCTGGTCAGTTGAAAAACGAGCTCGGAAGCGACTACTTTGAGAATAAACATCGAAAGAAACTCAAGGCTGCGTCTGAGACAACTGAATATAAGAAAGTATTTCAACGACAACACCACTTACCACCAGTCGGGTCATCAGTTAGCTTGCCAATAAAGGTTAAAAAATATAGCAGCCTGTTTAGCTTATCTCACTTTTTTTTAGTTAGCTCCAAACCATCAACTGGTTTTGGATAAAATATGATAAGGAAATATCTGCATTCCATAAACATGATCATGTTAGGTCCAAAGTCTCAAGCTCCGAAACTAACCGGGCATCGAACCGACACACGGCACACGCGACCTCTAACTAACGACGCATTAATGCACCGCTAACGCATGCAATGCCCCGGCCCTGATTAATAGTCTTTCTAGACATTTATACTTTTTTTAAATAGTTCAACAACTGACTATACCACACCTGATGGAAAGTATAGCACAATCCAAGAACAGCAGCGACTATCAAGGCACAGGTATCTATTTACAGAGTCGTTATAATGCTTGCCTTCATAAAGCCTAGGGGTCTTCTCAGTAGCGTTCATTCCATAGATGCACGAAATCATTGCATACCCTGACGATAAATCAATTTAGAATAAATTGCTTAAAGTCTTTCCTATGACAGCAATATAATATTTATTAACATAATTAATTACGCGAATTTTGCGATCCACCGATCGACACAAAAACCTAGGCAATTGAGACCATATGTCTGTGGGCAATATGCGGATGCTCCCCAGAGGAAAGGGTCATCAAACCCGTTATAAATTGATAGGAAACGCATATAATACGTTTTAGTGGTTAAAATATTGTTTTGTGGTATGCCGGATACGTTCATAGCACGGACATAGTATGATTTGATACAGTGGGAAGACTCGGTAAAGAGTACAGTAAAGGTAACAAACTGCAGTTTTACCCCTTGCTTTTTTTTTTTTCGGCGTGTCCTACGTTGGTGGCCTGGGAAAGACCTTCACAACAAAACCGGGCTTGGTGGGCGAACGCAGAGGGCGCTCAGCCAGCGAAATTTATGGGTTGGGCGGCTACGCAAGGGCACCCCTGTGGGTACGGACCTCGACTTGGGCGGCCGGCCAGTTGAAAAACGAACCTAACGGTGATCTACCAGCGTATCGGAAGCGACTACCTCGAGAAGAAACGCCGAAAGAAACTCAAGGCTGCGTCGGAGTGAATTTAACCCCTTGCCTTACGATTAAATCTCGAAGAATATTACGCGTGCAGACAATTAAATTTAGCGCAATTATATCAAGGTCAATTTAGCTAGAATATGAAAAAGACCATGTGAAACAATAATAATATTTGTATTTTTACAAGTTTAAAGAAGTTTATATGAAAAAAATATAATGCGGGCGACGCCCGTCAAATTCGAATTTAGTACAAAAAATCTTGAGCCCGTCATTTCCACTCAAGGGGTTAATTAAGTTCTGTAACATATTGCGTAGAAATGCGTTTGGGCCTGTTACTTGTCAAGCCAATAGGTAAATAGTGACCATTTGAAAAGTTTTATTTGCATTTTAGTTGCTTATCGCGGCCATATTGCGAAGGGCGCGGTGCGCGGGAACACGGCACATCAATTTGTCAGCGCAGGGCGTTCCGAACACAGTAATTGGCGGTCAAAATATGATAAAAACCTCATTGTTTGCTTTAAAGCGTACTCCACATACGCCCAAAAACAATTAAGCGTTCACGACGCATAAACAAAATTCTTTTAGTTTTTTGTTTGCACGAGGCTGTTTAACTTAT
This sequence comes from Automeris io, assembly GCA_036320925.1. Classification (NCBI taxonomy): domain Eukaryota; kingdom Metazoa; phylum Arthropoda; class Insecta; order Lepidoptera; family Saturniidae; genus Automeris; species Automeris io. The sequence continues at coordinate 870,098 of JAUDJH010000018.1, forward strand.
AACTGGCCATAAAATAGTCGTTACAGATTATAAAGTATAAACATATTATCAACTGTAATGCCGTTTTAAATTTTTATATTCGTTTAACAATTTTTATCGACAATTTGAGTATTGTAATAATTTATAGTTGAACTAATTTTATTTGTTTTACTTATTTTTATTACATATCTTTATTGCTGGTAATAAAATAAAATATTATTAGATTATAAAAGAATTGCAAACAGGTGTTTTTGTACTTGTGACATTTACGACTCTGAAAAAAAAAATTTTAAAGGTCATGAGTTAACTTTATAGGACTTTTATTTCAAAAGCAAGCTAAACATTTTGATAATGTAACATTTTAAATTAGATACTCGGTATCTCAGAGCGACATCTCAGCGGGGAGATCAGCAGTAAATTACAAGAGAAACTGGAGCGGAGTATTGTATGCAGATGGGCCGGAGGCAGCGGTCGGCACAAACGGATTTGCATCAACTTACCGAACAAGATATTCGCAAATAACCACACACATACCTAATTAGGTATGCTCGCGTGCCCTAAAACAAATAATAGGTACACCTAAAGCTAAAAAGCATCAATTTAAATAATTTATACATCTTTCAACACTGATCAAATAAACCAAAGAGTGTATAACTATAACCTATGATGAAGAGAAAACTACAGCTGTATACGTAAAAGCCTAAAGGACTCCACATCCGAATTGAAAATATCTTAATTTCACAAACTTGTAAACATTATTTTGGGTTTTAATTTTTTTAATGCACGATTTCCTAATAAATAGTATGAGAAATCAACCGAATTCTAAATGTAGTTAATGATAAAATACAGAAAAAAGTAGCAAATTTTCTTTGTCTGTTTATAAATATATTTACTTATAATACAATATTCCTACAACATCAAAAACAGTCACTTATTGAGTTCTACAAATCTTTTATCGACAATAACACAATATCTTCTTATATATAAAAATGAATCGCAAAATGCCTTGATAAGCGAGAAACTCGAGAACGGCTGAACCGATTTGGCTGATTTTTTTATTGTTGTGTTTGATGAAGTCTGAGGAAGGTTATTACGGATAGAAAAAATTTAAAAATTCCCTGCAACTGCCTAAAAATAACACTTTTCTGTATTCTCATACAAAAAAAATCGTTATAAGTTATTTTGAACTTTAATACCACACCATAAAGTTTAAATGTTAGTGGACGGGTTCCGGGAAGGCAAAACAAATGAGTGACGTATAAATATTAATGTCAATATTTGTCAATTTTTATATATATAGCATTAAGGCCAGGTTCCTTCAAACAATTTTCAAAAAACAGCCGACAGGGGAAGCTATTAACATTAAAAAAAACAATGTGACTTTGTTTGAGAGAAATAGGTAATAGGGCAGAACAAGGTCTGCCGGGACAGCTAGTTTCAAATATAAATATTACCTCTCATTACTTCTATACCAGGAGTACACCTCATTGTCGTGTAATTATTTGTATTCCCGTAGAATATTGCAACCCTTAATTAACTACCCCTGCCCCTCCCAGAGAGGCATCCTTGATAAAGCATTCCGCTCTCCGTGCGTCTGGATGAATTTGGTTTCCCAGGCTCGGGTGGAGCGATTAGAGGTACACCCCGGGGGTTTTTACTCAGTAGGAGTCTGACACACCAGGGTCGCTGCCCTCACAGCGGCCCTGATGGTCCTATGCAGGATTTTCTCCTGTGACACAAAAAAGACCCTTAATTAACCCACTACCACGCTACACGATAGTGTGGCAGTTGGTATATCGTCCACATACTAGGTCGCGCCACAACCGTAAGAAACAATAGATGTTAATGTCACCAGAGCAGTGAAGATCGTACGGCCAATGTGTGTCCTTTTTTCTCCAGGAAATTCATTTTATTATTTGCGTCATTAGGAAAGTTATATTTGCTACGCCGTCCCTATGTATCCCCACATAGTGGAATTCTACACCTTAATCTATTTGAAAATTGGCGCAGATCTGTTACCAATATTATTTTAATACATACATTTATAGACGGTAAATAAAGAGTTAATCGTTAAAACCACTATATAAGTGTTGCTGCATTAAAAGATATGACATTTTAAATATTGATTCAGATTAATATCACTATACATTTAAGCGTTAAAAAATATTATTTTAGAAAGTGTTTTTATTAGTAATTTAAATTATTTAAAGAGTTGTAATTAAAATTATTTTATATATACCTCTCTTGTACATACATATGTATATGTCGAGGGATGAGGCTTCATTTGCAATAAGCGACATTTTTTGGCGGTATTAAGTTATATACATATATTTTCGGAATCAACGCTTTCTATCGATTCCGTATATATAATATATTATGTCAATATCACCAAAAAATTTAAGTTCAAGCAAATATCCTTTCATGCCTCGATATGTATTTGAGTGTGTTGGTCATGCAAGCTCAGTGCTTTTCTCTTATCCCAAAAGTGCCTAATGATTTTTTTTTATTTAAAAACAGTATATATTGTATTTGTATTCTCTAGGTATATGCCACCTTCATCGTTATCCAATATGACTTCCATTGATAAAGACAATGGAGGTCCGAATCAGCCATTGTTCGTATCACAATACCGTGGCTCATTACTCAGCAGCTCGTTAACGTTGCGACCGCCGCGAAACACCATCTTTATCAGTCCTTCACGTCAAACATCTACTATCTCAAGACACATCCACCGCGGCACAATCGAGAACAAAAAGAAAACGCATCCAACATGACTACCGAACGAATGGCGGCCAGATGCGTATCGACGCGCCAAAAAGCAAAACTTGGAAAAAAACTCGAAATTCGAATCCCCGTTGATATGACATTTCCCGCGTTCCTTTTTCGAAATGCTCCACAGACTGTCAACCGTGGCATAGACAACGAGCGCATTTGAATACGGCCGATTTGAATATAAAGGTCGGCATTCACGTGTCGCGGCCATACATCAGCGGAGAAGGCTTTAAGTCTTTCGAGCGCTTTTCGGACACAAATAAGCGGTTGATCGCCGACGGGACGCGCATAATACGGCCCGATTTGGTTTAGATTGCGATGCTGTATTTATTTAACTACGTGATGAGATGCGACTTACATTCGCCGACGATCCGCGAACGAGGTGCGAATGTTTTAACTGCTTACTGCACCGCTCGCTCGTCGCTTATGTAAATGACAAGTCAGAGTATCGGCATTAAGATAATCATTTAATATATTTATTGCGTGTAAACTTCGATATTAAAACGAGCAACACCCACGACAGAGTCCGCAGCGGCTGATGCCATATTTCATTTGGCCACAATTACGACCATTAAACGGGGCGCACTCTTTGATATTTCCTTTTTTATTTATTGTATCGAACTTATTAGGACACCGTGGCATTAATGATGACAGATGAGCGAGCTATCTCGGCTTAATGCGTTCCGTGGCGGGACCTAAAACGATCGGTTTAGTTGTTGAGAGCGAAATAAAAAGAGTCCCTAGTTAAATTATTATTTCATATGGAAATGTAATTACGTCGCAACGGGTGGCTCGTACATTCCCTTTTCCGACTACTTTACTGTCAAGGTGGGTAAATCGTTTCCAGTATTAATAATATATCATCGTATTATTATCCCTTTTGGAGTTAGCAGACATACATTAGTGACTCTATTAATTTTGCTTTTGTACGTTGTTCTCGGGATACTACATGCAGGTATCCTTGTACGATCGCTTAATTTACTGGAGTACATGTTATACCTACATAACAAAGTCCGTAATAAATCAGTTAAAAAATCTAGATTTAGATACATACCTAATAGGATTGGACCCTGCGACCATTTCCATTTAGCCTAGAATTTACCAATTCTTTGGCAATTTGGCCTCTATAGCATAGTATAGGTGTTCAAAAGTAAAATTGAAATTGCTAATGTCTTATAGTCTTATGTATCAAAGTCAACGGTTAAAGATTACAAGCCTTTAAACACCGTAATTGAAAATAATATTTAACCGTTTTTATCGTGACACAGCGAAGCGTCTAATTAAGTATAAACAATTCGATCTGCATAACAACTACCTTCGAACTAAGCTAAACAATTCCGATACATGTTCTTTTGTTCACAGACAAATGTTCCACATTAACCGCCCAAAATTTAATTATCCTTTCATTATACAAAGCACAACTTATTCCAAGAAGGTCAACCAAGTCATGTAAATGGTATTGCGGCCATTTGTTTCCCATTTTTCGACAAAAAGCGTGGGGTAACGTTCAATTTAACGAACTGGCTATATAACCTTCCTATCAAGTCATAGACAAATTAGCGCAGATCGAATCTATTTCGAATTTGAATAGCGAACGCACGGAACGGAAACACGTTGTTTTTACCGCGTTTTAATTTAATTTTGAATTCGGAATGTCGTCCGGCGCGGACTCCCCGTTGCGTTTACAAATGGCGTCGATACATCAACCCGATGATATCTCTTTCAAGTTTTGAAAGCAGCGCGGCGCGACCGGCGAATTAATAAATGGTTGGACGTTGAAAAAATTAACCCCACTTGAATTATTAGTAGAACGTCTTGAATATTATCTATTCAAAGCAAGGGCGGATCTAGACTTCGAATCAGGGGGGTCACTTAAACAAAATTCAGTTAGTCTAAGCTCGAATTATAACAGATTACAATAATAAATAAAAATAATAAGTACTAACGGCCTTTTATTTTACCTAGAGAAAATCTCCATAAGAACGCTCCAGCCATACGTGGCCACTGACCCACTGCTGATGTACTTCTGCCATTTATTTATTCACCGCACCACCGTCGCGCCTGACAGACACGATTTCGGGGCAAGGAGCCACCTCCCCGATAATATACAGTGTACTCCGACAGATCATGGCACGGCGCTTCTCCGACATATCAGGGATCGCTAATCGTTCGCTCAGGGCCCCCATCCTGAGTGCCCACAAGCCTAAAGGCAAAAGCCAACCAATCAGCTGGAACAAATGCACCAGGCTAGTTGCTGAGACCCCGGTGTCTTCTTCTCCAAGCGGCATCGGCTCTCTACTGTGCCCGCTCTGCGACCTCCTTGTGGGACATGACATCTTCACAGAAAGAGACCACAGCCCTACAGTTTTCATACCCTGCCAGCATGGCCGACACCACTGCCGGCAGAGAAAAGTCATGTCCTTACCTTCGGACCGGATTCCGCCGCTCGCTGTCTCACTCCGAACAATGTGTTAGCGTATTCTGTGCACAATCCTGACCTGAACAGCAGTGGATACTCGGTCATTGCTTCTCATCCAAACCGGCACAAGTACTCAGGGAAAAATCCATGCAATGTGAGTACCGGTGTGTATGCATTAATAAAATCTTTTTTTTCGCATACTTCATTTTATTTATTTAATTTAGGTATACCAAAAATGTTTACAAATTAATAAAATATCATAGGAGTCGTTTAGATTTAATAAAATATCAGTGTCTATCTATCTAAACTCAGCCTCAAATACCTCCAGACTCCAATGACCCCCCACTGAATCCGACTCTGATTTTAAGGCAACTAGAAACTGGAAGCGGATTAAAAGTAACCTTTAATGCATCGATAGGTCATAAATAAACGCAGTGTGACTTTAACGTGAGTTTTAATTTGTACCAACATTTTTTATGCGTGTTTTAGTTGACACCTAATTAAAATAGTACCACATAATTATTATCAAGGAAATGTTAATTAATAAGCGTTTAACCGAAAACTTAACTTTGTTTATACGTAAAGTTGTAATTAACTGAGATCACATGCAACACATTTTTAGTTTTTACCAGATCGACAAAGTGACTGCAGTACACTTGATGGAAAGTACAATGCAGTTCAAAAGCGGCAGCGACCGCCAAGAGACGAAAATCTGTTGACAGTCACTATGTCGGCTCACATATACCACAGCGGAAAGTCTCTAGATATATGAAAAACTGGTTGTACACGAGATAATCCCGAAACGTGTTAATCCGAAGCAAGTCACTATTAAGGTATTTACACTTGTATCCAGAGATGGGCAAAATGTAATCTGATTAATTGTTAACGATTACAAAATGTAGTCGTAATTTTAATTTTCTTGCTCTGTAATCATGATTAAATTCATTTAAAACATTAAGAAATCATAAATGTGTATGTAATCTGGGATTTTGTAGTATTTAAAACATAGATGAGTAAAATGCAGTCAAATTAATGGTAGAAAACGTAAAATGTAATCGTTAATCATTTTCAATAATCTGATTACATTTTGCCCATCTATGCTTGTATCCTGTCGTCATAACGTAGTTCGGGTAATCGCCTTACTACCTCAAACCACCTATCTTATATTTATGTGCTAAAACCCATGGAATTTAAAAATATATGAAAGGTTAGTCGAAAACAAAACGCGCGGTCCACGTGAAGCAACATATTTTCTGTTTTCTTATGCTCATTCATGCTCATTGTGTTTCTTTTTTTCAACTCTACATTTATTGGTACAAGTGCAATAAATTGGTTTTTAATGGTGGTAGGGCGATTGCCCTAACTGGGTCGTGACCACAGTACACAAGTGTGAAAACCGTCATTGTGACTCGCTTTGGCCTGTCGTGTTTAAGGATCAGCTTGTGTATATCCAGCAGCTCATATACCTAGAGACCTTCAGTCGTGGTATATGTGGGCCGACATGACGATGTAGACTATCAATGGATTATCATCCTTTGATAGTCGCTTTCGTTATTGAACTACACTGTACTTGCCATCAGGTGCACTGTAGTCATTATATAAAAAAAAACATTTATTTGTCACAAAACATACAACACTTCAGACTAGGTAAAAAAAAACAGAAAACAACAAAAGCATATACCCTGTGTTGTGATGATGCGCCAAAGGGACGTCAGCTCAGTAAATGCCAAGTGACCAGCCGAACCACCCAGCGCTGATTTTCAGCTGACACCCATTTATTGCGTCGACGCGCAGAAAACAGCAAGGAAGGGATCAATATAAGACAGATACACAGCATTAGAGACAAAAATTCAAAGTATCATAGATGGAACCAGTGTAAAAAAAAACATAGAAATGGACAATAAGAAGATCACGACGCATCAATTCGATGCATGTCGTTGAAATTTCATGTTATTCTATTAGAGAACATTTTTTTATTTCACGTATATGTAGTTTCTTTGTACAGTGTATCACCAGTAATCCGGACCCCGTTTTATCCGACGCCCCCTGTTTTCCGAAACGCTTATCACTGTTGATTGTACAGAAAATGTTACATACATATTAGGTCCTTACATATGAAATTGGCGTTTTTCGTACTGGCCACTTTAATCACAAATTTCTCCTCTTTGGTAAGGAATTCCAAATTCAAATTTGTACAGCTATAGACTCATGTATTTGTGCTTCGATGATCGTCATTCATTTGTTTTTTTCTTCTGTTTTTTTCTGTTTGCGTCACTCATTTTACAAAATGGAAAACTTAAAATATCGCATTATTTACGAGTACGAGTTCCGCCGTGGCACTAGTGCTGCGGAAACAACTCGAAGGGTGAATGATGTGTATGGCGGTCGTGTTGCAAAAGAAAACACAGTTCGTTTTTGGTTCCAACGTTTTCGTTCTGGAAATTTCGACCTGCAGAACAAGCCCCGTGGACGGCCTGAGACTCAAGTTGATAATGAAGAGTTGAAGGCTATTGTGGAAGCGGATCCATCGCAAACCACGTCCGAGTTAGCTGCAGGCTGCGATGTTAGTGATAAAACTGTTTTAATTCACTTGAAGCAAATTGGGAAGATTAAAAAGCTTGAAAGGTGGGTACCTCACGAATTGACTGAAGCAAACCGGCAAACGCGCGTCGACTGCTGCGTTACATTACTAAACCGGCACAATAATGAAGGTATTTTAAACCGAATCATTACCTGTGATGAAAAATGGGTTCTTTACGATAATCGGAAGCCCTCAGCGCAATGGTTGGATCCTGGCCAGCCAGCCAAATCCTGCCCCAAGCGAAAATTAACCCCAAAAAAGTTACTTGTAAGCGTTTGGTGAACTAGTGCCGGTATTGTTCATTACAGTTTTCTCAAATCTGGCCAGACTATTACGGCTGATGTCTATTGTCAGCAATTGCAAACCATGATGGAAAAGCTAGCGGCTAAGCAACCTAGGCTGGTCAATCGCTCCACGCCACTGCTGCTTCACGACAACGCTAGACCACACACTGCGCAACAGACGGCTACTAAATTAGAAGAGCTTCAATTGGAAAGTCTAAGACATCCTCCGTACTCCCCGGACCTTGATCCAACAGATTACCATTTTTTTCGAAATTTGGATAACTTTTTGCAAGGGAAAAAATTCAACTCCGATGGGGCAGTCCAAATCGCCTTCAAAGATTTTATTGATTCCCGTCCGACTGGTTTTTTTAGTATAGGGATCAATGAACTACCTATGAGATGGCAAAAATGCATAGAAAATAATGGTTCATACTTTGATTAATTAAATATATTATATTAAAAAATATTCGACCTTTTTGTTCCTCCCATACAAAACGCCAATTTCATATGTAAGGACCTAATATTATAATGGTATACATAATTATTTAGTATGATTGGTAGGTTGTGTAATTTGTGGAATTACAAGGTACTCTTTTTCGAAAAAATCTCAGTTTAAGAGGGTCTTAGGCAGTACTTTATAACTCGAAAAAATTGATAGTCTGACATCGCCCTGCAAAACGTTTGTCTGATAACCGGGGGTCCATTGTTTTTCCTTATTAAAGATTTTGCAAAATCGTCTTTACAGACAGATAAACTGATGGATAACAAAGTGGGCCATAAGAATTTCTTTTTCCTTTTGACATACGGAACCCTAAAAGCAGTGTGGTAAAGCCGGTTCCAAAAGTATCCTCGATTGAATATTTTCATATTCGAATTTGATTGATTGCTAATATATTCGTGTAGGTGCTGGGGCTTGTTACGTATGCTCTCTGCGGGAAGCAAGTAATAGTATGAGTGTAAGATGATAGGATTACGTGTAGGTTCCTTTCTGTTATAGTTTTATTACCTTCTATTTTATTATTTTTACTCAGGGAAATCCTCAAAGGGTTGTCCCGGCTGTACGTACACAACCGAATGTGCCGGACTATTACTATCTAAAAACCTCAAAGTGCGAGATCTAAATTTAATGATGGCAAGATATGTACATTGTGTGAACTTCTCTTATACCTGCAAAAAGAGAAATTTATAAAATAAAAAACAACTATTAAAGTATTACTTATTTTTACGTTTTGATTTATTACTTTTTGCAGCATTTTTTTTTAAGTGAAATTTCTATAGAATCGTTCTGATTTCAAACCGGATACAACGTATAAACAACAGATAAGAGACACAAATATAAAAATTAGTGAGCCAGAGCGAGAGAGCAAATGTTGATGTATATGTGCGTATTACAGCTCTTTACTAAGAAGTCAGCGTGGTGTGTTATTATTTAACAGTGTTTGTGAGTATTTTTATATCTTGTTGTGCTAAATAATAAATTTTAAAATCGACGCAAAAAAAAATGAAATTAAAATTACAAAAAAGCAGGAAAAGTTCAACAGAACGTAGTTGCGAGTTTCGTATGCGTAAAATACAATTATTGAACAATCAAGATAGATGTTCAAATATAAATGTTTATAAACACCAATAATTTATGTAACATATCGTAATTAAAATATAAAATATCTTTTAAAATTAATCAAGATACTTACATTTTTAACCAAATAACCTTTGTAATTATCCTACCCTTGTTATATACATTCATCTCATTCTTTTGTCGATTTACTGAAGTTTCACTTCTATCGTCTGTTAATCGCACACACCTTTTTTTGTTTTAATTAAAAACACTTCTAAGTGTATGCTTTTAAATTATTCTAATATTTCTTATATTTCGGCTGGTGGGTCGCATCGCCTACGCATTAGAGCCGGTACACACGATGTTTTACGATGCCGCAACGACAGCACTCAGTCTTGTCTTTTATTCAAAATGAATCGAAAAGACTACAGAGTGATACAGCTCTGGTATCGCAACGCGTGAACCTCTCTCCGCTTCGTCTCGCGATGCGTACGTCCGACGAATGCGCGGCGCGGCGCTGGAACGCACCGTGTGCCTTGTACCTGGAATATTTGTATGTATTTGGATTTTGAGCGACAACGCTCCGACTCAGCGCCGCCGTCGCAACGTATTGTATACCCTGGCCTTTACGCCACCTCTGGTAAAAGTAAGTATTTCTGCGCGATGGCGGATATCTAGGGCTCTATTAATGTTCCACAGCCCCACCCTTTTGTAATGACTAGGAATATCGTTGATAGCAAATGATTGCTTAGGTATGGTTTGCCTATATAAAAGTAATATAACAACAAAACATTAGTTTAATATCGTTACAAATTTATAAATACAGGCGCCTATATTTATTTAATAGCAATTAGAGAAATTGTTCATTGCGTGTTGTGTAGGCGTTTGAGGCATAACGATTATTATAAAACGCCTTAAATATTGTATATCGTCAATCTTACTGTACACGCAGCTTCGGCAGCACTGGGTTTTACGATATAGTGGATTGTATTTTCGTAAGTGCTGCTGGTAAGATTATATTTTGGGCCTTAAAAATGCACACGACCATAATAGAGTATATATGTACATATATCTTTTTCGCTTAACTTGCCGCCGTGGACTCTTGTGCACTGGCGCGTGCCCAAAGAGCCGAACCAAAAACTCATTGGGGACGTGAATCGGTATTAACCGATTCCGTACAAGCAATAGTCACACACACACAAATTACCAAAACCCCAATTAATAGAAATGAATCTATTCGACGCATTTACACAATTTTTATGTAGGTAGGGAGAAATTGTAAGAATGGCATGCATATAATTTAGTGTCAAATAAACAATTATAAGTGTGACACGTGTTTTATTGAAATTATATAATAACAAAAGTCCACCTTAAGCACTCCAACAGAATTAATTCGTGGGATTTATTCTGAGAACCGATGTGCAAGTAATGGTGGCTTCCAAGCGAGTGTGTCTTGCAGGGCTATCGAATAACGCCATCTCACGTTAGGCTTAGGAAACAACAAATATATGACCCAGGGATGTTACGGAGCTTCGACTCAGACTCCGATAAGTCGGAACTTCCGAAAGGCGGAAAACTCTGAAAGGCGGCGCGATGCAACCGGGGCAGACGATTTCGTAGCATCAGCTGACTGAACTTTAAACATAGAGCTAACGATTGATAGAAATCCCCACTATTCCTTTTATATTTGTATCACTGAAATACTTCATTAAGTTTGTATATGTAGAGCTGTTCCGGTGAAGTGGCTGTGTCGACCGCAAGGGCCTGTCAGAATACCAGCGCTGCAGAGTCCAGTGCTCTGCAGCACAAGCTGAGACAGGGCCCTTATTGGCGGCGGCCTAAACATTTTTTTTATGTATTGTTTGGTTGGTTTTTCTTTTTTATGTTTTTGGTCTTTTATGTGTGTTCTATTGTTCAATGTTTGTTATATGGCTGCTGTTAATAAAACGTTTTCTTTCTTTCTTTCTTTCTTAAAACTAAAAAATATACAGGGTTATAGGTAACTAACGCACGGCCTCTTAAGGGTGGCTTTGATTTATCAATACTGACAACTTTTGTTGTACGACTTTTGCCAAAACCTAATACATCGTTAGATTTATTTTTTTTTAGTTTTAGTGTGAATATCTAGTCATCGTTAGCTCTATATTCCAACTTTCATTCGATCTGGCGTAGGTATCCAATCAGCTGGTGCTATGCAGTCGTGCGCAAAGTTACGTTGCTACGCAGAGTTAAGGATCGTGTAGCAGAAAGTTTATTAACCCTATACCTTGTTTATTTTACAAAGTCGCTTATAACAATTATTTGAACGTAAATTTCCATATTTAGTTAAATAGTGAAAATAAATGTTTATTGATTGACGTACTAATACACTATTAAAACAAACTAGAATCAAAATAAAACATTAAATAATTGTTTCACAAACAAAACCAACCTATTATTTGTCTGCCATAGGGAACATCGTAAAATGAACAAGGTAAAGGCCTCTACGTAAGTTAATGTTTCAAAGGTTGTACAATCTGTACATATTTATACACTGAATCCACAATCCCTTCATACTTATCCAGGCTTAGGACTGGCTACACTAAAAAATAAAAAAGTAAATAGAAAAACACGAACATTGATACGTAATCAAGCAATTCATCGCACCAAAAGAGGCGCGCGTTCTGTTTGAAGATAGATAATTGCAAACTATTTTTTAATGTAGGCGTATTTAAAAAGTGGAATCACTCTATTTACAATAATTAAACTATTTACAAAAATACTCACAAATCTATTTACTCGGTGTCAACACATTCGGAAATAGTCTCGCGGACTCACGGCAAGCTTCAGACAGATTGTTACCGCAGCGAGCATAAACACGCACCATTTCGGTATATTCAATGTTAGTGTATCGATTTGACATTGTGATTTATGAAACGAACGCGTCACGCGCCGGCGCACACGCAAGCAAATTTGCGACTGACATGACCCGTGTTACACAGTAGTCAAGCACATGTCGCCACGCCCGCTCACCGCGCCGCAGACCCCTTTCTTCGTTAGTAGCGACACAAGACGCCCCGCACTACGTAAGTCTGTCTTCGGTCGCCTTTGTCGGCGTGGCGCGATCGTCGCCTTACGAAGAGTTAAAAAGTTCAGAACTGCAAATCTGATTTTTATTTTTTTTTGTATGGGAAAAAAAGTAATTGAATTAGAAAAAGTCGTACAACAAAAGTTGTCAGTCTTGATAAATCAAAGCCACCCTTAAGAGGCCGTGCGATAGTTACCTATAACCCTGTATATCTTAGGATGTGTTAAATCTTGGCAAAAGTCATAGAACAAAAGTTGTTAGTCTTGATGTACCTAAGTTACCTTTAAGAGGTTTGGCGTTAGTTACCAGTAACGTTGTATATAATAAAATAAAAAATTTCTATTAATATGTATAATAAAGAGACGAGCAGAGACAAGTTGAGACCAAAATTAAAGATAAAAAAACTCAATGACTTTAATATTATTTAGATACTTTGGAAAAATATTCGACTGTATAAAGATCTATAATATATGTCAATACTGAAAATGTTATTTGGAGTGATGCTAACGTAAGGATTTTACCTTTAATTAGAGGGAGAGGATTTTGTGTGTTGAGCTTATTTCGAAGATGGCAATTTCTTATTTTTAATCAAAATATTATGTTTTATATTTAGTTCATTTATTTTCTATGGATAATATATAGCTTTTGAATAAAAGTTTTTTTTTTACACTGGCTCGACATAGTGACTACAAAGTACCTGATGGTAAGTACAATGTAATCCAAAAATGAAAGAGACTATCAAAGGATGAAAATCCATTGATTGTGTACATCATCATGTCGGCCCACATATACCACGACTGCAGGTCTCTAGGTATATGAGCTACTGGATATACACAAGCTGATCCCGAAACGCGACAAGCCGAAACTGGTCACTATGATGGGCTTTACACCCATGTACTATGGTCGCGATCCAGACGGGCACCGACGCCCTATCACCTCGCTGCTGCTCGTTTCGCACCACCCAGGAGTCACGTGTAGGGAAACTAGGGTAAAGCCTACGGACGCGAGCAGCTTCGACTCCCAAAATATTCTATCAATATTAACAACACCATTTATAATTAAGGTAATTGTAACAAGTAACTGCTGCACCTACAAAATACTTTCAGGGAATTTTTCATCTGAGATCGGCAGCATTGTAAAAATGTCAATTTGAAAGTGACATCGTTGACAACCGCAGCATCGCAAATTGCGAAGTCTTGAGGAATAAAATTAATCCCCTCCACAATATTACACCGCTTTCACAATGGTACGTTTTAAACCATAACTAGTTCTTACGATGCGTTGCGCGGTCATTTAAATCCATTACTCTACTTTCGACAGAGTACCGCTATGTTCGCGAGGGTGACATTTTACCCGACATTGCTATACAATGTGGTGATGGAGAGGATATCCAGCCGTCGCTGGTACGACAGAATCGACGACACAGTCATCCTAGGCGCTCTTCCTTTCCAGGGAATGACGAAACAGGTGTGTATTCTGTTAATTCTTGGACACACATTGCGTTGTAGCCCAGGATTAGTGAATGAGTGGATATTTTAAAAAAATTTCTTGTAATTGTTTATCAACTGTGATAACCGGGTTATTTGAACTAGTTTTCTGCTCGCAGCTCTCTTTTTCAAAGTAAATATAAATTCTAAATATACTAATATTATTAACAGTTATAATTTGTTTTCAGTCTATAAACTTCGAAACTACTGAACTGATTTTAATAATGCATTATTAGCAAATTTTTTTAAACATGGAAAAAAAATTTAGGCCATCATAGGGGCCGTAGCCTATCACAGACTCCTGTAAGCTGAAAATGCCCAGATTGTCCTATTCTCTACAAGTTAGGCCTGAGTCCATATTCTTCCTACAAATTAACATATGTAAAGCCTTTGGGCACATATCCTGTAAGGTGTGAATAATAAGCTCACAACCTCAGGACCTCTACCTGTTAATCAACATATAGAACGCTTACATAAAACAGGTTCTCTTGCACCCGGGTAGCAGATTCAAGTCTCATTTAAATAATGTTACAATACAAAACATATATTTAGTGATATATACCCCTGTCGCTTCTGTCTTTCTGTTTGTGCGAAACTTAAAAATTACTGGATGTATTTTCATACGGTTTTCACTAATAGACAGAGAATTCATGGGGAAGCTATTAGTGTATAATTTATTAAGGTTTTGTGTAAATTGATTGAAATATAATAATAATTGTTAAAAAATTTGAAAAAGTCTGGGAATTTTCATTGAAAATGTTGCCTAATCTTTTTGAAATATAACAAAAGTAAAGTGGGATTATTCCCCTTCCATAGTTCTACAAAATAGTCACATACAATAGAGTAATTGGAGAGCTATTTAGATGGATACAGTATTATTTCCTATGAATTTAATTATGTTAGTAACCGTAAGCATTTCATGCACTTTATGATAATCCGTGATATCCTATATGATGTAAATGAATATCTTAGGATTTATCACAACAAAGAATATAAACAACATGGTAAGGGTGAGGAAGAGGTGGAAGGGAGTGGGGATATGTTGGGGTAAGGAGGAAAGAAGAAGTACATTAACACAACATTCATGGTTGTATGACATTCGCAAGGTCAGGTAGTATTATAGATTAGTTAAATAATATAATTTTCTCTATTTTCCAGTTGAAAGAAGAGGAAAATGTGAAGGGTGTGGTTTCAATGAATGAGACTTACGAGTTAAAATTATTTTCAAATGACAATGAGGTAAAATATATTCTATTATTTAAAATGCATTATTTGCTACTTGGTTCATAAATCAGACATACACACATGAAAATACAAAACGGAAATAGTAAACACACATTTTCAACTTTCATGTTATGAAATGAATAATATTTATTTCACATCAATAAAAATAATAAATACAAAACCAACCATCACTTAAGGATGGTATCCAACATGACGTCTAGTGATTTTATAATGAAATGGGGCTGGTGAAATCAGAGAATGTAGCTCCTGAGATCACTCTCCACTGTGCAACCTCTAAATGTCTGTGAGGCAGGTGACTTTACGTCAATGCTGAATGTTCTGCATTTTAGTCTCAGTCAAAGAGCCATCACCAACTAATCTATGAGCCTTATGATCAATCAAGTCCATAATGGCCAACTGATATTTAGTAGTCCCGTTCCAAAGATGACAACAGTACTCCACACCTGTGCATGTTACAGGTTACGAAGTTACGATGGTGTTAAGTACTGTCTGTCCTTAAAAAGGACACCCAATTTAAATACAGTTAAAATCTGTTATAAGGACATCAAAGGGACTACTCATATTTATATTTTATAGTTATATTTTCAAGATATGAATTCCTATTTTTTACCGGGACCTTTGTTCTGGGTCACTCAGTGACGTGCTATACCTTATGAGGTATTTGGACAGGGTAGGCAAAATTCGCGTAATTCATTTGAACATTATATTATGTTTGTAAATATTATATTGCTTTCATAGGAAAGATAAGACGACGTGAAAATAGAATAAATATGAATATAAATGCTTCCTTTTCTTTGTTTAAAACTTTAAGCTACTTATTCCAGACTTATTTATCATAAGGATATGCAATGCTTGAACGCATATATGGAATGAACGCTACTGGGATCAATATGTCTGATATGTTGTTTTAAAGGATGTCGTCATAAACGGATTTGTCTGTATATTAATTATGCTGTGATAACGTCTCCCATATATACTTATATGATATAGTCTCCATTCTGTGTATCTATAGTGACATCTTAGTCATTTACAAATCTAATTTTGGTGTTAAATAGAAAATCAAGATATGAGATACCATTGTCTGCGTCTCTTTGAACTTTGGTTTATCAGATATCGTGTATTGGAAAAATATCAGTTGTTATGCTGATTTTTCTATATACGTATGAGCCGTTTTTTCTTTAGGATATGATGTGTACAAACCTTGTGGCTTATCACTCCATTTTGATCCTAACTATGTAATTTTATTCACTGACGATCTTTTGTATTGAGCGAAAATCACAATATGCACTAGGCAGTAAGTAAAGATTTCCATACACAAATGTATGTAAAGGTTTTATAGAATTTAAATAAGTTCCAATTTTTATTTTTTCATGTCATACAACAAAGATTATCGCAAGGAAACTGAGTTCATTTTTGTTAAAACAAATTAACCTATTTTGTTGACACTTCACCCGTGATCAAAATTTGAATTATGCAATTTTTTATTTTTGAACACAAAACGTTACGGTCAATTTATAAGCAACTATACATATTATTTAGAAGGAAATGTAATGGTTTCAGCAATGGCGGACACACAAAATCCACTTCTTACAATTAGCCACGACAGATATCTTCGAGGCACCGGACCAGGAGAAATTATACGAAGGCGTCACTTTTATTAATCGGTAATTTTTTTAATTATTCTCTTAAAGACTTAGCCTGATTACACCTTCTCCCTGTAAAAATTTGTGCACATTAAGACCACACACTTTATCATTTGATCTGTTAACTGGGTATGACGAAATATTTCGTCATACATAAAAGCCTACTGCAATAGGCATGGCGACATTTTTTGCCATGGAAATTAATCGTAATACATTAAATTTTTATCAAAATAAATAAAAGCCATAAGTTAAAAACGATATTTTTTTATTTTAAGTGTTATATTACTTATCGCAGCGAACAAAAAGTCCCCATTTTGAAACGAGTTGAGCAATAGGTAATTCCCCGGATAACAGGTTAAACAGCCATTGATGTAATAATATCCCTTATTTAGCAGCTCATCAGCTAGCTTTTACCTCCATCAAATTGGCTGCAATCCATAACTACTTGATTTTACATTGAAACTTCGCGAAGACCGAAATCGGTCAGAATTTCATCATCGTAATCCGTCACCTGTTAATCCCCAATTCGGATGTTAATATTGTCTGACAGATAGCCGTTTTTTATACTGGCTCGATATAGTGACCACATTACTCCTGATGGCGGTCCAAGAACGGTAACGACTGCCAGTGGGCGAGAATCTGTAGACAGTCACCATCGCCATGTCGGCCCGCATATACCACGACTCTCTAAGGTCTCTAAGGCTGTAATTTATAGATGCAACTTTAAGATACTTTTTTTTTATACCGACTCGACACAGTGACTGCACCATACCTGATGGTAAGCATTGTGCAGTCCAAAAAACGCCAACGACTATCGAAAGGTAACAAAAAACCCACCGGTAGTAGCAGTGATCATGCCTGCACAAATATCTCTTCACGCTACGTTTAAAAGATCCCATATCATAGGATGGAGGGAACACGCTCGCCGGAAGACCATTCCACAGCCCAACGACACGGCAAAAGAAGGAGTTAGAGAACTTCTTAGTTCTGGCCGGGATGTGAGATACCGTATAGCTGTGACAACGCAAACCCGCGCGCGTGGATCTATTCAGGAAGGGAGAGGGTGGAACAAGGTTAAACAACTCCTCAGAACAGTCGCCATGATACAGACGGTAGAAAACGCTCAGTGAGGCAACATCTCTGCGCAACTGAAGCGGTTCAAGATGTTTAGTCACGTCAGGATCATTCACAACGCGGACAGCCCTCCGCTGCAACCTGTCCAGGGCATCAAGTAAGTACTGGGCAGAACCGTCCCAAAGATGCGAACAATATTCCATGCAAGGCCTGACCTGAGCCTTATATAAAAGGAACAGTTGATTACTAATACATTACAATTTGTATTATTCAATGAATGTGAAAGGATTTGATATATCACCGTTTTTGTCAACATGAATTTAGGTCTGTGAATATTATGATATTATATACTTATGACCGATGGTCGTGGGTGTGGTTGTAGAAAGTCACTGATTTTGACGTTTTACTGTTTATTTGCACTTTAACGCACACCGAACTGCGACGCACACGCACGTACTCTGGCCTTGCGTCTCGGTAGTCGACTGCCTTTGCTAGAGCATCCCTTGCGCGCGCGCATCCCTTACCCCGCGGATCCCCAAACACCCTAAAGGATAGGGCGTTTACCGAAAACGCGTATCTGGCGGCGTCTACATGCTATATACTCAAGTTTCTATTATGTATTCAGTCAGATTTTGTCAAAGAGGAGCTTATTTCCTGAGCGAAGTTTAAGTAAAGTCAGAATAGCGTATATAAATTTCTGCTTGAGAGTGAACATTAGCTGTTGCGTTTGTCAGGTTTCTGCCTGTGGGCCAGAAGCTGCCTGGAGTCCCAGCTGTGGGCGACCAAGTGAACAGCGGCACGGTTTATGTCCACTGCAAGGCGGGGAGGACACGCAGCGCCACCCTAGTCGGATGCTACCTCATGATGGTATATAGATCTTGTGTTAATTTTTTTTATTGACAAAAATAAACATCTTTAATAATAATATATCGGCACGCTATATCCTTTCCGAGGTGAGCAGAGGTACATTAATAGCTGCATTCACTTTGCGCTTATATGCCGTGCCCAACGTGACCAGTAGCGCCGCTGATCGCCGTTCTCACAGCACCAGTACACATGACATTTCTATTAGATGCCGTGCGGGTTTCCTCACAGTGGTTTCCTTCACCGGTGAGCATGTGATGCCTAAATCCATGCTTAATCTGGGAAAAACCCAGAGGTGTTTGTCAGGATTTGAGTCTATGACCATTGACGTTGCCATGGTCTCGTTGGACGCGACATTTAAGGACAAAGTGGATACAGTCACTAATGTACCTCTGCTGACCCCGAAAGAGATAAAGCATGACGATATTGCTTTTAAAAAACCGACACCTATTGGATGTTAGACTGTATTGTTTAATTATTATTGAAATAATAATATTTACTAACAATTACACACATTGACCTAGTCCCAAATTAAGCTTGCGCTTGTACTATGGGTACTAGACAAAGATATACATACTTACAACCATGTCCCGTGACAAACACATCACAGAAAAGTTTACCACTACCGGGACTCGAACCCACGACCTTAGCATCGTAAGTAGGCTCACTACAAACTGTGCTATCTGACCGTCAAATGTTTTCATTGCAGAAGAATGGCTGGTCTCCTGAGGAAGCAGTCCAGTATATGAAGGCTCGCCGGCCCCACATACTTCTGCACACGAAGCAGTGGCAGGCGCTGGACATCTTCCACCGGAGGCACGTCAGGTCGTAGCATACCGCAAACACTTATTGCCGGGCACACGGTGCGTTCTGGCGCCGCGCAGCACTAGCGCTTCGTGAGACGAGGCAGTTTTGACATTTATTCTGTCCTTTAATTAGACACGACACTGACGAATGGTTAAAAAACGGAAAGAGTAGCGTACGTTGATTTAATACCATTCTATGTAATTGATCGAAGTGACATGGGCTAGTCGCGCCAAAAGACGCAACCCAAGATCCATCTAAATAACAAAAGTATGAACGCACCCTAATTCCAGCGCCATCTGTGGTACAAAAAATCAATACAAAAATTCAAGCTCCGCATTGCATAGCTCTCGTCAGAGGTATAAAATAACTTTGAAATGCAGTGTAACATTACAAATCCTCAATATAACCATACAGTACATCATACACACGCCCATACATGCATAGTGAGTGATTTGTGAAGTGTCCTGGTTACCGCTACCAACTAATAAGTCTTCGTAAGAAATAAACCATCTCGGGTATCTCAAAATCTTATAAAAATTATCCCGCCTACGACAGTGCTTTTTCCAATGGCATAAGTGTAACACATATCCCGGCCTGAGTATGGACAATATAACCAATCCTGTGTAATAAAGAAAAGAAACCATTATGGACCTCATATCTGTGTGATTTAGAACTTATTATATGCTATAGATTGCGGGTCAAGATTTGAGTTTTATGTTATTTATTTCTCATTGTAATTAGCTGCAGGTATTTGTATACTGTTGAATGTAATTATTATAAATTGTAATTAATTTAATATTATTTATGAGTTAAGACGTCTATAAAGTATTAAAATAATAAGTATTGTTATCATTATTTTTGAATAATTGAAACGATGTATCGGCATGATCAGGGTCGGATTTAAGGGAAGGAAGGCAAGGCTACTATCCGGGAGCCTCCACAGAAGAGGGCCCCTTTTTTTTTTAACCCGGGGGGAATCCTCATGGATCGTCAGGGGTGGTGAGGGCCACCCCCCGGTATGCCGGACTCCTACCGACTAAAACCCCCGGGGTGCTTCCTTCACTCGCGTTGCGCCTGGCTAAGATACCGCGATGCCGCATAACGCTCGGCCAGGCGCGCCAGAAAAGAGCCCTCACAATAAAGATAATAAAACGACTAGCGAAGCTAACCCTGCTTAGTATTGAAAGTGATTTACTCCGGGAGGTAGATTTCAGCGAAATCTTCAACGACTTTTCGCCGAAAAAAGCTCGCAAAGTTCTATTCGCTAACGCGGTAATTTAGTTTGTAATAAATTGTATTTGACTTTAAGAAATTACTACATTCTTTGTTGAAATAATTTTATTCGTAAAATAATAATTTGGGGTCTCAAATCTGGCGTTGCCCCATGGCTTCCAGACTTTCAAATCCGGCTCTGGCCATGATTGTGGCAGACGTTGCTAATGGAATATATTATATATTTTTTAAAGAAATATGTCTTTTATTTGAATATTGGTTAAACGGTATGAATATTATTTTGACATTGAAAGAAAGAACATTCTGCTAAGTTAAGGGTTAAACGATGTATGAATAGACGTTTGTTTAGCGGACGCAGTCCTTACACTCCATCTTCCACCAGGCATGATTGAGGACAAGCGTCAGTATCATAATATAAAAAAATATTTGTAAGGATTTGTAGATAAATAGTCAAATAAAAGTCCGATTAAACTAAATTTCTTTATTTCTAGTAATAAATTAACTCACAAAAATTCCATTTATGGGATTCTCACAGAAAATATATCCACGTCCAATAATTTTATAAACGTAATAAAAACAATAGTTTAAGATCTTATTTTTTTATAGTATTTTAAACTTTAAGTACGATATCTGACAATATCATGGTCTATGCTACATTTATTAATTATAGAGTGGTCACACTGAAAAACTCGATATGGAATTTTTGCTTCGATTTTTACCAATATATCACACTATACCTATGGTAACTGATTTTTACTAAACAAATTTATAAAGCCGAAACAAATGGCGGCACACGGCCAATTTGTCATTACTGTTTATGATGTTTACTATGTAAACATTTGTCATAAATATATTTTTTCAACATATTATTAAATATCTTGATTAATATAATTCATTTCATTTTTTTTAATATTCTTTATAAATGAAACTTACGGCCTTATACGAAGACGAGTTTTACCTTTTACATTGGCAAGTCAGTTGAAACAAAACAAATTTTAGTGCTTTATATATCATATGATAGTATATTTCTTATACAAGCAACAACATATATTTTATTAAGGACTTTTGCTTTTATTTATTAATCTTTACATAAGTTAAAACTTTGTTTTCAAATAAGACCGGCAGCGTGTCAAATTATTTTAACAATTATGTTATAATAAAATCATAAATCGATTTTATGCAATTTCTTCCGTGCGTCGCCATATACCGTCCCCTTTGACGGGATTTATTCAAATTTAGCGCCTGGCACAATAAATTACAGCCAAATAACAACTTAGAAACGAAAACAACACCGACTTCGGTTTACCAAAGTCTGTCACTTAAAACGAAAAAAGCTCTGTTACGACCGTAATATTGGCCAAATAATCCGACATTAAATACTGAAAATCATTTAGATTTGCGCTTCGAGCGCTAAGCGTGCGCAACAATGTAGCAGCGGCCTAATACAAACATGAGAATCAATCAGCCAACAAATTTAGAATTCAGCCGAAGCGTCAATAAACCCATTTAGACTGTGTCATTTTCTTGTACATTCAAGTAAAATTATCAAATGAAATTGCACAGAATAAAAATTGTGAGCACGCAGAGAAAACCTGAATACAAATGTTAATCGGAAAATAATTGCCAATACCATTAAAGCAAGGAAAATTACAGTTAAAGTATGGTCTTGCTTAAACGTAAATTTATACAGACTGACACTATATTTTGACGCGTAGCTTCGACTATTGCATGTATTTCCTTAAATCTTTCATTCATTTCAAAAATGTCAAGAATATTGTGCTATCAACACCAAGAAAAATTTTCAGAAACAACTTGCCCCTATAGCGCTTTTTCTTATTGTTTAAACGACATAGGTCATTTATTTCTTCCATTTCACAGACCGATTAAAAAAAAACCTATCAGAATATCAAGGAAATAAGGCAAAATGCGCATCAATGCCCGTGTGTTGGATGAAAATATGCTCAGACCCGCCCCTTCACATAAACAATTTTTTTTGGGAGTCGAAGCTGCTCGCGTCCGTAGGCTTTACCCTAGTTTCCCTACACGTGACTCCTGGGTGGTGCTAAACGAGCAGCAGCGAGGTGGTAGGGCGTCGGTGCCCGTCTGGATCGCTACCACAGTACATGGGTGTAAAGCCCGCCATAGTGACCAGTTTCGGCTTGTCGCGTTTCGGGATCAGCTTGTGTATATCCAGTAGCTCATATACCTAGAGACCTTCAGTCGTGGTATATGTGGGCCGACATGACGATGTAGACTATCAATGGATTTTCATCCTTTGATAGTTGCTTTCGTTTTTGGACTACACTGTACTTACCATCAGGTACTCTGTAGTCACTATGTCGTGCCAGTGTAAAAAAAAAAAAAAAAAAAATTGGTATCTATGAATAATAATGAATGATTCGAGGTCACGTTTGCTGTAATCTGACCACGGAAGTAAAGCCTGACACAACATTTTTTTTTTCTTGACTCGCAACAGTGACCGCACCACAACTAATGGTAAACATGGTGCAGTCCACGGTGGTATCTTCTGTCAGATATGAAACCACGTCATTAAAGCATAAAATGCATTATCTTATATTTGGATATTTCTTACATTTAAAAATTTTCCCAATTTGGATTTCAACACCCAGTTTCATAAAATATTGTTAAATTTTTTAAAACGGTTTTAAACACTAACGAATCCTCAACTGCATGCACATTTATAATTCATTATGGTTTAAAAGCGTCTTAAGATTTAAGGAATGTTACTGAAACTGAGCGTTACACTCTTATTCTAGTCTTTATTAGATTTTAAATCAATATACTTAATAAATGCCGAAATATAACAAAGCAATGCTTTTTATGCTTCTATGGGAGGCACGCCACTGAACCATCCCTTTATTTGTGGCTATCAATAATCGATTATTATGAAGATGAGCGGTAATATTACATTTTGCACGTTTAAAAGTAAAAAAACATAACTCAGATTGTTGTAAAATAACTTTTAAAGTCATACATTTAAATGCTATTTTCCAACAGATTGTGTTTTTTTTATTACGTCTGTTTAACTTTAAAGCGTGCAATTTTCGCAAGCATATATCTTCCTATTAAAAAACATTCTTATTGCATTTCTCATGTAAGAAGACAAACGTGTCCGAATTTTTTATCTGTGTTGTCTTGTAAAACAGGTAAGAAAATGTCACAACATAAATGGGCCTTTAAAAACGAGCGTGGACCAAACTACAATCACGGTTCGCGGTTTAAGACTTTTGTCCGTCGGAGCGAATGGCCCAGAACTGCCTCACGGAGTTCGCGATGCCGATGTCGTGGCTGATGATGTAGAAGAGGCCGGCCAGGGTAGCGATGGAGACCATGTAAACTAGGCCGATGGCGATTTTGGGGATGATCGGACCGAATATGCTCGCCCGGACGTAGTCCACCGCTATAGCCTCCAATCCCCTATAATTAAAAACAATTAAGATAAAAACACAGAATTGCTTACCTAGAGTGAGATAGTGAGTTTCCATCATAGTGACTCGCTTTGCCCTGTCGCGTTTCGGGATCAGCTTGTGTATATCCAGTAACTCGTATACCTAGAGATCTTCAGTCGTGGTATATGTAGACCGACGTTACAGCAAAGACTGTCAACGGATTTTAATTCTTTGATGGTCGCTTATGTTTTTGGACTACACTGTACTTACCATCAGGTACACAGTAGACACCTTGTCGAGACGATATAAAAAAAGAATCAAAATGATAGGCTGATCTCGAATCGTCACAAGCCGTATCAAGTACTGCAGTTGCTTCTGTCGTAATATTTGTAGGCTGGCATGACAGCACCTGCCAACAGGATCTCATCCCTAGTAGTCGCTGCAGTTCTTGGTCTACACCGAACTTGCCATCAGATGAGCTGTAGTCACTTTCATCGCACCAGTGTAAACGTAATTTAAATCACAAAGGTCGATGTTGACGTCCATTGTGACTCTGGTTTCAGTAACCTGATTGTAATAAAACCATCCAACCTATTTATGGGCCTTGGGCTTCCTCATGTTCTTCCAAATCCTCCAAAAGGCCCTGCACATCCCTATATCGTTGAAGTTCAAATAGAACAGTCCACCGAGCATCGTCGCAGTCAGGACGTACACGATATAGATCGCGATCTTCGGTATCAGAGGTCCAAAGAGCAACACTCGTATGTATTCGACCATCATAGCTTCGAGACCCCTGGGAATTGGAAAAGGGAAATGGATAGGATGGAAAAGTCAGGCTCTTGGCTATCGTGCGGTAGGTAGCCTACTAGCCTGGTTGGCTTTGGCTAGGCAGGAATCTGTCACTCCCTGCGAGCGGCGCGCGATGTGTTCCCGCGTGCCGCTCTACAACAAAGATGTACGAGAGGGGTGGCTCTTTACACCACTCCTCCCCAAACGAGTAAAGAACTACTTAAGGCCGCACACCATGCCGGTCATCAAGGATGAGACCCCAGTTGTGCCCTTGATTCCGGTAGGCGGAAGGTAAAACGCCCCGGGGGTTTTAGTCGGTGCAAATCCGACACACCGGGGGGCAGCCCTAACCGCCCCCCGAGGTCCGTTGGGGATTTCCCCCGGGTTACAAAAAAAGGAGTCTGTCACTCCCTGGTCGCCGTCCTCGTGACGGCCCTAACGATCCAATGTAGGTTATTTCCCAGGGTCATAAAAAACGTTTTTAACTATTATCACATTCATTACCACATCACTCAAATATAGGTCACGCTTCTCTTGTTGAAGTTAATAGGGTTTTAATTGTGTTTTTAAAAGGAATTTAATTAAATAAGCAATTATATATAAATACAGGGTGTCAAGCAATAAAATATTAAAAATATTTGCACTATACAATACCTTTTATTAATTTACAAAGGATAATATATCATCAAGGACATTATACTATGTCGCATGTTTTTCGTTAACTCTAAGCAAATTTAAGGTGAGGAACAAGTCTTTGCGATAAGTCGAAGATAACAATATCACAATATAATAATAATATTCGAGTTAAATTGTTTACATTTCTGGATATCGCTTGTTAACACGGATTTGGGCCCCGTGAGAAACACAAACGAATAGTGCTCGACAAACGTGTTTAAGGACTGACGTCAGGAGCTAATTTAAATCAGGGATATTGTTAATAGACCAATAACTCATACATTATTTTTATTTTCTTTTTTAATGCCTACTGTTGAATAGTGGTATGCCACACTTGTGGTATATGGTCTGGGGGTGCTCTATGCCAGCATATATTATGTGCCCTAAGAAGTAAGATTTGCTCGCCCATATCTATTTTTTCAACATCACATAGAAATTTTAAGACTTAAGGCAACAAGTCAATTGGTGTTTATTGGGCCAGAATGCTCCATATAATGTAAGATATTAATAGCTACTAAAAATTGAGACAACTACCTAATTGTTACTGTAGTTTTTTTTTTTATTTCTTGTTATTATTTATATATATATATATGTACATGCGGTGATTTTTTTTTAAATTAAAATAAATAATAATCGAAATTTTTGAGTCTTGATCTACTGACCAATTTGACAGTTATTTGTCGATATATACCGTTATCATACGAAAACCCACTTCACGCTTTTTAAGAAACCTAACATCATTAGCTGGGAGTTGATGATTCTGGAGTGACGATGCACGGTTAGAAAGGACTCGGGATACATACCAGAAACTGTGAGCAGTGATGAGTATCGCTAGCAACGAATCGAAGACCTTGTTGGGCATCATCAGCGCGATTGGTATGAGTGGAACCAGTGCTGCGGACACAGCTTTCTCAATCACCCATAGCTTGGAGTGATCGTGGGCTTTCTCGGCTGATAGTCTGACGGGCGACGAGCGGAATGAGCGCACCTGGAATGAAATATTACAATTCAATGTATATGGCATGTGTGTATCTACATATTGAGGGGTGAAAGGCTATTTGGTTTAAGCGACATTTTTTGATGATATAGTAATATACACCTATCCCCCGATTTACACGGTACTTGTTTTACACGTTTTCGCTTTTACAATGTTTTCCAAATAAGTTTTTTTTTGTTTTTATCGCACTCTACTAAATGCTACTGTGTTTGAACACGTGCGCTGTGTACACATCTCACGGGGAATACCGAGCTTATGTGCTGACTTGCTGCACATGATGAAGGATAATAAAACACCTTTGGTTTTATTTTTTGTTCTTCTGTTTAATGTATTTTAATTAAATAAAAAAACAGTGTTTCCGTAATATATTACATATTTTAACCTGTCAGTGCATTTTATTTTTATTTCTGTGTACACCCAAAAAATATTGAAAAAAATCACAACTGTTAAATAGCAAAATTATGCATTTTCTGAAAGCTTTTCGATTTACACGGTTTTGACTTGAAAATTTTTAATATTCGATTTACACGTTTTCCTCAGGAACGTATCTACCGTGTAAATCGGGGGATAGGTGTATATATTTTCGGAAACGTTTTTTGCCGGTTACAAATATATATATATATATATATATATATATATTATATAGTCCGTCAAGAAAGTCATGAAAAGAATGTTTTGAGAACTAAAGCTTTTACTTGTTATGGCAACACTGTATTCCTGTCTAACTGAGTACATCAATTGTCACATCGAAGGTTGTTGTGGTTAGCTTACTGGATTTTTATTAATTACTGCGAATATTTCTTATCGTTTAACCGTTTTGTGGTCAAATTGAATCGCACTGTTTATAAAAGTAGTACGAGCCAGATCATATTTAAGGTTTTTCAAGAATTTATGTGTGAATTTCAAACGGGAAACTTATTTTCTGATTTGGGAGATGTTTACGGTCGAACAGCTAAAATAACAGGTATGTACTCTTATTTTAATGTTAGACACTGTAACAGAAATGAAATAGGTTGAAATTGTACATTTATAAGTGATAGTTTAGCTTTGTGATAATATTGTTTACGAATTTTAAAAGGTTATGTTATTGTTGGTATAGCTTTCCTATATTACTACGCTTGAAAAATTTTGATACTTTCGTATTTTTATTACAATGTTTCAATTTTTTTCTTCCAGGTGTTTCTGAAAGCATCGTTCGACGTATAGTGGACGAGGGTATGAAAAATGGAGGCGAATTTGTAACGCCTGGAAAAAAAGGAAGGGCAGACCTAGTAAACAGATTGATGATTTCAGTCTATGTGCCATTCGTCAAAAAGTTCAATTTTTCTACACAGTCCAAAAAGAAGTACCTACGCTAAGAAAACTATTAGCTGTGGTGAAACAAGAATTAGATTTTGATGGCAGTTATGAACTTCTCAGACAGATATTACATTCAATTGGATTTATGTTCAAAAAACGCAAAACAAATAGACTGGCGCTTATAGAAAAGCCAATTATAGCTTCAAAACTTACACACACAATTATTTGAAGCAAATTCTTGAAAATAGAAGATTGCCAGAAGAGCTTCAAAAATACATAATTTATTTCGATGAAAGTTATATTCATGACTCCTACAAAGTAACTAAATGTTGGCAGTCTATAAATATTTCTAAAAAAACATAAACCTGAACCGGTGTACCACATTGATGAGCTTTTAGGGGAACATGGGCATACAGTGATAAGACTGGCACCTTATCATTGTGATCTCAACCCCATTGAACTGGTTTGGGCCATCTTAAAAAGCGTATTGCCCAAAAAATGTTGGTGGTCAAAATATTGTAAAGTTGGCAGAAGAGGCATTCAAATCAGTTACTCCACAAGAATGGAAAAATTGTACTGACCATGTCATTAAAATTGAAAATGAATATTATGCTCGAGGTGGGACTCTGTATAATGATATAGACTAACAGATCATACCAGTAGGCGACAGTTCCAGTGAATCTGAAGATGCAGAAATGGAGCAACTTCCTTCTGCTGGATCTTCAGGACACATTTCAGGAGTTGAATACCTTGATTCTGATTTTGACTATGATTAATCTATACTAATATTATAAAGCTGAAGAGTTTGTTTGTTTGTTTGAACACGCTAATCTCAGGAACTACTGGTTCGAATTGAAGATTTTTTTTTGAGTTGAATAGACCATTTATCGAGGAAGGCTTTAGGCTATATGACATCACGATGCAACTATTAGGAGCGAAGAAATAATGGAAAATGTGAAAAAAACGGGAAAAATTATTCATCCTGGAGTGCTTCCATTGCGTGCGCTGCGAAAACGGTTCAAGATACCAAAAATATATGTATGAAAGAATTATTCCTCTTGAAATTATCTAAAAAAATGTCCACGACAGTATATGTCTATCTTTTAAGATTAAGTCACTAGAACCGTTTTTATAATAATAAAATTTGGTCGAAATTAATGCATTATTTGTTAAGAATTGTATCAACGTAATAATATTAATATTTATCCAAATAAATGTGTTGTTGATTAAGAGTATTTAATTGTGAACAAAATTGTCTTTGACATCACTTAATTTCAATGAACATCTTAGAAGATATTACAAAACCTTATATAGCAAAACAACGTTTGCCGGATTTGCTAGTTAAAAAATATTATCATATACTGTTTTTTTTTTCAAATGAAGTATCAAAATTTATTAATCGAAATATATAGGGATACCATGTAAAAAACAGTGGCGCCCTCCTTTTTTTTCACGACTTTCTTGACAGACTATATATTACTATATCACCAAAAAAAATGTCGCATAATCGTCATAGTGACTTGCTTTGGCCTGTCGCGTTTCGGGATCAGCTTGTGTATATCCAGTAACTCATATACTTAGAGACCTTCAGTCGTGGTATATGTGGGCCGACATGACGATGTAGACTATCAATGGATTTTCATCCTTTGATAGTCGCTTTCGTTCTTGGCCTACACTGTACTTACTAGGATATTTCAGCCGATGTTCGCGAATTACTTGCAATAAGTATTGCAGTTGTTCTTTATCCTTTGTGAGGCAGTTGTTATATTCCCCAATCAAAGCGACCCCTCGTTCAACTACGTCATTTGTCACTTTTAAGGTATTAAAATGTTCTAAATAATTTCCAAAATAATGTTAAAAAACTTCAAAGTAATGTAACTAATGTTAAAAAAAAGATCGCAATTTAACGATTGATGTTAATTTTCAACAACCAGAATTTTCAAATGTCGGGTTAACTGTCAATGATAATTCGTTTTAAGTACCCTGTCTACATTTACTATAAAGCAGGAAGTAAAGATTAACAGTTTTCAGAAGGCTAATTTATATTTTGTAAAATGTTTTGGTTTCAATTTTTCTAAAAACATAATATTTTGCCAAATCAGTCAATAAAACAGCTGAATTGAGGGTAAGTTAAACTTCGATCTTGAATAACTTTTGACTGAGTTGATTTATAAAAAATTGACTTCAGACCTTTTTTCAACCTGTAGAGCGTTAAATTCTCTACAAAAATAATGAATGGGTATTACAATACGATATATCGTTCATTAGTTATAAAAATCAAAAGAAAAAAAAACTTTTGTCCTGTGTTATTTGTATGGGAAATCGAAAGTGCGATGCGGACAACCTAAATATTAATATTAAGGGCTCATATTTTCAGAGGCCTAGTTTGGCATTAAAACGAAACTTTTTGAGCGTGGTTCCGAGGAAAAAAAAAATTTTTTTTTTAATCGCCCTAGTACTTACCATCGCGTACTCTGTAGTCACTTTGTCGAGCCAGTGTAAAAAAACAACTAAGTTTAATTTTATGATAGAGTCTGAGTCAGGAACCGGTTGTCCATTCATTTATTGACGATTTAGAAAGTGAATGTAGAGTCTATCGCAATTACAAAACTTTTTTGCCTCTTTAACATCTATTGTATCTGCACTTGTGCTGATACAGGTTCAAATGAGACCATAGATGGGCAAAATGTAATCAGATTAATAAAAATGATTAACGATTACAATTTAGGTTTTTTACCATTAATATGACTACATTTAGCTCATTTATGTTTTAAACACTAAAATCCCAGATTGTATACACATTTATCATTTCTTAATGTTTTAAATGGATTTAATCATGATTACAAAGCAAGAAAATAAAAATTACGACTACAATTTGTAATCGTTCATCATTAATCAGATTACATTTTGCCCATCTCTGGTTTCAAATAAGACTAACAGCAAGTTGTTAATTTAAACTCTGGAGAGTATTGTAAATAAGACTTACCGAATTAAGTATGGGCGTGAATTTGGGGTCTTTTAACAAGTTCCTTATGGGAGTATTGCAGATCGTCCGCTGAGCTAGAGCCGGCTGGGACGCAAGCTTCATCAACTGTTGGGAGAACACGCGGCCCGTGCATGCTGGGAAAAATTACATTATTTTTAATAGTCGATTTAATTCCGGTCATTTTTTATAACATAGACATTAATATCATTATTGGTCAATTTTGTTCCACTGCTCGGGATAGCACTCTCTTCCCTTTTTCCCACTATATTTGTGGAATGTGGTAAGGGGTTTGGAAATTTAACCCAGCACAGTTAGCCAACGCGGTCTGGACTACGTGCAGAGATGGTGCATGCAATAAATAGCTTAGATGCTAGCAATCTGCGTGCAATTCGTCAAGCTGTACACCTTAGTCGGCCCTTACAACACCTTAGTATGATGAAGAGCGAGACATTATGCTATCCTTTTTTATGTTAAGCCGGTGGAAACCCCTTCGGACCGTCAGGGGAGTGGTGAGGGCCACTCCCCGGTGTCAGACTTGGACCGACTAAAACCACCGGGGTGCCAGCTCTGCCAACTCTTCGCCTTGGCCTGGCCCGGGAACCCAGATACTTCCGAGGGCCCGGCGAGCGATTGGCCTTAGGCAAGCCTCCTCTTTGGGAGGGGGTCGTAAATTACTCCCTCACTACATTTCATTGGCGCGGCGTGTGGACAAACACACGCCGCAGACACCATGCTAACCTGCCGATAAACCCCATGGCTACATAGATATAATTCCGTATTCTTTTTTTATGTATGTTGCAATAGTAAAGCTTTATTTTCCTTTCTTAAAGCATTTTCTCGCCCTAAATATAAAAATCATAACAGGTACAAAAGCGAAACTCAGAAATAAGTCGTAAACCAACGGCCGCTCTCTGGTCCGTCCAATTAAACCTGCTAATGTAAAAATTCCACTCGGTTAATTTCACACGACAAGGTCCGATGTTTTTTGTTATCAGGTAATGACCCGACTGGTCTCGCGGACAAGACGCGGCGTTCTTGCCCAATACATTTAGAAATCGTTACGGAATATTCCTTTCGAATCTTTGCGCCTTTCCGTAACATGTTTCATTTATTTATTTCCTTGGTCATTACTGAGATAATATAATCATATTCCGGGCAGTAGACTTGAGGGAGTTTGCTGCCCGGATGAGAGGGAGGCGGTGCTCGTTGTCCGGCGCACCGCCTGCGAGAGAGGTTTTGGAGGGGTGGTCTTTACTCCTTCCCCTCCCAGAGAGGTAGCCTCAACAAGGCTTCTTGTTGCCTGGGCGTCTGGATGAATTTGGCTTCCCAGGCCCGGGTGGAGCAATCAGAGGGAAACCCCGGGGATTTTTAGTCAGTAGGAGTCTGACACACCGGGATCGCTGCCCTCACAGCGTCCCTGATGGTCCTATGCAGTATTTTCCTCCGGGACAATAAATATATATATATATATATGTAGGATGGATGTTATTGTGTGAAATATTATTATGTATGAAGTAGTAAATGCGTAGAAGGGAACGTATTGAGTGTAAGGAAGGAAAGATAGAAAGAGAGAAAGGATAAAACGGTTTTTTTTCGATGCGAGCGCTCTGTAATTCTAAGACGTGAAAAAGTGTTAAGACGAATAATTATTTTTAAAAGTGCAATAAAGAAGTTTATGAAGTTTATTTTGCTATTTATTTGATCTGAAGATCCCCATAACTA
The DNA here is from genome assembly GCA_036320925.1 of Automeris io. Taxonomy (NCBI): domain Eukaryota; kingdom Metazoa; phylum Arthropoda; class Insecta; order Lepidoptera; family Saturniidae; genus Automeris; species Automeris io. The sequence continues at coordinate 902,986 of JAUDJH010000018.1, forward strand.
CATATATATATAATAGAAATGCGATCTCTTCGTTCTGTATTGGAATAACGTTTGCGGATCGCGTTAGGAACGAAGAGATACGCATAATGGTTGGTTAGAAAGATAGTGTCATCGATAGCATGTTTCGTTATTTCGGACACGTCCAGAGGATGAATGATGGAAAAAAATATACAATACGAATATAAATGGAAGTAAGAGCCGAGACCGACCGAGTTTCACCTACGCAGACCAAACGAAGAGTTCTGATGGAGGGTAATGTCAAAGATACGCAGAATCGGCGAAAGTACATAAAAGAGATTAATAAATGGCAAGACAGCGCTAGAGGTTTGCAGGAATAGAGAGAAATGGCGTTTCACTTTCTCTGCCTATCCTAATAGAGTTTCGGGGTGATGATAGATAGTATTTTTAGACAAATATACACATTGACGTAATCCCAAAGTAAACTCGCGCTTATGTTCTGAGTACCAAACATAGATGGGTAAAATGTAGTCAGATTAATGAAAATGATTAACGATTACATTTTACGTTTTTTACCATTAATATGACTGCATTTTGCTCATTTAAGTTTTAAACACTACAAAATCCCAGATCGCATACACATTTATGATTTCTTAACGTTTTAAATCGATTTAATCATGATTACAGAGCAAGAAAATTAAAATTACGACTACATTTTGTAATCGTTTATCATTAATTCGATTACATTTTGCCCACCTCTGGTACCAAACATATATATCCATGACTTGCGACGTCGTGACAATCGAATCTATTCAATATAGAAAAGTTTGTCAGTACCAGGACTCGAATCCAGGACCTTTGGAGTTACGTGCATGATAAGTGACCATTGCGCTATCTGGCCGTCAGTTAGAAATGTACTTTTCTTATCACGAAGATTGGGGAGTCCTCTTTTTTTTAATCACTATTTATTATCTTCTCTTCTATCACCTAAAGACAACTGCAGCGCTAGAAGGGTTGTCATCATGCTACCGACTTCAAATACAAGGGAAATAGAAATAATACATGGACTAATCCCAAAAGGCTATAAATCCAAGCAAGTCACTATACCGGACTTTTCATTGAAGTGCTAGGCCGATTTCCCGAACCGAGTCGTGATCACTGTACACAGTCCAAAGACCATCATAGTGCCTCGCTTCGGGATCAGTTTGTGAACTTCTAGTCCTTCATTTACCTACGGACCATTAGATCATCATGGTATATGAGGGCCGACATGACGACGGCGACTTTCAATCAATTCTCGTCCATTGGCAGTTGTAGCCTTTCTTTGACTACACTGTACTATCCATTCAGTGCCCTGTATCACTTTGTCAAACAAGTTTTTAAAAAATATCCGGCTGCATTCAAAAACAGGCTGAGAGATACCAATCAAACCCTCTAACACTATTGAAAAAAAAAGCACCTATCAAATAGCTTTCACGTGAACAAACTTAAAAGAAATAACGATGACACCCGACGTGAAGATATGGGCAATAAAGATAGCCATGTCGAGATAAAACAAAGATTTTATAAGCCCAAAGCTTTTTTATAGGTTCCAATGAGTCGTTGACCATAGGATTAGGAAATGTAAAGAAACCACATTAAAGTTATAATAAAAATGTGTTTTTATCAGAACAAAACTAAGAGCATTTAAACGAACGTTTTATATTTTGGCAGTCGCGTTTGGGTAACAAAATACATAGTTATGATGGTACGTTTTTTATTATTCTTTATTTCTTCTTAATAAAATTAAATTCACGATCTATAGCGAGTTGAAGTGTCTTGATTTCCCGATTTTAATAAAATTCCGTTTTTCCTATGCGATGGATCGGGTTATGTTGGGCATCCCTTTGAATAATAAAGCCCAAAATGAGGTCATCTGACAGAGAACCAAAGTTATCAACATAGCTTTCCGTATTATCACGCTGAAGCGGCAGTCGACGGACCATATATCCCGAAAAACTGATGATCGTTGGAGCAGGCGGGTTTTCGAATGAAGACCGCGAATCGACAGGTGCAATGTTGGGCGACAAATTGCAGAGTTTGGCCGTAAAGAGTTGGATGAGAAATGCCGCAGACCTGGCCCAATGCCGCTTATTAAAAGAGGCCTACATCCTTCAGTGGGCAAGGGTGGGCTGATAATTATGTATCATACCTGTATCAAGAAATGCTATACCATGTCGTATGCACAAAAGATGCGCACAAATAAACTCGTATAACCACACATATGTTGCTTCACGTTTATCCGCGCGTTTTGAACTAGTTTGCCCTTCCAAATATTTCTTAATTCCATGGTTGCCCCTTACATTAAAGGCACCCGTCAGTCCACATTACCGGGACGTCAAGATTCCTGTTTTTTATGGAAATTTTTTGTCGATTTCGAAATCTTAGGAAGAAATGTTATGTAACCGGAAATTTCGAGACTTTGATATGTGTTAGAGCGTGTATTGCCTTAATTATAGAAAGACATTAGATTAGCATCTGTGTTTGAAGAAAAAACCACACTTTACATAATAATATGTTCATTAGAAGAGTTAGACATGAGGAATGTCCTAGACTATATCTCTACCTGCTATATCTGCATTTTTTTATACTTATTTGACAAACTGAATACAGTAAACCTAATGGTAAGTACAGTGTAGTCTAAACATGACAGCGAATGAAGATCTCTAGTTATATGAATTATTGGATGGACACAAGCTGATATCAAAACACGACAGGTCAAAGCGAGTCACTATGATGGTCTTTACACTTGTGTACAGTCGTTACGACTCAGTTTGAGCAATCTCCCACTTTTGATATTCACCGAGTTCATGCAGACCTACACAAATATCGCTTCACACTTTGTTTAAAGAACCCAATATCATAGCATGAAGGGAACACACTCTTCAGAAGACCATCCCACAATCCAATGATTCAACTAAATTAAGAGCAGTGGCGTGCATTTAATAAAAGCAGAAAAAGCATTATCTTGTTATACTTAGACATTTAATAGATATTATTTATTTATTTGCTTTCTTTATTTTTAAACAAACAGAAACATACAAATGATAAAAAATATACAAAAAATGATACATAATGTAAAGTTTAAAAAAAATATAAAAAAAAATCAAGCTATGAGACACAAAACAATAGAAGAAAACCAACCAAATAATATATACTTATAAATTTAAACTGTACACATATAAAAATAAATACAGAAAAGAAAAACAAAATAGAATTTAAGCTAACATTTTCCTTCTCACCATTCGTTTGAACGGTCCAAAACCACAGGACAGTATATTGATATCACAAAAACATTTATTATACACATTGCAGGCACGAAAAACAAAAGTATTACTAACATAATCAACCTAAAATGTGATAATTATCAGAAACTGAGTCTCAGAGTGGAAATAAAATCTAATTTTAAATCAATGTCTATTAAATGTTCATGTATAAGGAGATAATGTTTTTTATGCCTTTATGGGATGCTCGCCACTGAGTAAGAGTTACAAACCCTAGTTCTAGCTGAAATAGAAGTCACTGTACAACTATTGTTACCATTATTTCATATTTTTATACCACAGTATCAGTTTTTTGAATTGCCTGTCTGATAACAAATAAATTATTATTGTGTTTGTAAACCGTGGCCTTCATTGTATGTGTCATTTATAAATATAAATGATAACTAGTTTATTAAAAAATTATACATAAATATGAATCATTGCACAATCATTGGGAACAAGTAAACAGCACTGTTTTTTCTTTACTATTTACACTCTATGAATCTATAATCACAACTATTCCCTATTTGGGTAAGCAGAGAGATTGAAAATACTTCCTTCTTTTAATGGAAACCTCTTTTGCTTCTCTAACATTCATGAATCCTTTCAAAGACCTTTTCTAATTGTCTTAACTTTAGCATTCATTACAAGTATATTACTTAGAAAATGTTAATAAATTTCACCCAGCCTCCATCATAACATTATAAGAAGGATAGATTATTGAGAGTATTTTCAACATAAACACTGGCTTTTGATTACTTATTAGGTCTCAATATATTAATATTAGCATAACTTTTTAATTTTGTGAACATCAATCATTCAATGAAAATCAAACAATAATAATCAAATTAATAACTTCATTATACTGCTGCTGAAAATTTAATAAAGAATATTAACAACCATTTGGATAAAAAGAAAATAATAATTGCGAACCTGGATAAAAAATTAAAGGGCAAAGTAACACATAAAAATCCAATTAGCATCTCAATGTTTTACAGGTCTTTTATAAGAAAAATTGTATCCCACTATATATAAAAATATATTCAACATTAAGTGTTAACTTTGGACTTTAATATTACCTACACAGCACATTTTAGTAACAGTTTTCTTATTGCAAAATATATTTATTATAACCTGTACAAATAAATATAAAATGTTTAACCTTGATTAAAAACAAATTGTAATATCAAAGTAAAAAATTAGATATAACTATTTACAATGAACAAGATTATCTTTTTAGCGAAATAAAATAAACATTTTATGAAACGCTCTTTTCGAGTACATACAAGTGGCTTGATAATAACATTTATTATGTAACAAGCAATACAGAATATTTAAAAAATAAATTACCTGGTGTACGAAGAAACATAGAAAATGCCATGATTAATATTTTCCTCCTAAGCTTCTAATTTAATGAGTTATCGAATTTATTAATATATTAATGATAAACGTATTTCGAACTGTTTTCGAAATTCCCCAAAATTACGACATGTCAAAAAATAGGAAGACAATTTAATATTAAGTTTTACGGCTCTGGGTACATGCCCTTTTGAGCCTATAGGAAGACAAATGAATTCGATGTTGCTGTTTTCAATTTTTACAAATTTTGTCTAAAAAGGTTACTAGCCTTATTTCAATCGGCATGACTATAAAATTGTCATAAAGAATTTTTAAATCCAAAAATATTTACGTAAACCGAAAACATAACAAATTAAACTTTTTAGAAAGCTACATCTAGTTCTTAAAGTATTGACTAAGATAAGATCCATTACCAAAAATCGACTAAGACTGTACTACATTATTTTATAAAAAAAAAAAAAAATCACTAGCTACCAATCCGTATAACAGAACAATAGTGATGTCAACTAAGACCTTTCCTCCCTAAATTTTGATTTTTATGTAAATGAAGGAATTTTAGTCAAATAATTTTTTAGAAGACTTAATGTACGACAAAGTAGAAGAAAAAAAAATCACTTTATACACATTATTTTAATTAAAAAAATACTACAGATTTATTGTATAAACAGTTTTTATAGAAGATAAACATGGTTTTACATTTAAGCTAACGACGAAATAAATAAATCTTTGCTCATGTATTAATATCGTTAACGATATTAACATAGGCTTCGATTTAATTCATTACGATTTAGGCAATAACGAATTACGTTTATCCATAAAATACTGAAGGTGTATTTTGTTGTTTATAGCTAACAACACTGCATGACAATTCATTTTAGCGATTTCTGAATGTCGATTTTAGAAATCGTTTTACTGTTTAATAGCAAAAACATATTATTAAGTTAAAGGAAAATACAAAAAATGGCTACAACTTTAGAAGACAAGTCTATTTGGGAGGACGGAGAAGAAGCTCTCAGCGAGGAAGTCCTGCGAATGCCAACGGACGAAATAATTAGCCGTACAAGACTTCTAGACAATGAAATAAAAATTATGAGGAGTGAAGTCATGCGGATCTCTCACGAACTGCAAGCTCAAAACGATAAAATAAAAGAAAACACTGAGAAAATCAAAGTAAATAAAACCCTCCCGTACCTTGTTTCAAACGTCATCGAGCTGTTGGATGTGGATCCTCAGGAGGAGGAGGAAGACGGTGCGGTTGTAGACCTTGACTCACAGCGAAAAGGGAAATGCGCTGTGATCAAGACATCCACACGCCAGACCTACTTCCTCCCAGTGATAGGTTTGGTTGACCCTGATAAGTTGAAGCCAGGTGATTTAGTAGGTGTAAACAAAGATTCCTACTTGATCCTCGAAACGCTGCCTGCAGAGTACGACGCTAGGGTCAAAGCTATGGAAGTGGATGAGAGGCCTACAGAACAGTATTCTGATATTGGTGGTCTGGATAAACAAATTCAGGTAATTTTTTTTATTCTATGTGAAAGTTGCTATATTTCATAGTGATGGATTGTAATAAATCTTGAATTTTATATTTTAAAGCAGCCTTTTCAAGGACAATGTTCTAGCCTTACTATATTATATTATTATGTGAACTCCTTTGAGAATTCAGCAAAACAAACTGAATGCTAGATATTTAGAAAACAAATGATGATCAAGATCATTATTTTTATTGATATTTATTATAGCTGTTCTTTTTGTTAAAACATAACTAATAAAAAAGTTATAGTGTTTGCAAGATCCTCGATAGAAATCATAGATATTAACAGTTTTTGAAAAAAAAAATTAGAATATGAATGATACCTTATAACACCTTACTGAGCAGAACATGTATATATTTTAAGTATATTTATAGTGATTTAATAAAACTGATGCTTATAAAATTATTTCCTATAATTTTTTTTTTCTGAAATCACTGTCTGCCCATAAGCGTAACATGGTTTTACTCTCCTTAATTAGTAATTATATTTTACTTTGTGTAATTTTAAAGAAATAAAAATATAATAATTTCAGGAACTGATTGAAGCAGTAGTCCTACCAATGACTCACAAGGAGAAATTTGTCAACCTGGGTATCCACCCTCCCAAAGGCGTTTTATTATATGGTCCACCTGGTACAGGAAAGACATTGTTGGCCCGAGCATGTGCTGCCCAGACTAAGTCAACTTTCCTTAAGCTAGCTGGACCTCAACTTGTGCAGATGTTTATTGGTAAACTACTTTTTCATACATAGGTAAAATAACTACAATTGCCCTGGTAGTAAGTATAATGCAATTCTAGAATAACAATGACACATCTAGAGATCAGAATTATTTAACTACTTTGAACATGCTCACAGACTAACAGTTTTCAAACTCTTACTTTTTTTAATATCTTTAATTGAATTCTGGAATGCTCTTCTGCCAAGCGTGTACTCACTGTGCAATGATATTGGGTGCTTTAAAGGAAACTTGAAGAGATTTTTGCAAACCATCACAATCACTCTGACTATCAATAGGTTTTTCTTCACTGTTGCCAGTCATAGTCCTTGTTTGGACTGCACCATGCTTACTGTTACATCTGTCATGGTATGGTCATTAGGCGGAATCAGGATAATAAAATATATTTTGGCATTAAGTAATTATTTTGATGATCAATACCAAACTTTTTAAAAAGTGGAAAGTGTACATGGCAATGGCTAATTGATTCTAATCTTTGGGTTTTTCACCAGGTGCTGTAGTCACTTTGTGGAGTCTGTATTAATAAAAAATGTATTTAATTAATAAAACCATTTACTAAGTTTAATATAACATTTAAATAAAAAAATTACCTGAAATTATATGTTTTGGTACTAAAAAAATTGATAAATTTCATAAACAAAAGAAAGTATCCTATATTTGATGCATTTTTATTTTTTCTTACTAGAAGTAATGATGTTAAAGATTCAGTTTAAGAAAAAAAAGCTGTGATTAAATAATATGAAATACAAATTTCTATGCTAGGTGATGGTGCGAAATTGGTACGGGATGCTTTCGCCCTTGCTAAAGAGAAAGCTCCAGCAATAATCTTTATTGATGAGCTGGATGCCATCGGAACCAAACGTTTTGATTCAGAGAAAGCAGGTGATCGTGAAGTGCAGAGAACTATGTTGGAACTGCTTAACCAGTTGGACGGATTCAGCTCTACTTCTGATATTAAGGTGATTAGAAAAGTTGCATTAACAACATTTTTATTTACTATATCTTATCTTATGGTTCTGCTATCAGTTTGCCAATGGTTGCCTGGCTGAAATTACTTTTAATGATAAGGCTGCCTATTGTCAGAATGTTGTATGTTTTTCTTGGGTGCAGTAAAGTATTTTGAAGTTTTATATTTAATATTTGAAGTCACCATTAGTGTTTGTCTATTGTAGCTTCTAAAATATATAATGCACCTCAATGTGGCTTTCAGCATTATATTGCAGAAGGTTTATGGTGATTTATAAAGCATTATTCTTTAGATTTTTTAAGATTTAACACCCGCCTGTTTATTTTGTGAAGACCAAGGTATAGACAGTTTGAGAAAAAAGAAAATAGATAACAGTGGATGTTATATTTACCTTTTGTTTTCATAAAAACTATGGAACAGGACTAGCCATGTTCCTGTTATTATAAGCTAAGCTGATTTGTCTGTCAAGAGGCCTTATTGAATCTAAAAACGAAGTTTTATTATTATCTTAACTTATTTCAGGTAATTGCAGCAACAAACAGAGTGGACATCTTGGACCCAGCCTTGCTGCGGTCTGGTCGTCTCGATAGGAAAATTGAATTTCCTCATCCCAATGAGGAAGCTAGAGCTAGGATCATGCAGATTCATTCAAGGTATGTTCTTCTTTTATAAATTATAATTGTCTATACTGAGGTTTTGAAGACTTTTATTACAATCTCACTGAAATTGTGTATGAAAACCTTAAGGCCCTATTCATACTTTCACATGAATGGTTTTAGAGCAGCTTCAACGTCATAGTAGGTCACAGCTCTCGCCTAGGTGTGAGCGACGCTTATAGCAGTTTATGACAAATTTTACAGTTTAAAAAATGTTGCCAACAGACAAGAAGTTTTAATATTTATTTAATGACTTTTGCAGAAAAATGAATGTAAGTCCCGATGTGAATTTCGAGGAATTATCTCGATCTACGGATGATTTCAACGGAGCCCAATGCAAGGCGGTCTGTGTGGAAGCGGGTATGATCGCACTTCGCAGATCAGCCACTGCAGTTACTCATGAAGACTTTATGGACGCCATTCTCGAAGTACAAGCCAAGAAGAAAGCAAATCTCAGCTATTATGCTTAAAGATAACATTTACTATAATTATTCTTTCAAATGTACGTTTAAATACAACTAATAAATAAATATAGTTAATGCCGCTTTATTATTATTTTAACTAATATTATAAATTCAAGTGTGTATGTACCGTTTTCACCTCTAAACAGCTGAATCGATTGGGATGAATATTAGCATATAAATAGATCTTCGAGACAGACATAGGCTACATTTCTTTATAAAAAAAAACACTTAAAAAGTATAAAATAGAGGATGCAATTTATTATAGGTGAACAGTTACTTTTTAAAGGGTTTAAAGGATGCATTTTTCAATGTTTGTTTCTTTGATGTAATGTATAGGGAAGAGGTAGAGGGAGAAGGCGAGAGGAAAAAAAGGAAAAGGTGTGAGGAGGAGATTGCATAAGGGAAGGTCGACCATAAGTGGAAAATAGGTTTAACTAAAAATTAACACGACATTCATTCACTGTTATGCGGTATGAAGTTCGCCGGGTTAGCTAGTAAAATCATGTGAAATGTTGTTATTACCAATTTATCTTATAATACCCACTACGTAAGAATTAAACCGGTCTTGTCGAATCATTGCATTCGTAGCTTTAATACATAATCACGAGCTTAAATAAAACTTGAGACATGATTGGCCGGACAGAATGAGAGATTAAATTTGATTTATGTGAATAAGAATTATGAACTTCCTGAATACATTAATTATAAAAAGAAGTAGTCTTTGAAATATATTTCAGAATCCATTGAAATAACGAGTATTTATTTAACCTATTTAATGAATAAAGCTGTTCCAAATAGGATAATAAAGTAAAATAATTTATCATAACGTTAGTTTACTTTAGGGGTGGGAGATACATTAATGGCTGTAACCACATCATTCTGTACATGTTAGAAAATAAATGAAATAAAGAATAACGCAAAAATAACTACATACTTATTAGATTAATGTACTTAATAAATACCGAATGGAATTAATATTTTTATTACTTACTATATTTAATTAAAATGAACGTATCCGAACGAAAATGTTTGAACGGCGCGTGCGTGTGCTAAATTTGAAACATGCCAATGCCTCAAACCAAATTTTAGTTATTTGTCAAATAAATAATAGATTACTTATTAAAAACCTCTTTATTTTAGAAATGTAAAATTATTAGTGCTCCTATAATCATCGTCAGGGAATTACCGGCGAAAATAAATCCGCTTTTATTCGTAAGTACATAACCTATAATAGATAATTTATTATTGCAGTTTTGACGTTTAGTAAACAAAAATTATAAAAAAAATGCCGTATTGTGATATTGACTAATTAATGATTGTGGTGTTTATGCAGTAGGTGTGTTATTAGCTTGCTATGTGTCTGATTATTATGTGATGTAATATTAATAAAAATATGTTGTTCCTCTGTATTTGCTATATAATATAAAATATATCCCTATTATTTTTTTAAATTAACGGCTATTTAAATCAACATTATCGAAAGTTGTACCCACATTAAATATTTACTTTTAAGATTACAGTAAATTTAAAATAGTATTAGAACACAAATATTTAAAAAATAAACAGTTCCTGAATATAGGCACCTTATATTTTAAATACGATATTATGTATTAGTTTAATATTCATAGATGTTCAAAATACAGATGTTATACAAAATTATTGCTTTGAACAAAATCTACTAAACCCTTTCTACTTTTACATGGTAGAAAATGGATCTGGATGACTTCTATGAGGCAAAATATATGTTAACTACAGATATACCGAAAGTGCATTTAAAAAGCAACCACAACCGTCCATGCACCAGGTTTCACTTCTATAAGTCTATCTAGGGTTGGATTTAGTGAAAGGGCTCTCAATAACATTAGCTGGTATCTTCACTTATAAGTAATAGATATAAATTTTTTGAATATTGAACTAAAAAGGTGTACATATGGAAACAGACCTTCATACTAATGCTATGTGAAATCCAAAAGAACTACTGTTCCCAATTAAAATGACCCGGGAAGGCCCTTAACTGAATCTTAACCTCTATATTATATATCACTTTCTATTATATTACTCACTCAGTCTTGAAACTTCAAGCACCAATGTTTCACTTGGTTAAGCAGTCAATTTTTAGTTTTGTTAAAAGATTTAATAAATAGTCTATAGCAATCAAGAAATAAAATTTTAAATAGATCTTTATTGTAAAACATATATTATACTGCATTAATGTAACAAAAAAAAAATTGGAGATCTATACAAGTGAAATTTGAATATTCATGTTTTTAATAAACATAATTAGGGAAACATACAGCTTCATATGAATAATACATAAAGAAGATGCACAAGCCAGTATTCTATAAAAATAGTAAAAATTTAAAATCAAGCTATGGAATGCAAAAATTAAAAAAATATTTTATGAATTATGAATATTTACCATTATATATGTAGATTTTTTCTCAGAAGTGTATGTGGGAACAGGAATATATAATAGTTGCTATATAAGCAACCATAAGATAGGAGATAGCTCATTAATTTTGGTCATAAATTGATGTTGACAATGTGTTTTCTGTTTAACCAAGTGAAATATTCATGCAACACATCCACATTTAACACATTTAATTAAATCCCACTTATTTTTGTGATATGTACAATAGACACTATATTTCATCTTTCTTGAATTTGTATCTATTCCTATCAATTTTTCCCTGATTATGGTAATTCTTGCTTCCACATGATCAATTATGCTTATTAGTATTTATTTAAAACATTATTCTTGATCTTCTTATATTATATATTTATTAGTAATTTTCTCTTATAACTATATTATGAGATATGGATTCAGGGGTTGGTCCAAGTGACTATGACATTCCTCACACTGAGATTAACTAGTGCTTATATTTGTATACAATTTCAATTATTATCTTTCTTCTCATGGAATGAACTATGAAAAACCTATTTAAAAATCTGCCAATGGTTATCGTGGACCTATCTATCAGTCAGTAATGTAGTAATGTTTACTGAATGGTGGTTTTATTGATAACTTTTATTTCACATCTCACAATAGAGTACAATCAAAATCATAGCGGATCGACAACTTACTAGCTTTTTTAAGGCATAAAAACTAATCGCCGTATAGTTGAAATGGTTTAAAAAATTGATAATCACGATAATTTCGCACGGTCAGTATAATTTCCGGTAAAATGATTAGGTTTTACAATAAAAACTCGCATGACTCGTGGAAATCTGATCCAGTAAAGGCGCAGCCACAATGATTATGTGAATCGTGTCTGATGAAAGGAAATTAAAAATGATGATTATTATGTAAACGTTATCCTCGACGGTCGAGCAGGTTGAATCAGTCCTTTTAGCTACAGTAGAGTTTTTTGATTGATTAAAACATATGCTTGATACTTCACTCAATCCAATACCTTTTTACTTGAATCTCGTATAATACTTCAACCAAGCTAATACGGGCTTTAGAAGCGCTTGAAATAGCGATATTTTTTTGGAACAAGCGACCGTAAAATGAACTCGCGCACTTGATAGATATACGTGAAGCAGGCTATGGATAATTGTTAAACAAAATATTGCAGTAGGGCTGCTAATGTTAGAAACTATACAAGCCAGGAACTAGGCAAACGCGAATAAATGTGTAATTGTGTGTAAGTTAACAGCAATATTCATCTTCCTTGCCTGGATAACTATAGTGAACATACAGTATGATAATATTTTGTCAATAATCCCAACCAACGCAAAAGCCCCCATGAGTTCCTGAGTTTACGTTGGAGACTTAGGAACCGTACTGCGATGGACAAATTATTTTGTGATTGCATTATGGGCTTGTCATATGTACTTATTCCTTTATTAACATGTATGGTTTACTTTGTGCTGGTGTAAATTTTCAGGTTTTCAGAATGCATAACATTTAATTGTTTACAATAGTAGCATAAAGCAGAAGAAATGACGCTAGTTTATTGAATTACGGTTTTGAAAAAAAAACGTTTGCTAATAGTACCTAGTTATTAATTTTATTTTGCTTGTACGTTTGGTTATATCGCGATCTATTTTTATAAATATCCAAAAAATAATGTCTAATTGTGGCAATGACATTGATATTCAAGGCAGAATAAAATATAAATACCTGCTGAATTAACTTTTTAAATATCTAATAAAGAAAGTGCTATATCATGTGTATTGATTAAAAAGCAGGTGCGGAGAATGGGTTTGATTTCTCACGATATTTCAAATTGCTATAAAAGCAGACGACAAATCGTAAACCCGTGGTTAGATTATATTTTATATAAGCAAATCTGTTGCTTTGATTTATTTAAAGCTGTTGATTAAAAAACACGAGCAGGAGAAAATAATAAACATAATGAAAATATCCATTAGCAATTTTAATGAGAGATTTTACGAAAACAGTTTTTATGTGAAAATGTTGACTAATTAAAAATACACAAGGAGTAAATATGCCCAAAATAAAACACAGTGTTGTGTGACCAAAAATAAATAATTAAATGAAAATTTGACAATAATCAAACTCCTGACGAATCTTGATACTATAACGTATGTTATTGTAAAACAGTATAATACCTACATTATATAATTTTTAAAAATTACAATTGAAGTAAGCTTTATTATCTATATAGATACCAAACATATTTTTTTTAGAATTATTTCTTTGTCTCTCTGTCAGTTTTTTTGTATAGGCTGAAACTACTGAAGGGATTGGGGCACATTGTTATACCATATTTTTTTTTGGAATCCCAGTGTAAATCCCTAACGGACCTTCAGGGGGTAGTGAGGGCCACCCCTCAGTGTGTTCCTTGTCCCGCCTGCTGAGTGCCAAGGGCAAGGCTGAGCCATCTTCCTCGGCACAAGGCGACGTCTAGCCTTCTGCAGGCCCCGCCTTCTTGGTAGAAGGTGCCTAAATAGTCGCCACCCCCTACGTATACCTAACACATTTGGCGGGGAGAGTAATGTAAAATGCCATCCTCCCCTCATCTCCTACACATTGTTATACCTAAATATTTGTAATTTTCTCATTTCCTAAATTTCATCCCCAAAGAGTAAATCGTATCAGAAGAAGGACAGGTCCGGTTTTTTAATTTGAAATAAGCGCAGAAAAGCGCATGCGTTTCAGACGCCAATGAAACTCCGCTTTATCATACAGCCGTGTACAGTCCGCAGTCACCGATCGCCGGTCGCGCGCTACTGACTTGGGCCTAGTATTGTCGGCTCGTGCATTGTATTGTTTATTTACATCGCGAAATTAAACACTTGACTCATTCGCTCTCGGTATCGCGGTATTGTGACTCTCTTATTGTGAAGTTAGTTGTGATCCGTATTGCTTGTTATGGGGAAGGTTTTTCTGTGAGTATTCTTAAAGAAATAACAGGTATTATCACTAAGTTAATTATGTACGTTGGTGATATTTAAAAACATGTAGATCCTCCGCATTTAGATGCGATGCTAGTGCTAACATTGTGGTATAACAATGAAACTTCGTGCTTTTATATACTGGCTTTACAAATTAAATATAATATACCTAATGGTGAGTACGGAGTAGTCCAAAAACGATAACTTTAACCAAGGGACGAGAATCTATTAGAAACCACCGTTGTCATGCTTGCCCTCATAAACTGAGTCCGGACGTGTCAGACCCAAGGCCAGTTACTTTGATGGTTTTTGGATATATGTACTGTGGTCAAGACCCAGTCCGGACAATAGCCTTACTTACTAATACCTTGAAAACCTTGTGTAGGTCAGAAGATCCTTAAAACTATGAATAATGCAAAGGGAATGTAATTTCATCATTCTATAAGTGGAGATCCGTTCAAAGAGAATTATTGTATGTAGAATGATATTTCAAAAGAGAGTGTAATCGTCAGCTTGCTTCACTGCTTCAGCATGACGTAGAACAAGTTAGGTGTACTAGGAATCCGAGAGTTTTTTTTTTAATCAGGCTTGCGCTGGACCTCATTTTCACCTGACGGAAAATGATGATGAGTCCGATGATGGAGCGCGCTTACCCAGCAAATACCGATTCACTCGACGTTTGAAGGTTCCCATGTCATAAGATGCTGGAAAAACAGAAGCAGGAAGCGAATCCCACTCCTTGGCGGTTCTGGAATGTCAATCACATAAGTGCGCAAACCCGCACGGCGTCTTGTCAATTTATGGTAGAAGGGGGAGGGGGAATTAAATCATACTACTCAGCCGCACACTCTCCAGAGTATAGTCTATAGAAAACTGAAAGGCAGTCCACTCTAAATCAGTGTTGCAAACTGAGTAGTTTAAGGCATGAATGAATGTTGAGGGGGCGAATGAAGTTTACAGGTCTCTTTCATATCGATGACTAAGTTAATTAGAGAAACTGTGGCTCAGCCAGTATGATGCCATCTCAATAGCTTTGTCGAACGCCTCAATCAAACCTATAAAAGTATGTAATAGTACTTAAGGAGCAGAGTGTAAATGTTACATGGTTTAACTATCTGCACATATTGTTCTCACCATCAATGTAATCTAACTTGCTTACTTTGCTTCGGCAGCGACTCACCTAAGCGCGGAGGCTCTGGATTAGCTGTTCTTGACTGTTTTGAAGCTCGTCGGATAGCGAAATGTAGACTGGATGGGCTAAGTGTAGACGCCGCAATTAAAAGAGACTCAATTATATAAAATAGATGTGCACATAAATCTTCCTGGCTACCCCAATAGTGTTGCGTGATGATGGATTAAAATGTTTCGTGGTGAGATATAGTCCAAGATTACGACTTACCTTTTGATAATACATATTCGTAATCGAAGCGGCTTATCTGCTTACTACATTTGCGTCATTAATAAATTACACTTTTCATGAGATTTGTTGTGGTGGGTCCTTTAATATCAAGAAAGCAAATTAAGTTCAGCATTTTAATAAATAAAAAAAAAGAATTCTCAATGGTTACCTGTCTCTAAATCTAGGCAACCCTTAATATACTTTGATATATACTTATTTTCTTTAGAAATAAGGGACCTTAAAATTAGCAATACCGACATAAAAATTATTGTCAAATTTGCCGTGGTGGCTGCCGGCAGAATAGAATAGCACCTCCCTCTTCTTGCCTAGGTGTTGTAGAAGGGGTCTAAGGTATCTCTTTAACACCACAATTCAACCAGATGTTCAGAGAAGGAAAGCTCGACCAAACCTGCATCCCGCTCCCTCCCGATCGTATTGTTTCTCCATTCTATCGGGCCCGAGGGAGCTCGGACGAGAGAGTGCTTTTCTGGCAGCGCGTCCAGTTGTGCACTTAAATATCTCCTGCGCAATTGGCTGTTTCCGAAAATTGGACCTCGATTTTCTTAATCGGTGTTGAAACAGTCGCCGTGGCCGAATTCGGCTAGGACATCATCCTCATCATTGACAAAAATATAATAAAAATGTCGACGTAATGATAATAGAAACTTGTTGACAGTACTGGCTTCCTTCTTAGATGGTTCAGCGTACTCTTACTATTAGCCACCCAAACTTAAGAATACGCTTTTTACACGATAACGTGTACTATATAAACTAGTTCATCTTATCTACATGTAACCTAGTTAAACGGTAAACTGTTGGCTGGATACATATGCCGTGGATTCATGATTGAGCAAACTAAACGGTAAGCAGGAGAACCCGCGCTGCAATATCGCGGAGTTGCATTCGAAACGCTTAAGAGGCACGGCATATAAGGGTCATGATTCAGTGGCAGGCGAAGCGGGTAGCGGGAGTGATATATTTATTTTTTTTGCTTTTATACTGTCAATTTATATGAAACCATTAAAGCCAGTGGCTTAAGTGAAGACTTTTGTTTCATAATTTGCTGCAGAAAAATTCTTAAAACCTAATTGATTATGAGAGATTCGTATAGTTATTACATTACAGTTGGAACAGCTCATTTAACTTGGGTCACAATAATTTTGATGACATCATTACTACCACTCAAGTTCTGAAGGTTTTGAAATACTTTTAGTAGAAAAAAATATAACTTGAAAATATAAAGTTTACATGGACGTCCAAAAACATGTTTTTTGGACAAATACGAAACTAAAGATAAGATCTTTCTGAGCGGTGGAGTGCGTTCCATAGAAGCATAAAAAAGCATTATGATATTGCATTTGGACATATATTGTTTTAAAATTTGATTCAATTTGAATCCTGATGTTGGGGCTGGAGCACGTAGCGAAATAAATAGCGTGTTACATTCCGAAAAACATGTATTAGTTAAAATCCTTACAAACTATATTTACATCTTAAGCCTAACAAATAGAACGCGCACGGTTCTTGCTTATCCTTAACCTAAGTTGATCGGCCAATCAGAAAGCGGCAGTGCTACAGTCGAGAGTGCATATAAACCTGGGCGAAATCATACTCGGGTTTTTCTGTTCCGATCGTGGCGCCGTGCAGACGTGCAGCTACAGTACTCCCCCTCAAGCGAAGCGTACGGGTTTCTTTATAATTCTTCCTGATCTAGTTGTTATTGGAATGTCGGAGTTGGCCGTTGAATTATTGCTTGTTTTGACGTTGTGGTCAGATTCTGTATGGTTTATTATATATGCAGGTTTGAGCCGGTCAATGGACACGTTGACATCTCTGTTTGGCAGTCTTAATTTGAAAAATTTACTGTTTCGTTGCAGTACTTTATAGGGTCCTTCGTAAGGCTGCTGAAGTGGTTTTCTTACGCTGTCGACTCGTACGAATACGGCTTCACAGGTTTGCAGGTCTTTATGAATAAAGATGTTGTGCTTGTTACTATGTGGTTGATAAACAGGTGCAAAAGCCGTAATCGTTTGGTGGAGTCGATCAACAAAACTGGCATTCATTGTTGATATTGATCTTGATGGCGTAATAAAATCTCCAGGTAGGCGGATAGCTTGGCCGTAAGTTAATTGGGCTGCGCTTGTGTTGGTGTCCAATCGGATGGCTGCGCGCAGTCCAAGGAGAACTGTAGGAAGCTCTGCTGTCCACTTGATACTCGTGTTGAGTCTTGCCATTAGTGCGGATTTCAAAGATCGATGCCAACGTTCGACTATTCCATTGCTCTGTGGATGATAGGCTGTAGTGCGATTTTTCTCGGCGCCCAGTAGTTTCGCCAGCACATGGAATAATTGGCTTTCGAATTGACGACCTTGATCAGTGGTAATAGTCGTAGGGCAGCCGAATCTGCAAATCCAATTTTCATAAAATGCTGCTGCTACATTTTCTGAAGTTATTTCATTCAAAGGAATTGCTTCGGGCCATCGAGTTTGTCGGTCGATCATAGTTAAGAGATAACGATGACCATGTGATGTGGTAGGCAGTGGTCCAACTATATCGATATGTACATGCTGGAACCGATCGCAGTCTGGAAATGATGCAAAATCGCTATTTGAGTGGCGTTGCACCTTTGACTGTTGGCACGGTACACATGCTTTAGCCCAGTTGCCGACGTCCTTGTTCATTGATGGCCAGAAATATCTTTGCTGCATCAGTTTCCGAGTAGATCGAATGCCAGGATGGCTTGAATTATGTATAGCGTTGAAAGCAGTACGTCGAAATTCCTCTGTTAAGTACGGCCTAATATGAGGCGTTGTGATTTCGCAATAAATTTTAGAATTGGTTCCTGGTGCTGAAAATTTCTTGAGTTGAATATTGGTTTGCTGTAGCAGCCGACAGACATTTTCATCCTTTTCTTGAGATAGTGACAGTTTTTCATAATCTAAATATGAAGGCGCTTCTATGGTTTCTATACGAGAAAGCGCATCGGCTACGACGTTTTCAGAGCCGTTCACATGTCGTAAGTCTGTTGTAAATTCGCTTATAAAGAGCAACTGTCGAATTCGCCGTGGAGTGTCGCTGTCAGACGGAGATTTGTTGATGGCATATGTGAGCGGCTTGTGATCCGTGTAGATAATGAGTTCACGTCCTTCAAATATCTTGCGGAAATGTTTGACCGCCATATAAATCGACAGAAGTTCTCTGTCAAACGTTGAATATTTTTGCTGCGCTGCAGAGAGTTTTTTTGAAAAATAGCCAAGCGCTTGCCACTTCGAATTGTGTTTTTGTTGCAGGACTGCACCCACACATTTATCTGAAGCGTCGCACATTAAAGCGATTGGCGCATGATGTGCAGGGTGAGCGAGTATTGTGGCGTTTTTAATACTGGACTTGCATGCTTCAAATGCTTGAGATGCAGTTGTGGTCCAGTCGATCGTGGTCTTGTCTCTTTTCTTAGAATTATGCAGATACTCATGTAATGGAGCTTGAATTGCGGCAGCGTCTGGTATACTATCTCGGTAGAAGTTTATCATGCCAAGGAATCTTCTTAAATCTTCAACTGTTGTTGGTTTTGGAAAATTGGCGATAATTTCTATTTTTTCTTCCAGTGGTTTGATTCCTTGTCGTGAGACTTTGTAGCCTAGAAACTTGACTTCTTCTTGGCCAAATTTGCATTTGGATGGATTGATGGTTATCCCATAGTGGTCGAGTCGCTCCAGAACGATACGTAAGTCACGTATGTGAGTTTCTTCGTCGCAGGATGCAATAATGAGGTCATCGATGAATGAAAATACGTTATCAAGGCCGGAAAGAACTTCGTGAATGTACCTTTGAAATGTCTGTCCGGCGTTTTTTAAGCCTGGACACATTTTCGGGAACTCAAACAATCCAAAAGGTGTGATGATGGCGGTTTTCTCGATGTGTTCTTCTAGAACAGGGATCTGTTGATATGCTCTGTTGAGATCCAGAGTGGAAAAGATGTTCATGCCATGAAGCTGATAGGTGAAATCTTTCAGTCTGGGTACGGGATATCGATCAGGCTTAGTAACAGCATTTAGTCTTCTGTAGTCTCCACAAACTCGTATATCACCATTTTTCTTCGGTACTATGTGCAAGGGGCTAGCCCACGGACTTTTGCTTGGTCGACACAGCCCTTGTTCTATCATGTGCTCGAATTCTTTTTTAACGATGAGTAGCCGATGTGGTGGTATTGGCCTTGCTTTTGCGTGTAGCGGTGGTCCGTTTGTTTCGATAAAATGTTTAACGTCGTTATTATTATGAAATTTCGTTGGAGACGGACGTGTGATATCTGGAAAGTCTTCGAGTATTTTATGATACTTTTGTTCTGTATCGATGGTACGAACGGTTGGCTCAGTTGAACTGGAGAGAGATGTGCGAATGCAGGCACCAGTTATCTTGTCAACTATGCAGCGTCCTGCGATGTCAACAAGAAGTTTGTGATGTTGAAGAAAATCAGCGCCAATTATCGGCTTACTGACTGCTGCTATAACAAATTTCCAGCGATATGACCTTTGTAAATTAAAGTTTAATTCCATAGTTTTCTCGCCGTACGTTGTGATCATGGTATTATTAGCTGCGTACAGGCAAAAATTTGTCGGCTCACACTTCATGCGTCCGGTCTTTGGTATGATTGAAATGTTCGCTCCGGTATCGATGAGAAATTTCTGATTAGAATTCCTGTCCATTATGAAAAGACGATTTGAACCGCTGGACTCTGTGGCTGCCAATTCTGATTGTATTTCTTGTGGTTTATTTTTCGTAGAATATTTGCATGGCGCATTACAGCGTCTTGCGTCCTTGCCGAAACGCCGGTGGAAATAACAATATGTTGCAAGCGGGACGGTGCGAGGATTACGTGAGTAGGAGCGAGATGTGGATGGCCGCGATGAGTTTTGTCGGTGACTTGAAAATCGTCGCTGCGTACCTCTTCTGTAACGTGATGATTTTAATGCTGTAATCTCGTGTTTGAGCTTTTTTATCTCTTCGATCAATGGCTGATTGTTTGGTACTTCTGACTTCTTGTTTGATGTACTGGAACATAGTTGGTCATTTTGTTCCAAAATTTTATCGGCCAGCTTAGCCAGTTCTTCGAGAGTTGTATCCTTTTTTAATGTATCACTCACTGTTAGGATGGATCGTACATGCTGAGGCAGTAATTTCATCCACATCATTTGTAAGGTATTGTCTGGAACTTTGTTTCTTGCGAGATGACGCATACAACGTAAGAGTTGTGTGGGTTTTTGATCTCCGAGTTCCATGTCCAGAAGTTTCTGAAACTGTTTGGCTTCTGATTCTTCGTAAAGATATATCAGCCGTCGCTTGATGCTTTCATATTGTTTTTTTGCTGGATTTTCAATCAGATCCATTATCTGATCGATATCTTCCTGTTCTAACTTCCCAATAGTCATCTGAGCGAGCTGGGCATCACTACGTTTGAGGTCGTTCGTAGCAGCTTCAAATGCGATGAACCATTGCCGCGGGCGTTGACGCCAGAATTGCGGCAATCTTAATGACACGGCTATGGCGGCTGCTTCATGGCTTGTAACAGAACAAGTGGGCTCTTGATTCGCCATATTTTTCTTATTTTGATGTTTCCGTTGATTACCGTAGCTTCAGCGTAACGACACCACTTGTGCAGGTAAGTGTCTTCGTGCTGGCTGGGTACACGCGAAATTCTGCAGAGCTTCAATACTAAGGCATCGCGGTCCGATTTTCTGAGCGTCGGGGTCACCACTGTTGGGGCTGGAGCACGTAGCGAAATAAATAGCGTGTTACATTCCGAAAAACATGTATTAGTTAAAATCCTTACAAACTATATTTACATCTTAAGCCTAACAAATAGAACGCGCACGGTTCTTGCTTATCCTTAACCTAAGTTGATCGGCCAATCAGAAAGCGGCAGTGCTACAGTCGAGAGTGCATATAAACCTGGGCGAAATCATACTCGGGTTTTTCTGTTCCGATCGTGGCGCCGTGCAGACGTGCAGCTACACTGATATCCCTATTCTGGTTATTACCTGAATATAAGTCAATATATTTATTAAATGTTGAAGTATTACAAGATAATATTTTTATGGGATGCAAGGAACTGGTTCTAAATGTGGATGATAACCGCATCTCGAACGGTTCCTTAGTTTTTAATTTTTTTTATCCTGGTACGGCGCTGTGACCACACCATATCTGATGGTAAGCATGGAAATCTAGAAATCTAGTCTTTAGAAGATATAATAAGAAAACATACACACGGATAACAAACAACAACTTTAATTTATTTCTAAAGCAATATCAAAAGGTGAAGATACTACAGAAGAAACCTTCACATTCCATTAAAATTTTCCATAATTCGCTATCGCTTGTATAGCGTAGACGCTAGCTTATTACAAGGGTGTCACCCTTCGACACGCAGATATTATACATGCTGATCAATACGCTGTCAGGGTTCGCCTGTTGCCAGGGATACTGTCTCCCCACGCAGTTTATTTCGATCCTTAACCTCAGGCATAATTGGGGGATTGACTCGAACTCGTGTGGGTAGTTTGTTTTTCTCGTTGATATTTTTACCTGTCTGTATCTTTTTATAGTATTAGAATATTTTCTATGTGGCTATAATTTCTTATTTTTACACCAAAAGGCAACAAGCAAGCACAATGTAATCTGTTGTCTATAACCGAATACGACACAGGAAGTGTTGCCATCGTACTAGATATACCTGGACTGTAGCGAGTCTTCATACTGATATTTGCACCCGTATGTTGGAATCGCTATCCAATCCACTGTAAAATTATTTAATAATTTTTCGGATGCCTCATTGATGCCTTTTCCACGTCCCTTAAGCCATTGTCAAATAGATAGCGAACAGAAGGCGGTGCGAAGCAGTTTCTTTTTATAATGTGCTGTTTCGTATGAAAGATGTCACACACAAAAGTAGGAAATCACATCGGATCGTGTGACATGATTCATACTATACCGTACTCTACAAAACAAAAAGTCTCACTTCGCTTTTGCTACGCATTCGGTTCACTATTTGAAATGAGCTTTAGCTTTATCGAAACACTATAAATCGCTGCCTTATTCTGAAGTGTTTATATGAAATCTATCATTCCCCTTCTCTCAATATGTAGTGTGTGAAAGAATTATAAAAAAGTATCGTTGTCTATTGGCGTGAACTAGCAGACATACAGCCATCCCTCAAAGATGTATTTCAATTTTACTTTCATACCTTGAACTAATAAATAATATGAAATGTGAAAATAACATTTAATTAATACTGCCGTAAGAGATGGTAGTAGGTTCGCTGGTTAATGTTTTGAAGTGACGTCATAGCCGCCGAACCATAGACACCGTACAGTATCGCGCCTGGTTCGACGGAACTTTAATTGTCCATGTCCGGTGTTTTTTCTTATACGGTGTGGAGGTAACTCTTTGAATTTACGATTAGGCGTCTTGCTTAGGTCACTGACGCGCTCCGGCCAAGCTTACAACAGTAGTTGTTTTTTTTAATAACATAGCAAAATAACTGCACTGTGCATTTTGGAATTAAGGTGGTATCTCGATGAAGCAGTAGTAGAACGCTGCCACGGCTGGCAACAAATAAAAAAATCATTTCTTTTTAATAACGTCCAGTAACTCATAGACTTTCAATCGTGGTATATCTGGGTCGACATGACGTTGGAGATTTCATAGATTTTCGTCTTTTGATAGTCGCTTTCGTGTTTGGACTGCATTGTACTTACCTTCAGGTGCATTTTAGTCACTTTGTTGAGCCAGTGTAAAAAAAGAAGAAGGAAAAAGTTTATTGAGGCAAAGGAAACAACACACAACAAACATATTTATATAAAAACAACAATGAAATAATACATAACATCACATCATGTATCCTGTGTGCCGCTACCCGTCTCAAAGAGCACTCAGCTCAGCGTATGCTGGGCGACGCTGCACGCGCCATCCAGCGCTGATTTTCAGCCGACGCTCAGGGGAACCGATTGCGCGGACGTCACGGTGCTATTTAAATATTAGAACCAAATACACCTATCCCCCGATTTACACGGTAGATACGTACCTGAGAAAAACGTGTAAATCGAAAATTAAAAATTTTTAAGTCAAAACCGTGTACATCGAAAAGCTTGCAGAAAATACATAATTTTGCTATTTAACAGTTGTGATTTTTTTCAATATGTTTAGGTGTACATAGAAATAAAAATAAAATGCATTGACAGGTTAAAATATGTAATATATTACGGAAACACTGTTTTTTATTTAATTACAATACATTAAACAGAAGAACAAAAATTAAAACCAAAGGTGTTTTATTATCCTTCATCATGTGCAGCAAGTCAGCACATAAGCTCGGGATTCCCCGTGAGATGTGTACACAGCGCACGTGTTCATTTAATTCAAAACACAGTAGCATTTAGTAGAGTGCGATAAAAACAAAAAAAAACTTATTTGGAAAACCGTGTAAAAGCGAAAACGTGTAAAACAAGTACCGTGTAAATCGGGGGATAGGTGTATACAAAAACATACCTAATAACGTACAACAAACAAGTATGACAATAAATACATAGAATACTTTTAAGTAGCATAGAAAAATGTAGAATACACACTAAAAACTAAAGACTTGCAATTGACTACTTTGTCATGCTTGATACCCTTGGTCACCTGGTCGGAGGTGCTCGCATCGCCGTCGGGGAGACCATGCGCTACTTAGGCTTGGTCCTCGACGGCAGATGGAACTTCAGCAAGCATTTCCGGCAGCTCATGCCAAAGGTGCTGGGGGCTACAAAAGCCCTCGGGCGACTGATGCCCAATCTAGGCGGGCCAGGGGTGCCCAGCAGGCGCCTCTATTGCAACGTGGTGCGCTCCATGATGCTGTATGGTGCCCCGATATGGGCCGACGCTCTCAACAGCCGCAATATCACCTTATTGCGGCGACCCCAAAGAGCGTTGGCCATCAAGATCATTCGGGGCTACTCTACGGTATCATGCGATGCGGCCTGCATGATGGCGGGGTCGGTTCCCTGGGACCTGGATGCCCGAGCCCTCGCGTCACTCTTTACATGGCGCGAGGAGCGCCGGGCCCGGGGCCAGCGAACCGCCCCGACCGAACTACTAGCGAAGAGGCGTCTGCTGGATGCCGAATCGATTGAGACGTGGAGGTCGAGACTGGAGAACCCACGTTATGGCCTGCGGACGATTGAGGCAATCCGTCCGGTGTTGGCTGAATGGCTGAATAGGGGTCACGGCACACTAACCTACCGGTTGACACAGGTATTCTCGGGGCATGGCAGCTTCGGGTGGTACCTGTGTCGCATAACCGGTAGTGAACCGGACCCCAGATGCCATCACTGTGACGGATGCCTCAATGAGTCCGCACAGCACGCAGTAGAGGAGTGCCCAGCCTGGGCCTCCCAAAGGACCGACCTCGTCAGGGTGGTGGGTGGTGACCTGTCACTGCCAGCGCTCGCTTGCGCGATGGTCGGCAGTGACAGAGCATGGCAGGCGGTCGTTACATATTGTGAGAATGTTATGGAGGCGAAAGAGGCGGCGGAGAGGGTCAGGGAGGCAATAGCCGGCCCCGACAACCCGATCCGTCGCCCACGTAGAATAGGACGAAGGAGGAGGGCCTTTGCCGCAGGCCTTCCTCCGTAACTGGAAAGACGCCTGGGCGGCGCGCCTGAGGGAGCGTGTCGCCCAACTTACCCAGGAGAGAGCGGTGTGTGACGTGTTCCCGCACACCGCTCCAAGACTACTTATGAGGAGAGCGATGGGTGGCCCTTTACTTAGCCCCTCGTAAACACAGAGGTGAGGCCTACCGAATAGGCCAGACGTCGTCGCGGGCCGGAGAAGTGGACGCTGCTGTACCTCCGGTCCCGGCTAGACGGAGAGAAGGAACACCCCGGGGGTTTTAGTCGGTGCAAGTCCGACACACCGGGGGGCGACCCTCATCGCCCTCTGAGGTCCGTCAGGGATTTCCCCCGGGTTATAAAAAAAAAAAAAAAAAAAAAAAACCCTTGGTCACCTACTAACGGTGGATTTTTTTAAATTCCATTCGTGAGATTATAAAATAGGGTTAGAAAGTTTTTTAAGAAAATATATCAGGCGGAGTCCGCAAGTATTTTATAAACTCTGCGGGGAAGTATCTTATGAGCACCAGAAGTGATATTCTCGCAAAGCTCGCTCGTGAGTCGTGTCGTATGTAAGGCAATGGGTCGGACACGTCATGGCTAAATATGGCGTGCGATAAATAAAGCAATTAATGGCTCTTTGGATATTACTCTCGGGTTTCGCTCTACTAAAATTGCCTTGTTAATCCTTCTCAGTAGTTCTTTTTCGGAAATTGATGAATTCATTCCCTTGACGAGTTAGAAATATTAATAACTAGCTGTCCCGGCAGACCTTTTCTGCCCTATTTCTCTAAAACAAAGTCACATTGTTTTTTTTTATGTTAATTGTTAATTTTAATTTAAATTGTTTGAAGGAACCTGGCCTTAATGCTATATGTATAAAAATTGACAAATACTGACATTAATATTTAAACGTCACTCGATTGTTTTGCCTTCCCGGAACCCGTCCACTGACATTTAAACTTTATGGTATGGTGTTAAAGTTCAAATTGACTTATAACAAATATTTTGTATGAAAATATAGAAAAATTATGTTTTCAGACTGTTTCAGGCAATTATTTAAAATTTTCTCTCCGTAATAACCTTCCCCAGACTTCAACAAACACAACAAAAAAGAAATCAGCCAAATCGGTTCAGCCGTTCTCGAGTTTCGCGCTTATCAAGACATTTTGCGATTCATTTTTATATTATAGAAGATAAATTGTTTTAGAAAAAAACAGTTTGAAAGCGGTACTTTATAGCAAGCTGACATCCAAACTAGGAGTACCTGTATCTTAGGTGTCAGTGCTAATTAATGCACATTGTATGTTATCTACAATTTATATCCGCTACGTATTTCCAATCTGAACGTTCAATTAGTATTTCTATAACAGAAAAAAAAACCTTTAAATATTGTCTCTTACTAACAGTAATTGCTAAGAGTTATCACCGTATTAAATATTTAACTAACGCATAAATATCTTCTACAATAAATAGAACAAAAATATCAACAATTTGAGACAATGTTTTAGAAACAAGCATATTCTACATTCATTCACCAATACGATTTACAATTCTTAATTTAAACTACTTACTACTACTACTACTTGAAATAACTTCAGATACACATTTTTTTTTTTACACTGACACGGCACAATGACTGCACCAAACCTGATGGTAAGCATGGCAATTATTCCTGTAAGAGTTTCTTAGTACCATTATATTCCAGATTCAACATCCAAACTCTCAGGTTTATCTTACATTCGTAATTAGATTCAAAATATTAAATTTATGTATAGGAAATACTTGGAAAAGGAACCATGATAATCATAGACAAATTCTATTCATTAGCACGTGGATGCCTTTGAAACGGCTTACCCCATTGGCAGTAGCGTACGGTGACCGTCAAAAATGGAAGCCAATACAGCCGAAGATGTAGTCTTAAGCTTTTAAAGTCGTTAGTTTGACTTACAATTTAAACCTATACAAGAGGAGTAATGTAAAATGCAGCTAGCCGAATAGCGCTTTCCAGTTCGCCGCTATCTGTAAATCACAAGATTCGCAACAACAGTTATAAAATGACAGTAAATATAAAAATATTACAAACGTAGACTATATATTTTACTGTATAAGCTTCCGTTTTGGATGATCATCGCGTAAATAGGATAGTGAAACTGTACCTCACAAGATTATTATTTATAATTAAATATTTTCCTTTTCAAATTATTGCGGTGTAATTCCTTTTTTAGGTCTCAGGTATTAAATTCATGACCGTATACACTTATTTTTTTTTTTACACTGGCTCCGCATAGTGACTACAGAGTACCTGATGGTAAGTATAGTGTAGTCCAAAAACGAAAGCGACTATCAAAGGATGAAAATCCATTGATAGTCTACATCGTCATGTCGGCCCACATATACCACGACTGAAGGTCTCTAGGTATATGAGCTACTGGATATACACAAGCTGATCCCGAAACGCGACAAGCCGAAACTGGTCACTGTGACGGGCTTTACACCCATGCACTGTGGTCGCGATCCAGACGACCACCGGCCCCCTACCACCTCGCATATGAGCTACTGGATATGCACAAGCTGATCCCGAAACGCGACAAGCCAAAACTGGTCACTATGACGAGCTATACACCCATGCACTGTGGTCGCGATCCAGACGGGCACCGGCGCCCTAAAACTTAAAAGTTCAGACTACCTAGCCAACCTGACTAGTATAGCTGAGCTATAAGGAAACTACATATGGCAATTACTGTAATAATATATCCTTAAAGGTTAAATAAAGTCATGCCTTTTGAGTCCATAAAACGGTAGCACCAAAAAGTATGCTCGAAGTTCGCACTTTATTTCGGAGATTGTATTAACCTTAAGAAATTACCTTTAGTTTTGCCTTTTGCGAAACGTTTTATAATTGTTTTCGCCGCGGTTACGAAATAAATGTACCAACTCCACTCAAATAACAGCTATTTATGTAATTGTGTACTGTTTTGTAAAAGGTCGATTATAATCAGTGGCGTGCGTCCCACAAGAGCATAAAAACATTATCTTGCATTGGAAATTTAACCCTTTGCGGTTGTATGTCTACTCTGAGCCACCAAAGCCTTTTTACCGTTCTAGTCGTATGTCTGCTCTCAGCCACCATAGCAAGGAACCATACGAATCCTATACTGTATGCTACAATGTATCAGTTTACACTTTTTCGAAACAAAATAGAGGGATGGATGACTGTATTAAATAAATAGATATCTAAAGTTCACAAAATAATTACCAAATCTTGTTTATCCGTCGTAATCTTACGCGTTATGTATCCCTGCTGCTCTTGCGATGGAAATTAATTCCCATGTCCCATACCATTGGTTGTTGGATACCCATGTCCAAATTTAATACGTCCGCCAAAGGTTAATATATTGATTAAAAAGTTAGTCAATTTGGATTCTGAAACTCTTTTTGTATACTGGGTCGGCAAAGTGACAACATTACACTTGGTGGAAAGTTCTGTGGCTATAATAACAATAATGAATACTACATAATGAGAAGCTCATGAAAGCAGAAAAGTGTTCAAAATATTTAGAGATCTCGCACGTGATGACCAGCATGTGGGATGTGGATTCAACGATTATTATCCCGATAGTCGTATCGACTAATGGGCTGGTCGTACAGAGCCTCGATTTTCATCTCAAGAGGCGCTCGGTAGATTGTTGGATCAAGGGCTGGTTACAGAAGGCAGTGTTACTCGATACGGCACGTATTTATAGAAGTTTCTTCGCTCTGAACTCCAAACTACCTGTGGCTTGGGCCTTAGGCCTTGACCCTTTAGGTCTACAACTTTTTTTTATTATAAAAATAATATTGCTATTTTTATATCTATTTGGAAATGTAAAAATACTGTGTTATATGGAAAAAAGTGTATGAAAAAATAATATATATGATTTAATCAAAATATAAATAAATTCTTCTTTGAAGGTTTTCCTCTAGTATAGTGAATCCTCGGTAATTTTTACGCTGCTTCGCATATTTTTGTTTTTTTGCGATTAAAAATGTCTCGGCTGAGTTAAGTAGTATAAAGAGGCCTTAATGTAAAAGACGGTCACAGCTCGTGCTGAATAGATCTGCAATGCTCGTCCAATAACCTTGGGCCTTTTACGGCATCTCACAATAGCCCATTCAGTGTCCGGTGGTAATGTATTCTTGGCAGCATGTGGCTATCATCTGTTTGCACGCATTAGTTGCAAGGTTTCAATATAGACCGGCTAGTTGCTTCATTGATCTAGGCATGGTACATACGGCTGCATAGACATAATGCTACAAATTCACTTCATTTAACCGTTTCAGACTAGGCGTTCGCGAATGATGACACAAAATGTTTATACTAGAACGAATAAATAATAATATGTCACGTTATTATTCCTCGATATATCACGTTATTCGAGGTGTAGAATAGATACACAATTATCTATATCCATTTTGCGCGTATATGTCGTGCCCAACGAAGCTAGTAACATATGATAGCCGTTTTCAAAATATTTACACATGATAATTCTATTAGATGGTTTCCCAAATGGATGCCTAAATCCGTCCTTAATTTGGAAAACCCAGATGCACCTTTTATTTTTTATATCCCGGGGGAAAATCCTGCATAGCACCATAATGGTCGCTGTGAGGGCAGCGACCCCGGTGTGTCATACTCTTACTGACTAAAAGCTCCCGGGGTGTACCTCTGATTGCTTCACCCGGGCCTGGGAAACCAAATTCGCCCAGACTCCCGGGGAACAAGAAACCTTGTTGAGGCTACCTCTCTGGGAAGGGTAGGAATAAGCTCACCCCACCAAAACATCTCTCACAGGCGGCGTACCGGATATCGTGCACCGCCTCCTTCTCAGCCGGGCAGAAGACTCCCTCAAGTCTACTGGCTGGGCACATACCACATACATTACGGCCACCACAAATAAATTCATATCTGAAAACCTGTTTTCATTATCTCCTCACATTATACTACATCTATTTTAGATTATTTTATGCTATTTTTGTTGACCCTAATAATTAATTCAGGTCTGAAAGGGTTATATCATTGTTTAGCCGTGTTATGAAATAGAATGCTTAAAGATGGATTTTGGTTTAGTTGTACATCAGAATCTATAAATCTAAGAATTATAAACGGTATGGCCGAACTGTTGGAAGTTTTATTCTGTTCAGTTAAAATCCCTTGATAGTGAGTCTAGCATGGACCACGAGTCGATTGGGAAAATCTGCAGATGGACCTAGAATCACCGTTATTTTCCTCAATTATACAAATCATTTTTGCATTTTCTTTTGGTTAAATAGTACGTTTGTTAACTCAAGTGTAGAAATGTCTATTCTGGAAACAACAAAGTCAGAAAACTCATATGTAATCAGCTTCGGTAAACATTTTGTTTTTATATGTTTTCTTTCGCCGATACGTAGTTCAATTATTCTTAGGATTAAATGCTACGGATTTACGAGTATACACATACTATATCTAGTCTTGTTCCACGGTCAAAGGTTTTTTGAACGGACATATTTTGCTTACTTTCATTAAAATATTTCAAGCTTCAAGTAGGTGTAGGAATTACTAAAATGTAATTATTTCACCGGCCACAATGTTGAAGCATCACTCGCTTTAATTACGTTGAAATTTAGATGCACAGTTACATAGGCAGCCGTTTCGTCACGTTCTGTTAATGATGAAACCTTACTCCACAGTCCACATGTATCGCCAGAAACACAGAATCCGTCTACCTCAGGCCTTCAGAATAGTAACGTGGCGAACAGTATGAGAAAAAATGACGACGATGCAATACATCGAGATAAGGACAACGATGCTTCAGTGGCAGATTGGGTGTCCGGAGGTCCCCTCGGCTCAAAAGGAACGGTTCTGGTCTTCAGATCATGTGTCTTAGCCTCCCGTACGCCGTCGATGGAATCCACCACGAAGACAGTCGGAAACAACACCGGTACGACGATATTGCTGAACAAAGCCAAAAATATGGCCAAAAGACTAGTCGCAGAGCCACACGCTTTCAGCGTAAGACCAAAGAATATAATGCATGATGTTATGGAGACTTTTGGTAATAGTAATAAGTTTTCTGGACAAGCGTATGTCGTTAAACACGTGAGTGAAGCTGAAGTCCCTCAGACGGAGTCTATAGAGGAGCAAGGTCACGAAACGTTGGAGCACAAGAGAGATATAGAGGACGTGCTCAAGGATCTCAGTAAGATAACATTGAAAAAGCATTTAAATATAGAAAATACGACAGCGAATATAAAACCACAGGAGGATCCTCCACCGCCGCCTGTAAAAGGTGAGATCCTATATATTAATAAAATTTAAAGCAATTTTTTGAACTTTATAAATAATATTTTGTATTTATGAATCTTTATTATGTTATAGAAACCAAAGAAGAGAAGAAAACCAAGAAAAGCAAAGGCAAGAATAAAAGAAAAAGCAGTCAATCGCAACGGGCTTCGTCACCGGCCTTGGACAGTGACGACTCGGAACACCTCCTAATAAAAGAAGTGGATAGTGTAAAGGTATTAACTATTTAACCATTTTCTGTCTGAATGATCTGACGCGGTTCTAGATCAGGTCTTGTATGTTAGAATGCCGGTGATTTCTATTGCAGCTAAAACATCGAGGGGTGAAAGGCTATTTGGCTTAAGCGACATTTTTTGGTGATATAGTAATATATATTTTTGGAATCAGTAAATAATGTTGATTCCGAATATATTTATAATACTATATAACCAAAAAATGTCGCTTAAATCAAAGTCTTTCACCCCTCGATATGTATTACTAGCTGATCCGGCAAACGTTGTTTTGCTATATAAGGCTTTGTAATATCTTCTAAGATGTTCATTGAAATTAAGTGATGTCAAGGACAATTTTGTTCACAATTAAATACTCTTAATCAACAGCATATTTATTTGGATAAAGATTAATATTATTACGTTGATACAACTCTTAACAAATAATGCATTAATTTCGACCAAATTTGATTACCATAAAAACGGTTCTAGTGACTTAATCTTAAAAGATAGACATATACTGTCGTGGACATTTTTTTAAATCATTTCAAGAGGAATAATTCTTTCATACATATATTTTTGGTATCTGATATAAATGTCCAGGACACCACAGTATTTTCGGAACACAATGAAACTCGACCGTACTTGAAAGCATGTATTGACAAAGAGAATACAAACAACGTTGACACAATAACTTATGACTACCCTACATACATACATATATTACACCCTCATCCTTATTTTACATTAATAGTAACTTATTTCTACACAATATATATGCCATTAAAAACCAAAGCGCTCCACTGGCTTCCTATTCCGCTTGGGTCTTTCCACCGGGGGCTCGACTTGCGTAGGTGGTGTCACCATACTCGTTTGCTCAGATGGAGCAGGAGTCTGACAAGCATCACCACTCGACTCGGCTATATCCGGTCCCTTATCCGTATCCGGATTTTCGTCTCTATTAACCATATCTTTTCGAATTTGATCAATGTGTCTAGTTACAGGTTGATCGTCTTCCTGACTGACTAAATAATGTCTAGAACCTAATCTTTCCTCTATTGTTCCTGGTGACCACTTTTCTCCTCTCCCATATTTTCGCACTACTACCTTTTCACCTACACCGATTTCTCTTTTCTTACCGCCTGCGTATTGAATCTGTTTTCCTTGTTTATCATGTACTCTATTTTCTAACGTTCTATCCCTATGCAACAGATCTAAGCGGGACCGTAAGGGTCTACGCTGCAATAGCATCGCCGGCGATATTCCCGTTGTGCTGTGCTCCACATTTCGATATGCCATTAGGTATGCTTGTAGAGCAGCATCTAGATCGCAGCCCTCTCTTATTGATTTTGCTATGGCTCGCTTGCATAGTTTGACTGCCCCTTCTGCTGCACCATTTGAGGACGGGTGGTATGCCGAACTAAAAGTTAAACGGATTCCATTGCTTTTCATAAAATCTGCGTATTCTCTGCTAGAGAAAGGTGGCCCATTATCTGATACTATTTCCTTTGGTAGACCGAAACGTGCGAATGTTTCTCGTAATATTTTGATGACGCTGCCGGCCGTCGTTCGCGACATCTGGAATAGCTCTATCCACTTCGTCGTAGAATCAATAATAACAAGAAACGTTTTGCCGTGGAATGGTCCTAGAAAGTCTACGTGAAGCCGTGACCATGGCTGCGTCAAATAAGGCCAGGGCTGTGGCATTGCGCGAGGTGGTGCTGGACTCTCAGCCACGCAAGTTGCGCATTCTCGACACGTACGTTCTATGTCCGCGTCGATACCCGGCCACCAAACTATACTGCGAGCTAAACTTTTCATTTTAACAATACCTAGATGCCCTATGTGAAACTCTTTCAATAAATACTTTCTCAAAGGTTCTGGTATAACTAGCCTATAGCCCCAAACAACACAGCCGCCGTCAGTGTACAGCTCGTTTCGACGATCAAAATACGGCTTTATTTTGTCATCTTTGCAGTGCCCAGGCCATCCAGTTTGTATATTAATAAAGACTTCATTAAGAATTTTATCTTCCTTAACAGCTTTTTTTACCATTTCTCGTGAAATCGGTAGAAAATCTTGCACAAATTGCACGTAAGTCATCTCGTTCTTACCACTTTTATAATTTTCTAACGGCATCCGTGACAGAGCGTCAGCTGCATTCTTTTCGCTGCGCACATACTCTATTCTATAATCGTAGCCTGCCAATATGACAGCCCAGCGCTGCATCCTACTTGCTGCCATCACGGGAATTCCAACTTTATCTCCAAATATTGTTACTAAAGGTTTATGATCAGTTCTTAAAGTAAAACTACGCCCATATAAAAATTGGTGAAATTTCCTAACACCATAGATTATTGCCAATGCTTCTCTCTCAATCTGCGAATAGGCTTTCTCAGCTGTGTTCAGTGTGCGCGAGGCGTACGCGATAGGCCGCTCTCCCTGCTCCGTGAGGTGAGAAATAACAGCGCCCACGCCGACGCTGCTCGCGTCCGTGGTCAAAACGAGAGGTAACTCGCTCGAGTAATGAGCCAGTACCTCACTAGAAATTAAAAGTTGTTTTATTTTATTAAACGCTCTACTATGGCTGTTAGTCCACTCATACTTATTTTCTTTCCTTAATAAACTATATAGTGGTTCCATAATAGTGCTCATATTACGCACGAATTTACCGTAGTACATGACCATTCCGATAAATGATTTCAATTCGGATATATTTTTAGGCTCTGATACCTCTTTAATAGCTTTAATTTTGTCTGGGGATGTATGTACTCCGTCTTTACTGATAACAAAGCCTAAATAAGTAACCGAGTCTGCAAAGAATACGCATTTCTCTTTTTTTATTTTTAACCCGTATTTTCTTAATCTATTAAAGACGTTATGCAAAGTCTTAATGTGTGAATCTTCATCTACGCCTGTTATGATTAAATCATCTAGGAAAACCCCCACTCTCGGCATATCCGCAAATAATTGCTCTAATTTTCTTTGGAAAATACCTGGACTCGATGCTAAACCATATATTAGTCTATTATACATATATAGCCCCTTGTGTGTATTTATAACTGTAAATTTTTTTGATTCGTCTAATTCAAATTGTGCGTAGGCTTGTGATAAATCTAGCTTTGTAAACTTTTGGCCCCCGTGCAACTTAGTCAATAAATCCTCCACCCTCGGTAAGGGAAAACGATCAACCTCTAGACATTTGTTTAAAGTGAGTTTAAAATCACCACATACTCGTATGGTGCCGTCTTTCTTCATTACCGGGACAATCGGAGTAGCCCAGTCGGACGTGGTGACAGGTGTAATGACTCCGTCGCGCGTCAGCTGATCGAGCGCGCGCTCCACCGGCTCGCGCAGCGCGTACGCCAGCGGGCGCGCGCGCAGGAACACAGGCCGCGCACCTTCGCGGAGCGTGAACCCGACCGTGCCACCGGTGTAACGACCCAAGCCCTCAGAGAACACCTCACTGTATCTGGAACTGAAATCGGCTAAGTTGAAATGCCTGTCTTTTCCACTTTGATTATAATTACAGTACATGTTATATAAATTTATATTTAATTCTTGTAACCACTGTCGGCCTAGTAAGTTTGTTTTCCCCTGCTTGACAACATACAGGTCTAATTTTTTGCTTATATTCTTATAAGATACTAATGGCTTAATTTTACCTACTGGTTTTATCATTTCCCCAGTGTAATACCGTAACACTAAATTAGTATTTTCAAGATTACAATTAATAAATTTTTTAAAATAACAGTCATAACTAATGCACGAAATAGCGCTGCCGGTATCTATCTCCATCGTTAAAGTTGTTTGCTCAATGTCAAGTTCAATGGTGTATGGTCCAAACTTATAAAAATCATTTGACGAAATTGAATAATTATTTACCTCGTCACTACTACTGGATGCACTCTCAATACAAACTCTACTATCCTCCTTTATTTGCAGTAGTGCCATATCCTTGCTTATATTTGGACACATTTTCTTTAGATGACCTTTCTCGTTGCATATTCTGCATACATATATTTTAAATCGGCAGCTGTCACTTTGATGGTGACCACCGCATACAAAACATCTGCTTTCCGTACTGGTTTGTCTGTCTAAACGTGTTTTGCCATCCGCTCTCCAGTCTCTGCCCGCTCCGCTTGTGCCACTTGCACCATCCACCGCTCGGCACTGCGCTGCCAGCGCGGAACGATGCTCTGCGCGCGCTCTGCCGTCCATGCCGCTGTGTTCACGCGACGTCGCCGATGCTCTCAGCTCATGAAACGTCTGCGCCGATGCACTGTCACTCCTCCCGCGAGTACAGTTGTCCACCGCCGCCGCATTCCTCTCTGCCGCCTCCATCGACACCGCCAATTTGACCGCCTTATCGAACGTTATGTCCTCCTCCGTGAACAATTTTTGCCTGATCAATTCGTTCCGAAGACCACAAACAAATTGATCACGTAAATTCTCTTGTAAACTGTCCGCCGTAAAACCACAGTATCTAGACATTTTTTTCAATTCTGAGACAAAGTCTGCGATATTTTCCTCATTTATTTGCTTTCTTTGTTGAAATTTATATCGTTCCGCTAAACGGCTCGGTTGCGGCTGTAAATGTTTTTTCATAACCGACACTAATAGTTCAAATGATTTTGAAGCAGGTTTGACCGGTGCACACAAATTCACCATAAGTTCGTACGCCGCACTGCCCATCACCGTAATTAATGTGGCTACTTTTAAGGATTCTTTCACCTCATTTACAAGAAAATACTGTTCCAGTTGATCTATGTACAAATCCCAGCTGTCTTTACAGATATCAAAATGTCCGATTCTCCCCACAGCCATGTTTCCCTCTCACTGTACACACTTCTCACAGTCCAAAAAAAAAAAAAAAATTCGTGACACCTTCCACACACCCGGGAACGTCTCCAGCTCGTCGCCACTGATATAAATGTCCAGGACACCACAGTATTTTCGGAACACAATGAAACTCGACCGTACTTGAAAGCATGTATTGACAAAGAGAATACAAACAACGTTGACACAATAACTTATGACTACCCTACATACATACATATATTACAGTATCTTGAACCGTTTTTGCAGCGCACGCAATGGAAG
The DNA here is from genome assembly GCA_036320925.1 of Automeris io. Lineage (NCBI taxonomy): Eukaryota > Metazoa > Arthropoda > Insecta > Lepidoptera > Saturniidae > Automeris > Automeris io. The sequence continues at coordinate 940,005 of JAUDJH010000018.1, forward strand.
CCCTCAAGGATAAATAATTTTCCCCGTTTTTTTTCACATTTTCCATTATTTCTTCGCTCCTAATAATTGCATCGTGATGTTATATAGCCTAAAGCTTTCCTCGATAAATGGTCTATTCAACTCAAAAATAATTTTTCAATTAGAACCAGTAGTTCCTGAGATTAGCGCGTTCAAACAAACAAACAAACAAACTCTTCAGCTTTATAATATTAGTATAGATTGGATGTAAGTTTTATACATTTTTTTTAAAGATCTGATCTATATTACTCTTGGGACATATCATGATAAACTCTACTAACCTGCGCTACAATCCTTTATCACAAATACTTGCGGCATCAACCTCAATACGCCTACAGACAACCAATCTTGAGGTAGGTAGCCTTCAAACAGAAGCATCCTTACTGTAGGTTTTAGAGAGCAGCCACATGCCGGCCCGCCTCCTGAAGATCACATACAAGCTAGTCAACACGGAGACGAAACTCCTGCACCGGCTTCTCCAAGCGCACGGGCTGCAGGAGTCCGTGCCCGACTCCAAAGACTTCAATCTGCTCTGGGCCGGCTTGCATCCGAAGCCAGACGTACTGCGGTCTCTGTCGCCTTACCAACGCGTCAATCATTTCCCGAGGTGGGTTTTGTGATGAAGTATTGTCACTTGAAATTTCTTTTATTATATTCTTTTCTATAGACCTATAAACGAGGGATAATCCACCATGCTTGTTTTATTATATCTCAGAAGGATTAGGCAGGGTTTTCGATTAAAGCTCGCAGGCGACTTTCGACATTTTCAACAATTATTTATTTATTTTATTTTTAAAATATTAAGGGCGGCCAGTGGTCAACATACATTAAAACAATTAAAAAAAAAAACGATAAAAAATGTACATTAATGTGTTGCGCCGTTTAAGGGCATGATCGTGCATCAGAAATATATACAATATAACTTATAAAATAAACACATTAACATAGAAGAATAAATCAACCAAAGTGAAAATATTGACAAAAAAATCACAAGAAAAATAAAAAAAAAAAAAAATCACACCAAAAACTACTGCATGTCCCTCAACCGCCCGATGATTTTCCTATTAAACACCGGAAGATTGTCTGCAAACACATCGATAGCACTCTCTAATTCGTTAAAGCCGCGAGATAATCTACAAATCGGGGAATTTCGTGATTATCGTCATATTTCAACCAAATTATACAATTAAATAAATTTTATACACGGAAATCTTCGTCATTACTTTGTCTATTGGTGAAAACCGCATAAAAATCCGTTCAGTAGCTTTTGAGCTTATCGCGTACATAAAAACGGACGCAGCGTGAGACTTTGTTTTATAATACTCGTTAGTGATAACAAAGCTCAACCTACAATCGATGTAAATGTATCAGAGCGTCACAATGACTGCTCGTGTCAATATATTCTCATCTCTTAACAATCGACTTTGTTCTAAATTTGCGCTGTTATTACAGTCAACTTCAGCGAAGTTATTTGTCCGGTTTTAAAAGCGAGACAATCGTTTTCAGATCATACGAGCTGACACGCAAAGACAAACTGTTCAAGAATATTGAGAAGATGCAGTACTTCCGTGGGTTGAAACATTTCGACTTCATCCCGACAACGTTCCTCATGCCGGCCGAGTACAAGGAGCTATGTTCGACGCACTACAGGACCAAGGGACCCTGGATCGTCAAGCCGGCGGCTTCCAGTCGAGGCCGGGGGATTTATATAGTCAACACAGTGAGTGAAAAAAAACTGTTAATGCATAAGTTATTTTTTACACACAATTTCTATCAGAACTGCTTGGCAGATGTCAAGTTCGAGAGAATTAATGCTCAACAACTTTGTGAAAATATTTAGTATTTATCGCATAAGAACCGAAAGATTCACCTAAAACGATCTTGCATAAATTAAGACGTGATAAAGATGACCTGTGCGACTTTTGAGTTAACTTTTAAAACGTGTAGACTTGTAATTTTCAGACAATTTGTTATGGAGAAGTTGGCCCACATTTTTAGATATATTATTCAGAGGGTACGCTGAGGGATGTGCACGTCTGCCGGCCCTGAAATTTTGCGCCCGGAGTGTGGGCCTCAGCTTGCGGGCCTTAAATTCGAGCTTGACTGAAAGGAATGTAAACGAAGCACCTGATAGTAAACGGTCTATCAATTAGCAGGGTCATTGTATCTTCAATGTTATTACTACGAATAAACATAATAATAATAATGTATGTACATGGATGATCTCAAGTTGTTTGCACAAAATAAAGTACATTTGATGGAATTACTGAAAATAACTAAAAATTTCAGTAATTCTATCAATATGGAGTTTGGTGTAGACAATTGTGCGGTCATCCATGTGGAGCGAGATAGAGTTGTAGTCTCTGATGATGTCATATTATCAGAGAATACACGAATCAGATCTATCTCTGGTACCGAAACTTACAAATATTTGGGTATGTCTGAAGCTTTAGGTATAGCAGACAGAGACGTAAAACGGGCGTTGGTGGAACGGTTCTTTAACCGCCTGTCCAAGGTCTTAGAGAGTCTTTTGTCAGGTGGAAATAAGATCCGCGCCTTTAACGGCTGGGATATGCCTTTGCTGCTATACTCCTTTGGCATACTCAAATGGACTCAAACCGAATTAGATGCCCTGGATCGAAAAGTCCGTACTCTACTTACTGCATATCGTATGCATCATCCACGTTCATCGGTGATGAGATTGTATATCCCGCGGAAATATGGGGGCCGTGGCATGCTTAATGCTAAGGACCTACATAACCGTGAGATATGCAATCTCAGGAGTTATTTCCTTCACAGTGAAGTGGATATGCATATGGATGTAGTAAAGGTGGATAAAGGACTAACTCCGCTTTATCTGGCAAATAGGAACTGGCAAAATCCAAAGGTACTGAGTACCTTGGATCGCAGGGATATATGGAAGAGCAAAGAGCTTCATGGACGGTTTTATCGGGCTCTTCATGCGCCTGATCTAGATTCGATTGCCTCCGTTTCTTGGCTGCGTTTCGGCGACCTTTTTGGGGAAACCGAAGGTTTCGTCTGTGCAATTATGGATGAGGTTATCAAGACAAACAACTACAGAAAGTATATCCTCAAGGACGGTACGGACGACATATGTCGGGCATGCCACCGTCCTGGAGAATCTTTGAGGCATGTGGTTTCTGGTTGTTCGTTTCTTGCTAACGGCGAGTACTTACACAGACATAATCAAGTGGCCAAGATCATACACCAGCAACTTGCTCTTTCATATGGTCTTGTGGACTATGAGGTACCGTACTATCAGTATGTACCTCAGCCAGTTCTTGAAAATGGTCGTGCAATGCTGTACTGGGATCGATCTGTTATCACTGATAGGACTATTTTTACTAATAGACCTGACATTGTGGTAGTAGATCGGTCGGCGCGCCGGGCAATACTCGTTGATATCACCATACCACATGATGAAAATCTCGTAAAAGCTGAGAAAGAAAAACTATCAAAATATTTAGACCTCGCACACGAGATTACCAGCGTGTGGGATGTAGATTCTACGATTATTGTCCCGATAGTCGTATCGACTAATGGGCTGATCGCAAAGAGCCTTGATTACCACCTTAACTTACTCTCGCTTGGTTGTTGGATCAAGGGCCGGATACAGAAGGCAGTGCTACTCGATACGGCACGCATTGTTAGGAGGTTCCTCACTTTAAGCTCCTAACTACCGGTGGCTTGGGCCTTAGGCCTCGCCCCTGTAGGTCTACATATTTTTATATTTTAAAATTTATATGTTTTTTATATGTATTTATTTTAAAATGTAACTATATTGTATATAAATAATGAATAAATGATAATAATAATAATAAAAAGATAGTAAACGGTCACGGTCGCCTATGGGCAACTGGAGACACAAGAACTGTTGCACTGACGATCTAGAAGACTTAATTGTATACTTCATTCGGCACGGCATTTTGGTCAATCCTTTGTCCAGTGAAGTCAGAATGCTGTGCCAGATGGTGACGCTTGCTCATCCGCGACTCCCCTAGGATGTAAGGAAATAGGTTGAGGTACAATGGGGCTGATATATTCGCCAGAATAAAAGCCCCTAAATAAAATATATATATACTCCATTCTTTATGGATCCTTTAGACACCTCCAGTCTTTTTTTAATCCAGCCGGAACAGATCCCCAAAGGCGAGAACGTCGTGGTTGCGAAATACATAGACAAGCCGCTTCTGATCGGGGGTCATAAGTGCGACCTTCGTCTATACGTTTGCGTGACATCCATGGACCCGCTTCTGATCTATCTGTACGAGGAGGGCCTCGTACGTTTCGCCACGGTGAAGTACGACCACACCAACAAGAACCTCTGGAATCCGTGCATGCATCTCTGTAACTACAGCATCAATAAATATCACACTGATTACATCAAGTAAGTGTTTATAGATTACTAGCTGTCCCGGCAGACCTTGTTCTGCCCTATTTCTCTAAAACAAAGTCGCATTGTTTTTTTTTTAATGTTAATAGCTTCCCCGTCAGATTTTATTCTGCCAAAACCTATTGGCCTGTCGGCTGTTTTTTGAAAATTGTTTGAAGGAACCTGGCCTTAATGCTATATGTATAAAAATTGACAAATATTGACATTAATATTTATACGTCACTCAATTGTTTTGCCTTCCCGGAACCCGTCCACTAACATTTAAACTTTATCGTATGGTGTTAAAGTTCAAATTGACTTTTAAATATTATTACGAATTTTTTGTCTGAGAATATAGAAAAGTGTAGTTTTTAGACTTTTTCAGACAATATTTTTAATTTTTCTCTCCGTAATAACCTTCCACAGACTTCAATAAACACAACAAAAAAGAAATCAGCCAAATCGGTTCAGCCGTTCTCGAGTTTCGCGCTTATACACATTTAACGATTCATTTTTATATTATAGACTAGCTGACCGGGCAAACGTTGTTTTGCCATATAAATTATTTCTAGTAGAAAAATAAAAACAAAAGATTTTGTCCAATAATTAATTTTAAAATGTTAAGGGTGAACAACCGTTATCTAAGTGATAAATAAACAGTAGCCGATTCTCATACCTACTGAATATGCGCATATAAAATGAGGTAAAAATCGGTAAAGCCGTTTCGGAGGAGTAAGGTAACTAACATTGTGACACGAGAATTTCATATATATAAAGAAGATTTTCTCTTTTTTTTAAACCTGGTAGAAATCTTCATGGACCGTCAAGGCAGCTGCAAAGTCTGCTGCCCCGGTATGTCAGCCTCTTGCTGATTAAACTACTGGGGTAATTCTCCAATCGCAAAGTGCGCCCAGCACGAGATTAGGCCCATAACTGGCTGCTCCAGAAATGTAGGAGATCTGGAATGCTCATTACCTCCACGTCGCCAAATGGTGCGTGGGATCACGCGCGACACCACCAGAGCATGGTTAGGCCTTAGCACCATCAAGCTTGTCCCCAGACGCTTCGTAGGTGAACTCTGTCATAAAGTTCGTGGAAAAGTCACTGGGTTATGAATGGATGTGTTGAATGTATATTTTAAAGTTTTCCTTCTTAGTAAAAAATATCACTACTTATCTTCTTTAATTAAAGTTATAACGTTTGAAGACAGTAAAACACCATAAAACCGTCACTATTACATACGAAAAACTTAGCATTTACAATATAAACTATAAAAAAGGGCAATATTAAGACAGCGTCATATCGCAAGGCGCGCGGTCGATCGAGAGGTCACATTCCTTTTTTTTATAATTTATAGGTGAACGCTTGACCTCAATCACACCTGGTGGAAGGTGAAGATGAGTCCGATGATGAACCGCGTCCGCTTAACAAATGCCTACCAAATACAAATTCCTTCTCCCTCCTACCGTCCACCGCGGACGGTGCGCAAGCGATCCGTACCGACATTGCGCCGTCCGCGAGAGTGGACCGGCAGAGTGCACGCCACAAAGTTATTTTAAAATAGACAAATAAAAAAAATGTAATTCCAGATGTGACGATCCCAACGCTGGGAACATAGGGCACAAGTGGACCCTGTCCGCGCTCCTGCGGCACCTGCGCAAGCAGGGGCGGAACACCACCGCGCTGATGGCCGCCATTGAGGATCTCGTGGTCAAGTCCATCCTGTCTTCAGCTCAGACCATCACAGCCGCCGCCAGGGTTTTCGTTCCCAACCTCTTCAACTGTTTCGGTGAGTGTAATGGTGCGTCCGCAGCAAATGTTTCGTGTTTTGCAAAACACTGCTTGTGTTTTCTTTCTCGCGTATGTACGATTACTTTTCAAACACAACAAAAAAGAAATTAGCCAAATCGATTCAACCGTTCTCGAGTTATGCGCTTAGCAACACATTTTTCGATTATTTTTTTTATGTCGAGGGGTGAAAGGCTATTTGGTTTAAGCGACATTTTTTGTCGATATAGTAATATCAATTCGAATCAATCGAATATCAATCGAATCGGTAAAAAACGATGATTCCGAAAATATGTCGCTTAAATCTATTTAAGCTTAATAAATAATTAAACATTATTAGACCTTTTTGTATTTACCTGTATTTAACACTTTTAAACATTGTAGCAGTCATTCTATGTTAAGGTATCATTCATAAAATTGCCATTTAATCAATAAAATGTATTAAATTAGAAATACTCTTATTTAACAATAACAATGTGGCTAATCCCTTCAGTACCGGATACATGTATATTACGTATTTAAAAAAAAATCGTAATTGCTTTCAGAATTATTTGGATATGACATCTTGGTGGATGATATGCTAAAACCTTGGCTACTGGAAATTAATCTCTCTCCAAGGTAAATAATTATAGTTAAATAAAAATATATATTTTAAATTTTCCGTTCCGAAGTCTTTATAAATAAATAGTTTTAGGCTGAGATTTATAGACTTAGCTTTAAGTTTGCTTAGACTTTACTAAAACATTACAATTTATATTACACAATGAATATCAAAGGATTTGGTAAGTCACCGATTTTGTCAAAATGGGCTTGGCTCTGCGAATACTATAGTTATACTCAAATTCCTATTATAGGTATATTCTATTTTTTGTCAAAAGGGATTTATTTTTTGAGAACTTTGCTAAGTGAAGTCGAAATAGTGTCTATTAACGTCAGCCTAAGAGCTTCTATTGATTTAGTAATTACTACGAGTGGGATGTTAAAGGTTGCCGTGGTGATTTCAGCCTAGCGTGCGAGAGCCCGCTGGACGCCCGCGTGAAGTCAGCCCTGCTGGCCGACACGCTCACCCTGGTCGGGCTGCCCGCCGTGCCGATGTGCAAGGCCGAAGTATCCGAGAGGACCACGTCCCTCAAGATGCGGATAGGAGCTGTGAGTTTTCCTCTTAGCTGATCCCATTCAGGTTCAGGATCACCGTTTTTCTGCTAGCCACCAAGGAGTAGATTCGCTACCTGTGTCTGTTTTTCAAACATCTTCCGACATGGGTGGGTATCTTTAAGCGACGAGTGAATCAATATTTGTTGGATGAGCGCGCTCTCTATCACTTTTTATCGGATAAGATTGAAGGCCAAGTCTGTGGGTATTAAAAAAACATTGGAAAAACAGCTGACCGTGATTTTTTACATTGTACGGTACTTCGATAGCTCCGCAACAGTGGCACGGGCTGTTTAAAGAGTTTCACTTACCGCGACTACCATTTCGCCAACTCCTCAGGGGCCCCTGCTTCTCCTTCAACAAACTGGTGTCTTCAAGGACTTCTCCTTAGCACACTTGTACACTTTGGAATCGTATGATCAACGGAATTGAATATTTGTATATATTTTTTTGTTGTTACTCGGCGGATGGGTCGAGTGAGTGCAAAACTCAATTGATAGCCCGTACGGTGTTGCCAGTACTCTCAAAAGTTACCCGCACACGAATTCGAATACGGAACACGCATGTTATAACAATGGCAAAAATAATAATTGAAAATCGATTTAAATAAAGTTGAGTGGGGCGATTGCCCAAACAGGGTCGTGATCACAGGACATAAATATATCAACTGTAAAGACTGTAATAGTGACTCGATGCCCTAGGGCTACCACCGAACTCATAAATTTTCCGGCTGAGTGCCTCAGTGTTGTGAAGGTCTTTCCCGGCCGTCATCACATATCCTGTCGAAAAAAAAAGTCATTCGCTTCGACCTGTCGCGTTTCGGAGTCAATTGGGTACCCAATTATTTGTGTATGTCCAATCTATACTTAATATTATAAAGCTGAAGAGTTTGTTTGTTTGTTTGTTTGAACGCGCTAATCTCAGGAACTACTGGTTCGAATTGAAAAATTCTTTTAGAGTTGAATAGACCATTTATCGAGAAAGGCTTTAGGCTATATAACATCACGATGTAACTATTAGGAGCGAAGAAATAATGGAAAATGTGAAAAAAACGGGGAAAATTATTCATCCTTGAGGGCTTCCATTGCGTGCGCTGCAAAAACGGTTCAAGATACCAAAAATATATGTAAGAAAGAATTATTCCTCTTGAAATGATCTAAAAAAATGTACCCGACAATATATGTCTATCTTTTAAGATTAAGTCACTAGAATCGTTTTTATGGTAAACAAATTTGGTCGAAATTAATGCATTGTTTGTTAAGAGTTGTATCAACGTAATAATATTAATCTTTATCCAAATAAATGTGTTGTTCATTAAGAGTATTTAATTTTGAACAAAATTATCTTTGACATCACTTAATTTCAACGAACATCTTAGAAGATATTACAAAACCTTATATAGCAAAACAACGTTTGCCGGATCAGCTAGTTCTTCATATAAGTGGAGACCTGCGATCCCAAGAAGTGCCGAGTTGTAATCTTGCGCTCTACACAGATATGTTTTGTTTTACGGGCAGTGCCGGCGAGTACACTCCGCCGAGAACATGTGCGTTCGCGGCAAGAGCAACAGCAGCAGCGGCAGCGGCCAGCAGGGCTCCGTGCAGGTACCTTGCCAATCCAGAAGTACACAGTATATATACCCTGAAAACCCAAGAAATATAGATCACTGGCACTGGAAATCGAAAATGTATACTGAACCTATAGACTTTTTTTATACCAGCTCAATAATGTGACTACATAGCACCTGATGGAAAGTGTAGTGTAGTCCAAGAATGACTACGACCGCCAAGGGACGTAAATCTGTTGCCGGTTGCCGTATACCACGACGGAAGCTCTCTAAGTATATGCACAATTGGATATACACAAAATTGCCCCGTAATATCGCGTTTACTAGCGAGTCGCTATGACAGTCTCTGCACGTGTGTACAGTGGTCACGACCCAGTTCAGGCAATAGCTCTATCCCGTTAAAATATAATACACCTATCCTCCGATTTACACGGTACTTGTTTTACACGTTTTCGCTTTTACACGGTTTTCCAAATAAGTTTTTTTTTTGTTTTTATCGCACTCTACTAAATGCTACTGTGTTTGAACACGTGGGCTGTGTACACATCTCAAGGGGAATCCCGAGCTCATGTGCTGACTTGCTGCACATGATGAAGGATAATGAAACACCTTTGGTTTTATTTTTTGTTCTTCTGTTTAATGTATTGTAATTAAATAAAAAAAAACAGTGTTTCCGTAATATATTACATATTTTAACCTGTCAATGCATTTTATTTTTATTTCTGTGCCCACCTAAAAATATTGAAAAAAATTACAACTGTTTAATAGCAAAATTATCCATTTTCTGCAAGCTTTTCGATTTACACGGTTTTGACTTGAAAATTTTTAATTTTCGAGTTACACGCTTTTCTCAGGAACGTATCTACCGTGTAAATCGGGGGATAGGTGTACTAAAATTCAAAAGTACACACATACTGGGAATCTAGAAGAACATAGCACACATACACCCAAAATTCAAAAGTACACATCCATAGGGTAAAGGCATTTTTGGCGACATTAACATACAATTGTCAAAAAATGCCGCTTAAAGCTTTTCACCTATGGATATTACTTAGGAATCCAAAACACTTGACTGCTTTATACATCCTTAATCTCGTGTCAAAACGTAAAATGTGCCATGAGAAAATGTCACATGAGGGAATGGAAAATGTCTCATGAGAAAATGTAAAATGTTCCGTGGGAAAATGTAAAATGTCCCATGAGAAATGTAAAATGTCCCATGAGAAAATGTAAAACATATCGATAGTGAGTGAATGTTACATAATAGTATCGTTCGGTCAGGGGTCCGTGCCGGGCGGCGCGCAGGGCCCGCTGGCCGGCGTGCTGACGGGCGAGGAGCTGCGCATGGTGCGCGCCGTGCGGGCGCAGTACGCGCGCCGCGGCGGCTACGTCAGGATATTCCCCAGCCAGAACTCGTGGCAGAAGTACTCGCAATACCTCGGTATGTATCCCTTACAATACACATCACAGTTAACACTCGTGCTCTATCTTATCACTGTTATGGTGGTGTTTTTTTTAAACTTTGACATTTCTTTTAATGCTCTAATGCCGCTGCCATTAGACGCGATGTCAGATATCATCCGTATATGGTGGACGTTCCTTATATTCGCACGAATATATTTGCTCCTGCATTCATCTTGCGAACGGCTAAGGAGTGGTATATGCTTCCAGCAATAAAAATTCACAATGTTAGGATTCGTTAAGGGAAGAGTGAGTGAAAAAAAAAGAAAACGTAATTATTTCGCCACAAACCAACAAAAAACTAGAAATTTAAATGCAGTAACAGAAACAGCATATAGAAACAAAATAAAAATATGTTTTTATATAAACATGGCGAAAATAGAACCTCCATCAGCCTAAAGCCACAGAGGTAGTCTGGAGCGCTGATTTTCGTGAAGGGCCCCGGTCGTGTTACATCTAATTAGAAATATCTATAAGCAATAAAAAAACATTGAGTAGACATTTGTTGGGCGGACGCGGTTTTTTTCGGACTCATCTTCACCTCCCATCAGGTGTGGTTGAGGTGAGGCATCCGCCTGTAAATCATAAAAAAAATATCAAAAAACTAACTTATCTTGGTTAATTGCATTGATAATAACGATCACTTGCGTTGCTGGTTACGTTGGGCACGACATATAAGCGCAAAGTGGATACATCAACTAATTATTATTATATTTTTTGAGATAATACAATATGATTGTTTGGCCGAACTGGCACGCGAGCACTCAGCACACAAGTGCAAAGACCGTCACTAACTTACTGCGGAGGTCAGGTCACATTCCATCAGGCAAATTTAAACATCTGATGAAGCTTGTGGATTCACCGAACTGCAGCACGTGTAAGCAAGTAGATGACGTACAACATTTGCTGATGGAGTGTGTCCGATCTCAGTCTGCAAGAGATTCTCTGATGGGAGCCTTTAGCCTGAACAAATTTGATGTAGGCATGTTCTGCGGAATTTTAGCGAGACCTTACTCAGCCGAAGCAAAGGAGTTGTTCAGGCTGATGGCTCCCCACCAGAAATAAATGCTAGTAGTGCATGTTTAGGATACGATGGGGCTGAAATGTGCCGAGGCACAAAAGTCCCTTAAATAAATAGAAAAAAAAAACTTACTGCGGCATCTCGTCTCTCGGGATCAGCTTGTGACAATCCAGTTGTTCATATACCTAGAGACCTTCCTTCGTCCTATATATGTATATATATATATATATGCTCTTTACTGCCACCTCTCCCAGTGAGTTAGCCACAACAAGACTTTTTGCTCTCCGGGCGTCTGGACAAATTTGGTTTCCCAGGCCCGGGTGGGGCAGTTAAAGGGACGCTCCGGGGGTTTTTAGTCAGTAGGAGTCTGACACACCGGGATCGCTGCCCTCACAGCGTCCCTGATGGTCCTATGCAGGATTTTACCCTGGGTTACAAAACAATAATGGACCCACCATAACGTTAGTATTGAATGAATCAGATCCAGTGAGCGGTATACCGGTCTGCTCGACGTCCCTGAACAACAACATACCGTACCAGGTGGTGCAGCATAACTATAATCTGCTGGTTCACACGCACGTCCTGCCGCACTTCCAGCACGCGACGGTCGCCACCAGCCTCACGGACACGCCGCAACGGTGACATCTATTATACTTTTATAAGATGCTTTTACGTGAGAAGCGATAGTAGTATATTATGATACCGGTGTGTTGACTTGGTTTTCCGATGGCACGCTATAATTTCGCCTCGTTTGTAATAAACAAAAAGCACACACATGTTATACGACGATTTTCATCACACTTGCGAGGGAAAAGACAGTCCTATATTACGTTACTAACTTTTAATTATTAAAAATAATGTGATAAAATATTATTCATCTTATACGTATATAAAAATGAATCGCTAAATGTCTTGATAAGCGCGAGACTCGAGAACGGCTGAACCGATTTGACTGATTTCTTTTTTGTTGTGTTTGTTGAAGTCTGGAGAAGGTTATTACGGAGAGAAAAATTAAAAAAATGTCTGAAAAAGTCTAAAAATAACACTTTTCTATATTCTCATACAAAAAATTCGTAATAGTATTTAAAAGTCAATTTGAACTTTAACAACATAGCATAAAGTTTAAATGTTAGTGGACGGGTTCCGGGAAGGCAAAACAATTATTGAGTGACGTATAAATATGAATGTCAATATTTGTCAATTTTTAACATATAGCATTAAGGCCAGGTTCCTTCAAACAATTTTCAAAAAACAGCCGACAGGCCAATAGGTTTTGGCAGAATGAAATCTGACGGGGAAGCTATTAACATTAAAAAAACAATGTGACTTTATTTTAGAGAAATAGGGCAGAACAAGGTCTGCCGGGACAGCTAGTACTTTTATAAGATGTTTTTACGTGAGAAGCGATAGTAGTACATATATTATGACAGCAGTGTGTTGAGTTCATAGATGGGCAAAATGTAATCAGATTAATGAAAATGATTAACGATTACATTTTACGTTTTTGGCCATTTATATGACTGCATTTTGCTCATTTATGTTTTAAACTCTACAAAATCCCAGATTGTATACACTGTTATGATTTCTTAATGTTTTATTAAATGGATTTAATCATGATTACAGAACAAGAAAATTTAAATTACGACTATATTTTGTAATTGTTTATCCATTAATCAGATTACGTTTTGCCCATCTCTGGTTGAGTTGTGCTGACTTGGTTTTCCGATGGCACGCTATAATTTCGCCTCGTTTGTAATAAACAAAAAGCACACACATGTTATACGACGAATTTCATCAAATCATCGACCAAAAAGCGACAAAAAGCGTGGTTGTTATTGCGACAGTCCATACTTCACTCGCAGTCATACCTCTATACGCTGAATCTTGATTATTCGGTTACGTGTGATTGAGTATTTGCTGCCGTCCCCACAAGGACTGTCGCAAAGACCAAACCTGTGCTGGTATTGTTTAAGGGCGCTACGCCCCGCAAATACCTTTTTTTTTATTTATTGTTTATAAGGACTTTTGCCATTTTGGCATATCAGCCCTATTGTACCCAATACGGTGAACTAAACTTCAGTTCTGAGAGAGTCACCAACAATTTCATAGTACTCCCTGTCCGATCACATAGGACGCCATGAAAGGCACCTATATCACATAAGCTGACTCTGCATTGGCTCATCAGCGACTCTCTTGCACTTTTATTCCGGTCACACTCCATCAGCAAGTGATGCAAATGCTCCCGTTTTCCACAGGTACTGCAATTAGGCGAATCTATTTTCCTCATAAGATATGCAATCCGCAAATACCTGTGCAACAATGTTGGTAATCAAGAGAGGGGAGGATTTTATAGGTTCTTGGCACGTCTAAAGAAGTACCCCCCAGGATCTGCTTAATAGTGATGAAACAAATTGGCAAAACTTTACGTTTACGTAATAATGGTATCATTTTTGTTCCGGACCTGATCAACAATATAAATTTGCTTGTTCCCAGAGTATTACCTCGTTTCCCTATTAGGAGAACATTCGACAAAAGGTTGCTCAAAACTAATATATGTTCACCTTTTGATCGAATGAAAGAGACATATAACAAAGTTAGTGACATTGACATCTGTCACTGCTCCCTGTCAGGATTTCGGTCGGCTTTGATTGCATTGTTCTCATCTGAGTCCGCTTGAGTGTAACGTTTTTTTTTTTAATTTTGTTTAAAATTGTGCTGTATATTTAGATATACCTGTAATGATATAACACGCGGCCTTAGGACTTGTATATATGTTTTTTTTTAATATTTTCGTGTATATATCGATGGTATATTAAATAAATAAATAAATAAGCTAAGGTCGGATTGTACGCAGTTTGAAGCGGTACGAAGCGGTGAGCATAACGTCGACCGCGCCGGCGATAAGTCTCGGCGAGCCCTCGCACAACCAGCACCAGCACGACACGCGCCGCGCCAAGGACCTCGTCAAGAGGCAACTGCTCGACGGCATGAAACTCACGTTAGTGTTCCTTTGTGGTAATAATTCCACAGTGTCTTGGGAGTCGGAGCTGCTCGCGTCCGTAGGCTTTACACTAGTTTCCCTACACGTGACTCCTGGGTGGTGCTAAACGAGCAGCAGCGAGGTGGTAGGGCGTCGGTGCCCATCTGGATCGCGACCACAGTGCATGGGTGTAAAGCCCGTCATAGTGATCAGTTTCAGCTTGTCGCGTTTCGGGATCAACTTGTGTATATCCAGTAACTCATATACCTAGAGACCTTCATTCGTGGTATAATATGTGGGCCGACTTGACGATGTAGATTATCAATCGATTTTCATCCTTTGATAGTCGCTTTCGTTTTTGGACTACACTGTACTTACCATCAGGTACTCTGTAGTCACAATGTCGAGCCAGTGTAAAAAAAAAAGTGTAAAAATTAACAGTAAGTCGATGCCTTTGATGTCGTGCTAAACTATTCCAAGATTTGTAGCTAGTTTTGTCACATATAAATATTGTTTATATATATTTTTTTGAATGAAAATTATGGTATTTGCTTATAAATTAACAATTACCAAAAGCCCTGAGGGAAAAAAGTCTAAATGAAAAATTGAAAATAATAATCGACGTTATTGAATAAGGTTAATTCGAATAAACAGGATATTTGAATAATTTAATATAGTAAATAATAATAATAATAATGTAATATAGTAATCTTTATTAATTTAAATTCTATTATAGAGGCTTTATTATACAGTGCTTACTAATAATTTATATGATAATTTTTTAATGGGTGTTAAATATTTAATCTTATATTTCTGTTCTTGTATATGTGTATTTTCATATTATTATCTATGATATTTTAAAATTAGTATATCTGTACTCCATTGATCCCTTCCTTGCTGTTTTCTGCGCGTCGATTCAATAAATGGGTGTCGGCTGAAAATCAGCGCTGGGTGGCTCGGCTGGTCACTTAGCATTTGCTGAGCTGACTTCCCTTTGGCGCATCATCACAACATAGGATGTTTACTGTTTTTGTTTTCTGTCTTTAATAACCTATTTTGATGTGTTGTTTGTTGTGTTGTGTGCCAAATAAATGTTTTATTATTATTATTTTAAATAATCAAACAAAAGTTCTGTTAAGAGTTTGTTTTTAAATTTTTTACCAATGGAATCGATTGAAAATGTTACGTTCAGCCGCGGGTCGGGGCGGCGCGCATTCGGGCTGTTCCTGACGCACGTGCTGAAGCGCATCTCGTCGGCCGCCAACGAGCTCTGCGTGCAGCACGCGCACCTCGTGCTGCGCTTCCTCAAGCGCGCGTCAGCCGCGCTGCGAGTGCCTTACAATATCAAGGTGATATGTCTCGCTTAGTGATGAAAATGCCCGGGAATTTTCCCAAAGTGCCCAAAACTTGTATGGGAAATATTCCCGGGAATTTACGAAATGTTCGCGAAAGTGGGCACTTTGGAAAAATTCCCGGGTATTTTCATCACTAGTCACGCTCTTCGAACGTTTAACCCGACGCAATTGCGTATCAATCATCACCAACAACGCGACCTTGTGCCAATGTCGCGATGATAGCGACAGCGGGTTTATATTTGTTTAACTAACCACACCACTGACAGTGGAGAGTGTTCTCAGGAGCCACATGATCTGATTCCACCAGCTCCATTACATCATAAAACCACTAGACGCCGTGTCAGACATAATCCGTATGTGGTAGATGTTTCTTATATCCGCATGAATAGGTTCGCTTCTACATTCATCATGCGAACAGCTAAGGAGTGGAATATGCTCCCAGTAACCATATTCCCACAATCTTGGAAGTCTTTAAGGGAAGAGTGAATAGATATTTGTTGGGCCGGCGCGGTCCATCTTCACCTTCCACCAGGTGTGACTGAGGTCAAGTGTCCGCCTGTTTAAAAAAAAACTTGAGTTTCTTTCGTTGATCCTTCCCAAGGCAGTCCATTCGCAAATGCTTATAGATCATGATTTCTACTTGTGGTCAATCAAACAGAGATCCGTAGCCACAAAGAGACCTCTTTTCGTTGCCATCAAAATCCATCAATTCTCTGGCTAGGGATTTTAAAAGCTTATAAACCCTCTCAAATCCGGTTATGTTCTAAAAACACTTCCAGGTCTCAAGCAATAGTATTGATTAGACAAAAAAGTTGTCACGTGATAATTTCTGGCATGGCCAAAATGGATATCTGTGATATTGTGGAGGATTAGCCGCTAGTTGTGATGAGGCCTTTACTGCTTGTGGGATGCTTGTGAATCAAAAGGCAGTCTTAGCTTAAATCGCATTTATTATTTATGTGGCGCGGTTTTATATAATTCGCGTGACCTTTAAATATCGTGCATTGAACTTCAAATAGTTCATTTAAGTTTTGTTATTGTAACCCGGGGGAAAATCCTGCATAGGCCCATCAGGGCTACTGTGAGGGCAGCGACCCCGGTGTGTCGGACTCCTACTGATTACCGGGATATCCCTCTAATTGCTCCACCCGGGCCGGGGGAACCAAATTCACCCAGACGATAGTTCATTTTAGTGCATTGACTCCATATATCTTCAATTAACCTTCAATTAAACAGCATTGCCTCACTAAAACATGAATCTTTGACGTTGTTGTACATAAATATCCTCTAACTACCCCAAATGTCCTAGAAGACATACACCATTTCTTGGTGGAATGTGTTCGGAGCGTTTTTATGAGAGATATCAGTAGTAGGGATTCACAGGTTCTAGCTCACTGATCACGGCGGCAACCCTAAAAAAAAAAAAAAAAAAAAAAAAAAAAAAAAAAAAAAAAAAAAAAGGTTTTCAGGGTCGCTGAATCGAATGCAAGTATTTAAAATTGCGTAGCTTTAACCGTTTCAGAGATAGCATAACATTAACTAGCCTATAATAATACAAAAGCAATGGGGTACAATTAACAATGGATCATCCGAGCAAGGGTCGTCTATTGTTCGGCTCGAACGCTATTGTTGTGTTACGGTCGGGGGGTCTCAGGTACTTTTTCTATGTATAATAAAAAGCCGTCTACATTCCTTCATTAGTCATATTCATTTATTTTAAAACAGTAATTAAACAAATTCCATAATAACATATCATTGTACATGGTATCGATGTCAAATTGATTAATAAAGTAATTCATTGTACAGTTGTGCAACTTGTAGTACAAATACATTAAACAGTATTGACCACATACTGAAGTCCAATTGTTTTGCAATATTTTTTTATTGAAACTCCATCGGTGGCTATTTCTCTTTAAGAATGCATAGTGATATCCAGAAGGTGGTCGTCCATAGGAGTCGAAAAATTCACCAAAACCATTTTTGTCTATATGTAGTGCAACCCAATGTGATCCAGGTTTTGTATCGGGGTCCAAATTACTAATTAAATAAGTAGGAGTTTCCATGTATATCGGTAATCTATTTGCAGCATACACATTATACCGCAAACTTGGATGTATTTCGTTCAAATATTTCTGTAGTTCTATTGTATTCATATTTATTTAAAAATACAACTTTCCAACCCCAGACATCGCAAACATGTGTGCGATTGTAATTACAGTAACTTATTATATATCGAAAGGGTGATTATTAAAAATAATACAAAGTAAGTTCATTTTAATTAATTTATTCAAAAATGTACACACAAAGAGATACATACAAATATTACAAAGTTAATATTTTTACAATATATATATATTCAACTATTATAATCGACGGATACATTGCGGTTTTTATCTATCTCAATAACATTATCAAATTCGGCGTAAACAATACAGTTAATAGTTTGTACAAGCGTTGACTCAAATCGAACTTCTAATCTTACAGTGCCATGTCTTATAAGATTCCAATGACCTGAAGAGTTGGCTGATAAATCCGGAGTTAAATCAAAAGCTAACAAACAGTAACCGTTCGAATATTGTTCTCTCGAAATTCCATTCCCTTCATTTAAAAAATGTATACCCGTACCCGAAAATAATGTATGATAAGCCGTGGTGAAAATATGGTTTTCAAACGAAGGTTGTAAAGCTTTCGAAGGTATTTGTTGACCATCAATATATAAACAAAATGTGTTAATGTTGTAATTTTCGAAATTAAATGGATTTTTAGTGAGATTACCGTTAAATGCCCCGTTATCAACAAACCCAATAATACATCTTTTTGGGACTTGCCCCAAAAAAATGTTGTCAAGTGTTTTGCCTTGAATCCCAGATGGTATAGTTAAAACTTTCACTTCAGCTCGAGTGACGGGATATTTTGCTGTAGAAAAAGCCAATGCTTTTTGATGTGCAAGTAAAACAGTTGGATTGATTCGTGCTTTACGAACGATAAGAGTTGCATCTGTAATGCATACTTTAAACTTTGAATCACTTGAAGGGGCCATTAAGTTAAATGTTTCTCTAGAGCGAACTAATTTAACTGACATTTCTACACCATTGATCAAGAACTTTTCTTGGTTAAATATATCGCCATGTAAGTGTCCAATCATTTCAATTTCTTGACTTTCAGAAGCTAATTTTTGTCTTTTAACAAATCCTCCATTTTCCTCGCCGGTTTCATTCATTTTGTTGGCTGTATCTTCATACCAAAGGCCACACGTAAGATGAGATTCTTTAGCTGGTTTAGCATAATTCAACAAAGTTTCCATGTAGGCACGATACGCATATGTATTATTTGGAGGTGATATAAGTTTTTGATTTAAATAGACATCAAGTTGACTGAAGATTGAATGCAACCAATTATTAACCGGAGCCACTACCGTTGAGGCAGCTACCTTAGAGGAATCTTGATGCAATATCCTGGCTTTTATATGAATCAAAGTATGAGACAGATCTATATAATCGTCATATCTTCTTATCGTTTTGACGAATGCATTCCAAAATTTGTTAGTTATGACTCAAACATTTCTAACAGTTTCATGTTACAACTTGTTTCATTGTCTGATAACAGAAAAAAGTTCCAAAGTATTTCAAAAATTTCTAAACAATGAGTCAAAATATTTTTAACAATAGTTAATGGAAAGATGACTAACAAAGACACCTTACAAAATGTTATAAACCTATTCATATCTTTTGTTCATATCTTTTGTTCATATCGAAGCCGGAATTCATTATCACAAACCTTTTGTGCATTGGACCCATGAGTCATGGTGTAGGAGCGATATTTTCTATATATATAGGGTTGGAACTGTTTAAGTTACATTGTGAAACTGTCATTTCTATAGTGAACATTTAGTTTGTTATATTTCGTGTATTTCTAAGTGAAGTGAAATACAAGTATAAATTTAATTTACAAAGTATTAGTGACATAGATTCATACAACAATGAATGTAAGTAATTTTGTTATTACTTTATACCACACTTATATACACTAAAAAATCATCGCTACACTACGAACATCCGTCAATTCAGATTTAAATTTATAAAATATTTTTACAGAACTCACTGGAAATTATTGATGAAGAAAATACTTTTAAAAATTACTACTATCCTCTATCGGATGAAGGTAGTCAGGATTTACTTAGTAATTTACAATCAAAACTAAAGAAAAAGAGGGAGCAAAATATTATTGCCAAGAATTTAGATGAATTCTTTGAAGGTCCTATAATAAAACGAAAAAAACTTTCATCCACTGTATCTCGAATCGATGAAGAAGGTAATACCGTCTGTTTATCAACAAACGTTGATGATGGTTCCAGCTCAAGTAAACTTATTAAAATAGAAATATATGACATGAAAAAGATTGCAAATATACCCTCCACAGAACATTGGAAGCACGCAGATTTTAGAGTTAAATATTACACAAATGATAAACACAAAAATTCTGCAAACGTTAGAAACATTGTTTACGAAATAACTAAAGAAATTTCTAAGACTGAAAATTGTAAAAAATCTCACTTTAGTAATAAGTAATAAACGCATTCCATTCAATTAATATTCGTGTATATATTATTTACTTATAGTTTCTGAATATAATAATCATGTGTATTTTATAGCTAGAATATAAAAAAACTATTTTTGTAAATACAAATTTTTATTAGTACTTTCTTTAAATAAGTTCGTGTCATATATTTCCATTTTATTGAAACATAATCTAAAATTATATCTGTACCTTTCTTCAACGCAAATCTAATATGGAATGTATAATTTGTGGGGAATAGTTCCAGAGAGTGGATTGAAAGACTCCACATATGATGAAGAATTGTACAATATTTGTGCAGTAGTTGAGGAAAACATAGCGTGAGTATGCCTTCTTAAATTATCTCAAAATTTACAGAATTGTTTTGTTCTTCTTCTATAAATATGTTTCTTCTTTGTTTTAGACAATCAAAACAATCATATCAAATCGGGATGGGGTCTAAGAAACTTTGTAGTACGAAGGATGATGACAATAATAAGAAAAAGACTAGATATGAAGATAGGCCATCAACTTCATTATCATCGATCGGGATATCAGCAGACCTCGATGTCGACAAGGTGCAATGTAACACGTGTAAAATTTTGATAACTAGAAAATACTTTACCAATCATTTGAAAAGCAAAATTCATAATAATAATGTTTTAACTTCTCACACATCTCTTAAAAATGTATCAATTGCTGAAACAGCCTTTGGAAATAGAATAATTACATATAAAATTAAAAATAAATCTGATTTATCATCTATGTTAGATTTTGAAACGCCGGAATTGTTTTTAAGTTCTATAAAAGATGATGTGCTATTTTTGATTGAAGAATCTATGCAGAAACATACTGCTTTTAAAGTAAATTTTATACTACACGCAGATTTTATACAACAAACTAAAGATATTCTAAATTCATTTGATTTTCAAACATGTAATTATATAATTTTTCGAGGTGATGACTTAAATATTTTCTTTTCTTCATTATGTGATGCTATAACAAATAAAATAAGTGCTTTTGAACAAAAAGACAGTGGGTGGAGTCTTAAACAAATTAATTGCTTAGACATGAATATTAATAAATTTAATCCGCTACGTGGTACGTCATATATTGATTTACCTAAAGATATTAGTAATAAAAAAGCTGTGATAAACGTAAAAAACTCTGACAATTTATGTTTTCAATGGGCATTACTTTCGGCATTATATCCAGTGAGTAAGAACGCAAATCGAGTATCGTCTTATAGCATGCATGTAAATAAACTAAAATTTAATGGTGTATCTTTTCCCGTTAAATTAAATGATATATCAAAAGTTGAAAAATTAAATAATATTAGTATCAATGTATTCGGTTTAGAATTTAATAAAGAAATGAAAAGGCATAGTGTAGTGGGTCCACTATATTTAACAAAATGTCGTAGAAATAGTCACATTAATTTATTACTCATAAATAGAGAAAGGACTTACCACTATTGTTATATTAAAAACTTATCAAGATTGGTCAGTAAACAAATTTCAAATCAAAATCATGTGGTTTATATATGCGATGGATGTTTATTGCATTTCCCCACAAAGGAAAGGTTGAATAACCATCAACAATATGATTGTTCACATATTACTGTAGAACTACCAAATATAGATAAAAGATATAAAAATTGGTTTGGACAACTAGTGTCAAATACTCAATTAAAATTTGAAAATTTTCATAAAAAGTTAAAGATACCCTTCGTTATATATGCAGATTTTGAAGCCTTTTTAAATCCAATAAAAACGTGTTCTAACGATCCAAATAAACCGTATACTAAAAATGTTCACAAACATGAAGTTTATAGTTTTGGATATTATATTAAATGTTCATATAATAATAATTTGTCAAAATATGTAACGTATAGCGGTCCAGATTGTGTACAGATATTTATGAATCGTTTATATGATGATTTAAAAATAATAAGTAAGAAAAATAGTTTTCAAAAATGCCCCAAACCATTGACTGCAGAAAATGAAAAGGAAATTGCGAATTCTAAACTCTGTTGTATATGTGAAATAGAATTTTCTGATGATAAAAAGATTTCATATTTTGATTGGTATACAGGTAATTTTAGAGGTGTTGCACACGATGTTTGTATAAGCAAATTTAGGATACCACGTCATGTTCCAGTATTCCTACATAATCTCAGCCACTATGATGCACATTTCATTGTTCATGCATTAAACTTTGTAGAGGGTGATGTGGATGTCATTCCCCAAAACAAAGAAAGATACATATCTTTTTCTAAAACATTAATAATAAATAGCCAAATTTTGAATTTAAGATTTCTTGATTCCCTAAAATTTTTACCATGTAGTCTTGAGCAATTAGCTAAAAATCTCAACGATGAACAATTTATTACTTTAAAAAATAGTTTTCCAAGAAATGAAGATTTCAGGTATGTTAGGAGAAAAGGTATTTATCCTTATGAATTTATAACATCATACGACTGTTTAAAATTAACATCTATTCCCACTAAAAATCAATTTTACAGTTCATTAACTGATTCAAATGTATCTAATGATGATTATAATCATGCACAGAATGTTTGGCAACATTTTGGTTGTCAAAATATGCTGGATTACTCTAACTTATATCTGAAAACAGATGTTATATTGTTAACTGATGTATTCGAAAACTTTAGAAATATTTGTATAACAACTTATGGATTAGATCCTGCTCATTATTATACAGCACCGGGCTTGAGCTGGGATGCTATGTTAAAATATACAAAAATAGAGTTAGAATTATTAACAGACTTTGATAAAATTGCTTTCATCAAGGCAGGTATTAGAGGGGGAGTATCACAATGCAGCAATCGTTATGCTAAAGCTAATAATAAATTTTTAGATAATTATGATGAAAATAAACCTACATCATATCTTGCTTATTTCGATGCAAATAACCTTTACGGTTGGGCTATGTCTCAATATTTACCTGAAGGAGGATTTGAATGGGTCAGTCCAAATACAAGTTTTGATATACCCGACACGTCTGAATTCGGTTTTATTTTAGAAGTAGATTTAGAGTACCCAGTTGAACTTCACGATTTACACTCTGATTTTCCACTTTGCCCTGAGAAAATATGTATAAGTAGTGATTCTAAAGAAACCAAATTAATACCAAATCTTTATAATAAGATCAGATATAAAATTCATTATAGAAATCTTAAACAGTGTCTGAATATGGGAATGAAAATAACAAAAGTTCATAGAATACTAAAATTTAGACAGAGCTCATGGCTGCAAAAATACATTGATTTAAATACAAAACGTAGAATAGAGGCAGTCTCGGATTTTGAAAAGGATTTTTATAAATTAATGAATAATTCCGTGTTTGGGAAAACTATGGAAAACATTGAAAAAAGGGTTAATGTGAAATTGTTAACGCATTGGGAAAATAACGGTAAAACTCTAGGTGTACAAGATTTGATTGCAAAACCGGAATTTCACAGTTTATCGATTTTTGCAGAAAACTTAGTTGCAGTACAATTGCGAAAAACAAAGTTGGTTCATAATAAACCCATTTATTTAGGATTTTGTATATTGGATATTTCAAAAACTCTTATGTATGACTTTCACTACAACTACATGATGAGGAAGTTTGATAATAAATTAAAATTATTGTATACTGACACAGATAGTTTAATATATCAGATTTTTACAGACAACTTTTACAATGATATTAAAACCGACCTCGTTTATCGATTTGATACATCCGATTATCCATCAGATAATACATATGGTTATCCAAAAATCAATAAAAAGAAACTAGGATTTTTCAAAGATGAAAATAATGGAAAAATTTTAAAAGAGTTTGTAGGTCTAAGATCTAAAATGTATGCATTTGACGTCGAAAATAAATTGACAGCAAAAGCAAAGGGTGTTAATAAATGTGTTACAAAAAAAATGACCATGGAAAATTATAAGACTTGTCTCTTCACTAAAAATATCCAATTTTGCAACATGTACAGATTCAAATCAATTAAACACACAATTTTCACCCAGCAAATAAACAAAAGATGTTTGTCTTATAACGACACAAAGCGTTATATTCTACCCAATAATATGGATACACTGGCGTGGGGTCATTACAAATTAAAATAGATTATAGAAAAATCTGTATGTAAATATTTCTTTGTTAATATAATTTTAATATATATTTCTATTCAATGTTCTAATTAAGTACCTTAATGTTAACTAAAATATGTATGTATTTCGATTAGTTTATGAATATAATATTTGTAAATATGTTGCTGTACACTGCTGTATTTGTATACTAGTCTTAAGATGTATCTTTTATTCAATTATTATTGTCAATAAATAGTTAATATTTGTAAATACTTTTTCTTATGTTTATTTTTTAATATGCATGTAGTAAGTGAATATATAAACCAACAATTGAACGAAATGTTTTATTTCTCTCTGTAACTCTCAAGCATTTACACACGTGCAACGTGATGTTTCACTTTATTCATCCATTTACTGCAATAGTTGCAGGTCCAAGTGGCTGTGGAAAATCAAATTTTGTTACAAACTTCATTAAATATATTAATGACATATGTAGTAGGGAGTTTACACAAATTACTTGGTGCTTTGATGAAATGCAACCTTTATATAACATGCCAAATGTAAATTATCATCAAGGTATACCAGATCTTAATATGTTTGATGGGAAGAACGCAAACCTTGTAATAATTGATGATCTTATGAGAGAGTCTGATGGTCGCATTGTTGATATTTTTACCAAAGGAAGCCACCATAGAAACTTAAGTGTATTTTACATCACACAAAATTTATTTCACCAAGGTAAAGGACAAAGAGACATTTCTTTAAATTCAAATTATATTGTTTATTTTAAAAATCCCCGAGATAAAACTCAAATACGATACTTAGCACGCCAAGTATCACCAGAAAATCCAAAATTTCTTGAAGATGCCTATCGTAATGCAACTATGGAAGCACATGGGTATTTAATGATAGATCTTAAACAA
The DNA here is from genome assembly GCA_036320925.1 of Automeris io. NCBI lineage: Eukaryota > Metazoa > Arthropoda > Insecta > Lepidoptera > Saturniidae > Automeris > Automeris io. The sequence goes on from JAUDJH010000018.1 coordinate 965,317, forward strand.
AACACTGATGAAATGTGTCGAATTAAAACAAAAATATTTCCTCCAGATGTACATTGCGTTGTTTATGTCCCCACCAAAGGCTTTAAATATAGCAAGAATCAACAAATTCCTGTCATTTACACATAATGCCACGAAGTCTAAACACGCATAAAGACTTACTGAGAGCACTACATAAGCTTAAACCTAAATATAAGAAAGCTCTTTTACAATCGTGTGACGAAAAGGAAATTAACTGTATTTGTGAATGTATACATAACGTCCTCCAAGGTAAAGTGGAACTACCAGAAAAAGAGAAAAAAAAACTTAAACGATATAAATCTATACTGCGGAAATTGTTACATAAAAGTTCTAATAAAATAAGAAAAAATATTATTATTCAAAAAGGTGGTGCATTTCTACCAATAATATTGGGTTCAATTTTGAGTGGCTTAGTTAATTATTTTATGTAATAAAAATGGAGCAAGCTAAGAAAATGTTGCTCATTGAACCAAGTTTGATGGACAAACTAAAATACAACCAAGTTCCTGATAGACCCACTTCTAGATTAGATGCTGAGATGAAAAATATTTTGAATAGTAATATGGATGATAGGAAAAAATGTATTCTATATCTACAAATTTTACAAAGATATTTACACTTTACTGGAGAAGACCGTCAACCTCATGAAATACCAATAATAACTAAAAGTATTGATACTACCACTCCAGAAGTAAAAGTAAATACATCTAATAAAAGTAATTATACCGACGACAAGAGTTTAGTTACAGCTCTGCCACCAAACACTGAAGATAAAAATCAGGAGAGTACTATATCTTATGAAAAACTTCCTTACACGAAAGATCAAATTCTTAGCTTAATACCAAAAACCTATGTAAAGAAAGGTGAGTCTTTATTGGGATTGCTAACTCTAAGTACAAATAAAATTCATTGGAATGATGATGGTACAGTCATTATAGATAACGAAAAAATTCTTGGAAGTAATATAGTAGATTTGTTAAATGATGCAATTAGACCGTTAAAAAAAAGTGATCCAATAGGTTGGGAAAAGTTTGCAACAGCATTGAAGGATATTAAAGTACCGTTGACTTACGTTGGGAATCCAGCTAGAAGTGAATACATACACCGGCTTCAATTAAAGGATATTGACCAAGTATCTACAGATGAAGAGTTTAATGACAAAAAAAACAATCTAGAAAAGATAATAAAACCTATAAGAAAAAAAAATAGTTGGGAAAAATGGACCCCATACTAGAGATAACTAAGATTTATTATGATCCATCACATCCTGCTGGTTACAGTAGTATTGAAAAATTGTCGAAAGCTATGAAAGGTAAAATGACTAAGGAAGACGTTAAAAAGTGGCTACGGTTACAAGAAACATACACGTTGCATAAACCAGTACATAGGAAATTTTCTCGAAATAAATATATTTTGTCCAACCTAAATGAACTTTGGCAGGTAGACTTAAGTGATATGAGATCTTATTCTACACATAATGACGGATTTAATTATATACTTTGTGTTATTGATGTGTTTACTAAATATGCTTATGCTAGACCTATGAAAAATAAAAATTCTGAAACAGTTAAATCATGTTTTGATAGTATTTTTAGTGAAGCTAATACCACACCAACACATATACAATCTGATAAAGGAAGTGAATTCCTTTCAAAAGATGTAAAGGGTTATTTAAAGAGTAAAAATATAAATTATTATACAACAAATAACCCTGATATTAAAGCCAGCATTGTAGAAAGATTCCAAAGGACACTAAAAATGAGAATGTGGCGTTATTTCACTCACAAAAATACCCATAGGTATATAGATATCCTACAGAACTTAATATACGCATATAACCATAGCTATCATTCTAGTATTAAGATGTGTCCTTGCGATGTAAATTTTGATAATATAATGACTGTTTGGAATAATTTGTATGACAGAGAAAAAGTTAGTCAACCTACAAATATTCCACTTCCAAAATTTCATATTGGTGACTATGTAAGAATCACCAAACACAAACATATCTTTCAAAAGGGATATGAATCCAATTGGAGTGATGAAATTTTTATTATATCTTCTATAATAGATAGATCACCGTGGGTAGTATACACATTAAAAGATTTACAAAATGAACCAATAACAGGAACTTTTTATGAGAAAGAGGTTCAAAAAATATCTTATGATCCTACTTCAAGTTATAAAATAGATAAAATTATCGGTTCCCGCTATTCCGGTAACAGAAAGCAAGTGTTGGTCAAGTGGAAAGGTTATCCGGATAAATTTAATAGTTGGATATTGGCTTCTAGTTTAAAGAAAATATGATGAAGGAAAGTTTTTATTTAACATTGTTGAGTAATAGCTCCATGGAATACTTCCCAGAAAATACGACAACCCAGTTTTCAACCAAATTACCGAAACCTATTATACTTGAAGGTAGATGGTCTGTTGGTGTCGTTGAATTTCAATATCCATGCACGATGTTTACAGTTCAGGAACATGAAAATATTGTTTATATAACAAAATGGGCTGTAATGCCCCATGAGGATAAACCTTCACTAATATACTATAAACATTATATACCAGCCACCAACTATGATGATATTAATCAAATTTTAACAGCATTAAACAGCATTGATGATAAAGTTATATTTCGATATGATGAAATTTCAAAGTTTGTATCTGTAACTGTAATGGATGAATCAATAAGATCAGTTACGTTAGCACCTAGCTTAAGTCTTCAACTAGGATTTGAACCAACTAGAAACTTAGCACACAGGGGTGGTTTTGGAAAATGTTCAGCGAATTTACATCTAGGGCTACCATCCCAGTTATTTGTTTATAGTGATATTATTGAACCGCAAATTGTTGGGGATGTGATGACACAATTATTAAGAATAATACCACTAGACCCTTCAAAATACATATATGGAGCTAATAAAATGCATGTTTTCTCACCACCTCACTACATACCTGTTATGCGCAGGGAGTTTGACACGATTGAAATAAATATAAGATCAGGCACAGGACAAAAAATACCATTCCAGTTTGGGACATTGTGTATTAAACTCCACTTTATGAAACTATAATGTATTCCAAAGAATATAATGAGATTTGTCCTTATGAGCACTATTATTCACATCAAGCTGGTCACGGTATTGGTGTGATTTATCGAGGAGCACCGTATCAGCGTGGACATGGAATTGGTAGTTTTTTAGGAGGCTTATTTAGATCTGTTTTACCATTGCTCTCTAGTGGTGCTAAAGTAGTGGGTAAAGAGGCTTTAAATGCCGGCGTGGGTCTATTATCGGATATGGTTAATGCACGCCCCATGGAAGATTCAATAAGAAGTAGATTGAAAGAGGCCAGCTCAAATTTACACAAAAAAGCTCAAGATAAAATTAATCGAATTAACATGTCCGGTTCAGGATATATAAAAAAGAGGAACCGTTTGAATTCTCTCATTTCAGCACCGAATGTCAAGGTGAAAGGTATCAAAAAATCAAAGTCAAGTCATACTAAAATCAAAGACATATTTTCATAAAATGTCATTTCTACATAACAAATCATGTGAGTGCATTAAATCAGAGTTAGATTTATTTGCATTACCCTCAACACAAACTAGTATAGAAAATGGAATATGGATACATTATAAACCTATATCATCTCTAGCTGATGATGGGCCCCTCGAATTTCAAGTACCAGGAACTGGTGAAGATTATATAGATCTGTCTCATACTTTGATTCATATAAAAGCCAGGATATTGCATCAAGATTCCTCTAAGGTAGCTGCCTCAACGGTAGTGGCTCCGGTTAATAATTGGTTGCATTCAATCTTCAGTCAACTTGATGTCTATTTAAATCAAAAACTTATATCACCTCCAAATAATACATATGCGTATCGTGCCTACATGGAAACTTTGTTGAATTATGCTAAACCAGCTAAAGAATCTCATCTTACGTGTGGCCTTTGGTATGAAGATACAGCCAACAAAATGAATGAAACCGGCGAGGAAAATGGAGGATTTGTTAAAAGACAAAAATTAGCTTCTGAAAGTCAAGAAATTGAAATGATTGGACACTTACATGGCGATATATTTAACCAAGAAAAGTTCTTGATCAATGGTGTAGAAATGTCAGTTAAATTAGTTCGCTCTAGAGAAACATTTAACTTAATGGCCCCTTCAAGTGATTCAAAGTTTAAAGTATGCATTACAGATGCAACACTTATCGTTCGTAAAGCACGAATCAATCCAACTGTTTTACTTGCACATCAAAAAGCATTGGCTTTTTCTACAGCAAAATATCCCGTCACTCGAGCTGAAGTGAAAGTTTTAACTATACCATCTGGGATTCAAGGCAAAACACTTGACAACATTTTTTTGGGGCAAGTCCCAAAAAGATGTATTATTGGGTTTGTTGATAACGGGGCATTTAACGGTAATCTCACTAAAAATCCATTTAATTTCGAAAATTACAACATTAACACATTTTGTTTATATATTGATGGTCAACAAATACCTTCGAAAGCTTTACAACCTTCGTTTGAAAACCATATTTTCACCACGGCTTATCATACATTATTTTCGGGTACGGGTATACATTTTTTAAATGAAGGGAATGGAATTTCGAGAGAACAATATTCGAACGGTTACTGTTTGTTAGCTTTTGATTTAACTCCGGATTTATCAGCCAACTCTTCAGGTCATTGGAATCTTATAAGACATGGCACTGTAAGATTAGAAGTTCGATTTGAGTCAACGCTTGTACAAACTATTAACTGTATTGTTTACGCCGAATTTGATAATGTTATTGAGATAGATAAAAACCGCAATGTATCCGTCGATTATAATAGTTGAATATATATATATTGTAAAAATATTAACTTTGTAATATTTGTATGTATCTGTTTGTGTGTACATTTTTGAATAAATTAATTAAAATGAACTTACTTTGTATTATTTTTAATAATCACCCTTTCGATATATAATAAGTTACTGTAATTACAATCGCACACATGTTTGCGATCTCTGGGGTTGGAAAGTTGTATTTTTAAATAAATATGAATACAATAGAACTACAGAAATATTTGAACGAAATACATCCAAGTTTGCGGTATAATGTGTATGCTGCAAATAGATTACCGATATACATGGAAACTCCTACTTATTTAATTAGTAATTTGGACCCCGATACAAAACCTGGATCACATTGGGTTGCACTACATATAGACAAAAATGGTTTTGGTGAATTTTTCGACTCCTATGGACGACCACCTTCTGGATATCACTATGCATTCTTAAAGAGAAATAGCCACCGATGGAGTTTCAATAAAAAAATATTGCAAAACAATTGGACTTCAGTATGTGGTCAATACTGTTTAATGTATTTGTACTACAAGTTGCACAACTGTACAATGAATTACTTTATTAATCAATTTGACATCGATACCATGTACAATGATATGTTATTATGGAATTTGTTTAATTACTGTTTTAAAATAAATGAATATGACTAATGAAGGAATGTAGACGGCTTTTTATTATACATAGAAAAAGTACCTGAGACCCCCCGACCGTAACACAACAATAGCGTTCGAGCCGAACAATAGACGACCCTTGCTCGGATGATCCATTGTTAATTGTACCCCATTGCTTTTGTATTATTATAGGCTAGTTAATGTTATGCTATCTCTGAAACGGTTAAAGCTACGCAATTTTAAATACTTGCATTCGATTCAGCGACCCTGAAAACCTTTTTTTTTTTTTTTTTTTTTTTTTTTTTTTTTTTTTTTTTTTTTTTTAGGGTTGCCGCCGTGATCAGTGAGCTAGAACCTGTGAGAGAGCCAAAGGCGGTGAGCCAGAACCTGTGAATCCCTACTACTGATATCATGTATAAACAGTTTGGTTTGAACAGGTCTGATGTGGGTCTATTTCAGAGCGTCTTAGCTGAACAAACATCTTTCGCGGCTGAGATGCTCTGTAGACTCACATATACATTGTTGAATTAGCATTTACATAGTGTAATTATGGGACTGACATGGTCAGCCTGATCCAAAGTCCCGAAAAAAAAAAACAGAGAATGTACACGCCATTATATTGTATACATGTGTATATTTCCGCAAGCCTACCGCCAGATGGCGTCATACGGTGGGCAAACGTCACACTCCGTCGGACGCAACTATACCGGGCACATCGGTTTTGTATCGGAAGGCTTTTTATTAATTTATTTACGGCTACGGACCTTTTATATTGTTTTATTGTGCTCCCTGTGTTTTGTGTTCCGTGGGACAATTATATTAGCACGGAGTTGGCTTCAGTTACGGATTTTCGGACTTTTATCTTCGGGCACACGACCGTCCCGGATTCACTGCCCCGGAAGCTGGTCTGGATCCAGGCAAGCAGAGACACCACGGCGGCAAGGTAAGCGGAATAGATATATGTATATTTTATAATGGTCGTGTGCATTTAATAGGGCCCAAAGAAAGATAACCTACCAGCACCTACAAAAATACAGTCCACTATCTTCCTTCTTAGGAAAACCCAGTGCAGCCCTGAGTGGCGTGCACAGAGAATAAAAAAAAACTACCCCAAATGATGATGATGATGATGTCCTGGCCGGTTTCGGCCACGGCGACTGTTTCAACACCGATTAAGAAATTCGAGGTCCAGTTTTCGGAAACAGTCAATTGCGCAGGAGATATTTAAGTGCATAACTGGACGCGCTGCCAGAAAAGCACTCTCTCGTCCGAGCTCCCTCAGGCCCGATGGAAAGGAGAACCAGTACGATCGGGAGGGAGCGGGATGCAGGTTTGGTCGAGTTTTCCTTCTCTGAACACCTGGTTGAATTGCGGTGTTAAAGAGATACCTTAGTCGCCTCTTACGACACCTCAGCAAGAAGAGGGGGGTGCTATTCTATTCTGCCGGCAGCCACCACGGCTTAAAATACTTATAATTTGTTGCGGTTAAATCTGGACTTCGGTTTAGGGTCCGTCGACGAAGATGTGCGACAAGGACAAGTGCGCCGTGATCGCGAAGCAGCTCAACGACTTCCTGTACATGTACTACCGCGAGACGGACCTGTACACCGACAGCGAGGACCAGGACGGCTGCGTGCCCAACATCAGCTTCGCGCAGTTTCTCTACTCGGCCAGGTCGGTCTAGCGTGTGCCATCGCACACGAGCTGTAATTGTCGATTTATTCGTTGCCTTGAAAAATATCAGTTCGAAGAGTTTATTCTCATTAAGATACGAATCACTTACATGAGAACGTTTTGTTTAAAAACTATCTGGAACATATGTGACTCCTGGGTGGTGCTAAATGAGCAGCAGCGAGGTAGGGCGTCGGTGCCCGTCTGGATCGCGACCGCAGTGCATGGGTGTAAAGCCCGTCATAGTGACCAGTTTCGGCTTGTCCCGTTCTCGGATCAGCTTGTGTATCCAGTAGCTCATATACCTAGAGACCTTCAGTCGTGGTATATGTGGGCCGACATGACGATGTAGACTATCAATCGATTTTCATCCTTTGATGGTCGCTTTCGTTTTTGCACTACACTGTACTTACCATCAGGTACTCTGTAGTCACTATGTCGAGCCAGTGTAAAAAAATAAATAAATATTTGTTAGTATTTATCTTTAATATATTGTAGTAATTTAGTTCTGTGTATGCCAAGCGAGCTCGCAATATTCGAATAAAAATCGACATTCGAATAGATATCAAATTTTGTTTTTAGGGGTTCTATGTCACCGGTACTGCATGAGAGTTGTTACAATCTATGATTATTATATAAATTAATACTGGCGTTTATTATTCTAACGCAAAAAAAAACTCCCGGGTACCGCTTCATCCACTTGCCACGTCCGGCCATGGGAGCGGTGAGTGTAAGTGGATCTCTTCATTTACGGGAGACGGGTGGAGTATTCCTGTCCCTCTCTTCCTCAAAAGTAATTTGATTGTTTTTAGGGCAGCTAACTGCAGTTTAGTTGAGCTCTGTGACGTATTTCGCAGTAGTAAATTTTTGGCATATTATGTTTTATTATCACACATTTGCCGTCAGTATGACGGTCTATCGGATGACGAGTGATTACTGACGCTTATCTATACTAATATTATAAAGCTGGAGATTGTTTGTTTGTTTGTTTGTTTGAACGCGCTAATCTCAGGAACTACTGGTTCGAATTGAAAAATTCTTTTTGTGTTGAATAGACTATTTATCGAGGCTTTAGGCTATACTACATCACGTTGCAACTATTAGGAGCGAAGAAATAGTGGAAAATGTGAAAAAAACGGGGAAAATTATTCATCCTTGAGGGCTTCCATTGCGTGCGCTGCAAAAACGGTTCAAGATACCAAAAATATATGTAAGAAAGAATTATTCCTCTTGAAATGATCTAAAAAAATGTCCGCGACAGTATATGTCTATCTTTTAAGATTAAGTCACTAGAACCGTTTTTATGGTAATCAAATTTGGTCGAAATTAATGCATTATTTGTTAAGAGTTGTATCAACGTAATAACATTAATCTTTATCCAAATGTGTTGTTGATTAAGAGTATTTAATTGTGAACAAAATTGTCTTTGACATCACTTAATTTCAATGAACATCTTAGAAGATATTACAATAACTTATATAGCAAAACTACGTTTGCCGGATCAGCTAGTGGATAAATATCGCACAAGGAGCGTCGTTAAAGCGTTACATTTATTGACGTGTGCAAAGCAAATTGTCTTTCACTCAGAGCTACATTTATAAACCTCGGGCCCTAATTCTAGCCTATCGAAAATTTGTACAGTGAGGCGGACCTCGAGGAGATACTGCTCCTGTTGCTGAAGATGGAGAACTTCCGCACGACGTTCCTGGGCGACTCGCGCAGCCAGCTCTGCGTGGACCTGCCCCCCGCGCGCCTGCTGGTCGACTGCCCGCCCCGGCACACGCTGCTCTCGCACCTGGCTTCCCTCGCGCCCATAAACACGCGCCGGTTTAGGTCTGTCTTACACTTATCCACACTATTATAATAAATATGAAAGGTAGACGCTAAGGGAAAATAATCCCAATATGCATTAAAAATTGCTAATGAACACAACTTATATGTTTTCAATATATATTTTTTTACACTAGTTCGATATAGTGACTACAGTGCTCCTGATGGTAAGTATAGTGTAGTCCAAAAACGAAAGCGACTATCAAAGGACGAAAATCCATTGATAGTCTACATCGTCATGTCGGCCCACATAAACCACGGCTGAAGATCTCTAGGTATATGAGCTACTGGATATACATAAGCTGATCCCGAAACGCGACAGATCAAATCGAGTCACTATGACGGTCTTTACACTTGTGTACTGTGGTCATGACCCAGTTCGAGAAATCACCCTACCACCAAAAAAAAAACATAATAATAATATATATCATATTTAAAAATTCTAGACCATACCTAGAGTCTACATCGTCATGTCGGCCCACATAAACCACGGCTGAAGATCTCTAGGTATATGAGCTACTGGATATACATAAGCTGATCCCGAAACGCGACAGATCAAAGCAAGTCACTATGGCGGTCTTTACACTTGTGTACTGTGGTCATGACCCAGTTCGGGAAATCACCCTACCACAAAAAAAAAACATAACAATAATATATACCATATTTAAAAATTCTAGACCATACCTAGACTCGCTAAGCCGGTCGGAAACAGAAGAGCCACCTTCGACAACCTCTGAACCCGAACAGTCGGCGCCGGTGCCCTACGCCAGCTCGGATGTCGTCGTCAAGGAGTCTATGAAGGAGGAGAAGCCTCTCAACCAAGCCCTGAAGTATGCTAGGTCATAGCGTATTCAATAACCAGTGACTCAAGTACACACAAGTGTTACATATGAACTAAGAAAACAGCGTTAGCAGGTGGTAACTTTCTGCACTCGTGATATACAGAATTATCTAAAATCGAGCTATTTCGGCGTAAAATATTACATAATCGAATTATTTCACATAGTACAACAGTAATAAAAACAATTATATTTACTAAATGAGCATGCTATCTGTTTTACAGTTACAATAAATCAAGGGCACTGTCCCATTGTAATTATAGCAAGGGACAAGCTGTCTTCTTTACTGTCTCAGTTGTCAAGGACACTGATTGTAGTAAGAGGCAAGCCGTGTGCTCTACTGTTACAAGTGTCTAGGATAGTTACCCGGAGTTTATAACAAGGGACAAGCTAGATAGTTTGTATAACAGTTAACAGTATAACAGATTTATACTGTCACAACAATCAAGGACACTGTCCCACTCCCACTAAACCAAGGTATAAATTGTCCATTGTTCTGTCACAATAATTAAAGACACTGTCACACTCCTACTATAGTAAGGGACAGACTGTGATATTATCACAATATTTAAGGACACTGTACTATTCCTAGTCATTATTGCAAGGGACAGATTGTCCATTCTACTGTCGCTATAGGAAGGTACAAATTGTCTATAGTACTGTCACAATAATTAAAGATACTGTTCCATTGCCACTATAGCAAGGGACAGGATGTCTATTCTACCATCACTATAACAAAGGACAAGATGTATATTGTACTGTCCCAATCCCATTATAATAAGGAACAGACTGTCATAATGTCACAACAATTAAGGACACTGCACCACTCCCACGATACCAAGGTATAAACTGTCCATTGTTCTGTCACAATAATTAAAGATACTGTCCCATTGCCACTATAGCTAGGGACAGGATGTATGTTCTACCATCACTATAACAAAGGACAAGATGTATATTGTACTGTCCCAATCCCATTATAATAAGGGACAGACTGTCATAATGTCACAACAATTAAGGACACTGCACCACTCCCACTATACCAAGGTATAAACTGTCCATTGTTCTGTCACAATAATTAAAGATACTGTTCCATTGCCACTATAGCTAGGGACAGGATGTATGTTCTACCATCACTATAACAAAGGACAATATGTATATTGTACTGTCCCAATCCCATTATAATAAGGGACAGACTGTCATAATGTCACAACAATTAAGGACACTTCACCACTCCCACTATACCAAGGTATAAACTGTCCATTGTTCTGTCACAATAATTAAAGATACTGTTCCATTGCCACTATAGCAAGGGACAGGATGTCTATTCTACCATCACTATAACAAAGGACAAGATGTATATTGTACTGACCCAATCCCATTATAATAAGGGACAGACTGTCATAATGTGACAACAATTAAGGACACTGTCCCACTCCCAATGTCACTATAGCAAGAGTCAGGCTGTCTGTTATACCGGCGTTCAGTAAGGAACTGATGGTTCTGCTGTCACCACAGATATGAAAATATTTTATGCATTTTACTGCATAGATGGGCGAAATGTAATCAGATTAATAAAAATGATTACGATTACATTTTACGTTTTTTACCATTTATATGACTGCATTTTGCAGTCTATGTTTTAAACACTACAAAATCCCAAATTGTATACACATTTTTTATTTCTTACTGTTTTAAATAGATTTAATCATGATTACAGAGCAAGAAAATTAAAATTGCGACTACTTTTTGTAATCGTTCATCATTAACCAGATTACAATTTGCCCATCTCTGTTTTACCGTAACACCTGTTAATTCTACTGATGTATCAAGAATTAATATCTCTATCAGTTTAATCAGGGACAGATTTTGATCTTTTTGGACAGGCGTAGTCACGGACAGACTTAGTATTATAATCAATCTAGTCAGGGACAGACTATAGTTAAATTATTAGAGCGTCTCAAGCGATCGTTCTCCTAAATCCCATAAAGCTGTAAAAGGCTATAAGAAAAAAGATGTTACCGACAATCCAGTCTATTACAAATTATATTATATTGTCTTGAAAATTACGAAACACGTCAATTCTCCTATTTTATTGTCAATCAGTGTAATTTTTTAATCTGGCATTACATTTGACTTTAGTTTCATACAACTGATGTCATTTTTGACACACCCAAGACTGAGAATACTGATAAACTAGATTTTTGATTTTTCAATTAATTTTAAACTTTAATTCAGTCCTGTCAAATTGTCTGGATAACTAGAAATAGCCAAGACCTAACTTTGTTTCACTGACAATAGTCACAAAAAAAGGTTACGTAGTACTATAGAATAGACTCCATAGAACATAATTAACGCCTTTTTATAAAAAACAATGTAATCAAAATTAAGCTCAGTGCACAAGTTCGGAAACGAGCGTGTGAATGAAAATCATATTAAATCCTCTTTAGCGTATACATCGCAAGTACCTTGTGATAATAACGAAATATTTACCTGAGAATATTATGATAACAAATACTATATTTTGTGAGAATACCAAAATCTTAAAAATATTTTTAAATTTTATTGAAATCATTATTAAAAATAGCTTGTAAAAATTGTTGCTTCATTAATGTTTTAATCGCTTATCTTGTGGGCTAAGTTTTGTTTTACCTAAGATCTACCCCCACTCCTTAATAATACTCCAGTTATGATATTGTGGAAGAAATTTTGGTTACCATTACTTTAAGGCCGCCAACTGATTGCATTGCACGAACAATTATAAGAAACATGCTGTGCAATAGTCACTTATATACTGGACAGTTCAAATATAATAGTATTGTGTGAATAACACATGGACACGGCGTTTAACATAAGTTATTATTTTATTGTATCGAATGAGAAACAAAATAGCTAAAGGTTTATGGTCGTGGTTATCGATTTTGTGATCAGTGTCAATTCAGTAGTGTACGCTACCTTTTTACATGATGTGAGGTAATTTTAATCTCAAGACGTTGTTTATATAGCTTTCGAACTTTTCAGATCAACCACAGATTATAGAACCTTGCGGACCCAAACCCTTTGAGAGTAATTTTTCAAGCAATAAATCTGCATTATGTCAAAAATAAAAAGGCTTTTAGGACCTCAGATTTAACTTTATACCATTTTTAAAGCTGTAGCAAATCGAGGGCCTTTATAAAATTTGCTACGGTTCCCGCGTTACCTTTAAATAGATATCCCTGTTTGTAGTGTCTTTGGAATAGAGTTAATACTAGTAGAAGCCGTGTGCAGCTATGTACTGGCGGCCTAATGTAATAGATATCACATACGAATGGTGCTATTACTAGACAAAGAATTAGTACCTAGTATAGTTAATATTTGATGATAATAATTTTAATGGTCTTACACTTCTCTAAGCTTAGTCATATTTAATTACCGTTAAAATTCAAACTATAACACTTTCGGGGTAAGCAGAAAAGTTAAGAGGCTGTGCACACTATGAGTTTCTCTAATGTGCCCCAATCCCCGCGAAAGGGAGCAAACATTATTTAAAAAGAAAAGTATATTAATACCAAAATAACAAGATATCTATGTGACTTTGAAAAATATTTAGTGCTTACAAAGCTATTAAATGTTGCTAGTCCTTTAAAATAATGCTAAATGTGGAGGATACACGATTCCTAGTTTTGTTTGTTGGACTGCCTAAATTTTTGTTTAAGACACGTGTTATGATTGTTTTTGTTTTAACTATATTCTGATATTTATTTTAAAAAAGGCAATATTTATTATAAATAATTACTTGATTTTGTAATAGAAAATAATGTACATCAAAATTTATTATAAAATTACCATTTTTATTGTTTATAGCATTAATTTCTTTAAATACTGTAAACCAATTTTACTAGTCATTGTAGCTAAAATTATGTGTGAGAATGATCTAACGAAGCAGTAATGGGTAATATATAATATTCTTTTGAAATTATATCAATAATAATAGGTAAAATTAATTTCGTTCCTTCCTACAATTTTTATTTAGTTTAAAACTTCTAGCCTAAGTATTTATTTTGTTGGCAGCTAAGCTGATTGTAATATTTATCCTTTATGTATACAAGACTAAATATTGTCACTAAAAGAATTTCTTTTAATGACTTGAGACTAAAATTTTGTTTAATAACATCAACGCCTAGTTTCTGAAAGGTTCCTTAAATTTTAAAATACTTTTAAACACTAATGATTCTATTGCATAAAATTCATTAGTTAAAATGTTACAATTCTAAGAATTTCTGAAACGGTGCATGTGTATTTATTTACAAAGGGAAATTTAACATTCGTCTGCTATGATTTACATTTATTATTTGTGAGGTTTTGCTAATACCCAGTTTTTATAGTATTTCATTTTTTTTTTAATTTCAAATTTATAGTTAGTAAGTCTTTAATCCGGCTAATTTATGTGTGAACGTTATCTATTTCGCAATTTTGTGATAGGAAGTCGTTGCCATGAAACTATATCCGATTCGCTTTTATTTTTTTAATATCCTGGATGTTATTATGATACTTATGAAGTGTGAATTGACGCTTTAGTACAAAATGTGTTCGGCAAATTATAATCTCATATGTGAAAATATATTTTGAGTATGCTATGTGGTGGTTTTATTGACCTAGTTAAAAACAACTGATATGACTTGTCATGCAGTTACACAATTATAGAAAATTTTCAGAGTAATTTGTATTTCAAATAACATTTTTAATCATTTACATTTACACCCAGTTTTAGACACTCTTTCAATTCAAGACTTAAAGACTAAGGAGTCACCATTTGTATATGAATTCAAAATTAATTATTGTTTAAAAGAGTTAAAATTTAAAAAACATTTCTGAAACTGAGTGTTCATATCTTGATTGAGAACTTTTTAACATTTTTGCTGGTATTATTGGACAAAATATAGTCAAGATATTAACACCCAGTTGCAAAAATGTTGTTTAACTTTCAAGACTGAAGACATAGGCAAGATGTAATCATTAATCTGATTGTATTTTGCCCATCATGTTTACTGGCTTTAAATAAAACAATTAATTTATTAGTAACCATTTATTACCCAGACAACGCGACCCGTGTTACAAACAACCTTCCGGAAAACGTGTGAAAGACATTAATATCATCTCTTCTTTCAAGGCACAAATTCAGGTATCCTCCTCTTCATCCGGGAGTGAAATATCTGTGAAACAAAAAAAATATTACTACAAAATTAATTTTAAAAGATACTTCTAAATATTCCGAGCTGTGTTTATATTTCTCGAATTACAAAATGTCCAACCTCTTTGGCTTAGTTAATCGTTTAAAATTATTTGACAAATGTTATATGGAGAGCAATAAAAAAATATCAATCCGAAAGTATTGTTCGCATTTTTTTACGTCATTCCTGTAATCTTAATTAATTAATATCTAACACCGCGTTTACACATCGCCTCGCGACCTCGAATGTCGGCGAACACTAGTTTGACCGTCTACACATTCGCGCAAATATTCGTCTAGCCACCCGTTCCTTTAATACATCGCATGGGAGTAGTTACTATGGAAACTGGCGCGAATTAGCGCAAAGGCAGAGAAATAAATCGTATAAAAACATCCAATCTTTGGTGCTGAATATGTACCCAAAATACGTTATTACAAAATACCCGCACAGCTCATTCCGGAGCAATAGCGATCCAAAGCTTCGTTTCGTTTCGAACTTCGCCAAGATGCATCTTTTTTACGCTTTGAGTGCACGAAGAAACTAGCGCCGTCTAGTTGTGAGGGCGTAACAACAAAAATTTTGAACGAACTGTGAACATAAATGGGCAAAATGTAATCAGATTAATGAAAATGATTAACGATTACATTTTACGTTTTTTACCATTAATATGACTGCATTTTACTCATGTATGTTTTAAACACTACAGAATCCCAGATTACATACACATTTATGATTTCTTAGTGTTTTTAAATGGATTTAATCATGATTACAGAGTAAGGAAATTAAAATTACAACTACATTTTGTAATCGTTCATCATTAATCATATTACATTTTGCCCATCTCTGTCTGTGAATAATCAGTTTCTACGTATCATCAAGTATTCATGCAAAAACCGCTTCCGTCGTAATAAAACATGGAACAAGCTTAAATCTATCTCTTTCGTACGTGTAATGTTGCCCTAATGCTATCTCAATCTCGACCCACGTGATTTCATGTTTTTCCCCCCATCTCTAGTCGCGAATGTGTAAACGCGGTATGCGATACTTTATATTTTCGGTCACGAGGCGATCGAAGTCTTGAAATCCTCGTTCGTCTATCGTCCGTACTTACGATTGTATACAAGCGTGCCGGTGTCTTCGTCCGTTGGCGCCTAACGTATACGACGAACTTGTCCGCATCGAGAACGCATCGCCGCACGTACGCAGAGCCGCTAACTGTAAGTACTCGCACGCACTTTCTGTTTCAAAGTCGACGTTTGACGCCGCCACACAATATAAAGCAATCGATACTGACAATTGAGACTCATGTAGGCCGTGTATGGTCTCCGGCAATTGCTCACATACTGCCTGGTCAAAATATCGATAGACACTTGTTCACGATGGACTCGCAGATGCGGGCGTGGAGATAGTTGTATCGTCTTGTATAAATTTCACTGCCCTAGCTGTTTGTAATTTCATAAAATATATACGTTTCTTATTCCACGACCATAAAAACTTTTATTTAGATCTTCGATCCCTCATCTCAGTCGATAAAATTCGATTACTTTTTCAGGATTTTGATAAGAACAGTAAAACATACTTGAATATGACGTGTATCAATTTTAGTTCACCCGCTAGTATGACGGCATTTTCTACGTACAAATTAAGTTATATATCACGCTAAATCCAATTATTCATCATCGCCCTTATCGATGTTTTAAGTTGAAATGTGTATTAAAAGTTCTCTCAAAATCAGTTCAGTATGTTTTGCATGATACCTAAAAAGCATCGAATTGTTATTATTACAACAAAGAATAATTTCAATACTGATATCCAACCCTAAATATCAGACATCTATTCATTTTTCCGTATATTCAGTTCATTGTGATAAGCCGAAATCTGTTATGTAATATATGTAGATCCGCTTGTGAGAATTACAGCGTCAGTTATACATTTGAATAATTTACGCAATTTTATATTAACATCTGAAATTTCATCGACTATCGATATGCCACGCGGCGCCCGCACTAGCGTCCACGAGTCAGCGTGAACAAGATATTTAAGAAACCTTTTGGTGACGTCACACTTTCTGGTGGAAACGCATGACTGTCGTAGAACGCAGTGACCTACCCGCACGCATTCTCGCCTGTACGAAATCCGCACCGATCGCCGTGTGCTCTGCAATCTGTCGCACGTATTAACACATTCGTTGATATACTGCGTCCATTGCGCCTGCCTGGGGTTGCGTTCCTTAAAAAATATCTCACATATTTTGTAGTCAACTGGTTTACTAATTGCTGTTTGTAAGCCGCATACAACCGATGTAACGATGATTTATCACTCGATATTTTCACGTCATTATATTCTCACTTTAGTCCACTGCTGGACATGGGCTGCTCTTTATAAGAGACATTTTACCTATCACCCTCTAATATCATAATTTGATTCATCCAGGATCATCTATATCTTGTCTCTGTTCTCTAGTATAAAAACTAAGCGAGACGGCATTAAGACCGTTTTTAATGCGCAAAAGAGAAGTACATATTGTGTTGCATGTAGGTCGATTTTTGAAGGCTTATAAAGTTCCACATATTTTAGGACCACACAATTCGCATTTATTAAAACCTGAATAACAAAAGCATTTTAGCTTAGTCGTTTTTCTCATTTTTTTTTTATTTTTAGTCTACGTGCTTACCAATGAAAACAGTTAAACCTGCTGGAAGTAAAAATTGTCGCCCAAAAACTCTTCTTTTGAAACCTCTCCCATTACGATATCGAAGCAGGAAAACTTAGCGACCTCTTTCATCATAATACTTGTTCGTTCCCCCAATATCGACAAGACAAAGATAAATAATCGTCAGAAGGTATAACGAAACCAAAACCATCCCTAATTAAAAGTATCCTGATCTATTTTTTAATAAATTAATAATACTGCGATATAATAATGCACCTGATTTTATCCTCAACCACAGAAGAGATAGCAATTGGAGTACATCATGCAAGTAGGAAGTATTAATGGCGATATAGAAAATTAATTAATCTACTATCGATACATTAAATTCTATACTTAATAAACAATAACGAGAAAAGTTGTATTTCATTTTACGTTATGCATTATAAAGGGAAATGAAACTTCATTCTTTAAAAAGATACCGTCTCATAAATACACTTAAAGGGATCTTACAATCACCTCTTCATACAAAACGATCAAATGAGATTGTTCTGCGTTCATATTTGATGTCTCATTAATATTCTACTTATTTATTATCATTTTACTACATTACAAATCGAAAGTTTATAAATTCAGTGAACATATCGATGGTACGATTTACTTTCACTCGCGATGCCATCTAGTGAAGTTTGGTTAAACTACTTCAGATTGAAGTTGTATACACCGCGTATGAACGAGTTCTAGTTTTTTTTTTAGTAAGAAACGTTAGTTGGCTTCAGTTTTACATGCAACCGTTAGGTATAAAATGAAAACGTACCGTTAATAATTGTCATTTATTTAAAATTAATAATTGATTCACATAATTCTAATTCAAACGATTTGTAACTTACATATTTATAGTTATCACGGGACGCCTATCATACTACATCTACATCTCATTTTTAGGGACTAATTCCACTTATAGTGCTCGATAACACATATGTCCATATAAAAGAGCACTTTTGTATTTTGTACTAATATACATATATATTAGTAATATACATAATATATATATATTACTAATATACATATAGGCATACGCAATGCCTAATCTGCTTTTTTATATGAACAAAAAATGAATCAAACATGATAAGTTGGTTTATAATTTGTAAAATATAGCTGGATACTTATGACAACAGCCCGATTGATTATTTCTAAAGTTGATGTCGAAAATAATCTATATATTAATCATAGATTTTATTGCAAAATTATTCTAATTGACATTTAGATATCTTATATTTATAGATTATAATGAAATCAAACAAGAAGAATATAGCTTCTAAGTTTTTATTTTTTAAATACCATATCCCAAAATTATAGATTTTATTAAACAAAAAACATATTTTAACGCACAGAATGCTGCTATTTGTGTGCTACTATCCAAATAGGCTTAACGTGAACATGCACTCAATATATGAAACGTGTGCATGATTTTGATGACGTCAGTCATACCAAGCTATATTTTACTACCTACACACAGTCCATTTTGTGGTCCATCATGCGTACGCAAAACGTCCGTGCCACGATTTCATCGTACCTCCGGGGTCTGCTAACGCAACGAGTTGTGCGCCATTTTGTTCGTGTCGCTCGCTACAGAATATTTAAGGCTATTGGTATGTATGGTTTGTCACGCGGGTCCGCCTGCGCACTAGTATCGGCGCGCGCCCATGCCGCCGGCGAGCTCCCTACCGCGCAGCGCTCCGCCCCCACTACGTACAACAACAGAACGCTCAAACACTCCGCCCCCGAGACTAGCGAACCGCTCTCAACTATAGGGACACGACATCTAACTATCGATACATTAAAAACGGCGGCAGGACAGGCTGTTTTCAAATAGCGCAAAAAACATCGCTTCTTTGAAAATTCGCAACAGGCACTTGAGTTTGTCTTTTTTTTAAATAGACCACATTTCACCTGATAGTAAGCGAAAAGAAAACTAAGAATCCATTGCCAGACGTCGCCGTCGCCCTATCACACTTTGTAGGAATCTTCAGATAATTGATTGTATCTACATACGAGTTGAACCTTAAAACGTAACAGGCCGAAACGAGTTTCGTGCAGTTGAACATGAGTGTCCTAACAACCCATTGCTGCTCGTTTAGCACTACCTGCGGGACACGTTAATGGTATCGGTTATTGACTATACAGCATGATTTTATAGACGAAGGAGATATTCACAATACAAATATTTGTACCTTCTTATAACTAACAAAAATGTAAATAATAATATTCCCTAACAAATGATAAAGAAACATTGATGAACAAATGAGAATTGATCCGCAAAAAATTTGGACACCGCAGTGCGTGTGGAGCACGCACTGGCATGTAGATAAAATTCATTTTACATAATTTTAGGTAAACAAGTAATTAACTCGTTACCCTATCATCCATTATTCTGGCTTAGGAGAGACAAAATACCTACTTAATAATTAATTGTTATTTATTCTATCATGTGTGTAATTACCACTAAATATGTAGACTATAAATTACTTTGTTTTAATGGAAATATTAAGATATCACTATTTCAATATATATTGAATTAGAATTGAATGCTGAATATCCTCCTTCGTCTTTAAAATCAGCCTGTATAGACAAGGGCACGATTTATCTCCACGGAACGTTTACCAATGACGGATACTTATCCAAAAGACACGAGAACCAAGCTACCAACATTATTGTCCTATATCACAGATCTTGACGTTCACCGCTATTTAAAGACTACACTGTACCCACCGTTAACAGTGTATTTTTTGACAACACAGTAAAAAAAGTGTAATTTATTATTACTTTATTCATTCAAATACCGTCCATGTACATTTCAAAAATCACATTCAGCAATCGAAATGTGCAATACGTACTAAAAATTACATTTCTTATAATTAGCATTTAACAACTATGAGTGTATCGATCGATATAAACAAAATTAGAATAGAGAAATAAAGTCGATAGTTACAATTTCGATATCGTGTCCCTACCCTCGACACAGTCTTAGCTTATAGTCGACACTATTTTTTGCATCTATCGTACGCTTTAACTTCTTTAACTTTCACCGAATACTGTTTTCATTTAGTTTGGTGTGTAGTAAATAAAACAAACTCATTAAATAGTTTTGCCTATAACCTAAGACGGGTCTAGCAGTTGGCATCAAAAAGACTTAATATAAAACAAGAAACATTTATCAAATTCGTGAACATGATAAAGGCAAAAATATATTATTCACGATTTAGAAGTGTGTTATTGACAAAATATTACTAATGTAAATACATTTTGTTCTTATGAGTTACAAAAGGTTAATTTAATTAAAAGTTAATAAAACTTATAAATAATGTGAGAGTCATGAGCTAGCGACCAGCAAGTATATATGACAAAATATTTCATTTGAAATTAAATCGCAATCATCTAAAATATTGCCTGTAGTTTTGATCCGTTTCCGTCAATAATTTAAATGTTTCCTTTTTCATAATTTAAATCAATTTTAGACTCTCCAGACAAGCAATTTCTTGACTAGACAAAACCAAGTGGCAATTGATTTGACATAAAATAAAACATTAAAAATTTGATTTTTTTTTTTCAAAAGTATATTAAATTAAGTACCATTTTTTTAGAATTTTTCCAACACACTTATCGACTGCAAAAGACTAATTATATATAAAAAAAATGGTAGATACAGCCATTTATGCATCTCTGCTCACCCCGTTAGGGATATAGCGCGAAGATACATAATATTAAAAAAAAATCGTTAGCTACTAAACACTAAATCGATTATTCGATAAACTCGAGTCCTATTTCTCCTACAAAATAAGTGTTAATAACTTTTCATTATGAGTTTCATGACCGGTGGTCGTGGGTGTGGCGGTAGAAAGATACGGATATTAGCGTTTTGCTGTTTATTTGCACTTTAAAGCCACCGAACTGCGACGCACACGCACGTACTCTAGTTTTGGGTCTCAGTAGTCGACTGCTTTAGCTAGACCATCCTTTACCCCGTGCGACGATAACAACACCCTAACGACCTTTAGAGCGTTTAACACAATTACGTATCGTGCGGCGTCTACATGCTATAGTTTTCATTAATACACAGGCTTGAGAAATATAACTAAGTCGAGTCTCAAAGTACAATTATCTAAACTACACCGTTTATCGAGGGAGAGCCTTTATTTAAAAAAATCCCATAAGCTACAAAACTTGTGGGATTTCTGTTTGAAGTTCTCAAATCAAAAGATATTCTTCTCTTTCAAATAGAAAATATTGAACGATCTTTAGATAAAAGGAGACTAAATGTGTTTACATTTTCAGACGGTAAAAGAAGGAGCTGAGTGAGGGCCCATTTTGACATATTTATATATTTTCCTATTTTCCTCTTTTCTGTATGTCATATTTCACTTCACATGGATAAGGCCTGTGAATTTTAGCAATTATAATGTAATATTTGATATTTGCGTATCCTGCAAAGGTACCGATTTGTATAGTTGTGGACTGTGCGAAGTTCCCCAAATAATCGATTCAAGCGTAAACAAGAAAGTGTGTACTTTTAGTGAGTAGTTTGGTTCAGTCTCTTGTTGTGCACAACTTGCTGGTGGCTGAAACTGTTGATGTATAACAATGCGCATCTTACCGTCCCATCGGCGCGTACTGCTGCGCGTACGGGTCTCTGTCATACGCTCCCGGTCCTGGAGCACCAGCACGCCTGCAAAGATAAATTTTTAGTCAATATCCTGAGTAAATGAGACTCTATAAACATATGTTAGTAATCTGCAAATGAATTCATTAAAAGTACCACATGTTAGCAAACAGAACTCGTTTTACAGAGACTGTTTGAAAAATATTAGGATGGTGAGTAGGTCATCGGTCCACCCATTGAATCTTTGAAAAATTATCTAGCGAAAAGAAAAAAGGTCATGTAAAGGGACAATCACATGCATTGCAAAAAATCGCATGGCAGGTTGCAGTCCATTGGAACTGAAAATAGATCAGCTAGAATACCACAAGGAATTTAGCAAGAGATGACTTTCCCACGGAATTTAGCAGGAGATAATTCATCCAATTCAAGAGACCCCACATTCTTAATATTTTCCAGGCATAGATAGCAAAACATTTGAAGTCCATCCATTACAAATTGTGTAAGAAGCTTCCTGCCTTCAATCCCTAAACTTTCCAGCTACAGCTGATATTATAACCAATACTTTTTCTTCACAAACCTAAAAACACTATCCCCTACTAGAAGGCGCGTACAGAACCATTGCATCATGCTTGTCGCCAAGTTAGCCCAGTACAGAGTGATGACACTTTAGCCTAAGTTAATACAGTGGTATGCTTCCCATTGCAGCATATAATGCTTCTCCATGTTATATTGGGATAATCAATAAATATATTGGACATAAAATCTGGTAACTACCAGATTCTTAGTCTCAAATGAAATGTCAAAGTATATCAAGATAATGCTTCTATATAGGATGCACTCCTCAGAGTTAGTATGCAATACTGACATGGGCGAGCGTCGGCTGTACATGTCCCCGTTGCCCATGGGCGGCTGGCGTGGCGGCGCCCGGTCGTACGCCGCGGCTGGCACGGCGGCCGGGCGGGGCGGAGCACGTCGGTCCATGGCTTCACGCTCATCGTACATACCGCGCCGGTCCTCAGCGTACATGCCCATCTCGTCCACGCCACCGTAACCACGTGATCTGCTGTCCACCACTGAGATGTGGCTTGCATACCTGGGTATAACAATCTCCATTACATTAACCAGCCTCTGATGTTTAATATCCTTATAATGGTATTTTGAAAATATCTTCAAAGTGATTATAAACTAATATTGGCAAGTTATAATTAACTAGAATTATAAATTACAATGGCAATAAATATTTGGCGAGTTAAAACATTTAGTGATAATTTTATTTTTATACCCACTTTCTTTTTGGTAAAATTTAATTTATAGTTATAAACAAGTTGAATTTTGTAATTTTATTATAAACTCATGGAGACTTAGTTGCTAAAATGGACCAAAATTTCACATTATAGCCATTATGCATTCAATTTTGAGCAGACTGTGGAATAAGTCAAGTGCCCATAGTTTAGTTAGCATTGATATAAACACTGTCAACACAAGTTTTCTGCTCTTGCATTAATTAAGACAACATAGGTACCAAATTTTTCTAATATATCAATAAAAAAAAACAAAAAAGGTTCAATAAAAATAAAAACAGACTCCATCTGAGATTTGTTTATACTGACAAATTGAGACTATAACTAAAATATAGATGCCTTGTCTGGTATTGTACACACTGTTTTTTTTTATTTATTATCATAGATACTTTTATGTCAGACAAACAATTAAAACAGTGTTTTTTTTACTTTTAATATCTTGATGATAATCTAAATATATATACATATATTGTTTGAAGTTAAGATTGTAACTATGCAGCAGATATAAACTGCATGTAATATATCATGTGAAATGTATTATGCTGACACTCAAGACACGGGTAGTCCTAGTTTGGGTGCACAGCTAACATTAAAGAGCTGCTTTGTAATTGTTTTTAATAAATTATTTATTTATTTTAAATTCTGATAGAACATGATGTCCAAAATAAGCAAATACAGCAAGAGTGGATGAAAGTAAAAATAAAATTAAGGGAACAAAAGAATTTTGCTGAAATAGAAAGCCGTATTCCATTCTCTGTGCCAGTGAGAATCAGGTGTTGATAGGTATAGAAATAAAAGCTGAACCTATTGCCCTGCCAAATTTTTCAAAATCCAATTAATTACAGTATTAAGATGATTTTTGAATATGCGATAATTTTAATTTTTAATTCTGTGCATAACTTCAATTTTGAGTGTTGCTGGTTTTTTACATAAAATTAGTAATCCATTTAGTTTAAAAAAAATGATTTCAATAATTCCAGCTTGAATTAATGTTTGTAACAAAACTGCAGTACTGCATTTTATTTATAAATATGAAATTGAATATAAGAGCACTTAATTGTGGTATTCATACATAATCAATACTATTTTTCATTTGAGAACACAAAGTCTTGTGGTATCTATATTTTTTAAAATGACATTTGAGGTGTCACTTTGCTGCACAGAATAAATAGATGAAGTATAAATAAAATCTTTTACTTTTCCTAGCAAACACTTGGCTCTTGGAACTGTTCTCAACTCTTGTAAACTCATTGCATCCATAAGCTTTATATGTATTTATGACTAAATAAATGTTTGTAATAAAAAAAGGGCAACTAACATGTTATACCTGTCATCCTGGTACATAGGCGCTGGTGCTTGGTATGGATCTCTCGGGCCGCGGTCCATCAACGCAAACCCGCGCCGGTCTTCAGCCGCGTAGGGCGCATACCGGTCATCGTAGGGCGCAGGTGGCGGCGGCGCGCGGTCTGGTCCGCGGTCGTAGCCCATCGCGCGGCCCATACCTGCGCTGGGCCCGCGCATATGCCCCATAGGTCGTGCATCTCTCATATATGGCGCATCACGAGCCCCAGGCGGGCCGCCTCGCATCGGGCCTCCACCACGTCTGTCCATACCGCCGCGCATGCCACCACGACCTCCTCTTCCACCACCACCGCCACGCTGACCACGATCCTTTATCCGTCCGCGCTCCACAGAGATGACGCCGCCGTTGAATGTAGAGTTGTTTAGCGCGCGAATAGCCGCCGTCGCCTGTTCCTCTGTCTGCATGTGCACGAAGCCGCATCGGTTCATAATATCACATTCGGTGACCGCTCCGAATCTTTCAAACAACTTCCTCAATTCCTCCGGCTTGGAGCCTTGCGGCAGGCTGCCGACGAACACCTTCGTTTGCTGTGAATATTGTGATATTTAGTTGGGCATCATCTTTATAAAACATGTTCCATTAACGGTTATAATGAATTTTCTCTTACCGGTAACATTTTTAATAAATCTTATACAAATATCCTTAATAAAACACTTTTTTCTATATCACACGCCCTGTACGGTTGTCACCATGTGATAAAATGGCGGACCGGAAAAAGGTTTGACAGTTTGTGACCGGATAGACGCCTTCTCAATGTAGCCAGATTTATATTGAAAATCTTGCTAAGTACTTGGACAAAATCTGCTATAAGCCATAAAGAAGAAATAATTTGAATTTTAATTAATTAACAGATAGTAATGATACCAATAAAAAATGCAGCAAATGCCGAGAACTAACAAATTATTCTTTTTTAAATATCATTAGAAAATACTCTACGAAACTTGCTCAAGATATGAGCACACAAAATAAGCATAGAGAAAGAATAGCAAAGATTATGCAACATACCATAAAAATTATACAAATGTTAAGCTTTAAAGTTTACCTTATGTTTTTTTTTCTTATACGCTCTGCTCAGCTGAGTAGTGTAGTGCTGCTTAGCTAAGTAGCGGTGTGAAATATTCTTGACTAATTATCTAACCTATTTGTATTTTTCAAGACCACTGTTGCTAAATATACTATAAAAAATGAAGATTTATTATAAACTAAAGGATCTATTGAGGTTTTTTTTTTGTAATTCTACCCAGTCAATGTTTAAGTCATACGGAAAAAAATAACATTTTTTTTCTAACTAGCAGTTGTGAAATAATCTGCTATAATACTCTATAAAACCTTTTCATGCTAATATGGTAGGATTCTTTTAAATTTTTTCACATTGTGTTTTTATCTGTGAGTCGCTATATAGGTACTAAATATATAAAGATAATACATAAAGATAGGGCTGTATGGCTCGTTCCTTAGCCTGGTTTTTGTCAAACGTAAGAAACAACGGTATATAATATTAAAACAAATAATTTTGCGAAACCGTTATAGAGAAAGAATTCATTTTCTTGAGAAACACATATATATATATATATATATATATATATATATATATATATACTATACAGCACTATAGTATATGTACAAACATATATTAAATAACACTAAATTTTAAAAGACCGTAATTTAAATATTTGTTAACCGATTTTTTTTTCGTTAAAATTACAAAAATGTCATAGAATATAAAGCAACTGTTTTTTGCTACGCAATACACTGTATTTGTGTGCTCCTAAAAATGTGACCTATTACTATTAAGGTAATGTATATGGGTGTATGTGTATGGTTATGTATGTAAGCATCGTTAATAATAATTAAAAATGAATTTGCCTATTCTATCATTTTTTAAGTAAATGATTACAATCGTATTGACAAGCATGTATATTTCAAATTAAATAAAACACATTATATAATTCAATTATATATTAAAAATATCATTGAGATAATTTAATTATTTGTAATATATGTAGGAATGTGAGTGAAATGGAACATTGATGCTTATAATATAAAATGATAAAGAACAGTGTAAGAGTGTGAAAGGGATAGAAAGTATAGGAGAGAGGGAGACAGATGGGAATGGCGGGTATAATAAGTTGCTGTTAGGGTCGTGGTGAAGTATTTATATTTAAAACTGTACCTGTAATTTCAATTGTGCTGAATAAATGATTTAAAAAACTAAAGTCTTTCTACAAATTTGGGGGCTCGTCCGGGATGGATTAAAATGAAAGTTAGCGAAGTGCTACGGTTGGTGTGTAACGAACGTTGAAGGTGGATTTAAAAACTAATAATTTGTGGTGATTATGAAGGCGAACTGAGGTGATTATCTTTTCTTGTAGTGAAGACGAACTATTTGTGGTGTAAAAGCGGTAACGGCGACAATGATGAAAGGTGATATGTCGGTGACTCAAACGATGATGATGCCTTTCTACCAAGACGGAATTATTACAAAGTTTGACGGTACAGATCACACCTATACATCGAGTAAATGGGCTCAAGACATAGAGGAGAATAGCCAAATCTTTGGATGGACGCCTTTGCAAACTCTTCTTATAGCGCGACGTTCACTCAGTGGTGTCGCAGCGTTGTGGCTGAAGACGGAGAAAAATCATAGGACTTATGATGAAATAAAAGCAGCCGTGCTGAAAGAATTTCCCGACACATTAAATTCGAAAGAAGTACACGAACTACTAGCAGCTAGAAGGAAGAAAAAAGACGAGTCATTTTTTGAGTATATGTTACGCATGAAAGAGCTTGGCAAAAGAGGCAAAGTAGCAGACTACGTTGCCATTCAATATATTATAGAAGGGATCCAGGATTACGAGAGCAACAAAACTATTTTATATGGAGCAACGACGTACGGTGAATTTAAAGAAAAACTGAAAATCTACGAGACGATAAAAAAGAGGAGCGCACTAGATCAACCCAGAGATTTATCAGGAGGGACACAATCATCTAATATGACACAGCTTTGTCGTAATGACGAGAGACGCTGCTACAAATGTGGAGATCGCGGCCATTTATCATCATCATGCACCAAGAAGGTGAAGTGTTTTAAATGTTGTGCGTTTGGGCATATTGCGCCTGATTGCACGAAACACTTCAATGCTGACAACAATGACAGTCAATACCGAAAGACCGGAATGCAGCAGCGAATGATGTGTGTGAAGATGAATGCGGAACGGAACGATACCTGCACAGATGACCGAATGAACGTAGCTGCGAACGATAACTCTGTGGAACGAACGCACCATAGAGCACAAACAGCCGGAATTTATTTTTATTCGACTGTCAATGATGACATTAAAAAATGTAAACAATCACAAAGTCCGTTATGTTCTAATAAATCAATAAAAGAAGTTGAGATTTGTAATATTAAGTTGTTATCTTTAATAGATTCTGGTAGTGATGTAAATTTAATTACGGATGAGGTATTTTTTAAGTTAGATGAGTGTAATTATATTAAAGAAACTTTATTGTTGTCTGGTTTAAGTTCGAGCAAAGTTTATGCACTAGGAAAATGTTATATTAAGCTAAAAGTTGATGATTATTGTTCTGATACATTGTTTTATGTTGTACCTAAGAATACAATACCATATAGTGTAATTTTAGGTCAGTCATTTATAAAGAATGTGACGTTAATATTTAACAAGGGTTCAGTAAACGTTTTAACTCATGGCAATATCCAAATGTTGCAGTCTAAGGTAACAGATGCTAATACACAAACTGAATCTTATATGTCTAACGAAAGCGTTTGTGTACAAGGCTTAATTAAATATGACAACCCATTTCAATTGAAAGATGATACAACTGCAGTGCAGAGACTTCAACGGATGCCAATATTACAACCGAAGATAGTGAATTTCCAAGTAGACAGAGGGTCGAAAAGAGTATCACATAAAAGCACTGTACAACAAGCTGAACACAAACTGAAGCTGATCATTGAAGAGATAAAAGAAAAACCTTATTCACATAACCAGAAACATGATTTTTACAAAAGTGAAGATAAAAACAGAGTTGTTCCTGAGATGATGTATAATAAAATATTCAAAAGAGTACAGGAAGATGTATATTTTGAGAAGAAAAAGAGGTTAAAAGATAGTAATAGAAAAATATTATTCAAGAAATTGAGAGAAAAGAAGATTAAAACTTTTTCATTTTTAGAAAAAGGAAGTAAAGACTTATTTATACAAAGCAAAGGTGGCTTGAGAAGAAAAACTAAGATGAAAATATTAAAAGTACTAAGAGAAAACAAAAGATATAAAAAAAGAAAGTACAGTATTGGCTTGAGTTTTAATGTTTAACATTTTTATTTGAGTTTAAAATATTTATCTTTATTTCCTATGGTTTTTTTTTAAATTTAAATGGTGTTGTATTTCATGGTAACAATTAACACAGAACAAATTAGGAATATGAGTAGATTTCAATTTATTAAGATGAATTATGATGAAAAGTTACAGTAAATCTTTAGTAAAACTGTTTATAATTTTTTCCAATTTACACTATAATTTAAAAATCATAAAAAAACTTTGTATTTTGAAAATTGAAGTTAGTAGTAATTGTTAGTGTTTGATTCTTGCAATTGGTGTTTTTTTTTTAAATCTGTAATCTAAGCTGATACAGGCTGAAATTTAGTTTTTGTTATTTAGTGTCAACCATACCATAGTTTTGATAGCAGTTAATAATTATTTATAAAATGTCAGTATCATTGTACTTTTGTTTTGAATATTTTTATAATTAAGTTATATTGTAGTGATGCATTAGATATGTTCGTGGTTTTTTTTTTAGTGTAACAGAGTGTTGTGTGGGTGATCTTTAGAGATTACTGGTGTGTATGTAGAGGCTGGGGACAGCCTTAATGCAGGATGGCCGAATGTAGGAATGTGAGTGAAATGGAACATTGATGCTTATAATATAAAATGATAAAGAACAGTGTAAGAGTGTGAAAGGGATAGAAAGTATAGGAGAGAGGGAGACAGATGGGAATGGCGGGTATAATAAGTTGCTGTTAGGGTTGTGGTGAAGTATTTATATTTAAAACTGTACCTGTAATTTCAATTTTGCTGAATAAATGATTTAAAAAACTAAAGTCTTTCTACATATATTTACACACACCAATATTACAAAAAAAAAGTAGTACCTCTACATTTAATATCGTATCACATAAATCACATTGCAGTCTTTTCGAAAAATTTAATAATATTGTCAGCTTAAAGAATCTAAATACAAAGTGGCATTATGGACTGATCGCATAAGCTTTATCACTTGGTAGTTTATAGAATTCTTTACATAATCAGCGAGATTATACTTATTTATTGTACCACAATCGTAACAATTAAAAATGTCATATAATTTAGCTTTGATTGTGTCAGCGCCAGTGTGGTGAATCACTTTGGGAGTTATTCTTTTTGATTTCTTGTACAAAATATCTGTTATGACGGTCAAATTGTAAGTAAGAAGCGCGTTGTTGCGTTTTACTTCATTTTGCGCCATGCGTCCGAGTAGGTAACCTGAAATTTATAATAAAAACTGATTTAATATCAAATTAATCCTATACGTCCTAACGGAATCCTTACATATAATCTAAGTGTATAACAGAGGACAGGGTATCGCAAACTCCAGGGTGGCGGGTGGTGACCTGTCACTGCCGGCACTCGCTCGCGCGATGGTCGGTAGTGACAGGGCATGGCAGGCGGTCCTCTCCTTCACGGAGACGACAATGAAGGTGAAGGAGGCGGCGGAGCGGGATCGGGAGGCAATATCCACCCCCGACAACCCAATCCGCCGCCCAGCTCGGACTGGACGCCGGAGGAGGGCCTACGCCAACAGCCTCCCTCCGTGACACGGATATACGCCGGGCGGCGCGCTTTGAGGGAGTGCATCGCCCAGATCCTGGCGTGAGCGGTGTGCGATGTGTTCCCGCACACCGCTCTGATGACGATATCAAGGAGATGAGGGGGGGTGTCTCTTTACACCACTCTCCCCGAAATGTGTTAGGTGCACGCGGGGGGCGGCGACTATTTAACCGTCCCCCCGCCTAGTAGGTGAGGCCTGCACAAGGCCGGACGTCGCCGGATGCCGAGGAAGATGGCTCGGCTTTGCCCTTAGCATCCGGCAGACGAGAGAAGAACACCCCGGTGGTTTTAGTCGGGGCAGGTCCGACACACTGGGGGAGCGGCCCTCACCGCTCCTCTGAAGGTCCGTAGGGATTTCCACCGGGTTAACAAAAAAAAAAAAAAAAGGGTATCGCAAACTTTTTTATTCGTAGACCACTATCAAAATTTTTCTGGTTAACTTGACCGCTTGCTACTACATTTTTACCATAATCTAAAAACTCGTTAAAAAATATTGTATGAAGGTTTTAAAAAGTTTTAGCCATAAAATTTGAAAAATTTAATCTTGTATATGAAAATTTCTTTTAGTCTCAAAATGACTATATTTTTCGAAATACTGGCTGTCAAAATTTACCGACAAATTGGATTTTGTTGTTGCCCCAATTTTTTTTAGTACTGTACTATACATACATACATACATACAATATACAATACATACAATAATATTTCCAGCAAAAGCTAACATGTTTGTTCTTTAATATTGAAATTATATAAATTTTCGTGAAGATAAATATAACTTGTGAACCTCCATTTTTTTACGCCAAAGTAGACCACCCCAGAGATCTCATGGACCCTTTGGGGTCCACCTGGACTAGTTTGGGAATCACTAACATAGGTTATAAATTAATTGAAATGGCCTCGAAATAATGAAGTGGCTTTCGCCTACACTTTAGAAAAAGACTAATTAAGATAACTCAAAATCTTTTTTTTTAACAAGACTCGTACTTTTTTACTTGTTTTATATTTACCTACCTGTCAAAAAATATACTTAATAAAATATTTATTGATCAGGCAAAAATAATGGAACATTTCTCTACAACCTTATTTCGCTTTTTTAACATTTACTGTAAACGAACTAATTATTTACTAAATACCTTGAACACTAATGACTAGCGTTACATACTGATTAATTATATTAGATCGTTTCACCTATACAAACGTATAAAATATCCAGCAAAAAAATCTTTCAATATAAACAGATAATTATTTAAAGCATATATAGCATATTTATAGCTAGTCACAACGGCGTATTATATTATTGCCTAGGTACCCGTCTGCAATCTAGATAGCTGGATTTACTATAAATGTATTTACAACAAAATTTATAAACACTTTAGAATCATGAGGAACCTATAGAATCTTAGTAAATAGTTTCCTGTTATTTTTTTGTCAATTATAGTAATATATATTGTTGATTTGAACTAAAACATTCTCCTAAATATTCGATTATAAATTATAACCTCACCAGTACTTTCTAAGAAAGAAATTAACAAAGAAACAGTTCCTACATTAAATAAATAAAGAAGTCCTCACCTCCAAAAAGGCAAATAAGTCCAAACAGAAGCCCAATGACCGCGAACAGGCGTTTGTTGACATGCGGGGCAGAGCTCACGCACGATCTTCGTTCCATACTCATTATATTGGATAATATATGCCCATACGTCCGAGATACATCTGTCGCTCGTTACAGTGAGACATCGGCGCGGCGAGGTTTAGCAAACGGCCGTGGAACTCGTATTATTTTTAGCCATAGTTATGTCTGCACCTCGACCTGTGAATGAGCCGGTCTAATTGACCGGGCCACTGGTAATATTTTACGTAGGGTCATGGGCATACGACGTATTACGTTATTATTTACGTGAACATCCCACGGATGTTTATAATAAATGAGGGAATTTTTATATCGCACTTCAACGTGTTATGAAATGAAGCCAAGATAAGCGGCAAAACGATTTGTCATAAAATGCGTCGGCGATGCAAGACGCGTGGGTGGAACAGTATGAAATGAATGCCAGCTGCTAGAATTGGAGTTGCATCTCAGTCGAAAACGGGTTCTCGATAAGTTTCATCGTGTGAGAATTGTCATTGAAATAAGCCATGGGGGCCTAGACAAAAAAAAATTGTTGGTGTAACTGAAGGCTGTGGCTCCCTCCGAGATTGTTCCCAGTAGGCGCGGCGCGGTGAGGATGTTGAGGAGAATTCATTATAGGCGCCACAGTCCCCCATGTTAATGCGCAGTCACCTTGGGGTTTTTAGCCAGTATAAGTTTGTCACACCTCGATCGACACGCCTTTGTGGGGCCGAGACGGACGAATGAAGATTTTTTCACAAGTAAAAAAAAAGGTTTCCAAATATCGAGTTGATACATGTCAATTTCATACATGAAGATTTTTTACCAGCGGTATTGCTTATCGAATATTAATTATCCCTCTTGGATCTTACACGAAGTAGCGTTCGTTCATCGGTTACGTTAGTAGAAAAGTCCAAAATATAATTTAACATAACATGATAACATAGATGGGCAAAATGTAATCAGATTAATGAAAATTATTAACGATTACATTTTACGTTTTTTGCCATTAATATGACTGCATTTTGCTCCTTTATGTTTTAAACACTACAAAATCCCAGATTGTATACACATTTATGATTTCTTAATGTTTTAAATGTATTTAGTCATGATTACAGAGCAACACAATGGAAATTAAGACTACATTTTGTAATCGTTCATCATTAATCAGATTACATTTTGCCCATCTGTGCGTGATGCAACGATATTTCGTAAGCTTATGTCACACTTTTGTGGTATTCGATACCTCATTAGGTATCGAAACAGAACCTAGGGTTTATACTGATAACATTTATTTATTAAAACGCATGATAACATATAATTATTTATTATAAACATTTTTTTTATAAAAAAAAATTATTATATAGACCATTTTATAAGAATTATTGGAAGTCTTTTAAAAATTTACAAATTATTTAATTACATCTTTATACAGGCTGATTTTATAGACGCAGAATATATTCAGCGAGGATATTCAGCATTCGATTATAATTAAAAATATATAATAAAGTACCATCAAAACAAATTAAATTATAGTCAACATATTTATTAATTTTTAATTATGGCTCAACGTCTCGACCTGGTTACACAGTCCCATGGTCACGGGTAGGCAGATGCGCTGCGGAGTTTTCGCCGAGGGCGGGAAGTTGCTTTCTCTACCCCCGTTTTAATAGTCACGATACACTCGCATACCATTGAGCCATAATTCTACTACGGAAACGATGATTATGATTTGTAATGTGTAAGTAAAGTCTAGGCAAAGTCAAAATATCGTCTATAAATGTCAGCCTTAGTTTAACACATTCACCCCGATGTGACCCACCGATGGGTCATTATTGACTGTTCCATGGGGCGGCGTGACCCACCGGAGCTCACACTTGACTGTTCCGTGTTCAGTCCCGCCTCAAGCGGAAAAACGTAGATGTTCGCCCCGGAATGAACGTGTTAATTTTTGTAAAATATATATTGATGCAATATTCTCCTGTCACTGTCCCATGTTGAAAAGCATTTTCAGGTCCTCTATGGTGAGTTTGGAGGCATTTGTATTCCTTGCACCAGTAAGTACGTTCTCTGCCAGTTCAAGCTTGGCTTCTTGTAATTTCCTTATAGTCTGTTCCACAGTATCCACGCACATAAACCTGAAAATATATAATATACATAACTGTCCAATAATAATAATATTAGGTCCTTACATATGAAATTGACGTTTTTCGTACTGGCCACTTTAATCACAAATTTCTCCTCTTTGGTAAGGAATTCCAAATTCAAATTTGTACAGCTATAGACTCATGTATTTGTGCTTCGATGATCGTCATTCATTTGTTTTTTTCTTCTGTTTTTTTCTGTTTGCGTCACTCATTTTACAAAATGGAAAACTTAAAATATCGCATTATTTACGAGTACGAGTTCCGCCGTGGCACTAGTGCTGCGGAAACAACTCGAAGGGTGAATGATGTGTATGGCGGTCGTGTTGCAAAAGAAAACACAGTTCGTTTTTGGTTCCAACGTTTTCGTTCTGGAAATTTCGACCTGCAGAACAAGCCCCGTGGACGGCCTGAGACTCAAGTTGATAATGAAGAGTTGAAGGCTATTGTGGAAGCGGATCCATCGCAAACCACGTCCGAGTTAGCTGCAGGCTGCGATGTTAGTGATAAAACTGTTTTAATTCACTTGAAGCAAATTGGGAAGATTAAAAAGCTTGAACGGTGGGTACCTCACGAATTGACTGAAGCAAACCGGCAAACGCGCGTCGACTGCTGCGTTACATTACTAAACCGGCACAATAATGAAGGTATTTTAAACCGAATCATTACCTGTGATAAAAAATGGGTTCTTTACGATAATCGGAAGCGCTCAGCGCAATGGTTGGATCCTGGCCAGCCAGCCAAATCCTGCCCCAAGCGAAAATTAACCCCAAAAAAGTTACTTGTAAGCGTTTGGTGGACTAGTGCCGGTATTGTTCATTACAGTTTTATCAAATCTGGCCAGACTATTACGGCTGATGTCTATTGTCAGCAATTGCAAACCATGATGGAAAAGCTAGCGGCTAAACAACCTAGGCTGGTCAATCGCTCCACGCCACTGCTGCTTCACGACAACGCTAGACCACACACTGCGCAACAGACGGCTACTAAATTAGAAGAGCTTCAATTGGAAAGTCTAAGACATCCTCCGTACTCCCCGGACCTTGCTCCAACAGATTACCATTTTTTTCGAAATTTGGATAACTTCTTGCAAGGGAAAAAATTCAACTCCGATGGGGCAGTCCAAATCGCCTTCAAAGATTTTATTGATTCCCGTCCGACTGGTTTTTTTAGTAAAGGGATCAATGAACTACCTATGAGATGGCAAACGTGCATAGAAAATAATGGTTCATACTTTGATTAATTAAATATATTATATTAAAAAATATTCGACTTTTTGTTCCTCCCATACAAAACGCCAATTTCATATGTAAGGACCTAATATATCGTCACGCTTTATAAATTATAATGTATATAGTATGTGGGTGTATGTATGAAATATAATTGTCTATGGTATTTGATTTGAAATCCTCTCTAATCCAGCGGCAAGCTTTGCATGTCTCATGAGGAAAACCGAGTCACCCAGTTGTGACACGTGTGGGAAGATTAAAGATGTGCATCACTTGCTGATGGAGTGTGCCCGGAGCGAGACACAAAGGGAGTCGCTGGTGAGCAAGTTGAAAATTAACAGACAAAGTATTGGAGCATGGCACGGCATTTTGGCAAATCCTTTGTCCAGTAAAGCCAGAATGCTGTGCTAGATAGTGACGCTTGCTCATCCGCGACTCCCCTAGGATGTAAGGACGTACGTAAGGGCACAATGGAGCTGATATATTCGCCGGAATAAAAACCCTTAAATATTAAAAAAAAATCCTCTCTAGAGCCGTGTGTCTATACTCTATTATTCCCTTCCTTCCCGTTGTCGAAGCGTTGATGCAATAAATGGATGTCGGCTGAAAATCAACGCTGCGAGCTCAGCTGGCCACTTAGCATGTGCTGAGCGGACTTCTTTTTGGCGCATCATCACAATTCAAGGTATTTGCGTTTATTGTTTTCCACTTTGATTAACCTGTCCTTTCTGTGTTCTGTTATTTTATATGCTAAATAAACGGTTTTCCCCTTCTTTATTACAAAAAAAAAGAGAAATATTAAAAAATTATAAAATAAAAATAAACCATAAAATAACGTGCAAAATTATTATTCCAATTAGATGTCAGTAAGATTAAAAAAATCCACGAGTTTAAAAGATGAAAAACACAAGTCGCAAATAAAACAATGAATTAACACTAAATAATTTGAGAAAAAAGTCATAACTATTTATTACAAAAAGATAATAAAGATATTGCTAATATTAACTACGTGTTTGACTATACTGGATTCCATTTTGACAAATCATTGCTGGGATCAGTCACCACGTACCATCAGGTGGGCTGATAGATTTTTTGGCAACTAGTGAAATTAAAAAATATTAACTAAAATTGAGATAATATCTCATCACATTTTGAGATG
Organism: Automeris io; assembly: GCA_036320925.1. Classification (NCBI taxonomy): domain Eukaryota; kingdom Metazoa; phylum Arthropoda; class Insecta; order Lepidoptera; family Saturniidae; genus Automeris; species Automeris io. Next base: position 1,002,349 of record JAUDJH010000018.1, read on the forward strand.
AATCCACGGGCAGAAGCTACTTGTGAGATAGGAATCGTTCAAGGTGACGTGCTCGATGAGTCAGCAAATGATAGCTAAATAGGGTTGTAAGGATTATGATTTCGGATCAGTGTCAGAATAAACTGGTACGGAACAAAACGGAACACCCTATAATTCAGGTAAAGGATATTTTTATAGAAACTATTTTTCTTTAACCCTTTCGCTACAGCGAGCCTCACTGTGTTTCGTAGGGAACAGAGTTCCGAGCTGAAAGTGCGCACATCAAACGCGCGCAGTCTTCAGCATTCAAGGCCCAAGTTTTGGCTCAAAACGGCTTTAATTAGTTTTTAGAAGAAAAATAATATGAGTGATTAAAATAATAAAATATGGACCTATGACCGGTGGTCGTGGGTGTGGTTTTAGGAAGACACGAATTTGGCGTTTTACAGTTTATTTGCACTTTAAGCCACACCGAACTGCGACGTACACGCACGTACTCCCGCCTTGGGTCTCGGTAGTCGACTAACTTCCAAGCGTCCCATGCGCGTGCGCATCCTCTTACCCCGCACGTCTCGTAACACCCTAACGACCCTTAGGGCGACAACTGCGTATCTGGTTACGTCTACATGCTATAGACTCCCATTGTGTACAGTCGGCGTTTTTTAGCTGATGACTATAGTCACCGATAGTAGTGAACGAAAGGTTTGGAGGATTGGGCTCTTTACACCCACCACTCCCAGAAAGGAAGCTTAAACAGGCTGTTCGCACCCCGGGCGCCTGGAAGAATCTGGATACACAGGCCCGAGTGGAGCGATTAGAGGGACACCCCGGGGGTTTTTAGTCATTAGCAGTCTGACACACCGGGGTTGCTGCCGGATTTTCCCCCAGGACACAAAAAAAGGTTAAAAATAAAAATAATTGTGCTAAGGCTGAGATTTATATATGGTACTTTGACATGGCTAATAAATAAATTGAAAAGAAACAGAAAATAAATTGGACTTTGACAGAAAACTGAATATATGTATAATACAAACTTGAGTATAGCGTAAGTATTCGCAGAGCCAACACCAGTTTTTCAAAATCTGTGACTTATCCTTTGATATTCATTGAGTAATGTACATTGTAATGTTCGAGTGTATCCTACGCAAATTCAAAGAAGCATCTATAAATCTCAACTTAAGAAAGGAGTTTTACCCACAGTATTTATAACGAATGACTAAATTCAAAATTATCCGATTCATATATACGGTTACATACATAGATGGGAAAAATGTAATCAGATTAATAAAAATGATTACGATTACATTTTACGTTTTTTATCATTAATATGACTGCATTTTGCTCATCTACGTTTTAAACACTACAGAATCCCGGATTGTATACACATTTATGATTTCTTAGGCCGGCTTGCACTAACGAATTAATCTAGTTTAAGCTTGTATAAAACGCTTATTAATTGAATTGGTTTGATTCCATCTTAATGATGATTTCAGTTTAAGTGTTATTACAACTAGATTTCGATTTAGTGCAAGACAATAAGTACAGATCAGCGCTAAATAGCATTTTATATGACTCTAAACTAGATTTAATTTTTAGTGCAAGCCGCCCTTAAGGATTTAAACATGATTACAGAGCAAGAAAATTAAAATTACGACTACATTTTGTAATCGTTTATCATTAATCAGATTACATTTTACCCATCTCTGATTACGCATATGTATATTAAAACATTTCGGATATTAGAGAACATCGTTTACGGATAACAATATGTATAACATTTCTAATGTAAACTATTGTGAAATATTTGCAGCCAGAGAACCGGCACGGTGTAATTAATGAAAATACTTGGCACCGCGCGCCAGTGTGTCCAGTGCCTGCGACTTTCAAACGGACCGAGAAGTGACTGACTAATGTTTGATGATGCTCTAGCCGTTACTAGGCGCATTGATTCGGGAAAATGCAGACAATATTAAATAAAATGTTTTCGTATGTGCAGATCAAAATATAATCTATACTAATATTATAAAGCTGAAGAGTTTGTTTGTTTGTTTGTTTGTTTGAACGCGCTAATCTTAGGAACTACTGGTTCGAATTGAAAAAATATTTTTGTGTTGAATAGACCATTTATCTAGGAAGGCTTTAGGCTATATAACATCACAAGGCAACTATTAGAAGCGAAGAAATAATGGCAAATGTGAAAAAAACGGGGAAAATTATTCATCCGTGAGGGCTTCCATTGCGTGCGCTGCGAAAACGGTTCAAGATACCAAAAATATATGTATGAAAGAATTATTCCTCTTGAAATGATCTAAAAAAATGTCCTTGACAGTATATGTCTATCTTTTAAGATTAACTCACTAGAACCGTTTTTATGGTAATCAAATTTGGTCGAAATTAATGCATTATTTGTTAAGAGTTATATCAACGTAATAATATTAATCTTCATCTAAATAAATGTGTTGTTGATTAAGAGTATTTAATTGTGAACAAAATTGTCTTTGACATCACTTAATTTCAATGCACATCTTAGAAGATATTACAACAACTTATATAGCAAAACAACGTTTGCCGGATCAGCTATGATAAATAACTGTCCGGAGTTAGATTTATTTGAACCTAATTTAAAAGTGCAACAGAACATGTGGTTAAAATTATTTTCTCAAATTTTTTTTTCTACTTTAGACCTTTTAATTTTTACCATTCTAATTTGTGTTATGTAGTTACGCCTTTATAATAAAAAAAATCTAAATATTTTCTGTAATTATAGAAACATTTGTAAAATCTCGTTTGTATATTATATAATAATTTAATAATTATTAAATATTACTGTGTACCTACTTAAATATAAATAGAGTAGGACAAAAGAAGAATGGTGTATAAAAGTAAGGTGATTTTCATGTAAGAAAACGAAGTAGATAAAATTAAAAAAACACATTTATAGTTAATTTCTATTTTCTTTATATATTTTTCTGTTTATCCTAACGGAGATACTAAAGCGTGCTGACACCGCTTATTAATTTTTTATGAATCCTTGAAAATTATAATGAAAATTTATTTTTCAAAAAACATTAAACATGTTTATTTATAGTCACCCTACAAAACCGGATGACAAAGTATTTGGAATGTATGTCGTCTTCACAAGGAAAATTTGGCTGATTTACTAAAATAGCAAAAAGCCTGCGTCATGATCCTCGTCTTTGTCGTTTCCGGTATTTTGACCTTTTGAATAATATCCGAAACAAAATCTTTCCAAATATGAGACTGGCGGATCCGGCGTGACTTCGCCTAGGTTTTATTTATACTGATAACTAGCGGGTTTTAAAACCAACTTTCCACCTCTATGTCACTCTCTTTAGGGTGTATAATCAAAAAAATCGACCATAATGGGTGCCTATGTTTTTAGCCTCGGCAGTTCTGGATCTGCAATATTTTAATCAGATCAAATCGTTTTTTTTTATACTGACTCCACAAAGTAACACTCCTGATGGAAAGCACACGCTGAGCCGAGTGCTCTTTGAGACGGGTAGCAGCACACAGGATACATGATGTGATGTTATGTATTATTCTTTCATTGTTGTTTTTTTTATATACATATGTTTATGGTGTGTTGTTTCCTTTGCCTCAATAAAATATTTCTTTCTTTCTTTTTTTTCTCTCAGTGTAATCCAAAAACGGCAGCGACCGCCAAGTTACAACACACTGACAGTTGCCGTCACCTGTCGACCCACACACACCAAGACGAAAGGTTATTACGTACTAGCAGATCCGGCAAACGTTGTTTTGCTGTATAAGGTTTTGTAATATCTTCTAAGATGTTTATTGAAATTAAATGATGTCAAAGACAATTTTGTTCACAATTAAATACTCTAAACCAACAACACATTTATTTGGATAAATATTAATATTATTACATTGATACAATTCTTAACAAATAATGCATTCATTTCGACCAAATTTTATTACTATAAAAACGGTTCTAGTGACTTAATCTTAAAAGATAAACATATACTGTCACATACATTTTTTTAGATCATTTCAAGAGGAATCATTCTATATTACATATGTTTTTCGTATTTTGAACCGTTTTCGCAGCGCACGCAATGGAAGCCCTCAAGGATGAATAATTTTCCCCGTTTTTTTTCACATTTTCCATTATTTCTTAGCTCCTAATAGGTGCATCGTGATGTTATATAGCCTAAAGCCTTCCTCGAGAAATGGTCTATTCAACACAAAAAAAAATTCAATTCGAACCAGTAGTTCCTGAGATTAGCGCGTTCAAACAAACAAACAAACTCTTCAGTTTTATAATATAAGTATAGATATGAACTGGAAGTACACAAACTGCTCCTGCGACATGTTACGCCGAAGGGAGTCACTATAATGGTATTCGAACTTGTACACTTTTTTTTGTTAACCTGCTGAAAATCCCTTCGGACCATCAGGGGAGTGGTGAGGGCCATTCCCCCGGTGTGTCAGACTTGGACCGACTAAAACCACCGGGGTGCCAGCGCTGCCTACTCTTCGCCTTGGCCCGGCCTGGGTATCCAGATACTTTCGAGGAACTTGTACAATCTGATCATGACCCAGTATCACCTCAAAAAAAAAATAGATATGCGAGCCCAGTTTTATAAAAATATTACTGACTGGTGATCTTTTCGTGGAATTGTAGGGCAAAATAATGAAAAACGATTACATTATTAGTATGATTACATTTTGCCCGTCTCTGCTGATAGGTTTCACGGAAATCAGTTCTTGGAAGTGCTATTTAAAGTGTGGTTAAACTATACCTGTATATATGGACCGGTTTCTTCTGACCGACGCGATAGATGCGGTCCTGCGCCTGCTCCTCCAACTGAGGGTTCCAGTGAGGGTCCACTAGGAGAAGGTGGTTCGCGCCGCACAAGTTGAGACCGACACCGCCGGCGCACAGCGACAATAGCATCACCTAGTTTGGAACACAAGCTCTATTGCTTCTCATGTTTTGTACATGCATCTTGTTAAGCCGTGGTGGCTGCCGGCAGAATAGAATAGCACCCCCCTCTTCTTGCTGAGGTGTCGTAAAAGGCGACTAAAGTATCTCTTTAACACCGCAATTCAACCAGGTGTTCAGAGAAGGAAAACTCGACCAAACCTGCATCCCGCTCCCTCCCGATCGTACTGGTTCTCCTTTCCATCGGGCCTGAGGGAGCTCGAACGAGAGAATGCTTTTCTGGCTGCGCGTCCAGCTATGCACTTAAATATCTCCTGCGCAATTGACTGTTTCCGTAAACTGGAGCTCAATTTTTTTAATCGGTGTTGAAACAGTCGCCGTGGCCGAATTCGGCTAGGACATCATCATTCATTCATGCATCTTGACCAAATGTATGACCAAAGTATACAAGTGTAAAAACCGTCATAGTGACTCGCTTTCGCGTGTCGCGATTCGGAATCAGCTTGTATATATCCAGTAACTCGTATACCTAGAGAGCTTCAGTCGTGGTGTATGTGGGCCGACATGACGACGGAGACTATCAATGGATTTTCATACTTTGAGGGTCGCTTTCGTCTTTGGCCTTCACTGTACTTACCATCAGGTGCATTGTAGTTACTATGTCGATCCATTGTAAAAAAAATCATAGAAATATGCAAACATCCGAACATAAAACCTCTTTCTTAAGTTTGTTAAAAACAAAGATAATATTGACCTTGACATCAGAAGTGGGATCATTCAGCTTCTGTATGAGCGGCTGCCGCGCCGGAACCGGCACTGACCCGCTCAGGGTTACGCATTTCACCTTCAGTTGGGTCACCTCGCGTTCTACCAGCCTCAGTACTGACGTCCACTGGGACACAACCACCGCCTTCTCACCTATATAATAACAACACACGTGTTTTCATTTACGACTGATAAGCGCTGAAGCGTATCCGAACCTGTTTTGTTTTTGCGAGGTGGTAGGGCACCGGTGCCCGTCTGGATCGCGAACACAGTGCATGGGTGTAAAGCCCGTCACAGTGACCAGTTTCGGCTTGTCGCGTTTCAGGATCAGCTTGTGCATATCCAGTAGCTTATATACCTAGAGACCTTCAGTCGTGGTATATGTGGGCCGACATGACGATATAGACTATCAATGGATTATCATCCTTTGATAGTCGCTTTCGTTTTTGGACTACACTGTACTTACCATCAGGTACTCTGTAGTCACTATGTCGAGCCAGTGTAAAAAAACACTTCGGAAAACGTCCTTAACTTTGGTTTTGCACGGGTCAGAGCGGTTTTTTATATAACTTTGGGATCTATCACTTTGTTAAATAATTGATTGTGAAATAATGATGTGGTGTTGTCAGAGATGGGCAAAATGTAATCTGATTAATGATTAACGATTACAAAATGTTGTCGTCATTTTAATTTTCTTGCTCTGTAATCATGATTAAATGTATTTAAAACATTAAGAAATCATAAATGTGTATACAATCCGGGATTCTGTAGTGTTTAAAACATAGATGAGCAAAATGCAGTCATATTAATAGTAAAAAACGTAAAATGTAATCGTAAACATTTTTATTAATCTGATTACATTTTGCCCATCTATGAGTGCCGTTATAACAATCGAGGTCTAATTTAATTTCTTTTATATACTTTTTACTGAGAAATACATACAAAGTAAGAAGCCAGACAGTCGGTGCTCTTGGACAGTCGTTGTCGCGAGCACTGCACTATGTTGATGGTTGTTCAATAAAAGACCGTACTGTCGAACCATGATATATTGAAATTTAAAAATATAATTACAATTTTGTACAATGTAACAGTTGTGTGTTGTAATTCTATGTGAGCGCCATCTAGTTGAGTACACATATACTAACTGATTAAGTTAACTTATAACTGTTTTAAACAGTCGTCAACTATGAAAGTGATTGAATAGTTAGTTTTATCGACTAACTGGAACATCACTAGTAATCCCCTACCTATTATTGTTCTATTTTACTAGGCTACATACAGAATAAGATCACTTACCCTTTTTAGAGAAAACATTCTCCTTGAGACAATCCATGACTGCTTTGATTTTGGAAGATGATCTGTCCAACTCGAACACTGGGTTGTTTGGCGAGAGAACTGATCTGATAGCTTCAGCTACAGTCGTTTCTTCTCCTGGGACATTTTCTTCTTCTTCCTGATTATCTATCTGTTAGAAAACAAATATCATATTAAACAGCACCTCCTAGGCAATAATTCAACTATTTTTTGGATTTATTTTTTTGCAGCATGGCCGCTATCAGCTCGCATTATGATACACCTACACCCTAGTTTCCCTACACGTGACTCCTGGGTGGTGCTAAACGAGCAGCAGCGAGGTGGTAGGGCGTCGGTGCCCGTCTGGATCGCGACCACAGCGCATGGGTGTAAAGCGCCTCATAGTGACCAGTTTCGGCTTGTCGCATTTCGGGATCAGCTTGTGCATATCCAGTAGCTCATATACCTAGAGAGCTTCAGTCGTGGTATATGTGGGCCGACATGACGATGTAGACTATCAATGGATTTTCATCCTTTGATAGTCGCTTTCGTTTTTGGACTACACTGTACTTACCATCAGGAACTCTGTAGTCACTATGTCGAGCCAGTGTAAAAAAAAACCTGGTGTTTATTAGCTGCGGCGTCTTCCAGCGACAGCTTGTTGAGCTCTGCGAGCAGGTCCCTGCCGGCCGGGTCCTCGTAAACGTCGCCGGCGCCCTCCTCGTCCAGCATGGCCGCTATCAGCCCGCAGTGGCAGCACACCTGCCGCAGCCGCAGCAGCAGCACCAGGATCTCGTGTGATTTCACCGGCTTCGCACCTATAGCCCGATTGAGAATTACTTCTTACTTTTTCACCGATAAGTGGATGAGAACTGAGTGTCACGCTTACTCATTTATTGTTACATGAGAGAAAAGAAAGACATGACTCAGTCAAAAAGATAAAGAAAGCGATATATGCTGACGCCGCGGACGTAGATTAAAAAACAACGATGTATACTACCAGCGATTTCGTTTATCTCCATCTAGCGCCATTATATATGAACTACTCGCATATATGCACCAGGGATGTTACGGAGCTTCGACTCCGACTCCGATAAGTCGGAACTTCCGATCGTTATTACACTTTCGGTTCCGACTTCGGTTCCGAAACTTTTTAATCGGAGGTATTCATCGGAGGTCACCACCACTGTTGTAGTCAATTCATTTGATTCCATTTTATATGTTCTTAAAACATAATATCAATTAATCACACAATCAGTGCTACTTAATTTGTAGAAGACATTTTTAAAAATTTAGATTATAAAATATGAGTAAAATTATTAAATTAAAAAGTAAATGTGCATTTAAATTTATTACTAAACGGTTTTTTTTTATTTTACATTTACATTAAATTAAGTAAAATAGAAATTAACACAAAAACAACCCTGGAGCAAATTTGATTAAATTTGTTAACTGTTAATGGGAAAATGTTAATAAGAAACCGCAATTTTTATTGTCAGTGTATTTGTAAATTTATCACTTTCTAATTTAAAAAGTTCACTGAATAATGTTTTTATTTGTCCCTTAATAAAACTATTTAATTCTGCCGTCATTTGTGACTGACATTGTCTCCGACTCCGATTCCGACTTCGGTTCCGACTCCGATAATTCAAATTTAAAAACTCCGACACCGACTTCGGTTCCGACAAAACTGCCTCCGTTACATCCCTAATATGCACTTTAATTATAATTCTGTAGATACTTATTAGAGTCTCATTTTATTAAATGGAGGAAAAAAATCTGACGCAAGTTTATCTGCGTACGTTATTTTGGCAAAAGGTCGCGATATATTAAAACATGGAATTGTACCTTGCAGGGCAATCATTTTTTTGTGCATTTTCGCATATTCGGAATCCTTATCGGGCGGCAGGAATCGCGTAGTGTCCGCGTTCTTATCAGCACGCTGGTGGAGAAACTGGGCAAACAGAGTTTTCGAAAACACCAGCACCTGTAATAGAATATATTTATTTGGGGGAAGTGTGAAGTATTTTCGAAGCTTTAGACCAAAATACATTCATGATTTAATTCTGACAATTTTTTGGCTCAAACTGACATCTCATGAACATTTGGACGGGAAACAAGTTGTTTTTTGACAATTGATCGAGAGATAAGCACACTGTGGCCCTTATCCTTGGCCCTGGCATACGAGTACGAGGAAGACCCCGGTGTTTTTGGCCGGTAAGAGACAGACAGACCTGTCCTCAACCCGTTACTGCGGCTCTGACGGTTCTCGAGAACTTCCACCGGTCAAAAAAATGGTTTTACTGAACTGTGGTATGATTTAATAGAACACAAACCCCTTACCACCTCATGAAATGTGATTCCTTTAAGAGTGTTACCAGTATAAACTGACCTTCTGGTAGACGTTCATCTCGGCTTTGGTTAGGGTCACGTGCTTCTGATGCGAACTCCTGTCTGGGAGACAGTCCAGCTGCCCCTTCTGCTGCAATTGCACCTTGGTCCTCCGGAGCAGCATGCACCGCATTATGGCGTTCAGGCGCTCCTGCCCGCCCTGGCTTTTGTTGTCGATCCATTTTTTCCACATCTACAATTTTTTTATTATTTTGACTCTGTCGTAGATATAAACGTATATAACTAAATTGTGTCTTCTAATATATATATATTATTATTATTATTATTTATATATTATATTTATTTTGGGAGTCGAAGCTGCTCGCGTCCGTAGGCCTTACCCTAGTTTCCCTACACGTGACTCCTGAGTGGTGCTAAACGAGCAGCAGCGAGGTGGTAGGGCGCCGGGGCCCGTCTGGATCGCGACCACAGTACATGGGTGTAAAGCCCGTCATAGTGACCAGTTTCAGCTTGTCCCGTTTCGGGATCAGCTTGTGTATATCCAGTAGCTCATATACCTAGAGACCTTCAGTCGTGGTATATGTGGGCCGGCATGACGACGGAGACTATCAATGGATTTTCATCCTTTGATAGTCGCTTTCGTTTTTGGACTTCACTGTACTTACCATCAGGTACTCTGTAGTCACTATGTCGAGCCAGTGTAAAATATATATATATATATATATATAAATAAAAAATGGGCTGCAGTGGCGTAGTAGATGAGACCGTTGCCCGTTCGGACCACAATGGTCGTAGATTCGAATCCCGCCCGTCCTTCTAGACTTTTTTTTTCAGTTTAAGTACGAATTTTAACACCACATGTTCACCGGTGAATGTAAGCATTGTATGGAAGCCTGCTCGACATCTAATGGAAATGTTATTTGTAAGCACCCTGAGAACGGCGATCAGCTGCGCTACTGGTCACATTGGGGACGACATACGAGCGTGAAGTAGATGTATATCTACTAAAGCAGAAAGGTTAATTTTTGTCCATTTAACCCTCCTTTGCATTATCAATGCATTGTGCAAAACATTTCTTTGCAAATTTCCATCATAACATTGAATGCCCAAAAATTATATAAAAGACAAGTTCACTTTAAGCTGTCATTCCGCAGTTTGTTGTAGTTACAATACACATATGATTATGTTTTTAATTTTGTTTTATTATATTTGAGTTTCTATTGCATTAGATATCATTGGATTTCTATTGCATATTATTGGATATTTAAAAATATGCTCTTTTATTTCTATTAGTACAAAGCTAATCATTTAACTTTGCACGATGATGAAAATTTCCATCATATTGTTTTTTGCTAAATTTATACTATAAATATATACCAAGATTTTTTCAACCATTTTTCCTTTAATTTTGAACACGAATTATATCACCTTGATTTATTTCACCAGTAAAGAAAAAAAAATCATGCAAAGAAGGGTTAAGGATTATTGAATGACCGTATAAGATGTTTAACTTGAAAGATACTGACGGGGAGCTCGTCGAAGGGCGAACAGCGTAGGAACTTGAGCAGCGCGAAGAGGTCCAAGTCCTTGTTCTGGACCGGGGTGCCGGTGAGGCACCAGCGCCGCGCCGCGTGCAGCGCGAACACCGCGCCCGCCGTCGCCGACTTGTAGTTGCGGACGATGTGCGCCTCGTCCAGTATGGCGCGCCGCCACCGCACACGCATCAGCACGCCATTCTGCGGCACGAATAGTGATGTAAATGCCCGGGAATTTTCCCAAAGTGCCCAGCACTTCCGCGAACATTTCGTAAATTCCCGGGAATATTCCCCATACAAGTTTTGGGCACTTTGGGAAAATTCCCGGGCATTTTCATCACTAGGCACGATACCGCATCATTGCATCATTGTGAACATTGCTGAGCGGCCCCTCCAACCATAACATGACGGGCGGTAGCGTGCCATGATTCAAATGGTATTGCTGCTCTTTTTGACAATACCCTGTTGGCCGGGAGAGACCTTCACAACTAAATCGAGCTTAAAGAGTGTTGGATATAGAAACACAATTATTATAATTCGAAATTAGCCATGAGATCCTGGAACTAGGTAAGTCAGGAACCACGTACCTTTTTGGTGATGAATGACGCGTCTTCGATGTCTTTGAAATTGAGAAAAAACGAATATACACTTTTTAGCGCTCGCGTCACGTGTTGATTGCACCGGTGTTGATTAATACTGGTATTTCGCGCGCGGCGCCATCTGTTGTCTAGGCTTGTGGTGGGAGGGGATAGGGGACCGACAGGTAAATAGCTGGAAACTCATGGCAATACGTAACAAAGAGTGGGCGAGTTTATGGTTTGGGTGGCAACGCAAAGGCACCCCTGTGGATACGAGCCTCGACCTGGGCGGCCAGCCAGGGAGTGAGCTTAGCGGCAGTCTACTAGAGTTTCCCAAGTGACTACCTTGAAAAGAAATGCCGAAAGAAATGTCTCTGGATATAAGTCCTTTTGAGCCTGTCGTTAATAAACTTAATAATATTAATATACCAGATTGCAGAACCCAATTTTAATCAAGGCAACCTATTTAAAAACATGCAGGGGATTCCCAACAGTGTCGCGCATCTTTGCTTAAAGCCTGGACATGCCCTGCTGTGCATATCAAAGTAGCTTTGTACCTTTTAAATATATGAAGGGCTACCCTTAATTATTGTGAGCACTTCTGCCATTAGAGCTATACTATATAAAATTCGCATGCACTGCTCTAGGATATAATAGGTTGCCCGGCGCCCGTGTTGCAAAGTAATCGTTTACAGTGTTCATTTTATATCACCCTTTTATTAAATTACAATAGTTAATAGGGTAACAATACAATTCGATAGTTAACCAAATTGTTTAAAGAAAGTAAAAATAATGCGAGCGTATTGTGAAAATTTAGTTATTTTAATGTTGGCCGCCTCTTGCGCTTACATACTTATAGGCTACATACTTCTAATCACTAATTAATCAGCAATTATGTAACAATTAATCATTAGTTTTTCGCAATATTCACATTTCAAAGATCACAAACACTTAATCACATATATTCTCTAAAAATACCCAAGTTATGTACATGTGACGCATTGGTATGTCATGCGTGTAGAAGACAAGAATGGACATTACCTTCTCCTTGTCCCGCTGCAGGATATTGTACGTGGTGAGGACGAGGTCGCAGGCGGAGAGGCGGTGCGGCTGCGTCGCGCGGCTCGGCCCGTGGTGCAGGCACACGGAGAGGCTGTGCGGCGCGCAGTGCTTGCCCACCTCGCCGGCCCACTGCTGGATCAGCGACGCCGGGCACACCACCAGCGTGCCGCCGCGGGGCGCTGCCAACACAACATTCACGGATATTCGCTTCTTTATTCACAGCGCGAGCAGCGTGGATTGTACTGCCGGCGTCTACTTTTCCACGTTCATGTGATTCGAGAGCCTTGAACAGGATCGTCACCCAGCGCGATACGTTTGTGTTCGTCACGGGGCCCAAATCCGACTCTCGCCACGCCGTAACATAAAAAAGTGGTATAAAAACAATGTAATCAAGTATTATGATTATATTAGGTCCTTACATATGAAATTGGCGTTTTGTATGGGAGGAACAAAAAGTCGAATATTTTTTAATATAATATATTTAATTAATCAAAGTATGAACCATTATTTTCTATGCACTTTTGCCATCTTATAGGTAGTTCATTAATCCCTTTACTAAAAAAACCAGTCGGACGGGAATCAATAAAATCTTTGAAGGCGATTTGGACTGCCCCATCAGAGTTGAATTTTTTCCCTTGCAAGAAGTTATCCAAATTTCGAAAAAAATGGTAATCTGTTGGAGCAAGGTCCGGGGAGTACGGAGGATGGCTTAGACTTTCCAATTGAAGCTCTTCTAATTTAGTAGCCGTCTGTTGCGCAGTGTGTGGTCTAGCGTTGTCGTGAAGCAGCAGTGGCGTGGAGCGATTGACCAGCCTAGGTTGTTTAGCCGCTAGCTTTTCCATCATGGTTTGCAATTGCTGACAATAGACATCAGCCGTAATAGTCTGGCCAGATTTGAGAAAACTGTAATGAACAATACCGGCACTAGTCCACCAAACGCTTACAAGTAACTTTTTTGGGGTTAATTTTCGCTTGGGGCAGGATTTGGCTGGCTGGCCAGGATCCAACCATTGCGCTGAGCGCTTCCGATTATCGTAAAGAACCCATTTTTCATCACAGGTAATGATTCGGTTTAAAATACCTTCATTATTGTGCCGGTTTAGTAATGTAACGCAGCAGTCGACGCGCGTTTGCCGGTTTGCTTCAGTCAATTCGTGAGGTACCCACCTTTCAAGCTTTTTAATCTTCCCAATTTGCTTCAAGTGAATTAAAACAGTTTTATCACTAACATCGCAGCCTGCAGCTAACTCGGACGTGGTTTGCGATGGATCCGCTTCCACAATAGCCTTCAACTCTTCATTATCAACTTGAGTCTCAGGCCGTCCACGGGGCTTGTTCTGCAGGTCGAAATTTCCAGAACGGAAACGTTGGAACTAAAAACGAGCTGTGTTTTCTTTTGCAACATGACCGCCATACACATCATTCACCCTTCGAGTTGTTTCCGCAGCACTAGTGCCACGGCGGAACTCGTACTCGTAAATAATGCGATATTTTAAGTTTTCCATTTTGTAAAATGAGTGACGCAAACAGAAAAAAACAGAAGAAAAAAACAAATGAATGACGATCATCGAAGCACAAATACATGAGTCTATAGCTGTACAAATTTGAATTTGGAATTCCTTACCAAAGAGGAGAAATTTGTGATTAAAGTGGCCAGTACGAAAAACGCCAATTTCATATGTAAGGACCTAATATTATGATATTATTGTCTTCGATTTATCACAAAGTATTTTGTTCCTCACCTCAAATGCATTTACATTGTTTTAACGAAAAACATGCGACATAGTATAATGTAATATGTTATCCTATATAAGTTAATAAAATAATTGTACAATGTAAGAAAGAAAGAAAGAAAAACGTTTTATTAGCAGCAGCCAGACAGAAGTGACAACATGATACAATAATTACATGAAAATCCAGAAAAAAAAAACATAAAAATAAATAAAAAATCACAAACAATACACCAGAAAATCTAGGCCGCCGCCAATAAGGACCCTGTCTCAGCTTGTGCCACAGAGCACTAGACTCTGCAGCGCTGGCATTCTGACAGGACCTTGCGGACGACGCTGCCACTTCAATTCACAATGTGAATATTTTTAGTATGTTAATGTTGTATATCCTATACAACACATAACACCTACATACCTAACATAACAGCTTCTTCCATTAAATTCCTTTTAAAAATTCAACTAAAAATCTTATTAATTGCTACAAGAGTCCCTCATATTTGGGAGACGCAGCGACGAACGTATTAAAAGAAGCGAATAGATATTTGTTGAGCGGATGCAGCCCATCGTCATTTCCACTTTCCACCAGGTGTAATCAAGGGCAAATGTATGCCTGTAAATAGTAAAAAAATACACATTGATCTAGCCCAAAACTAAGCTTGCGCTTAATCTATGAGTGCTAGACAAATATACACATACTTATAATTAATCTCATATCACAAAAACGTTTGCCAGTACCGGGGACTTGAGAGCTGGATCTTCAGCGTTTCAAATACAGTCAATACATATCGCTATCAGGCCGTCAACGTGATTTAATTAATTAGTTCATTTCAAATTCATTCATTCATTTAAAAAAACCGAATCACTCATGTTCCATATCATTTTGTAAATTTATACAAAAACGCATGAAAACATCGCTTTTTTAATAAGCAAGGAGGAAATCCTGCATAGGAGCCTGTCTGTCAAGGCGGCGGCCCCGGTGTATCAGACTCCCACTGGCTAAATACCCCTAGAGTTTTTTTTTCGAACTGGGCAATACATAAGTGGCCAGGATAGACCTCCACAACTAAACCGGGCGAGCTCCAGGGTGTCTCTCAACTCACCGCTAGCCGGGTCTCTGGATCCGTAATCCTCCAAAGACCCAACGAGCGAATAGCCTTTTTGGGCTTCATCTCTGGGAGGGTAAGTGTAAAGAAATCCCCCTAAGGACCTCCGTGGGTAAGGGTGGTGCGTAGGACACACAAGCACCGCCTCCGCATCGTCCGTGCATCAAACTACAAAAACAACCCTATAGCAGCCAGTAGCGTTCATTCCATAAATGCATGAAAACATTGCATGCCCTTACGATAAATAAGTCTAGAATAAATCACTATAATTTAAAGAAAAAAAGGAACCCTTTATATACATATATGTATATTCTATTTTCATGCCATCTACCTTCCCTATGAAAGTAATGTAATATTTATTATCATTATATAATATTCAAATTCATTATGTAAATCTGCCTGTCTACATACCCCTATGCACGTCACTGATAGCAGCTATATTGTTATAATACAAGTACTTGCTTTTAGTATTTTTGTTCGGTGGATCTTCATCGTCGTCATCATCAACATCGATTTTGTTCTCTTTATCGGTGACCATCAGCGCGATCATGGTGATTGTTTTCCCGAGACCCATGTCATCGGCTGTCAACAAACAATGAGGTACAGTTAGGTAAGGCCATACAGATAGTGCTTAGCCGAGTGCCTGGAGACCACCATAGATAGGCAAAATGTGATCAGATTAATGAAAATCGATTACTATTCAATTTCCCGTTTTTCCTCATTAAAATGGCAGCATTTAGCTCATCTATATTTTAAACACTACGGAATCCTCAATTGCAAACACATTTATGACCCTTTAATGTTTTGAAGGGATTTAATCATGATTACAGACACAATAAAATTAAAATTGCGAATACATTTTGTAATCGTTAATCAGATTACATCTTGCCCATCTCTGGAGACCCACTGAGTCATGTCTATTTTATAATGTATCAGTTACAAGTGCATAGTTTATTTTCTCTTATACATGTACTCTTGTTTTAGGTATATATTCTTATTGTAATATTGTTACGAGTACGGGATAATAAGACGCCGGTGTTGACATACAATCCATTTATTGTTTGAAGAGAGTGTACAATATTAGAACGCAGTCACAGAAATGCCTCGAAGCGTAACCGTCGAATAATTTCGTTGTTAAATCGGAGAAGGTTCTGGAAACCAGACAGTGAATGTTCTCGAAGATCGGTTGTAAAAATCCAATCGCAAAAAAAGTATTCGCACGTAGAACCACTGCTGGTTACGTTGGGCAAAATATATAAGCGCAAAGTGGATACAGCAGTTAATGTATCTCTGGCTGCTCCGTAAGAGATATAGCGTAATGATATGTTTTTTATTATTACTAATTTTAAGTATATATATATATATATTGTTTTAAGTTACATGTTTTTCTTTTTTCGATTTTTTATATTAATTCTCTGTTCTCCAATCTATTCATAGATGGGCAAAATGTAATCAGATTAATGAAAATGATTAACGATTACATTTTACGTTTTTTACCATTAATATGAATACATTTTGCTCATTTATGTTTTAAACACTACAAAATTCCAGATTATATACACATTTATGATTTCTTAATGTTTTAAATGGATTTAATCTTGATTACAGAGCAAGAAAATTAAAATTACGACTACATTTTGTAATCGTTGATCATTAATCAGATTACATTTAGCCCGTCTCTGAATATATTTCTGTTGCAGGCGTTGCGACAACGTAGTAATACTGTGATGCCCCTGCGGTGCCCTAGCCACATTGTAATGCCGCTGCGGCACCGTAACAACGATGTAATGCCGCTGCGGCACCATAACAACGTTGTAATGTCGCTGCGGCACCGTAACAACGTTGTAATGCCGCTGCGGCACCGTAACAACGTTGTAATGCCGCTGCGGCACCGTAACAACGTTGTAATGCCGCTGCGGCACCGTAACAACGTTGTAATGCCGCTGCGGCACCGTAACAACGTTGTAATGCCGCTGCGGCACCGTAACAACGTTTTAATGCCGCTGCGGCGCTGTAACAGCATTATGATGGTGCTGCTTCACAGCAATGCATTGTATTGACATGCCTACAGCATCGCCGTACACTCAAACTCATTTTGTAATAAGTGTTATGAATATAAGAGTACCGAGTAGGCCAGCAGCGGGGCGCTGAGTCTCTCTCCAGCGCAGCCAGGCCAGCGCGTGCAGCTGGTGCGGCATCAGCTTCGTCGCGACCGCCTTCGGGGGATCCGCCAGCTCGGACTCCGGCGGCCGCGACTCCAGCGACTTGAGCAGGTCTCGGAGCCGGTCCAGTATGATGCCGCGCTCCGCCATGTGCGTCGCCATCGCTGACCACAACAATACGTGATGTGTCACAACCGTAATGAACGAAAAATCTATACTAATATTATAAAGCTGAAAAGTTTGTTTGTTTGTTTGTTTGTTTGAACGCGCTAATCTCTGGAACTACTGGTTCGAATTGAAAAATTCTTTTTGTGTTGAATAGACTATTTATCGAGGAAGGCTTTAGGCTATATAACATCACGATGCAACTATTAGGAGCGAAGAAATTATGGAAAATGTAAAAAAAACGGGGAAAATTATTCATCCTTGAGTGCTTCCATTGCGTGCGCTGCGAAAACGGTTCAAGATACCAAAAATATATGTATGACAGAGTTATTCCTCTTAAAATGATCTAAAAAAATGTCTGACTGTATTTGTCTATCTTTTAAGATTAACTCACTAGAACCGTTTTTATGGTAATCAAATTTGGTCGAAATTAATGCATTATTTGTTAAGAGTTGTATCAACGTAATAATATTAATCTTTATCCAAATAAATGTGTTGTTGATTAAGAGTATTTAATTGTGAACAAAATTGCCTTTGAAATCACTTAATTTCAATGAACATCTTAGAAGATATTACAATAACTTATATAGCAAAACAACGTTTGCCGGATCAGCTAGTCATTAATAAATTACACGAAAATGATAGTTCAATTCATTTCATATGGAACAATATTTGAAAATGAATGACTAAATTGTTTCTCGGCGGCTCTTCTTGGCAAATCCAACTTTTCATGCTAATGGTAAAAAGTGGAGTTATGAGATGTATCGATTATTTATTAGGAATAGGCAGTAGGGATCAACTCTTTTGCTATGTTATTGGAGATAGACAGATGTTGCTTATTTGTTTTTAGAAATATTTCTTAAACGAGTAGTTGGTTTAGATAGTTTCTATATTAAAAAAACGATGTTTTATTTATTTTTTGCTAAGAAGTAAAAATAATTATTACCAACAAAGAAATAATTTTGACTGCTTTTTAATTTATTAAAGAATTTAAAGAAGTAATTATGTAAACTCACCTTGCGCTCCAAACATCTTGGGTTGTACTGCATTACTGGCTTTTTGTATCTCGTCCCACGATAAACCCTTCTCGAATCCGTCCCTGATTACGTCCTCCATAGTCGGATTTTCTAGAAATAAAATATTGGATATTAAAAAATATATAATACTGTATATCCTTTTCGGGATGAATATAGGTGCATTTGGCCGTGGCTATGATTAAATTTTAGTAAAGTGTATTCCCTTCTTCCCATGATTCTTATGGGAGTCGAAGCTGCTCGCGTCCTTAGGCTTTACCCTAGTTTCCCTACACGTGACTCCTGGGTGGTGCTAGACGAGCAGCGAGGTGGTAGGGCGCCGGTGCCCGTCTGGATCGCGACCACAGTGCATGGGTGTGAAGCCCGCCATAGTGACCAGTTTCAGCTTGTCGCGTTTCGGGATCAGCTTGTGTATATCCAGTAGCTCATATACCTAGAGACCTGCAGTCGTGGTATATGTGGGCCGAAATGATGATGTACACTATCAATGGATTTTCATCCTTTGATAGTCCCTTTCGTTTTTGTACTACATTGTACTTACCATCAGGTACTCTGTAGTCACTATGTCGAGCCAGTGTAAAAAAAAAATGATATCAGATTCTTTAAAAGAAGTGTGAAGAGACTTTCGATCATATCGCCTAGATCAGGGCTTCTTAAATTATGGGTCGCGACCCCAAATGGGGTCGCTTAACAAAATTCTGTGCTCGCGAGAGATTTTAATGTCAAATATATACCATTTTATAACATCACTAGGGTTGGCGGAATACAGTGGACTTGCAGCGTCTAGACACGCGCATTTGTTGCGCGGTTCTGAGCTATCTCCACCGACAGCAGTAAACGATCGATGATCGCTATTATTATACTGTGGCTACACATTGTTATTTTTCTTTTATATTTGTATGGGGTCGTCAAGAAACTTGCAATCATAAATGGGGTCATGAATGACAAAAGTTTAAGAAGCCCTGGGCTAGATCATAGCGATTGTCAACAAACAGTCTCCTGCTCCTTGACAGCTGCAGCCAGTTTTTGGACTGCGCTATTAGCTATGCTTTCTATCAAAAGCAACGGAGTCATTTTGAAGAGGTAGTTTAAAAAAATGGTGAGCAAGCATACATCATCATAAACCTCATCAGGTTATATTATATATGCAGTTCAGGTTTACAGCTATTTGTGGTGTGTGGTATAACGTCCATTAATTGAAAGAATGGAAGAAATGTTTATTGAGAAAATAGAACCTCATACAGTATACACATTTATATAAAACAATCTATACTAATATTATAAAGCTGAAGAGCTTGTTTGTTTGTTTGTTTGTTTGAACGCGCTAATCTCAGGAGCTACTGGTTCGAAATGAAAAATTCTTTTTGTGTTGAATAGACCATTTATCGAGCAAGGCTTTAGGCTATATAACATCACGGTGAAACTATTAGGAGCGAAGAAATAATGGAAAATGTGTAAAAAACGGGAAAAATTATTCATCCTTGAGGGCTTCCATTGCGTGCGCTGCGAAAACGGTTCAAGATACCAAAAATATATGTATGGATAATTTATATGGCAGAACAACGTTTGCCGGATCAGCTATTGAAATAATAATACATAATATCACGTTATGTATTCTGTGTGCCGCCACCTATCTCAAAGAGCACTCAGTTAAGCGTGTGTTGGCCTGCAGGGTCACGCTAATTAAAAATCTATAAGTATCGAGTAATTAAGGTCTTAGGCTGGTCATATTTATAGAATAGACAGACATTGGGGTACTCATAATACACCCCTAGCACAGTAGGCGTAGCCTTTAGATGGTCAGACGTCACCGGGTGCCGAGGAAGTAGGTCCAGCCGTACCCTTGCCTCGGCAGACGGGAGAGGGAACACCCCGGGATTTTAGTCAGTCACAGTCCGACACACCTGGGCGCTACCCTCACGGCGCCCTAACCGATCATGATGATTTCCCCCGGATTACTAAAACAAGGGTACACATATTATGATGTGAAAACTGAGTCATCAGTTAGCATAGACTGGGACGACCTAACTGCCGAAATTAATAATCTATCTATCTTTAATTCGTAGATCGATAGGTATACCTCTCCCTTTCAAACCTGTGTATGCGAAAAGAGATGTAGTATAGTTGCTATAGTAACAAACCCAAGATAGGGGATTGGATAGGTTATTAATTTCGGCCATAAGACGAGATGTACTGATGACTTGCGAGAGCAGCTAAAAGTTGCTGAACGCGAGCAGCCCAGGGCAGAGATAAGCGCACCTAGGGAGAGACCTATGAGTACCATTGTGGGTTGAAACAATAATGTTAATGATGATAAGTACCTGGTTCCACGACCATGTTAGAAACTTTCTCGGCCTGGAGGCGCATCTTCTGCTCCAGTTCAGTCAAGCGCTGCAGGAGCTTCACGCCTCTATCTGGTAAAGTATTGACGTCCATGTGTTCAATGAGATGCTGTAAACAAACCAGTAAAAAATTAAATTCCTTTGGATTATCAGAGGCATTCTTCAATCAGAGATCCATGGTAATCTACCATCTACGTTTCCTCCTAAGAATGCCTCTGCCAACAAACAAGTTGTCTCAATCTTAAGGACCATATACACAAATTTAGTATCTTAAACAGCAGTGGTGGCTGCCGGCAGAATAGAACAGCACCCCCCTCTTCTTGCTGAGGTGTCGTAAAAGGCGACTAAGGTATCTCTTTAACACTGCATTTCAACTAGGTGTTCAGAGAAGGAAAACTCGACCAAACCTGCATCCCGCTCCCTCCCGATCGTACTGGTTCTCTATTCCATCGGGCCTGAGGGAGCTCGGACGAGAGAGTGCTTTTCTGGCTGTGCATCCAGTTATGCACTTAAATATATCCTGCGCAATTGACTGTTTCCGAAAACTGGACTTTAATTTTCTTAATCAGTATTGAAACAGTCGCCGTGGCCGAATCCGGCTAGGACATCATCATCATCTTAAACAGGGTGGAACAGTTTTTGACGCCGGATCAACTGCTCCTATCGTATAAGGCCTAGAGATCAGGCCCTGCATGCAATACTGTTCGCATCTCTGGGATGGTTCGGCTCAGTATTTACTAGACACCTGAGAGAATGATCCTTATGTTACAACATCTTTAAACATCTTTAACCGCTCCAGCTGTGCAGAGATTTACATCTCCTCTATTGCTTAGTGAGGTTATCCCCACTAAGCGTTTCCTACTGTCTGTATCACGGCGAGTTATTTGAAGTACTATTTAATCTTGTTCCACCCTTTCTAGTAAGTAGTAGGGATTCACAGATTCTAGCTCACCGCCTTTGGCTCTCTCATCGGTTCTAGCTCACTGATCACGGCGGCAACCCTGACCTAAAAAAAAAAAAAAAAAAAAAAAAAAGGTTTTCAGGGTCGCTGAATCGAATGCAAGTATTTAAAATTGCGTAGCTTTAACCGTTTCAGAGATAGCATAACATTAACTAGGCTATAATAATACAAAAGCAATGGGGTACAGTTAACAATGGATCATCCGAGCAAGCAATTTTATCAAAGTCTGTTAATAATTCTAACTCTATTTTTGTATATTTTAACATAGCATCCCAGCTCAAGCCCGGTGCTGTATAATAATGAGCAGGATCTAATCCATAAGTTGTTATACAAATATTTCTAAAGTTTTCGAATACATCAGTTAACAATATAACATCTGTTTTCAGATATAAGTTAGAGTAATCCAGCATATTTTGACAACCAAAATGTTGACAAACATTCTGTGCATGATTATAATCATCATTAGATACATTTGAATCAGTTAATGAACTGTAAAATTGATTTTTAGTGGGAATAGATGTTAATTTTAAACAGTCGTATGATGTCATAAATTCATAAGGATAAATACCTTTTCTCCTAACATACCTGAAATCTTCATTTCTTGGAAAACTATTTTTTAAAGTAATAAATTGTTCATCGTTGAGATTTTTAGCTAATTGCTCAAGACTACATGGTAAAAATTTTAGGGAATCAAGAAATCTTAAATTCAAAATTTGGTTATTTATTATTAATGTTTTAGAAAAAGATATGTATCTTTCTTTGTTTTGGGGAATGACATCCACATCACCCTCTACAAAGTTTAATGCATGAACAATGAAATGTGCATCATAGTGGCTGAGATTATGTAGGAATACTGGAACATGACGTGGTATCCTAAATTTGCTTATACAAACATCGTGTGCAACACCTCTAAAATTACCTGTATACCAATCAAAATATGAAATCTTTTTATCATCAGAAAATTCTATTTCACATATACAACAGAGTTTAGAATTCGCAATTTCCTTTTCATTTTCTGCAGTCAATGGTTTGGGGCATTTTTGAAAACTATTTTTCTTACTTATTATTTTTAAATCATCATATAAACGATTCATAAATATCTGTACACAATCTGGACCGCTATACGTTACATATTTTGACAAACTATTATCATATGAACATTTAATATAATATCCAAAACTATAAACTTCATGTTTGTAAACATTTTTAGTATACGGTTTATTTGGATCGTTAGAACACGTTTTTATTGGATTTAAAAAGGCTTCAAAATCTGCATATATAACGAAGGGTATCTTTAACTTTTTATGAAAATTTTCAAATTTTAATTGAGTATTTGACACTAGTTGTCCAAACCAATTTTTATATCTTTTATCTATATTTGGTAGTTCTACAGTAATATGTGAACAATCATATTGTTGATGGTTATTCAACCTTTCCTTTGTGGGGAAATGCAATAAACATCCATCGCATATATAAACCGCATGATTTTGATTTGAAATTTGTTTACTGACCAATCTTGATAAGTTTTTAATATAACAATAGTGGTAAGTCCTTTCTCTATTTATGAGTAATAAATTAATGTGACTATTTCTACGACATTTTGTTAAATATAGTGGACCCACTACACGATGCCTTTTCATTTCTTTATTAAATTCTAAACCGAATACATTGATACTAATATTATTTAATTTTTCAACTTTTGATATATCATTTAATTTAACGGGAAAAGATACACCATTAAATTTTAGTTTATTTACATGCATGCTATAGGACGATACTCGATTTGCGTTCTTACTCACTGGATATAATGCCGAAAGTAATGCCCATTGAAAACATAAATTGTCAGAGTTTTTTACGTTTATCACAGCTTTTTTATTACTAATATCTTTAGGTAAATCAATATATGACGTACCACGTAGCGGATTAAATTTATTAATATTCATGTCTAAGCAATTAATTTGTTTAAGACTCCACCCACTGTCTTTTTGTTCAAAAGCACTTATTTTATTTGTTATAGCATCACATAATGAAGAAAAGAAAATATTTAAGTCATCACCTCGAAAAATTATATAATTACATGTTTGAAAATCAAATGAATTTAGAATATCTTTAGTTTGTTGTATAAAATCTGCGTGTAGTATAAAATTTACTTTAAAAGCAGTATGTTTCTGCATACATTCTTCAATCAAAAATAGCACATCATCTTTTATAGAACTTAAAAACAATTCCGGCGTTTCAAAATCTAACATAGATGATAAATCAGATTTATTTTTAATTTTATATGTAATTATTCTATTTCCAAAGGCTGTTTCAGCAATTGATACATTTTTAAGAGATGTGTGAGAAGTTAAAACATTATTATTATGAATTTTGCTTTTCAAATGATTGGTAAAGTATTTTCTAGTTATCAAAATTTTACACGTGTTACATTGCACCTTGTCGACATCGAGGTCTGCTGATATCCCGATCGATGATAATGAAGTTGATGGCCTATCTTCATATCTAGTCTTTTTCTTATTATTGTCATCATCCTTCGTACTACAAAGTTTCTTAGACCCCATCCCGATTTGATATGATTGTTTTGATTGTCTAAAACAAAGAAGAAACATATTTATAGAAGAAGAACAAAATAATTCTGTAAATTTTGAGATAATTTAAGAAGGCATACTCACGCTATGTTTTCCTCAACTCTTGCACAAATATTGTACAATTCTTCATCATATGTGGAGTCTTTCAATCCACTCTCTGGAACTATTCCCCACAAATTATACATTCCATATTAGATTTGCGTTGAAGAAAGGTACAGATATAATTTTAGATTATGTTTCAATAAAATGGAAATATATGACACGAACTTATTTAAAGAAAGTACTAACAAAAATTTGTATTTACAAAAAATAGTTTTTTTATATTCTAGCTATAAAATACACATGATTATTATATTCAGAAACTATAAGTAAATAATATATACACGAATATTAATTAAATGGAATGCGTTTATTACCTATTACTAAAGTGAGATTTTTTACAATTTTCAGTCTTAGAAATTTCTTTAGTTATTTCGTAAACAATGTTTCTAACGTTTGCAGAATTTTTGTGTTTATCATTTGTGTAATATTTAACTCTAAAATCTGCGTGCTTCCAATGTTCTGTGGAGGCTATTTTTGCAATCTTTTTCATGTCATATATTTCTATTTTAATAAGTTTACTTGAGCTGGAACCATCATCAACGTTTGTTGATAAACAGACGGTATTACCTTCTTCATCGATTCGAAATACAGTGGATGAAAGTTTTTTTCGTTTTATTATAGGACCTTCAAAGAATTCATCTAAATTCTTGGTAATAATATTTTGCTCCCTCTTTTTCTTTAGTTTTGATTGTACATTACTAAATAAATCCTGACTACCTTCATCCGATAGAGGATAGTAGTAATTTTTAAAAGTATTTTCTTCATCAATAATTTCCAGTGAGTTCTGTAAAAATATTTTATAAATTTAAATCTGAATTGATGGATGTTCGTAGTGTAGCGATGGTTTTTTAGTGTATATAAGTGTGGTATAAAGTAATAACAAAATTACTTACATTCATTGTTGTATGAATCTATGTCACTAATACTTTGTAAATTAAATTTATACTTGTATTTCACTTCACTTAGAAATACACGAAATATAACAAACTAAATGTTCACTATAGAAATGACACTTTCACAATGTAACTTAAACAGTTCCAACCCTATATATATATAGAAAATATCGCTCCCACTACACCTTGACTCATGGGTCCAATGCAAAAAAGGTTTGTGATAATGAATTCCGGCTTCGATATGAACAAAAGATATGAATAGGTTTATAACATTTTGTAAGGTGTCTTTGTTAGTCATCTTTCCATTAACTATTGTTAAAAATATTTTGACTCATTGTTTAGAAATTTTTGAAATACTTTGGAACTTTTTTCTGTTATCAGACAATGAAACAAGTTGTAACATGAAACTGTTAGAAATGTTTGAGTCATAACTAACAAATTTTGGAATGCTTTCGTCAAAACGGTAAGAAGATATGAAGATTATATAGATCTGTCTCATACTTTGATTCATATAAAAGCCAGGATATTGCATCAAGATTCCTCTAAGGTAGCTGCCTCAACGGTAGTGGCTCCGGTTAATAATTGGTTGCATTCAATCTTCAGTCAACTTGATGTCTATTTAAATCAAAAACTTATATCACCTCCAAATAATACATATGCGTATCGTGCCTACATGGAAACTTTGTTGAATTATGCTAAACCAGTTAAAGAATCTCATCTTACGTGTGGCCTTTGGTATGAAGATACAGCCAACAAAATGAATGAAACCGGCGAGGAAAATGGAGGATTTGTTAAAAGACAAAAATTAGCTTCTGAAAGTCAAGAAATTGAAATGATTGGACACTTACATGGCGATATATTTAACCAAGAAAAGTTCTTGATCAATGGTGTAGAAATGTCAGTTAAATTAGTTCGCTCTAAAGAAACATTTAACTTAATGGCCCCTTCAAGTGATTCAAAGTTTAAAGTATGCATTACAGATGCAACACTTATCGTTCGTAAAGCACGAATCAATCCAACTGTTTTACTTGCACATCAAAAAGCATTGGCTTTTTCTACAGCAAAATATCCCGTCACTCGAGCTGAAGTGAAAGTTTTAACTATACCATCTGGGATTCAAGGCAAAACACTTGACAACATTTTTTTGGGGCAAGTCCCAAAAAGATGTATTATTGGGTTTGTTGATAACGGGGCATTTAACGGTAATCTCACTAAAAATCCATTTAATTTCGAAAATTACAACATTAACACATTTTGTTTATATATTGATGGTCAACAAATACCTTCGAAAGCTTTACAACCTTCGTTTGAAAACCATATTTTCACCACGGCTTATCATACATTATTTTCGGGTACGGGTATAATTTTTTTAAATGAAGGGAATGGAATTTCGAGAGAACAATATTCGAAAGGTTACTGTTTGTTAGCTTTTGATTTAACTCCGGATTTATCAGCCAACTCTTCAGGTCATTGGAATCTTATAAGACATGGCACTGTAAGATTAGAAGTTCGATTTGAGTCAACGCTTGTACAAACTATTAACTGTATTGTTTATGCCGAATTTGATAATGTTATTGAAATAGATAAAAACCGCAATGTATCCGTCGATTATAATAGTTGAATATATATATATATTGTAAAAATATTAACTTTGTAATATTTGTATGTATCTCTTTGTGTGTACATTTTCGAATAAATTAATTAAAATGAACTTACTTTGTATTATTTTTAATAATCACCCTTTCGATATATAATAAGTTACTGTAATTACAATCGCACACATGTTTGCGATCTCTGGGGTTGGAAAGTTGTATTTTTAAATAAATATGAATACAATAGAACTACAGAAATATTTGAACGAAATACATCCAAGTTTGCGGTATAATGTGTATGCTGCAAATAGATTACCGATATACATGGAAACTCCTACTTATTTAATTAGTAATTTGGACCCCGATACAAAACCTGGATCACATTGGGTTGCACTACATATAGACAAAAATGGTTTTGGTGAATTTTTCGACTCCTATGGACGACCACCTTCTGGATATCACTATGCATTCTTAAAGAGAAATAGCCACCGATGGAGTTTCAATAAAAAAATATTGCAAAACAATTGGACTTCAGTATGTGGTCAATACTGTTTAATGTATTTGTACTACAAGTTGCACAACTGTACAATGAATTACTTTATTAATCAATTTGACATCGATACCATGTACAATGATATGTTATTATGGAATTTGTTTAATTACTGTTTTAAAATAAATGAATATGAGTAATGAAGGAATGTAGACGGCTTTTTATTATACATAGAAAAAGTACCTGAGACCCCCCGACCGTAACACTCGATTCAAACAATAGCGTTCGAGCCGAACAATAGGCGACCCTTGCTCGGATGATCCATTGTTAACTGGACCCCATTGCTTTTGTATTATTATAGCCTAGTTAATGTTATGCTATCTCTGAAACGGTTAAAGCTACGCAATTTTAAATACTTGCATTCGATTCAGCGACCCTGAAAACCTTTTTTTTTTTTTTTTTTTTAGGTCAGGGTTGCCGCCGTGATCAGTGAGCTAGAACCGATGAGAGAGCCAAAGGCGGTGAGCTAGAACCTGTGAATCCCTACTACTCTCTCTTTTCCTTCAAAGAACCACATGCGCAAGTTTGCAGTGACGGCCATATAGTAACCATACCCCGGCTAGGACAAAGAAGGATATAACTCTTACTTTGCCGAGTTGTTGAGCTGTGGAATGATTTTCCGGCGAGAGAGTTTCCACCATTCTATGATATTGGATCTTTTAAATGGAGCGTGACAAGATATTTGTACAGGCTGGCATGATCACTGCAACTATCGATTGTTTTTCTTTACTGTTGATAGTTGCAATTGTTTTTTGAACCGCAGCAAGTTTACCATCAGGTGTGGTGACATAATGCCGTGTCAGAATGAAAAATAAATAAAGTAGGTAGGTAGATAGCTATAAATTTAAAGGCCATGTTTAATTAATACTCCTTAGCAAACTTCGTAAAGATTATAAAAACTAGTTTTAAAAACGCACCTTAAATTTTAAAACTAATGAGACACAACACTTACCCTGACATTATGTAGGTCTTCCTTAAGGCCATTCAGCTTACTGAGTTCATTCTCCCTGACTGCTTTCTTGACGTAAACGATCCCCTGGTTGGGGTAACTGGGTGGAACAAGGTACGACCTGATGCTGTTACTGTCATTTGATTTTTTCGGTGAGGAAGCTTCTTTCTTCGTTTTCACTAACTCCTTGGCCTTCGGAGACTTGGAAACTTTAACCTTATAAAACAATCATTATTGCTTAAATTAGTTTTTTTTTACACTGGCTCGACATAGTGACTACAGAGTACCTGATGGTAAGTACAGTGTCGTCCAAAAACGAAAGCGACTATCAAAGGATGAAAATCCATTGATAGTCTACATCGTCATGTCGGCCCACATATACCACGACTGAAGGTCTCTAGGAGGTATATGAGCTACTGGATATACACAAGCTGATCCCGAAAAGCGACAAGCCGAAACTGGTCACTATGACGGGCTTTACACCCATGTACTGTGGTCGCGATCCAGACGGGCACCGACGCCCTACCACCTCGCTGCTGCTCGTTTAGCACCACCCAGGAGTCACGTGTAGGGAAACTAGGGTAAAGCCTACGAACGCGAGCAGCTTCGACTCCAAAAAACTTCAGATTAGTTATTGTATCCAATTTCTGCGTGCACATCATACCCAATGTCATGAAAGTATATCTAGGAGTTAGTGAAACTATTCTGTGCATATTATGCATGGAAGGAGAGGAGACAGCCAGATGTATACTTCTACAGTAAGCTGGTAGTATACCCGTGATCAGGCATGACACTTCAACGGCTCAAGGTCCCTCCTGGAACCAATCAGCAATATCGGGCGGCTGGTGGATTTTCTGGACTAGGCTGGGATGAGTAAAATCGTCTTCACTCAGTCTCACGAAATTAAAGGCGCAATCCGATTTCGAGTTGCAGGATACAAGCCTTCTCAAACCTGATGCCTGTCATGGAAGCTTTCACCTATTTTTGTACTCTTTTTCATACCGGTTCAGAAATAGAAGTGCGAATCAAGACAATATCCAAAAAAACAAGAGTTCATTGATATCAAATATAGCACCGCCGGAAAGTCTCAAGATACAAAGGTAACTGGACACTCACGAGCTGATCCCTATAGACGACAGGCCGAAGACAATTACTAGTTGACAGTTGCGCTATCAGACTCCTTATATTTACCCAGAAAATTGTACAATAAAGCGGGGATTTTCAATCAAGCAAAACTGGAACTAAATACTAACTGTATTCTATGACGACCGTATACTGTCACCTTGAGATTTTGAATTTTTTTTTTTCGGCGTGTCCTACGTTAGTGGCCTAGGAAAGACCTTCACAACAAAACCGGGCTTGGTGGGCGAACACAGAGGGCGCTCAGCCAGCGAAATTTATGGGTTGGGCGGCTACGCAAGGGCACCCCTGTGGGTACGAACCTCGACTTGGGCGGCCGGGCAGTTGAAAAAACGAACCTAACGGTGATCTACCAGCGTTTCGGAAGCGACTGCCTTGAGAAGAAACGCCGAAAGAAACTCAAGGTTGCATCGGAGTGAGAGTTTTTGAAATTTAGAGCGTTTTAGATAGACGATATGGGTTCAAAATAAGAATAACAGGAAAGTAGTAAGATATGAAATGCGAGTTTAAAATAATACTACGATTCTTATGCAAAAACAAGCGTTAAAATTCTAAATATATTTAGTGAGACTGTAATAGTGTCTGCTAACAAGTAAAAAGGCTAACAAACTTCAATTTTCACACAACATGATATTATTTGACGTCTAAGTCAAAACACCCTTAACAAAAAATTTCAGTGGATTGAATACTAAACTAGTATGTACTACTAGTTTCTTGCTGGATTTTTCCTATTTATTCTACTTTTCGAATCGGTTGTAGATAATATACTTATCGTTTATTTTGACGACGCAAGTGTGCTTTCGTTTGATTTGAAAAATCTTTAATAGGTACTCACTGATTTATTTGGGCTTTTAGACATATCTCACAAAGTCACAATAAACATTTCACACGAAATAATATTTATTTAACGACTACGAAACCAACATTAAATTAGTTACATATATTTATTCCAAAATCATAATCATACAAGCTCTGGTACTAAGGAAAAAATTCAGACAGTTTTTTTAGATTTACCCACATAAAAGTTATAAGTATATTCACAAACGTATAATCCACTTAACACACTACGACAATTCCAAGCCAATAGATGACAAAATGCATTGCCCTTCTAAATGGACTGCAATAGGGTATTTTAATTTTATTTTTCCTCTATTTTACTATTATACTCTATGATTTTATCTAAACAGTTTTGATATGATCAAAGTTGTATTTGATACTACAATATATTTTGTCCGACCCAATTAATTAATCAAATAATAAAACATTGTCACACTATATCCTTTCAGGGGTGAGCAAAGATACATTTGTAGTAGTATCCACTTTGCGCTTATATGTCGTACCCAACGTGACCAGTAGCACATTTGATCACCATTCTCAGGGCAATTACACATGACATTTTTGTTAGATGTTAAGCGGGTTTTCTTACGATGTTTTACTTCACCGGTGAGCATGCAGTGCCTAAATCCATACGTAATCTGGAAAAACCTAGAGGGACGTGCCGGGATTCGAACCAACGACCATTCGCGTCGCCGCGCATGGTTTTCGGTCCCGTATCCACTAGGCTACCACAGCTACCAATTAATTAATTTACGACAAAATATAGAGTACTAATCAAACCATTAGCTAGAATATATAAAAAGACTAAAAAATCAGATTATTAATAAAAGTTTTAAAGGATTTATATTTCATGACGAGTAGAAACGGTTTCAATGTTAACATTGATTACTACAACTAATTTTAATTTTATGATGGAAAGAGGTGTAGCTTAGACTGGAAGCAACATACTGGTATTCCTAACATAGGGTTACCATAAATTCTATTTGACCAGGATTGTCCCTATTTGAAGTTGCGATACCAACATCACATCTGGTTTGGTAGACAAACTACCAGATAATGCTTTTATAATAATATATTTCAATTTGATATTGAGTAGTAACATTATTTAACTTTTTAAAATTATAACAAAATGATGACAGTATCCTATTATTTTTCACTCTGTCCTACTTAACACTCAGGTTTTGATTGAAACCAAGGATTATAGCAAAATTTACCATATTTTAGTTCATAGACCATGTCTGATAGAATAAAAAAATAGCAGATAATCATATAAATATAATAAAATCTATATTTGCATACCTCCTCCTCCTCATCACTACTCAGAGCAATTATCTCCGGTTTTGAATCAATTATTGTCACATCATCATCATATTTAATAAAATCCTTATTACTAGCAGTATTTTTGCCAGTTGACATAGCATTCTTTAAGTTGAACTTGACGGATATAGTATTATCTTTTCTGTTTGGCGAAAACTTCGTTAAATCCATAACTTCATGTATTTCTTGAGAAGAAATCTCAAAAGATGAGCATGTCATTCTGGAAGTATCTAAATCTTGATTTATGGTTTTCACGGGAGTTTTATGTATGTCTATATCTGTCATAGGTAGTTCTGGAATACTACCAGTTTGATTGCTTTCTTCTGACTTTCGATGACTCTTAAAAAATACTTCTGGTTAAAAAAAGCTTAAATTGCTTATTCATTAGCATGACTCAACAATGTTTATAGTGACATATAATGTTGTTTCTTCTTGTTAAAAATAATAATTTATATAAAGAAAACATTGTATCACACTCATTAAAAACAGTATCTAGTAGTAAAAATAGTATATTCAATAAGTAGTGATTGATAATGAGTAAATTCGGCCTCCCTGTAACCTGTCCTGTTTCATTGAATATCAGAGAATATTTTCTGAGGAGGGAGTGTAAGTTTGCTTTAATATCGTACATTCACAACAACTCCCCCTCATAGGGTGAGCAGGAGCGTGGCCAGAGACATCAACCCATAGAGACCATGAAAATGGCCTAAGCTAGGTCCGCAAAGAAGGCCCTCCTGTGGACAGCGACTGCTCTGCCTAGCAACCTCTTACTATCAGATGGGCTGGTACACTAAAATGCACTCTTCATTAAAAAAATAGATAAACTAGTGGACATAATCCATGCTTCCAACTTTAGTGATTAATCTACTATTTTTACACTTATACACTAAATATATGTTGTATAAATCATATGGAATATGTTTCCTAAATAACTGGAAAACTGAAGTATGATCTGTTCACACATACTCATTCAACTGCATGCATGCATATATGTGCACATACACACTCATACACAAGCATACATCTTTATATGCATGCAAAAATTCTTATTTTAATGATACTTCTATATTAGCAGCTATTATATCCATAAAATTGAAGTAAGCAAGTTATTAGTACACAATCTATTTTTTTTATATTACACTTACATCATCAGACTGTATGAAGTCTGAATCATCACTATCCACATCCTTAGGTATCACACCCAAGATACTCATACGAGTAACCCGTGACATTGCCATCTGGTCTTCATCAGGGCCGTCACCATCTATACTATCGTCACTGTAAATTACTTTACGATTTTTCATTTTTTTTCTTGATTTCAGAACAGCTTCATCATCACTATCATTTATGATATTTCTTGCCATGCTACCTTCGTCTTCTGATGATGATTGTTCTTCATCTGCACTTTTGTCACTATCATCTATTATATTTACATTTTTCACAGTAGGCATTGATGTTTTACCCATCAGACCATCTTTTAAAAGATTGTTATCATTGTCTGTGGATTGTTCAGTTGTTTCCACTTCACTTGGACCATCAACAAATTGGTCTTCATCATTTACACCATCTTCTTTGGTTATTCTAAAATTATTACTATTTCTCTTGTGTAAAAGTGATTTATCATCATCTACATCATTATTTACATCATCATCACTGGTAAAGTTTGCAGATTCTTCGTCATATTCTGATCTATTTAGAGACATGTCTGCAACACTATCATTAATACTTTTATCATCCATTTTTGAATCTACTTTATCAGCTCTGTCAATCTTTATTGGAGTATCTTTCAGACAAACTAACTTTTTGTTACGGTTGTGTTCTATAATTATAGAATTGTCTGATTCTGAATCTACCATTAGCCGCTTTTTATTTTTGTATAACAGTGATTTAGTTTTTGTTAAGTTCCTTGGTACTGTTGGATGTCTTGGTGCAATTACTGGAGATATCTCCACTTCTGTACATTTAAAATTATGTAAATTATTTTTTTATTGTTGATTCCATTAATCTTATTTCATAAGCATATATCAAATTTAATTTAAACTTACCGTCTTCACTGCTCGAAGTCTCCGCTTCCACAACATTACATTTCCTTAAAGGCTTGGAATGCTTACGTTCGACTACAATTTGATCAGAAAATTCTTCTATAAAAGAAATATTTTTTAATATTTATTAGACTTGTAAACCGTATAATCGTAATAATACAACGTCTGTATGATACAAATTGTATTATGTAATTTTTTTTGGGCTATGAATATTGTCATATACAAAAGCTAAGTAGTACCTTCATTATCATCAGAGTTTGATTCCTCTGATTCCGCAACAAAAACAGTGTGATTTTTCTTTTTTGCAGAAAAAGAGTCAGTATCGACTATACTAGCGTCGATAACGTCGGTATCCGAACCACTTTCAGCTCCAGTTTTATCTTGATACTCAAAAAACGAACTTTCCATTTTGTTAAGAAACAGGATTATTAAATATTTACACACATTTACAAACTAATTGGGACAAAGAATACTCGCTTTCAGATATTACAAATAATCTTCCAACATTTTCAAAATACATTGTCGTTTTCTCCGTTTTGTTATAGCAGTCATTATTATAATGTTCTCTTTGGCATTCCTATGATACATTGCAACGATAAATATTTTAATACATAAACTATTTTTACTTGACTTGCATAAAAAAAAATGGTAAGAATAAGTAACAAAATAATCAATATTCTAAATGAACTACTTTTTATAATTTATTAACAATCAAAATATTTACGTATCAAAAGTTTTGTCAAATCAAATAAAACGCAGCTCAGCTTACGACCTTGAAATCAAACCATCGAACGATGCTGTCAACACAGAGATACAATCCCTAAATTTGTGGAAATGTCAGATGGAGGGTCAAGGGTTAATTTCTAGGCGTTTTTAGAAGTTCTATAATTAATAACAAATTTAGACATAAAAACAATAAAGGGAATACATGACCTTATGCATATGATAAATTATAAAAAAAACAGCTGTTATGGACGTTCACGAAATTATCAATCCTGTTTTTATTTAAGATTATTTACCAACTTTTTATTTAATATGTTTTTATTCCATTTAAGTTACAAATATTTTACAAAATAAAACACTTTACAATTTGAGTAAAAAAATTTAGAGGTTCCGATTTGGATGTATAAAATATATTTAAGGGCTTTCAAAATATTTTTCAGGAACACTAAGATTAATTTTTGTAGTGATGGAATTAAAACAGTTTTCATTAAGTGTGAGAATTTTTTGTCTAGGTTTATAATCTAGAAAATAATCTAACCACTAGGACGAACCGGACGATGCTTAATTAATAAGCAGCTCCTGGCATACCTGAAACAAAATTATATTCTCAACGATCGTCATTACGGTTTTCGGATAAAACCGATCTACTGGGGATCTTTTAGTGTATGCCACTGATTATTGGGGTGCAGCGATTGAAGGCTATGCAGAGGCTTCGACTGTCTCCCTGGATATTTCCAAGGCATTTGAAAGGGTCTGGCATGCAGGCCTTTTATGCAAGCTCCGGTTCTATGGAATTACTAATGAACGCCTGTCCTGGATTATAGTCTTCCTAAGTGAACGATCTGTTTGAGTAGTAGCTGATGGCTGCTCATCTGATCTCATGACAATTCATGTCACAGAATTTGGTCAGGCTTAACGCTCTGAAGACACAGGCCTGCTCTTCACCGCCAAATGGAGCCCTTTAGTCTTGGCTCTTACTTTCCAAGGTTTTAATGTACCAGTGGCATCAGCCACAGGCTATCAAGCCTTGAGCTTCTTTCGTTGGAGCTAACAGATGACCTTAACTTTGGGCGTTCGATTGAAGCTAAGGCTAAAACAGCTGCTCAGAAACTGA
Source organism: Automeris io (assembly GCA_036320925.1). NCBI lineage: Eukaryota > Metazoa > Arthropoda > Insecta > Lepidoptera > Saturniidae > Automeris > Automeris io. The sequence continues at coordinate 1,038,187 of JAUDJH010000018.1, forward strand.
TGATTCTTTTCAAGGTCAGACTGCATTTTACGCGTACCCAACTTTTTAACCCGTATCAAGCGCAAGAACGATCGTGTGTGGATTATTGCTGCCACCTCTGGGATGGCTCTGCCAAGCACCGTTTGGCAACTTTGGCTCAATTAATCGCTGAGCTTGATAACTCATTGCCAATGAGGCTCTTGCGTGGCGTAAAGTACTCAGTTTTGAACACCAACGTAGAGTGGCTTGTCTTTCGATTTTCTGTAGACTATACTCTGGAGAGTGTGTGGCTGAATTGTATGATTTAGTTCCCCCCTCCACCTTCTATCATAAATTGACAAGACACCGTACGGGTTTGAACCCTTATGTGGTTGACATTCCAACTGCTCGCACAAAGCTATTCGCTTCGTCCTTTTTGCTGCGTACCACCAAGGAGTTAAATTAGCTTCCTGGATCTGTATTTCCAACATCTTATGACATAGGAATCTTCAAACGTCGAGTGAATCAGTATTTGTAGGGTGAGCGTGCTCCATTGTTAGCCTCATCATCACTTTCCAGCAGGTGAGATTGAGGTCAAGCGCAAGCCTGTCAGTAATTTAAAAAAAAATATTGCACTAGGTTTTTCGACTGTTTCGGTTCCAGTCGAAAGCCATCATCAAATCAAGCATCGATGAATTAAATAACAAAACGTATCACATCAATTCTTGTGACGTAAGCCAGGATTAAATATCTTGTTGATCCATAATGATACAATCTCAATGCATCGGTTGTTGATGCTAAGATGTATCTGCACCATTGATGATTGTATATTTGATACGATAAACATGGATTGCTAATAATTAGTTATAAACAAGTGATTTACAGAACTCGAGATATTGTTTTAATCGATATGTAGTCGCTCATCGCTATGTTTTTGTTCTATGTTTTTTTTATTACTGACAGTTTTGTTATAACGATGTGCTACAAACAAATATTTTTATTAAATAGTAATTACTGAATTCTTGTTGTCTATTGTACTCCCTTACATTCGTTTTTCAAAAGTAAATAACTAAAGTTTTTATACTTTTATTCCAATAATGACTGAAGTACAACTTCAAGAGTTCAAATTAGACCCTGACTCCGAACTTCGTTTTGAAGTGGAATCTAAGAATGAGAAAGTTGTTTTAGAGGTATACAAATATAACAACAAAGTGTTATTTGCTTAGACATTATATTGTTAAAATATTTGTTTTTGCTTTCGAGGTTAAGAACTTATGTGGCATTCTTTTGTTTAGGTTAAAAGTGGTTATGCAGAATTATTCGGGACTGAGCTGGTGAAAGGCAAACCTTATGAATTCCACACGGGAGCTAAAGTAGCGGTATTTACGTGGCATGGCTGTACAATTGAACTAAGGGGCCGCACTGAAGTAAGCTATGTTGCGAAAGAAACACCAATGGTTAGTATTATCTCGATTTATTTGTAAGAGAACATTTTGATAATACTTCAGTTCTATTTAGAGAAAAAGTCTTTTCAAATGATAGTAGAAGAGTTATTGGTACTCTATATTACAAAAATCATAGAATTATACAGAAACATAAAATGATAGATCTATTTTTACAAGACCTAGTGACTAACCAAGACAGAGTCTTTGTTGTTTTCTACCTTAGCATATTATTTTGTGCTGTGTCTTGAATGTTACTCTAATCTATTTTTGTTAATGAAGTTTTTTCGGCCCTTTCGATGAATCCAATAAGAATTGCCCCTTTAAAATATAGGACTACTAGCTGACTCGGCAAACGTTGTTCTGCCATATAAATTATAGCAGACCAGCCACGCTTTGCTGTGACTGGTTTTTGAATAATTACTCAATCCAGTCAACGGATAGCGCCATCTTTTAGAATCGCTTGGAGCTAACTGTAAATTATGACTGCTAAATAATAAACAAATAATTTGCAATAAAATAATATTGCGACTATGAATTGAGATGAAAACTATCCTATCTTTTAAATTAGATCAAACTTCACGTGGTGTGTAAATTTCATTAAAATCGGTTTAGTAGTTTAGGAGTCCATCGCGGACAAACATCGTGACAGGAGATTTATATATATTAAGATATATACAGAGTTACAGGTTAAGTCAATCAAGATCCTTTAAGAGGTAGGTGTAGGTCCCATCATTTCTGATTGTTTTGTTTATTACATTCCGAACCTACCTGTTTTCAAGATATTGGACTTTGAAGTTTTTTTTTTATTGTAATTTTTTTTATTTTGTTGAACTCTAATGTAATTGTGTTTATGATATTTTTATAGCAGATCAGTTGCTTTCTTATTTTCAGTACTAAAATGGATGTTTAATAAATCATCTGGGTTGTAATAGAGAATTTTGACAGTCATAAATTCATAATTAATTGTATAAGAAATATCTCAATAAAATTTCAAAAATGTTATTTTCAGGTTGTATACCTTAATGTTCATGCTGCACTTGAACAGCAGAGAGTGGCAGCTGAGCAAGAAAATGCCAGAGGGCCAGTCACCATGGTTGTTGGTCCTGGTGATGTAGGAAAATCTACATTGACTAGGATACTGTTAAACTATGCTGTGAGAATGGGCAGAAGACCTATATATGTGGATCTTGACGTGGGACAGGGTCAGATCAGTGTGCCAGGGACAATAGGTTTGTTTAAATCCCTCTTTTATTCTTTCATTTACACATATAAAAAAAACTTATCCCAACTAAAATATTTTGATAGAGCCTTGGGTTCCATTCAAGAGATGAGATAAAAACAACCATGATATTAATATGTTTTCCTGAATGTTTAGTTAGATTAACTTAGCTTTATTCCAAAAGGAATGATTAGAATGGCTAAAATTTTTAATTTATACTTTTTTCTCAGTGTATTCAATACTCCTTCAAGAATCCTTTTTTATTCTTATTCTAAAATGTTACCTATTTGTTTGGTAACCGTAAGAACATCCTCATGGACTGTCAGGGCTGCTGTGAAGGTGGATCCGTGTGCTCAGGCCAAGGTTACGGTTGTGCTAGCTAGCTCAGCACCCGGCGACATTGAGCCTTTTGGAGGCCTCTCTGTTCTACCTTTGCCAGAGATGGGGTAAAAGGCCAGCCCCTTGTTTACCTCAATTCCCTTGGAGTTGTGCGTAATGTATTGATGTAGGCACTGCTCACTTCAGAATATGATGGAAAATCCACTCCCTCAAGTGTGATACTAAGAATACAGCTTTAGTCTATATATTTTTTTAATTTCTTTGTATTATTATAACTTTTTTCTGTTTATTTTGTAACCTGTTTCATGAATGTTTGTTGAGAATCAAAGGGATGATCAAATGAACACCATTTCACAATAATATTGTATTATGTTAATTTTGATTTTGTTTGAAGTGTTTTTAAACTGTCTCGATAAAGTGACTACATTACAGCTGAAGGAAAGTTCGGTGTACGTATAGTAACAACCACCAAGGGGCGAAAATCCGTCCAAAGTCGCCATCGTCATTTCAACTCATATATACCACAAAGGAAAGTGTCTAAGTATATAAACTAACCTATGTCAGTTTTTACACTTTTGAATGTTATTTATAAAGGTGCCTTGCTTGTGGAACGCCCTGCATCAATCGAGGAGGGATTTAGCCAACAGGCTCCTTTGGTGTATCACTTTGGGCATTCCAGTCCTGGGGATAATGTGGAGTTGTACAACACAATAGTCTCAAGATTGGCTGAAGTGATCGCGGAAAGGTGTGACAGCAATAAGAAAGGTAGAACAATTTAATTTGACTAGTCAATATAATTAGAAAGAAAGAAAAAAAATATAGAAAAATGTAACAAGACATCTCATTTAGATAAAACAATGAAAGAGTAAGTCATATTTCCTTTGTGCTATCATCAATCTGAAAGAACACTCAGCACAGTGTGTGTACGGCGACGTTGCTACGCGCCATCCAGCGCTGATTAGTTGTAGAAATAATATAACTTTTTCGGTAGATTCTTTTTCTTTTGATGTAGTCTCTGTTATAATTGAAAAGTGCTTGGAAGTGGGCTTATGTGAATAAAGCTATATTTCTTAACTGACATGTTTCAGCGGCCGCATCTGGCGTCATCATAAACACGTGCGGTTGGATAAAGAACACTGGTTACAAAGTCCTTACTCACGCAGCTCAGGCTTTTGAGGTGATCACTTTTTTTCATGAATTGACTTACTTCCAGTTTCAGTAATTCTTATTTAACTAAAAAGAACCTTTTAACCACTAGGGAATCTTGGTTCTGGAGGAGGTTCTGTAGTTATTAAAAGTGTCTTAAAATTTATAGAAAAAAAAAACTTTGTAACGTTCTAAAGGCCTGAACACCATAAGTCCATCACAAATACCTTGTATAATTAACTAATATTAAGCAAAATAAACTAGAGAAAGTTATAAAAATCTAGTGAGCTACATTTGCAAGTCGCGCGGTCGATCGAGAACGAACCACTAATCTATCTCCTACCGTCCACCGCGGCCGGTGCGCAAGCGATCCATACAAACATTATGGCGTCCGCGAGAGTGGGCCGGCACAGTGCACGCTACAACCTTTATTTCCATTTGACATAACATACAGCATAGAAGGATAATAAAGACAGAAAATATCAAAAGAAAATATCCTGTGCTGCCAATATCAGCCAGTAGGTCATGCTCCTGCAATCCGAGTTTTATTACAAAGTACAAGTTTGCAAGTAAATAATAAAAATGATAATAATAAAACATTTATTTGGCACACAACATACAAAACATCAGAATAGGTAAAAAAAAACAGAAAACAACAAAAGCAAATACCCTGTGTTGTGATTAAGCGCCAAAGGGAAGTCAGCTCAGCAAATGCAAAGAGACCAGCCGAGCCACCCAGCGCTGATTTTCAGCTGATACCCATTTATTGCGTCGACGCGCAGAAAAAAGCAAGGAAGGGATCAATAGAGTACAGATACACTGTATTAGAGACTAAATTCAAAGCAGAGATGGGCAAAATGTAGTCCTAATTTTAATTTTCTTGCTCCGTAATCATGATTAAATCTATTTAATACATTAGAAAACCTAAATATGTATACAATCTGGGATTTTGTAGTGTTTAAAACATACATTTTCAAAATGCAGTCATATTAATGGTAAAAATTTTTTAATCATTTTCATTAATCTGATTACATTTTGCCCATCTATGATTCAAAGTATCATAGATAGATATATCATAGATGAAAATACACATACACAAGGACACAAATATAACAAACAAGTCTATAACAGCTATATAACAAGTCTAGTTGAACAAGTGTTTTGCCTTCCAGGTTGATGTAATTTTAGTAATAGACAACGAGAGACTCTACATTGAATTAAAGAGAGACATGCCCAAGTTCGTCAAGGTCGTTTATCTGCCTAAAAGTGGAGGAGTAAGTTCAAAGTTCATAATTGTACATGTTCTCATTCCGTGTTGTATTTGTTAATCTATTTCGTAGTTAGTAAAAGTTCCAAACATCGTGGTATTGGTTATTATAGGGGGCTGTGGTGGGGTCACCACAGCTACAGTGGGGCCTTGCTCTGGTGGATAGGTTTAATCAAGATCAAGGTTGTTTAGACTTAAATTCCAACCAATCAACATTCTTGCGATGTGTACACCGCTTCAAGACAACGAAGGAGAATAATAATTGTGCAGTGGCCTTCCATTAGGCCAGACGTCGCCGGGTGCTGAGGAAGCTGCCACAGCCTTGCCCTTTGGCCCTGGCAGACAGAAGAAGGAACACCCCGAGGGTTTTAGTCGGTGCGAGTCCGACACACCGGGGGGAGGTCCCTATTCGTCCCTTGACAGCCCATAGGGGGTTTTCCCCGAGTTAAAGAAAAAAATATTTAAATTCCTGGCGACCTACCTCAAGATTGTTACGCCAAAAGCGATCGATTGATAGTTACATACAGGATTCTTGTGTAGGTTGATAGGACGTATCATAGAGAGTAGTTAAGTGTAGGGTAATTCAATGTTCTGAAAAAAAGTTAGTGTAAAGAAAACGTATATATTAGGTCCTTACATATGAAATTGGCGTTTTTCGTACTGGCCACTTTAATCACAAATTTCTCCTCTTTAGTAAGGAATTCCAAATTCAAATTTGTACAGCTATAAACTCATGTATTTGTGCTTCGATGATCGTCATTCATTTGTTTTTTTCTTCTGTTTTTTTCTGTTTGCGTCACTCATTTTACAAAATGGAAAACTTAAAATATCGCATTATTTACGAGTACGAGTTCCGCCGTGGCACTAGTGCTGCGGAAACAACTCGAAGGGTGAATGATGTGTATGGCGGTCGTGTTGCAAAAGAAAACACCGTTCGTTTTTGGTTCCAACGTTTTCGTTCTGGAAATTTCGACCTGCAGAACAAGCCCCGTGGACGGCCTGAGACTCAAGTTGATAATGAAGAGTTGAAGGCTATTGTGGAAGCGGATCCATTGCAAACCACGTCCGAGTTAGCTGCTGGCTGCGATGTTAGTGATAAAACTGTTATAATTCACTTGAAGCAAATTGGGAAGATTAAAAAGCTTGAAAGGTGGGTACCTCACGAATTGACTGAAGCAAACCGGCAAACGCGCGTCGACTGCTGCGTTACATTACTAAACCGGCACAATAATGAAGGTATTTTAAACCGAATCATTACCTGTGATGAAAAATGGGTTCTTTACGATAATCGGAAGCGCTCAGCGCAATGGTTGGATCCTGGCCAGCCAGCCAAATCCTGCCCCAAGCGAAAATTAACCCCAAAAAAGTTACTTGTAAGCGTTTGGTGGACTAGTGCCGGTATTGTTCATTACAGTTTTCTCAAATCCGGCCAGACTATTACGGCTGATGTCTATTGTCAGCAATTGCAAACCATGATGGAAAAGCTAGCGGCTAAACAACCTAGGCTGGTCAATCGCTCCACGCCACTGCTGCTTCACGATAACGCTAGACCACACACTGCGCAACAGACGGCTACTAAATTAGAAGAGCTTCAATTGGAAAGTCTAAGACATCCTCCGTACTCCCCGGACCTTGCTCCAACAGATTACCATTTTTTTCGAAATTTGGATAACTTCTTGCAAGGGAAAAAATTCAACTCCGATGGGGCAGTCCAAATCGCCTTCAAAGATTTTATTGATTCCCGTCCGACTGGTTTTTTTTAGTAAAGGGATCAATGAACTACCTATGAGATGGCAAAAGTGCATAGAAAATAATGGTTCATACTTTGATTAATTAAATATATTATATTAAAAAATATTCGACTTTTTGTTCCTCCCATACAAAACGCCAATTTCATATGTAAGGACCTAATATCTTATGTGGTTGAGTAATAAACATTCATCCAAACTTTCGCATCTAATGGGACACCTTTGTCTAGCGTCCGTAACAGGGTTATCATTGTTGTGTAACTCCAGGTGGTTGAACGCTCGACAGCTCAGAGGGCAGAGGCCCGCGACTCGAGGATACGCGAGTACTTCTACGGGAAGAGGACTCCGTACTACCCGCATTCGTTTGACGTCAAGTTTTCAGATCTGAAGATATATAAGGTACCTTTTTTTTTGTTAACCCTGTGGAAATCCCTACGGACCGTCAGGGGAAGTGGTGAGGGCCACTCCCCCCGGTGTGTCGGACCTGCCCCGACTAAAACCACCGGGGTGCCAGCACTGCCCTCTCTTCGCCTTTGCCGAGCCTGGGAATCCGATTACTTCCGACGGTATATAAGGTACCTAGCGGAAATATTTTTCAAATTGCTTCATTTTACACTATACACTGATATACAGGATTATTTTATAGAGAAAGGAAGATATTTTTATAATTCAATAATTTGTACCTTTTTGTAATAAAAAAAATATATGTAAAAAACTATACTTCCAAACAAATCATAAAGAAAAATTTATAATTGACCCGACAACCGTAGCACGCGTGGCGCACGATTGAATGGTAAGTAGATAAAGTTACTTTTACGTAATTTTAGATATACAGATATTGACTAATTTTCTCTGTCTACTTTATCCTGGCTTAGCAACAGGCAAAAAACTAAAATCATTAATTGTTAGTTATTTATTCATGTGTGTAATTTCCCGTAAATATTATAAAACTATGTTAACTATGATTTACTTCGTTTTAATGGAAATTATATCACTATAGCATGTAGACGCCGCCCGATACGTAATTGTATTAAATGCCCTAAGGGTCGTTAGGGTGATACGAGACGTGCGGGGTAAGGGGCACGCGCGCGCAAGGGATGTTCTAGCAAAAGCAGTCGACTACCGAGATCCAAGGCTAGAGTACGTGCGTGTGCGTCGCAGTTCGGTGTTAAAGTGCAAATAAACAATAAAACTCCAAAATCCGTATCATTCTACCTCCACACCCACGACCACCGGTCATATCACTTTTTTACATAGTTGGGATTAAAATTGAATGCTGAATATTTCCTTTCCCTATAAAATTAACCTGTATATGATACTTGCTAGCTGACCCGGCGAACTTCGTACCGGCCAAAGGACAATGAATGTTAACTTTTAATTTACCCTATCTCGTCTCTCACTTGACCCCTCCCTTCAGAAACAACACTATCTCCTCCCCTTCTCCCTTTCTCGTGATGCAGTTTTCCATAGGCAACAGTGGCCGCTTACAATGAGGTTGACTGTATCCTCGATTTACTTTACTTCCAAAAACAATCCTCGGCATGAGAGTGTAGTGATGAGAGCCGGTCTGCGGGCGCAGGTCGGCGCTCCGTCGGTGCCGGTGTCGTGCATGCCGCTGGGCATGCGCGCCGAGGACGCGCTCATGAAGCTGGTGAGCGTTTGGCCGTCGCCGGCGATGCACCATCGTTTGCTCGCCGTCACCTTCGCAGCGGGACCAGACGATGACGTGCTGCACTCCAACCTGGCTGGATTCGTATGCGTGTAAGTGCTTCTGCCCTCATATTCGAAGGCACTCCACTATTATGTATTATTTATTTATTTATGGGCTGTCAACAGCTCCATTACACTTCACATTCACAATCTGAATCAACATGCATAAGTTAAATGTCGGTAACGGATACCAATAACAGACAACCACAGCATGGCCCAAAAGCATTATCTAACAATATCAAAACACAAAAAAAAAAAACAACAGCAGACAATAATATCTCAAATTAAAATTATATAACACCAAGAACAATGCCAAGCTCAACACACCTGCTCACTGATTTTTCTCTTGAAGGCCGGCAATAAGTCAAAAATTGTCAAGGTAGCCGGCATTATTTAATTAGAAATGTTATCCGTATTATTTTTGTATATTTTGTGGTTTTTAGAAAAAGGCATATAGATATGATATTTAATATAATGAAAGGCTTTTAATGTAAAGCCGCACTGGGCCTTTATACCGCACTTTTAATGTTTTGAAAAGATATTTTTGCTAGTGCTGGGCTTCCAAAGAATTCTTAGACCGAGATTTGTAGACGCTAGTTTGAATTTGCTAGAATTTAGTTAAACATTACAAATTAATAATATACAGTCACACTATATCCTTTTTTTAGTGAGCAGAGATAAATTAGTGGTCGTATTAACTTTGCTTGTATATCGTACCCAACGTGACCAGTAGCGCAGCTGATCGCCATTCTCACAGCACCAGTACACATAACATTTCTTTAAGACGCCATGCGGGTTTCCTCACTATGTTTTGTGAGCATGTGATGCCTATATCCACTCCTAAACTGAAAAAACCACAAGGGACATGCCCGGATTCTAAACTGGAACCATTCGTGATGCCGCGAATGAATACCGGATCCTTATCAACTAGGCTACTAGAGCCACAAACGAATTATATTATTTGATTAATGTAAAAATATCTGGTAAGTCACCGATTTCGGTAACTTGCACTTATCACTGCGAATACTTAGGTTATATTAAAGTTCCTATTATATATTCAATTTTTTTTGCCAAAGACGGACTTATTTTCTGAGCTAAGTCAAAATAGCGGCTATAAATTATTTCGCAGTAAACGTTCAGTCTGTGCTAGGCCTTACAAACTCAACAATTGAAAAAAGATGAGTGGCTTAATTGAGGCGTCTAATTTCAAAACCCGTTAAAACGATTTTTCATACAAAATTACTTAATAGTTCTAATAGTAATTTAAAATGTTTTTATCAAAGCAAATATTATATATGATTTTTTCTTTTTCACTCTAGAATAATAATTTAAATTTATACTAATATTATAAAACTTAAGAGTTTGTTTGTTTGTTTGAATGCGCTAACCTCTGGAACTACTGGTTCGAATTGAAAAATTCTTTTTGTGTTGAATAGACCGTTTATCGAGGAAGGCTTTAGGCTATATAACATCACGATGCAACTATTAGGAGCGAAGAAATAATGGAAAATGTGAAAAAAACGGGGAAAATCATTCATCCTTGAGTGCTTCCATTGCGTGCGCTGCGAAAACGGTTCAAGATTCCAAAAATATATGTATCTAAGAATTATTTCTCTTGAAATGATATAAAAAAATGTCCACAACAGTATATGTCTATCTTTTAAGATTAACTCACTAGAACCGTTTTTATGGTAATCAAATTGTTCGAAATTAATGCTTTATTTGTTAAGAGTTGTATCAACGTAATAATATTAATCTTTAATGTGTTGTTGATTAGGAGTATTTAATGGTGAACAAAATTGTCTTTGACATCACTTAATTTCAATGAACACCTTAGAAGATATTACAATAACTTATATAGCAAAACAACGTTTGCCGGATCAGCTAGTACGTTATAAGAATGTGATTGTTAAGTCAAAGATTAATTAAGTTTTTATAAATTAATGGGATTTGAAAAAAATATGTTATAGTGGGTTTTGAAATTAGACTCCTCAATTATTATGTGTTTATTGTATCGTCAACAGTACAGCGGTGGACATGGAGCGGCAGGTGCTCACGATACTGTCGCCACAGCCCCGGCCTCTGCCTAACACCGTTCTTCTGCTATCAGAACTACAGTACATGGACAATCACTGACCCTTACTTTTAGCATTGTAACCCGACCAGAGACTGAATTTGCTTGATCTCACTTTAATATCGAGTTGTTAGAGTTTATCAACAAAAGAATTGTTTTGCTCGTCGTTGTATACAATACGCAATGACGTGCAGCCCATAGAAGCATAAAAATCATTATCTTGTTGTACTAGGAAATTTAATAAATATATTGACTTAAATTCTGATAATAACTAAATTTAGAGTTTCAATAAAAGGTGGTCGAACTAACGCACAACCCCTTAAAGTTGACTAAGGTACATCAAGACTAACAACTTTTGTTCTATGATTTTGTCAAAACGTAATACATGCTAAAATTGTTTTTTTTTTGTTTTAGTAGGGATTTTTTATCAATGGTTAGCTCTATGTTTTATAAATAACCATGTTTCTTTAGTCGATTCTGGCGTAGGTATGTCACAGTCAGCTGAGTGGCCGATCCCGCCCATCTCGCCGCAACCCAATAGAAAGGGTAGCTTTTGCATGGAAAGTTTATGTGGAGTCAAGAATTAGAAAATGTCGTACGACAACAGTTTTCAGTGTTGATAAACCAGTCACCTTTAAGAGGTTATGCATTAGCTACCAATGACCCTAAATATTTATTAAATGTCAAAGTATAACAATACTTTTTGTGCTTCTACGGGCAGCAGGCGACTGGTAGTGTGACTCGAGTGTGAATTTCTACAAGGTTCACTTTTAGAATAAAGGCCGATTTATACGGAAAATATTTACGACTGTATTCCCTGAGAAACAATGTTACATGTTGTTTCATTGTTATTAAAATTTAATGTACAGGAATACTATTATAGAAAGTTACCTGACGCCATAGCACAAACATTTATGATAACGCATTCATGACGCAGCTTACGTCCTTGTCGAGCTGTTCTAAAATAGGCAGTATATTCAGAGGTATTTAGAAGAAAATCACCAATTATAAGTAATTTAATTAATTTTTTATCGCAATAAAGAATAAAAACTTATGCTGATATATACATCCTTGTTTGACATTCGAGAGGACGCATAGCTATGGCATTTTTTAAGTTGCTGAATAATTAAATCAAGTTTTCCTTGCATGCGTACTGTTTATGTAATAAAAAGTTAGGAAGGACAAGCATTTAATTTAAAAAAAAATGTAATTTAATAAAATTGTAAATATTGGTCGTTAAATTAAATTAATAGTGAATAAATCTTGAATAATGACTTTTTTTGTATTATTATTTTTATCTATTATATAAAAATAAGTCCGGTTTTCCTTCCTGACGCTATAACTCCAGAACGCACGAACCGATTTCCACGGTTTTGCATTCGTCGGAAAGGGCACAGGCTCCGCGAGGTTTATAGCAAACAAAATTCAGGAAAAATTTCAAAAAAGCAGGAAAACGGGGAAATAATTTTTCACATACAGCGCCATCTCTGATACATAGCATGTACTACAAACCAATATGGTTTTGCATGGTAGTGGAGCAGATCGCACCAGTATTTTAAGTAGATGGCGCTGATGCGTTATACATTGTTTGACAGCTGCTCATTGTACTCTGCTCAGTTAATTTCATGTGACATTTATTATGCGCACGTTCTTTCAAACGCTAACTAAAAACCAAAACGAAGCCATCTGGTGGCGAAACGAAGTTCGCCGGGTTTGCTAGTGTTATATAAAATAAAGAATTTAGACCTAGGTTGCACTTCGAATTTTTACAACTTTTAATTTTTCTATGAAAATTTTCCTCCAGTGGATGCGCTTTCATGTGGTACCAAGTGTTACACAATTTGCGATAACCATTCACAATGTGGTCTGGATCAAATATAGATAATAAGCGGTAATACTTTTTTTATTTTATTCTATTTATTTAAGGGACTTTTACGTGTGTACGTATGTCAGCCCCATCGTACCCTAATACAGAAATACCTAACATATTACATATGGTGCCATTGATCTGAACAGGCCAGACGCCTCATCAGATAATAGTTCTGTTAAGACTTTGTTAAACACCCCGACGTCAAGTCTGTTCAGACCAAAGGCACTCACAAATGCCTCTCTCACAGATTCAGATCGGACACATTCCATCAACAAATGGTGGAGCGGTAATACTTAAAACTAGAAATTGGTTAAAAAAAAAACCATTCATTATGTTTATTCATTTTATTGGCAACAACATAAAATTAGTTAATATGAATAACACTTAAGTTGACCGTAATTCAACATTTTAGAATCTACATCATTATTTACAAAAACTCCAATAAATTGACGGGTACAAAGTAAATTTCGAAAACGAAAGCCGCTATCGATTTTGCTGCCTGTTTTTTGTGGTCTCTTCTCCATCAGTCTTCTGCACGTGCGACTGAGCGAATATGATCGCAGCCCGCATCGCATCTTGCACCAGCTGCTCGCAATTTATTAAGCTTACCTAGAAACAACGGCACTTTAACTTTTTTTAGTTGGTAGGGCGACTGCCCGAATAAGAATTTCGGACCACTCGCATTCCACTCCACGTCCGCTGATAGAGAATGAGTGGTGTGTTTTTCTTTTACACTGGCTCGACATAGTGACTATAAAGTACCTGATGGTAAGTACAGTGTAGTCCAAAAACGAAAGCGACTATCATAGGATGTAAATCCATTGATAGTCTACATCGTCATGTCGGCCCACATATACCACGACTGAAGGTCTCTAGGTATATGAGCTACTGGATATACACAAGCTGATCCCGAAACGCGACAAGCCGAAACTGGTCACTATGACGGGCTTTACACCCATGCACTGTGGTTGCGATCCAGACGGGCACCGACGCCCTACCACCTCGCTGCTGCTCGTTTAGCATCACCCAGGAGTCACGTATAGGGAAACTAGGGTAAAGCCTACGGACGCGAGCAGCTTCGACTCCCAAAATATAACTAAAATATATCCTTTATTTAAACAAATTACAAATATAACCTTAAACCTTTTTTTTTTTGATAGCCCTGGGGAAATCCCTAACGGACCCCAGGGCGGTGAGGGCTGCCCCCTCATATAACCTTAAACCTAACTTAAGCCTATGTTACATAAATTAAACACAACTAATGACTAAGTACATCCTTAACTACGTACGACTAAAATAACTAACTTAAGCTTTAATGGACTGCCCAAACTGAGTAATGACCATAGTCAGAGATGGGCAAAATGTAATCTGATTAATGATTAACGATTACAAAATGTAGTCGTAATTTTAATTTTCTTGCTCTGTAATCATGATTAAATCCATTTAAAACATTAAGAAATCATAAATGTGTATGTAATCTGGGATTCTATAGTGTTTATAAAACATAGATGAGCGAAATGCAGTCATATTAATGGTAAAAAACGTAAAATGTAATCGTTAATCATTTTTATTAATCTGACTACATTTTGCCCATCTATGACCATAGTACATGTACAAAGATAATGACTCGCTACCGCCTGTTGTGGTTGCAGCTATAACTGAATTAACTCTCTCATCCCGGCTAGGACTAAGAAGTTCTCTATCTCTTACTGCAGCCGAGTCGTTCAGCTGTGGAATAGTCTTCCGGCGAGCGTGTTAGGTTATGGGCCGTCTTATGACACGGGGTAGTTTAAGCGTAGCGTGAAGAGATATCTTTTGCAGGCCGGCATGATCGCTGTGATTATTATTGACGGCCTCAAAGCGCTGTTTGTAGCAACCCTACTTACGATTCTAAAGGTCCTTGGTTGGAGTTCCTGTAGTGGTAAACATTTCTATAATGAGCAGATGAGTTTGTCACGAGTCATGGTGGTATATATAAGTATTTAAGTATGTATATCTTTATCTAGTACCCATAGTACAAGCGCAAGCTTAATTTGGGACTAGGTCAATGTGTGCAATTATTAGTAATTTTTGTTTTTTTACTGTTGATAGTTTTCTATCATCTAGACTAGATCTAGACTTACATTAGGCGTGGAAAAAAACTAGAATAGCTGCTTTGTATTTTGAGCTTAATCAATGTAATTTAAGTTAGGATTGATACCTTAGGGGGTGGCGACTATTTAGCCACCCCCTGCCAAGCAGGCGGGGCCTGCAGAAGGCTAGACGTCGCCGGATGCCGAGGAAGATGGCTCAGCCTTGCCCTTGGCACTCGGCAGGCGGAAGAACGAACACCCCGCGGGTTTTAGGTGGTGCAAGTCCGACACATCGGGGGCCAACCCTCATCACCCCCTGAGGTACGTTAGGGATTCTCCCGGGTTACAAAAAAAAGGATGAATACCTTGGTCGCAGTCATCTCAGCGTAGGTGAGTGCAGACCGGTCATTGGCTGATGGTAACGCGCCTGCTTTGAACACGGGCAGGACGCAGCCGAGCCAGCGCTGCGCGTTGAAACGGTGCGACGAAAATTCCTGAAGGAAACATAACATTGAAACTTAGGTGATCCAATTGTACGCAGTAAGCCGGAGTCGCGGGAGACTGGGCGTAGTCGCCTGGCGCTATGTTTTCTTTTAACACTTTCTCTATCTTTGTGCTCGTATATACGAGTGATAAAAATATTAAAACATTGCCGTGTGGACGATCCGGAACTTCTGGAGCAGTTTAGTATTGCGGTACCTCGCAGGCTGCCTCGGTATCCTGCTCCCATGTTTGCCACTAAACGATATAAGACCAACCTTGGTCACTTTTATAGTGCCAAGGCTGTCACGTTTATATAACGAGTGTGTGTCCGGGGATGGGAACATCGATATTTTTGCGGATTCAATGCCGGCCTTCAAGAGGAAAATCAGTGAGCAGGTGTGTTGAGCTTGGCATTGTTCTTGGTGTTATATATTTTTAATTTTATTTTGAGGTATTATTGTCTGCTGTTGTTGTTTTTTTTTTGTGTTTTGGTTTTGGTTGTTTGTTTTGATATTGTTAGTTAATGCTTTTGGGCCAAGCCGTGGCTGTCTATTATTGGTATCCTTTACCGACATTTAGCTTATGTAAGTGATTCAGATTGTGAATGTGAAGTGTAATGGAGCTGTTGACAGCCCATAAATAAATAAATAAAATAAATAATAATAATAAATAAACTTTAACTTTGCTCTTCTAGGGAGGCAAACAAGTGAACAGCCTACTCGATGGTAAGTGGTTACTGTTACCTTACTTGAAATAATGTCATCGCTGTGCTGCTATTCTCGAAGAGTGTTTTTCATTGCTTTTCATGAGAAATTTATGTTATAATGTAAAGGAAAAATTACGCTTGGAAACTATCCCACGATCTTAAGATGTGCGACAAGAGAGTTTTAGAAAACCGCATTGTTGCTGCCAGCTAATGAACCTTAAAAAACAATACTAAAAAAAACACAAATCTATAGATTTACTATAAGCTAGCAATAGAAAGACGTCTAAGTAAAATTAAAGTAGTGTACAAATCACATCCTTAGAAAAATAAGTTTTTACGAAGCATGCCGAGTGTACCTGCGGCACGTAGCACGCAGCTATGACGACGCCCCCGGCACATCCCAGCAGCAGGGCCGGGGTCGGGGGGCGGAGCGCCGCGAGCACGCGCGTCAGCCCGGCGTCCTGCATCAGGTACGAGCAGCGCAGGAAGTGCACGAGGAACCGCCGCCCCTCGCGCGACGCCCGCCGCGCCGCCTCGAGCGCCTCCTTCTCCGCCATCTCACTGGGCATACGGTTAAACATCAGAGATGTCACGAATATTCGGCAACTATTCGGTATTCGGCCTATTCAGCCACTTTTTTTGCTATTCGGTATTCGGCCGAATAGTACGCATTATTTTTTATTTTTATTTGGTATTACCGAATACCAAATCATGTAAAAAAGACACGTTATATTACTCAAAATTATGTATTTATTTCCAAATTACAACACTTTAGTCATTAAAATTGATCAGTGGTAAGCTGTGATAGATAAAAACAAGCTTTTCAGCATTTTTTGGTAGCAAACGCACACACTACACACACACACACACACTTTTCATCGTAAATGTTATCAGTCTCAGAAAATAGCCTCTTACTAAACACGCTACTTTCAGGAATATTCGGCGCTTCGGCCGACATCGTTGCCGAATATTCGGTATTCGGCCAATTCACTATTCGCGGCATCACTATTAAACATACACCAATCTCAGAGCCAAAATTATCAAAGTTATTTTTTTTTTAAATATACATACGGACTTTTGACTTTTTTTTTTCGGCATGTCCAACTTTGGTGGCCTGGGAAAGACCTTCACAACAAAACCGGGCTTGGTGGGCGAACGCAGAGGGCGTTCAGCCAGCGAAATTTATGGGTTGGGCGGCTACGCAAGGGCACCCCAGTGGGTACGGACCTCGACTTGGGCGGCCGGCCAGTTGAAAAACGAACCTAACGATGATCTACCAGCGTTTCGGAAGCGACTGCCTTGAGAAGAAGAAACTCAAGGTTGCATCGGAGTGACTTTTGACCTCTGTTGTAAATTGAACAAAGTTTTGGTTCAAACCGTAATTTTATTTGGTTGAAATTTATAAGCCTATGAAAGACGGACATGGTGCCGAACCCCCCTAATTTGCTGAGAAACAATTTTGGGTTCTTGGTTCAAGGATTTATAATAAGGTTAATCTTGAATTAAATATCTTGAACTTATCTAAATTCGAATGTAAGATGAAGCTGAGAGACTGGTTGTCGAATCTATACTAATATTATAAAGCTGAAGAGTTTGTTTGTTTGTTTGTTTGAACGCGCTAATCTCAGGAACTACTGGTTCGAATTGAAAAATTATTTTTGTGTTGAATAGACCATTTATCGAGGAAGGCTTTAGGCTATATAACATCACGATGCAATTATTAGGAGCGAAGAAATAATGGAAAATGTGAAAAAAAACGGGGAAAATTATTCATCCTTGAGGGCTTCCATTGCGTGCGCTGCAAAAACGGTTCAAGATACCAAAAATATATGTAAGAAAGAATTATTCCTCTTGAAATGATCTAAAAAAATGTCCGCGACAGTATATGTCTATCTTTTAAGATTAAGTCACTAGAACCGTTTTTATGGTAAACAAATTTGGTCGAAATTAATGCATTATTTGTTAAGAGTTGTATCAACGTAATAATATTAATCTTTATCCAAATAAATGTGTTGTTGATTAAGAGTATTTAATTGTGAACAAAATTGTCTTTGACATCACTTAATTTCAATGAACATCTTAGAAGATATTACAAAACCTTATATAGCAAAACAACGTTTGCCGGATCTGCTAGTCTAAAATATAATGATACTGAGGAACTGTTGCAGGTATAGATGTGCTTGGGGTTTAATGTTAACATTCTTTTGTAATTGTTATTCACTTTGTTTGTATAGTCTGTTGTTTGGTATGTAATGTTGTTTTTGTATTGTTTTGAGTTATGATTGGAGCTACGCAGCAGTGAAAAACTGTAACAAATTTGTGTGAAATATGCTGACATCCAAGATACAGGGTGTCCTAGTTTGGGTGTCAGCTGATTTTTAATGTACTGCCTTGTAGTTGTTTGTCGAATAAATATTTTTTTTTCTTTTAATTTGACTCAGAAACTAGGATTCGCTCGGTTAATAAAAAAAACTTACTGTAGCGCCGTATCATTATTGTCCACGGGCCTCTTGCTCAGCGAGTCGAGATAGGAGAGGCATTCGGCGT
Source organism: Automeris io (assembly GCA_036320925.1). Classification (NCBI taxonomy): domain Eukaryota; kingdom Metazoa; phylum Arthropoda; class Insecta; order Lepidoptera; family Saturniidae; genus Automeris; species Automeris io. The sequence continues at coordinate 1,056,771 of JAUDJH010000018.1, forward strand.
ATTCCCCGTAGGGCGCGCCTCCACTCCCGCACAGCTCGGCAAGAGAGCGCCTTAGCTGGCTCAGCTCCTCCTTTTTCCTATCGGCGTCCACCAGATCGATCACATGGCCCAACTTCTGTGCGCGTGCGAAAAGCTCTCGAGCCTGTGTCGTCAAAATTACCATTTCTCAGAGCGTATCTTTAGTTTTTTTAAAAGATTTCATACGAATTTAAGCTCCACATGCTCACCGGTGAAGGAAAATCTCGTGAGTAAGCCAACGTAACATCTGATAAAAATAGGCTAGCCCTCACTCGTATATGTTACTGTTAGGGATGTAACGGAGGCAGTTTTTTGGAACCGAAGTCGGAGTCGGAGTTTTTAAATTTGATTTATCGGAGTCGGCACCGAAGTCGGAATCGGAGTCGGAGGCAACGTCAGTCACAAGTGACGGCAGAATAAAATAGTTTTATTAAGGGATAAATAAAAACATTATTCAGTGAACCTTTTTAATTAGAAAGTGATAAATTTACACATACACAGACAATGAAAATAAAAATTGCTGTGTTTTTATTAACATTTTTCCATTAAGAATACACAAATTAAATCAAATTTGCTCCAGGGTTGTTTTTGTGTTAATTTCTATTTAATTTAATTTAATTTAATGTAAAATAAAAAAAAATAGTAATAAATTAAAATGTACATTTAGTTCTAAATTTAATAATTTTAATCATATTTTTTAATCTACACTTTTAAAAATGAGATCTTTAAATTAAGTAACACTGATTGTTTGATTACATATAAAATGAAATCAAATAAATTGACTACAATAGTGGTGGTGACCTCCGATGAATACCTCCGATTAAAAAGTTTCGGAACCGAAGGTGTAATATCAATCGGGAGTTCCGACTTATCGGAGTCGGAGTCGAAGCTCCGTAACATCCCTGGTTACTGTAATGCCTAGCTTTTAGTTTTTATTTAACGTACTAGCCACTGGTTTTCTAATAAATAAATAAGATACCTGTTTAGCGGCGTCGCCTGTTAGCGCATGTATCGCTGGAGCGTTTCCCCCGGCGCCCTTCACCAGCGTCACGCAGAACTCCTCGACGAAGCCGGTCGAGGGCACGTGCGTACCGCAGCAGAGCTCTCTGCGAAATAACCGCCATTCCATTAAATTCGCCATTCCATTTTTTATATACTTGGATAGGATAAAATATTATGGATGGCTAAGAAACACACACGCTAATAAATAGTATCTAAATGATTACCAAGTATTCTACCAAATTACAGTATAATTATATATTCTTTTATATGTGTATTTACTTGTATATATGTGTATGTATATGTGTATTTACTTATTATATCTATTTATTATTATTGTTTTTTTTTTGTTATATTTATTTGTATTCTTTTCTTTTTAATCTTATTATAAACACAACTTTTTATTTTTACCTCTGATTTCGATATGATTCGGTAAAGTTCAGGTTCGAAATGGGCAGTAGCCTAGTGAACCTCTCTCATACACAAAACACCTAGCAGTTTTGGGGTTATGTTCTGTTTGTGTCTATGTATTTTATTTTAACTGCTTGCCTGATAATAATAAATAAAAAAATAAAAAATAAATAAATAAATGCCCTCTAATAATAAATCCTTGTATTTCCAACATTTTACAAAAGGCAGAAATATAGGTTAGTGTTTTCTCAGACTACTTATCTTTTGTTAGTTTTTTAAATAATAGTATATCAGTACGCTATATCCCTTTCAAGCTTAGCAGGGTTACATTAGTGGCTGTGTCCCTGCGGCGATTTGATTACAGGACCCGCAGTCCCCACTAATTCGCAGAAGTAGTCACCTTGGGGTTTTTAGCTGGTAAAAGTCCGGCACACCCCGGCTGCCTACCCCTTCGCGGCCGGGACGGTCCTATGAGGATTTTCCCCAAGTAAAAAAAAAAAGTGGCTGTATCCACTTTGCTTGTATATCGTACCCAACGTGACCAGTAGCGCGGTTGATCGCCATTCTCACAGCACCAGTACACATAACATTTCTTTTAGACGCCCTGCGGGTTTCCTCACGATGTTTTCCTTAACCGGTGAGCATGTGCTGCCTATATCCGCTCCTAAACTGAAAAAACCCATATTTACGCTCCAGCATTCTAACCTACAACAGCCTACAACCAATTAATTTTGTTAATTTTTTGACCGTAATATACGTAAGTAATGGTGATTTTGTACGAACTATTTAAATTTATTTTAGACTAGCTGTGCCCGCGACTTCGTCCGCGTGGAATAGTTATTTTGAGCATCATTTATATTAGCACACAACCTCCTTAGCTTTATAAATTACTAGCTGTCCCGGCAGACCTTGTTCTGCCCTATTTCTCTAAAACAAAGTCACATTGTTTTTTTTTAATGTTAATAGCTATTGGCCTGACGGCTGTTTTTTGAAAATTGTTTGAAGGAACCTGGCCTTAATGCTATATGTATAAAAATTGACAAATATTGACATTAATATTTATACGTCACTAAATAATTGTTTTGCCTTCCCGGAACCCGTCCACTAACATTTAAACTTTATGCTATGGTGTTAAACTTCAAATTGACTTATAACAAATCTTTTGTATGAGAATATAGAAAAGTGTTGTTTTTAGACTTTTTCAGATAATTTTTTAAAATCTTCTCTCTGTTATAACCTTCCCCAGACTTCTACAAACACAACAAAAAAGAAATCAGTCAAATCTGTTCAGCCGTTCTCGATTTTCGCGCTTATCAAGACATAGCTGATCCGGCAAACGTAGTTTTGCTATATAAGTTATTGTAATATCTTCTATGATGTTCATTGAAATTAAGTGATGTCAAAGACAATTTTGTTCATAATTAAATACTCTTAATCAACAAAACATTTATTTGGATAAAGATTAATATTATTACGTTGATACAACTCTTAACAAATAATGCATTAATTTCGACCAAATTTGTTTACCATAAAAACGGTTCTAGTGACTTAATCTTAAAAGATAAACATATACTGTCGCGGACATTTTTTTAGATCATCTCAAGAGGAATAATTCTTTCTTACATATATTTTTGGTATCTTGAACCGTTTTTGCAGCGCACGCAATGGAAGCCCTCAAGGATGAAAAATTTTGCCCGTTTTTTTCACATTTTCCATTATTTCTTCGCTTCTAATGATTGCATCGTGATGTTATATAGCCTATAGCCTTCCTCGATAAATGGTCTATTAAACTCAAAAAGATTTTTTCAATTCGAACCAGTAGTTCCAGAGATTAGCGCGTTCAAACAAACAAACAAACAAACAAACTCTTCAGCTTTATAATATTAGTATAGATAGCTGCTACCCACGACTTTGTCCGCGTCATTTTCTGTTATTATTTTGGACCATTTAGTTTTTAAGTTTTTAAAAGAACATAATTATTTTAAAGTACTTCTGCGTAAATTATATTTTTAGTTTTATTTTCTTGTGGCAGAAGAATATATTGGTTTACTCCGCAACCTAATCTTGACAACGCGACATATAGTTGTCCGTGTGAAAAGCAGTCTTGACGTAAATCAATTCCTACGTGTTTAAATGTTTGCCCCTCTGATTTATTAATTGTAACGGCGAAAGATAATTTAACGGGAAATTGAATTCTTTTAAAATTAAAAGGTAAATCATTTGGAATCATTGGGATGCGAGGTATAAGCACTGTTTGACCAACTGCTGGACCAGTCAAAACTATTGCAACGATCACGTTATTAACAACAACAAACAAAATGAAATAGTATTTAAAAAGTATTATTACACGACGATATTATATCGCAATAACAAATAACGCTGCACACAACCATTCAGAAGGGAAGCCGACCGCGGCATGATACCTCGTAAAGCTACACCCCCCTCTCCGCGTCGCTCGTAAACAACGCGCGGTGCTTCGCGCCGGTGAATTTTATATCGGTGTTATTTTAATTATTTAAAATTGTAATATCTTGTAAGATGTTCATTGAAATTAAGTGATGTCAAAGACAATTTTGTTCACAATTAAATACTCTTAATCAACAACACATTTATTTGGATAGGGATTAATATTATTACGTTGATACAACTCTTAACAAATAATGCATTAATTTCGACCCAACTTGATTACCATAAAGACGGTTCTAGTGAGTTAATCTTAAAAGATAGACATATACTGCCGCGGACATTTTTTTAGATCATTTCAAGAGGAATAATTCTTTCTTACATATATTTTTGGTATCTTGAACCGTTTTTGCAGCGCACGCAATGGAAGCCCTCAAGGATGAATAGTTTTGCCCGTTTTTTTTACATTTTCCATTATTTCTTCGCTCCTAATAATTGCATCATGATGTTATATAGCCTAAAGCCTTCCTCGATAAATGGTCTATTCAACTCAAAAAGAATTTTTCAATTCGAACCAATAGTTCCTGAGATTAGCGCGTTCAAACAAACAAACAAACTCTTCAGCTTTATAATATTAGTATAGATTTAATAGAGCGATTGTTCAATTAGGCCCGTCACCAAAATACACAAATGCAAAGACCGTTATAGTAGATCCCTCCGGCCTGTCGCTTTTAGGGATCACCTTGTGTACACTCAGGTGTTCCTTCTACACCTTCAATCATGGTATATGTAGGCCGGCATGACGACAGAGACTGCGCATATAGTAAGCTCCGCTAAATATCAGTTGGCGGCTTTGGACTCGATTGATCGTAGAGCTCGTAGACTTATTGTTGACGACTCTTTGACAAAAATTAGAATGCACAGCATCGAGCATCGACGTAGAGTTGCCTGCCTCTCGGTCTTTTACCGGTTGCTCGGTGGAGAGCGTTCTCAGGAACTACATTCTTTGATTCCACCAGCCCCATTCCACCACAAAACCATTAGACATCGTGTCGGATACCATCTGTATGTGGTGGATGTTCCTTATATCCGCACGAGAAGATTCGCTTCTACATTCGTCATGCGAACGGCTAAGGAGTGGAATATGCTTCCAGCGGCCATATTTCCACGATCTTATGACCTGGGAGTCTTTAAGAGAAGAGTGAATAGGCGTTTGCTAGGCGATCGCGTTTCATCTTTGAACTCATCTTCACCTTCCACCAGGTGTGATTGAGGTCAAGCGTTCGTCTATAAATTATAAAAAAAAAAGATTTATGTCAAAATTTAAAATCAACAAATTGTATCAAGTACCTGGAGATCAAAGGTGCTTGTACTGTGACCAGCCGCAAACCCGTCTCTGGATAAGTTTCACCGGGAACCGTCATTACTGGCGGTTGAGTTGCTAGCTGCACACTGTCCGTTACCACAGTTTCCAGAGGAGAATTAGACATTATTGATTCCCTGCAAAAAAAAAGAGGTGATAGTGACCGCAGTACACAAGCATTATGACCGTCATGGTGACTTGCTTTTGCCTGAAGCGTTTGGAAATTAGCTTGTGCACATCCACAAACTCATACACCTTCAGTCGTGGTATATGCGGGCCGACATGACGACGAACACTCAATGGATTTTCGTCCTTTAATAGTCTCTGTCGTGTTTTGTCTTGATTGTACTTATCATCTGGTGCACTGTAGTGACTTTGTCAAGCCAGTATAAAAAAATACAATTTATATTTCTATTACAATAATACAGTCAAAACCGTATGGTGACATCGTTTAGAGTAACATGACCCAGAGGTCAATATAACCGGGTTTTGTTCTGACAAAGCCCCGGCAAAACAAATAAAACTACGTAAACGTCACCGGTTGTTACGACTATCGGTTTTTATGACTAAACATGAGTAGTCCCTTCAATGTCGTTATAACAGATTTTGACTATAACTCCAATGTCCACTATGATATTTTATTTATTTAACAAAATTATAGGCTTTTAGATTTACAATCTAATTTTAATTATTTTTTTCTATTATTGGGAGTCGAAGCTGCTCGCGTCCGTAGGCTTTACCCTAGTTTCCCTACACGTGACTCCTGGGTGGTGCTAAACGAGCAGCAGCGAGGTGGTAGGGCGTCGGTGCCCGTCTGGATCGCGACCACAGTACATGGGTGTAAAGCCCGTCATAGTGACCAGTTTTGGCTTGTCGCGTTTCGGGATGAGCTTCTGCATATCCAGTAGCTCATATACCTAGAGACCTGCAGTCGTGGTATACGAGGGCCGACATGACGATGTAGACTATCAATGTATTTTCATCCTTTGATAGTCGATTTCGTTTTTGGACACACTGTACTTACCATCAGGTACTCTGTAGTCACTATGTCGAGCCATTGTAAAAAAAATCTATGGTTGAGATCGATACTCGTACGTGAAATTGAATCAAGATATCAGACTGTTCAGGTAGGCTCGCATGGGCAAACTAAGCAAAATTTCATATGTTCACTACAATGTCAAACGTTAAATAAAATGTCCAATGAATCAGTCATTCATATTATAAAATCCTGCATTGGACCATCAGGTTGGCGGCTAGACTCCTACTTGCTAAAATCACCGAGGTATCCCTCAAGTTACTGCCATATTCCACCAACAGCTCGCCAGGTGAATAGCCTCTGTTCCGTATTCGAATAAGTGTGCGGACAATTTCGATTATGCTGTGGCAACACCGTACGGGTTGTCAATTGAGTTTTGCTCTCGCTCGAACCGATCCGCCGAGTAACGACATAGAACATACAAATATTTATAAACTCAACAATAATCCGATTCCAAAGTGTATAAGTGTACTTGGAAGATCCTCAAAGACACCAGTATCCTGGAGGAGAAGCAGGGGCCCCTGAGGAGCTGGCGAACTGGTGATCGCGGTAAGTGAGACTCTTTAGGCAGCCCGTGCCACTTGCGGAGCTATCGAAGTACCGTACAGCCTCTCTCAGGCTCCGTCTCTGGGAGGATTATGTGTAAAGAACCCACTCTTGAGGACCTCTTTATTAAGCACCACACAGGCTACATACAAACCAATTCGAATACATACATACCTAATTAGATCTTGAACTTGCAAAACCGCAGTTTGTGACAACTTCTCACCATAAACCGACAAATTTAAACACAGCCCTTTCTCAGTTACCTTAGATCCAATCTGACACACAACACTATTCGGAAGGACTTTCCTTATTGCAGCATTTAACAAGTGAGTTCCTGTATGATTCTGCATAATTTTCAACCTTTTTACACTGTCTATTTCTAAAACAACTTCACTATCACATTTCACATAATTATCAAAGTTTTCGGTCAATTTAAAATAACCTTTATGGAACACAAAGTCTCGTATTTTAAAGACACTTTCCACATTGAACGTTACATTTTTATTTATCCGTATTACACCGCTGTCTGCAACTTGCCCGCCTTCTTCGCAATAGAAATTTGTACATTCAGTGACTAGAAAATAAGGTTTATTATCGCATGGATCTAAAAAATCGATCTTTTCACAATCTTCATTTACTATAGCTAGTAACTTCGTTTGTAATGATGAAAATTCCAATCTGCTGTCTATGGTTTTATAATTATATTTGTGCTTGTCGTTGGTATGTGTAACGCCGTTATTAATCAAATTGTCTATGATTTTATCATAGAGTACTCCTTTGTTAGAAGACTGCTCTTTAAAGGCCGTCTTATGTCTATGCTTGTGCTTTGAGAGAAGTTTCCAGAAGCCTTCTTTGTCTACAGTCATTTTATTTAGATCTGCTATTCGTTGTATTATATCTTCTTGGAAACCGTGCGTGTCATAGAGTTTAAATACCAATTCGCCCGGGATCGTGTTACCTTTATGGGTGGACATTGTCTGAAAATAAATGATTTAATTAATATGTTATCACTTATCTATATTCTCTCAAAGATCGAAGTACATGTAATAGGAATTAAATCATGAAAATTTGTAAAGAATTCTACTGTTCCACAATCATTCCTGGGACTTCAGCGCATTGAATAGAACCCACAGTCCCCACTAATTCGCAAAAGTAGTCACCTTGGGTTTTTTAGCAGGCACAAACTAGTATACCTCGACCATTCTCGCCCGGTTTAGTTGTGAAGGTCTATCCCGGCCGTTAACACACAGTCCTGTTCGATAAAAAAAATCTCGGCCACGACCCACATGTGAGGATTTCCCCAAGTAAAAAAAAAACAAAGTTGCGATATTTTTTGGCCTAAAAATAATATGCATCGAATCTTTTAATACAATCATTAATTATTTTAGAATCTACATCCTTATTTAGATAAAAAGGACTTTCAGGTGTCTCGATTAATTAGTCAATTTAAAATTTACTTTGTTTAAAGAAGACATGAATTGAAACCCTAAGGTAATTTTTCTATAAATACCTCTTTAAACTCCTTGTACCCAATGGGAAAGCCACCCAATTCCACATCACTCATTACTTCCACCTCTGGGTATCTGGTCACCAATTCCTTCCACTTTTTACTCAAGCTGGCTCTCATCTTCTCGTAAGCCTGACCCTCGTGGTTGATGATCAACTTTGCATCAGATTCTTTGGCGATCAGCTCTGGATATGTGGCGCCGAGGGTTATTGCCACTTCCTTGTACAATAAACCAAGGAGATCAGGGTTTTTAAAAATATCAGTTGATATTTTGAGAGCTTTGCGCATTATCTGCTTCAAGTTGAGACTGTAATTGACAAAAACTGTAGTTGGCGACTACGTTAATGGCGAATGAAATGAATGATATAGCTATATTCCATGAATAAGAAAATGGGAATATGCCGATCATAGGCCCGTGTACATGTGCCATTTGTATCATTTCCGGAATGTCATTTACATGGACTAATTCTATATTTATAAAAAACAAATATTATTATTGTAAATCACATTATATATTCAGGTTCTATTGGGAACACTTATACGCCTAGATTTAGAGGAGTTCAACAGTAGAATAGAATAATTTCACTGTCTCCAAGTAATATATCTATGACAATCTTAACTAAGCTTAAATCTTAGGCTGAAATTTATAGAGAAAACTTTGAGTTTGCTTAGATTTTACAATTTATTTAACTCAATGAATGACAAAGGATTTGGTAAGTCACGCTTTTGCCAACATGGACTTGGCTCTGCGAATACTATGGCTGTACTCAAGTTCCTATCATATATTCAGTTTTTTGCCAAAACCAGTTTATTCTTTGAGAACTTTGCTAAGTACAGTCGAAATAGCGTCTATAAACTTCAGCCTTAAAGGCACTAGTGGTTGCCGAACTACATTCAAAAATATATCATACCGCTATATGATTTTCGTGGTGATCAGAGATATATAAGTGGTTGTAACTACATTGCGTTTTTATGTCGTGCCCAACGTGACCAGTATCGTAGCCAATCGCCATTCTCACAGCACTAGTAAACACCACATTTCTGTCAGACACCATAAAGGATTCCTCGCAATATTTTCCTTCACTTGTGAGCACACGGTGCCTAAGTCCATACTGAACCTGGAAAACCTAGAAGTACGTGCCGGGTTTCCAACCCACAACCATTCGCGTCACCGCGCATTGATACTGGTTCCTTATTATTAAAAAGATACAATAATTTATCTGGTACCACACGCTAATAACTTCTCTCCTCAACAATTTTACTTAAACCGACGCCATGAAGAATTGTCACACACACTGCCATATCCTTCCTGTGTCTTTTTATGCTTGCCAACATAAAATATATTTGTTGCAAAATATACGTTAATTGTCAATGGTGTTCACATTAATATTTAGCATTTAATAACTATTATTTATTTGCTATTGTTAGATATTTGCTGTTGTGCTTCTCTATTATTGTAACACTTATCCACTATGACACCCCAGCCAAACAATAATGTCTTGACATAACGTGAAATTTGAAAGACCGCGAAGCGTAGCGTGAAGAGATATTTGTGCAGGCCGGCATGATCGCTGCGACTACCGATGGGTTTTTCATACCTTTCGATAGTTGTTGGCATTTTTGGACTGCACCATGCTTACCATCAGGTATGGAGCAGTCACTGTGTCGAGTCAGAATAAAAAAAAACCCTGAAGACCAGTATACCAGTATTCAGTAACGCTTACAAGGATAGACCTATGTTCAGCAATGGATTAAAGTGGGTTAGTAATGTGAATGTTGCAATTCACCTATTAGCGGATCCGATCTGAATCTGTGAGACAGGCGTTTGTGAGTGCCTTTGCTCTGAACAGACTAGACGTCGGGGTGTTTAACCAAATCTTAACAGAACTATTATCTGATGAGGCGTCAGCTCTATTCAGATCAATGGCCCCATATGTAATATGTTAGGTATTTCTGTATTAGGGCACGATGGGGCTGACATACGTACACACATAAAAGTCCCTTAAATAAATAGAATTAAAAAAAAACCTAGTAGCGGGAAACGCTCCGTCAGCCAGACAAATGCTGATCATCCTTGCGTGATCAGCGAGCCGGCGGTAGGCACAATCCAACACCGCGTCCTTGCTGTAGTTACCGCCGTATGGAAGTACGCCTTTACTGTTCTGGAAATATTACTTTTTTATAATGCTACCTTATGGTACTAAGCTGCCTCTAAGCCTCAATTTACATTTTAATTTATACGAGTGCAAACTAATGATTACTTTTTATCTCTATCAGACTAGCACTCCCAAACATGTTTAATGCTAGTTTCTTTGCACCCATAGATGGGCAAAATGTAATCAGATTAATGAAAATCGATTACGATTATATTGTGCGTTTTTCATCATTAATATGACTGCATTTTGCTCATCTATGTTTTAAGCACTACGGAATCCTCAATTGCATACATATTTATGATTCCTTATTGTTTTCAGGGGATTTATTAATCATGATTACAGAGCACCAAAATTAAAATTACGACTACTTTTTGTAATAGTTAATCATTAATCAGATTACATTTTGCCCATCTCTGTTTGCACCTGTAGTATTTATTAAATACTAGCTGTCCCGGCAGACCTTGTTCTGCCCTATTTCTCTAAAACAAAGTCATATTGTTTTTTTTAATGTTAATAGCCTCCCCGTCAGATTTTTTTGAAAATTGTTTGATAGAACCTGGCCTTAATGCTATATGTATAAAAATTGACAAATATTGACATTAATATTTATACGTCACTCAATTGTTTTGTCTTCCCGGAACCCGTCCACTGACATTTAAACTTTATGGTATGGTGTTAAAGTTCAAATTGACTTTTAAATATTATTACGAATTTTTTGTATGAGAATATAGAAAAGTGTTGTTTTTAGACTTTTTCAGACAATTTTTTTAATTTTTCTGTCCGTAATAACCTTCCCCAGACTTCAACAAACACAACAAAAAAGAAATCAGTCAAATCGGTTTAGTCGTTCTCGAGTTTCGCGCTTATCAAGACATAGCTGATCCGGCAAACGTAGTTTTGCTATATAAGTTATTGTAATATCTTCTATGACGTTCATTGAAATTAAGTGATGTCAAAGACAATTTTGTTCATAATTAAATACTCTTAATCAACAAAGCATTTATTTGGATAAAGATTAATATTATTACGTTGATACAACTCTTAACAAATAATGCATTAATTTCGACCAAATTTGTTTACCATAAAAACGGTTCTAGTGACTTTATCTTAAAAGATAAACATATACTGTCGCGGACATTTTTTTAGATCATCTCAAGAGGAATAATTCTTTCTTACATATATTTTTGGTATCTTGAACCGTTTTTGCAGCGCACGCAATGGAAGCCCTGAAGGATGAAAAATTTTGCCCGTTTTTTTCACATTTTCCATTATTTCTTCGCTTCTAATAATTGCATCGTGATGTTATATAGCCTATAGCCTTCCTCGATAAATGGTCTATTCAACTCAAAAAGAATTTTTCAATTCGAACCAGTAGTTCCAGAGATTAGCGCGTTCAAACAAACAAACAAACAAACAAACAAACAAACAAACTCTTCAGCTTTATAATATTAGTATAGATATAAACATGGTGAATTGCGCCCTCCGTCTGCTTAATGCCATAGAGGAAGTTCGCAGCGCTGGGTATCGTGAAGGGGCTGTTCGTGTTACATCTTATCAAGATAATTAATAAACAATCAAAAGATAAGAATATAGCTTAAAACAACACATCCACTCAAAATTAAATGTTCAGGCACCAGGAGCGAATATATCACGGCAAATTCCCCAAGGAGGTCTGAGGATTACTTGAGAATTACTGATGATTATCTTTTTTTTAACCCGGGGGAAACCCATTATGGGCCGTCAAGGGGCGGTGAAGGGTCCCCCCCTGGTGTATAGGGCTCGCACGGATTAAAACCACACAGGTGATTCTTCGGGCGCGGGGGGGAAGTACTGATGATAACCTAGGCTGGGATGGTTTAATTCATCCTAACTCTATCTTATGCAAAATAAACACACTCAGACGTCCAAATGTGGAAAATTGGTACATAAGGGACCTGATGATATCATAGCACTATTAGTTCTGTAATTGTAAAGTATCTCACCTTTTCTATGGCCCGTATTATAGGCTGGAACAAGTCGGTATCGTAGTTTGATGGCACTTGTTGAAGTAGAGTCGCCATTCGTTCTAATCCCATACCGGTGTCTACATACTGACGGGTCAAAGGCCTCACTGACCCGTCAGCTTCTCTAGTCAAATTTACACTGTATTAATTCAAAGTCAAACAGATTTGCCCTTGTCAAACTACTTTCGCACACATATTGTAGATTCTGTTCTAAAAGATCCACCTCTAAAGCTCGCGCACATTGTGTTTTCCTTATGTAAAACAATTGATGATGATGATGTCCTAGCCGGTTTCGGCCACGGCGACTGTTTCAACACCGGTTAAGAAATTCGAGGTCCAGTTTTCGGAAACAGTCAATTGCGCAGGAGATATTTAAGTGCATAGCTGTACGCGCAGCCAGATAAGCACTCTCTCGTCCGAGCTCCCTCAGGCCCGATGGAAAGGAGAACCAGTACGATCGGGAGGGAGCGGGATGCAGGTTTGGTCGAGTTTTCCTTCTCTGAACACCTGGTTGAATTGCGGTGTTAAAGAGATACCTTAGTCGCCTTTTACGACACCTCAGCAAGAAGAGGGGGGCGCTATTCTATTCTGCCGGCAGCCACCACGGCTTAAAACAATTAATGTATAACTAAATTAAAAGATATCGTAAAAACTACAAAGGCAACCATATATCTATGTTCTTATGACTTGGGACCCTTTAAGAGAAGAGTGAATAGGCATTTGTTGAGCAGACATAGTCCATCCTCGGACTCATCTTTACCTTCCACCAACTGTGATTGAGGTCAAGCATTCTTCTATAAACTATCTATTATATAAAAATAAGTACGGTTTTCCTTCCTGACGCAATAACTCCAGAACGCACGAACCGATTTCCACGGGCTTGCATTCGTTGGAAAGGTCTCGGGCTCCATGAGGTTTATAGCAAACAAAATTTAGGAATATTTTCAACAGAAAAGCAGGAAAACGGGGAAAATCATTTTTCACATACAGCGCCATCTCTGATACATAGCATGTACTACAAACCAATATGGTTTAGCATGGTGGTGGAGTAGATCGCACCAGTATTTTAAGTAGATGGCGCCTATGCGTTATACATTGTTTGACAGCTACTCATTGTACTCTGCTCAGTTAATTTCATGTGACATTTATTATGCGCATGTTCTTTCAAACGCTAACTAAAAACCAAAACGAAGCCATCTGGTGGCGAAACGAAGTTCGCCGGGTTTGCTAGTTTAAAATAAAAAACAAAATAAACTTGAAACTTATAAATTCAAGATGCTCTGCTCTACCAGTTGCCTACTTGATGGGAGAAAGTAACTGTCATCAATGGGAGGTTCAGGTAACCCATAACCTTAACCCATAAGCCTCCCATAACCTCTGCTTGAGAACCTAATTAGCATTGCTTAGCTGAGAATTCAATGTTTATCTCGTTACACCTCATCCGTCATATGTGTCCATTATTTACTTGTCTATACAAAAACTTAAAAAAATAAAATTTAAGTCGCTGGTTTCCTTGTTGTCCTTGTTTGTATTTGTCATCTATTTCTTTTTGGGAGTCGAAGCTGCTTGCGTCCGTAGGCTTTACCCTAGTTTCCCTACACGTGACTCCTGGGTGGTGCTAAACGAGCAGCAGCGAGGTGGTAGGGCGTCGGTGCCCGTCTGGATCGCGACCACAGTACACGGGTGAAAAGCCCGTCATAGTGACCAGTTTTGGCTTGTCGCGTTTCGGGACCAGCTTGCGTATATCCAGTAGCTCATATATCTAGAGACCTTCAGTCGTGGTATATGTGGGCCGACGTGACGATGTAGACTATCAATGGATTTTCATCCTTTGATAGTCGCTTTCGTTTTTGGACTACACTGTACTTACCATCAGGTACTCTGTAGTCACTATGTTGAGCCAGTGTAAAAAAAATAATAATTTAGAATTAAAGGGCACCTTTATATAGGTCTAATAATCTTTAGATAGAAAGAAAGGCGTAAACAAAGGTGATTTAGGGTAATTTCGCTGTTTGTTAATTACTTTATGTACCTGTTACACTGTATGAAGACAATGTTCCAAATCTCCGTAAGTGATCCATCTGGATTGAGGTAGTGTATTTCAGTACAAGGGCCACACGGGCCTGTGGTACCCATTTCCCAAAAGTTATCTGAAGCCCCCAATGCTTTGAGACGACTTGGCTGTACACTGTAAAGATTTTTATAAACACACTACTGAGAAGCAAGAAAGAAGTCCTAAACCACTTTATATTAAAACAAAATTATGGTTAACATGTTAAATTTGTAATTACCTAAATGTTCCCTACAATATATAAGCTTACTTTTGTAATCATAATATAATCATATCCATAATTTTTTTATGAGGCCATAGATGTGAATTATGTTACTTGTATTTATGATTTGACGTTTCGACTTGGTTACACAGGTCAAGGTAACAAATAAACTGAAGGGCTTGTGTTTTTGTTAGGGATGAAAAGTTATATCCTCTACCGTCTTTTGGAGTAAAAGAGCATTATTAAAAATAAGTTAATTCACACATAAGACTTGTTAAAGTATTTATAACATTAGTACAAATATATTCTTAGTATAAGCTACCTTTAGTAAAAAGTCTCTTTTATCAGTTTGAAGTCATACTAAAGGCAAATTTCACTTGTAATCAAGCAATCTAATTGAATCATGTAAACATGATTATTCACTTAGATTTAATACATGTAGTGTACAAGCCCGGGTAATGGGTAGTATGTAAAAAAAAAGTAATGAGGTGATTGAGGGACATGCAATTAAAGTATAGTGGGGAACTTGTAATTGCTTAGGCATGCATTTTGTGTAAATCTATACTTAGCGTATTAAGGGCCGAGCGGCAGTCGTTCCCAAGTTGTGACTTGAATAACAAGACAATAAATAACCAGTGACATCATACTGATACTTTATTTAATGAACACACAACAAATACCTAAAATTGTGTGGTTTTTTCTTTATTTTTCCCTGGTTGTCTATCCTTTCATAATTTTTTTTTAATTATGTTGTCTATATATGTATTTATATACATACAAAATGATTATATAGATGAGGGAGATATTTCCGGACACAATTGTTTGTACCTTCTTTAAACTAATAAAAATGTAAATAACCATGTTCCCTAAGAAATCATAAAAAACATTCATCAATAAATGAAAATTGATCTGTAAAAAGTTTGGACAAGGCTGCATATATGTGACTATTTATTGTTTGGAATTGTTCACTCTTAATTGCATAAAAATAAAATAAACTAAATATAATTTAAGAACAGCAGACTAAGATACCGAGAGCAGTACTACTTACTGTGTAGATAAATACACATTACAAGCATAATATGACTAACATACCCAATCTTTTTCCAGATATCTCTACATTCTCTGTCTTCAGTTAGTCCTATAACAGCATCACCAGAGAAATAAGTAACCATTAAGTTTTCTGGTTTCAATCTATAGGGACCTAGAAGAAGATCCCATGCCATTTGACATGCTTCTTTCTGTGAATCAAAGTTCAAGGATTGTATGCTATGTTAATAAGTGTATTCTTAGGGTAAAACCATACATAAAGTAAAAGCAGCAACAGATCTATACAGCAGAATCAGATAGACCAAGGTGCTCTGTAAATATTTTGTTGTTAACTTTTTAATGTTATTTTTTTATCTCATTCAGCACAGTGACTGCATTATACCTTTAGAAAGTAATATGAAATTCAAAAACCCGAGTACAATGAGAGACAAAAGCCTATCGATAATTGCCGCTATCATGCCAGCTTACACAATTTTTTTTTCATACTTCAAAGAACCTCTATTGTAAGAGGGAGGGATCACACTTGCTGGAAGATCAAGTGTAGTTTTAATGTAATGATGCAGCAAATCTCATGGCTGGTTTACACAGTGATCTATTCTAGAGATCATTTTTATCAGGAAATGTTTTATTCAGTGATGGGACACATAGTTGTAAAGATTAATTAACACACAGGGCAGTATCTCTGTCATTGTGAAAAAAGACAAAAACCCCATCAGAGAATAATAACTTATCTAATAAAATAAAACTATAAAATCGGTCACTATGTGAACTAGCCTAGATATATGTAAACATCAATAATGTTTAAAAATATAGCTAAACTATAAATTCATATTATACACATATGAAACTCACATCTCAGCTAGGACTAAGAAATTCTCTAACTCTTACTTTTGCTAAGTTGTTGCTTTTACTAGAACGATTTTTCTTTACTGTTGATAGTAGTTGTCATTTTGGACCACACCATGCTTACCATAAGTGGTGATAAGGTTACTATACTGAGTTAAGATAAAAGAAAGTACTTTGCAGTAGGGCTGAATGGATTTAAACAATAATATACTTCACCTTATAATAGTTTCCAAAAGACCAATTGCCAAGCATTTCAAAAAATGTATGATGTGTCCCATCTGTACCCACTACATCCAGATCATTGTGTTTGCCTCCCACTCTAATACACTTCTGTGAATTAACTGCTCTTGAACAAGGTGCAGCTACTTTTCCAAGAAATACTCCTTTGAACTAGAAATAAAGAATTAATATAAATAATAATTAAAGTTATAAAATCACTTTGAACGACACTTGTTACAAGATGAAGGCATGACATGTACAGATTGAGTTTCGAAAGGTTATGGGCCCAGTAATATTTGTGTTGTAATTACGATAAGGAAATCCTATCATATGCCATTGCAAGATTTTTTTATTTTTAATCAACTTTTTTATAATTTAAGCAAATTATGTACAATCCTAACCTGAGGATGTCGTTTTTCATATTAAGTTTATTTGTGTATCTGTTCATTGATGTATACCCACCTGATTCATGCCAGCATTCACGAATGGAACTGTTGAGTCACAGAGCGGCACAACTGCACTCGACTTAACATATTTATGTCCATGGTTCTCAACAAAATATTGCACAAAAGTATTGCGTATGCTATCTGAAGATTTTCTCCTTATCCAAATATTCTTCAGGCTTGTACCACTTCGGACTTGTATGCGAAGCATATTTATCTTTTTAATAACCGCAGTTTATTTTACAAAATATCTACCTATATTGAAGATATTAAAATAAATTGTTTTTGATTTAACAAGATCTAGTGTAGAAATTAGGAAATCATACCAAGTGGTTTCATAATTTTCGAATTATTCGAAATAATAAAACGTCAGATGTGAAAAAAAAACATATTTTTTTTTAAGTCAGCTTATCGACATGCAAAAGTAGATTAATCATATAAACAACATTTAATTCACGCGTAAGAACAAGGTAAAGGCTAGACCACGCTCAGCGAGAACGGAACTGCACTTCAAAGCAATGCATGACATTGTACAATATTGTTTAAAATGATTATAAATCCTATTTATACCCATAACTTATTATTAAATTTAGCTAACGCAACTTTACAATGTACAGTAAAACTATGGAGATCAATTTAATAATTATACTCATTCCCACTGCACAATTCCAACCGCACCAACTGTGCCGTGTCATGAATTTATTTTTCGATTTTAGATATTATTATTCGCTTGGTAAAATCTTTACAGCTTTACCAGGCGATGTGGCCGGGCACTGAAGGCTCAGCGAGAATAGTGGGTTGGATGGCAACATAAGGGCACCCTTTGTGGGTACGATCCACGGCCTGGATGGTCAACCAGGGAAAAAACTACTTTTTGTGATCTACTAGTGCTTCGGAAGCAATTTTCCTGAGAAGAAACGTCGAAAGAAATTCAAGACTACGTCAGAATGCAACTGCGACTCGGTGCGTAAACGTACCGGTTAGGATCAGTCGACTTAACTACCTTTTTTCAGCGTCGCCTGCTACGCTAATGTTTTACTATGAATATAGTGCGTGTGATGTTGTCTCACTGTGATCCGGAGCTGCGGCAGTTAAGGCCACGGTAATTAGATCGTCGGAATATGACGTGAGTGGCGTATAACTGGTGCGATGTCGCTTAACTATATTTAACTACATGCGCTACGAACTAGCTCTTTAGGAGATGCCAGGCTTTGTTGTAATATCGACGGAATGATTTGCGTATGAAACTGGCAATCGCTTACAATTTGAGATCGTCATGAAGATAGATATTGTTTAATTTACTATTCAATGTGTAGAAGGCGATTTCAGTCACATAAAGCTAACTGTCTTCAGTTCCAGCCGAATGGTCAACTCATGATCGCTTAGCTGATACCTTTGGGATCGCGGGTGCTCATGGTGAGGGCTCAGAGTGGTCAATTAGTGACCTACGGGAAATCGGTAGAGCGGAGTAACGCGCTTCGTCAAAAACATTTTGAATTGTCGGCAGAGAACCCCCTTGATATTGCCGCTTTGTTATATGACTCGTATTTCTTGTTATTTATTTGTTTACATGATTTATAAATTAAATCGTGACACACGATAAATGATTAAAAGTGGCATGTCAATGGCAAAATTATAGTTTTAAACAGCTCAAAGAAAATACGTTGTGTAATCTTATACTTATTTAATGTCAATGTCATTGAATGCTTAGAATTTGACAAGATCAGCTTGTCAAGCTGCGTCAAGTGATGTAGCGGTAGAAGTTTTCGAGAAATTTATTTAATTGTGAAATAATTATCAGTTTCATTACTGTTTTTATTAGCGGTACACGTGTTCGAATTTTACCGGTATTAAGAATTATTTGAACTTGAATGCGGCTAGTATACGTCTGTCAAAGTTAATGTTTATTCAAAGTTAGGGACACGTAAGTGATTATTTTGTTTGAATGAGGCTCAAACAGTATAAAAATGAATCGTTTTGAAGTGCTTATACTGTGTCTGTGCGTTGCTTTAACTTTTTCTGAACTGCTGGGACCTGAGTCTCGTAAAGAATCAGAGAAAAATGATGAGGATGATGATTCCTCTGAATCTTTGGAGAGTATGCCCCGGGTGGACCCTGAATACATAAAAGAACTTACTGAGGCTGTGAACAAAGAGATCTTGACATTGCAGGAGTATGCAGATGCTGTAAGATCTTCAAAAACAGAGTTAAAAGATGAAGATGCAAATAAAGGTATAATTTCTTTAATGTCTGCTCCTATAAGTTATTGCAAATGTTCATACTCAAAAGTTCGAATTTCTTAGAATGAATAGAAGACTTTTTATTCCATTCTTAATTGTTTACAGTTTTTTTTAATCAATTTGGTTTACTCATTATTTGGAGTAGTTAATTTACTCAGCTAACTTTAAAAGTAAATAATTATATTTCTATAGGCTTTCACAAAATGTATGTAGATTGTATTTTAGTCACTTCAACATACTTCACACATTTATCCTGATCTGAGTCTGTACATTACATTAAAAAAATATTTGATATTTAACACTATGCCATCCAGCGACACCACAGTGGTGATGTGCGCAAATTTTCGGTGCTTGAAATGCCACGAAAGTATGAGAACAGGGTTAAGAACTTATGAGAACTAACAATGAGATTAGTAAAATTTAACAATTTATAATCTTCTCATAATGTCAAGAACGGCCAGCGACAAGTCAAGTGATCAGAATTAGTGCTGCCGATGGCAATGGCAAAGTGTTAATAATTATTCCTATAAGCTTTTACTGTTCACTGTACTCATTCCATATTGTATGTAGATATTTATATAATTCATGATTAATTTTGGTTTTTATCAAATGGGAGTTATGCTCCATTTCTTTATTAGATAAAATTCCATGTAATGTTATTATGTGGGCATTAATGGGTTAAATCTAAGCTAAGCCCAGCCAATAAAGCTAATCCCAGTAACATTTACATTGTTGATAATTGATTTCAAAAATTGTGTTTTTTCAGAACATCATCTAACACAAATGGCTTATACATTAAAGTTACTCCAAAAAAGTTTACTCAGACACATAGAACCAAACTGGTTGGGCGCTGGGAAGAATTCTGATCACTCGGGTGGTGACTTAGATGTATGTTTAACAATAAATTGTTGTTATAATTGTCTGTGTTTATAAAATAAGAAGCTCACTACAGGACACACTGTGCAACCAGAGTGTGACATGATTGGAGATTTTGATTCTCAAAATCCCTAAACCAGAAACTACATGATCTGTACAAAACTTTTATCTTATAAAAATTATTAAGTACTTCATCTTATTTTTGTAAAGAAATTGGTTCATATAAAAAAAATCCAGAACTATATAAATTATTTTGTATATTATAATAGCTAAGCACTAGTTATTATTATTGTATAAATGTAAAATTAAGTTAAGGATTTTTACAGCTATAAAGTGATGTTTCTTGTAATTTCATTGTTACATTGTGTAATCTTACCTTGAAGCAAAATAATCTCTATAATATTTTCATAACCTTAAAATGTTTACTATTATAAAAAAAAAAAGTAAAAAAAAAAAACATTAATTGGTTGAACAATATTGATACATAGTATATTTTCTAAAGTTATATAGATAAATAAAAATTCACTGAGTAGCTATGGAAACCATTATCATTTTCTTATAATATTAAAACTTTTGGAGTAAGCAGAAATACATTAGTGGATTTATCCACTTTGTGCTTATTCTTCATGCCTAATGTGAGCAGTAGCATATCTGATTGACATTCACAGGGCATATACGCATGACATTTCTATGAGATGCCATTTGGGCTTCCTCACGATGTTTTCCATCAACGGTGTGTATGTGGTGCTTTATCTGGAAAAATGTAGAGGTATGGTCTGTGGTTCAAACCTACAATTATTTATGTTGTTGCATATGAATACCACTGAAACTATGTATATATTGTATACATAGATGTAATATGTACATGTAAAATTTTCAGAAGTTAGAGGAAGAGAATCCGTTGGATATATTAAATAGTTTGCCACCCTTACCTGAAGAGGAGGAGATTGAACTCACACCAGAACTGAAAGAAGGTGAGTAATATTACAAATCACAATATAATATGGTAAAAATGTCTCAATAAAATCTTGATATTTATGCTATATGCTATTTTAAAGTTATTATTAAAAAAACCTGCCCGGTGCAAATCAGACTTGTACACTGAGGGTTCCATACAAACTTAAAATCTATGAAAAGAGTTATCAATGATTTTTGCTAACTTCCACTGTTCAGATTTTCTTCGTGTCCTACAAAAAATTAAGCTCTAATGACACTGGCATTGTTTATGTCAGTGATTTGCAAAGTGGTCAATATCAACCCCTGCAACTATGACAACCTGCAAGGGGTCTACGTCAGGGAAAAAAAATTTGGGGGTCCATGAAATAAAAATGGGGGTCCACGATAGTGGATCTCAACACATACACTGATAGTACCTATTTACTTACATCATACTATCTTATAATATCTAAACATATACATTATTTATAAAAGTACCTATGAAGTAAAAAAAATATTATATATGTGTTAGCGACAGTGAATAGTCGCACAGACTATCTCTAGCACCATGGCATAGAAACACGAAGGACAGGGAGTAAAGGGGAAGACGGGGAGGGGAAATGGCTGCTTTAAATTGACACGTCACACGGCGCGGGAACACACTTTAGGCCAAATAGCTTTAAGTTTTTAACACTAAACTTCACTACAGTTAGAAATTTACAGGAAATCAATATCAGGTAAGTAGGGGGTCTACCCAACACGGAAAAACATGGCAAGGGGTCTACGACACAAAAAAGTTTGGGGAACTCTGGTTTATGTAAAAAATATATTTTAGCGGTCTCTTTTATTTCGAAGAAATTTTAACCTTGAAGAAAACTTTTAACTGTAGCAAATTGAATATATTTTCACAGCCAAAGAGTTATACGATGCAGCAATGGCGAAACTAAAACGACGCTCACCAGACCTCAGAGCATCAATACTGCAGATCAAGCAGGCTGCGGATATTGGCTATATACCAGCTAAGATCAAACTAGCATGGTCATATCTATATGGAGAAGGTGTTGAGCTGGATTCTGATAAATCAAAGAAGATATTTGAAGAGCTTGCGGAAGAGGGAAACGCTGAAGCACATGCTGTAAGCAGATTTATTTTAATATCACTGTACTTATTACTCACACCTTCATTATTGTAAAACGATATTTCCAGGGTATGGGATTCTTATATGCTACCGGCATATCAGTACCGGTATCGCAAGCCAAGGCTCTAGTCCATTACACGATAGGAGCTATCGGCGAAAGCTCCTTCGCCCAGATGGCGCTCGGGTACAGGCATTGGAGCGGCAACACCGTGCCCAGCTCTTGCAATAAAGCCATGGATCTCTATATGAAAGTCGCAACTAAAGGTAAGATCTAATGTCTGGTAACGGAATCGTATGACGTGACATAATAAACCAAAGTGCAAGAGAAAAATCAGTGAGCAGGTGTGTTGAGCTTGGCATTGTTCTTGGTGTTATATAATTTTAATTTGAGATATTATTGTCTGCTGTTGTTTTGTTTTTTTTTTTTGTTTTGGTTTTAGTTGTCTGTTTTGATATTGTTAGTTAATGCTTTTGGGCCATGCCGTGGCTGTCTATTATTGGTATCCGTTACCGACATTTATCTTATGTATGTGATTCAGATTGTGAATGTGAAGTGTAATGGAGCTGTTGACAGCCTATAAATAAATCTATACTAATATTATAAAGCTGAAGAGTTTGTTTGTTTGTTTGTTTGTTTGAACGCGCTAATCTCAGGAACTATTGGTTCGAATTGAAAAATTCTTTTTTTGAGTTGAATAGACCATTTATTGAGGAAGGCTTTAGGCTATATCACATCACGATGCAATTATTAGGAGCGAAGAAATAATGGAAAATGTGAAAAAAACGGGGAAAATTATTCATCCTTGAGGGCTTCCATTGCGTGCGCTGCAAAAATGGTTCAAGATACCAAAAATATATGTAAGAAAGAATTATTCCTCTTGAAATGACCAAAAAAAATCTCCGCGACAGTATATGTCTATCTTTTAAGAAGTAGTCACTAGAACCGTTTTTATGGTAAACAAATTTGGTCAAAATTAATGCATTATTTGTTAAGAGTTGTATCAACGTAATAATATTAATCTTTATCCAAATAAATGTGTTGTTGATTAAGAGTATTTAATTGTGAACAAAATTGTCTTTGACATCACTTAATTTCAATGAACATCTTAGAAGATATTAAAAAACCTTATATAGCAAAACAACGTTTGCCGGATCAGCTAGTAAATAAATAATAATAAACATGTTCTAGTGATGTACTTGCAATCGGTGCACTCCAAAAGTATTAGTTACAGTGCTGTCCAAAATTACTCAAAAGAGTGCAATCTAAAGTGAATGCACTGCCAAAAGACATAGGATTTCGATGTCTGTTTGTTTTAATTTTACACAAATCCGTATTCGAATATCTGTGCGGGCTACTTCTACAGTTCTGGCAACACCGTACGGGTTGTCAACCGAAAAAATAATAATACAAATCATCATTCCAACATAATCCGATTCCAAAGTGTACAAGTGTGCTAAGGAGAGGTCCTTGAAGACACGAGTTTCCTGGAGGAGAAGCAGGGGCGCCTGAGGAGTTGGCGAAATGGTAGTCGCGGCAAGCTCTTTAGGCAGCCCGTGCCACTGTTGCGGAGCTGTCGAAGTACCGTACATCTTGTAAAACTGAATATTATCAGGTGGAGGGAACTGGGGTGGCGAGCCCGACCCAAATTCTAGGGGCGGCAGATAAGCACATCACCAAGCGATATCATTAACGCGTCTTAAGATATGCATAGATCGTTTTTCGTGAATATTTCGTATTTGCGTAATGTCGTATACATATGCTATGAACATTTACGTGTCAGCGAATGGATTCCGGTTCATAATTCACTAACAGCCAAAATTAATTTCCTATCTATCTTTAATTCGTAGATCGATTCAATTCAATTGTTAAAATCATCGTTCGCTCTCGCAGTGGCAAGTCGAGTGACATTCAGCGGAGGGCCGGCGATACACCGGACCCGGTTGATAGACGAGGCAGACGGCGGAGGCTCTAGCGGGAGCCTGGACAGCGATCTCATCGAGTACTACCAACTGTTGGCTGAGAAAGGAGACGTACAGGCACAGGTTTGTGTTAAAACATAATATTAATTAATAATTAATTTAATTAATTAATTTTTTTTTTTATATAATAGTTATAGAAAAAAAACCTAATTATATGATTAATGTAATTATTTTATAAATGATGATGATGTCCTAGCCGGTTTCGGCCACGGCGACTGTTTCAACACAGGTTAAGAAATTCGAGGTCCAGTTTTCGGAAACAGTCAATTGCGCAGGAGATATTTAAGTGCATAGCTGGACGCGCAGCCAGAAAAGCACTCTCTCGTCCGAGCTCCCTCAGGCCCAATGGAAAGGAGAACCAGTACGATCGGGAGGGAGCGGGATGCAGGTTTGGTCGAGTTTTCCTTCTCTGAACACCTGGTTGAATTGCGGTGTTAAAGAGATACTTTAGTCGCCTTTTACGACACCTCGGCAAGAAGAGGGGGGTGCTATTCTATTCTGCCGGCAGCCACCACGGCTTATAAATAATAATATATCGTCACTCTCTATTCCGTTCGGGGTGAGCAGAGATACATTTATGGCTATATCCACTTTCCGCTTATATGTCGTGCCCAATGTGACCAGTAGTACTGTTCTCAGGGCTCTTGCACATGACATTTCTCTGCGAGTTTCCTCACGATGCAATCCTTCAACGGTGAGCATGTGGTACCAAAGCCCGTACGTAATCTAGAAAAACCCAGGGGTACGTATCGGGATTCGAACCTACGACCGTAAGCGTTGTCGCGCATTATCCACTAGGCCCAGAGATGAGCAAAAAGTAATCTGATTAATAATGAACGATTACAAAATGTAGTCGTAATTTTAATTTTCTTGCTCTGTAATCATGATTAAATCCATTTATAACATTAAGAAATCATAAATGTGTATACAATCTGGGATTTTGTAGTGTTTAAAACATAGACGAGCAAAATGCAGTCATATTAATGGTAAAAAACGTAAAATGTAATCGTTAATAATTTTCATTAATATGATTACATTTTGCCCATCTATGACTAATCCACTACAGCCACAATAATAAGAACCAATTAATAGTATTGTAATGGAAAAAAAATTGTGGGCATGTAGTTTCCTTATGTCTACCGTTACTCGTGTCCGTGTTGGGACTACGGCTTTACTGAATCTAGGAAAATATACATGAAAACTCAACAATTTTTTGGTATGTATAACCAGCAGTAGCGTTCATGCCATAGATGCATGAAAGCATTGCATGCCATGACGATAAATAAATCTGGAATAAATTGCTTAAAGTTAAACAAAAAAGGGAACCCTTTATATTCATATCTATTCCATATTCACGCCGTCTATCATTCCTATGAAAGCAATATAATATTAACTATCATAATATAATATTCAAATTAATCACGAGTTCTGCCTACCCTATCCAAATATCCTATGCACGTCACTGATAACCAGTAATAATAAATGTATGGTTTTTGAGGTGGGTATGGCGATTGCACGAACTGGGTCGTGAGCGCAGTACACAAGTGTAAAGACCGTCATAGTCACTCGCTTTGGTCTATTGCGTTTCGAGATCAGCTTGTGTATATCCAGTAACTCATATACCTAGAGACCTTCAGTCGTGGTATTTGTGGGCCGACATGACGATGGCGACTGTCAACGGATTTTCTTCCCTTGGCGATTGTTACGGTTCTTGAACTACGCTGGTCTTCAGGTGTAGTGATGAAAATTCCCGGGAATTTTCCCAAAGTGCCCAAAACTTCCGAGGACATTTCGTAAATTCCCGGGAATATTCCCAAAGAAGTTTTGGGCACTTTGGGAAAATTCCCGGGCATTTTCATCACTATTCAGGTGTGATGTAGTCACATTGACGAGTCAGTATAAAAAAAAACGAATCGGGTTTTTTCACAGGTTGGTTTGGGTCAACTCCACTTCCAAGGGGGCCGTGGGGTCACACTGGACCTGAGCAAAGCGATGCATTACTTCCAACAAGCGGCCAAGACAGGGAACGCAGTCGCCAATGCTTTCCTCGGCAAGGTAATTCATATTTTATATATTGAAACTAGTTGACCCGGCAAACGTTGTTTGCCATATAAGTTATTTCTAGGTAATTTCTAGTAGAAAAATAAAAACAAAAAATGTTGTCCAAAAATTAAAAAAAAGAGTGTTAAGGGTTAACAACCCTTATCACTTAGGGGTATGAAAAATAGATAGTAACCGATTCTCAGACTTACTGAACACGCATATAGACTTTGGTAAAAAATCGGTAAAGCCGTTTCGGAAGAGTAAGGTAACTAACATTGTGACACGAGAATTTTATATATATATAAAGATGATATAAAATGTATTGATTTGTATCAGCTGGTCACTTAGCATTTGCTAAGCTGGAGAGGATGTTCGAATGAGCCGATTCAGCCGCTTATATAGTAACACCACTGTGTGCGGGAGGCGGTGCGGGACCCGGGCGGCGGCACGCGCGGGGCGAGCGCAATCGTTGTATGCGGGCTGCTCGTGATGTGGTGTAGCGTAGGGGTGTTACAACACTTAATATTGAACTAACTCGACAACCTATCACATAAAATAATAACTCTTTTAAACATAATAAAGTGCAATTCAACAACGTGAAATTATAATCGTTTTGGAGACGAAAAACGCTTGACAGGCTTGAGATACGTTTCCCTTCGACCTCAATCTCGCCTGATGATGAGATTGAGGCCGATGATGGAGCTTGCTCACGCAATAAATACCAATCCACTCGTCCTTCGAGGACTGGTTAGGTTAGAGCTACATTCTTTGATTCCACCAGCCCCATTCCACCACAAAACCACAAGACATCGTGTCGGATACCATCCGTATGTGGTGGGTGTTCCTTATATCCGCACGAGAAGATTCGCTTCTACATTCATCATGCGAACAGCTAAAGAGTGGAATATGCTACCAGCGGCCATATTTCCGCGATCTTATAACCTGGGAGTCTTTAAAAGAAGAGTGAATAGGCATTTGTTAGGCGGACGCGGTTCATCATCGGACTCATATTCACCTTCCACCAGGTGTGATTAAGGTCAAGCGTTCGCCTATAAGTTATAAAAAAAAGGGGTATGGCAGACAGTATTTTGTGTCATACCTCGAATAATTTCAAGATTCGGGGCTGAATTTCACCCGGTATAATACACAAAGTAATAGAGGAGTCGTGAGAATAAATGCATTTTCAAATTTCCAGATATACTTGGAAGGTGGGGACGGCATCAAAGCAGATAACGAAACAGCTTTAAGGTACTTCAGGAAGGCGGCGGAACTCAACAACCCAGTTGGACAGAGCGGATTAGGTTTCATGTATTTGCAGGTAAAACCCTTTGTACGGTACTTCGATAGCTCCGCAAGTGGCACGGGCTGCCTAAAGAGCCCTCTCACTTACCGCGATCACCAGTTCGCCAACTCCTCAGGGGCCCCTGCTTCTCCTCCAAGATACTGGTGTCTTTGAGGATCTTCCAAGCACACTTGTACACTTTGGAATCGGATTATTTGGTTGAGTTTAATGAATATTTGTATGTTTTATGTCGTTACTCGGCGGATCGGTTCGAGCGAGAGCAAAACTCAATTGTCAACCCGTACGGTGTTGCCAGAGCATAATCGAAGTTGTCCGCACACTTATAAGAATACGGAACACCCTTTTTTTAAATTCATCAGTTTTGTATCTGCAGTTTTTAATTTTTATGATTTACAAGCTGACACTGGATCTCAGTTACACCTGGTGGAAGGTGAAGATAGTCCCACGATAGACCGCGTCCGCCCGACAAATGATAAAATAATAATAATAATTTATAAGTTAAACAATTACAAAGCAGCACATTAAAGTCAGCTGACACCCAAACTAGGACTGCCTGTATCTTGTATGTCAGCACATTTCACACAATATGTTACATACAGTTAATAACCGCTGCGTAGCTCCAATCTTAACTCAAAGCAATACAACAATAATATCACATATCAAACAATAGACTATACAACCAAAGTAAATAATAATTTCACAAGAATGTTAATGTTAAAGCCCAAATACATCTATTCCCACAACAGTTCCTCAGTATCATTATATTTGCCTAAATGCCTATTCACTCTTCTCTTAAAGACTCCCAGGTCATAAGATCGCGGAAATATGGCCGCTGGTAGCATATTCAACTCCTTAGCTATTCGCATGACGAATGTAGAAACGAATTTTTTCGTGCGAATAAATAAATTGATTTCTTTCATTGTACCATTAATGGTACACGCTGACCGATGGCGCAATTGTGTATGTACCATAAATAGTACACGCTGACCGATTAAATAGCCCTAAATGTACCATTAAATTAATGGTAAATGCCGGTGGGAACGTGTTAATAGAAGTGTCATGTGTTCTAGTGCTGTGAGAACGGCGATCAGCTGCGCCACTGGTCGCGTTGGGCACGCTATATAAGCGCAAAGTACATTTACCATTAATGTATCTTTGTTGACCCCGAAAGGGATATAGCGTGATGATATTTTACAAATTCACCGTTATGCTGCAGGGCCGCGGCGTGCCTCAAGACACGAACGCCGCGTTCAAGTACTTCACGATGTCCGCTAACCAGGGCTGGGTCGAGGGTCAACTACATTTGGGCTTCATGTATTTCGGTGAGTCCTGACATTTCAATATCCTAGGGTGTGTGTGTGTGCGGTGATGTGGGTGAGCACATATGAATAAACACACCACCAATATAATTGTCACTTAATTTTAATTATCACAATTTAACTTGTGTTTCAAAACGAACCCATACAGGATTACCTCGCTGTCTGTTCGTCTGGTTGTCATAATGACACCTATTGGTATGAACTTGTAATTTTTTTTTTTACACTGGCTCGACATAGTGACTACAGAGTACCTGATGGTAAGTGCAATGTAGTCCACAAACAAAAGCGACTATCAAAGGATGAAAATCCATTGATAGTCAACGTCGTCATGTCGGCCCACATATAGCACGACTGAAGGTCTCTAGGTATATGAGATACTGGATATACACAAGCTGATCCCGAAACGCGACAAGCCGAAACTGGTTACTATGACGAGCGTTACACTGTGGTCGCGATCCAGACGAGCACCGACGCCCTACCACCTCGCTGCTGCTCGTTTAGCACCACCCAGGAGTCACGTGTAGGGAAACCAGGGTAAAGCCTACGGACGCGAGCAGCTTCGACTCCCAAAAATTTACAATTTTTATTTACAATGACTCAAAAAAGTGACTTCCGAACACCTGATAGTAATTACAGTGTAGTCCAAAAATATCAGCCAGTGTTAAAGGTCGAGAATTTGTTAAAATCCTTCGTTGTCATGTTGGCCCACGACTGAAGGTCTCTAGGTATGACTTACTGAACGTACACAAGCTGATCCCGAAACGCGACAGGCCGAGAAGTATCACTAAAAGATATAAATAAGGTGGTGGAGTGGACGAGGAGTGACATCCTAAAATTATTGTTATGTGTAGTTTGGACATATAATATATCGAGGGGGGAAGGCTATTTGGTTTAACCTTTTTCTTGATAGTGTATCTGTGGAGATACATAAGAATTTACAAAACCTATTGCCATAAGTTTTTTAGCGCAAACTTAATATTTTTATATGAATATTTAGGTAATTTCTCAGTTTTTGAACGCACGGTTAGTTTCTATTAGACATCCTTGGAACATAAGGGATAAACGGTATGAATATTATTTTGATATTGAAAGAAAGAACATTCTGCCAAGTTAAGGGTTAAGCCACATTTTTTGGTGATATGGATTACTATATATATAAATTATATATATGTATATAGTTTATATTAATATATATTTGGAATCGGTAAAAACGCTGATTCCGAATATATATATATTACTATATCACCGAAAAATGTCGCTTAAACCAAATCACCCCTCGATATTATTCAATGTCTATTGATAACCATAAGAAAAACTGTTTAAAAAGGATTTCGATATGTGTTGGAGGTGCATTGTAATGATAAATTAAAAAAAAACCAGTTACTATGACAATGTTTATATTTGCATACTGTGGTCACTACCCAATTCGCGCAGTCGTTCTACCACCTCAAAATTCCATGTGAATAATAATATCTCCGGCAGGTGGTATCGGCGTCCGCCGCGACTTCAAGCAGGCCAACAAGTATTTCTCATTGGCGTCGCAATCGGGCCACGTGCTTGCCCTCTACCACCTGGGGCAGATGCACGCGCAGGGCCTCGGCGTGCTGCGCTCCTGTCCCACCGCTGTCGAGGTACACACCCTTATTTGTTATTTTGTAAGCCGTGGTGGCTGCCGGCAGAATAGAACAGCACCCCCCTCTTCTTGCTGAGGCGTCGTAAAAGGCGACTCAGGTATCTCTTTAACACCGCAATTCAACCAGGTGTTCAGAAAAGGAAAACTCGACCAAACCTGCATCCCGCTCCCTCCCGATCGTACTGGTTCTCTATTCCATCGGGCCTGAGGGAGTACAGACGAGAGAGTGCTTTTCTGGCAGCGCGTCCAGTTATGCACTTAAATATCTCCTGCGCAATTGACTGTTTCCGAAAACTGGACCTCGAATTTCTTAATCGGTGTTGAAACAGTCGCCGTGGCCGAAACCGGCTAGGACATCATCATTTGTAATCCGCTCTTGTAACCAAAGGTTTGCCCGGTTAGGGTACAAAAACACACCGAGTCTCATAAGGAAGCGGGTACCCCACCTTTTCCTTAGCACTCGGCGGATGGGAGAAGGAAATCTCGGTGGTTTTAGTCATAGTCTGACACACCGGAGGCAATGGCTCTCACCGTTGCTCTGATGATCGTTGAGGATTTCCACTACGTAAAAAAAAGGTATAAAAACACCAGCCCTTGTTATGTATTTTTTTATTACTATACTAATAAGTGTGTTATAGCAGATGGGTTGAAGGCAGTATAGTTCGCTTCTCTCTGGGAATAGAGGGAGAGGAAAAAGACTTAGTGTGGGTGATCGGTGCGTCCAAGGGAAATTCTGATTTTTTACTCAATCCCTTAGTGTGAATCTAGCTAATGAGATATAATGAGTGCAATTTACAGTCAGTATTAAGATGATATATCGATTAAACCCTAGGAATGAGGGTAGTCGTTGAGGCGGTGGGACGATTGCTCGAACTGCGTTTTGATCACAGTACACAAGTGTAAAGACCTTCATAGTGACTCGCTTCGGCCTGTCGCGTTTCGGGATCAGCTTGTGTACGTTCACTAACTTATATATCTAGACCCATCACCTTCAGTCATGTTTTATAAGGGCCGATATGACGACATAGATTGTCAATGGTATTTCGTCCTTTGATAGTCTTTGTTTTTCTTGGGCTGCACTGTACTTTCCATCAGGTGCAAATGTAGTCACTTAGTTGAGCCAGTATAAAAAAAGAAACTATATTCGGCAGCACGTGCTGCTGACAGTACAATATGCTGCTGGGTAGCAATGCTGTTTCAACAGAGTACGCTCTAATTGAATCTATGTAAACCAATCTAGTTGATTTGAGACAAGTAGTATTAATACTGCTGCTGCTTCGACGACATAAATGAAAAAAATGAAATGAAAATGTATTTATTTCGCCACAAACCAACAAAAAACCAGAAATTTGAATGCAGCAACACAAACAACACACAGAGACAAAAGAAAATACAAAACATATAAACATGGCGAAATGTGACCTTCATCAGCCTAAAGCCACAAAGGTAGTCTGCAGCGCTGATTTTCGTGAAGGGCCCCGGTCGTGTTACATCTAATTAGAAATATCTATAAGCAATAAAAATATACAATAAATGGAAATAACATCTAGTTTAAGTAATCTTAAATATAAGAGTTTATAATAATAAGTTTAAGCAATAGCAACACACCCACTGTACAGATTTCCCTTTACTGGGTCATGAGCGGGGAGATTGAATTGAAACCACTAGATACAGGTCACCACTGGTTTAATTAATTCACATATATAGCACGTTAAACCAATACTTGATATCTCTTAGGTATCTCTGTCGTTTCGTCACAATCTACAATATGGCACCTTTGCCTTATATGCAGCTGCTGTGAACGAAACTATAACGCGATGCAATTTGGCACAGCGCCATCTACCGAACCGACCTGCATCACGCCATAGTCTGCTCACAGCAGCTGACTCATGTTCTTTTACTCGAACACCCACTGAAAAATAAACAATACCAAAAT
The DNA here is from genome assembly GCA_036320925.1 of Automeris io. NCBI lineage: Eukaryota > Metazoa > Arthropoda > Insecta > Lepidoptera > Saturniidae > Automeris > Automeris io. The sequence goes on from JAUDJH010000018.1 coordinate 1,089,445, forward strand.
ACATACAAAAATAAATCGACTACAAAATGTATGTATGTATGTGTAATGTTACTATAACTTAAAAAAAAAGCTAAGAGTGAACAGAGCGTTGGCTTTGCTTGCGATCAGTTGTTCAAGAACGTGTGCGAGCGCGGCGAGTGGGGCAGCCGGCTGATGGTGGCGCACGCCGCGTACCGCGCGCGGGACTCGGACTCCGCCTTCCTGCAGTACCTCACGCTGGCCGAACGAGGGTACGAGGTCGCGCAGAGCAACGCCGCCTTCCTCCTGGACAACGGTCAGTGCTCTCGCCACCATCCCGCTTCTGATGCAATTGAACTTTAATATAAATCGACACAAAGACGGCTGTATTGGAAGGTTGTGCGTGGGAGAATAATGGAGTCTATCTTCTAGAATGTCTCAGCACCGGTTCACCTTATAATCGTTAATTAATCTTCTATCTTCTACACCCTGGCTGATATGCCAAGTATGCTGATATAGCAAAAGCCCTTTAAAAATCATTTTTTTTTACACTACCTCGACATAGTGACTACAGAGTACCTGATGGTAAGTACAGTGTAGTCAAAAAACGAAAGCGACCATCAAAGGATGAAAATCCATTGATAGTCTACATCGTCATGTCGGCCCACATATACCACGACTGAAGGTCTCTAGGTATATGAGCTACTGGATATACACAAGCTGATCCCGAAACGCGACAAGCCGAAACTGGTCGCTATGACGGGCTTTACACCCATGCACTGTGGTCGCGATCCAGACGGGCACCGGCGCCCTACCACCTCGCTGCTGCTCGTCTTGTATAAAGATATTTTTTTATACCCATGATCAAACTTAAACTTAGGGAAACAAATTGTTTTGGTATTCTTAAAAATGAAATCCAATATATTAAAATTATTTACGATCAATCGGTGTAATAAGCAAAAAAAAAAAAAATTAAAAATCGATCGAAAGTTGTCATTACTGTTAGTATACAAGCATGTAAAACTGGGTAAAATTAGTAGACCTTTGTAAAGAATCATGACTTTGCGATTTTTTCGGAATAAGGTAGTTTACAATACGAATACTTAATCGCAAATTTTCGTGCTAGGGTCACAGCGGTCACACAATCACACATCAATTTGATAATAAGAACAAGAATTGTTGATTTGCAGTTAAAAAATGTAAAGGTACATATCGCTATACTATAATATCTAAGCACTATAAATATGCTAATGGGTTTTATGTGCGAATGAACTTATTTTTAATAATTGCTCGATGTTCGACCTGGTTATACAGGCCTGGTTACGCAGTTTGAAGCGCGGCGCAGTTTTAGGCAGGCGCGAGAATTTACTTTATCTACCCGCTTTTGTTCTTGATGATTTGAATAGTTACAGTACACAAAAAACAGGAGATATATTACTTCATTTTTAGCCGCGCGTTTTTTACTAAATTATATTTGCATATATTTCTTATATCCATGTCAGGTGACGTCGGCTTGTTCGACGAGGCTGAGAGGTACGCTCGTGCCCTACAGTTGTGGGGCCGCGGCGCTGCGCAAGGCTGTAGCGCTGCTAGGGTCAAACTCGGTGACTACCATTACTACGGTCTCGGGACTCCGAAAGACCTCGAGGCGGCTGCCCATCACTACAGGTGAGTTTATTATATTCGAAAACCTGTATAGTATATTAAGGTACTTCAAAAGAAGGATGTTCAAGTCTCATCTATACAGAGTTACCGGTGACGAACGCATAACCACTTAAAGGTGGCTTTAGTTTATCAAGACTGAATACTTTTGCTGTGCGACTTTTTCTAATCCATTGATTGTTTTTCAAATAAAAAAAAAAAACAGTTCTAATCTTAATTTCACGTAAACCTTCCTCAAGGTGCGACGGCGCGATGCAAAGGCGAACCTATCTAGTGGGTTGCGGTGAGGTGAGCGGACGCGGGCCGACTGTGACATACCTACGTCAGAATCAATGAGAATTGAAATATAGTTATTTATGAGACAGATCTATAATTCGCTCTACATATATCAATATATATATTATATATCAATAATTTGATAGAAAAATCCACTTAAACTAAAAATTCTTAATGAATACAGGATGAATACAAATATACTGAAAGTTAATGATAACACTTCGTGACTCGGTTTGTGTACCAAAAAAAGTTTATAGAAGTGCCATATGTCGATAACACTATGGCACATCAGCACGCAAGCGGTTATAGTAAAATGAAGTGTAGAAGAACGTGATAATAATGTTTAGGCAGAGATGGGCAAAATGTAATCTGATTAATGATTAACGATTACAAAATGTAGTCGTAATTATAATTTTGTTGCTCTGTAATCATTATTAAATCCCTTCAAAACATTAAGGAGATATAAATAAGTATGCAATTGCGGATTCCGTAGTGTTTAATACATAGATGAGCAAAATGCAGTTATATTAATGATGAAAAACGCAAAATGTAATCGTAATCGTTTTTATTTAATCTGATTACATTTTGCCCGTCTATGTGTGCAGGATAGCGTCGGAGCAGCTGCACAACGCGCAGGCGACGTTCAACCTGGGCTACATGCACGAGCGCGGGCTCGGGCTCGCGCGCGACGCGCACCTCGCCAAGCGCTGCTACGACCTGGCCGCCGAGACCTCGGGCGACGCGCGCCTGCCCGCCGCGCTCGCGCTCGCCGCGCTGCACGCCAGCGCCGCGCTGGACCTGTTCGCGCAGGTACACTGCACTGCACCCACACCGCGCCACGCCACGCCACAACACGCCACACCACACCACACCACACCACGCCACACCACGCCACAACACGCCACACCACACCACGCCACAACACACCACACCACGCCACACCACGCCACACCACACCACGCCACACCACACCACACCACGCCACACCACAACACACCACGCCACACCACACCACACCACACCTACCTCCAGCATAAGAGCAAACGATCAGGGCCACACAGACAGAACCTTACTTATTGTTCGCGCACTATCAAGAATGACAACTTTTTGCAAACGCGTCATCTTTTTGCCGCTGCCCATAGATGTGCAAAATGTAATCAGATTAATGAAAATGATTAACGATTACATTTTACGTTTTTTACCATTAATATGACTCATTTTGCTCATTTATGTTTTAAACACTACAAAATCCCAGATTGTATACACATTTATGATTTCTTAATATTTTAAATGGATTTAATCATGATTACAGAGCAAGAAAATTAAAATTACGGCTACAATTTGTAATCGTTGATCATTAATCAGATTACATTTTGCTCATCTCTGGCGCTGACACCTAACCTTTCAAAGTGTTATTAGTGGCTAACAGGAGCCAAGGCATTTGTGGAAGTTACAATAGGGATGTTTATTTTATAATTTACAGGCATGCGCTTGTCCTCAGTCATACTTGGTGGAAAGTGAAAATGAGTAGACATGGAGCCTGAGAGAGGCTACTGACTGACAGGCTCGTTGGAAGAGTATAGATCCTCAAGCCAAGCAGACAGCGAGATGAGCGTTTTTGGTCAGTGGAAGTCTGGCACCCCGTGCCGCCGCCCTCACTCTTTCTCTCTCGATCATTCTATATGACAGGATTCGCGTATAAAAAAAAAAATATTTGTTCCTTGTAACGTACTGTTGGCGTTTAGTACGCGTTACTATGAATAAAACAGCGACTATGATCAAACAGTACTTATTTACTTTAAATACAATCGTTTTTTATTCACTCGCACGCAGCTATGAATTCACGTAAAACAGTAACGAATGAAAACAAATAACATTTAAATGTTTCATTTAGGTTGCGTTCATGATTCCATCACATATTTCAATGAACATACTTCCTTGCAATATTGAGTTACAAATAATAATAATGTAGGATGGATGTTATTGTGTGAAATATTATTATGCATGAAGTAGTAAATGCGTAGATCGGAACGTATGGGAGTGAAAGGAAGGAAAGATAGAAAGAGAGAGTGGATAAAGGGTTTTTTTTTCGACGCGAGCGCTTTTTAATATTAAGACGTAAAAAAGTGTTAAGAAGTAAAATTATTTTGAAAAAGTGCAATAAAGTATTCTGATCCAAAGATCCCCAAAAGTACAATAATAATAATATAACGTCACGCTATATCCCTTTGGGGTGAGCAGAGATACATTAGTGGCTGTATCCACTTTGCGTTTATATGTCGTGCCCAATGTGACCAGTAGCGCAACTGATCTCCGTTCTCATACATATGACATATCTCTGCGAATTTCCTAACGATGCTTTCCTTCATCGGTGAGCATGTGGGGTTTAAATACCCGTACGTAATCTAGAAAAACCCAGAGTTAAGTTCCGGGATTTGAATCTATGACTATTCACACTGCCGCACTAGGAACCCGGTCCATTATCCGACAAGTCACCACAGCCACTTAACACTTCTTTCCATAATGATGGAAATTTCCATCATAACATTGAATGCCCAAATATTATATAAAAGAACAACTTCACTTTAAGTTGATCGTGTCTGGATACCTTTTGAATGTCCATTGCATAAAAAAAAACAGCTGTCAAAACTGAGCAAGTGTCAACAACTACTAGTGTAAGTGTCAGCAACTATCAGTAAAACGAGCTTCAAGTTGTCATTCCGCTGTTTGTTGTAGTCGCAATAAACGTATAATTTTGTTTTTAATTTTGTTTTATTATATTTGAGTTTCTATTGCATTGGATATCATTGGATTTCTATTGCGTATTATTGGATATTTAAAAATATCGTCTTTTATTTCTATTGGTACTAAGCTAATGATCTAACTTTGCATGGTGGTGAAAATTTCCATCATATTGTTTTTTGCTAAATTTATACTATAAATATATACTAAGATTTTTTTTAACAATTTTTCCTTTAATTTTATCATCATCAGAACATAAATTATATCACTTTGATTTATTCACTAATAAAGAACAAATCATGCAAAGACGGGTTAAGGCATATTAACTTAATTTGTCTATATTTATTTCAGAGTCCCCTGGCGATGCTCTTCCTAACGGGGAGTGATTCTATGTTCCTTTCCAACTGGGACCTCTACCTCATCACCGTGCTGCTAGGCGGCCTGGGCCTCGTCATATACCTTCGGAGACAAACGCTTCAGCCTGCGAATTGACGTAACTGCCAAGTTTCTGGTAACGTCAGAATAAACAGTGTTTTAGGCGCATTATAATTACTTAAACAGGTCTTATTGCGTTTAAACTTACCTAAAACAAATTAATTTATCAAAAACCAGCATGCACATAGATCAAAAATAGCGGAACAGCTGCTCGACGAGGGGCCCAATCTCTGCTTTGAACTGCATATTCCAAAAATCATCTCCAGAGATCGTTTTGTTAATCATGATTGGTTCGAGAAGCGATCGAAATTAGAAGCACAAAACTTTCAGTTGGGATGAAATGGGTTTAAGTCATCATTGGCGTGGAACCCAGTGATTGGAAGACAAGGATATCGTTTTAAAAGTGCTATCACTGTGAGTGTTATGTGTCGTGGCTATTAAAATTATCAACAACAAAAGAGGGTAGAGGAATAATTTCCGCCCCTGATGAAAATTCCGCGGCACGTCAGACTGCTCGTAACCACGGCCTGTGTAATCAGGTCGAAACGTCCAGCCATAATTAAAAGTAAGTTTATTCGCGTATAACACCCGCTTAGCTATTTATAATGAGTACAAAACGTGAATGTTTATTATGTATTATATTTTTCGCTTTTCTTATAGGGAGTGAACTGGAAAAAATAAGTTTTAAAAGTGTACAATATATCGGAATCTAATTTGTTCCCGAGTGACAAACTTATTAGGTAAAAGACGATATCGCGTTAATACCATGAGTTGCCTGCACCAAAGTTTTTAATGTGAGATAAGAGGACTGATTTTGTAAGGGCTGGCGCTTTCTAGCAAAGCGCTAATTCTTTTCTCCATCGCATTATCGGTGCGGTCGCGGCCTTGAGTGTATCCTTTTTTTTTCGAATGTCGAGGCGTTGGCTATCGGGAAAGGCCTTCACAACTAAACCGGGCGAGTTGAGTATATCCGAAGCGATATTAGTTTCAAATCTATTTTTTAAATATTTAAGTAAGATTCGAAATCCTTTCTGTATTGTCCAATTGGTTAGCGCCGGTCGCAATAAATCATTTTGGGGGTATTTTTACATTAGCGACACTTTAGGTGTAATGTCATAATGCTTAAGTGTTGCCAAGTGAGGAGTTAAAAATAATTTAAACATTTCGCAGTGAAAGTTTCGGGGCATCGATATATTTATTGTCTTTTTGATTACAACTTAATATTAAAATGTTTTATGTAAATAAAGTGTTTTTTGTTTTTATGAGTTTTTTTTTTCTACAGATTTGTTTGGTACGGTGAAGGGTTTATTATTTTACATATAGGTTTTGACTCATAGTTACATATTTTTTATCGCTAACAAATAGAAAAAGGTCTAAACGAAACATTTGTTTTAGTCAAATTTTTATTGATGCCAAGATACTTTTCTTATTTATAATAACAGTGTAGAAAAAGTATACCTAACAGTAATTTTTTTAAATGTTATTGTGGTTAACTATTTGTGCTATATTGTAGGTATTAAGAAATATGTTTTTATGTAACCACCCGCCATCAACGGGTGCATATGATTGACCAATAAATAAGCAGTCTGCGATAGTCCGTCTTTCATTTAATACATTACATTGGCGCAGGCGGACTAAACTATAAAATTCTAAAAAATGCCTTTCGGAACAGTGGAACCTTTCATAATAGGCGTACATAATTGGGACGCGTACTGTAAACGAGTGAAACAGTTTATTAGATTAAATAAAATCGAGAAGGACTTGCAAGTAGCTACTTTAGTGACACACATAGGAATTGAGTGTTATGAGCTAATGTGCGATTTGTGCTCTCCGGATCATTCGAGGAATTGGAACGCATAGTGAAAGACCATCTCGAGCCACGACGGTCGGAGATCGCAGAACGACATATATTTCGGCAAAGGAAGCAAAGCAGCGAAGAAACCGTTAGCGAGTACCTACAAAATCTAAAACATCTTGCTAAGACGTGCAATTTTAGTAAAAACTTAGAAGAAAATCTTAGAGATCAATTTGTTTCCGGACTTCGCATTGAGGATATGAGATCCAGGCTGTTTGCCGAACAAAATTTAGATTTTAAGCGAGCGGTGGAGTTGGCCTTGGCATTGGAAGCGGCGGACAGGCATGCAGCGGCGGCGGCGGCTGGCGGACCCGGGCCTAGCAGTATGGACAGCGCGGGCGCAGCATTCGACGGGCTGCAGCGGGTCGGCATAACGGCGACGACACCGGTCTACACAGGCACTTCGAGCGGCGCGCTCCGGAGCGCACGCCCAGGACAGCATCGATTACGAGTACCAGCAGGGGTTGCAGCGCCAGGCGCCGGCGGTGACAACGGTAGCAGCGGGCAGCGCGCTAGCCGTGTGGATCAATGTACGCGCTGCGGAAAATTTAATCACGTTGCGGCGCGATGCAGGTACAGGATGTATTCCTGTGATCGGTGCGGCGAAAAAGGACATTTGAAGGTCATGTGCAGAAAAAGTGTCAGCAATCAAGGTTTGTCTGGAAGGGACAAAGGTCAGTTTTTTTTAAATGAGTCGAATTCTGAAGGTGATCTTAATTTTTACAATTTTGTAAATGACGGTACGGATGGACCTTATTTAATAGACATTAACGTTGAAAATCGCACAATTAAATTCGAAATCGACACCGGTAGTAAAATATCTGTTATTTCTAAGGATTGTTATGATAAATGTTTTTCATATTTAAAATTAGTTAACGATTCGCCCCGATTAAAGACTTACACTGGCAGCGTAATCAAGCCGTTAGGTTACATTGTGGTGAAGGTTGCATTTGGGTCATTAAATACAAATTTACAGTTATTCGTCATAGAAAATGGGGGCCCGCCTCTATTGGGTCGTACTTGGATAAGATGTATGAATTTAAATGTAACACATTGTAATAATATTACATCAGAATCAGTTGACGAGAGTGTAGACCGGTTACGAAAAGACTTTCCAGAAGTATTTGCTGAGGGGTTAGGTACATATAAATCTCGTATAAAATTGCATTTAACTGATTCGAGCCCAGTGTTCGTGAAGGCGCGCGCGCTGCCGCTGGCACTGCGCGGCCCGGTCGAGCGCGAGCTAGCGCGGCTGCAGCGCGAGGACGTCATATACAGGGTGGATCGTTCAGATTACGGAACACCTATAGTTCCTATAATTAAAAAAAATGGTGACATACGTATTTGTGGTGATTATAAGGTCACAATTAATCCACGTTTGAAAGATTTTCATTATCCGCTACCTCGTATAGAAGACATATTTGCCAGTTTAGCAGGAGGAGAACAATTTACAAAAATAGATCTATCTAATGCCTATCAGCAAATTCTTCTTACGGAAGACTCGCAACCGATGACGGCTATAACCACCCATATAGGTACTTTTGTTTATAAACGTGTACCATTCGGTATTAAGTGTATACCAGAAAATTTCCAAAAATTAATAGAAGAAACTATAAATGGCTTGCCGTCCACGGTGGCTTTCCAGGATGATATTTGTATAACAGGAGTAGACAGAGCTACTCATCTTAAGAACTTGCGAGCTGTACTGAATAGGTTGCGGGATGCAGGGTTGCGTGTGAATTTGTCTAAATGCGAATTTTTTAAAAATTGTGTAACCTATTTAGGTTATCGGATAGACAAAACCGGATTGCACACTGATGTTAATAAGATTGAGGCGATAGTTTCTGCGCCTGCTCCTAAAGACATAACTCAATTAAGAAGTTTTTTAGGTTTAGTAAATTTTTATTCAAACTTTTGTATTAATTTTAGTAATATTTTACAGCCTTTGTACAATTTACTTAAGAAAGGGGTTAAATGGTATTGGAATGATCGTTGTGAACGTGCTTTTAATGAGATTAAAAGTTTGCTGAGCAGTAGCCCGGTGCTCGCGCACTACGACCCTGCGTTGCCGGTGATACTGTCAGTGGACAGCAGCGCTTACGGGCTGGGCGCCGTGCTCACGCACAAGTACCCGGACGGTTCCGAGCGGCTCATTAGCTGCGCTTCGCGTACTTTGAATGCGCCCGAGCGTAATTACTCGCAGTTAGATAAAGAAGCTCTGGCAATCGTGTTCGGTGTCACCAAACATCATCAATATTTATACGCCAGACATTTTTTCTTGCGTAGCGATCATCGTGCATTAAGTTACATTTTTGGTAAACACAAAGGCATCCCGCAAACGGCTGCAAGCCGCTTGCAAAGGTATGCGGTGCGGTTAGGCGCTTATAACTTTGACATAGAATTTGTACCATCGAAAAATAATTGTTTTGCTGATATGTTGTCTCGTTTGCCATTACACTATATATACAGCGATACTTGTTACACTGACAATAATAAAGGTAGTTATTTGAATTATGTGGAAAATGAATTGCCAATAACGTTTCAGGAAGTGCAAGAGGAATCACGGAAAGATAGTCAGCTAAATAAAATTATTGGTTATATTAAATTCGGTTGGCCAGATCGTATTGAAAATGAACGAGATAGGGTATATTTTTTAAAGAAAGATAATTTATTTATTGAACATAATTGCTTAGTGTGGGGATATCGTATTGTGATACCGCTTAGTTTGCGCGCTATTATTTTAGATGAGCTTCATAGTGGGCATATCGGAGTTGTCAAAATGAAGCAAGTAGCACGTAACTACGTTTGGTGGGAGGGCATAGACGCGGATATTGAACGAACTTGTCGTGAATGTTCGGCGTGCGCTTCGCAACGCGACCATGCCCCGCCAGCGCCTTTACATTCGTGGTCTTGGCCGAAGGAACCCTGGGTCCGACTCAATATAGACTTTTTAGGCCCATATCGTAACAGATATTTTTTGGTAATAGTAGACGCCCACTCAAAATGGATAGAGGTAGAAAAAGTTCCTAGTACTTCGGCCTCTGCAGTGATTAACAGCTTAAGGAAAATTTTTGCACGTTTCGGACTTCCGCGCAGTATAGTCAGCGATAACGGACCGCCGTTCAGCTCGGCTGAATATCTCAAATATTTACAAATTAATGGCATTAGGCGGATTTTAGTAGCACCGTATCATCCGTCTAGTAATGGAGCCGCAGAAAATGCAGTAAAATTAGTCAAACAAGTATTGAAAAAGGCAACTACTGAAAATGAGGACGTAAATGTAGCATTATGTAGATTTTTATTTACACACCGGAACACTGAACACTGTACTACACAAAAAGAGCCAGCAGTAGCAATGTTAGGACATAGGTTACGTGTTAGATTAGATTTACTCCGACCCGATACAAGCGAGCTCGTTCGCGACAAGCAATGCGCGCAGGAGGAGCGTCGCGGCGGGAGGTTGCGCGAAGTTTCCCCAGGGGAGACTATAATGATGAGAGATTACGTTAACAAAGATATGAAATGGAAAGAAGGGGTAGTAGTCAGTAGAACGGGACCAGTTTCTTATACAGTTCAAGATAAAACCGACAATAGCATTCACAGACGGCATATTGATCAAATTATAGGTCAGAGGAAGTCTAGACACTCACTTTCATGCATTGGCACCGAGCAGACAAATACAACTAGTAGTGAAGCTTCCAATATTGATGATGTTTCTCCTGACACGAATAGTGAAATACTTGACTCTAGTGGTCAGGACCAAGAGTTGGTAGGGGAGTCGAGTGACGAACATCTGGGGACTACTCATGCTATGACGCTCAGACCACGAAATATTAAAAAAGCACAAGGGTCTACCATGACTCTTAGGCCGTTACCACATAGATAATCTTAAATAACGTGTATAATAAATTGTTAAATGTAATTATTTAGTTTAGTTATTACTTTTATTTGTAATTGTGTTGTTTGTTGCTGTTTTGTAATTGTAGTTTTTAGTTTAAAAGAGAGGATAATGTGCTATATTGTAGGTATTAAGAAATATGTTTTTATGTAACCACCCGCCATCAACGGGTGCATATGATTGACCAATAAATAAGCAGTCTGCGATAGTCCGTCTTTCATTTAATACATTACACTATTTAACTCTAGGTTCAGGTGAAATACTATATTAATAAAATAAATGTTTATTTACGATATTTTCGTTCTTAACTTCTTAACACGTTTTAGTATTTCAATTGGCATTTGAAAGACATTTAGTCCGATCTTTCGAAACTAGAAATTTTAATTTTCCTCTTTTGTCTATTGGAACATTTTTGAGTCTTCAGAACGTATATTTGTTGCGGTTCTGAAAATATATTTTATAATTTAATTCCTGATCTCTACGGTTCAATAATTCTAATATTTATAACAACTCTATAGTTTAAATTGTGAGTTCCTCATAAAATAGTTTTGGCATATGATAACGTGTAATGTAAATAATGACAAAATATAGATTTTACATGAAAATTGTTGTTTTATTTAGGATAAAACCACACTATGTAATAATACACTAAAGGAAGTAAACAATAATAATATTGTAACACGAAATTTCAGTATTATGTGTTTTTCTGTAAAGAGTCTTATTCTCTCCCACTATTCACAGAAAAAAAGGTTTCGACGTATGTGCCGAGCCATGAAGGTCTCAACCCAGAGAGAGCAAATCTTTCAAACTAGTCGCGCCTTGGATTTTACGCTAGTTCCACGCACCCGCGACTCTAATGTCTTTAAAACGACACATCGTGAACCCTTAAAGTTTCGAATGTTTATACTGTAACTTCGTTTAATCACCACTGTGATACTGGATAAAGTTGTTCTCACACTAAAGTATTAACTGATGGTATTGGTTGGTGCAAACTTTAGGAAGAAAAATTAAAACAACTGTTATACTAAAAACAATTTATTTCATTTCACATTACGTTACGATTAAAATCATTTTCTTGTAACATTAAAAGTTAATTAATTAAACAACTTTCGGCATATTACATTTATTGTTAGATACTTTTTATAAATAAAATAAAATTTTAATTATGTCTATCCGGCTCGGAGGACCAAATAAAACTACTGTTATCAGTAAACAGCATAAGAATATTTGCAAAGTCGTGAGAAACCCCATCTATTTGTCGAATAAGGTTTGTATAATCTATATAAATGCTTTTGTATATTCGAATAGCAATACTAAAGCTGTCAATTATTGATAGGCATTTCGGGTTATGAATACTCATATGATTACAATTAGTGAGATGGTATGGTACAAGAATGGATTGTGACCACATTTTTTGGGTGCCAATGACGTTCGTCATAATGACACGCTCCAGTCAGTCGAGTTTCGGGATCATCTTTTGAACGTTTAACTCGTGTCCCTCTCCTTGGAACAATAGTGACACCTCTGATGTTTCAGTTAGTTATTAGTAACACTAATGTTAAAATTAATTAATTACAACATTAAAACAACTCCACCTGTAGATATAAAGGCAAACACATTTTTTTATCACATTGTGATGTATCTGTCATAAAGTTATTAAAAATAATATTTTGTTCTGAATTTATATTTTACTTAAATACTTCCACATTACAAGAGGTTATGGGCCCAGGTATCCGAAAGTAAATAAGAAATATAATTCGATACGAAAGTGCTGCAACTAAATTGGATTAAATCTGATAACTTCAATCGGCCATTACCGGCGTGTGTGTTTCTTATTTCAACCTATCTTCAACATAATTTTTGACAAAAAATATACATTAAAAATGATGTCACAAATATCAATAGACACAATTAAGAGACTTATTGGAAGAGAAAACCACCAAAGTTGGAAATTTGCCGTCAAAAACTATCTGAAACATGAAGAATTGTGGCAGGAAATTGAACCTGAATTGAGCTACCAATCTGACAGCAAGAAAAATACGAAAGCAAGATCGAAAATAATACTTTTGATAAATCCAGTTAATTATGTCCACGTTCAGGAGGCTACAACAGCAAAACAGGTATGGACAAAACACAAAAAAGTATTTGAGGACTCCGGGCTCAGCCGAAAAGTAGGTCTACTGAGAGACTTTATCACCACCAACTTGGAAAATTGCTCGAGTGTCGAAGAATATGTCAATAAGGTAATGTCAACAGTTCATAAGTTAAGAAATATCAATTTTGTGGTGGGAAACGAGTGGCTTGGTACGTTGCTGCTCACTGGCCTCCCTGATTACTACAAACCGATGATAATGGCTTTAGAGAGCTCTGGTGTGGCTATTACTGCGGTATATAAACGGCACAGAGGAGTGTAAATTGATATTTAGTCAAAACAAAGAAGACTAAAGAGTGTTTGGCTACAGTGATTCAGATTGGGCTTCAGATACTAACAGCCAGCGATCATGCACTGGCTATACTTTTCTGTTTCAGGGTGCTTCAGTTTCATGGTTTTTTTTTTACACTGGCTTGATATAGTGACTAGAGAGTACCTGATGGTAAGTTAAGTATAGTCCAAATACGAAAGCGACTATCAAAGGATGAAAATCCATTGATATTCTACATCGCCATGTCGGCCCACATATACCACGACTGAAGGTCTCTAGGTATATGAGCTACTGGATATGCACAAGCTGATCCCGAAACGCGACGAGCCGAAACTGGTCACTATGACGGGCTTTACACCCATGCACTGTGGTCGCGACCCAGACGGGCACCGACGCTCTTCCACCTCGCTGCTGCTCGTCTAGCACCACCCAGGAGTCACGTGTAGGGAAACTAGGGTAAAGCCTACGGAAGCGAGCAGCTTCGACTCCCAAAATGAATGAATGGTGTTCTAAACGTCAGAACACAGTTGCATTATCAACCATGGAGGCAGAGTACATGGCACTAGCTACTGCCACACACGAGGCTTTGTGGCTGCGGCATTTGGAGTCAGAATTGCAGCATAATATTTCAGTTGCACCTACCATAATTTACTGTGATAATCAAAGTGCAATTAAATTTGCGTGCAATGTAAGGAGCAGTGATGGTTGTCTTAAGATATTGTAGATTGATACTTTAATAAGATTGAAAGCTCTGATCATAAGTCTGCCTTCTCCAGCTGTTCAATCTTCCGCGCTATGTCGTCGGCAGAGAACGCGTAACCAGTCAAATTTTGCTGAGTTCTGTCTTCTGATTCTTTTTTCGATTTCTAAAAATAAAAATAATATATCATCAGGCTATATTCGTTTTTCGATGTCAGCAGAGAAATACATTTATTCTAAAAAATATGCAATTAATCTATAAGAAAGTTACACCGTGATATTACAATTACATGGTAACCTTAACCTGATGTTACAACATCAACTGGACTCACGATATTCAACTCTTCGCCAAATTTCATATGATTTTTTTATACTGGCTCGGCACAGTGACTACGGTGCAGCTGATGGTAAGTACAGTATAGTCCAAAAACAGCAACAACCGTCAAGCGATGAAAATCCGTTGACAGCCGCCATCGCCACGTCAGCCCACATATAACACGACGGAAGGTCTCTAAGTATATGCACAACTGGATATACACAAGCTGATTCCGAAACGCGACAGGCCGCAGCGAGTCACTATGATCATCTTTGCACTTGTGTACTGTGGTCACGATCCAATTCGGGCAATACCACCTCAACGCTATTATTTACGCCTGACCTCAATCACACCTTGAAATAGGGGAAGATGATTTACCGTATTCGCCCAACAAATGTTTATTCACTATTCTTTTAAAGGCTTATAAGATTGTGGAAAAACAGACGCTTGGAGCGTATTTTTCCCCTTTGCTATTCGCATGAGGAATGATGAAATTAATCTTTATTTTATTTACTAAGAGCAGACGAATCGTGTTTCTGCTCGTTGGAACCATCTGAATGAATTGACTGCAGATTGTTCGAATAAATAGTTGGCTAAAATGTTTTTTAATTAGTGTTAATACCGACTAATGTATTTTATTAACACTAGATTTTACCGAACCGTTATTTAATAATAATATATCTTTCTGCTATATCTCTTCCAGGATGAGTAGTTACACTAGTACTTACAACCAGTAGGGCAGTTGATAGCTGTTCTCAGGGCACTTACAAATTACTTTTTGATAGATGCCTTGCGGGTTTTCACACGTTGTTTTCCTTCAGCGGTGAGAATGTGTTGCCTAAATTCCTACTGTACACGATGGACAACACATGATCGCTATTAGCAGGGATTCGTCGTAGTAAAACACTTCTTCGTTCGCAGTTCGCTTCTTTATTCTTGAGGGTAGCTCCGAGGGAATTCTTCGAGTCTTCGATCTTCGCCGCCGACCAAAGGTTTGGTCGCTATATATATCCCCTCGGGCTACCCTAACAACTAGTACTATATATTACATGTTTCTTAAATCTAATCCGCCAATGACGACGCCCGATTTCGTTGTAGTTTCGTCGCCCGGCCGCCGTTGTCGCTGCTGTCGCCCCGGTCGACGTGCTCCTCTCCCGCACCCCTATTCTTGCGTCTCCGGCGCCCTGGGCTTGCTGTTCGTAACACCTACATAATCTGGAAATCCTAGAGGTACACTCCGGGTTTCGAACCGATAACTAATCGCGTTACAGAGCATGGATGCCGGTCCCTTATCTACTAATCACAATAGCTACTAATTTATAAGTAACAATAACAAAATGGTGCATACCCAGAACTGCGCGTACTCGGGCGATATAGACTCCAGTTGCGCAATTTTATCTTCCATGTCTTTCAATCGCTTGTATATATCTTTGGAGACTGGCCCCGTATTGAGATACCGTTCTAAAGACAGCACTCGTTCGGCGATGGCCGGCGGCAACCCTTGACTATCGACGGTAGTGTCTGGTGGGGGCGCTGTGGTCACCGTTTGAGGGCCCCACTCGTTGTGAACTTTGCGAACTGAAAAAACCTTCAGATCAATATCGTTATCTTGCATAAAGTAACAAAATATATTCAATACAATGTTCTTTAGTATCACTCGTATTTATTTTGTATTTATTATTTAAGCTATATGTATTTTTATTGTTTATTGATAATTCTTATAAGATGTAACACGACCGGGGCCCTTCACGAAAATCAGCGCTGCAGACTTCCTCTGTGGCTTTAGGCTGATTAAGGGCCCATTTTTGCCATGTTTATATGTTGTGTATTTTCTTTTGTTTTTGTGTGTTGTTTTTGTATTGCTGCATTGAAATTTCTGTTTTTTTTTTGGTTATTTGTGGCGAAATAAATACTTTTACTTTTTTTTTTCTTTAATACGACAATATTAAATTTCAACGAGATGAGGTGTCGTGAACTCCTTTTTTTGTTACGTTATGTCGTACTTGTATCATTAAATGTTACAGAGTTTATTTATAAACAGGAAAACAATTATGATATCACATCAAAAACAATACCCTATAGATACACTTTAACCAATTTTTTTTAAAGTGAAAGATAGGTAAACAGATGAATTGCCCACGTAAGCGGTTATGGTCGCCTGTGGCAACTGCAAAATCAGAAGTGTCGCTGCGTCGCTGACCTAAGTTTCGATAAAATGAAAAACACAATTAAAGCAGAGTAATCAGATAAAAATAATAAAAAAAGGAAAAAGCAATATTAAATTATAACATATGGCCACGCTATACACTTTTCAAGATGAGCAAAGATACATTTCGTCGGGTGAAAGGCTATTTGGTTTAAGCTACATTTTTTGGTGATCTAGTAATATATATATATATATATTTGCAATCGGTAAAAAACGCTGATTCCAAATCTATATATATTACTATATCACCAAAAAATGTCGCTCAAACCAAATTTTTTTTTTAATACTTGCTCGACATAGTGACTACGGAGTACCTGATGGTAAGTACAGTGTAGTCCAAATACGAAAGCGACTATCAAAGGATGAAAATTCATTGATAGTCTACATCGTCATGTCGGCCCACATATACCGCGACTGAAGGTCTCTAGGTATATGAGCTACTGGATATACACAAGCTGATCCCGAAACGCGACAAGCCGAAACTGGTCACTATGACGGGCTTTACACCCATGCACTGTGGTCGCGATCCAGACGGGCACCGACGCCCTACCACCTCGCTGCTGCTCGTTTAGCACCACCCAGGAGTCACGTGTAGGGAAACTAGGGTAAAGCCTACGGACGCGAGCAGCTTCGACTCCCAAATTTTCAAAATGCCTTTCACCCGACGATTTAATAAGTAGATGAATAATGTCGGAAATAAATGTTATAATATACAACTTGTAGGTCTTCATTACATTAATTAATTTAATTTGAGTAAATTGTTAGCTTCTCTTACATGTCTCCTGAGATCAGCAATATATCAATATGATAGTGGAATTCAAAGTTAGTTTTAGAGTTGACGAAATGGAAGATAAGGAGTGGAATATGCTTCCTGTATAATAATCTGGGAGTCTTTAAGAGAAGAGTGAATAGGCATTTGCTAGGCGAACGCGTTTCATCATCGAACTCATCTTCACCTTCCACCAGGTGTGATTGAGGTCAATTGTTCGTCTATCTATATATAATAATAATAAAAAAAAACATAATAGTACAAAAGGAGTTATGAATAAACTTACGAAAACACTTAGCTTTTTTTTTTAAACTGATTCGACACAGTGACTGCACCATACCTGATGGTAAGCATGGTGCAGTGCAAAAAACGCCAACGACTATCGAAAGGTAACAAAAAACCCATCGGCAGTCGCAACGATCATGCCGGCCTGCACAAATATTTCTTCACGCTACGATCAAAGGATCCCATATCATAGGATGGTGGGAACACGCTCGCCGGAAGACCGTTCCACAGACCAACGACACGGCAAAAGAAAGAATTAGAGAACTTCTTAGTCCTAGCCGGGATGTGAGATACCGTATAGCTGTGACATCGCAAACACGCGCGCGTGGTTCTATTCTACACTGGTAGCTTTTACTGGTGGCATTCTGGCGAGGGTACTCAAGAGCTAGACTTGATTAGTGTCACTAGATGGCATGTTAGATTTGTAAGCAATATGCCATCTAGTGACACTAGCCACTAGGTTGCAGCCGTAGTGACTCGCTTTCGCTTATCTATACTAATATTATAAAGCTGAAGAGTTTGTTTGTTTGAACACGCTAATTTGAGGAACTAATGGTTCGAATTAAAAATTCTTTTTGTGTTGAATAGACCATTTATTGAGGAAGGCTTTGGGCTATATTACATCACGGTGCTTTTATTAGGAGCGAAGTAATAATGGAAAATGTGAAGAAAAACGGGGAAAACTATTCATCCTTGAGGGCTTTCCTTGCGAGCGCTGCGAAAACGGTTCAAGATACCAAAAATATATGTATGAATAATTTATATGGCAGAACAACGTTTGCCGGATCAGCTAGTCGCGTATAAAGATTAGGTTTTATAGGTAAAGTTATTCGTATGCCTAGAGACAATCAGTCGTTGTATATGTAGGCCGACATGACGGTCGCGTTACGGAATTACCTTATGTACGACCAGTAGTTTATACAGGGTGATTTTATAGACGAGGGAGATATTTCAGAATACAATAATTTATACCTTCTTATAACTAATAAAAATTTAAATAACAATATTCCCTAAC
This sequence comes from Automeris io, assembly GCA_036320925.1. Classification (NCBI taxonomy): domain Eukaryota; kingdom Metazoa; phylum Arthropoda; class Insecta; order Lepidoptera; family Saturniidae; genus Automeris; species Automeris io. Next base: position 1,107,984 of record JAUDJH010000018.1, read on the forward strand.
AAATCTTAAAGAAACATTGATGAACAAATGGGAATTGATCCGTAAAAAGTATGGACACCGCAGCGCGTGTGGCGCACGATTAAATGGCATGTAGATAAAATTCCTTATACGTAATTTTAGGTAAACAGGTAATTGACTCGTTACCCTTTCGTACTTTATCCTGGCTTAGGAGAGACAAAATACCGACTTAATAATTAATTGTTATTTATTCTATAATGTGTGTAATTGCCCCTTAATATGATGACTATAAATTACTTTGTTTTAATGGAAATATTAAGATATCACTATCCCTATATATTTGGAATTAGAATCGAATGGGGAATATCCTCCTTGAATATGTCCCTTGTCTATAAAATTAACCTGTATACTTCGAGACCTATAGTGGTATTGCGAGCCGAGATAGTGACGGCAATTGTCAGTGGATTCCTACCCCTTGACGGTCGAAAGAACACTCTGCCTTTTAATCAAATGCGCTGTAGAAAGCAATATTGTTATAATAATATTTCGTCACGCTTTCGAAATGATCAGATACATTAATGGCTGTATCCACTTTGCGCTTACATGTCCCGCCCAACATGACCAGTAGCGCAGTTGATCGCCGTTCTCAGAGCACGTACTATGACAAATCTATTAGATGCCATGCGGGTTTCCTTGAAGTGATATAAAACAAAAAAGAAAATTTACTTTTTAAATGGCCCTTGGAATCGTTTCTCTTGATAAACTGCGCACGCACGCGAGCGCACGTGTCCGCAACATCTTCCATCTCGCTCCCTCCCGGTATAAAATCGTGAATGTTGCTTATATTCACTTGCTCCCTCTTCCTCACTATGAAGTTTTGTATTCGTTTTTGTAATTCTTCGCTGGATACGTTTATTTGGATCAAATGTTTGTATACATGTTCCACGCTGGACGATTGGTCAATTTGAGAGCCTAGAAAATTAGATTTTTTTTTGTAACAAGCTTAACATGCCCTTTGTGGTGCACATTTAAAAGTGAAGATTTTTATTCTGACATTTAATACATATTCGTAAAATTATTATTTTGTGGACTACAATTTAGCAATAAATCTATACTAATATTATAAAGCTGAAGAGTTTGTTTGTTTGAACGTGCTAATCTCAGGAACTACTGGTTCGAATTGAAAAAAAAAATTTGTGTTGAATAGACCATTTATCGAGGAAGGCTTTAGGCTATATAACATCATGATGCAACTATCAGGAGCGAAGAAATAATTGAAAATGTGAAAAAAAACGGGGAAAATTATTCATCCTTGAGGGCTTCCTCTGCGTGCGCTGCGAAAACGGTTCAAGATACCAAAAATATATGTATGAATAATTTATATGGCAGAACAACGTTTGCCGGATCAGCTAGTAATAGATAAGATTAACATGCTGTTTTAATAACAAAAAGCAGGCAAACAAGCTGACAGCCCATCTGATAGAGAGCGGCTACACAGACCGATATCAACACTGTGTCGCCGTCATGCTGCCGACCTTGAAGAAGAAGAAAGCTACATATTGGATACTTGGGACTTCCTAAGTTATATTCACTATACATCTACTATGTGCTCTTAATGTCACCGCAGGAGCCTTCAAAATGTTATCAGGAATACATTATTCTTTCCCGCCCGATTTAGTTGTGAAGACCTTTCCAGGGTCCTTTCCAGGACCTTTCAACTAACACACGTCTTTTAGAAAAAAAAAAAACATTATTCTTATAATGCTGTCTGTACTTTCAAAAGAAAATTAAAGAATTAGATTTAAAACATGTTTTAATAAGAACCAGCTACTGCCCGTGACTTAGTCTAGATATTAACAAAAAATTTTGATTGAGTTATACTTTTAGTATAATTTTAATATTGCAGTAACGCTTTTTATTTGTATTTCTTAGTATACACACGTTTCTACTGTAGACATGTCAATGCATATTCCTAGTTTTACACGGCCAAATACCGATGATTTTAAATCGATACATATTAGATCAGGGAGAGTTCCGCATTAAATTATTTCTGTATGTTTTTAGAAGCAACAAACATTTCAATTAAGATTTCATGATAAAGCATCGATACACTAAATGCAAGTACTTGAATTCGCAACACACAGCGAGCTAGCTCGAACTCGGGAAGCCTAATACTTGTATGTATGTGGAAGATTTCACTTTGCATCACCCGCTCCGCAGCCGACCCGCGCACGCTTTCAGTGTGTAATCTTCCATATAATTGCGAGGAAACCCGTCTCGACCCGCCCCCGCTCGCTGTTAGTGTTGCGATTAAATTTTGCGGGTCAGAACAGCGTGATTGACTCTCACATGATAAATTATTATTTTAACTGTCGATTCGGCAAAACTATATTGAATGATATTGGTTTTCAAGTTAAGTGTGTAAATAGTTCTGAAATGACAACACTAGATGCGTGCGTAGCTTGTGAATAAAGGAAAGCAAAGTATCATGCTAATAGATTGAAGATTTTACTTGAAATAATTATTATCATACAAAAAGCACTACTTTCACACGAACTAAGTTGCGAGCACAGCTAGTACCTACATTATATAATTATTATTTTATAAATGTGTGCAATTCAATCCCCTTTAGAAGAAATCTCTGCGATATAAGGATCTCTCAGAACGTAAAATGGTAGCCGTTAACAAATGCGATTCTTTGCTCCCTCCTTCCCACTCTTACCACTGATTTTCGACACAACAAAATTTATGCTCAATAAAAGCCACATTTTTATATAATATATATATTTATCCTTTTGTACAGATCTCCTTTATTTCGAAATAAAGTATGTTAAATTACTTCATAATACATATGGATATTTTGTATAAAATTAAACATAAAAATAATATTTTAACATAACAACATATCAGCACAACCTTTTCCTATATTTAACCTTTATACCAAACTTATTTAATAAAGATCTTTATAAAAACACAATAATATTAACGTAAAACTTTTGATTGCTTTTTGCTCTTAGCAATAACAGGACTTTATAGAATATTTAATTTTTATTATAACATAATATACCCCTTTGGGATAAATAGAGATATATAAACAGGAACTATTTTATAGCACATGATATATATATTTATGCAGTGGCTGAATGATTCGATTTATATGGATTTGTTATAATATTTTACTGAATAAAAGTGACTCGAACAGGTGTGCCAAAATTTACGGTAATTCAGCAACGGATGATAGGCCCAGGTTAGTAAAGATTTCCTGAGTTGATCTCTAGGCTATGAGTATGCTTTGAGTGTTCCCAAGCACCACTTGGCGATGGAGAGGTAATGTCTTGTCTTCCCTCCCACCTCTTCGATATTTATTGGCATCGCCCTTAGGGTATTTCGCGCGCCGGCCGCGGTATGGCTTGATGCCCTCGAAGCCTGCGCATTGAGCGATCGTAGAAACACCCGGTAGTTTTGGCCAGTAATAGTCTGACACACCGGAGTTGCCCTTAAGACAGCTTTGACGGACCACGAAGATTCCACCGGGTTAAAAAAGGATAGTGATGGTGATAAAAAACTGTACTTAAAAAATTTATAATAATATCACAGGATTTCAATATTATCGATATTTTGAAGTAAAATTGAAAAGTCAAAAACTTTTGGAGTATATTCAAAGGGAAACTGAAATAGGGAATTTTTTGTTGCATTTTTTTACACTGGCTCGACAAAGTGACTCCGATGCACCCGATGGTAACTACAGTGTAGTTCAAAAACAAAAGCGACTATCATAAGACAAAAATCGGTGATCGGCTAGGTATATGAATAATAAAAAATAATAACGGTGGTTTTTGTTACAAAATAGCTAGATTTGCGAATTCTTTTCTTTATAGTTGCAAAATTCATTCATGTACCGTGAAACACACTTAACCGATTCCTCTATATATTTTACATTGAATTAGCTTTAATTTTTAACAAATCCTTTCATCCTGTCCTTTCAGTTATCTTTTAAAACCAATCGTGACATTGTTTTATAACTGTGAACACTTGATCTATAGCCCGTTGCCGACGTGAGATTGTTATTTGGGACATCCTGTATAAAAACTAATGAATATATATATTAATGAAGTGTTAGATGTAAAATAAATGTAAAATAGGTTAGAAAATGGTGATATATGTGATAAGAACAATTCTCTAAATTACCTCAAACTTATTTAAATTTGCCTAAGTTTACGTTTAATGGCGTATGATAAAAAACGCAATGCAAGCTTTAATCTCACTTAGCTACCATCTTTGAAATATTATCACAAGCGTCTGATTTTAAAAATATATTCTATGCATATTCTATCTACAACCACACAGTGTCACAAAAACTCATTTACAAAAACATTGTCTAAATTTTCCTACACTGCTACTAAAACGGCCACCGAAAAACAGTTCACTTTCATTTTATTTAAAAATAAACAATACAACATGTTTTATATTATTTTATAATATAAAACTACATCCTAACAACAGTAATAAATAAATACAAAACGAGTACAGTCAACATTATAAGTTTATATTTGAAACCATAGAAACTATTATGGAATCTGTACTTGTTATAAAATCATTAAGGTCAAAATAGCGCATCGAAAAAGAATCGCTTTAAAAAAAAAATTGTATATCCAAGCTTAATTTTAAAACCATTCAACCGGCAATACAAACACTAAAAGACGGATCAATACAATGGCAACAAAACCCTATTCCTCTGCACCAGAGATGGGCAAAATGTAATCTGATGAATGATTAACGATTACAAAAAGAACCTCATTTTACTTAAATAATAAAATATTATCATGATATACCTCTTTCGGAGTGAGCAGAGATACAATAGTGGCTGTATACACTTTGCGCTTATATATCATGCCTAATAAGACCAGAAGCGTAGCTGAACATCGTTCTCCAGACACTTACACATTACATATAATTACATGCCATGCAGGTTCCTTCACCAGTGAGCATATGATTCCTAAATTCTTACTTAATCTGGAGAAATCCAGAAGTAAGTGCCGGGATTCGAACCTACGATTATTTGCATTGCCGCGTATGGAAACCTGTCCGTTATCCACTAGGCCAGCACAGACATTATAAAGGCACATAGCACCACCGTATAGCAGCAATTATACTTACACATAGTCAATATATTGACTCAAAATCTGGTCAAATCTGGATTCTCATACTCACGATCTGGTAATAACTAGACTTTTTTGCTTCTATGGGACGTACGTACACTAACCCCCTGCATAGTTAGGACTTTAAAAAGCTTCAAATACTTTAAAACCGTTCCATACAAAATAAATATAGCGTCTATAAAGATAAAAATATATATAACTAGCAAACCCGGCGAACTTCGTTTCGCCACCAGATGGCTTTGTTTTGGTTTTTAGTTAGCGTTTGAAAGAACGTGCGCATAATAAATGTCACATGAAATTAACTGAGCCGAGTACAATAAGTAGCTGTCAAATAATGTATAACGCATCGGCGCCATCTATTTAAAATACGGGTGCGATCTGCTCCACCACCATGCAAAACCATATTGGTTTGTAGTACATGCTATGTATCAGAGATGGCGCTATATGCGAAAAATGATTTTCCCCGCTTTCCTGCTTTTTTGTTGAAATTTTTCCTGAATTTTGTTTACTATAAACCTCACGGAGCCCGAGACCTTTCCAACGAATGCAAAACCGTGGAAATCGGTTCGTGCGTTCTGGAGTTATAGCGTCAGGAAGGAAAACTGGACTTATTTTTATATATATAATTTCAAAATGTTTTATAGAACTAGCTCACTGTGTGTTTACTGCTTAAACGAACTCTAGACCTTTCGATTTTCCCGTAGGGGTCACACAAATACTGGGCAGTAGACTTGAGAAAGTTTACTGCCAACAGAGCTGGCGGCAGTCCGTTTGTATCCAACGCACGGCCTATTACAGAGGACCAGGGAAACGTGGCCCTTTACACTCAACCTCCCAGAGAGATTACCCGTATTAGACTATTCGCTCACAGGGTTGTAGGAGCAATTTCGACTCCCAGGCCCGGATTGCACCTGGAAGAAAACCTCGGTGGTTTGCAGCCAGTATGAATCTGAAGGCATGCGTGATGGTGGGGGAGGACATGAGGATTTTCCAGCGAGTTACCAAAGGAAATGAATCAGAGATTCGACTTACACTTAGTAATATATCGAGGGGTGAAAGGCTATTTGGTTTAAGCGACATTTTTAGGTGATATAGTAATAGATATATATTTTTTTGGAATCGGATAAAACGCTTATTCCATAAATATACATACATTAATATGTCACCAAAGAATGTCGCTTAAACCAAATAACCTTTCACCCCTCGATATATAAAGACTATGATAGACTTTTATTTTCGCGTTTGAAAGGTCTGGAGACGCTTTAAACCTTCTGTCTATTGCAAGCACGTTTAGTGGACCACGCACATTCGACGTTCTCCTTCCAAAGAGCTGGTTCTCCTTCGTAAATCTCCTTTTTCCATATCGGCACGGTGGCCTTGAGCCTCTCTATACAGTGGGACACCGCCTCTAAGGACTCTCGCCTGTGGGGGCTGCTCACTGCGATCACAACGGACGACTCTCGGCATGGTACACTGCCTAATCTGAAAAAAAAAAAACACGTGGAAGAAATGGTATAAAATAATTGTTCAGCAGATTTGGCTGAATTGCATATAATACATTATTATTTAACGCGTTCACGTCGGCGTGATCCACCGGTGGGTCACACGCAACTGTTCAATTAGGTGGCGTGACCCACTGGCGGGTCACACGTAACTGTTCCAGGGGCCCGAGTGACCCGCGTGTGTGTCACACTTGACTGTTCCATGGAGCGGCGTGACCCACGGGTGGGTCACACTTCGACTTTTGCGTTCGAACTCGCAACAGATTCGCCCCACCTCACGAAGCGTAACGAGGTAAGACAGTCCCGCCTCGCGCGGAGAAACGTACATATTCGCCGCAGCGTAAACGCGTTAGTAAAAATTTAATGAACCGCTATACGTGGAAAATGTTACAGAAAAATAATTATTAGGAGTCTTGCTTAATGCCATAAACCCCACAAGAATTATAATTGGAATGTTTGTTTGTGTTTTTGCGCGCTAATAGCAGAAACTATTTAACCTTATAACTTACAAGGCTGCTTAGAATTGTCAGTAGCTAAGAACTATAACTATTAACTATCAAACAACGCAACATTTGGATACGATGACGAATTTTAAACTGAGTTGTGACAAGCAAGGCTATTCGTAGCGTGAGGTATAATATCTAGTTTTTACATAATCATCTGCATCCTTTGTAATGCTTCAGCGCTATTCATGTCGAAAGTACTGTTGTATGTACTACCACAACATATGTAATAATATTATATACTAGCTGAGCCCGCGACTGCGTTCATGTGGAAGTATTACTTTTATTATAATTATTGTTATTTCGAGCTGAAATCTTTGTATAAAAGACATAAATGTCATTGATTCTTATATAAATTACACCTAATAAATATAGAACACACTTTATCGAGCCAACATATGAAAAAACAGATAATGCCGCATACTTCATTAATAAAAAATATTGTAAATAGCCCCGGCATGGTTCGGTTGATTATACTGTAAGCTTGATATTCTGTCGCTAAGATCAATAACATTCAAACAAGAACATAATCAAGAACACATGAATAAATAGATATATAATGATGATTGATGATTTCCTAGCCGGATTCGGCCACGGCGACTGTTTCAACACCGATTAAGAAAATCGAGATCCAGTTTTCGGAAACAGTCAATTGCGCAGGAGATATTTCAGTGCATAACTGGACGCGCTGCCAGAAAAGCACTCTCTCGTCCGAACTCCCTCAGGCCCGATGGAATGGAGAACCAGTACGATCGGGAGGGAGCGGGATGCAGGTTTAGTCGAGTTTTCCTTCTCTGAACACCTAGTTTAATTGCAGTGTTAAAGATATACCTTAGTCGCCTTTTACGACACCTCAGCAAGAAGAGGGGGGTGCTATTCTATTCTGCCGGCAGCCACCACGGCTTAGATATATAATATTATGTTGCTAGTAACGTATGTAATTCAGAAATTGTATACAATAACTAGACTATCTAGAAAATGTATACAAGCAACTGATGAATCGGTTGATGTTGGTTTTCTTCTATTATTTTCTGTCTCTTAGCTTGATATTTGTTTTGTACTTTTGTGGATACTTTACTGTTTTATGTATAATTTTTTGTATATTTTTTATCAAGTGTTCATTGCTGTATGTTTCCCTTTAAAAATAAAGAAAAAAATCAGAAAAAATAAAACCGTATTCTAAACATTGTCGGTGGCTTGTTGAACTGTTGAAGATCTAAAATACCAAAGAAAGTGAGTATTGAACGATAATGGGTTACACTGATAAACGAAACTCTTCGCATGAGCCTTGGCCGCCACCATCATATGTTATACAAAAACAATATTATGATTATGACGTGATTCGATAACTGATAGATATGGAATGCGAGTGTGATCCGGAAGAACATAGTAAGCGACAATATATCGAAAATAGATTTATCAACGTAATCATTAATTCTAGCTATATATCTACTTAGTCTTAATTGACAATATTTCATTTTTAATTGTATATACGTCATTTGATTTTTTGGTTTCATTTTTTAAAATGAAATATGATTAGGTATCCAAAATTTTTTATTCTTCAAAATTTCATCTTTTTTACAAAGATTTTTCGCATCAAGATTTGTTTGACGTAAGCGCCAAATGACGTCACTTGTGTGAAAGCGTAGTTTGGTCATATGCTTTTATTTTTCTTTAGCCCAAAAAAGGTATTATTATTTATTCCAGTTTTCTGTTTGCTTAACTTAAGATACGAGCTACACAAACAAGTTAACTCGAAAAGAAATTTAAGATTAGTAGGTTTTATATGATGATATTTATATGATGACAAAGGCAAATATCACTCGATCCGTACGTGTAACTACAATATCTTAGTTTTTAGTGGTTATTTGCGAAATCAAAGAGTAAGACAATTTAGATAAAAAATCGAAATTAGAATGCTGTATAAATTAAAAAATAAAAACTTTACAAAACTCACCAGAACTACATTAAAGGCGGATTGCACTAGCAAATTAAGTCTAGTTTAGACTTACATAAAATGCTATTTAGCGCTGAAATGTACTTATAGTCTTGCACAGAATCAAAACCCAGTTGTAACAACTCTTAAACTCAAATCATCATTAAGATGGAATTAAAGTACTTCGATTAATTAGCGTCTATAAAAGCTTAAACTAGACTTAATTTGTTAGTGCAAGCCGCCCTAAAAGTAATAAAGAAAAACCTGTAAAAGAAGCTAAGTGTCGCTTACGTCGTTTTTATCAAACACACTCGTTTTATCGGTTACTATTACATCATGATATTTCAGACTGTAATCTGTGTTGTTATTTCGCAAGATAAACTACTGGGTTATCGTTAAAATCCAATTTAACTCTACATAAATAGATAAATTGCGGATAATAAGTAATTTCAGATACTCATTAGTTCTGATTACGGATATGAGTATCAACTATCACTGGTCCACAAAATTAGGCCCACAAGCGTGCTATAATCAAAAATGGCTTCTAAGAGAACTAAAGTCACTGATATAGCATAGAGTTAAGCCTGAAGTGGCAGAAAGTTAGTCATATATGTAGGATGGATGTTATTGTGTGAAATATTATTATGTATGAAGTAGTAAATGCGTAGATCGGAACGTATGGGAGTGAAAGATAGAAAGAGAGAGAGAGGATAAACGGTTTTTTTTCGATGCGAGCGCTCTGTAGTATTAAGACGTAGAAAAGTGTAAAGACGAATAATTAATTAGAAAAAGTGCAATAAACGAGTTTTGAAAGTTTATTCAGTGTTTATTCTGATACAAAAATCCCCAAAACTACATTTATACCAAAGAAACGATAACCGTTCGGCAAGGCGTGTTCTTTTTTTTATTTACACTGGCTCGACATAGTGACTACATAGTTCCTGATGGTAAGTACAGTGTAGTCCAAAAACGAAAGCGACTATCAAAGGATGAAAATCCATTGATAGTCTCCATCGCCATGTCGGCCCACATATACCACGACTGAAGGTCTCTATGTATATGGGCTACTGGATATACACAAGCTTATCCCGCAACGCGACAAGCCGAAACTGGTCACTATGACGGGCTTTACACCCATGTACTGTGGTCACGATCCAGACGGGCATCGACGCCCTACCACCCCGCTGCTGCTCGTTTAGAACCACCCAGGAGTCACGTGTAGGGAAAATAGGGTAAAGTCTACGGACGCGAGCAAATTCGGTTCCTATTCTTGAGTGGAGACCGCGTCTCGGCAATCGTGATCTTGGTCGTCCGTCGACTAGGTGAAGTGACGGTTAGTACAAAGTAACAGACACACACACACACACCACAAGACATCGTGTCGGATACCATCCGTATGTGGTGGATGTTCCTTATATCCGCACGAGAAGATTCGCTTTTACATTCATCATGCAAACAGCTAAGGAGTGGAATATGCTACCAGGGGCCATATTTCCGCGATCTTATGACCTGGGAGTCTTTAAAAGAAGAGTGATAAGGCATTTGTTAGGCGGACGCGGTTCATCATCGGACTCATCTTCACCTTCCACCAGGTGTGATTGAGGTCAAGCGTTCGTCTATAAGTTATAAAAAAAGACAATTGTTGCATAGGAAGACAGGAAGATCTGACTCAAAAGCCAACTTTGGGAGAGGCCTATATGAAATAGTGGCTAGATACAGGCTATTTAGGTTGTTTTTTAATATGACTTAGCATAGTGACTACACTAAACCGGATCGTTTATGCAATGCAGTCCAAAAACCGACTAAAATTATCAGCAGTAAATAAAAACAATCGATAGTCGAAGTGATCATTCCGGCCTGCACAAACATCACTTCGGGCTTTACCCACGGAAAACAAGTTTGACACAAATTGAAACTTGTTTCGTCACCTTCAACAATATCAACAAAAATAAACATAAACATAAAATAAACATAAAAAAACATGTAATAAAATAAACATGTTTTTATTACATTATTCCATGCACTATATTGTTCGGTATATAATAAACAAAAGATAAGGAACCTGAACGAGTAATAAAAGACATGATAATTTATATAAAGTTGAATCGAAGTTCATAATAACTCAACCATCTTATTTCATTATAAATTCATAAGGATATCACACAAACTAACATATGAGTCTCCTGTGTATTTTATAAAATTGACTGTCACTTTAAAATAATTTTAGAAAATTGAGTAGAATAGGCCATTTCGACAAACAGTTACAGAAGACAAACACGATAGCAAATCATTATTTTTTTCATGTTGGCTTAAATATACCATGGCTGCGGCGATTTGATTACAGGACCTGCAGTCCCTACTAATTCGCAGAAGTAGTCACCTTGGGGTTTTTAGCTGGTAAAAGTCCGGCACACCCCGGCTGCCTACCCCTTCGCGGCCGGGAAGGTCCTATGAGTATTTTCCCCAAGTAAAAAAAAAAAATACCATGATTGAGAATTTATGGATATACGTAAATGTACACAAACTAATCCCGAAACACGACAGTCCGATGCGAATCACTGCGACGTATTTCACACCCAACAATGGAAGTCGCAATATATAGCTCACTGATGCTGAAATCCTATAACCTCACAAATAATCCACTTCCGATTCCGATTACCTTGCCTTTATTCTGCCAGAACCCTAACCAGTATTGACCAGGTAGTTTTTAGAGCTTAGGATTTGGCTAAAAAAAATGCACTTATAGCTGCAAATAGAGGTACTGATGCCATGAAACACTTGGTTATGAAAACGCAGATGGCGTTAGATGTCGTAAAAAATTTGCGCTACATTGGATTGACCAAATAAAGCTTAGAGTAAAGCATCGATTAACCCATTGACTGCTAGACATATTTAGAGCGTCTTGCCCTGTGTGCCAAGGTATTATTTTGAAGAATACATGAAAGTTTACAAAATATAATTATATTAAGTTACTGATATAATAAAATAGTAAAATTTACAGTAATTTTTAATGAAAAAAAAATTAAACTGAAATGGCCATTTGTAATCAATCTACAATTGCAGCACGCACTACGAGATATCTCGTAGCTGGCAGTTTTTATACACACGCTTAATACGAGATATCTCGTAGCTGACAGTCAATGGGTTAATGGAAACGACCGCCAGGCGTCTGTCCGGGATAAATAGGGATCTGTAATGCTGCGCGCTTCCAAACGTTACATGTGACCACGGCTCCTCTGTTCAAAGTATACGATTGCGTAGAACAAGTAATATGAAAAATGTGATTTAAACGCACTTATAATAAAATAAACTGTAATAAATATTACCTGTGATAAATAGCAATGTTGTGAACCATGGGCCATTTCTCCCGCACCTCCTCGCATATTGCCTTCATGGCTTTAATTGCCATCGGCTCGTATGCCTCGTACTCCAAACGAACCACCTGCGAGTACATTACACAGTTAATAAAACTACAATATAATTGTTCAATTAAGAAGCAAACAAAAGTTATCACGAGAATTACGATGTAGACTCTCGAATATACATATTAAATTGTCTTTTTTTTCTTTTGAACTTTTTCTTAGTCTCTATTTGAGAATGTGTTAAACAGGATATGAAATTCGGGAAGAAACAATTGTTGGTTTGTTTGAATTATTTTACCAGAAATATTATGAAAGTGTTTAATTTTTAACCAATTTGACCTTGAATAGTATTCTATTATTGGATGTAGACAGTGCAGTTTAATTACCATAAATATTTTAATGTATCTTTTGAAAGGCTCATTATTAAATAAGACATTGTGAGGTTTTGAAACATTTTTCTAAGATTTTGTCACGTTCCGCGTTACGGTTTGCGGTTGGAGGAGTTCATGTTCATAATGTGTAACTGGAGCAAATGTCTTGTGTTTCGGAAACATGTACTTGTTTTTTTTTCAAGTATTGTAACTATTTTTCTCTTTCTTGCACGCCGTGTACAAATTTTTTGCTTATGTACGTAAAACATTATGAGAAAGAGAAAAATAAATGCAAATACATGACAAAAAAAGCCAAGCAGATGTTTTTGCGAAACACGAAAGATTTGCTTCGAAAGCAGCATTATTTTCGCGTCAAGATTAAATACACCATCGCACACACAAATCTACAAAGAGAGTTAGAGACGGCCTTTTAGAATACGGGTTTAATTTAAGCAAAAAATTAAGCCGTAAATAAAATCAGTTATTATAAAAAATAGTTTATTTCTTATATAAAAATCTTAGTACTATAGCAAATGCTAGCCTATTTCTTATATCAAAAATAAAATAGCTTTTATTATAACAAAATTGCGCCACTGTTTCAACCTTTACTTAATTGAAATCCGTCTTTTAATAGGGAGCCTTCACCAGCAAATTAAATCTAGTATAAACTTATACAAAACGCTATTCAGCGTTAAGCTATAGCTATTTTATTGAAATAGCTTAATTCAACCCAATGGTGATTTAAATTTGTTAATTGTAAAAACTGGATGATATTTCCGAGCGAGACAATAAGTACAGTTTAAAGTTAAATAGCGTTTTATATAAATTTAAATCAGATTTAATTTATTAGTGCAAGCTGCCTTTAGTACTTTAACCAAAATGTAGTACTGCTACATGTACAACTATACGAGGGCGGTTCGATAAGTACTTAGCCTACAAAAGAAAAACAAAAATTTTGGAAAAGTGGCGATTTATTTCTCTACATAGTTTCCTTTTAGCTCGATACACTTGATCCAGCGATGCTACAACTTTTCTAACTTGTCTGAAAAAAAATTTTCGGAAGCTCTGCAAAATAGGCTTCCGTGGCGGCGATGGCCTCCTAATTCGACCAAAATATCTACCCTGCGAATGATTTTTTCAAATTTGGAAACAAAAAAAAGTCACACGGGGCCAAATCCGGGGAATATGGTGGATGGGGCAGCAGTTCGTAGCCTAATACGACCAATTTGGCCGTGGCGACGGCGGAGGTGTGAGCCGGTGCGTTAGCATTGTGGATGAACCCTTTTTCTTCGCCAAATGGCGCCGTTTTTTCTTCAGCTCGACATTGAATCGACCCAATAATTCAGTATAGTAAAGCCCTGTGATCGTTTTGCCCTTCTCCAGGTAGTCGGTGTAGATCACACCTTGTGAATCGCAGAAAACGGTGGCCATTACCTTTCCGGCCGATTGGACAGTCTTTGCCTTCTTCGGAGCACGTTTTGACTGTTCCTTGGTCTCTGATGTGTACCAGTGGATCCATATTTCATCTAGGGTTATGAAATGACGCAAAAACTCCTTCGGATTGCGCTTAAACAGCGCCAAACATTGCTTTGAAGTGATTTCACGATTTCGCTTGTTGTTCGGAGTGAGCGAACGCGGCACCCATCGTACCGACAGCTTTCTCATGCCCAATATTTCATGCAGGACATGACCCACCCGGTCTTTTGAGATGCCTACAGTCTCAGCTATTTCGCGTACTTTCAATCGGCGGTCTGCCAATATGAGATTGTGGATTTTTGTCACGTTATCCTCCGTGGTAGCTGTTTTTGTGGCACCTGGACGAGGCTCATCAAAAACCGACGTGCGACCACATTGAAACTTATAAACCAATTTTTGATGGTCGCCATCGAAGGAGAAGAGTCACCGTACAATGCATCCAAGCGCTCTTTGATTTCGCTGCGCAATTTTCCTTCCAAAAACAAGAATCATAACACGTACCGATACTGCTCTTTCTCCATTTTTTTAAATTCGCCAAAACGCTTGCTTCTACACGGAATCAAATCAAAACTATAAGCCTCATGTGGCTGAAATTTTGTCAGCAGCGGTCTAAAAGAATGTATTACAAGATGGTAAATTTCCCTTGCGATAGTGGCGCCATAAGGCGGTGAGGCTAAGTACTTATCGAACCGCCCTCGTACACCATAGATGGGCAAAATGTAATCATATTAATGAAAAACGATTACGATTACATTTGGCGTTTTTCATCATTAATATCACTGCATTTTGCTCATGTATATTTTAAACACTACGGAATCCCAGATTGTATACACATTTATGATTTCTTAATGTTTTAAATGGATTTAATCATGATTACAGAGCAACACAATTAAATTACGACCACATTTTGTAATCGTTAAACATTAATCAGATTACATTTTGCCCATCTCTGCTATACACACACGATATATTGCTCGATAACTTTTACGGGTGCCTGTTATTATGTTATTTTTTAATGATAACATTCCTTATTTTTAGACTACATACAACAGTTTATTTTGTCAATGTTTACTGATGTGACGACAATATCTAAAGACTGATAATAAAGTGCTATGTTACAGAAGTTCAAATATTTTATTTTCATCGTCTTAAATGTTGATGGTAATTATTTTATTTTTGAAACGACAGAATGATTACATAATCTATTTAAGGCTGGTTATGCCGCGAGGGACTAGCTAGGTCACCAGAGACGAGGCGAGTTAATAAAAAAAAAAATAGACTAGTCTAGGTGTAGGAAGGTAGATGCCTCAAGTATGTGCGATAATATCCTTTTATATTGTGTCTATGTATGTATGTATAATCCATTTTTATTGGAATTTTACTTATATTCTTTACTGTAAACTAGCATTATATATTCATCATTGTGAAAGCTATGGTGCCCTATAATTGTGGGGACATTTATATGTTCTATTTTGGTACCATGATCCTTTTGTTTTCTTACTCAATGTCACTCATGTTGGGCACCCAATTATGTAAAATAAAATACAGGATTCTAGTGCAAGTCGTTGCCTTATTTTAGAGCTAGTCCCCTAGTATAGCTTTTGGCTAACTGTAGCCATCATAATAATGAATGAATTAATTAATAAATGTTAAAATTACTTTAATAAATAATTATATATGAAAGATCGAATTAAGCTATTACGTCTATTTCCGTAAAATCTGCTTACGCATAACCTCACAAAAAATGATCTGTGCAACGTGCTCTTATATAAATTGGATATCGTCGATGCGAATCTAAAATCTTTACGTAGTTATAATATTTAAGTCGTTTCGTTGTCTATTCGCTTAGAACTTTCATATTATTTAACGGATTTTAATGCAGTTTTCAGCAATAGACAGAGTGATTCATGAGGAAGGTTTATATGTATACATATAAATTGTAGTACACAAAATCCGAAAATATTAATGATTTGTAGTATTATATCGTAACAAACATATTTTAGTGCATTTAATGGCAAACGCTGACTAAATTTTACAAGACAAATCAAATTAACGTACTACGGAATTGTACATCTTCGATGACCGTTGTACCTTCCTAGTATATATTTTATAATTTGATGAGATATAATAAAAAATAACTTTTCCGATTCCTTGGAAGTAGCATTATATCCCAGTGCGTATGAAGTGACTGGACAGTATAATATTCAACGGCTAATGTACGGGCTTTACCAATTGAAGTAAGGAGGCCATCATTTTCTTACCAATTACTATTTCAATTCAGCTTATTTGTATTATAAGTACTTACACGCCATACGGCACGGAATAGATATCAATATTTACATACTCGTATAGAACGAAAAGGACCATTAATGTGTCTATCCCTAGCCTTATTATACCATTAACGAAATTATCTAAGTTTATGGGTGTTTAGACGTCTACAAGCTGATCTAGAAATAGGACAGGCCTAAGTGGTCACAATAAGGGTTAGATCACACCTGATAAAAAGCGAGGAAGAGGCTGATGGCGTAGCGCGAAATTAACAAATAACAATCCTCTTACTGTGTGAACGAGCTGTATCCACTCCGTACGTATATGCGCTTACAATTACACAATATTATGAAAGAAAATCAGAAGGATGAAGCGAATGAAGGAGGATGTATTATATTATAAAAGTAACAGATATTCGAAGACGAAAGCTAAATAAAAGAGCAAGTGCATAAACATACCTTCTTCCCTTCAAAACTGCTTCTGGTCGTTCCCACGAAAATCGAAATGGCACCACAACTGTCATCCGTCACCAATTCAGTTAAGGCATCAACTGATAATTTATCCACTGTTAATTTGAGGTAATCCATTTTTCTTCTATATCACTTTTATATATGTAATGAATTTTCAGATATCAGTATATACCACTCTTTGTAATCATCAATAGCGCTAATCTAATTTTCATATCACTTGAAATTCTTATACTATAATTTAAAAATATATTTTTTAAGCAATTACACTAGACATAGAATTTTAAATACAGAAAATAATTCAAGGTTATCCTTTATCCTCCACTCAATGGCGGTATAACTGCAATACTATCTTTCTCTCGTATTTCTATATCAAAATCCTCTCCACAAACTACTTCATTTTTTGCTAGTAATATATTATTTTTAATAGTCCCCAAATTATAGTTTTCTGTGATAATGTTAAGCAGTTGATGATAGCTTATTTTCTTTGGGAGCTGTATAGTAGACTCTCTGGTTCCGGCTAATTCTTTTGAGCGAGCAAAGAATAATAACTTTACTGTGACATCATGGTCTATTTCCATATTTCATTCTGGAAAACATTCAATAAATATAAAGTTTGAAATAGAGATGATTGCATAAGATATTAATAATTGCATAAGCCTTAAAAGAATCATATAACATATAGTAATCTCAAGTATTGAATGAGTAGATTATAGAGCATCTGAAGCAGAACTTACTTCTTCCTTAATATGCCAATAAAGTATATAAATTCAGTACATAAGATGACATACACATCAACAAAATCTAAGACTCAGCCATATTTGATGGTTGATGCAATTATTACTCATTGTATATATATGGATATATGAAATAATATAATTTAATATATTTTCCTATAAACATGTAATAAGATAATGTAAATTATTATATATCAATAAATTGATTGAAAGAGGCTTTAAGAATTGTATAGGAGACATTTTCATTTTCTTCTGCTATCATATAAAAGTATGCATACATTATATTTTTTGTTGTTTGTATATTATAATTAGCTTTATGGAAGATAACAACAAATTCTGTGTTTGTGCAGAGGATATAACAGTAAAATTTACAGTCTGCAATGTTTTATCAGCAGTTTACAAGTTAACATATACTCATATTTACACAAGGAGAAAGTGAGAAACAATTCATTGTCGTAGCCATATTATAGCCATATCAGAGTAAGTTACCTACATACTTGTCCTTGATGGAATATTAAGTTATTATTTATGTTATTTTATATCTTATTTTATTGCATGCACTGGACTAGATATTATCAAATTATTCACAAGCAAATTAATACAACAGCTAGCTCATACCAGCTATTATTTCACAATTGAATGTGTATATGAGCTTTCCAGTTTTTATCACTATGTTATGTTATAATCATATGATTATAAAGAGTAAAGATTTGTGGTCTGCTAGTGCATAAGTTGAAACATTACTTAAAATATATGTACTATAGATTTGTGATATGTCAGATATGAAACGTAAGTTAATTTTTGAGGCACTCAATAAAGTTAATAAAATATTATATAATAATTAACACTTAACGACAGGTCGAATCTGTTCTGTATTTTCTAGTAGGCTGATAGTGCTAACTAATGGCACCAAGAAAAAATCTGTAAATTCAAAAAAACTAATGCAACATACCTAAAATTTAAGCAAAAACTCAATTCTACAGGGCCCGTCCTAGGAAAATAGAATGGAAAAATGTAAATCTACAGGGCCCGTTCCTTAAGTGTTAGGATGAGTCAATATTTAGAGATATTACACAAGTCTAGAAATAGGCATAGTGGGCTTTAACACTATATATATTTTCTTAAGTTCCTATTTCACTGCAATCTATCCCAGCAATGTGACACAGTAATCAATAAAATTATAAGCAGGACTTATGAGGAATGGAGTTAATGTACTATTCTAACCTGATAAGGTTTATATACACCAATTAAATTTTATTGCTATCTGTATTTAAGTCTTTTAAAAGTGTAAGGTTTTATTTATTAAATCAATATTAGTTTGGGTCATTTATACACAGGCTATATAATGGTAGATTTGGACCATACAAAAATAATGGACTAAAGAGGAAAATAACATACATAATTATATCTAGGTGTCATAATTTATATCTAAGTTTTCATACTTAATATTCTTAGTACAAACTCTAATTTGAGTCTAGCCACTTCCGTACAAGCGTTGACTATAGTTGACGGCCGTGATATAAATGCACATGGCCAAGCAGTGACTATAGGCAACATTTAAGAATTTTCTCTTATCTCTATGTTTGGAGAGTTTTTACTCATATAATTTTAATTTCGTGTTCAGACCATCGCCCAAAATGATTTCAAATCTGTAAAATGGTAACGTTTTTATAACTGAATAAAAAACTCTTGCTTATCTCGTCACAGATCTGTTGATGAACGAGCTGAGAGTGCATCAGGCAGCGTATGAACGGTGAAAGCAGCTGTGGGCAACTTTTCGTGGCCGATAGGCGCCATACCGAAGTGGCTAGATTAACATGTATCATACCATATACTTTTCTGGTATTAGTGACCATATTCATTTTGTGTCATGACCACTGTGAGCGATTGAACATTTCATTATCACAGTTCTTCTCATAGATGGTAAATAATAATAGAGTAAGATAATAAACAATGATATAACATCACTGCTTTTTAATTTTTAAATCCAAGGTTGAGAAGCAATAAGGTTATTGCAGCTGACAGAATCTTGGTCTTTAAAATTATATTCTAAAACAGCACACAACACTTATTTTTAGAACTGACATGATGAAATTATAGAACATTCTGGCAAGAAACTCAAGTGACATATATTTATAACAAATATTTAAATAAGAGTTATAAGATATGCATTATAAAATTCAGATATGTGTTCTGTATATATTTAAAAAATAAACTCATTAAAGTTGAATAAAAAGTAATTGTTCGAATTAATTCCGAGTAACTTTTATGACTCTTAACTAAAAATTGATTAACAAAATAGCTGACAATGGCAGTAAAATTATACTCACAATTTTATTTAAGTATATTTAAATACAACATAGATAAACAGCTTCCTGGTGCCAAATAATTGAGAAAATAATTAAGTACGTCATAACCACGAGTTCCTCTCACTGTGCGCACACATGGACTGATACAAAAAGATAATGAGCTGAATTTGCGATTGGCGTACGTCCCGCTGCCGGCAACAGGTTTCACAATTGCTACTCATTGAACCGTGTCTAAAGTATTTAATGATATAATTGCAAACACTTTCGTTTGAACTGTTTTAAATGATTTGATAAAGTAAAAAAATACCTGAACACGTTTGAAGAAACACTGTATTCTTTAAAGGTTATTTATTTTTATGTAGAATGAATTATGATAAGTATATAGTATACTTAATCCATGGTTTCAAGTAAGCAATAAATAATCAATACTTCATTTATAATCGTATTAAATTACGAAAACCATCACAAACACAATTCACAACACAAAAACGACACAATTGACAGCACAACTAAAATAACTTCTCGGCAGCTGACATGTGTTTTTGCTGGTAGTGCTGTTTACAAAGGAAGCAATAACTAAAATAAGAAAGCTATGAGAAGATTGGCGGCAAAACATCAAGCCGGAGTGGTTGCATCTCTTCCACACTCTCGTTGAATAATTGTTGTTTTCTTGTTGTGGCGGTCGGCTGGGTTTTCATTTGTTGTCTGAGCTTGTATTATGGGCTTGGGCAACGGTGAAATGCTCAGCCGACCGTGTGCGATGGGGAATCAATGGTTTTTTGGCGAGACACTAGCGGAGTGATGCGTCCCTTGGGTCGCTGAGTTTTTCCGCTAATCTACAAAGTGTTCCTCGCCGTTTATTTTGTGTGTGCTTAGAAATGCTGTAATAAACAATAAATGAAGATGGATAAGATAATATTAAAACTACGATAGAAATATTGAAGTGTGGCGGGAAGACTATTAACAGAAATTTAATTGGACTTGAAAATAAATTACCTCCGAAATGCCTGTATGGCGTAAATGCCTTTCCCACAAATGAGAGAATATAACAAAAAAAGCCATGAGAGTGTAGTTTAGGTTTTATAATTAAGATATTTTTTTATTATGTACTGTACATGTTTCTTGTACTCACTTGTACAGAAAAAAATATTATTTCAAAATAATTGTCTTTGGACATAAGCGTCTCTTGCTTTCTATTAGGTTTACAGCATTAGCAAAATATACATATGTAAAAATAAAATTTATCCAAACATATAAATTTTCATCTAAACGTAATAATACCTTAAATAAAAAATTAAGTAAAATGTGATATAAACTGATAAAAATTTTTGATCAATCTAAAAATATAAAATGGTACTACATGTTAGGTAATGCTGTGTACTTTTTCTATATTTACGGTTGCCATTTATTGTTTCATTATGGTACTGCACTAAATAGTAGTTATTATGCAATATAAGCCTTCTAAAGTCTTTGTTTATGTATGTAATAATTGATCTATTTAAATTAGTAATAGCTTCCGCGCACAACTTCACCTGTGCCTGCATTAAGAAAATAGCCCAGCTTAAATTGAATTTTTGTAGTATTTAGGTTTATCCGTCGTTATTTATATTTTAACGTTAAAACCATAAATAGTAAACGAAAACGTGGATATAGACAAAAATATTTTATCTAAATGTTTTACTAAAGCTGTAGACACAGTGACAATACAAAACAAGATATGCTTGTGTCCATAGGCAAATGTTTTGTAAAAATTATAAATATCTTAACGGGACTTATGCGCGTATTAACTTACTTTTAATTATGGCCCCACGTTTCGACCTTGTTATATAGGTTATGGTCACGAGAAAACTGACGTACGTTTTCTGTACTCACAAGGCAAGAAAAATGTGCAGTAGATGTACCATTATTGTTTGTGAATTTTAAAGGTGATGTTTTTTGGGTTTTATTATTTTACTAAAGAGCATATTTATTTTAAAAAATCGTGTAAATGCCGTTGTTAATATTTTTTAAATCGTGTTTCTTTATAAGAGACTGGTGCTATAAACTGACAGTTGACAGTTCAAATTATTAAAAAAAATACCGGATTTAAACGGTTTCTTGCATTTGGTCGTCTTGTAAGTGAATATGTGTTGTGTTGTCCGCAACTTTGGCAAAGTTCCCTTGGGCATTTTCGATGCATAGTGAACGTCACACTACGCACCAGAAAAAGGATAAAAATAGATTTCTACAGTGAGTTGCGTGTTCAGAGTACTGATATTTTTGTTTTCATATAACACACATACCGCGTCGTAGTTTTGATATACGTTAGAAATCTTAAGTGAAACTATCTGTAATCAGTTAACTGTAAACATTGGACTAATTCTTTTTGTTTGTGTCTTCAGATTGTGCGAAAATATAACTACGAAGGCGCGACCAGAAATTACTATTAAGTGATCTGTGAAAGTTTGTGACCAGTGTTTCGTATTGCTTGTAAAATGTCTGGTGACACGGCTCACGCTGTTGAGCCAATGGATATAGACTGTATAGATAGTGACTTTGATAATAAAGAAAACACATTCAGTCACAATAGTATGCTGCCATGTACTGAAAAGGGGTATGAAGAGCTGGATGTCTCAGAGCTCAACATGAAACTGAGGTATTCAATCACACCAACCGCCTCGCCTATGTCAAAAAGCTTTACTAACTGCACAGATCACAGAAGCCTTAATTCTGATGACACTTTAAATATACATAATGAACCAAATTTGACACGATCCTTGAATTCTATGTTGACTAAAAATGACAATTTAATAAATTCTCTTAAGACTTTACCCCTGCAATCGATTTCTACAGATAAAAATAACTCAGTATTGAGGCAGTTGGACTCTAAAACAGGTACAGACTGTGCTGATATTACTTTAACCGTAACTGTTGCTGGTGATCTAGATGAAAATATATCATTATCTAGCACATCATCAGCTGTTCAAACACCAGAAGCTACAACTCCAACTAAAGATCTAAAAGCAGATGGTGGTTCTCCCATAATGCGAGGGCTAAAGAGTGTACTTAATATGTTCCGATCATCTCAAAGCCCGATACAACCAGTGGAATCTAATCCAAGTGTTATAAAGTGTGAAACACTGAATTCTGAAACCGTAATAGCAAAGCCTGAAGATAGTTTAAATTACAAACAAGCAGCACAGTCTTCTACTCCTATTCCAACACAGAAACAGAAGGAAAGTAATGGTTCAAAACGATGCAGTCCATATAAAGAGAGTATAGTTTTTAACGATGACCTTGAAAAGGAGTTGCAGTGGAAAGAGGAAACTACTATAATATTCAGTCAAGAAAAAATTCCTGTTCATAAATTGTTTTTTCAGCAGGCTAGAACTTCACCTAAAACAGAAACGAATGAAGTAACTACATCAGACAAATTAAATGCTGCTGTTGAGTACATGGACATCTCATATAATGATTCTAGAATCAATGACAAAATTTTAACTGATAATCCAGGAGATATTATCAAAACTGAATATAATAGTGTTTGCAATGATTCAGATAGTGAATTTTTGGATTGTGAATCATTTGTTAAAAATGAATCTCAAATTATAGAAAATGAAGAACATAACTTAAATAAAGAACAAATTAATTCTTCTTTAGGTGTAAAAAATTTGAATGACATAGTTTTGGATGATAATAGAGATGATATTGATAATAAGTTAGAAATTGTAGGCAAAATGATTCCAGCTGAATCTATTCCAAAGATGGTATTAAATGAGACTGTCAATATAATGATTGATTCATTGGATATTGACGTAACAAATGAAATCCCTGTTACTGATTCCCAAACTGTTGAAAGCATTATATTACAGAATACTCTATCAAATAACAATAACAGATGTGATGAATTCTCAAATTCCTCCTTAACTGTACAGTCTGATAATATAAACGAAAACAACATTTCCTTACCTAACAATGGATTAGTAAATAATATGTGTTTAGACTATGAGCTGGATTCTCTGGAATGTAATGTTAAACCTCCTACAAGTTACAAAGACGTTTCTTCCAAGAGTAATGATGTTGACGCCAATATTAATGAATTTCATACACTAGACAGTAATCGGACTGTAGATATTTTAGTCCAAAATGATAATTTTATGTCACTTTCAAAAGTTCAATTACCTGATGTTGATAATAATGAAAAAGAACAAAACATAACAGTACTACAGGATGTCGTATTAAATAATTCACTTTCTGATGTTACTGAGAAAAATATTAAAGCACACAATGACTTTAATAAGTCAATTGAAGTTCCTTTAGGTGTTGCTTGTAATGATGTTATATTTGAAAAAACACTATCAATTGATACTGCTATCATTTCAACGAAAAATAAACAAGTAAATGATATCTCACATATACCTACAATTATTGCAGATACTAAAGAAGAAATAAACATATCTCCAGAAAAAAATCAACAAAGTAAAATTGATAATGTGTCATTACAAGAAATTAACACTACACACCAGAGTATTACACAAATTGAGCAGGATGGAGTACTTTTGCCTAATGATGGAGAAGTAGCTATTGAAATTGAGAGTTATAATGTAGACATAGAGTTTTTAAACAATGATCACTGTATAAATAATTGTCTCAACATAGACATTAATACAATTACACTAAATGAAACACAAAATTTACATGAAATTGTAACAAGTAGTAGTCATTCAAGTGAAAAAGCTTTAGAAGAATTACAAGACATTCAAACAGAACTAAATTCAACTAATGTAACTAACGTAAATGAAATGTCAAAGCCTATGAACGATTCGGTTATTTTATCTGGTGTAAATAAAACTTTAGAAAGTATAACAGAGGATCAAGCACGTAGTAATTCATTAATTTTAAAAGAGCAGAGTATAACACTAGGATGTGTGAATGAAGAGAAAGAAATAATTTTAAAAAGTGTGTCACCTTTAGAAATTCCTATTATTAATGACATAAAAGATAATAAGACAGCATTTGATGCAAATAAAAAATTATCAGAGGAAATTGAAAATAAAGAAAAAAGTATAAAGATACCAGACGATACAGAAACCCAAACATTAGTTGCCAGAATTAATGAAAATATTACACAAAACATTGAATTTCAGCAGGACAATGAATCATGTACAATAAAGTCAATTTGCGATGATACAAAAGACTGTGCTACTATTATTAGTAATATGTTAGAAGGAAACCCAAATAGTCAAAACTTACTTATTCAATCACCAGATAAAAGTTTTGCTAATAAAAACAATTTTAGTGAAGAACAAACTATAGTCTCAGATAAGCTACAATTAGATAACGAAATGCAAAATGATAGAGAAAATAAGAATTTAAATGCAACACTTGAAGAAGAGGTTGGGTTGAATAAAATTATTAAATCTGAGGCTACTTTAAAAAATATGTACACTGAGATACCAGATTCTGTGAATAAAGATATGATACCAAAAATAGATGCAACAAATTTTGATACAAATAGCACTATTAAAGTGGTATCAAAAAAAGAACATATAGATATTTCAGGGCTAAAACAAAATGAAACAATTAATGCTAATCCTACACTGAATGAAAACTTGACAACAGATGATTTGCCCCTTGCAAGCAATTCTGCCAATAATGATGTAGTTGTATGTGATCTAGAGACATTTACATTAGATGAAGAAATAGTTTTATCAGAAAATAATAGTCCATATGTGTCTGTATCAGAAGACTTAGATAGAGTTTCTGTTGAACATACATCTGAATCTTCTGCTTTAATAAAAGAAATGAATACGCCTACGCCTATTTCAAATTCGCCACCAATAAGATCTAAAGGATATAACTTTAATTTTGACGAAATAGATGACCCATTTGCAACGAAAACAACTATACAAATAACACCTGAAACTATGAATAAAAATATTAAATCAAAAGATAGCGTTGAAGTTGAGAAAATTAAAATGCCTGAAAAAATTATTGCCGCTGATAGACGAAAATCACAATACGAAAGGAAAAGACAGAATAATGTAAACAAAAAACTAAATAAAACTGTTGGTTGTGAGACAACTGAAACATTAACTACATATGAAAATTTTGATTGCAATTATTTAGCAGATACAAAAAATAATGCTAATAACAATCAAGAGAAAAGTACTGAAGAGCTTACAAATAATCAAATGATTGAAGAAACATTAGAATCTGCTACTTTTATTAATAACAATACACTTAGTATGTCGAATAGATGTGATAACGATGTTAGTATGTTAGATAATATTTGTACAAACATTATCTTACACTCCCAAGAAAAAAATGAGTCCTCAACTGAAGAAACTGGTGATGTCTCTTGTGCTGATCACAAAAATACTTCATCTTCTGATCAATCTTCTTATTATTCTGCGGGTACATCATTAGGCGAGAGTATAAAGCCCAGAAATGTGTTTAATCTGCCTGAAATTGATGATATAAATTTTAATCCATTTGCTGTCAAATCAAAAATTTGGCAATCACCACCCCCAAGTATAAGTGATGACAATTCTTCAGTTATGAAAAGCAAACTCTTAGGTCCACCTGAAAATTGTATATCTTTCCATAACCATATTGAATCACAAAATTCCATATGTACTAATTTTGAAGAACATACTATGAAAGAATGTGAAGATAAAATGGACACTGAGCTAATGGAGAAAGATACTACAGTTAATTTAAGCACAGATACATATTCAGAGAAAGATACAACAGTAAGACAAATCAATACAGAGGATGAAGATACAATAGAAGGGCCTTTTCTTGAAGTAGAAGATTTTACTAGTGAAAAAACATGTAGCCTTGCTGGGGAAAACATAGACATGATGCAATTTAATGATATTCCTACTAAAGATAAAGAGGATAATGGTGAAGGGGAATTATTTATTGATGCTGAAGCATTTGAATTCTTATTAAATAAGAATAAGAATGTAGTTTCAGATAGTGGTAAGGAAAGTTTATTTTTGAAATTTGATCCTCTCTTTGCTAAGTTGTCATCTGACAGTTTTCTTTCTGGTAATAGGAGGCAGAGCACTCCTAGAAAATTTACGAAGCAAGTAAATATACATTCGACTGCTAGCCCTTCATCTTTAAATATTACTTATGAAAAAGATGCAAATAATATCACTGGAGTCAGTACTGAAGATGCTAGTGTGATTGTGTCTAAACCTATGATGGTTGTCCCGCCTGCACTGAATGCTACACCAAGGAAGTCTCTAACTCCAACAAGAACAAATAGACGTTCTGTTGTATTCACGTCTCCTGCCATGGCTGTTATCGATAGACTACTCTCGTTAAGCACTAATGATTCTTTAGTGGAACATGAAACCACTTTTGCACAAGTTAGTCATGAACAAAATGAAGCTGATTTAGCTTTAACACAACTCAGAGAACTTTTAGCTGAAAAAGAGATCTATGTTTACAATTTAAGATCTGAAAGCAAAGAACTAAAAGAAAGATTTTCAGTATTAGAATCTCGAATGAATTCATTAGAAACAGAAAGTCAACAAAGATTAAAGAAGATCAATGAATTAATGGAAACAGTTTCTGAAAAAACGAAAGAGAATAGGAGCATGGCGGCCGTAGTCGAAGAATATGAGAGGACGATCGCAAGTTTGATAGCAGACACAGAGCAGGACAAGAAACGACATGCGGATGAACGAATTGCGCTTATACACGAAAGGGATGAACAAACCGCTCACTTAGCTAGTATGGAGGTTTCTTTCAACGATTTACATAGCAAATATGAGAAGAGTAAACAGATAATATTTAGTTATGAAGCCAATAAGGAATCATACAAGAAATCCCTTATGGCATTCGAAGAAAATGTTACGAAAGTACAAAACAATTACGAATTACTAAAACAACATGCAACATCGAAACTTAATCATGCTAATGAAGAACTCCAAAAAATTAATAGAGCACATGAAGCTGAGGTGCTAAAGTTGAATGCAATGATAAAAAGAAAAGATCTGCACATAACATCCCTTGAAGAAACTCTAGCACAGAAAACGAAGGCAAACGAAGAACTCACAGCAATATGTGATGAGCTTATTAACAAAGTCGGCTGAACTGATTTTAAGGCAAAATAAACATTTACTTTAGAATTCGTGTTTTTGACCTAGGTTAGTACTACAGAATTCACTTTTGTGCTTATCTGGTGATAAGTAACATAAGTAAGAAAACTAGTGTGAGGTAATTTGTGCCAAACTAACTTTATTTTCTTATTCCCTGTGTTTTCTATGAAGACTGTAAATGTGATAAAAAAAATCTACATTATTTTTATAGTATCATCAAATGATCTGCTAAATAATTGTGTCAAGATAATAATTCATTTTTAGATGGTTTGTCTACATAGTTATTATTTTCCGCACTTTATATTATGCTGGGCATAATTCAATAGTGCTCATAATTATAATTAAAAAAAAGCAAGACCTGTGTAATAAGTTGTGTATAATAAATGTATATTTTTTGCATGTTTACCCATATGAAAAATAATATTTATTTTGTAGACGTGTAATATATAAGTATTATGGACATGTTTATACAAAATTTAACTTGATATTTTTTGAGATTTATTATTGAAATAGTGATAAATATTATATCACTCTAGTGTAATATTAGAAACATATAGTTTTGTAGTTGATATATAACTTTATCTGGATTTATTCTATCTTTTGATCTTCATATATTGTAGTTACATAAATATTTTACTAAAGTGTATTTATACATACTGATACAAAGAATTGAGAGAGAAAATTGACATTTGTATTGTTTCGTTTGATTTTGAAGTAATTATAGTTTTGTCATTTAATTGATTATTTTTTAATTGATTTAGAAGTATGTAAGAATGCGCATAACAATGATATGTGTGGAGACATAGAAGAACGATCATATATTTTCAAACTTAATCATATAAAAAAAATGTATGTCTGCTGGAAATATATTTATATTTTGTTTATTTCTTACATTATCACCCACATTTGTTCAATTATATATAAGGTTGAAAGAGTGGAGCTCAACTCCTCTTATTGACTAAAACCCCCGGGGTGTCCCTCTGATTGCTCCACCTGGGCCTGGGAAGCCAAATTCGTCCAGATGCCCAGGGCGGAGCTCAACTCCTGTCTTTATATCATTAATCATGTTGTAATAAATCCTCATTAGTTTTGTAGACTTGGATTATTTTTATTTATATTTTTCTAATTACTTAATGTTGTAAAATTAAGTTATAAATAAATAGTTCCATTATTAATTTCTTCAAAGGTATTTGTGTCTAGCAACTTTATTCCGATAATGTAAACAGAATAAAAACATGATATATAAAAAACGAATAATGAATACCGAAAGAAGTTTATATGTTTATAACTAGATTGTTTATTTCTGATCATTTGTGAAATCATTTTCACTTAGTTCCTAAAAGCCAATTATGTCACCTGTTAAGTCAATTAGTGTTGTAAAATATAAAAATTCAATTTACTAGATAATAAAGTTATTAAAATTTTCATATTTGTCTTTTTTTTTAATATCATGCCTTATTACTGCCTTTACATTTATTACATAATTTGCCACCTGATGGATATTAGTCAAGCAAAAGGCTAAAATTACTTAAAAGTGTACTTTATCGCAATTATTTGGATTCTGGCAGTTGAACCTCGACTGCTGAGCACTCAGGATGATATTTGTAGACGCTATTTCGATTTGCATAGCACAGTTCTCAAAAAAATTATTCGTCTTGACAAAAAACTGAATATGTAATAGGAACTTGAGTATAGCCATAGTATTCGCAGAGCAAAGTCGAAGATCACTAAATCGGTGACTTACCAATTCCTTTGACGTTCATTGAGTTATATAAATTGTAATGTTTTAGTAGTCTAAGCAAACTTAAAGTTGCGTCTATAAATCACAGCCTCAGTATTCGAATCGCGTTTTAAGATTTTTTTTGTGTTCCCGGGGAAAATCCTGCGAAGGACCATCAGGGACGCTGTGAGAGCAGCGACCCCGGTGTGTCAGACTCCTACTGACTAAAAAAACCCGGGATGTCCCTTTGATTGGTCCACACAGGCCTTGGAAACAAAATTCGTCCAGACGCCCAGGGAACAAAAGACCTTGTGGAGGCTACCTCTCTGGGAGGGGTAGGAGTAAAAGCCCACTCCTCCAAAACCTCTCTCAGGCGGCGTGTCGGACACCGTGCACTGCCTCCCACTCATCTAGGCAGCAGACTTCTTCAAGTCTACTGCGCGTTTGAAGAATAAGGTGGCTACTCCTAACCTAGGGTAAATTTCCTATAACATACAAAGTTAATCGAATAGATTATGACCCGCAGATTTTTTTTATCTACTTAACCCTTAATAACCTAGAGTTTCAATTTTGATACCAATCTTTTAAACTGTATGTTCACATTACTATTAGTTTTATGCCTGAAGTATCAAAATTGATACCTGTTTTTTTTTAAATAAATATGTAAAAGAAATATTGTGATATTTTTAGCTATTTTTCCCTTCATCTAGACACTCAAGCAAACACAGTAATATAAAAAAAAAACACTTTCGTAAATCAGGCTACTAAGGGTTAATAACAGCTGTTTCAATAAAACGTGACAACTATATTTTGTATAAAGCGTTGCTCGGGATTTTAAATGCATTCAATGTTTTCCTAGGCATTACAGAACGCACTTTGATACAAAAAAAATACGTTCAAGTAATTATGCTATTAGATGGTCAGTTATTTGGAATACTTGCATACATATTCTATTAAAGAGAATTAATTTGTATGAAAATAACGACTTAAAACACTTTTATGCATGTCTTTAATTAAGTACTAGTATTTGCTTTCATATATTACAGACAGCACAGTAAGCACAGTTATTAAGCTTGTATACGATGCACGTTACTGCAAGAAAGCTATAACAAACAATTCGTTATCAAAAATGCTGTCCAACTGCGTAGTGGATTATCCGTCTTTAGCAAGAATATAAAATATTTTATGAAACGAAGCGTGAAATTCGCCGAAGCTAGAATGACGGCTTGGTTTTTGCAATGCGCTGCAAGTATTAAGAGTTGGTACTATGTAATCATGTCATTTATGACGATAAGGTCGCAAAACAAACCAGAATAACTAGTAATTTGACATTTTTTGGCTATAAATATACAAAATAAAAAGTAGATCATGAACGTGATTCTAAATATTAAAAATAAATTGTGCATTAATTTTTTTCGAATACACTACAAAATATGGACTTTATCTGAATTACTTAAGCTATGAGATATTGCAATTGTACGTGATTGTAAGAAAAACAAATGTGCATAATTTGAACAATTCTTTCATAACTGTTGATATGTCATTTCGCAGTTTTTGTTCTTTATATGAATAGACTCACGGGTAACCTAGGTGCGTTTGCCAATTCACGGTCTACATTCAAGTACCAGCCTACTCCAACAACCATCGGTTCGCCTGGATTCGTGGCCAGCCACTTAATCTTACTAATACGGAGAGTTATGTTGATAACTTTTCTCTATTAGATAACCCTGACTCGAACTTTATCCTTCAGAGGGAAGTTCAAAAATAAATAACAAATTTTCATCGTCTTGAATAGATTTTTTGAAACCTCTTTCAGCAAACAGACTTTCGACCTATCTGATGGTAAGAGGTTTACGCTTCCTATGGACAGCTGCAAAAAAAGGAGCATTGTTATTGTGGTATTCATCAAGAAAGACGATATTCACTGCCCTCATGAAGAATCCCATCTTATAGCCCTGAGGAAAAACTGGCCGGCATCCTATTCCGTAACACCAAAGTGTGGGACAAGAGTGCTCTAAGGGACCGCGTTGATCGAATTCCGTCCTTGTGAATATTTTAGCAACTTTTATACGTTCTTCGGATTTATTTATTTAAAAGACTCTATCTTTCCGCTTATTTAGCTTTTGTCGATATACAATAGTTTTGTATAAATATTTGTCCGTTTCCTTTCAGTTTCCGAAGCTGCTGAGTTATCTAAACAACTGTTTTTCTCAATTCACCAGTAATACATTTTATATCAGATAAGTACCTACTTTTTCTCTCTTTTAAATACAAACATTTAATTAAAACTTATGGTTTCCATTATAACTATATCAATGCTTTGTTTAAAATTTTTATTACTGGGATGGATATAAATTAAGGCATTTTTTTATATTTTTTTATATAGAGATTGAGCAAATACGTTCAATGGTCGTTTGGATAAGTAAGCGCTGGAGAGACGAATTGTTGTTTCATGTAGACAATCATCGTTTATATGAAATTAGTGTATGTAATAATCTAAGAGAATTATTCTCTGATATTGATAAATGCTTCCCGTAGTTAAATACAAGAGAAGAACTGATTATAAATTTCTCTGGTTGATTTTATAAATCATATTTTACTCACAATTCCTTACCTTATATATAATTTTGATTCAATGACATGCTAATAGATATAATAGTGTTCTACTTGCATTGTTCCCACGATTTTGTTCATATTATTTTAAATTAAAAACTGCTATTAAAATATTTAACTACCGCTTATAGGTGGTATTTTATTCGGAATTATTCGCGCAAGAGAAACTCGGTTGTTATAATACCACATTAAAATACCTACAATGCATAAAGCGACGTATGAAGTAGCGTCTTTGGAGCGAATAAGTTGAAAAACAAAAAAAGGAATAACGCTTGAAGGTAGCCTTCTCTGGTCGTAAAGTTTCCTCAGGTCAGCAACGCGCTCTTTGAAAACAAAGTTGGTCATGGGCAGGAATGGTCTGCTGCTATATTAGAAAATAAGGCATTTTTGATAAGTCGATTGTAAATAGCACCATTATTTGATGATTTTTTTTTAATGGCTTAAGTTTATAATTTAAATCATTTAAGAAAGTCCATCACTTGGTATATTTATTAAAATAAAAGTATGTATATAATGAAAATAAAACACCTTACTTAATGGTTATTCAAATACAATATTACTACTATAGTCTATGTACCTGTATGTTAAGTTATAAAGTTATTTATTAGACAAACAATTACAAGCAGCACATTAAAATCAGCTGACACCAAATCTAGGACAACCTGTATCTTGGATGTCAGCATATTTCACACAATTTGTTACAGTTTATTACCGCTGCGTAGCTCCAATCTTAACTCAAAACAATACAACAATAATATTGCATACTAAACAATAGACTATACAAAAAAAAAAGTAAAAATAAAAATAGAAAGTGAATAACAATTTCAAAGAGTGTTAATGCTAAAGCTAAAGCTAAAAAACACATCTATTCCTGCAACAGTTCCTCAGTATCATTATATTTTAGATTCGACAACCAGTCTCTCAGCTTCATCTTACATTCGAATTTAGATTACTATAAATAGGTAAAAATCATCAACATGCGGACGAATTTGTACAAATTTATATGTATAGATGTACCATTGTCACATATGGTACTTTCCCGTGTCACCGTGTACCAAGAAAATCGGAAAGGTCGATTGCAAAAAGCGCGCCGTTTGTCTGTCGACGGTTCGACGAAGCGGTCATCGGCGTCATGGCAACGAACGACAAACATTGCCAGACGTCAGCCGACTGCAACTTGGCTCGAGTTATGTACGACGAGACCGTGCCAGTGGTGAATGCACGGGAGATCGACAGCCCAACCAGCGACGAGGAGGTGGTCCGAGCCACAATGTCCAAGTTTAATCCGCCGGCGCGGCACACCGCCCGACACGACTTTGATTCGGAGAGCGACAGCGATTCTGGCCCGGAACAGTTCCTGAACACTTCCGGGGAGGATCTGGTGAGTACGTAGAAATAATCCAGGGTTGGAGACTCTGTGCGGATGAGGTAGCGGTGCTGCTTATATCGCATACAGAAGCATGCATACCATAAAAACAAAAAGTATTACCTTGTTATATTTAACAAATATATTTACTCAAAAACTGGTAAATTATAGATTCAGAGCTTCAGAATATTATGATTCTAATAATCTTTGATATACATGTCCAGCGGGCCCAGTAGCGTATATTCCATAGATGCATAAAAGCATTGTATGCCCTGATGATAAATAAATCTGGAATAAATTGCTAAAAGTTAAACAAAAAATGAATCATTTATAGTTATATCTATTCTATATTCACGCTATCTAAGTTTCCTATGAAATTAATATAATATTTAATATCATAATATAATATTCAAATTAATTACGTGGATTCTGCCTACCCTGTCCAAATATCCTATGCACGACACTGAGCGGGCCTAGACAAAGTAAGATTCGATTAGCGATAACGCTAGTTGAAGAATGCAAATTGTATGGGATTGACATAAGGATAGAAATCATCATATCGACACTATGTCAATCTAATTAATTTTGAACTGTTCTATTGCCGTTCTCATCATCATCATCAGCCCATTCTTGTCCACTGTTGGACGTAGGCCTCTCCCAAGAGCCATTGAGCACGGTCTTCAGCTTTTCTCATACAATCTTTTCCAGCCACTTTCCGCAGGACGTTGCTCTATCTTGCCGGTGGGCACCTCACGCTACGTCTTTTTTTTTATTAACCCAGGGGAAATCCCTGACGGACCTCGGGGGGTTGACCCCCGGTGTTTCGGACTTGCACCGACTAAAACCCCCGGAGTATACCTTCTCCCGCCTGCCGAGTGCCAAGGGCAAGGCTGAGACATCTTCCTCGGCACCCGGCGAACCACACGCTATATCTGCCGATTCGCAGTGTCCACTCAAGAACCCGCCTGCTCCAAAGACCAACGGTTCTACGGCGTATATGGCCTGCCCTCTGATACTTCAGCTTGCTAATTCGCAGAGCTATGTCGACAACTTTGGATTTCTGTCGGATAACTTCATTTTGGAATGTATCTTTCAAAGAGATGCCTAACATAGTCCACTCATAGTTGCTCGCTGACAACCTTAAACTGGTAGACTAGCCCAACCGTCAGTGTTCGTCTCTCGGCTCCGTACATCCTTTGCCTTTCTCGCTGATCGTATATATTATGCCTAAGGCTTAAATTTATAGACATTACATTGATTTTGCATAAACTTTACTTAAATATTACAATTAATGACAAAAGATTGGACTTGACTCTGCGAATACTTAAGCTATACTAAAGTTACTTTTACATATTCAGTTTTTATTTATATTTTGCGCACTTTTCTAAGTAAATTCAAAGGGGCGTCCATAAATCTCATCCTAAGCTCTCCGATCCGAAAATACGAACGGAAATGTCTCGAATAAAAAAATGTCTATAAAAACATTGATCAAACTCCGATTACATCTAACAAGGCACAAAGTATAACAAAAAGAACCGTTCGGCATGTCTGTGCTTGTTTTTGTTACTATGATTAGAATAGATGGGCGTTTGTGAATTTTACGACTAAACATCTGGAGCTTGTCGATTTGTCTATCTGTAGCATAGATGGGCAAAATATAATCAGATTAATGAAAATTATTAACGATTACATTTTACGTTTGTTACCATTAATATGACTGCATTTTGCTCATTTATGTTTTAAACACTACAAAATCCCAGTTTGTAGACGCATTTGTTATTTCTTAATGTTTTAAATGGATTTAATCATGATTACAGAGACAGAAAATTAAAATTACGACTATATTTTGTAATCGTTGATCATTAATCAGATTACATTTTGCCCATCTCTGATCTGTAGTGATGGCAACTTGGATATTTTACCTCTAAAATGAGTATTTTTAGGGGTAATTTTTTCACCTTGTGGCTATGGTCACCTGATCTACAGGTCACCGGTATCCACAGGCGACAAAGCGAACTCATACATTCGAATTCCAGCATGTGCCTCTGGGTTTATCCAGATTATGGATTTAGGCATCGCATGTTCACCGTTGAAGGATAACATCGTAGGGAAACTCCGATTGCTAGAAAAATGTCATGTATATGTGCTCTGTGAATGACGATCGGCTGCTCTACTGGTCACGTTGGGCACGATATATACGCGCAAAGTGGAAAAAGCCACTAATACAATACGTTTACACCGACAGGTATATAGCTTGATGATATAATTATTATATTTTTACGGTGTATTTTTAAGAAAAGGTTTTTGGGGGATTATTTTTAAGAGTACGATTTATTGGAGATAATTTAGAGGTAATTATTTATTGTTAGATGTTATTATTTCAGACCGAATTGATCCACTACTGATCCTGGGACTTTTCTAAGACTCACCACTAGTGATGAAATTGCCCGGGAATTTTCCCAAAGTGCCCAAAACTTCCGAGAACATTTCGTAAATTCCCAGGAATATTCCCAAGGAAGTTTTGGGCACTTTGGGAAAATTTCCGGGCATTTTTATCAGTACTCACCACTTGTCTCTATCCTGGGATATTCATATCCAGAAATATCCACGTGGCTTTCGCAAGTCGTTCGTCCATCTCACCGCCAGTTGTCCCACAACTACGCTTTTCGAAGTAGAGAATATTGCGTATTTCTTTCCATATTCTAATATTACCGAAGATGAGTTAAATACTTTTTGGAGATACTGTAATAAAAACACAAAATACATTTTATGGTTATCGTGATAAATCTTTGAAAACTCATGTATTTTTTAAAGGAAATAATAATTGAAAAGGCGTGTGATTTTTATATTAACTGTTCAAGCAATAAAAAAGCAATTTAACAACGACATCTCTTCACGTTTCGCTCAAAGAACCGGACTATAAAATGATGGGAACACACCGCTTGAAGACCGTTCCACTATTAGGCATGAGAGAAATTATATCAGCCAGCAGATTCCATTATTAGACATGAGAGAAATTATAACACGGCGGATCTGCCATTAGCTTTATCTCTTTCGCACACGTAGCTTTATCATAGTGCTATGTCGGTCTCGGTCTGCGTGATTTTTATTTATCACCATTAAATCACCAGTGATTTTACGTTTTTTTCATCCCTAACCTCCATTCATTAAAAGTTAAGATTGGAGCTACGTAGCGGATATAAGCTGCACGTAACATACTGTACGACATGATTAATTCTGACAACCAGGATACAGGTAGTCCTAGTTTGGCTGTCAGCTGATTGCAATGTACCGCTTTCAAACTGTTTTTTTTTTTAATAAATTATTTATTATTGAAGTGAAACTTCTATAGAATCGTTGTGATTTAAAACGGATGCAACGAAAAAACGACAGTTAAGAGACACAATTACAAAAATTAGTAGAATTACTGAAGTTTCACTTCTATCGTGTGTGGATTGCACACACACCTTTTTATTAAATTATTTTATTCAATCATACGGCAAAGATTAAGCAAAGAGAACTTCTTACTATAAGTCGAGTTCAAGCTACCTGTCTTAGTAAAACATCAGCAGTACATAATACTTAATTTTATGTCCATTACATTAATTACGTTATCATGTGCAACAAAGCGGTATACGTTTTACCGTTTCTGTTAATCACGTAACATATTTAGTAATGTCGTATCAGTTAATAGTTTTTTATGGAAACATTTAATTAATTATTACCTCAATTATAACGGTCTACAGCTATTTTTTTCTTTTTCTGCGGGACATGTGTTTTTATGGTGGATGTTCCTTATGTCCGCACGAATAGATTCGCTTCTACATTCATCATGCGAACGGCTAAGGAGTGGAATATGCTTCCAGCGAGCATATTTCCGCGATCTTATGACCTGGGAGTTTTTAAGAGAAGAGTGAATAGGCATTTGCTAGGCGATCGCGTTTCATCATCGAACTCATCTTCGGCTTCCACCAGGTGTGATTGAGGTCAAGCGTTCGTCTATAAGTAATAAAAAAAACATAATGATGTTAGCTGTGAAAGGCCTTTACAATTTCACCGAGCGAGAAGGGCGAGCAGGTGCTCAGCCAGTGATTTATGGTTCGGGTGCCAAAGGGACCCTTGTGGATCTGTCTTGACTTGGGCGGCCGGTCAGAGCAAGAACCTAAGAGTGATTTGCCAGCGTTTCGGAAGCGACTATCTTGGGAAAAAACGCCGAAAATAGCTTAAGGCTGTGTCTCATAGCAAAAGGAAGCGACTATCTTGGGAAACAACGCTGAAAGAAGCTTAAGGCTGTATTTCGTAGCAAAATAATACTCATTTTTTTTAAGTAAATTATATCCCTTTCGGAGTAACGTATATGTCGTGCCCAACATAACCAGTAGCGCTGCTGATCGCCGTCCTTTGAACTCTTACACATGACATTTCTATTAGATGCCATCCGGGTTTCCTCACGATCTTTTCCTTCACCAGTAAACAGATGGTGCATAAATCCATACTTAATCTAGTAAATATTCCAGTTTCTTATCCATTAGGTCACCACAGCTACT
Source organism: Automeris io (assembly GCA_036320925.1). Classification (NCBI taxonomy): domain Eukaryota; kingdom Metazoa; phylum Arthropoda; class Insecta; order Lepidoptera; family Saturniidae; genus Automeris; species Automeris io. Next base: position 1,146,374 of record JAUDJH010000018.1, read on the forward strand.
CTTAATATATAAATACTAGGTATTAACTATCATAATGTGTTCCTATTGTGGTAAAAGTTAACCTTTGTTAAAATAACGAAACTACACATTTACGAAGTTTGAAGCATATAAATTGAGTTCTGTGCGAAAGAACGGGAACTATTTTAGCATACGTGAAAACACGTGAAAGACCCAAAATTGACTATTGCGCAATACGCCACAGAGCCCAACATACTTGCCGTCCGCTATAAGTAGGTAGTTACTGTTAAATTTTCTACATTGCATCGTGCTTTACTTTATATTTTGCTTTCTTTTAGTCCCCGAGTAGGGATATACAGCCAGAAAAAAATGTCATAACCCAGAAGCTAGTTCCGAAAGAAATGAAAACCAGTGGCGGAGGTCGTTCCAAGATTCCCTTGAAACGCGGCGACTCTTCAAACTCTGGTATGTTCCAATATTCACTTATTACTTGTATTATAATATTTTATTGTATAATTATAAATATTTTAATCTTATGCGATGACACGACGTTTCTACATTGTAACTCAGGTCATGGTCATGTGCAGACTAAACCGGCGCAGAGTTATCGTCGGGAGCAAGAATTTACTCCCTCTACCCTCTTTTGTTCTTGATAATTTGAATTGTCACGACACAGTACAGAAGTATCACCATTTTTACAAGGAGACATAAGCAAGGCCAGAGTTTTCTAATCACTGGGTTCTACACCCGATGAAAACCTTATCCCATCATCCCGATTCTTAGTTCTAGCCGAAACTGAAGGTTGTGGTTACGAGCAGACCTGTGTAACCAGGTTGAAACCTCGAGTCATAATTACAAGTTTGGGTGTGATTATATCGTTCGAAATTGATGTCGCATTCGATGGAACTTTTAAGGTGTAGTGTCGACCCGTTGCTAGCCCAGGACGTATTATCTTCCAGTTGTACACGTAGGTGCGTTGGCGGCAAACTCATAACAATTGTATATAAATAACAATTATTCACCGTGACAGATTAACTATTGCGTTCATGCTAAAAAGGTCTTACGTTTTAGAAATCGTTGACATAGGAACGCAATTAACAGCGGCAATCTCAAAGCGTAGTAAACCCAAACAAGCAATTCAACTGGCACATAAGACTCGTTAATGTATTATAATGAGTAGTTAGTACAAAACGTGAAAGTTTAAAATTCGTTATTGTATAATTATCATATACTTAATGCCTATGCTCAACAGCTGGCAGAAACGGGCTGCGGATGACGACGATGATAATGTAATACATAGTATAAATTAGTGATGCCACGAATAGCGAATTGGCCGAATACCGAATATTCGGCAACGCTGTCGGCCGAAGCGCCGAATATTCGGCACGGAATACATGCTTGTCAGGGGCGCGTTAGCTGGATTAAGGCAAGCTGCAACCTGTTTTCCTCGTTGCGTTGGCGCGGCCAGCAAAGACAATACAATACCCAATACAAACGAAAAACAATACCCAAACCTTTCGAAATTTGCTAAAGTTTATCTTTCTTCTCCTGGAAGTAGCGTGTTTAGTGAGAGGTTATTTTCTGATGCTAGTAACATTTACGATGAAAAGCGTAATCGTTTGGTACCAAAAAATGCTGAAAGGCTTATTTTCATCCATTACAACTTACCACTGATCAATTTTAATTACTAAAGTGTTGTAATTTGGAAATAAATAGATAATTTTGAGTAATATAACGCGCCTTTTTTACATGATTTGGTATTCGGTATTCGGTCGAATAGTACGTACTATTCGGCCGAATACCGAATAGCAAAAAAAGTGGCCGAATAGGCCGAATACCGAATAGTTGTCGAATATTCGTGGCATCTCTAGTATAAATGTGCTGATCAATGATACGGAATAAATAAAAAATCGTCAAATTACATCCCTTCAGAGACACAATAGTGACTGTATACGCTCTGAGCTTATATGACGTTTTTTTTTAACGGGAGAGATCCCTTCGGAGAACGGTGAGGGCCACCCCCCGGTGTGTCGCACTTGCACCGACTAAAATCCCCGGGGTGTTCCACCTTCCACCTACCGGGATCGAGGGCACGACTGGGCTTCATCCTCAATACCCGGCAAAGTGTGCGGCCTCTAGGTAGGCCTCTACTTGCTTGGGGAGGGATGGCGTGAAGAGCCACCCCTCTCTCGCCTCTGCGCTCGTGAGTGGGTCGTGAGAACGCATCGCGTGTTGCTCGGACCCTTGGATAACACACTCCCTCTGCGCTTATATGTCGTTTTTTGTTTTTGTATCCCGGGGGAAAGTCCTGCATAGGACCATTAGGGACGCTGTGAGAGCAGCGACCCCGGTGTGTCAGACTCCTAATGATTAAAAACCCCCGAGGCGTCCCTCTGATTGCTCCACCTGGGCCTGGGAAGCCAAATTCATCCAGACGCACAGGAAACAAGAAGCCTTGTTGAGGCTACCTCTCTGGGTGGGGAAGGAATAAAGCCCACCCCTCCAAAACTTCTTACCTAAGCGATGCGCTGGACATCGTGCACCGTCTCCCTCTCATCCGGGCAGCAGACTACCTCAAGTCTACTGCCCAGTGCGCTTATGTGTCGTGCCCAACGTGACCTTAAGACGTCTTAAGTCTGCAAGATTAAAGATCATGTCTCGTGAATATATCGTTTATGCGTTAAATTATAACTATAATTTATGGAGGGTAGTTTTTGCCCTGCCTCAAAAATTTCAAGATCCGGGGCTGATAGCACCCACAAACGTGAAGAAGTCACGAGCACGACCATTGCGCCAACAGAGTCAACAAAATAGGCTATGATAACGTATAGGCGCCGCGCACACCGCGCGTTTCCTGTTTGCAGTTTTCAGTGTCGTAGAAGTAGCGAGGCGAACGACCTCGCGTGTTCCACGTAAAGAAAAGTGCTAGATGCTTACCGATATCTTTATTCATTGCCTGTATTTTCTTCAAACGATAGTAATTAGTTCATAGACATGTATATTAGACAGCCCGTGTTATAAACATGGCTAAGTATGTAAATAAGTGATTTTGTAAAAAGATATATTGTACATCTCTACAGAACAGCTGTCAAATCAGTAAACACTTTCCGATTATTTTTTAATTAGTCTGTTTCGTCCCAGTCCAGGATAAAAACCTCCCTTCATACATTAAAGGAAGTCTAGTTTTCTAATCGCTGGATTCCACGCCCATGATAATTTACCTCATCCTGAATTCGATTCCGATTTTTAGAGCGGCTTCCACTAACTAATTAAATCTAGTTTACAGTTATATAAAATGCTATTTAGCCCTGATCTGTACTTATTGTCTTGCACAAAATCAAAATCTAGTTGTAACAACTCTTAAACTGGAATCATCATTAAGATGGAATCAAACCAATTCTATTAATTAGCGTTTTATACAAGCTTAAACTAGATTAATTCGTTAGTGCAAGCCGCCCTTAGTTCTAGCTGAAATAGAAAACACCGTTAAACTGGCTCCATAGCCCAGCGAGGCTCTATTATGGTGAAATGGGGTTATATTTATTTTATAGAAACGGATAGTGGAGACCTGGAGAAAGATCGTCCAGAATTAATGGCAGGGAGTGGGAAGAAGCGATCCGCCGGCGTCGTCATACCGGCTGAGGGCGCCTACGATCCCAAACTTTTCCAGGACCTGAAGGTGCCTCCGGAGATCGAGAATGTGTTCCAGTACATCATGAAGTGAGTTTCAGAATATATTAAATGTAAGATGTAAAATAATTAACGATGAATGTAAAAGATTCATGGAAATTCGAACGAAGGAATACGTAATAAAGTCGGTGCAGTTGTTTTCTAACACTTTCATCAAATTCGTATTAATAAACGACCTATATAATTGATCTTAATATTATTTCGCTAACGTCCTATTTAATCGGAGGTCATCAGTATTCCAGTAAACTGGAAAGTGGGCGGCAGTCGCCCACTATGGCAGACCATAGTCTAATTTAATGCAGTGGTTCTTTAATTGGATTTCATTATTTTGACTGATTTCGATTTAGAATAATTGTATTCATCCGCGTATAAATGGAATGTCAGTAGTTTTAATTTCTGCCAAGCGTATATAGCTTATATTTATAATATCACACAAAAAAAATCTGTTCATTTTTCTTTTTGTGTGTGACTGTTTTGTTTTTAATAAAAATACTCAGATTTCAATATTTTAATTTTGTTAGATTTTATTAGATTTCTATTTTTAAATTTTATCACATTTTATTGTTTCAATTTTTTAGTTTTCAGTGTTTTAATTTTATGAGATTTAAATTAAAAGAAGCTATAATAATAGATATGATGTAATTTACCTAAATAGGGATAAGCTGTTTCTATTTATAATCTTTAGTAAAATTGAGATCAGGCGTTGCCATCCAAGAAATTTTGTGTGTGCAGAGCATTTCAGCGCACGAAAATAACTTTTTCCTCCATAAAAGAAATAAACTGTGTAACCTTGCATTCAGTCACAAAACGTGAATTATACGGCATATGTTACTCGCAAAACAGGACATTATGTGACCGGTTTAGAGTTGATGTTCAATTTTACAGTAGAATAGGATGACTTTAGACGACCTAGTGGCTTTTTATTGTGGTTAGATGCTTAAGGAAACTAATACGGTGCTCTAGTTTCGTGTTTCTTTGTGGCTTAATGACGAACATTGTTTGAAATGTGTAAACTGAGAACTTGTTTCAGTTGGGAGAAACAAAAAGAGAATAATTTCGAGGGGTGAAAAGGCTATTTGGTTTAAGCGACATTTTTTGGTGTTATAGTGACATACATATATGTTTACAAAATTTTATATGTAAGCGTAACTTCGTCATTGGTACTTTAGTTTTTTATTTTATTACCTTTTTTGCATATAATTTGACTTATAATGTGCTGTGTAGTTGCTTTTAAATAAATATACTTTTGGAATCTGTAAAAAACGCTGATCCCGAAAATATTTATATTATATTTTTTTACGGACGCAAGCAGCTTCGACTCCCAAATTACTATATCATCAAAAAATGTCGCTTAAACCAAATAGCCTTTCACCCCTCGATTTAATGAATGAAAAATTTGCGAGTTTATTTTAACTCATGTACCAATCTTGGTAATCTTTATCCAACTACATACGTTGGGTATTTCATTTAAATCAATCTAGCCTTAAATAATTTTTATTCATGTCTGTGGTTTTAGCGGATATGCATCCGATATCCATGTGCGGAAATGTGAGTTATATTAGGCCAAATCGCGCCACTTACTTTTAAGCATAGATGGGCAAAATTTAACCAGATTAATAAAAATGATTAACGATTACATTTTACGATTTTTACCATTAATTTGACTGCATTTCGCTCATCTATGTTTTAATCACTATAGAATCCTAGATTACCTACACATTTATGATTTCTTAATGTTTTAAATAGATTTAATCATGATTACAGAGCAAGAAAATTAAAATTACGACTACATTTTGTAATCGTTCATCATTAATCAGATTACATTTTGCCCATCTCTACTTTTAAGTTTATACAGGCTAAATACAAATGTAAGCAGCACATGCTCACGAGTGAAGAACAACATTGTGAGAAAACCAGCATGACTTGTAATAGAAATGTCATGTGTAAGCGCTCTGAGAACGGTAATCAGCTGCGCTACTGGACTCATTGGGTAATGATATGTAAGTGTAAAGTGGATACAGGCATCGCAAGTATCTCTATTCACTCCTATAGAGATCAGTGATGTGCAGGGTAGGCAGATTCACATAATTAATGTGAATATTCTATAATATAAAAATGAATCGCTAAATGTTTTGATAAGCGCGAAACTCGAGAACGGCTGAACCGATTTGGCTGATTTCTTTTTTGTTGTGTTTGTTGAAGTCTGGGGAAGGTTATTACGGAGAGAAAAATTAAAAAAATTGTCTGAAAAAGTCTAAAAACAACACTTTTCTATATTCTCAGACAAAAAATTCGTAATAATGTTTAAAAGTCAATTTGAACTTTAACACCATACCATAAAGTTTAAATGTCAGTGGAAGGGTTCTGGGAAGGCAAAACAATTGAGTGACGTATAAATATTAATGTCAATATTTGTCAATTTTTATACATATAGCATTAAGGCCAGGTTCCTTCAAACAATTTTCAAAAAACAGCCGACAGGCCAATAGCTATTAACATAAAAAAAACAATGTGACTTTGTTTTAGAGAAATAGGGCAGAACAAGGTCTGCCGGGACAGCTAGTTATATAATAATAATAATATATCACTTTCTTAGGGAAGATAGATGGCGTGAAAATAGAATAGATGTGAATATAAAAGGTTCCTTCTTTTGTTTAAACAAAAGGAATTTATTTCGGATTTATTTATCGTAAGGGCATGCAATGCTTTTATGCATTTATGGAATTAACGCTACTGATACAGATATAGAGTAATATGGTGCCTAAATTCAAACTTAATCTGGAAAAACCTAGAGCTACGTTGCAGGGATTCAAACCTACGACTGTGTGGGTTCCCAGGCGTGAATACCGGTCCTATATCCACCACAAATATCATAAAAAATATTACATTAATTTTAGATACACCCCGCAGAAGATAGATATAGAGTTCAAACTGCAACCGTTCGTTCCGGAGTACGTCCCAGCGGTGGGCGACACGGACGCCTTCCTAAAGGTGACCACGCCGGTCTGCAACGTGCGTGCTGAGCCTCTCACCGACCAAGTCTTGGAACACATTGACAATTTAGGTATGAAGCGGTCTTCAGTTTACAGTTTACTTGATCGACAAAGTAAGTATTATACATCGCACCTGATGGAAAACACAATGAAGTCCAAGAACGACAATCGAAGCTGCTCGCGTCCGTAGGCTTTACCCTGGTTTCCCTACACGTGACTCCTGGGTGGTGCTAAACGAGCAGCAGCGAGGTGGTAGGGCGTCGGTGCCCGTCTGGATCGCGACCGCAGTACATGGGTGTAAAGCCCGTCATAGTGACCAGTTTCGGCTTGTCGCGTTTCGGGATCAGCTTGTGTATATCCAGTAACTCATATACCCAGAGACCTTCAGTCGTGGTATATGTGGGCCGACCTGACGATGTAGAGTATCAATGGATTTTCATCCTTTGATAGTCGCTTTCGTTTTTGGACTACACTGTACTTACCATCAGGTACTCTGTAGTCACTATGTCGAGCCAGTGTAAAAAAAAATGACCCCCAAGGGGCGAAAATCTGTTGGAAGTTGCCATCGCTATGTCAACCTACAATAATCCATGATGGAAGGTCTCTATGGAAATGGATAACTGGATGTACACAAATCGATTCCGAAACGCGACAGGCCGGATCAAGTCACTATGACGGCCTTTACACTTGTGTTCTGTTGTCACCACCCAGTTTGGGTAATTGTCGTAGCACTTCAAAAAAGCTTCACAGGATATGAGAGGGCAAGAATTCAAGGCTCATTTTTTATACTGGCTTGTCAAAGTGACTGTATTTCACCTGATATAAAGTACAGCGTAGTCCAATATGGATTGAGAGTCGCCATCGGTATGTCAAGCCCACATATATCACAGCGGAGGCTCTCTATTTATATGAACAATTGGATATACACAAACAGATCCCATGCGACGGGCTAAGCAAGTCACTATGATGGTCTTTACACTTGTACACTTTAGTGAATTTGTTTTCTAACGAAGACTTAAACGTTTTAAGCCTCGTTTTACAGTGTTGAGTAGTTCGATTGTCGCTTAGGCTGAGATTTACAGAGGCTATTTCGACTTTGGTTAGCAAAGTTCTCAAAAAATTATTTCATTTTTACAATAAACATAATATATAATAGGAACTTGAGTATAGCCATAGTATTCGCAGAGCCAACACCATGTTGATAGAATCGGTGACTCATCAAGTCCTTTTGACATTCATTGCGTAATATTATATAAATTGTAATGTTTTAGTAAAGTCTAACTTCAAGTTTTGTCTATAAATGTCAACCTTAGTGTGGTTTTGCATTGAACTGTTCCAGGTTTAACAGTTCTAGACGAGCCTGCAGCGGAGCAGAGCGACTCAGCGTTGCTACACCTCCAGCTGAGGGCGATTTCTAAAACCAACACTTCGAAAGACACCATGGTCGGTATAAAGTAGCTATTGGCGATTCTCCCTGCCAGCAGTGGTGTCGGAATGCTGGCAGGGTATGACAACTGGAGGGCCGTGGTCTCCTTCTGTGAAGATGTCATGTCCCAGAAGGAGGCCGCAGAGCGAGAGCGGCAGCTCGAAGGAGTCACCAGGGTGTCGGCAACCACCCTGGCACATCAGTCCCAGCCGACCGGTCGATCCACGACTAGTTGGCTGATGTCTTTGTGGTCGTGGCTGCTCAGGGTGGGGGCCCTGAGCAACTGGTTTAGCGGCCCCCGAGAAGTTGGCAGGGCATTGTGGCGTGCTCTGCCTCGACAACGACGACAAACAACAACAGCAACGATGCAACGAGCAGTATCGGGGAGCGTATCATCTTCCCCCGAGTTTGTACCCATCGGGCGCGGCGCGACTGATTGATTACAAGACCCACAGTCCCCGCCAATGCGCAAAAGTAGTCACCTTGGGGTTTTTAGTCGGTATAAGTCCGACACGCCTCGGTCGCGCAACCCCCCAGTGCGGCTTAGATTTTCCCCAAGTAAAAAAAAAGCTATTGGCGATATTTGTATAAAAAAATTGAATGCGTCGATAGTAGATATCCATATTTGGAATTAGAATCGAATGCTGAATATCTACCTCGTTTATAAAATCACACTGAGTGAAAGGAGGGTATTCAAATAAAAAGAGATATGTTTTATAACAAATAATTTTAATCATTGTTTGAATTCGTGTACATGCTCAGGTGACGAAGAAGATCGAAGAAGCCGAAAAGAATCCTAAAGCGATCGACCGGTGGATACGCGATGTGAGCGAGCTGCATCTCTCGAAGCCGCCGCCGACCGTCACCTACACGAGGTATAGATTCTGACAAAATGTCTACATACCTTACTGTGCTTTTTAGCTTAATTGGTAATTCGATTCGTAGGGATATTGTGGAGCATTGATTATAGGACCCATAGCCACGGTTCTTGAGATTTTTCGAGGCGGGGCAAAAACTTTTTGCGAGGTGGTAGGGGTTCGGTACCCGTCTGGATCGCGACCACAGTACATGGATGTAAAGCCCGTCATAATGACTACTTTCGGCTTATCGCGTTTCGGGATCAGCTTGTGTATATCCAGTAACTCATATACCTAGAGACCTTCAGTCGTGGTATATGCGGGCCGACATGACGATGTAGACTATCAATGGATTTTCATCCTTTGATGGTCGCTTTCGTTTTTGGACTGCACTGTACTTACCATCAGGTACTCTGTAGTCACTATGACGAGCCAGTGTAAAAAAAAAAAACAACTGCCTGTCGGCCATTCACCGCCAGTCCTTTTACCTTCGTTCCTCAGTCATATGGATTACTTCCATAAAAAATGTTTACACGGTACAATTTTTAGGGATTTTGTCCTCAGCAACTTTGTAAAAATGTAAATATCGTTTATCGTATAAGAAGTGAAATATTCAAGAAAAATGATCATCGACCTTACATAAGACGTGGTAACGAAATCCTTAGAGACTTTTGAGTTACCAAAGACTTGTAATTTTCAGCCATTTTTATGGAGAAATTGCACCAACATTTTAAGTGGGTGCCTAAGAAAAAAAGCACCCAATGTAAAAAAAGATGTTTCCACCTTCAGTAGTTTTATGTCTACGATTATGTCAGTCAAGACAAGTCTTTTTGTACAGAATAATTTTATAAACGAAGGAGATATTTCTGAATACAACAATTTGTACCTCCTTGTAACTAATGACAATGTAAATAACTATATATTAAGTATAAAGAAAAATTGACAAATTGAAAAATTTAACAAATGAGAATTGATTCGTAAAAAATGTAGACACCGTAGCGCGTTTGGGGCACGATTGGATGGCAAATAAATAGACCTCCTTTTGTACTTTATCCTGGTTTAGGACAGTCAAAATACCTACGTAATAATTAATTGTTATTAATTCATTCATGTGTTTAATTGTCTAAATATCATAGACATATATATTGCCAATAATTTACTCTGTTTTAGCGAAAATATTGAAAATATGACTATTTTTACATATATGGAATTGTAATCGAATGCTGAATATCTCTTTCGTCTATAAAATCATTTTGTATATATAGATAAACTACATTTTGTTATTACAAGTCCGAAGTACAGTTTTCAATCTTTACAGCAAAATGCCTGACATCGACAGCCTAATGGAAGAATGGCCAGAGTCCATGGAAGAAGTACTCAATGATGTGGGATTCCCCTCAGCCGAACTAGATTGCACCCTTTCTCAATACGTAGACTTGGTCTGCGGGATATTTGATATACCGGTGGCCGGAGATTCCCTCAACGATAGGATACAGGCTGTCCATTTGTTATTTAATTTGTACTCTGCCGTTAAAAACTCCGAGTTGTATGCGGACAGGCGGAAGGAACGGGTAGATGGAAATGTGTGATTTTGTCTTTATTCTCACAATGCGGAATTAAGTCAGTGCGAGGCTCGTAGCAGTCTTTCAAAAGGAAGAACAATTATAACATGGAACGTGCCTCCTGTTAGCTTTATCTCTTTCGCATGCGCAATTTTGTCAAAGTGCTATCTCAGTCCGTGTGATGTTAATTTATAACTGTTAAATCACAAGTGACTTGAAGTTTTTTTCCATTTTAAATATAAAGATGTAAATAATTGTCATCCATAGTGCAACATGCTATTATTTTTATCTCATTGCACACGTACTTTTGCCATAGTACCGTCTCAGTGTCACAACAGTTATTATTCACATTATCTGTTGCTAAATAACTGGTAATTTTATGTTATTTGACATTTTAATCAAGAGTTGAGATGGGAAAAATCGTGAAATCTCTGGTGATTTAACAGTGATAAATAGAAATCATTAACATAATAGAAGAAACGAAGATAGTGCTATGACAAAACTGCGCGTATGAAAGAGATAAAACTAATAGTAGACACAGCCGTTATAAATTTACCCCAAGCTTAATTTGTTATTAAGTTTTAAAATGTATTATAAAGATAATAATTATATATATATATATATATATATGGTCATGCTATATCAATTGAGGATTCATTATAATAAACAACTTATAGAGGCAAAATGTAATAGTAATTGTTAATCTCATTACATTCCGCCCATCTATGGTATAACAAATACGGGATTTTTATATTTAGTTTGATATAAAGGGTAGGGAGAGGAGAAGAGTGGTAAGGGGAAGGTTGAGTGGGCAGGAGCAGTATGGGAAGTGTGAGAGGGTTAAGCTAAAAAGTAACATGGCGTTCATTGACTGATTGGCGGCACAAAGTCCGCCGGATCAGCTAGTAAAAAATTAAACAACGTTGATAGTTTGGGAATTATATATTAATATATTGTTGGGTAATGAATGAGATCTACATTAGGACATCAGTTGGAAGACTACATAGACCCGATCACTATATTTACACGCTTTAAACTTGTGAAACATACAAAAATATAATATTAACTTCTTATTTATACTAAATTTTCAAATAAAAACTCCAATAAGCCATATTAAGTCGTATTATTTTTATCATTTTATGATTGCACATATACTAATATTAGGAAATAAGCTACAAAAACGACACTTTATTAAATAAATTTTTAGAATTGATTGATCAATTAGCTACCTGTTCTAAGATTGGCATTCCCAACCTGTGGTCCCTAAGATATGTACGGAAATATATCGAAATAAATAAAAAATATACTAGAAAAGCTACGAGAGCTTTTTGTATCTCATTCATGTGCTATAGGGGCCATGGTTAACGAAGATTGAAAATAGCCGTCTGGTTTAAGAAACATTCTGAGTCTCAGATGTACATTAATTTCATATACAGTATGTTGTGAACATCCTGTCAGACCTGTTAAGACGTATTTGATAACGATATTTGATTCTACTTAGGTTATCCTTTTTGGTTTAAATAAAAAAAATCCGACTAAATATAAAATAAATTCAGGTCGGACATGGTTTTCAAAACATACTGTACATATCATTATAGGAGATAATTTATAATTTTCTAAATAAATATTTATATAATAGTTTTTCGACAAGTATCTACGACAGTTGCAAATTGAAGGCTTATATGGCTAAAAAATTCTAAGCCAGTCCGTGTTAATGTCGTTTTTGCGTCTATACCCCAATATTGTTTACAGGAAAATTAACACGACATTTTATTCGGTAACGGAATTGACAACTTAGACAAAGTAAGTTTCTATCATCGGTAACGTAGTCTCGGATAGTGAAATTTATTGAGGCGGGACAAAATTGCTGTCTGCCGATATCCGAAATTGTTTTTGCATTTTTGTAGCGAAATAAACGTAATTCATTTTTGTTTTTTTACTAGCGTTACAGATGATCGAATGTTACTTTGCCTAAGGCTGAAATTTGTAGACGCTTCTATGACTTTGCCTAGAATTCACTCAAACAATACAATGTACATTTCTCAATTATTATCGAAGAACAAATTTTGTAAAATTGGTGTTAGCTCTGCAAATACTTACGCTTTACTCAAGTTTCTATTATATATTCAGTTTTCTGTCACAGCCAATTTATTTTCTGTATACTTTGCTAAGCGATGTCAAAGTACCGTCTATAAATCTCAGATTTAGCCCCTCTTGACGACAAGTTGACAACTTACCAATAATACCGTTAACCAAAATGACGAACTTACTACAATACAAAAAAAAAAACAAAATATTGCTCTTTATCATTGACTAACAAAATAATACAAGACACATCTGGCATTGCTCAAAAATCTTTACGAAAACAATAAAATAAAAAAAGGTGTCAAATCAAATTTAAAAAATATTAAATACAAAAATTAAATAAATAAAAAAATATAATTAGTGTTCTAAACCTTGGCTTCTGGACGGCGCACTTGGGGGAGTGCATCTCCCATCATATCCAGGCGTGAGCGGTGCGTGATGTGTTCCAACGCACCGCTCAGAGATAGATGAGGTGAATAAGGGCTAGCCTTTTATACCACCCCCCGCAAAGATAGAAGAAAGCTACATCTTTATTTTTTTATTAGTCAATGTTTTCTACAAACGAAATTTTATCTTACGGTGATTTTAAATGAAAACTATCGAGACGGTTCTGGTACTCACGCGGAGTTAGAAACGGAGTTACACGTACTTGTGGAGTTGTGAATCGATTGTTTCCATAGATATTAAACCTTTTATATATTAAACGGTGGTTTTAACCAAACGGCAATGAGGTGGTAGGTCTTCAGTGTTCAGCTAAATATGGATCACATTAGTAGTACCACGGTAAAAAGTTGCAAATATACACCTATATTATACTAGTCATCAAAAAAATCGGCCCGCCCAGCTTTTATAACATTTTCCCTAAACGTTGTTAAAATATTTTAATTTTTGTTTTTAGGAGTCAGATAAGAATTTCGAAATCTCGGCCGTAATAAATTACAGTCTATTGGAGTATACGTAACTAATAGTAAAATCAAGTCAAGAACAAATCTTATATATAAAAATGAATCGCAAAATGTCTTGATAAGCGCGAAACTCGAGAACGGCTAAACCGATTTGGCTGATTTTTTTTTTGTTGTGTTTGATGAAGTCTGAGGAAGGTTATTACGGAGAGAAAATTTTAAAAATTCCCTACAACTGTTTAAAAATAACACTTTTCTGCATTCTCATACAAAAAAATCGTTATAAGTCATTTTGAACTTTAATACCACACCATAAAGTTTAAATGTTAGTGGACGGGTGCCGGGAAGGCAAAACAATTGAGTGACGTATAAATATTAATGTCAATATTTGTCAATTTTTATACATATAGCATTAAGGCCAGGTTCCTTCAAACAATCTTCAAAAAACAGCCGACAGGCCAATAGGTTTTGGCAAAATAAAATCTGACGGGGAAGCTATTAACATAAGAAAAAAACAATGTGACTTTGTTTTAGAAAAATAGGGCAGAACAAGGGCTGCTGGGACAGCTAGTTTAATAATAAGTCGCAATAGATTTCATCATTTTTTGCTGTATGAAACACAAGTGAGGGAGGTTTTACGGGTGTTTAAATCCGCTATCAACGAAAAAAAGCATACTTACATTTCACAATACAGTAAAACTTTAATAAAACTCCTTAAAAAACATAGACTATAGTTGAAACAAGAAGAGAAAGAGAGATTAAAAAGATTGACTAAAGATCAATATAGGTAAAAAAAATAACACTTTGATTTATAAGTTAAAATAAAATAAAATAAAAAATTACTTTGTGAAAATTTGTTTTATGATTTAAATAATTTTGTTATACTAAAATTATAAAGAAATACTATCAACTAATAAAAAATTTAAGCTCTGAAACAACTCTTCAACTTGAAATTTAGCACGACTTTTTTGTTTAAATGTAGGTGGTTCGATTTTTTTAATAACTCTGATCTGTTGTATGTTGCGCTCTTGTCCCTATTTTTCGCAGTAGGTAGTCCAATCCCTAGTTGAGGCCTACAGAAGGTCAAACGTCTTTAGAAGCCGAGGAAATTGGCGTGGCCGTACCCTTAGGTAACGATTACGAGGAACCCCCCGGTGATTTTAGTCAGCAAGGGTCCAAAACACCGGGATCGCATCCCTGGCGGTCCATGATGATTCCCACCGAGTCATACAAAAGGTAGCACAATCCCACTTCTGATGTTTTACTCGGTTACAGACAATAGTGGCTAGGTTAAATATATCACCGTTTCTAACTCCACGAACATTTTACAATCTACGCTTTCAATCATACATATGTACAGAAGTTCGCATATTCACATTTTTTTTCATATTCCTTCACATTTACCATTATCACAGTTTCATAGTTTGCACCGCACACTTAATTTACTCAATATCACTAAACAATAATTGAAAACACAGTCTATTTAATGTATTACAACAACATGATTGTTCGGGAGTTAGCATTCGTTTTGCGGTGATTACTATTTTTTTTTTAAATACAAATAAACTTTATTTACTAAAGCGATATCCATACCTTCGGACTGAAGATTAAAGTTATGTTTGAAATCGAACCGACATTTTCGACCGATTTTTCGGTATTTCATTATGGCTCGACGTTTCCACATGGTTACACAATTGATGGTCACAAGCTGATTGATTCGCCGCGGAGTTTCCGCCGAGGGCGGTAAGTTTGTTCCCCTACCCTCTTATGCTCTTGATAATTTGAATTATCACGACACACAACACTCACAGTATCAGGATTTTTACAGGGAGACATAAAACGAGGTCCTAATTTTCTAATCACTGAGTTCGCGCCGATTACAACTTAGACCCATCATCATCACCATCATCCCGATCAAAAGTTTTGTACTATTTAATGTCAATCGCTTTTCGAACCAGTCTTGGATAACAGAAACGATGTTTGGAGATGAATCTTGATTTATACAGGTCAATCCAGTGATTGAGTTCCTCGTTATTGTCATGCTGATACTGTGAGTGTTGTGCCGTGAGTATTCAAATTATCAAGGACAAAAGAGGGTAGAGCAAGTAACTTTCCGCCCCCGACTAAACCTCTGTGGTACGTTAGTCTCTGCTCGTGACCACGGCGTGTACCCAGGTTGAAATGTCAAGCCATAGTTAAAAGTAAGTTAATTCACGCATAAAACTCGTTAAAGTATTTGCAATGACTACAAAACGCGTAAGTTTAAATTTGTCTCTCAATATTATGATTCCGAGTACACGATACATTATTCAATTTGTAGGGACCGGATTACAAGTAAAAAGTCTGGAGATCGCTTTAAAGTTTTTTTTTCTAATGTCAAACTCCCTTACGTATCGTCTTTTTGCAACAGAAATCTGTCAAAATATATCTAACATTTATTACGTCAAATCCTACTGCAGCGTTTCACACGTAAACAGAGAAACCATAGACAGCATGTAGAGTGAAACAAAAGATAGAATAGATTAAAGGAGTGATCACACTTAACGATGTGTCTCCGGATTAAGTCGATTGTAATTGAAATAGCTTTATGTCAATGCAATAAAAATGGGTACCACTATTTGTCTATATACTTAAAAGATTTCTTTTATTATGGTATACGTGAGCCGGCATGACGACAGCGACCGTCAATGTATTCTTTTCCCTTGGCGCTTACTACTGTCATTCAACTACGATGTATTATCCATAAGATGCAAGGTAGTCAGTATTCTGGTAGCCGAGGAAGTTGGTGTGGCTATACCCTTGGCCGTGGCAGATGAGTAGGAAGATATCCACCAGGTCATAAAAAAGGAGAGTCAATGTGTCAACCCGGTATAATACAAACACGCGATTCGACAGATTGGTTTTAAAGTTACATTGCACCGAATATCCGATTGCAGTTGTTGGATATATAGAGTTTTGGTTATGGATATTACAAGTATGGAATTATTTTAGTTTCAGAGTTTAAATGCTTTTCGAATATTTGGACAATTTCGGGTAAAATTTTTGCTATAGAAACAATTTCAAAGAAATTATTCTCTCGTCCGTGGAATCGCATTACAGGATTCTAAACCTGATTTTCTCTAAATCTAATTGGAATTTTGTATAACACCACTTAGTCTTATCAATAAAACATATTTCTTTATGTAATTTCTTACACTACACTTGACTTTGAATTGCGTTGCAACTGTTCTATGAGAAATAATATGAGTTACCTAATTAGATAACGACTTTTTACCGCGTCCTTTAATGTTACTGACAGAAGGTTATTTGTATGAAAGAATAGCCACATGCTAAGTAAGGAATGCGTAGTAAACTTAAAAAGAAGTATTTTCAGATGATCTAGAATATTTATAACGAAAAACGAAATCCATAATATCCGATTTATTTATATCGCACAATTGATGGATGTAAATATTGAACAACTGCAAATATCCGAGAGCGGATATTTATATAACATTTTTATAAAAATGAAGGTCGCATGTTAGCGCACAGAATCATCGATGATCATGATCAGGATGATCGGCCGCATCGATCGTCTTAATGCGACAAATGTGGAATGAGACTTTAAAAGAAAAGTGATTAGACAACGGCTGAGCAAATGCGGTTCATCATCATCATCTTGACCTACCACCGAGAGTGATTTAAGACTAGCCTTAGCCTGTAAATCATAAAAAAAATGTGGTATGATCGGTGGTCGTAGGTGTGTTGGTAGAAAGACACGGATTTTAGCGTTTGACTGTTTATTTGCACTTTCAGGCATACCGAACTGCGACGCACACGCACGTACTCTATCCTTCGGTCTCGGTAGTCGACTACCGAAACCCAAGGCTTAAAGTGCAAATAAACAGTAAAACACCAAAATCCGTGTCTTTCTACCAACACACCCACGACCACCGGTCATAGTGGTGATACAAAATTCCTTTTTGACAAGTGTGGTCACTCCCTTAAGTTAGCGTCGCGCTATCCTTTTCTTGCGCGAACACGTTACCATAATTACACCTCTTTTTTCGACAAATTTAAAGCAATCTGAAGGTTTCTCTGTCACCGTTGTCACATTAACGTTCATATTATGACACATACTTAAATATATTATCCATTGGACTAGTCTTCAAGGACCTTGCGTCCTGAAACAAAATATTAATTCATTTATTCCTTATTTTTTTTAAGTTTAATTTTTATATTAATTTTGTTATAGCCCTTTCAGTGTTAGTACAAAAACAAATTTTAAAGTTTTAAAATTTAAAAAAACGTTCGCTCTTGACCTCTTGTGTTTTTCCGATAAAATCAATTCACTCGTTATTTTTAGATTCTTGTTTAATTGTCAAAATATAATACAATCAAAACCGTTTATAGCGACATCGTTTAGAACAACGCACCGGTTATATTGACCTAGGGCAATGGTTCTGGCTGAATGCTATATGACTGATCGTATCTCGAAAACATTACCGGTTGATACGACCAAATACTAATTTATTTCTCTTCTAAGTCGTTATAACAGATTTTGACTGTACTTAATTGTTTAAATGATATATTGGTGACTTTTCTCGGTAGATCTTACTTTATGTGTAGTATAATTGGACCGACATGACGACGGCGACCATCAATTCATTCTCACCCCTTGGCGGTCGCCGTATTTCTTGGTCTATACACTGTACATACTATCAGATGAGGTGCAGTCACTTTGCTGTGTCAATATAAAAAAAGGAAAGATAGGATTGTAAAACAGATTCCCTCACCGTAGCTCGATCTTCCGAGTGGCTAATGATAGTGAAACAGATTGAACAGTATCCGATTGAAGGCGAACCGCTGCTGCTTCAGCTCCGAGAGTGGCTCCTCCTCGTTCCTGATGCAGAAGTAGCTCGTGATCACACTGCGGCAGATCGGGCACTTGTCCAGTTTCGCTGGAAATCAAATATAACATTAACCAAATAGGCTTTCTTCGAAGCAAAAAAAATACATGAAAAATAAAAGAATTTTCCACAGGTTCAGAAATCTAAATCTTCCGAGAAGAGCCAGCATGAAACTCTGGTAGTTGTTCTTTTCAACATAATGAAGTACAAATATAATACCAAAATCAAGACGCACTCGCGCAAGGCCAGTGTCGGGTAGACTGTTTTTTTTTATACTGGCTCGACATAATGACTACAGAGTACCTGATGGTAAGTACAGTGTAGTCCAAAAACGAAAGCGACTATCAAAGGATGAAAATCCATTGATAGTCTCCATCGTCATGTCGGCCCACATATACGACTGAAGGTCTCTAGGTATATGAGCTACTGGATATACACAAGCTGATCCCGAAACGTGACAAGCCGAAACTGGTCATTATGACAGGCTTTACACCCATGTACTGTGGTCGCGATTACTCGCGATCCAGACGGGCACCGACGCCCTACCACCTCGCTGCTGCTCGTTTAGCACCGCCCAGGAGTCACGTGTAGGGGAAATAGGGTAAAGCCTACGGACGCGAGCAGCTTCGACTCCCAAAAGAACGTTACAACGTTTGCTCACGTAGTTATTTCCATATTTCGTTTACGTACTTATAATAAATGTGTGATGCGACGACTTAGTTTTATTTTTCAGATCAAAGACAGGTTTTGCCGTATTATTTATTGGTAGCATGTGATAGAAGATATAGAATCGAACAATTTAAGCGTCCCCAATGTTTAAAGGCAATTTTTATAGTTTATGAGACATTTAAATTTAATTATGGTTTTTGTTTGTTAGTATTCTAGATATCGACACTTAAATCTAATTAAAAAAAAACATATTAAATGGTTGTTTATAAACGAATTTGCATAATTGAAACTCATTCGCGTGTATTTTAAATGCCAAATTCCCCTAGTTATTTGGAATTCTATTATTATTCTTTTTGTTCTACTAATGAATTATTTACTTTGAAATAGCAACGAAACGATGAATTGCTCTGAACATATTTCCACTCTTACAGTTCCTTTAGTAACGTGCTATAATATAAAAACTAGTGTCCGACCGAAAGTTCGGTTTCGGTTTCGGTTTCGGCCGAGTTTCGGCCAAAAATCAAGTTTCGGCGGCAGTTTCGGTTTCGGCCAAAATTGGCCGAAACTTTTGCCGAAACCGAAACTGATTTCGGTAGTTGTCGTACATGCTTGCCTAACTTCGTTTCTCGCGGCAACGCTTTGGCGGACGCTGGCGGCCCTGTTCGGGATTCGTGCGCCGTTCGCATTGCTATTTTTTTTTTCGAATTTACGCGGGTTTGTTGACCGGGAAAGGTCTTCACAACTTAACCGGGCGGGTGGGCGAACACTGAGGCTGCTCAGCCGGCAATTTATGGGTTGGGTGGCAATTCAAGGGCACCCCTGTGGGTACGAACCTCGACTTGGACCGCCCGCCAAAAATACGAAACCTAACGGTGATCTACTAGCGTTTCGGAAGCGACTACCTTGAGAAGACACGCCGAAAGAAACTCAAGACTGCGTCGGAGTGTAACTGCGTCGTTTAGACGACAGTTGACGGATCTAATTCGCATTGCTCTATAGCAACACAACTTAGTCAGTGCGTTATCACCCGACGTAAACATTCTTTAGAGGTTATGTTTTGATGGAACTGATTACATGTAAGTTTTTATTTCATTTTTTTACTTGACCATGTTGACTTTTATACTTGACCACGTGAGTTTCGGTTTCGGTTTCGGTTTCGGCCGAAACTGAAGCCACGGCCGAATATTCGGTTTCGGTTTCGGTTTCGGCCGGAAAACCAGTTTCGGTCGGACTCTAATAAAAACCCATTGTTCATAAAATCGTCCATGACGTCGCCGACTGACATGTCAGATTTAAACTGATAAATAGCGTTAAAAGTCATTAACTCGTCATTACCTGCACGCGGCAATTAATTTAGTATTAGATAATTGAACAACTTAATTACAATACATTTGCAGGTTACGCAAAGCGTAGGCAATTTATTTATTTGCACTTTTTTAATTGAAAACTAGTTTGGTCGTATTGGCGAACTTTTGAAATGGAGGATTGCGTGCAATTGCGGGACTGTCACTCTAGGATGCAAGCTTTTTTTTTTAACCCACTGGAAATCTCTTCGGACCGTCAGTAAAGTGGTGAGGGCCACTCCCCCAGTCTGTCGAACTTGCGCCGACTAAAGCCTCCGGGGTGCCAGCTATGTCCTCTCTTCGCCTTCGCCGGGCCTGGGTATCCGTATACTTCCTACAGACCCGGTGAGCGACTTTTTTTTACACTGGCTCGACATAGTGACTACAGAGTGCCTAATGGTAAGTACAGTGTAGTCCAAATACGAAAGCGACTATCAAAGGATGAAAATCCATTGATAGTCTACATCGTCATGTCGGCCCACATATACCACGACTGAAGGTCTCTAGGTATATGAGCTACTGGATATGCACAAGCTGATCCCGAAACGCGACAAGCCGAAACTGGCCTTGCCAGGCCTCCTCTCTGCGAGGAGGTCAATTATTACCCCCTCACTACTTCACAATGAGACGTCATGTGGGCACACATATGACCTCGTGTCCTCTCTGCCGGACGGCGGACGCTCTCAACGTCCACCGCCCGGCCCGTGTCAAGAGGGGAGCGCGACCCGCAGTTGGTCCTGCACAAACTGCTCTCTTCTTCTGATTTTTTTTACACTGGCTCGACATAGTGACTACAGAGTACCTGATGGTAAGTACAGTGTAGTCCAAAAACGAAAGCGACTATCAAAGGACGAAAATCCATTGATAGTCTACATCGTCATGTCGGCCCACATATACCACGACTGAAGGTCTCTAGGTATATGAGCTACTGGATATACACAAGCTGATCCCGAAACGCACAAAGCCGAAACTGGTCACTATGACGGGCTTTACACCCATGTACTGTGGTCGCGATCCAGACGGGCACCGGCGCCCTACCACCTCACTGCTGCTCGTTTAGCACCACCCAGGAGTCACGTGCAGGGAAACTAGGGTAAAGCCTACGGACGCGAGCAGCTTCGACTCCCAAAAGCAGGGAGCGCAGCACGCGCCAGACAGATTTATTTTAATTAAGTCGGGGTCTTTTATAAAACCTTTATATTAATGCTTATTTATACATTAGCCTGTATCGTCAAAAAGTATAAAGACCTATTTTACTTTGTTCCGCTCTTCACCTTACGTCTTTTTGGTACCATTCCTCTAAATGAGTATACAGGGTGACTTTATAGACGAGGGAGATATTTCAGAATACAATAATTTGTACCTTCTTATAACTAATAAATATGTAAATAACAATATTCCCTAACAAATCATAACGAAACATTGATGAACAAATGAGAATTGATCCGTAAAAAGTATGGACACCGCAGCGCGTGTGGCGCACGATTGAATGGCATGAAGATGAAATTCCTTTTACGTAATTTTAGGTAAACAGGTAATTGACTAGTTACCCTTTCGTACTTTATCCTGGCTTAGGAGAAACAAAATACCTACTTAATAATTAACTGTTATTTATTCTATCAAGTGTGTAATTGCCCCTTAATATGATGACTATAAATTACTTTGTTTTAATGGAAATATTAAGATATCACTATCCCTATATATTTGGAATTAGAATCAAATACTGAATATCCTCCTTGAATATCTCCCTCGTCTATAAAATCAGCCTGTACAAATTAATGTGATTATATAAGTGATGTAATTAAACATACGGGTCACGTACCGATAGTTAAGGTCAGATCCCCAAGGCTCCGGCTGTTTAATGCGTGATCGACTACGATCGATAGATACAGTGTCGCGCTGCATTGAATAACAAATAACAATGCAGGCATAAACCTGCTACTACACTACAAGCGCCAAGCTAAGCGATACCATATCGCCATTTAAGGTGAAACCACCAGTTACTATGGTTTTTAGGTTAACTGCGGAAAATACCGTCCTTAAATCATTAATCACGGGATATTTAAGTTATTAATTCGCAACCTTTGTGAAATAGTGCGCAGATTAATTAACGCCAATTTTATTTCATCATTAGGTACAGGTAAAACCGATACATATCCTCACATTAAAAAAACAAGATTAATATATTAATCAACAGAAATATGTTTAAATTACTAGAACGTAACGATTTTTTTTTATAAAATTAAATTCATATACATTTGTAGATTTTATCGTAAATCACTGAAGTTTGTTAAAAATTAACAAGTAGGTATTTGCAGCTATTTTTTAAACTTTTGTTAATATATTTTCACGCTATATCCCCTTCGGGATGAGCAGAGCCACATTACGCGTAACGGAAGTTTTAAATTATTATTTTTTCCACAATGTTCATCGGTTCGCGCGGACTGGCCAATCACAAGACTCTATATGAGTATACCGGGACAGTGCGTTACCATCATTGGTTCCAAACCAGTGGTGGGAAATGCTCTGTTGTCATCGTATGGTCAGCCGCGCTGAAATACTCTGTCTAACAACTATTCGAACAACGGCCAAATAACTATCGTGTGTGTGCAAAACGATTATAAGGCTGCCATATCTTGACATTATCAACAAATCGTGCAAAGTATAGTGCTACTTTCGTGTGGTGACGAGACTGGATCCAGCAGAAGACCATCAGACGCCCAGGTTTGGACTACCACACTGTCCTCAGGTACATACTTGTTGTTGTCCAGATCGTCGCAAACTTGAAGTGATCGAATTTATACCGGCGGAGGAATCTCCGACCCAAAGAGTGACATTCTGGGCTACGTCAACAGGCTTAGGACGTCACAGTGGCTATATACAGATTGTAATTTATTCGTTGTGCCTAGTATTAGCGCAGGTGATTGCCGTTCTCACGGCACTTACACATGAAATCATTAGATGCCATGCAGGTTTGCTCAGGATGTTTTCTTTCACTGGTGAGAATGTGGTGCTTAAATACATACTTCATCTGAAAAAACCCAGGGATACGTGCCGGGATTAGAACCTTTGACTATTTACAGTGCCGCTTATGGATACAGCTTAATATCTTAATATCTTTATTCCCCCCAAAAGGTAAAAGCAAAGACATATTGTTATTAATAAAATAATACTTACAAATATCGGACCATAGGTTAGTGCTAAATTCAAGCGAATTGGATTTTGCCAAGATATAGTATTTCAACGCTGTTACATTTCTGTAGGAGACAAACCTAACACAGCATTTGTTCTCAATGAACATCTTACATTGACGGCGAGTTATGAATATATTATTTACATAAGATAAGCTATCAAGGTTAATTCTTCGGCTTCGTGGAAATGTTTCACGTTCACAAAAAATACAGGAAAACAGTTTTATTTTCAACTTTTGGATCTAAACTTTGACTTAAAAATATTTGTAGGCGCATTTATTTGAGTAAGCCTGAAGTTGATTTTCATTTATTATTATGTTTTCATAAAATATTTTTTAAGAATGTTGATAGTTTTATAATTTTCGGTATTTTAATCATCACTTAGGCCGTTTTACTTCTGAATGCCTCATGTACCATCAGGTGCGTTGTATTCCATTTGCAGTTTTACTGTCGTTATTTTGTGACCAAAATACATGACATTCCTGGCTAAAACTGATATTTATGGACGCTTCTTTGACTTTGTATAGAATTCTTCTATCGTGGTATATTCAGGCCCCATGTAGACGACGACTGTTAATAAATTCTAGTCCCTTAGCAGTTGCTGCTATTTGATTCTAAATCTACGGAAAGTACTCTGTAGGGTTTGATATCCTTACAAAAACCTTAATTTTACGACATAAAGGGTTGTATATGTTGATTGCGTTGACTAAGAAGTTTGATTTTTTCAGCATCTAAGAGACCGTGGACATTAGTTAGTACCTAACATTAATTTCAATTTGATAATCTCCATGCGTTCCTCAGAAAAAAGGTCTAGACTAGTGATGAAAATGCCCGGGAATTTTCCTAAAGTGCCCAAAAACTTCATTGGGAATATTCCCGGGAATTTACGAAATGTTCTCGGAAGTTTTGGGCACTTTGGGAAAATTCCCGGGCATTTCCGTCACTAGTCTAGACATACAGACTGACAGGCGGACATCGAAGTAATCCTATACGACTTTATTTCCTTTTGAGGTACGTAATTCAAAAATACTCTAAAAAAGGTTAAACCACTTACGCAGACATCTAGCACAGAGGCAAGCGTGCCGGCACGGTAGTAACGCCCTGGAGAGCGGCTGCGCTGCGCACACACAGCATAGGGCTTCGTCCGCGTGGCCCCCGCCCTCCGTGTACCCCTCAGCCTCACCCCCGCATTCCCCAGTCACGTACAGTTGCTGGAAAGCGTATATGACAAACTTTAGATAGATACATTTCTCGACACTGGCGCCGCCGTAGAAAAAGTATAGTATAGCATGTAGACGTAACCCGATACGCAGTTGTCGCCCTAAGGGTCGTTAGGGTGTTACTAGACGTGCGGGGTAAGAGGATGCGCGCTCGCACGGGACGCTTGGAAGTTAGTCGACTACCGAGACCCAAGGCGGGAGTACGTGCGTGTACGTCGCAGTTCGGTGTGCCTTAAAGTGCAAATAAACTGTAAAACGCCAAATTCGTGTCTTCCTAAAACCACACCCACGACCACCGGTCATAATAGTTCATTCGACTGTCATTAGCCGTCGTTAGGGTCATTAGGGTCGTTATTGGCCCGAGACGCAGTATCTCTCCGACATAGCCTTGAGTTTCTTTCAGAATTTCTTCTCAAGGTAGTCGCTTCTGAAATGCTGGTAGATTACCGTTAGGTTAATTTTCACTGGCTGGCAGCCCAAGTGGAGCTCCGTACCCATAGGGGTTCCCTTGCGTTTCCACCCAACCCATAAATCGCTGGCTGAGCATTTTCGGTGCTCGCTCACACAAGCCTGGTGCAACTACACCTTTCCTTTACACAAAGGCCTTTCCGGTCAGCAACGAACGATACTTAGAAATACAAAAAGAAAACCTTTAGTACTAGGACTTTTTTTTCAATTTAATAATCCTTGCAACACACGCCTTTTCACAAATAACAGTTTCTTTAATCTGTTATATATTAATATAAACATTACTGCTTAAATCTATAGGCTCAAAATTGAACTAAGGGTATGATGTACATTGATGCTTCCGTGGTTTGCTAATAACTGACCTTTAAACAGGACAAATGACCGTTTGCCTGTTTCAAATACTGCGCGATGATCCCGCTTGGCAACGGACACTGTTCGTCCCTGATGTGGACCACGCTGACCAATGCGACCTGTATCGTTAAACAAATATAAAATTAAAATAACTAAAAGAAGTTTTGACGTCATTGGGAAAAAAGGAAAATATTAGGTCCTTACATATGAAATTGGCGTTTTGTATGGGAGGAACAAAAAGTCGAATATTTTTTAATATAATATATTTAATTAATCAAAGTATGAACCATTATTTTCTATGCACTTTTGCCATCTCATAGGTAGTTCAGATCCCTTTACTACAAAAACCAGTCGGACGGGAATCAATAAAATCTTTGAAGGCGATTTGGACTGCCCCATCGGAGTTGAATTTTTTCCCTTGCAAGAAGTTATCCAAATTTCGAAAAAAATGGTAATCTGTTGGAGCAAGGTCCGGGGAGTACGGAGGATGTCTTAGACTTTCCAATTGAAGCTCTTCTAATTTAGTAGCCGTCTGTTGCGCAGTGTGTGGTCTAGCGTTGTCGTGAAGCAGCAGTGGCGTGGAGCGATTGACCAGCCTAGGTTGTTTAGCCGCTAGCTTTTCCATCATGGTTTGCAATTGCTGACAATAGACATCAGCCGTAATAGTCTGGCCAGATTTGAGAAAACTGTAATGAACAATACCGGCACTAGTCCACCAAACGCTTACAAGTAACTTTTTTGGGGTTAATTTTCGCTTGGGGCAGGATTTGGCTGGCTGGCCAGGATCCAACCATTGCGCTGAGCGCTTCCGATTATCGTAAAGAACCCATTTTTCATCACAGGTAATGATTCGGTTTAAAATACCTTCATTATTGTGCCGGTTTAGTAATGTAACGCAGCAGTCGACGCGCGTTTGCCGGTTTGCTTCAGTCAATTCGTGAGGTACCCAACTTTCAAGCTTTTTAATCTTCCCAATTTGCTTCAAGTGAATTAAAACAGTTTTATCACTAACATCGCAGCCTGCAGCTAACTCGGACGTGGTTTGCGATGGATCCGCTTTCACAATAGCCTTCAACTCTTCATTATCAACTTGAGTCTCAGGCCGTCCACGGGGCTTGTTCTGCAGGTCGAAATTTCCAGAACGAAAACGTTGGAACCAAAAACGAACTGTGTTTTCTTTTGCAACACGACCGCCATACATATCATTCACCCTTCGAGTTGTTTCCGCAGCACTAGTGCCACGGCGGAACTCGTACTCGTAAATAATGCGATATTTTAAGTTTTCCATTTTGTAAAATGAGTGACGCAAACAGAAAAATACAGAAGAAAAAAACAAATGAATGACGATCATCGAAGCACAAATACATGAGTCTATAGCTGTACAAATTTGAATTTGGAATTCCTTACCAAAGAGGAGAAATTTGTGATTAAATTAGCCAGTACGAAAAACGCCAATTTCATATGTAAGGACCTAATATTTATTTGGCACATAGAATAACATACAACACAAAAGGTTAATCAAGGTAGGAAATGTCCTCCGGGATATAAAATCACCTGGGCGCCGCACTTGAGGCAGTGCGTCGCCCAACATATCACCGCTCGAAGACAATAAGGCGAGCGAGGGGTGGCCTTTTACCCCTCTCAATGCGGTAGTGATGTGGTCTGATTTTTCAATGCCAGACGGATAGGAGGATCACCACAGTGATTTTACTGACATTGTGGGGGACAACACAGAGCCGCTGAGGCCTCCCATCATCCAGGGGCTCCGCAGGGAGTGCCGTGGATCATCTGAGGGGATAGCCACTTATGTTATACTCCAATACCGTGTCCATGTTCCGATGCACCACTTGGTCATGGAGAGGTGATGACCTCTAACCCACATCTCTCATTCCCTGGTGTCGCCCGCGAAGGTGTGCGCGCCGGGCCACGGTTTTGTGCGCCCTAGGCCGTGTGGTCCGACATAGTGATTACAGGGTACCTGATGGTAAGTACAGTGTAATCCTAAAACGAAAGCGACTATCAAAGGATGAAAATCCATTGATAGTCTACATCGTCATGTCGGCCCATATATACCACGACTGAAGGTCTCTAGGTATATGAGCTACTGGATATACACAAGCTGATCCCGAAACGCGACAAGCCGAATCTGGTCACTATGACGGCCTTTACACCATGTACTGTGGTCGCGATCCAGACGGGCACCGACGCCCTACCACCTCGCTGCTGCTCGTTTAGCACCACCCGGGAGTCACGTGTAAGGAAACTAGGGTAAAGCCTACGGACGCGAGCAGCTTCGACTCCCAAAACTGTGCTGAAGCTGGGCTTCTCGTAGCCCAGCGCATCCTTCGAAAGGAGGAACACCTTCACTCAGTAGGAGTCTGAAATAGGGGCAGCGGCCCACAGCGCTGCCCTGAAAGGGCCAACATAAAAAAAGGTAGGAAATGTCCTCCGGCCCTGGCGAGAACGTGGTCTTACCGTATCATCAGGTCGCAGTTCCCCCGTGTCTCTCAGGTCTCGTGCCAGTATGACGACGAGAGGGTAGCAGGTCCTCGGAGGCGGACCCAGCTGGAGCGGCTCGTCGGTCGAAAGCCTCAAGGCTTTCTCGTCGTGAGCGTTATTTCTGGAAACGACATAATCATCATGAATGTCTTGCTACGCGCATTTCATTGTTATAATATTTTTATTTTTCCAATTTCAGTGACAGTCACAGCAATATATCTTCTTATATATAAAAATGAATCGCTAAATGTGTTGATAAGCGCGAAACTCGAGAACGGCTGAACCGATTTGGCTGATTTTTTTTTTGTTGTGTTTATTAAAGTCTGTGGAAGGTTATTACGGAGAGAAAAATTAAAAAAATTGTCTGAAAAAGTCTAAAAACAACACTTTTCTATATTCTCATACAAAGAATTCGTAATAATATTTAAAAGTCAATTTGAACTTTAACACCATACCATAAAGTTTAAATGTCAGTGGACGGGTTCCGGGAAGGCAAAACAACTGAGTGACGTATAAATATTAATGTCAATATTTGTCAATTTTTATACATATAGCATTAAAGGTCAGGTTCCTTCAAACAATTTCTAAAAAATCTGACGGGGAAGCTATTAACATTAAAAAAAACAATGTGACTTTGTTTTACAGAAATAGGGCAGAACAAGGTCTGCCGGGACAACTAGTAAACTATAAAAATTGCAAAAAAAAAAATACATGTACATACGTACATACATCGATACACATAATCCCATAATGTAGTTGCAGGCATAGTTCGCGACTCAATAAATTTGGAAATATTACTATTATTATTATAAATACCAGTGTAAATAACATCTTTCATCATAGCGCTACCATGCTTGCGTTCAGTTTTCAATGTGAACGACCATATTAATATTCATGAGTGTTTGAAGAACATGCTTACAGTTTCGAAATGCGATTTAAAAGAACGAAGCGGCGGAGTCCACGATTTAACTCGTTTGAAGTAGTGTTGCTCAAAATACTTGCGATTTTTCGCAAGACAGAGATAAGTCTGATGTTAGTCTTGCTGTGTATTGTGTAATAGCTGTACCAAAATCAACCCAGACAAAATACGAAGTGAGTCGAAGCTGCTCGCGTCCGTAGGCATTACCCTAGTTTCCCTACACGTGACTCCTGGGT
Organism: Automeris io; assembly: GCA_036320925.1. NCBI lineage: Eukaryota > Metazoa > Arthropoda > Insecta > Lepidoptera > Saturniidae > Automeris > Automeris io. Next base: position 1,175,632 of record JAUDJH010000018.1, read on the forward strand.
GGTGCTAAACGAGCAGCAGCGAGGTGGTAGGGCGTCGGTGCCCGTCTGGATCGCGACCGCAGTACATGGGTGTAAAGCCCGTCACAGTGACCAGTTTCGGCCTGTCGCGTTTCGGGATCAGCTTGTGTATATCCAGTAGCTCATATACCTAGAGATCTTCAGTCGTGGTATATGTGGGCCGACATGACGATGTAGACTATCAATGGATTTTCATCCTTTGATAGTCGCTTGTGTATTTGGACTACACTGTACTTACCATCAGGTACTCTGTTGTCACTATGTCGAGCCAGTGTTAAAAAAAAAATTTTTTTTTAGTTATGGAACTATAGCACTGGCTTGACATATCAAGGCAGGCATATTACAAAACCAGGCAGTAGACCACTCCAATGGAGCCTTGACCTTCAATCGGTATTTCTTCTCAAGGTAATCGCTTCCGAAACGTCAGTAGATCACCGTTAGCTTATTTTCCTGGCTGGCCACCCAAGCCCGGGGTCCTCCCGACACTGGTAGGATGTCCTTGCGATGTAACCCAACCCATAACTTGCTAGTTAAGCACCTAAGTTTTTTTTTTTACACTGGCTCGATATAGTGACTACGGATTTCCTGATGGTAAGTACAGTGCAGTCCAAAAACGAAAGCGACTATCAAAGGATGAAAATCCATTGATAGTCTCCATCGTCATGTCGGCCCACATATACCACGAATGAAGGTCTCTAGGTATATGAGCTACTGGATATACACAAGCTGATCCCGAAACGCGACAAGCCGAAACTGGTCACTATGACGGCCTTTACACCCATGTACTGTGGTCGCGATCTAGACGGGCATCGACGCCCTACCACTTCACTGCTGGTCGTTTAGCACCACCCAGGAGTCACGTGTAGGGAAACTAGGGTAAAGCCTACGGACGCGAGCAGCTTCCACTCCCAAAAACTCCCCCCTTCAGCTAGAGAAGTTGTAAAAGCTTTTTCTGGCCAACAATAAATTATCCTGTCGAAATAAAAAAAATGTAGACTTGTGGAAGTCTGCTGCTTGTATGAGGCACCCCGCGCATGTGTTCTACGTATCGGCTGTTAGAGAGTTCCCGTAGGTTATGTTTTTTTTTACACTGGCTCGACAAAGTGACAATAATGCACCTGATGATAAGTATAATGTAGTCCAAAAACGAAAGCGACCATCAAAGGAATAAAAATCCATTAATAGACTCCGCCACATACATCACACATATACCTACTTTCACAGCCACCCTTCAAAGAGTTGGTACTTGAAGAAGGCTTTTCGCCAAATCGTAGGAGGAATAGGCTCCCAGGCCCGGCTTGCAGTGAGTAGAGAGGGTTTTAACGAGTAGAAGTCTGGCAGACTGGGGACGCCGCTCATACCGCGGACCTGACGATTAGATTTTTCCTCGAGTTATAGAAAAAAGCATATTACAAAAATTGGGAAGCATGCCATAAAAATGGTAGACAAAAAACCAGCTTTAAATAATTTCAGTAATATCCTGTTGAATGCTCGCGCTCTCTGAACTCCATTAATATAAGTCAACAGCAGGATGTCAAGGCTACCAGCACAATGATAAATAATCTTCCAATAAATAAAGCCAAAAACACGTCCGGTAAGTCAAACGCCGCGTACCATTTTCGACATCGACATCATTAATTTAATTTAAAGGGACATTTTATTAACTGATTTATTACAAAACTCTTGTGAAACTCAAGTCGTAGTTGTACTGTTACTTCCATCCCTAGAAGCACTTAATAAATCTTTCAACTTACCACTACGCTTTTAATACTTCGGTATTTAACAGTTCTGTCGCAATATAATTTACGCCTGTATTTTGTACATACGACATAATCTGCATGTGTTTATGACGAGAAGTGATGCTCATAGCATTAATACTAGAAATAAACACACGTTAGTTATATGATCACCGGCTTAAATAGTTTTAAATTCTTATTTGAGGCTCGATATCTGCAAACGACCCGGCAAACGTTGTTCTGCCATATAAAATGTGCATTGTAAAATAGTATCTAATTTAGTTAAATTGATGGTTCACAATTTTGGTCATAGTGGCTTCCACATAAAAGGTAGATATATGTTGTCGTGGACTTTTATTTAGAACTATTCAAGACAAACAATCCTACGGTACGGTATCGTTATATAACGACCAAAATTACATAAAATCATTACAAATTGTAGCCTATATTGTAAAAGTTTCATGCAAATCCGTCTAGTAGTTTTATCGTGAAAGAGTAACAAACATATTCAAAAACTTTCGCATTTATAATATTATATAATAGTAGGATACTTAAGGATATTTTAGAGTTATCTCCATTGAAATTAAAAGAACTATAAAAATTACATTGATATATAGGGTTATTATGCCATCAATGATTGTTTAATTGTTAAGAAGGCGTGCTCGTAATAATGCAATTGTGTTTTCTCACAGAGCATTCATTCCTTTGTGTCTTATAAATTTGTACCTCATTATCTATACTAATATTATAAAGCTGACGAGTTTGTTTGTTTGTTTGAACGCGCTAATCTCAGGAACTACTGGTTCGAATTGAAAAATTCTTTTTGAGTTGGATAGACCATTTATCGAGGAAGGCTTTAGGCTATATAACATCACGATGCAATTTTTAGGAGCGAAGAAATAATGGAAAATGTGAAAAAAACGGGGTAAATTATTCATCCTTGAGGGCTTCCATTGCGTGCGCTGCAAAAACGGTTCAAGATACCAAAAATATATGTATGAAAGAATTATTCCTCTTGAAATGATCTAAAAAAATGTCCGTGACAGTATATGTCTATCTTTTAAGATTAAGTCACTAGAACCGTTTTTATGGTAAACAAATTTGGTCGAAATTAATGCATTATTTGTTAAGAGTTGTATCAACGTAATAATATTAATCTTTATCCAAATAAATGCGTTGTTGATTAAGAGTATTTTATTGTGAACAAAATTGTCTTTGACATCACTTAATTTCAATGAACATCTTAGAAGATATTACAAAACCTTATATAGCAAAACAACGTTTGCCGGATCAGCTAGTGTAAAATAAAGCAACTGCCGATTTTCTTACGAGCTCTTCGCGGTAGAATCTGCTTTCCAAATTGAGTGTAGATCCATTTTCTTTTAACGATTCAAAAGTACTTGGAAGAAGACTTATTTGAATAAAGTTATATTTAATTCAGTCATACTTTATTATCAAACTGTGGAATGATCTTCCAGCTGGTGTATTCACTCAGTTGTAACGTATTAGGTCCATTAAAAGAAGTTTGAAGACTCTTTTGAGAAGGACAGTATGGTTACGGCAGACATTATTCGTGTTGTTTCTACAATTGCAGCTGGTTTTGACTACGTTGTACTTAAAATCTGGTGCAGGCAGTGTAGTCAATTTTTTGAGATAAAAAAAAGCTCTTGCGCAATATCAAAATCAAATTGCGTTGTTGTCTCGCTTTGTTATTTCAGCGGACAACAATAGTGTGAACTAATTAAAATACGAATCATCTATACTAATATTATAAAGCTGAAGAGTTTATTTGTTTGTTTGTTTGTTTGAACGCGCTAATCTCAGGAACTACTGGTTCGAATTGAAAAATTATTTTTGTGTTAAATAGACTATTTATCGAGGAAGGCTTTAGGCTGTATAACATCACGATGCAACTATTAGGAGCGAAGAAATAATATAAAATGTGAAAAAAACGGGGAAAATTATTCATCCTTGAAGGCTTCCATTGCGTGCGCTACGAAAACGGTTCAAGATACCAAAAATATATGTATGAAAGAATTATTCCTCTTGAAATGATCTAAAAAAATGTCCGCGACAGGATATGTCTATCTTTTAAGATTAAGTCACTAGAACCGTTTTTATGGTAATCAAATTTGGTCGAAATTAATGCATTATTTGTTAAGAGCTGTATCAACGTAATAATATTAATCTTTATCCAAATAAATGTGTTGTTAATTAAGAGTATTTAATTGTGAACAAAATTGTCTTTGACATCGCTTAACTTCAATGAACATCTTAGAAGATATTACAAAATCTTATATAGAAAAACAACGTTTGCCGGATCGGCTAGTCAAGAATAAAGCCGTTGTTTATGACGGCAGCACAATTAAAATTACAGAGTACCTGCATCAATTTACGACAATTACTAAAAATTTGGTAAGATGATTACGAGACAAGACTCTTTTTAGATTAACATAAAAAAAATAATTAATTGCGTTCCATACGACAACATTGGCCCAGTATTGGCACATGTATATCACGGCAGATTTCATACGAAGCAACTTGGTTTTCGACTGCAACGCAACTTCTTATGTACAACTTTCATAATGCCGACACTGACAGATATTTCTTTGCTGACTTGAGTTTTAATAGCTCTACACAAGAAATGACTAAATGTAAAAGCCGCTTGGCTTATGTGTACCCATAGATGGGCAAAATGTAATCAGATTAATAAAAATGCTTACGATTACATTTTACGTTTTTTACCATTAATATGAGACTGCATTTTGCTCATCTATGTTTTAAACACTACAAAATCCCAGATTGCATACACATTTACGATTTTTCTTAAATGTTTTAAATGGATTTAATCATGATTACAAAGCAAGAAAATTAAAATTATGACTACATTTTATAATCGTTAATCATTAATCAGATTACATTTTGCCCATCTCTGTGTGTCCGATGTACCGCTCTGTATGCAATTGTATGAAAAGGTGTCTGATGTACGTAACTGCGCAACGCTATCGGCTGTCACGATCGCCTGACAGCGTCGCGTAGTCGTCTACATCTAACGCTTTTTCATATATAATAAATGCAGACAGAAGGGTACACAACTTGGCAGTTGATGCTGAACAATATCTTTCAGAACGCGAAGCGCGCCTCAACGTTGATTTATATGTACAGACGTCGTCAAAAGTGAATGGGCGTGCCGAGATTCCGTGGACAATTTGTGCCACATTATCTGCAATTGTAACGAGGGCAAAGATCCCACGCTCTTGAGTAACGGTACCCAACTCCAGTCGAGCAAGTCAAGAGCGTTTTGTTTTGACACCGAAATCTTGATTCTTGATACGACCGACACGCGACACAGTTATTGACATATAGTATGCCAGTGAACGGAGCCACGGGGTCAAGGGCGTTATGTATTTATTATTCAGCGATATTATCTTCGACACGTGATTTCTTCTACGTTGAAAATTACGCCTCGTTTAGCTCATTTGTTGAATTATTGGTTTTTGCAGTATGGCACGCGGATTCCATTCTAGCAAAGAAAGAAGATTTTTATAGGCAGTTATTTTACATCCCCGTATTTTTGTAATGTAAATCAAGCTTGTTTGTTGTAAATGTTCTCACTTGGGTCTCAGTACACAAAACTGTTCGTCACTTCGTCTGTAAACGGAGGACCTATCTGAGTTCGAGCAAAATTAATTTCTGTTTATACCTGCTGAATAGTGGAGCGCCGTCTGCGCCCTTCTATCCCTAAAGTTATGATACCATAGCTCTCATATGTAGCCCCCATATGGGGGTCCATCAAGAATGCAGTGAACAATGTTAATAATGTCTTATTGGTCGGCAACGCAATAACGTGACCACTTACTATCAGGTAGGCCGACGGAATGATTGCCGTTAAAGAAAAAAAAATGTATCCATATTAATAAATAAACAGGAATTTCTTTGTTTTTACCACAAGGGGACGATACGACGAAAATGTATGGATTTGACAGAACAAAATTCACAAAAGCATAACGTTTTAACACTTCGCGTCTATAAATAAATCGTGTTTTGGGAGTGATTAATTTGTTCGGCGTATTATGCCGCACATGTTTTAAACTTTAAGCTGAATGCAGATTCGTCGGTGGCTCGGTACATACTGCCTGACTCCAGAGGCTCCGTTTTAGCTGCGGCCTATGTGGATGCCAGATATCTGAGATCTTATTGCCGGCTACATGGCCATTGTTTACATACAACAATAGCTCACTTTAAAAGACTAGCTATTATGAAAATAGGCAATTACGCTTAGAAATTGTTTACAAAGGAACGCAATTTGCAAATGCATTTCTAATGTAAAAAAAACTAAACACGTAAAAACAAAATACAATGGTTTTTGTTTTTTTTTTTTTTACACTGGCACGACATAGTGACTACAGAGTACCTGATGCTAAGTACAGTGTAGTCCAAAAACGAAAGCGACTATCAAAGGATGAAAATCCATTGATAGTCTACATCGTCATGTCGGCCCACATATACCACGAATGAAGGTCTCTAGGTATATGAGCTACTGGATATACACAAGCTGACCCCGAAACGCGACAAGCCGAAACTGGTCACTATGACGGGCTTTACACCCATGTACTGTGGCCGCGATCCAGACGGGCACCGACGCCCTACCACCTCGCTGCTGCTCGTTTAGCACCACCCAGGAGTCACGTGTAGGGAAACTAGGGTAAAGCCTACGGACGCGAGCAGCTTCGGCTTTAGCTTTTGTTGTTAATGTTAAGTTTGAAGGCTCTGAGTACAAGTCCTTTTGAGCCCGTCGTTAATATTTTTTAATATTCAGTAGTCTTTGATCAGAGATGAGCAAAATGTAATCTGATTAATGATTACAAAATGTAGTTGAAATTTTAATTTTGTTGCTTTGTAATCATGATTAAATCCCTTCAAAACGTTAAGGAGACATAAATGTGTATGCTATTGAGGATTCCGTAGTGGTTAAAACATAGGTGTGTAAGATGCAGTCATATTAATGATGAAAAACGCAAAATGTAATCGTAATCGGTTTTCATTAATCTGATTACATTTTGGCCATCTATATCTTTGATTAACCTCAAAATCAACGACCCAAGCGACGCGCATTCCATCCCACGCCTTTACAACAATTACCAACCCTCGCAGCACTTTGCCATAGGGGCATCTTGTTGCTGTTAAACCCAACACCAACCCAAACAACAAGAACAACACACCCAGAAGGTCACATTAACGACAAATCAGCAACTCTCCAATAAATAAAAGAGGACACACGTCACAACCACTTGCATTCAAAGCTTATACTTCAATCCAAAATCCAGTGGGCATATTTTGTTTGGCTACAGTGTCATAGTGTAAAATCCAGGAAAAGCAACGGCATAATAACAATTTAATTTAATAACAAATTATGTTATTTATAAGGCAAAAAAGTACGGAGACATTCACAGCCTATAGGACCTCGCCTAATAAGACCAAGAGGACGATGTTATGCTGTTTGGTGATTAACCCCTTGACTGCCAGCTACGAGATATCTCGTAGCGCGTGCTGCAATTTTAGATTAATTACAAATGGCCATTTCAGTTTAAACTATATCGACTGGTGAAAGGCTATTTGGTTTAAGTGACTTTTTTGGTGATATAGTAATATATTTATTTTTGGAATCGGCAAAAAACGCTGATTTCGAAAATAGATATATTACTATATCACCAAAAAATGTCGCTTAAACCAAATAGCCTTTCACCCGACGATTTAATTTTTTTTTTCAATAAAAATTACTGTAAATGCTATTACAATATTATATCAGTAACTTAATATGTTGTATATTTTGTAAACTTTAATGTATTCTTAAAAATAAAACCTTGGCACCCAGGGCAAGACGCTCTAAGTATGTCTGGCAGTCAATGGATTAAAGTTGACAACAATAATGATTTAATCCACCCACGGGCTCTTTGCCAGTGACCCTCCGGGTTTGTTTACTGCAGAACGCCTCGTTCCCACTCAGCGATGCCAGTCAGGCGTGGCCGCAGTGCCTGGCATACTGATTACGCCGATAAGTAATGATCACTTGAAGATCCTTCGACGTGCCTTATTGATATTTATTACACTGTACAAACTACATAACTAAACAGGAAGAGAATTTACTTATCTTTCGATAACTTCTTTACGTTTCTTTTTTAGATTTTGTTATATTACCATCAAAACTACATAAAATCATTACAAATTGTAGCCTATATGCTATTTCGATGTATAATCTATATTACTGTAAAAGTTTCATGCAAATCCGTCCAATAGTTTTATCGTGAAAGAGTAACAAACATATTCACAAACTTTCGCATTTATAATATTACTAAGATAGGATAATTTTTAATTTTAAGGAGCATACCTGTGTGTTCTGTTTAGTGTCGTTTCATCGTGTTTCAAAACAGCGATTCCAAAGAAGTATCACTTTAAAAACGCATACATTTATATTTCAATAAAACAGCAAAACGCAATTGTTTCAATCAAACGCAATTCTTGCCAAGGCGAATCATAAATCGTCAATATAAACAACGTAATAAAAAATTCACGAAACAAGTTTATAAACCCGGCAACACAGTTGCGAAACGACGCGATGCTATGCTACAACTGTGTAAACAAAACCCGCTCCGTGTGCTATGAAATTATATGTAACTTGCACACGAATAAATCTACATTAGAATACATCACGAAATTTTAGGTAAACCAGTTGCCCTAGTCGAATCTCCCACCTCCCCTATGACTGTGATGCTGCCCTTTGGGCTTATAGCGCGTCGGGCCGCGGTGAGACCACTCTCACATTCCCGTAGCCCAGCGCTCACATTCCCGTAGCCCAGCGCACCATGCGCGTGGAGAGGAACACCCGTTGGTTTTAACCAGTGAGAGTCTGGCACACCGGGGGGGAGGCCCTCACCGCTCCCCTGACGGCCCATAACGGATTTCAATAAGGTCAACAAAAAAAAAAAAGGATGAATACTTGCGAATACGAATTGCACGAGGCGTTTCGCTTACTTACTTTTTTCGCTTACTTTTTTTGCTGCGAACAGCGAATGTAATTCTCTTCCCGCCTGTATTTTCCGTATGTATGTATGTATGCATGTATGTATGTGTGTGTTTTTCTGTATTTTCTTACGGCATGGGAATCTTCAAACGATAAGTGAATCGGTATTTGTTAGGTGAGCGCGCTCAACATCGGACTCATCATCACTTTTCATCAGGTGAGATTAAAGTCAAATGCAAGCCTGTGTGTAATTTTAATTTAAAAAAAGATTCCAATGGTAAGCCTTCCGTGGGGTTTTGAAGTTTGCACTACATTTCGCGGTTTCGCGGAACTCGCTGCACCGTGCCGTTTTTTTACCGCAATACCTCATCGACAGAAATAGGAAGTATTTTTCTTTCGATAGAGCAAAATGCTGTTGGTCGTGATAGGTAATGTTGGGGTTAAAAAAATTGTATACTACATGTAATTGGAGTTTTTCTAAGGTTGAGATTTATAGACTTTGCTTAGCCTTACCTCAAACATTACAAATTATATTATTTAACTAATGTCAAAGTATACAATTACTCACCGATTTCGTCAACTTGCGAATATTTAGTATGTACTCAAGATCTTTATATATTAAGATTTTTTTAAAAGACTAACGCTTTAACTGAGCAAAGTCTAAGTAGCATCTATATATTTCATAACTGACGACCTGATAGCTTAGTTTACAGTGGCGTTACTTACGATGCTAAGGTCCTGGGTTCGAGTCCCGGTAGTGGTAAACTTTTTTGTGATGAGCAGATGAGTTCATCACGAGTCATATTTGTATATATGTATTTAAGTATGTGTTTAGTTTTAAAACGATAGCAACCTCGTTAAAACAAATGACACTTTTGACACATTGTAAGGAAAATTATACGAATATATAAACGAAGCCAGCCGCTTTTATTTAATCCTAAGCCGTCTCATATAACTTCACAACTCCCTTGTCCAGGGGTGTTGTTATCAGGGTGGTGGGTGGTGATCTGTCACTGCCGGCACTCGCTCGCGCGATGGTCGGTAGTGACAGGGCATGGCAGGCGGTCCTCTCCTACACGGAGAAGACTGTGCAGGTGAAGAAAGCGGCGGAGCGGGATCGGGAGGCTATTGCCACCCCCGATAACCCGATCCGCCGCCCAGCTCGGACAGGACGCCGGAGGAGGGCCGTCGCCAGAGGCCTTCCTCCATAGCAGGACATACGCCGGGGGGCGTGCTTGAGGGAGCGCGTCCCCCAGATCCAGGGGTGAGCGGTGTGCGATGTGTTCCCGCACACCGCTCCAATGACAATTCAAGGAGACGAGGGGGGGTGGCACTCTACACAACTCTCCCCGAAATGTGTTAGGTGTACGCGGGGGGGCGGCGACTATTTAACAGTCCCCCGCCTAGTAGGTGAGGCCCCAACAAGGCCGGACGTCGCCGGATGCCGAGGAAGATGGCTCGGCTTTGCCCTTAGCATCCGGCAGACGGGAGAAGGAACACCCCGGTGGTTTTAGTCGGGGCAGGTCCGACACACCTGGGGAGCGGCCCTCATCGCTCCCCTGACGGTCCGTAGAGATTTCCAGCGGGTTAACAAAAAAAAAAAGGGTGTTGTTATTGTTTTCTATTAAGTATATCACGTCGGGGTCACCATATGTCCGTTTCAGGAACAAGCAGTTATACGAGACGGCGTAGGATTAAATAAAAGCGGCTGGCTTCGTTTACATGTTCGTATATTTTCCTTACAATGTCAAAAGTGTCATTTGTTTTATCAACAACGAGGTTGCTATGGTTTTAAAACTAAACAGTATGTATATCTTTGTCTAGTATCCATAGTACAAGCGCAAGCTTAATATGGGACTAGGTAAATGTGTGTATTTGTTGGTAAATAAATATTATTATTACTAACGATTTTACCGCATAACCTCAGTAATAGGTGTTGCGGCAAAAAAGTTACTTTATTCATCTATGTGACCAGTAGCGTTCATTCCATAGATGCATGAAAGCATTGCATGCCTTGATGATAAATAAGTCTGGAATAAATTGCTTAAAGTTAAACAGAAAAAGGACCATTTATATTCATATCTATTCTATATTCACGCTGTCTATCTTTCCTATGAAAGCAATATAATATTTACTATCATAATATAATATTCAAATTAATTACGCGAATTCTACCTACCCTGCCGAAATATCCTATGCTCGTCACTGTATGTGACTGACGTTACTCTAAGTACTTCGAAATATAACATCAATTTCAGAACCCATCGGAGTAAGGGGGATAATGTTACGAAAATTTTTACGCAAGTTTTCGTAATAGGGCCACTGATAACTGCGTTTGTGTCTTCGACTATAGAAGGAAGAGTCAATAAATGGTGGATATGGATAACATACATAAAAAAATACACACAAATCAATATGGAATTTCTTCCTTTTTGAAGTCAGATAAAATATTCTCAAATCTATAAAACATTGATATATCGAATGAGTGTTTTTGAAATCACCTTTAAGACAACTCGAATAACAGGTCGGCATGAGACCTTTACCATTTGTAAAAAAAAACTATGTATAAGAAATTACATTAGAGCTAAGAAATAAACATAGAATCGGTAAAAAAAATAAATAAACCATATACACGCGTCTGAAGTGAATCCAAAAAGTTGTACTTAAAGATAATAAAAGTTTTGTTTTACTATGGTTTAGTGTTATTTTTGTAACTCTAGTAATTGTATGCGTATATCCTATTCTTTACTTTTTGTCATTAGTGTTAAAGTTCTTTGGTTTTTGTTGGTCAATAATATGTTTTCTTCTATTGTTGTTATTTCTAATTTTTGTTTTTATAAATGTTAGAATATTTTATTTTTTATTATGTTTGGTGGTGCGGTGACCTTCACTGGTTGATGCTTCGATATTTTTTAGATTAATGAAAAACGATTAAGATTAAATTTTGCGTCTTTCATAATTAATATGACTGCATTTTGCTCATCTATGCTTTAACCACTATGGAATCCGCAATTGCATACACATTTATGTCTGCTTAATGTTTTGAAGTGACTTAATCATGATTACAGAGCAACAAAATTAAAACTACGACTACATTTTGTAATCATTAATCTGATTACATTTTGCCCATCTCTGATTATATGTTATTATTGTTATTTTTTTATATGAAGTATTGACCACTGGCTACATTATAAATACATAAAAAAAAATCAATAGAACAAAATAACCAATGTATGAGCTTACGAAAACAGAATATATTTTGCTTAACTTTTATCACCGCGTTAAATACTAGATTACCGTTTCATGGCTTTTCTAATTCCATGAAAATAACCATTTATAATCTACTCCCATACGTTCAAGTCAATATTTATTAAATCTGATCATGTGTAACGGTATTTACGTACAGTATAAAGCGACAATGAGTTTATCAATGAATCCAGTGGCACAGTTATGAAACAATGGACTCTGAAACACAGTGTTGTATCAAACAAAACATTCATTATTGTGATGTACGCTGTTTCCCAATGGTCTGTTCACACTCGACGATAATAATAAAAGAGCCTATTGATAATTGAAAAATTTCCTCTGCAGATTATGACCGCAATTTTGTAATATGCACAAGATACGTATTTTACTAGACGGCGTGCGTAAGGAACGAATTCGTTTATTTTTTAATTTAGTCTGAAAAATAGTTTTAACCCTTAATTTGGCAGAATGTTCTTTCTTTCAATATCAAAATAATATTCATACCGTTTAACCCTTATGTTCCAAGGATGTCTAATAGAAACTAACCGTGCGTTCAAAAACTGAGAAATGACCTAAATATTCATATAAAATATTACGTTTGTGCTAAAACCTTATGGCAATAGGTTTTGTAAATTCTGATGTATCTCCACATATACACTATCAAAAAAGGGTTAAACTCTAATCTCGGCATATATAAACTCCAGAGGTATATGCCGAAATTAGATAAAATGCGGACTTAGGCATCACATGTAGTGATGAAAATGCCTGGGAATTTTCCCAAAGTGCCCAAAACTTGTATGGGGAATATTCCCGGGAATTTACGAAATGTTCGCAGAAGTGCTGGGCACTTTGGGAAAATTCCCGGGCATTTCATCACTAATCACATGCTAGCCTGTGAAGTAAAACATCGTGTGAAATCCCGCATGACATCTAACAAATAAATATTAGTGTTATGTGTAAATATTGCTGCGATACGGATCACGTCAGGTACGATATATAATTGCAAAGTGAATACTATCACTAATGTATCTCTGCACACCTCGAGTATGCATTGCTTTTATGAATATATGGGATGAACGCCACTGCTTGATCACAGTATAGCTCGTACCTAAGTACATGCAAACAGACAATTGGAATAAATTACTTTTTTGTGAGTTTGAGCAAAGTAAAACCAAAGGAATAAACTGTTCTTCCGTACAAGTGACTACATTTGGCGTTTACGTCAAAAAATCGAATGTAAATTTTCTATATCAACGACTGGATTTCGAAAATTTCCTAATTTTCTATGTTATTGTATTTAATATAATAATATATAAACGTCACGTAATGTACAAACGTGTAACGTTAGCCGTGGTGGCTGCCGGCAGAATAGAATAGCACCCCCTCTTCTTGCTGAGGTGTCGTAAAAGGCGACTAAGGTATCTCTTTAACACCGCAATTCAACCAGGTGTTCAGAGAAGGACAACTCGACCAAACCTGAATCCCGCTCCCTCCCGATCGTACTGGTTCTCCATTCCATCGGGCCTCAGGGAGCTCGGACGAGAGAGTGCTTTTCTGGCAGCGCGTCCAGTTATGCACTTAAATATCTCCTGCGGAATTGACTGTTTCCGAAAACTGGGCCTTGATTTTCTTAATCGGCGTTGAAACAGTCGCCGTGGCCGAATCCGGCTAGGACATCATCATCATATAAACGTCAACCGTTTGACTATTAAGCAATTCTTGCAAGAACGCACGAAAACTGCGGGACATATTTTAACTTGATGTCAAATAAAACACTCTCATTTAGACAAATATCAATCAGTTTTAATAATTATCTTCGTAATTATAAAGAAGCAATATTAATTGTTGTTGTGAATAAGAAAAAAATAATAAAATAAAGAAAAAATAAGAATAGTAACAAAGTCACTGAAACTCACAGCGCAAAAGCGCTGCGTCGCGGTTTTCGAGACGAATGAACGCAGCGCTTTGCGCCGCGTAGCAGTCAAACGGTTAAGCCATTAAATTAAATGTTATTATTCTATGTCATTTACGCTGTACTTACAAAATTACCATTCGATATTTTTATGTTGATTATGAACGAACTTTTATAAATCAATGTCTTTTTATTGGTTTTTTGTACATACTGTGAATGATTGGTGTAACATTTTTTATTATTCCAATTATAATATTGTTTAGTTCTCTTGGCTAAATGTATTGTTGCTTTGCTTTACATAAAAATAATTCATAAAAATTGCATAGTGAAGGCCTGTCGTCGTGTCGTGGACAAGGGTTTATGTATTTTTTATATAATAAGGACGTAAGTAGATAGATTATATGTTCCGTGTTGGAATACGGAACCGATCTCTTCCTATATGTGTTAACTCTATATAAATATATTTTGACATGTTTCGTTCTATTATTTTATTGTCTACAAGCAGGAGGATCCGATAAAAAATCTTCAAGTAACAAAGGTACAGTATAACACTATATATTTCAACCTAATCTAAATTATCGGATGAATCACAGAACATTTAAATAATGACTAAAAGCAACGTGAGTCATTAAATTAAAAATAAAAAAAAATCTTTACAGATTTAATTAAATAGGTAATACATATATGTATATAAAATTATTGCCACATACTTTTTGTACCGGACTGTCAACAAGGAAAATACAGAATATTTTTTGAAACAAAAAAAAGTTTACGTAATAAATGCAATACTAAAACCAAGGCGATGCTTTCATAGTCACAAACGGAGCAACTACCTTTGATAAGCCACGTAAAATGTACGTTCTTGCCAACAATGTAAACATTCTACATACAGATTATCTAAACTGTAATTACACAAAGCGTATAATTATTTGTAACTGTGGCGTGTAGAATGAAAATGTGTAATGTAAGATGTGTATATGTTACTATGAAAACATGAACTGTTCCAAAATCTATCAGAAAACTTTGATGTTTTAATAGTCTATAATAAAGTAATCCCAAATACAGGACTTTACTGTACATACGATAAATGTAGAAAAAAAAAACATGTTCCGGGCAGTGTGAAACCTCTTTTGCCATAAATTAGTAAGACAGTTTTATCTATGTTGATATTTATGACTACGAGAAGACAATATGACTTATATAAAACAAATTGTTAATAAAACTCTTAAAAATATGAAAATTGTAAACATAGCGTTGCTACGAACGATACGCCATTCGTGACTAAGCACCTAATGTATTAATTTACATCATTCATTGTTCATAGACATGTTTTATTTCATTCATATGTAAATATTCATTTATATATATTTTTAATAATTTATTTAAAACATACACAATAGCCGTAGCCTCACAAAAGCGTGTTAACCGCTATGACTGTAAGGTCAAATAACCTTAAAAAGTAGGAACAAATCATTGAAACTTTAATGGCGGTGTTTAAATAATACTTTTATAAGTCTATTTTAAGCATTTTCTTATTACCAGCATGCCTGAGGCATAATTCTTGTAATTTAAGAACGTAATCTTGTCTCGATCAAATATCAGTTTCGTACATGTCAAAAAGTCATTATTTATTTGAAACAGAAGGCAAATATTACGTAATATTGAAATTTAACTATCAATAGCCCAAAAAATAATGAAATTGTCTTCCTGATTTTCGATTTGTATTGGAGCGTGAGCCGCCCGTCTCTACAATGCAGCATTGATCATCCTCTTTTACCATTGTATTCCTTAAAGCTGAAGATCATAAATCCTTCTAGGACATCTTCAGTGGTAGATAGAATGCTATTCGCTACTCTTAGCGATTTAAAGTACATAGTGCAGATTTTCTTTAAAAGAATTTAAGTTTCTATACTGTTATTTCTTTCATTGTGCACATGTACCCGATTCATACAGTTGCTGAGTAACCGAACGCGGATATGCATATATAAACACGGAAACATTTTAATTTACCGAGTTCGACTCCTGTTTCTCACAAACTAAGCGGTTCCGCAACGATATTAATTTAATTCGTTAATGCCTTGAACTAACATATCGTTAATAGCTTCTTTAAAATATTTAAAAGTGTCTATTTTTCTGTCTGTGTAAAACTGACCTTTAAAAACGTTTTAGTTTTTGCGTATAATAATTAAGACTTTGAAATGGCAAACGTAATGTCAGGCAGGCTTGTCGAAAAACATCAATATTTTTTTTAACATCCGACATCCCTCGGGTCTGGCATCGCAAAAAAGGTGGAATGAAGATTTATAAAAGATGGTAACGTTAGGAGAAGACCCGCAAGAAGAGCCCAAGGTGGTACGGCGTTTGTCCACTGGGTCGTTACCACGGCACACAACATTTTTATTAGATGCCATGCGGGTTTCCTCATGTTTTTCTTCACCGATGAGTATGTGGGACCTAAATCTGAAAAAATCCAGAGTTACGTGCCGGGATTCGAACCACCGACCATTCGAGTTGCCGCATTTGGAAACCAATCCAGTATACGCTAGGCCTAGCTAGTTGACAGAAGCGCCTTCGGACGGACATTAAAGATCTATGTTCCATTCGACGTCTTCTTCATAGTCTGTGATCGTAAACAAACCCGGAGACGTCAACTAGTTTAGCAATTAACAGGTATACGTGCAGAACAAATGTTATCTAAGTAAATATAACCGTTACCGTAGCGGCGAACTAGCTGAACTGGGTAACGTTTTTTATAGCTATAATTTCAACGGTCAACGAACGTAACTTATTATGATGGCAAACGAGTAACCTCATTCCTTGAGTGTATTCATGCGATTTTTTGTACATTTATTTTATTTATTTCACTACTGACCTCCATAACAGTGTATTGAATACACGGTTTTATAAGGACAATTTTTTTTTGTGGCTGTGTTAGTTTAGTGTATATTGGACTTCAATCACACCTGGTGGAAGGTGAAAATGAGAACGAAGATAGACCGCGTCCGCCCAACAAATACCAAATTACTGTTCTCTTAACCGTTTCGCTGCTATCGGTGACTATGGTGACCGGTGAAGTCACCAATTAAAAAACGCCTGTACACGATGGATGACTATAGTCACCGGCTGAAAAACGCCGCTTATAGACGATGACTATATTTTATTCACCCGTATTAGTTTTCATCTGGAAACTAACGAAAATCGTTTTGAGGCAAAACTTTGGCACTGAATGCTGAAAACTACGCGCGTTTGATGCGCGCACTTTCAGCATGGAGATCCGTTTCCTGGGAAACACTTTGTAGTGGGACCTATCGTAGCGATAGGTTTAAAGGCTCCCAAGTCTTAAGAACGTGGAAATTTGGTCGCTGCAAGGATATCCCACCCCTTAGCTGTTCTCATGATGAATGTAAAAGGGAATCTTTTCATGTGAATATATAGACTATTCGGTTTCCTATAGACTATACTCTGGAGAGTGTGCGGGCTGAGTTGTATAATTTAGTTCCACCCTCCACCTTCTACCATAAATTGACGAGACGCCGTGCGGGTTTGCACCCTTTTGTGGTTGACATTCCAGTTTCTCGCACGAAGCGATTCGCCACCTCCTTATTGCTGCGAACCGCGAAGGAGTGGAACTCGCTTCCTGCGTCAGTGTTTCCGGCATCTTATGACATGGGAATCTTCAAACGTCGAGTGAATCGGTATTTGCAGGGTGAGCGCGCTCCATCGTCGGCATCATCATCACTTTCCATCAAGTGAGATTGAGGTTAAGCGCGAGCCTGTACGTAATAAAAAAAACGCCCACCTGATATAGATGGTATCCGCGACACTGCGTCTAGTAGTTTTATGGCGAAATGGGTCTGGTAGAATTTGAGAGTGTATCTCTTGAGAACACCAGTATGCAGCGAGTAAAAGGCAGATGACTTCGATGCTTGACGTTTTGCATTTTAACCCCAGACAAAGAGTAATCATCAAAATGTCTGCGAGCCCTACGATTAGTTATAGTCCAGAGCAGCCAATTGATATTTAGCGAACCCTTTACGAAAGGTGACATCAGAACTGTACATATACTATTAAACATTATTTTATACTTATGTAGTGCCTAAAATAATAAGGTTTCCCAAATACAACACAAATGATATGAAGCTTTTTGTAATAATATAATAATAATAATAAAAACATTTATTTGGCACACAACATACAACACATCAGAATAGGTAAATAAAAACATAAAACAACAAAAGCATATACCCTGTGTTGTGATGATGCGCCAAAGGGAAGTCAGCTCAGTAAATGCAAAGTGACCAGCAGAGCCACCCAGCGCTGATTTTCAGCTGACACCCATTTATTGCGTCGACGCGCAGAAAACAGCAAGGAAGGGATCAATATAATACAGATACACAGCATTAGAGACTAAAATTCAAAGTATCATAGATGG
Source organism: Automeris io (assembly GCA_036320925.1). Lineage (NCBI taxonomy): Eukaryota > Metazoa > Arthropoda > Insecta > Lepidoptera > Saturniidae > Automeris > Automeris io. Next base: position 1,193,997 of record JAUDJH010000018.1, read on the forward strand.
ATATACAGTCAGTCCATAAAGTATTCGTACACTTGCAATTTCGTAAGAAACTCGCTAGAACAATGCTATTTTACATGCTGTGTCCAAATAAAAAATACTACCTACTACGGTATGTAATAGGCCATTTATTGCGAAAAAAACACAACAACAAAATATATAACATACAGTAGAAAAAAATTCAGAACGAAAATAAACTAATTTTGAGGTCCAAACAAGTATTCGTACAGTTATACTTTTTGTAACAGATTATTGCTTTCGAACTGTATATTTACAATTCAATATTTGGTCGGGTATCCTATGGCTTTGATGACTGCTTCCATCCACCTAGGGAAAGATTTCATATACTTAGCCGTGAATGAGGAGTAAATTTTATCCCGTTCCTCTTTTAATGCAGTTTTCAAGTCGCTCTTGTTGGAAATTACCCTTTTTCTTATCTCCCTTTTGAGATATCTCCACAAATTCTCTTTGGGGCTCATGTTCGGAGATTGGAGAAGGTGTATGAAGCTATTTGAGGCAGTTGTGCAAAAGCCACATCCTCGTATTTCTTGCTGTACGCTTGGGGTCATTATTTTGTTGAAAGACAAATTCGTTTTCCAATCCCAACTTAGCAGCGCTGGCATGCATGTGCATTTTCAATATGTCTAAAACATCATATGATCCATTGCACCATCAATAAAGTATAGGTTGCCCACACCAGCGGCGCTCATGCATCTCCATACACACACTAAACCGCCACCGTACTTAACAATTGGCACTAGATTACGGGGCTCGAGTTCGGCATCTTTGTGCCGCTACACTTTCTGCCTACCGTTAGACCCGAAAATATTAAACTTACTCTCATCTGAGAAGATACCCCGCTCCCACTGCTCAGAAGCGTCGGACCGATGGTCCCTCGCAAAAGCTAGGCGTTTCTTCCTGTTCGCTTCACTTACCCAACACTTTTTACGCGTAGTCCATCCATTGTACTCCGATTCCCATAGCTGTTTACGGTCTGTCTCTTTGCACATCTTGGTACCGCGTCGCTCTAGCTCTGCAGCAACTTTGGAGGTACTCGTACGAGGGTTTTTTTTTATCTCGCGCACTATAGCGCGCTTGTCCTGCTCGCTGAGGGATAACGGGCGTCGACATCTCGTTTTGTTCTATAGGGATTTTGTTTTACAGAGACGGTCAATCACACTTTGAACAGTTGACCGCGGTCTTCCAATAAGCCTTGCGATCTCCTGCTGTGACTTATACTGAATATGAAGGCGGATGGTGAGTTTTCGCTCCTCCAGCGACGTTTCTTTGCCTTTACGACCCATGATTATGGTTCTGCCGGCTCTGCAGTTCAATGCGCTCTCGGAGTCACTTGTAGTCACTTGTGATCAGTATTATACGACGCTCTAGTGTCATACCCCTCCATTCCCTTCAAGAATTGAACCAAATTCGCTCCAAAATACGCCAGCTTTGGTTGAATCGATAGGTGTACGAATACTTATTTGGCTCTCAAAATTGATTTATTTTCGTACTGCAATTTTTTTCTACTGTATGTTATATATTTTGTTGTTGTGTTTTTTTCGCAATAAATGGCCTATTACATACTGTAGTAGGTAGTATTTTTTATTTGGACACAGCATGTAAAATAGCATTGTTCTAGCGAGTTTCTTACGAAATTGCAAAGTGTACGAATACTTTATGGACTGACTGTATATCATAGGTGAAAATACACATATACAAGAACACAAATATATACGTATATTACATATACATATCATATACATTATTATCATTAATATACAGACACACACAAAATAAATGCAAATAGAATAATAAATAAATTTAAATTTAAACAACTAAATAAAAGAGGCATCCAGTTGTTGTCGACAAGTTGTGGATTTTTCTCAACAAAATTCCAAGGCACGCTAAAACAAACATTTTTTTTTAAACTTGTATGGCTTACTTGTTGAAATTCAGATGACTAGAAGCGAGTATGTCTGCAAGGGAGCCCCACAATGTCCTGTGTAACTCTCGAACCGGTGCTCCCCACCAGCTCGCATGCCAGTACCTCACCGTCGAAGATACGCAGCAGTTGACGCCTGGGACAAAAAAAACATACGTGAACCACATGGCTTCGTTTACGAAGTTCGTTTTAAGTCTATTTATCGAAATCTGTTCGAATTTCCCATTTTAGATGAGCCGTTCTCGACTTGTCATGCTCACCGCTAGGTATTGTTAAAAAAAGGTGTTTTTGTACAACGGCCGTAGTTCTGACAGTTTTTATGAAAAACGAGCGAAAAAAATTGTGCAACAACATTGTGCTCAATATATCTTCTAATAAATGTGCTTTTTCGATTGAACTAACCTTTACGAGTTGGAGAAAATCATTATTAAAAATGCTCCTATTTTCATGACAACAATTGGATATAGCCCCTATAAATGAAATAAGGTGTCGGGAAATATAATTTATCGAAAAGATTCTTCACAATGGTTCGCTTTTTGTATTGGTGTCTTTGGACAAAACCAGAATTCAAAGAAAGCACGGAGCTGATTTTGACAAAAACTACAAGTGCGCTATTGCAATTCGATTATAGAATAATTCATCCTCCTGGCCAGGAGCCTCTAAGTTATTGATTTAGAAACAAGAACATATATTGCACCAACCGCATACCAACACCGACTTATATTCGCAATATATGTGTCAACATTACATTTATTAACATTTGGAATTCTTAACATTATTTTACAAAGCAAATAAAATACTGCATAGCAATAAAATTAACACGTATGTTTGAAATTTCGATCCATTATGTTAATGGAAACGGTCGAAAATAAACTTACGATACATGATAATTTATATTTTAGTACTATAGCAGTTTCTTTTATTCTCATAGTACCAGTACACCGTGAAATTAAGAAACAAATAAGAGTGATCTAAGAGAAAATACGCGGACAAAACTGACGTGACATATTTTCTAACTTTTCTCATCTTGTTCTATCGTGTTTTAACCCCCGACGCAATAAGAATTAGTGGATCTATGTTGAAACTGTTAGTTAATGCTTTTGAGCCATGCTGTGGCTGTCTTTTATTAGTACTCATTGTAGACATTTAGCTTGTGCATGCGATCTCATTGTGAATGTAAAATGCAATGGAACTGTTGATAGCCCATACATAAATAAATATATGGCCGTGTGTATTTGTATCTGGCTTCGGACTGATTTTGATTTAGTTGTTCTTTACGAAAAGTAATTTGATGGAGATTGTTCTTAGTTATTATAGAAGACAATCCGATCAACTTCCTGAAGATAAACAGATCTTTTCTAGTTGTTTAATGAATGTAAATCAATTTTACTGATTTAATCGATTCGAAATTTAGTACTCTGTGATTTCAATGCTAACCTTTTTTTTAACTCTAGTATTTCTTGTGACAAGTCCGACAGACGTGACAACTCGCGATAAATCGTATTAATTTTTATACTGTTATAAGCTTAGATTATATAGATAGAGTCCGCTCATACATCGGACATAAAATTTCTGCGCCAAAATTAACACGTGACATGACCTACTAGATGCATTGTGGCAGGTGACGTCACCAGATATAGAGTTGCCACATTCACCATTGCAATTTATATAATTAGTAAATATTTTTATTTTTTTATTAGTATCAACTATGCACCCTGTTGGGCATGGTATTTATGTAGGCAAGAAGGCTTTAATATTTAAATAATAATTCGAAGGCCTAGGCTGATGTAATTAACGAAATGTGCAACGTCATTTCACGTTCGGTTAATATTGGTATGAAGATCGTTGCAGACACTGGAAAACACATATAATACTTTCATTCCCGAAATATTTTTTTAAAGGAGTAAAAAGATGGTTGGGAAGAAAAGAAAGGCAACCATACATGTTGCCTGTTCGATCGTGAAAGCGAGTTCGCATGGTGGAAAAAAATAGGTTATTCAAAGTACTAATTTTACGTAGATAAAGTCATGGGCAAAAACTAGTATTGTATATAGGTGACGTACTCATGCATATTAAGAAGTATACAACTTTTCAACTCTTAGATCACTATACCTCAAAAATGGCAATTCTTAGGAGAATACGTGTAAGCAAAATTGTTACAGATAATTGCATAATCTACAACTTTGAAATACATATTTTTATTTAGTTTTGTTGAAACATGTAAAAACCCATATTTGTGAACTTAAATAACTTTTTTGTTGATATGGGATCAATGGGAATGGTGTTCCCAACATTCGTACCAGTTTTCAACTCTATGCGATAATCATAACCATGTATTTTGACCGGGCCAATAGCAATTCGCCCAAAATAAAAATACCAAAAAGTTTACACAAATAATAGATATATTTTTCATCAACGTAGTGATTAATAACAACTATATCGTACTTGATGCCAGCTAAAGACAATAAAAATTAATATTTTCGTATTAAAGCACAGGTTTGATAAGTCCCTAAAATTGGGGAGTTTTAAAAAGTAAAAAACTGGCAACACTAGCAGTTAAAAATTATTGTTATATGATTTAAAATTATATTGACGTTTTTTCAAAGGAATGCAAACATATTTCACTGTTTACCTATGAAAGGAAATTTTACTATTGCTTCCAAATTATCACTGAAAATTTCTGCACAATTAGACAGCACAACACGCCATAATAAAAAAATATAACAGAGCACAACACTGCACCGTTTCCAAGTGACAACTGTCGTCCATGAGACGTGTGTTATGTCGTATTACATATCATTCACTTGAACTGTTTTGTGCGGTTAGTACTACTAGGTTGGTTATAAGAATATATCTTTAGAATCTAAGCTTTAGAATTAATTTAGGTATTTGGGTGGTTTGTTTATATTTCCTAATTCTATATAGCATACGGCATTATTTTTAGAGGACAAGTTTCCTCATGACGTTTCCCCTTAAGGGCGAGCATATTGATATTATTCAAATAGTTTATTAAACACAATATTATGCTAAGATAATTTTTGTATTATGTTCCGTATGTTCCTTATAAATTTGAGTGAGTGAGTGCTGCGAACTCATCCAATGTCACATTGTGCCATGTAAAGAGGGTATGAAGTTAACTTTAAAAACTACTTTTTGTCCTTGATAAAAACATAAAATCACAAAAACATATAAAAAAATGACATTTATTTAAATTATTTATTGGTCATTTATGGACATTTCGAGGTAACGAAAGTAAATAGCCTGATTTTCTATGATCTGGTCACTGCGGCGAATGAGGGTTGGGAAGGTCGTTGGACTGCAATTATGTATCGCCTTTCCCTTTACTTGTTGTAAATTTCGATTCACCAATCAAAATGTTTATTGATATATTACCGATGTATTTCATACATACATACATGTACATACACACACACATACAATACACAGATATAGATATTACACACATACATATTGTTAACATATATTTTTGGCACGAACAAAAATCTTCACTTGTTTAAAATTAAAAAGTAATGACGTTCCTCCTTCCGCGTAGGTCGTTCGCGACCTTCCGGACGACACACTTGAGGGAGAGCGTTGCCCAATATCCAGGCGTGAGCGGCGCGCGATGTGCTACTGTACACCGCTCCAATAAAAACTCATAGAGACGAGACGGAGAATGGTCATTTACACCATCCCCTTCCCACACAATTTAGGCGAGACCTGAAAAAGGCCGGGCGTCGTCAGGAGCCGAGGAAGTTGGTAAAGCCGTACCTTTGGCCCCGGCAGACGGGAGAAGAAATACCACGGTGGTTTTAGTCGGTAAGACTCCACTACACCGCAGCAGCGGCGATCACTTCTACCCTATCGGTATATGAGGATTTCCACCGGGTAACCAAAAAAAGCCGCGTTCGCGAACGTATGGGGCGAACAAGGCTGAACATCGCTCCGCGTGTTCCTAGCGTTAGAATTACATTACTAACTAGCTGATCCGGCAAACGTTGTTTTGCTATATAAGGTTTTGTAATATCTTCTAAGATGTGCATTGAAATTAAGTGATGTCAAAGACAATTTTGTTCACAATTAAATACTCTTAATCAACAACATATTTATTTGGATAAAGATTAATATTATTACGTTGATACAACTCTTATCAAATAATGCATTAATTTCGACCAAATTTGATTACCATAAAAACGGTTCTAGTGAGTTATTCTTAAAAGATAGACATATATTGTACACATTTTTTTAGATCATTTCAAGAGGAATAATTCTTTCATACATATATTTTTCGTATCTTGAACCGTTTTCGCAGCGCACGCAATGGAAGCCCTCAAGAACGGATAATTTTCCCCGTTTCTTTCACATTTTTCATCATTTCTTCGCTCCTAATAGTTGTATCATGATGTTATATAGCCTAAAGCCTTCCTCGATAAATGGTCTATTCAACACAAAAAGAATTTTTCGATTCGAACCAGTAGTTCCTGAGATTAGCGCGTTCAAACAAACAAACAAACAAACTCTTCAGCTTTATAATATTAGTATAGATTAAAATAGTTAGGTTACCGTACCCCAAAACTAAATTGGAACCTTTATTGTATCACTTTGTTGTTCGTCAGTCCGTTTGAATGTCTCTCAGGGCACTTTCTCTACAGAACACGTAGAGCGATCAAAGCCCCAAGGTGACTACTTCTGCGCATTGGCGGGACTGTGGGTCCTGTAATCAATTCGCCACAGCCCCGTCGCGCCGCGCCCGATGGGCACAAACTCGGGAGATGACTCGAGATGATACCTTCCCCGATACTGCTCGTTGTATTTAGGCAGAGCACGTCCCAATGCCCTGCCAACTTCTCGAGAGCCGCTAAACCAGTTGCTCAGCGCCCCCACCCTGAGCAGCCGCGACCCCAAACACATCAGCCAACCGGTCGTGGATCGACCGATCGGCTGGGACTAATGTGCCAGGGCGGTTGCCGGCAACCTGATCGCGTAGAGCGATCAAGTTTATCGATTAATTCGTTTCTTGACCTACAGCTAGTTCCGAATTACATCATCGTGCAATTTTACCATAAATTTCAATCAATACTGTCTATTTATGACTTGAATACCATCAATGAATATGACCTGGCGAGTAAATTAATAGTTATTGAACCTGTAAGTGGCAATTGTGAGATGTAAATTAAAGTTGTAATCAGCTCGAGTACGGCCACTTATCTATACAATATGCTTAAGGCTGGTTTCAATATCCAATCTGGCGTGTGTTAATATAGCAGTCATAAGGCCTAAAACGCACTGCGAATTTTTACCGCGGGTTATTTTATCGTAAATTTTGTAACACTAGGCATTGTATGAAAGCGCACGCACAGGCGGTAAAATTTCGCGAGAAATATATATTTGCTAAAATGCGACCCGACACTTGCACGAAACCTTTGAGTGAAGAGACTTTTGAGCAGGCTGCCATGATAAGACGAGTATCGACGTATAGTCCCTTGTTTTTAATAGTTGCGAACAGATGCCAATTTGCTCTTCTTTTAAAGACTCCCAGATCGTGTAATCGTGAAAATACTGCCGCAGGGAACGTATTCCACTCCTGTACTGTACGCTAGGTTACATTAATTTAAAAAAATCTTAAATTCATGCCAGCCTAATCAATTCTCTTCATAAGGTAGAAGAAACCCGCTTACTAGAAGATAATTCCACAACTTGATGGCACGGCAGGAGTATAAATTAGAAACAATATATTATCACTGTTGTTTCTTGTTGTTATATTATTATTTTAACTTGTTGAAGTTGTATGTTGTTTATTTCTTAGACCACACATAATATAAATTAATTTGTTGCCCACGGGCGTTAACATCCAATGTTCGCGTTTTACGAGAGCAATTAACGTATAACGCAATAAAGAGCTGTACACATAACAGATAAGCTATCAATTCACCAGAGAGCCTAGACAAAGTGGAATATGAAATATATTAGGTCCTTACATATGAAATTGGCGTTTTGTAAGGGAGGAACAAAAAGTCGAATATTTTTTAATATAATATATTTAATTAATCAAAGTATGAACCATTATTTTCTATGCACTTTTGCCATCTCATAGGTAGTTCATTGATCCCTTTACTAAAAAAACCAGTCGGACGGGAATCAATAAAATCTTTGAAGGCGATTTGGACTGCCCCATCGGAGTTGAATTTTTTCCCTTGCAAGAAGTTATCCAAATTTCGAAAAAAATGGTAATCTGTTGGAGCAAGGTCCGGGGAGTACGGAGGATGTCTTAGACTTTCCAATTGAAGCTCTTCTGATTTAGTAGCCGTCTGTTGCGCAGTGTGTGGTCTAGCGTTGTCGTGAAGCAGCAGTGGCGTGGAGCGATTGACCACCCTAGGTTGTTTAGCCGCTAGCTTTTCCATCATGGTTTGAAATTGCTGACAATAGACATCAGCCGTAATAGTCTGGCCAGATTTGAGAAAACTGTAATGAACAATACCGGCACTAGTCCACCAAACGCTTACAAGTAACTTTTTTGGGGTTAATTTTCGCTTGGGGCAGGATTTGGCTGGCTGGCCAGGATCCAACCATTGCGCTGAGCGCTTCCGATTACCGTAAAGAACCCATTTTTCATCACAGGTAATGATTCGGTTTAAAATACCTTCATTATTGTGCCGGTTTAGTAATGTAACGCAGCAGTCGACGCGCGTTTGCCGGTTTGCTTCAGTCAATTCGTGAGGTACCCACCTTTCAAGCTTTTTAATCTTCCCAATTTGCTTCAAGTGAATTAAAACAGTTTTATCACTAACATCGCAGCCTGCAGCTAACTAGGACGTGGTTTGCGATGGATCCGCTTCCACAATAGCCTTCAACTCTTCATTATCAACTTGAGTCTCAGGCCGTCCACGGGGCTTGTTCTGCAGGTCGAAATTTCCAGAACGAAAACGTTGGAACCAAAAACGAACTGTGTTTTCTTTTGCAACACGACCGCCATACACATCATTCACCCTTCGAGTTGTTTCCGCAGCACTAGTGCCACGGCGGAACTCGTACTCGTAAATAATGCGATATTTTAAGTTTTCTATTTTGTAAAATGAGTGACGCAAACAGAAAAAAACAGAAGAAAAAAACAAATGAATGACGATCATCGAAGCACAAATACATGAGTCTATATCTGTACAAATTTGAATTTGGAATTCCTTACCAAAGAGGAGAAATTTGTGATTAAAGTGGCCAGTACGAAAAACGCCAATTTCATATGTAAGGACCTAATATTTATTTTCACCACAAACTAACAAAATACTAGAAATTCAAAAGCAGTAACATTTCTGTTACAAGACAACAACATACAGAAACAAAAGAAAAACAAAAACATATAAACATGGCGAAAATGGGACCTCCATCAGCTTAAAGCCACAGAGGAAGTCTGCAGCGCTGATTTTCGTGGAGGGCCCCGGTCGTGTTACATCTCATTAAATAATAAAAAACAATAAAGTAACGTTCTATCAGCGATAACGACATTAAAAATTGCTGAAAGTATGGCATTGACGTAACCTTTCCAAATATCACGTCCTTCCATAAACTTTAGACATTTCGTTTCGTTATCGCTGATCGATTGTTACTCTGTCCAAACTCTACATCCTACGGGCACGTAACCCGAGTACACGTGTACTCAGTTGCGCAGTGATAACGACTGATAAAAATCGAGTAAACGTTATCATTACATTTTTAATCTCAGCACTATTTCATTACACCCTATAGATACGTCGGTTTCAATTACAGGATGTCGAGATCTAATTACGTTAGGGATATCCTGTGGGTTAAGCGAAAGGATATAAACATGGTAGCAGTTTTTCAAAGGAACAATAAACAAGATTTGACTCAAAACAAGTGTACAGAATTCCGTTTTCTGGATCATGAGCGGGAAGATTGAAGTGAAACCACTTGATATAAGTCACCACTGGTTTAATCACTGAACATATATAGCACGTAAAACCAATAATTAATCTCTCTTTTGTTTCTCCGTTCCTCAATATGGCACTTTTGCCTTATATAGAGCTGCTGTGAACGAAACTATAACGCGATGCAATTTTGCACAACGCCATCTACCGAACCGACTTGCATTCACGCCATAGTTTATTCACATTAGCTGATTAATGTTCTTTACTCGAACAACACGCTTGTGACTCGAAGTTATATTCAGCACATTATGCTAATAATAAAGAAATCGTAACGAAGATATGTCTCTATACTGAATTTTTCTTATTAAAATTCTCGCTCAATTTCGTTTCGCATAAAACGGAGCGCCGCGCTGAAAGTACACACACCAAACACCCGTAGTCTTCAGCATTCAGTGCCAAAGATTTGTCTCAAAACGTTTTGTATTCGTTTCCAGATGAAAACTAATACGGGTGCATAAAATATAGCCAGCCATCGTCTATAAGCGGCGTTTTTTAATTGAGACTATAGCCACATATAGCAGCGAAAGGGTTAATATAAACTCTTAGGATGGATATATACTGTATATTGCTCCTCGTGAAACGTTAATTTCACGCAGGCGAAAACACGGGCATAGCTAGTAAACATCCACAAGTACATACAACTGGATACATACTCGTAATTATCTTCGGGAAGTATCATATCCTAGAAGAAGCCTTATAGAAGGATGATGATGCAATAACTTGAAAATACAATTCCTGCTACCACTCAAGCCGTACCTTGGCTTAATCAGGTTTTCTTCGAGCATTTCCTCACTTTCACTAAATGGCCATCGTGTTGGCACATATAGTAAAATCCTGTACATAATAGTTGTTGTATGTAGATTATAAATAAACAAACTAGAATGTAATAATTATAAACTTCTACGCAAACAAACGGATCTACTAAATATAATATTATTATTACGTACAAAAACACTGATGAAATATATATTTCATTGATATTTCCAAGAATATTATTAAAATTTAGTGTTATAAGAACATAGCTATTATATATATATATAATACTGGTTGTCCCGGCAGACCTTTTTCTACCCTATTTCACTAAAACAAAGTTCAATTTCTTTTTAAGTTAATAACTGCCCCGTCAGATTTCATTCTGCCAAAAGTTATTGGCCTGTCGCAGTCTAATAGAAATAAAATTGCATTAAAAGTCATATCTAAGGTAATGATATTTTTGCTATAATGCCGTATGGGACATTGTTGGGTTATTTTTTGTTTGATTACTTGGTGTATTATAATTTTTTTAATAAATTATAATTTTTCATTAATGAAATGCAACCTCTAATCAACTTGAAGGCATGCCTTTGTTTTGTTTTGATTGACATCATATGTTTGACAGCTGGGGACAGAGTGGTTTTTACTATATTCCTAGCATTTTTTTCATATTTACTCACCTTTTAAACCTTCCCTGGACATCAACAATTAATTAAAAACCAAAATTAGCCAAATCAGTTCAGCCGTTCTCGAGTTTTAGCGAGACTAACGAACAGCAATTGATTTATATATATATATAAAAGTACCTTGTCCACATTTACTATAAAGCAGGAAATAAAGGTTTTCAGAAGTCTAATTTATATTTTGTAAAATGTTTAAGTTTAAATTTTTCTAAAAACATAATATTTTGCAAAATCAGTCAATAAAACAGCTGAATTGAGGGTAAGTTAAACTTCGATCTTGAATAACTTTTGACTGAGTTGATTTATCAAAAATTGACTTGAGACCTTTTTGTAGAGCGTTAAATTCTCTACAAAAATAATGACTGGGTATTGCAATACGATATATCGTTCATTAGTTATAGAAATCAAAAGAAAAAAAAACTTTTGTCCTGTGTTATTTGTATGGGAAATCGAAAAGTGCGATGCGGACAACCTAAATATTAATATTAAGGGGTCATATTTTCAGAGGCCTATTTTGGCATTAAAACGAAACTTTTGAGCGTGGTTCCGAGGAAAAAAATTTTTTTTAACGCCCTAATATATAGGTATCGTCAAGCTATACGTACACCTTCCGGGGTGAGCAGATATACATTACGGGCTGTATCCGCTTTGCGCTTATTCGTCGTACCCAACGTGAACAGTAGCGCAGCTGACCGCCGTTCTCAGGGCACTTACTTTCACATGACATTTCTATTAAACGCCATGTGTGTTTCCGCGCAACGTTTTCCTATACATGTATTTATTTTTATTGTATATTTAACTAATTAAGAAATTTAAGTAAAGTAAAACAGCACGAACTATTTTACGATTACTTTTTTTCTACATGTGATTTTATTTTGGCCGTGAAAGACTATTACAACTACATCGGGTTTGAGAAGGCGAAATCTTAGGGTGCGCAGTCAGCGAGTTATCGGTAGAATCGCAACGCAAGGGCCCCCTGTGGGTACGGCCTCGTGTTGGGCGCCCAGGCAGAGAAAAAGAACTTAACGGTGATCTACTAGCGTTTCGGAATCGACTACCTTGAGATGAAACGTCGCAAGAAACTCAAGGCTTTGTCGTAGTGGATAATTTACGAATATTCATACAAATGTATTCACTAAATATTATCAGAAACTTATGCGAATTTAATTTTTTTTATAGACTTGCTCTTGGCCTTAATCTCATCTGCTGGTAAGCGATGATGAGGCCAACGATGGAGCGCGCTCGCCTAGCAAATACCGATTCACTCGACGTTTGAAAATTCCCATGTCGTAAGAAGATGGAAACACAGACGCAGGAAGTGAATTCCACTCCTTGGCAGAATAATAAACACAAAATAAAAAAATATTAATACACATTATCCTGGTAAACAAACAAATAGAGCAATTTTGTCATTTGTTTTAGACGAAACGAGAACTCGGAAACTGGTTTTAAATATTATTACACCAATACACTTGAAATTTGGCAATGTTTTAACTATTTACGTCGAAATAGACAATTAATATTCGAGTTTCCTTATTGATATTTATTAAAATCATACGAAACTAATGAGCTATGAAGGGAATATGTATCTCGTTTGAATGATGAGTCAAATCGATATAAATAATTTTTAATCTATCTGTGCGGGTCGGCTTTGGTTTTAAATTGTGCTTTAAACATAACACAGAAGGTAGTTTGTTTGTTATAAAGGATATACATTGCTTTTGGTAGTAAAGTATAATTTTTATGTAAGAAATACAAGTAATAAATACCTTTTACTTTGCTTATAATTGTATTAATACCTTGAGCCCGATGTCGGTTTCTAAGGACCGACAGTAAAATTTCTGTTTGACCCTGAGTATTTAAGTATTTTCAAAGTGTATTTTGCCCGTCTTGATTTGTTTCTGTGTGATCACTGCAGTTTCAAACGGAAGTCCTAACAAATACATATATCTCGTTTATTACATGTTAGCATGTTGAATATTCCCGATTGCTCGCACGTTGCCAGCTAAAGGGAAAGTACAAAAATATTATTGCCAGCCTCAACGTGTAAATGATAAATTATTCCAGTAAGTTCGATAACTGTCACAAGACGTATATATGGGACTATTTTTTTTACACTGGCTCAACATAGTGACTACAGAGTTCCTGATGGTAAGTACAGTGTAGTCCAAAAACGAAAGCGACTATCAAATGATGAAAATCCATTGATAGTCTACGTCGTCATGTCGGCCCGCATATACCACACACACATTAATTTCAATACATTACAATGCAAAGTTATGTTAAAGCTATTACGATAAATGGGTAAAAAAATGTTGGAAAAAGAACGAGTGAGTCAGTATTTAATATCCATTAACGGTAAAAACGTAACAGTAGCTTAGTCACGACCGGTTTTAAAGATTTTTTGTTTTTACAAACTCGACGACCAAAACGGTTTTTCATTCGCCGACACCGATAATATTATATCCAACTAAAGGCGGAAATTAATAACCAATCTGCACTTCATATGGCGAATATTACAAAAACCACCATAATGTGCCCCTTTTCATATGCACACGTCTGAGAGAGAAAGATAAAGTGGATTTAAGCGTTATTTAGTCTTGTTTATATCTAAATAGTGAAAATTTATTGGTGACAGTAATTCGTGAGTTTATGCTGTTCGAGTCTTCGAGTGTTAGGCTTTATACTCTACACGTGACATCCAGGCGGTGGTAAACGAGCAAGGGTCAGGTTTTTTTTATATCGACTCGACACAGTGACTGCATCATACCTGATGGTAAGCATGGTTATGTCCAAAAAAACGCCAACGACTATCGATAGGTAAGAAAAACCCATCGGTAGCCACGGCGATTATGCCGTCCTGCACAAATATCTCTTCACGCTACGTTTAAAAGATCCCATATCATAGGATGGTGGGAACACGCTCGCCGGAAGACCATTCCACAGCCCAACGACACGGCAAAAGAAAGAATTAGGGAACTTCTCAGTCCTGACCGGGATGTGAGATACCGTGATGTATCTCACAGTACGTAGTACCTATGTAGTACGTAGCTGCTAAGGTATCTGCTCGAATGGATTGCGACCACAATTTTCTGTGGCAAAGACTCTCATGATGCCATCGTTTGGTCGCAATACGGCCAAGGCAGCATATCCTACTTGTATATGGATAGCTGAACGTATATCAAATTGGACACAGACGTCTTATAGCATACTTTGCGCACCACCCAGAGGTCACAGAAAATGGTATCGAGGGATAAATCTAATGGTTTACTTCTGTAAAGTCTATTAACAAATAGATTTGTGCCCTTTTGTGGTTGTCAAAGTCCTATTGATAGCGAGGCACATACGGCTATCATCTAGTGAAGCGTTCTCTAACAGTTTAAACGCGAAGAGTAAGAAGCCCACATAAGCCCATATATTGAGAACTAGTTGTGTCAATAACCTAACCCCAGTAGCGTTCATTCCATAGATGCATGCAAGCACAGCATGCCCTTATGTTAAATAAGTCCGGAATAAATTGCTTAAAGTTAAACAAAAAACAGGAACCATTTATATCTATTCTATATTCACGCCGTCTATGTTTCCTATGAAAGCAATATAATAGTTACTATCATAATATAATATACAAATTAATTACGCGAATTCTGCCTACCTTTTCCAAAGACCTTATGCATGTCACTGGTAACCACTAAACTTTCATCGAAAACAGTATAAATGTGCTGTTATCGGCAGAGGAAAAAGCGACATAAAACACGGTGTTTTTGTCTATTTCGGCAGGGGTTCCCTGTTGGTAAACGGGTTATCGCTTGCTTGTGGCAGCACAGTATGTACCAGAAAAACTCATATATCTAGTGTTAATAATTCAGCATTGAAATTTTAATAGATAACAATATTCATCACAACAAAAAGCGATTAAACTCACGCAGTTTAAGCCTACATCCGCAGGGGATTCCCTATTGACAGATTGTAGGTAGATTATCGACTCAATGCGGTCGCCTTAGTACTGTGACTGATATCAAAGGCACAAACTCACCACTATATCCCAGGGGCGCGTTCTCCTGCAGTTTGAACGTGAAGGGTATGTGAACCCTCTGCATCAGCAGCCGAGGGGGCTGCATCGCTTGCCTCCACGCGTCTTCACGACCCTCGCCAACAATGCCTATCACCTCCATATTCCTGAGGGCAAAGGAATAATTCCTCATTACTTTTGTACCGTCACCAACTTATTAAACTTCAGAAGTGGACATTGTTTGATCAATACTGACGGTGGCCACAAACCCAAGAAGTCTTTGGACTGGAGTCGTACGGTCCTAGTGTAGTCAATGGAAAATGACAAGAAGTGAGAAGATTTATAGCATGTTGCATAAGAACGGGTTAAAGTGGACAAATAGAGACCTTTAACATTGTTACTATTTTTTTTTACATAAACGGGTAAAAAAGAGCTGGTATTTGACAGTGCATCTGATGGTAATCGGACACGTATCGTCAGAATCAAGCGCAATAGAAGAAGTCAAAAGAAAAAAAAAGAAGAAAAGCTGGAGTGACTCGCTTCGAATCTATAGTGGCTTGTATGACAAAGTTGGTATGACAACGACTGCTGGCACTGGACTCTCGTCCTTTAGCAGTTGTCGCAATTCTTTGATTCCACTGTACTTAACATCAGGTCTCATATTAGTCACTTTAGCTGTGCTTATTATAAAATAAAATATATTGTAATATGACCATTACGAATACCACAAATTCTAAGGATACCTTAATGTATATTTCAGGGGTGTTTTATTTAATAGACTTTATGCAGTTTCCATTGGTATTGAATGAGTTTGCCGTAAAGAATATCTATTATATAAAAATAAGTCCGGTTTTCCTCCCTGACGCTATAACTCCAGAACTCAGTTTTGCATTCCTTGGAAAGGTCTCAGGCTCCGTGAGGTTTATAGCAAACAAAATTCAGGAAAATTTCAACAGAAAAGCAGGAAAACGAAGAAAATCATTTTTCACATACAGCACCTTCTCTGATACATAGCATGTACCACAAACCAATATGGTTTTGCATGGTGGTGGAGCAAATCGCATCAGTATTTTAAGTAGATGGCGTCAATGGGTTATACATTGTTTGACAGCGGCTCATTGCTCAGTTAATTTCATGGGATATTTATTATTCGCACGTTCTTTTAAACGCTAACTAAAAACCAAAACGAAGCCATCTGGTGGCGAAACGAAGTTCGCTGGGTTTGCTAGTCTTAAGTAAAAATATGATTTTAAGTAAACTAGTGCCTAGTGATCAAAATTCAACCATAATTAATTTAAAATAACTAATATATTGTTATAAATTAACTTTGTTACAATATAAAGCACAAACATCTATTATATAATTATTATGGTTATCTTTGACTTTCAGTATGACTATAGACAAATAATATTAAAGATAAACAAAATTAATCTATTCTGAATTAGACCAAAGACTTAAACCATAAACAAAAGAGAATACACATGTGTGTGTGTGTCAAACGCATGGTAGGGTGTGTGTTATGTTTATTTATTGATTTAATGTATTTTTATGCATTACTTTTTTTAAATTATTAACATACCATACTCCTTTATATGAGGGATTAGAGCCTATGACCATTGGCATTGCCTCACATGGAAACCGGTGTATTATCTGCTAGGCCATCAGGCCACAGGCATATTAAGAATTAAAACTATGCTTTTTAAAACTCTCTGTTCCTTTATGGACAACAGTAATAAAGCAAAAATTCAATTGGTAAATCTATAAGAAACAAAATAAAAGTTACTACTTAATTTAAGTTGTAATTACAAGCTTTCTTAAATGATGACAATGAAAACGAATCTATAGTAAAGCTTGCAAGAATCCTCTCTTAGTTACTCTTTTAACATATTAATGACATATAAATACATGAATGAATGTCCTTTAGTGTTGAGGCATTAGACCTGCTTTTGTATTTAAGTAAAAGACCACACCTCACTTATTAGCATGGTGCACATGGTTGCTGGTCTCCAATCTACTAAGCCACCACAGCCTAAATTCTATTTAGATTCTAAATTCTATTTTTTTATGTTAGCTTTTTATATGATAACACTGCACCTGACTGCCCAGTAATTCAAGAATAGTAGCTACGACCAAAATATGACTGTATATTGACAATCTCTATCTTCATACTTGCCTAAAGTAGAACAGAAGACCTCTAGGAATACCATTTACTACATGTCCTCAGAAGAGACTCATAGTTTCTGAGCTCAGAAATTCTTAGTACTATAATTATTTATATTCAGGCAAGCAGTTGAAACAACTGATAAGCACTTGTATCTTGCTATTTCACTTTTTTTTTTAATTATAAGTTTGTAGTTTTATACTTGTTTTCACTCCTAAGATGATAATTCATTAAAATACTCTTAGTAGGACATAAAGAAATTTATACAAGCTTTTAAAAATATTTAAAATTACAATTTGAATATTTATAATTATTATATTTAGTACTTATATTTAAGAATATTCGCAGATCTCAATATAAAAAAAAAAAAGATTTTGACAAAGGTTAATGAACACTCATTGGAGACATTCTACAGTATAGTAAACTTATTTGTTTTATTTATTTCTTTGTAGGCAGTTAAATCTACTGATATAGGGCTGTACCCTCCAATATTACAATATATTAATTATTTCTTTTTGCATCTGAGTAAATATTTATGCTGGCAGTAGCTATACCTAAACAATGAGCATAATGTTAAACTATTGTTAAGAGAATTTGCAAGTTCACAAAATATTTATACAAGTGCATACCATACTTATGAATCAATATAGCACAGAGCTATAGTAAGCAAGACTTATTATTTCCTACTGTCAATTGTATAAAAAAATTCTATAGAAACAGTAAAATTAAAAATAAAGTATGAAATAATCATAATTATATTATAAACCTAATATAATTTAATAGAAATGGGTGTATGTAAACATAGTATGTAATGAAAAATATAACAAGATATATTTGCCAGCCCATTCAAGGAATTCAAACAACCAGGCTCTGTGCTGTGAAGGCAGAGGGAACATCCTCAGGGTTTTAGTCAATATTAGTTGGACATTATCAAAACGATCACCCCATAAGCAGTAGGTAAGATTTTCCTTGATGAAAAACATATCAAGTAGAGTTTTATTACAACTTCATGTATCAATAATATTATTTATACTACCTCTTTGCCAAATGTTCATTTTTTTTTGTATCTACATTTATAATAGTGTAATAAAATGATAATTATTTTAATTTTATAAACAAACACTTGAGATTTTCATAAGCTACTTATTAAAATGCCTCAGATTGAGTTTATTTGAATACCAGCCAGTCTATTTGGGACCCTGATCATACATCACAATATCATTAAGGCTGAGATTTTATACACCCTACTTTAAACTTTGCTTAGAAAATAAGTTAATCTTTGATAAAAAAAGACAAACAATACAATACAAACCCGTATATATTATAAGTATTCACAGAGCCAAAATGATAAAATCAGTAATTTACTATTTACTTTTACATTAATCAAAGAATATAATTAGAGAGTAAAGACCAAGCAAATTCAAATTAGTGTCTATAAATCTTGGCTTATACCTTGCTTGCTTGCTGTAGCAGCCTAATAATATGTACTTGTGTATTAGAATCAGAAAATTAAAAAAAAAAGTATCCAGATGTATAATGAAACCGACTTGTGGTAGAGAAATAAACTCAATGGTATCTATCCATAAGCAAAATAATAAAATTTATGATTAAAAATTACCATGTTAACTAAGAATTATGTGGTAATTAATTTGTATTACTTATATTATTATCTTTTCATTAAATGTAACTATTCCTTTAAAGAAAAAGATTTTTTTTGTCATTGTTATTATATTGCTTCCTATATACACTGTTTTAAAGATACAACTTTTGTACTGTTATTATAACAGTTTATTTCTGTTTTGTATATCCTTTTGTGAATACTCGAAACCAATAAAACCAAACCAACCAAACCTTCTATCAATTTAAAAAAATTGTTCCTTTAAATAAAAATATTTGTGGCCAATTACATTAATAACCTAATCTTGTTGCTTTGAAAGTATATTTATACACTGGGGTCATATTAATTAATTTTGTTTCTGCTCCTTTATTATCTACATAATCTAATTAGTATAGATGCCTTTTAAAAAAATATATATGGATATTACAATTCTAACTAACGTATAAAACTATTAAAACATGTGTTATATTATATATCACAACATGTTTTTCTTCAAATATTGATTATAAAACTAGGACATTGGTAATAATGATAAGTTGAAATAACCATGTTATGTATGAGTATTTTTAAGCCATTTTCAATGATGTCACAAATGATAATTTGCTAAGCATAGGATTCTGTGTGTGATCTAAATATTACAATTATGGTAGTTTGTATGATGATTTAAAGTATTTATGATATATAAAAATATTTCATAACTTCTTCTTGTTAGAATGTCCTACAGAGGTCTTGTTTCTCAGGTCTTATCAACTGATATTTGAACTATTGATAAGCAGGTATTTAATAGCTTATACTAAATTATAAATTAAACTAATAAAAATATTTACCTGAGGAGAGTCACAAGCATTACAAATAAAGCTACAAGAGCTCCTATCATAATAAAAATATTCGGAAGGTCAGACAAAGTGAGCCCCGTCGAACCCATTTTTATCGAACAAATTAAGACTATCACGAAATAAATTTAAGCCATTCGATAGTTTTTGACGCAGAAAGGTACGTATTGGTTCTTCCACAATACTTAGATAGTAATTTTATCTTGTCTAATGATACAAATAGCGCACCAGAAAACTTTTTCACATTTCACCACAACGGTTATGCATTATTGCAACACATTATTTTGCAAGTACACATATTTTTTACATAGTGAATGAAAACGATAAGGTTTGCATTGATTATCGTAATTTCAACACATACGTTCACAACAAAAACAATAATTCATTGTTCGTGAAAATCGAAATACGTGTTCTCGATAGCGAGTATTTGACAGTAATGAATGACATTTGTGTAATCAGTATTGGAAGTCCGAGACAAAAATACCCTAAAAATATTGTAAATTCCCTTGAAACATCCAAAAACTGTTTTAAATATTTATTGTTAAAAAATCTAACGCGCATCAGAAATTTGTCATTAAAATGTATGCTATCATTCATTGTATTATTTATAAAATACAGTCGAACTGAATGTAAAATAATGCTCATTTTCTCGGGCGTGGATATCGTCATAATTAGAAGTATTAAATTAAAATGTGCATGATCTTGTATATTTTTGCCTTATGGTAAAAAATAAATCAAAAATACATTTTATAACACTTTGTTGACCACATCAAAACACACAGTTATAAATAAAAATACATTTAAATTTGGATTTCTATGTTTGCAATATTTTTAGCACGGGACAAAAATCCCCTTTAAAATTTATTAGTATGTGCAAAAAGATGACATCGTAAATTTTTTGTAATGTTTGAAATGAACAATAATATATCTAAAAAAATCTTTTTTAGCACTAGGGTTATTATAAACTTCAGTTACCACAACTGCGGCACTTCTATATGAAATTAGTTCTCCACGTCCACATCGCGTCGCAAATATTAGAATGGGCTGTAAAGGTATAGCCGGAAGCTATGTGGTATGACGTAAAATATGACGAAGTGCCGCGTGTGCATTACTGGATATTTTTGCAGTTGTCATTAGCTCGTGTGATTATATGACTATAACAACATTACGAACACCAGCACGGAAAAAAAAATACAGGTCAATATATTAAAAAATCTACCTTAAGATTTTTACTTGTGAAATTTTTTGTAAGTATCATTTTCGCTACTTAACATTTGTTATATATGTGTAATAAACGAAAGCTTTATTTTTAAATTATTAATTTAACTCAATATTGGAAAAGGTGTAAGGAAATTTTAATAATAGTCTGTAATTTAATTAAATAAATTTTGGCTTAATGAGAAAATATTCAATTTTGATTTAATTCTTGAGACAATGATATTTTTAATAAAAAGTAAATCCATTAAATATTTTTATTATTATAATTTATCTCTGCTTCCATTTCTGTTTAACTTTTGCAAAATCCTTATCTTAAAAAAAAAAACTCTTTACATATTTTAAATTCCTAAATTTAAGGGTAAAATCCCTAGGTTAACATCACTGTTGATTAATGAAGACGAACGAAAGTATCTTAGACATAGTATACAATAGACTATAATCATTTGAATAGACTTCTTAAATCCTATCATTCGTGTCGTACTATACCGAAAAAGGAAATTGACCTTATCCATTTTTTTATTGAACTATTTGTTTATTGATATAATTATTAATTAATCTACAATAGATGGGTGGTTATCGAATATGAAAAAAACATTAAAGTTATTCCATTGATGTGTTACCAGAAAAAGCTGTGTTAATTTTGACGTCTTCTTCTATGTTGTGTATGAAAGCTTCTTTTTGATTTTCGGCGTGTTAATTTGTCGTTGACCTGGGAGGGCTTATACAACTTCACCGGGCGAGAAGCGAAAAGCATAAATAGCATCAATCATAATAATAATTATAGTGGGAGACTTAACTCTTTGTGTAAAGAGGAAATCTGTTTTTGTTTGGGGAACGTCTCTATACTCGTCCTCACCATCGGTTGCTATTAGGTCTAATTGCGTCCAGCATATGTGAGATTCAGATAAAAATAAAATAAAAAACGCGAATAAAAAGTAAATTTTAAGTGAAAGTCTGAATTCTTAATAAAAGCTTAAGGTCAAATAGTTTTAAATTATAAACTGTACTGACAACCCCTTACATTTTTTCAATACTGTTTGATTACTATAATCCTGTTATAAATAATATTGCTATGTATACGTAGAAACTAGAGTAATAAGCTGTATACACGTATTAAGTAGCGAAGTAAATAACCAAATTTAAACTAAATTTGTAACGTGTAAACAACGACTTAATAGCTTTTAACTAAATATTAGTTTAGTGAATAATAAGTAAAATAGATCCAATTCTATTTTTTGACGAAGTAACCCACCCTCCGTATCCCGCATATTCTCCGGAAGGCGTGGCTTTACTAAATTGCATTGTAGCAAATCTGAACTTCGTAACAATTTTGTGATGTACATAAGTTGGATGATATAGTGTAATTATAACTTCACTAAACACGTGTAAATGTTAAACTACTTAAAATGTAGTTATTTACTTTGCTACTTAATACGTGTAAACAGGGTCTTACAATAAAATTGTTCAATAATGAATTCCATTGCCCAACACATGTTTTTATTTCATAATTCTCATATCAAAGCTTCGTACCTAGTTTCTACAATATTGTATGACATAGTTTAAAAAATCAATAATTATAATTTGATTTCTCATCTTTATAAATTTAAAAAAAAAGTATTTTTTTTATTAAATCACTAAAAATAATAATAAAAACTAAAATAAGTTACTTTGTCTAGGTCCCAGACCACAGTACGGGGTGCAAATACGGTAATAGTGCCTCGCCCTGATCTGCTGCATTCTGGATCGGCTTGTCTATTGCTCAGTTTCAGAAAGACTCCTCAAAATTGAAAAAAACGCCTTTAAATACTAATGAACCCTCAATTGCATATAAATGTGTTTCATTAGTGTTTAAAAGAGATTTCTGAAACTGAGCGTACTCTCTCCAGCTTCTCTTTCTCATTTTAATTGTGATGGCAATCTTTTGGTTTTTGCACTCGGTTCTGGTCGACAGTGGCCATCGATAATCGGGTAATATATTAACTTTTTTTTCTATCTTTTGGTATACAAAATAAGAAACATTGGAAACAAATTAAAATCTTTAGTAACTAGAAAGTACTCGCGTTTTGTTCAGCCGGGTACTTAGAATCGATTTTTTAAATGTACCGTCTTATCACGAATGAAAGATTTATGAAATTATAGTTTCGGAGTTGGCTATCTAAAAGATTTTTTTTTTCATGTTTTAAAAGAAAAATCTTATAATTTCTAAACTTTTCTATTTTAGACTCTCAAGTGGCATTGGGCATGACGTTTGACTCAGTAGCGTTCATTCTATAGATGTATGCAAGCATTTCATGCCCTTATCTATACTAATATTATAAAGCTGAAGAGTTTGTTTGTTTGTTTGTTTGAACGCTCTAATCTCAGGAACTACTGGTTTGAATTGAAAAATTCTTTTTGAGTTGAATAGACCATTTATCGAGGAAGGCTTTAGGTTATATAACATCACGATGCAATTATTAGGAGCGAAGAAATAATGGAAAATGTGAAAAAAAACGGGGAAAATTAATCATCCTTGAGGGCTTCCATTGCGTGCGCTGCAAAAACGGTTCAAGATACCAAAAATATATGTAAGAAAGAATTATTCCTCTTGAAATGATCTAAGAAAATGTCTGCGACAGTATATGTCTATCTTTTAAGATTAAGTCACTAGAACCGTTTTTATGGTAAACAAATTTGATCGAAATTAATGCATTATTTGTTAAGAGTTGTATCAACGTAATAATATTAATCTTTATTCAAATAAATATGTTGTTGATTAAGAGTATTTAATTGTGAACAAAATTGTCTTTGACATCACTTAATTTCAATAAACATCTTAGAAGATATTACAATAACTTATATAGCAAAACAACGTTTGCCGGATCAGCTAGTGATAAATAAGTATGGAATAAATTGCTTTAAGTTAAACAAAATAAGGAACCATTTATATTCATATCTATTCTATATTCACGCCGTCTATTTTTCCTATGAAAGCAATATAATATTTATTATCATAATATAATATTCAAATTAATTACGCGAATCTACCTACCCTGTCTAAATACCCTATGCACGTCACTGGTTTGACTAGATCAGGTGATGTCAAATGGAGCTTTGAGATTAATAGATTAATTTTTTTGATTGATTGATTTTTTTAGATTTTAGATTTGGATTTTTGTTTTTTTTTTTTTTGATGTAATGGACCAGATTAGCGCGGAACGTCCACCTGCAAAGCAAGTAGACGATATGGTTAAGCTTGAGGGTTATAACTGGCACAGGATCGAGGCTGGAGACATAACATGATTCCTTGCTTATATTCCCCAGCAGTAGGCAGATACGGGTTGCAAATGATGAATAATCATAATGATGATTTCTAGATATTGTAAATCGGGATCCTTAATAATACATTATTAATATTCAATAACAGAAAAAGGGGAAAGCGTAACTTTTTCATGCCACTTTTTTCTTATTTCCGTTCATAGATGGGCAAAATGTAATCAGATTAATGAAAATGAATAATGATTACATTTTTTACCATTAATATGACTGCATTTTGCTCATTTATGTTTTAAATACTACAGAATCCCAGATTGCATACACATTTATGATTTCTTAATGTTTTAAATGGATTTAATCATGATTACAGAGCAAGAAAATTAAAATTACGACTACATTTTGTAATCGTTGATTATTAATCAAATTACATTTTGCCCGTCTCTATTTCCGTTATATATTATTCATTCACTATCATCGAACAGGACTTACAATTACACACGGCACACACGACATACGGTACAGTTTTACATGCTGTGCCAATGATAATATTTAAAAAAACTACAAATAAAAGGAAAATTAAATAACAGTCAACTCGCAGTAATAAGAAATAGGTGTCTGTGTGTGTGTTTGTTGTGACAACCCAGACCCTTTTTTTTTTGTTAACCCGGTGGAAATCCCTACGGACCGTCAGGGGAGCGGTGAGGGCCGCTCCCCCGGTGTGTCGGACCTGCCCCGACTAAAACCACTGGGGTGTTCCTTCTCCCGTTTGCCGGATGCTAAGGGCGAAGCCGAGCCATCTTCCTCGGCATCCGGCATGACAACCCAAACCTAAATTTTTGCAAGTTGGGGTAAAACATACTGTAAACTTTGATCATTCATTAACGCTAATAAATCTATAAATAGAAAGATAATTGAAAATAATATTTAAAATAAAAGACACATTAACACAAATATCAGTCAAAGCATTTAACAGAGGGTAACCTTTAAATACTCGTTTGATGAAAATGATTGAATTAATTATAATAATTATTAATAGTTATCAAGTAAGTACCTACTTATATCTTAGGTCAGGTATCGGCAACCAACGGCTCGCGGGCCGCATGTGGCCCGTAAGCCGCTACGGTGCCGCTCACACAAGTTAGAGCCGTTCCACAGAACGCCGCACCGCAGGCAATAAATTAAGAACACTTATAGAAATAAGTCTCTATATCATTGTTTTGTGTGCGCGGAAGCCAGAAATTCAGTTCAAGCGATCACAGCCAGTAAAATGAGAGTTACAATAAATATGGTTAAAAATGCAAAAAATTGTTTTATCTAAAAAAATTGTGTTTATTAGATGAAATGTGGCCCTCACCAATATACTAATAATATTTGTGACCTTTATATAAAAAAAGGTTGCCGCCCATGTCTTAGATAATAAAAAACTAAAAAAATGTTGAATTTATAAAGATCTAGGTAGGTACATAGTTACCATATATTTATCTTTTCATTTTATTATTAACACAATTAACGAAATATGTGATTGCTACATACTTTGATATTTACAAAAAAGGGGAATCAATTGCTAGCAAATGTATGTATAAAATCGTGTTTGCCACAGACTTAGGTCATAGTTATAAGACTGCTTATTAAATCTGAGAACATGTTTAATAATAAAGATATATTAAGAACTGCTTGCATCATTAAATTAAATACACATTTGAGAGCACAAAAATGGCACACACCATTGATTTCCCGCCCGGTTTAGTTGTAAAGACTTTTCCCGGTCAACAAATGCGTGTCATATCGAAAAATAAAAACCATTGATTTGTGAATTTTCGCCTTTTTTACTGAAAGAAAACTGTATTATTGCGTAAGAATTTTATGCATTACAAATGTGCATATTCTGAAGTATCTAATGTAACCAAAACAACATCATTATCCTTGACACACGCCAAGAAAAAAGCAATATCCCAATATTGCCCAAAATCACGCTTTCAAGTAGCGCAAATTACAAATATGCCACTGGTATAAAAAAAGGCTTATCTCAGTTAATTACCATTTCTACTCCGACGCAGATTTGAGTTTCTTTCGGCGTTTCTTTTCAAGATAGTCGCTTCTGAAACGCTAGTAGATCACCCGTAGGTTTTATCCTTGGCTGGCCGCCCAAGTTGAAATTCGTACCCACAGGGGGTGCCTTTGCATTGTCACCCAACCCATAAATTCGCTGGCTGAACACATTCTGTGCTCGCCCTTTACTCCGGTTAAGTTGTAAATGTTGAAGAGGTCGACGTCTGTAGGTTCATAAGGTTTTTATACAAATGAGAAAAGTCATATCACGATGAATTTAGAATGTGTCACATAAGAAAATTATGGTGTCATAAAATACGTAATATACAATATGTGCGATCTAAATATGGTTTTTAATTAGTTCCTCTGCGCCTGCTTCAAAAGTAAAGACCCGTTCAAACTGTTAACTTTAGTTCACCATAAAAAAATTAAAGACAAATTATTTGTATATCAACGTACCACGCGTAGATATCTCTTAGTATTTCTTCAAAGAAAAAGGATACGACACCTGCAAACTGAAGAGTTGTTTAACCTTGTTCCACCCTCTCCCTTCCTGAATAGAACCACGCGCGCGGGTTTGCGGTGTCACAGCTATACGGTATCTCACATCCCGGCTAGGACTAAGAGGTTCTCTAACTCCTTCTTTTGTCGTGTCGTTGGGCTGTGGAATGGTCTTCCGGCGAGCGTGTTCCCACCATCCTATGATATGGGATCCTTTAAGCGTAACGTGAAGAGATGTTTGTGCGGGCCGGCATGATCGCTGCGACTACCGATGGGTTTTTTCTTACCTTTCGATAGTCGTTGGCGTTTTTTTGGACTGCACCATGCTTACCATCAGATTTGGTGTAGTCACTGTGCCATGCAGTGTAAAAAAAAACTCCGCTCAAGTTATTGTTTGAGATGAAGCAGGGAAAAATCAGTCTCAAGTTGCTCGGCGGTTAAATTTAAGCTGATATTCCGTCCTGTGTGTATACCAGACATTACCAGAGATTAGCCTTCAGGCAGCGACAAGCTTTGGGCTGCTGCCGTAAACCATCTGTGCATAATGACCACTTTCTCGTGACAAAGGCTTTGCGTAACCATAATTTAAAAACGTTTAAGCTTGAACAAAAACAACAAGGAGAGCGTAACGTCACTATCATTTGGTAGACAGTAAGATGAAGACTTGCTCAATGAGCAATGACTGCGCACCGACCAGCAAATTAACTGAAATTGACCACAGTCCACCGATAAGCCCGAATGCAATTTGCACAAGAATTTAAACTGAACATACCAGCAATTGAGCTCTGTTATGTTCTCTAATGAATGAAGGATGGCTCTTGATGGCTACAGTGGATGTTCAAGAGTCTATAGAAGATCGTAGGAGTAATTTGCCCAATGCTGCATCGGTGAGCGTATCGATTACAGTGATGGATCTTGTACGTTTTGGGAAGGCATTGTGATGGACAGAAAAACAAATCAATGTGGCTAATTCTGGCCCGATAACAAGGGGATTAAACGATCAACGACACGTGAAAAGAGTTTTAGAAGACCACATCAGACTATTGGTGTAGTTATGGGTGAGGAAATAGTGTTCTTAATAAGAGTGTGATAATGCTTGACCATATGTCTCCATCGTAGTTCCAGAGGTGAAGAACCAAGCGATGGATTGGTCATTTTGCAGATAGCTTATATCTGTGATGAAGTAAATAACAATATTTTATCTTATCCATGAGTCTATGTAATTTTTTACAATTTTTTTTTTTTATTGTGAATGCAAAACAAGTCCACGGTTTATACCGTGGCAGTAATTAAATAATTAAGTAAAAAAATAAACGAAGAGATGAATTTGGACTAAGAACCTGGCTTTTATGTACATGACTTCAGGAAGCATTGAGCGCCTTACATCAAAAGAATAAATGAATCCTATAAGCATAACTATATTGTCTCTTGACACTTTTTCTCAGAGATAACAAATTGAAATTAATATCAAATGCCCAGTTCTGGGGTCTCTTGTGGGCCTAAATTATGTTTCTACGTCGACGAATTCAAAAGACATGTCCGTTCATTTCGTATTGTTTACCCGTGGTGGCTGCCGGCAGAATAGAATAGCAGCCCCCTCTTCTTGCCGCGGTGTCGTAAAAGGAAACTAAGGTGGGATACCTTTAACACCGCAATTCAACCAGGTGTTCAGAGAAGGAAAACTCGACCAAACCTGCATCCCGCTCCCTCCCGATCGTACTGGTTCTCTATTCCATCGGGCCCGAGGGAGCTCAGACGAGAGAGTGCTTTTCTGGCTGCGCGTCCAGTTATGCACTTAAATATCTCCTGTGCAATTGGCTGTTTCCGAAAACTGGACCTCGATTTTTCTTAATCGGTGTTGAAACAGTCGCCGTGGCCGAACCCGGCTAGGACATCATCATCATTGTTTACCGTTTTTGCTGTTTTCACTAAGAAATCAAAAAGCAATAGGGTACTTCCCGTTGACCTAGAAATATGTTTTTTTTTTTAAATAATATTTATTCTAATTACCTGGCTCCTGGTCTAAGTTTGGCCTTACCACAGCGGTTGTCATGTACACAGGCTGAGCTAAACTGTAAACAAAACTTGGATCGATAATACTCAGTACTAAAACTATAACCGCATCGGTTTTCTAAACGAATACACCTTCTAAGACATTTAAGAGACATTAAATCGTGAATCTTTTGCGGGATATGACCGCAAATCCTTCGTTCGGATACACGAATGAATAATTACGCAGATCGCGATAGTTCAAAGTTCAAACTGTGGAACAACGTGGCGTCCTGTATGGAGAAATGGTTCGGTGATAAACGGCTTTGGTTATTTGGAAACAACCTGCCGCTTCTGCCAAGGAGGTCAGTGTTTTTTTTGCACTATGGTTTCTATTTATCGAATCAGATATAGAAATCCGTATATAGACGAGAATCCCCATCATAGCCTAGGCTCAAAGATGGGCAAAATGTAATCAAATTAATGATTTACGATTGCATCCCGAAATGTAATCACAATTTAAATTTTGTTAATCTATAGTCATGATTCTAACCTTCTAAACATTAATGAGTCATAAATTGGTATGCCATTGAAAATTGCTTAGTGTTTAAAAGATAAATGGGCAAAATATATTCATATGAATGATGTAAAATTTAATCGAATTCGTTTCTCATACATTTGTTTACAATTTGCCCAGCGTATTAGCAAGTTGAAGTGACATTGGGCGGAATACATAGCTCCTAGTTGAGGTAGAAAAGTTCTCGATTGAAGACCATGTACTGGTGAGCGAAGTGTGGGACGTACACCGATAATGTGTATGGTCGACCTAAACCGGATCCCAGGGCGGCGTTGGCTGCAAGCCGCTCTGGAAAACAGAGGAGACCCACGTCTAGCAGTGGATGTCATATGCCTGATAATGATGATGATGAAATCCTGGGCGATTTCGGCCTTGGCGAAGTTTCCGAATAGTATCAAGTAGGCGCGGGCTGCAGCCCCAATCGGCGAAGGTGAGCTTGCTGATGAATATATACCTGATAATAACAATATATCGTCGCGCTATATCCCTTACGGCTGATACTGAAGCTAAATTAGGATCAACCAACGGTATTAAATACAAAATTAAGCTTAATTATTGGGAATTTTTAGGGGAATACAAGCAATTTATGTCTGATAGCTGGAAGGAGCATTTTAATAAAAGAAGTAAAGAGAAAGGAATTTGGTATAAAACGGTACAGTGTCAGCCCTTGCATTCCCCATGGTTTAGTGATAGCGTACAAAGTCGACACTATATCAAGGTAGCGTTAAGACTTCGTTCCGGTCACTATCCATCAGCAAGTTTTGCATATCTTATGAGGAAAATAGACTCGCCTCATTGTAGTACCTGTGGAAGACGGGAGGATTTGCATCACTTGTTGATGGAGTGTGACCGGAATAAGTACAAGAGAGTCGCTGATGAGCCAATGCAGAGTCAGCTTATGTGATATAGGTGCCTTTCATGGCGTCCTATGTGATCCGACAGGGAGTACTATGGAATTGTTGGTGACTCTCTCAGAACTGAGGTGTATTTCACCGTATTGGGTACAATAGGGCTGATATGCCAAAATGGCAAAAGCCCTTATATATAATAAAAATATATATATCCCTTACGGGGTGAGCAGAAATACATTAGTGGATGTATGCACTTTGCCGTGCAAAGTGAGAGCAGAAGCGCAGCTGATCGCCGTTCTCATAGTACTAGTAAACATGGCATTTTTATTAGAAGTCAATGATAGCATCATACTTAAATCATCTATGTCTCTTATCTGTCTGAGTCTGCGTGTGTGTGTATCTGTGTCTTATGTGTCTATATATGTATGTATATGTTTTTTCTTTTTTTGGAATGTTATTATTATTCTTTAATGTAAACTAGCTTTATATATTAATCACTGTACATGCTGTGGTGCCCTATAATTGTGGGGGCATTTATATGTTCTATTTTAGTACCATGATCCTTTTGTTTTCTTGTCTAATGTTACCCATGTTGGGCACCCTATTATGTAAAATAAAATAAAATAAATGATAAATCGAAATAAGAGAAAAATTCTAATATTGTATAGTTAACAGGAAACTGAGTTTTAAAAAACTTAGGCTGAGAATTATAGACACATCTTTAAGTTTGCTTAGACTTTGCTAAAAATTACAATTTATATTACTCAATGAATGTCAATGGATTTGGTAAGTCACTGATATTGTCAACATGGTCTTGGCACTGCGAATACTATGGTTATACTCAAGTACCTATTATATGTTCAGTTTTTTGTCAAAACGAATTTTTGAGAGCTTCGCTAAGCAAAGTCGAAATAGCATCTATAAATCTCAGTCTAAAGTACCGAATGTGAGATCTCATTGCAAAGTCTATCTAGAGGCCCTATAATTAATATTTTACCAGTTCCTTGTTATTTATCGTCTGTATTTTAAAAATAATATTTTTTCTTCTTCGTTGGCCAAAGACAACAGAACAATCAATCAAATAAAATTCTCAAAACGTTATGAATACGAAATAAAACACGAAAAGTTATTTTAATCAGTAATTTTTAACTAATTAGACTAAAAAAATATGCTGCAGTGGTAATAGAGATTTCGAGAAGATAATAATTTAAGATTTATGACTCAAATTATGGTGTGAAATAACATGAAGGGGGAAATTAATAGGTCCATTGTATCGCCTTACGCTGTAACTGCGAGGTAATGATTTATACTCTTTAATTTTTAGAGTTATGTACTTCAAAAGGTAAAAAAGGATCCTTATGGGATTGCTTTGTTCACGTTGTCCGTCTTCCTCCCTGTCAAGACTCTTTTGCTTAGAAACACATAGATATATCAAGTCGAATATATAACATACAGCAAGGACAGGAATTCCTTGTGCCTCTGAAAGAATTCAACTTTTAACTCAACGCAATCGATGTATTCCATATATTTTATGTTTTCATATAGAAATCAAAACCTTTAGGGCACTTCTCGTTGACCCAAAATAGTGAGGTAACGTCTTTAACTCTTTCGTCACCAGCGCCGGCTTTAGTCAGCATTCACAAAACGCCCCGTATGCACCAGCGCCGCCTTTAGCCGGCATTCATTTTATAGAAAAGTAAAAGTTACTAAGAATTATTCTAATTTAAATTTTTTATTTAATATACCAGCAAAATCTTTAAATATACACTTAAATGAGAAAATTCGAACATCAACATTGCCACCATGCAATGTGCACAGTTCGCTGCGTGCTACCCAGTTCAGTAGAACCACTTCGGCGGAATGGACTGCGGTAACGAAAGGGTTAACAAGTAGCGAAAAAAATGAATAAACTGTAAATGGTATATATTTTTGTGATTATTAACTTAATCTCCGTGCTTATAAAGAATACTTGGTACGTGAGCTCAACCCTAGCTTGTCCACATTTTTTATTATTACCTAGCCATGATTATATAGCTAACATAACAGCGTAGATATCCAATGAACATTAAAAATGGAAGTCCTCTTCCACTTCCATTTTTAATGCATTTTGGGTTTGCGTTTATTGGAAGACCTCTATAATATTTACTGATTGATTATTATCAACTTCTCTAGTGCTTTTTTATACTGGCTCAGCACAGTGACTGCACGCTACCTGATGGAATGTCCAGTGCCATCGTAAAACCTAGAACAATTAATGAAAGGCATATAGCTGGCAAAATGTGCCACGATAATGCTAGCCTATACAAAAAGTATCTTCTCGTTCGTTTAACGAACCCAATATCATAAGCGTGATGGGAACACCCTCGTCGGAAGACTACTCCACAATCCAATGACCTGATACAGGTAAAAATTAAAGAAAGTATTAGAGTTCTAGTTGAAACAGAAGAAAACATTCTTAAACACTCGCGTGTAGGTGGTTACTACATAATAAAAAAAGAAACCGTTGTTCGCGTAGCGTTTACACAGGCGGTTGGCGGAGCGCGTTCTTCTTATTCAAGGGCTTATCCCGATCATTTAGTCCTAGGAGCTCTTTCCAATTTAATACATTTTTTGTAGAGTTAAGCTTATTATGAGAGAATGAGTTTTATGGTGTCGTACAAAGTAAGTCAAGCAAAATAGACTATAAGATGTCGACTACACTTCAAAATATATTTATCTATGTCAGGGCTATGATTTACTAAATATAATTTAATGTTATTTGGGAAGAGGAATAAACTTCTAAGTTATGTATAAAACGAAAAATAACTTATCAATCTATTATATAATAGAAACAACATAATATTCCAACGAAATCTGTCCATCGACAACATACCTACGTTGCATGAAACGAACTAGTTTGACATTTTTTGCTACGCGAATCCGGTCATAACCAATGATAATTAAATGTCAACTTGTAGTAAATTTTGCTAGCAACAGATCAGTATACATATTTTGCATAAATGCATAAGGGATCATTCGTAACAACCGTTAATTCAGAAAAATGTGAATGTGGGATTGCTTTAAACCCCCGCCATAATCGACGATCTTTTAGTTCTATACGCACGCGAGGGATTAAGTAAAGGAGAAGAGTATCCGAAGACTACAAGGGAGGTTGATAATATATGGTGATGATACGTTTTATTCGTTGGGAACAGGTCACGAGCCAGCAGCCGCGCCATGGAGCGTTACGAGAAGCTTGCCAAGCTTGGTGAAGGCTCCTATGGGCTGGTGTACAAATGCCGTAATCGCGACACCGGCGAGATTGTCGCCGTCAAAAAGTTCGTCGAGAACGAAGACGATCCGCTCATAAGGAAGATTGCCTTGAGGGAAATACGGATGTTGAAAGTATGTTCTCTAATCTCCTTTCATTATTATTTATCAGCCCCATTTGTGTATGTTGGTGTGGTGACATTTTTTTTTCTTTCTTACACTGGCTCGACATAGTGACTACAGAGTACCTGATGGTAAGTACAGTGTAGTCCAAAAACGAAAGCGACTATCAAAGGATGAAAATCCACTGATAGTCTACATCGTCATGTCGGCCCACATATACTACGACTGAAGGTCTCTAGGTATATGAGCTACTGGATATGCACAAGCTGAACCCGAAACGCGACAAGCCGAAGCTGGTCACTATGACGGGCTTTACACCCATCCACTGTGGTCGCGATCCAGACGGGCACCGGCGCCCTACCACCTCGCTGCTGCTCGTTTAGCACCACCCAGGAGTCACGTGTAGGGAAACTAGGGCAAAGCCTACGGACGCGAGCAGATTCGACTCCCAATACAGGATATCCGGCGTAAAGTCAATATAACAACTGTTATAGTTTTGCGAAAAACTGCGACGCCGTCTTGTTGAATGAGTAAGCGGTATCCCTCAATATATTACCGTTTCTATTGCTACTGTATCAAAGTGTATGAGTAGCCTACGGATAATCCGTCTTGTGCCAATAATGCAATGACTACGGCCTTGGAAGCCACGTCTCAGAATAACAATGAAGCACTGATACGCCCTGGTTTCATTCCAAGACAACGGCGTCGCTGGCGGCGTCGACGAAGGATTGTCCAGTCAACTGTCACTAACCGGTGCGTTTACTCAGAGACGCAGTTCCACAGTGACGCAGCCTTGACTTTCTTTCGGCCTTTTTTCCCATGGTAGTCACTTTTGTAATGCTAGATCACCTTTAGGTTTGTTTCTCTAACTGGCTACCCAAGCTGAGGCCCACACCGACAGGGGTGCCCTTGCGTTGCCACCGAATCCATAAATTCGCTGGCTGAGCATGTTTAGTGCTCGCCTTCTTAGCTTAGTAAAGTTGTAAAGGCCTTATGCAGCTAACAGTTTGTTGTCCTGTCGCAAAAATAAAAAGACGGAGAGTCGGTCTGCTTCAGGCAGCGCATGATAACAGTTGAACAACTGTTCCTAACAAATCCCGTTGGTTGCAGTACATAGCGTTTTGTACATGATACACCGCAGCAAGCACTGTAGTAATCAATTATAAAGCAGTAATACAATGTGTTCTCTCAGTGATTGCCACAACTCGTCCTGAGCTTTTTAAGAGCAATAATATGAATTTAGCGTTTCGGATATTTTACAGTGACCACAACGTGTTGTGGGCAGAGATGGGCAAAATGTAATCTGATTAATGATCAACGATTACAAAATGTAGTCGTTATTTTAATTTTATTGCTCTGTAATCATGATGAAATCCATTTAAAACATTAAGAAATCATAAATGTGTATACAATCTGGGATTTTGTAGTGTTTAAAACATAAATGAGCAAAATGCAGTCATACTAATGATAAAAAACGTAAAATGTAATCGTTAATCATTTTCATTAATCTGATTACATTTTACCCATCTATGGTTGTGGGCTAACTTTTCGTTCAGTGAGCGTTTTCTGTCTTCGAGCGTAGCTCATACAAGTTTACTCGAAAAAATAAGAAATTACTAGATTTTATTTTATCAAGACAAAAGTAGAAAAGGAGGTATGACGTATTTGTCTAGTTTTGTAGGTTTTTGCTATATTTAGAGTGACTTACACAAATAAATTAAGTCTAGACTTTTATAAACGCTATTCAATTGAAGCAATTTGATGCGACCTCAATGATAATTAAAATATGACTGTTGTTGAAACAGGATAATATTTCGAGGCAAGACAATAAAGCCAGTTGAACGCTCAAAAGCGTTTTATACATATTTTAGATTTATTTTAGAGATGCAAGGCACGCTGAGCAGTAATAAATAAAAACTTAGAGTATTATGATAAAGAAACTGTATTTCTGTTTTCGTAATTTCGAAGGTAAAGCGGTTAAGATATTATCGCTTCATATATAAATTCTTCTATATTACTCCATAAATTACTTGCGAATGGTATAAGGATAATCTATGTTTGTAATTCTATAGTGAAACATGCGATAGATGTCGCTTTACTTCAACCGCATTCTATGACGTCTCACAAACGTCATTATTATATTTTTTCAATGCAAACGCTTTGTTGTTCTATATCGCTATAGTGTTTACATATAATTTAACCGCCTTTTGATTGTTGAACTGCATTGCATCTTATTGAAAGATTTGGTGTAATTATGCGAGTGGAAACTGCTCTGTACCCTTGCCCGCTGACAGAATCGTAACCCTGGACCCTTTCCGTGCTGGACAGCATATTTGTTTAAAGAGCTGCAGACCTACAGGCTAGTGGATACAGAAATGTTGGTATATCGGCTGTGATTTATGTAGTAATCGGTTTTCTTGATATGCATATCATTTGACCAATTTAAATTTCTCTTAACCGCCAACCGAGTTACGATTCCCGCATCTTTAGAGGGCTATTCACACGCCTTTCCAATAACTTTGGATTGATTGTCAGTTCTGATAAGCCTAATACACTACGTATTAGGCTTATCAGATCTTATCATTTTGCTGGTCTACAATAAAAGCTTAAGGTAATTGACATTATAACGATGTAACTGCGTCGCTGAACCGTTATGACCCTTACTCTATCAATTTACATAGAACGTCTCTTTTTGAATATTTATAAATAGTTTGAATATTCAAAAACTCATTTGAGTACAATACAAGTGAATATATTAGTGTTCCGATAAGCAATATATTTATAAACGAATTTATTTATAAGCGGGGGTGGCGGTCGAGGTGGGCTGGACTTCTACCAGCTTAAAACCCCAAGGTGACTACTTCTGCGAAGTAGTGGGTACTGCGGGTCCTGTAGTCAATTCACTACAGACAGAAGAAGGCCTATATTAACTCGGACGTCTGGAAGTTCAGATACAATAGTAGTCAAAATACAGTCACAACTGTTAATGGCGACATCGTTTAGAACAACATACCGGTTATATTGAACATGAACAAAGGCTCCGGCAAAAAAAATAGGATTTCGTATCACGAAAACATCACCAATTATTACGACTGTCGGTTTTTACGATTAAATACGGGAAGTCCGTTCGATGTCGTTATAACAGATTTTGACTGTAATTGCTTAATCTGTGGGCATAGATAAAATATACAGTCAGATTGAACACTTGTAGAAAGTCTAAAAATGTACGGGATAGATATAAGCTAAATATATATATACATATATATAATGCGATCTGTAGTGTTTTATTGTTATGAACCTCAAAAGGAAAAAATAGCTCGTCTAATGATGTTATATTTTATTCATTTCTGGCATTTTTTATTTTAGTAAAATTATAAGTATTAGTAATGAGTAAGCCAGTTGACTCGAATCATAATAATATAATCACGTCACGAGTATTGTTTTTTAATTAATAGAGATAGATGGTCGGTCACATGTTTTGTGTGGAGGCGCAATCTTGTTTGGGCCTCGCTAGAGACTAACCCTGAGAGTGTAGGGTTATTTATTTATTTATTTTAAAAGGCTCTCAAACAGAATGTATGCATTCAAAAATAACAATAGACATCATGCCATACACACATACAGTGCCCCACTCCAAATACGTGAAAGCGCAACATGTACCACAAGCAAATTTCCATATAAAAAAAGTGAACTTCCAATACAAAAATTTCTAATGGCACAGTGATATGGAAACAAAAGATCCTTTATACACAAATTATGGATTAAAAAAATATGTTAACCGTGAAACAATTTTAAAAGACTTGCTTTGAAAGAGGTCAGAGAACTATTATTAAAGGTCCTACATATACCCCATGAAGGAGCCTGTTTGCCAAGGTTGGTTCGGATATGTATTGTGGCAAATGGTTTATATGAGCAAGGTCTTGAGGCTGAACGTGGCACTTTCAGCGCAATGCTCTTGAGAATTTCTGGGCTATCGACCATCATGAATAGAGTGTCTGGCCTGAAGTGAGTGTGACAATTTAAAATATTTAGTCTATCCTGATAACTGCTACTATGAGGCGCAAATTGGTGTTTTATGCAGATACGTCGAATGAATCGTGTCTGTACTTTTTCAATGCGCTCATTATGTATGTCGTATATAGGATTCCATATGATTCCATATAGGGTTAAAAAAATAGGTGTATAATCAGGAGTATACAAAAATAAAGAACATAACAAAAACACATCGTTTTCATGGTCTTCATAATTTCACCGGGCAAGCTGGGCGGGCATTCGACGTGCTTAGGCAACGCGGATTGTGTGTTGGATGGCAACGAAAGGGCATCTGGGTACGAACCTCGACTTGACAGCAAGCCAGGGAAAGAACCTACGGGTGATTTACTAGCGTTTTGGAAGCTACTTTTGAAAAAAATGCCAAAAGAATCCTGTGGATACGAACCTTGACTTAGATAGCCAGCCAGGGAAAGAACCTAACGGTGATATATTAGCATTTTGGAAGCGGCTACTTTGAGAAGAAACGCCAAAAGAAACTCAAGGCTACGTTGGAGTGGGATTGCGCCTCGGTGTAAACGCACTGGTCAGCAACACTCGACTGAACCAACCTCCTTCAGCGCCTCCGGCGGCGCCGGTGTCTTGATGTGAAAAGAAACGATGTCGTAATGGCTATATTATAGGCAGTATAATTACCTTGGTATTTCACTCGCAAATTGCCAATAGTTGCCACTTTATATCAGGTAGACTGTAAGTAATAATGATAATATAATAATAATGTATTTATTTATTTTTCCTCACAAACAGAAACTGAAGTACACAATAATAAAAATATTTACAATAAAAATGTTTGTGAGGAACTGGTAAGTAAGTCTCTGTCACTTTAGGTATAAAAGACAATATAAACAATAAAATTGTGAACAGAATCTGAAACATCCAAACCTGGTCAATCTGATCGAGGTGTTCCGACGCAAACGCAAGCTTCATCTCGTCTTCGAGTACTGTGATCACACCGTCCTGCATGAATTAGAAAAGTACCCTGCAGTGAGTACTGTTATATTTTTTACATAAAAAATAGGCAGCTCGCGTTCTAAAACTGGAACTGGTTAGAAGTGAATACAAGAGATTTTGGCGTTCTTCTTCAATAAATATTGAGTTACGTTTGGCTTTTTCATATAGTAACAAGATGCATTCAAGTACTGTATACATATGCAAATAAGCCGTGGTGGCTGTCGGCAGAATAGAATAGCACCCCCCTCTTCTTGCTGAGGTGTCGTAAAAGGCGACTAAGGTATCTCTTGAACACCGCAATTCAACCAGGTGTTTAGAGAAGGGAAAACTCGACTAAACCTGCATCCCGCTCCCTCCCGATCGTACTGGTTCTCCTTTCCATCGGGCCTGGGGGAGCTCGGACGAGAGAGTGCTTTTCTGGCTGCGCGTCCAGTTATGCACTTAAATATCTCCTGCGCAATTGACTGTTTCCGAAAACTGGACCCATCGAATTTCTTAACCGGTGTTGAAACAGTCGCCGTGGCCGAAACCGGCTAGGATATCATCATCATCATATGCAAATTACACTTTTCAATTGCCCGTTAAAATATAAAAGAATAAATACATTTTATCCAATCACGAGCGTCTCACCCCTTATTTTTTGTTAGATAATCAAATACTCACACGCAAAAATGTGAATAGTTGTTTAGATACCACTACTTGCCATTTAATTAAGGAAAACATTAATAGAAAACCTAAAAATAGTTTAAAGAAAATATCCTGCTGCACCGAGTTGCCCTCCGGAGAGTATACATTTATCCGTTCAGTTGATTCCTACTCGTTCCACCACAAAATTATTAAACGCTGTAATTAACAGCGTTTAGTCCTTATATGGTAGGTATGTTAGTTATTTTCTATAACCGCCCTAAAAGATTCACTTTTTACTCGGTAATGAAAACAGCAATGAAGCGGAAGTGAATGAAGTAGAATAATTTCTGTGTCCACTTTGCAACTTGCAACGATTTGAATGTCTTCAAAAGAAGAGTGAAAAGCCATTTGTTCGACAAACGCGCTTTATTATCAACTAAAACTTTACCTTTTACTGCGATGAAGCTCAGAGCGCTTGCTGTAAACATTAATTAAGACTACAAACCAGAGATGGGCAAAATGTAATCTGATTAATGAAGAACGATTACAAAATGTAGTCGTAATTTTAATTTTCTTGCTCTGTAATTATGATTTAAAACATTAAGAAATCATAAATGTGTATACAATCTGGGATTTTGTAGTGTTTAAAACATAAATGAGCAAAATACAGTCATATTAATGCTAAAAAACGTAAATTGTAATCGTTAATCATTATCATTAATCTGATTACATTTTGCCCATCTATGCTACAAACCATAAACAAGGTTTTTCCTAATTCCTCGAAAGCGGCTATCAGATGCATTACTGACGACGTTAGGCAAAGCGTAACCTATCTCTGCTTACTTCAAAGAGTACATAACCTATGCGCTCTCCAGGGCTGTCCCGAGCTCCTCTCGAAGCAGATCATATGGCAAACGCTGCAGGGCGTCGCGTACTGCCACCGGCACAACTGCATCCACCGCGACGTGAAGCCAGAGAACATCCTACTCACCAGCGAAGGCGTCGTGAAGCTCTGCGACTTCGGTTTCGCGAGGATGATCAGTGCGTATTCTCAAAATATTGAAACAAATTATTCATCTTTTGGGGGTTTATATTGCTATAGAGCATCGAACTGTACATATCCCGCATAACTTTTCGTCTGTGACCCGTCCCACTACAGGACACGGTTAAAAGTCTTTATCTTATTAGGTAACTCATATAATTTCTCATAGAACAGTTGCAATGAAATTCAGAGTCAATTTAAATGTAAGAAATTACATTAAGAAATATATTTTATTGATAAAACTAAGCGGTGTTATACAAAATTTCAATTAGATTTAAAGAAAATCAGGTTCAGGTTCCTGTAATGGGATACCATGGACAAGAGGTTAAAGGCTAGGAGAAAAGAACTGCAAAAAGCGGTTTGCCTAACTCGATAACTCTTATACAGACTGATTTTATAGACGGGGGAAATATTCAAGAAGGATATTCAGCATTTGATTCTAATTCCAAATATATGGGAATAGTGATATCTTAACATTTCCATTAAAACAAAATAATTTATAGTCATCGTGTTAAGGGGCAATGACACACATGATAGAATAAATAACAATTAATTAATAAGTAGGTATTTTGTCTCTCCTAAGCCAGGATAAAGTACGAAAGGGTAACGAGTCAATTACTTGTTTACCTAAAATTACGTAAAAGGAATTTTATCTACATGCCATTCAATCGTGCACCACACGCGCTGCGGTGTCCATAATTTTAACCGATCAATTCTCATTACTTCATCAATGATTCTTTAAGATTTGTTAGGGAATATTTTTATTTACATATTTATTAGTTACAAGAAGGTATAAATTATTATATTCTGAAATATCTCCCTCGTCTATAAAATCAGCCTGTATGTACTATCGCTGGATTATTGAACTTTCGGAGTATGTGTTCTCATCGTCCCTTTATATTGGGTTGACAAAATGTGAAGAGATGTTTGTATAGGCCGGCATGATCGCAAAGAGTATTGACAAATGTGTACCCCTCGATGAACGTACTCGGTTTTTGGATTGGACTGTACGTCCACCAGGTTTAATGTTAGCTACATGTTAAGCTATATAGTAAGAATAGCTCATTATAAAAAAGCGAGCGGTTGCGGTAATAAGGCATCTCAGATGTATTTCTTTTACTCGTTGACTAGCTTTGGCTTAGTAAATCATATACCTAGAGACCTTCAGTCGTGGTATATGTGGGCCGACATGACGACGGAGACTATCAATGGATTTTCATCCTTTGATAGTCGCTTTCGTTTTTGGACTACACTGTACTTACCATCAGGTGCACTGTAGTTACTATGTCAAGCCCTTGTATAAAAAAGGAAGCAAATTACTTCAGCGTATAGAGAAAATGTAATGCTCTCCTTACATTGGTTTCTTTCATTTATTCCGTGGTTATCGATAGCAAAAAAAAAATCTAAATAAATAGTAAATAGTGAATCAGTAAAAATTCTTCATTATTATTAGCCATCCTTTTTTAACTAAATTTAATAAAATCAATATTTTTTTATAAAGTTTCAATTGAAACCCATCTTTGAGTGTATTTATGCATAGAATTTATAATAAATATTAATACATTATGATCACAATATGTAAATATAATAATTATTTAATAAATTTCTGATTATTCATAATATTTTTGAGAAACAAAATTTTGTAAATAACAATTAGTTTTAAAAATACATATATTCAAATTAATTTAATTGTTATTTAAAATACTAAGTAATAGATATTTATATATGTAATTATAATTCGCTATTAATGTTAATGTGTTTATGCAAAATAACATGAAAACATCGACCTCAAAAGCCCAAAGATAAACAAAATTGTCAAAATGTTTTCCGTGTTTAATTATTCAATTAACATTTTTATTTTATTTCATTGCGATATCAACCCGGCACTAGGATACGTTGCCGGAAGTAGCGTTCATTCCATAAATGCTTGAAAGCATTGCATGCTCTTACATTAAATAAGTCTGGAATAAATTCCTTTAATTTAAACTAAAAATAAGGAACTCATTATATTCATATCTATTCTATTTTCACGCCATCTATCTTTCCTGTGAAAGTAATATAATATTTATTAACATTATATAATATTCAAATTAATTATTTGACCTGCCTATCCCGTCCAAATACGCTATGCACGTCACTGGTTGTCGGTAATGGTGTATCTAATTTAGCGCTTTTTATCAAGTGAAACGTGATGCAATTTATCATTACTTTGAGACTGTAATGCTACAGTTACTGATTTTTACATGCCATGAAGGTTTCCTCAGACAGGATAAATTCCTTCACCACCAGGCGAAAGACAGCTCCGTACTTAATAAAAATTTGAATATATTTTAGAACTAGACTAGACGAGGAAATGATGACTAATGTTGACCGATAACGTTGTTAAATTGTTATTTCTTGTTACTGTTAATTTGAACGGTGGAAAATCACGAACATTCCCTAAGTTTTATCACAGTGCTGCCAGAAATAACCATTATTAAAACAAAGCTTAAAAGTATTGCGAATTAAATTCAATTTCTCTCAATATTCTCTTTATAGCTGTGAGGCACATGATATTTGTTTGTTTATTTCTTACTTTTACTATTGTTATAGTACCGTCTTGGTCTTGCTTCACCTTTTTTTTTAAAGGGGGCTATATAGCTGTTTCTGTTACTCTGGTATATAACCGGTGACTCGTGTAATATTCCATGTTTAAACCTAACCAAAAAGCAATATAAAACCTCAAATTACTCGTTTACATTTATTTTAATCTACCTTCATTTCATTTCTCGTCTCCAGGTGGCACGTGCTCCTCTGAATACTCAGTTCACACAATGATACCGTTCGGTGTGGACGTGCGGAGGAGAGCTAGTAACTATTTAATCTTACATAATTCTGTATTGGTATCATTTCTAGTCTGGTAATTAATATTACATAGTATTGGTGGATAATTTTAGGACAGTTTATTACAATATTTTTCATTAACTCGTAACGTTACAGGAGTAGCTAGAATATAATGTGGGGCATTTAAGTCATCATTTAAATCCTTATTTCCTATATTTCATCTATTTATCTTTTGATGTAGCTTCATTGATGAATATGCTTTAACACACTCATTGCCAACTACACGGCATCGTGAAAAAATGAGCCAAGCTCACAGCGTTTGAATAAACATTTGAGATGGGTCTTTCTGCGAAAGTGATATTGAATGGGTTAAACATATTGATTCATATCTTGATGTAGGTGTTCTAGTTTATTCTCAGTACATTTAAGGTGGTATACTGACGAAACAGCAGCATTGAGGAACGCTTCGGATTGTAACAGTTGCGGCACTGCATTGGCGACCAAGCATCCGTCGATTGTGGCGAGTGTGCAGCATGGTCAGGCGGTGTGTCAAACCTGCGAACGTGCGGTCTACATCGAACGGCTTTACATATGCAATAAAAATGTATACAGAGATGTACATTGCGTCCTGATTGCCGCTGTTGAGTTGACATTTTTTGGGAGTCGAAGCTGCTCGCGTCCGTAGGCTTTACCCTAGTTTCCCTACACGTGACTCCTGGGTGGTGCTAAACGAGCAGCAGCGAGGTGGTAGGGCGTCGGCGCCCGTCTGGATCGCGACCACAGTACATGGGTGTAAGGTCCGTCATAGTGACCAGTTTCGGCTTGTCACGTTTCGGGATCAGCTTGTGTACATCCAGTAACTCATATACCTAGAGACCTTCAGTCGTGGTATATGTGGGCCGACATGACGACGGAGACTATCAATGGATTTTCATCCTTTGATAGTCGCTTTCGTTTTTGGACTACACTGTACTTACCATCAGGTGCTCTGTAGTCACTATGTCGAGCCAGTGTAAAAAAAAACATTGCAGAGCCGCTGTTGCCAGAATCCGACGAATACCTTTAGGCAGCTGTAGTGTAAATATGAAACATTTTCTTGCTACCCGCGACTGTTGCTTCGTTGACATATCACCTCAACGGTTTACTATCAAAAATAGCCTGATAACAGTCATGAGGCTTACAAAACATGATGTGATGAAGCGAGAGTGACCAAGTAAGGCAATGCCGAATCTATTAAAAGCGGTGGTGTTGCATCACTTA
Organism: Automeris io; assembly: GCA_036320925.1. Taxonomy (NCBI): domain Eukaryota; kingdom Metazoa; phylum Arthropoda; class Insecta; order Lepidoptera; family Saturniidae; genus Automeris; species Automeris io. The sequence continues at coordinate 1,238,498 of JAUDJH010000018.1, forward strand.
GCATCTTTAAGCGTTCATCTGTGCCACGGTCGATGAACGATTTTGCTTCTTAGCGGACACTACTTGTCTATCGATAATTGGACTTATACAGGCATTTTTCCCCGAAGGACAAACGCTGTTGACCAGAATGGGCCTAAAAAACTTTATCTGGTAAAAAGGATGAGTGGTTAAAGTGCACAGCTTGCGAAATTTATGGGTTGGTGGCAAAGCAAAGGCACTTCTGTAGCCACGGAGCTTGCTTTGGGTGGCCAACCAGAAGAGAACTTGCTACAGTAATCTACTAGAGTTTCGGAAACGACTATCTTGAGAAGAAACACCGATAGCATATCTTAGATGGAAAGCTGCCTTCGAGTAAATATACACCTCGGTGTGTAAACTAACCGATTGAAAAGAGTTAAAATCTTTATTTCGGCGTCGCTGGCAGGACTAGTGTCTAATACAGCCGGATTCTAAAACGCGTATAGCTGTAGCAAGTCACTTTCACAAGCTTTCCAATCCCGTAAGGTGATCACAATCCATTCAGAGTCATCTTCCTTCCTAACTACCGTTCTTTTAGCACCAAATTGAGGTCACGAAGTTAAAACTTTGAGTATTTTCGCTGATTACGGACTGGTTTAAGCGTTATTACGGCCCTGTTTATTTCCCTTGCGCTTCGTATCGTGTACACCGTGTTACGCCATGTCTCGGCTTACCTTGAACTTCGAGTTAACAAGCAAATCAAGGCGGGCTTTGTACGCAGCAATAATAGTAGTCTATTTATACCAAGCAATTTTTGCGGGCGGGTTGATCATTATAATTCATAACTTATTTATTCAAGTATGATAAAACTGATTTTAGGTATTCTTTGTAATTCAATTTTGTTTAACGTTGATACAAATTTTAGAGTTATTAATCCCTGGGAAATGGTACTATAAGGAGTGCATTGGCCATGTACGATGAAGGTAGGGAGTAGGTAAAGAGAGTGTACCACACACTACCCTTTTTACGGTGTAACTAATGGGGTTGGTAGGATGGGTTTGTATAATTTCTCCGTGTAAGAGAGGTGAGCGCTTAACCCATTGTCTGCCAGACATATTTAGAGCGTGTTGCCTTGGGTGCCAAGGTATTATTTTGAAGAATACATGAAAGTTTACAAAATATAATTATATTAAGTTACTGATATAATATTGTAATAGCATTTACAGTAATTTTTATTGAAAAAAAAATTGGAACTGAAATGGCCATTTGTAATTAATCTAAAATTGCAGCACGCACTACGAGATATCTCGTAGCTGGCAGTCAATAGGTTAAACTATACCAAAGAATTTTATTAAATACGTGTGGCAAAGCAAGGTCAGCTCGTGTGTACAAACATTGGCTTGGACGGCCTCCGGAACACACTGCTTATCGGAAGGATTCACAAAAGTAATCCAACTACATCCATCTGCCTAGTTTGAGGAAACTTGAGAAGGCTATCCTCGTGTCGGTATCATAGTAGAGTGCGCAGGTTGCTCCTTTGCTACTGCTGGTTTCTGGCGGCGCGAAACACCTTGAGATTTTTAGTGAGTTGGAGTCTGACCCTCGGCAGTCAACCCTCATGGCGACCGGTATATCTTTTGATTTTTCCCTGGCTAAAAAGTGATTAAAGACCGTTGTTCCAAAATCGCGTTATTTCAAATATTTATTTGTAATAAGAATTAATGGTATAAAAAAACAAATTTGTTTAAAAATTAAGTAGCTATAGACTTAAAACAATTTTGTTTTTAGAGTCAAGGTTACTGTGCATTTGTAAGAGGCCGTATGGGTACTAATTAGCTGTTGACGGCTGACAGAAGTCATCTTGAAATCACTCTGTCAGTTACATTGTCTGTCACGACCTAAACGAATTGTGCTGATGTCATATTGTTTAACATGGCAGAAATAGCATATTATCATTTTCTTTGGCGTACTTTTAAGCATATATTCGCAAAACAAAGATTCTAAATATAGAAACCAACCCATCGTGATGTTCCGTGTCCGTAACTTAGCACGTTTCCGAAGTCTATAAATAGGCGAGGTTGACCTTCAATATTGCGATGTTGGGGTTGTTTGCTACATGATTCATGCTAATAACAAAAGTTTGCCGAAACATTAATCCTACATATCATGATGGTAATCATAATGTATGTGAACGGTTAAATTTCTTCTATTTATACCTTTCTTTGCAATAGATTGTAGGTTATTTTACACTTAGGAACGAAATTTTTAGAGCAAGGGAAACGGTGATCAGTAAAGACGGATTATTTGTTTATTAATTTGGTTAACAGATGCAGATCTTTCACAAAGAATAATTAAATCAATAAATCCTGTAATTCCCGAACACATCTTTAAATCTGTGTTTCATTTATCTTGGACGGTGATAGAAAAAAATTGGTTTGACTGGACTATAACAAAATTGAGGAGGGCAAAAATAGAAGTGAATTTCGAAAAGATTTATTATACTGATAAATTCTGCTAGACAAATACGACTTTAAATCTTTTAATCTAAGATTCATTTATAAATTGATGATAATCTTGACATTACTGATTTGAACATTTTTATGACTGATTTAAAGTTTTTATCAAAATAATTTATAGTTCAGTTATCTTTCAAAATATTTTTCCTATACACGATTTAATTGATGTTTTTAATTGTTACGCAGTAGCTTTACTTAGTACGTTAAAATAATCTTAAAGGTATCAAATATTAGATGTAACTAATAGATTCCATTGCGCTATACATGCCCAGGTCCAGGCGAGAGCTACACAGATTACGTGGCGACGAGGTGGTACCGCGCCCCGGAGTTGCTGGTCGGAGACACAATGTACAGCACACCAGTCGACGTCTGGGCTATTGGTACGTCCTGCGATACACATATCATAGTGACTCACTTCGACCTGCCGCGTTACGGGATCAGCTTGTGTATATCCAGTAGCTCATATACCTAGAGACCCACAGTCGTGGCATGTGTGGGCCGACATGACGGAGACTATTGTTTTTTTTACACTGGCTTGACATAGTGACTACAGAATACCTGATGGAAGTACAGTGTAGTCCAAAAACGAAAGCGACCATAAAAGGATGGAAATCCATTGATAATCCTCCATCATCATATCGGCCCACATACCATGACTGAAGGTCTCTAGGTAAATGAGTTACTGGATATAAACAAGCTGATCCCGAAACGCGACAAGCCAAAGCGAGTCTCTATGACGGTCTTTACACTTGTGTACTTTGGTCTTGACCCAGTTCGGGCAATCGCCCTAACACCAAACCTACGAACGACTATGAACGGATTTTCATCCTTTGATGGTAGCTTTTGTTTTTGGACTACACTGCACATACCATCTGTACTGTAATCACTTTGTTGAGACAGTGTAATAAAAAAAACGAAAGTTCTACAAAGTTACTACATTGTATTTGATACAATTAAGTACAAGGTTGCATGAACCAAAAACCAACAACAGCTTTTGAAAAATTGGCTAATAGGCGTTGATTGTAGATCATGGCGATCTGCTCCAATCCTATTTTTTAAAGGACCCAATGTCATAAGAGGGAGGAATAACGCTGGCTAGTAGAACATTCCACAATATTATGGCAAGGCAGAGGTAAGGCCTCTTTTGTGTTTTAACGTGCTTTGTTATATATAAAAAAAAACAGAACTTTCCCGCTCGAAATGTATGCGTAATACTTAGTAATTATTACAATAGCAAAGAACAAATTGTATTTAATAATCACAAAAGTGCCTTTCCAACTTTTCTCTTTTATTAATTTCCTGCGCGATGTAACTTTATTATAAGGCGCTTCTAAGAATTAAATAAATACCAATTAGGGTGTTTAGTAAGTAATTAATTCTAATTAAATTGTTTAACTTAGTCTATAGACATTCAATCCAAACCTTAGACGAAGACGAAAGTTAAAGATTTATTTTTTAGAATCTGCAACCTTTGTTTATAAAGAATTTTTTTCATATCTCTGGACAGTCAGATGGATTTTTAACTGTACGATACTTATCTTCGGGCGCTGTGCAGTTTCTTTATAAAATCAAAATATAAATTTAACTTATTTCGTAAATTTTGATTTTACTTGTGAGTATTTAACCACTGACAATTTGGGCTGGATACCCTTCAAAATATATACCCGGGATGTGTATTGCCCTCCTATAGTTCGCATATAGAGCCGTATTAATTTCCAAATTAAAACAGTAACATACATCCAGGTTGTGTGTTCGCCGAACTATTGTCGAGCGAGGCCCTGTGGCCGGGCAAAAGTGATTTGGATCAACTGTACCTCATCAGGAAGACCCTGGGCGACTTGCTACCTCGACACATGACAATATTCTCACAGAACACATTTTTTCAGGTATTCTTTTATTCTTTCCAAAGCTACGCATGTGTGGCATACTCACTATTCATTTATTTATTTCTGTCTTTAAGATTATCTATTTTCTACTTCTTTATACTATACTAAACTATAACTTACTTTCTTATTTTATATATTAACATACAATGGCTCTAAGGTTGAGAACCACAGGTACCGGCGTGCGCGGGGGGATTGCGCGAGCGCGCGCGACGCGAGCGCTTCACCGTCCGCGCACCCGGCAAACAGTCTCGATATCTGATTCGACGCACCTCCACGCATCTCTTGCTCGCGACCTGAACCGTTTCTCGCTGTTATTTTTTATTGTGTTCACCGTATTTTGACTCTCACTGTGTTGTTGTGCTTGCTTTCCTTCACTTCGATACTTATTCTACTGTGCGTTTTACTCTGCTGCCTTCACTTACTACGCTCGTTTCTCTTTCCACGCTCCGTAAAGCCTTGGTTGATACTTTATATTATTAATCATCGTCAACACTTCTAAATGTGTTTTCGGCGCGCCTGAGGTAACTTTCTTAGGTTACCGAATCTCTGCTTCTGGCATACTACTTGTGCTTGTTACTTGTGCTTCATTATTCCTACTAGACTTTATACTGTGCTTATTAAACGTCTATCAACTTGCTGTCTGGACTTTCTTCATTTCATTTCTTCATCATCTCATCTTTACACGCTATCCTGCGCTTTAGCCTACGGTAGGTTTACTTTATACTTCCTGCATACCTACCACGCTTAACATGTATAATCTAAATAATAATTTGATATTACTTTGCTTTTGCGACATATATTTAGAAATGGTTTTATAATTTAGACATTGTACAAAAAGATGCTTTTTTTAGTTATATTATTCAGTCGACCGCCCTTGGTATATTTCAGTGACGTGCATAAGATATTTAGACAAGGTAGGCAGAATTCACGTAATTAATTTGAATACTATATTATGATAGTAAATATTATAATACTTTCATAGTTGAGATAGATCACGTGAATATAAAATAGATATGACTACAAATGGTTTCTTTTTTGTTTAACTTTAAGGAATTTATTCCAGACTTATTTATCATCAGGACATGCAATGATTTCATGAATCTATGGAATGAACGCTACTGGTATATTTTGGTAACACGGGCGTGGACCCTGACTTGTCCCTCCCTAGATCGAGGCCGGGCTTTGCCAACTAAACATAATAAAATTGCTAAAGTCCCGTCAAGATTGGCTTAGTTATTTCTGCATTATTCACGTATAAACATACAGTAAATTTCCTAAAACATAGTGACTCCTTTCGTGTTTTCCAGGGCATGGCACTGCCGGAGCCGACTAATTTTGAACCTTTAGAAAAGAAAATACCGCAACGCTACGTCAACAATGAGCTTATAATAGATTTTTTGAGGGTAATTATCTTAATAATACTATACCGTCCCGCCAGTGGCGCGCAGTGATTATTTGGACAGGGCAGGCAGATTCACATAATGCATTTGAATGCTATATAATGATAATATATATTATATTACTTTCATATGGAAAATATTAGGTCCTTACATATGAAATTGGCGTTTTGTATGGGAGGAACAAAAAGTCGAATATTTTTTAATATAATATATTTAATTAATCAAAGTATGAACCATTATTTTCTATGCACTTTTGCCATCTCATAGGTAGTTCATTTATCCCTTTACTAAAAAAACCAGTCGGACGGGAATCAATAAAATCTTTGAAGGCGATTTGGACTGCCCCATCGGAGTTGAATTTTTTCCCTTGCAAGAAGTTATCCAAATTTCGAAAAAAAAGGTAATCTGTTGGAGTAAGGTCCGGGGAGTACGGAGGATGTCTTAGACTTTCCAATTGAAGCTCTTCTAATTTAGTAGCCGTCTGTTGCGCAGTGTGTGGTCTAGCGTTGTCGTGAAGCAGCAGTGGCGTGGAGCGATTGACCAGCCTAGGTTGTTTAGCCGCTAGCTTTTCCATCATGGTTTGCAATTGCTGACAATAGACATCAGCCGTAATAGTCTGGCCAGATTTGAGAAAACTGTAATGAACAATACCGGCACTAGTCCACCAAACGCTTACAAGTAACTTTTTTGGGGTTAATTTTCGCTTGGGGCAGGATTTGGCTGGCTGGCCAGGATCCAACCATGGCACTGAGCGCTTCCGATTATCGTAAAGAACCCATTTTTCATCACAGGTAATGATTCGGCTTAAAATACCTTCATTATTGTGCCGGTTTAGTAATGTAACGCAGCAGTCGACGCGCGTTTGTCGGTTTGCTTCAGTCAATTCATGAGGTACCCACCTTTCAAGCTTTTTAATCTTCCCAATTTGCTTCAAGTGAATTAAAACAGTTTTATCACTAACATCGCAGCCTGCAGCTAACTCGGACTTGGTTTGCGATGGATCCGCTTCCACAATAGCCTTCAACTCTTCATTATCAACTTGAGTCTCAGGCCGTCCACGGAGCTTGTTCTGCAGGTCGAAATTTCCAGAACGAAAACGTTGGAACTAAAAACGAACTGTGTTTTCTTTTGCAACACGACCGCTATACACATCATTCACCCTTCGAGTTGTTTCCGCAGCACTAGTGCCACGGCGGAACTCGTACTCGTAAATAATGCGATATTTTAAGTTATCCATTTTGTAAAATGAGTGACGCAAACAGAAAAAAACAGAAGAAAAAAACAAATGAATGACGATCATCGAAGCACAAATACATGAGTCTATAGCTGTACAAATTTGAATTTGGAATTCCTTACCAAAGAGGAGAAATTTGTGATTAAAGTGGCCAGTACGAAAAACGCCAATTTCATATGTAAGGACCTAATATATGGCATGAAAATAGAATAGATATGAATATATAGGTTTCCTTAAAGACGTATTTATGCTAGGGGCATGCAATGCTTTAAGGCGTTTATGGCATGAAGGCTACTGCGTCCCGCCATATCCTTTTCGGGGTATGCAAATTTCCATTTTGCGCTGTCGTATCCAACGAGATCACGTGGTCTTTTGCCTCTGACAGGATCATATGACAGAACTATTATTAAGCCAATATCGTCTTGATAGAATTTGCGACAAGCCAGGCGTGGAACATAGTTCGTCATTGCATATAAGCGCAGTAGCTTTTAACCATTTAAAAATGTTCTACCAAAAGTAAAGCTATTTAATTTCTGTTTCCGAAAGCTGATTAATGCTATCTTACTCTATCGTATCTGTAGAAATGTCTAGACAAGGATCCAATGATGAGGTGGACATGCGAACAGCTGCTGCGGCATCAGATCTTTGAGAATTTCCTGTTCACAGTACCACGTTCAGATCACGAGGAATATGAGAAGGCGAGAAGAGCACAGGTCTGTACTTTGCTAAAAATTTCACGATTATTATTAATTTCCCTCTGGACTATGTGTGGTTCTGCGATTGGTTTGAAATTGACATTATTCAAGGTCTGAAATGTTATAGCACATATTAAATGTCAGTATAGCCGTGAGGGCAGCGGCAACAGTATGCCAGACTTCTGCATACTCAAAAATCCTCGGGATGCCCCTCATCTCTCTGCCAGTCGAGTTCGGGGATCCATATTTCTCCAACGACTCAACGAACGGCTACCCTTTTTCAAGCTTTTCTTTTAAACGTAGCGTGAAGAGATATTTGTGCAGGCTGGCATGATCGCTGCGACTACCGATGGGTTTTTTGTTACCTTTCGATAGTCGTTGGCGTTTTTTGGACTGTACCATGCTTATCATCAGGTATGGTGCAGTCACTGTGTCGAGTCGGTATAAAAAAAAAAAAAAAAAAAAAAAAGCTGGGTTTCTCGGAGGGATAGGTGTAAGGAGCCTACCCCTCAGGGCCTCTCTCTCAGTCGGTGCGTAGGACTCCCTAGCACGACCTCCTCTTCATTCAGGCAGAAGACTCTCAATTCTACTACCCTGTCAATATCAAGGAGTAATGCCTCACTTGTTCGCATCAAGGCATCTCTCTTTCATTGACGACTAGGCCGCTGACAATCGTGGGGAGAGATTTTCTCCCTCTCTCTTCCGGCGGCCTCCTTTTCCTTCATCACCCCTTTATAGAAGGAGGCTACGTATGTCTATGATCTTTTGTTGCCAACCATGGCTTTGATCACTGCAAGCAGCGATCTCTCGCTATCGTTACAATGGAAACTTCCTAAGGCTGCGTATTAACAACTGACCAGTATCAACCTGCAATCATTTATCTCCGCAGCATGAATTTAGAAACAAGCAGCAACTATTAAACGCGGACGATTTGTCAACACCCGCTCAGTCTGACATGACGGAAACTATCAAAGGGAAAGGCAAACGTAAATGATGGCGCTCCATAACATAAAAGAAAGTTTGCTGAGTTATTATGTCGTTAAAGACCAAGGTGAATGTAGGTTGTTTAGTAGTCTTGATAATTTCATCAATATATCGTCAGTATAGAGGTTGAAGTCATTAAGGCTGAGATATACGCTACTTCAGGCAGAGTGAAGTCTTAGCACGTACTTTTAGGTATTTTTAGATTAGGCAGCACATGCTCACCGTTGAAAAAAGACATCGTGAGGAAACCCGAATGGCATCTGTAATTTTATTAAGTAACTTGTAGTAAAGTGTAACCTTTTATTAAGGATAACATATTACACTAAGATACATATTACATTTTACTTAATATGTCGCATGTTTTTTCTTAAAACACTCTAAACACATCCGAAGTGAGAAGCAAAAATATAATCATAGTATTTGAGCTACATAGTTTATATCCCTACATACATAGATGGGCAAAATGTAATCAGATTAATGAAAATGATTAACGATTAAATTTTACGTTTTTTACTATTATTATTATGACTGCATTTTGCTCATTTATGTTTTAAAGACTACAAAATCCCAGATTGTATACACATTTATGATTTCTTAATGTTTTAAATGGATTTAATCATGATTACAGAGCAAGAAAATTAAAATTATGACTACATTTTGTAATCGTTCATCATTAATCAGATTACATTTTGTCCATCTCTGCCTACATATCGCTTGTTACACGGATTCAACTCCGTAAGAAGCACAAGCGAATCACTCTGGTCGACAATCTTGTTAAGCCAAAAGTAAAGAAGCTACAGAATGCAAAAAAGTTAATAAGTAGTGGTTAATTACAGACTTCCATTTACTTGAGTCTTACCTCTATACTATAGGTGATATTAAAATGGGATTTTTCGTGCTAGATTTGATTCTTTTTTATATAGATAATAAAGTTTTTATGATTCATGGAAGGCTGAATGTATTCAAAATAATAAAGGGGAGAGTCCCCCAGTACCGTCACCCAAAGATTTATCAACAAGAAAATCGAAGTACCTTAGATTACCTGTTTAATACGTCCTAGTATGTGTGAAGGAACTCTTATGCTATAAATAGAAATAATAAACTACCAATATATTTAGACACAATCAACTTTATTACTGAAATTTGAAAACTAAGAAAAACCAGTCTAAAAAAAATGGCCCCCAGTACCGGCCAGCAAATATATGATCATTCATACCATGCAATAATCGGATATATACTGATTCGATAGTTCTTATATATTCCCACAAGCTTCGTGGACCCAAGCTTTGCAGTTTCCACGTTGTATCCAATCCTCTTCATGAGAATCCAGGCACAAAGAACAAATTGTCTCTTCCTCTATCGATCTGCAGGAAGAAATCAGGTTTTTATCTTTCTTGGCATTCTTACTGACATCTTTTTGTGAAACCAAACTTTTACCTTTCTTGCTCACATCTTTTCCTAAAAGCAAACTCTTTATTTGCTTATCCGATTCAAGAGCTCTTTGAGTTGTTTTTTTCTCATCCAGTATATTTTTGTATGGAGAACTTGTTATTATTTCACTTCTGTTAGCTTTACGACGGCGTGTAGTAACTCTTCTCTTCGAGGCATCAGGAACCGGTGAAAGTTCTGTTATTACAGCCTTAAAATTGTCTGCTGATTGGTCAATGACTACTTTATTTCGAGTAGAAGTTGAAGGTTTCAATTCTGCCGGTTGTGAAGTTGAAAGCGATGATTCTGATATCGATGGAATTTTAGGTAACGTGGGTCATATCTGAAGCAATGAAATCTAAATCACTGAAGACATTTCTGTCAAAGGGGTGAATGCCTGTGCAACGAAACCCATCAACTGCAATATCCATTCGAGAAACTCGAGTAGAAGCAGTAGCCACAAACCCTGCAATCTCATATTCACTGACTCTGACGGCAGGATTCGATTTCATCCACGAGGCACACGCATCATTGTAAGCAGATTTAAAAGGTTTCATAAACGTACGATCAAGTGGCTGAAGCTTGTGGGTTGTATGAGGTGGGGTGCTCAGTATATAGATATGATTTTTCCTGGCAAATTCAATGACATTTAAGTCTTTATGACAGGAATGCCCGTTAAGGATCAAGAGAACTGGATTCTTTTCTGTGGGGTTTGAATATTTCACAAAGTGATGCATCCATTTCAAAAATAGCTCAGCATTAATCCAACCGTTCGGCTGAGCTTTACCTACACTTTCTTTTGGAGCATTAATCATAAGTCTCTCATTCATACGGGATCGTGGAAATACGAAAAATGGTGGTGCGAACTGCCCACCAGCGCTCATTGCAAAAAGTACGGTCACATTCTTCCTACGTTCGGCTGAGGTAAGTTTCCCAACTTGTCTTTGGTTTTTAGTATCTAAAACTTTACTATGCTTCTGAACAATGCTGACGCCAGTCTCATCGCAGTTCCAGATTTTATAGGCAGTAAAATTAAATCTTTGCATCACTGTCTCAAGGCATTCGTAGAATCGGTCAACTTGTGGTCTGTTAAATCCTACAGCTCTCGTCAAATTCGTCGATTTGGGGGTCCACAATGATAAATCACTGTGCCTTTTCATAAAATAATAATAATATTTCTTTCCTGCAGATTGTTTTTCTCTATTAAATTGGTGAGGTAATTTCAACTTTTCGGCAAGTTGAAAAGCGAGACGCAAAAATTCTTTTCTGTTTAAAGGCATTAGTCTATTTGCCAAGTCTTTGACGTGTTCTGCTAATATTTTTTCGTGTTCAGGTGCAAAAGTATTATGAAAACGACCCATAAGTGGCTCAATGGATATCTCTTTGTCATGTTTGATAGAACTAACTCTGTCATTTAGTGTAGTTCGGGGCACCTTATATCGATCTGCGGCTTGGCGTGCACTCATTTTATTACTTAGGACTTTTTCTACGGCTATACGCATGTTCACAGGACACCAAGTGCCTTTCTTTCTTTTTTTACCATCATTTTCTACGTTTGACATCCTTTTGTATCTGTAACCAAATTAAACTACTCAGAAATGAACTTAATTAATGGCCGGCACTGGGGGACAATGTTGTGGGCGGTACTGTGGGAAACAGAATTACATATTATGTTCGATCCCAGACACGAACGTATGAACAAAGGTTGATTTGAAGCATACATTATAATAGTCATATAAATAGCCAATACATACCAAATTTCACTTATTTAAAACTCAATCTTTAACTTCGAAAAATCCCACACCGAACTTTAGTTGCGTAGCGTACGTCTACAACGTTTTACACAAATCTATCGACTGTTAGTAAACTGGTCACGACAGAACGCCGCCACGCGAGGCGTTTACTTTTTAGAGTATATCACACAAATATAGATGAGAGTCACAGCGCCACTCATTATAGAATACTGGAACTAGCAACTGGCCGGTACTAGGTGCCGGCCGGTACTGAGGGACTCTCCCCTACATATTATAGTTATATCACTTACATCAATCTTTTAGAGTAGGGCTTCTTAAACTATGGGTCGCGACCCCAAATAGGGTCGCGTAGCAAAATTATGCGTTCGCAAGAGATTTTAATTTCCAAGATTTATATATACCATTTTATAACATCACTAGAGTTGGCGGAATACAGTGGACTTGCAGCGTCTAGACACGCGCATTTGTTGATTGAACGCATATTAAATCCCAATATTGTTCAGCGCTAAAAAATGTTGAAGAGGTCTTATGTCCAGCAATTTCAAACATTCCACCAAGATTTGATTTGTTATGCAATAAAAAACAGGCACATCCATCTCATTAAATTTTAACTTATATTTTAATTTAATACTTATATTTTAATTTAATACTTACCACGCAACTACTTGAATATATTCGATCGAATTAAGACGGTCACAATCCACTTATATTTTTGAAACTATAATAAATACAATTTTATAATTTTTTGTGCTATTTTTAATTTTAGATTTTGTATGTTTCAAAACGAATTCTAAAACTATAAATTTTCATATGTATATCGTTACCTAATAAATAAATCATCAAAAAATATTAATTTGTTTTTCTTTTATATTTGTATGGGGTCGTCAAAAAACTCGCAAGCATAAATGGGGTCGTGAATGACAATAGTTTAGGAAGCCCTGCTTTAGAGCAAACTGTATACCAATGTGTATTGTGGGAAATCATTTAATGATAGGGAGTAATTATTAGATACTGCAGAGTGGTAGATAGTTTCATGTATCTAGCATAAATATTTGAATTCTAATTTTTCATTGAGTTACGTTTTATTACTATGAGTTATAAATGAGTGGGATATATTATATTATTCTCAAAGGTAATTATTTCAGGTACTGTCATCACCTCTATTGCCACAGCTTATAGTAACTGAGCGCGCTCAACCTAATAAAGGGAAGAAAGAACACGATTCGAGGAGTCATCTGCCGACCATCTGACTAGCGCCAGTCGCTCGACAGCGGATGTAAAATTATTTTCTCTAATTATATTCTCATCATAACTTGTTGAGTGTTATTTCTTTATCACCTTTCTATCGCCCATTATATTACAAGGTGGAGGTGAAGATTTTGCCAATTAATATTAGAAAATTTTTTTGAAGGCAAAGTACAAATCTTAACTTTTTTTAATAATTTACAGCGGCCGCGTAAACTCAATCACAACTGGTGGAAGGTGAAGATGAAGGAGCAGTCCGCCCAACAATTGCCTATTCACTCTTCAAGGCTCCCAAGTTATAAGATCATGGAAATATGCTCGCTGGAAACATATTCCACTCTTTAGCTGTTTGCATGATGAATGTACAAGTGAATCTCTTGATGCGGATATAAGGAATGTCCACCACATATAGATGGCATCCGACAGTGTCTAGTGGTTTGAGATGAAATTGTACTGGTGGAATTAGAGACTGCAGCTCCTGAGCACTATCTATTGTGCAACAAGTAAAAGACTGCGAAGCCGGCCATTCTAGTTTGATGTTAGATGTTCTACATTTTAGTCTCAGTTAAAGAGTAATCACCAACAAAGCTATCAGCCCTATGATCAAGCTCTTGACATGGATCTTCATTATTATTTGACCCATTACAGGGTTAACTTTGTCATAGTTTGCTGTGAAAAATTGTACCCAGAAACTTATTTTGCAACTGTAAAATAGTTGACTACAACATTCTTTATTACCATCCAAAGTGTCTTCAAAACGTAGGGTGGATAACAAAAAAAACTTTTATAAAACAATAGATTTATTAAATACTAAAAATTTACATTATCTTGAGTTACATTTTAACTATAATTACATATATCTACAGGAGATTAACTTATTGAGTTGATTACTTAGTTGTGTCCCACTTGAAAAACTGTAACATAATAATATTAAGTAGTTAGTGTGTGGAATGGTTTTCTGGTGTGTTCCCATTATCATATGCTAATGGGTTCTTTAAAACAAAGTTGGAAGAGATATTTGTGAAAGACTATACAATCACTGCAACTGCTGCTGCTTTTTTTTTTTAATTTGTAACCAGACTCACATTTGGTATCAATTATCAAACAGTTCTACTGTCAAGTGCTGACGAGGCTAATGCAGGCATAGTATAGGTACAATAAGAGATTCTTATGTCGTCTATTCTAGGTGAAATAAACAAATTCAGGTTTTTTAGTTTATTTAGTAAGTCCAAATCAAGTTTGGTTATTGACACCGATGTTGTATTAAATGAAAAGAAGAACTGTATTGGCTCAGGTTATCAGGACGTTTACAGCCCTTTAATAGCAAAGGTGAAACAGTTCGCGTTAAAAAGTATATTTTTGTCAATAGTTGCAGTGAGTTTTCAGTCTGGACTGAACTCTTTACCATCCCTAGATGAATAGCACTTGACCTATAAGTTTTTCAACCTGTTTTAGTGTATTGGTGAAAAGATACACTGAATATTGAATATGAAATTTACCTTAGCCAAAGACGATCTCTGTCGATCTGCAGGAGGCACAAGTTCGTCAACTTGTTGCAATTTGTACCAACCGTAATGTGCCCCTACGAGTGCTGGTACCATGACTATAACAACTAAATTTTTAGATATAAAACCTCTGGCTGACATTTTGTCGTTTTAGTGTTTGTTTATTTTTTTTACAATTTTTTTAGGTTATAATATTTGTATTATGAAACCGAACCTCTTTCACACCTTCCGATTTAAGCTGAAAGATGAATAAATAGATATTGCTTAGTTCATTTTTTTTTCAAAGAATATAAAAAAAACTAAATAACGAATTCCCAGCATAGTTTTTACTCGCTCACTATGCACCTCAATTTATAAAACAAATCATTTATTCAACAGATTTATTTTAAGCACAATTAAAATTAGTTACAAATTGACAATCCAATTGATTTACAATAAATAATTCAGTGAAAACGTTTACTAAGCACGTTTCAATATAATGTATTGATTGGAAATCATAATAAAGAACTGCTGTACTTAAAATTCTTGTTAATGAAAAATTAAATGTTTCACATTCTGATATTGTTGAACGTTTTTCATTCTAAGTCGGTAGGTGTGAAGAAACTTTATTATCTATTAATGGTTACGAGTCTAATATAATAATTACTTCGATATTCCTTTAATTATTATAAATATTAGTATAAATATAATAGAACGTTCTAGCGTAATGGCCTGTCCGGTACATAAAACACTGGTAAAAAACATTTGTATGTGATAATGCTTTGGTCTACTTTTTGTGGTTTTAACCAAAAAATAGACCAGTGTTTACGATAAGCCTTAAAAGAAAGTATCTATCTACACCAATGTACTTAACTAATTCAATTTATCATTGATGCACTTAGCTAGTTCTATTAGTTTATAGGATATTAAGTTTTATTTTATTAGAGACATTCTTTTGTTTTTGTTAAAAATCGATGATTATATTTGATCTGCCAGAACAAAAATTTGAAGAAATTGCTATTGATAATTATTTTTGTACTGGTGTTTTTAGTACTTGCTGTTACAAGAAACTTTTGCAGTGGTTACGCACTTATAACAATAATTTATAAGCCACTTTCTTAGACCACATTTTATAAACAGTTCACATCTCTACGTATTTAATATAAAATTTATATAATCATCTATGGTATGAATTTTGTATACTGGGTACAAACCATAGATGGGCGTAATCATGATTACTTTTAATCAGATTAATAATCAGATTACAAGTAATCATGACGAATGTAATCATGATTACGTGTAATCTTATTACTTTTAATCATGATTACATGGGTAATCATTAGTCTTGATTACAATAATCATTCAATTAATAATGATTATTTTAATGATTACTTTTGAGTTCTGGCTGAGAGAGAGACCGATTTAAATACTCGTTTGTTTAATTTTTCAAGTTATTTCAATTCGAATTATATATGACCCCAAACTTCCGTCTAATAGAGGGGTGGTGTCCAGCGAAGAGTGGAGGGTGGCGTCCAGCGGAGAGAGGGGGGGTGGCGTCCAGGGGAGAGTGGGGGGGGTGGCTTCCAGCGGTGAGTGGGGGGTGGCGTCCAGTGGAGAGTGGGGTGGCGTCCAGTGGAGAGTGGGGGTGACGTCTAGCTGAGAGTAGGGGGTGGCGTCCAGCAGAGAGTGGGGGGTGGCGTCCAGCAGAGAGTGGGGGGTGGCGTCCAGCAGAGAGTGGGGGTGGCGGGGAGTGGGGGCGGCGTCCAACAGAGAGTGGTGGGGGGGGTGGCGTCCAGCGGAGAGTTGGGGTTTCGTCCAGCAGAAAGTGGGGGTGGCGTCCAGCAGAGAGGGGGGTGACGTCCAGCGGAGGGTGGGGTGGTGTCGTCGTGTGTGTGCTCACATGCCGCCCCAATGGGAGGTATTGTTTGGGTAGTTTTACGACCCTCTCCCAGGGAGGAGGCCTGTCTAAGACCAATCGCTCGCTGGGCCCCTAGGAAGTATCTGGATTCCCAGGCACGGTGAAGGCGAAGATTAGGCAGTGCTGGCACCCGGTGGTTTTAGCCGGTGCAAGTCCGACCCCGAATATCCGTCTCGTTGAGCGAATCACAATCACTATAAGGGTCTTTGCAATTGTGTACTGTGTAGTAACTCGCTTCGACCTGAGTACGTTCAGGACAATTTTTTGTGCTTTCAGCCGTTTGAGTTGGTAGGTTAATTGCCGGAATTGGGTCGTGACCATAGTACACTAGTGAAAAAACTGGCATAGTGACTTGCTTCGACCTGACTACTTTCAGGATCAGTTCGTGCTCGGCGGCCATTAAATAAATCCAACGAAATCTAGCTAATCATTGATGTTTTTACTATTGTTCTGAGTGATTCTTGGACTATTAGAAGTTATTATCAAAGTAGCGCCCATATTTTACTGAAATACCGGCTCCTACCCGATAACCCACGCCCACCTTCGAAATGGAGAATACTTCTAATAATGGCCAAAGACTTTGTGTGCAATCCTTTAAGTTAAAGTTAAATTTTCAAAACAGAAAAAATGACTATGTATGTGTCCCGCTGATTTATTGTAAGAATCAAAGTTATTAGGTAGAACGTCAGTTATCCGGAAATAAAAACAGATTGATATCTTAACTTTAGTTATGAGTTAAAATTCAAAATACGATACGAACGTGTGCGGCGGCTCGGTTTACATCAAAGACGAAACCGAGTCAGTAGAGAGAGACGGATGACCAAGAAAGGTGATGATGCGCTCTGCGCTATAGAAGCTTGTGTAAATTTTAGAAAATGATGTCTTGTTCTGATCAATTAAAATTTTGCGCTATCTTGCTCTGTCTCTCTACCTCCATCCCGAAGGCGGGCGTGGATTATCGAGTTGGAGACGGTATTTCAGTAAAATATGGGCGGTAGATTGATAATCAGTTCTAATAATCCAGGAATCACCCAGAACAATGGTAAAAGCATCAATGATTAGCTAGATTTCGTTGGATTTACTTAATGTCCACCGAGCTCTAACTGATCCTGAAAGTAGTCAGGTCGAAGCTAGTCACTATGCCGGGTTTTGCACTATTGTACTGCGGTCACGACCCAGTTCGGGTAATCGCACTAACACCTAACTATGTGCTGGTACTCAGTTCGCCAGTTTAGCTAGTAGTAGTCGTACACTGTAAATAAAAAAAAGGCGAGCGCCGCTCTGCTGTCGGCAGCACATTTTACGTATCAAACAGAAAAGTACTCATAAAAGTAATCATGATTAATTGTAATCCGATTAAAGATTAATAATCCTTAATCACCTTAAAATTATTACTTTTATTGATTAATTTCGTTAATCATTAATCATGATTAATGAAGACAGAATGTAATCGTAATCATTAATCATTAATCTGATTACATTTTGCCCATCTCTGGTACCAACTAATTACTAATACCTATCTATAGTACCTATCGTAGGTACTAGGCCGTTGATTGCAGGTAGGAATGTTTTGATTGCGTTTAGTTTATAATAAGCAGCCAATAAGAAATTAATACTTAATATAAACGCCAATCACGAAGTACATTTATTGTATGACATGACACATTGTCAGGCATGTTCAGGGTGTTAGAAATTTTCGCTAGTGGTGAAAATAGCAACGCTTCTGACGGTACTTTACGACGTCATCAACCTTTTTAGTACTGCTAAGCATTGAAACATTTATACAGCAATGATATCGAAAATAGACTCCCTTTTAACTCACCTCGGTTAATCGAAATTTTATCGTGGTCTGTCAGTTTGTCAAGTTTTAAATGTCATTACAGTAAGCACAGTTTGATATTCGTGAACATATAGATTTATTTGGCCTAATTTACTCAAAAATCTGTTTTATAAATTAACTTGTTCTGATAATAGGATAATGATCAACATAATGCACAATTGAAATAAAATAACTGATATTAAATGTCAAATTGTTTTGTTGTAATTTGTTATGAAATAAAGACTATTGTTATTATTTATGGAGAGTACATTTTTAGCAATATCAAAATATTTAACTTAACTGTAGCTCCCTGGACAGGTTGTACATGAGAGAAAGTGGCGATTTCAAAAATTTCATTTTTAACTGAGATCACCTTTTTAATAGCACCATGAACGCACTAATTATATATACTTGTTGAATACATTCTTTTTTTTTTTTTTTTTAATATTAAGTTTTACGGCTCTGGGTACATGCCCTTTTGAGCCTAATACATTCTTTAATACATAGTATTGTCAGCTTGAGAATTTTACCTTAAATGTAAGGGCTTCAAGAGAGAAAAATAGTTTTTATATCTACTCAGCCATCCGGTGCTGTCTACTGTTTCTTCGTCATACATGCAGTCGTTGAAAATTGCAAATTAGTTCAATTTACACTTCATAATAAAAACTTTTAAAGTTCTTTGTCTCTCTTACTCTGTTGATATGTTTCAAAAACATTTGCATTATATCTGATGTTTCTTCCTGAGTAGTATATGTGTGTTTTACCAACACAGCAGATTATTATACTAGCTTCATAAAACGACTGCATCGTATCTAATGGGAAGTATAATGTAATCAAAGAATGGCAGTGTCTGTTACAGGGCAATAATCCAAGTACGGTAGTCGTTGCTATGCCACAGTCGGCCCAGATGTACCACAATAAAAAGTATCTAGGTATATAAATAACTTGACGTTCACAAACCGATCTATATAAATGTTAGACTGAAGGGACCCAATATAATGATATTTGCAATAAACTTATGTTCTGTGGTCATCACCTAATCGGATCGTCTACTTAGCATTTAAATATGTTATTGTAAAAACAAGGAGTAATAAAGTTTCATGTTAAAACAATGTTTAGGGAAAATATAATCAGATACTGGCAGTACTTGTTCATAAAATCCAAAAACATGGTGGCAGCTCAGTGAGGAGGGCGAATAGTTTGACTAGTCATTAAAATTTCAGAAGCTTATTTAGCGGGAGTGTTTGATACAATTTGTAAGTTGTTTAATATATTCCCGAGTATCTAAATAATGACATACATATATTATATGTTGCTATATTTAATAGGTAAACACCGTAAAATAAGCTTCATACAAAATCAAGGATGACGTCGGAAGAAACTCCGATATCTGAAGAACTGAAAGGATGTTACGAGAATCTTATTGTAATCGACATTGGTGCGAACCTAACGAACAAGAAATACGGCCGTGATCTCGATTCTGTTATACAGAGGGCAAAGGATGCAGGTTAGTTATATTTTGGATATTTGGCCCAGATAGCGTGCATTACTGCAATGAACGGCAATATATCACAATAGTAATAGTGGACGGTAATTTATTCATTTGAAATGATTGCGCCGTAAACTCTTTGTGAAAGCGTTAGCGAGTTAACAGGGATTTATTGGCTTATTATATCTGTTTGGATAAAGTGTGGAACAGATTTTTTGAAGTAGTTTCTTTTTTTAATATAGTCTGTTGATAACTTATAGAGGTACACTGCTTAGAGTAATTTTATGAGTAGTGGGTTACACTACTTTTAACATATATATGTTTTAATTATTTTCTTTTTAATATTAATATATTTTATAATGAGTGTAAATGAATTCTAACTGGTAACTTTACTCATTTGGAGTTGTGATAATATTAGTAAACAATAAAGATACTTTTTTTTATTGTTTACTAATTTTGTCACTCAATTCTTTCCAACACTGGCTTGACAAAGTGATCACAATGCCCTCAATGGAAACGCATTGTAGTCCAAGACTGGCTATAGGCCAATGAGAGTCACTATGATAGTTTTGGCGCTTATGTACTGTGGTTATGATTTAGTCCAACAATTGCCCTGCCACCCATAAAAATAATAATATATCGTCACACTATGCTACGCTGTATCACTAAAAATTATTACACGAATTATAAGAAAAAACAATCAAGCTGACTAAATTTGTTTCACTCAAGTAATGTCTTCTTAATGATAGCTGACCCAAATTAAATGTGCTAGTGTGGCTATATAATAATATATAAAAAATGCAATTCTGTAACAATATAGATGACAAAATTTTTTATATTGGTAGAGAAAATAATGTTACATCAAACAGCTTTTAATAGCATTTTTTTTGCAGCAAACACTTTGGAGCCATAATTCCTCAAATTTTTACTTATGCCACCCTAAGCTCTTGTGGTGAGAGACAAAGTTGTACACTGCTTACTATCCTTTACTCTTTGAAACCCAGCTTTTACGTATATTCATGATATTTATAAAGCTTATGTAATTATTAAAACATTGCTTTTTAGAAGCATTATTAAAAAAAAAAAAAAATGTGAGAACAATATATCCTAGATTACAATCTTACCTTCACTAATTACCACAGGCAAATTATGTCCTATGTTACTGCTCATTAAAAAGAGAAAATAAGCAATTAATATAGTACTTAATATGTAATTAATTTGTAAAAACAAAAGACAATGAGTTAATTAGCATTTTGCATATGTAAATGTAATAATTGTAATCTTTTTTTGAATATTTATTATATTATTACAACAAAGAAAAACATCATATATTTGTATTCCTATTGAGGTAGGACATGTATGATGTTTGCATATAAATTCAGTTTTTGTAGGATCAATCAGAAGTGATTTTATATATAGGTTTACCATGTAATACTTGCGTACTTTGAAGGTCGTACAGCAATTACCCGTATTGAACTGTGGCTATAGTACACAAGTGCAAAGACTGTCCTAATGACTTGTTTCGGTCTGTTAACCTTTTCATATACTAGAGAACTTTGTTGTTCTATATTGGGGCTGACTGTTAACAGATTCTCATCATTTGATAGTTGCTGTCATTCTTGGACTATACTAATTTCCACCAGATGCAGTGTGATCACTTTATTGAGCCAGAATAAAAAAAAATACTTTTTTTATTGTTCTGCTTTTATGTTATGTAAAATAAAAGAATCTGCTAAAAACCATAAAGCATTATAAAAAGTGTGCATGATTTCTCAAGTAATGTATTGTGTAATAAATGTGCACTGGTTTAGAATGCCTTTGCATTGTTAAAGTAATTATTTCCTTTTACAATCACTCTTGCTTATGTCTAAAAACGGTATTTGGATGGATATGAACATTTCTGGTTAACTTTTATTAAGTTTACTTTTTAATTTGCAACTAATTGTAAGTTATAACTTTTCACAAATACATATACTTATTGACTTTGAAAAATGAAACGCAGATAGGTTAGACTCGTGTCTATAATTTTGTCTAAATTAAATATTTTTTATAATAATAATAATATATCATCTCACCATACCATTTTTTTTACACTGGCTCGACATAGTTCACTCTATGATCTCCTGTCTCGTTCGCATGCTACAAATTATAATAAACAAATTGTTACGCTTTCTCCCGTTTGGGGTGAGCAGAAATACATTTATGTCTGTACCCGCTAAGCTAGTACATATCATACTGAATGTGACCAGTAGTGAAGCTAAGCGCCATTCTCGGGGTACTTACACGTGATATTATTAGATGTGGGTTTCTTCATAGTGATTTTACGTTTCACAGTGAGTCACAATTTGATTAAAAAATAAATAAACCCGAGGGGTACAGACCAGGATTTGAAATTATGAACATTCGCATTTCCCAACATGGATACTGATTCCGTATCCAGTAGGCTAACCTAAATCATGTTACTAACGTGCAATAAGTACAATTTATTAAGATATAACATAGAGCAAGAATTGGGGAAGGAAATAAAGGAGGAAAATTTGGAGGAATTAATCAGCAATAAAGAATACAGAGGTAAATTTTTAGAGTATGGCGTAACCTTAATTGAAAGAATAGTAAAAGAAAATAAAACAAAATAAAGTGAAACCAATTTGTATAATCTGATAGGAAATAAGCATATAGTATAAGCAAACTAATTATTGTACACTAGAATGTAAGGATGTGACGAAATAAATGGTCACAGGATTCAATTTATAATAAATAAAAAAAAAAACCTTAATCATTCTTTCCTATTAAAATGAAAATACAGAATGCAACCAGGATGTGAAGTAATTCCTTGTTGACTCTGTGGTTGTGCTCTTACCCTTAAACCCACCAGTGTTGATTCATCAATCAAATAGTAAGAGGAAATTGATAGAATGACTGATAAGGAATCAGGATTATTTATCTGCCCACTTGTGTCAACCTATTATCTCTATCAACATGTCCAATGTATCATGTTATGTTTACATTTGTACTACATATTCTACAGAGACGTTTGTATTGTGAATGGATATTTTCGAAGTGAAACATGTTTATAATTGTTATGATTTGAAACTCGGTAAAACGAAAATCGACAGTAAAAAGAGATTTGGTTTAAACCCGGGAAAGTATGAGATACAATACATCATGTTATAGTTTTATTTCTGCCGCATATGAACAACACACACACACACATCTACCCACTAACCCAACCTCATACCTTGGTATCTTTTGGTCTAATTATATATCGATAGGAGATAATAATAGGTGATTAATTTCAGTCAATAGACGTATGGGATATCTAGTCTAATCGAGATTCAGTCGTGTCGATATATGATTATAATGGCTAGCTAGGCGTATCGATAATTACACGAAAAGATACCGACCCTCTACATCATGTGAAGTATGCTGATTGATCATCAGTTTTTTGTCAAATTTGTAAATTTTTCTTCAGATTTAATTTCCTCTCTTCTGAATAATTCCTTATTTATGCATCTATTTGTAATCCTTTTTGGTATATAGTGGGCTTTATTTGCTTTCACTTAACATATCTCTGGACAATAAGAAAAAATATCGCCTTTTTGATTCCATTTTAGCCATGGACATTTCAGAGGTTATTAAAAACTAAATTTATTATTAGCATTATATTAACTTGTGCAGTAAAAAATTACATACTATAAAGGGTTAACGGTTTAATCGGTTATTGTATAGATTTTTTTTCTTTTTTTGTAACAGTAGTAATGACCGATGGAAAAAAACATCGTGAGGAAATCGCATGGCATCTAATAGAAATGTCGCGTGCAAGTGCTCTGAGCACGGCGATCAACTGCGTTAATACGTCATGTTATAAACATCATTTAAGCACAAAGTGGATACAGCAACTAATGCATCTCTGCTCACCTCAAAAGAGATATAGCGTGATGATATTATATATTATCATTATTAATAATTGCTTTATGTAAAAATATGTGTATATCTTTTCTACTTATTAATTTTTATCATAGTCTAATTCCATGTTGGAATAAACTTTGTTGTGTAAAGAGGGTATGTTTATTTTTGAATGCAGGTGTCCAAAAGATAATGGTCACGGGGACATCAGTGCGGAACAGCAAGGAAGCACTCAGACTGACTCGCTTATACCCTAGCACCATTTATTCAACGGCTGGTGAGTATTACACGAGATGATAGTTAAAATTTTATGCCCATTACAGTATATCACACCGACCGTGCTATGAACGTGTCAGGCAAAAATATTTTGTGTATAGAAATGTATGAGACTACGCCCACTACATAGTTTTGTTACCGATAAAGACCGGAGCGTGTCATGCACAGTTTGCTTGTGCCGATATGATGCAAGTGTGGAACGCGACGGTTATAATCCGGTGCATGTTTACACACGGGCCAGCGATATAGCGGACGCTAGGGTCAGACAGAGATAGGCAAAATGTAGTCTAATTTACGATTATAAAATATAGTCGTAATTTTAATTTTATTGCTCTGTAATCATGACGTAATCCCTTCAAAAAATTAAGGAGTCATAAACGTGTATGCAATTGAGGATTCCGAAGTGTTTAAAATATAGATGACCAAATTCAGTCATACTAATGATGAAAAACGCAAAATGTAATCGTAATCGTTTTTCATTAATTTGATTACATTTTTCCATCTATGCGGTCAGAGAACCGTATAAAAAGAGGGCTCTACGTTTCAGTGGTCAGTGTTGACTGTTTCGTTTCGCGCCCTGACTGATACGAGCATAGCACTGGTTTTCTTTTTTTTTTACACTGGCTCGACATAGTAACTACAGAGTACCTGATGGTAAGTACAGTGTAGTCCAAAAACGAAAGCGACTATCAAAGGATGAAAATCCATTGATAGTCTACATCGTCATGTCGGCCCTCGTATACCACGACTGAAGGTCTCTAGGTATGTGAGCTACTGGATATACACAAGCTGATCCCGAAACGCGACAGGCCGAAACTGGTCACTATGGCGGGCTTTACACCCATGTACTGTGGTCGCGATCCAGACGGGCACCGACGCCCTACCACCTCGCTGCTGCTCGTTTAGCACCACCCAGGAGTCACGTGTAGGGAAACTAGGGTAAAACCTACGGACGCGAGCAGCTTCGACTCCCAAAAATACATTTTTGGTTTTGGTACATTGTATTGAGCAGATTTTGTTAGTAATAAAAAACCTACTGCAGATATTGCAAAAGATTTTTCTAGACTCATAGGTTTCCCTAACGGCACAATTCGTTATTAGGTTCTAGAAATAAAAAAAAAACTCTATCGAAATTATTCTTATTTAGATATTAGGTACAAATTCATTGTGGGATGGGATCAGGAATCCTTTCTAGAGGTGAAATCTGTATTCCAATAAATTAAAGATCAATGTATTTTTAATATTGTTAAGTAAATCTTTGTGAAAATTGAAAATGTTTGTTTAAATATCAGGCGTACATCCTCACGATGCGAAATCGATGATAGACGAAGACATGTGGGCGGAGCTCTTGGAGACTGCTTCTGCACCGGAATGCGTCGCCGTCGGGGAGTGTGGCCTGAACTATAGCAAGGACTTCTCCGAGCCTCAGGTGCAGAGAGAGGTCTTCAAACGGCAGGTTAGTTCTTTAATGGCGATTCTAGTTCTTGAGCGACTCGTTGTTTAGGCAAAGCCAAATCCGCTGCTAATTTATAGGAAACATCACTAAGATTGCTTTAAATCACTTGTTTCTTAATACCATTTGGATTTCTTGTTTCGTCGATGTTGGCGATAAGCCACTGCGTTAATCGATTTTTATATAATTTCACGTTTGAAGTTGGTGGTTAAATATTAATATTTTACCAAATTGGGACATCCTCGTCGCCAAATGTTTAGTCTTAATATATCTGTAGTGATATTATTTTAAAATAATATCCGTTATATCAAGTGACACTTTTATTAATTCTATAACAACCATCATCGCTTAGCAACATTGTATTTCTTCTTATATTGTCTTTGATTGTTTAGCATAAAACTTTAACAGTTCCTTACTTAATGACAGGTTATTTCTTAAAGTGTAGGGTCTTTTTATAATATGAAATTATTTAACGATAGGTTAGTTCTTAAATAGTATGTTGATTACTGACAGGCCTAGATGGGCAAAATGTAATCTGATTAATGATAAACGATTACAAAATGTAGTCGTAATTTTTATTTTCTTGCTCTGTAATCATGATTAAATCTATTTAAAACATTAAGAAATCATAAATGTGTTTGCGACCTAGGATTCTGTAGTGTTTAAACTGGTAAAAAATGCAAAATGTAATCGTAATCATTTTTATTAATCTGATTACATTTTGCCCATTTATGCTAACAGGTAAGTTGTTAATGGTTGTTTAGTTATTTGACTGCAGAACAGTTCTTTAAATGCAGGCCAGTGTTTTAAAGTCGCCTCTTTTCTTTTTAACGTTAGATGAGTTTTTATCGGAAGGATATTCTTTTATAGCACGTTAGTTCTTTAACTGCAAGTTAGTTCTTTAGCAACGGGCTGGTTCTAGGCTTGTCGAATAAATATCGATATATCGATATTTTCAATTCAATATATTGATATTTTTGGGCGATATATTTTCTAGCGATATATCGATAGAAAATATCCAGTATCGAAAATTGTATCGAAAACGATTTTTTTTTAATTCTTAGGGCAGTGAAGTCGCTGAAATCTGAAACTGTAGAAGATAGGACCGAACGAAAAAAAAAAGAACTATATTGTCTATGACTGTTGACGTTTTGATGTTGTTGATGTTTTGTTACGTTGCATGCATTGACATCTGAATTTGTTACATGTATATTATTTGCCGCCATTTATTTATTTATTATTTATTTTTGTTTGATATCTGAATATGTCTTAAAGTTAGAAGATAGCCTTTTAGTTCTTGATATTTTTGTAATTTTGTCTAATAAAAAGAAATACTGGTAAAATACTTTCATGTTTATTGAGATTTAATCGATATATCGATATTTTTCCTTCGATATATCGACTCCAATATTGATATTTTAATAAATATCGATGTATCGATATATTTTTTCGTTTTTGACATCCCTAGCTGGTTCTCAAATTGAGTACCCTAATTCTACATGGCAAAGCTCTCTTTATAATGCAGAAGTCTGCCTTTCGTATCGGTAATTGTGAACGATTCTCCAAGGTTACATTAGACGTCTTCTCAAACCGTTTCTAATGGATGTTAATCGGCAGACTATGGTCGTGTTTGTTTTTGATAAACACTCGTTAGGTCTTATGATATTGATTGTTTGCGGCTTAGGTAAACTGTGCTATCGGCTTTATCATATTGGGCACTATCTTTGTACAGCCTTGGAAACGAAAACAATAAAATAAAATAAACAAGGCGTAAAATTATTAACTACCAATAACAGACATTTCAACTAAATTAATACGATTTTGAATGAATAATTAATTAACACTAGTTTTTTTTTTTCATAATTAAACGTTTATTTATAATGATGCGATTTCATTAGAATTTTGAGACTTTTACATAATATAAATGTATTTAATAATAGTCGTGGCTTTCTTCTTCTTTATTTTTGATATGGTGTGTCATTGCCCCAAAAGTCAAAGCAAAATTGTCTGTAAAAGTTTCAGTATTTGGAGTGCTACTTACACTGCGTAATAAGGATGGCTCGCACCAACTAATTAAATCTAGTTTAAGCTTGTATAAAACGTTGTTTATGTTTCATTTTTTTTATTGTATATAATAATCATTTTTATTAATCTGATTACATTTTGCCCATCTATGTTCGAAACATACCCGGGTCCGCTAGTGTTATACACAGAAATAGTTAATTTTTGAAGAACCTGATTAAATACAGATACCTGTCCAGTAGCGCGTTAGTCAAATCTCACTTCTAGAACAAAAACATTCAAAAGAATTGTTCATTGAAAAGATTTGATAAGGGTAAACTAGGCTGGCTTCTCCAGATAAACACGACAGTATCGTTAAAGCGATCTTTATGATTATTTTGTGTTGTTTTTCTTGGTCTATTGTCTAAAAATGTAATAAGTCGTTGTCCCTAATTACTCTTTACATTTTTTTTAAATTATTATATACAGGATTACTTGACCTAGTTATCACGTGATGGAAATTGAAGATGAGGCAAATTGAGCGCGCTCATCAAACAGATATCGGTTTGCTCATTGCTTGATGATTACTACGTCGTGTGATACTGGAAATACAGACACAGGAAAAATAATCTCGCTCTTGAAAGCACTCAATGGAAAAAAGGATGAAAAAAAAGAAGGATGGAAAGTACGGTGCAGTCCAAAAACGAAAACGACCACCAACAGCAAAAAAAAAAAAACATCGATAGCCGCAACGATCATGCCGGCCTGCACAAATTCGCTTAAAAGACCCAATATCATAAGATGATGGGAACACGCTCACCGGAAGACCATTCCACAGCCCGACAATTTGGCAAACGTATAGCTAGAGAACTTCTTAGTCCTAGCCTGGATGTTTTGATTCAATCGGTTTTTCTTTCCATCGTATTATTATAACGCGATATAAAATTTGGTTATACATTGTAATGAAATATGAGTCAATATGATGTATGTGTTAAAAAAATGGGAGATAACGTTTCTAGTCACGTAAACCACGATATATATCTTAGCTCAGCCAGAAAGGGATATAGCGTCACGCTATATGATTGTATGATTTCTATTGCTCGTTGCTTTGTAAACGTACAGACAGCTGTATCAATTTGCGATATCACGTGTTAGGGAGTGAATATACTCCGAGGAAGTTGGCTTGGTCCTTACCCTTGGCCGATATTAATAACCTATTCTATCCCCTATCCCAGATTTGTTGTTATAGCAACTATAGTACATCTCTTTCCGCATACACAGGTTTGAAAGGAGGGGTATATCTATCGATCTACGAATTAAAGATCGTTAGGTTTTTAATTTCGGTACTAGTCGATAAGAGTCCAACTTATCGGTGCCGCTGCCCTCACGGTTCATGAGGATTTCCACTGAGTCAAAAAAAGAAAAAAAATAGAGAGTGAGCACAATTCGTTGTTTTCGCTGCAATTTAGATATAAGTCGATTACTTATCGTCTCTTGTAGTAGCATCGGTCTTTGAAGTTGTCGAGCAAGATTGATTTCTCCGGCCTTCACATTCCAGCATCGTTTGAAACGTGAGCCATGATGTTTAGATGTTGCCGGGTGCATTTATTGTCGTACGGACGTGATCAGAACCGTTTATATCTTTAGCTCTATTTCATCTGTTATAGGTGCCATAGTAATGCTAGGGGAAAATCGGGACGATGAAAGTTTGAATTCGTTACAGATTTGTATCGAGTCATGTCTTCCGACGGGAAACGAGGCGAATGAATTCTTTTTAGGTTTTATTATACAGGGTTACAGGTAACAAACGCAAAACCTCTTAAGGTGACTTTGATATATCAAGACTGACAACTTTGCTTTTACGACCTTTTCTAATTCAATCTATTGTTTTCCCATACAAAAAATAAATAAATCAAATTTGCAGTTCTGATGTTCTTAACACTCTGAAAGGCGGCGCGATGCAACCGGGGCAGACAATTTCGTAGCATCAGCTGACTGAACTTTAAACATAGAACTAACGATAGATAGAAATCCCCACTAAAACTAAAAAAATATATATCTTAGGATGTCTTAAATATTGTCAAAAGTCATAGAACAAAAGTTGTTAGTCTTGATGTACCAAAGTTACCTTTAAGAGGTTTTGCGTTAGATACTAGTAACATTGTATACATATAAACTGCCTTCACTGTAGTTGTGGTGGCTTGTTGAATAAATGACCGGTTATCATGCGCGGCGACGCGAATGGTCGAAGGTTCGAATCCAGGCACGTCCCTCTGGGTTTTCCTCACAGATGAAGCTCACATGCTCAAAAAATGAAGGAAAACATTGCGAGGAAATCCGCATGGCGTCTAATAGAAATGTCATATGTGAGTGCCCTGAGAACGGCGATCAGCTGCGCTACTGTTCACGTTGGGTATGACGTATAAGCGCAAAACGGATACAGTTTCCAATATATCTATTTATTTACTCTTTACAGGGTTGCCAGTGGCCCGGTACAATAATTCATTCACACAACACATACACAATTACAATCAACAATGTACAGTTCCTATTAAGGCATCCACAACATACGTTAGAGTGGCCTGTTTATATAGTACTAGCTGATCCGGCAAACATTGTTTTCCTATATGTTATTGTAATATCTTCTAAGATGTTCATTGAAATTAAGTGATGTCAAAGACAGTTTTGTTCACAATTAAATACTCTTAATCAACAACACATTTATTTGGATAAAGATTAATATTATTACGTTGATACAGCTCTTAACAAATAATGCATTAATTTCGAACAATTTGATTACCATAAAAACGGTTCTAGTGAGTTAATCATAAAAGATAGACATATACTGTTGCTGACATTTTTTTAGATCATTTCAAGAGGAATAATTCTTTCATACATATATTTTTGGTATCTTGAACCGTTTTCGCAGCACACGCAATGGAAGCCTTCAAGGATGAATAATTATGCCCGTTTTTTTACATTTTCCATTATTTCTTCGCTTCTAATAGATGCATAGTGATATTATATAGCGTAAAGCCTGCCGCGATAAATAGTCTATTCAACTCAAAAAGAATTTTTCAATTCGAACCAGTAGTTTCTGAGATTAGCGCGTTCAAACAAACAAATAAACAAACTCTTCAGCTTTATAATATTAGTATAGATTAATAGTAATGAAAGTCATGATTATTAGTTTGTGCATCTCTCAACAACCCGTAGACCTGTCTCCTGAATCTCGGCATGGAGTCCGTGAACAAATGAATCGAATCTCCAAGAAGATTGTAGGCCCGAGACAATTTTCACAAAGCACTGTTGACTCCGAGGTTTGTTCGTTTAAAAGGTGGTTATCTCTGCTCACCCCGTAAGGAATGTAGTGTGACGATATATTACTATTATTATAAACTGCCTTTTTAACGACTTAAGTCATTCAACGTCGATGTGTAGCCACACTGTCTTAATGTTATGATTTAGGGCGTTTTTTTAACTATCGATAGATTTGGAGTAGACATTGACAATTCATATAAATGACTTGTAAAGCGTGGTTACAATTTATAAAACAAATGAATAATAAAACTACCGTTTCTGAGTGCAAGGCACTTGAAATTCTCACGCGTTCAAGGCGATATCGTTAGGGTTAAGCTGTGGAGTGGTTGTGTTTTGTGAGCGTTACAACGATCCATCTAATGCGGCACATGCTCGTGCGAAACAGCCGATGAGTCAGCGGCCGTCCGGCATGCAATGATGACCTGTTTGGGTATTTTTATCGCGAATTTTGCCTTGCATCAACATGTTTACGTTTAATTAAAATTGACTGGCGTAGATAAAGATGCTAAAGGCGCTGGATGAGCAATAAACTTTGTCGTCAATTGGTTGTATCCATTACTAATTGAATATTTAATTGATTCTAAATTTGTCGTATCTATACTAATATTAAAAAGCTGAAGAGTTTATTTGTTTGAACGCGCTAATCTCAGGAACTACTGGTTCGAATTGAAAAAATCTTTTTGTGTTAAATAGACTATTTATCGAGGAAGGCTTTAGGCTATATAACATCACGATGCAACTATTAGGAGCGAAGAAATAATGGAAAATGTGAAAAAAACGGGGGAAATTATTCATCCTTGAAGGCTTCCATTGCGTGTGCTGCGAAAACGGTTCAAGATACCAAAAATATATGTAAGAAAGAATTATTCTTCTTGAAATGATCTAAAAAATGTCTGCGACAGTATATGTCTATCTTTTAAGATTAAGTCACTAGAACCGTTTTTATGGTAAACAAATTTGGTCGAAATTAATGCATTATCTGTTAAGAGTTGTATCAACGTAATAATATTAATCTTTATCCAAATAAATGTGTTGTTGATTAAGAGTATTTAATTGTGAACAAAATTGTCTTTGACATCTCTTAAATTCAATGAACATCTCAGAAGATATTACAAAACCTTATATAGCAAAACTACGTTTGCCGGATCATCTTATATACGAGGCGTTTAATTTCAAAACCCGCTAAAACGATTTTTCGTACAATATTACTTAATAGTAATTTGAAATATTTTTATCAAAGCAAATGTTTTATAGGATTTTTTTCTTTTTTGCTTTTTCACTCTAGAATTACAATTTATACCTTATAAGAATGTGATAGTTAAGTCAATGATTAATTCTAAGTTTTTATAAATTTATGGGATTTGAAAAAAATATGTTATAGTGGGTTTTGGAATTAGACTCCCCATATATAAAAAAGCTACATATGTATCTGTATCCAATTTGCGCTTACATGTCCTGTCCAACATGACCAATAGCGCAGCTGATCGCAGTTCTCAGGACACTAGTACACATGGCATTTCAATTAGATGTCATGCGGGTTTCCTCATGATGTTTTCTGTTACTGTGAGCATGTGGTGCCTAAATCTAGAAAAGCCAGAGGTACCTGTCAGACTTCGAGCCTACAACCATAATAAATAAATGCTTTTTATAATAAAAGAGGTCAAATTAAGCTGGTTGATAACCAGATTGAAAATAGTTGCGATCCCCCGAATGGAGCACCAGATTTTGATAAAAGAGAAAAAGGTCGGGTTGCTCTTGAATCGTGCGTTGCTAAGGCGGATCACTACGACGGTCTTTGCGCGTACGTACTAGGATTGCATTCATTCCTGCAAAAATACTCTACTAATTTCAAAGATGTTCAAGCCGTGCGTGAGATGATAATTTTCATTTCAAACATGTCAACACTCCTCAGGTGGAGATAGCGTGCGAGCTTCGTAAGCCGGTCTTCGTTCACGAGAAAGAGGCACAAGAGGATCTCATTAAAATACTGGACGAGTTCGGAAGCCGTCTTCCCCCAGTGGTGATACATTCGTTCACCGGCTCAGTGGAGCAGGGCATGAAGTATATAGACCGGGGTTACTATCTCGGCATCACGGGGTACATCTGCAAGGACAAGTCTGATGGAGGCATACGCAGATTGCTGTCGGAGAGGATCCTGCCCTTGGACAAGCTGCTGGTGGAGACGGACTCGCCGTTCATGTACCCGAATATGAGAGCGTCCAAGCTGCCGTTACACGTCAAGGATTCATTGACAGAGAGGTTTGTTTAGTAAATACATGATAATTATATTGTCACACTTTATCCCTTTCGAGGGTTAGCAAAGATACATTAGTGGCTGTAGCAACTTTGCGCAGCTGATCGCCGTTCCCAGGGCACTTACATATGATATTCTTATTAGATGCCATGCGAGCTTGCTTAGATTACGTTAGTATCGTTTTTTTTTTAATTGAAACAGCTGTAGTCTCTTTCACACACACGAATACGTCAACTAGTCTAAAAAAAAAGATATCTGTATGCTGACGCATCGTATTTTGGGAGTGGTTATTAGGTTAGCACACGATTGAATATCGAGGGTTAAAAGGTTATTTGGTTTAAGCGACATTTTTGGGGGATCTAGTAATATACCGGGTGATTTTATAGACGATGGAGATATTTAAGAATACAATAATTTGTAACTTTTATAACTAATAAAAATTTAAATAACAATATTCCCTAACAAATCATAAAGAAACATTGATGAAGAAATGAGAATTGATCTGTAAAATGTATGGACACCGCAGCGCATGTGGTGCACGATTGAATGGCATGTAGATAAAATTCCTTTTACGTAATTTTAGGTAAACAAGTAATTGACTCGTTACCCTTTCGTACTTTATCCTGGCTTAGGAGAGACAAAATACCTACTTAATAATTAATTGTTATTTATTCTATCTTGTGTGTAATTGCCCCTGAATATGTTGACTATAAATTACTTTGTTTTAATGGGAATATTAAGATATCACTATTCCTATATATTTGGCATCTGAATCGAATGCTGAATATCTTCTTTGAATATCTCCCTCGTCTATAAAATTAGCCTGTATATATATATATATATGTATATATTACTATCACACCAAATAATGTAGCTTATATCAAATAGCCTTTCACCCCTTGATATGATGAATCTGTGGAAACTCGAGAACTCGTTACATTGTACTGTGGCCTGCGAAGCCAATCTGGGCGCCAAATATGGTCATTTACTATCTTTAAGCTTCACGGCCATTGTTTACACACAACAATGGAAGATGTCTAAGAAGTAACAAGTTTAAACATGTAAAAACGAAATACACAG
Source organism: Automeris io (assembly GCA_036320925.1). Taxonomy (NCBI): domain Eukaryota; kingdom Metazoa; phylum Arthropoda; class Insecta; order Lepidoptera; family Saturniidae; genus Automeris; species Automeris io. The sequence goes on from JAUDJH010000018.1 coordinate 1,272,599, forward strand.
GATAAATCTTATTATACGTATGTTTTTTTTTTATTATTTGAAAGGTGACTTTATCGATAAGGTTCCAAGTTAAAATTAAAGAACATTGATCAGCTTATCAGTTGGTGGTAAGGCCCATTGCCCGAACTGGGTCATGGCTACAGTACACTCGTGTAAGACCGTCATAGTGACTCGCTTTGGCTTGTCGCGTTTCGGGATCAGCTTGTGTATATCCAGTAGCTCATATACCTAGAGACCTTCAGTCGTGGTATATGTGGGCCGACATGACGATGTAGACTATCAATGGATTTTCATCCTTTGATAGTCGCTTTCGTTTTTGGACTACACTGTACTTACCATCAGGTGCTCTGTAGTCACTATGTCTAACCAGTATAAAAACAAACTGTTTGAAGATCACCAACTCTTGTTTTTTTTGGTGACTTCAATCGATAACATGGTTATCTTGAATTGATGATGTAGCATCAACTGGAATCAGTATGATAATCAACTCTTCACTAACTTGCAGCAGAAGTATCATGATTGAGCTTCTTTGAATAGTTTTAATGAATAAATTATAAAGAGATATTCGAGTCGAGTTTTTTTTAATTCTCCACAAGCGTCGCCTTATCTGATGCCTGATAATTCCAGATCAATGAACTTCGTGAACCGGTATTGCACGTTCCAACGCAACGAGCCGTGCGCCCTGCCCGCGATAGTCGAGCTGATCGCTGGCTTCTTGGGGCAGAGCCCTGAGGACGTGGCCCTCGCTACGGCGTTCAACGCCTTGAAGATATTCGGCCTCAGCCAGTAAGTCCAGGGTCAGGTGAAGCGGGTCATTCTTATGCCAGATTTGGGAGTGATCTTTAAAATCTAAGATCAGTCCATGTTGATGTTTCATATGTCTGGAGACTAGAGATGCCGCGAATATTCGGCAACTATTCGGTATTCGGCCACTTTTTTTGCTATTCGGTATTCGGCCGAATAGTACGTACTATTCGGCCGAATACCGAATACCAAATCATGTACAAAAAGCACGTTATATTACTCAAAATTATGTATTTATTTCCAAATTACAACACTTTAGTAATTAAAATTGATCTGTGGTAAGTTGTGATGGACGAAAATAAGCTTTTCAGCATTTTTTGGTAGCAAACGATTACGCTTTTCATCGTAAATGTTACTAGCCTCAGAAAATAACCTCTCACTAAACACGCTACTTCCAGGAAAAGAAAGATAAACTTTAGCAAATTTCGAAAGGTTTGGGTATTGTTTTTCGTTTGTATTGGGTATTGTATTGTCTTTGCTGGCCACGCCAACGCAACGAGGAAAACAGGTTGCAACTTGCCTTAATCCAGCTAACGCGCCCCCGACAAGCATGTATTTCATGCCGAATATTCGGCGGCCGAATATTCGGCGCTTCGGCCGACAGCGTTGCCGAATATTCGGTATTCGGCCAATTCACTATTCGTGGCATCACTACTGGAGACCTTAAATCGTGGTATATGTGGGCCGATATGGCCGCTATCAATGGATTCTTGTCCTTTGATGGCTGCTGCTGTAGTAGGAGAACACTGTAATTTCCATTAGATGAGATGTCAGCTTGCTTACCATCATTGGTGTAAAAATTTTTGGAGTAACTTGTTTTTGTGAAATCGGTCATTCCCAAATATGGCATACCATCAAAGGGTTTTTAGTTACCCATTATAAAGATGAGATTTAAAAAATTTGATGAATTAATATCATGTTTTTGCTTGGAATTTCGATACTGCTGTATAAAAACTTGTTCGTTACAATTTTATTTGATTTATTTAATATTTTTAAAGTGATTTTTTGACGCTGATTGTAAGAAATGAAATGACGTGCCTTAGTAAATATGTTAGGCGATCAAGTGCCTTATTAATTGTCGATTATTATAAGATTTTAACATATACGAAAGTGATTTTGGATTAATGATTCTTTGACATAATAATTGTTGCAAAATAATGTTTGAATCGAGGGTAATTAGCAATAAAAATTTCCTTGGTGTTGTTCGTGTTGTTGTAATTGTAGTGCGTAACCAATGACAGTACAAAAATTATACCTATAAAGTTGTACTTCATTGTCGCAGCTCGAATTGTTGAAGTTGAGAAATTATATCGTAATATAATCTGTCGAGTATATGTTGGCGTTACTGTGGTAGCACTTCCCATACTTTATACATGTTTCCTTTGCTTTGCTAAAAAGCAGTCAATCAATTTTTTTTCTAAAAAGCAGTTAATCAAAAGTTTCGCTAAAAAGCATTTTGTCAGTACCTCAACTAAAAATATATAAATTTTCTTAAGTGTTAAGTTTAACAAGATTTTCTCCCAAAAAATGGGAAAACTTTGACAAATACATATTTTTTCCATATTCTACCCACGCGCCAATTTATACTTAATAGTCTATAATATAGATTATGGTACTTCTTGTATTCGAATCGAAATATTATGAACAACGAATATTATAAAAGTTATATTCATAATTCAAAAGCGAATTATCGATAAAAACTTTTTAGGATTACCCTAACATGGCAATGATATATTTTCAAAGCTTTTAACTGATTTTTAAAATCATTTTATTGCAGCAATTATTATGTCATTATGTAGTTTCGACGTACGTCATTCTGAATAATAAGAAATTAACATAACATATCGGTAAAAATATATCGATGATTATAAAATACTCATATCGTTCATCACGACGATACGACTTGAAAACGATTGTTTACCGATTTTGCGGCATAACGAGGCTAAGGATGTTCTCACATATGCGACTTTTAAGTCGTAACAATAAAAAAAAGTATTAAATTCGGTCATTGTATAGGTAGTTCCTTAATGCTAGATTAAATAAAAAAAAGAGTTTAAAGTTGGGTATAATTATTCCATTTTTATTCGTTTTCAAAGTAACGTATAAAGGCTTCATATTTTGCATATGTGCAAACATTCTACTTTTTTTTTTTACTAATCACATCCATATAATCTTGCCATTTTATAAGATTAACGTTAATTTAGATTTGCCTCTCTGTTAACATAATATGCCAATAATACGACAAAAATGGACTGCAAATAAATAGTAAACTATAGTCTTGTAAAATTATTTTAATGGATCAATAATGGAAAAAAATATAAAAAAAACTAATTTATGAAAAGCAATAATTTATACGTGTTTTTAAGCGTACCTGAACGCTTTCAGTCCAAATATGCCATTAATTATATATTATTGAAAAATAAAAACACTTGTTTAAAATGCATAATATAGAGATCAATTTATTTTGTGTGTTTCGTCGCGTCCCTGCGACTGACCGAATCTTATTGAATAATGATGGCGATTTTTTGTCGCGCCTGTCAGTCGCACGTTTGGACGAATCTTTACGTGTTTGTCGCTTTTATGTTTACTCGTGTAGTTGTGTTGCACATGTTTTTTTATTAGCATTGTAAGGTGGTAATGGTCATTAGTCAGTATGATCTCAAACACAGCGCAATGTCTTGTCTTATTTCGTCGATGATGTAGCTTCACCGAGATGCAGTACTCTATAAATATCCTCTAAAGGCTGTTTATAGAGGACAATTTTTTTGGTTATTTATTTGAATAGCCATATTAGAAGTGGGTTTAGAAATAGTGACGATAAACGATTGCGACAAAGATGATATTTTACGTGACAGCGTGATATTGCAAAAGCTTATGTTAATTTCATACAATTTACACTTTCTAATAGCGTTATCGTTTATCGAATGCTATTTCGTCCAGGGGGACAGATGTCTTTTTCATAGAAATACGGACTACATTTTTAAGAAAAAGACAACAAAGCGCATTAATACGATTCGATATTTTCGATTATCGAATCGATTGTTTTTCAAATGTAAAAACTAAAATATTTATAAAATAACCGCTGCCACCTATTTTTCTGTGCACGGTGTTAGGTTTATCTAGTTATTTCTGTCCTGCGCAGGGCGTTTCCTAATCGAATTATTTATATTTTATCGAATATATAATTATTGTAAATAGGTTATTTTGATGCATAATTTAAGTATGTTATATTAATTTGATGCTGGTAGTCACAACGAAATCAAAGACTGCAAGTATTAAAACAGATGCGTGGACAATTATTTGACAATGTTATTGAGAAGAAAAAATTTAATCGATATTTTTACTTATTTAATCGATTAGCGTAAGATATAATTGTTATCGATTCCTTTATTTTTTGACAATCACTTTGTTGTTAGATGTAAGATGGAACGGGCCGGCGAAATTGACTGGGACGACTTAGTGTAATAATATTTATAATGTACACACGAGTTGTATGTAAATTAGTTTTCCAGTGAACTTTGTACGGGTATCGGTTCTTGCAATGTAGTTAGTGCCTTCGACAAAACGTCCTCATGTGATACAATATTATTTTTCATAGATTGTACAGATTTATTTCTTTGCAAAATATACAAAATTTAAAAGTTTATTGTTGTTTTATTGTTAGAGATAAAGATCACAATTGCAGTGGCTGTTTCTTTAAATCATAGGTCGGCAACCTATTCGTATGTAAGGGCCACAAATATTATGAGTATATTGGTGTGCGGGCCACATTTCATCTAATAAACACCTTTTTTTTAGACAAAACTAATTTTTACATTTTTAACCATATTTATTGTTACTCTCATTTTGAAGCAATAGGTACGAAATTAACTAAGACTTATAAAGCTAATGCGATTTTTGGGGCTGTACTTGTTTTGCAAAGTTTTTTAATGTCTGCTTCCATTTTAGACATAGCTGCGCAGTATTGCAACTAAATGTCCATCGGTCAATCGAGGACAATGATTGTTTTTTCGATAGTTAATTATTGTAAATTATTCTGTGGTAGGGTTCTTATTTGCGCGGGCCGCACCATAGTGGCTTATGTATGGGCCGCTGGTTGCCGACCCCTGCTTTAAAGAATGAAGCTTTTACACACTATTATACTTCGACTTTTAAGACTGCTTTAATATATATATATATATACTAGCTGACTCGGCAAACGTTGTTCTGCCATATAAATTAAAGCAGACCAGCCACGCTTTGCTGTGACTGGTTTTTGAATAATTACTCAATCCAGTCAACGGATAGCGCCATCTTTTAGAGTCGGTTGGAGCTAACTGTAAATTATGACTGCTAAATAATAAACAAATAATTTGCAATAAAATAATATTGTGACTATGAATTGAGATGAAAATTATCCTATCTTTTAAATTAGATCAAACTTCACGTGATGTGTAAATTTCATTAAAATCGGTTTAGTAGTTTAGGAGTCCATCGCGGACAAACATCGTGACAGGAGATTTATATATATTAAGATATACATAAGAAATAAAGAGGGGGTAGGAAACAAAACTACTAAAAAACGTATAATAGTAATATATTATCACAAAATGTCCCGTTCGGGGTGATACAGAGATATATTAGTGGTTGTAACCAGCAGCGCAGTCGATCTTTATCTCAAGGCACTACTTACACATGACATTTGTCTAAGATGCGGGTATTCTCATATTTTCTATCATCGGTAAACATATGGGAACTAAATCCGTACTAAATCTTGAAAATCCATATGTACGTGCCGGGATTCGAATCTACGACCACTCAGGTTGCCGCTCATGGATAGGACAATTGCTTTACTACCTCGAAAAAATACGGCATAGCAAGGAAAAACATTTAAAGATACTTCGAATATGACGCAGTGCATTTCAGTTCTTACGAAATAACACGATGGATATTCTAGCTGTTATAATACAAAACAAAAATTTATTAATGAATCTATAACCAATGAGATGTTCTAGCTCTTATCGAGTTTTCTGACGACCCCTGGAGGTGGGGAGGCGAGCACTTTCCTCGATAATCGCACTTGTCCAGAGACGGGGTCCCGTCCAAAGTACTTTACTTGGATCTCGGAGCCGGCTTCCAACCCGAGGGCAGATGGGTGCATGATCTGTAAAGAACACAATAATATTAAGAAAATATTATTATATTGTTACGAGCTTGGGGTATTAAAACGCCGGTTCTGACGGACAATCAATTTATTGGTCGCAAGGGAGCACACGAAAACAGAACGCAGCCGCAGAAATGTCGTGAAGCGCAGCAGTCGAATGCTCTCGATGTTATTTCGTCGAAAGTTCCACGAACACGTCGAAGAATGTTCTCGTAGATCCGTCGTCAAAAGTCCAGTCGCAGAAAGTTCTCGAAGTCCAGTATCAAAACTCCAGTCAAAATAATCGTACGTAGAACCACTAGTCATAGTCGCAGTATGATCGTAAGAGTCCTTGAAGATCGCTTGTGATATCGCACTGTGTCGCTGTCCAAATTAGAACTGTCCTGTGATCGCATCGAGCGCGTATTTATATCGGAACAGCCGCTTTCCAGCATTTTCGAGTAATAACTAGAATCTTATAGACATTTTTGAACTTTATGTTTTTACTCGTAAATTCCAGAATGGGTTCATCGACCTTTCGCGAATCGGAATTCCACGAACAGCGGCCGTCTCACCGATATACACGTCACGAACTCGGGCGGCAAGATGAAACAGATGCGACCCCTCCGATGTTTTCGATGGTAAACAATTTTCTCCGATCCGGTTGCAAGTTATTTCATTCGAAGCAGTACCTCAAGACTATCTATGCGTTTTAAGATTATAGTCGTGCGATGCCTGGAAGCTTAGAAATCTAGGGCTAAAGTTTGGCCCTAGTTCCGTCGTAACAATATTATTATTGTTCATTTTTAGTTAAGAAGTTTTTTTTTTGTGAAATATCATAAAACGTTTTTTTTTTTTGTGGTAACTCGACAGAGAATTCTACATAAGAAAGTCAGAGCTGCCATGAGGACAATGATCTAAATGGGTTAAAGTCCTGGGGTGTACCCCAACTCGTTGCGAGTCAGGCCTGTCAATCCATATTCCACCAACAACCCTGCGATCAAACCCACCTTTCTGTGATCCAACTGCGAGTTGTGAACGAGCGCGGGCGCCATGTCCGGGTAGAGCGTGACCAGCACACCGATATCTCTTACTTCCACCACCCTCGCCTTGTAGATAGCTCCGAATTCTAGTTCGGGGGTACGCTCCGCCGCCAGCCAGCCGGCGATGCGCGCCCGGGCCTCCTCCATAGCGGCGTGCGAGGGCGCGAACACGCTGTACCTGGTTTCGTCTATTGCCGTCACCTTGACACAAACACAGAATCTTAAATAGCATATCGTCACGCTATTCCTTTATGGGGTGAGCAGAGATACTCAACGTGATTTGTACCGCAACTGATCGCCATTTTCAGAGCACTGGTACACATGACATGTCTATTAGATGCCATGCGGGTTTTCTCGCGATATTTTCCTAAATCCGTACGTAATCCGAAAAAAAAAAAACAAATTTAGATTCAAAATTGCGACAATTCGCGTAGAATTTCGCCGCTCATTGAATCCGGTACATTATCCGCTAGGCTACCACCAGCCACCGAATCTCATAATCTAGCTAAAAGTAATAAAAATGTAGATTTAAAACAGAACTTTGAAACAATAAACTGACCAACTTACCTGAACTCCAGTTTCTACGTACAACCTCTTTAGATTAGCTCCACCCAGACCAATCAATTTTGACCTCTTGTGAACTTCGACTTCCAATTCTTCTATAATCGGCATATTGTCTTTGTGTCCTTGTCTGGGGTTAAGATTTAGAATTAGTTTTATATACAAACGTTAGCACGAGAATAGCAGTTACGTAGTGAAAATGCGCCAACTTGTTTACGCAACCAATTAGACTGACCAGATTGACTAAATCCAGTGATGAGTAAATTAATTATTCCCTAAAATGAAATGCATTTTAATTCAACTGAAGCTAAATAAAAACTAAAAAACAGAATCAGTTATTAATTAACCCATTTGACGGATGAATCCGCACATAATAAATTTTGTTTTTCAACATTACATGATATAATTTTTTGTAATATAATTTTGTTTAGAAAACTGTAAAATTGTTTATATAAATACATTTTTATTAAAATACGAGGAATAACCTTTAACACTATTTCTAATGAGAATAAACACTAAGGCTGAGATTTATAGACGCAATTTTGACTTTGCTTAGCAAAGTTCTCAAATGATAAATTTGTTCTGACAAAAACTTAATATATAATAGGTACCTGAGTATAGATATAGTATTCGCAAAGCCAAGCACATATTGACAAAATCGGTGACTTGCCAAATCCTTTGAAATTCATTGAATATTAAGGCTGCCGCACACAGGCGCGTTATTATAGGTCGATAATATCGCATGCGGTATTGCTTTAATGCGTCCCGATTCCTTTTACATTCCTTGCTGCGTTATTATAGCAGCAGTATGTAACTACATGAACATCCTAATACAAAATGTACTGAAAACAGATATCGCAGTAACGCATGCGGTATTATCGCCATATAATAACGCGCCTGTGTGGGGGAGCCTTTATAAATTGTAATGTTTAGTAAAGTCTAAGCAAACTTAAAGTTTCCTTTATAAATCTCAGCCTAAATGTCTTTCTTGTGCACGTTGGTATCATCAAGGTTCAGCAGCTGATTTTTGAGTGAGATTTCGGATTTGCAACGATGATACAAATGGCTTCAATATCGATACGAATATCTTTAAAATGAACATTAATTATATCTGTTAAAACTGATGAATATAAACGATATACAGTCAAAACCGTTTATGGCGTCATCGTTTAGAACCACATACCGGTTATATTGACTCAGAACAAAGATCCCGGCTGAATGGTATATGACCGATCGTATCTCGAAAACATCACCGGTTGTTACGGCTATCGGTTTTTATGACTAAATATGAGTAGTTCTTTCCGAAATGAAATATGACTTTATTCAAATAGGCCTACTTCCAAGCACTTTTGAAACGTCAAAAAAAAAAGGAAAAGTGAAATTACCACCGGATCGGAAAGCAGAATCTACCTGGGTAGAAGAGTACCTTCTGGAAGAGCCTGCAAGAAACTCTGGTAGTTGCTCTTTTTAAGATAATGAGGTACAATAACAGGTATATAATGTAGACTATCAATGGATTTTCATCCTTTGATAGTCGCTTTCGGTTTTGGACTACACTGTACTTACCATCAGGTACTCTGTAGTCACTATGTCGAGCCAGTGTAAAAAATATATATATACATAATATATAAAGGATAGAATGCCCCGCGAGAACGATTGCATATATTAAGACCACGCACTTTTATCATTCAAACAGTCATTAATGGAATAATATCCCTTTTTTTTTAGCAATTTAGTTTTAATCGTTTTTTTTATTTATTTCAATAGTGGTAACTCCAAGATGTCTTTAGGTATTGTATTGTATAAGCGAATACCGAGCCCCATGCAGGAACCGTGAACTTTATTAAGGCGGAAATTAGCTAAGGATTAAGTTTTTTCGATGTCGTTAAAACAGATTTAAGCTGTATGTGTTACTTTTTTTTTATAATGTATAGACGAACGCTTGACCTCAATCACACCTGGTGGAAAGTGAAGATGAGTTCGATGATGAAACGCGATCGCCTAGCAAATGCCTATTCACTCTTCTCTTAAAGACTCCCAGGTCATAAGATCGCGGAAATATGGCCGCTGGAAGCATATTCCACTCCTTAGCCGTTCGCATGATAAATGTAGAAGCGAATCTTTTCGTGCGAATATAAGGAACATCCACCACATACATGTTACTTACCTCGGCTTATCTATACACTGGTTCATAATATCAATGATCTTGCTTTTCGCATCGCATGCCTTCTGTATGGATTCCATGACCACCTTCAAAGGCAGCCCGGAGATCTTCACATCAGCCTGGAGCGCTGTGATGCCCTTTTTCGTTCCGGCCACTTTGAAGTCCATATCGCCCATATAATCTTCTATACCCTGAAAATACAACACATGTATAATTTTAAAATCGAGAAAAGATTTTAATTCCTTTGACCTTAATTACACCTTTTGGAAGGTGAAGTTGAAGCCGTTGATGGACCGCATCCACTTTTAGCGTGGTAGGTATGCAGGAAGAAGAAAGAAGACCTACCGTAGGCTAAAGCGCAGGATAGCGTGATAGAGATGAGATGATGAAGAATGAAATGAAGAAGTCCAGACAGCAAGTAGATAGACGTTTAATAAAGCACAGTACAAAGTCCAGTAGAAGTAGTGAAGCACAAGTAAGATAGTCCAAGTAGGAGTATAGTACAAAGCACAACAATACGAATAGGAACACGAAAATAATAACAATACGTAAACTATAAGTAGCGAGCGAGTGGTGCGTGGAGCTAGTCTCAATGTGATAGCAAGACTGTTTTGACTAGGCTTGTCGAATAAATATCGATACATCGATATATCGATATTTTCAATACAATATATCGATATTTTTGGGCGATATATTTTATAATGATATATCGATATAAAATATCCAGTATCGAAAATTGTATCGACAACGATATTTTTTTAATTTTTATGATAGTGAAGTCGCTGAAATCTGAAACTGTAGAAGATAGGACCTAAAGAAAAAAAAAACTATATTGTCTAAGACTGTTGAGGATTATGTTTTTTTACGTTGCATGCATTGACATCTGAATTTGTTACATGTAAATTATTTGCCGCCATTTATTTATTTAATTTTGTTTGATATCTTAAATAGGTCTTAAAGTTAGAAGATAGCCTTTTAGTTCTTGATATTTTTGTAATTTTGTCTAATAAAAATGAATACTGGTAAAAAATACTTTCGTATGTACTGAGATTTAATCGATACATCGATATTTTTCCTTCGATATATCAACGCCGATATTGATATTTTAATAAATATCGATATATCGATATAACGATATTTTTTTTCATTTTCGACATTCCTAGTTTTGACGGCCGCGCGGGCGGTTGAGCGCTTAGTTCTCCCCCGCGAGCGCCTGTATCCCACGTCTAGTGATGAAAATGCCCGGGAATTTTCCCAAAGTGCCCAAAATTCCCAAGAACATTCCGTTAATTCCCGGGAATATTCCCATGGAACGTGTAAACAGAAATATACGTTTATTTCTTAAAGTTTATTTCCGAAATAAAATAATGGCCTGTGGGTCGATTGTAAACATGGTTACATATGATATCAAAACGAGACTTTTATATTGCAGTTTATTTTCTTACTTAAAATTTAAATATAAAAAATAAATTACCTTTGCTATTTCATTCCGGATGAAGTCATAACTATTTTGAAATAATCAAAAAACTTTTTATTTATACTTATTTAAGGATGGTGTCTTTATTATATAGGAAAGTTACACGAGTGTAGTGTATAAATTGTGTGTGTATGAAGAGGTCAAACTTTTCAAAATGATTTGAGACGTAATAAACCACAAAATATTTCAAAATAGATATGTTTGTATATTATTATTTAAAATATTTTTATTGTTGAACAATAAAAAAAAAATCATGATAAATACTAATATATCGTCACACTATAATCCGGGGTAACCAGAGATACAGTAGTAGTTTTATCCGAGACGGTGCACGGTGTTCGGCGCGCCGCCTGAGAGACAGGTTTTGGAGGGGTGGGCTTTACTCCTACCCCTCACAGAGAGGTAGCCTCAACAAGGCTTTCTGTACCCTGGACGTCTGGACGAATTTGGCTTCCCAGGCCCGGGTGAAGCAATCAGAGGGACACCCCGGGGGTTTTTAGTCAGTAGGAGTCTGACACACGGGGGTCGCTGCCCTCACGGCGTCCCTAATGGTCCTATGCTGGATTTTCCTCGGGATAAAAAAAGTAGTTTTATCCACTTAGCGCTTATATGTTGTGCCTAACGTGGCCAGAAGTACAGCTGATCGCCGTTCTCAAGGCACTTACACATGATATTTCTATCAGATGCCATGTAGGTTGACTCACGTTGTTTTCATTCGCCGGTAAACATGTAATGCCTAATTCCGTATTTAATCTGAAAAAACCCAGAAGTACGTACCGGGATTCGAGCCTACGACCATTCACACTCTAGCGCATAGAAACCGGTCCCTTATCAACTAGGCCACCACTGCTATACTACAAAATATTTTTGACGGATTTTATTCGTATTCTGGGATATGTTTACCAACTGTGGACCGGCAAAGCGACAAGTTGCGCGGAGGCAAACAACGCATGCGACGGCATTATACAGATTGTGAGCGTGTGAGTGAGAGCGCAGCAAGACGTTCCCGCTGACACTTTTATGTCACCGCTCAAAAATGCCGCACAGATGAATAATTAATTAAAGAATGAATTTATTTTATTTTTGTGTACCTTTCTTTTAAGATCTTCATGATTCTAGATGAACAGAAAATATCCTTTAAAATATGATTCCTTTGTGAAAACATCATAAACTGTAAAATATGCGACATAAAAGGGTACATGTTTTGTTAGTATTATCTTAAAAGTAAAATTAGAGGTACAAGGAATTGCTAATATCAGTATTTGATTTTAATTTCAGCTTAATACCTCTGGGCGTTTTTGAGAAAAAGTGTTAGACAGACAGACAAGGAATTGGTTCTATAAAGGCTCTCTTTTCCTTTTCAAATAACGACTTCTAAAAAGTAATGCAGTGTAAATATATTTTTGTACCTACATATACATTATGTAAAAAGATACAGAAAATATTATTATAGCAGAGAGGGAATATAGCTCTGGTAAATAATCACTAAACGCCAGTCAAACATTTAAAGAACTACCTGAAACACCGCCATTAGGCCATTATTTGTCACCTGCAGTGGATCTAAAAACTTCTACTCCGGATTTATTTATACTATAAAATATTATAAAAATTATATGTATAATAAATATCATTAAAAAATACACAAATCTGGAGTAGTTCGTGTACATACATAAAAAACATTACACACTAGCTGTGTGTCCCGGCGTTCCTCGGGAAGAAATAATTTACTCACTTCGCCATATGTTTTTCAAAAACGACGAAACACATATTCTTTTATTTCTAACTAAAAAACTAAATATCAATTTTTATAGGGCTTACTTAAATTGACGGATTTTAAACAAACAAACAAACTTTTCACCCTTATTTTATCTTCTTAGGGATTGATTTTCCAATAAGGTCGAAACATTTTTTTTTTCTAATTTCCAACCAATAGTCGAAATACTGGTTTTGATAGTGCTTACTAAAAAATTGGCAGATTTTTCAAACATTTTTCCAACCATAGTTTCTACACCCTCATAACGATGGAATCACAAAAACTCTGCGTTTTGTGGATACCTACATCGTACCAATTAGTAGTAAAAACCAATTTCCAAATTTCATGATTCTGGCTGTTGTCGTTTGAGCTTAACGATGATATATACATGAATGTTATGTCATGAATGTTAGGACAAGTGATTTTATATACATATGTATATAGATTTTTGAACATAGGTTAAAACTAAATAAATATTATTTATTTAACTCATGAATAATATCGCCTTCCTTTGTTTATAAAATTCATACGTGAAATAAAAAAAACACATGGGTTCGGCTTGCCGGAAGGTACGAATGTCATAGTTTCCCTTTAACTTTAAATTTAATCACATAGTTTATAATAATTTCATTGTAATGTAATATATTACCGAGGTTTATTAGTACTAAGTATAAATTACACCTTAAAAACAACCTTAAGAAAGCACGAATCGAGAAAATTATTATTGACAAAATTGATGAGATTTGGGAATTTTGGACACTTTCAGGGAATATTCCCCAATTTTCCCGGGAATAAAGGGAAGATTCCCGGAAACTTTCCGAAACTTTCGGGCATTTTCATCTCTACCCACGTCTCTCTAAATTAGAGCCGTTTCCACCGCACGACACGATATTGTAATGAAATATCAAGTGTGTTAGTATGAAATGTGTTGATAAAACTACTTAGATAAATAAATGAAGATATAATAATGTTATTTAAGTTGTTAGTTATAGGTTAGTATAGTAAAAAGATTTAGAAAATAGATAATGTTAAAGACAGAAATAAATAAATAGATAGTGAGTATGCCACACACTCAAGAAATGCCTCTCACTCTTCAGTATTCATTTATACGGTCATTTGTAGATTTATCTCTTCAATTGTTATTCATTTGGTTAGATATATATTATAGTAATTATAAAAAGGGTCGTATATAGACAACGGCTATCATTAACGAAAACGGGAACTGAAAATAACGGCATTTCTTTAACACTAGATTGCCCCGAGCAGTCATTTTAACTGCTTTTAAAGTTTAGTTATATAAAAAAATATATTTATAAGAAACCAATTTTTTAAATATTATGACCTTTATATATTATCTTATAGCATTTATTAATAGTACTTACCCCCCCCCCCTCTCTTTATTCCCTATATACGTATGTGCTATACCTATATTCAGTCTTTCTAGTGTTAATAGTCAAGTATGATTTTTATATTGATACACTTAAAAATCGGTCATGTGTGATCTTTTGGTAGCGTTATGAGTTTTTTTTTTTCGTAGCTACAGGAGACTGCTTGTGTAAAAGTAGTATCCTAACTGACACATCACCGTAGAGTCTAAATTACTGCAACTAGGAATATGAAAAAAATATTAGGGTTAGTTGCGCCAAAAGGCGCCACCCCAGATCCAGCAAAATAATAAAAGTATGAACGCACTTCAACTCAAGCGCCATCTGGGTACAACATTATTACAGTTCCCGCTTACAAAACTTCAAATTCCGCATCGCATAGCTCTCACCACAGACAGTAAAATAATTTTGAAATCAAGTGTATTATCAGAAATCTTCAACAATACCATACTGTACATCTCACACACACCTAAACATACTTAGTGAGTGATTTGTAAAGTATCCTGATTACTTCTGCCTATATCATTTTATACGAACATCGTCTTGTTTGTCTCAAAACTTTATCATCAAATGATTCCGCCTACGAGGGCGCTTCGCAACGGTATAAGTTCAAAATGTATCCTGACCCGATGACTGTTCTTTTTATGTCGTAGTCACCTGTCTGATTTTTTTTAATTCCACCTCCGAGAATTTAAAATATAGGAAGACAATTTGTTTTAATATATCGCACTTGGGTGTAGAAGGCATGTTCCACTAGTTATAAATAGAAACAGAATAGACTCACTAACAAATCAGTAAGGATCCTGTAGTCCTGCAGGTTGCCTTGCTGGTCGGGCCGCGAGACCAGCCCTACTGCCACGCCTGCCGCGGCACTCGACAGCGGGACTCCCGCGTCCAGCAAAGCCAGGGAGCCTCCGCATACTGAGGCCATTGAGCTCGAACCTGGAGGAAGACACAACGGCATGTGAAGTCTTTTTGACTAAGGTGAGACAATAATCCTGCATAGGACCGTGAAGGGAATCGTGAGGGCGGCGGCCCCTGTGCATCCAGACCCTTGTCTTCTTGTCCATATGCCTTGGCAGAGCAGTCGTGCTTAGGTATATCTATTAGAGAAGTGCAGCACTACAGCTCTCCATTTGTCTCTTGCTGATGGTTGGTTGGTCCAGCGTAGAGAAGATCTCCCTAACCTAAATCTATCTAATGTAACTCACATCCCGGTTAGCACTGAGAAGTTCTCTAATTCTGAGTTTTGTCGGGCGCTGGACTGTGGAATGGTCTTCCGACGAGCGTGTTCCCGCCATCGCCATCCCACCATATAAAGGTAAAGCGTCTGTTACGCGTAGCGTGTACAGATATTTGAGTAGGAAGACATTATCGCTTCAACTACCGATGGCTTTTGGCTTTTTCTTAACTGTTGATAGTCATTGTCATTGTCATTTTTTGAATTACACCATGATTACTGTTAGGTGTGGTAAATGTGCCGTGCCAGGATAAAAAAAATCTGTGATCTGCACCATCAGGTTTTCCATCGCATCCTTCTGGAGCATCACATGCCAAAAATACCAAAGGATTCTGGAGTTCATTATGCTTGAACGTTAAATAGAGATGATTGTACATTGCCGAGTCCATGATATATGCAATATGTGCCAGATTCCTACTGACCATAAACCCAGGAGTGGCCCTCAACCAAGGACCATGAAGAAATATCTCACAAAATTGGTTTAAAATACCAACAAAACGGTTACCATTCGACTCCAGAACTTCAGCGGTGAGCCGCACGGTGTAGGGTTGATGCGGAACCACTGGCAGCAGGCCGCGCTCAGCCAGAGCCCCGTGTCCAGCCTCCCTGCGGCCCGGGCCTCCGGTGCGGCCGACCTCACCCGTCGCGTACGAAGGAAACTCGTAATGGAGGAAGAAGCTCTTTTCTTTTATACCGCTGTGGATCAAAAATTTGGGATCATAAAGGGACTGTCATCTCCGCGACATCACGTAGACTTGGTATTCTGAACAAACGCGACGGTTTTTCACGTCGGATCAATTGAAACTGTAGCTGCACGTCTGCACGGCGCCACGATCGGAACAGAAAAACCCGAGTATGATTTCGCCCAGGCTTATATGCACTCTCGACTGTAGCACTGCCGCTTTCTGATTGGCCGATCAACTTAGGTTAAGGATAAGCAAGAACCGTGCGCGTTCTATTTGTTAGGCTTAAGATGTAAATATAGTTTGTAAGGATTTTAACTAATAGATGCTTTCCGGAATATATACGTGTAATTTACTTCGCTACGTGCTCCTGCCCCAACAAAACTATTGTATAAGGCTCAGGTCAGGGTGGATGGAATACTGTTCGCATCTCTGGGTCGGTTCTGGCCAGTAATTACACAACGCCCTGGATAGGTTGTAGCGGAGAGCCATTCGCATTTCGAATTATCCAGACGTAACTAAGCACCTTGAACCGCTCCAGTTACACAGAGATTTTGCCTCACTGAGCGTTTTCTATCACCTGTATCACAACAAGTCCTCTGAAAAGTTATTTAATCATATTCCACCCTCTCCCTTCCATAGTAGAACCACGCACGCGCGTTTACAAAGTCACAGCTATACGTGACTCATATCGCGACTTTGAATAATTGGCCTGTGGAATGGTCTTCCGGCGAGCGTATTTCCACCGTCCTTTGACATGGGATCTTTTAAACGAAGCGTGAAGAGATATTTGTGCAGACCGGTAAGATTGCTGCGATTGTCGATATGTTTTTTTTTTAATTGTTAATAGTAATTGTCGTTTTTGGACGGCACGATGCTTACCATCAGGTGTGGTGCAGTCACTGTGTCGAGTCGGTTTTAAAAATTCCTTTTGAACATTAATCTTTATATATATAAAATTCTCGTGTCACAATGTTAGTTACCTTACTCCTTCGAAATGGCATTACCAATTTTTAACAAATATTATATGCATATTCAGTAGGTCTGAGAATCGGCTACTATCTATTTTTTATACCCCTAAGTGATAAGAGTTGTTCACCCTTATTTTTTTTTTAATTTTAAATTCTATTATTACACACTTACAATAAATTAGTTATTTTTTGTTTACACTAGAAATTACCTTGAAATAACTTATATGACAAAACAACGTTTGCCGGGTCAGCTATTAAGTTATAAATTTGTATGATATTTGAACATGGGTGGAGAAAATGTACTTAGCTTAATGATTTATACGAAAAATAAAGGGTCTCGAAAGAAAAACAAACTATGAAGGGATTCTATAAGCATCTTTTGACTGCAAAAGAGAGCTTAATGATACGATAAGTTAATAGGTTACCTTGACAGCATCGTGAGTGTGTCCATCTTGAGGGCACTGTCAGGGGAGTCGAAAGCTACGGTACATAGTACTTGGGTCTGGCCGCGTTGGAACAATGAGCTGCCATGCAACGGCTCATATAGCGACACCTGTAACACGACATACCATTTATTCATAAACTAAAAACAACCCGCACAGGGCTTCATACAAACTAACAAAGATGTATGAGAGGGGTGGTTCTTTACACCACTCCTCCCCAAACGGATAGAGGGCTACTTAAGGCCGCACGCCTTGCCGGTCAACGAGAATGAGGCCCCAGTCACGCCCTCGATGCCGGTAGGCGGTCCCCCCGCCCCCAGAGGTCCGCTAGGGATTTCCCCCGGGTTAAAAAAAGGGCTTCATAAGGAAAAATAAACTTTACGTTCAGGTTACATAAGAATCATGAGCTCACTTAATATATAGAGTAGTAAAGAGAGGAAGCCACAATGGTGAAAAATCGACCTACCTTAAGCCTATGATGCAGGATAGCATGTACAGATGAGATTATGTAGAAAGTCCAGACAGTAAGGAAAAAATTACAATAGAAATAAATAATAATACCATAGTAAATGGTCACGCTATATCCCTTCATTGGTGAGCAGAGAAATATCCACTTTGAGGCTATATGTCGTGCCCAACGTGACCAGTAGCACAGCATATCGCCGTAGAAATAATGAAGCACGAATACAATATACAAATTAGAAGTAAAGTTCACAGTGAAACAATAAAAATACGAACACAAAAACAACAATTAAAGTAATGCTGCTTTCATATTGGCGAACGAGTGGTGCGTGACGTCACGGTCAGAGCAATACCGAGAGTGTAGCCGTCGGACGCGACGCTGGCGCCGGGATCTGTGCCTGCGCATTGATTTACGTGATGGTGTACGGCGATGCCAGATCTACGGCCTCTAGGGTATATTAACAATGCACGACATCAACTCACTTCAGAACTCAATCCATTTTAAGATATTTGCTCACTTACGATATCACACCTTTTTTTTTTACTTGGGGAAAATCCTCATCGGACCGTCCCGGCTGCACATGGGGTATGGTAACTGGGGTGTGTCGGACTTTTACCGACTAAAAACCCCAAGTTGACCTCATCTGCACTAAAACGGGACTGTGGGCCCTGTAATCAATTGCTCCACAGCACGATATCATACCTGGTGGCAGTATTGAAGATCATATTGCGGAATGTTTGCTAAAATGTTACTGTCGACTCGCGTATTTATTGTAGCTTAATTCAGATTACGATTAATTTTTTATACCAGTTCATTTTTGACAACAGAGCATTTCAGCTATCCTCTCAATATTTTATCAGCTCATTTTAGATATCAATTAATTTTTCATATCAGCTCATTTCAGGTAAAGTTTACAGACATTGTTGCCCATAACATTCCTAACTGGAACAAAGAGTGATGTGCATTTTCATGGATTCAATTATCTTTACCTGACAGCTTATATTCCGGAGCTCGTCTAGATGCCGTCCATCACACCTGGTGTCAGTCTCAAAGATCATATCGCGGAATATCTGCCGAAGATGCCCGTTGAAGCAGTCCTGCAGGGGTGTCACATCGCCATCGCCCTCACGTACTTGCTTGAGCACGGTTTGTCGCAGCTCTGAAATCGCGTTGTCGCGCGACATTTTGTCGTGGGTGTGGTCACTGAAGAGGTTAAAAATTTAAAACTTTTTAGATTACAATGGCAAAATCATTACACCGCAACTGAGAGGCAATTGTCTTAATTTAAAAAAGTTTAAAGTACAGTTCAAGTGGCATCTAATAGAAATGTAATGTGGTCACGTTGGTCACATATATAAGAGCAAAGGGATATGGCGTAAAGATACATTAATAATATTATTTTAGTCTGCCCACACCTAATAAAGTAGGAGGCAAGGAAGTTACAGGCTAAGAGATTTAACTTCCTTTGGAGTACACAAATTTCTTCACTATGTCATTATACAATTTAGTAGTTGATCTAGTCAACTTCGTTGTGTAAACCTCCTCCCCTCTCCTCCCCACTCTACCTATATTATTATTTTTTACATTTTACCTTTTTTCTAAATATTAATAAATATGTACTAATATATTTTTTCTAAATTGCCTCAGGACAATGTTGACACACATTCAACTCAATAGTCTCAAAATTAATCTGGATAGGTGGCTCCTCATCTCCATCAGATTTTAATGTATGGTCAATGCAGTGCTAAACAATATGTGATAATTGAACACACCAGCTGATACATAGACACGTTACTTAATAGTTGCTCGCCTATTATTTGATAATAATAATATTTCTTTTCACTCGCTTTTATATTTATTTTGCAATAACTCCTAAGATATTCATTTAGGGTATATGGTATTCAGAAGTTTTTGTTATCGCAAAAAAATAGACTGACGCGGTCAGAGACTTTGTTTTATAACATGTGATTATTTAAATATGAATTATAATATTACCTCAATATTTCTCTAATTTTCATTGTCGATAATGACTTTATGGACTCTATAATACTTTGTTCTAACTCTGGTTGTGACTCATACTCCCTTTTTACTTTGCCATGTTCTTTTTGCAGCTTCTCTATGCTTCGTACAATGTGTTGAGCTTCTTTTGTACCTAAAATCATTTGATGAACTTACTTTTAAAGTGATTTCTTATTTTATTCTATTTTGTTTTTTTTTTCAATTATTTACAGACAGATGTTTGACCACAATCACTGCAGGAAGGTGAAGATGAGGCCGAAGATGGAATGCGTTTGACCAACATTATTCTCCACTATTCTTTTAAAGCCTCCCAAATCACAAGAACGTGGAAATATGGTCACTGCAAGCATATTTCACTCCTTAGCTGTTAACATGGTAAACGTGGAAGGGATTTGTTTTTTTTTTATGTGGATAAAAAGTATATCTGTTGTTAGTTTTAAAACAACTACGGCAACTCCATGTCTAAATGCGCCTATTTTGCGTGAGACTTGCTCAGGATAATTTCCCAGAATAGCAGTTTTAAAAGAAGCGGATATTAAAGTCATACAAGTAACTAATTTCGAATTTGATACGTTTGCGGATCTGCACTACCGGATCCAGCATGGTATGCTTTATTCAGCATGCCGAAGAATCACTGATTTAATAGTGATAAACGATTATCACAAGGCAGAGACAGAGATGGCATTATAACAATACTATGCATGTGTGCAGACATTTGATTGCCTGCTTTTATACATTGCCTTCTCTGTGTAGCATAGATTGCCTTATGATTATTATTATTAGTAGAGTATTTGTGGTGACCTGGTGGTGTGGTGATCACGTTGGGGTCACCAATTATGGTGAGGGGTAAGTCAACAGGCAGTTTTAATATGACTGGTAATTTTATACATTAAAGGTAAATATTAAAATACAAATGCGTCAGATTATTAATGGAGAAAGAACACCCCAGGGGTTTTAGTCAGTGCAAGTCCGACACATCGGGGGGCAACCCTCATCGCCCCCTGAGGTCCGTTAGGGATTCCCCCCGGTTAAAAAAAAAAAGATTATTAATAGAGCAGAATTTCATATTCTTGTTTAAAGTAGAGGCGATAGAATGAATGCTCCATCGGTGTTGCTACAGTATGCAAAAGTGAAAATACTGGACAAACAGGCATGATCACAGTAATTATCAAGATATAGACTTCTTGGTAGTAATAATCGATTTTTAGACTATGCTGTGGTTATCATCAGGCTTCCACAGTATCAGTAATAAAAAAAAGATGAAGTTTGACTTACATTCATACCTAATTTGATGGCTTTTAAAAGATCCTGCTGCAGGATGTCATTCGCGTTTCCCTCCAGCATCACGACGAGGTTACTTTTAGTCGCTGAGATGACTAAATTTAATGAAGACTTCTCTAGATCCTTCCGTGTTGGGTTTACTATCACTTCATTGTCTATTAGGCCTAATCTGTAATATTATACAATATTATAAGTGTTGCTCATGTATGTATGTGTGCTTATATTGTGTGTATGTGCAATCCCCCCCGCCCGCGCCTGTATCCCAAGGCTCTCTGAATTAGAGCCATTTCCATCGCACGACACGATATTAGAAATAAATATCAAGTGTGTTAATTTCGAATCCAAAGGTCTCTAAAGCCATTTTGCATCTCAGTAGATTACAGATACGTAGGGTCACCGGAGCCATAACAGGACACGGTTATTTTAATAGACATCTTTTTCACTTAGGTGTCACAGAAACTACTCTGTGCAGAGCATGCATGGGAGAAGAGGAGAGAGCCAGGCACATGCTCCTCGAGTGCAGTGAACTGGCAGTGTACCGGGCACAACACCTCGGCATACCGAGGTCCCTTCCGGAAGCAACCAGCAATATCAGGCGGCTTGCGGATTTCCTGGAGGAGTTGAGCTGGGATGATTAAAATCATCCCGGCCCAGTTTCACGAAAAATAGGCGCACTCAGACGTCGAGTTGCGGAAAATGAGCCGTGTGAACCTGATACCTGAATATCAAGTGTGTTAATATGAAATGTGTTGCTAAAATTACTTAGATAAATAATTGAAGATATAATAATGTTATTTAAAATAGTTGTTAATTATAAGTTAGTATAGTATAAAGAATTAGAACAGATAATGTTAAGGACAGAAATAAATAAATAGATAGTGAGTATGCCACAAGTGCTAGGAATTTAATAACAGTCACCATTGTTCTGCTGACCCACATATACCAACAACTGGGATACACAAGCTGATCCCAAGATTAGTTATCACAATGGTCTTTCTACTCCTAATCTTTCCTGAGAGAAAGATTTATCTACAAATATAAATTGCCAAAAGTACCTCCCTCACGTACTTCTGGGTTTTTCCAGATTAAATACAGATTTAAGCCTCACACATTCACCAGTGAAGACATGTAAAACATGGCAAGGAATCCACATGGCATCTAATAGAAATGCCATGTGTAAGTGCCTTGTGAAG
This sequence comes from Automeris io, assembly GCA_036320925.1. Classification (NCBI taxonomy): domain Eukaryota; kingdom Metazoa; phylum Arthropoda; class Insecta; order Lepidoptera; family Saturniidae; genus Automeris; species Automeris io. The sequence goes on from JAUDJH010000018.1 coordinate 1,295,201, forward strand.
AGTGATCAGCTGTGTTACTGATCATGTTGGGCAGGACATATAAACAAAAAGTACATACAGCTACTAATGTATCTCTGCATATCCCAAAAGAAATATAGTGTGACAAAATATTAATATTACAAAAAGAAATCATTAAAAAAAAATTGGAATAGCAGGATACTGACTAATATCAGTTATTAAAACTGCTTTCCTAATAATAACACTTTAAAATACTAAAAGGTTTGTAATTTTTTTAGTAGGCAGCCAGATGTCCTAGATTTTGTTGATGTGTTTGTATTATTTTACTTTTCATTGTTCACCTGACAGCTCCAACAGGGCCTCTCCAAGGCACATCGGATAGAGCCAAGGCTGCACTTGCTGCATTTATAGCAACAGTCTCCGGAGGGTTGGTCCCGTCCATGGCCAGCATGTTGCACACTAGTTGGGTGTCATAATAGTAGTCCTGAGGGAACAGAGGTCTCAAAGACCTATCTATTAGCCGGGATGTGAGGATTTCACGTTCTGTGGGACCTGCAGATTGATATAAGCACATCAAGGTCTAAGCAACATTTACAATTTTTTTTAAAATTACATTTATCAATTATCTTATTATCTCTTATTAAAATATGTAGTTTTTTGTTTGAGGTCACTTACTGAGACCTACAAAAAACTATTCTATTACCTTTTGTTTTTTCATAAAATTAAAAGTAAATGTATTTTTTCAAACTTAAACTTATTTTCTTTACTAATTGAAATTTAGTATTTAGTCTTTATTTTATAATTTTAACAATAATTTAAATAGTTTTCGACCAAATTGAATTGTGTCACATACCATGGATACTTAATCAATATGCAAAGGGCTTTGAAAATTATGTTGAGGATGTTTTTAAGCTTCACGTTGAGTAGATTGGGGTTGACCAAATGCAATTAACAAATGTTTACATAAAGTAAAAATAATCATTATAGCAAAGCAAGAAAAGCAAAGTCAATATTAAGAAAAATAAATAACACTGTGTGTTGAAATTATATGATTGTTATTGATGTAATTCAAAACTTACCTAACTCTCTTCTCAAAAAGTTTGTTGGTATCCTGCCAGCTGCTGCAGCTTTCTGTCTATAATCTACAACTAGAGGTAGGAAAGACGTTGAGCTTTGTTTGGCTTTAGACACTACTGTTGATAAAACACTTGTATTGCCATAAGTGGCTACACAAGCTCCATCTGCAAACCTTGCGTAGCGACCAGTAGAGAGTTTCAATGTTGATCTGTAAATGGATATGTTGATATTTATATTGAGGGATAAATAACATAGTTGGTTGTGACATAGCCTTTGATGCTGAAGATTTTAAAATCAAATTTTAGTACAGGTAAACATTTATAGATAAATAGATTATTTTTAATAAGTCATAGCTGTATACATACTTTCTGACTACAATAAATAACATAATCGCCTTTGCATCAAAGGTTTACATAATATATCGTAATTTCAAGCCATTGTCTTATTTATTTCTACAGTTATAGGCCTGTGACAGACAAACGAGCAAAAAGCTAAGCCCCCAACTTGATTAAGAAACAAATAAAGATATATCAATCAGCAAGTCAACAAAGATATGTATATTTTATAAAACATTTATATAACTCTTTTAATTCTGTTCATCTTTTTGAATTTAGAATTATATAGTCAATTTTCTTATATAAATTCCGGTTATGTAGTTGGATGGCCTTCGTTATTTTTTGTTGTATTTAATATTGTTTTTATAAAATAAATTTATTATTGATAATATAACCTTAAAACATACCCATTTGTAAAAGGAACTTCTACTTCATGTGTACTTGGTAATGATGATAAAAATCTGTAATAGCGGCTTTTAGATTTTAATTTAGACAGTAAAATATATTTCTTTGGTAGCATTTCTCGACAAAAACCTTGATTGTTGATTAAGGTCAAAAAGTTCACTTATCGCTTTATTATAAAGACTTTAGTGTTAGAAGCACGCGTGTAAAGTCTAAATAAATTATATTCAATTCACCTATAATTAATGATATTAGCAAAAATTGAAATAATTATAAATATAAAAAAGTTTCGCAAATTTCGGGAATCTACTTTTTGAAGAGCCGAGAAAGTGTTGTCACTTGTCAACGTTACCAAATGTTGCCTAAAAACAAATAAAAAGGCTATAAATGACACACATTACACCTAAATTCGAAGTTTGTAATTATCTGCGAAAGCGAATCAGCCTATCGCACATGAAACTAGACGTTAAAAGGTCCAAAATTGACTAATTCGCAAAGTCATCACAGACGTCTTATTTTATTTGCAGCGCCCGCGCTGCTCTTATTATTTAGGTACCTATTGATTAAGCGTAGGCAAATTACTGTATAAAATCTATAAAATAGCCTTATGATTATCACTGCCTGCATTAATATATTTTAACATAAATTAAATCTAATATTTTATAATTTCAAAATCTTTCATTTTTTAAATCATAATATAACATTAAAATATGACAGAGGTGGCATAATAGATAAAGAATCTTTGTCCTCGAACCCTTACGTGAATGGTTATAGAATCGAATCCAATAGTACTTTATCCCGATTTTTTAAAATTTAGTATGACATTCATCTATGAACATCACAGCACAACAAAATATCATAAGGTAAGCCGTATGGCTTCAAAGAAAAATATTGTAAATCGCCTTGAGAAAGATGAACTAGTGCTTTCTTTACAGGTTACGTTGGTGACAAGATATAAATACAAAATGATTACAACCACTATAACTACATGTATCTCTGCTCAACCTGAAAGGGATATAGCATCACGCTATATCCCTTTCGGAGTGAGCAAATTATTAGTGTCCGACCGAAAGTTCGGTTTCGGTTTCGGCCGAGTTTCGGCCAAAAATCAAGTTTCGGCGGCAGTTTCGATTTCGGCCAAAATTGGCCGAAACTTTTGCCGAAACCGAAACTGATTTCGGTAGTTGTCGTACATGCTTGCCTAACTTGGTTTCTCGCGGCAACGCTTTGGCGGACGCTGGCGGCCCTGTTCGGGATTCGTGCGCCGTTCGCATTGCTTTTTTTTTCGAATTTACGCGTGTTTGTTGACCGGGAAAAGTCTTCACAACTTAACCGGGCGGGTGGGTGAACACTGAGGGTGCTCAGCCGGCAATTTATGGGTTGTGTGGCAATGCAAGGGCACCCCTGTGGGTACGAACCTCGACTTGGACCGCCAGCCAAAAATACGATACCTAACGGTGATCTACTAGCGTTTCGGAAGCGACTACCTTGAGAAGAAACGCCGAAAGAAACTCAAGGCTGCGTCGGAGTGTAACTGCGTCGTTTAGACGACAGTTGACGGATGTAATTCGCATTGCTCTATAGCAACACAACTTAGTCAGTGCGTTATCACCCGACGTAAACATTCTTTAGAGGTTATGTTTTGATAGAACTGATTACATGTAAGTTTTTGTTTCATTTTTTTACTTGACCACGTTGACTTTTATACTTGACCACGTGAGTTTCGCTTACGGTTTCGGTTTCGGCCGAAACTGAAGCCACGGCCGAATACTCGGTTTCGGTTTCGGTTTCGTCCGGAAAACCAGTTTCGGTCGGACTCTACAAATTATACATTAGTGGATGTATTTACTTTTCGCTTATTTGTCGTGCTAAGCTGTATGGCGCAGATGCATTTGCCTTCCCCATAAAGGAGAAAATATAACCAAAAAAAAAAGTTAAGGTTAACCAAAAGTTTAAAAAACGTTTATGTTTTGTTATTATCAAAGAGTAATATAATATTGTAGGAAAATGATTATTTTATATCAATATATTCTGTATTACACAAATGATTTTCAAAAGTAATAAGTTTCAAGGGATAATAAATCTGTTTTGCTTATCTTGCAATTAAGGAATCTTTAAACGGATAGTGAATAGCAAAAACATTTATTCGACATTATTAGGCTGTTACTCAAAAGCCGAAGAGTATTTATTGTAGGAAACCTTTACCTTCATGCAGGTGATATTGAGATTAAACGTATAATTGTAAATTATTTTAAAATAACCCTAATCCAAAGAGTAAAATAGCCTTACATTATTTGTCATTAAACAAACATCGCTTCGATTACCATAAATATGAAGAAAGTGCAAGGAAATGATTCATTTCAGCGAATGAATTATCTATACCAGGTAAAAAATGTACTTCTGTGTTAAGTGTGTTTACATATATATGCGCACCATCTATATTCAAAACAACAACCCACAGATTGAAGGAATATTTTTGCTTGGGGGAATGAACCCCCAACATGTAGTGCAGAAATTAATGCCTTAACTGTAGCACATATATAAATGTATGAGTATTTGTATTATATAAACTATGAATATGATTATGTAAAACGAATTGAACTAATAGGCTCAGTTAGGTTTATTATACATCTATATTATTTATACTTCTTCCTATATCTCTACCACCCCCTAAACAATAATAATATATCATCACACAATATCCATTACAGGTGATCAGAGATACACTAGTAGCTGTATCTACTTAATACTTAGATGTCCAATGTGAAGTAGCATAGCTGATAGCTGTTCTCAGAGCTCTTTACTCTTACTTATCTGTTTTTTCTCTCACTCAAATGACCATAGTAGGTACCAAATATTAATTCATAATTAACTAAATTGTTTTTTTTTTCAGATTAGTAAATATGTGGTGGAAAAGAATCCAATGCTCTCATCCTATTATGGCAATTTAATTGTAAATATAGCAAAGAAAAATGTTTTGAAACTGTAAGTTTTGTTATATTTTTGATATTTTAATTTAATTTATGTAAAATAAATTAATATTAATGTCATATAACTGATTAATTAAAAAATATTGTTATTCTAAAAAAGTTACATGAATATAAATTGTTATATAATCCTTTATAAACTGCCAATTGTCTTATGGGTACAGGAAAAAAACAATAAAAATTTTTTATGTTCCTATCAATTTATTTCCCATAATTTATTTTTTAGTAAATACATTTAGTAAATTTAAAAATAATACATATTTTAGTAAAAATTGTAATAAATTAGTTTTTCAATAAATAATTGCCTATGTAAGTAAAATTATATTCATGCAATTACACATTCTGATATAAAATGACAAATTTAGGCAAAAATAACAAAACATTAAAGAGAATGATTTTCTATATTATGATTTTCTTAATTGGCGCTCAACATGTCTAGAATACCCAGGTCTCCAGATTATTCTCATCTCTTGAATTCTACTGTATCTATGAATACTTGAGCAGATAAAATGTTTTGTATTGTATACTTTATTAAAATTTCAGACATCCAGATATAAAAAGGCAAATATGTAAAAAATGCAGATGTATTCTTATAAATAATATCTCTGGAAAGATGAAAATAAAAAGCAACAATAAGTCAAAGATTATAGAATGGAAATGCAAGACATGTGGGACGAAAAGAACTTACCCTGCTGATAAAAACAAAGATCACAGAGTTTGGGCTGAAAGAGAGGAGGCAGTGGTTGAAGTTATTAATTAAATTGTGTAATGTGCACTCTGCTAATCTACTTTCATAAGTGATGGACTTTGTGTTTATACTGCCTTTTAATGTTATAATTGGAAATATACTTTTTAGACATTGTTGATAATAATTTTTATTTATTGTAACAATATTTTAATATATAGTATAGTGGTGTCAACAGTAGATATGGATAAGTGGACTATATATGATAGAGAAGATGAAAATGAATGAAAAAGTATTTATTTCGCCACAAATCAACAAAAAACCAGAAATTTAAATGCAGCAATACAAACAACACACAAAAACAAAAGAAAATACAAAACATATAAACATGGCGAAAATGGGACCTTCATCAGCCTAAAGCCACAGAGGAAGTCTGCAGTGCCGATTTTTGTGAAGGGCCCCGGTCGTGTTACATCTTATAAGAATTATCAATAAACAATAATAAGAATTATCAATAAACAATAAAAATACATATAGCTTAAATAATAAATACAAAATAAATACGAGTGACACTAAAATAAACTATTACATACAATAAATAAATCGACTACCAGATGTATTAGTGATAGACATTATAGTAAAAATATATGTACCTAAAAAAAGAGCAAGAGTATAAGTAAAAAATAAATGAAATAGACTACTTGTAACTAATAGATTATTAAATAAATATCATTTTAATTATATTTTTGAAAACCATTTAGATTTGGATATTCTAAGCGGTGGCGGCAAATTGTTCCAACACTTCGTAGCCTGATAAGGAAAACTACCACGGAATGTTGTCAAGCGGTGTCGCGGTGTTACTAAAAAAAATTCGGAACCTCTCGTCTTATAAGTATTCACGTCTGAGGACCAAACCAACTTGTTGTATAAATATTTTGGTGCCTGAGTAGATAAAGAATAAAGTAAAGAGTAAAGTAGATAAAGGAAGCACATTGACTGTAAGATCCCTGTGGCTCTGGTTACTAACACACTCTCATGTGTGCGTTGAAGCTGAAATAAAGGATGCAATATCCCATGGGAATAAAAATAATTACAGGGTGATGAGGAGTCATTGCAATCTCAATGCAATTGTGGGGAAAAGGTGATGGAATGTGGATAGGAAAATAATAAAGGGTATTCTACCCTTTATTACATTTATTATCAATAATTATTCGTGCGCCGATTGTAAGTAATGGCTACATGTATTAATCTTTATATATTAGTAGATTTTATCTGCACGACTATACCTCCATATACTTCATTGTAAAGGCCAATGTTGTGAATATACCCTCATGTAATTTAATATGACCTACTTATGTGACTAAATCTTAAGAAACAGGTATAATTACAAGGTTATAGCCTATTGATGATGTAGGGACACCTCAGTGATATGCCAATAGCCGTAGCTTTGGTTTTTTTTTTCTATATTAAAAATTCATTGTTTATTCATTTATTTTTATTGTTTAATTTGGATTACATAATTTTTGAAATCTATTAGCCCTAATTAAGTTTGATGGTATAAAATAATTATTCCTTGAAGGGTATCACTACAAACTTAGAATCCAACCTATTCTCTCTTGAATCTGATTTCAAAATGTGAATGAATAAATCATCAGTTACATATAAAATTTATGATACAATAGAGTTTAAAAGCGTTTTTAAAACTGGTCGTTAAATTCTGAAATGAATATCGTCAAAAGTAAGTTAATTTCTTTTTGACCATAAAAATTTATTAGGTATGGATGCCATAACCTGAGTTATTATCTAAAGTTTTTAAATATTCCAACCGCCTTCTACCATTATTTGTCACGTCAGGATAATCCTCAACTAACATCCGAAGAGACTCACTATTCCAACCATCCATATTCCTTATAGTGCCATCTATAACAGCTTCTCTAAATGTACTATTGGTTAAAAAATTGTCGTTAAACTTCTTTATTTCGTCCAACCGCTTTTGTAAAGAGTAGTCAATCATTTTTAAATCTAAATTGTGTATATTTTGTAGATGAGGCTTGTTCTTTTTGTATCGTTCTTTGAATTCTCTAATATATCTTTTTAATTGGTTAGTTACTCTGTGTTTTACATTTGTTGCATTTCTGTAAGTCCTACTCAATAGTTTTGTAATGTCTTTGACAACTTTTCTAATCGTTTTTTTCATAATCCTTTTTCGCTTCGATCGCTCTCGTTTAAGTTTCCTTCTTTGTCTTCGTTTCTTTCTTTTAGCTTCATTTTTAACACCACGATGGCGATTATCGACATCCGAAGATAGACTTGTATCGACACCTGATTCATCAAACCCTTGATATAAATCATAAGATTCATACTTTATAAAACAACAGACGTAGTGTGATCTTCCACAATAATAATCTCCTCTGTATATTCGGAACTCTGGTTCACATTCCACTGCTAACATGCAGTTGCCCCATGGCATGTCGTGTTGATTTGGATCTCCACATACAGTACCGCGAGGTCCTAAAGACAAGAAGAGGAATTATACTAATCAGTGAAACAAATACAACAAAAATAGTACTTAGTTTAGAAAATTACTCAGACTTTATTAAGCCTCATTAATCTACTGTGCCTAAACTTTTCAAGAATGTTACCAGCGATGACGCAAAGTTAAACCCAATAGAGTAATAAATAAAGTCATCTTTTAATTGTAACACATTATTAGCAGAATATCTTCGAAAATTCAGACGACTCACGAGTTTGTTCGTGATTTTTAGACAAGATTTGAGCTTTGAGTCTTTGAGGCATTAACAATATGATTTTGTGTTTTAATTGAGATTACTCTTTCCAATAAGATTTTACTTTAGTTCCAGGTATATACGTTAGATTTCAACAGGCTTAAAATTGACTACAGCGCAAATACCTCACAGAGCTCAACTTACTTACAGCCATTGATAATCCTTACTAATATTATAAATTTGAAAGTGAATATGTTCCGTTCTTACATCAAAACAGCTAAGCCGATTTCGACCTTTACTCTTTACTAATACAATTTTATAATTACGAAATTGTATATGTATGCCGAATCTGTGTAAGGTTATAAGCTGCCTTTTGTTGCGAAAATAAACCTAAGTTGAAATAGGGGATGCAATTTACTACGGGAAATGATTATTTTGTAATTTAAAGATATTAATATGATTTTTGTTACCTAGTTAATTTCTTGATATCGAGGGGTGAAAGGCTATTTGGCTTAAGTGACATTTTTGGTAATATAGTAATATATATATATGTATATATATATATATATATATATATATATATTTGGAATCGGTAAAATACGCTGATCCCGAGATTATATGTATATATTACTATATCACCAAAAATGTCGCTTAAACCAAATAGCCTTTCATCCCTCGATATAATGTTAAGGGTTAAAAAGGGAGTGGGAGTGAAGGGAAAAGGTTGCTTAGATAAAAGTTATGGGCAGGGAGGGCAGAGTAAGAGGGAGGCGAGGGCAAGGTAAGAGAGAGAGGAACGAGGAGGGATTAAGAAAGGGGAATGAAAGGAAGGCGTAAGTGGGAGATGAGTATATTTCAGTATGAATTAGCACGACGTTCATTGACTGTTAGGCAGTACGAAATTTGTCGAGTCAGCAGAGTGCTTTTATTTTTTTATTGTTTCAATAGTTTATTATTTAATTTTAACTTACTTCCGGCGACCATATCCACAGTGTCCCCTAAACCTTGCGTTGAGTTTAAAGCTTCAAACTTCTTTTTAGCTAACTCCTTTGTCCACTCGACTTTCCAATCTTTTGTTTCTACGCTAGAGCTGCTGTAGTCTTCTGCATCATGACCAGCTGGCATAAACTCCCCGGCCTTTCGTCTTATAAAATTCAACACTGGATCTATACGGTAACCTTCCTGATTGACCGTCGCATCTGTAGTAATCGGCATAATGGGATGGGAGTTAAAGAATCTATTTGACTTTTTATTCTTGATATATTTTATTTTATTTTTTGCGAGTATTGCTCCATTTATATCATTCTCAGTATCAAACCGTTTTTGTGTATTAGAATTATCTACATTAGTATTCAAATTGCCTGCATCGTTTAGATGACGTAGAAATGTAATAATTTTGTGTTTTACATCAAAATAATATGCATTTACTATTGTTAACATGCATATTGAAATAATAAGTTTGACTATAACCATCATTGTAAATCTACATATTTGAAATAATGAATATGTTTCATGATGCTATACTAGCTCATAAAAAAGTTGAATGTATTGCGAAACATTCCGATTTTATAGTTGTGATAGGTTTTACGACTAAGTGAAAAGTAAGTATAGATGCTATAAACATAAAAATATTTCATATTGTAGGGTTGTTTTTGTTTTCTGTTAGTACCAGAAAATATCCACTATATGGACCTATAAAATGTAGAGCTTGAATTCGCGATTTTTTATTAGCTTCTTTAGCATCTGATAATTACCTAGCTTGATCTGTTCGGATGATGGTAATTACGAACGAGTCATGCTTTTTTAGTATTCCACCGAAACCGAACATTTTGTCCGTCTTCTACTGGCTATAATTTCAAATCATCTGTATATACGATAGTCGACGCTAAAATAGCATTTACTGCCTCCGAGAACTTGAAAGACATAACGAGGGGTGAAAGGCTATTTGGTTAAAGCGACATTTTTTGGTGATATATATACCCTCGATATCAATATATTAGGATGATCTTATTTTTCGTAATTATATATTTACTTTGTTTCTATAATATTGCTAGTGTCATTATTAATATGTTTAAGGGAAAGAAAAGACCTTGGCCATTTCACCAAAATCAATGATTCTCATAAACAAGTAACATCTTGTTTTGTCTTGTGTTTTATTAAAATAGATTGAAATCATTTAAACTAAGAAATACGGTTTTATCTATAAGAGTATTCACCCCCCGCCCGGTTAAGTTGTGACGACCTTTCCCGGTCAACCAACACGCGTAAATTCGAAAAAAAAAAGAATTATCTGTTCTTATTAACTATACCAAATTTAACTAAGTCGCTAATGACCTACCCTTAACCTGAATGACCATATAAATCTTTAAAAATTGAATTAAATATTCTGGTCAAATAATTGCCTCCAATTTTTGTTATTTATTTGGCACTACACCATTTTTAATCATAATATATAAAATGTTATTGAATATAAAATAAAGCAACTGGCACATCGTACTAGAAGCACCTAAATATACTGTGCAATATAACAGAAAGTTAGGTATCGTTTATGTGATTTTATTTTAAACATGTAGATAAACAATGCTGTTTCTTCCGTATATAATTATTTTATCTATATTCATATCATCCGTAGAATTTTCCGTAATATCTAATATTAAAGACAATCTTCTGTCTTTTCTGAAGAGATCGGTCGATACAGAAAATGGTAAACCATTTTTTGAGTTGTTTCATAATAAAAATGGAAATAAGGAAAAGGATAATACGAATATTGGTAAAAATAAAAATGTATTTACCTCAGACAATAAAAATAATGAATTTGAATACGATAATATTAACAAAAGATGGTTGCCGAAAGTTCGAAGACTGCCGAACGACAAAGAATATCATCGAATCAATCCAGCATTGAATTCTTTGAGACGCAAATCAAGATCTGACTACCGGAGGGATCTAGATTCTTCAGATTCAAGTTCGAGTTTTGAAATGAAAGATTGGAAAGAAGAATGGAAGGAACATTGGTTACAAAAGAAGTTTCAAGCGATCAATTCATCACATCTGACCGGGGATCATGTAAACATGGTGGCTGCCCGTAAGTCTTGACATTCTAATCTTAATGAAATAGACTTATAATGTAACATTATAAAAGTATAAATAGGAGAACAGGTTGTAAAGAGTGTACAATTTTTTTTCTGCTGTTTCCAACTTAGATTAGTAATTGTTTTCTAATAATATTCGCATTTTCTGGTATAAATCAAATAATTCTCACATCTTCTTTCAATGAGTGGTATTAAAACTAAATATGATATTCAAAATACCGTTGAAAAGAAATTTTTTATAGGTATCGATCGGAAATATTGAAAAAAAAAAATGGTTGATATTTGTATGAAAGTTTCGTCAATTTAGTAAACATAAGCAATTCGTTTATTTTTAACTATTTGTTTGTTTTTAAGGACCTTGGGGTGTTCCTTGCGGAGATCCAAATCAACATGATATGCCGTGGGGTTCGTGTATGCTGCCTATGGAATGCGAAGCTGAATATCGCATTTACCGTGGTGACTATTTTTGTGGTAGAACTCAATTCGTCTGTTGTGCTTTACAAATCAACACGTATGATATGTATCAAGGCTTCGATGTTTCATTTTCTGATTCGAGCCTAGCTACAGATAGTGAAGAAATAAAGAATCGAGATAATAACTCTTCAGGAAGTAAGAAAAGGAAGAAAAGAAGAGAGAGAAAAAAGCGTAAAAAAGAACGGATGAAACGGAAAAATAAAATTAAGAAAAAGATAAGAAAAATTATAAAAGAAATAAGAAAAATATTGAACAGAACTTACAGAAACGGCACAAGTTCGAGAAAGAGAAAAACAAAGCAGTTGAAAAAATTTATAAAGGGACTGAAGAGACAATATTTGAAAGATCGTCAATCAGTGAAAGATATTCACGAATCAGAAATGATAAAAATAGATGCAGATTTGAAGAAGCGATTAGATCAGATGAAAGAGGTCAACCAAAATTTCGCCAAGAATAGCACTTTTAGAGATATGGTTGTCAATGGCACGGTAAACCAGAAAAGCATACGAATGTTGCTCCAAGCGTACCCAGACTTGTCAAGTTATTTCGCGCACAGGCGTTCGATGCCAGATAATAACTACAATGATTATTTAAACTATGACATCGATTATGGCTTGGTTTAATATTGATTTTATTGTATCTAAAACTTTAAATATTGGATAGTATATTTCATTGAATCCTTTCTCGTTTTATCTAAAATGCTTTTATGAGTATAATGATTGACCTGACAAAAAAACTTATAGAAGACCAGTAGCGTTCTTTCGATTGATGCACGCAAACATTGCACATGCCCTTATGATAAATAAGTCTGGAATAAATTTCTTAAAGTTAAACAAAACATTATTATAGAAATATAGCGTGAATATCTATAATATAAAAAATAATCGCAAAATGTCTTGATAAGCGCGAAACTCGAGAACGGCTGAACCGATTTGGCTGATTTATTTTTTGTTGTATTTGATGAAGTCTGAGGAAGGTTATTACGGAGAGAATTTTTTTAAAAATTCCCTGCAACTGTCTAAAAATAACACTTTTCTGTATTCTCATAAAAAAATTCGTTATAAGTGATTTTGAACTTTAACACCATACCATAAAGTTTAAATGTTAGTGGACGGGTTCCGGGAAGGCAAAGCAATCGGGTGATGTATAAATATTAATGTCAATATTTGTCAATTTTTATATATATAGCATTAAGGTTCCTTCAAACAATAAAAAACAGCCGACAGTCCAATAGCTATTAACATAAAAAAAAACAATGTGACTTTGTTTTGGAGAAATAGGGCAGAACAAGGGCTGCCGGGACAGCTAGTAGAATATATATTCCATATTCACGCCATCTACCTTTTCTATGAAAGCAATATAGTATTTACTATCATAATATAATATTCAAATTAATCACGCGAATTCTGCCTACCCTGTCCAAAAACCCTATGCACGTCACTGTGGAAGACATACACTTTCCGGCTCACCTGCGCAAGAAACCCCGTCCGTCCATTGTTATCGTATATGGAGTTGATAAAGGATCACCTTTTTTTGTTTATTTTGGCTCAAAGTATTGACCATACTGCACCTGATGTTAGGCTTGTCAGCCTTATAAACCGGTTGTGACTATAGAGATTGAAAATTACCTATAGTTTTATCGATCCTGCCGACCCAAACCAAAATGTTATATTTCACGCTTTTCGACAATTCCTTAGTTCTTGCCGGAATATCACCTACTTTAAAGCTTTGACTACGTGAACCGGCGCGCCTGGTTAAATTTATGTTTCGTTAAAATGATAAGTCTTTAAGTAACGGGCTATCGTATTTTATCAGCCTTGTCTTCGCTATCCTTTAGGCGAGATTGAAGCTAAGCGTAAACCTCTTTTTAAATACAATAGTGTAGTTTTGGGGATCTTCAGATCAAATATATAGCAAAATAAACTTTATAAACTTCTTTATTGCACTTTTAAAAATTATTATTTTTTCGTGATTTTCGTCTTAACACTTTTTTCACGTCTTAAAATTACAGAGCGCTTGCATCCAAAAAAACCGTTTAGTCTTTCTCTCTTTCTATCTTTCATTCCTTTCACTCACATACATTCCGTTCTACGCATTTACTACCTCATACCATCCTACAATAGTTTACAGTTGTTAAAAGAAGTTCTATTCTGAAAATTTATGTAGCTATATGCCTTTCAGGATGAGCAAAGTTTTATTAATGACTATCTATCTGGCGCTTATATTTTGTGCCCAACGTGACCAACGTAGTGCAACTGACCTCGTTCACAGATTCTTTACATATGTTATTCTTATTAGATATTAAGTGTATGGCCTCACAATGTTTTTCTCCACCAGTGAGTATGTGACGCCTTAATTTTTCCTGACAAAAAAAAAACAATGGTAAGTGCCCAAGTTCGACAAAGTTCAAAAAAAGATTCCACTAGACAGCCACCGCTGTTAAAATAACTAAAAATAAATGAAAATAATATTATATATGTAATCAGACACTTAGAATATTGAAAGTCTCGATTTTACAAAGTAAATAACTGATTACTTTGTTTCCTGAAATACGTTAATCGGACTACTATGGGAGGCTTCTGCACCTAAAATCAATACAGGAGGTAAGATATAAGGATAGAAAGCTTGAATCTTAGCGTAACGGTGTAAGACTTAGTAGGAGAGCTTGCTATTGTCTTTTTTTATACTGATACGTAGACATCAATAAACCGCACTGAAAGTTAAGTACAGTCTTTGAGAAAGTCGATAATTATCAAAAAACTAAAGTTCAAAAACAATCTCTATCGTCATTCTGGTTTAGTTATACCATAAATCACATAGTCGTATGAATAACGAGGGCCGCACGGATGCGAGCTTGGCACGTCGCATAACAGCTGCCTATACTCGGCCTTTAGGTTTTTTTTTTCGGCATGTCCTACGTTGGTGGCCTGGGAAAGACCTTCACAACAAAACCGGGCTTGGTGGGCGAACGCAGAGGGCGCTCAGCCAGCGAAATTTATGGGTTGGGCGGCTACGCAAGGGCACCCCAGTGGGTACGGACCTCGACTTGGGCGGCCGGCCAGTTGAAAACGACTCGGCCTTTAAGCTTTTGAAAGCTTTGGCTGAAGGTTGTGCTGATAATGGATTAATTAGCTTTGGTGAAGAATCTACCTTTGGTCGGACACTTCGGCTGAAATTTATAGACGTTATTTTGACTTTGCTTAGCAAAGTCCTCTAAAAATTAATTCGTTTTGACAAAAAACTGATTATATAATAGGAATTTAAGTATAGCCACAGTATTCGCAGAACCAAGTCCATTTTGAGAAAATCGGTGACTTGCTAAATCCTTTGATATTTATTGACTAATATAAATTGTAATATTTTAGTAAAATCTGAGCAAACTTAAAGTTGCCTTTATAAATCTCAGCCTAAATGTGAAAACATTATAGTAAATGATGTAGTTATTGATGAATCTAGCTGCTGCACTATGCTGGCAGAAATCCAAACAGTCTCCAGTGTTACGAATATATGCTAGGTATATTGTTGTCGTATTGTGCATACACTGCACCAGACGTCTGATTATCAGTTAAATATTTGGCACAAAATTAACATTTTTAAATAAAAATTTGATAATATACACTAGATTACATATATCAAATTATTTCAATCTAATAATTGCTGTTGACTTTGAAGGACCTCTATCGTATTGTTGGGCTGGTTGGGTGAACGCTTAAGGCGGTTAGGATGAGATTTATAGACGTTACATTCTTAAATATATATCGTCACGTTATATCCCTTCCGGGGTGAGTAGAAATACATTAGTGGCTGTATCCACAATGCGCTTATATATCGTTCCCAACGTGACCAGCGGAGCATCATATCTACTTTGTGTACTATGCATGCTATTACATCCTCAAATACAGAAAATATCAATAAAATTGTCATGAATAAAAAAAATCCCCGCGGAAATTAACTTTTATAATATTGAATACAAACAAGAATGCCAACGGAATAAATTGTCCTAAATAAATAAGAACAATATTCTGACCTTAAATCGATCTTTCCCCTCGAGCGGAGACGCGTAGGAAATGCCAAGGCAGGCGGTAAAATCACCATCTTCAGCGGCTCTGCCCATGACCACACCGGTTTCTTTTACAACTTTTTTATATGGAAAGTGATTATGAGGCCAAAGATAGAATGTGCTCACCCAATAAATTGACTAGTTGTTTAAATTCTAAGATACTGGAAAAACAATCCCAGGAAGCGAATTTCACTCCTTGGCGGTACACAGCAAAAAAGAGGAGACGAATCGCTGCGTGCGAGCAGTTGGAATTTCAATCATAATAGTGTGCAAGCCCGCTTTTTTTTGAACAGACAAATGTTGATTGGCCATTGGCGGGACAGATTTTTAGAACTCAACCGGGCTTAGAAGGCGAGCACCGATGGTTCCCAACCATCAAATTTATGGGCTTAGGTGGCAACGCAAGGGCACCCCTGTGGGTACGGACCTCGATTTGGGCGGCAAGCCAACGAAAGAACTTTCAGTGATTTACTAGCGTTTCGGAAGCGAGTACCTTGAGAAAAAACATCGAAAGAATCTCAAGGCTTCGTCAGAGTAGAACTACGCCTCGGAGCTAAAACGCACTGGTTATCGACAGTTGACATATGCAAGCTCGCACGGCGTCTTGTCCATTTATGGTAGGAGGTAGAATTTAATTCCTCCGAATGAAATTGTACAACTCAGCCGCACTTTTTCAAGAGTATAGTCTGTAGAAAATGGAAAGGCAGGCAGGTCATTTAAGTCGAATACAGAGGTGAGGCCTACCGAAAAGGCCAGACGTCGTCGCGGGCCGGTGAAGTGGACGCTGTTGTGCCTCCGGTCCCGGCTAGACGGAGAGAAGGAACACCCCAGGGGATTTAGTCGGTGCAAGTCCGACACACCGGGGGGCGACCCTCATCGGCCCCTGAGGCCCGTCAGGGATTTCCCCCGGGTTACAAAAAAAAAAGGTCATTTAAGTCGGTGTTTCAGACTGAGTAGCTTACGCGACGTACATATGTATAGAGATAATACAAGACCTTCGATTTAGTAATAATGATAATCCATTAAACTTTTAGATTAAACGTTAAGATTTTGACTAATAGGGCTTATAAGAATATCTCATCAAATGGTCTTGTATAAATGTGGTCTTACACTTAAATATAATCTAGAAAACAATATTCACCTTTTTTACTAGAATAACGTTATATTTTCATAAAATTAACAAAGTAAACCCAGTAAAAACTACAAAATTAAAAGAAAAAAAAAGGTATAAATAAGCAGGAAATAGAAATACAAAAGGAAGAATGTACAAAAAATAAATATACCGAAATAGGCGTATATTTACAATATTACAATTACAATATTATACGTATTTCTTTATAAAGGTCTTTGATTTTCCGTCCCAGGTTGTATAAATCCACTAACTTAGATTACTTGAAAATAAGTGCGAACTTGAAACTATTAAACGTGCCGGCGATCGTGTCAATGACGCCTAAGTTCATACTTAGCCTCTTCAATCGAATAACTTAGTTGAACTTCTAAACCGAGTTTGAACTTTGAAAGTGACTTCTTATGACTTTCTATTGTCTTCCATTTCGGTTTAAAACAAGCTATTAACCAATTGTTAAAACTCAGTTTTAACTACGGTCATCGCTGTTCTTTGCACGAAACCGTCCTTACTATCCGATGCGATGTAGCATTTTACAGATCTAGTATTAAGAAAGTCAATACTCTATAATGAATGAAGCGTTTAAAAAAACAAAGATTGTCAAACTTGTTTTGTTTATCCCCTACATACTTTGTGGATTTATTATTTACAAGCGCTTTAAAATATTTAATTTATTTATATTTGCCATATGGCAGGCTCACATTTAGGGGGGGACAAGTCATGGCTCGTGCCCAGGGCGCAAAGTTCTTGAGGTGGCAGACGAATACATCACCCAGCTTAACCGCTGTAATACTTCTAAAATAGTAGGACAAACTCTCTATAACAAAAATTGGGTGAAGAATAGTAAAAGCTTTTGTTTTGATGTTTTAACAGTCAACTCAAAAGTCTAATAAAATATACCGTTATTACTTATAAATTATTGTGTGCCCCGTGAAAGGTGGTAGAATTATCACTTATAAGCTCTTTTGGTTTACCTCTCCGTGCGATAAACCTACGAAGTGCTGCTAGAAATACAGTTGATTCTAGTCCTGTAACCAATTCAAGGTGAACTGCTTTCGTAACTAGGCAAATAAATAAGCAATATAGCATTTATTCACCTTATAACCACGTCCTCTCCTGTCACTTATATTGAATCGGCCAGCATAATTTAACCCGGTGCTATTAAATGGTGGTGCTGGATTTATTCTGCATTCGGGTAAATGTCCCATAATCGGTATGGTTGGCCTTGGTTTAGCCTTAAAGCAAGTAACACAGTTGTTTACTATTTTTCTGGCCAACAATTTTCCCTTTGTGGGCTAAATACATTAACGAATAGAGGAAAGTAATAACTGGGGCCCCGCATGTAGCAGTCATTTGTGCTTGCATTGCATAACTAAATTGGTAAAGATGTGTTCATGACTAAGTAAAAATTGATGTTTTTGTTATAAGGGTATTGTGAAAGACCTATCCTGCCACCTACACGAATCATGCCATCTTTCATAAATAGTATTAAAGATAATAAATTAGATTTCTTTGGTAATATTTATATAACCTATATATATAACCTATATAATAATATTTATGTTTTTGCGAATATTTGCCTTCCTACGCAATGAATGCTATTTACAACAATTGTAAAGCATAAAATTGTCTACAAATTGAGCTGTAAGCATTTTTTATAGGATTAATCCATATAGTGATGAAATAGAGGTATGAAAACAAGCGTGGGCTACAAATACTATTTTTTCCCTGCCTTGAAAATTTTTATCCTGTCTCTCGACTGCTAAACAAGTAGCAATTTCGATTGTCTGGACTTGATTGAGCATGGATGTACTTAGGTACAAACGTCTATATCAAAAAATTTAGTGATTCGTTGTTATTTTGAGTTTCAGAACTTAAATAACGTTCCAATAAAGAGCCATCTGACAGACTTTCGTAAATAGGTTTTAAAACTGTTAAAACTTTATCAGTAACAAAGTCCAAACCGATCCGTTGATTGAGTGCTACGTCACTAAAATTACTATAACTTTAAAAATAATTCGTATTTTGTCAAATCCTTTTATGGAGTTATACCTGAATATCTAAACTGTCGAAATATGGAAAAATCGAGAAATACTAGATTGGAATCTAACGAAGTAAGAGATGATAAAATCGAAACGAATTCATTACAAGGTTACTAAGTCGAATCACGTAATCGCTCAGGGCGAAGCTTTGTTAAAGAGCCGGGATACCCTGATCATAAAGCCCTGGGAGTTTCACCTCAATATTCTATTGTTACCAAATATTTTTATATTAAGACATACATTTCTGAATGCGCAGCAAATGTGTTCACAGAATTAGGACATATTTGCTGTTGTATTACGGAGCTTAGCCATATTTTACTTAATTGCAATGCAACCACATTCTTGGAAGCACTATTGATCGAAGATTAGGGTTGTTACTTTCAAATTTTGTATTTTTGTTGTAGAATTTTTTTTTATTGTTGTTCAAGATAATTACATTATATTTAAAAAAAGTTTTTTTTTAAACAAATATTTTAATGAGGCTTTAGTGCACCCTTGATGAATATGCCAGCCTCGTAAGGTATTAAAAAAAAGTTAATTAATTACAAACTGATAAGATATTACAATAATTTAAAGTTTCAAAGGACACATAAGTATCTAAGCTAAGATTTGTAGACGCTACTTTGATTTTGCTTACAAGTTACTCAGAAAATAAGTTATTTTTGGATAAAAATTAAATATATTATAGGAACTTGAGTATAGTGTAAGTGTTCGTAAAGCCACGTTGACGAAATCGAGTACGTACAAAAGAAAATCAATCAAATATACATACATATATATGTTACATATAAATAGTACATATATAAAAAATACAGTATAGAACAAAATTGAACTTAGTCTAAGTTTTTAATATTTTCTCTCTCACCATTCCTTTAAAGGGCCCAAAGGCACAGGACAGTATATCTATATCACAAAAACCGTACATATCGTACATACATATATCCGTGTATATCGTGTGTCAGTGCTACGAGAACGGCGATTAGCTGCGCTATTGGTCACTTTGAGCACGACATATAAGCGTAAAGTGGATACAGCCACTAATGTATCTCTGCTCACCCCGAAAGCCATAAAGCGTGACGATATATTGCTATTAAAAGTCCCTAAAAATTGATCATTTCATTAAAATTATATTGGATTTCATTCATTTTATTGAACCGTGTTAAAATCTACTGGCAATAGACGTTCAGCTTTTATCAATTATTATGTTTTTAAAGCTGTTTACTGAAATATACTTACCTTTTTTTTAACTGGCTCGACAATGTGACTACAGTGCACCTGACGGTTAATACAGTGTAGTCCAAAAACGAAAGCGACCATCAAAGGATGAAAAATCGTTGAAAGTCTCCATCGTCATATCGGCCCACATATTACACCACGACTGAAGGTCTCTAGGTATATGAGTAACTGGCTATACACAAGCTGATCCTGAAACGCGACAGGCGAGTCACTATGACGGTCTTTCCATCAAGAAATTACGACCATCATTGCTCAATATAAAAGATTGAGATTAAAAAAGTATCGTATATATAGAATTTGTTGTCTCAGATTGCGACAACCCTGATTGAGCTTGTTCTAGATTGAACCAGCTAAGTGCTTTCGACAGTTCATATAACAAGCTCTCAGGAAAACTTGAAGGAGGTAATGCAGTCTTGAAATATGCAATTTCCCGCAGATAAAATATGTTTCTACCTATCCACAAGTTTAAATAATACGAGGTTGTTCTTATAATAATATTAAGAATGTTTCTTATGTAGTTGACATAACTTGAGGAAAACTTTATGTGAGGGAGTTCGAAATAACCAAAGTAAAATAAATAATTTGAGTAAAAGATTGGAACTAAATGTAAGGTAAGAATGAAAAAAAAATAACTTTATTAAAATTGACACATCGTAAAAGGTTAAGCCAGACATTAGGATGTGCTGCGGCGAATTGATTACAGGACCCGCAGTCCCAATAATTTGCAGAAGTAGTCACCTTGGGGTTTTTAGCTGGTAAAAGTCCGGCACACCCCGGCTGTTCCCCCCCTTCGCGGCTGAGACAGTCCTATGAGGATTTTCAACAAGTAAAAAAAAAAGACATTAGGATGTAAATCATGGGAACCTAATTTTAAAAACTAACAGAAAATGGCCGAGAATTTGAATATTTGAACTGCAATCTTGCTGGGCCAAGAGATGAATGTGGACTTTCAGGCCTAGCTTACAGCAATGAGGAGAGGATATCCCGGGACAGTGGCGTGCATCCCATACAAGCATAAAAAGGATAGCTTTATTATATTTTAAAATTGAATGAATATGTATATTGACGTCAAATCTAATAATTACTAGATTTAGAGTTTCAGAATCCAAGTTGGACGTAATATATTTATTAAATATTTAATTATAAGATGAAGAAGCCTTTTTTAAGCGTAGTTATACAATTATATGTCGAGATCAATAGGTCTCGACATATTAAACGAAAGTGTTTATAACTTAAAAAAAAAAAGAATATTATTCGAGAAGATTGTTGAATAGATTATTGTTTTTATTTCTTTTTGCAAATTAGATTAGAATATTTCTTTTTGTGTTACTCGTTATTTTAATTTTCTTTTCTTCTGTGCATGTAGCCTACACTTTTAAATATAGGTACATTTGTAATGTTCTTGTTCATGTCTTATATAGTTTTATGTGTTAATGTAGACTGTGTAAGTGTATTTATAAATAAATGAATAAATAAGCGTCTATGGAATATACGCCACTGCCTTATGAGCTTTATCCAGTAGGAGTTTAATCATCGGGGCCACCTTCCTCACGGCTGTTCCATAAAAAAGCTTACAGTTGCCATGTAACGGAATACGTCAGCAGATGCACCTTCATAATAGTTCTACATAATAATAATAGATATATCGTCGCGTTTTATCCCCTTCAGGGTGAGCAGACTTCTTTATTGGTTGTACCCACTTTGCGTTTATATAATCTGCAGTAGCGTTCAATCCATAGATGCATAAAAGCATTGCATGCCCTAACGATAAATAAGTCTGGAATAAAGTATTTAAAGTTAATCAAAAAAACGGAACCATTTACATTTATATCTATTCTATATTCATGCCGTCTATCTCTCCTATGAAAGCCATATAATATTTACTATTATAATATAACATTTATTATTATAATATTCAAATTAATTGCGCGAATTCTGCCTACCCTGTCCAAATATCCTATGCACGTCACTGGCAATATGTAATGTATGTATAAGCAAAGGGAAGCTGATCGCAATTCCGAGGGCAATTATGCATGCTTTTTCTATTACATGCAGGCTTTCTCGAGATATTTTCCTAGACCGGTATTAGCATATGGTGCCTATATCTGCAGCTTATCTGGATATTCATTGTTACGTGCCGGGGTTTGAACCTGTACTTTATGCAACGAAAATTCTACCCCTTTTTATAAAAGCAAAAGTAGCCCAAATAGACAAACGATAATTCCTTTTTCACGAAAACAATCTGGTGTAAATTTTAACACGCTCTCGGCGAATAAAGTTCGCACCGTTTTGAAGCAGAAATCCGCTTTTTCCGCAAAATCCGGTTTCGTTAATTTAATTCATGAAAATGACGAAATTTAATGTTTCCTGCGGCTTTATCATTTTAATGAAAGTGTGACAACGCCTGCCGAAATTTTAATTCAAAATTTAATTGTGTTACATAATTTATTTCGGTTGTTCGTTTTACTATAAATTTAATGTAGGATTGAAACACGCGCAACAATTACATTATAGAATACTATAATGCCCAACTATCAACTAATTAAATTAGTTAACTCTTCCTTAAAGAAGTGTAAGAAAGAAGTAGTTGACAAACATTTTTATACATATTTAAGCTACTCGTAAGTATTGTATTCTTGTAGAATAACTAACTATAATTTATCATCACGCTATATGCCTTTCGGTGTGAGCAGAGATAGCAACAACCGCCAAGTGATGAAAAGTCGCCATCGCCATGTCTGCACACGTATTTCACAACGGACGATAGGTCTCTAGGTATTTGAACCAGGGATGTTACAGAGCTTCGACTCCGACTCCGATAATTCGGAACTTCCGATCGTTATTACACCTTCGGTTCCGACTTCGGTTCCGAAACTTTTTAATCGGAGGTATTCATCGGAGGTCACCACCACTGTTGCAGTCAATTCATTTGATTTTACTTTATATGTTGTTGAAACATAATATCAATTAATCAAACAATCAGTGCTACTTAATTTGTAGAAGACATTTTTTAAAATTCAGTTTAAAAATTGGATTGAAGTGTTGGATTGTGTTGACCCAACTTGATATACGCCGGCGATGCGCTTGAGGGAGCGTGCCGCCCAACTTATCCAGGCGAGAGCGCTGTGTGACCCCGGGGGTTTTAGTCGGTGCAAGTCCGACAACCAAAAAGCTCCCTGAGGTCCGTCAACAATATCCCCCGGGCTATCAAAAAAAAACCTCATATACGCTTGGAAACAGTCTCGATTCTCAACATCTGTCTACACACGAGTGAGATGTAGAGGGAAATGGATTATGCTGTTGTTAATTCAAAAGTTCTGGCTTATACTTTCGAAGACATGTATCAATCCTGCACCATATTAAAATGGGAACAAATTTAAGATATAATAAATAACAAATCTTCACGCTATCAGGCTATGTGAGCAGACATACAATAGTGGTTTTATCTACTTTGCGCTTAAATGTCGTGGACTACGCGACCAGTAGCTCAGGTAATCGCTTTCTCACAGTACTATGAAAATGTTAATAAGAAACAGCAATTTTTATTGTCTGTGTATTTGTAAATTTATCACTTTCTAATTAAAAAGGTTCACTGAATAATGTTTTTATTTGTCCCTTAATAAAACTATTTTATTCTGCCGTCACTTGTGACTGACATTGCCTCCGACTCCGATTCCGACTCCGAATCCGACTCCGATAAATCAAATTTAAAAACTCCGACTCCGACTTCGGTTCCGATAAAACTGCCTCCGTTACATCCCTAATTTGAACAATTGAATATACGTTAACTAATCCCGAAACGCGACGTGCCGAAGCGTGTCACTGTGACGGTCTTTACATTTGTGTACTGTGCTCAGGACCCAGTGACATTGTACTTTTTCTTTGTTTCTCTATTATTTGTATAATTATAACTCAATGCAGACACAAATTTTAGAAACAATATACATTGTTTTTTTTATATTCTTCACATAGTCGTGAATTAATCAAATGTACTCATAGATGGCGGTAGCATCGAAATAAATCTTGCTATCGTTGTGTTTCGTGCATAGATTTGGTGTGGTAGATTATTTAGAGTTAATTATGCGACTTAAATAATAGCACATAAACAAAAAATTTTTAATGAGACAGCATTTTAATGCAGTCTTGAATGAATAATGGATACATCATATAGTTTTATTAAACGACCTTAAAAGGAGAAGGTTTTATGTCTGGCTGTATGTTCTTCCGTAGCTCTGTAATTACTGACTGGTTTGGATAAATCTTCATTATTATAAGTTTTAAGGATCTCTAGGTAACATATACGTAAACTATTCCCAAAACGCGACTGCCCGAAGCGTGTCACTGTGACGGTCTTTACACTTGTATACTGTGGTCTGGATCCAGTGTCGGCATCTGCCTTACCACCTCAAAAAGATGTGATAGATATAATATATCGATGTGTGAAACAATCAGAAATTGTATTTAGTTTATGCATAATTAATTTACAAAAGTAAATTCTATCAATAAAAAAAAACAATTTATTTTTCAATGCAAAAACAGCATGTTACCAACCACATAAACGAGCTTACCGCACAATAAACATGGCTATGTGTGTTTCGGAAAACGGAATAAAATTTATCGGTACCCCAGATTTGTATTCAGGTTTCACAATTTGCTGTATTTATTTAATACAGTTGTACGGGCATATGGGGAGTTTGTGGATATCAGGGTTGCCAATTAATAAACTTAAATTCTTGGAATTTTATTTAAAGAAATATATACATATATATTGTCGAATTAGTCATTAAAATTTAAAATTGTTAATTGTTAAATAAGTTACCATTCCACGGTAACATTAAAAACTAATATTTCTCTATGTTCCGATTTAAATTCATTCTCGCATATATCAAAATTGATAGTATAAATTTCAAGAAATATAAAAGTAAGAATAAAGATCGATTGAAAATAGATAGAATGTAAAAACTGAGGATTGGTCTTCAGATGCATATATACTAAAGATAGAATATATAAACAAATCTTCTATATATATTTTTTTCAATATGAATATCACAACCACAAAAACTACGCGTGCTGGATTTCGGTACCACAGATTTACGGTGATTTCTATTTCAGCTAGAACTAAGAAAGTCCTTAACTCTTGCCTTAGTCTGGTTATTGCATTTGTTTTTTTTTTATATTTGTATAAAGTGGTATGATTGTAGTAACTATCGGTAGGTGGCTGTCTCTGGAAAGTCGTGCTCCCTTTTCGGATTGCACTATATTTTCCACCGGGTTAGTCATAGGGTCGATTATAAATTAAAAAAATGTTCTGATTGACCTATCATCGTAAAACTTAAAGTATTAAAACAAGAAATTTGACATTTAAGCATTAGTTTCTTTTTATGATGTAGGCATTCACTAAGTGTGTATTTTATAGTAAGCCCCAGTAAATTTTAAGGAACAGATGAAATTTTGTTTGAAATTCGTCGGTGTTAAGTGAAAGTCACACCTGGGCGATGCAAGCCGCGTTTGCTCTTAAGTTATAAATAAAGTGTATTCAACACGAGACAATTTATAAATAAATTTCGGGAAAATTATGAAGCTGGCAATCCTTTCCAGATGGGGTTTGCGGGTGCTGCGCGAACCCGCTATCAGCATTACACGACTATCACCGACGTAGCAACTCCCAGCGTTTATGCTTCGGGAATCACATTAGTAGGTTTTTAAAGTAATTATATGGATTTGTATTGTAATGAAAATAATTTTAGGTTATTTTTGAAACGATTGTATTTTAATCATAGTTAAGACTTAAGAATAACCTATTATAAAAATTGCAATATTAATATCACTACTATAATAATAAATTAAAAAAAAGTTAAGTCCATCAACAATGAGCAGACAGTTATAATACGAGTATATGCCGATCCGATTCTCTACATGTAAATATTTTTTAGTTCGTAAATTATGGTGTCCATGATGATATTTGTTGTTAATATTGTAGAAGGGAACTTGTAATTGCTTAGGTATGCTTATTGTGAAGCTGTATACTTAACCTGTTAACCGGGAAATTAGCTATTGCTCAACTCGTTTCAGAATGGGGACTTTTTGTTCACAGCGATAAGTAATATCACACCTCAAATAGTTTTCCCGTTAATAGCGCTCCAGTTACAGATTCCAAGAACTTGAAAATTCATGACGCATCGACAATATGATGGCATATATGTATATAACCACTTTAAGATTTAATAGATAAGGACAACGTAGAACGTAATGTGTTCAATATATAATGATTAATTTCCATGACGAAATATTTCGTCATACCCAGTTAACAGGTTAATGTATTACGGGGCGAGCGCAGTCGTACCCTAGTTGTCATGTAATCAACAAGTCTCAATAAATAGCCAGTGACGTCTTACTGATATTTTATTTTATAAATTTACAACAAATACCTAAAATATTAAGTTATATGGCTCTTGATGATAGTCCTTTAGAGCCTGTTGTTAGTATATTTGAATATTCAGTAGTTATTGACGTCAAAACCAACGACATAAGTGACGCGCACTTTACCCCACGCTATCAGATAAATCACCAATTACATGTAGCATTATACCATCGGGACATGTTGCTATCCAGATCTAACACCAGCCCACTAAACTGGACCAACACGTCAGGAAGTCCACAATAACAATAAATAAACAATTCTCCGATAAAAGAAATAGAGAACATAACTGCTCGCGTTTCAAGGTTGGACATCAACCGACCGAGGGTTTTTCCACATACTATTGTCTGAAATTATATATTATTTTTGTAAGATAAAAAGCATGTTTTTGTAAAATTAATTATGGAATAATTATAGCAACTAACAATTTTTTTCTACGCCTGTTGTGCTTACAAAGAAATATGTTCCGTAAATTCAATAGAACTATTTACGAAATGCAACGGCAAGTTGGAATGTAACAAGGAACTTTTACTTAAAATGGTGCTATTCGCTGCCACAGGGGCCGCAAGTTTATCCATAAAATGTAAAGTATCGGCACCCGGTGCGAGCGACACAAAATCCATACTGTTTACATTCACCGAAACACATCGCACCTTAAAACTTGCTGTAATTCTAAATATTTATGCATTATCCATAGAATTAAGAAATATAATGAAACTACATATATGCGAAATACATAGAAATACAGCCGATTATATAGAACATATATTTAAGAGGACATATGTTCTTAAATAGAACACTTAAAGAACAACACTAAACGAACTTTGGCAATTTGAGAGGCCATGACCCAATTTTTAATTAAATGATGGCATTGTTATGTCATACTTGAAATACCGCAGAGCTCAAGGATAAACATAGAACGAATTAGGTATGAATGATTACTCATGCTCCGCAGCTTGTGGAAACAGGAAAGATATTGCTTCTTTTTGTTTCTTCTTTGTTTTTCTTGTATTATTATCAGCCCCATAACTACATATAATAACATAATAATCAGTCTTCACTCTCCAAGCACCTAGTTTGTCACCCGTGATGTGGGCACGGCCTAAATAATTGTCACTTTTGTAGCAAATTATGATGGAGCTGACCTGGCGAACTTCGTATCGCTTCACAGTCAATAAATATTATGGTAACTTTTAGATAAATCTACTTCTCCTCTCCTATTCTCTTTGTTGTTAATATTCTACCCTTAATTTTCAGAATATTAATAGACTAAAGCAGCGCGGAGATGGAAGCTCTTTCACTTATTTTTGTTTGCTAATTTTAATTTTGCGATATCTCTTAAGGTATTAATTTAAATTATATGATACAAAGGATTATCGTAACGGGTATGAAATGTTAAGTAGCCAACGTGATTAAATTGATAAGAATTAATTCTGTATCCGTCTAAATAGTTTTCAAATGACTGTATTTTACGTGCCTATTTTTGTAGGAGTTAGAATGGTATAGTAAACTATCCTTAAAAGATAGATATATACTGTTTAGGAGTTTTCTGTAGAGCTATGAAAGAGGAATTATCTCACCATATATTGTTTCGTTATATTTCAAAGAGATTTGCCAGCATCTTCGATAACAGCTTCCAGGCGGATTGATTTTTTCAGATTTAGTCAATTGTTGAGATATTTCAACAAATTTATAACAAAATTTCAACAAATTATACACCAAAACCTTTCTCGTGAATCATTCTGTTTATTAGTGACGCAGCATGGAAATTTACTGGTAATTTTGTAGTTGTTCGCGAACAGAAAGACACGGTTTTCGGACTTTGATTTATAATAAGAGTATGTAATGTAATAGTAATCCTCGATTCTTGATACCCTGCGCGTGATTATTATACAGAAATTATGGTAACTTAGTCGAGTTTTCTGAATCATGGTAAATGAGAATTGGATTCTTTGTACTAAGACGTTTTTTAATTTATATGCAGAAAAGTCATGTTTAATTCAATATTGCTAGCATATTTTTACGTTTTGTTACTCTGATTTTGATAAACTTTAGTACAAAATTAAAAATAAAATGTAAATATTTTACATTGTAGTTTTTCTCTCTAAAATTTGTATCATTATAACTCAACGCAGACACAAAGTTTTCGGAACAATATACATTCCTTTTTTTATATTCTTCACATAGTCATGAACTAATGAAATGTACCAATAGATGGCGGTAGCATCGAAATAAATCTCCCAACCGTTGTGTTTCGTGGACATACTTGAGTGGTGAGGTAGATTGTTTAGAGTTAAATGTAAGGCAACACATAAAGCACCTAAAATAAAAATTTTTGACGAGATAGCATTTTAATGTAGTCTTGAATAAATAATAGATACATCATATAGTTTTATTTAATGACCTTAAAAAGGGGAAGGTTCTATGTCTGGCTATATGTTCTTCCGTAGCTCTGTAATTACAGACTGGTTTGGATATATCTTCATTATTATAAGGTTTTAAGGATTATAGCTCAGTGGCCAAGTGGCTACGTTGAACCTGTTTTTTTTTTTTACACTGGTTCGACATAGTGACTAGAGAGTACCTGATGTTAAGTACAATGTAGTCCAAAAACGAAAGGGACTATCAAAGGATGAAAATCCATTGATAGTCTACATCGTCATGTCGGCCCACATATACCACGACTGAAGGTCTCAAGGTATATAAGCTACTGGATATGCACAAGCTGATCCCGAAACGCGAGAAACCGAAACTGGTCACTATGACGGGCTTTACACCCATGCACTGTCGTCGCGATCCAGACGGGCGCCGACGCCCTACCACCTCGCTGCTGCTCGTTTAGCACCACCCAGGAGTCACGTGTAGGGGAACTAGGGTAAAGCCGACGGACCCGAGTAGCTTCGACTCCCAAAATCCAATGATGTGATGTACGAGTACAGTCTAGTCCAAGAATCGCAGTGACAGCTAAAGGACAAAAATCCATCGCCATATATGTTGGCCCATATATGGCACGACGGAAGATCTCTAGGTAACATATACGCAGACTGCTTCCGAAGTACAGCAGGCCGAAGCAAGTCACTATGACGGTCTTTGCACTTGTGTATTGTTGTCATGACCCAGTTTGGCTTATTACCTGAATTTCGTCAGCTTGGACATGGTTTCGCAAATACTTAGGTTATACTCAAATTCTTATCTTAGTTTTTGTTAGAGACGAACCTGTTTTTATAGAAAATCAGTCAAAGTAGCGTCTAAAAATCTGAGCCTCAGAAGTTTATTTTTTTTCACAACTTCAAGGGATTTTTTGAGTTCAGTTTTTACTCGATTCAGAGATTTCTTTTTTCTTTTTTATATACTGGATCCTAAATATGTACAAAGATATTTCTTCAGCATTCTGCATAAAATATCGTTAGGAAATATTCGACAATTTGCCAAGGAAAGAAAAGCACCGGAAGTACGGCCCGCAGGCAAACGGAAGCGGATATAAGATAGCAGACATGGCGGCCGGTTGTTCGCGCTAATAATTACATTTTCTCATAACATTATTGTCTGGGTTGTCATTAGATAGGCTCTAACAATGAGACTGTAACGTTCACAGAAATTTCTTTGTATTTACTATATGTTAATAATAATAATATATTGAAGACCAGTAGCACAGCTGATCGCTGTTCTCAGGGCACTCGCACATGACATTTCTATTAGATGCCGTGCGAGCTTCCTCACGATATTTTTTCTTCACCGGTGACTATATGGTACTTAAATTCGTACGTAATCTGGAAAAACCCAGAGGTACTTGCCGGGATTTGAGCCTACGACCTTTACCGCGAATAGAAACTGGTTAATTATCCATTAGAAAAATATTCGGGGCCAAACTGTATTATTTATATATGTAAAATTCAATGGCTGTTCGTTAGTCTCGCTAAAACTCGAGAACGGCGAATCGATTTGGCTAATTTTGGTTTTGAATTAATTGTTGAAGTCCAGAAAAGGTTTAAAAAGTGAGTAAATATGAAAAAAAAAATGCAAGAATATAGTAAAAAAAAACAATTGTTTTTTCCCATACAAACCACTCTGTCCCCAGCTGTCAAACATATGATGTCAATCAAAACAAAACAAAGGCATGCCTTCAAGTTGATTAGAGGTTGCATGTTATTAATGAAAAATTATAATTTATACGCCAAGTAATCAAACAAAAAATAACCCAACAATGTCCCATAAGGCATTATAGTAAAAATATCATTACCTTAGATATGACTTAAGTATTTCAATGCACTTTTATTTGTATTAGACTGCGACAGGCCAATAACTTTTGGCAGAATGAAATCTGACGGGGCAGCTATTAACATAAAAAAAAGAATGTAACTTTGTTTTAGAGAAATAGGGCAGAACATGGCCTGCCGGAATAGCTAGTTTGAAATATAAATAATTGACATTGTAAACTCTTTCTATTATTTATGTAATTATTCCATGACGCAAAAATTGTTTTCGTAACAAGATACATTAGTTTTTTTTATTCTTCACCAGTCGGCACCAAAACGAGGAAGAAAAATTGGTGGGAGGCGGAAAGTGTCCCTTCTATAAGAAATGTTATTATGTATTCTGTGCGATCAACACAAATGGCTTAATCTTTGATAAGTGTTTGTCTATTTTACACTTCCTAATTCTATGACTGTTATTTTATACAATTATAGCATGTAGACGCCGCCCGATACGTAATTGTCGCCCTAAGAGTCGTTAGGGTGTTACGAGACGTGCGGGGTAAGAGGATGCGCGCGGGCACGGCTTTAGCAAGTTAGTCGACTACCGAGACGCAAGGCGAGAGTACGTGCGTGTACGTCGCAGTTCGGTGTGCCTTAAAGTGCAAATAAACAGTAAAACGCCAAAATCCGTGTCTTTCTACAACCACATCCACGATCACCGGTCATACATTGAGTTATTGCTCAAAGATTTAGATTTTGCACAATACGGTGCGCTCAGAGCTTTGTAACCTGTTTCTAATAAACTGAGGTCACGTAAGCCCTTGTCATAATACATCATTTCTATTCAACCAGCAAGCAATTTAGTTTACTGATATGCCAGCATAAATCTTGTATCTCCCGGGATTGCTTCAGAATGCTAGAAACCTTTACAATTGCTAAAATCGAGCTTCTGGTCACGTTTGAATACTACTCTCGCAATTTTGATGTATAAAATAAATGTTACGCTATCCAACAGTAGCCTGTACGTTTATTTATTTAGAAATCGTTTTTATTTCATTTTCACACAGCACAGTGAGCACACCACATCTGATGGTAAGTATGTTGCAGTCCAATAAACTGTAGAGGTGGAGTACACAACATCAAGAAGATGATCAGCACAATTAGAATTGTAATGAGAAACCTTGACATAATTATAAATGTATTAATACTACAGCTTTTCTTCAAGAGCGCACCGTGTTCAAATTTTTTCTTCAAAGGTCACTATTTAACTTCTTATTTTTTCGACAGATAATTAAAAAAGTGTAATCTAAGTCTTCGAAAAAAGCTAACTAACAAACTCTGAGGCTGATATTTATAGACGTTTTCTTGGACTTTACTGAAACATTATAATTAATATTACTCAATGAATTTCAAAGGATTTGGTAAGTCACCGATTTTGTCAACAAGGTCTTGGCATTGTGAATACTATGGCATATAATAAAAATTTGAGTATCAAATTCTTATTATATGTTCAGTTTTTGTCAAACCTAATTTATTCTTTGAGAACTTTGTTAATCATAGTGAAAATAACATCTATAAAACTCAGCCTGAGATAACTAAAGAATTAAAGTAAATAATAATATAAAAAAAGAAAATTAAATACATGCTAAATAGAAATATCAAGTAAAAAAATCATTAAATGAATAGATGATTTTGTTCCTGATAGGACTTAACGCTGGTAGCAGGGATAAACTTTTACAACTTCACCGGGTGAGAGGGGCGAGCACAAAAGGCGCTCAGCCAGCCAGTTATAAATTAGGTGGATTTAGCCGTGGTGGCTGCCGGCAGAATAGAATAGCACCCCCCTCTTCTTGCCGCGGTGTCGTAAAAGGCGACTAAGGTATCCCTTTAACACCGCAATTCAACCAGGTGCTCAGAGCAGGAAAACTCGACCAAACCTGCATCCTGCTCCTTCCCGATCGTACTGGTTCTCCATTCCATCGGGCCTGAGGGAGCTCGGACGAGAGAGTGCTTTTCTGGCAGCGCGTTCAGTTATGCCCTTAAATATCTCCTGCGCAATTGGCTGTTTCCGAAAACTGGACCTCGATTTTCTTTATCGGTGTTGAAACAGTCGCCGTGGCCGAACCCGGCTAGGACATCATCAGGTGGCAACGCAAAGGCACCCTGTGGGCACGAACCTCGACTCGGGCGTCCAGCCAGGGAAAGAACCTAGCAGTGATCTATAATCGTTGTATATGTAGGCCGGCATGACGTCACATACTATCAATGGATCATTGGGGATCATTAGCGTCCTTGGACTAGGCTGTACTTATTATCAGGTGTTGTGTCGTCAATTTGTCGAGACATTATTGAAAACTTACCGAGCTGGATTTATAAAATTGCCCTCGTATCATTTATAGTCCAAAAATATCGACTTGACGAATGTAATCTTAGATGTTCATTGCACGACACAGCTATTCTACACTTAAAGATAAATCAGTAACATAGCAAACATGATATATCCGTGAAAATAATTGTTTTTTTTTTTAAATCTATTTGTTACATTGTTTTGTTGGAAACTATGGTAGAAAAGTCGACGTAACTAAATTATGGTAAGTAAGAATTCTACTTTTTTTTCCTAAAGACCTTGTTTTACTCGGGGATAAAGATAAAGAAATCCGTGATTTTACAATGTTTTCTTTGTCGCAAAACAACTAAATTTGCACATAGATGGCAGTACCCTCGAAATAAATCTCACAATAGTTGTGTTACGTCGATATGTATTGTATTATTCGTATATTGTTAGTTGTTACAACATTTAAGATGCATTTTTGATTTTTTTGAATGAACTACATTATAATTCTTATAAAGGATTTAATGTAGTCTTAAATAAATAATGCGCATAATATTTAAGTCTTTACGCATGTAACCTTTATTATTGTGTTAGCATATATTAAAGTCGTTGTTGGCCTTAGCCAGTATTACATTATATCGATATGCTTCGCCAGGCAGTAGACTTGAGAGAGTCTACTAGTCTACGGGAGGAAGTAACGGGGTTAATAGAAACACAAAACATTACAAAAGTAAGAGTTTTGGGAGTCGAAGCTGCTCGCGTCCGTAGGCTTTACCCTAGTTCCCTACACGTGACTCCTGGGTGGTGCTAAACGAGCAGCAGTGAGGTGGTAGGGCGTCGGAGCCCGTCTGGATCGCAACCAGAGTACATGGGTGTAAAGCTCGTCATAGTGACCAGATTCGGCTTGTCGCGTTTCGGGATCAGCTTGTGTATATCCAGTAGCTCATATACCTAGAGACCTTCAGTCGTGGTATATGTGGGCCGACATGACGATGTAGACTATCAATAGATTTTCATCCTTTGATAGTCCCTATCGTTTTTGGACTACACTGTACTTACCATCAGGTACTTTGTAGTCACTATGTCGCGCCAGTGTAAAAAAAAGAGTGGATACAATTGGGTAAGTACTTCACTCATCATGGGGTAGCTGAAGGATGAAAGAAAAGAGAAGTGAAAGATAATGTAAGACATATAGTATGTCTAGAGACATAGCATTTAGGGAGCTAATTAAACACGACCGTACTAGATAGATACCATGTAATAATAAAGAAACGAAAACTATTTATTTCTACCTTACATTACATAGTCGCTCTTATCTAAATATGTTTTTATCACTTATTCGAAACCATACCGTTCTACCGGTTCTCTTACTCGCTTGGGTTTCTCCAACCGTAGCTCGGTTACTGCGACGGTTTCCGTGGCAATCGGAAGCTTTAAAGGAGCTGAATCGTCACAAGTATCATTATTTGGTTCGGTTATTATAGCCGATGCCCTGTCTGTAGCAGTTCCATCTATGCTTATATTATTACTAGCTGATCCGGCAAACATTATTTTGCTATATAAGGTTTTGTAATATCTTCTAAGATGTTCATTGAAATTAAGTGATGTCAAAGACAATTTTGTTCACAATTAAATACTCTTAATCAACAACACATTTATTTGGATAAAGATTAATATTATTACGTTGATACAACTCTTAACAAATAATGCATTAATTTCGACCAAATTTGTTTACCATAAAAACGGTTCTAGTGACTTAATCTTAAAAGATAGACATATACTGTTGGGGACATTTTTTTAGATCATTACAAGAGAAATAATTCTTTCTTACATATATTTTTGGTATCTTGAACCGTTTTTGCAGCGCACGCAATGGAAGCCCTCAAGGATGAATAATTTTCCCCGTTTTTTCACATTTTCCATTATTTCTGCACTCCTAATAATTGCATCGTGATGTTATATAGCCTAAAGCCTTCCTCGATAAATGGTCTATTCAACTCGAATTTACGAATTTGAATTGTTTATTTTAAGGTGGGTCGTCTATTACATAATTTTTCAAGAGGTCCAACTATACAAGAGTGCTTATGTATATTAGGTTTATATTTACTGTGTTAAATTGACACATCAAACAATTTTCCATTAAAAAGTCCAGTACGATAAAATAGCTAATAGTTTTGAGTTTTGCGTGCATTTAAAATGTACTGAATAATTTCGGGTCAATCGATTTTGCGTCGAGAGCTCCGTTGACCGAAGCATCGTTCGTCGGCAAATTTTTGTTATTTTAGTACATAATAATATCTTTATATACCCACTTATAATACTGAAGTTTATATTTCAGTATATAGTTTATATACTCGAATATAATTAAAATTAAATTTAAATATTTGTTATTAGACTGTGGAATGATTTTTCTGCAAGATTTTTCCCCATCTTTACTCTTATATATACATATAAGAATCACGCACACAACACTCGCTATATGATGCGGGGAGCGACCCAAACATTTACCAAAATTTAATATCTTGTGTACTACGTTATTGGCATTCTAGATTTTTAAAATTTTTTGTTTCCTATTTTTGTATATAATCTTATAATATGCTGTGTAGTTACCGTTGAATAAATAAATAAATAAATTTTATTTTTATTCAAACTCGGCACACTGATTACACTGGATAAGGTTAGAAAGCACAGAATAATACAAAAACCGATTAAGTATAACAAGATCAATTATCTACCAATAGTCCTAGCGATCATGCCGGCCTACATAATAATTCCTTTATACTTCGCTTAAAGAACCCAATATCATATGAAGACGGGAACACCCTGACCAGGAAAAGATTCTAAATTCCAATGAACCAATAAAGGTAAAAGTACAGTGAGCAAGATAGGCAGAGATAGGTAAGAGTAGAGAAGTGAGAGACAGAGAGGTATCATTTTATTACTTGACAGGCTTGCGCTTGACCTCAATCTCACCTGTTAAAAAAGTAATGATGAGGCCGACGATGGAGCGCGATCGCGCAGCAAATACCAATTCACTCGACGTTTGAAGATTCCCATATCATAAGAACTTTTAAGTGTGAAAAGACTTTTGAGCTGGTTGGCATGATCGTGGCCAGTATCGATGAAAATTAACTAGTTAATGGATTATGCTTGAACCTAAGTGCGATGTAGTCATTATACAGGGCTAGTATAGAAAAAAGTCTAACGCTAGGTTCGCATGTGTATCATTTGCTGTATGCGGTCTCCGTACTTCCTAACTGTGTAAGTTACCGATTTTCTTAACATGGATTTGGTACTGTGAATATTTAGCCTATACTTAAGTTTCTATTATATGGTCAGTTTCTTATCAAAGTGGTATTTATTTCCTGAGTAAAGTTTAAGCAAAGTCAAATTAGCGTCGATTTATTTCAGTTTAAATGTCCCAAAAATGGTAGTTTAACACGTTCGCTACCAGCGCCGCATATATGCGTCGTCTCAGTTCTTGCATTTGAGCCCCCCCCCCCCCCAGCTGCAAATGAACGGCGTGTTTACTTTTTCAGTTTGTTACACTTATTTTTCTCCGAAACAGTTGTTATGGACTGTAAAAGAACATAATGGATTCAGACTGACCTTGGTCTGGAGATAATTAGTTTTTTTTTTTATAAATATAATATTAAAAATATCAAAACTATTTAAAGTCATATTATATGAAAAAATTCTTTGGGCTGTTGTGTTTGTGTTCAAGATATTTTTCTCAAGCGCCGGTAGCGAACGTGTTAAAGAAAAGAGAATAATACATGTGTGAACCCGGCTTAATATAATGAAAATTAGTGAGACAAAAAGATAAGGTTTATTTTAGGGTAATTACCCCAGCTGCGAAAGACAAGCCACATCGAGTTGAATTGATTACCCCAGCCTTCCGAGTCATTTGATCACTGATACTTTTAATTAGGGTTTCGAATTTCAGATGCGGTTATTTATTTTGTGTCGGATATTCGGATGTTTTACGGATTTATGACGTAGTTTGTAGTG
This sequence comes from Automeris io, assembly GCA_036320925.1. Lineage (NCBI taxonomy): Eukaryota > Metazoa > Arthropoda > Insecta > Lepidoptera > Saturniidae > Automeris > Automeris io. The sequence goes on from JAUDJH010000018.1 coordinate 1,332,358, forward strand.
GCTACAGATAACAATGATGATCTTGAGTGTGAGTTTCGGTATCGGGAAACTGCATTGTGATGAGCAGATTAGCCTGTGGTGAGTCACGAATGTGGATATATATATATATATATATATATATATATATATATATAATAAGTAGGGAATTCTTTATATAGTTCCCGATGACATGCATAAACCTTGTTTTTGGTGACCCGGGTGAAAATCATACATAGGACCCTCGAATCTCCCCAATGTGAGGACAGCGACCCCGGTGTGTCAGACTGCTACTGACTAAAAACACACAAGGTATCCTTAGAATCACTCTACCCGGACTTAGGAACTCCAGATTCTACCAGACGTCCGGGGAGCGAACAGTCTGTTTAGACTTCATCTCTGGGAGAGGTGAGTGTAGCCCACCGCTCCAAACCTTGCTCACGGGCGGCGCACCGTATACTGTGCCCCACCTCTCTCTCATCCGGTTAGCAGACTCCCTTAAGTCTACTGTCCGGCTAGTGTCATAAAGGGATGTCGCGCTGATCGCGCTCGAAGGCGTTCTTCTTGCGACGGTGCCTTAGCCGCAGAATGCCCAGGGTGATAGTACACTCCCTGTCCCTTTCGGCGGCTACCTTCTGCTTTATCACAACCGGGTTGGAATCGGATTTATGATGTAAATTAATATTTGTAATCTTTTATGTCGTTACTCGGCGGATTGGTCGAGTGTGTGCAAAACTCAATTACAGCTCGGCAGTGTTGCTAGAACCGTATCGAAGTTACACGCACACATATTCGAATATGGAACATTTAGTAATAATAATAATCTTTATTTCAACACAAAACTTATGCATATACACCGGGCTATAAGTCTCACCAATTAAGTAAATCTTGTCTCTGGTGAGACCCGCACTTCCGTTCGGGTTATTCAAGGGTGTCTTGTGTTTTTATATGGATATTCACGGTATACGTTTATTGCTATGTGTGGGAGCGAGAGAGAGAGTGTGTGTGTGTGAGAGGTTATTTTCTGAGGCTGGTAACATTTACGATGAAAAGCGTAATCGTTTGCTATCAAAAAATGCTGAAAAGCTTGTTTTAACCATCTCAACTTACCACTGATCAATTTTAATTACTAAAGTGTTGTAATTTGGAAATAAATACATAACTTTGACTAATATAACGTGTCTTTTTTACATGATTTGGTATTCGGTATTCAGCCGAATAGTACGTATTATTCGGCCGAAAAAGTGGCCGAATAGGCCGAATACCGAATAGTTGGCGAATATTCGTGGCATCTCTACTCTAATCACATGTTATGTAGTCATAATGATAAAGATTACAGTTTTTAGCGCAGTATCCTAAACTATCCGAAATATACTAATTACGGCTATCAATTGATTCGAAATGTGAATCGTTAAATTCAATCGGTAATTGTAGGAAGATTGCGTCACATCATTGGCTTCATTATCACCAACTATCAGGCGAGATTTAGGTTCAGCGCAATCCTGTTTTTTTTTTAATCCGACTGGGATTCGTCTAAAAGACATTTCAATGTAGTTCTAGAATGTCATCGGTCGCTGTCATCATGGTCGGCCTGATACTTTCCACGATATATTGCCTCAAGGTGTATAAATATTCGGATATTCGGTACTTTTAGTTTAAGATACGGATATTCATGACATCTCTAGTTTTAATTGGCGCGGGCAGCAGTTTTTTGCATGTGTATTGATCGGCCGGCCTCCTTGACACTACAATTAGAACAAGTAACACTTAATTGTAGGTTTATTTTTAATATAGGTTTTGGGTGTGACTTCGTCCACGTTTAAGATGGCAATTTTTTTGGCTTTAGTCGGACATTTTCAGTTTTTTTGTTTTGTCCAGTTAAATATTGCGACAGAATTGATATGACGTGACTCCGAAAACTTTTGTCAATTCCATTAATCTTGTATTTTCTACGGGCTTTTTTGAAAATATTATTTTGTCTAGACTCTCAGAATTGTTCAACTTTAAAATTGAAAGTCTCATCTCTTAAAAAGTATTTATAGCTATGTAAGTCTGATTCTCAGGTTTCATCTAAAATTTCTGGCTAATATTTTTCAAGGGCTTTGGGCACACCGTATTCGCGTAAAATGGATACAGCCACTAATGTATCACTGGTCACCCCGATAGGGATATAGGATGACTATATATATTTCTAGATAATGTAGCAACATATCCGGCTTTCGTTTTATAGAAAATGGTAATCCTATTTATATTTGTCTTCACGGACGTCGGTTAAGGCCTCCGATTTAGCTCACAAGTTGACGATATTTATGTGTCTTTACTGTAAGTAGAGATGGACAAAATATAATCTGATTAATGATTAACGATTACAAAATGTAGTCGTAACTTTAATTTTTTTTGGTCTGTAATCATGATTAAATCCATTTAAAACATTAAGAAATCATAAATGTGTATACAATCTGGGATTCTGTAGTGTTTAAAATGCAGCAGAGCAAAATGCAGTCATATAAATGGTAATAATTTTTATTAATATGATCACATTTTGCCCATCTATGTCTGTAACTCCAGTAACCTATAGTCTTGTTAAAAGATCTATCACAATATAGGAATGTCTAGATGTAAGTATTGATGAAACACAATTTCTTAAATCGAATTTTGATGTGTATATTTAAGTAATTACTTGATATTGCCTTCTATATGCTAACCCTTTTTGATGCTGTTGTTTTTTTTTTTGTATTCTTTTTGTTTTTTTTTTGTGTTTTGGTTTTAGTTGTCTTTTTTGATATTGTTAGTTAATGCTTTTGGGCCATGCCGTGGCTGTCTATTATTGGTATCCGTTACCGACATTTAGCTTATGTATGTGATTCAGATTGTGAATGTGAAGTATAATAGAGCTGTTGACAGCCAATAAATAAATAAATAAATAATAATAAATAAACCCAGGAATTGGAAGTTTTTCAAGGTGGATAAAAAGCTACTGTCTGCTCCCCCCAGCTAGTCCTTTAATCCTTGTTTCTCAATTATAGGTATAGATCCGATGAAAAAAGTCGTATAGCACAGCGCTTTAGGTGGACAACCTGCGATATATGAGTAGGGTGGAATGCAAGGGCATCCCTGTGGGTACGAGCCTCGAGTTGGGCGGCCGGCCAGGAAAAGAGCCTAACCGTGATCAACTAGAGTTTCAGAAGTATTGAGAAGAAACGTCGAAAGTAACTCACAGCTACGTCAAAGTGGTAGGTAAATATATTCTGCAGCAGCCTTCATTCCATAGATGCATGAAAGCACTGCATGCCCTAACGATAAATAATTTTGACTAAATTGCTTAAAGTTAAACAAAAAAGGAACCATTTATGTTAAAATATATTCTATATTCAAGCCACCTATTTTTCCTGTGAAAGGAATATAATATTTACTATCATAATATAATATTCAAATTAATTACGCGAATTCTGCCGACTCTGTCCAAATACCCTATGCACGTCACTGACATTCTGCATCCTTCTAAATTTTTGGCCTCCCATTGCGATCTTTATTTTCTAAGGCAAAATCAACGTTTTTTAAACTTTTGAAACTACTCACATATTCTCTCAGAGCAACCTCATTATATGCTTCTACGAGCAATCGAGCGCCTCGGCTGCAGATTCTTTTTAATTAAAGACGTAAATTATAAGTTCCTGCAAAAGACGTTTATTTGGCTAAAATTTAGACATTTTTGGATGAAAAGAAATATAATACCAACACGAAGTAATTTTTTTTAAATTTTTTTTTAACACTGGCTCGACATAGTGGCTACAGAGTACCTGATGGTAAGTACAGTGTAGTCCAAAAACGAAAGCGACTATCAAAGGATGAAAATCCATTGATAGTCTACATCGTCATGTCGGCCCACATATACCACGACTGAAGGTCTCTGGGTATATGAGCTACTGGATATACACAAGCTGATCCCGAAACGCGACAAGCCGAAACTGGTCACTATGACGGGCTTTACACCCATGTACTGTGGTCGCGATCCGGACAGGCACCGACGCCCTACCCCCTCGCTGCTGCTCGTTTAGCACCACCCAGGAGTCACGTGTAAGGAAACTAGGGTAAAGCCTACGGACGCGAGCAGCTTCGAGTCCCAAAAAATAATATGATATGAATAAAATGATAATAATATAATAGAATAATATGATAGCGTTATATTGTGTTTTAATGAGCAATCTAATTATCAGGCCGGTTATCATCTGCGAATTTTAACGTAAGCTTCGTGTCATGCCATCTCTCTCAATACGGCGGAAACTTACTGGTACTCCTAATATATGTTCCTGTGTGATGGCTCCTCAAACATACTGACTAGTCTAAAAGTCATCCACCCGTCAGAACTTTGTTCGGTTAATTTGATATAGCTTGAAGGCGTCTTTTACTAATTACGTTTGCTGAGTGACGGAAAACTTTGGAAAACGTACGCCTTTTATATGGATACCTAGTAATGTATTCAGTGACTGTGTTTAAATACATTAAACTAATTTTCAGTCGTATCAGACACACGGTCAGTTGCATAATCGTATTTTTAATTTTTAATCCGGATTTAAGCCCTAATGGATCATTATTACAGGTCACAACACAACATTATCCGTAATTTAATGCGTCCCTCGATTTAATTAAAGGAATGGAAAATGCAGTTGCGTTTAACCATATTATTATTTCAAATAGATTTTATCATTTTAACTGTTTACTCACATTTTAGTTTGTTCTTTATCATGACTCGGCAAAGTGACCACACTACACTCGATGGTAAGCGTGATACAGTACAAAAAAAACCATAATGATTATCAACAGTAAAGAAAAACTTATAGCTGATCGCAGTGAATGCAGTATAGTATGGGGAATGTAAAGCAGCACTGTTGGCCATAGGAAGTAAAAACTATAACTCGAGACTGGTCCAGCAGTGCCACCAAGCCTTAACTCAGGTATGCTTAAACAATAACATTGCAACCCTACAATGGATTAAAGGACACAGCGGATCACACGGAAATGATGCTGCAGACGAACTCGCAAGAAGAGGATCTGATACGAGAGTGTTCAGACCTGAGCCGGTTATTCCACTCCCCTTCAGCTGGTTCAAATCTGAGATACGTCAAAGAATAAGACGTCTGAGGGACTCGGACTGGAACAACCTGGTAGAATGCAAACAGGCTAGAGAGGCATTGCCTCGAGCGAATCCAAGGATCTCTAAGGCTGTTCTGCGTCTCAGTAAATTACAGATACGTAGAGTCACCGGAGCCATAACAGGACACGGTTATTATAATAGACATCTCTTTTATTTAGGTGTCACGGAAACTACTCTGTGCAGATCACGCCTGGGAGAAGAGGAGACAGCCAGGCATGTGATTATGGTATGCAATGCACTGGCAGCATACCGGGCACAACACCTCGGTTCCCCGAGGTCCCTTCAGGAAGCAACCAGCAACATCAGGCGGCTGGCGGATTTCCTGGAGGAGCTGGGCTGGGGTGATTGAAATCATCCCAACCTGGCCTCACGCAAAATAGGCGCACTTAGACGTCGAGTTGCGGAGAACGAGCCCGTCTCAACCTTAACCTTATGTGGAATGTAACCATACGTCCCGCTTTAGGCAGGACAGTCCCGCTTTCAGGCAGTTTGTCCCGGTGTCCCCAATGAGGCCGACATTATCCCGCTTTTGCAAACAGACCAAACGATAATTAAAATATATTAAATATACAGGATAATTTTATAAACGAGGGAGATATTCAGGGAGGATATTCATTATTCAATTCTAAATACAAATAAAAATAGTGATATATTTATATATCTATTAAAAGATAGTAAACTATAATCAACATATTTAGGGACGATTACACACATGAATGAATGAATACCAATTAATTATTAAGTCGGTATTTTACTTGTTCTAAGCCAGGATAAAGTGCGAAGGAAAAACTAGTCAATTCTTGTTTACCTAAAATTACGTAAAATACACTTTATCTACTTACTCAATCAATCGTGTGCCACACGAGCTGCGGTGTCTACAATTTTTACGGATAAATTCTCAATTGTTCATTAATTTTTGGTTATGATTTATTAAGAAATATAGTGATTTACATTTTTATTAATTACAAAAAGGTATAAATTAGTGTATTCTGAAATACATCCGTTATTTATAAAATCGCCTAGTATTAAAATATATTTATCCCGCTCGAAATATGTGATACGGCGCCCCGCACGGAATATACAATATATAATTCCGCAGAAGTCCCGCTCTGGTAAAAAACATATAATCATGTTAAGTATGGGTTTCTTTAAGCTTAGCGTGAAGCAATATTTGTGCAGGCCGGCATGATCGCTGCGACTACAGACGAGTTTTCTCTTACCTTTCGATAGTCGTTGGCATTTTTTGGACTGCACCATGCTTACTATCAGATATGGTGTAGTCACAAAGTCGAGTCAGGTTAAAAAATAAACATAATTTGTGAGAATAAAAACGCATTGAAAGCAAACATTTATGCTTGTTGAAACTTTGTTCGTTTGTTTGGTTGTTTTGTTTGTTTGTTGTTGTTTTTGGGAGTCGAAGCTGCTCGCGTCCGTAGGCTTTACCCTAGTTTCCCTACACGTGACTCCTGGGTGGTGTTAAACGAGCAGCAGCGAGGTGGTAGGGCGCCGGTGCCCGTCTGGATCGCGACCACAGTGCATGGGTGTGAAGTCCGTCATAGTGACTAGTTTCGGCTCGTCGCGTTTCGGGATCAGCTTGTGCATATCCAGTAGCTCATATACCTAGAGACCTTCAGTCGTGGTATATGTGGGCCAACATGACGATGTAGACTATCAATGGATTTTCATCCTTTGATAGTTGCTTTCGTTTTTGGACTACACTGTACTTACCATCAGGTACTCTGTAGTCACTATGTCAAGCCAGTGTAAAAAAAAAACTTGTTTGTTTTTATTAGTCGATTTATAATAATTTATCCAATACCAGGTGACATACATGAGCGAGCGTACGTTTTCTAATTCCGAACTAAGCCATAATAAGTTCTGCGTTGATACGCACGCAGCTAATAACATTTTTCCTCGACACTCCGGGCAAGTTTACGGGCCGCAACGGCAATAAAACTCCATCAGTCGGCGGGTACGTGCGCCCAAACCGACCCGCAGCAACCTCCGTGGCGATCGCGAGGAGCGTGGGGCATCCAGTGATGCCAACTTAGGGATTTTCGCCCTAAATTTGGAGATTTGTATGTGACTGGGGGATTTTTAGGAGTAAGAATTGTTAAGAAGTTTTTAAGAGGTTGTTTTTTTATCATAAGGCAAAATTAGAAGAGAATTGATGAGAAGTACGGTATACTATAGATGTAACAAATCAACAAAAGAGTGAGAAACTCTGGCGTCTATTTTTATAAGTTCTTGGGGAGTCTCTAAAAAAAGAAATTATAGTCATTTCTTAGTTGAATGTGGTCCATAATCGGTCTCGAGTTTACTTTCCATTAGGTGTGGTTGAGGTCAGGCGTTTGACTGTAGCTCTATAGGTTAGAAAAAAAAACGAGTTGAAATCAGTTTAACCAAGTTCTATATATAAAATAATAAATCTTGGATAATTTATAATTTATTTTAATTAAGTGCTCTAGTTTACTTTTGTTAGTGAGCTTTCGGCTATATTTTACGATTTGTACAGCAAAAATGTAACTTTAGTATCAATAAAATATTTTTAAGAGATTTTGTAGGAATTTCCTTGCCTGGGGCTTGGTAGCACTGAAGCGAGGGGCGTCGCGACGTTCAGTCGGGCGCCAGCCCTGTGCAGCGCCGGTCGCCGCGCATGGCTTGCGTCACCTAACGCGGCATGCGGCCCGCGCTCGCCGCGCTCGCGGCTTGCTGCGTTGTGGCGCGCGCCGACACTTCCGCACTCCTCGCCCCCCGCAACACCACCCCCCACAGACTCTTCTGCTGTAAAGACGGCCTGGTTCTCCCCTTCTGGCAACCCCATGAAGATGTCCCGACCCTCGACATCGTCCTCCGCGGCCTCGTCTACTTCCTCGCTCTCATGTATCTCTTCATTGGCGTGTCCATCGTCTCCGACCGGTTTATGGCCGCTATAGAAGTCATCACGTCTAGGGAAAAGGAGGTGCGTGTGCGTCGAAACGGCAGCGATCAGATCGTCGTCGTGAGGGTCTGGAATGAAACCGTCGCCAATCTGACTTTGATGGCTTTGGGGTCTAGCGCCCCAGAGATTCTGTTATCCGTCATCGAAATAGCAGGCAAGAACTTCGAAGCTGGCGATTTGGGCCCTGGTACGATTGTCGGCTCCGCTGCCTACAACTTATTCGTGATAATTGCCATATGTGTCGTGGTTATACCCGACGGAGAAGTGCGTAAAATAAAACATCTACGCGTCTTTTTGGTGACTGCGACCTGGTCAGTATTCGCATACGTCTGGCTTTATCTCATCTTAGCCGTAATTTCTCCAAGCGAAGTGGAAGTATGGGAGGGAGCTGTGACATTCCTTTTCTTCCCAGCAACAGTCCTGACAGCGTATATTGCTGATCGTCGATTGCTCGTTTACAAATACCTCAAAAAGGGATACCGCGTTAACGAAAGAGGAGTCATTGTTGAAGCCGAGGGTGATGGATCAGTTGAAATGGCATTGAAACCAGGCGGAGACGATTTTATTTCTGATGACGAAGATGGAAGAGAGATTGAAAAGTCAAGAAAGGAATACGTGTCTGTCCTTCGCGAACTGAGACGTCAACACCCTGATGAAGATCTTGAAACAGTAGAAAGAATGGCTTTGGAAACATTGATGTCTCGCGGTCCTAAATCACGAGCATTCTACAGAGTCGCTGCTACACGTAAAATGACCGGCGGCGGAGACTTCTCGAGGAAGATATCAGAACGAGCTCAGAGCGATCTCAGCGAAGTGAAAGCTGAACTACAGAGACGGGAATCAAGGTCGCCATCCCTTGAGCCACGCGGTCCAGTCGTTCGCTTTGACCCTGATCATTACACTGTAATGGAAAACTGTGGTTCGTTTGAAGTAAGAGTAGTTCGATCTGGAGACCTGAGCGGCGAAGTTGCTGTACAGTACACAACAGAGGATGGGACGGCTGAAGCTGGCTCAGATTACGTAGCTACTCAGGGAACGCTGGTTTTTAGACATGGAGAAATAGAGAAGACCTTTAGCGTCCAAGTTATAGATGATGATGTATTTGAAGAAGACGAACATTTCTACGTACGTTTGACCTCACCTAGAGGGGCAACTTTAGCATCCCCATCGACAGCAACCGTGGTTATATTGGATGATGATCACTCTGGGGTTTTTTCGTTCCCGCAACGGAACTTTGAGCTGACGGAATCGGTCGGGACTTATGAATTGAGGGTAGTCAGGACTGCTGGCGCCCGGGGGAAGGTGAGGATTCCGTATTGGACTGAAGATGGCACGGCTAAGAGTGGAAACCAGTACGAACCAGCGCAAGGCCACATTGTGTTTGAAAACAACGAAACTGAGTGAGTATTTATTTTGAAATTATTTTTATAACTTTTACTATACAGTATGTTAGAAAACCTCTGTCCAACCAGAAAGAGGCATATTGGTGTCACGATGACATTACCAAATTACATATAAAAATTGTATTACTCATCATAGACATTAAAAAGTTATTGTGGTATAAAACTGAAGGAATCGAATTGTTTTATATGCAATCTAAGCTCGGATTACTTACAAAAATCAAAAATGAAATTAAATGATTTAATTGTTAACGGTGCTTGGGTTCTATAGGGACCATAGCTCGTATAATGGTATGTTCTACTAGTATCATTCTTTGCTTTTCTTTCTTCCTTTGTTCACGATTAACACACTTTCCCAGTGTAGCCATGTATGATTCCACATTTAATAATTTTATTTAAATTTTTATCTGGTATTTCTTTTTGCTCTTTAATTATAAAGTATGACATAAAAATAGTGTAATATGTTTTTTTTACGAATTAGATTAATGTTTTTCTTTCCTTCTGTGCAAGTAGTCTACAATTAAAATATAGTTGCATTTGTAATGTACCTTTTTCATATATTATATATTTATGTAGGTGTTAGTGTAGATTACGTAAGTGTTGTAAGAAATAAATAAATACCGAGTCACGTCTTCATGGGTCGGATAGGTTTTTTATAACGTTAAATACAATCCAGTTATTTCATTTAGCTATAGAAACAAGTGAATCGATAAAGGTTATTCTAAAATTGGCACCATTATTATTTTGTAAAAGAGTTTATAATTGTCCCTGCTACCCGCTTTTCAAGGTAGTCTGCGTTCGTAAATAATTCTAAGTCTTTATTCTGTATTATGGGTTTCGTACCTCTATAAGTTGCATGTTTACGGACTCCGAGTAATATTAAATATTATATTTTACAAATGTAAGCCTCTGTTGTTATTTAAAATATGAACCCAATTCGGGAAGAAATTTTTATTATCACTTTACCGTCCGCTCGATTCGTAAATTCGCTTGGCGCCGGCAGCGCTAATTCTGATCACTTGACTTGTCGCCGGCCGTTCTCGACATTATCTGGAGATTATAAATTGTTAAGTTTTACTAATCTCATTGTTAGTTCTCATTTGTTCTCAACCCTGTTCCCCCTACTTTCATGATATTTCGAAGACCGAAAGTTTGCGCACGTCACCACTGGTGTCACCGGACGGTATACTGTTAATTTTATACAAACACGAAGATTTTCCTTCAAATGCTTTTTGTATTTAACTTCAAAATATTACCATGATGTAAAAAATGTTAGTTTTTTTTTTTCTTTGTTGTGTTAGTTTTTTTTTATATAATTAGTTTTTTCTTATGGTTTTGCGTCCCCTAGCTTCTTTTTTTGTGGAATATTTGCTAGCAGATGTAACCTTTTTTGAGTATTTTTTATTGTATATATATATTGCTGTATGTTTCCCGGAAAACATAAAAAAATAAATAAAATAATTCAATTAGACGCTTTTCTGGTTCTTTTGACATTTTTAAATATATAGAATAGTCATAAATAGTTGTAAAAAGTTGCTAATGTCACCTTTTGGACGTTTAAATCCTAGAAATATATGTAGTTCATACCTTAAGTGGTTTTTATAGAAGCATTATTAAAATACTTGTTATTGAGGTTAGGGGAAAATGATTATCTAATAGCTTATACATACATTCATGTCTGTCTAGTTGATTGGATACCTCAAATGGGATCTTCAGATTACAATGGGTTGGTTTTGTTTATAGTTATGATTAGGTACGGACAACCACAATAAGCGCCTATAATTGGAGACAGTGATAAACGATTATGGGAGAGTATCTTGTCATTGAATATATATATAGTATATATATATATATTTTTACACTGGGTCGACATAGTGACTACAGAGTACCTGATGGTAAGTGCAATGTAGTCCAAAAACGAAAGCGACTATCAAAGGATGAAAATCCATTGATAGTCTACATCGTCATGTCGGCCCACATATACCACGACTGAAGGTCTCTAGGTATATGAGCTACTGGATATACGCAAGCTGATCCCGAAACGCAACAAGCCGAAACTGTTCACTATGGCGGGCTTTACACCCGTGGACCGTGGTCGCGATCCAGACGGGCACCGACGCCCTACCACCTCGCTGCTGCTCGTTTAGCACCACCCAGGAGTCACGTGTAGGGAAACTAGGGTAAAGCCTACGGACGCGAGCAACTTCGACTTCTTCGAATATTGAACGATTACTAATGTGTTAAATTAATAATTACAATTCCCATTATGATATATATGTAAAAGCCAATTAAAAAGTACTCGATAATTAATATCTTTAGTTTTTCAGTGGTAGTTTATTTTAATTCAGTGTCACAACTAATGAGTTGAGTCTAAAGTTTGAACGTCTGTCATTTGTTTTATATTCGATTTTTTTATATCAAATTATGACGGGGTAAAGATTTTATGTGGTACTTGCAATTGTGAGTGTGTTCCCACCATCCTATGGTATTGGGATATAGAAACCAAGTGTGAAGAGATATCGCGGTAACTAACGGCAGAACCATGCCTCTCGATAATTACACACTGTTTGTGGACTGCGTTGTACTTACCATAAGATGCGGGGAAGTCACTATGGCATAAAGGTAAAACAAAAATCTGAATAAAAAATAACGACTTAGAAAATCAACTTCAATACACAAATAAATGATAGTATGTCTTCAAAATAGCGTCGTGGTTAAAACATTATGCGAGAAATCTCTTGGGTGTGTTATAGTGAAGAATTCCTTTCACACTCTTGTATTTTATTAGTCCCTGGGGCTCTCTACAGTAACGTGATATGTTCCTTGAATCGTTTTCTTGTTTTTACATTGAAAGCTAGAAGCATAAAACAATAAAACTACATGATGTAATTTTTTATAATGTTCAGGTTATTTGTATTACATCTAGTTTCAGAAACGCTGTTTACATCTTAAAGTCATCGTAAATACTATTGAATTTGCAATTGCATACTTCATGACTCATTAGTGTCTAAAAGCGTTTATAAATTTAAGGAGCGTTTTAGAAATTTGGCGTTAATTAAATCTCATTAACACTAAATGTCTTTAGATATATATGATCTTACGCAAGTGGTAATTAATTAGTTTATTATTATTTATTAGCTGTAATGATCCAGCATTGCCTGGTAGAAATTCCTCATTTTAACGCATTATAGGTCTTTAGGTGTGGGCTCTTTACACCCACCTCTCCGAGAGATGGGGCCTGATAGCCGGGACTCACAGCACGGGCGATAAGTTCCACGGGTGGAAGACGAGCACATCACCGAGGATATCCACTACATAATATATCTAAAAAGTGGACAAACCTTCCCATAAATTGGCTGAAAAGTACAAGCTTTTGTTTTTGACGTTTTGAAAATTAACTCAAAAGTGTCATAAGACATAGTCAACACGTCTTAAGTAATGAAAGGTCTATGATCGTTTTTTGTGAACATTTCGCTTCGTATGTGATAAATTATATTTTCATTTTTACAAAGTCGTTTTTACAAAGTCCCTATAAATTGTTTTGTAAACATTTTTAATTAAATTAATAAATATCACTGAGAAACAAAGGTAAAAGGTCTGGTGGATGGGGCGGAGCGTCAGACAGTAGTTAAATTTCAAGATCTGCGACTGAAATCAGATCCAAATATCCTGATCAGCTTCTTTACACTGCTTTGGCAAACAATAACACCGCAATTACTCCACGACGCAGGCTATACTTAATATGCATTTCGAAAATTATACTGTCAGTTGTTAGGTTTCCCGAGAAGCCTTAGGAATGTCCAATGGAGTATAGATTGGCAGCGCTTAGTTACGGCTCGCTGCGTGACCTCGCACCTCGGATAGACCTCGGATGTAATAATCCGTTTTGGATAATCCTCCACTATATTCATGAATACATAAATATATTATTCTATACCGGAAACAACTTAACTTGATTAAGAACATACATTTAAAAGTGAAAGGTTTGTGTTATCGCTTCCAAAATAACACATTCCTGACCGAGGGTACTGTCAGAGGATCTAACAGTAACATTAAATAGGCGTTAACGCTAGTAGAAAGTGAAAAATTAACTGTCATAAGCTTTCGGAATATCATGACGACACGTTATGTTAATTTCATATATTTTGCCCGTTTCCTCGTAGTTATTCGTTTATGAAATATTATTTTATCTAGGCCTTTAGGAGTACGCCGAATCAGGTGTGATGATATAAATATAGAATCAGGAAACATATTTATTTACAAATGTACAGTATATAATTCAATTAATACAAGACAACAAGCTAAATAATCAGATTAACCAAAATGATTTGTATAACTTGTACCCTATATGAGAGATATAAATGCGATTCAAATAATAGTTATGAAATAATAATATCAAAATTATATATGAAATGTGTAGTGTGATTGTGTACTTTAATAATTTAATATATGCAAGAATAATCTAGAAAAAAATTCGCGGATAAAAGTAAAACAATTTATTTTCCGTTTTTGCAACGTATTTCGTACTAATAATCATATATCGTCATGCTATATCAATTTAGGGGTGAGCAAAGAGGCGGGCGAGCTGTTTACACCCACCCCTCCCAGAGATAAAACCTAAACAGGCTTTTCGCTCCCCGGACATATGTAAGAATCTGGATCCAAGGCCCTGGTGGAGTGATTGGACGGATACCCCGGGGGTTTTTAGTCTTTAGGGGTTTGACATACCGGGTGGCTGCCTTCACAGCGTCCCTGATGATCCTGTTCAGGATTTTCCCCCGGGTTATCAAGAAAAGGGATAAGCAGAGATACATTAGTGGTTTTACAAACTTTGCGCTTATAGTCGTGCTCAACGTGGCCAGGAGTGTAGCTGATAGTAATTCTCACAGCACTAGTATATATCGAGGGGTGAATGGCTATTTAGTTTAATCGACATTTTTTGGTGATATAGTAATATATATATTTTCGGAATCAGCGTTTTTGCCGATTCCAAATAATCACCAAAAATGTCGCTTTAAACAAATAGCCTTTCACCCCTCGATATATTACTATATCATCAAAAAATGTGGCTTAAACCAAATAGCCTTTCACCCCTCGATATGATATATCTATTAGAAGCCATGTGGGTTTCCTCGCGATGTTTTCTTATACCGGTGAGCATGTAGTGCTTAAAACCTTAGTAATTTGCACTTATTTGGTTTCATAATGAATTTCTTCATACAATTATAACATTTGAATGGGATAATGTAATTATAATGAGGAGATAACAACGCGTGACTTTGCTATAAGTCATCGATATGTGCTTATAATTTTATTAGGAAGAGAGTTAAATTATGAAAGTCCTATCAAAAATAGTTTGAGTAGTTATGCAAAATGCCTGAACGATCAGAGAATAACTAATAATATATCGGCATGCTATATCTCTTTTGAGTTCAATAGAGATACATTAGTTGTTGTATCTATTTTACGTTTATATGTAGTGCCCCATGTGGCCAATAGCGCGGCTGATCACGGTTCCCAAAGCACTAGTACGCATAACAATTCTATTAGATGCCATGCAGGTTTCCTCGCGATGTTTTTCTTCATCGGTGAGCACGTGGTACCTAAATACGAACCGGGTCTAGAAAAGATGTACGTGCCAGGATTAAATAAAAATCGTGTACTCAAGTTTATTAATAGTGAAACCTATTTTTTTAAGCATTAATGCGTATCCATTACTATTCGATTCTATTTTAGTTTTACTGTATAATGAAGAAAAGAGTAAAATAAATAGGGTAGGTAAAAGTAAATTTGATAATGCAAGAAATGAATTATTCAGAACACATCGACCGTTAGACTGAAACCTACTTACGTGTTCTAAAAATAAGGCGATAGCACAAAGAAATACAAACTTTCAAAGGTGATCGTTTCACTTGATCCAGTAAAGTCGGTTTCTACAAAGAATATTAATGTTTTTCATTTTTAAATTAAAGATTTAGTTAAAGAAAGTTTTAAATTAAAGAAGTTAATAAAATGCTTTGGTTTAAAAATCAGTATAATAATAAGATTATTATTTTTTAAATAATTTCTTATCGTTTCGATTGGTTTTATTATTATAAAACTAGCTGACCCGGCAAACATCGTTTTGCTATATAAGTTATTTCTAGATAATTTCCAGTAGAAAAATAAAAACAAAAATGTTTTGTCCAAAAATAAAAAAAATTGCTAAGGGTGAACAACCCTTATCACTAAGGGGTATGAAAAATAGATAGTAGCCGATTCTCAGACCTACTGAATATGTATATAAAATTTGGTACAAATCAGTAGAACCGTTTCGGAGGATTAAGCTAACCAACATTATGACACGAGAATTTTATACATATAAAGAAGCTATCGTCACGCTATATCCCCTACGGGGTCAGAAGAGATACATTTTTTTTATTACATACAGGCTTGCGCTTGACCTCAATCTCACCTGCTGGAAAGCGATGATGAGGCCGACGATGAAGCGCGCTCACCCAGCAAATACCGATTCACTCGACGTTTGAAGATTCCCATGTCATAAGATGCTGGAAACACCGACGCAGGAAGCGAGTTCCACTCCTTCGCGGTACGCAGTAAAAAGGAGGAGGCGAATCGCTTCGTGCGAGCAGCAGGAATGTCAACCACAAAAGGGTGCAAACCAGCACGGCGTCTCGTCAATTTATGGTAGAAGGGGGAGGATGGAACTAAATCATACAACTCAGCCGCACACTCTCCAGAGTATAGTCTATAGAAAACCGAAAGGCAAGCTACTTTACGCCGGTGTTCCAAACTGAGTAAGACGACACGACGTAAGAGCCTCATCGGCAATGAGTCGCCGAGCTCGGCGGTCAATTGAGTCCAAAGCAGCCAGATGGTGTTTGGCGGAACCATCCCAGAGTTGGCAGCAATACTCCACACATGACCGATCTTGCGCCTGATACAGGTTAAGAAGTTGGGCCGGCGTAAAATGCCGCCTAACCTTGAAAAGAATCCCCAGTTTCCGAGCAGTTGTTTTAGGCTTAGCTTCAATCGAACGCCCAAAGTTAAGGTCAGCAGTTAGCTCCATGCCTAGAAGCTCGAGGCTATCAGCCAATGGTACGCTAACAACCTGGAAAACAAACACATTAACATTCGTGGAACATTAACAACACGGAATATTAGTGGCTGTATCCACTTTGCGTTTATATGTCAAGCCCTACATGACGACATTTCTTTTAGGGCTTCTTCACGATGTTTTTCTTTACCGGTAACATTATAGTGCCTAAATCCATAATTAATTTGGAGAAACCCATGGGTACGTGTAGGGATACGAACCCACGACCATTAGAGGCAAAAATAACCTAAAATTTGCATTAAAAAAACGAAAATAAAATAAAATATCGATGGTTCTCAGTAAAAATACGGTACAATAAATTCGGTTTTAGGTAGATAGAAAAAAAAAACGAATTACATAAAGAAAATTTAACAAAATAAACGACTCGCTGCGAGAAATAGACTGCCTATATATTCTCACATAATCCTGAAAAGGTCGCCAGTTATATATTTGTATATAGAGGTTGATTTTTGTATTATACCGTTTCAAATATTTTTAGTATATGAAATAGGAGAACCCGTGTCCCTAACACTCCGACCTTTGCATAAGAAATGCAATAATATAAAATCTGTTAGGGTTGTCACATGTTTCACATTATAGATTTCCTGTTACATTAGTCTTTAAAGAAAATAAGTAAGGATTACTTAATATGGTTTTGTTGTTATTTTATTACCATAGTTTAACTATAAAATAATATGCTATGTGGAATCGCGCATTACCTTGCCATTTGTAATACTAAGGAACAAAATTCACTTCCCACACCTAGGGTTCCTGATGACATACAATATTGTGGTCGTAAAGCGATGGGTAAATCACTATTTGTTAGGTAAGTATGCGCTTTTTAGGATCCGTTTTTTTTGTTGTAAATTTGTGTGCCTTGAGAGTTTTCATAGGAATTTTCTATACTTCAGCAAATGATATATTTGAATTCTTTCTAATGCCAAGCTCGGAGCAATTTAGCAATTAAAACAGCTTCTTTTCTACAGACTTAGTAATATGAAAATAAATAAAAACATTAATTAAAGATGTTTGTAATACGTGAATTGCAACATAATTATATATCCTTCCCTTTCTCGCACTAAATATAAATGTAATTCTGTCTCACTCGATTTATACTTGTTTGTAACCTTTTAATCTTATATTCCCGTAGTAATGATGTAAATGTGTTAGGTAGCGAAGAAATACATTTATATTGGGTTAATTTAATATATTTAAGGTTTGTTTGCATAATTTTAAGAGTTAAACTTTCTTACAGCCCTACCAAACATGTAGCAACCCTAGCAAAAACTGTCGTTTCCACAAAATGTATTCATTTATTTTATCTCTGAATTTACGGGTGAAAAGCCCCTCGTTTTTCTCACACGTTGTTTTTGTGAATATTGTACTCAAAATTTGGTGTGAAGTTATTGCCAAGGGCTGTGATGACATAACATGTATTTGAAATACATATTCAGGTGTTTGTAAAATCAAAATATCTGTTATACACAGATACTAGAGTGTAATATTGAAAAAATATTAGGTATTCGAAATAGTTTATGTTTGAATTGTCAAATTGTACGGAATATATCTTATGCACGGATTTTTCTTTTTGACCGTTACACTGTAAAGGTCCAACTAGTCCGAGCTCAGCAACGGAAATCCAACAGCAATGGCCAAAATCTGAATGTCGTCTTTAGATATATTGACACATAGATTACCCAGAAATTTCTTAGCCGTAGGATTACCCGGAAATATATAAATGTATTAGTACTGATGTGATATCATGCCCACATGTGGTGCTTAGCAAACGGCCATTTATTAACTTATAGTTAAAAGAGAGCTTATAGAAAAAGTTTACTGACTTATTCACCTGTCGTGCTAATGACAGTCTAGTCCACCTGACAAATCTAGCTAGGCAGCAAGTCATTGTAGAAGGCCTAGGGTACTGATAGGGTTCAGTTATCAGTACCCAGACACTGCATCCTGCCTCTCTCTAGTTGTGTCAGACCCCGTCCTATTAGATTAAGTTGACTTTAGACGAGAGGGTCCGTTTGTGCAAGGGTTAACATTCACGCACAAAATATCTCCAGCGCAATTAACTGTTTCCGAATATTATATATTCATCAGCGTGCTCACCTTCGCCGCATATGGCTGCAGCTCACCAGTAGCATTCATTCCATAAATATATGAAAGCATTGCATGCCCAAATGATAAATAAGTCTGGAATAAATTCCTTTAAATTAAACAAAAAAAAAAGGAATCCTTTATATTCATATCTATTCTATTTTCACGCCGTCTATCTTCCCTATGGAAGTAATATAATATTTATGATCATTATATAATGTTTTTTTTTTACATTGGCTCGACATAGTGACTACAGAGTAGTACAGAGTACCTGATGGTCGGCCCACATATGCCACGACTGAAGGTCTCTAGGTATATGAGCTACTGGATATACACAATCTGATCCCGAAACGTGACAAGCCAACACTGGTCACTATGACGGGCTTTACACCCATGTACTATGGTCGCGATCCAGACGGGCACCGACGCCCTATCACCTCGCTACTGCTCGTTTAGCACCACCCAGGAGTCACGTGTAGGGAAACTAGGGTAAAGCCTACGGACGCGAGCAGCTTCGACTCCCAAATTCTTCGATAGTCAAATGCATTATGTGAACCTGCCTACCCTGTCCAAATATCCTATACACGCCACTGCAGCCCACACCTTCTTGATGTGATTTAGAAACGCCGTCAATGATGAAATCGGCCAGGCTTACATAATCGTCATAGTTCAAATAATTAGATCAATCAATGAACAGTTATGCCAACATCATTGATGGAATTATTTAACCGAGTCATTGCAAGTGTTACTCTAAGAACGTAACCTCAAATTACAATTTACTCATGTGTCATAGATACGTTTATAAATTATAAACATCTATTACAATATCATACAAATATTTTTTCCGTGTGGAATTCGATCCCATTATTTGACGCACTGAAATCGCACGCATACAAGATGGACAGTCTATTATATAATACGTCTATGCATTCAATAGATGTCAATATACGACATTCGAAAATGTAAACTAAAACTCATACCAGAGCCTTAGATTCCAATTTGAATGCAAAAGGTTTTTTATTTAGTCCCACTCGGCGAAAACACGTTGAAAATTAAAGAAATAATAGAGAATTCACTTAGTACAGTGTTCCATTGTATATTCAGCTTTTTCTTCGCCAAGTTAAATGCTATCTAACGCATAATCAATGCACTAGACATTAAGCCTCCACTGCTGCCAACTTTAAGGTAGAATTGTTTTTCGAGACCTTACTACGTGTTTATTTGAAAGTGAATTTTAAACGAGTTTATTATTTGATGTTTTGTTTTTTAAGTTTGTATTTGTCTTTTTCTAAGTTTGATCACTGGCTATTCTGACATAATCCAGCTTCGGCATGTACGTGACAGGTATCCAGTGGATATGCACCCATAAATAGCTTGTTTGTAGTAGTGTAATCATTTAGCAACTCCGTAAGAAGCGAATACTTTGTACATTTTCTACCTACTCAGCTAGAGAGTATTTCAAAGTGTCTAGTACAAGCTACTCACATAACAATTGGAAAATTAAATGGTTGTAACTTCATAGTTACAAATAGTAGTGGTTATTGTATGTGCTATCCGTAGTATAGATACACTTTAACATTTGTACATTTAGGCTCTTGGAATTTTAACCATAATTTTTTACGATATATTCTCAGTTTCAATTACTTCATATGCGTAAAATACCAGAATTAATTAAATGTGAGCTATAAAGATTTATTTACATGATTAAAAATTACTATAATATTATTTAAAGTCACTACACGGCACGTGATGGAAAGTTTAGTATATAAAACGGCAGTGACCACCATGGACGGCGAATCTATTGATAATCACTGTCATCATATCGGAACTCGTATAGCATGATTGAAGGGGTCTAGGTATAAAAACAGTTAGGTGTTCAGTGTATTTAGGTTCTGTGGGTGCGACCTAAATCGAGCAATCGCCCTACCACTAAAGTTACTTATGAAACTGAGTCGTACCTACTACAGGAGTGTTTATATTGCTATTAAAAACGTCATTTTTACCATCACCACTTTTAATCATTTATACGGAGGTATAGTTGAATATGTCGAAATAAGCTCTCCATGAACAGCTTGACATATAATGACAGTTATTTAATTTAAATTGTGGATTTTGTTGTTCTATTACGCTAATGACCCTTAACGCTTGTCAAACTGATAAATCGACATTAAATTGTTATCTATTGAGGTGGGTTCAAAATAGTGCTATTTTCGAGATCTTTGAAGATTTATGAACAGTATGACATTATTATGGCAAAATTTTTAAGTTTAATAACGTCCTGTACCTTTGTGAATAGTATTATTTTCGCCAATGGCAAAAATGTTTCGTACCGTAAACACATTTAAAACAGTTAATGTTTGTAAAGAAAACTTTTTTAAAATAATTATTTAAGCTGTCGTAGCAAACGCAAATACTCCAAACCCCAAAGAACGCAGCCCCAAAGGGGATAAAAGAGATAAAAAGGATCCAGAAAAAAGATTCATAATAATTTCCGCTGACAAAATCCTTTGCTTTGCGGATGCTCTAATCGCCGTCGACCTTAATTCAGCTGGGGAAGTCAGAGCTGTATTCGCTCATTGCACGTATATTTCTTTAATCAGGGGAATCTGGCGGAAGTTTGGTAGCTTCAAGTTACAGCCGAGTTCGGCTAAGTTATTCGCTTTAAACTGTTAAGTTAGAACTTCGAGTTACACTGCAGGCGAGCTAAGTAGTTTTTGGTTGAAGTTTTCTTTGGTAATTTACCGAACCATGTTTGTATACCATACATATTTATATAGTATTATTTACAGTACCTATTTTTGTGTGTGCGTCTGTCGATGCACTTACATTATAAATCTTACTAAATTAAACAATAGATCTTTTTCGCTATTATTTAAGAAATTTATTGTAATAATACAGTAGAGAAATCTCAATACTTTGGCAAATTTAACCTGGAAATTTTAACCTTAACAAAATCTGTGATTCTAGTCTTTGGCAATAAAACCTAACGTTCATAATTATGGACGAATCTTGACTAATGCCGACCCCTTGATGTTTTCGATATGTTATCATAATTGTTTATTTTCATGTAAATAGATAAATAAAACACATATTATCAGTTTTTTGTGCTAATACGACAAAATTATTAATAAATGTCCTTAATTAGCTCTGGTGCTGATTAAGGAACACCAGGGCGTAACCGGAGCGGCAGAGGCGAGATGAAAGGGCTTCGCTGACACATAAAATTAATCAACGAAGCGAAAATTGAAATTGTAATTTTAATCAAAACAACGTCGCGACATAAGTACGTCGGGCCGCAATTATCTCGTAATAACAACCATTCTGTTTCTTCATTTAAGAATATGTAATGATTTTACAGTGATAATAAACGCTTTCACGTTACTTCTTTTTTTTTCGGAAGAACGTTATGCTATTGACGAGAATAGGTCTATACAATGTTACTAGGGGAAGGGAGCGAGCAATTAAGGTGCTCAACTAGAGAGTTATGTGTTCGGTAGCAACGTTGGGGCATCCCAGTGGGTATCAACCTCGACCTGGGTGAAGAACTAGGAAAAGAACCTAACGGTGATTTGCTAGCGAATGTCGCAAAAAGACACCAGTGCAAATTTCGTAAGAAAACTCTGTGAGATCTTTTCAGATGATTTTAAAGTTTTACCAAATTTATTATAATTTGGCCGAAGGTGACAAATGCGGGACCGCAGTGTTCGATTAGTAGCTATCAGATACGGGCAAAATGTAATCTGATTAATGATTAACGATTACAAAATATAGTCGTAATTTTAATTTTGTTGCTCTATAATCATGACGTAATCCCTTCAAAACATTAAGGAGTCATAAATATGTATGCAATTGAGGATTCCGTAGTTGTTAAAACATAGATGAGCAAAATGCAGTCATATTAATGATGAAAAACGCAAAATGTAACCGTAATCGTAATTATTAATCTAATTACATTTCCCCATCTATGGTCGCTATATATTTACAGATCTATAGCTGTGGTGTATGTGGACCGATGTGTATTTTATGCACCAATATAAAACATCAGGACGGCGTCATGATGAAAACCGTCAATAAAATCAAGAAACTAATCTTGGACAGTTTTCTACCATGCCAAGGATCTGCAGGCAGTACAACGCACTCTCGCGACTCGGTGACTTGGACCTGACTGTTTCTCTTTCAAAATTTAGAACAGCGTGTAGAGAGTGACTGTATTTATTTTTTCTTTTTTTTTGTGTTACTTGGAATCAGTCACATTTTCGTTTAAAGTTGTTACTTATACATTCTACAATATTATCCTTTTGTGTTGTGTCTATATATGTACGTATATGTTTTTTCTTTTTTTGGAATTTTATTATTATTCTTTAATGTAAACTAGCTTTATATATTAATCACTGTGCATGCTGTGGTGCCCTATAATTGTGGACGCATTTATATGTTCTATTTAAGTACCATGATTCTTTTGTTTTCTTGTCTAATGTTACCCATGTTGGGCACCTTATTATGTAAAATAAAATAAAATAAGAAAATTAAGCGTGAAGACTCAAGAATAAACGTAGGTGAACATTACCATGTAAAACAATACCAACTTATGACACATTAGAGAGTTTCTGTGCTGCCAACGACTAGTGACGTTATGCATAATTTTACCCGAAACGGAAATTATCGTATATCCGATAAATTTACCCACATCTATTCAGAGATGGGCAAAATGTAATCAGATTAATGATTAATGATTACGATTACATTCCGTAATCATTAATCATGATTAATGATTAACAAAATTAATCAAAAAAAGTAATCATTTTTCGGTGATTAAGGATTATTAATCTTTAATCAGATTACAATTAATCATGATTACTTTTATGATTACTTTTCTGTTTGATACGTAAAATGTGCTGCTGACAGCAGAGCAGCGCTCGCCTTTTTTTATTTATAGTGTACGACTACTACTAGCTAAACTGGCGAACTGAGTACCACCACATAGTTAGGTGTTAGGGCGATTACCCGAACTGGGTCGTGACCTCAGTACAATAGTGCAAATACCGGCATAGTGACTCGCTTCGACCTGACTAATTTCAGGATCAGTTAGTGCTCGGTGGACATTAAGTAAATCCAACGAAATCTAGCTAATCATTGATGCTTTTACCATTGTTCTGGATGATTCCTGGATTATTAGAGCTGATTATCAATCTACCGCCCATATTTTACTGAAATACCGTCTCCAACCCGATAATCCACGCCCGCCTTCGGGTTGGAGGTAGAGAGACAGAGCAAGATAGCGCAAAATTTTAATTGATCAGAACAAGACATCATTTTCTCAAATTTACACAAGCTTCTATAGCGCAGAGCGCAACATCACCTTTCTTGGTCATCCGTCTCTCTCTACTGACTCGGTTTCGTCTTTGATGTAAACCGAGCCGCCGCGCCGCACACGTTCGTATCGTATTTTGAATTTTAATTCATAACTAAAGTTGAGATATCGATCTGTTTTTATTTCCGGATAACTGACGTTCTACCTAATAACTTTGATTCTTACAATAAATCAGCGGGACACATGCATAGTTTTTTTTTCAATTTGCTTAATTTTTTTTTTCACGTTTGACTTCTAGTTTTTTAAAGACTAAAGAATATAGTACTCAGAAAATAAGAAGCAAATCGACATACGGGCACGCGCCATTTTTATCTCACTAAAAACGCTTTTTTGTTTACCAAATTATATAATATATATATTGATTAATGAGTAATAAAAGTAAAAAAATTGTAATTACATTTTTCTGTTTTGAAAATTTAACTTTAACTTAAAGCATTGCACACAAAGTCTTTGGCCATTATTAGAAGTATTCTCCATCTCGAAGGTGGGCGTGGATTATCGGGTAGGAGCCGGTATTTCAGTAAAATATGGGCGGTACTTTGATAATAACTTCTAATAGTCCAGGAATCACTCAGAACAATAGTAAAAACATCTATGATTAGCTAGATTTCGTTGGATTTACTTAATGGCCACCGAGCACGAACTGATCCTGAAAGTAGTCAGGTCGAAGCAAGTCACTATGCCAGTTTTTTCACTAGTGTACTATGGTCACGACCCAATTCCGGCAATTAACCTACCAACTCAAACGGCTGAAAGCACAAAAAATTGTCCTGAACGTACTCAGATCGAAGCGAGTTACTACACAGTACACAATTGCAAAGACCCTTATAGTGATTATGATTCGCTCAACGAGACGGATATTCGGGGTCGGACTTGCACCGGCTAAAACCACCGGGTGCCAGCACTGCCTAATCTTCGCCTTTGCCGGGCCTGGGAATCCAGATACTTCCTAGGGGCCCAGCGAGCGATTGGTCTTAGACAGGCCTCCTCCCTGGGAGAGGGTCGTAAAACTACCCAAACAATACCTCCCATTGGGGCGGCGTGTGAGCATACACACGACGACACCACCCCACCCTCCGCTGGACGTCACCCCCCCCCTCTCTGCTGGACGCCACCCTCCACTTTCTGCTGGACGAAACCCCAACTCTCCGCTGGACACCACCACCCCACTCTCTGCTGGACGCCACCCCCCCACTCTCCGCTGGATCCCCCAAATCTCCACTGGACGCCACCCCCCACTCTCAGCAAGACGCCACCCCACTGTCCACTGGACGCCACCCCCCCCCCCCCTCTCCACTGGACGCCACCCCCCTCTCCCCTGGACGCCACCCCCCTCTCTCCGCGGGACACCACCCTTCTATTAGACGGAAGTTTGGGGTCATATATAATTCGAAATAAAATAACTTGAAAAATTAAATAAACGAGTATTTAAATCGGTCTCTCTCTCAGCCAGAACTCAAAAGTAATCATTAAAATAATCATGATTAATTGAATGATTACTGTAATCAAGATTAATGATTACCCATGTAATCATGATTAAAAGTAATCAGATTACAAGTAATCATGATTACATTCGTCATGATTACTTGTAATCTGATTATTAATCTGATTAAAAGTAATCATGATTACGCCCATCTATGCATCTATTTATACAGGGTAATTTTATAGATAAGGTGCTCGTGTTGCGTGAACTATGACCACTAAGAAGTACTCACGATGTCTCAGAATATTGGACTCTTCTTACTGAAATAGCGGTACGTTGCGCGTGCGTAAGCGATGCGTGATTGGGAGAGACTAACGATTGCGCGTTATGTTCCATCTATCGATTTTCTATACTAGTATAAAGTAGGTCAGAAAAGGATGGACGACGATTGCAGGATAATAAGATGCCGGTGTTGACGAACAATCGATTTGTTATTCGAAGAGAGTATACAGTATTAGCATGTAGTCACAGAAACGTCTCAAAGCGCAGCCGTTGAACAATCCCAATATCCAATCGCCGATCATTCCAGAAACCCAGTCGTTAAAAGTTTCCGAAGTTCGACCTTCAAATATCCAGTCGAAATAATTGAACTTAGGAACACAGTCCAATTTCATTATATTTGCCAAAGTTATATTCGATCACTTGGAGATATCGCTTGTATCGCTTCCAATCAGAAACAGTCCTGCGATCGAGATCAGCCGTTATTTATATTGGTGATCTAAATAGATAGAAGATCTAGAGATATCTAGGAACCTTATATATAATGGCCCGTGTATTCCAGAATCGTTTACTGATCTTTCGCGACTCGACATTACACAAGTAAACAGTTCCCTTATTCGTATTCAAACACGCGCGTCTCGTTTCTCGCAATAAATGGCGTAGGTAGAGCGGCATCTTTGATGTTTATTCAGCATTGGAGATTTGTTTGATAGTTAGTCCATTCGAAAGAGCACCTCGAGAAAATCAATGCGTTTTAAAATCATAGTCATGTGATATCTAGAAGCCTAGTAATCTAGGGTGTAAGTTTCACACTAGTCCCTCGTAACAATATGTGAGCCTAAGCTTAACAAATATATAATATATAAAAAAAATCATACTTAAATTATATAAATACTAGTATTATAGTATTTTTTGTACGTTTTCCTGTTTTAAATTATAAAATTATATACTGTAGATTTGTGAATGAATAAAATAAATAAAATAAATAGCTTATACAAGTATAAAAAAGAGTATGTTAAGATACGACCTCATATCCCAATCAAAAATCCCTTACAATATTATCAAGAACCACTCAATTGCGCTATGCGCGTTACTTCCGCGTTATCAAATTTTCATTGTAAAATCGTCTTTACCCCTACGTGTTTAGAATGAATATGCATCACAGGAATAACTAATTGTAATAACCGAGAGCCTGTCTCCCGAGTTAATTTAGTTCCTCACAAGGCTGTGTGACGTCACTTCCTGAATCACTTAGTAATGGCTGGTTAATAAATCACTCTTTTATGGCAAACTACATTTAATCGTAGCTCTATTTGAATTTCTATAAGTTATACTGTATACATATGGAGTTAAGAAGTACATGGACACATAATATAGTATAAAACGCGTGGATAAAATTAAAGAAACATATCTTCTCTTATATATAAAAATGAATCGCTAAATGTGTTGATAAGCGCGAAACTCGAGAACAGCTGAACCGATTTGGCTGATTTCTTTTTTGTTGTGTTTGTTGAAGTCTGGGGAAGGTTATTACGGAGAGAAAAATTAAAAAAAATGTCTGAAAAAGTCTAAAAACAACACTTTTCTATATTCTCATACAAAAAGTTCGTAATAATATTTAAACGTCAATTTGAACTTTAACACCATACAATAAAGTTTAAATGTTAGAGGACGGGTTCCGGGAAGGCAAAACAATTATTGAGTGACGTATAAATATTAATGTCAATATTTGTCAATTTTTATACATATAGCATTAAGGCCAGGTTCCTTCAAACAATTTTCAAAAAAATCTGACGGGGAAGCTATTAACATTAAAAAAAGCAATGTGACTTTGTTGTAGAGAAATAGGGCAGAACAAGGTCTGCCGGTACAGCTAGTTTTCTTATATATATAAAAATATATATTTATATAGTTCTTAATATTTCTCTATGGTTCTAACATTAAATGATTTTAAGAACAAAACAACTTTAAACCATATTTCAAAATACGTTTCATTTAGAAAGACTTGATTTTTATAAAGTACACCACCAGTAGACCACCAGTAGTTTATTCTTTTAAGCGTGGTCTGGCAGAAAGCACCCTCATGTCCAAACCCCAATGAATTTAATGGGGTGGGGAACCGAGACAACTAGAGAGAGGCAGGTTGTGCAGTATCTGGACACTAATATCTAACCTCTACCAACACCCTGGGCATTTCACAATGCCTTTCTGCCTCTCCAGAAACGTCGGGTAGACTAGACTGCCTAATGGCAGATGATGAAAAAATGGGTATGCTTTTGCACTACGCGGAGATTCAAAGCAATAACCTAAAACATCGCACAAGCCCCCTCAATCAGGTTTTGGTTTAGCCAACGTTACGAGGCTATGGCTGCTGTGTGCTGCGCAGCCTCTAGGAGTCACTGGGGATCAGTAGCGCTCATTCTATAGATGCATGAAAGCATTGCACGCCATAATGATAGATAAGTCTGGAATAAATTGCTTAAAGTTAAACAAAAAAGGAACCATTTGTATTCTTATCTATTCTATATTCACTATCTTTATCATATCATATATCTTTCCTATGAAAGCCATGTAATATTTACTATCATAATATAATATTTAAATTAACTACGCGAATTCTGCTTACCCTGTCTAAATATCTTATGCACGTCACTACTGGGGATAGTTCATGGTAACCAACGAGTTCAACTAAATTCTGTCGCATCTATATAGAGGTCGGATGACAGAAATAAACGCTTAGTTCTCACTATATCCCATCGGTATCCGTCATCATACGAATTTGTTATCTTCCGTATAGATGGACCACATCTAAAAGCACCTATAATATAATTATTTACTTTGTAAAAAATAAAGTCTTACGAAATTATATATACACTAACCGATCCGGCAAACGTTGTTCTGCCATAGAAATTATTCATACATATATTTTTGGTATCTTGAACCGTTTTCGCAGCGCACGCAATGGAAGACCTCAAGGATGAATAATTTTCCCCGTTTTTTCACATTTTCCATTATTTCTTCGCTCCTAACAGTTGCTTCGTGATATTATATAGCCTAAAGCCTTCCTCGACAAATGGTATATTCAACACAAAAAGATTTTTTAAATTCGAACCAGTAGTTCCTGAGATTAGCGCGCTCAAACAAACAAACAAACTCTTCAGCTTTATAATATTAGTATAGATTATTTGTCTTAAAAATCTTTAAGGGTAAAATATAGCTTACTCATAAAGTAAATACATGTTGCATGTAACATTAAGGTCAGAGCTGTGATGTTGATTCATTATGACAGCTATTGCGAACCAAGTCGGGCAATTCATTATACTGGATGACGTTTCCATAGTTTGTTCATTATGGATAAGCAGTTATGCTTGTTTGGTGTAAATATTTCGAAATATACATTAGATAAATCTCCATAGATCTTGAGCTCCTCGAAAATAGAATAGTGCCTCCTTGATGATCATACTGAGGTGTAGGAGCCGACTAAGGTATACAGCTTGCTATGCAGATTGCTAGTACCTAAGTTGCTGCAGGCCCCACTTCTGTACTTAAGCTGAGACTTATAGACGCTATTTCGACTTTCCTTAGCAAAGTTTTCAAAAAACAAATTCGACTTGACAAAAAACTGAATATATAATAGGAACTTGAGTATAGCCATAGTATTCTCAGAGCCAAGTCTTTTTTTTAATTCTATTTATTTAGGGGAATTTTACGTGTGTACGTATGTCAGCCCCATCGTACCCTAATACAGAAATACCTAACATATAACATATGGGGCCATTGATCTGGACAGACCAGACGCCTCATCAGATACTAGTTCTGTTAAGACTTTGTTAAACATCCCGACGTCAAGTCCGTTCAGGCCAAAGGCACTCACAAACGCCTCTCTCACAGATTCAGATCGGACACATTCCATCAACAAATGGTGGATATAATCTATGTGTGCCAAGTCTATGTTAACAAAATCAGTGTCTTACCAAATTCTTTGATTTTCATTGGGTAATATAAATTGTAATGTTTAAGTCAAGTCTAAGCAGACTTAAAGCTACGTCTACAAATCTCAGCCATTGTGCACAGCCGCCAATTCGCACTGGACAAGCGTAGTGGGTTAAATGTCCCAATTTCTTCATCATTTAACTTTCTACAGGTCTCGTCCCTGCAAAGTAAACTACCCCTAGCAATCTTAAAGCAACAAACTATTAGTTTTAAGGTCACGTTGGTTTAAAGCAGACTTCATCGATCCTGGCATGACCAATACCGGTAAGTAAAGCAATCGTTTGAACGCTATCCAACTGTGATCTCTCACGAAACTATAAAGATATCCTAATCACCATTAATTTTATTTTAAACGCTGTCGTTAACAGATAAGCATCGTCTAGTTTTTTATTACGGAAGGTAAATTTGCAAATAGTGTTGGACCGAAGCTTCGGCTATGGATTCGGGTAAAGCCATCTTTTGACAAATTGTGGGGTCATTTTTATAATCATCAGACGTTGTTTATGGCTATTCACACACATACATAACGTGTAGAAGTTAACTACAGTTAGTTATTATTCACTTTTAGCCAATTTTGAACTGATATTTTTGGGATTTCAATTGGAACACCCTGTGTGGCCGCCTAATAAAAAGGTAATTTTTGGGATTCTAAACAGAACTGAAATGAAATATTTTCAAATTTGGAAGATACATTTATACATTAATAAAGAATATATAATCATGTGTTCATATAAAAAACCTTAAGCTTTAGCTAAAACTTCGGGCAACTTGTAAGTTTTACTGAATATAGTTCTTTGGCCGAAACAGAAGGCTTTAGTTGGACACTATTAGCAAACTATATAAAAAAACTGGTCAAGTATGAGTCAGACTAGAGCACTAAGGGTTCCGTACAAATGAACTGTGACAGCAAGGAAATAATATTCAGTTATCTATATAACTGGAGGTCTCCCTTTATCATGTGCTTACTTTTCACATTAAATTATATAACAAGGTTGAGAAAACTTTATTGGGCGTTTTAAAGCCCGTAAATTTTATTTTATAAGCCGTTAAACGTTATAACTCTGAAACGTTCCTGTTATGACAATCAGAAGCTGGGAGCGTTTTAATGCCGCTTGTCGTATAACAAAATGTATACGTTTATAGAGAACGCTAAGAAATCATTTTTTATTATTTTACAGAGCATTTATTTACTGGAATAATATGAGGATATCCTAAATTATCTACTTATCATCACGATGAATTCCTATTGGGGCAGGCAGAGAGAAGGTACGTCATTTCTTTGTTCTTAAAACCTTTTTCGCTTCCTTGACAGTCATTAAGGCCTTCATTCTCTAAGGGTGCAAGTCTGACACACCGGGGGGTGGCCCTCTCAGCCACCTGAAGGTCCAATAGGGATTTAAAAAAAGAGTATGTCAGCTGGAAATCAGCGCTGGCTGACTCAGCTGGTCACTTAGCGTTTAGCTGAGCTGACTTCCCATTAGCGCACCATCACAGTACAGGGTGTTCGCTTTGGTTGTTTTCTATCTTGAGGAATCTATCTTTCTGTGTTATATTATGTTATCTATACTAATATTATAAAGCTGAAGAGTTTGTTTGTTTGTTTGTTTGAACGCGCTAATCTCAGGAACTACTGGTTCGTAATGAATTTTTTTTTGTGTTAAATAGACTATTTATCGAGGAAGGCTTTAGGCTATATAACATCACGATGCAACTATTAGGAGCGAAGAAAAAATGAGAAATGTGAAAAAAACGGGGGAAATTATTCATCCTTGAAGGCTTCCATTGCGTGTGCTGCGAAAACGGTTCAAGATACCAAAAATATATGTATGAAAGTATTATTCCTCCTGAAATGATATAAAAAAATGTCCCCGACAGTATATGTCTTTTAAGATTAACTTACTAGAACCGTTTTTATGGTAATCGAATTTGGTCGAAATTAATGCATTATTTGTTAAGAGTTGTATCAACGTAATAATATTAATCTTTATCCAAATAAATGTGTTGTTGATTAAGAGTATTTAATTGTGAACAAAATCGTCTTTGACATCACTTAATTCCAATGAACATCTTAAAAGATATTACAATAACTTATATAGCAAAACAACGTTTGCCGGATCAGCTAGTGTGTTATATAAATGCTTCGGCTATCTTTTTATAAACCTCAGATTTAGTTTACTGCACATTATTGATTTGTTTTATAACTACTGAAATGCAGTGACGTGCATAGGGTGTTTGAGCAGGGTAGGCAGAATTCGTATAATTAATTTGAATATTATACTATGATAGTAAATATTATATTGCTTTCATAGGTTCATAGTCAAAGATAGACGGCGTGAATATAGAATAGATTTGAATATAAATAGTTCCTTTTTTGTTAAACTTTAAGCAATTTATTCCAGACTTATTTATTATAAGGTCATGCAATGCTTGCATGCATCTGTGGAATGAACGCTGCTGCTGAAATGGTTTTACTGGGACTTTACAGTTTCGATATTTTTTCAACTTAAAACATGTATTTAAAATAAACCTGTTATTACGTTCTCTAAGTTATAACTTGTAGACATTTATCTCGCTCTATTTTCATTTAAAATGGAGTAAGAAATGCGACCCACTCATATTAAATTCTAGGAAGATGCGGGCGTGTCGCTATCTGCTTTCTTTGCTGGAATATAGGGTAGCCATCTCTATGTAAAAAAAAGTGGTCTGCAGATTATTTTACTATAGTTTGAAAACGCGTTGATTTCGATTATGTATAGGTTACACAATAGTGTTCTCAGGAGCTACATTCTCTAATTCCACCAGCCCCGTTTAATCATAAAACCACTAGATACCATGTCGGATACAATCCACATGAAGAGATTGGCTTCTACATCATCATGCGAACAGCAAAGTGGAGGAATGTGCTTCCAACAAGCATATTTCCACAATCTTATGACTTAGGAGCCTTTAAAAGAAGAGTGAATAGGCATTTCTTGGGCGGACGCAGTTCATCATCAGACTCATTTTCACTTTCTACCAGGTGGGATTGAGTTCAAGCGTAAATCATTAAAAAAAGGTATCGATGTTAATAAACACACATGGAAACTACTTATGGAATGACTTTGATAAAAAAGGATATTTTTAACCGTTTGGTTGTTTGTTTGTGTGAGCATCGTGCAGACAGTACTAGAATAATTTTTGTAATATACTTATAGTTCTTTTTACACTAGCTCGGTATAGTTAAATATATAAGAATGTAGTTGCTATGAAAAGCTTAGGCCAATACTTCTTTCCCAGGACTGACGAAGAGTTGGAGGAATTAATACTGAATTGGGAAAACTGAAGTCGGTTAACGCAAAAAGAATATAAGATTTATACAATTGTCACTTCGCCAGAAGTGTTTTTAAGCAATTGATATACCTTACGAGGCTGGCATACTCATCAAGGATGCACTAAAGCCTCATTAAAATATTTGATTTAAAAAAAATGCTTGTAAGAAGACACAGGAGATAGAGACAACCCTGCATGTAATGCAATGGCAACGACCATTCCTGGAAATGACGCAGTGGGAGTACTGCCGCATTAAATTACAGTCGGTATGCAGGATACATTATATTACGTTAATATCGACCAACTCTCAATGCAGCTTGGCCAAACGTTGGGATATTTGATCAAACACTAAAATTACATTAACTGTTGATAATTATCGATACCAAACCCGTGAAAGGATGTATCGCTTTAACGCTTGTTTTAAACATGCTTCTTAAATTTTAAAGAGATACATTTAGACTTAATAATCAATGTTTCACAATTAAATTTAAATTTGTTAAATTAGTTTAAATTACTATTTCTTAGGTTTTTTATTTTAATACTACAGTTAAAATCTCTTATAACGACATCGAAGGGACTAATCATATTTAGTCGTAAACGCCGATAGTTGTAACAACCGGTGATATTTTCGAGTTACGAAGTCATTTTTTTTTTGCCGGGATCTATGGTCTTGGTCAATATAACCGGTATGTTGTTCTACACGATGTCGCGGTTTTGACTGTATTTATTTAGGTAACATAGTGATGAAATCCGGATGCCATCTAATAGAAATGTTTTTTTTTTAATTACATACGGGCTTGCGCTTGTCCTCAATCTCACCTGCTGGAAAGTGATGATGAGGCCGACGATGGAGTGCGCTCGCCCAGCAAATACCGATTCACTCGACGTTTGAAGATTCCCATGTCATAAGATGCTGGAAACACCGACGCAGGAAGTGAGTTCCACTCCTTCACGATAGGCAGCAAAAAGAAGGAGGCGAATCGCTTCGTGCGAGCAGCCGAAATGTCAACCACAAAAGGGTGCAAACCTGCACGGCGTCTCGTCAATTTATGGTAGGGGATGAGGGAACTAAATCATACAACTCAGCCGCACACTCTCCACAGTATAGTCTATAGATAACCGAAAGGCAGGCCGCTCTACGCCGGTGTTCCAAACTGAGTAGTTTACGCGACGTAAACGCGCGTTTAGTTTATGTCACGGGTAAGTGCCTAATATCAGCTGAGCACGTCACGTTGGGAACAACATTTTGGCGCAAAGTTGAAACAACCACTAAACTATCTCTGCTCTCCCCGAAAGAGATATAGTATGACGATATATTACTACAATTTAAATATTAGGTCCTTACATATGAAATTGGCGTTTTGTATGGGAGGAACAAAAAGTCGAATATTTTTTAATATAATATATTTAATTAATCAAAGTATGAACCATTATTTTCTATGCACTTTTGCCATCTCATAGGTAGTTCATTGATCCCTTTACTAAAAAAACCAGTCGGACGGGAATCAATAAAATCTTTGAAGGCGATTTGGACTGCCCCATCGGAGTTGAATTTTTTCCGTTGCAAGAAGTTATCCAAATTTCGAAAAAAATGGTAATCTGTAGGAGCAAGGTCCGGGGAGTACGGAGGATGTCTTAGACTTTCCAATTGAAGCTCTTCTAATTTAGTAGCCGTCTGTTGCGCAGTGTGTGGTCTAGCGTTGTCGTGAAGCAGCAGTGGCGTGGAGCGATTGACCAGCCTAGGTTGTTTAGCCGCTAGCTTTTCCATCATGGTTTGCAATTGCTGACAATAGACATCAGCCGTAATAGTCTGGCCAGATTTGAGAAAACTGTAATGAACAATACCGGCACTAGTCCACCAAACGCTTACAAGTAACTTTTTTGGGGTTAATTTTCGCTTGGGGCAGGATTTGGCTGGCTGGCCAGGATCCAACCATTGGGCTGAGCGCTTCCGATTATCGTAAAGAACCCATTTTACATCACAGGTAATGATTCGGTTTAAAATACCTTCATTATTGTGCCGGTTTAGTAATGTAACGCAGCAGTCGACGCGCGTTTGCCGGTTTGCTTCAGTCAATTCGTGAGGTACCCACCTTTCAAGCTTTTTAATCTTCCCAATTTGCTTCAAGTGAATTAAAACAGTTTTATCACTAAGATCGCAGCCTGCAGCTAACTCGGACGTGGTTTGCGATGGATCCGCTTCCACAATAGCCTTCAACTCTTCATTATCAACTTGAGTCTCAGGCCGTCCATGGGGCTTGTTCTGCAGGTCGAAATTTCCAGAACGAAAACGTTGGAACCAAAAACGAACTGTGTTTTCTTTTGCAACACGACCGCCACACACATCATTCACCCTTCGAGTTGTTTCCGCAGCACTAGTGCCACGGCGGAACTCGTACTCGTAAATAATGCGATATTTTAAGTTTTCCATTTTGTAAAATGAGTGACGCAAACAGAAAAAAACAGAAGAAAAAAACAAATGAATGACGATCATCGAAGCACAAATACATGAGTCTATAGCTGTACAAATTTGAATTTGGAATTCCTTACCAAAGAGGAGAAATTTGTGATAAATTGGCCAGTACGAAAAACGCCAATTTCATATGTAAGGACCTAATATCATTTCAAAATAGTTTTAATATTTATAAAGTAGTAGCGGCTTCAACTTTCGCCCAAATGCGATTTACATTTTAAACCGGCAGATTTCTAATAAAACTTACTTTCCTTGTTTTCCCCTTGTGGGGATCGATTTTCCAAGAGCGTCGAAACACATTTTTTCTACATATTCGAAAAGCACACAACATCGAACATTAAAATAATTCTATGGATTTTCCATATGATTTGATAGTTTCTTACAATTTAGATTTCGACACTGTCGAAACCGGACACTTTTTTTAGGACTTTTGCCATTTTGGCTTGTCAGCACCATTGTGCCCAATACGCTTACACACTCCTTCATTCTGAGAGAGTCGCTGATAAATTAGCGTTACCATATGCACTAACAATTTCATGGCATTCACTATCGGATCATGTAAAATGCCGTGAAAGGCGCCTATATCAAATAAAAAAAGAAAACCTTAATATTAAAAATGTCACGAAAACTACTGAATATCCCCTTCCTATTGTAAGGCTTAAATTGTTGCATTTTAGTTAGTTTATGCGCTGAGTTTTCAATAACACTGTATATAGAATATACAAGATTTTTAAGGAGATTTTAAGTAATTTTATTGGCATATTCTGACTCTGGTAACATTCAGTACGGGCACAACAATAGACAATTTCTACGGGTATTGAACGCACAACCCATTGCAGAAGTCGACCGCTTAACCGCTGCGTCATCAAGTCGTCACAGATTATTTTCAAGTTAAATTCGTTGGGAGCAGTTGGTAGAAAATGTAATTATTTTGGTTGTATTATTTCTGGCAAACATAACCTTATTTTTTAATTATCTTGTCCTAATTATGTTGGTTTAGGGATGAAGTTCCCTAATCCTCATTGCTAAATGCCGCACGTGAGCCGTCCGTTCTCATGAGCGGTAGAATTCCTGAGTCGCAACAAAACGCTTTTAAATTGTACCTTAGGCTACATCGGTCTTCTCTGAGGTGTATATTATAACCCAAAATATTTGGTTAAATTTAGGTATATTAAAAAAAAATGTTTCTTAGAATGTAAAGCTTTCCTAGTAAATAGTACATGTAACTTTATTTAGACGAGGTATTTTATATTCACTGGGCAATGGACTTGAAGGAGTCGGCTTTCCGAATGAGGAGGAGGCAATATGTGTCGGTCCCGTTCTATACACTTCCTGATAGCGAGGTCCTGAGAGTGTGTACTTCCTCCTCTCAGTGATGGAGATTTAATAAGGCTTTCTCCATCTGGTCTTAGGAGGGATACGAATCCCCAGGCCCGGCTTGCAGCAAGTCGAAGGATACTCCGGTGGTATTCAGTTAGTAGAAATCTAGCGCAGTGGAAACGTGCTGGGCCCATAACCTGTTATGATTTGGACAAATATATTGAATAATCAATGAGATTCGTATGGCTAAAATTTTATATTTTTAGATAACGTCATTAATCTATTTACAATGTATGACATCTACTTTTTCTTATTAACCTTATGTGTATATAGGTTTGTTTTACAACTATAAAATAGTATCCAACAAACTGTATGATAGGTTTCTCCATAGTTTTGGTACTAAATTTTAAAAAATCTCCATAGATAGATTATGATAAAAATATCCCAAAAACATGTTTTACACTCCACTCATGTATCTTGAGTTCATGAAAATACGTCTGACACAGCAAACGAGCTACCTACTTTCGATATTTTCGTAATGGATGTCTTGTAATCGCTATTATCGCTTATGTAGGACAATAGGTAATTTTTGATAGCAATGATTTCAGTAAATATTATACATGATTATTTATTGGGTTATCATGTTAATAACTCATGCCATTATTTGTGAAGGAATGTTCCTCAGTATATTGAAAGGGAGAAACGATGGGCGTGTATAATTATGACATCATTATCCAATGTTTATTATAAAGAATTAACTCTACTAGAAGGGTTGAGCGTTGTAATGTTTACTTCTGAGCGTGGTTGGATATTTTCTGTTGTTATAACGTTATGTTTCCTATATCAAAAGGTGGCAAACACACAGAAAGGCCACGTGTTCAGACGTAGCTATTGTTGCGTATATCATATACTAGAAATGTTACCATCGTGATGCAACAAATAAAAAAAAAAAAACAGTTGGCGGCTTTGGACTCGATTGATCGTAGAGCTCGTAGACTTATTGGCGACGACTCTTTGTCAAAAATTAAAATGCAAAGCATCGAGCATCGACGTAGAGTTGCCTGCCTCGCGGTCTTTTACCGGTTGCACGGTGGAGAGTGTTCTCAGGAACTACATTCTTTGATTCCACCAGCCCCATTCCACCACAAAACCACAAGACATCGTGTCGGATACCATCCGTATGTGGTGGATGTTCCTTATATCCGCACGAGAAGATTCGCTTCAACATTCATCATGCGAACAGCTAAGGAGTGAAATATGCTACCAGCGGCCATATTTCCGCGATCTTATGACCTGGGTGTCTTTAAAAGAAGAGTGAATAGGCATTTCTTAGGCGGACGCGGTTCAGCATCGGACTCATCTTCACCTTCCACCAGGTGTGATTGAGGTCAAGCGTTCGCCTATAAGTTATAAAAAAAAACACACACACACGCGAAAAGCTACAAGTTAGTACATAAGATATGTAGAAGATTGTATATATTCAACGATAACATTTTCAAACCCAAAAAATAGATGTTATTCGAGAGGATTGTGGAATAAGTAATTGCTTGTGTTGTTTTTTTGTAAATTAGATTACGTTTTTCCTTTTTGTTACTATTCTTGTATTTGTATTATTGTATTTTGTATTATGTGTTGCTTGTATTTTCATTTTTCTTTTCTTCTGTGCCATTAGTATACACTTTAAATATAATCGCATTTGTAATGAATGAATGATGAATAAAATTAAATAAACGAAATAAATGAATTAAATATAACTTTATTTAAATAGGACTACTTCCAAGTATTTTGGAATAGTAAAAAAAAAGTAATTTGAATCGACTACTAATTGATCTTCTTGCGATGTATCTGTCTTATATATTTATGTATGTGTTAATCATTTCAATAAATTTCAATCGAAATCATTAATCTTATTACAGTAATCGTTAAATTAATCATGATTACTTAAATGATATAAAAAATTCCTAAAG
Source organism: Automeris io (assembly GCA_036320925.1). NCBI lineage: Eukaryota > Metazoa > Arthropoda > Insecta > Lepidoptera > Saturniidae > Automeris > Automeris io. The sequence goes on from JAUDJH010000018.1 coordinate 1,371,164, forward strand.
AATAATTATTTTCTTAATTTAAGATTGTTGACTCGGCGCAATTTGTAACGCCTAACAGTGCAGTGAATGTCCTTTTAAATACATAGCTACTTACCCTCTCATAGCCATCCCCATCTCTCTACTCCCCAACTCTCTCCACTCACTCTCACTTTCATACCTAATCTCCCTCCGCCTCTCCTCCCTCTCTCTTTATACTCATCTCTTGTCCCTTGCTCCCTTATTCCCTCCCCTCTCCTTCTAAATTCTCTTCTCTCATTACATTATTCCCATCTATGGTAATATATATCAGTACTCGAGGAGGGATGGCGTGCTCCCCACATTTCCTACTATGATAGTCTTCCTTCCTAACTTCCTAATATATTAGTAATACTATTATATATTAGTGTATATAGTATAGTAGACAAGACTTTCACTCCTATTTAAATACACTACAATAGTTATGATTTTTTTTATAAATTTTATTATATTCACAATTATGTGTTATATATGATGCAAAACTTTTCTTTTGTGTTATTTTTAATGAATAAGTAACAAACTGTAACTTAAATCTTTCGCGCCAGCGTGATCCACCGGAGGGTCACACTCGACTGTTCCGTGGGGCGGCGTGATCCACCGGTGTGTCACACTTGACTATTGCGTTCGATCTCGCAACAATGTCACCCCGCCTCCCGAAGCGTAACGAGATAAGACAATCCCGCCTCACGCGGAAAAACGTATGTAGATATTCGCGAGTTTATTTGATTTCAAATTAGAATCGATTATTATTTTACATTTAATGAAGAATTTTTACATAACGTATTAAACGAGGCCACGCTTATCGCATCTTGTCAAATTTACCTAATTCCGAGTTCGTCTAGACATGTGTAAACAGCTTGAACAAAGAAATATAGAAATCTAATACTCCTCCTCTATGGTTATAAGGTCAATTGACTTTCTAGATTAATTGAATAAGTATTACGCTTTGCAAACACCATTAGTGTTACTTTCAAATATTATAGCTTAGTAATAATAGTAACATATTGTCACGATATATCCGTTACGGTGTGAGTAGAGATATAATACTGGTTGTATTCACTTTTGCGCGTATATGTCGTTTCCAACGTGACCAGAAGCGCATTAGCTATATTTTAGTAATGTTAAAAATATTATACTTACTAGTGAGATAAGCAAAGTTCGTGATGAAAAGTCAAATATTGTTTCGTACAATATAAAAAACCAAGTGCCGAGTGTGACGGTTTTTCACGCCTCATCAACTGTTTTGATTGCATTATAACCAGGTCCGGCCTTGCATGGAATGCTGTTCGCATCTTTGGGATGATTTGTCCAGTGCTTACTCGACACCCTGGGTAGGTTGCAGCGGAGGGCTGTCCGCATTGTGAATGATTCGGACGTGACTAAGCATCTTGAACCGCTCCAGTTGCGCAGAGATATTGCCTCACTGAGCGTTTCCTACCATCTGTATCATAGCTAGTGTTCTGAAGAGTTATTTAACCTTCTTCCACCCTCTCCTTTTCATAGTAAAACCACTCGCACGTGTTTACGACTATGTTTGCTTTGGACTCAATTGACCGCCGAGCTCGGCGACTCATTGCCGATGAGGCTCTTACGTCGCGTAAACTACTCAGTTTGGAACACCGGCGTAGAGTGGCTTGCCTTTCGGTTATCTATAGACTACACTCTGGAGAGTGTGCGGCTGAGTTGTATGATTTAGTTCCACCCTCCCCCTTCTACCATAAATTGACGAGACGCCGTGCTGGTTTGCAGTCTTTTGTGGTTGACATTCCAGCTGCTCGCACGAAGCGATTCGCCTTCGCCTTTTTGCTGCGAACCGCGAAGGAGTGGAACTCACTTCCTACGTTGGTGTTTCCGGCATCTTATGATATGGGAATCTTCAAACGTCGAGTGCATCGGTATTTGCTGGGTGAGCGCGCTCGATCGTCGGCCTCATCATCACTTTTCAGCAGGTGAGATTGAGGTCAAGCGCAAACATGTATGTAAAAAAAAAAATCTGTAACCCTTACTTTTGCCGAGTCGTTGGGCTTTGAAATGGTCTTCCTGCCTTTAAACGAAGTGTGAAGAGATATTTTTGCAGGCCGGCATGATCTCTGTGACTATCGATAGTATTTTTTACTATCGATAATTGATGTTGTTTTTGGACTCCATCATGCTTACCATCAGGTGCGTCCACTGTTTTGAGCCAGGATAAAAAAGTAATACTTGTAAAACTTGGACATTTTTATCCGTATCAATTTGTCTTAGCATTTAGATAGGGCGTATCAGACGGAGGCTGAATGCTTTACGGTCTGGTAACTTCAATCGCTTGGTAGGCTGCGATAAGTGTCTAACTTAGGGTTGTCACATTGTCGAGCTTTTTTTACACTGGCTCGACATAATGACTACAGAGTACCTGATGGTAAGTACAGTGTAGTCCAAAAACGAAAGCGACCATCAAAGGATGAAAATCCGTTAATAGTCTACATCATCATGTCGGCCCACATATACTACGACTGAAGGTCTCTAGGTATATGAGCTACTGGATATACGTGACTATATGAGTTATTGGATATACTGGATTTATTTCCTATGCTTATCTTTACTTCATGCGATGATATTCAAATACCTTCATACATAAAAAGGCTCTGTAATAACAAAATAGCCAGAGTCGTTGTTGGTGGTAGGACGATTGCCCGAACTGGGTCATAACCATAGTACATAAGTGTAAAGACCGTCATAGTGACTCGCTTTGGCCTGTCGCGTTTCGGAATCAGCTTGTATATATCCGGTAACTCATATACCTAGAGACCTTCCGTCGTGGTATATGTGGGCCGACATGACAATGTAGACTATCAACGGATTTTCATCCTTTGTTGGCCGCTTTCGTTTTTGGACTACACTGTACTTACTTACAATCAGGTACACTGTAGTTGCTATTTCAAGCGAATATATAAAAAAATATATTAGTGACTATGTCCATTTTGCGTTTTATGTCGTGCCCAACGTGACCAGTAGCGTGATAAGTATTATTTAAAACTTAGTAGCTTACAGTAAAGGTACAACAGGGATTTTTATTTATATTTATGAAATCGAAGCTGTGAATATAGGCTAATATTCAATAAAAATATTACATACTACACGATATTGTATAACTGATAATATGGAAATCGTTTGGTAGAATAATATGAAATAACAATATTGGAATATTCGGGTATTCCAGAACCCGCATTTTGTATTGTGACCGAATTGAATGTGCAAATGAAAAACATAGCAGTTTCGGGTTTGATATTGGTTATGTAGACAAAGAATCGAGACTTTTTTATTGGAAAGGTATACAAAATATATACACACAAGTATGAATAGGTTTATTATTTCAATGTATCTAATATTTATTGAGTCTTTTGTTTTTGGGGGTTTATACTGGTCGTATTATCACCACAGGGAGATATATTCGCAATGTAATTTGGGGAAGAAACTCACTTATATTCGCCATGTATGAGTTGAAAATAATAATATATAATTACGCTATACCTCTTTTGAGATGAGCAGAGATATTAATATGACAGAACTAGGGTGAAACCTAAATCCTGAATTTCTAGGCTTATGGGAATCGCACGGCTATATTTTCAAACGTATAGACTGTCTGAAGGTGCTCATTCGAATAGTCTAACTAATAAATAAACCACCAATGACCCTACCCACACCGTTCATTCCAAGAAACGAGACGCACGTGATCTGAATATTAATTAGACAGCTGTTTTTCTGCTGAATGTCGAGTCTCGAAAGATGTATAGATGTTTCTAGATCTTTCTGGAAAATGCCGGTAGACTGCTGCATCTATATAAATACCGACCAGACTCGATCACTGGATAGTTTCTGTTTGGCAGCCATACAAGTGATATCTCCAAGTGATCGAATACGACTTTGGCCAACATACCAGTATTGGATTAGATTAGTGTTTCTTCGAGCGAATATTCGACTGGTTTCCTCGATTGGACTGCTGCGATTAGATATTGGGATTATTCAACGGCTGTGATTCGAGACGTCTCTCTGGTTTCTGGTCTTCTGGTTACCTAATTACAGACTTAAACATTTTATAATTCCTATATGGGTCTCGGTATCTGCATATACAATACGATACCAAAAAGAAACTTGACTTATCTCCCTTGAAGTTTAAAAGATTTATAATAATGGCATTGATTTAAAGGGGATACTATCCCATTATGGATTGTTTAATTGATAAGAGTGCGTGTTCGCCATATATGCAACTTTATTTTCCCGGGACATTTATTCCTTTGTTTTTTATATGTTTGTGCCCCATTATGATAAAAGGAACTACTACTACAGTTTTTTGCCAGCTGTTCTCGGTAAGTTCTGTTTTCTAAACCTGTGGTACATTCATTTACTTTTGACTATTTAAAAGTGCTGGGAAGTAGGTTTATTTAAAGAAGGATTAAATAGATGGTGATTACAACAGTATTATATCTAGGCTAATACGGAATACGGATTTGAAGGTGTTTCGACGGAAACTCTGTACCAATCCTGACTCATATATGTTCTCAAACAGCAGCAAATACAAGTCCAACAACTTGAATGCGATTATTGGCGTGCGCTGAGTCCCTATGACGGTATCAAAAATTATCTCTCTTACTCCGTACAAACTATAACAGGTCTATGCACCAAGTAAACACAACGATTGCGTGATCCATTCGACCACTCACGCCATCTATGGGCATAGCGCTGCACTGCTCCTATATAAATATTTACGTACTGTGTGCTACAATATTATATCACATTTTATTTCAAAGTAACCAGTAAGTAGTAGAGCTGATCACCGTTCTTAGAGCACTTACAGATAATATTTCTATTAGATACAATGCGGGTTTTCTCATGATGTTTTACTGCACCGGTGATTATGTGCTGCCTAAATTCTAAGTGAAAATATAATTAAACTAAAGATAATAAACAAGTAAACAAAATATATTACAATAAATAGAAACATCGCTAAAATGGACCACTTAGCTTTTAACGCGATTTTTTAGTTATTTTAATTTTCTAAACTGCGATTCTTCATTGCTCTCTTCAATCTTACTCTCCTCTCCTACGACTCTTGTTTAAATTAACATCTCTAACTACAAGTAAATAAAATGATTGCATCCTTACGAAGTAGCCTGGGTCCGCAATTTCACGTACATTTTCGAATACCCGGTGACGTAATTCGACCATGGCACGCCGCACCCCATGGTTATTGCTGTCGTGACCGGAATCGCCCTTATTAATGTCGGCGAGATTCAAGGCGTAATATTATAAGCTGCGATGTGATTGACTTTTAATTAAGTAGTAATTTATTCGTGCCCGTAATGGACGACCGGCATAGAATTTACGTTCTATTATATGGAGGTGTATCGAAAATAAATGTGCAATCATACGGTTAACTTTTTTAGATCATTTGCTTGTTTTATTTCAAACGTTTCACACATTCGATAATAAAATGTAACAAAGTTTGTATCGACTAAATAAAAAAATGATTATCACTCTTGTAAACATTATCGGGAAGGACTAGATTGTGATAAAATAATTAAATTAGTTAATAAATGTACAATGTCTCATAAAGAGTACGTGCTGAAGATAAAACATAAAAACTGCCTAAGAAATAGGCAAGTGTGACAGTAAAATTATCAAAATTGAGAATACAACAAAGCTGTAACAGCTTTCTTAGCTTTGCTTTGTTTTTATATTTCAATATAAAGAAATATAAACACATAACAGTGATAACAGTCTGAATTTTCCCACAGCAAGCAAAATATTTTCTATCCTTTTTTCCACTCTTTGTTTTTTTTTTTGGTTATATTGTCCCCTTTATGGGGAACGCAAAAGCATTTACGTTATATAGCCAAATCACTCTATATTTTAGGGTTTTTGGGTCTTATGCTTCATAAAAATATCCTATACATAATGATAAAGCTTTATTTAATACCATTGCTTTATCACTACTAAAATAATTTAATAAAAAAAAAATTACATACATATAGTGAAATTATAACAAAATAAATAAAAAATATTACGATTTATTTTGTCTTTTTGGAGCCAATCGGATAAAAGTATTTTAACAGTCCATACTGTACTGTACTGTTATATTATATTGTACTCTGTAAGAGATACAATAAATGATTCACTATTAGAAAATAAGTCTCCAGACAGTTAAATAGAAATTTAATAACAAATATGAAAAGCATTAAGCCTTAGCAGTAAACGTATATTTCTAAAGATATCTTATTCGTCTTTGGCAGATATAAACGAGATGGATGCTCGTCAGTTAAGACTGAGTCGGAGGGCTGATATTGCCCTCCTTTTGGCAATAATGTGGCATTTTTACGCATATTTGAAAAGCGGGAACACGTTACCGCAAATGGCTGCCTAATGTCTTCGTCGGTGCGAAAAATATAAATAAAATATTAGGCTATGTTCATGTAAATATTTTCATGAAATTGCAATCTGATAATGTTTTATCATATTATATTAACAGGTAGCTTTACAGGCACATATATGTATATCTGTTAAAAAAAACGTATTTAATTGGTTTACTTGCCTTAAAGGGCTTGAAAATACAAAATATAAAGATTATTGCAAACAAAAAAACGACATATCGATAGAAAATACTGTTATTCATTGTTTTTGTTCATGTTGTGTTCTTGTTCTCTTCTTGTTTTTGTTATTTCGTTCTTGTTGTTAGTTTGATAAGTTACTTTAACACTAGGTAGACTGAATATAGGTATTATTATTATGCAATGTGGGGCTATGCAGTCTATTTCAGCCTGTATCACCGCGACCTAGAAGATCTATTGTGATCGCCACCTACCATTTAAAGCTCTCTGTCAAGGCCTATAGTTTTAAGGAACTGTAGTACTTTATTGGCAGAGATATCTGGAACCTCTCCTGGGTGTAGCACGTGGCGGCCCAGGCTGCGGTGGCGTTTGGGCATTAGTAAGTCACATTCACACAAGAGGTGCTTGGGCATTTTGTCCGCACTTTCGCAGAATCTGCAATCTCTAGTGCTCCGGCCACCAATGCTGAACAAATGTTTGTTCAGACAGCAGTGGCCTGTCAGTGCTCTTACTAATACTCGTATTTGATTTCTTCTAAGCATCAGAGCCTCTACAGCCTTAAGCTGGTCAAAGCCTTGACTATAGGTATAGCACATATAAGGAATAAAGAGAAGGGGATGCAAGTACAACTGTTAATAAATGCTATAAGGTAGATAAAAAGTTATAATATTTAAAAAAATTGATTCCTTATAAATATAAACGTATTTTTTTTTTATATAACTATCCTTTAAAACAATCAAAATGACTGGTCCGGGCAATCTAGTGTTAAATTTAGGTTATAATTTCTTTGTGTTTTCAGTTGTATTAAAATTTTAAAAATTATTCACAAATAAGTCATATTCTTTTATCATATGTTTTTTGAGCCTCATGGCCATTTTAGAAAGGGCAAATATGGTTTAAACATAAATGATAACTTTCTCGGAAATTCTGATAGTAAAAATGGATAAAAACATTTTCACGGATTTTATCCAGCAGATTTTGTAGCAACAATGTATTAAGATTGAAAATAAGATCCCCAGATAAGAGCACAATCAGTTATTCAAATATTTGCCCTACAAACAGCAAGATGCTCACGTCACGCGCCCTTGACATGTCGAAACGTTAAACCATTAAAGACGAATACATATCAAGCGTTCTGTATTTCATTAGCGTGTAAAATAATTTATAATAATAAATCTACATATATATTCAGAGACTTTTCTTTTAAAATAGGTCAGTATGGGGAAATCCAAAACGATACGGGATACGAATATGGCCTTAGGAAGCTTTAGCTCTTTAGGGTTGAAGAAAAAATTTGCATTGTTAAAAATTTAATTAACGTGAACTTTCAGCAAAAAGTTACAAAGTTGGTCAAACATTTTTTCCAAACATAAACTCAGTTTCCAGCAAGGATCATTATCATGTATAGAAAGAAATCTGAACAGCGGAAGTTTGTCAAATTCAATTATACATTTTTTTCATTTATTTTCTATACAAATCTTTACATATTGTCTATTGGTTATTGTAATTTTCGCGCAATATAATAACAGTCTTTAGTTTATCAAATTATAATTAAAAAATGAATAATAAACTATAGCATGTAGACGCCGCCCAATACGTAATTGTGTTAAACGTCCTAAAGGTCGTTAGGGTGTTACGAGACGCGCGGGGTAAGGGGTACGCGCACGCAAGGGATGCTCTAGCTAAAGCAGTCGACTACCGAGACCTGAGGCTAGAGTACGTGCGTGTGTGTCGCAGTTCGGTGTGCCTTAAAATGCAAATAAAGAGTAAAACGCCAAAATCCGTGTCTTTCTACCACAACACCCACGACCACCGGTCATAAAACGAATTTCCCCTTACCTCACAAGCCGTTAGCGAATAAAATAGTTTTATACGAAAATATATTGTTTTAGTTTATAATTGTACCCCCTTTAGACAGTTTTCTTTTATATTCCACTCCTGAGAGGGTGAGATAGGGGTTGAAAATTTGTTTGAATATCAGTTAATTTATAGTATGTACTAATCTTACATGAGCGAAGCAGGTTGGTATCACTAGTAGTTAATTTAACCGTTTTGTTTTTTTTTTCTATTTATTTAAGGGACTTTGGTGCCTCGGCACATACCAGCCCCATCGTATCCTAAACATGCACTACTAACATTTATTTCTGGTGGGGAGCCATCAGCCTGAACAACTCCTTTGCTTCGGCTGAGTAAGGTCTTGCTAAAATTCCGCAGAACATGCCTACATCAAATTTGTTCAGGCTGGAGGCTCCCATCAGAGAATCTCTTGCAGACTGAGATCGGACACACTCCATCAGCAAATGCTGTACGTCATCTACTTTCTTACACGTGCTGCAGTTCGGTGACTCCACAAGCTTCATCAGATGTTTAAATTTGCCGGATGGAAACCGTTTTGTTTGTGAACAGAGGTATATTAAGGGCTGTATCCACTTTGCACTTATGTGTTCACCGTGACAAGTAGCGCAATTGATCACCGTTTTTAAAGGAAATTAATCTTATGAAATGCGAATAATCTATGTTTTATTGTTTCGCTTGTGGCCGCGCAAAATTCTAAATCTCTTATTCTCTCCAGCTCGTATATATTTCACGTAGAATTCCTTACAAATAATAATATTTTGACCTTGAATTTTCATTCTTATCGTGTATGAAGACACATTTCAATAATGTATGTGCTTCGTATTCCCATTTCTGTTAAATAAAAAATAAGGTAATTCGATTTTGTCTGTATTTTCACGGGCAGACTATCCCCTGAATAATAAATCGATTCTGAAATAAAAATTCTGACGCTATGAGTGTGTCTTCCCTTTGAATAAAGACATTTCTTGAAGTGAATGCTATCAATGAAATATTAAAAGGCCTAGTTTATATATGATTTTATCTTATATTGATAATATATTTTTTTAATATAGGGATGTTATGAATATTAATACCCATGTTTATACCCATGTTTGCAATTATCATTAACAAACACAAATTTTACATAAACAAACATCCAAATACGGAAGCGTATGTCGGTAGACCATTCCAATACAATCCCATTAGGCGGAGACGAATCCGATCATAATTTTGAAGTGTGAAATGCGCATAATACCTACTCAAACAGATCTCTATTGGTGACATCCCGTGTAGCATTCCCAAAAATAAATTTAAATTAACTGGAAACATATTTAATTCGTTTCTCAATCAGTGATGAACTTGAAAAGGGTTTTTTTATTATAAATAACTAGCTGTAGTTACCCGGTGTACATGGATAGATAGGTTTGATTTAGGTCCTATAATTTTCGAAGATAGGTGCCACCATGTGGTCTCATTCAAATTCCCACAGAAATCGACAATAGGTTTGGGATAAAAAGTAAACAATATGCTATTATAAACTATATTTTTTTCTGTAACAAATTTCAACTAGATAAATTCAGCCGTACTGGCTTGATTGAGTAACAAGGGTCTAGCTATAAGGTTTGTGGCTTTTTTTTAAGCTGACTTGACCCAATGACTACACCATACCTGATGGTAAGCATGGTGCAGTCCAAAAAACGCTAACGACTATCGAAAGGTAAGAGAAAACCCAACGGTAGTCACAGCGATCATGCCGGCCTGCACAAATATCTCTTCACGCTACGCTTAAAGGATCCCATATCATAGGATGGTGGGAACACGCTCGCCGGAAGACCATTCCACAGCCCAATGACACGGCAAAAGGAGTTATAGAATCTCTTAGTCCTAGCCGGGATGTGAGATACCGTATAGCTGTGACACCGCAAACCCGCGCGCGTGGTTCTATTGAGGAAGGGAGAGGGTGGAACAAGGTTAAACAATTTTTCAGAACACTCGCCATGATGGCGGTAGAAAACGATCAGTGAGGCAACATTTCTACGCAACTGAAGCGGTTCAATAATATACAATAATTTTGTTGTAGAGAATGAAGCCACGATTCGTAGCATAAAAGCGGATCGTTTTACCACAGTCCAACCGGGTCGACAAATTACAATTCAACACAGGTAGATAAACATTTAATCCGGGCGCTATAACCGGCTTGTCCCGGTCACGAGGTAGCTGTTAAGCTGCCTAAAGCAATTTATTTGTCGGACCTCTGTTACTGCCGATGACCGTATCGGGCACAATCCCAATTCTGTTTAACAACAGACAATTTAGGTCAGTTTATCTGTTTATACATACTCACGTATATTCCGGTCTTTAAACGATTATGGGTGATAGTAGTAGCGTTCATTCCATAGATGCATGAAAGCATTGCATGCCCTGACAATAAATAAGTTTGGAATAAATTGCTAAAAGTTAAACAAAAAAGGGACGATTTATATTCATATCTATTCTATATTCACGCCATTTATCTTTCCTATGAAAGCAATACAATATTTACTATCATAATATAATATTCCAATTAATTTTTGGGAGTCGAAGCTGCTCGGGTCCGTAGGCTTTACCCTAGTTTCCCTACACGTGACTCCTGGGTGGTGCTAAACGAGCAGCAGCGAGGTGGTAGGGCGTCGGTGCCCGTCTGGATCGCGACCACAGTGCATGGGTGTAAAGCCCGTCATAGTGACCAGTTTCGACTTGTCGCGTTTCGGGATCAGCTTGTGCATATCCAGTAGCTCATATACCTAGAGACCTTCAGTCGTGGTATATGTGGGCCGACATGACGATGTAGACTATCAATGGATTTTCATCCTTTGATAGTCGCTTTCGTTTTTGGACTACACTGTACTTACCATCAGGTACTCTGTAGTCACCATGTCGAGCCAGTGTAAAAAAAAATATATTACTCGAATTTAACATACTCTGTCCAAATATCCTATGCACGTCACTGGGTGACAGTCTTCTAGTTATAGTAGGATTTTTAAATATTTGGTATTGATTAAATGTTAAAAGGTTTTTCCGCGTTGTTAATACAGTCATAAATATAAAAGTTTCTAAGGGCCGCTTGCACTAACGAATTAATCTAGTTTAAGCTTGTATAAAACACTTATTAATTGAATTGGTTTGATTCCATCTTAATGATAATTTCAGTTTAAGAGTTGTTATAATTAGATCTTGATTTAGTGCAAGATAATAAGTATAGGTCAGCGCTAAATAGCATTTTATATAACTCTAAACTAGATTTAATTTGTTAGAGCAAGCCGCCCTAAGTCGTATGGTATAAATCTCTTCAATATTTCATTAAAATAATTCATTGTTGATAGTCCTTGTCGGTTTTGGACTGAACCATGCTTACCATTAATCTACGATACCTGGTCCATAGAGAACACTTTCCTCCTCCTCTTATATGTTTTTGAGAGCATTTTTCTGCTGCAATTCTAGCATTTTTGGTGACATCACTAGCTCGCTGCTCGGAATGCGAAATCCGCTTTTACTCGTGTTTTTCTACGTAAGTATGCGCTTCGCCTGCAGTGAGACATCCCATGATCGTCATTATTTTTAGAACCCCTAGAAACCTTTCGTTGAATATAATGACTGCCAAAAATTTTGCAATTTTAATGATTTTAGAGCCAGAGTGGAGGTGCTTTGCGGCGAATGTCCAAATGAACGAATTGAGGGATTCGTTATTGTTTTGGGTTTCTGAACCTAAATAGCGGATCAACAATTCATTCTTAGACAAATCTTTATAAATGGGTTCAATTATTTTCAAAATTCAGGTATAAAAGCCTATTTTTGACACAATAGGGTCGGTTTCACAGCGCTCAGTTTAACGCTCCGAACAGTTATCTCTTCTAACTACTTTATCCTTGTAATGGGTCCGAATTTTGGCCAGTATTTTTTAGACATGTTTAGGAAACAATATATGCATAATGCAATATAGAGCATCGAGCATCGACGTAGAGTTGCCTGCCTCACAGCCTTTTACCGGTTGCACAGTGGAGAGTGTTCTCAGGAACTGCATTCTTTGATTCCACCAGCCCCATTCCACCACAAAACCACTAGACATCGTGTCGGATACCATCCATATGTGGTGGATGTTCCTTATATTAACACGAAAAGATTCGCTTCTAAATTCATCATACGAACGGCTAAGGAGTGGAATATGCTTCCAGCGACCATATTTCCGCGATCTTATGACCTGGGAGTCTTTAAGAGAAGAGTGAATAGGCATTTATTAGGCGCACGCGGTTCATCATCGAACTCATCTTCACATTGCCCCAGGTGTGATTGAGGTCAAGTGTTCGCCTATAAATTAATAAAAAAAAAATGCAAAAAAAGACAAAATTTTTTGAACCAGAGATACCCCTTAAACTGAGGCACTCATGTAAAAATAAAAAGAACGCTTGTAAATCGAATATTACGTAAAATATATTGCATTCGGTTGATATTTTGATATTTTAAATCGCATCTGACACTGGAATAAATTGGAAATCGGAAATCGGAAAAATTGAGCTTTTGTATTGTTTTGCATGAGAAATTGACGGCAGCACCGCTTTGTGTACATCTGGAATCGCATATCTGGTATAAATAATACTATTGAATGATTTACGTGTCAATTTTGAAACAATACGTCTATAGTTTTTTTAGGTGTCGGTAGCTGCTTTCTATTTTGTGGTCTATACATATAGAGTGCTATATTTTGGCATGAGACTGGTTGAAAGTTTGCATATATAATAATGGTTTGCTTTAATAAATGGCTGCTCCCTTTATAAATAAGGAAATATATGACCACGCTATATACCTTTGGTTGCGATCGTATATACATTAATAGTTGTATCCACTTTACGCTTATATATCGTGCCTTACTTGACCAGTAGCGCAGCTAATCACCGTTCACATACATACATAAAATTATTAGAAAAAAAAATAACAAAACAAAATATCGTTTTGAAATGCTTGTCATTCTTCAAAAGTTATCTTACTGGTTTACGTATTGCGAGATTTTTATAAGACGGAGGTCACATGCGAAAATGAACTCATTTTTAATCGGCTTGACGTTCGCGCATAAGCCTCGTCTAAGTGTTTTTGATGAGTAGAAAACGCGAACTATTAAAATGTGTTATAAACGAAAAGTTTTAGTGATCGGGAGAAAAAAACGATCCATTTCTTTTGTCTACCCTTATAAAGACGATCCAAAATATTTGTAAATTTTGTTTTAATATTTTTATATGAAAATAAGACAAACAGGCATCCAGCTCACTTAATGGTAAGTGGTTACTGCCAACTATGATCAATTATAACAAAAATAAATGACGCTCTGCCAACCTAGAAGAGCATTTTAATGATTCTCATTTCTTATAAAAACTTATGTAAATAGAAAGGACAAAGCTCCTTGAGAATAAAAGGTCCCGAACAATCAAGGTAAGAGGTACGGTATTGAATAAAGAAGCGATTTTTGGACCTTTGCGGTTTATTTGCAATTTTCTAATAAAATCAAGTAACCGTTTACTTCGAGACCTTTCGATTTAAGTTCTTTGGCATTTTGTGTGAGGATTGGGTCGTGAAGGGCTTCTTACCTTGTCTCTATAGTTTTGAGGTCACGAGGGGACTCTCATTCTAGGTAAAAGTTAAATGTAATTACTTAGACTTAGAAATATATATTCATTCCAGACAATAAAATAGTTAAAACTTAATTAGAACAAAGAAAATATTTATTTGGTAGCAGTCACATTTGAGGGAACGACATAATACAAATAAATGACACAAAGAAAAGGAGAAATTAAAAAATCATAAAATAATATTATGACCGGTGGTCGTGGGTGAGTTGGTAGAAAGACACCGATTTTGGCGTTTTAGTGTTTATTGCAATTTTTTGACAAACAGAACTGCGACGCACACGCACGTACTCTATCCTTCCGTCCCGGTAGTCGACTGCTTTAGTAAGAGCATCCCTTGCGCGCGCGCACTCCTTACCCCGTGCGTCCCGTAACACCCTAACGGCCCTTAGGGCGTTCAACACAAGCACGTATCGGGCGGCGTCTACATGCTATAATATACAATAAACTGTAGGCCGCTGCCAGTAAAGATCCTGTCTCAGTTTGTGCCACAGAGCGTTTTAGACTGCAGTGCTGGTATACCGACAGGATTTTTTTCTTCTTATTTGAAATGTTTATTTTTGGTGAAACGCTAGGCCTTTTCGCATAGCGCTACTTTCCATAGAAACATTTTTTAGCGATTATCGGACTGGCACCTTCTTGTACTTACTGTACCTGTATAGTAAAGGTTATTGGCGTATATGACCATTGTTTACCTGTATAGGCTCAAAGTTTCTCCGATATACATTCCGATCTACCTACGCAGGAAACTATAATGTACATTGGACCTCTTAAATTCTGTTATTACTTTCACAATGTGAAGCTTTAAAGTAATACATAGATCTCATTTTCAAAGCAATATTACTTGTTAACTTGTAAAATATTTTACTAATTTTATAACTGAAAAGATTGAGACTTAATTTTTTTATACTGGCTCGGTAAAGTGAGTACCACGCATCTGATGGAATGTAGATAATTGGCAAAGAACGACAGGGACAAAGAATAATCGAGAAATGAGAATCCATTGACAGATTCCATCGTCATTTCGGCTAACTTACGACAAAATACCTCTAGGCATATGAACACCTTTTTTTGTAACCCGGGGGAAACCCGTTATGGGCCGTCAGGGGGCGATGAGGCCCGGTCTGTTGGACTCGCACCGACTAAAGACCCCGGGGTGTTCTTTCTCCCGTCTGCTGGAGCCAGAGGGCAAGACTGTGGCAGCTTCCTCAGCACCCGGCGACGTCTGGCCTAATGGAAGGCCACTACACAACGTCTATTCACCTTTGTTGTATTGAAGCGGTGCGCGGGAACACATCGCGCATCGTTCTCGCCTTGAGAATACTGGGTGACGTACTCCCTCAAGTGCCCCACCCAGGCGTCAATCCCTTAAGGAGGGAAGAACCTGGAATAGGCTTCCCTCCTGCGTCCATTCTGGCAATGGCGACGGAGGGGTGGGAAGGACAGGGGGGCTGAAGCCTGCCTCTCCCGCTCACGGGGTTATGAACACCTGGTACTAAACAAATTAACCTTAAAACGTGACAGATTGAAGCGAGTCGCTAATGTGATCCTTGCGCGTGTACGCCGTGATCACGACTCAGTACGGGCAATCGGTACATCACTTCAAAAAATCTTATATTTTTAGTTGAAAATATCTTTGATTAAATGTGCTGTAATACAAGGTCTTAATGGAAGTAATATTTCGTATTTTACCAACTAAATGATTTATAGACATAAATTAAGAATAATCAGATTTAGGCTTAGTTACGTAATTTGTTAGTGGCTCTGTTAGAATACGCCGTCATACGTCCTCGTAGTGAATGTTAATTCAAAATGAGTCACTTTGGGAAGGTTTTCATTGAAACTTGATTTAGTCACTATACATAGACAATGAAATAGACACTCTATGTGATCAAATCCAATTATTTATCGGGCCCACAGTTCCCGTCTGCGTCTGATGCGGATCCGTAAAAATACATTCCGAAGTAGCCGATGAACTATTTTTATAGTATCTTACACACTGCATACGTTATCCGATTTCTGTCCGTGATCTATTGACTTCCAATTGGGATCCGAATGTTTTCAGATCGAAATAACAATAGAATTATTTTTTAAAACTCGTGTAGAGTGTTCAAACAGAGTCACAATTATGCAGAATTCTCTGTCATGTTGACGTAACACTTTATGATGACTGATATGGTACTGATCCCTATGTACGTATTTTTACAGATTCAGAAAAAAGGAAGTGTAATATCCGAACTCAGTCAGAGTTTTTAGGCTCTTATTTTCACTGATTCGGATCAAAGGCAATGTAAAGTGCAATATCCGAACTCAGTGCGAGTTTTCTGTTTTTTTTTACGGATTTGAATCGGATGCACTGCTTAAGATGACGTTCTTAACTTTAATCAATCGCATACTCTGCACAGAGCTGTCCTGGTCATACATAACGTAAGGAGACGTGCAGAACTACAGCATTAAATTTATCCCGAACTGATGCTTAACGAGCGTTATGATCAATAGACGCATTGGTGAAAGCTTTAATTTGGTCAGTGCAACGTAGAGGACACCTTTTTCGAGACCTGATTTTATCTACTCTTCTTTACACAACCAGACGTTCCATGGCATTACTACGGCGTTAAGTAAGCGATAATCCACTGATGTGGTATCAGAAAGATTAATGACATATTTAATGTTTTGTTCTGAATGGTCTATGGTAACAATATAGCCGCCATTCTGACGAAGTCAAGGTGCGTCTAACCAAAGTTCTGCATAAAGTGCCTTGTCGATTTTATATTTACTAGTTTCTTTTATACCACGTGTCACGGTCGCGTAAGAATTTATTCTTGATCACGCGACCGTATACTTTGTTACGCTATAAGCTATTACGCGACATTGTTTTTTTTATTTCAGAATTATATTTATAGCTATTTTAGAGTGTGGTAATGAATCTTGACACGATAACGAAGCTAATAACAATGTTAATTGATTATCTTGTACAATTCAGCATTACTTAGGTTTATTGACACCTAAACTAGGGCCTATATTTGTTTTTTTTTACACTGGCTCGACATAGTGACTACAGAGTGTCTGATGGTAAGCACAGTGTAGTCCAAAAACGAAAGCGACCATCAAAGGATGAAAATCCATTGATAGTCTACATCGTCATGTCGGCCCACATACACAACGACTGAAGGTCTCTAGGTATATGAGCTACTGGATATACACAAGCTGATCCCGGAACGCGATAAGCCGAAACTGGTCACTATGACGGGCTTTACACCCATGTACTGTGGTCGCGATCCAGACGGGCACCGACGCCCTACCACCTCGCAAAACAGATTTCCTTAAGGTACGCTTTGGGATCTGTCAAACTTACAACTGTGCGGTCTGACAGCGCGGCAGTCTCCTACATTGGACTCTTCTACATACGAGTATAAATGCAGCAGCTCGCAGCTGCCAAGTCGCGACTGCCAGAATCCAACGCGCGGCTTAATGCTTGCAGTACCCACCACAGACAGAAATCTCTCTCCATTATTTTATATTCATATTTGGACTAACACTTACATTATTTACTAGAACAGTTTTCGTGCGTTCAGAGTTAATTCACAAGTTCAAGTTTATTTCCTAGTAAGAATCGATAAGGTCATAATGACCTTAAAATAGCGTTTATCGACCTTGAAGGTTCGAGGGCGCTTTTGTGCCCTTATCTGATTGTAACTTGCTACGGCATGTTGTAAATTACAGACAATATTATAAACTTGTTTTAAAACGCGATATCGGTTTACATGATTTATACTTATAATTATATACCGTTTCGCTTTCTATTTTCGGGATAACAGAGATACATCGCGGCCATCGTGACCAGTAGTGAAGCTAGTTGTCATTCTCAGGGTTCTATATTCGAGTTTTAGTATTAGTAAACTTTTCTGTGATGAGCAGATTATTTTGTTGCGAATCACGGATGTGTATATATATTTCATTATGTATATGTTTATCTAGTACCCGTAGTACAAGCGTACGCTTAATTTGAGGCTAAATTAATGTGCGTGAGATCGTAAATATTATTATTATACTATCCATGACATGGCAAAATATTTTTTTCTACATGCAAAGGTTTGCTGGAATCGGGCCTCGAATCTAAGGTTAATGAAGGGTCGATTTGAATCCTATACTCTTCACAGATACGTGTCCTCTACCTTCGTTTACACATGACTTTAGTCATCGACATCGGAGTACATTAGCCCACTGTTAAACAGTGCCCCACTTAGTAATTGTCATTGAGCACAGTATTCTTTTTCCAGTTTTTGCCAGCCACATTTTACAAATTGTCGCTCTACCTTCCATTGAATTTCCAGCACTAAGTTTTCTGATATACGACCTCTACTCAAAAACCAGCCTATTCCAACGATAATTGGTTCTTCGGCATGTGTCCAAGCCCACACTATTTCATCCTGCTAATTTAGAGAGCTGTGTCGATAGCCTTGGTTCTCTGTCGGATAACCTCATTTTAAAATGAGTTTCAACACCTATTAGTTAACAGAAATCCCTTCATAAATAAGTTATAAGTTCGTATAATTTTGTAAAGTAACTTAATTATGGAAATTTACACGGCCAGCTATCTAGGGGCAGTCGTTGCCAAGTTGAAGTAGTCACTGACTGCGGGAATTTGTTAACAAAATTTAATAAAAGTTAAGGAGGTCAAGCGAAGTATTTTATCTTCGTAGCTTTTATATATATTTTTTCATTATATTGTTATTTAGGGCGGCGAGTGGCTCATCTTTTAAATACATAATAAAACAAATAAATTTAAGCACAATGCACCCGTATGCAGTATGACACGGCTGTAAAATTCTATGTCGAGATTTACTGATCTCGATATATTTTGAAGCTAAAAAAAGGATATTATTATAGTAGATTGTAGAATAGGATATTGTTTATTTTTTCTTTTCCTCTGCTTACTGCTTGCGTCTAGTTTTCCTACATCTTATGATATGGCAATCTTCAAACATCGAGTGAATCGGTATTTGCTGGGTGAGCGCGCTCCATCGTCAGCCTCATTATCACTTTCCAGCAGGTGAGATTGAGGTCAAGCGCAAGCCTGTTAGTAATAATCAAAAATGTATTGTACAAATGAATTAAACTAACTTTACTTATTCTACTACCTTAAGTCAAATCAAACGGGATACGTAAAAAAGAAAGATATGTAATTGCTAACGCAGTAGAAGTCGCGGGTAGAGCCTTATGCTTTTTTGTGTGTTCGTAAAAAGTCATAACTATGCTATGGGGACATATAAAAACTGATTGAGACCGTCTATTTAATAACTACTGAACACGAAGCAATAATATTTTTTCTGTGTTCACGAACCACATCGAAATTATTCAACCAACTTTAACGAGACTTACGCAGTAAGGAATGTTTTCTTTAACTCATTATATACTTGTATATTTTGTTATTATTAATTGCTTTAAACCTATTTAATAGGTTGATTTTGAATACAACACTATGGGGGCCAATTAAAATAAAAAGAATTTATTCACTGTGACGAATTTACTAACATTTTGGCGTCTGAAAAACAATAATTAATCCATTAAATGTAGTCGGTATAGGAGTTCAAATCAATTTAATTAAACACTTAACAGAATTAGCAAAAAATATTAAAAGTTTAACCGTAGTGCCGTAGCAAATAGAATCTGCTACAAAATCACGTAGCATTTGCTACGCCTTTTTAATTGCCTCTTGTACAGCTACGAGCTTCGTTCTGCGCTTTTCGTAGCTCGCGTTGTTACTTGTTACAAGTGTTTATATATGCACGTTTTTATAGAATTCATTTCTGCTGTCAATTTTATATCTATCTATTTATCATCACATCGAATATCTGTTGGGGTAGGCAGAGTGAATGGAGCGCCACTTCTTTTTATTCTTTCAAATCTCTTTCATTTTCTTAACATTCATTTATCCCTTCATGAACTTTCACCGATTCTACGTACTTTTGCTATTAAGCTCGAGTGTTCTTTCCTTAAATGGCAATTCTTCTTTGGATTTCGATTCGTTTGCAGTTGTTAGAGGACATCTGTCTGAGATATACCTGTGTTTACATACTCTTTTATAATAAGTTTTCAATGTATTACACATATTTCACGATTTCGTAATGTATTAGATATATTTCGGAATGTATCTCACTAATCTAGTGCATAAGCACAAACTAACTTTATTTAAATAGGCTTTTTTTGATAAACTGACGGAAAATCCTTATGAACTGTCATGGATGCAGTGAAGGCTACAACCGCGGTGAGCTCAATTCTTACTGGCTCAAAACCACCATTTTACTTTTCTCACTGCAAAACGGGTCCGGTAGGCCGAACTCCTCCTACGATCCGTTGAGCAAATAACCTTATGCAGGTGACCTCTCTGGGATGGATGAGCGTTAAGGGCCATAACCCTCAGGTTCTCTCTTTGAGCTGGTGCTAACCGCCGCTAGCTCCCCCGGGCATCAGATACTCTCAAGTATACCGCCCGGATTTAAATAGGCCTATTGCAAGGCCGGTTTATTTTTTTGGTGGTAGGGCGATTGCCCGAACTGGGTTATGACCACAGTACACAAGTGTAAAGACCGTCATAGTGACTCGCTTTAGCCTGTTGCGTTTTGGATCAGTTTGTGTATATCCAGTAACTCATATACCTAGAGACCTACAGTCGTGGTATAATGTGGGCCGACATGACGATGTAGACTATAAATGGATTTTTATTCTTTAATAGTCGCTTTCGTTTTTGGACTACACTGTATTTACCATCAGGTACTCTGTAGTCACTGTGTCGAGCCAGTGTAAAAAAAGGCCTTTTAATTCGTCGATAAACGCATTTGAAGAAACATTTCATATACGGCAAATTCTCCTGAGAGTTTTATTATAAAAACTATGTGGATTGAGCCAAGCGGAAACGTTCTTATACTCTCAAAACAAAGAGAGATTCGTCGTGTGTGAATCCGCAAGACGGTAGCCGAGTGGCCGCTGGATCGCGTCGCAAACGGCGCAGTGTGAAAGGGCTGGGAGCGTGGGCAAACAGTCGTAAAAGCGGCCTCAGATTGAGTGCTTCCGACTTAAGGCGAAGTGTTTTCTCATTTGTCTATACTGAGCAAAATAAAACTTTTTTTTTTTTTTTTATTTTTTTTTTTTGGGCTGTGGTGGGTGTATTGGATAAGGACCGGTGACAAATCAATAGTCGCAGTAATCATGTCGGCTTGCATTAATATCTCTTAACGCTTCGTTAAAAGCACCCAGTATCGTAGGACAGTGAGAATGCGCTTCTCGGAAGATCAATTCATAGCTCAACGACTCCGCAAAACGAAGAGCTAGAGAATTTCTTTCTTCTTTATTTCTTAGAGTTGGGATGCGAGTTACCGTATAGACATGATTCCGTGAATACTCCGCGCACGTGGTTCTTTTATTGAAGAGAGAGAGATTTGAAAAAGATGAAAAAAAAAATTGTGGAAAAAGTAATTATTTTGATTTTCGTACAATTTCTTCTTTTATTTTTAAAGGTAGGACGAGAGTGTCACTAATAATATGATTTTTGGGTTTGGATAAGAGAGTTGGCATTACTCGTAACCATACGTTTAAATATTGAATAAATTTGGTGTTATTTCAATTATTTGTTCCCAATTTTTTTATGTATTCCACGAGCTATAGGTATATGACTTTACTTATTTATTTATTTACAAATCTACAGTATATAATTTAATTTATACAGGAAAACAAGGTGAAAAATCAAATTAACCAAAATGATTGGTATAATAAGGGCATATGAGAGATATAAATGCGATTCAAATACTTGTTATGAAATAATAATATAAAAGTTATATATGAAATGTGTAGTGTGATTGTGTACTTTGTGTATGTGACTTAGTGTGTGTATAAAAGCGTTTCTAACCTACTTAAATATTTTAAGTGGCTAATATAGCAACTATATATAATATTTTTTAATGTAAATACATCCCCTTAATCATATTCAGTTCTGCCGCTTTATTTTCAGTTTACATTCGCCAAGGCCGTACCTGCCTTCATATCTAACACATTATACGAACACGTCCGGGTGTGTTTATCGCCGTTTAAAATTACATCTCACTTACTTGTACTTCGTCGGGAATTATAATAACTTAGTTTCACGTGAAATATTATGATATTATCCAAATTAGCATTTCTTATACAGAAACGCATTTGACATTTTAAAGTTTTTTTTTAAACTGACTCGACACAGTAACTTCACCATACCTGATGGTAAGCATGGTGCAGTCCAAAAAACGCCAACGACTATCGACAGGTCAGAAAAAACCCATCGATAGTCGCAGTAATCATGCCGGCCTGCACAAATATCTCTTCACGCTACGCTTAAAGGATCCCATATCATAGGACGGTGGGAACACGCTCGCCGGAAGATCATTCCACAGCCCAACGACACGGCAAAAGAAGGAGTTAGAGAAGTTCTTAGTCCTGGCCGGGATGTGAGATACCGTATAGCTGTGACACCGCAAACCCGCGCGCGTGGATATATTCAGGAAGGGAGAGGGTGGAACAAGGTTAAACAACTCTTCAGAACACTCGCCATGATACAGACGGTAGAAAACGCTCAGTGAGGCAATATCTCTGCGCAACTGAAGCGGTTCAAGATGCTTAGTCACGTCAGGATCATTCACAATGCGAACAGCCCTCCGCTGTAACCTATCCAGGGCATGATAGTTGATTTTAAGTCAGTGAAAGTACCGAGTACTGACCAAAATCGCCTTCGTAGTGGTCGAACTCTTGCATATGTGACTTAGCAGTTGTTGTTCAAGAGTGGCTGCTAGGTTATGACGCCCAGAGAACCCAAGTACCATTTATGAATTAAATCGATTAATCGGTCATTACACTGATTTTTGTAAATAATCGTCTTTTCGGTAACTCGGTATAAAACATCATAGACCTACAAGGCGCCGTGAGTGCGGCCTCTCAGGTTGAGATTTATAAAAGCAACTTTTAAGTTTACTAGAACATTACAATTTATATTACTCAATGAATGTCAAACTATTCGGTAAGTCACTGATTTTGTCAACAGGGATTGGCTTTGCGAATACTATGGCCACACCTAAGTTCCTATTATATATACAGTTTTTTTTATAAACGAATTTAATTTTTGAGAACTTTGCTAAGCAAAGTGGAAATAGCGTC
This sequence comes from Automeris io, assembly GCA_036320925.1. Taxonomy (NCBI): domain Eukaryota; kingdom Metazoa; phylum Arthropoda; class Insecta; order Lepidoptera; family Saturniidae; genus Automeris; species Automeris io. The sequence continues at coordinate 1,394,433 of JAUDJH010000018.1, forward strand.
TACGAATTTCAGCCTTACTGACTAAAATTATCGCGGTGTTCATCTTATCCGTTTGGCAGAGCCAAGGGAACGGTTTTGCCGGCTTCCTCAGCACCCAACGACGTTGGGCCTTTTGCAGGTCTCCTCTCGTCTGCATTTGTGAGCGGCGGTAATCATCGGTAATGTTATTTTGCACCTAAAACGCCTCGTTCGGGTCAGACAGTGTTTTTAATACACATTGTATATATCCAAAATATCCCTGCTGACCTTGAAAATAAATATAGCATAAAGATATAAGATATTTTATAATCTCTACACCTGTAAAGCCATAAAATAGTTATGAGCTCATGTCATGAGATAACGTTACGAAAATGTCCCGTAAAAAACTATTTCTCCCAAAATGTGCTCGAGACACGCCAACTTCTCGTACATTGTACATGATTATTACGTCACTTCCTAGTAATTCTCCAAACGTAATAACGTCACTCCTTCCACGAAATTGAGGTTTACAACCTCTATATACATTATACAGTTGCAAATGATACGTGGATACTTTATAGGAGCAATAAGCGATAAAACGTTTCGTTTAGAATGAAACGTTCCTAATACATGGTTATGGAGTCAAAGAGATGTTAGTATATGTATCTATATGAGGCGTGCAATGTATATTAAATAAGAAAATCATGTGATGAAAATCATATGATACGTTCGTTCTATAGTCGTAGAAATGTTTTTTTTGTTCTTTCTTATTGTTTTCATTTTTTAATGAAAATGAACCAAAATCCACGATTTAGTGGTTAAGTAATTGTTTACTAGACTGTATTATCTTTATACAAATACAAATACTTATTCTTATGGACATAATATCATATAATTAAACGAAAAAAAAAATCTTTTTCTCAATGAGAGAAATATATATTGCAATTAATAACTTATCTTTTATTAGTGTATTTTATTCTTATCAAATTAGAAAAAAACAGACATGACCAGTACGATATTATATCAGTGATAAATGAAGCATACATAGCTAAGGCTCCCAGAGGCGAAATGGACCTGCTAAAGGTAGCAGGATGTTTTGGATAAGAATAGTGCAGAGCAGTGATAAGTTGCAAGCCTTAGGAGAGGCTTATTTTCACCAGTAAACCGATGTGAGTTAATAAATAAATTAATCCTGTAAAAACGAAAACACACTTCACTTGCCTGGAAGGCTTTTGTTGAGTAAGCGCCAAAAATATTATAAGGAATAAATAAATTGTTGACGTCAAAACGAGCCCTTACAAGTAATGAAAACCGATCCCTTTTCATTCTCTAAGCTATCTTTAATAAGAGTATAAAAGAGAAATAATACTCGAGTAAAGAACGTCGGTACAGCTCTCAAGGCGTAAATGTCGCGATAACGTGCAATATTCTTTGAAGTTACCACAGAGACGGACTCAGTACTCGTACAAGGTTTTTAAACTAAACGATTTTATTTTCTGAAGTATGTGATCGTCGAACATTGATCGCCGTTCTCAGGGCACCAACAAATGTCATTTCTATTACATGCCATGCGGTTTCATTACTACATTTTCCACTTTTTAATTGAGTCACTGTTAAGCCAGAATGCTCCTTATTACCTTTTTAATATGGGAATAATCCACTACTAACGGCGAAAGGCAGCTCTAGTAAGTATTTTGGATTAATTTTAAATAGTAAATATACTTGTAAATACTATTAATAATTGATTTATTATTCGTAATAATTATATTTTGAATTAGCAATAACATGAAATGACAGAATAGATATGGAAATGTGACAGGAGATCATACTGGCGGTGGCTTTAGTAAAAATATTATGCAGAGAAGACATTGATATTAAATAATAATATTCCCTGAATGAACAACAAATATTTACGAGGCCAAGGGTTGATTCAATGATCCGAACAGGTGTACATCGATTCAATACGAGGCCAACGGAGTACCTAAATACAAGAGTTGTTGTATGGTGTGTGGTAACCAGATAAGTTGTAAAGTGTGTAATAATAGTTATATATAAAAACTAGCTGACTCGGCAAACGTTGTTCTGCCATATAAATTATAGCAGACCAGCCACGCTTTGCTGTGACTGGATTTTGAATAATTACTCAATCCAGTCAACGGATAGCGCCATCTTTTAGAATCGGTTGGAGCTAACTGTAAATTATGACTGCTAAATAATAAACAAATAATTTGCAATAAAATAATATTGCGACTATGAATTGAGATGAAAACTATCCTATCTTTTAAATTAGATCAAACTTCACGTGGTGTGTAAATTTCATTAAAATCGGTTTAGTAGTTTAGGAGTCCATCGCGGACAAACGTCGTGACAGGAGATTTATACATTAAGATAATAATAGTTTTTGATACAATATTCGATATTAGATATTTTGTAATAATAAATTTATATACCGGATTAAAATATCGATAAATTGATTTATCGATATTTTTTCAATAAAACTTAACCTTAACCTACGCACGCCTACAGAACAGAAAGCTTGTAGTCTAATAGTATTGAGGTATATCATTGACTGTTAAAATTTGAGCACCTCTGCCATAGAATATAAGTCTATATTAACACGTTCCCGCCGGCGCATTTTTTCATTTGATGCACCACCCGGCGGCGCGTAAATCTATGTCGCGCTTCATCTGGCGGCGCGCTAATTTCGCGTGTTCAGGCTTGCACGCGCTTCTTGTTTCTTCAGTAGTACACTGAGTGCTTACTTTGCAAATTGTGTGACTCGTGTTGTTTTTATATCCTGACCACAGATTTCTGCCAGTAAAAATAAACGTTTTTATGTAAATTATCAGTGTCTCATAGCACAATCGAATGCGAGCCACCGGTGGTACACGCCGCCTGATGGCGCAATCAAGCGCGAGCCACTGGTGGTACACGCCGCCCTATGGCGCAATTAGGCGCGAGCCACCGGTGGTACACGCCGGCGTGAACGTGTTAAATCAGAGTAATGAAGTCCCAGACAGGTATCCTCAACAAAGCATTTAGCTCCTCGGGCGTCTGGATGAATTTGGCTTCCTAGGCCCGGATGGAGCAATCAGAGGGACATCCCGGGGGTTTTTAGTCAGTAAGAGTCTGACACACCCGGGACGCTGCCCTCACAGCCCTGCAGTGTAGTCCCTGAAGGTCCAATGCAGGATTACCCACCGGGATACAAAAAAAAAATTAATGAAATCACTAAACCGTTTGTAAATCCGTCCCTGTTTGCGCAAGTCTAGTAAGAAGCAACTTTTTGCTCTCGATTCACGAAGCGACGTTTGATAAATGGTGCTCCACTGAGCTGACATGCTCATCCTTTAAACTTTTTCCTATGATTCACGGCTCGTGATTTATACCTTCGTAGATTCTGCATACAGTTTCAATGTTATTAAAACGATATTAGCCTTGAGTCGAAAGTTTCACCTTTACGAAGGTGGGCTTATTTTATGAATATTTCATAAATAGGTATCCATTTATCTTGTCGCTGTAGTGGCCTGGTGGATAATCGATCGGTTTTTATACACGGCAATGAGATTTGTCATAGGTTCGAATTAGTTTAAATAAGGATTTAGATATCACATGCTTACCGGTGAAGGAAAAACATCGTGAGGAAGCCCGCATGGCATCGGAAGGAAATGTCTGGTCTCGTTGGACGCGGCATATAAGTGCAAAGTGGATACAGCCACTAATATATCTCTGCTCACTCCGTAAGGGATATATCATGATAAAATATTCCATTATTTTTTTAGGAATACGACTGGTATAGAGCATTCGACTGCAGATCGAGAGGTCCTCGGTTCAAACCTGGGTGTCTCCTGTGCAACTCTTTTTTATGTTTTTATAATATAATCCAATGCTCGTGACTTTGTCTGTACAGATTATCGCTAATTTGTTTTAAGAATTTGTACGTAGGTACATATGATTGGTATTTTCCAGTAGCGTTCATTCCATAGATGCATCAAAGCATTGCTACCGTATTTAGATATTTTATGCAGCGTTTATACAATCTGTGTTAAAACGCATAAAACCTAACAACGTATTTTTATCCTCTACATAAAAAGAGGGGTATTATAGAGGCCCCTGGTGGTCCTATGCAGGATTTAGGCCTGGGTTACAAAACAAGAGTGTTTTAGTTATAAATTAAGTATCAAAGAATTTCGTGTTTCTTACTTCAGTAGTTAAAATGATATGGCAGTAAGGAATTAATTTTTTACATGTTTAGATAGATTTTATTCCTTACCTCATGGGAAATTAGAAGAATCAATGTCTTGTTTTTATACCTTACCGAAAATGAGATCTTCGTGCAAAATTACAGCTGTTAGGTCCAAGGGTTGCCATTTATGAGTCAGTTAATGAATCCGGCTCTTTCTTTTTATGGATAGAAATAAAAATAATAATGGACAATCACTTTACACCTTCTAAATAATGTATATCCAAACATCCAGTAAACTTTCTTAAACGAGACGCTTTCAAACTTGGCTCCATGCCACTCTCATAAATAATAAAGCTGCCCAAGTAACGACACACAAAAAAGAGATTACAGAAGGTTTAAAATCGTTGATTATTGTTACTCCAAGTTTTGATGTCCTAAGAGGGGTTCGGGGTTACAACTTACAAGACTTCGCGTGTATAAAACAACTTTAAGTGGGCACTAAAACAAGTTATCTGCTGGTAAAAATTGCATTTTAGTATGCGTGATTTTAGTATGTGTGTTTAATTAGGTTTCAACGTGGTGTTATGTATGATTTGTAAGCGGAGAATGGATATAGCGTCGCGATATATTATTATTTAAGGCATTACGTTTTCTTAAAAATCAATTTGTTTTTTTCTCACTGGCTATTTGTTTTTCTGTTTTTGTGACTAAAGAAAAGAAAAAACATTTCGTGTTATTTTTTTGACGAGAGCGTTTTTATGACCCGTGTGCTGAACAAAATTTAATGTCGTGTGTTGGCCAATCTTATGCGACACAATATAATAAGTAAATGAACTTTCTGCAATATTTATATTGTATACAAAGCCATGATTGTTTATATATTATGTTATTATAACAACATCACCAGATATTACGAGTACCCAAGACCGTTTATTTTAATCTGTCGTAACGTCTGCCAATAATGGCGGCCAAATGAAAGAGTAAAGCCTTTTTAATGGGCATATGAAGCGAGATTGAAAGATTATTTATGGATTTTTCCATCATTATTAACGTTCTCCATTAAGGTAGCAGTTAGTGTCTGACCGATGCTTCGGTTTCGGCTAATTTTGACTGAAGATTAACCGAAGCCGAAAGTTTCTTGACAATTCAGCCCTATGATATTAGATTTAAAAAAAAACGATATTTGTGTTTGCTGGCATGAACGTTGCGGCTATCGATGTTTTTTAGTGTTGGTGGTCGTTCTCGTTTTTGGACTGCTCCATGCTTTCTATCAGGCGCGGCTTACTCACTGAGCCGAGTCAGTATAATAAAGCACATCTCAAACAGGCCAGGAAGTCACTGAAATACCTAATACAGTCACTATAATAGCCATATTGATAATACATTTTAACATAGATATGATATGTTGGTATTAAAGCACGGATATAATACCAATTTCTAAGGTGTGTAATGTATTTATGTCACTCAAAGGTAAAACGAAGGGCGACGCTAAAATTGTACTCATAAACGACAGTGTACAGCAAAAAAATCAATAGATCCCATTTAGCTGCAGCCTAGGAGGCACTCCGTCAGTTTCGATCAATCAAGTTAATTTATTTACAACGTGTTCCCGCGTATTGCTTCGTGTCTATTTCTGCCTTGGAGCTATTTATCTATACTAATATTATAAAGCTGAAGAGTTTGTTTGTTTGTTTGAACGCGCTAATCTCAAGAACTACTGGTTCGAATTGAAAAATTCTTTTTGTGTTGAATAGACCATTTATTGAGGAAGGCTTTAGGCTATATAACATCACGATGCAACTATTAGGAGCTAAGAAATAATGGAAAATGTAAAAAAAACGGGGAAAATTATTCATCCTTGAGAGCATCCATTGCGTGCGCTGCGAAAACGGTTCAAGATACCAAAAATATATGTATGAATGATTTATATGGCAGAACAACGTTTGCCGGATCAGCTAGTGGTATATATGAACTTTCTACAATAACGCATTTTAACTAAATTGGTACTTTTTTTTTAAGTACACACTTAGACACCTCGAGCTCACCGATGAAGGAAAATTATGTGAGGAAGCCAGTGTGGTATTTTATAAAAATGTCATGTGTAAATTCCCTGAGAATGGCGATCATGTACAATTCTTTTTCTCCATGGAACGATAAGAAACGATATTGATATTTTTGGCGATTCTTTTGATACTACTAAATTAAAACTATCCAAATTGTATTTTTAACCCAAATTTTTGTTCTTTTTTAACTTAAACTGATGAAGTATTACTGTTTTTGGTGTTTGTTCCTCGACATGGTTCTGTATTTTTGTGCGGTCGTTTGTATTATTGTAATTGTATTTGTATAACAATTTGTATATTATATTTGCACGTTATATTGACATCAAGAAGGTTGTTTCTCGAAAATGTATGTTTTAATATGTTGTATTGTACAAGCATGCCGTTGCAAGCATGATGTTGTTGTGCCGTGGTGGCTGCCGGCAGAATAGAATAACACCCCCCTCTTCTTGATGAAGTGTCGTAAAAGGCGACTAAGGTATCTCTTTAACACCGCAATTAAACTAGGTGTTCAGAGAAGGAAAACTCGACCAAACCTGCATCCCGCTCCCTCCCGATCGTACTGGTTCTCCTTTCCATCGGGCCTGAGGGAGCTCGGACGAGAGAGTGCTTTTCTGGCTGCGCGTCCAGTTATGCACTGAAATATTTCCTGCGCAATTGACTGTTTCCGAAAACTGGATCTCGATTTTCTTAATCGGTGTTGAAACAGTCGCCGTGGCCGAATCCAACTAGGAAATCATCATCATTTTACAAGTCTGAGATATAACCAATACTGTGAATTAAATTAAAAAAAATAGTAGGAATATCCATCTTAGGGCCTTCTCTAGCTCTTAGTTCGGCCATGTTATTGGGCTGTGGAATGGTCTTTCGGTGAGCGTATTCTCACCCACCAATAATAATGAGACCTGTAAACAAAACGTGAAGAGATATTTGTGCAGGCCGGCATGATTGTTGATAGTCGTAGTAATTTTCTGGACTGCGCCATCTTTATCATCTAGCCTAGTTTAGTCACTGTGCCGGGTCAGGATAAAAAAGGACTTGCTTCGGATAATACGGCGAGTTTCCAATAACGCTGTATAAGCACAAAATCGGTATAACTAATCATGTATTCTGCTCATCCCGAAAAGGATATGTCGTGATAATATAATTTTAGGTAACAGAAGCTATTTTGCTAAAAAATAAATTTAAAAAAATACACGTGATGATTAAACTAAACTCGATTTAACTTTTACTTGGATAACCAAAACAGCAAACAATCAGAGATTCGACACAATAATAGAATTCTAACGTAAACTAACAAGAGGTCCGCTCCGCACAAAGCCTCGAACAAGAGTGCCTGGCCGATGCGCTTGCATTGGCTTATAAATCATCTCTATATAACCCCTCTTGTTTTTTTCCATTCGTCAGTTCTCTAACTATAATATATTATATTATGTAATAATAATATTATTATGAACTTTTCTATATATATATTTCATATTGTTTCAGGAAATTTATAACTCTACATATCGTGGAAGAGGATAGCTACGAGAAAGACGTCCTGTTTTACGTCAATCTCGGAGAACCCGAATTACTTGGAGGTGAGCCTTTACAGTTAATATTGAAGCCTTATTTTTAGAGCGGAGCGTAATCATAACGATGATTGGCACTTAATAATTTTATTAATACAGTAAAATATGTAACACACGGTTTAATTAATGATGTAGATATATTAGAGACGTAAGAATATTTTAAAAGATTCACATAGAGTACGTAAACATTTTTATTATATCGATTCGATAATAAATGGTTGTGGTTTGAAATTCGATGAAACAAAAAAGCGATATTAAAAAGAAATAAACATATAAATCTAGATTTATCTCTACGTAGTACGTAGGTGACCTACGAGAGAATAAGGTATATTATAGACTTGAGGAAGTCTATTGCCTGGAACAGGAAGAGGCGATGTATGGAGCGTACCACTCGAATGATGGCTAGAGGGGTGGATCATGGGGGTTCTTTTCAAGGTTAGGCGGTATTTTACGCCGACCCAACTTCTTAACCTGTATCAGGTGCAAGTTCGGTCGTGTGTGGAGTATTGCTGCCACCTCTGGGATGGTTCCGCCAAACACCATCTGGCTGCTGTGGACTCAATTGATCGCCGAGCTCGGCGACTCATTGCCGATGAGGCTCTTACGTCGTGTAAACTACTCAGTTTGGAACACCGGCGTAGAGTGGCTTGCCTTTCGGTTTTCTATAGACTATACTCTGGAGAGTGTGCGGCTGAGTTGTATGATTTAGTTGTACCCTCCCCCTTCTACCATAAATTGACGAGACGCCGTGCTGGTTTGCACCCTTTTGTGGTTGACATTCCTGCTGCTCGCACGAAGCGATTTGCCTCCTCCTTTTTGCTGCGAACCGCGAAGGAGTGGAACTCGCTTCCTGCGTCAGTGTTTCTGGCGTCTTATGACATGGGAATCTTCAAACGTCGAGTGAATCGGTATTTGCTGGGTGAGCGCGCTCCATCATCGGCCTCATCATCACTTTCCAGCAGGTGAGATTGAGGTCTAGCGCAAGCCTGTATGTAATAAAAAAAAATTATAACCACTTCTCTAAGAGATGAAACCTCTATTGGCCTTTCGCTCTCAGAGCTGAAGGATGTATGTTCACTCCCAGGACCAGTTAACCACTATGAAGACACGAGACCCCGGGGGCTTAGCCAGTTGAAGTTTGGAATTTTCCCCCCGGTTTCCAAAAACAAAAAAGGCTTAAATGTGTTAATTTAAATAATTAAACCCGGATTCTATTTAGGAAACAAGGTAAATGAACCATTGTAATAAACGTAACATTGTAATAAATGCTTAATACGGACAAAACGGAACAGAAAAAATTATACCAAAAATACGAAACAAGACAATTTCGCATTCAGACATCTTCTTGTTGAATTATTTAAAGCAACATTTCGTTCCCCTAAAACAAATTATGTCCCGTCAGATCACAATCAGCTTGTTACAGGAGTTATATTGTGCTGTTTTGCGAAATCACAATGATCGTGGGGTTATAATATTTCCAACTGGAAGATTAGAAGGGTAGAGAAATATTTACAAGGAAATTATCTTGTTGACGTAATTAATCAGTTTCATCTACGTTTGTATTTTTTATTTTTTCTGATGCATGAAAGGATTTATTCATTACTATGCAATTTGGATTCTGGCAACCGCTGTGCTGCAGAACTGTCAGGTCGCCATGTATCGCTTTGTATACATTTATATCGAGAGGTGAAAGGCTATTTGGTTTAAACGACATTTTTTGATGATATACTCGTAGTAATATATACATATATAAATATTTGGATTCTCCAAAAAATGTCGCTTAAACCACATAGCCTTTCACCCCTCGATATGTACAAGCGTTAGATGTAGGCTACTGTGTGGCACTGTCAGCTGTCACGATCGCGAGCTTGACACGCCGCGTGATAGAATCGCGCAGTCGCTTACATCGAATTTCCATATAAATGTAATGTAATAGATATGTGTGTAAGGATGCCGTCAAATAAGTTCACGTTATCTGTGGAGCGATTGATGGACGGCATATATGAAAAAGTTTATAGATTTGACATAGAATGAAAAAAGGAAGATCGGGTTTTTTAATATGAGAGAGGTTTATCTAGGAATTGCGATTTGGGGAACAGACAAGGAATTTAGTAAATAAGTTGAATATAAATAATATGTAAATGATGTAATATATATATATGTGTTTCTAATATATATGGTGAAGAAGTATATCAGTGTTTGATTCAAGTAGAAAAGCTCAACTTGACTAATTACTGTAAATTTGGACTGTTCTACAAAAATCAGTACAGAGCGTTACATTGCAATTTAACAGCCGATGCTGGGTCCCCGCTCTCGGACAGGGTCTCCCAAAATTTCCGCGCATTTACGACTACAACTCACAATGGGTCCGTCCCGTTCACTGCTACCACATTAGTATAGAACCTACAGAGTGGCAGCTTTCCCACTGAATTGCCAAATGATTACACTTTTTTTTTTACTTGGGGAAAATCCTCGTAGGACCGTCCCGGCCGCGAAGGGGTAGGCAGCCGGGGTGTGCCGGACTTTTACCAGCTAAAAACCCCAAGGTGACTACTTCTGCGAAATAGTGGGGACTGCGGGTCCCGTAATCAAATCGCCGCAGCCCCACTACGCCGCGCCTGACAGGCACAATCACGGGGGGGAGACGCCACCTCCCCCGATATCACCTAGTATACTTCAGCAGAGCGCGTCACAACGCACCGCCGTCTTCTCGGGGGTTGCTGACCGGTCACTCAGAGCCCCCACCCTGAACAGCCACAACCCCTAAGACATCAGCTGGCCGGTCGTGGTTCGACCGATCCGCTGGGACTGATATGCCGGGGCGGTTGTCGACAGCCCGGCGTCTTCTTCGAGCGGCCTTCTGCCGAAATGATTACACTAGTACAACCAAGCTGGTTATTTGTGCGTGCCCAATGGCTTCTGTCACTTACACGGTTACTGGTTTACGTTAGCCCAGCTAGTAGACGAACTTAGGGCTGGGTAAAGCATGCGGTAATTTTTTTCGTGCACACTGTATCAGTTAATTGTATTTGTCGAAGTGCCACTATAAGACGTGAGCACATCTCCTAAAGATAGATAGATATAGAGATAGTTCTTAATTGTAAATTAAATGTTACTTTGAAGGCAATAATTTAATTATTATGTATTATTACATTTAATAATTTTTTGATAACTAAAAAGACATAATTTTAAAATGATAATATTAAGACAAAGGTGACATTTAAATAGATTTTTAGCATAATTCCATCGCCCCGGGATTTAAACTTTAAGAGCGACGGGCTCCAACAACTTCAATCTAGTTTATAGACTTGTATAAAACTTTATTTAATTAAAGCGGCTTGATTCGATTTTAATGATGATTTAAATTTGATATTTGTTCAAACGAGATAATATTTTTGTAGGTGCAAGTTGCCCTAAATTAAAGTTTCGATCGACATATCTGCTATTTTCAATAATTTTTTGAGAAATGTTAGTTAATAAATTTATTGTACAATGCATTCTATACAACTTAAGCTCCTACCATTTTCATCTTATGTTCGATATTTTAAAAATTAGAAACATAAAATGTGGCGTATAATCTAAAATCTTAAATAATCGATTGTTCACGAAAAATCTCGTTGTTCACGACAATGAAGTTAGTTATCTTCAAAAGCCACGGTATCTGAATATAATTAGTGATTTATATTAAAGAAGTACGATATGATATCGTAAAACATAAATTTGTTTGCCCATATATTTTTTAACTTTTTTGTTATGTTGTATCGGTATATACTTACATTTCTATATATATTTTAATATAAACTATGTTCTATATAATATCTACTATATTATGTGGTTATTTTGTTTGTAATATTTAAATACATATAAAAAGGATGATTTGGATTGGTGACAATTTAAGTTAAATCGTGAGAAAAATGTTCATATGAATTCACAGTTATTGTTTTTCTCATATTAGCTCGCGCCAGTTGAGGTCATTAACCGGACGAGTCTAAACAGCTGACAATGCATACAAATGCGCCAAAACGTTACCATATTTCCTTCTTAATACAAAATTATTGTACAGTTTAGTTAAATAATTTCTTTCAACAAATAAAAAATTAAATGTAGGTTAATTCTGAATTATATTGTGAAATATTTTAATTATCCATGTAGAAAGAGAATATTAGCATAATTTCAACTTTATTTTGCTATCCTGTCACCTACTGGATGCCTGGAAGAAATCACTCCTAGTGAAAAGGACGTCTATGGTCGATTATTTAAATATATATTTATAAATGTTTTTCTTGAGAGTAATAAAGTATTGTGTATTGTATGTTACAAACAAACAACCGACATTTCATTTATAACTTCTTTCTGTATTACAAATTATTTTCACTTCCTTCTATATATTTATTTTCTTCCTATTGTGCTTTCGTGTGGACTGTACATATTTAAGTAAGATTTTTATGTATCTTTGTAGATTTTCCCGTTCAAAACTAATGAACTATATTTTCAGTGTATATACCATTATATCTAGAACGTATTTTAAACGAACAGGAAGGTAAACCCTGATATAAGTTCTATAGCATGTAGGCGTAACCCGATACGCTCTTGTCGCCCTAAGGGTCGTTAGGGTGTTACGAGACGTGCGGGGTAAGAGGATGCGCGCGCGCACGGAACGTTAGAAGTTAGTCGACTACCGAGACCCAAGGCGGGAGTACGTGCGTGTACGTCGCAGTTCGGTGTGCCTTAAAGTGCAAATAAACTGTAAAACGCCAAATTCGTATCTTACTATAACCACACCCACGACCACCGGTCATAGTTCATTTTTTACATTTCATATGAAGGCTCGGATTGCTTAAAAATATAAAGTGTATGTATTTTACTTTAAGGGATTTTTAATCTAAAAACGCTATATGATAATCTATAACGTCACTTGCTCTCGATCCTTTCCGAAACATAATTTAAAAAAGTAAGCATTACCAGTACAGCGACATTCAGTCAGTCAATCACAATGTTAGTCTGTTAGTTTGTATGGATGTGCAATTTTGATACTCATTCATCTATATATATATAAATGATCGCAAAATGTGTTGCTAAGTGCATAACTCGAGAACGGCTAAATCGATTTGGTAGATTTCTTTTTGTTGTGTTTAACGAAGTCTGGGGAAGATTCTTGTGGAAAAACGTAAAAAATACGAGGAAAATAGTAAAAACGACAATTTTCTTTGCTTTTTCACTCTGTCCCCAGCTATCAAACATATGATATCCATCAAAACAAAACAAAGGTGCGTTAGGATTATCTTTGTTATGCCTTCAAGTTGATTAGAGGTTGCATGTCATAATGAAAATTATAATTTACTAGCTGATCCGGCAAACGTTGTTTTGCTATATAAGTTATTGTAATATCTTCTAAGATGTTCATTGAAATTAAGTGATATCAAAGACAGTTTTGTTCACAATTAAATACTCTTAATCAACAACACATTTATTTGGATAAAGATTAATATTATTACGTTGATACAACTCTTAACAAATAATGCATTAATTTCGACCAAATTTGATTACCATAAAAACGGATCTAGTGAGTTAATCTTAAAAGATAGACATATACTGTCGTGGACATTTTTTTAGATCATTTAAAGAGGAATAACTCTGTCATACATATATTTTTGGTATCTTGAACTGTTTTCGCAGCGCACGCAATGGAAGCTCTCAAGGATGAATAATTTCCCCGTTTTTTTCACATTTTCCATTATTTCTTCGCTCCTAATAGTTGCATCGTGATGTTATATAGCCTAAAGCCTACCTCGATAAATGGTCTATTCAACTCAAAAATAATTTTTCAATTCGAACCAGTAGTTCCTGAGATTAGCGCGTTCAAACAAACAAACTCTTCAGCTTTATAATATTAGTATAGATACGCTAAGTAATCAAATAAAAATGAAGTGTCCCATAAGGCATTATAAAAAAATATACCTTAGATATGACTTAAGTCTTTCAATGCTAATATTTCTAATAATTTTATCTTATTCTAATATTTCTATTAGACTGCGACAGGCCAATAACTTTTGGCAGAATGAAATCTGACGGTGCAGCTATTAACATAAAAAAATATAACTTTGTTTTAGAGAAATAGGGCAGAACAAGGTATACAACAAGCTAGTACATTAATGATAATATACCGTACAGCTATATCTCTTACGGGGGGAGCAGAGATACATTAGAAAGTTGTATCCACTTTGCGTTTATATGTCTTGCCCAACGTGACCAGTAGCGCAGCTGATCGCCGTTCTCAGGGCACTTACACATAACATTTTTATCAGATGCTATGCGGATTTGTGCAAATGTGACGAAATCGGTTCGTAATCTGAAAAAAAAAAACCAGAGGTACGTCCCAGGATTCGAACCAACGACTATTCGCGTTACTGCACATGGAAACTGGTTCATTATTCACTGGGCCATCAGAACAACACAGTATTTATACTGTAATTGTAATCACTAGAAAGACTGAATATAGGTATAGCACATACTTATATAGGGAATAAAGAGGGGAGGAGGAGGTGAGTACAACTATTAATAAATGCTAAAAGATAATATATAAAAAGCATTATATTTTAAAAATTTGTTTCCTTATAATTTTTTTTTATATAACTAAACTTTAAAAACAGTCAAAATGACTGCCCTAGGCAATCTAGTGTTAATATTGTTTAATTGCATCGATGCAGACATTGTATTCAATTTTAATTATAACGGAGTAGAAACGTTTGGTATTTATAGCCTAGAATTATACCCTGGCATCGACAGCTGTCGCCTATGTGTTGCCCAGACCTATAATTGGGTTTAGGACATAGATTGTAACTAGGGCTGCCACCCGCTCTGAAAATTAAAAAATATTTTTTAGTTCAGCAGTACTTGATAACAAATAATATTAAATAATATTAATATATCATCACGCTATGTACCTTTCATGGTAAATATGATTCATTAGTTGTTTTATTTACGTTGCGCTTATATGTTATGCCAAACGTGACCAGTAGTACAGCAGATCTAGTAGTCCGTTCTCACAGAACACACACAACACACACACACACACACACATTTTACACACATTTTTTTTAACCCGGGGGAAATCCCTGACGGACCTCAGAGGGCGATGAGGGTCGCCGCCCGGGGTGTTCCTTCTCTCCGTCTAGCCTGGACCGGAGGCACAGCAGCGTCCACTTCTCCGGCCCGCGACGACGTCTGGCCTATTAGGTAGGCCTCATCTCTGTGTTTGAGAGGGTGAAGTAAAGAGCCATCCATCGCTCTCCTCATAAGTAGTCTTGGAGCGGTGTGCGGGAACACGTCACACACCGCTCTCGCCTGGATAAGTAGAACTAGTTCACATGAAATTTTAATAGATGCCACGTGAGTTTTACCTCACTATGTTTTCCTAAACCGGTGAAATGTAGTGCTTAATTCCGTAATTAACCCTTTGACATACTGTGACGTCTGGGAGACGTCATTTGAGACATTACTTTAGCGTTCAAAGGTATGTCAAGGGGTTAATCTAGAGAAATCCAGATATACGAGCTTACAATCATTTGGGTCGTCGCGCACACGCGCAGGGTAGATTACCCGATGTGCTACCACATCCACAAAAAAAAAATCTCTAATAAAATGGTGGCAACCCTAATAGTAACTATCCATCAGTGTGGATAACGGCCTTCATCGTGCATTATGGCCCGCGTAATCGATAACGGGCTACACTTTCCTCTATCGCCTTCCAATTGCAAATGAAAAGACTAAGGTTTAACCGGGTTTAGCAGAGTCATCTTTTTAAACCTCTAAAGGAAAAAGAGAATCTCTATAGGGTCATTTGGTTGTCCATCTATCTGTCTAGTAAGACCCTTTTCTTCAAATTGAAATTAGTATCAAAAAGTCACGTTTTGGGGCGCCTGTGGTCTTAAAAAGGGATTTCTAAGTCAACTCAGTCAAAAAATATGTTCGTTTATGTCGTATTTTTACAATTTTTGCTGTTTTTCAAAGGAATCAAAATATATAGGGCACTTCTCGTTGACCTAGATTTCTCAAATTTAGCAAAAAGCGTAGTCTTATATCTTAGGTAAAGGAAAACGTCCGAAAACACATAATATTGTCCATAATTTATAGTTTTATTTAATTTAAGTATTTATTAGAATACTTACATAGTCTATACTAACCCGTTGAGTGGAAATGACGGGCCGCGCCCGTCAAGATTTTCTGTACTAAATTCGAATTTGACGGGCGTCACCCGCAGTATATTGTTTCATACGAATTTCTTTAAACATGTAAAAATAAAAATATTATTATTAGTTGGACATGATCTTTTTTATATTCTAGCTAAATTGACCTTAGTATAGATAACTAAATTTAATTGTCTTCACGCGTACTATTCTTCGAGTTGTAATTGTAAGGCAAGGGGCTAACACACACATAAAACTATTAAAACTAAATTATTATTCCATTAATGACAGTTTGAATGATAAAAGTGCGTGGTCTTAATATATGCAATCGTTCTCGCGGGACATTCAATCCTTTATATATTATACCTGTTATTGTGCCTCATTATGTTAAAAGGAGCAACTACCAGAGTTTCTTGTCTGCTCTTCTCGGTAGATTCTGCTTTCCGAACCGGTGGTAGATTCACTTTGTTTTTTTTTTTGACGATTCAAAAGTACTTGGAAGTGGGCCTATTTGAATAAAGTTATATTTCATTTCATTTCATTTCACATAAATATATAAAACATGATACATTACAATTTGAATGACCTACACATGGATAGGAACAGTTACGAAAAGAAAAATACTAATCTAATTTGCAAAATAATCACATAAACCAGAGGAAAGGAAAATAAAACAAACAAACAACCTATTCCATAATCCTCTCGAATTCGCCGGGCCGTAGGAAGTGTACGGATCCCCAGGCCCGGCGAAAACGAAGAGTAGGCAGTGCTGGCACCCCGGTGGTTTTAGTCGGTACAAGTCTGGCACACCGGGGAGTGGCCCTCACCGCTGCCCAGATTGTCCATGAGGATTTCAAACGGGTTAGCAAAAAAGGAACCTCTCAAATAACATTTTTTTGAGTTTCATAATGTTATCATTGAATATATCGAGAACAGTAGATCTTGCCATAGAATTGTACAGTTTTGTCATATTGCATTCTTTTTATTTTACGTAATATTTTCATTAAACTATTAAACATTATTATTATTCATTTTTTACTGTACATATTTAAATATAATGCTGTATATCTTCCCTTAATATCTTCCCCGTCTATCAAACCATCGTTTATATATGAGGCTGGAAAAACAGACTCTGGCAGCGAAATTCCATTCCTCGACGGTACGCAATATAAAGGACGGTGAATTACTTCATACGAGCAA
Source organism: Automeris io (assembly GCA_036320925.1). Classification (NCBI taxonomy): domain Eukaryota; kingdom Metazoa; phylum Arthropoda; class Insecta; order Lepidoptera; family Saturniidae; genus Automeris; species Automeris io. The sequence continues at coordinate 1,411,594 of JAUDJH010000018.1, forward strand.
TTAGGATATCAACAATTTACTGTTGTAATCACGCACGGCGTCTATTTTTATACTGGTTCAGTTAAATGGCTATAAGCATTGTTGAACTTGTAACCTTCAATAGCTCACTAGTTTCACTTTTTGAGGATGCGGGTAGTATTTTAAATAAAACTTGCCCAGAGGTGCTTTTATTATAAAAGCAAAATCAAATGACCTTTTCTATATATAATCTTGTTAGCGCGATGTAATCAACTTGTCGCGACATCTGATGGTAAATTTACACTACTTTTTGTAATTAACTATTTTGGTCTTGAACAAGTATTGTTATGACCTATTTCATACCAATTAATAACTATAATAAACTTTTTTTGGTAACTCGAGCGAAAATCCGGCATAAGATCATCAGTGATCCCAATGTGTCAAGATAATACTAGTTAAAAACCCGCGGGAGGTTCTTCCAGTGACTCTATCTGAGTCTGGGAAAACAAATTCTTCCAGTAACCCCGAGAGCGAACAGCTTAATCTCTTGGAGGGGTTGGTGTAAAGAGCACACTCCTCCAATCCTTTCTCACGGGTTGCGTGACGCCTCCTTCTCAACCTTTAGTAAAATAATATCATCTTAGCTACCTAAGTTCCTTACATATGATTTATTGAATTACATTAAAAATGTATCAGATATTTCTTCATATAAAACTTTAATTAAATGAATTGTATATTGTTAGAAGTGTGGGGTGTAATACGCCAGTGTCGATAAATAATCGATTTATTAATCGAAGGGAGTGTACAATGCTAACACATTATCGCAGAAACTTCTAGAAGGGCATCAGTCGAATGATCTATAAATCTAGTCAGCGAATGTTTCCGAAGGTCAGCTGTCGAAAGTCCAGTTATCGAAAATCCAATAGCAGAATTCAGTGACTCGAAATATTCGTATGCAGAACCAATGTCCAATTCAAACGCAATAGTCTCAGTAATCCAGTATATTCGCCAAAAGTAGGGTTAATATAAGGAATAACGTTTTAAAATCCCTTCAAATACATGTCAAGAACGTTTCTATTTTTATTAGAATTTGCCGCGCTTTGCCGCTCTAAAAACTATGGTCTATATCGGCGCTGCTCATTGGGTTCGAACTTGCAGTCGTCACTAATATCAATGTGAAAGATCTTAAATAACTTATGCAAACAACAAATTTTTAAGGACGCAAAAATAATTGCTTACTTTAATATAAAACACTGTAAAGGAGGAAGTAATAGTTTTAATGTTTGTTTCTCTGTTTACAGAGAAACCCAACTGTTATTGTTTTTTGAATCTATAAAATCACATTATACTCGTATGTACATATAAAATGATTTAATGAAACGAAATAGACAATTAGCACGCACAGAGCTTCCACGATCTCTATCCCCTATACCTCTAGGCGGGCCAAATGAATAAGCCTTTTCCATAATGAGTCGGGGAAAAGCAATATTTCAATGGTGGCTTTAATTGAAATCTTATTCTGAATGCAAACGCGAAAGGATGGTAAATTTACTTAATGACTCTATTTTCGTACTTTCGCTAGAATTACTGAAAATTCATTTAGTCGAAGTTACAATTATTTTATTATATGAACTTTAATGGTCTTACAATAATTGAAATCTTTGATTTTTTTATCCTTTTTTACACTGGCTCAACAAAGTGAGAACAATGCATGTGATAGTAAATACAGTGTAGACTAAAAACGAATGCGGCCATTAATAATGAAAATCCATTGATAGTCTCCATCGTCATATCGGCTCAAATATACCATGACTGAAGGTCTCTAGGTATATGAGTAACTGGATATAAACAAGTTAATCCCGAAACGCGACAGGCCATAGCGAGTCACTATGGCGGTCTTTACACTTGTGTATTATTGTTAAAAATTGTATCATTTTTCCATTTTTTCTTCCACAAATGATTAGAAGTTATATCAAGTATAATAATCAGGGTTTGCCTTCCTTGTGTATATTTATATATACCATATAGTATATAGATACATAATAATATTCGAATGAAAGCACAAAATATCATGAAAAACTCCATCAAAACTTTATATTATTTAGAGATCAATTACATTTTTTTTACATCGGAACAGACAACGAAATTGCCACGGCGAATGACAACGAAGCGAATCACTTGGCAACGTTGCCAGAGGAAGAGGCAGTGGTTGCCATGATGGGACTGCCTAAAGCAGGGGAGATCACAAGAGCACAGTTGAGGATTAAAGAAAGCAAGGAATTTAAGGTAATTTATCACTTTTACGTATTCTAAAAGGTTATGATCATAGGTTACTGATAAAATATTAATATCACGATATATCCCTTTCGTGGTGAGATGAGTTAGATTATTGGCTGTATCCACTTTGCGCTTATATGTCGTACCCAACGTGACCAGTAGCGCAGCTGATTGCCGGCCTTGGGGCACTTGCACATGTCAATTACGGCGTCCGAGGGAGAGGGTCGGCAGAATGCACGCTACATGTGGAATTTTGTTACAGAACACAGTTGATAAGTTAGTGCAGAGAGCAAATGCGTCCATAATAATCGGAACATCGTCGTGGAAGGAACAGTTTTCGGAGGCGTTGACCGCTAACTCAGGTAAGGTATACTATTTACTGCTTCATTACATTTTTTATAGCTTTCATAATTTATTGTTCACTTATATTGTAGGGGTGAGTTTTTTTACCTAAAAGTATTCTAAATCAAGTAAAATTTTATATTGAAAGTTGTTTTATATATCGTCGGGTGAACGGCTATTTGGTTTAAGCAACATTTTTTGGTGATATAGTAATATATATATTTTTTTGGGAATCGGTAAAAAACGCAGATTCCAAATATATATATTTGGATATATATATATAACTATATGACCAAAAAATGTCGCTTAAACCAAATAGCCGTTCACCCGACGAATTGTTTTACAATAAAACTTTATGTTGAAATCGTCGTACTAAACGTTTTCTACCGTCTGTATCACGGCGAGTATCCTGAAGAGTTATTTAACGTTGTTCCACTCTCTTTCTCTTACTCTTACATTTGCTGTTCTCTTACTAGTATAATATTAAGAAGTTCTCTTACTTTTACATTTGCTGAATCGTTGAGTTATGGAATGCTGTTCTGACGAGCGTGTTTCTACCGTCTTATGATATTGGGCCTTTTAAATGGGTCCCGGATAGACATTTGTGCAGGCCGGCGAGATCATTGTGGCTACTGTTAAATTTCTCTTTTTTTGTTGATAGTCGAAGCAATTATTGGGACTATTCTATGCTTATTATTAGTTGTGGTGTAGTTACTTAACCGAGTCAGAATAAAATTAAACAATATTTCTTAAATCCCCTTTGTAGAAGGATTAACTTTCAATAAAATAAATTATTTTGAGCAAATATAGATATGTGTTTTAAGATAGACAGATGTGCAAGCAAACAGAATTACATAAATACATAATTAATTAAATTCCTAGCTATTTTTTTTTAATAATAATAATATTTCTTCACGCTATATCCCTTTAAAGGTGATCAAAGATTAGTGGTTGTATCCACTTTGCGCTTATATCGAGGGGTGAAAGGCTATTTGGTTTAAGCGACATTTGGTGATATAGTAATATATATATTTTAGGAATCAGCGTTTTTTACCGATTACAAATATATTACTAAATCAACAAAAAATGTCGCTTAAACCAAATAGCCTCACTCCTCGATATGTTGTGAACAACGTGACAAGTATGTAGTAGAGCTGATCGCTGTAGTCAAGGCACTTACACATGACATTTCTATTAGATGCTATGCTGGTTTTCTCATGATGTTGCATAAAGCAACGACCGCCAAGGGACGAAAATCCGCTGACGGTCGCCATCGCTATATCAGCTCATATATACTACGAGGGAATGTCTCTAAGTATACGTATAACTGGATATACATATATAAACTGATTCTCAAATGTGACAGGCCGAAGCGAGTCACTATGACGGTCATTACACTGGTGTACTGTGGTCATAACTCAGTTCAGGCAATCGTTCGACCACCTCAAAATGTTTCCTCAAATTCTTGTGTTAAAATTCCCATATATTGCTTTTTTAACTGAAATGTTTAGGAAAAGTGTATTTTTTTTTATTTTAACAGGTTCAGACGATCCCGACGATCCTCCGTCGTGGTCTGACTACATCCTGCATCTTGTTACGCTGTTCTGGAAGATTCTATTTGCGTTGATTCCACCGACAGGCAAGTTCTAATGTCTTCACTGCCGTCGCTTTGAGCGTATAACTAAAACTCAAAGTTCGTCCAAGATCGTAAAATTAGTTTGTCGCATAGAGTGTAACTTCGTTGATAAGCCTTACGGCCTGGCTCGCAAGGAAATTAAACTATATAAATGTAACTATTATATTTGATCCTCTTACATAAATAAGGTTAATAAAGTTCAGATTTTTCTATGAAATAATGACCCCATTTTAATACTACTCAATAATTATTGATCGCATACATTTGGGCCTCTATCTGTTGGGTCGTGATGGGCACTTTTATTTCTTTCGGAAGTATTCGTTTATACCCACTCGTGTGCTGGTGGTTACTATAAGTAACCAAGATATATTCTTGGCTTGGGTAGCGTTTTTGTTGACGTACGAGCGTGCGGTATATTTCTATCCAAGTAAGCTAACTAGGACTCTTCACTGCCATTGGAGCTCTTTGCACTCTATTAAAAAAATTTGGAGAAAGATTCAGGCTTATAGTGAGGGCTTTGGTTTTAATATAAGTATTATATGTAATAATTCAAATAGAATAGTTATTAGATCACAGAATAAAAGTCAAAATCGTCTAAGTCAGGGCTATGATAAACTAAGTTTAATTTAATCTTAATAGTAGTCCTAATTAATAAACTGATTACTAGAATGCCATACTATATTATAAAAAAAAAACAACTTAATATTGCAACGAAATCTGTCCATCAAAGTACGTCACAAGAAACGAACAAATTTGAATTTTATTTTTATAAAGGGTGTCTCAGAATGTTTTTCATTTTTTGATGTTAAATAAAAAACAACATTATCCATTAAAACTTGTTTTATTTATTGTTAAATTAAAGAGCAGATCTTGAAGTTTATTTATGAAAAACAACCGTTTGCAAATGTTCACCATTTACTTGTTCACACTCATTTAGCCTGGAGCTAAAATTTTCAATCACTCGCTGGAGCATTGCTCTTGGAATAGCGTTGATTTCTTCAGTGATTCTTTGCTTCAAAACGTTCAGGTTTGGTGGCAATGGATTGTAAACTTTACTTTTTAGGTAGCCCCATAAGAAAAAATCAGCAGGCGTTAAATCAGGACTCCTCGGTGGCCAGTTTATGTCTCCTCGGCGGCTTATCACTCTTCCGGGGAATAAATCGTGAAGAGCAGCTAATGAGTCATTTGTTACATGAGAAGTGGCCCCATCTTGCTGGAAAAAGGTGTTGCGGTTGTAGCCAGACTGGTTTTGCATTTCTGTAGCCAAAAAAATCCGGATCATATGGCAATATCGATCAGAATTAACGGTCTGAGTTCGACCTCGGTTATCCTCAAAAAAATAAGGACCGATAATTCCTTGACTTGATATGGCAGCCCAAACAACCACTTTTGGTGAGTACAAGGGCTTCTGATGCAGTTCTAGCGGATTCTCGGTAGCCCAGTATCTGCAATTTTGTTTATTCACATGACCGTTGATGTGAAAATTCGATTCGTCGGAGAACCAGATGTTATTGAAACTCCTAAAACGGTTTTTCATTGTCCTGCAGAATTCGACTCGTTTATCAGGATCATCAGGCTTCATTTCTTGAACAATAACAATTTTATATGGGTGAAAATGCAAATCTTTCGAAATAATGCGATAAACCGTAGATTTGTTCAAATTCAGAGAAGCTGCGCGCAATCTCAACGACTGTCGTGGGTCGTCCATAACAGACTGGCGAACGCGGTCGACGTTCGTGCTCGCCCTTGATGTCCTTTTGCGCCCAGATGATTTGTCCGGCATTGTATTCCCAGTCTCTTCAAACTTGCACACCCAATGTTTAATTAAATTGGCACTTGGCACATGTTTTAAGCTTGTTAAATTAAAATGTGTCCTGTAGAGACGACGAACAATAGTGTAGGAATCGTTGTTTTTATAAAACGCTCGCACGCAAAACGCGCGCTGCGGTCCCGTGAAACGATTCATGGCTACTAAACTTAACAAGCCGGCCAAGCGTTTGAGACCACTCCCCTCCCCCTGCTACCAGCGATCGGCGCGTATTGGTCAATTCAAAAACGAAAAACATTCTGAGACACCCCTTACAAACCCAAATATTATTAATGAAATGTCAACTTGTAGTAAATTTTATTACCAACATACCAGCATTTACAATTTGAGCAAATGCAGCAAGATATAATTTGTAATAACCCTTAGATAAGGAAGGTGTGAGTATGGTATTGTTCTATACCCAAACGCAGTAAACACCATTTTTCTACTTAAACTATACGTAAGCGAGTGGCTAAAGTACCAAAAATATACTATTCATGAATTTTATGGTATTATAAAGCAAAGCTACAGGGTGTTTATTTGTTATTTCATAATTTTTTATGTATTTTTTGTTTAGATATTGGTGGAGGCTACGTTTGTTTTGTGATCTCCATTATCTGCATCGGGCTGGTCACCGCCGTCATTGGAGACGTCGCTTCTCACTTCGGTTGCACTTTGGGCATTAAGGATTCCGTCACCGCTATTGTGTTTGTCGCTTTGGGAACTAGTATACCCGGTATGAAACAGTTAATTTATTTTTAACTGCTATTTTTTTACTATTTTGACAATTTTTGTTACCAAATGTGGATTCTTGTTCAATGGTAAGTACTTTATTAGTTTTGATATATTTGTGAAAACTTCAAAAATTATAACTATATGCCATAAACGGGCGTATCTTTTGATTGCGTTGACTTAGGAGTATGATTTTTTCACAGCCACGATGAACTGATGGTGTCATTATTTGATATTAATTTTAATTTAATAGATCCTGACGAAAAGCCTTTTGGCAAACAAATAGACGGACAACGAAGTGCTACAATAACGGTTCCGTTTTTCCTTTTAAGGCATGGGACCCTAAAACAGTTATTGTTCTTAGATGGACTTTATACGCTATTTTATGTTAAATGCTACGGATTGTGGGTACCCTTAAGTTTTTGTCTGGGGACGGTGGCCATTTGACAGAACCGTACTTATACTAAAAACCTCACAAGTACGTACTGGGAATTTGGAACTGTTCTATTTGAATGGAATGTGGGATAATGTGTAACGTGAAATATTTCTTATCCTTTTTTTATTTAGACTTAGCCAAGGGACTACATCGAGTTTTTTATATAATTTACAGGTGTAAGGTAAAGATGAGTCCGACGTCGGACTACGTCCACCCAACAAATGCTTATTCACTCTTCTTTGATAGGCTCCGAAATCATAAGAATTTGGAAATATGGTCGCTGAAAGCATATTCCACTCCTTTATCGGTAACATGATGAGTGCAGAAGCGAGTTTTTTCGCGCGATTATAAGGAATGACAACCACGTATTAATGGATCCGACACTGCGTTTAGTGCTTTTAGGGAGAAATGGATCTGGCAGAATTAGTGATCCACCCAATATTTGAGTATAGGCCTTCCTTGTACTTTACCACCATCATCGATTTTGTGCCAATTGTATCCAGGCACGGCCCACGATCTTAAGGGATTTGAATTTGAGTATTAGTATGTTAATTCCGGGCTCATACTTCCACGTAATTCTTCCCAGTAACTATTATATGCCGAGTTACGCACAAATCAGTCTTTGTGTGAATCATCATAGACCAAACGGCAGAAAGATCACCAAGACAATATGGCTACATTGTTATTATACTACTAAAATTACCGTTTACATTTCAAAACTTAGATTTTGAAATAGCTCTAGGGCTGTCTACTCTATTCCTTTCTTTGCTGTTTCCTACGCGTTGATTTATCAAATGAGTGTCAGCTGAAAATCAGCGCTAGGTGTCGCAGGTAATCACCTAGCATATGCTAAGCTGACTTTCCAGTGGCGCGTGTGTTTACTTTTGCTATTTTTTATCTTGATTAACCTATTTTTGTCTGACTTATGTTATGTGCGAAATAAAAAAATTTCGTTCTTTCTTTCTATACAAAGAATATTTCTTGGTCTGATACGTGCTATAAAGCACGGTCATTTTATGATGCCCTATGATGGGTTAAGTCCACAATCCATAACATACTAAATAAACACGTTGAAAAGTTAGTAAAAATTCTGATCATCTCGGTGTTAATGGATTAAGGCAAATGTATCAACAGTTGAAGTTATTTTTTAATTTGAAATTACTTTTCATTTGCATAAATTATATTATTTTTTATTTTCTATACCAAAGCTAGCTGTGTTTCGCTATAATTAGTTTAAAAATATTTTAAACATATAAAAAAAAGAGTTATGGTAGAGGGTAATGTTAACTCCTACCCCTCCCCCAGAGAAATAGCTTCAACAAGGCCTTTTGTTCCCTGGGCGTCTGGACGAATTTGACTTCCCAGGCCCGGGTGGAGGAATCAGAGGGACACCCCGGGGGTTTTTAGTCAGTGAGAGTCTGACACACCGGGGTCGCTGCCCTCATAGCGTCCCTGATGGTCCTATGCAAGATTTTCCCCTGGGATAAAAAAAAGAGGGTAATGTCAAAAGTACACGGAATCGGCGAGAGTGTATTTAATGAAAGTTAAAGAAATGAAAGAGCATTGCAAGAACAGAGAAATAAGGTGTTCCATTGTCACTGCCTACCCCAATAGGGATTCAGTCTGATGATAAATATTCATCTAACTTTGTAGAGAAGTGTTGACGAATCTTGAATATATATTGTATGATTTTTAAATTGCTTTGGTCGCATTACCAGATACGTTTGCGAGCAAAGTGGCAGCAATCCAGGATAAGTATGCAGACGCGTCGGTCGGCAATGTCACTGGCTCGAATGCTGTCAACGTATTCCTCGGGATCGGCGTAGCATGGACTGTAGCAGCCATCGTTCACAGGAGCAGGAACAAAACGTTTCACGTCGACCCTGGGAAGTGAGTGCTTTTTGGATATTTTATTTATTCTTTATAGGGTAGGGTACACTGGGTACAGTTGTAACAGGGTACGGTTGTAACAGAGTGAATATCTCTCGAATTATGGGTGGAACGAAGAGGAGTTCAAGGGGAGAAAGGAGCAGTTTACGTGTCCGAGCGTGTTTTTCGTCTTTCGCGGGTGGCCGCGTGCTTCAGTTTGTTGTAAAAGGTCCTATTGTGTTTGGTTCCGACAAAGTAAGTATTTTCGATTGAAGATTGTTTCTAATTACGTAGCTAATATTATAAATAGGATGATAAGTATTTTTCTGCATGGAGTTTAGACCTTCGAAAACATGAACATGGAGTTGTAATTATTTTTATGTAGGATAGTGGCCCAGTACAATACTTCATTTACATAACTCATACACAATTACAATCAACAATGTACAATTTCTATTAAGGCATCCACAACATACGTTAGAGTGGCATGTTTATATAGTATTAATAGTAATGAAAGTCAAGATTATTAGTTTGTGCTTCTCTCAATAACCCGAAGACCTTTCTCTTGAATCTCGGTGTTATAAAATATGGCTGTACGGTAAGTTGTCATTGCCTATTCCTTGGCAACAAATATGTAATAATTAAAAAGTTACTATTCCCGCGTTGTCTGTTTCTCTATAATGGTTGCGTAGTCATTAGAAAGAGTATTACAGTATAATAAAGTGATTTGTGTAATATAATGACTATTTAATAAACTCAAAACACTCGGCATGGAGTCCACGAACAAATCAACCGAATCTCCAAGCAGATTTTAGGCCCGAGATAATCTACACAAAGCACTGTTGACTCCAAAGTTTTAACCACCGGAGTAGCTTGAAAGGTGATAATAAACATAATGAAGATAATAATCTATAGCTGTCCACCGCTGGACGCATTCTTCTCTCAAGGTTTGCTACTGAGCCCGATTTTCACCTATTCACATCCAATAAGAAGCAGGAACCGCACCCACTCCTGCTTCCGCTCTAGGTGTATGAACAACTGTATATACACTTTTTTTTTCGAATTGACGTGCGTTGATTGACCCGGAAAGGTTTTCACAACTAAATCGGGCGGGTGGGCGAACACTGAAGGTGCTCAGCCGACAATGTATGGGTTGTACCTTTTGGTACGAACCTCGACTAGGAACGCCAGCCAAAATATACGAAACCTAACGGTGATCTACTAGCGTTTCAGAAGCGACTACCTTCAGAAGAAACGCCAAAAGAAACGCGACGCCGGTGTCGTGGTAACAATCTGGTGCATGAGTTTACCTCACTGTTTTTAGGACGAGACACTGATGGTTTTTACTCTTGTGTACTGTAGTCAGGACCCAGTTTGGATAATCAACTGGCCTTGCACCTCAAAATAATCAATATAAAGTAAATTCAGCAATCAATTCCTTTTTAAATATTAAGAGGCATTACCGTGAAAATGCTGTTGAAGTAAATGGAACAGGAAGATTTTATTCATGGAAAAAACCAACCCATTCGCTTTGCGCCTTGGGTAGTAGCGGATTAAAAAAAATATGGAGTATAATTACTTTAAAGCCGACATCATTACAAAGTAGAGTGTATTTCAAAAGAAAATTTGCATTTTGTACAGGAAAATGTTTCTCTTTATTACTTTTGAAATATTTATAGCATTTGTGATATATTTATGAAATCTCATTTATACTAGTTTGTAGCTCTCGTGCACCCACTTCACTTGTAACCGGTAAAAGATTTAAGCTGAGATTTATAGAAGCTATTTTCATTTTACTTAGACTTAGCTTAGTCTACTTTTTTTTTAAATCTGACTTAACACATGACTGCACCATACGTGATGGTAAGTATGGTGCAGTCCAAAAAACCCCAACGACTATCGAAAGGTAAGAAAAAATCAATCGGTAGTCGCAGCGATCATGTCGGCCTGCACAAATATCTCTTCACGCTACGCTTAAAGGATCCCATATCATAGGACGGTGGGAACACGTTCCCCGGAAGACCATTCCACAGCCCAACGACACGGCAAAAGAACGAGTTAGAGAACTTCTTAGTCCTAGCCGGGATGTGAGATACCGTATAGCTGTGACACCGCAGACCCGCGCGCGTGGTTTTATTCAGGAAGGAAGAGGGCGGAACAAGGTTAATAGGTTAGGTTAGGTTAGGTTTTGGGAGTCGAAGCTGCTCGCGTCCGTAGGCTTTACCCTAGTTTCCCTACACGTGACTCCTGGGTGGTGCTAAACGAGCAGCAGCGAGGTCGTAGGGCGTCGGTGCCCGTCTGGATCGCGATCACAGTACATTGGTGTAAAGCCCGTCATAGTGACCAGTTTTGGCTTGTCGCGTTTCGGGATCAGCTTGTGTATATCCAGTGGCTCATATACCTAGAGACCTTCAGTCGTGGTATATGTGGGCCGACATGACGATGTAGACTATCAATGGATTTTAATCCTTTGATAGTCGCTTTCGTTTTTGGACTACACTGTGCTTACCATCAGGTACTCTGTAGTCACTATATCGAGTCAGTGTTAAAAAAAAAACAACTCTTCAGAACACTCGCCATTATACAGACAGTAGAAAACGCTCAGTGAGGCAACATCTCTGCGCAACTGAAGCGGTTCAAGATGCTTAGCCACGTCAGGATCGGGAACAGCCCTTCGCTGTAACTTAGCTTCGTAATAATAATGATAATAATACGAACCGGGCAATAGCTTAGACTTTGCTTGTCTTAGGTTAGTCTATTTAGCTTCGTAATAATAATGATACCTGACGGCCAATACTCGTTGATATCACCATACAACGTGATGAGAATCTCGTGAAAGCAAAAAAAGAGAAGTGTTAAAAATGTTTAGACCTCGCTCACGAGATTCCCAGCATGTGGGATATGGATTCAGCAATTATTGTCCCGATAGTTGTATCGACTAATGGGCTGGTCACAAAGAGCCTCGATTACCATCTTAAGAGGCTCTCGCTTGGTTGTTGGACCAAGGGCCGGATACAGAAGGCAGTTCTACTCGATACGGCACGCATTGTTAGGAGGTTCCTCACTCTGAGCTCCTAACTACCGGTTGCTTGGGCCTTGGGCCTCGCCTCCGTAGGTCTACATGTTTTTATATTTTAAAATGTATCCTATATATATAATTAATATATTTTGTTTATTGTTATAGTTCGAACTAAAGAGATAATAATAATAAAATATCATCGCGCTATGTCCCTTACTGGGTGAGCTGAGATACAGTAGTTGTATCCGCTTTGTGCTTATATGTTTTGCCCAATGTGACCAGTAGCTGCTGATCGCAATTCTCCGGACACTTACACATGAAATTTCTTCCTCACGATGTTTCCTTCACCGCTGATCACATGGTGCTAAAATCCGGACGTAATCTGGAAAAACACATAAATACTTGCCGGAATTCGAACCTACAACTATATGCGTTGCTGCTCGTGGAATCCGGTACCTTACCCATTAAACACCACAGCTACCATACACCACTTGTTTTTAGGTTTATTAATTAGTATTTTATCTTTCCTCATAGCCTTGCCTTCAGTGTCACCATGTTCTGCAGTGAAGCGGCGCTCGCTGTCCTAGTCCTGGTGTTGCGGAGAAGAAAAAGCATAGGAGGAGAACTAGGCGGGCCACGGGGCATCAAGATTGCTACCTCAATTTTCTTCTTCTCTCTCTGGCTGGTTTATCTAATCATGTCTAGCTTAGAAGCGTATGACATCATCAAAGGATTCTGAATTTGTAATTACACGAAGAGCTGAGTTAACGGACAGGGGCATTGAATGCAAATAAAACATGGAAGCATTACTCGTGTTACAAAAAATCTCTTACGATTCGATCATGTATGCAACATTGCTTGCAACAGGCAGAGATGGGCAAAATGTAATCAGATTAATGATTCACGATTACAAAATGTAGTCGTAATTTTAATTTTGCTAATCTGAACTCATTACCAAAACACTTCTAAATATTAATAAGTCATAAATTTATGCAATTAAGGATTTCTTAGTGCTTAAAACATAGATGGGCAAAATGTAATCATAATAATGGTGCAAAGCGTAATCGTTTTTCATTAATATGATTATATTTTGCCCGTCTATAGCAACAGGAAGAATTAGGTGAATCTTCCAAGTTATTTTTTTTTTGTACTTTTAAATCATAATTTTTTGATCATTGTTTTTTTTAATGTCAACAATGTTTTGACGCGTCTTCCAATGTTGCATGCGTTTGTAAGTAATAGAGGCAACATTTAATCAAATATATCGGTTTGTTTATCATCTTGTGGTATAAAAAAGCTGTCACCCATTGTTGAAACGAATCGTATTATTTTCATACGAGCTTGTACGTCATTTTGGATCAAATTAGTGGATAGATGCCTTGAAAAAATACTTTTATGTTTTATTCGCATTCTTAGGCAAAATAGTAACAAAGGTAATTGTCGACAGCTATTTGAAGTTTGAGTGTGTGAATCCTGGAAAATCGTGTTTTAAGATCGAAGCCGGACTAGTAACGCCACTTAAGAGAAAACAGGCAAAAAGGAATCGAGTGAAAAGAAAGTTGAATAAATGGCAAGCGCAGCCACCTCGACCTTCTTTGAGTTAAATCTGACACTTTTTCGTAAAGGACGGTGGCTACACTGCTTGTGTCCTGCGCAGATCAATTTGCGACGAGATAGTACAGAGAGACGAAAAGAATAATGTCTTGAACATCGAAAAGTTTAATATCATGTTTGTTTTCAAGTTCGACATATCTTAAGACGCGTGACTAAACCATTCTATGAGCATACGTCATATTTTTCCAATCGCGACTCATCAGCGATAAGTCCAGAGATGGGCAAAAAGTAATCTGATTAATGATGAATGATTACAAAATGCAGTCGTAATTTTAATTTTCTTGCTCTGTAATCATTATTAAATCCATTTAAAACATTAAGAAATGATAAATGTGTATACAAACTGGGGTTTTGTAATGTTTAAAACATAAATGAGCAAAATGCAGTCATATTAATGGTAAAAAACGTAAAATGTAATCGTTAATCATTTTTATTAATCTGATTACATTTTGCTCATCTATGCATAGCGGTACGCTGCGACCTGGCTGCCACTCCTGGATCGCCGATGTCTGGTCGCAACTGTCTGAATCCAACAACTATCTTATGAGGCCATTTCCAACGATAGCTTGTTGATATCTCTTTGTGAAACCACGAGTAGTGTCTAGTCATATATAACCAATGGTTCTCAACGTGAATTAATCTTTAATAACAAATATTGCATGTCATTAATAAATAGAATGAATTTTTCCCTTTTCAAATATATGCTCAAAGAATTATACAGAATTAAGAATTCTTCTATACATACCCGTCTTTCTTATCCTTAGATGTTTCTTATAAATCTGTAGGCGTACTACGATCTTCTATAACAGTATAGTTTTAATCACACATTAATATTGAGAATTTATGGCATGACCTGAATTAAACCAAGTGTTTTTGATATAGAACGAAATCTAAATATATATAACTCAACGGTGACTAACTGACACAGTAATCTATCAACGCACAGCCCAAACCACTGAACTGATCGGGCTGAAATTTGGCATGCAGGTAGATGTTATGACGAAGGCATCGGCTAATAAAAGGATTTTGATCAATTCTACCCTCAAAGGGATAAAATAGGGGACGAAAGACAGATTGACAGATTAGTTAAGAATATTGTGTACAAAGAAGTTTTGTAGGCCCTAATTTTTTACACACGCTAAACAAAAGTAAAGCCGCAAAAACTATTCCTAATCAATAATAATACTTCTTAACGCGAGCGAAGCCGTAGGCAAAAGCTAGTATGAATATATAAATAAAACTGTACCTATTATAAGAGACCGTAGTACGCCCACTGACAATAATCGTATAATGTAGCCTTGACGGCTGTGGTATTTATAGACATAGATTATATTTAAATATAAATACGCTGTGCTTCAGATTATAGATTTATATAATATAGATAAATGTGATTGAAGAATCGAGTTCTAAATGTAAATCGATTCATAAATGTGATTTTGTATCGATGAATTATGTGTTTATGCGAAAATCGTTTGTTATGGAAATTGTTTAATGTCGTTTTGCTTCGTAATAGTTTAACTTATAATAATTAAATTATACGTTCAGATGTAATTTTTGGAAAGGAAATATCTGTGAATATTTCATATATTAATGGCATCCACCATTTTGTTTCGGTTAATTTATTTGTAAAGATTTTTACTGTATTTATTACTTAATGATTTCTATTATTATTTTAGGTAAATACTATTTGTTCTTATTATAAAAAGACAATATAACATCTTAATATTTCTAAATTAATACATATTAGTTTTAAACCACATGAATATAAATTGTAATATTTTGAAATTCCTATAAATTATATATATAATATTTATTGGCAGTTTGCGCTAATTAAAATATAAATGAATGAAATACATTTCTGACCTTGTTTTTAAACTTATTAATAATTTATAGACAGCTTGTGTTGGTGTGTTGTATAATATCTAGAGTAATTTTTGTAGTATTGTTCTAATAAAACATTAAAACTTATTAAAATGCAGACGGCAGTAAGTATTAAATTGTAAAATAATTAAAAAATATCACGTAAATTTTCACAAAAACAAAATGTAGATTTTGCTAATATAAATATACTTCCAGTTCCCAATATTGATCCTTTGTAATATATAATATGATATTATTAAAAACAAAATTTGTTTAGTTTATATATTTTTTTATTTTATGGCCTGGTTAAAAAAATATTGTACTTAATAACCTTTTTGGCTTATGCTATGTCAACATTTATTAGAATTTGGTGTAAAAATGTATGTATTGTCAGTGCTAAATAATATAATATATTTCCTATCAGTTCTTGATTCTTTCTGGTTCTAAATTACTCTAATAATTTTTATATTCAGTACAATTATTAAACCTAGCTAGGAGCTCCAAATTGTACACTTTCTGCCTGAATTTGGACCAATTAAATTCCATTACAATTTATTTTACGTAGATTTTCTAAAATCTTGTAATATAATATCTTATATAACTGTAGAAATTCTAGCTCTTTGCTATAAGCCTCGATAGTTTTAAGTCTCCTAAAAGTTTGAGATTAACAACTTCTCCAATTCAATCTATAAAGCCTTTATACGATGAATACAAATATTAAATAATGTAAATTAATCAAGTAACAAAATTACTTATTCAACCTTTCCTAAATAATTGATTCCTATAAAATTTACTAACGATTCTCTCCTATAATATTAATCGATTGTAAATCTCTATTATGCCATTCGATTGTACTGTTTTGATATAATTTCAACATATATTTGTACCAAACCAGAATTATATTTAATAGCAAAAACTTATTGTATTGAAAACTAATTTATTAACCTAGACAAATATAAGCGCTTTTTAAATTCCAAAAAAATATGACGTATTTGTTGAGCAGAAAATACAAAAAAAATCTTTTGAGATACGAGATAAATTTTAGCTGGTCGTTCTTTTCAATACATTGTTTCACAAATATAATTTTAATTGAAAGTTTTATGAGCAAAATTATATACATATAGCATAGGCTATTGATTTTTAATTTCTGTGGTTAATACAAATACGATCTTGTCATAATAACAACGCTTGAAGGAATTTATTTTGTTCCTAAATAGTATTTTTATGAAATTTTTAAACTTTATTAGAAATTCTAACTTGAAATATAAATTTCAATAATTTTAAGTCTTGAAATAGAAAACATATCTCAAAAGTTGTAAAAAATTCATTACATTAATATAAGTTACATTTGTATTGGTAAAAGAAATCTTTAAAATTGAAGCACGAACTTACGTCCATTATCTGGATTGGTTTTCGATAAATCTTTTAGCTACGAGCGTTCTTTAAAGGGTATTCAATTCGCCATTGGACTTTAAAATTTGCTAAGGTATTTCGGATAAAAAGTTTTGAATTACGGGAGACTCGTGCTAATTTATATTCAATCAAATTGAATTAAATATATACAGAATGTAACGGAAAATTGCTATATTTATTGAATGCTATTTAGAACAATATTCTAAATACTACTTTAGAACAAATATTAAAGAAATAAAATAAACAGATATTGGTAATGCCACAGATAAAAAAAATATTATTGCTTTGTCTGGCACTTGTTGCGTTTGATTGCCACCCATCCGAGGGGAGGGTAGTTTGCCAAACTCTTGTTAAATCGTTCGTCTTGCAATCACTACGTATGCGTCGACGGTGGACCATAATAATTTACATTTTGGTTTCATACAAATACTGTGCTGTGGAAGTGATGTCACATATCGTTAGGACTTCTGAACAGCCTAACAGGTGGGTGGCAATAGTTATATCGCATGAGCCAAGACCTAGAAAAATTACATTCCACTTTTAAATTCCACGGAACCCTCCAAACTCACGGCGGTTCCAAATATCTTTTTTGTTAATAAATCACTTGATAAATTAATAATACAATGTATCGTCATGCTATATCCCTTTCAGGGTGAGCAGAGATACATTAGTGGATGTATCCACTTTGCGATTATATGTCGTGCTCAAAGTGACCTCTAGCGCAGCTGATCTCCGTTCTCAAAGCACCAGTACACATGACATTTCTATCAGATGCCATGCGGGTTTCCTCGCGATGTTTTCCTTCCCCGGAGAGCATGTCATGCTTAAATCCGTATGTAACCTAGAAAAATCCAGTGTTACACTACGGTATTCGAACCTACGTTCATTCTCGCGGCCGCGAATCGAAATCTGTCCGGATTATTTTGCCATGATAAATTAATAATAAGTTTATTATGGAATAAAAAAACCTTTTATAGATTTTTATTCGTTACATAAGAAGTTATATTATATCGTATAAATAAATAAATACAATGAAATAAATCATCAACTTTTATAATTTTGTGTTAAAAATCAAATGGACTCGTTAACCACAATTAAAATTTTTTTACATTCTTCTAGAAAGACATCTTTTTGTTTTACCCGGCGTTATAGAATCGGCTATTTCCGTATGATACGAATCTGGGGTTGTATTGATACCAAATTGTATGATAATTAATTTCTTTTCATATAAAAACAGTACAATCGATTGGTTTAGGTTTTTGTCTAAGTGTCGTTTGTGGTAGGATCTTCTTGTTCACATAGGTACTAAATATAAGACAATTATACATATAACGTATATAGAAGTACGTTTTCAGTGTTGTTAAAAAACATTTCAAGATATACTCTTGTTGATTGGTAAAACAAATTTAGAACTAGTTTTCGATTAACTAATTTGTCTTTTTTTCTTTTTTAATAAACCTACATTTTGCCATTTTTACTCTGTATAAGTATTTATGATCGTAAATATTTTTGTCACAGATTAAATATTAAATTAATATTTTATGTTTTAGTTTATGTTAAATAGAATAGCATGGCCTTTTTGTCCAAAGTAATTTATATTTAGGGAGTATAATTTAAAGGACCGATCTGTAAAAATGTAAATGGTTACAGTGAAACTCAGAATATTCCCCATTCCATTAGAGTAGGGCGGCCATCCTTTCCGGTATACCGGGACATGTTACTGATTTTTACGTTTGTCGCCTAGCGCGATTATTTTGTTTCCCACGGGGCCCGAATCGAACTCTCGGAACTCCGTAATGTAAACAAGCGATATATAAACAACGTAACTCGAGTATTATGATTATATTTTGATATTATTATCTTCGATTTATCGCAAAGACTTTTGTTCTTTACCGTAAATGCGTTTAAAGTGTTTTGACTGTTAAATATAAAAGGGCGAGAATTCTCACAGTAGTATAAAAACACTGCTTCAATCCGTACAAAACCAAAAATCAAGACGTAATGCGAAGTTAACAAAACACGTTCCGACACGTTTACAAGCTGTAGTTGCGACTTGCCCTTGAATCAGTTGTAAACGAGGTATCGCAAAAATATCCCTGAGATGGTTTAACTTGCTTCACTAATCGGCTGACTATCCGACCTCTTTCAACCGACTAATCAGCTAGTCGGCCAAAGTCATAATTGGCACATATCAAGTAAAATAATATACAATTTAAAAAGTTGGCAACGCCTCTAATATCAATATTCAAATTAGTATGTTAGTAATGAGATCACAGAGCAGTTTACAAGCAGAGATGGGCAAAATGTAATCTGATTAATGATTACAAAATGTAGTCGTAACTTTAATTTTCTAGCTCTGTAATCATGATTAAATCCATTTAAAACATTAAGAGGTCATACATACGTATGCAATCTGGGATTCTGTAGTGTTTAAAACATAAATGAGCAAAATGCAGGTATATTAATGGTAAAAAAACGCAAAATGTTACCGTAATCGTTTTTATTAATCTGATTACATTTTGCTCATCTATGTTTACAAGTGACAAAACTTCTGTTCTTTTAAACCTAACTATTGTCGGGAGGGTTCTTAAAAGCCAAATGTCCAAGTCAGTACTTAGATGACAATGGTAACCCTACATTAGAGTTAATGAGAATGTTGAAAAGTTTCAAACAACTATGTTACTAAATTCACCAACGTGGAGAGACGGTTAATTTAATTAAGTACGAAATGTGACCTCAAAACCAGCTATAGCTTTACTTTTTAGAATATTCATGAATTAGTTTTGTATATGTCCTTATTTTAGTACATGTACTCTCGGCGAAGGGATTTTTAAGCTGAGGTTTATAGACTTTGGATTTGCTACGAAAAAAATTCTTAATAAAAAAAACTGTATATATGATATTAACCTTAGTATATTCTAATTATTGACAAAGCTAAGTTCAAGTTAAAAAAATCGGTGACTTACCATATACGTTAATGTTAATTAAATAGTATAATTTGTAATGCTTGAGTAATGATTAAAGCTAAGTCCGTGTCGGCATAAATCTCGGCGTAAGATGGCAACTCTTTCCTTATACAGTATGGTTGATATTATTTTAAGAAAAATAAAAACAACGAATATACTCGTTCATAAAAATATATATTTAATTGTTGTAGAAAATGCGAATATGATTAGCAACGGAATGTTATTTACATTAGAAATCCACTAGGACTAACATATATGTATAGCTACATACCACATATTTTTAATAAAAAATCGAGATCGATCAGTAGATACATATAAAACATAAATGCGTCACTAGTGCTAGAAAATAAATAAAATTTACTGAACCTGACTAGTCTGCAATATATCTTCGATCTTTTTTTTATTATTATTAACTAGAATCGTCCCACTGCAGGGCAAAGGCTTTCCCTCATTTTTCCTCTATATTTGTGGAATGAATGACAAACTGTTTTGTCAGTATTTAATAATAGTAATAATAACTTTATTTCAGATTTCTCCAAATTAGAAAACACAATAAACATAAAATTGTATACTTAATATTAATTTCTTACATAAATACCCGAGTGGATGAGCTTCTTCACCCAAAACTGAATAAAAGGCCCGTCCACTTTCCCAGCTAAAATACTCAAAATACCATCAGTACTGCCCCTCAAACGCTGCAGCATCGAAACACACCGCCGACGCATGATTGCATGAAAATCATGCAATCCTGCCTCGGTAAACATACCTGACGCACTACAGTATCGGAACAGAATAACTACAGAATTTAACCCACCACACTTGTCCAATGCGAGTTAGCGGATTTGCACTATGTACAGAGAAGGTGCATACAGCAGTTTAGATGCTAGTAATTTGCGTCTAATTCAGCTTGTTGCACCATAGTCGACTCTTATTCCCCCTCAGTATGATGAAGAGCGAAGAACTATTCTATTCTGCCGGCAAACAACACGGCAACTACGTTCTTTAAAAAAAAAAATAGCAACAGGCCAAACTCAATCCAGTCAATCAAAAATAAGGTCAACCCTTGATTGTAATACGCGATTAGTGTAATGGGCCGTATAATTGCAATGATATACAAGCTTGTTCGTGATTTTGGATAAAAATTAGCGCTTTGATGTTTTGAAAAATGTAAAGATTTTTAAATTTATAAACACTACGTTGGTAAACGTTTTTTTACGCACCTTCCATCTGTAAACGAGGGTGTTTCGTATTCTACCGTTTTTTCACCCCTTTAATGCTCTCCAAGAAATCTGAAAATAAATAATGCTACCGTTAAAAACATTCATTTTGAAATACCAATGGATAAATTCCTTCTTTTAGTGAGAGAAAGGGTGCCCGCCGTTCCACTATTTAGCAAGTATAAACAGAAATTGATTTTACTCGGGCATAGATAACCCCCGTTACAGACGATGTGTTAAAACTAAAATTTTACCATTCTTGTTTGAAGCTGTAGGTAAAATTGCATAATTTTTCTAAACGGTATTCCTCTTTTCTGTAATATAAAATATTTTTTACATATAATGTTACAAAAACAATAGAGATAATAGCAACTAACGAAGTTCATACATACAAATGTTATGTTATATGTGGCCTATATATTTAATAAACATAATAAAATTGAATAAGAAAAATGAATATTCATTTCTATTACGAAGTAAATTAATTAACGAATATGTTACTTATATTAAAAAAAAAAATAGAAAAGACTATGTTCTATGCAAGTAGTAAATATTTAAATATTCTCCAACTCCCTTAATATTTAAGATTTAATACAAACTTATCATAATATGATGTTAAATAAATACATATTATAAAAAAATATTGTTATTACAATATGTAAACGGATAAACAATTTGCTGTGTAGATTATATAAGTTACAACAAACGTATTTCTGTTTACATCCATATATTATACAGTATGAGGAGAAAATATAAACTAGATTTTTAACTGGGACAGTATAGGTAAATCCAGAACTAAAGTAAGGTACTAAAACAATGCCTCTCGCTTGAAACTGAGTTTGAAAATGATTTCCAGTTTCGTAATTTGTTGTGCAAATTTCACTCTTGACTAAAAATTGATCTATGTTGAATTTATTTTAAAGCAAAAAGAGGTTATAATTCCAAAAAAAACGCCCTTTTTGTTTTTAGGAATTTCTTCATGCTGTCCCAGAAAAAGAAACATTCTGTATATTTTTATTTGTTACGTCAAAATGTATTTGAACTTCAATTATTCTATACAATGAGAAGTAATCATGTCTGCTTGTGCAGCGTAAATAAAATAGTAAATATTACAAATTTGGAAATTGTTCGTCTTATGATTAATAAACGAAATTTAGATAATTACTTTGTAATTAAATTTTGCTATTAAATAGGCGTATATTTTACGTAGTATATATTGTATTGTGCAATCTAAGTCAGTATGCTGACCGAGAAAATGTAGTAAGTTGTTTTATTTTGATAATTATTGTTATAATAAAGTGTTTGTTAAGTACTTAAAGCTTGTTTGATTGAATGCTAATGAGTCCATGTGCTTCAAAGTTCATTCTATTTTAAACTATATAGTTCTGTTCTCTTTTTCTCTGTTTTTATTTATCCTGATACGGTCCAGTGACCACACTACGCCTGATGGAAACCATGAGATGATGGTCGCTGGGGAGTTAAAGCTGCTCGCGTCCGTAGGCTTTACCCTAATTTCCCTACACGTGACTCCTGGGTGGTGCTAAACGAGCAGCAGCGAGGTGGTAGGGCGTCGGTGCCCGTCTGGAATGCGACCACAGTACATGGGTGTAAAGCCCGTCATAGTGACCAGTTTCGGCTTGTCGCGTTTCGGGATTAGCTTGTGTATATCCAGTAGCTCATATACCTAGAGACCTTCAGTCGTGGTATATGTGGGCCGACATGACGATTTTTTTTTTACACTGGCTCGACATACTGACTACAGAGTTCCTGATGGTAAGTACAGTGTAGTCAGTATGTCGAGCCAGTGTAAAAAAATGGTGCAGTTCAAAAACTACAACGACTAACAACAGCAAACAAAAACTATTGATGGCCGCAGCGATCATGCCAGCCTGCACAAATATCTCTTCACGCTTCGCTTAAAAGACCCCACATCGTAGGACGGTGGGAACACGCTCGCCGGAAGACCATTCCACAGCCCAATAACTCGGTATAAGTAAGAGTTGGTGAACTTCTTAGTCCTTACCGGGATGTGAGTTACTGAAAAGACGTGACTCCGAAGACCCGCCCACGTGGTTCTGTTATGGAAGGGAGAGGGTGGAGCAATGGTAAATGTACAGTAAGACCGCTTAAAGGAAAACAAAAAGTTTCTGAAATATCTATAAAAATGTTGTCGTGATGTTGATATTCTGTCTTGTACATTTGACTCCTTTCGAAGAAAGTCGAGAAATTCTTTTCAGTTTATTTTATAGTCATTCCATTTTGCAATTGTTTTTCTTTAGATAATTAGTTTTCTCCTATTATATCCCCTAACTTGATTTTTAGTGGAAACAGCTTGAGTATTTGTATTGTTTATATATTACTGTATATTTCCCAGAAACAATAATAATAATAAAAAAAAAAGAAAATTCTTGTTTAGTTTACGTTTTTTTAGACCTTGAAATGCTGTCGACGTGTGAGGGCCTTTACAATAAAATTGGGCGCCAGAAGTGAACGCTTAAGGTCAATCAGCGAATTTGTGTCTTTGAGTTCAAACATGAGTTTGGGCGGCCTGCTAGGGCTAAAGCTACCTATAATGATCTACTTAAAACTAGGTCATCTTTTATAGACCAATTCATAATTTAATAGGACTGTAAGTGAATAGGGCAGGTACTTTAAATGACACATAAACTGGATTAATGCAAGAAAAGCAACTGCAAGGGCCAATTCTGTTGATAAGTGTCAATTTTCACTGAGTCAAAACCAAGTATATCGACGGTAGATTAGAGTCCCGCCCGGTTATGTTGTGAAGGCCTGCCCCGGTCACCAACGTATATAAATACAATACAATGGTAAGTTACAGCATAAAATGTGTCCGCAAAATAAAATAAAATGCATTAATTATCTAACAATTGGTCGAATTTAAGCTATAGAATACTCACTTATTTAATTAAAATAAGCATACAGTTAGACCTCACATAAAAATACCATAAAAGTACAACGTAAAAACGATACGAGTATCTTGTAGAATAAAATTAATTTTAAGCTGCAAAAATAAACATCGTGATAACATAAGGTATACACTGACATTTGTGACTTACTTGGAGCTGAATTATAATTCCAGGAATTGGTAATATAATTAGGCAATATTTAAAAATCACATACTCTGACTATACTCTGGAGAGTGTGCGGCTGAGTTGTATGATTTAATTCTCCCCTCCTCCTTCTACCATAAATTGACGAGACGCCGTGCAGGTTTGCACCCTTATGTGGTTGACATTCCAGCTGCTCGCACAAAACGCCTTCTCCTTTTTGCTGCGAACCACGAAGGAGTGAAACTCGCTTCCTGCGTCAGTGTTTCCGGCGTCTTATGACATGGGAATCTTCAAACGTCGAGTGAATCGGTATTTGCTGGGTGAGCGCGCTCCATCGTTGGCCTCATCATCACTTTCCAGCAGGTGAGATTGAGGTCAAGCGCAAGCCTGTATGTAAAAAAAAAACATAAAAGCGACAAAACTGAGCGAATAATGCCTACGCAGAACAAATAAAAAGAGTTTTGATGGAAGGTAATGTCAAAAGCACTCTGAATCTGTGAGTGTATGAAGATACTACTGAATGTTAAGGTAGAGCTTTGTAAGAATAGAGAGAAGTGGCGTTCCATTCTCTCTGCCTACCATAATAAGGATTCGGCGGGATAATATATAAATAGGTTAGATGGAACTTTATATTCTGTTCCTACTAAAACATCCTTTATCTCTTATATGCATATGACACAGTTGTTTGTGACATCGCTTTGCTTTTAATTAAAATACAAATTTCAATGTAATGAGAATGTCCAGGATTGTTCAAAAGAAAGCCAAGCCTTTGTGTACTATATGCAGTTATCTGGGTGGAATGTACTCCATTGTTTCGTTGTGGATACTTATTTAAACAAAGCCTTATTTGAGTTAGATTTTGTATAAACTCTTGTATGTTTAAGTGAAATACAATTGCTTTTATGTTGTAAATTAACCACGGAAAAATTACGTACGTAACTTTATATTATTAATATTTTACAAGTGTTAAAAAACTTGTTTGCTGAGAAATGCAAAGTTTTAAATAAAAATTGTCTAATGTCTAGCTTCAGAAATGCTCTTTAAATTTAAAGACGCTTTTAAGGAATAATGAATCACAAAGGCCGTAGTATAATAATACGGTATAAGATTGTCTCCAGAGAAACATTTGGATCAACTTTTGTGAGTATATTAGTACTATTAGATTCATAAGATCAGAAAATTTTTAGTTATTAAAAAAAAACAATAAAAATGGCAAATAAAAAATTCTAAAACGACTTATCCGAGTTTACAACATCTTTAAAATATTTTTTTTTAACTGGTTGTAAGAGTTACCATGTAATACTTCGCCGGACGCCGAGGAAGATGGCTCGGCTTTGCCCTTAGCATCCGGCAGACGGGAGAAGGAAGACCCCGGTGGTTTTAGTCAGGGCAGGTCCGACACACCGGGGGAGCGGCACTCACCGCTCCCCTGACAGTCCTTAGGGATTTCCACCTGGTTAACAAAAAAAAAAAACCATGTAATATTTAACAAATAAAAAACAAAACAAAATCAGTTCTTCCGTTACGAACTACGGTGCCTCAAACAGACAAGGAATTAAGAAATGATGGAAAGAAAATGTAATTCGTAACGCACGGCTAAAAGTGAAGTAGCTTATTTTCTATCTTTCCATAAGCTCATTCATGCTTGCACTATCCCCTGGAGGTACCTGAGATGCTAAGTACAATAAAACAACAGTAAGATGCAGTCAGCACGACACGTCGGATCACCCTGACGTCCGCTATAATAATGATCACGAGAATAGTCATGACTTGACATTTATTTAAACACACGCATATACGTTTACGTCAGTATGCTACAATGCTCAATGTGTTCTATAGTTTCTCATTCTATC
The DNA here is from genome assembly GCA_036320925.1 of Automeris io. Lineage (NCBI taxonomy): Eukaryota > Metazoa > Arthropoda > Insecta > Lepidoptera > Saturniidae > Automeris > Automeris io. The sequence continues at coordinate 1,437,664 of JAUDJH010000018.1, forward strand.
TCTTTTCTTTAACCCTGTATTTAATAATCTATCATCACGATATATCCCATTCGGTATACAGCAGTGACACTTGAGATTTTTTTACCGAACTGACAATACGTTGGTAAAATGGGCAAAATGTAATCTGATTAATTAATGGACAAAATGTAGTCGTAATTTTAATTTTCTTGCTCTGCAATCATGATTAAATCCATTTAAAACATTAAAAAATCATAAATGTGTATACAATCTGGGATTTTGTAGTGTTTAAAACATAAATGAGCAAAATGCAGTCATAATAATGGTAAAAAACATAAAATTTAATCGTTAATCATTTTCATTAATCTGATTACATTTTGCCCATCTATGGATGGTAGCCGCGAAAGGCCTTCACAACATAACCAGGCGGGATATTTTAGTGGCTGTATACACTTTACGCTTATATATCGTGCTCAACGTAACCAATATCGCAACTGATCGCCGTTCTCAGGGCACTTACACATGACAGCAGTAGCGTTCATTCCATAAATACATGAAAGCATTGCATGCCCTTACAATAAATAAATCTGGAAAAAAATCCTTTAAATAATATAATATTTATTATCATTACATAATATTCAAATTAATTATATGAATCTGCCTACCCTGTCCAAATACACTATGCACGTCACTGCATGACAGTTCTACTAGATGCCATGTGGGCTTCTTCGTAATGTTTTCCTTCTACGGTGAACATGTGGTGATTAAAGTTAGCAAACCCAGAAGTACAAGTCGGGACTCAAGCCCACGGTCACTTGCATCGTGCGCATTTATACCGTTAATTTATCCACTAGGCCAGCCATTCTGTATTTTTTTTTAAAGCTATTAACACAACATAGAAATAGCATAATATAATTTAAATTGGGAAAACACGCCGTATCAACTCCCTATAGATCGTTAAAATTTCATGTTGTTATATTTAAGATCATATTTTTGGCTTCAGTTAACCCTTAGTAGCCTGATTTATGAAAGTGATTGTTTTTATATTACTGTGTTTGTTTGAATGTCTAGATGAAGGGAAAAATAGCTAAAAAATCACAATATTTATTTTACATATTTATTTTAAAAAAAAACAGGTATCAATTTTGATACATCAGGCATAAAAACTAATAGTAATGTGAACATTCGGTTTAAAAGATTGGTATCGAAATTGAAACTCTACGTTATTAAGGGTTAAGGCGCGTGTAGGTGGTTACTGTAAACTTTCTAATTTTATCCTAATAATTTTACCCTTATTTTTGCCTCGAGGATTAAAATATATATAGAAATACCGTCTGATGTTTATATTAATTTATTTATTCAAAACATAGTCGTTAACAACCGCAGTTCAATTCTACAGACCGCACAAAGTGAGAATGTAAACACGCTTCGCCGTAAAAGAGCGAAGATACAAACTTCAGGAAAAGTTTTATTTGAAACAGATTTAGTATCCGGGCTTTTATTGTGGTCATGTATACAGCGGTAAGATGTAGCGATTATTATTATCCACTCGATATTAATAACAAAGTACCACAAAAAAAAAAGAAAAAGAAAAGTGGTTTGTGCTGAGTATCGGACACATTTTTTCTGACATATTTTTTACCGATGAACATGAATCTGAAGTCATAATCGGGGGTAATTAGCAAAAAAAACGGAGAAATATGAAAAAAATCGATAAAAGTGTATTGTTTTATTAAAAAGTCTCGATTCAGATATATTTTTAAATAATTGGTTATACTAGTAACACTTAAAATCTTTTATATCATAGATGATATCCACCATTTGTTGATGGAATGTGTCCGATTTGAATCTGTGAGAGAGGCGTTTGTGAGTGCCTTTGGTCTGAACAGACTTGACTTCGGGATGTTTAACAAAGTCTTCACAGAACTGTTATCTGATGAGACGTCTGCCCTGTTCAGATCAATAGCCCCATACGTCATATGTTAGGTATTTCTGTATTAGGGTACGATGGGGCTGACATACGTACACACGCAAAATTCCCCTAAATAAATAGAATAAAAAAAATCTTTTATAGTCAATTTTAAACTTTCACGTTTTATACTGTTTACAAATACTTTAATGTGTCTTATGCGAGAATTAGCTTACTTAACCGTGCTCTATGTAATCAGATCGAAACGAATGAGGATATTATTTCGAAATGTTATAATAATAATAATATATCGTATTATCACCGATAGGGCTATTTTTGCTAATAGATCTGACATTGTGGTAGTAGATAGGTCGACGTGCCGGGCAGTACTCGTTGAAATCACCATACCACATTATGAGAATCTCGTGAAAGCAGAAAAAGAGAAGCGTTGAAAGTATTTAGACCTCGCATACGGGACTACCAGCATGTGGGATGTGGATTCAGCGATCATTGTTTTTTTTTTTACACTGGCTCGACATAGTGACTACAGAGTACCTGATGGTAAGTACAGTGCAGTCCAAAAACGAAAGCGACTATCAGAGGATGAAAATCCATTGATAGTCTACATCGTCATGTCAGCCCACATATACCACGACTGAAGGTCTCTAGGTATATGAGCTACTGGATATACACAAGCTGATCCCGAAACGTGACAAGCCGAAACTGGTCACTACGACGGGCTTTACACCCATGTACAGTGGTCGCGATCCAGACGGGCACCGACGCCCTACCACCTCGCTGCTGCTCGTTTAGCACCACCCAGGAGTCACGTGTAGGGTAACTAGGGTAAAGCCTACGGACGCGAGCAGCTTGGACTTCCAAAGTCCCGATAGTCGTAACGGCTAATGGGCTGATCGCATATATTTAAGTCGCTCGCTTATGTAACATGCTACCGTGTTAATCTCAGAGTGTTTGCCTCTACGAGATACGGTTCTAACGGTACGGTAGCAACAGTTGATTTGTTGCTAGAGCTCTGATATACTGAGATTTTAGTGGTAGTTATTTGGCTGTGGTCGGGGGCTGAGTCGGCTTACTTCATTCATTTAGTTGAAATCTACCTCTAAGCGAATACCGGCAACATTCATAAAGAGTGCAGTTTGGTTATTTCATTAGCCCAGGAAATGTATTTAAAAATACTTGAAATTGATATTAATAAAACACTCGACATTAAAAATTGTTGAATCATTTAATTATCAAGACATAACCCTTTTGTGGTTGACATTCCTGCTGCTCGCACGAATCGATTCGCCTCCTCCTTTTTGCTGCGACCGCGAAGGAGTGGAACTCGTTTCCTGCATCGGTGTTTCTAGCATCTTATGACATGGGAATCTTCAAACGAATCTTCTTCTTCTTTCTTTGGGAGACGAAGCTGCTTGCGTCCGTAGGCTTTACCCTAGTTTCCCTACACGTGACACCTGGGTGGTGCTAAACGAGCAGCAGCGAGGTGGTAGGGCGTCGGTGCCCATCTGGATCGCGACCACAGTACATGGGTGTAAAGTCCGTCATAGTGACCAGTTTCGGCTTGTCGCGTTTCGGGATCAGCTTGTGTATATCCAGTAGCTCATATACATAGAGACCTTCAGTCGTGGTATATGTGGGCCGACAAGACGATGTAGACTATCAATGGATTTTCATCCTTTGATAGTCGCTTTCATTTTTGGACTACACTGTACTTACCATCAGGTACTCTGTAGTCACTATGTCGAGCCAGTGTAAAAAAAAAAGTCGAGTGGATCGGTATTTGCTGGGTGAGCGCGCTCCATCGTCGGCCTCATCATCACTTTCCAGCAGGTGAGATTGAGGTCAAGCGCAAGCCAGTAAGTAATTAAAAAAATACTTTGTGGCGACTACACCAAATAATTATAATACATCTTCACCCTATATTCCTTATAGGGTGAGCAGAGTTACAATAGTAGCTGTATTCACTTTGCGCTTATATAGTAGGTCGCGCCCAACGTGACCACTCGCTATTCTCAAGGCACTTACACATGTCTTTTCTATTAGATATCATGCGAGTTTCCTCACGATGTTTTCTTTTACCTGTAAACATGTGGTGCCTTAATCCATAAGTAACCGTAAGTGTGCCGTGGTGGCTGCCGGCAGAATAGAACAGCACCCCCCTCTTCTTGCTGAGGTGTCGTAAAAGGCGACTAAGGTATCTCTTTAACACCGCAATTAAACTAGGTGTTCAGAGAAGGGAAACTCGACCAAACCTGCATGCTGCTCCCTCCCGATCGTACTGGTTCTCCATTTCATCGGGCCTGAGGGAGTTCGGACGAGAGAGTGCTTTTCTGGCAGCGCGTCCAGCTATGCACTGAAATATCTCCTGCGCAATTGACTGTTTCCGTAAACTGGCCCTTGATTTTCTTAATCGGTGTTGAAACAGTCGCCGTGGCCGAATCCGGCTAGGAAATCATCATCAACCGTAAGTATTTATATCCTTAAACATTTCCATGGTATAAAACATCAAAAAGTCCTTAATTGCTATTAATCCAGCGAAGCCTACATGTGTAGAAGAAGCCATCGAATCGAGAAATCGGAAAACAAATCGAGGTCCCTTTGAAATTTTCCACAAACGAATCCCTCTCGACTCCGCCTCTAGCTTTTCATGTAGCTCCAACTTCAGTTGCGATTTCACAGGGAGCCTTTTACGCGAATACACGCTGTTTTACATTACAGGTTATCAACCTGAGTGATTATCGCCTCCCAATAAGAAATAAAGTCCTTTAAGGGGCGTTAAGTTTTCTTTTTTTATCCTGATTTGGCACAGTGACCAAATCACACCTGATGGTAAGCATCGTGTAGTCCAAAAAACGAAATCGACTATCAACAGTAAAAAAAAATTGTCGATAGTGGTAGTTATCATTAACTATATGACACGGCAAACGTTGTTCTACCATATAAATTATTTCTAGTGAATATCTTTTGTATTATAATATAATATATTTTACCCGCGGCATCGCATTGTAAAATAGTATCTAATTAATTAAATTTATGGTTCACAATTTTGATAATAATAATAATAATAATAATAATAATAATAAAACATTTATTTGGCACACAACACAACAAACAACACAGCAAAATAGGTTATTAAAGATAGAGAACAAAAACAGTAAACACCCTATGTTGTGATGATGCGCCAAAAGGAAGTCAGCTCAGCAAATGCTAGGTGACCAGCCGAGCCACCCAGCGCTGATCATAGTGGCTTCCACATAAAAGGTAGATGTATGCTGTCGTGGATTTTTATTTAGAACTATTCAAGACAAATAATCCTATGATACATCATCTTTGTGTAACTCCAATGGTTTAGGCAGTGTACGCCAAGATAGATCTCAGAGGCCAGATTTTTTCCGACTTAATTGACATGTATCGTTATATTACGACCGAAATTACATAAAATCATTAAAAATTGTAGCCTATATGTTATTTCGATGTATATAATCTATATTACTGAAAAAGTTTCATGCAAATCCGTCCAGTAGTTTTATTGTGAGAGAGTAACAAACATATTCACAAACTTTCGCATTTATAATATTAGTAGGATTAGTTCATCATTAAGTTGCAGAAACATTACTGATGATTATAGACATAAATTGGTATATAATTATTAATTTAATAATTTATGAAATTGATTTTTAAATGTAACCATTTTTGGATAATTGGCAATCTGCTTTGTTATAAACAGCGAAGCGGGTTAGGTCGTACCACTACCGAATCAAACACACCAAACTCTTGCCAAAGAAATGTCCTAATATATCTTTGCTAGAAGTTTGGTGGCTTAGCAAAATCTGTTCAATATTGTCCAGTGGGTATCTTGCTGTGTTATTTGGCAAATTGATTAAGGTCCCGTGTTTCTTATTTTCTGTAGATTTTTTTCTTTTATACCGACTCGACACAGTGACTGCACCATACCTGATGGTAAGCATGGTGCAGTCTAAAAAACGCCAACGACTATCGAAAGGTAACAAAAAACCCATCGGTAGTCGCAGCGATCATGCCGGCCCGCACAAATATCTCTTCACGCTACGTTTAAAAGATCCCATATATAGAGATATCCCATAGATGGAGGGAACGCGCTCGCCGGAAGACCATTCCACAGCCCAACGACACGGCAAAAGAAGGAGTTAGAGAACTTCTTTGTCCTGGCCGGGATGTGAGATACCGTATAGCTGTGACACCGCAAACCCGCGCGCGTGGTTCTATTCAGGAAGGGAGAGGGTGGAACAAGGTTAAACAACTCCTCAGAACACTCGCCATGATACAGACGGTAGAAAACGCTCAGTGAGGCCACATCTCTGCGCAACTGAAGCGGTTCAAGATGTTTAGTCACTTCAGGATCATTCACAACGCGGACAGCCCTCCGCTGCAACCTGTCCAGGGCATCAAGTAAGTACTGGGCAGAACCGTCCCACAGATGCGAACAATTTTCCATGCAAGGCCTGACCTGAGCCTTATATAAAAGGAACAGTTGATTTGGCGTGAAAAACCGTCGCACCCTATTCAGGACACCAAGCCTACGTGATGTTGTAGAGATGACAGATCCTAAATGATCCCTAGGATTGAGATCACAGCGGATATTCATACCTAAGATACTTAGGCTGTCGCATATTGCAATCGACACATTCTGGAGAGAAGGAAGGGGGGAGAAAGGGGTTTTTTTGCTAGAAAAAGCACACACCTGCGTTTTCAAGGCATTGAACTCAACCAAATTCTTGTCGCCGCAAGAAGAAATGAGGCTCAAGGACCGATTGAGTCCAACAACCAAATCATGCCGATTCCTGACGGTGTCCTCCCGACAACAAGTGGGCTTGCTACAATAGCCCCCAGGAACCGTGCTATCATCTGCATAACAATGTATACTGCCCAAAGACAGCATATCATTGATATGCAGAAGAAACAGGGATATTGTCTTTCTGTGATAAAGGACAGAGTAACCAATTTAAAAAATGTTAGCAATATTCAGAAATGATTAGAGTATTCTGTTTTTATACTGGCTCGATAAAGTGTCTACATTAGACCTTTTTTATTATTGGCTCGCTCTTGACCACAATCTCACCTGCTGGACAGTGATGATGAGGCCGACGATGGAGCGCGCTCGCCCGGCATATACCGATTCACTCGACGTTTGAAGATTCCCATGTCACAAGATGCTGGAAACACCGACGCAGGAAGCGAGTTCCACTCCTTCACGGTTCGCAGCAAAAAGGAGAAGGCGAATCGCTTCGTGCGAGCAGCTGGAATGTCAACCACATAAGGGTGCAAATCCGCACGGCGTCTTGTCAATTTATGGTAGAAGGGGGAGGGTGGAACTAAATCATGCAACTCAGCCGCACACTCTCCAGAGTGTAGTCTATAGAAAACCGAAAGGCAAGCCACTCTACGCCGGTGGTCCAAACTGAGTAGTTTACGCGACGTTAGAGCCTCATCGGCAATGAGTCGCCGAGCTCGGCGGTCAATTGAGTCCAAAGCAGCCAGATGGTGCTTGGCGGAACCATCCCAGAGGTGGCAGCAATACTCCACACACGACCTGATGGAAATTATACAGTAGTCAATAAACGGCAACGACCGCCAAGTGACGAAAATTGGGTGACAGTAACTATCGTCATGTCGGCCCACATATACCACGACTGAAGGTCTCTAGGTATATGAGCTACTGGATATACACAAGCTGATCCCGAAACGCGACAGGCCTCTGTGAGTCACTATAACGGTCTTTACACTTGTGTTCTGCGATCACGACTCAGTTCAGGCAATTGCCCTACAATATCAAAAATACTGGTTTAAATACAGTCATTTTAAGGCGTATTGGTGGAGACTAGAATTATTCTTTATTATTATAGCTTTAAAAAAACGTGTAAGTATAATAATAATCATAAGTGGATGTTTTTTTTTACAAGGCGCGACATAGTGAGTACAGAGTACCTGATGGTAAGTACAGTGTATTCCAAATACGAAAACGACTATCAAAGGATGAAAATCCATTGATAGTCTACATCGTCATGTCGGCCCACATATACCACGACTGAAGGTCTCTAGGTATATGAGCTTCTGGATATACACAAGCTGATCCCGAAACGCGACAAGCCGAAACTGGTCACTATGAGGGGCATTACACCCATGTACTGTGGTCCCGATCCAGACGCCCTACCAACTCGCTGCTGCTCGTTTAGCACCACCCAGGAGTCAAGTGTAGAGAAACTAGGGTAAAGCCTACGGACGCGAGCAGCTGCGACTCCCAAAAAATGTGGTAGCGTAGTGGATAAGAGACCGGTAACTGCAACACGAATCGTAAATTCGAGTCTCGATACATACCTTTGTGTATAGTACATGCTCACCGGTGAATACAAATATCGTGAGGAAGCCCGCATACCATCTGATAGAAATGTCATGAATATTAGTGCTGTGAGAACGGCGATCAGCTGCGCTACTGGTCACGTTGGGCACGACATATAAAAGCACAATGGATATAGCTACTAATGTGTCTCTGCTCGACCTGAAAGGGGTACAGCGTGTATTTTTAAGAAATATCGGATCTTAAAACAAAATCGGGGATGAAAGTCAAAAGACGCCTTGAAAAAAATATGTAGTGACTCTAAAGAGATTTTCATGTATGGTTTAGCTTAGTGCATTTAAATTATATTATCTGTTTTATTTTGATATTAACTGCATTAAGACAAGTAAAAATAGTAGATAATAGAATTAGGAAATTTCTTGAGAAATTTTGGTAAAGTTAACATATCACCAAAAAGCCTCTATGGGGTCGAACAGGATTTTCAAAACATACTGTTATGACCGGTGGTCGTGGGTGTGGTTTTAGTAAGATACGAATTTGGCGTTTTACAGTTTATTTGCACTTTAAGGCACACCGAACTGCGACGTACACGCACGTACTCCCGCCTTGGGTCTCGGTAGTCGACTGACTTTCAAGCGTCCCGTGCGCGCGCGCATCCTCTTACCCCGCACGTCTCGTAACACCCTAACGACCCTTAGGGCAACAACTGCGTATCGGGTTACGTCGACATGCTATACTGTATATTATTTTTGTGTTAATGATGAACTTGTTTTCTGTATACTGTGTAAGCAAACTCAAAGCAATGTCTATAAGTCTCAGTCTTACTGGTCTGGTATAAAAAATTGGAGAAAAATTACGAAGCGAAAATCTTTATTTTAAAGATACCCGAGGAGCAAAGATAATTTGCGAAAAAAAAAAAAAAAGAATTGAACATTTTTATCGGCTTATCAATGACTACGCTGGAACTCGAAGAATGCCTTCATTTTGCTGTTATCTTTCCACGTCATTACCATTTGAAGAATATAATACTTTCCTTTTCGTGGTTGATTGCTTAAAATAAAGTATGATGGCTATTTTTGTTTTCTTTCAAAAGTAAACGACCATTATAAATATATGAAAGAAAAGTTAAATTATGTATATTATTATTAATATTTCGCTTCTATATTAACTACTAGTTCTTATTTATTTTACACTAGTTTGACAAAGTCACTACAGAGCACGTGATGGTAAGTGCAGTGTAGTCCAAAAAAGAAAGCGACCATCAAATGATGAAAATCCGTTGATAGTCTACATCGTCATGTCGGCCCACATTTACCACGACTGAGGGTCTCTAGGTATATGAGCTACTTTCGCCGTGGTGGCTGCCGGCAGAATAGAATAGCACCCCCCTCTTCTTGCTGAGGTGTCGTAAATGGCGACTAAGGTATCTCTTGAACACCGCAAATCAACCAGGTGTTTAGAGAAGGAAAACTCGACCAAACCTGCATCCCGCTCCCTCCCGATCGTACTGGTTCTCCATTCCATCGGGCCTGAGGAAGTGCTTTTCTGGCAGCGCGTCCAGTGCACTTAAATATCTCCTGCGCAATTGACTGTTTCCGTAAACTGGACCTTGATTTTCTTAACCGGTGTTGAAACAGTCCCCGTGGCCGAAACCGGCTAGGACATCATCATCATCATATGAGCTACTGGATATACACAAGCTGATTCCGAAACGCACCAGGCCAAAGCGAGTCACTATAATGGTCTTTACACTTGTGTACTGTGGCCATGACCCAGTTCGGGCAATCGCCCTACCACCATAAAAAAGTGAGTGGAAGTGAGAGTGAGTGAGTTCATTTTTCAGGCTATGAAAGTGGTGTAAATGCTAATAAAATATTTAGTGGATAAAGGACAGGTGTTCATGTGCGGCAACTAAATTACTATGCTATGAAAACCCGCATGCTATGTAAATGTTATATGTAAGGGCTTTGAGAACGGCGACAAGCTGCAGTATTGGTTACAACATATAAGCGTAAAATGGATATAGCCACTAATGTATCTCTACTCATCGCAAAAGGGATATAGCTTGATGATACATTAATTATATTATACACTAGCTGTCCCGGCAGACCTTGTTCTGCCCTATTTTTCTAAAACAAAACATATTGGCCCGTTGGCTGTTTTTTGAAAATTGTTTGAAGGAACCTGGCCTTAATGCTATATGTATAAAAATTGACAAATATTAACATTTATGTTTATATGTCACTCAATTGTTTTGCTTTCCCGGAACCCGTCCACTGACATTTAAACTTTATGGTATGGTGTTAAAGATCAAATTGACTATTAAATATTATTACGAATTTTTTGTATGAGAATATAGGAAAGTGTTGATTTTAGACTTTTTCAGACATTTTTTTAAATTTTTCTCTTCGTAATAACCTTCCCCAGACTTCAACAAACACAACAAAAAAGAAATCAGCCTAATCGGTTCAGCCGTTCTCGAGTTTCGCGCTTATACACATTTAATGATTCATTTTTATATTATAGAGATAGCTATATGTTATGCCATTTCTTGTTTTTTATTGCTTAATAAGATGTAACACGACCCTTCACGAAAATCAGCGCTGCAGACTTCCTCTGTGGCTTTAATTTGATGAAGGTCTCATTTTCGCCATGTTTATATGTTTTTGTATTTTTCTTTTGTTTCTGTATGTTGTTTCTGTTAGAAAAAAAAAGTATTTTTATTAATATATTTACGGACATACAAATACACACATTGAAAGAGCTCCAAGTTTAACTTACGTTTATAATAGATGTACTGGTAAAGATATATATATATATATATATATATATATATATATATATATATATATATATATAGGGCTCGTAACAAACTTATCTGTTCATGTTACAAGCGTTTGCTAGTACTGGGACTCGAATTTATGACCGCCAGCGTTGCTGTTATGGCCTCTAGAAACTGCGTTATTAGGTCGTCAACCAAACGTAGGATTTAGATTTTGTCAATCGACGCTCGGCAGCGGCTTTCGCTTCGTGAGCGTTTTCGGTCTTCGAGCGTAAAACATATACAAATTAGTCGTTTTCTTTGCTTCCTACAACATACTGCTTTAAATATGTTTGTAAGTCTACAGGTGTTTAAGTAAGATTAACCCATTAATCACAGGCTTACAATTCCCACGGGATTGCCCTTAAAGTGTGAAAAATGCTCGGGTCTATTACGGTGGGCGTTTTTAGTCAGCTTATTTCAATCTCGGTTGAGTAAATTATTTTTCACCGTCTGTCCGTGACTCTCGGAAATTGAGATGACTGGCTCACTTTACGTCGAGTTAATGCCTGCGAATTTTCACGGCGTGATTTTTTACCGCAAAGTTTGTAACACAACGTAATTTATGAAAGTGCACAGGTGGCAAATTTTCTTGCGAAAAACAATTCGTTAAAATTAAACACGACGCGGTATAAAATTGTGTGGGGGAGCTTCACTTTTATGAAACTAAAAACTTTCTGGTGACAAAAATCACTTGAAATTAGTTACATAATGCGAGTTATGTGAAACTTCGTTCGTGAATAAAGCTCGTGAGATATTAGGTCCTTACATATGAAATTGGCGTTTTTCGTACTGGCCACTTTAATCACAAATTTTTCCTCTTTGGTAAGGAATTCCAAATTCAAATTTGTACAGCTATAGACTCATGTATTTGTGCTTCGATGATCGTCATTCATTTGTTTTTTTCTTCTGTTTTTTTCTGTTTGCGTCACTCATTTTACAAAATGGAAAACTTAAAATATCACATTATTTACGAGTACGAGTTCCGCCGTGGCACTAGTACTGCGGAAACAACTCGAAGGGTGAATGATGTGTATGGCGGTCGTGTTGCAAAAGAAAACACAGTTCGTTTTTGGTTCCAACGTTTTCGTTCTGGAAATTTCGACCTGCAGAACAAGCCCCGTGGACGGCCTGAGACTCAAGTTGATAATGAAGAGTTGAAGGCTATTGTGGAAGCGGATCCATCGCAAACCACGTCTGAGTTAGCTGCAGGCTGCGATGTTAGTGATAAAACTGTTTTAATTCACTTGAAGCAAATTGGGAAGATTAAAAAGCTTGAAAGGTGGGTACCTCACGAATTGACTGAAGCAAACCGGCAAACGCGCGTCGACTGCTGCGTTACATTACTAAACCGGCACAATAATGAAGGTATTTTAAACCGAATCATTACCTGTGATGAAAAATGGGTTCTTTACGATAATCGGAAGCGCTCAGCGCAATGGTTGGATCCTGGCCAGCCAGCCAAATCCTGCCCCAAGCGAAAATTAACCCCAAAAAAGTTACTTGTAAGCGTTTGGTGGACTAGTGCCGGTATTGTTCATTACAGTTTTCTCAAATCTGGTCAGACTATTACGGCTGATGTCTATTGTCAGCAATTGCAAACCATGATGGAAAAGCTAGCGGCTAAACAACCTAGGCTGGTCAATCGCTCCACGCCACTGCTGCTTCACGACAACGCCAGACCACACACTGCGCAACAGACGGCTACTAAATTAGAAGAGCTTCAATTGGAAAGTCTAAGACATCCTCCGTACTCCCCGGACCTTGCTCCAACAGATTACCATTTTTTTCGAAATTTGGATAACTTCTTGCAAGGGAAAAAATTCAACTCCGATGGGGCAGTCCAAATCGCCTTCAAAGATTTTATTGATTCCCGTCCGACTGGTTTTTTTAGTAAAGGGATCAATGAACTACCTATGAGATGGCAAAAGTGCATAGAAAATAATGGTTCATACTTTGATTAATTAAATATATTATATTAAAAAATATTCGACTTTTTGTTCCTCCCATACAAAACGCCAATTTCATATGTAAGGACCTAATAAAATTCCGTGGTACAGTCTAACCTTATTGCTAAAGTCCTGTATTCTCTAGAATACAATGGTAAAAGACATATAGTATCATATTCGTACACAGAATGTTTCATACCAAAAAAACGCTGGATTCGTTTAATAAACGGAGCAATAAATTGCTGCATGAGTTACATATAGTATTTTATTATTATTAAATTTTAAACATAGAATAAGGAAGCATAAAGAAACCACATACTCGGGTTAAATACGAGCTAAAATTCAGCCCTGGCTCTTAAATTATTTCGAGGCGAGAAAACGTTTTGTCTGGTTACGTGGATTAATTCAATGAAAACAAAAATTAAAGCATAATTTTTAGAGATTTTGTAAAAAGTATTCATCGCATAGAAAGCAAAATATTTGGAAAAAATAACTTTTGCATAAGTTAAGACGTGGTAACAAAATCTTATGAGACTTTTGAGTTTACTATTAAAACGTCAAAGGATTGGTACCAATTTTGAATTTAATTTTATGGAGAAAAGATGGACGCCTTTGAGATACGTTAGCTGGGTGCTATACCATCTGCTGCCTATAGAATTGGGAGTGGACCCCAGCCTGCCCCCCTGGATACGGGCCTATCTATATATCTCTGCATTAAATACCTTTATAGCGTCTCTTACGTTTGTCTACAAAGCGCTACGAACCTCTACAAACATGCTACGGAGTGACAATCTAATTCCACTTTATTAAAATCCACGAGAGCGTCTCTAAAGTGTGGTGAAAGCAAGCTCTTCGCTCGCATATTCAGAACAAATGTTTTGAATAGTATAATAAAAGTTTATTAAAGTTTTCAACATCGTCGCTTTAAAATTCATGAGCAGGGACAATTTTATATTAGATAATATTAGTTTACTTGAGTTTGTCTTTCTCTTAATTCCCTTGTGTGCTGAAATGTCTACGATAGCAAAAGTGTTTGGCAACGACACTAAGTTTTAAAAATGCGCCTAAAATTAAAAAAAAACTCTTAAATGGCATGTTTATTTATGATTTATTTATTTCTCAAAATTAGATTTGATATTTTTATTTTGATTTGATTTTTTTGTTTAGGCCGTGGTGGCTGCCGGCAGAATAGAATAGCACCACCTCTTCTTACTGAGGTGTCGTAAAAAGCGACTAAGGTATTCCTTTAACACTGCAATTCAACCAGGTGTTCAGGGAAGGAAAACTCGACCAAACCTGCATCCTGCTCCCTCCTGATCGTACTGGCTCTCCATTCCATCGGGCCTGAGGGAACTTGGATGAGAGAGTGCTTTTCTGGCTGCGCGTCCAGTGCACTTAAATATCTCCTGCGCAATTGACTGTTTCCGTAAACTGGACCTTGATTTTCTTAATCGGTGTTGAAACAGTCGCCGTGGCCGAATCCGGCTAGGACATCATCATCATGATTTCTCAAAAGGAAATATTAGATTTTATTTACTTGAAAAAAATATTACACTTTAAAACCTATTTAAAATTTATTGGTAACCCCCACGTTTCTCCAATGTGGATGTGGATGGTGTGCACTAAATGCAGAGAAGGGGCGTGGAGCAGCTTAGATTCTAGCAATCTGCATTTAATTTGACATGATGCATACCTTACTCGACTCTTACAACACCTCAGTATTATGAAAAGGGAGACATTCTTTACTGCTGGTTAAAACGAAGGTTAAAAATTATAATATATCATCACAATTTATCATATCATCAATTTATTTTTGGGAGTCGAAGCTGCTCGCGTCCGTAGGCTTTACCCTAGTTCCCTACACGTGACTCCTGGGTGGTGCTAAACGAGCAGCAGCGAGGTGGTAGGGCGTCGGTGCCCGTCTGGATCGCGACCACAGTACATGGGTGTAAAGCCCGTCATAGTGACTAGTTTCGGCTTGTCGCGTTTCGGGATCGGCTTGCGTATTTCCAGTGACTCTTATACCTAGAGACCTTTAGTCGTGGTATATGACGACGGGGTCTATCAACGGATTTTCATCATTTGTTGGTCGCTTTCTTTTTTGGATTACACTGTACTTACCATCAGGTGCACTGTAGAAACTTTGTCGAGCCAGTGTAAAAAAAAGTTGAAAAACGCAAAATGTAATTGTAATCGTTTTTCATTAATCCGATTACATTTGGCCCATCTATGCCTAATACTCCTGTTTTAACTGGAAGTAACGAAAAAAAAATGAGATTTTTCTTTTAAAAATACTTAGAGAAACAAAATCTTTGACACAGTTTGGTAGGTTATTAAAGATTAAAACGCTTTCAAAAGTTAAATTTGTTTTCCCGAAATCTAAAGACTAATCTTGGGTGTTCTTACAATTAGTTTATTTGAATTTCTTAAAACCCCTCCGCAATCCTTAGCTTTCAAATTTATAATAATATTTAAAACCGTCTTTAAATTTCATTTACTTATATATTCGTTATTATTGAACAAAACATACAGTTTAATTACATAGAGCCACCTCCAGATCTAGGGCCAGTGCCCCGGGCGAAAATTTCTAGAAACCACAGACGAACACAATACTCCGCTCACCCACTAAATAATATATAAAAAAAGTGGGCCACCCTGCCCATAAAAATTGATTAAAAAGTACAAGCCTTTTTTTTTATGTTTTAAAAGTTAACTCAAAATTCTCATAAGACATCGTTACCACGTCTGAAGCTACGTAAGTTTGTTTCCGAAAAGTGGACTTGAGAGAGTCTGCTGCCCGGATGAGAGGGAGACAGCGTGCAGTGTCTGGTGCGCCGCCCGTGTGAAAAGTACGGAGGAGTGAGTTCTTTCAAAATCAGATGTACATGCAATGGCGGCTTCTAAACGAGTGGTAATTTATGTCACCGAATAACGCCATCTAGCGGTACGCTTGCAGAAAACATCAGCTGAATCTTAAAATAATTCAGGTCAGGATAAAAAAAAGATGGTAACGAAAAAAATAGGTTACAAGAAGAGGAGGGGTGTAATGTTACAAATAATAGACAATGAAAGGGAGAAAAGTGTGTGGAAATGTTCTTAAAGATTAATTTATGGATATTAAAATAGATGAAATCAAAAATAATGGAATAATACAAAAACAAAACAAAGCAAAACTAATGTGCCCATTATACTAACGTTGTAAATTTCATAATTTATTCGTCATAATTTCGCTCTTGGAAACGCCAACTTGGCATTATCATAAAAAGGCAAGAAATGAAATGGAAGGGCTATTTACTACGGCATTACGCAAAACAATACAATGTGGGGAGAAAACTCATTACAATGCCTCTATAAGTATCATTTGTTTTTAGGTGCCAAAATGAGTTTTATTATATTAAAGGCAGTTGGAACCAACAGATTAAATCTAGCTAAAGCTTGTATCAAATGCCACTTTTTGAAGCACTTTAATTCGATCTCAAGTTGATTTAAATATAATAGTCGTTAAAACTGGATAATGTTTTCATTAGAGAGGCGGCACGCAGTGACCCGTCGCCAGTGAGATAGGTTTGGAAAGGTGGGCCCTTTACACCCATCTCTCCCAGGAGTATAAAACCAAAGGAGGCTGTTCGCTCTTCAGGCGTCTGGAAGAATCTGAATACATATTAACAATATGTATCCTTCTTTAACACGTTCCCACCGGCATGTACCATTAATGGTACATTGAGGACTGTTCCATCGGTCGACGTGTACCATTTATGGTACATACACAATTGACCCATCGGGTGGCGTGTACCATTACTGGTGCAATGAAAGTAATCAATTTAATTTGTATTTTTTCCAAAAAAACTTTGCAAATGAACGCAGGCATAGTCGGCAGAAGCACTTAATAAGAGATATGCGGTTACGTGTAAACGGCGCCGCCCGATGAGACAAAATTGATTTTACAGAGCTGTCAGATGCCGAAGACAGCGAATTCAGCCGCCCGCAAGAACGTGTTAATAGTTTTTGTTTTTTTTTATACTAGTTCGACAAACTGACGAAATGCGACGGGCTGAAGCGAGTCACTATAACGGTTCTGCACTGTGTACATGACTACAGTCATGACCCCTTTCGGACCATTACCCTATCACCTTTATTACTATGCCTTTCATCTTAATGTTTGATCTTTTCACTATTCAAAAGATTTTAAATATTTACTATTGAATCACATTGAAACTGTTTAATATCGACTGCAAATTTCTCTAAATTGAGTTCTCCGGTATGAATGGAAGAACAACTTTGTAATATCTACAATTGGCTATTCGTTCAACCCATTAACGACGCGATAGCGGTTGCAAACTTCGCACATTTATCGAATAATTTAAATTGAAAGGGCGTCTTTATTCTTCTATTCCAGTTCATAAATTAGACTGACGGTATTGAATCATCGAAGGCTCTCAGACAAAGGACATTCTAGTGTGGAAATATACGTTTAATTATTTCGTATATCAAGGCATAATATATTAAAATTGTGTTACTTGTCATCCGCAAAAGCTTTACATAATATGCAGTTAATCAATTTTCATTGATGTTTCGTTAGGGACCACATTTTTATCACCCTTTCGATTATGTACTAATATTTTACTATTTCTCAGGAATCAGCGGTAAATACGTAACATTTCTATTTAAATCAAATTAAATAATTTATTCCACTGTACACTGTAATTTAACTCACGTAGCTCTGTTTCAAAATGTGACGACACTTTTATATCTTATTTTTTGCGTGTTCCAACCATCCTATGATATGGGATCCTTTAAGCGTAACGTGAAGAGATATTTGTGCGGGCCGGCATGATCGCTGCGACTACCGAAAAAAAAAACTATTACTTTTTTGATACTGGCTCGACAAAGTGACTACATTACATCTGATGGATAGTACAGTAAAGGCCAAGAATGGTAACGATCGTCATGGAACAAAAATCTTTTGACAGTCGCTTTTCCTATCTCCACTCACATATACCCCAACGATGGTAGGTTTCTAGGTATATGAACAACTGGATAAACACAAACTGATCCCGAAACGAATGCGTAGTCACTATGACGGTTTTTATGGTGCACTGTGCTTTATCATCTCAAACTGACCTCATCTCATAATCTCTTCTCGATACTGATCAAGGCGACATCGAAAGTAGGCTTGTCGAATAAATATCGATACATCGATATATCGAGATATCGATATTTTTAATTCAATAAATCGATATTTTTGGGCGATATATTTTGTAATGATATATCGATATAAAATATCCAGAATCAAAAATTGTATCGAAAACGATATTTTTTTAATTCTTATGGCAGTGAAGTCGCTGAAATCTGAAACTGTAGAAGATAGGACCGAACGAAAAAAAAAAGGACTATATTGTCTATAACTGTTGAGTATTGTTTTGTTACGTTGCATGCATTGAAATCTAAATTTGTTGCATTTATATTATTTGCCGCCATTTATTTATTTATTATTTATTTTGGTTTGATATCTTAAATAGGTCTTAAAGTTAGAAGATAGCCTATTAGTTCATGATATTTTAAATGATATTTTATTTTTATTTTCTAATAAAATGGAATACTGGTAAAATACTTTCGTGTTTATTGAGATTTAATCGATATTTTTCCTTCGATATATCGACACCGATATTGATATTTTAATGAAATATCGATATAACAATATTTTTTCCATTTTCGACATCCCTAATCGAAAGGGTTAGTAGAAATTTTTGTGTTTACACTCCATAGATCGAATGTGTCGCGCGCTCGATGTTGACATATTGCTTTCGGAAGTACTACGGAGACTTATTTACGGACATCCTATTTTAACTTGACAACAGTATTGTTTGAGATATTCTCTTGCTCCACTGCTCCGTTACTTATACATTATCATTTAGATGAAAATTATTTGAGACTTCGTATACATATATATCGCATTATAGAAAAATTTCGCTTGCGCGATGTAGCTTAGTAAAAATGTATAGAAATCGTTGATACTCATCAAACAAAAAATCAAAGGAAAATCATCGGGCGGTTGAGGGACACGCAGTAGCTGTTGATATGATTTTTCATTTGCCTTTGTTTTCACTTTCAATGTTTTATTCTTATTTGTTAATGTGTTTATTTTATAAGTAGTATTGTTTTCATTTCTGATGCACGATGTGGTGACCTTTAAACGGCGCAATACATTAATGTACATTTTTTTTTCGATTGTTTTTTTTATTGTCTTGTAGTTTCTGGGCCACTGGCCGCCCTTAAAAATGTAAAAATAAAATAAATACACATATCTGTTCACATTTGTGGCTGTTAATCTTATAGACAATTTAACCGACTTAGATATGGTTTTCACTAATTTATTGTGGAAAGCTGCTTTTAACATTTAATGTTAATTCTATTTCAATAGATTTATAAGTAAAAAGTTTAATCAGTTTAAAAAAAAACACGTCGATTATTCACTTGTGAATTCAGTAATAAAGGTACTCGGCAGCCTCGGATCTTTACATTTTAAGGCGGGGCAAACAGTATATAAAGCCTCTGGAACCGTCGTGTAATTTGAAAGGTTCCACCGGATTAAAAAGTAGTCTGTAATTTTCTTAAGTTTTTTTTACACTGGCTCGACATAGTGACTACAGAGTACCTGATGGTAAGTACAGTGTAGTCCAAAAACGAAAGGGACTATCAAAGGATGAAAATTCATTGAAAATCTACATCGTCATGTCGGCCCACATATACCACGACTGAAGGTCTCTAGGTATATGAGCTACTGGATATGCACAAGCTGATCCCGAAACGCGACAAGCCGAAACTGGTCACTATGACGGGCTTTACAATCATGCACTGTGGTCGCGATCCAGACGGGCACCGGCACCCTACCACCTCGCTGCTGCTCGTTTAGCACCACCCAGGAGTCACGTGCAGGGAAACTAGGGTAAAGCCTACGGACGCGAGCAGCTTCGACTCCCAAAACTCACTCATGCGATAAAGATTTTCCACTCACCTGTAAGGCTGCTAAGGAGTTCCGGGAGTTGTGTCCCAACAAATTTCACAAGCACAGATAATTAATGTGTAAGCACACACCAAACATTATAAGTAAGGTGATAGTTCACCGCACAGCCGACGCATACGTCACGATGCAATGTCGTAGAGTTCATAATGAATTCTGACAAAACCCCCTCGGAGCGGGTGGCAAGTGGACGCAACAAGAGCTAGATAAAATAACGACTTATAATCTATGTCGTTACCAACCCCCTCTTCCACTGCCTTTCAAAGTATCTTTAGTTTTGTTCCTCAATTATATAGATTAGTCCAGTGAAAACATGTTAACAGAACAATTTTTAGAGATTTTGTGGTCTAAAACTTTATAAAAATCATTTAAAATATTCACAAAAAATACCATTGATTTTGCTCAACTAAAGACATCTCTTATGACACTTTTGAGTTTACTTAAAACGTCGTAGATAGGCGTCTACAAATTTTCTGCCTTTTTTATAGAGAAGTTGGGCGGCTTTTTTAAGATATGATATTCAGTGGGTACGCTAGGTGATTTGTTCGTCTGCCGTCCCTAGAATTTGGTAGCCCCAGCTTGCCAAAACACCTTCTCCCCCTTCCAGGCCAATCACTTGGTCGAGCCAGTATAAAAAAAACTGCGTTATAGCTCATTCAAGATTAAAAAAGCGAAGCGTCGTTTCCACTCGCTTAATTTAAAGCAAAATAAATATTTGTTGTTGTTTTTTTAAAAGGTTACGTACAATTTGTGGTCCCGTGGCTGCGAGTGATGAAAAAAGTTTTTTTAATTAAGCAGCCCTTTCATCTTTCTGTAACTTTTTATTGGATTGGCTAATTTGTTTTTTGAATGTTTGTTGCTTAATAACGTTGAAATGGGTTTCGAATTGAATAAATAACGTATATTTCACATTGAAATCGCCTTACGTAGCGTATTTTTATCGTTTTATATCATGGATACTGTTCTGAAGAGTTGTATAACCATATGCCACCCTTTTATCAGAAAATCACTCGCGCAGGATTGCGCTGCCACAGTTTTACGATGACTTCAATTTCACCTAGAGCTAAGAAGTTCTCCATCTCTCACCTTTGCCGGGTCCTTGGTTTGAGGAATCATTTTCCGGCGAACGTGCTCCCTTCGTTATATGTTATTAAGTCTTTTAACACTAAAACTACGAAGAAACAAAACAAAAAAAAAAAAAATCTCTCTTATAAAAAAAAATCTTAATTAATCTTAATCTTAATTATCTTTATAGTTATCTCTGAAAATTAAAAGCGTAAGAACAAAATAATCTATACTATTATTATAAAGCTGAAGAGTTTGTTTGTTTGTTTCAACGCACTAATCTCTGGAACTACTGGTTCGAATTGAAAAATTATTTTTGTGTTGAATAGACTATTTATCGAGGCTTTAGGCTATATTACATCACGATGCAACTATTAGGAGCGAAGAAATAATGGAAAATGGGAAAAAAACGGGGAAAATTATTCATCCTTGAGTCCTTCCATTGCGTGCGCTGCGAAAACGGTTCAAGATACCAAAAATATATGTATCACAGAGTTATTCCTCTTAAAATTATCTAAAAAAATGTCCTCAACGGTATATGTCTATCTTTTAAGATTAACTCACTAGAACCGTTTTTATGGTAATCAAATTTGGTCGAAATAAATGCATTATTTGTTAAGAGTTGTATCAACGTAATAATATTAATCTTTATCCAAATAAATGTGTTGTTGATTAAGAGTTTTTTAATTGTGAACAAAATTGTCTTTGACATCACTTAATTTCAATAAACATCTTAGAAGATATTACAATAACTTATATAGCAAAACAACGTTTGCCGGATCAACTAGTCTATAATATTATTCTATACACAAATTTAATAAAAATCATGACATTATCTTAAAATATTGAATAAGATTTAAAGAGGAAATGGTATAAATAAATAATGCAACCCGTCATTTTGACCGGTTCGTAGTTTTAGTGTTAAACGAAGAATGAAGAGATGTTTATGTAGGCTTGTGTATATATTCGCGGCAACTATCGGCAGGTGATTGTCTCTCGATTGTCGTACTCCGTCGTACTGCCGTTCTAAGGGCACTCACACATCACATGACGTTCCTATCAGATGTCATGTAGGTTTCCTCCTGATATATTTCTTCACCGGTGTGCATTTGAGGCTTAAATGCGTACTTTATTTGTATAAATCCAGATGTACCTGCATGTATTTGAACCTATAACCTTTTGCGTTACCTCAAAAGGTTGCTGATTTCTAATCTACCACAACACAGCCAAAACTAGATATTAAGATCTATATATTAAGTTAAAATTAATCAGATGAATCTAGTATACTGATATCGACATGGCTCGCCTGCCCACATCAATACCGAATGTAGATAAGTAATCTTGAAAATATAACGTTAAAACCCATTTGCAGGCTGCATTTAATACATTTTAAGGATGCCCGCATAGCTATCCAGTGAATGGAGGCGGATCTCTCCCCCTGAGGAGGGTTGTAAATCTTAACATTCATGTTCGTTGAGAATGCTTTGTGGTAAGTAATCTGCGTACTATATTAAACTGGGAAAATGTTCGTTTCTATAAAGAAATAATTTACTAATTCAGGATTGTGAAAATTCTACACATGTGTTTTTTTTATTTATAAGGGCTTTTGCCATTTTGGCATATCAGCCCTATTGTACCCAATACGGTAAAATAAACATCAGTTCTGAGAGAGTCGCTGATGAGTCAGTGCTACCGTGTCCACCAACAATTTCATAGTATTCCCTGTTGGAAAAACTCGTGTGTAGCTGTGAGGTTTACCAGCAAAATAGATTAGTGCCTCTCTCTTCATCATACTGAGGTGTCGAAAAGGTATACTGCTTGCCGATTTGCACGCAAATTGCTAGCATCTAAGCTGCTGCATGTATTTTCTTTGAACATAGTACGCACTCGTCAACCTGCATTGCACAAGCATGTTGTGATAAGTATCCAAATTCCTTCCAATGGATTCCACAAATATAGTGAAGAAGGGAACGGGATGCCTTTGCCTTGCAGTGGGACGAAACTGGCTA
This sequence comes from Automeris io, assembly GCA_036320925.1. NCBI lineage: Eukaryota > Metazoa > Arthropoda > Insecta > Lepidoptera > Saturniidae > Automeris > Automeris io. The sequence continues at coordinate 1,460,751 of JAUDJH010000018.1, forward strand.
ATGATAACAATAATATATGTATATTCAACCAGGTGTTCAGAGAAGGGAAAACTCGACCAAACCTGCATTCCGCTCCCTCCCGATCGTACTGGTTCTCCTTTCCATCGGGCCTGAGGGAGCTCGGACGAGAGAGTGCTTTTCTGGCTGCGCGTCCAGTTACGCACTTAAATATCTCCTGCGCAATTGACTGTTTCCGAAAACAGGACCTTGAATTTCTTAACTGGTGTTGAAACAGTCGCCGTGGCTGAAACCGGCTAGGACATCATCATCATCATCATCATATGTATATGAGGTGGCCAGGCTTCAGAGTACTACTGATTGGCGACTATAACCCACTTTGTCTTATTAGGATTATTCTCTTGTTCTCAAAATTTATCTCATAAAACATCTACGATTTATACATTACATTTTAAACTTTTGTATTTTGTTTTTACATTATAAATATTTTAACCAGGCTTATGTAAGGAGTAACGTATTTTTAGTTATTCCTCAGTATTTTTAGCAGATAACAGAGGCCATGATCACGAGCAGACTGAAGTTCTGTGGAGCCTTTGTCGAAGGGGGGGGGGGACCAGTTACTTACTCTATCTATTTTTGTTCTTGATAATTTAAATAGTCACGACATAACATTTACAATATCATCATGTAAAAATGTCATGTCGAAATGTAAATAAGAATAAGTTTTTCGCAGGTCATTTTTAGTAATAAATCTAGTTTATATTTACTTTACTCTTCTTGAGTAATTAAAAAAATGACCTGCTACTTATAATTATCTTTATTAAATACTCTTTAATCCTCAACGTAGTACGCGAAGTTGGCTTTGATAATTGTATAACAGAGAGGATAGAAGGTAAAAGGCTGTCTAATTTTGAATTTGATGATAAGCAGGCTTTGCAGTACAGAAATCAACTACACCTCGATTTTTGATTAATCGATACTCTGATGCAACTGCTATGAATGAGCAAGCAATAGAGATATGAGATATGTGCGAATCGATAGAACATAGGGTAATGGATAGAACCGATTGACAAATAATAACACTTAATCATACTTATATATTTTTGTTAGTTATTTAGCATTAAAATAAAAATAAATTTACAATTGTAGCCAGTTACTTACCATGATGCTCCGATCGGTCGCCTTGCCACCGGAAATGATTCTCTCGCGCGCCATCTGTCGGAGATAGACTCGTTTATAGTTGAGTTTGATAATAACAGTTTAATGATCCGATTATTTACTAAACTCATTCAAATAGCATATTTAGCAGTTGTGTAAGTTGTCTCACATAAGAAAAGATGAGGTTGTTTGTAAATACAAATACATGGAAAGGTAAACTGGAACAAAACCCACAAACAAACATAAAGCAATATATGTTCTTTTTACATAAGCTCATTCATACTTATCTTGTTTTATGGCTTTTTTTTCGGCAGGGCTGAATGCAGGCGAGCTCTTTTGGAACCCAGTCAGCGTATTACGGGTTGGGCAGCAACTCAAGAGCTCCTCTGTGGGTACAAACTTGGAATTGGGCGGTCAGCTACGAAAAGAGTCTAATAGTGACCTATTATCGTTTCAGAAGCGACTACCTTGATAAGAAATGCCGAAAGAAACTCTAGCATACGTCAAAGTGGATGTTCTATAGTGTTTTCGTTTTATTCTATAGCATTTCTTGATACAAGTATGACACAAAACGGCATAATTTATTAAAATCAGGATATCAGGACTCGTCACTTGCTTACAGATCGTTGAAATTTCTTGTTGTTCTATTTAACGACTGTGTTATGGTAGTCATGCCTTGACTTCAGCGCGTAGAGTTGTGTGCTGGATCCTCGTACATTATAAATGTTTGTATGACTTCAAATGTTTGTACATGTGTATCATATTTGTTAACGAACTTGCGACAGAGGATTACATTGTTTTTCTTTTTGTATCCCGATTCTAATCAGTGGCCACACAACGCTTTATGTTAAGCATATTGCAGTACATAAAACGACAATCACAATAAACAGTTAAGAAAAACCCAGCGGCAGCCACAGCGTTCATGCCAGCCAGCACTAATATCTTTTCACGTTACGCTTAAAGGATCCTATATCATAATACGGTGGGTGCACGTTCGCCGGAAGATCATTCCACATCCCAACGACACAGCAAAAGTAGTAGTTAAAGAACTTCTTAGTCTTAGCCGGGATGTGAGTTATCCCGGCTAAGTTACTCCGTAAACCCGCGTGCGTGGTTCTATTAAAGAAGGGATACGGTGGAACAATGTCAATTGTATAATAGGACGGTTTAAAAAAAAGACAGTACATGCTATTGGTTTCACTGTAGGTGCAGATAATATGGAATCTTTATTTTTCCTAATTTTATGCATGATTACAACCAGAGATGGGCAAAATGTAATCTGATTAATGATTAACGATTACGATATGTAGTCATAATTTTAGTTTTGTTGCTCTGAAATCATGATTAAATCCATTCAAAACATTAAATAGTCATAATTGTGTATACAATTGAGGATTCCGTAGTGTCTAAAACATAGATGAGCTAAATGCAGTTGTGTTAATGAAGAAAAACGCAAAATGAAATCGTAATCATTTTTCATTAATCTGATTACATTTTGTCCATCTATGATTACAACAAATAAATGAAAGGAATAAATGTATGCTAGAAATGTGATGTTTTAGAGACCTAGTACTGCGATCTGCTGTGTTACTGTTCACGTTGGGCAAGGCAAGCACAAAAATAGATTCTTCTTCTTCTTAAGGTGCTTCTCCACTACCAGAGGTTGGCCGGCAGCTCAGCGAACTTCTCTCTGTCTTAAGTCAAGCGAAACAGTTGTTCGACGCTGGCAATACTTGTCCACTCCCTGATGTCGGCAGCCACGATTTCTTTCTCCTTCCAGCGCGTCGCTTTCCTTCTATTTTGCCCATTATTATTACCGGAGGAGTTGTTATTTTTCATGACGTAAGACGTGGCCAAGATCCGCAATCTTCCTCTTCTTGATGGTTTGCAATAATTCACGGTTCCTGCCAACGCGCTGGAGTACCCTAACATTGGAAAGCTTCTGTGCCCAACTAATGCGCAGCATTCTACGGTAGCACCACATCTTAAAGGTCTAGATATAGTCACTAATATACCTCTGCTCCCCCGACAGGGATATAGCGCGACAATACTCGTATACTATTATTATATGACAACACTTTTAGCATTGCATTTAATTGTAAGCGACAGATTTGTTTTGCTCTGATAAGCTCTGGAGAATATTCGCGGCCTATTGGTATAAAAAAAAAACGAAAATATCAATTTACAATCACCATGTAGTAAAATATTTCTTGTAAAGCAACAACTCGAAAACATTGCTCGTTATCCTTGAAAGTAAACGAAAAACTTTTTATGGTTTCTAAAGAGCCAGACCCTCTCAGGAAGACATAGATTTTAATATAACTTTTTATTGTAAGAGCGGTTGCGCACTGCGTCCGATACAAATCAGCGACAATATGAGCCTAAAAAGCTCGGACTGACTTTGGATTACATTACCATTGATCTCTAGCCGCGAAAATATTGTTGCAAGCTCTGAGTCTTCGATAAAACTATATTACTGAACTTAATTTAATTAAATACAAATGAAAACACTATATATATAGTTCACTATATATAGTTCACCAAGCACTATACTAAATATTGCACGAAACAGTTCACTTTAGTTTCGCTTAGATCGATTTATTTCGTTTTCCGTAGATAACTACTCTCCCGTGTATTATTATATATAGCGTAGAGCGGCATGTCCCAACAATTGCATAGACATTATAGAGTACAAGTAAGATTGCGGCGACACTTCTAGAAATATCTTTCTACTGGCCAATAGATGACACCATTAATTGCTGTAGTTATTCTACTCGCCACAAGATGGCACTACGAATGGTGGTTTATCTACTGGAATTGAGAGATCGCTACGTATCTCATTGTTGTTCCGTAACAATATGAATCTAAATAGGAACTTGTTACAATTAGCGCAAAGCTTCTACCACAAATCATCAAAAATTGTTGTAGTTACAAACTATGTTTGTAACTTTTTGTGTGCATATACATTTGGAAGGTTAGTCTCATAACTTTGGTTTTATGTATGTTGTTGAATTTTATGTTTACATATATGTTGTTCGTTTGTGGCTGGTGTAGCCTATTGGATAAGGGATACGTGGCAATGTGAATGATCCTATGTTCCGATCCCGGCAGATATCTTTGGAATGTTCCAGACCTACACGGTACGTACGGTACGGTGGTTGGTTGTTGTACGGGCTTAGACACCACATGGTCAGCGATGAAAGAAAACATTCGTAGGATATCCACACAGAGATGGGAGAAATGCAATCTGATTAAAAATTAACGATTACAAAATATAGTCGTAATTTTAATTTTCTTGGTCTGCAATCATGATTAAATCCATTTAAAACATTATCGTAAATATGTATGCGATCTGGGATTCTTTAGTGCTTAAAATATATATGACCAAAATGCAGTCATATTAATGGTAAAAATCGTAAAATGTAATCGTAATCATTTTTATTAATCTGATTACATTTTGCCCATCTATGTATCCACATGACATCTAACAGAAATGTGATGTGTATGTGCTCTGAGTACGGCGATCAGCTGCGCTACTTGTAACGCTGGGTACAATATATAAGCGCAAAATGGATGCATCGACTAATGTATCTCTGCTCTCCCGAAAGAGATATAGCGTGACGATTATATTAATATAAATAAATAATAATGTTCACTCTTATTAATATCTACAAACAGGCCACAAATATATGTTGTGAATACCTTAATAGCCACGGTATATTTGTTATTATAATTATGTATATACGAGTATTATATGAATGGAATAGTGTATCGGGCCACTTAGCCTATGTATGAATAAAATAAAATAAATACATAATTCAAACTCGGTTCGGGCATTGTACACGAGTTTTACAGTTACAATACAATAATTATTTCGGTTTGACAATATATGGATCCGATTTGAAGATTAACGGATGATGGATAGAAATCGTATAATGAGTGATGTAATTTTATGACTATTTCGGAATATATTTTCATATCGGATCAGGCAGGTGTAACCGCCCTTAGTCCGTTTTCGGTGTTTGAATGTTTTTTGTTCTATTTTTTCAATAGGCTTGTTTAACTCGGGTGTAGGCAGAAATGCCCTCGGGAGTATTAACATGAGCCTAATCCCAGAGCTCAAGGCAAAGATTTTTAAGTAATGAGCTCTGCCTGCTTTAAAGTTTAAATATTGTATAAATAATATCACACAGTGTTTTGCACGAGTTGCTTCGCTGGCATCGAATCGGTGAAATCATTTGTCACTGTATGATACCTACATATAACTTTAAAAGTAATCGAGTAATATTACGTGGTATATTATTTTGTTAATAATATAATTGTTATTTTGATGCGGAATCAGTTAAAAGACTTCTACTGAATTTAGGCAAACACATTTGTTTGCGTATATAAAAGTTGAATATATAGCCCAATAATACAATAATATACAGTAACTACATGTACCTGTTTGTATAGCGTAAAAATAATTTTTATTTCGATTACTAGGAAACGTAAAGACTAATCATTTTCTTGGCGATTATTTTGATGTAGAAAAGCTTTCTATTCCGAAATATTTTTTGTGCAACTGAATGTTACCACGTGGTATATTATGATATTTGGCTACAGGAATATCTATTTCCAAAGCGTATTTTGATAGACAACACAAAAAACCTATAAGAAATATTTTTCAATGATTAAAAAGTTTTAGGAACAATCGAATGATACCACGTGGTATATTATAACACTTGACTATAGAAACAGTAGCAACTTAGGTATTAAATTGGTCTAATTTTTTTAAGCTAATATCAATCTCGAATACGTCAAAATCTTAAAAAGAGCTGAACTTTACCACGCGGTATGTTACTTTGTTATAAGAACAATGACTACTTCGGCGTGGAATCGGTCAAAAAGAATTGTTTCTTTGTAATACGACCAATAAGAGAAGTCATCTATCACCGCGGACATGGGTTCCTGGCGACGTCCATTTATATCCCGTTGACAAATTGAGCTCTGCGCTATCCTGCGAACTGAGAATGTAACTTTGCGCGTTTGAAAATATATCATGAGTTTATATTACGACTCGTGCCTTATTTATCTGTATGTACATACCATAAGGGTATTAAAGATACTAGGGAATAGAGCTGAGAAAAATGTGAAATCACTGGTGATTTCACAGTGATAAATGAAAATGACACTGACCGAGATCGAGATAGCATTATGGTAAAAATATTCGTGCGAAAGAGACCAAAATAATATGAGTAACGGTCCGTTTTTTTTCTTGGAGAAAATACTCATATCATATTCCTAGCTATAGAGAGGTCGTGGCCAAGATATATTGGATTTGTACCGGCTAAAAACCCTAATGTGACAACTTCTACACCGTGATGAATACTGTAGGCTCTGTCGGCAATGACACACCTTGCTATGCGGGGTCTTTGAGGGTATGATCTCGTAGGGAAAAAGTTGGCTTTCCCAATGATATATATTTTCCCATGCCTACTAGGAATTCTGTGAAATCCATAGTGATACCACCGCAATCACGAAAGACGTTGAATATTCTAGTCGATTTTCTCATCATAACGAAAATATCTAGTGACACATAATTTTACTAGGATTTCTAGAAGAAAACAAACACTTTACAGATTACCTATTTAAAGTTATAACAGAGTAAATTTTGAATCAACCAGAACATTGGAAATTGTTTATATTCATTCAATAAATAAACAAGTTGACATTTGATCTCCTAATAGCTGTAACGCATTTTATAGTTTCGCCTTTTTAATATTTTTTATAAATACTTTAACGGGCCTTATACGCGAATTAACTTACTTTTAATTATGACTTGACGTTTCGACCTGGATACACAAGTCATGGCTATTAGATAGTAGATTCATAGCTTAAAGTAAGTTTCTTCGTGTATTCATTTTTGTTTATTATAAAAATATAGGGACTTTTAAAAGAGGTAGTTGGGATTTTCTTCGCAAACGTAATAAAGGACATTCCTTGCATTGTCTCTGCACCACTAAGTATGTAACAACGGAACTTAAGGTAGTTGAATTGCATTCTTGGCGAAGTAAATATATATAGAATTATAAATGAGAGTCACAGTAAATATTTACTTTTCGCACAGAAGCGTGTTACTCACATATGCATAAAACAGTGCTGACCTTACGCCAACTAGTTAATTGCATAGCTATAATATAACAGTGTGTGATGACATGAGTTGTTTACAAGTGTAAATATATTGTAATGTATTTTTTATTAATCAAACGATGTAAAATACGTAGTCAGTTGCGAAGCTCGTTGTCGCTGCTTGAAACACTAATTGGAGTAAAATATAAATTTGATTTAATCTTAAGTGACACTGATTTAAAATTGAGCGAGGTAAATTGTATATTCGCCGTTGGGATGTTGTGGGAGCACCGTGTCTATTTCTGTCAGCAGGCCTCTATTTAGAGGTGACAGAAATTTGTTAAACACTTTGGATTCCATGAATTGTCACCCGTGGCTCTTAGTAGCTATGCAGCACGCAGCGGTTACACCCTGATAACCACGTCAGCTCGTGAGCGAAACCTTTTTTTGACACTGGCTCGACATAGTGACTATAGAGTACCTGATGGTAAGTACATTGTAGTCCAAAAACGAAAGCGACTATCAAAGGATGAAAATCCATTGATAGTCTACATCGTCATGTCGGCCCACATATACCACGACTGAAGGTTTCTAGGTATATGAGTTACTGGATATACACAAGCTGATCCCGAAACGCGACAAGCCGAAACTGGTCACTATGACGAGCTTTACACCCGTGTACTGTGGTCGCGATTGATTGAGGGGGCTTGAACGATGTTTTATAGCGCAAGATATTGCGGTGATTTCTCGCTTAGTGCAAAAGTTTGCTTACTTATTCTTTATCTATCGTGTTAAAGATAGTTTAGTCTACCCAACAATTCTGGCGAGGCAGCCAGGAATTGTGAAATACCTAGGGCACTGATATGAGTTAGTTAGCCGTGGTGGCTGCCGGCAGAATAGAATAGCACCCCCCTCTTCTTGCCGCGGTGTCGTAAAAGGCGACTAAAGTATCCCTTTAACACCGCAATTCAACCAGGTGTTCAGAGAAGGAAAACTCGACCAAACCTGCATCCCGCTCCCTCCCGATCGTACTGGTTCTCCATTCCATCGGGCCCGAGGGAGCTCGGACGAGAGAGTGCTTTTCTGGCAGCGCGTCCAGTTATGCACTTAAATATGATCCTGCGCAATTGGCTGTTTCCGAAAACTGGACCTCGATTTTCTTAATCGGTATTGAAACAGTCGCCGTGGCCGAACCCGACTAGGACATCATCATCACGAGTTAGTTATACCTACATCTCTGTACTTGTGTCGGCTCCCCATCCCATAATATTAAGAGATGTTTGGACGAGAGGGCGCGGTTGTGCAATCGCTAGCATTGACGCACCAAATATATCCAGCGCAATTTACTGTTTCCGAATATTTTCATCAGCAAGCTTAGCTTCGCTGAATGCGCCTATAGCTCGCGCCTACTTGATGTGATTTGGAAGCGTCGCCTAGGCCAAAATCGACCAGGTTATTATCATATCCGCCGTGATTTTAACTTTAAAGGTACGATTTGTTCTGCGAGCCACTGATTGGTCGCGGTATACCGTGTCTGTAAGCATTAATATGGAAAGGTTGATAGCTAATAGCACAGCAAAGACGTGACGTTTTGAGGGGACAGGACGATTGCATGAACTGAGTCATGTCCAGTTGTGTTCATTCCATAGATGCATGTAAGCATTGCTTACCCTTATGATGAATAAGTCTGGAATAAATTGCTTAAAGTTAAACAAAAAAAGGAACCATTTATATTCATATCTATTCTATATTCACGCCGTCTATCTTTCCTATCAAAGCAATATAATATTTACTATCATAATATAATATTCAAATTAATTACATGAATTCTGTCTACCCTGTCTAAATACCCTATGCACGCCACTGGTCATGACCACAGTACACAAGTGTAAAGGCCGTCATAGTGACTTGGTTTGGCTTTCGCGTTTCGGGATCAGCTTGTGTATATCGAGTAACTCATATACCTAGAGATTTTTAGTCGGTATACAGTGAGTGTAATAAGTAATCGTACACCACATAAATAATTTTATAAATGCATATATCTTCGAGAAATATTGTTACTTTATTAAACTAATATATACAACTGATTCCGGCACGTTTTAAGCTTTATTGTCAGAAAGGAGAACAAAAAAATATCAATACAATTACAAATAAACAAGATTTTGCCCAAATATGCCACAATCGTTCGCTCAAATACTATTCGTACACCTACAAATTCTAGAGGAAAACTATTCGTATCTTTTTACTAATATTATTGGGGTATATCGATGTCAATAAACATAGTTTCCTTCATGACAAGCCTAATCGGAAACCTCTCATCAGTGCTTATCTCAGTATAATTGCGAAAAATGGGCTGCAAACAGCGTGAAACGAGTAAATGTGAAAAAAAATTATTATCAGATTACATAATCAATGTAAATCTTTACGCGAAATAGCGAAAACTGTTGGCAGGGCGCATAGCACTGCCTAAGGTGTGATAGATTGATTTGGTGATTGCAAGAACCACGAAAATTAGCCAAGATCATTTCGTCCGAGTAAGCTTTCTGTACGCTACGAACGTTTTGTAATTCGAAAAGTGAAGCAGGACTCTAAAACCAGCACGCCAAAAATTGCGGCGAAGCTGGAAGTGCATCCTGGACCATGTGTCTGTAGTGGTACAATCCGAAATTGTTTACGGAAAAATGATTTTCACGCCAGAGTTGCTCGTCGAAAATATTTCGTTAGCAAAAAGAATAGTAAAAAGAGATTTACTATTGCTAAGAATAATATTAATCGTTCTGTTGACTTCTGGAGTAGAGTTATATTCACTGACAAAAGTCAATTCAACGTTTTCGGCTACGACGGAAGGTGTATGATTTGGCAAAAATCAAATACAGAGATGGAAAAGAAAAATCTACAGTCTACAGTAAAGTACGGTGGAGATTCCGTAATGGTTTGGGGGTGCATGAGTGCTAGTGGCGTCAGGAATCTACATTTCATCGATGGAATTATGATCCAGGACTTGTATTTGAACATCCTGAGAACTCATCTTGCAGTTGGTGCAGACAAAATGGGAATCAAAGATAATTTTGTATTTACGCAAGATAATGCTCCCAAACATACTGCGAGGAAAGTCAAAGGTTGGTTGCACGAAAATACTCCAGAGTATTTAGTAATTCTCCCACAATATCCAGACATTAACCCCATCGAAAATTTGCAGGATTTTCTGGATAAAAAATCCACAAGCAGCAAATTTCGAGCAAGCAGGTATTGAAAAACGTCCTTCAGGAGGAATGGACCAAAATTACAGCTGAAACAACATCCAACCTAGTTGATTCCATTGTCAAGGAGACTCGAAGCAATAATAAAATCGAAGGGGTACCCAACAAAGTATTGACTGGAGTGAACAACGTGTTAAAGTTAAAAAAATATCGGGTGTACGAATAGTATTTGAGCGAACATTCGTGGCATCTTCGGACAAAATCTTGTTTATTTGTGATTATGTTAACATTTTTTTTGTTCTCCTTTCTGGAAATAAAGCTTAAAACGTGCCGGAATCAGTTGTATATATTAGTTTAATAAAGTAACAATATTTATCGAAGATATATGCATTTATAAAATTATTTATGTGGTGTACGAATACTTATTACACTCACTGTATGTGGGCCGACATGACGACGGACATTATTAATACATTTTGGTCCTTTCATAATCGCTTTTGTTTTTGGACTATACCGTACTTAGCACAAGGTGCTGTGTGATCACTTTTCGTACTGTATGGTATGAATGTGGCAACTCAAGCGCTGCAACCATCGCATGCGTTCGGCCATCTTTGTCGCGCTATAAGCCCCGGCGCACAATAGCCTGGGCGCCATGTTTATGGACTCTATTTTTTTTTTCGGATTTACGCGTGTTTGTTGACCGGGAAAAGTCTTCAGAACTTAACCGGGCGGGTTTTTGGATTCTAGTTCTTGTTACGACACCGGAAGGCCGCGCGTTCGAGCCGCGATGTATTGCATTGCGTGATAATTAGTATTATATAGCAAAGTAACCATTAAAACGTGTGTTTTAGATTATAAACATTGAATTAGTTTAATAAAGACAATAAACACGCATTTCAGACTAATATTGCTATATGAATATTCGTATTTACGCCGGCATGATGCGAATGACCTTATTCCGAAACGTTTAGAAATCGACTCTATGCTCCGAGATATTTAGAAAAAAATGCTAAATACTTGATTTTAACATATAATTTGGTAATGTAAACGAACCTTACACACGCGCTAAAAATAAATCCAATTGTTTATAAAACGTCACGAAATTACAACGACCTTTTCTATACTGGTACGCCAAATTGTCTACATTGAGCCTGGATGAAAGTCCAAGGTAATCCAAGAATGATAACAACCGCCAAGGGACGAAAATACGTTGACGGTTGCAATTGCTATGTCGGCCCACATATACTACGACAGAAGATAGGACCCTACATATATGAACAATTGGATATACACAAGCTGATCCAGAAACGCAACAGGCCGAAAGTTACTATGACGAGCTGTAGCGAGTTGACGCGTTGTGATCTTATTTTAATTATATCATATAGTACAGAGTTAAACAAAAAAACTCAATAGAACAAAATGAGTGAATGAGCCTGAGAAAATATAAAAAAGTATCTTGCTTCACTTTAATAAGCGCGTTTTAACTATGCTAGATTCTCATCCCATGCATTTCAAATTAAATTTTTTTTATTACTGATAGACTTACGCTTGACCTCAATCTTACCTGATGGAAAGCGATGATGAGGCCGACGATGGAGCGCGCTCGCCCAGCAAATACCGATACACTCGACGTTTGAAGATTCCCATGTCATAAGATGCTGGAAACACCGACGCGGGAAGTGAGTTCCACTCCTTGGCGGTTCGCAGCAAAAAGGAGGAGCGCGAAGCGAGGAGGCAAATCGCTTCTTGTGGGCAGTTGGAATGTCAACCACATAAGGGTGCAAACCCGCACGGCGTCTAGTCAATTTATGTAATGATTTTGTTAGCAGACTGATAAGTAAGACATAAATGGATGTACGCATGCAGTACATTTTTTCCTTATTAAAGGGTATGTAACTGAGCGAGCAGCTGGAATGTCAACCACAATTCATGCTTCAACTTTTTATTAAAGATTAGCTGTCCCGGCAGACCTTGTTCTGCCCTATTTCTCTAAAACAAAGTCACATTGTTTATTTAATGTTAATAGCTTCCCCGTCAGATTTTTTTTGAAAATTGTTTGAAGGAACCTGGCCTTAATGCTAAATGTATAAAAATTGACAAATACTGACATTAATATTTATACGTCACTCAATAATTGTTTTGCCTTCCCGGAACCCGTCCACTAACATTTAAACTTTATGGTATGGTGTTAAAGTTCAAATTGACTTTTAAATATTATTACGAATTTTTTGTATGAGAATACAGAAAAGTGTTATTTTTAGACAGTTGCAGGGAATTTTTAAAATTTTTCTCTCCATAATAACCTTCCTCACACTTCATCAAACACAACAAAAAAAAAATCAGCCAAATCGGTTCAGCCGTTCTCGAGTTTCGCGCTTATCAAGACATTTAGCGATTCATTTTTATATATAAGACAAGCTTGACGTCTGTCTCACCTGATGCAAAGTGATGATGAGCTCGATGATAGAGTGCGCTCATACTACAAATACCGATTCACTCGCTGCTTTAAGTTTTCCATGTCGTAAGGTGCTGGAAAAACTTTAAAGCAATAAACTTTTATTGCTTTAAAGTTTTTCCAGCACCAACTACAATACTTAATTGTGGTATAAAAAGTTTAGTAAATAGCATGTGTTTGGCCTTTTTCTAAATAACTTGGAATAAACTTACTCGGAATGAAATAATTTTTCCTTGTACTGAAACACAAATATTTGGTCAAAAATGTCCCGTAAAAGCTTAATCAAGATCAACACCAAGATTATAAATGGAAAATGGTTATACGATCTGTAAAGTTTAAAGTCATTTTCTCTTTGTTGATCTTCTCCCGCTGCTTTTACTATTTGAATTATTTAACTGACATCGTTTTTCTTCAAAACCTCCATATATAATTGTATTTAGAGCAATTAGTTAGAAAACTAGAACAGATATATTATTGGAAATTTTATTACTATTGAAATAAAAAAAAACTTATAAGGACATAATAATAATAAGGGATATTATGATATCAATGACTGTTTAATTGATAAAAATGGGTATTCGTTCTACATGTAACATTTGTTTCTCACAGGACATTCCTTTCTTTGTATATTATAAATTTGTACCTCATTTATGTTAAAAAGTCCAACTACCAAAGTATCTTTCCGGTTCTTCTTAGTAGATACTACTTTCTGAACCAGCGGGAGATTCAATTTTTTGACGATTAGAATGTTCTTGGATTTAGGTATAATCGGATAAAGTTATATTTTATTTCAATCTTTTATATGAGATTTATTATTATAGCAACAATTGTATGTTCCTTTTTGCATAACTATGAAGGAAATATACAGAAGAAGGAATAATTAATCTAAATGATGAGATTTTATCGGTTACTGTAATTATTGTAGGTGTCGCCGAATGTAAAAGCGCCCTTAGGTTAATGAATGCAAAAATAATCAACTTAGTCAACCTTTTACTTAACCTCCCTGACTTTGTAAGGTTGAACGCGAATGTCAGTCTAATGTTTGCATAAAAATTTCATCTATCCAAATGTTAGAGGCACGAACTAATGGCTTCTAACTACTTATGCTGCGACAGCTCGCAAACAATGTAGCATAATAAAGTTGGATGTCAAATAACTTTAAGAATATATTTTTTGTATACTAAAGTTTTATCAAAAGCTTTTCGGTGAAGAATTATTGTGTTGTAAGCTTAGGTAAGAAAGAAGTACAGTAATTTAAAGTTTGTCAGTTAATAGCTCGGTATTTTAGCTTACATCACGCGAATTGGGGTTGGAACCCCTGGTTGATGAGCTAGTTTAACTTGATATGATGCTCTTGTATTATATCGAGGGGTGAAAGGCTATTTGGTTTAAGCGACATTTTTTGGTGATATAGTAATATGTGTATATTCGGAATCAGCGTTTTTATTACCGATTCCAGATATACGACTTGCGATAAACTAATCTGCTCATAACAGGAATGATTCCCGCTACCGGGACTCGAACTTAGGACCTTAGCATCGTAAGTAGGATCACTACAAGCTGGGATATCAGGCCGTCAAACATCCTGTGTATAAGTGTTAGGACAAAAAAAAATGCATGCAACAGTGTGACAGTAAATTGAGTGTAAAGGAACGAAGATCTGACCCTGATTTATCAAACAAGAAATGTGGTGTGCGTACATCAATCATAAAGCTGATGTTACACCATTGATATGGAAACTGCTTTCAACTCACTGAAAGCGGTGGAACGTACTTTTCATAAGGTCCGCAGGTACGTAATCAAGGCTGTGATTTGGAGGCATTTGTTATTAACTATTTTTTAATTTAAAAGAAAGGTGTTGGAAGCTCGGAGGATCACGTAAAGGTAAATTTTGTGTTCTTGTAATTTCAATTATGGTATGCGCGTATTCAGTTCCTCCCTTGTTTTTATCATTGAATTATAAATTACAGTCGAAATCGTTTATGGCGACATCGTTTAGAACAACATACCGGTTATATTGACAAAGAACAAAGGTCCGGGCAAAAAAAACTTCGTATCTGGAAAACATCACCGCTTGTTACGACTAAATATGAGTAGTCCCATCGATGTCGTTATAACAGATTTTGACTGTATTTGGTTTTTGATGTAAATTTTGTTTTCTCCTATTTTTATAACCGCACGAAAAGGTTCGCTTCTACATTCATCATGCGAACGGCTAAGGAGTGGAATATCCTTCCAGCGACCATATTTCCGCGATCTTATGACCTGGGAGTCTTTAAGGGAAGAGTGAATAAGCATTTGCTAGGCGATCGCGTTTCATCATCGAACTCATCTTCACCTTCCACCAGATGTGATTGAGGTCAAGCGTTCGTCTATAAGTAATAATAATAATAGTTTATTATTATCATTTTTTGTTTACTTTTGGTGCAAACTGTAGTAGCCTTCACCGGTAGATGCATTTAAATATATGTTTTTTTATAACCCGCGGGAAATCCCTGACGGGCCTCAGAGGGTGATGAGGTTCGCCCCCCAGTGTGTCGGACTTGCACCGACTAAAACCCCCGGGGTGTTCCTTCTCTCGGAGGCACAGCAGCGTCCACTTTTCCGACCCCCGACGACGTCTGGCCTTTTGGGTAGGCGTTATCTCTGTGTTTGCGAGTGGGTGGTGTAAAGAGCCACCCCTCGTTCTCCTCATAAGTAGTTGTCTTGGAGCGGTGTGCGGGAACACGTCGTCACACACCGCTCGCGGCTGTATGTCACTGGCTGCCCTATAAATCAATAAATAAATAAACTAGCAGCGCCTACGGCTTCGTCTGGAAGTAGCACTTTTATTATGATAGTATAATTATTTTACGGCTGTGGTAGCATAGTGAATAACGGACCCGGTTCTACACGCGGCCACGCGAATAGTAGTAGGTATGAATCCCGGCATGTACCTCTACGTATTCCAGATTACGTACGGATTTAGGCATCTCATGCTCACCGGTGGAGGAAAACATTGTGAGGAAACCCGCAGGGCGTCTAAAAGAAATGTCACGAGTAAGTGCCTGAAACCGGCGATCAGCAGCGCTATTGGTTTAGTTGGGCATGAGATATAAGCGTGAAGTGGATACGGCCATTACCACGTTCCCGCCGGCGGCTGAATTCGCTGTCTTCTAACCGAATATCTATCATTAAGTGTTTCTGCCGACTATGCCTGCGTTCATTTGCAAACGTTTTTTCTGTTTACTAGCAAAAACTACAAATTAAATTGATTTCTTTCATTGTACCATTAATGGTACACGCCACCCGATGGGACAATTGTGGATGTACCATAAATGGTACACGTCGACCGGTGGCACAGTCCTCAATGTACCATTAATGGTACATGCCGGCGTGAACGTATTAAGGTACCTCTGCTCACCCCGTAAGATATCGTGAGATAGTCTAGTAGAGATATTTAAAATATTTAATTTAGTTTATGGATGTCATGATCTCATATCTGACACTTTTTTGTGGGAGACGACAATACTATGAAGAAATCTGAGTACGTACCTGGCTATCTCACTTTTATGTGAAACCGGCGCGCTACGGGTCAATGGGCAGAAGTTTATTTGAAAGGGTTCCTACGAATGGCCCGCATTAACTTGAATAGTGACCCATTCATATTTCATGCCTTAATCTGCATTACTTACACGGCATTCCAAAGATTTATGGATACAATGACGATGAAAGAGCAGGTAAGCGTAACAAAGTTTATTTAGCTATACTAAAGGGGAGTCGAAGCTGCTCGCGTCCGTAGGCTTTACCTTAGTTTCCCTACACGTGACTTCTGGGTGGTGCTAAACGAGCAGCAGCGAGGTGGTAGGGCGTCGCTGCCCGTCTGGATCGCGACCACAGTACATGGGTGTAAAGCCCGTCATAGTGACCAGTTTCGGCTTGTCGCGTTTCGGGATCAGCTTGTGTATATCCAGTAACTCATATACCTAGAGACCTTCAGTCGTGGTATATATGTGGGCCGACATGACGATGTAGACTATCAACGGATTTTCAACCTTTGATAGTCGTTTTCGTTTTTGGACTACATTGTACTTACCATCAGGTACTCTGTAGACACTATGTCGAGCCAGTGTAAAAAAAAGTCTTTTTGAAGACTCAGGTAAAATTCTGCATAAGATTGTGAGGGCGGTGACATCGGTGTGCAAGACTCCTACTGGCTAATATCCGCAGAGGTGGTCCTCAACTTGCTGCTAGTCGGGCCTGGGAATCCGTATTCGCTGAGCAAATAGCCTTCTTGTGACTCTATCCCTAAGAGGGTTGACTATAAAGAGCCAATCTCTTAGAACTTCTCTGTGAGGTTATACGGAGGACACACACAAAACCTCCGTCGTATTCGGTCATCAGACTCCTTCAAGTCTACAGCCCGGTGTATCAAAGAGCCGATTAATCACAAACAAAGTTCCCTATAATAACATTTTCCATTATCTAAACAAAACAAGAGAACCCATTGTTAACAAAAACTTAGTACTTTGCGAGCAGAAAAAATTAATAAATTGAAAACTTCTGCATTACGGCCGTAAATAAATATTAGTTTATCGAAGTTTCAGTCAGACAACAGACATCACTATGACAAATTGTAATCATTACGATTGCGAGTAATAATGTATGATTTATAATAAAATATTGCCTTAGAATTACTGAGTTGGAACTCTTCAAAAAGGAGTGAAAAACGCTCTTCTAGCAGCGCATTAATACTTCTTGTCTTGTAGTAGTTTACTGGAGATAGTTTAGTTTAGTTTTACTTTAGTTTTCGGGAGTCGAAGCTGCTCGCGTCCGTAGGCATTACCCTAGTTCCCTACACGTGACTCCTGGGTGGTACTAAACGAGCAGCAGCGAAGGGGTAGGGCGTCGGTGCCCGTCTGGATCGCGACCACAGTACATGGGTGTAAATCCCGTCATAATGACCAGTTTCGGCTTGTCGCGTTTCGGGATCGGCTTGTGTATATCCAGTAGCTCATATACCTAGAGACCTTCAGTCGTTGTATATGTGGGCTGACATGACGATGTAGACTATCAATGGATTTTCATCCTTTGATAGTTGCTTTCGTTTTTGGACTACACTGTGCTTACCATCAGGAACTCTGTAGTCAATATGTCCAGCTAGTGTAAAAAAAAGATAGGCTCCGCTAGCTGTCAAGTGAGATATATCAACTCTCATTAAAAACATTTATTTTTGTTACTATTTTGTAAATATTTTTTTTTTATTTGTATTTTTTTAGTTTGAAAATTTGTATATTTATTTGTGACATAAATAACTACCCACCTAGCGAACATAGTTTCCTCTAATATTCAATGAACATCGAGTTAACTTTTATTTCAACTTACTTACGCTCCCTTTTCCTCCCCTCTTCCAACTACTCTCCACTTTTCCATCCTCCTCCTTTCCTCCTCTCCTAATTCTTACTTCGCTCTCTCATTATTTATATGCCAAAAAATAACCAAAATCGGCTCAGCCGTTTTGTCGTGAAAACGGAACATATAAACATTTTCGAATTTACAATACTTGGAGAGGCGTATAAATAGCCCTCCATAGAAGTGGGGGCTGTACCTTGGTTGTCGGTTAAGAGAAATTTAAATTCGTTAAGCGAATATCAAGGAAGCTGATCACTTCATAAATCACAGCCGATATACCTGAATATCTGTATCCACTAACCAGTAAGTCTGCAGCGCTTTAAACTTCGCTGCCGAGCACGGCAAGGGTCCAGAGTTGCGATTCTGTCAGCGACCACGAGCCCCGAACAGTTTCCACTTGCACAATTACACAAAATCACTCAATAAAACGAAGCAATGCGGTTCGAGTATCAAAAGACGGTTAAATCATGATTTAAAGACTAACAACACAGCGGTTGCATTGAAAAATAAAATAAAGACGTTTGCGTAACGTAATAAAATACGGTTGCAGTAAAGCGACATCTGTTGCATGTTCCACTATAGGATTAGGAACACAAATTATCCTTATACCATTCGCAAGTAATTTGTGGAGTGATAGAAGAATTTATATATGAAGCGGAAATATCTTAACCGCTGAACCAATACTAGTAAGGATATTTTACTGAAAATGTAGTTTTGTAACTAGGATATAAAATAAATATCGAAAGCTCAGGTGCTATCATCAATAACGTTAGACATTCTTGACGTTCGCTAACGTAATTCCAACCCTTAATACAATTATTTACCTGTGTGTTGACGTGGTGCGGCATCAATCAACGTCGTTGTTGGAACATTGTTAAGGCGCCGCGCTATCTGACGACAATGGTCGTCAATAATCCATTTATAATCTAAAATCAAATTATACATTTCACGGATCATCGGGTACAGTTGCACCACGTTATAAAGTTCCTAGGATATTCCAAACTTTACTGAGTTGCGGAGGAAGCTGGCTCTGCATTTACCTCAGCACTCGGCAGACGGTAGAAGGAATATTGCGGTGGGTTTATTATTATTATTATCATTTATTTATTATATATATACAATATAGTTACAATTTAAAATAAACATATAAATTTTAAAATATAAAAATATGTAGACCTACAGGGGCGAGGCCTAAGGCCCAAGCCACCGGTAGTTAGGAGCTCAGAGTGAGGAACCTCCTAACAATGCGTGCCGTATCGAGTAGAACTGCCTTCTGTATCCGGCCCTTGATCCAACAACCAAGTGAGAGCCTCTTAAGGTGGTAATCAAGGCTCTTTGCGATCAGCCCATTAGTCGATACGACTATCGGGACAATAATCGTAGAATCTACATCCCACATGCTGGTAATCTCGTGTGCGAGGTCTTTATTATTATTATTTTTATTCTGACACGAAAGAGTGAATGCACCGCACTTGATGTTAAGCATGGTGCAGTCCAAAAAACGCCAACGACTATCGACAGGCAAGAAAAACCCATCGGTAGTCACGGCGATCATGCCGGCCTGCACGAATATCTCTTCACTCTACGCTTAAAGGAGCCCATATCATAGAATTGTGGGAACACGCTCGCCGGAAGTCCATTCCAAAGCCCAACGACACGGCAAAAGAAAGAGTTAGAGAACTTCTTAGTCCTAGCTGCGATGTCTCAATACCGTAAAGCTGCGGCTTTAGGCGGTGAGAGTCGGATATACCTGATGCCACCGCTCCTACAGCGACCCTGAATGTTTATGAGGATTTCCATCGCATCAAATAAAGGATATACCAGAGCACTTTGACAAATTAATATTCGATCAACGATAACGCTAATAGAAACGCGCAATAGACACAAGCTTTCGAATTATACGATCGAAAAGTTAACCTAGTCAATTTGCTCTGTGTGAAGGCTCCGAGGAACCTGTTTGCGTCCCTAGAAAAATCAGTGGAGCATTGTGACGCGTTCTGCTGAAATGCACTGTGTAATATCGTGGAAGATGGTGTTCCCCTTTGAGATTGTGCCTAGTAGGCGTGGCGCGGTGGGGCTGTGGAGTTCTGATTACATGCGCCACATTACCTGTTAATGCCTAGAAACAGTCACCTTGGGGTTTTTAGGCGGTATAAGTTCGTCACACATCGACTCACACCACCCTGTAAAGTCGAGACGGTCGTATGAGAGTTTTTACAACATAAAATAAAAAGTGTGTTACATAAATGTATGTTTAATGGTCAAATTATTAAATATTACATCAGATTTTCCATAATTAATACTAAACACTCGGATTAATTTATTAACTACAATTATAGAGCTGTATTAAACAGGGCTATTTTTTTATTGGTATCGTAGACGAAATCGCGGGCAGAAGTTGAGAATAAAAAGGATTTATTCAGCCAGAAACAAAGGCAGATCAGCTAAAGTCGGAAGTCAGCAAGCGTGCACGTGCGCACAGATGAGCGGCCCTGGCACTAGGGCTTTTATCCCGGGAACATTGCATCTCGAAATTTCGATAGCTTCTTGGTTTTTTCTTCTACTTTCGAGAATGAGACTAAATCGTACAATCTCCAAGTTCTGATAATAATCTTTATTATTCATTATTATTTTTATGCGTCATAAAAATGTTTTATATTGTTTAAGGACAAAATTAATAAAATTGAATAGATTATTTTGTGAATAATCCTGACGTGACTAAGCATTTTGAAACGCTTTATTTGCGCAGATATATTGCCTTATTGAGCCTTTTATACTGTCTGTATTATGGCGAGTGTTCTGAAGAGATATTTAACCTTGTTCCACCCTCTCCCTTCCTTAATAAAACCACGCGCGCGGGTTTATAGAGTCACAGCTATACGGTAATTCGCAAACTTAAAATATAATCATTTATTTAATAATTCAAGAAATAAGTAAAACTAACACCTTTCTAATGTATTGAAATTCCCGGGAATTTTGGGGACATTCCAAGTTTTCAAATTCGGGCCCCGGGATTCGGTCTGTAATCGAGGGTAGAAGCCCTACCTGGCACGTGTCCAGACTCTAACGATGTTCGTAGTTGGCCCCGGACCGGCCAGGACGTCCGCGCAAAACTTCGGCCGGCAACGTTGCGGAATCTCGTTACCTATTTGTGAATGTAAATAGGGATGTCCAAAGTCGGAATGAAAAAAAGGGTAATAAGTTTCCTTTTTAATCAGACTCCTGTATATCAGTCTTTACTATGCCTGAGACAAATAATAATAAGGGATAACTGTTATTAGTTTTATCTTTTTCACACGAGGAATTTGCCATAGTGCCATCTCAGTCTGCATGATTTTCATTTATCACTGGTAAATCACTAGTGATTTCACGTTTCTTTCCCTCTCTAGAATTTAGCAAACCGTAAAGTTTACTCACTATGATATACCTTACAAGGCTGGCATAGTCATCAAGGACGCACTAAAGCCTCATTAATATATTTGATTACTAATATATTCTTACATATATATATGTGTAAGAATATATTAGTATGAATGATATTATCTGTAGAAAGGATGGAGAAATGAATGAATAAAAGAGTATGAGTGGTAGATCGGAAAGAATGAGACGATACGTTTAAAAAATAAGATAACGTTATTGTTGTGTTAAGGACAAAAAACATGTGATATTGCATTATAGTTGAGTGTTTTTTGTAATTAGTATTTATTTAAATTAAAAATGTTTCCCAGTACTTTCATTATTTGAAAAATATGCTCTAAAATAAATTCTGAAAGTTTCACTAAATCCTAACCGTAAGCCTGATTAAAAAAACAGGTCTTAGAATCCATTAAATGTAAATAATGATAAGGATCAGGAACAAAATAGATGAAAGATGACAGACATGATAGACTTTTTGTCGTTTTTGACATTTTACCGTCATTAGGTTGTTTAGAATATACTGTAACACCATTCAAAATGCCAGGAATGAAGCATGGCTAGAAGTGTCTTGCGAAATTATGAACGCTTTTTTGGAAAAATTGCTTTTGGCTAGTAAAAACCTTTATAATTCACCAGGCGAGAGAAAAGTTTGAAAAACATTTTAAGGCATGTTAATAATGTTGTAACTTGTTTTTAATTTTGTCGAAAATTTACTACTTACCTAAAATATTCATCTTGCTTTGCCTAAAGCCCTCGCATGTTTAATACGGTTGATCCTGTCAAGTTCTATAAAAAAATGATAAAAAAACTACTGTTTTAGCACATCCCTACACAAAGCAAAGAAGTATAAAAATGTACGTAGTTTATGCGAGTTGTAAAATTTGACGCAGACATGTTCTTGCGATTTATTTAGCCTTGTTGAAGTATAGCTATATTGCAGAATAGAACACGCCTTTCCTGTTATAAGGAAGCTGTACAAACTACATCATCAGCTGTGACTCTTACAAAAACCAGATTGCCTTAATGTAAGTAGTTTATTTTGGTCTAAGTATTTTGAAAGTTACATTCTTATTATCTTCTTAATAATTTTAGAAATGCACGAAAGTAAGCTAATCGATAGCAAATCTTTGAGTTTACACATGATATTTTTTTCGGAAATCATGTCTTTCCAAAACCTATATGCTTTTTCATTTAGAACTATTCTACAATTTTTTTTTTCGTAGACGCAATACAAGTGATTCCAGTACACAAACCTAAAGACCAGCATAGTGACTAGCTTTGGCCTGCCACGATTCGGGATCAGCGTGTAATCGTCCAGTTTTTCATAAAAACAATCTGTCGTGATATACGTAAGCAGACATGGCGGTAGCAGAAATATTCTTCTACAACAAACTCCAATGATAATTTACGCTCTAAATATTGCCGGTAATATGCTAATCAAAGTTTGGCACTAATTCGACACTTCGAAATCAAACCACGCGCTCATTGGACCCTAAACTTTAGTTTGTAATCAATGTTTAATGGGATTCATCTTAAATATAGCCGTGTTGAAACTTAACAATTTAAGTTGGTAAGAAAATTTTCTTTCTACTCAATTTCAGATATACGCGTTCAGATTCGAACTTAATAACTTTATGGATTTACTTAGACGCAGCGTTGAGTAACTTTCGGCGTTTCTTCTTAAGGTAGTTTTGAAACGCGATTAGGTCGCTTTAGGCTCTTTTCCTCAACTGACCGCCTAAGCTAAGGTCAGTTCCCACAGGGAAGCCCTTGCGTTGCCGCCTTATCCATAGCTCTCTGGTTGAACTCCTTCAGTGTTTGCCCCTTTCGCCCGGTGTACTTGTAAAAGCTTTTCCTTGCTAACAGAATTATGTCCTGCCGAAAAAAATATTGTCGTAGGATTAAAAGCGCCTTAGCCTGAGGAATATGAACAAATAGTACACATAAAAAAAACGAAATTCTATACTATACTCTGTAGAGAGTGCGGCTTAGTTGTATATTGTAATTCCCCTCCCCCTCCTCTCGCCTCTCTACCATAAACTTCTCCTTCCATGGATATTTAATTTCATGATATATTCACATACATTCCATATTGCGTTTGTTGAGGGTCGACATACATTGTGATCGCGGTGGCGGTGACACGGGATTAATTTGAGGTAAATCGACCGTGTTATTACTGTAATCAAGTATTGTAATTTATCGTAGTTAATTACGAACGATTTTGTGCTGATTGCTGTGTTTACCGAATCAGTGGTTTAGGGGTCAGTGTTTTTGATTAATGGACGCAATGGATGCAGGGGCTTAGTAATCAGTTTTTACGGTCTGGGTTTTATATTCGGAAGTCTTTAAGAGAAACGTGAATAGATATTTATTGGGTTGGCACATTATATTAACCTTCCATAAGGTCTAATCGAGGTCAAGAGATATATATATGTTAGAGGGTTTAAAAAAAAAATTCCTCGGAACCACGCTCAAAAGTTTCGTTTTAATGCCAAAATAGGCCTCTGAAAATATGAGCCCTTAATATTAATATTTAGGTTGTCCGCATCGCACTTTTCGATTTCCCATACAAATAACACAGGACAAAAGTTTTTATTTCTTTTGACTTTTATAACTAATGAACGATATATCGTATTGCAATACCCATTCATTATTTTTGTAGAGAATTTAACGCTCTATATAGAATACATAATGTTCTTCTAGGAAATAAAGGGTTTTTTATTTATTTCATTTATTAAAACATCTTAATTGTTGACTGACTTATCATTGTATATCAAGGATTCAAAGTCAATGGTCCACTTATCGATTATTAACGCGCCGGGTGGGAGCATAAATAGACAAGACAAATATTTAAAAACATTTATTAATCACTATCTGTAGCGCCCCGGCGTTGTCTGGGCAGCGATAATTTATTTGCTTATGGACTGATTTTCCAAAAACGTCAAAGCACCTATTTTTATTGCTAATAGAAAAGCGAAATACCAAGTTCATTAGTGCTGACCTCGAAATTAACGCATTTTCAAACAAATTTTCAACCCATATCTCCCCTAATTAAGGGTAGAATACAATGAATTTGTTTTTGGAGGGTTATACGTCATAACACGAATTTATAATTAAAATAATGGTCGGCTAATGGTAACTCAGCACAAGTCTTTTTATATATGTATATATAAAACTATATACATATATATAGTTAGAGATTATTATAGAGGAAATACTAGACGATAAGAGTTCTAACAAATTGGTGTCGAGGAGCTCTAGCACTTTCTGTCCGAAAATAAAATAAAGATTATTAAAATTATGGTCATGTGTGAATTTTGGCCAAAAAGTTATTTTTTTTGCAGAAATAAATTCATTCTCATTGACCACAAGAATCCGTAAACATCGCCATGACATCGTCGTCGCCATGTCAACATACATTTACCACTGACAAAAGATCTGACAACTGGACGTAAACAAGCTGACCCCAAAACGAGTGACAATGAAGTTCTTCGCACCTGTATACTGCGGTCACAACCCGGTTCGTACACCTTAGAACTTTCGGGCCCTGACTGTTCTCATTTATTTTGAATTAAATTTTACTGTGTCACAAAAAAAAAACTGATAATATGAACACAACATGAAATAACAGCCCATCACTAGTATATACATTAATAAATCATCTATAATGGTTTGTTTATCAAGTCGTTTATAAGGGCATATACAAAGTGCAAGCGCAGAGTGATAAGAGGCTTAAACCGTCATTTTCAAGGATGGACGCTGAGAGGCAGCCGCTCTTGGGCTGCGACAATCCGGACATAAGATGCAGGCGTTTCAGGTAATGCAATTTCTATCTCATTTATCATCACGCCGATTATATATTGGGGTAGGCAGAGAGAACGGAACGCCTTCTTTCGATGACTTAACATTCATTTGTCTCTTTTATGCACTCTCGATAATTTTGCTTACCATGTACCTTACCTCGTCTCAGACTTCTTTATTTGGCCTGTATAGATGAATTTCGGACATCCTTGACTATTACTTGCACGCGCGAGAATGTGCGTTTCCGCAAAAAAAAAAAAAAACATTTGTCATAGCACCTTAGATTAAGAGCGCGCCTTTGTACGTATGAAAGAGAATTGGGATTCGTGGCTTTATCATATCCAGTAGCGTTCCATTTTGCAGTCATCTGGAAAGCAAGGTGTAGACGGTAGCCAAGAAACTGGGAGTTTTGAACTGTTCAAAAACAATACCACAACCCAAGGCAACGGCTTGTGCTGTATAAGGCACAAGTGGGTCACCAAGTGAATTATTGCTCTAACTTCTCGTTCGTTCTACTTTTGTCTCCATCCAAAGGTGTGCTATTTTTGTCGAGAGTGATCCCACAATAACTCTTGGCTTGGAACCATTAAGTATTTGTAGAGAAATCGGTTCCCATTGCGTATGTTATCAGATGTAAAATGGGAAGTGTTCTGAAGATTTGTTTGGTCTGGTGCCCACGTCTATATTCATTGGGCTCATTTTGTGCGGTTGGCAATCCGCTCATCCCCACACTTTAAAGGCTCAACAGCTCGCAATAACGCTCTAGAATATTCTTGTCATACACTTTACGGGTGTGGAATGAGCTTCCAGGCCAAGCATTTCCACAGGACTACAGCGTGAGACTCCGGAAAAAAGGAGTGAAACACGCTCTTTTAGGTGGACATTAATACAATGTTTACAGCAAATTTTTATGAGATTTTATAGTTTACAACTTTGTAAAAATAATAAACCCCGTAGAAAGTCACATATTCACAACCTTTAGCTGTTCGCGTGATGGACGTAGAAGCGAATCTTTTTGTGAGGATACAAGGAACATCCACCACATACGGTTGGTATCCGACATGATGTCTAGTGGATTTATGATGGAATAGGGCTGATGGAATCATAGAATGTAATTCCTAAGCTTAGTGTTACCAAATTTTTACATTTACAAAGTCTTCAAATTTAGGGAATTTTTCCATATACTTTTTATCGTTCAACATATAAAAAATGCCTATATTATGTTAACTTCCAAAGAGTTTTATTAAATAAACTATAATCTGCGCTGCCGAGAAGCGATTCTCAGATATGTATGTGTTTGCGCCGTTTATTATTAATTTACATTTATTTATAATATTTTAATATATATTCTCTTATATTATCAATTTATACACTAGCAACACTCTCTCAACATTTTATCCCCCTACCTACCGCATCCGTTTTCCTCTCTGGGTTCGAACGCTTCGAAAACTACAACGCGCTCGCTGTAATAAACTCTTTAAAAATATATAAAACGCTACAACGCTGTGTAATACAATTGGTATCAACTCGAACGCTCTGCTTATCCCGACAACGCGTGAGATTGTGGTGTGGACGCCTGAACCAGCGCCGTGAACCGGAATCTAAACAAGTAAGTTCGTTCCCGGAATTCCTTCTTATTCCTCGTCAACTCTCACGCACCAGTATGTTTAGTTATATTATAAATTGAATTGTTCTTTCCAGGCCATTGACACATGAAGAAGTTATCCACGCTCGTCAAGAAGTCACGTGGCGGCGCGCCCGGTTCTTCATCATCATAATGTTCTGGGCTATCATGGCCATGTTTTTGTCCATAATCACCTGCATATTGGTCTCGGCGCCGAATTGTAATTCGGATACAAGATTGCCCAGTGTACCGCCAGTGCATTTGACAGTGGCATCTTTAATAGCTAGAGGAAGGGAGCTCAATGATAATAAACCATATGCTTTATAAATTATAATAAGTGTAATAGTGTTAACGATTTTTAATATTATATTATAATAATGAGTTTTGCGTGTTAGTAATGTGATTTGCCGTAGCATCCATATTCAATTTAAGATTTCTTTTAATGATTTACCGGTGAACGTTTGACTTCAATATTACCTGTTGAAAGGTGAATATGAGTCCGACGATGTGCGGCGTCGGCCAAACAAAACCTTATTCACTCTTCTTTTAAAGGTTCCCAAGTCATAAGATCGTGGAAATATGCACGCTGGAAGCATATTCCACTCCTTAGGTGTTCGCATGATGAATGTAGAAGCGAATCTATTCTTGTGGGTGTAAGGAACGTCCACCACATACGGGTGGTATCCGAAGTTTTGTGCTATTTTATAATATACTAGCAAACCCGGCGAACTTCGTTTCGCCATCAGATGGCTTCGTTTTGGCTTTTAGTTAGCGTTTGAAAGAATGTGCGCATAATAAATGTCACATTAAATGAACTGAGCAGAGTACAATGAGTAGCTGTCAAACAATGTATAACGCATCGGCGCCATCTACTTCAAATACTGGTGCGATCTGCTCCACCACCATACAAAACCATATTGGTTTGTAGTACATGCTATGTATCAGAGATGGC
Organism: Automeris io; assembly: GCA_036320925.1. Taxonomy (NCBI): domain Eukaryota; kingdom Metazoa; phylum Arthropoda; class Insecta; order Lepidoptera; family Saturniidae; genus Automeris; species Automeris io. The sequence continues at coordinate 1,488,818 of JAUDJH010000018.1, forward strand.
GCTGTGTGTGAAAAATCATTTTCCACGTTTTCCTGCTTTTCTGTTGAATTTTGTACCTTATTTTGTTGCTATAAACCTCACGGAGCCGGAGACCTTTCCAACGAATGCAAAACCGTGGAAATCGGTTCATGCGTTCTGGAGTTATAGCGTCAGGAAGGAAAACCGGATTTTTTTTATATAATAGAATTCAAGTAAATTCTTTTTTTTTTTGTTGTTCTCGAATTGGATGGTTTCCTAGATCCGTATTTTGACGAATTGAGTCCGGACGCTCTTAATCGCTCTAAGACCACACTGTAAAGCAATTTAAACATGATAGAGAGAAAATAATGAGACATGAAGAACTAATACTGTTGGGCTGGCGTACCTTTCTAACAATAACGTATGAGATGGAGAGCCGCTTAGAGAGCCGTTTTGGCCTTATTAGAAAACTCCAGAAGGCCACAACAATGACAAATCAGCAACTCTCCGATGAACGAAATAGAGGTCACAACCACTTGCGTTCAACGCTTACACGTCAAACCTTTTCGTCTGTTAGCTATATTACCAGCTCTTGGAATAAACGTGCAGTTTATACACTTTCATAGCCTCTCGTCCGTGGAATGCCATTACAGGACCCTGAACCTGATTAGTTTATCGATAAAATATATTTCTTTATGTAATTTCTTACACTACACTTGACTTTGAATTGCATTGCAACTGTTCTGTGAGAAATGAGTTTCCTAATAAGATATAGACTTCTTACCGTGTCCTGTAATGTCACGCGTCACTGACGAAAGTATAGCCATCTAGTGATCAAAGGGGTATAATGAAATAAAATGCACATTTTTTTAAATATTATATAATTTATTTCATCAATAATATTATAAAACTATAAAATCTCATTTATACTGAACGAATAACGCAGTTTTACATATCGTATTTAATACAGTCAACGGCACATATGTTGAGTGCTAAGTAATCCTTGATGTCAACATTGTATAGATACTGTAAAAGGCAAATCAATACATATAATAAAGTGATAATCATATGTATACATATGATTATTATTGTATTAGCGCAATATAACCCAAAACGATTGTTAGAATTTTTATTTGTACGCGCAAAATTCATAAACGACTTAACCCATTTAGATGCGGTTTTCACTATATATTGTGGTAAGCTTTCCTTAACGTTGAGTGTTGGTGTTATTTAAATCAATTTACACATAAAAAAGTTATGTCAATTTAAATAATCACGTTGATCATCAATCAAATTCATATACATTTGTTTCAAATTTAAAAGCTTATTAAAATTTTAGGGAAATTTACCTCTCAATTGTTGGAATGATGTGAACTTATTATTATTAACAAATCATATACGCAAGTGAAACTGTACTGTACTGTATTTCGCTTCAATATTTCAGTCATCTCGTAACACAAAAATAAAAATAAAACAAAAGCTATACTCTGCACTCAACATACGTGTCATTTCATTGATTTATGTAAAAAAAATGAACGTTTTTGTACGTAAATAAAAAAAAACATTCGGTTCGTAACAACCTCGACTAGGTGTTGGTTACTGGATCGTGGTTCGCCGGGTGCCGAGGAAGATAGCTCAGCCTTGCCCTTGGCACTCGGCAGGCGGGAGAACGAACACCCCGGGGGTCTTGGTCGGTGCAAGTCCGACACACCGGGGGGCGGCCCTCACTACCCCTGAAGGTCCGTTATTGATTCCCCCGGGTTACAAAAAAAAAGGTGTTGGTTACTGGTCAGTGTGACAGAAAACTTCCAAGACGTACTTACGGATCAAATCCGCAAACATTTATACGATGATCTCTGTAATGCTAAGAAATAGAGGACTGGCGTACCCCCATACGACAGACGACATGTTAGGAGGATTCAGGACCCTCAGCTTTAAGGAAATCAACACGAAGAGGACAAACATAGCATCGGTTTCTAGTAAAATAGTAAGTCATGTTTTGCCGCATAGGAACTGATATATAAAACAGTCATTTCATAACGATTTGTTGCACTGGGGAAAAAATCTCACTTACCAGCAATTGATGGCACATTTTTGTCTTACATATACATATATATAAAAAGTCTTTTTAACTATAACTCTTAACAAAAATTTAACTTTTTTCAACATTCAATGAAAACAGACACATTAAGGGGTAGAGCTAATCAGCTTTTAAAGCACTTAAAGCAAATACTTTTTCGCCCCTCAATATAATTAACAAATCGTTTGTAAACGATTTTCCGTACCTTCCCCCTGTAAATGGCGGTCTTTCGGTCTTGCTGATTTTCCCCACCTTTAATGGACTCAAAAAACTCATGCTACTGATCAAACCATTCATTTTGAAATACAGATTAAAAAATCCTCGATTTAGGGACAGAAGGGGAAGCTCGCCATTCTCACATATTTAGCAGGTATAAACAGAATTTGATTGTGCTCGGACACAGATGGATCCCCGTTTACAGGGGAAGTGTTAATAAAATATACTAAATATTTTTTTGCACAAACTTCATAACACGTATAATTTTGTATCTTGTGCTTTAAAGAAAATCCAAAGATTATAACAAAAAAAAGTATTTCATCTATATTGATAACTATTAAAAAATATGAAAATAAATTGTTAGGGCTAACATAAAAATAGGTATAACTTAATAATTATATAATAATATATGATTAGCTCTACATTGGCTTACCTTTAAAATTGGTTCAGTGTACATTTTAAAGTTATATTTTAACCAATAACTTTGCGCGCCAGTGTATCATAATATATATCTATGAATATAAAATAAAGCGCTCAGTAGAAAAATACATTTTCTTAGCCATCTGATTTCATATAAAACAATATATCGAATATTTAATCCGTCAATTCAAGTCTCGATGATTCGATAAAAAAAATCGACAACGATAAGTCTATATATAGGTTTTTTTGTGATAGGGCGTTTGCCCGAACTGGGTCGTGACCACAGTACACAAGTGTAAATACCGTCATAGTGACTCGCTTTGTGCTGTCGCGTTTCAGAATCAGCTTGTGTATATCCAGTAACTCATATATCTAGAGACCTTCAGTCGTGGTATATGTGGGCCGACATGACGGAGACTATCAACGGATTTTCATTCTTTTATGGTCGTTTTCGGTTTTTGACTTCATTGTACTTATCACCAGGTGTACTGTAACAAAAAAGACGAGCCATTGTAAAAAAAAAAAATTGAATCATTGTATCAACCTATTACATATCGATAATACTATAATAAGATTTGAGAGCTGTTATTGCAGTATCGATATTGTCGATGCTGCTTGTGTTGGGTTGGTTCTGCAGCTTGTGATATTACGCACTAATCCTCGAGTCTCTTTGTCGATGCCGTGAGGTGAAGCGAGCCAGGGAACTGTGGCCAGCCTCAACAGAGGCAGAGGGTATGTTTTCAGGACCAGGTTATCGAGGAATGGCTGTCCAGGGCGGAGCAAACAAGCGCCGGTCTTCGGACAATGGAGGTGTTTGAACAAATGAGTACCTGTACAAATTCCACAGCGCATTCTCCTTCACGTTAAGCCAACTAATTGCTCATTTATACAACGATTTTTTAATCAAATGAGGAAAATCGATATTATTGTTACGATTATATTAACCAAATATTACTCGGTTGATCAATTATATCAATTTCCAACAAATTTGTTGATTGAATGACTTATTAAAAATCGAATATAGTATATCGATAGTAAACTCATCGAATTATTTTTTTATGATATATAATACAATACTGAATCTTGATATTGTTGTTTGAAATATATTTGCATATCGAGTTTTTTTTAAGTTAAAACTTTGCATTTGATGTTAAGTACAGTGCAGCCCAAAAAACTGGCTGCAATTATCGAAAACTCGATATTACAGTCAAGAGAAGCCGTGATCATGCCGGCCTGGAAAAAAGCCTCTTTACACGTCTTTCAAAGGACCCAACATCATAGAGTAATGATACTTGTGGCGTCGTTTAAAGTTTCTGATAGACAAAATCAATCACGTGATCAGTTTACATAACGAGTCCGGCAGTGAGAATAGAGCGTACAGTTGTGTCTCCTCGTTGGATTTATTTTGGTAGTTCTGGACAATATGTTGTAATGCGTTTAGTGCCTCGTCTAATAATTTTTTAAGCTTTGGATATCTGAAAAAGAAAATGTAATTAAAATTCCTGTTTTTTTTGGGTAAATGATTAATTAAAAATGAGTTTATTCATGCACACACTGTACAATAGATTTCGATGTGACATATATAATACTGAATTGTATTTTCATATACAGATACTATAATAGATAGGTTTATAATAAATTTTAATATTTTTATACACTGGCTCGACGAAATGACTACAGTGCACCTGATGGTAAGTACAGTGCAGTCCAAAAACGAAAGCGACCACCAAAGGATGAAGGTCCAATGACAGTTTCCATCGTCATGTCGGCCCACACATACCACGACTGACGGTCGTGGTGAGTTACTGTATATACCACAATTTGATCCTGAAACTCAATAAGCCATAGCGAGTCACTATGACTAATATACCGTGACAGGGAATAGTAAAAAAGAATATCGATTTGATTTGAAAATTAGATGGGAATTTTTCTAGAGGATGTCTGGGGTCTTTCGTGAAGATTTTTTTTTTTGAAGCGGACTAACTACTGATTGCCGGGAAAGGCATTTTCAGCTCAACCGGGCTTAGGGGGCGAGCACAGAAGGTGCTCAACTTTCGTGAAGAAATGTTGTTTTAAATTTATATAAAAATTAGGAGAACTTTTATGTAATTCGAAAAGTATCACAAAATATATATTGGAAAAGTGATAAGTTCTAAATTGCAAAAAATAATAGTTCCCAATATAAAGACTGCGAAGCCATATGTCAGGCTTACGAGCAGCCAGAGATTTCGAGCAAACAATTTTAAAAGAAGAGATTACTTAATAAAGTTGATACGATTAGCTTAAGTCGATATATAATCATGACGATCTAGTTGACAATAATATTGTTTTATTTTAGTGAAGGGTTCAGGGGCGTTGAGGCATACGTCCTGCATGTCGCGAGGCAAACTATTCATTAATTTAGGTAACATATATTTATTTATTCTCATGCCATATTATTGTATTTCGGTAGCAGAAATAATGTTTTGCACTCCAGTGTACGTAAATTGTAATTGTGTTTAATTGAAGCATGGAAGAGCTCCATAACTCGACTGCCTTAGAAGTTTGCTACAATATCATCATGATGCAGTTAAAAATAAAATATTAAATGCCCAAGCATAAGATGAAAATCCTTTTTCTATGGAATACACGTCACTCAAGGTATAGCAGTAGCGTTCATTCCATAAATGCATGGAAGCACTGCATGCCCTGACGTTAAATAAGTCTTGACTAAATTCCTTACACTTAAACAAAAAAAGGAAGCATTTATATAAAAATCTTATCTATATTCACGTCACCTATATTTTCTATGAAAGCAATATAATATTTACTATCATAATATAATATTCATAGTCACGCCAAAAGGCGCAACTCCAGAACATCAAAAAAATTAATAATGTAAACGCACCGAATCGCCAACGCCATCTGGCGTACATTCATTAACTTACTTACTTTCTTAACGTTCTCGCATTTTAAACCAAACTCCGCATCGCATTCTTTTAAAACTTTATAACATCGCATCGCATCCTTTTTCATTACAATTCAAACTCGCAACACACAACACAACTTCTCAAAACCCATACTCCACATTCGCGTTAACAAACATACATAGTGAGTGGTTGTAAAGTGCCTGGAATACCGCTGCTCGGTAAGTACTTTTCTCATTGTCTCAGTTATCGCAATCTTCCTTTTTTATTTATAAATCATCCCGCCTACGAGGGTGCATTTTGTGCAACGGCATAAGTCAATACCTTATCCCGGCCCACGTAATTCAATTTAGTTACGCGAATTCTGCCTACTCTGTCCAAATACCCTATGCACGTCACTGAGGTATATGTATATGTTGATCTATATTATATATCGTGAACTTACGCATCGGAGACAGTTTTGAACGGCTGCGACAGATTGTTCAGTTGAACGGGCGCGGACAGATGCGCAGCGAGTAACCTGACGCAGTGCTCGGGACACTCGATAGCTAGCACGTTCACGCGGATGCGATTGGTCTGCACTCTCAGCCCGGCTAGTATCGACGTTATTTGCATGTTTATCTGGTAACATCGTTATTTAAAGAAAACCTTTGTAAATATTTATTTTCTTCACACAGTTCTATTGAGCAGGGGCGAGCAATAGCGTTTATAATCTCAGAAAGCACAAATGTAAATAAATACTCGCTAAAACAAAATGTGAATATTTTTAAATATATGATATCGAGGTGTGAAAGGATATTTGGTTAAAGCGACATTCTTTGGTGATATAGAATTATACAATGTTACTGGTAACTAACGCCAAACCTCTTAAAGATAACTTAGGCACATCAAGACTAACAACTTATGTTCTATGACTTTTGCCAAAACTTAACACATCCTAAGATATATATATTTTTAGTTTTAGTAGGGATTTCTATCAATCGTTAGCTCTATGTTTAAAGTTCAGTCAGCTGATGCTACGAATTCGTCGGCCCCAGTTGCATCGCGCTGCCTTTTAGAGTATTAAGAGGATCAGAACAGCAAATTTGATTTTTTTTGTATAGGGGAAAAAAGATTAAATTATAAAAAGTCGTAGAACAAATCGATCGTATCGTAATGGTTCCCGATCGTACTGGTTCTCCATTCCATCGGGCCTGAGGGAGCTCGGACGAGAGAGTGCTTTTCTGGCTGCGCGTCCAGTTATGCACTCAAATATCTCCTGCGCAATTGACTGTTTCCGTTTGTTGAAACAGTCGCTGTGGCCGAATCCGGCTAGGACATCATCATCATCATTATTCACTCAAGTGGACGAGCTGACGTTGAAATACCGACCTGATTCTCGTGATGAAGCTTTGAATTCCTCATAGACTTGTGACTGGCGGTGACGAATGTTATCGACGTGTTTGGACAATTATGCTTTTTGTTCTCTGTCCAACTTAAAGACCTGCTTGTGCTGGGGCCTAAGAATAAAAACAAAAGATTTTCTTTTAGCGGATATATTTCAGCTTTAATTTCGTTTCAGTGTGACGAAAACTGGTATATCATAACAAGTTGTGAATTCAGACAAAATTATAATCAGTAATTTTTTTTAAACAATCATAGTACAATCGGTTTAAAATTAATTGAACAAATAGAGATTTCCACAAATCCTGTACAACGTATCTGAGGGAAAAAGAATAATTAGTGCTAAAATTGCGTCTACGCCATCTATTGACGATGTTTGTAAAAGTGACATTGTATTTTTAACAATGCGTTGAGTATATGATATAAAATTAGATTGATTTATCTGATTTCAATTAAATTGATATTTAAATAAAAAAAAAGCTATAACTCAGTGATTTTACGGATGAAATATTGTATTAAATAGAGCCATCTATGTTACATGTTTAGAACTATAGAATAAACAACACCCGCTAAAACGATTTTTCGTACAAAATTACTTAATAGCATGGAGCGGCAAAATGTAATCAGATTAATGAAAATGATTAACGATTACATTTTACGTTTTTTACCATTAATATGAATGCATTGTGCTCATTTATGTTTTAAACACTACAGAATCCTAGATTGTTTACACATTTATTATTTCTTAATGTTTTAAATGGATTCTATCATGATTACAAAGAAAGAACATTAAAATGACTACATTTTGTAATCGTTGATCATTAATCAGATTACATTTTGCCCATCTCTGCTTAATAGTTCTAATAGTAATTTGAAATGTTTTTATCAAAGCAAATATTATATATGATTTTTTTCTTTTTTACTTTTTCACTCTAGAATAATAATTTAAATACCTTATAAGAATGTGATTGTTAAGTCAATGATTAATTATAAGTTTTTATACATTTATGGGATTTGAAAAAAATATGTTATAGCGCGTTTTGAAACTAGACGCCTCAATTAAGTCTACTTATATGAAAATTTCTGATTGTTAATCGTGTATATGTTTGTATATATACAAAAAATATATACCTTCAGCACACCTCGTTGAATCCGAGCTTAGCTTTTGCTTGATAACGTCGGCAGCTTCCGTGGGGAGCACTTTTTCTTCTTTTATACTGAAGGGGAAATGCAAACATTTTAATGGGTCTTTCTCGTAATTTTTTTTTACACTGGCTCGACCTAGTGACTACAGGTTACCTGATGGCAAGTGTAATGTAGTTCAAAAACGAAAGCGACTATCAAAGGATGAAAATCCATTGATAGTCTACATCGTCATGTCGGCCCACATATACCACGACTCAGGGTCTCTAGGTATATGAGCTACTGGATATACACAAGCTGATCCCGAAACGCGACAAGCCGAAACTGGTCACTATGACCGGCTTTGCACCCATGTACTGTGGTCGCGATCCAGACGGGCACCGACGCCCTACCACCTCGCTGCCTCTCTTTAGCAGCACCCAGGAGTCACGTGTAGGGAAACTAGGGTAAAGCCTACGGACGCGAGCAGCTTCGACTCCCAAACAACAACAACAACTGGACATACACAAAGTAATTCTAAAGCGAGACTATCAGTATGGGTTTTATTTGTGCACCTTTTGTTTGAGTCCCAAGAGGACAGCCTGACGAAGGCACCATCCTGCAGTGCCAGCACGCCGGAGCGGTGCAGGTCTTGCGCGTCATCCGGCGGCGCGGACCACGTGCACGCAGCGCGCCCGCTTGCCCACAGCTCCCGGGCGAGCTGTGCGGCGCGCTCACCCGCGCCCGTACCGACAGCGCCCGACACGCACACGTACGTCACCGGGGACTGAAACCGACAGAGAGATTTCACTTCATTACATTATATGATTACTCAATCTTAATTAATCTAAAGGTATGGGCTAGGTCGCGACAAACCGTGTTTACATTTGTGCGTAAAGGTGTCTGATGTAGGCGACTGCGCGGCGCAGTCACTTACATTGGACACCTTTACATATAAATACATACAGAGGAGTACCACACCACAAAACCACAAGACATCGTGTCGGATACCATCCGTATGTGGTGGATGTTCCTTATATCCGCACGAGAAGATTCGCTTCTACATTCATCATGCGAACAGCTAAGGAGTGGAATATGCTACCAGCGGCCATATTTCCGCGATCTTATGACCTGGGAGTCTTTAAAAGAAGAGTGAATAGGCATTTGTTGGGCGGACGCGGTTCATCATCGGACTCATCTTCACCTTCCACCAGGTGTGATTGAGGTCAAGCGTTCGCCTATAAGTTATAAAAAAAAAAAGTACATCAAGGCCTGGTTATCGCTACCGAACAGTGACCCCCACGATACGGAAAGCGCGTTTACAATCTGGGAGCGTTTCAAAGTTAAGATTGGAGTTACGCAACGGATATAAACTGCACGTAACATATTGTGTTACATGCATAACTCTGACACACAGGCTACAGGTAGTCCTAGTTTGGGAGTCATCTGACTGTAATGCACCTCTTTAAAACTGTTTTATTAATACATGATTTATTATTATATTCGTACACTTTATGTAACGTATAAAACCTCGAAACACTTAAGTCTCAAAAAAAAAAATTGCGTTTGTAAAATATGTTACTGACTGCTTCAGACGGAAGCTATATATATATATATATATAGAATAGAAAAGCCGAAAAAAATTCAAAGATCTGTAATGTGATGTCGTAACAAACATATTTTTATGCGTTTAAATCGCAAACGCTGGTTAAATCTTACGAGACAGATGAAATCTATGTACCACGGAATTGTATATTTTCAAAAGATCGATGAACAAATCGATGGTATACATGAGCCGATGAACGATGACGATGAACGAAAGAAATCGATGAACAAGCGATGGTATATATTTATCGCAAAATGATAATCCACAGTAACCATTTTTATCTTTTAAATATTACAAAATATAGTGTTCGTGATAAGGTCTGCAGAGGGCGGGAGGGAGGAGAGTTAGAGGGAGGCAAGGAGAGTGGGAGTAGATTTAGCTAAAAGTTAATATTAATGGCGATACGAGGTGCGCCGGGTCCGCTAGTTTAACATAAAACCCACCTCGATATCCTTAACGACAGGCGGCAGCTCGGTGTCAGCCTTTTTCAAAATGGCGGCCATCCTCTCCAGAGACATGGAGAACCCGACCAAGGATGTTTTACACTCGATACTATCCTGATCCTGCTCTGTCCGGACGACCTTCCACGATTCCTCGACCAGAGAATCATACCTGTGAATACAGTACTGGTGTTGATAAAGTCAAACGATGATAAATAATGAAATTTATTAAGATTTAGAAAAGAAGATAGAATATAAACAACGTTTTATTCGATAAAGTTTATCCTAGTTCTTAAGTATTTAAATATATATAACTCAAAGGTGACTGACTGACTGACTGACATAGTGATCTATCAACGCAGAGCCCAAACCACTGGACGGATCGGGCTGAAATTTGGCATGCAGGTAGGTGTTATGACGTAGGCATCCGCTAATAAAAGGGTTTTGATCAATTCGACCCCCAAGGGGATAAAATGGAGGATGAAAGTTTGTATAAATCTTCTTACATTTTCACTTCCACTGGACACACATACAAGCCTAAAGCCTTCCTCGATAAATGGTCTATTCAACACAAAAATAATTTTTCAATTCGAACTAGTAGTTCCTGAGATTAGCGCGTTCAAACAAACAAACAAACTCTTCAGCTTTATAATATTAGTATAGATTATTCACAAACGATAAAAAAATTACAATGACGTATTTGACAATAATGTCTTATTTCTACGGTCACTGTTATCATAAATAATACGTGGTCGAATGGTGATGAACCACATCATCATTCATCATCTGTCATGCTAATAGCAGCCTAGTCTAACCGATGATTCTAGCAAGACAGCAAGACATTGTGAAAAGCCTATGGTGCAGTTAGGGGTTTGGTATCAGTAGGTTTGTTAAACCGTGGTGGCTGCCGGCAGAATAGAATAGCACGCCCCTCTTCTTGCTGAGGTGTCGTAAAAGGCGACTAAGGTGTCTCTTGAACACCGCAATTCAACCAGATGTTTAGAGAAGGGAAAACTCGACCAAACCTGCATCCCACTCCCTCCCGATCGTACTGGTTCTCTATTCCATCGGGCCCGAGGGAGCTCGGACGAGAGAGTGCTGTTCTGGCTGCGCGTCCAGTTATACACTTAAATATCTCCTGCGCAATTGGCTGTTTCCGCAAACTGGACCTCGAATTTCTTAACCGGTGTTGAAACAGTCGCCGTGGCCGAAACCAGCTAGGACATCATCATCAGTACTCAGGCACTGCATCCTGCCTATTTCTAGTTACGTCGGTTCCCCGTCTCATTAGACCAAGAGGGGTTTGGACCAGAGGGCGCGTTTGTGCAAGCGCTAGCATTCACGCATCAAATATACCCTTATTTTGTTAGCCCGTTGGAAATCCCTTCGGACCGTCAGGGGAGTGGTGAGTGCCACTCCCCCGGTGTGTCGGACTTGCACCGGCTAAAACCACCGGGGTGCCAGCACTATCTACTCTTCGCATTCGCCGGGCCTGGGGATCCAGATACTTCTGAGGGCCCGGAGAGCATCAAATATACCCTGCGCAATTGACTGTTTCCGAATATTTTCAACATCGAGCTCACCTTCGCCGAATGGTGCTGCAGCCCGCACCCACTTCATGTGATTTAGAAATGTCTACTAAACCGATTTCTGACAGTTTTTTATTATCAATACGGGGTTGATATGGTGATGCGTACCTGCCCCCGGCCGCTATGAGGTTGCTCGAACGATGTTTAGCCTTGAGCTTATGGCCAGCATTCCGCACGACAGACATCTGCCAGAATACGCCGCTGTGCTTCATCGCGTTGTACGCTAAGAATGGAGCCACCGTGATCGAGCACTGAAAAGAACCAAGCTTTGAAACGACTTTTTTTTTGTAGCCCGGTGCATATACCAATATACCTCCACCTATAAGATCTTCGTTGAGTATTTATGCTTTTAAAAATAAATTGAAAAAATATTTGCTTGAATCTCAAATTAAATTCGAAAAAGTAACTTTAGATATTTCTGTAATTTGACTTGATATTTTATAGAACAGCCTGTATGTATGTAAATGTATTTTATTATCAATCTACCCTATCTCTATTATATTTTATTTAGTATTCTACATTTTTCTATGCTACTTAAAAGTATTCTATGTATTTATTGTCATACTTGTTTGTTGTACGTTATAACTTATAAGGTATGTTTTTGTATATTTGGTTCTAATATTTAAATAGCACCGTGACGTCCGCGCAATCGATTCCCCTGAGCGTCGGCTGAAAATCAGCGCTGGATGGCGCGTGCAGCGTCGCCCAGCATACGCTGAGCTGAGTGCTCTTTGAGATGGGTAGCAGCACACAGGATACATGATGTGATGTTATGTATTCTTTCATTGTTGTTTTTATATAAATATGTTTGTTGTGTGTTGTTTCCTTTTGGCTCAATAAACTTTTTCTTTCTTTCTTTCTTTCTTTCTTTCTTTATATATCTGCCAGGGCAGCCGTGAGGGCCAGGCTCTTACTGACTAAAAATCCTCGGGGTGTCCCTCAATTCGATGTTAGACGGGCCTGGAGTCCATATTTTACCAATGACCCGGCGAGTAAATAGTGTTTTTCAGGCTCCCAACTCTGGGAGGAGTGAGTGCAAAAATCCCACTCTTTAGGAGCTTCCTATCAGGCGATGCGTAGGACACACGTACCGCATCCATTCCATCCGGGTACTCCGAAAAGTCTACTTCGTGACTTTGTACATGATTGATTAAAGTTGAAACTACGTATTACATAATATACATTATGCATGAGACAGTTTGAGCGCCACAAAAAGTAGACTCAGTGTTACGGCTTGTTAATCAGTCCCAGCCTTTTCCCCTCACTATTTAACGATTGCGGCAAGTATGTACGGCGCACATCACTAGCGCCGGCGCATTCTAAACAAAACGTGACAGCAAACACACCGGCTGATCAAACACGAGTGCAAAACCTATTAAAAATCCAATAACCAAGTAAGTCCTTTTTTATGCTTAAAATCAAGTCCGTCAACATCTTACACGAAAGAAAAAGAAAAACTTAGTTCAATTTATAACACTCATTATTGACCAAAATGCACACGCGTATCATACGATGTTTTTCATCACATTCGCAAGGAAAAACCATCCTAAATTATATTATTAACTATTAATCAGTGAAAGTACAATGTTCCTAGTTTGCTATCACTTGCATTCCGTGCTTTAGTTGGTATTTTTTGTGCGCTCAAACCTATGTCTTGCTTTTTTACACAACTTGAAATCGTCATTTTTGATAATAATCACAATAAATTTTTGGGAGTCGAAGTTGCTCTCGTCCGTAGGCTTTAACCTAGTTTCCCTACACGTGACTCCTGGGTGGTGCTAAACGAGCAGCAGCGAGGTGGTAGGGCGCCGACGCCCGTCTGGATCGCGACCACAGTGCATGGGTGTAAAGCCCATCATAGTGACCAGTTTCGGCTTGTCGCGTTTCGGGATCAGCTTGTGTATATCCAGTAGCTCATATACCTAGAGACCTTCGGTCGTGGTATATGTGGGCCGATATGACGATGTAGACTATCAATGGATTTTCATCCTTTGATAGTCGCTTTCGTTTTTGGACTACACTGTGCTTACCATCAGGTACTCTGTAGTCACTATGTCAAGCCAGTGTAAAAAAATCTAAATTTTAACAAAATATTACCTGTGCATGTAAAGTAATAGTTTGCCATAGCCATCTTTGACATATTCAAAGACGATCACAATGAGTTTTCTCGGTTTCTACTTGGAATAAAGATATCAGAGATAAGGTCGTTAGAGGAGGAAGCGGTTGAACGACATTAGCAAGTAGGTGGGACTAACCTATCCCGGTATGAATAACACAGTATGAGATAACAGGAGATATGACGAAGATACGGTATGCCCAGTGACGTGTATAGGGTAATTTGGACAGGGTAGGCAGTTTCACATAATGAATTTGAATATTATATAATGTTAATAAATATTATATTACTTTCATAGGGAAGATAGATGGCATAAAAATATAATAGATATGGATATAAAGGGTTCCTTTTTTTGTTTAAATTAAAGGAATTTATTCCAGACTTATTTATCGTAAGGGCATGCAATGTTTCATGTATTTATGGAACGAACGCTACTGCGTATGCCGATGATTCCAAATGCCGTGTTTTGTTATATAAAAACTGACCTCGCATCCGAGAGCCTTGGCGGTGTTACACACGGTCTCGAGGTCTCGTATCGCCTGTGAGACCTGGCCGCTCCACTTGGCCTGCTTGACCAGGGGCGTGATCAGCTCCTGGATCTCCTGCACCGGTCCGTCCACCTCCATCAGCCGAATCAAGTTCGATACGTCACGGTTCGTTATGCAGAGCGACGTTAGATGAGTTTCAAGTTGGAGCCTCGTTATGCGACCTGAAAAAACATATACCTTTCTTTGGCGGAAAACAGATCTTCAGGCCCTGCTAGTAGCCAGTTGAAGGACATCCCGATGGGTGCTTAGCCAGTCTTATGAGGGATTTTTTAAGGTTAGGAAAAAAATTGTGTAGTGTACCGTCCAGATCAAAGGCCTGACCAACACGTTAATGAGAACACCCGCTAAGCACTAGCCAGGGAAAATGGAGAGGAGCAAGTACAACGCGCCTCCAAACGACATACCCTGATGAAGACTGCTCTATAAGCAAGCACATAAGAAAAATGTATGTGAATAGGAGTGCGGCAAATGTTTCTTTCTCCCTCTTCAGGTGTTTACATAACGCTTGTTTAGTTAGCTTGTCAGATTAACAGTTTTCCTTTGTGTGAAGATTTCTACCAGTCAGCTCTTTTGCTAGCCCGGGAGAAATTCTTGCTTAGGACCGTCAGAAAACTTGTAAAAGCAAAGGCTCCGGTGTGCTAGACTCCTACTGACTAAAAACCACCGGTATGCCCCTCTTTTTGCTTCTAACTCGACCTGGGCGCCCGCATTCCACCAATGAGCGAGCGAATTGCCGTTCTCAGGCTCCATTTCTGGGAGAAGTGGATGTAAAGAGACCACCCTTCAGGATCCCTCTATCAGGCAACGCGCCGGACACATGCAAACCCTGTCCCCTCATCCGGGTAGGAGATTCCCTCATATCTACTGCCTGGCCAGTGTTACGAGGGACGCTTCAATCGCCACCTGTGAAGTCATTTCGCCTGCGACGATGGTTAGGCCTTCGAATTTTAATGGGAAAGGTTTCCATCCTCTCTACCGGTGGCCTTCTTCTGCTTCATACCAGTCAACACCTACCTTAAATTGCGTTAAGATAATTAGTTACAAAATAAAAGAAACTCACCTGCGCTGACGTCCACTAATACCGAATATATACTGGCATGTTTGTCTATCGATACACCACACGTCTGAAGCAATATCCGTATCAGCTCCGTGTGGTTTAACTGGAGGCACACTTTCAGAGAGCACTTTGAGGCAGCCCTGTACGCGACAACCAATAACTCAGCGTCAGGCCAGAGCGAATCTGTTATAAAAAAAAATAAAAACGTATATCGTGTAGATTTCCTAAGCCAATTAGTCATGTAAAACGGTCTAATGATCGCTAGGGTGTTACAGAACGCGCGGGATGGAGCATCAACGCTGTAAAAACAAACTTTCCTTTTTTTTTAATAATGTATTTATTTATTTTTTCCTCACAAACAGAAACTAAAGTAAACAATAACAGAAATATTTACAATAAAAATGTTTGTGAGGAACTGGTGTCTGCTGTAGGTTTTATATTTGTGGTATAGATCACCAGGTCCCCATATCCGCTCCTTCACTATCAACAAAATACAAATAAGCTAATTTAATTTTATAGTGTTTGTGTGTGCGTGTGTGTACGTGCTTGAGCACAGTGTTTCTGTCATGTTGTAGTCAAGTGTAAGTAACAGTTGTGTAAGGTTTTGTTTTTTTTTTTACACTGGCTCGACATAGTGACTACAGAGTACCTGATGGTAAGTACAGTGTAGTCCAAAAACGAAAGCGACTATCAAAGGATGAAAATCCATTGATAGTCTACATCGTCATGTCGGCCCACATATACCACGACTGAAGGTCTCTAGGTATATGAGCTACTGGATATGCACAAGCTGATCCCGAAACGCGACAAGCCGCTTTACACCTTTTACACGCTTTGCTTTGCTTTGGGCTTTACACCCATGCAATGTGGACGCGATCCAGACCGGCACCGACGCCCTACCACCTCGCTGCTGCTCGTTTAGCACCACCCAGGAGTCACGTGTAGGGAAACTAGGGTAAAGCCTACGGACGCGAGCAGCTTCGACTACCAAAAACACATCTTCACATCTTCTTGTTTACATGTGTACTGTGTCAGTGGATATAGAAATACTATATCATTTATCTTATTATACAAATTAGGACCCTGATAGGCAAAAAAGCGCTGTAAAAACGTCGTTCTACAGCGTTGTTCCGCACACACTCTACCTCTCCTACGAGTATTATTTGCGATATTTCTCTTTGCAAGGGAATTTAGTGGATTACAGGGACGCAAGGCGAATGCACGTGCGTGCGAGTCGCAGTTCGATATATTTTCACCCTTAAACACTACAATATACACTGAAATGACAAGATGTATTTCTATTTACCTATCCACGACCACCGACCATATATGACATTTTAAATTTATTTGTGTATTAAAAACAAACAGCTAAATTGTATAAATAAAACACTGCATATAGATAATACACAAGCCCATGTTTTAAAAAAAATCGAGTTAAAAAAACGTGAGTGATTAATCAAAAACAGAAAAGATAAGTTAGCACATAAATATGTACAGTAAGATTCAAGTTAAAGTAAAGTTTGTTGCCTTATCGATATATTGAATGAACTTATTGAACAAGAAAAATTGCTACAGCCCAGTATCAGATAGACTCTAAATTTTAAAAAGCTTTTAATCATTAATTATTACTACAGGTTAATCGATCTTTCCTCTCATTGTACATTGAATCGACGAGCGCATCCCTAGCACCGAACTGAGTGCGTAGACGCGTTGTGGCTGATCGCATACAGCAAGCCCAGAACGTGAAGTTTTACCTTAACCTTTAAAGTCGATTAAAACCCTACTCAGTAGAATAAGCCTTTAAAACTAGTTCAATTTACAACACTAAATATTCATCAACTGCACACAAATTTTTGGTTAATTAATTTTTAAAACTGCTTTAAAATTTAATTAACCTTCCTGAAACAGGATTTAAACTTAATAAAAAGTTTATTATACACGATATCAAAAATAATATAAATAATAACTAATAGTAGTTGGGTAATATTTATATTGGGCGACATCGATAAAAATATTGTTACCGATAAAAGATTAGAATCGATATTTTAGTAGTACGGTAGCTAAGATTTGGAGTAAAACATATTTAGTCACAATCAATGACATTCTCACTGCCTTTTAAAGTCTGTAAAAAAAAAACAATTACCACTTCTAGGAGTGACGATATCGAAGGCGCATTCGATGATCTCTCTCGGATGGAGCCCTGGAACGTGCTTTTCTCTGTATACACGATCGACGACGTATCTGCGCATGTATTTCACACCCGTGTACGCTGTGCATCTATAAAAAAAAAAGAAAAATCTGACTTCTGCTAGACTCAAATACAATTTTAAGCAATAATATAAATACCGTTATCAGAGAGACATCCTGAGCGGTTTTTTTCGGCAGGACTAATTGCTTTTAGTGGTGTAGCGCGTGTATCCACACGCCACTTGGCGGGGGGGGGGGGGGGGGGTTGTAACTCTACCAGCGAGATGAAGCCCCTAAGGTAGATCACGCGCCGGACCGCGATGAGACTAGCGTCACATTCCCGCAGTCTGGCGCACCCTGTGGTTGGCGATGCACCCCAGTGGTTTTAGTCGGTGAGAGTCTGATACATCGGGGGGGGGGGGGTCCTCACTACCCCCTGACGGGCTACAGTGAATTTCCACAGGAATCCCAAAAAAAAGGACAAATTGCTTTTGACTTCTAAAAGCCTTAACAACTTCAGAGTTCAGAAACTAGAGTTTTGAAACGCATATTTTTTTATGGAACGGTCTTTCAACGAGCATGTTCCCACCGTCCTATGAAATGAGACCTTTCAAACGTAGCGTGAGATATTTGTGCAAGCAGGCATGATCGATAGGCTATTCTTACTGTGGATAGTCGTTATCCTTTTTTGGACTTCACCGTGGCTACTATCAGTTGTGATGTTGTCAATTTGTCAAGTGAGAATAAAAAAAAAATGCCTAACAGCGATGGAGCCTGGTAAAGGCTATTTCCTCGCTACGTGTCGAAGAAATAGTTGTCACTAGGACTGGCTTCAGCGAGTTGAGGGACACGTTGAGAGATTACAGTCAGTAGGAGTCCGCCCTCACGGTGATCCTGGCAGTCCTAGACAGGATTTTCCTCTGAAATACTAAAAAAAAGGTAAAATAAAGATAAATTTACCTTGCAAACGGTAGCCTCAGATCGTGCGGAAGATGGCAGACATATCCCGAAGCGGTCATGACTTTAACAGCGTTCTGATGTTGGTCCCAACACTTGGCTCGAGGTATCAACAGCGGAGGTGTGAACTCAGTTGCTCCGTGGCTCCGGAACACCTGATATATGAATATCTTATACTATAATATTATAAAGCTGAAGAGTTTGTTTGTTTGTTTGTTTGAACGCGCTAATCTCAGGAACTACTGGTTCGAATTGAAAAATTCTTTTTTTGTTGAATAGACTATTTATCGAGGAAGGCTTTTATAACATCACGATACAACTATTAATAGCGAATAAATAATGAAAAATGTGAATAAAAACGGGGAAAATTATACATCCTTGAAGGCTTCCATTGCGTGCGCTGCGAAAACGGTTAAAGATACCAAAAATATATATAGAAAATAATTATTCCTCTTGAAATTATCTAAAAAAATGTCAGCGACAGTATATATCTATCTTTTAAAATTAACTCACTAGAACAGTTTTTATGGTAATCAAATTTGGTCGAAATTAATGCTTTATTTGTTAAGAGTTGTATCAACGTAATAATATTAATCTTTATCCAAATAAATGTGTTGTTGATTAAGAGTATTTAATTGTGAACAAAATTGTCGTTAACATCACTTAATTTCAATGAACATCTTAGAAGATATTACAATAACTTATATAGCAGAACAACGTTTGCCGGATCAGCTAGTCATATATATATGAAATGATATTGGATTAGTTTTTGAGGGTCAAGTTTGCTCGTGACCGTAGACTTCACTCGGTCGCAGCTCCAGAAAAAACCTTGCATTCTTTTATCAGAACCGCCGCGAGGGCAGAAACCCCGATGTTCTAGACTCTTGCTGGCAAAACCCACGCGGTGTCGTCACCTCGTCGCTGGTAGACGACCCTGGAAATCCACACTCGTCCTTCGCATTCCCGATACCCTTTCTTTGGTAACCCGGGAGAAATCCCTAACGGACCTTCAGGGAGCAGTGAGGCCCGCCCCCCGGTGTGTCGGACTTGCATTGACTAAAACCACTAGGGTGTTCCTTCTCCCACCTGCCGAGTGCCAAGAGCAAGGCTGAGCCATCTTCCTCGGCACCCGGCGATCATTCTCGATACCCTGCTATGACAGGAGTTTTTTTTTTAAGATAACATTCGAAATGAGGTTGTCTAGCACATGACTTAAATTGTCAACACAGCTCTCCAGATCAGCAAGTTGAAGTTGCAGTAGGCTGGTCAAATTGTTTGAAAAATCAGTATTCGCCTTAGTAGGCGAGTTTTGCAATGGAGACTGTAAATTGGCAAACCTAGTGTAGGGAGAACTGTGTGATAACTGGTTAAGAAGAAGGAAAGGAAACCTATAACCAGCTGTAGATTAGTGTGAGCTGATGTTGATGACCCTAAGTCAATGTTTTAAACTGATGGACTTTATTGGCAGAGATAACTTGACCCTCTGCCTGGTGGAGCACATAGAAAGAAAAAATAAAAAAAATATTTTATTAGCAGCAGCCAGACAGAAGTGACAACATGATACAATAATTACATGAAAATCCAGAAAAAAAAACAACAATAAATAAAAAATCACAAACAATACACCAGAAAATCTAGGCCGCCGCCAATAAGGACCCTGTCTCAGCTTGTGCTACAGAGCACTAGACTCTGCAGCGCTGGTATTCTGACAGGGCCTCACGGACGACACAGCCACTTCACCGGAACAGCTCTACATATACATGTATATATATATATATATATATATATATATATATATATATATATATATAAGTTATAAGGATCTATTTACACAATAAAAACAAAGAAAAGAAAACCATCGACAAAAAAAAAACACAAATAAGCACAAAAACCGAATACAATTTGATATTTCAATTTAGTCAGCCAAATCTTTCTCTAAACTATATATAAAACAAAAACAAACAAAAAAAAATTTTTTTCATATAAATACAGTGTAAACTCCATATAACGTCACTCGATTTAACGTCAAACTCCCTAAAGCGTCGATATCACTCGGTTTTGGTTGGTTTAGCTTGTTTCCCATACAATGATACACTCTATATAGCGTTACACCCACTCTATATAACGACATAAATTTAATAATACAAAGTACTTTTTAAGTTGCCAAAATTAGTAAAAACTGCGCAGCTGTGTACATTCTTTTGTCGCTTTATTATCCTAGCCCGTAATAAACTCGACTGTCGGCATTACACATACCGAACTTTATAAGAAATCCATTCTTTTGTTTAGAAATTGGGATTGCTTTATTTACACTGCAATACAACAAAATTACTGGTGCATCAAAAGACGTCAGACAAAAATAACAGACTATACTCAATAGTAATCAAATAAGAATTGTTTTTTATGTAATTACTAACACTAGCCTGAAATAAACTTTTTTTCTAATACAGATTTTTCTTCTCTCCATTTAACGACCACTCTCTATAACGCCAAAATATGCACAGTCCCTTGAGGGTCGTTATATAGAGTGTACACTGTATATGTTAAATGGGCCCACCACATCGTGAAAAACAGATCCCCGCGCACCTATGTATTTAATTTAAACTTGTTCACTTAAAAGATATTTTTTCAGTTCACTCTTGAACACATACCTCATATAGCTGTTTTGACCTCCGTTACGTGTTGTTTGAAGATTTCAAAATTGTATAATGCTGGAAAAACAGACACAAGAAGCGAATCAAATTCCTTTGTAATATAAAGAATCTGCAAGCTCTTTATACTCACGCTGATAACAGCATCCTTGATCGCAGCGAGGATCTCTATCGGCTTGGGCTTCATCCCGTTGTGGTAAGTGTAGTCATCGATAGCGGAGAGGCGCTGGTCAAGACAGGCAGCGACCAGACGCTGGTAGCCCCTTGCGGTCCGGTCGCCCAGCGTGTGGGACAGCCAGCCCGAGAAGGCGCTTTCGTGTACTGGTCTAGGCACATGTTCACTGCTGAGCAGCTCTGCGCATGTCGGTCGTCCGCTGGGCTCGTGATTCAAGAGCCACCTAGAATAAAGTAATATAGAAAGAAAGAAAAACCTTTTATTTGACACAGCATACAACATAGAACAGGGTGCAAAAATTAAAAATAATGTAAATAAAACAATCAAACAGTTTTTACAAACAAGCTTTTTTTTATATAATTAATAGACGAACGCTTGACCTCAATCACATCTGGTGGAAGGTGAAGATGAGTTCGATGATGAAACGCGATCGCCTAGCAAATGCCTATTCACTCTTCTCTTAAAGACTCCCAGGTTTATAAGATCGCGGAAATATGGCCGCTGGAAGCATATTCCACTCCTTAGCCGTTCGCATGATGAATGTAGAAGCGAATCTTTTCGTGCGAATATAAGGAACATCCACCACATACGGGCGGTATCCGACACGATGTCTAGTGATTTGTGGTGGAATGGGGCTTACCAATATTACTAGCGCTATTCGGTTACTAATAAAATTTAACTTAATTACTGTGTATTGTGTTTTTTTCATTATTTTTTTTGTAATTATCTAAAAAAGGTTAAGCGTGCCATATACCTTTAGGCTGAGATTTATTGACACGACTTTGATTTTGCTCAGAAAATAAATTTCGTCTTTAACAAACACTGAATATACAATAGAAACCTGAGTATAACTTAAGTATTCGCAGAATCACTGTAATGTTTGAGTAAAATGTAAGCAAAGTCAAAGTGGCGTCGATAAATCGTAGGTTTAGAACTCGACCCTTACCTTATAGCATGAATTTGTTTGGCATTTTCCTCGATGTCGAACTCTTGCGGCATACGAATATCTTTCGACCAGAGATTCGAAAGCGCGGTTCTCCTTTCCATTTCAGTGGCGAAAGGCGGATGAAACATCTCAAACAATATGATACCGAGCGAATAAATATCGACTTTCTGGTTGTATATTACTTTCGTGGCAGAATCTCGGAGTTCCGGCGCTTTGTAGAAAGATGTGCCAATCTAAAAGAATGAATAAAAAAATCACAAAAATATCTAAGATTCTGATTGTCGGCTCTATTACAGAGCATCATCAGCCTGACCTATACACAGCTAGGAATAAACCTCTTCCTGGCAGTAGACCTGAGGGAGTCTGCTGCACGGATGAGAGGGAGTGGGTACACAGTGTCCGGCGCGCCACCTGAGAGTGAAGTTTTGGAGGGGTGGGCTTACTCTACCTCTCCCAGAGAGGTAGCTTCAACAGGGCTTCTTGTTCCCTGGGCATTTGGTTTCCCAGGCCTGGGTGGAGTGATTAGAGGGACGCCCCGGGGGTTTTTAGTCAGTAGGAGTCTGACATACCGGGGTCTCTGCCCTCACAGCGGCCTGATGGTTCTATGCAGGATTTTCCCCCGGGGTACAAAAATAGTCATAAACCTGTTATAATAAGCGCCGCTGAGACCGGTCTTAATCTTAGCTCATGCATTATTTTGCGTTTATATTTTGCAAATCGTCTAAAAACTGAAAAAAAAAAAAACACATACCTGACCCGTAAGCGAGCCCCCGACGTCTGAATGTTTGAATTTTTCTAAAACAAAATAAAAATACTAGTTTGAACCGGTTTAAAAATGAAAGATTTTGTATTAGGCCACTAACTTTAGTTACATTTATTACTAGTTAGTATTTATACAGTAAGCCGATTTATACGCAGATTGCTAGCATTTTAACTGCTGCATGGACCTTGTCTACACATAGTACACACCAGAGATGGGCAACATGTAATCAGATTAATGATTAACGATTACGATTATATTTTGTAATCGTTAATCATGATTAATGATTAATAAAATTAATCAAAAAAAGTAATCATTTTTGGGTGATTTGGATTATTAATCTGTAATCGGATTACGATTAATCATGATTACTTTTCTGTTTGATACGTAAAATGTGCTGCCGACAGCAGAGCGGCGTTCGCTTTTTTTTTATTTATAGTGTACGACTAACTACTACTAGCTAAACAGGCGAACTGAGTACCACCAAATAGATAGGTGTTAGGGCGATTACCCGAATTGGGTCGTGACCGCAGTACAATAGTGCAAAGACCGGCATAGTGACTCGCTTCGACCTGACTACTTACAGGATCAGTTCGTACTCGGTGGACATTAAGTAAATCCAACGAAATCTAGCTAATCATAGATGCTTTTACTATTGTTTTGAGTGATTTCTGGACTATTAGAAGTGATTATCAAACTACCGCCCATATTTTACTGAAATACCGTCAGATACCATCCGTATGTGGTGGATGTTCCTCACATCCGCACAAAGAGATTCGCTTCTACATTCATCATGCGAACGGCTAAGGAGTGGAATATGCTTCTAGCGACCATATTTCCGCGGTCTTATGACCTGGGAGTCTTTAAGAGAAGAGCGAATAGGCATTTGTTGGGCGGCCGCGTTTCATCATCGAACGCATCTTCATTTTCCACCAGGTGTGATTGAGGTCAAGCGTTCGCCTGTAAATAATTAAAAAAAATGTTACTCAATGAGTACAATAATGTGTGTGTGACTGAATATGATTGGTACTGACGGGTAGTGTGTGATTGAGTGTGACTTTGAGAGAACACCAATGTAACGGAGCTTGTAACTGTGTGTGAATTAAAAAAAAAAGATAAAAGAGATTCACCATCCAAAGGCAATACCGTGAAAGCCTTAGTGGCGAGCCCGAAATCGCCGATTTTCACATGGTCACTGGAATCCAAGAAAATATTATCCGGTTTCAGATCACGATGGATCATGCCTCGCTGGTGGACGTGTGCTAAACCCTCGACTATCTCTCTGAACAGTCTCCAGACCCTGAACTGTTCGTGATAGAGGTCGCCGTCTATGGCCTGGCGGAGGGTACGTTTCTCGCAGAATTCCATCTGTATGTACAGGACTTGATAGAGCTGGTCTGGTTGGGCGTTCGTCAAGGCGTCAGTGACAGCTTCCGAAGGTATCGAGTGAGATTCGTCAGCAGAGTTCCTTTCAAACTCGATCCCTTCGTTAGTATCCTCATCAGAGCTGGAAATAATATTATCCGTTACACAGTAGGTCCGATACGAATCTGAAAATATTTAACAAGAAATCGAGCATCGACCTAAAGTCGCTTTCCTCGCAGTCTTTTACCGGTAGCACAGTAGAGTGTTCTCAGAAGCTATATTCTTTAATTCCACCAGCCCCATTTCATCATAAAAGCACTAGACGCCGTGTCGGATATAATCCGCAGGTGGTAGACGTTCCTTATATCCACACGAAGATATTCGCTTCTATATTCATCATGCAAACGGCTAAGGAGTGGAATATTCTTCCAGCGGCCATATTTCCGCGATCTTATGACCTGGGAGTCTTTAAGAGAAGAGTGAATAGGCATTTGCTAGGCGATCTCAGCCCATCGTCGAATTTATCTTCAATCCTAGCTTAAAGGAATCACAATTCCTTTTACTCACTCTTTAGATAGTGGTATACTATTTTTTTTTTTTACAAAAGAGATGGAAATATTCATACCCAATATTGTCGAACCACTCTTCTTGTTCATCATCATCGTCATCAACATCATCTTCGCTGTCCGACGAGGAATTGGTTTTCTGCACCGGCCCGTCTGACATGGACCATTCCACCTTGACCCCCTGCCCCAGCTTAGCCACTATGGCCTCGAGGCTTTCCCCATGTCTCCGCACCGTTGGACTGAGCGTCCCCAGGCTGCTCTCGTCGGCTATATCATGCGCTTCATCCGTCGACTCGATCCACGCGTTGTAGTACCGGACCACGTTCTCATGGTTCAGACCGGAGAGGAGTTTCACCTCGCGCGTTATCTTCTTGTTCAACTCGACCTTTTTCGGGTCCAAGTTGATGCATTTCAACGCGTAAAAGCGTCCGTCTAGTTTGTTTTTGACCTAAAATTTACTATTTATATCATTAATCTATTTCTATTTTGTAATGTTCGACTGAGGGTCAATTTCTGATCAAAGCCGATTTATCAGCAACCACCTGGTTTAAGCAAGAGCTAAATCCATAAGTTTGAAAATCCTAAGAGAATTGTTTAATTCAGGATTGATTGAAAGAGGATTATATAATGATTTAAAAAACTTTTAAATCAAAGGTTTTATCTTAACTGCATAAACCTTGTAACTTGTCAAATAGAACAGAACTTCCGAATAATGTGCGCCTTCGTAATAGTTTGTTAAATTTCGGCGCTAATAATAGTTAATAATGTTAAGACTAATATTGTTTTTATTTTACCTTTAGTACGTCACCAAACGCGCCGCAGCCGAGCCACGCGAGTATTTCAAACTCTGCATTCAGCCGGGACACTCCATTCACGGACGCAGTTGAGTTGGGAATTTTCTTCATTGCATCTTCGTCCTGTAATTTTCATAATTATATTATAGCTAGATCGTAATATGAGATAACAGATCTACACTGTAAAACACATCCTAATGTTGTTTATATGGAATCGTAAAAGACCACATTCAGCCCCAGATCTAGTGGGGCGGGGACAACCCAGGGCAATACCCGTTGCCTAAATTCTAGGTGCATCAGACTAACTCATTACCCAGGGCACCACACTGGATAGTATTTAAAAAAAAGTGCCAATTTGTCCATAAAAAATAGGCTAAAAAGAACGAGCTTTTATTTTGACATTTTAATAGTTAACTCAAAAGTCTCAAAAGTTATTTTTACCATCTGGTGAAGCGGTTAAGATACTTCCGCTTCATACCAAAATTCTTCTATCACTCCATAAGTTACTTGCGAATAATATAAGGATTATCTGTTTCCCTAATTCTGTAGTGAAACCAATAGATGTCTCTCATACTACCACCGCTCTGTTTTGACGTCACAAAAACGTCATCACATTCTATAACAATTGTATACAACCGCCGCGACGTCGTGACATCATATATTTAATTTTAAAATAAAATATAACCCGTCTTATTAATATTTGAACCGCCACACGACGTTGTTAAAGAGGAACTAAGGTGTAAAATTGCGAGTGGAAATTTTCTGTGCCCGTGGCCGATGACAGGACCCTGGACCCTTACCGTGCTGTAGCATATACTGGACGAGCTGCAGACCTACAGGTTAGTGATTCAGATATTCTGGTATATCAGCTGCGATTTATGGAGTGATAAGTTTCCTTAATACTCGTTTTGACCTAATTTTAATTTCTCTTAACCGCCAACCAAGTTACGTTCCCCGGTCATATGGAGGCCTATTTACACGCCTCTCCACCATCCTTAATTATGATATTTTGATTTTAACAAAGTTGTAGAACACAAAATCTTTAAAAATTATTCTGTAAATATTATTTCACTGGATTAAAAAAAATTGAGAAAGAATTATAAAAGAATTGGTGCTGGTATGTAGTTTTTGCTTTCTCCAGAAAAAATTCAAGAGCTAACCACAATGCTAAGCTGATTTCTTTATCCACAGTGATGCCCTTGCGTTACCACTAACCTATTAAATTCTTTAGCTACCCACCAATATATAACCATTTAAGAGACTTTGACATAACCTCCAGAGCAGTGTATGCTATATGATACCCTTCATCACTGTTTTTTAAGCGTTGACACAATAAATGGATGTCCGATGAAAATCAGCGTTGAGTGGTCACCTCTGGACTCTGGAGCTGGTCACCCAACGTATCTAGAATTCTAATCTGCCTTTTGGAGCCTCATTACAACGTACTATTTGCTTTTACTGTCCATCTTAATTAGCCAAACAGATGTAGAACATGGAGCATCGACGTAAAGTCGCCTGCCTCGCAGTCTTCCACCGGTTGCACAGTGGAAAGTAATCTTTTTTTTTACACTGGCTCGACATAGTGACTACAGAGCACCTGATGGTAAGTACAGTGTAGTCCAAAAACGAAAGCGACTATCAAAGGATGAAAATCCGTTGATAGTCTACATCGTCATGTCGGCCGACATATACCACGACTGAAGGTCTCTAGGTATATGAGCTACTGGATATACACAATCTGATCCCGAAACGCGTCAAGCCGAAACTGGTCACTCTGACGGGCTTTACACCCATGTACTGTGGTCGCGATCCAGACGGGCACCGGCGCCCTACCATCTCGCTACTGCTCGTTTAGCACCACCCAGGAGTCACGTGTAGAGAAACTAGGGTAAAGCCTACGGACGCGAGCAGCTTCGAATCTCAGGAGCTACATTTTCTAATTCCACCATAAAAGCACTAGACGCCGTGTCGGATATAATCCGCAGGTGGTAGACGGTCCTTATATCCACACGAAGATATTCGCTTCTACATTCGTCATGCGAACAGCTAAGGAGTGGAATATGCTTCCAGCAAGTATATTATAACTCAAGAGACTTTATGCGAAGAGTGAATAGACATTAGTTGGGCGGACGCGGTCAATCATTGAACAGACCTTCACCTTCCACCAGGTTTGATCGAAATCAAGCGTCCGCCTATAATTCATAAAAAAACCTCCTCCTCTGAGATGTATATGCAAAATACTGTTAAAATCTGTTATAACGACATTGAAGGGACTACTCATATTTAGTCGTAACAACCAGTGATGTTTTTGAGATACGATCAGTCATATGGCATTCAGCAGGAATCTTTGTTCTGGGTCAATATAACCGGTATGTTATTCTTAGCGAAGTCGCCATAAACGGTTTTGACTGTAATTGTTTTTTTTTTTAGTGCCCATCTTTCTTGCCTGGTGAAGTTAGAAAGGCCTATTTAGGCCAACAGCATCTTGTCCTGCCGAAAAAAGGTCAAGTTTCCAAAAGCCTTACCTCAGAACCACTGGCATTATCACAGACCGCGTTGTGCCCGAGTTGCCTGGCCAGCGAGTCGACTAGGAATTTGTGGTTCATCAGTAACTTTGCTGACGACTCAGAATGTTCCTCCTCCGTCATACATCTGAAATGTAATAATGTGTTGTAGTGTGCACTCTACCGACCTATTCTCACGTACCTCGTAATGTTTGAACAGATCGCTTGCGCACCGGCTCTGGTGTGGGCCGGTGCACGTGTTACAGAGTAATCGTTTGCAGTGTTCATTTTAAATGTTTTTTTTTTTTTGTTAAATTATAATAGTCAATGGGCTAAAAATGGAATTCGATAGTTAATAAAAATTGTTGAAGAAAAGTTTATTAAGTGGATTGTTACGACTTTGTTTTTTATTTAATGACTAGCTGATCCGGCAAACGTTGTTTTGCTATATAAGGTTTTGTAATATCTTCTAAGATGTTCATTGAAATTAAGTGATGTCAAAGACAATTTTGTTCACAATTAAATACTCTTAATCAACAACAAATTTATATGGATAAAGATTAATATTATTACGTTGATACAACTCTTAATAAATAATGCATTAATTTCGACCACATTCGATTACCATAAAAACGGTTCTAGTGAGTTAATCTTAAAAGATAGACATATACTGTCGTGGACATTTTTTTAGATCATTTCAAGTGGAATAATTCTTTCATACATATATTTTTGGTATATTGAACCGTTTTTGCAGCGCACGCAATGGAAGCCCTCAAGGATGAATAATTTTCCCCGTTTTTTTCACATATTCCATTATTTCTTCGCTCCTAATAATTGCATCGTGATGTTATATAGCCTAAAGCCTTCCTCGATAAATGGTCTATTCAACTCAAAAATAATTTTTCAATTCGAACCAGTAGTTCCTGAGATTAGCGCGTTCAAATAAACAAACAAACTCTTCAGCTTTATAATATTAGTATAGATGTCAGCTTCGATCCCTCCTTTTTCTTCTACATATAAATATGTAAAACTGTCCGATGTAGGTGACTGTGCAATGTCTTCAAGCAGCGTGTCAAGCTCGCGATCATGACAGTTAGCAGCGCTGCGTAGTCGCCTACATCGGTTGCGTTTCCATACGTTTGTATACAGAGTGATACATCGTGGTCTGGCATCGTTGCTGTGCTGCCGTTGTTGAGCAGCAAGGCAAAATTAAGATCGTAATATAACTTAAAGTAGTCTTAAGTAGTTTGCAGTTACTAAACTAATAGATCACTAGTTGTATAAACAAGATTTCATAAAAATTTCGTAAGCCGTTTATCGAGAGAATATAATAGCGCCTCCCTTTTCATCATTCTGAGATGTAGTAGGAGCCGACTAAGGTATACAGTCAGCGGGATTGCACGCAGATTGCTAGAAACTCCCAGCCAGGACAAAGAAGTTCTCTAACTCCTTCTTTTGCCGTGTCGTTGGGCTGTGGAATGGTCTTCCGGCGAGCGTGTTCCCTCCATCCTATGATATGGGATCTTTTAAACGTAGCGTGAAGAGATATTTGTGCAGGCTGGCATGATCGCTGCGACTACCGATGGGTTTTTTGTTACCTTTCGATAGTCGTTGGCGTTTTTTGGGCTGCACCATGCTTACCTTCAGGTATTGTGCAGTCACTGTGACGAGTCGGTATAAAAAAAAAACTACGCTGCAGATAGTGCCCACAAAAGAGAGGTAGTGACGGGGCAAGTCACGACCACCTCCCAGAGAGGGGGCCTGCCTAAGGCCAATCACTAGCCGGACCCTCGGAAGTATCTGGATCCCCAGCCCCGCCAAGGGGAAGAGAAGGCAGTGCTAGTACCCCGGTGGTATTAGTCGGTGCAATTCCGACACACCGGGGGAGTGGCACTCACCAATCCACCAGGGTCAGCAAAAAAAAAATATAGTACGCCCCAACCAACCCGTATTGGATAAGCGTGATGGGTTAAATGTTCAAATCTCTTCACATGGATTTCACAAATATAGTAGAAAAGGGGAAAGGAGGTTTTAGCCCTGCACTGGGACGTAACTGGCTAAAAATAATAATAATAAATAACTCAAAAGCACAATAAAAAATTTAGAAGTAAAAATGTAACATCTTAAAAAAAAATGCAAATTGATGCAGATGATAAGTTTTCGAAGCACGGCGATATGGAAAAATATGTGTATGAATATACTTGTACTAACCTAGAAATGAAATCTTTAGCAGCACAAGGCAGATCTTGCGGTATGCTCTCGTAATTCCCATCTCGACTTATAATGGTCAATAGTAGTTGTCCCAATGCGTAGATGTCTTGCGCTGCTGTGTGCCTGTGGAGAGACAGTTCATTTTAGTTTCTAATTATTTTTATATGTTTTTTATTAGAAAGAACCAACCTATGATCCTACATTACATTGTATAAAAGAAAAGCAAAATCAACTTTGGGCCTCATTTATCAAAATAAAAACAAAAAACCGACCATGTGTCTTAAATCTAATGTACCAAAATAAATACAAAAACTGACCACGAGTCATTAATTTCATTTATCAAAATAAATACAAAAACAGACCATGGGGTCTTAAATCTAATTTTCAAAAATAAATACAAATCCTGATTTGGATCAAGATTATCTTTTTTACTATAGAAAAAAAAATCAACTATGGATCAAAAATCTCATTTATCAAATAAATATAAAATCAAATAGGGGTAAAAGATCTCATTTATTACAATATATAAATACATAAAACGACCTTGAGTCACTTATAATCTCATTAAAAAACTTTAGATCAAAAAATTTTTTTTTCAAAATAAATAACTAACGCTGACTTTGGGTCAAATATTTCTATAATCTAAATTGATATTAAAACTAACCTTAATTCATAAATCATATTTATAGAAAACAAAATTAACTTTAAAGGTGACTTGTACCATCGTTTTAAATCTAGTTTAAACTTATATAAAATTATATTTACCGTTTAGCTCGGAATCATTATCAGCTATCAAATTTAAGCCACCACTGAGATTGAATTCAACTGCTTCAATTAAATATAGTTTTATACAAGACTAAATTAGATTTAAATTGTAAAAACACGGTAGAAATAATTGATAGAAACAACTCACCTATATAAATTGCTATTCGTCTCCCAGAACTCGGATAGTGTTGAATCCAAACTCGCGCCAACCAATTTGACCCCTCCAGCGTTGTCCAAATAAACATTTTCACTTCTCACGTCTTTGTGTAAG
The DNA here is from genome assembly GCA_036320925.1 of Automeris io. Classification (NCBI taxonomy): domain Eukaryota; kingdom Metazoa; phylum Arthropoda; class Insecta; order Lepidoptera; family Saturniidae; genus Automeris; species Automeris io. The sequence goes on from JAUDJH010000018.1 coordinate 1,520,411, forward strand.
AGTCCAGCGCCGTGGAGGAGGTCCAAAGCGGTCAGAACGCCCGTCGCCACGTGCCTGAGCAGCTTCAACTGTTCCGATTTGTTACCAAATATACTAATATTGGTCAGGATGCTAGATAACGAAGTGCCTAGCACGAAATCCCTGAACACGTAAATACACAGATTCGGAGTACGTTTTGTTATCTCCGTTATAGAATCCATCGCGACGTAAGGCACAAGGGAGGGGTGTTTCAACCGACGCATGATGCTTATGTCCTTCTCGATTTCGGCTATATGTCGATCACGTTTGTGGAAATCGAATAGCATGGGAACGCGAGGCAAAATCCATTTCTTCGCGACAATGATTTCGCCTCTGTCGCCTATAGCCAGGTATGACGTCACGCCGGCTGACGAGTGACCTGTAACAATTGTGAATTCTGGCTCTGTAACAATTGTGAATTCTGGCTCTGTAACAATTGTGAATTCTGGCTCTATAACAATTATCAATTCTGGCTCTTAAGGTCTCTCATTTACTATACTGCTATTTACAATTGGAACACTAGAATGTTTCTTATAGAATTTATTAAAAACGTGGATAATTTAACGACTTCGACGTCAATTATTTTTACGGCTGTATAATAACGAAGGATGAAAAAATATATTTTTTAAGCGACATATAAATCGATATTAAGTTTTATTTTAATCTGTGAAAAACTTTTATTGTAATAATACAGTATGTTTTGAAACCCTTGTCCGACCCGAAAGCCGCATATTAGTGACACGACAATATTGATAAAATACGTATGATAATTATATTATTGGCGAACGTTATAAAGTCATTGTCAGATAAAATTTAAGAAATTTAATTTTATTTCATGCGATTTATGCTCGAGATCAATGGGGCTCATGACTCTTTTGACGTCATGACCTACTAGCATGATCTTTTGCTTTCCTTTTTTCACGAACCATGCACGCTCCCAATGATATCATGTAAGTTTTCCCCGATTTATTTTCAAGTTAAAAGGATAAACTAAATAAAATTTAATATCGATACAAGATAACTCTATTGATCCTTTCCTTGCTGTTTTCTGCGCGTCGACGCAATAAATGGGTGTCAGCTGAAAACAGCGCTGGGTGGCTCTTAGCATTTGCTGAGCTGACTTACCTTTGGGGCATCATCACAACACAGGGTATTTATTTGGCTTTGTTGTTTTCTATTTTTTATTTAACCTATTCTGATGTATTCTATGATGTGTTGTGTTCCAAATAAATAAATATTTTTATTATTATAGCGCCTTCGCGAATCGGACAGGACTATTATAACATACTGTATATATTACTTTAATATGGTAAAAAATGTCGGTTGAAGCAAATAGTCCGTCATCCCTCGATATGATCGTGTAATATCTCCGTATAGTATTATGATGTAACGGCTCAACCGTTTCAGGAGAAAGACCACCATTAAGACAGAATTATTATAATTTACTATTATTTTGTTGGTAGGTCGATTGCTCGAATTGGGTCATAACCACAGTACACAAGCGCAAATACCGTCACAATGACTCGCTATGGCCTGTCGCGTTTCGGGATCAGCTTGTGTATATCCAGTAACTCATACTTATAGACCTTCAGTCGTGGTATATGTGGGCCGACATAACGACGGAGGCTATCAATGGATTTTCATCCTTTGATGGTCGCTTTCGTTTTTGGACTACACTGCACTTACCATCAGGTGCGCTGCAGTCACTGTGTCGAGACAGAGTAAATAAAGAATAAGGGTATTATATTACACTAGCTTTTCCCCGCGGCTTCGCTCGCGTTAAGAAGTATTATTATTAATTAGGTAGTTTTTGCGGCTTCACTTTTGTTTAGCGTGTCCCCATTCTCAAATTTTATCCCATTGGGGGTAGAATTCATCAAAAACCTTTCTTAGCGGATGCCTACGTCATAACATCTACCTGCATGCCAAATTTCAGCCCGATCCGTCCAGTGGTTTGGGCTGTGCGTTGATAGATCACTATGTCAGTCAGTCAGCCAGTCAGTCCCCTTTGAGTTATATATATTTAGACTTAGGGTAGGTAGGAACTTACCGAGGCAGTTTCCGATGTAAACTTTCTTATTATTCCATTGAGCCACTATCTGCTGCTGCAGCGGTTTATTGTTACATGTACATGGAAGCTCCTCTGTTTTACTTCGCTTCAATTTCCTTATTAACTGGTTATCAGCGTAGCTGAAATTTTTTCAAATGTATATACAGGTGATTTTACAGACGAGGGAGATATTTCAGAATACAATAAATTGTACCTTCTTATAACTAATAAAAATGTAAATAACAACATTCCCTAACAAATCATAAATAAACATTGATGAACAAATGAGAATTGATCCGTAAAAAGTATGGACACCGCAGCGCGTGTGGCGCACGATTGAATGGCATGTAGATAAAATTCCGTTCACGTAATTTTAGGTAAACAGGTAATTGACTCGTTACCCTTTCGTACTTTATCCTGGCTTAGGAGAGACAAAATACCTACTTAATAATTAATTGTTATTTATTCTATCATGTGTGTAATTGCCACTTAATATGATGACTATAAATTACTTTGTTTTAATGGAAATATTAAGATATTACTATTCCTATATACAGTGTAACCTCCATGTAACGTCACTCAATTTAATGACAAACTCCCTAAAGCGTCGATATCACTCGGCTTTGGTTGGTTTAGCTTGTTTCCTATACAATGATACACTCTATATAGCATTACACCCACTCTCAATAACGACAACAATTTAATAATATAAAGTACTTTTTAAGTTGCCAAAATTAGTAAAAACTGCGCAGAAAAATAATAGACTATACTCAACAGCGATCAAATTAGAATTGTTTTTAAGTAATTACTAACACTAGTCTGAAATAAACTTTTACTTTTTCTAATACAGATTTTCTTCTCTCCATTTAACGACAACTCTCAATAACGTCAAAATATGGACAACCCCTTGAGGGTCGTTATATAGAGTTTGCAGAGCTGAAAGTGAGACCATCAAACGCTGGAAATGAAATGAAAGTCTTCAACATACGATTTAAATTCGTCTACAAAAGAAAAATAATACTGGATGAATTAAATATAGTCACCCATCGTGTACAGGCGGCGTTTTTTAGCCGGTGACTTGTGACCGATAGTAGCGGAAGGGTTAATCTTGTAAAATAACTGATACTTTGAACTTTTCAAGTTTATTGACTCAAATGTTCTATCATGTTATACAGAAAGTTGCGTATACAGTCATAACCGTTTATGGCGACATCGTTAACCACAACATACCGTTTACATTGAACCAGAACAAAGATCTTTGCAAAAAATAGGACTTCGCATCTCGAAAACATCACTGCTTGTTTTTTTTTTAAAGATTTATAGACAAACGCTTGACCTCAATCACACCTGGTGGAAGGTGAAGATGAGTTCGATGATGAAACGCGTTCGCCTAGCAAATGCCTATTCACTCTTCTCTTTAAGACTCCCAGGTCATAAGATCGCGGAAATATGGCCGCTGGAAGCATATTCCACTCCTTAGCCGTTCGCATGATGAATGTAGAAGCGAATCTTTACGTGCGAATATAAGGAATATCCACCACATACGGATGGTATCCGACACGATGTCTAGTGGTTTTGTGGTGGAATGGGGCTGGTGGAATGGGGCTGGTGGAATCAAAGAATGTAGTTCCTGAGAACACTCTCCACCGTGCAACCGGTAAAAGACCGAGAGGCAGGCAACTCTACGTCGATTCTCGATGCTGTGCATTTTAATTTTTGTTAAAGAGTCATCACCAATAAGTCTACGAGCTCTACGATCAATCGAGTCCAAAGCCGCCAACTGATATTTAGCGGATCCGTCTCAAAGACTAAACGACGACTAAATATGAGTTACTTTGTTACGACCATAGATGGGCAAAAAGTAATCAGATTAATGAAAATGATTAACGATTACATTTTACGTTTTTTACCATTTATATCACTGCATTTTGCTCATTTATGTTTTAAACACTACAAAATCACAGATTGTATACACATTTATCATTTCTTAATGTTTTAAATGGATTTAATCATGATTACAGAGCAAGAAAATTAAAATTACGACTACATTTTGTAATCGTTGATCATTAATCAAATTACATTTTGCCCATTTCTGGTTACGACTAAATATGAGTAATCCCATCAATATCGTTATAACAGATTTTGACTGTATTTCTAAACGAATTCAACTTACTAGACCAACTCGGGAGCATCACACACCCCGTCAACACTATCATTTTCTGAGCTGAAAATTGATTTTTGCACGACCAGCTTTGCTGCTTCTTTTAGCATTTCATGACGCTGTTGCAACTCATCCTTCATTTTTCGCCGCTGTAAACGAATACTGATTACATTAGGTCAAATTCTCAAACAAGCCGAAATTTTAGCTATAGCCTAAGGGTTTCTTTAGCGAGTGTCAAGCCAAGGACTTTTTGATTTGGTTGTGATTAATAAGCTACTATTAATAAGTATCCAATTAAAGGTCGACATTTGGCAGTAGATAGAGTCGATTAATCAGTTATAGCCTATAGCCACAAAGTTCGTCAAAGGCCGGTATTGAAGACTAGGGCAGGGTTCATCCTTTACTGTAAACTAGATTTGGTTAATTGAAAGTCACTGTACGGAAACTAAACATATAATAATAAAATTACAACGGGACTGAGTTTAATTAGTCTCTTATCTATAGCGCGATAACACGGTGCGCGGGCGGCGGCAGACTGCTCACTCCCGCCATGGAATGAGAGCGGGCGAGTTCCCGAACTACCGTTCTATTTGCTAGGGATGTTCTGCCGTCAACAGCCGGTGATGGTTTTTTTTATTTGGTTCACAAATCAGACATCACACAACTACATACAAAACATAAAAACAATAATACAAATGGTATGTCTTTAAAAAGTGAACACGACATGCTAAATTAATAATATTAAGGTAAATAAATCAGACAAGTTACAAGCTCATTCACTGTAAGGATATGACGATATTGACAAAAAAAAACTATTATTAGGCTATTTCAAGTAAAAATAAAACAACTCACCTCTTCTTCTTCTTTTGCTTTAAGTTCAAGTAATTTCAACTTCTCTATTTTATGTTTTTCCTGGAGCATTTGGTCATAAAAAGAAAGTGTCGGCTTGTTGTGGTCATCTAGAAATTGCTAAAAATTCATAATATTGATGTAAAATTAAATAGAATAATATTGGGATCATTTTTATTTAAAAAATACTATATAATGAATAGAATATATTAATTGACTGAAGCGTAATTTCCCGAAAAACTTATTGAGCAATCATAGTATAAACTATGTATGTGTATAAGAAGTTAATGGTTATAAACCCGCTTCAATGTAATACCTGCCATTGAAGCTTTCATAAAATTTTTTACTCCTTTTCATACCAGCTCAAAAAAATGAAGTACAAGTCAACAGCCAAAAATGAAAGTTCATTGATATCAAATATAGCACCGGTGGGAGGACTCTAGATACAAAGATAACTGGACACTCACGAGCTGATCTCTATAGATGACAGGCCGAGACAATTACTAGTTGAAAAATTGCACTACCAGACTCTTCATACTAATGCAAGGCAGTGCTGTGCTAGATGAGGCCAGTTATAAAATTGGCCTATTCTGCACCTTTCATCAAGTGTCATTAAACCTTTTGCTACTATTGGTGACTATAGTCATCAGGTAAAAGACGCCACCTGTACAGGATGGGTGACTATAGTCACTGAGCCCAAAACACCACTTATACAGGATGGGTGGCCATAATTATATTAATAGTAATGAAAATCTTTTTGAGCCAAAGCTTTGACCCTGAGTGCTGAAGACTGCACATGTTTGATGAACGCATTTTCATAACGGAGCTGCTTTTCCTCCGAAACACTTTGCACCAAGAGGTCTGCCGTAGCGAAAGGGTTAAGATCATACATTTCCTATTAAATGACATAAAATTGCAGTTCATTCGAGTATATTAAATATTACATGAGAATATATTTGTCTTACCTTAGCATATTGTGCCAATTCGTATATCATCACTTCACCACACAGTTCATTTGCTAGTGCTTCCAATTCCTTCAATAATTGTACCCCATTGTCAGTAGATAGCCCCTGCATTTTGTGGATCACTAGAGTAGGTGGCCTGCAAAATTTGCTTGTATAATAAGGTGGTAGAGTGTTTGTCGTAGCTGGGCTATGACCACAGTTCACAAGTGTAAAGATCATGAGACAAAGAGAGACACTATGGAGTGTCTCATTGGCCTGTCGCATTTCCGGATCGGTTTGTGTGAATCCAGACACCTTCCATTGTGGTATAATTGTGTGGGGCTACGAAGCTATGGCCACTGTCAATAGATATTCGGCACTCAGCAGTCATTCCCATTCTTGGACTATCTACTTTCCACCAAGTATATGGTAATCACTTTGTAGAGCTACAATAAAAAAAAAATGCCTTAAATAAGGATTCTATAGTCAGGTAATACCCATTCATTCATACTAGAAATTAAATTACAACATCTTTGTTTAACTTTTAAATTCAGCATCATACTACGACCCGTGATATTGGAGTTTGTATAACAGCTCTTAGGTCAAAAATGACAGGATATTTAGCTAGACAAGGTGATTGCAGATAGAACTTTGAAATTAATATGTAGATGGGTAGACAATGTGTTAAAATGTGCAAGCCATAATTGATTAAACTTGACAGGGGATTGAGGATGGTGGCAGAAAATTAGGGAGACCTAAACCCAGCATTGCAGCTGCAAATGAATGAAGATAAAATAATTCATCCTTTACCCAGTTTTTTTTTTTATTTTAAGTAGATAGCACTGGGTCTCATTAAATGTACAGTGTTGTATAAAACTGAGAATAACTATCAGAAGGTATGAAACTGTCAACAATGAGCGCAATCTTGTGCCAATATTTCTTTAAACTTAGATTAATCAACTAGATATCATAGAGTAAAGGGAATATTCCCTTTCCAGTCTACTGGAGAGCATATGACTATTCCATAATTAAGATAATGACAAACTTAAATGAGTAAGACAACTTCTTGATACTAGTTACAATAAAAGTGAAAATGTAACTGGTGTCTCATAAACTATGTTTGGTAGTTTTATGTCATAGTTATGTCACTTCATTTTACATCTTGTTAGTTACACTCAGATTCCACTAATCTCCATTTTTAAGCTTTAAGTTATGATATATTTATTACCGTTATGAATGTAAGCTACTTTTTAAGGTATAATTCATTAGTCTAAGGGATAGATGGAATAATTACTTACTTTTTAGGATATTCAGCACAACATTTGATATGCAATGTAATAGAACAATGTATCTCATTGGTATCTGGATTAGGGGATGGTTGGAGTGACAGATACAGATTTAGTGGGTGCCACACTTTCCATGCTTGCTGAGAATCACGATTGTCCACTACTTCATTCTCAAATATAGACTGCAAATAAATAATAACATTTACAAACTATTACACACATTCAAGTAGCCTCAAATTAACATCAAACTTGTACTATGGGTACTAGACAAAGATATACATACTTAAATACATATACACAACCATGAGAGGTGATATCTAATCTGCTCTTTATTTTAAAATTTGCAAAAGACCCTAACTGACTTGATGTCAGAGATCATATTTATAAGACAGACAATTTTGAACAATAAATTTTGTTTCTATTCTATAATAAATTTATCAAATAATGGACAAACTACAATTTTACAATATTGATAACAATATATATACCTTATATTGAAGATACAAATTATAACTTTTCTTATATTTTCATTTTTTTTTTTACTACTAATCTGCTCATTACAGAAAAAAATTCTGGTACAAGGGTCAAACTCAGAACCTTTAACGTTATAGGTAGAGTCATTATAAGCCACACTTTCAGGCCATCATAAGTTAAGTAGAAACTTAAGTGTGTAATAATATGTATTTACACATATTAAATATAAGACTTTACTAAAAACAAAAGTTATTTGGTCAGGAAATTGCAGTGATATGTGTGCTTGCATATTGCTGACGAATTTTTAGAAAGAGGAGACTAATAAACAACAAACGAATCAATATTTCCTATATATGAATGAGCAATGTATATTATTACAGATCAATTAATATGAACATATTTCATAACATGTTTGCTGCATCCGGTTACAATAACTCCGAGCTTTAAATACATTTTTGTTAAAGCATGCTAATTATGTTAAAAAATACCGAAAAGCATTGCTAATTTTAATAAAGAATTGTTAATACCATATTAATCAAAATCCACGTACTTTCAAGTTTTCTACAAATCTTTAAAAAACTTTTCATATTTTTTGTGTTTGTCAATAACACAAGTTATTGTCTAATGGAAATAATGTTTGTGAAGACGCATGGTAAGATATTCGACAGTATATTATCAAAAGTACACTAAAATTAAATACCTTTAACACATCAAACTCGTTATTTTGTCTCTCTTCAGTACTCTCATCACACATTATTGTTGAAACAATATAAAATAAAATATATATTCAGATCATTAAAACTCAAAACTTATGTTTATATTCTCAAAATTCCCGAATTAAACTCGCACAACTAGCATTTAAAACTTCACAAAAGTCAAACTTATGACTATGTTCGCTTTGGTCAAAAATGAAAATTTGATAACAATGTAGCCAGCCCCGGAGGCAACGAGGCATATTTTCTTAATACCTTATTTATAAACTTTAAAATGAATAAAAGCGAAAGTGTGTTGTGATGTGTTTCAGGCAAATACGTGGATTATAAAATATTTATTAGATATTTCATAGTTAAACCGAATATAAACATTATTTATCACTTCTGGAACGTACTTATCCACAATTAGTGTACTATAAATTGACAAATGTATATGAGTCATCCCGTTTTCTCCAAAATGTGTTGTAATTTTACCGTCTAGGAAACCGCTAATAAGCTCCGTAAGCAATTGATATTTAAAAAAACCCCAAATTTAAGGGTAAAGTCCTAATTTAGCATCACTGTTAATAAAAGAAAATATTTAGGCTCAAAAGGGCATGTACCCAGAGCCGTAAAACTTAATATATAAAAAAAAAAATATATTTTAATTTGTCTCTTCTGGAAGGCGAAAGTATAATATCATACAGCCAAAATTTTATAATATCATACTTTGACAAAGAGATTTTACATATATTATATATATTATATTTATATAGGTAAATAAATATTAATAATTCTATACAAGATCTAATCGTAGCAAAGAATATGAATATATCAAAAAATGGCAGGTCAAATATGTTCTCAAATTTAAAAAAAAAACAATAAAATTACAGAATATCAGAATTCAGGCACTTATCAGTTATAACTGTATGCTTGATAAGCAAAAAACGTTAGTGCTAAAGATTATAAATATGTTTAATAAGCTACATACTTACATATGTTTCATGATAACAGTGAAGTGTTTTTGTGTACGATAAGTCATTTTTTTTAACAACTTATGACCATTATTTAAAAATGAATAATCGAAAATGCGCTTAGTCTTCTAGAAAGGTCGATAAGGTGTCACCAATTGCTTTAAAAAATAAACACAATTTTTGTATAACGTCATTTATTAACAATTGTTAAAGCAGACTTTTGGAAACTCCAATGTTGTTTGAGCTAAATTTACCATGATTGGAGCAAAGGTACGTCTTCCCCAATTTAGAACACTGTCATAGTTGCTCCCAGCTGTAAACTGTAAAAAAATACGAACATAAATTCTCGTTGTTATATTCCATCCAAAAAAGAAAATAACTACACAGTATGGTTATACAACAGAGAATGACATACAATAGACTGCCCATGTCATATAATCAAACATGTCATATATCCCCCTGATGATTTAGCCGTGGTGGCTGCCGTCAGAATAGAATAGCACCCCCCTCTTCTTGCTGAGGTGTCGTAAAAGGCGACTAAGGTATTTCTTTAACACCGCAATTCAACCAGGTGTTCAGAGAAGGACAACTCGACCAAACCTGCGTCCCGCTCCCTCCCGATCGTACTGGTTCTCCATTCCATCGGGCCTGAGGGAGCTCGGACATGAGAGTGCTTTTCTGGCAGCGCGTCCAGTTATGCACTTAAATATCTCCTGCGCAATTGACTGTTTCCGAAAACTGGGCCTTGATTTTCTTAATCGGCGTTGAAACAGTCGCCGTGGCCGAATCCGGCTAGGACATCATCATATCCCCCTGATGATACCATGAGTTATACTGCTAAAACATATCCTTCTGACTCTTCAGTTTCCCACGGCTTTGATACACTTTTTTATATGTCACAATTGCCGTTGGCTTGGCAGATCTTCCAGTTTTCAACTTTAAGGTGCTCAGCCAGCAAAATTTTATGAATTTTACTTGCAAAGCAGGGGCACCTTTACGGATTTCTACTTAGCCGGTCATCTGCGAAATATGGGAGTGATTTAATAGCAATTCAGAAGGATTAACTTCAGAAGGAATCCAAAAGACACCTCTATACTTTAATGTTTAAAAAAACATTCAGCCGAAGTATATGTAAAAAGTTTTCTAAAGCTTAGGTATCTTTACTTGGTCATTGGATTGTGAAATGATCTTTCGGCGAGCACGTTCCCATCGTCTTATAATTCCTCAAATTCCTCATTCCTATTCCTCAAATGAGGTGTATGGAAATATTTGTGTATGTCTAATGGATAATGGCGACTTATGATTGCCCATAGATAGTCATACAAGATTTTAGGGACTCCTCATTACAGCAGATGCGATGCAGTTACTTCTCCGAGTTAGAATAAAAAAGTATGAAAAAAGTGAATAGAGAAACCACTTACTTGTCTTGATATTACTTCAGTGTATTTATTGCTCGGCAAGAAGATCATCCTGGGTCCTCCGCCACTTAAAGATATCAGGGTCGTGGCTGATTCTATTTCATTTGTAAAGAGGTTCTTTGATATCTGAAAGGTTTTGATTCACAATTATGCACAAATGGCTGTTAAAGGCGTACCGGTGCGGTACGGGTAAGCTTGTAGTCTATGGTCATGAAGTCGATATTTTATTATAAAAATTTTGAACCTATCGTATAAGAGTATCAGTAAGATTCCGATTTGCCAAATAGTACTAACCAGCGCTTAAAGCCGCTAGATTCTGACAGTCATGACTTGGCAGCGCGACCGAGCACCTGCTTAATACATTTCTCTTAAAATCCTTAAAAAATATTGTTTCATAGATACAAATACAATTGAATATTCTCTAAAAAAATCACACGGTTAATATAACCTCGTTTCCTTTATAACTAAACAAAGGGAATCTTGTTTATTTAAACATTTTTTATAAAACTAAAATTTTGAGTTATCACCATTATTAGCCCAGGTCAGTCTACTGCTGGATAAATGTGCTCCTAATAAGTGTTATATTGGGTATTCGGCTTCTGTTATCATATAGTTTTTGTCCGCCTTTTGAAAATGCATCTAGCCGAGGGTAGACCTCAACCTATTTGACCATTTAGCGTCTTCGCTAAGAACTGTGCTCTAGCAATTGCCAGTTATTTAGCATATAGGCAAACCCACTGCCATTTCGACTTGTTCCGTAGAGTTATGTCGATAATTTTGGTTCTCGGTCGAAAATTTGTTAGAGGTAGTTTCAAAATGCTTTTTATACTGGCTCGACAAAGTGACTACACCGCATCTGATGGAAAGTACACTGCAGTTCCCGGGTAGCAGCGACTATCAAGATTTGGGAGTAACCATCGCCATATCAGCCCATATATACCATGACACAAAGTCTCTTAGTTCATGAAAGACGTATACAAGCTGATCCCTAACAGTGACAGGCAAGTGGAACATTAAGATGGTCTTTGCACTTACGTATTTTGATTACGAAACGGTTCAGGTAATCGGGCCCCTTTTTTTTTTGTTAACCCGGTGGAAATCCCTACGGACCGACAGGGGAGCGGTGCGGGCCGCTCCCACGGTGTGTCGGACCTGCCCCGACTAAAACCACCGGGGTGTTCCTTCTCCCGTCTGCCGGATGCTAAGGGCAAAGGCGAGCCATCTTCCTCGGCATCCGGCGACGTCCGGCCTTGTTCGGGCCTCACCTACTAGGCGGGGGGCTGTTAAATAGTCGCCGCCCCCCGCGTACACCTAACACATTCCGGGGAGAGTGGTGTAGAGTGCCACACCCCTCGTCTCCTTGAATTGTCATTGGAGCGGTGTGCGGGAACACATCGAAGACCGCTCACGCCTGGATCTGGGTGACGCGCTCCCTCAAGCGCGCCGCCCGGCGTATGTCCCAGGTAATCGGGCCCTACAACCTTTAAAAAAATTAATAAAAATACTTACCTCAAGTTGTATTTGAGCTAAAGTGTACGGATACACTCCAGTATATCTCTGAATTCCCTGGTCCCCTAGATCAGCGATAACGTCAAAGCCTACCCTAAAGGATCGCAAGTTCAATCTTCCACGTACGAAAGCAACAGATACTTGCTGTCCATCAATATTCCGTAGGATAACATTCTGCTCAATGTTGCTTACGTCAAGCTGCTCGATGGACAATAGGAAACCGTTTGTATAGGTAATGTTGCCAGCAACTGTCCAATTGTACATATTTTGGCTGAAAGATTACAACAATACAGTGCAAACTCTATATAACGACCCTCAAGGGACTGTGCATATTTTGACGTTATAGAGAGTTGTCGTTAAATGGAGAGAAGAAAAAACTGTATTTGAAAAAGAAAAAGTTTTAAAATCTTACTTGCCATGTTTACAGTTTGAAAGTTTGTGAGTAACTAAGAATAGGCTAACGTATAGATAATTCATGACTCCCACTAACAACAGTCTACACGTGCAAGCAATACCAATTTGTAAAAAAAAAAAAGAATTTCTTAGAAAGTTCGGTATGTGTAATGCCGACAGTCGAGTTTATTACGGGCTATGCAAATAAAGCGACAAGAGACGTACACAGCCGCGCAGTTTTGACTAATTTTGGCAACTTAAAAAGTAATCTTAGCTCAAAAAGTACTTTATATTATTAAATTTCAGTCGTTATTGAGAGTGGGTGTAATGCTTTATAGAGTGTACCATTGTATGGGAAACAAGCTAAACCAACCAAAGCCGAGTGATATCGACGCTTTAGGGAGTTTGTCGTTAAATCGAGTGACGTTACATGGAGTTTACACTGTATATCAATTATTACTTTTTGCTCATCGTTTCCTCACTGTTGTGGATCGTGGCTTTAATTCCTTCGGGAAACTAGCAGCCTTCCATTCTATTTCCTGGTAGCGCTACCGTCAAGCTTCAGCTGGTCAGAAATCTGGTCCGACTACCACTTGAGGCACCGGCCCCTAAGTCTATTCCTTTTTCTCTCTTTTCAGTTATTATCCGCCTTTCCAGGTTACCGGTCTTTCTACGTGGAACGTGAACATACTTTTTTATACGTTTTAGGCAGACTAATGACAGACGCTGTGCGTTCTTTATTCTCAGTTACTTCAGGACATTTGTCCGGTGGGATATCCAGGGAATCTTGAACCTGCGACACCAGCACAACATCGCTGATTTTAAGTGACTATGTCTAAGTTCTATTTAGGCTAATAAAGAAAACAAATTCCAAATTTTATGGACGGCTGATGCATGGCACTGAATAATACATCTAAATTGTGGTCCAACTACTCTATAAAAATTGGAAGAAGTCTTTGTTTTGAAGTTTTAAAAGTTAGCTCAAAATTCTCATAAGATATTGTTGTCACGTCTTATGTTATACCAGATTAAAGATCGTTTTGTGTGATTATTTCGCTTCCTATGAATGATGTATACCTTTTTACAATGTTGTAGATCACAAAATCTCGAAAAATTGTGCTGTTGGCATTTTTTATTGGATTAATCAAAATCATTGGGAAGCAAAAGTAAAAGGACTTTCGGTAGACTATAGCTTTTGCCCGGCCTGAAATATTTCAAAGTTCTTTGCTGCCTGATGGATAGTGAAGATGCAGCTGATGAAGGACCATATTCGATCAAAAGGTGTCTGCTTTCCAGATAACAAGGATGTAAGGTTTGTATATAATCTTACTTCAGAGCAACCCTAACATCATCAAGTTTCAGAGTACTCCAGCCTCGCCTTTCAACTTCATACACCGTTTCTTGTATGAGTTTACTGTAATAAGCTGCGTGATTTGAAACACGACTACGACTCTCTGAAAGCAAATGAAAATTTATAAGTTTTCTTAATGTATTTTATTTGTTTATTTGTGTAGATTTTTGTTTTTAAATTAGAAATAAAATATAGGGAAAACTTCATATCACAAAGGACTTTTATTTAAATAATTTACAGGTAGACTAAGTAAGTAATAAAGTTATTTATTAGACAAACAATTACAAGCAGCACATTAAAATCAGCTGACACCCAAACTAGGAAAACCTGTATCTTGGATGTCAGCACATTTCACACAATTTGTTACAGTTTATTACCGTTGCGTAGCTCCAATCTAAACTCAAAACAATACAACAATAATATTACATACTAAATAATAGACTACATTACAATGTATTAAATAATTAATTATTAATTACAATTACATCTGGTGGAAGGTTTTCTTTTACAGTAAAAGACAAAGACAAAGGTTGGTTCGACAAAGAAACTGTAGTGCACCTGATGGTAAGTACAGTGTAGTCCAAAAACGATAGCGACTATCAAAGGATGAAAATCCATTGATAGTCTCCGTCGTCATGTCGGCCCACATATACCACGACTGAAGGTCTCTAGGTATATAAGCTACTGAATATACACAAGCTGATCCCGAAACGCGACAGGCCAAAGCGAGTCACTATGACTGTCTTTACACTTGTGTACTGCTGGTACAGCTCAGTTCGGACATTCGCCCTACCTCCACAAACCTAGTACCAGGTGAAGATGAGTCCAATGATGTACTGCGTCCGCCCAACAAATGTCTATTCACTCTTCTCTTAAAGGCTACCAAATCATAATAACGTGGAAATACGACCCTTGAAAGCATATTTGACGCCTTAGCTGTTCGCTTGATGAATGTAGAAGCGAATCTTTGCGTGCGTGGATATAAGGTACTTCCACCACATACGGATGGTATATGGCACGGTGTCTTAGTGGTATTATGATGAAATGGGGCTGGTGGAATTAGAGAATTTAGCACCTGAGAATAATCCATTGTGCAACCGGTAAAAAATTGTGAGGTTGTCGCCTTTACTTCGATGTTCGATGTTCTGCATTATAGCCTGGATTTTCATCCTTTGATAGTCGCTTTCGTTTTTGGACTACATTGCACTTACCATCAGGTACTCTGTAGTCACTATGTCGAGCCAGTGTAAAAAAAAGCCTTAGTCAATGAGTAAATCGCCCATAAGTCTACGAGCCCTAGGAGCTCAGAGGGGCTAAATTATATTTAGTGGATCTGTGAAACCGCACCTGTGAAACTCTCCTCTGACTCTATACGTGGCTTTATAACAGGAATTATAATTAATAATAACAGGAATAATAATTTTATAAATATATTTTAAACTGCCGCGTTTTGTACTCATTAGAAATAATTTAACGGGACTTATACGCGAATAAGCTTATTTTTAACTGTAGCTCGATGATTCAATCTGGCTATACAGGCTCCGGTTACGAACAGACTGAAAAACCGCAGTCGGAAGTGGGATGTTACTATCTCTAGTCGTTTTTATTTTTGATAATTTGTATAGTGAATTAAAAGTAAGTTTCTTCGCACATAAGACTGGTTAAAGTATTTTTGATAATATTTGAAATTGTTATTACTCTCAAATATAGACAAATCAGAAGGTATCAAACATGCACGGCAAAAATAAGAACCAAGCAGTCTAAATTGCGAAGCCACCGTTTTACGTTCATTTAGTACGTCGAGCAATAATCAAAAGTAAGTTTCTTCGAGAATAAGTGGAGTAAAAATAAATAAATTAATTAATTAAAAATAGTAACGGCGGGCTCAAAAAGAGTTGTATTCAGAGCTGTAAAACATAATATTAACCCTTTGCGGTCGCATGTCTGCTCTCAGCCACCACAGCAAGGAACCATACGAATCCTATACTGTATGCAACAATGTATCAGTTTACATTATTTCGAAACAAAATGGATGGATGGATGACTGTATTAAATAAATAGATGTCTAAAGTTCACAAAATAATTACCAAATCTTGTTTATCAATCGTAATCTTACGTGTGATGTATCCCTGCTCTTTTGGCGGAAATTAATTCCGACCAGTACGATACCAATGTCCAAATTTAATACGTCCGCAAAGGGTTAAATAACTATTATTTTATTTGTTACTCTCAATTAATTTACTCGTCTTTAACGAAAAGTATAGTATGCATTTAATATTATTACTCACCCCATTGTCCATTTACATGAACACCGAATAAAAGTAAAAGGAATAATTTTACCATTATTAAAAAAATTAAATCATTAACGTTTTATATTTGTATCAATATTTAAAAAACTAGACTTCTAACAAGACGTAATAGTCGTCGATTAGATTAATTATTACATGTTAATTAGCTGATGATCGCTTATGATTAGATGACATTTGTAAAAGACTGATATATAATTGCCAAATTCTTGCAATTTACTCACGTAAGGGCGGAAATTGACTTGTGATGTTTATGTGTTGTATCATTCGAGGTGAGCTTACACCATTAATACATCTAATGATGATGAAATCTTAGGAGATTTCAGTGTTAGCGACGTTTCCAAATCACACGAATTAGGTGCGGAGTGCAGCTCTATTCGGCGAAGGTGAGCTTGCTGATGAATATGTTTTCGGAAAGAGTCTTTAACGTGGTAGGTATGCAGGAAGAAGAAAGTAGACCTACCGTAGGCTAAAGCGCAGGATAGCGTGTAAAGATGAGATGACAGAACGAAATGAAGAAAGTCCAGACAGCAAGTTGATAGACGTTTAATAAGCACAGTATAAAGTCTAGTAGGAATAATGAAGCACAAGTATGATAGTTCAAGTAGAAATAAAGTTCACGACACAATAATATAAATAACAAACACAAAAATAACAATGCGGGCGAAAACTATAAATAGCGAGCGAGTGGTGCGTGGAGGTACGTCGAATGAGATATCGAGACTGTTTGCCGGGTGCGCGGGCGCTCGCGTCGTGTGTACATGTACAATCCCCCCGCGTGCGCCTGTATCCCGCGGCTCTCTGAATTAGAGCCGTTTCCACCGCACGACACGATATTAAGAAATAAATATCAAGTGTGTTAGTACGAAATGTGTTGATAAAATTACTTAGATAAATAAGTGAAGATATAATAATGTTATTTAAAATAGTTGTTAGTTATAGGTTAGTATAGTAAAAAGAATAAGAAAATAGATAATGTTAAAGACAGAAATAAATAAATATATAGTGAGTATGCCACAAGTCAATTAGGAAGGATCTATTTGGTGCGTGAATGCTAGCACTTGTACAAATGCACTCTCTCATCCCAACCCCTCTTAACATGTTCACTTCGGCGTGACCCACCAATGGGTCACACTCAACTGTTCCGTGTAACAAGTTAATACAGTCCTGCCTCACACGGAAAAACGTAGACATTCGCCTCGGCGCGAACGTTTTAATCTAATGGGACAGGGAACCAACACAACTCAACTAGAGAGAGGCAGGATGCAGTGTCTGGGTACTGATAACCTGTCAGCACTCTAGGTCTTTCACAATACCTTGCCTCAATAGTCGGGTAGACTAGGCTGCCATTAGCACACAAATGACAATACATTTTATATTCTAGATGACAGATGATTAATACATATCGAGGGGAGAAAGGCTATTTGGCAAGCGACATTTTTTGGTGATTTAGAAATTTATATCGAAGGTGAAACGCTATTTGGTTTAAGCGAAATTTTTTGCTGATATATTTTCGGAATCAACGATTTTTACCGATTACAAATATATATATTACTATATCACCTAAAATGTCGCTTGAACCAAATAGCCTTTCACCCCTCGATATAATATTAGGTCCTTACATATGAAATTGGCGTTCTTCGTACTGGCCACTTTAATCACAAATTTCTCCTCTTTGGTAAGGAATTCCAAATTCAAATTTGTACAGCTATAGACTCATGTATTTGTGCTTCGATGATCGTCATTCATTTGTTTTTTTCTTCTGTTTTTTTCTGTTTGCGTCACTCATTTTACAAAATAGAAAACTTAAAATATCGCATTATTTCCGCCGTGGCACTAGTGCTGCGGAAACAACTCGAAGGGTGAATGATGTGTATGGCGGTCGTGTTGCAAAAGAAAACACAATTCGTTTTTGGTTCCAACGTTTTCGTTCTGGAAATTTCGACCTGCAGAACAAGCCCCGTGGACGGCCTGAGACTCAAGTTGATAATGAAGAGATGAAGGCTATTGTGGAAGCGGATCCATCGCAAACCACGTCCGAGTTAGCTGCAGGCTGCGATGTTAGTGAAAAAACTGTTTTAATTCACTTGAAGCAAATTGGGAAGATTAAAAAGCTTGAAAGGTGGGTATCTCACGAATTGACTGAAGCAAACCGGCAAACGCGCGTCGACTGCTGCGTTACATTACTAAACCGGCACAATAATGAAGGTATTTTAAACCGAATCATTACCTGTGATGAAAAATGGGTTCTTTACGATAATCGGAAGAGCTCAGCGCAATGGTTGGATCCTGGCCAGCCAGCCAAATCCTGCCCCAAGCGAAAATTAACCCCAAAAAAGTTACTTGTAAGCGTTTGGTGGACTAGTGCCGGTATTGTTCATTACAGTTTTCTCAAATCTGGCCAGACTATTACGGCTGATGTCTATTGTCAGCAATTGCAAACCATGATGGAAAAGCTAGCGGCTAAACAACCTAGGCTGGTCAATCGCTCAACGCCACTGCTGCTTCACGACAACGCTAGACCACACACTGCGCAACAGACGGCTACTAAATTAGAAGAGCTTCAATTGGAAAGTCTAAGACATCCTCCGTACTCCCCGGACCTTGCTCCAACAGATTACCATTTTTTTCAAAATTTGGATAACTTCTTGCAAGGGAAAAAATTCAACTCCGATGGGGCAGTCCAAATCGCCTTCAAAGATTTTATTGAATCCCGTCCGACTGGTTTTTTTAGTAAAGGGATCAATGAACTACCTATGAGATGGCAAAAGTGCATAGAAAATAATGGTTCATACTTTGATTAATTAAATATATTATATTAAAAAATATTCGACTTTTTGTTCCTCCCATACAAAACGCCAATTTCATATGTAAGGACCTAATATATGTCGAGATCATTAGATCTCGACATATATTTGTATAACTTTGTCATTCTGCATAGGGGGGTGCATTTTGACCCAAATTTGTGGAATAATTTTGAATACGGAATAAGTTAAAATTAGATGCTCTGGGTAATCTAGTAGGAGCAGAAAATCCTATAGATGGCAAAATTTTAGGAGCTTCGAGAAGATTATTAACAATTTTATAAAGAAAAACCAAGTCAAGCATCCGTCTTCGATCGACTAAACTATTCATATGGAAGTACTGTAATCGATCGCAATAATTTAATAATTTTTTACCAAGACCACAAGAAAAGGTAATATGCCATAAAATATCACTTATAACGTTTAAAGGCAGTAAAAACACCATAATTGCTCACTGATACGTATATTGCACGAAATCCTTAGCATTAAACATAAAATTTACAAAAACAAGCAATAATAGTGCGAGCGTCCGTCTGTAAGGCGCGCGGCCGATCGAGAGACGTCACGTGAATCTCCCTCCTACCGTCCACCGCGGACGATGCGTAAGCGATCCGTATAAACATTACGGCATCCGCGAGAGTGGATCGGCAGAGTGCACGCTACACACTTGTATTAGTAAAAATCATGTTATTTTTAAGAATAAAAAATAATTCTAGATATTTATCAATTTGTATATACAAATATCTTATTGTTGACTGGTCCGGTATATATAGTGTTCAGCGTTACAAGTCAGTCGCCACTCCTAGAGTTTATTGTACTCTTGTCCTTCTCTGTACTGATTAGTATCAGTCAAATATGTAATTAATATACTGATAATAATATAGTCGTGATTAGATTTGAGTTCCTGAAAGTTTATAAGATACAATAAAAATATAAAAAATTGGTCGGGCAATTGGATGGCATGTCCTTTAAATGTTAGGATTAAAAAGGATATTCTAGGATATAGATGGATAGAATAATGGCCCGAATAACAGGTTTCATTACATACATAATAAGATATAGAAGGATAGCGGTGCGATAGCCTGGATTTAAGAAAGAAATACCGGGAAAAAAGGATAATAGAAAAGTCTATATAAAGAACTATTACTTAGAGACCTGGATAAGAAATCTTGTATTGGAGAGGGAACTGGTGCGCAATGTCCGGTGAGCCGCCCGTAAGAAAGGTTTGAAGGCGTGGGCTCTTTACACGTACCCTTCCCAGAGAGGAAGCCGAAATAATGCTACTTGGTCCCCGAGCGACTGGATGAATTTCGTTTCCCAGGCCTGGGTGTAGTGATTAGAAGGATACCCCGGGGGGTTTTAGTCAGTAGGAATCTGACACACCGGGGTCGCTGCCCTCACAGCAATCCTGATGGTCCTATGCAGGATTTTCCTCTAAGTTACCAAAAAAAGGAATTTTGTATTGCGTTACCAAATAATAATATATCGTCTCGCTTTATCTCTTTCTGGGTGGGCGGAGATACATCAGTGCGTATTCACTTTACGTTTATATGTCGTGCAGCTGATCACAGTTCTCAGCGCAACCTACACATGGCATTTTTATTAGATACTATGCTGTTTTCCTCACGATATTTTCATTTACTGGTGACCATGTGATGCCTAACTCCTTATTTAACCTGGCAAATCCAGAAGACGAGCCCGGGATACGAGCTTCCGCTTGCTCACGTACCTGTGCATGATTACCAGTTCCTTATTCACAAAATATTAATAATGAGTATTATTGTTAAGTATTATTAGTTATTATTGGTATTAATCAAGTATTAAAAGGATAAAATATTATATTATTATAAACTCTAAAACTTATCTGGTAGTTGGAAAACTCGCATGCGACATCTCTTTCCTTTCCGGTTCCAAACTCTGCGCTGGGTCGATGGACACCTGTTTGGATCATTGCATCCAGCATCGAACACACAATTAATTTTTATACATTTACAGAACTCCGACACAATATCAAACGCCTTCCTTTTCGCCACACAACTACTCAAGCCGCCGCCGTTAAGATTTGTGCAATCCTGCCATATTCTTCCTGTCACTTTTTATGCTTGCCAAGATAAAATATATTTATTGCAAAGTATACGTTAATTGTTAATGGTGTTCGCATAAATATTTAGCATTTAATAACTAATCTTTATATTATATCCAGCCTAGAGTATCAGTGATATTTGCTGTTGTGCTTCTCTATTATGGTAAGACATGGTTAAAATATTTATAATGAGTAAGATACTTTATGAGATTTACTTTGTGTAACGTATTGTGAATAATGATCACTGAGAAGGCCTAACAAGGTCTACCGCGTGCTAGTCGTGGTACTGCCGTCGTTCATATGGATGAAGAAGTACCCAGGAGTTTTTATTCGGTGAGAGTCGCTCCTCGGTCCATAACGGATTTTCTACTGGTTAAAAAAAAGGTATCCGTCGATATACAATAAAAATAAAACTATATTTTATAATTGTAATAAATTTAATTCATACAGGACAGTTGTAACACACTCTAGGAAATTCTATTTTGTTGTGAACAATGTCTGTCACAATCGGTGTAAAGATTTCTGGTCCCCAATCATTAACTCCTGGAAAGGTTAGTGATCTATCATACTGGAATAAAGCAAAGTATGAAAATTAGAATTAAGGCTTAGATCCCACAGCGGAATTTCACCGCGCGGGAAAATATCGCGCAAATTTTATTCATGAACGAAGATTCACCTAGCTTGCATTGCGAAACTATTTTTATCATCACATAGTTTTCAGTTTCATGCAGGTGAAGAGAAGATCGCTGTCTATGAATTTGGCATCGTGCTATCTCATTTTAGCAGCGGTAAAAACTTGCCGGGGGAAAGTTTCTTTTATACGCTAAGCGGGTGTTTTCACGACGTCACCCTTCAGCGGTTAGTATGTGGTGCCTGAATTTATACTAAATCTAGAAAACCCAGAGGTGCCAGGATTTGAACTTATACACGATATCGCGCGTGAATACCTGCACATTCTCCTTGTTATGTTTATGCTATAATTGAAAGACAATTCGCGTATTATAAGAAATCACTAGCTTTAATATTCGCAATTATCATTGACATATATTTGGTTCTCTTTTTCATGCAACTGTCTTGAAGTTGGTTACAGATCCATCCGCCGCTGTCTTCGTCCGATTGCTATCGGATACGCGTACGATTGTAATGTTTTGTATGTTCGGATAGTGTAACACTCCTCTAGGCACCACAGCCTCATTTTTAATATGAAATTCTAAAAATAATATCTTGGAAAGAAAAAAATAAACAACGAGAAATACTTACTAAAGTGGTTAGGACATCAGTAATATTATCTCGAGGCAAATATCGTACTAAATTATTACTGTTAGGGGTATTTCCGTTTATGTTCACCGATAAACTGTCATCTGTCAGGTCTTTTAGAATCTGAAATATTTTTTTATATTATCATCTAACTACGGTTGAAGTAACTTACCGAAATCACTAAATTTCTCCTATCGAATTTAGTAACATACGTATTAACGGCTACGAATCCACATGACGCCATGTTAGATGTCACTCTCATATAGTTAATATTCCTTATATCCTTATAGGTTTTTTTACACTGGCTTGACAAAGGAACTGCAGTGAACCTGATGGTAAGTACAATGTAGTACAAAAACGATAGCGACCATCAAAGAATAAAAATCCATTGATAGTCTCCGTCATCATGTCGGCCCACATATACAACGACTGAAGATCTCTAGGTATATGAGCTACTGGATACACACAAGCTGATCCCGAAATGGGACAGGCCAAAACGAGTCACTATGAGGGTCTTTGTTGTGGTCGTAGCCGATTAATCAGCCTTTGCCTCGACAAAATATCAACCTTTGAACGATCACTAGTAATTTTTGAATATTGTTGTAATCTTAGTTTGAAATGTTCCACCATTTCTAGCGATGTTTAAATAGATTGTAGTAGTTTCTATTTGCAAATACTTACTGAAAAGTCATAAGTAACCAATGGATGCGTATACATTGCTGTGTAATGATAGTTTTGGTTGTTCAGGTTAGCAAGTACATCAAATCCAATTGCAACATTGTGCATTTGTAATCTTGCTTGGACATCCACCCTCCCTAAGAATGTTCTATTCCAAACCTGCTGAACTGTATGTTGTACTATATTCAAGTGTTGAACTCTGACCAAAAATCCGTTGGTATAACTGATCGTGCCCAAAATCTCGGAGTTGAAAACCGTTTCGCTGTTGATAAATAATGCGTTTTAAAAAATGTACTTTATAGCATGTAGACGCCGCCCGATACGTGCTTGTGTTAAAACGCCCTAAGGGTCGTTAGGGTGTTACGGGACGCACAGGGTAAAAGGATGCGCGCGCGCACGGGATGCTTGCTAAGTTAGTGGACTAGCGAGACCGAAGACTAGAGTACGTGCGTGTGCGTCGCAGTTCGGTGTGCCTTAAAGTGCAAATAAATAGTAAAACGCCAAAATCCGTGTCTTCCTACCACCACATCTACGACCACCGGTCATAATAACTCTTTGATAAATTCCGTTAAAAGAATTTTCCTACATACTTGTACTGAGAATAGGATTAAGTATCTAAAAGAATTTCGCAAGCTCATAGTATGACTAAATGGAGTATATCGATATTTCTAGATTATTGTTTTTGTACAGTTTTAAGATTAAATGAGTTTCATTTAATCTGCTATCATCTTTCACTTCTACCATCGAGTATACGGTATAGGGAATATACCAAACCTGGTTTAAGATACCTGCAAATTTCGTTGCATATTTTATTATGTTTGTTACGTTATATAATTAATCGATTTTAATTTTCTGATTTAAAAATGTAGAAAATAATGCTATACAGGCTTATAGAAAATTCTAACAAAATTCTTACTTCACGGTTTGGCTTGTGTCTGGAACAGAAAAAGTGGACCACCCTCTTTCCTCAATCGTTTTAAGAGTTTCATGGACAACATCCATCACATAATCCAGATGGTTTACAAGACGTACATTGCTCACTACGGAAATAAAAGCGATCAAATGAAAAATAATTAATTTCAGGTTTTCGTCAACCATTACCGTAACCTCACTAGAATTCTTCGAATTTCATGGTCAGAAGAACGATGCTTGCATTATTTTAAAGTACCGTGGGGAAGTCTCACTGGACGCTCTAATTATAAACTTAAGGAGGATCATAATGAGACTCCATAATGTAAAAAGAAATCATGAGCTTCCCATAATAGTTTGGTAACAAACAAATGAGCCAGTTACAAAATTGGATATGATTGAAGAATCATTATAATATCTCTCTATTTCAGAAGGAAAGCACTTCAAATGGTTACAAAAGAGCAGCTGGAGAGCAGTTTCAATAAAAGTCAAATTACCTTATCAATCACATAATTATCAAAAATTAAAGCACGTACAAGCAGGCTACATACTATTTGTTAGTTACTTAATAGTCCTAATAGTAATTTGAAATGTTTTTATTAAAGCAAATAATATATATGATTTTTTATTTTTTTGCTTTTTCACTCTAAAATAATAATTTGAATACCTTATAAGAATGTAATTTTTAAGTCAAAGATTAATTGTAAGTTAAATAAAACTAAAAAAAGTGAACCATGCTCTCAGTCTGTCGGCGTCTCGTCAAATGATTTAAAATTAACTTACGTTGTCCATTGATACAGTTGTTGTAAAATGTTATAAACACGAATATTGTTACTAAATATTTTAATTGATACATTTTTGTTATAACGACCAAAATTACCGAACTCACGTCTTAATCCCCTATCCAGACACGATTATCAAAAACACAATGAAATTAATATAGAATTTATGATAAGATTTTCTTTTTAGATCCAATATCGCAAACTGATTTGATTTCACGTATTCCCTTTATCACGTTATTCAAGCTGTATGCCGGAGTGCTACGGAAAGAGGTTGTTAGTTATTATTTAATTAATTATTTATATGCGGACGCTTGACCTCAATCACACCTGGTGGAAGGTGAAGATGAGTTCGATGATGAACCGCGTCCGCCCAACAAATGCCTATTCACTCTTCTCTTAAATACTCCCAGGTCATTAGATCGCGGAAATATGGCCGCTGGAAGCATATTCCACTCCTTGGCCGTTCGCATGATGAATGTAGAAACGAATCTTTTCGTGCGGATATAAGGAACATCCACCACATACGGATGGTATCCGACACGATGTCTAGTGGTTTTGTGGTGGAATGGGGCTGGTGGAATCAAATAATGCAGTTCCTGAGGCCACTGTGCGTCGATGCTTGATGCCAATGTGGCTATTTCACGGCTTGATAGCGCAACTGCAGTAGCCCTGCCTGCAACGCTCAAAGTCTTGGGTTCGAGTCTCTCTAGCGGTAAACTTTTCTATGAGGAATAGGTTTGCTTGTTGTGAGTCATGGATATGTATTTTATTGTGTAAAACTGCGTCTAGTGCCCACAGCACAAGCGCAAGAAAACATTGAGACTAGTTCATTGTTTCTTATTGTTCACAAAATTATTATATTTTATTATTATTATTATACTGGCAAAAAAGAGTATAATCCTAACAACTATGACAGATATGTTGCTTTTTTACAAGAAATCCGTTTAATTTTTTAAGTCAGTACTTAACCCTTTTCTTGATCGTGTATCCGTTGAGATACATCAGAATTTACAAAACCTATTGCCATAAGTTTGTAGCGCAAACTTAATATTTTTATATGAATATTTAGGTAATTTCTCAGTTTTTGAACGCACGGTTAGTTTCTATTAGACATCGTTGGAACATAAGGGTTCAACGGTATGAATATTATTTTGATATTGAAAGAAAGAACATTCTGCCAAGTTAAGGGTTAATAGCGAATATCACAACTGTAGTGTTAGGCACAAAAATGACTAGTAAAGAATTGTCCCTTTACAATTTTATAGATAATTGAGATTTCAAACCGAAATTATAGCATAATTCTGTTGATTTTTATCAGTATATTTATTTATCCGAATGTGGTAGACATTCATTATATCCGCAAGAAAAAAAAATCGCTTCTACATTCATCAAGCGAATAGCTAGGGAGTGGAATACGCTTCCAGCGACCATATTTCCATGTTCTTATGACTTGGAAGCCTTCAAGAGAAGAGTAAATAGGTATTCATTGGATAAATACTTCCAACATACGCCTCATCTGCAACTTTCAACGGGTGTGATTGGCATTAATCTTTTTTTTTTTTTTTACACTGGCTCGACGTAGTGACTATAGAGTACCTAATGGTAAGTACAGTGTAGTCCAAAAACGAAAGCAACTATCAAAGGATGAAAATCTATTGATAGTCTACATCGGCATGTCGGCCCACATATACCACGACTGAAGGTCTCTAGGTATATGACCTACTGGATATACACAAGCTGATCCCGAAACGCGACAAGCTGAAACTGGTCACTATGACGGGCTTTACACCCATGTACTGTGGTCGCGATCCAGACGGGCACCAACGCCCTACCACCTCGCTGCTGCTCGTTTAGCACCACCCAGGAGTCACGTGTAGGGAAACTAGGGTTAAGCCTACGGACGCGAGCAGCTTGGACTCCCAAAAATAATAAAAAAATATTCTAAATTATACAGGATTTTGTAAAACTGGCGATGTGAATTAAGATAGCTCTTTCAAAATTAGTGACGAGTCATTGTCAAGCGTGGATCCATTTCGATTTAATCTCAGCTTCTAAGCTACCCTTTTCGGGGTCTGATAGGTTGACATGGACACCAGTTTGAATGCGTCCATTGGATAGACTTCTGTCAAGGTGTAATCCGCTAAAGGCTGCAGCATTTTAGAATTAGCTTTGATTGTTTAACATTTAGAAATATTATTAAAACTATCTATTATTTTATTAAATATTTTATTCGTATCATTAATTTAGAGTATCTGGTAATATTAGAGTTACAGAATATTTTTAAGAAATATGAAAATTGTGTACATGTACTTTATTAAAATCAACAAACTACATACATACAAAAGTGGCTGTGACCAGCAACACGCATAAACACTCATACACCCACCGAAACACACAGACACATACATTGGATACGGCCACTAATGTATTTCTGATCATGCCGTAATGGATATAGCATGGCCATATATTATTATTAAAATAACTATTAATAATACGTTTTTTATACGTTACCTGAAGAAAAATATTTAAAGAAACTGTTTAAGGGCAAGTCAGACTCTCATACCGAGGATTCCGTAATAACTTATAGAAAGGAGTAAGTTTATAATAGCATAAATAAATTGTGATGTTACTATAAACTCCTGTTTTTGGGATGTTTTTCTTCACTTGTGCTATAAAAAAATGACGTCTTGCAAAAAAATACTCTTGTTCTGTGGCAAAAAACATAAAGCTTTCGATTCTCTTAGACAAAATGTAAAAAATTGCGGTATTAATAGCCGTGCCTTTTAGCTGAGTTTATTTAGAATTGGTTTTCAGTGATCGTTATTAATTTTAACTCGACACTTCCACGAATTAATTTGTTTATTACAGTTCATTACAAAAATCAATTTAAAATAATGCATATCAAAATAAAAATTAACGAAAAATTATTTTCATTATTTAAATCAAACCTTTAATAAACAAAAAGTAATATTTAGGATTATTCTTGTAATTAAAGTAAATAATACCAAAATAAATGTTTAGTTTCAATAAATATATGTGTAGAAATATGAGTCTGCGTGTATTGAAAGTTCCTGTGAAAAATGGGGATATTCTTTTTTCCTTTTGAGGCATGGACCCTTAAAAATGGCATGTGAACAGTTTAGGAATTTCCTTTTTTCGGATTATTTTGTAAAAATATTATTCATCATCATCATCAGCCTATCCTAGTACACTGCGAAACATACGCCTCTCCTAACAAGTGACATTGAGCCCGGTGTTCGGCTTTTCTCATCCAATCCTTTCCGGCCACCTTTTGCAAGTCGTCGTTCCACCTTACTGGTGCGTGCCCCACGCTACGTCTGCCGATCCACAGTCTCCACTTAAAAACCCGCCTGCTCCAACGACCATAGGTTCTTCGGCATATATGACCTGTCTACTGCCAGTCGAGCCTTCTAATACGGAGAAATTACGAATATGAATTGGAGAGTGATACGGAAATATATTATTAAGGGCTGCGAATTAGAAATCTTGCTAATGCAGAAAAAAGGTGTTATAATAGTATGTACTTTAATTTAGATTTGTACAGGAGTCTGCCATTACCGGTCTGAAGGGAGAATGCCATAAATATTCATATGCACGGTGCGGGCGCCGGACGCCGCAATTAATTGAACATCTGTAAGCTTCCGGAGCTGGATTTGTGCAACGCGGACGAAGTGGTTGCATCCTTACTGAAATTTATTGGTAGTACAGTACTGTGCGATCTCGTTAGGGGAAAACTGCATTATTCGTTCATTCGATAAAGGCTATTTTATCCAAAAAACATACACTGAAATGCAAATTAACTTTATATAAATAGGCTTATTGCAACCACTTTGAAAACCTCAATAAAATACACTACCACTGGCTTGGAAACTATAGGATCTATCGAGAAAATCCTTTTCGGCACTCTGGTAATCGCTCTATTCAAAAGTTTGTTCCTTAGATACAAATTGAATTGATTATAATGTAAAACGCTCAGGAAAACATTAATCGATGATACTCGTAATTATATTCACTTTTAATTAAAAAAATAAATAAGAATAAAATAATTTATTGGACAAACAATTGCAAAGCAGCACATTAAAATCAGCTGACACCCAAACTAGGACAACCTGTATCTTGGATGTCAGCACATTTCACACAATTTGTTACATACAGTTAATAACTACTAGAGTCCCTGTCTGAGTGTATTTTTTTTTAGTCAATCTTTTTTAAACGTTGTAGAATGATTTTGCTTGATATCATGAAAAAATTGAACATTTAACCTTCCCTAACTTCACTATTTTAGAGTTTTAGTCTTAAAAACTTAGAGAAAAGAATAAAATTAGATAAGAGCAACACTATTTAGGTTTTTTTTTTAATATTTTTTTTAGGGGCCTTTAACTTAATCATATCATCCCCATCGTAGCCTAATACATAGAAATAAAACCTTTCATACCTCACCTTTCATACAGTTTCCATAGCATTTCGGCAGTTGCTTTAGTGGGCACAGCCAAAATGCTATGGAACATACCAACATCCAATCTATTTAATTTTAATTTACATATAACATCCTTCCTTACATTAGCGTTCTGGACACACCACTATTTAGGTTAAGTAAGGAAGTGACAAAGTAACGAAAGCAACTTTATAGTTAATGAAAACGACGTTATAAAGAAAATTCTATCAAAAGCCAATAAACACGTTTTGCCCATTCTGTTTCAACAATTCTTGCCGTAGACTTTATAGAGAATTTAAACGGTCGTAAAAATAAGCAATAAAGATCGCTCAACATTGTTGAAAGATTTCCTTATTAGAACAATTAAGATTTTATTATTAAATTGTTTTGTTATGAAGCATTACATTTGTTTCTTGGTTATATATATTAATTACATAGTATGTTTTCAAAATCGATACGACACGATAAGAATTCCAAAATACACCTGAAAATTAAATAATGCGAGAAAATTAAAAAGTTATAGTTTTTTTTTTTACACTGGCTCGACATAATGACTACAATATACCTGATGGTAAGTACAGTGAAGTCCGAAAACGAAAGCGACCATCAAAGGATAGAAATCCGTTGATAGTCTCCCTCGTCATGTCGGCCTACATATACCACGACTGAAGGTCTCTAGGTATATGAGTAAATGGATATGTACAAACTGATTCCGAAACGCGACAGGCCCTAACACCATACAAAAAAGTTATATGAAATGGAAGAAAGTTAATTAGTTTCAACTGAAACCAAGGTTTTCTGTCGGACATTAAAAGCCAATTCGAAAATGTCTCAGAGACAGGTAGTTTACCATATTCAATATTCTAGGAGCCTCTGTACACTTTATCCTCATTTACTCCTCAACATAACTGTGCCATAGGAAGTGCCATAAAATCCTATCTTTGGCTTTTTTATTTCTGCCGGCCTTTCGCAAGTCATAGCTTCACGCTACCCAGAGGATTAATCAACACCTTCTCAGTAAATGCATGTTTTTTTTAAAACTCTGTATAGATTTAAAAGAATTTGCAACCGAATAAACGGTATCATCCATCAGAATTCGATTTCGCGTCAGATCAAAAGCGGATATCGTTAGGATTCAATTAAAAGTCGTGAGATTTGTCGCGTGCGGGGAATATTTATGAAATCGAACGGCTGTGACGGAAGGCGCTTTGGTAAATGTCGATCGTTACTGTGAAAAAAAATATTTTACTAACGCTCATTTTTAGGAATTGTTCTTAAAAAGTCTCTTTTTAAAGGACAATGAATCATTAGCGTTTAAAATTTAAGGAGAGATTTTAAAAGTTGACGTAAAATATTTTATTAAATGTGCTTAAAAATTTGTTCAATTTAATGATTTTTTTCATACAAATATAGCCTAGTCAGTAATGTAAATGTGTTAGCTCAGTTTAATAACGAAAAAATCATAATGGATTTTATTTATCTAATTAGCACTCCGTGATTAAAATATTTTTGTAAGAAATACGTATTGCTATAGATTTTGCTTCAAAATTGAATATTTTTCCAATTAACAAAGATTTACTACCTAACGCAAAATAAATAAACATAAAATGCCCATAAAATTAATGACATTACGTGTATGGTGAAGTATCTATTATTTTTAAAGCACTAAATGTATGGGAGACGAAACAAAAATACAGGAAAATATCAATTCCGCGGTCATTCATGAGAATATATCAAAAAGTTTCGTAGGCCCCAACAGATGTCGTCTAGACGGTCTGGAACATTGCGAGTGTTTTATTTTCTCGCTTACTTTAATAAAAACTGAGTGTTTGTATTCATGTATTTTCTACATATATGATAAATAATTATACCTATATCTTTGGTTTTACTATTTCCTTAACAATCATGCCAATATTTGTAAGGTCATAAGTAATAATGTAGTAAAGTGGTAACTAATCATAGATGCACAACATGTAATCAGATTAATGAAAAACGATTATACTATATGGATATACACAAGCTGATACCGAAATGATACAGTTTCTTAATCACTGGATTCCACGCTGATGATAATTAAAACCCATTATCTCTTGGCTTCAAAACATATAATTTTACTGTCAGTATAGTTACATAAACCACATCTTTCCTTCTTATATGTATATACACGATCAACATTGGGTGTATAAATTTTCCTCAGTTGACTAGACAAAATAAATCTAAGGTATTTTGTCATCCTTATTTAGGATTTAATATAACGTTTTAATATAAGTTAATTAAGTTTCCTTGGCACGAATTAATAAGAGTTTAATTAAACGTAATTTTACCCGGTTATATAAAATATAGAACGTAAGAGGTAATTTTACATTGACAAGTTTAATTTCCCTTGAGTTTTGTATGAAATTGATAATATTAATTAACCTACGCGCACAGTTACACGTTCATTTTAGTAAAAAATTGTTAATTTGTCGATTGTGTGCTACGAGGTTTCTCGTAGCTTGTATTTTTGCTATACGAGATTTTTCGTAGTGCATCACTTATTACATACGCGTGTCTCTATATTCAAATAAAATTAATCTATATGGTATCCGTGTATTCAAGCCAGACGCTCTATTCATGAAATAGTGTTTCTGTACAAAATTTTTATTGCGATGATAGCCTAGAAATTCTCCAGAGCATTCAGCTGAAAGTGCCACGTTCAGCCCCAAGGCCTTGCTCATATGAACCATTTGCCACAATACATATCCTTTTTTTTTGGTTTCTCGGGGGAAAATCCTGCGTAGGACCATCAGGGCCGCTGTGAGGGCAGCAACCCCGGTGTGTCAGACTCCTACTGACTAAAAACCCCCGGGGTGTCCCTCTAATCGCTCTTCCCGAGCCTGGGAAACCAAATTCATCCAGACGCCCGGAGAGCGAAATGCCTTGTCGAGGCTGCCTCTCTGGGAGGGGTAGGGGGAAAGAGCCCACCCTTCCAACACCTATCTCACAGGCGGCGCGCCGGACACTGCACACCGCCACCCTCTCATCCGGACAGCAGACTCCCTCAAGTCTACTGCCCGGCTATTGTCACCGGGGGATGTCGCGCTCGCTCTGAGCGAACGCATCCCTCCGGCGACGGTGCCTTGGCCGCCGAATAGCCAGAGAAGATGTTCGCTCTCTGATCCTTTCGGCGGCCTCCTTCAGCACAATACACATCCGCACCAACCTTGGCAAACAGGCTCCTTCAAGACGTATGTATAGGACTTTAATAAAATTCATAATGGAAGTCAAGATATATTTTATAGTTCTCTAATCTCTTTCAAAGCAAATGTTTTAAAATTGTTTCACTGTTATTATAATTGTAAATTTATAGTGTGTATAAAGGATCTCTTGTTTTCTATCGCTGTGCCACAGGCAATTTTTACACTCGAATTTCACTTTGTTTATATGGAAATTTACTTTTTAGTGCATGTTGCGCTTTAATGTAATTGGAGTCGTTCACTATAGATGTATATGACATGTTATCTATTGTTATTTTTGAATGTACATATACACTCTGTTTGAAAGCCTATTAAAATAAAATAAAATATGTAAATATCACTATTTATGACATTTTGAAATAGTCCCTCGTGCTGTGTATCTTTACTCTATTATTCTATTCCTAACACTTTTCTGCGTGCTGACACAACAAATAAGTGTCAGCCGAAAATCATCACTTGATGTCTCAGTTTTAAATCAAATAACTTTATTAACACAAATACTATTTATTGTTGGCAAGAACAATTTTTGTGGCTCTTTAAAAACTTTGAAATTTTGTAACTTTTAATTTACGACTCTTCCGACTGAAAAGGTTGCCGAGCCCTGCTTTAGTGGGATGCACGCCACTGGCAAACACGTAATACTTTAATAGGGAAAAAGCTTATAGAGTTGCGTAAAGTAAGCGTAAAACATCCCTTTGATGTATTTAAAGACTGCTTTTCATTAAAGCACTGGAAACTTTCTTATTAATATCTCGAGGATGTTTACTGCACACGCCTTTGGTGACACACGAAGCGTGAAAACTGGATACGTATGTTCTGCCCTTTCTCTCTATACAATTATAATCGTTAATTTCTGTCAGGTCTTTTTAATTATGTCGTAAGTTATTATTAAAAGATTCTGTTTGCGATTTCGTCTTCATTAGCAATTGAAAACAATCCTTATTGTAGTCGAATTCAGTGAGTAAAAGTATTTATCTCCTCTGTTAGATAATTTACAATATTATGGAGGACCACAACGTTAATTAACCAACGAAGGATATGACGGCTAGTACTACACAGAAGTCAAGCTATATCTTTGGTCTTTTTTTTTGGTATCCCGGGGGAAAGTCCTGCATAGGACCATCAGGGACGCTGTGAGGGCAGTGACCTCGGTGTGTCAGACTCCTACTGACTAAAAACCCTCGGGGTGTCCCTCTGATTGCTCCACCCGGGCCTGGGAAGCCAAATTCATCCAGAGGCCCAGAGAACAAGAAGCCTTGTTGAGGCTACCTCTCTGGGAGGGGAAGGAGTAATATCTTCGGTCCTACTTAATCAATTGTGACAAATACATCGCTGTTGTTGAAAATGTAATTTGTATTAAAACTGTCTGGTTAACATTTAAAAATAAAATAATTTATTTAAAATTAAAATAAAAAAATGAATTACGCATGGCATCTGATAGAAATGTCATGTGTAAGTGCCCTGAGAACGGCGATCAGCTCCGCCACTGGTCACGTTGGGTACGACATCTAAGCGCAAAGTGGATACAGCCACTGATGTATCTCTGCTCACCCCCTTTTTTGGTAACCCCGGGGGATATACGTAACGGACCTTCAGGGGGCAGTGAGGGCCGGCCCCGATATGTCGGACTTGCACGGACTAAAACCCCGGGGTGTTTCTTCTCCCGCCTGCCGAGTGCCAAGGGCAAGGCTGAGCCATCTTCTTCGGCACCCGGCGACTTCTAGCCTTCTGCAGGCCCCGCCATCTTGGTAGGGGTCACTGCTCACCCCGAAAGGGATATAGCATGTAGACGCCCCCCGACACGTGTTTATGTTAAAGCCCTTAAGGACGTTAGGGTGTTACGGGACGCGCGGGGTAAGGGGTGCGCACGCGCAAGGTATGCTCTAGCAAAAGCAGTCGACTACCGAGACTCAATGTTAGAGTACGTGCGTGTGCGTCGCAGTTCGGTGTTAAAGTCCAAATAAACAGCAAAACGCCAAAATCGGTATCATTCTACCAACACACCCACGACCACCAGTCATAGAAGTTAAAAATTAAAATAAAAGTTTTTTTAAATTGAACGGATATTATGTTCATCAGAATAAGTATGCGGGTCTTTTTAAAAATGATTTAAAAGCACAGGCCCTTTATGGCCCAATCAGCAGCATTAACACAACAATGCGAAATGAAATTAAATAATCACAAAGGACTTCTGATTGAGAGTATAGACCTCTCGAAAGCTTTCAATTACTCGACTGTCACTTACAATGAGGATGCCAGCTTACTGATGTTTTTTTTCGCTCCTCTGTCATTGATGGAGTTGTCATTGATTTTTTTTCGCATTGTCAAATTTCTATTATTCGATTATGGAAATTTTTGTATTATAGTCTCGATCCATATAATATTTAATTGTATTCATACTTTGTCATATAAATTGTTATCCTACTTAAAATTAACTCATTTTAGACTTTCGTGATTTGTACTCATTATAAATACTTCAGCGGGTCTTATGTGCGAAGGAAGTAACTTTTAACTATAGCTCGATGTTTTAACCTGGTTACGCAGACCATGATCACGAGCAGATTGAAGTACCGGAAAGATTTAGTTGAGAACAGAAAATTACTTCCTCTATCCATTTTTGTTTCTAGATAATATTAATAGTTTTTTTTTTATACCGACTCGACACAGTGACTGCACCATACCTGATGGTAAGCATTGTGCAGTCCAAAAAACGCCAACGACTATTGAAAGGTAACAAAAAACCCATCGGTAGTCGCAACGATCATGCCAGCCTGCACAAATATCTCTTCACGCTACGTTTAAAAGATCCCATATCATAGGATGGAGGGAACACGCGCGCCGGAAGACCATTCCACAGCCCAATGACACGGCAAAAGAAGGAGTTAGAGAACTTCTTTGACCTAGCCGGGATGTGAGATACCGTATAGCTGTGACACCGCAAACCCGCACGCGTGGATCTATTCAGGAAGGAAGAGGGCGGAACAAGGTTAAACAACTCCTCAGAACACTCGCCATGATACAGACGGTAGAAAACGCTCAGTGAGGCAATATCTCTGCGCAACTGAAGCGGTTCAAGATGTTTAGTCACTTCAGGATCATTCACAACGCGAACAGCCCTCCACTGCAACCTGTCCAGGCCATCAAGTAAGTACTGGGCAGAACCGTCCCAAAGATGCGAACAATATTCCATGCAAGGCCTGACCTGAGCCTTATATAAAAGGAACAGCTGATTCGGCGTGAAAAACCGTCGCACCCTATTCAGGACACCAAGCCTACGTGATGTTGTGGAGATGACAGATCCTAAATGATCCCTAGGATTGAGATCACAGCGGATATTCATACCTAAGATACTTAGGCTGTCGCAAATTGCAAGTGACACATTCTGGAGAGAAGGAAGGGGGGAGAAAGAGGTTTTTTTGCTAGAAAAAGCACACACCTGCGTTTTCAAGGCATTGAACTCAACCAAATTATTGTCGCCCCAAGAAGAAATGAGGCTCAAGGACCGATTGAGTCCAACAACCAAATCATGCCGATTCCTGACGGTGTCCTCCCGACAACAAACGGGCTTGCTACAATAACCCCCATGAACCGTGCTATCATCTGCATAACAATGTATACTGCCCAAAGACAGCATATCATTGATATGCAGAAGAAACAGGGTGGGTGAAAGCACAGAGCCTTGTGGAACTCCGGCATTAATTGTTATTAGGTCAAAACAAAGATCAATTAGAAAATTATATTGTAAAAGAATAGCATAACACTGAAGTGAATGGCGCAGGTTAGAACCACGCCATATCCAAGCAATTTGGTTTACGAAGCCACAGTTTTTGATGTTACTTATATTCTGACACTCACTAAAACTTTTACAATTCTTACCTCTGCCAAGTTATTAACCTGTGGAATAATCTACCAGCGAGTTTCCCTCCCTCCTACGAGATTTTGGGACTCGAAGCTGCTCGCGTCCGTAGACTTTACCCTAGTTTCCCT
The DNA here is from genome assembly GCA_036320925.1 of Automeris io. Taxonomy (NCBI): domain Eukaryota; kingdom Metazoa; phylum Arthropoda; class Insecta; order Lepidoptera; family Saturniidae; genus Automeris; species Automeris io. The sequence goes on from JAUDJH010000018.1 coordinate 1,557,028, forward strand.
ACACGTGACTTCTGGGTGGTGCTAAGCGAGCAGCAGCGATGTGGTAGGGCGTCGGTGCCCGTCTAGATCTCGAACACAGTACATGGGTGTAAAGCCCGTCATAGTGATCAGTTTCGGCTTGTCTCGTTTCGGGATCAGCTTGTGTATATCCAGGAACTCATGTACCTAGAGACCTTCAGTCATGGTACATGCGGGCTGACATGACGACGGAGACTATAATGGGTTTTCATCTTTTGATGGTCTCTTGCGTTTTTGGACTACACTGTACTTACCGTCAAGTACTCTGTAGTCACTATGTCGAGCCAGTGTATAAAAAGGGGTTTACATCATGTGGAACGTGGTAAGTTTATAAAATTAATATAAAAGTAAGGATGAAGGAGATCTTTACCTAGTTGTGTATGGATGTTGGTCGCAGAAAGAAGAAGATTTCAGCTTGATAATATCCATATGTATATATGTTATTCTCAGTACTCTGCGAACTCCTGGATCGGCTTTTAAATGCTCAACTTGTTCGATGTAAGCGTCTATTAAGGGCGGATTTTTTGATATTTCACCCCCAAGGCTTTAATTTGTTAATTTTGAAGCTTGAAAATCGGAGTTTAGATTTTTGGTTACAATTAAAAAAAAAGGTTGTCTGCGTTTTTAGATAATTAATTTCCCCTTATTAAAATATTAATTACTATTATTAACTAGCTGTCCCAGCAGACCTTGTTCTGCCCTATTTCTCTAAAACAAAGTCACATTGTTTTTTTTAAATGTAAATAGCTTCCCCGTCAGATTTTATTCTGCCAAAACTTATTGGCCCGTCGGCTGTTTTTTGAAAATTGTTTGAAGGAACCTGGCCTTAATGCTATATGTATAAAAATTGACAAATATTGACATTAATATTTATACGTCACTCAATTGTTTTGCCTTCCCAGAACTCGTCCATTGACATTTAAACTTTATGGTATGGTGTTAAAGTTCAAATAGACTTTTAAATATTATTACGAATTTTTTGTATGAGAATATAGAAAAGTGGTGTTTTTAGACTTTTTCAGACATTTTTTTAAATTTTTCTCTCCGTAATAACCATCCCTAGACTTCAACAAACACAACAAAAAAAGAAATCAGCCAAATCAGTTCAGCCGTTCTCGAGTTTCGCGCTTATCAAGACATTTTGCGATTCATTTTTATATTACAGAAGATTTTTAAGTAAATTATTTTTACCCGGGCACTATCGGGACAGGCACGGTTACTAATTACGTTGACGACTAAGCTTTGAACACGAGCGGTTGTGTTCTTTGTATCGTTCATCGGATAGTAGCTGGTATGTCGTTGTTGCGGCCTTCTGGATGTGTTCCTATATTTGAGCTAGTGTTAGATCTGGACAGTAACTAGATGCCTGGATGGCAAACTGCTGCGTGGAGTTGGTGATTTTTCTGATAGTGTGGGATGAAGAGCGCGTCGCTTGGGTCGTTGGCTTTGACGTCCATTAGATACTACTGAATATTAAAAATTATTGCAGATGAGTTCCAAAGGACTTGTATGCAGAGCCGTGAAATGTGTTAGTAATATTAACACTTAACAGTTATTATACTTTATTCATCATAAATACAAAATTTTTAGATTTTAAATTAAATACTTATAAAAAGATACTCGTAACGTACAAATTTTAAAATATAAAAACATGTAGACCTACAGGGGCGAGGCCTAAGGCCCAAGCCACCGGTAGATAGGAGCTCAGATTGAGGTACCTTCTAACAATGTGTGCTGTATCGAGTAAAACTGCTTTCTGTATTCGGCCCTTGAGCCAACAACCAAGTGAGAGCTTCTTAAGATGGTAATCAAGGCTCTTTGCGATCATCTCATTAGTCGACACGACTATCGGGACAATAATCGTAGAATCTACATCCCACATGCTGGTAATCTCGTGTGCGAGATACCAACAGTTTATTATTATTATATTACTAGCTGACCAGGCAAACGTTGTTTTGCCATATAAGTTACTTCTAGGTGATAATTGATCAGTTATCGAGCGGGATGGAATTACTAAAATGGGTATTAAAAAATAGGGATTGGTGGTAAAAGGATAAAAATTTAGGGTTGTATGTATTTTGTAATGCCACATTATACAAAAATTAAAACTTTTTTTTTTCCAAATTTAAAAAATATGTTAAGGGTGAACAACCCTTATCATTTAGGCGTATGAAAAATAGATAGTAGCCGATTCTCATACCTACTGAATATGCATATAAAATTTGGTAAAATTCGGTTAAGCCGTTTTGGATGAATAAGGTAACTAACATTGTGACACGAGAATTTTATATATTAGGTCCTTACATATGAAATTGGCGTTTTTCGTACTGGCCACTTTAATCACAAATTTCTCCTCTTTGGTAAGGAATTCCAAATTCAAATTTGTACAGCTATAGACTCATGTATTAGTGCTTCGATGATCGTCATTCATTTGTTTTTTTCTTCTGTTTTTTTCTGTTTGCGTCACTCATTTTACAAAATGGAAAACTTAAAATATCGCATTATTTACGAGTACGAGTTCCGCCGTGGCACTAGTGCTGCGGAAACAACTCGAAGGGTGAATGATGTGTATGGCGGTCGTGTTGCAAAAGAAAACACAGTTCGTTTTTGGTTCCAACGTTTTCGTTCTGGAAATTTCGACCTGCAGAACAAGCCCAGTGGACGGCCTGAGACTCAAGTTGATAATGAAGAGTTGAAGGCTATTGTGGAAGCGGATCCATCGCAAACCACGTCCGAGTTAGCTGCAGGCTGTGATGTTAGTGATAAAACTGTTTTAATTCACTTGGAGCAAATTGGGAAGATTAAAAAGCTTGAAAGGTGGGTACCTCACGAATTGACTGAAGCAAACCGGCAAACGCGCGTCGACTGCTGCGTTACATTACTAAACCGGCACAATAATGAAGGTATTTTAAACCGAATCATTACCTGTGATGAAAAATGGGTTCTTTACGAAAATCGGAAGCGCTCAGCGCAATGGTTGGATCCTGGACAGCCAGCCAAATCCTGCCTCAAGCGAAAATTAACCCCAAAAAAGTTACTTGTAAGCGTTTGGTGGACTAGTGCCGGTATTGTTCATTACAGTTTTCTCAAATCTGGCCAGACTATTACGGCTGATGTCTATTGTCAGCAATTGCAAACCATGATGGAAAAGCTAGCGGCTAAACAACCTAGGCTGGTCAATCACTCCACGCCACTGCTGCTTCACGACAACGCTAGACCACACACTGCGCAACAGACGGCTACTAAATTAGAAGAGCTTCAATTGGAAAGCCTAAGACATCCTCCGTACTCCCCGGACCTTGCTCCAACAGATTACCGTTTTTTTCGAAATTTGGATATCTTCTTGCAAGGGAAAAAATTCAACTCCGATGGGGCAGTCCAAATCGCCTTCAAAGATTTTAATTATTCCCGTCCGACTGGTTTTTTTAGTAAAGGGATCAATGAACTACCTATGAGATGGCAAAAGTGCATAGAAAATAATGGTTCATACTTTGATTAATTAAATATATTATATTAAAAAATATTCGACTTTTTGTTCCTCCCATACAAAACGCCAATTTCATATGTAAGGACCTAATATATTAGGTCCTTACATATGAAATTGGCGTTTTTCGTACTGGCCACTTTAATCACAAATTTCTCCTCTTTGGTAAGGAATTCCAAATTCAAATTTGTACAGCTATAGACTCATGTATTTGTGCTTCGATGATCGTCATTCATTTGTTTTTTTCTTCTGTTTTTTTCTGTTTGCGTCACTCATTTTACAAAATGGAAAACTTAAAATATCGCATTATTTACGAGTACGAGTTCCGCCGTGGCACTAGTGCTGCGGAAACAACTCGAAGGGTGAATGATGTGTATGGCGGTCGTGTTGCAAAAGAAAACACAGTTCGTTTTTGGTTCCAACGTTTTCGTTCTGGAAATTTCGACCTGCAGAACAAGCCCCGTGGACGGCCTGAGACTCAAGTTGATAATGAAGAGTTGAAGGCTATTGTGGAAGCGGATCCATCGCAAACCACGTCCGAGTTAGCTGCAGGCTGCGATGTTAGTGATAAAACTGTTTTAATTCACTTGAAGCAAATTGGGAAGATTAAAAAGCTTGAAAGGTGGGTACCTCACGAATTGACTGAAGCTAACCGGCAAACGCGCGTCGACTGCTGCGTTACATTACTAAACCGGCACAATAATGAAGGTATTTTAAACCGAATCATTACCTGTGATGAAAAATGGGTTCTTTACGATAATCGGAAGCGCTCAGCGCAATGGTTGGATCCTGGCCAGCCAGCCAAATCCTGCCCCAAGCGAAAATTAACCCCAAAAAAGTTACTTGTAAGCGTTTGGTGGACTAGTGCCGGTATTGTTCATTACAGTTTTCTCAAATCTGGCCAGACTATTACGGCTGATGTCTATTGTCAGCAATTGCAAACCATGATGGAAAAGCTAGCGGCTAAACAACCTAGGCTGGTCAATCGCTCCACGCCACTGCTGCTTCACGACAACGCTAGACCACACACTGCGCAACAGACGGCTACTAAATTAGAAGAGCTTCAATTGGAAAGTCTAAGACATCCTCCGTACTCCCCGGACCTTGCTCCAACAGATTACCATTTTTTTCGAAATTTGGATAACTTCTTGCAAGGGAAAAAATTCAACTCCGATGGGGCAGTCCAAATCGCCTTCAAAGATTTTATTGATTCCCGTCCGACTGGTTTTTTTAGTAAAGGGATCAATGACCTACCTATGAGATGGCAAAAGTGCATAGAAAATAATGGTTCATACTTTGATTAATTAAATATATTATATTAAAAAATATTCGACTTTTTGTTCCTCCCATACAAAACGCCAATTTCATATGTAAGGACCTAATATGTAAAGGAAATATAATTCCTTCAAGGTTTTAAATGTTGTCACTCTTCGCGCGGCTGTATGTGAAAAAGTCTATGCCTGTACAATTTACTATAAACTGCGGACATTGTTTTGACAATTGTGACAGATACTCGGCCGCGATGTTTTTTGAATGTAAATAAAGCGTTTTCGTTAATGTATGGTAAAAGTTATGAAGAAACAAACATAATTGTCGTTTTTTTTTATTTACAGAGCAACAACAGAGTTTGTTTTTTTAAATCGTTGAAGATTGTAAGGTACCTTATATATATAGAGATTACAACAATATAACTACAAAATAAAGGGCGATGAAATGAATGAGTCAACAGTTTTGTATTGTGAGCTTTGAAAAATGATCCAGTAGTAAATGTTTTATTTATCTAGCGCATTAAAACTTTTTTATCTAGTTAAAAGTATTTTTAAGGCAACATTAAACACGGTCCAACACGGTGCAACGTAACATAGATTACACAGGAGGGGAGTTGATAAAAACAAGACGACCCTTTGGAAAAGTTGCTTCTACACTGTTCTAATACTTTGCGGTACCTTTTTTTTTAATTGTAAGGAACCGTCTCTAACAACCGGGGCCCACGATACGTTTTGGACGCGACGCGGCTGTTTTACGTACAAAAAATGTGAGTTATTTAATGTTGCCTCTACTAACTGTTTTCTACCATTTGCGTTATGGCGAGTGTTCTGAAGATTAACCTTGTTCCACTCTCTCCCTTCCATAATAGAACTACGCGCATGGGTTTACGGAATCACAGCTATATAGTAACTCACATCACGGCTAGGATTAAGAAGCCCTCTAACTTTTACTTTTACCGAGTGGTTGGGCTGTGGAATGCTCTTCTGACATGCGTGTCCGCACCGTCCTATGATATGGGGACTTTAAAACGAAGCGGGAAGGGATATAGAGATATTTGTGCAGGCAGGCATGATCGCTGCAACTACTGATAGATTTTTCTTTACTGTTGATAGTCGTTGTCGTTTTTTGGACTCCACTATGCTTACCATCAGGTGTGTTGCGGTATCAGACATACCTATTATGTATTATGTGCACACGGTGCGTTACAGCGCCGCGACGGACATGCCTTCAACATGCGTTTCGCCTGTTATTTGATAGTCAGACTGATTTTGGGATAACTTTTAAAAAAATTCAATCTTTAACCTTTTAACTGGGTATGACGAAATATTTCGTCATACATAAAAGCCTACTGCAATGGGCATAAAGACATTTTTCGTTATGGAAATTAATCGTAATATCTATACTAATATTATAAAGCTGAAGAGTTTGTTTGTTTGTTTGTTTGTTTGTTTGAACGCGCTAATCTCAGGAACTACTTGTTCGAATTGAAAAATTATTTTTGTGTTGAATAGACTATTTATCGAGGAAGGCTTTATGTTATATAACATCACGATGCAACTATTAGGAGCCAAGAAATAATGTAAAATGTGAAAAAAACGGGGAAAATTATTCATCCTTGAAGGCTTCCATTGCGTGCGCTGCGAAAACGGTTCAAGATACCAAAAATATATATAAGAAAGAATTATTCCTCTTGAAATGATCTAAAAAATTGTCCTGGACAGTATATGTATATCTTTTAAGATTAAGTCACTAGGACCGTTTTTATGGTAAACAAATTTGGTCGAAATTAATGCATTATTTGTTAAGAGTTGTATCAACGTAATAATATTAACCTTTATCCAAATAAATGTGTTGTTGATTAAGAGTATTTAATTTTGAACAAAACTGTCTTTGACATCACTTAATTTCAATGAACATCTTAGAAGATATTACAAAACCTTATATAGCAAAACAACGTTTGCCGGATCAGCTAGTATTAAATATATTATCAAAATAAATAAAAACTATAAGTTAAAAACGATATTCTTTTATTATTTGAGGTGTGATATTACTTATCGTTGAGCAATAGCTAATTCCCCGGTTAACAGATTAAATATTATCGTAGACCGTTGGACTCCTTGAAATGACACAGTAACTATGGTTCTGAAAAATATGATCTGAAAGCTGTGAATGATTTTTTTCTAATATATCGTCACGCTATGTCCCTTTCGGGATGAGCAGGGATACATTAGTGATTGTATTAACTTTGCGCTTATATATAGTGTCCAATGTAACTAGTAGATTTAGTGGATTGTGTGCTGTGTTAAGTGCTAAATAAAAGGTTTTTATTTTTAATAAGACTAGGTGAAATATACAGATAAAAGTGGAACCAACCTGTAAGTTAAGGGGAAGATTGTTGATCGAAGGTGCCAAGGGGTGTTTTAATAAACGGAAAACTGATTTATGCCTCTGAAATAGGAATTTTCCGGTGTTGCGGCCTCCATGTGGAGGCGACACTGGTAATTGCCAAGTCATCCGAGGAGAATTTCTGAGGGGACGAAACGCGAATGGCGAAAAGGATTTCCTTGGGGAAAGTAATGTGGCAAATCAAGTGTTTTGGTTCTTATAATCGTACTTACATGACCGTAAACATATTGTAGTTGTAAAAATATGTTTTGAGTTGGAATAACTGAGTTTTTGAAAATTGAACTTTCTTTTTATCCTAGCTTGGCGCAGTGACCACACCATGTCTAGTTCGAGATTAGCTCAAATATACACAGCGAATTGCAGCGATGTTGAATTTCTTTTCGATTTTTAATTCAAGATTAACAGCACGATGGGTACAGTAAGCTGTGGGTAAATTTAGCTCTATCACGGGCTGCGAAGAAGTCAATTTTGGTCCTGTTTACGACTGTTAGGACGTGTGAAATCAAATCTTATTATTTCCCACAACACTTGACATACTGTTTATACCTCGCACTCTATATTTATTGTTGTACGCTCGGTTATATGCGATAATAACTGGTAATAATTCAATGGGTTTGCTGGTATCTCGTTAACTTTCTTTTACTTAAAAACACACACATTGTTTCGAATTTTGTGAGTATATTTCGAGAGGTGAAAAGTGACATTTATTGTGCATATAATAATATATCTATATATTTTCGGAATCAACTTTTTTACCGATTCCAAATATACATATATTACTCTATCACCAAAAAATGTCGCTTAAAGCAAATAGCCTTTCACCTCTCGATTTGATGCGACATACGACCTTGAAGCAAATAAGCTAGAATATTATGGATGGAAATGCACTCTCTTCATTTTATATGAGGCGTTACGTTTACGGATCGCGTTTAGAACTAAGAGATACATAGCAGGGATGTTACGGAGCTTCGACTCCGACTCCGATAAGTCGGAACTTCCGATCGTTATTACACCTTCGGTTCCGAATCTTTTTAATCGGAGGTATTCATCGGAGGTCAACACCACTGTTGCAGTCAATTCATTTGATTTTACTTTATATGTTGTTGAAACATAATATCAATTAATCAAACAATCAGTGCTACTTAATTTGTAGAAGACATTTTTTAAAATTTAGATTAAAAAATATGATTAAATTATTAAATTTAAAATTAAATGTACATTTAAATTTATTACTAAAAGGTTTTTTTATTTTACATTTACATTAAATTAAGTAAAATAGAAATTAACACTAAAACAACCCTGCAGCAAAATTTGATTTAATTTGTTCACTGGACAGTGTGCACTGGAGGATAACGGTTTCTGATATATCCAACACTTTGTGAACAACAGCTTTTATTTGCCCAAGTTAGGTTGTGTTGTGTTGTGTTGGGTTGTGTTGGGTTGTGTTCGGTTGTGTTCGGTTGGGTTCGGTTGGGTTCGGTTGGGTTCGGTTGGGTTCGGTTGGGTTCGGTTGGGTTCGGCTGTGTTCGGTTGTGTTCGGTTGTGTTCGGTTGTGTTCGGTTGTGTTCGGTTGTGTTCGGTTGTGTTCGGTTATGTTCGGCTGTGTTCGGTTGTGTTCGGTTGTGTTCGGTTGGGTTCGGTTAGGTTCGGTTGTGTTCGGTTGTGTTCGGTTGTGTTCGGTTGTGTTCGGTTATGTTCGGTTGTGTTCGGTTGTGTTCGGTTGTGTTCGGTTGTGTTCGGTTGTGTTCGGTTGTGTTCGGTTGTGTTCGGTTGTGTTCGGTTGAGTTCGGTTGGGTTCGGTTGTGTTCGGTTGTGTTCGGTTGTGTTCGGTTGTGTTCGGTTGTGTTCGGCTGTGTTCGGCTGTGTTCGGCTGTGTTCGGCTGTGTTCGGCTGTGTTCGGTTGTGTTCTGTTGTGTTCGGTTGTGTTCGGTTGTGTTCGGCTATGTTCGGCTGTGTTCGGTTGTGTTCGGTTATGTTCGGCTGTGTTCGGTTGTGTTCGGTTGTGTTCGGTTGTGTTCGGTTGCGTTCGGTTGTGTTCGGTTGGGTTCGGTTGTGTTCGGTTGAGTTCGGTTGTGTTCGGTTGTGTTCGGTTGTGTTCGGTTGTGTTCGGTTGTGTTCGGTTGTGTTCGGTTGGGTTCGGTTGGGTTCGGTTGTGTTCGGTTGTGTTCGGTTGTGTTCGGTTGTGTTCGGTTGTGTTCGGTTGGGTTCGGTTGTGTTCGGTTGTGTTCGGTTGTGTTCGGTTGTGTTCGGTTGTGTTCGGTTGTGTTCGGTTGGGTTCGGTTGGGTTCGGTTGTGTTCGGTTGTGTTCGGTTGTGTTCGGTTGTGTTCGGTTGTGTTCGGTTGTGTTCGGTTGTGTTCGGTTGTGGTCGGTTGTGTTCGGTTGTGTTCTGTTGTGTTCGGTTGTGTTCGGTTGTGTTCCGTTGTGTTCGGTTGTGTTCGGTTGTGTTCGGTTGTGTTCGGTTGTGTTCGGTTGTGTTCCGTTGTGTTCGGTTGTGTTCGGTTGTGTTCGGTTGTGTTGTGTTGTGTTGTGTTGACCCAACTTGATATACGCCGGCGATGCGCTTGAGGGAGCGTGCCGCCCAACTTATCCAGGCGAGAGCGCTGTGTGACCCCGGGGGTTTTAGTCGGTGCAAGTCCGACAACCAAAAAGCTCCCAGAGGTCCGTCAACAATATCCCCCGGGCTATCAAAAAAAAACCAGATATACGCTTGGAAACAGTCTCGATTCTCAACATCTGTCTACACACGAGGGAGATGTAGAGGGAAATGGATTATGCTGTTGTCAATTCAAAAGTTCTGGCTTATACTTTCGAAGACATGTATCAATCCTGCACCATATTAAAATGGGATCAAATTTAAGATATAATAAATAACATATCTTCACGCTATCACGCTATTTGAGCAGACATACAATAGTGGTTTTATCCACTTTGCGCTTAAATGTCGTGGACTACGCGACCAGTAGCTCAGGTAATTGATTTCTCACAGTACTATGAAAATGTTAATAAGAAACAGCAATTTTTATTGTCTGTGTATTTGTAAATTTATCACTTTCTAATTAAAAAGTTCACTGAATAATGTTTTTATTTGTCCCTTAATAAAACTATTTTATTCTGCCGTCACTTGTGACTGACGTTGCGTCCGACTCCGATTCCGACTCCGAATCCGATAAATCAAATTTAAAAACTCCGACTCCGACTTCGGTTCCGATAAAACTGCCTCCGTTACATCCCTAATACATAGGTTCTTCGGAATATAGTGTTATCGATAGCATGCACCAAAACATGCTTCGTTGTTTCGGGCATGTGGAGAGAATGAATGATGACGAAAAAAGGTATACAATATGAATGTGAGTGGATGTAAGACCCGTTCTGATGGAGGTAATGTAAAAAACACGCAGTATCGGAGAGTACATGAAGGTACTACTGAATTTTAAGGAAGCGGTAGAGCTTTGCAAGGATAGAGAGATGTGACGTTCTATTCTCTCCTCCTATGCGATTTACCTCATACGATTCGGCGTGTTGATAGATAAAAATATCAGAATGAACGAACATGGTTTATCTAAAATGGATTGTATTCTTTAAAAGCATAAAATGGCCTACACTTTTAGTTTTCGTAAGCTGTAAATGAAATTACGGCTTGGAGGAGTCGCTCTCGGTGTGTCTAGGTTAGCAAAGCGCATTGCCAAATCAGACATGCGACATAGGAATTTGATGAAATAGTTTATACAGCATGATTAGATTTTATTTTAAATAATTTAATATCTAGATGCGCATTGTTTGTTTATTGTTATTATTTGTTACTATATCTGTTGAGATTTTCGAATAATTTGCTATCTCATTTATCGAAATTCGTTGGGAATTATAAATAATTTGAAAAAGATTGATTACTTAATAAAAAAAAGGTTTGATTTTTCCGTTTGCTAAGTTTTTTGATTCTTCTTGCAACAGCTTGTTTCGACTTGTCACGTTTCAATATCTCGACCAGTGTCATATATCGAGTTAATAATTTACATAGAGTCCTTTTACCGTGGTGCAAATGCTCGATTTAACTTATCATTGTGATTAGATTCTTTTTGTCAGTTGGAATGTCAACTATATACGGGTGCATAACCACTCGGTTATAGTAGAAGGAGGAGGTGGAAATTAAAATAACTGTACATTATATATGTATATGAAATGATAGTGTAAGCATAAAATTTTGAATAAGGTCACAGATTACATTATCCTATATGTTATTAATCATTGCATTTTCAAATTAATAAGGTTGTAGCGCGCGAAGGGATTGCGCAGGCGCACGCGATACGAGCGCTTTAAGGACTAAAACCAGTCTCGCTTTCATTAGCCACGCTACCCACACGTTTCGCCCGCTCGCGCTTTGTAAAAGCCATCTTATATGATTGTTTTCGTGTTCGTTTTTATATTGTTTCTCTGTGGACTTTACTTTTACCTCATCTACTGTACTTGTTCCAGTGAAGCCAGAATGCTGTGCCAGATGGTGACGCTTGCTCTTCCGTGACTCCCCTACAATGTAAGAACGTAGGCTAGGGTACAATGGGGCTGTTATATTCAGCGGAATACAAACCACTAAATAAAAGTAAATTAAAAAAAAATCTACTGTACTTGTACTTGCTGATTCCTACTGTAGCAACTGCACGAATCCTGTAAGGCACGCGGGGCTGCGACGAGAGGGGTGTGTGGCAACCATCCACGCGGCTGCCTGCAGTTTCAGCGCTCGCGCCGACAGTGTCATATATACTAGCCAAGAGATCGTACGCGTCACTCTGCCTTGTACACCGTGCAATACAAGTTGTTCCGAAATTATAATTTAGTTTCATTTTCATCAATAACAGTATTGGGGTTAGTGCAGCACCCCAAAGTGGTGACCTGTATATGAAAATGGACGAACACGCTACAAACAACACCTCAAACGCATCAAATTTGGAAAGCGACTACCGCAGTGCAGTTGATCGCGTTGCAGTGCGCCTACCTCCGTTTTGGTCGAATGATCCAGAAACTTGGTTTTTACAAGCTGAAGCCCAATTCCACAACTCTGGTATCAAGGACGACACTACCAAGTATTACCAAGTGGTCGCACAGCTTGATCAAAGATTTATGCGAGAAATTAAGGACGTCGTCAAAAACCCACCCGTTAATGGTAAATATGACAAGTTAAAATATGAATTGATAAAAAGATTATCGCTATCACGACAACACCAAATAACGCAATTGTTGTCCCATGAGGAACTAGGTGATAGAAAACCATCACAATTTCTTCGACACCTTAAAAATCTAGCCAGCGACGGTGTGACTGAGGAATTTTTACGCACCTTATGGACCGGTCGATTACCTACCCACGTACAATCAATTATTGTTTCACAAAAAGGGAATTTAGACGACATCGCCGATTTAGCAGATCAAATATACGAGATATCAATACCTTATAACCAAAACGTAGCAAGTACAACTTCTAGAAATAACTATGACGAGCTATTAAGCCGTATTGACAGCATGATTACAGCGCGAATCTCCGAGCTGAATCTACACGACAGACGTAGCCGTACTACATCACGACAAAAATTCAGAAGTAAGTCACGAAGCAAAAGCCGTCTCACACCAGGTATGTGTTGGTATCACAACAAATTTGGCAACAAAGCGCATAAATGTACTTCTCCGTGCAACTTCAAAACGGAAAACCGTCCAGGCAGTTTGTAGATGCGGCGAGCAACTGCCACAGTAATACCAGCCGCTTATTTGTTACAGACCGGAAGACCAAGGTTCAATATTTAATAGATACAGGATCTGATTTATGTGTTTTGCCACGCCGTGTGTTGCAACAACGTAGACAAAGCAGTGAATATAAACTTACAGCTGCAAATGGTACCCTCATCAACACATATGGTACTTTGTCAAGAAAACTTGACCTAGGATTGAGGCGTGACTTTGTTTGGTCTTTTGTGATTGCAGATGTAGATAAACCGATCATTGGAGCGGACTTCATTTCATACTATGGCTTGTTGGTTGATTGCAGAAATGGACGATTGTTGGACAATGTAACAACGCTGTCTACACATGGTAATATGAGGCAATGTGAACAACTTAGTATCAAGGCTATATCAGGTAATACTGAATATCATAAATTATTAGCTCAGTATCCAGCTTTGACCAAACCATCTGGTATTTTTCGCCAAATTAAGCACAGTACCGTGCATTACATTCACACAACGCCTGGCCCACCAATATCCTGCAAACCACGACGCCTAGCTCCTGATCGACTTAAAATAGCCCAAGAGCAGTTTGATATTATGGTTCGTGATGGAACAGCACGACCATCAGACTCGCCCTGGTCATCTGCACTACACTTGGCTCCAAAAAAGAACGGCTGGAGGCCTTGTGGGGATTATCGAGCACTGAACTCTCGCACGATTCCAGACCGATACCCCATCCGCCACATAGGAGATTATGCTACACGCTTAGCAGGATGTACTATATTTTCCAAGCTTGATCTGGTTAAAGCATTCCATAATATACCAGTATTTCCAGAGCACATTCCGAAAACAGCAATAACTACTCCATTTGGATTATATGAGTTTCCTCATATGACATTTGGATTACGGAATGCTGCCCAAACCTTTCAAAGATTTTTAGATGAAGTCTTACGTGGATTGGATTACTGTTTTCCATTTATTGATGACATACTTATATATTCCAGCAGCCCAGAGCAACACAAAGAACATCTCGAACAGGTTTTCAAGAGGCTAGAAAAGTATGGACTTGTCATCAATGAAAGCAAGTGTGACTTCGGGAGAACTGAGGTAACATTTCTTGGTTACCATATATCCCAGAAGGGTACCCGTCCTGTAGATGATAAAGTCACAGCAATCCAGAATTTTCCACCACCAAAGACTGTAAATGGTTTGCGCAGATTCCTTGGAATGTTAAATTTTTATCGTCGATTCATATCACATGCCGCTGCAGATCAAGCACCATTACATGAAATGCTCTCTGGACCAAAATTAAAAGGATCTCATCCGCTTACATGGACACCAGACCTGTTGGAAGTTTTCATGAAATGCAAAGAAAGCATAACACGTTCCACTTTGCTATCACATCCAGTTGCAGATGCACCGCTAGCCCTTGTAACCGACGCTTCAAACGTGGCCATGGGAGCGGTTTTGCAACAATCTGTCAATAATGTATGGCAGCCATTGGCATTTTTCTCGAAAAAGCTTACTAAAGCACAACAATTATATAGTGCATACGATAGAGAGTTGCTGGCAATCTATGAGAGTGTCAAACATTTTCGTTATATGGTCGAAGGTCGGTATTTTGTTGTTTATACAGATCATAAGCCAATCACTTATGCTTTTCAGCAGAACAAGCAGCATTGTTCACCGAGACAATTTAATCATCTGGATTTTGTGTCACAGTTTACGACGGACATCAGGCATATTTCTGGGAAAGATAATATTACTGCTGATACACTGTCACGCATAGAGGCTGTATCAATACCACCTGATTATGCTGTGTTGGCGCAATTCCAGGAAACTGATGAGGAACTTCAGGATCTTCAGACACAAAACTCAACATCATTGAAACTGCAACAAATACCAATACCAGGTACCAACATTACTTTGTATTGTGATGTCTCTCTGCCGAGGCCTCGTCCTTTTATTACCAAGGAGCTTCGTCGGCAGATTTTTGACGCAGTTCACTCAATGAGCCATCCAGGAGCAAAAACAACAACAAAAATGGTAACAGACAGATATATTTGGCCCTCAGTTCGAAAAGATTGTCGTGCCTGGGTCAAAGCCTGTACTGCCTGCCAAAGATCAAAAATACAACGTCACACTTCATCAAGCTTGGGTAATTTTCCATTACCTAAATCAAGATTTAGTCATATCCATATTGATATCATCGGACCACTACCGATATCGCAAAATTATAAGTATTGCCTGACTATTATTGACAGATACACACGTTGGCCAGAAGTTCAACCGCTGGAGGACATATCAGCTGAGACTGTCGCCAGAGAATTTTTCAAAACCTGGATTTCTCGTTTTGGCTGTCCGGAAACAGTGACAACTGATCAAGGCCGACAATTTATCTCAAAATTATTTAAAACACTTACAGGCTTATGCGGAACTCTACTACGGCACACCACAGCATACCACCCAGCAGCCAATGGCATGGTGGAGAGATTCCACCGCACCTTGAAAGCTGCGATCATGGCTCGCAGTGAACAGTGCTGGACGGAAGCTCTGCCCATGATACTGCTGGGTATCAGAACTGCGTGGAAGGAAGATCTCCAATGCTCCGTAGCAGAGATGGTGTACGGTGAGACCTTGCGAATTCCCGGTGAGTTCTTTCAATCTATTAAAACTCCAGAAATAAATCCGGAAGATTTTGTCTCACAATTGAAAAGTCATATGGCACAACTAAAACCGGAACCCGCATCTCGACATTCATCAAAGGCTGTATTTGTTCATCGAGATCTAAACACGTGTGAGCAAATATTTTTACGAAAAGACGCCTTAAGAGGATCTTTAGAACCACCATACACTGGACCATATCGCGTTCTTTCTAGAACAAGCAAGACCATCACCGTTGATCTTGGTCGAGGCCCAGTAGCAGTCTCAATCGACAGAGTAAAGCCAGCATACTCACTCGTCGATGAAAAGATCGAGCAGAGAAAAACTTTCATATCCGACCCTGGCCAACCATCAGCCACAAGGTCGAGATACGGCCGTATTCTTAAAAAGACTGTGTTTTTCCCTCAGACCTTCAATCTCCGAAGGGGGTGATGTAGCAACTGCACGAATCCTGTAAGGCACGCGGGGCTGCGACGAGAGGGGTGTGTGGCAACCATCCACGCGGCTGCCTGCAGTTTCAGCGCTCGCGCCGACAGTGTCATATATACTAGCCAAGAGATCGTACGCGTCACTCTGCCTTGTACACCGTGCAATACAAGTTGTTCCGAAATTATAATTTAGTTTCATTTTCATCAATAACAGTATTGGGGTTAGTGCAGCACCCTACTGTGACTTTTTACTGTGCTGTATTAAACGTGGTTTATCTACTAGCTGTCTGGACTTTCTTCATTTCTTTCATCATCACATCTATCGGGCTATCCAGCGCTTTAGCCTACGGTAGCTTTACTTTCTTCCACCATACCTACCACGCTAAAAAGTCATTGCAGATAATAATTTGGATCATTCTGTAGATGAGTTGGCTATAGGTCTATATAGTCTATAGCAAGGAATGCGACGTCCCCGGGAGCAACATAACGCTGCGGGCCGATCGTTGTTGAGTGCTTCCGAGCGATCTTAGAACTGCGATGATTGAGTTATGCATTTGGTAATTCATTAGGTATGATATCATGTAGACGGAACATGATTTCCTTGTTTCTTAATTTACGGATAATTATACATATTAATCTAGCCTTAAACTAAGCTTGCTCTTGTCTTATATACTAGAGAAAGATACGTGTATGCGGTCAAGATTTGTAATTAGAAAATAGTATTTTCACTTAAGGTTGAGGTATTACATTTGAGGGAGTGTGTCGTCCAACAAGGATGCGAGCAGCGCGCGACGTGTTCCCGCGTTCCGCTCTACAACAAAGATGTACGAGAGGGGTGGCTCTTTACACCACTCCTCAAACGAGTAGAGGCCTACTTAAGGCTACACGCCTTGCCGGTCATTGAGGATGAGACCCCAGTCATGCCCTCGATGCCGGTAGGTGGAAAGTGGAACACCCCGGGGGTTTTAGTCGGTGCAAGTCCGACACAGCGGGGGGGCGGCATTCACCGTCCTCCGAGGACCGTTAGGATTTCCCCCGGGTTAAAAAAGGGGCTACAACCGATCGGTCGATCCACGACCGGCCAGCTGATGTCTTAGGGGTGGTGGCCGTTCAGGGTGGGGGCTCTAAGCGACCTTTTAGCGATTCCCGAGAAGTAGGTGGTGCGTTGTGACACCCTGCTGAAGTACACTAGGTGGTATCGGGGGAAGCGGCGTCTCCCCCCGTGATTGTGCCTGTCAGGCGCGGCGTAGCGGGGCTGCGGCGAATTGATTACAGGACCCGCAGTCCCCACTAATTCGCAGAAGTAGTCACCTTGGGGCTTTAGCTGGTAAAAGTTCGGCACACCCCGGCTGCTACCCCCTTCGCGGCCGGGACTGTCCTATGAGGATTTTCCCCAAGTAAAAAAAGGGGCTATAAACACTTTGCTCTTATATTTCGTGCCCAACATTGATCAGTAGTGTATGTGTGTGTGTGTGTGTGAGTGTGTGTTGTAGTAGTGTGTAGTGTTGATCGCCGTTCTCATCGTTCCATGATATTAGGTCCTTTAAACGTTGCTTGAAGGGATATTTGTATAGGCCGGCATGATTACTGATATTGATAGGGTATTATTTAATTTTGATAATCGTAGTCATTTTTTGGATTGTACTTTGCTTACTATCATGTGTGTACGGTCACTATGATGAGCCAGGATAAAAAAAAACAAAATAGGAAAATTTAGAAATATAATATCGACGTAATATGACGATATGTAGGATTATAGACAACTCATGTTGTAAACAGTAGCACTGACTCCGATATTTAGATTTAAAATGTCTTGGACAATATTTATACTCCTCGCAAAACATACAACAATAGATAGCTCCTAAAAACATGTCACCTCTCACCAAACTTGTGACTTTGACACTTATAAATTGACAGCACTTATCTCTACAACACCTGTTTGACGTACAAAGTTATATTGCCTTGAGTCGTCAAACCGGCAATGAAATATGAACCCTATTGTACTCCAAAAATATCGAACACGCCTGTCTTAAAGTACTCTATATCCTGTCGGAAGTTACGGTGCAAAATACAATGGTAGTCTGCAAGTTTCCTGAAGGTTTAAGTCTTCGGTCGGATTATACAGGGTAACCCCTTTCAATGAAGAAGGGACAATATTTTGCGACGATTTCCTGTCACAACGCCCTTTTGTTGATGTAAGCTTATTTATGATTACTAAACATGTTTATAATAAGCTCATTTCAAATAACACCTACTCGGGCCGGGATAAGTATATAGACCTATGCCGTTGCACAAAGATTAACTCGTAGGCGGAGTAATTTTTAAAATAAAGATTGCGATAATGTGAGACAATTAGAAAGTACTTACCAGCTGGCAGCGGTAATTGGGCACTTCATAATGCCCAGAGATGCAAAATTGATGATATATATATATTAGGTCCTTACATATGAAATTGGCGTTTTTCGTACTGGCCACTTTAATCACAAATTTTTCCTCTTTGGTAAGGAATTCCAAATTCAAATTTGTACAGCTATAGACTCATGTATTTGTGCTTCGATGATCGTCATTCATTTGTTTTTTTCTTCTGTTTTTTTCTGTTTGCGTCACTCATTTTACAAAATGGAAAACTTAAAATATCGCATTATTTACGAGTACGAGTTCCGCCGTGGCACTAGTGCTGCGGAAACAACTCGAAGGGTGAATGATGTGTATGGCGGTCGTGTTGCAAAAGAAAACACAGTTCGTTTTTGGTTCCAACGTTTTCGTTCTGGAAATTTCGACCTGCAGAACAAGCCCCGTGGACAGCCTGAGACTCAAGTTGATAATGAAGAGTTGAAAGCTATTGTGGAAGCGGATCCATCGCAAACCACGTCCGAGTTAGCTGCAGGCTGCGATGTTAGTGATAAAACTGTTTTAATTCACTTGAAGCAAATTGGGAAGATTAAAAAGCTTGAAAGGTGGGTACCTCACGAATTGACTGAAGCAAACCGGCAAACGCGCGTCGACTGCTGCGTTACATTACTAAACCGGCACAATAATGAAGGTATTTTAAACCGAATCATTACCTGTGATGAAAAATGGGTTCTTTACGATAATCGGAAGCGCTCAGCGCAATGGTTGGATCCTGGCCAGCCAGCCAAATCCTGCCCCAAGCGAAAATTAACCCCAAAAAAGTTACTTGTAAGCGTTTGGTGGACTAGTGCCGGTATTGTTCATTACAGTTTTCTCAAATCTGGCCAGACTATTACGGCTGATGTCTATTGTCAGCAATTGCAAACCATGATGGAAAAGCTAGCGGCTAAACAACCTAGGCTGGTCAATCGCTCCACGCCACTGCTGCTTCACGACAACGCTAGACCACACACTGCGCAACAGACGGCTACTAAATTAGAAGAGCTTCAATTGGAAAGTCTAAGACATCCTCCGTACTTCCCGGACCTTGCTCTAACAGATGACCATTTTTTTCGAAATTTGGATAACTTCTTGCAAGGGAAAAAATTCAACTCCGATGGGGCAGTCCAAATCGCCTTCAAAGATTTTATTCATTCCCGTCCGACTGGTTTTTTTAGTAAAGGGATCAATGAACTACCTATGAGATGGCAAAAGTGCATAGAAAATAATGGTTCATACTTTGATTAATTAAATATATTATATTAAAAAATATTCGACTTTTTGTTCCTCCCATACAAAACGCCAATTTCATATGTAAGGACCTAATATATATATATTTTTACACTGGGACGACATAGTGACTTCAGAATACCTGATGGTAAGTACAGTGTAGTCCAAAAACGAAAGCGACTATCAAAGGATGAAAATGATATCTTCAATATTGTAATATATATTAAATAGTAATTTTTTAATGTTTTAACGAAGATTTAATTTGAATTGTCTGAGCGTACATTTCATAAATACAGTTTTACAATTCAAAATGCTCATAACATTTTCAACCCTCAATCGATTTGTCTGAACCGTATTCCTTTAATAATTGATGATTCTTTATCGAACGTCCTAAGTTTAACGCTTTCTTCCCGCAATATTCACCTTTTGCTCTCCCTTTCATAATGATTGGTTTAAGTCATAAGAGATTACAGAATAAAAATAAAATAAAAAAACGACTCTTCATATATTATCGCAAGATTTGGGTATTCGTGTAACGTAGGGAATATATTATGTGATCAGTTATGCCACAATTAAGGAGTACTTTTAAACTAGATTCAAAGTTAGTGATTCTATAATTATTAGTCTTTTTTCAGCTGCAAATGAAATTTAATTAAATGAATTGTAAAGCATGTAGACGCCGCCCGATACGTGCATGTGTTAAACGACCTAATGGTCGTTAGGGTGTTACGGGACGCACGGGGTAAAAGGATGCGCGCGCGCACGGGATGTTTGCTAAATAGGTTGACTACCGAGACCCGAGGCTAGAGTACGTGCGTGTGCGTCGCAGTTCGGTGTGCCGTAAAGTGCAAATAAACAATAAAACGCCAAAATCCGTGTCTTTCTACCACTATACCCACGAGCACCGGTTATAAATGTATTTATTTCGCCATAACTTACAAAAAACTAAGAATTTAAGTACATTAACACATACAGTATACAGAAGCTTAAAGCCACAGAGGAAGTCTGCAGCGCTGGTTTTCGTTAAGGGCTCCGGCAAATGTTGACTTACTGTTGATTAGTGGAGATCAGTGGATCACAACAGCAAAGTCAGCTGTTAGAGTTGATTAACTTATGTCTTCTGCCATTAACTCAATTGATTTTCATTCATGACTTAATGCAGTCGGCATTTTTACCACAAAATACTTAATATAATACATTGTGTAATAATACATTGTACAATAAATTCACTGTAATTCAATCCTGAACTATAATAGTCAAGATCTTGTTTAGTTGCAAAATGAGCTGAAAGTTAGTATGAAAACTCTATTTAAAATTACACTTCAAATTTTCTAGTAGCTAATAATTTTCTTCGACCTGTGAAAGCCAAAGCCAGCATAGACTATTGTAGGTAGAAACTTATCAATATCCCATGATATCAATTGTAAAACATAGTCTTTATAAACCATCATAATTGTATAATGATAAGAAATGATTGGATTCTGGTAACTGGTAACTGGTGGATCATAAAGAATAACGTAGAATAAAAGAATTGTTAATTCTCATTAGAAATACTCAGGTATATCGAAATACATCTTTATAAATAAAAATGTATCACTAAAAGTGTTAATAAGCGCAAAACTCGAGAACGATTGAACTCATTTGGCTGATTTTTTTTTTGTGATGTTTAATGAAGTCTGAGAAAGGTTCCTATGGAAAGAAAAGACGTAAAAATACGAGGAAAATAGTAGAAACAACAATTTTCTTTTCCCATACAAACCACACTGTCCCCAGCTGTCAAGCATATGATGTCAATCAAGACAAAAGAAAGGTGCGTTAGGATTGTCTTTGGTATGCTTTCAAGTTGATTAGAGGTTGCATGTCATTAATGAAAATTATAATTTATACGTCAAGTAACCAAACAAAAAATAAGTCCCATAAGAGACTTAAGTCTTTCAATGTAATATTATTCATATTAGACTGCGACAGGCCAATAACTTTTGACATAACGAAATCTGTCGGGGCAGCTATTAACATAAAATAAAAATCAATGAAACTTTGTTTTAAAGAAATAGAGCAGAACAAGGTCTGCCGGGACAGCTAGTTATTAATATAAAGGAAGCTACTGCTTAGCTCATGGCTTGTGCCGAGCGACAAGTGTGACTGGCACCTATATACAAGAGAGTCTTCTAACCCCTTGCATATATCCAAACGATACCGAACGATGCACACGCCATCGGAAATATTTCAAAACCCTATGGGGCGCCGATATAATTTTAGAAAATTGCACAAGCCATTGTTGAGTTTTTGAATTTCACGGAAGGGTGGGTGTGAATTCTTGCTGTTATGACAACAAAAACTTTTGTGGATTTTATATATATTATTTTATCTTTATATTTATATTGAATAGTCTTTTCTACATTTTCTTTTATTATTATGCCTACGTTAGCAGTGTATTTTGTGGTAACATCATATTGGTCGTTTAAAGGTAAACAAAGAGAAATTCTTCAAACAACTTGTGTTCAATTAAAGGGTGGGATATATAGATGTGACTCTAACTTTGTTTAGACTTTACTAAAACATTAAAATTTATATTATTCAATGAATGTTAAAGGATTTGGTAAATCACCGATTTTGTCAACATGGACTTGGCTCAGCGAATATTATGGTTATACTCAAGTTCCTATTATATATTTAGTTTTTTATCAGAATTTATTTTTTGAGAACTTTGCTAAGCAAAGTCGAAATAGGGTCTATAGTTAGGAGAGTGTTCAGTAGTGTATATTATTGCTATTCTCGCTACACTGAAGATAGCACATGACCTGTTTGATATTTAAGTAGTGTGAGTTCTTTCACAAAGCCTCTTTGACTAACAAGCATGTGATAATGTGATATGCTGTATCTTAATAAAGATCTAAAGGTAAGGCATAAATAAAGTAACTTTCAGAGAATTCGTCCAACAATTGTTTTATTTCTTGACATTACTATCGAACGAAGGCTTGGGATTCCAATAATACTTGTTGTACACTCTGTCCCAGAATTGATATCTCTTAGCGAATAAATCTTTCTTCATTTTCAATTTATTACCAATTTCTAAGTAATTTTGTTCGTCCTCAGTGAATTTTAGCCATTTGACGTTGATGAGTGAGCTCTCGAACGCAGTTGGGTCTCTGAAAATTGAAATGCCTTCTATAAGATGGATATTGCGCTATTCAATTTTGAAAATAAAATTGAAATACAAGATTTTAACCCTTCAATGCACAACGTTGCTTTTATATAATTCTTTAAGAATCATTTATTAAGAGAGATGAGAAGAAAATACTACACTGCAAAATATGTGGGATAAGATCAACAAATTGTTTAGCTTTTCTTTAAAAAAATCATTATACTTACGCGTAATTGGCAAAGTCTGTCCACATAAAAGTCATACGATCTTTCATATCCATATCTCTATATTTTGTAGTAAAATCAAAGAAATCTAAAATGTAGGCGGTTTGATCTCTGTGACTTGCTCCTTTAATCTTGTCCATATAGTTATGTTTCATATTCAAAGTACCGACATATGTAAATTCGTATAAGAACACTGGTCTATTTAATTTCGCATGTAACTTTGCAGATCTCATGATACCGTATTTAAACATTGAGTCAGAGAAATAGTCTATGTAAGCTTGCAAGCTGTCATGAGTTATTTCTTCGTCTTTGAAATAGTGTTTTTTAATTTCCTTGATAAAGTTTTCTTTTACCTCGTTGTTGGTGAAAGCTAAGTCAGCCGGAAGAAAATCAGCGAAATTTTCATTCATCATGTCGCTCCATTCTCCAAACTTGATCGTACGACTGATACCTTCCATATTAGAAAAACCAGTCAAAATGGGTATTTTTTTGTAATCGCCTCTTTGCATAATATCTAGAGGTGATTCTGTTAATACAGCTTCGGGGTCATTAACGTTTTTTTCGATACAAGGTGCGAAACCAAAAGTGCTATTCGTTATAAAGAAATTTTTACTTTTTGACGCCATGTCTAAAATACTAGCATTGAGATAAAACTCATTCAAGTCATTAAGATTTCCTGTATCATTGTAGCCAATAGATATAGCGAT
Source organism: Automeris io (assembly GCA_036320925.1). NCBI lineage: Eukaryota > Metazoa > Arthropoda > Insecta > Lepidoptera > Saturniidae > Automeris > Automeris io. The sequence continues at coordinate 1,580,700 of JAUDJH010000018.1, forward strand.
ATTTCTAGCAGTACTTATAGGATCTCTATTTATTGCAAAAGGAGATAATGCAGAACCACTTTCTAAAATCAATTTATCAATCAAACCATCAGTAGCCTTTGATATAGCCAGTAGCTCAGCCATACTGGCACCTACGCTGAATCCAGCTAGAGTTACTTTCTTTGGATCTCCACCAAATTTAGAAATATGTTTATTAATCCATTTTAAAGCAGCTACTTGGTCCTTCAAAGCAGCATTACCAGGTATTTCTTCAGTTCCAAGACAAGCAAAACCAATAGCGCCTAATCTGTAGTTGAAACTTACTGCAATTACATCACGATTACTCAAAGGATGCAATTTTGCCATATTACCAGTTCCTCCAGCAAATGCTCCGCTGTGAACGTAAACAATTACTGGAATTAGGTTATCTTCATTGGCTATTTCTGGAACGAAAAGGTTTATTGTAAGGCATTCTTCTTCACCATGCAGAATTATTTCATCATCGTCATCATCAGTAAGATAAATTTGTTGACAAACATTGTTCCTTATGCTTGCTTCTGTAACACCATTCCATGGTTCAACTGGTAGTGGGCCCTGAAATGATTTATAATGTTCGATTTAGTTATTGTATTTATTATAAATATACATAGATTGCTATAGCTTCCCTCATTTGCATCTATGCTTAAATAAAATACAATAATATTTAAAATCTATGATATATTAATTAGTATTGGTTGGTCGCTTTCTACGATTGTTCTAGTTGCTCATGTTTAATGTTGTCTCAATAAACATAAAATACCATTAGAATCGTGGTCACAATTGATCAACAATACCGCTATAAAGTAATAAGATATTTTAATGATGCCTTTATCAGTGTAATAGTGACTAATAGTACAATAATAGTTACAACACTTATCATTTATGTATCTTCACTTATCTTAAAAGAAATACAACGGAATAATATCTTATAACTAATTTAAAATATATTGGCTTTCATGAGTAAACTCGCATGGTATCTAGTAAAAATGTCGTGGTTAAAGTGTCTTGTGAATGGAGATTAGCCCCGCTACTTATCACCTTGGTCATGACATATCAGCGCAATGTAGACACAGACACCAATGTATCTCTGTTCATTTTGCTAGGCATATAGCGTGAAGAGATATCTTATATATAAAAATGAATCGCTAAATGTCTTGATAAGCGCGAAACTCGAGAACGGCTGAACCGATTTGGCTGATTTCTTTTTGTTGTGTTTGTTGAAGTCTGGGGAAGGTTATTACGGAGAGAAAAATTAAAAAAAATCTGAAATTAGACTATTTCAGATTTTCAGATAGAAAACAACACTTTTCTATATTCTCATACAAAAAATTCGTAATAAGTCATTTTGAACTTTAACACCATACCATAAAGTTCAAGTGTTAATGGACGGGTTCCGGGAAGGCAAAACAATTGAGTGACGTATAAATATTATTGTCAATATTTGTCAATTTTTATACATATAACATTAAGGCCAGGTTCCTTCAAACAATTTTCAAAAAAATCTGACGGGGAAGCTAATAACATTAAAAAAAACAATGTGACTTTGTTTTAGAGAAATAGGGCAGAACAAGGTCTGCCGGGACAGCTAGTTATTTATAATTTATAAATATTATATGATTATTGTTTAAAATTATTACCTTAAATTTGTCACGTCCTTTAGGTACAACAGCATACGGGACACCATAAAATTCATAAAAATCACCATTCCAATATTTTTCTCCGCTCACAGAGCCCAAACCGTCCAAAACAACTATTCTAGGCGGCTTATCCTCGCCAAATACACTTAGAAAAAGTAGGAAAAATATAAAAACGTGGATCATTTTATGTTGCCCTAATATAAATCCGAGGTAGTGAATGTTTATCGATTATTTTAGTCAAGATAGCAGCAGATAAGTATGTTATGCAATTGACGAAGCGTCTATTCAGTATTAAACACGTAATTAGTTTTAAAGACGATACGAGAAGATTATATTTTCGGTGAATATATGAAATAACTCATCTTCACTTTCCACCAGGTGTGATTGAGGTCAAGTGTTCGTCTATAAATTATATAAAAAAAAAAAACTGAATTACACTTAAAAGATTCAAACTGAATGGAAACATCGAACTTAAGACCCAAATAACGAACAAGTAAATCATAAATATTATTATAGTAAAGGCGTACACATAAATACATTCCTTAAGGAAATCGCAAGTCACAAGATCCACGTCCGTGCGAAATATATTATCATAAGATATCCTATGCGAGCGTTTTCTTCTGTCCAGCAACCAAGTGCTCTTTGTATGGAATTTAAACCATCCGATTTTTGTCAAAATACTACGACTATTATTTTTTATTTTAACAAAATGTGTACACCCTAAGTGACAGTATTAGCACAAGGTATAGAAAGTAAGTCAATTAAATTGAAACACAGCTTGATATCATAGCATTATTATTATTATTAGCTTGATAGCATTTTCTGCTCCTACTAGATTACCCAGAGCATCTAATTTTAACTTATTCCGTATTCAAAAAATATGTCGAGATCTATTAACGAAAGTATTTACAAATTAAAAAAAAAAGGATGTTATTAGAGAGGATTGTTGCATAAATTATTGTTTTTTTTTTATTTTTTTGTTTTTATTTCTGTTATAAATTTTAATTCGTTTAATTAGATTAGTTTATTTCTTTTTGTGTTACTCGTATTTTTATTTTTCTTTTCTTCTGTGCATGTAGTCTACACTTTTAAATATAGTCGTATTTATAACGTATCTTGTTCATATCTAATATAGTTATATGTGTTAATGTAGACTGTGTAAGTGTACTTATAAATAAATAAATATTTGCTCTAAATAGAAAAAAAATTATCACTCATATATTTTTCGAGATAAGCAGAGTTATATTAGAGGCTGGGTTCGGGCAGTAGTCGCCGGGTGCCGAGGAAGATGGCTCAGCCTTGCCCTTGGCATTCGGCAGGCGGGAGATGGAACTCCCCGGGGGTTTTAGTCGGTGCAAGTCCGACACACCGGGGGGCAACCCTCATCGCCCGCTGAGGTCCGTTAGGGATTTCCCCCGGGTCACAAAAAAAAAAAAAGGGTTCGGGCAGTAGACTGGAGAGAGTCTGCTCCCCGGATGAGAGGGAGGCGGCGCGTAGTGTTCTGCACGCCCATGAGAGTGTTCCAGAGGGATGTGTGCTGTACACCCACCAAGCGAGAAAGCCTTAACAAGGCTGTTTGCCCCCTGAGCTTTTGGACTAACTCGAATTTCCAGGCCCGGGCGGAGCGATTAGAAGATCACCCGGGGGTTTTTAGCCAGTAGGATTCTGAGACACCAGGATCGCTGCCCTCACAGCGGTGCAAAGGAACGCAGATTTTAGAACGGGTTCAAAAAAATTGCTGGTTCATTGAGGGAGTCCGCTTCCCGGATAAGACGTAAGCGGCGCGTAGTACCCGGCGCACTACCTGACAGATAGGTCCGTAAAGGTGGGCTCTTTACACCTACCTCTTCTTGAGGAGGAGCCTAAATAGGCTATATGTACCCTGAGTTACTGGAAGAATTAGGATTTACAGGCCCGGGTAGAGTGATTTGAGGAACACAGTGGCCCTGTTTCCATACAAGTTTTTCTCCCTGGGTTGCCAAAAAGAGGCTGACTCCATTATAATAATATAAAAAAAATAGTATTGTACAAATAAAACCACACTTACAATAATACTTTTTGAAGACTATAATTATTTGCAACCTAAATAATCGAATCTTCTTCTAAATATTAACGACACAGAAGTTAATTCTATTGTGTAATTAAATTTTAAATCTACTTTAATTTTTACATAAAATTACAGTTAAGAAAAATCGTTGTCGTGTCGTGTTGTATAAAATGCTCCACAATATATGTATCTTCATGCTGAATATATTTTGTTTAGGTTTTCATGTAGACGTGAGCATAAAATACGTTTTGTAGATCGGATCGTTGCGAGATTTTGATGTGCTTATTTATGTGTTTGTATGACTGTTTGTTTGTCTATCATTATTTACTTTCACATGCAAATCGGAATGAATAATACATATTACGACGAAGGTCGAACTAGTCACCACACGTTTTGTGCCTATTCAGAAATTGTAGCCATCATCTTTACCGCCCAGTTACTTTCCGTTGATGTTGTCATATTTACTATTGTACTCTGTCACCCAATTGTGACACATGTGGAAAGATTAAAGATGTGCATCACTTGCTGATGGAGTGTGCCCGGAACGAGACACAAAGGGAGTCGCTGGTGAGCAAGTTGAAAATTAACAGACAAAATATTGGAGCATGGCACGGCATTTTGGCCAATCCTTTGTCCAGTGAAGTCAGAATGCTGTGGCAGATGGTGACGCTTGCTCATCCGCGACTCCCCTAGGATGTAAGGAAATAGGTTGAGGTACAATGGGGCTGATATATTAACCTGAATAAAAGCCCCTAAATAAAAATAAATTAAAAAACAAAAAAAATACTACTGTACTCGATTCTCTAGAATAGTGGACACACGCCTTTCCCAAGTTTCATCACAAAGCACGATCTTCAACTTGTCATATCTAATAATTGCCTGTAACAGTGTTTAAACAACTCGTCACATCATGTAGCCTGACAGCATTCTACATTACGTTTATCAAGCCATAGGTATCCATTCAAAAATAAGTCGATTTGACGGTTATATAGTTCTTTGGCACATATGAACAGCCCATTGTCTATTCGAACTGCTAAACTTCTGAGCTATTCAATCTACTAGAGAAACACCGAACATGCGAATATTTGAAATGACATTCGCCATAGCATACTATGCAATCTTAAATTTGTGGACCAGTGCTACCGCGAGAGTCCACGGCTCGGCTTAATAGAAAAAATAATATTGACAAATTCATTTTCAACACATCCACACACTCTAAGCTCTTAAAACCCCGATAAAACGTCACGGTTCTCAAGATTTAAAAAAAAAAATCTACTATGAATACCTCGTTCGAGTTCAACTCTTCCTTGTACTTTTATTCGATGTAAATCTTAGAATGACATAGTAACTATCTTATTTCTTATGACGCTTTAGGTATGATAAAGAAAAACATTACTTTTTTGTTGACAGCGAATTATGTTTATCTTCTCTCCTCCCGAGAACGATATCTGATTTACCTGTAAATGTAGTCCATTTATTTTTCTATGTTGAGTTATTTACGAATCAAAAAAGTTTTCTGCCGTGCGCAGTACGTTGCGGGCTAAAATTTTATTACAAACGAAATGCTTTGTGGCAAGCCGTGAGAGCGTTCATGTGTTCCTCTAAGTTTATGGGCTTGCACGGTAAATAGGTTTATGTACTGTGGAATAAGCTTTGTCTGGCTCTTCTTGGTGAATAAAATGTGAACAGAAGCGTTGTTTCCACTGTTGTTATAAGCATTATTGTCTACGGACATAGAAATGATACTTCCATAATCCAGACATTCTTATTTACCGATGGACATACACGTCTATCCCAAGTGAGCCTGTCCTTCGGCTCTTCCTATCCAGTACTTGTTAGTCTCTTAGTATTAGTTATCTTTCTATTTGAAAGACGTCCTACATTGAATTTACCGTATTCTAAGCTTAACTTAAGAACAGAAATATAATACAACGGGTATAAGGTCTTTTTTATGACCAACCCATTACATCTTCAGTCAGTACCAATTGAATTGCAAATACAATATAATACAAAAAGTTAAGTTTCATATTAAAAATCAATTATATGAAAATTAATTCTCATTGTCCCCAAAATAACTTTCACATTTTACTCGCACGTCAATAAAATCTATTTATTATTCACATGATTTAGCTTCAAGGGCGGTTAGATTTCCTTCGCTAATAAACGAGCTGTATTGCCCTAGTACAAGTACACTGCATATCATAAACACAAGGTTTTATGCGTAGCTAGCCGGAGTTCTGCTGGTCTTTTATCGTTGTTTTGTGATTCTTTTTATTTCAGCTTCTGTCTTCAAGCTTTGTAATGAAATAAAATACCTTAACATTACAACCTCTTTGTCCATATACGTATAAAAATGATATAAATAATAATGTTTCTAAATAGAAGAATAATTTATACATCAAAGATTACGTAGATTTCAGAGAAGACAACGTTCTTATTACTACAAAAACATTTTTAATTTCATCAGCAATGTAAGTACAGAAATCGTTATTAAATTAAGTAAAATTGATTTTTAAGAGATGTAAATAAAAAACGAAGCGTATGCTTTAGATTTAGCTAGCAGCTAAGTAGATGAAGATATCAATGATTCATTGGAAGATATTGAATCAACAGAATCAGTAAATTCAGTATAGTAAGAAACACCTCCACCGAGAAGAAAGACAAAAAAATTGCAAATACTTTAAAAGATAAAATAAAGGAAACCTCGAGGCAGAAATATTACTTGTTATGTGTTGTTTCAAATGAGTTTCTAATTGGATTTCTACTAAGTATTGCAAACCGTTTAGCTATGGACTTTGTAAACTCCTTGGCGAGAAGGCTATAATTTCTAAGACTACATTGTATGTATACACGGGATTAAGAAAATTGTTTTCTGATATGATTTAAATGAAGTTGGTTAAAAAGGTGAATGTATGTTATTAGCTTTATTTTCAAAAATAACTAGAATCAGTATTTCACAAATCAGCCTAATCTTCACAAGATGTATTTTGGTATCATTACCTTGTAAAGCATAAAGAGTGGACATTTAACCCTTGATGAGATCGTACTATTATTTTCTTTTAGAATTTAATTATTTCCATAATTAAAAAAAAAAAAATGTTCTCCAGTTTAGGGGTGCAAGTCGGACACATGATGAGACCTCTGAAAGAGTGTTTGCCAAAATGTAAGTTGAGTATAATTCTCTCAGGAGTTAGATATGTTACAATTAAATTCGAACATCCACGTTAACCGGTGCGTAATCAAAAAATATACCCGGGTGTTAGGTCGAAATTTATACGAGCCTTCTCTAATTGGTCGAAACTGTAATTTCCCGAAGGATAGCTTGGTCGAATTCATAAGAGTATACTTTTAAACTCCTTTACGATTTCTGATTCGTTTACATTTAAGTAGTTTAATTTGCAGCTCACACAACCAATTAATATTTCAAAAGCTGATTTTATCATTCTATTTTTTTTTTTCGCTATCGATATTTGAAATTACAAGTCATCAAAGGTCTGATCTTTTATAAATTTTGAAGAAACTGGTAAATATTATACAGTTGTGAGACTAACTAAGAAAGTCATTTCGATGTTTTATAATTTCATCATCATAATAAACTCTCTTTATCTCCACTGTTTGGCATAGGTCTCTGCTGATAAATTCATCGTCTTTACCAAAGCGGCTGAACTTCGGCTTTTTCATTCATTTATTGTAGCTCCAGCAGTTTATAAGTTATCATATAAATTGTCATCATATAATTCATTATAAGGACTTACCTCAGCTAATTGTTTTGCGAGATCAGTTCGTCTCTAGTCCTTTATTTCTTTCTTCTTCAAGATTAATAATACGTTTTACTTCTGGTTTTACACTCGATTATAGACAAAGATTACTTGCAACGTCTTAGTTTAAAAAATATATATTCAGGTAAATCACACGGTTCACATTTTCGTTAATAATAGTCTCTAATGTGGAGCTTCAACATGGATACTCTTAAAGATTGAAGATATTTCAATATCATATTCATTAGTCATCTTCTAATACCCGTTGTATCAAATGAGCTTTAGATGACTGTTTTTTTTACACTGGCTCGACATAGTGACTACAGAGTACCCGATGGTAAGTACAGTGTAGTCCAAAAACGAAAGCGACTATCAAAGGATGAAAATCCATTGATAATCTACATCGTCATGTCGGCCCTCGTATACCACGACTGAAGGTCTCTAGGTATATGAGCTACTGGATATGCACAAGCTGATCCCGAAACGCGACAAGCCGAAACTGGTCACTATGACGGGCTTTACACCCATGTACTGTGATTGCGGTCCAGACGGGCACCGACGCCCTACAACCTCGCTGCTGTTCGTTTAGCACCACCCAGGAGTCACGTGGGAAACTAGGGTAAAGCCTACGGACGCGAGCAGCTTCGACTCCCAAAAAATGTCAGCGCTATGCGGCTCAACTACTCACCTAACTTCCGCTAAACTACCTTCCCTTTGTTATATCAATAGCACAGAATATTTACTCTAGCTATGTTGTTGTAAGCTACTTTGATTGTTCTACTTTGTTGAGTATTTTCTGTTTCGAGTAAATGTTTTTTTCCTTTCTTTCTAATCTAGTACGATAATACTCGAGTCTTGAAGACAAAGACACATATTCAAGTATTTAAAACTGTATCATTTGCATAAAACGGCTAGTCTTTATCTAAAATACCTACAATAGTGTTTTTTCTTTTTACAATTGGAATTTTAATTTAAGAACATGTTTCGCTTTATAAATTTATGTATGGATATATAAATTGGTAACAGTTTGTAACTTAGACCTGTTACATTTGTACCACAAATTATTCAGCTTGAGATGTAATTCTGCAAGCGTTGAGTTATTTCGTTAATGAATACTTGTGATAGGGTTCCTTTTTGATCTCAGTTACTTCTAATTCATTCTTACTCCCGTTTGCTCATTCTTATTAATTTAGATAAAATTTAATAGAATACATTCTCGAAAGTTCCTTTAATAGAAGAATAAAATCAGTAAATATAACAGAGAGTATATTCATTTTGGGAAATTAATTAAAGCCAGTGATATCTTAGATAAAACTATGAGAGCTAGGTTAAAGATCAGTAAAACAAAACATTATACAAGCCCAAACATAAGGATGGCAACCTAAATTATTGGTAAGATTTGACTGGCATTTGGAAATCTCTCTGTTTTCCCGTCAATCAAGAGCTTGATTTTCGGATTAAGTTCATAAGACTCTAAAGTGGTTTTCGTTTTATATCTTTATTCACATTTTTTGTATACTTTGCCTTATATTTCTAATATTACCTACATAATTAAGATTGTAATTATTAATTAGATAAAAGAACTTAAAATTTGAAGAAACCATTAAAATTTTTATGTCTTTGATAGTTTAACCAATTTTCGGCTAAAGCTATAATAATTGGCAGCCAGACACTAATGCTACAATTAAAGAAGGATACTATCTTTCTTTGTCATAATGCTATTGATTAATATACAGCATGATTTTTATTACTATTTTTTGGGTACTTACAAATATAGAATTTTTAACTTCATGCAATGATAAAAAAATATTAAGAACAATAAACATGATTACAAAGAGAAGGATTGAAGATGTTTCCGGCGAATATTGGTTGTTTTGTTTTCGTATTAAAATTACATACAGATTATTATAAAAAAATATATATGTATATGTTATCTCAGAAACAGCTGTGATTGTTGCTAGGTTGAAAATCAAACTGGGGACACCTAGAGACAAACATATAGATAGAGGGTCACTTAACTAATTAGCTGTACGTTCGCCGCACAGGCATTGTGGCAAGATAATTGAATCTCCTGGAGAAATTCTCACTTTAGACAGTACCTAGGAATTATCTTAGGCTATTTTTTGATTTATTAATCTCATCCAGTTTCTTTTATCTTATTATTTTCTAACCATATTACTAAGTATAATAAGTGCTTTATTATCGTTATATATGTATATATAAAAACAATTTTGTAAAGTATTTATTTTCTTGACAATTTTTATATAATTTTATGTCATGCAATTTGATGTAATATTTGTGCGTCATTCTTAAAAAAACACTAAAAGTTTTTGAGCCGGTATTGACGAAAAAAGAGACATATTTTTATAATATAAGTTTGTATTTTTTTTAATTACTGGATATATTTTGTTATTATCAATTTGAATGTTGCTTGTAATTCCTTCAAATCTAATAATTAAAATTTTCTAAAATATATTTACGTATATAATAAAAACATCTTGTTAAATATACATCCTGTACGTGCAATAAACAAAAATAATAATGAACTGAAAGAATTTGAAGGATATCCTCGTAATAAAACACGAATTATTTATTTAGGACAGTTTGAAAGCTTGACACATTTTCCAGTCTTCAGGTTGCGGACATTGGGGGTATTGCAAAAGCACTGGGGAATGTCACAGAGGCCTGATGGTGGGGTCATCTCATGTACTTTAGGGTTGTCACACGACGGTTCCGCCATTTGTGGGCAGTACAGCACCGAGTGTTCTCCAGGTGGGCATGATCCTGGAATCATAGATTTATGTGTTAATTGTGTTACGAAAAGGAAATTTGTAGTGAAGTTTTTTAATTCTATCACAGCGTACTATGACATCCTAAAAGGGGGCTTACTTCGATGACAGTTAAATTAACACTAGTCGGACGAGGCGTAAAAGGGACAACCCTATATAAAGAATATGCTATATCTCTTTCGTTCAAACAACAAACCTAGAGCAAGACTGAAACAATCTTGTTTAATGTAGACTGTGGTACGGATGTGTAATATTCATTTAAGATTTAAATGAACTCTCATAAGACGCTAATCCGCGTATCTAGAACATTATTTACCATTTTCTAGACCGACAGTAATAATGGTAAAACTTCTCGTTGTTCTCCATAATAAATAACAAAGCTGCTTTCCATAAAATTAACTATAAGTATGTTGATTACCACTTGGTATAAAGTGCACTAAGCAATGTTTTCAAACCTGTTTGTAATACACGTTACTACTATCCTCGGTATACATCGCATTTCAAATCATTAATCGGTAATTTTTTACTCACTGTATGACTTTGATATGTTGTTTTGCTATAAATTATTGATAAAAAAAATACATTTAAATATCACTACATCAATTTGAAGGAAACTGAGTGCTCATTTAGCGTATAAATGCACTTAAAATTGATTATTTGCATAAGAATTAAGTACATACCTACTCATTAAAGTAATTAACATTAAGCGAATAATTTATCAATTATAAAGTACAATTATATAGTGACTGTGGTTGCCTATTGGATAAGAGACCGGTTTCCGTGCGTCAGTGGTCGTAGGTTCGAAACCCGGTACGTACTTTTGGGGGTTTTCAGATAAAGTAGGGGCTTGGGCACCACATGCTCAACGTGAGGAAAACAACGTGAGGAAAACAACGTGAGGAAAATAACGTGAGGAAAACTAGTTTAAGTGCCTTGAGATTGGTGATCAGCTGTTCCTGTGTAACCTTTAGGTCACGTTGAGCAAGGCATATAAACGCCAAGTGGATACAGTCATTTATGTATCTCTGCTCAACCCGAAACGGACATAGCGTTACTATATATTATTATTATTATATAGTATGTATTTTTTATGGCCCGCCTGCAAGCATAATACTGGCTCCTTATGTAGTATTATATTATATTGATCTTAGCTACATTTGGAACTATTTATATGGAAATGAGATTAAATTAATATTATCACACATAAAATTAGGTGTTATAAATGTTTACAGGCGAATGAAGTGTGCGATGTGTTCCCGCACACTGCTCCAAAATAAGTAGGCGAGTGAGGAGTGGGTGGCCATTTACACCACCCCTCCCCTGCTTTTTTGCAACAGGGAGAGGCTTACCTCAAGGCCAAACGTCGCCGGGTGCCGAGGAAGTGGCCAATGCTGTGCCCTTGGCCCCGGCAGGCGGGTAGGAGGAACATCCCGGGGGCTTTTAAGGTGTTATAAATGTCGAATTTTTTTTAATATTAGATCGTGAAAGTGACTTTGCCGCAGTAGACGGAAAATACCGTCACAGTCGAAGAACGGCAGCGACAAAGAAATGGTAAATCATTGACAGTCGACGTCGTCATACTGCCACTCTTGAAAATTGTTATAAAAGGTATTTTTAAAAATAGATTAGGTTTTATTCTTCCTAAGGCACGCGTCAGATTCTAGAAGCCCCGACTAGGCTGCTGCGATCTAAGGCTGAGATTTATAGAAACTATTTCGACTTTGCTTAGCAAAGTTCTCAAAAAGTAAATTAGTTTTGACTTGTACCGGCTAAAAACCCCAAGGTGACTACTTCTGCATATAGATGGGGACTGTGGGTCCTGTAATCAATTCTCCACAGCCCCGTCATGCCGCGCCCTTCGGGCACTATCTCGGAAGAGGGCAAAACATCCTCTCCGACACTGCACAATATATTTCGATGAAGCGCGTCACCCCGTTCCGTCGAGGGCCCCCACCCTGAGCGGCCACGACCCTAAAGGCATCAGCCAACCGGTCTTGGATAGATTGGTCAGCTGGGACTGTTGCGTCGAGGCGGTATGCATGCAGATATGGTTTAATAAATACAACTTACTTATGGGTATACCCTGGCTTTGTACAGTGACTACTGTGGTCAACACAATTAAACACACTACCGAATTCATTTTGCGACAACAACTTCTCTTTACGAATAACGTATTAGAATGAATGTTCGAATAATGTCGCACGGTGTTATATACAAGAAATGACGACGCAGGGGATTCACTTGTCCCCGCTTGAAGAATTAGTTTCCTTATTCTGTTAATATTCTTTAGATGAATAACTTTATTAATAATATTATCTTGTGTGACTTCGCTCACGTGAAAATAACACATATCTTTAATATATTCTTTACATTTTTTTTTTAAATTATTCTGTAAATATGTAAATTACGTTCTTTTTTTTAAATTGTATTTGCTTGTAATTAAACTGCATTTCTTTTTTCATAGTTGTTGATTTTATACGTGTTTTGGCCGATAAATATAGACAGATTAGTTTTGTGCAACAATTATGTATTATATGTATATTTATTATATAAATTTTGTGCGTTAATATTTGTGTTCTTATTTTAATTTTATCGTTTTTTATTGTTGTTCTTGTGGTTTCGATTATAGTGTGCGTGTATTCTGTTTTTTCTTTTTGTCATTGATTAAATTATAAGGTTTTGATGTAAATCTTGTTTTCTAAACTTTATTATTTTTTTGTTTACTTTTGGTGCATTCTGTGGTAGCTTTCATCGGTTGATGCATTCTAATGTTTTTTTTTTTTGTTAATGATTGTCATGGTAATATTTTTTATACTGTATCGGCCACTGGCTGCCCTATAAATAAAACAATATATTATTTTTTAGTACCTATATGTGTATGTATGGCGTATGTGTGTGTTCATGATGTTCATGACTAAACCTTTGAAGATTACATGACAAGAAGAACAAAAAAAAAAAAACAGACAGTTTCGGAGATTAGCATTCTGCCAATATTAATTGAACTCATATATATATTGTGAATCATATAAAATAGGATTCAACTAAGGTTAGAGCTACGTATGTATAAAGCGTGACGCGGGCCAAGCGTACTACTTCCACGCGAAGTCGCGGGCACAGCTAGTAATATATATTTTTTTTACACTGGCTCGACATAGTGACTACAGAGTACCTGATGGTAAGTACAATGTAGTCCAATAATCAAAGGATAAATATCCATTGATAGTCTACATCGTCATGTCGGCCCACATATACCACGACTGAAGGTCTCTAGGTATATGACCTACTGGATATACACAAGCTGATCCCGAAACGCGACAAGCCGAAACTGGTCACTCTGACGGGCTTTACACCAATCACTGTGGTCGCAATCCAGACGGGCACCGACGCCCTACCACCTCGCTGCTGCTCGTTTAGCACCACCCAGGAGTCACGTGTAGGGAAACTAGGGTAAAGCATACGGAAAAAAAAGAAAAATTAAAAAATAAATTAATAAATAATTCTAAGACTTTATAACCTTTGCAAAGTGAATATTACTAGGCGTCTTTAGTCTGTTCGTATTACGCAAATCTTCCTTAAAGGAAAATCGTTCGTAGAAGTAAATCCCCTGATAAGACCAGCTAAACAATAATATTATGCTTAGAAATGTGTCACTATATCTCACCTTTACCTCCAGTTATCTCCAATTATTCAAATCTAAATATATAAAACTCAAAGGTGATTGACTGGCTGACTGACTGACTGACAGACATAGTGACATATCAACGCAGAGCCCATACCACTGGACGGACCGGGCTGAAATTTGGCATGCAGGTAGATGTTATGACGTAGGCATACGCTAAGAAAGGATTTTGATGAATTCCACCCCCAAGGGGATAAAATAGGGGATGAAAGTTTGTATAAATCTTCTCAAATTTTCGACTATAATATAATATAATAGCTTGATAGTTTGCACCTAATGACAGATTAGGCCCTAATTTTTTACACACTCTAAACAAAAGTAAGGCCACAAAAACTATATCTAATTAATTATAATACTTCTTAACGCGAGCGAAGCCGCGGGCAAAAGCTAGTATGATATAATGTGGATTGGTATTGTTCCCACCTTTTTATGATATGGGGTCCTTTAAGCGTAGCATGAGAGATGTTGTACAGGCCATGATGATCGCTTTTACTACCGATGGGGTTTTCTTTGCAATTAAAAGTCATTGTTGTTTTTTGGACTATGCCACGCTTATAATCAGTCGTGGTGTGGTCCCTGTGTCGACTCGGAATAAAAAAAACACATTAGGGGAGGTCAATGTCCATCAGTTGATGTCCTATGGCTAAATCGATCATCAACTCCGATTAGGCATGCGATAAGCGTATAAAGGTATATATTTTGCTTTAAATACTAACATCATTGTATATCCTACGTCCATGAAAATCGTGTTATGGCGTCGTGAATCTTAAACTGTTTTATTATTGTTTCGTGTTTGTTTGAAATTTAACAATTATCCTGTGTAAATTATACAGTAGATACAATGGAACGTATTCTTCAACTTTGTGAGACGTTAAATACTTTTGTACTTTCATAATATATCATTAATATTAATATATTAATACAAAACCACTAGACATCGTGTCGGATACCATCCGTATGTGGTGGATGTTCCTTATATTCGCACGAAAAGATTCGCTTTTACATTTATCATGCGAACGGCTAAGGAGAGGAATATGCTTCCAGCGGCCATATTTCCGCGATCTTATGACCTGGGAGTCTTTAAGAGAAGAGTGAATAGGCATTTGCTAGGCGATCGCGTTTCATCATCGAACTCATCTTCACCTTCCACCAGGTGTGATTGAGGTCAAGCGTTCGTCTATAAATTATAAAAAAAAATATGTTAAAAAAGTTTAAAAAAATCGGTTGTCATGCGCGGGGACGCGAATTGTCACAGATCCAAAACTAGGAACGGACGTCTTTTTTTATGACGGACTAACTACTGAGGGCCGGGACAGGCATTTACATCTTAACCGGACCTAGGGGGCGAGCACAGAAGGTGCTCAGCCAGCGAGTTTATGGGTTGGGTGGCAATGCAAGGGCTCCCCTGTGGGTACGACCTTAACTTGGGCCGCCAGCCAAAATACGAAACCTACAGGTGATCTACTAGCGTTTCGAAAGCGACTACTTTGAGAAGAAACGCCGAAAGAAACTCAAGGCTGCTTCGGAGAGGACGTACTTCGAGATTTTTTTCCGATTAAATACGGATTTAAGCATGATATGCTCACCGGTGAAGAATAACATCGTGAGGAAACCCGCAAGACATCTAACAGAAATGTCATATGTAAGTGTCTTAAATACAACGATCAGCTGCGCTACTGGTCACGTTGGGTACGACATACAAGTGCAAAGTTGATATATTTACTAATGTATCTCTGTTCACTCCTTCTCTTGCCGTGTCGTTGGGCTGTGGAATGGTCTTCCGGCGAGCGTGTTCCCACCATCCTATGATATGGGATCCTTTAAGCGTAACGTGAAGAGATATTTGTGCGGGCCGGCATGATCGCTGCGACTACCGATGGGTTTTTTCTTACCTTTCGATAGTCGTTGGCGTTTTTTTGGACTCCACCATGCTTACCATCAGGTTTGGTGCGGTCACTGTGCCGAGTCAGTATAAAAAAAAGAAAAAAAAGGGATATAGTGTGATGTCTTATTATTATATTTTATGATTTTGTATAAAAGAAAAGAAAAATAAACCAATAACCCCAAATTTTCACTCTCTTATCCATATCGTCATATTATTTAATCGCGATTTTTTTTTTGTATGAACAATATCAAAATAATGTAATCATTGTTCAGACAGAACGAAATTATTTATATCCTATCGTCAATGACGCGTCCCATTACAGGACTCGGTAAAAAGTCCTTAGTTAAGTAACTCATATTATTTCTCATAGAACAGTATCAGGTTCTGGATTCTGTAATAGGATTCCACCGACGAGAGGTTATTTTTTAATGACAGATGGCGCCACATCTCTTTCTGTCATATTTCCGATCCCGACACTCAAAATATTCGTTATTTTTTATGTAACAACAAAATATTCACTAAAAATCAATTATATGGCAGAACAATGTTTGCCGGGTCAGTTAGAATTTAAAATTCTTCACGAAATCGACTGAATAGGTTGCTAGGGTTTAAATTGAATGAAATATTATAGTTTGCATCTAGGTTTATTGGTCGACTGTAAATTAAAAAGTTATGTCGCCAAGGGTCCATGTAATAAAGTGATATAGGAACCGAGTCGCACCTGGGCTGCCTATACGGAGACCAATTAGATCCCTTAAGGATTGACGTCATTACAATTAACGTCAATTGTATTTAACCCACGAAATTTAATAATAATATAAGCGGAGATGGGAAAAATGTAATCTATAGCATGTAGACTCCGTCCGATAAAGTGCAAATAAAGAGTAAAACGCCAAAATCTGTGTCTTTCTACAACCACACCCACGACCACCGGTCATAAATCTGATTAATGATAAACGATTACAAAATGTAGTCGTAATTTTAATTTTCTTGCTCTGTAATCACGATTAAATCCATTTAAAATATCAAGAAATCATAAATGTCTATTCAATCTGGGATTTTGTAGTGTTTAAAACATAAATGAGCAAAATGCAGTCCTATTAATGGTAAAAAACGTAAAATGTAATCGTTAAACATTTTCATTAATCTGATTACATTTGCCCATCTATGAATATAAGTAATAATATATACTCACGATATATGCTTTTCGGATAAAAAAAGATAAATTAGTGACACTATCCATTTTACGTTTATATATCGTGCCCAATGTGACCAGTATCGCAGCTGATCGGTGTTTTTAGGACACTCATAGAAGCTATTTTTATTAGATGACATGTGGGTTTCCTCATGATATTTTCCTTGACCGATAAGCGCTTGGTGCCTAAATTCGTATTTAATCTAGAAAAGCATAAAGGTATGTACCGGGACACAAACCTATGACCAATTGCGTTGTCGGGCATAAATATAGTTGAATTATCCACTTAGCCGCCAAAGCCACAATTATATTAATTTACAAACAATTTTTAGTATATTTAGACTTTGTAGCGTGCACTCTCGCGGCCGCCGTAATGGTTGGACGGACCGCTTGCGCGCCGGCCGCGGTGGACGGTGGAAGGGTAATCGTATGACGTCTAAGTGATTGACCGCTCGTCGTAATACGTAGCTCTCTAGTTTATAGATATTTTCTACAGTTTTGTTTTGTTTACTTTTAAGTTTTTGGACAACAAACGTTTCGTGTTGGATTAATCGTGTTTTTTACTGCCTGTGAACATTGTAACTTTTATTATTTGAAGCAGTGTAATAAATATTTGAAACTTAGGTCAATAAAAAATAAAAACGACCTCATTGTATTTTTTAATGGTTAACTGGCAACTCTTGACCACCCCTGTGGCTGATGAAGATAAGGCCAATGATGAACCGCGTTTACTCAATAAATGCCTGTTCACTTTTCTTTTAACACTAAATCTACCGGCGATCAATTTATGTTTATTAAAAAAAAAGGATAAGATGGTTTATTTTGCTTTGTTTTATATAAAATTAAATTCATAATATTTATCACTATCTAGTACTAGTTAAGGATATTTAATGTAGTTAAGGATTTTTTAGAAAGAAATAATATTTGAAAAAAAAAAAACATTAAAGCCGGTCATTTGACCGGTTCGGTAAACTGTCAAAGGCTCCCAGATAATAAGAATGTGGGAAAACAGACGTATGAAGCGTATTTCACTAATTTGCTGTTCGTATTACGTCACAGCGTGACGACATAATATTATTACTTTGTATATTAATATAAAAACTAAAATTACGCCAAATAATTGAATAAATACTTCCTTCGTTCCAATGCAATGACTTTAGCAGGAAAATTCTATCGCACGTCACTAGTTACAAACTAACCAAACTAGTTTAATTGGCATCCAGTCCACCGGGTGCTTATTGAATTTAATAACCTACACAACTTGGTCGGATAATTAATATAGTTACCATTGTAAACATTGTTATTGTCTTGATCCGTTTATATGTATTGCAGACTTTCCATTTGTAATGATATGTAACCTTATTAATATTATTGTAAATTGAACTTATTTAAAATTTTTATTATTTAATTAATGAAGGGAATAATAAACGTTTAGGAAGCGAAAGACCTTTGCAAGAAAATAGAGTAGTGGCATTCCATTCTTTCTGGCTATTTCAATAAAGATTCAATGTGATGATAGAAGATAGATGATCATTGTATAATTGGCACATCAAGTGGGATCCCGGAACATACCTATACGGTACTTCGATAGCTCCGCAACAGTGACACGGGCTGCCTAAAGAGTTTCACTTATCGCGACCACCAGTTCACCAACTCCTCAGGGGCCCCTGCTTCTCCTTCAGGAAACTGGTGTCTTGAAGGATCTTCCTTAACATAATTGTACACTTTGGAATCGGATTATGTTATAATTTAGGACTATCTGTATCTTTTTCTATCGCAACTCGGCACATCGGTCGAGCGAGTGCAAAACTCAATTGACAACCCGTACAGTGTTGCCAGAACTGTCGAAAGTTACCCGCACATATTCGAATACGGAAAAATACCTCTGATTTTTCCAGATTACATACAGATTTAAGCTCCTTATGCTCACCGGTGAAGGAAAAAATCTCGAGGAAGCCAGAATGGTATCTAATAGAAATATCATATGTACGTGCTCTGAGAACGGCGGTCAACTGCACTACTGGTCACGTAGTGCACGATAAATAAGCGCAAAGTGGAGAAAGCCACTGATGATGATGATGATGTCCTAACCGGTTTCGGCCACGGCGACTGTTTCAACACCGATTAAGAAATTCGAGGTCCAGTTTTCGGAAACAGTCAATTTCGCAGGAGATATTTAAGTGCATAACTGGACGCGCAGCCAGAAAAGCACTCTCTCGTCCGAGCTCCCTCAGGCCCGATGGAAAGGAGAACCAGTACGATCGGGAGGGAGCAGGATGCAGGTTTGATCGAGTTTTCTCTTTTCTAAACACCTGGTTGAATTGCGGTGTTCAAGAGATACCTTAGTCGCCTTTTACGACACCTCAGCAAGAAGAGGGGGGTGCTATTCTATTCTGCCGGCAATCACCACGGCTGAAAGCCACTGTTATATCTCTGTTCACTCTATAAGGGATATAGCGTGAAATATATTATTATTATTATATTATTGTTGTTCAATGATACTGAATAAATAAAGAAAATATTCACGGACGTATTAATACGTCTGGATTTAAATTTATATCTAGCGGTTTAAAGTAAACAACGGCATACCAATATGCAGAACGACTCACAAAGCAACAATCCCGTTGGTTATTTCCCTCAGGAGCGTCTCTGCAGACCTGTCGTCTTAAAACAAATACTCGTATGCGCAGGTGTAGCTTATTGTACTAATAATAACAGCGAACGTGTTTCGGTAAAATATCGCACGACAATTTTAATTTTTTTACAGAAGGGTTTTCTTTATTACTTTTATACTATTATCATAACGGTTACATTCATAGTAATTTGGTTCAGCTCGTCTCATTTCGGTATCATATTTTCATGCACCTAAAAACCTACCGTAGTGGTATATGTAGGCCTGCATGACGAAGGCAACTGCTAGTAGATTTCCTTTACGGTTGCTGAACTTCTAGGACTACATAGTATTTTCCAACAGGTGGGATGTAGACACTTTCATTAATCGTGATATTACATTACCACACTCCGAGTGCGATAATTTTATTATAACCTTAGTGCATAATTTGGATAGTTATGAACTTAAAAATATTATAATAACACACTCGTGGTGAAAATATTATTATCGTCCCTCGTGATGTGTACAACCAACGTATTTATGATGTCGATATTTTGTCTTGTACATTTGGCTCATTTAGAAGAATGGTGAAAAAAGAATTACAGCTTTTGTTTCTTGGTTATATATATTTTTCTTTATATAATTATTTAGATTATTTGTAGTTTAGCGTGGTAGGTATGGTGGTAGTGACCTACCTTACACTATAGCGCAGGATAGCGTGATAGATGAGTTGACGAAGAATGAAATGAAGAAGTCCAGACAGCAAGTTGATAGGCGTGTAGCCTACTATCTTTCAACTTCTTTCCTTTCGTACTGTGTCATGCATTGGAATCGTATGTGGTGAGTGGTAAGGTTGTGAGCCACTGTGTACCGGTGCGCGCGGGGGGATTGCGCGGGCGCGCGCGACGCGAGCGCTTCACCGCCCGCGCGCCCGGCAGAATAGTCTTGCTATCACACTGAGACTAGCTCCACGCGCCACTCGCTCGCTACTTATAGTTTTCGTATTTTGTTTATTTTCGTGTTCTTATTTGTATTGTTGTGCTCTGTACTCTACTTCTACTTGGACTATCTTACTTGTGCTTTACTATTTCTACTGGACGTTGTACTGTGCTTATTAAACGTCTATCTACTTGCTGTCTGGACTTCTTCATTTCATTCTATCATCTCATCTTTACACGCTATCCTGCGCTATAGTGCAAGGTAGGTCAACTATCCACCATCATACCTACCACGCTAAAGGCGTTTAATAAGCACAGTATAAATTCTAGTTGGAATAATGATGCACAAGTAAGATTGACCAAGTAAGATATAGTTCACGACACAATAATACAAATAACAACAATGAGAACAGTACGAATGGCGAGCGAGAGGAACGCAGTGGCGCGTCTAATGCGATAGCGAGACTAGTTTACCGGGTGCACGGGCGGTGAAGCGCTCGCGTCGCTTGCACATGTACAATCCCCCCGCGCGCCCCGGTATCCCGCGGCTCTCTATCTTAGTGCCGTTTCCACCGCACGACACGATATAGTAAATAAATATCAAGTGTGTTAATATGAAATGAGTTGATAAAATTACTTAGATAAATAAGTGAAGATATAATAATATTATTTAAAATAGTTTTTAGTTATAGGTTAGTATAGTAAAAAGATTTAGAAAATAGATAATGTTAAAGACAGAAATAAATAAATAGATAGTGAGTATGCCACAAGTTTTATGTCTCTTAGCTTGATATTTGTTTTGTGAAAACTTTGTTGCATTATGTATCTTCTTTTATGTTTCCCTGAAAATATAAACATTAAAAAATATGATAAATATAAAATGCGTTATAAAATCTAAGAAAATTTAAGACAAAGTAATACAAAGGTTTTTTACCAACCTGAAGCGAAATAAATTGAAGTTAAAGCAAGCGGAAACGGAAGTTAAAACCCGCCACCTCGCCGCAAGGTCTAACTTTAACTAAAGCCTTCTTTCCAGATATATTTACGAGCTCTACTGTAATTAAATTCAAGAACCTACGCTTTCTTATTAGTTTTGAATGTACCGCACCTCAAAAGGAAAACTTTAAGGGATCTCTTAGGCACTCGTTTGTCTATCAAGGCTTTTTCTCTGGAGTGCGATGAAGTTGATAAAATTTAAAAAACTCAGCTTTGTAAAAAACCTTGTGGGTGGAAAACAAAAAAAACTTCGAAGACAACGTACTCAGAAGATATGGCCTTACATATTCCATACTATTTCAGAGATATTTGTGTAGGCATGATTGTGACTACTATGTATCAGCATGCGGTTGTCTCGATAGTCGTAATGACTTTTTGGATTGCACTGTACTTCCATCAGGTACGGAGCAGTCTCCCTGTCGAGTCAGAATTAAAATAATACTAGCTATAGTCTTCCGGCGTTGCCTGGCAGGAATATCTTATTCTACACCCTTGGTTGTTGACGCATAAACTTTAGATTAAAATATAAAGTTAAATATCAATTTTGACAGAGTTTACTTCAAAATTGACTAATTTATAAACAGACCTTCAATCCCTATTTTAACCCTTTATGGGTGGAATATAATAAACTCGCCTTTAGTGGGCGACTGTGTCATAAAAAGAATTCAATGTCTACATTTCATGCGTGTAGTTTCTGAAGGTTCTCTACGAGGATATGTAATTAAGGAAACGTGTGTTTATAATATATGTACTAGGGCATTTAAAAAAAAAAATTAAATTCTCTACAAAAATAATGAATGGGTATTGCAATACGATATATCGTCCATTAGTTATAAAAGTCTAAAGAAAAAAAAACTTTTGTCCTGTGTTATTTGTATGGGAAATCGAAAAGTGCGATGCGGACAACCTAAATATTAAGGGCTCATATTTTCAGAGGCCTATTTTGGCATTAAAACGAAACTTTTGAGCGTGGTTCCGAGGAAAAATATTTTTTTTTTTTTGAAACGCCCTAATGTGTGTATATAGTTTTTATGTTTTCCTAAGGAAATCTAAAGCTATAGGGTACTGTCCGTTGATATAGAATCACAGATTATATTGTAAACATGTCGTTATATTTTACATTTAAGCATTTTTTCTTTTATTGGTAGCCCGGGGTAAAATGCTGCATAGGACCGTCAGAACAACCGTGATAGCAGTAGTTTTGGTGTGCCAGATTCCTACTGACCAAATACCCCCGGGCGTCCCTTAAAACATCGCCGGGAGCCGAGGAAGTTGGCAAAGTCGTACCCTTGGCCCTAGAAGACGGAAAAAGAGACACCCCGTTGGTTTTAGTCAGTAAGAGTCCAGTACACCGAACTGGCGGCCCTCCCTCCCCCTCTTACGGTCAATGAGAAATTCCACCGGGATACAAAAATAATGGTGCCCCTTACCATGCAACCAGTAGGGTATGGAGATCTATATACCTCCAATAATCCGGTGAGCGAATACTCCTTCTCAGGCTCCATTTCCGGGAAGAGTGAGTTTAAAGGTCTCATCCCTCAGGACCTTTCTATTAGGCGGCGCACAAGACACACGCACTGACTCCGACTCATCCGAGCATTAGACTCCCTCATAGCTAATGCCCAGATAATATATTCCTGGCTTGTCTAAAACCGATATGAGAAATTCCATAATAGTCAAGGAAAAAGAATTTTTATTCCCACAAAATTATCTCAACCCCTCAGAGATGCAAATATGTGAATATAAACCCGCCCGCAAGTATTCGCTAAGAGCCGTATAAGTAATTGCTGAGTTGTAACACATTCTAAAGATACAAAGGTTCCTCCAACTTATTTACGCTGAATCTTTTTTTATTGTTTTCCGTACGCTGGGTTTTGGCTCAAAGATACTAGAAAAATGGATGTGGTTTTTATAACGTTATCAAAATAAGTATAAAAGTATTAGCTAACATGTACTTTAATAACGGCTTTAGATTTGTTGTTTCTAGTAAAACGAAATTAAAAAAAACAATAACTTATTAAAAAGCTTCAGTTTCATTTACTATTTTCAGTAAATACTTATTTATATGGTTAATAATAAATAATAAATTTCATTACCATACATCGAAATCTTACCTAAATAATGAAATCACATTTCAACACTGACGTAATAATATTATTAACAATTTCATATCCATTGTCATTATTTTTTTCCCACATCTGGTCCCCTACGCAG
Source organism: Automeris io (assembly GCA_036320925.1). Taxonomy (NCBI): domain Eukaryota; kingdom Metazoa; phylum Arthropoda; class Insecta; order Lepidoptera; family Saturniidae; genus Automeris; species Automeris io. The sequence goes on from JAUDJH010000018.1 coordinate 1,604,467, forward strand.
CTCTTCCGCCCAATTTCACTGCTTCTGAGGGTGCCAACCAAAAAGTTTAATACTCTTAAAGCGTTGTGAGCGTTTACTTAACCCGATTCGAAGCGAAGCATTCGTAATACATTGTTTCCTACATTTGCGAGTGCCGGGGCGGAAGAGAATCCCTCTTTTGATGATGCTTCCAAATACTTGAAATACATTCCCCCTTTTCAATACTCTTTAGTAACATTCTTAGTATACAAACGAAGATTCGGCTGCCGCATCTTAAAAGTTTTAAAAATTATTACATTTTCAGCTAATCTTTGAGTTTTTCATCTATCATCCTGCCGAAACCCTATTGGGGTAGGCAGAGAGAATGGACTCATTTCTCTCTATTTTTACCAACGAATACCAACATATTTCGCTTCCCTAATATTCATTAATCTCTTCACATGCTCTCGCCGTTTCCACGTACTTTTGAAATATTAAAAGAAGAGTTTTGACATACCTACGCAGACCAAATAAAAAGAGTTCTGGTGGAGGGTAAAGTCAAAAGTACACGTCGGCGAGCAAGAATGAAGGGACTAATAAATGTTAAGGAAGCGTAAGAAGTTTGCAAGAATACTCGGTTGTACACCAGAATAGTCGGCTACTTTGGCCGTGTGACGCGCCTTAATGATGCCATGACGCACAGGTTTTGCAGGGAAAAGTGGACGGAGTCAGATCTCATGCAAGGTCTCTGCTACGTTGGACTAACCAATTCGAAGCTGTAACCAATACCACTACGACCAATTTTAACGCGCGCCATGCATCAGTGCGAGATAAATAGAGAGTTTTAGTGCTGCTCGATTTTACGACTGCTCTATTAAGAGATCCAGAAGAAGATAATGTGAGAGTCTTCATGCAACAAGTGAATCAATATTTGTTGAGCAAGCGTGTTGATGATGATGGCGTTGCGCGATGCGGTGGTATAATCAATCAATGGAATCAAGCGTAATTGAAGCCTCACTATAAGCACTTTAACGGGTCTTATACGCGAATTAACTTACTTTAAATTGTGGCTCGATGTTGAACTGAGAATGTATCGTTTATAGTTTTTTATTTATTCAGGAGATGGCGCTGGCAGAGTATTGAATCACGCTATCGTTTTGTAACACACGATTCAATACTCTGCCACGATATTTAATAAATGATGAGTAGCGATATAGCAACTATTAGTTTTATTTAAATCACATTCCGAGTCTACAGTGGTGACATCTATATAGCGTTTGTTCATGGTCCTTCGAAGTCGGGTTTTTGTTCCGGTTAAGTGAGTGTACCGTGTGTTTCGGTTCCCGAGAACCTTTTTTGGTGTCAGCGGCGCACCCAGGGGCAGTGGATCGCTGTTCGGGGCGTAATCTTCGAGTGAAGATACAAGGTATATCTTGGTGAATATCAAGTCAGCCGTGGCGCAATCATCGAGTGAAGATTCAAGTGAAGATACAAGATACATCCTGGTGAAGATCAAGTCAGCAGTGGCGCCACCTGACGGAGCGGTGGTAATTAAACAAGTGTCATCGTATGTGAGTGTGTTTGTGAGTATTGAACTATTGAATATTGAACCTTATTGTCATAAACAAAATAACTTTGAAGAATTAGAGGTAGTTAATTTGAACTTAGAAAATTTAGTCAAGAGTATTAACAATAATTTGCCGGAACTTAGAATATTTAGCGAAAAAGTGAAGTGACGGGGAACCTATGCCCAAATTTTATGAAGTTACAAAGTGTTACAAAGACTTAGAAAATTTAGAATACAAAATTTTACAGCGACTTAGAAAAATCACGTTTGTTCGGTCTAAGTACAATTATCAAGAGGTGATTGAGACATTGCATTTGTGTAAGCTGTTTGGATTGATACCTAAAAAAGATGGAGGTTTATAATAAACTTCAAGTAGTGACTAATACGGCCATAGCACGAGCGAGGTCTAACTTTAAAAAATCACCCAAAGATCGGATATCTAAGTCTTATGTCGAAGTGAGGTTGGAGAATTTGGAATCGCAATGGGCATCATTTTCTGACACACATCGTACAATATTAAGCGAAACAAAGGAATCTGAGTACAATAAATCGCACTATGGATCGTCAAATATGTTCGAGGCTACTGAAGATTTATATTTAGACTTCAAAACGGAATTGAGAGATGCATTGGATAAATTGTGTAAATCAGAAAGATCTCAAAATGCATCACAAATACGATCTTGTTCAGGAGACTGCATAAATAATACTTACAATGTAAAGTTACCGAAAATTAGTTTACCGATGTTTTCAGGGCAGTACTCAGAGTGGGTCTCTTTCCGAGATTTATTTTTATCACTGATTCACAATAACCAATCCTTAGATGATGTTCAGCGACTTCAATATTTAAAAAGTCATTTAACAGGAGAAGCCGATCAACTCTTGAGAAATGTACCTATTTATAGCTCAAATTATCAGACATCTTGGGAACAATTAAACACTCGTTACAACAATACAAAATATATGACATATTGTATTTTAGAACGTTTGCTTAATCAAAAAAACCTATCGGGCGAGTCAGCTTTATTAATTAAGAATTTATTGGATACAAGCAACGATTGTTTAAGTGGTCTTAAAAATTTGGGAATTAATGTTGACACCTGGGACATCATTATTATATATATACTAAGTTTAAAATTAGATTCTGAGTCGCGGAAATTATGGGAAGCCAAAATTTGTGAACATTCTGGAGAATTACCTACGTTAGAGCAGTTTCGTCAATTTTTGCAACAAAGATTCCGCTCACTAGAATTTTTAGACAGTAAATCGTCTAAAAATACTGTTGCAAAAAATGTTCTTGTCAAAACACTGTATGTAGCTAATTTATCGTGCGCATTCTGTAAGGCTGATCATAAACTTGGTAATTGTAAGAAATTTAGCACTAAAGTCGTAACTTCACGGCGTAGTTTTGTCCAATCAAACAGATTATGCTTTAATTGTCTCAGGCCGGGTCACGTGGTATATAATTGTCGGTTACCAACTAGATGTCGGATGTGTAAAAGAAAGCACCATTCGTTACTCCATTTTAAAGATGTGTCAACTGACCACGATTTAGAATATAAGCAATCAGTTGATACCAAACAAACAAATATCGAAGCAAGTAAGAAGGATGAGTATACAGAGAGTCTTAATTGTTTGGTTTTGGAAGATGACCACAATAATCGTTTAAAACTACTTGAATTAGACGGAATTACCCGTGTTGGTAGGTTAAAATGTAAAACATCGCAAATTAAAAGGCCCGTGTCAAAATTGTGTACACTGTCAGTTACACAATAGCAACTATTTCAATAAGATAATAGTTTTAAGTTAATAGCGGCTGCGTCCGTATCAGTGTCAGAACAACTAAAAAGTTGTTAAAAAGCTGTATAAAAATGGACAAAATATTAACCTTTCGTCAGAGATGCGTCCCATTACAGGGTAAGGTGAGGAGTTCGTGTCTTGTTAGTAATATTGTTTCTCGTGGAGCAGTTGCAATGCAATTCAAGGTCAAGTTTAGTGTAGGCAATTGCATAAAAAAAATATTGATAAGGCTAATTGGAGTTATACAAGATTCCAATTAGATATGTAATGAATAAGGCAAGGCGGCCGGTTGGTCCATATTTTGTCCATGGCGGGCGGAATGTTGAACTGAGAATGTATCGTTTATAGTTTTTTATTTATTCAGGAGATGGCGCTGGCAGAGTATTGAATCACGCTATCGTTTTGTAACACACGATTCAATACTCTGCCACGATATTTAATAAATGATGAGTAGCGATATAGCAACTATTAGTTTTATTTAAATCACATCCCGAGTCTACAGTGGTGACATCTATATAGCGTTTGTTCACTCGACGTTTCGACCTGTTTGCACAAGTCATGGTCACGAGCAGGCTAACGTCCGCTGCGCAGTTTTCGTCAGTGGCGGGAAATTGTTCCTTTCATCTCTTTTGTTCCTGATAATTTGAATAATTACGGCACACAACACTCAAGTAAATAAAATTTAAAGTAATTTAGTTCGCGTATAAGACCTGTCATTGCATGTGTAATGAGTACAAAATGCGAAAGTTAAAAATTTGGATAGAGTAAGCCCATTTGTGATTAAAAAACCAACTTGTTAAAAATCATGTAGGCACTATTTATTGTCATACAGATAAATTATTTGCATAATGTCAAGCGGTATCCGCTCGCACGGCGCATTGGTTCCGCATATTAATGTCTGCAGCCCTGGTGATTATGCAAACCGAATTCAATTATATATTCGCATTTTAGTGTGGCCCATTATTGAAATCTGTTTCAAAGGCAAACTTTACAGAAATTTTACTATGAAAAGTATAAACGTTGTATGTACCTATATAATACCGAGTTAGATTAAAAAAAAAAAGTAGATTACGCACAACAATTAAGGGACCAAAAAAATCCTTTTTTTTCAGATTTTCAACAAGCTGTATCTTAGTGAAATATTATCATATTACAAATCTACTAAAACTAATTTTGAAGCTTCAAGACTTTTTCGATCTCTGTTAAAAACTTTTTGGAGCTATGGTTTTTGGAGCTATAGTTTTTGTGCATTCGAAAATTTTAATATTATAACGCTTAGAAGCAGCATACCACCATATTTCACCACTATATGCATTTACTGTACAATTAACTAATATTAATCAAAATAAAATTATACTACTAGATAAAATAAACTATAACTAACTAGCTAGCTAACTAGCTATAACAAAAATAACTAGATAAAATTATAAAAATTTAGTGAGCTGCGTATTCAAGGATTGAGGTCGATCGAGACGGTCCATAATCTCCATCCTACCGTCAACCGCGGACGATGCGCAGGCGATCCTTGCAAGCATTACGGCATCCGCGAGAGTGGGCCGGTAGAGTGCACGCTACAATATTATATTTTTGTAGTCTACGAGCATGGATTTTTTCATGCTTAATAAACACATGATACAAATAGTTTGTTTATTCAGTTTCAGTTTGCTTTTTTTAGATGCTTGCTAAATTCATTTATTGCTGAAATATCCGAAATTGTACAAAAAGATCCCTTTGTCTTTAACTATCGATATCTCAGGAAACAATGAATTTACAGCAGATTAGAGGATGGTTTCTAAAACTAGAATAAATTTCCTAAAAGGTTCTATCGAAACATTAAAACAAACGTTTTTATTTTATGGCAATACTCGAGTTCAGCTTGTGTATATCCAGTAACTCACATACCTAGAGACCTTCAGTCGTGGTATATGAGAGCCGACATGACGACGGAGACTATCAACGGATTTTCATCCTTTGATGAGCGCTTTCGTTTTTTGACTACACTGTACTTACCATCAGATGCACTGTAGTCACTACGTCGAGCTAGTGTAAAGAGGCAGGACATTAACGCCCGTGAACTTTCGATATAAATAATTCGATATCTATAGTTCAAACTCTGTAAGGAAGCTCATGTAAACAAGCCACCGCACCTCCACACGACTTACGAGCACTATCCTCAAGGGAAATAAGAGGCGTCGCATCTTCTTTATTTGTTCCTCTGACCTCTCACACACGGGCGTGTGGGTATTTTTCATCACGAGTGTTTTAAATAATACCATACCGTTAAATAAACCAAAACGAGGTTACATGAGGTGAATGAGCAGCATACCGTGCTACTACCGGATGCCTCTTTTATTTAATTGTTTATAGTTGTTTAAATTTATTTATTATTCTATTTGCATTTATTTTGTTTGTATCTGTATATTAATGATAATAATGTATATGTGTTCTTGTATATGTGTATTTGCATCTATGATATATATCCATCTATGATACTTTGAATTTTAGTCTCTAATGCTGTGTATCTGTATTATATTGATCCCTTCCTTGCTGTTTTCTTCGCGTCAACACAATAAACAGGTGTCAGCTGAAAATCAGCGCTGGATGGCTCGGCTGGTCACTTAGCATTTACTGAGCTGACTTCCCTTTGGCGCATCATCACAACACAGGGTATATGCTTTTGTTGTTTTCTGTTTTTTTTTACCTATTCTGAAGTGTTGTATGTTTTGTGCCAAATAAATGTTTTTATTATTATTTATTTTTTTTACAAAACAATTTAGTATGGTTTTATACTGTACTCAAAATTGGTTACAATATACCTGTGTAGAAAGTATACTTGCTTATATGTGATTTATGTTATTAAACCTCCCAATTATTTATATATTTTTTTACAAATTTAAAGTTATAAGCTGATATTACCATGCAACTGTGCAAAAGACAAAGGTCTTTTAATTATAAGTTAGTTTGAAGGTGGTTGTAAAGAAATGTATTATAAAAAGCAAGTGCTACTTTGGTTTCCGTATGTAAAATTAAAATAAAATAGTTTGATCCAGAATATCTCTTTTCTCGATCTCACATATGAGGCCGCTAAAGTTAGAGTTTGTAGTGCATAAATAATTTGCTGCACAAAACTACGCTTAAAAAATAAATAGCCTCATTGATGTAAAATAATTTATTCAACCAAAGTAATAGATTTCAGCATTCATATTGATTTAGCATTGTTATTTTTACACATTATTATCCAATCAGACTAGCGTATTTAATTTCAGTTCTACTATTTTGACGAAATCATTTGGGCTACCCTGGATATGCTGGCGTTATATAACAATGAAAGAAAAATATCTACTGAAGGACAAATTAAGGAGTCGAATACGGTCTGCGCGTCTATTTTCCATGGTTTTACGATCTATGAGCATTTAAAAAAAAGAAAGAATAGGCATTTGTTGGACAGACACGATCAATCATTGTCCTTATCTTCATCATTCACCAGATATGATTGAAGGCAAGCGTAAGCTAGTAGAATATTAAAAATCAAGTAAAAACAGATATTGATAATTAATTTTGAACATAATAAAATAACAAATTGCTTAGAAATTATGTAAATATTTTAATTAAAGGTGATTGCTTTCGTTGTCAAATTATTTATGAAATACTTTTAAAGAGTAAATCTAGAAAACGATAAAAGAAAAAAACAGCAACATTCCCGCGCAAAGCGTTTCGCGTGTCATACTCGCGAAAGAAATGGAATTTTAGAGCTGTTCACTAAAATACTCGTGAAGTCAAGAAAAATGGACAAGGCACCTTCATTTATTATTATTGATTATTTATTTCCAAAAACACAACCAACAAAACGAAACTATTCGTACTCTCCGTGCTTATTTGTTCAATATGCTAATAGAAAATTTTATAGTAGACAGTATTTTTCTTTTTTTAAATACAAATAATTTGCTAAATAGATTTATTATTTTCATTATACCTATATCAAAGTGTTATGTTCGAAAAATATTAATATTTATAGATGAATGGGTGTAAATTAGGGTATATTTTTCTATTTTTATATGTGGGCTAAGCAAGTATAGGAAACAGTGGTTTGGACAAATAAGCGACGTAGTGTTAACAACGTAACAGCATAATACAAATAAATCACACATGAAAAAAAAAGGAAAATCAGGGACAAAAAACAATATATAAAAAAGTCTAGACTGCCGCCAATATGGGCCCTGTCTCAGCTTGACTGAGCAGAGCACTAGACTCTGCAGCGCTGGTGCAAGGTTTAGGTTATTAGTGTGGCGGCCTATAGAGTTCGAGGACTATGGAAATAAAATGCGTGTTGCTGTTAACTGTGTATATTCCGAACTAACTTAAGCGACGGACGCAGCCGTCTCTAAATACATACATACGTTCCTCATTTATGCAAAATTCCCACTTTCATAAATCACGCGATCAAAATTAATAGCCTACGTAAACATTATACTATGAGTCTCTTTTTTTTTGTTAACCCGGTGGAAATCCCTACGGAGCGTCAGCGGTGAGGGCCGCTCCCCGGTGTGTCGGACCTGCACCCAGTAAAACCACCGGGGTGTTCCTTCTCCCGTCTGCCGATGGTAAGGGCAAAGTCGAGCCATCTTCCTCGGCATCCGGCGACGTCCGGCCTTGTTCGGGCCTCATCTACTAAGCGGGGGGCTGTTAAATAGTCGCCGCTCCCCGCGTACACCTAACACATTTCGGGGACAGTGGTGTAGAGTGCCACCCCCCCTCGTCTCCTTGAATTGTCATTGGAGCGGTGTGCGGGAACACATCGGACACTGCTCACGCCTGGATCTGGGCGACGCGCTCCCTCAAGCGCGCCGCCCGGCGTATGTTCTGTTATGGAGGAAGGCCTCTGGCGAAGGCCCTCCTCCTATACTATGTGTCCCTACACAAGGTATTCTAACAGGGCCTTGTGGTCAAAAAAAAAAAAATTAAAAATAATATTACAAATTTAAAAAAACCGTTACGTATAATGGTTTCATATTAAACTGCCGTATCAACCGCCTTTCTTACATCTTGTTGCGGAGAAAAGAAATTCCTTCCAAAATGAGAATATTCGTGACCGCACCGCTCGTCTCGCCGCTCAACCTCGAATGAATGTTTTCGCACACTCTTGCGGGAACGTATGCTAGAAATGCCTTTTTATTTTCACGAGATGATACGAAAGTCTATTTGAAATGCTCTATCATCAATTTGAGATTGATTGAATCACCGATATAGTAGCATCAGCTTTGAGAATAAATGGTGAGGGCGGGTCACTAGTTAAATATTATATTTTACTTGTAGAGCAGCTCTCGGATATCAATAATACAACAGTTTTACTCAGATTATTCCTCCTGTTTTACTCGATTTGGGTTATATCACTGTGATTACAGGAGTGATAAAGGAAGCATATCTCTATAACTTACTGTAAACAGGATTCTCTTATTCCAACGCATTTTGAAGTTATTTAAATAATTTAATTTTTCGAAATTTCCAGAAGTACTTTATTTATCTTTTCTATAAATTCCAGATGTGTGAAGATATCATTTGATTTGATAACCAATACCATAGTAATCTGTGTTTTGAGATAAATTGCCAACATTAGAAAAGTATTTTCATCAAAAAAGGGCTGCATTAGTAAAGTTACAAACTAAATTTGTTAGAGTTCAAAAGGCAAAGTCTAAAATACTCTCACTATTACGCATTGAGTTTCGTAATAAAAACAGCTCTAATTTACGTAATTTCTAATATGGTACAACACCTAGCTATTTATTTACAAAAAATTTATTTACTGTCTCAACTAAAATGGGATAGATTTCTAAAGCAATAACTAGTAATTAGCAATACAGCTGTTCACACATCACGTTTTACTGAAACATTTAACCCGTGAGGTTTTAGTGACCAATGTAAACATTAATTGTTTCTCTGCATCGCTTTTATATTGCACACATGATGATGATATCCTAGCCGATTTCGACCACGGCGACTGTTTCAATGCCGATTCAGAAAATTGAGGGCCACTTTTCGAAAACAGTCAATTGCGCAGGAGATATTTAAGTGCATAACTGGACGCGCAGCCAGAGAAGCACTCTCTCGTCCGAACTCCCTCGGGCCCGATGGAATGGAGAACCAGTACGATCGGGAGGGAGCAGGATGCAGGTTTGATCGAGTTTTCCTTCTCTGAACACCTGGTTGAATTGCGGTGTTAAAGAGATACCTTAGTCGCCTTTTACGACACCTCAGCAAGAAGAGGGAGGGTGCTATTCTATTCTGCCGGCAGCCACCACGGCTTACACACATACACCAGGTTGAGTATAGCTTTTTTTATCCAGCAGAAAATCTGTTATGGACCTTTAGGGAGTTGGTGATTGCCCCCGGTGTGACGGACGCTCACCGACTAAAAACTCCTGGGTACTCCTTCATCCGCTTGTACGCCGGCCGTAGGTGCGGACTCGCAATATGCCACGACCGGCGCGCAGTGAGCCTTGTTAGGCCTCCTCAGTAATAAGGGACGAAAAGAGTGTTCCCGTCCCTCTTTTCCTCAGATTAGGCAGTGTGCGGAAGTACGCGCACGCTGCCGAGGTTGAGTATCGCTGGCATAACGCATGAACCACGGTATTAACTTTATGAAAGTCACTAATTACCGCTTAGGAGATTAATCTTGTCGTCTGCATATTTTCGAGACTATATACTTAATTAAGTTCAAAGGCGTACCGCAGTTAAGGAAGTTACTCGTGGCGTTATAATTAATTTTTATCGTCTTTTTTAACATTAGCCGCATGAGATCGCTTAAATAATATCTTATTTAAGGTAAAAACCCCAGTAGATGGCCAGTTAACGCAATTCCTTTCGATTTGTAGGCACTCCTAGGTTGAATATAATTCTATTTACTAAATGAAAACATTATGTTATAGTTTGAACTCCACTTTATCAGGACTTTATGAACAAATAACTTCAAGCAAAAGAAATTCAGCAGACTTTATTAAGAAAAACAAAAAACGAAAAAGACGAAATGACGAAAAACAAAAAATTTGCAAAATACCAGAAGCATATCCTTAATAAATTACTTAAGAAATGACTTTGAATGACTTGGGACGCCGATGCTTAAAACTGGATATCCACCATCTTGTAGTAACAGAGTGGCCAACATGCACACTTTTTATTTACTAACTATAAGATGGTTATACCATCTCATAAGCTACTAATATGATGACAACACTTCTTAAAACTCTTTTTTTTAAATATTTTGTATCAAAGTGGCCAACTACTAGCGCAAGGCCATTTACTAGCACTTCTACCTTATAATGACTATAACATACGCGGGCCGGGGTAAGTAATGTACTTATGCCGCTGCACAAATGCACCCTCGTAGGCGGGATGATTTTATAAAAATAAAGAGTTGCGATATTTGAGACAAATAGTAAGTACTTTCCGGCTGGCAGCGGTACTCAGGCACTTCAAAGTCACTCACTCTGTATGTATTTGAGTTCGTATGATGTGGAGTATGGTGTTTGAGGATTTGTGATGTGTATAGCGAGTTTCAAAGTATTAGATGCGACGTTTGTAGTTTTGAAAGCGAGAACTGTTCAGAAAGAGTGAATGTTCGCCAGATGGCGTTGGGGGTTAGGTGCGTTTACATTTTATTAATTTTAATTGCGTTCTGGACATATTCCATCTGGAAAGTTTGCTCATCTCATGAGAAAGATACCGTCTCCAATGTGTCCTGAGTGCGGAATTATAGACGATGTTCAGCATGTCCTGGTTGAGTGTGTCCAGAACGCTAATGTAAAGAAGGATGTTATATGTAAATTAAAATTAAATAGATTGGAGGTTGGTATGTTCCATAGCATTTTGGCGGTGCCCACTAAAGCAACTGCCGAAATGCTATAGACTATATATATAACTGTATGAAAGGTGAGGTATGAAAGGTTTTATTTCTATGTATTAGGCTACGATGGGGCTGATATGATTAAATTAAAAGCTCCTAATAAAAAAAAATGTTCTGGGGTTGCGCCTTTTGGCGTAACTATAACAAAACCACTTAATAAAAGTAATTTCACGATATTTTTTATTCATTTTTATGATATTTTATTAATATCAAGATTTAAATTGTTAGTGTTATTATTGTAGTGACCTAGTGAATAAGGGAGCGGTGCGCGGGATCGCGAAAGACCGTAAATTGAAATCATAGCACGTAGGTCTTGTTTTTTCCAGATTAAGTACGGATCAATGCCCCATGTATTCATCGTGAAAGGAACATAGAGAGGCAACCAGCACGGTATCTAATAGAAATGTCGTATGTAAGTACCCTGAGAGTAACGATCAGCTGCGCAACTGATCACGGCATACAAGAAAGAAGTGGATATCAGCTCACCCGGAAAAGGACATATCATGGCGATATATTATTATTTATTAATATAAGAAACTCACTATCCTTACAGGATTATTTATAAGCTATATACCGGGTGATTTTATAGACGAGGGAGATATTTCAGAATACAATAATTCGTACCTTCTTATAATTAATAAAAATGTAAATAACAATATTCCCTGACAAATAATAAAGAAGCATTGATGAACAAATGAGAATTGATCCGTAAAAAGTTTGGACACCGCAGCGCGTGTGGTGCACGATTGAATGGCATGTAGATAATATTGTTTTTATGTAATTTTAGGTAAACAGGTAATTGACTCGTTACCCTTTCGTACTTTATCCTGGCTTAGGAGAGATAAAATACCTACTTAATAATTAATTGTTATTTATTCTACCATGTGTGTAATTGCCCCTTAATATGATGACTATAAATTAATTTGTTTTAATGGAAATATTAAGATATCACTAATCTTATATATTTGGAATTAGAATCGAATGCTGAATATCCTCCTTGAATATCTCCTTCGTCTATAAAATCAGCCTGTATAAAGCTGAGAAAGGACCGGATTGTTAAAGGAATAGGAATCCTACTCCCGGCTAGGAGCCAGCTGAGGATTACGCCGTAAATTTTCAACCAGTGAGAACAGGCACAGCGGGGTCATCGTCCTCATAGTGACCCTGCCGGTCTCATTCAGCATATCTCCTTAGGTTATCAGAAAACGGAGCCCAAATTCGGACCGACGAAATGCGATACGCTAAAAGGAAGTAATTATATGGCAGAGCTCGGTACGCTGCCACCAGATTGAACTCAATTTTCCGTTGAATTAAACAGGACTCGGATAAGCTCACTATCCGTAGCAAAGGAAAAAATGCAATAACAGTTATAACTTGCCTCAGCAATATCCCCGCGAATACTTAATCCAGCGTGAAACACCATCTGTACTTTGTAGTGGTTTTTTTAAGTAAGCTGGATTGTAAACCTTTTTCTTTCCATATCTTTTTAAAATAAATGCTCATATTTTACGTCTATCTTCGTTTATAATTAGCGATTATGAGACCAAAGGTAAAAATATTTACTTAGTAAAAATAGATTGACTCATTATTTGAAGACTTAGAGGGTGGCGGTGTGCAGTGTCCGGCGCGCCCCCTATGAGATAGGTATTGGAAGGGTGGGCTCTTTACCCCTACCTCTCCCAGAGAGGCAGCCTCGACAAGGCATTTCGCTCTCCGGGCGTCTGGATGAATTTGGTTTCCCAGGCTCGGGTGGAGCGATTAGAGGGACACCCCGGGGGTTTTTAGTCAGTAGGAGTCTGACACACCGGGGTTGCTGCCCTCACAGCGGCCCTGATGGTCCTATGCAGGATTTTCCCCCGGGACACCAAAAAAAAAAATATTTGAAGACTTTCATATTAAACGTCGTCCCGAAATATATTCACTCATTAAAAACCAAAATCGTCTGTAACAATCTGCGAGCATTGTAAAAAATTAAATTAGAAAAACTATCCAAACGGAAAAATATAAGTTTTACAAAATCTTTTATATAAGGAGTGGAACATGTTTCTGGTGACCATATTTTCACGTTCATATGATTTAGTAGCTTTTATGAAAAGACTGAATATGTATATCTTGGGCAGATGCCGTTCATCATCAGACTCATTTTCTCCTTCCACGAGATGTAATTGAATTCAAACGTCCGCCAGTAAATTATAAAATTAAAGATACTATAATTATTGAAGAAACAGTTTCAATTTAGTTAGAAATATTATCAAACTACTGAGATATACCCGTGTCTCGGTAACGTATTACTTGACCTAAGGATAGGGTAACGGTGGGAAAATCAATCTGACTCCAGATTTATCGTTTTTCCTCATTCCTGAGATTCTGTGACATTTTTTTGTCAGCGCGGCTTTTTCTCCGATCCACATTGAGTTATAACGGTATTACCTTCTATTACAAGTCCGTTTTGTAACTAGATTATCCTTCCATGTATTTCTTAATTATATGGGTAATCTCTATATATATAAAATTCTCGTGTCACAATGTTAGTTACCTTACTCCTCCAAAACGGCTTTACCGAATTTTACCAAATTTTATATGCATATTCAGTAGGTCTGAGAATCGGCTACTATCTATTTTTCATACCCCTTAGTGATAAGGGTTGTTCACCCTTAACAATTAAAAAAATATCCTTACACACAATAAATTAGTTATTTTTTGTCCACACTAGAAATTACCTAGAAATAACTTATATGGGAAAACAACATTTGCAGGGTCAACTAGTAGATATTTTTTTTTACACTGGCTCGACATAGTGACTACAGAGTACCTGATGGTAAGTACAGTATAGTCCAAAAACGAAACCGATAGTCAAAGGATGAAAATCCATTGATAGTCTACATCGTCATGTCGGCCCACATATACCACGACTGAAGGTTTCTAGGTACTGGAAATAAACAATAAATAAATAGTTTTTTGTTTGACTTACTTGATTAGTTACATTTTTTTTTCTTAAATTAAATCCCGTATTGCGATGTATAGAGGCCTTCTTTAACTATTTCCACTGGGTTCTATTAGTTGCAACTCTTTTTTTGGTGACTTGAGAGAAAACCCTGCATAGGGCTATTGGAGTCGCCGTGAGGGTGATGGCTCCGGTATGCAAAACTCCTATTCACTGAAAGTCCTCGGGTTATCTCTCATCTAGCTGTCAGCTGGGCCTGAGCATTCATATTCCTCCAACAACCTGGTGAGTCAATAATCTTTTAAGGTTGATTTCTGTGAGGGGTGTATGTAAATATTCCATTCCTCAGAACCCCTATATGAAATGTTGTAGAGAACATATCGTCCTGCCTTCGCATCCTCCGAGCAGCAGACTCTGTCAAGTCTACTGATGAGCTGGATTTTTTTTCTAGAAAAGTCTATTGGTTAACTTCAGGTCATCTTCCCATCTTGTTGTTTGATGTCCATCTATGCCTAATTATACCCAGTAGCGTTCATTCCATAAATGCATGCAAGCAATTCATGCCCTTATGATAAATAAGTCTGGGATAATTCCTTAATGCTAAAAAAAGGAACCATTTATATTCTTATCTATCCTATATTCACGCCGTCTATCTTTTCTATGAAAGCAATATAATAGTTACTATCATAATATAATATTCAAATTAATTACGCGAATTCTGCCTACATTATGCAAATACCTTATGCACGTCACTGATTACACTTGTGGAAAGATTTAAGATGTGCATCACTTGCTGATGGAGTATGCCCAGAACGAGACACAAAGGAAGTCGCTGATGAACAAGTTGAAAATTAACAAACAAAATATTGGAGCATGGCACGGCATTTTGGCCAATCCTTTGTCTAGTGCAGTCAGAATACTGTGCCAGATGGTGACGCTTGCTCATCCGCGACTCCCCTAGGATGTAAGGACGTAGTTTAGGGCACAATGGAGCTGATATATTCGCCTGAATAAAAGCGCCTAAATAAAAATAAATTAAAAAAAAAAACACGTCACTGTTTATATCTGTAGGGACACATAGTATAATGTTTACGTAGGCTATTGATTTTAATCGCATGATTCATGAAAGTGTGAATATTTAATTTCTGTTTGCGTTAATTTCTAAGAAAAATATCCTAGCGGTTTCCAACATTTATTTGCCTGTTGTTGCAAGACTGCTAGTGTTTGAAGCATCACACATTAAAGTTAAGTCAGCATCGTGCAATGGGTAAGACAATGTAACGGCGCTTTTCAGGCTCTCCTTACATTTCTCGAATGCCTCGTTGGCCTTATCCGTCCACGTAATTATTGTTTTATCTCGCTTCTTCGTGGTATGTAAGTAACTATTCAATTCCGCCTGGCTATCTACTGCCTTAGGAATATGTGCACGGTAAAAGTTAACCATACCTAGAAAACGACGCAATTGCTCAACGTTTTCAGGCCTCGGAAAATTTACAATTGCTTGCACCTTATCATCGAGCGGGCAAACAATATCTAATACCATCTCTAGGGTACAAGAGTGTTACATGCTAACATCACTTTTCCCTACTACAGCGAATTCTATTTACAACAATAGTGAGTACGACAATAGAATATAAAGAACGTATGTATGCAGTCGTTGAAGTTACACTAATGTTGTGTAGTTGTCACCTCAGCTGTATTCCAAGTTTGCGAATACTGCGGGCGACGTGACGAGCTGGGACAAGCGGTGAGAGACAGCGTGTGGTGTTGTGTGGTACAAAGATATAAGCGATTAATAGCTAATAAACGTTTAGTTAGAAGAAAGAAAAAGCATTTATTTGGCATACAACATAACATACAATACACAAGGTTAGATTAATGTGTCCGAACGAGGAGGAGCGTATATTATTGTACAAAGAGTTTAACGACAGCGAAAGCTGTGGGATGTGGGAGTATGGAATAGCATTCTTGCCTCTCCCTTCTCGAAGCAGGCAAGAATGCTTTACAAAGTAGTACAAGCAGCTCTTAAAAAACGAAAAGTGTAATGTACGATGTTTTAAGACTGTGGTATATATATATATATATATATATGTGTCGGAGTGAGAGCGTCTAAATTGTTATTAATTGTAACGTCAGGCTTAGTGCCTGGATGGAATCAAAGATGGCGTTGCAATCATAATTAACTATTCGATTTGATACAAAATTGAATTATGAAATTGGCAACAATGAATTAAGGAGAGTTGGTCGGGATTAGTCATTTTCGAAGGCATTCATATTTGGACGGTCGCAACGATCGGCCGCATCTCAGAGATCGTCGCGTTTCCTTTCTACAATGAGTGATGAAGACAGTGCACGTGGCGCCCTGACAGGCTGTATCCCGTCATATATAATTCATTGAGGTGGCATGGTCAAAATGATCAAACCTCGTAAACAAAATAAAGAGGAAAAAAAGGACTGATTAATACAAATAGAAAACAACAAAAGCAAATCCCCTGTACTGTGACGATGCGCCAAAGGGAAGTCAGCTC
The DNA here is from genome assembly GCA_036320925.1 of Automeris io. Classification (NCBI taxonomy): domain Eukaryota; kingdom Metazoa; phylum Arthropoda; class Insecta; order Lepidoptera; family Saturniidae; genus Automeris; species Automeris io. The sequence goes on from JAUDJH010000018.1 coordinate 1,621,158, forward strand.
AGCAAATGCAAAGTGACCAGCCAAGCCACCCAGCGCTGATTTTCAGCTGACATCCATTTATTGTATCAATGCGCAGAAAACAGCAAATAATGGATTAATAGAGTATATCAGGAGTCTAATTTCAAAACCCATTATAACATATTTTTTTCAAATCCTATAAATTTATCAAAACTTATAATTAATCTTTGACTTAACAATCACATTTTTATAAGGTATTTAAATTATTATTCTAGAGTGAAAAAGCAAAAAATAAAAGAATCATAGATAATATTTGCATTGATAAAAACATTTCAAATTACTATTAGGACTATTAAGTAATTTTGTTCGAAAAATCGTTTTAGCGGGTTTTGAAACTAGACGCCTCATATACTCGTATTCACAGCTCAAGATACTATTTAAAAGTGTTGATTAGTTATTTGTACATCTCTTTTTACTTGTCGATACATCTCATGGACCGTCCCGGCTACATACAAGAGGAGATAGCAGACTTATACCAGGTTTGTACCGGCTGAAAACCCCAAGGTGATTACTTCTGTTCATTGGCTGGAATTGAGAGACCTGTAATCGACTTTCCACTGCTCCACTATCGTGGTTCATATACCTAGAGACAGGTAAGATAGGTAGTGGTGTGTATAAGTTAGTATGACGACGGTGATTGACAATGGAGTCTATTCAGTTAAAGTACACTGCCGTTTTTGGTCTACACAGTGCCACTCGACTAGTGTAGTCACTTTAATTAACTTAATTATTTCCCCCACGAAAATGAGACTTAGAATGTGAGAGATTAACATTCTTAAAAATTGGACTTTTGTTTAAATTTGGGATTGCGCGTTGATTGACCGGGAAAGGTCTTTACAACTAAACCGGGCGGGTGGGAGAACTCTGAAGGTGCTCAGCCTACAATTTATGGGTTAGGTGGCAATGTAAGGGCACCCCTGTGGGTACGAACCTCAAATTCGGCCATCAGCCAAAATATACGAAACCTAACGGTGATCTACTAGCGTTTCGGAAGCGACTACCTTGAGAAGAAACGCCGAAAGAAACTCAAGGCTGCATCGGAGTGTACAACTTGGACCATAGACCACAGCGCACCTTGTGTTGGTACGATGCAAACTTTTGGCGGCGGTGTTGTCTAAATTATCGGCATCGTGTACACCAGGGAGGGCACGGGGGGGGGGGTGAAGGAAAGTTTGAGCTCAAGCCCCGGTGAGACAAGACGAGGGGTTGAAAGTTTCCAGATTATTGCACCACATTCAGCCTTGGAATAGTAATGTCCGACATTGTAAATGAAATAATTTCTTTAATCTTTGTTATTTTAAGTGGAATTATAGTTTACAAAATAGTAGAAGTTTGGCTAGTGACTTCGTCTATAGCAGTGATTCTCAAACTGGTCTATATCGACCCCTAGGGGTCTATGACAAGCAGCAAGGGGTCTACGTCAGCGAAAAAAAATTTGGGGGTCCATGAAATGTAAATGGGGGTCCACGATAGTGACCCTCAGAGTGAGTAGAAGAAACAGACTGGACATCATTAGCCGAGGAGATTTAAGATTAACCCTTACAAAATTGACGCCAAATGTTGATAATTTATTATTAAAGCATCAGGCTCATCCTTCTGACTAAAAATATTGACTTATTGCTTATGTTATTTTGTTTATAGTTAATTTTATGTTTATTTAATGTTACGTATATTTTACATAACAGATACAAAATTTTATTTTGAGTAGTTTTAATTTAAATTCAATTAATAAATGTATAAATTAACATGTGTTTTTACTTTAAGTCTTTAACACTAAACTTCACTACAGTTAGAAATTTACAGGAAATCAATATCAGGTAAGTAGGGGGTCTACCCAACACGGAAAAACATGACAAGGGGTCTACGACACAAAAAAGTTTGGGAAACTCTGATTTATAGTAATAATCGTTGAAAAACATCTGTTTTAGTTGAAGCACTTTGTTAGTAAATGTCTTTAAATATTAAGAGTTCAATTAGTAAAATTGAAATAACATTTTTTTTTAATGTTTAAATATTGTATTATAGGGAATGAAGATTAATAAAAAATATTTATTTAACCATGATATTATCTCTATCGGGTAAGCAGAGGTTTTTTTTGTAACCCAGAGGAAATTCTTAACGGACCGTCAGTGGAGTGGTGAGCGCCACTCCCACGGTTTGCCGGACTTGCACTGGGTAAAACCTCTAGGGTGATCCTTCACTTGCGTTTGCACCGGACTCCAGGTGCAAGGGTCGTCTGGGGGTGAGTAGAAATATAATATAGGCAGTGTACTGTGCGCTTATGTATCGTGTATAACTTAACCAGTAGCGTAGCTGATTGCCTTTCTCAGGACTAGTGATGAAAATGCCCGGGAATTTTCCCAAAGTGCCCAAAACTTGTATGGGGAATATTCCCGGGAATTTACGAAATGTTCGCGGAAGTGCTGGGCATTTTGGGAAAATTCCCGGGCATTTTCATCACTACTCAGGACACCAACACATGGCATTTTTCTTAGATGGCATACGAGTTTCTTTACGATTTATTTTCACCATTAGACTTATGGTGCATAAATCCGTTTGTAATCTGGAGAAATCCAGAGATACCTTCCGGAATTCAAACCTACGACCACTTACGTTGCCGTGCATGGATACGGTCAATTATCTACTAAACCACCACCCACAGCCACAATTATGTGCTTCTGTAAGTTAATATTTATTAGTTTCATGTTTGCCATTGAAATTAAATTAAGACAGGCGCTTAATTTGTTTTTAATAGTTCTTGTTTTTTAATTATTCTTCTAATTAAGTCGTCATTCAGAAGAAAAACCTAACAATCTACTAGTATTTTTTGGTGTATTGTTACTCTGCTCATCCCGATATGGATATAGCGTGGCGATATATTATTATTTTTTATATTGAACGTACATTTAATTAAATCTCATTACTGTTTCTCATCTCTGCAATAGACTTACATCATTAGTGATTGTGCAGTCGAATGGTATGTCCTAGCGCAAACAATGTCTAGTTAGATTCATTAGTGCCTCGGCGTTGTTTGTTTGTGTTTGCTATTGATTGCTGTATTTCAGTATTTTAGTGATCTTGTTTATCTACGATTATTTATTAGGATTCCGTAATTCTTAAAGAAAAAAACCCTTATAGGATAACTTCGCTGATTATACAAACTTCTATTTTTCGATGGGTCAAAATACTTTTGACGAGATATGCGAGCAGTTAAGGTACTCATACAGTGAGCCGGGCAGTAGACTTGAGGGAGTTTGCTGCCCGGATGAGAGGGTGGTGGTGCGCAGTGTCTAGCGCGCCGCCTATGATAGAGGTACTGGAGGCGTGGGCTCTTTATACCCATCTCTCCCAGAGAGGAAGCCTGAATAAGGCTGTTCGCTCTCCGGGCGACTGGACGAATTTGGTTTCCCAGGCCTGGGTGGAGTGATTAGAGGGACACCCCGGGGTTTTTAGTCAGTAGGAGTCTGACACACCGGGGTCGCTGCCCTCACAGTGACCCTGATGGTCCAATGTAGGAATTTCCCCCGGGTTACTAAAAAAAACTCATACAGTGACTTTTATGGATTGGATGGCAACGCAAGGGCATCCCCGGCCAACTAGGATAGGGAAAATCTATAGTAATCTACTGGCGTTTCAGAAGCACCTGCCTTAAAAAGAAACGCCAAAAAAAACTCAAGGCTGCGTCTAAGTGAATTCTGAGAAACGTTTGAAGATTGTTTAATTATGCGAAATTTTTCGGCGAGACTTTTTTTATTTTATGTAGTGAGGTAACAAACATGCTAATGAGAAATGTGATGGTAAGTGGATAGTAAAAAGAGTAACAAATAAAAAAACTATTGAGGATGGAATGGATGAATAAAAGGGATGAGAATTAAGAAATACGTAAAAGAGTAATGTAGTACAAAACACGCGCACGATCTTGGAACTACATATTTCCCGTTTTCATAAGCTCATTGATTCTTATCTTCTATTGCGTTTTTCTTTTAACCTGTAATGACGTATTAGATGACACTAGTATGGACGTGCTACACTACAGGGTGTCGCGTTCATTGGAAACGGTTACAAAATGGGATGGGAAAATAACAAAAGGTAGTTTTATTTATTATTAATTATTATTGACGCGACCACTTTATTTTCCACCAGGTATGGTATAGTCACTTAGTCGAATTAATATAAAAAACAGCAATATAACAGACACACTCCGATAGACATACTTTTGACTATATAGACGTTTTTGATTCTTACAAACATATTTTTGGCTTCACCTTTTGCGCGCGTGTCTTGTTTCTTTAAGTTTCCTAATTTCCGGAATTTGACGTATCTAACGGAGTTTAATTGAAACGGGTTCTTCTGTTTTCGATTGTTTATTTACAAACACAGTCCGAGCGTACACGTAATAAAATAACTATAAGACAAACAAAGAAAAGGACGCGCGCAACACGAACGGCGGACGGGCTACGATGCTTGCGCGGCGATCTGTGGCGCGGGCCACCGAGAGGTGAGGGGAAAGGGGTATATACCGTAATGCGCGAACGATCTAAGTATACCCCCCCGCGTTACACGTATATTTTTAAGGTAATACACAACTATGATATTGTATATCTATAACAGAATATAAGTATTATATATAATATAGAAAAACCTTTCGCCATTTACGACCGTTAATAGAGATGGAATATTGTCGTATATAAAATTTCAACTCTACCACTCGAGTCGCCCCAGCGTAGGGTTGAGCCCTAGGTCCCACGGGAAAGGGTCGCAACAATAGCACTTGCCAGCCCCTCACCTTAATGAATGCATTTGTCCCAACACAGGGCAGAATAACGGATTAAATTGCTGATTATTCCTATTTTGTTATAATTCCGGTGAAAAAAATACAAAAGACCGTGTTTTTGATCTAGTTATTTAGTCTTATTTATAATTTATATTTAATGATATGGTAAAATTACCAAACTTAACTTGAAGACTTCAATCGTCTAATTAGAACGCGAACGGTTGAGTTTTTTTTATATTATCCATCGGAAAATTGTTGATTTGTCATTATTGTGGTCTTCTGTACGTGCTATTTTCTTTTTTTGGATTGATTATGTGTATGGACAACGACAAGATGCCCGAATGCCAAAATACTGTGAGACAGTGGCGTTTTATTCTCTCTGTCTACAATAATAGGAATTAGGCGTGTTGATAGACGGTTAGACAGATGAGAAGAAAAAAAAACAGCATCAGTATTATCAGAAAATTAATGCTGTTATTTAAGAAAGGCTTCGATAACTGTGGTTTGCAAGTTAAAAGTAAGGGAATGTTTTAGTATTATATAACGCAATTTAGAGGAGTGTTGGCATTTGTGTTTTTATTTTATTTTTATTATGGTTTAGTATTGTTCTCACAGTTCCAGTTATTGTATGGGCGTTTCTGTTCTTTTCTTTTGTCATTAATTTTTAAATTCTTTGGGTTTTCATGGGCAAATCTTATTTCTTGTTGTATTGTTTTTATTTTGAATTTTAGTTCTTATGATAGTTATAATATTATTTTTGTTTAATTTTAATGCATGCTCTGGTAATTTTCAGCGGTTGTTGTGTTTAGATATTTGTTGTTATAAGTTATTATTATATTCGTCGGCGCGCCTGTATTTTAACGTCGATGTTGCCAACTTGTAAAATAGACGTGTCAGAACGAACACCGAGCACTGGGAAGGCGGCCATTTTGCAATAACCGGCAGTCTACTGACGAACAGTCAAGTGCGCACGCGAGCACGTGCTCGGTGGACGTTAAAGTAAATCCAATGAAATCTAGGTAATCATTGATTCTTTTACTATGGTTCTGTGTGATTCATGGAATATAGAAGTTATTATCAAACTACTGTCTATATTTTATTGAAATACCGTCTCCAACTTGATAATCCACCCTCGCCTTCGAGATGGAGAATGCTTCTGATAACGGCCAAAAGACTTATTTATATACTGTATCAGCCACTGGCTACCATATAAATAAATAAGATAAAATAGCCAATTAATTGTCTTCGGCCACTGTCAGAAATCTTCCGGACAGTCATTAATGATAATGCAATGATGAATTATTTAGATTATTTGACAACGGCACGCAGTAAGGTACCAGCTAAAAGCAATACTGTGTTACCCCATTAATAAATTACGGCGCTCAATGAGAACCAATCACGTACTTAATGACTCCTTTTGACACCACTGGGAGCAACCCTTTTGATATTGCGTCATTATTTACATCGACTACAAATACAAGTTTATTAAGTTGAGATTTACGCTATTTTGACTTTAGCTTACAGTTTGCTCAGAAAATAAGCTCGTGCGTGACAAAATACTGAAAAAACACATTTTTTTCTTTTTTAATCCTGCCTCGGCCATACCTTGACCTTGGCCTTGACCACACCACACCTGATGGTAACCTGGAATGTGTTGATGAGGTAGACGATGGAGCGCGTTCACCCAGCAAAATACCGATTCACTCGACGTTTGAAGATTCCCATGTCATAAGGTGTTGGAAATACAGACGCAGTAAGCGAATTCCACTCCGTAGCGGTTCGCAGCAAAAAGGAGGAGGCGAATCGCTTCGTGTGAGCAGCTGGAATGTCAACCACATAAGGGTGCGAACCCGCCCGGCGTCTAGTCAATTTATGTTAGCAGACTGATAAAGTAAGACGTAAATATACGCATGCAGTACATTTTTTCCTTATTAAAGGGTATGTTACTGAGACTGAGTCATTCCGCAATGCAGTCCTCAGTTCAATAAAGACGTTACGCCTTAAATCCAAGGTGATTCTGCAAACGGTCCATATAATTTCCCGCCAACAAGCGTAGTCGATAACGACTCGTGAATCAGGGTGTCAACTCAACCGGGGAATGGCTTGCTTTAGATAATTACACTGAACTAGTTCAGGTACTCGAGTTCGTTTGTTATCTGCAATATACAGTAAGTTTCTAAAAAAAAAAATATTAAGGTGATTTAAGTAATTTTAAAAAAGAGCTGCTATTCTACTAATAACAGATTATAATATATCGTTGTATTCACTTTACGCTTATATGTGATCCAACGTGACCAGTAGCGCAGCAGATCGCCGTTCTCAGGGCACTTTAAGGCATGTAGACAACGCCCGATACGCGTTTGTGGTAAACGGCCTAAATGTCGTTAGGGTGTTTCGGGACGCGCGGGGTAAGAGGTGCGCGCGCGCAAGGGATGCTCCAGCTAAGTCAGTCCACTATCGAGACCGAAGGGTAGAGTACGTGCGTGTGCGTCGCAGTTCGGTGTGCCTTAAAGTGCAAATAAACAGTAAAACGCCAAAATCCAAAACTTACACATGATATTTCTGTTAGATGTCATGCGGATTTCCTCACGATGTTTTTCTAAATCCGTACTTAATCTGGAAAAATCCAAATGTAGGTGTTGTGATTCGAATTTATCACTATTCGCATCGCGCAAGGAAACCGGTCTCTTATCCACTAATCTCACAGTCACAATCATCACATTTATTTATTTTATTAATATGTGTTAAATTAAATTTTAACATAATAAATAATGTTGGTGAAACTAAAATCAAAACTCGCCACACTTGCGTATGGGAGCAACATTATAATCTGTCATTCCGTTATCGTTTCGCTGAATACGCTTTTGCTATAAAGAGTTGTGTTCGATTTAAGACTTATTAACTATTTAAAAATTATACAGTCCATTTTACAAGAACTGCATTTTTGCATTTTGCATTTTGGGAGTCGAAGCTGCTCGCGTCCGCAGGCTTTACCCTAGTTTCCCTACACGTGACTCCTGGGTGGTGCTAAACGAGCAGCGGCGAGGTGGTAGGGCGTCGGTGCCTGTCTGGATCGCTACCACAGTGCATGGGTGTAAAGCCCGAGATAGTGACCAGTTTCCGCTTGTCGCGTTTCGGGATCAGCTTGTGTATATCCAGTAGCTCATATACCTAGAGACCTTCAGTCGTGGTATATGTGTGCCGACATGACGATTGAGACTATCAATGGATTTTCATCCTTTGATAGTTGCTTTCGTTTTTAGACTACACTGTACTTACCATCAGGAACTCTGTAGTTACTATGTCGAGCCAGTGTAAAAAAAGAAAAAATATTTATATTTTAACAATATGTAATAATATTAAATGGTATTATTTTTCTTTACACCGAATATTTTTTTGGTTCAACAGAAATAATGTGGGTATAAACTTATGTAAAAAAACTAGAAACATTTAATCTACCATTTAATTTAAAATCTATGATATTACATAGAAAGTTAAATTAAAATTTTTTATAAAATTTTAAAATCCATTATTTTTGCTGCTTATTAATTCAGGGATCGTCGATTTTTATTTATTAACATTTATCCATTTTACGTTAGCACTTAACATATTGGACTCAGCAAAACCAATCGTTATTCCATAAAATCCTTTTGTTTTTGGTAGCCCGGTGGACCATCAGGGTGGCGGTGGGGGTCTCCCCCTGGAGTTGCGGACTCTCACTGAATGAAACCTCCGGGGCGATCCTCCGAGCGCAGAGCGTGCCGGCTGCGGGAATCTAGGCAATGGTTGTGTCCACAGCCCAGCGCTGAGCTCTATATCGGGCTTGCCAAAAATGTAGGAGAGGTATCTATCTCCAACCGGTCATCTCCCCACCGCCATGTGGTGCTTAAGATTACGCACAACACCACCAGAGAATGATCTAGGTGATTGTTTCCTTAGGCGTACCACCCAACACTCCGTAGAAGGACACAGTTATAAAGATCGGCGGGCCGAAGCTGGGTTATCCTTCCGCGGTATTCCATAACATCCAATCCATCCTAACCTTACGAAGTATTGACCGTAACTAAATTATTAACATTTTATTTAAGTAAACAAACAAACAAAGTCTCCGTTTTTTATAGTAACAGTATTACAAGACATTATCATAAATCGCGGCGCTCACTTGCACAGATAGTCTGGAGCTGACGTAATGGTTAAGAAAATTAGAATTGAAAACTGATTCACATTGTACAGAAAAACGGATTCAAACTTTCTAGAACACGCGTGACATAGACCAGGGTTCTTTCAAATAGTCCATCGCGTGAGTGCTTTGAGACGATCTCGGGAAGTACTGGCCGATACCGATTAATAATTTTTGTTTGAGGATTACATAATTCTCAGTCAAACCAGAATACCCCGTATTTCTTTTGCTAGTGGCGAAAAATGGCTTTTTTGGTATCCTAAGGAAAAATCTTATATAGGATCATAAGATCACTGCGAGACCGACGAACCAGGTGTGTCACACTTCTACTGACTAAAAATCCCTGCGGTTTCCCTTAAATGACTCTACCCGGTCCTGGGAATCTTAATTCTTCTGGTAGCCCAAGGAGAGGACAGTCTGTTTAGGCTCTTCCTCTGGGAGAGGTGGGTATAAAAAGCCCACTTTTCTGGAGCTCTCTCCGCATCGATCGATCAAACAGTGAGGTACACACACGCACTAGTTTCATTCCACGACACCGGCGTCGCCGGCGGCGCCGAAGAAGGATAGTTCAGTCAACTGCTGCCAACCGGTGCGTTTTCGCACCGAGGCGCAGTTCCACTCCGACGCAGCCTTGAGTTTCTTTCGGCGTTTCTTCTCAAGGTAGTCACTTCCGAAACGCTGGTAGATCACCCGTAGGGTTAGTACTTTATTTGGCTGGCGGTCCAAGTCGAGGTCCGTACCCAAAGGGGAGCCCTTGCATTGCCACCCAACCCATAAACTCGCTGGCTGAGCACCTTCTGTGCTCGCCCCCTAAGCCCGGTTGAGCTGAAAATGCCTTTCCCGGCAATCAGTAGTTAGTCCGCTTCAAAAAAAGAAAAAAAAAGGAGCTCTCTCCGGTCAGTAAACTTTTTCAAGTATATTCTCCGGCGTCAAAAGGCGGCTCTAGAAACTAACTATATCGTTGTTATGAAAAACTAAATATAGGTAGATAAATTATATTTTTGGTGAAACCAATAAAGATAATATGTTATTAATTTTTTTTATAACAGTTACCTGCACTATACTATTGACCTACCTACGTTATGATCCGATTTTTATCCGTCATCCGTTATTTTCTGATTTGGATTAGATTATTGACAGACCAAAATAGCTCTAAAGCTATTTGCATGTTAGTTTACGCACTAAATCCGTCATACGATTAGCATCCGTCATCCGTTATTCCCTGATTCGGATTAAATTATTGAGCCATACTACTATTTCTATAAATGGTCGAGCATTGCGTCCGAACTTAATCCGAGTTATATCCAAGAAGTGGGGGGGCCGGCAGCGTTGGAGGAATACTAATGCAACTCAATACGGCTCCGTTTTTTAGTATCATTTCTGTGATATATTTAAGTTAATTCATTTTTTACACTGGCTCGACATAGTGACTACAAAGTACTTGACAGTAAGTACAGCGAAGTCCAAAAACGAAAGCGACCATCAAAGGACCATAAAAATCCATTGATGGTCTCCGTCGTCATGTCGGCCCACATATACCACGACTGAAGGTCTCTAGGTACATGAATTACTGGATATACACAAGCTGATCCCGAAACGCGACAGGTCAAAGCGAGTCACTATGACGGTCTTTACACTTGTGCACTGAGGTCATGACCCCCAAGCCCGGTTTTGTTGTGAAGGTCTTTCCCAGGCCACCAACGTAGGACACGCCGAAAAAAAAAAGTCATGACCCAGTTCGGGCCACTAAAAAATAATATCATTTATATATTAAAAATACATAGTTCCTAGTGATTGACAATCTACGACTAAATTTAAACTACTGTTTTTTCACAGTATATGTATTTTTTGGACAAAAAACAGTAGAATCTTTTTGTATTCCTAATATTTATTTAATAAAAAATTTTGTTATAACAGTGTAACGTTGTTTCCAGGAACTGTATTTTGACGAACTAATATCGGAGGAAGTGCATAATCGCTCCGAAAGAAAATACACAACCGAACACGGTAAACATAAACGATCTTATAAAAACAGAAAATATGTAATTTCTCGTTAATTCCCACATTTTGTTTCCCATTATCCTGTCACGCCTTAATTCCATGGTTGGTCGAAATTACTTTGAATAAATTTTAACTTTTACGAAACGCTTTAATAAGTTTATGAAACACGAAAATAACTCGAAATTGCCTGTTTAATGTGATCGAGAAATTGCATTATTCGAGACAAGGCACCGCTTTGTCACCTGAACAGTTTAGCGGGGGAGGGCAATAAATATGCAAATCTCACTCCACCATCGGTTTCTATGTTAAATCACGAATTTAATATCGGATTCGAGCCAAAGTTATATTACTTTACTGAGTAAATATAATAATATTAATTTTCTTTATTTATCTATTCTAATACTAACTTTACAGCACTTTAAGATGTTAATTATATACAAAACAGGAAACAAAAAAAAAACTACAGACCCAGTAATAAAGTTACGCATATAAATTAAATTTTGTTAGTATGTTTTGGGTCGCTTTCTGCATACGAGTAGTCAGTAGATGAGTGATCGTTGTGTGAGTGGATGTGTGTGTGAGTGGATGTGTGTGTGCGTGCATTTGTTCATCTTGTTTTCTTTTATCGCTTTTAGGGCGGCTTGCACTACACGAATTAATCTAGTTTAAGCTTGTATAAAACGCTAATTAATTGAATTGGTTTGATTCCATCATAATGACGATATTAGTTAAAGAGTTGTTACAACTTGATTTTGATTTAGTGCAAAACAATAAGTACAGATCAGCGTTAAATAGCATTTTATATAACTCTAAGCTAGATTTAATTTGTTAGTGCAAGCCGCCCTTAGTCCAGCAAAGTTAACTCTATAAATAGGATTGAATAATACTAATAACATATCCTCACATAATATTCCTTTCAGGGGGAGCAGAAATACATGAGTGGCTGTATAAACTTTGTGCTATATGTCGTGCCCAACGTGACCAGTAGCGCGGCCGATCACCGTTCTTACATCATTAGTACACAAGACATATCTATTAGATGCTATGCGGGTTTCCGCACGATGTTTTACTTCTCCGGTGAAAATATGGTGCCTAAATCCGTATTTAATTTAAAAAACCCAGAACTACTTGCCACTTTTTTTTACTTGGGGAAAATCCTCGTAGGACCGTCCCGGCAGCACAGGGGAGAAGCAGCCGGGGTGTGTCGGACTGGTATCAGCTAAAAACTTCAAGGTGACTACTTCTGCGAATTAGTGGGGACTGCGGGTCCTGTAATCAATTGGCCGCAGCCCCACTACAGAATTACTTGCCTCTAAGCCAACGCAGCATCATCAAGGTTTTATTAGATGTAATTCTCATTTATATTAATTGAGAAATACAATGTTCAATTCGGTACCCTTTATCTACAAGTCGCGATTAACCACCAGTCGGAACATCACTAGTATCTTATATCAGTAGCGTTCATTCCATAGTGGCATGAAAGCATCGCATCCCCTTACGATAAATAAGTCTGGAATAAGTTGCTTAAAGTTAAACAAAAAAAGGAACCATTTATATTCATATCTATTCTATATTCACGCCATCCTTCTTTCCTATAAAAGCAATATAATATTTACTATCATAATATAATATTCAAAATAATTACGCGAATTTTGCCTCCCTTGTCTAAATATGCTATGCACGTTACTGTCTATATATTAGGTCTGGGGAAAAGTTCGTGGCGTTTTTACAGTAAAATTCGACTAGTCTCCTTAAGCGCGTGAATGAATTTATTTGAACCAAATATGTTCCATTATTATCGATAAAGTTTCGACATTTTTTAGGTAGATTTAGGATTTGGGAGTCGAAGCTGCTCGCGTCCGTAGGCTTTACCCTAATTTCCCTACACGTGACTCCTGGGTGGTGCTAAACGAGCAGTAGCGAGGTGGTAGGGCGACGGTGCCCATCTGAATCGCGACCACAGTGCATGGGTGTAAAGCCCGTCATAGTGACCAGTTTCGGCTTGTCGCGTTTCGGGATCAGCTTGTGTATATCTAGTAGCTCATATACCTAGAGACCTTCAGTCGTGGTATATGTGGGCCGACATGACGACGGAGAGACTATCAATGGATTTTCATCCTTTAATAGTCGCTTTCGTTTTTGGACTACACTGTACTTACCATCAGGTATTCTGTAGTCACTATGTCGAGCCAGTGTAAAAAAAAAATTTGGTTCTTAGGTAGATATATATTTCACATAGACTATCTCTTGCTAATACAATTATTCACAGCGACTCGATGACGTCAAAATTTCAAATTAAAACCAAAACAAGCTCATTTTCCCCTGTTCTTTGTACAGGAAATATTAATTAAGTTTACTCTAAGAATCTCTTTCTTTCAACTTTGTTTAGCCTTTCTGTTTAATGGAAAGGATTTTTGTGGACATAAAACTGTAAGGGCTAATTTAGATTATAAACATTTAATTAAATTAATTAATTATAGATTTGAAATAATTGTTTCTATTAATTTTTTATCGTATATTATTATTTAAAACACAATTGTAATGAATTAGTACTCAAATGTTAGTGAATAACTCTACACTTTTTTATATATAGTTTATTTCTGTGCGTTTCGTTTCCTTATAAGTTACAGAATTTAAAATTTTATGACCGGTGGTCGTGGGTGTGGTGGTAGAAAGACACGGATTTTGGCGTTTTACTGTTTATTTGCACTTTAAGGCACACCGAACTGCGACGCACACGCACGTACTCTAGCCTTGGGTCTCGGTAGTCGACTGATTTAGCAAGCATCCAGTGCGCGCGCGCATCCTCTTACCCCGTGCGTCCCATAACACCCTAACGACCATTAGGGCGTTTAACACATGCACGTATCGGGCGGCGTCTACATGCTATAATTTGTTATAATGTTATTACTTCATCATAGGAATTAATAAAAAAATATATAGAGAACACAAATAGTATGACTTTGAACTTGAAACAAACTAGCACTATATTTAAAATGGCAGTTTTAGCATAAAACAACGAATATCCGAATACTTTTTTGCATTCACTATAGCTTCATTTCATGCTGTTTCAACGTTTCATCTAAGTCTAATGTATATACCGTTACTGGTAGCTAGCGCTAAACCTCCTGACGTTAACTCAGGTACATCAAGACTAACAACTTTTGTTTTATGTCTTTTGCCAAAACTTAACACATCCTAAGATATTTTTAGTTTTAATGGGGATTTCTATCAGTTGTTAGCTCTATGTTTAAAGTTCAGTCAGCTGATGCTATGAAATCGTCTGCGCCAGATATAGTCACCTTTGCATCGCCACCTTTCAAAATGTTAAAAGATTAGAACTACAAATTTGATTTATTTACGGGAAAAATATAGATTGAATAAGTAAAAGTAGTAAAACAGAAGTTGTCAGTCTTGATATACCAAAGCCACTCTTAAGATATTTTGCGTTAGTTACCTGTATCTCAGGGTGGTGGGTGGTGACCTGTCGCCGCCGGCGCTCGTTCGCGCGATGGTCGGCAGCGACAGGGCATGGCAGGCGGTCCTCACATATTGTGAGGAGGTCTTGGTGAGGAAGGAGGCGGCGCAGAGGAACAGGAAGGCAATAGCCAGCACTGACAATTCGATCCGCCGCCCACGTAGGACAGGACAAAGGAGGAGGGCCTTCGGCAGAGGTCTTCCTCCTTAAAACCGGATAAGACACCTGGGCGGTGCGCTTGAGGGAGAGTGCCGCCCAACTTATCCAACCGAGAGCGGTGTGTGACGTGTTTCCGCACTCCGCTCCAATATATTGAGGTGTGTGAGGGGTGGTTCCTAAGGCCATTCCTCGCAATGCAGAGATGCGACCTTGCAAAAGTCCAGACGTTGCCGAGGGTCGGAGAAGAGGATGACACTGTACCTCTGGCCCCGGTCAGACGGGAAGAAGGAACACCTCGGGGGCTTTAGTCGGTGCAAGTCCGGGGGCCAGCCCTCACCGCCCCCTGAGGTCCGTTAGGGATTTCCCCCGGGCTATCAAAAAAAAAAGTTACCTGTATCTCAGAATTGTAGATCGATACGTACGTACGTACAATACATACACAATAATACAAGTATGTTTAAACAATTCCAAACGCTGCAAACTTCTCGTTACCAGCATCGTAGGCGCTAATTTACAAGATATTCACTTTATAAAGTCTAACGTGTGTGCGCGGAGTTCAACATTTGCATTTGTGTAAGCCCTTGTTCACATACATATAAAAATTCAGAGCAAATATATATTATTTTATTGTTGTAACCCTGACTGTTGCTAAACGAGCAAAAGTACGTCAATGCTCGACTGTAAGCGTAACATCACATTTAAAACAATAATGTTTCATTCTTACTCGCCTATTTCGGTTTATTTCTAGATTTTTCTGGATTAAGTACGAATTTATGCACATGTTCACCCGTAAAGGAAAACATCGAAGAGAAACTTGCATGATATCTGATAGAAATTTCATGTATTAGTGGCCTGAAAACGGCGTTCAGCTGCGCTTCTGGTCACGTTGGATACGACAGAAGCGCAAAGTGGATGCAACGCATATATCTCCGCTCATCTCGAATGTTTTGTGTTTTATATTTGGTGACGCCAATAGAACACACAAAACCACAAGACATCGTGTCGGATACCATCCGTATGTGGTGGATGTTCCTTATATCCGCACGAGAAGATTCGCTTCTACATTCATCATGCGAATAGCTAAGGAGTGTAATATGCTTCCAGCGGCCATATTTCCGCGATCTTATGACCTGGGAGTCTTTAAAAGAAGAGTGAATAGGCATTTGTTAGGCGGACGCGGTTCATCATCGGACTCATCTTCACCTTCCACCAGGTGTGATTGAGGTCAAGCGTTCGCCTATAAGTTACAAAAAAAAAAGAAGTTTCGGATAAGTGGATTGTATAGGGGGTGCTTAAAATGGATAAAAAAGGAAAAAGGACACACATTGACTGTACGACTCTCGCGGCTGTGATTACAACAGCTTCTGTCTTCTTTTTCAGCATGTGGCATGATCATATTACGTGGTCCAAATAATAAATATTACCACACTTTCGTGTGCACGGTTGCGGATGAATTAAAGTATGTAATATCCCGCAGGAATACAAATAATTACTGGACGATGAGGGATCCTCGCGGTGTAAGCTGATGGGTTCGTGAAGCTACCGTCCAGAATGACATACTATATTAGACGACACCATTATGATCGTGCTAACTAAAGGCACGACTGCATACCAAGAAAAAGCTGACAGGATGAGAGCAGGAAAATCAGAAACAGCAGTTTCATTTATTATGAATTATTGGCACGATCAGTAGCGTTTGCTATTTTGTAAGACACGCGTTAAGAATTTTATCTATAATATAAAAATGAATCGTTAAATGTGTATAAGCGCGAAACTCGAGAACGGCTGAACCGGTTTGGCTGATTTCTTTTTTGTTGTGTTTGTTGAAGTCTAGGGAAGGCTATTACGGAGAGCAAAATTAAAAAAAAAAATGGTCTGAAAAAGTCTAAAAACACCACTTTTCTATATTCTCATACAAAAAATTCGTAATAATATTTAAAAGCCAATTTGAACTTTAACACCATACGATAAAGTTTAAATGTTAGTGGACGGGTTCCGGGAAGGCAAAACAATTATTGAGTGACGTATAAATATTAATGTCAATATTTGTCAATTTTTATACATATAGCATTAAGGCCAGGTTCCTTCAAACAATTTTTAAAAAACAGCCGATAGGCCAATAGGTTTTGGCAGAATAAAATTTGACGGGGAAGCTATTAACATTAAAAAAAACAATGTGACTTTGTTTTAGAGAAACAGGGCAGAACAAGGTCTGCCGGGGCAGCTAGTTCTAAATAAAATCAAAATTTGAGACAAATGATTAAAAATTGATACAATCTTATTACCTGCGAATTATTAACATCAAATTATATTAATTAAATAATAAAATGTAAGTTTATTGATGTAAACAGAGCCTTACTTTTTGGAACGTTTTACAAACTTGGGAAGTCGTTTCGGGAAGTTGTGGAGTAGTTTTTAAGTATATCGCTTATTGTTGAACACGCCTTGTTTAAAGTTACCAATTATTGCCATTGTAAATGGTGCCATTATATAACATTTACATAGTGTAATATTTATTTTGTTAATTTTAAATCATTACACCGTGTTTTATTCGATTTAACAATAAAAAGCTGGAAGCTTTCATTGGACTCATAATAACTTTTGAATAATTCAAATATTATATTCAAACGGAGGTATCGTAAGAGAATGAATAAGTATACAGAAATGGCGAGAATAATACTTTTAGATCGGGTATGTAAACTTTCATTTAATATTCCGCTAGTACAAAATTTTTAACGCAATTTTTTTTTATTTATTTATTGTTAACTACACAGTACATGATAAGAAAATGATATACAAAAATAGGAAATAAAATAAAAAATCTAAATTGCCAATAACGTAGTAACACAAACATGTTAAATTTAGTTATAATAAATGTTTGGGTCGCTCTCCGCTCCTTATAGTGAGTGTTGTGTGAGTGTTCAGTGCGTGAGTGCATTTATGTGCGTGTGTTGTGTGCTCATATCGGTTATGTTACAATTTATTATAATTTCAGTTTATAACCTGGAAAATATAATAATATTGTTATTTTAATTTAATTTAATTTAATTTAGTAATTAAGTTGAGTAAAAAACATTATCACAAGTCTTATGTTTACAGAAAGTAGTGCTTTTAAATCCCAGACTAATGGGCGCCACCAAATAGTCCGCTTAGTATGGCGCCAGGCTCTACAAAATTTACTCTGCTTTTCGTAAGCGGCGCTGCGTTCGCATAATTAATTTGTATTAACAAACGGTTTATTTGTCTTATAGGAACGATAGATGGCGTGGAAATGAAACACATTACATGTTTTTTTTTGTATTTAACTTTAAGTAATTAGTCCACGACTTATTTATTATTTATTGGCGTCGCCGGCGGCGTCGACGACGACGATTAAGGAGAGGTCCGTCAACTGTTGTTTAAATAATGCAGTTTCACTCCGACGCAGCCTTGAGTTTCTTTCGGCGTTTCTTCTCAAGGTGGTCGCTTCCAAAACGCTGGTAGATCACCGTTAGGTTCGTTTTTCAACTGGCCGGCCGCCCAAGTCGAGGTCCGTACCCACAGGGGTGCCCTTGCGTAGCCGCCCAACCCATAAATTTCGCTGGCTGAGCGCCCTCTGCGCTCGCCCACCAAGCCCGGTTTTGTTGTGAAGGTCTTTCCCAGGCCACCAACGTAGGACACGCCGACAAAAAAAAAAGAAAGCTTATTTATTTTAAGGTATGCATATACGGAATGTACGCAACTGGTATACAGCACGTCAAATTGCTTGCAATTGCTAGCATCTAAGCTGCATCTTCTCTGCATATATTTTTTTTGGTAATTCGGGGCATAACCCTAACGGACCTTCAGGGGGCCGTGAAGGCCGCCTCGCGGTGTGTCGGACTTGGACCGACTAAAGCCCTCAGGGTATTCCTTCTCCCGTCTGCCGAGTAATAAAGGCAAGGCTGAGCTATCTTCCGCGGCACCCGGCGACGACTGGCCTTCTGCAGGCCCCATCTACTTCGCAAGGGGTAGTTAAATAGTTGCCATCACCCGCACACTGCTGACACATTGGCGGGGGGAGTGGTGTAAAGTGCCAACCTTCCTTCATCTCCATAATTTGTCATTGGAGCGGTGTGCGGGGACACGTCGCATAATGCTCACGCCGCCCGACTATTACGTTGTATGAAAATATATTATTCTGATTTTTGTTATTTACTTGGTATTTCCAAGTCGCGGGTTAAAACTACTGTTATTATAAAATTTCAGTGGTAAAATAGGTTTTTATAGGAGCCAATAAACGTCTACAAAATTTCACGTACAATTTCACTCTCTAGGGAAACGAGTCGACTCTATGCGACAAACCGTTTTACAGTCGCGGTCAGTCGACTGTACTCTAGAAGTTTATTCTTGTGGGACTGTTGTCTCATAACTCTATAATAGTAACGGTAATAATAATATATTGCCGCGCTATACCTCTTTTAGGGTAAGCAGAGATACTTTAGAAGCTGTATCCACTTTGCGCTCATATGTCGTGCCAAATGATAATGCTTATATGATCGCAGTTCTCAGTCTGAGATTTATAGACACAACTTTAAGTATGCTTAGAGTCAAAGGATTTAGCAAGTCACTGATTTTGTCAACATGGACTTAGATTTGGAAATACTATGGCTATGCTCAAATCAATGTTTTATGTCTAAACGAATTTATTTTTTGAGAACTTTGCTACACAAAGTCGAAATAACGTCTATATGCCTCAGCCTCAATTCTTATGTTCGCTTTTTCGACTGCACTGGGTCAACGGATACTGTAATCATTGGACCATAGACTATACTCTGGAGAGTGTGCGGCTGAGTTGTATGATTTAGGTTCAACCTCCCTCTTCTACCATAAATTGACGAGACGCCGTGCTGGTTTGCACCCTTTTGTGGTTGACATTCCTGCTGCTCGCACTAAGCGATTTGCCTCCTCCTTTTTGCTGCGTACCGCGAAGGAGTGGAACTCGCTTCCTGCGTCAGTGTTTCCGGCGTCTTATGAGATGGGAATCTTCAAACGTCGAGTGAATCGGTATTTGCTGGGTGAGCGCGCTCCATCGTCGGCCTCATCATCACTTTCCAGCAGGTGAGATTGAGGTCAAGCGCAAGCCTGTACGTAATAAAAATAAAAAAACCGAGACAGAATAAAATAACACCCATTAATTTATTTTTCTTATAAGGCCGTCAATGGCCGATATCTTATATAATCATAAACGATAAGAACATATAACAACAAATGTCTAAATGCAACAACTGAAGGATACCGCAGGATACACAAAAAGTAAAATAAAATAAATTTAATTCGCACATCAAAAACCAAATAATTTATAAATTTATGACAAAATGAAGAAAGTAATAGAATTGCTCATACAATAACTAGAATTATAAGAATAATACCATAGTAAAATCAAAATAACAACACAAATATTAACACTCAAAGTTCACATTCAGATGATCCTCCCTCTTTTACCATAATTAGACAAGACACTGTGCGGCTTTATACCCATATGTGGTTAATGTTCCAGCTGCTGGCACGAGGCGATTCGCTTCCTTTTTTTGCTGCGAACCGACCAGGAGTGGAATTCGCTTCTTGCGTCTGAGTTTCAAACGTCTTATGACATGGGAATCTTCAGACATTTAGTGATTCAGTATTTGCTGGGTGAGTTCCATCATTGCCCTCATCACCACTTTCCGGCAGGTGAGATTGAAGTCAAGCGCAAGCCCGTTTGTAATTAAAAAATCCTCAGTGATTCCAATACCTTCATTTCAAGAGGCTGTAAGCCATAGATGGGCAAAATGTAATCAGATTAATAAAAAATATTAACGATTACATTTTACGTTTTTTACCATTCATATGACTGCATTTTGCTCCTTTATGTTTAAAACACTACAAAATCCTAGATTGTATACACATTTATAGTTTCTTACTGTTTTAAATGGATTTAATCATGATTACAGAGCAAGAAAATTAAAATTATGACTTGAAATTACATTTTGTAATCGTTCATCATTAATTAGATTACATTTTGCCGATTTACAGATGCCGTAAAAATAAGTTTTCGTGCACGATATGAAGCAGAGATGCCTCGGGCGTCGCGAAGACAAACATTGTATGTACCACTTTAATTCAAGTAAGCGATGTGGCTCGCAAGTGTCCTTTACGATCCCACGTCACTTCAAAACAGCTGCTAGTTTTACTGTAAATACTTGGAGGTATAAAGTTTTGCGTAAACCTCCCGGGGAATGTTACATTTTAAGTTCTCGTAACGTTTTGCGAGATGTAAAATAAAACTTATTGACACTAGCTGTTTCTGTGACTACGTTTTTTTTACACTGGCTCGACATAGTGACTACTTAGTGCCTGATGGTAAGTACAGTGTAGTCCAAAAACGAAAGCGACTATCAAAGGATGAAAATCTATTGATAGTCGACATCATCATGTCGGCCCACATATACCACTACTGAAGGTGTCTAGGTATATGAGCTACTGGATATACACAAGCTGATCCCGAAACGCGACAAGCCGAAACTGGTCACCATGACGGGCTTTACACCCATGCACTGCGGTCGCGATCCAGACGGGCACCGATGCCCTACCACCTCGCTGCTGCTCGTTTAGCACCACCCAGGAGTCACGTGTAGGGAAACTAGGGTAAAGCTTACGGACGCGAGCAGCTTCGACGTTTGCGTACCCGCGGCCTGCGTTACGTTTATACAGAGAGTTTCCTCGTATTTTTTATGGTTGACCACGTTTGTCTTCAGTCACACCTGGTGTCAGGTGGAAATGACTCCGAGGAAGTCTGTGGCACTGGTTTTCGTGATGGATCTCAACACAATAACTCAAAAACTACAATATGTAGCGTTAATCAAGAATGATGTCATTAATTTCCCCCCTGAAGAACCCTGTGTCATGAATACAGAGATTTCGTAGTAGAATTTCAAAGCGCCTTAAAACATTTGATAGCAATGTAGCAAGTACGTAAATTTGCCTGCTCCGATTTGTGTCTGTCTCAGATTCAAAGGTCTTCGAGTTTTTGTGATACGTCTTCGAATCTAACTATTGGACTTAAAACCACTTAATATTTGAACATTGTAAATTATCAAAATCAGTATTTATTAAGTACGTATACGATTTTTATATTAATCGCAATTTAAAAATACCCTTTTAACAGATATGAGCAACCATAGAAAATAACTTTGAATCTAATCGACTGAAAATTATTTTTAAAAAGGCTGTATATTATTCTTGAAGTATATAAAACGACAGAACATTTTTCGGTCCTTTAGTGTCAAATTCCAGAATAAAATATAATTTCACATTATTGCGACCTGTTTCAAAAACTTTCTTGTAGTAAAAAAATATTCAACCAAAAAATATTTGTATACGACTTAAAGTTTTTTTTTTTGTATAAGGCTTGGGTTGTATTTTCTTGCGCACGGTTTTACGGAGTCAAAGCTATGCTGTAGCTCGCATCCCGGCTAGGACTAAGAAGTTCTCTAATTCTTACTTTTGCAGTATCGATAGGTGTGGAATGTTTCGTTGCTTACCCCGAAAGCGCTATAGCATGAATATTGGTTTTGTTAAAAAAAGTTTTTAAAATGTCACAACTTTGCATACATCGTAGTTGTCTATCATTATCCTACAGGGTGTGCAAAAAGTGTGTTAGCATATCCCTAACGATTCTCTTTTGAGGGGCTCTCGAGACCCCTTCGCGCCTTTAATCTGCTTTTCTTTGTCAACCCAAAGACGATAAGTAGGTGTGTTATTAGGCTATTCTCTATCCTTAACGGGTAAGTGGGGTGTTCGAATACCTTTGTTGTTAATGGCCTAGTTTTATATCCTTTAGGCTTTCATGACATATTTATATGATAATTGGAGTATTTCTCTTTGAAATTTGAGGTTCTTATCCTAAAAGCTAAAACTTTTTTCTAGGATCTCATTCATTCATAGACTTTATTCTGAGACTGAATAAAGTGCGTTCTATGAAGTATAATTCGATCTTATTGTTACTTTAGTTTATTTTATTTTTATAGAATAGAAAAAAAATATAATCCTTATATTTATAATATTATAAATACGAAAGTTTTTGAATATGTTTGTTACTCTTTCACGATAAAACTACTGAACGGATTTGCATGAAACTTTTACAGTAATATAGATTATACATCGGAATAACGTATAGGCTACAATGTGTAATGATTTTATGTAATTTTGGTCGTAATATAACGATACGTGTCAATTAAGTTGAAAAAAAATCTGGCCTCCCAGAGCTATCTTGGCGTACACTGCCTAAACCATTGAAGTTACACAACGATAATGTACCGTAGGATTGTTTGTCTTGAATAGTTCTAAATAAAAGTCTAGGACAGCATACACGTATCTACCTTTTATGTGGAAGCCACTAAGACCAAAATTGTGAACTATAAATTTAATTAAATTAGATACTATTTTGCGATGCACATTTTATATAATATAATACAGAAGATATTCACTAGAAATAATTTATATGGCAAAACAACGTTTGCTGGCTCATCTAGTAAATAGATAAAGAAAAACAGAAGTTATCAAAATCAAGACTAATCAAGTTTTAAACACATAATTTATAGGAAACTGAAAATAAACAGTAATAAGTTGAAATATAACTTAATACAATACAATATGAGGAAGGCGACTGTCAATGTTTTTTGATGGTCACTGTCGTTATTGAACTACTCTGTACTTTCCGTCAGGTGTACTTTACCCACTTTGTCGAGCTAGTTTAAAAAAAGGTTTTATTGGCCTATGTAATCGTCGTCTTATTTAAAACATGTGGCTATCCGTAAATAATGATTCCACTACCTAAGAATATGTAGCATACTGACATAAAAGTATCTATCCACGTATGTATTAATAAATGTCAGGTCATGACTAGTCGTGTGAATTCCACTCCAATGTAGCCTTAAGATTCATTCGGCGTTTCTTCTCAAGGTAGTCGCTTCCGAAACGCTAGTAGATCACCGTTGAGTTCATTTTTCAGGCTGACCGCTCAAGTCGAGGTCCGTAGCCACAGGTGTGGGTACCGCAAGCATTCAACCCATAAATCGATGGCAGCGCACCCTAAGTATTTGTTTTCTTTGCCTGGTGTAGTTGTGAAGGTCTCTCCCGGCTATCAACATATCGAGGGGTGAAAGGCTATTTTTTTTTGATAGCCCGGGGGAAATCCCTAACGGACCTCATGGGGCGGTGAGGGCTGCCCCCCGGTGTGTCGGACTTGCACCGACTAAAACCCCCGGGGTGTTCCTTCTTCCCGTCTGACCGGGGTCAGAGGAACAGCGTCATCCTCTTCTCCGACCCTCGGCAACGTCTGGCCTTTTGTAAAGCCGCATGGGTGAAAGGCTATTTGGCTTAACCCTTAATAACCTAGAGTTACAATTTTGATACCAATCTTTTAAACCGAATGTTCACATTACTATTAGTTTTTATGCCTGAAGCATCAAAATTGATACGTGTTTTTTTTTTTACATAAACATGTAAAATAAATATTGTGATTTTTTTTAGCTATTTTTCCCTTCATCTAGACACTCAAGCAAACATAGTAATATTAAAAAAAAAACACTTTCGTAAATCAGGCTACTAAGGGTTAAGCGACATTTTTTGGTTTTATAGTATTACTAGCTGATCCGGCAAACGTTGTTTTGCTATATAAGTTATTGTAATATCTTCTATGATGTTCATTGAAATTAAGTGATGTCAAAGACAATTTTGTTCATAATTAAATACTCTTAATCAACAACACATTTATTTGGATAAAGATTAATATTATTACGTTGATACAACTCTTAACAAATAGTGCATTAATTACGACCAAATTCGATTACCATAAAAACGGTTCTAGTAAATTAATCTTAAAAGATAGACATATACTGTCGCAGACATTTTTTTAGATCATTTCAAGAAGAATAATTCTTTCATACATATATTTTTAGTATCTTGAACCGTTTTCGCAGCACACGCAATGGAAGCCTTCAAGGATGAATACTTTTCCCCGTTTTTTTCACATTTTCCATTATTTCTTTGCTCCTAATAGTTGCATCGTGATGTTATATAACCTAAAGCCTTCCTCGATAAAAAGTCTATTCATCACAAAAAGAATTTTTCAATTCGAACCAGTAGTTCATGAGATTAGCGCGTTCAAACAAACAAACAAACAAACAAACAAACTCTTCAGCTTTATAATATTAGTATAGATATATATTTTTGGAATCGGTAAAAAACGATGATTCCAAAAATATATATTACTATATCATAAAAAAAATTCGCTTAAACCAAATAGCCTTTCACCCCTCGATATAGTCCTGTCGAGAAAAAAAGTTGTGTGAAAATAGATGGAGCTGACATCATGGTTCGATGTGTCGTGCTGATTGCGAATTATTCGTGTTTTATTGTACCAAGTATCTCAGATATCACCGGCAAACATTATACCACACATTGTAAGTTATATTTATCCAATAATTGTTATGTCAATGTCTACAAGCGTTAATGTGTAAATAAATAAATGAAAGCGGCTATTAGATTCTCTTTCTACGATGCTATCTATGTTGAACGAAAATGACATAAAAAAACGATTTTCAAAAAAATATTATCTTGAAAAGTTTTAAATGAAGAAGATGGGTTTATTAATTATAATTTCCACTTGATCTTAAGTTAGTTGTAACATATCGTTAATTTTCACCCAGTTAATTTCTCGTTAATACCTTCTTACGCACTTATTAACCGTATCTATATGCGTGGAGAAAGAACCGACAAGTGTGAAATAATCTGTATTAAACGACCCCCTTAGGTTCTCATGAGTGGCAAGTAAGGGCAAAATACAGGACTGGAGTCAGTAAAGGTAATGGCTACGACCACCGGGCGTAATTTATTATGGTATTAATTATTTATTACAATTGGCAGGCCCAAAGATATTTTTTTATTTCGACATTCTGAAGGTAGAAGACAATTATAATAATTTTAATTATTATTATTATGTTACGTTAAGCCAACTCTAATTGTTCTGAGGAGTCACAGTCTTTTGCGAAGGAGAAGAAGAGCAGAAGGAGGCCGCCGAAAGGGTCAGAGAGCGAACATCTTCTCTGGCTATTCGGCAGCCAAGGCACCGTCGCCGGAGGGACGCGTTCGTTCAGGGCGAGCGCGACATCCCCCGGTGACAATAGCCGGGCAGTAGACTTGAGGGAGTCTGCTGTCCGGATGAGAGGGTGGCGGTGTGCAGTGTCCGGCGCGCCGCCCGTGAGATAGGTGTTGGAAGAATGGGCTCTTTACCCCTACCCCTTTCAGAGAGGCAGCCTCAACAAGGCATTTCGCTCTCCGGGCGTCTGGATGAATTTGGTTTCCCAGGCTCGGGTGGAGCGATTAGAGGGACACCCCGGCGGTTTTTAGTCAGTAGGCGTCTGACACGCCGGGGCTGCTGACCTCACAGCGGCCCTGACGGTCCTATGCAGGGTTTTCTCCCGAGACACCAAAAAAAAAACTCAAATTTGTCTGATTTAATCTGCTTTTTAAGTATAAAACTCATGACTACATTCACGCCATGGTTGTCTACTATACAACTACTATACTATACTCTACTATACTATATATGGTTGTAAACAATTAATCGAGGAAACTAAAGAAGAATGTATAAGCTCTGGACACTCTCTTAGCATGTATATGAATTATGTTAAAGTTTGTAGTATCAGAAAAAATATTTTATTTTCAAATATATTTTTTCTAGTTTTGTTTTATTAATTTAAAAAATATACACTATGTCAGCAAATACACATTTAAAAACATAAAAAATAAGGTCTCTATGCCAGTTGTAAAAATTAATAAGTTGTTTGTATAATCAAAAAGATTTTACTAAATACTGTTGTAATCGTTATTCAATTTATGGGTCTGGGAAAAAGTTCGTGGCGTTTTTTCAGTAAAATTCGACTGGTCTCCTTAAGCGGGTGAATGAATTTATTTGAACCAAATTTGTTCTATTATTATCGACAATGTTTCGGCATTTTTTAGGTAGATCCATGATCCCATTGGTGAAGACCTTGTGTGGTTTCAGGTTAAAGAACTGGATCAAGTAGTTTTCATAGGCTTCTTTTGAAACCAAGTTAATTCCATGAAGAGAGCTTTGCAGAGATCGCAATAGATGATAGTCAGAAGGCGCTATATCCGGACTGTAGGGTAGACGCAACAAAACTTCCCAACCGAAATCTCTACACTTTTGACAAGCAATCAAAGAAGTGTGTGGTCGGGCGTTGTCACGATTATAGACAATACCTTTCTTATTTATCAATTCGGGTCTTTTCCTTTCAATCGCCAAGCCTAACCTTTCTAGTCAACCATAGTAGAGTTGATAATCAATAGTTTCACCAGTCGCAAGTAGCTCGTGGTGGACGAGAACCATCCAGTTCCATCACACACACAATATCACTTCTTTTGGCGTCGATGTTAATTTAACAAATGATTGTGAAGGCTCATCATCCTTTATTCACAAATTTTATGCTTCCAGTTGTCGTACGTTATTAGAAGTTTTAGAAATGGCTCGATTTCATTCCGTTTCAGCAGCGCATCGCAGATGTTTAATCGGTCCATCATGTTTTTCGCGCTCAACTCACGAGCTGCATTCGTCAAGCTTTTTTATAACCAGTTTTGTGTAAATGATTCAAAACATTTTTATGGTCAATGCCTAGCTCCATACCAATATTGACACTGCTAATATGCTTATCTTGTTGGACTTTTTCAAGCATTTCATCAGCTTTTTCAGTAATTCGACGACCGCAGCGTGACTCATCTTTCACATTAAAGTTACCGGAATGAAAGCGAGTAAACCATTTCCACACAGGAGAATTTTATAAAGTACCTTCACTGTATACAGCACTTTCGTAAGCCTGCGCAGCGTTGTTCCCGTTGTCATAACGATATTCTAGAATATACCGGATTTTTTCATTATTCAACTCCATGTTCGAGTGCGAAATACTTTCGAACCACTGCACAGATTGCAATGTTTCTTACATTTAACTAACGTTCAAAAGGTCACCTTTAAAGGTGCTCTCATTGGTGTTGCTGTAATTTATGTTTCTTTAGTTATATGCGACCAACACCATTCATCGGAAAAAACGCCACGAACTTATTCCCAGATTAACGTGTGTGTGTAAGTTTGCCTTAAAAGCACCCTTTTACAGTCAATTTTAAATCTATTACATCAATGTAAATATAAGGAAATGTGTAAGTAAGACTTAATTTAAAAATATGAAAATAAATAGTGTCCCTGAAATAATCCGAATTCGAACCTGCCTCGAAATAAACACGGAAACGGAAGACCTACGCAGTGGTTTTGCATAATTTTCGCGTTTGTATGCCCATTTGCCGCACACCTATACATGTCTACTTGTGCTCAGCGCGGCGTGAGCAGGATGGGATACAGACAGTAGAGTGGAGCTGAGTAACGCTTTAAAACATAAATCTTTGCATATTAGGTTACTTTAGACAAGCGTCTACATAAAAGCAGTAAGAGAATTTATGTCTTGAATAATGATTATAATCACAATTTTTGCTAAACTCCGATTTCCATTTATTTGTAGTGTTCTTGGTTATTTTAATTAGATACATGACCGATTTGTTAATTATAAAAATGGAGATGTTAGAAATAGTGATCTGTTCACCAAAAAATTACTTTGTGATGGATATTTCTTATATAAACACCCAAAGATTCATTTCTGTATTCATACTACGAACAGAAAAGGAGTGGAATATGCTCCCTGTGTAAATTTTTCCGTATTAATTCGCTCCATATTTCTATAATTTGGTAGCCTTAAAAAAAAGTGAACAGGCATTGCTTGGGCAAATGCGTTTCATCATTGGCCTTATGATCACCTTCTACCATTTTTGATTGAGAAAAACCGTACGCTTGTGATTAAGCTTTTATTTTTTCATTATTTATCTAAGTTAAATGTCGAAACTTTTAATTTCACTAAATTTCATAATTAAAATGTGTTTTGTTAGACAAAACACCCTACATAAGACCGTATTTAGTAAAGTATTGAAGAAAATTGTTTTATTACTCAACAATATCTTGTGAAATAAACTCATAAATATACAGAACATCAAAGAAAAGTCTAAAATAGATTCCAAACTTTATTCACGAATGTAAAAGACAAATAACTTGTACAAACGGCGGAGACCAATTTGCGCCCCTTTGTCGCTTCGAATGCGCAAAACTGAGTATTTGATCTCACACAGACTTTTCTTTATGTTTTATGTGTGTCCTCGTGCGAATTTTAGGTTCGTTCATTCTCGACGTTATTGAAATTAACAATAAACATTGTTTCGATCTACATAAGAAATGAAAAAAAAATTTCGAACGGATTTCTTTTCGGACGAGATAAATGTTTTAAAGTTCTTATTTAATCTAGTAAAACCCAGAGATACGTACCGAGATACAAACTAACGACCAGATATGGGCAAAATGTAATCTGATTAATGATTACCGATTACAAAATGTACTCGTAATTTTAATTTTCTTGCTCTGTATTCATGATTAAATACATTTAAAACATTAAGAAATCATACATAAATGTGTATGCAATCTGGGATTCCGTAGTGTTTAAAACATAGATGAGCAAAATGAAGTCATATTAATGGTAAAAAATGTAAAATGAAATCGTAATCATTTTTATTAATCTGATTACATTTTGCCCATCTGTGCTTACACGCGTTTCCGCGCATTGGTACCTGCTCCGAATCCACTAAGCCATTAAAGCTACAGGTCTACATGTTTGCTAGTAGCAATTTGTAAATAATAATAATAATAAAACATTTATTTGGCACACAACACAACAAAAAACACAGCAAAATAGGTTATTAAAGACAGAAAACAAAAACAGTAAATATCCTATGCTGTGATGATGCGCCAAAGGGAAGTCAGCTCAGCAAATGCTAAGTGACCAGCCGAGCCACCCAGCGCTGATTTTCAGCTGACACCTATTTATTGAATCGACGCGCAGAAACAGCAAGGAAGGGATCAATGGAGTACAGATACACTAATCAAATCAAAAATTTAAACATAAAGTTAGATATTTTAACGTAATTTTAGTCATTTTATTAAATAATTAGGTTTTTAGAATATTATAGTATTCATCTAAGAATAAAGGTTTTTTTAAATATGATAAACTGATAAAAATTGAGACACAATTGAAATAAAGCTGCGGACATATTTATAGAATTCGATACATATTCTCAAGATAGAATATGGAAGATAAATCCTTAAATAATGGACTGTAAGCTGCTTACAGACGACAAAGAATCTGTGTGCATCTTTGAAGAAATTGAAAATGTTCGATCTTTTACAATAAAAGTTGCATTCTAGATACTTATAAAATCAAATGCTACCGGTAATTTCATTGTAATCAAGTTCTGAACTATTTTTTAATAGAAATTGAATTTATTTACCGGTTTCTTACACTCTAAGCCACCGTAGGCAAAAACCAGTTTTTGAATACTCATAGTACTCTTTTTAGTTTTTTATATACCCGAAATGTAAAATACAATTACGCATAAAATTCAGTGTTACATATATATCTTAACACTTATAATAAGGACTTTTTTAAATTTACTACGGCATCAGGCGAGTACAGACTTTATACTACACTAATTTAACATAGAATACATACATAAAAACACATACATTCATATACACCAATTTCCTCAAATGTTGGGAGTCGACTGTTCCTTAAATTTCTTTTTTTTTGTTAACTTTTAAATATTATCATTGTATCATTGGCACAGCATGTGAAACTGAATTGTGTGTAATACATTTGTGTGTAATATATTTGTGTGTGTACATTAAGTGATGTATAATGATAGCGAATAAAGAAATCTTATAGAAAACGAAGATAAGAAAGAAGATTGCAAGTAAAATTATAAGCTGATTATTTAGGCTTTGAAAATGCCATTAAACTGAGAGATTTTAGCGATTTCCATTAAAAGGGTATTACATCGACAGGTTTAAAGCGAAGATAAAAGGCATCAGGGGACAAAATTAGAGTGACGTAGAAGAAGCAACGCGGCAGACAGGACATTTTAAGTTAGAAACTAGATTTTCTCCAGCAAATTTTGATCCGGATTTACAAAAGTTTGGAGTTGTATCTAAAATAAACGTTTATGATTTTTTTTTATATTAATACACACACACTACACACACACTTAAAATATTTATACACTAATATTAATTTTAGTTGCATTACGAAGAAATAAATAAAAGTATTTTGTATGTATTATAAAATGAATGTGTTTTCCTTTCCTTAAACATACATATATTTTTATTATATACTAGCTGTCCCGGCAGACCTTGTTCTGCCCTATTTCTCTAGCTCATAACAAAGTCACATTGTTTTTTTTTTAACGTTAATAGCTTCCCCGTCAGATTTTATCCTGCCAAAACCTATTGGCCTGTCGGCTGTTTTTTGAAAATTGTTTGAAGGAACCTGGCCTTAATGCTATATGTATAAAAATTGACAAATATTGACATTAATATTTATACGTCACTCAATTGTTTTGCCTTCCCGGAACCCGTCCACTAACATTTAAACTTTATGGTATGGTGTTGAAGTTCAAATTTACTTTTACATATTATTACGAATTTTTTGTATGAGAGTATAGAAAAGTGTTGTTTTTAGACTTTATCAGACAATTTTTTTTAATTTTTCTGTCCGTAACAACCTTTCCCAGACTTCAACAAACACAACAAAAAAGAAATCAGTCAAATCGGTTCAGCCGTTCTCGAGTTTCGCGCTTATACACATTTAACAATTCATTTTTAAATTATAGAAAGATTTCATATCTAAATCATAGTATGTATAGAATGATGTAGATTTTATAAATTACTATTACATAAAATTCTATTAAAATAATTGTTGTAATTGTATAAATAACAGGATATATAAGTAATATTAGTGGATACTCAGTGGTCGCAATTCGACCTTAATTAATTAAAATAATTAATATATTGTAATAAATGAATTTCGTTACAATATAAAGGACAAATATCTATTACATAACAATTATGGTTATGTTTAACATTCAATAACACTATAATATTTTCATTATATCAAATTATATTAAAGACAAATAATATTAATCTATTCTTAATTTGACCACAGACTAACCATAAACAAAAATATATATATGCGTGTATGTAAAACGTCACGGGAACCACGCGCGCGGGTTTGCGTTGTCACAGCTATACGGTATCTCACATCCCGGCTAGGACTAAGAAGTTCTCTAACTCCTTCTATTGCCGTGTCGTTGGGCTGTGGAATGGTCTTCCGGCGAGAGTGTTCCCTCCATCCTATGATATGGAATCCTTTAAGCGTAGCGTGAAGAGATATTTGTGCAGGCTGGCATGATCGCAGCGACTACCGATTTCTTTTTTCTTACCTTTCGATAGTCGTTGGCGTTTTTGGACTGCACCATGCTTACCATCAGGTTTGGTGTAGTCCCTGTGCCGTGTCAGTGTAAAAAAAATGCATGGTAGTGTATGTAATGTTTTTTTTATGCATTATAACGTTTAAAGGCAATAAAAAACACCATAATTGCTCACTGATACGTATATTGCACGAAAACCTTAGCATTAAACATAAAATTACATATAACAGCAATAATAATGCGAGCGTCCGTCTGTAAGGCGCGCGGCCGATCGAGAGACGTCACGTGAATCTCCCTCCTACCGTCCACCGCGGACGATGCGTAAGCGATCCGTATAAACATTACGGCGTCCGCGAGAGTGGATCGGCAGAGTGCACGCTACAGCATTATTTTTAAAGAGTCAGGATAACGGTGTGGGCCGCCGCTCTGGTGGGCCAAACACTTCCTACTCTTCGCCTTTGCCGGGCCTGGAGACCTACTTCCTACTGGTACTTGGTACTTCCAGCGGCCCAGCGAGCGATTGGCCTTAGGCAGGCCTCCCTTCCGAGAGGGAGTATGAGATTATTTATTGAATAGGAACTGTTAAGATTTAGGAAACCAGATAAACAAAAAATACTGTCGTTTGTAGACCAACATTATTTTTTACATATCGAAATAAAATAATTATATGTTTGCCTTATCTATTTTTCTTGAATCACAGTTCCAGGTTGTCACCTAAGATCCATTGGAGCGCAGTGACGATGGCTTTTACTGAAAATTATGATGACACCCCATTGCCGAGTAAGTTTTTAAGTCAGCCCCATTTCCGCCAGAGATTGAACAGTTATAGACTGTCGCTGATGAAAATTGTCAGCGATGACAGCTTTAACTTATACATAGTATATTTGGAAAATGTGGGAACATTTGGAAAATATGCAATTTATATATTTTTTAGGAATGCGCGAAATTTTATTTCGCAATTGTTTTCATTATTAGTAGACAATAACTTAACCAATTAAATTTAAAAAAAAATCAAGTATCATACGATATTTTTATTTTGTAACCCAGGGGAATCTCCTGCATAGGACCATCAGAGCTGCTGTGAGGGTAGCGACCCCAGTGTGTCAGATTTTTAATGACTAAAAACCCCTCGGGATGTCCTTCTAATTGCTCCACTCGGGCCTGGGAATTCGAATTCGTCCAGAAGCCCGGAGAGAAAGTCGATTACATCCAATAACTCATCGCGACCTTCAGTCGTGGTATATGTAGGCCGATATGATGACGGAGACGTCAATGAATTTTCTTTATAGTCACTGTAGTTTCTGTACTACACTGCTGTACTTATTATCAGGTGCCTTGTAGTCACTTTCTCAAGACAATGTTAAAAAAAATAAACTATTAGTACGCTCGCAATTAGAAAGAAAGAAAGAAAGAAAGAAAACGTTTTATTAGCAGCACCCAGACAGAAGTGACAATATGATACAATAGATACAACATAAAAAACATAAAAATAAATAAAAATCACAAACAATACATAACTAAAGTCTAGGCCGCCGCCAATAAGGACCTTGCCTCAGCTTGTGCTACAGAGCACTAGACTCTGCAGCGCTGGTATTCTGACAGCGCCTTGCGGACGACACAGCCACTTCACCGGAACAGCTCTACATATACATATATATAAGTAATTAGGCCTTTATCCTATAACTACAGACATCTATCAACATGTACGTGATAAAGCATTCATAAATGGAATCACCGCTACTGATTTTCTCATTGAAATCACAGCTGTGAAACTTTGCAGACGAAAACTCGTAATCTTCTCGAAGTTGCCGTTAATTAAGGCGACGGTGTAATTAAATCTAGATAATTACCGCAAACAGGTGCAGCGCTTAGTCGCGTTCCCGCGGGTCTTACGGACTGTCTGATTTTCATACCGACGGGACGCGGTGCGGTTTAAAAAACAGCTTTTATGAACTAATGAATCGCTTATTTTCAATTTAGATATCGTTTATCATTGTTGAGGACGATTACCCGAACTCTATCGTTTTTTTTACCTGATGGTAAGCACAGGGTAGTCCATAAACGAAAGCGACCATCAAAGGATGAAAATCCATTGATAGTCTCCGTCGTCATGTTGGTTCACATAAACCACGACTGAATGCCTTTAACATAACTGTAATAAAAAAAAACTAATTAAGTTGCAAACAAAAAACATAAAATAATGAAAAAAAAAAACAAACAAACAAAAAATAACGTATTCCTCAATCCTCTCGAATATTCGATTTTTTTTTTAGTTATAAAATATTATCATTGAATATATCAACAGATCTCGACATATAATTATACAGCCTTATCACTATATATCAGAGTGCAATGTGGTCTAAATTAGTTGAATAATTTGGAGTTTAGGATTAGCTAAAACTAGATGACCTGGGTAATCTAGTAGACGCAACAAATGTTATAGAAGGTAAAATGCTAGGAGCTTTGAAATGATTTGAAGAAAAACACTAAATCAAGCTTCAATCGATCAAACTACCCATGTGAAAATACTGTAATATAGGTTAAAGCTAGCTGTGGTTCTCTGGAGATTAAAAATAATTATTCAAAATCAGTTTAAATGAGGTTTTACCCGCTTTCAATTAAACTCTAACGCAAACACAGCACTCGTTAAAAAGTCATTCGTCTCTCGATATCTTAGCGGCAGAACAAAATGGGTATTGGGGTTCACAATTAATTCGAGTTGGGTTTGCGGTTGCCTCTAGACTTGGTTCCCTTGCTGCGTTGTTTCATTCCACTTCGATTCACGTATTTTGTCCGAAATAATTTTACGAGAATAATCGTTTTACATTATCATAATATCCAACACATTCCTATTTATAAAACAAACTTACCTTATTGCGTACTGTTTAATAAAAAAAGGTGGTTTTAAAGTGAATGTTTCAAGATTAACGCGTTTATCTGTTTTTGTTTCTATCTGTAGCATCAAATTCAACAACCAATTTTAATTGAGTTATTTTGAAAGGTAATTTGATCGAGGTTGTTCTAAGCTATACTTAAAAAGCATTAGATCAACTACTCAGCTCCGGATCTTGAAATTTTTCGAGACGGGTTCAAAAAAGTTGTCTGAAGCATTTCCTTTTTCTTTTGCTTCTCAATTATAGGAATTAATACAATAAAAAATGTTTACAGTACAATTTTATGTTAAATAATTTTGTGAAAATACCATTTATTTATCTATGTATCATTACGCCAAATCCCTATTGGGCTAGGTAGAGAGAATGGAATGCTACTTCTGTCTATTCTAGAAAATTTCTTATGCTTTTTTAACATTCACCAATCCTTTTACGGACCCTCGCCGTTTCCGCATACTTTTGACATTATCAAGTACAGAATCCAAGAACTGACGCTGTAACATAATCTGGCCGGAACATGACGGTTCATGCAATGGTTCATGGCAACACATGCCAACGGGCAAGCCTCACCATTCTAACTCTACTATATAAAAGTCGCATAAAATACTTTAAGGCATCATTTGCATTTCGGTGAACGTGTTACAAAGTAATCGTTTACACTGTTCATTTTATATGGCCCTTTTGATAAATTACAAGAGTTAATGAGCTAAAAATAGAATCCGATAGTCAATCAAATTGTTATGAGAAAGTAATGGCGGATTTTTCTTCTGACTTCCTTGTATTAATTGGTGATGTCGGTGCCCTTCTGCGCCTATATAATATATTTATCGATTACTTCTATATTTATGGACGGATTTGGAGGTTTTTGCTCACTGGGGTGTAACATAAGTTACCCTGTTTCAATAGTACATATCTGATAAAGATCTTTCACCGATTATCGAAAAATGAGAACGAGAAGAAATTGAAACTAAATTTTTTAAATACTTAAAAGTAATATAAATTTAAATATTAGGAACGAAGCGCACCTAAACAAGAATGTAGAGACACAAACGTGTTGGTCCGATACAAATGGCGAATCGACCGCAGTAATCAATTATAAAACGGAATCGGTACCGTACGCACGGAACACACCCAACTACCCTTTGTTCAATAATGTATTGCTATAATAATTTAATTTCGTGAATTGGTTTTGCCTACGGCTAGGTGAACAGCCGTGTCCGATTTATTATGTACATTTAACGGTTTATTGATCAAACGGAGAGGTATACGAAGGACCTGTAGAAATATGGAAATCGAAGGCCTAGTTAACGTTTTCAAAGGCTTAAATATCGAAGGTAGAAGTTAAGAAAATAGAATGATAACAAAAGTGTTTAACCTTTTTGGTTTTATGAAATTTTAGAAAATTAAAAAAAAAATTATTAATATAATTAATTTTTAAATAATTTTTGGGAGTCGAAGCTGCTCGCGTCCGTAGGCTTTTCCCTAGTTTCCCTACACGTGACTCCTGGGTGGTGCTAAACGAGCAGCAGCGAGGTGGTAGGGCGTCAATGCCCGTCTGGATCGCGACCACAGTACATGGGTGTAAAGCCCGTCATAGTGACCAGTTTCGGCTTGTCGCATTTCGGGATCTGCTTGTGTATATCCAGTAGCTCATATACCTGGAGACCTTCGGTCGTGGTATATGAGGGCCGACATGGCGATGTAGACTATCAATGGATTTTCATCCTTTGATAGTCGCTTTCGTTTTTGGACTACACTGTACTTATCATCAGGTACTCTGTAGTCACTATGTCGAGCCAGTGTAAAAAAAAATTACGTTACGTATCCAACTATTTCAAGGCAGGTAAATGCGATTTTTTCATATGCGCTTTTCTGTTGAATGTATCCACCGCATGTGATCTTACACTTGTATTAAATACTTAAAAATATTTTTAAAAAGTCACTCCAAGTGGAGTGCCAATTATTACTTATTACATTCTTACGGAATACGGTCAATGTTGTATTATTTATAGAGAATCTTGCACCAGCAAATTTAGTTTAAGCTTGTGTAAAACGCTATTTAAATGAAACGATTTAATTTGACTTTTTTTTTTTTCGGCGTGTCCTACGTTGGTGGCCTGGGAAAGACCTTCACAACAAAACCGGGCTTGGTGGGCGAACGCAGAGGGCGCTCAGCCAGCGAAATTTATGGGTTGGGCGGCTACGCAAGGGCACCCCTGTGGGTACGGACCTCGACTTGGGCGGCCGGCCAGTTGAAAAACGAACCTAACGGTGATCTACCAGCGTTTCGGAAGCGACTACCTTGAGAAGAAACGCCGAAAGAAACTCAAGGCTGCGTCGGAGTTAATTTGACCTCAATGATGATTTCAATTTAACAGTTATTAAAACAATGTTTCCGTGCAAGACAATAAGTACAATTTTACGTTAAATAGCGTTTGAAATAAGTTTAAAATATATTCAATTTGTTTGTGCAAGCCGCCCTTAATTCATTATCTTGAATTTAGTCATTTTTACCAAATCGCCTTTATCAGGATCGATAAATTTTGTAGGAATTTAGATATATTTATATCTGATAGGAATGTGGTTTTATGGAATACATTTTTTCTAGTTAATCTAGCTCTCTCCATATAACCATAAAAACAAACAAAAAAGCTTATTTCACTTTAATACAGTTCCTGAAAATGGATATAAAACAATTCTGTCCACGATTTCATATTAAATTCGTTTATCCTATAGTTCATTGAGTTTGAACGACGCGCTGTGGACATAAAATATAGTTATAACATAAAAATAAAATATTGTTTTCCGAATACGACCATGTTTCCGATATGGGTTTATTTCTTTCGTATAAAGCTCTTTCTATTTATAGAGCTTTCAGAATAATCCCCGTAGAATTTACATCTGATTTTATTATTCATATTAGCCTCATAATTTATGAGGTTTTTATTACTAAACATATATATTTGATGTATCTTGTTTTTTTTTAAATCCTGTCTTGACATAGTGACCACACCAAGCATGGTACTGTCCAAAAAATCACTATGACTAGAAACAGTTAATAAAAATCTATCCGATAGTCTCCGTGGTATCTTCGCATTTCTTTTATAGTACCTAATTATATAGGACGGCGAGCATAAACTTGCCGGAAGACTATTCCACAGCTCAACAACACGGTAAAAGTAAAAGTTACAGAACTTCTTACTCCTAGCCAGGATATGAGTTATTGCAGAGCCAGGATTTCGTAAATCCAAGCGCGTATTTCTTTTTTTAAAGGCAGAGGATGGAAGGAAGTTAAATAACTCCTCAGAATACTCGCTATGATACAGACGGAAAAAGAGAAGTAAAGAAAGGGAATAAAGCAATCAATATTTTATTCCAGTGAAAAGTAAAATAACTGAAAACAGTTTCAGATTTGCTTCTGTTTAAATAAACAATGTTGTGTTTGTATGAATAAAATTAACGTATATTGTGTGCGTGTGTGGGTACACATGATTATTCAAATGTATGTAACCGTGTATGTATATATCATTATATACGACATTTGGGAGTCGAAGCTGCTCGCGTCCGTAGGCTTTACTCTAGTTTCCCTACACGTGACTTCTGGGTGGTGCTAAACGAGCAGCAGCAAGGTGGTAGGGCGTCGGCGCCCATCTGGATCGCGACCACAGTACATGGGTGTAAAGCCCGTCATAGTGACCAGTTTCAGCTTGTCGCGTTTCGGGATCAGCTTGTGCGTAGCCAGTAGCTCATATACCTAGAATCGATTGATTTCAATCGTGGTATATGTGGGCCGACATGACGATGTAGACTATTAATGGATTTTCATCCTTTGATAGTAGATTTCGTTTTTGGACTACACTGTACTTACCATCAGGTACTCTGTAGTCACTATGTCGAGCCAGTGTAAAAAAAAAAAAAGAAATTGTCTCAAACGTTGTGTATCTTCTATTCTCGATTATTTTCCCTTCCTCGCTGTTTTCTAACTGTTGACACAACAAATGGTTATCAGCCGATAATCAGACCTGGGTGGCTCAGTCACTGGACCATCTGGGGGTGGTGAGGGCCACCCCAGGTGTGTCGGACTCGCTCCGACTGAAACCCCCGGGGTATTCCTCTTTCCATCTGCCGGGGCCAAGAGCACAGCATGTATTCGTTATGAAGGAGGGCCTCTGGCGAAGGCAATCTTCCATCCTGTCCTGGTGGGGCGGCGGATTGGGTTTTCGGGGTTGGCAATAGCATCCCGATTCCGCTCCGCCACCTCCTTAATCTTCATCATTATCTCACTATAGTAGAGGACCGCCTGCCTTGCTTAGTCGCTGCCGACCATCGTGCGAACAGGCGCCGACAATAATCTAGCCTGCGTTGAACTAAATTCTTTTAGAGACACTATCACAGCACAGGATATTTGGTTTTCTTATTTTCTATCTGGATCAACCTATCTGGTGAGGCGGTTAAGATACTTCCGCTTCATACCAAAATCCTTCTATCACTCCATAAGTTACTTGCGAATGATATAAGGATAATCTGCATCCTTAATCTGTAGTGAAACCGATAGATGTCGCATATACGACTACCGCTCTGTGTGACGTCACAAACGTCACACATTCATTAATACAAAAATTGTATGCAACCGCCGCGACGTCGTGTTATCTCCGCTGTTATTTTAAAACATATTTAAACCGCCTTATTATCATAATAAAACCGCCACACGACGTTGTTATTAAAAAGAGGAAAAGCTGTAATTGTGCGAAAGGAAACTTTCTGTGCCCGTGACCGCTACCGGCCCCCTGGAACCTTACCGTGCTGTAGCATATACTGGACGCGCTGCAGACCTACAGGTTAGTGATTCAGATATTTTGTTATATCAGCTGCAATTTATGGAGTGATAAGTTTCCTTAATACTCGTTTTGACCTAATTTTAATTTCTCTTAACCGCCAACCAAGTTACGTTCCCCGCTCATATGGAGGGCTATTTACACGTCTCTCCAATATCCTTCTATGTTATATGTCATGAGACTAATTCTATCTGCATATTTTTTATATTCTATTTTATGGCTTTTTCGTTTCTTTTCGAATCTCTCTAGCTGAGGCTTAACTCATGTTCATAATATTTATTTAGGTGTAAAACATTCATGATCTTAAATTTTATCTGGTATACGAACTTTGGTACTCCAAAAGAACCAACTTTAGACGTTGTTTTCTTTTTTTATTACAGCCAGGTGTGCGTGTATCTTCAATCTCACTTGTTGGAAAATGATGGTCAGGCCGATGGTAGTTTTATGGTGGTAGGGCGATTGCCCGAACTGAGTCATGAACACAGTACACAGGTATAAAGACCTCATAGTAACTCTCTTTGGCCTGTCACGTTTCGGGATCAGCTTGTGTATATCCAGTAACTCATATACCTAGAGACCTTCAGTCACGGTGTATTTGGGGCGACATGACGACGGAGACTATCAATTGATTTTCATCCACTGATGGTCGCTTTCGTTTTTGGACTTCATTGTACTTTCCATCAGGAGCACTGTAAATGCCGATAATGAAGAGTGCTCACTTTAAAAATACCGTTTTCGGTTGAAGATTCCCATGTAAAATTTTGGAAAAACATACCCCGTTTGTCGTACAAACCTCTCGTATTCTCGTGAACTTTGACTACTATCTGAGATAATAAATTTAACTCATTACGCACAAAATGACTAAAACAATTGACTGCTACAATCATGTTAATTCTATCTACCTTTTACTGTACCCCTCCAAACTATTTAATATCATTTAGCTGAGAAATAATGGAATTATTTGAGTGTCTTGAACTAGTCTATTCACTGACAATTTCACCTTTGTTAATACTTTAGAGTCAGTGCCATTTGAGCAATCGGCCCGTTTTGTCTTGGATCCAAGTAACAGACTTCGATAGACTAACTTTAACTCAGATAACTTTAACTTAGCTTAAACTTTTTTTTTTTTTTTTTGTAATCCCTGGGAAAATCCTGCTTAAGACTGCTCAGGGCTTCTGTGAAGGCAGTGACCCCGGTGTGTCAGATTCCCACTGACTGAAATCCACCGAGGTGTCCCTCTAATTACTCCACCCGGACCTCGGCAACTAAATTTATCCAGACACCCGGAGAGCAAAAAACCTTGTTGAGGCTACCACTCTGGGAAAGTGGGAGTAAAGAGCCCACCCTTCCCAAACTTCTCTCTCAGGCAGCAGTCTCCCTCAAGTCTACTGTCCAGGAATATCATATATAGTAAATTAGTATAATATGCTATCATATCTTATTATTAAGGTATCACTATTTATATTCGTAGTCGATTTATTTATTATATTTTACAACTTATTTAGTATTATTTAATTTTAAGTTGGGATATGGTACTAAGTTTCATGTTTTTTTTTTTAATTGTATTTGCTGTCTATTATTTTCATTCTTTATGTAATTATCTTAGATGTAACACGATTGGAGCTTTTCACAGTAGTGCGAGACTTCCTTTGTGGCATTAAGCTGACGGAGGGCCCATTTCGCCATCTTTATATCGAGGGGTGAAAGGTTTATTTGGTTTAAGCGACATTTTTTGGTGATATAGTAATATATATTTTCTGAATCAGCGTTTATATATATATATGTGTGTATTTTACTATATTACCAAAAAATGTCGCTTAAACCAAATAAACCTTTCACCCCTCGATATGTTTTTATCTCTAGCACATTTCGTATGTTGTTTTCTTTTATTTAAATTTCATTGAGCCGAAATAAATGTTTTTAATTGTTATCAGACATCTTTTTTTTTTAAACCTGTATAATTCACGTTACAATGCCCACCTTCAAGGTACTTTCTTAATATTGATGGTTTCATTTTTAAATGAATAAATAATTTGGATGCACAGACATACAAATAAACTTACAAACATTATCTATTGACTTATAGAAATATAAATTAGAGGAGATTGAGATAAAACGTGTGCCTATATTATTACAAATGGCAGCGGAGGCTAAATGGACAAAAGCGGATGGTCATAAATTTAAAACTTGGCACCTAACTCTGGGTTGCTCTTGATTAGGTACAGAATTGGACATCACATAGACACCTGGGCAAGAAAATTGGCACCTTTTGTAGATCACACAAAATTTGTGATCAAGAAATATATTAACATGTTCACGTCGGCGTGACCCACCGGTGGGTCACACTTGACTGACCCGTGGCTCGGCGTGACCCAGCGGTGGGTCACCCTTGACTAATCCGTGGGGCAGCGTGACCCGCCAGTGGGTCACACTTGACTGTTCCATTGGAACTAGATAAGACAGTGTTTTGCTATAACACGGATAAAATTAGACAAGAAATAAAGAAAAGTCATTTATTCGGCACATATAGAAGACAATAAAAGGAAATAACCCTGTGCTGTGATCAGTAGCGTTCATTCCAGAGATGCATTGAAGCATTGCATGCCCTTACGATCAATAAGCCTGGAATAAATTCCATTAACTTAATCAAAAAAGGAATCCATTATATTCATATCTATTTTATTTTCACGCCATCTATCTTCCCTATGAAAGCAATATAATATTTACTATCATAACATAATATTCAAATTAATTACGTGAATTCTGCGTACCCTGTCGAGATACCCTATGCACGTCACTGGCTGGGATGGCGCGCCAAAGGGAAAGATAAAATACTAAATTACAATAAATATTAGAACCATAATTAGTATACACCGGCATTATATGTCAAATCATATACACAGAGTAAATGATGTCTATAAACGCAAAAATTCTGTAGATGTACCACACCTAGATAGCCAAAGTTCATCACCGTGCAAAAGTAACATCGTTAGCAAGCTCAATCAAGAAGCATTGACGTCGCTACGTAAGACAAATTCCATTAAGTCACATTATTGTCGCGTTGCCAGCATCGAGGTTAGTCCTTATATTTAAAGATTACTCTGGAATATTCCATCGTGGAGAATTACTGAAGCTACCTCGAGATGCGGTACTTTTATAAATTAACTCGCTGTGTCCGCAACTTCGTCCGCGTGGAATAGTTATTTTGGGGATTTTAGTTAGTTATTTATTTTGAAATTGTAATATCTTTTAAGATGTTCATTGAAATTAAGTGATGTCAAAGACAATTTTGTTCACAATTAAATACTCTTAATCAATAACACATTTATTTGGATAAAGATTAATATTATTACGTTGATACAACTCATAACAAATAATGCATTAATTTCGACTAAATTTGATAACCATAAAAACGGCTCTAGTGAGTTAATCTTAAAAGATAGACATATACTGTCGCGGACACTTTTTTAGATCATTTCAAGAGAAATAATTCTTTCATACATATATTTTTGGTATCTTGAACCGTTTTCGCAGCGCACGCAATGGAAGTCCTCAAGGATGAATAATTTTCCCCGTTTTTTCACATTTTCCATTATTTCTTCGCTCCTAATAGTTGTATCGTGATGTTATATAAGCTAAAGCCTTCCTTGATAAATGGTCTATTCAACACAAAAATATTTTTTCAATTCGAAGCAGTAGTTCCTGAGATTGGCGCGTTCAAACAAACAAACAAACAAACTCTTCAGCTTTATAATATTAGTATAGATTTTGATGTAAATTGTCAACATCTCTAACGGACTGATCGGTTCTATTTGATGGTTATCTACCAGGTACAATATGACAGTTCATTGATCATGTTTTTTTTATACTGACTCAACAGAGTGACTACAGTTCACCTGATGGTAAGTACAGTGTAGTGCAAAAACGAAAGCGACCATTTAAGGATGAAAATCCGTTGATAGTCTCCGTCGTCATGTCGGCCCACATATACCACGACTGAAGGTCTCTAGGTATATGTTATGAGTTACTGAATATACACAAGCTGCTCCCGAAACGCAACACGCCAAAGCTAGTCACTATGATGGTCTTTACCTTGTGTACTTTGGTCACGATCCAGTTCGAGTAATCGCCCTACCACCATAAATCATCATAAAATCATGTAAGTTTTAATTTTTACTACAAGAAAATCTCTTACAGGACATTCCGGTCTCCATGAGGGTAAGGGCCGGGGTCACGTCAGACTACTATTGACTAAACACCACTGGGTGTTTCTATTGTCCCAGAAAACCGGCTGTGGGAGTGAACTACGCAATCTGCCAATGGTATCGCGCACGGCCTTCTCAGACATCCTCAAGTTATGGCGAAGAGGGGTAGAACGGTGTTAGAATAGTGAAGCTGATCACCTCCAGAAAGCCAAATGTATGGGATCACTCATACCCTCCCAGGTATGGGCACTGTACTCCTTTAAGTACCACTGCTCATATAATATAATATAAGAAATTCAAATAACATCC
Organism: Automeris io; assembly: GCA_036320925.1. Lineage (NCBI taxonomy): Eukaryota > Metazoa > Arthropoda > Insecta > Lepidoptera > Saturniidae > Automeris > Automeris io. Next base: position 1,665,438 of record JAUDJH010000018.1, read on the forward strand.
AAATACAAACTGAATATTTTCAGTTCCCGTACTAGCAATCTGTTCTTAACTAGCTCTTAAAATCAATCAATTACAGATTCGATTTTTAGACAGGTATTAATCAGAGAAAACTATCAGAAATTAGGAGAATATTTGTTACTTGCTAATTAAGCCAACATTTAATGGGTTTAAATGATTAAAAGAAATCAGAATGCTTACACATAAGTATACAAGAAAATGATTTATAAAACTTATAATGTGGTTGCAGTAAAAAAAGAAATGTATTTGGCACATAACATGACAACACAGAAGAGTAAGTTAATCAAGACAAAAACAACAGAAGCAAATACGCTGTGCTATGATGATGCGTCAAATGGGACTCGGGTCAGTAGGTAAATGCTAGGTGACCAGCTGACGCCAATTTATTGTGTCAACGCGTAGAAAACACCTCGGATGGTTATTATAGAGTATACATAAACAACCCTAGAAACTAAATATTTCAAAGTATCAAACAAATATACCTATGTAAAAATTTCGATGATCTTTCAAATAACACATTTACACATCATACATCTTTGCATATACTAAATGTAATATATGTAATTACTTTATATAAATCATTCATGAGCGTTATAGCTTGTTCGAACAACAATAGCCCCATATATACACACATGTAAAGCTAACTGTTGCTATGCTATAATAATAACAGTTCAACCAGTAGAGATGTAATATAGACCATCAATTATGTCCTTGTGTTAGGAATCAAAGATTAAACAATGATTTTCACGACAAAATTGTTAACTTCTTTAAAATCAATATTATTTTTAACTTTACTCGTAATAAACGTTGGTCGTTGGTGGACGCCATATAGTTTCTGTTTCATTGTTCTGATATTATCTTAATTAACGGTTTAATTAGCCGTGGTGGCTGCCAGCAGAATGGAATAGCACCCTCCTCTTCTTGCCAAGGTGTCGTAAAAGGCGACTAAGGTATCTCTTTAACACCGCAATTCAACCAGGTGTTCAGAGAAACTCGACCAAACCTGCATCCCGCTCCCTCCCGATCGTACTGGTTCTCCTTTCCATCGGGCCTGAGGGAGCTCGAACGAGAGAGTGCTTTTCTGGCTGCGCGTCCAGCTATGCACTGAAATATCTCCTGCGCAATTGACTGATTCCGTAAACTGGACCTCGAATTTCTTAACCGGTGTTGAAACAGTCACCGTGGCCAAAACCGGCTAGGATATCATCATCATCATCATCATTATCTTAATCTATTACGCCATTCTTCCACAACAAAAGCCTAAAAAAAAAGTTAATATCTCACGCTTAAAAAATTAAAAGCTAGATTTACCTTCTGTATTATATTAAGGTTAGACATCTTTTAAAGCTATTATAAAAATAAGTAAAATTAATTATAAGTTTTAAGAAATACCTAAAATAAGAAAATTAGAAAAAATGTTAAATATAGCACAGCCAAGTTTTTCTTTTCCCGCGTGCCGTTCTACAACACAGATGTATGAGAGGGGTGGCTCTTTACACCACTCCTCCCCAAGCGAGTAGAGGCCTACTTAAGGCCGCACGCCTTGCCGGTCATCCGGCGGAACACCCCGGGGGTTTTAGTCGGTGCAAGTCTGACACACCGGGGGGCGGCCCTTACAACCCGCTGAGGTCCGTTAGGGAATTCCCCGGGCTACCAAAAAAGTTTGACTTCTTGGTATTTCTTAATCTTAGTCATCAATGCTTTGCAATTAACGTCACACCATGACTTCATAATACATCGACCAATCTTACATGATCTCATAAACGCTGAATGCCTTCCGACATAACATTAATCTCACAGAGTAATAGAGATCTTATTATGTGGTTACCATTGCATTCAGAATTCGCCGGATCAATAAGTAGGACTTTGAATAATTTAGAGACCACTAAATACGGGGATACATAGTTAATATTCAAAGGGTTGAGGACAATATTTTGGAAGCAAATATAACGTAGGGTTACAAATAAAGGGAATGCATGATTCGAATTACTTAGGGGTTGTGAGAGGTATGTAATTAAGGTATACGTTTCGAATTTCTACAACAACAATTTCACACACATGTAGGGTCACATTAAACCTTTACTCCGATACATATAAGACTTATTCTTTTTACAAATTTGTGAAACTTAGTAAATCAGACCATATCTCATTTCCTGTTTCAAAACTAGCCTCTTAAAGTATCATTAAGAAAGCTATTCAATTTAGTCCTCCTTCAAAATCTAGCAAAATGGTACAAGAAACTTAGAACGACGTGCGAGGTGGTAGGCCGTCGGTGCCCGTCTGGATGGCGACCACAGTACATGGGTGTAAAGCCCGTCATAGTGACCAGTTTCGGGTTGTCGCGTTTGAAGATCAGCTTGTGTATATCCAGTAGCCCATATACCTAGAGACCTTCAGTCGTGGTATATGTGGGCTGGCATGACGATGTAGAATATCAATGGATTTTCATCCTTTGATAGTCGCTTTCGTTTTTGGACTACACTGTACTTACAATCAGGTACTCTGTAGTCACTATGTCGAGAAAGTTTAAAAAAAAGTGTAACACAGTGAAATTCACGTATTAATATCTACGATAATCCAAGACATTATTACCAAGATACTGGTACAGCTCTTTATATTCCAGATTCTGGCATAACAAATTCAATCACACGTAATTCTTTTTGCATTATATAAACAAAATAAAATGATGGATATACCGAATTGAACAGAAAAGGGTTACCTCAGACGTGAACGTAATACATTTACAGTATCCCTCATCAGCTCTAATGAAAGCATTACATGTTCCGAATATATTATTAAGGATTCTCCTATGACTTAGTGATTGACTGAATTTGAAAAGGGTACCTGATAAGTATTCTGTTATGATTTTCTTCTATTGAACTTAATTTTATTTCTTGATTCAACATAATTTATCTTATATATAAAAATGAATCGCTAAATCTCTTGATAAGCGCGAAACTCGAGAACGGCTAAACCGATTTGGCTGATTTCTTTTTTGTTGTGTTTCTTGAAGTCTGGGGAAGGTTATTACGGAGAGAAAAATTTTAAAAATTCCCTGCAACTATCTAAAAATAACACTTTTCGGTATTCTTATACAAAAAATTCGTTATAAGTCATTTTGAACTTTAATACCACACCATAAAGTTCAAGTGTTAGTAGACGGGTTCCGGGAAGGCAAAACAAATGAGTGACGTATAGATATTAATGTCAATATTTGTCAATTTTTATACATATAGCATTAAGGCCAGGTTCCTTCAAACAATTTTCAAAAAACAGCCGACAGGCCAATAGGTTTTGGCAGAATAAAATCTGACGGAGAAGCTATTAACATTAGAAAAAAAACAATGTGACTTTGTTTTAGAGAAATAGGGCAGAACAAGGTCTGCCGGAACAGCTAGTATCAAATAAAATTTGGCTGGTGCCATTGGAGGATTTCTATTACTTTAATGTACCTTGGTGATCTTAAGATACCTTAAAGTTATGTCAAGGTTACACCGTGTATGGAATGCTGTTCGCATCTCTAGGATTTTTTTTGAGGCATTACCTCAAGCCAGCTCAAGGATCTATAAAGCTGTTCTGCATCTTAGTAAATTACAGATACGTAGGGTCACCGGAGCCATAACAGGAAACGGTTACTTTAATAGACATCTTTTTTATTTAGGTGTCACGGAAACTACTCTGTGCAGAGCATGCATGGGAGAAGAGGATTCAGCCAGGCATGTGATCATGGAATGCAGTGCACTGGCAGCATACCGGGCATAACACCTCGGTACACCGAGGTCCCTTCAGGAAGCAACCAGCAACATCAGGCGGCTGGCGGATTTCCTGGAGGAGCTTGGCTGGGATGATTGAAATCGGCGCATTTGGACTTCGAGTTGCAGAGAATATCTGGGATTAATTCACACAGAACCTTATTGACGCTCTGGATAGTTTGCATCATGTGGGTTTGAGCGTCGTGAATGATCCGGATGTTTCTAAACACCTTGAAATACATCAGTTGCGCAGAAATATTTCCTACTTAGCTTTTTTATCGTCTCAATCATGGTGAGTATTCTGAAAAGTTGTATAATCTCAATCTACCCTCTCCTTTCCATAACAGAAACGTACGCGTTTGAATACCGCAGTATTACGGTGAGTTCTATTTCAGCTAGAATTAAGAAGTTCTCTATGTTTTACCTTTGCAATTTTTACCTGTCTCAGGTTTTTTAGTATTAGACAGGTTTTTTATTAGAAATTTACCGATTTGTATAATTATCTCTGATGACATGAAAGAATTGCTTCACAATAATTAATTAATGTTAATGCTTTAGGGTTTTGATATTCTTTTACAAAATACTTACATAATCTGAGAGATATAATTTCTTAAAATTTTATTTGTCGTAACATATCTCTTTTTTCTTTCTCCTAAGACCACCATTTATGATACTGAGTAGTAAATATTTGTTCCATTTACACAATTCAGCTATTATATTATATCACAAGGTTCTACTTTATGCTTTCAAAATCTTCGATTCTACCGATTAATTAAATCATGGAAAAAACTCTTGCCTTATGAATTGGAGATGATGCTACACAATCCCTTGATTCACTGAATTCAGTCGTGATCGATTGAGAACCTCACACCCCTTGTATAATGTAATAGGGTGTCATGAGGGGTGTAATTTACAGAATTTTCCCCTTCATTGTAAGATGATTTAGACTGAAGTGGGGTCGGCGTGACTTGCTGCAGGGCGATGTAAAAAGGAATAACAAAATTGGACTTGTCTTTACTAAACGTGCCGTAAATCGGTGCAGTTTTATAAAAGATTGAGCAGGGATGAATGATAATAAACGTAAGGGAACCTAGTCATAATATTGCATGGTAAAAGGAATGGACAAAGTATGGAAATATTTTTTGCGTAGATTGTATTTCTAGTAGGCCATGATTATATTAGCTGTTTTGCTATGAGTACTACACGAAGGCATATAAAATAAATATTAAAACATCCCTTTCTTTGTATAAACAAATCCATCGCAGGGAAAAATGATTATTTATTTATTTAATCTTAGTAGATATGGACAACCATGGTGTTGTTTATACATAGATGGGCAAAATGTAATCAGATTAACGAAAAATTATTATGATTACATTTTACGTTTTTCATCATTAATATGACTGCATTTTGCTCATCTATTTTTTAACTACTACGGAATTCTCAATTGTATACACATTTAGGACTCCTTAATGTTTTGAATGGATTTAATCAGGATTACAGAGCAACAACATTAAAATAACGACTACATTTTGTAATCGTTAATCATTAATCAAAATGCACCCCTATGCAGAATGACAAAGTTATACAATTATATGTCGAGATCTATTGATTATTTAACGAAACTATATGCAAATTAAAAAAAAGGATGTTATTTGAGAAGATTGTTCCATAGATTATTGATTTTTTTTCTGTTATAAAAATTTTCTGATTATAGTAGTTTATATCTTTTTGTGTTACTCGTATTTTTATTTTTATTTTTCTTTTCTTCTGTGCATGTAGTCTACACTTATAAATATAGTCGCATTTATAATGTATCCTCTTCATGTTTTATATAGTTTTGTGTTAATGTAGTCTATGTAAGTGTACTTATAAATAAATAAATTAATTAATTAATTAGATTACATTTTACCCATCTCTAGTTCATAAGTGGAGATCGCGTCGCGGAAAACGTAGCTGAAGCGACCATTTGTCATAAAGTGGTAGACATTTTTTGGATGAAAAGAATAGAAGATCAGGCTCAGTGGCGAATTTTAGAAATAAGCCGTTTTTAGCAATGGGCAAATACCGGTTTATGATTGAGAAGAACTCAATCTCATAAAAACGTTAAAACAATATACTTAATCTTTAATATTTGCAATCATTTTTTTTATTCTATTTATTTAGGGGACTTTTACGTGTGTACGTATGTCAGCCCCATCGTACCCGAACATCGAAATACCTAACGTATGACATATGGGGCTATTGATTTGAACAGGCCAGCCGCCTCATCAGATAATAGTTCTGTTAAGACTTTGTTAAACACCCCGACATCTAGTATTTCCAATCCTTAAAATAATGTTAGTTGAATAGATAGTAGAATTTTTGCAAGACTCTAAACTTTATCTACCGATTGACCTATCAGTATTTATAAAAGCACTAGATACAATTTTGTTATTGCAAGGTATTTTACCGCTCTAAGCATTTGATAACATAAAGTTTTCTCAACTAAAGTGCTAAGATCGCTCGCCCGAGAACATACGTTAGCTGTATTGCCGACACTACAAGTTTACAGCACAACATTGCCCTGGCTAATCCCGTGGACAGGACGCTATCGTGCGGACGATGCACTGTTATGGCTATTTACTACGTGCTAATAAAGGACGCTATACCTGGATAAAGTGCTCCAACGTAACAGTAGTTTGCCAGTACCATTTTAGAAATTCTATTTTAAGGTAATATAATGAAAAATCTTTAACTTTACTTGCTGTATCCTAATATTGGCTAAGATGGTGGTTTTATGGTGGTAGGACAATTGCCCGAACTGGGTCGTGACCACAGAACAAAAGTATAAAGACCGTCATAGTGACTTGCTTTGGTCTGTCGAGTTTCAGGATCAGTTTGTGTATATCCAGTAACTCACATATTCACGTTTTTCAGATTTTTGAAACAATTTCAATTTTCCGTTTTCCGGAAAATCGAATTTTATTTTTTTACGGTACTGGAAAAATTGAGGGCATTCTTTGACTAATTTTAAGACGTTTTTATTCTTAGGAAATTTTTCATAAAGCTCATAGAAAATGAAGAAAAATATTGCTAAAAATTAAAACCAAAATTTATTGTTTCGGACGCCATTTAGTATGAATAAAAATTTTTTTTCAATACCTCAAAGTTACTAACTTTTAGTTTAGGAACGCGATATTCATGGGTATTAAGCATGTAAAAAAATGCAAAAACAAAAAATGGGTTTTATAAAATTTATTTACACAAAAACAGTGTTTTTTTTTTATTTGCAATTTTCGCATAAACAAATTCATTTAACGGACTTGTTACCATCATCATTCGAAAGAATGACCTTCAAATCATAGGGTACAGTGGTCTATCTTTTTTTTCGACCAATTTGTACATGCAGTGAATCTCTGAACTTTTGTCTCGAAAAGTGTCCGTTCAGACGCTAATGGGTTAAAGCACTAACCCGTATTTTTTCCCACTTACAAAAAGCCTCGAATCAAAACTTGAAGCTGTACATAGCGAATTTGAAACTGTAATTTCTGCATTGGTGTTGTTAATTGGAATCTCATTAGCCTGAATAAACGAACAAAACATTGCATTCCGTACTAGATGTAGGTGGCAAAATAGTGATGGGAATTCGCGAATTCCACCCGATTAAATGTGAAAACATTTATCGGCAGTCACCACAAGTCAATTACTGTGGAATGGAAAACAATTACACGACTGTTCGTTTCGGTGCGTTCGGTTAAATAAAAACCCGAACTGAGGACGTCCTAGTGTGTATTTTTCCAATTTATATTGTGTATTTCCATCTGACAGCAAATGAAAGGCAAAAAGAGCAATCGAGATTTTTAAAACTTTCAAATTAATCCCGTGCATTGTGTACAGAGTAATATGTAGTGAAATTTTTTACGGTATTTATTTTTATTTATATTAATTACATAACTGGGTACCCAACATGGGCGATATTGAGAAAAAAATAAAGAACTGTCGTGCACAAAATAGAACATATATATTCCCCCTCAATTATAGAGTACCACAGCATGGTCATTGATTGACATTTAATACCAGTTTACAGTGAATAGAAGAATATCATAATAAAATTAAAAAAAAAGAAAAGGCTCCAAATGAGAAGCAATAGTCAAAGTACAGGGATGGCAGGCGATAGACATTAGTCTTAGGCTGAGATTTATAGACGGTACTTTCCGGATGAGAGGGAGGCGGTGCACAGTGTCTAACGCTCCGGCTGAGAGAGAGGTATTGGAAGCGTGGGCTCTTTGTACGCCCCCCCCCAGAGAGGAAGACTGAATAAGTCTGTTGGCTTCTCGGCTGTCTGGGTAAAATTAGTTTCCCAGGCCTGGGTGGAGCGATTAGAAGGACACCCTGGGGGTTTTTATTCAATAGATGTACACCATGGTACACCAGAGCTGCCGACCTCGCGGTGATCCTGGCAGTTCTATACAGAGTTTTTAAAACGAGTTTCAATGTAAAATACTACAATCTTTTTGAATGGAAATTTCACATTAAGTCCTCTAACTTATCTCTCTACCTTAGAGAGATCTTAGCAGAGTCATTTATTCAGGGGCTGGTCTACACTGAAATTAATAGACAAATCTGGTATGACACTTTATAAATTAAAATAAAGTTAAAAATACCTAACAAACGCAAAACAGTTTCATTAAAAAGACAATACAGCACCTTTTTAGCTTAGAAACTGAGGTAAAGAGGACTTGTCCTTTGAAAAAATTCTCTATAGCGCCTACGAATGAAATGAGCACACTTTTGAATAGCCCCGTCTTGACGAGGCGCCGCGAAAGAAACAGTAAATAAGAAAAAAAGTTCACTTCTCTTCCATAAAAACGCACGACTGAGATCTTAAGAATCTAAAGTTCTTCGTCCATAATAGAGCGGCAAAAGAACATTATATCAGGCTTCAAGATTATTCCAAACATTTTTTATTTATATCTAAATAATCGACTGAGCGAAGTTAGGTTTCTTAGTGTTATTTCTCTTTATTGAGTCACAATGAACTTACCATCAGATGCGCTACAATCACTATGTCGTGCTGGTGTAAAAAACAGTGAAGTACTGATTTCCATATCAGGACAAAACCGTATTCAGCGTATTAACAACAACTACCCACAATAGACTCATTCGATGCAGTCGCATTAAGTTCTCCAGGGAAATTATGCTTTTGTAAAACACAATTGAGGCAGACAGATACAGGCTGCTTGGGGTTCGACCCCCCCTTGTACTTGCAGATAGATTTACAATGAGTCGAATGAACCTCTAATAATTCCGTTCACGATTTCGTCTACATTTACGATATTCTTCTTTGATTATTTTCGTTCTCTTCTCCTGAGTGGTCCGTAACTTGAAATAACCTAATTTAAAAAATGCGTTATCTCAACGCGAGATCTCTCGTTAACACGAGTGCTCGTTGGTTCATATCCCAGCAGATTAAGTATGCATTTAAGCACCATATGTTCACTGGTAAAGGAAAAGATCCCGAGGAAACCCGTGTGGTGCTTAATAGAAATGAGAACGGTGACGAGCTACGTTATTAGTCACGTTGGGCATGACATATAAGCGTAGAGAGGATACAGCCATTAATGTATCTTTGCTTACCCCGAAAGAAATATATAGCGTAATGACATATTATTGTTATTATAAAATAATTGTTTTTGTATACTTCTATGGAATGCATTTCACTGATCTTGACTTCATTCAGACAGGAGAATAAAGAAGTGGTCTTATAAGGTTTTAGCGTGGTGGGTATGGCGAAAGTGGAAAGTAGACCTAGCGTAGGCTAAAGCGCAGGATAGCGTGTAAAGATGAGATGATAGAATGAAATGAAGAAGTCCAGACAGCATGTAGGTAGACGTTTAATGAAGCACAGTGCAGGGTCTAGAAGAAATAATAAAGCATAAGTATAGTTACGTAGTATAAAGTTCACGGCAGAATACGTAATAAACACGAAAATAATAATAATTTGAACATTATAAAATGACGAGCGAGTGGTGCGTGGAAACGTATCGAGTTTGTTATCGAGACTAGTTTGCCGGGTGCGCGGGCGGTGAAGCGCTCGTGTCGCGTGCGCCCGTGCAATCCCCCCGCGCGCACCGGTACACGGTGCCTTTCAACCTTAGAGCATTCAACAGTTTCCATCGCACAACACGATATTAGAAATAAATATCAAATGTGTTAGTATAAATTGTTTTGATAAAATTACTTAGATAAATAAGTGAAGATATAATAATGTTATTTAAAATAGTTGTTAATTATATGATAGTATAGTATGAAGAATTAGAAAATAAATAATGTTAAGGACAGAAATAAATAAATAGATAGTGAGTATGCCCAGGTTTATTTTTCTTTTTAGGTATGAAATCATAAAAATAGCAAAATAGTCACCTCACGATTAAGTTCACGTCCAACGTATAATTTGTTTGCAAAAAATCTCCCATCGGAACCGACAATTATGAGTCTATAATGTTTTTAAGTAAACAGTAGTGCAAACTCTGCGCCAGCAGAGTATCAAAGACTTGTTTTCATTTCAAAAACAAAAACCTAATCATTATTTTCGTATGGTTAGCAAAAAAATTATTTATTTCATAATAAAAATGGTGTTTTTGACAAAATTTTAATTAGTTAATTAAAAACAAAGTCAATAATTTATTTTTTATCTTTACTAGCAGATTCTTTTTTTTTTTTTGGTAGCCCGAGGGAAATATCTGCGAATGGCTCGGTGTGCTAGGCTCCTATTGGTTAAAACGCTCGAGATGTCCCTCAACATACCGCTAGCTGGGCCTGCTCATCCGTATTCTTTTAACAACCCGGCGAGAGAATAGCCTCTATCTCTTGGATGGATATGACATATACGAATCGCCTGGCCTTCATCTAAGCTGCAGACTGACTCAAGTCTACTGTCTGGTTACTAGTGGACTCTTCTTTTTGTAACCCGGGCGAAAATCCTGCATTGGACCATCAGGGACGCTGTGAGGGTAGCGACTCCGATGTGTCAGACTTCTTCTGACTAAAAACTTTCGGGGTGTTCCTTTAATTGCTTTATCCGGACCTGGGAAACCAAATTCATCCAGACGCAAGGGGACCAAAAAGTCATGTTGAGGCTACCTCTCTCACCCCCTCTCTCTCATAACCGTAGGTTCATCTCGGTTAAGGTAGCTCTCAACTCATTCACTCACTCGTCCTAACTGCGATTTACCTCTGCAGCATAACAAATTACCAAAATACAAAAGTTTCAGCCAAATCAACCGAACAATTCTGGTATTTTTTTTTTCAATAAATGTTTGATGTGGTTTTTTAAATTGTCATAGCTTTTTTATTTATGAACCAATTGAAATAAAATGAATATTCAATGTTAAGTAAAATTTACTGCAATATATCATATATATAATAGGTTTAGCCGTTTCTGATATTAGCGCGAACAAATAAACAAACAGATAAAAACTCTAACAATTATTAAGTTTGGATTCTTTTGCGTTAACAAAGGACCTTAATAATAGTTTTTTTAATATATTCATACGGTGATCAGTTACATATTTGCTATTTTATTCCTGGCGGAGTCTTACTCATGAACTGTCTACTTGGTTGCAGCTTATACAAGACTCCTACATCTCTCTCTATTAGAGAGCCGGGTATACATTCTATAAAGGAATACCTCACAGAGGACTCATTTCAATCTGTTCACCTTATGAAGCATTAAATGAAATAACGTTGAACCTCTACTCCTATTTTTCACTATCAAATGGAAATAAACGTAATTATTATAATAAAAATGTTTAAGATTTTATTTGCCGACAGTACTAAGCGATCCCACCCAGAGTAAAATGGAATGCAAAAAGCGGTCCCGACTTGACTCGCCGATTCGAGCAAATTATCTCAAATGAAGACATTATCCAGTCCTGGGCGTGCGCGGGCGCAGACGTAGGTACGTGATCTTTTTACCGACGTCTTGATTTAAGGACGAAGTTGAAGGTCGTTTTTGTCTTTTATTGATAATGATGGGATCGGATTGTATGCACGTCTCATCTAAAGGCATGTTCAGTTTGTCTAAAAGTTACACATATTTTTTGTCAATGTTTCTTTGTATCAAAACATAGCATACAATTTTTTTTGTTATTTATGTATTGGCTCGGTAAAATGATTGCACCGCACATGATGGAAAGTGTAGCGTAGACCAAGAACGGAAGCGATTAGAACGAACTGGCATCATGAATTTTCTGCCCATCAGATATCTTCGTTCTCCACACATTACTATTTAGGGAATATTACTTCGGCTATTTATGTAGTCAGTGAAATCAAGCAACTCACAGATTTTGAAACAGCTCGACTAGTTTATTTTAATTACTTTTACAGCATTATATCCTATGGTTTTTACTATGGGATAATGCTGCCGATTTAAAAGCTATTTTTTTTTAAGGGAGGTTATACGTGCTATATATTGTTTTAGGACTAGAGTTTTATTTAAAGAATGCTTTAAAGACTTAGGTATTTTAACAGTTCTATCGCAATGTGTTTACGCCTGTATTTTGTGTATACGATATAGTCTGTATTTGTTTATGGAAAGTAGTGATGTTGATAATGTCAATGCTAGAAAGAAACACAAGCTATTAAATAGAATAATATATTTAAGATATTTTAGAGTTGCCTCCATTGAAATTTAAAAGAGCTATAAAAATGCCATTGATAAAAAGGCATCTATATAATTGTCTAATTAATGAGAATGCTTTTCCGTAATATAAGCAAGATTTTTTTCTCATAGAACTTTTATTCCTTTGTAAATTATATATTTGAATCACATTATGTTAAGAAAAGCAACTACTAGAGTTACTTTCTGCCTCTTCTCTGAAGATTCTAATTATCGAACCGTATTTTGTTAATAATTCAAAAGTGATTATTTTAATATTTTTTATTTCACTAATTGTAACATTCAGCCAGAACCTTTCAACAATCAAAATCAACATCAAAAGAGCACACGACATCGTAACGTCTTAAAAATATTATTTATAAACTTTATTTTCGATACTAAAACAAACTCATACATTTTAGGATGGCCACGGATGAATATCAAATTAAACCAAAGCTGACCATTATAATACCTGTTCCACCGTAACTGGTCATTATTCTCGCGTATCTGAGACGTTTTGATGGCATGCATACGACCAATTTGTTTTGATTGATGGCGTTAAAGAGTAATCATGGGAAATAACACGTTAAACAATGAAGAAAAATGAAAATAGCTAAATTATCAATTGGTATTAAACGCAGAATTGGGAAATACATGGGCTGTGATAGCCTAGTAGATAAGGGATCGGTATCCATGCGTGGCGACGAGAATGGTCATATGTTCGAATCCCGGCACGTACATCTGGATATATCCAAATTAACATTCTATCTGTAAACGGTTTTTCCGCTCTTTCCAAACTTGTCTGTAAACGGGGATCATTCGCGTCCTGCTGTTTTTTACCTCTTTAATGCACTCAAAAAATTCTGACATAATCATGCTACTGCTCAAAACATTCATTCTGAAATACCAATTGAAAAATTCCTTTTTTAAGAACAGAAGAAAGTGCACGAATTTATAATCTTTAGCAATTAAAAAAAATACATATTGCTTGGGCAAGATATGGGGTATACAACATTAAAATACTAATAATATTCATATTGTACAATACCTTTTACTAATTTATATAGGACAGTAGCGTTCATTCCATAGATGCATGCAAGCATTGCATGCCCTTACGATAAATAAGTCTGGAATAAATTCCTTTAACTTTAACTAAAAGAGGGGACCATTTATATTCATATCTATTCTATATTCACGCCATCTACCTTTCCTATGAAAGCAATATAATATTTACTATCATAATATAATATACAAATTAATTACGCAAATTGTGCCTACCCTGTCCAAATAATCTATGCACGTCACTGATATAGGATAGTATATTACATTATACTATGGCCCATGTTTTTCGTTAAAACATTGTAAACGCATTTGAGGTGAAGAACAAAATTCTTTGCTATAAATCAAAGATAACAATATCATAATATAATCATAGTACTGTAGTTACATTGTTTATATATCGCTTATTAACGTTACGTCGTTCCGAGAGTCAGATTTAGTCCCCGTGAGATACACAAACGAATCGCACTGGGCGAACTTGAGGCGTAATTTAGATCTAATAAATAAAAATACATTATCATACACATCAAAAATAATAAAGTATTAACAACTACACAATTATTAATTGCTCATCCAATAAAAAATGCAGTAATAAACTGCTCTGAACGTTCGCCGCACGAAATATTGCAATACCCACCGTGTGCATAATTTAAAAAATGGGTTTAAGGATGTAAGTTGGCCCTAATTTATGACCAGCATATGTCTTTTGCGGTCCACTAGCCTTAGTTAATTCCGTAAATTGAACCATAAAGAATTTTATACGTTTCTAAAAGATTGCTTGATAATAAAATTAAGTCTACATTTTTTTTTACACTGGCTCGACATAGTGACTACAGAGTACCTGATGGTAAGTACAGTGTAGTCCAAAAACGAATGCGAATATCAAAGGATGAAAATCCATTGATAGTCTACATCGTCATGTCTGCCCACATATACCACGACTGAAGGTCTCTAGGTATATGAGCTACTGGATATGCACAAGCTGATCCCGAAACGCGACAAGCCGAAACTGGTCACTATGACGGGCTTTACACCCATGCACTGTGGTCGCGATCCAGACGGGCACCGGTGCCTTACCACCTCGCTGCTGCTCGTTTAGCACCACCCAGGAGTCACGTGTAGGGAAACTAGGGTAAGGCCTACGGACGCGAGCAGCTTCGACTCCCAAAATTATTTCCAGATTATTCTCAAGGCATGCTTTGGATTCTTGGAGTCGCTGGTTGACAGAGACTGTCTGGTCGTGATGTACATTTCTGTATTCATTGCTGTGGAAAGCCGTCTGATGTACGTGACAGTAGAGATGCCACGAATATTTGACAACTATTCGGTATTCGGCCTATTCGGCCACTTTTCTTGCTATTCAGTATTCGGCCGAATAGTACGTACTATTCGGCCGAATACCTAATACCAAATCATGTAAAAAAGACACGTCATATTACTCAAAATTATGTATTTATTTCCAAATTACAACACTTTAGCAATTAAAATTGATCTGTGGTAAGTTGTGATGGATAAAGACAAGCTTTTTAGCATTTTTTTGGTTGCAAACGATTACGCTTTTCATCGTAACTGTTACCAGCCAAAGAAAATAACCTCTCACTAAACACGCTAATTTGATGTATGCCTTTACTCAGATATTAGGGTAACATCACGCTATATAACAACTGTAAAACACGACAAAATATAGCTAAATATTTGTAGGTAAACAAAACATATCTATTGCTTTTCATTTTAATGTGTTAAGACTTACTATGATTTGAAATTGCCGTTGCTAATTGCGTTTCATTATCAACGATTTCTAAAACGTAAGACCTTTTTAGCAAGAACGCAATAGTCAATCTGTCAGGGTAACCAATTGTTATGTGCAAATCAATTGTTTTGTGTAATTTGCCACCAACACACCCGCTTGCGCATCTGCGGAGTTAGGCCGACGCTTGTAAAAAGAGAAACTCTGTAAGTAGTACGTTCCGGGCTAGCAACGAGTCGACACTGAACTTCACAAGGTCCTATGTATGCGACATCAACCTCGAACGATGTAATCACTCCCAAATATTCCTTATAAAAATGTACGAGGTTATTCGATTTTTTTTTTCTTACACAAAGTCGGTAAAAGTACTCCCGTTACCAGATGATAAGTACAGTCATACAGTATAGTTCGCCGGGCAGTAGACTTGAGGGAGTCTGCTGTCCGGATGAGAGGGTGGCGGTGTGCAGTGTCCGGCGCGCCGCCTGTGAGATAGGTATTGGAATGGTGGGCTATTTACCCCTACCCCTCCCCGGCGGTTTTTAGTCAGTAGGAGTCTGACACACCGGGGTTACTGCCCCCGCAGCGGCCCTGATGGTCCTATGCAGGATTTTCTCCCGAGAAACCAAAAAAAAAACAATATAGTTCAAAGCAGCAGCGACTATCAAAGTACGAACATCCATTCCATGACTGAATGTGTGGTGAGGTCCACTCCCCCCGGTGTGTCAGACCTGCCCCGACTCTAACCACCAGTGCTGGCACCCTGGTAGTTTTAGTCGGGGCAGGTCCGACACACCGGGGGGAGTGGCCCTCATCATTTCCCCTGACGATTCGTAGGGATTTCCACCGGGTTAACAAAAAAAAAAGGTGACTTACTGGCACGGTAATTAGTTATTCAACAATGGGACCACACGACAAAGTTGATAAGTGACTAATTAGTCAGACCGATAATTTGCGCTCGTTTTTGGGGTACCGTACCTTAAAAAGAACCCTTACAAGATTATTTTGTAGTAGTTCTTTTTTTTAAGCTTATGTCTATGCGGATCCCTCCGTTTGTAAGTCCGACTATTACTTGGCTGGCTTGTAATAGTCGTAAAGATCAGCGACAGTGGTCAGAGCCGGCAATCAGCTAAGCTACTGGTCGCGCAATATATATATATATATATATATATATATATATATATATATATATATATATATATATATATATATATATATATTATATACTATAGGCGCAATGCCGATATATAATAGCCAGTAATTTATCTCTCTTCACTCCAAAAGGGATATAGAGCGATGATATACTATTTATTAAAATTCAATGATAATAACGATTAAATACTATTGCTACTTACTATACGATTTCCCCAACATACCATATCTTATTTCATATATAATTTTTATATTATCACGCCATATACGTTTCAGGGCAAGTAGAGATCCGTTAGCGGCTGAATCCGTTTTGTGTTTATATGTTGTTCTGAACGATACTGGAAGCGCAGATGATCGCTGTTCTCAGAACATTAAGTATTCATATAATTTTTTAATATTGAGCACGGAATTTCTTCAATTTTAAATGAATAATGATAAAAACATAATAATTCGAGCAATTAGCCCAACATGTCTTTCTAATTCATCCCTTTTGCGTAAAAGCTAATGTATTTTTTGCTACGATACCCCTTTCACCGTAGTTAGCACGTTCTGGCTAGCCCACGCGTGGACGCAAAAAGTTCACAACGTGCCATTAAGTTGTCGAGACGTGAAAACAAAGCGGCCTCGCTACATATCTGATATCGGACCACACGGACTACATAACCGTGGATAGGCCAAGGTTTAATAAATCAATAATTATATCGTATCAAAGATATTTTCATACAAAATTCATCATGTTTTCTTTCAATTGTAATAGTTCCACTTTCTAAAAGTAACAAAACATTGTATAGTTGTATTAAGTCCTTATATCTGTAACTCAATATTATTTGTGAATATATGCCGGCGTTACAAAAAGAATAAACATGGTTATAGTATTGGTAAACGTTTTTTTATGGTAACCCAAGGGATATCAATCATGGATCGTCAGGAGGCAGTGAGGGCCGCCGCTCTGGTATGCCAGACTCCTACCGACTAAAACCCCTGGGGTGCTCCTGCGGTCGCGTGTGCACCTGTCCCCGGGTGCAGATATTGGTGAACTACTACGAGTAAGTTAATTGTTAGCTAGTTTCGTCAACACTGCAGGGGAAAGGTTTCTTTTATTTTATTCCACGATTTAGCGGAATCCATGAGGCCCTCCTCGTAGCCACGTAACCCACCACGCTTGTCCAATACGGTTTATGCAGCAGCTAATATGCTAGTAATCTGCGTGCAATTGGCACGCTGTATACCTTAATCGGTTCCTACGATACCTCAGTATGATAAAGAGCAATGATGATAATGTGCCGTGGTGGCTGCCGACAGAATAGAATAGCACCCCCCTCTTCTTGCGGAGGTGTCGTAAAAGGTGACTAAGGTATCTCTTTAACACAGCAATTGAACCAGGTGTTCAGAGAAGGAAAACTCGACCAAACCTGCATCCTGCTCCCTCCCGATCGTACTGGTTCTCCTTTCCATCGGGCCTGGGGGAGCTCGGACAAGAGAGTGCTTTTCTGGCAGCGCGTCCAGTTATGCACTTAAATATCTCCTGCGCAATTGACTGTTTCCGAAAACTGGACCTCGATTTTCTTAATCGGTGTTGAAACAGTCGCCGTGGCCGAATCCGGCTAGGACGTCATCATCATCATAATAAAGAGAGTGGTATTATTTTATTCTGCCGTTAAATCCAACGGCTTTAATGAACTACTCGAAAAAAAGTCTAATCCAAGAGTTATCGCATCTGAGAACAGTAATGGTGACTCTAATGGTCGGCGCGTAGACGCCTTGTAAATATAGTCGTTAGCGTTTATTCACATAATGACTTTATTATGAACGGCCATCATCTGGCTTAATAGCTGTTAGGTTGCTGGCCGACTTGCGGTCGCCTTCGTGTGAATTCTGGTCAGTTTTTGTATCCTTCTCGACACATACCTATAGAAACATAAACCATGTGACTTGCAAGTACATACAAATAACCAAAAAAATAAAAAATAAAAACTAACAATAAACAGCTCGGGAGTCGAAGCTGCTCGCGTCCGTAGGCTTTACCCTAGTTTCCCTACACGTGACTCCTGGGTGGTGCTAAACGAGCAGCAGCGAGGTGGTAGGGGGCCGGTGCCCGTCTGGATCGCGACCACAGTGCATGGGTGTAAAGCCCGTCATAGTGACCAGTTTCGGCTTGTCGCGTTTCGGGATCAGCTTCTGCATATCCAGTAGCTCATATACCTAGACACCCTGAGTCGTGGTATATGTGGGCCGACATGACGATGTAGACTATCAATGGATTTTCATCCTTTGATAGTCGCTTTCGTTTTTGGACTATACTGTACTTACCATCATGTACTCTGTAGTCACTATGTCGAGCCAGTGTAAAAAAAAACAGAATAACAACAGTAGTTCTCTAAGGATAGACGTTCAAGATTGGAATTCGAGCGGATTGGGGCCAGCAGAAGGCTAGACGTCACCGGGTGCTGAGTAAGATGGCTCAGCCTTGCCCTTGGCACTCGGCAGGCCGGAGAAGGAACACCCCGGGGGCTTTATTTGATGTAAGTCCGACACACCGGGGGGGCTGCCCTCACTGCCCCCTGAAGGTTCGTTAGGGATTTTCCCAAGGTTACCAAAAAAAAAAAAAAGGAATTCGAGTGGATGTAAAATATGTTTCGTTTATCGGAAGATTTTTTTTTACATACTGACGCTTGATTTCAATCATACCTGCCGGAAGTTTAAGAAAAGTCCGACGATAAACAGCGTCCGCTCACCAAATATCTATTCACTATTTTCCTAAATGCCCCCAAGTCTTCCGAACCTGGATATATGTTCGCTGCAAGCGGATTTCACTCCTTAGCTGTTCACGTGATGTCTGTAGAAGTTAATCTTTTCGAGCGGATATAAGGGATGAACGCCATTGTCCATCTGTAGTTTTTGTGGGTCTGGACAGTTACGTGATGTTCGGATAAAATGAAATTAAATGAAATATAACTTTATTCAAATAGGCCTACTTCCAAGCACTTTTGAATCGTCAAAAAAACAAAGTGAATCTACCACCGGTACGGAAAGCAGAATCCACCAAAAAGAGCCGGCAAGAAACTCTGGTAGTTGCTCCTTTTAACATAATGAGGTACAATAACAGGTATAATATATAAAGGATTGAATGCCCCGCGAGAACGATTGCATATATTAAGACCACGCACTTTTATCATTCACACAGTCATTAATGGAATAATATCCCTTTTTTTAGCAATTTAGTTTTAATAGTTTTTCTTTTTATTTCAATATCGGTAATTTCAAGATGTCTTTAGGTATTGTATTGAATAAGAGAATACCGAGCCCCATGTAGGAACCGTGAACTTTTTTAAGCCGGAAATTAGGTAATATTAATTTGTGTTTATTTCTAGTATTAACATTATGAAAATCACTACTCGCCAAAAATAGATGCAGATTTTATCGTATGTATATAATACAAGCGTAAATATATTGCGATGGAACTGGTAAAATACCAAAGTCATTAAAACGTTCTCTAAGCGAGACTCTAGTCCTTAAATTATAGATAGCACGATCCCTAGTCGTATCTTCTCTATAATATAAAAATGAATCGTTAAATGTGTATAAGCGCGAAACTCGAGAAAGGCTGAACCGATTTGGCTGATTTCTTTTTTGTTGTGTTTGTTGAAGTCTGGGGAAGGTTTTTACGGAGAGGAAAATTAAAAAAAAATGTCTGAAAATATCTAAAAACACCACTTTTCTATATTCTCAAAAAAAAAATTCGTATTAATATTTAAAAGTCAATTTGAACTTTAACCACCATATAGTAAACCATACCATACCATAAACTTTAAATGTTAGTGGACGGTTTCCGGGAAGGCAAAACAATTGAGTGACGTATAAATATTAATGTCATTATTTGTCAATTTTTATACATTAAGGCCAGGTTCCTTCAAACAATTTAAAAAAAACAGCTGACAGGCCAAATAGATTTTAGCAGAATAAAATCTGACGGGGAAGCTATTAACATTAAAAAAAACAATGTGACTTTGTTTTAGAGCAATAGGGCAGAACAAGGTCTGCCGGGACAGCTAGTAATAGATAAAACTCTTTTCTAAAACGAAAATCGTTTTAAAATCAGCAGCATTACCCTACAGTAAAATATCATAAGACATAACGCTATGAAAATAACTAAAATAAACTAGATGAAAAAGTGCTGCGGAGAGTTGGTGTTTTTCTGACAGAGTGGGTGAAGTGCGCGCTACTTGATTAGTTTTGCTGTCAATCAGAAACTACTGTATATTAAAAACACTATTGATGGTCTTCAAAAGACTCGTGCCCAGAGCCGTATAACTTAATATAAAATGAAAAAGTTTTCCAAGTCCTTACCTTTGTCGGGTCATTGGATTGTGGAATGGCCTCAGGCGAGCGTGTTCTGTTCGTTCTATGATATTGGGTTCTATAAATGAAGCGAAGAGACATTTGTGTAGGTCGGCATGATATCGTCAACTATCCGTTTTTCTCCTATACTGTATGTCTAAAATATTTTTCTCTAAATATTTCTATTTGCAATAGATTTCATATAAAGGATAACATATCTATTGTAACAACAAATGCAATGTACACTTTACTGGCGTGCTAAAACAAAATTGATTTTGTATGATGTACACATTTTGAACTCAATATAAATACTTTAACGCAGTGGCGAGTATCCAATTTAAAGAATAAAAAGTATTATCTGGTTATACTTGGACATTTAACACACACACATATACATATATATACTTAAAATTTGATCAAGTTTGGACTTTCAGGCTGCTATTTTGGTAAATACCAGATTTTAAATTAATATATATATTAAACGTCCTAGTATAACAAGATAATGCTTTTTATGCTATATATGGGATGCACGCCACTGCTTTAACGGGTCTTATGCGCGAAATAATTTACTTTTAGTTATGGTTCGCCGTTTTGACCATACTCAGCCCACAGTTACGAGCAAAAAATGCTGTTATTGTGAGTGTCGTGTGTCGCTACTATTCAAATTATCAAAAAACAAAAGAGAGTAAAAATATCTTCGTTCATCCGACGAAAACTTTGCAGCACGTCATTAAGCTTGTAACAATGGTGTGCGTAACCAGGTCAAAACATCGAGCCATAATTAAAAATAAATTAATTCTCTCACAAGATCCGTTAAAGTATTTTGTAATAATATTAATACAAAATAAATAATATATTAGACAAATTGGCGTTACATTAGTGATTAACTCTAGGTTTTACCGGCAGAATAGAAGAGTGCCTCCTTCTTCATCATACTGAGATGTCGCAAGAGCCGATTAAGGTATACGGCATGCTAGATTGCACGCAAATTGTTGGCATCTAAGGTGCTGCATGCACTTTCTCTACATATACTGCACACCTGCCAACTCGTATTGGACAAATATGTTGTTTTTTTACACTGCCTCGACATAGTGACTACAGAGTACCTGATGGTAAGTACAGTGTAGTCCAAAAACGAAAGCGACTATCAAAGGATTAAAATCCATTGATAGTCTACATCGTCATGTCGGCCCACATATACCACGACTGAGGGTCTCTAGGTATATGAGCTACTGGATATGCACAAGCTGATCTCGAAACGCGACAAGCCGAAACTGGTCACTATTACGGGCTTTACATCCATGTACCTATTGCGGTCGCGATCCAGACGGGCACCGGCGCCCTACTACCTCGCTGGTGCTCGTTTAGCACCACCCAGGAGTCACGTGTAGGGAATGGTGTTTTAAATGTCCAAAACCCTTTCCATGGATTCCACAAATACAGTGAAAAAGGGAAGGTAAGCCCTGTAATGGGATGAAATTGGCTAAGAATAATATTAATAAGAAAAAAATATATTTAAGATGAACGGATTCAGATTAAAATATATTCGCATTAGCGATTTCCACGCAAGTTGTTAGGCAATGTGTAAAAGAGAAATAAAACTAGATAATTGCTTCATGCGTCGAAAAGCTGAGTAATTTACTGTAATGTTAGTCTACGGTGCATCAAGAGTTCGTTTTACTAGCTTATATCTTCACTCTCAAACTTTTTCATATTGAAAAATGTTCACAACAACTAAAGTTGTCTTTTGAGTGACACACTACTTTGAGCACTATGATATGAGTAGAATTTTAATACCCATCTTTTTGCGCCGAGGATAAAAAATGGCTATGTATGTATAGAAATTAAGCATACTTTCTGTAGAATACTACGTGTTCAAGAGATTACATTAATTAAATATATTCGTTAAAATTGAACCTAGAGTCCAAAGTGACGCACAAAACATAGTATATTGATATTGTTTTCATATGGGCGAGTTAACGATATTCACAAAAGGCAGCTATCCGACCGTAACTGTGTTGATAGCAACGGTTCGTGCTTTCAGTTTGTTCGATAAATCATATTGTTACGTAGAAAAAATATACGCGAATAACGCGACGCGTGAATATTTCGGGATAAAATCTCTTTATGCGTGGAATTAAAATAACCTGAGCTAAGGAGAATAAAAAAAGTATTAAGTACTTTAGTAAGCTTTTACAATTCCAAAAGAGTGAGTTAATATTGATATAAGAACACATTTGATAGCGCAAGACAAAATGAATTAAACACCGTTAAAAATGATAAAGAAGTTACGTAGTATTAAGTAAAAATGTCTAATAAAACATATAATGATTTGTTGTGTGAAACATCTGAGTTAATAGGAGAAGCAACGCAAGCTGATGAAGTGCTCTTTGATACGGGTACAGCAGAACGTTCATCGCTACAGCCTTTGCTTCTAGAATTGAGAGTGAGGTACACTGTGCTGTTAGCAAGGCTTGATACGATTTATGACCAGATATTGCAGCCGCAGAAGCGGAAAATAGTGAAAAGGCTCGTTGAAGCTTGCTTAGGTAGACTAGTTGAAATAAAACACGATCTAGTTGAATTGCACTTGACTGATTTTACTTTTGATGATGATGACGTAAGTATTGTTATTAATTTATAAAGTGTTTTTGAATCATTAGGTTCCTTTTGTATCAATAGATTATAAGAAATATCATTAGAGATTTATGTTATAATAATTGATGTAGCAAAAAAAAAGATATAGACTTTAATACACTTACACGTTATAATTCACAATATTAATTATATTTTTTACTATTTTTCCACTTTTTTTTTTTGAGAAGGTAAGGTGGTTGCTCGATCTGGTTCATGACCACAATACACTAGTGTAAAGACCGTCATAGTGACTCGCTTCGTTTGTGAATATCCAATTGTTCATATACCTAGAGACATTCAGTCGTGCTATATGCAGGCCAACGTGACGAAAGAAGTTATAAACGGATTTTCATCCTTTGATAGTCGCTTTCGTTTTTGGACTACTCTATACTTACCATTAGGTGTGCTGTAGTAACTTTGTCGAGCCAGTGTGAAAAACTACTAACAATGTAAAGATATAAAGTAAATATAGTCAACTTAAAATGAAACTACAAATAGTTGTATTTTGGGTACCAGTGTTATAATTTTACCTAATATGTGTGTATATGTAATTTATTAGTTTAATTAACAAATGAGATAAACGTTTTTATATATTTTAGAAGAAATTAAGGCAAATCTTGGAATGTCATAATAAAAATTTAAGTTGTAAGTAATCCTCACTACGTAATTTTTAGGTTCTACAGAAATTACAAGTGACACCATTCGAAGCGGAACCATGCATACCGTTGTACTTTACATTGGAAAGGGAATTGGAGATAGAAACCAGAAGACAGTTCATCACGAACACTTTGCGGAAATTAGGACACGAGCCTCCTAAACCGAAGCAATTAGTTTTGACAGAACAGCAGGCGGTTCTTATTATACAAAGTCACGAAAGGGCCAGACAGGGTCGATTAAGGTGTTTTAGATGTCTTTTTAATAATTAACTAGTCTTAGTTTAGAGATGTAAAAGCAATTATATATATACAACTAACGAAACAAATAGCAGTCAAAATTTGTTCAATGCGTATTATTTGTAGTAGTTACAAAATTAAAACATATATTAATAATTTATTCTAGAGGTCAGTTCATGAAAGAAATTCGTTTATTGAAAGAAAAAGGTAGAGATCAAAAAGGGGAAATGACACCAGCTGCTGCTACAGCTATTCAGAAGGTATGGCGAGGATTTATAGCCAGGAGAGCGACAAAGAGAAGAAAACGTGAGGAGCAATTGCTCATCGGAATGGAACTACCTCCTTATGTAGAGTCGCAAGCTATTAAAAAGACGGAAGAGGTAAATTAAAAACTTACTAATATTGTTATTTAGTCATTATCGTTCATGAAATTGAAATAATTACAGGTTAAAAGATATCGCCGTAATTTACAACTTGAACGAGAAAAAGAATATCAGGAGGCTTTAGTAACTTTAGAAAATCAGCTGAGAGCGCAGAATGGAGTTAAAATAACTGAACAAATTGAAGATGAATTAAGAAGATGGATCAAAGAGTATTATGAAAGAACGGGAAGATTTCCAGAGTTTCCATCAGAAGAGGCTGGTGGCAGTAGGACAATGTACAGTCGACAAGGTAAGTAATTTAGCTATGGACTGTTGAATTCTGTATGTAGGTAAGTAAATGTTTATAATGCAATGTATCACACATTTACAGGAATTGGCACTGACAGTGAGATCAGTAAATCTTCTCCAGTATCTTCTAAAGAATCTAAAAAAAGCAAGGAAAGTAAAGACAAGAAGAATAGTAAAGCAGAAGACAACAAAAATAAAGATGAAATAGACGATTTACAAACATACAAATGCCGTGACTCAGCTTTTTTAAAAGATATGATTGAGGCAAATGAAGAGTACGCTTGTCATATATTTTATTTAAATGTTTATAATAAGTGATTGCTATAAGAGTCAAATTTTTATTTATTTTAATTTTAGATTTGAAGATATTTGGAAATACAAGGATAATGCTTATAATACGTATGAAAGATATAATAAAGACATGATAGAAAGAGAAAAGATGTTAAAAATAGAAAGAGAAATACGTAATATAGTGGATGACATGATGCGAAGTGAACTAGAATTATTACAGGCAGCTTTTGATAGGGATAAATCTCACAA
Organism: Automeris io; assembly: GCA_036320925.1. Taxonomy (NCBI): domain Eukaryota; kingdom Metazoa; phylum Arthropoda; class Insecta; order Lepidoptera; family Saturniidae; genus Automeris; species Automeris io. The sequence goes on from JAUDJH010000018.1 coordinate 1,690,883, forward strand.
AGGAAAGAAAACAAAGAAACCACAGAAAAAGGTGAATCATAATTTATTTAAATAATAGTAGCTTTCGTAATTTTAATAATTTATTTTATAATCGTGAAGCAATCTTATATAAGACAAGTTCTTAAAAATTATATTATAATAATTGTAGTAAAAATATTTTTTATTTTTTTTAGATACGACGTGGAGGAAAGAAAATAAAAAAGAAGAAAGAAAAGGATCTTACGCCAGATAGATCAACAGAATCATTATTTGAAGAACTTGTAAATAATGGAATTATAAAGCCTTATCCGATCGTCAAAATTAATGATTTTATTGGTGAAAAGTGCTACGTAGGCTCTGAATGGAGGAACCAAGGAAGAGAAGCGTCTCCATGTTTGGGAGACATAAGGCAATTGGTGAAAGAATATTGTATTTTGCCATTAGGATCAGAGTATGTGAGAAATCATGCTCCTTTGGTTAGATCGGTGCTTTTAACAGGTATGAAAAATTAAGTAATATGGGTTTTGAATAATTGTCACTTCGGAGGGTGGTTAACTAAAATGAAACTATCTAAAAAGTAATAGGAAATGTTTCTAAATAAATTTCGTTTTATTATTTCGCAAGGTCCCTCCGGCAGTGGCAAGAAAATGCTAGTCCACGCAATTTGCAGTGAAGTTGGAGGTATACTTTTCGACCTTACACCGTCCAACATTGTTGGTAAATACCCAGGAAAGTCTGGTTTAATTATGTTGATACATTTGGTCATGAAAGTGTCTAGACTTTTACAGCCCTCTGTAATATGGATGGATGATGCCGAGAAGCCTTTTGTAAAGAAAATCCCTAAAACCGACAAATCTGACCCGAAAAGGCTTAAAAAAGATCTAGTAAAAATAATCAAGGGTGTGTAGCTTTATAAATAATTTAGTAACTGTGTATTTACGCGAACAATTGGGAATATATATGTATGATTGCTTTCTAGGCATAAATCCCGAAGATCTTGTGCTTTTTATTGGATCATCACGATGCCCATGGGAAGCAGAACAAAAACTATTGTTCCAATGCTACCAAAAAGTGATACAGATACCCAGGGCTGATTATGGAAGTATATCTTTAATGTGGAGAACTAAGCTTCATAGAGCCGGGGCACTTTCACCAAGGCTGGAGATATCATGTTTGACAAGAGTTTCTGATTCCTATACAATTGGTATATTTAACTTTATTACTCTTTATTTTTCAGCAGGACTAAATGCTGTTGAATTTGATTTGTCTTTGGAGTGTCAACGGATAAAAGGGTCCAGCTTTTAGGGTGCTCATCCAGTGATTTTTATAGCTTGGTAACATTGCAATGGTATCACTGTGGTTTTTGAAATTGTCTTAAATAGCCATCCAGAGAACAATTCACTTATAGTGATCTATTGATTTCGCCGTTTCACAAGCGACTACGTTGATAAGAAACGTCAAATAAATCAAAAATCTGCGTTGGAGTGGAAATTCAAGTCTACATAATTATTTTTTTGCTTCATTTCTTACTAAAATTCTATCATATTTATATTATTTAACATGTTTCTTTAAGCTCAGAACTTAAAGTATTTATTTCGTTTTATAGGTACATTAATGGCAGCTTTGGATTCAGTGCTAACAACGAAGCGCCGTCTGCAGTTACGAGTCCGTGCATTGACGGCTCAAGAAATTGCAGTACAGCTGAGTTCTAGAGAACCGGTATATGCTGAACAGGTTAAATATAAAAATATTTTCACTTAAAGTGTCACTGCTCTGCTTCTCAATAAATCACATTAAGCTGCAACTAAAATCCTTGAGCTTCATCTTTTTCAGTTTTATACGTAATTCGGCTCAATTTCCTTTGCGGCTGATACCAAATGATCCCTAAACAAATCACATACCTTTGCAAGTCTAAAAATACCCCCGATGCCATATCCTACAACGTATAAAGTAAATAACACATGGTTATTTGTTAGAACAAAACTTTTTTATTTAGAATCATTACCTGAATCTATTTCAAGTATTTCCATATAGGTAAAATTCTTTATGATATATATTAAATTAAATTGAAATATACACCCTACATTTAAATTATATTTATTTATGATGGTAGGGCGATTGCCCAAACTGGGACATGACCACAGTACACATGTGTAAAGACCGTCTTAGTAACTCACTTTTGCCTGTTGTGGTTTCGGGATCAGCTTGTGTATATCCAGGAACTCATATACTTAGAGATCTTCAGTCGTGGTATATGTGGGCCGACATGCCGACGAAGACTATTAACGAATTTTCATCCTTTGATGGTCGCTTTCGTTTTTGTACTACACTGTACTTACCATCAGGTGTATTATAGTCACTTAGTCGAGTCAGTGTAAAAAAAACGCACTATCTTTGAAATAAATAACAGTGACCGCTTAATAATTTAATAGAAAAGAATTAATAAGGCAAAAGTTATTTTTGATTAATTATATTTTTAATAATTCTAATTTAGAATCTTTGTATAGTTTATTTACACTTTGTATGAACATAAAAACCTTTTCTAAAAATATAAAGTAGCTTAGAATTTGGTAAGGTAAAACAAGAAAAAACAAAGTAATCTGCATATTTCTATCTTGTATTTGAACATGTAAAAGAGATGAATGCAATTCCAAATAGGATTCAATGGCAGAAGCCTGGTGGTTCAAAACACCACTTGAAAGACGGCGGCAGAAGGCTTTGCAGAGACTCCAGGAGTTGCAGCAAGAAGCTGAAGAAAGAGCGGCCGCGAAATAAATTAATACAAACTTATAATTTATATAGAAATTATTAAAGACCCCAATCAATAATCGTTTGTTTTATAATATTTGTCAAAATATAATTGCTATTGTTAAAACATATTGTAATGAAATTATCTTTGTAAATTACACCTTTTCAAATGATACGGGAAATATTCAAGAACAAATAAGTTTTATTTCATTTACATAAAGTACTGTAATTCTCAAAACGGAATATTTAAGTTAGAATGTACATCAAATAGCTACTTCTGAATAATAATTTAAAACAATGATCCGACTAACTTCAAAATAAATTGTTCACTTTCGCAACGCAAGTATTTAAATTCGCTAAAAGGAAATGCCGTGAGAAATATTCGCGAATAAAAAGCTTTGCCTTTCTCTTGAAACTTGTATAATACTTCGGAAGAGAGATTCTTCGAAGTAAAAAGGGGTCCTGGCTGGGAGCAGGAGCGGCGCACCTGTTTAGTCTCACGGGTGCTTAGAGCTAGAGGGACTTGAAGTCGAAGACATTGGATTTCAAAATCATATTATATTAGTACTTTATATGAGCTTATGTATTCACAAAAAGTTCCAAGAAAAATTGACATTTGGCAATCAGACAATGGATATTTATGAATTGTTTGATTGTGACTTGAGCATGTGAAGCCTTTTTTTTTACTTAGGGAAAATCCTCCTAGGTCCGTCTCAGCCGCACAGGGGGGTTGCGCGACCGAAGTGTGTCGGACTTGTACCGAATAAAAACCCCAAGGTGACTACTTCTGCGCCTTGGCGGGGACCGCGGAATCTGTAATCAATTCGCCACAGCCCCGCCGCGCCGCGCCCGCTGGGCACAAACTCGGAGGAAGATATCTTCCCCAACACTGCTTATTGTATTTAGGTAGAGCACGTCACAATGCTCTGCCTACTTCTCGAGGGTCGCTCAGGGCCCCACCCTGAAAGCATGTGAAGCCTAAATCTAGAAGAACCAGAGATACGTGGCGGGATACAAACCTATGTCCACTCGCGTGGCCACGCATGGATTCCGATCTCTTATTCACTACGCTACCATAGCCATAATAAACATGATTTTAGAAAAGTGCTTAGTGTTACAATAATAGAGAACCCCAACAGCAAATATCACTAATAAGTTATGATGGATATAATAGAAATAACTATTATTAAATTTTAAATATTATTGTGAGCACTATAAAAAAATTTATTTATAATCTGTAATAATTATATTCTGAGTTGGCAACTATATAAAGTGTCAGAATGGATACGAAACCGTGACAGGAAGTTTTAAAGGCGGTGGCTTTAGTAAAAATATAGTGGAGAGAAGACGTTGATATTAATTATTAATATTCTGTAAATTAATAACGAATAATAGGGTTGATACAATGATCAAACCAGGTGTCCAGCGATCCAGTACGAGGCCAAAGGAGAACCTAAATAAAAGAGTTGTTGTATGGCATGTAACCTGGGACCTAATTCTGTAAGACAATTTAGCGATTCCTTGCGTTGATATCACGTCAATTTCGTAAAAAGTTACGACATTTGCAAAAATCGTATTCTCTATAACACTTTGTTGAAATGAATCAGATTCGTTACCGTGACATGATATAGACAAAAAACGATTTTAACGTGGTTTTCAAATGGTAAGCGTGGTTTTCAAATGGTAATGAGCGTGAAATCTAAATTTTCATACAGAATTAGGCCCCTGATAAGTTTTAGAGTTATGCTATATAATATTTATACCTTTAATAATAGTTTTATGCTACTAGTGGATACTCTTGTTTTTGTGGTTTGCACATTTTAACTTCTAAACGTCGATATGTTATTATTAGCTATTAATATTTTTAGACGATAAAATTGATACTTCCAAACGGCCGAATCAATCTCTACATCATTATCGATACTGAAATCCTGTCAGAAACAAAAAGTTGCTTTCGTTGTTCAAAAAATAACCATGAGTGCGCACAAACGAATCAATTCGAGATAAAATGCGAGTTACAGTGTTTTTCTGCTGGCACAAAAGCAAAGGGTTTCGAGTCTATGAGGGACCGAGTGAAATCTGCTCGGGCTAACGAACGGGCCCCTTTGTGAATGAACGCTTTGTAAATTGTTTTCGTAACATATTTTTAAGGAATTGTTTTGAACACTCGTTTTATTACCTAAACCCTAGTGAAATTGAAAATAAAGATTAAGGCGAAATGTTTTATTATTATATTTTTAATTACTTTGTGTCTTCTCTAATATAATATAAAGAAAGAAAGCATAAAGTTGAAACAACGATACCGTATGAAAATAGATCAAATCCTTGTCCAATCAGACTTCATTTAAGGCGTGAAATAAAATATAGTCAATTTTACTTCCGCTTGTACTTATTTAATTGTTTTAGTTAATTTTTAAGCCTTTCGCTGGTAGGTGACTATATTCACCAGTTAAATAACGCTGCCTGTACACGATGGGTGAATATATTTTATTCACCCGTATTATTTTTCTTCTGAAAACTAATGAACAACGTTTTGAGCCAAAATTTCAGCCCTGAATGCTGAAGACTGCGCGCGTTTGATGTGCGCACTTTCAGGACAGAGCTCTGATTCCTACAAAACACACTGAAGCGAGAAATTTTTTTTGGTAACCCGGGGGAAATCCCTAACGGACCTGAAGGTAAGGGTAAGGGCGGTAAGGGCCGCCCCCTGGTGTGTCGAACTTGCGCCGACTAAAACCCCCCAAGTGTTCCTTTTCCCGCCTGCCGAGTGCCAGGGGCAAGGCTGAGCCATCTTCCTCGTCACCCGGCATTGGACCGAGGCCTGCCGTAACGAAAAGGTTAATGAAGGTAAGGTATTTAAATATAAACGAAAAGTGAATTAAAATTACTAAATGAATATTGAATACCCTCAACTAATTTGAATAAACAAATACTAAAACTTGGTAGCCTTTAACAGATATACGTAAACCCCTCTCAGAGAGGTAGCCTCAACAAGGCTTCTTGTTCCCTGGGTGTCTGGATGAATTTGGTTTCCCAGGCTCAGGTGGAGCAATCAGAAGGACACCCCGAAGGTTTTTAGTCAGTAGGAGTCTGACACACCGGGGTCGCTGCCCTCACAGCGTTTGTACAAACTGCAAATTGAATCGAACACAATCATACCGGATAGTCTGATATTGCGATTTCAATTTGAGATAACAATAAATCCATATTGTTTAGTCAGGTCCGGATCTACTAAACCGGGGCTCAGGTCCCTGGTGCTAAATCCAGGAGGGGCAGACGAGCACGTCATCCAGCTTAACCACTGAATATTATATCTAAGAAATTGGACCGACCTCTTTATAAATCATAATCATAAATCTTCTTGGAGATTCGGTTGATTTGTTCGCGGACTCCATGCCGAGATTCAAGAGAAAGGTTTTCGGGTTGTTGAGAGATGCACAAATTTATAATCTTGACTTTCATTACCATTGATACAATATAAATAAACAGGCCACTCTAACGTACGTTTTGGATGCCTTAATAGGAACTGTACATTGTTGATTGTAATTGTGTATGTGGTGAGTGAGTGAAGTATTGTACCGGGCCACTGGCAACCCTGTAAAATAAATAAATAAATAAAAATTGGTTGAAAAGTACAACCTTTGGCGTTGATGTATTAACAGTTAACTCAAAAGTCTCATAAGACATCTTTACCACTTTTTAAGTTATGATAGGTCATAAACCGTTTTCTATGAAAATTTCGCTTTCCATGTTATAAATTATTTTAACATTTTCACAAAGTTGTTGAGTACAAAATCTCTAAGTATACCGCTGAGTACATTTTTCGTTGGATTAATCCATATAATTGAGAAACAAAGGTAAAGGGACTGACGGAGTGGAGGGGACGGCGGAATAGAGTAGTCTTTGCCCTCCTCTAAAATTTCCACATATAGGGCTGTGTTAATTTTATTAAAAACATTTAGGCTTAGATTTATAGATACAATTTTAAGTTTGCTTAGTCTTTACTAAAACATTACAATTTATATTACTCAATGAATGTCAAAGGATTTGGTAAGTCACTGATTTTGTCAACATGGACTTTGCTTCTGGGAATAGTATGGCTATACTCAAGATTCCATTATATGTTCAGTTTTTTGTCAAAGCGTATTATTTTTTGAGAAATTTGCTAAGCAAAGTCGAAATAGCGTCTATAAATCCCAGCCTAAAAACTTTCTTAAACGATGAAATTTATATATTATATCGAGGGGTGAAAAGCTATATGATTTAAACGACATTTTTTGGTGATATAGTAATATATATTTTTGGTCGTTAGGGTGTTACGAGACGTGCGGGGTAAGAAGATACGCGCGCGCACGGGATGCTTACGAGCAGTCGACTACCGAGACGCAAGGCGAGAGTACGTGCATGTGCGTCGCAGTTCGGAGTACCTTAAAGTGCAAATAAACAGTAAAACGCCAAAATCCGTGTCTTTCTACAACCATACCCACGACCACCGGTCATATATTACAATATCACCAAAAATTGTCGCTAAAGCTATTACCGTTAATTATCTGTTCAGAATAAAGTCACATTATTACTGCCACAACATCAATAATATTATGAAAAACCAAAGCGATTAAAAAAGAAATAAAACAATGTAAAAAGAATAATAAAACCATAACTTATATTTAAAATATTAAAGCTATATAAAAGTTTTAAAGTAAAATAATCTGGAGTCCAACAAAGTTCTAACTTGAAAGGTTCAAGTTTTGACGTTTCATTGGCATCAATAATTTCATATTACCAACGAAGAGGGCATCGTAATCTAATCACCCCATTAGGAGGTGTCAATTACTCGACTAGCCGATTCGAATAAGAATAATTGGTTAAGTTTGATCATTGTTTGTTGAAGGTTTAATTTCAGTTTGTATTTCAAACACAGTTTGTATTTCATTAAGTATTAAATCAAATTATGGCACACGGTTAATAATATTGCGGTTTGGACGTTTTAAAGGTGACCTTAGTTGGTTATCAGATCGAAACATATTAGTTTTTAACCCCTGATGCAAACAAGGGGTGTTAAAAGTTTAACAGCTCTGTGAATTTGTATGTCTGTCTATGGTATTATAGCTTTTAAAAGGAGAAATCGATTTTGTTTTAATTTTTCTTGTTTAAAAGGTGACTTCATCAAGAGTCTTCATAGCAACGATTAAATAATATGTGAACACTTGTTTGGAGATCCTCAACTTTTTTTATAGTTGTTGATGAATATAAACAACTTCCACTAGCACACTCAGCACATAACAGGTACCTGCAAATCAATACAAACAGATTACACAGTAATCAAGTTGCTATCTTTGGACACCTAGAACAACAAATAGAAATCACATGCAACTAATTATTAACTGTACTGGAATCGGCCATATTTCCGCGATCTTATGACCTGGGAGTCTTTAAAAGAAGAGTGAATAGGCATTTAGGCGGACGCGGTTCATCATCGGACTCATCTTCACCTTCCACCAGGTGTGATTGAGGTCAAGCGTTCGCCTATAAGTTATAAAAAAAAACTGTCAACACAGCTAAAATAACATACGCCAGAATAGACCGGACATAATAATTATATAAAAAGAATTAAAAAAACATAAAAAATATACATAAGCTAGCAGTTTTCACAAAAAAAAACAATCCAAAAAATTATTAATAATATTGAAAAAAAAATAATTGAGAAAAAAAACAAGTGACATTTATTTTTCGCTATTCTTCCAAAGGAGCGAAATGTACAAGACAGAATGTCGACATCACAAAAGCAACCCTTGTGTTGCTGCATGGACTAAATAGTTCATTTCAGTCAGTATATGCCGAAAAAGATTAAAAAAATCTATTAATGCAAATGGCGATATCGATAATCGCAACAACACTAGTATCAAGTACAAGAAAAATTAAATTTTAATGCCCAGTAACCGTTTTGTAATATTTCTCCGTTGTAAAAACTCAAACACCTATATATTTCTGCTTATCTCTCTTGTCATAAGCCACCACGTGTTTACAAAGTAATAATTTTACGATAACCCCCGTAAGCACGTATCTGAAAGCGCGCTCAGGCATACCTTCTTTTATTAGTGACGTTATTAGTGTTGCGCCACGTTCGATGTCAAGTTTAATATCGATATAAAATCTAATTTTGTAAAGACCGTGTCCCTATAACTTTCACGAAAAATTCTATATTACTAATCAATGCCATTATACGTATATAATAATAATACATCATCACGCTATATCCCTTTCAGGGTGAACAGAGATACATTAGTGGCAGTGGCGAGCATAATAATTTTACATCAGGTATGCAAACTTTCATTCACGACACCGCTAATACAAAGTTTTATGCGAAATTTAAATACGTTTCAATTTGTTATAATTTCAATTTACAACTAGAAAACTATATTAATATTGTTATTTTAATTTTAAAAATATATAAATAGTAATTAAGTTAAATAAAAAATATTTTCACAAGTCCTATGTTTACAAAAAACACTGCTTTTAATTGCGAAAAAATCCGATAGTCTTGACGCGACCAATCATTCCGGTTAGTATGGAGCCAGGCTCTGCAAAATTTACTCTGCTTTTCGTAAGCGGCGCTGCGTTCGCATAATTAATTTGTATTAGCAAACGGTCTACTTGTCTTATAAGAACGATAGATGGCGTGAAAATGAAATATATTATAATAATATTAATATTTCCTTTTTTTAATTTAACTTTAAGTAATTTATCCAAGACTTATTTATTGTAAGATATGCATTGCTTTTATGCATGTACAGGATGAACGCCACTGATTAGTGGCTGTATCCACATTGCGCCTATCTGTACAGTCCTGGTTTAAGCATAGAAGTAGCCACCTTGGCCGCCATCTAAAGTGCGTCTGAGATGATCATATGAGGATCTTCTCCAAGTAAGTAAAAAAATACAGCAAGCAAAAATTGGGAAAAGATTTACTCTTAAGAATCTTATCAAATTGCTAACTGTTCCATACAGGTATAAAATCAAACTATACCGTAACATAAAATGTATGTCCCAATATTATGGTAAATTTACAGTTGTTTCAGAAAACTATGAGAACAAAACATTTATATATGAGCTCAAAAAACAATATAATATTTATCCCTTTGCAGCTGGACAAAAACCTTGGGCGAACACACGCGACGCTAGGGCCATCTGCGCAATGATTTATAAAGGGGTGTTTCGCGACAAATACGTTTGCTTTGCGACGACATAAATCAACAGTCACTAGTGTCCTACCGAAGGCTTCTGCCCGAAGCCGAAACCGGAGCCGATTAATCGACCGAAATCAATACTTTCAGCCCTGTTGAATATTTGATAAAAAAAAGATTAATTAAAAGTGAAATATATAATCAATTTAAGATCTTTTAAATGAAATGGTTATTAAGACTGTATACATATGTAATCGCAGAGGCTGACACCATCGATCGATCTTTCAAATTTAATTGTCAGCACATTAATGAATGTAATCCAATAAAAAGGTCATATGAAATGAACACTGTAAAGGATTACTTTGCAACACGTACATCAAACAACCGTTGCCGACCAAATAATATCTTAGAGCAGGACTTACGACCTTTATATCATAGAGCTTGGCCTGCCCGTTGCATATGTTGCCAACAATAACTGAGGATAGCGTCGTCACATACAACTTCTAGAGATGATTGAAATTACCTTGCTTTCTGTCAAAAAAAAAAAAAAAACGAATTTTAGTTCCATGCGCATAACTGTTCGTTTAATTTCGGCGCTTACGAGAAACCTTCAAAATGTCTTGAAGTTTTGACTACAGCCGAAATTTTCGCTGAAGATGGTTTTTTGGCAGGAGCCGAAGCTTCGGTCTAGCACTAACAGTCACCCACTCTGAAGACAGCGATGTCGTAAATAAAGAAATCTTACTTCGCTATCGCGTATTGAAATTCGTTCATGTCGTAAGCAAATGCAAACTTGTCATTGTTTTAAAGCAATGAAATTGCTATGAATAACGTAGTTGCAGTACGGTAAAAGTAAAATGGAATTAAATCAAGATTTTTTACAGTAACACAGCAAAAATTATATTGAATCTGATGGTAAGAACAGTACTGTTCAAACACAGAGATTACCTTCAAAGAATCCGGTGAAAATCTGCATCGTTACGTCAGCCTATTAAAAATCTACTACTGAAGGTCTGGTTAAGAGAATTAAAGATTTATGCACTGTATTTATCGATAGTCGTCCAAATCGTGTCAGATTTACCAAATATGGATATTTTTGAATGCTTTTCGATATCTTAAAATAAAAATAAAATATCTTAAGCGGCAGGAATGGTGTTTATTTGAAAATTGTTCATGCTAATACATGTGACAAAGGACACTTCATAACTTGAGCAAAGATGGAAGTAACTGTTTAATTGTGGATTTTAAACCACTAAAAATATTTGCATGAAAGAACCACTACTCTATATTGTGTTCAATTCAATCTTAGAACTAAAAATCAAAGTATCTATTTTAATATGTCTTTTGCAAGCACTTTTTTATTAGACCATGAAATTAATTTACTACTAGGTCGGAAAGCAGAATCTACTGAAAACCGCGGGCAAGATGCTCTAGAAGTCGCTGTTTTCAAAAGATTATTCATTAGACACACAATTAATTGAATTGAATGTCCTGTGAGAAATCGAACATATTATAGTTACGTATCCTTATCAACCAAAGAATCATACAGAGAATGTTAAGGTTTCTTTATTAATGACCTTTTTATTAAATTACTAGCTGTCCCGGCAGACCTTGTTCTGCCCTATTTCTCTAAAACTAAGTCACATTGTTTTTTTTAGTGTTAATAGCAACCCCGTCAGATTTTTTAAAAAATTGTTTGAAGGAACCTGGCCTTAATGCTATATGTATAAAAATTGACAAATATTGACATTAATATTTATACGTCACTCAATAATTGTTTTGCCTTCCCGGAACCCGTCCACTAACATTTAAACTTTATGGTGTGGTATTAAAGTTCAAAATGACTTCTAACGAATTTTTTGTATGAGAATACAGAAAAGTGTTATTTTTAGACAGTTGCAGGGAATTTTTAAAATTTTTCTCTCCGTAATAATCTTCCTCAGACTTCATCAAACACAACAAAAAAAAAAAACAGCCAAATCGGTTCAGCCGTTCTCGAGTTTCGCGCTTATCAAGACATTTTGCGATTCATTTTTATATTATAGATTAAATATAATATGTGAAAGCTCGAAAATGCTTTTATCTATTTTTTTAGACATTCTCAATTTGAGTATTTAAATTATATCAAAGCTTAAACGACATTTGTTAAAACATATCACTTGAAACTTTAGTTCCCACTTTACGTACTAGACCCTCCATTGACCTTCGAGCATGTTCAGACAATATTAATAGGGATGTTACGAATGGTGCCTAAAACTTTATCTACAAAGCCTTTGAACAACATTGTATCAAATAGTAGACTATTAATAGATATTGGACGACATTTACAGAGTATCGTAATAGTTCGGGATAGTTCTAGTTATAGATTAAGCTTCCTGGATGCGACAGAGGCGGTGCTACTACTACGGTGATCCTATGACAGTGGAACCGAGGACGAGCTTTTTGTAACCACCTTAGAAGATGGCGTTGCTCGGCGGATAGTAGGAGGAATACGGATCCCCAGATCCAAATGAAATGAAATGGGGTTTGAAAGTTGTTACGGGAGTGTAGAATACTGGGGCTTCCGCCTTCACGGCTGCCCTCACTGCCTAATCTAGACTGCAGAATGGCCCTGGACGTGGGTTGCTTTCAACTGATTGTTCTGGAAAATATTATGGGAGGCCTGTTCGCAGTGGACGTCGGACGGCTGATATGAAGATGTTTTTCTTGGTGATAGGGCGGTTGCCCGAACTGGGTCACGTCCATAGTACACAAGTGTAAAGACCAACATAATGACTGGCTTTGGACTGTCGTGTTTCAGGGTCAGCTTGATATATCCAGTAACTCATATACCTATAGACCTTCAGTCGTGGTATATGTGGGCCGACATGACGACGAAGACTATCAATGGATTTTCATCGTTTGATGGTTGCTTTCGTTTTTGGACTACACTCTACTTTTCATCAGGTACACTGTAGTCACTATGTCGAAACAGTGTAAAAAAATTATATTGTCATAAGTGTCTGCCGTGCGATCTGCCGCATTGTGCAGATTGTCTCTTTTAGGAAACATTTTAGTTAACATCAAAATGGAAACTACAGTGACGAACTAAAGTATTGGCACGGCGAGTTAAACAAAATTATTATAGTGCTAGCAATAATGGGAATACAAATAATATCTGGATTAATTATTATAACAACACTTACATGCTTGATAGTTCATTATATTTAAAAAAATCAATCGAAAACAATTTCATAGTTCAGGAAAAAAATAATATAAATGTCATCAACTATTTTGACCTGAACATAAGTATTGACACAGTATGAAACATAAGTTGGCAAGGCGTTCTATGTTGCTATATTCTGTCGGTAGGTGAATGTAACTAACTAGAGGGGAATCCCAGTGTTATAGCTATAGGAATTATCTATGTAGTATAGTAAAAAGAAGTAAAAAAATATAATAATAGAACGTAAAGGTAAAGAAACGACATTGTCCGAAAGAACAATTATATTGAATTTGCACAATCAAACTAAACCTTATGCAGGAATTGCAAAACTATTTATAAAAGCCGTTATAATGTGCGAAGCGTTATTAAAAATATAAAGGTAAAGAAAACGTCGAACATCGTTTGCAAAGCGGCCGCCCATCCAAGCTCAACGAGAGAGAGAAGAGGAAAGTGGTCAATAAAGTCACACAAAATCTGGAAATTTCATCAATGGCGATAGCAGCAACATTAAGAGAAGACCTTGGCACAGTTTTTCATCCCATAACAGTTCGCAGAGTCCTCAGGAGTAGCGGGTACAATGCGAGAGTCGCAAGAAGGGAGCCTCACATAACCAAAAAATAAATAAAAAAGAGGATCGAATTCGCAAAATATTTTTTGTATGAGAAATTAGATTTTTGGGACACAGTACTTTTCTCGGATGAAAGAAAATTTAATATCTTTCGATCCGATGGGTGAATTTTAGTGTGGAGAAAATTCAACAATAAGCTTGAGGCGAAAAATCCACTATCTACGGTTAAATACGGCGGTGGTAGGATAATGGTGTGGGATTGTATGAGTTCATCTGAAGCTGAAAATCTCGTATTAATTGAAGGAACAATGGACCAGTATATATATATATATATATATATATATTTTAAGAGAGCTTAAATAAAAGCGTTAATGATCTGAATCTTGGACGTAATTTTTACTTTCAACATGACAACGATCAAAAGCAGACGCTTACAACATCCGTCAATGGATAGTTTTCAACACCCCACACACGCTACCATATCCACCACAATCCCTAGACCCCAATCTGACTGAACATCTTTGGCACGAACTGGAAATAAGGATAAGGAAACATTATATTTTCAGTAAAGCTGATCTCAAGAGAATCATCGTGTAAGAATGGTATGCCATCGAGCCCTCATTCGTGGCTAAATTAGTGCATTCGTTGCCTGATAGGTTGAGGGAGCTACTGAAAGGAAAAGGGCTGCCAACTAAATATTGGTTAATTTTTTTTTCGTTATTTTTGTGTCCTGTGCCAATACTTTTGTTCCGGCCAAAATAGATGATGCCATTTGTATTATCTTTTTCCTGAACTACGAAATTGATTTCAATCGATTTTTTTAATATAATGAAGTATCAAGGATGGAAGTATTGTTATAATAAATAAAACAGATCTTATTTGTTTTTTTATATTTGCTAGCACTATAATAATTTTGTTTACCTCACTGTGCCAATACTTATGTTCGTCACTGTATATTATAGTTGTGAAATCATAAACCACATTCTTGGATTTGTTTTCTTAGATCAATATAAATAGTAGAACCAGTTGATTTAAAAAAAAACTAATAAATTTTTAACTTTGGCCAGCAATGATTGGAATGTCTAAATCGAGTGACCTTTGCATTTGATAAACGCTACGGTGTAATAGGAGCCTATACACTGTAGCAATGTTCGGTTTTCATTAGGCCTGTTTGCTTCACAACTTCGTATGAATAAAACATATACAAAGGGTTGGAGTACTTTAGGAGTTATGTACTTACATCATACGAGGGTCTGTAGACTGACCTTGGATAATTATTTCAATACTAAATTATTCTTGCGGTTTTCTACATATTCTGATTTTAATGGACACATATATTACCCTGCAATCATAAAATCTGATTATACGTTTAAAGTTTTTATTTAATTATTTTATTAAACATATGTGTAAAAATATATATATGGATTCTAAAACAGCATGCCATATCCTTATTAGTGTATCCCACTTTCCACAAAACAAGTATAAAAAAAATTACTTTCGTGATACTTAGGAAGATCAAGATGCGTACAATTTTATCAAACACAGCCGAAACCACAGTGTCAATAAAGTATATAGTATACCTACTATAAAACAGCTGAATTGAGGGTAAGTTAAACTTCGATCTTGAATAACTTTTGACTGAGTTGATTTATCAAAAATTGACATCAGACCTTTTTTGTAGAGAGTTAAATTCTCTACAAAAATAATGAATGGGTATTGCAATACGATATATCGTTCATTAGTTATAGAAATCAAAATAAAAAAAAAACTTTTGTCCTGGGTTATTCTTATGGGAAATCGAAAAGTGCGATGCAGACAACCTAAATATTGATATTAAGGGCTCATAATTTCAGAGGCCTATTTTGGCATTAAAACGAAACTTTTGAACGTAGTTCCGAGGAAAAATAAACTTTTTTTTTTGGAACGCCCTAATATATATATAGTAACATATTTGACTTTCTACTGACGGTATCGTTTTGTCTTGGGGGGCTGACAACATTAACCCGCAGCGCCAATATCTTTATATTACATGAGTATTTGGTTACCTTTTTTCCTTTATATCACTAAGAATTGAAATGAAAAAGAGAGTCCTGCATGATTCGTTCCAACCCTTTCACAAACATGCATTTAAAAGACGCGTAGTCCCCAATGAACACGACCCTACGGGACCGCATAATGAGGATTCTGACCTCCCATCTGACCAAACGCTTTGATGTTTCCCTTAATGGCTCCACATTTGTTGAAACAACACTCGCATAGGGAAACTTTTATTTATTGGCGTAGTTTATCTTTATCTGGTGTTAGATCAAACAAGCCAAACTTGTTGAAATCATGTCCATCAATATTATAAAAATATTCATTCAAGATTAATATATTAACATTTCACTAAATTCCAAATCATACCGGATTTTTTGACATTTAAAAATAAAATTATTTAATAATAAAATGACGTATAAATCAACGGATACGAGCCAAAGAACTATTTTGCGTATTGGTCAGCAGTGGATGCATTGAAAGTAAGCTGTGTTACAGTCAGGTCCGCCGGTTATTTGTATCAGTGCTTCAAGCGTCTAGCACTTTTAAGAAAAATCTAGAGAGATCTGTGAACCTTATGTATTAACCCGTATGTTCTAGAATTGCTTATCGTTCCTTCGCTGCTCGACATACCACAGATAAACAGCTATCTAATTAAAAATCATGGCACGTGCGCCTTGTTTCTTCAAATGAACGGTGTAAATTGGGCGGCTATCCTTTGAGGTTTTCCTTTCACCTCGAGGCTATCTCCGTGTTTTAAAATCATAGCCGTGTGATAACTATAAATCTAGAGATCTAGAATTCAAGTTTTACCCTAATTTCATCATAACAATATTGTACTATGTACGGTATTCCATTTCTTGGATTTAGTCTCTCTTGCACCAAGGCAATCAGAGCTGACGCAATTATTGTCTCGGTACAAAGGGGCAAGCCGTTTGACTAACGCAGTTTGAAATTACGCAGCATGACTATTCCGGGCATGGTTGTTTATTGCACTAAATCTACCTTTATATAATATTTGTGTTAGTCCTCCTAGCTTTGAAACTCCATCTTGAGTATTTGCTATTTAAATGTGAGCCCTTGGCAGGGATATTTGTGATAAGGTATTCTGGAATCATTGAAATACTTCAGGGGATTTAGAACAACGCATGCATTTTATTTTTTAACCCGTAGCACTAGTGAATACGATTAAGACATAAAGCCACGAATCGTGCCATGCTCGGCATTTCACCTAGAAACAGAGTTCGAAATATCGATATAAGATGGAAAACGAAAACCTCACACTTTTAAGGCTCAATAGCTCGCAACAACAAAGCGTTTCTCTAGAACCTTCTTGTTAATACTTTATGGTTGGGGAAATAAGCTAGAAGCTCCACTTCTAGAAAGAGTATCTCCTCAGAACAACATTCTATGCTTCTTCAAAAAACGAGTAAAAAGCGCTCTTCCAGGTTGGCAGAGCCATGATGGTACTTCTTTTGTTGCTATTTTCCATAAACGCCAGAGATTGATTATCATAAGGCCCTTTCGCCTGTTTGACTTTCTTTTACACGAAAATAAATTCAAAACGTAATGAAACAAATTATGTCACTTAAGTATCGATAGGTGAGACACCTAGCCAGGCGTACTGATAGTCGTTGGAGTAAAGTTCTCACGGGATGGTGGCTCAGGGAGTACTAGAGTCACTGTGTTACGGAGGAAGCTGGTTATGCCTTGCCCTTACAACTCAGCAGACAGGAGGATGAACACCCCTGTGGTTTTAGTCGGTAACTGATGATGGTCCATGCGAATTTGGATGCTAGAGACCTACTGGTGGACTCATTGCGTGGTGGGCTGATGATATTAATAAGATCATGGCTATTAATTACTTGATCACCAGTGGCAGAGATTAGATCCTTGTGTCAGTATAGGGAGGATGCTTGTACTCATCAGTGGGTGAGAATAAGGTGATGATGAACATGTCTTTGGTAAAAAGAGATGTTGCGGTTAATGAGTTAGTAAATTGCAACTGATTGGAGTTTTTTAAATACTTCGAAATGACCGACTTGAGGCTCTCACAGAATAAAACGGTACGTTCGAAGGCGTTATTGTAAATATTCGATCTAGGGTATTTGTTTTACAGTATGACAAGTGAATGTATTATAAGACTAGAGAACTCGGCCTGCCTTACTGCTTACTATATATCGAGACCAGTAGCGTTCATTCCATAGATGCATGGAAGCATTGCATGCCCTGACAATAAATAAGTCTTGACTAAATTTCTTAAAGTTAAACAAAAATAGGAACCATTTATATTAAAATCTATTCTATATTCATACCACCTATCTTTGCAATGAGACGGATACAATAATTACTATCATAATATAATATTCAAATTAATTACGCGAATTCTGCCTACCCTGTCTAAATACCCTATGCACGTCACTGATCGAGACCGATCGGCTTAAAGTTAATAATTCCACAAAAACAGTTTTTTTAATAATATATATATATACCCTCTAAAATTATAAACTACAAATAAATTAAACAGTTTACTAACCGCGACACCGAAATTTGTCAACGTTTTAATTATTATAGCCAATTTATTACAAATTGTCGTTGCAAAGTGGAAGTTATTGTACCGATAAATTTTATATAATACCGCAACGGAATTGTTTCTCATTTACCGGCTACTATGCAATTAACTGAAGAGTCGTTACGGTGAAAAATGATTTTATTAATGAAAAGAAAAATCTCGACCCTCCGAATTAGCATATCGGGTGGGATATGATGAATTAACGGTTTTAAAACAAAACCGAGTTTTATAACTAATGTAATCACGTTTCTGAGGTAATTGAAAAGAAGAAAAATTATGACTACCGCTAGAAACATGAACTAAGGACATTGAGTTCATTATATGGTGTAGGTATCCATTAAAAGTGTTTTTTAATATTCCACCTCTGAGAAGGTGAAATATTGGTTGATAGAGTATTTAAAAATTCATCAATTTCGAAGTAAGCACTCTGAAAAGTGATATTTAGCTTTTGTTTACACTGGCTCGACATAGTGACTACAGAGTACCTGATGGTAAGTACAATGTAGTCCAAAAACGAAAGCGACTATCAAAGGATGAAATTCCATTGATAGTCACCATCGTCATGTCGGCCCACAAATACCACGACTGAAGGTCTCTAGGTATATGAGCTACTGGATACACACAAGCTGATCCCGAAACGCGACGAGCCAAAACTGGTAACTATGACGGGCTCTGCACCCATGTACTGTGGTCGAGATTCAGACGGGCACCGACGCCCTACCACCTCGCTGCTGCTCGTTTAGCACCACCTAGGAGTCACGTGTAGGGAAACTAGGGTAAAGCCTACGGACGCGAGCAGCTTCGACTCCCAAAGCTAGCTTTTTGTTAGGAACAAAAATGATGTATCGACGTTTTTGGAAAATCAAACCCCAAGAGGGTAATATAGGGGTTGAATGAAAGTTTGTTTAAAGATCCGTAAGTTTAGAAGTAAATACTATGAATATTGATATTTAGTCTTTCAGAAAGAATAAAAAAATTACGTGGTTTGACATTTTTAGAAAACGATGAAAGTTTGTATGAAAATACGCTGATTTTGACCTATTAATAATGGAAATATTTGGTCTGAACAGACTTGACATCGGGATGTTTAACAAAATCTTAACAGGACTATTATCTGATGAGGCGTCTGCCCTGTTCAGATCAATGGCAGCATATGTAATATGTTAGGTATTTCTGTATTAGGGTACGATGTGGCTGACATACGTACACACGTTAAAGTCCCTTAAATAAATAGTATTAAAAAAACTATGGATATCATAATCATAGTTTTTCAGTACGAGATAAGAAAACACTTATTTCGACATTTTTAGAAAATCAACATCAAGGAGGTAAATTATTTCAACCCTGGCAAGGCTTGGTCACCGCAGCTAGTAACTGAATAAAATCAGATATGTTTTAATCTAACGGATACGTGTCAAAAGCTGCACAGACAAGATTAGACGAAGAGCTCAAAAACGATTATATCAACTGGCTGGCGAGATTGCATTTTCAATTTTATTTTTACGAACGAGGGTGTTTCCTTTCCATAACCGTTAAAAATTTACCATACCGTTTTATGTAAATCGTACTTGTACGTATACTTTAATAAGGTTTATCTCATATTTTAATAGTTATTTTAAAAATATTGATTAATACTTTTTCATTCCGTCCCTTATTTAGAAAACGAGAAATGGAAATATCTCTATGTCTTTATTATAGATATCCTTGTTTTTGTTGAAGAGGTCGACCTCTGTAGGTTCAATAAGGTTTTTATACAAATAAGAAAAGTGATATCACGTTGAATTTAGAATGTGTCACATAAGAAAATTATGGTGTCATTGAAGTATTGTAATAGTCATAAAATATATTAAATATACAAAAGTGCGACCTGTAGTATGGTTTTTAATTTATTTCTCTGCGCCTGCTTCAAAAGTTTTTACCCGCATGGTATCTAATTGAAAGGTCATGTCCTCATGAATTTCCTTCAAACGTGATCGTGTGTGGCCTAAATTTGTACTTAATATGAAAAAACTCAGATATACGTGGTTGGATCTAAGGTGGTTGGATTTGAACCTACGATCAATAGCGTTGCTGCGAATGCATACCGGTCTCTAAATCACTAGGTTACTACAGCCACAGACTAAAACAGGAAATTTAAATTACTATTATTGTTACTAATTATTTTTAAATTGATCAATGTATTAAGAAAAAGAGATTACAATGGTAAAATTTATTAAAGAGAAAATTTTAATTACAGTCTAAAAAGTTCAAAAGTTATTTATCTCTACAAAGCTATACTAAAATATTTTCCTTGTAAGTTCCTTTTATCCAACCGGCCCAGGCTTGATTCATTGAGTATAACAGGAAATGCGGCAAAGAAAAACGGGAGTGGAATGGAAATCCCTAGACCATTTTCTAAACAGTGGTCCGAACGTCTGATACGATGGCCTCTAGCACCCTACTACGGAGCTGAGAGGCTATCGGATTAGAATTTAGAAAGACTTGAAAGAAGCTATTGAATTTGAAGTTAGTATTCTTTCTTGTAAATTACTTTTGTTCAGTTCTATTTTTCTGTTTACACCTATATATAATATAAAAGGATTTGCCCTAACAGATATATTATCGTAAAGCGTAAATTATTGAAGTCAGTAAAATAAAAATGTTGACATTGTGATCTTTAACGTAGGTGCCAATTAAGGACAGATTTTTTGTTATTCCACCCTTAAAAGCGAGAAATTGGGGTAATCGTTTTATTCGGTAATCGGTATTAATGTTTTGATTATAGTTGAAAAAAACATTTGTTTCGACCGTTTTGGAAAATCAACCTCAAGAAGCTTTATTTGAAACTGCGCTAGTTCTAAATGTAATTCTCACTTAGTTCAAGTCGAAACGGGTTCGTTAATAGTACATAAGTCTTCTGCTTCTTCGTCATACACCCCTGGCGGAGTGGCCAAATTCATTCTTTTCATGGTTGGTTGCGGTTTTTGCGAGAGGCTTCCATTATTGACTATTAGAGGCACTGCGTGCACATTCTATGAGGGAACACTTCATAAGCAAATTAACTCTATCCATTATGTCGATGATGGGTGATGAGAACATTGATCCACCAATCATATATATTCATACGTTCTCATACGTACTAATATATACTCATAAATACTCATATAAACAGATGTATACTGTAGTGATTGTATGATTGGTTTGTAAAATAGGTTAGTTATTGTCGGAATTGGCCGATAAATAGAAAAATACGTTTATTTGAAAAGGTTAGAACATCTAATTTTAAAAATATGAAGTTTGATTTGGGAGATTGAATGGAAAATTAAAATAGGAAGGTTCAGATTGTGAAAATTATTTTATAAAAAGATTCCGAAGATATATGTAAACATATTTGAAATATATGGGAGTATTAATATAAAAGAGGACTTGTATCATTTAAAGCGAATAAGCGACCAAACACATATAAGGGAATGTAGACACGACCATAGATGGGCAAAATGTAATCAGATTAATGAAAATGATTAACGATTACATTTTACGTTTTTTACCATTAATATGACTGCATTTTGCCCATTTATGTTTTAAACACTACAAAATCTCAGATTGTATACACATTTATGACTTCTTAATGTTTTAAATGGATTTAATAATGATTACAGAGCAAGTAAATTAAAATTACGACTACATTTTGTAATCGTTCATCATTAATCAGATTACATTTTGCCCATCTCTGGACACGACTGCAAGAACGTGCTACAATACTCACCCTCTTAAATACTCATATTCTCATAAATGTCCATACTCACACATACGTATGTATACTCGTTTGTAATCAAACATACTCAATGCATAAGTATGATTACAATAAAACAACTATTTATATTCGTAAGATTCATTTGCAAGTAAATATTAAGAAAACAGGGTTCTACAATAAATAAATAATTGGTGAGCTATCTATTATTAATTCATGGTAAGGGTTACGTCCAGACTCGTCCAGTAGCGGGCACTTTTCTCTTGTTTGTTGTCCATAGAATATTCTGTTTACTTGTTTTTGTGTCTAGTATATTGCTAGCCCGGCCGGACTGATGAATGCGCGCTACAATGCTAACTTTTGATAGCTTTTTGCTTGTCCCTGCAAGCCTACTATTGGTTTACGTAAAATTTTAGGATTCCATACCTCAAAAAAAAAACCTGCATGGCGTCTAATAGAAATTTTATGTGTAAATACTTAAGAACAGCGATCAAATAACGCCAATGGTCACGTTGGGCACGACATATAAGCAAAATGTGAATATTGCCACTAATGCAACCCTACTCACCTCGAAAGCAGCGATGTGCATAGGATATTTGGACCTGGTAGGGGTAGGCAGAATTCACGTAATTAATTTGAATATTATATTATGATAGTAAATATTATATTGGTTTCATATGAAAGATAAACGGCGTGAATATAGAACATATATGAATATAAATGGTAATGGTGATTCTTTTTTGTTTAACTTTAAGCTATTTATTCCAGACTTATTTATCGTTGATGCATGCAATGCTTTCATGCTCCTATGGAATGAACGCTACTACTCGAAAGGAATATAGAGGGACGATACATACTATTATCAGTATTAAATTTTAAAAAAAGGGATGCTTATAAGACTGTTGTCCGCCTGTCTGTCTATCCCATTAGAGATTCAGCGTAATAATTAATAGACTATCGTCGCTGATTCTCGGAAGTCGTTAAAAAGCGATGATTGTGCGTCCAACCTTAAAGACAAGTATTTCAAACAAGGGCAACTTCATAAAAGCGAAATATGTTGAGCGTCATCACTCAGATAACTTTTGAGGGATTCCTTGAGAGGAATGTTCAGTCATCGAGTAGTGAGAACAGTATGACAACTTTTGTTTAGCAGTGGCGTGCATCCCATAAAAGCACAAAAAGCATTCTCTTATTACACTTGACATATAATAATTATATCGACTTAAAACCCTGTAATTACCGAAATAAGAATCTCAGAATCCAAATTTTACCAAAAATTAAATCAACATGTGTATTTAATCTCCAAGTACTACTAGATAATGAATTTTTATGCTTTTTGGTAACGATATATTCAACTAAAACAAATATAGGAAATAATTTTTGCACCGCCAGAAAGAGACATTTCTGCTAGAGTATGTTTCTCCAGCTTCGTGTGTTATGGGAGTCTTCAAGGATCGAATGAATCAGTATTTTTACATTGTCGGGTGAGCGCCCTCTACCATTCTTCTTATCATTTTTCATCAGATTTGAGAGAAATAAAATGTAAGTATATAACTTTAATTTTAGGGAGTCGAAGCTGCTCGCGTCCGTAGGCTTTACCCTAGTTTCCCTACACGTGACTCCTGGGTGGTGCTAAACGAGCAGCAGCGAGGTGGTAGGGCGTCGGTGCCCGTCTGGATCGCGACCACAGTACATGGGTGTAAAGCCCGTCATAGTGACCAGTTTTGGCTTGTCGCGTTTCGGGATCAGCTTGCGTATATCCAGTAACTCATATACCTAGAGACCTTCAGTCGTGATATATGTGGGCCGACATGACGATGTAGACTACCAATGGATTTTCATCCTTTGAGAGTCATTTTCGTTTTTGGACTACACTAACAACTACAATAATTATAGTATAGTAGTAGAGATTGTTATAGTAAGTCAGCTTGTGTACATAGGTGTCAGAAGATCAGCTTGTGTACCTAGGAGCCTAGTTAGGTACCTAAAAACCTTCAGTCCTAGTATAACATATATGACGACGGCGACTGTCAATGGATTGGCGGTCGCTGTCGTTATACACTGTAATCCATCAAGTACGGTATGGCCATTTTATCGTGCAGATATAAAAAAAAATGTCTTATCATACTGTTTATTAATATACTAAATATCCGATGCCTAAAGCTGTTTCGTCGGCGAAAATGGAAAAAGTTTGATTGTGAGGAATTTTTTTGTCACTCCATGATTTGGACATTTTTATTTCGAAAAGTACGTTCTTTTACGCGAAGGTCTTTTGTTGAATTATACCCTGGAATTTTTTTTACGATACCTTCGGATTGAATCTTTTGTGTTCATTTTCCGGCGTGCCAAGGTATGGATGTCCATTTTCGGAAAGTGTCAAATACGGATTACGTTTTTCAATAATAACATATCGTCACGCTGTATTACTTTCAGGATGAGTTGATATATATTAGTAGTTGATCCACTTTGCACATATATGTCGTGACCAACGCGACCAGGTGTAATCTTTCATGTTGGTGGCGGTACAGCAACTAAGAACGGCGTTCTTTTGTGTTACTGCTCACGTTGGGCACGACTTACAAACGCAAGCTGAATTTAACCCGTAATGTATTATTATAAAAAAAATGTCAACATAAATTTTATTTTGTTTTTCTCTTTATTGTATTTGTTTTTTCTTTGTATATTTAATTGGTTATTCAAAACTGACTAGTTTTATCTTGCCGTTTTATATATCTCGACTTGATTTAAGATTTGTATTTTTTTAAACTGTTGGCTTATGTATCCTTTTATTGTCTTTTTATATTATTTATGTATTGCCATACATTTCCCTAAAAACGTAATAAATATACTTACACAATATATTACTTCGAATATTCAAGGAAAAGTAAATTATTTTTATGTTTATTTCAATTTGTCAAGCCTAATTGAAATGGCTTTAGCCGATCAACGTAAAGAAAAATTATTAGTAGACAAGATTTCGGCCCGGCATCCAAATTATTCAAACTCAACAACAAATGGGGCGATTAGCAATGATTTTTTTCTTCATTACTAAACGAGAATTTGTTTTAGACGCCCATTCTACGCTAATCTAAGGAATTCATCTCAATTTGTTTTTTAAAACGTTTTGTATATATCTCATTAAAATTTAAATAAAAAGCGTTTAATGTATATTTTTCAAATAATTATTGTAGCCTTGTGGATAACAGACCAGCTTCTATGCACGGCAACGCACACGGTCGTAGGTTGGAATCCCGGCACTTACCTCTGAGGTTTTTTATATTAGATACGTATTTAGTTACCATCAGAATATACCTGTCAGAATACCAGCGCTGCAGAGTCTAGTGCTCTGTAGCACAAGCTGAGACAGGATCCTTATTGGCGGCGGCCTAGACTTTAGTTATGTATTGTTTGTGATTTTTTATTTATTTTTATGTTTTTTATGTTTATTTTCATGTAATCTATTGTATCATGTTGTCACTTCTGTCTGGGTGCTGCTAATAAAACGTTTTCTTTCTTTCTTTCTTTCTTTCTTTCTTTCTTTCTTTCTTTCTTTCTTTCTTTCTTTCCATATGCTCACCGGTCAAGGAAAACGTCGAGAGGAAACCCGCATGGTATTTAATAAAATTGTCATTTAAGGGCATTTAAGTAAGGGCCTTGACACCCAGCAATCAGTTGCGGGGCTGATCACCTTAGCACGATAAATAAGCGCAAAGTGGATACAGCTACTAATCTTTTTTTTTTTTTATACCGACTCGACACAGTGACTGCACCATACCTGATGATAAGCATGGTGCAGTCCAAAAAACGCCAACGACTATCGAAAGGTAACAAAAAACCCATCGGTAGTCGCAGCGATCATTCCAGCCTGCACAAATATCTCTTCACGCTACGTTTAAAAGATCCCATATCATAGGATGGAGGGAACACGCTCGCCGGAAGACCATTCCACAGCCCAACGACACGGCAAAAGAAGGAGTTAGAGAACTTCTTTGTCCTGGCCGGGATGTGAGATACCGTATAGCTGTGACAACACAAAATCTACCCGGGTCTGGGAAACCAAACTCATCCCGTTGTCCGAGGAGTGAATAGCCTATTCAGACTTTCTCTCTGGGGGAAGTGAGTTTAGAGAGTCCACTCCTGCAAACCTTTCTTAAGAGCAGCACGCCGAACATTGCCCGCTTTTTCCTCTCATTCTGGCAGTAGACTAAAAACTTCCATGGTGTGTCTCAACTCGCTACCGTCTAGGCCGGTGGATCTATGTTCTTCCAATACCTGACGTACGAATAGCCTGATACATTCCAGAGGTTCCATCTCTGAAGACACCATACCCCTGAGGACCTTTCTATCAGATGGCGCGCAGAATTCGCACCGGTTATTTTTAATCATGGGCGGAAGGTACCTCTACAAGTAAAAGTGTCTCTAGTGCTCGGATCTTATACAACTCTGTAATTACTATAAGTTATTTTGACAACTCAGAATAAACAATATTTAATTGTGTTATTTTCCCGTTTTCTTTATCTTACAGTGGTTCGATTAAGTGACTATAGCATACATGATGGAAAGTATAATATAGTTCAAAAACGGAAACGATTACCAAGGGATGTAAATTGATTGATAGTCGACGTCTTCATATCGGTCCATGTATTCCATACCACGACTGAAGTCCTCTAGTATAAGAGCAACTGATCGTATACAATTTTGGTCCCGAAACGCAACAGGCCGTTCCATTCTCTCTGCCTACCCCAATAGGGATTTGCTTTGATGATAGATAGATGTTAATGTATGGCTCTCTAATTGTGCGAAGATAAAATAAAAAATCTCGTTACGCAAATGCGTTCCCGACACAAGTTTGAATTGCCCCGTGTGAAAAGCCATTATAAGCCGCTAAGGCCGTGCCAGCACACATCGCGGCAATGACGAATGACCAACAAGTCACGAATGTACACAGAACTTCACTCTGAGGCAGGAAGTGGCAGGAAATGGCTCCCTCTTCCGTTCGCGGCCGATGCGTGGAGGCCTTGGGGCCGGCGAAGCGTTCATTTTTGTTGTCGGATTTCTTTTCGCTTTTGCAATAGTAAATTACACCTGATTATATACAAGTTGTTATAAAAATATACACTATTGATTGAGAATATATACATATGTATAAGGCAATTACATAAAAATATATTATTATTTTTTGCTTTTCACACTAGCTCGACATAGTGACTACAGAGTACCTAATGGTAAGTGCAGTGTAGTCTAAAAACGAAAGCGACCATCAAAGGATGAAAATCCATTGATAGTGTACATCGCCATGTCGGCCCACATATACCATGACTGAAGGTCTCTAGGTATATGAGCTTCTGGATATACACAAGCTGATCCTGAAACGTGACAAGCCGAAACTGGTTACTATGACGGGCTTTACACCCATGTACTGCGGTCGCGATCCAGACGGGAACCGACGCCCTACCACCTCGCTGCTGCTCGTTTAGCACCACCCAGAAGTCACGTGTAGGGAAACTAGAGTAAAGCCTACGGACGCGAGCAGATTCGACTCCCAAAAAAATAATAAATATGTCTTGTGTAAGTGCCCTGGGAAGGGCAATCAGCTGGACTAAAACGTACGATGCAGAGGGCGCAACATGCAAGCGCAAAGTGGATCCGACCATTAATATATCTCTGCACTCCCCGTAAGGGATATAGGTAGCGTGATGGTGTATTTATTCTATTATTATTATTGGAATACATAAATTTCTAAAATATGTTCCAAAACTTCGCATATGTCTGAAAAGTTGTTTTTTGCCGCTCGTCAAAACATATTTCAAGTTACTCCACATAGGGTGCGATAAGTTCTGACTTGACATCAATGGTTGTCATTTCTCGAAGTTTTTTGTTACGTAGTCCAGTCAGTGCAAAAAAAAAGTTCCCATGTGGGTTTCCTTACGATATTTTCCTTCACCGGTTAGCATGTGATACCTAATCCCGTATTTAAACTGGAAAACCCCAGAGATACATACCAGAATACAAATCTATGACCACTCTCGTTTCTGCGTCGGATTCCGGTCATTTATCTAAGAGGCCACCACAACCACATATATATTGTATGTGATTTTTTATGTATATATTTCAAAATGACGTGATCGTGTTAAGATTGGGTACTTTATTTATCAGGAGTATAGTGAAGGGTTGAGCGCATCGCCAAGATCCAGGCGTGAGCGGTGTGCGATGTGTTAGGTGTATGTGGGGGGGTGGCGACTATTTAATCACCCCCTGCCAAGTAGACGGGGCCTGCAGAAGGCTAGACGTCGCCGGGTGCCGAGGAAGATGGCTCAGCCTTGCCCTTGGCACTCGGCAGGCGGGAGAAGAAACACCCCGGGGGTTTTGGTCGGTGCAAGTCCGACACACCGGGGGGCAACCCTCACCGCCCCCTGAGGTCCGTTAGGTTAGGTTAGGGTAGGTTAGCTTTCCACTGCTGTTCGGACCTGGATTCCGCCCAACATACACTCGCACATTGCCCGGCGTGGGGCAACGAGCGGCGGAACCTGGTCCGTAGGATCGGACACGACCTCTCTCTGCCAGCAGTGGTGTCGGCAATGCTGGCAGAGTATGACAACTGGAGAGCTGTGGTCTCCTTCTGTGAGGATATCATGTCCCAGAAGGAGGCCGCAGAGCGAGAACAGCAGAAAGCCGCTCGAAGGAGACACCAGGGTGCCGGCAACCGCCCTGGCACATCAGTCCCGGCCGATCGGTCGATTCACGACCGGTTGGCTGATGTCTTTGGGGTCGTGGCTGCTCAGGGTGGGGGCCCTGAGCAACTGGTTTAGCGGCCCTCGAGTAGTTGGCAGGGCATTGTGACGTGCTCTGCCTACATACAACGAGCAGTATCGGGGAGGGTATCATCTTCCCCCGAGTTTGTGCCCGTCGCGCCGCGCCCGACGGGGCTGTGGCGAATTGATTACAGGTCCCACAGTCCCCGCCAATGCGCAGAAGTAGTCACCTTGGGGTTTTTAGACGGTATAAGTCCGACACACCTCGGTCGCGCAACCCCCGTGCGGCTGAGATGGTCCTATGAGGAATTTCCCCAAGTAAAAAAAAAAAAGTTTAGGATAGGTTTAACCTCGGGTTAAAAAAAATAGTGAAGGGTTGGAATATGCTAGAAAGATACATGGTTAGATTTAGATATACAAAAGAAAAGTTTATATGTTTTGTTTGATACAAGAGTAGCGTTGTTACTAGTAACCAAATTAACCCTTTGCGTTCGTATGTCTGCTCTCAGCCACCACAGCAAGGAACCATACGAATCCTATACTGTATGCAACAATGTATCAATTTACACTTTTTCGAAACAAAATGGATGGATGGATGACTGTATTAAATAAATAGATATCTAAAGTTCACAAAAGAATTACCAAATCTTGTTTATCCATCGTAATCTTACGTGTTATGTGTCCCTGCTATTTCGGCGGAAATTAATTCCGACCAGTACGATACCAATGTTTAAATTTAATACGTCCGCAAAGGGTTAATATGCGTTCATACTGCGTCAAGATACATATTTAAAAACGCCAGTTTAATCTCTTTTTCATTCGCCGCGCGCCGCAATGCAATTTTGACTATTGCCGTCTACTAAAACTATGTAGTCTAACATGACAGTAGATTACACTGCTGGCCATGTTCCAGATAGTTTCGCGCGGTACTGCCCGTTGACGGCTCGCAGGATTAACCGGTGCTGTTTGCGCCGCACGCCTAGGGTATTTGTATTAGGGTTGTCTAGGGATGTAGCATAGGACTTTTTATTGGTATATGTTTAATAAATTCATATCAGTTGTTTTTAACTCTTTCCGCACAGTCGTCCACAAGTAAGAACTTAAAATGTATACTAAAACTAATATATTTATATCCGAAACATTTTTTTCGCATATAACACTCAGTTCAAAGAGTTTATTCTCATTAATATACAAATCACTTACATGAGAACATTTTGTTTAAATAGTTTAGGACAAGAAAGAGTTAATTATAAACAGGCTTGTGCTTGACCTCAATTTCACCTGTTAGAGAGTGGTGATGAGGTCAATTATGGAACGCGCTAATCCAACAGATCTATATTCGCTTGTTGCTTGAAGATTCCCATGTCGTAATGTGCTGGAAAAACAAACGCAGAATTACTATTTCGCCAAAAAATGTCGCTAAAACCAAATAGCCTTTCACCCGACGATATCATTCATATTAAAATATTTTTTTTCGGATATTTTGTTGTAACGGTTACATTGACGGATATTAATTACATCTCTAGTTTGTACGTTTATTTGTACTGAAGTGTATGAGCACCCTTTATGGGCGCTCGTGTCGTTTCCTAGTACTTTTATGTGTTTGTAATCTACATGAAGAAGGGTATTAATATATTTTATCCTAGATTAAAATCGTGTTTTGTTGTTTTCGACTTTATTATTAATGTATGGTAAGTGCGATAGTGGTTAAAATACATTTGAAATACAAAATAAATGACATGAACTCTTTCTGTATGGATTTCTGCCTAGTTTCCGAAAGTTCATGCACGTAAACAAATTTGGCTTTATTTCAATCGGCTGTATCTAAATATAATATTATTATATATTGGTTAGACATGCCTGGATCTCCTAGTTTTTGTTTATTAAAAAAAAATCCAATTTTAATCAAAGCTATAACAATTCAGTTCTATGAAAGTTTAATGTTTTAAAGCTTGTACCATAGATAACTCTTTTACATCGAGATTAAAAAGGGGCCGATATTTATGCGTATCCGTTTTGCGTATCCTTGCGTATTGCCTTTGCGTATACATAGCCGCAATTGGCTTTGCGGTATTCATGGTGACGAAAAATATCGTGAGGAAATCCGCATGGCATCTAATAAAAGTGTCATGAGTGCTAGTGCTGTGAGAACGGCGATTAGCTGCGCTACTGGTCTCATTGGGCACGATACATAAGCGCAAAGTGGATACAGCTATTAATGTATCTCTGCCCACCTTGTAAGGAATATAGTGTGACCATACAATATTAAGATAATATGACCGGTGGTCGTGGGTGTGGTTGTAGGAAGACACGAATTTGGCGTTTTACAGTTTATTTGCACTTTAAGGCACACCGAACTGCGACGTACACGCACGTACTCCCGCCTTGGGTCTCGGTAGTCGACTGTATTCTAAGCGTCCCGTGCGCGCGCGTTTCCTCTTACCCCGCACGTCTCGTAACACCCTAACGACCCTTAGGGCGACCACTACGTATCGGGTTACGTCTACATGCTATAATATATTTTTATCAAGAGTATATACGTATTTACTTTTTATTAGAATATAGCTGTCCCGGCAGACCTTGTTCTGCCCTATTTCTCTAAAACAAAGTCATATTGTTTTTTTTAATGTTAATAGCCTCCCCGTCAGATTTTTTTGAAAATTGTTTGAAAGAACCTGGCCTTAATGCTATATGTATAAAAATTGACAAATATTGACATTAATATTTATCCGTCACTCAATTGTTTTGCCTTCCCGGAACCCGTCCACTGACATTTAAACTTTATGGTATGGTGTTAAAGTTCAAATTGACTTTTAAATATTATTACGAATTTTTTGTATGAGAATATAGAAAAGTGTTGTTTTTAGACTTTTTCAGACAATTTTTTAATTTTTCTCTCCGTAATAACCTTCCCCAGACTTCAACAAACACAACAAAAAAGAAATCAGTCAAATCGGTTTAGTCGTTCTCGAGTTTCGCGCTTATCAAGACATAGCTGATCCGGCAAACGTAGTTTTGCTATATAAGTTATTGTAATATCTTCTATGATGTTCATTGAAATTAAGTGATGTCAAAGACAATTTTGTTCATAATTAAATACTCTTAATCAACAAAGCAGTTATTTGGATAAAGATTAATATTATTACGTTGATACAACTCTTAACAAATAATGCATTAATTTCGACCAAATTTGTTTACCATAAAAACGGTTCTAGTGACTTAATCTTAAAAGATAAACATATACTGTCGCGGACATTTTTTTTAGATCATCTCAAGAGGAATAATTCTTTCTTACATATATTTTTGGTATCTTGAACCGTTTTTGCAGCGCACGCAATGGAAGCCCTCAAAGATGAAAAATTTTGCCCGTTTTTTTCACATTGTCCATTATTTCTTCGCTTCTAATAATTGCATCGTGATGTTATATAGCCTATAGCCTTCCTCGATAAATGGTCTATTCAACTCAAAAAGAATTTTTCAATTCGAACCAGTAGTTCCAGAGATTAGCGCGTTCAAACAAACAAACAAACAAACAAACAAACTCTTCAGCTTTATAATATTAGTATAGATTTTACTCAACTCGATATTTATACTCTATTACTATAATATTCATTATATATATATATATATATATATAAGGGGTGTCTCAGAATGTTTTTCGTTTTTGAATTGACCAATACGCGCCGATCGCTGGTAGCAGGGGGAGGGGAGTGGTCTCAAACGCTTGGCCGGCTTGTTAAGTTTAGTAGCCATGAATCGTTTCACGGGACCGCAGCGCGCGTTTTGCGTGCGAGCGTTTTATAAAAACAACGATTCCTACACTATTGTTCGTCGTCTCTACAGGACACATTTTAATTTAACAAACTTAAAACATGTGCCAAGTGCCAATTTAATTAAACATTGGGTGTGCAAGTTTGAAGAGACTGGGAATACAATGCCGGACAAATCATCTGGGCGCAAAAGGACATCAAGGGCGAGCACGAACGTCGACCGCGTTCGCCAGTCTGTTATGGACGACCCACGACAGTCGTTGAGATTGCGCGTAGCTTCTCTGAATTTGAACAAATCTACGGTTTATCGCATTATTTCGAAAGATTTGCATTTTCACCCATATAAAATTGTTATTGTTCAAGAAATGAAGCCTGATGATCCTGATAAACGAGTCGAATTCTGCAGGACAATGAAAAACCGTTTTAGGAGTTTCAATAACATCTGGTTCTCCGACGAATCGAATTTTCACATCAACGGTCACGTGAATAAACAAAATTGCAGATACTGGGCTACCGAGAATCCGCTAGAACTGCATCAGAAGCCCTTGTACTCACCAAAAGTGGTTGTTTGGGCTGCCATATCAAGTCAAGGAATTATCGGTCCTTATTTTTTTGAGGATAACCGAGGTCGAACTCAGACCGTTAATTCTGATCGATATTGCCATATGATCCGGACTTTTTTGGCTACAGAAATGCAAAACCAGTCTGGCTACAACCGCAACACCTTTTTCCAGCAAGATGGGGCCACTTCTCATGTAACAAATGACTCATTAGCTGCTCTTCACGATTTATTCCCCGGAAGAGTGATAAGCCGCCGAGGAGACATAAACTGGCCACCGAGGAGTCCTGATTTAACGCCTGCTGATTTTTTCTTATGGGTCTACCTAAAAAGTAAAGTTTACAATCCATTGCCACCAAACCTGAACGTTTTGAAGCAAAGAATCACTGAAGAAATCAACGCTATTCCAAGAGCAATGCTCCAGCGAGTGATTGAAAATTTTAGCTCCAGGCTAAATGAGTGTGAACAAGTAAATGGTGAACATTTGCAAACGGTTGTTTTTCATAAATAAACTTCAAGATCTGCTCTTTAATTTAACAATAAATAAAACAAGTTTTAATGGATAATGTTGTTTTTTATTTAACATCAAAAAATGAAAAACATTCTGAGACACTTTTTATATATTTTTTATTCTGACACGACACTGTGACTGCACCGCACCTGATGTTAAGCATGGTGCAGTCCAAAAACGCCAATGACTATTGACAGGTAAGAAAAACCCATCGGTAGTCACAGCGATCATGCCGGCCTGCACAAATACCTCTTCACGCTACGCTTAAAGGATCCCATATCATAGGACGGTGGGAACACGCTTGCCGGAAGTCCGTTCCAAAGCCCAACGACACGGCAAAAGGAGTTAGAGAACTTCTTAGTCCTAGCCGGGATGTGAGATACCGTAAAGCTGTGACACCACAAACCCGCGCGCGTAGTTCTATTTAGGAAGGGAGAGGGTGGAACAATGTTATACAAATCAAATTTCAAAAATTATGTTTCAGAGTGAAATGGAATATTAATGTGATCTTTATTAAGTATATAAAATGATACATTAACGATCATTTGTGCAACAAATGCTAATTCCTAATAACCAATGTAACCAAAAAATAGTACAAAGAATTTCTGCAGATAAATCATTTTTCACGTGATATACGATCACATAAAGCGTTTCCGAAAGCAATTAGTTCCTGTTACGACCGCAGACGTGCGACACGACAAAACAATGAGCACTGAGTAGATGGTAAAAACGCTACGTTTTTTTGGCGTTTATTGTGTTTCCATTTTATTAAGATTGAGTTCGA
Organism: Automeris io; assembly: GCA_036320925.1. Taxonomy (NCBI): domain Eukaryota; kingdom Metazoa; phylum Arthropoda; class Insecta; order Lepidoptera; family Saturniidae; genus Automeris; species Automeris io. The sequence continues at coordinate 1,725,279 of JAUDJH010000018.1, forward strand.
ATGTACATAGCAGAAAGCAAAGATAGCGCAGAAGATGAAACACACTCGTTTAATAACTGTTGTTAAGACACTCTTAAGTTATATTATGATTAATTATGAGGCAACTTATAACAACTAATTACAAGGAGTATATCTGCTATTAACTTTATATCTTTTATTGAGGGGCCAAATGTTTCAATAATACACGTGCAAGATTTCTTAGGATTTATGTTTTAATTATCTTAATAAACACTCGGCACTCATAATACAATCAATCACAATTTTATAAGAGCACTATAGAGGGAGTGTTGCCATAGATTGCAAACAAATATTTTGCAAACAGCACCTTTAAAATTTACTTGAAATTCTAATATCTTTGGTACGGATAGTATTGTCTCAGTGCAGTTTCTGTCCGTCTGCTTTTCATTTATCACTGTTGAATCACCAGTGCTTTTACGTTTTAACATCTCTAATTATGATGATGGTGAAAACGGCCCATGGAGCAAATAATGAAAATATTCATTTTATTATTATATTTTAAAAATTAAAAGCGATTAATATTTCCTATATTCTATCAATTATGTTTTTTATAACTTTTTTAATTATTATTACAGTTTTTTTTTATACTGGCTGCTATTCCAATTACCAAAATCCGATTATATTATTTCTATTTCTACCTCATTTTGGTCAGACACATTAGTACGAATAACCTAATTATATCTTCATATGTCACAAATCTCAACAAAATGCTTGTCAATTTATAAATTTACGTTTTTATTCACTTATTAATTGAATTTATGCGTAATGATTTTACTTATATAATCGCCACGTTCCCCACGAATAGTGCGTTTACTATATTAATAAAAATAAATAATGTAACCCATAGAACATTGTTGGGTTTACGATATTGCCGCAATTATACCAAGCCGATTTTAGGCATTTATTTTTATGTCACTACTGGAAAATTGGGGGTTGGGCAGTGCTTTTATAGTTTGAAGTTAATGAATTTGATTTCATTGTAACTTGTATTGTTGAAACATGTTTCAAGTACGTAATTTCTTGAACCGAATAGCCATTGTAGATTTCATAACATTCCCTTAAATTCAGTTTCTTCAATTAAAGAAAAGTTTATTATTAATCTGGAGAAATCCAGATGTACGTGCCGGGATTCGGGTAGCCATTAAATTAGATAATATTAATAGATAATTTAAATAAATTTAATTATACACGAAATAACATTTTTAAACCTGATAACTTTAATATATCTCGTAGTATGAGTTAAGCCCATCCAACGATAGCATGTGTTAGGAATTTTGCAGAAATTCAATAAAGCGCTTTAACGAAACCTTTCTACACGGTTCAGTGGGTCTGCGTCTGTTTGCTAGCGAACGATAAGCTTTTTTATGGAGAAACAATCTTTTTGTAATAATATTATGTCTGTAATATAAAAAGATTTCCCGTGTTTTGCTCGGAATTGTTGCTTATGCTAAAAGAAGTATAGGGAGACCCTTGTTACGTTTTAATAATTGTGCAAAGCGAGATGTGATTTTAATATACGATTGAAGTGTTGAAGTGGGATGAGTATGCTCATGATTATGATGGCTGAAGAAAGCGCGGGTATGAGAGTTGTAAATCGCACGATAAAAGGCTTGGTCCTGTAGGGGGAAGGGTTCTTGAATCGACTTGTATAGCCGTGGGCTTGTAGAAAAAGTGTAAATGTGACGTTGTTTTTAATCGTCTTTCATAGACGCAAAGGCCATTGATTGATTGATAGGTTTAAAGACATTTATGTTCCCGTTTCATTAAGCGATTTAACTCCTCTTTTTCGCTGAGAACCGTCATGAAGTACAACTTGCTTCCTGCATCTTCCAGCATCTTACAATATGGGAATCTTCAAAATAACTTGTGAATTTGTTGGGTAAGTGCGCTCAATCATAGCCTCATTATCACTTTTCATCAGGTGAGATTGTAGTCAAGCGTAAGCCTCTTTGTAGCAAAAAAATAAGAATCCGCACATAGTGATTAAATAGCGCCAAAATTTCTAAGCTATATACATTTATTAATTTTTATGTTTCTGTTAACAGTATTTCAATTCTACAACGATTTCTTCTCACTACATTTTGGACTACGTCACAGCTATGGGATTTCGAAATTCGGAATAGGATAATGTCGTAGTAGCGCGTGGATCAACGTGAAGCAATATATTTTCAAGGTTTCCGTAATCTTATTCATTTCCATCTTGTTCTATCGTGTTTATTATTAACTTTGTGGCATTTTTTAATAAAAGTACAGTAAAAGAACGCCTTAATTTAATTAAAATGAAGAGAGTACAACGCACCCAGTTGGGAATATCTTTGAAATGTCGTGTAAATTTTGCCTTCACTTTTAGCCCGCGCGTGTATGGATTTTTTATAATTCCTAATTTTGTGATATAAATGTATTAATACTAGTTGCTTCGTAGTAAAATGAATTAATTTGCTAATTAATATAATAAATAAAATGAATTAATATAAATCGCTTACGCTGAAACCCCAACCTAACGGCTATTTTAATTAACTCCGATAGAGGAATTTTCCGTACCACCGGCCGTCGGAAAAATTGTTTCAAACAACTGTGTTAATTGAGAAATTATATTTCTTGGAGCCCAACCGGCCTTTCATCACGTTTTCTCTTAACTTAAAAGATTTAAAAGTACAAGTTGTTTCACAGGGCGCTCGCAGACACTCGTAGGTAATGAGTTAAGTGACTTTAATAGAGGCGAAAATGAAGAGCATTGAGCATTGACCAAAAGTCACCCGCTTGTAGGCTTTCATCGGCTGGACTTTGGAGAGTGTACTCAACAGTATTATTCTCTGATTCCACCATTTCTTATACCCGCAAAATCAATGCATACCGTGAGGTATCGATACCATCTTGATGTATTAAATATTCCCCGTATCCAGTACTATAGGTTCGTTTCATCATTCATAATGCGAACAGCAAAGGAAAGGAAGACGCTCCCTACGTTTGACGTTCCACATTCTAACGATCTGCGAACCTTTAAAAGAATGCTGATTAGGTATTTGTTGCGCGTATATATTCCATCATCGAACTCATCTCTACCTACCACCGTGTGTGAATGAGGTCATGCCTGTAAGTAATATTAAAAAAGATTAATTTAAAAGTACTTACTTTAAAAAGTTGTTAAAACATCAACCAAAACGGCAAATATTAATAAAAATATAATACGGTAAAACTTCTAAGCAGCTAATAGATTACTGAAAATGTATCCCTAAAGTAGATATATCATGATTTATGAAGTGATCTAAGTTAATAGATATAAGCGTTGAAGGCAGAATTGAGTTCAATAATCCAAAATTTTATTTCCTAAGTTTGAGGTATTAGCAGTTGTTTATCATAAACAAATGATAAGGTAGACTAAGTATGTCCTGAGGGCACACTTACGGCGCACTTGAGGGAGTGCGTCTCCCAACATATCTAGGCGTGAGCGGCGCGAAGTGTTCCCTAGCGCTGCTCCAAGACAATAAGGATCACACTACCCCTCGCAATGTAGAAGAGATGTGGCCTGCTTTAAATATAAGGCCAGACGTCGCTAGGTGCTGAGGAAGTAGGTAACGCTGTGCCTTTAATCCCGGCCGCCGGATAGGAGGACCACCCCGGTGGTTTTAGTCTGTAAGAGTCCGGCACACCAGGGAGGCGATGAGGACCGCCTCCCTGATTGATGTATATGGATTTCTACTGGGCTACCAGAAATACTAAGCACGTCACTAAAAGGGACAAAGAATAATAAAAACACTTAATAAAACTTTGGCCCACACTAGGATTTACTTCACACGCACACTACACAGCTTCACGAGAATGGGTGAGTATCTTAAGGCACTCAGAATGCGAGTTTTATGATTTGGTGGCAACGCAAGAGCTCGCCTGTGGATACTGACCGTGGATTGACCGGCCATCTAGGAAAAACGACTGATAGTAATCTATTAATTTATAAATGTACACACGAATACATATATAAAGGCGTTAACGGAAGATCAGCGCCGAGGGTGATCCTCTCTCGACATTTATGCTGAATCAACAAGGTTTTTTGTTACCAAGGCAAATGTATTGGTAATTTTTTCCTTATTTCTTTTCATTAGCGTGTCCATGTAGCTCTATGTTGTAATTAAATTCATTATTCGCTAATATCTTTTATCTTAGACTATAGTCAAAGATACGAGATCATTTTGTTTCCGCAACAGCGCACCAAAATCTACGATTATTCAAGGATTTACCAACACGTATATTGTGTCGAAGTTAATTTGAAAATATGTGAATGAGCCTTGGTATAATTACTGCAGGTTACCCCTACCATAGGAGTTTTTAATTGTATTTGGTTACTTAAATATAATAAATATTAAATTACAAATAAATATTTATACTAAACTAGCTGCCCCGGCAGACCTTGTTCTGCCCTATTACTCTAAAACCACGTTACATTGTTTTTTTTTGTGTTAATAACTGCCCAGTCAGATTTCATTCTGTCAAAAGTTATTGGCCTATCGCAGTCTAATAGAAATAGATTTGCATTGAAAGACTTACCATAAGTCATATGTAAGGTAATGATATTTTTATTATAATGCCTTATACGACACGTTATTTTTGTTTGATTACGTGACGTATAAATTATTATTTTTATTAATGACACGACACCTCTAATCAACTTGAAGGCATACCAAAGACAATCCTAACGCACCTTTGTTTTATTTTGATCGACATCATATGTTTGACAACTGGGGTCAGAGTGGTTTGTGTGGGAAAAGAAAGTTGTTGCTTTTACTATTTTCCTCGTATTTTTTACTTTTTTTTCAATCCATAAGAACCTTCCCTAGACTTCATCAAATACAACAAAAGAGAAATCAGCCAAATCGATTCAGCCGTTCTCGAGTTATCCGCTTAGCAACACATTTTGCGATACATTTTTATCTATATAGATAGATAATTATGATATATCGTCACGCTGTATATTTATCGGGGTAAGGAGAGATATATTAGTGCCTGTATTCACTTATATGTCGTTCCCAATGTGACTGGTAGCGTAGCTGGTCGCCGATCTCAGAGCATTTAAACATGACATTTCTCTTAGATATCATAAGGTTCCCTCACGATGTTAGTCTTCATCGGTCAGCATGAGGTGCATAAATCCGTATTAAATGGTGATTTAAATTTGAACAGTGTTAATTGAATAATGTTTCTGTATAAGACAATAAATACATCTTAACGCTAAATAGAGATTTGTGTATTGCGAGTTTAGACTACATTTATTTTGGTGTTGTAAGGCGACCTGCCGGCCATCGTGTCGGCAACCCAGCGTGCGCCGCCGCCAAGAGGCCCGTGCGCAGAAGGAGAGGGGGTACATACCATCGTGTCCCGAATGCCGCCCCCGCGGCAATGAAGACACAGGAGAAGTCTTCGATTACTCCTGTGCCGCGGGAGGAAGTTCCTGCATCGGCTCTGCCGAACTTCCAGCAGGGTTTTTCCTACGGAGGGTTGGGCAGCTCGGCTGAGGGGCCAGCTATTTAACAATGCTCCGATGGTGTAGTGTGTGCTCCCACACACCACAAGGCGTTGGGGAGGCGACCATCGGCCTCCCCTACTTTCATGGTGAGCCCGTAATGGGGCAACGCGCAGTGCCGGGTTCTGGAAAAGGCGCTAATAGCCATGCCCCCCGGCACATGCTGCGCTCGATGGACCACCCCAAAGGTTATAGCTGATGCAAGTCCGCCACACCGGGGGAGTGGCCCTCACCACTCCCCTGACGGTCTGTTAGGGATTTCCTCTGGGTTAAAAAAAAAGGTATTGTAAGGCGCAATTAATATGTAATTTAAAGTGCTAATAAGTAATTTGGAGCACATTATTACAAAAAGGGAAATTACTATAAGAAAAATAATAAACTTTAGAATGCCAACTTCAGTACAAGTATAATAAATCAATTAAAGTATGTTTGTTTCCATTGTTTCTAAATATCATGCATCAAATTAACTTGATTTTCGAATACCAATAGTAAGGTCTATAAAGATAGACCCACATAGGTGATAAATTTATGATGGGCTCTTTATAAGGGTACGTTATTTATGTTTAGCCATGATAATGACTTATAGGCCTTAATCGAGTATTACTTGTTTTAACAACGTCCCGTTTATTGGTAATAATGGGCTATTTATTTGGATACCTTTTATTATGGAGTTTTAACGGATTTTTTTAATGAGTTACCTTTCGTGGATTGCTATATTACTAAAAAAGGTGAAGTGCGTAAACTCTTTCTATCGTTTTCTTAATAGTTTGCCTAAGTACTAATTTAGCAAATTTTTATTTAGTCGATTAGATAAACATATAATGTTTATGCAGTCTATTTAAAACTTTCCGCATATGTAGCGAATCCTGCGGCTGAGTACAGCGCACAGTTGTACAGTTGATTTGATAAACGAGGGAGATATTTCAGAATACAATAATATGTACCTTCTTGCAACTAATCGAAATGTAAATAACTATAGTCCCTACTCGGGCCGGGATAAGTTTATATACTTATGCTGTTGCACAAAGACACTTGTGCGGGATAATTTTATGCTAAAGATTTGTAATAACTTAAGACAATTAATTAACAAAGTACTTGCCAGTTGACAGTGGTAGTCAGGCACTTCACAAATCACTCAATGTGTATCTATTTTGTATGTAGTATGATGTAGGTGAGGATTTGTGAAGTAAGTTAACGAATTTGTAATTATTATAAGCGATTATGTTGGGGAAAATTGCGATGCGACGTTTGTAGTTTTCAAAGCGAGATCAATAACGTCAAAAAAGTTGTGTCGCAGGTGGCGCTTGCGTTTGGGTGCGTTTACACTTTTATTGTTTTGATGTACCGGGGTTTCACCTTTTGGCTTGACTATTCGCTGACAAAGTATAAAGAAAAATTTATGAACAAATGAAAATAAATCCATCAAAAGTGTAAACACCGTAGCGAGTGCTCGGTATTTCCAGATTAATTACATACTTAAGTAACACATACTCACCAGCAGTTACGTGCTTAGGATATTTGGACAAAGTAAGCAGAATTCACGTAATTATTTTAATATTATATTATTATAGTAAATCATAGATTACGCTCATGAGAAAAATACACGGCGTAAAAATAGAATAGATATAAATATAAATGTTTTCTTGTTTTCTTTAACTTTAAGAAATTTATTCCGGACTTATTTATTGTAAGGTCATGCAATGTTTTAATGCATCCATGGAATGACCGCTACTTCTCACCAGTATAGGAAAAACACCGTAATAAAACCCGCGTGAGTAATAATAATGTCTTATTAGTAAAATAACATAGCAATTGTTGGTGCAAGTCATTCTAAGCCGATATTATTATATCTGCCATTCCTGCTTCCAGCCTTGAATTTATTTCGGCGTTTTTCTCAAGGTAGTCGCTTCCGAAATGCAAGCAGATCACCGTTAGATTTCCGTATTTCAGCTGGCGACCCAAATCGAGGTCCGAACCTAAAGGTATCCTCTTGCGTTGTCATCCAACCCATAAACTCGCTGGCTGAGCACCTTTTGTGCTCGCTCCCCAGGCCCAATGAAGTTGTGGATGTCTCTCCCGATCGGCAACAAACTACCTGCCGAAAAAAAAAATCTGCCATTAAAATAAAGGCATAAAAAAGCTGGACAAATACAAGCGAAACTGCATGCTAAAGCTAGTAATTAATAAACCCGAAGGTTTAATCAATATAAATTCCCTTTAGGAACTGAACGGTACCTAATTTTATTCCAGGCATTAAATTAAGACACGGATGTCAGTAATTCACGGTATATAGCATCAATTAGTGGACATCGGGGAACGGACAAACGTGTTTAGTAGACAACTGATGATGTCGCATTTATTGATGGACTGATAATGGATGAGTCATGGATAATACAAAAGTTGGATAGCCACACCAAAAATTTTTGTTTATATTATTTTTTTCATATAGGCGTCGCCAGCAGGCGAACTCACTATTCCATTCTATTGAATTCATATAATATATAGATAATTACAATAACAAATATACAGTGACTATCAAAGTATCTACAACATACATTTCAGTGGTCAGTTTCATATAGGTATTCGTAAAGTCAGCATTATCAGTCGTCAAAAAAAGCGATAAATAACAATAATGAAAGGTAAAGTGAGACAGGATACTGCGAATATAAAATAAAAACAAGATTAAAACTATTATCCATATTGGTTTTGTCACTATATTCGATATATGGAGCTACTCGTGTAAATCGTTTAGACAGAGCGATGTTCTGCGAAAGGTAGCAAAGATTGAGTTAGAAGAGTTGAAGACCGACCTCAATAGCGCTTATTAGGAAAACCATATGCCTTAGCAGTGGTCTAGTATGGGATAGTGATGATTATATAGTAAACTAGCTATCCCGGCAGACCTTGTTCTGCCCTATTTCTCTAAAACAAAGTCACATTGTTTTTTTTAATGTTAATAACTTCCCCGTCAGATTTTATTCTGCCAAAACCTATTGGCCTGTCGGCTGTTTTTTGAAAAATGTTTGAAGGAACCTGGCCTTAATGCTATATGTATAAAAATTGACAAATATTGACATTCATATTTATACGTCACTCAATTGTTTTGCCTTCCCGGAACCCGTCCACTAACATTTAAACTTTATGGTATGGTATTAAAGTTCAAAATGACTTATAACGAATTTTTTGTATGAGAATACAGAAAAGTGCTATTTTTAGACAGTTGCAGGGAATTTTTAAAATTTTTTTCTCCTTAATAACCTTCCTCAGACTTCATCAAACACAACAAAAAAAATCATCCAAATCGGTTTAGCCGTTCACGAGTTTCGCGCTTATCAAGACATTTTGCGATTCATTTTTATATTATAGATATCTAATTACACAAGACTAGTATTGATATTCAAATATATAAGAAATATGAAAACATATTCAAAAAGAAATATAAAAACATATTCAGTAAATGAATTTGAAATTAATTTTAGAAATCTGCACAACTTCTAACAGAAGTGTCATGTGTAAGTGCCCTGAGAACGACGATCAGCTGTGCTACTGGTCACGTTGGGTACGACATATAAGCCCAAAAGCCACAGCCATTACTATATCTCTGCTCACCCCGAAAGGGATATAGCATGACGATATATTATTATTAATTTTAGTAATAAATGTTTACACTTGCTGTCAACGTAGAAAGTCATTTAATAGAAGGCGTAGTTATTAAAGCGAAACTTGAAATTATAATGATTTTTCTGTTTTAAAACCAAAGGAATTTAGTTTGAGTAATAACTCGAGCGTAACTGGTAACTGAAATTGAAAACATTTTGTTAATTGTAGATTTAAAAATTAAATTGCGTATCATAATTTGCTCGCCATTTTGCTCTTGATATTGTAACAAGAAAAATAATTATACATTTATAAAGCTTAGTGTCGCATATTCTCATAAATTTTAGAACGCTTTTAAACTGTAATAGATAATAAATTGCAAATAAATCTATGGTTCATTAGTGTTTAAGAGTATCTTAAAATTTAAGGAATAGATCTGAAACTGAGGGTAAGTTACGTATTTATCTCCTCGAATAAGCAAGCGTTACCTATCCAGTAACATTTATTCCATGTTCCATAAACTATGCATCTAAAACTGTGAGTTAAACCACTATCTTATAAATCAAGCGACAAACTAAATTTCCCCATAAAATCGGAATACAGCGCTAGAGATCAACGACCCTCCCTTATTGGAGAAAGGTTGGTTTAATGTTTCAACTCATTTTATCTTCGTCCTGTAAGGCATATGTCATATTAAAAATCTGTCTGCAATCTAAATTATTTGTGACCTAATCTAAAATTAATTATCATTTATAAAATTACTTACAAGTGAAAACATTTAAAAACAAAGGGTTCAAAATTTCTGGAAAATAAATACAATTTTACTTATTATGAAATTATTCTATGTGTTTAGTTTTTAATTTATAATAATAATTTCATTTAATAAATAATTACATTTATGATGTTACAATGTATCTAATTAAATTTTGCATGGAGTTTGCTGCCGCTAAATTCGGCCGAAAATTTGGAAATATTTGTTATCCGGGATATTATTAATATCAGTAAAGTGGATTGAAAAAAAAATCTGGCAGAGGAATGACAATACTTAGCTTGTAGAAATAAATTACCGTAATTAATTTTTATGTTATTTTATATTAGCTCGGAAAAATACACTGTATGACATTACAGCAAACATTTTTTAGTTGCTGTTACCGTACACTATCATACCGTGCATGATCTTACCGTTTTTTTTCCTCGTGGGCCCGTCTCGGCCGCACTGGGGGGTTGAGCGAAATCGAGGTGTGTCGGACTTGTATCGACTAAAAACCCCAAGGTGACTTCTTCTGCGCATTGACGGGGACCGCGGGACCTGTAATCAATTCGCCACAGCCCCGCCGCGCCGCGCCCGCTGGGCACAAACTCGGAGGAAGATATCTTCCCCGACACTGCTCATTGTATTTAGGCAGAGCACGTCACAATACTTTGCCTACTTCTCGAGGGTCGCTAACCAGTCGCTCAGAGCCCCCACCCTGAGCGGCCGCGACCCCAAAGGCATCAGCCAACCGGTCGTGGATCGACCGATCGGCTGGTACTGATGTGCCGGGGCGGTTGCCGGCACCCCGGTGTCTTCTTCGAACGGCCTTCTACTGCTCTCGCTCTGCGGCCTCCTTCTGGGACATGACGTCTTCACAGAAGGAGACCAGCATTATCTTACCGTGCACTATCTTACCGTAGGTACCTCATTACACAGTACCATATGTTATGGTACGTACTACGTATTGGTACCGTATTCTTAAAATTAAAATATTCTCTTAATTTTTGTTCGATTTATTTGCATTTCTGTATTAGCACTCAGTTTTAATGCTCATATTTGAAATAAAGTAATGAATATGAAAATTAAATAAAAGTGCTACAATAATAGACAAGCTCAACAGCAAATATTACTGAAAAGCTAGGCTGAATATAATATAAATAATAGTTATTAAATGCTAAATATTAATGTGAACACCATTAACAATTAAGGTATATTTCGCAATAATTATATTTATGTTGGCAAGCATAAAAAAGTGACAGGAAGGATATGGCAGTGTTTGACACTTCTTAATGGCGGCGGTTTAAGTAGGAGTGTGGCGAAAAAGAAGGCGTTTGATATTGTGTTGGAGTTCTGTAAATGAAAAACAAATAATTATGTGGTCGAATGGCGTGTTTACCAACTACCAAATATGAAAGTTTTCGAGTTTATAATAATATAATATTTTACCCTTTAATATAAGGTATTTTACTAAATATAATAAACTAATAAGATAACCAAATAACTGAGATAAGAAAATCATATAATATTGGTGTATAAGATACTATGCTTTTTTTGATATTATAATAATAATATATCCTCACGCTATATCCCTTTCGGAGAGACTAGAGATACATAAGTGGTGTATTCTCTTTGCGCGTACGAGTGTCTGACCTTACCAATAGAGCAACTGACCACTGTTCTTAGAACATTATCTATCGGTGAGCTTGTGGTGTCTAATGGCCAAAATTAATAACCTATCCTATCCCCAATTTTAGATTCGTTACTATAGCAACTATAGCACATCTCTTTTCGCATACACAAGTTGGAAAAGGAGAGGTATATCCATCAATCTGCGAATTAAACGTAGATAGGTTATTAATATTGGCAGAAGTCTATACTTAATCTGGAAAAATTCAGAAGTACGTGCTAGGATACAAACCTATGACCATTGGCGTTGTTTTTTTTTTGTTTATTTATAATAACAAGTTTTATTTTATTTAAAATTATTTAACAACGTCCGGTTATTGGTAATAATGGGTTATTATTTATTTGGATTCCTTTTATTATGGAGTTTAAACCTAATCCTAATTCTCCTCGTAATATTATTTTACATAGAACCATAAGTTTATATCTTTTTAAAATTACCTACGATATATCACTAGATTTACGATAAAGAAAATTAATTCCGAATAATTTATGCATTCTACGGCAGCGTAATAAAGTGGTAGGAGAGGCCGGGTGACTATAAAATATTATTAAAATACATCCAACAGACACGGCACGAAATTTTTACTTTATCACTTAGAATGTTAATGATAACTGGCGAATGGAGGTGTTCATAAAATTTTAAGATAGTGCATGAATTTTTATTAAATATGTAATCTTATTTTAACAACATAATTATATAAGTAAAAAGAAAAAGAAAGGCATTAGAAGTATTGAGGGTCATCTAATTTTAAATTGTGAGTGTTAATATCATATTTGTATTTTTATTTTGATTTAGCTGTGGTTTATTGTTTATTTTAATTCTGGTTATTGTATTATATTCTGTTATTTCCTTCTTCTTTTTATCATTAAATTTTAAATTGTTTGGTTTTCGATGTAAAATTTGACTTCTTTTATTATTATTATCTTTATTCATTATAAATACAATATTTTTAAATTTTAAAATAAATACATATGTAAAATATAATATATAAATTTTAAAATATAGAAACATGCAGACCCACAGGGGCGAGGCCTAAGGCCCAAGCCACCGGTAGTTAGGAGCTCAGAGTGAGGAACCTCCTAACAATGCGTGCCGTATTGAGTAAAACTGCCTTCTGTATCCGGCCCTTGACCAAACAACCTTATTATTATTATTATTTTGATTATTTTTGGTGCATTCTGCGGTAGCCTTTACCAGTTAATGCTACACCTTTGTTGTCATAAGTTATTATTCTTATATTTCTATTTAATATATCTGCCACTTGCTGCCCTATAAACTAATAAGTGAAAAGTGATTTGTGTATTTTTGATTAAACTTAAGATGATTGATTAATAAGGTTATTTTATATATACATGATGGTTTGGGCACGTGGAGAGGATGAATGATGAAAGCTTGATGAAAAAGATATGTAGTTTATGGGATCTTTGGATCAGGACAAACACAGATTAAAGTTCAAAAAGTCCTTTATTGCATTTTTACTACGTCTTCATATAACAGAGCGCTCACGTTGAAAAAAAATCCGTTTATCCTCTCTCTCTTTCTATCTTTCCTTCCTTTCACTCACATACGTTCCGATCTACGCATTTACTACTTCATACATAATAATATTTCACACAATAACATTCATCCGACAGATATATAATATGAATGTGTGTGGAAGTAAGAGCCGAGCCCGACCGAGACTTGAGAGAGAGAGAAGTGGCGTTGCAATCTCTCTGCCTACACCTATGGGGATTCAGCGTAAATATAAGTGATGATTGTAAAGTTGTAGATCAAAAATTAAACAAGCTGATTAGGAATATAATATGCTACTTTAGATAATTAACATTATACTGGAAACGGAATAATTATCAAACCGTGGATAAAAAAAAATGCTATAAGCCTTTTTTTTGTTAATCCGGTGGAAATCCCTACGGACCGTCAGGGGAAGTGGTGAGGGCCACTCCCCCCGGTGTGTCGGACCTGCCCCGACTAAAACCACCGGGGTGGCAGCACTGCCCTCTCTTCGCCTTCGCCGAGCCTGGGAATCCGAATACTTCCGACGGCTCGGCGGGAATGTTATAAGCCTAACTTCGTTTTAAAATAATTGAGCTTAATTGGAAACGATTTTGTTTTTGTTATTACATCTTCATACATTTCATATAGTTTTTTACATTGACGATATTTGCTAATTTTATTAGTGTAACCAAAATGTTCGCCCCCGGGTGGGCTCGAACCACCAACCTTTCGGTTAACAGCCGAACGCGCTAACCATTGCGCCACGGAGGCATATATCTGTATGCACCAAAACTAATAATTTATTAGCAGTTTTGTTATGCTAGTCACATACACTGGCCAAACTTAACTTAACTTGGTTTAGTTCGTAATAAGACCATAGGTAGACCGGTGGTAAACATATATATGTGCTAAGCAATTATACCCTGTGACTAAATTATCAGCAGTTTTGTTACGTTGGCTTTATACGTTGGCCAAACAAACCCAAGTATTGGCACATTGACATTGACGCGCTAATAAATTGTGCCACAGACACGTGCGCTTGTCCACCCGTATCATTAACTTGTCTACATTTTTGTTATGTTGGTAGTATATGTTAGCCAAACTTAGACTAAAGTATTGGCATATTGGCACAAGCCAATGTAACACCGGGAGATCCTTGTAATGTAATATTTTTTTTCCAGGCAAAGGCGGTGTATAGCAACTAGTCGTATTATAACATTAGGCTATATAATGTAATCATGAAAATTTGTAAAATATAAAAATATATGTAAATTTATTTAACCTACGATTAGAGATGCGAAGACACATGAAAACTCACAGATGATTTAACAGTGATAAATAAAAATCACACGAATTGAGACTGAGATAGCAGTATGATAATGCTCCGCGTGCGAAAGAGATAAAGCTAATAGCAGGCAAGACCCATGTTATAATATGTCACATTCATAACTACAATAGAATTATAAGTTTCTTAGCAATAAAAAAACAAATCATGAAACCAACGAGATATCTCAGAGCACAATAAACCTCTTCTAAACATTACAACCCATTACATCAGAATGCTATTATGAAGAATCCATTCAACACAACGTACTCTGAGGCTTTATCATAAAACTATAAATTAAATAACATACCGTTCAGTAATCAATGTCAGGGGAATAAAAAGTTGGGACATGTTTTAATAACAATAAACTTTATAGACCATTCAGTCATTTATTATTACGGTCATTTTAATTTGAAACGTTAAAATCTGAGTGTCCTCTTAAACGATTTTAAATAGTTAATTGAATTTCCACTAATCGGTTTGTGGTTAATGTATTAGTACAGGTATTGATAGCACCAGAGGTAGTAGCATTCTGCGAGGCAGTTATGAAGCAGAAGGAGGTCTCCGAAAGGGTCAGAGAGCGAACATTTTCTCTAGCCGCTCAGCGGCCAAGGCACCGTCGCCGGAGGGACGCGTTCGCCCAGAGTGAGCGTGACATCCCCCGGTGATAATAGGCGGGCAGTAGACTTGAGGGAGTCTGCTGCGCGGACGAGAGGGAGACAGTACGCAGTGTCTAGGGCACAGCCTGTGAAAGAGGTATTGGAGGCGAGGACTCTGATGGTCCTATGTAGGATATTCCCCCGGGTTACCAAAAAAATGGTGTTGATAGCACTAAGGGAGGGAGTAAGAACAACTACACTGGTCAGTCGGCGGCCAAGGCATCGTCAACGGAAGGATGCGTTCGCCCAAAATGAGCGAGAAATCATCCCTCGCTGATAATAACAGGGCAGTCGACTTCAGGGAGTCTGCTGCCCAGAAAAGAAAGAAATGGTGCGCAGTGACCGGCGCGTAGCCCGTGAGAAAGGTTTGGAGGCGTGGGCTCTTTACACGCACCTCTCCCAGAGAGGAAGCATGAATAGGTCTATAAGTTTCCCCGACGACTGGACGAATTTGGTTTCCAACCCAACCCATAAACACGCTGGCTGAACGCCTTCTGTGCTCGCCCCCTAAGTCCGGTTGAATTGTAAAGGTCTGTCCTGGCAATCAACATTCGTCCACATAAAAAAATGGACTGAAAAGATGATGAGGTATGGGTGATATAAAACAGCAAGTTTCTATTAAATTCAAATCCTCAAAAACCAGTAGTCATTTTTTACCTGCAACGAAGCCTATCATTTCATATAACAAATCACGCCCACACTAATATATAGTTGCGAGCGCAGTCGGACACCTAATACGTGACGCTTTAATTATATTGTGTATTAATAAAAATGTTGACATGTTAATTTTACGAACGTAGGTGTGGCTGCCTTGATGCCGCTCATCATATTTTATTATTTCTTTTTGAGGATTACCGTGGTGTGAAATGAGGAAAGAGAAAGTAAATCTAACCGTCTATCAGTCTAATGTTTTAAAATAAAAATTACTGTTAAATTTGTTTTTGTATCTAAGATCTTCTTTCTAATCATTAAGACATTCTCTTCCATGTATATGATGACGTATTCCAAATCTTCTGGGAAAACAAATTAAGGAAAAATTAGTATTATAGTATTAATGGTATGGTGGTTTAATGACTTCAGTTTTAATAGTCACACAGCTAGATCGCTGTGTAAATGTAAATGTATGTAGCAATCATAGATGAGCAAATATAATCGGATTAAAAAAAAGATTACAATTACATTTTACGTTTTTTACCATTAATATGACTGCATTTTGCTCATCTATGTTTTAAACACTACAGAATCCCAGATTGCATACATATTTATGATATCTTAATGTTTTAAATGGATTTAATGAAAAGTACAGAGCAATATCATTAAAATTACGACTACATTTTGTAATCATTAATCAGATTACAATTTGCCTATCTCTGGTAGCAATTCATCTGTTTCGGTCTACTGTAGGCTATTTATTAACCATAGGCCTTCCTCGTACTTCGCAATTATCTTCGGTAAGAAAAATCAAGAATCAAGCATCGGTTCATAAAGCAGAAATTATTGACAAGCCGAAGAAGAGCCTCTTGTAATAATATACAAAGAAATTAATATCCCGTGTAAAAAAATGCCTTTTTTTTTTTTTTTTTGGTAACCCGGTGGAAATCCCTACGAACCTTCAGGGGAGCGGTGAGGGCCGCTCCCCCGGTGTGTCGGACCTGCCCCGACTAAAACCACTGGGGTGTTCCTTCTCTCGTCTGCCGGATGCTAAGGGCAAAGCCGAGCCATCTTCCTCGGCATCCGGCGACGTCCGGCCTTGTGCAGGCCTCACCTACTAGGCGGGGGGACGGTTAAATAGTCGCCGCCCCCCGCGTGCACCTAACACATTTCGGGGAGAATGGTGTAGAGAGCCAACCCCCCCTCATCTCCTTGAAATTGTCATCAGAGCGGTGTGCGGGAACACATCGCACACCGCTCACGCCAGGATCCGGGCGACGCACTCCCTCAAAGCGCGCCGCCCGGCGTATGTCCGGGTCACGAAGGAAGGCCGTTGGCGTAGGCCCTCCTCCGGCGTCCAGTCCGAGCTGGGCGGCGGATTGGGTTGTCGGGGGTGGATATTGCCTCCCGATCCCGCTCCGCAGCCTCCTTCACCTGCATTGTCGTCTCCGTGAAGGAGAGGACCGCCTGCCATGCCCTGTCACTACCGACCATCGCGCGAGCGAGTGCCGGCAGTGACAGGTCACCACCCACCACCCTGGTGTAAAAAAATGCCTACATTAAGACCACGAATTTTTATTAACTTTGTTCTTATTGTTTATTTTTTTTATTTCAATAGTGATGACACTAATATATTTATAGGTTTATTGTATAGGTGAATACCGATTCCAATGTAAGAATTTTTTTTTTAAGCCAGTAATTAGGTAACATTACTTTGTGTTTATTTCTAGTATTAACAGCATGGACATCACTACTCTTTAAAAATGTTGCAGATTTTGTCGTAGATACTTAAAACAGGCGTAAATATATTGGGATGGAATTACTAAAATGTCTAAGTTTTAAACCGTTATCTTAGTGAAACTGTAGAAACTCTAGAATATATTATGTTTTTCGTAACTTTTATACACATGTTTTTTTGCTAGATTATCACGGATATCGGACATGGGTTGCAAATCCGAGTTTATTGTTAAAATTATGAAGTATACATAAGTTTTTTTTACACTGAATCGATATAGTGACTACAGAGTACCTGATGGTAAGTACAGTGTAGTCCAAAAACGAAAGTAAGCATCAAAGAATGAAAATGCATTGATAGTCTTCGTCGTCATGTCAGCCCACATATACCACGACTGAAGATCTCTAGGTATATGAGTTACTGGATATACACAAACTGATTGCGAAACGCGACAAGCCAAAGCGAGTCGCTATGACGGTCATTATACTTGTGTACTGTAGTCATGACCCAGTTCGGGCAATCGCCCTACCACCAAAGAAATTAAGTATTATATAAAAATAACGTTTATTAATATTCATTGAGTAAAATAATAATAGTAAATTCAGATAACAGTTAGAATGATTTATAAATTTATACTCATTGAAACCCCACGGTTGTATCGCTTTGCCCGAAGATAAACCGCCCAATAATAAATTGAATGAAATAAATCAAATACATCCCAGTGTATTATTCCGATGTAATAGTTTCCCGTTTAATTAAATCGTTACGTAATTTTAAGTGGGAGTTATCCACGAATTCTTGGTCTCGGCTGTTGAAGGTAGAGGGCGGTAGTGTTCAGGTGTTGCATTAGAGTTGTCTGTCATTGCCGGGTAATAGACTTGAGGGAATCTGCTGCCCGGATAAGAGGGTAGCGGCGCGCATAGACCGTCGTGCCGCTTGAGAGAGAGGTTTGGGAGGGTGGCCTCTCTATATCTACCCCTCCCAGCGAAAAAGCCTGAACAGGCTATTCACACCCAGGGATACTGGAAGAATTTGGCTTCCCAGGCTTGTGGAGAGTGATTTGAAGGAGACCCCAGGGGTTTTAGTCAGTAGGAGCTTGACACACCAGGGTTGCTGCCTTCACAGAAGCCATTAGGGCTTTGCAGGATTTTCCCTCCGGCTACAAAAAAAAGAGATATTGGAAGTTAGCAAATTGATATATTAAGTTGGATGTGGGGTCTAATGGATAAAGGATCGGTTACTATGCGCGACAACGCAAATGGTCGAATTTGAATCTATATTCAAATCCATGCATGCAGTGACGTGTATTGGATATTTAGACAGGGTAGGCAGAATTCACGTAATTAATTTGAATATTATATTATGATAGTAAATATTATATTGCTTTCATATTAAAGACTAGCTGTCCCGGCAGACCTTGTTCTGCCCTATTTCTCTAAAACAAAGTCACATTGTTTTTTTAATGTTAATAGATTCCCCGTCAGATTTCATTCTGCCAAAACTTATTGGCCTGTCGGTTGTTTTTTGAAAATAGTTTGAAGGAACCTGGCCTTAATGCTATATGTATAAAAATTGACAAATATTGACATTCATATTTATACGTCACTCAATTGTTTTGCCTTCCCGGGACCCGTCCACTAACATTTAAACTTTATGGTGTTAAAGTTCAAATTGACTTTTAAATATTATTAAGAATTTTTTGTATGAGAATATAGAAAAGTGTTGTTTTTACACTTTTTCAGACATTTTTTTTTATTTTTCTCTCCGTAATAACCTTCCCTAGACTTCAACAAACACAACAAAAAAGAAATCAGCCAAATCGGTTCAGCCGTTCTCGAGTTTCGCGCTTATCAACACATAGCTGATCCGGCAAACGTTGTTTTGCTATATAAGGTTTTGTAATATCTTCTAAGATGTTCATTGAAATTAAGTGATGTCAAAGACAGTTTTGTTCACAATTAATACTCTTAATCAACAACACATTTATTTGGATAAAGATTAATATTATTACGTTGATACAACTCTTAACAAATAATGCATTAATTTCGACCAAATTTGTTTACCATAAAAACGGTTCTAGTGACTTAATCTTAAAAGATAGACATATACTGTTACGGACATTTTTTTAGATCATTTCAAGAGGAATAATTCTTTCTTACATATATTTTTGATATCTTGAACCGTTTTTGCAGCGCACACAATGGAAGCCCTCAAGGATGAATAATTTTGCCCGTTTTTTTCACATTTTCCATTATTTCTTCGCTCCTAATAATTGCATCGTGATGTTATATAACCTAAAGCCTTCCTCGATAAATGGTCTATTCAACTCAAAAAGAATTTTTCAATTCGAACCAGTAGTTCCTGAGATTAGCGCGTTCAAACAAACAAACAAACAAACAAACAAACTCTTCAGCTTTATAATATTAGTATAGATAGATGGCGTGAATATAGAATAGCTATGAATATAAATGGTTCCTTTTTTAACTTTAAGCAATTTATTCCAGACTTATTTATCGTTAGGGGATGTAATGTTTTCATGCATCTATGGCATAAACTCTACTGCCTGTATGCACTTAATTAATGTTTATTCGAGTAGTACGTGTGTATGTTGTATAGTATATATATATATACTAATATTATAAAACTGAAGAGTTTGCTTGTTTGTTTGTTTGTTGAAAAATTCTTTTTGTATTGAAGAGACCATTTATCGAGGAAGGCTTTAGGCTTAATAACATCACGATGCAACTATTAGGAGCGAAGAAATAATGGAAAATGTGAAAAAAATAGGGAAAATTATTCATCCTTGAGGGCTTCCATCGCGTGCGCTGCGAAAACGGTTCAAGATACGAAAAATATATGTATGAAAGAATTATTCCTCTTGAAATGATCTAAAAAAATGTCCGAGACAGTATATGTCTATCTTTTAAGATTAACTCACTAGAACCGTTTTTATAGTAATAAAATTTGGTCGAAATTAATGCATTATTTGTTAAGAATTATATCAACGTAAAATTATTAATCTTTATCCAAATAAATGTGTTGTTGATTAAGAGTATTTAATTGTGAACAAAATTGTCTTTGACATCACTTAATTTCAATGAACATCTTAGAAGATATTTCAAATCTTATATAGCAAAATAACGTTTGCCGGATCAGCTAGTATATATGTATATAGGCGTATTTGACACTTGAAATAGATTTTAGGACTGTGTATGTTCATGTCTTCCCTTCCCCGCTATTTTCTATGCATTGATACACCAAATGGGTGTCAGCTGAAAATCATCCTTCGGCGGCTCAGCTGCTCATTAACATGTCAATACATGTTCAATAGCTGTTGTAGCTCAATAGCTGATTCCCCTTTCGTGCATTCCTTGCACAGGGTATAATCCTTTAGTATTTTCTACGTTGATTAACCTATCCTTACGTATTGTGTGTCAGTTATGTACCAAGTAAATATTTTTCTTTCTTTCTTATAATATATTTTTAAATAATGTGTTTGCTATAACTTGGCTCGCTTGTTCAAGCTGTTAAATCTAAAGCTGTAAATAAAATCATTGAAATGTTTGAAATAAAGGAGTATATTTGGAAATAGAAAATTCCTGAGTCACGAGATTTCCTCACGTATCCGGATATCTTTGGCGCATCTCAGGATTTTATTGAGATTGTTATTTAAAAATCAACTTTATTCCGAAACAATATGAACGAATTTCGTATGAAGTACTGAATCAGTTTTGCGGTGAAGTCCTAAATTGAATATATTAGTATCCAAATTCGTTGTTGTACTGATTTTGTTTATTGTACAGTCCTCGTCTTACGCGAGTACATCTCTAGTCTTTGTTTGCTGTAATGTTTCTCTTCTTACCTCAAAAGGGATATAGCGTCATCATATATTATTATTATATCTTTGTTTATCGTATTTACATTATTTTTATATCTATATATGTAGGAATGTGACTGAAATAGAACGCGCCGAGTGAAATGAAATTTCATAGAGCCACTTGGTTCTATAAAGCATACGTTGATAAAGTTACCCATGCCAAAAATAATCCATATGGGTATAAAATGACTAAATTATGAATAACTAAATATAATAATAATATATAATTGTAATGTTCGGTGTCTTCTTAACACAGTTAGTAGTATACACATATAGTAATCAAACACAGTTTTACTATTAGGAATTAAATAATGTAGACGGAACACCGAGCACGTCCGCACGCGGTCACGGTCGGTGAGTTTGTGTCGTAGTCGGGTTGCGCAAACACTACAATAATAATTATGAAATTATGATATTAGTTATTTTTGGGAGTCGAAGCTGCTCGCGTCCGTAGACTTTACCCTAGTTTCCCTACACGTGACTCCTGGGTGGTGCTAAACGAGCAGCAGCGAGGTGGTAGGGCGTCGGTGCCCGTCTGGATCGCGACCACAGTACATGGGTGTAAAGTCCGTCATAGTGACGAGCTTCGGCTTGTCGCGTTTCGGGATCAGCTTGTGCATATCCAGTAGCTCATATACCTAGAGACCTTCAGTCGTGGTATATGTTGGCTGACATGACGACGGATACTATCAATGGATTTTTATACTTTGATAGTTGCTTTCGTTTTTGGACTACACTGTACTTACCATCAGGTACTCTGTAGTCACTATGTCGTGCCAGTGTAAAAAAAAGAATAAGTTGCTGTGAGTGACGTGGTGATATTTTTATATTTAATACATGTATTTTTGATTGTGCTGAATAAATGATTCGAAAAACTAAAATTTGTCTACATATATATAAAGGAAAACAAATTTCCCTTAGTCACGGCCTAACTTGAGAACGATTTTGCCAATTTAATTCATCTTTTTTTAAAGGGTTTTAAAACTTTGTAGAAGGTTCTCGTTAAATGAATAATTAAGGGAATCGCGCAGAAATATTTCAAACATAGCCTGCTCCATAACTCCCTGAGCGATTTTGTTTTATACTGGGTCTACAAAATTAATACAGTGTATTAACATTATTATTACAGTGAAATTTTGTCATCATGTCAGCTTACATAAACCAAAACTAAAGTTCAAAACTGGCTCGATAGAGTGACTACAGTGCACCTAATGGTAAGTATAGAGTAGTCCAAAAATGAAAGCGACTATCATATGATGAAAATCCAATTATAGTCTCCGTCGTCATATCGGTCCATATATACCACGACTGCAGGTCTCTAGGTAAATTATTATTTGTAAATACGAGTACACAAATTGACCCTTACACGCGATAAACCGAAGCAAGGCACTATAACGACCTTGGCTCTTGTGCAGTCGATTTAGGACTTATTTCCAGGAATTGCTATGCCACCTTTAACCCTTAATAACGTAGAGTTTCAATTTTGATACCAATCTTTTAAACCGAATGTTCACATTACTATTAGTGTTTATGCCTGAAGTATCAAAATTGATACCTGTTTTTTGTTTTTTAATAAATATGTAAAATAATTATTGTGATTTTTTTAGCTATTTTTCCCTTCATTTAGACACTCAAGCAAACACAGTAATATTAAAAAAAATCACTTTCGTAAATCAGGCTACTAAGGGCTAAACACTTTCGATTTATAATCGTATTCGTATTGTATTCGTATTCGATATTATTTTTGGTAAGCCCGTGCAAAATCCACGTGAAATGCCACGGACGCTGCGAAGGCGAAGTTCATGGTATGCTAGACTACTACTAGCTAAAAACCACCAGGGTATTATTTTTCCCGCTATAAGTTCTATCTGGGAGTTCAAATTCCTACTAAGACACGACGAGCAGTAGCGTTCATTCCGTAAATGCATTGCATACCCTTACGATAAATAAGTCTGGAATAAATTCCTTTAATTTAAACAAAAAAAGGAAACATTTATATTCATATCTATTCTATTTTCACTCCATTTATCTTTCCCATGAGCACAATATAATATTTACCATAATAATATAATATTCAAATTAGTTACGCGAATTCTGCCTACCCTGTCCAAATACTCTATGCACGTCACTGACGACGAGTGTATAGTATTATGCAAGTCTTCTCTATAAGGAGGTGTGTACATCGACGCCAGCTACTTCAAGTCTATAGCGTGCTTTTAAATCGAAGACTAGCCTCAATGTTAGTGCCCACAATTTGGCACAAAGCACTTATCGTGTAATAGACACAAATAAAATTTCGCGAGTGTCAGATATTAATAACTTAAAGGGGATCATACATTTTGTATGAAGATGCTTGGATTTTTCCATACTCGGTTTTATGAATATTTTATGGTGCATTTGTCTTGCTATGGGAGGCACGGTGAGCGATTCAATGCAAACTTGCGACTAATTAATCGCTTATATTTTGTCGTATTCTTGGTTTTATTGATGCTTTTGAAGAATTTAAACTATGGCTAGTTCTTACCGTGTCCCCGACAATGATGGATATTTAGAAAGATATCTCAACTTAATACCTCTCTACCTGTCTATTTGAGCCTACCTGCGACATTGAAAGTCCTGGGTGCGAGTCTCGGTACCGGCAAACTTTTTTGTAATGAGCTTATAATATTTTCACGAGTCATAGATGTATATATATATATTGAAGTATTATATATATTTATCTGGTACCCCCACTATAAGCGCAATATTCGTTTCGGGCTGGGTTAATGTGTGTCATTGTCCGTAAATCTTATTTATTTATTTATTCAAAGAATAAAATATTTTTCTTCTTTATTTTGTATGTTGATTACTAAATAATTTTCATCATTATTACTGAAAACAATTCTTTGCTAATACTAAGACCATAAACAAAGTTACGTTCTTTGAACATCATCACTAATAGAATGTCAAAATAAGTATGAGATGTATGTATAAATCCATTATAAATACTTTATAGCGTTGTATGCGTGAACTAATTAATTAATTATGCTTTTAATTATGGCTAGATGTTTTGATCTGGCTACACTGGCCATACTCACGAGCAGACAGAAAAACTGAGCCGCATCCCAAAATTTTTGTCGGCCTACCCTAACTTACCCTCTTTTATTCATCATAATTTGCCTAGTGACGACTCACGACACACAACAAACACAGTATCAGGATTTTTACAAGGCGCTATAAAACAAGGTAGTTGTTTTCTTATTTTTGGGTTTCACGCCAAGGATAGCTGATTGATAGATGGATTTATCCATCAACTATATTTGTAATCTTCTAGCCTAAATTAGTGTCATTCATTGTGGATTTCCTACCACAGGAATTTGAGTTTGAACCTAAAATTCACTAGCACCAAGAGATACTTCAAATATTTATAACACTGGTCTGTATCAATTAATATTTAAGCATCTATTCATTCTATTAAAAATACTTAAGAGATTTATATTTAAAGACCAAAATTATTTGTATTTTATACACAACAAACGAATCGTTCGTCTGCAAAACACATTTCACCTTGTGACTGTCTACATTGACATTTGGATTGACAGTATGCTTTCTGTGCCTTGTAACTTCAGATAATACCAAATTCTGTTCCTTTCTACCTCCTTACAGAATATCTTCTATATATTCTGACGTGTTTAGAACAAGATAACACATATAAAGAGGAGTCTCCCTACTGATAAGTGTCCTATAAGGAATTATAATAAAAATATAATTACCTTAGATATGTCAAGTTTTCAATGTAATATATGTTTATGTTTGTCCTTTTGTGTTGTGTCTATATATGTATGTATATCTTTTTTCTTTTTTTGGAATTTTATTATTTTCTTATATGTAAACTAGCATTATATATTCATCACTGTGCATGCTGTGGTGCCCTATAATTGCGGGGGCATTTATATGTTCTATTTTAGTACCACGATCCTTTTGTTTTCTTGTCTAATGTTACCCATGTTGGGCACTCTATTATGTAAAATAAAATATTATTTCTATCAGACTGCGACAGGCAAATAACTTTTGACAGAATGAAATCTGACGAGGCAGCTAATAACATAAAAAAAAATTACTTTGTTTTAGATAAATAGGGCAGAACAAGGTTTGCCGGGCCAGCTAGTTTGAAATATATATCATTATTCAAAAGTTAAATATAGTCCAGCAGAATTAATAAGCTTAACATTTTTCTTGATAATGTCTCTGTGGAGATACACCAGAATTTTAAAAATCTAGTGCCAATATTTTTTAGCGCAATCTTATTATTTTTAGTCAGTTTTCGAACGCACGTTTACTGTTTTCTAGACGTTCTTGGGTCATAAGGTTTAAGAGATATGAATATTATATTATTATTAAATAAATAAAGTTCTGCCAAGTTAGTTAAAAATTCGGCCTGTTTAATTGATTGGCCACTTACGATTCATAGCAAGGCTATAACTTGAGTTATTGCCTGTAAATATTTATATATTTAATATTGTGTGTAAAAATCGACAATGTCTGGGGAAAATATACTTCTACCAAGTTAATTTTACTTTAACAACTGAGTAATCATTATTAATTACATTGTAATTTCACAAGTTTCGCGACGAAAGCTGATTACATAAATATAATTATTAATATTTTTATGTAAATATAATGCAATTTACCACCTGTTTATGGACATACGTAATTGTAACATTTCGTTTCAATTAAACACATGTTTCAATATAATTTTCTGAAAATAGAGTCATATAAAACAAATAAATAAAATTTTCTCTTTTCAAAATAATATTATCAATCGGAGAACTAAAATGGTATCTATAATGATTTAAGTATAGTTTTATAATAATAGTATATCGTCATGCTATATTCCTTTCGGGGTAAGCAGACATACATATATCAATAGCCGTATCCATTCTGTGCTTGCTCATATATGTCGTATACTAAATGCCAGTAGCGTTCATTCTGTAGATGCATGAAAGCATTGCATGCCTTGCCAAAAATAAGTCTGGAATAAATAATTTAAAGTAAACAAAAAATTAAATTTAAGGGAAATATTCATATTTCCTTTTATTCATTTTTTTTTTCATTTTATTTTATTCATATTTTTTATTTTTTTTCATTTTATTTTATTAATATTTTTTTATTCTATTTCTACACCATGTACCTTTCTTATGAGAAAAATACCACCACTAGACATCGTGTCGGATACTAACCGTATGTGGATGTTCTTTATATCCGCACGAAAAGATTCGCTTCTACATTCATCATGCGAACGGCTAAGGAGTGGAATATGCTTCCAGCTGCCATATTTCCGCGATCTTATGACCTGGGAGTCTTTAAGAGAAGAGTGAATTGGCATTTGCTAGGCGATCGCGTTTCATCATCGAACTCATCTTCACCTTCCACCAGGTGTGATTGAGGTCAAGCGTTCGTCTATAAATAATAATAAAAAAAATAGAATGTTTACTATAATAACATATATCTAAATTAACAACGCGAAGTCAGTCTACTTTGTTCAAATACCCTGTGCACGTCACTGCTAAATCGTCACCGGTGGCGGGTGTCCGGAGGAGAGCTGACGGCGGAATGTCACGAGTGTGGGAGCCCCGAGGACACGGCGCAGCACACGCTTGAGGTGTGCTCAGCTCGGGCTGAAGATAGGAAGGTCCTTCAGGACCGCATTGGGGACGACCTCTCGCTGCCAGCGGTGGTAAAAGCCATGGTCGGCAGCGAAGAGGCATGGTGAGGAGTCACAGCCTTCTGCGAGGTTGTGATGAAGCAGAAGGAGGCCGCCGAAAGGGTCAGAGAGCGAACATCTTCTTTGGCTATTCGGCGGCCAAGGCACCGTCGCCGGAGTGATGCGTTCGCTCAGAGCGAGCGCGACATCCCCCGGTAACAATAGCTGGGCAGTAGACTTGAGGGAGTCTGCTGTCCGGATGAGAGGGTGGCGGTGTGCAGTGTCCGGCGCGCCGCCTCTGAGATAGGTGTTGGAAGGGTGGGCTCTTTACCCCTACCCCTCCCAGAGAGGCAGCCTCGACAAGGCATTTCGCTCTCCGGGCGTCTGGATGAATTTGGTTTCCCAGGCTCGGGTGGAGCGATTAGAGGGAGACCCCGGGGGTTTTTAGTCAGTAGGAGTCTGACACACCGGGGTTGCTGCCCTCACAGCGGCCTTGATGGTCCTATGCAGCATTTTCCACCGAGAAAACAAAAAAAAAAACGTCACTGCTAAATGCCCAGTAATGCAGCCGACACACTCGCCACATCGTAACGAAGTTATTCTCCTGTATTCATACGATTGCTACAGAATAAGGTAGCAGGAAGACAATTTCCCCACGCTACACCTATACAAAATAAGTACCTTAAATGTTGCAATTTTGTAATAAAAATGAACAATTGTTTAAAAACTGTACCGGTACTACAACCGATCTCTTACAACAAGTATTGTTTCAATCTCACTTTAATGTTGTAATAAGAAATAAATATGAAATAAGACTGTTGTAGGCATATATTAAGTATTTAAACAAACCGAGTGTTTATTCTCTTAAATTCACAAAAAAAAAAACAGATTATCATCCTTTCTACCCATTGCTGGATAATCGCCTCCCACATGTTATACCATCATTATTTTTCTCGTTTCTAACTCATACAGTTTCGTCCCATCGGCCTCGTCTTCTCCCATCTTCCAGTGAAATAGACAATATATTAATATATTTTTATAAAGCGCTTATATTTTTACGTTTCAATATTCCTGTATCCAATTAAATTAACTATTTCATTTGAATGGCTTCCTAACCCTTTGCAAAAGTTGTAGTGGGTATTTACTCTTTACGCGGCAAGCCCGCATTGACATTTGGCAACGGATATTTCTCGACCGTACGCTCTCGTGTTTTTTAGCATCACCCGACTTTTCGAGCGCTAATCAGACTTAACAGCTGCGATCGTTGTCTAGCAACCAAGTAAGTCTTATAACGTAAGATAACTTTTAAGACGTCATAGTATGATATATAAAAGAATGGTTCAAAAGATGATGCTGTTAAATTTAAGAAGTTCTCTACCTTTTATTTTTCCATAGTCATTAAACTATGGATAAAATCCTGGCGAATGTATTTTAATTTTACGGAACTTGGTCATTTATACCGTGTACATTTGTGTCGGCCGACATGATTACTGTTACTGCTGATAGGTGTTTCTTTACTCTCAATTGGTATAGCTGGTTTCTGGATTGCACGATGCTTAACATCAGGTGTTATGTGGGAAATATGTAGAGTAAAAATAAAAAAAGAGATCGTAGTACGCCTATCGGTTTACTATATCAGGAAAGCTGTAAACCTCGTCTAATTTCCCTTGAGCTGGAATGTTGATGTGTTACGATGTTATAAAACGGCTCGCCTAATGAATAACATTTTCATAAACGTTTACACTGACGTCGTGAATTCTGATTGTGCATGAATACGTGAGATATTCCTCTTTTGTGATTCTGTTTTCGTCTAGGTAGTTTCTGGTCCAATTTATTTAAAGCACAAGCCAAAAAAGTAATGTAGACAGAGCCGTGCTTAACAATTCTAACGAGTTAACTGTAAACAAGACTGTATATTAATGTTTATGTGTGCGTCTCTTTACCATTAGGTTGTTAAACCAGTTAGGTTTTTTAGCGACGGCGTTTATTCGACGTCTGCTCAGCGATAATATTTACGCACACACGACATTGACGTCGTGCAATCGTAGAACAAAACGTTCTAGCTACGTACACGTTGTAATTATATCGTCATAAAATAAGAATAAAAAATAATTTTGTTAAAAAATATTAACGTTTAAAATTATTAGAAAAAGCAATGAAATAAGAAGCATTGTAATCGCCAGGCCTTCTTGGACTCTACACCAATCCCTCGTAAACACAAAGATGAGGCCTATCTAAAAGGCCAGACGTCGTCGCAGGCCGGAGAAGTGGACGCTGCTGTGCCTCCGGTCCAGGCTAGACGGAAAGAAGGAAGCAAGTCCGACACACCGGTGGGCGACCCTCATCGCCCCCTGAGGCCCGTTAGGGATTTACCCCGGGCTACAAAATACAAAACAAAAAAGGGCCTTCTTGGACTTCGTTGACGTTGTCGTGAGGCTTGGTAAACGACATAATAGGCAGACAGAGTCAGCGAATGTAGTTATATTTAGTATAAATTAAATTATAAAATATAGGCTTGACATAACGACAAAGAACAGGATCATAAGAAGATCGCTAAATAAAATATGTCTGTTACCAAGCGATGACACTTCATGTTTGGAACCACGGGTTCTAAGGGGGGGGGAATTATGTTTAAAACCTTATTTGTTTGTTACATAAAACCTCTTTTAATTTCATCTCTTTTCTATATAAGTAATAAAATTTGTAATTTTTTAAATTTAGAAAAATATTATTGTTTTTTGTTTTCAGTTGTCAAATATAAATAAAATATGTAAAAATAGTATTTAAGAATATATTTTGAATTTATTTAAATACACGACACCACTCAGATCTTATCAGCGGATAGATGAAAGAATGAAGTATGAAAGGCAAAAGAACGTGAGTGATGTGAAATTTTAAAATTTGAAAGAGTCAGCGAAGATAACAGGGAAAAAGGGACGCAGTATTAATCGGGATTATTGTGAAGAGGTACGGTCTGTTTAAACGCATATGTATTTGTGTGTGTGTATTATATATAGGTTAATAATAAAATTAATTGTACACTAAATATAAAAGAAAATTGAAATAAATTGCAACGAAAGAAAGAGAATAATAAGATTCCTAGCGAAATGCGAGAGGAGCCAATATTTAAAAAAATACCTGTAAATATTGGCCGTTGGGAATGAGCGACACCACCGACGTGTGTGCGTAACTTTGTGGCTAGTAGAACCTTCGATAAACGCGATCGCTTAAAAAACGGATGTACGTATTTAACTTTAAAACTCTACTTTTAAATTATGCTTATGAAAGCGTTTTTACTCTAACATGAACCGTTTTGAAAGGACTCAATTCTGAAATTCAAAATGCAACGTCGCTTCGAGCGGAAATGAATCCGCTGGCGGAGTCCGTCGTGATACGGATCTGATGGAGCCGCGTCCGACATCCGGTCGATTGTGTTCTTTATGGTTTCCATTTAGTTTTCGCGATCTACGTACCAGTCGGTAGACTCTGAGTTTGAAACCACGAAATTCTTATGTATTTTTACACGTCTTCTTTACGTCAGTGTTATTTCAAAGACATTATATAGTATAATTATTTTGATCTTACTTTCATATCGCCACTGTATTTATTAACACTGATAAACGAGTTTTTGTGAAATTAATATTTTTATATCTTCAGAATTTACTTTCAAAGACTGATCTTTACGTACTGTTGGAATTAGATACTTCTAAATTAGTTGGGATATTTGTAAGAGTAAGATTATTGTTGATTATGTAATGAATAGGTAATGAAGCTGAAGGAGGTGGCGGAGAGGGATTGGGAGACAATTATCAACACCAACAACCCAATCCACTGCCCCACCAGAACAAGACGACAAAGGAGGGCTTCCACCAGAGGCCCTTTTCCATAATTGATTAACGCTGGGCGGCACACTTGGAGGAGTGCAATGCCTAATATCTTGATGTGAGCGGTGTGCGATGTATTCGCGCATACCGCTCTCAATTAAAACTCATAGAGACGAGGGAGAGGATGGTATTTTATACCATCCCCTCCCCACACAATTTAAGTAAGGCTTGAAGAAGGTCGGACGTCGCCGGGAGCCGAGGAAGTTGGCAAGACGGCAAACAGGAAGAATAACCCCGGTGATTTTAGTCGGTAAGAATTTAGCATTGCATAGCGGTCGGTGACCCTGCTGCCCTGATGTTCCATAAGGATTTCCAAAGGGTTAAAAAAAAACCTTTAAAACATCTGATTTATTCAAATGATGATGATGATGATGTCCTAGCCGGTTTCGGCCACGGCGACTGTTTCAACACCGGTTAAGAAATTCGAGGTCCAGTTTTCGGAAACAGTCAATTGCGCAGGAGATATTTCAGTGCATAACTGGACGTGCAGCCAGAAAAGCACTCTCTCGTCCGAGCTCCCTCGGGCCCGATGGAAAGGAGAACCAGTACGATCGGGAGGGAGCGAGATGCAGGTTTGGTCCAGTTTTCCTTCTCTAAACACCAGGTTGAATTGCGGTGTTCAAGAGATACCTTAGTCGCCTTTTACGACACCTCAGCAAGAAGAGGGGGGTGCTATTCTATTCTGCCGGCAGCCACCACGGCGAGATTCATTCAAATAGTGATTAATTAGCTTAGTAACTATAAATAGCTTAAGATTAAGTAGTTACATAGCTGAATAGTGATTACATTGATAAAATCGTTAGAGATATTGCCGCTTACGATGTTTTACCGGAAGACGCTCGATATGTACAATCAGAAAAAGTAGTGACCATATATGTGGGTACACTCAGCGACATAAATAAAGCTAGAAGATTTAATGCCACCTTTTAGAGATGCGTATCGGCTGAATCTATTGCCAGCCGAAGTATATGAACGTCTGACATGCTTAGATGTATGCTCAATGAACACACATCACACACACACACACACACACACATTTTGAACTGCATAAATATACAGATGATTGTAATATTTTGAATTAGAATAATCCAAAATATTTTTAAATTGTGACTTAGAATTGACACAAAATTAACCATTTTTTACTTTTTTGGCTCTACAAAGTGAGTACAGTGCATCTGGTGGTACGAACAGTGTATTCTAAAAATAAAAGCGACTATCAATGGACGAAAATCGATTGAGTCTCCTTCGTTATGTCGGCCCACATATACCACGACTGAAGGTCTCTAGGTATATGAGTTACTAGATATACAGAAATTGATCACGAAACGCGACAGGCTAAAGCGAGTCAGTATGACGGTCTTTACACTCGCGTACCGTGGTCGTTAATAACGTATATATATATATATATATATATATATATATATATATATATATATATATATATCAATGTATTAAATTTCTGTACGTCCGATTCTATCAGGTATCAGGTTCACACGGGCTCAATTTCCGCAACTCGATGTCTGAATGCGCCTATTTTGCGTGAAATGTCCGATTCCATAGGACTAATAGGATGAGTTGATTTCTTAGTAGTATTTGTCATTATTCTATTATAAATCAAGGACAATGGCTTTATTCTGAAACATTTTTAATTTGCCAAAAGTACACATTTAATTTCATTCCAAGAGAATTATTTTCCTGTCATAGATATAGTTGCAGGCATAATAAAATTGCATAAATAAAATTATAATAAACTTTTATAAGTAAAATACATGCTTATTAGATATAAAATTCTATATTAGGAAATAATACAAGTATTTCATTGTAAAATATTATAATATTATGGAAATTTTTGTCAAGATTCAAAAATTTAATATATTTATTTTAACATGTTCACGCCGGCGTGACGCACCGGTGGGTCACACTTGCCTTCTGTGGGGCGTCGTGACCTACTGGTGGGTACCACTTGACTGTTCCGTGGAAATAAGACAGTCCCGCCTTACGCGGAAAATCTATACTAATATTATAAAGCTGAAGAGTTTGTTTGTTTGTTTGAACGTGCTAATCTCAGGAACTACTGGTTCGATTGGAAAAATTATTTTTGTGTTGAATAGACCATTTATTGAGGAAGGCTTTAGGCTATACAACATCACGATGCAACTATTAGAAGCGAAGAAATAATGGAAAATGTGAAAAAAACGAGGAAAATTATTCATCCTTGAGGGCTTCCATTGCGTGCGCTGCGAAAACGGTTCAAGATACCAAAAATATATGTATGAAAGAATTATTTCTCTTGAAATGATCTAAAAAAATGTCCGACAGTATATAATATAGTAACGACAGTATATGTCTATCTTTTAAGATTAGCTCACTAGAA
Organism: Automeris io; assembly: GCA_036320925.1. Lineage (NCBI taxonomy): Eukaryota > Metazoa > Arthropoda > Insecta > Lepidoptera > Saturniidae > Automeris > Automeris io. The sequence continues at coordinate 1,758,534 of JAUDJH010000018.1, forward strand.
CCGTTTTTATGGTAATCAAATTTGGTCGAAATTAATGCATTATTTGTTAAGAGTTGTATCAACGTAATAATATTAATCTTTATCCAAATAAATGTGTTGTTGATTAAGAGTATTTAATTGTGAACAAAATTGTCTTTGACATCACTTAATTTCAATGATCACCTTAGAAGTTATTGCAATAACTTATATAGCAAAACGTTTGCCGGATCAGCTATCGTAGATATACGCCACGGCGTGAATGTGTTAACAAAATGGAAACCAGTTTTTAAAAACTAATTTCTCGATTGTATATTTAAAAATCACGCATTCAATAAGATAAAGTTATATACAGGCTGATTCCAAAATCCGATTCAAATAAATCCTATCTCGTCTACCTGTATACTGCATACGCGGATAAAGGAAATGAAAATAGGGAGAGAAAACAAAATACACACACGTGCAACCGTTGCGAACAAAATGTACAATTGATTCAACGTGTATTTTTCCATTAATCAAATTATGAGGCAAACAGAGCACAACCAGTCGCGGCTCGCAGATAATAAATTAAAAACAAATAAGTCCGATTTACACACAACGATTCAGATATTTTATAAAAATAGAGGTTCAGCACCTCAAAATTATTTTTTGTGTACTATTTGTAATTTATTATTAAAAATACTTTATCACAAAATTTTAAATCAATGCTACTAATTATATTCAAATTATTATTATTATTCAAATGGTGGTAGGGCGATAGCCCGATCCAGGCGAAAGCAGTGTGCGATGTGTTCCTGGACACTGCTTCAAGACAAGTAAGCGAGCGAGGAGTGGGTGGCCAGTTATACCACCCTCCCCTGTTTTTTGCAATAGGGAGTAGCCTACCTTAAGGCCAAACGTCGCCGGGTGCCGAGGAAGTGGCCAATGCTGTGTCCTTGGCCGGCAGACGAGCAGGAGGAACACCCCGGGGGATTTAGTCGGTGCAATGCCGACACACCGGGGGGCAGCTCTCACCACCTCTGAGGTCCATTAGGCATTTCCCCCGGGTTACCAAAAAAAGAGGATTGCCCGAACTGGGTCATGTCCACAGTACACAAATGTAAAGACCGTCATAGTGACTCGCTTTGGTCTGTCGCGTTTCGGGATCAGCTTGTGTATATCCACAATTCATATACCTACAGACATTCAGTCGTGGTATATGTGGGCCGACATGACAACGGAGACTATCAACGGATTTTCATCCTTTAATGGTCGCTTTCGTTTTTGGACTACACTGTACTTATCATCAGGTACGCTGTAGTAACTATGTCGAGTCAGTGTAAAAAAAAAAATTAATAATCAGGTCAAGAATGATAATAGCAATAAAACTTACATGCCCTTTGCCTGGCGAAAGGTTTGTTGTAGTACAAGATCGACAACGATTATTAAAGGTATTAAGGGTTGGTAATTTATTGTCAGCTTCCGTCGCATATAAAAACAACTGGACATACACAATACATACTATAGCTAGTTTTTCTTATCATTACTTAATAAAGTTAGTGTAGTGTCTACGAGTGTGCGTACAGTGTGGATATCGACGCTTCCGACACGTAAGATAGTAGCGTGGATAGTTTTTTTTTATTACATACAGCCTTGCGCTTAACCTCAATCACACCTGCTGGAAAGTGATGATGAGGCCGACAATGGAGCGCGCTCACCCAGCAAATACCGATTCACTTGACGTTTGAAGATTCCCATATCACAAGATGCCGGAAACACCGACGCAGGAAGCGAGTTCCACTCCTTCGCGGTTCGCAGCAATAAGGAGGAGGCGAATCGCTTCGTGCGAGCAGCTGGAATGTCAACCACAAAAGGGTGCAAACCCGCACGGCGTCTCGTCAATTTATGGTAGAAAGGGGAGGGGGGAACTAAATCATGCAACTCGGCCGCACATTCTCCAGATTGTAGTCTATAGAAAACCGAAAGGCAAGCCACTCTACGCCAGTGTTCCAAACTGAGTAGTTTACGTGACGTAAGAGCCTCATCGGCAATGAGTCGCCGAGCTCGGCGGTCAATTGAGTCCAAAGCAGCCAGATGGTGTTTGGATGGTGTGTGAGTATTGTGTGAGTTGCAAGTGGGAGCGGACGCGCCAACCTTCAACTATTGGCTTATAGCGAGCGAAATCAGAGCGCTCTTGATTATTTGTAGCACAGTGAGTATAAGGTCCGAATTATCGGCTTATTGCGCAATATCATCACATATGAACCCACCTGAAAAAAAAAAAATACAAAACTCTTTCTGACAATGAGTCCAAATAGTCACTTTTTAATTTATATACGCCTGTTGTCAGACCATTAATTCATAATAAAAATTGCTGAGGCCGTATCGGGAAAACAATGAAAATTGCTACCAGGGTATTCTTTTTGGTATTTTTATTGTATCAACAAATACGTTCAAAATAAAATAAAGTTTTGAAGTATTGAGAGTCAATTATTATTTCGTTTTGTATCTGCTAACTAGGCGTCAGTTTAAATGTACTATTAAAGTGATAAAAGCTATATTTTAAAACATAGCACTTTTTGTAAGAAGATCATGGATAAACTTTTATTGTACTGACTCGACCTAGAGACTGAGCTGCTCCTGATGGTAAATGGAATGGAGAATCTGTCGAGAGTCAACTTGCCGTCAGTCCATACATTCCACAACCCAGGGACACGGCAAAGGAAAGAGTTACAGAAATTCTTATTTTTAGTCAAAATGGAAGCCACCAAGAAGTTCAAAGTTATTGTTAAAACGTCAAATGTTATGAAATCTTGTGTTCCAAGAACATATGTCATATTTATAAACTATACGTATATTGTATAAACAGCTTGATTCTACCTTTCATTGTATTCAGAAAAGTAGCTTAAATTCACCATTTCGACCATTTTTTTTTAATTTATTTTTATGTAGTTTAGAATTACATGTCGATCATTTGTTGAAAAAAAATTGGTATGAAATAACTGTTAACTTAATTTAGCTGAAATATATATTACGCTCGCACATTGCCCGGCGTGGGGCAGCGAGCGGCGGGACCTGGTCCAAAGGATCGGACACGACCTCTCCCTGCCAGCAGTGGTTTCGGCCATGCTGGGAGGGTATGACAACTGGAGGGCCGTAGTCTCCTTCTGTGAAGACGTCATGTCTCAGAAGGAGGTCGCAGAGCGAGAGCGGCAGAAGGCCGCTCGAAGAAGACACCGGGTGCCGGCAACCGCCCCGGCACATCAGTACCAGCCGATCGGGCGATCACGACCGGTTGGCTGATGCCTTTGGGGTCGCGGCCGCTCAGGGTGGGAGTCCTGAACGAGTGGTTAGCGACCCTCGAGAAGTAGGCAGAGCATTGTGACGTGCTCTGCCTAAATACAATGAGCAGTGGCGGGGGAAGATATCTTCCTCCGAGTTTGTGCCCAGCGGGCGTGGCGCGACGGGGCTGCGGCGAATTGATTACAGGTCCCGCGGTCCCCGTCAATGCGCAGAAGAAGTCACCTTGGGGTTTTTAGTCGGTACAAGTCCGGCACACCTCGGTTTCGCGCAACCCCCCAGTGCGGCCGAGACGGTACCATGAGGATTTTCCACAAGTAAAAAAAAAGCTGAAATATATATAATGTTATTCTTATTATAAAACTGTAACCGATCGCTATTCAAGCTGTAGATTTTGAGTTCACTGTACATCCAATCAATGAATGGATTATTAGATCAATAACTTATCAAATTATCAATTTATTACTAATAAATCTGAGCCTAAAAATTTCTCAATCATACGACCCATGTGTGTAAGACACATCAACACACAAACAATAACAACAAATAAACAGAAAAAAACACACACAACAAAAATATCTTTTTCAAAAATTTATTACGATGATAAGTAAACATATTAACAATATGCTGAAAACGAAGCAATTGGAGCAAAACAATTTTACGTACTATACAATGTTTCAAAATGAGAATCAGCAAGCTCAAAAACAATAATCAGTTTCAAACAACTTTGCGTAATATATAATTTCTGTACAGCGATAGTGTCGTCGACAATTCTATCTGCAGTCTATCGATAAAATCAATTTTTAAAATGACCACCTTTCGAATACACGGCACGTTACGAATAAACAATATGGCGGACTTGGGTGATTTACGCGCCGCTCGGATATTGTTGAAATTTACGTCGATAGCGCTTTTGTTTCGCCGTCTGGCTTCTTATCGCTCACTAGGGATGAGACTGATCCTATATTTTATATTAGCTGTGAAATATATTTGGTTTTAAACACCCATAGGCCGACAACATAATTCTTTCGTATGACATCAAAGCAATTTTTAACAATAAGTTTATTTTGATTTAAATTCAATATATTACCTGTAAATAATTATACATCATTTTTTTTTATAAGCTTAGATATTAATTAAGTAAATAAAAGAAATAAGAGTACTTTTACTTGCTAATACTAGAGGACTCGACCGGTCTTCAGCCAGATTAAATTTACACTCAAATCTAGGGAGTTTTCAAACAAACTTTAAATTCCTATTTTACCGTCTTAGGGGTGAAATTTCCAGTAAACCGGACTGTCTACACCATAAAAAGAATCCAATAGAAAAACATGTTTCTAGCTTCAGTAGTTCACGCTTTGCGATGGTATGCCAGTCAGAACAAGTTATTTTTTTATATTTATATAAATATCGACTTAAACACTACAATTTCCTAATTAGATAATTGTGGTTATTGGTAAATCTATGGTTAAAAATATTAACACTGTCGATATATCGACCAAACTTTTTTGACATCCCTAAATACTCTGTCCGCATGGTGGAAAGGCGAAATATTAAACGCATTCCGATGCAGTATCATACTGAGATATTTATGGGGTTCAGTGGTATAATCTATTTATAATCTGTTTTATGGTAAATAGAGGACACTGGACTGCTTTAGTATTCTGATTTCACTTGTTTATCATAATATAAAGGAAGAAGTAAATTTCACAAGTGACGATAGCGAAATTAGATTAAAAATACTCGTACAAGTCACAAGCTTCGTCTAAGAATATTGTAGGGGTTGTATATTGTTTGCCAGGTACTGAGGAAGATGGCTCAGCCTTGCTCTTGACACTCAGCAGGCGGGAGAAGGAACATACCAAGGGTTTTAGTCGTTGCAAGTCCAACACACCAGGGGCGGCCCTCACCGCCTCATGAAGGTCCGTTAGGGATTTCCCCTGGGTTACCAAAAAAAGAGGTTGTTAATTGTTATCTCTAAGTTAAGAATCTTTTCTTGTGATTAACAGGCAGACGCTTGTCTTTCATCACACCTTTTTGTTAACCCGGTGGAAATCCATTCGGACCGTCAGGGACGTGGAGAGGGCCACTCCCCCCCTATGCTGGACTTGCACCGACTAAAACCACTGGGGTGCCAGCAATGCTTACTCTTAGCCTTCGCCGGGCCTGAGGATCCATATACTTCCTTTATATCTTTCATCACACCTGGTAGAAGGTGAAGATAAAGCCGTTGATGGACCGCCACGGCCCAACAAATATCTATTCACTTTCTTGTGAACACTTGTAGATCGTAAGGACGTGGGAAAATAGACGCAAAAGAAACGAATTTTTAGTGCGTATATAGGAAATATCCACAATATAAGATTGGTATCCAACACGCCATCCAGTAGCTATGGGGTAAAAAAAGAACGCTGGAATCAGTGAATGCACTTCTGGAGCACTCTTTCTCGAATGTAACCGGTAAATGACTAGCGACTATATGTCGACGCCCAACATTTTGCATTGTCGCCTCAGTTAATGGTTATCACCTATATGTCTGCGAAATAACTGGACTTAAAGGGGATATGCCGATGAAGCAGTAGCAGCAGGCAGCATTGTTGCTACATCAGAATACGCTTCATGTAAATCTATAAAAACAAGCCATTTTGTTTCCTGCTGCCGTTTTCCTTCGACATTCTACATTTAGATAGATTGAGTCATTGAAGGTTTTATTTTAATCACAAACAAAGTAACTTTGACTTCAATCTAACCTGATGGAAAGAAATGATGAGACCGATGATTGGAGTGCACTCGGCAACAACTACTTATTTAATCGTTGCTTGTTTCCCATGTTATAAGATGCTAAAAATAGACACGAATAGCAAATTCCCTTGGTACTCAGGAAGAATTGTCAATCTGTTACTAAATATACAGATGAAAGTTTATCCTACTAGATTTTTTTTACTGATTTATATTTATTATATACTTGGGTGTTACATTAGCAAACATTACACATCTAAAACATATACAGTGTAAACTCCATGTAAAATCACTCGATTTAACGACAAACTCGCTAAAGCGTTGATATCACTCTGCTTTGGTTGGTTTAGCTTGTTTCCCGTACAATGATACACTCTATATAGCGTTACACCCACTCTCAATAACGACAGCAATTTAATAATATAATATAAAATACATTTTAAGCTAAGATGACTTTTTAAGTTGCCTAAATTGTTAGTAGGAGTCATGGATTATCTATACGTTATCATATTCTTAGTTACTCACAAACTTTCAAACTGTAAACATGGCAAGTAATAGTTTAAAACTTTTTATTTTTGTAATATAGATTCTTCTTCTCTCCATTTAACGACAACTCTCTATAAAGTCAAAATATGCACAGTCCCTTGAGGGTCGTTATATAGATTTGCACTGTACATTGCCCTGTTAATTATATTCTTATAATTAATATATCAAAACTTAAAAATATAATTTGTAGATAAGCTTGGACTAAGTATTTATTTAACTAGGTCATGTTCCTTATCTGTTTCATCAAAAGCATTAACAATACCAAGGGAAATTAGCCTTCTCACTAAAAACAATAGCATGTACCAGACAAAGCTGGCGTTAATTAAAAAAAGTTGAAACATTGACACCGGGCGAGCTTAGAGCCACGTCTTAATTTGATAGCGGACTAACGTCCCATTACTGTGGCTAAATGAATCATTTTTCGCTATTTCTCGGTCTCTTTAAATTTTCCACCTCCTTGAGCCAAGAGGGCCGGTAATGACGTTTACGGTCGACAATGACGCCATAAAACGAAGCTAAGCCGTTCGTAATATCTTTAAAGGCATCGTCACCTGAGGCCTCTACCACGGTTCCTAAATATTAGATTTGCGTACTGATCTAAGTTTCCAGGGTATGGACACGTTTGACGAATATCCTTGTATCCTGTATTTCGAAGTATTTCGTTGTTTTATGTACTAGCTTAGCCTTATCTAGTAGGTGCGTTATATTTGTGGTAATAGACCACAGCGTATGGTTAGTTTGAGGTATACTGGGTTAGTTTATAAACTTTATAGTGCAGGGGTTTACAAAATTGGGAACTGACATGATTCAAGAAAAATTGCTTAGAACTGTAGACAGACAAAGTTTTGTAATTTTTTTTATTGTTATAAGCAAACATACTATGAGTTGATTCCATATACTACTTTTGTACTCAAATGAATCACAAGGTTAATAAAAAATAATAATTGAGAATGTTTGTGAAAATGGGATTGCAACCTAATTAGGGTACAAATTTTGGCTTTTTACGGTGAAATGTAAGATCATAAATCAAAATCTTGTCTAATTATGAAACAATACTGAATACATATGTTTCATTTTTAAAGAATCTATGTAATATGGATAGTCAATACATATTTTTATTTATTCCAAATTATATTTTAATCTTACAATCCAGAGTCAATAAAAAAATAACATTAAGATTTAATATAAAGATTTTGAAAGGAAAAACTACAAGAATTAGGTATCGTTTATATTTAGGTTCTATTATTTACGAGTTATTTGACGAATGTTCAAATTTGAATCTATGAGAGAGGCGTTTGTGAGTGCTTGGGATCTGAAAAGACTAGACGTCGGGATGTTTAACAAAATCTTAGCAGATTGAATATCTGTTGAAGAGTTTGGTCTATTTTGGTGTTGTGTTATTTATAAGAAGTGTCTTAATATAAGGGTATGATGGCGCTGGCATACATACTCACGCAAAGCTCCTTAAACAAATAGAAGAAAAAAAAATACTTACAAATAGTATGGCCTTCTTCAAGAGCTTGCCTAATAGGATCTTTAATTATAAACCAGGATATAAAAAGCTATGGCTGTGCTACAACACAAGGTCCGTTAAAAACTCAAGATCAAAGTATAATGAACATAAATGGCTAACGCCGTTGGAATGAGTTCATGATTTTTATTTCATTTTATCTTTTCTTGTATACATAAATGGATTACTCTAATGTTGGTAGTGACTATATTGCAGTAGCGCGCATAGGGTATTTGGATAGGGTAGGCAAAATTCACGTGATTAATTTGAATATAATATTATGATAGTAACTATTTTATTGCTTTCGTAGGAAAGATAGACGCGTGAATATAGAATAGATGTGAGTATAAATGGTTCCATCTGATGAAGCTTGTGGAGTCACCGAACTGCAGCACGTGTGACAAAGTAGATGACGTACAGCATTTGCTGATGGAGTGTGTCCGACCTCAGTCTGCAAGAGATTCTCTGATGGGAGCTTTTAGCCTGACCAAATTTGATGTAGAAAATTTAGTAAGAACTTATTCAGCCCAAGCAAAAGAATTGTTCAGATTGATGGCTCCCCACCAGAAATAAATGTTAGTAGTGTGTGTTTAGGTTACGATGGGGCTGGCATGTGGCGAGGCACAAAAGTCCCTTAAATAAATAGAAAAAAAGAAGGTTCTCTTTTTTGTTTCATTTTAAGCAATTTATTCCAGACTTATTTGTCGTAAGGGCATTCAATGCTTTCATGCATCCATGGAATTAATGCTACTGCTATATTGCAGTCTAAGAACGGTCGAAAATGATAAGAGGCTAGAAATTTATTAAAAGTAGTTATAGTCATACCACTAGAACTTAATGACAACATACAGTATAATTATTTTCTCTTGTGCACGACTAGAACAATGTACTTTTTGAGAAATAAAGGATTCATGGACTTTCTTTAATAATTCGAACTTAAACAAAAGAAATACAATATTGATGTTCTCGACTTTCGTTTAGTTTTTGTACCCGATGATTTTACAGCATTTAGTATAAGCAATAATTTATTTCATTCAGTTATAAAAAGCGTGGATAATCAATTCGATGAATTTTACTTAGATACTTTACTACCTTTTAATTTAAATAAACCAGTAAATAATTATATTAACGAAGCAATAAATTATAAATTAATTAAACCTAAGTTGTGACATAAACAAGTATCAAACGCAGTAACATTATCAGGAAACAATCAATTTTGTTGCACAGCGTGTATCCTAGCGAGAACAACACGATACAGGGAGTCGCGATAGCTAAAATTGTTTGGTACAATTGATTAGCTGAAGCGGTTTTTGTACTAAAATTACAAAATAACTACCTCGCACGTGATGTCACTTAAATGTAGTTTAACTCTTTCAGCTTATTGTTGCTTGTTTAAATCTCATTTTCGTGGCACTTATTGAAAAATTATTAAATAAATACATTTTAAAAGACATCCTTGATCATTTGTTGCCAGATTTTGTCGCTAGGGTGCACTGGTTATATTTATATCTTTATTTAAACTCGGGTCATCCCCTTGTTTTTTTAATAGGTCAGTTGTGATTGAAATAAAAAAGCATACAGTGTATATTATTAAACGAAATCAGTGGTGTTTTGTTATTTAGTACTTGTTTTTTTGTATAATATAAAAAAAAATAACGTAAGTAATATGGTGTTTGGATTACTAACCACTATAGCTACAGTACATTCTAGGTAATCCGTTTATTCACATATTTTTTATTTTTATTTTATTTATAATAAATAAACCTTAATCAAACTAAAAATGTAGTTGTTTAGTTAATAAAATTATATATGTAAAAGATGAATTAATTAAGAAAGGCAACGACTATAATCGCTCCCGTGTAGGTGGTTACTATAAATAACCAAAAGAACACCATGTCTGTGTAGTGTTTCTGAAGGCAGTTGGCAGAGCACACGCTTTATATTCATAGACTTATTGCGACTATAGATAATCCTTAGAACTCTGCGATCTTGCTTTGAGGAAAACGGTTTTATTTTAAGAATTAGACACCATATGTTCACCGGTGAAAGACAACTTCGTGATAAGCCCGCTTGGCATATAATACAAATGTAATACCTAGGTGCTTTGAGAACAGTGATTAGCTACACTACTGGGCATGTTGGAAACGACATATATGCGCATAGTGGATACAGCCACTAATGTATATTTGCTCTACCCGATAGGGATAGAGCGTGACGATATGATATTGTTGTTATTATTTAGTTAAATATCGATAAGGACATAAAATCTTTTAGTCCATAACTTGTGCACATCCCTTATCGCGATCCTAAGAGACAATAGCACCATTATTTCAAGCCGGCCAAGTTAACAATGAGCCGAAGCTTGATTAAGCGGTAAGCACTGGGCTGGTCGTAAATTATTTGTTCGTACAATAACCTCATTCGGAAATATTTATTGTACATAATCAGTAAGTAAAGCATTAATTAATATTGCTACTTAAGCGAAATTAGTATTTCAAAGTAACTATAGAGACCAGTTTATATTTTTATTTATTAAAAAAATCTATAACAGTTGGGATCGTTCTAGTGACTCGCATTCCTCAAACAAACACGATAAAATAAACTAAACTATATTAGGATTAACTAGACACTGATCACAGAGCTGCTACTTTTAGGCTAATACTGAGTACCAGCTGGAAGGTGGTTCGACAAAGACTTCGAACCAGCCGTTACTCGCATATTTTCTCAAACAGCAGCAAATACAAGTCCAACAGCTTGAATGCGACTAACATTTTTTTTTTGTGATAGTTACAAAAATAATTTCCCTTACTCCCTATAAACTATGACAGATTAATATACTAAGTAGATACAACGATTGTGTGATCTACTTGTCTGCTCACGCCATCTATTGGCGTAACGCTGCACTGCTCTCATTTATTTAAGTATCGTTTGTTAAAAAAATATAAAATAATATTCTCAATGTAATAAAAAATAAGGACACTTTTTAATATAAATTTATTAGGTCTACCAAAAAGTTCGATCCGTGTTTCTAATTTAAATTTCGACAAATAACTACAAACAGACCGATTTTTACAATATTTTAGTATATTAAATGTATTACTAACTAATTGTCATGTCTCATAAAATTGTGTTAGTTGGAAAGATATTGTTACAGACCGAGAAGATCTGAGATTTTTTGATAACCCGGGGTACACATACAATCTTACATAGAACCATGGGTGCCGCTGTGAGGGCAGCGACCCCTGAGTGTCAGACGTCTACTGACTGAATACTCCCGGGATGTGCTTCCAACCACTCCACCCGGGCGTGGGAAACCAGATTCTTCCAGACGACCGGTCTGGAACTAACAGTCTGTTTAAGGTTTATCTTTGGGAGGATTAGGTATAAAGAGCCCATCCCTCCAAATATTTCTAACGGTGACCGCGCCGGACATTTCACGCCGCCACTGTCTCATCCGGGCAGCAGACTGCCTCAAATTGTTCACTCTCTGACCCTTTCGGCGGCCATCTTCTGCCTCATGACTGCCTTGGAGATGGCTCCAAGGTGACCTCTCGTCAGATCTGTTCAATGCTGACCATAGATTTCACTACCGCAGGAAAACATTGAAAGAACTGGATTAAAAGACCCGTGGCAAAGGTTTTAAATATTCTGGAAATTAATAGCAGAAGTCAATGTTTAGTACACGTCTTTACAGCTAGATCATGATATCAGCCTGTAAGACGTGGAAATAACTGGGCTAAAAGACGATTCGCAAGTCATATCAGGACGCGAGCGTATGCGTTGATTTATACACGCACAAACGACACGCGAATACTAAGCAATAAATATAATTGTGCCGCACTGACCCACCAGAGAGCGCTTGTTCAGCAAGTGTATAAGGGTAGGTTCATAATAGTGACTATTTATTTTCTTGTAAAGTGATTACACTACATCTAAAGGAAAGCATGGCATAATCATAAAACTGAGACCAACTAAGCATAAAGTAAATATTCTCCATCTATACATGCCGTGACTTTGTTGGAGAAATTCTTCATGGACTGTCACCACCAAAGTATAGATGGCGACTCCGGTGCGTCGGATTCTACCCGACTTAAAACTGCTGTGTATTCTTTCTCTTGCATAGCCGCCAGTCCGTGGGGGCGGACTCGCGTTTTGCCACGGAACTGGTGCGCAGAGGACCTATCTTGGCTAACTCAAAACAATAGGGGTGTAGGAGCGAAGATATCCCTCCTCTTTGATTGATAATGTGGACGGTGTATGAGAGTACACACACACCGCCACCCGCGTATACGGGCAGTGGAATTCCTCCCATACCGACATTAATATGTCCATCCGACAGCCATTAATAGGTCTTTGCTTACTCAGAAATGGATACAGTGTGAATCTAAACCGTATTTTTTTTTATTTATCGTTTATAAGGGCTTTTGCCATTTTGGCATATCAGCCCTATTGTACCTAATACGGTGAAAAACACCTCAGTTCTGAGAGAGTCGCTAAACCGTTATTTTAAACTATTATTAATGAAAATGAATAACATAATTTTGCAGTTTCGTGTGAAAAAGCCCTAAGACTAAAGTTGCACTCCAGGCAACAGTCCAGTAAGACAGCTACAAGAAGCAAGCTTGTTGTAAACATATTTTGCCAAGCCAATATAAACCTAACAGAAAAGGATATAAGACCAAGATAGTATCCAAAAATGCACCGCTGTTAAATTTATAGGACTGTTTTCCGCCAGCCGTGTATCTTATTTTGCGAATTCACGAAACTATTTATACGAGAAAGTTACATTTGAAAGATAAAATGATGAATGATTCCTGAGTACTTTATTCGCTGTCTTACTGATTGAAAATCAATTCGTAGTTTATTGGTAAAGAGATTTATTTTATTTAATAAGCGATATTTAATATTATTCTAGACAAATAAAGTATTTATTTAAATTATCATGTTACGTGGTTATTTTTGTACTTTCGAGAAATAAAGAATCTGATTGCGACTAATTAGGTTAAAGATTTTATCTTTATGTTTCACCATGATGTGTTCTCCTTATTGTTTGATTATAATCAATATGATTTTTTTTTTTAATTTTATAACAATACTATCAAATATCTCCATACTAAAAAAAAACAGTTTTTTGGTTACATAAGGCACCGCGATGTATATTGTAACTTAAAAAAATCTTCTTATCGCATATTTTAAAGCTTGGGCTTCCAAGCCCACTGTACGTGACCAAATGTTCTCTAGATTAAAATAATAACAATAAAAACTTTTATTTGGCATACAACAATGATGATGATGATGATGATGTCCTAGCCGGTTTCGGCCACGGCGACTGTTTCAACACCGGTTAAGAAATTCGAGGTCCAGTTTAAGGAAACAGTCAATTGCGCAGGAGATATTTAAGTGCATAGCTGTACGCGCAGCCAGAAAAGCACTCTCTCGTCCGAGCTCCCTCAGGCCCGATGGAAAGGAGAACCAGTACGATCGTGAGGGAGCGGGATGCAGGTTTGGTCGAGTTTTCCCTTCTCTAAACACCTGGTTGAATTGCGGTGTTAAAGAGATACCTTAGTCGCCTTTTACGACACCTCAGCAAAAAGAGGGGGGTGCTATTCTATTCTGCCGGCAGCCACCGCGGCTTCAACGTACAACAACAACAATACATACAAAACAGCATAATATGTTAATAAAGTCAGAAAACAACAAAAACAAATACCCTGTGTTGTGATGATGTGGCAAAGGGAAGTCAGCTCAGCAAATGCAAAGTGACGAGCCGAGCCACCCAGCGCTAATTTTCAGCTGACACCCATTTATTGTGTCGACGTGCAGAAAGCAGCAAGGAAGGGATTAATAACATGGTGATGTTAAAAGGAGTGTAAAATGTTTTATTAGGTCGGCAGCTCAATGATGACACATCATGTATCCTAGTTGTCCATAGGCGTCAGTTACCACATATCATCAGTTGAGCTGTTCACTTATTTACCATCCTTTCACATAAAAGTAATTGAGATACTAGTTTCGTAACAATTAAATATATATATATGTATACTTGTACCCAGAGATGGGCAAAATGTAATCTGATTAATGATTAACGATTATAAAATGTAGTCATAATTTAATTTTCTTGCTCTGTAATCATGATTAAATCCATTTAAAACATTAAGTAATCATAAATGTGTATGCAATCTGGGATTCTGTAGTGTTTAAAACATAGATGAGCAAAATGCAGTCATATTAATGGTAAAAAACGTAAAATGTAATCGTAATCATTTTTATTAATCTAATTATATATTGCCCATCTATGCTTGTATCTATAAAATAGGTATATTTTAGGACTGGTAAACTCAAACAACGATTAATAATTATTAAAAGTAATGCTATCGTTACATTTTTTCGTAGATATAATAGTTATGATTGCGATATAAGTGTTAAAATGCTTGGTCATTAATTTGATAATAGGCATGATAAATTAGTAAAAATTAATAGAGACAATCAGCAAGATAATATTGATATCAAAGTATCGCCGTCTACCTACGCTTTCGGACTGAATTTATTAAAAAATGCATTTCAAACATTTAATAATTACAGTTTTAATATTAGCGACAACTGTAAATTCTTTGAAATCTTATAAAGGTTATAAAGTGTACAAGGTGGTCCCTAAAAATGAAGATGAATTGAAAATCTTGGAAGAAGTAAGGAGAAATTCGCTTGGGGAATTCTGGGAAGACCAATTTTATGTCAACTATAAAGCTCAAGTCATGGTACCATCGGATAAAGAAGCTGCTTTTCTTGAAATATTGAAAACAGCTAAAATGGAAGTCGTTGTCACTATCGATGACTTACAAAGGTAAGTTTAATTTGAATTTAATACTATTTAGAATTTGTTTTACTGTAAAATAACTATAATAAATAATGTAACCCATTCTTCGGATATTCATTTATCTCATATTTTAACCATAGTTCCAAGTAAAGTAAGATTAACCTTGATCTTTACATATTAGCCGGGCAGTAGACTTGAGGGAGTCTGCTGTCCGGATGAGAGGGTGGCAGTGTGCAGTGTCCGGCGCGCCGCCTAAGAGATAGGTGTTGGAAGGGTGGGCTTTTTACTCCTACCACTCCCAAAGAGGCAGCCCCGACAAGGCATTTCGCTCTCCGGGCATCTGGATGAATTTGGTTTTCCAGGCTCGTGTGGAGCGATTAGAGGGACACCCCGGGGGTTTTTAGGCAGTAGAAGTCTGACACACCGGGGTCGCTGCCCTCACAGCGGCTCTGATGGTCCTATGTAAGATTTTCCCCCGGGACACCAAAAAAAAAAAAAGATTTTTACATATGTTAAAAAAAGCGAGTATTATATGATCAAAAGAATGAAATTTTGATGTTTTGATTATTTCAGCGTGATTGAAGACCAATTCAAACCTGCTAAAAATGCGCGTAGTTCTGAAACATTCCATGGATATAGCTGGGACATATATCATAATCTGGAAGACATTTACAAATGGCTTGATGAATTAGAGAGCAACTACCCAGACATCGTAAAAGTTGTTTCCATGGGTAGATCTGTCGAAGGCCGGGATATCAAAGGAATTAAAATGAATTTTAGACCAAATAGAAATAATACTTTGATCGGAGTGCTAGAAGGAACGCTGCATTCAAGAGAGTGGATTTCGCCAGCTACAATAACGTGGATAGTCAAGGAATTTCTAACGAGTACCAATGCTCAAGTTAGAATAATGGCTGAAAGCTTGGAATGGCATATCTTTCCTGTGGTAAATCCTGATGGATACGTATACACGTTTACTACGGTAAGGTTTTATTTTACATCGTGTGTTGTCTTAAATTTGTTTTTTTTTTTATCCTGACACAGCAGTGACTACACCACGTCTGATAATAAGCATGGTGCTGTCCAAAAAACGACGATTACTAACAGCAAAAAATTCATCGATTGACGCCGCGATCATGTCGGCCCACACAAATATCTATTCACGCTTCGCTTAAAGGACCCGATATCATAGGATGAAGGCAACACGCTTGCCAGAAGACCATTCCATTGCCGGTATTTATTTGACTACATTATTAATAATTTCTCTGCTTTTATTAATAGTTCATTTACATGCATAAGATATCTAAGTAAAATGCACAAGTGAGTCAAATCAATGGGTTTATGTATCCAGTCTGCTACATGATATGTGAACTGCTGCAATCTTAACCCCATTCTACTTAACGATTCATGTATTTGATGATAAACTATATGTACTCATTTATTCACTTTACAGCATCGCATGTGGAGAAAAAATCGAAGTCCTGATAATACTATTTCGTGTGCAGCCACTGGAGTAGATGATGATATGAGTCATGGTGTAGACTTGAATAGAAACTTTGATTTCGTTTGGATGTGTTAGTACTTTAAGAGCATTATTTACATTTTTAATGTCTAAATCATCAAACAAGTAAGACCAAAACTATATGAAATCTGACACTTCTAATCTACTTCTTTAAATTACATAGAGGTACGATGTGATTATATAGCTAGTTGTTTTGTCCTATATAGTATAATATAGATTATAACGATGAGAAATATAATGTGTGAAGACTTAATTTTAACATAAAAAATACAAATAGCGTAAATTATATACACGAACTGTGCCACAAGACCATTGATTAGATATTAAAAGTTGATACCTTTTTTTAAACAGCTGTAGGAGCTTCAGACAACCCTTGCACTAATACTTACGCTGGACCCAGTGCATTCTCCGAGCCTGAAGCAAGAGCTATAGCACAATACGTTCTACAATTGAAGAATCAGGGAGAAATAATCTACTACATTTCCTTCCATTCTTACACCCAACTGATAGTCATACCTTACAGCCATGTTAATGGCAGTGATGTGCTTCTAGCCAGCAACTACGCTGCTATGGTAAACATTCTTAAATATTATTAGATTCGAAAACATGTGATAAGAAAAAATTACAACTTGTAGTTTACATTGTTTTCTCAATAGAAAACTATCTGGCATTAGAAAGACATTTAGAAGATTAGTTTGCCAAGCCCAAACCAGATCGTAAAAACAATGTTTATTGCTTTATTACATGTCATTTTACAAGTTATACACACCAATAAATGGACCGTTGTTTAGCCTGATTCAGTACGCTAAAATTTGATTGAAACTATCAATAATAATATAGTTATTAGATATTATGAGCCTTTCTTGAAGGGATATACATCAAACACAAAGCACTGGATTTAATAACTCAATGAAGTGGGAGCTAAGAAACTATTATAGTTAAATTAGGCTTTAATTGAGTTTTGATTAGAGCTGCCTATATATGATTAATGAGTTTAATTTCCATCATTACAGTACGAGATTGGTATAAGAAGTGCTGATGCTTTAGCCAGACGTTATGGAACCGTATACCGTGTTGGTGTCTCAGCAGATGTGTTGTGTAAGTTTTAAATAATTTTGATTCTTTATATACATAGCAAAAAAGTTACGTTATTGTACCGACTACACATTTATTTTATTTTATTTTACATAATAGGGTGCCCAACATGGGTAACATTAGACAAGAAAACAAAAGGATCATGGTACTAAAATTAATTACATGGTGTTTAAATATGATTACTAATTATTTCCAGTCAATTAGATTAAAAATACCACATTTATAAGCATTAGTTAGTAATTAGTTAGCATCGTTAAAGTGACCTTTATTTATTTTTAAACTGGTTTTACTACGTGAATAAAAATATCACCAGCCTGCTTTAATCATAAGTATCAATGAACGCGATCTTTATTTGCTCGTCTCAATCACTCTTTTTAGGTCACATATTGTTTCACAATATACAGTCTTCACTTAAGAACCGGCCTTGTTCTGCGGCGAAAAACAATTTAAAGGTGTATAAAATAACTATCTCAGTTTACAATTGATTGATGTAAAAAAGATATTTATTTATATTACTTAGTTTAAGAAATTTCTTTAACATTTTATGGCACATATAAAGAAAGATTATAACCAGTCTTCAATTCTTAGTAATATAATTTCTTGCAATAATTAAGAAATACTATGTTATAGATACAACAATCTTCAAGTTCAAACCTGAGATGTATCAAGCCTCAAAAATATTTCCATTTAATATTCAGAATCAATTTACAATTTTATAAGATTATAGACCCGACTCTTATTGTATGGTTAATGAAAGAGAAGATAAAATAGATTGTTATTTTCATTTTAGACGTTTGCAATATACAGGATGATTTTATAGACGAGGAAGATATTTCAGAATACAATTATTTGTACCTTCTTATAACTAATAAAAATGTAAATAACTATATTCCCTAACAAATCATAAAGAAACATTGATGAATAAATGAGAATTGATCCGTAAAATGTTTGGACACCGCAGCGCGTGTGCTGCACGATTGAATGGCATGTAGATAAAATTCCTTTTACATAATTTAGGCAAACAGGTAATTGACTCGTTACCCTTTCGTAGTTTACCCTTGCTTAGAAGAGATAAAATACCTACTTAATAATTAATTGTTATTTATTCTATCATGTGTGTAATTAATTGCCGCTTAATATGTTGACTATAAATTACTTTATTTTAATGGAAATATTAAGATATCCCTATTCTTGGAATTACAATCGAATGCTGGATATCCTCCATGAATATCTCCCTCGTCTATAAAATCAGCCTGTATAAAACACTAAGAATTTTCACATTTTATACTATTTTCAGATCCAATGAGCGGTGCTAGTTTCGATTGGGTGAAGTACGCAGCCGATGTACCGGTTACTTATCTAATCGAATTGAGGGACCTTGGGGATTACGGCTTCTTACTGCCACCAGATCAAATCATTCCCAATAACCTTGAAATAATGGATGGTATTATAGAAATGGACAAAACTACCCGTCTTCTAGGATATTACAAGGATTCTCTTTCTAGTGCAAATTCTCTTATATCTCTATTTACTATAATTTTAATTGGTTTATTTACTTTGAAGATATTTAACTAATTGTCATTTACGTTGTAATTTACAGTACAGTTTGTATTAGGATCATGTAATTAAAATTTGTTAACGTTCAGTGTAATTCTACAAATTAGCTATGGTTAGTTTACCAGTTGTGGTTAATACTTTGCACATATTATGTAATTACTTTCAAAATTTTGTTCAAACTGGGATATGTTAATTTTTATCATTTAAATGTTAAATGTATCTTTAATACCAATAACTATTATGAGCCTTGTATGCTGTAGGCAATGAAATGTATGAATTTTTTTCTAAGTAATATACTTTGGTTTGCTTAGTTTAATTTATCTATACAGATGAATCTTCTTTAACCTATTTTTAATATTTTCAATTGTGAGCTGCTAATAGTTACATTATCAAAGCAAATATACACATTATCTTGTACTTTGAATTAAACTATCTTGGGCAACGTTAGTTTGGTGTTGCTAGAAAATATATGTACTATATTAAAACGTTTTAAATATAGTTGTTTATAAAATTAATACCAGTTGCTCCAGTGAATAAATACGGTTATCAATCTCAGATATTTTATTATCAATAAAGTACTATCTATCAATTATTATCTTTTAATTCCATATATTTTGAGATATAGATATCGATTTCTCTACTCTACTCTTGTGTGATCATGAGACAACAAGTAAAATGTGTTTAAAACATATATGTTTCCTGGTAATTGTGATTGTATCTTTAACGCAATCAGAATACGTTAGTTATAAAAACTATAAAGTGTACAAGTTAATACCTAAAACAGAAAAAGAAGAGCAAATTATATTCGATTTACATAGAAATAGAGGGTTTAAATATTGGAGTGGGGCAAACAAAATTGGTCGCGAGCTGAGAATTTTAATCGCTCCTGAAAAACAAAAGGAAAATGAAGCTCATTTTAGTGAAGTGGGAATTGACTTTAAAATTGTGATCAGCGATGTTCAGGAGTAAGTATTTTATTCTGACTTGTAATAACAAATTGTTTCATTCTATTGTTTTTAAATATACCATGATCCTTTTAATAGTGACCATAAGAATTTATTGTAAAAATAGTAAAAAATCTGTGGTTTTTCTTTTATTTAATGTTTTTGCTAAACGACTCAACTTTATATACTATATCTTTTATAATCTGTTTCATAATATAGTATTTATATTATTAAGATTTGTTGTAAAACACAATGCAGAGAGTTTTTCATTTAAACTTTTTGTTTCAGTGTAATAAATACGCAACTACGCCGACCAACGGCTGGTCGAAATGTCGGTGAATATTCTTGGAATTACTACCAAACTCTAGAAGAAATTTACGAATGGCTAGATTTGATAGGGGAAAGACATTCCGATGTTGTCACCCTAGTTAACATAGGGATTTCTGTTGAAGGAAGACCTATAAAAGGAGTAAAAATAGATTTTAGGAAACGTGCAAATTCAACAATAGGAATGATCGAAGGTGGTATTCATGCTAGAGAGTGGATCTCACCAGCTACCGCGACCTGGATTATTAATGAGTTTTTGACTAGTACAAACCATGATATCAGGGCTTTAGCAGAGAACATTGTCTGGCATATCTTCCCAGTAACTAATCCTGATGGATACGTCTACACATTTACAAATGTAAGTTTTTAATATATCACGAGTAATATTATTATATTAAATGATCTCCTTCTATTTGAAGCTGTGTCAACTTTTGTTACTATTAGAATGTAAGTAGTTTTAATTGCCATCAAAAGCTTTGACGTTATTTCGATTACGATCTAATAAAAGACACGCGGAAAGTAAGTATATTTTGTAAAGACTAGCAGATAATTTAACTACTACCTTTACTAGAATATAATTCGATTTGTTGGCGGACTTCATGCCGAGGTTTAAGAGCAAGGTCTTCAGGTTGTTGAGAGATACACAGACTTATAATCTTGACTTCCATTAACATTAATACTATATAAACAGGCCATTCTTATGTATGTTGTGGATGCCTTAATAGTGGATAAGTATTGTAGCATGTAGACGCCACCCGATACGTGCATGTGTTAAACGCCCTAATGGACGTTAGGGTGTTACGGGACGCACGGGGTAAGAGAAAGCGCGCGCGCACGGGATGCTTGCTAATTCAGTCGACTACTGAGACCCGAGGCTAGAGTACGTGCATGTGCGTCGCAGTTCGGTGTTAAAGTGCAATTAAAACGCCAAAATCCGTATCATTCTACCACCACACCCACGACCACCGGTCATAAACTTTACGCTTACACAGACTAAGGCTAAGATTTATAGACGTAACTGAATGTACTGTAAGTTTGCTTAGACTTTACTAAAAATTTACAATTTATATTACTCAATGAATGTCTGAGAATTTTGTTGTCACCGATTTTGCCAACATGGACTTGGCTCTGCGAATACTATAGCTATACTCTAGATCACATTATGTATATAATTGTTTGTCAAAATGAATTCTTTTTTTGGGAACTTTGCTAAGCAAAGTCGAAATAGCGTCTATAAATCTAAGCCTTGGTTTTTTGAAAATGAATTCGCAGTAGCTCCTTTTTTTCAAAGAGAATGCGTTCTTATAATTAAGGGTGTATGGTTCAATTTAATTTGGTCTAAGTCATGTAACAATTTAGAAAGCATGTATTATTGAGAAATATTACTAATATTGAAACTAGCTGAAACGGATTCAACTAGCGTTCCTAAAGAAACAAGTCTCAAAAACTTACTTAATTACTTTACACGTCAAATACTATATTTTAGAAAAGCTTGTCTGACTTTTAGGCGTTATTTTTTTTTTCATTGTTGTATTGGTTTCTTTCTTCAAAATTTTCTTTGACTGTTTTATGCTTCCTAGCTTAATTTTTGTTATGCCCCTTTTCGTGTTGTTTTCCTGAAAATATAATATAAGAAATAATAATAAAATACTGTAGGAATAGTATTTTAAAATTGAATTAATACTTCTATTAAAAACATGGTTTAACCAATTTTTAGCTTTGTTTGAGATGTAAATTATTATAAAGTAGTGTGCAGAGCCAGTATATTATATATTTATTACAGAATCGAATGTGGCGAAAGAACAGAAGTAGAGCAAACTCCACGTCTTGCGCTGAGTGGGAAGTTGACGATGACCTTAGTAACGGTGTAGATCTTAATAGAAATTTTGGATTCCTTTGGATGTGTAAGTATTATTTAATTGTTTTGTGATGACAACAGAATTTGCAACTTTTTGGCGTCTTATATCATTCTAATGGTAAAAAATATTATTTTTGAAAATCGATTTCGTAATGTTTTCTACAAAATCAAATTGGGAATGTACTGTCTTACAGAGTTTCTTTTCTCGCAGGCGTGGGTTTAACTGAGCTAATCTGAAGGTAGGTGTGTTGGCGGCAAACTACATAGCAATTGCTTACATATAACAATAGGTCATCGTGAAAGATTGACTATTGCATTACTGCTAAAAAGGTCTTACACTTTAAAAATTGTTGAAATAACAGTTGAATTAACAAAAGCAATTCTAGAGCGTAGTAAGCCCAAACACATTAAAATAAAGGTGCAATAGACACGTTTTGTGTACCTATACGATTTTAGTTAAAATGGCAAATTGTGTAAATTTTAACAATTTGTAACTAATTTCAAATATATAAGCGACGTAATTTTACAATTTGTTGGCGTGTGTGTACAATCAAAGAAAATAATATATTAGTTGCTATATTTTTCATGAAAAGATTTATCTTCAAGTTTATTCTAAACGACTTTTATTTTGTAGAACTGTTATGTCAACAAGTTGTAAAGTAAATAATACATGGAATAAAATTTGTTCTGATACAGAGGCGCCGATAACATGAAGAATTTTGCGTTATACTCTGATAAGATTATTCAACAGGAATTATGCGTCGATATTCATATCAATGTAGCACAAAAATTGTAAATTATTTTGCTTAATACAATAGCACGGGCCGATGTCTTATCAATATAGGAACGCAAGATAACCTTACGTTGATCATGTCTTTATGTAACACAAAATAATTAGGAAAAAGGTAGTTTTTTTCTGGTTCAGCGGAATGACTATAACTTAATAGAGTACCAATCTAAAATAGACAGTATGGCAGGTGGTCGTGAGTGTGTTGGTAGAAAGACACGGATTTTGGTGTTTTACTGTTTATTTTCACTTTAAGGGACACCGAACTGCGGCGCACACGCACGTGCTCTAGCCTTGGGTCTCGGTAGTTGACTGCATTAGCTAGAGTATCCCTTGCACGCGCGCACCCCTTACCCCGCGCGTCCCATAACACCCTAACGACCTTTAGGGCGGTTAACATAAATACGTATCGGGCGGCGTCCACACGCTATAACAATATGTAAACGATCTGTGTACTGGAATTATTTCTGTATTACGTGTCATTGAATTACCTTTTAAACTTTTTGCTTTTTTTGCTTATTTACAAATTCTGTTTGAATACCGTTTTGAGTTGATTTTATAGAAAATTTTGTAAAGGTATACTTCGGGATAACGCTAATATTTAGTGCAGTGTGGTGTAACAAAAACATATTAATTAATGATAATTAGGTATTAATCTTTCTATCCACCCTATATACCAAATCTGTTAAGACATCAAATCGTAAGTCTAGAAATGAAAGTTTGCTGTACCCTATTACTTCAACGTTGGCTCCAATTACGTCTGTATTTCTGGAAAGATACTATTGAATTTTTAAATTTATCTTAATAAAGATCACTATTTTATTGTTTACAGCCGTGGGAGCATCTTCTAACCCTTGTTCAGAAGTATTTGCTGGGCCCATAGCTTTCTCCGAGCCAGAGGCTGTGGCAATAGCGGCATACGTAAACAGGATTCGATTGGAAGGGAATCTCGTGTTTTACTACGCTTTTCATTCCTTTTCTCAAATGGTGCTCGTGCCTTTCAGTCATGCGGGTGGAGCTGACGTTCTCGAAGCGCCTAATTACGCAAACATGGTTAGATTTGTTCCACAGGATTATTTTGTATTCCATGAATTAGTCAATAATTGTTTTCAGTATCTACAGATTTTCATTCGATTTAGAACAACTCTAGTAATATTCTAGACACTTCCAAATTTTAAGCGCTCGATTCTACAATAAATTAAATAGAATTCTCAATATCTATCCCCTTTCACTTTATGAACTTAAAATCAAAGTTAGGGATTACTTGATGCAGCTTGATTATTCACAAACTGAAGATCTTTTGAATACTTATATATAATCTACACTCACACACAACATTTACTCTTTACTCACCCTTTTCTACACATAACACACCCATACACAACACGTCTGTATATTTTTGTAATTATATGTATGCCTTGTAATGGTGGGCGCTGACGCCTGCGATACAGTCTCACGACTAGTGCAGACGTCAACGTTAATTAAATCATGTAATGTAAATTTTAATCCAATAAAATTATTATTATCATTTATTCAATATAATTACATTTTAAAATAAATACATATAAACAACATGTAAATTTTAAAATATAAAAATATGTAGACCTACAGGGGCGAGGCCTAAGCCCAAGCCATCGGTAGTTAGGAGCTCAGAGTGAGGAACCTCCAAACAATGCGTGCCGTATCGAGTAGAACTGCCTTGTGTATCCGGCCCTTGGTCCAACAACCAAGCGAGAGCCTCTTAAGATGGTAATCGAGGCTCAACGATAATCCCATTAGTCGATACAACTATCGGGACAATAATCGTAGAATCTACATCCCACATGCTTGCAATCTCGTGTGCGAGGTCTAAATGTTATGATAGTTTTTCTTTCTCAGCTTTTACGAGATTTTCATAAATTATTATTATCAATTATTCAACATAATTAGAATATAATTACATTTTAAAATAAATACATATAAACAACATATAAATATTAAAATATAAAAACATGTAGACCTATATATTATTATTATTCGTATGTATAATATATCTAATTTATACTAATATTATAAAGAGGTAGTTTTTATCAGTTTATATTTACAAGGTAATGCTTAAAGTACATGTCTCATTTCAAAAAATATTTCCAATATTTAGAATTAATCGTCAGAGTGTGCATAAGCTTTACTATACTTAGCTTTACTTTAGCTTTACTATTACTCGTATACCGTTCCCACGAGAAACGTGAACTCTACACAGTCAATGCTCCTTTTGTTTTGTTTTGAATAAGCTCCTTTAAATGTGATTTCTTTCCTTTAATCATTCTAAATTAAATGAGCAATTCATAGCATATTTTACTGATTGGGTATGCCGGCGTGTGTGTGCCCACACGCCGTTCCCATAGAGAGGTAGGGAGGGTTTGAAATCCCCCTCCAAGAGAGGAGGCCTGTCCATAGGCCACAGCTCGCCGAGCTCTCGGAAGTATCAGGTTTCCCAGGCTCGGCGAAGGCGAGGAGAGGCAGTGCTGCACCCCGGTGGTTTAAAAATTACTCTGACTGAAAAATAATGCTAAAATATTTCAATATTTCAGTACGAAATAGCCATCAAAAGCATGGACAAGTTAAAAGCGCGACACGGAACTCAATACACCGTTGGAACGTCAGCAGATATTTTATGTAAGTAATCTGTCCTTCATTTTTAACTATTTTGATAGATTATGTGTCGATGAAGAAAACATTTTTATGAACAGTAACTTAAGTGTAGAAAGTGAGCTTCTTAAAAGCAACGGAAAACTTAACAAAACACCCCGAGGAAGTACAAGAAAAATGTAGCGCCTACATTTGCCTCCACCACCAGATTATGTTCCTCTATTTGAAGAGCTCCCAGTCAGTCACAAACAGCCTTAGCAGGTCTGGAAAACTCCTAATTGCCTCCGCGCTCAGGTAGGTACCGCTGCTAAAGTAACCTAACCAAGAGCTTACGGGACTAGTCCAAACATTTCACGTTTTCTCTCGTGCTCCTCAAGCACTGTCACCTACTCTTATAGAGATTTGATTGAGGCACCTGACAATGATATTGAGTAACTCCATACTAGTTGATCCACAGTATCTGAATATAGATAACTAATTTTCAATAGAAAACAATAACGCACAAAGTAGCTCCGAAATTTTCCTTTCAAAATATAAAGATCCCGAAATAATATTCATGCTAATTGAAAAACGTCTAAAAGTGCGTCTAGACTTGTGAAATTTTAATGTAACAGAACTCCGTTATTATAATATACGTATTTCAGTATCAATAATGTGGACGACGCGGCGTTTCTCATGCGATTTGTTTCTGTGATATGGTCACCGAGACATGTTACGGTGAAATGTCATGAATCTAGACGTACCTTTAGGCTGTCAATTAAAAATACTAAATTAATGTCACATTTCAGATGAAGTGAGTGGTTCAAGTTTCGACTGGGTAAAAGGGGTTGCCCACGTTCCATTGGTTTACCTTTTCGAGCTCCGTGACCTCGGAGAGTATGGTTTTCTTTTACCAACAGAATACATTATACCAAATAATGAAGAAATAATGGATGCACTTCTAGAAATGGATAGACTGGCCAGAGTAATTGGTTATCATGATCACCACAGCTCTAGCTCTAAATTAAAAATTAGTTTTGCTGCTATTATTTTCGCCCTTTTTATGACTGTTTAATAGTTAATGACTGATGCTGATTGATATATATTTTTTTACAGAATTATTAAGTCTTAGTTTTCTAGATAATATATTATTTATTATTAAATGAAACGGCGTTTGTGAGATGGTTAGAAACTACGATGGTTGTAAGCAAAACGTTATTGAAATTGGTTAACATGGTCCAGTGATGGGCAAATTGTAATCTGATTAATGATGAACGATTAAAAAATGTAGTCGTAATTTTAATTTTCTTACTCTGTAATCATGATTCAATCCATTTAAAATATTAAGAAATAATAAATGTATATACAATTTGGGATTCTGTAGTGTTTAAAATATAGATGAGCAAAATACAATCATATAAATGGTAAAAAACATAAAATATAATCGTAATAATTTTTATTAATCTGATTACATTTTGCCCACCTATAGCATGGCCATATAAATATTTTAATATGTTGAAATGTATTTATAAATTATTGGAATTTTAATAAAAAGTAGTTTTAATTTATAACCTCCTTTCATTGAGAATGTTATCATTATTAACATCTTTAGATTTGGTCTCGATATCATTTAATATTTTAACTGTTATTTACTTAAGCAGGTTATCATTTCGGCAATGCTGTTAATTTGGATAAGCTTTATCAGTCTAATCTATTTATAACCTAATACATTTTAATCTTTATTACTGGAATATTGATCACCTTGCTTAATATACTATGTTACTTCAATAAGTTACTTATTGCATGCTTCACGTAGATTAATAAAAATGTTGTTAAAAATAATTGCTGTACTTCTCCTAACAGCGGCTAGTCATGGAATGAAGAGTTTTGAAAATTATAAAGTTTACAATATTGTGCCCAAAACAGAGAGTCAAATTCAAATGCTAAATGATTTAAAGAAGCATGGCTATGACTTTTGGACTGATGTACTATCAGTTGGCAGCGATGCTCGCGTCATGGTGTCACCTGATCAGAACGAAGAATTTGTTCAATATACTAAAGTTGCAGGCTTGGATGCCAATGTGAGCATTCATAATGTGCAGGAGTAAGTATAGCTACCATTGCTTTCAGTGGAATTGAAGTTAGTATCGAGATATTGTTATAATATTTATATTTGGTAATAGCATCATATGTAAATCAGATTTTTTTTTCATTGCCATATAAAAGAATACACGTATAAAGTATTTGAATTAAAATAACAAAAAAGAGCTGATCGAAACTACTCGAGCCAGGATAAGTTATATAATTATGCCGTTCGCGCGATGTGTTCCCGCGTGCCGCTCTAAAACACAGAGGCACGAGAGGGGTGGCTCTATACACCACCCCCCCCCCCTAAACGAGTGGAGGCCTACTTACGGCCGCACGCCCAGCCGGTCATTGAGGATGAGACCCCAGTCGTGCCCTCGATGCCGGTAGGCGGAGGGTGGAACTACCCGGGGGTTTTAGTCGGTGGAAGCCCGACACCGGGGGGTGGCCCTCACCTCTCCTCGAGGTCCGTTAGGGATTTCCCCGGGTTACAAAAAATAAATACATATGTATATATTAGGTCCTTACATATGAAATTGGCGTTTTGTATGGGAGGAACAAAAAGTCGAATATTTTTTAATATAATATATTTAATTAATCAAAGTATGAACCATTATTTTCTATGCATTTTTCCATCTCATAGGTAGTTCATTGATCCCTTTACTAAAAAAACCAGTCGGACGGGAATCAATAAAATTTTTGAAGGCGATTTGGACTGCCCCATCGGAGTTGAATTTTTTCCCTTGCAAGAAGTTATCCAAATTTCGAAAAAAATGGTAATCTGTTGGAGCAAGGTCCGGGGAGTACGGAGGATGTCTTAGACTTTCCAGTTGAAGCTCTTCTAATTTAGTAGCCGTCTGTTGCGCAGTGTGTGGTCTAGCGTTGTCGTGAAGCAGCAGTGGCGTGGAGCGATTGACCAGCTTAGGTTGTTTAGCCGCTAGCTTTTCCATCATGGTTTGCAATTGCTGACGATAGACATCAGCCGTAATAGTCTGGCCAGATTTGAGAAAACTGTAATGAACAATACCGGCACTAGTCCACCAAACGCTTACTAGTAACTTTTTTGGGGTTAATTTTCGCTTGGGGCAGGATTTGGCTGGCTGGCCAGGATCCAACCATTGCGCTGAGCGCTTCCGATTATCGTAAAGAACCCATTTTTCATCACAGGTAATGATTCGGTTTAAAATACCTTCATTATTGTGCCGGTTTAGTAATGTAACGCAGCAGTCGACGCGCGTTTGCCGGTTTGCTTCAGTCAATTCGTGAGGTACCCACCTTTCAAGCTTTTTAATCTTCCCAATTTGCTTCAAGTGAATTAAAACAGTTTTATCACTTACATCGCAGCCTGCAGCTAACTCGGACGTGGCTTGCGATGGATCCGCTTCCACAATAGCCTTCAACTCTTCATTATCAACTTGAGTCTCAGGGCGTCCACGGGGCTTGTTCTGCAGGTCGAAATTTCCAGAACGAAAACGTTGGAACCAAAAACGAACTGTGTTTTCTTTTGCAACACGACCGCCATACACATCATTCACCCTTCGAGTTGTTTCCGCAGCACTACTGCCACGGCGGAACTCGTACTCGTAAATAATGCGATATTTTAAGTTTTCCATTTTGTAAAATGAGTGACGCAAACAGAAAAAAACAGAAGAAAAAAACAAATGAATGACGATCGTCGAAGCACAAATACATGAGTCTATAGCTGTACAAATTTGAATTTGGAATTCCTTACCAAAGAGGAGAAATTTGTGATTAAAGTGGCCAGTACGAAAAACGCCAATTTCATATGTAAGGACCTAATATATAATTATGCCGTTGCACACAGGCACTCTTGTGGGCGCGATAATTTTGATAATAAAGATTACGATAATTTGAGACAATTAGAAAGTACTTACCATGGTAGCGGTAATCGGTCACTTCACAAATCAGTCACTGAAAAAAATATGCTATGCGACGTTTTAAGTTTGAAGCGGGAACAGTTACGTAAAGAAGTATTGTGTTCGCCAGATGGCGTTTGCGTTTGAGTGCGTTTACACTTTATTGTATTTGACGCACTGGGGTTGCGCCTTTTGGTGTGACTAAAAACATTAAAATAATGATTATAAATAATTTAAACAGCTTCAAATGAAGCTGATTTTTGTTATTATAGATTTTTACCATACGGTTTTAATATGATTATATAAACCAAAACTTTCATTGACATATATAATTTTTCTATAATGATAAGTAAGAAAGAAATGTATGGATTTCAGATTAATTAATGCTCAATTGAAACCAGCAGAAAACGTTGATCGCAGTAGCACCTTGGGATCCTTCAGCTGGGATAGATATTATGACCTGACTCACATACACGCGTGGTTAGACGAACTAACAACGCTCTACCCAGGCGTTGTCACCACAATGGTTATAGGACAGTCTCACGAAGGTCGAGACCTCAAAGGTGTGATTATCGATTTTAAAGCCGGTGAAAGAGGAAATAATCCTTTAATTGGTATGATCGAAGGAGGCATCCATGCAAGAGAATGGATATCACCAGCTACTGTCACTTGGATTATTAAGGAATTTTTAACTAGTGATGACCCTGATGTTAGATTTTTAGCCGAAACCTTTATATGGCACATTGTTCCGGTGACAAATCCTGACGGATATGAGTATACGTTTACTGCGGTAAGTCATTATGTTTAAAGAATATTTTCTGCTTTTAAGATTGCCATGTAAAACAATGACGTGCATAGAGTATTTCAACAAGGTAGGCAGTGTTCGCGTAATTAATTTTAATATTATATTATTATAGTAAATATTACATAAGTCTTATAAGAAAAAAACATGGAGTAAACATAGAATACGTTTGAATACATGTAGGTAGGTATTTCTTCATCTTTAAGTAATTTTTTCCGAACTTATTTATTGTAAGGGTATGCAATGCTTTCATGCATCTATGGAATGAACGCTACTGATGTAATATCGGGTAGCATCAATTCAATCTTATTTTTATTAGTTGCTCATATTCATAAACACAGGATACATTTCAATGCTTCAAAAATAATTTTAAATTTAAACATGTTGATATGATTTCACATCTGTTCTTAATACTAAAATTTGAGTTTCGTTTTTGACTGAAATTAAACATTTTTCGCAAAGCTATGTTATGACTTACGATAGTCATTTACAATTTTGCTTGTCCATCGATGGTTTGAAATTTTTAAAATTGATTACTTCCTTTTTTTCTTTTAACATTAGTTTAAGTTAATAAGCTTTGTAATTTCGATTTAGATACACTATTCACTAATATTGTAGTACTTTTATTAAAAGACGGAACATTTACCTTACAATATTCTTTTTTGTTTGACAGAATCGTATGTGGAGGAAGAACCGTAATCCTGCCAATCATGTTGTGTGCGCATCGGGTAATACTGATCTTGGAAATGGGATTGATTTGAACAGAAATTTTGACTTCCTTTGGATGAGTTAGTACTTTTCAGTATCCTTTGTTTCTGTTAATTCATATTTACACTGCTACTAAGAGAGCGACTTCTCTAACCTGTAGAATAAGTAGGAAATGATATAGTAGAATATTAATATGAAGTTTTTATATTGTTCAATAACAATTCATATTTATATGCCATATTTCCGCGATCTAATGACCTGGGAGTCTTTAAGAGAAGAATGAATAGGCATTTGCTAGGCGATCGCGTTTCATCATCGAACTCATCTTCACCTTCCACCAGGTGTGATCGAGGTCAAGCGTTCTTCTATAAATAATTTAAAAAAATGCCCATAATCAATTTTACACGTAATAGATAGTGAGACAAGCAAAATTATAATGAATTCTTAAAATCTTCACACAGAATATCAACTTTCATAATTTTACTGTTTTCACATCCCTGTAAATATCTTTTTTTTATTCTGTCTCGACCCAGTGACCGCACCACACCTGATGGTAAGCATATTGTAGTTCAAAAAACGACAACGATTATAGACAGTTAAAAAAACCCATCGGTAGTTGCAGCGATAATGCCTGCACATATTTCTTCGCGCTACGCTTAAAGGATCCCATATCATAGTTTAGTGGGAACACGTTCACCAGAAGACCCTTCCACAGCCCAACGACAAGGCACAAGCTAGAGTTATAGAACTGCTTAGTCCTAGCCGGGATGACAGATACCGTATAGCTGTTACTCCGTAAACCCATGGACGTGGTTCTATTGAAGAAGAGAGAGGGTGGAATAAGGTTAAATAACTCTTCAGAATACTCGCCATGATACAGACGGTAGAAAACGCTTGGAGAGGCAACATCAGTGCGCAACTGGAACGGCTCAAGATGCTCAGTCAAATCAGGATGATTCACAATGGCGATAGCCCTCCGCAATTATGCTATAAATTTATATTATAAAGATTATTGGTTGGTAAATAATCACTATATCTTTTTTTTTAACAGCGACTGGTGCATCAGCCAATCCCTGTGACCAGACATACGCTGGTCCCATTCCATCATCGGAACGAGAAGCTCAAGCTATTATGAATTACGTTCTGACACTTAAGACGACTGGAAACTTTATCTATTATTTCGCCTTCCATTCATACTCTCAGATGGTCTTGGTACCTTACAGCCATGCCTCTGGAATGGGTGTTCTGCAAGCCAACAATTATGCTGATATGGTAGTATTCTCCTTAAACTTGCGTTTCATTTAAATTCAAATCGTCTATTATATCACAGGTGACAGTAGTTAAACAATTTGGCTAATAATTTTAAGTATTCAGCGCAGGAAATTGTAATTTATTATTTAACTCATTTTTAATGGTATTCTAATACATTTTTACTTTCATTTGCTTTTTTGCCAAATAAGTGATTGGTTTATTGCTGACATAAAATTTTATGTTTCAACTAATTTTCCAACATAACTTTCATTTATATTTGCTACCTGTCTAACTTTATTTTGGTGGACAATCTTTATTCAATATTCAATATCCGTCAGCATTATGAATGAAAAATATTTTACTTATTGAGATCAATAGTATGATAATAGTAGTTTCCGAAAACTTTCGTGTTCTTCTACATTCAGCGTTGTATGTGAATTATCATAATTAACGTTTCGATTCAAGTTATTAATACATTTATTGAACATAATATTACGTCTAATATTCGTAATGAAGAACAAAAATATAGAAAAAGGGTGAATTAATGAGTAAACGTTAACAGAATGTAATACAAAGATGGTACATGAATATTAAGTATGCAATTAGTTTGGCGAGAATATGTAAAGAAAATGCGAAAGCGTTTCAAAAACCTTTGATCTATCTGTTACAGTATGAAATAGCTATACGCGGCGCCGAAAAACTGAGAGAAAGGCATGGAACCAATTACTTGGTCGGTACATCAGCTGAAATTTTATGTAAGCAAAAATATAACTATTACTAAATGTATTCCTACAATTTCCAAAGAACCTAATCACTTAACGCTTATTATAGCACAATGTTTCATACGAAATAAGCATAGCCTTTCGAAGCTTAATGATTATTCATGTTATCATGTAAAAGTCACATAATATCATATTCAAAAGTAAAACAAGCACGCAATAGAGTTGGTAGATATTTATTGTTACCTACTGTGAAAATCTTTCAATTATGGAGATGAAAAACATTTCTTTCAATCCAAAAAACAATAGAATGAATAAATGTAGGCCTTTGGAAGTTTTTGAATACGTACGCTTATTTTATAGGCTGTTTGGCTTTTATGGTTTGCTGCTATTTATTATGGGAATAAATTTTTTCGAGAGCAAAATTTGATCACTCCTGCAAATATTATCGAATAACAAATACAGATCAATAAAGTTATGAATATCGCCATAAACAAATAATTTAACCTTAGATATTATTGGACTTAAAGAAGCTAGATTAAATGCCAAATATTCCAAACCAATAAAGAAGAGAAAGGAATTAGAACTGTTGTCCAAATTACTTGATATTCTTAATAAGTAAGAATTTATTTTAGATGAGGTCAGTGGATCGAGCTTCGATTGGGTAAAAGGTGTGGCAGACATTCCGATTGTATATCTCTTTGAGCTTAGAGATATCGGCCAGTACGGATTCCTGCTTCCATCAGAACAAATCATCCCCAACAATGAGGAAATTATTGATTGCCTAGTCGAGATGGACAAAGCTACAAGGAATTTAAGATATTATTATTATTCAGGAACTTCGTCAGCATATGCTTCTGCAATATCCTTGATTATCAGCGTGATTTTCTTGATATTGATGCAATGAATACAAAGTATAAATAAATATGATAATTATATAAATCTTTAATTTATATTCTCTTTTACTACCTAAGTTAGACAATAAATAACACTATAGATGAAAATCCATAGGATGCGGTAGACGACTGACGGCAGATCAAACTATAATGCAATATTCAATTGTATTATATGATGCCATGGAAAGCTTGGTTATGCAGAGAAGAGTAAATGTAGTCAGATTTCAACTACATTGGAACAATCAAATTAAAGCTTTAATCAACGTATCGATTAATGAAAACCCCTGCCAAGCATCCATCTGGGATAAATGGGTGCTGTGCGCTTCCAAACGTTAAGCATAATCACGACCGATTTGACAAAGTATACGATTGAGATGTTAAGGTTAATTTCTAAGATACCAATTCCGAATAATGCCTTACAACAATTTCAGCCGTATGTAAGAATTTGTCTCATACTCTTTAATACTGCATGTCGTTTGCATCGCATAACCTTGCTGTTTGCCGTTGCTGTCTGTCATTTCCTGAATGCCACCTTTTTTTCAGTATCAATGAAAGTAAAAAACTTAAAAACTAGAATTGCAGATTTTTCGGGCGATTATTGTGTCCAAGAGGAAATTTAGCGGTTATGCCATATCTAAATTATGACTTATAAGCCATAGTGTGTGTTCCTAACATATAATGATTAATAATAAAAGTTTTTTATTTTACACTGGCTCGACATAGTGATTACAGTGGACCTGATGTTAAGTACAGTGCAGTTAAAAAACGAAGCGACCACCAAAGGATGAAAATCCATTAATAGTCTCCGTCATCATGTCGGCCCACATATACCACGATTGCCGGTCTCTAGGTATATCAGTTACTGGATATACACAAGTTGATCCCGAAATGCGACAGGCCAAAGCGAGTTACTATGACGGTCTTTACACTTGTGTACTGTGATCACGACCCAGTTTGGGCAAACGCCCTACCACCACAAAAAGATAATAAATAACAACATGCAATCAGCTGGACTAGTGATAATCAAGACGTCGGAAGTATCTGGATTCCCAGGCTCGGCGAAGGCGACGAGAGGGCAGTGCTGGCACCCCGGTGGTTTTAGTCGGAGCAGGTCCGACACACCGGGGGGAGTGGCCCTCACCACTTCCCCTGACGGTCCGCAGGGATTTCCACCGGGTTAACTAAAAAAAAAGTGATAATCAAGAACGTCATACAAACGTAAATGGATGCCAAAGACTAGAAAAATAACATCCCATCACTTCAAACGTTCAACTATGTCATAGACCAATTATTACTTTAAAAATATCGTCAAATTATGAACGGTGAATTATGCGGCTTTTGCACACTAATGTGTAGATTTAAATACGTTTATCTATAGTATGCATTACGAAAATATCTATATTAGGTTTTGTTATAATCTAATCATATCAGGATATCTGTTAATTTGAGTATGGAGTTTCGGTCTACCTATATAAATAACATAATTCCAACTATTTTATAATCTTCAATCGATCCCTTGATTTATGTTCCTTTAATTAGTTCATTATTGTCCTTCATTCATAAATTTCAAAACATGTTGAAATTATTTTGTACATTTTTATTAATAACTACAAGCAATGGAATTAAAAGTTACGAAAATTACAAAGTTTACAATGTTGTACCAAATTCTGAGAGTCAAGTTGAAATGTTAAATGATCTAAAGAGGCAAGGATATAGCTTTTGGACGAATTTACTAAAAGTTGGTAGTGTTGCAAGGATTATGGTGCCCCCTGATCATGATGGCGAATTTATTCAGTATACTAAATATGTTGGTCTAGAAAACAATCTCACAATTCATAATGTGCAAGAGTAAGTACAATTTTAGTTACAAATGATAAAATAATTTTTAGGCGTGAGTTTATCGAGTCTAATATATATTAAAAAAAAATTAAGTACCATAAAAGTTGTACAAACATATATGAAAAATATAATTTTAATATATAAATCCGTTTCTCTGTAATGAACTCGATAAAATGCCCTTTTATTTCGTGCTTACAAGGTGATATTACCCCTTAATTTTATCTTTTTCTCATAATACAAACTAAATAAGAAAATGTGACGTATTTCAAAACAAAAACATTTATGCTAAAAGATTACCACAAGTTAAATTTAATTGAAACTAAGTGGTAAACAGTTCTAAAAATAGCTTCGGATACTTAAAATAAGAAAGCATGGTTTACAGATTAATAAATGCTCAGATGACGCCGGCGCAAAACGCCCATCGTAATAGCAGTCTTGGATCATATACGTGGGATAGATATTACAACCTTGAAGAAATACATAGGTGGTTAGATGAGATTGCATCACTTTACCCAGACGTTGTCACTACAATGGTCATAGGAAGGTCTTACGAAGGTCGAGAACTCAAAGGCGTTATAATCGACTTTAAAGCTGGTGACAGAGGAGAAGCACCATTAATTGGTATTATTGAAGGTGGCCTACATGCGAGAGAATGGATATCACCCGCTGCTGCCAATTGGATTATCAAGGAGTTTTTAACTAGCAACGATCCTGATATAAGATTTATGGCCGAGACTTTTATATGGCACATTGTGCCAGTAATAAACCCCGATGGATATGAATTCTCATTTAATGCAGTATGTAATTTAGTTTGCGACTTTTCTAATACTTAACGAGGACGAAGTTTTTTTAATTAGAGTTATTCCAAAATTGATTAATTATCACTTTTACGAATAAGTCATGAATATCATTTTAGTGCTTTTATAATTTTTAGAATTTTTCTTACATCATGTGGCATTGTGTACTTAATAAAAATATTCTGAATCTGATCATTTAAATTATAGCTCTTCTTGATTAAAATGAATGAATTGTCAGACTTTATAAAATTTTGCAGGATCGTATGTGGAGAAAAAACAGGAATCCGACTAATCACGTTATCTGCAATAACGGTGACACCGATATTGGAAACGGAGTTGACTTGAACAGAAATTTTGATTTCCATTGGATGAGTACGTAAAATAAGGAGAAAAAAACTTAATGTAAAGAAAAAATTGTAAAGAGATTTTATAAATACTAATCAACCTAAATTTTTTGTAGCCGGTGCATCTTCAGACCCATGTGAAATAGATTATGCTGGACCCTATCCAGCATCTGAGCTGGAAACTCAAGCGATCATGAATTATGTACTTAAACTGAAACAGACAGGAAATGTAATCTATTATTGGGCTCTTCACAATTATGGTCAGTGGATCTTAATTCCTTACAGCCATCTTTCTGGGTCAGATGAGGAGCAGTCTCCAAATTTCGCTGACATGGTAAATACTATTTATATTATTCCTACTGTGATCTTTTTATGGACATTTGATCTCATTTAAAAATAGAAGCTAGAAGATCTGATTTTCAGTGTTTTTTTTATACCGGTTCGACACAGTGACTCCACCATACCTGATGCAAACATGGTGCTGTCCAAAAACGCCAGCGACTATCGATAGGCAAGAAAACCCATCGGCAGTCACGGGATCATGCCGGCCTGCAAAAATATCTCTTCACGCTACGTTTAAAAGAGCCCATATCATAGGATGGTGGGAACACGCTCGCCGGTAGACCATTCCACATCCCCACAACACGGCAAAAGAAGGAGTTAGAGAACTTCTTAGTCCTGGCTAGGATGTGAGATACCGTAAAGCTGTGACACCGCAAACTCGCGCGCGTGGATCTATTTAGGAAGGGAGAGGGTGGAACAAGGTTAAAGTGTTGTTGTATGTTTAAAATTATTCAGGTATACGAGTAGATATATACTTCAAGATTGGATTCATTTCGTTTTTAGGGCTTATTGTAAACATTTAATCTATCGTGTTTGTTCAAATAATCATTTTCGAATCGTAATATAGACCCCTCTTATTAACTAAGTTTTGGTGTGTCACGTTTCGGAACTGTTTTATGGTATGTACGTCGGGGTCAAATCAAAAATGATGAAAACCATAGAGAAATGAGCGTGACTGAAATAGCCCCGCGGAAATTTGGCAAAGCAAATAAAGGTGGCAATGGGCAGGACATAGTTTTTATAGCGGACGGTTGATGGGGAGAAAAGTTCGCAAGTGGAGACTATCCAGTAGCAAGCGCAGTGTGGGACGCCCCTTTACAAGATGGACAAGTAACCGAATCCAGATCGCAGAGCGACGCTGTATGGAAGTCGTGTCCTACCTATAGCACTCGTACAAATTAAGGCAGTCCAATGTGCAGCTTATATGGACGATTTATGGCTGATATTCTTCTATAATATAAAAATGAATCGCTAAATGTGTATAAGCGCGAAACTCGAGAACAGCTGAACCGATTTGGCTGATTTCTTATTTGTTGTGTTTGTTGAAGTCTGGGGAAGGTTATTACGGAGAGAAAAATTAAAAAACTTGTCTGAAAAAGTCTAAAAACAACACTTTTCTATATT
This sequence comes from Automeris io, assembly GCA_036320925.1. Classification (NCBI taxonomy): domain Eukaryota; kingdom Metazoa; phylum Arthropoda; class Insecta; order Lepidoptera; family Saturniidae; genus Automeris; species Automeris io. The sequence goes on from JAUDJH010000018.1 coordinate 1,796,880, forward strand.
CTCATACAAAAAATTCGTAATAATATTTAAAAGTCAATTTGAACTTTAACACCATACGATAAAGTTTAAATGTTAGTGGACGGGTTCCGGGAAGGCAAAACAATTGAGTGACGTATAAATATTAAAATCTGTATTTGACAATGTTTGTACATATAACATTAAGGCCAGGTTCCTTCAAACAATTTTCAAAAAACAGCCGACAGGCCAATAGGTTTTGGCAGAATAAAATCTGACGGGGAAGCTATTAACATTAAAAAAACAATGTGTCTTTGTTTTAGAGAAATAGGGCAGAACAAGGTCTGCTGGGACAGGTAGTGATGAATAAAAATATAAAATAAAACTGGTTTATTCCAGTAAATATAGAGCAAATGAGTCGAATCGTGTTGAATACGTAATGAGAAAAACTCAAAAACATGTATTTATTAGAAGATATTTAATATATAATAGATTTAAAGGTCTGTCTTTATTTATTACAGTATGAAATAGCTAGCTGTGGTGCTGAAAAAATAAAAGAAAGGCATGGAACAATATACTTAATTGGGGCTCTAGCTGATTTTATATACCAATGTAAGTTCTTTTTTTTTTATTCTGAGTCGACACAGTGACTGCACCATACCTGATGGTAAGCATGGTGCAGGCCAAAAAACGCTAACGACTATCGATAGGCAAGAAAAATCCAACGGTAGTCGCAGCGATCATGCCGGCCTGCACAAATATCTCTTTACGTTACGCTTAAAGGATCCCATATCATACAAACATCATATATATCATCATATATTTTATCTACAAACAGCTTTTTCGTAATTACATGTATTTGTAAATCAAAAAAGTGGAGATTAGACGATAGTAAATACTTTAACGGGTTTTATGTGACAAGAAACTTTTTATTATGACTCGATATTTAAACCTGGTTAAGCAAACCATGGTCACGAGCAGAATAAACCGATTTCCACGTAGATCATAACTTAAACTCATCATCTCGCATAAACTTTTTGTGCTTCCTAATCTCGACCGCTTTTCGATTCAATCTCGAATAATAAAAGCGATCTCTGGATATGATTTTTGCATAGCAGCAAGCGTGAGGGACACTTACATTCGACCTACAGATGCTGATTTCTAGCTGTTGTGATTTTTGACCTGCTCATAAATAAATCTTTTTATTTAGCCTATACACAAAAAACACGACTGGAGTCGACGTGAAATCTAATCACCTTAGCACATAATTAATTTTGGTACCAAATATTATGCAAAATGAGTCATAATAGGGTCCATCAGTCAAATTTAAACATCTGATGAAGCTTGTGGAGTCACCGAACTGCAGCACGTGTAAGAAAGTAGATGACGTACAACATTTGCTGATGGAGCGTGTCCGATCTCAGTCCGCAAGAGATTCTCTGATGGGAGCCTTTAGCCTGAACAAATTTGATGTAGGCATGTTCTGCGGAATTTTAGTAAGACCTTACTCAGCCGAAGCAAAGGAGTTGTTCAGGCTGATGGCCACCCATCAGAAATAAATGCTAGTAGTGCATGTTTAGGATACGATGGGGATGGCATGTGCCGAGGCACAAAAGTCCCTTAAATATGTAGAAAAAAAAAAGAGTCATAATACATATCGTGTTGATATTAATTTCCTGATATAGATGATTCATAATAATATTTAGACTTGCAAACGAGATTACAAGTATGCAGGATGCGGTTTAAAAGATAAATGTCCCGATATTCGTTTCGAACAAAGGCTGATCAACCCTACGTATAGAAACTTGAAAATAAAAATATATTTAAATCAATCTAACCTTACTCATAGATCATAATTTTTTTTTTGTAACCCGGGTGAAATCCCTAACGGACCTCAGGGGGCAATGAGGGTCGCCCCCCGATGTGTCGGACTTACACCGACTAAAACCCTCAGGGTGTTCCTTCTCTCCATCTAGCCGGGACCGGAGGCACAGCACCGTCCACTTCTCCGGCCCGCAACGACGTCTGGCCTTTTCGGTACGGCTCATCTCTGTGGTTATGAGGGTTTCTTCTATAGTCAATTAATATATAAACTTATCTAATTTTGTTCATTGCATATTTAAAACTAGCTGTCCCGGCAGACCTTGTTCTGCCCTATTTCTCTAAAACAAAGTCACATTGTTTTTTTAATGTAATTAGCTATTGGCCTGTCGGCTGTTTTTTGAAAATTGTTTGAAGGAACCTGGCCTTAATGCTATATGTATAAAAATTGACAAATATTGACATTAATACGTTTTTATACGTCACTCAATAATTGTTTTGCCTTCCCGGAACCCGTCTTCTTTTGTATGAGAATATAGAAAAGTGTTGTTTTTAGACTTATTCAGAATAATTTTTAAAATCTTCTCTCTGTAATAACCTTCCCCAGACTTCAACAAACATAACAAAAAAAAAAAATCATTCAAATCGGTTCAGCCGTTCTCGAGTTTCGCGGTTATCAAGACACTATAGCTGATCCGGCAAACGTTGTTTTGCTATGTAAGGTTTTGTAATATCTTCTAAGATGTTCATTGAAATTAAGTGATGTCAAAGAAAATTTTGTTCACAATTAAATACTCTTAATCAACAACACATTTATTTGGATAAAGATTAATATTATTACGTTGATACAACTCTTAACAAATAATGCATTAATTTCGACCAAATTTGTTTACCATAAAAACGGTTCTAGTGACTTAATCTTAAAAGATAGACATATACTGTCGCGGACATTTTTTTAGATCATTTCAAGAGGAATAATTCTTTCATACATATATTTTTGGTATCTTGAACCGTTTTTGCAGCGCACGCAATGGAAGCCCTCAAGGATGAATAATTTTGCCCGTTTTTTTCACATTTTCCATTATTTCTTCGCTCCTAATAATTGCATCGTGATGTTATATAGCCTAAAGCCTTCCTCGATAAATGGTCTATTCCACTCAAAAAGAATTTTTCAATTCGAACCAGTAGTTCCTGAGATTAGCGCGTTCAAACAAACAAACAAACAAACAAACAAACAAACTCTTCAGCTTTATAATATTAGTATAGATAAAATATCCGCATATTTTAGATCAGATCGGTGGTATGAGCATCGATTGGGTCAAAGAAACAGCTGAGATCCCAATAGTGTATCTGATAGAACTTAGAGATCAAGGTCACTATGGATTCTTGCTGCCTCCAGAACAAATTATTCCCAACAATGAAGAAATTATGGACGGTCTTATAGAAATAGACAAAGCGACGAGAAACCTAGGATATTACTCTGGAACTGTATCTGCGTGTCCTTCTGTATTTTTTTTATTGCTGTCGTCACTATTTCTATGTTTATGAATTATTTTAAATCAATAAATAAATATATATCTATACTGTGTTTAACTTGTATCATTCTTTAATGTAATAAGTTGAACTGGAACTCATTCTTTTGGGCGCTATTCACATCCATAAGCTTCCCTTGACATCTTTCATGTGACATTCGTACGGTATTAAACGAGTAACGATGAGGTTGACCGGCAGTGCTCGACCAAATCATAGCCACAATTCATTGTTTCAAAGACGTCGTGTTTTAGAATTTGCTCTTATACAGGGTACCCCATAAAGAATGGATAATCCTGGAACGCCTAGTAGTACAGTTATCAAGAGCTTAAAAAAAATATTAAAAAAAAAATTGTTGCGTTTTTGAGGCTATCTTATTCCTTCCAGATATTATTATCAGAAATGCAGTAAATATTTTGAGTACTTACATTGCATATGTAATGAATGCGGCGTCTTTAACAACTTAGCTACCATTAGCTCCCAAATAGTGACAGTAAAAATGCTTGGTATTAGAAATTGCTGGTGGTATTTTGCTACAATACATACTTATGGAATGCAATGAAAGTTCCTAAATTTACTAACGCTGGTAATAGAACCAGTTTGATATATAAAAATACCATTACATACAATACCAGCGTTACCACAAACATTTCTTTTACTTGTATATTTTGTAGGTTCCCATCTAAGGTGATAAAGGTTCCCAACATACATTAATAATTGATAGCAGTTTTGACGAGGCATAAAGTGACAGCGATTACAAAGAGATTACATAGTATATAAAGATTATACTCTATTCCAGGGCTTCTTAAACTATAGGTCGCCACCCCAAACGGGGTCGCGTAGCAAAATTATGCGTTCGCGAGAGATTTTAATTTCCAAGATTTATATATACCATTTTATAACATCACTAGAGTTGGCGGAATACAGTGGACTTGCAGCGTCTAGACACGCGCATTTGTTGATTGAACACATATCAAATCCCAATATCGTTTAGCGCTAAAAAATGTTGAAGAGGTCTTACGTCCAGCAGTTACAAACATTCCACCAAGATTTGATTTGTTATGCAATAAAAAACAGACACATCCATCTCATTAAATTTTTTACTTATATTTTAATTTAATACTTACCACGCAGCTACTTGAATATATTCGAGCGAATTAAGACGGCCAGAATCCACATTTATTTATGAAACTATAATAAATACAATTTTATAAGTATTTGTGCAATTTTTAATTTTAGATTTTTGTATGTTTCAAAACGAATTCTAAAACTATATATTTTCCTATGTATATTATTACCTAATAAATAAATCATCAAAAAATATTAAATTATTTTTCTTTTATATTATTTGTATGGGGTCGTGAATGACAAAAGTTTAAGAAGCCCTGCTCTATTCCTATCATTCCAATAAAGTCCAATCAGCAATATTATTTCATTTAGCTTATGGCACGAACGCTGTTCTGAATATTTTAAGCAAAATCAGTTGAAGGGTGTACAAAAATAGCCTGTCTTGTTCAAAACCTCAGCGGGTGACGTAAGTGAGTAAGAGTAAATAATAAATTGCGCCTCCCCTGACAATCTGACGCGTGAGTGAAATCAAATGTCACAGCGAACCACAAATCAAAACGGTCCTGGAACGAGAAAGGGAATAGAGTAGTTCATAAAAAAGGATTTACATTTGTTTTTTTAGGTCTGCAAGGCGTAGTTCTGTAGCCCTAAAATAGACTGTAACTATCAGAAACATACCCATCCACTCAAAAACACTACTGTTGCTAGTTGCCATGAAGCCTGATCTAATGTTTCTACTAATGGTACAACAGAGGTATGGAAAACTTTATTTTATGATACAATTAGCATTATAATAGTATTTGTTTTAGTTTCCAACACTTTACTTTCGATTTAACTTTTAGTAAAATCGTGTATCTTATTAGGTATATACAAGTATTTTTCTAAATCGGTTTACTTTTTGTTTAACATCTTTGGAAAATTCTTAGCTGTCGTTAAATATTAAATTCCGCTTATTTTAATTAACAATTTTCTCTTTGATTAAAAACATAAAGGTACTTAAAAAGTTTTACATATAAATCTTAGGGTTTATATTTGCTTAGATTACGATTAATAGTGCTTACCAAATCAAGTATAGCAACAAAGATTTCCATGTCTTATATCAGGTATGTCATTATGGAGTAATCATGTAGCTGATGTGCTCTTTCTTTCTCCTTATACTGGACACTGGATGAAGATACATTTGAACATGCCGGTACGATTTCGGTGGCTATTGATGAACATAATCCAGTTTCTTGATAACGGTATATTTAGTTTTTGTATTCAGTCGGGTATTTGTCAAACTATTATATTCTTGTACCGTGTTTTAACGTCAATAAAGCCAGTTCGTAAACCGCTGCCCGTGTTTCATTACACATATTTAACTGATTCCAATAACGCAGTTACATATTAAACATCAGGCATGATGCGGTCATTTTATCGAGGTAGTATAAAATGAAACTATATAACTTTTTTTTGACAGGATAGTATGTTGCTGTCCGTGAGATTCTTTTTTTTTTCGGTAGGACATTTTTTGGCGGCCGTAAAAGATCTTCACAACTAAACCGGGCGATAGGGCGAACACATGTGGTGCTCAGCCAGCGATTTATAGGTTGGGTGTTAACATAAGTGCGCATCTATGGGTACGGACCGTGACTTGGATCGCCAGCCAAAATAGGATACCTAACGGTTATCAACTAGCGTTTCGGAAGCGACTATCTTGAGAAGAAACGCCAGCAGAAACTCCAGGCTATGTCGGAGTAGAATCCAGGAGAGGTCTTGACACATACATCGCTTAAAAAGAGTGAGTACGTAGAGTGCTCAGTCAGCGATTTATGGGTTGGGTGGCAACGCAAGGGCTACTGCGGCTGTCTGTATCCCTGTGGGTACGGCCCTCAACTTGGGCGGCCAGCTAGATAAATAAACGTAATAATGATCTACTAGCGTTTCGGGAAACACTACATCAAGAAGAAATCCCTAAAGAAAATCAAGACTGTATCTGAGTGGTACTGCGTCTTGGAGCGTAAACGCACTGGTTAGCGATAGTTGACTCGACTATCCTTCATCGACGCCGGTCTCGTGGAAAGAAACTAGTGTATTATGAATTTGTTAATATTTTTACAGTGATAAAAAAATATTCTTTTTAATATTTTAAATAAAATATATAGCGTATTTCGTCTCCATATATTTTTTGTTTGACAACTGAACTCTTTCAATTTATATGATAATCTCCAGTAATGATGCCAATTTTATTGTTTTCTTTTCTAACGTCGCGTGAAATTGAGCTGTTTAGGTGATATTATGTCACAAACGCAATTTAACTCATTTATTTCCTTTATAAATAATTATTTTTAAAATAGGCAAGTCTTGGTTAGTTTTTAGTAGGTACAAGTTCGATATACATCGGTCGCTACCTCCATAAGCGGCCGGATGGTACAATGAAAAAAAAAATTTGTCCAAACCGAGAAAAGAAGGAAGTGCCTCACTCTGGTTCACGAGGTAATTGACATGTAGGATATAGCACCCGCTGAAACATCCCTATTGTAATTTCTGCTAATGGCGTGGTTCCGGCCTGCCTCCAAAACCACCTTGGGGGTAAGGTTTCAGCGCCAAAAAGAAGATAGAGCGTATGTAGAAGCAGTCGTTCTTGATACTGCGCGAACAATGCGTTCTATCTTTTGGTCTTAATTCCTGGTCGTTGTGCTTGTGATGAAGGTGTACCATCCTTCACTTAATGCTATAGGTGGACTATAGCTGGATGTGAGGGTGAGGAGTATTTAATAATAATAATAGTACGACATAACGCTATAACGTTTACAGGGTGAGCAGGGTTATATCAGTGGCTGTATTCACTTTGCGTTTCTACTGCTTTGTTGCATTGTATTATTGTTACTAATGTGTTATCAACTAACAAACCGCCTCTAAGCTTAAAATCCACATATAAAGCTGATTAGTTAAGGTAATTAGCATCAGCTCTGTATACAATTTGCTAAGCGTTTCACAGACAACCCTTCCACCACCATCAATCACTTAAAAGTCGTTAATGAGCTAGAAACTAAACACTTTCTTGGAACCAATTTACTAAAGCGCCAATTTACAAAGACCCTCCACACATCACATTTCTAAATAAACATAGATCATAACTAAACTGGATGCCCATTTAAAATGGAACCATAGACGTGAAATTTACTTACACAATGACGTATCTTGGTACAATGGTATTATCTGTTTATAAATAACTTAATATTACCGCTTACATCAAAAACTATAATAATAGTAATAAATTACTGACACAGTCGTTTATTAAAGCTCTTAAATTCTACGCTCGAATGGATTTTAAAATTATTTTAGTGAAAAAATATGGTTATTTGTAATAATTAGTGAAGTTACGATCAAAGTGTTATGACCGGATTTCAATGTATTTTTGTTCTAATGTCATGATATAAATATCTTAAACGGGAAGACAAATAAAGAGTTAACCTATGATTAAGTAGTATTTATATGTGTTATATCTGAGTATGCTAACCATAAATAGACAAAATGTAATCAGATTAATAAAAATTATTACGATTACATTTTACGTTTTTTACCATTAATATGACTGCATTTCGCTCATCTATGTTTTAAACACTACAGAATCCCAGACTGCAAAGACCTTAATGATAATGAGATCTTAATGTTTTAAATAGATTTAATCATGATTACAGAGCAATAAAATTATAATTACGACTACATTTTGCAATCGTTAATCATTAATCAGATTACATTTTGCCCGTCTCTGGTGCTAACCAAGCAGATAATAGACCGGTTTCTCCATACGCAGCAACGCGAATGTTCCTAAGTTCGAACCCCGGAACGTACCTCTGGTTTTTTTCAGATTACGTATGGATTTAGACACCACATGATCACCGGTGAAGGAAAATATCGTGAGGAAACCCGTATGGCATCTAATAAAAATTCCATGTGTGTCTTGGAAACGGCGATCAGCTGAACTACTGGTCCCGTTGGGCACGGCATTTAAGCGCAAAGTGGATACAGCCACAAGTGTTTCTCTGCTTGCCCCGTAAGGGATATAGTGTGGCGATATATTATTTTATTTAGGCAACATCTTTTTGCCCATTTCTGGTTTAAATGTATTATAATAATTGTTGGTTTTCCTTTTAATAAATATCACGACTTAACTCGAAATCATTTTGATTCAGATATTCCATTATATATATTAAGATTGACTAACTAGAACATAAACCTAAGTATCTATTATCACAAATACAGTATTTACACTGAAATAATAAATCGTCTAAAAACTATAGAAAAATAAATGATAAAAGAAAAGAAATAGAAGATAAAAAAATATATAATAAACAACTTTGTATATGTATAACTTTAAATATTCTACAAGCCTATAATAATTTAAATTATTATTTTTCATGAGTACACGGTCCGTTTCCACAACTATTACTTTTTAAATGTATTGTCTGTTAATTATTGTGTTAATTCCACAAATACATGCCGACATTAGATCATAAATATAGACCAAATCAATTAAAATAGTCTTCTATCTTACGATTTTTTGTATTCTCAGCCCACAAAACGGTAACTGATCATAAATCAATCACAAAACTTCGTCGCAAATGTGTAAACTGAACTATTTTGACAACATCTAAAATTATTATCATAGCGGCCTAGTCTTGTTCACACCCGTTTAAGATGTGGCTATAGTGATATGCGATATTTCACAAGTGGAAGCGTTTTAAATATTAACACAATTGAAACTATGAGTGCATTCATTTTAAAAGAATCAAAGATTTTTTAAATGTATCGTTTGATTTTTAATAATGGTTATCTTCGATCAAATGATGCGTGCCATCTCCAGTTCTCTCCACTCGGCTCAAAATCATTTTATCGGGTACCACTTTCAAGTCATACGCCCAGCCTATACGAGCGCATAAGTCAATAAACAATTTTGTATAGTTCAATACGGTATTTCTTAACTCTGCACTTCGGTAGTCCCATGGAAAGACATGATGGTAGTTGTGATAGCCTTCACCGAACGTTGCCAAAGCAACTATCTTGCTTTGAGTCGACATTATGTTCTTATCGTATGGCTTATTTCCCCATATATGCGCAGCACTGTTCACCAAGAAGAAAACGTGGAAGTTAAAGACGTATCTCATGATTGTGAGGTTCCAGGCGTTGGATAATGTTTCTCCCCAAAAGATGATCGGAATGGCAGTAGGTAAAATGAAGCAGATGAAAGGAATGAACGATTTTGCGTTTCTGTAAAACAATAAATTATAAATGGAGTATAGATAATAAACATGTTGATTAAGGTAAAAGCAAATCATTTTAAAACACATTTAGGACACATTTTTCTCGATATTTTTCGTTAATTCAATTGTGAAAAGAATAGAGATGCAATAGTAACGAAATAACACTGCAAAATATTTAATAATAAAAAATTAATTGGTGTAGTATAGACATCTAAACATTATTTTGACCACGTAAGTTTGATTCTACCCATGTTATTTTTTTCAAATTTTCTTGCCGATATTGGATTAGAAGGCGGCACAAATCACCTTCTACAATATTCCTGCAGGTGCGACCAGACAGTTTGTTTTCTTATGCATTAAAATCTGTTGCTAATAATACTTACTTATGTTGAAATCTTAATACGGGGTTGCTAAATAAATCAGATAAGTCAATTTGCTTTCCTCGTTTCTTAACTTCGGGATGTTTCTTCACAAACAACCAACCGATGTGAGAGTAGAAAAATCCTCGAGTTGCGTTATGAGGGTCTGCATCGGTATCGCTATATTTATGATGAAGCCTGTGATCTCTCACCCAATGGGTTGCTCTTTGATTTGCGATTGATAGAAATACCATGAGAATTATTTGTAATGGCATCTTGGCTTTATACGAGCGATGTGACCAAAGACGGTGCGCTCCAGCTGTGACTCCTATTGTTGCTAACACGTAAGATATATAAGCTGCAAGAATCCAAAAAACACCTGTGATTAGGTCATATTGACCTTTCTAAATTAAAATGAAGACTAAATTAATAAGGAGCGCAATTAATAATCACTAAATATTTAAATTTTACAGTTCTACTTGTATGTTTGTCAGTAAGGAATTTTGTTACTGCAAAAGACAGATATATACAAACCCAATGAATAACACACGTTTGTTTTTGTTTAACCAGTTTTATTTACACAAACGAAAACGCCACGGTTAATAAAATTCATGTAACTGTATAATTATAGAAGACATATTTATAAATGTATATTGTTGAAAACATTAACAGTAATAAGGTTAATAATGTTAATATTTTAGTGTTAGATTAAACTCTAAACTTTATAACTAAATTCTTCCCGAAATTGTATGTTACAACTATAGAAGATAAAGTTGCGTACAACATTTTAGCTAATGGAAATAATGGAAGTCTTTTATCAAAAAGCAGCAATGTAATGATAAAATTTGCGACATTAGTAATTGTAAAATTTTGTAAACTATAGCTTCAAATAGTAAAGCGCTATTCATAGGTGAAAGAAAAACAATGAAATTTTTGAGTGGATTGTTATAAGAGTTTTACTTATTTTAGGTATTCGAGCTCGTCGATGAATTAAGTATTATGTATTAAATTTAAATGTTAACAATAAAATGAAAAAATGTTAACAATTAAATGAATGAATGTTTTATGATGAAAATCTCGTAAAAGCTGAGAAAGAAAACTATCAAAATATTTAGACCTCGCACACGAGATTACCAGCATATGGGATGTAGATTCTACGATTATTGTCCCGATAGTCGTATCGACTAATGGGCTGATCGCAAAGAGCCTCGATTACCATCTTAAGAGTCTCTCGCTTGGTTGTTGGATCAAGGGCCGGATACAGAAGGCAGTTCTACTCGATACGGCACGCATTGTTAGGAGGTTCCTCACTCTGAGCTCCTAACTACCGGTGGCTTGGGCCTTAGGCCTCGCCCCTGTAGGTCTACATGTTTTTATATTTTAAAATTTATATGTTGTTTATATGTATTTATTTTAAAATGTAATAATATTGTAATTATCTTCTATAATATAAAAATGAATCGCAAAATGTTTGGTAAGCGCGAAACTCGAGAATGGCTGAAGCGATTTGGCTGATTTCTTTTTTGTTGTGTTTGATGAAATCTGAGGAAGGTTATTACGGAGAGAAATTTTTTAAAATTTTCCTGGAACTGTCTAAAAATAACTCTTTTCTGTATTCTCATACGAAAAATTCGTTATAAGTCAATTTGAACTTTAACACCATACCATAAAGTTTAAGTGTTAGTGGACAGGTTCCGGGAAGGCAAAACAATTATTGAGTGACTTATAAATATTAATGTCAATATTTGTCAATTTTTATACATATAGCATTAATGCCAGGTTCCTTCAAACAATTTTCAAAAAAATCTGACGGGGAAGCTATTAACATTAAAAAAAACTATGTGACTTTGTTTTAGAGAAATAGGGCAGAACAAGGTCTGCCGGGACAGCTAGTGTTGAATAAATATATTTAAATGAATAAGAAAATAACTTACCAAATAATATGGAAGCCAATTTTGCAGAAGTAAAACAAAGATAAACTCCATAGATAGCAGCTAAGTGCAAATACGCGATAATGAGAAAATTGCGATAAACATATTCGAATTTTCTTGGACCAGCTTGGGGAGCGACGAGTTTATCAACATTATCTATCATTTCGCTCTTTTCAATTTCTGTTGTTGGATGTATTTCTTCATTAGCCGCGTTTGGAGCCATTCTTACTACTTAAGTACTGTAAATAATCGTCATAGTATTGATCTGTGACACTCATATACTCGTAAAATAACGAAATCAACATTCATACTTACTAAGATATTTATTCCAAATAAGAAAATAAAAAGTTGATAGAGTTTTGAAGAATACTATCTGTTGACAGAATAATATGTTTTTCTCGATTGAATTATTTATAAAAACATCTGACCGGTACGCTATCAAATTGTATTATAAGAGTGAAATTGAATACTGGAAAGTATATCTATATACCTGTACAGGTGTTGTTAACTTTTAAATTTATTGATAGAATTAAAATAAAATTATTATCTGAATAAATAAAGAAAACGGAATGTAAAACCAAATGAAATGGTTTTCTCTTCATTGTATGGATATAATACAACTTTCATTTCTTTTTGCTCGGGCCGGAATAAGTAAATATACTTATGCAGTTGCATAAATGCACCCTCGTAGGCGGGATATTTTTAAAATAAAGAATTGCGACAATTTGAGACTGTTAAAGTACTTACCGGTGGTAGTCAGGCGCTTCACAAAATCACTCACTTTGTTTGTATTTGAATGCGTCTGATGTGGAGTATATTGTTAGAGGTATTGTGTTGTGTGTTGCGAGTTTGAAAGAATTATTATAAGCGATTGTAATGGAGAAATGAATGTGATGCTATGTTTGTGATTTAAAAAGAATGCGATGCGATGTTTGTGATTTAAAGCGAGAACTGCTAAGATAATTGTTAAATGATGTACGCCAGATGGCGTTTGCGTTTAGGTGCGTTTACATTTTATTAATTTTAATGGTTTGGGGTTGCGCCTTATGGCGTGACTACTTTTCAAAAACAATGAAATTCCTTTTGGATAAAAAAACTTAAATAAATAATGTAATTAAGTAAATAAATAAAGTGGTAATGAACTGCGCTACTGTTAAAAAATAGAATCCATATCCATATGGCAATATTATAAGTATTTCATCTACCTACCTACTATATGTTAACTCGCTCACCGCTTCGTTTATCACCCTACAACGTTATGAACTCTCCCACAGAAATAATTTCTTTTCCCCGCATTCTTTCTACGTTTGGGGAATAATAAAATGGCGCTTGCGGTAATTATGTGAAAGTTTGTGACTTCCTTCGAACAGTTTTTGTGTGAATTTCTTTGTCGTCTTTGGCGGTTAGTTAGTACGATAAATTAGCTCAAGTCATTAGAGGTTCGGGATATTAACGGATGCACAAAGGACACTGATTACTTTATGGGTATTTGTAACCATATTTTGCATCCCAGTTCTGATTTTTTTTCATATAAAGACAAAATTGAAAGATACAAGAATGTAGGTACAATCTTATAATCCAAGTCATATTACTAACTAGTCGTTTAAGGCAAACGGAGATCTCGCGACGTTATTAGATTATAACGATACAGAAAAAAGGGTTTTTTAAAATCTTGTCGTTAAAATACTTCAGACCATAGATGGGCAAAATGTAATCAGATTAATGAAAATGATTAACGATTATATTTCACGTTTTTTACCATTAATATGACTGCATTTGGCTCATTTATGTTTTAAACACTACAAAATCCCAGATTGTATATACATTTATGATTTCTTAATGTTTTAAATGGATTTAATCATGATTACAGAGCTAGAAAATTTAAATTACTACTACATTTTGTAATCGATGATCATTAATAAGATTACATTTTGCACATCTCTGCTTCAGACTAAGCAATTTTACAGTAAGACTTAAAATTTTTACAAAAGAATAAAATTAAACTATCAGCCAAGTACGAATTTCGTTGACACACAAAAAGTTTCAGTACAAACAGACCTGGACTGGAGAGACAAGACTGAGTATTTGATATTAATTTCACTTTCATGCATTCCCAAGAACAAAGATCTCGATAGAGGGACAATACAGTGGCTCCATAAAAGTTCCTGTTAGTTATAGAAAAATTGCTGTGGAATATAAATTTAATCATTAAAAATAGATATGGTGGCATAATAATAACATTTTTTAAATAAAAAAAAAAACAAATTTTCTACACTAGCATCAAAAAAGTGTTTGAGTCTTAAATTGTTTTGATGTGTTTGTATTAATGATGTATAAAAAAACTTAAATCTAAATAGACGCTGCGCTGAATCACGTAATTATTCACTCTACCCACCGTAACCGCCCTAAGTTGGGGAACACAGAATCGAATTCCTATACCAGTCCTGCGAACTTCCACGACCGCTAACAAGTCAGCTGTGGGAAATTCGATCGGACCAGACAAATCTGGATTAGTTCCGTAGATGCCGCGGTTACGACATAGTTTTGGAAAGCGTTCCTTTATAATTTCATAAACTATTTGCGAGACTACAATTGCGGGAACTTCATCGTGAAATTCCAGTTAACTAGGTGTGTATTGTAATAGGTTTACGTGCAAAGAGGTTAGAACGTGTTTCTAATTTATTAAATAGTTACGAGTATTGTTGATTTTTAATGCTTGACCGCATAGTCTACCTAGCCAGTTAGAACGGCTAGGTTTATTTTTATTGGGCGGACCGACGAGATATGTTTTAATTTGAAGCTCCAGCCATTGTAACAATGTGATGCTTAAGTCTTCTTACTTGATTAAAGCACCATTTTACTTTTGAAAATTCAATTTTACTTAATTTAAAATGACTTAGCTCGGATTCGATTCGGAAGCAGTGCGCGAGCGTTCCTACTAACAGTAATTTGGCTGCTTCGGTTTGTCGGTATTCTGATCGGAATCAGAGATTAACTGATGACGGATAAAAAATCGGATGTTGAGTGAGTGCGTAAACTAACATATAAATTATTCTAGGGCTGTTTCACATATGTCATTATTCTCATCTAAATCAGAATATAACTGATGACTGATAAAGATCGGATGATAGTTGAATTGCGTAAGCTACCATACAAATCGTTTTGTGGCTACTTCGGTACGACAATATTCTGATTCGAACCAGAGAATAACTTATGACGGATAAAAATCGGATAAATGAATTGCGTATGCTACCATATAAATTATTCTACGGCTACTTCGGTACGTCAATATATTGATCCGAATAAGAGAATAATTGATGACGGATAAAAATCGGATGACAAATTAATTGGGTAAGCTATACCATTTAAATAAAATTTCGGCTACTTCAGTACGTAAATATTCTGTTTCGAACCAGAGAATAACTGATGACGGATAAATTGCGTAAGGTACCACGTAAATTGTTCTACTTTGAAAAGTTTTTTAATTGATTCAAATCGGTCACAGTGCGTAAACTCCTTAAATGTTTAAAAAACAAACGTAACATCTGTACCTAATTCATCGCGCACCTAACACCTATTCTGAAACCGGAAGCGGTGCGCCTTCCCTCAACATCTCCCTACGGTCACCGTCAAAGAAACAAAACCAACAACGTCGTAATTGATGGGGAAGCGACGGCCCATTTCGTCAGCCGTCGCCAGACGATGACATCGGAGATGACAGTAGAAAAGAGACATTTAACGTCAACGATGTTTTATAGCATCGTTGTCGTGTCGGAATCGTTGTCATTACCTCGAGTGCTTAATGATCCGACCGCTAATAACATGTCCTGTGTCATATTTTTAAAACTTGATGCTTATTCTGCCTACGACGTTAAAAAAAATGCGTCTATTGCTTATTTTTTATTATTTTCAGGGAAATATAGAGCAATAGATAAACAATAAAAAATACACAAAAACGATACACAGCCCAATAAAGATTTCATTTAAAAAAATCAAGTTACGAGGTAAGAAAAACAAATATCACAAAGAAAAAAATATTAAACTGACATGTTTTTCTTACCATTCTTCTATAGGAGCCAAATGTACAAGATAGAATATATTAAACTTTAAATTATTTATTGATTTCAAGTATCTTTGTTCGTAGCTTGACATTTATTATGACTCACACATTCTAATATGTATCACACCAGTAGCGTTTATTCCATAGATGCATGAAAGCATTGTATGCCCTTACGATAAATGAGTCTGGAATACGTTACTTAAAGTTAAACAAAAAAAGGAACTATTTATATTCATATCTATTCTATATTCACGCCATCTATCTTTCCTATGAAATCAATATAATATTTACTATCATAATATAATATTGAAATTAATTACACGAATTCTACCTACCTTGTCCAAATATCCTATGCACGTCACTGTGTCACACACATAGATACATTAAGATCTTTACACTACAGTTAGGTTTTATAAACAATTTGTTTTTTAATAAATAAATAATGTTCAAAAAGGTAATGAAAAATAAATTGGACTGTTTATTTTACCGTAAAGTATAAAAGTCTTCAAACAACAGAACATATGACGAGCTTTCTACATGCGTCGTGTGTTTCGACGTTTATTATTATAGCAATAATTTTACTAAAGTCCGTTTGTTTATTATGACAAACGATACTAAAAACGGTTTAACTAAAACACTTTTTAACCCTTATATTATTTGTTGTAACTTTAAACAAAATACTGAGATTGATTACTGAATCAATAGTACTGACTATGACGGCTTCATTGGTGCAGTGTATGGGTAATTGGGTTTAGAACTGCATATTATGGATTCGATTACTCCAAAAAGGTGATTTTTCCCCTTATGGAATTTATATTATTACAAATAACATCTAACAGCTATCAGCATAATAGTAAACAAAAATTAATTGCGGCTACCTATATTCACCAAATATGTAAAAAAAATGAGTAAAAAAAAACAAAATATTAAACAAACACACTCACTGTGTTAAATTAACTGTTATAAATAAAATCGATTGTAACAAGCATTCGTATGGATATCACATTAGGGAATCGCTAATTGAAGCTTTCAAGAGCATAATAAAAAAAGGATGTTTGTTAAATTTCTCTTACTCTATTTAATCTCGTCACGAGCGATATATATCATAATACTATTTTCAAACTTATTTAATCGATTTTTACAGTATCAAATCTGAATCAACATGGAATGGTGTTTTGATTGATCAATTTCATGTCAATTATTCTGTTTAATCGATTAAGTCAATTTTAAATGACTTTGGAGAAATAATACATTTGGTAATTAAATATTATTTTACGTCAGCAATCAAATGCTCTATTATAAGGGGCTTTATGAA
The DNA here is from genome assembly GCA_036320925.1 of Automeris io. Lineage (NCBI taxonomy): Eukaryota > Metazoa > Arthropoda > Insecta > Lepidoptera > Saturniidae > Automeris > Automeris io. The sequence continues at coordinate 1,814,165 of JAUDJH010000018.1, forward strand.
AATATTTTATTTTTGTAATCTAATTTCTAAAAGGTTTTTAATTTCTAGCTTCTGACAATCAAACTTGAACCTTCTCCAGAACAGACCAAATGTCATATTCTAATGGCGCTCAACATTCCCATTTCGGAATCAGCGGTATAGTAATGATAGTAATAAATCATACGGATCGTTAGGCGCGTTCCCCTAGTCCCGGGTTCGATTCCCGGTCGAAATGGCATCATCTGTCAATACGTAGTGACTTGACGTGACTCGCTAATGGAGTAGCCATGTTTTGTTGCGGAACAATTCGATAATATCACGTCTGTGACCACGTTTTTACAGGATAACTTTTAGAAAATAGGAAAACTATTCATTTGACGTCAAAAGTACGTAATATAGGTGGTATGGCAATTGTCCGAAGTGAGTAGTGACCACAGTACACAAATGCAAAGACCATCGTAGTGACTCGCTTCATGATTAGCTTATGTAGGTCTATTTGTTCAAATATCTAGAGATTGTAGACAAAGACAAAAGGTATCCAGGTGAAGGTCTCCAGGTACATGAGTTACTGGACATACACAGCTGATCCCGAAACGCGACAAGCCAAAGCGAGTCACTATGACGGTCTTTAGACTTGTGTTCTGTGGTCATGACCCAGTTCAGACAATTGGTCTGCCACTACAAAATCCCTTATGTGTTACGTATTTAAGTTTTTTTTTTTGTAAAAAATTACAATTGGCCTTTAAAACCATTTAAAATCGTAATATAATTTAGAATTAATTGTATAATACAGGATAAAGTAGGTCAATGAAAAATAACTAATGTTTTTGTCTATACCTATATTTCAATATCATTAATACCACGTTTTGTAATAAAATACAATATACAGCCAGACCTATTTACATAAATTGTAAATTGGAACAAAACTTTAACTTTTGGGGAAACAAATGCAAACTTTTGGTCGGGTCAAAAAAGTTACCCATCTGCTTTGTTCCTTATCAAAGAAAATATAAAGAGATTTTTAAAGTAATAATTGCTTATATTTCTTCGCTATGTATTATTAGTGGGGGTACATGGAACTAATTTTTGAATATTATAATTTGCGCGCAAAAGAAAGCTGCTCATTTATATATATTTTTTGTTATTTTAAAGTAAATTTGAGTATTTTTTTTATTTATTTATTTACTATCATTGAACAGTACATACAATTGTATTACATGCGGTACACTTTTAAAGCTGTGCCAATTACACAATGATAATATTAGGTCCTTACATATGAAATTGGCGTTTTGTATGGGAGGAACAAAAAGTCGAATATTTTTTAATATAATATATTTAATTAATCAAAGTATGAACCATTATTTTCTATGCACTTTTGCCATCTCATAGGTGGTTCATTGATCCCTTTACTAAAAAAACCAGTCGGACGGGAATCAATAAAGTCTTTGAAGGCGATTTGGACTGCCCCATCGGAGTTGAATTTTTTCCCTTGCAAGAAGTTATCCAAATTTCGAAAAAAATGGTAATCTGTTGGAGCAAGGTCCGGGGAGTACGGAGGATGTCTTAGACTTTCCAATTGAAGCTCTTCTAATTTAGTAGCCGTCTGTTGCGCAGTGTGTGGTCTAGCGTTGTCGTGAAGCAGCAGTGGCATGGAGCGATTGACCAGCCTAGGTTGTTTAGCCGCTAGCTTTTCCATCATGGTTTGCAATTGCTGACAAAAGACATCAGCCGTAATAGTCTGGCCAGATTTGAGAAAACTGTAATGAACAATACCGGCACTAGTCCACCAAACGCTTACAAGTAACTTTTTTGGGGTTAATTTTCGCTTGGGGCAGCATTTGGCTGGCTGGCCAGGATCCAACCATTGCGCTGAGCGCTTCCGATTATCGTAAAGAACCCATTTTTCATCACAGGTAATGATTCGGTTTAAAATACCTTCATTATTGTGCCGGTTTAGTAATGTAACGCAGCAGTCGACGCGCGTTTGCCGGTTTGCTTCAGTCAATTCGTGAGGTACCCACCTTTCAAGCTTTTTAATCTTCCCAATTTGCTTCAAGTGAATTAAAACAGTTTTATCACTAACATCGCAGCCTGCAGCTAACTCGGACGTGGTTTGCGATGGATCCGCTTCCACAATAGCCTTCAACTCTTCATTATCAACTTGAGTCTCAGGCCGTCCACGGGGCTTGTTCTGCAGGTCGAAATTTCCAGAACGAAAACGTTGGAACCAAAAACGAACTGTGTTTTCTTTTGCAACACGACCGCCATACACATCATTCGCCCTTCGAGTTGTTTCCGCAGCACTAGTGCCACGGCGGAACTCGTACTCGTAAATAATGCGATATTTTAAGTTTTCCATTTTGTAAAATGAGTGACGCAAACAGAAAAAAGCAGAAGAAAAAAACAAATGAATGACGATCATCGAAGCACAAATACATGAGTCTATAGCTGTACAAATTTGAATTTGGAATTCCTTACCAAAGAGGAGAAATTTGTGATTAAAGTGGCCAGTACGAAAAACGCCAATTTCATATGTAAGGACCTAATATTTAAAAAAACTACAATGGTAAGGTAAATAGAATACAGTCACTCGCAGCAATAAGAAATACGAGTGTGTGTGAGTGTGTTTTTGTGTATGTAAGCTTTTATATTATATGTGTAAACTAGGTAATTTTTCTTTTTTACACTGGCTCGACATAGTGACTACAGAGTACCTGATGGTAAGTGCAGTGTAATCCAAAAACGAAAGCGACCATCAAAGGATGAAAATCCATTTATGGTCGCCGTCATCATGCAGCCCACATTTAGCACGACTGAAGGTCTCTAGGTATATGAGCTACTGGATATACACAAGCTGAAACTGGTCCGTATGACGGGCTTTACACCCTCGTACCGTGGTCGCGATCCAGACGGGCCCCGGCGCCCTACCACCTCGCTGCTGCTCGTTTAGCACCACCCAGGAGTCACGTGTAGGGAAACTAGGGTAAAGCCTACGGACGCGAACATTTCGTAAATTCCCGGGAATATTCCCAAGTAAGTTTTTGGGCACTTTGGGAAAATTCCCGGGCATTTTTATCACTAGTCCCGTCTAACAGTCAATAAATGTCGTGTTACAGATTAGCTGAAATTAATTTATAATTTTATGAAAGTAAAACAATGAATACAAAATATATATTTTCATATATTTTTCTTAGCTTACATAGAATAAATTTCTGAACGCCAGCATAAACATTTGACAACCAATGTATATGTCAATCCTTATTCATTATTGTCATTATTCTACATTTTTAATATCTAAACTATCTAAAATATACCATTATCCGAATATAGTCAATATATCTTGTCGATTCGAAACCTGTATTTAAATACGTTCTTTAATTTGAAAGAAGAGTTTACGTATCGGCGGGATGAATATTGGGTGTTTGACAGTTACAAAACCCAAGAATATTTTGTATAGAAAAGTGTTTTTTATAGTTATTGTGCTATTTAGGATGAAGACGAGTACAACAAATCAAAAACCATAAAAATCAATCCAGCCGTTCTCGAGTTAAGTGTTCTAACAAACCTGACTTTGTTTTATATATATATATATATATATATATATATATGTGGAGTCCATTTGCCGTCATACGATTTTATCGAGTCGATCGAGCCGGCGGCAAATGGACACGCACAACGTAATTAGTTACGCATGACTGAGCCGGTGCAACATTGTTGCTAAGGCGCGCGTGCGAGCTCACTCTGCCTCGGCTACCCGCGCAGCTCGCACTATCCGCTTGCTTTAGACTCATAGTTTATATAAAGTAATTTGCACGTATTCAATATTGTATTCTATTGTCATTAAATTCATCATAGTCATAGTCTCATCTGTCATTTACCATCCAGCACCTTCGACATTATATCATAGCAGTGCACGTGTGTAGTCACACCACCCACGCACACCACATCGCTATACTGGTGACCCCGGAAGAACACAGAATTTTGAGCAAGTACAGGATGGCAACGTCAGATAATACGAATAAGGAGCCTTTCCAAGAGGATCGTAACGTGAGTTCGGGCGAAGTTTACCGTGTTGGACCGAAGATTCCACCATTCTGGACGGAGGAACCTAGCCTATGGTTTTCTCAATTGGAAGGTCAGTTTCGTATTGCAAATATTACTAAAGATGCGACTATGTACTACCATACGATATCGTATTTAAATGTCGAAACAGCAATTATCGTCAGAGATATTATACAAAACCCACCAACTACCGACATGTATAATAAATTAAAATCAGAATTGATCGGTAGGCTTTCTTTATCGAAAGAATGCAGGATTATGCAACTAATTGAAAAAGAAGAATTGGGTAATCGCAAACCATCACAATTTTTACGACATTTACAGTCTTTAGCCGGCGCGAGTGTACAAGAAGATTTTATTAAGACTATTTGGAGTCGCAGACTCCCTCCTAACATCCAAAATGCAGTTATTTCACAGGCCGATATGCCGCTGGAGGGATTAATGGTCATCGCTGATAGGGTATACGAGTGTGGACCGAGTTTGTTTCCACAACACATTTCGGAAGTTCGTCCGTCAACGACATTTTATGTTCCGAATCAGCAAGCGACTACATCGGATCATGACCGTGATAAGTGGATGCACGAACTGACCCACCAGGTATCAATGCTGTCAGCTGAGGTTCGTAGATCAAATAATTTCCGTTCTCGCCCACAGCAAAGCCAACAGAGGAATTGCAGTCGTGAACGCTCACGATCTAAATCACGCCAATGGAGAAATGATCATTGCTGGTACCATAACAAATTTGGGACTCAAGCAAAGAAGTGTACTACGCCTTGTTCTTTTAATTTGGGAAACTACAACGGCAGTCATTAATGGCCGTCAATGCCTGCCCTATTTCTGCTACAGGCCGACTTTTTGTTACTGATCGTCGTACTAAGCTGCAATATCTGGTGGATACAGGATCAGACTTGTGTGTTTTTCCCAAATCCCAAATAAGAGGCCCTCGCCCAAAAACGGAATATGAGCTATTCGCGGCCAATGGTTCTGTTATAAACACATACGGGTATGTAAACCTTGACATAGACCTAGGACTAAGACGTGCTTTCACCTGGAGATTCGTTGTAGCAGACGTAGACAAACCAATTATAGGAGTCGATTTCCTAGCCTTTTATGGATTGTTGGTCGATTGCAAAAATCAAAGACTCTTCGATAACATTACAAAGTTATCAGTACATGTCCTATCGAACGCTAATACTGATTTCATTACTTCAGTTAAGGCTGTCGTTGGAAGCAGTGATTTTCATGACATATTAAAAAAATATCCAGAACTAACAAGGCCATCAGGCCAAGTTCTTGACCCGAAACATAAGGTTTATCATTACATAAAAACTTCACCAGGACCACCTGTTTTTTGTAGACCACGACGCTTAGCACCAGATCGTCTTGAGATAGCAAAGAGAGAGTTCGAGGCTATGCTACACAACGGGACAGCAAGACGTTCAGAAAGTCCATGGTCTTCGCCATTGCATTTAGTGCCAAAAAAAGAAGACGGTTGGAGGCCATGCGGAGACTACAGAGCTCTCAACGCAAGAACTGTTCCGGACTGCTACCCAATAAGGCACATTCAAGATTTTGCTAACAAACTAGCAGGTACAAGTATTTACTCAAAAATAGATTTAATTAAAGCGTATAATCAGTTACCGGTTTTTCCTGATGATGTTCCAAAAACTGCGATAACTACGCCATTTGGGTTATTCGAATTCCCATTCATGACCTTTGGCTTAAGAAATGCAGCACAAACCTTCCAGAGGTTCATAGACGAAGTACTAAAAGGTCTGGAATTTTGTTACGGATTTTTGGATGACATATTAATATTTTCAAAAACTACTGAAGAGCACTTGCATCATCTTGATTTATTATTTAAAAGGCTAACCGAGTATGACATTTTGGTCAATACTTCGAAGTGTATTTTTGGTCAGACAGAAGTTAAATTTTTGGGCCATCATGTTTCAGTAGCCGGAATTCGACCAGTACCAGAAAAGATAAATGCTGTCGACGAATATCCAGTACCCAAAACTGTGAAGGAATTGCGTCGCTTTTTGGGTATGATAAATTTTTATCGCCGGTTTATTAAAGATTCAGCCCAAATTCAATCACCTCTACACGAACTGCTAGCAGGACCCTCGACCAAAGGTTCACAGCCAATTAGCCTTAACAAGCAACAGTTAGAAGCTTTCCAGGAGTGTAAAACATCCCTTGCACAAGCTACTCTACTTGCACATCCAGACATGACAGCAAAACTAGCTATTTTTACTGATGCTTCTGACACAGGAATTGGAGCTGTTCTGCAACAATATACCAACAACATATGGCAACCATTAGGATTTTTCTCAAAAAAATTAACAACATCACAACGTAAATACAGCCCATATGATAGAGAATTGTTAGCAATTTATGAAGGAATCAAATATTTTCGACACATGGTAGAGGCACGACATTTTACAATATTTACGGATCATAAACCGCTTTCCTTTGCCTACAACCATCAGCGTGAGAATGCTTCACCAAGGCAATTTAGATATTTGGACTTCATTGCACAATTCAGTACTGACATCAAATACATACCAGGCAAAAATAACATTGTAGCTGATTCGATGTCTAGAATTGAGGAAATTACAGCATCTATTAATTTCGAATCTCTAGCACATTCCCAAGCTACTGATCAGGAACTTCTAGAATTACTACAGACAGGTACGAGCCTAAAATTAAAGAGGATTAGGTTACCTAGAAGTGATACCGAGATTTACTGCGACACATCTACACAGCAAGTTAGACCTTTTGTAACGAAGCCATTTCGCAAGCAGATTTTCGAATCACTTCACGGTCTTAGCCATCCAGGAGGAAAAGCTTCAGTCCGTCTAGTCTCGCAGCGTTACGTATGGCCAGGATTGAGCCGGGATTGTAAGCTGTGGGCTAGAGAGTGCTTAAGATGTCAATCTTGTAAAGTCGGTCGGCACACTCAAGCGCCATTTGGTAATTTTACGCTTCCAGCAGGCAGATTTCAATATGTGCATATAGATATAGTCGGACCTTTACCTTATTCACATGGTTTCAGATATATCCTCACGGCAATCGATAGATTTACGCGATGGTGTGAGGCGTATCCCTTAGCCGATATTACTGCAGAAAATTGCGCTCGAGAATTTGTTTGCGGATGGATTTCAAGATTTGGTTGTCCAGTTCATATAACAACCGACAGAGGACGTCAATTTACCTCGCAACTTTTTGAAAGCTTGGCAAATATAACTGGTTTTAAGCACCATATGACGACAGCTTACCATCCAACCTCAAATGGCATTATAGAAAGACTTCATCGGCAATTGAAGGCAGCAGTAATGTGCCATAATAATTCTAACTGGTCTGAAATATTACCAATGGTACTATTAGGAATGCGTACTTCTTGGAAGGAGGATATACAGTCTTCAGCAGCTGAGATGGTATACGGACAACCACTCAGGCTACCTGGTGAATTTTTCAACCCAAGTGATACTATGGGAGAAGATATAACTGATTTTGCTACCAGATTAAAAAGTCACATAAGCAAATTGTCACCATTGCCAACCACTTGGCACGCTAATAAAACCTTTTATGTCCCCAGGCAACTATCTTCCGCTTCCCATGTTTTTCTTCGTGAAGGGCAATTTCTAAAGGCTCTTCAACCGCCATACACAGGCCCGTATAAAGTTATCTGTCGCGGGGATAAGACCTACGAAATTGATGTCCACGGAAAGATGACAACAGTTTCCATCGACCGTCTGAAGCCAGCTTTCGTCGCTACTGATGATGACAAAAGTGCAGATCATCAGGAAGACGTAGCCACACCAACTCCAACCGGCACACCCGTCACGACTACTCGTAGTGGTAGGCGAGTGAGGTTCCCTGATTTCTACCGACCGTAGAACCGGTCTCAGCAAGGGAGTGGTGTGGAGTCCATTTGCCGTCATACGATTTTATCGAGTCGATCGAGCCGGCGGCAAATGGACACGCACAACGTAATTAGTTACGCATGACTGAGCCGGTGCAACATTGTTGCTAAGGCGCGCGTGCGAGCTCACTCTGCCTCGGCTACCCGCGCAGCTCGCACTATCCGCTTGCTTTAGACTCATAGTTTATATAAAGTAATTTGCACGTATTCAATATTGTATTCTATTGTCATTAAATTCATCATAGTCATAGTCTCATCTGTCATTTACCATCCAGCACCTTCGACATTATATCATAGCAGTGCACGTGTGTAGTCACACCACCCACGCACACCACATCGCTATATATATATATATATATATATATATATATATATATATATATATATATATATATATATATATATATATATATGTTTAAGTGCATTCATTTATACCAATTATATTTATAATCTAAGATTTATACATATATTTATTTATTACTAGCTGTCCCGGCAGACCTTGTTCAGCCCTATTTCTCTAAAACAAAGTCACATTGTTTTTTTTAATGTTAATAGCTTCCCCGTCAGATTTTATTCTGCCAAAACCTATTGGCCTGTCGGCTGTTTTTAGAAAATTGTTTGAGGGAACCTGGGCTTAATGCTATATGTATAAAAATTGACAAATACATATTTATACGTCACTCAATAATTGTATTGCCTTCCCGGAACCCGTCCACTAACATTTAAACTTTATTGTATGGTGTTAAAGTTCAAATTGACTTTTAAATATTATTACGAATTTTTTGTATGAGAATATAGAAAAGTGGTGTTTTTAGACTTTTTCAGACAATTTTTTTAATTTATCTCTCCGTAATAAGCTTCCCCGGACTTCAACAAACACAACAAAAAAGAAATCAGCCAAATCGGTTCAACCGTTCTCGAGTTTCGCGCTTATACGCATTTAACGATTCATTTTTATATTATAGAGATGTATTTCTAGACTTTTAGATAATTATGGCAGTATGTCGACGAAGCTGTAGCCACAAGCACAAGTCGCACCAACGTTGTTTGGCAGTAAGCGAAACGACTGATTTGTATATATTTGTAAGGAACGTCTTCCAATGAAGTAACAGGTGCTGTTTGAAGCTATGTTCTATGCAAATCTATATAAGCCACTTCTTTTATTATAGAGAATATACACTTTTTATATTATAGAGATCAGGCAAGAAGTTGAAGACACTAATAAATGCCTGTTTCCTGCTATTTCACTTTTTTTAAATACTTCATTTTGTGATTAAGACAGTATTTCTCCAATTAATGTTTAAATTGGTTCACAATTTAAGGTCAGATTACGTCTTCTGGAAGATTAATCCACGCTCTAACAATATTTATTTCACTTTTTTTTTTGCACGATTTACTAAATTTCTATTTTGACGGATTCAAATCAGGGGCAGTGCGTAAAACTACATCCGAATTCAGTCCGTATTTTCACGGATTGGAAACCATCACAGGGCGTAACCGCTCATAGTACATGACGACACAAAGCAACTAAAGACCCTGTTCATGAATTGTGGTCGTTAGACAATTTTCTATTGAGCGACAATTAATTACCCCAGAAAGTTACTGAATAAATTTTGCGTCCAAATTTTGTTCCAACAAAGAGACGTACTTGAGAGGCTGAATTTCAAAATCTACTTTACGAACTCTCAACATGAAACATTACGAATACACATTAATCATCATTTCAAACAATATCATTTTAAATTATTATTATTTATTTAATTATTATTTGTTTTAGGCGTGGTGGCTGCCGGCAGAATAGAATAGCACCTCCTTTTCTTGCTGGGGTGTCGTAAAAGGTGACTAAGGTATCTCTTTAATACCGCAATTCAACCAGCTGTTCAGAGAAGGAAAACTCGACCAAACCTGTATCCCGCTCCCTCCCGATCGGACTGGTTCTCCATTCCATCGAGTCTGAGGGAGCTCGGACGAGAGAGTGCTTTTCTGGCAGCGCGTCCAGTTATGCACTTAAATATCTCCTGCGCAATTGACTGTTACCGAAAACTGGATCTCGATTTTCTTAATCGGTCTTGAAACAGTCGCCGTGGCCGAATGCGGCTAGGACAGCATCATCATCATCATTTATTTATTTTCGACAGGACATAATGTTGTTGGCTCGGAAAAGCCTTTACAGCTTCTCTGAGCGATAACACAAACAATTTACTCTTTATTTCGTAGAGCTACATACCGTAATCTAGAAGACGTTCTGCCCAGTGTCGTGCATCCCATATAAAGCATAAATATCATTATCTCGTTATACTTGGGCATTTAACACACACACACACACACACACACACACATATATTGTTGGAGAATTGTTAAATAGAAAAAAACAAGTCGTTTCTATTTGCCCCATATAGAAACGGTTTATAAACGGATGGAAGTTCGTCGGCGGGGGTCGTTTGAGCGGTCCTCTTGTTAAGGTCTTGTTCAAGGCTCCATGCGGAGCAGACCTCTTGTCAGAGACTCTTGTTAAGGAGTCTGGTTCGAGGCTCTGTGCGAAACGGACCTCTTGTTAGTTTACGTGAGAGTTCTATTGTGTCGAATCGCTGTCCAAGTAATTTTTGTTTGTAATTATGAAAATGAATTTTGTGATTTCATTAAATTTTTATTCTTTTTAGTAAAATTTATTATTAGTTTGCAAATATATATATATACTTAGAATTTGATCCAATTTGAACCCTCAGACTGCTATTTTGGTAAACACCAGATACTAAGTCAATATATTTATTATACGTCCAAGTATAAAAGCTTTGGAGTACGCAGAATTATAGAGAGTGCATAAAAGATGATTTTTTTTAATTCTATTTATTTAAGGGACTTTAACGTGTGTACGTATTTCAGCCCAATCGTACCCCAATACAGAAATACCTAACATATGACATATGGAGTCATTGATCTGAACAGGCCAGACGCCTCATCAGATAACAGTTCTGTCAAGATTTTGTTAAACATCCCGACGTCAAGTCCGTTCAGGCCAAAGGCACTCACAAACGCCTCTCCCACAGATTCAGATCGGACACATTCCATCAACAAATGGTGGATATCATCTATGATACCACAATTTACACACAGTGGAGAATCATTGAGTTTCATAAGATGTTTAAATTTGTTAGATGGAATGTGCCCGGATCTTAGTCTGTGTGCCACTGACACTAGCTTCCTGCATAAAGTTGTTCCAGAAGCATAAAAGATGATGATAATAATAACAAATCGTCACCCTATATTCTTTTTAGGGTAAGCTGAGATACATTAGTGGTTTTATTTACTTTGCGCTTATATGTCGTGCCCAACGTGACCAGTGACGCAGCTGATCACCGTTTTCAAGACACGCATGACATTTCTATTAGATGCCGTGCGGATTTCGCTCACGATGTTTTCCTTGGCCGCTGAGCATGTGGTGCGTCTAAACCCTCACCCGATCTGTAAAAACCAAAAGGTACTTGCAGTAATTTGAATCTAGGATTATTCTTGCCACCGCAAATGAATACAGATCCCTTATCCACTAGGCCATCGCAACTACAGCCAGGGCATACAAGGATGAGTGAATAATAATTGAGCGTAGTAACGTTTCATTCTCTCTGACTACCCCAATAGAGAATTAGCGTGATGATTGACAGGTAGAAACAATTCCAGAAGCTTCTCCAACAGATGTTTTTACTTATTTACACGGTAGAGCCAAATAATGATGGTAAAATTGTTTACACAGGTTATAAAACAATGAATTTGCGTCATTAATTGTCAAATACTGATTCTCGCGCTTTCTCTGTTAATAATAAATTATATATTTTAACAATGGGAGACAAGTTAAATAGCATGACTGGTATAATGATCGAACTGGTGATGACAAATAATGATGTAATATTAAAATTTGGTGGTATGGCGATTGCTCGAACTGGGTCATGTCCACAGTACACAAGTGTAAAGCCCGTCATAGTGACCAGTTTCGGCTTGTCGCGTTTGGGGATCAGCTTGTGTATATCCAGTAGCTCATATACCTAGAGACCTTCAGTCGTGGTATATGTGGGCCGAAATGACGACGGAGACTATCAATGAATTTTCATCCTTTGATGGTCGCTTTCGATTTTGGACTACGCTGTACTTACTATCAGGTACTCCGTAGTCACTATGTCGAGCCAGTGTAAAAAAACCATCCTCATTAGAAAATCCTCATTGGACCGTCCCGGCTACACATGGGGGATGGTAACCGGGGTGTGCCGGACTTTTATCGACTAAAAACCCCAAGTTGACCTCATCTGCACTAATACGGGACTGTGGGCCCTGTAATCAATTGCTCCACAGCCCGGCCGTGACATCATATCAAGCCTAGGACGTCCACAGCTGGACATTAGACCTCTATTCCTATTTTCACATCACACATATTACACCGTCATCCTGCAATCTGCTCGCCCGTCCCTTGTTTAATACACTTTAATTAATACAATTTTTAATATTTATTTATGTTTTTATTATAATTATACAAGGGAACGCTAGACCTCACCCACGACTGGTGGAAGGTGAAAAAGAGTCCAACGATGTAGCGCGGCCGTCCAACAAATACCTATTCACTCTTCTTTTAAAGGCTCCCAAGTCATGATCGCAGAAATATGGTCGCTAGAAGCATATTCCCCTCCTTAACTTTTGCATGAAGATTGTAGAAAGCAATCTTTTCGTCCGGGTATAAGTAACGTCTAACATATACGGATGGTATCCGGCACTGTATCTGGTGATTCGTGTCCTATACATACCAAGCAAACCCACGTTTCTTATGTAAGAGATTTTTGTGTACTCCGTGTTTCTCTATTAGGAGAACATTTGACAAAAGGTTGCTCAAAACGAATATATCATCTTTTGATCGAATGAAAGAGACATATAATATAGTTAGTGACATCTGTCACGGTTCCCTGTCAGGATTTTGGTCGGTTTTGATTACATTGTTCTTATCTAATTCTGCTTGAGTGTAGCAAGATTAACTAATATGTTTTTTTTTTAATTTTGTTTATACTTGTGCTGTATATAGTTAGGTATTCCTGTAATGATGTAACACGTGGTCTTAGAAACTATATATATATATATGTTTTTTTAATACGTGTATATATCGATGGTATGTTCAATAAATAAATAAATACGGAGGAAAATTCTGCATTGGACCATCAAGGATCTTATGAGGACAGCGATCCCGGTGTGTCAGACTCCTACGGACTAAAAACCCTCGGGATGTCCCTCTAATTGCTCTACCCGGGAATCAAATCATCCAGACGCTCGAGGAGCATAAAGCCTTGTTCAGGCTACCTCTCCTGGAGGAGTGGGAGTAAAGAGCTCACCCTTCCAAAATCTCTTTCTCGGGCGATGCGTCGGACATTGTGCACCATCTCCCTCTCATCCGGGCAGAAAACTCCCTCAAGTCTACCGCCTGGTTATGCAGGAGGGTAACGTATTGTATAAAGAGTTGTGCTTCCTGCAAAGTATTTTTTTTTCTATTTTTACGAACCAATTCTCATTTGTTCATAAAAAAAACTATGATATATTAAGGAATATAGTTATTTACATTTTGATTAGTTACAAGAAGGTACAATATATTAATCCATGTAATCATACATGGGCAAAATATAATCAGATTAATAAAAATGATTACGATTACATTTTACGTTTTTTACCATTAATATGACTGCATTTGGCTCATCTTTGTTTTGAACACTACACAATCCCCGATTTCATACACATTTATGATATCTTAATGTTTTAAATGCAATTAATCATGATTACAGAGCAAGAAAATTAAAACTACGACTACATTTTGTAATCGTTAATCATTAATCAGATTACATTTTGCCCAACACTGGCTGTAATATTTACTTCGTGTATAAAATCAAGTAATGCCAAATTTCTTGAAAAAAGTAGCATTTTCCAACTTTCTCCCAAGTGCGCTGGTAATGGAGAATTATGTTGACAGTAAGCTATAGAGCTACAGTTCATCTATTATCTCTTTAGCTTTGAACGTTGACTTACGAGACACGTTGTATATTTAATAACATATAGTGTACACGCCATTATACTGTATACCTATGTATATTTCCGCAAGCCTACCGCCAGATGGCGTCATACGGTGGGCAAACGTCACACTCCGTCGGACGCAACTATACCGGGCACATCGGATTTGTATCGGAAGGCTTTTTATTAATTTATTTACGGCTACGGACCTATTTATATTGTTTTATTGTGCTCCCTGTGTTTTGTGTTGCGTGGGGCAATTATATTAGCACTGAGTTGGCATCAGTTACGGATTTTCGGACTTTTATCTTCGGGCACACGACCGTGTCGGATTCACTGCCCCGGAAGCTGGTCTGGATCCAGGCAGGCAGAGACACCACGGCGGCAAGGTAAGCGGAATAGATATATGTATATTTTATAATGGTCGTGTGCATTTAATAGGGCCCAAAGAAAGATAACCTACCAGTACCTACAAAAATACAGTCCACTATCTTCCTTGTTCGGAAAACCCAGTGCAGCCCTGAGTGGCGTGCACATATAGTATCATTGTATATGTTTTTTGTAGCTGCAAGATATGGAAAACGAAAAAGAATTAAGGTAAATCACCTTTAAAAAGACTAAGGAGATCAACTGAGTTATGTAAACGAAAACATATCACAGAGATTTGGATTTTGATAGTAAAAGCAATTAATTAACACAGTTGGGCGTTGCGCGTTTAATCAACTAAAATAATGGGGACATACTGCTGTATTGTGATGACACGTGAGATGTTATGAGCCTCATATGTCATGTCAAGCGCTCCCCTAAAGTTCGCGATGACAATCTCAATGTACAGCCCTGTTGTATGTGTACACTAAACTTAATAGTGCCTTTATTAAATAGGAATAGTCAAAATAATTACAGATCTGAGGGCTTGCCATAACTTACCATAAATGAAACAATATGGATTCGCAGTGCAAATATGCGGCCTTAAAAAAGGCCAGACGTTGCCGAGGGTCGGAGAAGAGGATGACACTGTACCTCCGGCCCCGGTCAGACGGGAAGAAGGAACACCCCGGGGTTTTAGTCGGTGCGAATCCGACACACCGGGTAGCAGCGCTCACCGCCCCCTGAGGTCCGTTAGGGATTTCCCCGGGCTATCAAAAAAAAAAAAAAACAATATGGATATCTGTCTGACGACAATCTGTCTTGTTTTTATTTTTTATGACCTATAGACGGACGCTTGACTTCAACCAAAAACGTGCTAGCTAGAAGCATATTTCACTCCTTAGCTGATTGCATGATGAATGTAGAAGCGAATCTTTTAATTAGTTTTAAGAGATTAGATAGGCAAAAAATGTCAGTTGAAGATTATTATAGATGTCTTATTTTATTCCTCAATACGCCAATGATATACAGTCAAACCTGGATAAGTGAGAACTGGATAAGTGAGAAAACTAAGTAAGTGAGAGTAATAGCTAGGACCCGTCATTTTAATCTCCCAAAACCTCTATTAGCGAGAAATAGAAACCTCTGTAAGAGAGATTCGTTTGTCCCTCATTGACCTCCGTAAGTGAGACTGCTACATATCTATACCTCTATAAGCGACAGTCGAGCTTTATTTATTTATATTATTTAGGAGGGACAAATGACAAAACAAATTACAAATTTAACATCTGCTATTTTATGACTCACTCTTAATTTTCGTGGAAAATTCGACAAAATTTATGAGTTAGAGAAAAACATTCAAAATACAAAAACAGACACCCAAACTAAATTGACGGATTGTTTAAAGTGTAAATAAGTTCTAAATAAAATAAAATTACATAGTGCTTGATTTTTTGTATTGTTTTCGTAAGCATCTTGATACCTACCCTTATAAAGTACTTATATATCGAAATCTAATGAACATAACGTAATATACACACTATTAAAAATATATATGTACATAATGCATTCGTACTTCCTGTGACTTGTTATCGCTGCGTACCTCTATAAGAGAGAAACGCTACCCATGTACCTCTTTTTTTTTGTTAACCAGGTCGAAATCCCTACGAACTGTCAGGGGAAGTGGTGAGGGCCACTCCCCCCGGTGTGTCGGATCTGCCCCGACTGAAACCACCGGGGTGCCAGCACTGCCCTCTCTTCGCTTTCGCCGAGCCTGGGAATCCGGATACTTCCGACGGCTCGGCGAGCTACCCATTTACCTGCATTAGTGAGAAACTCGGGTTAGTGAGAAACCGCTATAAGCGAGAATGAGATTGTGCTCCCTTGAACTCTCACTTATCCAGGTTTGACTGTATACACAACCAAATTTAGATGGAATCTGGGGCTGGGTCGTATATATAATAAGCATATATAATATGTATTATGTCTGCTATATATTTATATTATAATATCAAAATTATTGAAATACGCACAATTATAATGACCGAAACCTTGAAAAAGGGCAGCGAAAGATATCAGTGTAACTTTGTGTGTTAATTTGTAATTGTAATTTTTATATTTGTGTTTTATGTCCGTTAGTTTGATTTTTAGTTTGTGTATTACTTTTTGCTGGCTTGTGTATCTTTTCTATGTATTATTTTATTGTTTTTATGTTTTTTATATTTATTTATTATATTAATTACAATTTTAATTTTATAGTTTGTGATATTTACCTGTTTTATTATTGTATAAGAATGAGATATATAAGCTAATTGCATATTTTGCTTGTCGAGTATTTTATATGGAGTATATAAAACATTTTAGTTTTATAAATGTAAATATAACAGATAATAATAGTGATTAAAAGGAATAAGTTGAATTCCTCATAAGATAAATCAGTCTAGAATATTTTTCAAAATTTGCCAGAACCCTTAGTAATCTTTACAATTTTATTAATCTTCTAACAGCTATATACCATTCCTTCTGTCTTGTATAATAATGTTAAATTCTAACAAATCTCAAGATATACTAGCTTTTATAAAAAATCACATTAATTTTATAATATTAAAGCAGAATCAACTAATTTTACCAAGCGAAGGAGCTCTAAATGAACCGGAGAAACGAGATAAATCCGGAGTGTAAATTAATTAAGTAAATGGTGGCATCATGCGAATTCGTGTAACAGATGCACTGACTACAATTTTGTTTCGTTGAATGTTTAATTACTTTAAAACGGAGAGAGAAAAATTTGAGAAAAGCAGCAAAAAAGCAAACAGTGGGACTGTTTTTCACGCCCAATCAACTGAACCTAAGAATAAGGCGCTGGTCAGGCCATGCGTGGAATACTGTTCACATTTCTGAGATGGTTCTCCTCAGTATTACTTGAGGCCCTGGATAGGTTGCAGCGGAGGGCTGTTTGCAATGTGAATGATCCTGACGTGACTAAGCATCTTGAACCGCTCCAGTAGCATCGAGATACTGCCTCACTGAGCGTTTTCTACCGTCTTTATCATGGCGAGTGTTATAAAAAGTTATTTAAACTTGTTCCACCCTCTCCTTTGTATAGTAGAACCACGCGCGCGGGTTTACGGAGTTACAGCTGTGCGGTAACTCACATCCCGGCTAGGATTAAGAAGTTCTCTAACACTTACTTTTGCCGTGTCGTTGGACTGGGGTCTTTTAGCGAGCGTGTTCCCACCGTTTTATGATATAGGGTCCTTTAAACAAAGCATGAAGAAATATTTGTGCAGGCCGGTATGCCATCTCTGCGATTATCGATTGTTTTGTTTGATTATCGGCTGGGCTAGCTTCTCCGGCGTCTGGTGAGCATTCTACATGCCACGCCTATCGTGGAGGTAGGGGGCAGTAAAGACACCATCATATCGTTTGCCATTATTCACGATATATAACAAATACATATATATTTATTTCTATAATATTAAGGTCGGCCAGAGGTCAACACATTACAAAACAATAAAAAAATAATCAAAAAAAAAATACGTTAACGTATTGCGCCGTTTAAGGCCAGCACATCGTGCATCAGAAACATAAACAATACAATACAATACAGTTTACAAAATAAACACATTAACAAAAAAGAATAAATCAACCAAAGTGAAAATAATGGCAAAAGAAAATTACAAAACAAAGAAAAAGAAAAATCACACCAACACCTACTGCGTGCCTTCAACCACCCGATGATTTTCCTTACATATGTACTAGATTCCTGTATTTATATATTACAAGTATAATTATGTGACTATACTTGTAATATATACAATGGTACTGTTAATAGCATATAAGTAAATAAATAAATCACTGTTAAATATACAATTGTGATGGCAGCCAAAGATGGGCAAAATGTAATCTGATTAATGATGAACGATTACAAAATGTAGTCGTACTTTTAATTTTCTTGCTCTGTAATCATGATTGAATCCATTTAAAACATTAAGGAATTCTAAATGTGTATACAATCTGGGATTCTGTAGTGTTTAAAACATAAATGAGCAAAATACAGTCATGTTAATGGTAATAAAGTAAAATGTAGTCGTTAATTATTTTCATTAATCTGATTACATTTTGCCCATCTATAATGGCAGCGATATTGTTACAAAAAACCGCGGTATTTATACAGCCAGCGAGTTGTTCCAGAGAGAGAGGAAAGGAGATAATAGGAATAATTAGTCCCCTAACAAACTGAATTTTCTTGGTTTTGGCAGTCGCTGCTCGACAGTGGCGACCCGAAAGCTGCTACCATACCACGATGTACTGCTCTGTATGGATGGCATCCGACGTCATCGACTGAGTGGCTTTGTTAGGCGGCGTGTGATGCTCACAACCGTGCCAGCATTAATCATAATGCTACACGAGTAACCTTGAGGCATTGAAATTGTGTATGCAGACACGCTGTGTTGGAATAATTGATATAAATATTGAATATATAAATTAAATATTTTGATATACCAACAAGCAGCAGAGATGGTAGGAACCCATTCTATTACTTCACCTGTTTCAATATAAAGAAAACTTATATAATTAATTGACAAACTCTTATTAAAAGCTATGAATTTTTCACATTTTCTCCGCTAAATAACATGTAATGAATTTTATTATAAAATAATATGTTTTCTACAAGATATTATCTATCTATTTCATCTTTTCTATTCTATTTTACGTAATTTGTGCTCATTGATTCGAATCCAGGCACGTACATCTGGGTTTTTCCAGATTAAGAATGGATTTAGGGACTTCATACTCTCCAGAGAAGGAAAACATGACGAGAAACGTAATAAGCTGGACTACTGGTCATGTTCGACAGGACATTTTTTTTTTTTTGGTTTATCGGGGGAATATCCTGCATAGGACCATCAGGGCCGCTGTCAGGGCAGCAACCCCGGTGTGTCAGACTCCTACTGACTAAAAACCCCCGGGGTGTCCCTCTAATCGCTCCACCCGAGCCTGGGAAACCAAATTCATCCAGACGCCCGGAGAGCGAAATGCCTTGTCGAGGCTGCCTCTCTGGGAGGGGTGGGGGTAAAGAGCCCACCCTTCCAATACCTATCTCACAGGCGGCGCGCCGGATACTGCACACCGCCACCCTCTCATCCGGGCAGCAGACTCCCTCAAGTCTACTGCCCGGCTATTGTCACCGGGGGATGTCGCGCTCGCTCTGGGCGAACGCATCCCTCCGGCGACGGTGCCTTGGCCGCCGAATAGCCAGAGAAGATGTTCGCTCTCTGACCCTTTCGGCGGCCTCCTTCTGCTTCATCACAACCTCGCAGAAGGCTGTGACTCCTCGCCATGCCTCTTCGCTGCCGACCATGGCTTTTACCACCACTGGCAGCGAGAGGTCGTCCCCAATGCGGTCCTGAAGGACCTTCCTATCTTCAGCCCAAGCTGAGCACACCTGAAGCGTGTGCTGCGCCGTGTCCTCGGGGCTCCCACACTCGTGACATTCCGTCGTAAGCTCTCCTCCGGACACCCGCCACCGGTGACGGCCAAAACTACCGTGACCTCGACAGAACATATAATATAAGCGCAAAGGAAATACAATCGACAATGTATCACTGTTCACCCCCCAAGGGATACAACCTTATGATATATTATTATTATTTTCTATTTATTCATTTTTATAATATATTTATTAGCCAGTATCATCATTATCACCCCATAGTCGGAAGGTGGCAATTTTCTCGAACAGCTCATGGTTTTGTCACGTGTATGGGTGTCGTCAAAGAGGTCGAAACCCATTAAGATGGACCGATGAAATCCGTGACACTCTTAACAAAAAATACACGAGGCTCTCTAAAATGTCAAGAACATACATAAGTGGCGTACCATCACACGATGAACGATTTCCTAGGGTGATTCATGACCCTCAGCCTCGAGAAAAGCAACACTAAGAGAAGCCTGATCCTGTTATAGAGCTAAGATCTCTCTTTTTTAATCTTCTCTGTTTTTGGTATAATAGAAGCAATTCTTAAAAGAGGGAATCCATCTTACCGTCTGCATTTGGGCTGGTTCCGGTGTAGTTTTCTATGATGGGATCTACCCAGTTGTTTTGCTCACAACTCATGCAAAATGTAAAAGACAAGATGTAACAAACAGATTTACTAGGGTTATATATGATCGCGAAAAAACGGTATAAGGAGCACATAGTAATGGCTGCCTAACAAATAAGCGAAGGTCATTTACAAACTGGCCAAAAATACCGTGCACGTATTGTTCTCCCTATATTTGGGGTAACTTGGGTAGTCGGATAGCTGTTTATTAAGAAACTACTACACCTAAAAATAGCGATGCAAAATTGACGATATCCATCACTTCCTGAAGGAATGTGACAAGTATAAGAAGGAGATCCGTCATTGTATAGGTTGAATCTAACTTTATAGGCATGTTTCACAGCATTCTAGCGGAACCGGACTCTGCTGCCGCTAGAATGTTGTGGCACATGTACATTAGTTCATAAATCTTTATTTTGTTAGTTTTACTGTCCTTATGTATTTTTGGGTTAAAGTATGATGGGACTGGCATGATCTAGAGAACAAAAGTCCCTTTAAAAATAAATAGAAATCAAGTCCTGGGGGCTCTTTGCCAATGGATGGAGCACTCCAATCCATACTGGCCAGCCCACTTAGCAATGATGCCAAATATAGCCAAATTAGTTAAAATAAATCTGCATTGTAGTAGTTAGTGTAGATTTTTTTTTTACACTGGCTCGACATAGTGACTACAGAGTACCTGATGGTAAGTACAGTGTAGTCCAAATACGAAAGCGACTATCAAAGGATGAAAATCTATTGATAGTCTACATCGTCATGTCGGCCCACATATACCACGACTGAAGGTCTCTAGGTATATGAGCTACTGGATATACACAAGCTGATCCCGAAACGCGACAGGCCGAAACTAAAATAATAGATTGATTTAGATTGTAATATTTGTATACTTACTGGGCGGCATCGTCGCTTTGCGACAAAGCTAAATCCAAAAATATAGAAAAAAAAAATAAAGCGGGAAAAAAATAACGATGGGATTATCGCAGTGTTCATATCACCACGCTGCAAGGACTAGCTTGGTCCTATTTAAATTAATAGATTATAAGCACCTTCCTTTCTTTAATTTTTATATAGTTACAGTGAATAATGTTTTTTTAAATTATTTTTTTAACTTAGTCATATCAGCCCCGTCGTAGCCTAATATATAGAAATAAAACCTTTCATACCTCACCTTTCATACAGTTTCCATAGCATTTCGGCAGTTGCTTTAGTGGGCACCGCAATGCTATGGAACATACCAACATCCAATCTATTTAATTTTAATTCACACATAACATCCTTCCTTACAATAGCGTTCTGGACACACTCAATCAGGACATGCTGAGTGAATAATGTTGAATCATGTTTTTCTTATACTATAATCATGGTACATAAGAAGGCTGATATTGTATGGGTTTATGTGTATAAAAAACTTACACATATGCTCATAAAAGCACCAATACTCACTAAGTAGCTGGGCGTGTTACCCAATTGCCAAGATTTATCGTCTAGCAATAAATCCAACCTCCCTTTTCTGGCCCATTAAATATCACGAGGTATATCTAATAACGCAAAATAATTCTGCAAGCCTCTCTATATGTTTTGTTTTATTTTATTAGGGCTAGAGAAATATAAAATAAAGATACACACACACACACACACTCGCTGAATGTGAACCAATAAAAATGCTCTTAACTAGAACAAAATTAAGTTTTAGTGATCCTACACTTGTAAATGAAAAAACATAGAAAGAAAGAAAACACATTTATTTGGCACATCATTATATTAGGTCCTTACATATGAAATTGGCGTTTTGTATGGGAGGAACAAAAAGTCGAATATTTTTTAATATAATATATTTAATTAATCAAAGTATAAACCATAATTTTCTATGCACTTTTGCCATCTCATAGGTAGTTCATTGATCCCTTTACTAAAAAAACCAGTCGGACGGGAATCAATAAAATCTTTGAAGGCGATTTGGACTGCCCCATCGGAGTTGAATTTTTTCCCTTGCAAGAAGTTATCCAAATTTCGAAAAAAATGGTAATCTGTTGGAGCAAGGTCCGGGGAGTACGGAGGATGTCTTGGACTTTCCAATTGAAGCTCTTCTAATTTAGTAGCCGTCTGTTGCGCAGTGTGTGGTCTAGCGTTGTCGTGAAGCAGCAGTGGCGTGGAGCGATTGACCAGCCTAGGTTGTTTAGCCGCTAGCTTTTCCATCATGGTTTGCAATTGCTGACAATAGACATCAGCCGTAATAGTCTGGCCAGATTTGAGAAAACTGTAATGAACAATACCGGCACTAGTCCACCAAACGCTTACAAGTAACTTTTTTGGGGTTAATTTTCGCTTGGGGCAGGATTTGGCTGGCTGGCCAGGATCCAACCATTGCGCTGAGCGCTTCCGATTATCGTAAAGAACCCATTTTTCATCACAGGTAATGATTCGGTTTAAAATACCTTCATTATTGTGCCGGTTTAGTAATGTAACGCAGCAGTCGACGCGCGTTTGCCGGTTTGCTTCAATCAATTCGTGAGGTACCCACCTTTCAAGCTTTTTAATCTTCCCAATTTGCTTCAAGTGAATTAAAACAGTTTTATCACTAACATCGCAGCCTGCAGCTAACTCGGACGTGGTTTGCGATGGATCCGCTTCCACGATAGCCTTCAACTCTTCATTATCAACTTGAGTCTCAGGCCGTCCACGGGGCTTGTTCTGCAGGTCGAAATTTCCAGAACGAAAACGTTGGAACCAAAAACGAACTGTGTTTTCTTTTGCAACACGACCGCCATACACATCTTTCTCCCTTCGAGTTGTTTCCGCAGCACTAGTGCCACGGCGGAACTCGTACTCGTAAATAATGCGATATTTTAAGTTTTCCATTTTGTAAAATGAGTGACACAAACAGAAAAAAACAGAAGAAAAAAACAAATGAATGACGATCATCGAAGCACAAATACATGAGTCTATAGCTGTACAAATTTGAATTTGGAATTCCTTACCAAAGAGGAGAAATTTGTGATTAAAGTGGCCAGTACGAAAAACGCCAATTTCATATGTAAGGACCTAATATATAACATATAGGCGTTGGTTGAGGAACCTCCTCCCTATTGTGGAGAAGCCCACAGGGCGGATCGCTCACCAGCCCTCTTGGAGGTCCTCAGTGTGCCCGGGGGCTGGTGCAGACGCGATTGAAAGAGCACCCCAGGGGTTTTAGTCGGTAAAAGTCCGGCCGGGGTGGCCCTCACCACCCCCTGACGATCCTATGAGGATTTCCCCCGGGTTAACAAAAAAAATATATATATAACATATAAACAGAAGGACATATAATACAGACAAAAAAACAACAAAAGCAAATACCATATGCTGTAAAGGCAACTCAGTAAATACTAGGTGACCAGCCGAGCCATGCTGTACTGATTTTCGGGTGACATCCATTTGTTAAATATAAGCGCAGAAAACAGCGAGGAAGGTAATAATAGAGTAGAGTATAGATACACAGCTTTAGAAACTATTTCAAAGTGTCATAGATAGTAATAATGCATCGTGATCTTCTGATTTTATTAAAGTATGATGAAACAATTGAGTGCTTACGAAACGTAGAAAATTTCTTACGTTATAGTTATCCGCGAGTTTTTACTAATTTATCCTTCTAGAAGTTGTTTTTAAATATTAATTAAATTAAATTAAAATCATATTTCGGATAATTATTCGGAATAATTAATAAATAAAATAGGCTGGCATGGCCACTATAACTGTTATTGTACCTCATCTTTGGCTATCGTCGCTATTCTTGGACTGCACCCACTTTCCATTATGTGAGAAGTAGTAACTTTAAAAGGCTATTATAAAAAAGAGAGATATATTATCCTTTCCCGTTTAAAGTAAATTTTAAGAAAGAAAACAATATTCATCATTCGTCAAAATGTCAAAGGATACAAAAGAAATAAAAAATACATCTAGCGATAAAATGTAATTCAGCTTTGTGAAATGAAATCCGTGGAGATGAGCAATCGGCCCCGGTCACGTCATTTCTACACAAAAGCAAAATAACTTGAGTATAATTAATTTAAAATAAAAAATATATAAGACTAATAAACTAATACAACTAAACAAAACAACATAAATAATTTAAAACAAGATACTTCTCGTACAATTGTCAACAGATTCATCCTTTGATAGTCGCTTTCGTTTTTGGACTACACTGTACTTACCATCAGGTACTCTGTAGTCACTATGTCGAACCAGAGTAAAAAAATTAAATAAAATAAATAAGATTGAACGTTAATATACTTTATAATATCAATCTCGTTTTCGGGCAGTAGACTTAAGGGAGTCTGCTGCCTGGATGAGAGGGAGGCAGTGCATAGTGTCCGTGTCATCGCCTGGGAGAGAGGTTTTGGAGAGGTGGGCTTTACTCCTTATCCTCCCAGAGAGGTAGCCACAACAAGGGTTCTTGTTCCCTGCGCGTCTGGATGAATTTGGTTTCCCAGGCCCGGGTGGAGCAATCAGAGGGACACCCTGGGGGTTTTTTAGTCAGTAGAAGTCTGAGACATCGTGGTCGCTGCCCTCACAGCGGCTCTGATGGTCCTGTGCAGGATTTTTCCCCGCGACAAAAACAAAACTCGTTTTAGGGTAAGTAAAAGTAATCTTAAGTAACGGTTTTACTGTTTTTACTACCAATATAATTAGAAAATAGAAAGAAACCACACTCGCTAAAAGTTGAGGCATCAGTATTCTTAAATATGACAACATTAATTTTACTCGATTTGTCGAGAGTTGCTATATCGTGATGTTCTTATTTCTACAGTTATCATATACGTACCAAGATATGGTATAAAGTAGAATAAAAAAAAAACACTATAGAATAAGTTGAACATGAATGAACCTAAGAAAATATAAAAAATATAATGTTTCACGTTGGTCCGCGCCTTTTTTTTCTACATTATCCTTCCATATATTTTTAAATAGGTTACAAAAAAACGAATACAACAATATTACACGGGCTTATGAAACATTTTGATAAAATAAATGTAGCACTAAAGAAAATCTAGTTGAAAAATAATTATTTTGTTACAAGATATAAAAACTTGCTTTGTAATTTGGTGTGTTTGAGACCAATTTTTCCTTAACAAGGAAAGGATGGACGACGTTAATGTATTTTACTAAATTGTAAGTAAGGTAACCACGGGATACAAGGGTTGATACTGGTCATGCGACCCTTAATAGCGGATAGGATTTATAGCTTACTCTATAAATCTCTGAATCTGACTTTATATGGTACCTACATACTTCCTAATTAAATCATTTTATAGGTATAAAATAGTGTATCTGGGATATAATTAGATAAGCGTAGGCAATATGGTGGAACCAAATGCTATATCCAGCTTGGGTGAGGTGTTTTTGGAACTAGTAGGTGAGGCCTGCACAAGACCGGACGTCGCCGGATGCCGAGGAAGATGGCTGGGCTTTGCCCTTAGCATCCGGCAGACGGGAGAAGGAACACCCCTGTGGTTTTAGTCGGGCCAGGTGACACACGGGGGTGGATGGCCCTCAGCACTTCCCCTGACGGTCCGTAGGGATTTCCACCGGGTTAACAAAAAAAAAGGTGTTTTTGGAAATAAGTCTGACGTACACAAAAATCCTAAAGGGTGGCCAATGAATAAAACGTTCTCTCAGTCATGACATACTGGGCCGAAACTTGAGTGCTCAACAAACATACAAGTCACTTAGAGAGTCATGGAGTCAGCTTTGTTGGATATCTCCCTTCGAGACCGGATGAGGTACACAGAAATTCGCTTGAGGACTAAGGTGACGAATAGCAGTTAGCAAGCAGTTACCGGGTAGTAGGTAGTAAAAGGAAGTGTTCAAGTTGAAACTACAAACTGTTCCTAGGAACGTGAGGAGATAGCCGGCTAGATAAACCGATAGTCAGGTGACGGTAGCTGGAAGGAATTGGTTGGTCAAAGCTCGTGACCGTATTGATTGATATAGAATGGAGAGACCTTCATTCAGCGTTGTGTGGTTGAAGATTAATGTTAATGAAGAAGAAGAATAGGTATAAGTTAGTATTACTATAAGAAGATATACTCTTTGGAAGTAATATTCGAGTAAAAAGTGTTTACAATCATATTCAAAATTTTACTCGCGACTTTGCCTTCTGTAACTACTCCCGTTTAATTTAAATTAAATACATACTTTTGGTTAGAAAACTTATTATCTACCTTGGTGATTAACATATAAATTAGGTTCTAAATCTCTGGTATCAATTGACATGTTTTGTCTACACTGCTAGACCAAACGTCACAAAACATGTCATAAAGATAACGAGTTCAGACGAAAATTGTAAAAGGTGTTATAATTTCTCAAATTACAGTTTCAGTCTTACGAAATATCGTCCAAATTATGATTGTTAAGCATTTAATCGTGTTATTGACATTATCGGCAATCATGATATTATGTGAAAGCCGAAGATACGATAATTTTAGCCTATTTAGAGTAATTCCAACTCAATTAGATCATTTGAAATTTCTAGAGCAAGTTAACAAGAAAAAATATATTGATCTTATATATTGGAAGAAACGATTTAAATTGTATCATAGTGTTGAATTTATGGTAAGCCCTCAAGACAAGGAATCGTTTATGGAGAGAGCTAATCATTTCAGGATGAACGTTGAGAAGATACTAGATGATGTGCAAAAGTAATTTATCCGATAGCTCTTAATTAATCTTATAGCGTAGTTTGTATCCTATCTGAGACGCTGGGTTTGATTTCGGACATCAAAAACGTTTCCATGATGAACAGATTTTTTTGTCGCCAGTCATGAATGTTTGTATAATTAAGTATTTTGTATATTATCTTTACTGGGTACTCACAGTGTAAGCCCAAGCTTAGTTTGAGACTAGGCCAATGTGTCTAGGCCAAAATAATTTTACTATTATTAGTTTATTTTAAATGGTAGACAACATCAATCGTTTGTCTTACTTTTATTTTCACTGTACCACCTTCTATTTTATCAACACTGGTTATAGGTCTCTCTTAATAAGCATAATTGAGTCTTGGCTTATATAGTCTTTGTCTTTTCTCATAAAATATTTGCTGGTTGCCTTTCACAAGATATCACTCCATCCTACCCGGGGCGCTCCAAGTTATTTCATTGGTTTAATATTCTTTTTAGGGACAGTTTTGGTATTATTTTTTCAAAATTACTTAGCATTAAATTGCTAATTTCGTATAGCTAATCTTTTGACGATATAATTACAAGTTCGACTTTCTTATCATAAACATTTATGTAACTTTCTTTTTTCAATTTACAAACCTAGTTAATAGGATTTCGTTAAATGTATAATTTAAAATCAACAAAGATACACAACGATCACCGAGACTTATTGATTCAGAATATTTTATTTCAGAGCTTTCGATAATCAAACAGTCAAAACATACCACCGACTCCGAACGGAAACCTTTTCATGGGATAACTACCATGCTTTAGACGATATTTATCAATGGCTTTCAGATATAGCTTTAAAGTACCCTGCAATAGTAGAATTGAGATCAATCGGTAAATCTGTGAATGGACGAGATATATTTGCCTTTGGAATTAATCAATCAAATGCGAAACCAGTAGTGATTGTGGAAGGAGGAATCCATAGTCACGAATGGATATCAGTCGAATTTGTAACATATTTAATAAACCAGTTAATACTAGCAAACCGAACAGATAATAATTCTAAAAAAATGGTAGATGCAGCGAAAAGATTTCATTGGTATTTAGTACCAGTAGTGAACCCAGACGGTTATGAATATAGTCACAATGTGGTAAGTAATTATATTTCTCTTATTTTTTTTGTTTTAGTACAACGAGTTTGCATAATACTCCATATCTTTAAAGGTGCCAATTTTGAATTACTTCAACTTTATATATTATAGTCTCCTAATCATTAAAATGCGTATAATTAGAAAATATTGATAGAATCATATTTATTATGCCATTTTATGAAGGCGTCATCTCTTTAGGTTCAACACAATTTCATAAATTCTATTATGACAAATACGATAGAATGAAATAAGATACATTGTTGTTGAAAAGACAAGAATTCGTGTCAAATGTTAATAAAATAACGTGTTAAATGATAACTTACAATAAATCGACTAATGTACTTTATTGTTTTAATGTTTCTTCGGCAAGACAAATGTTGGCGATCGAGAGAGACTTTCACAACTATACTGGGCGAATACTTAAGGTGTTCAGCCAGCGATTTATAAGTTAGGTGGTAACGCAAGGGCACCCCTGTGGGTACGAACCTTGATTTGGGCCTCCAGCTAGAAATTCGAACTTAAAAGTGATCTGCCAGTGTTTCGGAAGCAACTACCCTAAGAAGAAACGCCGAAAGAAATTCAAAGCTACGTCGGTGTAGTGTTTTAATGTAGTAGTGTTTTTTATAAAATAATGGTGTTCATTTATTAATGGTATAACAAGTAATACTCTCCAAACTATTCACAAAGAATTCCTTCAGCCCTGTTAAGCAGGACCTTGATATAAATATGATACAGTCTTTCAGTTCGCTTTGTTTTATTCGGGGATTCTACAAAAACAATCAGAATTGTAAATTAATTTCATTGTATTGTTGTATGGTACGATGTAACTTGTATTGTTTTAAGCTTTTATTGTTGTACTAGCCTTAGATGAAAATAAATGCTTATTCGAAAATAACAAAGCTGGTCAAATTGACACAAGCTCTAAACTAAATGGAATTACCGATACGTTGCTTACTAAATTTGACAAATTATTACTTTTCTTTCTAGGATCGTATGTGGAGAAAAAACAGAAGGCATAATGGTAACTGCTATGGTGTGGATTTGAATAGAAATTTTGACTATAACTTTGGCAGTGAGTTATTTCGCTTTAATTCTGAATATTGTTAAGTTCAGCAAGTTTTGATATGTTCATATTTGTAGCGTTTCCCTGTCAAGTAGGCGAGGCCTGCAGAAAGCTAGACGTCGCCGGGCGCCGAGGAAGATGGCTGAGCCTTGCCCTTGGCACTCGGCAGGCGGGAGAAGAGACACCCCGGGGGTTTTAGTCGGTGGAACACACCGCTTGAAGGTCTGTCAGGGATTTCGCCTGAGTTACCAAAAAAAAAGCATTGTATCATCTTTTTTTTTATTCCGGGGGAAAATCCTGCATAGGACCATCAGGGGCGCTGTGAGGGCATCTCCGGTGTATCAGACTCCTACTGACTAAAAACCCCGGGGGTGTCCCTCTGATTGCTCCATCCGGGCCTGTGAAACCAAATTCATCCAGGCGCCCAGAGAACAAAACGCCATGTTGAGGCTACCTCGCTGGGAGGGATAGGAGTAAGCCCACGCCTCCAAACCCTCTCTCCCAGGTGGGGTACCGGACGGATTGTATAATCACATTTAATTTTCACTAAAACATTATTGACTCTCAACCCAATTATTATTGAATTTTCTTATAGTTCCTATTAGAATAAATTTCCTCAATTTACACATACCGTCTACAATTCAAGCTCAAGTAAATGAGCATCAATAGTCGGTGCTTGTTTAAAATGTATATCACCAATATAAATGCTTTAAGGATACGGAACAAGTGCAGATCCAACGGACGAAAATTACTGCGGTCCCGCACCTTTATCAGAGCCTGAATCAAGAGCCCTTGCCGAATTCATAACGGCGAAAAGTGCTAATCTGAAATTTTACATCTCAATTCATGCTTATGGACAGAAAATCGTCATACCATATGGGGATAGGATAAACCACGTTGAAAACTATGCAGAAATGGTAAGAATATATTTACAAATGCATAATTTTTACTATCGTAGTTTCATCACATTTTTTTTTGCTTCTCATGGGTTTTTTGAGGTGCTTCTTAAATAAGATGTATACAGTATGTTTGATATTTTTAGAATTAACGTCTAAATAATTGATCGGGAAAAATAGATGTTATCAGTAGGCCTAGACAATTGAGAAGTTTCGTTGTGTGACCCGTAACCTAGTTGTGTATTACTATAAAATCTGTATTTTACTACCCGCAGGAAAATTACGGAAAACAAGCAATATTGAAGATGTATAAATTGAATAACGTCAAATATGCCGTTGGCACCATCTACGACACTATGGGTTGGTTAAAAATCGACTTTATGCTCGACATATTAGAGCTTTTATTACGATATATGGTTGGCAGTCATACATGATGCTTTTGTATAAATTATGTATTTCTTTTGATGCAGGCTTAAGGATTTCTGGAAACAGTGCCAGTTGGGTGAAGAAAAATCACAAAGTGAAGTGGGTACAACGTGTTTGTTTCTCTTGCTTTCATATTTTCAATAAATACATTCCTAGAGTCTCGAATCGCAGATGCATTTTATGTTACAGAAGACTGAATAGAAAATATTTTACTGGCACAAAATATCAAACTAGGTTTTGTGTTTAAATTGATATCAAATTCTTTCGTCGACGTACCAGAATGTACAATATTATCAATTTCATGAGTTGTGAAATTATAGTTAGAATAATAGCATAAACACTACGTAGCGCCCTATAGTAGAAGCTATCAGGATAGACTAAATATTTTAAATTGTCACTCACTTCAAGCCAGACGCTCTATTCATGAAATAGTGTTTCTATACAAAATTGTAAATGCAATGGTCGATAGCCCAGAAATTCTACAGAGCATTCCGCTGAAAGTGCCACGTTCAGGCTCAAGACCTTACTCATATGAACCATTTGCCACAATATATATCCGCACCAACCTTGGAAAACAGGCTCCTTCAAGGCGTATATGTAGGACCTCGCGACGGGGCTGTGGCGAATTGATTACAGGACCCACAGTCCCCGCCAATGCGCAGAAGTAGTCACCTTGGGGTTTTTAGTCGGTATAAGTCCGACACACCTCGGTCGCGCAACCCCCTGTGCGGCTGAGACGGTCCTATGAGGATTTTCCCCAAGTAAAAAAAAAACTGACCTCTTTCAAAGCAAGTCTTTTAAAATTAATTTACGGTTAATATAATTAAGAATTGATAATTTGTGTATAAAGGATGTCTTGTTTCTTATCGCTGTGCCATTAGAAATTTTTGCATTCGGATTTCACTTTGTTTATATGGAAATTTGCTTTGTAGTACATGTTGCGCTTTCATTTAATTGGAGTGGTCCACTGTATGTGTATATGGCATGATATCTATTTTTATTTTTGAATGTATACACTCTGTTTGAAAGTCTATTAAAATAAAATAAATAAATAAACTATTGATTGCTTACGTTCTCTGAATTTTTTCATCAGTTGTTATATTCATCTCTGTCTCTTTTAAATATAAGTTTACCCAAAAATTGTATTGTTGGGTATGGTATTGTTTAATTTGATTATTGAAATTTAATATTATCTGTATATTTACCCTCAAAGGCCCGTTCATTTTTAAACTCTATAATATCGGATCCAACTTGACCAGTAGTAGACTCGATCACTGTATATTCATTGATATGTTATATATTTAGATATGCACCATGATTCCATTTAGCATTATTATGATTTGTTATTTCGCTTTTAAACTTTTATTTATTTCAGGTACGTCTTCACATTTTTTCTCCGCGATAACGGTTCATATGGTTTCGCACTCCCGCCAAACCAAATCATACCTACTTCTGAAGAAGCAGTCACTGGTTTGCTGGAAATTATGACTGCAAAGCCCCGCCGCGTAAGAGCTAATATTTTTAGTTCTGGATGGTCTGTAAAAGGCCCTAAGTTCTTGGTGTTCTTTTCTGTATTATTTTTCAATTAAAAATGTCTTAAGTCCAAATTTATTGTAACTGAATTTGTTTTTAATGGATTCAGATAGTGACTTTTAAGTTACAGTGAAATAAAAATTTGAAGGGCTTCTTTATTGAATAATTGGTTCTCACAGTAGAAGTTTACTTGTGTATCTCTACTTCCTTAGATAATAAAGCCGTAATTAAAACTGCATAGCTTAATTATGTCAAAGAACAGAAATGGCGCACGCAGGTGGCGACGTCTCTAATAGGCCATTAGAGACCAAGACACCGTAAGTTGGTTCTAAGCCAAAGCACTAGCAATCCTTCATGACCTTACTAAGATTATAACCCGTTCGTATTCAAATACATTATATGATAGACATTATATGCGTGAATTGTTATATTTGTCATTTAAAAAAATACTATCAACATATCATCACGAGTATAGTATGATACATAGTTTACAGTTTTTATAGGATACGAAGAATCAGCTATAATTGTCAGTTCGTGGAATAGGGTTTTGGAAAAGGTGACTATTATTGTTTCTTATCGATCCTCAGTTTCAGTCAGTTTGTAATTTAATCGGTTTTCAACGTTTTTTTATTAATTCTTTCGAAAGTAGGTACTATATCCTTGATTTTAGTTATTGTCCATGGAAGCAAAATATTTGTGACAAGCATGGTGATGACAGTGATAAAAAAGTTTACAAGCAGGTTTTCAACTACAAATTCAAGCTTTTTCAAGAAATGTAATAATGACAGAAATGTTAAATCAACTTGGTCATGACTGATTACAAAAATTATTATTTCGGTATTAAACAATTCGAATTAAATTCATAAAAATGGATAAGATATTATTTATAATTTTGTGTATTGTGGTGAACCTTTGTTCTTGTAAAAAATACAGTAACTACACACTCTATAGAGGTATACCGGTGAATCAAACGCATTTGGAGTTTTTCAAGAATCTGAGTGAAATATACGAAATAAATTTCTGGAGACCGCCCGGTATGCTTTATAAACCTGTGGATTTTGTTATGAAGCCAGAAGACAAGGAATCTTTCATTGCTCTGGCAGATAAATATGGTATTTATATAACTACCATAGTACCAGATATACAAAAGTAAGTTTATTTATTTACTAGAGAAAAAGTGTTTTAAAATTTAATGAAACACGAGGTGATAATAGAGATGCGTAGAAAGCTATTTTCAAATAATAACAATCACTTTCAACTGTAATTTATTCGGATTTTGAGTATTTTTGGCGACAACAATTTCGAGTAAAACGAAAAAATCGCCAGTGAAATTCGTTGTTGTTCTAAATAACCTCCGGTAATATTAATTTCAATTAATGTATTGCTGACTATGATTAGAGTATATAGGCTTAACAAGATGGTGATACAAGATAGTGTATAGATACATAGATTATTCTATATGGCCGAGTGTATGTTAGGGAACACTTAACCAATTAGTGCGCCGAGATTCCTGTCATGCACGTAGTCTCTATTCTTAGATATTGTAAATACCGACAGGCTAGTTGAATCCTTTGGCGACTTAGTAGATGTAGGTATATTTAAGTTCAATAGTCAGGCTAAATTATAACGATTCTACTACTCTACTCTACTTGGGTTCGTATAATTATTTTTTATTTGGAACCCTTGTGTAATATATTTTAAAATGCTTCGGTATTTTCTTTAATCTAAGGATCTTTATATTTACGAAATTATATTTGTGGATAATATTCGTTCCCAAATTAAGAAAATAGTATGGATAATATCTGTGACAAAGTGGTTTGTGATTATCGATGATTTAAAACATAACAATGTCTTAAACATGTTTCTCATTATTCTAATAGTTTGACATCCGGGCAGTAGATTTAGTCTGATGGCGGGATGAGAGGGATGTGGTACACAGTATTCAGCGCTATGCCTGATAGAGAGGTTTTGGTGGGGTGAGGTCTTTAAACGCACCCATTTCAGCCAGGTAGCTTAAACAAAGCTGTTTGATGCCCGGGCGTCTGGATTAATTTGGTTTCCTTTGGAGCAATTAGAGAGACATCCCGGTGGTTTTCGGTTAGTAGGAGTCCGACAAACCTGGGTCGCTGCCTTCATAGCGTCCCTGATGGTCTCATACAGAATTTTACCCCGGGTTACAAAAAAAAAAAAAAGTTTAAAATCATTTTAAAAGAAAGTTATCGTTAATTCTGTAATTTTTATACAAGGGCCTTCGATCTGCAAACAGTCCAAGTATATATCAGAAGAAAAATGGAAACATTTGATTGGATGCATTACTTCAGATTGGATGATATTTATAACTGGCTTTACGACTTGAATAAGATGTATCCAGAAGTATTGAAATTGGAGATTATAGGATCTACTATTGAAAACCGCACGATAATAGGTGTTAAGATTGTCTTGAACGGGTGTAAACGAAGGTAATAGGAATACATTCTTGTCATCATTATCATCAGCTGACGTTGTCCACTACTGATCATAGGCATCTTGTAATAAGCGTCAGTTAGCCATCTCTTCAGCTCTTCTCATACAATCCATATTGGCCACTTTCCATGGGCTATCGCTCTACCTTCCCCACGCTACTGTTCAGTTTTGGAGTTGCTCTCGAATGAATTAACACTTTTATATGCCACAATTTTTATTTTTATTACAGAAACAGCCATTATAACGACACACCAAATTCATAGGTTTTATCTCAATTGCCAGCATCAAAAAATATTAAATAATTTGTGTTGGCAGTTGCCAACATGATGCGGCCTCACAATATTTAGACATTATTTATTTTTATAATCATACAATATTAACACAAAGTATCAGATAATAATCATAGATGTGTAATACGTTTACAAAATTTATATATAAAAATTAATTTAAACTAGGTTTACAATTGTTTATTATCACTTATAGGTAAAACAAAAATGTTTGACAATGATCGATTGTAAATTTTACCGCTAGGTGTTTTAACATCAAATGCACGTACTTTTGCATCTTTCCCTGGATATATTTTAATAACTCTAGCCATTGGCCAGTGCAAAGGAGGTGCATTTGGTTCTTTTAAAATTACTAAAGTACCAACATCAATGTTAGGCGTCGCCTCGCGCCACTTGGGACGACACTGCAAGGTATTTAAGTATTGCTTATGCCAGACGTTCCAAAACGACTGTCTTATTTTATTAACAATATGCCAAAACTTTAATCTATTCATAGACACATTAGAAATATCATCTTCTGGATAAGAAGTTAATGGAGCCCCTATAAGAAAGTGTCCAGGTGTTAAATAACTAAAATCAGTAACATCAGAAGAAGAGACTGGGAGTAAAGGCCTAGAATTTAAAACAGCTTCAATTTGTGTAAGTATGGTATTAAATTGTTCATATGTAAGTATGTGTTTTAACATTATTCTTTTTAAATGATATTTTGTACTTTTTACAGCAGCCTCTGCAAGACCAGCAAAGACCGGAGAATAACTAGGTGTGAAATGAAACCGTATACCTAACTTTGTAACACTATCTTGAATAAAATTTTGATCCTCTATTGAAGTTTTGTTTTTATACAATCTTACCAATTGATTATTTGCACCAATAAAATTACTACCGTTATCACAAAAAACATCTGTTGGAAGTCCTCTGCGGGCAATAAATCTTTTAAAACTAGCCAAAAAACATTCTGTTGACATGTCAGAACATAGTTCTAAGTGCACAGCACGAGTTACAAAATCTACATAAATACAGATATACCCCTTTGTAATTATGGATCGCCTTACACGTGAATTTTTTATTTCAAACGGTCCACAAAAAACAATACCTACATTCTGAAAGGGTCTTGTCATAGTGACACGTTGCTTGGGTAAAGAACCCATAAGCTGATTTGAAGCTTTTGCCTTAAATTTAAAACAAACTAAACATTTATGTGTTATTTTCTTAACCTGTCTCATACCATTTACCAACCAATATTTCTGATTTAGGCTGGATAAAAGTAGTCTAGGAGCAGCATGTAATAATCTAACATGTTCATTGCTAATAATTAATTCAGTTATTCGAGAATTTATTGGCAAAATAATAGGATATCTTTGAGAATAAGGTATGTCAGCATTCTGAAGCCTACCGCCTACTCGCAACAAACCTTGTTTGTCTAGAAAGGGATGCAACTCTTTTAAAGGCCCCTTAATGACTTTTTTATTTAATAACAAATTGATTTCTTGGTTAAAGTTTATACTTTGTTCATATTTAATAATCAAAAGAAGAGAATTTTGTAATTCATAACTAGTTAAGTAATTATATTTTATTTTTGCTTGCTTATTTTTAGTTAGATTACCATAAAATCTCAAAACATATGCAAATATTCTAACAATTCTATTAATATTAGAATAATGATGATTCAGGAAACTAAATAACTCATTAGATTGCTGAGCTACTAATAATGTAATTTCTTCTGAACTTGAGTCTAATTGTAACTCTGATAAATCTTGAGGTAAGTCTAAATGTTCAAAAAATTCGTACTTACCTTTTTGCAGGAACTCTGGACCTTTCCACCACAAATCACAATTGTGGAGGTCCTGTGAGTTTACACCCCTGCAAATTAAATCTGCAGGATTATCTTGGGACCTTACATAGAGCCAGGTCCAATTTGTAGATAATTGTTTAATAATTCTAACTCTGTTCGAGACATATGCTTGAAGCTTTAATAAATTGCCCTTAATCCACGCAAACACAATCTTTGAATCAGAATAAAGATATACATTATCTGTTTTTGTTTCAATTTTTAATGCCTCATATACCTTAGAGGTTAATTTTACCAATAGCAATACAGCATTGAGTTCTAATTGTGGCACTGTTAATTTATTTTTGCTAGAAAGTGGATTGATTCGCGACTTTGAACAGAGTAAGAATGTTTGTTGCTTACTTGTTATGTCGACCACTCTCAAGTATAGACAGCATCCATAGCCTGTAGTACTCGAGGCATCAGCGAACCCAATGAGCTGCACTTTTGATGATAACTCGGCTATAGGTAAATTCCTATTTAAATAAATAGGTTGCATGCAAGACAAATAATGAGCAAACTGTAACCATTCGTTTTTTAATTGTTCAGGTACAGGTGTGTTCCAATCAAGTCTATCACACCACAACTTTTGCATAATGACTTTTGCCTTTACAATAATTGGGCTGACAAACCCCAAAGGATCATAAAATCTAGAAATATAACTGAGAATTTCCCTTTTTGTTATCAAATTGTTTTTATAATCACTTGGAAAACTTATAATAAACTTATCTGTTTTCATATCTAATTTAAGTCCTAATGTCTTCATATTAAGATTATTTTCAGACAGTAGATTTCTATTTTCAAATTGTTGACAATCATTTGGAATGTCCAATAATATACCTGAATAGTTAGAAGTCCATTTATGAGTTTGAAAACTGCCAAGCTTAAGCAAATCACACAACTGCCTTTTAGCTTCAAATAAAATATCTAAGTTTGAATGTGAAAACAAGACATCATCAACATATGTACAATTTTTTATAATATAAGAAGCCCATGGTAGCTCTTTTTCATACAGGTTAGCAAGCTCCAGTAGGCACCTTGTAGCTAGGAAGCTAGAACTTTTTAAGCCATAAGTAACTGTATCCAAGCGTATACATTTTATGGGATCACAAGGCTTATCTCTCCATAAAATATTTTGAAGCGTGGCATGCTTAGGGTTAATAAGAATATTTCGGAACATATGCCTGATGTCTGTAGTAAGTGTGAAATTACCTAACCTGAATAATAACAATACCTCAAATAGGTCTCTTTGAATGATGGGTCCATTTAATAATATATCATTTAATGAGATTTTATTTTCAGTTTTCATTGAGCCATCAAATACTACTCTGGTTTTGGTGGATATGCTACTTTCATTAATTACAGCATGATGGGCCATAAAATAAATTGGCTCCTTTTGAAAATTAATTTTACTGATATCTATGAAGTGACCATGACCTAATTCAATGTAATTCTTAATGAATTTTTGATATTCTACAAGTAAATTTGTGTTTTTTTGTAATTTCTTTTCTAGATTTATAAATCTGTAATATGCTATATTAAATGATTCACCTAACGTCTCATTAATTCTCTCTAATGGGCACTTTAATGGTAAATCTACTTGAAATTTGTTATTTTGTAACTTTAAAGAATTTTTAAATATATTTTCCACAATTTCAAACTCTGAACATTTTTCATTTATTATTTCAGGCACGGATTCATTTGCCCAAAATTGTTTTATTGTATCCCTAACATCTGTATCACACTGTGAACATAAGAGGCTCACAGCTGATTGTGACTTACTGACAGACGGCAATTCCCCGGCAATGACATGACCAAAAAGGGTGTTAATTATTCGAGGAAGAGGCAAACGTGCTGATTTTTGTGCTGGGTTGGTTGAGGTTGCAATAGGACAGGTATACAGCTGATCAGCCAGCTGTGGGTCCACAGGCAGCAGCACCTGGAAGAACACATTTGCTCCCAATAACATATGTATTTCAGATGGTGTGTTGAAATCTTTGTCAGCTAAGTTTAAGTTTGGGGGTATTACTACGCTGCTTAAGTCAATCTCATTTTGTGGCAATTTACATGTAATATTGTTCACTACATGGAAATTTATACAACATTTATAATTATTAGTCAAAGAATAAATTTCTAATGGAATTGAATATTTAATATTACTATTATTACTTGTGACTCCTAAGATATTAGTATTTGTTCGCTTAGGAGTCAAACCCAGAATTTGTATAACCTTATTTGTCACTAATGAAGCTTGTGATCCTGTGTCGAGGATAGCTTTGACAAGAACTTCTTTCCCGTCATGTTTATAAAGCTTGACACGCACTGTTGGAAGAAGTATATTCTTACTATTAAGTTTAGAAAATAATATAATTTGCTCTGATTCTGTGTGTATCAGTGTGTTATGTGATTTTTTACACTCAGCACACTTAAAGTGATACTTGCACTTACCTAAATGTGAATTTAGGCAAATTTTGCAGAGATTATTCTCTTTAACAAATTTATATCTATCCTCTGACGGTAAGACCTTAAATTGTTTACATAAATATAATTTATGATTAGTTAACTTACAGTAGTGACATCCTGACTTTGTCTTGTTGGTGGTCAAGTTGACTGCGGCTTTTTGTGGCTGCTTCTCGGAGATAGCCTTCGAATTCTCGTAGGCCAATGCTCTTTTTTCCAGGTACATCAGAAAGTGCTCCACTGTCGGCTGAATGCTGACATCCCTTACCAGTTGATAATCCACAGAAGTGTACGTATCTAGTTTACGATGGAAGATGGTCATAAGAATAGGATCCCAACTTTTAATGTCCACATCTAAATTTTTTATTGCAGCTAAGTTTTGCTTAATTTTACTAATAAACTCTCGAATATTGACTGCTGTAGATTTTGTAATTGGTTTTATATCTAATAAATTCTCTATTAAATCAGATGTAATCTTGAATTTGTTGAAATATCGACTATCTAGCATTTCTAACGCATCTAAATAACTTTGGTTGGTGATTGGTAAATTTTTTATCAGACCATACGGTTCATCTTGTAAAAAAGTGTGTAAATAGTGGAATTTTTGTGTTATGTCAAGACTTGTATCATTATCTACAAGCGATGTGAATAATTGTCTAAATTTAGGATACTCACAGTAACTTCCAGAAAACACTGGTATGGTTATCTTTGGTAAGGTAGTACGCATATATCTAGGTTTTTGATCCATGTCTGGTGGTGATCTGAATTTATTAAAAATACCAACGGCGGTGAAATATTTCTCTTCAACTAGTTCGTAATTCTCGTCATCATCTGGGTTCATGTAGTAAATATCTTTGTTAAGTTTTTCATAAGTATTAAACGCACTTATTAGTTTTTCTTTTTTTGCGAATACTTGCGCCGTGTCAGCAGACGGCAACTCTAAAGATACACTATAATTGTGTAAACGCGTTATGACGCCTTTTATATATGATCTTTCTGATCGAAGCCGTTTTAAATCTGTTTCATCTCCACCAAGCATGTTTAAAACCGTATACACTAGCACTTATATAAGTCAAAATATGGAAATAAAACTTACAATTAATTACAATTAACAACTCGACTGAATTAAAATACTTAAAATTACGACGACAAAATGGCTGCCGCTTCCCGCTGAATACAGTATCTTGCAATTGCAGCAAGCTGCGCGTGCGTCGCGCGCTGATTGGTCGCACCTTGTTGACGCTCCGCAATGCGGCACGTAGGCGATCTTCAATTGGCCGAACAGCCTTCCGTCACAAACGCTCCCGCTCTTCACAAAACTACCTTGTGGCGAACCGGCAAACAAATGTCGTAAAATTCTTTTCCAATTTCTCTGGAATTCTTGTTCCCAGCTTCAAACCTTGCTGATTCTTTCCTCGAAGGACCAATGTTCAGTTTTGGAGTTGCTCTCGAATGAATTAACACTTTTATATGCCACAATTTTTATTTTTATTACAGAAACAGCCATTATAACGACACACCAAATTCATAGGTTTTATCTCAATTGCCAGCATCAAAAAATATTAAATAATTTGTGTTGGCAGTTGCCAACACTACAATCGTGTATTCGCAGTCTCCACTCAAAAACCAGTCTGCTCCAAAGATCATTAGTACTTCGGCATACGTGCATTACCATCTGCTACATCAATTAGCATACGGAGAGCTATATCACCAACTTTGGTGGTCTCTAGGATAACCTCATTTCGGATTTTATCTTTCAGATAAATGCCTAACTTAGCTCGTTCCATCGCACACTGAACTAAGCTGGTAGACTAGCCCAAGCGTTAGTGTCCACCTCTCTACTCCGTACCTCATAACTAGCAGGACGCATTGGTTGAAAACTTAAGTTTTCAAGGATAGATGACGAAAAGAGCCGACGTAATTTCCCAAATGCTGCTCAAGCTAACTGAATTCTTCTTTTGGCTCAAAGTTGTTCCTAACTATGAGTTTGTTTCCAATCGTTCTTGGACAAACTCATAGATTATATAAATAGAAAGCATTTAACGATA
This sequence comes from Automeris io, assembly GCA_036320925.1. Taxonomy (NCBI): domain Eukaryota; kingdom Metazoa; phylum Arthropoda; class Insecta; order Lepidoptera; family Saturniidae; genus Automeris; species Automeris io. The sequence goes on from JAUDJH010000018.1 coordinate 1,855,430, forward strand.
ATAGTACTTGGGGTAATGCAACTGTTATGCATATTTTTGGACTTATCTTTGTTTATCTGAAATACTATCCGCTATGAAGAATTAGCTAGGTCGTCCAACATTTCTTGCAACTTCGGTAATGATTCAGCCATTATGACTATGTTATAATATTATTCTCAACCTACTCTCAATTATTTCAAAATATAGTTATCTAAATTACAATATTAGGTTATTGTATTATAATAGACTTGATTAATTAGAAGATATAAAAGTAATATATTTCTTATAGGTCTAAAGTAATCGTAGAAGGTGGGATCCATGCGAGAGAGTGGATATCGCCAGCATTCGTGACTTACCTGATACATCAAATTCTTCATGCTCCAGACTCCAATAACAAAAAATTGAAGGAAATAGCTTTGACATACGAATGGTTTTTTGTACCAGTTTTGAACCCTGATGGATATGAATATACGCATAATGAGGTAAGACATAAGTGTTTTATACTTTTTTTTAATACTTACACGCTTGCGCTTGACCACAATCTCACCTGCTGGAAAGTGATGATAAGGCCGACGATGGAACGCCCTCACCCAGCAAATACCGATTCACTCGACGTTTGAAGATTCCCATGTCATAAGATGCTGGAAAACCGACGCAGGAAGCGAGTTCCACTCCTTCGCGGTTCGGAGCAAAAAGGAGGAGGCGAATCGCTTCGTACTTGCTGTAAATGAAACTGTTTTTATATGCCTCAAAGAGTTGATTTGATTGAGTTCTCAGGCTGATAATTTCAGATTGTCAAAGATCTCATATCGTGATTTATTAGCTTTTATAATCATAATTTTTAAATCTATAATCTGTATAAATAATTGTTTATCATTATCAATATGTTTTTAATAGCAACATATATATTTCGAGGGGTGAAAGGCTATTTGGTTTAAGCGACATTTTTTGGTGATATGGTAATATATATATTTTCGGGATCAGCATTTTTTACCGATTCCAAATATATATATAATATATTACTATTACCGCTGGATATTATTTGACCATCTATTTGTTTATTGTATATGGTATAGTGTATTGTATTTGTTGGCCGTGGTGGCTGCCGGCAGAATAGAATAGCACCCCCCCACTTCTTGCCGAGGTGTCGTAAAAGGCGACTAAGGCATATTTTTAACACCCCAATTCAACCAGGTGTTCAGAGCAGGAAAACTCGACCAAACCTGCATCCTGCTCCCTTCCGATCGTACTGGTTCTCCTTTCCATCGGGACTGAGGGAGCTCGGACGAGAGAGTGCTTTTCTGGCAGCGCGTCCAGTTATGCACTTAAATATCTCCTGCGCAATTGACTGTTTCCGAAAACTGGACCTCGAATTTCTTAACCGGCGTTGAAATAGTCGCCGTGGCCGAAACCGGCTTGGACATCATCATCATTGTATTTGTAGCGTTTAGTAACAGCGTGCTTTTTCATATTATTTCATTTTAAAAAATTGTAAATGTAGCTAAAAGGTTTATTCAAGTATTTAGAAATATATTATGCTTGCACTGCGGTTTCATGAAATCGCATTTAGAAAAACTTAATAACAATTTTTTCTCATCTTCACATAAGCCGAGATAAGCCCTCATAATTCACAGTCTTTGTCCACCTGCCCTCTACCTCACTTAATCTTTTGCATTTTTAAGAGTTGAATTTAATTTATATCAAGACTAAGCCGTTGAAACTAGATTCATGAATTGTGGATCCAGGAATTTCCTCATAACACAACCGTTCTAGTTAATTACATTTTGAAGAACATTTGTTTTTCTATTTTAAACACTGTAAAGCTCCAATTTACGTACTCGAAATAATGTTATATATCACAGTATTTTATAATTATAGGATCGCTTATGGAGAAAGAATCGCAACAAAGGTTATTATGGCGTGGACTTGAATCGAAATTTTGATTACCATTTTGGATGTATGTAAATTATTGAAGATTTTTATAAAATATTAGAGGATTACTTGTTAATAAAGGATAATTATTTCAACTAAAGCTTTTAAAAACATTACAACAAAGTATTTTCTTTAAACGACGCTCCTGTTCAATTTCAATGGTTTCTCTTTTGAATATATTGTACAGCCACACACAATATGTCTGTACTTTGTTTTCCTTTAAATTAGCGATTCCCAACCTAGGGTACGCGTTTGCTTAGGGGTACCCAAAAAAAAGTATTATGACGGAAAATGCAATACAAATCTAGCCTAAAAACTCAAAATAATCTTTAAACACATTGCAAATGGTCATTATTTTATGTTCCGTATTCGTATTTATGTGCGGGTAACTTTCGACAGCTCTGGCAATACCGTACGGGTTGTCAATTGAGTTTTACTCTCGCTCGAACCGATCCGCCGAGTAACGATATAAAACATACAAATATTTATAAACTCAACAATAATCCGATTCCAAAGTGTACAAGTGTGTTTGGAAGATCCTCAAAGACACCAGTATCCTGGAGGAGAAGCAGGGGCCCCTGAGGAGTTGGCGAACTGGTGGTCGCGGTAAGTGAGATTCTTTAGGCAGCCCGTGCCACTTGCGGAGCTATCGAAGTACCGTACATTTTATATTAAAACTAGCTGATCCGGCAAACGTTGTTTTGCTATATAAGGTTTTGTAATCTCTTCTAAGATGTTCATTGAAATTAAGTGATGTCAAAGACAATTTTGTTCTCAATTAAATACTCTTAATCAACAACACATTTATTTGGATAAAGATTAATATTATTACATTGATACAACTCTTAACAAATAATGCATTAATTTCGACCAAATTTGTTTACCATAAAAACGGTTCTAGTGACTTAATCTTAAAAGATAGACATATACTATCCCGGACATTTTTTTAGATCATTTCAAGAGGAATAATTATTTCATACATATATTTTTGGTATCTTGAACCGTTTTTGCAGCGCACGCAATGGAAGCCCTCAAGGATGAATAATTTTCCCCGTTTTTTTTCACATTTTTCATTATTTCTTCGCTCCTAATAATTGCATCGTGATGTTATATAGCCTAAAGCCTTCCTTGATAAATGGTCTATTCCACTCAAAAAGAATTTTTCAATTCGAACCAGTAGTTCCTGAGATTAGCGCGTCCAAACAAACAAACAAACAAACAAACAAACATACAAACAAACAAACTCTTCAGCTTTATAATATTAGTATAGATAATTAAATAATAGGAAATAGTACCATATGCTGATTTTTTAAACACATTATAAGGGCAAAATACTCGCTAGTAAGCATACAATTGTATACGATCACTCTTGATGACGCGTTTGGTTCTGCTCCCTGATTGGTTACAAAGCTACCAGCAACCACACTAACCTTAATAAAATATGTTTGCATGTTTATATTTCTTCAGCTGTATTTTTTGAAAGTAAATATATTTGTATATCTGAAATTACTAAATGATATCTTATTTGTGTGTATATAATAATAATAATAATAAAAACATTTATTTGGCACACAACACAACAAACAACACAGCAAAATAGGTTATTAAAGATAGAAAACAAAAACAGTAAACACCGTATGTTGTGATGATGCGCCAAAGGGAAGTCAGCTCAGCAAGTGCTAAGTGACCAGCCGAGCCACCCAGAGCTGATTTTCAGCTGACACCCATTTATTGAATCGACGCGCAGAAAACAGTAAGGAAGGGATCAATGGAGTACAGATACACAAATTTTAAAGTATCATAGATAATAATATGAAAATACACATATGGTATACAAGAACAGAAATATAAGACCAACAGATAAAATATTTAACACCCATTTATATGTGTTTGGGTGTGTGTTAGGGGTACCCACTAAGTAAACAATCAGGTAGAGGGGTACTTTAATGAAAAAAGGTTGGGAACCGCTGCTCTAAATCATGAAAGCTTAAATTAATTTGTTTTTGTAATGTCTTCATCGAATAATTCTAACAAATGGTAAAAAAATATTTAAGTAATATGTTATTAATGTGAATTAGCAAATATAATTTTAGCTGATACTTCTCCATCAGTAAGCAATACTGCTGTTATAATGATGTTTGTATGTAATTACAGCTGTAGGAGTAAGCCTTGATAAACGTTCAGAAATATATTGTGGTCCCCGTGCCTTCTCTGAGAACGAATCGTCTGCTATGAAGTCATTTGTAGAAAGGAATTCAGCAAATTTGGAGTATTACCTCGGCTTTCATTCTTATGGCCAGTATATTATTATACCTTATGCTGATTCAAAGAAGCATTTGGACAATTTCGATGTTGTGGTAAGACTCATTATCATCATATGAAACAGGTTCAACATTTTCAATAATTACTTTATGACATATACAAAAACTTCAGATAAATTGCGTCATCTGCTAAGAAATGGCGAAGTTTTCTAAATTTTATGTTGGTAGAGTAATTTTATGAACTTTTATAGAAACCTATGATCACTCTATTTTAGACATTGAAGTATTACATTACAAAACATGCTAACTTTCGCATCTACCATCTGTGTAATCTTCAAAACATTAAAATTGCTCGTGCCAATTGCAAGTTAAATCTAATTAATAATAACATAATAAAATAATAACATCTCACTAATTATTACCACAGTTTCCGATTAAATTGCCTGTTTACATTGTTTCAGCACGCAATGGCAAGTCAAGCTAGTACTGATCTAGCTACTAGATTCAAAACATACTACACTGTAGGAACAGCTTTTGATACTGTCGGTAGGTTAATTTACCATGTAGTTTATGTGTACAAAAATTCTAAAAAATCCACCTTGCTTCTAATCCCTAGAATATCTTGGAAATACTTATTTATCTGATAATTTAAATTCTGTGATATTATTTATCTTAATCTGAAAAGTAACTTGATGAATTATATAATAATCGTAAAAATATATAAAAGAAATCATGTTTTATACTGTCCCAAAAAAGTGACTCCTTTTTTTATGAGGGCTTTTGCTATTTTGGCATATCAGCCCCATTGTGCCCAATACGGTTAAATACATCTAAATTCTGAGTCGCTGATGCGTCACTTCTACCATATCAACCAACAATTCCATGGCATTCCCTGTCGGATCACACAGAATGCCGTAAAAGGTGCCCACATCAAATATTGACCCTACGTTGGCTCATCGGGGACTCTCTCGCACTTTTATTCCGGTTACACTCCATCAAAATGACTACAATGTACCTAATGAATAGAACAGTGTAGTCTAAACTAACCGCCGTGGGCTATAAACCCATCAGAGTTGGGGTAATTTGTTGAATATATACAAATATTATTACAGGCTACAGGACTTCAGGAGTCAGCACCTGTTGGGTCAAAAAGAGGTTTAGAGTTCCGTAAGTACCATCTTTATCAACCCAGTACAAAAAATTCAAAATGTCCAAAAATTCTAAGTCTGGTAGATATCACTGTGACAATTTAAACTTAATCATAGTATTTTATGATATCCTGACATATGTTATGAGGGATAAAAGAATTTAAGATAAGGATAAATTAAGAAATTATTATCGGTTTAATTTTCACTTTACATTAGATAGGATCGAGGTTTGTCTTCTTAATAACGCGTTTTTGACTTGTTTGGAGGCACACGGTACTTCAATTCACTATTTATCCCCGAAAAATGCTTGGTATTCATTGATCGACATAGGTCACAGCTTTAATTTGGTTGGTCCAACGTAACGGAGACCTTCCACGACACTTCACTCCATTTACTCTTCCCTGCTGAACATGGCGTTAAATGGCCCCAATACGGCGCGCCACATCGGCAAAGTTAAGAACGATTTTGGTGTTGACTATGTTAGAAAAGTCGATTTAAATGCTGAGCTCATTAAGAATGCAAACGATTGTGCACCTCTGGATCCATGATATGAGCAACATTCTTTTTTTTTGCACTGGCTTGACATAGTAACTGCAGTGCATCTGATGGTAAGTACAGTGTAGTCCAAAAACGAAAGCGATCGTCAAAGGGTGAAAATCTATTGATAGTCTCTTTCGTAATTTCGGTCCATATAGCACGAATAAAGGTCTCTAGGTATATAAGTTACTGGATATACAAAATCTGATCCAGAAACGCGACAGGCCAAAGTGAGTCACTATGGCGGTCTTTACAGCTATCTACTGTGGTCATAACCCAATTTAAGCAATCGCCCTGCCACCAAAAAATTCAACCGTTCCATCATTTTACCATTCGTCTCCATTACCATATTTCTAGTGCGTCAATTTGCTGTCTTTCTCATTCCTTTATTGTCCATGTTTCTGCACCGTGTAGAGATTTGGGAAACACTAGAACCAATGCGAATATGCAGAGTAAGTAGGAGAGTTTAAGATAACCATGCTTAAATAAAAATATTTGAAGAAACTAATGCCTATTTCAGATATGTGGTCACATTTGAACTCAGAGATGATGGTAATCACGGTTTCGCGTTGCCTCCAGAGCTGATCCTACCAACATGTTTGGAAACTATGGATGGTGTGCTTTCGCTGCTTCAGCCGAGGACTAAAAAGTATCGCAAGTTGATACTGGACTTTCCTGATGACGGCCAAAGAACTGTAACTGATAAATTTGTTCTATTTTGTAATATTCTGTTATTTGTTTTAGTTCGTTTTGATTAAAGTGAATTTATATATACATAGTTCTGTGTTATATTTTATTGTATTTTCGTTAATAATTTTATTGGATCGACATATTTATGTATATTAAAAGAGTTATCCTTTATGATTTAGATTTAGAGATTAAATAACTGAAAGTGAAGACATGAAGTTTTTCCTTTGAGTTCTTTTTTGTCACGTATTGATGCACTAAAGGCAGAGTTTTTGATAAAATTGGTTTGACAATGCATCATTTTTGAATGTAAATCTCACTTTGTCGAACCCAGGTCAGATTTAAAAGTATTTATCTGTTTTTAATATTAAACGTTACCATTTTAGTCAAATGACTGCATCAGAAGTTATAAGTCAAATGGTTAGACAACATATAATAAATAGTTCTAGAATAACGACTATTATTTACCACTATTAACTTAAGATTATACCAGTATACATATATACTATGGCAGTAGAACTTATAAAATATGGAAAAAATCAAGAAGAACAATAAACAAAGAGGAAAGTTTTGGAAAAGTCGGAAGGTACTCGACCTGAAGTGACTCGCGTCTCGAGTTTCAGAAGCAGTACAAAGTGCTCGATGTTATAACTTCGCGACCCTATTAACAAGAGCCTCTATTTATTTTAAAGCAATGCATTTTTAGGTAGTGGAAGTTATTTTATATATTTTGGTCATTAAATAACGTTAGATTAGGCGTTTCTCAAACCGAGCATTAAACTTGAAGAACTTGAGGAAGGGATTCCTAAAGCTTTACAAAAGGCCAGACGTTGCCGAGGGTTGGAGAAGAGGATGACACTGTACCTCTGGCCCCGGTCAGACGGGAAGAAGGAACACCCCGGGGGTTTTAGTCGGTGCAAGTCCGACACACCGGGCAGCCCGCACCGCCCCCTGAGGTCCGTTAGGGATTTCCCCCGGGCTATCAATAAAAAAGGGATTCTTAAAGCTTGTGTTAATTCCATACAATTTTTACTTTCTTTTTTCGTTATCGCTTATAGAATATTTATTTATCTAGGAGGGCTGGCTAATCTATGATTTATAAACGCTTATTTAACTTTGCTTAGATGTAATTCAAATGAAAATATATGATAAATCATCGATTATTTTCAATTTAGACTTGCCTTTGTGAATATTCAGGCTATGTTTAAGCTTTTACGTAAAAAAAAGTGTAGAGGCAGGGCGCACGGAGCTTGCCTCCTGCTGTGAACCACACCAATCACGCCGGGAGAGTTGTGGAGAATGAGCCACCGCTTGTGGTGGAGGCATGTGTCGCTTGTGGGAGACTTGTGAATTTTAGACAGTCTTAGCTTGAATCTCCTTTATTACTTGACTATTTGATGCGTATTATAATGCAGGTCACCCAGATATCGTCCATTGAACTATAAATAGCTTTACGTTGTATTAGGTGAATAAAACTTCCATTAGTTTTACTTAGAGTAATACTCAGCGCAAAAGCAAACAGGCGAACAGCCCTCCTGATGATAAGAAATTACTGTAGCCTATGGGGAACTTCTACACGAGAAGTGTTATCATTGCGCTGCTGACCAAAAAGAGCATTTTTCACTATTTTTTTGAAGAGCCCTATATTGTAGTGCAGAAGAAATACTGCACCTGGAAGTTTCTATTATATACTAGTGTTCGCGGCAGACCTTGTTCTGCCTTATTTCTCTAAAACAAAGTCAATTTTTTTTTTAATGCTAACAGCTTCCCCGTCAGATTTTATTCTGCCAAAACCTATAGGCCTGTCGGCTGTTTTTTGAAAATTGTTTGAAGGAACCTGGCCTTAATGCTATATGTATAAAAATTGACAAATATCGACATTAATATTTATACGTCACTCAATTGTTTTGCCTTCCCGGAACCCGACCACTAACACTTAAACTTTATCGTATGGTGTTAAAGTTCAAATTGACTTTTAAATATTATTACGAATTTTTTGTATGAGAATATAGAAAAGTGTTGTTTTTACATTTTTCAGACAATTTTTTTTAACCTTCCCCAGACTTCAACAAACACAACAAAAAGAAATCAGCCAAATCGGTTCAGCCGTTCTCGAGTTTCGCGCTTATCAACACATTTAGCAATTCATTTTTATATGTAAGAAGATTATGAATAATTATTTTCTGAGTAAAGTCTAAATAAAGTGAAAGTAACACCTATAAATCTGAGCCCTAATTTGTTTTCTAACTTACGTAATAAAAAATATATCTTAATAAAAAGTATGTTATATAGACTGTAATAGCCTAGTGAATAAGGAACCAGTTACCATGCACTGCAACGCGAATTGTCGTAGGTTCGGATCCCGGTACGTAGCCCTGAGTTTTTCCAAATTGCGTACGAATGTAGACACCACATATTCACCAGTTAAAGAGAACATCGTCAGAAAACCCGCACACCATCCAATAGGAATGTCATGTGTGTGCCATAAGAACGGCGATTAGATGCGCTACTGGTTACGTTGGGTACGACATATAAACCCAAAGTGTGCACACCAATTGTGTAGGCACCAATGTATCTGCTCACCCTGTTAGAGATATACCGCGACGATATAATATTATTAGCAAAAAGTATGCAAGTGTAATTTAACTCAAACTGGGGTATACCCTACTTGTTAATGCAGACAGAGTTATTATTATAAGTCCTATAGAATCTAGGTTAAATGAAACAGTTGTCCCGGGTTGTAGCGCTTTGAGCACGTCGAGACACGCCGCTGTAAGGGCCACTCGGGCCTTGGCAAGGATTCTGCTTATATCTTTAAATTTCCAGCTTAATCCTCAAGTATTCTCGGGCGATTATTAAAGTTAACGAGTCTATTCTGTTTGCCCCAGCCGGTGTTCATACTGCAGACGTTTTTATTTTATTCTAGCTCGAATTTTTTTTTATCCCGGGGTAAATTCCTTCATAGGACCATTAGGGATACTGGCAGGACAGTGACCCCGGTGTGTCAGACTCCTACTGACTAAAAACCCCCGGGGTGTCCCTCCGATTGCTCCACCTGGGCCTGGGAAGCCAAATACATCCAGACGCCCAGAGAACAAGAAGCCTTGTTGAGGCTACCTCTCTGGGAGGGAAAGGAGTAAAGTCCACCCCTCCAAAAACCTCTTTCCCAGGCGATGCGCTGGACACCGTGCACCGCTTCCCTCTCATCCGGGCAGCAGACTCCCTCAAGTCTCCCAATAAGAGGTAATGAGGGGGTAGTTTACGATCTCTTCCCAGCGAATAAGCTTGCCTAAGGCCAATCGCGGAAGTATCTGGATCCCCAGGCCCGGCAAAGGCGAAGAGAAGGCAGTGCTGGCATCCCGGTAGTTTAGGTCAGTGCAGGTCCGACACACCGGGAGAGTGGCTCTTACCACTCTCCTGACGGTCTGAAGAAATTTCTACCGGGTTAACAAAAAAAGACTCCCTCAAGTCTATTGCCCGTAGTCTGGCTCGACAAACGGTAACGACCGCCAAGGGACGAGAATCCATTGAGAGACGCCGTCGTCATGCTAGTCCAAGTATACTAAGATATAAGTTATCTCAGTATTTAATCAACTGGACAAGCCCGAAAGGTGACAGGCCGAAGCATATCACTGTGACGATCTTTGCATCTGTTAGCTATGGCTAGGATTCAGATCAGCCATTCGCTCTATCACCACACTACAGTTTACTGATACTTAATTTTTCCATATTATAGTTACACTTTTGGTAAATTGCAAACAAAAGTTATAGTAAATTAGACGCAGAATTACTTTAAATCAAGTGAAAATAAATGAAACTACTAAAAATGTTATTATAATAAATCAAAGCCAGAGGATTAACAAATTGGATAACAATAAACTAAAAAAAATAATGTAAATTGTGCAAGTCTGGCCGTAGCTTTAGCCGAACATCTACGTTTTACGAGGGAGACAGTGAAATGAGCCTTGTATTAAAATTTAACTAAGCGAAACGTACTGTGTATATTTGGCGAAATATGTTTTCGACTGCCTTAGAGATTTTATGATTTTCTCTTTGTTTACACTATTGCTTGTTACTACAGCGGAATTTTCCCTTTACATTATGGATAACGATCCGGTTTCTAGGTAAATTAAATAAGTAGCTTTTCTTAAAAAAATAATAGCATTATATCCATAAATATTTTTTTCTTTATTGTATGCAAAAAATAATATCAGAGTCTTTTATTCTCGGACACATTTCGAGTCCTAGGACCAAAGTTTAGAGACATGGTCCCCGGATTTCAGAAAAATTCGGAACTTTCGAGATTGATGAAATTCAGCAATTTTAATTTTTTTTTTGCTAGGTTAGGATGTTTTTTATTTTAAAATTCACATTAATATTATAAAGTTCGATGCTTTCTATACGATTTCGTAAAACCGTAGACTTTAAACTTTACACAATTACAGACTCTAAACGTAAATCAGTGTAAGATTTTATCCTAACTCGGTAATATGAAGTCGATGAAATCTCGAAAATATAAGACAAATCTCTGAGATTCCCGGGATTTCAGAACTCGAAAATCCCGGGATAGAAGCCCTAATAAGATCCATACCATTGTAAATGCTGCAGTTGTTAGTAAAGTTATTCCACTCAATGAAATTTGTATTTTATTGAGTTGACTAAAAATTATGACTGGAATATTTATAAGGAATAAATAAATTAACTATGGTGTAAACATTTTCAAAACGTCTTAAACGTAAATAATAGAGTAAATCAGAATGATTGATTATCATATAACACAAAACCTTCAAATTAAGGCACCAAATTAATCCAATAGAGTAATAAGCAATTAATTTCAACACAAAAGGCAAATGCAACGCCCTAAAAGCTAAACCTTCCTTTAATTGTGAACTTAATCTCTTTTTGTTTGGTTCTATAATTGCTTGAAGTAATCTAACAATACGCATCGTGCAACAACATCGACAGAATAAAATGAGCTGCGTGCTTTCATTTGTTTATATGTAAAGTTTAAGTGAAAGACGGTTCTAATTATAATGGAAAAGTGTGGTGGTATAAATGATTCCAAGTCACGTGATCACACAATTTGTCGTGACGGATAAACGATTACACGGGTCATTAGTCATATCAGCACCTTAACGATAACATAATTTTGGACGTGAATAAATTCATATTTTCCGACCAAGAATGAGCTGTGTGTTTTTTATAATATTTACTTTCTGTGATACTATTTCCTATAACTTTGAGTTTTAAACTACAGCAGGTACTTACATAAAATTCATTATATGGTTTTTCTATTGCCTTGAGGGTGACAGCTGGGAATATAACAGACTTCTACCGACTAAAACCACCAGGAGAATCCACTTCTTGAGTGTCGGAGCCAAGGAAAAGGTTTTGCCGATATCCTCATCATCTGACGAGAGTATCGGTAACGACGGTATCGGTGACGAGAGTAACGGTCTCATACAAGCTTTGTATCTAAATAAATAAGATAATTGAAAGGAAGAAATAGCATTTATAGTATTTGACACACAGCATAGCATAAAACACAGAGGGATAAATTAATGAAGATAGAAAACAACAAAAGCAAAACCCTGTGTTGTGATGTGCTAAAAGGAATTCAGCTCAGCAAATGCTAAGTGAACAGCTGAGCCATCTAAGTGCTGATTTTCAGCTAACACCCATTTAATGTGTCAGCGCGCAAAAACAGCAAGTGAGGGTATAATAAAGTATAGAAATAAAGCTCTAGAATCTATTTAAAAGTGTTTATAGGTGTGTACATAAATACACATATACCATGTACATTATTATTAATTATTAACGTTTATTATTCTTCTCCTTAGCAAATGAAAAGCCACATAACAATCTGTCGGTAACATAGTACCTTGGAGAGTTTGATGTGTGTCGCGGGGGGCATCTTATAACTGAATACCTACAAAGAATCGATATAAGAGGCTTAAAGCTAAATTCTGGATTTATTAACTATCAAGCTGTCCCGGCAGACCTTGTTCTGCCCTATTTCTCTAAAACAAAGTCACATTTTTTGAAAATTGTTTGAAGGAACCTGGCCTTAATGCTATATGTATAAAAATGGACAAATATTGACATTAATATTTATACGTCACTCAATTGTTTTGCCTTCCCGGAACCCGTCCACTAACATTTAAACTTTATGGTATGGTGTTAAAGTTCAAATTGACTTTTAAATATTATTACGGTTTTTTTGTATGAGAATATAGAAAAGTGGTGTTTTTAGACTTTTTCAGACGATTTTTTTTATTTACTCGCCGTAATAACCTTCCCCAGACTTCAACTAACACAACAAAAAAGAAATCAGCCAAATCGGTTCAGCCGTTCTCGAGTTTCGCGCTTATACACATTTGACGATTCATTTTTATATTATAGAGATGTACTTCTAGACTTTTAGATAATTATGGCAGTATGTCGATGAAGCTGTAGCCACAAGCACAAGTCGCACCAACGTTGTTTGGCAGTAAGCGAAACGACTGATTTGTATATATTAGGTCCTTACATATGAAATTGGCGTTTTTCGTACTGGCCACTTTAATCACAAATTTCTCCTCTTTGGTAAGGAATTCCAAATTCAAATTTGTACAGCTATAGACTCATGTATTTGTGTTTCGATGATCGTCATTCATTTGTTTTTTTCTTCTGTTTTTTTCTGTTTGCGTCACTCATTTTACAAAATGGAAAACTTAAAATATCGCATTATTTACGAGTACGAGTTCCGCCGTGGCACTAGTGCTGCGGAAACAACTCGAAGGGTGAATGATGTGTATGGTGGTCGTGTTGCAAAAGAAAACACAGTTCGTTTTTGGTTCCAACGTTTTCGTTCTGGAAATTTCGACCTGCAGAACAAGCCCCGTGGACGGCCTGAGACTCAAGTTGATAATGAAGAGTTGAAGGCTATTGTGGAAGCGGATCCATCGCAAACCACGTCCGAGTTAGCTGCAGGCTGCGATGTTAGTGATAAAACTGTTTTAATTCACTTGAAGCAAATTGGGAAGATTAAAAAGCTTGAAAGGTGGGTACCTCACGAATTGACTGAAGCAAACCGGCAAACGCGCGTCGACTGCTGCGTTACATTACTAAACCGGCACAATAATGAAGGTATTTTAAACCGAATCATTACCTGTGATGAAAAATGGGTTCTTTACGATAATCGGAAGCGCTCAGCGCAATGGTTGGATCCTGGCCAGCCAGCCAAATCCTGCCCCAAGCGAAAATTAACCCCAAAAAAGTTACTTGTAAGCGTTTGGTGGACTAGTGCCGGTATTGTTCATTACAGTTTTCTCAAATCTGGCCAGACTATTACGGCTGATGTCTATTGTCAGCAATTGCAAACCATGATGGAAAAGCTAGCGGCTAAACAACCTAGGCTGGTCAATCGCTCCACGCCACTGCTGCTTCACGACAACGCTAGACCACACACTGCGCAACAGACGGCTACTAAATTAGAAGAGCTTCAATTGGAAGGTCTAAGACATCCTCCGTACTCCCCGGACCTTGCTCCAACAGATTACCATTTTTTTCGAAATTTGGATAACTTCTTGCAAGGGAAAAAATTCAACTCCGATGGGGCAGTCCAAATCGCCTTCAAAGATTTTATTGATTCCCGTCCGACTGGTTTTTTTAGTAAAGGGATCAATGAACTACCTATGAGATGGCAAAAGTGAATAGAAAATAATGGTTCATACTTTGATTAATTAAATATATTATATTAAAAAATATTCGACTTTTTGTTCCTCCCATACAAAACGCCAATTTCATATGTAAGGACCTAATATTTGTAAGGAACGTCTTTCGATGAAGTAACAGCTGCTGTTTGAAGCTATGTTCTATGCAAATCTATATAAGCCACTTCTTACTTCGATTCTTTCTTCAGTTTACTTGTTTCCAGGCACAATAATATACTGCTAATACCAATGGCTGCTTTTTCATCAATTTACTATATTTATTGTGTGAATAGTTATGTTCCTTTTAAGCATTGAAATATTGTCAGTAACTATATATCAACAATAATGAAATCTCAAGAAATATGTTTTACACATTTTGTATTAGGATGCAATTAATCAGTGACGTTCATCTCATACAAGCATAAAAGCAATGCTTGTCCTACGCTCTACGAATATCTAATTCTAATATTATGAATTGTAATCAATCAAAAATAATTTGTTTTTTCTAAAAAACTTATTTTTACGCCATCTATCGGCGATTGAGAAACTATTATAAAAATCATTTAAAACAAACATGGCGCGAGACGCGAACTCAGGCACGCGCGAAAAGCAGAACTAACCTTTGCTTTTTTCACCATACAAAATGTGTAGGTACGTACTCCCAAAATTGCTAGGTACCTAGCGAATTTTATAAGGCTAAGACATGCAAGCTTTTGATCGAAAAAAAGTAGTTTTATAATGTTTTATATATGTAAATGAATAATAGTTAAAAATAAGTTTTTAGATTTTTTAAACATTACATTCTGATTTTGATTTTGTATATTAAATTTGGAAAAAATAAGGATTCAATTACCATTCCGTAGTCGGATTGTTATGACAGTTCGCCATATTGTGTATTGGATTCAATGTTTCCACTTTTAGGGATTTTTTCCTTTTTAGGGAAAAATGACTAATAATATGTATAGCTTAGGAACATCATCAACCTCATCGTGACTTTCGATCAGGTGATATTGGGGTAGCACTCAAGCCTGTTTGTAATAAAAAAAAACAAAATACCAGCTAAAATTTAATTAAACAAGATATTAAGCTTGAAATATGTCAAATGATTTGTTGTATACTATTTTAATTATGCTCCCTAAATCTACGAATTTCTTAAAATTTTTCGGGAGAATTTCTAAATAAACTTGGGAAAACCAAAATCGTAAGTGAAAACATTATCATATAGTGGCAAGTATTTGCTACATTATTCAATTATCTCTGATAATTACTTTCCAATTATAGTGTTCTGTAGTTTTATACAAATGAATAGTAATTACAAATAAGTCATGATTTTTTAAACATTCTGATTTCAGAGACAAATATTCAATTTTGAAAAAAAAAAAGTTTTATATACAATTTTCGTAGTCAACAATTATAAACAGTTAAAAATATACGAGTAGGCTTGTGGTCGTGTTTTGTTTAGTTTTCCGTCGAATTTAATTGTTTCTGTTAATTTATTTCGAATTATCGTGGTTTATATTATTTAGTGTACGAATTATGGAAAGATTCTTATATGAAATTAGTGGTCGGAAATTCTGCTTTCCGAAATTATTAGAAAAAATAACCCATTTTCAAAGTTATCTTATAATTAAAAAAAAAAACATATTTATAAGGACAGTGTATTTCTGAATTTGAAGTATCATAAAATCAGGTACAGGTAACACGAAATTTTTGCTAGAAATATTTTAATAATATTAATTAGGTGGTTGGTTTTTTTTTCATACCAATTGCTTATTTTATGTTTTCTATATTTTAGTAATAATAATTGTAATATATAGCTACACTATATCTCTTTCGGGGTGAGCAGAGATACATTAATGACTGTATCCAGTTTGCATTTACATGTCGTGCCCAACGTGACCTGTAGCGCAGCTGAATGCCATTCTTCGGGCACTCGCACATGACATGTTTCTAAATGCAATTTTTTTATGCTATTACATCCCATACTGATTTCCTTACGATGTTTTCTTTACCGGTCAACATATAGTGCTTAATTAAATCCGTATTTAATTTTGTAAAACCTAGAGGTACAAGCAGGGATTAAAACCTAAGACTGTTCGCGTTTCTGCGCATTGATATCTCTTTATCCACTAGGCCATCATAGCTGCATTTTATTTCGTAATAATAAAGGCAATTGGAATGTTGCGGGATATTACAATTTAAATAATTTTCATAAAGCCGCGAAAAAACGTGACCTGAAAAAACGATATATTTTCGGGCACCCACTACATTATAAGTGAACCAATAATATTGCTTGGATATGTTTTGGCTAGCTTTTTAACGCTACTAACTTAGTGTACGACGCAATGCTCCTGTGTAGCACTAAGCTGGTGAGATGTAAAAGACCCGAGGTAAGTTTTTTTACGGATTACTTACCTTATTTCAAAAGCCAGTGCACGCCACTGAATTTAATCATCATCGTTTACATCATCTTGACCTTTCAGAATTTGATTATGTAAGTATTGGTAGCCTTTAATTACTGCAACATGATTAAGGCATAGATTCACAGGTTCACCTTTTTCATACATAACGTGAACAGGGAAAGAATGGAATGCGGTCCCCGCGTCTATTTTTCCACGTTCTAATGACTTGGGAGCCTGTAAAAGAAGAATAAATAAGCAATTGTTTGGCAGTTGTAGTCCATAATTAGCCTCACATTCAACTTTAATATATATATAATAAATAAATAGAGATCATACTAGAATAAGAGGCAAGCCAATATAAACCAATTGAGCAAAGGAAACTTTCTAATGGATTTGAAATTTTAAAAGGCGGTAATGGAGAAGCAAGACAGCAGTGTTCCGGTGTCCCAATTAATTAATCCCAAAGTTTGGAAGTACGCCAGGATCAGCCACCGCAGTACGGATAAACAATAGATAATTCAAGTTAATTTCTTTTGTGGTCTGACTGTGGTAAGAAGCGCAGAATTCGTTTGTGACAAGGTAGATAAATACAAAAGTCGTTTGTGAAGATATGGTCATAGCATACGAAAGCTTCTAGACTTTTGAAACAATCTTTAAAGTATGTTTTCAATTACTGTATTAAAATTTCTTATCCTTATCGGCTTGGGAAGGTCTTAACAACTTTATTGGGCTAGAGTAGTTGAGTGCCCAAGGCATCCAACCTGCAAATTTTATAAATTTTAGTAACACCGCAAGGACATGGTTGTGGGCTCTGACAAAGCATTATGGGTTAAAATCTAACAATAGGACATAAAAAGCCTTTTTTTTTTGTTAATCCGGTGGAAATCCCTACGGAGCGGTGAGGGCCGCTCCCCCAGTGTGTCGGACCTGCCCCGACTAAAACCACCGGGGTGTTCCTTCTCCCGTCTGCCGGATGCTAAGGGCAAAGCCGAGCCATCTTCCTCGGCATCCGGCGACGTCCGGCCTTGTTCGGGCCTCACCTACTTGGCGGGGGGCTGTTAAATAGTCGCCGTCCCCCGCGTACACCTAACACATTTCGGTGAGAGTGGTGGTGTGGTGTGGTGGTGGTGTGGTGCCATCCCCCCTTGTCTCCTTGAATTGTCATTGGAGCGGTGTGCGGGAACACATCGCACACCGCTCACGCCTGGATCTGCGCGCCGCCCGGCGTATGTCCTGTTATGGAGGAAGGCCTCTGGCGAAGGCCTTCCTGCGGCGTCCTGTCCGAGCTGGATGGCGGATTGGGTTATCGGGGGTGGCAATAGCCTCCCGATCCCGCTCCGCCGCTTTCTTCACCTGCATAGTCTCCTCCGTGAAGGACAAGACCGCCTGCCATGCCCTGTCACTACCGACCATCGCGCGAGCGAGTGCCGGCAATGACAGGTCACCACCCACCACCCAGAAAACGTGTTAAACAGTAATATGTAATTTCAATTTCTTTAGCAAGTCTCTAAATTATATTAAGTTTAGTATAAAATAATTCAGCCAAATTCGAGCCAATTAATAATTCCATAACAGTTCGAGGCTTTTTAATTGGATCGTGAAACTTTGATTATTTTAATTTTTTCTTCATTAATGAGGACGGAGTTTTTCCAATTTTTCTTATTAAACTTACTTCGTCGATTATTTATCTTTGCTTTGATATTTCTTTTAGGTTTCATATACATTTCGGATTCATTTAAATTAACTAATACATTGCTTGGTGCTGTGGTACTTCTATCCAACGGATTTTGGGTTCAATACTCACGTGAAACAAATATTTATATAACATACCGATAGTTGTTTTGGGTCTGGGCGAAGAAATTTCCTGTGTAAGTAAGTGCTTTGAGAACGGCGACCAACCGCGCTACTGGTCACGTTGGGCACGAGATATAAGCGCAAAGTATATACAGCTACTAATGTATCTCTGACTACCCTTTAAGGGATATAGCGTGACGATATATTATTGTTATATAACTTTAATAAACCTTACTATTAGCAATATCCTTCAGATCCTGTTAAAGCGAGTGAAGCTTTTTATTTAATTACTCAAATTAAGTCTTCAAAAGTAGAATTGAAAAATTAATAGCATTAAAATAGAGTTGAAATTAAATTTAAAGAAAACTATCGACATTTTGACACTACCGATAGAACCATTTCCGAAAACTCATTTCAAGTAACGTATAAAGCAAAGTATCCATTTATCAAAGTCACTCCTTATTTATACTACGATCCTCTAAAGATTAAAATTGATTCTCATGGAGTACGTACTTAGTATTGCTTCTTTATACAGAATTCTTTACAGCATCGAACGAAGAAAAAATTGATACTTTTAGAAGATTGTGTTATTTTAAGTAATTCTTAAATAGTAAAATAAATTTGCTTATTGAAACGAGCATTTTCATACAAATCTTTGCAAAACGTCTACGTTAATTCTTATACAACGAAGCTATATTAGATTATTTTGTAATTAAAAACAGGCTCATCCTTAATGCTAGTCTCACCTGATGAAAGAAGAAAATAAAATGAAGACGATTAAGGAGCGCACTTAGACAACAAGTATCAATTCGGTCATGTTATATTACAACAGAGAAATAGACATCGGAACTAATTTTGTGCATATTCAATACTGGCATAAAAACGAAAACAGTGAGGTAAAATACTTTGTGAAAGAGATTTCTTTGGATGACTTCTTATAAAATATGATGATGTCATGTCGAAGGGTAAGAGGCTATTTGGTTTAAGCGACATTTTTTGGTTTTATAGTAATACATATATGTATATTTAGAATCGCTAAAAGATGCTGATTCCAAATATATATATATATATATATATTCACTAAAAAATGTCGCTTAAACCAAATAGCCTTTCACCCTTCGATGTGATTCTATAGCCGTCAACAAATTGACTACATCTTACCTGATGGAAAGTCCATTGTCCGTCGTCTTGCCGTACCATTTATACCCTGATACAAGGTGTCTAGGTGTAATAGTAATTAGACGTTCACAAGGCGATCCCGTAAGTGACAGGCCAAGACGAGCCACTGTGGCAATCTTTACACTATTTTTTATCCTGACTTGACCCCCTGAAACACATTGGTAAGCATGTTAGAGTCTAAAAAATGAAAACGACTATCGACAGTTAAGAAAAACCTATCGGTAGACGCAGCAATTATGCAGGCCTGCATAAATTTCTCTTCACCCTATTAAAAGATCCCATACTTCTTCAGTATTTCTGTACCCAGTGCGTGCTACCATTCTAGCCCCCCAAAATTGTTATCCATTCATAATAATACTTAGTGATCATTTAGGTAATAAAGTTTCTTAAAGATTTATGTATTATCTCTTATTTATTATTAAATTTTGTTGTCAAGCCAATTGGTTCAAGTAAATCCTCATTGCAACAAATTCAAGCACATCGAGATCCCAATTAAGCGCTGTTGCGTTTAACTGGCCCGTAGCCAGATACACGATCAAAACAATCTCGGCTCAAATTGAGTCACCATCAAATAAATTAATGCATCAGTATGATCTATTACTGCGTACTTTACATTAAATCGTTTCTGTCAAATTCTCTGAAGAATACAAAGTACAGTTTTCGTTAACTCTTGCGAAGTACGTAGATTCATTAGTGATCGTAGTTCCTAGATTGATTAGTTGGAAGACTACCTAATAAATCTAGGAACTGTAAGTATTTATACTTTAATCTTACATCTTACACTTGCTTCTTATTCCATTCGAGACTTTTATCTTCACCGCCACCTCTACACTCAGAAAATAGGTTCGTCTTAAACAAAAGACCAAATATATTGGGTCTGGGAAAAAGTTCGTGGCGTTTTTTCCTATGAATGGCGTTGGTCGCATATAACTAAAGAAACATAAATTACAGCAAAATCAATGAGTGCACCTTTAAAGGTAACCTTCCGAACGTTAGTTAAATGTAAGAAACATTGCAATCTGTGCAGTGGTTCGAAAGTATTTCGCAGTCGAACAGCTGAATAATGAAAAAAAACCGGTGTATTCTACAATATCGTTATGACAACGGGAACAACGCTGCGCAGGCTTACGAAAAAACATGTGCTATTAATATTAAGCAGAGCTTATGTGTTCACAAAACCAAGTCAAATTTGACGAAATTGGTAACGCACCATATTCTTCGATATTTATAATAGTAAGTAACATAGTTATGTTACTTACTATTAGTAATTTTATCAGCCTTCATTCAAACATTACAAGTTTGTAATGTTTGAATGAAGGCTGATAAAATTCAAAGTAATGTCTATAAATATCAGTCTTAAATTTTGAGTTCCAGAATCTGTTAAGTATTACTGGATTTTAATTCAATTTACAAATGTCCAAATAAATGTTATATACCAAGGTAATTCTTTTTATGCTTCTACGAGTTCAACGCTTTTGATTCTCGTTTCATTCGCTTAAGCTAACAAAACCCGTGATTTAGGGTTTAAAGTTACCGCTTCCTCAAGGAAAGAATTTAAACGAAAAGAAGATAGTTGAAATGGATATCGATATTTCAAACCGCTTTAAGCCTTTACTTCTACTACCTTCTACGGCATTAATGGTACCACACCTTACCCTTCTGGCTGCTAACGCACTACATCCGTCATCCGATTTTTATCCGTCATCTGTAATTCTTTAATTCTGATCAGAATATTGATGAACCTAAGTAGACATAATACTGTGGTGGTAGGGCAATTGCCTGAACTGGGTCGTGACCACTGTACGCAAATCTAAAGACCGTCATAGAGACTCGCTTTGACCTGTCACGTTTCGGGATCATCTTGTGTGGCGCTAGTTGTCCATATACTTAGAGAACTTCAGTTGTGTATATGTAGGCTGAGATAGCGTTGACAACTTCCAACGGATTTTCATCCCATAGCAGTTGTCGCCATTTCTGGACTTCAATGTAATTTTCATAAGATGTACTGTCGTTACTTTGGGGACTGAGTATAACAAAAAAAACCGCATGAAAACTTACGCACTTGTTTCTTACATTTGTATTATAACGTATTTAAAATCGGACACAGTGCCTTAACACGTTCTCGCCGGCGGCTGAGTGTCTTCGACATCTGACGGCTCTGTAAAATCAAATTTGTCTCTTTGTCGTTTGCACGTAACCGCATATCTCTCATCAAGTACTTCTGCCGACTATGCCTGCGTTCATTTGCAAACATTTTTTCTTTTTATTAACAAAAAATACAAATTAAATTGATTTCTTTCATTGTGCCATCATCATTCATGTACACGCTGATCGATGGGACAGTCCTCAATGTACCATTAATGGTACATGCCGGCAGGAACGTGTTAAACAACCATCGAATTAGATCCAAATTTTCTAAGTTCGTACGAATATTTTCACAAATTCGTACCGGAGCCAGTCCGTAACCACTGTAATGCGGTTTTAAATTTAGCTCAGTTAAATCTAAAAATCGTTCAGCAATCAGATATGTGATCTCATTCATTACAAGGCATGCATTAGCGACTGCAGGCGGACGGCGCAGACGTCGTAGGCCTGATTTATTGGACCACCTTCTGCCCTTAACGACACGACGTGATGTACGACTGCAAGCGTATGGTTTAGTTTATAAGCGGCAGCGAGAGCGATTTCATTTCAAGTAGCGATTATTTACTTTGTTGTAAATATAGAACTCACTTTGCTAAACCCTTTATTATTACAATTTCTAGAAAACTTCGCGGCGCTCCAAGCGGCTCGTAGCCATAGCCAGTTTAACTAGGTTGAATATCGAGCTTTTATTAAAAGTAAGTTTAAGACTGGTTAAATTATTTCTAATGAGTGCAAAATGCGAAAGTTTAAAATGAATCATTGGAGGTTGAGATTATTGATACTGTTGTAAATTTGTTTTAACTTTGTCATTTTATCTAGTTAAGTTATTACATTATCTTGTTAATGAAGATAGATACTTTTTGCAAGATTTATTTCATCACCTCGTTTACGTTAGAAATAACTAATTGTACTGTTCTATTTTCCAAAAAAAGGTGGTTGGTGTGCACCAAAATTTCAAACAATTTGTCAGTTTTGACGGAAACCATTTCATGAGTGATTCCTGTAAAAAATCGAACTCAAACCTCTCTCGAAGCTTATTAATTACGCCATCACAAAAAACGGCAAACGCCGACTGCAAGGAACAAAGAAAATTATTCGAAGATGAAGTCAACCGTGTTATTGTGGCATGAGGAGACGGGAGTGATAAATGTGACTTGTAATTTACACTTACATACGTATGCTATTGTTTTGCGCACAATTTATCGTTTACGACTAAAAAACATGCTCCCTTTACGATGTAAATGGCGCTCGGAAGCGATCTTTATTAAGATTCGCCAATTTGCGCGGGAAATTGCCAGTGACGTTTGTTGATGAATATCCATCTGGACTGTTTCAATCAAATATTCTTTTTTCATCTTTTTTTATATTGTCTTAACAAATTAACTACAGTGCACCTGACGATAAGGCCAGTGTAGTCCAAAATTTACAGCAACTATCCAAGGACGAAAATTCATTGCCAATCTCCATCGTCTCTAGGTAGATAAGTCACTGGACGCAATCAAAGGTGATCCCGAAACGGAACACGATGAAGTGAGTGACTATGTCGGTTTTTAAACTGGTGTACCTGTAGTCACGACCTAATTCGGGCAATGGCCCTGCCAACTCAAAATATTCTCTATATTTTCTTTTTAAATTATCGAAATCTGTTAAATTTTTAGTCAGTTTTATTTGGTTTAATAAGTATCAATTCAATCTGGGTACATTATGTCTTATCCAAAAGATTCGTTTCTACATTCATCATGCGAAAGGCTAAGGAGTGGAATATGCTTCCAGCGGCCATATTTCCGCGATCTTATAACCTGAGAGTCTTTAAGAGAAGAGTGAATTGGCATTTGCTAGGCGATCGCGTTTCATCATCGAACTCATCTTCACCTTCCACCAGGTGTGATTGAGGTCAAACGTTCGTCTATAAATAATAAGAAAACAAAATCTTTTAAAATATTGCTGTGCCGAAAATATCGTTTCTTTTTTATTTTATTAATGTGCTGATTTATTATTGTGCTTGAGGTAACCTAGTAGATGAGAGACTGATATCCATGTGTGGTGACGCGCATGATCGTAGGCTCGAATCTACAATTACAAGCACATTTGGGTTTTTCCAGATTAAGTACGAACTAAGGCACTAGATGATGAAGAAAAACATCCTCAGAAAACCCACAGGGCATCTAATAACAATTTCATGTATAAGTGCTTTGAGAAGGGCCATCCGCTACTCACCCCGAAAGAGATATAGCGTGACGATATATTTTTATTATTATCTATTGTCGGATAACTAACGCAAATGTAATATATACAATAATACTGATAATGGCACATATATATTTTTTACTCAAATATTTTAATGAGGCTTCATTGCATCCTTGATGACTATGCCAGCCTCGTAAGGCATATCATGTTATTCAAACTCACTTCTGGCTAAGTGACAAATCTGTAAATTCTTTTTACATTAACCGACGCCTCTCCCAATATGATTTTAATTACTCCGACACTTCGCCAGTCCTGAAAAAGAAGTCTTTGGCACATAAATAAATAAATGTTATGTGCTTTAGTACGTTATAGGCGTTGAAAAAATATTTTTACGCATCGTGTTGATCTTGATGTAATTCTACGCTGACTGCACGCCCTGGTCAACCGTAATTGTGATGAATGTACGTCCGTTGGTCGCTACGTCGTTTGTCTCCGCTTGCCTTGCGACAGAAAGCTTACTTTACACTTTGCTACGCACTTCAGTTGCAGACGAGCGACTTACCGATGGTGTAGGAAAGGTTGCTGAGACTCGAATTGCTTGAGATCCTCCTCAAGATTGCTAGATTGCAAGCGATCTGTGTAGCTGCAATTATGTGTCATGAAGGTTTGTTCTATAGGCCTATAGTTAGTTAGCTAGTATAGTTAGTTCACTGCTCTAAAAAAATTTAGTAAAAAAAAGCCATATGCAATATACTGTCATTCTTGGATTTTACATAACGATTTTATAATTAGTTACTGGAGCCGTCATTCGTCGCTAGGCAAAGGGTTATTTTAACTGGTGTCTGAGGGACACTGTGGCTCTCGCGATCGACCCCTGCCCTAAAGAATAAAGTTGTACAGTAAAATTGATAGGAACAAAATATATTCTATTATAATTTATCTCGTTCTCTCGGTAGAACTATTATTGACAAGGCGGTAGAATGATTGCGTCTGCCATAATAATGTTCGTGTGACTAGTCATGACCTGGCGTTTATTATGACACACGCATACAGATACATTTGTATCTTTATGCTCAAATACATATTTTGTTTTCAATTACAAATATATTCAATTAATCATTTAAATTATATGTTACAAGTCCAGTCACTTAAGCTCTTTTGAATTCCAACCTGCGGAAAATTCTTAGCGGGCTTGATTTTGGTGTACCTTTATTACGGTATTCTAATGATAATTTGAAAAATTGACATTAATATCGAGTCAGCTGAAAACATTATGGAATGTCAGAAAAACAAAAATCTCTCCACTCTACTCGAAAAACGGTTAGTCCTACAGAAAAATGTAAAATACATTTTTTATAGATAATCGGGTAACGAACGCTTTCATATTATAATATAATAGCATTAATTGATCTCCGAGCAAAATGCCATGAATTATTCGCGAAAAACTGATTTTTGTAACTTTTAATAAGTTTTTTGCTGGCATGATTAACATTAAAATACCGCAATAAAGGTGGATACCAAAATTTTGCCCACTAGGAAACTTTCTGCAGATCAAATTTAAAATGACTGAACTAAAAAGAAAAATTGCTCGGAAATACAATTTTTAGATAACGTTCATAATTATAATTCGTTATGGATGAATACAATAGCGGTCAAATGAATGTCATAAAATGTAATTTGTAATTATAATTAATTATTAAAAATTATTGTTTAAGAATTCAAAAAAATAACTGTTTGTTTCCGAGTAGCAAGTGTGCATTCCCAAACGGCAATCAAATTAAGTTCCCGAATAAACCGCACAATTACAGTCTCCAACTCGGTTGCACGACGTCGACTTAAATAATATCGTAAATTATTTAACACGTCTAAATCATTTTAGGATCGCATTAATAGTTGAGTGGTCGTCACACCTTCCGATCCGATATTTTAAATTAGATAATGTGCATTGAAGCTTGTTTTAAACATCGATTTAAGATGAAAATCAAAACACAGAATTTTGTTCAAAGTTATTACTTGTGCATTTTACAATATTTATTATATTTTTATATTGTGTCTATGTGTGTATGTGTATTAGCCGTGGTGGCTGCCGGCAGAATAGAATAGCACCCCCCTCTTCTTGCTGAGGTGTCGTAAAAGGCGACTAAGGTATCTCTTGAACACCGCAATTAAATTAGGTGTTCAGAGAAGGAAAACTCGACTAAACCTGCATCCCGCTCCCTCCTGATCGTACTGGTTCTCCATTCCATCGGGTCTGAGGGAGCTCGGACGAGAGAGTGCTTTTCTGGTTGCGCGTCTAGTTATGCACTTAAATATCTCCTGCGCAGTTGACTGTTTCCGAAAACTGGGCCTTGATTTTCTTAATCGGCTTTGAAACAGTCGCCGTGGCCGAATCCGGCTAGGACATCATCATCATCATCATGTGTAATCCTTTATTTATTTTTTATTTTACTAATATTGTTTACTTTACTGTAAACTAGGATTATTTGAGACGTCTAGTTTCAAAACCCGCTATAACATATTTTTTTCAAATCCCAATTATTTATAAAAACTTATAATTAATCTTTGACTTTACAATCACATTCTTATAAGGTATTTAAATTATTATTCCAGAGTAAAAAAGCAAAAAAAGAAAAAATTCATATAGAATATTTGCTTTGATAAAAACATTTCAAATTACTATTAGGACTATTAAGTAATTTTGTACGAAAAATCGTTTTAGCGGGTTTTGAAACTAGACGCCTCATTTATTGATTGTTGTGAAAGCTGTGGTGTCCTATAATTGTAGGGGGATGTATATGTTCTATTTTGGTACGATTGTTGTTTTGTTTTCTTACTCAATGTCACTCATTTTGGTTACTCAATTATGTAAAATAAATAAAAATAAAAATATCTCAGATTTTTATTCTTAATGGTCAGTTTCAAAAACGCTTCCTAAATTTTAAGCACCAGTACGGCATAGTTTAATACTTTATGATTAATTACCATAAATTGAAATCGGAAGCTTCTAACTGTTTGTATTAAATCGGAAGGTGTGAATATTGATTTAGGTAGAATTTAACCTACATCTGTCTCACTTGTTATTAAATAAAGAAAACAATCCATGCAATAAAAGGTTTTATAAAAATAATACAGTTATTATAAAAATCCCATTTTGCCCTTATAATGTAATGAATTCAGTCTCTTTGAATATGAAAGTGCGTATTATAAGATACGATTTTATCGAAGCCTCATACCTAGAAGGGATGATTTCAGTCCTTAATATTTATGAGTGGTTCTCAGATGGTTTAACTTTGAATTAATTATGTGGAGACCTAACACGACCTCAACATCGAGACAGTAAACACAATTTGGTTTTTAAATTTCTATATTATGAAATAATTGATGGATTTTTAAAACAGCCTATGAAAATTTATAACTGCGTAAAAGCACTTTGTAAATGGTAAAAGATATTTGAATATGTTGAATGAATGTTTGAAATACATTGACACCCAAGTTTGAAGAACATGTGGACGTGACCTCTGGTTCGTCTATCGGAGGATTACTTCTTTGTCGTTTTTGTGGTCTACTGGTTGTGTTGATCTTGTCGTCTGGACTAGGGTCGCGGGTCTGATGTAGCATGGTAACGTGCACACTGCAGTATCCCCTTGGTTATATTTGGTAGTAATATGAATTTATTATACAGCTACGTAACTTACTCAAGATACCTATAGGAGTCAATGCACTTGAAGGTTATTTCAAATTTGACCCACTAGTTAGTGGAATGCACTGCGATATATAGGTCATGCGAATAATATAAAATGCGCGCCAAATAAATAATAAAATGAATTCACGCTAAGACTGCCTTTTGATTTACATGCCCCCCACAAGCGGTAGAGGATTTCTTCACTATCCTAAAACTAGCGAGTGCAATTCAAACTTGTTATTGCTCTCTTCGTGAATGTCAGTTTGGTATGAATTTATTCTGTTCTGTTAACAGTTTTTTAAGGGGTACAAAAGGCGTGCAGTGGCGATCACCCATCTTTTTGCAATACATCTCGACAGAGTGGACACTTGTTTGTCATTGTTCGCGCCAAATGGTCGCGAACGACCTACGCGGAGGCGCAACCTCTATGTTTTATATTTTAAAACAGAAAGAAGATTGTCATTCGTAAAAAGTAGAGATGTCAAATATATATGAAAAAATACAGTACCTAAAAACGAAATAAAATGTTATTTTAGAAATCCCTAATTACAAACCTCAAAGGGAAGGCGCTAAGCTACCCGTTAAGCCAAACGGCCTTCCCAGTCATCTAGGTAGTATTTGCCGCCAGAGTTATGTATGCTTTATAATTTAAAAACCCGGTTAACCGCTTTCCTTCGTTGGATTTTCACTGCTACCCTGCACGGCATGGAACTTAGGACCCCAGACTGCTCAGCTACTGGGTGAATTCCACCGCCAGCATCCACTGAACAGCGTGCATCATAGTAAGCCTTTATTTTAAGTAAGGACGGGAGACGACCCGCAGCAACAGCAGAACACCATCACGTTGATCCTCGAAGGTAAGTTCTTTTTTCTCTTATCATTCTTGGAGAGAAACGAACTGTGTTACCGTCGACTCAACTGCCCATTCTTGACTAAATTTGTGTAACAAGGGCAAATGTCTTTTATTTTGCTGGCTGCCAAACTCCTTTGATACACTGAATGACGTCACCTTTTTAGAAGCATTTTTAATACTGTTTTGGCAGAGTAATTATACTGAATCCAATGGAAAGTACAGTGTAATTTAAGGCAGTTGTAACCGTCAAGGAGCAAGTCCAATAACAATCTTTATCGCCTAATCAGCCCAAATATACCACGACTGAAGGCTTCTAGGTATATGAAAGACTGGAAGTAATTAAGCTGATTACGAAACGCGCTAGGCAGTAGCAAGTCTTTAAGACGATCTTTGTATTTGTGCACTGTGGTCACGACCCTAGTCGAGAAATCGTCCCGTCTCAAAAGCATCTTTCATAGATAGTCAAGGCTATTAATGACGAAGTGGCATAACACCGGATATAAAATACACAATTGAGAACAAACATCATAAAGCCGAAAAACATATTTCAGGAAGCTTTTAATTTCCGTTACGGACTGTAACCGAGTTGTGCGGATGCCCACCTGTCAAAATGTCAACAGTTAAAAATGAACTGCAAAGAGCACGGTTTAACCGATCCGCGACTAATTACCTCGGGGTAATCAATCTTGTATATTTGCGCGGACATTCCACCGATGCGGCTCTTCTCTACAAGTGATGCGGATAATTCATCCGAAACAGTAACAATGGCGAAAGAACTTTGAGGCTTGTCGTTTTTCTCTTTCAAAAGTTCGTGACCTATCTTTTTAATATTTATACAGATTTTCTTAGAAAATAGTGATAATGAGTTTTTACATTAGCGTTCTATGACAGTGGAAATAGTAACAGTAAACGTCGAGTTTTGGAGTTTTTGGGAGCCGAAGCTGCTCGCGTCCGTAGGCCTTACCCTAGTTTCCCTACACGTGACTCCTGGGTGGTGCTAAACGAGCAGCAGCGAGGTGGTAGCGCGTCGGCGCCCGTCTGGATCGCGACCACACTACATGGGTGTAAAGCCCGTCATAGTGACCAGTTTCAGCTTGTGTATATCCAGTAGCTCATATACCTAGAGACCTTCAGTCGTGGTATATGTGGGCCGACATGACGATGTAGACTATCAATGAATTTTCATACTTTAATAGGTGCTTTCGTTTTTGGACTACACTGTACTTACCATCAGGTACTCTGTAGTCACTATGTCGAGCCAGTGTAAAAAAAAATAACGTACCTATCTTAAAAGTAGGTATCGGACCCTTCCAGTCCCGATTGAGCTGTTGCGACCTAGCGGTGGTTTCCAGGTCGCACATACCGCTCTGTGTGCGCTTATTTTATTTAAGCCACACGCACGCAAGCTTGATATCTGATAGCGCCTGCACCCGCCTACATCGGTGTCCTTTGTATACAAATGCATACAAAGCAAGTGCATCGTGACTGCCCACTGTCCATGTGGGCTTCGCATCATATCTCCATCGCTTTAGACTTTGGAACAGCTCGGCGCGCGCGTGCGAATCGCACGTCGCTGAGACGGTCCACCACTTATTGTCCCAGATGCCTCGTCCAGGTGTGACCTCCAGATTAGGACAGAGGTACAACTGAGAGTGGACACACCTGAGCTGCTGGGCGACCGTCACGAAGCCTTCCTCGAGTTTTTGGGTGACATCGTCGTGAGAACTGCGAGGAGATTTAAGTAAGCGGGCTGGGTCGGGGAGCGATGGGGCAGGAACGAATTAGTAATATTATGTTTTACATAAATAAATTAAATAAAAAAATGCGACATCAGAAACGGGACAAAATAATAAATAATTTAAATTGTAATGTAAATTGAGTGACATAAAAAAGATATTAAATTACAAGGTCTCTGTTTGATGCCAGGGGTGATGGGAGAAAGTAATAAAAAAATACGCAACTGCTAGAAACTGACGTTTGATTTATCATGTTTTGACAGTCATGCCCGTTAATTGTACTTTACAGTTATTGACTTACATTTAGGCACTTTAGAGCTTTTAAGATCGATAAGTGTAAAAACAAAAAGACCATAAAAAAGGTATCAGAAAGCATATAAATCAAACAATTAAAAAAAATAGTAGAGAAAGCAAAAAAAAAGTTATTTGGAGATTACATACATAGATGGTCCTGTAGACTTGAGGGAGTTTGCTGCCCGGATGAGAGGGCGGTGGTGCGCAGTGTCTAGCGCGCCGCCTATGAAAGAGGTACTGGAGGCGTGGGCTCTTTATTCCCATCCCCTCCCAGAAAGGAAGCCTGAATAAGGCTGTTCGCTCCCCGGGCGACTGGACGAATTTGGCTTCCCAGGCCTGGGTGAAGTGATTAGAGGGACACCCTGGGGGTTTTGAGTCAGTAGGAGTCTGACACACCGGGTTCGCTGCCCTCACAGTGACCCTGATGGTCCAATGTAGGATTTTCCCCCGGGTTACCAAAAAAAAAAAAACATAGACGGTCCTACATTTTAATAAGAATGATTTTAAACATGTCACATCACTAGGCTTACAAAAACGGTGACCGCATCCTGACACAGGCTTAATTGTCCGCGCACATTAACAGATTTATGACGAACTCTCATTAATTTATAACGACAAAATTAAATTTAAAACAATCCACTTAAAAATATCACACACATGAAAACAAAGTAATGAGAATATTTATCAGAACTACAAATAAAATATTCAATATTCATTTTACAATTTTACCATGCAATTTGGAAGTTCGTGGTTACGGATGCTTTTAATATCCTTTTTTAATTAACATAAACATTTTCACGTCTACCGTTTATTGTCAGCATTGATTGTATCTGAACTTGATAATCTCTGCTATATTAGTAACATTTTCAATAATATAGTAACATAGATTATAGTAAAGTAAAATTGACTTCTTTATTCTGCGAACTGCCTCAATTTTTCCACGTTGATATGATTTAGAACTCTCTAAAAGAAGAGTGAATAGACATTTATTGAGCTCATGCATTTCAGATGAGATTTCATTATTTTCTTCTACCAGATGAGATTGAAGTCTAGCATTTGACTCTAAATAATACAGAAGCTGTCTATACAACAATTAGAAGATTATAAGAACTTTCTTGTTGTTGGAAATACTCCTTAAAGATTAGCAAACACGTAACCAAAAAAACTTAGATCATATTCCAGATTTCCGAATTCTGTTTTGGAATTCCGGATGTTGCTGTTGGATGACATAATATTAGATTTCTTGGAGACATCATCCATATAATTGTATACAAATTTTGACAGATATCGTATTCGGATCTCTGATGGATTTGACAGATGAAATAATCACAAAGCAAGTATATAATTAACATCTTAATTTGTTAAAATGAAACATAAATTGGTGAATTACATAGGTGGACGAAATAATTTATCTGAAAATATTTTTCTTTTCGGCATTTTGCCTACATCGCGTTTAATGGTTCCTGTCCAAAAAACAATTACAACTATCAACAGTAAGGAAATATCCAGCGATGGTCGTAGTGATCATGCCGGCTTGCAGAGATATGTCTTCATGCTTCGTTTAAATGACCCAATATTATAGAATAGTGGGAACACACTCCACATTCCACAATTCAAAAACTCGGAAAACTAAGAGTTAGAGAACTTCTTAATCCTAGCTAGGACATAAGTTACCCAATTGACTTAACTCTGTAAACCACACACGTGTTTACTTGATGGAAGGTAAAGAGTAGCACAAGATTAAATAACTCTTCAAAACTCTCGCCCTGATATAATTGGTAGAAAATTTTTAACAATAAACCAAAATACAGTTTCTACTGTTTAAAATTAAAAAAAAAAAAACATCTTTTACTAACTGTATATAAACATGTAAAGTTAATTATCATGCGATAGTGAAAATAAGCAGATGTAGCTAATAGTACCTCAAAAATTATATCATTGTAATTTGTATTATCACTGGGCTCATAATTAGCAGCACGCTTTGATTAGATACTACCAGCCGTATCTGATAATTAAGTAATTACCACTTTTGTTGATCTGCGATATACACCAATAAGCCTTTATCATCTGGATCAATTTAAAATTGACCAGATTAAATACCAGAACTATTGGTGCCAAACTAATTCCAGTCCTCATATAGAATAAGAACATTGCATATTAGTAAAATGTATACCAAATTAATATTTTTAAGTGTTTTTATA
This sequence comes from Automeris io, assembly GCA_036320925.1. Lineage (NCBI taxonomy): Eukaryota > Metazoa > Arthropoda > Insecta > Lepidoptera > Saturniidae > Automeris > Automeris io. Next base: position 1,888,141 of record JAUDJH010000018.1, read on the forward strand.
GTAGTAATAGTTGCTGAAAAAGTTCGCTATGATAATTATACGCTATACAAAGTTGTTCCTAGTGCTCAAGAACATGTAGATTTTTTAAATGATTTGTATAGAAATAACGATGGACTTGACTTCTGGAAGGTTCCCAGTGTTGTCGGAGAATATGTAAGCGTTGTAGCTCCTCCCGAGTTAAGAAATGACTTTGAAGATTCTTTATCTAAGAGAAGTATTCCGTCGGATCTGATGCTAAAAAATATTCAAGAGTAAGTACGTAATGTCTGGCTAAAAGTCACTTTAAACGTTAAAAAGTTTCTCAGAAATATATTTGTTGAATTTCATCGACCTTATGAATATGATTAGTGTTGACCATTATCTGTCTTAACAGCTCATCTTAGATATTGAGATCGTTTTTAACCTTAAGAAGAACAAAGTTATACAGTTTGTAAAAATTTTAATTAATCAAACAAAACATTGGATTGGAGGTATCTATGATTAATGCTAGAATTTACCGGACTTAATCTTAAAAATTATAGTTGGACGGATCGTACGTCTTATTATTATTCTTATCCGTAGGTACATATATTTTAGTGTCAAGATATTTAAATAGTTTTGATATTGTATGAATCGTGTAATATGTTTAGATATACATATATTACATAAGATAGATTATAACTTTAATATTGCCATTGACATCTGAGAAAGTGCTCAAAGGTATTATTTTTCCACGATCTTATTGTTTGATCTGATTTCGATTGTAATTTCAGAGCATTTGATGCGCAAGTTGAGAACAGACGAAAACGTGATGCGTCCAGACAACTTTATTGGACGAATTACCAAACCATGGAAGACATATACGCCTGGTTCGAATATCTCGCTGAAAATCACAGGGATATTGTGTCTCTTTTCACAATAGGGCAAACACACGAAGGTACTAAAAATTATAACCCTTCAACTGGATCTACCGAAATGTTATTAATTTTAAAATTTATTCCAAGTATTGGACTCTGTATAGTTATTAATTTTAATAAGCCACGATGCTATCTCTGAGGTAAACAGTTAATGCTTGCTGTCTTTGCATCTTTATGAATTTTTCTTAACTCTACACTTTATATTCGTCACAATTTTGATATCAATTCAGTTACAATTATAAGTACAGTATACAGTTATAAGTTACAATTATATCAATTATAGCCTCGTATACTTTGTAGATATTTGAATAATACATTGGAAATTGTAAAGCAGTAACTGTTGCTGTAAGTCTAAAGTCCTGAAGTAGAATAGGGTACAAGTTAAACATATGTTTAACTTCTTTTTATATATGCCGCTATAGATATACGCCTTTTAGAATTAATTCTTAAATCAAAACTTGTGATTCCACAAGGCCTTTCGTAAAAACTTGTATTTAATTTTCAGGCAGGAACATAACGGGTATAAGAATCTCTCGACGATCGGGAAGACGAGCAATCTTCTTAGACGGTGGACAAGTTGCAGCTGATTGGTTATCTCCCACTGTTTTAACCTATACTGTAGATCAGCTAATTCGTGGGCAGGATCCCGAAGCAAGAGCTGCTTCAGAAGATTTTGATTGGCATATCGTCCCGATTCTCAATCCTGATGGTCACGAGTTCACTCAAAATTCAGTAAGATCCTTAAATATATAATAGCATAATGTTTTATATATTAGGTCCTTACATATGAAATTGGCGTTTTTCGTACTGGCCACTTTAATCACAAATTTCTCCTCTTTGGTAAGGAATTCCAAATTCAAATTTATACAGCTATAGACTCATGTATTTGTGCTTCGATGATCGTCATTCATTTGTTTTTTTCTTCTGTTTTTTTTTCTGTTTGTGTCACTCATTTTACAAAATGGAAAACTTAAAATATCGCATTATTTACGAGTACGAGTTCCGCCGTGGCACTAGTGCTGCGGAAACAACTCGAAGGGCGAATGATGTGTATGGCGGTCGTGTTGCAAAAGAAAACACAGTTCGTTTTTGGTTCCAACGTTATCGTTCTGGAAATTTCGACCTGCAGAACAAGCCCCGTGGACGGCCTGAGACTCAAGTTGATAATGAAGAGTTGAAGGCTATTGTGGAAGCGGATCCATCGCAAACCACGTCCGAGTTAGCTGCAGGCTGCGATGTTAGTGATAAAACTGTTTTAATTCACTTGAAGCAAATTGGGAAGATTAAAAAGCTTGAAAGGTGGGTACCTCACGAATTGACTGAAGCAAACCGGCAAACGCGCGTCGACTGCTGCGTTACATTACTAAACCGGCACTATAATGAAGGTATTTTAAACCGAATCATTACCTGTGATGAAAAATGGGTTCTTTACGATAATCGGAAGCGCTCAGCGCAATGGTTGGATCCTGGCCAGCCAGCCAAATCCTGCCCCAAGCGAAAATTAACCCCAAAAAAGTTACTTGTAAGCGTTTGGTGGACTAGTGCCGGTATTGTTCATTACAGTTTTCTCAAATCTGGCCAGACTATTACGGCTGATGTCTATTGTCAGCAATTGCAAACCACGATGGAAAAGCTAGCGGCTAAACAACCTAGGCTGGTCAATCGCTCCACGCCACTGCTGCTTCACGACAACGCTAGACCACACACTGCGCAACAGACGGCTACTAAATTAGAAGAGCTTCAATTGGAAAGTCTAAGACATCCTCCGTACTCCCCAGACCTTGCTCCAACAGATAACCATTTTTTTCGAAATTTGGATAACTTCTTGCAAGGGAAAAAATTCAACTCCGATGGGGCAGTCCAAATCGCCTTCAAAGATTTTATTGATTCCCGTCCGACTGGTTTTTTTAGTAAAGGGATTTTTTTTTTTTTTTTTTTTTTTTTTTTTAACTCGGGGGAAACCCGTTATGGGCCGTCAGGGGATGATGAGGGTCACCCCCCGGTGTGTCGGAGTCGCACCGACTAAAACCCCCGGGGTATTCCTTCTCCCGTTTGCCGGGGCCAAGGGCAAGGCTGTGCCAGCTTCCTCAGCGCCCGGCGACGTCTGGCCTATTGATGGAAGGCCCCTAGGCACCATTCCGCTCTCCTTCAGTTTCTTCGAGCGGTGAGCGGGAACACATCGCGCACCGCTCTCGCCTTGGAAATGTTGGGCGACGCACTCCCTCAAGTGCGCCGCCCAGGTGTTAATCCGTTAAGGAGGGAAGTGCCTTGAGTAGGCTTCCCTCCTGCGTCCAGTACGGCGAGGGCGACGGAGGGGCGGAAAGGACAGGGAAGATGAAGCCTGCCTCTTTCGCTCACGCTCCGCCTCCTCTTTCACTCTAAGGACCTCCTCTGTGAAAAGGAGGACCGCCTTCCATGACCTGTCGCTGTCGAGCATAGTCCGAATAAGTGTGGGCAGCGACAGGTCATTTCCTACCTGTTGCGTTAAAGCATCCCTTTCCGGGGCCCAGGCTGGGCACCCGTCAAACATGTGCTGAGCGGACTCTTCAGCACATCCGTCGCAGTGGTGGCAGCGTTGGGTCGGCTCACTACCGGTTATTCGGCAAAGGTACCAACCGAAACAACCATGTCCGGTCAGTGCCTGCGTCAACCGGTAGGAGACGATTCCATGGCGCCTGTTGAGCCATTCCCGTAACACTGGACGGATGGCTTCTACAGTCCGCAGGCCGGCACTGGGGTGCTCCAGCCTGGTCTCCCATGCTGCAACGGATTCGGCATCCAATAGGCACCGTTTCCTTTTTATTTCGGACAGGGCCGGCCACTGGCCCCGGGCCCGCTGCTCCACGCGCCATGTATAAAGTGACGCGAGCGCGCGGGCCTCTAGGTCCCAGGGGACCGACCCTGAAATGACACATGCCGCCTCACATGACACTGTACTGTAGCCCCGTATCATCGCCACCGCCATCGCCCTCTGGGGGCGGCGCAATAGCCGGACGTTGGCGACGTTGAGGGCATCAGCCCACACCGGGGCACCGTACAGTGCCATGGAGCGGACAACGTTTGTATAGAGGCGCCTACTGGACGCTCCAGGTCCACCTATGTGGGGCATGAGCCGCATGAGCGCACTCGTCACCCCCATCACTTTCGGCATGAGGTGCCGAAAGTGGGCTTGAAAACTCCATCTGCCGTCGAGGATGAGCCCAAGATAGCGCATCGTGTCCCCGACGGCAAGACGGACCCCACCGATTGTTATATGGGCGTCTGGAGGCGGCGAAAACCGAGGGCCACGAAAACATAATACTTCAGTTTTGTGCAATGCCACCTCCAGGCCCAAAGCCCTGATGCGGCGTACGACATGCGCTGTCCCTGCCGTGGCCAACATGGAGGCCAGGCGGTAATTCCTCCCGCGGGCCGTCACCAAGGTGTCATCCGCGTAACAGGTGACGCTGACACCCGGAAGGTTCGACCCACGCAGGACCCAGTCGTAGCCGATGTTCCACAGGAGCGGGCCAAGGACCGACCCCTGTGGAACACCGCACGTCATCTCTCTTACCGCCCAGCCGTCCCTTGTCGGATACTTGACGCTGCGATCCGACAGGTAGGCCTTGATGATGCGGCGCAAGTAACGCGGCACATTGTGGTGCCGCAGCCCCTCCTGTATGCAGTTCCAGGGCAGGGTGTTGAAAGCGTTGGCGATGTCGAGTGACACCGCTATCATCACCCCACCGCTGGAAACTGCTTCCTGCGCCAAGGTCCTGACCTGTCGAATCGCATCGATAGTCGACCGGCCCCTCCTAAAACCGAACTGGTTGTCGGACAGGTCCGGGCCCTCCCTTTCGAGATGTTCGACGATTCGGCCGACTACTACCCTCTCAAAGATCTTAGCGACCTCATCGAGAAGAACGATGGGCCGATAAGCAGAGGGGGAGTCGACCGGACGCCCCGGCTTTTGGAGTAGGACTAGCTTGCCACACTTCCACAGACGAGGGATCTCGGACTGGGACAGGCAAGCGTTAAAGGTCCTCCTCAGCCACTCTTCTAGGGTGTCGAAGGCAAGGACCCAGACCCTTGCATGAACTCCGTCCATACCCGGAGCCGTCTTCTTACCCCTCAGGCGGTCCATAACCCCTTCTAGTTCCTCCCTGGTTACCGGTGGCACCTCTGGATCCTCGGTGACTTGCACCCAGGAAGGTACCATCGGTGGGGGCGGGTGATCTGCCCCCTGTGGGAATAGAGAGGAAACTATTCGGCTCAGCAGCAGCGGCCAGAGAGTCTGCGTCAGCGGAGGAGACCACGGGCGGAGCTTATTCCGCACCAGGAGATATGGCCTCCCCCATGGGTCCCTGTCCAACAACTCCAGCAACTCCTGGCGAGCCTTATCCTTCGCCTGGGCTATGGCCACTTTAAGGGCGACGCACTTCTCCCTATATGTCGAGTAGAGGGAGGCTTCTGCGTCCAGGTCGCGACGTCGTCTACGACGGCTCCGGGTGTATGCGCGTTTTGCAGCCACGCAATCGCGCCTCATCCCAGCTATCTCCTCTGACCACCAGTATACCCGGCGTCGCCGGCGGGGGCCGCTCTTCACACGCTTCATGGAAGCGTCACAAATGATAGCCATGGCTCTCCGGAGCTTAGCCGCCTCCTCTTCGGCATCAACTTCTCTGCTTGGCTCCGGATGCCATGACTGCACCAGTGCCGCCTCTCTGAGGAGCTCCACGTTGAGGGTTCCGAGCTTCCACATCGGAGGGTCTTCCCGTGTGTCCCTGGGGCCCGTGTTAGTCTGGGCCCCCCGGCTTGGTACAATTTTGTAGCGGATATACCGGTGGTCAGAAAGAGTCTCCTCTGTTACCACTCTCCACCCCTGGACACGACGTGCGATTGCGGGACAGGCGAACGTAACGTCCACGATAGACCCGCCCCGTGCACGCACGCACGTGTTAGCGTTGCCGACATTTGCGACGGACAAATCGACCCCCAACAACCACTCCTCCAATGCCTCTCCCCTAGCGTCCGTAACCGGAGATCCCCATGCCGTAGATTTGGCATTGAAATCCCCGGCGACTAGCACGGGGCGAGGCCGCATCTGAACCACCAGGGCACCCAACCGAGCGAGGAATCTTTCGAACTCGGCGAACGTCCTTGAGGGGGAGAAATAGACAGATATCACTGTTATCTCCCCCAATGTAGCCGCTACGAAGCCCGCCCCCCTCGTAATATTGCCGAAGGGGAGGGCCCCTGTGGCTGGCCGGGTAACAATGGCCGCCAAGTTCTCCATGTCCCCCACCCAGTCAGAGCCGGTTGGTGGCACAAAATATGGTTCGGACACCACCGCTAAATGAACCCCCCACTGCGCCATGCTCTGGAACATGAGGTCCTGGGCGGCGGCACAGTGGTTTAGATTAACCTGTAGAAAGTTCATTTGGGTGTGATGATCCATTAGGAGGCAATGGTCATCGGGACCATCTCACCCGCTGACCTAGTGGCGTCAGGAACGCCTTCGGTTCTCGGGGTTTCGCGTGGCGACTCGGACTCAGGCTGAGCAGCCGGCGCCTCCTTCCTTGTGTGTAGCGGCTTGGTTGCTACCGCACAACCTTTGCCACCAACCATGTGTTTCGCCGGTTTGCCGGCCACCCCGCATACTGGACAGTACGGGGCTGCCGAAGAGCAGTCACGTGCAAGGTGATCTAGCTGCCCGCAACGATAGCATTGCTGACTCCTATCAACGTCGGCTTTGCACTGCTCTCTAACGTGTCCCGGTTCAAGGCAGCGGAAGCAGCGCAACACCCTTGGCTGCAACAACTTTACTTGAGCCGAGGACCAGCCGACTAGGAGTCGGCCAGCATCCATCACCTTCTTGGCAGCCCCTACAGGACACTTTACAAATACCGAGCCGATCCCGGTGCGGTCCTGCCGAATTATGCCGACCTTAATTAACTCGACCCGGCATTCGCCTACCCTAGCGATAGCATCAGCTACCTCCTCCTGCGTTACGGAGTCATCCAGTCCGCTGACTCGGAAGTCCGCCATCTTGGTCGGCTGAGAGACCAAGACCCTCGGAAGCACCTCTTGGATCTTTGAGGCCAGTGCGGTGACCGCTTCCTGGCTCACTGATCCTGAAACCTGTAAAATGCGGGCCCCCGAGAGAGCCAGCTTGACCCGAAAGCCCCCGCTTATCCCAAGCTCGGCCAGATCAACTTTTTGCTTGGCCTCCGTTATGGCCTGGCCATAAGTGAGGCCCTCGCTCTCAGCATTATGCGGCAGCTTTAAAATGACTGCGGCCGTCTTCGGTATGCGCAGCTTCGGAGCAGTGGGCTGGCGCTTTTCCTTCTTGTGGGGGATCGGAGGAGCCGACCGGGGAGCCGGTTGCTCTGCCCTTGTGGCCTTGCGTTTGGCCTTTCTGCTAGCCACTTTGGTCCACGTCTCGTCCGTGTTTTCTTCCCTCGTCGGAGGCGGGCGAGGCGCCTCCGGGGCTGGTAAGTCCGGTGGGGGGGCAGTCACAGTGGGCTTTGATTTTTTCCCCTTACCCTTCCCTTTAGCCTTGGGTACGGGACTGAGCTCATCTGGCTGTGAAGAGGAATGGCCCATATCTGGATTGGGAACCATTTTGGGCGCAGCTTCCTTCTTCTTTTTGTCCGCTGCTAGTGGTGTAGCTCCTTAACGCCAGCCAGCTTAGCGTCCATCATATTGCCCATCGCTAGCATGATGGACCGTTGCATCTCCGCTAGATTTGTGGGCGGAGCCGCGAAGGGCGTGGCGGCGTTCGACACTGAGGTAGACTCTAGACCTCGCTTCCTTAGCTCACGCACTTCCACCCATAAGGAAGCCAGATCCTCCTCGAGGTCCTGTACCTTCCTCTTGTACCTTTTGACCTCGAGGTGAAGCTTCCTATTCTCCTCAGTGTCGTTACTACTGTGGAGACTTTCGACAACTTCCGTAAGCTCCTTGACCGCCACCTTTACGTCACGAATCAAGGTTCCCTTGATATTCTTAGACTTGGTGACGGCCTCGGTTATAACTCTCGTGTTCTTCTTGGCCTTCTCCAGGAGAGAGTAAGATGTGGGGTCTTCATCCTCGGAGGTGGCCTCAGATGGACGGGAGACATCGCGTGATCTTTTGCTGCGCGAGGTCTCCGATATCTCCTTCGCTGCTTGCAGCTCTTGCTCCGCCTTTTCACGGGCAGCCAGCTCCTTTTTGGCGTCCCACAGGCCGACATACCGGCCGTGGGTTGGTGGACGACCACGCCCTCTTTTAGACCCTTCAGGGGTTGCCAAGATTTTAACTGGCACATCTCCATCCGTGTCGCTGGCAATGCGCCGGTAACTCCGCTTCTGTCCAGTACAAGATCCTACAGAGGCAATGCTGACATCGGAGTTGTCAGAATCCTCGAACCGCTCTAGGGAGGCTATCGGTTCTCTCCCACCCGCGGTAAGATCAGTGTCCTTTTCCACAGCCTTAGTCGTTGGAGCAGTGATGGGGTCAGAGCCATCACTGCGAAGCACAATTTTGCCCCCCCCAGAAAACGTGGGGCAGCACATGTCCGAAGTGGACGTGTGAAGGGATTCTCCACCTGCAGGGCAGGTGGTACCCTCCTGGGGTAATTCTTCTTGAAATTGTACTTCCATATTACTTTAACATTCGTCGAATTTTCGTCCATCCACAGGTATTGAAGGAAGAGGAGAAGGGGACAAGGGACATCAGGGAGGAGAAGAAGATAAGGATTAAAGAAAAAGAAGGGGGAATACAAAAGAGAACATTCATCGAGCCTAGCATACATATCCGGGAATTGGGAACACGGGAATAATGGAAAGCGGGACAGGGAAATTAGGCGTGTGAGAATGTGAGTGACAGGAATAATTAAGGAGGGATGCAAGAGATAAGACCGGAGTACAGGGAGGAGGAAAGGTGGGAGTCAGAGGACAAGGACGAGTTTCTGGCCCGGACTTTGACCAGCGACTCGGACTGACTGCACCGGATGAATCCGGTGGGCGATGGGGCCATCAACTCCCTACGCCGATTAGTAAAGGGATCAATGAACTACCTATGAGATGGCAAAAGTGCATAGAAAATAATGGTTCATACTTTGATTAATTAAATATATTATATTAAAAAATATTCGACTTTTTGTTCCTCCCATAGAAAACGCCAATTTCATATGTAAGGACCTAATATTAATCACAATAATAAAAAACTCAAAACCCAAAACAAAACTCAAAACTCAACTCCCTTTTTTTTTGTTAACCCGGTGGAAATCCCTACGGACCGTCAGGGGAGCGGTGAGGGGGGAGCACCCCCGGGTGTCGGACCTTTTTTTTGTGACCCGGGGGAAATCCTTAACGGACCTCAGGGGGCGATGAGGGTTGCCCCCCGGTGTGTCGGACTTGCACCGAATAAAACCCCCGGGGTGTTCCATCTCCCGCCTGCCGAATGCCAAGGGCAAGGCTGAGCCATCTTCCTCGGCACCCGGGTGTCGGACCTGCCTCGACTAAAACCACCGGGGTGTTCCTTCTCCCGTCTGCCGGATGCTAAGGGCAAGGCCGAGCCATCTTCCCCGGCCTTGTTCGGGCCTCACCTACTAGGCGGGGAAACTCAACTCCCAACTCAACTGCCCAAAACTCGGTCATCTATAGACGTTGCGCTCAATATATAAATAAATATTTTAAAGACATCGATATGTTTCACTTGACCCGTAATCAAGTCCTTAAGACTATTATTTGTAAACTGCAGTCAGATCAATCTCATGCGACACCGAAATAAGCACACGCATGCACACAAATGCACTTACACACATGCATAGATACACTCACAAACTCACTCGATTACTCGGATACGGTGAGCGACCCAAAACTTGTTAACAAATTTTTTTATGTAATCGCAACTTCGTTACTGGTACTGTAAATTTTATTTTATTTCCTATTTTGTATATAATTGACTTATAAAGTGCTGTGAAGTTGCTATTAAATAAATATGCTTAACATCCTTCTTGAAAAGTGCAATATTTTATTCAAATACAATATATGAAAGCAAAAAAATATTATATTCACTTGTTCAATACGACTTTCGGTAGGTTTTTTCATTGCTGTGGATAAATTTAGTCGTTTTACGAATATATCAGGTGTTGTGTTGTAATTATGTCAAGAAGAAGGAAAAAAACGCCTGATGTTATAATAATACATGTAAAGCTATATTTCATTCTCTTTCAAGATTTCAATAAATTTACTTAAACTAATATTAAGTCATATATATGTGATTCCTTTATTCCAGGTAAGGCTTTGGGTTAAAAACCGAAGACCTATCAATATAAATGCTATCGGTGTTGACTTGACAAAGAACTGGAACTCGCACTGGGGAGGTACGTAAAAAGACTTATTGGAATAATCAATATTTTAATTCATGTCACCACTCTAATATTATAAATCATAATATGATTGAAATAGTCAATGTATTTGGTTTCTATCTACTATATTTCAATTCGAGTACATTCTGTTTTATTTTTTATTTTATGACCTGCAGGGAAACCGTAGGTTAATTTTTTTTGTAATCCAGGGGAAAATCCTACATAGGATCATAGGCATGCATAGGCAGCAACTCTAGTGTGTCACATTACTGACTAAAAACCCCCGGAGTGTCCCTAAATTTCTCCACCTGGGCCTGAGAAACCAAAACCATCCAGACGCTCGGGGAGTTTAAAGCCTTGTTGAGGCCACCTTGGAGGGGTGTGAGTAAAGAGCCCACCCCTCCGTAACCTCTCTCTCAAGCGGTCCGCCGGACACTGCTCACCGCCTCCCTCACATTCATCTTCGTTAAGATTCCTTACGGCTTAAGTCCGGATTTGCTGGTCGATGTTACCACGGCAATGATAATAGTTATTTTGTCAATTTGAAGTAATTATATATTGGTTTAATGAAATTATCATTTTCAGTTTCAATAGATTCTTGTTCCTTGACATCATTATTCACTTACGACCAGAGATGATAAAACTATTTGTTGATGGAATGTGTCCGATCTGAATCTGTGAGAGAGGCGTTTGTGAGTGCCTTTGCTCTGAACAGAGCAGACGTCAGGATGTTTAATAAAGTCTTAACAGAACTGTTATCTGATGAGGCGTCTGGCCTGTTCAGACCAATGGCACCATACGTCATATGTTAGGTATTTCTGTATTAGGGTACGATGAGGCTGACATACGTACACACGTTAAAGTCCCTTAAATAAATAGAATAAAAAAAAATTAAAGAACTGTACAATATTGGTTGAAAAACCGTTTTATATTTTCAGTGAGTGGGGGGAGCTTCGACCCAACAGCAAACAATTACGTTGGGCTTGGTCCTTTCTCTGAAGTCGAAACCAGAGCCACTGCTAGGTACATCGAGAGTATTGCATCAAATTTAGCGGCATTCATTTCTTTGAGGTCTTTTGGACAAAGGTTTTTAATACCTTTCGCACATACCACGGACGCAATGTACAACTATCGTGAAGTGGTAAGGCGGTAACATTACAGCTTTATAGCATGTAGGTGTAACCCGATACGCTCTTGTCGCCCTAAGGGTCGCTAGGGTGTTACGAGACGTGCGGGGTAAGAGGATGCGCGCGCGCACGGGACGCTAGAAGTTAGTCGACTACCGAGACCCAAGGCGGGAGTACGTGCGTGTACGTCGCAGTTCGGTGTGCCTTAAAGTGCAAATAAACTGTAAAACTCCAAATTCGTATCTTACTATAACCACACCCACGACCACCGGTCATATCTGGCGCCCAACGTGTTCAGTTCTTTAAATTACGACTTGAATGATATCATCAAATATGAAGTCATATGGGGAATCAAAATTTGATGTGCTAGGATGGCATTGATCAATTGGATAGAGACTAGAGTATATGAGTGTAAGGTTCCTGATAGTGACTAGTTTCGTCATGACACGTTTCGAGATCGGTTCGGTTACATTCACGTATTCATATCGAGGGGTGAAAGTCTATGGTATTTGATTTAACCACATTTTTTGGTGATATAGTAGTAGTATATATTTTTTCAGAAACAGCGTTTTTTACCGATTCCATATATATATATATGTATATATATATATATTAGGGCGTTTAAAAAAAATAAAAAAATATTTTTCCTCGGAACTACGCTCAAAAGTTTCGTTTTAATGCCAAAATAGGCCTCTGAAAATATGAACCCTTAATATTAATATTTAGGTTGTCCGCATCGCACTTTTCGATTTCCCATACAAATAACACAGGACAAAAGTGTTTTTTTTTCTTTTGACGTTTATAACTAATGAACGATATATCGTATTGCAATACCCATTCATTATTTTTGTAGAGAATTTAACGCTCTACAAAAAAGGTCTGAAGTCATTTATATATATATATATATTACTATATCACCAAAAAATATCGCTTAAATCAAATAGCCTATCACCCTTCGATATAATTAATTAGAAGAGGCGTTCAAACGTAGTATTTTTAGATCGGTATAACAAGCGTGATTGCCAATGGAGTCGGAGTCTCGTCCTTTGGCGGTAGTCTTCTTGTATTGTAGTGTAGTGGTTCCGCCAGGTACGATGTAGTCACTTTACCGTAACAATATTGATGTAATTTTGATAATGAATTGTATGAAATTGCTTTGTATTTGTACATAATTGTATTTATAATGATTATCATGTTTCATCTGCCAAACAAATTATGATTTAGTTTTATAAGACTTAAATTCAACTGAAATAGATTTTGTTTGTTATTAATAATAAATTGTATATTAAAAAACTTGAAAATCAACTAAACAAGATAATTATGTTCTGAAAACTCGTGCCTGGCAATTACAACTTTCAAATAATTAAAGTAATTGGGGCGCTTAGAGAGACCTAAAATACTTAAATGTACTGATTATAGCTTCAAAAGTTTGTACTTCACATCGTGTTTTCATTTACGGTTCGCTATAATCCGTGTTTTATTTTGCAATAAAAGCAATCTATAAGCTTTATAAAAATGTTTTACATCTAAAATAAGTACTACGAACAAGGGTTAAAATCATGAAGCTTTTAGTTTACTAATCGATGTTTTTTTTACACTGACACTGCACAGTGACTACACCTAACCTGATGGAAAGCATGGTGCAATCCAAAAATGAAAACGACCACCAACAGCAAAAAAAACATCGACAGCCGCAGCGATCATGCCGGCCTGCACAAATATCTCTTCACGCTTCGCTTAAAAGACCCAATATCATAAGATGATGCAAACAACCTCGCCGGAAGATCATTCCACAGCCCGACAACTCGGCATAAGCAAGAGTTAGAGAACTTCTTAGGCCTTCTTAGATGTATGCTAGTTTGAACAATAGTTGTAATTTCAATTGATAAATTTTATAAATATGTTTTACCATCATTTTTAGGTAACTCTGGGTAGAAGAGCAATGGGATCATTGGCAGTACGTTACGGGACACAATACTTTGCTGGTACATCCGGACAAGTATTCAGTAAGTTTTTTAAAAGAGACTAAAGGTAATGTCGAAGAATACAGAAGAGCATGAATTGCTTCATCAGAATATGCTCCATAAAAAATTACAGAAACTTTTTTTTTTCTTTACACTGACTCGAGAAAGTGAATACAGTGCACCTAAAGTAAAGTACAGTGTATCCAAAACCGAAAGCGACCATCAAAAGATGAAAATCCATTGATAGTCTCCGTCGTCATGTCGGCTCACATATACCACGACTGAAGATCTCTAGGTATATTAGTTACTGGATATACACAAGCTGATCCCAAAACGCAACAGGCCAAAGCGAGTCACTATGACGGTCTTTACACTTGAATACTGTGCTCATGACCCAGGTCAGGCAATCGCCCTACCACCATAAAACACAAACATTCTAACACAATTTATTTACTTGCAGCCTAGCCACATTTACACAGCTCCTTCATCGACATACTGTTATAAAGGTCAAGCCGTTTTGCCAATATTATTTAAAGACAAATTAAACTAGGAGATAAAAATCTCTTTATAGCTAAAGATGGTAAACAACTTAAAAGTCAATCTGATGGAATGCAATTACATTCGTCTATAACTGAGGGGAACACCAGAATAGTAGCCATCAAGCTGATAACCTTAACAAACAAAAAATCTAAACAAACACGGGTTGATTACGAAAGTTGTCTGGACGATACCAATCACTATGGCAAACTTTATACCCATGTTTAATTTTTTTTAAATGCTTCCGATGTCATAGATATTGTTTTCACAATTTACTATTGAATTATAATGCTTCATATAGGGATATTACACAGTTGCTGTAGTTACTCGTGATTCCGGGCAGTAGACTTGAGGGAGTCTGCTACCCGGATGAGAGGGAGGCGTTGCGCAGAGACCGGCGCGCTGCTTGGAATATAGATTTTGGAGGGGTGGGCTCATTACTCCTACCCCTCCCAGAGAGGCAGCCTCAACAAGGTATTTCGCTTCCCGGGCGTCTGGATGAATTTGGTTTCCCAGGCTCGGGTGGAGCGATTAGAGGTACACCCCGGGGGTTTTTAGTCAGTAAGAGTCTGACACACCGGGGTTGCTGCCCTCACAGCGGCCCTGATGGTCCTATGTAGGACTTTCCACCGGGACAAAAAGTGACACGTGATTGCTTGGGTAGAAAGAAACATACCTACTTATAAATGACCTCAAAAGTTAAACAACAAAAATTAAAAAGTTTAATGGGTAAACTGATTATATTGCTGGCATAATAATATGTATTCTATGGGAGTGGAAGCTGCTCGCGTCCGTAGGCTTTACCTTAGCTTCCCTACACCTGACTCCTGGGTGGTTCTAAACGAGCAGCGGTGAGGTGGTAGGGCGTCGGTGCCCGTCTGGATCGCGACCACAGTACATGGGTGGAAAGCCCGTCATAGTGACCAGTTTCGGCTTGTTGCGTTTCGGGATCAGCTTGTGTATATCCGGTAGCATATATACGTAGAGACCTTCAGTCGTGGTATATGTGGGCCGACATGACGACGGAGACTATCAATGGATTTTCATCCTTTGATAGTCGCTTTCGATTTTGGACTACACTGTACTTATCATCGGGTACTCTGTAGTCACAATGTCGAGCCAGTGTAAAAAAAAGTGTAATTCCAAATTATAGTTTATCTCTGTGCTAAATTATATGTATATCCGTTCAGCCGTTCTGATGTGATTGATGAACAAAAACTACCCACACTATTCAATAATAAGTAATCATATATTTATCGTCTTAGCTGGTGCCACAGGAGCAGTTGAAGACTGGGTGAAATATAGATTCAACCCACCAATCGCAGTGACTTATCTTCTAAGAGACATGGGGACATGGGGCTATACGCTGCCGGTGAACCAAGTCCTTCCTTCATGCGAAGAAACATTCGACTCCTTCATGGCGATCATTAGAGAAGCAAGATTTATTAATGTGCTGTAAACGAGATTTAACTTAAATTATATAACATTTTTATAAAATTTATAAATTAAATAAACATATATTTTACTGACTGTTTCTCTTTCAAAATTTAGAACAGCGTGTAGAAAGTGACTGTATTTTTATTTTTTTTGTGTTACTTTTGTGTTACTTGGAATCAGTCACAGTTTCGTTTAAAGTTGTTATTTATACATTCTACAATATTGTCCTTTTGTGTTGTGTCTATGTATGTATGTATATGTGTTTTCTCTTTTTGGAATTATTTTATTATTCCTTAATGTAAACTAGCTTTATATATTAATCACTGTGCATGCTGTGGTGCCCTATAATTGTGGGGGCATTTATATGTTCTATTTAAGTACCATGATCCTTTTGTTTTCTTGTCTAATGTAACCCATGTTGGGCACCCTATTATGTAAAATAAAATAATAAAAATAAAATAAATAACCTGTGTTTTATTAGACGCTATATGTATACTTTTTTTTTTGTTAACCCGGTGTAAATCCCTACGGAACGTCAGGGGAAGTGGTGAGGGCCACTTCCCCCGGTGTGTCGGACCTGCCCCGACTAAAACCACCGGGGTGCCAGCACTGCCTCTCCTCGCCTTCGCCGAGCCTGGGAATCCGGATACTTCCGACCGCTATATGTATACTGCTCGACAGGGAGAACTGCGCTGTCTCGACAAGGCCGTTGAAGGAAGCAAGAGGCGTATATATAGGCGAAATATCCAAGATATTTGGTATAATTTACCAAATTTATAATATCATATTATTTGCCGAAAATAAAACTTAGACTTGTAATACAAACCGTGTATTGTAACGATAAAAAACAAAACTTTCCCCTTTCTAATAATAAAGGAATAGAAATGTAGCCAGAGATGGGCAAAATGTAATCTGATTAATGATTAACGATTGCAAAATGTAGTCGTAATTTAAATTTTGTTGCTCTTTAATCATGATTAAAGCCCTTCAAAACATTAAGGAGTCGTAAATGTATATGTGATTGAGGATTCCAGAGTGTTTAAAATATAGATGAGCAAATTGCAGTCATAAAAATGATGAAAAACGCAAAATGTAATCGTAAACATTGTTCATTAATCCGATTACATTTTGCCCATTTGCGAATGTAACCTTATTTTAAACATACCATTTAATGTTATGTGTTTTTTATCAGTGAATCCATTTATGGTAAACAGCCCTGAAAAAGAATTTAATTTGTTATGATTAAAAATGATATTGAAGCATATCTTACTGTAGTAATAAAGGTTTAAGATAATATTTATAATCTATTATATTGATTATTAATGCATTAAAAATATATAAAACTAGCGGTCCCGGCAGACCTTGTTCTGCCCTATTTCTCTATAACAAAGTCACATTGTTTTTTTTTTATGTTAATAGCTTCCCCGTCAGATTTTTTTGAAAATTGTTTGAAGCAACCTGGCCTTAATGCTATATGTATAAAAATTGACGAATATTGACATTAATATTTATACGTCACTCAATAATTGTTTTGCCTTCCCGGAACCCGTCCACTAACATTTAAACTTTATGGTGTGGTATTAAAGTTCAAAATGACTTATAACGATTTTTTTGTATGAGAATGCAGCAAAGTGTTATTTTTAAACAGTTGTAGGGAATTTTTAAAATTTTTCTCTCCGTAATAACCTTCCTCAGACTTCATCAAACACAACAAAAAAAAAATCAGCCAAATCGGTTCAGCCGTTCTCGAGTTTCGCGCTTATCAAGACATTTTGCGATTCATTTTTATACAGGGTTATAGGTAACTAACGCACGGCCTCTTAAGGGTGGCTTTGATTTATCAAGACTGACAACTTTTGTTGTACGACTTTTGCCAAAACCTAATACATCGTTAGATTTTTTTTTTTTAGTTTTAGTGTGAATATCTAGTCATCGTTAGCTCTATATTCCAACTTTCATTCGATCTGGCGTAGGTATCCAATCAGCTGGTGCTATGCAGTCGTGCGCAAAGTTACGATGCTACGCAGCGTTAAGGATCGTGTAGCAGAAAGTTTATTAACCCTATACCTTGTTTATTTTACAAAGTCGCTTATAACAATTATTTGAACGTAAATTTCCATATTTAGTTAAATAGTGAAAATAAATGTTTATTGATTGACGTACTAATACACTATTAAAACAAACTAGAATCAAAATAAAACATTAAATAATTGTTTCACAAACAAAACCAACCTATTATTTGTCTGCCATAGGGAACATCGTAAAATGAACAAGGTAAAGGCCTCTACGTAAGTTAATGTTTCAAAGGTTGTACAATCTGTACATATTTATACACTGAATCCACAATCCCTTCATACTTATCCAGGCTTAGGACTGGCTACACTAAAAAATAAAAAAGTAAATAGAAAAACACGAACATTGATACGTAATCAAGCAATTCATCGCACCAAAAGAGGCGCGCGGTCTGTTTGAAGATAGATAATTGCAAACTATTTTTTAATGTAGGCGTATTTAAAAAGTGGAATCACTCTATTTACAATAATTAAACTATTTACAAAAATACTCACAAATCTATTTACTCGGTGTCAACACATTCGGAAATAGTCTCGCGGACTCACGGCAAGCTTCAGACAGATTGTCACCGCACCGAGCATAAACACGCACCATTTCGGTATATTCAATGTTAGTGTATCGATTTGACATTGTGATTTATGAAACGAACGCGTCACTGGGACAACTAACACATGCTGAGCGCACACGCAAGCAAATTTGCGACTGACATGACCCGTGTTACACAGTAGTCAAGCACATGTCGCCACGCCCGCTCACCGCGCCGCAGACCCCTTTCTTCGTTAGTAGCGACATAAGACGCCGCGCACTACGTAAGTCTGTCTTCGGTCGCCTTTGTCAGCGTGGCGCGATCGCCGCCTTACGAAGAGTTAAAAAGTTCAGAACTGCAAATCTGATTTTTATTTTTTTTGTATGGGAAAAAAAGTAATTGAATTAGAAAAAGTCGTACAACAAAAGTTGTCTGTCTTGATAAATCAAAGCCACCCTTAAGAGGCTGTGCGTTAGTTACCTATAACCCTGTATATAAGATTAAGTGTGACAAATTAATAGATAAGCATAAAGTGGATTCAGCCACTAATCCATATCTGCTCACCCTGAATGGGTTATAGCGTGATGCTAAAATATATTTTTTTTTCTATTTATTTAAGGGACTTTGGTGCCTCGGCACATGCCAGCCCCATCGTATCCTAAACATACACTACTAACATTTATTTCTGGTGGGGAGCCATCAGCCTGAACAACTCCTTTGCTTCGGCTGAGTAAGGTCTCGCTAAAATTCCGCAGAACATGCCTACATCAAATTTGTTCAGGCTAAAGGCTCCCATCAGAGAATCTCTTGCAGACTGAGATCGGACACACTCCATCATCAAATGTTGTACGTCATCTACTTGCTTACACGTGCTGCAGTTCGGTGACTCCACAAGCTTCATCATATGTTTAAATTTGCCTGATGGAATGTGACCCGCCCTCAGCCTGTGTGCTACCACTACAAGTTGTCTGCTAATGACTTCATTAGCAAACCATGGCAGATGAGGAAGCTCACATTCTAGCGTCTTGTACCATATACCTTTGGTCAAAGATCGTTTATTAAAAAAGTTTTTCCATGCATTAAAACAAATATCTTTATATTTGGGTAAAAGTTCCGTATAATCTGGTCTAAAATTATAATACTCTCCTTAGTTATAAAATTAATAATTCATTATTAAAAAAACATTCAACAACTAATCAACTTTCAGACGATTGTAGATTAAAAATTTCAAGACTTTTATTCGGCAATAAGTAATGCCCATATATTTACTGAACTCAGAATGATGAGTAAAATGGTTTGCTTAATTATTCTCTTCTTCTAGAACGTAAGAATGTAGTTTAGGATGCAATTAGGTATGTTCTGTAAAATATTAGTTTCCATATAAATAATGTCTATGTAAAATAAAGATGAAATATTATTAAGTTTAAATGCATAATGAAATTGTATCAAATTTCTTAATATTGAATCATTACTTAAAAGATGAAAGCTCTGTCTTATCTACAAGCCGATGTAATCATTTGCATGGACCCTTTAAGTGAGCTACCCTTGTTCATATTGCACTTACCCCTGAGTTTATTATGTATCCACAAACTTAAGTACACATTATCATTGGTGTAATATAATGTTTATTACTCCTATATTATTGCTTTACGTCATGCGCTTTATAGACCATTAAATGGTTATTATATAATGTCTTCGCAGACCATCAGTAGCTGAGCGTGAAGCTACTACGTTTGTGGCAAAATTAAATTTAAGTACACCATGTACAAATTAACTCTAATTTTAACATTACTGGTTACTTTTGTGACTAATGAAAAATTTCGCTTTGATAATTACACGTTGTATAAAATTTTGCCAAATAATGATGCTCAAATAAAAGTTCTACAAGATTTATATGCTAGTGATAAAAGATTCGATTTCTGGAGTGATCCCGTGCCTCATGCTGAATATGTAAGCGTTCTATCAGCACCGCAAGACAAAGCTGATTTGGAAGATTTATTGAATACTCATGCAGTATCATTTTCAGTTAGTTTAGAAAATATACAAGAGTAAGTACCTTTTAAACGTTTATATTCAGTAAGGGCATAAATCATCAGTGTGTATGCACACCAATATAAATAAATCAATAACATATAATAATTAAAAAAATGTTTTTAAGTAGTATTTAAATATTTCAGAGCTATAGATAAAGAAGTTGTGAGAAAGTATGAAAGAAATAATGTACGAAGTATGCAATGGGATGCTTATTATACTCTAGATGAAATTTACGCTTGGATAGATGATTTAGTGATAGCGTATCCAGGCATTGTAACTTCTGAAATAGCAGGAGTATCCTACGAAGGAAGAGAAATAAAAGGACTTAGAATTTCCCATGGTGAAGGCAAAAAGGTTATTTTCATAGAAAGTGGTATACATGCAAGAGAATGGATAACACCTGCTACCGTATGTTACATTGCCACAGATTTATTAACTAGCGACGATGAGGAAACCAAAGCAGCAGCAAGAGATTTTGACTGGTATATCTTCCCCGTCACTAATCCTGATGGATACGTTTGGAGTCATACCGATGTAAGTTGACATAACCATTTCTTTACTTTTAACTAAGGTGGTGTTATGTGTATCAAATTATATAGTTTGAAATTTTAATAATTTTAAAAACTTATAATCTCTCTTTTACTTCTGTTTTATAGTTTCGACTTTGGCGTAAGAGCAGGAGACCCGTTGGTTCAGAATTTGGAATTGATTTAAATAGGAACTGGAATAGTAACTGGCTTGGTATGTTGTATTTGTATTACATTGACTGTTGTTCATTTATATTAAAATTTCGCTAGTTTATCTTTCTACTATCGTTAAACACAGGTTTCTGTTCGCGGATTCGCTCCCGTAAAATTCCCGTTTCGAGTTAGAACGAAATAATAAATATATAGTGCCTATATACACCTTGAAGGTCCTTCGAAATATTATTGAGTTTTTTTAATAGGATGTAGGTATCTATAGTTTCGAAAATTGACTGCTAAATATAAACAAATATTAGCGCTTTATAATATTATTATAAAAAGTACAGATTACATCATTAATAAGACTAAAAAGAAAGAAAAAAATTAATAAATTTTGTGCAAGAATTTCCCATTATTAATTTCTACATTCAACTTCAAGCATAATATTGTAAATCATAAAATAAACACGATAGGTTCTATAATTCAAGTATGAATCTATTCTTTGAACGAAATATTGTTTAAATGTTTCTTACTGTAATTACAGTGCTAGGAGGTAACACAGATCCATCGACGGATAACTACGCGGGTCCTGGGCCATTTTCCGAACCAGAGAGTAGAACTCTGTCTACATACCTGATCAATATGAGCCACAGAATAGAAATATACCTGTCTTTTCACTCCTCTGGACAGCTGTTACTATTGCCTTTTGGGAATACCACGGAACCGCTGTCAAACTATTATGATGCTGTAAGAGGTTATTTTTATTTTTAGTTACCTAACTGATCGTAACGGTTTAAATTTTTCCTATATTTCTTTTTTTAACGGAATATATTTTTTATCCTAACATAGCATAGTTATCGGACCACGACTGATGGTAAGCATTCTACAGTCAAAAAACAGCAACGACTACCAACAGCAAAAAAGCCATCAACAGCCGCAGCGATCATGCCGGCCTGCACAAATATCTCTTCACGCTTCGCTCAAAAGATCCAATATCATAGGATGATGGGAACACGCTCGCCGGAAGACCATTCCACAGCCCAACGACGACAAATGTAAGAGTTAGAGAACTTCTTAGTCCTAGCTGGTATGTAAGTTACCGAAAAGCCGTGACTCCGTAGACCTGCGCGCGTGGTTCTGCTAAGGAAAGGAGAGGGAGGTAAAATCTTGGGAGTCGAAGCTGCTCGCGTCCGTAGGCTTTACCCTAGTTTCCCTACACGTGACTCCTGGGAGGTGCTAAACGAGCAGCAGCGAGGTGGTAGGGCGTCGGTGCCCGTCTGGATCGCGACCACAGTACATGTGTGTAAAGCCCGTCATAGTGACCAGTTTCGGCTTGTCGCGTTTTGGGATCAGCTTGTGTATATCCAGTAGCTCATATACCTAGAGACCATCAGTCATGGTATATGTGGGCTGACAAAACGATGTAGACTATCAATGAATTTTCATCCTTTGATAGTCGCTTTCGTTTTTGGACTACACTGTACTTACCATCAGGTACTCTGTAATCACTATGTCGAGCCAGTGTAAAAAAAAAGCTCCTCAGAACATTCGCCATGATACAGACCGAATGATTACACGGATGAATTATTTTTAATGTTTATGACCGGTGGTCGTGGGTGTGTTGGTAGAATGATACGGATTTTGGCGTTTTACTGTTTATTTGCACTTTAAGGCACACCGAACTGGCACCTACACGCACGTACTCTAGCCCTGGGTCTCGGTGGTCGACTGCTTTAGCTAGAGCATCCCTTGCGCGCGCGCACCCCTTACCCCGCGCGTCCCGTAACACCCTAACGACCTTTAGGGCGTTTAACATTAACATGTGTCGGGCGGCGTGTACATGCTATATGTGTCGGACCTGCCCCGACTAAAACCACCGGGGTGCCAGCACTGCCCTCCCTTCGCCTTCGCCGAGCCTGGGAATCCGAATACTTCCGACGGCTCGGCGGGCGTTGGCCTTTGGGCAGGCCTCCTCTCGTGGAGGGGGATTTAAGCCCCTCGCCTCCTCTCTGTGGGACCGGCGTGTGGGCACACACACGCCGACCCTTCCTCTCTGCACTGGACGGGGAACGCCCTCAACGTCACCCGCCCAGCCAGTGTCAGGAGGGGAGCTCGTCGCGCTGGGAGTCCTGCGCGAACTGCTCCCTTCTCCCGAGCCGCCTTGTTCTGCGGCGGCGCCGAGGGTTGCGGGGATTGGCGATATGCCTCTCCCGCTCCGCCGCTTCTTTCACACTCATGACGGCCTCGCAAAAGGCCGCCATCCCTCTCCACGCCGCCTAGCTGTTGGTGACCGCACGAATTACGGCCGGCAGCGATAGGTCGTTGCCGACATGTTGGTCAAGTTTGGCCCTCTCATTAGCCCAGGCTGGGCATTCCTCTAAGGCATGTTGTGCCCTCTCTACGAGGCAACCGTCGCAGTGGTTGCACATTTCCGTCGGCTCGCTCCCGGGTATCAGCCTCAGCTATCTCCCGAAGCTGCCGTGCCCCGAGAGTACCTGAGTCATCCGGTACGTGAGCGAGCCATGAGCGCGTGACAACCACTGCCTAAGAGTTGGACGGATTCCCTCGAACATGCTATATGTCACAATTCTTTATAATTTTATAAATTAGAAAAGATTTGAAAATCGGCACAGTAGAATATTTGGAGAAACTATAAAAAATAGTTGAATTATTAATTTATTTATAAATATGTAATTTTAGATGAATATTGGCAGACGCGCAATGGGAGCACTATCTGTTAGATTTGGAACCGAATATACAACAGGAAATATTGCTGAAGCTATTTGTAAGTATTTATATATATATATAAACAATAATTAAGTTTATTATGTGATAAATATAATTCATGGTCAGCAATATATTTAACATTTATCAATATACCGTCATTTATGAATAATTTGCATAATTATAAAAACATTAACTATGGAATCCATGCTATAAAAGTATTTTATCTCTATTTGTAACCTAATTTCGTCAGACATTGCCACTGATACATTTCTAAATTTCTATTCTAAATATTAAAACTGGCTAGTGAAATTATGACATTAGTAATAATTAGTAATTAGTGAAATTATATATATATATATATATAATTATAGGCGAACGCTTTACCTCAATCACACCTGGTGGAAGGTGAAGATGAGTCCGATGAAGAACCGCGTCCGCCCAATAAATGCCTATTCACTCTTCTCTTAAAGACTCTCAGGTCAAAAGATCGCGGAAATATGGCCGCTGGAAGCATATTCCACTCCCTAGCCGTTCGCACGATGAATGTAGAAGCGAATCTTTTCGTGCGGATATAAGGAACATCCACCACATACGGATAGTAGTCGACACGACGTCTAGTGGTGTTGTGATGAAATATATATATGATGATGATGATGTCCTAGCCGGTTTCGGCTACGGCGACTGTTTCAACACCGGTTAAGAAATTCGAGATCCAGTTTTCGGAAACAGTCAATTGCGCAGGAGATATTTAAGTGCATAACTGGACGCGCAGCCAGAAAAGCACTCTCTCGTCCGAGCTCCCTCAGGCCCGATGGAAAGGAGAACCAGTACGATCGGGAGGGAGCGGGATGCAGGTTTGGTCGAGTTGGTTTGGTTGTGATGTTATGTATTCTTTCATTGTTGTTTTTTTTATATAAATATGTTTGTTGTGTGTTGTTATCTTTTGGCTCAATAAACTTTTTCTTTCTTTCTTTTCTTTTCTTTTTTTTTAGTTGTCCTTCTCTGAACACCTGGTTGAATTGCGGTGTTAAAGAGATACCTTAGTCGCCTTTTACGACACCTCAGCAAGAAGAGGGGGGTGCTATTCTATTCTGCCGGCAGCCACCACGGCTTAAAATAAAAAAAATAAATAAAAAAATATATATAAAAATAAAATAATATATATATATATGTCTGCTGATATAAAGTTTTTATTATCACTTTAGACCACGCTACGGGCACCAGCGTCGATTGGGTAAAGGAGCATCTGCACGTTCCCTTGGTATATTGCTACGAGCTTCGAGACCGTGGTACTTATGGTCATTTACTTCCACCCGATCAGATCTTGCCCACAAGTCTGGAAACAATGGATTCAGTGATAGACCTCATTCATCAAGCAAGAAGATTTGGTTATTTAAATAGCGGGAATCATGTGATGGTTTCAGTAACAATGATGCTAATAGGACTTTTTGTAAAATATATTTTGTAGCTTTGTTCATTAAACATATAAATTGTATTAAATATTATCTTTTTTTTTACTCTATGTATGTTAATAATGATGAAAGTCCTGGTTGACTTCGACCCTGGTGAAGTTTCCAACCCACTACACCGATCCAGACTAATCAATAACTACCCAACTACTACTCAACTAGATATCTAGAAGAAGACTAAAACAGCTGATTGTAGAGGCCTACAAAAAGCGAAACAATTCCTACAAGCTAGATCAACAGCATTTTTTTCAGATGATTTAGTGTTTAAAACCCTAAACAAATTATAGATTTAAAAAAAAAGATGATTTAGTGAAGTTAGTCATTAGATTACTTTTACTAGCTGTAGGTAACTCAAATTCTGCGAGGTTGTGATGAAGCAGAAGGAGGCCGCCGAAAGGGTCAGAGAGCGAACATCTTCTCTGGCCACTTGGCGGCCAAGTCACCGACGCCGAAGGGACGCGTTTGCCTAGAGCGAGAGCGACATCCCTCGGTGACAATAACCGGACAGTAGACTTGAGGAAGTCTGCTGCCCGGAGGAGAGAGAGGCGGTTAACGGTGTCCGGCGCTTCGACTGAGAGAGAGGTTTTGGAGGAGTGAGCTTTTACTCGTACCCCTCCCAGAGAGATAGCTTTAACAAGGCCTTTTGTTTCCCGGGCCTCTGAATGAATTTGGCCTCCCAGGGTCGGGTGGAGCAGTTAGAGGGACACCCCGGAGGTTTTTGGTTAGTAGGAATCTAACACATCAGGGTCGCTGCCCTCACAGTTTCCCTGATGGTCCTATGCAGGATTGCCCCCGTGGATACAAAACAAAAAAAAAGTTTAATTCAAATGCCATCTATTAACTCCATATCTAACTTATGAATTTTATATCCCGATATAATTATTCACGATAGCTTTAAATCTGTACTTAACGTAGTTTTTAACACTATCAATAAAAATTTACCAATATCTAACTGTGACATTTAATCGCATTTAAAAATATGGAGATTATTATCTAGCAATAAACGCATACTTTTGTCAAAGATTAGTTTTGTTATCAAAATTATTTATTTCTATAATCATCAATTTAGATAATACAAGTGCCATGCTTTATCATCCTTTTTACGATAGACCCATAAAACGACTCTAATTAGTCTTTATATGAAGTGGCTATGTGTTAGTTGTTAAATAAAATATAATAATATATCGTCAAGCTGTATCACTTTCGGGCTAATCAGAGATACATTAAAAATCTAATACTTATATATCCTTCGATGTAACAAATTCAGTGAAAATGTTTCGAGTAATATATATTGTGGCTTTTTTATTAACGACAAATGTTTTAAGTGAAAAGTTTAGGTTTGATAATTATACATTATATAAAATAATCCCAAATGATAATCATCAAATAAAATTGCTCCAAGAATTACATGACAATGATTTGAGATATGATTTCTGGACCAGTCCGGGAGTATCAGCAAAATTTGTTAATCTTATGTCTAGTCCTGAAAATAAGATCGATCTTGAGAACTTCCTAATTAAAAATGAAATAGAATATACAATCAGCATGTCAAACATACAGGAGTAAGTAATAACATCAAATAATTTCATCCTAACTATATAAAGTGTACAAACAAATTAACAGCTGAAAATAATTGAAAAATATTTACGCAAGTTTAGTACAATCCAATGAAAACTATTGATAATAGATTTTCTTTTTCAAATCGAATATATCAATTTTATTTTATTTTCAGAGCTATAGATAAAGAAAAAGTTAAATCTTACATGAGAGGTGATATTAAAAGCATGCAATTTGATGCATATTATACTCTTGAACAAATTAATGCTTGGATGGTTGACCTTGTCAGAACATACTCTAATATAGTAGAGTTGATAGTAGGCGGACGTTCTCATGAAGGTCGTGATATAATAGGTATTAAAATATCTCACGGACCTGGTAGAAAAATTATTTTCTTGGAAGGCGGTATTCACGCTAGAGAATGGATTTCTCCTGCTACAGTTAATTTCATTGTCAATGAATTGCTTACAAGTGATGATGAGGAAATTCAGTCAGCAGCAAGAGAATACGATTGGTACATATTCCCGGTAACTAATCCAGATGGATACGTTTGGACTCACACTCAGGTGAGAAATAATGTTTAATAACTAAAATTAAGTACTTCATAATCTACACTCCAGTAATGATAATTCTAAGTAACTTCTTTAATACTTTTAAATCGAAAATTGGCTTTCAATGATATATTTGACGACATTGTTCGGTTACAGTTTTTTGGTAGTATTTATAACATATTATTATGTATTCTGTAGTAATATAGACCTATATAATATTGCTTTTCAGTTCCGAATGTGGCGCAAAAATAGACGCCCAATCGGTTCAAACTTTGGCGTTGATTTGAATAGAAATTGGAATAATAACTGGTTGGGTACGAATATTTTTTTCATTTCTGTTTTGTGTATGTTATTTTTTATGATTAAAGAATGAATTTATATACTTTATTTTACTATTTGGCAGTAACGGGAGCAAGTACTGATCCTTCTAGTGACCTCTACGCTGGTCCAGGCCCTTTCTCCGAGCCCGAAAGTAGATCACTGTCAAGCTACCTCAGAACTATTCAAGACAGAATTGATCTGTACCTTTCTTTCCATTCTTTTGGTGAATTACTGCTATTGCCTTTTGGAAATTCCACAGCTCCTTATGCAAATTATCATGATGCGGTTAGTATATTTGAAATAACTCATCGTTTTATTAACACTTGTAGCGCGGATAAGGACGGCTAAGGAGTGGAATATGCTACCAGCGGCCGTATTTACGCGATCTTATGACCTGGGAGTCTTTAAGAAAAGAGTGAATAGGCATTTGCTAGGCGGACGCGGTTCATCGTCGGACTCATCTTCGCCATCCAGCAGGTGTGATTGAGGTCAAGCGTCGCCTATAAGTTAAAAAAAAAATCTAGCGGCGTCTATAACGGACTACCTAATGTGCAGCGTACGGGAGCTTCCCTACTTTGGTGCACCTATCATGAAATCTTGAATTGACCAATCAGAAGACGCGTCCCGTATAATACAAGGTCGGGACATTCAACAAAATATAACGGCCGTGACCGTTGGTGAAGAAGGCGAGCAAGGTTTTTGAAATCGTGATGCATTGGCTCAATTAACACTAAACAAATGTTCAATCAAACTACAGGCTTAATTTCCACGTTTCAGTTTTTATGCATTTGGAATTTGTAATACTTTTAAAATGCAATAGAAAATATTTTATTGTATCCAAAAAACACACATTTTACATTAACTACTAATTCAATTTTTTTAAAGCCGTTTTGTCACTTATTTATATTTTGTGTTCACTCAATTATATTACCATTCTGTATGACCGGCAAACTAATGATCACAATTTCTTCGTATACTTGCGATAATTATAAATTCCTTTGAGAATTTACCATAATAACCTAATTACTTAAATTGCCTTATTATCTAGCTAAAGATTACGTTCGTCTACAAAATAATAGCTTTTAAACTGACAATGTTTACTCAAATTGATAATTAGTCAAATTGATAATTATCAGATTAAATTGTAATTTAGCAAAATATGTACATTATATGTCTATTTTAGTGAAATAATCATATTGGCTCTAATGTGTATTTAATTATTATAAATCAGTATTATTTCGAAAAACGAAATAAAAAAAAATACGGTCAGTTATATAGTCTAAAAATTGTTGACTTTAAGAGCATAGATTATATTGACTGTTCTGGCTTTCCTTATGGGTGGTCGCTATATGCCACTGATAGATATATTGTACTGCATACACAGACAGATGCATTGTGCACATTGGTTAGAAACATAGATGGCCAAAATGTAATCAGATTAATAAAATTGATTACGACTACATTTTACGTTTATGACCATTAATATACCTGCATTTTGATCATCTATATTTTAAACACTACAGAATCCCAGATTGCATACACATTTATGATTTCTTTATGTTTTAAATGGATTAAATCTTGATTACAGAGCAATAAAATTAAAATTGCGACTACGTTTTGTAATCGTTAAACATTAATCAGATTACATTTTGCTCATGTCTGGTTAGAGACCATATTAGGAATAATCGGTTAGAAACTAATCGTTCCAATTACTGACATGCGAATATACCCGTCCGTTCTTTTTATTTTATTAGTTCCATTTAAACAGATATTTAAAACTATTCCAGATGAGTATTGGAAGGCGAGCAATGGGCGCTTTATCTGTTAGATTTGGTACTTTATATACTACTGGAAATATTGCTGAAGCTATATGTAAGTATATATTTAAAAAAACGGATGCATTTGTTATTTTTCATTCTATAGTATCCATTTTCGACTCCAAATCACTTATCTCGTAGTATTTTACCCTCTACGCTCTAGAGTTTGCTCAAGAGCTTTATTTTCTGGTTCCACGATGTAGTTTCGACTATTCCCTTGTTGACCACATAACCATAATATGTCATGTTGAATACATAATAATGGTGGATATTATCTATCTCCGCACTAAAAAGTACTTTTCTTCTTTCATAACATAAATTCATTGTTCGTTTTTGAACACAAATTAATCTTCCTTAAGCGGTATTGTTTGTTATTGGTGTTTTTACTTTTGAACGCAGACTATAGCAACTTCTAACTGCGGAACAATAGCATGAAAATTTTACATTTATTTATTATTTTTAAGATTTTCAATATTTGTTATAAAGAAAGTAGTTTGTTTTTATAAATAAATGAAATAATACGAGCAGCGAGGGGATGATATACGCTCACCGCTTCTATTTTTCTATATTCTTACCATTTGGGAGTCTTTAAAAGATGAGTAATTAGGCAATAGACGGGAGAATGCAGTCCATCTTAAACTTGCTTCAGGTTTAATTGAAGTGACACGTTTTCTTGTGGATTATAAAAAAAAACACATAAAATTATGTAAGTCCATTGTCCTATGATAACAGGTCTTCAAGTATCAGGTTCGCACGGGCTCATTTTCCGCAACTCGACGTCTGAGTGCGCCAATTTTGCGTGAGACCGGGCCAGGGTGATTTCAATCATCCCAGCCCAGCTCTTTCAGGAAATCCACCAACCGCCTGATATGCTGGTTGCTCCCGGAAGGGACCTTGGTGTGCCTAGGTGTTGTGCCCGGTACACTGCCAGTTTACTGCACTCGAAGAGGACTTGCCTGGCTATCTCCTCTTCGATAATAAGTCTTTTAAGAGAAGAGTGAAATGATATTTGTGTAGGCATGATCGCTGCGGTTATCGATGGATTTTTTGCTGTTGGTAGTCATTGTGTCATTAGGGAGTTGAAGTTGCTCGCGTCCGTAGGCTTTACCCTAGTTTCCCTACACGTGACTCCTGAGTGGTGCTAAACGAGCAGCAGCGAGGTGGTAGGGCATCGGTGCCCGTTTGGATCGCGACCACGGTACATGAGTGTAAAGGCCGTCATAGTGACCAGTTTCGGCTTGTCACGTTTCGGGATCAGCTTGTATATATCCAGTAGCTCATATACCTAGAGACCTTCAGTCGTGGTATATGTGGGCGGACATGACGATGTAGACTATCAATGGATTTTCATCCTTTGATAGTCGCTTTTGTTTTTGGACTACACTGTACTTACCATCAGGAACTCTGTAGTCACTATGACGAGCCAGTGTAAAAAAATGTCGTTTTGAACTGCGCCATGCTTACCATCAGTTATGGTGTGGTCACTGTGCCGTGTCAAGATAAAAAAAGTGGTAGAGTGACTATAATATTGTTTTAATCAATCAATTTCTAGATCTTGCAACGGGAGGAAGTATCGACTGGGTCAAAGAGCACCTGAACGTTCCTCTAGTATACTGCTACGAATCCCGTGACCGTGGGCAGTACGGTTTCCTTCTCCCAGAAGATCAGATACTGCCAAACAGTCTGGAGACGATGGATTCGATCATAGAGATGATCCATCAAGCGAAGCGGCACGGGTATATGAAGACAAGCGATAGTAGTCACATTAAAGGGTCTATTCTTGTGCTGGTTATTGCCATGATGTCTTTATTGTGGTATATGTAATTTTTTCAAACAAGTATTTTTCTTGTTCAACATTTAACAACTTAATGACAAAATTTTATTATAATAAT
Source organism: Automeris io (assembly GCA_036320925.1). Classification (NCBI taxonomy): domain Eukaryota; kingdom Metazoa; phylum Arthropoda; class Insecta; order Lepidoptera; family Saturniidae; genus Automeris; species Automeris io. The sequence continues at coordinate 1,919,086 of JAUDJH010000018.1, forward strand.
TCTAATAAATGTCACAACATTGCAAGCACTTTTTCATACGAAAATTAATACATATTCCATCTAATTTGAAAGCAAATAAACCAAAAGCACAAGATTTCTATGAGTGGACTTACTGTAAAAAACCAAGCAAGTTTTTAGTTTAAAATGTGGTTAGATTTATCTGTTACAAAAACTAAGTAAAAATAAAATCATTCTAATTCAATAAAATATATGTAATATAACTGAATAATATTGCATTTTTTATTTATTTGGGACTACATTTGTGTTGGACAATTAAATTACTAAAATAACTATTTTAACCACGTTGGACGCCAGATATGACCGGTGGTCGTGGGTGTGGTTTTGGTAAGACACGAATTTGGCGTTTTACAGTTTATTTGCTTTTTAAGGCACACCGAACTGCGACGTACACGCACGTACTCCCGCCTTGGGTCTCGGTAGTCGACTAACTTCTAGAGCCGTGCGCGCGCGCATCCTCTTACCCCGCACGTCTCGTAACACCCTAACGACCCTTAGGGCGACAAGAGCGTATCGGGTTACGCCTACATGCTATACTATTTTATTTACACAGAACAAAATATTTTAACGTATAAAAAAAATATCTTAAGCGCTCCATGACTTAAATATGGCTATGTAATGTAGCTATTTGTAATCTATTCATAGAGACTATTCCAATGAGCTCAAATACGATACTTGTCCTATAAGGTAATGAAGACTTGAGTATTCCGGGCTTTCAGATGCTCCTGCAGCATCAGATCCGGCTTATACTATTTTATTTTAATTGAAATCATATTATAATAAATTTTACGTCAATGAAATCTGTAAAAGAGGTTTATAATCCTTCAATATATAAAAAAGACCTATTTAATAATGAAAAATTATTTATTAGAAAAACAGTTACAAATCAGCATATTAGACAGCTCAACTAAATTCAGCTAAACTCAACAAAGACACTCAAACTAGGACTACCTGTATTTTGTATGTCAGCACATTTCACACAATATGTTACATCCAGTTTATATCCGCTGCGTAGTTCCAATTAATTATTATTTACAAAACAGCGGATCGTATTTTTATAATCATAGTTGAGGACACTCTCATTCCAATCTTCTTACAAACAAAATACTAAATCAAAATCGACTGCAAAAGGAGCTTCGGTGCCATAGAAAAACATACAAATACAGAGAGCTCCAGACACAGGTCCGCAGAACTACAGGTTTATAGTTGCACTCAATCTAAATATATATAACTCAAAGGTGACTGACTGACTGACTGACATAGTGATCTATCAACGCACAGCCCAAACCACTGGACGGATCGGGCTGAAATTTGGCATGCAGGTAGGTGTTATTACGTAGGCATCCGCTAAGAAAAAAGTAAAGACGCAAAAACTTTACCTAAGTAATGATTCTTAACGCGAGCAAAGCCGCGGGCAATAGCTATTAAACTTATAAACCTCGATCTTAAAAAAAGACAGTAATGATTACACGAAATCCAATAGTAACATTAATTATTATTAATTTAACATTATTTCCGTCTTCAAAGTTAGTTTCTTATTTAAACTCAGTTCTAGGATTAAACGTATTGTAACAAACAAGACCAGTATCATCTATAAGTAAATACTATTTTGAGATAAAAGCTGAAAGACTTTCTATTGACTGTGGCTGTCGTATAACAAATACCATGTGAAGATTTTGCCCGTGGCTATTACGCGCTATGAGAGCGGTCATTGGACCAGTTTATGCAATATACTAAATTCAAAAACATTATTTTTTTATACTGTATCGATAAAGTATATCAGTTTTAGGGTGGGTAGAGATGAAAAAATTCTGTATCTACTTTACGTTTATATGTCGTACCTATGAAATTAAGAAATTATTTGAGAGATAATTTAATACAAAACACTCATTTGTTATCTTAACAGTGAAGCTGAAGCAATATATGTTATAAGTTTTAGTAAGTTAATTTAATTATTTATTTAATTCTATAGTATTTCTTGTTGCAAGTTTCAAACAGAAACGTCATTATGAAATTAAAATCAGGATAACATAAGTTGCCAACTCAATTCAGAACATTAAAATTTGATATTGTTCTATATAATAACATTGTATGGGCTTACTATCAGCAAATGTATGCAGTTTGAAGTTTATCAGCAAATAATAAACTTCTTCAACACAACATACCATTTTTGGGATTCGGAGATTCCCATTTAATATAACCTAACCTGGAATGTATATACAGACTGTGTTCCATAAGCCACAATCTAATATTATGTAAGGTTTTGTATAGTTCATCCATTTAGCCTTGAACATGAAAATGAATAACAAGGTATTTGTATCTTTTTTAACAAAATATTTTTAGCATAATAAAGTTAAAAACTTTTTCAGAAAAAAGCTACACCGTATACTTTATACGGTGTACCACCGTATAATTCTTACTTATCGATATTTCATTTATTAAATTAATAAGTCTAAACGAAGAACTTTTTACATAGCGAACTGGAATGCAATGATGTAAATATTGTATTTATAAGAAGTCAACGAAAATATACTTTCGTTATTAAAAACTAAATCCTTAAAAGATCCTCCCGTGGCTCATAAAAATATTAATAATATTAAATTATCGTGCTCCATGCATGAAGCGGTCCTCAGAGTATACTCCGTAGAAACGATATCGCGATCATAGCTCTTTGAAACTCTTGCCTCGAGCCATCCGGAACTGCTTTCGGATTCCTTCCACCTTTGTGTAGTTAAATTTATAACCTCTTAGAGGTATGCATAGCTGCTTTGAGCGAAATAATGACCAGATGTACCGGTATATGAGAATCTTTCTAAGGTTTTATAGTAAAAAATGAACCTAATTTCGTCGTTTTCTACTGTATGTTACAACATTTTTGCTCGTAATTATTTCTGTTAGAATGTTATAATTTGGTAATATTATAATGGATTTAAAGACCCACTTGAAACAAACTTTAAGGGTGGGCAGAATAATAAATTTTATTGCTTAAAACGCCCTTAATGGCTGGGTTAACTTCAAAGCTAAATCTAAAGGACATCTATTTTAACAGTTCTTCACCGTTTTTTTTCTTTACATCAAAAATACCACATCTATAGAAGCAGAAGAAAGATTTAAAAGGAAGAATCTTTAAAAGTTTTCTTAAGGTACTAATGTTTAATAAATAATTTTCTTAATAGTCACTATACTGAGAAGAGGAAAATTAAAAATAATATCAAACATCAAAAACCATTAAATTTTTCAAATTATTCATCTCTAGAGTACCAAGGAGTTGTTTTATGTGGTTATTTAAATAATTTAAATTTATGAGAGGGAGGCGGTGTGCATTGTCCGGTGCATCGCCTAAGAGAGGGATTTTGTAGGGGTGGGCTCTTTACTCCTACCCTTCCCAGGTTGTCTCAACAAAGGCTGTTCGCTCCCTGAGCGTTTGGATGAATTTGCTTTCCCAGGCCCGGGTGGAGCGATGAGAGGGACATCCGGGAGGGTTTAGACAGTAAGAATCTAACATAACGCGGTCGCTGCCCTCACAGCGACCCTGATAATGCAGGATTTTCCACTGGGTTACAAATAAAGAGATTTATTAAATATAACTCAAACTGTCAAAAATCATTAAAGTTTTAATAGAGATTGAATTAAAGAAATAATTTCATACATAATAATTGAGCAAATTTCTACTTTTCATAAATCTAATGCACTCGTATGCAAAGCAAAAAGCACCGAACATTCAATTTAGAATTTCACAAGCAAATGCAGGTAGGAGAGAATGTTATAGTCATATTGGTATACAGGCTAATTTTATAGACGAGGGAGATATTCAAGGAGGATATTCAGCATTCGATTCTAATTCCAAATATATAGGAATAGTGATATCTTAATATTAGGTCCTTACATATGAAATTGGCGTTTTTCGTACTGGCCACTTTAATCACAAATTTCTCCTCTTTGGTAAGGAATTCCAAATTCAAATTTGTACAGCTATAGACTCATGTATTTGTGCTTCGATGATCGTCATTCATTTGTTTTTTTCTTCTGTTTTTTTCTGTTTGCGTCACTCATTTTACAAAATGGAAAACTTAAAATATCGCATTATTTACGAGTACGAGTTCCGCCGTGGCACTAGTGCTGCGGAAACAACTCGAAGGGTGAATGATGTGTATGGCGGTCGTGTTGCAAAAGAAAACACAGTTCGTTTTTGGTTCCAACGTTTTCGTTCTGGAAATTTCGACCTGCAGAACAAGCCCCGTGGACGGCCTGAGACTCAAGTTGATAATGAAGAGTTGAAGGCTATTGTGGAAGCGGATCCATCGCAAACCACGTCCGAGTTAGCTGCAGGCTGCGATGTTAGTGATAAAACTGTTTTAATTCACTTGAAGCAAATTGGGAAGATTAAAAAGCTTGAAAGGTGGGTACCTCACGAATTGACTGAAGCAAACCGGCAAACGCGCGTCGACTGCTGCGTTACATTACTAAACCGGCACAATAAAGAAGGTATTTTAAACCGAATCATTACCTGTGATGAAAAATGGGTTCTTTACGATAATCGGAAGCGCTCAGCGCAATGGTTGGATCCTGGCCAGCCAGCCAAATCCCGCCCCAAGCGAAAATTAACCCCGAAAAAGTTACTTGTAAGCGTTTGGTGGACTAGTGCCGGTATTGTTCATTACAGTTTTCTCAAATCTGGCCAGACTATTACGGCTGATGTCTATTGTCAGCAATTGCAAACCATCATGGAAAAGCTAGCGGCTAAACAACCAAGGCTGGTCAATCGCTCCACGCCACTGCTGCTTCACGACAACGCTAGACCACACACTGCACAACAGACGGCTACTAAATTAGAATAGCTTCAATTGGAAAGTCTAAGACATCCTCCGTACTCCCCGGACCTTGCTCCAACAGATTACCATTTTTTTCGAAATTTGGATAACTTCTTGCAAGGGAAAAAATTCAACTCCGATGGGGCAGTCCAAATCGCCTTCAAAGATTTTATTGATTCCCGTCCGACTGGTTTTTTTAGTAAAGGGATCAATGAACTACCTATGAGATGGCAAAAGTGCATAGAAAATAATGGTTCATACTTTGATTAATTAAATATATTATATTAAAAAATATTCGACTTTTTGTTCCTCCCATACAAAACGCCAATTTCATATGTAAGGGCCTAATATTTACATTAAAACAAAGTAATTTATAGTCAACATATTAAGGGGCAATTACACACATGATAGAATAATTTAATAATTAATTATTAAGTAGGTATTTTGTCTCTTCTAAGTCAGGATAAAGTATGAAAGGGTAACAGACTAGCAGGGTAGCAGACTCCCTCAAGTCTACTGCCCGGGGCAAAGTAGTTCTTACTTCAACCCATTTTTTAGCCCAGGAACACTTCAGAGGATTTCGCGGTCGCTGTAAAAATTATAGGAGGCGTGTCAGATTTATACTTACTATAAATTCCTGGATGTGCCTCACCTACTGCGGTAGACTATATGATGAACTGCGTACTGGTCCTTGATGACAACCGGCAGACCGGCATGAGCATGGCAACTGTCGAAGAATAGTTTTCTGTATAGTGATAGTTGTAATCGTTGTAATGTTTTTGTACTGCGGTGTACTTACCATCAGATGCACTGTAGTCACTTTGTTGAACTAGTATAAAAAATCCGATGTTACCGGCAAATCCGAAGTTGTTTAAATATTCATATTTCATATCCGATATCTTATATGTCTAACAACCCTATGGAAAGCTAGCCACAAACAAAGCAACACTAAAATATGTAGGTTGCACACAGCGGAAAATTTATCGGAAAACATCCAGCCTGCATTGGATGTATTCATATCGAAACATGCAATCGATTCGAGGCTGCAAGCATTCAAATTTATCACGTAAAAAACGAACGACAGGAATTGATTTGTCAAATACAGTGAAAAACGTAAGGAAAATTAACAAAAACTGATAATTTAATCAGTTTTTGTCTCCGACACGTGGCTAAAGGTTTGTGGACCGATTAGACAAAATTTAAATCTTTTTTTTGTGCAATAATTGATGTTAAGACGCCTGGAAACAAAGATAGTTACGGAATGTAATAAAAAGTAGAGAAACTTCTTAAATATATTTTAATATGTGAAACTAAGTTACATTACAGTTTACCATAACATAGAATAGAAAAATTAATCATGGAAATTTGATTCAAACTTACTGCAAGCTCCAGTACAGGTATTATATTTTTTAATCGTTTCTCAGGAAGCCAACTATCGGATTTTTTTTTACACTGGCTCGACATTGTGACTACAGAGTACCTGATGGTAAGTACAGTGTAGTCCAAAAACGAAAGCGACTATCAAAGGATGAAAATCCATTGATAGTCTACATCGTCATGTCGGCCCACATATACCACGACTGAAGGTCTCTAGGTATATGAGCTACTGGATATACACAAGCTGATCCCGAAACGCGACAAGCCGAAACTGGTCACTATGACGGGCTTTACACCCATGTACTGTGGTCGCGATCCAGACGAGCACCGACGGCCTACCACCTCGCTCCTGCTAGTTTAGCACCATCCAGGAGTCACGTGCAGGGAAACTAGGGTAAAGCCTACGAACGCGAGCAGCTTCGACTCCAAAAATACTTGATGGTAAGTGGTTGCCTTGGTCTACGGACACCTGTAACACCAGGAGCGCTGTTTTCGTGCTGCCGACTGAGCAGGACGTTATTAAAGTCTCCCTTGAAGAGCACAAGGTCATAGCTCTGGAAAAAACAGGCAGACCATTCCACAATCTAGAAAACTAGATGAACTAGAATCTGGATGTTGCGGTTCTGTTAGGCTTTAGATGTGCAGTTGCGCCAACAGCCAAAGCGAAAGGTTCGCCTTTTAAATGGTGCCGGAGATACCAAGTTGAAAAGTTCTCCAGAGGACTTCCCATTGTAAAAACGTTAGAAGTACACATAGAAACGCGGCGTCCTTCCACAGATTTCCAATTATTAAGCCTCATGATGACAAAACTGACTCCCATATAGATGCTATATTAATTGCACACAACCAGCCTATTTCCATATAAACACACTCCAAAAAATGCACCTGAAACAACTTTTCATTTCAAAAAACATTGCAAATAGAAGGCTTCAATACTAAATGCAGTCATTTAAAATTGTTCTTTAAGTCAAAACTACAAAGTTCAAAACTAAAAATAAGCAAAACGTGTATTTCACTAGTCAAAAATTCTAGTGAAACTGGGTCCTCGTAGCGGTGAAAATAATTAATTTCAGCCAAAATAAATCCATTATCGCTGAGTGCTCTAGCGTGAAACTGTTGCAATATAAAGCCTACTCTCTCAGTATCATATTGGATATTTATCTATTTCCCAATTTAATCAAATTATGTATCAATTGGTTTCATATTCGAGAATTTTGAATTGATATATCGAAAAATCGTTAAAATAGAATAAATATTAGATTTCAGCGGACATACCTCCTCTCTGACTGCTAGTCACGACAACTGGGGATCTTTTCCTCTTAGAACATCAGGTTCCAGAAGTAGGCTGCCGAACAGTCAACCTATTGGCTGATGTCTTTGGACTCAATGAGTCAGCATTGAGAAATAATATACTTTATACTACAAGGAGGTTTGAATTACCTAAAACATTACCCAAACTCACAACGTTCAAGCTAGCTGGTCACTTGTTACCTACCATATATTTCAGCGTCATCCAAGCAATATCATGTAAGCTGGGAATCTTTATCAGAGTGCGTTGATTTCTCAATTTCTGTATAAAGTCTAGATCAGACAGTACATGGAATGCCTTTCGCATCACTACGGTACTTCAAAATATTCTCTTGCTGTGGATAGGTTATAGCAGCGAGATATCCTCATTGTGAACAATTCAAATGTTAGAAAATAACTTGGATCCCTTAAATTTCTTAGTATCCTAATCTCATTGAGCGTTTTATATGTAGGTCCTATATTGGCTCTTTCAATGGCATGGTATATGGACAATAATCGAAGATCTTCTTTATATTTCGTTTTGTAATTGTGTGTTTAGCCATTGAGTCAATCGCCATTTAACTAAAATATAACAGTAGTCCGTACTAGCCAATTCTTAACCCCCAATATATATAAAAGGAGAGGATGAATGTGTGATGGTGTGGCTCTGTAGATATGTATATTTGTGGTTCGGTGTATTCATAGATCCTAAACGAATTAACCAAATTTGATTTAGTTAATTTTGTTTGAAAGGTGATTTAATCGAGACTGTTTTTAGCTATGATTGAAGAACTTCTAATTATCTACTTAAACATAATTAGGTCTCTTCTAGATGTTGAACGTTGATAAACTACTTCTACTGGTTAGTATGAAATTGAATATCGTATTATTTCAATGATGTTACAATAATATAATAAACTGGAGTTGATGCTGCAGCGACATATAGAAGGAGCAGGATACTGAACTCTTCGTTAACTTATAGCAGAAGTATGGGGCTTGAGTTCATGAGAATAGTCTCAATGAATAAGTTACAAATAGATAAATAATTGAATTTGGCTATTTTACATTTTTAATTTAATCTACAATAGATTTAAAAGTTTTTTTTTTGATAGCCCGGTGGAAATCCCTAACGGACCTCAGGGGGCGGTGTGGGCTGCCCCTCGGTATGTCGGACTTGCAGCGACTAAAATCCACGGGGTGTTCCTTCTTCCCGTCTGACCGGAGCCAGAGGTACAGTGTCATCCTCTTCTCCGACCCTCGGCAACGTCTGGCCTTTTGTAAGACCGCATCTCTGCACTGCAAGGAGTGATGTAAGGAGTCGCCCCTCGCACACCTCAATATCTTGGAGCGGTGTGCGGGAACACGTCACACAACGCTCTCGCCTGGATAAGTTGGGCGGCACTCTCCCTCAAGCGCACCGCCCAGGCATATTATCCGGTTTTAAGGAGGAAAGCTTCTGGCGAAGGTCCTCCTCCTTTGTCCTGTCCTGCGTGGGCAGCGGATAAAGTATGTTTTTCCCAAACCCTCAGCGACCATAGCCTTTTTTTTTACTTGGGTAAAATTCTCATAGGATTGTTTCAGCCGCACAGGGGGGTTGCGCGACCGAGGTGTGTTGGCTTATACCGACTAAAAACCCCAAGGTGACTACTTCTGCGCATTGGCGAGGACTGTGGGTCCTGTAAACAATTCACCACAGCCCCGTCGCGCCGCGCCCGATGGGCACAAACTCGGAGGAAGATATCTTCCCCGACACTGCTCATTGAACCCTTAGCAACCATAGCCTATGATAATAATCAATTTTTTATACACGCCTGCAACCTATACCGCAATTACATTACCACTATGATACGCACAATAACTGCACAATCATGTTAGAAAACAGAGATGTTCCGCTGATAATTATTAATGGCGTTAGTAGTCTGTAAGTGATGTTATCTATATTGAAACAAAATGGGAATGTCTGTTTGTTTATTGATTTTGATTAAACCTTTTTAGGATAACAGCTTCGTGGTCTACCTGATTATGTATTGTACTATGTCGTAATCATCATCAGGGCACCTGATGGTAAGTATAGTATAGTCTAGAAATAAACGAAAGTGACTATCAAAGAACGAAAATATATTGAGTCTCCGTCGTCATGTCGGCCCACATATACCACGACTGAAGGTCTCTAGGTATTTGAACGACTGGGTATACACAAACTGATTCCGTAACGAGACAGGCTGAAGCGAGTCACTATGACGGTCTTTACACTTGTGTACTTTAGGCACGACCCAGTTCGGGCTATCATCCTACCACTAAAAAATATAAAGAGTAAAGTTTTTTTGAAAGTTTTCTATACAAGCGAAGTCGATGGATATAGTTAGTGCAACCCCATTGCATACTCAACGAAAATAGAGGCGTAAACAAAAAAACAGCATTAACGCCGCGGACGTATCTCCACATCGATCAATTACATTCGAAATAAGAGCATTTCTTATCAATAATGGATCAATCACTACAGCCAACATCAAACGAAATGTCCGTTATAATTTTTAAATTAATTTTTTAAAAGTTAGTTTTATTAAAATTAAAAGCTTTTATAGCTTATTTTATAATTATGTAGTGACATTCAACTACAATTTTTTTTTCTCGTGTATCATATGTATCTTTTGTTACTTTTATTATTTTCTCAATTTTAGATATTAGAAACGAGTTTTGGTTTTATCTTTTTTTTATTTTGAATAATTTTGTTTATCATTGTCTTCAAATATATGTGTTTCCTTTTTTGTGTCTCTAGTATTCTTAATATATAGAATACAAACTTCTTTAAGCCCATAAAGTGTCAAAAGGGTCTTATGTTAAATTCTGAATATCAAGTATCATGTTATCGAGTTTAAAGAATAGGATAGAAATAAAAAAAACTCGGACACACCTGGGCTGGTCATAAAATGCGGTTGATCGATGTTAGCTATTATGTTGGACTTGCACTATTGCTGTGATCTAGTCAGTCACAGATCCTCCAAATCTTTATTTCTATTAATTCAACACTACACGGGTATTAATACAAGCATATACATACGCACAAAAGTATTGGTCAACAGATGGTGTGGCACAACGCGGTACCAAAATCGGCTCATCATCATCAAATCCCAGAAAGTAACTTATCATATTAAATCAATCAACAGCCTACATAAATAAAATCGAATTAATAAAGCTTTAGTTTAATTTACATCAACTATGATTATATTTACTTTATTGGACATGAATCACAGGCCAGTTCACTGCAAACCGATACTAAAAGCAGTACAGTGTATAAACGCAATCGTTCACACAGGCCAATCAATCGTTTCGACCGAGACCGCCCTGCCTTGTTCACAATATCTACTAAATAATATTACTTTCATAGAAGGGAACTAATATTACTGTATATTTATGTAATAAGAAACGTGTATGAAGGGATTAATGAATATTGAGGAAGTGAAAGAGATTTGTGAGAATAGAAAGAAGTGGCGCTCCGTTCGCTCTGCCTAGCCCAATAGGGATCGGTTTGATGGTAGATAAATAGTATATTTTATGTTTACATTACTAATTTTTATTATACTGAACAGAATGCATTATGTGTCACTTACGTAGAAATTTTATCATTTTAAATTATTTCTACCCGTTGCACATCTATATTAATTCTGTTGGCTATAATTGAATAATTATTAATTATCTAACATTTTTGCTGTTGGTGTGTCTTAGAGATAGACGCGATAAAGTACGACATAATATTTATTAAAAATATTATACTTTGTAGGTATTTGGATAATTATGTAAAAATATGAAATATATCTCTTTTTTTTTTGTATCCCGGGGGAAAATACTGCATAGGACCATCAGGGACGCTTTGAGGGTAGTGACCCCGGTGTGTCAGACTCTTACTGACTAAAAACCCCCGGGGTGTCCCTCCGATTGCCCACGCCCAGGGAACAAAAGGCCTTGTTGAAGCTATCTCTCTGGGGGAGGGGTCGGAGTAAAAATTCACCTCTCCAAAACTTCTCTCTTAGGCGGCGCGCCGGACACCGCGCACTGCCTCCCTCTCATCCGGGCAGCAGACTCCCTCAAGTCTACTGCCCGGCTATTGTCACCGGGGGATGTCACGCTCGCTCTGGGCGAACGCGTCCCTTCGGCGACGGTGCCTTGGCCGCCGAGTGGCCAGAGAAGATGTTCGCTCTCTGATCCTTTTAGCGGCCTCCTTCTGCTTCATCACAACCTCGCAGAAGGATGCTACCTCTTGCCATGCCTCTCGCTACCGACCATGGCTTTCACCACCGCCGGCAGGATGAAATATAACTCTTTTTATTAGCTTTCATCTTATTTTGTTATCATTTCATAGAAAAATCGTTTTGAAATTTGGGGCTCCATCGCTTTTTTTAGTTAAATATTAAGTTAAAAAACAAATGTCAGGAAAAAAAGGGCTACAAGAATCGCAAAAAATATAACGGTAGGGTGGAGGATATGTAAAAAAAAAAACATTTTTTGACTAATACATATAGGTTTTTAAAAATTCACTAAAACTTGTTTTTAACATAGTCATATAATAGAAGCACCAGTGTAAAAAAAGAGTCCAGCGCAGATTTCATAGAGAAACTCGGCGAGGCATTTTATGTTTTTATATTTAAGAACATAGTTTTGACTTTAGACGTTAGGCAGTTTCTTTATATTTACTGATTCTATATTTCTACGCTTGTGACGGCCAAAATAACAATTGCCTGCCACCTAATAGATTAAAAATGGTGAAATAATGACAGTTCATTACCGAATTCACTAACTCTGGTTACCTTTCCCATGTTTGTTTTACCGGCAACCCGTGAAATTAACCTTCGAGTAATGATCCAAATGCGTGCCGTTTTATAACCGCCCAATACAACTGCCGTAATAAAGTAGTCTGGAACAGATGTGCAAAACATTTTTTTCTGGCAGTTGCTACTGTTATCTTCCGCAGGTTAGTGAGCCATCCGGCAGTAAGCATGAGGCAATCTACTGCCTGGATACAAAAGTCCTGAGTGGTGGGCTCTCTTTTTTCTTTTGGCTGAGATGGAGCGTGAGATAGGCTATTCGCTCGCCGATTCATTGGAGGAATATGGGTCCTCAAGCATGGATGGCCTTACGGTCCTATGCAGGAATTGCCAAAGGAAATAAAAAAAACAATTAGACGATACTCACTACTTGTGTCGATCGTTGATGGTAAGAAAAATCTGTCATAGTCAATATTTTCGGATTTCGGAATCGATATCACGGAATATCTGCCTGCGGATTATAAAATATTATTAAAAAAAAAACTGCTGGAGAAAAAGGAAACTTTGATTTGAATACATGGTATATATTTCGGCTTGTTACCTCCGAGCGTCCCTGACAAAAAAAGTTTTAATAAACAAACGGACGGACAACGACTTGATACTCTAGAAGTTCCTTATTTCTTCTTGAGGTACGGAACCCTAAAATCAACTAAAATTTTAAATTCTATTAGCTTTAAACAAAAGAGTTATATAAATGTAAATATTGTACATTTGTTAAACAAATTGGGCTGGACTTGACTGGAATATACTAGTGCAACAAACGTCATCTTCGAAATACAGATGGCTATTGGTTCAAAAAGATATCGCGACCATTGACAGTATTTGATAGAAGTCGTAAACAGCATACAGTTTCTAGAGCTATAAAAATTTAAACATCTTAGTACCCTACTCTACAATAAGTGGGAATTCTTTGTTTACTCACAGCTGGGCTTCATATTCGTCCAAACGTACCATTATGTAGTTACAGACAGAGGAAATAGTATCTGCCTCAATTAAATTCACATTTGCTTATTATTTCTATAAGCAAGTTACTTGACCCGTCACTGATTCCAACGAACAATGAAACTGGAACGAACATGGATTACATAATTAATGGATGCCGCATAATATATTTTTAAGTTACCTGCGTGTTTAATTTGGTACTTGATTTCAATAAATAGTGAGTGCGCAAATATGATAGTATATTTAAAAATAAAAAAACGATAGAGATTTATTATTATATTATATTTAATCATCAGGCTTTGTTGTTCTTTCTAAATTTAATTTTGTTCATATGGCCATCTTGATCACTGACTCTAAATAAGAATAAACTAATAAAGTATAATGAGAAAAATGGCATATCTACTTTGAATAATTGAAATAGATAATCAAACTGATTCACAATAACTTCATGGTTTATATTATCAACGGGGATACAAATTGATGTTATTACTGTTGATAAAGGCCCTAGTACAGATCTTCTCTTTTTTGGTACCCTGGAGAAAATCTTGCATGGGATCATCAGAGCTACTGTGAGAGCGGCGACCCCGGTTTTTCAGACTTCTACTGACTAAAATACACGGGATATTCTTCAAAATGCTACGAGCTGGGCCTGGAGATTCCTATTCCTCCAGCGATCCGGTGAACGAATGGCCTTTTGGGCTACATCTCTTGGAGAGATGGATGTAAAGAGCCCATTCCTTAAGAACTCGTTATCAAGTAGTACATAGAGTAAGTATGTACCGTCAAAGCTTCAATTGGGTAGCAGACACCCTCTAGTTTACTGCTCGGATACCCATTAACCCTTACTTAATTATACTTTACAAATTAAGCCGCGGCCAGAAGGAAGTCGCAATACGTAATATTAGTTCAAATTATAACCTACAAAAAAACTATATCACAAGACTCTAGTATTAATATAAAAATATACTGATTTATAATACCGTATCCATTAAAAAAAACTCAACCAATAATTATAATCTTTGTATATGAAAATTAGATTTATATTCGTAAGAAGAAGGCACTTAAGCTCATATTTTTGTTACTGATATTTTGTAGTAAAGTTTCTTAAATAAACTCCAACTTTATTGACACAGAATTCTAATAAGGTTTCGGAATATATCTTTTTTTTATTATATTTAACCTTTAAACATAGTCAGAAACAATAAATTTGAATGAATTTCTTAAGAGATGATTTCAAAACACCTTATTAACAAAATATTTTTCTAATAAAAAAACAATACAATTCTATAAAGGAATTCATTGTTGTGCGCTTCGTTATATTTCATTTCAGTTAGGGTACCACCAGAATTAAAATGTTGGTCTTAAATCTGAAATCGTTGGACCTATTGTGAATGTCTTTTGCCGTGGTGTATTTAAGCTGGCATGGTCCCAGTTTTATCTACGAATTCCCGTTTATTGCCATTCTTGGACTACACAGTTTTTATTATCAGTCGCAGTAAAGCTAATGCAACGAAGTAATTAACAATTCCAACACAACATTACATTGGAGTGCAAAACATCATTTCTTGCTATCGAAATACAATAATATATATGGCATGAGAGTACATAAATACTGCTTAACCTCCATGTAACGTCACTTGATTTAACGACAAACTCCCTAAAGCGACGATATCACTCAGCTTTGGTTGGTTTAGCTTGTTTCTCATACAATGATACACTCTATACAGCATTACACCCACTCTCAATGACGACAGCAATTTAATAATCTATAGTTAGTTTTAAGTTGCCAAAATTAGTAAAAATTGCGCAGTTGTGTACGTTCTTTTGTCGCTTTATTATCCTAGCCCGTAATAAACTCGACTGTCGGCATTACATATACCGAACTTTCTAAGAAATCCGTACTTTTTGGGATTGCTTGGCACGTGTTGACTGATGTTAGTAGGAGTCATGGATTATCTATACGTTATCATATTCTTAGTTGATTACAAACTTTCAAACTATAAACATGGCAAGTAACAGTTTAAAACTTTCTTTTTCTAATACAGATTTTTCTTCTCTCCATTTAACGACAACTCTCTATAACGTCAAAATATGCATAGTCCCTTCAGGGTCGTTGTATAGAGTTTGCACTGTATATGTTACCTAAATTAATGAATAGTTTGCCTCGCGACATGCAGGACGTATGCCTCCACGCCCCTGAACCCTTCACTAAAATAAAACAATATTATTGTAAAGTAGATCATCATGATTATATATTATAACAACGCTATACGACTGACTTAAGCTAATCGTATCAATTTTTATTAATCAAATAGTCTATTCTTGTAAAATAGTTTGCTTGAACTCACTGGCTGCTCATAAGCCTGACTTCGCAGTCTTTATATTCTAGGATGGATGTATTATGTGAAATATTATTATGTATGAAGTAGTAAATGCGTAGATCGAAACGTATGGGAGTGAAAGACAGAAAGATAGAAAGAGAGAGAGGATAAACGGTTTTTTTTCGATGCGAGCGCTCTGTAATTTTAAGACGTGAAAAAGTGTTAAGACGAAAAATTATTTTTAAAAGTGCAATAAAGAAGTTTATAAGGTTTATTTTGCTATTTATTCGATCTGAAGATCCCCAAGACTACAATATTGTGATTTATTATTCTTGTAATATAGAACTAATAAATAAAAAAATAATAACAGTAACCAAACTTTATACAACACCACTTGATTTTGAGTATCAATTGAAATACAAAATGCGGTTCAAAAGTATTGTTTATTGTTATAGCTGGGAGCTCTAAATTAAAACACACTTAAATGAAAACACATAATCGCTTTAATGTATATAGAAATCAACTCTTAAATATTAGGATATGAGTATTGATACAATATTACTTTCTATTTCTACTAGGCCCAAGACATAAATAAAATTCGGAAGGAATGGATGAGCTAAAGTAACGATACCCCAGACTCCGGCTAACAAAAATTATTTACACACTTACATTTCGGTCGATTCCCCAACCTGCACACGTATGTGGGCAATCCATAAAAACAAGACTGTACCGCAAATGACACAAATCAAGCTGAAACGCCTATATCTGGGTTGATCGAACTGAGACCCAGTATTCAATTACGCTGTTAGACCGATATCTGCCCTCTAGCGTCGGTGCCCGTCTCAAAATTGCCTATATCTCTTTCGATCTCGTTAATTTTACTCTAGACTTTATTACGATTGTTTTACGGTTGATTTTTCCATCTAATATTGCAGTCTTTGAGGTCACAAGCCTTTGATTGGATATCCAAACGTTGCTTAGCAATTACTTAGAGTAAGTGATTGTCTTTAGTAGACGTATATGCAAATTCGGGGTTTTCCTGGATTTTATGGTGCTACTGATATGATCGTATTTATTAGCTACTTACTTACTCTTGAGCATGCTATCTAAATTGAATGCGTAGCAAAAATCTCTATACATTTTACAACTAATTTATTAACCATTTCGTTGCTAAGCCTGGCATGTTTGATATTTTAAATGTAAAATAATATTAAACCATTTTACATAGCAGTTACATATAACGATAAACACAATATAATATGTAACTATAAAATACCAATTACTAACAAAACTCTTATACAGCGCACTCACAAAAACGTCATAAATCAAACAAACCAAAATGATCGCATAGAGCGTTAAAACTCTTCCGTCGAATTGGCCAGAATGTAATCCATAAAAGACTTGCTATAGCAAATATTCGGTAGACATTAGCATTTGAATGGTGTGGCTAAAAAACCCTCCCAGGTGGTGTTGCCGCCCCGGATATAGTTTCTACCGGCTTAGTAGCTTCCGCTAGTGACCCAAGGCTAAAAATGTGGGATATTCTCGGCATTAATTCGAACTTTTATATTGTTTACCTATTTTTTATTATAAATTAAATAACAAGTGTGGAACAACAGCTGTTGTAGCTAAAATTTACACGATAAACCATTAGTTATCCCCAATGGAACATACTATAAGTATGCTGAAAGCTGATGGACTATAAAATTATGGTGTTATCGTGGATTTTTTGATAACTGGATCCCTCAGACATAGTGAAGAAAAAATCCCGAAATGAGTTAATAAACTTTTTAGTGTTCATTAGTAACTAAATAGAAGGATAACCCTCCGCTCTATCAAGTTTATTCAAAATATCTATATAAACTGAATAAAACCAGAGTTGTTTGGAAATACGGCATAATAGATAAATCATATTACAATATGATAATCAGTATATGACGATTTTTTCTGGTTCTAGGGTCTAATAGACGATTCTATATAGATACGTTTTTAAACTTTTCTATGGCACGAGTATGTGAAACCAAAATTTGTGAATACTGTAATTTGTTTTTATTTATAAAAAATATTGGAGAACATTCAGTTTTCTTATATAATAGATGAGCAAATTGGCTACAGAAAACCTGTTAGTAATATCGATGCAGTCTAAAAATTAATAGTATCTCTGGAGATTCGAGTATCTGCAGAAATGTTTTCTAAAGGAAATGCAGCTCAAGGAAATCTTACGCCTGCCGACACATTGGAAATAATCGATACTAGATGTATTAACACTGCCTTTTTTAAATATGTAAATGTTGTACTATTTCATTTACTCGCTACCTCTCGTCCTCGAGACCCGGGACCAGACACAACACACGTCTAGCCCCGGAAAGTAGTGGCTAAAGTTATTTTGCTCTATTTTGGCTCTACCAATGTTCATGGCAATTCTAAAGGAAACGCCTTACGAAAAGTGACCGCCGGGCAAATAATTATAATAAATGAACTTTACTATCTAGTTAACAGTTTTGTGGTGGACTACGATTTTTTTCCATTACATTAGACAATCTAATTATCAAAGTAAACATTTACAATAGGCACTTACTTTCTTTACTTGGACAGTATTTAAACACAAAACGAGTAAAGCAATTTGCAATTTTTTTTTAACATCGAGTATTTAAATTTTAATTTTGTACTATGATTGACCGTCATAGTGACTCGCTTTGGTCTGTCGCGTTTCGAGATCAGCTTGGTTATATCTAGTATCTCATATACCTAGAGACCTTCAGTCGTGGTCAATGTGGGACGACATAGACTATCAATGGATTTTTATCCTTTGATGGTCGTTTTCGTTTTTGGTTTACACTGTACTTACCATCAGATGTAGTCACTATGTCGAGCCAGTGTAAAAAACTAATCACGATAAAAATTGAATAAAAACAAAATATCATGAAATGGTGAAATGATTAACATTATATTTTATGTAATATTCCTTTCCCTCTTTCACGCTTCGTATTTCTTACTACTGAGGGTCGTACATCCTCCTAGGATGTCGTTCATCAAATGATGTTATGCCACTCTTCTCTGTTGTTAGCATAGTGTCACCTTGTATTTTTTTAAGAGTGTCGGAGACTTTGTCATTTTTTCTAAATAAGTTTCAACTCCTCTTTGGTCATTCTTAGCAGTAATTCAAAGTTGTTAGATGCTATTAACATATCTACTTATTCTATGCAATATTTTAAGTATTTCTACATTTCAAAAATATACCGTTTCTACCAAAAAATTATATTCATTGTGGCCATCGTATCGAGTTCGAACTAATCCGCTTCACATCCATTTTCCACACACAGTTGCCACCCACGAGTTTTCATAAATAATAACAGATTAGTGAATGTTATGGGAAGATCAAAAAGCAAAGAACGTGAAGCGCACGAACGGTCTATGATATACAGGGTTTTAATAATCTAAGTAGTCCATTATGTATGCACGCTTTACAGAGTAATTTAAATGTCAGAGAGTTCCAGTTCACGATTTTCTTCTATAAAATTAATAATCCTAACTTTGTTTAGCCACGAACTATGTAAATATGGAACCCATTTTAAAATTTTGAGGTGTTAGTCCAATTGCTCGAACTTCGTTGTGACCACAGTATATTCACGCAAAGACTGGTGGTTATAGTGACTCCGGTTAGCTTGTCGCGGTTCGGGATCAGCTTGTATGAAGTCAGTTGTTCAAATACCGATAATAAAAGTCTGAGTCCGATAATGATCCGCGTCCACCCAACAAATACCTATTCATTCTTTTCTTAAAGACTCCCAGGTCATAAGATCGTAGAAATATGGTCGCTTGAAGCATATTCCACTCCTTAGCCGTTCGCATGATGAATGTAGAAGCGAATCTTTTCGTACGGATGTAAGGAACATCCATCAATACAGATGGTATCCGATTTGATGTCTAGTGGTTTTATGATGGAATGGGGCTGGTGGAATCAAGGAATGTAGCTCCTGAGAACACTCTCCACTGTGCTGCCGGTAAAAACTGCGGGCTAGGCGACTCTACGTTGATGCTCGATGCTCCGCATTTTTATGATCTTTCTCTTATGATTTATCATTGTTTACCTTCACGACATCTCCATCTACGGCGGCCTCCATGATCTTTATCCGTCAGCTAGGGAAAAAGCATGATGTGAAAACAAGATCTTATCTTCTAAGATTCAGTCACAATTAGCGCAGTGCTGTAAATCTATGGTCTGGTAAATGACCAGGCAACGTTGTTTTGCCATATAAGTTATTTCTAAGTAATTTCTAGTGTAGATAATAAAATAACTTGTAAGTGTGTAAGGATAAAAAAGTTAGGGGTATGGAAAATAGATAGTAGCCGATTCTCAGACCTACTGAATATCCATATAAAATTTGGTAAAAATCGTTAATGCCATTTCGGATGAGGAAGGTAGAACTAGCATTGTGACACGAGTATTTTATATATATATATAAAATACTAATAATATATATATAACTATATCACCAAAAAATTGTCACTTAAACCTTAAAAATAGCCTTTCACGCTCGATACAATACCTTTGTACAAATTTTATGGTATTCCCATTTAGCTTCCAAGTGTTGCAAAAATTACTACATGATATATGAATTACGGGAATTTCAACGGAACTTATCTTATGTTTAGATCTCTTTTTTAATTAAAGCTAGTGTCCTTAGTACATTTCATGCTGGAGGCTAGATTTGATATTTATATTTTAACTGGGATAATTATTTCTCTGTCTTATTTCATTACTCTGTGAGGATCCGTCACTTAAGTCGAGATGAAATTCAAATAGTTCTGTTAATGTGTTTACTAGTTTTCACATTTAAAATGTTTGAATGTAAACAAATGTGTCGGTGCGTAATGATGTACCGGGTAGTCTCATCAGCGGGTACTTGTAGTTTTTAATTCTTGAAAAGGAAGAGAAGAAATTCTAGTGACTACTGTTTTCAAGTCATTTGATGATTTTTTTTTTAAATTCTGACTCGGATCCATGACCAAACCACGCTGGATGGTAAGCATGGTGCAGTCTGTTGGATATAGAAACACAATTATTATTATTCGATAATGGCCATGAGATCCTGGAATTAGGTAAGACAGGAACCAAGTACCTTTTTGGTGATAAATGACGCGTCTTCGATGTCGTTGAAATTGAGAAAAAACGAATATACACTTTTTAGCGCTCGCGTCACGTGTTGATTGCCCCGGTGTTGATTAGTACTAGTATTCGCGCGCGGCGCCATCTGTTGTCTAGGCTTGTGGTGGGAGGGGATAGGGGACCGACAGGTAAATAGCTGGATACTCGTGGCAATACCTAACACAGTCCAAATACCGACAACGACTATCTACAGTAAAGAAAAACCTATCAGTACTCACAGCGATCATATCGGCTTACACAAACATCTCTTCACCAGTGGCGTTTATTTCATACAAGCATAAAAGCAGTGCTTGCCCTACGTTCTACGAGTATCTAATTCTGATATTATAAATTAATTAACCAATAATAAATAAATTCACTTTTTTCAAGTAATTTATTTTTACGCCCTCTATCGATCCACCAAAAAGTGTAATAAATCATTCATTTGATAAGGAAAAGGCCTAGACGTGTACGTTGACGAAAAGCAGAACTAAAATTTATTTTTTATGTCGTAGAAAATATGTTGGCAGGTACCTGCACAATATTAAATTCCAAGCGACTTTGATATGGGGAAAGCATGCTTAGCTAGTGGGAAATTTGTGATGGAATTGTGTGCCTATCGATATAAATATAATAAACTAGCTGTCCCGGCAGACCTTGTTCTGCCCTATTTCTCTAAAACAAAGTCACATTGTTTTTTTATGTTAATAGCTTCCCCGTCAGATTTCATTCTGTCAAAACCTATTGGCCTGTCGGCTGTTTTTGAAAATTGTTGGAAGGAACCTGGCCTTAATGCTATATGGTTAAAAATGGACAAATATCGACATTAATATTTATACGTCACTCAATTGTTTTGCCTTCCCGGAACCCGTCCACTAACATTTTAACTTTATGGTATGGTGTTAAAGTTCAAATTGACTTTTAAATATTATTACGAATTTTTTGTATGAGAATATAGAAAAGTGTTGTTTTTAGACTTTTTCAGACATTTTTTTTTATTTTTCTCTCCGTAATAACCTTCCCCAGATTTCAACAAGCACAACAAAAAAGAAATCAGCCATATCGGTACAGCCGTTCTCGAGTTTCGCGCTTATACACATTTAACGATTCATTTTTATATTATAGAGATAGATAATAACATATTTTCACAGTCCTCTAATAGAGCAAGAGTAATAGAATAGCCAAAATAAGTTTTTCTTATTTATTGTTTGCCTTGTGTGAAAACGATATGCACGCCACTGCTTTTCACACTTCGCTTAAAAGACCCCATATCATAGGACAGTGGGAAGACCATTCCACAGGCCAACGACATGACAAAAGTGAGAGTTAGAGAACTTCTTAATCCTATCTAGGATGTAAGTTACCATACAGCTGTGACTTCGCAAATCTGCTTGCGTGGCTCTATTAAAGAAGGAAAAAGTAGGAATAAGTTGAAATAACTCTTCAGAACACTCACCGTGATACAGACGGTCGAAAACGCTCAGTGAGACAATATCTCTGCGCAACTGAAGCGGTTCAAGATGCAGACAGCCCTCCACTACAACCTATCCAGGGCGTCAAGTAAGTACTGAGTGAAACATCCCAAAGACGCGAACAATATTCCATGCAAGGCCTGACCTGTGCCTACAACACAACAACAATCTAATAGGAATAGTTGATACCAGTAGCGTTCATTCCATAGATGCATGAAAACATTGCATGCCCTGACGATAAACAAGTCTGGAATAAATTGCTTAAAGCTAAACAAAAAAAGAACTATTTATATTCACATCGCTTCTATATTCACGCCATCAATCCTTCATATGAAAGCAATATAATATATTCTATCATAATATAATATTCAAATTAATTACGCGAATTCTGCCTGCACTGTTCAAATATCCTATGCACGTCACTGGTTGATACTGCGTGAAAAACCGTCGCATTCTGTTCAAGTTACTAAGTCTATTTGATGTTGCGGAGATGATAGACCCTATGTGATCCCTAAGGATGAGATCACAACAAATATTCATATCAATAGTGACTTATTTACATTTTATAGCATTTTTTTTCACCAAGGTATAAAATTACGCTGATGAGCTTACGAAACAATTGATATTCTATCTGAATATTTACTAAAAAGTTTTAAAATGTTTACTTCTGACATGTATTTAAGCTGTAGAATGTTTTTTCTAGTTAGTAATAATAAATCCTCCAAAAGAAATGGGAAATATGCATCCGAAAAAGATCCTATAATTGTTCATACTGTATGTACTTTTTAACCGTTAACAGTTTTAGTCAACTTTTAGACTGGATTCTTCTGAGCATTAAAATATGCGCTGAACTTTACTATAATCAATAATTAATGTCCACGTGATATTGCGTTAATGAGTTAAGGGCTAACATCTTTATATACTCAAAACTCACTTGTTACCACTTCGAAATCTCGAAATAACATAGTCTAGTGAATTAATGTAACCTGGTCTTCACTAAGAAATTAGTTGGTATCGAAGACGGAGATCTAAGTCCAAACAAACACAGCACCCGAGTCCCGTTCCGTTTGTATTACAATTTATTCCAGCGTGGATCTCGACGCGACGCACTCATTTATCGAGGCAATAAAATAAATCAGACCAAGTTTAGACTCGGCGACGTTTACGCGCGGTTGACACGTCGTTGAAGATAAGGCTGGGTTAAACTTAGCGTTTTTTGAACGTTTGTCTCCTATAACTGTTTTTCGATTTGCACTATTTGTTCGTTGTTATTTCATTTATCGTGAGTGGAATATATTTCAGTAGAGAGCACACTATATCTTTTTCAATTATAGCAAACTTACAAACAAAAATGTCCAGCTGTTATCGATACCATATTTTGTGGTAGAGAGTTGAATAAAAGTTGTATATATTATTAGTAAGGTTTATTTATTTATTTATTTAATATACCAACGATATATACACGAAATAATAAAAAAAACATATACATGGGCTCTAATACAGCGTGTTATATCCTTAGATGTATATCTAACTATACACAACACAAGTATATATAAAAAATTAAAAAATACATATTAGTTAATCCTGTGATACTCAAGACGATCCAGATGAGAACAATGTCATTAAAGCCGACCGAAATCCTGACAGGAGGCAGTGAAAGATGTCAATGTCACTAACTTTCTTGTCTCTTTCTTTCGATCAAAAGGTGAATATATTCATGCTGAGCTACCTTTTGGCAAATGTTCTATAGGAAATCGAGGCAAAACTCTGGTAACAAGCAAATTTATGTTATTGATCATATAACATATATTATAAGGTTGTCAGATACCACTAAAAATATTACAAAACATCATGTGCTTAGAAATTGTTACCTAATTTATTCGTCCTCACTAACATCATCATCATTATTGCCATTTAAAACTTTTACTTTACATTTATTGTATCATTATGTTAATTAATATGACGTCATGTGGAATATTTTTATCTTCTATGGAAAGACGTTACCTTCTAAATATTGCTTGCCAATTCTCAAACTCAGTTATAGTATTATTTTTTAAATATCATAATGTTACCAACTTAACTTTAACTAACTTATAGCTATTCAAATTTGATTCGAAGTAGGTACGTTAAGAAAATAGAAAAAAAATTATCGAAGATAAAAAACACGCACATCTGTGGACGGCATAATCGCTGTTATTTTTGCTCGAATTAGAACAGTTCCTGAGATTCTGTGAAACGAGTAAAATTATTAGGTTAGTTAGTGAAAGTTATTTAATACATTCTACAATTTTATGGTGATTATAGTATTTTCCCTTTTTTGTAACTTTAGACTTTTTATTCCTTTATTTTCTTCGCCTTTTGCTGGTCTCTCATTATACGTAAATAAATTGTGTTCGGAATTATAAGTCCAAGATGTTATTTTTCTTCTTAATTAAATATTTTTCACAGTATTCTGAAATGATGCGTAAAAAAAATAGAAATAGTTCAAAAGTATTTAGTATTTGCTTGTAATGAACAACTAGAAAAAGAAAATGTTATATCAATTCTAAGATTACCTATTTAATAGTCTGGCAGTGGTTAGAGATTGAGTAAGTAAAGAAAAAAATATTTACATATATTTTCCGATCTCATCCTTCAACCTTTTTTTGTATAAAATAATGTAAATAGTTTGATACACTTTAGGGGATCTAAACAGCTTTACTTACCGTATACTGTAGATTCCAATTCAAACATCTTATTTCGCGAACTGAGCAAGCAATATCGAGTCAAGATCTCTCTATAAATCTGCAAAAATATTCAAAGATAAACACGGGAAAGCGACGCCCAAGATGGTGACAGGAGTGATAAAAATAAACCGAAGTATGGATGTGATAGTTGAGTAGTATTTTTAGAAATGGTTACCCTTTATTTGTAATGTCATTTGTCTTTCCTTGGTCTATTTTTATCATACTCTGACATTAAGAGTACCATAAGAAAACGTGAAGGATTTTTCTTATTTTTACTCCAATAATTACTTATTGTACATGTTGTATTTATCGTTATTCTATACAATTTATTTATATATCTACTCATCAGCTCCACTAGAAGACACTTCATTTTAAGATGGTATTCCACTTGTAAATTTTATAGCATCACCTGAGATGAAACGAAGAATTAATTCATGTTCTAACACTGTTCGTTTTGTTTTTATCCTTTTCTTTACAGTCACACATTATTTGTGTGAGTCACACAGTTCTTTAACGGGCTTCGAGATTCGTTGGTATAACAAAATATTTAAAATCATTTTGGAACTCACTACAAAATATTATAATATTACTAGCTGACCCGGCAAACCTTGTTTTGCCATATAAGTTATATCTAGGTGATAATTGATCAGTTATGGAGCGGGATGAAAAATGATTAAATTACTAAAATGGCTATTAAAAAATAGAGTCGGTGATTAAGGGTTAAAATTTAGGGTTGTATGTATTTTTTAATACCACATTATAAAAAGAAAAATAAAAACAAAACATTTTGTCCAAAAATTAAGAAAAAATGTTAAGGGTGAACAACCCTTATCACATAGGGGTATGAAAAATAGATAGCCGATTCTCAGACCTACTGAATATGCATATAAAATTTGGTAAAAATCGGTAAAGCCATTTCGGAGGAGTAAGGTAACTAACATTGTGACACGAGAATTTTATATATGTATATAGAGATAATTATTAGCCAGTTTCGCCCCACTGCAGAGTAAAGGCCTCTCTTCTCTTTACCCCTACATTTGTGGAGCCCATGAGAAGGAATGTGAAAATTTAAGCCACCACGTCTGTCCAATGCGTGTTGATGGGTGGGCATTATGTACAAAGAAGATGCTTGCAGCAGCGTTGATATTGGCAATCTGCATGCAATTCGGCATACTGTATATTTTAGTAGGCTCTTACGACACCGCCCTATGAAGAAGAAGAAGAAGGCACTATTCATTCTCAAAGATAATATAAAAAAATAATAATAACATCATTGATAAAAAAGCTTCTATTCTTCAATTATTGTTTCTCTAATAAGGATGCGTGGCTATAATATGTGGTGTTTCTCTCAGGACATGCAATTCAGTTCGATTTGTTTCTAAAGAACTGCTGTTTGAACGGCTATCTGAGTTTCTTGCTGTATCTTCTCAGTAGGTGCTGATTTTCGAACTGGTGGTAGATTAATTTTATCAACTATTTTTAAAAAGCTTGTAATAGATCTATTTAAATAAACTCGCTTTGAGCTTAATGTATTCGTCTTACTCGTTAGTCTTTCCGCCATCATACAATAGGCGACATGTGACTATAGTTAATCGATATTGGTAATTAAAAGCGCTTCATAATCAGTCTCATTAATATTATTGTCAAAAACTTAAAAAATGTTAAAAATTGAAAATACCTCAAAATATGTGCCAGTTTACGTCTCTCAATTGAGCATGTCACATCCACAATCTTTTATAACCTCTTCGAAAACATTCCAAGAGCGGCGGCTGCGCGACAAACTTGCGCCTCAAGAAGGAAAGTTATTTGCATAAGATCTTAAAACACCAGTAGGCTGATCGCTAACATTTCAAGCTAGAGTCAACACCAGACATTTCTGATGAAATATTTGAGAAAGGGCTGTTCATCGTATTGAAAAGTTTCTTGTAGTCCTGTATCAAGACGTGGGATATAAGTTCGCAACATTTGGAAGATGAAACTCGCGTCTGAGAGTGTAAATCAACCGGGACGGCTATAACTCTGTGCATAATTTTAGATATTTCACTGGATGTATATAAACTTATTGTACAGAATTCCCTTTACTGGGTCATGAGCGGGGTATTGAAACCACTAGATACAGGTCACCACTGGTTTAATAATCAAACATATATAGCAAGTTAAACCAATACTTGATATCTCTTAGGTATCTCTGTCGTTTCGTCACAATCTACAATATGGCACCTTTGCCTTATATGCAGCTGCTGTGAACGAAAATATAACGCGATGCAATCCGGCACAGCGCCATCTACCGAACCGACATGCATCACGCCATAGTCTGTTCACAGCAGCCGACTAATGTTCTTTTACTCGAACACTTATTACTTATGAGCTATTTATTTGGGGGTTTGTGTTTATCTCACAAAAATGTTTCAGCTTCATTCGAAGTAATATTTTGATTAGTCACCTTTTTTGAAATTATTGAAGAAATAACTGTACTGTCACACATGTTGCCTGTTCAGAAAATATAGTAATTCTATTAAATCAAGGATTTACAGAATTACTATTAAAAGTAACTAAACCGTCCTACTTTTAAAGGCAAAAGTTGATATATTTCTTTATGATGAGCTTTCAACAACGGCCTGCGATCGTAGACATATTGAATACGTTGATTCGAAATTTTGTAGTAATAATCACTCCTATAGCTACAAACCAAAAAATTTCTTACGTAATGATTATGAAAGGCTCCAAAAATAATATAAAAATAAGATTCTAAATGTAAGCTCCACCTTAACAAACTTTACCAATAGCTAGAAATAAGTATGTAGCTAAGTACGATTTGATATAACGTTTAGAAGTAAGCATCGACGTTGTCCACATAGCTCTCCGTATTAGCAAGCTGAAGAAACAATGAGCAGGTCCCATATGTTAAAGAACCGATGGCCCCGGGCAAGGTGGAGTGACAACCTGCAGAATGGGGCCATAAAGGATTGGTGAAAAGTGCTGAAGACCGGGCTCAATGAAGCTTTTTAGGAGAGGCTTAAATCAGGCAGTGGACTAGGATGGATCGATGATGATGTAGAAGCAGAAATACCATTTACTACGGCATTGGATATCTGAAACTGAGATGTTGCTCCTTTAACTTTGCTGACACTTTTCTGAGAAGATAAGTTCTTTTAGACAAAAAACTGAGTTTATAATAGGTATTTGACTACAGCCTATGATTTTTTTAATCGGCTCTAAAAAGCGACTACATCATACCTGTTAGAATGCATAGAGCAGTCTAAGAACAGTGGCACAGGCTGCCTAAAGAGTTTTACTTGCCGTGACCACCAGTTCGCCAACTCCTCAGGGGCAAGGCCCCCCTTGCTTCTCCTCCAGGAAACTGGTGTCTTCAAGGACCTCTCCTTAGCACACTTGTACACTTTGGAATCGGATTATGTTGGAAATTATGAATATTTGTATCTTTTTATGTCGTTACTCGGCGGATGGGTCAAGCGAGTGTAAATCTCAATTGACAACCCGTACGGTGTTGCCAGAACTGTCGAAAGTTACCCGCACACAAATTCTAATATGGAACAGAAGGTCTCTAGATATATGAACATATTTTTTTGACGAATCAAGTTCAAGTTCACAAAATTGGTGACTTACCGTATACTTTCAAGTTAATTTAATAATATTTGTGCAATTTAAGTACGGTTTAAGGATGGCGTCTATAAATCTTCGCCTTAGTATCAACCCTTCCGTGCTACATAATGGTCCGAGAAGCGCTGTCGAGATTTCTGATCCATTCCCCGAAGTAAACGCGGCATCTCTAATTTCCTCTGAAACACAAAGCCCCTCAAGACCATTTCCGATATTAACTTGTGCTGTAGCAGTTTGCCCATTCGTGTGAACACGCCACGTCGCGTGTCACCATCAATATAAGATCAGAAGCTTACCCGAGCTCCTATCAGGGATTATTGAATTACCTACTGAACCCCCTTGTAAAAGCCTTATTAATATATATGTATTTATTAATTACATCCTTAGGATATGATCTCAACCTAGAATATAGCTTTTTTTTAATTCTATTTATTTTGGGGACTTTTACGTGTGTACGTATGTCAGCCCCATCGTACCCTAATACAAAAATACCGAACAGATTACATATGGGGCCATTGATCTGAACAGTCCAGACGCCTCATCTGATAACAGTTCTGTTAAGATTTTGTTAAACATCCCGACGTCAAGTCTGTTCAAACCAAAGGCACTCACAAACACCTCTCTCACAGATTCAGATCGGACACATTCCATCAACAAATGGTAGATATCATCTATGATTCCACAATTTACACACAGTGAAGAATCATTAAGTTTCATAAGATGTTTACATTTGTTAGATGGATAGTGCTCGGATCTTAGTCTGTGTGCCACTGACACTAGCTTCCAGCATAAAGTTCTTCCAGAAAATTTGGTTAATCGAGGAGGTTCACTTTACAAATATTTATACCAGATCCCTTTCTCTCTCGATCTTTCATAAAAGTACACCTTCCATAGTTCGTAACAAGGTTTTTATATTTTGGTAGCTGTTCTGAAAAATCTGGTAATATATTAATATTTTTCCGTTCAAACTACCTATTTTTCCAAGCCTGTCAGCCTCCTCGTCACCCTGTATACCAATATGCCCAGGAACCCACTGCAATCTCGACAGAATATAGCTGTAAGAGAAAATGTCTTAATTACGAGTTATTAAACGTATACATACGGTATGATCTCTTTCTAATAATATACTGTTACGACGGAACAACGGTGAAGCTTTAAACCTAGATGTCTAGGCTTCTAGGTATCACGTGACTATGATTTTAAAACGCATAGATAGTCTTAAGGTGTACAAGCAATATCTCAAGCGATGAAATAAGACTTTTGCGAATATACGATGCATCACTATGCAGTCGAACCACTTTTCTACGTGCGAATATTTTGACTGGTTTTTGCGACTGGACTTCGAGAAGTCTCTGCGATTGGACTTTTTATAACCGAACTTCGAGAACCTTCATCGACTGTATTTTTGTTTTTTTTTTTTACAATGGCTTGATATAGTGACTACAGTACACCTGATGGTAAGTACAGTGTAGTCCGAAAACGAAAGCGACCATCAAATAATGAAAATCTATTGATAATCTCCGTCATCATGACAACGACGACATGTACCACGACTGAAGGTCTCAGGGTATACGAGTTACTGGATATATGCAAGCTGAACCCGAAATGCGACAGGCCAAAGCGAATCACTATGACGGGCTTTACACTCGTGTACTGTGGTCATGACCCAGTTTGGGCAAACGCTCTAGTCTAGTCTAATCTAGTCACAAATTGTGTCCTTAAATGACAACTTATAATAAATTTTGCTAGCAACTAATAAATATAATTTACATAAATGTGTAAAAAATAATTTATAATAACCATTAATTTAGAAAGATGTAAGTGTGGTATTGTTTTATACCCAGCCGCAGATAACGACCTTTTTGTCTGTGATCTACCACAATAAACGCGGTTGCAAAAGTGTTACGGAGGAGTAATCCCGGTATGCAGGGGCGGAGGTGGCATGAACTACTAGCTTATAGAGACCTACAAAGATTTAGACAGTACAACAATAATTTAGTAGTTTATTTTAGATAAGTATTGTGAAACCAAAGAACAACATTTGCTGAATATAATGCCAGGATTATAACCACACAAGTTTATTTGATGTTTTATTAACGTTGTATAGTGTCCATATAATCTACATATATTGTATATATAAAAATAAATCGCAAAAAGTGTTGCTAAGCGCATAACTCGAGAACGGCTGAATCGATTTGGCTAGTTTATTTTTTGTTATATTTGATGAAGTCTGAGGAAGGTTGTTATGGAGTGAAAAAACATAAAAAATACGAAGAAAATAGTAAAAACAACAATTTTCTTTTTCCATACA
Source organism: Automeris io (assembly GCA_036320925.1). Classification (NCBI taxonomy): domain Eukaryota; kingdom Metazoa; phylum Arthropoda; class Insecta; order Lepidoptera; family Saturniidae; genus Automeris; species Automeris io. The sequence continues at coordinate 1,949,944 of JAUDJH010000018.1, forward strand.
AACCACTCTGTCCCCAGCTGTCAAACATATGATGTCAATCAAAACAAAACAAAGGTGTATCAGGATTGTCTTTGGCATGCCTTCAAGTTGATTAAAGGTTGCATGTTATTAATGAAACTTATAATTTATACGCCAAGTAATCAAACAAAAAATAACGTGTCCCATAAGGCATTATAATAAAAATATCATTATTTTAAATATAACTTAAGTCTTTCAATGCAATTTTATTTGTATTAGACTGCGACAGGTCAATAATTTTTGGCAGGATGAAATCTGACGGGGTAGCTATTAACATAAAAAAAAAACCATGTAACTTTGTTTTAGAGAAATGGGGCAGAACAAGGTCTGCCGGGACAGCTAGTTAATTATATATATATATATATATATATATATTAGCTATGTAGATGCCATATTAATTTAGGGTACAATAATATACAACCTAGTGAAGGCTGTCAAAGTAATTTATCTTCTAATTAACAATATACTATTACGCTGTAATTTCCACAATCCGTAGCACGCGTCGGTCGACGCCGGTAATACGGTTATCTTGATAATAAACACGAGTTATTATGTTACTTGCGTTAAACATGTTATTTTGAAAGGTGTTCCGCTTTGTGGGGATTTTGTATTTACTTAAAACTTTCAATTTTGGCGGATTCTTTTTCTTTAACCTTAAAGTAGTCAAATTTAAGCAATTATAAGTATCTAAAATGTACCTGATATTTGTTTTATGCTGCCAGTGTTCCTTGTTTTAATCATAAGATTTCCTTGTCACCCTAAGGGTGACGGCTGAGGGTTTGTCAGACTCCTACTGACTAAAAACTTTTCAGAGTTCCTCTAGCGCTGAATGAATCCTGTTGTGTTTACGAACTAAGCAATTTGCCACTGTACCAGCACGTGAACAACCTTCTCTGATGGGTGGAGATTGTCTCCTACGGTAAATCATCTTGATAGTTTGAAATGTTTGGTTAATTTTTGCTAAAACCGATTATATGTTTCAGCTTTATTAAGAAGAATCATAAGTGTTTTTCTTTTAACCTTCAATACCTTTTTAAACTCGAAATAAAATATTGAAAAGGACCGTCAGACTTGGGTTAGACTTCTACAGGCTAAAACCCCCAATAACCCTCGACTTGCTGCAAGACGTGCCTGGATTTTTTTTACACTGGTTTGACAATGAGACTTCTGTGCACCTGATGGTAAGTACAGTGTAGTCCAAAAACGAAAGCGACTATCAAAGGATGAATATCCATTGATAGTATCCGTCGTCATGTCGGCCCACATATACCACGACTGAAGATCTCTAGGTATATGAGTTACTGGACAAGCAATACACAAGCTGATCCCGAAATGCAACAGGCCAAAGCGAGTCAATATATTTAATTCATTCGCGTGATCTTCTGACTAACTCTACAAGTACATACGTACGTATTCCCACCATCCTGTGATATGGGATACTTTAAGCATAGCGTGAAGAGATATTTGTGCAGGCCGGCATGATCGCTGTGACTAGCGATGGGTTTTTCTTACCTGTCGATAGTCGTTGGCGTTTTTTGGACTGCACCATACTTACCATCAGGTATGGTGCAGTCACTGCGTCAAAAAAGAAATTATATCAAGATAAAATATTTACTATAATTCTAGATAGTATATCATACTAATAGTGACAATGGAATATTGTTTATAGAGCCCTCAGTCACGGAAAAAGCGTTACAGTAGTTACCTTGGTGTTTTCAACTAGTAAAGGTCCGCCACAACTCAACCGCCAACCCCTGTATGCGGCCAAAATGTTCCTAAGTCAAACAAAACTTACTAATATTGAAATAATTATTAAAATCGGTTGAGTAGTTTCAAAGTTAATCGATTACAAGCAACAAAACGAATCTTTCCTCTTTATAATATTAGTTTATATTACTGACGTGATCATAGTCACGGGCGGAAGCTAGTAAATATAAATAAAATGAATGTTTGACGTTACAAAGTGGCCGGCAGCGGTTGATGCGCACATGCAACCATAAGCGGCGTAACTCTGCCGACATCTCGTAACGAGCGTCAACTAGCCGAGTGCCGATTGCTTTGATACATACACATTGTTTAATAGGGTTGTAAATAATATCGGCCGTATTTTATTTGTTCTAACTCAGCCTTTAAACAAAATCACACCTTTTTTTACACTGGCTCGACAAAGTGACTACAGAGTACCTGATGGTAAGCACAGTGTGATCCAAAAACGAAAGCGACTATCAAAAGATGAAAATCCATTGATAGTCTCCATCGTCATGTCGGCCCGCATATACCACGACTGAAGGTCTCTAGGTATATGAGCTACTGGATATGCACAAGCTGATCCCGAAACGCGACCAGCCGAAACTGGTCACTATGACGGACTTCACACCCGTGTACTGTGGTCGCGATTCAGACGGGCACCGACGCCCTACCACCTCGCTGCTGCTCGATTAGCACCACCCAGGAGTCACGTGTAGGGAAACTAGGGTAAAGCCTACGGACGCGAGCAGCTTCGACTCCCAAAACACCTGACACCTGAAAGTACAATATAGTTTGAAATCTTAATTCGACTATAAAAAAGTATGCACCAATTGTTGGTCACCAGGACCATGCCAAGCTACACCAATGTATAATCACGTATCGCTTAAAGAACCCAATATTAAACGGATATAGGAATATGCTCGTTGAATTAATTTTCAACAATTCAGTGACATGGTAAAGGTGAGAGTTAGAGAAGTCTCAATAGTGTGGCTTCGTAAACCAGCGCGCGGGTTTTTAATAAAAAAAAAAGCGCTGGGATTATTAAATTTCCATACCTTTCTCACACTTTTTGCCAGAATTATCAAAATAGCTTGATCTATAAAGAACTGGCAGTTTTTTTTGGTAAAACAGGGAAAAATCCTGCATAAGATTGTGTCACCGTGAGGGTCGCAGACCAGGTTTATCACACACTTATTGGCTAAAACCCTCCGGGGTGTCGTCTCCCCATCGCTATTAACCGGATCTGAGGGTCCACGTTGATCCTTCGGCTCATTGTGCGAAAGGCCTATAAAAGTCTCACCTCTTAGAGGGAGGGATGTAAATGATCCCTCCTCTAGTCACCAATTAGGTTTTTGTGTTACACACACCTCCTCCACCTCAAATGGACAGCAAACTCCCTCAAATTTACTGCCCGATTATTGTTAGGAAGGATGGTCATGCGCAAAATCGCGTGCGATCATCTCACCCCTCCTGCGTGTTGTTCTAGGACACTGACTGTCCGGATGCGAAACGAGTTCTGCCTCTCCCGTTCGGTCGTCTCCTTCCTAAAGTGGTAGTTATATATTTATTGGATCATGTTTTTTTTTACTTGAGGAAAATCCTCGAAAGATCGTCTAAGCTGCACCGGCGGGATTGGGGAACAAGATATGCCGGACTGGTACAGGCTACAAATTCAAGGTTACTTTACGCAATGTTAAATCGTTATTCTAACCCATCAGCTGCTCAATATCTCAGGTTAAATAGTCTAAATATCGGCCCCAATTTTGGAGCATCCTTCGATAACCATCTTAATCATGCTGGATTGCTTAAAAGTCTCTTCGTAGTTTTTAAAAGGTCCCAAATTCATACTTACTCCAAACTGTGTCTCTACCCTCCCAAGATTTTTGCCAAAAATCTTTTTGAACAGCTAAGTTAAACAGTTTAATCTATTAAAACTTTGTTTGTATATGAACTCTGGAGTCATTACTGCTAGCTGCATTATTCCTAATTGATGTCACGTCGCTGATTGCATCATGATTTATAGCCGCTACTGTGTTGGAAGCCATCTTTGTAATTATATGCTGATGACTGATGATGCGCTCGGGATCTGCACAATGATGCTAGGAATACCGTACAAGTAAAAAGTGTTGACACAGATAAATATCATTTACTCATTTGAGATACAATAGTGCGATTATTGTTGTAGAATAACTTGATGCTTGCAAATCCTTTTCAGTGTCTCTTAAATAATTATCTACTTTGTAACTATATATTTATTTCTAAGTTGCTTTATAGTAGAATGATGAGATAGGTCAAATGAATAGCAACATGAGAAACTTGGGGAATATATAAAGATATATAAAAGCTCGTGTTCAAAATAAAACACATGATAAATATTTAGAAATAGTCTCAATAAAAACAACGGTAGAAAGAAATTGTTGGAATAATAGATAAAGATACACTGAAAATAATAATGGTAGAAATAAAGATATAAATAAAACATTCAAACAATTACTATTTACAAATTATCCTGATGAAAGCAACGGTAAAAAGAAATATACGAGTATAAGTGATAAAAAGGGCTAGTTGAGGCAAATGAAATTGTTTTGTCAAAACAACGATTTCCTGGATCAGTATAAACGACTTTTTTACTTTTCTATACTTATCTAACTGAGAAACATATATTGATATGCGTTGTACATAAGACGCAAGTAAATTGCTTGTAAATCAGTTTGCTCTGAACAGTGGTTTTAACTTAAAAATATAGAATCTTACAACATTTTAATTGCTGTCAATACATGTTAATAAACATAAACTATGATTTATCGGGTAGTGTTTAAACATTGGCATACTTTTTGGACTGTCTGTATATGAGAATTCTCTAAGAGGTAACCCTTAAATTTACACTTAATTTTAAATTCCAAACACCCATTGTAGTCTCCTATCTGCTCCTATATCGAGGATATTTTATTCGTAATACATTACCATTGCATCAAGAGCTTTCAGCAGAAGAACCTGTGTAAATCTTGTTAAGTAATGTAGGATATGTGGGGGTCTGTGTAATATGGTTTTCGATTTGTAAAGCATACGACCTAATAAGGAGTGCGTACGTTCTTCGTGGTAACATTTCAACAGATTTGCTTTGAAAAGTTATTGTTCAAAGTATAAGTAGTGAATGTATCGCCTTGCTTTACAATTGTATGCAAGTTTGTTCGCGTGAATTGGATAAATTATTGGAAGTAGCGATTCCTGCTTGCTTCTAAAATGCAGAATTGTGGTTTTACAATGTATTACTTGAGGTTATCAAAATTCATCAACAACTGGTATCCTAACTATGTATACATTTATAATTAATTTATTAGATACTCGTAAAAGAATACTTGAAATTATGTTTGTGTTATACTTTTGTATTTATTGTATCATTATATAGTCCAGTCAAATAACTTTTTAAATCAAAATTTTGACACTCAAGTTTGCATTTTTGATATTTTGTACTTCTAATAATACAAAAACGATCCGTAAAGGTTTTAGTGTCTGAAACCTCCGGCAAGAGTTAAAAAAAAATGATTTAAAGTTTTTTTCCACAAATACTCGAAAACGGTAATAGTTAGAGAAAAAAAATGTAAGCAAAATATATAGAGCTTAAAATTATACATAAAAAAGATAGTATGACTTTTTTTCCTCCGACCTAAATTAACCAAGTTAGGGAGGTTTTTAAGTTTAAGGGTTTTTAAATTCCGCGCCGTTGCATAAAGTCACGAGGCAAAAAGAGAGGGACTATTGCTGTCTCGCTTACTCCCATTGATACTTGACAATGAGTATTGCGTAGGCGTTCACTATAAAATGTCCGAGCATGGATATAAAACACACTTAGACTATAAGGTGGTGTGAGTTAATGTATTATTAGCATAGCAGTCGGTTCGATTAAAGGAAATGTTATTAGGTATAGAAAAGGAATTAGTTTGGTAATAGTAATCGAGAAAAGTGGATTGGTGGAAAATTAATGATGATTTTAATTAATATAATTCTTGAATAATAGTTTAATTGGAATAGCTTGCATTTAAGCATTGGAAGAAGTTGGTTGATGCAACTTGTTTTTTTTTAAATGAATAGGCTTTATTATTTTAAATGTAGTTAAATGATCACGATGTTGCGTTAGGATGTGAATATTTTCAGGCTTTTAGGTGGGTTTTGAAAAAAACTTAATCTTCTTGTAACATAGTTTATCAAAAATGTTTAATTTAATTTAATTTCTTTTTTTTTTAATAGAACTGAAGATTAAGTTACTCTCTAGCAGAAAGTATTCACAAATTTTTTAAAATGTTTTTTCCCCACATAGGTAGGATAGTTGTTTTGTATTGTATAAAAAATTTAATAGGATTATCAAAAATTTTTAAAAGGAAAGGGAGGATAATGTTGTGATTGTATGTAAGGAGTGCATAAAATTAGGTAACATATCTGTGACATAAATATTACGTTTAGTAAAAATATAATATTTCGTATGAAAGAATTGAAAAATAGGAAGATCGTTTTGAATTCGAAATTCGAATTTGAAAAAGGACTTGATTATTCTAGAGATTGTGTATTGAGCTTTAAGAATGAAAGGTTGAAAAAGTAGAATAAACAAATAACGAGAATATTATGTAAATGTATTAATGGTTTACTAAATTTATAGTTTAAAGTGATATTAAGAGTTTGACTGAAGAAGGAAGAACTCCACAATATCGGTCACACAAGTTCCCCTTCCACAATATATTAATATTTATCTATATATATATTACAATTAGTTATTAAAAAATAAACATTAACGTGATGTTCTGTCTCAAACTTAAGTTTTTACTATATCCTTTATGTCGCTTATGTTTTTAGCAAGCACATAAAAGTGGAGAAATTTTGCAAATTCCAAATAAACATATGTATTTATTAATTTACTTTAATTGATAAATTAATAAAATAATAAAAATATAGCTTTTCATAGAAACTAAGGATTTTAAATAGAAATAGAATTTTTACTGTAAAATTTAAATTAAATATAGACCTTCAATTATTATATTTCAAATATTTTTTTAGATTCGAAAAAATATTACTATCAACGGAATTTCATCCTTGGATGGTCACTTTCGTTTTTGTACTACACTGTACTTATCATCAGGTGTACTACAAATCACTATGGCGTACCACACGCCCGGTTGAGTTCCCCGCCCGGTTGAGTTGTGAAGACCTTTCTCAGCCAATCAATGCGCGTAAATTCAAAAAAAAAAATCTATGTTGTACCAGTGTAAAAAAAATAACTTGTCATATGAACAAGTTGTTTTCAATTTGCAAACCCAATATTTATGATAAAAAAGTTCAAAATTAATCCTAACATGTCAACTAAGATAAAGATGGCGTCCGCTCGTACGTCGGACATAAAATTTGCACGTGACTTGGCCTATTAGATGCATTGTGGCAGATGGCGCCACCAGAAATAAAGTTGCGACATTCACCCTAAGTACCCTTAAAATTAATTATATATTTGGGAGTCGAAGCTGTTCGCGTCCGTGGGCTTTTACCCTAGTTTCCCTACACGTGGCTCCAGGGTGGTGCTAAACGAGCTGCAGCGAGGTGGTAGGGCGTCGGTGCCCGTCTGGATCGCGACCAAAGTGCATGAGTGTAAGGCCAGTTTTGGCTGATCGCGTTTCGGGAACAGCCTGTGTATATCCAGTAGCACATGATTGGCGACCTTTGGCACAGTATTGGTGTTCTGACTTGACGTCTTCGCTTGCTCCCTTATGGGGGGGTACGTTGAACTGCCGGCCAGGGAGACCCGTAGAAACGGTTGTACTGCTGGCCGCCCGCGGTATAGTACAGGGGCCCAATCAAAGCTAACCACTATGAGAGGCTGCTGCACCATGCCGCGCATGATCTTGGGTAGGATCGTCGTGCCGGATGGTGACCGGTTTTCGGGACCCGGCGACCTATTCCGGGGGGGGTACGGGGGCCCTTCCGTCCGTTGGTTCAGCTTACGTCCTCTGGGGGTTTTGGCGTTGGCCCAGTCTGGTCTGTTCTCCTTTTGCTGTGTCGAGGGTCGTTAATTCTCTTCACGTCTTCTTAACTTTTGCTTCATGTCAGCGCAATATAATAATTCTGGTAATTCAGCGGTGTTTAATCCCGAAAACACCTTCTTTATGGAGTTCACTAACATTCTTGGACTCCATTCTAACTTAAATGCTGTCCACCACCATCTTGAGACAGTCCGGCCTGCACTTCTCTTTTTGACGGAAACTCAAATACACCGTCCGGCTGATTTATTTTATTTGCATTTCCCTGGCTATCAGCTTGAGGAAAACTTTCATGCAAAGGCCGGGGTCTGTGTGTTAGTGCGGTCGGACGTGTGTTGCCGTCGGTTGCGCTGTTTGGAGAACCCCTCTTTTTCTGTCCTGTGGGTGCATGTGGATGTCGGCTCTCTGAGTCGTGTCTACGTGTGCCTATACCGATCTCATAATGGGGACTCTGAGACCACTCGGTTGTTTGATTACCTCAGCCAGGCGGCTGATGTCGTTCAAGAGCAGTACCCTGCAGCAGAACTGGTAGTTTTGGGGGATTTTAACGCGCACCATGAGTTATGGCAGGGTTCCTCCAAGACTGACCATGCAGGAAGGTCTGCTCATGCATTCGCCCTGCTTCATGACCTCTCTCAACTGGTTGTCCAGCCCACCAGGCTTCCAGATGTTGTGGGTCATGCTCCCTCTTTGTTGGACCTTCTGCTGACGAGCCATCCTTCCGGGTATTTTTTGTCGGTAATTTTTTTTTATTACATACAGGTTTGCGCTTGACCTCAATCACAATTGCTGGAAAGTGATGATGAGGCCGACGATGGAGCGCGCTCACCCAGCAAATACCGATTCACTCGACGTTTGAAGATTCCCATGTCATAAGACGCCGGAAACATTGACGCAGGAAGCGAGTTCCACTCCTTCGCGGTACGCAGCAAAAAGGAGGAGGCAAATCGCTTAGTGCGAGCAGCAGGAATGTCAACCACAAAAGGGTGCAAACCAGCACGGCGTCTCGTCAATTTATGGTAGAAGGGGGAGGGTGGAACTAAATCATACAACTCAGCCGCACACTCTCCAGAGTATAGTCTATAGAAAACCGAAAGGCAAGCCACTTTACGCTGGTGTTCCAAACTGAGCAGTTTACGCGACGTAAGAGCCTCATCGGCAATGAGTCGCCGAGCTCGGCGATCAATATAGTCCAAAGCAGCCAGATGGTGTTTGGCGGAACCATCCCAGAGGTGGCAGCAATACTCCACACACGACCGTACTTGCGCCTGATACAGGTTAAGAAGTTGGGTCGGCGTAAAATGCCGCCTAACCTTGAAAAGAACCCCCAGTTTCCGAGCAGCTGTTTTAGCCTTAGCTTCAATCGAACGCCCAAAGTTAAGGTCCGCAGGTAGCTCCATGCCTAGAAGCTCGATGCTATCAACCAATGGCACGCTAACACCCTGGAAAGTAGGAGCCAAGACGAAAGGGCTCCGTTTGGCGGAGAAGAGACAGGCCTGCGTCTTCAGCGCGTTAAATCTGACCAGGTTCGCATCACCCCAATCGGATACGAAATTTAAAGCCGTATCAACACGCCGAACCATCGCCTCCCTCTCTTTGCAGATTTCGATTGAACCAGCCTGAGGCCTCGACAAGTATCTATCAACAACAGTGCTATCATCTGCGTACCCAATGATCCTTTGGGTAATTCTGACCATTGCCTGATTGGTTTTTTGGTGCCCCACGCCCTCTCACCATCTCCTCGTGAGGTTAAGCGTAAGGTATGCCATTACTCGTCAGCAGATTGGGATGGATTGCGTGAGTACTTTGCTTCTATCCCGTGGCGCCAACGCTGCTTTAATGAGTGTGATCCTTCTGCGACTGCCGATGCGATTGCCGACGAGATCAGGCTTGGAATGGATTATTACATTCCATCTTCTGTAATCGTCGGTAATCGCTCTGGACGCTCTTGGTTCAATCGCGAATGCTCTGTCGCTGTTAGTCTGAAGCAGAATGCATATCGTGCTTGGATTAAGGGTTGCGCAACTTGTGATCCTGATGTCAACGCTCTTAAAGCAGCTTATAACAAGGCTACCAAGGCTTGCAGGAGGGCGTATCGCGGGGCGGATGCTCAACGTGTTTCGCGGATTGGCCAGATCTTAGTAAACCACCCGACCAACAGTCGAGCTTATTGGGGACTGGCCAAGGCCGTGCAAACGAATTTCTGTCGCCCATCCTTTCCGCCGTTAAGATCTCCTGACGGGTCGCTGGCCCATGAGCCGCTGGAGAAAGCCAATCTGTTGGCTCACATCTTCGCGGCTAATTCCAAACTTGATGATCTCAACACCCAGCCGCCCACAATTCCTTCTTGCGGCTACACGATGCCTGACGTTGTGATAAGGCAGCGTACTGTATTACGTGAGTTGAGGTCACTCGATGTGCGGAAGGCTAGTGACTCTGATGGTATCCCAGCGGTGGTGCTGAGGGCTTGTGCAGCCGAGCTTGCGTCTCCTCTTACAAGCCTGTACCGCCTGCCTTTCTCATCCGGTGTTGTGCCTCAGGCTTGGAGGGAAGCCAACATTCAACCGATCCCCAAAAAGGGGGATCGTTTCGACCCAAACAACTACCGCTCCATAGCCGTCACCTCAGTGCTCTGTAAAATCTTAGAACGAATTGTAAATGTTCAACTTGTCCGTTACCTAGAGGATCACTCTCTTATTAACGATCGTCAATATGGTTTTCGACCGAATCGTTCCACGGGTGATCTTCTAGCGTACGTCATGCACCGCTGGGGTGAGGCTATGGATAAGCATGGCGAATCTTTGGCTGTTAGTCTGGATATAGCCAAAGCCTTTGATAGGGTCTGGCATCGTGGTCTTCTCTCCAAGCTTCGAGCGTACGGTCTTCCTGACAACCTGTGTGCGTGGATCTCTAGCTTTCTGCACGAACGTAGAATTCGTGTTGATGGTCACAGTTCGCAGTTCGTGTCAGTTAATGCCGGAGTTCCACAAGGCTCTGTACTTTCTCCCACCCTGTTTCTTCTGCATATCAATGATATGCTGTCTTTGGGCTGTATTCATTGCTATGCAGATGACAGCACGGTTCACGGGGGATATTGCAGCAGGCCCACTTATGGTCGGGAGGAAACCATTGGGAATCGAGAAGATCTGGTTATTGATCTCAATCGGTCCTTAAGCCTCATTTCTTCTTGGGGCGACAGGAATTTGGTTGAGTTCAATGCCAAAAAAACCCAAGTGTGTGTTTTTTCCTCCAAAAAATCCCCATTTTCTCCTCTTCCTACTCTCAAGAATGTGCCGCTTGCTGTGCGTGACAGCCTTAGTGTACTAGGCATGGATATTCGCTGTGATCTCAATCTCAGGGATCACATAGGGACGGTCATCTCCTCGACTTCCCGTAGACTTGGTATCCTGAATAGAGTGCGTCGGTTTTTCACACCTGATCTTTTGTATCTATTGTATAAGGCCCAGGTCAGGCCTTGTATGGAATATTGTTCGCATCTCTGGGATGGTTCTGCCCAGTACTTGCTTGATGCCCTGGATAGGTTGCAGCTTAGGGCTGTCCGCATAGTGAACGATCCAGACGTTTCTGAACATCTTGAATCGCTCCAATTGCGTAGAGATGTTGCCTCATTAAGTGTTTTCTACCGTTTGTATTATGGCGAGTGTTCTGAAGAGTTGTTTAACCTTGTTCCACCCTCTCCTTTCCTGAACAGAACCACGCGCGCGGGTTTGCGGTGTCACAGCTATACGGTATCTTACATCCCGGCTAGGACTAAGAGGTTCTCTAACTCCTTCTTTTGCCGTGTCGTTGGGCTGTGGAATGGTCTTCCGGCGAGCGTGTTCCCACCATCCTATGATATGGAATCCTTTAAGCGTAACGTGAAGAGATATTTGTGCGGGCCGGCATGATCGCTGCGACTACCGATGGGTTTTTTCTTACCTTTCGATAGTCGTTGGCGTTATTTTGGACTGCACCATGCTTACCATCAGGTTTGGTGCAGTCACTGTGCCGTGTCAGTGTAAAAAAAAATCCAATACGGAATAATGCTAAATTTCTGTCAATTATACTATTTTTTCTTTCGAATCGTCTTGAATTAAAAACCATTTATATAATTAATACATAAAAGAAATATAATAAAAAAAAAACGTATTAACGTAATTAAAAAAAATAAACTACATATTCATTTAATTTATGAACGTAAAATTAAAATTAATCACTATCTGATGAGTCCATAGTGGCTGTTGTTGTAGGTCGACTTTCTTTCACAAAAAATTGGTCCAATGTTTGTTGAAAAGCTTTTTTCACAACGTAAAATAAATTTCCTTGTAGCAATTGATATTAAGTTTGTATAAAATAAGTATAAAATTGTATTAAATTTGCGTTGATTTTTAGTTAGAAAGGGAATCGCCAAATTTTGATGGCTTGGTGCAATTAAAAATAAAGGTGTTGCCATATTTTAGGAAATAGAAATTCAAAAAAACATTAAAGACTCGAATCCAAAACAACGCAACTTCGAAAATCTAACGACGCACAGTGAAAATCAGTAAAAATTAAGCAGCGACACAACTTCGAAAAAAACGCCAAACGAAACGACCCAAAGCGAGGTATTGGTGTACTATATCTAGTATCTTAGAATGTCAAGTAATTTTTTCGAAACTTGAAATTTACAATCGATATATTTATTACCAGAGATGGTAATAAATAAAAAATGTAATCTGATTAAAGATTACAAAATGTAGTCGTAATTTTAATTTTCTTGCTCTGTAATCATGATTAAATCCATTTAAAACATTAAGAAATGATAAATGTGTATACGATCTGTGATTTTGAAGTGTTTAAAATATAAATGAGCAAAATGCAGTGATATTAATGGTAAAAAACATAAAATGTAATCGTCAATCATTTTCATTAATCAGATTAGTTTTTGCCCATCTACGTTTATTACCCTGATCTATTCGAATGAACAGATACTTAAATAGAGTACAAGAAATAATTATCCGATAATGCTTTCTCACTCTTACTCGGACATTTTATAGTGAACGCCTACGCAATACTCATTGTCAAGAAACAATGGGAGTAAGCGAGACAGCAATAGTCCCTCTCTTTTTGCCTCGTGACTTTATGCAACGGCGCGGAATTTAAAAACCCTTAAACTTAAAAACCTCCCTAACTTGGTTAATTTAGGTCGGAGGAAAAAAAGTCATACTATCTTTTTTATGTATAATTTTAAGCTCTATATATTTTGCTTACATTTTTTTTCTCTAACTATTACCGTTTTCGAGTATTTGTGGAAAAAAAATTTAAATCATTTTTTTTTAACTCTTGCCGGAGGTTTCAGACACTAAAACCTTTACGGATCGTTTTTGTATTATTAGAAGTACAAAATATCAAAAATGCAAACTTGAGTGTCAAAATTTTGATTTAAAAAGTTATTTGACTGGACTAATAGAGAAATAAGGATCTCAATGGATTCCCACTTGGCGATGAGGGCTGGTGTTACTCTTCTCCCACCTCCCTATCAGTGAGGCGAAACCTTCTGGGCTTCAGGACCTCGGTGAGACCATTAGTCACATTCCCGTAGTCCGGCACACCCTGTGATTGGAGTTGAACCCGGGGGTTTTAGTTGGTGAGAGTCCGGACACACCGGGGGGTTCCCTCACCACTCCCCTGACGGCCCATAATGGGTTTCCCCCTGGTTACAAAAAAAAAGGATCTCAATGGATGAGAATAGCCAGTATTGAAGACCAATGAACCGTGATGGGGGAGGTCTACCCCGCGAAGGTACCTGCTACATAACATTAAACAAAAAGATAAATATGAAAAAAGGTATGCATGTATAAAAAAGTAGTAGAAATAAAGACTTGTTTTATTTTATTTATGTATGGAAATCTCAGTTCTCATCTTTTTTTTTAAATAATTATTTATCACTTATATTTAGCTAATCGTTTATTCCGAACCGAGAGCTCGCAGTATTACTTTGATTTTGTAATGTTGCAATGAAGTAAGAATACAGATTAACATTCTATTTAACTCCTTAGGGGAAAAAATTCGAGAATATTTCTTAGCCTATGCCAAAGTTATGAGAGATACTTGTAAATATTTTAAATCTCTGACCCCAGCGATACGGCGTAGATTAATAGTGTTATTAGATTTAATTTATCACAAAAATATCTTATTTTAGTTCTGACGATTGCTATTTATATCTTTTATATCGAAAAGCTTACGTTTATGGAATAGTTTCTTTTACGATTATGACTATTCTGTATCCATTACGTACCTTCTGTCGAATACTTAAGAATTATTGCGGTTCTAAAAAAATACTTTTCTGCTTCTCTTTTTATGTGCATCAGAAACAATATATAACAGTAATGAATACTATATTTTTACGATGTTGCACAAGTTACTATGTTACTGTAATGAGTGCAAAAATAAACATTTTAGCATATAAAAGGGCAGTGGCATTCATATCGTATTAATATTCTGTGATAAAGCCGAGTGGAGAGGCGCGACGGTGGTCTGGCGGCGGGTTTTTATTTTTTGACAAGTCCCATCGATTCATAGCGGCGCGGGGCCCATTGTTCGGGGCTCGCCATCATTGCTTGTTATTTTCATTAACTCTACAATGGTGCCTCATTTTACAAAAGGTTTTTATGTTGATATAAATTATTGTTTCCAGCAATGCTAACATTTAGGATCGTTTTGTGATGGAAGGGACTAATGAATGTTAAGGAAGCGAAAGTGGTTTGCAAGAATAGAGAGAAGTGGCGTTTCATAATATCTGCCTAACCCAATAGGGTTCGGCGTGATGATAGATAGAACTGTTTAGTTCATTTTACTATTATAAAACTTTAGTTAGTAACTTTAGTTTTTAATACAATAACGATTGAAAGTTTGTATGAAAGAAAAGAATTAAAAAATGGACAGTTTTGGAGATTTGCTTTCTTCCATTATTAGCTAAGCTCACATCTATATATATATATATATATATATATCAATGACGTGAATAGGGTATTTGCACAGGGTAAGCAGATTGATAGAATTAATGTGAATGTTATATTATGATAATAAATATTATATTACTTTCACAGGGAAGATGCATGGCGTGAAAATAGAATAGATTTCAATATAAACAGTTCTTTTTTTCGTTTAAATTAAAGAAATTTATTCCAGACTTATTTATCGTAATCGTATCGCTTTTATGCCTCTATGTAATGAACGCTACTGGTATATTTATGAATCACCTACGAGTAACATAGAATTGGTTGTACTAGCACAGGTCGAAGCTACGTCTGTATAAAGCGTAATGCGGGCCCGGGGGTTCCATTTCCACGCGAAGTCGCGGGCACAGCTAGTGAACAATAAAACTACAAAAGAGAATATCCGAATCCATGCCACTGTCTCTCGTATTTATTGGAGTATATTTTGTCGTTTTCCATTTTTGGATTGCATTTTTAGTGCTTTTTTTGTTTTAAACACACGTGAGACGAAATCAATACATGCCGAGCCGTGAGGAATGGAATGATTTATTACATTGTGACTGTGCCGGCGTGAGTGTTGCAAGCCTATATTCAAGTGCGTCGTAATTACGGTAAACTTAAAAAAACGGCAAGCAATCGGATAGACCACTTGATGGAGAGTAGATACTATAGTTTGTATTTTTTTTATGGTGACCTGAGATAAAGAACTGCATAGGATCATGAGGGTAGCTGTGAGAGCGGTGACTCTGGTGCGCCAGATTTCTACGGGGTGTCACGGACAGAAGTAAAACTTCGGATGCCTTGTAATATTTATTTATTTAGTTAGCACAAAGTACGTTTGTTACAAAAGTCTGTAGTGTGATAATACTACTACCGTACTAAAACCATAGACAGCAGGAAGCCTAAAATTCTATTCAGTGTTGCAATAATTAAAATTAATATTACACAGAATAAATTAAATGTAGTGTTTCTATTGAACACAGGGTTAAATGATTTTTTAAGTACCAAACCAGGCTTGCGCTTATGTTATGGACACTATACAAAGATATACATACCTGGATACAATATATACATCCTTTACTCGCGACAAACTAATCTATCTATCGTGGAAAAGATTGACGTTACCGGGACTCGAACTTAAGACCTTTAGCGATGCAAGTATGGTCACTGTAAACTAAAACATCAAGTTACAATAATTTTAGGCTTTGTTTTAATTACCTGTAAGGAACTTACATGGAAACACTGAAAGAGTACATAAGTCGTGGAAAAGGAAAAAAGTAATGCAAACAATCATGCTAGTAGGCAGGGATGGGCAAAATGTAATGTGATTAATAATTAATGATTACAAAATGTTATCACAATTTTAACGATAACATTTTACGTTTTTTTACCATTAATATGACAGCATTTTGCTCATCTATGTTTTAAACACTACAGAATCCCAAATTGCATAGAGATTTATAAGTTCTTAATGTTTTAAATGGATTTAATCATGACTACAGAGCAAGAAAATTAAAATTACGACTACATTTTGTAATCGTTAATCATTAATCACATTACATTTTGCCCATCCCTGCCTACTAGCATGATTGTTTACATTGCTTTTTCCTTTTCCACGAGTTATCTACTCTTTCAGTGTTGCTATGTAAGTTCCTTACAGGTAATTGTGTTTGGGAGTCGAAGCTGCTCGCGTCCGCAGGCTTTACCCTAGTTTCCCTACACGTGACTCCTGGGTGGTGCTAAACGAGCAGCAGCGAGGTGGTAGGGCGCCAGTGTCCGTCTGGATCGCGACCACACTACATGGGTGTAAAGCCCGTCATAGTGACCAATTTCGGCTTGTCGCATTTTGGGATCAGCTTGTGCATATCCAGTAGCTCATATACCTAGAGATCTTCAGTCGTGGTATATGTGGGCCGACATGACGATGTAGACTATCAATGGATTTTCATCCTTTGATAGTCGCTTTCGTATTTGGACTACTGTACTTACCATCAGGTACTCTGTAGTCACTATGTCGAGCCAGTGTAAAAAAAAAAAAACCGATTACATTTTGCCAATCTCTGCATGTAGCAAAACAGTAGTCATAATTATCATGCTGCAAAGTATTTAGGTATGCAAGTGTGTAAACAAAAGGTCTCATAGATCCTCCAAAATGAATAATAACCAATTCTTTCTGTCCAAGTCTTCTCTCACTCTGTCAAAATGACGTAGCTCAACAAACAAACAACAAAAGTGATATTTTAACGAGTGGTCTGCTTTAAATTTATAATGCTATCTTTTGTATTCAACACCCAGAGACAAACGATTTCTCAAAAGGGAATATATAAAAGTTTTTCTCTTTTTCACTTTCACACCTAAATTATTACTGGGGACACAGTTAGCCCTTCACACTTTATGGTATTGTCTGCTACGCGTTAGGCATAGATGAGCAAAATGTAATCAGATTAATAAAAACGATTACCATTACATTTTACGTTTTTTACCATTAATATGATTGCATTTTGCTCATCTATGTTTTAAATACTACAGAATCCCAGATTGCATACACATTTATGATTTCTTAATGTTTTAAATGGATTTAATCATGACTACAGAGCAAGAAAATTAAAATTACGTCTACATTTTGTAATCGTTAATCATTAATCAGATTACATTTTGTCCATCTCTGTCTATAAGTAGGTGGTGTTATTCGTTGATCGCATTATTGCATTGAGTGAAAGGTCTGAGACCTTGGGTTTAAGTTTTATTTTAACGGATGTTCGTCAAAGGATATCTGTGTTTGAGTAGAGTTGGCAAACAAACATTTACGTTTTTAAATCGATAATAAAATATGTTATATCCATGACTAGCTGATCCGGCAAACGTTGTTTTGCTATAAAAGGTTTTGTAATATCTTCTAAGATGTTCATTGAAATTAAGTGATGTCAAAGACAATTTTGTTCACAATTAAATACTCTTAATCAACAACACATTTATTTGAATAAAGATTAATATTATTACGTTGATACAACTCTTAACAAATAATGCATTAATTTCGACCAAATTTGTTTACCATAAAAACAGTTCTAGTGACTTAATCTTAAAAGATAGACATATACTGTCGCGAACATTTTTTTAGATCATTTCAAGAGAAATATTTCTTTCTTGCATATATTTTTGGTATCTTGAACCGTTTTTGCAGCGCACGCAATGGAAGCCCTCAAGGATGAATAATTTTCCCCGTTTTTTTCACATTTTCCATTATTTCTTCGCTCCTAATAATTGCATCGTGATGTTATATAGCCTAAAGCCTTCCTCGATAAATGGTCAATTCAACTCAAAAATAATTTTTCAATTCGAACCAGTAGTTGCTGAGATTAGCGCGTTCAAACAAACAAACAAACAAACAAACTCTTCAGCTTTATAATATTAGTATAGATTGATTAATATTCTAGCTGCTGCAGCCTAGTCGATTTTTTTTAAGTCTGGGGGAAATCTCTGACGGACCTAAGGGGCGATGAGGGCTTCTTCCCGGTGTGTCGGACTTGCACCAACTAAAACCCCCGGGGTGTTACTTCTTCCCGTCTAACTGGGGCCGGAGGTACAGTGTTATCCTCTTCTCCGACCATAGGCACCGTCTGACCTTTTTGTAAGGCTGCATCTCTGCACTGCGAGGAGTGGTGTAAAGGGCCACCCATCGCACACCTCAATATCTTGAAGCGGTGTACGCTCCCTCAAGCGCACCGCCCAGGCGTCTTATCCGGATTTAAGGAGGAAAGCCTCTGGCGAAGGTCCCCTCCTTTGTCCTGTCCTGCGTGGGCGGCGGTTCGGATTATTGCCTAATCGATAACGAATCGGTTTCCAAACGCTACAACGCAAATAGTCGTAAATTTGAATCCCAACATGTACCTCTGGGTTTTTCTAAATTAAGTAAGAGTTTAGGCACCACATACTCACCAGTGGAGGAAAACTTCGTGAGGAAACCCGCATGGAATCTGATAGAAATATCATGTGTGAATGCCCTGAGAACGGTGATCAGCTAAGTTACTAGTCATATTAAATACAGCATATATATATTTTCTTTTGTTTTTGTGTGTTGTTTGTATTGCTGCATTTAAATTTCTGGTTTTTTTGTTGATTTGTGGCGAAATAAATATTTTTTCTTTTGATATAGATTCATGTTTATCCAGAAAGGTATGTAACGCAACGATATGTTATTACAAGAAAATATAAACAAATTTTTTTGCCAACCGTACTCAGAGTCGCCGTGGGCAAGCACCGAGATGGTATAATGAAAACCGGTCCCCAACCGCCGATGGGTTTTCAATACTGCAATAACACATGCTTTTGCCGTTTATAAAAAAAAATGTACAATCCGCCGCTCAGTTAACGTACTCGCCTTGTATAATAGGACTTGCAATGAGATTTAAACTTTTTTGCTATATTGTATCTAACACTTTTACCGTAACACATTATTGATTGAAAATGTGACTTTATCTTTAGACCTTTTTGGTAAATAAAAATACTTCAGAGTGTTAGCCTGGAAGAGATTGGTACATTCCATTACCTTCCTTTGCAACTAACTCAAACAGTGTTACGAAGAATAAAAAGAAAAAAGGACGATATAAAAGACTTACGATGGATTAGATCACAAGTTTGTTTGTAAATATTGAGACAAATAAATTAATACTTTCTGTAGACAATCTGTAAATTGAGATTGTACGAGCAGTGGGCGGCGAGGATTTAGGGCGTTACATAAAACTTTATCGAAAGCCTGATAATGTTATTTATTATGGTTGTCCCGAGAAATATGTTGTTTTATGTTCGCAGTTTTATAATAAAGCAATTTTATTAAGGACACAGATTTACTGTTTATTTTTAGTATGTTAACATTTCTCGTAATTTATTTGTATGTTTCAGCCGATTTGTGGAATTCGTTTTTTGAAAATAAAAACAAAATATTGTTGGTAACAAAAGTAAATATAAAAGTGATGGTTTGTTTAATAAGTCATTTATACACCGGCGCCGCCGGCAGCGCCGATGACGACAAGTAAGGATTGTTTCGTCAACTGTCGTTTAAACAACGCAGTTACACCCCGGCGCCCCTTGAGTTTCTTTCGGCGTTTCTTCTCAAGGTAGTCGCTTCCGAAACGCTGGTAGATCACCGTTAGGTTTCGTATTTTTTGGCTGGCGGTCCAAGTCCAGGTTCGAACCCACAGGGGTGCCCTTGCATTACCACCCAACCCATAATTTGCCGGCTGAGCACCTTCAGTGTTCGCCCACCCGCCCTGTTTAGTTGTGAAAACCTTTCCCGGACGATCAACGCGCGTCGTTTCGAAAAAAAACTCATTTCTACGATATTTTATGTACGAACATATGAATATATTAAACAGGATTAGTAAACTAGAAATAGAAGAATAAGAAGAAAAGAAAAGTGTCTTTTAGTATTAGAATTATGTGGTAATTTGTGGACAATGCCTGTAAATGCAGAAAGAACAGAGGTAGATCTTATTGTTAGTTCAAACTATTCTCTGACTCTAATTTTTGCTATGTCGTTGGGCTGTGGAATGGTATTCCAGCGAGCGAGTTCCCATCGTCCTATGATATGAGGTCCTTTAAACGCAGCGTGAAGAGATATTTGTGCAGACGGGCATGCACGCTGCGACTACTAATGGGGTTTTCATTACTGTTGGTAGTCATTGTCGTTTTTTGGGACGCACCACACTTATCATTGGGTTTGCTGTGGACACTTTGCAGAGTCAAGACAAAAAAATCAACTAAGAACCATGTGTGAACTAAATGTAACATGAATCTATAACACAAAGCTAAAGTAAATAGTGCTGACATATTTTAGCACATTTTTCCTACCAGGCAGACCCTTGAGATTATTTGATTTCGCACCTTCCACTCACATTCACAATACCTTTTGTTAACCTTACGTCATTTGGACCCAGGACCGTTGAAGCGTGGCTTTTTGTAGCGTTAAAACATCGTAAAATAACACGTCGTTTTTTGGACAAACCGTTACCTACTGCGTTAATATAAACGTGGTGAAATTCACACCTTTACGTGTTATAAACGAAATAATGTTTGCGATTCTCATTTTGCCCTCACCAAATTTGCTCACCCAACAAACACCTATACACTTGTGGTTTGAAGATTTTCATGTCGAAAGATGTTGTAAAAAGAGAAGCAGGTAGCGAATATCACTCCTAGGCTATTCGCAACAAAAAAGAGGAGGGGAATCGCTTCGTGCAAACAGTTACGTCAAACACGTAAAGGTGCAAACTAGCACAGCGTCTTGTCAGTTTATGGTAAACGGAGGGGCTTAAATTGTACAACTGAGCTGCACGCTCTCCAGGGTATATTCTAATACTTTTACGGGACGGAAGTAATCCCTTCTCCCGTAGTTGTAGAGGTCCACTTAGGACTACTGCGTGCCAATCGCGGTAGAGTGCGAATTTGCACCCACGGCCGGCGCTCACGCGGATGAGAGAGAACCCAGGAAGTTTTTAGTCGGTAAAAGTTCAACACACCGGAGTCGCTACCATCACAGTGGCTCTGGACGTCCTATGCAGGAAACGCGAAACCTTAAAATGTGTTATTAGGTACTCTAGTCAAAATTATAATATTTACTACTTTTACAACAAGGACTGAAATAATTTAATGTTTATCTACAACCTTACTATCACTGACTACTTCTATTTAATTAGTATGGTCTTTTTAACGGCCTATCGTGTTTCGGAATCAGCTTGTGTATATCCAGTAACTCATATACCTAGAGACCTTCAGTCGTGGTATATGTGGGCCGACATGACGACAGAGACTATCAACGGATTTTCCTCCTTTAATAGTCGCTTTCGTTTTTGTACTACACTGTACTTACCATCAGGTGCACTGTAGTCACTATTTCGATACAGAGTAAAAAACTGCAATATGCTTGTGGACTTATCATTGTGGGGTCACTTCGAGCGTAAACAATGTCATGATGATCCTCCAGCTGTATTGTCACAAACTGGGGAGGCACGCGGCACAAGCCTTGCCGTAGGAAAATTAGCCACCGCTTGTGGTGGATGTATCTACCGGTAGGGGAGATTAGTGATTCAAAGACAGTCCCTACTTCAAGTCCCATTTGTTATTTATTCGTCGTGCATAATATAATATGAATATTATACATATATGAGCGAAATGTGATCAGATTAATAAAAATGATTAATGATTACATTTTACGTTTTTTACCATTAATATGACTGCATTTTGCTCATTTATGTTTTAAACACTACATAATCCCAGATTGTATACAGATCTATGGTTTCTTAATGTTTTAAATGAATTTAATCATGATTACAGAGCACGAAAATAAAAATTACGACTACATTTTGTAATCGTTCACCATTAATCAGATTACATTTTGCCCATCTCTGATATTATAATGCGATCGACCTAGATATCTTGCATTGTACAGTAAATATCATTACGTTGCATTAAGTGGATAAAACTCCCATTACCCCTCTCACATAGTAAACAAAGTCTTTGTCCAAATCAAATCAAGTCCAGGCATTGGCTTTTAGGAGCTAAATGTATCACTGTAACTAACAAACCAGAAGCAAGGCCCCCTCGGTCAGTTAAATGTAAATGTTATTCGGATTCGATTACCTTTATCTGGCTTCTCCAGTTGCAATAGAATTGATAACGGATCGCTCGGGGCGTTTGTGATAGACATCGACTCAAAGGTTTCACACATCGATTTCAACCCAAGCAGGACTTGGATATAATTCTATTTCCTCAATTCAAGATAATTCGATGCCTAAATTATGTGTCACTGATTTATATATATTTCAAAATTGAAATGTGATTAATCAGTCTTTTTTTTGTATCCCGGGTAAAAATCCTGCATAGGACCATCAGGGTGTGAGGGCAGCGACCCCCCCGGTGTGTCAGACTCTTACTGACTAAAAACCCCCGGGGTGTCCCTCTGATTGCTCCACCCTGGCCTGGGAAACCAAATTCGTCCTGACGCCCAGGGAACAAAAGGCCTTGTTGAGGCTACCTCTCTGGGGGAGGGGTAGGAGTAAAAATCCACCCCACCAAAACCTCTCTCTCAGGCGGCGTGCCGGACACCGTACACCGTACACAGCCTCCCTCTCATCCGGGCAGTAGACCAACCAGTTTAACTTGATCAGAATTAACCAATCTACTGTAACATAGCTTTAATAAGCCACATGCGGTTGTTTGAAGGATTATTTGTGGCTCTCGATAAATGAAACCCTTTTCATTTTTATGTTATTATATAAAAACCATAAATTTAAATAAATCCTATTTTAAATTAATACCATTTTTGCATAACTTTTAAACACGAATTTGTTGCGTCTCACGAAAAATTTCAAGTTTTAAGAAATGGTTCGTTCTATCTATGAGCTTGGCCACCCCTATTTTATATGAATAGGCTGATAAAAAAAATACAAATAAAGTTGATTAAAAAACCAAACGAAGTACCAAAAACTACACTAATCATAAACTTTCACCTTATTTATAAATATGAATATTTGATAATCAATTCCTTGAATGATTACAACCATATAACACTCAATTGAATTCCCCATATAGTTGAATAAATTCAACATTCTATATTTTTGTAGATTTCAAAAGAGAACCTTGGTTTAAAGTATTTAAAGCACATTATCGCTTGGAATTAATTACCACGTTACATTGTAAATTTTATGTGACAAAAAGTCAAACAAACTCTTAATTACTGAAAACAAGATGGCTTCATTAAAGACTTGTATTAAATCGATTTTAAGTTATGTAAATACAATTTATTTTTCAATAAATAAAAGCTCTTGAATATGTTAATATATTTTAATTCTTTTTCTTTTAATTGTGACTTAATCTCAGCCAGAATTAGTTTTTCATCAAACATAGCTCAAATATTAGAAGTTAATAATTTTCCCATACAAACCACTCTGTCCCTAGCTGTCAAACATATGATGTCAATCAAAACAAGACAAAGGTGCGTTAGGATTGTCTTTGGTATGCCTTCAAGTTGATTAGAGGTTGCATGTCATTAATAAAAATTATAATTTATACGTCAAGTAATCAAACAAAAATAACGTGTCCCATAAGGCATTATAATAAAAATATCATTACATTAGATATGACTTAAGTCTTTTATTCAACACGGCGCGCTATCCTTTCGGCTCACCCAGATCCTCACGAGTCACGGTAGTTTTGGCCGTCACCGGTGGCGGGTGTCCGGAGGAGAGCTTACGACGGAATGCCACGAGTGTGGGAGCCCCGAGGACACGGCGCAGCACACGCTTCAGGTGTGCTCAGCTTGGGCTGAAGATAGGAAGGTCCTTCAGAACCGCATTGGGGACGACCTCTCGCTGCCAGCGGTGGTAAAAGCCATGGTTGGCAGCGAAGAGGCATGGCGAGGAGTCACAGCCTTCTGCGAGGTTGTGATGAAGCAGAAGGAGGCCGCCGAAAGGGTCAGAGAGCGAACATCTTCTCTGGCTATTCGGCGGCCAAGGCACCGTCGTCGGAGGGATACGTTCGCTCAGAGCAAGCGCGACATCCCCCGGTGTAAAAAAAAAAAGTCTTTTATTGCAATTTTATTTCTATTAGACCGCGACAGTCCTAATAACTTTTGGCAGAATGAAATCTGACGGGGCAGCTAATAAGCAGTAATAATAAGCAGTAATAGAGCTAGTAATATTATAAAAATCTATTATATATAATACCAATGATACCGGAAAGCATAGTCCTAGATCGGCAGCGACCGCCAAGAGACGATCCAATCGTTGTAAATCAACAGATAGTCGTTATCGTTTTATGGACTGCAACATGCTTATCATCA
The DNA here is from genome assembly GCA_036320925.1 of Automeris io. Taxonomy (NCBI): domain Eukaryota; kingdom Metazoa; phylum Arthropoda; class Insecta; order Lepidoptera; family Saturniidae; genus Automeris; species Automeris io. The sequence goes on from JAUDJH010000018.1 coordinate 1,974,543, forward strand.
GGGGTGGTGTGGTCACATGTTAATTTAGGATAAAAAACTATGTTATGACATCGACATCGCCCAGTGCAGTCTGTTATTAAAAATATTTTGAAATAGCTATACCGCTTCGCTATCGCAACGCGTGCACCCCCCCGCGCCTCGACTCGCGAAACACTAGTCTGGTGCGCCGAAACACGTGTTTTACCCCCGCACTAAATCGACATTGGAAAATAAATGCATTCCTTAGAAGAATGTAAATATAAAGACTATAGCTAATAAATATTTTATCTGTGCAGTACTTAAAGAGATACTCCGTAAAGGCAGGTAAATTAAATTCCGCCCCCACGCGCCGAAGCTTTTTATGCAAAAATTAACAGCGGCCGGCTCATTAGCATCGTTTCAGGTCCCTTTTAACGTCTTAATTTGAATTTGGAAGTGGTTCGATAAAAAGTTTGAGCTTTTAATCGAAATAATACAGGTTTAAATGGCCAGTAACTTTAACCAGTTTTGTGGACGATCGCGTTTTATATGAAACAATATAGACTCGCATATTTATATTTCGGAAAATCATATCTGATTGTCGAAAGCATAATCGTGATAGTCTCTAACTGGTGGTAGACGAATATACACGTGTCCCCACTTCCCTTTCAGTTCTTCTAGTGCTATCGTAGTATCGGGACACTCAGTCAATGGATAAATTAGTGGCACGCATACCATATAAGCAAAAGAAGGTATTAACCTGTTATAATACTTAGGCATTTCATAAATTTCCTGTATTAAACTTTGGTTCAATTTACACATTTTAATTCAATATATAATATTTATTAAATGTCCAAATAAAAAAAAGCAATGCTTTTTGTGCTTGTATGAGATGCACGCCATTGATAAAACACCCGACCGGCTTTGATGGTATTCGTAACGAGTCCTCAAATGCACGCAGACAAATTTTTATAGCGCGAATTTTTTAACACAAATTCTGTAACACTAGGAATCCCATGAAAGTGAAATATACATTTCCTATCAATTAATCCATCCATTTTTACACTAGCGAAAAAGATCCACAGTAAAATCTATACTAGATTTTTTTTATCCCGGGGGAATATCCTGCATAGGACCATCAGGGACGCTGTGAGGGCAGTGACCCCGGTATGTCAGACTCCTACTGACTGAAAACCCCCGGGGTGTCCCTCTGATTACTCCACCTGGGACTGGGAAGCCAAATTCATCCAGACTTCCAGAGAACAAGAAGCCTTGTTGAGGCTACCTCTCTGGGAGGGGAAGTAAAGCTCACACCTCCAAAAACCTCTCTCTCAGGCGATGCGCCGGACACTGCACACCGCCACCCTCTCATCCGGGCAGCAGACTCCCTCAAGTCTACTGCCCGGCTATTGTTACCGGGGAATGTCGCGCTCGCTCTGGGCGAACGCGTCCCTCCGGCGACGGTGCCTTGGCCGCCAAATCTACACTGGATGGTCAGGCAATGCGAATACAAATTCGCTCAGTAAAACATCGCAATTAAGCAACAAATATACCGCACCATACAAGTTTATTTACTGTTTTAAATTTCGCCTACCTTTTTTTCTGTGAGCACGTCTGGAGGTATTAAACAGGTTAATCTCGCCGAAATTAATATTATATGTACATTGGAGACTTTCAACGAACCATTGTTACCATGGTTTATCCGATGTTATTGCGTATGGAATACTTAAGTATGTCTGGTATGATATTCGGGTACACATAGTTGCAGAATTTTACAGTAAAATCAGGATAATAAATAAAAGATACAAAAACAGTAGACCTATATCAGTCGAGGCTTAAGTCCCAAGCCACCGGTAGTTAGGAGCTCATAGTGAGGAACCTCCTCACAATGCGTACCGTTTCGAGTAATATCGTTTTTTGTATCCGGCCCTTGATCCAACAACCAAGCGAGAGCCTCTTAGGATGGTAATATTATTATTATTTTGTAATTACGAAACGTAAATATATTAAACTACCGAGTAACGTTCAATTGTTAATTAAATTAAAACTTAACTATCCCGCTCACAATGGAGATACCTTAGCCAAAACCTCTTTAAGGAAGGTATACGATGCCCAATTAATTAGTGAAAGCCCATCGTGATAGCCATAGCGTCTATTAATCAGAATGAGATCGATCTGATAGCGCCGGGGACGGTGCGTTCCACTTTGAACCATGTGATCATAGTCTTTCGTTTCGATCTAATGCCACATTTGGATTTTAGAACTGTTCGTTGATGTTTCTTAATTGAATTTAGTTTTTTTATGCCAAATAAGATATTTTATGAAGTGTTGTAAAAGGGTCGTATAAAGCAAAGTAATTAATGTATAAATGAGCTGTGATGGCCTGGTGGATAAAGGACCAGTGTCCGCAACAACGAGAGCTGTCGTAGGGTCGAATCTCGGCTCGTTCCTCTGGATTTTTATAAATTAACTTCAACGCTAGCCACATGCTCACTAGTAAAGAAAGTCATCGTGACGAAACTCGTGTGTCGTCTTATAGAAATTTCATGCGTAAGAGCCCTGAGAACTGCGATCTTCTGCGCTACTAGTCACGTCGTAACATATACGCGCAAAGCGATTACAGCATAAATATATTTCTGCACACCCCGAAAAGGATATAGCGTGATGATATATTCTCATTTTTATTAATAGTTAATATAATAAGTTTAAATACAATATTTTAAAATTGAAATAATACTAAAACTAGCATACGTTTCTTATGGTACAAATTAAAATGACCAAAGCGGAACAATACTGAAGTTTAATGTAGGTAGCGTATAAGTGAGTTATCAATCCAACGATTTGAGATAACAAACATTCTCACTAATAAAGGAAATATGTGTATTTCGTAAATTTTTATGGACAATTTAATTATTAAGTAATTTCCGAAACCATGAATACTTAATAAAAAATACTTGGTATTTTAACTCTAATGGAGAAAAATTTAATTGATTTAACGGTATCCCAAGAAGTTTATACAAAGTAATGATCCCTCTTTTAAAACCAGTAGGCGGAACTACCACTATCTAAATACCTTCATAGTGACTCGCTTTGGCCTGTCGCCAAACCCAGTCATAATATCCAGTAACCCATATAGCTAGAGACCTTCAGTCGTGGTATATGTGGGCCGACATGACGACGGAGACTGTCAACGGATTTTCATCCTTTGTTGGTCGCTTACCTTTTTGGACTACACTGTACTTACCATCAGGTGCATTGCAGCTACATTGCTGAGCCAGTGTAAAAAAAAATCAAAAATATTTTAATCTACAATTCTGACACGCAATAAATGCTTTTTAATTCTTCTACAGTGTCCTCAAACTGTAGATCTTCTGTTTGAAATAAATGTGAAGGTGTGAGTAGACCGGCGTGATTACGAATGCTATCGACGTAAGGTATTCTGTTCCTTGATAACAGGTTTTTAGATTCAACCGAGCTTATGCCCTCCACTGTACATAGATTAAGAGAGCTGTTAGAGCTGTATTATAAGAAGAAAACCTTATATTCATATTTTAAATTAAGTACAGTAGTGAATAATTTCCCTCGAGTCTACCAGGACAGCGCGTTTCTAAGGGACACAGGGAAACTAGCAGACGATCTTTGATATCAAAAATAAAAAATCATTCGATATATCGATAACAACGAATCGAAATTAGCTAGACAAATTAACCATGATTTTATTGCATTGACGAATTCAACGGTGATGAACGCTTTTTTTTATACAAATGCGTAGCCAAGTGACATTTTCGCGATGGAAACTTAGTAAACGCGATGATACCATAGACCACAAAAGAAATGGCGATTTATAGCATATTTAGGTTATTTTTGTTTTATGAATTTGTAATTTTTCGAATTTACAATAAACACACACTCCCTATAAATACATAATAATGGCAGAATTATTTATATTTGTAATACTTACTAATTACCTAGGTTTAATTAAATTAATTCTAATTGTAAATTTTCACAAATTATTTTTTCAACTATATGTTTTTGTATTATATATTTTATTGTAATATTTAATAGATACATAAACAACCACGTAATAATATGAAAAGAAAAAAAAAATTTGCCTTTCCGTGATTGGTCTAAAAACCGAACATTGCTTTCATTGGCAGAATATTTGAATAGGCGATCGCCTAGCTAAGTTATTTTACCTACCAAAATTTTTTTATATTATTAGAACTATGGCGAAATTATAACATAATTCGTTTCAAAGCCAATGTATATTATATAGGAAGCAGGTTTATCTAGAACGGGCATCTTTTCTCAGTCAGACATTCCAATTTACTGTCTCTTTGGAATTGTAAGCGTCGTTTCTACGGAACATGCGCCCAATCAAAGTCCATTGGCGTATTTGGATGATATGGCCAATTGGGACTTCTTCGCGGTGCTCCCACAGATCTAGAAGATACCGAGGATCCAGCGGAGGTAGTTCAACATCAAAACCTGAAAATGTAATGTAGTCTTCATTTTGAAGTACAAAATCTTATAAAGGAGATACTCTATTTATACTTGTCACATATCTAAAATCTGAATCAACCTCCCAGAACCTCAGGCGCAAGTTAAAACAATCGACACAACGCGATGATACATGGTATCCAACAGGTTTCGGGCTACCTACATTACCCCAAGCGCTTCAGACCTCACAATACAGATATAAATCAACCGATGAACACTGAATGAGATCGCTTTATCTAACAATCTCTCGCTTCTCCATATTATAAGCTTGCATTCTGTATATACAGGTTGACATTTTTTCTAATAATGGTATAGATACCACGTTGAATAATACCACGTGTTATACGCATTTTTAAATAGTTAACTCCATTACACAATACCTAGTCCTTCTTAATCAATAAATGTAAAATTTGTACATATTAAATTATAAACCGGGAAGGGTATCCATTTTTTACAATATATGTAAACTAAATTGAACATAAGCGTAATTAAAAATTAATAAAAAATATTTTCGTATTAAAATGTATTTTTCTTAAATCAAATAATATAAGGTAGCCTTCTTAATTACAAATAAAAATAATATTTTCACATAAAATATTTTTAATTATGATAAAAATACATCTAATGTTTATTAAATGAATTTTAGGTGATAGATTAAAGCTTTTGTAGTTTATAAATAATTAATAAAGGATACCACATACATACTGGTGAAGGTAAACATTGAGAGGTAGCCTACATAGCTATTCTCAGAAATGTCATGCGTAAGTGCCCTGAGAACGGCAATCAGCTGCGTTACATATCACCTTCCGCACGTCATATAAGCGCAATGTGGATACAGCCGCTTATGTATCTCTGCTCACCCCGAAGAGGATATAGTGTGAGAATATATTATTATTATTAATAATAAAGAGTTATTTAATGGTTAAGGGTTATAGATTATAAATGTTAAACACGTGTTCTAATTTCACTACATTGTGTTACTAATCGATTACATTGCCTTACTTCGGTAAATAGCTATATATATTTAAAGAAAATAGACAGGATTAAACAATTATAAATATTTAAACTTGATCTTCATGCAAAATAAGTTGATACAATATAATCGTAAACCGCAATTGTTTTTACACATCTACAAGCACAATTATAGTGCAAAGAAGCATTTATCGGTGTCGGACGCCTACGAGCCAATTTCACCTCAGCCCGTACAAAGCAAGCTCGACGTGGTAATAACAATAAATTTTTCAAACGCCCTGTACATGCTCGCGGCGCCAGTCAACGTTATCTGTGCGTGCTATTTTTGATGTAATAACTGCATAGTTGTATAATTTTTTGCACTATATTATTTATTACCAGAAATAGTTTCAAAAACATTGTGGCTGTCGTGGCTTCGTTGATTAGGAACCAGGAGCAGCGTGAAGAGATATTTGTGCAGGCCGGCATGATCGCCGTGACTACCGTTGGGTTTTTCTTACCTATCGATAGTCGTTGGCGTTTTTTGGACTGCACCATGCTTACCATCAGGTATGGTGCAGTCACTGTGTCGAAATGGTATAAAGAAAAGTTTCTATACGCGGCAATTAACTCTTCAATGCCCAGTGTCACTAGTAGGTGACAGTAGTTTAATTTTTTTTTCTACGACATGATAATTTATTTTTTAATTCTACCATTATTACAGCAGAGTAGAAGAGTAAAACTATTTCATATATTTTTTCACAATGCCCAGTGTCACCTGTGACACCTTCCTAAAAAGAGGAGCCTAGTTTTTTTTTTTAATTTGGTTTGTCTTCGCTGAATGTATGTAAACTATTTTAGTAAAAGAGAAATACAAAATTAACATTAACATAGACATGGGAATCGAAGAGTTAATGATCGTAGGTTCGAATACTGGCACATAGTTCTGGGTTTTTCCAGATTAAGTTTGGATTTAGACACCACAGGCTCACTGATGAAGGAAAATCGTAATAGTCATCGGCATCTAAAATAGAGGTTTATCTAGAAATTTGAAACTAGGTAAGCTATTTACGATGTTGTATTTTATGTAGAACGGAGTATTACAAATAAATACCTTAAAAGCTATATTAGTTAATAGTATTTTTATTGTCTCGCTGTTATTATTTTTATATAATAACATATCGAGTGGTTTCGCTATTCGCTTTAAGGGATATTTTTTCCGGAACCATTCATCACCATCATTAGCCCGCCTTAGTCCACTGCTGGACATAGACTTCTTCCTCCTCCTCATTCGGCTCTTCTCATCTAATCTTTTCCGGCCATCTTCTGCAGGTCGTCTCTTCACCTCGCAGGAGGGCGCCAGTACGCTACGCCTGTCGATTCCCGGTCTTTATCCCCTTTTCAGCATAAACCCCAAGATGCCATCATCCTTACATTATGGATATTTCCCATATAGGTACTAAAAGGCTCGCTTCATTCTTTATAATGTGAAGTGTTTTACCTACAATCTTCAATCTAGTGGCTTCTAGAAGAAGGGTGAATAGATATATGTTGGGTAAACGCGATTCATCCTAGGCCTTACAAAGCTTTACCAGCCATTAGATTTTTTTTTACACTGGCTCGATATAGCGACTACAATGCACCTGAGGTTAAGTACAGTGTAATCCAAAAACAAAAGCGACCATCAAAGGATGAAGATTCATTGATAGTCTCCGTCGTCATGTCGGCCCACATATACCACGACTGAAGGTCTCTAGGTATATGAGTTACTGGATATACACAAGCTGATCCCGAACCACGACAGGCCAAAGTGAGTCACTATGACGGTCTTTACACTTGTGTACTGTGATCATGACCCAGTTCGGGCAATCGCCTTACCCTTTTTTTTGTTAACGCGGTGGAAATACATTCGGACCGTCAGTGGAGTGGTGATGGCGTGTCTCCCGGCGTGTCGGATCTGCACCGACTAAAACCACCGAGGTGCCAGCACTGCCTACTCTCCGCCTTCACCGGGTCTGAGAATCCAGATACTTCCGAGACAATGGCCCTACCACCAAACTTATGATTAAAGTCAAGCGTAAGCCTGAAAATCACAGAAGGGCGGTGTATTCGGCAGTCAGTATATAAAGAGAGGAGTTTTTAGTTACTAATCTCTCGTAAAATTGCAGGCCCAAGATGGCATGAAATAGCTCTAAACAAAGATGCTTGGACATCCTTGGAGGAGGCCTTTACTCGCTAAGGGGTTCTTGACATAACAAACACTAAATCTAGCAGATAAATGTAAATAACAAAAAAAAAAAGAACAAATAAAGGCTTTTTTATTTTTTATTTATTTTACTTTTATTTATTAATCTCTCGTACTTAATTTACTTTTAGCCAAGTACAGTTGTGTCCCTGAAACCGCAAAGAGCTCGCTGTACATCCGCATGTCTCATTTAAATCGTCCGTTTACGGTACGTAACCCTACTGTCCCTTCAATTTGCAGCCGGTCGGGAGACTTCTCGCTTGGAATGGCATCTTTGGACGCCATTTCGTCAGATAAAAGCATGTCTCGATTGTTTCTGGGACATTCTGTATCTCGGTCTATACTTACATATCTATATTCGTGTTTTAAGATCTTCATAAACACGATTTTGTTTGACCATGATAATAAAAAAATAGACCAAAGAGAAAGATGGCAGCGAAAATGGGGGAGAATTCTGAGGGAAAATGTAAGTGAGGAGTAGGGGTGAGGTAGAGTGAGTGAAATGGGGAAAATGAATGAGTGAGTGAGAGAGAGAGATATGTGGGCCAACATGACGACGGAGATTATCAATGGATTCCCATCCTCTGAAGGTCGCTTTAATTTTTTGACTACCCTGTACTCATCATTAGATGCATTATAATCATTTTGTTGAGCCAGTGTAATAAACCATAATTCATTCCTATGCAAAAAATGAAATCGTTTATCAGTAAAATACAAAAATAAATATAAAAATGTTAATATAGTGTGTATAAAAATTATGTTATAATATTTCATTGTCCATAACTGAAAAACAAGAACGATAAAAGCATCGAGGCAGTTTCGGTGTTTGTATTCTCTAGAGGTGACCCGCAGATTTATTATTTTCGACAATCCGATGATACCTCACCGAAAGCTGCGAAAATTTAAATTTGAAATGGAGAAGGTATTGTAAATGTATTGAAGGAAGTATTCTTACAAAATCTCAAGGGATGAGAGCGAATTTTATAGTGGTTTGATAAAACGAATGCACTCCAGTTGACAGTTAATACAATACTCACATCATCTAAAAAAACTAACGACTGGAAAGAAACATGAAATTTAGTATATTCCAAAGCAAAGTCAACATTGTACGATACATTATCCTAAAGAAACTAATTCTGAGATATGGCATGCCGAAGTTACGCACTATAATTAGCTTTCCATATATACACTGTTTTGGTGTCCCTTTCAAAATATCTCACTATTTCTCATAGTCATTAGTATTCGTAAGCAAATTAATTGATATGAGCATAATTTTTTAAAAGTCCGTGCTTAATTGAAAAAAGTTCCCCTCTATAATTGCCAAATCGTAGTCTCCAGTGATTTTTGATGTTGGAAATGTAAATATTAAAAAAACTGTGATAACTAAATTAAAAATAATAGAAAAAGCAGTCGCCAGAATTAGAAAAACCTAAGTTTTGCAACAGATTTTTACAGGCAGCGATGAAAATTATACATACATATACCAGAATATCTTACCCTATACATATCAGTAAATTGTGCTCTAGCGTATTCTTAACATTTTGAAGCTATTGTTGAATTTAATCATAATTAATGTCTACAATGTTTCGCTTCAAAGACATTTAATTTGAAAATCTAAATAACGCATCCATGAAAGATATTTTAATATCAAACTCCAAAACCCCGGCGTCGCTGAATCGTTTTAAAATCATTCATCATCCGCAGAATGATGTTTCCCTCCAGAATTTGTGTTTGTATCGCCAACGCCCTTTGTGCCTCGTCTAATGGCCCTTAACTTGCTGAATCAGGCTTGGGTAATATGTATCTTGTAGAACTATGAGTTTCTGTATTACCAGGGTTATGTCTACATTTGTTGTTTTTACTATCTTGATTGCCGAATAATTTTCTATCATGTTTCATATTTATATCTATACTAATATTATAAAGCTGAAGAGTTTGTTTGTTTGTTTGAACGTGCTAATCTCAGGAACTACTGGTTCGAATTGAAAAATTATTTTTGTGTTGAATAGACCATTTATCGAGGAAGGCTTTGGGCTATATAACATCACGATGCAACTATTAGGAGCGAAGAAATAATGGAAAATGTGAAAAAAAAACGGGGAAAATTATTCATTATTCATCCTTGTGTGTTTACACACAATCACTCGTCTATTCGGATACGAAGAGCGACCCAAAACATGTTAACAAAATTTTATATGTAAGCGTAACTTCAGTACTGACACTGTAGTTTTTTATTTTATTTCCTATTTTGTATATAATTGACTTTTTAATGTGCTATAAAGTTAGTATTAAATAAATAAAAATATATAAAATAAATATATGTAATTGAAGAATATTTAACGAATCTCATAGCCGCCTACACAATTCGCATTTCCGTCTGGTGAGATCATCTCGCGGTCAGCACCGCAAAAGTACAAAGCCACTGTTTAAAGCTCTCGTGTGAAATCTCATAATTTCTCGAGGGGTCCAAGTTAATGGCGGACCGGTCACCGGCGCGAAGTCCGGGCATCCGAGAGACGTTTAACACTCATTGTAGTTGTGCCAACAAAGCGCCGCTAACAAAAGGCCGGTTAGGGATATAAACACCCCGATATAATTCCATAGATGCGACTAGCTTTAAATATATTTTTTAAAAATATATTGACAGTACTTTACCCTCATTGATACACAGTGTGTTTTGTAAGCCCTGTCCGACCCGAAAAGCGCATATTGGTGTTATAAGAACATTACCAAAATTGTTTTATTCATAAACATTGAAAAGGTATTGTCATATAAAATTTAAAGGATTTAATTAACTTAAATGCGATCTAAGCTCGAATTACTTACAAAAATTAGTGTAAAAACTAATCTAACGATTTCATTGATAAACAGTATTTTGGACCTACGAGGGTCATGAACCTTTTGAGTTGTTTAGCTGCTTGCATATTTATTTGCTGTCCATTATATCTTTATTTTTTATTTACAGACGCACATAGGGTTGCCATGTCGGTTTCCCCATTTAATTAATTTTATTCGGGTATTTTTCTGATCTTTAAACGTATGTCGTAAATAGATTTGAATATCGATACCAAGTAACAACTTCAAGGATCGAAAAGGTTTTTTATAACATACTGTATACAGTACAAACTCTATCTATATAAAGACCCTCAACGGACTGTGCATATTTTGACGTTATAGAGAGTTGTCGTTAAATGGAGAGAACAAAAATCTGTATTAGAAAAAGAAAAAGTTTCTTTCAGACTACTTAGTGTTAGTAATTACATAAAAAACAATTCTTATTTGATCGCTATTGAGTATATTTTGTTATTTTTGTCTGACGTATTTTGTTGTATTACAGTGCAAATAAAGCAATCCCAATTTGTAAACAAAAGAACGGATTTCTTAGAAAGTTCGGTATGTGTAATGCCGACAGTTGAGTTTATTATGGGCGAGGATAATAAAGCGACAAAAGGACGTACACAACTGCGCAATTTTTACTAATTTTGCCAACTTAAAACTAACTATAGATTATTAAATGGCTGTCGTCATTGAGAGTGGGTGTAATGCTGTATAGAGTGTATCATTGTATGAGAAATAAGCTAAACCAACCAAAGGCGAGTGATATCGACGATTTAGGGAGTTTGTCATTAAATCGAGTGACGTTACATGGAGGTTACACTGTATATATTAGGTCCTTACATATGAAATTGGCGTTTTTCGTACTGGCCACTTTAATCACAAATTTCTCCTCTTTGGTAAGGAATTCCAAATTCAAATTTGTACAGTTATAGACTCATGTATTTGTGCTTCGATGATCGTCATTCATTTGTTTTTTTCTGTTTGCGTCACTCATTTTACAAAATGGAAAACTTAAAATATCGCATTATTTACGAGTACGAGTTCCGCCGTGGCACTAGTGCTGCGGAAACAACTCGAAGGGTGAATGATGTGTATGGCGGTCGTGTTCCAAAAGAAAACACAGTTCGTTTTTGGTTCCAACGTTTTCGTTCTGGAAATTTCGACCTGCAGAACAAGCCCCGTGGACGGCCTGAGACTCAAGTTGATAATGAAGAGTTGAAGGCTATTGTGGAAGCGGATCCATCGCAAACCACGTCCGAGTTAGCTGCAGGCTGCGATGTTAGTGATAAAACTGTTTTAATTCACTTGAAGTAAATTGGGAAGATTAAAAAGCTTGAAAGGTGGGTACCTCACGAATTGACTGAAGCAAACCGGCAAACGCGCGTCGACTGCTGCGTTACATTACTAAGCCGGCACAATAATGAAGGCATTTTAAACCGAATCATTACCTGTGATGAAAAATGGGTTCTTTACGATAATCGGAAGCGCTCAGCGCAATGGTTGGATCCTGGCCAGCCAGCCAAATCCTGCCCCAAGCGAAAATTAACCCCAAAAAAGTTACTTGTAAGCGTTTAGTGGACTAGTGCCGGTATTGTTCATTACAGTTTTCTCAAATCTGGCCAGACTATTACGGCTGATGTCTATAGTCAGCAATTGCAAACCATGATGGAAAAGCTAGCGGCTAAACAACCTAGGCTGGTCAATCGCTCCACGCCACTGCTGCTTCACGACAACGCTAGACCACACACTGCGCAACAGACGGCTACTAAATTAGAAGAGCTTCAATTGGAAAGTCTAAGACATCCTCCGTACTCCCCGGACCTTGCTCCAACAGATTACCATTTTTTTCGAAATTTGGATAATTTCTTGCAAGGGAAAAAATTCAACTCCGATGGGGCAGTCCAAATCGCCTTCAAAGATTTTATTGATTCCCGTCCGACTGGTTTTTTTAGTAAAGGGATCAATGAACTACCTATGAGATGGCAAAAGTGCATAGAAAATAATGGTTCATACTTTGATTAATTAAATATATTATATTAAAAAATATTCGACTTTTTGTTCCTCCCATACAAAACGCCAATTTCATATGTAAGGACCTAATATATATCATATTCATCTAAACACTGAGAGGTGTGAAAGTTAAGGAGTAAATTTTGAATTAAATCCGTACATAGATTTGCCGTATTAGTTGTCCTCAAACATGAGATACAAGGGAATTAGATGACAACCGCACATCGGAAGCTATAGGTATCATGTAATTACTCTGGAATTGTTCTCACTTATCCCAAGTATGCTTGAGCCTGATGTATTGTATGTAGAGTTTGTCTCTTCGAAGAAATATTGGCTATATTAACCATCAGCGAACATTTGATAATGCGATACTTCAAACTATATTTATGGTGGTAGGCCGATTGCCTGATCTAGGTCATGACCACAGTATACAAGTGAAAAGACTCATAGTGACTCGCTTTCGCCTGTCGCGTTTCGGGATCAGCTTGTGTATATCCAGTAACTCAAAAACCTTGAGACCTTCAGTCGTGGTATATATAGGCCGACATGACGACGGATACTATCAATGGATTTTCACTCTTTAACGGTCACTTTAATTTTTGGACTACACTGTACTTACCATAAACTGCATTGTAGTCACTATGTTGAGCTATTGTATCAAAAAACCATTTTATTGTTTTATTTATTATAGTAATTTTTGTGTTAGTAGAATAATTCGAAAAACATTTTTGGTAATCCTCATGGACCTACAGGGTATCGGTGAGGGCCTGGTGTTCCGGATTCGGATTAATCGAGTAAAACATCCGGAGTGTTCCTTCTCTCGTCCGTCGGAGCCAAGGGGCCTTGCTATCTTCCTCGGCTCCCCGCGACGTCTAGAATAATAAGAGCAGTGATGGCTTGGTAACCATTGTTAACTATAGTCAACGTATAGTTCTTTTTTTAGGTCTATAAATATTATTTAAAAGTTAAGATTAGAGCTATGCAGTGGATATAAACTGCACGTAGCATTATATGTCCTGATTAACACTGACATCAGAGATACAGGTAGTTCTACTTTGGGTGTCAAATCACTATAAAGTACCGCTTTGAAACTGTTTTTCTGAGTTTTTTTTATTCGTCCAGACGGTGCAATTACATGACCATTGTAACTGAATTATAATAGAGAGTGAAGACGTAGTTGGTTACTGCATAGAACATACATATCCATTATCGAATAAAATTAGTAGACGGTTAAGAATTAGTATAAGGACAAGTAGCACATCCAGTAGACGAACCTTAATGTCGACGTTTGGTCTTCTACAAAAGATTTTCACATTAGACCGTCTTAAGTGAACCTTAAGGAATCCTTAACCGGAAGATCGCACTTGTAATGTAAATAGACTATTGTATAGGACTCGTAAAAGTATTTCGTGATACCGATATCCATACAGTTTCAGCAATTCTGTTTTTTATTTGTTATTTTATAAGTTGGGGCTTATATTGTTTTTGATAAACATTGGCTTATGATTTCAAATTTTTTTTAAATTTAAATCTCTATTCTCAGTTTATTTTCTTCACTTTTTGCTTTCAACTTACTCTCTAATTTAAAAAATATCATTTATCTTTCCCTTGGTCTTCACTTCTAAACTCTTTTTATCTTTTAAACAATGTGCACATTATATGTATTTAAATATTAAAAAAAAAAACATTTCATTTGTTTCATAGCTCACAAATTCCTTTTCATAATTTGAAAAGTAACCTTTTACAGTTTTTGGTTAGGTGAAGAACTCGTAGACATCAAGGTTAATAACTCAATGTTAGCTATCTCTGTGTCGCAATTACTGATTAATATTATACGGAATTTCACTCAGGATTAATCACATTAATATTTCTTAATTAACTCTTTGAATATATCGAAATTTCTAAAAGTGATTGAAATAACGAAAAACTCGATAACAAGAGGATATGGTTGCTACTGTTAACAAAGATCCGTGAAAGAAGAGAAAGACAACAAAGTAAAGTGTGAAAAGGTCAAGCATTAATCAGGTAGAGATAGTGTTAAGTTTTTAGTTTCAGATATTTGAACAGTTTTAAAATATATGTAGCAAGCAATGATGTCAGAAACATACTGTTAAATATTCATGAATAAGCTGATTGTCGTAAAACAATACTAACTTCTAACGAAACAATGTCTCTAAGAATTTCTCATTAAGCCAGACTAAAAGGAAACGATTTATAGCCGACAGAGGGCGTTCTGTTTACATATCACTCTCCAGCGCAGACTCCTCGGTGATAAATCAGATAATACATTGATTCCAAGGAATTCACTTACTTTGTCTCTATATACTTTAACGCTTAAGTTTAACTAGAAATTACACACAATATACCTACTGTAAAAAAAACATCAACTAGCTTTGTATCAAGAAGCTTACGATGCAAAGAAGTCCCTTTATTTGTTTTTGAACTACAGGAAATCAACAAAATTAATGATCGTCGCTTTCGATATTGTTGACCTGCAAGCAAATAGAAATTAAAAGTCAAATATAACATTTAGATAGTACCATTGGCATATAACTGTCAGGAAGCAAGTCAGGTTTGGCGAGGTGGTAGGGCGTCGGTGCCCGTCTGGATCGCGACCACAGTACATCGGTGTAAAGTCCGTCACAGTGACCAGTTTCCGCTTGTCGCGTTTTGGGATCAGCTTGTGTATATCCAGTAACTCATATACCTAGAGATCTTCAGTCGTGGTATATGTGGGTCGACATGACGATGTAGGCTATCAATGGATTTTCATCCTTTAATGGTCGCTTTCGTTTTTAGACTACACTGTACTTACCATCAGGTACTCTACTGTCAATTTGTCGAGCCAGTGTAAAAAAAAGCAGTAACGCTTACGCTGGTACCAATGTCTGAAATAGGAACAACTCTGATCAAAACGGGAAGATGCCGAAATGATAGTCTTCCTATACATATCGACAAACGTAAAAGACTCCTATCGGGGTATATTAATTGATAAAATATAATCCCAAAACGGAATAGATGGGATTTACATCCACGCAGTTCGGTCAGGATCCATATTTTTATCCTAGATAGGTACAGGTGCCGCTTATTCTCTTCTTCTTTGTGCCGATAAAATTTTAGTTAAGTGTTCTCAGATTCTAATTAACCAATAAATGTCTGCTACATCGGAAGCTTCAGTGAGATCCTAGAACCAAGCACGACTAACTGTGACTACTCTGCACCTACTTTTAAAACCGCAGTCTAAAGACCGACTACAATTACATACTGCCCGCTGATATTAGTTGCAATCATGCCAACCAAGTTACGTCTCTTTTTACTTCTTTTATAGTACCCAATATCATAAATGAGAGGGATCTTATGAGTTCTCAAACTCTCACTATCGCCGAGTCGATGGGCAGTGGAATGGTCTTCCAATGAGCGTGTCTCCATCATCCTATAATATTGGGTCTTTTAAACGAAGCGTTGAAAGATATTTATGCAGGCTTACTGCGACTATAGATTGATTTTTATTTACTATTCATAGTCGTAGTAATTTTTCGGACTGCGCCATATTTACTGCAGTCACTGGACCGAATCAAGATAATATAAAAAAAGACCTCAATACGTTGCTGCAGCTCATTGAACAAAAATTGTAGATATAATATTAAATGTAAGATAATCGTGTAAAGGTATTATTCATTTCAGAGCTATTAATGCCATTTCCCATTGTCTCACGTCCATACAAAATCGCCTGTCTGCAATCAGACCGGACGAGACATGTACTCGACCACTTCGTTCGAGTTATGACCGTTTAAATCAACCTAGACTGGTTCGTAATTCATCTTGCTGAATAACTTCAATTCAGAAAGGATGATAGGAGACCGGTTCGATTGTATTCCATTAGTTATCGATATTAGTTTGTCACACAAACTATAATTACCATGCGTGAAGACGATGGCTTAAATAAATAAATACCTTTTCCTACGCCCGATGTTTCTGATACAGCAATAATAACATGTCTCATAAAGCAGGGTAGAATATCTAAGACATGTATTGAATAACGAAACTTCTCTAATTAAAGTATACCTGAGAATTATACATTGAGGGTTGATTGCAAAATGCATTTATGATCTCTAGTATACATAAATGCTAGAGAATGCAAGTTCAACAGTAGCTTAGTCTCGAATATCTCCAGTCCTACCGTTATGTTAGTGTCATGATTTCCTAATGTAATAGTAAATATTTCTTAAATTATCGAATCCTTCTTTAGTGGTACTAAAAGAAAATCCTCCACAGCATTAGGCAACACTAGGATCAGAAATTGACAAAATTGACGTTTAAGTTTGGAACACGAGTAGCTATGTTCTAGCTTGCTGATTTGTAATTATTCTGACCTTTTAGACGCGTTGTTCTTGTTCTTTGGGTTGGTGTTGGCTCTGCACAGCAACAAGATGCCCGAATGATGAGTTGCGGGGAATCGGTGATTTTTATAATAGCGTGGGATAGAATTTTCTTGAGTCGTTGGTTTTGACGTTATTCAGAGGCTACTAAATATTAAAAATGATTAACGACAGGCTCAAAAGAACTTGCATACAGCGCCGTAAAATTTATTATTAACAACGAAAAAATTAGAAGTGAGAGGAGGATTGAGATGGAAGATGACGGACGTGGTAGTGGAAAGATATTATTAGATAACCTGATTACTAGAGAAAGTCTTGTAAATACTAACTAATAAATGTTGAAGAATACAATAAACTGAATATAGAATTGTGATCATAATTATTTTTTTAAGTTAATCTCTAATTAACACGAATTTAGAGACTAATTTGGAAACTGTGATATAGTCGTAGATATACTCGTACATTCGTAAGTTGAAATGTTTTCTAATATTTTGTTATTATTATATTCTGAATTATGAATATCCTTTAGGATGTGAATTTGAATTTAGATATATTTCCATTGATGCCTGAGAGTTAGTGACAGTAACTTGACGGTGACTTGACTAGTTCGACAACTAAACTACGAAAGATCAAAGAAAAAGCGATGTCTTTAATATAAACGTAATTAAAGAAGTATTATCACAAATAATCGCTTCTTTATCACAAAAGTTATCACGTCTATCACAAAACGGAAGTCTGTAATAGTCAGAATAATCCAGCTTCAACCCGGACGGTCCCCGGACGCACTATCTATTATGTAAACGGCCGGCAAGGGCTCAAGGTCTATAAATAATTGATATCAGGTAACTAATTACTTGGATCTTTCATTAGTACCCATTATCGGTCGTTGGGGTAAATTAGACGAGTGATTTGGTGGCGGCTCTAAAGGTTTTCGGGTTGCTGCCGGCCGTGATAAATTTCCATACATTAGATCATTAGAGATATCACTGTTCAATAAGGATTTTGCCTTTTTTTGGTGCAGGTTTGCTAAATTATTATACGTTCTTCAAATCTGAAGTTTTTTTTCAGAATAATCCGTGAACCTTGGCCATCACCTGGAGATAAGTTCTAAAGACAGCCATTCTCTACATATATTGATACTGTATAGTTTCTATACAGATATAAGCAGTATGATGTGATAAATATTTAATGATCAGTTTAATCGCATATGCAGGAGATATAATTTTGGGAAAATCATTTATTTCTCTGAATTTCTTTGGCAATACGTCATGCTTATAAATTTATTATTATTATCAAATAATAGGCAAGCAGCTATTAGCTGATATGCCTATGTCTCAGCTGGTGTGTTCAACTATGTATATTGTTTAGCACTGCGTTGATCACACTTAAAAACCTAACTGAGATGAGAGCCATCTATCCAGTCTAATTTTGAAACTATTCGTTGATGATGCGTCAAAAATGTCCTGAGGCAATTTATTCCAAACTTGCAACATTCTGTCATTAAGTGAGTGGTAACCAATATTCGTTTTTGAGTTCCAACGAACCAACTGCACACCATTCACACAACGAGCATGGGGACAACCATTGACTTGAAAAAGATTGCATAGTTAGGAGCAGTTATATTTCCCTGTTATTTAGGTCAACAATAATAAGCTGGCTAGGTTCTGAAGGTTTAAATTATCACATTCCTTTGAATTTTAAATTAAATACAGACTAGGAGTGAAGGAGTTTAAATAAAAGGTAAAAATTGTTATTAAAGTTTATCTGAAACATATAGGTTGATATTTGTACGCCTGTTTAGAATTATTAAGTAGTGTAGCGCGGGTGTGTTCGAGCGGAGCTTCTAGCGGACTGCCGTGACGCGCAGCTAACGTACCGACCCGCGCTCCTGCGCAATCCTCACGTGATCCCGGTCACGTGATCGATAAATAAGAAAGGGAAGTCCCTAACGCTATTTCAGTCGACCAATCACAGTTCATTATCAGAAGGGGAATTCCGCAAAACATAAAGTCGAGGCCCTCAACGTAATCCAACGGCCGCAACCGTCGCCTATGACCTATGTTCGTCCTACACCCTCCCCCTTTTGACCGACCAAGTCCCCTGACGTTCGGTCAAACTTACAATATTATCTTAAAACTTACGCGGTCGTCCTCGACGGCGCTTAGGGGCAACAGGCTTTGGTACATCAGGACATTCACCTTCTCGCGAATGATACCGTCTCAAATCGGAAATGTGATACTTGCCTATGACCTCCTCCGGTTTATCTGGAAACGCTAAAAGGTAAGTGGTTGGACTCACTTCCTTATGAATAACGTAGGGACCGTCTCGCTTTGGCATGAACTTGGAGCTAACGCATTTTGCAGAGCTACTAAGACCATGAGATTTCATTAAGACGAGGTTCCCGACGACGAATTTATCACTCTTTCGAGTCTTATCTTTATCAATCTTACGAAGATCTTGCTGGTGCTCAATACTTTCCCGGCTGGAACGGAGGGTATCTACAAGTTTCAGCAAATAGGGTGTAATCTGCGGCACAAAGTTTTCCGCTTCAATTACAGCTCGAAGATCACTCTGAGCGGCAATAGGTGATCGGAGCTCCCGAGCAAAAGTAAGATATGCCGGAGTCTGTTGAGTGGCTTTAGTGAACGACGTATTCATGGCGTAACGAATGAACGAGAGCGCCTCAGGCCAATTCTGATGGTGCCCTTCGACCAAAATAGCCAACTGCACTTTGAGGTCGCGGTTCTTTCGTTCTACAGGATTAGCTTCAGGGTGATATAAAGGCACAAGAGTCTGCTTGACTCCCAAGACAAACATAGCTTTCTGCATTACATCGGCAACAAATTGGACACCGTTGTCCGAGATTAACCGCCTGGGTACTCCAAAGCGGAGGAACACTTCCTCGATGAGAATCTTTGCACAGGCTTCTGCAGTTGCTTCAGTGAGAGCAAACAGCTCCACCCACTTACTAGCTACATCTTCAACTATAAGAATCCAGCGCTCGCCTTTTGGACCTTTGGGAAGTGGGCCAAACAGATCTACGGCTACCACTTCAAAACGCTGCGATGGCACTGGAGTTTGCAACAAACCTGAAGGCTTTTTATTTGAAGGTTTGTAACGCTGACATTCTGTGCAAGACTTTAAGTACTCCGATACGAAACGACGCATACCAGGGAAGAAGAACTGCTGGGAAATACGGTGTAAAGTCCTTTCGACGCCACCGTGACCTGCTGTTGCTGAGTCGTGACATTCAACCATAACCTGCTTCCGACGATTTACAGGAACGACGAGCTGAGGTTCTTCTGTCTCTGCTTCCGTATAACGATAAAGTACACCTTTACTCATATGGTAACCCCTATCGGTCCATCTATTATTTTCTAATTCGTCTTTGCCTTCCAAGCCTCGAATAATTTTTGCAATATCAGGATCAGCCAACTGGTCATCTCGAAGAGCCGTAGCCTCCCAACGTGGCATATCGACCACCACTGTGCAGATACCACAAGCACCGCGAGCTTCCTCGTCACACGGAGGTCGGCTAAGCGAATCAGCTATGACGTTTGCTTTACCAGGGGTGTAATCCACTTGGAGATCGAACGACTGTAATTTCATGGCCCAACGGACCAATCTACCGGCAGGAGACTTCAGGGTAAGTAGCCATTTCAGGGGCTGGTGATCACTAGCGACACGCACAGGATGACCGTCGATATAACCGCGAAACTTCTCGACTGCCCATACCACTGCGAGAGCTTCACGCTCAGTGGTGGAGTAATTTCGTTCCGCCGAGGTTAGAAGTCGACTGGCGTAAGCTATAGGATGTTCATTATGATGCGACTCCCCCTGCAACAAAGCTGCACCCAGAGCGTAACTGCTCGAGTCAGTCCTGAGGATAAAAGGTAGATCGTAATTTGGCTGAATTAAAATCGGAGGCGAAGTAAGCAATCTCTTAAGTTCGTTGAATGCAACAACCTGAGCTTCACCCCACACCCAAGACTGATCTTTCTTTGTAAGCATTGTCAACGGCTGTGCGACACGGGCAAAGTCTGGAACGAACTTTCTAAACCACGAGCATGTCTGTAAAAAGGACTTCAGATGCTTTACATTCGTAGGCTCGTTCATATTAACAATAGCACTGACCTTATCCGGGTCAGGCGATATACCTCGAGACGAAATCACGTGACCTAGGTACTTGACACTTTCCCTGGCAAAAACGCATTTAGCTCGATTAGCGTGAAGTTGAAATACACGTAAGCGATCGAAAACAGCCCGCAGATCCCTAATGTGTTGGGCAAAGTTTTCCGAGATCACTATCAAATCATCGATGTATCCTAAAATCGTAATTCCTTTTAACGATGAACCCGAGCGAAACCTATCAATTAGTCGCTGAAAGGTCGCCGGAGCGTTGCGTAATCCAAATGGCATACGCTTGAACCTAAATATACCGAACGGAGTGACAAACGCAGTTTTATCCTGATCCTCCTCCCGAACTCCAACCTGCCAGTAACCTGCTTTAAGATCTATCGTACTCATGAAACAACTTTTACCAGTATACTGCAGCAAATCCTCGATCACTGGGAGTGGATAAGAGTCAGCCTTCGTTACGGCATTCAATTTACGATAATCAACACAAAACCTATAGGATCCGTCCTTCTTAGGGACGAGTAGTGCTGGTGCTGCCCACGGGGACTCGCATTCTTCAATTATGCCAGCGGACAACATCTTTTCAATCTCAGCCTCCATAATGTCCTTCTTGGCAGGCGTGAGACGATACGGTGGCACAGCGATAGGCGGGTGAGTACCTGTGTCGATGCGGTGCTCTGCATGCGGAGTCGCTTCTCCCCCTTCTCTGAAGATGTCCTCGTACTCCTGCAGCGTCTCAGCAAGACAGATCCTCTCCTGTGGTGACAGCATCGAACCCTCATCGGGGCGCAAAATGTCCGTTGAGGCGCATCCGATAAAGTTACGAGACGTTTCGCAACGCAAGGGGTGAATGACCTGAGGTCGGTCAGCTGTAAACCACTTTTCATTACTAATATCAATACATACACGAGCTTTACGTAAGAAATCGATACCGAGCAACGTTTCGTTATTAATAGAATCCGGAAAAATGACAAAAACAATAGGTATGGACGCTCCTTTGAGTTTAACTACGACGTCAGCGAGTTGAACCTTAACATCTCGCATTACACCATCCGCAAGTTTAACAGACATGACACTACTATGCATCGGATGTCCTAACTTAAGCAGCAATGTGTAGAGCGTAGATCCGGCAACGCTACGTTTAGCAGCAGTGTCTATAAGACCGGTACCGCGGTATCCACAAATCTCGATTTCTAAAATAGGACGGCCTCTAGTACACTTGTCCGAACGCGTAATATCGGGGCGAGGGCTGTCCGTTAACCGCGCGTCAGGTACCGTTTTACAATGATAATTGCTTACAGAACTCTTAGAATTATTTTTACAAACACAAGAAACATCGGTATCAATATTACAAAAAGAATTACATAAAATCATCTTGTCCTTTAAATTATGACTACTGTGAAAACAATTATTACACGAATTACAATTACACAAAATATTCTTATTCAAATTAACATCGAAACATTTTTGAGTTCGCGACCCCTTGGTATGCGAACAAAGATCGTTATCTAAGCCCCTACTATGGGTACATAAATCAAAATCACATGAACAGAACGTGTCGTTCGAGTTCTTAGCTTTACAAGTTACACAATTGGCACGAATAACACCCAAAGTGCCACAACCGAAACAAGAAACCGATGGTTTTTCACTTTTAACTTTCAGTTTAAAACACTGATCACGAGAGTGTCCAGTCTTTTTACAGTAAATACAAAACAGCTTACCGGAACTCGGTGAATCAGTCGATCTTACCGGCGTACGCGGGACAATGGTACGGGACATAGGGGAAACACGAAACGGCGTCTGGACGCGCGATGGTAAACTGGACGCGTCGCTTGTCGCATGCACGTTTGATGCCGCCGGCACGTTCAAAGGCGTAGCACGCGCACTGTTCACGTTTCGCGCGCTCGATGTGACGTCACACACACTATCTGGTTGACGTTCACCGGCCTGGAAGACGCTCGACGACTCTTGAAGCATTTCCTCCATATTGCGAGCTTTCTCCACGAGCTCATCAATAGTCTGTACGCTGTCCCTGGACAAACGCTTGCGAATACGTTTATGCAGCAATCCATAAATTATGTCAATGCAAACTTCTTCTTGTAAGACGTATGGTAATCTTGCTAATAATGCTCGTATTCTTCCAATGAACACTTCAGAACGATCCGCTTCGGCCTGTTCAGCGACAAAAATATCCCGAAAAATCTTATGTGCTGGACGGGGCTTCCCATACATGGCACGTAGCCTCATGATAGCATCTTGCCATGTTTTGATGGTAGATTTAACGCCTCGGAACCATACAGCAGCTTCACCCTCGAGAAGCATGGCCAGACCTCGCAAGGCATGTTCGTCCGTGATATTCATACATTCTTTGTATATCTCGATTGAGTCCAAGAAAGCTTCTAGCACTTCCGCGTCGCGCGGAACTCCGCTGAATCGTGCGGTGCAAGCCGAAAAATTCCCCCCTGGTGCTGTCAAAGGCGCGACTGGCGATGCCGGGGGCCCTCTGGCGTTGACGGCCGACGAAGCGACGAGGCTCTCAACCAGTAGACGGTTGGATTCCGCTTGAGCCTTCGCGAACGCCTCCAAGAACGACGAGAGCTGCCCTCCAGGCATAAACCCACTAGAGTTATTAATTTCCTCTGCGTCTTCAGCACTACGGCTTTTTCTGATACGGGGCATTTTGAAAGATCCCCTTATTTCGATTAATAGCACAAGCACAATTAAACACACTACACCCACAAATTTCACTAGGGTCACGATTAGTGATTTTTCACTTTTTAATCCGGCTAACTAACATTCCTACAGAGAGACTCTTTATACAGGACGTAAGATCGCGCCACGAGTGGGCGACAGTCTGTAGCGCGGGTGTGTTCGAGCGGAGCTTCTTGCGGACTGCCGTGACGCGCAGCTAACGTACCGACCCGCGCTCCTGCGCAATCCTCACGTGATCCCGGTCACGTGATCGATAAATAAGAAAGGGAAGTCCCTAACGCTATTTCAGTCGACCAATCACAGTTCATTATCAGAAGGGGAATTCCGCAAAACATAAAGTCGAGGCCCTCAACGTAATCCAACGGCCGCAACCGTCGCCTATGACCTATGTTCGTCCTACAGTAGTAAATTTATTTAAAAGAACGCAAGAAGTGTCAGACCTAGATTTTCAGGTTAATTAGACGACATTACAACGTAAAGATTAGCAAAGCTTTGAGAGCTATTTAAACCTACGTACTAACAGATATTTTGTACATGATTCGAAAGCTGTTGACATAAGCTGGAATTATTCAAAGCTCACGTACATAATAAATTATTCTTATAGGTTAGTTTCATATTAGTCGTTTGGTTTCGTCTTATCCGCCTACAGCGCGATAAATTATAAGGCCCAACACTCGGCTATCAAAACACTGCATGTAAACAATAGTTACGAGAGTCGTTTAGCTGCAATATCAGCCGAGGCTCATGCGTGGACAGTTACGCTCATAAACAACGGACTTCCGACGCTCAGTGGGAGTTAAGCTACAAGCGTTTAGCGGTTTAAGTTAATCTGTAATTTTTTGTAGATTAATTTGACAAACAAACATGTTCAAATAATCGTCAGCGCTTTGGAATTATGAGTTTTAGTGAATCAGTTTGTGTGCCTCCAGTGGTTCATATACATAAAGACCTTTAATCGTAGAACTTAATCAATTGATTATCAAATCTAAATAATCTTTGTCGTTCTTGTACTACACTGAAGTTTCCATGAGATACGCAATAGTGACTTTATCAAACTAGTGTATCAGTGTAAAAATTTAGCAGCTTTTTTATACGGAATAGGGCAAAATAGCCAACAGACCACATGATGGAATATGACTTCTCTCAATTATAGCAGAGTTAAGAAGTGTTGTTATGAAACCGTCTATCTTAAAGAAGAAGAAAATAAAAAGGAGATGGTCAACACGGACTGATTCTGAAACGCGACTGGCCGAGGGAAATTTTATTACTATGACGTCAAACACTGGAATAATCAGTCGTGACAATACTTATTATGTGTTGTAGTAACTTTTTTATTAAACTTATTTCACTTGAATTAGAAACTGAAAAAATATTGTCAATGTTTCAAAACACTTGATTATATAGTGTTGGTAATACCATGAACAATGAAACACATATTTAATATTTTTTTGCAAAATAGTGAGTGGATTTTTAAATCAAGACAAAATACATCTTCAATGTAATGCCTGCAGTTCAAGTGATAGATTAAAATGTGTATCTAGTAGATTGATAAATTTGAATATTTAAACATACAACATTATTTTATATTGTTGTAATCATTCATACAAATAAAATTTATGGTATACTACCTATCAGTTCAGTTAAAAAATATTTATCTATACGTAGTTATCTTAAGGGTAGATACAAGTCACCCTGAAATCCCATCCTAGAAAATATTCCGTTTACAAGTAAAACATGAATTTGACCTAGGTGAAGTCACGACCGAAGCTAGTATCTTATATACAGGGTGAACGGTAATGCGATACATTCCTTGATAGACGTTGTAGTACAGCTTATTTGGAGTCATTTAAGTCATATGACACCATGTCCGAAACTTGATAATTTCTGAGATATTCAAGGTTGAAGTATTTTTTTAAAAAACTTCAATTTTTTTTATTAGAATGTGCCCTTGTAGTGACGAATACAAAATAATGTTATTGTTTATGCTGTATTCGTATAGATAAATAATAATTATCTCATTTTAAATTAAAATTTGTAAGAAGGAATCGTAATTACTTAAGTAAAAGCTAAAAAACCAAGTATCATTTTGCAAAAAAAATATGTTTTTGGTAAATTAACGAAGAATTTCCAAGAAAATATGTATGGAATGATTCGTACAAATTACATAATTTTGTTCCTTGATTCATTGGCTATTCAAAAAAGTACAAACCATGAACATACATAAACATAACCAACACATACATGTACATAACATGTTTATGTACATGAGTTTTTTAAAAAAATACTTAAATCTTGAATATCTCAGAAATTATCAAGTTTCGGACATGGTGTCATATGACTTAAATGACTCCAAATAAGCTGTACTACAACGTCTATCAAGGAATGTATCGCATTACCGTTCACCCTGTATACAAAACGTGTTACAAGTTGTATTATACGTGTATGTATTTAGAACTTTAGCTAAACTGCTTATATCTTGTTACTTGGACCATGCACTCCCGTAGTGAAGCCACACACGACTTTCACCCGACGCCGCCTCAACGTCTGAACTTCCATATTTATGATACCACAAGCTCGAATTATGACGACCGACTCCTGAAGGCTATTACGCGTGTAATATTCTTGATGCTGTATGACTATTTTGTATCACATTACACTAACAATATTCCACCTTAGTGATCAAATAATAGCTTAAGTTATAAAAGAGAAGTATTTAATAATGTTAGTATTTGTACTACATCCTGTTTCCAATAAAGTGAAGGATTTATCTGTTATTTTTTAAGAAGAAATCTCTTAGCTTACTATTTTAGGTAACAGCTGTAGGTAAAGTAGAAACATTCGTAAAGATTTTCAGGGTTTGTTGACATGCTATTGAAATGTTGAGTTTTTAGATCTTGATTATTTTCAAATAATTAATATTTTATGCTTCAAAGTGCTTAATGTGTGGATGTGGTGCCGATGTCCATACGCGGATACGCATGTGATGGTAGATTCAAATCCAAGCACATAGCACTGAGTTTTTCCACATAATTATCAGGAGAAAACCTGCATGGCGTCAATTAATAATATCATGTGAAAATGCTCTGAGAACGGCGATCATCTACACTACTGGTCACATTGGGCACGATGTATATGCGAAAAGTTTGATAAAGCCACTAATGTATCTCTACATACCCCAAAACGGATAAGATGTATTATTTTTATAACGTTTAGTCTGTCTAGTAATTACATGGGTTAAGTGAAAATAATTGACGTAATAGGAGCAGTAATCGAAGATAATTTCAGTAATATTATTTGAAATTTCCAGAGTATTACGTTAATAACGTACTATAAAGAAATATAAGAAAAAGTTATTCCTAAACGTTCCCGTATGCCACTAAAAGTACAGAAATCAATACAAAAAGATCTCATGTTTACTAAGAGACATTTTTTCATAAATATGTTATTTTATGAAAGAGGCCTATAATCTTATTACGTTTTCGCTAAGGTCTCCTTTTATCAGGGCTTTGTACAAGTTACTTTCTTGTTATATAAAATAAAATGAATAAGTAAAACGAAAACCAATAAAATCAGGATTTCGCCCACGATTGGCACGTCACATTCGTGCAAACATCGTCGCGTTTGAGTCGGCCGTGGGCGGACTGGGTGCAGTTTTTGTCGTTGTTTTTTTATCGTGACCTAATTGCTAGGCTGTTGTTATGACCTGCAAGGCTATGAATATACAATCGTTGGATGTCGAAGTACAATGACCTGTGTGACCTTTGTAGTTCACATAGTTTACCTATTTTAGTGTTATTCAGTGTATTTTTGTCCAATATTATGCAATGCTTTGAAACTGTTGAAGAAATTCTTTTTTTTAATACCAATTAATATAATTTTCATGTACTCTAGTGACTAAATAATTATACAAAATATATTTACTGAAATTTTATCTTGATAAGATAGTATCGCTGTTTTAATTTTCACTACTTTAGATATAATTATAATAAGAAAACATGGCAAACCGCAACCTTTTTAAAATTTAATCAGTCTTACTAGAAGTCGGTTTTTTTAAATAAAGCGAAAATTTAACATTAAATTGTAGATAAAGTTGGGAATTTTAAAATAAAATATATTTTCTAGCTAATGTAAAAAAATAGGCTAGCATTTCATATAGTACTACGATTTCTATTAAAAAAAATGCTAATTTTTTAAATTAAAATCCATATTGTGATAAAATCGATATTAGCAAACCAATATGTACCAGGCATTTAACACAAAAAAATGAACAATACTAAAAACACAGTTTTTTCTTATTTAATTTACTTAAGAGACTTTTGCGTGAACATTTTATATATATTGAAAACATTTTTAATAATAAATTTTATAATAGACATACTATATCTTTTTTGAAGTGAACAGAGATACATAAGTGATTTAATCAACTTTGCGCTTATATGTCGTATCAAACGAGACCAGTAGTGCAGCTGATTACCGTTCTCAGGGCATCCACACATGACATTTTTATCAGATGCCATGTGGGTTTCCTTACAATGTTTTCCATCACCGGTAAGCATGTAAAGTCTAAATCCATTCTGGATCTGGAAATACCCAGAAGCACGAGCCGTGATAAGATCCTGCGACCATTCGCGTCGAACATAAATTTATTTATATTATAAATCGCTGTCACTTGGCCCCACCCTATTGATCACTTTACAGCGTGTTCCAAACCCCGAACGCGGTGTAGAATATGGTCAAGTATTTTATTGCAACATTCCTTAACTTAGTTATAATCTTTTCCTATTTTTTTTCGTATATTTTGCCCATTTCGTTTGTGTTATATACTTGTAGATATGTTGAAAAAATTTTTTTTTACTCTGTCTCGACATAGTGACTACGTAGTATAGTATACCTGATAGTAAGTACAGTGTAGTCCAAAAATAAAAGTGACCGTTAAAGGGTGAAAATCCATTGATAGTGTCCGTCGTCATGTCGGCCTATATATACCACGACTGAAGGTCTCAATATTTTTGAGTTACTGGATATACACAAGCTGATCTCTAAACGCGACAGGCCAAAACGAGTCATTATGACGGTCTTTATACTTGTGTACTGTGGTCATGACCTAGTTCGGGCAAACCAAAAAGTTACCGAAAAGGCACAATTTTTCCCCAAAGCTATTTATTAGCTATTTCTATATATGATTCTTGAAAAGGGTATTAAAACATTTATTTTTTGGTCAGCAATGCAATAACACCTTGTGTTGCAGTTATCGATAGACCTTTGATGCGCCTTTAGTATGTTTGCCGACAACGGTTTGAAAAAAGAGATCTCTGAGTTAACGATTTATTAACAAATGTCTGCGAAATAGTCAAATAATATACTCAACATACTCCTAAAAGAAAACAAAACTGACTGACACAGAAATGGCACAAACAATACGATGCCCCACACATAAATCAATGCATATGTTCTCTAAGCGTCTGGTATTTCAACACGCATATTCCTTCAGTCGGCCCGCGAAATAGGCCATAAATATTTTAAAAGACAAGGGCCTTTAATTGCCTGTTACTGCTACTGTGAAAGCTCTTTGTGGAAACCTAAGGCTAGATTTACACTGTCAAGAATAATATATCGTTACGCTATATCCCTATCGGGGTGTACAAATATAAATTAGTAGCTATTTTTTTGCTTTGCGTTGCATGTGAGGCCTAAATCCATATTTAATCTTGCAAAATCCAGAAATACGTGACTGGTTTCGAATCTTTGACAGTTGACATTGCCATTCATTTTTACCGGGTCCTTATCCACATAGCCACCACAGCTACAACATATATTATGAAACAGCCATATATTTGTATGATACCAAAAATTACTAGTAATAATAAGAAATACATATTTTAAAATAATAAGTCTTATCTGTTTTATTAAGTATTTGTTTGTTTGCGAATACGTAGGCTTTACTCTAGATCCTAAACATATTCAGTGTCTTGTCAAGGACGTACTTAATTCCAGAACACAGTGTAATCGAACTCAAGCTGTTACGACTTGTTATTCCTCCCTATCCGTTCCCCTCACTAATAATCGACTCAAGTAAACATGCGCCGCGCGCATCACTAGCGCCGGCGCATTCTATTCCAAACATAGCAGCGAACTGTCCACAGAAAAAGCGTGGTGTGCTTGACCGCGGTACCGTAAGCCTATCCACCACAAAATCCCAGTAAGTACCTTATTCTATCAACCAAGTCAAGCCGATCAACATACTAATTAAAAGAAATCTAAATTCAAATTAAAACCTAAGCTTTTATCAACTTTATTAGATTATTAGGCAAATCAATATTTTTTATTGGCCCGCACTGTACTTTCCATCTGCAGCGGGGTATCAATTTTGTTGAATCCGTATAAAAAAGAAACTTACTTCAAAGCTTTTACGATTGTTTTAAAATATTACTTCGAGTAAAGGATTTAAAATGCATACTTTTCATTTAAATATTTAGACATTCCGAGTAAGTACCTACACATCAGAACAAAAAAACTGCAATACATTCGTAATCCAGGCGAATCATGCGTTGGCATATACCTGTGTGTTTTACACCTGTAATAAAAATATTCTTATGGCAAGCTTTCCTAGTATGCATAAGGAAGCTGTCATACTATTAGCTATACGCTATAGCTCTTTATTGAGATCGCATCTGTTTTCCTATAAAAATACTCTCATAAACGAAATTAGTACAAAGAATAGGACGTATTAAAGCTTCAGCTTTCCTTGCACGGTTTAAAGAAAAACTATGTAACTCCTTCTTTGTAGAATCTCTTTGGCTTTGAAAAAAAAATCTTAGTAGATAGCTCTTTCTATAAATTTAATAGATATTAAATATATACATATTTTTTAAATTATAACAGATGTTATTATTTCAAAAACACCGTGAGAAATATTGTATGGTATGTAACAAAAATATTATATGTAATTCCTTGAAAACGAAGATCACCTGCGCTAGTGATCACATAGGGTACAATATACACAGAGATGGGCAAAATGTAATCTAATTAATGATTACAAAATGTAGTCGTAATTTTAATTTTCTTGCTCTGTAATCATGATTAAATCCATTAAAAACATTAAGATATGATAAATGTTTATACAATCTGGAATTTTTTAGTGTTTAAAACATAAATGAGCAAAATGCAGTCATACTAATAGTAAAAAACGTAAAATGTAATCGTTAATCATTTTTATTAATCTGATTACATTTTGCCCATCTATGGATATACATATAAGCGTAAAGTAATTACAGACGTATCTCTACTTACCCCGGAAGAGTTAATAGACAATATTATTATTTTAATTTTAAGAGAAAAGTTACAACTTAATGGTGCTTGAATGGAAGATTATATAGAAATGTTCTACTAATGCTTATGGTTAAAGATAAAATATTGGGCAAAAAAATCTGTCCTAGCTGGAATCAGAAAAGTGGATACGTTATAACAAAATCAACTCTTTTTCATGATTAGATTAATCAATAGTATTGGCTCATTTTAAAGTAATTGAAAAAAAAATGACTCATAAAAAAATTTGAGTCATTTTGAGCTGTTAAGTAAACGGAATATTTAAGCTGTTATTTGGACTATATCAAGTTTAGTATAAGCTGAAGTATAGCTCATCGCTTATTGCTATTTGTAAGACAGGGACTTAAAAAGCTATATTGTATTCATATCACCTCTTTAGTCTGTATCGTATACATTTTATGAAAGATGAGATTATCCCACTTTTTATAGGGTCTAGAGGAGTTATATTATTTCTGGTTTATTTTTAACATCGGAAAGGTTCACCCTAGTAATTGGCTATAAAATATATTCATACCTTTTCTTGTTAGCTGTGAGTTATGTCGTTTTTTTTTTAATTTGTAACATTGTATTTGTCTTATGACTATTTGTGTGTTTTTTATTTTATTTTATTGAACAACAAATTAATGACGAATAATCTATATACATATATGCTCACTTTATATACACATATAATCTATATATTGTATATTCACTTTAGGTTTTGGTAATTATACAGTCCTAAGTGGGATGTTAGGCAATTTTTTTTATCCTCACTATTGAACTAATAAAAACTTATTTGGGGGTTTACGTTGATCATGTTTCCCAACTGAAATCATT
The DNA here is from genome assembly GCA_036320925.1 of Automeris io. Classification (NCBI taxonomy): domain Eukaryota; kingdom Metazoa; phylum Arthropoda; class Insecta; order Lepidoptera; family Saturniidae; genus Automeris; species Automeris io. The sequence continues at coordinate 2,006,415 of JAUDJH010000018.1, forward strand.
TATATCTTTGGATATGAAATATTATGTTTTCTTGCGTAAAAGAGATACTACTTGAAAATGTCATACTAATCGTTGTCCATACATATACAACGTGTCGCAAAAATCAACGTACAACCGAAACAATGGTATAGAACGGATATTTAGCATCAACAGAAAATTAAAAAAACAAATTCCATAACCCGGTGCTTTAAAATCATAGGCATTAAATAAAAATTAACATACTTTCAATAATTTCTCAGTTATTGTAGCTAATATACGTGATATTTATGCATTTAAATTTTATTATCATAACTCTGAATAGCATATCCGTAATCGCGTTTAAAAATAATAACACAATTCCTCCAAGTTTACTAGCCATAACACTTTGCTGGCGAACTAAAACATGATAAAAATTTCTAAAATTGACGGGGCAACTTTAAAAAAAAAAATTACTAGGGCAGTTAGGCTATTACTATTAAAAGTTGACGCATTTAATAAGGATTCTAAATTGGTATAACACTTATTGATTTATTATTAAAAATACAAGAAATAACAATAAAAACCTGTAACCTATTTTTCGTGAATCCATTTTACTTAGTTAAAATGTTTCTGATTATCACATGGGTTTTTTAGGTCCCTAATTACTGCCTGACAGAATTTGACTTTTTGTACATTTATGCGCACATCACGTAAAAACTACTGAACTAATAATGATTTGACTTTCTCAGTTTTATTTAATCTTTCATTATTCATGTTCTAAACTAAAACATGGAGTATTATGATCACAACTGGGCAGAATCGCAAACAAAGCCAGATTAATATATCAACTACATTAATTAATAAAATTAATCTACCGTTTAAAAGTTTATTTTATAGCATGTAGACGTAACCCGATACGCAGTTGTCGCCCAAAGGGTCGTTAGGGTGTTACGAGACGTGCAGGGTAAGAGGATGCGCGCGCGCACGGGACGCTTGAAAGTTAGTCGACTACCGAGACCCAAGGCGGGTGTACGTGCGTGTACGTCGCAGTTCGGTGTGCCTTAAAGTGCAAATAAACTTTAAAACGCCAAATTCGTGTCTTCCTAAAACCACACCCACGACCACCGGTCATAATTTATTATTATTTATATATGTTTCATATATCTTTCATTTATTTTTTAATTCTATCCAATGACGAAGATACCATCCGAGCTTGCACTTTTAAACAATTTCAAAGCCCTGTAAAGGAATATCAGGGCTGAAATGATAACATAATTATTAGGTTTCCACATGCAAAAAAAAGAAATCATTAACGCAACACTAACGGTCAATTACTGCAGACAGCCCTATCCCGAGTTCCACATCTGTCCACATAAAACAATTCCCTCAATTCCAAGGCAATTTATCATAAAATTGCTTTATCGACTATAACAATTAAATAAAATTGACCGCAATTTAGGTCAGTTCATTTTAGGGTCGACAAACCAATCCTAAGAGCAGTTTAGTAATTAATAATGTTAATAAATCGTCACGCTGTACTGTATTTTTTTAAACTGGCTCGACATAATGACTACATTGTACCTGATGGTAAGTACAGTGCAGTCCAAAAACGAAAGCTTCTATCAAAGGATGAAAATCCATTGATAGTCTACATCGTCATGTCGGCCCACATATACCAGGACTGAAGGCCTCTAGGTATATGAGCTACTGGATAAACACAAGCTGATCCCGAAACGCGTCAAGCCAAAACTGGTCACTATGACGGGCTTTACACCCATGTACTGTGGTCGCGATCAGATGGGCACCGACGCCCTACCACCTCGCTGCTGCTCGTTTAGCACCACCCAGCAGTCACGTGTAGGGAAACTAGGGTAAAGCCTACGGAAACTAGGGTAAAAAACATTAACTCTGAGAAAAAAAACCTGACCTACGTGCCGGGATTCGAATCTACAATGTCGGTCCCTTAATGACTTGATTGGCTACCATAGGCACGTATTAATTATTATATGACATATAGTTTTATGCTAGCACAGATGTTGACAGATAATATTATGTTGCCTTTTTCCCTTGATATATCTTTTCTTCCTATTATTAAGGATCACATATTGGCCATTTTTAATTTTTATTAAAAAATTATAGGTGTTCAGTAAATTAATTTAAAACTACAATAATTAAAAAGAAAAGAGAAATTAGTTACGAACTGTAAATTATTGATTTTTTTTATTACATACAGGCTTGCGCTTTACCTCAATCTCACCTGCTGGAAAGTGATGATGAGGCCGACGATGGAGCGCGCTCGCCCAGCAAATACCGATTCATTCGACGTTTAAAGATTCCCATGTCATAAGATGCCGAAAACACCGACAAAAAAAAACAAAGCTTCTTGGATACATAGATAGACAAAATTTAATTTAATTTAAATTTTGTTGAACTGTAATCATGATTAAAACCGATATAAACATGGGTGAGTCATAAATTTGTATGCTATTAATTATTAATTGTTATGTTATAATTAAGTTAATAGTTAATAATTATTGCTATTATGATTTTTTACATTAAAATTTATTTAAAAAAACAGTTTGAAGCTCTACATTACAGTCAGCTGACACACTAACTAGATCAACCTGTATCTTGGGTGTCAGAGTTCTTCACATATTGTTACGTGCAGTTTATATCTGCTGCGTAGGTCCGATCTTAACTATTAATTAATACATAAAGACCAGAAAAAAATAATAAAAATCTTTAACATTGGTTATAGTTAACAATAGATACCAAGAGACATCGCTGTTCCAATTATCCAAAACCATGCACTAAAATATCTACAATAACAAATACAACAGTAAAATATCAATAATTTTAGATAAGGCATAAGAAACAAGCATATTCTACATTGACCAATACAATTTACAATTATATTTAACTTTAGATGTAATTATTCCTGTAGCAGTTTCTCGGTATTATTGTATCCCTGATTCAAAACCTAATTCCTCAGTTTCATTTAAGGATTTGTAGAGGTGGAGTATACAACATTAAGATGATGATCAGCATAATTAGAATTGTAATGAGAAGACTTCTGATAGTTATAAATGTCACCTTAGCTATAAGTATATTAATAGTACAGTTTTTATTCAAGAGTCACCGTGTTAAAAAATTTTCATCTAACGTCACCAATTAACTTATCAATTTTTTGACATATTGACAGATTGTTAAAAAAAGTATAATTTAAATATAAAAAAGGTATAAATAAAAAAGGAAGCCTATAGATTCATTAGTGTTTAAAACATAGATGGCTAAAATGTAATTACATTTACCCATCTACGCTTGGAAATCTCATTATAAAATAAAACTTATATATTATACATTTTAAACGATAATTTTAAATGTAACTAAATGAATTACGCTGCCTTATGTATATGCACTAGAATATCTGTTAGGGAAAAGATCATTTTTTTCGTGATTAGCAAACTGGTCTATTTCGAGTTCTCTGGATATTGATTCATTATTTCGAAATATAATAGAAGAAATTCAGTTGCATGGTTGTTACATTATAAATTTTACACTTCAAATCGTTGGTTACATTCCTACACCGAACAAATATTTTACCTAGAGGTAATTTTCGAGTCTAAGTTTTTTTTTTCGTATTGTCGATACTTTGGTGACCGGGAAAAGTCTTCACTACATAACCGGGCGGGCGTTTCAAGTCTGGGTATTTCTGCATGTAGATTTGGCGATTAGAAATATCCACAGAATTAGATTCTTCTTAGGCTCGAACCAAAATGTCCTTTTATTATTAAGATTTACTCATAACTAAATACATATAATGTTGCCAGAATACAATCACTAAAATATAACTGTTAATGTTACCAGAATACAATTGCTACAAATAACTAAAATATAACACCTCGATATATATTTTTGGTGTTGGTAAAAAACGCTGTGATTCCGAAAAAATATATATTACTATATCACCAAAAAATGTCGCTTAAACCAAATACCTAAAGCCTTTCACCCCTCGAATTAATTAATTATTTATGGGCAATTGCCCGAACTGTTCCGTACCCACAGTACATAAGTGAAAAGGCCGTTATGGTGACTCGCATCGGCCTGTCGCTTTTGATCAACGTGTACGTTCAATTGTTCAAATCCCTTGAGACCTTCTGTCACAGTATGTATGATCCAAAATGGCGATTGCGACGGTCAGTAAATTCATGGATTATTCAGTACTCTACATCTTCAGTAACGATGTAGTTATTTTTTTAAGCCAGTATAAAAAACAAGTAACCTTTCACAGCCATATTTCTACAGCATCAATTCAAATATAGCATCAAACAAAACCCCTTTATCGAAAGCGTCAACGGTATCCTAATCCAGCCAAGTTCCAAGCTTCCAACCTGCATAGACAAAACCCCTATGCTCTATGCAGCCATTTCCCACCCCACCTGTTCACCCATCCCTCTCTGCGCCCTGCAATATCGCGCCCATCTCGTTTGCACTTCAAAATTATATTCGGCCGTTTTCGTTCATGCTCGGATGCAATAGCCGGTGTCGAGCAGACTGAGCTAAACAATTCGAAATTTGAAATCAGTCGCTTCCCGACCGTTGTAGGAGGCGTGTTGCTGTCGGACGGCCGTTCGTCCGAAACATCGTGCCGTTGACAAATATTTACCCAGAGATGTTTGTTCCTAGATAGTGCGTCCTAAAAACCTTATGGATCCTGTGTTGTGAAATATTTGTGTACTGTGTGGTGTATTTCGTTTGATGGTCAGTTATAATGAAATAGAGGATATGATTCTAGTTCGCCAAGTAAACATTATATGGTTGATGTTACAACATAGTAATGAAGCAGATAGTTTAATGGATGCAAACATGAGATAAAACGGATGCGGATTAGTAACAGTTTAATGCGACTAGGATTTTTGAATGACAGTTTAATAATGAATAGTCTAAAAATATCAATACGTCAAAAATTTTCGTGATTGTTCTTATGAATAAATCCATTAAATTATAGAAAAGTGAAAAAATATATATTTTATTTATAGTTTTTTTTTTTAATATTACTAGTTTAGTAAATTGAAATTCGAAAATTAATTTGGTGATTTCTGGAAACAATTCGTTATTTGAAAATAGGCATCTTATCTACCCACGCTTCATATCTGTCGACATGCGTTTTATTATTATATGCATATTTATTAGATTTTTATTTGAAATTAATTTACTATTTTACGAGAATACATTTTAAGTTTATATACATCAACTTTTACTTGTTAAGAATCGATATCTGTGTAGGCAATTCTAAATACAGTATGTGAATAATTTTAAATATTTAACTATGCGTAGATAGCGCATGAATTCTGAGCAATAACGAAACGCAATTAAAGTTAATTGTTTAGATTCCCGGTGTGTTTTTCGATAAACATGTGGGCGGATTATGAGCTAACAATGATGTTGCGTTATTAAAACTTGTTACAAAATAATTTATTAAACAATAGCTCATTGTTTTTTTTTTCATGTGAAGGTTTTTGCTAAATTGTTTTATTCATACGCAGTCTAAACCCGTTAAGAATTAAAAAGATAATTAGTAGATAATATTAATTATTGTTTTGGAATTTTTTTAGACATTTCTAATACTAACAGCTTTCTACCATAGAATTAGGATATATAAAGAAAGCAACATACACTTGTCGCTAATAATATATTCTTAATCAGAAAAACATGCAATTTTTAACATCTTTAGAGAGTTTACGAGTCATTATTTGTTAATTTTAATAACATACCGTTGCTATGGTATTTGTATCAAGAAATGCTATGAGTTTAAAACAAACATTATACAAAAACATAGCAGACTGTTGTTTAACTTTTAGCCGCGCGTTTTTTTACTGGATTATCCTTTCATTTGTTTATAAGTTCTATGCTTTCTTCATTATACATTGGGAACCTAAAAGCCTAAACCAAAATGGAAATACAATCAAATATTGTTTAAAAAAATCTTTAACATTACATTTTTATGTATAATATTCTCTTAATATTGATTTCCTAGTTTTTCTCACATTATAACGAGACCATCAGACTGGTACATTAAATTTAATGTCAATTGCATTATTATAGGTTAACTTATGTAGTTTTAAATGAAGACAGTCAACTAGAAGTGATAATTTTAACTACATATAAAGTGAATAAGTGATATCGATTGTACGAAAGTTCGTAATTGTGGAATAAGCGATTTAACATTCCAAGTAAGTTATTTTTTATTTAATCACAATTTATGTTCTTCTTTTAATGTTATTTGAACAGTACACGTTTGTAATGACCGCCATAGTGACTAAGTTAGGCAAAAAAAAATTAAGCTGCTATACGATTTATTACATTGTATTATAACATTCTAGAAAGTTTACTGCTACCTTTATAAACAATAATATTTGTCTTATTTTCATATTTTCTACTATAATGTCTTATAGGAAAACCTACACCTATGATCGCTTACAAAGACGATTTCATAAATTTGTTTACTTAATTTAATACCAGCTGACGAGCCATAGAAAAGAGTGTTATAGAGCACATTATTTTTTTCTTTCAAACAACATCGCAAAAGCAAGCTAACAATCTTGTTTCACGTGGGTCGTACAACGGATAAGCAATATTGTAGTAACATTGTATTAATACCGAAATAAAAATAAGTAAATAAATTATTTGGCACGCAACATAATATACATGACAGAAGGATAAGTTAATAAAGACAGAAGCCTGGCCTCCTTCTGTGAGGACGTCATGTCCCAGAAGGAGGCCGTAGAGCGAGAACGGCAGAAGGCCGCTCGAAGAAGACGCCGGGCTGTCGGCAACCGCCCCGGCGTATCAGTCCCCCCCCCCGTGATTGTTCCAGGCGTGGCGTGGTGGGGCTGCGGCGAATTGATTACAAGACCCGCAGTCCCCACTAATTCACAGAAGTTGTCACCTTGGGGTTTTTAGCTGCTAAAAGTCCGGCTGCTACCCCCTTGTGCGGTCGGGACGGTCCTATGAGGATTTTCCCCAAGTAAAAACTAATAATAATAATAAACACAGAAAACAAAAGCAAATACCCTGTGTCGTGATAATGCGCCAAAGGGAAGTGACCAGCCACCCAGCGCTGATTTTGAAATGAGAGAATGTGTATTGTTTCTTGACAACAGTTGAGAGGAATAATGAAGAAAAAATGACGAAAAAGTTATACAATATAAATATGAGTGGAAAAATGAGCCGAGGCCGACCCACAATAACCTAGACAGACCAATATCAAAACTGCTAGTAGAGAGTGCTTTAAGCACTAATTAATAAATGTTAAGGATGCGTAAAAGGTATGAAAGGATAGAGAAAAGTCGCGTTCATTATCTCTGCCTTCCCCAATAGGGATTCGGCGTGATGAAATGAAATATAACTTTATTCAAATAGGCCTACTTCCAAGCACTTTTGAACCGTCAAAAAAAAAGCAAAGCGAATCTACCACCGGTTCGTAAAGCAGAATCTACCGAGAAGAGCCGGCTAGAAACTCTGGTAGTTGCTCCTTTTAACATAATGAGGTACAAGAATAGGTGTAATATATAAAGATTGAATGTCCCGCGAGAAAGATTGCATATATTAAGACCACGCACTTTTATCATTCAAACAGACATTCATGGAATAATATCCCTTCTTTAGTAATTTAGTTTTAATAGTTTTTTTAAATTTCAATAGTGGTAACTCCAAGATGTCTTTAGGTATTGTATTGTATAAGCGAATACCGAGTCCCATGAAGGAACCATGAACCTTTTTAAGCTGGAAATTGGATAATACTAATTTGTGTTTATTTCTAGTATTAACATCATGAATATCAATACTCGCCAAAAATAGATGCAGATGATAGATAGTGCCTAGTTTTAGAAATGCTCGTTAAATTTTAAGATTTTTTTTTTACACTCGCTCGACATAGTGACTACAGAGTACCTGATGGTAAGTACAGTGTAGTCCAAAAACGAAAGCGACTATCAAAGGATGAAAATCCATTAATAGTCTACATCGTCATGTCGGCCTACATATACCACGACTGAAGGTCACTAGGTATATGAGCTACTGGATATACACAAGCTGATCCCGAAACGCGACAAGCCGAAACTGGTCACTACGACGGGCTTTACACTCATGCACTGTGGTCGCGATCCAGGCGGGCATCAACGCTCTACCACCTCGCTGCTGCTCGTTTAGCACCACCCAGGAGTCACGTGTAGGGAAACTAGGGTAAAGCCTACGGAAGCGAGCAGCTTCGACTCCCAAAATGCTTTAAAAACGCTAATGTTTCATGAATTTGTTAGCAACTGAAGGCTCTTTAGCATTTAAAAGCGATTCTGAAACTGGGGGGTAAGTTATTTAAGTACTTATAAAAACAAATCGCGTCTTAGCGTCCTTTGCAACTAATGAATGCTTGGCTCTAAAGTAATGTTTCTGATAAGTATTACTTACGCACTTACTTAGTTTTACTTACGTAACTTTTAAGAGACATTTAAGATAAGCTTTAACGCTTTTCTTGACTCGCAAAAAAATCGACGCCGCGTGTTTTCTATCGCCCCTTTTGTAATCGTCACTGTTTTTGGAATGTACTGTACTTATAACTAAATATGGTTCAAGGCACTGCAATACCACATTTAAGCTTATCGTTATAAATACTTTAAAGGGTCTTATGCACGAAGAAACTTGACGGCGTGATAGCACAATGATAGTGACACATTCTGCAACACTGAAGATAGATTAGTTTGTCGCGATTCCTGTATATAAATATTCCTGTAAATAACTATATCTTTGTCCAGTACCTATAACACAAGCGCAAGATTACTTTGGGACTAGCTCAATGTGTGCAATTGTCCACAAAATCTTTGTCTAGTACCCATAACACTAGCGCAAGCTTACTTTGGGACTAGCTCAATGCAATTGTTCACAAATAATAGTATTATATTATTATTAAACTTTCATATAAAAACTACAGAAAAACTGAGATATCTTTTTAAGTCGCCGTGTAAAAATGCTGATACTGTGAGTGTTATGTGTCGTGTTTATTTAAATTATAAGAACAAAAGCGGGTAGAGAAAAAAACTCCGCGCCGCGTCGACTCAGTCTGCTTGTGACCGTGGCCTGTTAACCACGTCGATATATCGAGCTATAATTATAAGTAAGTTTCTTCGCGTATAAGGCTAGTTAAAGTATTTATTAAAAAAGAGGTCTCACTTTACTACAACATTAGTAATGCAAAGGAAACATAAATTATATTGGTAACATTATTGAGCAATTCCTGGTGTGGTATTGCTAAATATAAGAGCAGCGACCTTGTTAAATAAAATGTATATAATTACCCTTGCGTTGTTATAATTTTGTGATTTATACGTCCGACGTATTATTACTTAATCTCACATGAACTTAGGTTTCATTATGGACATTAATATTTTTTTAAAGTCTAAGATTACTAATAGTCTAGATGTAGCTTTAGCCGTGCAGGATATGTTCAATGCATTGGATGGATACATATGTACATCCCATGCTTCTCATAATCAATAGTTGTCAATCATGAGTTTTAATGAATATAGATATTTTTTAGGAGAATCCGTAGTTATGGTTTGGAGACAGAGATGGGAAAATATTAATCTGATTAATGATTAAAGATTACAAAATGTAGTCGTAATCTTAATTTTCTTGCTCTGTTATCATGATTAAATCCATTTAAAACATTAAGCAATACTAAATGTGTATATAATCTGGGATTCTGTAGTGTTTAAAACATAGAATGTAATCGTAATCATTTTTATTAATCTAATTACATTTTGCCCATCTATGGTTGGAGACCACCTTTAAATATAAAAATAATTAGAAATAAAGTTTTAAAAAGATTCTTCTGGAGTACCTGACAACTACAAGTAAAACTCAATAACGGAATCAAGAAATATAAAGGAATATCGTGGTTGGAAATATTTTTATTATTCGTAACCAGTCATCTATGAGTAATGAGATGGCCACGGAATGAAATGTCTCAGGGGAGGAAAAGCGAAGGCAGTATTGGCTTCTTTTCATTAAAGATCATTAGAGTTTCGAGGATGGAAAATATATAAGATTTTATTATGAACGCTGAGTGTTGGAGTTCGCTATTTCGCACAACTTTTGGCTAAGATTTTTAAACGCGTATTTTTCTGAGACTTCTCGAGAACACAGCTTGATTTCTAAATTGATTGTACCTTAATGCCTACTACACTTAAAAAATGGCACAAGCCACAGTTCTCTGATTTAGATGGGTTACTGATATCAAATAAATATTTATATGAAAATTAGTCATTTAACTAACAAGTTAAAAGTGGAATATGCGTTCAAGACGCATTTTCTTATGACTTAGGCGCCTTTAAGAAGAGAGTAAATAGGCATCGGTTGCACGGATGATGGCTCTAAAGTGGAATTGTGCAGGACATCTAACTAGATAACGTAGAAGCAAATGGAGAATGGAAGTCATTGTATGGTGGTTCATATTGGGAAAACGCAGCGTGAGACTTAAGTGGTCAAGTCGGGCTATAAATGGATAAACTTGGGACGGGATCATAGACATAATATGAGAGGCGTTTGCCCAACAGTGGGCAGCATTGGTCTTCTGATCCGATCACGTCTATCAAACTCAAGCTCAAAATAACTTTATTTAAATATCCCTATTACAAGCACTTTAAATCGTCAATAACAAGGATCTACCACTGTTTCGGAAAGCAGGATCAACCGAGCAGATCTACCAAGAAGCTCAGGCTGCAGAATGTTCTTCCAGTGTATTTCCTCCTTATTAATCTTCGTCTTCAATGATTCTTTAGCTATTATTTAAATGTCTGGTGAATTCAGTTAATCGGATTACATCAGAGTGGGAAACTAAATTTTATTCAAAACGTGTCTCAATTATTATCCTGACTGAGAAATCTAGCACGACCATAGACACAGCTCTGAATCTCGTTAAACTTGCGACGAACCTGTTTTTATTAATTTTATTCCTTATTTATATTTTATTTTTTAGCATTGACGATTGGAAACCTGACAGAGACAATATTTATGGCATTACTCTAGGTCTAGGTCCGATCCTATGATAACTTCATATTCGTGTTATATTTTTTAATACTAAAGATTTTTTTAAATTAACTTACTTTAATTTAGTTAGTTCATTTATATTTATTCATTATTTTTATTCCATTAATCTAACTGCCCACTTTTAGAAACGGTTGTATGAGATGGTAGCCTCAATTGTCCGAACTGAGTTATGATCACAGTACACAAGTGTAAAGGGTGTTTTAGTGACTCACTTTGGCTTGTAACTCATATAGAGACCTTCAGTCGTGATACACATAGGGCCTACATCACTACAGATTGTTGGAATTTTCACATAGAGATTGAACAAACATACAAATTGGTAATTTTGGGCAAATGCGCAACATATACTTTTTATCACGGTATATGAGAATAATATTATAAATTAAACGCCGCATCGTATTGTAGAAAATCAAGTTAAGAGAATACGCATTATACGAGAGTTTACTCCAAATGATTATATCTCACATTTCCAACTTTTAACCATAGAATTAAGAAGTATAAAGACACCATAAACACATAAGTGAATATAAAATTCCTTTAAATAGAACGACATGAAATTTCTACGATCTGTAGCGATCTCACGTGTCGTGATCCTCTGATTTCAATTGCATTATGCTGATACTGTGTAGTACATGTAACAAGAAATGCTACAGAGCTGAAAATAAGATAGAATGAAATGGGTATAAATCACACAGCTATACGGTAACCCACACCCTGGCAAGGACTAAGAAGTCTCTAACTATTACTTTTGCTTTGTCGTTGGGCTGAGGAATGGTCTTACGGCGAGCGTGTGCCCATCGTTTTATGATAGGGAGTCTTTTAAAACGAAGCGTGAAGAGTTGATAATCGTTGTTTTTTTGGATTGCACCATGCTTAACATCTGGTGTGGTAGAGTCACTGAGCAGAGTCCGTATAAAAAAAAAGAAAAAAAAAATGAATGAGTAACAAACGAAAGCAGAACAGTTGTTGTTTGGCTTTTGGAGTACGTTTTATATTTTTTATTTGGGGAACGTCCTCATCGGATCTTCCCGACACATTGGGCTGCCGCGGTATGCTGGACAAACTGAGGGTCCTGTAAACAATTCTCCATTATCCCGTCATACCGCTCTCATTGGACACTATTACGGAGGAGAACAAAAAAAAACAAGAAAAAAAAGAAAAAGCGATTATTTGACGCACAACATAACACATAGAACAGAAGGATATGTTGATCAAGATAGAAAATTACAAAAGCAAATTCCCTTTGCTGTGATGATTCGCCAAAGGGAAGTCAGCTCAGCAAATGCTTGGTGACCAACCGAGCCACCCAGCGCTGATTTTCAGCTGACACCCATTTGTTGCATCAACGTGCAAAAAACAGTTAGGAAGCGCATAATTGAAAATAAATACACAGCTCTAGAGACCATTGCAAAGTGTAAAAAGTATTTTCCGACATCGCAGTGTTTTTAAGCGAAGCGCGTCTCCTCATTTCGTAGATTTGAATGACGCTAACCGGTCGTTCAGGATACCTAAGCACATTTTGCACTGGATTATCATTTCATGTGTTTCGTAAGTCCATGGTCCCAGCAAACGAATCTCATGAATTCTCGTGGTTCCGGCAATAAAACATCTCATGCACATTAAACCGTAGCCAATATTCTGCCACAGTCTCTGTTTACGCTACAATTTCGAAAACATTTATCCGCTCCGCTTTGTTAACTGTTGCGCTGTCTAATTTAGAGTCTTTGATCTCGGGTGATCGTTTTAGACAGATGGGGGCTTCGTAACCGTGTATTGGATGTTGATTTTTCCTCTAAATTCTGTCGAAATATTTGTAATTAGCTTTTTTTATACTAACTCGACAAGTGAGTGTAGCGCACCTAATTAAAAGTGCTGTTACACTATCCGAGCACAGAAAACATTGTAAATTATATATGTATCCGAGAGTAAGCGCATCTGTGACTAAGTTCTATATAGTTGTAAGACTAAGATAACCAAAAAAAGAATAAGTTGTAATTGCTAGAATCAAATAGTGTGATTACTTATAGGTAAATACAAGACTTGTCTCATTTAAAGCAGAAACATAACAACTGCAGTGTAGTCCTAAAACAGAAGCGCCTACCAAGGGACGAGAACTCACTGACAGTCGCCGTCTTCAAGCTGGCACACATATATCACAATTGAAGGCACACGAGCTGATCCCGAAACGCGAAAAATCGAAGCGAGTTACTATGATCGTTCTTCATCTTCTGTATTTTGCGGCGACTTCATCTGCGTTGAATTAGTACTTGGAGTAACCTATTTTTTTGTTGTGAACTTCTACCCCCTTTCCTACTCCCACTATCCGTGACCCCTGCGGTTGCGAAGACGGCAGGGAGCTAGTCATGCGATTTCTAATATGCCTCTATTGATCCTCTTAAGGGATGATTTCCAAGATAAAACTATTCGATGTTCTTCTTGAGGTCTTCAACTATGATTATGTACCAATATTTAATCAAAATCGGTCAAGCAGTTTAAACGTGAAGAAGGAACGTACAGACAAACAGTTTCTTTTGCATTTATAATATTATTACGTATTTATTGTTGCAAACAATCCAATAGGGACATCATCACTTTTAAAAACAAGAATGTTTTAAACTTATTTTCATATTTCATACTATGGCGTCCTAAAAAGTTTACTTCCATAAATATCTACAACGATGTTTTAACAAAATCATTTCCTCAAGACACCAGATGGACGATGCGTAAAAGTGACAGTGCTATATAAAAATTATATTCGATCTCTTTCTTTCAAACAAAATCACTAAACTGAAATGATCTTGTTTTATATAAGTCACGGTACGGATATGTATTGAAGTGTGATTGAAACAATAATGTTATAAGAAATGGTATTACGGTTCGTGTATTTATAAAACTTTTAGTTTTTTTTTTAATATAGTATTGCTATTCCCTAATATAAAGGTGGTAGAAACTTTGGAAGGCATTTGCGGCGGCATGATGGATAAACTTTTTTAATAAAATTCGTCTCCGGTGGGGACAAACCGTTTCATATTTTACGATGTCATTCAGTTTTTACTATGCGAAATTAGTGGTGTCAACTATTGACTTTGCCTAAAAAAAATCGAAATCGGTAAAACTTTTTATTACAGACAGGCTACAGCAGGTACTGTGCCGTGTCACGCTAAAAAATCTTATATATATTCAGTTTTTTGTTAAAGGCAAACTTATTTTGTGAGCAAAGTCTAAGCAAAGCCAGAGTAGCATATGTAAATCTTACCTAAAACGTATAAAGACCAGTCGTTTACCCGTAATACTACCTTGTTGAGAAATTATTTTATATCTTAAAGCTAGCAAGCAGTCTGACTACCCTATAATATAAATAATCTATTTTTTATAACCACAATATTTAATAATTAAATTGTACTACTAAAATAGGTCACGGTTTATAATAAGGTCGATTAGTGCTATCTTCCGAAATTGGTTTATTTTTGTCCGTACGCTGTGTGTTTAATTCCCATGGCACATATATTATTTGAGGTCAACCGTATGTTCATGTTTACGTTATAAATCACATCAAAACATTCAATATAAGCCTTCGTTAGAACTTTATAACCCGTATAAATATATCTAACAGAATAACGTAAATAATTGCTCGTGTCGCGTCAGAATTTCTCTTCAACTCCGTTTATGAGCCCATAATTTTATCGTGATTGAAATATAATGCTAAAGGAAAATTCAAATAGGGACACCGTAAACCTTGTTTTATGACAAATACGTTCAATATTTATGTAATAAATCACAGAGCAGATCTGTTTTTCTGGTGCGACGGAAGTCAGCTCGTGCGCTTGCGACATAAAAATAACTTATCGTTATTATGTTTGTTAGTTTAATAATAAATAATTACCTTCGCATGTGTGGTCGTAAACATTCGAATAGTTAAGACGATATTACCTTCACAGACTAATCACAGAAACTCAGAACTCAGGAATGCAGTTCTCAGGAACTGCATTCTTTGATTCCGCCAGCCCCATTCCATCACAAAACCACTAGACGTCGTGTCGATACCATCCGTATGTGGTGGATGTTCTTTATATCCGCGCAAAAAGATTAGCTTCTACATTCATCATGCGAACGGCTAAAGAGTGGAATATGCTTCTAGCGGCCATATTTCCGCGGTGTTATGACCTGGGAGTCTTTAAGAGAAGAGTGAATAGGCGTTTGTTGGGCGGACGCGGTTCATCATCGGAGTCATCTTCACCTTTCACCAGGTGTGATTGAGGTCAAGCGTTCGCCTAATAAATTAACAAAAACGAACTAGAAAGCTCAGTATTCGGTGGTTATTCTTATGGCGGCACTACACAAGCACCGCGTCGTGAAGCAGTGTTGATGTTCACAACTGTTTACGGTTTTGTCACTTGTTCGCGCCTTGCTATGCGTTTCAGGTTAATTTTTGTGACTTTGACTAGGAAAGAAACAAACTTGAATCCATGGTAACAACAAAACAGTGTAATATCATTAATAAAAACAAAACAAAAGGAAAGTAAAATACAAAAAAAGAAAATTCTAGTTTGCTGCTGATAAGGTTCTGTTTCTGGTTGTGATGGAAATATGTCATTTTGAGTTTTTCATACGACTCATTCATCACGGGCACAGGCATATATTAAGCAGAGGGGGGTTTCCGAAACGCAGAAAGAAAATGCTCAAAATCAGATTCGATAAACTTCACTGATGACAAAATTATCTTATTGATATAATAAAAAAACACAAATTAATTAGTACATCGTTACTAAGCACAGATGGACAAAATATAAATTGATTAATGATTAATGATTACAAAATGTAGTCGTAATTTTAATTTTCTTGCTCTTTCATCATGATTAAATCCATTCAAAACATTAAGAAATCATAAATGTGTATGCAATCTGGGATTCTGTAGTGTTTAAAACATAGATGAGCAAAATGCAGTCATATTAAGGGTAAAAAACGTAAAATGTAATCGTAATCATTTTTATTAATTTGATTACAGTTTGCCCATGTATGATACCAACTACGAGTGCGGAACGAGTGTGAATGTGATGATGATGATAATGATAATATCCTAGCCGCATTCGGCCATGGCGACTGTTTCAACACCGATTAAGAAAATCGAGGTCCAGTTTTCGGAAACAGTTAATTGCGCAGGAGATATTTAAGTGCATACCTGGACGCGCTGCCAGAAAAGCACTCTCTTGTCCGTACTCCCTCAGGCCCGATGGAATGGAGAACCAGTACGAACGGGAGGGAGCAGGATGCAGGTTTGGTCGAGTGTGAATGTACACAGTTGTTAGCATCACGCAGAACTCACGGCGACAGTTGTCATTGCAATTCACAGCGCGAGCCTAGAGCAGACATTAAGGGCAAAATCTTGACGCATTCTATAAAAAATGAAAAAGTTGATATGAGAGTTTTAAGCTAGGTATATGAAAATTTGTAATTCAATCTTTGGCTACAGATAATAAAACATTTATATTTTACTTAACTGCCTTTGTGTAACTTAGCAGACAACATGTTTTCTACGACGTGGAGATCAGTTCCATGATGAATTGGAGTAAACTTGCAACTTTTCATACAATTTTAACTTTATGTCGTAATAGACATAAGAAATAAAACTTTATTAATTCACTGTAGTCTAAAGATCTTTAATAGTTGTAACTGTTTTAGAGCTTCAACAGAGTTATAACTCTGTTAGAGCTACAACAGAGTTATAACTCTGTTAGAGCCGCTGCATTAGATGCGTTGCGGTAAAGCCATGGCTTCGCAATGTTTCATTTCATTGTATTTTATTTTATTCAGTGTTGCCAGTTGCCCGATACACTATTCCATTCTCATAATATATACATAATTGCAATCAACGATGTGCTGTTCCTATTAAGGCATCCATCTGGCCTGTTTTGTATTGTATTAATGTTAATGAAAGTCAGTAAAGTTATTAAGCCTCAGTGGCAATGCTCAGTGCAGTTTTTTATTAATAATGCATCGGAAAAGGCTACAGAGCGGTGACGCTTCAGTATCGCAATGCGTGTACTCCTCCCCGCTTTCTCTCGCAAAGCACATGACTGATGCGCGTGCAGTGCGGCGCCAGAACGCTCTTTATGCTTTTTTTTTTCATTTTTTTTCAATATGACGCGCGTTGATTGACCGGGAAAGGTCTTCACAACTAAACCGGGCGGGTGGGCGAACACTAAGGGTGCTCAGCCGACAATTTACGGGTTGGGTGGCAATGCAAGGGCACCCCTGTAGGTACGAACCTCGACTTGGACCGCCAACCAAAATATACGAAACCTAACGGTGATCTACTAGCGTTTCGGAAGCGACTACCTTGAGAAGAAACGCCGAAAGAAACTCAAGGCTGCGTCGGAGTGTGCTCTTTATGCAGTTGCATTAAACCTTGACATCAGTTGTAAAATATTTACTTTTCTGAACTAAAATGAAACAGGTCTATCAAGTTTTAGTATTTTTTTTAATACGATAATCTTCGGCCTAGTTACTATGTTAATTAAAATTTAAAATGCGGTCACTATCGTTATTTAAATGTTGATTGATTACAAATTTTTATTCCGATTGCCAATTACTTATTAGATATTTTGTTATTGAAATTACTTAAAACACGTTTCGAGAAAAGTAATTATGTATATATTTTCGTGAATAGTTTTGGCCTACATATCAGGAAGGCTGGGTTTTGTAATAATTGAAATTACTTTAAATTTTAAGTACCTAAATACATTTCGTTTTTTATATAGTGAAAGCACAAGACCTTTTAGAGATTAAACAGTAACTGTAGATGATAAATTAGTGAAACTTGTGGCAACATCGATTGGTACTTTGCCTCTAAGTTTGGAAATTATTCGTCCATCTAACTAATAAGACGGAAGCAAACTTCACGTATTTACTTAATAGTATGTGCTCTCTTACTTAGGACTGTTTAATAATTTGCTAATAGAAGTCGGCTATCATCGTAATACGGATTGAATAATATATTTGGAGAGAACTTTGGCACAAGCGTAGAATACAATAAAACACTACTTGATATAACAGACATTAATATTAAAGAGGTAGAAAGTATCGCAATATATTAGCGAAATTAGGATCTGTTCTTATTATTCTTATAGGAATAGAAAAATATTATATTATCTTTATAGAGACAAGCTACAGAGCACTCGAAAATAATGAATAATTAATAAAAGGTTCTATTTGTTTTACTGTACAAGTCCCTGATAATATTCTAGTACCTCGTTATGATATTAACTCTTGTTCCAAAATAGATGCTTACTTTTGAGATATAATGATAATAAAACAATTGATTGTTGCCATAATATAGAGGTAGAACGTAAAGTAAAAATTAATATAGGTCAAGTAAATGGAAATAAAACTTTAGAAAATAATCAATTGCCAAATAAACCAGTATTAGATGTGTTATTCATATCATATGATAAATGAAATTATTTAATAAATTTTCGCCGAGAACTGGAAGCGATGGTTTTCTTATCAATGTTTCTTTGAGAATTGTCGCTGGTTATAAATTAAGGAGCAAGGTAACGTAACAAAAAGATGGCACTCGAAAAGCAATAAAACAAAAGTCAAGTGCTCTGCATTGTGCAGAGGTGTCCCGTTGTCGAGACAGTAAAAAGCGGAATCACTGAGCGCCGACCGTTTCCTCGAAGCTATAAAACAATTTACTGAGCAAGACTACTTTTATTGTATTTTGAACATTTTACGAGACGAATCTAAACGTTAGGGTCTGTGTGTATCAGAAGACGTAAATATTATTGCGTTGGATATATCAATAAAACCCTCACGTAAAAACATCATATAATTGTTTCAAAAAATGAAGCTATCGTTAAAAAATAAGGGTACATGGCAAGAACTTTAAATGTAAATATAAATAAATACGCTGATTTTTAAATTTTATCGTTTGTGTCGGATTATCAACTGTGAGGGCTGTTGCTAACAAGTGAAACATACGCTCCTTGTCCCAAATATGAACAAAGAAAAAACTTTTATATTTCAGATATTCAAACGTGTATAAAGTTGTACGATGTATCACGGTCATATCACCGGTATTTAGCACTTGTTTACAAAACCTAGCAAACAAAAGATAAAACGTTCCTTGAATAAATATATTGGACAATGTTGCATGTCTGATCTCATTTGACTTTAATAAGTTTATGATTATCTGTAACTTCAACTGCCGTTCTCTATTAAATGCAATTCTTTGTAGTTATTGTAATAGTAGTTGTAGTTATTATTTTTATTTTTATTTTTGTATAGTCCTTTGTTTAGTATGTAATATTATTGTTGTATTGTTTTATAAGATTGGAGCTACGCAGCGGTAATAAACTGTAACAAAGTGTGTGAAATATGCTGACATCCAAGATACAGGTTGTCCTAGTTTCGGTGTCAGCTCATTTTAATGTGCTGCTTGTAATTGTTTGTCTAATAAAAAAACTTTATTATTATTTATTATTATTATAATAGATATTTACATTGTAATAGATAACCTCAAGTCAGTGACGTCTATAGGGTATTTGGATAGGGTAGGCAGAATTCGCGTAATTAATTTGAATATTATATTATGATAGTAAATATAATATTGGAATCTTAAGAAAGATAGATGGCGTGAATATAGAATAGATATGAATATAAATGGTTCCTTTTTTGTTAAGTTTATCCAATTTATTCCAAACTTATTTATCATAAGGGCATGTTATGCTTGCATGCATCTATGGAATGAACGCTACTGCCTCAAGTATTAGTCTGTAGCAAAGAATTCAACATGACAAATATAACAAAGTAAGGATGACAAGTGTTTTGATACTATTGTTCAATATGTTGAAAAGAAAATCTTAAATTCTTTACGGTAAAATTTTATCTTAAAAACTGAGATACTTTGAACGCGTATTTACATTTAAAAGACAATACAAGGCTTTTTGTATCCAATGAACTATTCATGGCCTAAACTGTGTATATAGTGTAACAGTGAATACTGATTGATCTAATTACATTTTAAAAAAGTGTTACACAGATTTCAACAAGGCATTTGTTAACAATTTTTTGAGTCGATTTAACATTCAGTAACAAAATCGTTTCTAAAATTAAAGAGTATTCGAGACTAGCTGTAAGCATAGATGGGCAAAATGTAATCAGATTAAAGAAAACGATTAACGGTAACATTTTACGTTTTTTAACATTAATATGGCTGCATTTTGCTCATTTATGTTTTAAACACTACAAAATCCCAGATTGCATACACATTTATGATTTCTTAATATTTTAAATGGATTTAATCTTGATTACAGAGCAATAAAATTAAAATTACGACTACATTTGGTAATCGTTAATCATTAATCAGATTACATTTTCCCCATATCTGGTTGTAAGTGATGTTGATAAAAGTAGGTAGTTTATGCCGTAATATGTATTCTGTGATACTATCGAAATGTTAATTAACTCTAACTGGGATGGATCGGTGAGAGCCACCAAACACGATCTCTAAAATATCCACAGAAGATCCCTTTACGAATTTTAGTACCCCTTTTCGTTAAGCTATGTGGTAATGAGTGTGTTAATAGAAACTTCCTTGGATGTGTTTCGTTTCTACAACATTCGGGGCCTTTAATTCGGATTTCTGTTTCCGTTGTGCATTTGCACTGTTTATTTATCATTAGTAATGTTAGTTCAGTTAGCATGAGTCACATTGATAGCTCCTAAAGTGTTAACTAGTTTGGATTATTTAATGTAATCTGATTTATTTAATTCTGGCTTTGTATGTATTTTAAAGTTTCATTTAGCATTATGAATTTTAGTTACTGTATTAATATATTTTTGAACCCAAAGTATATAAATTTTCTAGTAACTTTTAAGGTTTGTCTTTACTTTGAATTGTACTAAACATAATGAAATATTTGTTTATTGTCCTAAGTGGTTTCCAAGTCTCTGGTACTAATAAGGCTTTAAATCAGACTTTAGCGAATTCTCTTGTTTTGTTGTAATGCCAAACAAATAACAGATTTATTGGTATCCTAATCTTCTTTAATATTTGTCTTTTCTAAAATGCATCGCATTTTTAGTTTATATGTTTCAAATTATGGATTATTCTCAATTATTACTAATATTGTATTAATCATTTTTAATATATTATAAAGATATTTTCTTCAAAACCTCAAAATGAGGAAAATGTAAACATACATTTTCTGACACAGCTCTTTAATATGTAATATCATTTGAAAACTTACTGGTTGCTAGAAATTTTGTCTTTCCTGAAACATCTTAATTAAAACATAAGGAAACATTACGGAGAGTGGTTTAGATACTCCAGAGTGTAATTAATGAAATTACGAACAAATTGTTACAAAACATGAGTTTGTTCGAAAACATATTAACAATACCTCTTTGAGAACTTACAAAAACATTTACAGGAAAATAAAGACAATTTATAAATAAAAGCATTCGTTTTTGCAATTTTTCTTTTAAAGTTCAAATGAAACTTTCATCCCCTTGTATATCTGGATTATATTGTATGTAACATAATTATTTCAGTTGAATCGATAGAAAAGTACGATGTTAAAAGAAATTGTAACAAAAAAGTTGTTAAAAAATGTCACCTTGTTTGGTTTCCCACGTCAAATGGGACGTCATTGATTTCTTTTAACAAAAATCTAAACCTAATCCACGGAAGCGGACAGTTTATTTACACAAGTTTTATTTACACAAAGTGGATAATCAATTGAAGAGCCAATCTTGCCCGCATAGCCCTGACGATTTGAGCTGTCGACAGTTTCCCATAATTGTTTATTTGTTAGTAACAAGTAGATATTATATCAAGCCAAATTATAATTTCGTATGACACATCTGTAAATTAAGTAGAGTGGTATTATTGTAATTTTCTTTCCTTTTTTTACTGTGGTGGTCTACTGAACAAAAGACCGTAATTGTAGTTTTTAATCCGAAACGTACATCCTAGTTTTACCAGATTAAATCCGGATTTAGGCATCACATTCTAACCGCTGAAGAAAAACCTCGTGAACCTTCGCATGACATCTAATAAAAATATTATGAACGCCCTGAGAACGGCGATCAGCTGCGCTACTGGTCTCGTTAGGTACGATATATAAGCCCAAAGAGGATAGTCGCTAATGCATCTCTGCGCACCCTGAAGGGTATATAGCATGATAATTAATCTCAAACTGGGTATTTTCTATTTAAATCATAACTCTATCCTTAACAAATTTATGTATTGCATTAATATTTAACGTAGCTGTAATTTCAATTAAATAATAAGCAAACATAAATTAAGAAAAATAGGCCAAGATACAGAACTTGATTAATGGTAATATTTAAGGATTTGCTATTATAAGTAATGTAATAAGAAATGTACGAATTAAAACAAATTAGGTATTAGAATATTGAACCGGTTATAATAAAGATGTGTACTAGACGCCGAAGATCATAATTTATTCCAATGCTCCATTTACATACGTTTACTTTGCAGTATCAGGCTTCAGAAAAAAGGTATCTAAAACTAGCCTGCACTCGGTTATCGCAAGAACTGAAAAGGTAATGAACGAGGAATCGAGTCGGGGTGCAATTACCCTCGTACATTTGCATAAAATCTATCTCACTCCATCCGATGCATTAGAACTGCTGAGTAATAATTTCACTGGAAATTCTCTTTAAAATTTTTCTAATTTTGCAGCTGTTTACATTTTTGATGTTATTACGCTTATTTCTTTAATGGAAATCAGACATTAATTTAATCTACATTTACTTCAAGCTAAGGTAACTCAAAATGAAATTACTTGATAAGCATTTTATTTTCAAGTTCACATCAGTGAAATATCTGATCAAGTAGTTTTCAAAGTTCTTGTCGAATTCGTATTTAATCTTCATCGTTCATTTCTGATAAAAAGAAATTAGACCTTGAGAGTTTTAATACAATTTCCTAAAACTGGTACTAAATTTGGAAACTGGAGACCTATTAATCAAAATTTCCCAATAAACAAACAAAAATGATCACGAATTCCTACATAAAAAGTATTATAAAGATTATCTTGAACTAGATAACTATATTACTGAAATAAATGAGAATTGTAATGTTAGTCGACATAGGTTCAATTCCTCTGTAATTTTTAATACCCCTACGTAATTCAAATTGAATTTAAAAGGTTATCTTCCGTTCAAAAATGTTCATATAAAACTTTTATAAATAAATATAGATTCTTTTTCAACTTTGTATGATGTTTTATTAATAATTTATCTTTTAGAATAGTTTCAAAAGATCTAACATCGACATTTGCTGCAAAGAATGTATCGGAACCACTCCTACAATTAGTTCAGGCAATGTGTCAATTTACGTCAACTAGTTTTATGGTATCACCAGTTATGTCCAGTGCGATAGACCGTCGGGCACATTTGTCTTTATTAATGTTGTGCACTCAAGAACAAATGACTATGGTCTTTTATAATTACTCTATTTATTCTTATCTTAGCATTACCATAACTGATATATTCCCTTAATTGAAGACGGCATTTAAACGCAGTTTTATTAAGTCGTCTTTGCGTCGACTTACACATAAATAATGAAATTTTTCTGTCTTAACAATCCCACACATTTCTTGCTAAATTATTATTAAATACTAATTTTATTACTCCAATTTATTTCCAGTATGGTGTAACTTATGTTTTCATGAGATTGATTTTTAAATCAGTTTCTACGTTTCGCAATGCAGCCATTACTTCATGAAAAAGTGTAATTTATTAAAACGTTTTTATCTCTCTATTATCCAAAACATATTAATTGAGGTTGGTGTCAAAATGATCTTTTCAGTAGCAAATGTTTACGATTCTTCTTAGGTTCCATTTGCCCATAGGTGCAAACTAACCACTAACTGTAACCACTTACTGTTAGGGAGACTTCCAATTTGTTTTACATCTTATAGCATAAAAAAGCTTACAAAACAAGGACTATAAGGTAAAGTGGCTTTATCGTGGGTAGTTATTTTTTGATCTTTCAAGAGTGTAGGCAATTATTCTCTGTACCTTCTTATCTGACCCTAATTGGATCTCGTCTGTTAGATTTAAACAATTTTATTAATCTTACTCCGGCTCGTTCACTAGATTAAATACGTAGCTTAGAGTTATTTTTCTTCCATTTTAAACATACAAAACGAAACATACAAAAACAAGATTTAAACAAATGTCTACAATATTTACTAAGTATCAGAGTCAAATGAAATATTTTTTTATTATGTAGTAGACTAGGAATCTGCATTAGTCCGTTAATAGATCTTCCGGCTTATACTAATTCGTTGTATTAATCATTTTTTTAAATTATCAGATTTATCTTTATCACTTACCACTGGTCAAACAATTTTTTCATAAGCATATTTGTAATGATTTTCTTAATTGGTAAATGAAAATACAACACTATTATAATAACTCCGTTGATTACAGCTGACCCAAATCGTTAAGGCCTTTCAATTTTTATATGAAATATTGCAATATACTGACAACAACTTTACGGACTAGTAAAAGTTTTTGTAACCATGTAGCGCGCACAGTTAATAATAATGCGCGCGGGCAGCGCCGATGCATACAGCACTCACCCCTCACCGCGCCAGTCTGAATTTGATGATCGCATGTATGGCCGCGCGCTCCCACGCTCCGTTATCGTGCACCGAATTTCGCGTTAAACTGTACCGCGCGATGCGTGAACTTCACAACTAATATTTTTACTTGTAGCATTACTTTCAGATAAACGGCCGCAAATTACACCTACTCTAAATTAAGTAAACATACGTCGTTTGTTAAGAATAATACAATAATATCTTTAATAGTAATATGAGATATTACGTCAGCTGCTGTAATAATCACCCATAATTTACGCTCGCGACATCATTCAAGACAATTGTCTACATTACTGCAATTACATACATTGCCATCTTATATCATTGTTTTGTTTATGCTCCAATTTCATCCGAATTAAAGTCTGTGACTTCATTTACAATTAGTATTACTAAAACTCTGTTAAACATTGTTCAAATACCACCATAGCTTTGTTTATTCTAGTATAATTTCGATAATGGTATTAATATCAACCATCCTAGTAAAACCATTGTCTATTTGCCTATAGTTTTTATCTTTTATGTTATAAGCAATATGTACTATTTTAATCTACAAAATGTAATTGTAATCGTTAATTATTCATCAGATTACATTTTGCCCATGTACGATTTTGATTAATTTGATTTATTTATAAAGAATTTAACAATCCCATATACTGTATTTAAAAAGAGTATTATTGCTTAAAAATTAAAAGTATTTATTATTTAAAAAAGGGTCATTTTAAAAACGTATAAAAGCTTTCAGATTGGCAAAATGTGCCCTATTAAGACCCTTTTTGACTGGCAAAAATTGAATCCAACAAATGTTTACGTAAAAGGCTTTAAGCGTAATGTGGTGAGGTCCTAGCGTACAATTAGATTATTGTATTTTATTTTCTCGCTTTATATTGTACAAAGGTCTAGTTATCATAACGACCTAAACTAATTAACAATTAACAATCTTTTCACATTATAAGAGGAACAAAGCGTTGGTTTGATACAAGAATATATAAAGATGTTAGAAAAACAAAGCAGAAATATGAAAGTACTTTGGTTATTATAATTAGATTATCATTAAACCTTACAACACGCGCCTGAAATAACCGAATTCGTACAAATGTTAACCAAATTTCATTTCATCGGCATTAAGAGTCTCACTGGAAATCCATAAACCTGGAGGAGCCTCAGTATTGACGCGATAAGGATGTGCCCAATTTACTTCACGCTTTCGGGAATTTAGGGATGGGAAACGCGAACTAACAAAGGCTCGATACTTTCAGGAAACGGCACCCTCTTTATCGAATCCCCACATTATCGGATCGTGTGAGTAAATAAGTATTCCCATTTTATTACCCTACTTTCCATTAAACTGACTGGTTTTTGTATAAAACGGAAGATTTAGTAAGAAAGTGTTTTTGGAATGCGATTTCAAATGCCCGTATCTTTGAGTTCCGGGATAACCTTCCTTTTTTGTCTCACAGTCATTAATATCTCAAATACTTTATAAATGCAAAATCATAAAATTTCTGAACACATGCATGGTGTCGAAAATTTCTTAGATCGAATTGACTTATTCTAACTTAGAATTTTGATACATTCTATATTAATGACTAACTAAGTAGACACAGAGATACAGCTTCATTTATTCGTTATATTCTATGTCCTATACTAAGGGATTAACGAAAATGACTATCTTTGTTCTGAGTTTTGCTAAATACGTACGTTAAAGCTCGATTCAAACTGGGATATTATGTCGTTGATTATTTAGAACAAAACACAGGACAAAAGAAATTCTATTTAGAATATTCTCGTTAGTCGTACTCATAGAATTTATTATATAGTTCCTGATTAATTAGAAAGTGGAGATAAACGCACATTATTATTAAATTAGTTAATTAAATTAAACCCTTTACTTAATGTTCAACGTTAAACTAAATAGACAAACAACGTATTCGGTATCTGATTTCAATTAAAGATTTCTCTGATAATGATTTTAACGTAGCCAGTTTTCAAAGACCTCTCCTGTTCCAAAGTGTTTGGAGACAAGAGGTGAAACACAACAGCTCTATGTAAACCTTCAGTTTTATTTTAAATACTCGCATATAGCTATTGAGTATTCGTTTACAAAATCTTCCGACAACCTGTAATTCTTTATGATTTTTAATATGGGTCTTGAAATTTGAGGTTTCGGTAGGAAATTAATGATGTATATATTTTTTATTACGTCGTTAAAAATAAGTTCATACACAAACCAGCGTTGTTTATAGCCTCTTAAGACACTTTAATAAATAATTGACTCGATGAAAGACCAATAACAAGAAATAATATAATTTATCGTCAAGCTATATCTCTTACAGATTGAGCAGATATACATTAGTGTTTGTATTCACTATGCGCTTATATGTCATGCCCAATGTGACCAATAGCGTAGCTCATCGCCGTTCTCAGGGCATTTAAACATGACATTTCTATTAGACGTCATGCGGGTTTCCTCACAGTGTTTTTCTTCACCGGTGAGCATGTAATGCCTAATTCCTTACGTGATCCGGAAAAACCCGGTACGAACAAATAGGTGTAGCGTAAAGTTGTAAAGTAATATTTCTTGTAAGTCAAATAATTAATGTGTTTTACTATAGACGGATTGTACACGTGTATTGTCTAGCGTAATAGGGTTTTTTTTTAATGTATGATACATTACAGGATGGGATAAATTGCAATTATATATTTTTTATATTATCTAGCAAATTTTCTTTTTTTTATTTAATAAAGTCACATTAAATTTTACTTGTTGTAACCAATGAAGTCTCCTGTGAATTTGTGCCTTATTTTAACGAGTAAAGTGTTAAAGAATTGTGTTTTCAATAACAAGTCATAGAGAAAACGTTTATAATGGAAACCGATTCCTATAATGATTGTATCGGAACCCTCGTGTATCATATTTCGCTCCGGGCAAGGTCATTAACCGGGCTCAGCGGATTGCTTACAGCTGAGAGCAAAAATGAGTGTGCACTACAATTTTACATTTTTTACTTTTTGTTTTAAAAATATGTTTGCTATTTGAAAAGATGTTTTTTTTTTATAATAACCTATTTTCATTCAACGACTATCGACAGGTAAGAAAAACTCATCGGTAGTCACGGCGACCATGCCGGCCCGCACAAATATCTCTTCACGTGACGCTTAAAGGATCCCATATCATAGGAAGGTGGGAACACGCTTGCCGGAAGTCCATTCCACAGCCCAACGACACGGCAAAAGGAGGAGTTAGAGAACTTCTTAGTCCTAGCCGGGATGTGAGATACCGAAAAGCTGATACTCCGAAAACCCGCGCGCGTAGTTCTATAAAAATAAAAGTACTATTGAGAAAAATCAATTATGGAAAAGTTACGTAAAGCTGGAATTATTTTAGTAAATTTTGTTTGAACTGTGATATTAAACAAAGGGTTTCCTTATCAGATTCTATTTAAATTACAAAGGCATTTTCAGTTAATATCAAACGTTCGTGACCTCACTGTTGATTTTAACAAACTAATTGGTAATTCAACCCATTTTAGAATATCATTGGTAAAGATTTTGGATTTTCTACCAACATTAGGTATTAACGTTTATTAATTTAGGAGAAGACTTCTTTCTCAGGACTGGCGAAGTGTTGGAGAAATTAACAAGGAGAGCCGACGTTGGTTAATGCAAAAAGAATTTACAGACACATTCATACAGTTGTCACATCGCCAGAAGTGAGTTTAAACAACATGATACCTTACGTGATAACATGATGATTACTATACCTTACGAGGCTGGCATAGTCATCAAGGATGCACTAAAGCCTCATTAAAATATTTGATAAAAAAAAAACGTTTATTAAAATAGTATAAATTAGTTATTAATCATCTTAATAATATTATATTATTCTGTAACGGAGGATAATGATAGATTTTACAAAGATCGTTGCAAAATAACATAAAAAGATTGGCCCTAGAGAGATATCAGAATCATTTTTTATCAGTATATTTGTACCATTACGATACGTTGATTCCTACCTCGATCTATGTTCCAATTTTTCTGCCTACATCAAAATGGAAATGGAAGTAATTACCTATAGATAGAAAAATTTTTAACTGTTTAGCGCGTATTAGCAAACTAAACCAGAAGAATTTGGTATTTTAATAATATGAAAGGATTTTTTTTAGGCCAGACGTCGCCGGGTGCCAAGCAAGCTGGCACGGCTTTGCCCTTGGCTCCGGCAGACGGCTAGAAAGAACACCTCGGGGATTTTAGTTGGTGCGAGTTCGACGCACCGGGGGCCACCCTCACGGCTACCCTGAGGGCCCATAAGAGTATCCCCCGGGTTACAAAAAAAGGAATTATTTAATTTATTTTATTTTCACCACCAGGTCCAATGCAGTCGTTTTGCCCTTAAAAATGGACAGTGCATGGTTCAAGTGTTCTAACACCGACAAAATTTCACTGGACTATGCTAATTCAATTAAAACAAGGAATGTTCTTAGAGAATTCCAGTCCGTCGAGGCGATGTTTGTTCGTGCGTTTACTTCCTTGATTTATATTGCTCGTGTAATTAGCATACGTTATAAAGACAATTAGGATGGTAACTGCTGAAGGTAGTGACTGGATTTTTTTGTTTAATTTTTAATTAAGTTTGCTTTGTACGATTTATGTCGGCGGCTTTCTTTGATTAAGTTTAATTTAAATTCTCTTGTGTATCTAATGTGTACAAATTTGGGTAAAAATGTGAAGTTGTGTTTAAATTAAACAATTACTTTCATTTAATTACCAGTAATTTATCTTTGTAGAAATAACTCTATATGGTTTTAGAGTTAGCTTAATAATTGTTTTATTTATGAAATTAAATTGAGAACAAAGGATATTTTGCTTTAGTATTGTTATAAATATGCTTTGAAGTACTGAAAAGTTCTATAAACATAAATATTAAACTCATAGGTACTTATACAATATTGTTTGCTTAAATTGCCGCGTTATTATAAGTACTTGGCTTCTGATAATACGTGATGTGAAAATACTTAAAGTATACTTAGCTTAAAGTATGGCATAGAAAGGTCAGGATATTCTCCGAAATATTCCTCTAAATCAAAATCCGTAGAACTGACAATTTAGAACGCTACACGCCAACGCCGACATTGAATTTAGAGATCCTACGCAGAGCGAAATCTCCCTGGAATACTAATAAGTTAATCTTTTATATCACGTTTTCGTGAAACAAAGAGATGAGGGCAAGTATGCGATAAACGTCTGGTTTATCTTGACCTCTGCCTACTCAAAGCCGACCCCTTGGAATATGAAGTTCGTGGACTGGACGGGGGGGTCGGAAGGTCTGGGAGTCAGCTGCGGTGGTCGAGTGTGAGGCCGTATTAAGCGACGAGGGAATTATGAAGCATGCGCCTCTTTGAATACTAAACGAACGTTTTGAATGGTCGGTCCGGTTGAAGGGAAATCATCGTGGACGCGGTGCTTTCAAAGATATGTGACTAATGTTTTTTTGTAATCGACGGTGTTAATACAGAAGCTATCCAAACATGGCATGGCCATAAATGGATACCTCGAGATGTAGATGTAGAAAAAAATCAGTTACTTCAAAAAGTTGCCACGGTTTTAATATAGTTTATGTTTTTGCACTTTTAAAAATATTAAGTAGAAGGTAAATAGAATCATCAATTGAAACAGGTAGTATCGGAAATGAAAGCCGTTAAAAATCTTATTAATAGAAGAAATGCCAATGTATCCTTTATAGATTACTTATCCTATGTCTTGTTTATAGATTCTCTAATAAATGTTTAAACTATTATGAGTTTTCTCAAATATAATAATAAAACAATTTAATATTTTCACCTTTCACCAGAATGTCCAAAATTGACACAATTATTTTTGGGGTTTTTTTTACAGTGATAGATTTTTAAAGATGTTTTTAATGCAAAGTTTTTTATTAATGCCGATGATTTATATTTCATAACTGATATTGAAACTTTGATATAGCAATAATATTCATAAAAATATCACGTAAAATAAACCCAATCCAAAAGAAAAGGCACACTTTATTAAATTCTTCAAAACATGCAAATGCTCAAGAAAAACAGAAAGGAAATCCGAATTGAAAATTAAGTATCAGCATGTTCGGTAACCTCCTATCTCATTTGTATGGAAGGTGCGCAGTAAACGTCTGTACTGTTTTGAATAAATCTTTGGCTTAAATACTAACTCAATAAGAGTACTCGTTGGCCCCGTGAAACTTAACGCTCGACGAATTGAAAAAGGTTAACTTAATTTGCATTTGAGATGTCTTGACGTTTCAAGCTTGGTTTTAACAGATAAAACATCCGATTTCTCAACTTGTTGATGGTATGTTTCAAGGGTACTTACCATTCTTGTACTCGCTATTACTAGAGTACCTGTTAAATATTTTAAATTATTCTAAGCTCCTTGAAATTATCATTGTCGCGATCGGGGAATGTAGATCTTACATTAAAATCTCAAATTTCAGCCAAACAATCTAGCTTTGTTTCTACTTCGCAATTTAAATTACAATTATTTGTATATTTAACAGTTTGAACATAATACCTTTACAACAACTCTCTCTTTTTTACTGTTCCGGTCATAATAAAATTATACATTTAAGTGGTTGCTCATTAATGTTAATAAATCAAATTACCGCTGACAATTACCTCAAGTGCCACAGAAAGTCCATTAGCAAATTCGTTTACCTCATTTTTTACAATAGATAAGGAAATACCACACATATGACTAAGTAAGCACCTTTGTCATAAATAGATAAATGCTGAGTCACAGAAGACAATTACATCCTAATGAATTGTCCAAATTCTTGCTACACTGACAGCATATTAATAGACCTGAATATTCCGATGCCGTAGCTCTCGACATACATGTTTTAGAAATACAAGATTAGAATGTAGCTATCGAGATAACAACTATTGAATGCGGCTCTATGAAGTTTCGAGATTGAGAAGTATTAACAGCGTTTAGCTACTGACAGATTCTCGTGACACTAACAATTATTTTCATATGAGAGCATCCCACTTTAAGATATTAAAGTTTTTGTTTCAAGCCGAACACTCCATTAATGTTGTCGATGAAATAAACAGTATTAAATGAACAAATTCAATGTCTTATGTAAAAGTAAGAAAAGACAACGTTGTAACGAATTGCTTAGAAAATATTCTAAAATTGTATACAGTTTCGTCGTATCATTTACTTCAGAATTTTTATCGAATATTTAACTGTTCATGTATTTCCATTTACTACATACAATTTATCAATCTTCTAAGGAATTGGGAAATTATTAGACCTAATGTTAGCTCTTCTATTCACAGATTTAGAAATAAGGATTAGTGAATAAATATTAAAGTTATGATTATTTCACGTAGAATCTAAATAAAATAATTTTACCAACGTTTTCCTACTTAAGTACTGTTACTGTGTAAATTTGTGTTCTATGTAAGCACTTATATTAATGGATTTAAATACATTTGTGTTTAAAGCTACCAATATATAAACCCAACCCCGAAAGGGATATAGCCTGACGATATATTATAATTATCTCTTTATTTATTATGTTTACAATATCTTTACGTTTTAAAATAAATGCATGTAAAAGAACATATACATTTTAAAATATAAAACATGTAGATCTACGGTAGCGAGGTCTAAGACCCAAGCCACTGGTATTTAAGAAGTCAGATAGAGTAACTTCGTCACAGATGAATTCTTCCACATTATTATTAATAAATTAAAAGCATTACATGATCCTTAAACTTTAAACAAAAACACGCACTCTCGGAAAGTTTTTTAATTAAATAGACTATTAAATTAAATAATCACTTATAGTAAAGCAATCGTAAATGCTAAAACGCTTTATAACATCAAAATAAATCAGTGGAAATGAGAATAAATAATTACTTAATAAATATTTTTTCTGCGAACCCTAAACGTGGTGTAGATATTACTAAAATTTCAAAGATAGATATCGACATCAGATAATTATAACTTTATATAGCAGCCGTTAATTCGAAACACACGCATCAGGACTTTGAAACCAGGAGTGCAATGAAAATTGCAACGTTTTATATCTTTAATACAATTGGAATTAATTACACTGTTTCATTAAAGATCAAAGGTTTGCTTGGATGATAAAATAAGGTTAATTTAATAACAGAAATGTTGATTAAGAATAAGAATTTAGTTGGATTTTAAATATCTATTAACTAAGGTGCTAGTAGCATTTGTATTGTTTATTTCAATTGATATCTTCATTTTTGTTGATCTTTAAAACACTGTTCTTGATATCCAAATCCAACGAATGGTTTTATTTCGAGGTCAAAATCAATATGATGTACACCCTAAAGCGACAATTTCCGCTATTTGATTTTGACTTCTTAATTGTAGCTTAAGTATCCTTTAGCAAAAATAGCAAATTAAATACCAAGCTATTTGTCACATTGCTACATGAAGCGCTATTCTCATGTTTTGTTTTCACTTTAGAAAAGCAGTAATTGGTTGTAACCAGTATCAAATAAAATGAATAGTATATTGTAATTCTTTTATTGAATTATCAATAGACAATACGATGTTATTAATAAAAATGATAATAGGTATAATAACAATTTGGAAGTTACTTGAATATTGAAGGAAAGAGAAAAATAGATACATTATAAGAATTTAATCACGGACAAGTAATATAAACTGTTAAGTTTCAAGCGATCGGGTTTAGTTTCCGTTCCCGAACGTAAAGATATCCTTTGATGCTGAAACCAATGGTCCCTTTCAGCTTATTAGTATTCGAAACAAACTTTTGGGTTCTTTGGTTTAGATTTGTATCGTTAATATATGTACCCGATACGTGCTCAGGAACTTTATTTAATTCGACCACCTTTAAAGGATTTATTTAACACGGTATTCTAATAAAACAGAATCTTTTTGGATAAAATTCAGTAGGGTATTAAACAAAGTGACTAATGTAACACATTTTTTTACAAACATTTGCATCATTTTCGTATGTTTTTACACGATTTATTTATATCTATGTTTTGTTAATTCCATTTGTTCATCATTCATACATTTTTTATGATATTCATATAGGTGAATTCTAGCCTTACTAGAGTAGTCTTTCTTGAAATGTTATGTATTTTTAATCAATTTTCGAGTATTTCATTAAAGAAGTAAGATAAAAGATACATTAAAATAACTAACGTATCTGAACTAGTCCTCAAAAGAATATACAGGGACAATATATTTTTATTATAAATTAGATAGAAAAATATTAATATTGAATGGTAAACAAATTGCAGTTTATATTAAAATAGATAAAAAATATAATAATCTATCATTAGAAACAATGTTTGAATTGAATTATCAGTACAAGCATTGATACAGAACTGCTCACATTTTAAAATTGATTGACATTATAATAGCTAAAGTTTTTGCTATGCAGCAATTTAGAACGTAAATGAAAGACAATACTGCAATCAATGAAATAAAAGAGTTGTAGACATGAGCACTTGAAAATGAACTACGGGAAGGAGACGGTAACGAACATCCAAATTAATAGACAACTATGACATGTTACAAGTGTGTTGACAAACTTACTAACGTTTACACAATACTTGTGTCAAGATAAAATCAACCTTATTTCAAGGAAATGCAGGTAAGATTCAAATCGCATCGATGTAGCGAAATGAAAATATATCGTTGTTATTTCTATGACCATTGAGACTTTTGTGCTTGATACAAAGACAATGGTAACAAAGAGCTCTCAGCAAGTGGTCAACGTTTCTCAAGATATTTTCTTTGTATTGCACACAGTTATTTAAGACGTGACTAAGACTTGTCAAAATTATAAAGGTCTAGCTGGAGTCCACGTACAATACTACATAGAGCTCATCTAGATTTGGGTGTTGTGTAATATTGACTGCTTGTGGCACTGTAGCGTAACGATACAATTTTTTGTATTGTAAATAAACTCATTCCCGTATCAGTTCAGTTATGATTTTATTGTTGGTATTGAAGTTGTTGGGATCTTTAATACCCTTTCTATAATTTGCCTAACCACATATACAGTTTTTGTAATGATAACAAGATATTTCATTACTTATGATTGTTTGATTTAGGATTTGTTGTGAAATAAATAATACTAGCAAAACTTGGCATCTTCAGGTTGACCTAAATCATTATCATGTAACGCATTCTAATAATAACAATAAATATGTTTCTCAATTACAGTCACTAATTATTTGTAACTAAAATATAATAGTACTTCTGGGATATTTGTATTTGTAACACTATAAACAAATAAGAATACTATGCAAATTTTAAAAATTCATATTTTTGTTGTTACTAAGCTATCGACGTGTTGTTGGCGGTGTAATAGTGGCATTGATAGAGCAATCTATTGCAATTGCATCAGTAATAAATATTTAAACTGCCGATTTATAAGAGAGACAGCTAATAAATTCACCTCGTGACCGTGCCCGAGCTGGTTTATCACGAACACCGGCCCTAGTAGCTTCGTGATCACTTCCTATAGGTCCCCTTTTGTTGGCCCGTTTTGTCTTTGATTTATTTTAATGGTTCACTTGTGTTGTAATAAGTCCTTCTGTGAAAGCCGATTAAGCAATTATTAAACACGTAACATTATGGTAATCAAAAATTTATTTAAATTGTATTTGCTCTATTGGGACATTCATTGTAATAGGTGAGAATGAATCTTACTATATCATTAAACAGATTTTGAGACAGATTTACACAAAATTATTCGCGTCTGTATATTGAATTTGGTAGCGAAAGACACCAATTAATTTTTCCTATCAGTGATTTCAACAGTGTTCTCGTTGATGGTTAGTATAATTTACAACGATGCCAATATTACTAGCAATCTACATTTTTGTTATAACTTTCATTAATCCAGTATTTGGAAATAACTTTGAATGTTCATTTGTACACTATTATTATATTAATATTTACTGTATCTTGTTTGTTTATTATTAAGCCATACTGTGACACTGTAAAAATATTTAAAGAAATAATCAAGCAAGCGTAAAAAACAGATTAAGCCTTTAAAAAGCGTAAAATCCTATCCGTCCCTTTTGGTATCTCAATCGAGAAGGTAATCTATTGTTACAATTAAGAGGATTATTTCTGCTAGAAGCGGTACTCGGAACATCTTCAAACCGTTCGCATGTCCTCAGTATTTCTTTAGTCAACTAATTCAAAGGGTTCCATTCGCAAACCGATTTGCCGTGAAAGCGAATTTAACCTTCGAAGTGAAAAGGTAAGGGGCTCTATCGTAAAAAAACGTCTTACCTGAAATCTTCGAACTATCACAGTTGAAGATTAAGATTTTAGAGGGTCGTGCGGTTTGCCTTCTAAATGAAACATTTAAATTTCGGAGTGAGTTTTCTTTAGGGTGGGTAGTAGGAGAAACAATTAGTAAAGCGATGTGTTAAATTATAAATACGTGGTTTTGAGTTTTTTTTAATATAATATATCATTGTGTGTTTTAATTATGAATTAATTTAATACAAAACAAAATGGATGAGGATGCCTATATTCATGTTGAACAAACCCGCTATCGAAAATAAATATTAAAAGAAAGATAAACTGAATTTAGGGACAAATCTAAATTAAACTATTCCCATCTGGCTATCCCGATACATCAATATAGGCTGCAGTCCTTTTACAAATGAAGAAATAGCATTTATAATCAGAAAAAACCTTTATTTTTGTCATATAACTACAAATTTAGGGATTTCGGGCTTTTTTCTATATAGCCGTCTTTTTGACTTTGAAAAGCTTGTACAATATTAGCACTTTGGTCCTCTTACTTGGATCCATCGATATATTGTGGAATATGGATCATAAAAGATTTTCCCCAAAGTAACCTTCGACATAACAAAATAATAAGCAAGCTGACCTATCAAGCATTATGTTTGTCTGAGGAGCACTTAGCTTTTGTCTGGAAATATCCGGAAACAGCGAGACGCCGGCCGCTCTATTCTGTGTTTTGGTAACAAGGCTTACGTATAAAACAAACTTTCTTTCTAGTAAATCTGTTGGATAATATATAACTACTCAGAGGCGGAGATTTATACACTACTTAGCTTTGGATTAACTCACACATTACACATTATTTAATTAATATCAAATTATATGGTGTCACCGATGTTCTCAACTTGGACATGGATCTGCGAATATTTAAACTATAATCTAACTCTTATTATATATGCAGCTTTTTTTTTAATTAAAGACGAAAAATTTTCTGAGCATAGTCCAAACAAATTCAAAATAAAAATAGAGTCGGATTGTTCCATTGAATTAAATATTTAATTGAATTTAGTTGCCCCTGGCAAGGTGAGAAGATGATTAGGTGAGAAGAGCTAAAGACCGGGCTCAATGGCATTTGTGAGGAGAGGGCTATATCCAGTAATGGACTAGGATGGGCTGATGATGATGATTTAATTAATAAGCCTGATAATCCAACGACCATTCCTAATTTTGAACAGATTGTTCATTAGTAATAGTCGCTAATTCGTAATTCGCCTCCTGCGTCGGTGTTTCCGGCATCTTATGACATGGGAATCTTCAAACGTCGAGTGAATCGGGATTGGCTGTTTGAGCGCGCTCCATCGTCGGCCTCATCATCTATTTCCAGCAAGTGAGATTGAGGTCAAGCGCAAGCCTGTCAGTAATAAAAAAAAACCATTAATTAAAGCTTAGAGTTATGTATAAAATGCAAATGATTATTCAAAGCATAAACACCATCTAAATCTTACGATTTAGAATAAAAAACGACTCGAAGATCGTCCTTCGTTCGGTTATTCAGTCAATAGTCCATTTTAAGTCTGCAGTATACATTATTAGTTTTCTATTTACTCAAAGGTGAAAATCTAAAAATACACTTTTATGACCGGTGGTCGTGGGTGAGTTAGTAGAAAGACACGGATCTTGGCGTTTTACTGTTTATTTGCACTTTAAGGCACACCGAACTGCGACGCACACGCACGTACTCTAGCCTTGGGTCTCGGCAGTCGACAGCTTTAGCAAGAGCAACCCTTGCGCGCGCGCACCCCTTACCCCGTGCATCGCGTAACACCCTAACCACCTTTAAGGCGTTTAACACAAGCACGTATCGGGCGGCGTCTACATGCTATACTTTCCTTTAAAACTTAATCAGCAAATCTTTATAAATTAATTTCTTAGCGTGTTTTAATATTTACACAACTAATATTGCGCTGAAACATATAAATATATTTACAAATATAGCACTGAATCAGTTTTGATATTATTTTTATGGATGTTATTTGAATTAAAAGTTTTTATTAAAGGTGTGAATAAAATTAAAAAAAAAACATAACATTTCAACACAACAGCCTGCCATAAAGACGGTTCGGCGTTGTGGAATGTGTCTTACATTATTGAACGGATCTGGCATTTTTATCATGGATATAATACAAATGAGTTGACACATGTAACTTGACCCCTTACTAACATGCTGTTTGCATGGGGAGCGAATACCCTTTGTTATGACATAAAAGAAACTGCTTTGGAAGAAATATTGCAAATATAAAATATTCGTTGATATTTTGAACTGTATGTACCCTGCACGCATTTCAGGCAAAATTACGATTATATTTTACGTTTTTTACCATTAATATAACTGCATTTTGCTCATGTATGTTTTAAACACTACAAAATCCCAGATTGTATACACATTTATGATTTCTTAAAGTTTTAAATGGATTTAATCATGATTACAAAGCAAGAAAATTCAAAATCACGGGTACATTTTGTAATCGTTAATCATTAATCAGATTACATTTTGCGCATGTCTGCCCACAGGTTTCAAGAAACAAGCGAGAATAGCTAACAATTCACTCAAATAACGCTATATTTAGCGAACCACTCAAAATGACCGGTCTTTATAATTGTCATCGAATTTTTTTTCTTTTCTAATATTTTTTTATTCTAAAAAACATCACGTTTTTTACTGATACAAGTTGTTGATTAACATTATGAATTTAATTTGGAGGGGTGGGCTCTTTACTTCCCAGAGAGGTAGCCTCGACAAGGCTTTTTATAATAATAATAAATATTATTAGATAAAAATAAATTTATAATAATATACATATACAAATTAATTACGAGAACTCTGCCTACCTTGTTGAAATGCCTAATGCACGTCACTGATTTACTATGTACTAATATTTCATATAACAATATTTCCAGTAATGCTAGGATATAAAGCTTGTCATCAACGATAATATTCGCCGAAGATCTTTTGTTCCGACCTTACACTATTCAAGTCAGCAAACATGATATCCTCACGAGTGGATTGCCAACAAAGGGTCTTTTCTGATTTTGTTTTGACTAAAATCGAGAAGAGCGCTATATCTTATTTCACTAAACCTGTTTGTATTGACATACGTTATAATATAGTTTATATTTATAAATACTTTACAATAACAATATTGATATTTTGTGATCGTGTTACATGCGTTTTGTCAAATTTATGTTTTCATTATTCATTATATGGAGCAGCCAGTGGGTGGATTTTTTATTATACTGTAAATTGTATGGAGTTCATATTTTACTGTAATATCATAATTTTATTTCAAATTCTTTTTAAACATTATTATATGTATCCAAACTATAGCAATCGTCAATCAGTAATATTAAATAGCGTCCATTATTTTTGAAGAAAATATTTAGAACGCAGCTTTTGGTTGTCTGGCTTTCGTTAAAAATTATGAACAGGACTCATATCTTTGGAATCAGTATAAACCATTACTTATTCTATATACAGACATATGGCATAATCTTAATATGTATATTAATTTGTGTTCTTCAGTCAATATAATCTTAACAAAGCTTTATCTTGCTCCAACAATTCCTTTTCAAACTGCGGTAGGATCCCTTGACGTAACTTTTATTGTATCTCCTTCTTATTGTATTTCAACAAATACTCCGGAAGTTGCTGTATCTTAAAGGTTGGCCTACAAACGACAGCAAATAACAATTATATTGGGATATATTGACGATATTACAATAATACCTCAGACAATTTGATACCCGTGTTGTGGGCTTAGCGAATTTAGAATGAGCACTTCCTCATGCTTTTTGGATCTGAGAATGGGAGAGGCTTTGTATGTTTTGTAAATTTAGGAAGATTTATACTTGTTGCATCCGTTAGCCTCCAGCATTTGACAAGACGGACTATGATCGTTATGGATTCCCTAAACAAAATAGAATCATATACATATTATTAGAACAGCTGTTATAATATTCCCCTTCCTAATAATAAAAGTATGCTCAAAACATAGTCCAAAGTTGTGAATTAAAAGAAAAAAATTGCGGTAGAACATTTCACTCAAAGATCTATTTGGTAATATAGCTTTTAATTAAATCGATTGTGTATTTGTATTCAGTGTAATCATTCTGTCTA
This sequence comes from Automeris io, assembly GCA_036320925.1. NCBI lineage: Eukaryota > Metazoa > Arthropoda > Insecta > Lepidoptera > Saturniidae > Automeris > Automeris io. Next base: position 2,046,573 of record JAUDJH010000018.1, read on the forward strand.
TTAACTTTTACTGTTTCCGTTAAAATAAAAACATCATCTCAAATACCCTTTGTAATCAATTGAGGCTCATGTTTTACATGGATATTATTATTTACTATTGCAAGATATTTTAAAATAATCATAATTCAATATATTTGTCAATAAAAGTAAATCACTTCAAAAGAACCGCACCTTTTTTACTGTTTCTTGTTCACCTGCTTTAAGTGAGTACTTGAGGTAACTAGAATCTATTTAGGATATAATTTATGGACGTCTAGTGCCTTTAACTAATTCAAGTGGCTTGGAGATGGATGCGATCTCTTCACTCTGTGGGAACTCGGTCGGTGGGAGTTCGTAGGAATCTAAAAGCATTGTAAATATACTGATCTTGAAATATTTTCTGTTATTATATATTCATATTGGTCTTTAATTTTAAAGAGTACTATATCTTTAGCAATATTTTATGTCATTAATAATGACTTGTTTCCTAACTTATAAACACTTGCCTATGTATGGTAAAAACACTAATGCTCAACACTTTAAGGACAAAATAGATTTCATTATTCAAAATCAAAAATATATTATATTAAAAAGTTGTTTACATTTTTTTATTATTACAATAGTATGTTAAAACTAGGTTTTTCATATGAAATTTTTATTAATCACATACATATATTAAGTTCAAATTTATAATTTTCTACACAGTCATAGGAACAAATAGACATTCTTTTATATCACTTTAAAGTATGTTTAATCAAAACAAACACCACTGGAAAAGTATAATATTGAGTTATTATTGAAGTGGTAGTGCGGTTTCCTAAACTTAGCTGTCACCACAACGCACCGTAAAAACCGTCCTGTTGACTCGCTTTGACTTGTTACGTTTCGGCATGAGCTTCAGTGCACGTTCGGTTGTTAATATACTTATTTCGTAGTTGCTTCGAAGTTGCATCAGAGTTGGTTCGGAGACTCGTCAGAGTTTCACCAGATACTTAAGATTTTCATCAGAATTGCACCGGACTATTTGTGGATGTTTTTGTGTGTAAATGTTGTACTTTATATTCGTGTTAAAATACATGTGAGCGTCGACGGCGCATTGTTCATGTTGCTGGCTGAGTTGCTGGCCTGTGGGTTTAGGTTTTCATTAATATGAATATTTGGAACTAATGGTTGACACCACGTTGAATTGTTGAAAAGTTACCAAAATAAAGAAAGAATGGCCCTAATACATATTGATGTATTATGACAATTCTTGAATAATCTTGAACATTTTTAGAATCTAAAACAAAAAGTAAAAATAATCGTAAAACTGTAAGAATGCTGCTTACTTAAGAGACAAAATTAAAAAAAAAACAGTGCACGGGTTCACTGCTTCACTTTGTTTACTGTCGACGGATGCCATTTTGAATTTTACTTAAGAATGTACTACATATGCAAGTTTTTGACCATATATAATAGATATCTATAAGTATCTTTTAAATGAATAATAAACTTATTTCATTGATTATTATTCTTAGCAGATAATGTTTTTTGAAAATGACATCATTTAGTTCAGTGTCGAGCATTAGTGTTTTTACCTTATTGATATTTTAAGGATATTTTACAATTTTTATTTCTGGTAATCGCTGTGACAGTATAAGTAGAGTATTTTAAACGAGAACCTTACTTTTGTGTTCGAGCTTCATAATCTCATACATTTTTCGTAAAATAGACGTTTCTTTAATTTTGTATTTGTAACTGAATCCTTTACATCGTCGAAAGTAGCTACACCTATTTTTATAATTACAGTTATATCATTGAATAGTACATTGAGTTTGATATTTATCAAAGGCAATATGTTGAAGTAAGCGATAGTAGGACCAATGGTTCTAGCGGCTTGTGCTGATTTATTAGAATCAGCTCTTTATGGATCGATATAAACCAGCTATATTCATTACTCCCGAGCCTTAATGGAGCTGTTCTCTTTGATATACCACCTTAAATCTTATGGCAAATCTGTTTACACATCTTTCATATACTTTTAGTTATTTAGATATGATAGTAAATCAAATTAAATGTGAACGATTCGGTGGATCGGAATAAATGACTTAAGTTGAATATATGAACAGCACGTAGCAATGAAGGACGAAGATATATCATTCATACAGGCTTATAACGCACTTGGTGTGTAACCATGTGGAAATTGGGACATGTCCAAATATATTGTTCGCAATCGACTCCCAGCGTCATCTATTCCGACCGAAGCAAATTGTCAAGGCGGAGTTCGGGTGTCATTTTTTTCTATCCATTCGGTCCCTACTCAGTGTTGACATTTTGATGCATGATCTATTTCGAGTTATAAACGAAACGTCCCAGTTCAGGTAGCTTCATCGACGTCTTTGTGTCGGAATGTACATGTTTTATCGGTTTGTCTGCTTGGTTTCTTTGATGATTCCTTTTCATAGAATAGAATACATTTTAACGGCCTTGATCGACATTTTATATCTTTTGTGATGTAGGCTGATTGTCATCATTATTGATTAGCTCCTGTGAGATACAAGGACACATTCCATGTCGTTATACCAAATTAGTGATGTGGGTCATATTATTGTAACAGTTTTATGTTATACCGCTACAATAGTAGAAAACTATTTAAATACGTATTTATCTAATGGAAAGCGTTGCTGAAGTAAGTTAAAACTCACAAAACTGTCAATTGCGCTATTTTCATTTTAGTTTTCAATATCTTACTATAAAATAAAATTTAATTTAAAAGTTAACTCCAAATAACTACAACCTTTTAAACTTAGAGTATATTCTAGAAGAAAGTAAATACCAAGTACCAAAATACTTGTGTGACAAATAGTTGAAAAACTCTTATCTTTGCATATTCAATTCTGAATTTAAATGAAACTCATGAATACGCGAATACACCAGCCAAATCTATGTAACATCTAATGTAGTCAATTATAAGCCTTTTGATACAGTAATTGTACTTTATATATTTGAAATCTATATGTTAGCAAATATACATATGTATAATATACTGCCAAAACCGTTTTATATCTAATAGCCCCGAGTTTTGCTAACACCTACAAGTCGCAATTCAAGAATACCACGTTATGCAAACGACCCCTGCCAAATCAGTAAATCTATAATTTGAACGGTCTAAATTTCTTTTGCTCCGAGAAAATCTAACACAAAGAACCTTAATATTATTCAACGTACCGAGGAAAGTACGGGTTAGATAAAATCTGGCAAAAAGCTAAGCCATAAGAAAACAAATGAAATGAAATATCTGATGGGGAGACGGGCATCGCACAAAGTTACGCTGATGCAATAAGGAAAGACTCTAATAAAGACGCCTTTCGAGATAATGTTTAATATACCCTTGTTATTTGAATGTTTTCAGCTCAAATGTTGAGGGTTTTTGAGGAATTTCACTTAACACAATACCTCAGTGTATAATTATTTAAAACATTTGAACCCTTAGCACCAGAGCGTTTCTTTATCTTTTTTTTCCCAACGACTGCTTCTAACCTATTCTAACTTTACTAACATATTGAAAATGTGACACTGATTATAATAATAAGTTCTATCCCGGTTAAAAATTGACAATGACCATCAAGAAATCCATCGATCTGTCCAAATGTCTCATTACATGTTCTCTGAAGAACCCCATATCTTGGAAGAACTGGAACAGCTGGCTGAAAGTTTATTGCACTATGGGATCTTAGTAGCTTTAACTTTATATATAAAAATCTTTCAAATAACCCCAGATCTAACAAGGATTGTGATGTATATGTTACGGAACGCCGTGTAGATAGGTCCAGGAGCATACGCGGAGCAGCGTCGGAAACTCCGCGCATGCGTCTGACATTGAAGGCTGTCATTAAAAAACTTATAAATGGAACTAACATCTTTTATTTGTATTCACGATAATTAAATATACATATAATAATAGGTAATTGGCTATAATTATATCAGATTGGCTTCCTAAAATCGTTTGATATAGAAAACCGTTATTTTTTTTTAATTAAAACGAGATAATACATACTCCTACAGCTTCACAGATTCCTGATAAAAATAAAGCAACAATGAACGAATAATTTTAGAAGAGCAATTCATATTTACAAGTAATTACGTAATGTATCTGTGGAATTTACGTGTGAATTTTGTAAAACTTTACGGTTATAAATGTTTTCCCAGTAAGTGTATCAACATCATTAAAAGTTGTTCGTACAAATATTAACGAATTTCGTCTAATTATTATTGTTGGTAGAAGTTCCTTGTAATTGAATAGTAGCTCTATATTTTATGGCATGGTAATATGTATTTTTATATAATTCAACACTATTGTAGACATTTTTTAAAAGGAAGTGCAGATCTTTCAAGCTCTTCAACAAGATGGTTTTTTGGTTTTGCAGTTGTCTCTGGGCCACTTTCTATGACATGTGGACATGTGACATTTGGTGACATACTTGCTAGTTTTGGTATAGCAAAATCGATAACTATAATAATTACAATTTCAACCAAAATTACTAGTATAAATGTTTTTATTACACACGGTTTATTTGAATTATCGATTTTTTTCTAATAAAACTTTGACCTACTTTTGTAAGGTAATACGGGCGCGATTTTGTAAAACTGTCGACTCAGAAATAAAAGGCAATTTATGTCAGAGTTAGTGTTCTTAAGCCAGACAATGGTAAAGATATTATGAAAACTGGAGACGTATATTCCGATGTATATCATTATTCTGTCTATTTTTTCCCCTCTGCCCGAATTAAAGATGTATTTATCTGATATTTGAATAAAATATACTGTTATTTCATCTTACATTTGAGAATCCAAATTGCATTATATCTATGCGAAATATTAATATATTTAAAAAAGTAAATATATCTAATACACTAAAAATTATAATCATAATGACAATTGTATATGCGGCTTGATAATGCTTTTGAATGTACGCAATTAATGTCTAAGTTTGAACTAGAAATATCGGTATGAATCGACAAAAGTATTAAAATATCGAATCTAGACAAATTCCCAAAGAAGGAAAATTGCGAAAGTGATAAAAATAGAAGCCTGATAAAACTGTCAGTGATATCCCTTACGAGTTCAATCAAATGGCTTGAGAGCTTTTACATTTCACGATACGAGGTAACGATGTCGGATGTTGTTATGGGTACAATATTAAGCTTTATTCTCTATTTAACTAGTGAAACAGTACCTTGAAGGTAGCATTTTGATGTAAAAGTCATTATTTGTGTTTCTAAATGAAAGCCAGATGTGCAAGCTTAAGGTTTATAATACAAAGAGTTTATGTTTAAACTTCTTACTACAAGCACTAACATATTTTTTTTTACTTGTGTTAAATACTTATATTAAACGATAAATACGAAATTATTAAGCATATTATTAGGATAGGCATACTGTATTTTAGTGTACTGTAGTTTACTGTATATTAGCAAAATTAATAAAAATAATATACTCAAAAACAAGAAAGCTTCTGAAGTCTGTGTAAGTATTTATCTGATATTAGTAATTATTGAAAACATTCGTCTGATTTCATAATTGAATTATCAGTATTTAGAACGGGCTTTTAAGGTAAATATTACTATTTACATACAATGTGAAGAGTAAATGTTTTATTGCATTCGATATATCGTATCGTAAGGTGTGAAAAACGAGCAGCAAATAATCAAGCGCGACCTAACCTCAATCTTGCTGACATTTGAACGGATATCCAAGGGGCGATGTCTGAGTGCAGTTAAATACATTTAGATTCAATATTTGATCGGCTCCTAGGACGAAGTTGTTTAAATACGACAGCGACGTTGCCCGTGGGATATCACGCTGCGGTCAATTTAATCAAACTAGATTTGTAATTGATCTGTCGAGTTCCTATTCGCTTTAAGGTACTTGGAAATGCACGGTTTAGGTTGTAACGCCTTTATAAAATAACATAAAAAGACATAGAATATAAATCAAATATTTCGGATTCTTCATGGCAGTAGTACTTACGTAACATCAATTTCATAATCGCCCACTTATTAAGTGGTCTAAAGACGGTATGTCGACGAAGCGGCGACAGAAAATAGCAAGCAAAACGACTGTTTTGTTTATACAATCAAAACCGTTAATGCAACCTCGTTTAGAACAACATACCGGTTATATTGACCCAGAACAAAGGTTCCGGCAAAAAAAATAGGACTTCGTATTTCGAAAACATCGCCAGTTGTTACGACTATCGGTTTTTATGACTAAATACGATTGGTCGCTTCAATGTCGTTATAACAGATTTTGACTGTATTTGTACAGCGTATCCCATAAATCAACGTCCAAAGCTAAAGGGTTGATAGAGAAACTGTAGCTCAATAGCTTATTATAAATGGAATTTTCCAATTCCAGCGCGTTTAGGAGATATTTGGAAAAATTAATTTTAATAAATCCGGAATTACTTTAAATTTAAGACTTTTCTAAAAATCCACCAAGTTCTAGGGTGTACATTGCTTATTACTATCTTTTGTGATAAATTATAAATATTAGAAAATCTGTCTCCTCACTGAAATCACTGTATTAGTAAAATTATATGCAAAAATTGTGAGCTGTCGTATTTATCACTTATTCTAAAAATTTCTTAAAGTTTAAAAAACAATATCTTCATAAAATATATGATATTTGTTGTATTACATAATTTCATTACCTGCAGTAGTCTATTGTGTTTCTAATATGGTACAACATTTCGTTTTTTTTATTTCCGAGTTTCTTATTTTTTTAGTCCTAAACGGAAGAGCTAAAAAAGTTAGCATAAAGGCAGAGTTAATAACTATCATGAAACTGGGATTATGTTATTATAATTTGATATAATAAATTTTTATTTACTTTTTAGTCGTATATTGTATTCAATTCACAGTCTAGTAATAATATAATATAAATGATAATATAAAAATAAAAAAGAAACAGCAGGTATTAATGAACCAAACTACGCAATAAATATTTATAAATTAAGGTAATATTCATAAATACATGTCCTAGGAAATAAGCGATTAATACACATCAGAAATGTTCTGTAAATCCAATAAATAACTGCAACATGTAATTAATTGCACCCACACACTTTATTTACACTGTTTTACCAGTTATATGCATTATTCATTAGTCTATGAATTAAATGTACTTTCGAGTACATTAAAATGCTCTGATTCGTCAATGAGTTTATTGTTACCGATTGTTTATTGTTTACTTGATTTAATTGTGTTAATATTTAAATCGAGATTCTTTGTCACCTGTCTCAAAGCATTTCTTGGCGGAGTAGAGATAGTTTGAAACAGAGATGGGCAAATTGTAATCTGATTAATGATGAACGATTACAAAATGTAGTCGTAATTTTAATTTTCTTGCTCCGTAATCAAGATTAAATCCATTTAAAACATTAAGAAATAATATATGTGTATACAATCTGGGATTCTGTAGTGTTTAAAACATAAATGAGCAAAATGCAGTCGTATTAATGGTAAGAAACGTAAAACGTAATCGTAATCATTTTTATTAATCATATCACATTTTGCCCATCTATGGTTTGAAATAATGTAAATAGATTAATGGATCTGGATTATTTTTATCTACCTCTATAAGCTATGGGGCCTCTATAGGTAGACCATTAACTCACTGCGCCAAAAGACGAATATGTACTTTTAGACGCAGCTAGTATAACAGTAGGGAGGACTGCACAAGGTTAGATATCACCAGGAACAGAGGAAGTCGCGTGGCTGTACTTTGTACTTTGTGCTGACTCCGGCAGAAGAGTAAGAGGAACAGCCCGGTGGTTTCAGTTGGTAAGAATAAGTCACACCGGGGCCGCTGGCTTATAGGAGGCCCTGGCAAACCATGAGGATTTCCATGCGGTCAGAAAAATTCCCGTTTAGCCTTCTCATGAGTTTCTGACTAGTTTATAACAGTGATCGCAGCCCTCACGCCGGCCTGATTGTTCTATGTAGGATTTTCTCTGAGATAACAAACAAGTTTGAAATAATGTAATATGCCCTCGACAACCCAGTATTAGTATACTTGTTGTGGCCCAGCTATTGTACTTTTCTATTAACCAAAACTACGGACCAAACCCTGAGACACTGCGACTTCAAAGGGCAGTGGGTCATGAGTGGACTGGCTTGGCTAGCAACGGGTTGACGGTGTGAACTTTATCGCATATCCTTTAAGAGTCATCGGTTGAAAAGTTTAGGAAACATTGCTAAAAATATACAAAGGGAATACAACGTTCTATATGACAGCTTCGGAGCAACCGTGAGAGAATTTTCACTGTCGATATATTTTTTGTCGACCCTGCGACATTCAAAATGGCTGATTCGCGACCCATTTTCCTTCCGCTTTATTTCTGCTACGTGCGTGTCAGTCACCTTTTAAGAACTGGAGTCTGGAATCGAATGCTTAATTAACATTAGCTTGCGTGGGCTGTAACAAATGTGATTTAGGTTTGACCTAAGTACTTACGTAACAAATGCGCTTTGTTGGGTAATGTTATTTTTGACTAGCCCAAAGCAGTGATACGGCTCGCAAACAACTTACTCGCCTCGTTTATTAGTTCATCAGCTTCTCAGAGGTCCTGTTGCTCCTTCCGGAAATTTGTCTTCGATTAACCGGCTGGTAGTGCTCTTATGACAAACTTTTGGATTCTGATGGAAAGGATGATAGAATTAAGGTTTTCTACTGTTTGCCGATGTCTTGTACAGGGCAGACAGACCGGGAGTAAGTCATTAACTGATCTTATGGTACAGTAGACTTGACGGAGTCTGCTGCCCGGAGGAGAGAGGCGGTGCACGGTGTCCGGCGCACCGCCTGAGAGAGATTTTGGAGGGGTGGGCTTTCATTCCACCTTTTACTCCCAGAGAGGTATCCTCAACAAGACATTTTGTTCTCTGGTAACCAGAGGGACATTTTGGGCTTTTTAGTCAGCAGGAGTCTGACACATCGGGGTCGCTGCCCTCACAGCGCCCTGATGGTTCTATGCAGAGTTTTCCTCCGGGATAAAAAAGAAGACGAATGATAGATAAACCTTACAATTTATAATGTTTTTGTAAAATAAATATCGCTGTGAATGACTTTAGATTACTTCAGTACTAATTATCACAAGAGCAACGAGTCTCTAAAGCTCCCGCAATCTTAGATGTCTAGTCTCAAGACTTAGCAAGTAACATATCTGCGCGGGCTGAAAGCTGAACTCTAATTAAACGGATAGTGCGTTTAAATCTCGTTAAATGTCAGCTATCTTTGTTGAAAATACAATTTTAAACTCTAAATGTTCTCTATATTATCTTATGTGTTATTTATGTTAGTGATTTTATTTACTGGGTCGAAAAAGTGACTACAGTACACCTGATAGGAAGTACAGTGAAGTCCAAGAAGAGTAACGACCGCCAAGACTGGAGAATACGTTGACGGACTCTATCGTTATGTCAGCCCACGTATACCAGCAGCGAGTTGGTAGGGCGTCGGTGCCTGTCTGGATCGGGACCACAGTACACGGGTGTAAAGCCCGCCATAGTGACCAGTTTCGGCTTGTCGCGTTTCGGGATCAGCTTGTGTATATCCAGTAGCTTATATACCTAGATGCCTTCAGTCGTGGTATATGTGGGCCGACATGACGATGTAGACTATCAATGGATTTTCATCCTTTGATAATCGCTTTCGTTTTTGGACTACACTGCACTTACCATCAGGTACTCTGTAGTTACTGTAGTTACAGTGTCGAGCCAGTGTAAAAAAAATAAAAATAAACCACGACGGAAGTTTCCTAGGTATATATATGAACACTGCGGCGAATTGATTACAGGACCCGCAGTCCCCACTAATTCGCAGAAGTAGTCACCTTGGGGTTTTTAGCTGGTAAAAGTCTGACACACCCCGGCTGCTACCCCCTTCACGGCCGGGACGTTCCTATGAGGATTTTCCCCAAGTAAAAAAAAAGGTATATGAACAACTGGGTATACTAACTGATCCTATAACTCGTCTGTTTGGTGCGAGTCACGATGACGTTCCTAACACCTGTGTACTGAGGTCGCGATCCAGTTCGGGCAATCACCCTACCACCTGGAATATGTAAAAATCTGCCAATCAAATAGCAAACCGAAGCATGTGCTGCTTCTTCGGAATACATCATCACCAGGAGCCCGATACTTCCCAAAACTGTGTATACCTTCCACATGTGCCACTAACCTCGATCTAGTGCCAAGTTCACCCATTTGCGGCCCGCAAACTTGTCCCCCACATCATCATAGTTTGCAGCCGGACGTCCCGCACTCCGGTTTCTCAATTTGGATCACTGCACACTAACTTCCAAGCATCATTTGCCATCAGCTCGTCTTACTAGAAGTCCTGTCCAATTCACCTACAAAACCGTCATCCGATGTTCGACATCATGGATTAGTATGATGTCGGATTAATAAATATATCATATCGAGGGGTGAAAGGCTATTTGGTTTAAGCGATATTTTTTGGTAATATATATATATATTTGGTATCGCTAAAAACGCTGTACCCGAATATAAATACTATTATATCACTAGAAAATGTAGCTTAAACCAAATAGCCTTTCACCCCTCGATATAAATCTATACAAACCAGTTGATTTCTTTGCTGCCTAGCAACGTTGCTGCTTTTTTCGATATACCGCCTTTAGTAGAATAAAAAAACACACAGGGGATATTACTCACCGGAATATAAATGAATCAGTCCACAACTGCATCGGTAAGAAAACAAAACAAGCGTGTAGAGAAAATTGACAAGTTCAATCGATCATCGGTCCACGTGTCCAGCCAATGGGTACCCCATAATAAAGTCCTGTCACCCTTTATTTACACTTTGATAATGTAACGGCTACTTTGGGGCACGGTCCGATAATGTGGCGTCGAAATGTCGCATATAGTCTATGTGGTTTTTATCGACATCGACTTTATGCCTTTTTTTTATTCTGACTTGACATGGTGAATGCACCAAACCTGATGGTAAGCACGGTGCAGTCGAAAAACCGCCAACGACTATCGACAGGTGAGAAAGATCCATCGGTAGTCACGGCGATCATGCCGGTCTGCACAAATATCTCTTCACGCTACGCTTAAAGGATCATAAGATGGTGGTTAAGCTAGTATAAGTAAAAAACGAGGAGTAGCCACCCTTAGATAGTAACTTTAATAAAAGCCGTTGCAATACAATACCGTTCTTCATTAGAGTGCTGAAGAAAAATGATAAATAAAACCTTTTATTTGACGGTTCCGTGAGGGCGTTGGATTATTTCGGAAGATTGATGGAATCACTGGCAAGATGTGGGCCGCGAGATGAGAGTGCCAGTGGGAAATTAAGACATTGGCTTATCTAACTTGATGTTTGTTATATATAGGGTGTTACAGAAAAAAGTATTAACTTAAAGCTATATATATGCACCATAACACGAACTAATTGTAAAAGAATTGGAGAGGCGTGTAAATAGCCCTCCATATGAGCGGGGAACGTATCTTGGTTGGCGGTTAAGAGAAATTAAAATTAGGTCAAAAACGAGTATTAAGGAAACTTATCACTCCATAAATCGCAGCTGATATACCAGAATATCTGAATCACTAACCTGTAGATCTGCAGCTCGTCCAGTATATGCTACAGCACGGTAAGGGTCCAGGAGTCCGGTAGAGGCCACGGGCACAGTAAGTTTCCTCTCGCACAATTACACCTTATTTCTCTTCTTAATAGCAACGTCGTGTGGCGGTTTTATTATATTAATACGGCGGGTTATTTATATTTTAAAGTAACAGCGTAGATAGCACGACGTCGCGGCGGTTGCATACAATTATTATAATAGTAATGAAATGAATGACGTTTTTGTGACGTTAAACAAGAGCGGCGGTAGTATGAGCGACATCTATTGGTTTCACTACAGAATCAGGGATGCAGATAATCCTTATATCATTCGCAAGTAACTTATGGAGTGATAGAAGGATTTTGGTATGAAGCGGAAGTATCTTAACCGCTTCACCAAGAATCATTGCTCAAAGCGTTGATTTTATTTTCAGTTCATTCTTTTAATATAATAGACATAGATGAGCAAAATGTAATCAGATTAATGAAAATGATTAACGATTACATTTTACTTTTTTTACCATTAATATGACTGCATTTTGCTCATTTATGCTTTGAACACAACAAAATCCCAAATTATATACACATTTATGGTTTCTTAATGTTTTAAAAGGATTCAATAATGATTAAAGAAAAAGAAAATTAGAATTACGACCACATTTTGTAATCGTTGATCATTAATCGGATTACATTTTGCCCATGTCTGATAGTAGATATGTCAAACTTTCGATTAAAACATTGAAACTTCTAGAACATCTTCAAAATGTAGCTATTCTATAATAATTATATATCGTCTCGCTATATCCCTTTTGGGGTGAGCAAATATACATTAGTGACTGTATCCCCTTAGCGCTTATGTCGTGACCAACGAGACAAGCAGCTGATCGCCGTTCTCAGGGCACTTACACATGACAGTTCTATTAGATGCCATGCTGGTTTCCTCTTTCTATTTTTTAAATACTACTTATATTTTTATTAAAGTATTTGTGTATATTAATTACTTATAGAAAAGGTAATGTACGCGGGAAGTAAATGGTCACACTCCAAAAGCACCCAGATATAAGGAATTTTAGTTCATCAATATATATATATATATATACGTTATTCTATATGAAATTCAGTCTATAAAGCTTTATTGTAAACCTATTCATTAAAATGTTTCTATGCCTTTCGCAGTAAATAATCATCGTTATTTAAAAAAAAAATCTATTTGTGTAGAACCATGTTTAAAACGCAAGATATTGTAGTAAATTTAAGAGCTCCGGACAATTCAATTTATTAAATATATATTGATATTCTTTTAATGGTATGCCATTTATTTCTTTGAAGCATTTATCATAATACGTACAGTTGTATCTCGCTGAAAATAGTATTCAATGCTAGCTTTAGAGTATTGTTTGAAATATTCAGTGAACAAATCAAATTGAAATTATTTTATTCATTTTACTTTAATCTTTAGTGTTTGAAAATTCAGAGGAGATGGTAAAAATGAAATTATTTAGTCTACTTTGAGCTTCTTTCTATTCTCATAAAATACGCTATAACAATGAAAAATATTTCAAAGAAATTCTTTCGAAATATTAAATTTAATAGACTGAAATCGTGCTTGACATTAAATTCACATTTTTACAATGAACTTAATGTAGGCTGTCGAAATTCTAAAAGCTACGAATCACTAGAAATATATCAGAGAGTTGCGTTTTATAAAAATAATAATTCGTCTTAGTTGACCGCTGGTTCATGTATTAAGCGGTGAGCGATTCATTCAAATAAATTATTTCATTTTATTCAAATATTTAATTAAAGGATTTGTAAGCAAACATGGTCGAGCTAATTTTTCGGATAGGAAATTTTGCAGCGTTATGTTACGAAGCTATAACGTTAACTTAGGTTAAACTCAAAAGATCAAATTATATTAATAAATTATTTAAATTGTACGGAACTTATTTCCGTTAAAAGATGGCGAACGTACAATAAACAATAAACAAACATGTATGTATGTGTTGTATAATCTATAAACAATTAAAAAGACAAATAAGTGTAGTGTTTATTTAATCCATCGGTGTCCACTGTCCTTAAAATAATATTTTTAATATTTATTCAAAAAACCACAAGATTCTATAAAAACTTGTTTTTTTCATTATATTCACTTATGATATGTTTCCTAAGTGTTGAGGCCTCAACTGGAAGAGCAAAGATGTGTGTAAATTACAAAGTAATAATTTACAATTAATTTTGTAAATGATTGTGAAACTTTAGAGTAACTACATAAATCGCCTTCTTTGATATTTTTAATTATTCCGTGAGCTCTTAACGAATCCAAACCCTTTTTAGGTCTGTGCAAATAACCCTTAGACGATTTCAGTTCTTCACTACTAACAAATGCTAGTACAATAAAAGTATATTGTACTTTTTTCGACATTTAATATTTCATAATAATATTTTTTGTTGTTGAACTTCAAGCCAGCTAAGCGTGCCTTTAATGAAATACTTGTAATTAATTTTATCGTCGTGAGTGTGTTGCTTGGGCCAAAGGCTAAAACACGTTCGTGATCCTAGGACCGTCTGGGTGGCGCGACCTAATATCCCTCTGAGAGCTCGCTTCATCGCCGGCTTTCCACGCCATACTTTACATTCAGCTACACAGCTTAACATGTATTACAAAAGCTTTGCACCTTCAAATAAAACTAAAATCTTGATAAAATTACGTATGCAAACTACGAAATTTAATTGAAATATTAAAGTACCTAATTCATTTGAATCACGCACTTGTGATTATGATAATTATACTTTAACGATGAGAACAGCTACTCTATTTCTTAATTAATTTGGTAATATTATTTAAATTGCAGATTTAATTATAATACTTAGTTCATGAAGTTTTTGCGAAACTCATTTCAATTTTTAATATGATCGTAAAAGTTGAACTGCGTTACTTGAGAAGTTTATTATATCCATTGGGTTTGTTGATGGAATGTGTCCGATCTGAATCTGTGAGACAGACGTTTGTGAGAGCCTTTGGTTTGAACTAGACAGCCTAGACGTCGGATGTTTAATAAAATCTTAACATTCCTCTCCGACGCAGCCTTGAGTTTATTTCGGCGATTCTTCTGATGGTAGTCGCTTCCGAAACGCTAGTAGATCACTGTTAGTTTTCGTATTTTACCTGGCGGCCCAATTCGAGGTCCGTACCTAAAGGGGTGCCCTTGCGTTACCACTCAACTCATAAATTTGCTGGCTGAGCACTTCAGTGTTTGACCTTTAGTTGTGAAGGTCTTTCCCGGCCATCAATCTATATCCTGTCGAAAAAAAAAAGCTCTCAAAGTAAATTGACTCCAAAACGACTGCATCGATTCATTCACTGTTGTTATTTGAATAATATTTGCTGAATTTACTGCTATTTAAAGGAAGATATGGAACGATTAAGCTAGTCCACCAGTTTAAGGTCGCCCAGTGTACGATAGAACGAGCTATGTTGAGCATCTATCTGAGGGATAACATTGGAAATGAGGCTTACCGGTAGAGAATCAAAGCTATTGATTTAACATATGCTAATATAGATATTATCAAACTGAAGTGGCAGTTAATGGCCACATACGCCAAAAACTTGTTGTGAGAATGTTTGAGATAAGAAGCAGGCAAATGCACCTTGAGGCGACCCCCGACAAGATGGAGCGACTGCTTGAGAAAGTTGACCGGGAAATACTAAAAAGAACCGTAGTCCGGGATCAAAGGCGCTTATTAAGTGTTAGGTATTGTCATGAGATTCCAACTATTTACCTGTCGTTCCCCTATTCCCTCCCAGCACAAGCCTAAACAGCAGATGGCGCCCCGCGCGAATCAAACAGTACTAATCAACACCGGTGCAATCAACACGTGACGCGAGCGCTACACAGTGTATATTCGTTTTCTCAATTTCAATGACATCGAAGGCGTGATTCATCACCAAAAATGTACGTGGTTCCTGTCGCTCCTATATCTAGGATCTCATGGCCTCTAGCTAATAATTATAATTGTGTTTCTATTACCAACATTAAGAAAGGTCAGGTATTCACTAGTGGATTAAATTTATATTATGAAGATAATTCCAATAAAAATATTTATAACCTATATTATCTGGATGGGTTTTAAAAAAATTATAGATAAGTAAGTTTTCGTAACTAAAACCGCAATTTTCAGTTTTGTATATTCGACTCCATATTAGAAATTCTGTATTTCTAACCATCCTGTATATTAAACACGTATATCCTAAGACCGCAGTCTAAAAACCAGTTCGCTCCCTACAAGAGCGATTAAGTTATCATCCCGCTGTTTCACCGATTTCCAGTTAATTTCTTCATTTTGTTGCGCCTCCCGGCGTCTTCGTGTTTTTTCTTACAAATTCAACGCTCGGAAGTGGGTCGACCAATTTTTCTAATGGTCCATCAGAGTAGATTGAGAAATCGATCAAATGCTTTGATTGTCGTTGTGTTCTGTCTTTTATCTTTACGTTTTTCTCACACTTATAGTCCCTTTCAATAGAACCCGGAAATTTTATGACCAAATACGACTTTCTATATAACTTCTAACTAACAACTTGCAATTTATAGTAATTACTATATTCCATCGTCGTTATCATCTTATATTATCACTAGTATTTAGTAGCGTTCATTCCATAGATGCATGTAAGCATTGCATGCCCTTATGATAAATAAGTCTGAATTAATTGGATATCTGGAATCTGGATAAATTGCTTAAAGTTAAACTAAAAAATGAACCATTTATATTCATATCTATTCTATATTCACACCGTCTATCTTTTCTATGAGAGCAATATAATATTTACTATCATAATATAATATTCAGATTAATTACGTGAATTCTGCTTACCCTGTCCAAATAACTTATACACATCACTGCTAGTATTATTTGGATGTTATTGTCAAAAGGTCACATTTATGATTATGGGATTCTAAAAACTGAAATTTAAATTTCTGTTTTTTATAATGAATAAAACATTTTTCTTCGCCTTAAATATTAAATTAATATAGCTAGGGAAGTTGCGAAGTTGAATATAGTGATTACTATTCATTGCTGATAGGTTGACAGAAGTTGTACCGAAAGTTGTAACTGTTTATACCATTGCCTTATTTTAATAAAAGTCGCTACATGTCATACCTTTTTAAGACCTGTATATAAGATCAGGTATTAGAGAACGGGACATCAAGGGATAATTACGAACGCCCAATATCAATAATGAACAACCATAACCTTGACATCAAGATGGAAAATCCGTATGAGAACTGTTCGTTTCTATATCTGCTTACACCTCTGTTAATTGACTTATATTGGACTATACTTTTTATCGTTTGAAATACCACTGTTTCAGTATTATTAGAAAAATAATAATAAATGCTTTAACGGGTATTATGCAAGAAATTACTTATTTCAATTTTGTCAAGATGATTCGAGCTTGTCACACAGTCCGTGGTCACGAGAAGATTGGGGCGCCACGGCCCTTTCCTTAAACATGGAAAGTTATTTGCTCTACCCGCTTTTTTGATAATTTGAATTGCCAATACAAACATAAAAACCCATTTTACATTTCTATAATAACAGCAACTCGAAATCCATTTGGTGAGTCTATCTCGTGTTTGTTCAATAGTTCATGTTTATTGTATGTTTAAAGCAAATATAGCAAGTTAATAAGCTTTAAAGATTTAAATTAATTACTGTTTGCTTACTCCTGACGGGTGCGTCTATCCTCTTAAAGCTTTAATTAATAAATATTAATAAGATAGTTGCCGAGTTTCGCGCAAATTGGTATTCATTTAAGCGGCCTAGAATAAATATTAAACTATGAGAATTACTACGTTTATTAATATTTTTAAAACATTTATTTTTGAGCATTATTAAGTCTTATCAGGTATTAAAGCTTTCAAGGTGGTGGGTGGTGACTAGTGATGAAAATGCCCGGGAATTTTCCCAAAGTGCCCAAAACTTCCGAGAACATTTCGTAAATTCCCTAGAATATTCCCAAGCAAGTTTTGGGCACTTTGGGAAAATTCCCGGGCATTTTCATCACTAGTGGTGACCTGTCGTTGCCGGTGCTCGTTCGCGCGATGGTCGGTAGCGACAGGACATGGCAGGCGGCCCTCTCCTACTTGGAGGAAACGATGAAGGCGAAATAGGTGGCGGAGCGGGTTCGGGAGGCTATTGCCACCCCTTATATCGGGCAGGATATCCGCCGTTCCAAATTCCGCCATGTTACTAGTTTTGGCCTGGTCCGTTTGGAGATTAGCTAGTGTATCTCCAGTTTTTTATACTTAGAGATTTGTCAGGTATATTTAAACCGGTATGACAATGGCGACTGTCAATGGATTTTCATCCACTGATTCCATATACGTTGTTGTTCTTGGCCTGCACGGTGGTTACAATCAGTTGAGATGAAATGGATTTACCGTACCTGTAAAAAAATAGAGCAACGCAGCAACGCTCGTGACTCGATATGAACGGGAAACAAAATAAAATATAAAAGATTCTGTTGTTAAAATCAATCTAATGTCGAACTATTTGACTTCTTCGTTTGACGTCCACTCAGTTACTGGATACTAACTATCCGAATTATTCGTGAGTGAGACATCAATTCGATTGTGAGTAATCGAGATTGATATGATTGTAACAAAAAATGCTATAAGCGGTTTGATAGTGATTTAAAATAGATCTTTTTGCATTGGGGAAATTAGATTTTATAATAGTTATTAATGATTATTGATACATAAGAATTATAAGCAACTATAAGACACTAAAAAGTCATCTTGGTTCAGATAAGTAAATGGGAATGGAAAAAAAACCCGAAGATATATAATATAATACAATAATAATATTTTACTAACAATTACACACATTGGCCTAGTCCTAAATTAAGCTTGCGCTTGTACTATGGGTACTAGACCAAGATACTTAAATACAATCATGACTCGTGACAAACTCATCTGCTCATCACAGAAAAGTTTACCACAACTAGGACTCGAACCCAGGTCAAAAGCATCGTAAGTAGGGTCATTGCAAACTGCGCTATCAGGCCGTCAAAAAACACATGTGTATACGTATGTTATACAAGTTAATTTTGTAAGCCTATAAATCGTTTGTAAAGTTAAAGATTAAATGCTTTTATTTCATTGAACGAAATTTATAAAATACTAGATCCATTAAGAGTCTAGACGTTCTAGGTTTCAAATAATCACGAGATTAATAATTTACTTTGTAACACAACAGCTTATACCTTAGAATCCTAAAATGGTATTATCTTCTGATCTCAAATTTTGCATAAACTAATTTGCTTTAAATTTATGAATGCTTATTGTAATTTTAAACTGGATTTTACGTTACAATTTTATTCATTCTGTTTACTTAGTCAAAATGATACCAATAACTATGAATAGTCCATTTAGATAAAATGAAATTATCATTATAGTAGGTAATGTGTTTTTATCGTAACGGTTAACATATAAAAAGGTGCGTTCAATATAACACATGAATTTTTGTAATGGTTCTAAAGCTCTGGGGAATACAGAAACAAGAATTAATGGAATAAAGTAAAAAAACTTCTTTAAAGGAAGTGGAGCTGTGTCTGATTCTGTCAAAATAATGGCCAAATGAGACTTGGATTACAGACAGATGACTTAAAATGAATCTCTAAGGTGACTGACGTATCTGAAGAGATAGAGAGAGCAGTTAGAGAGTGGAAGTGAGCAGGTCACATATGTCTTAGAACTGTTGATAAATTAAGAAAGAAACTGTTTATGTGGAAACCACGAGCTCATCGTACTATAGTGGAGAGACAGCCAGTAAGATGGACTGTCGAACTGGTGAAGGTGGCTGGGAAAAACTGGCTAGCAAAATTCGCGATCGTTATGAATGGAAAAGTATGGAAGAGACCTTCATCAGCAATAGGTGACTAACGGTTGAAATAATAGAAGTCTTGGCCAAATATCTCGATAAGTATAATTTGAAAATATGTATCTATAATGAGAAAGTCTCGTTAAAAATAAAGTATCATAGTTTTTGCGTAATGCTGGATAAACGATTTATTTGCCTTCATTAATAGAAGAGATTCTTCTATTGAGTTGCGAACAACATAAATATCTAAAATATTTCACTTAAATTAAAAGCTATCTTATTTGCCCATGCTGTTAGTTCCATTGTCGCAATATTCACATTTAAATTTTACTTTAATTTTCTACGTTGAGATTCATAGCGCCATATTAAAACTTTCTCACACATCTTATTTCAGTA
Organism: Automeris io; assembly: GCA_036320925.1. Taxonomy (NCBI): domain Eukaryota; kingdom Metazoa; phylum Arthropoda; class Insecta; order Lepidoptera; family Saturniidae; genus Automeris; species Automeris io. Next base: position 2,066,457 of record JAUDJH010000018.1, read on the forward strand.
TCTAATATGGACTGATTTTCAACCAAAACCCGCCTGACATAAATGTTTCTATTGAATGACTCACTGAGGCTTGAGTTAGTATTACAGTAATGAAATAATACTAGTCGCCGTTAAAGATATGAATCAATGTCAATAAGACGAGGTCAAGTGCGTTAACGAAGGCTTCAGTGCAGAATTCAATATACATAAGTTGATGTAACTATCATCCATTTAATTGAAGTTTTTGTGCTTCATTTTTAAATATATCTTAAAAATTCCTGATTAGATCGTTTAATATTCGGACTTATTCTTCTGTGGTCATGTGTTTATCAGCACAGTTGTTCTTACATAGTTCTTAAATGATTTAAAGTTAATGTTTTGCTTTAGAATTTACATTGCTCTTAATAAAATAAAACCAATTCTTATAAAAAGTGATTATATAGTTTTACTGACGGCCAATCCAATTGATAAAATTTATATATCGAGGTGTGAAAGGCCAAAAAGTGTGAGGTGTTTGGTTTAAGCGATATTTTTTGTTGATATAGTAATATATTAGGTCCTTACATATGAAATTGGCGTTTTTCGTACTGGCCACTTTAATCACAAATTTCTCCTCTTTGGTAAGGAATTCCAAATTCAAATTTGTACAGCTATAGACTCATGTATTTGTGCTTCGATGATCGTCATTCATTTGTTTTTTTCTTCTGTTTTTTTCTGTTTGCGTCACTCATTTTACAAAATGGAAAACTTAAAATATCGCATTATTTACGAGTACGAGTTCCGCCGTGGCACTAGTGCTGCGGAAACAACTCGAAGGGTGAATGATGTGTATGGCGGTCGTGTTGCAAAAGAAAACACAGTTCGTTTTTGGTTCCAACGTTTTCGTTCTGGAAATTTCGACCTGCAGAACAAGCCCCGTGGACGGCCTGAGACTCAAGTTGATAATGAAGAGTTGAAGGCTATTCTGGAAGCGGATCCATCGCAAACCACGTCCGAGTTAGCTGCAGGCTGCGATGTTAGTGATAAAACTGTTTTAATTCACTTGAAGCAAATTGGGAAAATTAAAAAGCTTGAAAGGTGGGTACCTCACGAATTGACTGAAGCAAACCGGCAAACGCGCGTCGACTGCTGCGTTACATTACTAAACCGGCACAATAATGAAGGTATTTTAAACCAAATCATTACCTGTGATGAAAAATTGGTTCTTTACGATAATCGGAAGCGCTCAGCGCAATGGTTGGATCCTGGCCAGCCAGCCAAATCCTGCCCCAAGCGAAAATTAACCCCAAAAAAGTTACTTGTAAGCGTTTGGTGGACTAGTGCCGGTATTGTTCATTACAGTTTTCTCAAATCTGGCCAGACTATTACGGCTGATGTCTATTGTCAGCAATTGCAAACCATGATGGAAAAGCTAGCGGCTAAACAACCTAGGCTGGTCAATCACTCCACGCCACTGCTGCTTCACGACAACGCTAGACCACACACTGCGCAACAGACGGCTACTAAATTAGAAGAGCTTCAATTGGAAAGTCTAAGACATCCTCCGTACTCCCCGGACCTTGCTCCAACAGATTACCATTTTTTTCGAAATTTGGATAACTTCTTGCAAGGGAAAAAATTCAACTCCGATGGGGCAGTCCAAATCGCCTTTAAAGATTTTATTGATTCCCGTCCGACTGGTTTTTTTAGTAAAGGGATCAATGAACTACCTATGAGATGGCAAAAGTGCATAGAAAATAATGGTTCATACTTTGATTAATTAAATATATTATATTAAAAAATATTCGACTTTTTGTTCCTCCCATACAAAACGCCAATTTCATATGTAAGGACCTAATATATACTTTCGGAATCAGCGTTTTTTACTGATTCCAAAAATGTCGCTTAAACCAAATAGCCTTTCACCCCTCGTTATAATTGATAACAGTGTAGGACATGTTATATATATTAATAAAATGTACACAAGTCATCTCTGTAATATGGACTATCCTAATATGGCTAGATTACTCTATTCGAATATTATTAGGGTAACTAAAATGTGCTATTAGAAACTAAAAGAAAACAGAAAATCCCATCAATATCAACATCCATTGCCTTTTCAACCCTGTGAGGATGAAATATAGTTATAACAAAATCATTTTTATATATTCCCATCAATTCAGTAAAAGCTACATAAATTGAAACAGCTTTATACGAAATGACGTAGTGCCTGGTTGTAAATAACTCTAACTGTCGATAGAGGTGGAACATTTTAATGATACTTGATAGTCCAATACGATTAGGCTAGCAAGGATAATCGTAAATTTCTTTTTGTAACTTAACATACTATTGAGTTGTGTCTATTATATTAATGTTATACTCCCCAACTTTTGTCTTGGTTCGACGCATTCGGCAGTAAACGAGGTGGCAGATCGTAAAACAGCTTTATCGACATTTGTCCGAGATTGTTTATGGTTCTACAGGATTGCCTTTTGTGATTGATTCGAGTTCTTCTTAATAAATCTCCTTTTGGCTTATAACCCTAATGTATTTTGTCATTCAGTTTGTTTTGTTTCTACATTAAATTGTTATTTATAAAGTTCCTCATTAATTAGACCATTTCAATAAAAATTTCTTTATTGAACTGTTATTTGTCATTATGTGATTTACCACGCTGTTATAACAACCTCGTATCAGGTAGAAGGCATTAATTTGGAAAAAAAATAGCTTTGGGCAATGCCTTCAGATTAAAGTATGCTGACCCTTTTTACAAAAATAACTTCTAATCAAATCAACCCAAAGCAAATGGATATGGGTTGCCGACAAAACACATGTAAGGCACCCGCTACTAATGAACCAACAGCGACATTGTTCAGGTGTTCTTAAACCAATCAGTCCTCTGAAATATCTATCTTAACACTATTTATTTAAAGTTTATTTTTGATTCAGCAGAAGGTATTTTATAAATCTAAAAGCAAGAAGTAAGACTGCCTTGGTACCAGTATTCCTCTCGCTTTGTTAATTAAGACATAGATTATCAAACGTTTTGGAGTAGTAAATAAAATTGAAATCTTTACCGTATAACATAGGCGTCTCCATAACACTCCTTTATCTTGGTATAGTAAGCCGAAACGAATAACGCTTCTTTGATCCCACACCTACGCATACATTTAAATAGTAATACTCCACCACTATAATACTAATGCACTGTCAAATTTTAATGTATCTCCCGATAGCTTCAAGAAAGCTTAAATATCTCGCACGAGATGCATTTGTTTTATGATGTTTAATTGTTGTTTTTACTTAATGGTACTTTAATGTTTCTATTTCTTTTGCAGGTAAGAACCCAGCAGCATCTATTTGAAGTTTTGTAATAAGTATTAATGTATTCAGTTATTCTCTATGTTTTACTGCTATTACTAGCAAATTTTTGTTATAGTTTTGCGGTTTATTTTCATTTCTGTTAGATGTCTAGAACATAATTAGAGTTAATAAATCAGACCGATCTTGCAAATCATCGGTTATAATTTCTTGAACTTCAGTAACACTTTTAGTTCAATTTGTGCCTATGATATTAGCACAAGTTGTAAACTTGGCTAAAACATTAAATAGTTGAGAGACTTTGATTTTGCGTTATTACTAAATAACAATGCAACATTAAAAAATCGTTCTTATATTTCAAGTTTCTTTCCGAAATTGTTCGCTCTCTTGTTTGTTTCTCTAATTTCGTTTAAAGTCCAGAAGATATAAGTCACGTCAAAACTTTCCTTTAAACGTTACAGAGGAACGGCAAAGCCAGTACAAACTGATTAAATACTTTAATCTTTATTTACTGGGGATGTCTGTGCAGACAATTTTGTTTTGCAATTTATTGTCTAACTTTTAATGAGCTTGGATGAAGGTGGCTAGAACTTATAGGAATATTTCGAAACTGTCAACTATTTCAAGTAAATGCTTAGATTGCTCTTACAATTTCTGGAATTAATTTAATCCTTACATAATTTTCTTCAACACTGACGTTCATGAAACTCTCAAGATACCTTTCTCCATGTAATTATTTGTTACTTGCTTTAAGGGTTATCACAGATTTGATCCATCTTAATATCTTTTCACATGTAATTTCTAGCATCTATACATCCTAATTGTCCGATGAATTAACATCAAGACAGAACTTGTGATATATCTAAATGTTTTAAAAACAAATTTATTTTAAGAAAATTACCACAAGAGCCAACACATAATAATCTGATGTAATATGCTTATTAAGCCGATCATTATAAACCTCTTATTCCAAATAATTTGAGCGCTACTAAGGCTTCTTTACAGCTTTTATTATAACAACACCAATAGCATCATTACCTATGACACGCATCGTACATCTTTTATTTTCAATAAGAACGGAGATGCCTAATGGATCAAGTAGTCGAACATTATCGCCTATTTGGCATTTTTATCTAGATTATCATCTCTATTGTTTACATTTTAAAGTTCATTTTTGAGTTGATTTACAGCAGAATTAAAGTTGTCTGGATAAAGTGAAGAAGTCATTTTGACGTTGTCACTGATGGGTTTTCAAATATTGACCGGCGTGGCTATTATCTGAGGGAGCGTGACGCCGGCCTAACGAAGCTTTGATAACGCCACGATACGTGTATTTCGATGACCAAAAAACTGGTCTGTTTGCTTTTGTGTCTATATTTATGTTCCGGTGCTGATATTAAAAGGTGTGGGGTACTTTTTTAATTAAAATGGACGTTTGAGATCGTATTACCTGTCCAAAGTGTCACGGATTAAGGGCGTCTCATTACTACTGTTTTATTTTAACATACATTATCTGCATTTTGTCAAAGAAATATACTACATTCTTTGATAAGTAATATATTATTATTTAGTATTATTGTTTATTTCTTTTTGACTTATATTGTGTTTCAAAAACGCAATTTACTCTAAAACTATTTATGTACTTATGACCTTTCTATATGAAAGGACATATGCATTTCTCGGTCCGAAAATAATTAGAAAGTCCACCAGTATTCAGTAATCACTGTTGGAAATGGACTTCAATTTTATCCACCTAGCAACAATGTTTTGTATACTATAGAAAGTGTCACTGCTAATGCCACTTTTAATTCATATAATAAACATACTCTAAACGTAGTTCTTCTGGTAAAGGTTTAGATATTTTTAAAGCCATAATTACTATTATATAAGTACGGTTAAAGTTGTACCAATAAAGATTATTTTCTCCCCTCGATCTTTATGTTAATTGTCCTTGTCTTGGACCACTTAACACGTTATCAAACTAAAATATAACTAATAATTATGCAATAAATCTGTAATATGACCCTCGCATGTGTCAAGTTGTGTTCAGGGGTTATTAATTACGAGTAGACGTATATCCGAGATGGAGAATTCTCAGTGTGTATTTCAAATGTTTAATTGGGAACAAATGTGGATGATCCACGGTTTTCAAAAGGCGTTGAAAATTTCTTATATTTATTTTGACATTTCCAATGCAGTCTCAAATTTATGTGGGTTTCATTATAATGGATTAGATGTTAAAGTTAAACGATGACGAAATTTAACACCGCTCCATGATGTCTTGTCTAACAATATTACTAGCCTCAGTATTTCTATTTTCTCTTTTTGGTATCCCGGGGGAAAATCCTATATAGGACCATCAAGGACGCTGTGAGGGCAGCGACCCCGGTGTGTCAGACTCCTACTGACTAAAAACCCCCGGAGTGTCCCTCTGATTGCTCCACCCGGGCCCGGGAAGCCAAATTCGTCCAGGCGCCCAGGGAACAAAAGGCCTTGTTGAGGCTACTTCTCTGGGGGAGGGGTGAGAGTAAAAATCCACCCCTCCAACAAAACCTCTCTCAGGCGGCGCGCCGAACTCCGTGCACCGCCTCCCTCTCATCCCGGCAGCAGAATCCCTCAAGTCTACTGCCCGGCTATTGTCACCGGGGGATGTCACGCTCGCTCTGGGCGAACGCGTCCCTCCGGCGACGGTGCCTTGGCCGCCGAGTGGCCAGAGAAGATGTTCGCTCTCTGACACTTTCAGCGGCCTCTTGCTTCATCACAACCTCGCAGAAGGATGACACTTTCTGCCATACCTCCCCACTGTCGACCATGGCTTTCACCACCGCTGGCAGGGAGAGGTCATCCCCAATGTGGTACAGAAGGACCTCCCTTTCCACGGCCCGGGCTGGGAACACCTCAAGGGTGTGCTGTGCCGTGTCCTCGGGGTTTCCGCACTCGTGGCATTCCGCCGTCAGCTCTCCTCCGGATCAGTATATCTATTTCTATTAACTAGTGTTAATGCTTAAATATTATTCAAAGCGATATACTAAGTTTATACAAACCACTTTATTATCCTGTCGAACATTACCATAATACTTGCAAATACTAACAACCATTAATCAAACGCTTATTCAAAATCCTCGTTCAAAGGTTCTAACAAAATTCTATAGCAATTATAATATGAAGAAGTACCGATAACCATTTAATGAATAAAATAACAGTATACAGAACATTAATCTTGTGAGCAAACAACCAATAAGAAGATATTTATCTCGCTTCATCATCTACCTGTATCTCAATAAGAAATCTCTTTAACATAACAATGTACTTAATTACATTGGCTGTGCGAACACGCCGTATGATTACATTTGATTACATTCGTTAACATTCTCATTTGAATGAACTTGGAGTTTGATTCCTGTTTCATTGGATCGCCGAAATATTTTAATTCCCATCGTTCTTTATCTGCTTTAATTTAATTACACTAATTTGTAGTGTCATGAGCTGTGACTTTGGGGTCATGTGTCGTTTTGAAAAGATTTATGATCTTACGACTACGGAGTATCGGGAGCTAATACATCACTTTAGCTAGATAAAACTAGAATGTGACCTCGTTTTAATTACACTATATCTACACTACTTTCCAATTTTTATAAATATTTTTAAAAGAACCTTTTCTATAAATACAATAATATAAAAACCATTGTAAAGGGTACTTTAATACTGACAGACAAACAGACAAAACTAGCTAGTCATTTTATTCCTACAGTTCCTCATCATTTTTAGACAGTTGCGATTCAATCAAACGTTTTTTCTTTAGTGTACCTTCTATAATATGTCATTAACAATATCATTTTGATATGAAGTCTTACTATGTTACTTACTTCTTTAATTTTCTGGGATACGGTATCTTTTTACTTCAAACACATTTTGAAATGAGTCGTATAATTTCAAAACCCGCTAAAACGATTTTTCGTATAAAATTACTTAATAGTAATTTGAAATGTTTTTATCAAATCAAATATTATATATGACTTTTTTTATTTTTTGCTTTTTCACTCTAGAATAATAATTTAAATACCTTATAAGAATATGATTGTTAAGTCAAAGATTAATTGTAAGTTTTTATAAATTTATGGGATTTGAAAAAAAAAATGTTATAGTGGGTTTTAAAATTAAACACCTCAAATATTGGAGATATTTGAACCTTACTTTTCCTTTTTGCTATTAATGCTATTTTTTTAAGAGTAGTAATTAGTGCTTTGTTATTGCTAGACTAAAAGACTTATTTCGTTATTATAATGTGGTAACAAATTTGGTAATTGTAATGACAACTAAAACAATATCAAAGGATATTGTTATAATAGTATAATTAAAATCAATTTCAGATGTCGCCTTAGAAATGGCTTATTTGTAAACAATGATAACCATATTATAAATGAGGCTGCAATCCCAAATCTCATATAAATAATTTATAGAAATAGAGGAGTTTACAACTATGTTCGAGGAAACAAACCTAATATTGCAAGAAGCTCAGGAAATGTAAGTCATACATACTTGTGTACAGTGACGTTGGGCCACGAAATAAAACTGTCACTATATTATTTGTTTTTATATAGTTTGACTTATTTAATGCTTCTGATACTGAATTCACGTGAATATATTTCCATATTTCATTGTTCTAAAGATATATATTATTTTTATTTTACAAAATTAGGATGCCCAACATGGGTGACATTGAGTAAGAGAACAAAAGAACCATGGTACCTAAATAGAACATATTAATGCCCCCACAATTATAGGGCACCACAGCATGCACAACAATTAATATATAATGCTAGTTTACAGTAAAGAATATTAGTAAAATAACAAAAAAAAGAGATTATACATACATACATAGACACAATATAAAAAGATAATACTGTGGAACGCATACGTAATAACTTTGAACGAAATTCTGTGAATGATTTTAAGGAACACACAAAAAAAGAAATACAGTCACTTTCCACACGCTGTTCTAAATTCCGAGATAGAAACAGTCAGGTCCATGTCACCAAATAGCGATAGTGAATTGTACCGGCTTCAGATCCTCGGCATAGTAGACCACTGTCTAAGATTTGTTTATATTCTAGTTAGTATGGTTTCAAGACTACCTTTCTTTTAATATATTATTATTCCAGTATTGTTTATCTCAACTTCATAGTAAAATTTCAATCATCCGATTTACTCGAACAAATTTGAAGTAAATTGGTGACCCAGGAATTCGTTTTTGAGTACGTATATTAAGTTTTAACCCAAGTCTTCTCCTTCGTGGCCCGTAAAAACTGCTTCACATTTCATCAGAGCTTCTGTCTTGCTGCATTCTTAAGTGTTGGCCGCGCCTTCAGAACTGGTTTGATACAAAAAGCGAGGATCTGGTAGCGGCATTCATAACAGCTTTTGTCACCTGTCGCCTCCAGAGATCCGGTATTATTTTCATCTTAATACCGCTCAGCTTGGAGTAATATAATACTCTTCTATATAACAAATGCATGGTCATTATGTGCTTAGACTTTTAAAATACGTAAACTAAAATATTACTTTGTACTTTAAAGTTTTAGAATGGGCTACCAGATGCAGTATTTCTTCAGGATTACGACATAGAATCTTCAAAAATGCAGCACAATGATGAAACTTTGATGGTGGCTATTCGTATGTGTACCTTCCTTTTACTTTATAAAAATATAGACATTTACTAACAAATTCTTTAAATTACTTAAAGCCGTACAAAATTATCTATTAAATATTACATGTTTAATTTACTATGACAGTTTTACCATTTGAGCTTGAGTATTATAGATCTCTAAAACTTACCATTGTTCATCCATGTGCGTAATATGTCACTGTGTAAAATACATCGCCTCGTATATTATGACAAATTATTCGATACATCATCCATCAAAACCTAACCATCCATTTATATTATAAAGGAAATTCTCAAAGGTATTTGTGTAATCGTTAAACTTGATACAACTAAATTTCGAACTTTAGTAGTCATCATTCCTTCGAGCTTATCAACCTATTGACCCGATCTAAAAACGTCAGACCTTTAATTATTTGTAACATCATAATCATCGAAGTCGTGAGTATTCAATGAACAAAGTTATTAATGCGTCGCAACCAATTCAATCGGACACTTGTATTATTTATTTTGGTTCAGCTTCGGGCACTATAGCACAGGTCTTAAAAACCTGGCCGTGAAATACTAAGATTATTACGTTACCCTCTCTACAAGATACTAGTTTACTTGTCTGAACCACCCGCTGAGTCTGATGTGAGGCGCCCATACAATCACCCACACAAGTACTATTATACATCTCAAAAATTGCTTCATTATCAACTCTAATATCTACGTAGTAAAATTATGTACAGCCTTGTGCGTTTGGTTGTACACCCCATGCCGTTTCATTACAATCCTTACTATCGTTTATCATATTTTACATAGCAATAATTTATTCATAAAGACGATCTTATTTTATATCCAGATTATTTTACATGGCGCTCTCAAATTTCTCAATACGTGATGCGATTCGATTGTATGAAGTCGTTTCCTTGATTCATTATAGCTTTTATTATCTTGACCAATATTTTACACGTCGCCAAGTCGTGGGTAAGATGAAACCTTATTTTATTTATATCATGACCAATTGGACTGTCTTTATCATAAAGGTTGAGTATTATTACAATTTTTATTTCTCATCATAAACCATGTCATATAATGGTTGAATATTTGTCTTGACTTTTATTAAGTTTTATGTTATTTTAATGCGACCATCAAAAGAATTCATTAAAATTTTAGATTGCACATCGGTTTTTACGGAAATTAAAATTTCATGAATCATAAAAAATATATCAACTTAAGATTAACAGTTGGTATTATGATTTGTGATTTGGGGGAAACCAAGTAAATTTTTGAATTTAACAATACCTTTTAAAGTTTCAGAGTCAATAACAGGCTATCCTTGATGTTAGTAGAAATTGCTTTTGTTGTATCACTTGTATAGTTTCTGAACGACGAATGAAGGTAGGCACAGTACTTAAATTTTACTTTTACAACAACTTTGCTCTTTGAATTTGTAGCAATTCGTTAAAACCGAATATTATGGAACATGTTTTTATCTTGTATGAAATATTGTAATAACTCTACTTAAATGGAATTGAATAAAATATCAGTTACAAGTTGATTTAAAATGTTAATATTCCTACAATGTATACAGATTTAAAGAGAATAATATACACGATAAAAATCAATATGTCTGGGATCATGAGAAGTTATGCTGCCTTCATCAAATCAATACAATGAACCAAAGTTGACAAAAAAGTGCATTCCATTGCGCTCATTAATACTTCTTACAATCCTTAATTACGAATCCCAACAACTTATTAATTCTATAAAGTCAGTTGTATTATTTTTAAAATATAGATATGTGTAATAAAGAACATGTGTGTATAAATAAATATTGTTTAATAAATATTGTGTATAAATATTGTTTAATTCTCGATGTCAATTGTATTTGATTATTATTTAAATTAGACGCCTTAAAACTAATGAAACTTTTACAGAATTGTTTTTATTTGAAATTGTTACTATTGCTATATTTTCTGTAGTGAGTTGAATTGAATTCTGCATGACAAGCTTAGACTTCGTGCTTTTGTTTTCCATTGAATCTTACACATTCATCATCATTGATTTATTCAGTAATTCAACGTCATCATTCGTTTTTCATTTAATTTCCCATTTCTTACTATGAACTTATTTCTCATACTGAATAGAAAACTAGTTAATATCTGTTATGCATATCTAATAGATGAGGCTTATTACTAAATATGTTACTTATAAACAAAATAATATGTTACTATATTACTATATTATTAATTTTTATTATTTTTTGCTATAATTTAATTTTTAATATATATAACTAGAGTAAAACGAATTAAATTTTAAATATCCTTTAAAACTGGCCGTTAAAGTTGTATTCATTTAAGCGGATTAATGTAGGTGTTAATTAATGTTTTATGACTGAAAGAGATCTAATAATAAAGTTAATTTGATCAAATTCCAAAGCAACGTAGGTTGCATTTAATTGGCTTTGATTTAGTATTTCAAATAGATCGTTAGCTTTCTTAGAAGAAGTTCAGTCTCTTGTGTTATAGTTCGTGATATTGTTAAAATAACATCTTAAATTAATTTATCAGGATTATGTTTTCGACTTTGAATGTGTATTTATCCATCATCACATCAACTCCTTATTAGGGTAAGCAGAAAGAATGGAACATCACTTTCGCTTCTTTCACAATAATTAATGCCTTCTCGCATTCCCACCATTTCCGCGTATCCTTGACCTTACGCTCCATCACAATTTTCTTTATTGGGTCCTGTATAAATCTTAGGTCATTTCGACTCTAGCCTCAGTAGTTTAAAGTTCCTAATTGACATCATTCGCTAAATGTTTCATTTTTGTCCATTTTACACTTCGTTCTCATACGAACAATAATGAAATTAGTTAAGCAGTGGTGCTTTTTTTCATGAGGTCAATAAATTTTGCAAAATCTAGTTTCACTGTCCGGCTTTTACTTCTACTCACCATTATATTAAATGTTTATTTTCTAAGATATTTGCTAGATGTATTTTGCCATTAATAGCACAAGTCACTACTGTTTTAGTACGAACATATTTTGCTAGTAAATAAGCAAATTATATTAGGATTTATAGCTCTAGGTACATGCGAAAATATTACCTAAACAATTTGAGTAGTATTGATTTTATTATCCTTTGAAATAGAGACCTCTTAAATAACATTAATATTGTTACTGTGATTTATAACAGCTGTATTGCCCTTTAAAACAGGATTTACATGTGTCGTATATCCAGACGATAAAGCAATTACATTAAAGATTTATTCATAAAACCAAACATCCTTTAATGCGACATAAGATAGCTTTTAAACCGGCCTGTTGGCTTTATCAGATCTGTGGTCACGCAACTTTAGAGAGGTGTTTCTGTTTGTAAAGGCTTGTAAACTGTTCTCGTAAGTTTGTACTGGAGTAGGAAGTCTATAATTACCAGTAAAATGGAAATAATTGAGGACTGTGATTTGGTTAATTAATATTAATTGCGGGTTTACTCTATTTTGAATGATTACATTTATTGGTCGTGGTTTAATATTTAATTACAGAACTAAGCTTTACTTTAATCGCGCTTAGTAAAAAACGGTGACGAGATCAACGATGGAACGCTCAGTAAAAACCGATTCATTCGTTGCTTGAAGACTCTAATATCACACGAGGCTGAACAGACATTAGTTTCTATACACACACAAACACATAACCGCACTGTTAAAAAAAATAGACCAATAGACAAAAAATTTTCAATTAAAAAAATTTCGAACTCCACTATCCTAAAAACGGGTAGGTTTGGGATGGGGTATGTAATAGTACAGAGGTGAGGTCTACCGAAAAGGCCAGACGTCGTCGCGGGCCGGAGAAGTGGACGCTGCTGTGCCTCCGGTCCCGGCTAGACGGAGAGAAGGAACACCCCGGGGGTTTTAGTCGGTGCAAGTCCGGCACACTGGGGGCGACCCTCATCGCCCCTGAGGTCCGTTAGGAATAACCCCCGGGATACAAAAAAAAATTTTTTGGGTATGTAATAGTCAAATCAGTCAGAACTGATAAAATCTACTACCTCATAAAGGATCTTGATCGACTTACCCTGTAACCCTGTATATAATAGGCTAACTGGCCACGTGATGGAAACTGACAATTGTCGCCTATAGCCGAGCACAACATGAGTTCTGCCGACCTTGAAGAAGAGAGAAAGGAGTTGAATATACAAGGGCTGACGGCTAAATACGTCGGAACAAAATGAGTCACAGCAGCGGTTTTTGCACTCGAGTGCTGTGGTCGTTATCCAGACGTACATAAACATCTTATAACTTAAATGCCACTCATATAGCAACAGCTGGGGTCTCTCCTAGGTTATTAGATACAACAATAACTATGCCACAATTTTTATTTTTAAACCCTGGCGCAAAAAGAGAGGTGTTATAAATTTAACGCGTGTATTACATGTGTAGCGTATTCGTGTGTAATGCTTTGACATATTATTCGCAAAGCTCTGTAGAACGTTTGATTTTGCAAGGAGGATGTTGCGTCCCCTGGGCCGATCACCCGCAAGATGGACAGACTTAATTAACTCCTCTATGAGGTTTTCCTCATAGAATGCACACGCAGTATCTCTAAGGCTGAGATTTACAGATGCTATTTCGACTTAGCTTAGCACAAAAATAAAATAATAAATTCGTTTTGACAAAAAATTGAATATGTAATAGTGACTTGAGTATAGCCATAGTATGCGCAGAGCCAAGTCCATGTTGACAAAATCAGTGACTTACAAAATCCTTTAACATTCATTGAGTAATTTAAATTATATTGTTAGAGTCAAGTCTAAGCAAACTTAAAGTTGCGTCTATAATCTCTGTCTATTAAAGAGAGAGAGAGAGAAGCGTTTCGCAAAAGCTGCAACCAACCAAGTAGACAATCCATGACCACAACCACTCTGCCAAGATTACGAATACGAATAACTATCTGCGTAATCGCATCTCCTAAACGGATGAACCGATTTTGATTTAGTTTTTCTTTTGATAACTAATTTGATCGAGTTTGTTTTTAGTTATGATTAAAGAAAATCTGATTCTAGAAGTTAAACAGTTCTTTTTTAGTTTTTAAAGAAATATTAACCACTACTACTAGTTCCATCGATTTGAAATTAGGTATCCTATAATTTCAGTAATATTAAAATAACATTGTTAATTCTACATGATTTTGCAGCATCTTGTGGAAGTAACAGGATACACAACTTTCAGCAAAAATATTATTTTGAGCTCCTATGAATCGTCTCAATAAATAAGTTATAAATTTATAATTGAGTAGAGGGTGTTTTAATTTTTTTTATATACTTTTATATTTCAAACTTCGAAATATTCTTTGATGTTTCTTTGTAAATTTTAATTTTCTAACATTAGAAAGTCAATAATAATCGGTAATAATTTAATCAATGATTAATGTTACCCATCTATTTTTTTTATATCTGTATATGTCGATATCTTCTAGTTATTGCACTTACGCTTTTTTAAAATGCACCTCGTGGATATATAAATGCAATTCCAGATAGAACAAACCAATATGATATAAAACACGAAAAGATTCGCTTCTACATTCATCATACGAACGGCTGAGGAGTGGAATATGCTTCCGGCGAGCATATTTCCGCGATCTTATGACCTGGGAGTCTTTAAGAGAAGAGTGAATAGGCATTTGTTGGGCGCACGCGGTTCATCATCTGACTCATCTTCACCTTCCACCATGAGCGATTGAGGTCAAGCGTTCGCCTATAAAACATAAAAAAGGATCCCTTATCTTGTAAAAAATTGGAACGATATTGATATATTGGGTTCCATATCCTCAGCAGTAATGTAATAACCCCTACAGATATATAAAGATACAAAGTTTTATACCCTTAAATCTTATTCGCTTACGTCCAAAGCCCTTCAATAAAAGGTAAATCGTAAAGGGACTGAAAGACAGACGAACATTCCGTTTTATTTCTAGAAAAATATACGTAAGGCACAAAGCACTCATATTTTACGTCCAACAACTTCACTTTGAATATCTTCTGACCGAAATATACATAGAAATGTTATGGAGCAAGTTATCTAGTATAATTTGGTATCCTAAGTTGTACGGACCTTTGTGCTATGGTAATAAGCTTCGTCTGGTCATATGAGACCTCAAGCAAAGTTTACTGACGTGGAAAATTGTGTTCTGTTCCTAACTTACATTGTATTTTGTGACCTGTAAAGTTTTGTGTAACGCTAATATTAACTTTACTCTTTCTAGAATAATAGCTTTATTTTGTTTTTATGACGTTACAACTTTTTTATTATTAGGTCACAAAAATTAGACTGGCCTAAAAGTTACTATAAACATGAAAACGTTCAATGTAAAGTAAATGAGTTAATATATCGAATATTACGGAAAAATATCGTAGGCGTCAAAATCTATAAAATGGTTTTATTATTATCTAGCTATGTAACTTTAATCTTAAGTTATTAACAGATACTAAACCAATCGATTATGAGTTATAGAAATTAAATTTCACAGAAATGGCATAAATACTTCAGAAATAAATAAATGAAAACCTTCTCCTTTTAAAATTGAATCTCGATACGATGATGATGACGATTGAATACGATGATTTCCCAAAATAAGCTCGATATTTGAAGGCCACTAGAAATAGAGCGGTAAAAATGATGAAGTTACAATTACTTTTACGAGTTCTATATGCGCAAAAAAATACGATTAATGGGGCTCAACATTTCGATCTGACCTGGTGTTTAGTTTGGTTGGTGAAACATGGTTGTTTTTTTTTTGCGAATACAATCCTTAGCAGTACTTTAAGCTACGAGTTTTGTTATTCGTGGGTCATTATATATAACATGTAAACACGAGAAAATTTTAAATGTGTATTCGAGTTGAAACCAGACAATTTACCTCCTCCCTTTTTAAAACTCATGTAATACTTTATTAAGACATCACCAGATCCCGATTTTCGTCGACTATAAGTTCTGATTTGGCAACTATCACATCTCATTTGCTAACTGTCGCCTCTAATTAAGCGACTGTCACATCTCATTTGGCAACTGTCGCATCTCATTTGGCAACTGTCACATCTGATTTGGTAACTGTCGCATCTCATTTAGCGACTGTTGTATCTAACGCGTTTTCATGCCACATAACCGTAGAGTATAAGTTTCTCTTTCTCAAGAGTTCGTTAAAAAAAATACATTTAAATACCAACAAGTACGGTAAAAAAGTAACAAAAAGTCAATTTAATTTACATAACATTTTCATAAAACAACCATTACAATATGCATCAGTCACAAAAACATTACAAATCACAGTTCAATTATTAAAACTCATTTCATGTCATTTCACATCAATTTATTATACTTAGATGTGATTAGATGGAATCGATTCTGTCTCATTATTACAAAGGTGTAAAATTACCTTTCATGCATTACATTCATCTTATTTTTATTTATTATTAACGACACCTAACCCTTGAATAGCGGATTTACATTATTATAAAGTGTTGTAACCACTAGTAGTGATTCGGGCACAACCCGAATATTCGGTAATTCTGTTATATTTTTAAACCCCGACGCAAAAAGAGGCGTGTTATGAGTTTAAAGCGAGTATCTGCCGATCTATGTATTTTTATATCTGTCTGTGACATCGTAAAGCATAAACGGTTGAACCGATTTTCATTTTTTATTTATTTAATATGTTCATAGCTATGATTGACAGAAATGAAGGTAATCAGCCCATTTCTTGATGTTGAAGCCATGTAATCCACATCTACTCGATTAATTAATTCGATATTCAGAATCCTGTGCTTAAAATAACATAGTAACCCTAACTTGATGTTGCAGCATCTTCTTGAAGCAAGAGGATATTCAAATTTCAGTTACATACGGCAGACGTCTCAATAAATTGTTTTAATCATTAGGTTAGAAAAAGATATATAACTGTGTCGGGGATGTTTTAAATTCTTAATGTAATGGACATAGACGTTAATTGTTTTTAAAGGATTATTTATTAGTTGTCATATAATCTATATTAGAGCAAATAACATATAAAAATATTTATTAACTTATAAAATCATCTGTAGTTCAATTAAAATTATCATTTCTTTATTCCTTTGTAATATGTATAAATTAGTAAGTTCGCATTTTAACAGCTGCACATAATTGATTTAATTATATATATTTTAAAAATAATGTATCTAGATCAGTTGTCCACATACCTAAAAGCATTTCATCGTAGTATATTAGGCCTGAATGGCCAAAGTGTCCTGCAAATGAACTCTTGTCCCTTAAGACTGGTGGCCATTTTCTGATTACATTATGCTATCATATGCGGTACATATAATATCTGTGCCAGATTACTATAAAAAATACAATATTTTTATTTCATACTGAATGTAAGTTTTAAAAACATGTTGCTATTCGGCCATATATTAATTAAGTTGTTAATTTGTTAATATCAGCAGTGCATAGAATACCGAAAATTCGGGACAACTAAAATTAAAATTAAAATAGGTATGTGACACCGTAAACTACAGCTAGCCGTTTTAATATCGCACCTTATTATACATTTGATGTGTGAGATGGAAATGAGAGTCGTTTCTAATTAATAAATTTGATATTTAGTGAGTTGGTTCCACTTTAGTTTTGTCACTTTTTTTTATAAAGTTTCCGGTCTAGAAACGTTACGAATATTATTTATATTTTTATTCATCGATAACATGCGAAGAAATAAACGTACTTTGACATATTTTTTTTATAATATAGAGAGCATAATATTCTAATTGCGCACGAAAAGTAATTAACAATTGTTTATTTAATAATTTTGTGATAAAGAATATAAGTGATTGACTCAATGCTCTAAACCATTCTCTGTCTGTCTTCTACAGGTAACAAAAGGAATCTTACAAAAGACTTAAATTCATGTTATTTGTTACTTTAGCTGTATAATGCGCTTGTCTGTGTATTAAATTAAAAAAAAAACCTATTTCTAAAACGAAGTCTATTTATAAACATAGTACTAAATTTTAATTTCTTTATTACGGAAATAGGTTAAATTTAACATATACAAGTAACATAATCGTTATAAATTAGTTTAAATGGTTCATATAAGAGTTAGATTATTATGAATCCCGAATGTTAGATACATATAGTACGAGACTTCAGTGTTAGAAACATTATTGAGAAAAAAAAGTAATATCTCGTTGTACTTTCGATAAATTTTTGAAAATAATAATATCTGTTTTATAATGATCACCGTATCTTAGAAGGTTTATATTCTCACTTAACCCTTAACTTGGCAGAATGTTCTTTCTTTCAATATCAAAATTATATTCAGACCGTTTAACCCTTATGTTCCAAGGATGTCTAATAGAAACTAACCGTGCGTTCAAAAACTGAGAAATTACCTAAATATTCATATAAAAATATTAAATTTGCGCTAAAAACTTATGGCAATTGGTTTTGTAAATTCTGATGTATCTCCACAGATACACCATCAAGAAAAGGGTTAAAACTATCTTGAGAAATTAAACATTAAGCTTAAGCTAAAGTTAAACAAATTAATAAACCGATAACGAAACAATACAAAACTTTAAACATTATTTAATATCAAAATAGCTAAAATAAACAGAGGAAATAAGCTAGCAAAATTTCGCAAACTAAACAGTATATTCCAAAACAGGTCCTCTGGTGGATCGAGCCCATCATTGTTGGGAAACTCTTAAACTATTCAATAATATAAACCGCCAAACTCCGAACTCTGACCGTTTTCGATTAAAACGTTTCTGTGCAACCCGAAAATAACTGAGAACAAAGCGGCCGACGAAGAGTCTTCCACGAACCGTGGAGTTACTTAGGGTTAGCACTATTTGATTTATTTTATTTATAGGTTCAGTAGGCCTTCTATGATTTTTTTCAACGTATTTATTTATTAAATCACTTGCATAGTCTGCACCGAAACATTAATAAATATTTAAATCATACACAAAATACATTCCATATTCAACTACTTGTAAAAATGAAGATTACTTGCTAAGAGAAAACGAATAAGAAAGATATATGTAGTCCCGCTCTAACGTACGACGTACGAATCACCTATTCCCTGATAGTCGCGGTAGGTTTAGGACTGTTTTGTACTTAATACAATTACAGTAGTACTAGCATAAAAGAAAATGTTTTAGTTTTACTAGCTATATTGTTTGAATGAAATAATTATTGATTTCTTTTAATTTATACGACAGAGATAGAATAATTATACTCGTATATATTTTGTCTATAGTGTTATTATGTTAACTCCTTTAAAATCTCGTGTCACATAAGAATTATATATATTTTAACAAAATTAGTAAACAGTTTTATCAAGTCTTTATAAAATATCAAGTCAGTTAGTTTACGTTTTGGACATTGTACGAAATGTGAAAGCAATACTGTTATAAGACATCATAATACGTTTACTGATCTATTGAAACTTGTTTTGAAATCATTTACATAAGTTACAAATTGTGTACTTTATGTAGTTAGTCTTTTTTAAGCTTTAAGTTCAGTCTAGCTATTTCTTTTTGTTATAATCTTAGGCATTTCCTTTTGGAAATTTTAAAGACAAAAATACTCATGTTGAGATCATTTTACATACGGAGGTTGTAATTATCCTTATAGTAAATAATAATTATAATTAATGTTTATGTTAAGAAACGTAAAATGGTGTTAATTTTGTGTCTATAATGAAGTAAAAGCTTCGCCGAGTTTAAATGTAATTTAGCATATCTTGTATGTGTCAGCCCTAACTAACAGCGAACAATTTGTCGGTCTCGTTGGCTTGATATCTAAATTAGTATGGAGACAGCTATCCTTTTTTTACTTAGCCCCCTTCAGTATACTGACGTCTCAATTAATGATGTGTAATTTCAAAGATCTGAATCGTCGACGAGTCATTTCGTAGCGAAATGATGCCGCGCACCGGTGCGGCAATTCTCGAGTTTAGATTTTATTATTAAATACATTTGCTGCTTGAGAACTCGCTTTTAATATTAGTAAAGATTTCGTCATCGTTAAAATGATGAAATTGATTGAGTCCGCCGTAACATGATTATTTGTATTAACTACTGAACAAAAGCTATATAGATGTCACCACTGTAGACTCGGGATGTGATTTAAATAAAACAAATAGTTGCTATGTCGCTACTCATAATTTATTAATATTTAGGTAGAATAAATATTATTGTGCGTTACCAAACGATAACGCGTGTCAATTCACCACCCGCGCCATCTCTTGAATAATCGACAAACTTAAAATATACACTCTCAATTCAACAACTACTAAAAACAATGTCTCATTACGATGCACTACGTCTTAATATAATACACTACGCCACAGTAAGAAACAGTAATACATAATAACTTTTATTTAAATTCTTGTTACAGTCGACAATAATTTTGTTGGGTATAGTAGTAACATTTCATTCTATAAGGGAATATGTTATACATCCCAATATTTTTTCAACAGATTCGACATCATGACTACAATGTACAATGTAGAAGGAGAGCGTAGTCAAAAAACGATAGCGTCTATCAAAGGACAAAATTCCATTTGCCGTCGTTATGTCGGCCCAAGTGTACCACGACTGAAAGTCTCTAGGTATAAATGAATGAATCTATACTAATATTATAAAGCTGAAGAGTTTGTTTGTTTGTTTGTTTGTTTGTTTGTTTGTTTGAACGCGCTAATCTCAGGAACTACTGGTTCGAATTGAAAAATTATTTTTGTGTTCAATAGACCATTTATCGAGGAAGGCTTTAGGCTATATAACATCATGAGGCAACTATTAGGAGCGAAGAAATAATGGCAAATGTGAAAAAAACGGGGAAAATTATTCCTCCTTGATGGCTTCCATTGCGTGCGCTGCGAAAACGGTTCAAGATACCAAAAATATATGTACGAAAGAATTATTTCTCTTAAAATGATCTAAAAAAATGTCCGCGACAGTATATGTCTATCTTTTAAGATTAACTCACTAGAACCGTTTTTATGGTAATCAAATTTGGTCGAAATTAATGCATTATTTGTTAAGAGTTGTATCAACGTAATAATATTAATCTTCATCTAAATAAATGTGTTGTTTATTAAGAGTATTTAAATGTGAACAAAATTGTCTTTGACATCACTTATTTTCAATGAACATCTTAGAAGATATTACAATAACTTATATAGCAAAACAACGTTTGCCGGATCAGCTAGTGAAATATAACTTTATTCAAATAGGCCTACTTCCAAGCACTTTTGAATCGTCAAAAAAAAAACAAAGTGAATCTACCACCGGTTCGGAAAGCAGAATCTACCGAGAAGAGTACTATGTAGATAGTAGATATGAGTTACTGTACATACACAAGCCGGTCCCAAAACGCGACAGGGCGAAGCGAGCCACTATGACAGTCCTTACACTTATGTACTGTGGTCACTATTCGATTCGAGAAATCGCTCTATTACGTATTGTAGTAATATCAACAGTTGCTCGTTTAAAATTTGGTGAACATTATTTATTTTATTGTAATTTTATAAAGTTTTTACAATAATCTATCATGGATGACAAAACAAAATATCTTTTATCCACACAAGGCCTATTTTTATTTAAAAAAAATGTATAACCAGAATACAACAGTAAAAAATCTCCCACCAAAGAATTTCAACTAATTAAAACTTAAAATAACAAAGGCTCTTAAGCAAATTCCGGCTCAAAACATAATTTGTAAAAATAATGGCTTGCGCAGCCGAGGATTCTTGTAGCGTAGGAGAAAATTGCGGGGAAATAAAACTTTTCCACCTTACACGCAGAAAGCTATTCACTGATTACATACCATACATAAATCCTAAAATTTAACCCGAACCTTGGCGGACAAATCCTACAAACTTATAGACGATCGCCGTGTTGCTGAGGAAAGGCTATTTTTTCCTCAGCACTCGGCAGACGGGAAAAGCAACGCCCTAATATTAGTGTTTAAGAGTTTAACACATCAGGGCCGCTACACTCACGGACGCTCTGATGGTTCATGACGATGTCCACCGTGGTAAAAAAGGATTGTTAACGTTAAGATTACTTCTATAAATCCGAGAAGCGTGAATTTGGGAATAGCTATTGTGATAATCCGAGGATTTTGATCATCAATGTAATTTATGCACCTGAAAGCCTGGTGGTATATTATTTAGGCCAGCATAACAATGAAGACTATAGATTCCCATCTCTTGATGGTGGATTTAGTTCTCAACATGATATATTCTGAACATCAGGTCAACTGTAGTTGTCATTATTTAAAAACAAAAGCTCACAGCAAATTGTAATCAAAACTCAAAAATATTTTAGAAACGCTTCGCGTCTCTAAAATTATAATTATAATATTGTCTCCCATGGACAGAATTTCATCGTCTACGACAGCTCTTAATGCAAAATAATACAATTTCGTTAGGAACCGACGAGAAGCAGGAATTGTAAAAACTCTCAGGCCACTCTAGACATCCGAACGTACCTACTGCATTATTTTAGTGTCTAATTTGAATAAGACAGGGTTTCAACTTCTTTTGTGACTTTGTCGGTGTCCGTAAACAAATTGACTTGGACGGAGGCGGATATTTCGCTTAAGGCCACGATAATTATCATACTTAAAAGGATTGCTTTGAGTGGTGAAGAGATTGTAGTCCGTCCTGTAGGCACTTTTAAATTAAAATACGGGTAGAATTAATTTAGTCAATATTTTTCCGTTAATTTTCTTTTTCAACAATTCAATGTCTATTTATTATTCTCTATAACTATCTAATTAATTTTAACTTTATTTCATTATTATTTATAACGGACCAGTATCCATGCGCGGCATTGTCTTAAGTTCGCATCCCGTCACGTGCCTCTAGGTTTTTCCAGATTAAATTTAGATTGAGAGAAAATGTAAATACAGAATATAATATGATTTAAATAATTTAAATGCTGAGTTAAATAGCCTCAGTCGTATTGAATATTAAACAGTCTAATGAGTATATTATCTACATTGATTTACTGATGCGTTTAACGAAGAACGTGAGAAAATACCCACAAAAACTGAACAATCCATCATAATAGTGCCAGACAATTATTGTTCAAAGCGTTAATGACTGCCGTTGGCTTATTAATCTATGCCCAACTTGTTTTCAAAGCAACACGGCTTACAGAAATGTTGATAATGATCTTGTATTTAATAATTACTCAATTATTAACCTTCCCACAATCTTGATTATTTGTTTGTGTACCTTTTGGTATTCTTAGTTGTGGATAGAAAAGGTTTTGCCTTTGTTATAGGGTTCTCTACATTAAAAAAAAAAAACGAAACCCTATAAGGGCAATTTGTTGTCAATTTATCTGTCTATGTGTCATGTAAGTATACATAAATTGTGTATGCTGTAATAAATATTTGCAAAAGACGGCCATCAAATACGTTTGTTTTACCTGTGGTCCGATTAAGTGATGGCCAGTCCGAAAAAAGTACTTATAGTTGACATAAAGCAAATAAGGAAAATTCGTAGATTTTCGAATTAGACATACGATTTGCTAGGATGGATTAATTTTGGGGCGGGAGACAAGGAATAACGTAATAAATGTACAAATAAGTGTGAAAATATTGTGCAACCTATAGTATTCCGAAAGTATGAAGAAATGAATCAGTGTTTTATTCTAACAGAAGAAGTCAGACACAGTTATTTTTACAACAATTCACGACACTACTATTACAATACACGGGGTAAAGTGAAGCCAGTAGCTAGGTAGCAACTACCTAGAATCAAAACAAAATGGCAAATAGATGTTTCTTCAAATAAAATTAAAATTGCTTATTATTAACAGTCCTAGATGACTTCATACAATGAATAAGGTATATATATTATATATAGTATAAAATTGAATAATGTTAAAAACATCCTATATATACCCTTGTGACTTTAGTAGTTTTAAAGCCTCGTTCTGTAGACTGACATCTTTATAAATACTCAATTCCCGTAATTTTTAATCGCCTTATCCGAGCCAACGATCGCAAAGCATGTTCTAAGACGCATGCTCCCAAACTACAATGCAGCCACCTCGTAAATTAAATGTTATTTTAAAGTATTCATTATTTCGTTTTTAATTATTAGCTTTTCTTTATTTTTTTATGTTCTGTAGCTCAATTTTTATATTGTGTTTTTTTTATGTAATCTCTGGTTGGTTTGTATTGTTATGTTGCTATCTATTTCCCTACAAAATAAAAATAAATTTATAAATAAAATAGTATATCGTCACACTAAATCCCATTCGGGGTGAGCAGAGATACATTAGTGTCTGTATCCACTTTGAACTTATAAGTCGCGCTCATCATTACTATTAAGTAGCATAGCTGATCGCCGTTCTCATGCCATTTCCATTAAATACCATGCGGGTTTTCGAATTATGTTTTCCTTCGCCAGTGGTCCTAAATATATACTTAATTAGGCAAAAAAAAACAGATACTCGCGCCGAGATTCGAACTTGCGGGCATTTGATTGGATGGATCCTGGTACCCATGTTATGCCATGGGTGGTGGTTTTTTGGTGCTAGGGTGATTGCCCGAACTGGGTCATGACCACACTATACAAGTGTAAAGATCGTCATAGTGACTCACTTTCGCCTGTCGCGTTTCGGGATCAGCTTGCGTATTTCCAGTAACTCATATACCTAGAAACCTTCAGTCGCGGTATATGTGAGCCGACATGACAACGGAGACTATCAATGGAATTTCCACCTTTCTAATGTACGCGCGTCTTAATTTAGCTATGAGACATTACACAGATGTCCCCCTAGGTTGCATTTCAGGTTGAGAAGCATTGTCCAATGGAATTGTATTTCATCTTTTATTAAATTCGTTTCGTTTTTCGCCTTTCTTTTTTTAATACTTGGTTCCCGTCCAAAACTTTTATGTGCAGTTAAGCTGCATACGTTTTTATTATGCGCATTGTTTTTCCATATTATTACGGTTGAGTTGTCGGGAATGCCAAATAAACTGACTCTTAAGTCGAGCGTTCGTAGTTTCGTTTTTTGATATAATTTCGTGAGACTTAGAGAATTGATATTGCGATGTATTATATTATACCAATATTTAAAAGTAGAAAATCTAAATAAAATCATACAGTACTCGTGAAGTTATGAAATGAGTAATTAGTTGTCATATTCTTAAGGTCCACATTTCATCGTCGTACAATCCTCAATAACAACATTAGCAGCTATGAATTACGTTTCAATGGTATCGACTGATTAAATTATGTCAGTTATAACAGGATATATAACAGTCAACGTCATAACTGTGGTTAAATTGACAGCGATACCCATTACCGCAACAGTTTGGATTCTGGAACCTTGTTGACACTATAAAGTTATGGAATAAGCTTCCAGGTGCAATTTTTCCTCTAGATTAGGACATGGAGCTCCTCAAAAGAGGAGTGGAATACGCTCTTCTAGGTAGGCAGCGCAATGATGACATTTCTTGTGCTATCCTTGTTCATTTGCGACACTAGTCGCTTACCATCAGACGGAGCAGGGAGGCTCCTTGGAGGCTTGCTTTTTTTTAAAGATATTGTCTGATGATTTTCTTAAACTATATTGTTTACCAGGAGGTTCTTTATTTGATTTTTTTTATCTAGAAAGGCATAAAGCGAGATCTTGACAATTTGCAGTTGAAAATATTTTAATTATCCATTCTACATCTGCTGTGATTAACATTACATCACGTATGCTGAATGAAAAATACACCTAGAAAATTATTACATATACTAAATTTTAATGGGATAAATTAATATTTCATTACTTCTTTCTTTATTTTAAACGACCATTCCCTGTCATGTATGCGAAGATTGTTTATTACCGTTTTTTTCTAAAAATAACATACAATACATTTTACAATATGTTTGAAAAAAAAATACATAGAGATAACAGAACTTTATAAGAATTTGTTCATAAAATTAACATTAAGCAGGTAGGCAGCAAATTTTAGAATGCTTGACATTCCCGCTAGGCTAATAACGTTACTAAAGGTTCTCGCATGAAATTATACACTACACTTATTGCCAATCTTGCTATGTTCTTATTTTGTTATAATAAAAAAAAAACTTTTACTCCCGTATGCTTTCTCAAACTATTCACTTGATTGCTATGAAGCTTTAGAGAGGCATTTTCGTACTTTCGCCAAGGTTTTTTTTATGAATTCACATATTGTGTGAAACTCGTGAGTTTGTAGGCTAATTAACAGCTAGAAGCAGAAGTAGTATACAGATATTCCTTTTATTACCATTACAGTATCATATACGAGTGTAATCTATTATAGTATCATTGTATATTTTACCAATATGTTATTAAATCATGGCATTTGATTTATGTAATAAGAAAATTTTCAGTAGGGCCTGTAAAATTAATAAAAACATAGCTAGGACTTCTTAAAAATGGTTTCAAATTTTTAACACAAATATGTCCCTATTGATTAAAAAAACATTGAGATCGGTCTACACACGATGGAGATATAGAGGGAAAACTATAGATATCGTTGTCCATTCAAGCGTTAAGCCCTATATCCCTGAAGACCTTCATCAGAATTGCACCATATTCTAATGATACCAACTTTATACCACACTTTATCAAGGTAAAAATGATTATCCAAATCACTGCATTAATGGCCCAGTAATCGGTGAACATACATAAAAAACCATTAAATCAGATATTGGTCATATTATTGGTCAATATTTTTAAGAAATACTGTGTTTATCTGTAATATAAATATCTATTCTGGATATATAATTATTGCAAATGATTATATTTGCAGTATATCCAATGGCACTGGTTCGGTGGTGGTGTATATCTCATAAATAAATACGGAACCTCGTCATTTTTGAAATCGGTTAAAAACAATGTCAGTTGGTTGTATAATTTAGTGATAATTTAATATCTGGTCATTCATTTTCGATCGAGTTATTCCCGGTTTTGTCTTTCGAATACAAGTGGTAGCGCCTTAATAAATATTAATCGTTCACTAAGCCATGTTGAACTGTTTCCTGCTACTGTTAAAAAATTACTCAATGCCCAAACGTATTTAATTCATAATGTTATTATCATATAACAGTCTGTGTGGGTCGTGCCTTCAACATTTGTATTCAATGGTTATTTTTGTAATAACATAACTTTGTGTGGTACTTTTATTGTAATGTCGAATACTAAATAAATAATTTAAACTGCTTATAGCAGACTTTCCCAACCTTTATCAAGAGCAGGCTTCTAGCGTAAACTTACTATTATCCGAAGACCCTTAACAACGTTTATTGGCAAATGCTACTTACATGGCTTTATTCAAGAGGGCATTAAACAAGGTCTCTTGGTTGGCAATGCAATATCAATGCTCCTTGTGTTGCAGTTGTTCACAGACAAAGCTTGCAATTTTTTTTTATTAATAAGTTTTACGGCTCTGGGTACAAGATCTCTTGAGCCTCGACGATTGCAAATTATCACGAGAGTTGCTAGCCTATTAGCTGATAAAAGAAAAAAAAATGAGAGAAAATTAACTTGTTACATAATATTGTTATCTTTTAGTTACCGAGAGACATAAGTTGTCTGATAAATCAGTTTAAATTTCGGTCATGATCGGTTTCTGTTTATTTGCTAACAAATAAATGTTCTTTCTTTCTCCTTTCGTTGTTTTCTTTCTGATATTATTTTAAATACTCAATGTGTAATTTGTAAATCGCATTCATGAGTATATACATCGCACATTCACTCACTTTTAAACACTTTTTTTACTGTACTAGCATAAATAACTACCTGAATACAAAGTTTCAAATTTTCAGGTGCAATGATAACGAAATCCCCATATAAACTTTCTCTCACTTTTCTGCATAATATACTTACTTTTTCGAGATAACAAGTAACCTAACCTTCAATTCTATATATAAATTGCATTTATGTTATGTATCATTAAAATCCCTTTAGTAGTTTCAGCGTCAAGCATGTTCGAAAAGAACTACAGAAATATTTCTAAAATAAAGTTGATTTAGCAACTCTATCGTTGAGATGTCTTTCTTGAATAACTTATATTAAATATTGCTTATACTGGCACAACTATGTTGTAATTTTGCTATAGTATATATACATATATAAATAACAGACCAGATCCTTCCTTAAAAAAATAACCAACAATTTTAACGTCCGGGCTAATGTATTATTAAGCATATACCTTTAAAAAACTAAAATTGGCGGCCATTTTGTTTAAGCTTGTTACATGTCGACTCACGTCGCTGGCTCACGTAATTATAACGTATTTCTTAGCCCTACATTAGTGTTGCTAACTCCGAACAAAAACTCCCCAATATATTTATTATCTCTTAATACAAAAAAAAAAGATATAGATACTAAATCTAATGCATGACTAAATAGTTAATCATAGAAGGAAATATCTGTTAAATTAGAATTAAAATTACAATATTTACAAAGTGTAGTATCAAAGACTTATAAGATTGTAAGTTAAATCCACCTGAACTGAATGTAAAATATTTTTATCTCTAAAGTATACATATCAACATAACTTGCAGTAATATAGCATTTCATCATAAAACCACTAGAAACCGTGTCGAGTAACACGACCCCTTGAAAACCCCTAAACACTATATACCCCTGTCCAGAGAGGTAGCCTCAGCAAGGCCTTTTGTTCCCTGGGCGTCTGGAAGAATTTGGTTTCCCGGGCCCAGGTGGAGCAATCAGAGGGACACCCCGGGGGTTTTTAGTCAGTAAGAGTCTGACACACCGGGGTCGCTACCCTCACAGCGTCCCTGATGGTCCTATGCAGGACTTTCCTCAGGGATACAAAAAAACCCTTCAAAATCCTCACAGCTACATAAAAACCCTTAAATTTAGGTATACATCCTCTAAGTTGGCAACACTATAAGTGTACAGCGGCCCTTAGTACGCGAATAAAGATGATTCCTGCCCCTGCACATAGATTTGTGTGTGTAAGCATCACGTGTTGATTGGCTTGAATTTAAATTTGTGTGAGTGTTTGTCGGCGTTTTTGTTGTTTAGTAATTGCTATATGTTTTACAGCCGCGGGCAGTGAGTCCCTCCCCGTTTTATTAGGGTTCCGTGTTAACTATTCTCTAATAATAATCGTAGCGGAGTCGTGTCTAAACCTTTTTTAAATTGTAATTGAGTTGGCTTTACTATCAATATAGATATTAAATCAATATTTTATAGAAGTTTTGTCTGTTTGTCTATTTGTCTCATTGTAAGCGCTTTTCTCTAAAACTACTCTAAGGGAATTAAATGAACTTTCACACACTGTACTTATTAACTACATTGACTGTCATTTTTGCTACTTATCCATATAAAATAACATAATGGTAAATACAGGCTCGGTCCACTAGTGTATACTATACATAAAGGGAATTACACGCGATAAACTTACTTAAATTTAGCGCTTTGCTTTGCCCTGACTAAAAGAAAAGAACAGGAATGAAACACGCTGTTCTTGGTCGGCAACGCAGTAATGACATTTCTTGTGTTACAGCTGTTTAAAGACCACATTAACAGCTTACGATCAGTTGACGTGTTTACCTTCCTTTAAAAAAAAACTACACTATTCGGCAGGTAGAATATATAATAGGTTTTTTCTCAAGTTCTAGATTGAAGGCCAAAGATATTTACTATACGAATGTAAAATAATCAGAGCGGCTGAGACTACATCTACTTCTTTTTTGATTGCGCACCGCTGGCCACAGTAAAAATTTAGGAACGTTAATTGGTTGAAAAATTAAATCAATATAGAACCACGATCTGAATACCTTCACGGAATTATTCAAAGCGTTATCGTCGAAGGAATTATCACAAAATAACTTAATTTATCTACGGAATTCTCAGACCAGATACGGTCTCAACAAATACCCGTATCTGATTTTTAATCTTTACAACTTAATCAAAAGCTCGATGGAGGCGCACGCGTCTTGCTCCAAAACATATCTGTCTAATAGTCAATCAAGATTGTTTCTATTAATTACTAGTTTGCTATGGAATAAACGCGGTAATTGCAAATATATTTTTGTTTATTTTTGTGGCTGTGGCGACCCAGTGTAAAGGAAACGGTATATATGCGCGGCGATGTTGGTTCGAATTCTGACACGGACATATAGGTTTTTCCAGATTACATTCGAATTTAGACAGCACATGCTCAACGGTGTAGGAAAACTTCGTGAGGCATGGCATTGAATAGAAATGTTATGTGTAAATGCCCTAACAACGTCGATCATCTACGCTACTGATGACGTTAGGCACGACATATACACGCAAAGTGGTTAAAACTAATGTATCCCTGCTTACCCCGAAAGGGATGTAACGTGACGATATATTATTATTAAACATGTATACATGTTTATTTTTTTTTTTAAATGTCTATCAGATATTGATTTATAGAATATAATAGATTTTATTTATAATATCGAGGGGTGAAAGGCGATTTAAAGGCGAAATAATGTCGCTTAAACCAAATAGCCTTTCACCCGACGATATTATTTTTTTACATTTTGGAAAACATTTTTAAGTAAACTCATGAGGTAATTATGGATCGTAAAAACCTGACCAGAATGATAATCATTGGCGTAACAAATAGCGGCGCAGACAAGTGCTTTGCAAATATTTACCTACACCCATTTAATGTTGAGCACGATCGATTAACTCAGAACTGGTTCCGATTCTAGGAGCGTATAAACATTGTTACAGCCGAGCATTACAAATTTGCCAGTTTTCATGATGTTTTTTTAACAAAAATCATATAGAACTTGTTCCGGAAAAATATCATAAGCGACAAAATCTCGAAAGAGGTTTAGTCATCGTAAATGAATCTGTCATCACAAGTATACTTTACTTTTAATAAAAATATCTCATAAATACTATAAATGCTTTTGAACACAAAAATATTAATTTAATTTTGTAAAAAAATGCAAATTATCCCTTACAATATTTTTTCTGAACACGCTCAATATTAATTCACGTATAATAATTAGTAATCATTATCATTTATGTCTTGATATGAATAAAATTGTATCAAGTAACAACCAGAAAAAAATAAAAGAAATATATGAACGTGGGAAGGCCGTTTGGCTTAACGTGTAGCTTAGCGCCTTCCCTTTGGGGTTTGTAATTAGGGTTTTCTAAAATAACATTTTTATTTGTTTTTAGTTAATGTATTTTTTCATATATTCTTTGACATCTCTACTTTTTTACGAATGACAATCTTCTTTCTGTTTTCAAAATATAAAACATAGAGGTTGCGCCTCCGCGTAGGTCGTTCGCGACCATTTGGCGCGAACAGAACGAGCGCAGGGAGCGTTGATTGTGGTTACTGACCGGGAGCGTCAAACTAGCTACCAAAAAATATTTTTGCCAAAGTACGAAACCACAATATTATATTTTAATTTATAAAATGTTAAATTCAATAAATAACAATATTTATTTTATTTTAGCCTTATATTAGAATCATATTTGTCCGGCATAAGATTACCGACGTTTTTATTAGTGATGTATGTAACTGGGAATTTACAAAGTTTCGGAATTTAAAGATTTTGGGTTATTTCGCAAATATCGCATTATTTTACATACAGTTATGTTACGTGAGTTTTCATTTCAAACTCAAAGTTAAATTCTTCAAGTAAAACTGCGTCAAAAGATGTATGCAAACCATGCACCCATGGCAAATGGAACGCTGAAATTAAGTCATCACATCTCACTAAGAGGTCTTCATGCTACTCCACTTGTGTATTTAAAGTTTTGCGTAAACACGCAAAATAATGCTCTAAAATTAAGCAGTAGAGATCAATTTACTGCAACACGATAGAAAGTTCTCGGTTTTTAATGGTGGAAAAAAAAACGC
Organism: Automeris io; assembly: GCA_036320925.1. Classification (NCBI taxonomy): domain Eukaryota; kingdom Metazoa; phylum Arthropoda; class Insecta; order Lepidoptera; family Saturniidae; genus Automeris; species Automeris io. The sequence continues at coordinate 2,098,319 of JAUDJH010000018.1, forward strand.
ATCGTCATTTCGTTGACGGTGTGCCGTGGCGAATCGCGACGGCCATCGTCGGTTCCTAGCGTGCCGCACAAAACCAATAAGTGAGGCGGAAAATAAAAGACTGTAAAACGTAACAAATTGTACAAAAAAGACAATATTGTGGAGTGTTTCGAGTGTTGTTACAAAGGTTCACAACACTCCAAAGTTTTAATATAGAAAAAAGGCATCGCGAATATAGGCCAAAATTTGCCACTTATCTCTGTCTCAGGCAATCTGCATCAAGAAACATCTAGCTGTATTTCGCAAGTCATCGATACATCTAGTCTTTAGGCGTTCCAGACTATGTTACACTGCAGAACGCGCTTATCCAAACAGTTGGACACATACTGAAGGTCGCTGAGTGAGGTATAGAGCGGCCTATATTTTGACTATTTATAATTTTTTTCTTTTTTTTTAAACAGGCTCGACAAATTGACAGCAGAGTACCTGATGGTAAGTACAGTGTAGTCCAAAAACGAAAGCAACCATCAAAGGATGAAAATCCATTGATTGGCAACATCGTAATGTCAGCCCACATATACCACGACTAAAGGTCTCTAGGTATATGAGTTACTGGATATACACAAGCTGATCCCGAAACGCGACAAGCCAAAACTTATCACTATGACGGGCTTTGCACCCATGTACTGTGGTCGCGATCCAGACGGCCACTGACGCCCTACCACCTCGCTGCTGCTCGTTTAGCACCACTTAGGAGTCACGTGTAGGGAAACTAGGGCAAAGCATACGGACGCGAGCAGCTTCGACTCCCAAAGATGTTCAATGTTCAATGCTTCTGTCGCTGAGGACCGGAAGTGAAGACACACAGCGCGGAGCATTATCCAAAAAGAATGCATCATTATGATACGATGTCCACTCTGCTGGGAATGTACGACTTTGGAGATGCTCAAAGTGTCTGCGCGATAGACTCCAAAGTCAGATAATTAGTCAGAGAATTAAAGTGAACGAAATAGCTAATCGTTTTAGCAAGTTGAAGGACATATTTATTTATTTAACAACTTAATAATATATAACTTATTAACCAAACTGATTTATAACATTAATATGTATATAAAGGCGACTTAAGTACTTATAATATTGCTATAACAATTATTATACAACGTGCAACGTAATTGCGATAGTTCCTGAGACGTTTTTGTTTAGAATCGCTAGCTGAATTCGTTTCAGCTATTATCAATATATGTATGTATTTATAAAAGCACAAAAAAGGTATTCATTTATAAAGTTTCCTGTATCAATCAAAAAAAGGTATTAAAACTGGAATATTAAAAATAAACTAATTTTATTTTCATTTTAGTGTCGTATTTTATTGGATCTTAGACGTAATAAACATTAAAGATATCGATTTAGGAAAGAACGATTGTTTATTGAATAAATATTAAAATTACTTTCTTGTCTATTAAAGAACATTTGTTGACCGATCCGATCAATATTATAATGGGCTAGCTAAGTCTCGTCGCAAAAGTTTTACTACAAAAATTCAATGAGCCTGTACGTGCGATTACGTTTCCAATAATACTCAGTAATAAAAAGCCGGCAGAGAGTTGTAAACATTTTAAAATAAAGCATTGCTAAATACCGGAAGATGTAGGAAAAACGGTAGTTCCTTGAATCAGTGGGATTCCGCGTAGATTATGTTCTGAGCCTGTCTCTACATAAATAACTTCTGGATGTCGCAGCTTTGGGCAGATGTCACATTAATTGTATTTTTCTTGCTTTTAAACAATATTTTAAGAAAAAAATCGGCTGTAGTATTTTCATTTAATTTTATAGGTAGCTCAGTTGGAATTCAAATTATAACAGGTGCAATTCCTTAATCGTATTTTATGGTTATTTCAGCTAAAATGTAGTTTCTTCATGGCTATTTTAGAAGGAAAATAATTTACAAACGTCCGTTGTTATAACAATATGAAAACTTAATTATGCTGTTATGTTATTGCTTCCAGTTTCCCACACACAAAACAGTTTCCCAGCATCTTCAAGCAATGAGTGAACCGTTATTTCTGAAGCAATCTGTGTATACTATACTATACTTTTTTTTAATTAATAACTGTCAAATAATCAGTTGTTAAAGGAAAAACTGAAACTCACACTGAAAATAGTTTCATTTCGAAAAGGCTTTAAAGTTATAAGAACTTTTAAATCACAATAGAACGAATCTATCACCGGTTCGGAAAGCAAGATGTACCGAAAAAAGCCGACTAGAAACTCTGGTAGTAGCTCTTTTCAAAAGTTTGTTCATTAGATACGAATTAAATTGAATTGTGAGAAATTGAATATATTATGTCTCGATATTAGCCAAACAATTTTTAAGAGAATAGAGAACTTTATTTGTGATCGACGTAACGAATTTGATAGCGAGTCCCGTAAAAGAGTCCATCGATATTTTTATAAAATTCTTATGTATTAAAAAGGTTACAAGTTCCTTTAAAAATTTATATACCATAGTATTTACTGTAATAAGCAGGCTGTCCTTTGCGATTATATGTGTGACACAATGATATATATATGACACAACGTCATCTTAAACACGGAATTAGAAATACAGGATAGGAAATTTAGTATAAAATTCATCGCTAAAGACAAAATTACATATTTGCTATGTGTCCGCACACCCATTAATTCCCATTTTGTTATAAACATATCTTTTTTAACTTCGTAACATTTTTTCATACAAGCACGACCCAGAAACGACATCTTTTATATCAAGTTTTACGGCTCTGGATATAAGTCCTTTTGAGCCCGCCATTAGTATTTTTAGTATCCAGAAGTCTCTTATTGACGTCACACCGATTTCAAATGACGCGCACCCCATCTGACCCCATGAGAAAAATTACTGATTTCCCGTAGCACTTTGCCATTTGGCTATTGTGTCGCTGTTCAGACCTAAATCTCCATGTCCAGAAGATGACAACAACGACAAATTAACAATTATTTAATAGACGAAACTGAGATAGGTGCACTCGCAATTGAAGCTCGGACGTCCTGTCCAAGTCATAATGAAGTCAAGAGATCGCGGCGCGTCATCTTGCTACAGATCGGCGTACTTTTTGTTGTTCTATTAAGGGATATATTATTTGCTTCACTTTTAGCGCGTATATATGGATGGTTTCTATATATTTCTTAACTTTATGTTCTTAAAATTGTTTGATAGTTTAGGTAGAAATGTGGAGTTGCGGCGAATTGATTACAGGACCCGCAGTCCCCACTAATTCGCAGTAGTCACCTTGGGGTTTTTAGCTGGTAAAAGTCCGCCACACCCCGGTTGCTACCCCCCTTGTGCGGCCGGGACGGTCCTATGAGGATTTTCCCCAAGTAAAAAAAAGGTAGAAACGTGGAGTATATATGAATGGTTTATTTATATATTCATAACTCTATGTTCTTAAAATTGTCTGATGGTTTAGGTAGAAATGTTTTCTGCGCGTCGATTCAATAAATGGGTGTCAGCTGAAAATCAGCTCTGGGTGGCTCGGCTGGTCACTTAGCGTTTGCTGAGCTGACTTCCCTTTTGCGCATCGTCACAACACAGGTGTTTACTTTTTTGTTTTCTGTTTTTATTTACCTATTTTACTGTGTTGTTTGTTGAGTGCCAAATAAATGTTTTATTATTATTATTATTATTATTATTTATTATTATTATTATTAAATGTGGAGTTAGGTATGAGACCACACACTACAAGCGACCAATACAAAGCAACATGGTATCGAAAGCGATCGATGTCTTATTTAAATATTTATGAAATTCATAACTTTCCACAATGAAAACGGAGCGTCATGTATATATTTTCCATTGCATTAAAATAATTTACATTGCGAATCATTATTGTGATTGTGTAATGTATTTACATATTGTATTCATAATTCAAATGGTAATGGGACGGGTTTACTGTTGTATTTAACTTCATTATTTGCATTTATATTGAGTTCGTTGCTTACTGATTGCGTTCAATGATAATTGTAATGTTGATTTCAAATATTTTTCAATTGCAATTTATTTTTTATTGTTTCAATTCAGCATTGATATATTTTCGGATTCAATACCGGCCTTCAAGAGGAAAATGGCAGGTGTGTTGAGCTTGGCGTTGTTCTTGGTGTTGTATCGTTTGTGTGTTAATTTTTAATTATAATTGTCGGTATTATCGTCTACGCGCCGCCCAGGTCCTGGCGTGAGTGGTGTGCGATGTGTTCCCGCACACGGCTCCAATGATAAATCATGGAGATGAGGGGAGGGTAGCACTTTACATCACTTTCCCCGCCAATGTGTTAGGAGTACGCGGGGGGCGGTAACTATATAATCACCCTTCACCAAGTAGCCTGGGGCCTGAAGAAGGCCAGACGTCGCCGGATGCGGAGGAAGATGGCTCAGCCTTGCCTTTGGCGCTCGGCAGACGAGAGGGAATACCCCGGGGGTTTTACTCGGTGCAAGTCCGACACAACGCCTCCTGAAGGTCCGTTAGGGATTTCCCTCGGGTAACCAAAAAAAAAAGGTTATTATCATCTAGGATCTGTTTTCTTTTTGGTGTTTTGATGTTAATTTTTTGTTTTGATACTGTTTTTAATGTTTTTGAGCCATGCTGTGACTGTCTTTTATTAGTATCCATTGTAGACATCTAGGTTCTGCATGCGATCTCATTATGAATGTAAAATACAACGGAACTGTTGATAGCCCATACATAAATAAATACTACCACGAAATTATGAAGTTTATTTACTACGATGGCCATGGAACCTGAAAACAGGCAATACATCGTTTCGTGTTTAGTGGGTAGATTGTGGATTTTAACATTTATTTGCAATTCTGATTGTTTATTACGTTAAAAATCACAATAATCAGTATTGTATGTGTGATTTTATTGTTCTGGTGTAAACTATATTTAGCTTTTGTTAATTATTCCTAGACATTCACTAATAATATATGTCCCGATCTACTTAATGCTATAAAATAGACAAAATTCCACCTAATTACATTGTAATAGGTATCATAATTGTTTTACATAAAATAATGATTCGAGGTATAATGTCTTAATCGAAAGCAATCATAATCTAGTTTATTACACTTAATAACAGCGTTCAGATCCTCACAGTCCTTGTTTTAATTAAACCATACGGAATTAGAAAAGCGTGCATCAAAGTAATTTATGGGACGGGTTGTTTCTTATAATAGAACTTATATTTCAAATTGATTCATTGCATTTGAGTATACGCTGCATATGTTTCGATATACATTGTCTTTTTACTAGCACGGGAATGTGACGACCCTGGACCTGATATTAGGCACAGAACAGTATAATAATCAACAGCAGTAGTCAAGAAACAGAAGACTGATCGAGAGTTGCGGACTCCTGTAGAGAATTGAGCAAATCGACATGGTCAGGATCCAGCCGGCTTGCTCATGCTTCTCTATGTTTCTTCATATTTCTTTTAAATGACCTAATATCATAGAAGGGAGAGAATACACAGGCTAGTGACACGACAGTGGTTAGAAATGGAAAACTTTTGAGTGCGTATCAGATATAAGCAGTAGCGTTCATTCCATAGGTGCATGAAAGTATTGCATGTCCTTACAATAAATAAGTCCAGAAAAAATTACTTAAAGATAAAGAAATACATACCTACATAGATTCATACATATTCTATTTTTACTCCATGATTCTTTCGTGTAATAACTATATAATATTTACTATAATAATAAAATATTCAAATTAATTACGCGAACGCTGCCTACCTTGTTCAAATCTCTTTTGCACGTCACTGGATATAAGTAACAGTAAAATGAAGGTTTCGTAAACCATTTCGCGTGATTCCATTGTGGAAGCGTGACAGTGGAATAAAATTAAACAACTCAGCTGAATACTCACCGTGATACAAACGATAGAAGACACTTAGCGAGCAAATATCTATGCAAATTATCGTCATTATCGGTACACCTTATACCCCTGGTCGAAATATGATTCTTGTGATAAGCGTCTTCGAGCCTGATCATCGTGTTGTATTTAGGTTTTACCGATCGCCTGTGTTTAGTAATCGCTTCTCCATGCTGGGTGGCGTTTCACTCTATCTCCAATTAACCCTAGATTAATATTTACACATTGAAGTTTCACTTCCGAATTACAGATTAGTTGCCAAAGCTCTGTATTAATCAAGGCGAAACCATAGACTCCGGCAGTATTCATTTATTCAAGTAGATTATACATAGTACGGAACCAATAAAGCGTCAACTAATGTACCTGAGCATCACAATTTGCATCTCAAACGATTTCCCGTAGGACTCCGATACTAGGCTAATGTTCGATGGGGAGGCAGACATTTCGCCATATTAGCTCGCCCGCACTGTTTAAGTTACGATAGGGTGTAAAGTCTAAGCGATAGCGGTTTCCATTACAGTTGAGGACCAAGTTTTTATATTTATTGTTGATAAAATATCCTTCTCACGGTTTAATCCTAGCCACATACGTTGTTGCTGCTTCTAAAATACTCACCACAGAACATCCTGTAGTCAATTTTTTTACGTATTTTAGCAATTCCATAAATTTTTTTAGAAACTAAACGAATTGTTAATTCAGTGCATAATGAATGATAAAAGAAGACAAAATTTCCTGTATTCATTGATTCGCATCCATTCCGAGTGCTTGTTTCATGTTTTTCATAATTACATATTTTACTTGGCATTGCAAAAGCATTTTGTTTACTATAACAAAATTTTAATTAAATTCAGAATAAGAAATTGTACACTGTACATAAGTGTAAAGATCGTCATAATGGCTTGGTTTAGCCTCTCGCGTTTATCAGCTCACGTACAGCCAATAACTCATATATCTAGAGACCTTCACTCGTGATATACTCATATGTGGGCCGACATGACGACGGTGACTGTCAATGGATTTTCATCCTTTGATAGTCTCGGTCGTTTTTGGACAACACTGTACATACCATCTGATGCACTCTAGTCATTTTTTCGAGCCAGTGTAGTAAAACCTTTCTTGGACTTCCTAGCCCCCATGAGACTATGTGTTGACTTTCACGGAGTAAAACCACTTAGGTGCTCCTCATCTACTGTTAGATACTAATAAAGGCAACAAAAAACCCTTGGTTTCTTTTGTCTACGGTTCAATGTGTATGAGCTGGAGTAATATCATCTCTACAAGTTTGTGAATAGTTTTTGGCTCCGGGGTGTCGCGTTTCTGGACCAGCTTGTATATGTACAGTTGTTCGTATTTATAGAGGTATTTTGTCGTGGTATATTTGAGTCGGCAACATAATTTTCGAACCCATTTCATCATTTTATCGTAGCAGTATAATAAACGGAAACTTGAAATTAAACCATAATAATTGTAAATCAAAACGCTTCCGCTTATGTATTGCGCTGCGACCCGTCACCAACTCTTACAGCGGCGATAATTCATCAAGACGTGATAAGGAACAGTGTTGTGACTTGTGACACGAACGTGTATCATATTACAACCAAATTACGCCTGTGCCCTTTGTGTACGTGCTGCTACGTCTTGTTATAATATTATATTTACCGTTCAATCGATATACTAGTAGTTTCTGCAAAACTTTAATATATTATCATACAACAGTACTTTAGTAAATATTAACTTTATATGCTTTTGTAACTAATGCATCTCTGCTTATTACAAAAGGGATATCGCGTAATATGTGTTTTTTTTTATTTTATTACCTTTTAATATATCCTTTATTTAGTTACTAAAGCTTTCGTATACAAAACTTTATTATTATTTTAATCTAACCTTAAAATGCTACTCATAGATTTATTTCTGTCCTATTTAACACTATTTTCAAATAATAATGTCTAAATATGTATATTGATAGACATTTTTATAGTCTTGAGTGTGTTATAGTACATTGTTAATTTAATGATTAAATTATTCTGTGTGCCATGTTTTAAAATACTTAAGCCATAACTGATTAATGGTATAAAAGGTATTTAAAGTTTTTTTCTTTATTAGTACTGAGCAGAACTATCTCCGAGATCCGATTTCATAGATGGCCCTGACATAGGCCTTATCGGATGGGTAACACTTAATAGCAAAAAAAACATTATTACCCCAATAGTAACCCTTTAAATGCAACAGGCCATTCACGACCATTCTCATTCGGTCTTCGGAAAATAAATTAGACGTATTAATTTAACAATTACGGTGCCGGAAACTTGGCTAGTTGGGTTGAGATAACAATCTATGTTTTTTAATTACACCAATAGGGCCCCAGCTAAGGCGCTCATTTATATGGAAACGTCCAATCAAATTAGCGGTCGGTGACGTGACGTGGAGTGTCGTTACGTTGCGTCTTCTGCATATTTACACCCACATATTTGATATATGCATAGTTAAAAAATATTTTTGACTGCCTCAACCTTCTTCGCTTACACGGTCGTAATAGAGTTATTTTGTGGCCTTTACGTAGGCTTTAATTGCTCACCGGATCATTACTAGCAGTTATAAGAAATATTTCTCACAATTTAAATATATGATGCGTTTATAGTAAAACTAGTTAATTCGGCCTGTCTTCGCCCAGTGTGATTTACATTCAAAATTGACAAATTTCCAAACGCACATTCGTGTTTTTTTTTTTTGGTAACCCGGGGGAAATCTCTGCGGACCTCAGGGGATGGTGAGGTCCCCCCCCTCCGGTATGTCGGACTTGCACCGACTAAAACCCCCTGCGTGTTCCACCTTCCACCTTCCGGGATCGAGGGCACGACAAGGGCCTCATTCTCGATACTCGGCAAGGCGTGCGGCCTCTGGATAGGCCTCTAGTCACTTGGGGAGGGGTGGTGTAAAGAACCACCCCTCTCTCTCGCCTCTCCGCTCTTGAACGGCACGTGGAAACACTTCGCTTCCGTTTACTTTGTGATTAATACAAAATTATCCAAGAAACTAATTGCGCTATAAAGTACTTAAAAAATACACCTGTCCACAATTCCAAAAACTAACTAATGATATTCTAATCGCCTGTTCACATTTCAGGTGTGTTTTCTCACCAAACCTAACAAGCCAATGCATTAAATTATTCAGAAACGTCGGATCAAATTAAACTGCGTTGACGTGACGTCATTCCGACTTGAATTAATCACTTCATTAAAAACGTTCGTAAAAAGCGTATTCACAACCCTAGTGTTGAATTTTATTCGAATGATCATTGGATATGACATCGGTTACGAACGGTTGAATAAAAATTTGATTGATGTACCATTTTGGAGCGGTTTTGACGAAGTGTATATTGATTCGGTTAAATTAATTATTTCACATGTACATACTTTAACCGTTTGAATGTGGAGAAGCCCGATAACACTCCTCTTGTGCTCCGATTTGTTTTCTCAGTGTGGTATGCATTTAAGTTAGTTGCGCTAGCGTAGCATACGATTACTCGGTTTACAACTAAAACTGTCCAAAGTAGTTAGAGTATTTTAACGAATTTGTTGTTTTATTTTGTTGATCTCATAATAATTTTCATTAACCCTATTTTTTATATTTTTTCCTTTAACACAATTTTTATAATATAAACCACTTATAATTATCATATATAACCACGCTATAATCGTTTCGACTTGAGTAGAGTTATATTACTGGCTGTATCCACTTTGAGCTTATATGTCGTGCCTAACGCGACCAGTAGCGCCTCTGGTCGCCATTTTAAAGGTTTCCTCGCAATTTTTTCCTTCACCGGTGATTTGATGCCTAAATTTATAACCTACCTAATTGTGTAAAAACCTTAAAGTGCGTGCTGAGGTTTGAACTTATGAACATTAGCGCCGCTGCGCATGGAAACCAGTCCTTTATCCACTTGGCCACCACAGAAACAAGCAACAGTTATATAGGTGCCAATTATAGTACCTTATTACAAAACTAGGTGCGGGTACCAAAAAAGCCGCGCCGGAACACGCCAGCCAGTGGTTGTAGGGAAAAAATGATGCAACATTATTTTTACGTTATAATTCACAGCTGCTCAATCCTATGTCTTCACACAAATTATACGAAATAACACATTTTCAACCGCCACGATTCTAACTATAATATGGACGGGTAGAGTCAAAATTAACCATAATTGCTTAATTCCGAAGAGCGGCATTTGCCCAGATCTCGACCGATGAGATGGATATATGAATTATTTGAGGAGAGAAAGGGAAAGAAACGAACCAAGAGCATTCACATTGGGCACCTTGTACGTAATGGAAATGTGTGAACGGTAAAGAAATCATTAAAGTGGCTGACTGAGACGCATTAGTTGATCAACTTGTATAATATCTTTGCTTTATTGGTTACGCTCTTTCTTTGGGAAAAAGTTTTACGGCTGATGTCATTGGCCCAAAGACTTGCTCAGACTACAATCTTTTTTTAATAGAAAATAAAACAATGATTTTCTATGACCAGAGATGGGCAAAATGTAATCTAATTAATAAAGATTAACGATTACAAAATGTAGTCGTAATTTTAATTTTATTGCTCTGTAATTTTGATTAAATCCATTTAAAACATTAAGAAATCATAAATGTATATGCAATCTGTGATTCTGTAGTGTTTAAAATATAAATGAGCAAAATGCAGTCATATTAATGGTAAAAAACTTAAAATGTAATCGTAATCATTTTTATTAATCTGATTACATTTTGCCCATCTATGTCTACGATTTTTTTTATATAATCACGCTTGTCTTCAATCATACCTGGTAGCAGATGAAATTGAGGGCGATGATAGACTGCGTTTGCTCAACAAATATTCCCTCTTCTTCAACCATTCAATCAATTTCAAAATGTACAATAATAATTAAAAACCGTCCAATCAGACTTTATAAGTATTGACATCACTGCTGTGTAATATATGTGGTATGGTAGGGCAATTGCCCGAATTGGTTCGTGACCTCAATACACAAGTGTAAAGACCGTTATAGTGACTCGCATTGGCTTGTTACGTTTCGGGATCAGCTTGTAAATGTCCAGTAACATATACATAGCGACCTTAAGTCGTGGTATATGTAAGCCGATATGACGATGGAGACTCAATAGATTTTCGTCCTTTGATAGTCGCTTTCGTTTTTGGACTACACTGTACTTATGATCTGGTGAAATATAGTCACTTTATCGAGCCAGTATGAAAAAATCATGCCTATAATGTAGGAAAACTAGAGTAGAATATACCATTCAACCACCTCGTTCCTTGTCCAAATCGAAGCGAGACATATGGCCTAATAATACTTTATTACCATGTTTTATCTGCTTTACAACATTAGAGCTTGCATGAACACGTTCAAAGAAATAACCCATATCATAAAATCCGTAGCGAAATAAATTTTACCGTTGTTCTGCTCATTTAGTAACCGCATCGGATCTGTAAGCGTATTTTGTGGTTAACCCACTAGTGCGTACGTATTTGAGGCAAAAAATGTTTATTAATCTTCGTGTATATTCTAAAACCATAACATGGTAACAGGTTTTTTTGATGATCCATGCAGCGATGTTCGAACCACATGTAGCTCCCGTTAACTTAGCCGGTCAGTGGACCGGAGGAAGTCTGCTGCCCGGATGAGAAGGAGGCGGTGCACAGTGTCCGGCGCGCCGCCTGAGTGGTAGGCTCTTTTCTCCTACCCCTTCCAGAGAGGCAGCCTCAACAAGGCATTACGCTGCCCGGGCGTCAGGAGATTTTGGTTTCCCAGGCTCGGGTGGAGCGATTAGAGGGACACCCCGGTGGTTTTTAGTCAATAGGAGTCTGACACACCGGGATCGCTGCCCTAACAGCTTCCATGATGATCCGATCTTGGATTTTTCTCTGGGACAACAAAAAAAAACTTCTGTTAACTGCATTCAAATCGTCATCAATGATTTGCAAAGAACAGGAATGATAATATAGCCTGAGGTGTCAAAGAGTAAAATGCAATATAGCCCCAGTCTCCTTTAGATTTATTTAATGTAGAAAATCAGAATTAGAATGTTGAGATCGTTTCTTGCCATCTCAGTAAAGAGAACATGTGTAAGAAGAATCTTCCTATAGATTTTTACGGTGAGATGATGCTACGCGTTTCATCACGCGTAGTTTTAAGTCACCGTATTCGCTACTTTCTGAGATAGCCTCGCTTAATCATTCAGCGAAGAATAATGAAACCGGACAGTGAGGAAGACTACCAGTGTTGTTGGTATTGGATAGTAGTCAGCTTGGAATTTGAAATTCAAATTAGTTCCTGGCCAATCCGAAGATACTTTTCCGAACGTGTTAGAGCATTTTTTTAAATCTGACTCAGTACAGTGATTGCAAGATACCTGATAGAAAGCATAGTGCAATCCATAAATCGAGTATGATTATCGTGAGGGAGCTATCTGCCGATAGTCGCCGCGATCATGTTGGCAAATATCTCTTCACGCTTCGTTTATAAACCCCCATATCATAGGACGAAGGGAACAAGCTCGCCGGAAGACCATTCCACAATCCAATGACTCGACAATGTTTAGAGTTAGAGAACTTCTTAGTTCTAGCTGAAATAGAAGTCACAGTAAACTGTGTCACAGTACCTCCGTGTGCTTGGTTCTATTAAGAAAGGAAGAGGGTGGAATGAGGTTGTATAACTCTTAAGAACACTCGCTGGGATACAGAAGATAAAAAACGGTCAGAGAGGTGATGTCTATACGCAGTTGAAGGTGAACAAAAAATGAGATATTCCCATATTTTTTATGGTTTGAAAGAAGATACTCATTTTGGATCTCTAATACTAACAACTCCTGGAAGAATACTTTATTTATACACTCCTCTTAGATCAGCATTTAGTCTGTAATCCTTGCTGTGGTTATTAATAATAACTTTATTTCAGATTTCGCCAAAATTAAAATTACATAAAATTTTATACTTAATATTAATTTATTACATAAATACCCGAGTGGATGAGCTTCTTCACCCAAAACTAAATAAAAGGCCCATCCACTTTATCAGCTAAAATACTCAAAATGCCATCAGTACTGCCCCTCAAACGCTGCAGCATCGAGGCACACCGCCGACGCATGACTGCATGAAAATCATGCAATCCTGCTTCGGCAAACATACCTGACGCACTACAGAATCGGGGCAGCCCCAACAACACTCTGAAAGCATTATTATACTGAATACGCAATGTTATGTTATGTTAATGGGTAGAATTAAAAACTTAATCTTTTATGAATTCTTTAGACATAATGATTTCTTACGATAGTCACTTTCTCCGAGAAAAGTTTCTCGATGATAGCTTTAAAATTTACGTAACATTCAACTATTTTAACAGAAAAAGAAAAATAAGGCATTTGAAATATTCTATCAAATTGATTGTAATAATTTTAAACTAAAGTATCACATAAATTTCTTTCTGTTTCAGATGCCACCGTCATTCGGAAGTCATCGTAAAATCAGTTTGTTAAGGTAAACAATTCTCTTTTTATAATACCCCAATAAGCGAGCGTTCACTAACAAGCTTCTATACAACTATGTGGTCATAAAATAAAATAGGTTTTTTTTTTAATATGAACAGGCAATTGAAATAAAACAGTACGGTTAATTTATGCTACAATCGAATTCGAATTTATTTTTAATGTACACGGAGTACAAAATCAGGACGTAATTATTTGTTTTTAAATTGAGTTTGTAATTTATTTAAATAACTTACAAATTGTATTCCTATTTTTCACATGCTTGTTGTTAATGTTATTTTTTACGGCTGTGGGTACATGTCTTTTGATCCCATCGTTCTTATTTTTTAATATTCAGTCATCTCTGATCAACGTCAAAACCAACAACCTGTAGGTACACAAAACGTCTATTATATCTTTATTTTAATGTGTTTGGGTTCACTACGCTTTAGAATCGCCTTTGTAATTCCGTTTCTTTGTCAACAATTTCTAAAGTATAAGACCTTTTAAGCAGTAACGCAATAAGCTGATCTTTCACACTTACCAATCGTTATATAATTTTGCCGCCAACGCACTTACGTGCACACTGGCTGTGTTAGACTGTGTGTGTGGCTTCTATTCTAAGACATTACGTTCCGGGCTAGCATCGAGTCCGCACGGAACTTCACAAGTTCTATAGAATGCAACGTCAATTCTAAACGATATGATCACTCCCGAAAACCCAAGCGACGCGCACTCCATCCCACGCCATCAGAAGTTGATATTCAGTTCCACCACCAGCTCAAAAATAGAAATAACACGTCCAGGAGATCACAGCAACGATATCATCGACGCTCCGATTAATGAAACAAACAACACACCCGCTTGCGTTCAACGCTCAGACACCAGTCTCTTGTTACTTGCTTTAAATTAAAGATACTTGACTCAAAAATGCAAACGCTTGCAAAATTGCCTCAATATATTTATTCTTTTAACACGATTTTCCAAGATTTTTATTCCTTGAGATATGTCTTCTTGTTACTTCAAAGCGTGTGATGTAGTCCTAGATTAGACCAATTACTGTTTAAAAACGCAATTATAAAACACTATGACCTAAATACCATTTGTTTTTGTTCTAAGCATCTATATAAACGATATGAATTTTAAAAATATGCAGATATGTACAAATTTATGCAACATGTTTCACGTTTAGATGCTTTATGGTGGTAAAATGAATAAAGAGAAAAAATATATTACGAAATATGAAATTGTACGTACTTAATATCATTAGGAGCGGAAAATTACCGTAAATCCAATTTTTTCCGGCGGCTCACTTTACAGGCCATAAAATTTTGTATATTCAGTCTATTTATTCATACGGGACGATCGTAAAAACGTGCGGTTTTACAGCAGTCGAGTGGGTAATACCGGAATCTCTCCTTTAATGTTTTCGAAATCTAATTTGCAAAAGTGTCTGGTTTCATTCTTCGAAATAACTGAAGTATGTGCTAATAAACAAAAAGTCCTACACTTAGAACCCTTTCTTTGTATTGTAAGCTATATTTAATGCCAGCCCACATTAACTTGCAGCCTAGAACTTTTAAGTCTTCGTAATGAAATTGTTTCCTCTTGCGTCTTTTATCGAACCTGCAACAGGGAGTGTTTTGAAGAATTGTCTCATCTGGTGCCCTTATTCCTGAGGCGTACACCGCGCAGTTGACTATTGGCTTTTACACAATTTAAAGAGTCCTCGGATCGCAACATTTACCACAGCATTGACGACCTGATAGCGTTATGATTAGTGACCCCGCAGGTAACGCTGAAATACCTTGGTTGAATCCCAGTGGTGGCGCACTTGCCTATGATAAATAGGTTAGGTATATTTTGGATGTGTATATGTATTTAAGTATGTATATCTTTGTCTAGTACCCATAATACTAGCGCAAGCGTACTTTGGGACTTGGAAAAGCGTGTGTTATTGTCGACACATATTATATTATTATTAGAGCGGTTCTCTAGAACTTTCTTGTTGCACACTTTAAAGTTGCGAAATAGGCTTCCTGGCCCAATATTTCCTCTGTATTGTGGCGTGTGGCTCGTCAAAAAAGGCTTGAAACCTTTCGTCCAGGGCTTCTTTTGAAATAGTTTATATTCCGCACATTTGTACCTACAAGGATAGTGCCTAGAGAAACGTGGACCTGGTCGGATGTATGCTGTGCCTAACAGTGAGTTATTATAGGAAAGATATGCAATGTTACCTCAGTAACTTATAGATAAATGGACTAGTCAAAGTATGTTTTTACCAACTTAAACCGTTAAATAGTGCAATAGATTCTTCTCCCTGTTTGTTGAACTGAAATGGACATTGAGCAGTGTAAGATATAATTGCATGTCATTTTTTTAATTCTTAGAAAATCTATCTAATTCATAGTTATCAACAAGGATCATTTTAACCAGTCGATAGGAAAAGGACAGTTTAATGCTTCCTGTCTACTCCAAAAAAGGATAGGATGAAGCAATAAAAAGTAATACAAAACGAATAAAGAATTAATAATAAATTTAATTGATATCCGGCAATGCGGCAAATCTTATAGGGATTAGATGTAAAATGTCCATAGAAAAACTATTTTTATCATGGGTACTACGGTATCTAATCTTGATATAACCGAAACAGTATAATATATCTATGTGAAATACTACTTTAGGCTACTTTAAATAACACTTTGGGTTCCATTAAAAAACTCATTACATATATGACAGGAAAAAGCGAAATCATTACATTTATTTCGATGCGTACAAAAAGTTCCGATACAATTTTATAAACACAAAATGATGTTCAATTTTTTTGACGCGCTAGCATCCGTCGTTTCATAATTAATTTGTTAAGTTTTTGCTAATTTATTTTTTCAGGCATGCCCATTTTAACATATGAGGATATTGATCTTTTTTTTGACCAAAAAAAGTATTAACGTTTTAAATTTTGACTCCTGTCGCTACGTCTCGATTCTCGTTCGGTGAAGTTGTAAAAGCCTTTCCTGGACAACGACATTTTATCCTGCCAAAAAAACCATGTCTCTTCGGGATTATGTTTTGATGTCTGAATATCTCAGTTTTTTTTTAATGTTGCCGGTTTGAAACTGTGATTATCGGTTAATTTTATGTATACAGTGTGTAATAAATGTAGGAATGTGAGTAGAATGGAACATAGATGCAAATGATATAGATGATAAGGAACAGTGTGAAAGGCATATAATGTATAGCAGAGAGGCAGACAGATTTGAGTGGCGGAGGAAATAAATTGTTGTAAGTGTCATGGTTGAATATATTTAAAGAGTCAATGCACTAAAACGCACTGTAAGGTTATTTGAAGTTCAACGCGTGATATCTAGGTTAAGCGAATCACATACACCGCGCGCCAAATAAAGATAGATTCAAGTAAAGACTGCCTTTCAATCAATACGCCTCCCACAAGCGGTAGAGGCCTGGCCACAACTGGTGGCTCATCCTCCACAACTGTCGACCCTGACGTGATTGGTGTGGTCCACGATTAATAACTAAACATACAAAGAAATAATATTTACCTTAGAATCCATTTTAGATTAAAATAAATAGCTATTTAATGGAAAAAGTAAATTCGTTACGTTTTTATACTTTTTTAGAAGAAGTTTTACTTCTCGAAGCTAATAAATCCCGCCATTTCAGGATTTACTTTCTGAGAAATTATGAAATGCTAATGCGGCTGTCGCTTTTAATTGAATTAGAGAATATAAAGAAACTACAAACATAAACCAAAAGTGAAGCAAACAATAGATTCCTAAGTAGGACAACGTTGAAAATTGCTGATATATCGTTATCATGGTCTTCTGGACATTCTGTTTCTTTTTTTTTTTTGGTTAATGTTAGATCTGGACAACGACAAGATGCCTGGGTGCCAAAATGTTGCGGGGAATTGGTGATTTTTCTGATGGCGTGGGATGGAGTGCTGTCGCTTGGGCCTCTATTATGACATCAATCAGAGATTACTGAATATTAAAAATGCTAACGACGGGCTCAAAAGGTGTGTCTTCAGAGCCATAAAATTTAATATAATAATAATATAAAAGCGCAATCACAAGCGGTACCAATTCGTAGGAAATGAAATTCGCTAAAATAAGTCGTGGTGCACGATTTTGCATGATGCGCATCACTTCGCTTCACTTGTATGAAAGTGGAAGCAAACAATTCTGTGATGAAAAAAATGTGATATTATTTTCGCTGTGAGAACTAGATGATTTTTCGTTCGCGAATAAATTCACGCGATATTTTCCCGTGCGGTGAAATTCCGCAGTGCGGTCTAAACCTTAGTTTCATAACAACTATATAAAAGCAAGGATTCTATATTTGAAATCGTAACGTACTTATTAACTGCCAGTCGGACATTTTAAAACAGATGTTCCACCTTCGCTCTGACGGATGGGTCAGACGAGGTCGGGCGCCATCTTGGATGAGTCCCGCCAATCCGGGCATCCTGGGGTGCCTGTCGACGGAAAACGAAATAATTACCAGCATCGTGACTTTGTAAGCTGTTTCAGGTTTTAAACATATGTAATTTCAGAGTTTCTGTTGATCGGAGACAGAGGAAAATAAACTATCGCCGTATTGCAGCCGGGAAGTATTGTAAGTTCACTTTTAAATAAAGGAGTCAGCTTGAATGTGTGTTCTTCTTTTTGATTATAAGATTTCGTTTTATAATCAAACATTCCTGGAATGAAATATCGATTTTACAATTGATGTCGGACGGAAGTATCTTTCTTTACACACAAATGCGTAAAAAATAAAGGGCGAATAACTTATCATTTATTTTTATCTTTTTATTCATCATCATCAGCCTATTCTAGTCTACTGCTGGGCATAGGCCTCTCCTAACAAGTGCCATTGAGCCCATTGAGTGTATTGATCTTTTTATTGTTTTAAATAATTCCAATAGCGTATTATTTATTGTTAATTAATAGAGTCAAGGAAGGAAAGGCAAGACATCACTTTACTCTGGGACTACATAGGGTAATAAATAAATAGATAATAAAGGTATTTTATTGCTAATATTTTATTAGCACTGAAAAAAGTTGTTAAATTAAAATACATTGTAGAAAAACTACACTTCCAACCATATTTTGCTTTTATTAATTTAAAATATCCAAAGTAAAAGAAAACCTCTTACTAATCGCTCCAAAATGCTCATTACTATAAGCATTTAAGAAGGTGATATAAAAAAATTAACTTTAGAAGTAACAGACTTAAAATTACTATAGTTACATATTTGATTTTTTAAATTTAAACATAGTAATTATCGACTATAAGATCTGCAGATAACGGTATCAATATTCTTCATTGTAAGCCGTGGTGGCTGCCGGCAGAATGGAATAGCACCCCCCTCTTCTTGCTGAGGTGTCGTAAAAGGCGACTAAGGTATCTCTTTAACACCGCAATTCAACCAGGTGTTCAGAGAAGGAAAACTTGACCAAACCTGCATCCTGCTCCCTCCCGATCGTACTGGTTCTCCTTTCCATCGGGCCTGAGGGAGCTCGGACGAGAGAGTGCTTTTCAGGCAGCGCGTCCAGTTATGCACTTAAATATCTCCTGCGCAATTGACTGTTTCCGAAAACTGGGCCTTGATTTTCTTAATCGGCGTTGAAACAGTCGCCGTGGCCGAATCCGGCTAGGACATCATCATCATCATCATTCTTCATTGTTATTTTTTAACCATATCGATGCAGATGCCTATGATAGAATGCTCTTGCCCAAAAAAAGCCTATTAACTATAATTTTAAAGCCCTGCAAATAAAAAAAAAAGTGGAAATACGTACACAGCTGATTGATGTATTAATTACGGAAATATATTAATACTTTTACAGCCGGGCACACAATGCGATGCGGTGGCTGCGCGGGGCCAGAGCGCTGTTGCTCCGTAGTTTTACATACAAACATCAATGGTGCGCACCGCTTGCGTACCGGATCTGTGCTTTGCGTGACGAAGCGGAGAGAGGATTGGTTGTATAGAACAGGAGATGGGCAAAATGTAATCTGATTAATGATGAACGATTACAAAATGTATTCGTCATTATAATTTTCTTGCTCTGTAATCATGATTAAATTTATTTAAAACAGTAAGAAATGATAAAGGTGTATACAATCTAGGATTTGGTAGTGTTTAAAGCATAATTGAGCAAAATGCAGTCATATTAATGGTAAAAAACGTAAAATGTAATCGTTAATCATTTTTATTAATCTGACTACATTTTGCCCATCTATGTATAGAACACGTTGCGATGACGGAGCGATATCGAGTTTTTCGATACATTTTTATGTGGCGTCGCAATGCAATGTGTGCTCGCCAATTCGACAAATATTTGCGTTGAAATACCGCATATCTGTCGCAACACATCATATACACAGGTTCTTATTCAATAAATATAACGTAAAAGCTTTGATATGCAAACAATCGATAATAACATGACATTAAAACGATACGAAACCTCTACGGCAGGCATGTATCGACTCACCGGCGTTTCTGTTCCGGCAGCTTCCAAACTTTCCACCTGTCGACCTATCTCATTTATAATGAAGACGTTTTGTTTCCGCAGGTGTGTATCGACCTTTTATTATGTTGTTTAATTCATTATGCGCTTTGTTTTCTTATACAAGTTTTTGTACCGCAAACTTTATACCTACTGGCTCGTTTTAAATTATGGTACGTTGTAAACCGTGTCAGTTCGGCCTTTAACAGATGTATGTAATTAAGTTATAAATATTTTTACTTTGTTTTTACTATCATCAGGTAGAATCAACGTGATCTTGTATTCATTACTTGTTATTTTAAAATTGATTTATTTATTTAACATCCAGAAAGGTAGCCCCAACAAGGCCTTTTGTTCCCTGGACGTCTAGACGAATTTGGCTTCCCAGGCCCGGGTGCAGCAATCAGAGGGACATCCCGGGGGTTTTTAGTCAGTAGGAGTCAGACACACCGGGGTCACTGCCCTCACAGCGTCCCTGATGGTCCTTTGTATGATTTTCCCCCGAGATACAAAAAAAAATTAACATAATATTTGCGGACTACTGCACAAATCGATCTAGTCTCAAACTAAGATTGCGCTTTTACTATGGGTACTTATACAAAGTGATTTGACAGACGAGGGAGGATATTCGGCATTCGATTCTTATTCCTTATGTGACAAAAGTGACACCTATTATTAAATTCCTTATAAAATTAAAATGACGGCTATATTTTGTAATCGTTACTCTTTAATCAGATTACATTTTACCCATCTCTGCGCACAACCATACAATACCAGCATCTTTAGATGTAATTATTCCCTTAACAGTTTCTCAATATCATTATATCCCAGATTCGACATTTAATCCTTCAGTCCACCATACATTCGCAATTAGAAGGAGGCTTTGAAAGAGGCCTATGTTTAGCAGTGGATCTATGTGGGCTGAAATTGTGATGATCAAGCAAGATAATAAAACCATTAAACATTTCTCATCTCTGTTAAGTCACATACTGGACAGAGATAGATAGTTTATAAGCATTAACCAATAGTATAATAAAAAAAGCAATACAATGTGACAAGGGCACACATATGACCAAACTGACCTCACTGGTCATAAACAAAGTTATATTACTAATCGAATGTCCCCCATGGGTAGACTTAAAATTACGCAATAAACCTGGACAACTATTTTTGAGTATACAGTTTACAAATTGTTAACCCTTTTTTAAATCTCTATAATATATAACCATTATATTAAAATTTTTAAATATCCTCGACACAAATATTTATTTCTTTATGTGTGTGTGTGTGTGTATCTACTTGTAAACTACTCATTGAGAGCATTTTAATGAGCTCATATACGATACTTCTGATGTAAGTTGCTGAAGAATTGAAAAAAATGCGAAAAAATATTTGCATCGAAAATGTTCACGTATTTCACGTTTAAATCGCCTATTTTTTTTCTCGATGTCTAATCGAAATTTTTAGCTCAGATTCTGAAAGAGCATCAAATTTCGCGTAGGCATAGAGGTATTGCATTGTTATTTTGGTCCGATAACATAAAAAAATTAACACGTTGAAAAGTTAGTAAAAATTCTTCTCATCTCGCGTTAATGGGTTTATAACTCTTTCAAATAGCAACAAAAGTATCCAAGTTAGTGTTTTGAGGCGGTAGGGCGATTACCCGAATTGGTTCGCTTCGGCCGTCGCGTTTCAGGATTAGTTTGTGTACATCCAGTTATTATATAAAACTTTCCATCGTAATATATGCGAGCTGATGTAGCGATGGCGACCAACAACTGCTTTTTGTTCCGTGGCAGTCTTTGCTGTTCTTAGACTATACTGTGCTTTTCGTCAGATGCAGTGGAGTCACTTGGTTCAGCCAGTAAAAATAAAACTAAATTCAGTTAGTTTTTAGTCTTGTTATTATGTCTTAATTTGGTTGAATCTTCTTTTAAAAGAATTTCTTGAAAGAATTTAGCAATGTTATTATAATAATACCTTAGAAGAAGAGTTATATAATTGTTGAAATAACTAGAATTTATGTCACTGTAATCTAGTAATTATTGTATTTAGTGAATGTGAGCGCTATAAAGTTATTTCTTTTTTTTTGTCTGACAACTCTTAACCGAAGTAACGTCTCTGGATTGACAACCTAAACATCATTTTGAGTTTCGAATTTGGTATCATTGACGTTTTCCACGTCAGCTTTTATGGAACAAACGTCTTTAGATATACCATTGATTCAATCAAAAGTAGACTCAATATCAAACGTGATAGGAACTAAATTAAATCACCCTCCCAATCGATCTCGTGACGCGTTTGTAAAGGTATGGAGCAGAGATAAAGCCCGAGATTCGATTGAAGTTTCATGCGATTGAATCGCCGTATTATCGCCTCTATTCACGATCGATTAAAGTGGCGTTTCGTCCAAACACCTTCGACCAATCGGCTCAAAATAAAAGTTATTGAATGATCCCTGATTAGATGATTATCGGAAAGGACGCGATGGGCCTTGCTCAGTCTTGTAAGAACATTTTATATGGTAATTGAAATGTAATATACGAATTCGATTTCTACTTCGTTATCGATTTACGATGATCATATCGAGAACATGAGTATCTGACAGCGTTGTATTGTACCGTCACTGTATATTCGAGTTGAACGCATAATTATGATAAAGACGGTATCGATTACTCGTATGATAATGGAGTATTCGATATCTTCACGGTTTACCGGAACTTTGTCACAAACGTGTCTTTAAAGTTGGACTGTTAAACGCGTTTTAGGGGAGATAAGGATAGCTAATATACATAAAACAATCGTAATATTTATCAAAGGTTGAAGAGAGAGTTTTGAACCAGCATCTCTTCTTCGAGACTATAAAATTATAATTTGTATGTTTGTTAAAGGAGAAGTTACAGTTAAATTAAAGAGAAGTTAGCTTAAGCCGTTGTTTTTTGTGGAAACTTTGGTGGCTTGTGTATTTTTTTGTGTATTTTTTATTTTTTATATATTGCTGCAGGTTTCCATATATATATAAAATAAGGTAATGTACTTATTATGATGGGATTTTTGCAGATTTTCCAACTTAAACTATTAAAATGTTTGGCTATAATTTGTTGGTTGATGTTTAATTTGGTTAGTTAATATCATATTTATCGTCTTAGTTGTCGGACAGAAATGTAATGTGTATATGCCCTGAGGACGGCGATCTGCTTCGCTACTGGTCATGTTAGACACAATATATAAGCGCAAAGTTAATACAGCCACTAATGTATCTCTGCTCACCCCAAAAGGGATATAGCGTAACGATATATTATTATTGTCTTTGTTTAGTTCACTTTTGATTACTATGTTTCTTTTTTTCTTTAATATTAATATACTTTATATATATAACTTATATGTAACTTGTTGGTCTATATTTTGTTGAAAATTATCTGGGGGCACATATATTTGAAAGATATACTAGTCTTAAAACTTTGGTTATATATTATATATCGAGGGGTGAAAGGCTATTTGGTGTAAGCGACATTTTTTATTGTTATAGAAATATATCTATATCACAGATAAACACGCTTTAGGATCGGTAAACACGCTGTATATATTACTATATCACCAGAAAATGTCGCTTAAACCAAATAGCCTTTCGCCCCTCGATATGTTATTGAATTTCATATTAATTATCTGCACTGTGTGCCTTAATCAATAAATAAATTCAAATTCTCATTGACTTACGTTGCAATTTTAATTTATATATAAGATAAAGTAATATATTTGGAGTATATAATAAATTCGTGTTTTTTTAGTTTTTTTGGTTTGACTTTTTTATTTTAATATTTTATTCGTCTAGTTCTTCATATACCTAGAGAACTTATGTCATAGTAGGCGGGGCCGACATGACGGTGGCAACTGTCAATAGAATTGT
This sequence comes from Automeris io, assembly GCA_036320925.1. Lineage (NCBI taxonomy): Eukaryota > Metazoa > Arthropoda > Insecta > Lepidoptera > Saturniidae > Automeris > Automeris io. Next base: position 2,122,182 of record JAUDJH010000018.1, read on the forward strand.
CCTTTGACGGTCGCTACCTTACTTGAACTATACTGTAATTTCAATCAGTTTCGATGTAGTCACTTTGTCGAGCAAGTTAAAAAAAAATCATAACGCTATATCCCTATCGGGGCCAGCAGAGATACATTCGGGGCTCTAATTACTGTAGTAAAAATAAAAAACTTTGTAAATTTTATTGTTATCAATTCTAACGGTAAAATATTTCTTTCTTGTTTCAATACACACATGTGTCATACCGAATTTGAATTGTATCTAGAAAGGACGAAGGGCTAGATAACTTTCACCCTTAGCAATATTTTCCCAAAATTATCTATTTGTAACAGTTCATATTTTAGCCAGCAAATGCTTCCGGACAAGGCCGAGGCTGAATAAAACATAAGGCCGCGTAAGGCGGTCGCACCCAACGAAAGCTATTCACACAAAAATTTATAACACGTCAAATCTTCGGAGAAATAGTTTCCTACGGGATAGAGACGTTTATAAAACGGATAAAATTAATTGTGCAGTCTTCGGACGCATCTGCCGATGCCTATGGCCTTTTTTTGTTCGCCTCTGCCCTGAGGCGAATAAACTTGTACCTTTATGTCATATTTTGTGTGGTCATCCATGTTCCCTTTGTTGAGAACTTCATTACGCGGCTAGTGAGTATTATTTTTCGGCATTTGTTTCACCAGTTAGCAATTTATTGTGGCTGTGGTGAGATGATAGTTAATGAATCGGTATGCAACTCTAGGTATTTCAGATTAAGTATGGATTTAAATACCACAAGTTCCCCGTTCAAAGAAAACGTCGCGAAGAAACTCGCATGGATCTAATAGAAATACTATATAAATATATCTATATATAATAGTTGGGCACGACATTTAAGCGCCAAGTGCTGCTCACCCCGAAAGATATAAAGCATGCCAATGTATTTTTTCTTTCCGCCAGGTTTTTACATATTTTGAAAGTTTCGTAAACACTTAGAGACAACTGGTCATACTACTTTGTGTCGTTTTTCAAATAGTATTTATTATCACGTCATATATCTATACCTTTTACGTGCCGCAATATTTATTTATCCAATTCACAACACGAAAATGTCATTATATTCCGTGTCCATATACAGAAATAAATATAAACGACAGATGGTCACATGTTCCCTATACCCATATTTTTATTGTTCAATGTTTTTTTATTTCAATAATAGCAAACGAAATGTGTAATTTTAAATCATATAGTGCAGGAACAAGGTACATTTTCGTCTGGAGTTGATCTGGATTCACAATAAATGCCGTATGCACAGAAGTACAATGGAACGATTTGTGATTATTCTTTTTTGTGTATAATTTTATCAAAAAGACGTAATAATGCATGCGAATGGGAATTTATTTTAAATTACCCACAATAATAATAGTGCGGTAACTTAATTTAATAACTTAATAAAGCCACTATAATAGTTCTACTTTAAATAGAGATTTTATTGAATAATTTATTTTGGTCTTTTTCAAGTGCACTAATCTTTTTGATTTTATTTATATTTTATTAAGCTGTATCCGAAATAAATAAAATAAAATGAATAAGTAAATGGAAGTAGTAGTGAGCATGGAACATAACTCATACAGCGGATGGAAAGGTAGAAAAGTTCTCAATTCGAGACCAACGTACTAAACGCAACGACAAAAATTCTAGCAATTTCTCTGTTTTGAATCGTATTACGTTAATAATGGCCACCATTAATAGTTTTCCTTTTATATTTCGTATACAGACCGTCACGATTTTTTTACAATTATAGTGTTAAAATAAAATAGTGCTTCCCTCTTCATTATACTGAGGTATTGTAAGAACCAGATAGGGTTTATAACATGTCACATGGCTAACCTAAGCTGCTGCATGCACTTTTTCTGCATATAGTGCACATGGTAATGAGGAGGCTGACAGGCTGGCCAAGGAGGGAAGTCTTGAAGGAGAGTATTATAATTTTAGACCAGATTATACGGAATTTTTACCCAAATATAAAGAAATTTGTTTTAATGCATGGAAAAACTTTTTTAATGAACGATCTTTGACCAAAGGTATATGGTACAAGACGCTAGTATGTGAGCCTCCTCATGTGCCATGGTTTGCTAATGAAGTCATTAGCAGACAACTTATAGTGGTAGCACACAGGCTGAGGGCGGGTCACATTCCATCAGGCAAATTTAATCATCTGATGAAGCTTGTGGAGTCACCGAACTGCAGCACGCGTAAGCAAGTAGATGACGTACAACATTTGCTGATGGAGTGTGTCCGATCTCAGTCTGCAAGAGATTCTCTGATAGGAGCCTTTAGCCTGAACAAATTTGATGTAGGCATGTTCTGCGGAATTTTAGCGAGACCTTACTCAGCCGAAGCAAAGGAGTTGTTCAGGCTGATGGCTCCCCACCAGAAATAAATGTTAGTAGTGCATGTTTAGGATACGATGGGGCTGGCATGTGCCGAGGCACAAACGTCCCTTAAATAAATAGAAAAAAAAAAAAAGTGCACACTCACCAAGTACCATTGAACAAGCATGGTGGGTTAAATGTCTAAATCTCTTCTCATGAATTTCACAGATATCGTGGAAAAGGGAAGGGAGACCTCTGCCCTGCAGTGGGACGAAACTGGCTAGTAATAATTTTACAAGACATGTGCGCGATTTGGATAGCACACGGCGCTATGTGGCCCCATGGCGCCAAACACATGGTGGGGATCATAATAACATTTAAGGGCGGTTACGCACTGGATTAGAATCCGTGAAAATACGGATTAGAATACCGGACTGAATTCAGATGTTGGTTTTCGCTCTACCTGCGATCTCAATCTGACAAAATACTCATCTAGAAAACAACTTAGTTCGGTAGCAAAAAACAATGAAATAAATAAAAAAAAAATACTTAAAAATATTATAGAAATAATAAAAGAAGTGTATGGTCTAATATGGACGTCACGCCATTACTATTTCCACTTGCCGGGCAGTAGATTTGAGGGAGTCTGCTCTTGCCTGGGAGAAAGGTTTTGGAGGGATGGAACTTAATCCTTTTCCCTCGCAGAGAGGTAGCCTCAACAAGGCTTCTTGTTCCCTGGGCGTCTGGATGAATTTGGCTTCCCAGGCCCACGTGGAGCAATCAGAGGGACACCTCGGGGGTTTTTAGTCAGTAGGAGTCTGATACACCGGGGTTGCTGCCCTCACAGCGTCCCTGATGGTCCTATGCAGATTTTTCCCCTGGAATACAAAAAAAAAACTATTCCCACTAAACCACCGTTAGTACAATGTATATATGAATATAGGAAGAGTTCTATGGCTATTTCGGACCGTCAATATTCTATTATAAACATTTTAACGGGTCTTATATCCAAGTTACCTTACTTTTAACTATCGATGTTTCGACCTGGTTACACAGGTCTTGGTCACAAGCAGACTGACGTGGTGCCGAATTTTCATCGGTGTCATCAATATTCTAATCTGAATCAGGAGAACAACGGATGTCTAATGTAGCGCATAAGCTATCATACAAATTGTTCTATAGTTACTTTTGAAAGTATTTTCACGGATTTGCATCGGATACAGTGCGTGAACAGCCTAAGGCAACTTTACGATTCAACTAAAAAGAATAGTTAAACTTACCCTCGGAGTCGTAAAGTTTATTCACCACTTGTCAGGATGACTCCAAACAGTTTAGATGCCGAGTTTTGTTTTATCTTTTTAATGTAGTTTTTTTTTAATTCGGGTATTTTGGCAAGAAGCTGAAAAGGTGCAAAGTTCCACTTCTGATAAGCAACCGGCGAATATTTGTTAAGAAAATACAAATACCGGGCTAAGTGGTGGTTATTATTAGAGATAAATGTCTGATAGTGAACTAAAGAAGGGTTATGATGAAGAAAAAGCTTGTGGGGACGTAGACTATGAACAAATTTCCAAAATTATCTAGAACCCTATTAGTATCTAATTCATACAATGATCTGAAAAGTTCAAACTTCAGTATTGTAATAACAGTAGAGATAATATTTTGTAGAATATTATTATCATTTGAATTACATCACGAGCCCTTTAATTATAAATACATTTCATAGATGATGATGAATATGGTACAACTACTTTTTTTTTGTACCCGGGGGAAATCCCTAACGGACGTCGGGGGACGGTGAGGGCCCGGTGTGTCGGACTTGCAGCGACTGAATCCCCCGGGGTGTTCCACCTTCCACCTACCGGCATCGAGAGTACTACTGGGGCCTCATCCGCAATGACCGGCAAGGCGTGAGGCCATGAGTAGGCCTCTACTCGTTTGGGGAGGAGTGGTGTAAAGAGCCAGCCCTCTCATACATCATTTTTTATAGAGCGGCACAAGGGAACACATTGCGCGCCGCTGGCACTCTTGTTGGAGCATGGTGCAACTACTACACGAAGTCCTATCAGACCTGTGTATTTTTGTGATGGTTATAAATAAATAACAGCGGTTGTAAGCATAAAAATCAATTTAGACAATATACATAAGGGACACGCACACGGTGGTGCCGCGACTAAACATTCCCAAATTCATGCCCTATAAAAAATGCACATACACACGAGTTGCAAATAAAGTTGAACGAACTTAATAAAATAATTATACCGTACCTACTTTACAAGACTCCACCGCAATCCAAATTGCTAAAACAATAAACGTTGACTCTTGCAAAATTAATCATGAAGCTGATTTATTCTACATAGAATCATTGTACATTCAAGAATAATATAACATTACGGCAAACAGAGGGAAATAGACCTTGAGACGCGATGTAAATATGATTTAGTACAATATTTTATATAACAAAAGGTAGGTATAATCAATAACTTTAATGAAGGTATTCGATTACTGGAAATTGAACGGAAGGCTCCGTGCTTGAGGATGTCTATAAATTATAATATTCTATTGCTTAGACAGCTAAATACATCTATTTGAAGTCTAGCGCTCACTATCGGAATAACTATAGAATAAACGTCTTGAATCCTAACCATAAATGCTTAAAATTTATAATCTCACGGAATACTGAGATCTCTGACACAAAAGTATCATAAATATTCACAATAGAAATAACTCCGTTTAATTTTCTATACTGTGATTTATTCTTACACTAAGTACTTAAAATATTATTAGTAACGATAAAACGTTTTTCAGAATTGTGATAGGTATTTCATTGTGTTAAGTACGTACAAATAGCTAGATTCAAATTATGCCGATGAAATTAATTATATTTCCATTTATGGAATAATTTATAGACAGAATAATATATAATTAGTTGATAATATTTTATGAAATAAAGACGTTAAAAACAAATTAATTTTCGTAAATGGAAAATATATTCGTTGCTCTCCGAAATGAAATCTCTTTTATTTTCAACTAAATCTTCATCACCTTAAAAGCACTAATACAATTCTGTAGTTTTTTAATTACTAACAATATTAATACGCAACATACACCACATTTAAACAGATCATCAACACCTTTCTTATAATTTTTTGTGAGATCATTAATACTCACCCCACTAATTCGAAAGTTCATCAATCATCTACCATAAGAAACGCAATTTATCGACCATATGCCGGGTCGAGAATTTACCTGAACCAAAAAAATAATAAAAGCGTGTAAAATAGTGACATCTCAATTTAAGAAGCCAGTTAATAAAAATCAATTTTGTGCTGTTACCGAAATTTGTTCTTGGTATTAGGTTGATTGTTTCTGAGAATATGCAGTTTTTGTTTATTTCAACACTTTAAAATAAGCCGTCGTAGAAGTTTTTGAATACTTGATACGATCTGCAACGGCTCATTGGTCACCATGACTGCGTAGCCGCATCTTCCCACATTCTCGCATTTCTAATTAAACTATAATTCACGTTATCTGAGATCTAGACGACTTTGGAAGTCAACTTTGACAACTCATTCCGTATACATTCAAGTTCGTAAAGTGTGAACATTTTAAAGGATAAATTATCTAGTCGAGGACAAAAATTTTCATCGGTTCAGAGCCCTTGTGACTTCTGAGAAGTTATGCTCGTAGATGCCTATCGATGTTTTTGCTTTGAGTCGTCACCGCTAACGAAGGTTTTTATTGGAGCCTGTTTGTTTTATTTGTCAATCGTTGTGGCCTCAGAAATATCAATTATTTGAATAAGGTATTGTCGACCAAATTAACTTTAATTCAACTATCTGCTTCTTATTATACGACAGTTACTAATACATTTTGTAATAATGTTATACACATTAAAAATGTAACCTGAAATTGCGGATATCGTATATCTAATGTCCGTTAAAGCGGACACAATTAATAGGTTGTTCCGTTTGTCACTGCTTTAATCATTAGCATTTTGCAAGACCGACAAAAGATCGTACTCTGTATATGTCTCGTTTGCAGATAAGGAAACATAAAATTGATTCAAGATTAGTTACTACTATAATGACACAATTTCGATTTTATTACCTTTTTCTTCCAACCTGTCCGATAGTTTATACATCCGTATAATTTCTTTAAATCATGTAATCTAAGTTTCACGATTATCTTTCTAAGTTTCGGATATAAATCTAGTATGATAAGCTAATGATGTTGTGTTCTATTTGAGGTAGGGACATTTTTTTATGTGAAGGATAGTTTGATAGCTTGTAAATCATAAACGCAAATTTGTAACTAATATCTTGGCTCTCGTATGGCTTCTCTCAATAATTTAGCTACAATGTCTAATTTGTTTGAACTAAATTTGCCTAAGTGATCATAAATATTATTTCTTGCTGCGATCGTAAAAGAAAGTGTTATCAAAACAGTAGGCAATAAATTCTTTGTCTCAAACGCACCGGTATAATATTACTCGACACATATGTCGTCAGTTAACGCTCTCTTGTAAACCGTATCAAAATTAAGATAATGGATAATGTCCGTCCAAATTCCTGCTTATTATTAGCCCACAGCAGTCGTTTTGTTATATTTTTTTGGTCGTGTGGGTGGTGCTCACCGTTACGTATTGGAGCGGGCCCATAAAAGCAAACAGGTAATAAGCTTTGAAATTGATAATGAGTCTATGTGCCTTGATACGTGCGTGTTTGATGGTGTAATTTTGAATTATTGCCTCATATCCTTAGACTATTTTATGCTTTATAGCGCTGCACTACAATGTATATCTGATATCATTGATATAATAACAGATTCCTTGTCTTTATAAAGGTATACCAAGTGCTCATTTAATTCCACTTTTATCTTATAACAATTGTTTAAAACGTATATTTTAATAGTTCAGAATACCCTATGGCCACTATATCTTTCAAATGTGTGATCGAAACCAGAAATGACGAACTAGTTGCCTGTAGCTTATGGAGACATTTAGTTTTGCTAAGGCATTTTCATAATTTAATCGTTAAAGTAATTTAATCACTGTTAATTGAAGGTAAACCTGAAACATTATATTTTAATTGAAAAACTTATAAATACAGTTTAGAGTTTTCGCTATCTTTGTAACTATGACTATCGAATTAAATTATCGTCAGCTTTATTAATAAATCAAAATGACTCACATTTTACAATAACATTAGACGATATCTAATATTTGCGAAACGTTCACAGCTGACACATGTCATAACATTCGTTACTGACGCCATTGGTTTTGTTTGTTTTCTTTCTATATTTCGACCTCCCCCAATTCGTTTGCTAGTGTTGTGCTATACTGAATTTCATTTGTTTAATTGAGCAGCCAAATATTTGGCCTCGATTCTCTCTATGTCGTTAGTTCTGTTTTCGTCCTGTCAATAGATTCACTAATAAAGGACAACACCGTATTTTGGCACATAGATTTCAACATCCAACTCTGATTCGTGTTTGGTACATTTTAAAGCTCATTTTGCTGTGACTTCTAATTTAATAAAATTGTTATAGGTAGAATTGGGCTGTGCAATCGACGGGCTGTAATCAATATAGCGAAAGTTCAATAGCGTTGCTAATTTTGGTCGTTATGAAATCTATTATTCTACTAATTACAACATGTATTGCGTTAATTGCTTCAGTTCAAATTTGTATCTCAAAATTATTTGCTGCTTTTCCTTTTGATGTAACATCAAATGCGTAACTACTAATTTCAATACTGTACCAGCTGAATATAAATGAATCATAATTACAGATGTATACATTATAGTTGTTGAACCAGCTTCCTCGTTTTCATTTTGAACTTTACATAATTGAGACTAAAATTATGTCTGCGTAGAGTATAAAAATCATTAAATTATTATTAAATATCTGAGGTGGAACGACGGCATCTATAAACTTATGGAACAGTCTTAGGGGCAAGCAGCATGAATAAGATATTTGTGAAATTATGAAAAAGAAGCACAGCTTGCATATAGTGAGTACAGATTTTCTGATGATGATGATTCAATGTTTATGTAAATTTAATGCTCTATTATTTATCTGACTAGTATTTATCATCTATATGCGATACTTCTCGATGTATTCAATCGTATATCTACAAATATGTTCTTTGGATTTTATTGACTTAATTTGAGTAAAATGTATATCAAACTCTAAACTATAGGACGATAAAATGATTAATCTTTCTTTTTTAAATTCTTCTGGGAAGGAATTCGCCTGGACAAATAAAATTAAACCTTTTTGATTCTTCACGTGTAGTAAAAATTTACAGCTCCAAGTTTATGTGAGACGTGATGCCTTGTAAGGTTTACTATCCATTTTATGTGATCGAAGTCACATCAGAAGTCACAGTCGGAGTTCTGACCATTGACCACAAGCAATGCATTCTCTTTAATCGTTATAACATGCCCGCTTCCAGTATTTTATTGTTGCTATTATATTAAGTAGCATCGATTTGCTGCACTTAATGTTATCAGTTGATAATTTATTGTTAAATCTTCCCCGTCTTTATCAATACATGGATGACTTCCTAACATACGTCTTTGAGTTTGAATAGAATACATGATATATACTTTTAATCATTGTGATTTTTAAGAATGCCTTCTGCATTTAACCTTCGACATGTCTCTTCCTATATTTTAGCGTTAACACGCAGAGTATTGATAACTTTAGTAGTCTAGTAATATAAAATATGTAAGCTTCCCGACTAAAATTCTGTACGTAATTCTACGTTTTCTTTTAGAGCTTTATCTAACCAAAACCAAGTGATTCTCCGTTCATCCAGTAATAAATCGTTCGTAAATGGACGAGCAGTTTCACAATAAATATCTGATCTAACACCGTCTTCCTGCCCACGCCCATAATTCAAAGAGAATTATTTGTATAAATTAAATAAATATTTCAAGCGGTGACATTCCCAAGGAATGTCCTTGCTGCAAAATTATTTATAGAATTTCTTAAGTTTTATGACGTAAATTAATTAAACTAAATGCTTCATAAAACAGTCTTTATATAGTATCTAACAGTAATTTTGATTGCTAGCTCTACCAGATAAAATCTTTCCGAGTTTATTATTCAATGTTTTGCTTATAATCGTCTGTCTCTACGAAAAGTCAGTTTTGTTTGCCGTAACTTTCATTAGCAACATCTTTATAGCTATCGATAGTATTACTGAATAGATATCAAATATATCGAATAATTCGATGGCCTCTGGCTAGCAATGCTTTACTTTAAATTATATTTCTTTATTAGAATGAATATTCCTTATAAAGGCATAAGGGTAAAATGTATTTCTAATTCTATTTAAATCAAGAATGATTAATGTAATTTTTATTGAAGAACGTTTTCTTTTAATCTGTTCAATTTTGTATCTGCTATTATCTTAGAATCTTCATCATAATCTTATTTGCTCTACTGCTGAGTATAAGACACTTCCCTGTCATGCCTTAAGGATCTTATTAATACAGCTTATGCCCAAGTTTTACACATATCCTTATAATATCGACTCACTAATAGATCTTTGATACCCCTTTGTTCATCATTCCGTGTAGGTCTTACTCCAGAGACTATCAGTGTGCTTGGCCCGGGATACTACCCATCGCCGTTTAAATGACGTTATGAAATTCACAACATCTTAAAATTTTGTTTTCTATCTTGTGTTGATTTTTTTTTTCGAATTGGTGATACATTGGTAGCCGGGTCAGGCTTTCTCAATAAAACCGGGCTAGCTTGTGTTGATATTACGAACTCAGTCCTATAGTTTAATGCGGAACATGATAAGTTCTAGAGCTTCATGGCAATCTAAATATATGAACGTATAATTGTATTTATTAGCACTGCAGTAACTGATTAGATTACAGATGAAGTCGTATTCAGAGTTAATAAAGTTAATTCGCTTTTGTTTAACGATGCTTATAAACATGAGCTTAACGATGCCATAAATTTCGCAATAATTTCAAAACTAAAGGTGTACTTAGTGTTTGATTATCGGTGCTGTAAAACACATGATGGCCCCGAGTGGGTGTTAAGTCATTTTCTGGTATTCTTACGGCTAAACGGAGACGAATGCGATAAAAAGTAAGATTTTATGATACGAGAATCTTAAAAACATTGTTCATCTTGGGTGGCCATATAACTGGCTTAACGTGATTTCTTGGTCTAATAAACACTTGATGTGTATTTTACCAGCCGGTTCTCGCGTGTTTATTTTCTAATCATAGAACGGAAAACCTCTTTTATATTTATTTGAAGACTGTTTTAAAAACACTTTATTGAATATAAAACAACTTTGGATCTCCTTTGGGATACGGTAGCTTTATGACATCGGTTATTTTTATTTCGGATGAAATCACGAATTTTTACTGTCATTGCTTTTAATGATTTGAGAAAGTCTCCAGAGATATTTTGAACATGAATAAAATGTTAAATCTTTTTAACATTTTCAATTAAGCGAAGTTTTCAAATTCCCTTAAAAAGTTTTATTATAAACACAGTTAATAAAGAACGTTATTCTCGTGAAACTTCACACTCCATAGATTGTACCACAAAAACAATCTACAAATGTTAAAAGATTCTTATTAGAAAACATATTCGTATTTTATTTAAGACATCAAGCCTTTTATCCAATGGTAACTAAACTCTTTGACTGGGTCTAAGTATAAATATTTCATTTATTACTTTTATTTACAAGGGTACCTTAAAATAACAAAAGTTATTACCTTGACTATGTACAGGCAAAATATGAAAATAAAAATGGCAATGTTCAAAGAATTGTCCTCATTAGCACCAAATACTTTCTCAATCCTAATAAATACATTTATAATTATTCATTATTTCTATTATTATTTGTTGTAGTTGATTTTCTCATTTATTAGAATACTCAGATATCATAATTGTTGCACCTTAATTTTTTTATCACATATCAAAGCTAATAACCAAGAAGTATATATTTAACTATCAACTTTTGAGTATTCGTATAACTCTCAATAGAAATCTCCACCGGCTCAGCTGTCTTTTTGCCGTCGTGTCGACATGATATTTCATCTTCCAGACATCTGTCAAGTCGAACAAGATCAAGTTTGTCGCCAACATTGGTATTAATTTCCTTTTGCTCCGTTTATTGCCTCTGATTGGATTATTCCAGTGCCGACTTTTCACGTCTCGGGTGACTTAAAATAAAATCCTTCGGCTCTTTATTTTTAATCTTGTTGACTTGTTTTATTAATATTTGATTTTTTCAAGCGGAAGTTGAATGTTTTATGGTTGAAGAATTTGTAGAACATTTAAATCTCTTTTTAGAAAAAATATTGTTATATAATTTTTATTCGAAGACATTTATAGAAAATTCTCACGTTCGTGGCTTTTACAATCACCACCTTACGTTAGGTGACATTTCTGTAGTTCCACTGAATGATCAGCTGTGAGGTGGTAGAGTATTTTAATTGACAACCAGGATCGAATAGTGTGTCGTACTTTACAATAATGACTCTTCAGTTTTGAGATTACTTTGTAAACTTTTCCTAGGTTCTATGTTACGTTCCTATGTTATGTGGTCCTGAAGGACCTCCCTTTCCACGGCCAAGGCTGGGCACACCTCAAGGGTGTGCTGTGCCGTGTCCTCGGGGTTCCCGCACTCGTGGCATTCCGCCGTCAACTCTCCTCCGGACACTCGCCACCGGTGACAGCCAAAACTTCCGTGACCCGTGAGGAAAAATAAAATTTCGGCAATATCACGTAAATGTTGTTTTATTTCATCTCAGAATTCGACCGCTCCTAATCAAATATTATGTACCTTATTTCATATTTACAGTTTTACCTTGTTACCTACCTGCATCAGTATGTACCTTGTAAACTTAAACAAATCCCTTGTCAATAACTCCATGTGTAATCAATTGGCTACATATATGATGAATACAAGATAGATAAAGAGTGGGCATAGGTGATTTGTTCTTTCAACACTCATTTGTTCAGGTATAAATCATTTGTCACGGCACCAATGGGTCCCTTGTTTTTTCCAATGGCCCATTGATTTGATAAAAGACTGCTTAGCTATTGCTCAATAGACGTCATCGAACATTGTTTCGATCATCAATAAGAAGTAGTACCTTTCTTGGACATCATATACAGTTAATCAGTGTAGGAAATTAAAAAAATAACAAGGTTGCAATACAAGTATTTCTTCTAGCGTACTCAACTTATTTACCATAAGAACAGATCCTACAGGAGAGGATGTGGTCCCATTTTTTAATATTTTTTATGAGTAAAATATGCTAACTGTAAATATAATTTTTATAATATTAAATTGAGTCCTTTCTTCGATCCAATAATATTAACATTGTAGCAACATTTTAGATACATAAACTCCATACAATTTAATTTTTAAAAAGATTTTAAAACGTAAATGTTGTGAAAACTTACATTCTCATTATAAATTGACGAAGTTACTAATCACGATTAGAAGCTTCGTAAACATTCTACCAAGCTAGTTGGAAGTAGAAAGAATTAAACAAAGAAAAACAAAAGTTCCTTATAAAGAATCGCTTCAACGGGCAAATAAAACAATTAAGCCAGAAAAAGAAAAAGTTCCCGACTCAACAACTAAATACGGTGAAATTCACTTAATCCTGCCTAAACTCGTGGAATAACTGTTACAAAGTTTCTGTCGGACAAAAACTGAGGTGCCTGTCATACATTTCGTGGTCCCGTTTTTTGTCCGCTCATTGTTGAGGGCAAGAACAGTTGTTCTCATGTCCCGAGTTTTTGTGCTATGACAAGTTACCTCCTGTTTCATACTTCATGCGAAGTGAATAATTACATAATCACGCGGGCTCGATTGTTTGACGAATTGTGATTGAAAAGCTTCAAGGTGGTCTGATACTTGAAACAAACTACATTCGTAAAAACGTAATGTTTTTTTTATTCTGACTGAACATACGTACCACACCACGGGTCAGTTGCAGAAAGCTTCCATTAAATATTTTTCAGCTAAAGCACCCGTTAACCTAACTGAAAATTTTAGCGAGATTCACAATACTATTTTCCTACTTTTAAAAGGTACCTTAGCTAAAAACTGCAATGCACAGAGTATATAGTAAAATGTTATGAATGATTGAATGATAACGTTTTGTTTACACTTTTTTTCGTGGACTTTACATCAACTACGGTTTACCCCAGAAAACCGGAACGCAATTTTCATACATATTAACAAGTTATTTGTACAAACATGGCTGTATAATGGTAAAAGCCTTTGCTTGACATTCTACGGTCAAGATAGAAAAGAAATAAAATGACTAATATGTTTGTATTTCTAGAAAAATTCAATTTACAAGAGTTTCAACCCTGCTGATGGAATATGGAAGTTATTGTGTACAAAAATCTTGTGATACATCCTATTTAAATGTGAATGTGAAATGTATTTATTTCGCCACAAACTAACAAAAAACTAGAAATTTAAATGCAGTAACAGAAACAACATACAGAAACGAGAAAATTGGTGTCGAAGCTATAATTGTACTTTAAGTGTTTGGTTAAAGAAATATTAATGTGATATCTTGTCCCAGTGAAATAATTGTGTTCGTTTTTTACCCATAGATGCCTGAAAATTGGAATTTGTTTTTATTATCAATGCCATGAGAAAGCCCACATAATATCTGACAAAAATGCCCCATGTGCTACCATTTGCCATCACCAAACTATTGATCTCACATTATTGTAAATTCAACATTATTTCAAAGCATACCTATTCATAACAACAGTGACCAATTTCCATCAGGTAGGCTTGTTTCTCACATTTTAATTTAACAGAAAGAAAGTGTTAACTCTTTTTTAAATACTTTAATATTAATAATATGACAATATTGAACAAATAGGTTAAAGTAATATGTGATCACAACCATAGAATTTCATATATAACCTTATTAGCAATTTTATATTGAATGGTAAAAAGATGGAATCATCTTGTGTACATATAATTAAAATATATTACTTAATTCCATAGATACAACCACATAACACATAAAAATTTCCCAATACCATCATTCTGTTTGAGTAAAAAACTATTTTGTTTACTGAAATTTCTTTCCTAGAATATTAAGCATGTTTTTACAGTTCTATTTGAGTAATTTTTAGTATATTCTTATGTGAGCATTAGCTAGTACTTAATAAATATTGGGAAGCATTTACTTGCAAATATTAGAGTAATTACTGACCTATAAGTGAGTACAAAGTAAGTAAACAACACTGGTATTTATTAACTTTATGAAAGTTTTAATGAATTTAACATAACATTTATAAACAATTACACATATTGAACTAGCCCACAAGCTTATATTTGTATTATAAATACTAAGCAAAAGTTTACATACTTATATATAAATACACACCAAAACAGGGAACAAATATTCTCATCAAAAAGTTTACAGGGACTCAAAGACAGTACCTTCATTATCACAGTTAGGTGAATAAGTTCGAAGTATTTATCTTCCATTTTAGCAATGATGATAATGTAATAAAAACCAATTAATATAAATAAATACTGTTCCTATTTGGTTCATAATAAATTCCCTAGAGTAAACACAGATGTGACACACAAAACATCATTTTTGATAGAAGAAATATGTAATTATGTTGTAACTTTTCTACCACAATTTTGAATTAATAAAATAAAAATATACCAACACTATAAACATCTAAAACTTTATTCAGTTTGAGTAAAATAAAACAATTAGTGTATTCAAGTTCTTTATTTACATTATTAGTTTTGTTTTTGAAATATGCATATTCAAGCAATAATCCTTAAAAAAATACAATCAAGCTTTCTCTCTATAATTTCATTTTGCCAGTTCTCCATTCAGAGTAAATGTTTTTAAAATCTCTTCAGTTACTACTGATGATTTTCTGAATTACTTTGTTACTGAAACAATAAATATAAGCTTTAATTATAAATGTCATTTCTATTAACATAAAACAGTAAAATGTATTTATATAGAGCACATACAAATAACATATTACATGTCTTTTCAGTGGTGTTTTGATGAAAAAAAAAACTCACTGCTCATGTCAACAGGTATATAACATATTTTATTTTTAAATACAATACAAAAGTTAGGCATAAACACCAGTTTAGTGTAACTAAGAGGCAGCAGAGCATCTATGCCTAGCTAGGTGTAGATCATAGTATAATATCTATGATCAGGTTTTAAAGTTACCTACTAATGTACTTGATAACTGTATATATTTGTCAGACATTGCAATAAAATTATAATAAACTTTTAATAAAATCAAAAATATATCCATAAACATATATTACTTACAGATTAATATATTGTTTTTTGTTATCTAAAAATATTTTTATGTCTATTTCTGTATATTAACCAAATACATGGCTGGGAAAGCTTTTCTCTGCAGTTACGTTAGTTACAGCAAACCGAGCTTGTTCATTTGCATATTTGTACTACACTGTAAATTGTGCTTTTTTATATAATGTGCTTTTATCTGTAGAAAGATATATTATATTATTAGAATATATTTATTATACAACAAAATAATTACGATTGTATGAATTAATGAACTGGGTATAATTAACCTCATGTTTTTTGCATTATGCAATCATTTACGCCAAACAAGTTTCCTACAACCTATATTGCTTTTTGCTAGTAGTCAAAAAGTAATTATAATATAGGTGATATTATAATTACTTTTTGAAAATATAAATGCGAAACTGTAAATTGAAATTTTCTAAAAATACAAACATATTTGTCATTTTATTCGTTTTCTATCTTGACCGTTGAATGTCAAGCAAAGGCTTTTACCATTATACAGCCATGTTTGTACAAATAACTTGTTCATATGTATAAAAATTGCGTTCCGGTTTTCTGGAGTAAACCAAAGTTGATGCAAAGTCCACGAAAAAAAGTGTGAACAAAAAGTTATCATTCAATCATTCATAAAAATTTACTATATACTCTGTACATTGCAGTTTTTAGCTAAGGTACCTTTTAAAAGTAGGAAAACAGTATTGTGAATCTCGCTAAAATTTTAATCATCAGTTAGGTTAACGGGTGCTTTAGCTGAAAAATATTTAATGGAAGCTTTCTGCAACTGACCCTAAGCAACCCTTTTGTAGACTTAAATATTCAATGGTGTAAATTGTAAGTTTATTTCTACTATTGCATTAAATATTCTCAGCTAGAGTAGATCAGCTTTACTTACATGACTTGCCTCTGGGTTAAGGATAAAGGAACTTCTGTAACTTTATAAGATAAAGATTCACTGGCTTTGACATTCTTAAACAATTTTACACCACTCCATACATATGGTTATGGCATAAATCATTTGTTCGCAGGATTGTGGTCCCTGAAAACAAACATCATCGTCTTCATTTCCAGCCCGATTCTGCCCACTGTAGATACCGGCCCTACTGATTTTATACCTTCATCTATGATCCCGAGCGGAGTTAACAGTC
This sequence comes from Automeris io, assembly GCA_036320925.1. Taxonomy (NCBI): domain Eukaryota; kingdom Metazoa; phylum Arthropoda; class Insecta; order Lepidoptera; family Saturniidae; genus Automeris; species Automeris io. Next base: position 2,139,027 of record JAUDJH010000018.1, read on the forward strand.
GACATAAACACAATAAAAATTAAAATTTATACCAAGGAGTACAAATACATTTGAACATAAGGCAGGATTGGATATCGACAGACATTTTCCTGGATAACTACGTTCGGTTTTTGGACTGAGCATTGTTTATCATCAAGTGAAGTCCGAATATCTTGTTGAACTACTATACTAATATAAACCATGTACACATAATGATCTAAAGGTGCTTCGGATGAGTCCAGTAATCAAGTCATGCGAAAGTCCTTTCAGTATCAAGTCTCCAAAGATGAGATTATAAGAAAGTATTAAAAGCTTCTAATTAGTCTATTCTTAAGTGAACGAGCGAAAGCGTTTGTACTTTTGCAAATTAGCAACATAAATCTACTCACAAATTGTGTTACGCCAAACCCGGAGTTTCTGTAATTGGCTCTTACCCAAATTAGACTGGGGGAAATAATAACTTTTCATAATCTTAAAGGAATATGTCAAGGGATGAAACAACGAAATGAACTGTCAACAAGGACGTCCAAATCCAATTATCGTTGTACTTTGAGTAGGGTTGGCGCGATTGTTTGAATTAATTATTTTAATTTTATCTTTTTAGATTTAATTTTAGATATTCTTATAGATTCACACTCTATTAATACATTATTGAAGTTGTATTTTTTTTAAGCCATTAGATTCTGTAAAAAGCTATTTCGTTAATGTTACCTATCATTAACGAATAGCTATTTCGTTAATGTTTTAATGTCATATTATAATATATATTAATACACATTAAATAATACTTTAAATGACCAAATTTGGATATTTTAAAAGCGAATTAAAACTATTCCTAAATTATGTTACTAATTTAAAGAATAAAATCAATTATAAACTAATACAATTTCGAGAAATCTTTAACGAATTTCAAAGTAACTTCATACTATAAAATCTAGATATGCGCAAATACTTTTTTCGTGACATTCATTTCCTTTCAATAAACTAATTCAGTAAAAATTTTCATTTTTCTGTTCTGGGCGTTAATGCATGTGAAGTTCATATTTGTAAATACACGTAGGTGTATACAGCACCACATATATACGTACAGCACATAAGTAAAATATATCGTTTTTTTTTTTCTAAAAAATAAATATTGATTTAGTCTGTGGCTCAACCCTAAACATAAATGCTCAGATTTATATAAATCGTTGTCCTCTTTTTGAGAGAAGTAAATTTTGCGACGTTAAAAAGTTAACTTTTTGTTCGTTCTTATCGATGATTTGTAATTATTTTCATCTTGGAGAGCTTAATACATTTATATAATGTTTTGTATTGGTTAAAAATGAAGTCAGGCTTTAGACAGACTTACGATGACTATCTGTTCTGACACTGTACGTAATTTGTTATGTGTACATACTATCAGATGGAAATGCTACAATTTATTAATTGTGAATTATTTGCTATTCCTATTCCCTTCTTTATTATTATTTATTTCATCATATTGTAAATTAAGGGTACAATTGGTCAACTCAATGTCAAATTCGTCAATTGTTTAAACTTAAAATTATGGCGGTATTGCACTCGCCCCCGCCATTTATATCTTTAAATGTTGCATGTTATTTTCTACCAAGAGTATCTATCGCGGAGTTGATTTCATAAGTCAACAGTTTTACTTTATAACATATTCGAGAGTTTTTATATTAAGTCTTCTTTGCACTATACAATTAACTGACATTGAACAAAATTCTTCACCACCCATGTTTACAACCAAAGTTTACGTTTCCTTTTACTATACGTTTAAAAAGACTAGTTAGTCATTCCTATTTGATAGTTTACCCATGTTTTAGTGCTGGTTAAATACGTCTCGAGTGTGAATATCCTAGTATAATATTAACGAGCGTATAAAAAGATCATGTTTATTTTAATGACGCTATAGAATGTTACATAGATGAAAGAAAACTAAATATTATTGCAAAGTTAGATTTTATGATACTGGCTTAAGCGGACGAGAAGAAAAACAGATGGATAAGCACGATACTGCCAAAATCGCCATCTCTGAACTTCAAGAAATGTTTGAATTTATAAATATGGAGTCGACTTTAGGCCATTGTAAAAGTTGAATTCGTATGTTTAAAATTGAAATAAAATCTCAAAGTTGGATCCTATTACAAACTAAAGCTTAAACAGAGATAGTCCGTCACCTAAACCGCCAATCAATCAATCTTAAGCCTCCATTAAAGAAATCGAAGAACCGGGGTAGAAGGTGGTGACAAATTACGATGTAATTGCGAAGCCAAGACGGCGGAAAGACAAAGTTTTTCCAAACGAAAGTTTGATTCCATCAAGTATCAAGACAGAGAAAGTCGTTAATTTTTTTTTTGTTACGCCCTCTTTAAATGGCCAATCAAAATTCTCGTTGGAAATACCACGCTTGATAGATGGATGAAAATCGTGCACAAGATATGCAAAGCACGAAAATCAAGATGCTTTGTTTAAGAAAAGTAATTCAAATACCTAATGTTAAAGTATTGGTTTTCACTAGAGTTGCTTGATATGTGGAATTTAAGTACAGATTTACAATATATGAAATTCTGGTTTAGAGAATTTGTATAAGGGAATAAATTTCAAAACTACCTTAGTACAAACATTCAACGGAAGGATTTCAATGTAATTATAAAAAGATATCATTATCGTAGTGTTTTAACAAATGATGAAATCGTAACTATCCAATTAACATGAATGGAATCATCATCATCGCATCTAATTTAATAATTTCTTATATTACATAGTATCTACTTCAGTAACCAGTATAAACATCATCACAATTTCACATTTAAAAACAAGCAGTATTACATGAATAGATAATTTGTTACCAGTATTGAAACAAATTGCAATTTTAATAAAACACTCCTTGTTAAAACTTCGTCCATTACCAAACAACGATGGACGGCAATGGATTTTATCTCCAATATTACATCAAACTTTTACGTCCGCAACATCTCATAAAAACACATGGCCTGCTCATCTCCATTCTAGGAGCTAAGTAATAAAGAAAAATCCATAACCAGTAGCAAGAGTAAAGACTGTCCTCCATATCAATGGAGATGCCTTTCTTGTATCGCTACAATAACTAACTATTATCTTTACTTTTGATTAGAAATTATTAATATTGTGAGTGTGACAGTTTTTTGGGAGTATTATGTCGCCACGCGCTCATTTATTTATAGTGTATTAAAGCGCACTCTATTAGCTTTTTTAAAGAACTACCTTCTTTTCGATATCCTAATGAGGAAATTTATGTTTTTTTTTCTTATTTTCATAATTTACATAGACAACAAAGTCTATGGTTAGGATATGTTATTTATATTTTCTTTAAAAATCCTGAATATTATTTGGATCCATAATATACAAGATATAATGCTCCAATACCGGAGGTTGGCCGTCAGCTCAGCGAACTTCTCTCTGTCCTGAGCAGTAGCGTTCATTCCATAGATGCATGAAAGCATTACATGCCCTTACAATAATTAAGTTCGGAAAAAATTACTTAAAGATGAAGAAATACCTGCCTACATACATTCATACGTATTCTATTTTTACGCCATGTTTCTTTCGTATAACAACTATATAATATTTACTATAATAATATAATATTCAAATTAATTACGCGAACACTGCCTACCTTCTTCAAATACCCTATGCACGTCACTGGTCCTGAGCCAAGCGAAACGATTGTTCGACGCTGGCAATACTTGTCACTAACAGTCCCTTGTTTTTCAAATTTCAAATGTGCTAAAGCATGCCAGAGTTTGAACCTACATAAATACGTCGGCTTTGCAAAGTTCGCGATAAGTAATTTGTTCACGCAAATAATACGTAGTAATTGTTGTCGTCAAGGATATTAACCTTCCATCATTAAAATGAACTATGGGACGCATTGTTTATACTATCGTTGGCCCAGATGATATCTGTCGAGTAGCAGACGTACCAACAGCGACAGGAGTTATTCGAGGAGCTTACACCAAGATCTATCTCCTCGTCGACGAGGCTGCACTGTAACCTACAATTTCGAAAGCTGGTGCTTTCAAGGCCGGAGGCATGTTCACGCACTGACAAATTAATTGTGGCAGAATTGCAATCTGCGTCTTTTTATGTTTTACGGCATTTTAAGTGCCAACCGTCCTTTGTAATAAATTCATTCAAATTCGATTATACGTACGACAAACAACAAAATCTTTTATTCTAACACAATTCATGTCAATTATAATAGGTACTTAGTTTTTGTAGGACATCGATCGCTATACCTTATGGTTTATCCGTAGCTATAATTTATGGAAGATAACGTCTTCATTACGTACGATTCCTGTAATAAAATAAATGTCCTAACCTCTTTAATTGAGTGTCAAATGATTAATGTTATCTCGTCGAATTAATTATTTATTAATGCGATCTAAAGTTGGACGTTTATGATGAATCAATTTGAATAATCAAACAGTGCTTTATACGTATTATTTATAACTGTTTTAAATACAGTAATTGATGACAGTTTAATTATTTAAAATAAATACACAGTTATTGACTAAAGAAACAAATTAATAAACTTCATAAAATCGAAATTCTACTATCATGGTTTAATTTAATAAATGTTTTTATTACTAAGTTGTTCACTCGTATCAATTTCATTGTACCTTTAGAAATGATGAGAAGTGCTGTTGTTTTAACTTTTTGTTTACCAATAGTTTTAACAAAGACATTGTTACTGCAAAATAACTTCTTTTAATCTTATGTATTATTAGAAACGAAATAAAATATTTAAGTTATCGTCCAAGATCTCTAACGAATGGATCTCACTAATTGGAGTTCATTAACCGTTTCATTATACATCATAGAGAATTCTTAAAGATATATTTGTTCTTATTTCTAAAGGGGCAGATAGATTAAAATTTACTTTATATAGACATGTAGTAGTTATCGTATGTATAGAGATTGAAGATTGAGATAATATCTAATGGTAGAATGTAAATATTTCAAGATAGCTTTCAATTTACAATGGAAAACAAATACAATATTCCCTCGATTCCACTTACGGTCCTCTAGCCGTAAATTTGATTTTGAACTCCCAAAGAAAAAATTCGAAAGCGCCCCCTACCGAAATTTACGAGCCATTCGACCGACTTGTTTTTGCATTATAACCGTCCACTGAATTCGGGAAATCTGCGGTCTTGTTTTCCGTCGTAAAACTTTGCCATATTTTTGTAACTTGATATTTATTGCTTGGCTTTTTTGAATTGGGATAAAATTAACAATAACACTTATTACTTGTTCCTAAGTAATCAAGTATCTTTGTTGGACGTACTTCCTTAACAATCTACGGACTGCGTCATGTTTAATATAGTTATAAGTAAATTTAAAGGTGAGCTTTTATTCCAGGATGTTTTTTTACATATCGAGGGGTGAAAGGCTATTTGGTTTAGACGACATTTTATGGTGATATATTATAATATATATACTTTCGGAATCAGCATTTTTTACTGATTATACAAATATATATACTACTATATCACAAAAAAATGTCGCTTAAACCAAACAGCTTTTCACCCCTCGATATAAAAACAGTTTATAAGTTGTTTCAATATTTTTGATCTTGCATGAGTAAATAATTATTCGGCAAGCACTCCATCCTTGGCTTCATTATCACGATCCATGTGTGATTGATTTTAAGCGTACGCCTCTTTGTAACAAGAAAGAAGTAATAAGTACGAAATGTCATAGATAAAATACCGGTAATTCGTTCTTCTTGATCGAGGTCTCAGTTTGCCACAAAGTACTAGATTTTGTCTACGTCTATCTTAAGCTACTCCTAAAAAGCTTCATTGAGCTGACTCTTCGTTTCTTCCCGTACAATCTAAGCCGGTCTCGTTTCCCAAGTCGTCACCTCATGAATACTTGATTAGATTTAATTTACCAGTGATCTTTCAAGTTTCTGAAAATTCCATTTTAACGTCTTTGATAATATAATTTGTGTGTAAATAAAGTATGACTTTGTCTTACACTAGTTGAGCACTCGGCTTCATTCCCAGAGTAATTAAAGTTTTCTAAGGGAATAAGATAGCATACTGCCTGTGCCCATTCTGAAGATCCATTCTAAATACATTTTTTGAATCGGATAATTACTTTCAAATATTATCCCCTATATCCAAAGACACATTACCTCTTTATTACATTAATGTAGAAATTACATGCCGTACATCATCTTTCCTATCAAAATTTGTAACCATAGTATATATTTCATCCTAGATTGGGTCTAGATCAATGTAATTGTCAGAAAATTTATTATTATTAAACACTAGCTGACCCGGCGAACTTCTTTATCGCCATGAATGCTGTTATTTACAATAAATAATAACTACTAACATGAAGCAATGCACTTAAAAAATATTTTAGAGCTGCTATATATACCATCGAAAAGAAAAAAATGTACAAATACATTTATTGTAATACTAACTCACAAAAACATATTATAAATAGAAACTATATACGACAGAAAGATTTAATGACAATAACAACCGACAAATGAGTTCCGATCTATTTTACTCAACATATTTTTTCAACGTCTTTTTTAAACTGACATACCTTTTATATTTATGAACCGATTGCAAAATAAAATAACGTTATATATTAAGGCAGCTTTCCATAATACATTAGTGATTACCGCATTTAAAACGACTATATTGATTCAGAGATTAGAGGGCTCAAACGTGTACAGATCGATTAACGATTCTCATACATTTTTACTAACCTATCATCGTGCAAGTGAAGTTTTTCTGGCCACTTGCATATATACACAGAGTTGCAAATCATAGTATCTAAGGATCGTCGGAGAGGTGGCTGCGGAACGGTTTTTTTTTATTCTGACACGCTAATGACTATCGACAGGTAAGGAAAACCCATCGGTAGTCACAGCGATCATGCCGGCCTGCACAAATATCTCTTTACACTACGCCTTAAGGATCCCATATCATAGGAATGTGGGAACACGCTTGCCGGAAGTCCATTCCACAGCCCAACGACACGACAAAGGAAGGAGTTAGAGAACTTCTTAGTCCTAGCCGGGATGTGAGACACCGTAAAGCTGTGTGTGTGCTGTGTGATTTATATTGTATAGATTGATAATATAAAAGCAGTCGCATGTAACGAATACCACTAAAGTATTTACATTTATAATGAAGAAGTAAATCACTTTGTACAGACAGGTGATATATCTACCGCACGAGAAGTGACATTAGATTGTTTCGTCCTGGAATAGAGACGGTAAGACATAAATTTAACTAGTCTAAGTAACATTCAAATACATGACCTCCGGAACACTGGTATGTCACGGTGACTACCGTTTTGACCTTTAATACACCTAAACCATTAAGGGACATCACAGAAGTACCTCTTGTTATATTTGATGTTACTGTCACTTCTAAGTAAACAAAATTAGAATAGTCATTCAGCTACCGTGTGTTTTACTGTCTTTCTTTGACGTTTGGCGAAACGTATCTTCCGTTTCACTCGCTTGTACAAATAAAAGATCAACCATTGTGACAAAAGTCACTTTTTATCAAATCACGAATTGGATGGAATTGTACGTGCGTCGAAAATCTTGGAACGTTTTAAAAATCTCAGTATTGATGTCGTAATCCGAACGGACTTTAAGTGAAATAGTTCCTTTTTTATCTCTGACGATGTTGATATTTGTCGTGAACGAATTTTTTTAACAATATGGATTATAGAGTTTTTGCTATTATAAAACACAAATAATGTTTAAAGCAAAACTTATTGTAAGAATTTATAAACCATGACGGATAAAAATAGTGCTTTTTTTATGAAAAGCTTATTGTATCACATAATTTTAAATCATTTTCCTAACTAATCATCAGTCTCCAGTAGCTAACAAAAAAAAAAATATATAGGTACTTCTTGTATTGTTATTATTTCGATAAATTTATTTAATGGAAGATAGGAATATTATTTTCATGGTACACATTTTCTAATTTATATTAAACTAGCTGTCCCGGCAGACCTTGTTCTGCCCTATTTCTCTAAAACAAAGTCACATTGTTTTTTTAATGTTAATAGTTTCCCCGTCAGACTTAATTCTGCCAAAACTTATTGGCCTGTCGGCTGTTTTTTGAAAATTGTTTGAAGGAGCCTGGCCTTAATGTTATATGTATAAAAATTGACAAATACTGACATTAATATTTATACGTCACTCAGTGGTTTTGCTTTCCCGGAACCCGTCCACTAACATTTAAACTTTATGGTATGGTGTTAAAGTTGAAATTGACTTTTAAATATTATTACGAATTATTTGTATAAGAATATAGAAAAGTGTTGTTTTTAGACTTTTTCAGACAATTTTATAAATTTTTCTCTCCGTAATCAGAGATGGGCAAAATGTAATCTGATTAATGATGAACGATTACAAAATGTAGTTGTAATTTTAATTTTCTTGCTCTGTAATCATGATTAAATACATTTAAAATGTTAAGAAATGATAAATGTGTATACAATCTGGGATTTTGTAGTGCTTAAAACATAAATGAGCAAAATGCAGTCATATTAATGGTAAAAAACGTAAAATGTAATCGTTAATCATTTTCATTAATCTGATTACATTTTGGCCATCTATGTCCGTAATAACCTTCCCCAGACTTCAACAAACACAACAAAAAAGAAATCAGCCAAATCGGTTCAGCCGTTCTCGAGTTTCGCGCTTATCAACACATTTAGCGATTCATTTTTATATTATAGATAAATGCGTATTTTCATTACTTTCATCGGTGTAACTTAATCTTTTCCGGGTTTATGGGTCTTGTTATACCAAACAGATCACTAAGTTGCTCTGGTGATCGCTGGTCGTTCTTAGAAACCTGGACAGGAGTTATTACAATAAATTCGATCTAATTTTCCTCACGATGTTTTTTTTTAAGTCACAGAATACGTCATAACATTTCAAATTTGAACTCCCAGTTCCCATAGATTACGGTCCGGCCACATGCCGCTATTTTTTTTTAAGTTTAATGAAAATTAAGAATACAGATAAATGTGAAATATGTAACGTTAAGGAAGACACGGAACACGTATTGATGGAATGCTCTCGAATTAAATCGGAAAGGGAGACTCTTTTTCGAGTCCTTAATATAAATATGATGGATCTCGGTGCATTGCATCAATACTTAACCGAGCCCGGGAGTACCCAGGCACTATTAATTTACACATTTATAAAAAATAATTTAGAATTAAGATCTTAAATTTGTATGTTTACGGGGCTGACATGACTGTGTAGTCAAAAGCCTTTTTTTCAAGAATATAAAAAAACTCCCAGTTATAAATAAGTTCGTACAAATAATAACTCAGGAATGCAATCGTTAAAAATTGAACTTACCATTTTTATATAACTTATTCCTGATAATAGAATAATATCTAAGGTCGTATTTGGAATTGGTGTACTAATATCACAATCGATATATTCTTGAACAAAACATTAAAATATATGTCTGTTTATTATGAAAATAATAATGCGAAACATTTCCGTATACCAATAGTAGGAACCACATACATACGCCAGAACATATTCCGGCTACATAGAACTGTTACTGACCCTATTACATTATGATTTTATAAGGGACCTCATAGTTTCTTATTGCCCCAACACCAAGAATATATTTTGTTACTTCTCTTATTTCTTATTTAGGTTCATTTACTACAGCGTCAGAAAGCAATAAAGCAGCGCGTAACTAAAATGTGAAATCATAAATAATATAAATAGGCTTTGGAAGTTAGATCCTAGTATTTTGAGATGAAAAACGTACGCATAAATGATTAAACACCGCAGGCTTAAATTCTCGCAATGAGTTAAATGGAAAAGGTGACCCATATCTGATTGCTAAATTCAAATTCGTTGATAGCAATTGACCAAGTTGTAGTAAGTTCTTCAAGTAGGTATTATAAAAATTAAAGACGATATTAAATAAAATCGGATACCGTAAGACCCCAAAATTCTGTAACTATATCTACAAAGAAATAAATAATAATAATAATATAATTTTAAGAAGTGACACTCTTGAGATTCTACAAAAAGGATGAATTTATGTCATTACTATTTTATGTCTATACACCGGTCAGTTGTACTCTTACCATCTGCCTCTAAAGAATTCAAGCGCGAAGATGTATTTTAAAAGAATTTAAAGAAGCTATAATATACATTCTGAGGAAGTAGCTTAAATATAGGGTTCGGACCCTTCGGAAATTTAATTAGTAAGCCTTTTGTCCACGTTCATCCATGGTATAATAAAACTATTGTATTTATTCACCTTTCAACGTTATAAAATCGCGTTCTCACTTCCTTATATTGTGTACGGAATGTTTAGTGAACCAATTTACAAATTAACAACTCTTTTGAGCCTTCCAACAAAATGATATACTAACTTTTTGCTCTCTCAGCCTCTGTTTTTTTCATTTAAACAGCTGAACAGGTCGTTTCCGTTTTTCCTTACAGTTTCTGTTGTAGACCGACAATGGTTGGTGTTTATATACTTTTTGGAAATTTTTCTATATCAAAACAAACATCAATGAATCCTTATATAGACACAGTGCATTAAATTAGGTTTTGCTATGTTTAACATAAAGGTAACTATGAAAAGAGAATCTTCTCCGACTCAACTATGATATTAATTAAGGTAGATCGAGATTGATTCAAATTATGAACCTCCTTAATATTTTCATTTTGATATTCTATTCTAGATATTATAAATTTCAATATAACTGGGTTTAATTAATACACTTTATAAATTTATGACAATGATGCAGACAAATTACATGAAGTTATAATTTTTTCTATTAAAACCGTTGTCCCTATAAGCATATGCTCTCAATTGTGTTCTTTATCTATACTAATATTATAAAGCTGAAGAGTTTGTTTGTTTGTTTGTTTGAACGCGCTAATCTCAGGAACTACTGCTTCGAATTGAAAAATTCTTTTTGTGCTGAATAGACCATTTATCGAGGAAGGCTTTAGGCTATATAACATCACGATGCAACTATTAGGAGCGAAGAAATAATGGAAAATGTGAAAAATACGGGGAAAATTATTCATCCTTGAGTGCTTCCATTGCGTGTACTGCGAAAACGGTTCAAGATACCAAAAATATATGTAGGAAAGAATTATTCCTCTTGAAATGATCTAAAAAAATGTCCACGACAGTATATGTCTATCTTTTAAGATTAACTCACTAGAACCGTTTTTATGGTAATCAAATTGTACGAAATTAATGCATTATTTGTTAAGAGTTGTATCAACGTAATAATATTCATCTTTATCCAAATAAATGTGTTGTTGATTAAGAGTATTTAATCGTCAACAAAATTGTCTTTAACATCACTTAATTTCAATGAACATCTTAGAAGATATTACAATAACTTATATAGCAAAACAACGTTTGCCGGATCAGCTAGTAGTTTATAATACGCTTGGCAACTTTGAAAACTATTTTTCATAGTTTTATCTAATCTGTATTTATTAATATACTTATCGTTATTCCCTCAATAAATGCCATAAAAGTAATTTTATAACGACCAATTCTAATTTGGTTTCAATTATTGCAATTCGTCAGTGACTATATCTAAAACCCAGGTCAAATTAAGTAAAAGTTAAACACATGCATCAATGAAAATACACTGCATTTATACTTAGCATATTCCAATTCTTATTGAAGAGTGATTTAGCATGTTCTAGCGTAACAAAAGCATTCGCCACGGTTCTCGTCACTCACGAGTCAATATCAAAGGGCAGCATTGTCTTTTATCTTATTATCTTATTAAATGTCACATTCTCGCCTTTGTATTCACAAATTAAATCTATTAAGTCAATCGATTATCAGGTTTGCATGGTTTATTATGTGTTTTGTAAAATGTATTTAACAAATATGATTTTAACTCAATTTAATTTATCTCATGTGATGTTTACCAGTACTTTTGTCGTGATTTTCGGCGCATAATCAGTTTTTATACGCATTTGTAAATCCATCTCATGTTATTAATAGTTCCTATTTTTGTTATAATAAAAAGCATTTATTTGAACATCCTAATACCACATAAAATATGTCTTCAGATAACTAGTACTTATCAATATTGGAATCTATAAGTTCGTCAATATATCTCGACAAAAACTCAAACGAATGTCTTATTTTTTTATACAACAAAACTCTAGTCATACCGAAAGTATCTGACATGAGCATTATTAAAACGGAGTTCAAAAAGTAACAGTAAAATGGTAACATTAAATCGAACCGATATATCAGTCACCGGAGTTACTGCACTGGAACCAATTAGGGGTATTAAAATGCGCGAGCAATTTAATTACACTTAAGCGAATTTAGCTGCAAATTAATTCAGCGTTGTTCATTTACGGCTAGATATTTTTAACTTATTCCAGTACAAACTGCCACAATTACAGTTGATTGAACATTATGATCCCTTAGGGAGGCGGTGCACGGTGTCCGGCCCGCCGCCTGAAAGAGATTAGAAGGTTTTAGAGGGGTGGGCTTTTACTAATACCCCTCCTAGAGAGGAAGCCTCAACAAGGCCTTTTGTTCCTTGGGCGTCTGGACGAATTTGGTTTCCTAGGCCCGGGTGAAGCAATCAGAGGGACACCCCGAGAGTTTTTAGTCAGTAAGAGCTTGACACCGGGGTCGCTGCCCTCACAGCGTCCCTGATGGTCCTATGCGGGATTTTCAACCGGGATACAAAAAAAAACATTATGATCCCCGAGCTACTTGGTCGAGGAAAAAAATTATTAATAGAGAATCATGTAGCTTCAATAATTTTCAAGAATATTTAGATCCGAATCTTAAACTGCTGCTGAAACTGATCTTAAACTGCTTCTAGTTTTGCTATGTATACCAACTTTTAGTATGTCGGTCACTTGTATTTTCTTAGAAGCCAGTTATTATAGTCGAGAAAGAACAGAATTTCGTATTCTAAACAATTATTAAAATGTAAAAAAAAAAGTTTGAGGCTAAAGCCAATTGTGACACCAAAAATGCAAATTTATTAGCCACGACAAAAGACAGACTCAAAATCTCAGTTCGCTTACAAAAAATTAATCATATTTATGGCATTACCAACAGTATGACTAATAACACAGTTTAAACAAATAACTTTAAGAGGGTCATTTATCATCACTTTCTATATGCTTAAAAAGCCTTCAGTCAATATTGATACTTATAAAATATATTTGCATAAGTAACTGGCATTGTAGTAAGTACATAAGGCAAAAAACGACAAGAAAAATAAGAATGATAATATATTTGAAAAGCGTGGAATTTAAATTTGTTTATTTGAAATTGGCACTATAATACAACTAGTTTTTTTTTAAAAGAAGAATTAAGTATATTGTAAAAATATTTAAAGTGGGCAATTCAAATACAAACTACTCTCATCTCAAGCTAAAGTTGAGATGGTTTTTATCGATAGAGGCATCAAAATGTTTGAAGATTAAATTAATTCTACACAAGTTTTACTGAGTCGACGTGTCCATATAGTAAAACGGTAGCGTGTAACTGATGTGAATGAAAAACTAGTTATATAAATTCCAAGCAACCATGTAATTGGTTCTATTCAAGTCTTAAATGAACTACATCACTTGAATAGCAATTCCTAGAAAATTGTGAGTAATAATGTTATTACTAAATTATTTAATATCGAGACGTATTATAATCAAGGTGATGATTTTCCTTTTTAATATAAACCTTCCCGTTTATATCCTTTTTAAAACTACTTCTGGTAAACGTTCCTAAACTGTAGAATGATAATCATTTAATAATGTAGTATTTTATTTAGTATTGTTTAGTGTACACTTGACATAATCTTATGTTCTTAATAATAAACACAAAAATGTGTACTTTTAGATTTTTAGTCTATTTTGCTATAAAACCATCGAAACAACTCATCTAAGTACGACTCTGACCAAATGTTTGCTATTATACCGTCAAAACGGTAAAAAGTTATGCAAAATAGACAAAAATTGTAAAACAGCTATGCCATGTTTGTGAAATTAGATCTGGCTGCATGCGGAACAAAAACCGTGCCAGTCTGCAGTAGCAAGCAACTCTATTTTCATTCATGTTTGAACGCAGACTCCCCGTTCGTCGCGTTGAGTTTTATCGACAGCATAAATAGTAAAGTCACTGAAGCAACTATGTTTGAAAAACATAGAAATGGCTTTATCGTCCATACTGTATGAAATTTCAAATAATATTCTTTTAATAATACTAGTTACACGATTTTAATCTCTTCAGTCGTACACTGATGCCAGAATTGTTGTGGTATACGATGATGCATTTTCTTTAAATAATGGTAACTTCGCGTTGTGCCTTCACTTGTTGCGGTACACAGCGGCACGGAAATATAGGACTGTGGATGTTTGTGTAGCAGTTTTTATCAAATCTGTCTAACGCGTAGATGATCGACTTTATAACCACTCGCCTTCCACAAACCCCTAGATAAAGAGTCGTAACATAGAATTTTGGTTTCAAGCAATGTGTCCAAAATATTTGAAAGTTCTTCTCTACCTAATCTATCTTTAATTTTAAGTTGTTCTAAGATCGAAATATTGGTCCGAAACACTGTTCAAGAATCAAAAGCAGTCGTCGTCAGCACTACATTTAACCTTGCATTTATTTTGTGACGGTCTTTCAGGTAAATCATTCGTTCAGAAGAATCCTGCATATAAAAATCTTGGAAAGTCTAAGCTTCTCATCAGACAGACTTTCATAGTTCTGGTGATATTGCGGTTACACCAGACTCGTTTTAGCTTATCAACGGTAGATCTTGTAATAGCTTGTATCCTTAGAATCTCGTCCGCACTTCCCTCAATTATCGTGACTGTGATTGTGTCACAGTTACCAATCACGAAGGTATCAAGTTGATTTCATTCAGCTCGGTCCATGAATATCACACGATTGTAATCACAGTCAAGCAAAGGTAACCCAATGAAATAGAAAAACCTGTATCTAATGAAGTAACATGTATAATTGCCACCGTTGTTAATGTATTAAACAGATTATTAGAGAAAACTGCTAATAGAATTTTTTTACCCAATAATTGTTCAGAATCTTGAGGATAATGTTTGTTGCATATTGGTATGATTATTATGAATATATAATTTATAGATTTTAAAGAACAATGAAAAAGGTTTAAAATTAGATTTATATTTCAAATACAAGGTATTGAGACTTAAAGTAGCATTGATGAAACTCAATCTAAAGCAAACATAGTCTTAGAACTGCATTTTGACTTGGGAATGAAATTCGTGCGGCCGCAACCCAATTCCGAAGGAACGCGTTCACGTTTCAAATTACAAATTCACCGTTAAAATGAAATCACGTATGTGCAATTATAACTGGAATCTTTCTTCACATACGTTAGAAATAAGTATGATAATAGGAATATGATTTTCAAACGTCGTAGATCCTAATTATATGCTGGCTGTAGCAACAATTTCCTTAAAATTCTTTACAGGTTTCTTGAGTTTTGTATTACAATGTAACATGTTTTGAATGGGAATTCTTTCTTGATCGATTTTCTTTACCCCACCTGGTGTTGTGCATATTTCGATAATGTCTCTTTGCTTTCTCTCTCATTTTTCATAAGTTAACATAGACAAATCTTTATTTTCCACTTTATTTAATGGTTAACATATTTCAACGTTAGATAGAATATATACAATATATAATTAATGTACTATATATGTTAACTTGTACTATTATTTATAACAATTCTTGTTCAACAAAGCTTGTTCTATTATTTAATTTTCTTCATTATGCGTCTTTATATTTTATTCAAAGTATGGATTAAGGTCGTCAAAATGTTTTAGATTTAGTGTTCCGTTAAGTTATTCCAATATCTTCTTAAGTCTGCGATCACGTACAGGGTTCCTTCTAAATTGGCGTCGTTTGAGATCTTAATTAAGTCTCTTCAGTTTTTAGTCCGACATCGTGACACGACGTGGCAGTCAGTCGTGAGTGTAGTAGTCACCCATCCACACAGATATTACACTCATCTATTTTTATTAAATAGACTTTTTAAAAGTAAACGGATAACGTTTGGATATTGTTTACACTATTGTTATTAGTTTAAAACAGTAGTTAATCAATTTGAATCTAGTGTCGATAAATAAGATATTATAACATCAGAAAAAAAAAGTAGTTGTTTAAATGTGTCTTAATTTTTTTAAATAATTTATAGACTGATGCTTGCCCTCGATTACACCTAGTGGAAAGTAATAATGAGTCTATGATAGACCTAGTACGCCCAACAAATTCCTATGCACTCTTAAAGATTCTTAAAGATCATAAGATCATGGAAATTTACTCGTTAGATATTCCAATCCTTAGCTGTTCGAATGATGAATGTGGAATATTATAGGTTGTTCCATAATACAAGCGCGAGTTTTTTTAGGGCTAGTTCAGAGTACACACAATCATTTGTAATCGTTATGTTAAAAACACAAAACCCATAATACATTCACATTTTATTTTACGTAGACATCTTGGCAAGTATCCTATGTTATGCTTTGTAAACTGCACTATGTTACTTTGATTCTAATTTACAAGCAAAAGTGACTTTAAACATCATTAATGTTTTACTCATAGGAATGATAATGGGGAAGAAGGAAAAATACTGGAAGCTAGAACTTTTTATCAAAGTCTTTTCTTTGTGTTTTAAACAATAAACTATGTTTAGAAACTCATGATTTTATATAAAATCGTTGCAATAATACAACAAAAACTATTTCCTGGGCCATTCACCCTGCTGACACTTGACAGCCACACGCATGGGGCAGTCACCACGAGTACGTTCGCTTCGTGTAGCCAAAATTATAAAAAATGTTTATGGATTGGGGACTATAAGTAACATTTTATGGTACGCACGCAAACTCGCTCTATTTGGTCATAGCTCCCGTATTATATCTTAATAAACGTTCAAAGTGAAACCGTTTTTCAATGTACCCACATAGTTCGCGAATTCCCAGACGACATGACGTAGAACAAAAAATGGTTAGCAAAAAACGA
Organism: Automeris io; assembly: GCA_036320925.1. Lineage (NCBI taxonomy): Eukaryota > Metazoa > Arthropoda > Insecta > Lepidoptera > Saturniidae > Automeris > Automeris io. Next base: position 2,156,105 of record JAUDJH010000018.1, read on the forward strand.
TGCTATTTTCCCTTTGATCCGACAGAGGAAAACGAGTACTAAACAAGTGTTGTCAAATACTTTTTTGTTATTAATGTTGCGATATGTACTGTCTCTTATACTATTTCTTACATTTTGGAACACTGTTGAGACATTTCTCAGTAAAGTCTTCGGCTCCGATTATATATTCCTCTGAATTATCAAAAAACACCTCGAAATGTTCTTATAAAAATATGTCACAGTTAAAAGAATCGTTTGAAGTCAAGAACAATACTTCTTTATTATAAATAAAACACGGTTTTTATTAGGAGAATGTAAAAGCGAGCGAGACATATATTTGGCGGGACTCATCTTCTCAAACAAATGTTGGACTCAATACGCGAGCAACCTGAATTGCTGCCAACTCGTGCCACCCCGGCCTCTGACATAGATTAAATTTATCCAGAACAGGCTGTTCTATATAAAAACAACGATGTTAAATAACATCGCAATCTTGGTACTGTTATAAATGCGGAATTTTACTCAATAACAACAGAACAGCTAAACGAGTCTGATTATTTGGAAATAACTCATTGGTTACTTTTTGTCCCGGGTTTTATTGGTTTCTGTGGGAATGCGGATTCCTCACCTCTCATTCCAAACTTCGTACGTAGCTAATGTCGAAAAATGTGTGATATACTCGTATATGCGGGCAACGCTGTATCACCACAGTTAGTTTATAATAAATGGTTCATTCGTAGTAGTAAAAAAGTATTATTTACTGTAATTCACTTTAGACAAATATTTAGACGTACGCTATGGGATATAAGTGTAGGATGGATCTTATTGTGTGAAATATTATTATGTATGAAGTAGTAAATACGTAGAATGGAACGTATGTGAGTGAAAGGAAGGAAGGATAGAAAGAGAGGGCGCAGAAACGTATTTTTTTAAACGAGAGCGCGATTTAAGGTTGAGACGTAAAAGGTGTTAAGACGTAAAATCATTTTTGAAAAAGTGCAATAAAGTAATTTTTAAAAGTCTTTTGATCGAATGAAAGAGACATATAACAAAGTTAGTGACATTGACATCTTTCACTGCTCCCTGTCAGGATTTCGGTCGGCTTTGATTGCATTGTTCTCATCTAAATCCGCTTGAGTGTAACGGGATAAACTTTTTGTTAACGGGATAAACTTGTTTTTTTTTTTTATTTTGTTTATAATTGTGCTGTAAACTTAGGTATACCTGTAAAGATATAACACGCGGCCTTAGGACTTGTATATATGTTTTTTTTTAATGTTTTCGTGTATATATCGATGGTATATTAAATAAATAAATAAAATAAAATAAAAAGTTTATTCAGTGCTTGTTCCAAAAATTCCCAAAACTACACAAGAAACCAAATTATCCACTCCGACGCAGCCTTAAGTTTCTTTCGGCGTTACTTCTCAAGGTAATCGCTTCTAAACGCTAGTAGATAGCCATTTGGTTTCGTATTTTGGCTGGCAGCCTAGGCGGAGGTTCGTATCCACAGGGGTGCCCTTGCGTTGCCATCCAACCCATAAATTTACCAGCTGAGCACCTCAATGTTCACCCTCACGACCGGTTTAGTTGTGTAGGTGTATCCTGGCTATTAAAATATATCCTGTTAGAAAAGAAAACAAATTATAGTAGTAATGTTTTCTTCCCTTGATATATTATAGTGAGAGACATAAACACTACGATATAATTCCACTCCGACGTATCCTTGAGTGTCTTTCGCCATTTCTTCTTAAGATAGGCGCTTCCGAAATATCTCGTGATGAAAACTATTTCATAGAAGTGACCAGTCTGAATAAGCAGATTTTTAATCTATGACAGGGCCATGTTAGATAGGGGAAGGCGTGCCATTGGTGACGAATGCCAACCCTTGGCAGTGCCTCTTGGCAAATGGCTGTAACTGATACGTATCTAGTTGAAGCTCTATAACAGAGAGAATTGGGCTATCAGGCTATTTTCTGCCTTCATTAATTGTAAATGAAGCAGCTTTTTTAAAAAATACTAAATTAACTGTAGGTTAATTAGTTAGAAAAAGTCATGAAATCAAATGTGCAAAAACAATAAAATGATATTTGTATTTTCAATGCAAAAGTTCAAAATGGGTCATTTGACCCGTTATCGTTTGTTTAGTGTTAAATTCTTGGCAATTAAATTAAAGTGCGCAAATAATTAATTATAATATTGTAAAGGTATTCGTGATGTAAATGAGATAATAAATTATAATCAGGCGAAATTAGTAATGAAAATTGTAACTGTATAAAAATTAATAGTTTCATATTATCAAGTACCCTTTTACTATTCAAACGTAATGATAGTTAAACAATTTACTTATTTAATTGTTACTTTACTGTTTTTTTTTTATTTAATGTTATATCTTTGACCTTAAAATATTGCTCAAATCACTCCTGAATTATTCCTACTCGGACCGGGATAAGTATAAAACTTATGCTTTTGCAAGAGCAACCTCGTAGGCGAGACAATTTTATATAAGCGTTTTTAGGCAATCGTAAAAAGAAAAACAAGACTAAGGCAATTAGCAGCCACAACTCATCCATAATACTAGGGTTGCGATTAATTCCCTGCGCGGAAAAGTACGTAGAGCGACTTACGCAACTTTTTTATTTCACCATTTTAAGGAGAAGGAACTATTTTTTCTTAAGTTTACACATATAATACGTTAAATTTTCTCATAAACCACTTAAATTTCTTGAAATTCAAATCAATAAGCAGTTTCATATATTTATTAACTCTTTCTATATATTTTTATGTACTATAAGTTTTCGAATAAGTGCGCGAATCGATTTTTTGGTCTTGTAAAAGTGTTATTTTAGGTTACGTCTTTTTCCACGAAGAGTGAGAAATATTAATAGTCGGCATGTTTACGAAATTCGAGTATAACTTGAAAATGAAGGTTAAAATGTTTGTCACGAAGCAATAGATGGTAATAAATGAAGTTGTAAATATTTTCTATGAGGGCTAAAGTACAACTCAATCCACGTTCACACATCGCTTGTCAACACTCCTCACGTACAAACATGCTTGCTATACAAAAATATTATTGTTACATCGCATTTCTCTAGAGAAAAGGGCGCACTAAAAGTGTCTATGAATTTTATATGCCCCTTTTTCTTTAGCCGTTCTATAGCGTTCGTCAGTAGAGTACGAATGATGACAGAGGTTAACGGTTAAAAACTCTGATCTTTAACCGTGATTAAATCAGATCTCCCAACAGCTGAAGCTTCCTGTAAGCGCGGCGCTCCACCAGGCCGTAGAACGAAACTGATGGAGGCAGCTAGAGTCCCAAAGAAATGGGAATCACGATCCTCAGCACTGAGGGAACAATGAGGAAGAATGATTAATAATTAAATGTTAATGTTATAAGGGAGTGTGAGCCAGAGATGGGCAAAATGTAATCTGATTAATGATTAACGATTGCAAAATGTAGTCGTAATTTGAATTTTCTTGCTCTCTAATCCTGATTAAATTCATTTAAAACATTAAGGGCGGCTTGCACTAACGAATTAATCTAGTTTAAGCTTGTATAAAACGCTTATTAATTTAATTGGTTTGATTCCATCTTAATGATGATTTCAGTTTAAGTGTTGTTACAACTAGATTTTGATTTAGTGCAAGACAATAAGTACAGATCAGCGCTAAATAGCATTTTATATAACTCTAAACTAGATTTAATTTGTTAGTGCAAGCCGCCCTAAGAAATCATAAATGTGTATGCAATTTGGGATTTTGTTGTGTTTTAAACATAGATGAGCAAAATGCAGTCATATTAATGGTAAAATACGTAAAATGTAATCGTAATCATTTTTATTAATCTGATTACACTTTACCCATCTATGGTGTGAGCAAAATCATACTAACCAATCTGAATCAAAATAATTGGACTTTGAGGCTGTGGCGGCGTAGCTCGACATCAAAGAAGCTAAGCCTTCAGTGTTGGCAATCGGTAGCTAAGTCTCGTGTGTACCGAGCCTGAGATCGAAGTAAACAAGGTTTTATCCCAAGAGCGGTCGTGTTTACATGTTTGTTGTGGTGTTAGCCGCGGCCCGTCTAATGGCTTCGCCGGCTGCCCTTGTGTTAAATCCCGCCACAGTGGAGTCAAAAGCAGTTACTCTATTTGGTTTGAAGGTTCGATCGATTTAGGGTATCCAATTTAGAAATACTGATATTACGCATCATTTTCCAGTCCCGCAAGTTGCGGGCTCAACAGTGCGGGATCCCGAAGAATTTTTGGGATTGTGATAAAGCATGTGAACGACTATTTCACATGGCTATTAGAAAGTAAACATAAATAAACTTATTTAATTTGTATGATATATTCTTATTTCTTCTTAAAGACTTTAGTGTATTTTCGTGAAGTTTATTGATGCAGTTATACTACAATTAAATATATGTTCAATGCGATATAATTAGTTGATTTTCTTTAAAATAAAATGTTTTTCTCTGTATTTGATATCAACAATTTAACAATGTAAATTGATTGATCTTACGATAATAGTAGAACTTTAATAAAGATAAATTATGTGGATTAATTCCTTGTGTTATATATGTATATGTATATGTATATTTGTTAACAAACAAATAAATTTAAGCTAAATCCCGCGGAATTAAAAATTTTCAATCTCCCAAATACCGAGATTCCAAAGACCGATTAGAAGCCCTCGTTTGCCTTACATCTGATACCTTACCCGATACCTCCAGGCTTACTGTGATTTATTTTACAGCTAGAACTAAAACATACTCTAATTCTTACCATTCCGGGTCATTGGATTGTGAAATATTGTCCCAGTGAGCGTGTCCCCGTATTCCTATAATATTTCGTTCTTTAAACTAAGCGTTTAGAGCTATGTTTGTAGGTTGGCCTGATCGATGCGACTATCGTCAAATAGTTGTTTAAATAATTATATTCATTTTTTTGGTTTGCGCTGAACTTTTCACCATTTACGGCACAGTTCCTGTACCAAGTCAGAATTAAAAAGTAACTCGTTTTCATTTAAAGATTGATGCTAAGTGCTTTCGTTAGTTTTAAATTTATTACCTTAGTCGTGACCTTAGTAGTTTCGAGGTGGTTGGGCGTCGGTGCCCGTCTGGATCGCGACCACAGTACATGGGTGCAAAGCCCGTCATAGTGACCAGTTTCGGCTTGTCGCGTTTCGGGATCAGCTTGTGTACATCCAGTAGCTCATATACCTAGAGACCTTCAGTCGTGGTATATGTGGGCCGACATGACGATGTAGACTATCAATTTTTTCGCTTTCGTTTTTGGACTACACTGTACTTACCATCAGGTACTCTGTAGTCAGTATGTCGGGCCAGTGTAAAAAAAAAACCTCCAGTTATCCGACAAAGAACAAAATTTATCGACGTAGCTTTATGGGTTAGCAAGCTGAAGTAGCAGTGAGCGGATTACATATGCCGAAGAACGCGTGTTCGTTGGGGTAGGCGGGTTCACGAGGCTGAATCGGAAAACATAGCGTGGGGCGAACCCTGAAAAGATGGTCGGAAAAGGATGAAGGAGAAGAGCTAAAAACCCAGCTCAATGACGTTTATAGCAGAGATCTATATCTAGCATTTGACTAAGGTGAATTTGATGATCACGTGACTTACAGGTAGACCTAAATGAACTCCAGTGAGGTGAGACCCAAATCACAGTGCAAGAGTATAAAGTTCGACATAGTGACAAGTTTCAACATTTTTTTTTTTTGGTAGCCCGGCGGAAATCCCCAACGGACCTTTAGAGAGACCAGGGTCGAGATCAGGGTGTGTATGTCCAATTGTTTATATACCTACTTACGTTACGTAAAGGTCTTCAATCTTCAATCGTGATATATGGGGGCCGGCGCGGTGTGACAACGGCGATATTTCTTGACTACATTGTTCTTTTCATCGGATGCAGTGCAGTCTCTTTGTGGAGCCAGTATAAAAACTGGCATTACTGTTTCCAATTTACTATGATATGTAGTTCCGTGATATTTGCTAACCATAAACCATAGCTAAAACGACTGGCTAAGGCTGGAAACATCTTTTTGTGGGCAACCAAGGTAAACTAATCAAGTATGGTATATGATAGTTTTTAGTTTATCAATTATAAAAATAAACTACACCATAAAGAAATGTCTTCTTAGGAAATCCTATATCTTCCCCATCGGTCCCTCACTGTTAAGGATCGTGACTTCATTCTATTCTGGAAACTAGCTGCCTCCATCAGTTTCGTTCAGTAGCCTGGTAGAATTCGGCGCTAGCGAAAAACTCCAGATGTTCGAAGGATAATGGACCTGTTTTCATGTGTGATACCCCGAATGGTCGTAAATTCGAAATTGGCACATACCTCTGGGTATTTCCAGATTACGTATGGATTAAGGGACCACATGCTCACCGGTGAAGAAAAATGCTGTGAGGAAACCCGCATCCAAAGGAAATGCCATCTGTAAGTGCCCTGAGAACGGCGATCAGCTGCGCTACTGCTCACGTCAGGCACGACATATAAGTGCAAGTAGATACAGCCACTAATATATCACTGCTCACCCCGTTAAGGATATACCATGACGATATATATATTTTTTATTATAAATAGACGAAGAAATAGGTCCAAGAAATAAAAAGCTTTTTTTTTTCATTTGTCTTTATCATATATTTATCTATTTGAATCTCTGAAACTATACCTTCAGATTCCATGCTGCAAGTTAGATAATGATTACTACAGTCGTATATGAAATATTATTACTAAAAACTCAGATGTCGAATGTCCAAGTAATTTTTCATCGAAAATGCGATCCTAAAACAATTATGAGGATGTGTGGATGCCGCTGAAAGCAATTTCTTCAAGAGAAACAATTGAATTGCGTACTCTGAGTATAGATTTAAGCGTAAATAGAAGGAACAAATGCTCATAAGAGAAAAGTAATTAACTGATCACGAACAGCTTAGGATTAATGTGATTGTACTCAAAGACGAATAGGGTAAACGATATCATCAGCGAATATGATTAAATGAAATCCTTATTATTTTTCTATATATTACTTTCCTATTTTAATATTTCCTGCACGACTACAATAAATACCGTTTCATAATAATTAAAATTTTATAAATCATTGATATGAAGTCAGATATATAACCAATTATGTATATGTTATAGAAAAAAGTTTAATGTGCTATTGAAAGCAGTAAATTACCATATTAATTAAATAATATGACCGTTGGTCGTGGGTGTGGTTGTAGAAAGACATGGATTTTGGCGTTATACTGTTTATTTGCACTTTAAGGCACACCGAATTGCGACGCACACGCACGTACTCAAGCCTCAGGTCTCGGCAGTCGATTGATTTTGCTAGAGCATCCCTTGCGCGCGCGCATCCCTTACCCTGCGCCTCCCATCACACCCTAACGTCTTTTAGGGCGTTTACCACAAACGCGTATCGGGCGGCGTCTACATGCTATAATAATTATTTATGGGCAATTGCACACAATGACTTAGCCTCAAACTAAACTTGCGCTAGTTTTATGTTTACTACACAAAACTGTAAATACTTATACATATCGAGAGGTGAAAGAATATTTGCTTTAAAAAATATTTCAAAGATTCGCTTCTACATTCTTCATGCGAACAGCTATGGAGTGGAATATGCATCTAGCAAAGCATATATCAACTATCTTATGACTTGTGAGACTTTAAGATAATAGGCATTTGTTGGGCGGACTCGATCCATCGTCGGATTCATTTTTACTTTCCACCAAGTGTGGTTGTAGTCCATACAACTACACTTAGTGTGTTAAATCATACAGTATCAACTCTGATGTCGATATATCATACACACACATACATACATATGCTAGTTTTTGTAACGTTTTTGACAAATAAAGAACAGAAAACTAAACATGGTCAGTTAGAGAAAAGAATTGCCATGTATGAGCAGTGGTTAGATAACTGGATCGATAGAAGGCTAAAATGTAATCAGGTTAATGAAAAACAATTACGATTATATTTTGCGTTTTTCATCATTAATATGACAACATTTTGCTCATCTATGTTTTAAACAGTACGGAATCCTCAATTGCATACATATTTACGAGTCCTTAATGTTTTGAAGTTATTTAATCATGATAACAGCGCAACAAAATTAAAATTACGACTACATTTAGTAATCGTTACTTATTAATCAGATTTATAGCATGTAGACGTAACCCGATACGCAGTTGTCGCCCTAAGGGTCTTTAGGGTGTTACGAGACGTTCGGGGTAAGAGGAAGCGCGCGCGCACGGGACGCTTGGAAGTTAGTCGACTACCGAGACCCAAGGCGGGAGTACGTGCGTGTACGTCGCAGTTCGGTGTGCCTTAAAGCGCAAATAAACTGTAAAACGCCAAATTCGTGTCTTCCTAAACCACACCCACGACCACCGGTCATAGATTACATTTTGCCCATCTCTGAATAGACCAATGCTAATAAAGAGTTTTGTTACGTGTACAGAGTTGCAGGCAAGTTGTTTTACCTAGTTGCAAAGTATTTGGCCACTCCTGTAGGTAATTAAAACGCACTGCGGACATTTAACTAGAGACAATATGTATAGAATACGAGGTTCAGTAAATGGATCCTTTACCTTAAAGCTGAAACGCAAGGCAGACAATGGTATTTCCAATCATAAACTGAATCATTCCGAGATAAAGGTACTGTTTCAATTAACGTTATAAATTTTTAATGGACAATAATATGAATTGTATGTGTATTGATAAAATAATTTATTAACCGATGGTAATAGACATATAATATTAATATACTCGTAGTTTAGAGGATCTTTCGATCAGATTAAACACCGAAATAAACTTTAAAAAAATACTTAATTCACGTCCTATCAATTTTAATCCATTTTTCAACCGCGTTCTCTTAAAAAAACATTTCTAACTTTACTTCCTTTCACTCACATATGTTTCGTTTTACGTATTTACGACTTCAGACATAATAATATATCATACAATTACGAAAGAATTCACAGATGATATCCCACTACTTGAAGCAATTTGCGATAAAGTACCTGTACAATTCGTCTTTGATAAGAAATACAAAATACAATTACATGAGGAAGACTATGAGAGCATAAATGTAAAAGAGTTGAGGATCTTCACTGACGGCTCCAAGACAGACTCAGGAACCGGCACTGGCGTCTACTCTGAAGACCTTAATATTAAGACCTTCATGACGCTGGGCATTTACAATACTGTATTCCAAGCGGAATGCATGGGTATCCTATTGGCAGCCCATGCAATACTCTCCAGGAAGGTAAAAAATCAACCAATCCGAATATTATCAGATAGCAAAGCAGCACTGTTGGCCATAGGAAGTAAAAACTATAACACGAGCCTGGTCCAGCAGTGCCACCAAGCCTTAACCCAGGTATGCTTAAACAATAACATTACAACCTTAAAATGGATTAAAGGACACAGCGGATCACGCGGAAATGATGCTGCAGACGAACTCGCAAGAAGAGGATCAGATACGAGAGTGTTCGGACCTGAGCCGATTATTCCACTCCCCTTCAGCTGGTTCAAATCTGAGATACGTCAAAGAATAAGACATCTGAGGGACTCGGATTGGAACAACCTGGTAGAATGCAGACAGGCTAGAGAGGCATTGCCTCGAGCGAATCCAAAGATCTCTAAGGCTGTTCTGCGTCTCAGCAAATTACAGATACGTAGAGTCACCGGCGCCATAACAGGACACGGCTATTATAATAGACATCTCTTTTATTTAGGTGTCACAGAAACTACTCTGTGCAGAGCATGCATGGGAGAAGAGGAGACACCCAGGCACGTGATTATGGAATGCAATGCACTGGCAGCATACCGGACACCACACCTCGGTTCACCGAGGTCCCTTGAGGAAGCAACCAGCTACATCAGGCGGCTGGCGGATTTCCTGGAGGAGCTGGGCTGGGATGATTGAAATCATCCCAACCCGGCCTCACGCAAAATAGGCGCACTTAGACGTCGAGTTGCGGAGAACGAGCCCGTCTCAACCTTATACCTTACCTTATCATACAATTACATCCATCCTACATTAATAAATATTTTTATTAATAATTTTAATATTCCGTTTTTTTAATTTAATACTAGCAGGTTTATTTTTTCTTTAGTTTCACTCAGAATACGTTTAATATGTTTTAAATTGTTTTTCTGAATTATGAATATATCTTCAAATTGAAGTATCTACCAATTATCCTTCTGTGATAGAATTATCTGCCATTGGCTGTAATTGGTGTGGCTGTGGTGGTTTAGTAGATAAAGGAATGGTATTGGAAGGTCGTAGGTTCTTATCTGGCACGTACTACTAGGTTTTTCCGGTTGTACGGCTTTAGGCTCCGCATGCATACAACTGAAGTAAAATATTATAAGGAAACTCCCGAAAATCTAATTGAAATGTCATGTGTAAGTGCCCTGAGAACGGCGATCAGCTGTGCTACTGGGCACTTTGACGCACGACATTTAAGCACAAAGTAGATACAAGTTTGTTTCTATTAAAAATATGCTTAAAAGTTGGCTAAATGATTTCGTTTTTAATTTATTCATAAAAAAACAAACATTTAAAAATATGTAATTTAAATTAATTAATTTGAATACCAAACTATAAAAATAAACTGTCAATTTATTTACTTAGAACTGTCATCTAACTATTTTATTTTAAATTGTAATTAATTTATTTAATTCCTTCTTTGAATTTTGTTAGATAAACTTAATTCCTTTAAAAAGGTATAAAGTAATAGACAATTTTCAACTAAATATCACTTTTAAAAATGTGGTACCAAAGCTCTAAGATTATTAACATAAATAACATAATAAATCGTCACGCTATATCTATTTCGGTGTGAGCAGAGATATATTAGTGGCTGTATACACTTTGCGCTTATATGTCGTGCTCAGTGACGATGTTTTACTTCATCAATGAGAATGTGGTGCTTAGATCCGTATGTTATCTGGAAAAACTTAGGGGTACGTACCGGGATTCGAACCTATGTCCATTCGCGTTAGCACTCGTGGAGACGGGTCCATTATGCACAAGGCTATCACAGCCACCAATAAAATAACAAATTATTAACAAATATTAGTATTTCTTTACGAAATTAACCCTTTCGTTACCAGCACCGACTTTAGACGGCATTCACAAAACGCCCCGTATGCACCACCGCCGGCTTTAGCTTTTACTTTTACAGAAAAGTTAAAAAAATAAATTACTAAGAATTATCCTAATTTAAATTTATATTTAAAATACCAGCAAAATCTTTAAATATGCACTTAAATGAGAACATACGAACATCAACTTGCTATCATGCAATGTATATCCTTCGAGGCATGCTGCCCTGTTCAGTAGCACCACTTCGGCGGAATGGACTGCGGCAACGAAAGGGTTAATTTTTTTTACACTGGCTCGACATATTGACTACAGAGTACCTGATGGTAAGTACAGTGTAGTCCAAAAACGAAAGCGACTATCAAAGGATAAAAATCCATTGATAGTCTACATCGTCATGTCGGCCGACATATACCACGACTGAAGGTCTCTAGATCTGGATATACACAAGCTGATCCCGAAACGCGACAAGCTGCAACTGGTCACTATGACGGGCTTTACACCCATGTACTGTGGTCGCGATCCAGACGGGCACCGACGCCCTACCACCTCGCTGCTGCTCGTTTAGCACCACCCAGGAGTCACGTGAAGGGAAACTAGGGTAAAGCCTACGGACGTGAGCAGCTTCGGCTCCCAAAATATAAAATATGTATCTATTTGAATTTTTAACATAAATAATTTAAAATGGACCTTTAGAATGGACATAAACTAAATATCATCACGTTCTTACGTGAGACAAAAAATCTCCATGGGCGAAGCGGCGGGCAAAAGCTAGCCACTATTAAATATAATAAGGGATATTTATATGTTGTGTTTCTCATAGGATAATCAATTAAAGTTATTTGTATCTAAAGAAAATCTTTTGAAAAGAGCGACTATCAGAGTTTCTTGTCGACTCTTCTCGATAACAAATCCTGCTTTCCGAACCCGTAGGAGATTCATGAAATATTTGAATAAAGTTGTTTTATTATTTTTTTTTAATGTAATGCCGAGTCAAAATTATAATAAGATTTTTTGCATGTAAGAAACAAACAAACATTTATTTTGTAAATCTAATCATTGGCGACTCTTGGTCTACATTATTTCACGTGAGAAAAACCCTTAGAATGCCCGTTGAGTAACCTAAGGGCTCTTGTAGTACCTTTGAATCAACTCTAAACCGTCATGACAGTTATCGAGAGGCGTCTGTGATGCCAAAATCATACTCGTATAATACTTCAAATGATATCGGGAAGTGATTTCAAGAGCTACAACCTTAGTGATTCAAGTCTGAATCGGTATTGAAATAAAATAGAATAGTGTCTATTTTAATGTTTCACGGGGTAACACTTGACCTCAATCACACCTGGTGCTAGGTAAAGATGATGATGATTGATGATAAGCCTTCTTTCAAAAGCTTCAGGTCGTATTTGGGAAAATAGCAGCAAGGAGTGTTTGCTGTTCCTGTTAGGAGTGAAGGAACGAACTTGTTATCCTATTATTGTAGTGAACCTTTTTATAATTAGCTTGCCATCAAGCCAAGTCCCTTTGAAGGTAAGCGGGATGATATTAAAGAGGATTCTTCATATCATTAAAACTTATATTAAGCTTTTTCGATTTTCTTTAATCAATTCACACACTGTGACTAACAACAGGAAATGTTTAATTTGGTCTCCATCAGAACTCTATTTCTTATTTCAGTATAGGTAAGTTCTCATTAGGGAATATTTTTATTTCGTCATAACATTAAAAGATTTTATCAACTAGAATGCGTGGATATAGAGTAAGCACGACCCGTCTGGCCAGTCTGACGTTAGCCATAGTAATGTCTACTTGACTTGTCGTGACTTGACATTTATTATCACACATTCCTCCAGTATGCGTTAGCCACTTTATTAAATTATTTTTCAAACAACTATGGACCCTATTGGGCGCCGTTACACTACACAGGCTCTTCTATCGTGACTTGTGTAGAAGTGGGAGAAATAAGAGATTTAAAAGAAGATTATATTAAAAATATATATATAGTTAAACGTAAAGTGGATATAGCTTTTAGTCTGCCCACCCGAAATAGTACCGAATATGCGGGCTTGCACCCTTATGTGGTTGACATTCTAGCTGCTCGCACGAAGCGGTTCCCCTCCTTTTTGCTGCAAGCCGCGAAGGAGTGGAATTCACTTCCTGCGTCGCTGTTTTCACCATCTTATGACACGGGAGTCTTCAAACGTCGAGTGAATCGGTATTTGCTGGGTGAACACGCTCCATCGTCGGCCTCATCATCGCTTACCAGCAGGTGAAATTGAGGTCAAGCACGAACCTGTCAGTAATAAAAAAATAAGTATTATTGCTTACATCATGGTAGCAAAGACGAAACCCCAGCAAAAGAGCTATTTAATATAACACTAAATTCAGAATGTAATAACATGTTAAAGTACAGAACGGTACTTAATACAAAACTTTTACATCCTGTTTTGTATACAATAATACTAGTCAGTATGTTATTCAGGCGAGGCTTTCGCGAAGTGCTATCTACCGCCTGTTAACCCATGACCCCGCAATCTTACGGTACCTCCTCAGAAACGCCTTACGCATGCATAATTGCATACTCACGTCCATGTCTCTATCAAAAAACCGTTCAATTCTCATGATTTAAAAGTAAATATTTATTTTTAGCTGCTGTTCAAAATAATGCTCTGTGCTTAGCAAGTATAATTTTTTAACTTGTTTTTAAGATTGGTAAATCAATACATTTATATTATAATTTCAAGTAAAGATAAATTGAGGTTTTGATTCTATTTTCTGTGTCCATTGGACTTATTAAGATGGGTTTTAATTTAAACAAAGGTTTTAAAATTGATAAAAGTCCGTTCGTACAAAAATTTGCTTTTCTTAGTACTGTATCAAATGCTAGTCTATTTTTTATATTAGCAATACAATATCTTGTATAATAACTGAGTTTTTCTACTTTTTAAACCTTTACTTATCTTTTTCTAATAGCCACATCGGTTTAATTTCTGATAATTGGGTGTTAATCGAACATAATGAAATCATAAGTTTTCTGTGTCCGATCGAATTGTGCTCAGAGGGATTGGCTTTGACTTATCGCTTTACAGAATTAGATCGTGTACATCCGTTATCAATATAACTGAAGGTCTTTCGTCATTATAGATTTAGGCATTGTTAAGTGTATAGACATAATGAAAATCAAAAACATTAAAATTTTCAAGTATGTTAAAATACAATTTTAAAATTCTTCTTTTTTTTCTTTTTTCTTCTTTTTTTTTGGCTGACATGACTGCGTAGTCAAAAGCCTCTTTTTTTCTCAAGAATAAAATTCTTCTTTTGGGTTGGGCTCTACCATTATTATAATATATAAATAAATAGCCTAGTTAAACGATAACTTGTAAATCATTCTAACAACGCCTGTCGAGCCGAATTAGAACGGTATTTATCAAATCACTTGTCACTACCAAAACCTACTTCAAAGCGAATTCAATCGAAATTAATATCAAAAAACAATGAACTTTAAACTTTCGAAACTTATACGTGACAGAGCATCGCGATACGAATGAAATAACGCGGCGCGCATACCTAGAAACCCGTCCATCCAATTTTGATGTGATAAAAAATAAATTAAAAAATCCCCGCTGAACGTGGTCCTGATGATATCGATACGGGTTCCGCACCCATTGTGCTCTCCAACGTACCACACTCTAATTGCGGTCGCTTTGTTATACAAAATGAGGTGTTAGCTCTTCTATTAAATAGTTTGATGTACATTAAAACCGATGAACCACGCGTCCGATCTGATACACATTTAAATGGACATAGCATAAAGAATTATTTGCTTGTTACAGATAAAGTGAAGAAGACTGCGTATGGCCGAGGGGCTTAATAAGAGTCCAAGTAACGCGTCAGGGCACGCTCATAGGACACGTAACAATGGTCAGCTTAGTTTTAAACACCAAGATAATTACTCGGACGTTGTAAAAGGGGATCGATATGAGCATCAATTCAAAGCATACGATGAAGAAGATATTAGAGAAGATAATGAAGCGAACAACTTTATAGCGACATATGTAAATTCCATAGATACTGACGTATCGATAAAGGATGATGAAGAAATCAGAAGGAATGTATGGAGCGATGTTGATGACGAACTTTACATAGCGAACTTAATCAAAGAAAGGACTTCAAAAGAGAAGCGTTACAAACGTGATAGTTTAAGTGATAGTGAGTTTAGTGAGAAGGTTGTGAGTAGTGTTAAGTTAGATAATAACGAGATGTGGGAGCTAGAGCCCACGGACTTGACGGAGTGTGACTGTCTTGGACCCCCGCCTGAGTTCCTGCTGCCGCCGCCGCCTAGACCGCCTTTTCTTCAAACCGACTACTACTGTGGGGACGACCCGATACCCGATTTGGAGACCTGCGATACCGAACCGGTAAGACATACAATATATATTTTTTTAATTACTTACTCATTGTTGAAGCTAATCTTAAGGCAATTTCTGTCGCTATCAGCATTGTAGGAATTCATAATCAATTTATCTTTGTCATATTTGAGTTGATTAATATTCAATAACATATCATCATGCAGTGTCTCTTACGGGGTGCGCAGAGATATATTTGTGACTGTATTCACTTTGCGTATATATATCGCGCCCAACATTTCTATTAGATGCCATGCGGGTTTTCTCACAATATTTTCCTTTACCGGTGAGTATGAGGTGCCTAAATCCGTTCTTATTCTAGAAAAACCCAGAGTTACGTACCGGGATTCGAACCTACAACCATTCGAGCTGTCGCATATGGAAACCGGTTTCTTATCCACTAGGCCACTAGAGCTACACAAATTAATTAGTAACTTGAAAATAATTGAAATACTTTATTAACCTCAATCATAAATTGCATCTCACCAACTGAATTCCAGTTAACAGTATGTTTAATTTGAGGAGTATGACAATGCAAAAATGACCTCAAAAGGAAAGGGAATGAATTGTTGCAACATTTCTAACAAACATGACCAACACAACAAAGCCTCGTAATCAGGAAGGGACTACTAGCGTATAATACAGGTAATCTCTGGCACTAAATCTATCGTGTGTAGAATACATAAATTTATCAGATAAAAAAGTAGAGGATTGAGACAACACACGACGTAAAAATTAAGCTCCTCTATAAAATCTTTGTTAAATATTTCAACGTGTGTAGCCAGATATCTGACGATCTGATGGTCACACAGTGCGATGTTAACAATCTAATCTATGTAAGTATTTATTTATCAAAGTCGATTTTAGCTTGCTTGAAGACTTTATTCCAGTCCACTTATACTTAAAGAAAGCATAGTAATAGTTAGCTTCACTCAAGGAATTACCCGGGCCGAAGACTTGAGGAAGTCTCCTACCCAGATGAAAGGTTTTGAAGAGGTAGGCTCTTTACTTGGACCCATCCCAGAGAGATAGCCTTAATAAGGCTTATCGTTCCCCGGGCGTCTGGATAAACTTGGTTTCCCAGGCCCTGGTGGAGCGATTAGAGGGATATCCCGTGGGTTTTTAGTCAGTAGGAGTCTGACACACCGAGGTCGCTGCCCTCACAGCGACCCTGATGATCCTATGCAGGATTTTCCCCCGGGATACAAAAACAAAAACTCAAAGAGGTACAGGGCATAAATTGAAAGAGTTATTTATGCTCTTTATGAGTTTTGAACAAACATATTTCTACTGACATCGACATCCACAAAGCCAAATTCCAATTCATTTTTTTTTATTAGGGATTTGGTAATGAACAGACATATTAACTCTTAGTACATATTTGAATAAACGGGCTTTAATAAAGCCATGTTAGCGACAATATGGTTTGCCTTTCTTTTACGATCTATGACACTTGTTTCTACTTAAAATAGAGCTGAGCCATTAGTAGTGGTCGTTTAAAATATTATCGATATTTTTGTTTTACTTTGCATTACTTTCAAATATAGATAATGTTGTTATTTTGAATGAATCCTTCTGAAGGATTCTATTTTCCTTTTTTATCTTTTCTGTATTGCTTTTCAGTAGACTAGTGTTTCTAACTATTAGATATTTTAGATTTGCACAGATAAAATTAGATACTGTAAATTACAATATACTATTTAATCATTTAATATCCAATTCCAAATTTAAAGGATATATATTTTGTTTTATAAAACATGTTTATTTTTTATCATATTATGATTCAAATTTGTTCGTGGTGATGTTTATAAAAAGCTCATCACTATGTTTATTCAGATTTCTGAATCTGTTACGACTATAACGCTGTTAGTTTCGTAAATGTGTGTAATGTTAACGTTTGCTGGAGATATCTGACGTGTTTCTTTACTTTTCTTATTCACTCGAACCTCGTGTTTGACGAAAACTGTTATTCTGTTGACTTTTTCCCATAAGACTTTAATCTTACGTAATACTATTGAGATACCTTTGCATTCTTGGTAATGTGCTTTTTCTTACATTGCTTAACAACCTTGCATATCTATCTACACTAAATTCATAAATAGTATCTTGTTTACAATATTTCGTCATCATCATCAAGAGCTTTACCTTAATCCACTGTTTGACATAGACATTTCATAGTAGATGTCATTGAACCTCACCCTTGGCTCTCTTCTTCAAGTCACTGCTGGCCATATTTAGTCAGCCGTCTTTCCACCTTGCTGTCAGAGCACCTCAACCCAGAACTCGCTTATTCCAGCGATTATTAGTTCTTCGATTTACGTGGCCAGCCCAATGCCACTTCAGCTCGCTAATCTAGATAGCTATATCATTTTAGATTTAATTTTTCTGAGGAATGCCCAAGACAATATACCATGGGCACAAAAAATATAATCCACAGTGCTTAATTGTATCGTCTCTATAAATTTTACGTTAGCTCAAACAAGTTTTAGCCACGACATTTCGAGAATGTAGATGATTCATGTAGTTCTTTAAGGTATTTTTGTTATAACTACCTAAATACATTTATTTAAAATGTTCTATAGTCTATACCAAAGGGGTTCTATAGTCTATACATCTCAAGAGTTGTATCACCTCTATCTACATTACATTTAACAATATTTTTTTCTTGTTTAGTTGGATTTATTTGTATTTGGTTGTTAAATCTTGTATGTCTTTCACTTTATAATACTCGTTTAGTGATTCCATTTTATGATAAAAAATTGACAGTCCTTATGCGGATCAACTATTGTCTTTACTGTTACATTATCATCATCATCATTTGCGGACTGATTCTGTCTACTGCTGGGTTTTGATCTTCTTCATAATATACCACCATTTGTGATCCTGTTCCAAGTTGAACCAGTCGCGGGTCATAAACTTGACCCTAATTTGCATCCTGATATCCCACACTTTGTTTTCCACTAATATCAAAGCTCCATCTGCCATCACCTTGTCTATTTAGATATCCTGTTCTGAGTGTTACATTAGTCCTTTTAATTCACAATGACTAGACTATCTCAGTAGCAGTAGCGTTCACTCCATAGATGCATGAAAGCACTGCATGCCCTTACAGTAAATATGTCAGGATTAAATTGCTTTAATTTAAACAAAAAAGGAACCTTTTATATTCGTATCTATCCTATTTTCACATCATCTATTTTCCTTATGGAAGTAATATAATATTTATTATCATTATATAATATTCACAATAATTATGTGAATCTGCTTACCTTGTCTAAATACCCTATGCATGTCACTTCTTAGTAGTATTTGCTATAGTGTCTAAAGCCACGGACATGAGTCACCTACAAACCTACCGCATCAAATTCCTGTGGTTGACCGACTACAGTTGATTAAGACATAAACTCTTCATTATTATCACCAATTATACCTGACACCATATTTACAAGGAAAATCAACGCTGTAGGTGTCCGTGATATGTCGGCTGGTGATTCGCATTACTTCGAAGAATCAATAGGTGGTCCTTTTTATATTAAATTTGCAGTTGTCCGTTTGATCGTTGAAATATTTTATAGCTACAATTAATCCTTTTTGAGAAGTTCAAACGTGATTTCCAGTTTTTTTTCGCTTATTAAATCATTTAATATCACACGCGTTATATGACATTTCTAAACATACTTTATATAGTGTATAGAACAATATATGTGAAATTCATCAAAGTTTTATTCCTTATTTTTAATAAGGACATGATAATCAGTCATCGATTTGTAAAAAAATATATGTATATATGAATAATTTTATTAAATCTTCCAATTATTTGTATATATTTTTTTAGAAATTTGAAGTTATAAGTTTTTATCACTGTACAACTGTGCAAAAGATAAATGACGTTTAATGATAAGTTAATTTGAAGGTGGTTGTAGTAAAAATCTATACTAATATTATAAAGCTGAAGAGTTTGTTTGTTTGAACGCGCTAATCTCAGGAACTACTGGTCCGAATTGAAAAATTATTTTTGTGTTAAATAGACCATTTATCGAGAAAGGCTTTAGGATATATAACATCACGATGCAACTATTAGGAGTGAAGAAATAATGGAAAATGTGAAAAAAACGGGGAAAATTATTCATCCTTGAGGGCTTCCATTGCGTGCGCTGCGAAAACGATTCAAGATACCAAAAATATATGTATGAAAGAATTATTTCTCTTGAAATTATCTAAAAAAATGTTCAGGACAGTATATATCTATCTCTTAAGATTAAGTCACTAGAACCGTTTTTATGGTAAACAAATTTGGTCGAAATTAATGCATTATTTGTTAAGAGTTGTATCAACGTAATAATATTAATCTTTATCCAAATAAATGTGTTGTTGATTAAGAGTATTTAATTGTGAACAAAATTGTCTTTGACATCACTTAATTTCAAGAACATCTTAGAAGATATTACAAAACCTTATATAGCAAAACAACGTTTGCCGGATCAGCTAGTGTATTATAAAGAGAATGCAAGTATCACATTGGCTTTCGTATGTAAAATTAAAATAAAATAGATTGACTAAATATCTCTTTCCTCGATCGCCCATATATATAAAAGTAAGAAACCTTGTGCTTTTCATACTGCTATAATAATAATAATAATAATAATAATATATTTATTTATTTTCCTCACAAACAATAACTGAATTACACTATAACACTACTATGAAATATTTACAATAAAAATGTTTGTGAGGAACTGGTGTCTGCTGTAGGTTTTATACCTGTGGTACAGATCACCAGGTCCTCACACCCGCTCTTTCCTTATCACTAATATACAAATAATCTAATTTAATTTTATAGTGTTTGTGTGTGCGTGCGTGTACGTGCTTGAGCATAGTGTTTCTGTTGTGTTGTAGTCAAGTGTAAGTAAGAATTGTGTAAGGTTTTGTTTACATGTGTATTGTGTCAGTGGGTATAGAAATAGTATCTCATTTATTTTATTATACAGATTAGGACCCTGATAGCCAAAAAAGCGCTGTAAAAACGTCGTTCTACCGAATTCTTGCTCACACACCCTACCTCTCCTACGAGTATTTTTCGCAATATTCGGGTCATATGCCAACATAGAGTGTTGCCTTAACACTACGTTCAGGATATAAAGTTGGCGAACAGTCAAGACCTTAATGTCCTTATAGAGTTGGAAAGTAGGGTATAGATAAGGTAAGGAGAAACTTACTTTGAGTATTGCTTGTTGAGCTCTTTCTAGTTGCATTAGTAGGTACAAGGGGAACTCAGGAACAAAAATCGAAAAGAACAAACCGTGAAGGAACGCTAAAAGAGCTTTAAAAGTCGTTGCATTGAAACACAGCAACGAGAAAAGAGGGGACAAAAAAAGTCCCTGCGCTTGAATTTATTTTTGCGCGCGTTAATACTTATTTTTCCATGTTAATTAAAATTATGTGGTGTAAAGGAAAAGCATAATGAGCATGAAATGCTGAAGGTATCTAATGTATTTAGGATATTAAGGATCAATACTGGCTCTGACTAAATAGCTTTCCAATTATCGCTCTGTGCGTGACCTATTTTTTTAGAAGTTAGAAAGGGTATAGTAAGGTTTCCTTAAATGTGTGTCGCCCAACATATTCAAGGCGAGAGCGGTGCACGATATGTTCCCGCGCGCCGCTTCAAAACAGCGAAGGTGAGCCTGCCGCGCGTAAGGGTCTTCCATAACAGGCCAGATGTTGCCGGGCGCTAAGGAAGCTGGCATAGCCTTGCCCTTGGCCCCGGCAGACGGGAGATGGAGCATCCCGAGGGCTTTAGTCGGTGCAAGTCCGACACACTGAGGGACAGCCATCACCACCCCCCGAGGTCCGTCAGGGATTTTCCCCGGGTTACCAAATAAAAAACTATCCTTAAAAGATAGATATAGGTCATCGCGGACTTTTTGTAAATCTACAAAAGACAAATAATCTCACCATATATTGTTTTGACATATCTCAAAGAGATACTAGACAACGTTTTCTATGAAACATCCCAGACAGCTTAACTTTCTACGACATTGTCAACAATTTGCGTCATATTTCAATCATTTTGCACAAAACCTTAACAAATTACACACGAATATCTTCCTTATGAATTACTCTGTGTATTGGTAGAAACAGCACTAAAATCCGTTTAATAGTTTTTGATTTTATCGCGAACATACACACAGTCACGACAAGGGATTCCGTTTTAAATTATGTAATATCTGAAGTAAATAATCGACTATTGGAAATATAATTGCTTTTCACCTAAATACACACAAATCTACACACATTGGCAAACACAGATAATCCGTTTAATGAAAACCCAAAGTCAATATTATAAAGCGTATATTGGGTGGGATTGCTAATTAATTGCTCAAATATATAATTTACATTCACAAAATTGAAACATTATTTGCTACACATATGTAATTATTTACTACTGTAAATAGTGTAGTTAAATGCAAGTCAAATTGAGGCGTCTAGTTTCAAAACCCGCTATAACATTTTTTTTCTTTTCAAATCCCAATGATTTATAAAAACTTATAATTAATCTTTGATTTACAATCACATTCTAATAAGGTATTTAAATTATTATTCTAGAGTAAAAAAGCAAAAAAGAAAAATATTTGTTTTGATAAAAACAATTTAAATTACTATTAGAAAAATTAAGTAATTTTGTACGAAAAATCGTTTTAGCGGGCTTGCGGATATTAACTCTCTGTTCACGGAGACCGCCGCTTCGACTGGAGGATCACCTTTGGGCTTTAGTCGGTAGGAGTCCGGTACACCAGGGTGCCGCCTTCACGTCGCCCTGACGGTCCATAGAGGAGTCCCCCCGGGCTACCAAAAAGGGTGCCGTCTTCGTGATAATGTTTCTAGATCAATAGGAAAGACCTCTTGCAATTTTCTTCTGTTCTGTTTTTAATATAACAGCTGAATCGAGTCCAATTTTATATGTACACTAGCTGTCCCGGCAGACCTTGTTCTGCCCTATTTCTCTAAAACAAAGTCATATTGTTTTTTTTAATGTTAATAGCCTCCCCGTCAGATTTTTTTGAAAATTGTTTGAAAGAACCTGGCCTTAATGCTATATGTATAAAAATTGACAAATATTGACATTAATATTTATACGTCACTCAATTGTTCTGCCTTCCCGGAACCCGTCCACTGACATTTAAACTTTATGGTATGGTGTTAAAGTTCAAATTGACTTTTAAATATTATTACGAATTTTTTGTATGAGAATATAGAAAAGTGTTGTTTTTAGACTTTTTCAGACAATTTTTTTAATTTTTCTCTCCGTAATAACCTTTCCCAGACTTCAACAAATACAACAAAAAAGAAATCAGTCAAATCGGTTTAGTCGTTCTCGAGTTTCGCGCTTATCAAGACATAGCTGATCCGGCAAACGTAGTTTTGCTATATAAGTTATTGTAATATCTTCTATGATGTTCATTGAAATTAAGTGATGTCAAAGACAATTTTGTTCATAATTAAATACTCTTAATTAACAACACATTTATTTGGATAAAGATTAATATTATAACGTTGATACAACTCTTAACAAATAATGCATTAATTTCGACCAAATTCGATTACCATAAAAACGGTTCTAGTAAGTTAATCTTAAAAGATAGACCTATACTGTCGCGGACATTTTTTTAGATCATCTCAAGAGGAATAATTCTTTCTTACATATATTTTTGGTATCTTGAACCGTTTTTGCAGCGCACGCAATGGAAGCCCTCAAGGATGAAAAATTTTGCCCGTTTTTTTCACATTTTCCATTATTTCTTCGCTTCTAATAATTGCATCGTGATGTTATATAGCCTACAGCCTTCCTCGATAAATGGTCTATTCAACTCAAAAAGATTTTTTCAATTCGAACCAGTAGTTCCAGAGATTAGCGCGTTCAAACAAACAAACAAACAAACAAACTCTTCAGCTTTATAATATTAGTATAGATAAATTAATAATGTAATAGCCGTATAAATACAACAAAATCTACATAAAATATTTTGTCATTATTTTTTTCTGCAACTTACTATAAAGTAATTCTTATTTGGTTTTTCAAGCAATATAAATAACATACTAGGTCAGAGGTCGGCAACCTTTTGAGTTGGAAGAGTCAAAAATTGTAATTTACAAAATTTCAAAGTTTTTAAAGAGCAACTAAAACATATCTTGCTAAAACTACTACTTCCTTTAGTACTTTCGTAGATAAAGTTTTTTGATAACAAGAAAAATTAATCTATATTTTCATCGATTTAAAACAAGTTTTTCGTTTTTTTTTTTATAGGATAAATAATATTTGCGTATGGAACTAAAGAGCCGCAGCTTCACATCCTAGGAGCCGCATGTGGCTCGCGAGCCGCAGGTTGCCGATCCCTGTACTAAGCTAATTTTTTTTTTACACTGGCTCGACATAGTGACTACAGAGTACCTGATGGTAAGTACAGTGTAGTCCAAAAACGAAAGCGACTATCAAAGGATGAAAATCCATTGATAGTCTACATCGTCATGTCGGCCCATATATACCACGACTGAAGGTCTCTAGGTATATGAGCGATGGGTATTTGTCGCGACATTGGCAGTCTTAATACATATTACAACTGTTCTGAAAATCAGGACTAGGAATCTCATCTAGTTTCCTAGACATGTAGAGTTGACTTCCCTTTGGCGCATCATCACAACATAGTTTTTGTTTTGCTGTTTTTTTTATATTGAGTAACCTATTCTCCTGTATATATGAGTTATCTTGTATGCGACATAAATGTTTTCCTTTCTATTTTATCATGATTGATTAGGTGGAAATGGACATATAGCTTTATATCTCCGTAGTTATCAATGTAATACATTAACTGCCCCCCTAAACAAAGTAATATCCGTTTATTGATAACGATAGTGAGAAAGTGCAAATATATGCACATTTTAGGTTATGTCAATTCCATATATTTAGCTCTTTCTACTAGCGTTGTTGTTTATCGTATGCTATTTTGTCTAGACCCCCTTGTAAAATACCTGCACAACTGCTTGTAAAAAAGTAGGTCCAATATTCGCTTCTACATTCACCAAGCGAATTACTATGGAGTGGAACACGCTTCCAGTGACCATATTTCCAATGTTCTTATAACTAGAGTACCTTTAAGAGAAGAGTGAATATTTGACGAGAGAAAACTTGGTAGGCAGACAAGTTCCATCGTCGAACTCATCTCCACCTTCCACCAAGTGAGATAGAAGTCACGCGTCCACCTGTAAATTGTAAAAAAACGTGCAGCAAATCTTGGTGCTAATCTTGTTAAGCGATTTAAGCTCGTAACCAGTGCCGTTCATTCCATAGATGCATGAAAGCATTGCATGCCCTTGCAAAAGTAAGTCTGGGATAATTAACTTAAAGTAAACATTGAAAAATTAATATATTCATAATTATACTATTCTATTTCTACGCCGTGTATTTCTCCTATGCAGAATTTTTACAATAATAACATACATTTAAATTAATTACGCGAAGTCTGCATACCTTGTCCAAATACTCTATGCACGTCACTGCTCGTAACGGTGTATAGGAGTTTTGGAATTATGGTCAGAAACTTTTGAAACTGACTGTACACTGTAAACACGGCTGGTTTATAATAATTATCGATTCAGACGGACGTATACGTAATACCAAACAATGTTTGTTCACATAATTGTTCATGATGAGGCTGCAACTAACTATAATCATATGCGCATATTAGGCCCGTTTATACCATTATTTTTTATACCGTCTATATGTTAATCAGGACACGAAAGCCCTTAATACTCTGATTGTTTAAAATGATAATTTGTGTATTTGTTTAAAGAAGGCTTGCTCCTTTTTTCAATTAATATTTAACTTATCACTTTGAGCTGATGGAGTTGTGTGATATCATGGAACTATAAATGATAATCCGTTTAGTTTTATTAATTTTATTTTTACCTCTCTGTACTTACTCGTACTAGTGAAGTCACGTAAAATGTTTTTTTATTTTTTATTTTTGTGCTCGGATAAATGATGACTGCCGTCATAAGCCTTTACAACTGAACCGGGCTAAAGGGTGAGCGCAGAAGTTGCTCAGCCAGCGAATTTATGGGTTGGGTGGCAATGCAAGGGCACCCCTGTGGGTACGGACCTCGACTTGGGCGGCCGGCCAGGAAAAGAACCTACTGCGATCTACTGGCGTTTCGGGAGCGACTACTTTGAGAAGCAACGCCGAAAGAAACTCAAGGCTACGACGGAGCAGAAGTAAAATGGAATGAATAGGGTCGATTTTTATATAAAATCTAGTCGCAAGGAAGGCAAAAAATTGATTCATAGAAGCATAGGAAAAATTTAGAGGATGGATTGTTATTGCAAAACCATCAATTAATTTAAATATATATATATATATACAACATGAATGTGAGTGGAAGTAAGAGCTACATTCTCTAATTCCACCAGCCTCATTTTAGAATAGAGAAAAGTAGTGAATTTTTCCAACCTAACAGGATTTGGGCGATAGATCAACTAAAATATATAAATATTATATAGGGATATCATAAATTTTGCACTGCGTGTAAATGCATTCTTTAAAATATGTTCCGATGTAATCATATACATAACTATTTTTATAATAATTTACGCACTACATTCATTTTCCGCCATCCGATAAATCTTTAAAAATTGATATTTAGTTTTTTGGCTCAATAATCAATTGTTTCAGTTTTTTTTTTTTATAAACTCATTCATCATCAGCCGTAGTCCGTCCATTACTGAACGTAGACTATCCATGACTACTGGTCAAAACCGGCTTGCGTCCAGTGTCTTCCTGCGATCTGGTTTAGGTCTTTTGCCTACCTAGTAGGTCGACGTCCCACACTGGATTTGCATGTACGTGGTCTTCACTGGAGGACTTTCTTTCCACGAGCTGTATATCCTGCCCACAGCCATTACTATTTGAAAATTCACTGGGCTCACAAAATAATATAAAATTAGGTTTAAAAGCTTGTGAAGGACGTTAAAAATTTTATAAGAGTTCGAAACTTTTTTGAGTCGTTATAACGCGAACAAAGCTATTAAATAGAAGGCAATATAGAAACAAGAAATAAACCTTCAAAGAGTTTGAACTTTCTTTGTTATATTGACCCCTTTGCGACATCGACGAAAATTCCCTAACGAGAAATCTCAAACAATTTTCCTGCTACCACAGCAGCTTTATAGGTCACGATAATCGTAATTTACGAAAAAAAACCTTCAAAACGCGAACCGATCTGAATTAATTAAGGGTTTCCTTTTTTCTTGAGGGCGCTTTTTTTATTAATTAAAGAAAGGCATTGACAAATCGGCTACCGTCGCAAGATGGACAGCTTGATAATACAGACGGAGGGCCGTTTTTGAATATTGTTTCGGTGCCTTTATTTAGGGTTCTGTAACCATATTATTGTGGCTATACATTTTAATCCACCGTTGCTTTTGTTTCTCTGTCTGTCCGCTATAAACTAAAAAGTACTGACCCGATTTTCATATGGTTTTCACCAATCATGACGAAGGCGTATAATTTGTTAAGATCTTGTCCAAATTAGTAAAGATATAATGATATATGTCCGATAAAGGGAGGTAATTGATGGGGTTGAGTGTAACAGGGGAGTTAGTTATAATATTTTTAAGACTAAAAAATAATTTACCTTAGAAATGTTTATAATTGAGTGTGAAATAAATAATTAAAAAAAATAGAATGAAAGTAAAGCAAATAAAGTAGAAAGAAAATATGTAAAATAACTGGCAGTTGAAAATACTTCTGCTTTATATAAAAGTCTCTGCTGGACGAATTCAGATTCCCAAGCTGGGGCGGAGCGATTAGAAGGACACCCCAGGGGTTTTTAGTCAGTAAGAATCTGACATACCGGGGTCGCTGTCCTTGCAGCGGATCTAATGGTCCTATGTAGGATAATCCCCGGGTTACAAAAAAAAAAAAAATACGGAACTCTACAAAGTACAATAATATAATAAATACTCAACTTTGTTTCGAATTTCGATATTGTCGTATTCCTTAGAGATTCCTGAGATAGCCGGATATATTGTCCCGGCTCTGATGACGGATTTCTGTTCAGATAGTGCCTCGTTTTGACAAATCGGAGACCCGTTTTTTCTTAATGTATGTACCGTGCGCTTAGATGTTTATCGCAAATGCTTTGACCGTGCGACTCGGGGACTGTATTTTAAAAATATAATTTCATTGGTATGTCACAAGTTTATTAATTGCTCTGCAATTAATTTCAATATCATAATAACATCGTTGTAGGTATCTATAGGCGTCATTGAAGTATATTATTGTGTTTTAAAAATACAAAATAAATTTGCAAAAGCTTCAAAATATGTTTGGGGATAAATGCGAAATCTTGGATAAAAAGTTTCTGAGAAGAGTTAATAGCTAAAAATAACTTAAAATTAAAGTTAATATAGTGGAGAGGTTTGATGATGATGACATCATGGGCTTGGCAACGTTTCCAAACTAAATCAAGTAAATATATATATGTAGGTTGCATTCCTATTCGCTAAAGATGAGCTCGCTGATAATTTGTATAAATCAATTGATTTATATAACCGTAATTTAATAAAGTGCATTTTTTTTTATAAATTAGGAGGATTTTTTTTAATCTTTAGTCGCATATTGATCATGCCACGCCTGATGGTAAGTAATGAACTAGAATGCTTATGTAGGCCTACACAAATATGTCTTAACGCTCTGTTTAAAGGACTCAACGCCATATTTCGACACTAGCTGATCCGGCAAACGTTGTTTTGCTATGTAAGGTTTTGTAATATCTTCTAAGATGTTCATTGAAATTAAGTGATGTCAAAGACAATTTTGTTCACAAATAAATATTCTTAAACAACAACACATTTATTTGGATAAAGATTAATATTATTACGTTGATACAACTCTTAACAAATAATGCATTAATTTCGACCAAATTTGTTTACCATAAAAACGGTTCTAGTGACTTAATCTTAAAAGATAAACATATACTGTCGCGGACATTTTTTTAGATCATTTCAAGAGGAATAATTCTTTCTTACATATATTTTTGGTATCTTGAACCGTTTTTGCAGCGCACGCAATGGAAGCCCTCAAGGATGAAAAATTTTGCCCGTTTTTTTCACATTTTCCATTATTTCTTCGCTTCTAATAATTGCATCGTGTTGTTATATAGCCTATAGCCTTCGTCGATAAATGGTGTATTCAACTTAAAAAGAATTTTTCAATTCGAACCAGTAGTTACTGAGATTAGCGCGTTCAAACAAACAAACAAACAAACAAAACTCTTCAGCTTTATAATATTAGTATAGATTAACGGTAAAATAAAGCCACGAGTAAATGTCGGTCAATTTAAACAATCATTTGTTCTTTTTATTTTACACTGACTCGACACAGTGACTGCACCATACCTGATGGTAAGCATGGTGCAGTCCAAAAAACGCCAGCGACTATCGACAAGCATGAAAAACCCATCGGCAGTCACGGTGATCATGCCGGCCTGCACAAATATCTCTTCACGCTACGTTTAAAAGATCCCATATTATAGAATGGTGCGAACACGCTCGCCGGAAGACCATTCCACAGCCCAACGACACGTCAAAAGAAGGAGTTAGAGAACTTCTTAGTCCTGACCAGGATGTGAGATACCGTATAGCTGTGTGTGTGTATGTTAACATAGCCTATAATTATTTCAGTGTATTGAATTATATCATCTGTTATCATTAATCAATCATACATTAGCCTGAATGCTGACAGTAATATTTATTATAATTTAAACAACTTAAAAAGTTTAAAGTAATTTAGTGTTTTTATCATCACGGAAAATAACGCGGTACTTGCCAAGTGGATTTGGCATCGACAGGCTTTCGCTTGAGACGAATCAGGATATGTCGAGCCTTTGGATACTCTCCAAAACGTTCATTTCTTCCATTACAATAAAATGTATTCTGTATTTATTAATTCTATCATTTGCATATTTTTACGGATGATGGGTCACCGCCTGACCTCAATTGTAACTTGTGGAAAGCAAGGACGAAGACGGATATAATAGATTATGTTTAAACAAAATATAACTATACACGTTTCTTTTGTAAACTCTGAAACACATATGGAAAGTTTTCTAATAGCCCCTTAACAGCTCACATTACAAGCAAAGACGCAATTCCCTTCGCAGATATTTGATAAAAGCCTATACCATAAGAGTGATAGTGCTTACGACGTGTCCTATACCTATGATAAAATGGAAAATATAAAATGAAAAGTTTAGAGCTGATATCGATCGATGGAACTTGTGAAGATCAATGTGGACACATTACAAGTCTGGAACGTACTGCCTAGCATTTTCTCCTTTTACAGGCTTCGGTCTTAACTCCGCAATTGTTTTGCACATAACAACTGGTCACCGTGACAGATTGACTATTGCGTTCTTGCTAAAAAGGTCTTACGCTTTAGAAATCGTTGACAAAAGAACGCAATTAATAACGGCAATTCCAAAGCGTAGTAAACCCATGCACATTAAAATAAAAGTACAATAGACAAGTATTGTTTAACTACAAAGTAAACAAGCTTCATGTATTAAGGACTAACAGATAGATTTAATTTCTTCTTACTACATACTATGTTATCGAAAACGTATAAGTGGTCCAGTGGATAAGGGACCGGCGTGCATGCACAGCAACGCTATTCACCATAAATTCGAATACCGGCACCTACCCCTGGACTTTTCAGTTTTTTTTTTACACTGTCTACTAGTGACTACAGAGTACCTGATGGTAAGTTCAGTGTAGTCCAAAAACGAAAGCGACCATCAAATCAAAGGATGAAAATCCATTAATAGTCTACATCTTCTTGTCGGCCCACATATACCACGACTGAAGGTCTCTAGCTATATGAGCTACTGGATATACACAAGCTGCTCCCGAAACGCGACAAGCCGGGCTTTACACCCATGCATGTACTGCGGTCGCGATCCAGACGGGCACCGGCGCCCTACCACCTCGCTGCTGCTCGTTTAGCACCACCCAGGAGTCACGTGTAAGGAAACTAGGGTAAAGCCTACGGACGAGAGCAGCTTCGACTCCCAAAAAATTAAACTACCATACTTATTAGTTTTATACGGATTTGAACACTACATACTAACCCGTGAAGGCAAACATTATCGGGAAACTCGCCCGACATCTAATAGAAACGTCATGTGTACTAGTACTGTAATAACAGCCATCAGCTCTACTACTGGTCACGTTGAGCAGGATGTATAAACGCAAAGTGGATACGGCTACTAATGTAACCCTGCTCACCACGAGAGGGATGTAATGTGACGAAGTGATATAATTATTCAAACTATATCACATACTTTTACATTTTAAAATAAATACATGTAGGGAATATGGCAAGAGATTTTAACACCAAATTTTGATTTAACTATTTTATTGATTAAAATTCATATAACAACACATCTTATACGTTCGCCATTATCTATCTATCCCTTTCGCGCATCATTCTACCCTCGACTACCGAGACCCAAGGCGGGAGTACGTGCGTGTACGTCGCAGTTCGGTGTGCCTTAAAGTGCAAATAAACTGTAAAACGCCAAATTCGTGTCTTCCTAAAACCGCACCCACGACCACCGGTCATAAGTCACTTTCTTATTTGTAATTGATAAAATTCCGTCACAGTTTGACTGTTACTCCTTTGGGCTTAGAAGACCCAATGTTGTTTATCCCAAAGTAAAAAGTGATTTCAAATTGATTTTTAACCTGTATCATTAAAATAGCTTTAGTTTTACTCAACTTAAGTTGGGGTATTTTTCCTTCCTAACAGAAATTGGCAGGAACGTATAATATAATCACAAATAAAAGGATCTCTATTTATTTTCAGAAAATAGACGCGTACAATCATAGCAGCCCATCGCTGCAGACGTCGGCCGTCATCGCGCTCTGTTCCTTGGTGTTGGTAGTGGGCATCTTAATCGGCGGTATACTTGTTTGGAAGTAAGTTTTTCATTATTTCAATTAGTTTAGATTTAATTTACTTTCTACTACCTAGCCTTTTTTTTGGTAACCCAGGAAAAAACCCTAACGGACCTCGGGGAACGGTAAGGGCCGCCCCCCAGTGTGTCAGACTTGCACCGACTAAAACCCCCGGGGTGTTCCACCTTCCACCAACCGGCATCGAAGGCACGACTGGGGTCTCATCCTCAATGACCGGCTGGGCGCGCGGCCTTATGTAGGCCTCTACACGTTTGGGGAGGGGTGGTGTATAGAGCCACCCCTCTCATGCCTCTGTGTTATAGAGCGGCACGCGGGAATACATCGTACGCCTGAGGAACGCCGCTCTGCGTCGCCCTGACCTTTTGGGCCGGCGGGCAGGCTGGGACGACGCTGCCAAAGATGTTGTAGCCAGTGCCTCCCGATCCCGTTCCGCCGCCTCCTTCTTGGCTATTACTTCCTCGGCGAACCGAAGAATCGCCCTCCATGTACCTTCGCTGCCGACCATTAGTGTGACCAATGTCGGCAGCTAGAGGTCTCCACCCACCTCCCCACCAACTCGGCCCGCTCCGAACCCCAGGCTGGGTATATCTGGAGCGTGTGCTCAGCCACCTCGTCGGGGTATCCGTCACAGTTCTACTACCTAGCCTTAGCTTAGCCTTAGCTAAGGGCTTCCTGAATTTTTTTTCTTAAATGGTAAATATTTGGTGCCTAAATCCCCGCTTAATCAGGAAAATCAAGATGGTGTACGCTGGGCTTGATACACAAATGATAGATAGATAAAAAAATATATAATAGAACAACTTGTTATAAGCTTAAAATAATATTACTAAGATTCTTACCACGGCATTCATATTGTTGAATGTTGACTGAGGATATTGTACTCCTTCCCCTCCCAGAGAGGTAGCCTCAACAAGGCTTCTTGTCCCTGGGCGTCTGGTTAAATTTGGGTTCCCAGGCCCAGGTGGAGCAAGCAGAGGAACACTCCGGGGGTTTTTAGTCAGTAGGAGTCTGACACACTGGAGTCACTGCCCTCACAGCGTCCCTGATAGTCCTATGCAGGATTTTCCCCCGGGATACAAAAAAAAGGATATTGTTGATCATCATTTGACCCGTGTGCCTATTCGGTTGGCGCGAACTGCTTATATAAGTGTTTAACGCAGCGCTCCAGACCAACCGAACCGTGTCTACAATGCTGCCTCTGACAGGTTAATCGGCGTTAAAACCGTCGTCACATACGTCTGGGGAGGCAATGGCCCGGGAAAGTTGATTAGAGTGCCTGTCACCTAGTAGAGATTTAATCCTAGAATTTAAAACGATCGACTCTTTTCATAAGCAGAAGCGTTTTATTATTATATTTCTCTCAGTAACCATTTTTCATTTTTATTGTAACCAGGGGGAAAGCCCTAACTGACCTTCAGGGGGCAGTGAGGGCTTGCACCGACTAAAACCCCCGGGGTGTTCCTTCTCCCGCCTGCCGAGTGCCAAGGGCAAGGCTAAGCCATCTAGTAACAATTCTTCCTACAAGTGACCCTACAAAAATACTCTTAAATCAATGTAGCTCACACAGCTCTTGGTACGTTAAATCATCACTGATTATTAGAACATCTCCTGTCGAATCTCGAATGCCTAATAACTGCGTTCTTAAAGGCCGCAAAATAAAACAGCAGTGAGAGGTAGATATCGCAATGTACTAGTTTCACTCCAAGACATTAGCAGTCACCCCGAAACGGAATGATTCCATAAATTGTAACAACCCGGTGCACATACTCGCCGTGGCCCATTTCTACTCCGACGCAACCTTGAGATTCTTACGGCGGTTTTTCTCAAAGTCATCACTTCAAAAACCCTAGTAAATTATGATCTGTAGTTTTCCAAGATGCCGGGACAAACGACCCACGAGGGCGCCTTTGCGTTGCCCCCAACTTATCTAACTCTCTTGCTGAACTCCTTAACCACATGCCCCTCTCGCTTGTAAAGACTCTCTCTACAAAATTAAAATTACGACTTTGTTTTGTAATCGTTAATCATTAATCTGATTACATTTACATTTTTGTCCATCTCTGCCACCAGGCTTGATTGAGGTTAAGTGTTAGTCTGTAAGTAATTTAAAAAAAAATACGGATAAAAACGCTATCGCTTATCACCGAAGCCATCAAGGTAGAATAATTAGACGTGTCACAATATTCTTGTCGTCGCGTTACGGACAGTTTGACGTCGGTTGGATTTAGAAACTGGATACCGAATGCCTGATAAGTAGCCGGCAAGAAAAACTTACTGTGGTAATCAGACGTTACGTTAAATTACAAATTAATTACAAGAGATTAATTACAAACAGTAATTATTGACATTTCTGTAATCAAGCATCTTGTTATTAAAGCTTAATTCTTCACTTTGTTTATGAACAAAATAGATCATTTCTATTAATTAAAAAAAAGTAACAGCGTGAAAGTTTTTATCTATTAAAAAAACGATTGAATCTTCTTAAACTTTTGAATAAGAAACAATTGTTTTTAAGAATTTTCTGTTCGGCCTTGGTGGCCCGTAAATAAGTGACGAGGATCCATGGGCGGTTCACGAATGGTTGTAGGTTCGAATACCGGCACATACCTTTGGATTTTTCCGTATTAGGCAGTACATGCTCAGCGGTAAAGGAAAACGTCGTGAGAAAACCCACGTGGCATCTAATAGAAATATTATGTGTAAATATTCTGAGAACGGCGATCAGCTGCGCTACTGGTCACGTTGGGCACGACATATAAGCGCAGTGGATACAGCCACTAATTTATATCTGCTAGTATTTTGTTTTTTCTACATTCCTCTAAAATAGATAGATACACTACTTTTAGTCTGTAGTTATGTAAGGGTTACAGATTTTAAAGAGGTTAACATATTCGAACCACAATAACCCTCAAACAAAACCGATCCTAATAATACAACACATTTTAACAATTACTTTGTCCAATAAAATAAACATAAAAACTGTAACACCCAAAAACAATACTAAATATTCGAC
Organism: Automeris io; assembly: GCA_036320925.1. Taxonomy (NCBI): domain Eukaryota; kingdom Metazoa; phylum Arthropoda; class Insecta; order Lepidoptera; family Saturniidae; genus Automeris; species Automeris io. Next base: position 2,190,689 of record JAUDJH010000018.1, read on the forward strand.
GTTCAAATGAAATGGGTTAAATTATTTAAATAGTCCCTTTCCTTCGTAAGTTGAATGAAAGAGACGAAATATAGATGCACCCACGCATTGTGGTTAGTGAAACAAGAACACGCTATCGAGAAGACAGTCGAATGAACAAAACAACACGGCCGGAAACCGTATGCGGAACGGAGACTGTCGAAGCCGGCAACGAATTTTCTAAAATGCAATATCCCATAGACAAATGCTAGGCGATGCGAGCTACACAGCGATATTTTTATATGCTGACTCAATCAATGACTTTTTGATCAATGTGTATTACCGGTGCAGGCACACGATGTAGAAACATCGTCTTTTGCTATGGGTTACATAAGCTCATAGCCACATAGCGAGCTATGGAAAGGACAATGCTTGGAGTTTCTCTGGGTGATCAGACCAGAAATAAATAAATCCGTACACGAGCGCCACCGACGTAGCCCAGCGGATTAGCAAGTTGAAGTGGCAGTGGGCAGAATACAGCTTGTAGAGCTGATCTCTAATGAGATTAGAACGTTCTCGAATGGAGACCATGTAGTAGCAAGTGCAGTGTAGGACACGCAAGCTCACATACAAGATAGGTAGACGGCTGATTCTATAATGTGACTATATTACACCTGATGAGAAGTATAATGTATTTTTAAGAACGTCAACGAACAGTATAGACGTGGTATCTTGACTAGCTAACTTACAGCGCTGCATAGTCGTCTATATGGGATACCTTTGCATGAAAACGCATATAGAGCGACACATTCGTGACCTAATAATCGCTGTTGTATCACTGTTGCCAGAATCCCACAGGTAACTTAAGACAGTGACGTGCATAGGGCATTTGGACAGGGTAAGCAGAACTCACGTAATTAATTTGAATATTATATTATGATAGTAAATATTATACTGCTTTCATAGGAAAGATAGACGGCGTGAATATAGAGTAGATATGAATATAAATGGTTCCTTTTTTTGTTTAACTTTAAGCAATTTATTCCGGACTTATTTATCATAAGGGCATGCAATCCTTGCATGCATCTATGGAATAAACGCTACTGCCTTAAGATGCTAGAATTCATTGGCAATCGTTGTCGTCATTTTTCTCCACATTCATCAAGCTCTCTAATTATATGGACCTTGGCTTGTGACAAATTTCATGATTCTAAATCAACCAAAAGACCTTATAAGTTTTGATACCCGAGTGAAAACGGACTTATCTTTTGAATGCGTCGACTTAGAAATATAATTTTGGGCCACGCACAGGTCTGAGTATTTATTATTAATTTCAAGTGGATACCTCTACGTGTTCTTGAGAAAAGGGTCATGACAGACAGGCGATGTTGATCCCAAAAAGGCTCCATTTTTCCTTTTAAGTTTTTCATGAAATTTGATAAGAAGCAAGGTTAAGGAAAAAGTTCGAAAAGCCTAAATTTGTAATTTTTTTTTACTAAGAATAGGTTTTCTTGGGATTATGTTGTTTTTGTATTGTTTTGAGTTATGATTGGTGCTACGCAGCAGTAAAAAACTGTAACAAATTTGTGTGAAATATGCTGACATCCAAGATACAGGGTGTCCTAGTTTGGGTGTCAGCTGATTTTTAATGTGCTGCCTTGTAGTTGTTTGTCGAATAAATAATTTTGATTTTTTTTATTATAAATTTATTTGCAATGCGTATGAGGGCAACCGTTGACCAACGGCAAAGTTGTTTGCCTTAAAATTTGATTTATTTTCCATTCTAGCAATGTGAAGTACTTTTATATTCTACTTGTACTGAACCTTCGGTGTGCGAGTCTGACTTGCACTTGGCCGATTTGTTTATATCTTACCTACAAATTGTAATCTTATATTAGAGGAAATCTATATTCAGTTAATTACGTAGACGTAAATAATATAGATAAAATAAGAATAATAAAATAATAGAAAGAATAGATTCTTTCTTTGTTAATTATAACTCATTATAAATACTTTGATGGACATATGCGCAAATTAACTTATTTTTAATTATGGCTCGAAGCTTAACCTGTTTATACAGGCTTAGGTCACTAACACACTGAAGCGTCGAGGATTTTTCGTCGGAGGCGAGAAATAATTTCCTCTACCCTCTTTTGTTGTTGATAATTTGAATAGTCATGACACACACACACAGAGTATGAGCATTTTTATGAGTACAGTTTTGTTATCACTGGATTCCACGCCGCTGATAACTTAAACACATCATCTTGACTAAAAGTTTTATTCTTTTTAATCTCGATCGCTTTTTCAACCAGTCTTGGATAAAAGAAACAATCTGTGGAGAGGATTTTTGAGTCATGCAGCTCAAACCATTGATTGGGTCCTTCATTGAGCTAGGTGTTCCGCCACAGCTGATCTATGTGCATGCTGACATGTTGTCTAGTGTTTCTAATTTATTTATTCAATAAAAATCACAGTTTATTTAAAAACATCTTAAACTAACACATATTAAACAAAAAATTAACTAAAAATGATTTTCTTTATTTAAAATAAGCTTCATAAAAAAAATAGAGCATACTTCTAATTTAAAGAAAGTACACATATGTGGTGTGTTGTGTGTGTGTATGTGTGTGTGGGTGTGTTCTGTGAATATAACTGTAACTGAGCAACAAATATGCCGCATCATACAAGTTTATTATTACTGTTTAAAATTTCGCGTACCTTTTTTCTGATAATTAGTACAAAACGCGGAACTTTGAAATCTCTTAATTTTCCTTATAAAAAAAACTAACTATTCTCGAAGCACCTGTCTAATCAACCGTGATGTGATCTTAAGTAATAACGTTGTTTGTTGATCCAAATAACGATTGTGTTTCGATTCGGTTTATTGCTTCAGTATCGCTACGCCGCGTCGCCTAAGACAAACAATCTATTTTAGAACAATATGGTGGCGCTCGGTTCGTGTTTATTGTTCATAAATCATTTGAAATGTCAATATTACATGGCTAAATCGAGCGCCCTGTAGCTAACCGGTTCCCGATTATCTTGCCAGCAGATAACATTAGCTCGGTGAGTATTGTAACAGCGTGTCAGATCGACTGTAATCTGATTTATCTTATTAACGGCCAATTTTAGAAATACTCCTTGAATTTGAAGCGACTTTAAACGCTAATGAATTGTAAGGTATGCAGTTAATCCGTTGAAGACTAATTTATTTAAGAAAATATTTTCATATGGTACGGATTAAATTTATTGTTGCTTGAAGTAGTACGTAAAAGAAGTAAATTTTACGTATGTTTTTTTTAATGATTTACAGACGCACGCTTGACCTCAATCAGAACTTGTGGAAGACTAAGAAGAGTCCGATCATGGACTGTGTTCACCCAACTACTACTGCTACCTCTATTATTTGTTTTAAATACCTCCACGCGATGTCGCGAACAAAACTAGTTAAATAATATAATTTAAGTAGCTATATTTAAGTTAAGGCTAAGCAAAGTCAAAGCTAAGTCCTTAAATCTCATCCTCAACCACACCTGGCGGAAGGTGACAAATAGACTAATAAAATACTGGGTTTGGTGATGAAATAACCTTGCGCAAGTATGATTGAGGTTTTGTCTTTCAGGTTGCCGGGCAGTAGACTTGAGGGAGTCTGCTGCCTGGATAAGAGGGAGGCGGTGTGCAAGGTCCGGTGCGCCGCACGTGATAAAGATTTGGAGGAGTGGGCTCTTTATACCCAAACCTCCCAGAGATGAAGTCTAAGTAGGCTGTTCGCTCCCCGGGCGTCTGGAAGAATCTGGATCTCCAAGCCCAGATGGAGTGATAAGAAGGACATCCCGGGGGTTTTTAGTCAGTAGGAGTCTCACACACCGGGCTCGTTGCCCTCACAGCCACCCTGATGGTCCTATGCAGGATTTTCCCCCGGGTTACCAAAAAGAAAAGGTATAATTGAGGTCGAGGTTTATAAACGCAACTTTTTCTTTACTTAGCCTTAACTCAAATATTACAAATTATATGATTTAATTAGTAATAGTAGATAATAAATAAGAGCCAGTAAATTGTTTAGTTTTTGTGGCAACCCTTGAACATATTTCTGGATAGGAACCTCGACTTGAGATGTGAGAGCTCAGCAGTGATCCGCTAGCATTTTTGAAAGCGACTGCCTTGTGAACGAACTTCCAAATTAATTCAACGTTACGGGGAATAGAAATGGTATGTGTTTTTCTGCCCTAAAGCCACAAGCCACGTTTTTGTTCTACTCCACACCTCATTATCCGATGCGTGACTAATTATGTCAAAACACCGTGTTTCCCGTTGCTGTCTGATTGGATGTTTTAAAATTGGCCAGCCAATGAAACGCGTGGGCGGGTCGACTCTTGCGCACGTATACCTAGTTCATTTCACGAAGCCCCTTATGACAGTTGTAGAACGTAAATAGGCACGTTTCAAATTTTTTTTTATTCTATTTATTTAAGGGACTTTTACGTGTGTACCTATGTGAGCCCCATCGTACCCCAATACAGAAATACCTAACATATGACATATGGAGCCATTGACCTGAACAGGCCAGGTGCATCATCAGATAATAGTTCTGTTAAGATTTTGTTATGTTTAACAAAATCAAATCCCGATGTCAAGTCTGTTCAGACCAAAGGCACTCACAAACGCCTCTCTCACAGAATCAGATCGGACACATTCCATCAACAAAATGGTGGATATCATCTATGATTCCACAATTTACACACAGTGGAGAATCACTGAGTCTCATGAGATGTTTCAATTTGTTAGATGGAATGTCTTCGGATCTTAGTCTGTGTGCCACTGACACTAACTTCCAGCATAAAGTTGTTTCTAATAATCAGGGTATTCGAGGAGGTTCCCTTTGCAAAGTTTTATACCAGATCCCATTCTCTCTCGATTTCAAATAAATAGAGACAATAAATATTTAACGAATAAGTTACTAATGCACTTCAAAAATAATAATCAAAACAAAACGTGAAATAATTATTTCACAAACGAAACAAGCTTATTTTGTTTTTGTAAATAATAATAATATATCGTGGCGCTATTGCCCTTTCGGAGTAGAGCAAAGATACATTAGTAGTTGCTTTCACTGGCTCGACATAGTGACTACAGTGTACGTGATGGTAAGTACGGTGCAGTTCAAAAACAAAAGCAACCTTCGGAGGATGAAAATCCGTTGATAGTCTCCGTCGTCATGTTGGCCTACATATACTACGAATGAAGGTCTTTAGGTATATGGTTACTATTACTGGTTACTGGATATATACAAGAAATCTCGAAACACGTCAGGCCAAACGAATAATATAGTGGTATAGGTAAACAAAACCTTTATGTGATAAAAACAAATACAAAATTAACTATAAAAAATATGTTTATGAAGAAACTTTAAGTGGTTATTATAACTTAGAACAAAATTCTAAAAAAATTCAATACCCGCATACCAGAATCGAAATTGCGGAAGTTTCAAGAACAGCCCTCGAAAAAAAGAATTCCGACTATGAAAAAAACCACATAAACTCGTTGGGAGACTCTCCAGCCCCAACACCGCTGGGGTCCGAGAACAATAGACTATTTACTGGATCCTTTGTCTCGGTTTTGAGAAGGCAAGCACTTTAAACAAGTGCTTGCCTCAGGTAAGTCCAAGTAGAACGAAGCGAGTGTAGTAATTGTAGGGTCGCCACCCATCCTGATACATTTAATTGATTCTTGATTTTTTTTATATGGATTTAACAAAATCACTACACCACCCTTAATTGAAAGAACAGTGGTGTCCAATAACGACAACAACCGCCAAACGAGGAGAATTCATCCAGAGAGATCGTCATCATAATGGCCAGACGGGACAGATCGAAGGATCGAAGTCACTGCTTGAATTTGGTAGGGGGATTGTCCGAACTCAGTCATGACCACATTATACAAATGCAAACGCTGTCATAGGTACTTGTTTCGGTCTTTTGTTGCTAGCTAGCAACAGCTATATTGATTTCTTGTGTATGTTTAATTTTCATGGACTTATCAACAAGTTATATTAATTATTGCAACAACAGGCTAATGCATTATTACAACTCAACGGATAACACTGCTGTTGAAAACTAAAAATAGTAGCCGTGAATAATTCGTTGATTTACTGTCACGTTCCAGAATACGTTTACAGCAAGCGACTCTCCATTCTCAATGAATACATACATGTTATCAGTGCAATAACATTTATCGTTGTAAGTTGTGAACAATTTCTAAGAGATGACGCTACCGTTCACTGTTTTTAAACTATTAATTATAATCGCAGGTAGGCAAAATGTAATCTGATTAATGATTAACGATTACAAAATATAGCTGTATTTTTAAGTTTGTTACTCTGTAATCATGATTAAAACCCATCTAAACTTTAAGAAGTCGTACATTTGAATGCAATTGAGGATTCCTTAGTGTTTAAAAACATAGATGCGCAAAATTTGCAAAATGCAATCGTAATTAGTTTTCATTAATCTGATTACATTTTGCCCATCTATGATTATAATTTTGAGCTTTTAGGTTTAAGCAATACAGTTTATATTAATGTATAACAGTTTAAACAAACCGTTATTTATGGACAACATAACAGATTTAGTGATTACTGAAAAGGAGCCGTTGTCACTACCTTTGCTACCGACCCTCTGTCGTGGTAGTATGGTAACCCTACAATAGTGCCGTAAATCCGGATTTACCGGATCTGTTCAGCTTTTAACGATCTCGTTCGGGTGAACAATTCAATCCGGTCAATTACGTTTAATCTCTTTCAATTAAATTGGTTATTGCAATCGATATTTTTTTCGCAATATTACGTTTCACTGTAGGATTTCATCCGGCATCAAAAGTGCATTTTAAAATATGAATAGTACAGTGAATTGATCCAAAAATACCAAGGACGTTTTGCATCTACAAATTCAATCTAATTTAAGCTTGTAAGAAATGCCAATTAATTGAAGCAGTTTCATTCGACTTTAACGATGATTTAAATTTAACAGTTCTTAAACCTGGATAATGATTCCCTGATAGAAAATAAGCACAGTTTAATAATAAACAGCGTTTTATAAAAGCTTAAGCTCGATTTCCTTTGTTGGTTCAAGGAGCTCTAAATGTATGTTATATATAAATATATTGGATCTGTGAGGATATCAAACCCACTATCCGTAGCGCAGTAATCCCTCGTTTGACCACTACATTAACTACGTCGAAGAGTTAAAAACATGAGTCACAAATGTATTAGATAGTTCAATAAAATTAAGGATTCTGTTGAGGAAATCAATTGTGTTTATAGTTAAACCAAATATAATTATCATATTGTGAACTCATACGACACAGACTTACTTGGTAACTAATTTAAAAGTTATTTCTTTCGTGGTGTTAAGGGCTAGAATGAAGATTATAAATGTGGAGAGATTAAATATATATATTGTTCGCTAAAAGAAAAATAATTAATCAACTCAAAACATTTTAATTACTATCCGTATTTTATTATAATAACCAGCAAATAAAAATCTTCGGCCTTATTTTAAACATCGCAGCCCTATTCACTGAGCATTTTATTTTGTTTTCAAAGAAAAAACTAGTTTTTTTTTAAATACTGCCCTCGTTTTAAAATTGTAGGTTTTCATTGTGTGATTTCTAATGAGGCTACAAGGGTATGCGTATTGTTTTTAATTCCGTTTTATTTCATAATAATAATTTATATTTTTATTACTTTTTTCTACAATTTTGTTTAAAGGAATTAACTTTTTTTTTTGTTGAACCTGTGGAAGTCCATATAGACCGTCAGGGCAGCGGGGAGGTTGTCCGTAATTAAACAGACTGTGTGTCAGACTCTCATTGAATAAAACCACGGAGGTGTTCTTCCTTTCTCAAAGTTCACCGTGCTACGTGGAAATGGCGAATAGCCCAACCGAGACCCGATTATAAATTAAACAAAAAAATTGTTCTTAATTAAAAAACCTTTTAAAATAATTAAGAGATTTTTCAACAATCTTCTAATGGCTGTTATCAAAAATTTTGTTTAATGGCGTTAGAAAAACTTTATGAAATTAATAATGTTTTGCCGGGCAGTAGACTTGAAGGATACTGCTGTCCAGATGTGAGGGAGGCGGTGCGCTGTGCCCGGCGCGCCGCCTGAGTGAGAGGTTTTGGAGGAGTGGATTTTTACTCCCACCCCTCCCTCAGAGAAGTAGCCTCAACAAGGCATTTTGTTCCCTGGGCGTCTGGACGAATTTGGCTTCCCAGGCCCGGGTGGAGCAATCAGAGGGACACCCCGGGGGTTTTAGTCAGTAGTAGTCTGACACACCGGGGTCGCTGCCCTCACAGCGTCCCTGATTGTCCTATGTAGGATTTTCTCCCGGGATACAAAAAAAATGTTTTAAGGCTAAGTGACTCAAGAATAAATGAATACTACTTATTTACAAAAATGTAATAAATAGACAACGCTGTGTTATCAGCTAGCATCTAAAAAGATAACAAATGGCTTTCCTGAACGTTGAAAAGGGGGAATGCATTTATTACGAGAATACATGCAATTAATTTGTAAAATAGATTAGCATCTTGTCCAGATCGTGCATAATATTAAGGATTCGTACGAGAACCTATATGTATAGTTATTAATATGCCTAGGGTTGTCACGAAACAAAGTAATGAAATAATACAAAAAACCTTTTTTTTTAACTTTGCTGATGCTATCGTATCGCCAATATGCGCATTTTGGGCTGAACAAGGTTTTTCTAAACATATATATGACAGACATAAACCGGTCCCAATACGCCAATAATAACCAGTAAATATATCTATGATAAGACACATCGTAAATATATTATGATACCTTTCTTGGCGATATATTTATTATGACTATGTTGTTTTTTTTTTATCTCGGGGGAAAATCCTGCATAGGACCATCAGGGACGCTGTGAGGACAGCGACCCCAGTGTGTCAGACTCCTACTAACAGGGTTTTTACCCCCGGGGTGTCCTCTGATTGCTCCACCCGGACCTGGGAAACCAAATTCATCCAGACGCCCAGGGAGCAAAAAGCCTTGTTGAGGCTACCACTCACCCAGGCGGTGCGCCGGTCACCGTGCACCGTCTCCCTCTCATCCGGGCAGCAGACTCCCTCAAGCCAACTCCCCGGGTGATTATGATGTATCTTTCAATTGATTCTAAGACTAGTCTCACGAAAAGTTAAGCTGATTTCAACATTTCTTTCTTTCAAGGTACTCGATTTCAAAATGCTAGAAAATTTGCTAACCTCATTATTACTAGATAAGGTTCTCGCATATTATGCATGCCCTAGCCTTGTCATCAACTCAAAATTCGCTATCTGAGGGGTTAATCGCTCACCTTTCTTTACGAGTAAAGCTTTAAGGGGTTAGGCGAGTTTCTAACGCTTAAAACAGGTACATTTTTACGATTTTTTTTTTAATTCAACCAACAAAATATTTCATTCCACCAATTTACCATATAAAGGGTATATATTTCATAAGTCGTTTGTGAAATTTTCATTGAAAATTAAGGCGTGGACATGTCATCTCCTCTGACCCCTCAAAAAAAAGTTCTCCCGGCGTAGTCAGGATAACTCATGACAGATTCATCTGAAATACAAATGCTCCCAAAGCAAACAAGGAAACACAATACATGTCCATAAAAAAAAATTGTGATTTTACTGTTTCACTTTACAATATTCATTATATGTTTGGATAGCCTTTAAAATTATTTTTAACGTTAGAAATACTCCTGTTTATTCTTGCTTGCTTCCAATTACTCGTGCGGGCAATCATTATAATGTAGATGGGCTCATTCCGCAACCACAATGGTCTGGCACCGCCTATGTCGTATCCTCTAATACTATCTTTAGATCGGCTACACTGACGGCTTTATCAAGCCCTGCATTGTCTCTCTCATTATGGTAAACGAATTGGGTACTGATTTCCAAGTGCAACGGGCTTATTATTGGCGATCTGCATACAATCATGCATTTGCATAATATCTCAATTCTGTTCTTATACATCGTCCTGATTTGAATAGTCGTGGTCTTTCACGCATCGTGGTTTCGTTTGAGACATACCGTCGTGTAGTTAAAACAACACAAGTGATTATATCTTTCTTTTTTATTCACATTTAATTCAGTTACTATATTACACTCAGGCAAAAAGAGTATAGGTTTTTTTTACATTTGCTCGACAAAATGACTACAGTGCACCTGATGGTAAGTACAGTATAGTCAAACAACGAAAGCGACCACCAAAGAATGAAAATTCGTTGATAATCTCCGTCGTCATGTTGGCCCACATATACCACGACTGAAGGTCTCTAGGTATACGAGTTACTAGATATACACAAGCTGATCCCGAAACGCGACAGGTCAAAGCCAGTCACTATGACGGTATTTACAGTTACGTACCGACACAGTTCGGGCAATCGCCCTGCCACCAAGAAAAAAGTCTGAAAATTGATAGCAACTATTTTGGGTGGCGTGAAATTAGAGATAGAAGATATACAGATCCTAATTTCGTAGTTTCGTAGGGTGATCATATAAGATACGATTCCGGAGATGAGAAGAAGCTCGAGCCATCACGCACAATAGTGCCTAAAATAATTCAAAATTTGAATGAAATGAAATACCTTTATTTCGCCACAAACTAAAAATTAAAATAAAAGTAACACAAACAACATACAGTATAAAGAAAATACAAAATATTAGAATTATATATATATAGATATTTATATAGAATCTTCTAGAATCATGTCTAGTCAGTAAAATTATGAAGAAAGATTCCACACCATAATGACATGGCTGAGGTAGCCTTAGATCAAATAAATTCAAATTCTTTATGGGCATTAAAAATCACAAGGATCAGAAAAACTCGGAAATCCAAAATTCACCAAAACCATTTTATTCCTACTGCTACAATTTTTATACTTTGTGTTGAAGGTATTCTGTTTGATTCTGGAAGATGTTTCAATTTTGTACTTTACAAAAATTCTAAACACTAATGCTATGGATTTTGTATTCGCTTTTTTCTTTTCATTTATTAACTCTTTCCGATTAGTAATAAATCCGAGTACTAATACTAATTAGAGAATTATTAGTCTTTAACAGAATATCTTCAAATATAGTAGATATATAATAGTACTTAGATGTTTATGATGAATATTTATAAGATGAACCCGTATCAAACTAGCCACACTGGAAAGTGCTACGTAAGCTTGCCCGCAAGAGAAAATTGATGATCGATATCAATAACAGCACTATTTGAACTAAGTACTACCTACCTGGCACTCATAAATTGTGAAAACATAATATATGATTTATACATTAGAGATCTAGGCTTTCTGAAATTATCGTTAATTCATTCAATTTATTCTTTCAACCATTTGAAAATGCTTATAAATCATATTCTAATAATTGAAGACATGTTTTTCCTTTCATGTCTGCATGAATGATCCATTCATTATCTTTATTTCGACTTCACAAAATCCAATTTGATTCTTTTAACTATTAAAAATAATTTTATTTATTTTGTCTTTCCGATCTTATTCAATCTTTTTAACCCCTTCACATACGAAGACGTCTGGGAGACGTCACTCATTTCTTGTGCCTTAATAATTTGCATTTTTTATAGTAGTTACAAAATATATTTATTTTTTGTTGTAAAACTAAGTTTGAAGTTTTGTCATTTAAATAAAGTATTTTGAACAAATTACAAAGCTACATTTAAATGCCATGACAACCAATAAATAAATAAACAGTATTTATAGACATTACTTTTGTGCTTAAAGATATGTCAAGGGGTTAACATTTTCTATGTCTCTTTTAATTACGCCTAATATAACCATCCTTTTAGTTTGTTTCAGTATCATCCTTTACATAAATATTTATTTAATTGTAGATTCCCCTACTCCTGATATTACAGAAGTTCATACTTCAATTATATTTAGCACAGTCAATAGTGTTTGTATATTATAAAGGGCAAGACCATTTTTAGCAAAAACATTTAAGGATATTGTGGGGAAATCTCGAATCTGATTTTGAAACTGATCTAAAACAAATCGTTTGCAGAAAATAGATCTTATGGAACCGATATAAAAAGTTAGGACATTTTTATCATTTCTGCAAACGCCCAGTTCGATGCCTATTTCTACAGTGTGTTTATGAACAATGACAGGCTCTTTGAAAACAATCGATACGGATTTATTGAGCTATAAATAAAACCTTTCCTTTCAATATACCTCATAACGATAATAGAATAGTAAGAGAGAGTCACTATTCAATATCCTCGAAAGAAACATGCGTTTAAATTCAATAAATTGATATATAATAACGGTAAATCTTCATTTTAATATATTTCGGGCTCACTCCGTGTATATCGAGCACCTTTTTCGGTTATTCTTTAAATTCGGTAGGAGTCTAACACTTTTTATTATATTAACAACAGCAACCACTTTCCTTCAGATGAACAGTCTGCTTATTTGCTAGTTTTTTTCAAAACAACATTTAGAAAATTAAAATTACTTATATTTTTCTATATTTTTATTCCCTTTACCTTTCATAGCGTAATTTGGAGGCGGCATGTGCATATTACTGCTAATTGTAACATGATGCTCTTCAAAAATATATTATCGGGTACTTTGCAAGGGAATCTCTAATATCCATGAAATGGTCACATCTAGTGATGTGCCTTTATCGATAGATCAGCGATATTTAAGCTATTTTGCTCTCAAAATGGGATTCCTGGAATCAGACTATTGCATTAATGAAAAGGGATACTAACAGTATAATTTTTATAGAATATCTTATAAAAGTTTGAAGGGTCAGAATACCTGCTGTTTGAAATTCTAGATTTTAATTTAAGGACATTATAACACTACGTAACCCTAGGTGGTAAATAAGTAGCAATTAGGTGGTATAATTTCCGACTGGGCAGTCACAATGGTAGGAAAGGAAAGTCTTACAAAGGCTTTCATCAAGTTCAATTCAAAATGGAATTGGTTAGATCTATTACTAGGAATTTTAAATATCAACGTGCCATATTCCGGGATCATCTGTGGATTTCCAAGGTCTTATAGTTATAAGTAATTTTTGTAAAATAGGTAACAAGATAAACACTCTTATATGTACCCATCTACATTCAAAATTATTTCATTAAAATTTCATGAATCCCGGTTACTGAATAGATTTCGTGACTCCAATATGAATTACAAATGAAATTAGTAATTTCTGTTTATGTTTGTAACGTTGCCTTCATAAACCCCGGAATCCTAATTTTGGTTGGTCTTAATCTGGGTAAATTGATTAAAGCGGACGGCCCGATAGTAACAGATAGTGTAGATACTTGTAGGCATGCGAGCGATATACCAAACGGTACTGAAACTGTTATTAACAGGTATACGTCCCGATTTTACAAGCATGTCTCGTTATTGCAATGAATGGTATTTTACCCGCTCAAGAAGGATCAGCTTCGTTGATGCAAGCGTCTAATCCAAATGAGGCGTGACCGATTTCCGAAAGTTGTCTTACATTCAAAGCTGGCTACTAACTAAAACATATTTGTGTTGCCCAATACCTCAGGTACTAGCGTGTTAAGCACCAATTAATGACTAGTGGCATATGAAATGAAATATAACTATATTCAAATAGATCTACTTCCAAGCATTAATGAATCATCAAAGGAAATAGAAAGTGAATCTACCACCGGTTCGAAAAACAGAATTTACCAAGTAAAGACAGCAAGAAACTCAGGTAGTTGCTTTTTATTTCATTATGAAGGACAAATATGTAATACACAAGGGAATGGATGTCCTGTGAGAAAAATATCCTATATTCGTCGACCACGAATTATTATCTAGAAAACAATACAATTTACAATTATTAATGGGATAATATCCCTTTTTTATCAAGATTATATTTAATATTCCTTTTAATTTCAAAAGAAATAATGCTAAAATGTTTTAACGTATGTTATTGTATATGCGGATACCAAATCCCATATAAGAATTCAACACTTTTTTAAGTCAGTAAGTAGGTAACACTATTATGTGTATAATTCTAGTACTAACACTATATTTATCACTAGCCACGGTAAACAAATGCAGGTGTAAATATATTGCGATGGAACTGTTAAGATGCCAAAGTCTTTAAGTGAAACTCTAGTCTTTACATTATAAATAGCACGAACAACCCATTCTTTTCAAATAGAGAATAGTTTTGAAATAGCTGTATTACCCAAAACTAAAATACCATAAAACATAACGCTGTGAAAACAACTAAAATAGACTAGTCGAGCTGTTTCAATATCAGCGAGTTGCCTGATTTCACTGATTGAGTAAGCATCCGAGCTAATTATTCCTACAAGTCGTGTAATATGGCCCTCCACTGTAATCTAGAATCTAGTGCTACTGTTGGAAACATACTACTATATCAACACTTTCTCTATAAATAAATTCTAATAAATTATTCAACTTGTGAGGATCTTGCACCTATGTTAGACCTTAATAGTAAACATTATTTGATGAAGATGTAGGCAATTTTCAATAAAGTCCGTATTCAAGATTGGTAGTATTCAAAAGCCCTCATATAATTACAACTCCTCCAGGTAACTGCACCGTGTCATTTGTGATCGCATTTTTTGGGAATACGCTTGGGTTTTTAACTTACATTTGAGCTCATAGAAGGAATATGGAAGGGTCGTCGTCAACAATCACGATAAAGGCGTTGCATAAAACCATATACAATTTGTTTTCTAGTACGATACGTGTATTTTTCCGTAAGTTTTCATACTTAAAACACTTCTTTAAATCTAAATGAAATACAACACTACTACACACTATTTTATTTTGTATTTAGTTTTACTGCTGCATCAATTACGAACGAAACATCCAAAATACTATAAAAATATACTAAAATACCATACTACGAGAGATTTGAGATATATCGTATACCACACTAGTAACATAATCTCCTTTTGTGTTCAAACACGGAACCTTAACCCTTCAGATAATGGTGCTCGGATCGGAATTTTGACACCTCCTGCTTTTATTAAGTGTTGCGTATGCTTATGTCAATAGGAAATGATAGAGATTGGAACTATCTAGTAAAATAAAAATGTATAATAAATTTTATTTACAAGGACATATAAGATGCCCAATGTATAGACCATTATAATGATTCTTATAGGTATATTTCACGGAATAATGATAACTCGCTTTAGTTGTTTCATTGTCTTCAAAGCACAGCATCATAAAATTAATTCGGTATTAGTTTTTGTTATGTCGTTTTTGGTAAGATACCTAAAATATATTTTTTTAAATTTTGCTTTTATATATTTCTGGTGGTCATGGTATAATGTGGCTGCAGACTGTTTTTCTTTTGTTTAATTTACAAAATTTAAAATACATTGATTTGACACAATCGAATTTTAAACTTTACATCGTTTATTTGAATCGAAACGTCCAAGAACAAAATAAAGCGACTAACTTGTAAAGTAAATTATCGCTTGAGTGTATATTTCCTCGAATTAACTATATAATTGCGTTTTAAAGCATCGTTAATTATACGTCTGAAAAGGTGTATACATTTATTTTATAGTGAAACATGATATTGCTTTTTGCTATCGGTACATCTAATAGATGCCTTACACCTTGAAGGCGCCACCAACGACGCACTCGGCTGTGTTCTATTGAATGCTGTTCTAATTAGATACTTATCTAAGTAGGAAGGACTGTTTATAAAAGCATCTACCACAAGAGAATTACTTAAGTCAATGTTTAATCAAACTCTTACACTCCGAATGGAAAGTTTATTTGACAATTATTATGAACACACTAAGGTAATGTTGTGCGGAAATGAGGTTTTTTATCGTTGAATCATCTCCAGTGTAATATTTTCGTATTAAATTGTTTACCATTTTGAGTATTACTTATTCATTGTTTAGTTTTCTTTTTTGGTATCTTTTTGGTAATCTAAATGGACGACACAATATTTGTTTTACTAGAAATGTTTATTCTAATACTGTTTTTAATATAATAAGAATCTAAATTTATTCTTAACTATTTTGAGCCGGGTATAAGCATTATGATTACAAATAATAAAAAGGATAGTTTAAAAAACTTGTATATAATTAGCAAAAGTTTAGTAAATAAACCTTTTAAAGTTATTTGATGGCTTTTCTTTATATGTTAAACTATTTTTTTCTTAATAAGTAACTCAATAATTAATCATTCACTGCATTTTTATAAAAATAATAAATAGAAATAAAAATATTAATACTTTTTCGTCACTGATTGCATGAGGTTAGAAACGAGCATAAAGTACTTTTTTTTGTATGTTATATGCAGTCTCTATAATGTACTTAATTAGTCCCATCACTAATCTGTGCATATTAGAATTTCATTGACGCAAAATAGCGTCCGACACCGCATTTTGTCGACAACCACAACATAGTCGATATCCGGTTACTCGATGCTCGATAATTACTCGCCCGGCACTAATCCCTAGAGACGTATTATGAGATTGATTGGCGTTTGTCGATATTATTGCCGACGGAGTGTGTATAATGATGTGTGATTTTGTAACGTGTTTTATCAAAAAAATAGTGTTGAACGTGACACGTTTTTTGTGATTTCATAATTTGATAACGTTATTATTAACCGTTAGTTATTGGCTTTTTAAGCGTTAGACTGTTTTTTCACTGATATTGGAACTTGGGACACGGCTAGAGGTGAAATCAAAATCCTATGTGTCCCTTATATAGCGTTTGTTATTAAAGCAACCGGAGTTTGTCTTTTTTACACGCACACGTCTGAGAGAGAAAGATGCACTGTATCTAGCTGTGCTAGTATTCTAGGAGCGATTGGCTCAAATCGAGAAGGGAAATTATTCAACATGTTATGACAGAAACTAATCCTCCACTGCGACGTAAAATTAAGTTTCTTTTGGCGTTTCGTCTCAAAGTCGCTTTCGAAACGTTCGTAGACCCTGTTAAGGGAGGCTGTTAGATCGAAGTCTCTACACATAGGGGTGTCTTGCGATGCCGTCCAACCCATAAATTGCTGGTTTTTGTACATTCATTCTCGTCCTTTTCGTCTATGAAGTTTTAAAGGCTTTTCCCAGCCAACAACAAAATGTCCTACCGAAAAAACATACTACTCCACTAATTTTAACGAGACTTTCGACGTTCTAAATACTTTTTTATGTCGAACTCATTGATATTTATTATAATGGCTTGACAAATTGACTACAGCGCATCTGATGGAAGATCAGTATCACGGGACGGGAATCCATATTCATCGGCAATTATATCGGTGTCATGTTGCAAACGTCATCTTACATCAAGACCTAGCCCTAAAAACTTACAACTGGCTAGATTATCCTTCGATATTATTTTTTATTCCACGGTTATTGTCTTCCAGTGAAAGCTAGCAACTTGGAATGTCAGGTAAAATCTTCCTGGCGTCTATTCAGCGCAATCAATACATGGAATCAAATTATTGTTTATAAAGAAAGGTCCGAAGCGTCCGTGCGTATTAACTTGATTTATCTTATTAGTTTTATCGACAGGAGACGGAAAGTTATCCAAACCCGGCCCCCGAGTCGTATATTTGTTATGAAAGATCAATGGATTTGTTCGCTTATCTCGATCTTTATTAAAGTATATTTTGGATTCGTGTACAAGACAGGGAAGAGTAGTTTCTATCTTTAAAAAATGAGATAATAGATAAGGGACAGAGGTAACGGTGTTCTTACGTGCGTATAATATGCACTACAATCAGTTTATTGTGAATTGGTCGCTACTTATTTTTATACTGGCTCGACAGAGTTTTTTTATACACTAGCTCGATATAGTGCACCTAATGATAATTACAGTGTAGTCCAAAAATAAAAGCGACCAACAAAGAATGAAAATCCATTGATAGTCTCCGTCGTCATGTCGGCCCACATATACCACGACTGAAGGTTTCTAGGTATATGAGCTACTGGATATACACAAGCTGATCCCGAAACGTGACAGACGAATGCGAGTCTCTATGACGGACTTTACACTTGTGTACTGTAGTCACAACAGGAGTAATCACCCTACCATCTCAAAAAAAAATCATAAACCTTTTGTTTTATTTTATAATATCGACTTACTTATTTTACTAATTGACTAATGTATTCACTGCTTCTTGAAGCAAGAAAAAGATAATCAAAATCGTCTACAATATCATGCTTAGCTAAGGTAACATTAATTGAAATTTTTGAGCCAAAAAATAAGCTTATGAAAAATTCGTTTCTGGCCAATTTAAAATGTGTCAAGTGTAAGTTAACAGTTGCGGGGACAAGGTAGGGAAAGCAGTGGGTGGTCGCTCGGCTGTCGGGTGTCGGCTCCGTGTATGCCACAGCTTTTATGTCACCGGCACTGCCGCCTGCAAGACACGAGTTGACAACAAATTATGCTAAGTCTACATTTTCCCATGTTTATTTTATTATTTTTTTTACACTGGCTCGACAATGTGACTCCAGAGTACCTGATGGCAAGTGCAATGTAGTCCCAAAACGAAAGCGACTATCAAAGGATGAAAATCCATTGATAGTCTACATCGTCATGTCGGCCCACATATACCACGACTGAAGGTCTCTAGGTATATGAGCTACTGGATATGGACAAACTGATCCCGAAACGCGACAAACCGAAACTGGTCACTATGACGGGTTTTACGCCCGTGCACTGTGGTCGCGATCCAGACGGGCACCGACGCCCTACCACCTCGCTGCTGCTCGTTTAGCACCACCCAGGAGTCACGTCTAGGGAAATTTGGGTAAAAGCCTACGGACGCGAGCAGCTTCGACTCCCATAAATACCAAATACAATACATCCTATGTTTTTCAATACTTTGTTTACGGACTTTCAATGAGTTGTAGAAACGCTAAAGGAAGGTCGAGCTACATCACTACTTCTACCCAATTAATTCAAAAAAGTATAAAATGTGAAAGATTTATACAGAATGATTTTATGGACAAGTGAGATATTTCAGAATACAATAATTTGTACCTTCTTGTAACTAATAAAAATGTAAATAACAATATTCCCCAACAAATCATAAAGAAACATTGATGAACAAATGAGAATTGATTCGTATAAAATTTGGACACCGCAGCGCGTGTGGCGCACGATTGAATGGCATGTAGATAAAATTTCTTTAACGTAATTTAAGTTAAACAGGTAATTGACTCGTTACCCTTTCGTACTTTAACATGGCTTAGGAGAAACAAAATACCTGCTAAATAATTAATTGTTATTTATTATACCATGTATGTAATTGCCCCTTAATATGTTGACTATAAATTACTTTGTTTAAATGTAAATATTAAGATATCACTATTCCTATATATTTCGTATTAGAATCGAATGCTGAATATCCTCCTTAAATATCTCCCTCGTCTATAAAATCAGCCTGTATATTCGATAAAACATTATGTATATTAAACAGTAACTGTGGTGGCCAAATATATAACGGACTGGTTGTAGGTTTGAATCCTGGTACATACATACCTTTGGATATTTCCAGTTTACGTACGGATTTAGGCGCGAAATGCTCAACGTCGAAAGAAAACAACGAGGGGACACCCACTTTGCATTTAAAAGAAATGAAATGTGTAAGTGCCCTTAGAACGACTTCTACTGGTCACGTTGGGCTCGACATTTAAGCGCAGAATGGATACAACCACTAATGTATCTCTATTCACCCCGTAAGGAATATAGCATGACGATATAACATTATTATCGTAAACAGTTACCTATTTACAGCGAGAAAACACTATTTCCTATAGTACAACAAACATCATTAATAGAATACAGGTTAAGCCACAGGTAAAAGTTAGTTTTACGTTTAATTAAATCATCATAACGAAACCACAATTAGTCGGACCCACATTTACATCTGCTTAAATAGTACATCGCAATATTAGATATCATGTCTAATGCTTTTATAATAACGACCGTGTCTTTTTGCTGTAATTGAAAGGGCTTGGGGATACCCATATTTTGATATATTCGTTGGAAATGTGTGGATAAGCAATGGATATTGTTATTTGGAGAGTTTGTCCAGGAAATAGTATATATAAGGAAATAGTCAATATACTTTTGAGGTTTGAATTTTAAGTAAAATAAATACAATATAGTCCTAACTTTCGCTTTCCCGAAGACGTAATTATTATAAAACTCGATCTTGGTATCTGCAAAAATACCTAAAATATTTTATCAAAGTATAGTAAAAGCCTTTAAAACAAATGTAAAATGTGTTAACATTAAAAAATGATCTATAAATGTTTCATAACAAGGGATTTTTTACTGTTCTTAATATCAGGCCATTAGAGTCGTTAAATATTTATAAGATTTTATGTCTAAACCAATCAAAAAGTTTTAACGATTAATTTGTCATGTCCATACTTCGCTAACAGTTATTAAAAACAGCTATACCCTCTGAAAGCTATACGAAAGTACTTCGACCGCAAAATATGATATTGTACTTTCGAGTTTTTAATAATAGAGGTCTTTTTATATGTTAACGCTACAAAAATGGTTTATATTTTGGATGAATAAACTTGCGTATCCATTTTTTAAGGTTAGTTGGACAAATTCAATGGGAGTTGGAGATATTATCGTGTATGAATAAGGGATGAATCGAAGAGCTATTATTGAGAGATGAACTATGCTTATTAAAATCAATCATGTGAATAATAATCTTAATATAGCTAATTTAGAGTTTATTTAATTTTTTCTATGAAGCAAAGTGCTTGTCCACGTTTAATGATCAGTAAAATACAGACCTAGATGCGATAGATGACAGTTTAAAGATAGTCGCAGACATATTCCCAGTGTAAGTAATTATTAGGTGCGCCATAATAGAATCCCTATAAGCACATAGGTATTGCATCTATATTTCTATACACACTTGACCATTTTTTTTAACTAGTCTCAATAAAATGATTACATCACGCCTAAAGGTAAGTATGGTGAAGTCCAAAAAACTACGGCTATCATCAGTTAAGAAAAATCAATCGATAGTCGCAGCGATCATGCCGACCTGCACAAATATCTCTTCACGCTACGCTTAAAGGACCCCCTATATGATAGGACGGCGGGAACACGCTCACAGAAAAAATATTCCACTGACAAACGACACGGCAAAAGAAGGAGTTAGAGAACTTCTTAGTCCTAGCCGGGATGTGAGATACCGTATAGCTGTGACAGCGCAAACGCACGCTCGTGATTCCACTAAGGAAGGAAGAGGGTGGAACAAGGACAACTAACCATTAACCAATAATTTTGAGAATCGTACATAAAATAAGAAAAGGGGGTAAGAAGTTTCAGTTAGTAGGGTTATTTCTCGAACTGCGCCCTTGAGGAAGCGCGCCACCCATATCCAGACGTGAGCGGTATGCGATGTGTTCCCGCACATCGCTCCAATGACAAATCATGGAGATGAGGGGAGGGTGGCACTTTACACCACTCTTCCCGCTAATTTGTTATGAGTACGCGGGCGGTGGCAACTAATTAACCGCCCCTCGCCAAGTAGCAGGGGCCTGAATAAGGGCAAACGTCGCCGAGTGCCGTGGAAGATGTCTCAGCCTTGCCCTTCGCACTCGATAGGCGGGAGAAGGAACACCCCGGGGGTTTTAGTTGATGCAAGTCTGACACACTAGGGGGCTGCCATGACCGCCCCCTTAAGGTTCGTTAGGGATTTCGCCCGGGCTACCAAAAAAGGGTTATTTCTCGATTGGGTAGTGATCACAGCACACAATTGCAAAGATAGTCTCAGCGACGTGTTTCAATCTGTCGCGTTTCGGGATTAGATGTACGCAAATTCTTCCAGTTTTATATATATTTTGGGACCTTCAGTAATGGTATATCAGTGAATTACGTTCCTTGTTTGACGTTAACATTCTTGGTCTACTTAATATTTTCTACCAAGTGCGGTGTCAGTCTCTCACTTTGTTAAGCAAGTATAGATAAAGTATTTGTATTAACGAAATTCATTTCTTCATTCCAGACACAAACGAAAAGTCACAAATTTACTGCCATCGAAATCGTCAGCTCCATCACAAAGCAGCGGGTCCCAGAGAAGAGTGCCGCCCCCAACTCCTCTCTACGAAGACCTACAAGACTTGCCGCGAAGGCCACCGCTGCCACATCGACCACAGGATCTGGAGCCACAGTTAGAGGTAATATCCTGTCTGATGATAGTCAAAATACTTTTGTGACAATGATTATGTTATATGAAGCCCAATGTTATTGATGTGGCAATTTATGCCATTTTGATTTCACCTTCACTGTCAGATACCTGACAATCGTTGATTAATGAATGAATTCTATAGTAATGAAAAGGTATATATAGTAGATATATGTAGGAAAGTGAGTAGAATAAAACATATGATGCTAATGATAAGGGAACGGTGTAAGAGTATGAAAGAGATAGAAAGTATAAGAGAAATAGAGACAGATATGAATGGCGGAGAGAATAAGTTATGAGTGTCGTGGTGATTTTTTTTAAATTGAAAACCGTACCTAAGTGATTAATTTTGGCGAATAAACGTTTAAAAAACTAAAATCTGTCTACATGTATACATCTGTAAAGGAAATCATTCTGAAATAATCTTATAAACTTAGGTAATAGAGTTATTGTTGTATAGTTGATGATTAACCTTATACATAAAGAAATAAACTCTTATGATCTTACGACTAGAGACGGGTAGTTGAAAGTCAATGAAAACCGAAAAGTCAAGTTGTAAAGCAGATGAGCATAAAAACGTTTATATAGAACATAGTATGAAAATGTCTGATATAAATGCAAATTTTTACACCTTGTATCACAAGGTTAGCAAATATCATATTTTATTTAAGGTAGAAGGTCTAAAACTTTAACATATAATTTTGCTTTGGTTGTTGAGACTGCCATAACAGATATATTTATTAGAAATGAAAATACGGGAGTTGATTACAACTATTAATAAATACATTTATATTATGTATAAAAACCTTCAAAACTTAAAATCAAAATGACTGCTTTCGGCAATCTAGTTCGGTAATATAGCACAATAAATATATAAGAAAATAAAGTTAATTATGAAACAAAAAGCGTAAGTCGGTATCCTACCGACTACGCCATGTTGTAATGAAAAGCGAGTTCGATTAAGACTGCTTTTTATTATGTATTCACAACATATTATAAAAATACTACAAATATTATTACGAATATATAATAGATAACTTTAGTATAATGCTGTGAACATTTTATTATTACGAAAAGTTCAGTTTAAACATAAAGTCATAAAGGATGTCCCTTCGGGACTGTAGCACTTGATGTGACAATTTGTCTTACGAGTATAAAGTCTACGTGTGTGACTACAAAAGTGCTTTGAGCAACCTAATTTTGCCTTATCTGTAGACTTAATACTCCTAATGATTTCAAAACAACCTTCCAAGTTATATTTTCTTTTAGAGTTGTTAAGAATTTAGCGAACCTACTTTACGAACTAACGAAACTTTTTGGTTCTAATTGCTGTCTCGTTAATTTTTGATCTTCATTAAAACTTTTTAGTTAGCTTTGAAACTATTGATTCTAATTAAAAACGTTATAAAGTATTTGAAAAGTTTGTGATTTGTTTGAACAAAATTTAATAGGTAACTTTGAAACAAAATGTTTAAAGGTGCTTTGATATAGACATTATTAGAATTGAAATGACTAAAAATTAAGGTATATAGTAAGCAAAACTTAAGCATTTATGGTTTGTGAATTTATTTAAATATTTTCTTGTATTCTTGCAGATGGTTGAAACGAAGAGGCCAACTAATTGTCCTGGACGGGTTTTCGTCTGTGGTTCTGGCGGTACATGGCGAGGCGGCAACAGCTGTGGAGGTGATACTTGTGGTGCTCCACTTTACGAAGAACTTCCACATCGGTCCGATGACTCCCTTCATAGCGACGATCATTTCGCTGAAGATGAACTTAGCTTAGTCGGGGAAGCGGCTCCATGTCGAACGTGTTCTAGACCACCGGCTCCTCAATCATTACCTCATCGACCAAGACATCAAAGAATGGATAGAAGGCCAAAATCATTAGAAAGGCGACGCGCTCAACATAGAATGCCACGACATATCCATCCTCCAGATCCTTCTGAGTTTCACGAAGGGGTACTTTTAGACGCATTGTTGCGATTATATCCACAGGTAGGCACTGTAGGGGCAAGGCCATCAGGTCAAATACCTGTGAGTGCCGGAGGAGCGTGGCCGGGTGGTGAATTGCCTGGGATAGCATGTTGGAGAGGTCCAAGAGCATCACCTAAGCCGCCAAGCGGGGATTCATCATTCGGTTCAGATTCCGGATATAGTAATAATACGTGTGGAACATGTGGAACAAGAGCTTCGTCTCGACATAGACTATCAGCGGAAATGCCTTTATCATGAATGATAAACTTTACTATTCAAATGTGATAATAAATGGTCATATGCCATAGTTCTGTAATCTGAAGCAGCTTTGTGGACATTGATGATCTTCAAGTGAATTAATGTAACCAATTTTGCATTTAGTAGTTTTGTAATACTTTTTTCCAGGCCTACAGTAATTGGGCTAGTTTCTATCAGGCCTTTTACAATATGGAAGATTGATCAATCTTTGACTGTCGAAACTTCGAAAGTTAATCGAACCTCGTGGAAACTTTTTCTACTACTGTACAAAAGAAGTTTTGCTTAATAGATTTGTCCATAATTAGATTTTAGTGAAGTTTTGATGAAATTATTATTTTAGCTAATTAACATTATAATGGTTTTGTACAAAATTCATTGTGACCATATTTTGTAGATAGTGATAGCGGTTTCGTCCTAGTAAGTTATTTCGAGCTAGTCCTTAAAGTATCACAGTTTATCATTGTGAAATATTACATTGAGAATTATATTATTTTATGTAAATTTAAAAATGCAAGTTGTAAAATGTTTTCATGAATTGTAGATATTGTACAAAATTGTAGGTAAACGAATTATTTAAATAAGATTGAATTTTATAATCATATCATTAAAACTTAAAGATATCCCACTTTTAATTGAAATAATATTATGAATCACAATTTCATTTTCTGTTTTCCTTTGGTGATTTTTTTTTTCATGATTTGCAAATGATTTCGTTTTATCACTCGAATTTTCACTTTATAATCTGAATTCCTCGCTTTTTATTTTTTAATGTTTTTATTCAGCTTTACAATATTTATTTGAAGTGCGTCACAATTTACATTCGGTAATTCAATTTTAGTAGCTGTTGTAAAAAGTACACTACAAGTATTTTTTTACTATCGTACGATTTTTTTATTGTTTTACTGTCTTTTTTAATTAAGACGATATTTATTTTTTGTTCGATCATTTCATTTCGCGTATAACTGAGAGTTGCGCTTATGTAATTACAATGTTTGGACAAAATGGTCCGGTCAATGAATATGAAAAGCACAATAAAATGAAAAATAAATACATTTTTAAAATACTTTGTTTCATTTATCATACAATATTGAAAACAAATGTTCATACAATAGAAAATTAAACAATGGTAAATTATGTAAAAGTTTGTTGAAGAAACTTTCTTAACCTTTATTTTTTCAGTGAAGTAAAACAGCGTGAGGAAATTCACATGGTATTTAATAAACATGTCATGTGTCAGGGTCCTGAGAACGTCGATCAACTACTGCGCTCCTGATGGTCACGTCTGGCACTACATATAAGAGCCTAGTAGAACTGCCATTAAAGGTTTCTCTGCTCATCCGGAATGGGATATAGCGTAATGGTACATAAAATTTGATTTTTCAGAACTATAATGGACTGCAGGCTTGAGTTTTTGAGATTAATTTCAACTTAATAGCTCTACGAGTTTTTGAGAAAAAAAATACTGGTAAACTGACGGAGAACGCAGTTACTCTTACAGAGTTCCATTTTTCCTTTCAAAGTACGAAACTGTAGGCTACTTTCTTACACAAACTCTTTTATACTTTATGTTAACTTACACTTTTATATTGTTTATATCGAGGGGTGAAAACCTATTTGGTTTAACCGACATTTTTTGGTGATATATTAACATATGTATTTTCGGAATTAGTTTTTTACCGATTCCAAAAATATATATAACTATATCACCAAAAATGTCGCTTAAATCAAATAGCCTTTCACCCCTCGATATGCACGTTTATTATTTCCATATTTATTTATGTATGGCAGGTCAAGCAGTCCGTATTCAAAATTATTAGATTCACTTATTTATAATTTACAGCGGACGCTTGGCCTCATAAATACCTGGTGGATGTTGAAGATGAGTCCGACAAGGACCGCGTCCGCTCAACAAATGCCTATTCACTCTTCTCTTAAAGGCTCCCAATTCATATAAACATCGAAATATGGCCAATGGAAGCATATTCCACTCGTTAGCTATTCGCATGATGAATATGGAAGCGAATCTTTTCGTGCGGATATAAGGAACATCCACCACATACGAATGCTACCCGACACAGTGTCTAGTGGTTTCATAATGAAATGGGACTGATCGAATTAGAGATTGTAGTACTTGAAAACGCTCTCCACTGTGCAACTGGTAAAAGACTCTAAGGAAGGGATTTTACGTCGATGATCGATGTTTTTTATTTTGCTCTCAGTCAAAGTGTCCCCTAGCCCACAAGCTTGTGCTCTCTGCGATCAATTGAGTCCAGAGTCACTTATTTAAAAGTCAAACAAACTTTGTTTATAAATCATTTCTGTAAGAAAGATATTCAAAACACTCATCTACATAAAGTTATTATGATCTTGCGACAGAAGAGAGTTAATAACAGCTGCCTACAGACTTACCGGCTGTACGCGAAGACAAATATAAATAGAGAAATTCCTTTGTTGGTTGAATTTCATGAACATAATATCACTGTCTACAAAAGTGTTATAATAAATCAATATGGTAGCTAAAACAAAATTAACCCCTACTTTTAGCATAAAAAACTTACAATAATTCATTACATATTTTTAATTCCAAAAATATCCTACAAATGTTAATAATACAATGTAGGCTATCTTTTTATTTATAGTTGTTTTCATTTAAATTATACTTTTAAACAATCTATGAATATGTCGAAAAATTATAAGTAAATTGATGACGTTTCTATTAAAAAAAATTTAACACGGTGCGCTCTTTAAGAAAAACTGTTGTATTAATACACAGGCTGATTTTATAGACGAGGGAGAAATTCAAGGAGGGGATATTCAGCATTTGATTCTAATTCCAAATATATAGGAATAGTGATATCTTAATAATCCATTAAAACAAAGTAATTTATAATCAACATATTAAGGGGCAATTACACACATGATAGAATAAATAACAATTAATTATTAAATAGGTATTTTGTCTCTCCTAAGCCAGGATAAAGTACGAAAGGGTAACGAGTCAATTACCTGTTTAACTTAAACTACGTATAAGGAATTTTATCTACATGCCATTCAATCGTGCACGCGCTGCGGTGTCCAAATTTATTACGAATCAATTATCATTTGGTTATCAATGTTTCTTTATGATTTGTGGGGGAATATTGTTATTTACATTTTTATTAGTTACAAGAAGGTACAAATTATTGTATTCTGAAATATCTCCCTCGTCTATAAAATCACCTGTATTTATAACTATCTCGAGTATTCTCATAACTACTTTACTTGTGCTGACCATCTTTCTAGACCATCTTTGCTCCTTCTATAAAACTGTATGTGTGTGGACTTTTGAATAAATCTTGAGTTTATATTTTTAGCTCCATCTTTCACCTTTCCGCCACCTCTACATATAATTTAAAAAAAAACTGACGTCTAATCGAATTGAGGATATTTTTACACTCGACAAAGAGCAGATGCTAGTAAGAATAGTGTAATGCAAAAATAGCGACTTTTAAAGCACGACATTTCATTGGCAGTCTCCATCGTCATGTCGGCCCACATATACCACGACTGAAGGTCTCTAGGTATATGAGTTACTGGATATACACAAGCTGATCTCGGATCGCGAATGGCCAGAGCAAGTAACTATGACGGTCTAAAAACTTTGCTTGTTCCTTATCTACACTTATACTCTAAATAATTCATCAACACTTATAAAGAAGAAATATTTGTAAGTTTGTATGTAGAAGGAAAACTTCAGAATTATCCATCTGATTACTTAAGTTTTTCCATCAATTATAACATATGATCTTCGGAGCAGACAGACTTTATTTACTCAAATATTACAAATCATAATTAATATTAAAGTGATGATGACGTCCTAGCCGGTTTCGGCCACGGCGACTGTTTCAACACCAATTAAGAAATTCGAGGTCCAGTTTTCGGAAACAGTCAATTGCGCAGGAGATATTTAAGTGCATAACTGGACGCGCAGCCAGAAAAGCACTCTCTCATCCGAGCTCCCTCAGGCCCGATGGAAAGGAGAACCAGTACGATCGGGAGGGAGCAGGATGCAGGTTTGGTCGAGTTTTCCTTCTCTGCACACCTGGTAGAATTGCGGTGTTCAAGAGATACCTTAGTCGCCTTTTACGACACCTCAGCAAGAAGAGGGAGGTGCTATTCTATTCTGTCGGCAGCCACCACGGCTTAATAAAGTATATATTATGAAAGTATATATTGTAAGTAACTAATTTTCTCAATTTGCACTTGGCTCTGTGAATACGTAACCTATATTCAAGTCGCAGTTATATATTCAGGTTTTTAACAAAAACAAAGATATTATCTGAGCTAAGGCTAAGCTTCTCTATAGCGTACAGTTTTATAACCGCTAACCCGCGTCTACAAATCGCAGCTACAAACAGCAGTATATATTATCCCGTTCTCAAGCGACGTTTGATTTTTCGCTTTGTGAGCCGCGAGCTGAGCTGGTAGTTAACAAAAACAAGAAATTAGAACTCGACTTTAAACGCATCTAGCGAAATCTTATTCATAAACGGCAAATATGAATAAGCCGCCTCAGGCGCTGTTGATTTATGCGCTTAGCAAGACTTGCACGTAGGAATATATATCACTAGTGTCTGACCGACGGCTTCGGGTTCAGCTATCTTCGGACAAAAAAACCACTCTCGGTAAAACATACAAATAGGCCGAAATTTTAGCTACATAAATTTTAGGTTGTTGTGACTTGTTTTTTACACTGGTTCGACATAGTGACTACAGAGTACCTGATGGTAAGTACAGTGTAGTCCAAAAACGAAAGCGACTATCAAGGGATGAAAATCCATTGATAGTCTACATCGTCATGTCGGCCCACATATACCACGACTGAAGGTCTCTAGGTATATGAGCTACTGGATATACACAAGCTGATCCCGTAACGCGACAAGCCGAAACTGGTCACTATGACGGGCTTTACACCCATGTACTGTGGTTGCGATCCAGACAGCACCGACGCCCTACCACCTCGCTACTACTCGTTTAGCACCACCCAGGAGTTACGTGTAGGGAAACTAGGGTAATGCCTACGGACGCGAGCAGCTTCGACTCCCTTCGACTTCCTGGATAGAATTAAGAAGTTCTGTGTCTATACGTGGCTATACGTCATGGCTCCTCAAACCCGCGCTCGTGGTTCGGGAATCTTCAAACAACGAGTGAATAGGTATTTGTTGGGTGAGCGCACTCCATCATCGGCCTCTCACATTTCACTAGGTGAGACTTAGGTCAAAGGCAAGGATATCTGTAATTTAACAAAAAACTTTTAAATGTTTATATATAGATATATAAACAACGTCTAGAAATTACTAAAATTAACTGCGAAGCCGAAACTTCTGTGGGACACTATATTACACCCATACAGACAGACACACAAAACAAACTCGCGAGATATGAAACATGAGGTGCCGTGTCACTGGGTACTCTTTCGCTACTAAATGAGAGTATTAATTATTTAGAGTAACGTCCGCTTCCTTGAGTACATAATTAAGTTTGCAGTCTTTAGGTGAAGTGAATTCGTATTCATTAACACCCGGTTTCAAAAACATATTAAATTTGTAAACAGTTTTATACACTAGATTCTATTGCATACAAAGTTATGACTCACTAGCTTTTTTTTTACTTGGGGAAAATCCTCATAGGACCGTCCCGGCCACAAAGGGGGTGGCAGCCGGGGTGTGCCGGACTTTTACCAGCTAAAAACCCCAAGGTGACTACTTCTGCGAATTAGTGGAGACTGCGGGTCCTGTAATCAATTCGCCGCAGCCCCACTACGCCGCGCCTGACAGGCACAATCACGGGGGGAGACGCCGCCTCCCCCAATACCACCTAGTATACTTCGGCGGAGCGCGTCACACCGCACCGCCGTCTTCTCGTGGGTTGCTGACCGGTCGCTCAGAGGCCTCACCCTGAACAGCCAAAACCCCTAAGACATAGCCGGCCGGTCGTGGTTCGACCATGACTCACTAGCTGCAGTGACCTGGCGTTGCTCGGTAAAGTTCACTTATCTAAACCATTTGCGATTGATTTCCCAAAAAAATGTCGTAATATATTATATATTAATTAGTTGTAGTCAATAAGCTAAATACCATCTTTCACAATGCTTGAGTAATTTAAAACTGAAATTTTTGTTTGAATTTTGCTTGGCAAAGTTCTCAAGAAATAAATTGGTTTCCACAAAAAAACTGAATAAATAATAGAAACTTGAGTATATAGTGTAATCACAGAACCAAGCCCATGTTCACAAAATCTGTGACTACCCAAATTGTGAGACATTCATTGAGTTGATATAAATTCTAATATTTTAGTTAAATCTAAGCAAACTTAAAGTTGCCTTTATAAATCTCAGCCTAAGAGGCCTAGAACTATCGCCTTGCAATTAACGTGTTTTTAAAAGACTTAAAACGTCTTTAATGATAATGTGGAGAATTTATCAAAATAGGTACAAAGGGAAGGAAGGAGATAGAACGTGGTTGGTGATATAGTACGAAGGAATTCTATATTCAACTGTGGGCAAAAACAGGTCGCCGGTGATGATGGTTTAAAGAATGATATAATTATAAAATAAATTCGTTTCCTACCGTATTAATCAATCTTCAAAATAAGATACAACTGTAATGCTAATTTCAATAATAAATTCATTAATAAAAATGCTAACATTCAAAACCGCTGCCTTATTACGCCGTAACAAATCACAAAATACACAAAACAATTTTGCAAATAATTCCACTTTAGGATGAGATTCGGTTAAAACAGAATTCGTTAACAAGGTGTGTCATTTTATTATGGTCATCGTATATTTCTGCGCTCAAATTCATCAAACAAGACACAAGGCTATAATTCTCAGGCCAGCATACAGTCTGCCGCGAGGAATGCCATTTATATAAGAAGATTTTGTCTCAAAATTTACTCGAACATTCGTTCGTGACGAACTCTGGACAGCGAACAGTTATAAATAGTTTGAGAGCATATTTTCAAATCCATTCGACATTTTTAATTTAACAGGATAAAACCCAACATTAATTGCCTTCAATAATTTGAAAATCATACTGAAAGAAATTCCAATAACCTCGAACAAAATTTTGATTGTAGTATCGAAAATACCAATTACATTGTTGTTTATATCAAATTCAATGGCTCTGGGTATAAGTCCTTTTGATCTTGTCTATAATAATATTCAGTTTTTATTAATAGTCGAGCGCCTGGGGGTTTTTACCTCGGATTAGAGTTATAGTGAATGAATTAATATGATCGATGTGGGATATTGTTTTTTTAAACTATAAATTGCAATGTTTACCCATTTTTTTTTGTGCAATCCATTGTTTCATTGTTTAAACAAATTATTATGAAAAATTAATGTTTGACCATATATTTTCACTTTATACAGTATTTTTTTTTATTTATATGTTAAATCTTACCTGAGTAGACATATGGGAACATTTTTCAAAGATAAAAATATGTGTATAAAAAAACCGACGAAGAACTTAAAAATTATATGAATTACGAATTGGCACCATATCCACTTGCTGTATTTGAAGATGGTGAACTGCGAAAAACAAAAAAATCAACATTTTACGAATTATTTCCAGAAATTTCTATTAATTTAAAAAGTGTAGAAAATCTCTATTATGTTATTGACGAAGGCATGTTACTACATCGTTGTAAATGGCAATTAAATGAAACGTTTGCAATGATATGTGACCATTATGTAAGATATTTAAAAAAATATTATAACAGTAACACGTACGTGGTATTTGATGGGTATAAAAAAGATAGTATTAAATCAGCCGAACGGAATCGTCGCGCATTAAGAAATAAATGTGCAGATATTGAATTTGATGAACATATGCCTTTAAAAATTGCTCAAGATAAATTTTTGACAAATAGTACAAATAAAATTCGCTTGATAGAAATGTTGAGAATTAAATTAGCTGACAACAATATTTTTACATGCCAAGCAGAAAGCGATGCCGATAAATTAATTGTTGAGACGACAATGAATTTGGAATCAAAAGATGTTGTTATAATTTCAGAAGATATCAATGTCTTAGTGATATTAACGGCATTGGTAGATAAAGATCGTGAAATATATTTTCTAAAACCATCCCGAGGCAAAATTCAACAGAAGATATTTTTATCAAAATATTTAGAAAAATCATTACCAAATTGTAAAGAACATATTCTTTTTTTACATGCCTTTACGGGTTGTGACACTACTTCTGCGTTTTTCAATAAAGGAAAAATTAAGTTTGCCAAACATTTTGAGAAACGGATTGATTTACACGACTCATTACAAGTATTTAAAAATATCAATGAAGACCCCAATAATATATTGCAAGCAGGTGTAGCATGTATTTTGAGTTTATATGGAGCTCCGTCTAAAACTCATGATTTAAATACATAGAGGTTCAATTCTTTCATAAAAGCAACAGCCATAAATACGAGTGTTCTTTTGTCATCACTGCCTCCAACAACTGATGCAGCGTTTGAGCACCTTAAAAGAGTGTACCTACAAATTCAGATGTGGCTAGGAAATGACGTAGTTATTGAAAATTGGGGATGGAAGTATTCCAATAACATGTACATCCCAATAACAATGAATCAATTACCTGCTCCGGATACTTTATTGCAAATGTTATTTTGTAATTGCAAAAAGGGATGTGGAGCTGCGTGTGGATGCCGAAAAAGTGCTTTATACTGCAGTGTAGCATGTTTCCAGTGCAGCGGAAATAGTTGTTCCAATACTTCACCTATTATACAGATAGATGAAGTAGAAGAAAATATTTGATGTAAACAACAATGTAATATATTTAAATAAACAGATTTTGTACTAATATTTTTTTATGTTTTCATTAATCGTAATTAAGTACGACTTACGTTACGACTGGCCGAGAAATTCCATTGTACATAGCAGCTGTGGCTCCGCTCTCCCCTCCACGTTTTTCTACCTGTTCGAGATCCCTACTGCTGTTTTTATACACAGGTATCTTTGAAAAATGTTCCTAATTGTCTACTCAGGTAAAATTTAACATATAAATAAATAAAAAAAACTGTTTAAAGTGAAAATATATGGTCAAACATTAATTTTTCATAATAATTTGTTTAAACAATGAAACAACGGATTGCACAAAAAATAAAGGGTAAACATTGGAATTTATAGTTTAAAAAACAATATCCCACATCGATCATATTAATTCATTCACTATAACTCTAATCCGAGGTTTTACGGTTTTGAATGTTCCAGGCACTCCACTATTAATTGAGAATTAAATTTTTCTGTGCTGTAAAGTTTGACAAAACATTCGATAATTGTACATACATAATTTTAAATGTTAGTGACACAATGTAGCTTGGATAGTTTAATTTATCGTTCACTTCAAGAATAGCATCCGTTACCATTTTATTGAAGATTTCACGATTTAATTTTAGCGTTAAGCGTTTACGATCTTTGTCACCTTCCTTTGTGAAGACAATAGAATCAACAAAGCATTGTACCCTTTGATATGCGTTTTATTTTTGGACTATTTCGTGTCTGACTCGAATAAGTTGCCAGGTGCTGGTTCATTTGCTGCTGTAACTCTACTTGCAAGCGCCATCTATAAATTGCCATCATTTAGTCATTGCGGTTAATTTATTATATTAACATATTTTGTTTCTTTTTTTTAATATAATTAGGAAAACACACATCAACAAAAATAAATAAAAAATAAAATTCACAAGTTTCCACAAAAATACTAAAGAAAACTTAAGCTGTTTCTGTGATGGCCTGGTGATTAAGAGACCCGTTTCCATGCGCGGCATCGCGAATGGGCGTAGCTTCAAATCCCGGTACGTATCGCTGAATTTTTCCAGATTATGTAAGGATTTAGATACCACATGATCACCGGTGATGGCAGACATCGTGAGTAAGCCCACATGGCATCTAATAGAAATGTAAGTGCCCTAAAAACGGCGTTCAGCTGCGCTTCTGGTCACGTTGGACACAACAAATAAGCACAAAGTGGATACAGTCATTAATGTATCTTTGTTCACCCCGAAAGGGACATAGCGTAACGATTTATTATTACGTTAGATTTTAAATCCATTTTTACAGAGACACATATCGAGGGGTATAAGGCTATTTGATTAAGCGATATTTGCGATGATAAATATTTTTGGAATAAGTAAAAAATTCTGATTACTATATTATCAAAAAATATCGCTTAAACCAAATAGCCTTTCACTCTTCGATACAATTACGGACGCAAGTATTAAATTTCTAGTAATAGAAAGCGAAATATTGATGTTCGATGTAGAAGTTGGGCATTAAAAATAGGTCCAAAAGCTTTCATAAGCTCTTTTGTTTTCTAGTCAGAAACCACTCAAACGCAAATATAGCTCAAAGTTGCTAATTTAACGACAGGCATAAATATAAAGATTTAATTGAGTTATGATTATTGCCATGTTATAATCTGGAGCTTAATGTGTTTATATCATTTTTGTCTAGTGTTGTGGCTCCGTTATGTCGATTAAATTGGCTATTTATCGATAGTTTTATGAATATCTTAGACTAGCTGATCCGGCAAACGTTGTTTTGCTATATAAGTTATTGTAGTATCTTCTAATATGTCCATTGAAATTAAGTGATGTCAAACACACACATTGTTCACAATTAAATACACCTATCCCCCGATTTACACGGTACTTGTTTTACACGTTTTCGCTTTTACACGGTTTTCCAAATAAGTTTTTTTTTGTTTTTATCGCACTCTACTAAATGCTACTGTGTTTGAACACGTGTGCTGTGTACACATCTCACGGGGAATCCCGAGCTTATGTGCTGACTTGCTGCACATGATGAAGGATAATAAAACACCTTTGGTTTTATTTTTTGTTCTTCTGTTTAATGTATTGTAATTAAATAAAAAAACAGTGTTTCCGTAATATGTTACATATTTTAACCTGTCAATGCATTTTATTTTTATTTCTGTGTACACCTAAAAATACTGAAAAAAATCACAACTGTTAAATAGCAAAATTATGCATTTTCTGCTAGCTTTTCGATTTACACGGTTTTGACTTGATAATTTTTAATTATCGATTTACACGTTTTTCTCAGGAACATATCTACCGTGTAAATCGGGGGATAGGTGTACTCTTAATCAGCAACACATTTATTTGGATGAAGATTAATATAATATATAACGTTGATACAACTCTTAACAAATAATGCATTAATTTCGACCAAATTTGATTACCATAAAAACGGTCTTAGTGAGTTAATCTTATAAGATAGACATATACTGTCACGTACATTTTTTTAGATAGTTTTAAGAGGAATAATTCTTTCATACATATATTTTTGGTATATTAAACCGTTTTCGCAGCGCACGCAATGGAAGCACTCAAGGATGAATAATTTTCCCCGTTTTTTTTCACATTTTCCATTATTTCTTCGCTCCTAATAGTTACATCGTGATGTTATATAGCCTAAAGCCTTGCTTGATTAATGGTCTATTCAACACAACATAAATTTTTCAATTCGAACCAGTAGTTCCTGAGATTAGCGCATTCAAATAAACAAACAAACAAACTCTTCAGCTTTATAATATTAGTATAGATAAAGAGGTAGTTTTCTTGTTTGTTTGTTTTAAATTACAAAGGAAAATAAATCACAAATTGAAGACTGCAAAGCCATATGTATGGCTTATAGGCAGTCAGTGAGTTCAGAGCAAACAATATACCAAGTATAAATGATTTAAATTACGATAAATTAATGCGATTAGCTTAAATCCATCATATAACCATGTTAAAAAATATTATATTTTTTGAAAACTTTAATAATACTTTTTAATGCAATTTGATATAAAAAACATATAAAAATGTTTTTAATGAACAGGCCTATAATTTAAAGTTACGTAAATTTTAATCATTAAAATATTAAAGGCGTCTAAAAAATAAAGAATATCCAATATCGACATTCTGATCTTAAGTTTCGGCATCACTATTCGAGCGTATTTCCGTCACAGGTCGCAGTCGCAGCTGCCACAATTTGTCTAACTCGGGCACTGACGGCTCGCCTCGCGAACGCGTGTCCTGGGAACTCAGCGTGGATGTTAACAACATTGTTTTGACATTGCCCGCTGTTTCCAGAATACGGGCGCCGATGTACCATGTTTTTAGATAGCAAAATAAACAAGAATTAGCTGGCTCATATATTATTCCAATCGGTTTTTTTTTATTCCCTCGAAACCATTTTATTTAAGATATTTAGAAGTTATATTTAGAAGTTTTGGGAGTCGAAGTTGCTCGCGTCCGCAGGCTTTACCCTAGTTTCCCTACACGTGACTCCTGGGTGGCGCTAAACGAGCAGCAGCGAGGTGGTAGGGCGTCGGTGCCCGTCTGGATCGCGACCACAGTGCACGGGTGTAAAGCCCGTCATAGTGACCAGTTTCGGCTTGTCGCGTTTCTTGTGTATATCCAGTAGCTCATATACCTAGAGACCTTCAGTCGTGGTATATGTGGGCCGACATGACGATGGAGACTATCAATGGATTTTCATCCTTTGATAGTCGCTTTCGTTTTTGGACTACATTGTACTTATCATCAAGTACTCTGTAGTCACTATGTCGAGGCAGTGTAAAAAAAAATATATTATTTTGTTTTTGCATTTACAGCATGTTTCAACCTAGTATTGAGCTTAAGTATCTCTCTTACTGAGTCATAATCCTGAATATTGTGTCAATTGCGTCCAGGTACTGCCTATGACCTTCGTAATATCGTCAGCCCGTTTGCCACTGAACCCCTTACGCTCCACTTACCCAGTCTGCCACCAGCGCTCGAATATTCCGTAACTCCACCAATCATTATCTCGTCTAAGGCTTAGAATTATAGAGGCAACTTTAAGTTTGCTTAGACTTACTAAAACATTACAATTTATGTTTATTAATGAATGTCAAAAGATTTGGTAAGTCATCGATTTTATCAACAAGGACTTAGCTCTGCGAACACTATGGTTATACTCAAATTTCTATTATATATACAGTCTAAGAAAAAATTGAAAACTTTGCTAAATAAAGTCGAAATAGCATCTTAAATCTCAGCCTAAATGCCCTGCCAAATTCTACTTGAAAGCTTTTTACACAATGGTCGACATCGAAAACCTTACTATGACACGGATTGGAAGATTAGGCTGGGTATTATAATTAATATAGTAGTGAAATATTGTATATACATACAATCACTGAATTCAAGATTCAATCATTACATATGCTAAAAATTATCCACAGAAATATCTTAGAATACTTCTAGAAACGATCAAAATTAGGAATCATATAAGCAAATACAACAAACAGTAAAGTAGTGAACTACGCTTCCTGTGTCTGTTTGTCCACAATTTTACGATCTGGGAGTCTTTCCGGTAAGAGAAAATTAGCTTTTTTTGTGTAAAAAGGTCCATAATCGGTTTCACCGTAACCTACCATCAGGTGTTCAGGTGTGAATGAATTCAAACATTACCTTGTGAATGATCAAAAATATCGAGAACTAAAGGCATTTTGTTATGTAGGAATAATTTTTTGGCAACATTAAAATATATTTATAATTTCAGAATAAATAAAAAACGCTAGTTCAGTAAATATAACTCAATGTCACTAAAAATCTCACTTAAAATCTACTTCACTTAAAATATACTTTCATACCTCGATATAAACTTCATCAGACATAAACAAAGGCGAAGGACGAAGCTAGTTTTGAATTTTATCATTCCGTTCACAGATGCGTTTTGAAAGCATAAAATCTGCCTAAGCCGGCGCACAATCACGAGAGCCGGCGCAAAAGGTGACACAATACTTCGCGAACCTGAATCCGGCATTATGTAAAAAGTCCTTATTGTCTGAATTACGTGAGAGGAATCTGCACCGGATGGTCTCTGCAAAATTATTATTTCTCGGCGATTTCTTTATTCTCTTCATCACTTGGATAGTCACGATACTGGATACGCCAATATAATATACTAGCTGACCCGGCAAACGTTGTTCTGCCATATAAATTATTTATAGTAAACATCTTCTGTATTATAATATACAATTTTGGTCATAGTGGCTTCCACATAAAATGTAGATATATGCTGTCAAGGACTTTTATTTAGAATCATTCAAGACAAACAAACCTACAGTACATCATCTTTGTGTAACTCCAATGGTTTAAGCAGTGTACGCCAAGATAACTCTCAGAGGTCAGATTTTTTTCCGACATAATTGACAGTTATCGTTATATTACGACCAAAATTACATAAATCCATTACAAATTGTAGCCTATATGTTATTCTGATGTATAATCTATATTACTGTAAAAGTTTCATGCAAATCCGTTCAGTAGTTTTATCGTGAAAGAGTAACAAACATATTCACAAACTTTCGCATTTATAATATTACTAGTAGGAAGAATTAAAAGCATTATTAGTGTTAATTTAAAGTAGAGGTTCAAATTCAACCACGACGACCTCGCAAGGTCAAGCATAGCAAGTGTAATGTAAATGCCCCTTTTTTTGGTTAACCCGGTGGTAATCCCTACGGACCGTCAGGGGAAGTGGTGAGAGCCACTCCCCCCGGGGTGTCGGACCTGCCCCGACTAAAACCACCGGGGTGCCAGCACTGCCTTTCCTCGCCTTCGCCGAACCCGGAAATCCGGATACTTCCGAGGGAAATGTAAATGCACCCACATAGGAATGATTTTGGAATTATGGAAAGCATACAATAAAAATGTGTTTCATGTAATTGAATGTATGGAAATAAATACACTCTTTGTGAAAAACGTTTACTTTTTCATCCCTGTTAAATACGCCTTTGAAAAATGGACAAGAATAAAGCCGTTGCATGAATCGCAAAGTAATGAAATATATGAAAAATAAATAAATAAAGGTGTAACAATTGAAATTGTCACCCTTGCCTTGGTTTACCTTGAAAATAAATTTTACAATTTCAATGACGTATCTAGTTACCTCATTAAAAGTTGACTCTGTCTCCTTGGCTATCTATTTAACTTCCTTATTAGGTCATCATCATTATCATTTATTTGGAGTTCCTTATTTTACGGCATAATTAGGTGAAAGCTGAACTTTCTATTTTTATAATGGTAGAGCATGATATATTTTTTAAATCACTTTATGTTAAAACTGTTTCAGCGATATTTCTATTTTAGTGTTTTAAAAACAATAATTTTATTACAGACTTCCCTTTGGCGCATCATCACAACACAGGGTATAATGCTTTTGTTGTTTTCTGTTTTTATTTACCTATTCTGATGTGTTGTTTGTTGTGTCGTGTGCCAAATAAATGTTTTTATTATTATTTATTATTATTATTGGCCACTTATAACGGAGCTGGTTCACTAGTTTGATCCTTCAGTGTACGATGGAATGAACTGTGTTGGATATTTCTTTAAGGTGTCAAATTCAGTATGAAGAATGTATCCGACAAAGAATCAAAGTTATTGCTATAGCTCTCCGTATTGGCAAACTGAAGTGGGAGTGGACTGGTCTCAAAAACAGAAGAACTGATAATCATGGGAGCAGTGGGTTTCTTGAATGAAGAGACCGCAAGTCAGCAAAAGTATGGTAGAGTGGAGCGCCGTCCGGCAACGTAGAGCGGCAACTCTCGTAAGGTGATCGGAAAAGACTGGATAAGAGGACTACGTTCAGCCGTAGACTGAGATTTATAATTTTATAATGACACAAATTTACTTTGAAAATAGCAAAAACAAAAATTGTTTACATTTATGCCGCTTAAAATATTTTGAATTAAGTCTTTCGGACTCTCGCTAATAACAATAATAACCTAACAAGGCTATAAAACGGCCTGGGCGGGTGACGTTGAGGGCGTCCCCGTCCAGTGCAGTGAGGAAGGGTCGGCGTGTGTGTGCCCACACACCGGTCCCACAAAGAGGAGGCGAGGGGTTTAAATCCCCCTCCACGAGAGGAGGCCTGCCCAAAGGCCAACGCCCGCCGAGCTGTCGGAAGTATTCGGATTCCCAGGCTCGGCGAAGGCGAAGAGAGGGCAGTGCTGGCACCCCGGTGGTTTTAGTCGGGGCAGGTTCGACACACCGGGGGAAGTGGCCCTCACCGCTTCCCCTGACAGTCCGTAGGGATTTCTACCGGGTTAACAAAAAAAAAGAAGGCTTTAAAACGGTCAAGTTCGAGTCGGACTCGCGCTCTAAGGGTCCCGTACTAATACATTTGAAGATTAAATTAGAAAGATAAACCAGATTTGGGAGCAAACTTATCTTTGTAGTTGCTACATCAATACAGGTTGCAGTCCTGTTACCAACTGGTTTGGTTGATTTATTCTTCTTTGGTAGTGTATATATTTTGTAAGTTGTATTGTATTGTATTGTATTGTTTATGTTCTGATGCACGATGTGGTGGCCTTAAACAGCGCAACACATTAACATACTTTTTTTTCGATTTTTTTTGTTGTTGTTCTGTAGTGTGTTGACCAATGGCCGCCCTTGATATTAAAAATAAATAAATAAAAAACTAAAATTACATTTATGACAGCAAAAACAGTAAGGAACCGAAATAAAAAACACAAGGCAAAAGAAAATGTTTATTTTTATTATTTTAGATACGTAATTTTATTTAAATATTAATGATATTTGGACTATTCTATTTAAAATTAATTTTAAAGGAAGGAAACATAATTATATGTGATGCAGGTCTAAACCATCGTAAGTCTACCTAATATAATTAATCATTCGTGGAAGTTTTCAGCCTTTTGATGTCTAATGATCGTCTCATGCGGGCACGAACTTGGAAAACTCAAATCCACATTTGAAAATTAAATTCCGAAGTAATTTTCAGACTTAACGCGCCTCGGTGTTTACATTTACATGTAACTACACACACATAACTACTATAGCGCCCCGGTGTTGCCTCGTAGAAATCCATAATTTTTATCCCATTAAGGGCTAATTATCCAATATTGTTGAACACGTTTTATTTTTATTTCTAATCAAAAAGCTTCAATACTTAAAGCTCTACGATGATATGCCAATCAGTCATGATAATTTTTTTCATATAGTAATTGTATCGTAACGCTATATCCTTTTCGGTATGAGCAGAGATATATTATTAGCTGTATCTACTTTGCGCTTATATGTCATGTTCAAAATGGCCAGTAGCGCAGCGGATCACCGTTCTGAGGGCACTCTCATATGACATTTCTATAATATGCCATGCGGATTTCTTCACCGTGTTTTCCTTTACCAATAAGTATGTGGTGCTTAAATCCGATCTTGAAAAAACCCAGATGTACGTGCCGGGATTTGCACCTACGACTATCTACATTGCTGCATTTGGATAACGGTCCCTTATCCATCCAGGCTACGAAGTGTTGGAACAATTTGCCGCCACCGTTTAGACTCTAAATTTGATTTCAAAAATAGGATTAAAATTATATCTATTTTATAATCTACTAGCTGTCCCGGCAGACCTTGTTCTGCCCTATTTCTCTAAAACAAAGTCACATTGTTTTTTTAATGTTAATAGCTTCCCCGTCAGATTTTTTTGAAAGTTGTTTGAAGGAACCTGGCCTTAATGCTATATGTATAAAAATTGACAAATATTGACAATAATATTTATACGTCACTCAATTGTTTTGCCTTCCCGGAACCCGTCCACTGACATTTAAACTTTATGGTATGGTGTTAAAGTTCAAACTGACTTTTAAATATTATTACGTATTTTTTGTATGAGAATATAGAAAAGTGTTATTGTTAGACAGTTGCAGGGAATTTTTAAAAATTTTCTCTCCGTAATAACCTTCCTAAGACTTCATCAAACACAACAAATAAAAAAAATCAGCCAAATCGGTT
Source organism: Automeris io (assembly GCA_036320925.1). NCBI lineage: Eukaryota > Metazoa > Arthropoda > Insecta > Lepidoptera > Saturniidae > Automeris > Automeris io. The sequence goes on from JAUDJH010000018.1 coordinate 2,233,008, forward strand.
CAGCCGTTCTCGAGTTTCGCGCTTATCAAGACATTTTGCGATTCATTTTTATATTATATTATAGAAGATTATTTACAAGTAGTTAATTTAATTTATTTTCACTTATACTTTTGTTTTAGATATGTATTCTTATTATAATATTACTAATACATTTTGTAGTCGGTTTGTTTATGTAAACTATTATATTAATTAGTATTATATTAATTATGTGTAGGTGTATAGGTTTAAGCTATGTTTTACTATTTATTATACAATTTTATTGCTTATTAATAATTCTGATAAGACGTAACACGACTGGGGCCCTTCACGAAAACCAGTGCTGCAGACTTCCTCTGTGGCATTAAGCTGACGGAGGACCCATTTCGCCATTTTTATATGTTTTTGTATTTTCTTTTTTCTGTATGTTATTTGTTTTACTTTTTTTTAATTTTTACTTTTAGTTACTTTGTGTCGAAATAAATGTATTTCATTTCATTTTTTTCATTTCCTTATTCACTTGACCAACACAGCCATTTAGGTACACCACATATTACCTAAGCTGAATTTTCTTGGAAAATGCCCGTCAAACTTTTGCTATGATAGTTCACACCAAACTGAACAATCAAATACTTTATAACGGTGTCGAACAGCATCCCAAAACGAATACAAAACACGAACAATTAGGAGAGGAAACAGTAATTCACATTGACAGCGCGGTTCCCGCTGAACAAATGACATGAGATACGTTCGCTGTACACGACGTAATTAGGCTGTCACTGCCAAACGGTAGTCAGCATCAGGAATGCTCGCGCTCCGCTATAATGTGCACTAATTGAATTAGACAATGATTATAGTAATTGTACAATTAGCAAAGGAATATAATCAGCTTCCTGCGTCTATTTTTACACAATCCTGCAATCTAAATTCTAGTTTTTAATCAGTCAATTCCACGCTGACTACTTTTAAATTTGTCTTAAAAAATTGAGGACGTTACATCCTGTTAAAAACCAAAAAGAGCTTAGGTCAGCAGTAAAGAATTACTTACTCAATGAAGGACACAATCACTAAATTCAAGATTCAATAAATCTTCTACAGAAACCGCTTCTAATAACCTAGATTACTTCTAGAAAAGATCAATATTAAGAAGTCCCTAAGCCTATACGTAGGGAGCCGGGAGGGCCGATATCATGAATTAAAATAACAAAGTCTACACAATCCCCTTAATCCACTTTCACTTTCCTTAAACACTTTGATTAACTATAAAATTTTATCGTTAATCCATTAACAATTATAATTTAATAAAAGGGTCATATTAAATGAACACTGTAAACGATTACTTTGCAATACGTGCACCGGGCATCTGTTGCCAACCAAATGCTATTTTAGATCAGTACGTGCGATCTTTATATTGTATAATAGAGTTAGAATGGTATTGAGTATAACGCTGTCATATACAACTATTAGCAAAGTAGTGAAATATACTTCCTGCATCTGTTTCCCGCAAACTTTCAATATGAGGGCATTTAAAAGAAGAGTAAATAGACATTTGTAGTGCAAACACAGTACATCATAGACCTCATCTTCTAACAGATATGTTTAAAGACAGGCGTTCTAGCGCTTGTCTACAACTTTAATAAGTATCCAATTATAGATCGATATCCAACCAAAGCTGATTAATCAACTTTTGTATTTGTAACTCGGCGTAAAATCCTACATTCAATCATCAGGGCCGTTGTAAAAGCAGCGACCACGGTGTGTCAGAATCCTATTGCCTAAACACCCTCTGGTCGTCCTTCCAATCACTCCACCCAGGCCTGAGGAACCAGATTCATCCAGTTGCCCGGCGAATAGCCTATTCAGGCGTCCTCTCGGGAAGGGGTGTGTATAAAGAGCCCATCCCTCCAAACCTAACTCACGGTCAGCACGCTGGACACTGCGTGCGGCCTTTCTCTCACCAGGGGAGCAGACTCCTGCAAGTCTACTGCCCGGCTATTGTCACCGGCGGATATCGCGCTTTTTTTAGGCGAAGTCATCCCTTCGATTAAACAACCATTGCCCAAATCTTTAATCAAAGCAGAAGCTTTTGATATCCTAAATAATTCTGTTCAATATTGACTAAAAGTTGCTATAATATATTTTTAAACTTTTAAATCTAATGTTTCTTTTATTAACATTCGGATTTTTTGCATTGTTTATTTTTATCGCCAGTCATAACTTACTTAAATAGATACCAGAATTCAAACCTCAAATTATAATTAATTGCGTAGACACGTGGTGTTGAAAGTTTCAACCAAAGCTAGTTAATTTTCATTAAATACTTTGCAGTAATTAAATTAGAACTTAAATATTATAATAAATAATACAGAATTAAGAAAACATTTAGAAAACAAATGTTAATTGCCCTGATACCCAATAACTATCTTTTTAAAACACAATAAATCAGTGTTTACTTAAATTGTTACACAGGGCCTAATTTGGCTATAGTCCCGCCTATGACACCGATGTGTAACTAAAAAACGTTATAATATTTGTTTTAGAATTCTGATCATTTACTGCAATCACGCAATAACAGTGTGAGCTTCTAGAATGTCGCACACTTTAAGGTTGTGGAATGGGCTCTCAGGAGCAATATTTCCCCTAAGTACATGTGACATCGGACTATGAAAAAAAAGAGTCAAAAAATGCTCTTCTAATTCGGTAGCGCAATGAGGACACTCTTTGTGATTCAGCTTTTCGGCGACAGTGGCCGCTTCCTATTAGATGTTTACCTCTCCACCTTCATTTTACGTAAGATACTTCGTAACACATATTTTTGTGTAATATAGTTCAAGCCTGCGTTTTAATAGTAAAATTAAATTAAACACCGGTGCTCACCGTTGAAAGAAAACATCGTGAGGAAAGCCGTTTGGCATCTGATAGATATGTCATGTGTAAATGTCCTGAGTACGGCGATCAGCTGTGAAATTGGTCACGTTGTGCACGACATATAAGTGCAAAGTGGATACAACCATTAATGTATCTATGCTCACCCATACATATATACAGTTCAATCCAAAAACTGAACACGACTGTCGAGAGATAACCGTCTGCTGACAGCTGTCACGATCATGCCGGCCTACACAAATATGTCTTCACAGTTTGTTTAAAGAACTCAATTGTCTTACTGTGTTATAAAATACCTAAGATTTATATCAAAATAATGCCAGTTGAAAAGTGAAATTTCTTTCAGTACTTTCGGTTTATATAGTTCAGCCTGTAAAAGTTAAACTCTACAAAAAGTTAAGAGCACTATTCCTAAGATCCTATTTCTGAGAAAGCAAGACACAAAATTAATTTAACCTCCTGTTACAACACTGTGTGTAACACGGCCCAGTTAATTAATACAGGAGTTTTTGTTTATTTGTTCGGTTGTTAGATTTTGTTTGTCGTCGATAAGTATTTAAGTCGAGAGCTTTTAAGTGGATTTATGTTCGAATAACAATTACTTATTGCTTCATTTTGTTTACATTTCTACTTCCTCGTCCTGCCATTGTTTGAAGATGCACTTAAAGTCCGGATGTAATGAACATCTTTATCGAAAATTTATTGCTTAGATGAGTGCTTCATTTTTGTTGTAAGATAAACAGCCCAGTTCTTTAATTTATCTTTTATTTTGATACAAAATTACGTTTTTTTTGTACCCGAATTTATAAAGTTTTTAAAATGAAACTTCTTTGGAATCGTGGTGATTTCAAACTCGATGAAACAAACATAATATATTTATAAGTTTTAGCTTGCGAGAAAACGAGATAGAATACAATCTTTTCTTTTTTTTTTATACCGACTCGACACAGTGACTGCACCATACCTGATGGTAAGCATGGTGCAGTCCAAAAAACGGCATCGAATATTGACAGGTAAGAAAAACCCGTCGGTAATCACAGCGATCATGCCGGCCTGCACAAATATCTCTTCACGCTACGTTTAAAAGATCCCATATCATAGGATGGCGGGAACACGCTCGGCGGAAGACCATTCCACAGCCCAACGACACGGCAAAGGAAGGAGTTAAATCGATTTAAATCCATCTACTCGATTTCCTCTTTGCGCAGTGCTTTCAGCCCCATATCTTCAAATTTTTCTAGGCTGGGCCAAAACTATTTTCGGGTGCCACCTCTCCCTAGCTATATTTTTACCTATATTTCTCAATAATATAAATTAGACCAGTGAAAAAATTTTTAGAAGTTTTATGCTCCCAACTTTGTAAAAGTCATTTATCACTTAGGATGCCAAATTTACACAAAAAAATAACCTTCGACCTTGCATAACTTAAGACTAGGTAATGATATCTTACGAGACTTTTGAGTTCACTTTTAATTTTCAAAACAAAGGCTTCTAAAAATTTGCAGCCTCTTTTTTATGGATGAATTGCCCCTCTTTTTAAAATATTCAGCGGTTATATTGATCAATGTACTCGTCTGCCGCTCCAAGAATTTGTCGTGAGCCGAGCCTTGATCCCCCGCTTCCTCCTAGATGGCCCGGATCCTTCGTAGCCTTTCCACTCTTATTTGCCTGGCGTTGTATATAAAAAGTTGTAGCCAAACACAATGAAATCATTTTGAAATGTGTAAACGCCTGATAAAAATATATAGCAATACTCATCGTAAGCATCAGAACACCGTATCCCATTAATCAGGCTCTATATAAATATTTTAAAGATAAAAGTTAGAAAAAATAAAAAATCAAATCTTTAAACCATGTAATTAAAGAATTTTAAGCCCCTCTCCATTTTATATCTTTTTTTCAGTTCTGCATATACCTGAAGATCTTTGATCATGATAATATATCTTCACGCCATATTCCTTTTGGGGTAAGGAGAGTTACATCGATATTTGTATCAACTTTGTCCTTATATGTCATGTCCAACGTGACCAGTAGCGCAGCTTATCGGCGTTCTCACGGCACTTACGTAAAACATTTCTATTAAATACCATGCGGATTTCTTTACGATGTTTCCCTTCCCTTGTGAGCATGATTCTTAACAAAATTTGCCATTGGTTTTGTGACTTGTTCAAAAACAGGTTTCTCTATAGTATATGAAAATGTATAATATATTGTATATTATAGCATGTAGGCGTAACCCGATACGCTCTTGTCGCCCTAAGGGTCGTTAGGGTGTTACGAGACGTGCGGGGTAAGAGGATGCGCGCGCGCACGGGACGCTTGTAAGTTAGTCGACTACCGAGACCCAAGGCGGGAGTACGTGCGTGTACGTCGCAGTTCGGTGTGTCTTAAAGTGCAAATAAACTGTAAAACGCCAAATCCTTATCTTACTATAACCACACCCACGACCACCGGTCATAATATCTTATTTAATAATAAAATTATTTTTTTTACACTGGTGCGATATAGTGACTACAGTGCACCTGGTGGAAAATACAGTATAGTCCAAAAACGAAAGCTTTCATCCTTTGATGGTCATCAAAGAATGAAAGTCCATTAATAGTCCCTGTCATCATGTCGGCCCACATATACCACGACTGAATATCTCTAGGTATATGAGTTACTGGATAATCACAAGTTGATCCCGAAACGCGACAGGCCAAAGCGAGTCACTGTAACGGTCTTTACACTTGTATACTGTGGTCATGACCCAGTTTGGGTAATCGTCCTACCACCAAAAAAATATTCCGTTTTATTTAAAAACAGGTAGAGTAAATTTAATGTCATTAAAATTGTAAATGGCTCTCCTGGAAAGATACTGGAAATGAGTTACAATTTTATTGAATTAAGGTGCTGATATCTATTTAGTAATTGAGGAGTCTAATTTCAAAACCCACTATAACATATTTTTTCAAATCTCATAAATATATTATATAAAAACTTATAATTAATCTTTCACTTAACAATCAAATTCTTATAAGGTATTTAAATTATTATTCTAGATTGAAAAAGCAAAAAAGAAATAATTCATATATAATATTTGCTTTGAAAAAACATTTACAACTATTAGGACTATTAAGTAATTTTGTACGAAAAATCCTTTTAGCGGGTTTTGAAATTAGACGCCTCAATTAATAAACTAACTGTGGTAACCTAGTAGATAAGTAACCATGCGCGGCATCGCGAATGGTCGTTGGGTTAAATCCCGGCACGTATCTCAGGATTTTTCCATATTACGTTTGTATTTAGACACCACATGCTCGGGAAAAGAAAACAATGTTAGAAAACCCGCGTGGCAACTAATAGGAAAATCGTGTATATTATATTTGTCTTGAGAACACCGATTAGATGCCATTAGGACACGTTAGGCTTTTAGAGTAGTTCGTGCAGGACCAACTGCGGGGTGCGCTCCCCTCCTGACACAGGCCGTTAGTGGACGTTGAGGGCGTCCGCCGTCCGGCAGAGAGGACAAGGCGTCGTGTGTGTGCCCACATGACGCCTCATTGAGAGGTATTAAGGGGTTACAATTGACCCCCTCCCAAAGAGGAGGCCTGTCCAGGCCAGTCGCTCACCGGGTGCGTAGGGAGTATACGGATAACCATGCCCGGCGAAGGGGAAGAGAGGATATAGTTGGCATCCTGGTGGTATTAGTGGGTGCAAGTCCGACACACCAGGGGAGAGGCCCTCACCACTAACTACCCTGACGGTTCGAATGGATTTCCACCGGGCTAACAAAAAAAAAGGTCACGTTAGGCTCGACTTATAAACGCAATATAGATACAGATGCTAACCAGAGATTGGCTAAATGTAATCTGATTAATGAATAACGATTACAAAATATAGTCGTAATTTTAATTTTCTTACTCTGTAGTCATGATTAAATCCATTTAACACATTAAGGGCGGCATGCACTAACGAATTAATCTACTTTAAGCTTGTATAAAACGCTAATTAATTGAATTGGTTTGATTCCATCATAATGACAATTTTAGTTTAAGAGTTGTTACAACTAGATTTTGATTTAGTGGAAAACAATAAGTACAGATCAGTGTTAAATAGCAGTTTATATAACTCTAAACTAGATTTAATTTGTTAGTGCAAGCCGCCCTAAGAAATCATAAATGTATATATAATCTGGGATTTTGTAGTGTTTAAAACATAAACGAGCAAAATGCAGTCATATTAATGGTAAAAAACGTAAAATGTAATCGTTAATCATTTTCATTAATCTGATTACATTTTGCCCATCTATGATGCTAACGTATTTCTGCCCATCCCAAAAAGGATGTAGAGTAAATATATATTGTTATTATACTGAATAAGTACATAAACAAAATACTACTCGTTAAAGCCATATCCACGCCAGAGTAAGGAAATAGAGAGAATAAAATCTGATTATTATGAGAGGAGCAGGTGAAAATCTGTTAGCGATTAGCACCGGTCGGTAATACGTAGGTGGTGCAAATTGAGGGGTTTTGGAACCGAGCTTGCTACGATGTGGTCTAATTTGAAAACTTTCGCTAAAGGCGCGCTTGGGTTTCTGATTGTCGCAACTCGACAGCGGCGGCTCAACAACCACTATATAATATATACAGGCTGATTTTATAGACAAGGGATATATCCAAGGAGGATATTCAGCATTTGATTCTAATTCCAAATATATAGGAATAGTGATATCTTAATATTTCCATTAAAACAAAGTAATTTATAGTCAACATATTTAGGAGTAATGACACACATGATAGAATAAATAACAATTAATTATTAAGTAGGTATTTTGTCTCTCCTAAGCTAAGATAAAGTACAAAATGAAGCGAGTCAATTACCTGTTTATCTAAAATTACCATAAAGGAATTTTATCTACTTACCATCCGATCATAAGTCAGACAAAGTCGATCATAAGTAAGACACGCGCTGCGGTGTCCTAGCTTTTTACCGATCAATTCTCATTTGTTCATCAATGTTTCTATATGATTTGTTAGGGAATATTGTTATATTCATTTTTATTAGTTAAAAGAAGGTTCAAATTACTGTATCCTGAAATATCTCCCTCGTCTAAAAAATCCCCTTGTATACATATGTAAATATTTGTATAAAAAAATGTTTTAAATTAGTTATCACTGAATTTTAGTAATTTTCATTATTTAAATTAGGGCAGCGGCCTCGGTGCCTCAATCGCTTACCGACTAAAACCACTGGTATGTTCCTCTTTCCTGTTTTCCGGGGCCATGGGTTCGGATTTGCCAACTTCCTTAGCACCCGGCCACATTTGACCTTCTGCAAGCTTCATCACTGCATCGCGAGAGATGGTGTAAAAACCACTCATCGCTCTTCTTTTGTATTAAAGCGGTGTGTGAGAACACATCACTCCCACCCAGCATAATAACCCTGCCATGAAACTCAGTTCATTTTTGCTTAAAACAGTTATGACCAATTTTTTAATTTTTTGTCGAAATTTCAGGGTTAATCAAAATTTTAATAATGGTAATTTTGGATAAAAAGAGCTAAACTTTGCATTGTTCATATTATATTATCCTTTCTAATTTAGGATTTGTTCGCATTGGCCCATTTGAAAAAGGAAACAGCCTGTATATTACGCAGTCTTTGAAAATGTATACCGCAGTCGCGTGGTCGATTTTGAGCTTTTAAATACGTGATCTCTTTTAACTTGTACTACACGGCAATAGCCAACACCGTCAGCCACGTTATGAGGGCGCGTGTCCTGAATATTATTACGGCACGCGAGCGGACGCCGTCACTTTTTTCAGGCACATCTGCTTAATTATTCGTAACGGGGTCGACAACGGGTTTTGGACGTTTGGACTTAATGCTTTCCCTGTTTCCTACTAATTCGATTGTCATTTACGGGATTTAATATGTCACGGGCTTATTAATAAGCTGCTACTTATATATGACGTTTATGAGGGACGATGCACAAAAGGGTCACAAGAAGGCGTCGCACAAAACAGGTTTTCATTGTAATTAAACCGAGGGGTGAAAGGCTATTTGATTTAAGCGACATTTTTTGATGATATCGTAATATATGTACATATTTTCGAAATCAGCGTTTCTTACCGATTCCAAATATATATATATATATTACTATATCACCAAAAAATGTCGCATAAACCAAATAGCATTTCACCCCTCGATATAATAAATACCATAGATGGGCAAAATTTAATCAAATTAATGAAAAACGATTACGATTACATTCTGCGTTTTTCATCATTAATATGACAGCAATTTGCTCATCTATGTCTTAAACTCAACCAAATCCTCAATTGCATACACATTTATGACTCCTTAATGTTTTGAAGGAATTTAATCACGATTACAGAGCTGCAAAATTAAATTTACGACTACATTTTGTTCATCGCTGATAAATACAAATAGAATAATAATAATAGAAATGTCATGTGTACTTATGATGTGAGAACGGCGATCAGCTGCGCTACTGGTCACGTTGGGCATAACATATACGTGCTAAATGGATACGGCTACGAGTACTAGTGTATCTCTGCCCACCTCGAAAGGTATATAGATTAACAATATTAAGCTGAATAATAAAAAAATATCGATTAAGTCTCAAATTATTTAGGGTGTACCAACAAACCCTCGCGACTTGAGGCCGTTGAAATAATATTCCTGTAAACTTTTAATTAGTTCTTCATTGCCCGGCGGCGTTTTCTTCATTGTAGTTTTATTTTCTAAATTGGCTTTGTTATGTCTGGGCTATAACCGGGGCGGCTATAATGAAGGAATATTAAAAATTAAGTTCGTTTGCGAATAAATTAACATTTTACTGAATTATGAAAATACAAAAAATATGTTTTTACCCATGACTTTGTTTGCGATAGAAATTATCAAATAGCCCCGTGATCCTTGACGTGACCAGTATAGCAGCTGATGGCCATTCTCAGACCACTTTCACATGATATTTCAATTAGATGTCATGATGATATTTTCCGTCACCAGTGAGTACGCATAAATCCATATTTAACAAGAAAAAATCAAAAGTACGTACTGGCATTCGAACCTTGGGCTAATCGTGTTTCCATGCATGAATACCGATTCCTTATCTGCTAGACCATCACAACCAAAATTAATTATTGAGATGAATTAAGAAATATAATATGTAATATTTGAGAAAAGTGTGAGGAAAGTCAGAGTAACATGTATAAATCTCAGGCTAAGTAATTGTGAAAATAGGCGTTCATTTAACACAACAAATGTGCCCACAAAACAGAATTACATTTGTTCCAGTGTCGTAGTAACAAAATTAAGTCTTTTGGCAATTTAGTGTTGCAGAGGACGGACCGGCCAGCAATTTGGCTCCACACGACCGACTAATGGCTCATCGTGGGCCCAGCAGTGGGCTCGTTAATCTGTATTAAATAATTGGACAGGAATTGTGCTATGTCAGCTTATTTTGGTTTTAATGAATTCTGTTCACTGAAAAATAGGAACTTTGCAGAGAATAATGGTAAAATAATAATAAATAAGTACCAAACTTGCTAGGTAGAGTTCTGACATACCGGCTTAAGGCGATCTCTTTTAAAGTACCCAAAAATTGCCGTTTAATCACGAACGTCATCTCGTCTAGCAAAGCGAGTATGACTATCGAATGACAAAAATCGATTGATAGTTTCCGTCGTCATTTTGGCCCACATATACCAGGAATGAAAGTCTCTAGGTATATGAGTCACTGGACATACACAAGCTGATCCGGAAACGCGACAGGCTAAACGCTAGTCACTTTGACGGTCTTTACGCTTGTGTTTGTTTATGATCCAGTTCGAGCAATCGCCCTATCACCACAAAACCAATTCCACTTTAGAGCCGTTAATCTATCACCGATATCGAAGATCTGTATATGAAGCCTGTTTTGAAATTTTAACCTTTACTTAAAACTCGTTTTGTAATAAATCGAATAAGCTTGAAGTAAATGAAATTATGTAGTCCTCAATTATGTAATTATGCACCAACGAATTAAATCTAATTTAAGTTTGTATAAAACACTATTACTTTTAAAGAGTATCTTATTGTCTTGCACGAAACCTCATCCACTTTTTTTGGTAACCCGGAGAAAATCCTACATAGAACCATCAGGGTTGCCGTGAAAGCAGCGACCCTGGTGTGTCAGAATCCTACTGTCTAAAAACCCCTTGGGTTTTTCTCTAATCGCTCCACCCGGGCCTGGGAAACCAAATTCAATCAGACGCTCAGAAAGTGAAAAGCGTTGTTGAGGCTACCTCTCAGGGAGGGCTAGTAGTAAATAGTCCACCTCTTCAATACCTTTCTCTCAGGGGATGCACCGGACACTGCACACCGCCTCCCTCTCATCCAGGCAGCAGACTGCCTCAAATCTACTGCCCGGCTATTCTCACCGGGATGTCACGATCCAGAGATGGGCAAAATGTAATCAGATTAATGATTAACGATTACGATTACATTTTGTAATCATTAGTCATGATTAATGATTAACGAAATTAATCAAAAAAAGTAATCATTTTTCGGTGATTAAGGATTATTAATCTTTAATCGGATTACAATTAATCATGATTACTTTTATGATTACTTTTCTGTTTGATACGTAAAATGTGTGCGGCGCTCGCCTTTTTTTTTTATTTATAGTGTACGACTACTACTAGCTAAACTGGCGAACTGAGTGCCACCACATAGTTAGGTGTTAGGGCGATTACCCGAACTGGGTCGTGACCGCAGTACAATAGTGCAAAGACCGCCATAGTGACCCGCTTCGACCTGACTACTTTCAGGATCAGTTCGTGCTCGGTGGACATTAAGTAAATCCAACGAAATCTAGTTAATCATTGATCCTTTTACCGTTGTTCTGAGTGATTCCTGGACTATTAGAACTGATTATCAAACTACCGCCCATATTTTACTGAAATACCGTCTCCAACCCGATAATCCACGCCCGCCTTCGGGATGGAGATAGAGAGACAGAGCCAAGATAGCGCAAAATTTTAATTGATCAGAACAAGACATCATTTTCTCAAATTTACACATGCTTCTATAGCGCAGAGCGTGACATCACCTTTCTAGGTCATCCGTCTCTCTCTACTGACTCGGTTTCGTCTTTGATGTAAACCGAGCCGCCGCACACGTTCGTATCATATTTTGAATTTTAACTCATAATTTAAGTTGAAATACAGATCTTTTTTTTTTTTCGGATAACTGACGTTCTACCTAATAACTTTCTTACAATTCTTACAATATATCAGCGGGACACATACATAGTTTTTTTTCTCAGTTCGCTTAATTTTTTTTTTCGTGTTTGACTTCCATTTTCTTAAAGAATACGAGTATAGTACTCAGAATAAAAGAAGCAAATCGACATACGGGCACGCGCCATTTTTATCTCACTAAAAACGCTTTTTTGTTTACCAAATTATATATATATATATATATATTTTAATATATATACATATTATATTATATTATATATAATATTATTATATAATAAATATATATATCTTATATATAATATAATATGTATATATATATATATATATATATAATATTGTTTAATGAGTAATAAAAGTAAAAAATAGTAATTTCATTTTTCTGTTTTAAAAATTTAACTTTAACTTAAAGGATTGCACACAAAGTCTTTGGCCATTATCAGAAGTATTCTCCATCTCGAAGGTTGGCGTGGATTATCGGGTAGGAGCCGGTATTTCAGTAAAATATGGGCGGTACTTTGATAATCACTTCTAATAGTCCAGGAATCACTCAGAACAATAGTAAAACCATCTATGATCACCTAGATTTCGTTGGATTTACTTAATGGCCACCGAGCACGAACTCATCCTGAAAGTAGTCAGGTCGAAGCAAGTCAATATGCCAGTTTTTTCACTATTGTACTATGGTCACGACCCAATTCCGGCAATTAACCTACAAACTCAAACGGCTGAAAGCACAAAAAATGGTCCTGAACGTATTCAGGTCGATGCAAGTTACTATGAGTTCGTAGGTTTATTGGCCGAACAATGTCGTGACTCGTGACCACAGAACACAACTGCAAAGACCATTATAATGATTATGATTAGCTCAACGAGACGGATATTCGGGGGAGGACTTGCACCGGCTAAAACCACCGGGTGCCAGCACTGACTAATCTTCGCCTTCGCCGGGCCTGGGAATCCAGATACTTCCTAGGGGCCCGGCGAGCGATTGGTCTTAGACCGGCCTCCTCCCTGGGAGAGGGTCGTAAAACTACCCAAACAATACCTCCCATAGGGGCGGCGTGTGAGCACACACGACGACACCACCCCACCCTCCGCTGGACGCCACCCCCCCCCACTCTCCGCTGGACGCCACACCCCCTCTCTGCTGGATGCCACCCCTCACTTTCTGCTAGACGACACCCCGACTCTCCGCTGGACGCCACCCCCCACTCTCTGCTGGACGCCACCCCCCACTCTCCGCTGGATCCCCCCAATCTCCGCTGGACGCCACCCCCCACTCTCAGCTAGACGCCACCCCCACTCTCCACTGGACGCCACCCCCCACTCTCCGCTGGAATCCACCCCCCACTCTCTGCTGGACGCCACCCCCCACTCTCCGCTGGATCCCCCCAATCTCCGCTGGACGCCACCCCCCACTCTCAGCTAGACGCCACTCCCACTCGCCACTGGACGCCACCCCCCACTCTCCGCTGGAAGCCACCCCCCACTCTCCCCTGGACACCCACCCCACTCTCCGCTGGACGCCACCCCCCACTCTCCCCTGGACACCACCCCCACTATTAGACGGAAGTTTGGGGTCATATAATTCGAAATAAAATAACTTGAAAAATTAAATAAACGAGTTTTTAAATCGGTCTCTCTCTCTCAGTCAGAACTCAAAAGTAATCATTCAATTAATCATGATTAATTGAATGATTACTGTAATCAAGATTAATGATTACCCATGTAATCATGATTAAAAGTAATCAGATTACAAGTAATCATGATTACATTCGTCATGATTACTTGTAATCTGATTATTAATCTGATTAAAAGTAATCATGATTACGCCCATCTATGTCACGATCCCTCTGGGCGAACGTGTCCCTCCGGCGACGGTGCGAAACCTCATCCAGATTTAACAACTGTTATATATAAATCACCATTGAAGTTGAATATTAAACCGATTAAATTAAATAATGTATTATATACTTCTAAATTAGGTTTAATTTGTTTCTGCAAGCCGTTCTTAGATTTGACATAAAAGTTACAATCAAAACCACTCGACTTATTGTCCAATGAAAACATCTGATCGTGACTTGTCACCGGTTATATAACAGTGATAAAAAATAACAATATTATTGTTAACACATTTCTTGATAATGTACTCGTATCTGTGGAATATTAGAATTTAAAAAATCTAGTGGCATTATTTTTAGCACAAACTTAATGTTTTTATATGAAGGCTTAGGATAGTTTTCGAAAGCACTTTTACTTTATTCTGGACATCCTTAAGTCATAATGGTTAACTGGTATTAATATTGTTTTGATATTTAAAAAAAATCTACCAAGTTAAGGCTTAAAAATCCTAGCAATAATTTAATTACTAGTTGCGTGCAATAGTGCAATTATTCTGACGTTAATCAGTGCTATAAATTTTTATCAGGCGCTTAGGCTTCATCCAAAACTGACGTGGGAAAACGACTGCATCGATCCTAATAGTCTATACAATGAAAAACTGGAATGGCAGCAAATGCTAAGAGATAGGAGCCTCATATAATTGCCGGAAATTGCATTGGGTTCAGCCAAAGTTAGATTTTTGCTCCATTATTACGTACGCATTTAGGCACCACAGGTTCATCGGCGAAGGAAATCGTCGTGAGCATATCCTTATGGCATCTAATAGAAATGTCATGTGTAAGGGCCCTGAGAACGCCGATCGGCTGCGTTGATGTGGAGGGAGAGGGATCAGGGAAGGAGAGCGAGATGAGAGTTCACCGGATCAGCTAGTACAAAAATACCTTTGTTGTGTAATACTCGGTTATAGACACCAGTAATTACTGTCTATTAGGTAGGTTAACAATAGCGGGTGCTCAGGGTGGGGGCCCTGGGCGCCTGGTAAGCGATATCTAGAGATTGGTGGAGCGGAAGCGTTTATATTAAATTTTGTGAGACGGATGAGGGAAAGCATTGCTGCTAAGGCCTTCCTGCGAGACAGAGTTTAAGAAATGCAGTGCACGGCGGAGCTGTGGAGCAATTGATTACAGGGCCCACAGTCCCGTCTTAGTGCAGATGAGGTCAACTTGGGATTTTTAGTCGGTAAAAGTCCGGCACACCCCGGTTACCATCTCCCATGTGTAGCCGGGACGGTCCAATGAGGATATTCCCCAAGTAAAAAAAAAAAGGTAGGTTAACAATTGGTTTGATTCATCCACAAATAAGAACACAAAATATATATACTAAAATCAGTAAATTTATATCTGAAAACTAATATTGTATTTGCTTACATAACATTGCATATAACACTTCTTTTAGACTTTTTTTCTTTTCTGATACCCTCTTTTTTTTGATAACCAGGAGGAAATCCCTAAAGGACCTCGGGGGGCGGTGAGAGCCCCTCTCCCGGTGTGTCGGACTTGCACCGACTAAAACCCCCGGGGTGTTCCACATTCCACCCACAGGCATCGAGGGCACAACTGGGGTCTCATCCTCGATGACTGGCAAAGCATGCGGCCTTAAGTAGGCTTCTACACGTTTGGGGAGGAGTGGTGTAAATAGCCACCCCTCTCACATCTCTGTGTTGTAGAGCAGCACGCGGCAACACATCACGCGCTGCCCGCACCCTTGTTAGACAACACACTCCCTCGAGTGTGCCGCCCTTTTCTCATACCCGTTTTAGTCCAAGTTAACTCTATGCACTACATTATACTCGTATTAGTTCGAAAAGAAAAATCAGTCAAGTCTAAAAAGGATAATAAGTTTTGGTATTACGAAAATTGAGCTTAACCTTGATTTAGGTTTAATACTCTTATATTTACTTATATGTTATGTAGATTACAAAACTCTATCTTGTCAGTATTCTACTTTGTTATAGCTCAACGGCAATATTCTCGAATTTTCCCCAACGCAAATACTCGGCTTACGCGTAACTTCAATAAATATTTGAGTTTTGTGTTTGCCTAAGCCTGGTTTTCGGTAGCGCTGCAGTAGACACTGGGTACAGTCACCAGCAAAACTATTAATGTTATACAAATTGCTTATTGGGCGTGGTTGACCAATTGTCAGAACTAGTTCACGACAACAGTAAACAAATGCAAAGACCGTCATAATAAATCGCTTCGGCTTGTATTTCATCATCAGTTTCTGTTACTCAAGCTGTTTATATATCTAGAGACCTAGAGTCTGGGTATATGAGGGTCTGTATAACGACGGTGGCTGTCAATGAATTCTTATCGCTTGTTAGTTGTTACCGTTTTTGGACTATACCTTACTTTCTTTCGGATGCGACATTGTCGACATTATAGGAAAAATATTACTAAGTCTTCCGATAAAAGAACATTTTTTATTGCAAAGACATTCTAGATACAGAATTGATTACATGATCTTCAGTTCCCGCTAATAAACAGTAGTTACCATATAGTTTTATCCGGTATAATTCTCGGTTGCCATCATCTCCTGTGTAATCTTCATCTTACTAAAAAAAAAAAATTACCGTTAAATTAGAATTTTAAAAGATCCTCATCTCAGAGAGCATCCTGATGATGTTACAGCATCAGATCAATGTTGTGTAATTATAATATCATTGAAGTCATAGAATACTATATTTGGAATCAATCAGGCCAGCAGATAGTGTTTATATCCCTTTAACAATAAGAAAAGAGCTGGTAATATTTAAACAGTTGATTAGATTTTCAATAGTGATATCTAAGAACATTCTTGATTAAGTCACCTTTCGTTAAATTCTTACATTCTGGTATCTTTTTCTTTATCCAATAAAAAAATCCGTTATGGACCGTCAAGAGGCGGTGAGGGACGACCCTGGTGTGTCGGACTATCACCGATTAAGAAATTACTCGTTACTCTTTTGCCTCATGGACGCCGGTCGTGGGTGTGATCTCGCTCTTTTTATCCAAATTAGTTTCCAAATGATTTTCTTTTGTATTCTTCTTCAATTTTTTCTGTTATTGTTCTACCGTATTTTAAAAATTTGTCTCAGTATTTTTAATTAGTTCTCCAAGATCATCTTCATTTATTTTCTTATCTAGTTCTTGTTCAAGGTTATTTCCTAACATATTTGTTACATTCTATTAGAATTTGTAATACGTTTTGTTATTGAAATCGGTTAATCTATTCAAGAGCTATAACGCCACAAACAGATGTAACACACGCATCCACGGAGTCACAGATATTTTTTTTTACACTGGCTCGACATAGTGACTACAGAGTACCTGATGGTAAGTACAGTGTAGTCCAAAAACGAAAGCGACTATCAAAGTATGAAAATCCATTCATAGTCTACATCGTCATGTCGGCCCACATATACCACGACTGAAGGTCTCTAGGTATATGAGCTACTGGATATACAGAAGCTGATCACGAAACGCGACAAGCCGAAACTGGTATACGCATTTAGCTTATAACCTCCCTCTCTTTGCTTTCAGGGCAAAAATATATTCCAACACTTGTGAGCGTTATAGTACAAGCATTAATAAGAAGCAAACAAATACCGAATTCAGTGTCGACATATTTATGTGAACGCATATCACTAGATTTATTCAAATGAATTCTCATTTGAATACTTTTTGTTAGCAATATATAAGAATTAAATTAGGCAGGTGGCATGTTAAAATAGTTTCTGGATTTTATCTATTTTAATTACTGGCTATTTTATTAATTGGTTAAGAAAAGGTCAGAAGTGGACAAAAAAAGTTAAATATTAAATTAATCAAATTTATAGAACAGTTTCCAAGCAAATAATGATTTTATGCTTTATATGGGATGCACTTCACTGCTTGACTGTGTCCTGATATAAAGAAAGAAAGAAAAAGTTTATTGAGGCAAAGGAAAAAACACACAACAAACATATTTATATAAAAACAACAATGAAAGAATAATACATAACATCACATCATGTATCCTGTGTGCTGCTACCCATCTCAAAGAGCACTCGGCTCAGCGTGTGCTGGGCGACGCTGCACGCGCCATCCAGCGCTGATTTTCAGCCGACGCTCAGGGGAACCGATTGCGCGGACGTCACGGTGCTATTTCAATATTAGAACCGTTCCCTACAATAAACAAGTATGACAATAAATACATAGAATACTTTTAAGTAGTATACAAAATTCAGAATACTAAATAAAATAAAATATAGATAGGGTAGATTAATAATAAAACACATACACACAGGCTTTTTTTTTTGTTAACCCGGTGGAAATCCCTATCCTAAGTGGTGAGGGCCACTTCCCCCGGTGTGTCGGACCTGCCCCGACTAAAACCACCGGGGTGCCAGCACTGCCTCTCCTCGCCTTCGCTGAGCCTGGGAATCCAGATACTTCCGACGGCTCGGCTAGCGTTGGCCTTGGGCAGGCCTCCTCTCTTGGAGGGGGAATTTAAACCCCCTCACTGCCACTCTGTGGAAACGGCGTGTGGGCACACATACGCCGGCCCTTCCTCTCTGCACCGGATGGGGACGCCCTCAACGTCACCCGCTCAGCCTGTGTCAGGAGGGGAGCACCTCGCGCTGGGAGTCCTGCTCCCTTCTCCCGAGCCGCCTTGTTCTGCGCCGGCGCCGAGGGTTGCGAGGATCAGCAATATGCCTCTCCCACTCCGCCGCTTCCTTCGCGCTCATGACGGCCTCACAGAAAGCCGCCATCCCCCTCCACGCGGCCTCACTGCTGACGACCGCGCGAACCACGGCCGGCAGTGAAAGGTCGTTGCCGACGCTTTGGGCCAGTTCGGCCCTCTCATCAGCCCAGGCTGGGACATACATACAGGCTGTTCCATAAAATATCAAGTCAAATTACAGAAATATCTAAAGTTGTTTTTTCGTATATAATTTGAGATTCAAGAAAATATTTTTTTAATTTATTTTTAAAAGGATAAATACTGAACGAAGATCTAATAGGTGGAGGTATATTGTTCCATCATTTACTTGCATTGTATTTGAAACTACCTCTAAAAGTAGCAGTGCAATGACGAATCAATATAATGATATGTCCATTATCTCACAAGACATTCTGTTGTGAATTCACAAGTCATCAGCGAGCTCATCTTCGTTGATTGGAACTGCAGCCTTCACCTGCTTGACATGGTTTGGATACGTCACCAAACTAACTGGTGCATTTACGCTTCAAGGCGAAGTACCACTCTGACGCAGCCTTTTCTTTCGGCGTTTCTTCTCAAGGTAGTCGCTTTCGAAACACTAGTAGATCGTTAGGTTCGTATTTCTGGCTGGCAGCCCAAGTCGAAGTTCGTATCCTCAGGGGTTTTTTTGGTAACCCGGGGGAAAATCTTATATAGGACCATCAGGGCTGCTGTGAGGGCAGCGACCCAGGTGCGTCAGACTTCTACTGACTACTAAAAACCCCCGGGATGTCCCTCTAATCACTCCACCCAGGCCTGGGAAACCAAATTCGTCCAGTCGCCCGGGGAACCCTCAGGGGTGCCCTTGCGTTGCCACCCAATCTAGAAATTGTTGCCTGAGCACCTTGAGTGTTCACCCTCTCCGCCCGGTGTAGTTGTGAAGGTCTTTCTCGACCGCCAACATTTGTACTATCGAAGAAAAAAAAAAGTCGCCGTAGGCCGGATTCGGCCAGGATTTCATCATGGCTGACATGATAATTAATTACTTATAACATTACGAAGTTACGTTAAATTAATCTGTAGTCGGGACTAGTTAACTTGAAAAAGTTTACGACGCAGCGGGTGTACTAGTTTCCAACAAAATGCCTTTGGAGTATGAGAAACATACGTGACATAATTTCCTTACAAACTGCTAGAATTCAGTCGCAGAAACGTTCTTTAAACTTAAAAGACAATTTTAAATATAAATAAGTCATTAATTTCTTGCTTTTACAAACAAATAAATAATTAATAAGTGTTTAAATCAGGCAAGTATTTTTATTTGTTGTAATATTTATTTATGATAAAACCGTGGCTTTATATCAACAGACACACTTCACACTTGAGTACTTACAGCATACAATTTTATTCATTACGAGTAATTTACAGCCCAACTCTGCCCACTGCTAGGTATAGAACCCCTCTTGTTATGTTACCATACTCGATACAGTAAATCGTTCATCGATTTAAGGCTTGTAAACTTGACCGCATTATCAACCCATCTTACAGTAACATAAATGGAATAAAAAATGTTAATTAATTCTAAAGTCCTCACGTACATTAAAGTGAGGAAATAAGCACTATAATTATCATAAAATGTAACTTGGGTGTTAACAATGATTGTATGTAACGTCTTTAGGCGTTAATTTCGCGTTTGCAAATGTTAACACAGCGGCTACGAACGTGACGTGAATTTGTATGTTTCCACGCAATGAGCCAAACAAAGGAAATTGCAGCCACTTTAAATGCATGTGTTCTGACACGGCGGCTGCGCGGCGTTCTAATGCACAATTAACTAAATCTACGTTTTTCTCCTCTTATTAGTACAAACACCAGTTTAGCTGCTTTGGGCTAAATCAATCGTAGGATAAGCAGACTTATAACTAAAAAGTTTTACATTAGACGTAGATATAGAATATTGTGCATCGATATAGGGTCGCCTGGCTCGTATTTTTTTATCAGCAGCAATCTGGGGAGAGTGCTCAAGAGCTGCATTCTTTGACTCACCATCTCCTTTTCTTCACAAAGCTTCTAGACGCCGAGAGAGATACCATCCTTATGTAGTGAGCATGCGCCATATCCGTACTAAAAAGTTCCCTTCATCTATACTAATATTATAAAGCTGTAGAGTTTGTTTGTTTGTTTGTTTGTTTGTTTGTTTGAACGCGCTAATCTCTGGAACTACTGGTTCGAATTGAAAAATTCTTTTTGAGTTAAATAGACCATTTATCGAGGATGGCTTTAGGCTATATAACATCACGATGCAATTATTAGGAGCGAAGAAATAATGGAAAATGTGAAAAAAACGGGGAAAATTATTCATCCTTGAGTGCTTCCATTGCGTGCGCTGCGGAAACGGTTCAAGATACCAAAAATATATGTATGACAGAATTATTCCTCTTAAAATGATCTAAAAAAATGTCCGTGACAGTATATGTCTATCTTTTAAGATTAACTCACTAGAACCGTTTTTATGGTAATCAAATTTGGTCGAAATTAATGCATTATTTGTTAAGAGTTGTATCAACGTAATAATATTAATCTTTATCCAAATAAATGTGTTGTTGATTAAGAGTATTTAATTGTGAACAAAATTGTCTTTGACATCACTTAATTTCAATGAACATCTTAGAAGATATTACAATAACTTATATAGCAAAACAACGTTTGCCGGATCAGCTAGTTGTCTATAAGCTGCGAACAGTAATGGAATAGGATCCCGAAACGCGATCAGCTGGAGCGAGTTACGATGATGACTTTCGCACTTGTGTATTGTTGTCACAATTCAATTCAGGCAATCGTCCGGACGTTCAATAACTTCAACAATGAAGTGAGTATCTGTGGTGGTAGGGCGAATGCCTAAACTAAGTCGTAACCATACTACACAAGTGCAAAGACCATCATAGTGACTTGCTTCGACCTGTCGCGTTTCAGGATAAGCTCGTGTACGTCCAATAACTCATATACCCGGAGACCTTCAGTCTTGGGAGCTGACAAGACAAATGTACCTGTCAATGGATTTTCGTTTTTTGATTGACGCTGTAGTTCTCAAGCTAGACTGTGCTTTCCATCAGACGCGCTGTAGTTACTTCATTAAGCCATAAAAAAAAAATCTGATAGTATTTTGTTGAAAGGGATGTAACTTCCGTCCGTTGACTCTGCTTTTGATAAGTTCATAGAACTATGAAATGCATGAAAAGTTAATTTAGTTCATTGCTACCAACTTTATTATCTCGTAGACTCCTTACCGTGTTTTTTGCTTTTGGGTAGACCCCCAACTAAGCTAATTTTGTACTTAACAAATTCAAAACGTTCAAATGTGTATTTATTCATTTCTATCTGTGCAGGTATAGAGTGGTAAAACAATAAAAAATACTCGTTAACTTTTAGACATTTATTAATGAAATTCAAATTGATAAAGCCGAATTGAAATTGATTATGTATCTATTATTTAATTGCTTTTAGTGAGAGCGATGAACCTGTTGCTTTGATAATATATTTTCAATATTTCGTATCAATTTAGTTAGGTTAATAGATTTAACCTAACCTTACCCTTTCGATTTTAGATAAATCTCTACTGTTAGTGACAATGAATATTGGATTGCAGTGCTATCCAAGAACTGTGTTTAACAGTGAAGGATGAGAAATCATTAACGGATAGGATATTGCCTTTTTGTATAAATTAATACATAATCTAATTAATTGTCCTAACCATTGCGTAACAATGCAAGGTAAGCTTTTCAGTCCCTCGTCAAGGCAGTAGACTTTCTATATGAAGACCTTTTTTTTTACACTTTTATAAAACTAATATTGGCAAGCACTCCCCTTTCAGTAGAATGTTCTCTAATTATAATGGCATCTGTAAATCTTTTGATATTTTTAACACTAAACATTCCATAACGGGTCAAATGACCCATTTTGAACTTTTGCATTAAAAATACAAGTAACATCTTATTGTTTTTGCACATTTGACTTCATGACTTGTCTAACTAATTAACCTACAGTTAATTTAGTTTTTTTTTTGTTTTATTTATTTTAGGTAATACTTGAACTTGGCACCGATTTTCGAGAAGCCCGTGAACAACCAAAAGAAAACTAATACAAAAGAATCGTTGCCTTAGTCTCCTACAGATACTTATCAACGTAAGAAGTGTCAAATAGGATACTGTAAAGAAAATAAAACCAACAAAATTTGCTCTAAATGTAAAAAATATTTTTGCGGAAAATTTACAATGGACACACTTATATGTAAAAAATGCGATGAGCAATAATTAAAAATTATTATTTTTACTTTTGTAGTAGAAATGGTCAATATACAGTTTTTTTTTTAAATATAATACATGTTATTATTATGTTTATTTCCTTCCTAACATTGATTTATATATCATATTATACATTATTACTTACTTTATTGCATTATTTACTTAGCTTGTTGTGTTCACTTGTTAAGGACACACCTTTTGTATTATTTTCGTAAGATTTGTTTATGTTTTGTATGGAGTTGTGTGATGCCCGGTATGTGAACCAAATAAAAAAAGAAAAAAGAAAACAGTTGCCGTCGTCATATCGGCTTAAATATATTGCGACGGAAGATCTATAGACATTATTAATTAGATATACACAAAATGATTTCACAATATGACAAGCCGAAGTGTGTTACTGTGATGAATTATGTAAATAAAACTGTATTATCTTTAACGACCGTAATAATAGAGTTTATTTTAATGTTTTAAATACAATATAGTTGTACCCTATACCCTCAGCTAGCTAGTTCTCTTAGCTTATGTACGTCTAGTTGTTTTTTATACCTAGACCTTGTATAAGACCGTAACAGTGCTTTGCTTCGGCCAGCCGCGTTTCGGGATCAGCTTATGTACTAGAGTAACTCATACACCTAGAGAACTTCAATCGTGGTATATACGGGCCAACATGACGACGGAAACTATCCATGGATTCTCGTCCCTCAGAGATCAATGCTGTTTTTGGCCTACACTTTGCTTTTATCAAGTTCGATGTTGTTATTTTACTGAGCCAGTATAAAAAAACCTCTGATATCGCAGATGCATTTTAGAAATCCAATTTCCACTTGCACCAGAAATTCGTATCACTTAAAGTAACTTGAACAACATTAACACACAAATTAATAACGCCACAACTACCAACACATAATTTAATAAGCGTTAATGATATCACAACAAAATACACACAAAATGACGAGCTTTAAATACGTCACAACTAATTAAACATAAATTAATGTGCTTTAATTATGTCAACTAATCACACATAAATTAATGAGCTTTAATAATATTACAACTAATAACGCAGGATATAAATGATATTATGGGACAATATCAATTACTATGACCAAGCAAAATATACGAGTGTGCAGTAAATAGGTGCAGCAAGAAATGCTAGCCAAACTTTAAAGTGTGAATGCAAAATTTGTACATAATATAGTGTGACACAGCTATCACACTATTCCATTAGTTTTTTTATAGACGATATTCAGTGGAAGTTACACAATTTTGACCTATCTGCCAGATAGAGCTTCGCAAATACTGTTGAGGGTCTCGAGCAAAGTGTAAGATCGATTGAATTCGCTCAGACGCGATGCTATTTTAGATAGAACCTACGATGCAGTTTTAGGGTACCGTACTAGAAAATAATTTTGAAGCTTATTTAAAACTAGCTGTATTCGTCCTTTTCTTTGGTTACCTGGGGGAAATCCCTAATGGACCTTCAGGGGGTAATGAGGGCCGCCCCCCGGTGTGTCAGACTTGCACCGACTAAAACCCCCCAGGATGTTCCGCCTCCCACCTGCCAAGGGCAAGGCTGAGCCATCTTCCTCGGCTCTAGCTGTAGCTCCAACGTTGTCCGGTAAAAAATGTTGTCTGGTTTTTATTTCTAACTCATAAGCTTACTATTTTCGTAGTATTTACTTCAAAATTGACGGATTTTTAAACAGGATTTCAACCCCTATTTCACCCCATTATTTAGTAAAAGCACGAATGTAATCTACATTAACACATACAGAAATATATAAAAATACATTATAAAGACGACTACATTAAAGAATGTAAAAGGACATCAGCAATATAATTCTTTAGGTAGGAATATAGAAAACTCCGTCCTTAAATGGGACCCTACGTCATAGAAAGATGGTTATGTAAATTTTAGGCTTCTAACATCTGTAGCTTAGACTCTAAGATAGTATAAGTTTTTTTTTTTTATTAAGGCGAGTGTTTTGATATTTCACTCCTAAAATAGGAATTGAAATTTTGTTTCAAAAGCTATCAATTTTGAAGTAAGCACAAAGAAACCTGGTCGTTAGCTAATTAGTTAGAAATGAAAAATACGTATTACGTTTTTGGAAAATCAACTTCACAGGAGGTAAAATTAGAAATTTCTTTCAGGTAACACCGGGTACCTAGCTAGTCGTTTTATTTATCCTGATTCTGAATACTAAGCCATGTCTGATAGTAATGATGATACAGTCCAAAAAGCGATTACGACAATCAACAGTAAAAAAAACCAATCGATAGTCTGAGTGATATTGGCGGCCTGTACAATTATCACTCCACGCCTACTTAACCACTTCGGCACGAGAGTCGACTATAAGCGACGGCCACAGATGAACCCACACAGCCGAGCGTCGACTATAGGCGACATCCAGGAATTTTCTCATATCTCTGCGTTTACGGAGTATTGACTCGAATAATTTTAGTTTACAAAAAAAGGCTTCAAATGTGTTTTAAAGCTTATCTCGTCACAGATCTATCGATGAACGATATACCGATATATATCGATGTACGAACGGTGAATGCAGGCTGTGGGCAACTTTTCGTGGCCGATAGGCGCCATACCGAAGTGGTTAAAAGAACCCAATATCATAGGTCAGTGGGAACACGCTCGCCGGAAGCCAGATCAACGACTCAGCAAAAGAATTAGAGAACTTCTTAGTCCTAGCCGAGATGTAAGAAAATGAACCGTATAAATCTACAGAACTCTGTATTGAGCGCTTTCCAACGCGCAGTTGGCGATTTTTTATATAAAGTTTGCTTTGTACAGTCAATGTTGAATACTAGTGTTTACTTACTTTCTGCGCCTCGAGCGAGTGCTGTTGAAATGAAATGTGTCTTCAAATAGGCCTATAAAAGGCTCAAATCGGTGAAATGTGTGGAATGAATTCACAACTAATTCGGAAGCCATAGACGGAATTCCGCTTAATTAAAGACGTTCGGATTTTAATTTCGATCTTAATTTAGTTTTGTAAATGTCAAAAATTACATGAACTTTGGGAAGCTAATTGATATTAGGTTTATGTTCGTTTTAATGTCACATAACAATGAAATATATTTAAAAATAGACCGAAAAAAAATGTTATTGTCTCTGATTAATGACGTGTTTTCAATTCGATTTTATTATTTTGTTCAACTCTTTTTTTATATATACTTGCGCTTTTTCCTTATGTATAAGTTAATAAATATATATATCTTGTACGAAAATCTTATAGATACTCATTTTGAAATACACCACCCGTAAGGTTTTTTTTACACTAATTCAACAAAGTGACTACAATTATACTTACCTATATATAACCGCACCATATACACAAGCCGATTCCGAAACGTAACAGTCCAAAGCGAGTCACTATTACGGTCTTTACATTTGTGTACTGTAAAATATATTATATTTTTGTCTATTTAGTTTTATGCTTAGAGGCTACATTCTTTGATTCCGCCAGCCCCATTTCATCATAAAGCCACTAACCAACATGTCGGATAACATCTGTATGTGGTGATTTTTCCATATATTCACACGAAAAAATTCGCTTCTACATTCATCATGCGAATAGCTAAGGAGTGGAATATGCTTCCAGCGAGCATATATCCACGATCTTATGACCTGGGAGTCTTTAAGAGAAGAATGAATAGGCATTTGATAGGCGGGCGCGGTCTATCTTTAGAGTCATCTTCACCTTTCACCAAGTGTGGAAGGTGAAGGTGAGGTGAAGCATCCGTCTGTAAATAATAAAAAAAAGAAATACAAAGAAAATCATATTAATTATGACAAATATTAACTTTCTGCCACACCCTAAACTTAGAATAGTTATGAATAAGCCCGCGTGTAAGATGTACTTGATTTATATAAAAGAAATTCTAGCGGGTGTCCGGAGGCGAGCTGACGGCGGAATACCACGAGTGCGGGAGCCCCGAAGACACGGCACAGGACACCCTCGAGGTGTGCCCAGCCTGGGCAGAGGAAAGGGAGATCTATCAGGACCACATTGGGGACTACCTCTCCCTGCCGGCGGTGGTGAAAGCCATGGTCAGTAGCGAAGAGGCATGGCAAGAGATAGCATCCTTCTGCGAGGTTGTGATGAAGCAAGAGGCCGCCGAAAGGTTCAGAGAGCGAATATCTTCTCTGGCCACTCGGCGGCCAAGGCACCGTCGCCGGAGGGACGCGTTCGCCCAGAGCGAGCGTGACATCCCCCGGTGACAATAGCCGGGCAGTAGACTTGAGGGAGTCTGCTGCCCGGATGAGAGGGAGGCGGCGCACGGTGTCCAGCGCGCCGCCTGAGAGAGAAGTTTTGGAGAGGTGGATTTTTACTCCCACCCCTCCCCCAGAGCTTCAACAAGGCCTTTTGTTCCCTGGTCGTCTGGACGAATTTGGCTTCCCAGGCCCGGGTGAAGCAATCGGAGGGACACCCCGGGGGTATTTAGTCGATAAGAGTCTGACACTGGCGTTAGAAACCCGCCTAACCCCTTAAAGCTTTACTCGTAAAGAAAGGTGAGCGATTAACCCCTCAGATAGCGAATTTTGAGTTGATGACAAGGCTAGGGCATGCATAATATGCGAGAACCTTATCTAGTAATAATGAGGTTAGCAAATTTTCTAGCATTTTGAAATTGAGTACCTTGAAAGAAAGAAATGTTGAAATCAGCTTAACTTTTCGTGCGACTAGTCTTAGAATCAATTGAAAGATACATCATAACCACCCGGGGAGTTGGCTTGAGGGAGTCTGCTGCCCGGATGAGAGGGAGACGGTGCACGGTGTCCGGCGCGCCGCCTGGGTGAGTGGTAGCCTCAACAAGGCTTTTTGCTCCCTGGGCGTCTGGATGAATTTGGTTTTCCAGGTCCGGGTGGAGCAATCAGAGGACACCCCGGGGGTAAAAACCCAGTTAGTAGGAGTCTGACACACTGGGGTCGCTGCCCTCACAGCGTCTCTGATGGTCCTATGCAGGATTTTCCCCCCGGGGTACAAAAGAATAAAAATAAATTCGCTGTCATATTAATTTTAATAACTGTAATTTATAGTGTTCTAAGTGATACTTGTAAATGTCAATAAGTCGTTAATAGATGCTTTTAAAAATAATTGTATACATTAGCTATATACATATAAAATTTATTCATGATCATGTAAAATCATTATAAAATATAATAATAATAATATAAAATACATTATAAAATATATTATATTATGTGTGGCATAAAATTATTATGCATAATATTTTATTGTCACTCCTAATGGACGGGTTTTCGGCTCATATTTAACGAGTTAATAACTGAATTTATAAGCTATGACATTTATATGTATATAATGACCACTTATCATATATATGTTGCAGTACATAGTTTCCAGCCATTATGAACAATACTTATTAACTTAATTCGGCCAATAAATTATTGAGGTAGCATTAATCATCTAATA
Organism: Automeris io; assembly: GCA_036320925.1. Lineage (NCBI taxonomy): Eukaryota > Metazoa > Arthropoda > Insecta > Lepidoptera > Saturniidae > Automeris > Automeris io. The sequence goes on from JAUDJH010000018.1 coordinate 2,261,436, forward strand.
TAAATATCTCCCATATTAGCACATTGTAAGCTTTCCTGTTTTGTACTCATCATAAATTCTTTAACGGATGTTGGGTGTGAGTTGGCGAGAAAGAAAAAGGCAAATCCGGGAATTAACTTACTTGTATCGACCCCGGTCCACGGCGCTGGTTCAGCAGTCACACACCACAATTTCACGCGTTGATGGGTTAAGCAGAGCGTTTGAGTGTTCACAATTATATAACACAGCGTTGTAGCGTTTTTAGAGGTTTTTAAAGCGAGCGCGTTTACAGTTTACAGAGCGTTCGAACCCAGAGAAAAGAACAGATGTGGTAGGTAGGGGAATAAAAAGTGGAGCGACTGTTGCTAGTATAAAATAATATATAATACATAAGAACATACGAGTATATTAAAATATAAAATAATATAATTGTAAAATAGATAACAAACGGCGCAAACAACGGGTCTTTTGCGCAAATAAACTTACTTTTAACTATGTTACGATGTTAAAACTAGGTTACATAGGAGTTTTCTTCGGAGAGGGAAGCGCATCAGTCTACTCGAGACAATGACCCGTGTAACCGGATATGGACATCGAGTAATACCTAAAAGTAAGTTTATTCGCGCATGAGGCCCGTTAAAGTATTATACGTATGACCAAGGTTGAAATTTATAAACGCTACTTTGAATTTATCTAGACCTTGCTCAGAAAATATGTTTTTCTATGACAAAAAACTGGATATACAAAAAAAACTCAAGTATAGATTATGTATTCATAAATCCAAGTTCAATTTGACGGAATCGGTGACTTGTCACATATTTTGAAAATAATTAATTTAATTTAATTTTTTGGGAGTCGAAGCTGCTCGCTGTCGTAGGCTTTACCCTAGTTTCCCTACACGTGACTCCTGGGTGGTGCTAAACGAGCAGCAGCGAGATGGTAGGGCGTCGGTGCCCGTCTTGATCGCGACCACAGTACATGGGTGTAAAGCCCGTCATAGTGACCAGTTTCGGCTTGTCGCGTTTCGGGATCAGCTTGTGTATATCCAGTGGCTCATATACCTAGAGACCTTCAGTCGTGATATATGTGGGCCGACATGACGATGGATTTTCATTCTTTGATAGTAGCTTTCGTTTTTGGACTACACTGTACTTACCATCAGGAACTCTGTAGTCACTATGTCGAGCCAGTATAAAAAAAAATTGTAATATTTGAATTAAGTGTAAGCAAAGACAATGATGAATCTATAAATCTTAGCACTAGCGTCTTACTTCCTCTAGGGTCGTGTATAGTTCTCCCTAGAGTTTATTATGAGGTAAAGCAAAATCGTTGTTGACCAAGAACTTAAGTAAGCTTTTTAACAACAAGCACAAACTCTCTCTTACAAAAAAATAGTGTACAAATATCACAGAAAATGCAAAAAGTTGAAGAAGGAAGGAAGTAATAAGAGAGCGTTTAACCTTTTTCTTGATAATGTATCTTTGGAGATACATCAGAATTTACAAAACCAATTGCCATAAGTTTTTAGCGCAAACTTAATATTTTTATATGAATATTTAGGTCATTTCTCAGTTTTTGAACGCACAGTTAGTTTCTATTAGATCCTTGGAACATAAGAGTTAAATGGTATGAATATTACTTTGATATTGAAAGAAATTCTGCCAAGTTAAGGGTTAAAGGCCGTATTTATAACTTTAATAAATTACAATAATAGTTAGCAATTATAACAATATATCGACGCTATATTCCTTACGGGGTGAGCAGAGATTCATTAATGGTTCTATCCACTTTACGCTTATATGACGTGCCCAAAGTAACCATGACAACAACACATGACATTTCTATTAGATGCCATGCGGGCTTCTACACGATGTTTTGCTTCCCCGGTGAGCATAAGTTGCCTAAATTCATACTTAATCTGGAATAAACTCAGATGTACGTGCTGGCACTCGAATTCACGAACATTTTTGTCACAATTTGGTTAATTCACATAATGTCTAGTTGTTATATATGATTGCTTATATATCACTTCGACTACAACATATACAAGGTAAAAACGTTAATTATGTCCAGACGGTTGGTTATTTCATCAATTTAAAAAGTATTGTGAAATTTAACATTTTTGTCATAAAAATGACTTTTTTTGTTTAATTTGCTTATTAATAAACATGAACCAGTTCTTGGACCGGTTCAATGACAATTTTCGTTAAATAAGAAAGAAAAATGGAAGATAAGGAAGAACGATGACTATTTAATATATCAAATTCACTTACATGACATATTTGTATGATTACGTTTTTTTTTTATAGCTCGGGGGAAATCCCTAACGGACCTCAGGGGGCAGTGAGGGCTGCACCGACTAAAACCCCCGGGGTGTTCCTTCTTCCCGTCTGACCGGGGCCAGAGGTACAGTGTCATCCTCTTCTCCCACCCTCGGCAACGTCTGGACTTTTGTAAGGCCGCATCTCTGCACTGCGAGGAGTGGTGTAAGGAGCCATCCCTCGCACACCTCAATATCTTGGAGCGGTGTGCTGAAACACGTCACACACCGCTCTCGCCTGGATAAGTTGGGCGGCACTCTTCCTCAAGCGCACCGCCCAGGCTTGTAGGATTACGTTTCTACAAGCCCTGTAACCTAGGATCACTTTGTTTCACTTATCATTTAGTTTATTTTCTCTTTTTCTATATTCTTTGCCTTTATTGTCTTCTAATGGTTGCGGAGGCATAGTAAATAAGGAACCGGCATACATGCGCGGCGATATGAAAAGGCGTAAGCTCAAATCCCGGCACGTCCCGGTTTTTGGGAGTCGAAGCTGCTCGCGTCCGTAGGCTTTACCCTAGTTTCCCTACACGTGACTACTGGGTGGTGCTAAACGAGCAGCAGCGAGGTGGTAGGGCGTCGGTGCCCGTCTGGATCGCGACCACAGTACATGGGTGTAAAGCCAGTCACAGTGACCAGTTTCGGCTTGTCGCGATCGCTTGTATCGGGATCAGCTTGTGCATATCCAGTAGCTCATATACCTAGAGACCTTCAGTCGTGGTATATGTGGGCCGACATGACGATGTAGACTATCAATCGATTTTCATCCTTTGATAGTCGCTTTCGTATTTGGACTACACTGTACTTACCATCAGGTACTCTGTAGTCACTATGTCGAGCCAGTGTAAAAAAAACATACATCTGGTTTTTCCAGATTAAGTACGGACTTAGGCATCACATGCTCACCGGTGAAAGAAAAAATGGTGAAGAATCCTGTTGTAAATGCCCTGAGAACGGCAAGACTGCGCTTCTAGTCACTTAGGTTACCACATACGAGTATATGCACACAACGGTGCGAGCGGCGCGCGATATGTTCCCGCGTGCCTCTCTACAACAAAGATCTACGAGAGGGGTGGCTCTTTACACCACTCCTCCTCAAACGAGTAGAGACCTACTCAAGGCCGCACCCCTTGCCAGGCATCGAGGATGAGACCCCAGTCGTGCTCTCGATGCCGGTAGGTGGAAGGTGAAACACCCCGGGGGTTTTAGTCGGTGCAAGTCCGACACACCGGGGGGCGGCCCTCACTGCTCTTCGAGGTCCGTTAGGGATTTCCCCTGGGTTACAAAAAAACGACATATATGCGCAAAGTGAAAACAATGACTAATGTATCTCTGATCAGCCCGAAATGGATGTAGCGTGACGATATTTTATTATTATTGTCCACTTTTTATGTGCGTGTTGAGATTGCTTGTTGAAGCAAGTGTGTCTTTTTGTATATTTATATTAGGTCCTTACATATGAAATTGGCGTTTTGTATGGGAGGAACAAAAAGTCGAATATTTTTTAATATAATATATTTAATTAATCAAAGTATGAACCATTATTTTCTATGCACTTTTGCCATCTCATAGGTAGTTCATTGATCTCTTTACTAAAAAAACCAGTCGGACGGGAATCAATAAAATCTTTGAAGGCGATTTGGACTGCCCCATCGGAGTTGAATTTTTTCCCTTGCAAGAAGATATCCAAATTTCGAAAAAAATGCTAATCTGTTGGAGCAAGGTCCGGGGAGTACGGAGGATGTCTTAGACTTTCCAATTAAAGCTCTTCTAATTTAGTAGCCGTCTGTTGCGCAGTGTGTGGTCTAGCGTTGTCGTGAAGCAGCAGTGGCGTGGAGCGATTGACCAGCCTAGGTTGTTTAGCCGCTAGCTTTTCCATCATGGTTTGCAATTACTGACAATAGACATCAGCCGTAATAGTCTGGCCAGATTTGAGAAAACTGTAATGAACAATACCGGCACTAGTCCACCAAACGCTTACAAGTAACTTTTTTGGGGTTAATTTTCGCTTGGGGCAGGATTTGGCTGGCTGGCCAGGATCCAACCATTGGGCTGAGCGCTTCCGATTATCGTAAAGAACCCATTTTTCATCACAGGTAATGATTCGGTTTAAAATACCTTCATTATTGTGCCGGTTTAGTAATGTAACGCAGCAGTCGACGCGCGTTTGCCGGTTTGCTTCAGTCAATTCGTGAGGTACCCACCTTTCAAGCTTTTTAATCTTCCCAATTTGCTTCAAGTGAATTAAAACAGTTTTATCACTAACATCGCAGCCTGCAGCTAACTCGGACGTGGTTTGCGATGGATCCGCTTCCACAATAGCCTTCAACTCTTCATTATCAACTTGAGTCTCAGGTCGTCCACGGGGCTTGTTCTGCAGATCGAAATTTTCAGAACGAAAACGTTGGAACCAAAAACTAACTGTGTTTTCTTTTGCAACACGACCGCCATACACATCATTCACCCTTCGAGTTGTTTCCGCTGCACTAGTGCCACGGCGGAACTCGTACTCGTAAATAATGCGATATTTTAAGTTTTCCATTTTGTAAAATGAGTGACGCAAACAGAAAAAAGCAGAAGAAAAAAACAAATGAATGACGATCATCGAAGCACAAATACATGAGTCTATAGCTGTACAAATTTGAATTTGGAATTCCTTACCAAAGAGGAGAAATTTGTGATTAAAGTGGCCAGTACGAAAAACGCCAATTTCATATGTAAGGACCTAATATTAATTGTTCTTGTATTAAGGCATCAAGAAGACGAGTTAGCCGATAGTGTCATGCTCCGTCTTCATCATACTGAGGTGTCGTAAGAACCGACTAAGGTACACAAAGTGCAGAATTGCACGCACTTTGCTAGCTTCTAAGCTACTGGATGCATCTTCTTTGCATACAGTGCACATCCACCAACTCGCATTGGACAAGCGTGGTGCGTTAAATATCTAAACTCCCACCTTTGGATTCCACAAATATTGTGGAAAAAGGGAAGCAAGGCAGTGGGAAGAAATTAACAAATAATATAATATGATATGATGTGATACGATATAATATATACCACTGGTAGCATATTAACAAATAAAAAATAAACAGTGTTGAGAGTAAAATAATTTAAATGTTATTTCACGCTCACCGGATTTTTAGAGAAATATAGATCTCCAGGCAGAGATGGGCAAAATATAATCTGGTTAATCATTACAAAATATAGCCGTAATTTTAATTTAATTACTTGGTAACCATGTTTAAATTACATCTAAACATTAAGAAGTCATATATTTGAATGCAATTGAGGCTCCCTTAGTGTTTAAAACATAGATGCGCAGAATGCCAAATTTAATTGTAATAGTTTATATTAATTTGATTTCATTTTGCCCAAATATGTCTCCAGGTCCAGCTTGCTGTGAGTAAACGGATAGCTCGGGATTTTTCAGCCACTAAGAGTCTAGTACACCGGAGCCACCGCCCTCACAGCTGCCCTGACAGTTCTATGCAGAATTATTTCCCGGGTTTCCAAAACATACTGACGTGCACGTCATACTTGGTCGTACTGTGCGGTTGAAATTTAATAAGCGCAACAGTTACTGCGACATCTGTTCGGATAAAGCGTATTTCATAAAACATTTAACTTTGTCACCGCATTACTATATACCCTCTGCGCAAAGACCCCGAAACTAGAATTTACCGATTCGGCTTGTAATAAAATGGATTATATTGCCTCCAATGTAAACAGTGGGTCGCATTTCAATGATAATATTAATATTTATATGATAGTTTGTAAGGTTATATCCTACATACAGACTAACTAACTTTAGTTTTGTAAATATTAACATATAACCATAAAATAAATATTAATATATAAACGTCAGAATGATAGTGAACCGAAATTAAACGGGGTTTTCAAAAATACTTGTTCAGACTGACTTCTCATCGGAGAGCTTAACTTACTGAAGCTAGAAACATTAAATTTAGACATTGGGTTATTTTTATAACATAGTCACCCACAGAGAGGATTATTTTATATTCCATCACTAAGTGTGTAAAATAAATGTTAAAAATTTGTTTATAATTTGGCCAGCACTGTAACTACTACTATGAAATGTAGTATTATGCTTTTGATTAGACATTGAAAATATGCATTTTCAAGTTTTTGCTAAATTAAACCCTTTGTAAAAAAAAATTCTACTTGGCAACGCAGGGTTACTATATCTAGAAATAATATAAAAAATTGCAATGGTATATCAATTTAAATGCTAAAATCTTTTATACATGTAGAAAGAATATATTTACATCAACCAGTTTTTAAGATCTTGTTTCTGCAGCAAATTTCTGCAGCGCCAAATTTTCGCTAGAGTCATTTCAGCCGAAAACAATATTATACGGATGTTAAAAAGAGGATAAATATTAAATAATATATTTTACTGTGTGCATACAATTAGACTAAATTATCAATCAATTAAAATATTAAAATACCACCGGTTTAATTATATCTTTATTTGTAATCTATTCATTGAAATCATTCCAATGAGCTCGAACGTTTCCTGTGTCGTAAATTAGTGAAATGTTGAGTATTATGTGGCTTACAGATGATACTGCTGCATCAGATCCAGGCTACCATGTTAATGTTATATACTTGAAGTTACAGGATTCCAAATTTCGAATCGATTAAATCAATAAAAGTGGTTTATATTCCTACAACAACTAGAAAAAAAATGATTATCTTCAAGCAGCTCATTAGATTTTCTTCAGTAGCTAAGTACACGCATGATAAAATTGACTTTCAAACAAAAATGTCTAAATCAAAATCAGTGCATCCATTTAAAAGCTTTTTTATTTACAATGGCTTGACATAGTGGCTACAGTACACCTGACGGTAAGTACAGTGTAGTCTAAAAACGAAAGCGACAGCGAAATGGATTTTCATCCTTTGATGGTCTTTGTCATCATGTCGGCCCACATACACCACGACTGAAGGTCTCTAGGTATATGAGTAACTGGATACACAAGCTGATCCCGTAACGCGACAGGCCAAAGCGAGTTACTATGACGGTCTTACACTTGTGTACTGTGGTCATGACCCAATTCGGGCAATCGCCCTGCTACCAAAAGCTATGACATCACAGATAATTATACAGTGCCAACAGATACACGGGTACACACGCTACATTTATAACACCTCTCTTTCTCCATCGGGGTAAGCAAATCGAAATAAATAAGATAAAAAAACGAAACGAAAAATACGCTGTACCTACAAGAAAATCCTAATAACTTCATAAAAATAAATATCCAATCTCCTTTTAAACAAACTACAGAATAGAGCGGGAACCGTCTACACAAAATATTTTCGGGATATTCTATAAAAATATAGTATGATCATCCTGTAGACATGCCATTTCTATCCCTTGTTAGTATCAAAGGATACCGACATTGCTTTTTTGATAAAGGTTCGACGTATCTAAAATAAAAAACAGAAAATTAATATCTTTAGTCCAATTCAAGGCAACGTGGTTGAACAAATAATCTTATTTGTAAAAGAGTAAAATTCGCTTCCTGTTCAATTTATTGCTTTCCATGTATGCATAGTTAAGCAAATATATAGTACTGGCGAACTATATTATTTTTTTATTATATTTAAAGAATTTTTCTTTAATAATGAAATGAAAAAAATACTAATTAAAATTTTATGGTAATTTTTAAGTTTATAACGTATTTTAAAAAAGGCGCTCCAAGGCAATGTTTATTTTTTTATAATAGTAATAAGAATACATCATCACGCTATATAACTTTCGGGGTGAGCAGAGTTACATTAGTAGCTGTATCAATGTGCTTATATGTCATGCCTAACGCGACCAATAGCGCAGCTGGTCGCACTTCTCAAGCCACTTACACTTCTATTGGATGCCATGCGCGTTTTCTTACAATATAAAAATAACAATATATTTATAAAGTGTATCCTTAGGTTCACGTGCTCTAAAATAAATTTATTAATGTTATGTTTAGTTCTTAACAAGGATATAAGTAAATAATATTTTTATTGTATTATACATATTTGTAAAATTGGGTCTTAAAGTTTTTTATGATTTAAAATATTCTCCGAGACAGTAAAATGTTCCTTTGAATGCCAATTAGGGCAATTTTATGTAGCAGTTACAGCTACCGCTTTCATGATTCGAGTTGAAAACAAATATTATGAAAATTAATACTATAGCATGTAGACGCCGCCCGATACGTAATTGTCGCCCTAACGGTCGTTAGGGTGTTACGAGACGTGCGGGGTAAGAGGATGCGCGCGCGCACGGGATGCTTGCGAGCAGTCGACTACCGAGACGCAAGGCCAGAGTACGTGCGTGTACGTCGCAGTTCGGTGTGCTGTAGAGTGCAAATAAACAGTAAAACGCCAAAATCCGTGTCTTTCTACAACCACACCCTCGACCACTGGTCATAATACTTAAAAAATCTTTTTGAATAATATTTTAACACAAAAACTGCTAAAAAATTCCTTGTCTTCAAATTTTGCTTTTTTACTATCTATAAGCAAACGATTGTCCTCAACACTCCTGGTGGAAGAGGGAGATGAGACAGGTAATGTAATGGATCACTTTGATTCAATAGATGATTGTTCAATCTTCTAGCAATCATTTCCATTCAGCGTCGGCTGAAAATCAGCGATGGATGGCACATTACAGCGTCGACCAGCATACGCTGAGCCGACTGCTCTTTGAGATTGATGACACAGCACAGGATACATGTGATGTAATATTTTTATTATTAGTATATGTTTTCATATATATATATGTTGTTACTTTTTTCTCAATAAACGTTTCTTTCTTCTTTTCAAGTCTCTCAAATCGTGAGACTGTTGAAAAATAGACGCAGAGAGCGCATTCTACGCCATCTGGCGTCTCAATCTGGAAGTAATTCTATCGGATTCCGATGTTCAAATTACTGTTGCATTGAAAGACTTAGTTTCAAAAGACATTGAAGCATTAGGGCGCACTGTGGATTTTTACCGCGTGGTATTATATAGCAAATTCTGTTACATTTCAAACCTTATAAAACACGCACTAGTAAAAAAATATGCACGAAAATTGTAGTATGTAATTCGCTGTCCGGAATATAATCCGCGCGATAAAATACTGAGTGTGACCTGGGCCTAACATGTGATAAGGTAATGAATTATTAATTAAACAGTGCATTTAGCAGTTAATTTAGTTAATATCAGTCAACTTGATATTAATGTAGATTTATGCGTATATGACTTCATTGATACGTTAAATCACAGATAAAATACTAGATAATAGAAATTAATTAATAAGAGTTGGCATTGATGATAGAAAGGCCATCTATTTTCGTACAGAAGTACTATATTTAGATATAGTTAATTTAATGCAAATAAATAGTCAATATAAATCACTAGTTCTCCTTGATAGTTGAATTAACTGATAAGAAGCAATTTAGGTTAAATAAAATCTTTAAATATTTCTTACATCATTTAAATATATATATGCACTTTTATGAAAAAAAAACGGTTCGTTATGATTTTTCTACATTTTTAGTAGTAATTTAATTTTAAAGAGGTTTTAATAGCCAAGCTATGATCCCTATGTCTGGGTATGAGCGCAGTATCAACCTTCTGCGAGGACGTAATGAGGCAAAAGGAGACCCCCAAAAGAATCAGGGATAGAACATCCCCCTGTAACTATAGTCGAGCCGTAGACTTGAGAGTTTCTGCTGCCTGGATGAGAGAATCGTCGCGACCTGAGAGTGGTTCCGGAGAAGTGTGTCTTTCACACCCACCCCTCCCAGTAAAGAAGCCTTAAGAAGGCTGTTCGCTTCCCGGACTTCTAAATGAATTCGGATTCCCAGGCCCGGGTCTACTTTGTAGCGACTAGAAGAATGCCCCGAGGGTTTTTAGTCAGTAGGAGTCTGACACTCCGGGATCGCTGCCCTTGCAGTGGTCCCGGTGGTAATACGCAGGATTTTACCCTGGGTAAAAACAAAGTTTCGGTACGAAAAAAAAAATTAATTCCAATTAAGAAACTTTTGTTTTTTTTATAAGCCCTTTTTAATTTTTACCTTTTTACTTACTTTTTACGGGTTAGTAGATCGGAGGCTATCAGGTAACTAAAACTAATTTCTTCTTATTTTATTAGAATAATATGTTAATCGCATTATGGGGAAGATATTGTGACTTACAAAAAATACATTTATGTCTATTGTTATGACAGAAAAAGCAATAAGAGATAGCAAAATTATAGCGCTGCTGGAAGAGTGGTGTAGCCGATGCTATGTTTCATAATGGTTAAGCATGAGTGGTCACCCGTCGAAAGAATCCGGACTCGATATCAGGAGATAGGTTCCGTTAAGAGAAGTCAAGGTTCGCCGTCGAACAACCACGAGACAACTGCTTTTAAGTTACTCAGGCGCTGTGGAACAGAAAATGCAGTTACATAGAACTCAAAAGAAATCTTGAAGAGGTACGTAAGTGTTAGTGGGAGGCTTCAAGAGGCTGATATACCCAGTCAATGACCTGCACATGTCCCCAAGTTACTCCGTGAGCACCGGATTGCTTGATTCAGATTCGCTATTTGCCTATCTTGGAGACTAAGTAACTGGAGTTGCGTATTCTTCTCCGGTGATGCTCCAATTTTTTATATGGTGAGGACTAATGTTGGAGAGTCATACGAAGACCAGGGGAATGAAATGCTGACGTGTGATTTCAACAAATCACTTCTTATGGTGGAGGCTCTGTTGACGTAACTTTCAGCCGAGATAGTATACATTGAAAATGGCTCACTAAATGCGCAGAGGTACATAACAGAAATTCTTTGTCAGCATGCACATCCCGCACTGACTATCATCGTTGAAGATGATATTTACATGGATGATAATGCTCGATCCCACCATTCTGGCGACGTAGATGCTTATATGCAAGATGTGGGTTTGTCGATTTAGCCGTCCAGCGCGGAGATCCAAACTTAACCCTTTTTTGGTAACCCGGGGGAAATCCCTAACGGATCTTCAGAAGGCGCTGAGGACCACCCCCCGGTGTTACGGACTTGCACCGATTAAAACCCCGGGGTGTTTCTTCTCCCGTCTACCGGAGTACCAAGTGCAAGGTTGAGCCATCTTCCTCCGCACCTGGCGATGTCTGGCCTTCTGCAAGCCCCATCTACTTGGCAAGGGGTGGTTAAATAGTTACAACCCCCCCGCGTACTCCTAACACATTGGCAGGGAGAGTGGTGTAAAGTGACACCCTAGAAAGACAAGAATTTTGGCGTTTTACAGTTTGTTTGCACTTTAAGGCACACCGAACTGCGACGCACACGCACGTACTTTAGCCTTGGGTCTCGGTAGTCGACTGATTTTGCTAGAGCATCCCTTGCGCGCGCGCACACCTTACCCTGCACGTCTCGTAACACCCTAATGACCCTTAGGGCGTTTAATACCATTACGTATCGGGCGGCGTCTACATGCTATAACTAGGATTTTTACTAATTTTTTAATTTTAATTTTAGTCATAAAATTGTAATTGTTTTTAATAGCATCCGCACTTCTCCGTTTTGCTTTTACCGAAATACGATGTTAATCATTTATAATCGAGTGGGACACCCATATATTAACCGTCAATTAAACATATTAAATGTCTTAACAACGAACTCATGAATAATTTAACACATTGCAAGAAATTTTAATAAATATTTAGTTTAATCTTGTATGTACACTCAGAAAAAACGGACTCGTTTATGTACTTAGTCTAGACTTATGGCCATGAACCTTTTTAATAAATTCTAAGCATTGAATGCGTTAGTGCCAGGATACACGATGCGTTGTGGTAGCGTTGCGACGCTGGAGTACTGTCGCTTGGGTGTTGTACATTCATGGTGCGCTCATGGTGCGTTCGGGTATCACGACGCACGTACCCTGGACTTGCTCTTCGCTATAAGAGGTGGAGAGGTACACGCGCTGTTATGCCGGAGAAGTACACTCCGTAGTTTATTAACTACGTTACGGCGTCACAACACATCGTCTGTTCTAGCTGTTATAAAAATTTTAATCCTAAAGCTGCGTCTAAACAAGCAATGATCAGTTCAAAGAGTTTATTCTGATTAACACAAAAAATTAAAACCGGTTAAGTGCGAATGGGATTCTCACGCCAAAGATTCTAAAGAAACTTGTAGATATAAGTTTATTCATAAATTTTGTGGAAATTTTACGCTTAACCTAAATTTGGATATTACCAATTTTATTATCAAACTAGCTGTCCCGGCAGACCTTGTTCTGCCCTATTTCTCTAAAACAAATTCACGTAGTTTTTTTTAATGTTAATAGCACCCCGTCAGATTTTTTTGAAAATTGTTTGAAGGAACCTGGCCTTAATGCTGTATGTATAAAAATTGACAAATATTGACATTAATTTTTATACGTCACCCAATAATTGTTTTGCCTTCCCGGAAAACGTCCACTAACATTTAAACTTTATGGTATGGTGTTAAATTTCAAATTGACTTTTAAATATTATTACGAATTTTTTGTATGAGAATATAGAAAAGTGGTGTTTTTAGACTTTTTCAGACAATTTTTTTAATTTTTCTCTCCGTAATAACCTTCCCCAGACTTCAACAAACACAACAAAAAAGAAATCAGCCAAATCGGTTCAGCCGTTCTCGAGTTTCGCGCTTATCAAGACATTTAGCGATTCATTTTTATATATAAGATAAAAATACCTAAAAATTTGTTAAGATCGTTTTTTTTTAATTCAAAACTGTATTGTTTTGTTTTTCTTTTAAATTATTTATAGCATTGCGTTTATAGTTATAGTTACGTATTATACAATATTATCTTTCTGTATTGTATATCGTTTTTTTTTCTTTTATTTGAAATGGAATAAAAATATTTTTAACTTTATTGTAAAGTAGCATTAGATATTGGATATGTACCACGGTTTTTTAATCTTTTTTTCAATGTCACCCATGTTGGGTATACAATCCTATTGTGTAGGATTACTCCATATTTTTACATTACTCCTTAAAAATACATTTTTAATAGCAATTTTTTTTTTTTTTATAACTACTAATTTATAATTTTTGATTATTTTTTCCAATATTTGTTATATACACTTTGTGTTTGTCAAATTTCATAATTCAAGATAAATAGGAACTACCCTACTATTTCATTCTCTTAATACCATAAAATATATGACATTTATGGCCGTTTTTTTTTACATGCGTTTACTATTTACTTCTATTCCTTTGACGATCACCGATTTTGAATTGCACTCTACATATCTTCCGGTCTATTAAAAAAATAACAGTAATATAATATCTTATTATGGGTACGTTATTCTTCGTCGCTGGCAATACATTGCAGTAAAAATGTTGCCCATTTAGACAACCCTTAAGTTTTAATACATTCCGATGTCCGTTTTTTTGCAATACGAATTAATTCTGCCAAAAATATTGCGCAAGATGAAGACAAGTTTTCGCAAACTTGATTGCATTGATGCTATTCAAAAATTTAAATAAGCCTCTTTACATGTATTTTTGTTTCTCTATTTAATTAGCAGAAATGCCTTTTTTTTTCAATCTTTCCAAATTTCTTTCGTCTCCTAACATTCGTTAACCCGTTCGTAAGCTCACGTGGCTTCCGAATCTATCTTTCATCAAATCTTTCTTTATGAGGTCTATTTTGATAACGTCCACTTTCAGAAAATTTTCCTAATATTTCAAATTGCTTTCAAAAACTAATATATCACCAATTGCATGCAAATTTTTGAGTTATCCTATACTATAATATATATAGTAGATATATACTAAATATATATACTAAACGAGTAATTCTTGTACACATATATTATTTACTCGTATATGATCGTATATGGTTTTTCCAAAATGGCTCTGAGGATAAAGACGAATTTTTGTATTTAATTTTTTTTTATTACATACAGGCTTACGCTTGACCTCAATCTCACCTGCTGGAAAGTGATGATGAGGCCGACGATGGAGCGCGCTCACCCAGCAAATACCGATTCACTCGACGTTTAAAGATTCCCATGTCATAAGACGCCGGAAACACCGACGCAGGAAGCGAGTTCCACTCCTTCGCGGTTCGTAGCAAAAAGGAGGAGGCAAATCGCTTCGTGCGAGCAGCAGGAATGTCAACCACAAAAGGGTGCAAACCAGCACGGCGTCTCGTCAATTTATGGTAGAAGGGGGAGGGTGGAACTAAATCATGCAACTCAGCCGCACACTCTCCACAGTGTAGTCTATAGAAAACCGAAAGGCAAGCCGCTCTACGCCGGTGTTCCAAACTGAGTAGTTTACGCGACGTAAGAGCCTCATCGGCAATGAGTCGCCGAGCTCGGCGATCAATTGAGTCCAAAGCAGCCAGATGGTGTTTGGCGGAACCATCCCAAAGGTGGCAGCAATACTCCATACACGACCGAACTTGCGCCTGATACAGCTTAAGAAGTTGGGTCGGCGTAAAATGCCGCCTAACCTTGAAAAGAACCCCCAGTTTCCGAGCAGCTGTTTTAGCCTTAGCTTCAATCGAACGCCCAAAGTTAAGGTAAGCAGTTAGCTCCATGCCTAGAAGCTCGAGGCTATCAGCCAATGGTACGCTAACACCCTAATAATATAATAATATTAATTATATTATTATTGATATAATATTTTATTATTAATATATATATAATATCTTGTTTTCATCTTATATCAGTATAGGTTTTTATCCCGGATATATTTTCGATTTCTACTCAGAATTTCCTGGGCAACGCTGAGACTACGGCACTACGGCAGTAGGTTAAGAGCTTTTATGGGTATAAATTAATTAATTGTTTTTGTACCACGTCCGGCCATTATTAATGCTAAAGCCGTCAGTGTCATTCGCAGGAGCAATTTGCAGCGATTAAAATTCCGCTCTTGTCTCATGTGTTTTGTTTGAACATCCGCAGAAATACGGCAGCGTTGTTCAGTAGGTTTTAATGGAAGGGTTTACCCTTTGCATGTACCGTGGTCCAAGTTAAAAGAGAAGAAGTAAATATTTTAAAATCTATCTGTTATTACTTTAATTCGAAATATGTATTTATATATTACGTTTCTGCGTCAAAACGGCTGAACTGATTTCGATGAATATTAGCTTATAATTCAATTAGATCTTGGAGACGAACATAGGTTACTTTTTGTTGGGAAAATAAAACTCGAAAGACTCTTTCACCCCTCGATATATACGTATACACTGTTACCCACACTGAGTGATTTGTGAAAGTATCCTGAACAGTCTCTGTCAATTGGTAAGTCCTGTTCACTTATAAAATCATTTTCATCAAAGACCACGCGCGCCGATCTGGAGTCACGGCTATACGTTAACTCATATTCCGGCTAGGACTAAAAAATTCTCTAACTCTTGCTTTTGCTGATCGTCGAGCAGTGGAAAGGTCTTCCGACGAACATGTTTCCATCGTCCTATGATATTAGATCCTTAAAACGAAGCGTGAAGATATATTTGTGCATGATCACTGCGATTATTAATTATTTTTCTTTACTATTGATAGTTGTAGTCGTTTTTTGGACTACATAGCCAAGTCAGGATAAATAATATTGATTGCCTAACAAGGTTACTATAACATTATCCCACCTAAGAGGGTGCTTTTTCATCGGCACAAGTGGCAAAACTTATTGAGGACCCGAGTAATACTTTGAAATCTCTTATTATAACGAATTATAATTATTACGTAATTTTAACTCAACAGTTATTGACATTATCATTTTATTTAAAACATTAATTAACTGTCATGAATATTTTGTGGTAATATTATTCTATATTAAATTAAATACCAAAAAGACTACATTTCAAACTGGTCAATCATTATTAATATTGCATGAATTTATGAATTAATAAAATGATTTAAATTAAATTGTATATATAAGAAGTTATAAATATTATGCGTTTTTAATTAAAACGGAGAGTAATTTATGACATACGATTCTTTGGCCGTTTTTTCATTTGCCGATAACGAGAAAACATTATTCTTACATACAAAATCGTTACCAGTGACCTATTATTTTTCCTATTGTTGTTATTATTATAAAGGTTAATAATTATATAGTTTAGATACAGTAATATAATTCTCTCGGATATGTTTTCCATTATTTATAGGCGAATGCTTGACATCAATCACACCTGGTGGAAGGTGAGGAAGAGTTCCATGAAAAACCGCGTCCGCCCAACAAATGCCTATTCACTCTTCTCTTAAAAACTCCCAGGTCAAAAGATCGCGGAAATATGGCCGCTGGAAGCATATTACACTCCTTAGCCGTTCGCGTGATGAATGTAGAAGCGAATCTTTTCGTGCGGATGTAAGGAACATCTACCACATACGGATGGTATCCGACGAGATGTCTAGTGGATTTGTGATGGAATGGGTAGTATGTACCTTTAGGTTCATTACATTCAACACGAATCCGAGAATCGTGTATGCCTTGAGTAATATTATTCGTTATAATAAATAAGATTATGAATTGGCTTTTTAAATATTTTTATAGCCTTTTGTTTCACATATAAAGGTCACACGATATTTAAGAATAGTTTCCTTTCACTGATCTCGCTCTTGCCTCTCACTTGGACTATAGCCAAAAGAGCAGGACAGAGTGCCTAATAAAAGGATATTTTGTGTAGAAAATAGGTAATGGTCCACGCTCCGAATTTTAATTCCAAGCTTACGATTATAAATAGATTTGTTGTCGAGATAATCTAAGCGGTATGTGTAATTATTATACAGTGTCCCAAAACTCGTAGTCCAAAGCTAAAGGGGTGATAGAGGAAGATTTGTTCTATAACTCACTGTAAACAGGATTTTCTGATACCAGCCGGTTAAGGAGATATATGGATTTTTTTTTTACACTGGCTCGACATAGTGACTACAGAGTACCTGATGGTAAGTACAGTGTAGTCCAAAAACGAAAGCGACTATCAAAGGATGAAAATCCATTGATAGTCTACATCGTCATGTCGGCCCACATATACCACGACTGAAGGTCTCTAGGTATATGAGCTACTGGATATGCACAAGCTGATCCCGAAACGCGACAAGCCGAAACTGGTCACTATGACGGGCTTTACACCCATGCACTGTGGCCGCGATCCAGACGGGCCCCAACGCCCTACCACCTCGCTGCTGCTCGTTTAGCACCACCCAAGAGTCACGTGTAGGGAAACTAGGGTAAAGCCTACGGACGCGAGCAGCTTCGACTCCCAAAATCACCGGAAAACCAACCAAAATCGGATTTTTTATTATATCAGGAATTGCTTTAATTTTAAGAATTTTCAAAAAATTCACCATTCTGAAATAAATTTGATTTGATTTTTGGTGGTAGGGCGATTGCTCGAACTGGGCCATGACCACAGTATACAAGTGTAAAGAGCGTCATAGTGACTAGCTTTGGCCTGTCGCGTTTCGGGATCAGCTTGTGCATATCCAGTAGCTCATATACCTAGAGACCTTCAGTCGTGGTATATGTGGGCCGACATGACGACGGAGACTATCAAAGGATTTTCATCCCTTGATAGTCGCTTTCGTTTTTGGACTAAACTGTACTTACCATCAGCTGCACTGTAGTCATTATGTCGAGTCAGTGTAAAAAAATACCAATACTACAAAATCAAATTTCATCACTACAATCCAGGCATTAGTATAGTTATAAGCAAAAGCTGTGAGTCATTATCACTCACCCAAAAAATTTGTTAAATTTCAATTGGTGAGATCTTAAAAAATGCATGGTACTTGGTATATTCATTAATTTAAAAAAAAAACACGTAGAGGGTATTGTGGATAGTATTGTGTAAGTCGCAGGCAATAGTAGACGTATCTACATTAGATCAATTGGCGATAGCAAGTGACATCAGAGCAGTCTTAAACGAATTTAGCACTGCGAGCAGACCAAATATGATGACCATGCTTTTAATAATATTTTATCCCAGCCGACTTAATTTAAAATTTTACAGTCTTTTGTTTGGAATATAAAAACTATCAACACAAGCATACACAGGCATTAAAACAACAAAATGTCAACAATTAAAATTATCTTTTTAAGCGTTATCATTTAAATGGCGTATTAGTGGCGGGTGGGACGTTAATGTTACATTTAATGCGACCAAATGTGCCTAAAATGTGCGGAATAGAAGCTTCCTAATGTCCTTTTTGCTCGGTTACAATGTGTTACATCGCACGGATGTTTTAATATTTCATTTTGTTTAATACAGTGTTTTTTTAGGCTGTAAGTACAGGAAAACTCGTAAGCTACACGTAATAAGATAATATTACGTATAATACATGATAAATAAGATAAATTTACTTTGTAGTGTATGTTGCGCTTTCATATAATTGAAGTGGTGCAATGAGTATGTATACGGCATGTTTTCTATTATTATTTGTTGAATGTGTACATACTCTGTTTGAAAGCCTATTAAAATAAATTAAAAAAATGAGTTTATAAATTATTTTTAAGTTAAGATTCAAAAATAAACTTTTCCTCTTATATTTCAAGGTAATCATGCATTCTGGCAGCTCTTATGCAATGTCATTAAAAATACATAATAAATTGCCTAAAAATATTTTGTTACATCCATTAGCAAATTGAAAAATATATTTAAAAGATAAAGTCTAGATTACATTAAAAATAAATGTGGTATGGTGTATAATTGCTATTTCAACTTTATGTTTATATATTGTGCCTAAAGTGACCAGTAGCGCAAATAACCGTACAAGGCTATCATAACCAAAAAACCTACAGCTATTAAAAGATATACATATCTTATTATAATGTTAAAATCGTATATTATTTAAGCGTTAATAAAAAAAACTGTTTATTAGCGAAATTTACATCAAAAACTGACGTCTTTATCGAAACATTTATTTTACGTACAACTCTTCTACCGGCCGTAAACAAAACAAAATTTAAGATACTTACATCCTGTGAACTTACATAATTGATGGGCATGCGTAGCTGCGTCAAGTGTAAGCTTACTGTGACATTACATAGGCGAAAGCGGAAAACATACATAAAGATACATTACAATTTTAATTTCGTTCTTCTTAGTTGTATACTACTGGTGGAGTGGTCGTGGTCACAGACAATTTAATAGATTGGTTACGGCTTTTGTGAGATGTCTCCAGCTCTTATTTTTAGTAGTATTGCGTGTACATCTATGAGGGATTTTTTTATAAACTATTTAATGATGTCTGTGTCATGTGGTTGATCAGCATCCAGCACGTCGACCTTCAACTATCTCTTGCTTTTTATTTTTATGGTTCTGATCTCCGCTGTACCATACCATATTGTCTACATTACGGCTATACTGTCTACGGAAGGACAGTGTCATGTTACTTGTCAGTTACAGACAGTTTATGGACTTTGCTGAGTTTCATTCTTTGATTCCACCAGCCCCATTCCATCATAAAACAACTAGGCATCGTGTTGAATACCATCCGTATGTGGTGGATGTTCCTTATATCTATACGAAAAGATTCGCTTCTACATTCATCATGCAAACGGCTAAGGAGTGGAATATGCTTCCAGCATCCATATTTCCGCGATCTTATGACCTGGGAGTCTTTAAGAGAAGAGTGAATAGGCATTTGCCAGGCGAACGCGTTTCATCATCGATCTCATCTTTACCTTCCACCAGGTGTGATTGAGGTCAAGCGTTCGTCTATAAATAATAAAAAAAAAGTTTAACATCAGTTATAGTGTAATTACTTTACCGAGCCAAAATAATAAACTTATAAAAATTGTTTTGAAATCTTATATTCACTGACTGGCATTACTTCATTCGTATGAAACTAACTTCCGCTAACAAAATGCATGGAATATTCATTTCTAATTGATTATTGTTACTATGCGTGAATGTATTACTTCTAAAACTTGATGTATTCTTGTTTGATAATAGAAAAGGAGTGGGTTAACTGTACTCATTTACACTCTCCGAGACTTAATGTATGAACATTAACATAAAAGTTATTTTAATATATTATATTTAAAAATATTCATAACAATTGATACTGCTGATAGATAGATATAGATAATGCCTAAACTATGCTGCAGAAGTGATCTAAATATTATGTTTTAAAATATTAAATCTCATTTGTATATAATCAAAAACCTATATCTCGATTCTCCACACCACGTCGCAGCCTTACTAAGTAGTTATTTCCCAAATGTACAACGTATTCTGATCGTATTTCAAGATTCCTTACTTACTTTATATTACTTACAAAGCGCCGTTTCATATAGCATTGAATGTTATTTGTAAGGTAGAAAAGACATAAATATTATATACTTTTTCTTCGCTTTAAAATCGGTCAAGAAATCAGACGATGGGCGATGTATAAAGAGCGTAAGCTATTCTATTCTATTCGTTAATGTATTTTCGCGGATTTAGATCGAATAAAGTGCGTACACCCTACAAACGTCACATAGCTACTTACGGCTTTAAATTACACATTTGTTAACCGTAACTTACGCGTCACGTACGCTCTGTCACGTAGTTACAACAGATGGCCTCTAGGGGGCGCACCCGACGCGTGATATTACATTACATTACAATACGATCGATTTACATTATCGGCTATAAACTTATGTTGTAATATAACGACATTATATCACTAGATTTATAAATTAACATTGACCAACCAAAGAGAAGCATTTTTTTTGACAGGAGAATATGCCGTTGTTCGAGAAAGGCCTGAACTACATTACCAGACGAGATGAAACCATAGAAGTTGTTGGCGTTGATATGGTAAGTCCGCAATGTTTCTAGGAATAGAACTGGATTCAAGATTACGGTGGCTGGCACACATTAGGCATCTTGCGGGGATACAGTTCTGCTACTTATGCAGTTATAAAAATCAGCCAACTCACTGATATTGAAACAGCCCGAATAGTTTTAGTTATTTTCACAGCGGTTTGTTCTTTGGTAATTTACTATGGATTCATGCTTCTGATCTAAAAAAATATTTTCATTTGATAAAAGAGAGCAGTTTGTGCTATATATTAAATACCCTAAATTCCGCAATCACACCTTTGATGATGGAACGCTTCCGACCAAGAAATGCCTATTCACTCTTCTCTTAAAGGCTGCTAAGTCGTAATCGTGGAATTGTGCTTGCTTTATGTTTCACTTCTAAGCTCGCATGATGAATGTAGAAACAAATCTCTGTGTTTGGATATAAGGAACATCCACCAGGTACGCATGATATTCAAATACGGCATCTAGTGATTTTATGATGAAACGGGGCTGGTAAAATAAGAGATTGTAGCTCTTGAGAAAACTGTCCATTGTGCAACCGGTAAAAAACTGCGAGGCAGGCGACTTTACATCAATCCTCGATGTTCTGCATTTTAGTCTCAGTTCATTTTTGTTCATTTTTTGGAAAAGTTTGTGTTATCAGCTTTAGTGTAATACCTTTGCCAAAATTTGTAGTATAACAGAATTGTTACACATTCATATAATCTCAAAATTGGTCGTTAACTACGAGCTTTAAGGAATAAATTCAATAGTTGTTGGCTTTACCGTAGCATTTTCTAAGTACGTCGGGCTACGAGATGCCTACGCCGTAGCAAAAATATAAACTATCATCTTGATTTACTTTGAATAAATATTGTCTGGAATCTATGTATTGTCTATTGAAGAAAAAAATGAAAGAGAGCGTATTTTTGTTGTACGGGTATCTGGAGAGTAAATAAAACAACTGCATGCCGTGTAATAAGCGTTTAATATAATACGTCCGTTCGCCTTGGCGTCTGTTGTAAAAATGTTACCCGATGTGTAGCGCTGTTTCATTTATACTCCATACGTTACACTTATATTAATCTATATTTCACAATTCAATTATTTAGCTTATACATGCAACAGCCGAATTTACAGACGTGCTAAGGCTTTATTCAGCTTATGAGAATAGAGTTGCGAAGTATCGCTCAGTATTCATTTTTGTCTATAGGCGTTGGGTATTGGCGACTACACGGGACTATCTGTCGCTGTCTTAAGCTGGCGATCGTGACAATTGACAACGCTGCAAAGCCGCCTACATATAATGCCTTTTCGTATTTTTATATTATGATCGGTGGTCGTGGGTGAGTTGATAAAAAGGCATTGATTTTGGCGTTTTAGTGTTTATTGCACTTTATGACACACAGAACTGCGACGCACAAGCACCCACTCTAGCTTTAGGTCCCGGTAGTCGACTGCTTTAGCAAAAGCATCCCTTGCGCGCGCGCACCCCTCGCCCCATGCGTCCCGTAACACCCTAACGACCCTTAGGGCGTTTAACACAAGCACGAATCGGGCGGCGACTACATGCTATAATATTAATTTGGATGTAGAACGGTACATAGCGGCCTGACTTCAATTATTAGGTCGCCGTGGCTGCCAGAATCCGATTAGTACCTAATCTTTAAATGTTTTTCTTTTTTAATCTCTTTAGGTTGTTAATCTGCTAATGTGTATTATGTCTTTCAATGTATGCACGTAAATTATTATTTTTACATCTCTGCTTAAGTTCTAGTTGCTGCCAAGTGAAGCGCAGGCCTCCATAGGGTATTGTCTTAAAATCCATATTCTTATAAGGACTTGTCCGCAATGACTGTCATAAAATATAACCTAAAAAATACTGGAGCTAAAAACAAGAAAACATATTAGGTTCTTATCTCACTTCTATGGGGGTTAATATTTATTTAGAAATGCATCAATTTTGAAGTAAGCATTATGAAAATTAGTATGCAGCTTTTTGCTTAGATATTGAAGATGAAAGGTTTAAGCGATATTTTTTGGTGATATAGTAATATATATATTTGGAACCGGTAACAAAACGCTGATTCCAAAAATATATATTACCATATATCACAAAACAATGTTGCTTAAACCAAATAGCCTTTTACCCCTCGATGTAATAAGTATTTGTCATTTTTTAACCTAGATTGAACCTATCTACCCAGGTAAAGCCTGGACACTACAGCTAAGCTAATAAAATTTAAATTTATAAGCAAAAATAATATTGAACATATAAGTAAGAAACACATTGAACTAAGTGCTTACAGAAATACAACAACGTTCGCAAGGGTTATCGCCTGAGCCCTTTGTAGACCGTACTCAGTTCAACATTGATGCCCAATGCGCCTTATTTTGTTATTAATTTACTCAAAATCGCATAAACTTTCAAGTTAACCGACTTAATTAAAACTTCAGCTCTTATGTTTGGTCCCTTATTTATGAGGGGCCCATTTTAAATGAGTAGTGCCACGTCCGGCCGTTAAGTGAAGTTTGATTAAAGACCAATCTATTATACATTAAATTTAACGTTGGAGTGACATTTGCGAAGCAGTATGGGTTTTCTTGCGATTTTATTTTTTACACTAGCAATTTCTAAAAGTGCTGCGTGATAAATTCTCTAAAAACTATTATATTTTCAGACCTTATCAGAAATATGGAAATAACTCAGTATTTTTATAGTTAATATAAATATACTATACATATATACTAAGTTATACTATCTTTACTAATATTCACTTGAAAATGGCTAAAGAAGAGAAAAAAACTAATTACATTTATTTCGCTTCAATAAATAAAAACTTCAAGAACAACATACAGAAAGGAAGAAAGTATAAGAGATGAAAACATATAAACATCGTGAAATGGGCTCTCTCTTAATCTATCTTAATGCCATAGAGGAAGTCTGTGGAATTGGTTGCCGTGAAGAGCTCCGGTCTTGTTTCATCTTATTAGGATAATTTAAAATAAGAATAAAAATAAAAGACAGCAAATACAATAAAAAAGAAAAATATTATAACTAAAACAATATGCCTACTTAAATTTAAATAATACTAAATAAGCTATTAAATATAGTAAATAAATCCTAAAAAGACAGACTAAGCGATAAGAAGACCACATTAGGGAAGTGGTACTACATGCCCTCGGAACTATTTGGATCTTCAGGCCCTGCGAAGGTGAAGAGTAGGCAGTGCTGGCACCCGGTGGTTTTAGTCGGTGCAGGTCCGATACACCGGTACGCCGGGCGAGTGGCCCTCACCACTACCCTGACGGTCCGAAGGGCTTTCCTCCAGGTTAACAAAAAAAAGAGGTACAACATGAATAAAATTAACAAAGGATAGAAAAAGGTGAAGCTATTGTAGGAGGCCTTTGTCGGAGGACAAGAGCGCTGTAAATTTGTTTACCGATGAAAATAACTTGTAATTAAAAAAAGTGTATATTATTAACAGCAATAAAAGCTTATTTTATTTATTTTATTACCGCTTATAATAATATAATAAAGAGGTAAATTATATTTGTTTGTATGTAAGACGTCTTCACAACAATGCGCAAGTTTTTTTTTTAATATCTTGAATAAACTGATAGTGTCGGACATCATCGTACATCGTAGATGGTGGATGTTCCTTATATCCGCACGAAAAGTTTCGCTTCTACATTCATCATGCGAACGGCTGAGGAGTGGGATATGCTTCCAGCGGCCATATTTCCGCGATCTTATGACCTGGGAGTCTTTAAGAAAAGAGTAAATAAACATTTGTTGGGCGGACGCAGTTCATCATCGGACTCAACTTCGCCTTCCACCATGTCTGATTGAGGTCAAGCGTTCACCTATAAACAATATAAAAAAAACGTTGAGGAATGACGTAGGCTGTATACTATAATGTTACCACGAGAAACATGAATATCCTGCAGGTGAAACCATATGCATACCTGGTTTGAAATAACTGTGCATAATTAGGATGAAAACCGCATCATTATTTGTTGTTCACTTTAAAATATGTGAGCGAATATCGAGATACACAAGCCAATTTAATTTATACTTTGTAAAGAAGGAAAAGATATAAATATCTTACAAAATGTCAGTGAATACAAACAGTTAATTAACAGCAGTGAAAGACAGTCGAGTGTGGCAGTTGCCACTTATGCGATATGAGGAAAGGGCGGCGCTGGCAGAGTGACAGCCGACACAGCGCAATTAGGCTGCGGTTGCCTGAAGGTGCCTCCATTTCGCCTCTCTATTACTTTTGTTTGCAAGTTAAACTTCTTTATCAAGCTTATTGAGCAGCATCTGCTTGAGATTCCATTTATCAAAGCTCGAAAAATCTCAATTTCAATTTGTTCTCTTTAATTTGTGTAATCAACCGAGCGAAGCGCGGCTTCCGAGTCAAGTTAGGAGGTTTGTCACTTTGTCCATCTGTCAGAAGCCTATAACTTTTAAAACAAATAAAATAACGATTTGAAATTAAAATATACTATGTAAGCTTTTAATGCAAAACCAATATTTAATGTACAATAATAAAAATCAAATTAAAAGGGGGCTCCCATAGATGTAAAAGTGGGGCAATTTTTGAAATAATATATATATGTCGCCACGCTATATCTCTTACGGGATTAGCAAAGATACATTAGTGGCTGTATCCACTTTGCGCTTATATGTCGTGCCTAACGCGACCAGTAGTGCAGCTGATCGCCGTTGTCAGGGCACATGATATATATATTTATTAAACGTCATGCGGGTCTCCTCACGATATTTTCCTTCACAGGTTAGCATGTGAAGCCGAAATCCGTAGGTAATCTGGACAATCCCAGAGGTACGTACTGGGAATCGAACCTACGTAGATACGCGTGGAAACTGGTCTATTATCCGTTGGACCACCACATCCATATTCTTTTATTTTCGCCTTTAATATTGTGTAATAATTTAATAGTAGTTGTGGCTGCTTAGTGGATAAGAGACCGGTTTACGCTTACGCGACTTACGCTTGGTGAAATTGTAAAGGCCTTTCATGGCCAATAGCATTTTGCCGAATCCAAAAAAAAAGGATGGCGTGCGTAAGGTAACACAAAAATTGTTGTACCGTTACTTTGGAACTCATATTCATCACGGATTCACATAAAATGCAATGCGCTAACGTCTTTATTGACGTAACATGGCACACTAGTCGAGTGTTAGACATTAAACAAAACAGTCACCAAATACAATGAACGCAGCCAAAGCGAACCAAACATTGCGAGGGACATTAAAAACAATGGTACGGAACATTAGCACGGGTGGCGCTTACACCGTACAAGTACAAACTTATGCTAGATTTGCACAGGCCGAATGCGAACAGTAAAATTGTATGCAAGATATAATAAAATTATTAAAAAAACTAGTATGAACAAATTCATTACTATATTCATTGTTATTCAAAGTTTCAAATTGATTTTAGGTTACTCAGGGATCATTTATTTCTCTTACAGTTCTTTTTGACGTTCGAACAAACTTATAATTACATGCGACTTCCATCTATTAGGATTTTGATTTAATAAAGACAAACAAATGGTTTTAACGTAAAATGTATAAATATTAGGTCCTTACATATGAAATTGGCGTTTTGTATGGGAGGAACAAAAAGTCGAATATTTTTTAATATAATATATTTAATTAATCAAAGTATGAACCATTATTTTCTACGCACTTTTGCCATCTCATAGGTAGTTCATTGATCCCTTTACTAAAAAAACCAGTCGGACGGGAATCAATAAAATCTTTGAAGGCGATTTGGACTGCCCCATCGGAGTTGAATTTTTTCCCTTGCAAGAAGTTATCCAAATTTCGAAAAAAATGGTAATCTGTTGGAGCAAGGTCCGGGGAGTACGGAGGATGTCTTAGACTTTCCAATTGAAGCTCTTCTAATTTAGTAGCCGTCTGTTGCGCAGTGTGTGGTCTAGCGTTGTCGTGAAGCAGCAGTGGCGTGGAGCGATTGACCAGCTTAGGTTGTTTAGCCGCTAGCTTTTCCATCATGGTTTGCAATTGCTGACAATAGACATCAGCCGTAATAGTCTGGCCAGATTTGAGAAAACTGTAATGAACAATACCGGCACTAGTCCACCAAACGCTTACAAGTAACTTTTTTGGGGTTAATTTTCGCTTGGGGCAGGATTTGGCTGGCTGGCCAGGATCCAACCATTGCGCTGAACGCTTCCGATTATCGTAAAGAACCCATTTTTCATCACAGGTAATGATTCGGTTTAAAATACCTTCATTATTGTGCCGGTTTAGTAATGTAACGCAGCAGTCGACGCGCGTTTGCCGGTTTGCTTTAGTCAATTCGTGAGGTACCCACCTTTCAAGCTTTTTAAGCTTCCCAATTTGCTTCAAGTGAATTAAAACAGTTTTATCGCTAACATCGCAGCCTGCAGCTAACTCGGACGTGGTTTGCGATGGATCCGCTTCCACAATAGCCTTCAACTCTTCATTATCAACTTGAGTCTCAGGCCGTCCACGGGGCTTGTTCTGCAGGTCGAAATTTCCAGAACGAAAACGTTGGAACCAAAAACGAACTGTGTTTTCTTTTGCAACACGACTGCCATACACATCATTCACCCTTCGAGTTGTTTCCGCAGCACTAGTGCCACGGCGGAACTCGTACTCGTAAATAATGCGATATTTTAAGTTTTCCATTTTGTAAAATGAGTGACGCAAACAGAAAAAAACAGAAGAAAAAAACAAATGAATGACGATCATCGAAGCACAAATACATGAGTCTATAGCTGTACAAATTTGAATTTGGAATTCCTTACCAAAGAGGAGAAATTTGTGATTAAAGTGGCCAGTACGAAAAACGCCAATTTCATATGTAAGGACCTAATATGTGTAGACAAATTTATACATTTTTTTGACCTTGTTAGAGCATCGAGTGAAATGAAACTATATTCCATGTTATTTTCTATTAATGCCAGCTTTCAAACTAACAAATAAGTTTATCTTATCGATTTAACAACGTTTGTTAAAAAAGCCTTAGAATAAAACAAATGGTTGGAAATTAAAGTCACATATCGACGTAAGCGTTATACAATCTCGGTATTTTTCTTACAAAGCACTTTTGTATTTGAAACGCATGGAAATAAGAAAGTTTTAAATAAACATAGGTTCATAGAATGAATTTAAAATTCGTTTCATTTAATTAATTTTATCGCTTTTATGAGAAAAAGTTTTTGCTGTTAATTAAAGTTAAGAAACCTAAGGAAGTTTATAAATATAGATATAAGTGACATTCGGCATGACAATAAATAAATGTTTTTAAGTAAGAAACAGTTTTGAAAACAAATAACATGTGTACCATTACGCTACGGTGTAATTAGAGGAATTAGTTTGCGCAAGATACAGGAAAATACACAAGCGTAATTACACAGAACTATAGCTCTAACGAGGGTATGCCCGCCGAATGCTAAGCGATTGGTTACCATGGCAACTGTGTCACATTCTGAATTACTAATTGGGTGTTCGCTTTGTACACTAATTAGTTGGATGGAAACTGGAATGTAATTATATGGTATTGATTTTAATAGATCTGGTTTAGTCATATTGCAAAATTACGGCACTTAACTGAGAGCGTTTAGAAGTCTGACATTATCAGTATCGTGCAAACCGTGAAAGTATAAAAGCTCATCCTAGTCATTAATAAAGAAACTGTCTGTTAATTATTTTTCTTTTTTTTTATTTACTCTTTGCTTAGTAACCTATGAGTGCCAGTTCTTATTGAGTCATGCTTATTGTGAAAGATATTATATTATTTATTTATTTATTTATGGGCTGTCAACAGCTCCATTACACTTCACATTCACAATCTGAATCACATACATAAGCTAAATGTCGGTAACGGATACCAATAATAGACAGCCACAGCATGGCCCAAAAGCATTAACTAACAATATCAAAACAGACAACTAAAACCAAAACACAAAAAAAAACAAAAAAAAATACAAAAAGAAACAACAGCAGACAATAATACCTTAAATTAAAATTAAAAATTATATAACACCAAGAACAATGCCAAGCTCAACACACCTGCTCACTGATTTTCCTCTTGAAGGCCGGCATTGAATCCGCAAAAATATCGATGTTCTTATCCCCGGCCACACACTCGTTATATAAACGTGACAGCCTTGGCACTATAGAATAGTGACCAAGGTTGGTCTTATATCGTTTAGTGGCAAGCATGGGAGCAGGATACCGAGGCAGCCTGCGAGGTACCGCAATACTAAACTGCTCCAAAAGTTCCGGATCGTCCACACGGCAACGGAAGAGTTTATAGATAAATGAACCAAATAATTAATTAATAATAACGATTGATAATTATAACGTGACTTGAGAAAATAAACGTAGACGTTATTATACTGGCTTGATTCAATGACTTTTAGCGTACCTGATGGAAAGTGTTATGTAATTACTCAAAATCCGGCGGTGTCTATTAATGGACGTAATGACAGACAAGTTCACAGTTGCTTACGACATAAATAGAGGTTTCTTTAGATTACGTTGACTTAAAAGTTTGAATTTATCGTAGATTTTTACCGTATTTGGTATTTAATTTCAACATAACAACTTTACGCGTTCCTGAGAAAAAGATTCTAGACAAGCTCATTGACGTGATCCTATAAGAGTTTCTTTCTTCTTGTTGAGATACGGTATTCTAAAAAAAGAAAAAATAGATATAGACATACACGGGCTGAATGTGTAAAGTGGAAATTTAAGTTTTTACATTTACCTCGATAAAGAGAACGTAATGATATTTAAAAATATTTTTTATTTTTATATACAGAATTTCTGTGTATTTATATGTCTATTTCACAAGCATGTGGCTAGATGGCGTTGTTCAGCAGCTCACAGACGCACTTGCCTCGGAACCGTTGTGTAGGACGCGCATCGGAATTGATTTTTTTTTAAACTGGCTCGACATAGTGACTACAGAGTACCTGATGGTAAGTACAGTGTAGTCCAAAAACGAAAGCGACTATCAAAGGATAAAAATCCATTGATAGTCTACATCGTCATGTCGGCCCACATATACCACGACTGAAGGTCTCTAGGTATATGAGTTATTGAATATACACAAGCTGATCCCGAAACGCGACAAGCCGAAACTGGTCACTATGACGGGCTTTACACCCATGTACTGTGGTCGCGATCCAGACGGACACCGACGCCCTACCACCTCGCTGCTGCTCGTTTAGCACCACCCAGGAGTCACGTGTAGGGAAACTAGGGTAAAGCCTACGGACGCGAGCAGCTTCGACTCCCAAAAGGCATAACATTTTTTGGATCATTGTTTCGGGTTGGCTTGTTGTAATCACTATTGTACTTTTATCTGAGATTGTAATTGTGTGCTGTTAAAGTAATATTGGTGTAAATAGATATCACGAACTCAAAAGACTTTTTCAAGTTCATTTCGGACAACGGCAGTATGGATTTGCTGTTGTACCTGGATCCAGAATGAGGGACAACACAGGGGCAAAGGTAAACGGAATACACACACATATACACATATCTATAAATATATATAGCTCAAAGGTGACTGACTGACTGACTGACTGACTGACTGACTGACTGACATAATGATCTATCAACGCACAGCCGAAACCACTGGACGGATCGGGCTGAAATTTGGCATGCAGGTAGATGTTATGACGTAGGCATCCTCTAAGAAAGGATTTTGATGAATTCCACCCCCAAGGGGATAAAATAGGGAATGAAAGTTTGTATGAAACTGTCAATTTTAAACCGATCTGACTGAGACTTTGCATGCATAAAGCTACTATGACGTAGGCATCCGTTAAGAAAAAGGATTTTGATAAATTCCACCCCTAAGGGGATAAAATAGGGGATGAAAGTTTGTATAAATCTTCTTAGATTTTCGACTGATCGAACTGAAATTAAAGATTGGAGCTACTATGATGAAGACTCATACAAGAATTCAAGCTTGAAATAATCATTACCATAGCTAAAGTACTTCTTCCACGGGAACGAAGTCGCGGGCACAGCTAGTATATGTATATGACGGTAATAGTAATGAGCATTATTAGGTTCAAATTTACAACCTTACCAGCGTTTACGAATACAGTCCACATATTAATGGAAAATACCTGTGCAGCTGTTATCGGCGTACATAATTTTGAATTAATGTACTACAATCAATCGATAGATAAACGATTAAAATAAACATCGCTATATAAATTCTTGAAATTCGAATAATATCTTTATACAAAGTAAATAATCATTAAAGTTATAGCCTGTTCCGGAAACTTTGATTGATCAAGTTGTAATGGTTTTGTTCTTACGTTCGTTTGTTTTACTTCATCAGTTGTCATTTAACAATCGAGAGTTTTCGATTGTTTCTCTTTTGTTTAACTGATTTCGGTTAAATCGGTTCTACTTTAGATTTATAAGAAACACGAAAACGTTTGGGACTTTTGTTCATTTGGTCCAAAGCAGTGCTCTCATAAAATATTATAGCTACTTGGAAATTTACGGATGACGGAGAGAAATCGGAAGACAAAAATGGGATCTGGTGAGTAAATGGTCCAGTGTAAATATACGTAAAGATTAGTATTTTAACCACATCCAGTCTACTATATTTATAAAAAAAGAAAAATCTGATATTATCCGATTAATTTCTGAAATCAACTACATGGTAATTATACTTACGAACTCGGATAACTTCCTGAAATCAAAGCATCGGATACAAAGGATCAAACGTTTGTACCCTAGAAAATATGATTTGCCAAAAGGTAGCCCACATTTGTTAATCCATAGGAAAACTTATCACTGTCGTCCTCTCCTAGCACAGCTATTTAATACGTAATATTCACTTAATACCGGTCATGAGTTAGTGGACCGTGATAAAGAAAAAGTATTGGCTTAATGCGGTATCAATGACCCCCATTTGTTTTTTCTGTTATACACACTGAATTTATATATTAGTGAGATGTTTTTTTTACATTGGCTCGACATAATGACTACAGGGTGCCTGATGGTAAGTACAATGTAGTCCAAAAACGAAAGCGAATATCAAAGGATGAAAATCCTTTGATAGTCTACATCGTCATGTCGGCCCACATATACCACGACTGAAAGTCTCTAGGTATATGAGCTACTGGACATACACAAGCTGATCCCGAAACGCGACAAGCTGAAACTGGTCACTATGATGGGCTTTACACCCATGTACTGTGGTCGCGATCCAGACGGGCACCGACGCCCTACCACCTCGCTGCTGCTCGTTTAGCACCACCCAGGAGTCACGTGTAGGGAAACTAGGGTAAAGCCTGCGGACACGAGCAGCTTCGACCCCCAAAAATGTAAATAATAAATAAATAAAAATGTAAATGTATGTAATGTCCTATGTTTCGGGTAAAGTAATTTGTGCCTTCTTACAACTAATAAAAATACCAATAATTAACTAAATATAAAAAAAAACTTATGAATAAATGAATACACATTTGTAAAATGTTGTCACCGTAGCGCAAGTTGCACACGATTAGTTTGTATAAAGTCCCTTTTACGTAATTTTATGTAAGCAGATATTGACTCGTTTTCCCTTCGTACTTAATCCAAGCTTAGGACAGGCTAATTGTTTTATTGTTATTCATTCTTTCGCGAGTGCAATTCTCCCTAAATATGTTGACTATAATTACCTTTGTTTTAAACTAAACATTAATATACTATTTTTACATATTTAAAATTAGAATTGAACGCCGAATATCATACCTGAATATTTCCCTTGACTATAAAATCACTTGTATAAATGTCATAAGTGGATCAGGGAAACAAAATATAAGTTCAACTAAAATATTTTGCTGCATCCACCTTTTAATTTAGTAATGAGATGGTTGAAGGACACGCAATTAATGAGTGTGGTTTTTTCTTATCTTTCTTTGGTTATTTGCCGTTTTATAAATAATGTTTTAATTGTGTTATGATGTGAGTGTTAGGGAATCCTTATTTCGGGTATGTTCGATTTTTTATCACGATAGTTCTAAATAGATTCCAAAAATATAAAAAAACAGTTGCTGCCAAATTGCTTTTAATTTTAATATTAACCGGGACCCCCGACAGCCAATGTTTTAAATGAAAATAACTTAGGAAAAGCTCTGTTGTTAATTTGAAATGTTTTAAATTAGGGACTAATGATCAGACCATATTTATTTATAAATATTCTTATAGGAAATTTAACGCTCTATAAAAAAGATTTTTTATAGAGCTAACTCTAGTAGTTTCAAAGGTATACGATGCCAAAGTGGAAGTTTCCATTTCCATTTCATAGTTTTTTCCATTTTTGTCGTAATGTAGTAATTTATAAATGAAACAACATTTAAGTCCATTGAAGTTTTATTATATGGTTTAAAAATCTTGTTTACTTTTCTAGTGCACGAAAGGTTGCCTTAAATAGCGCAGCACATTATTGCACATATATTTATGTGATTGTTTATTTTTGTGTAATGTGTTGGCCATTGGACACTTTCTATTATGTGAAATAGAAAAAAAAATCCTCATATATTAATTATGTTGTTTAATATTACTTTCTCAAAAGCATCTTACATAAATGCAAAGTAGAAGCAAATTTTATGAAGTTTATTGCAGAAAATAGTTTAAAGTAGGGCGGTTAATTCAAAAGATTTCTTTACATTTCGTGAGAAACTTGGCGCGTTAACTGCTAGTTAGTAGGTAACAAGGTTTGTAAGAAACTTACTGCGAAAATCGTGGTATTTGCAGTTCAAATGCAGAAAATTTTACCTTAATGCCTCCGTGATTTCTTATAAAGATTAACCTTACACTAAACTAGGGTAGGCTTTTTATATCCCTTTAATGACCGTTTTGGTTATATTCCACACCCTACATGGCAGTAAAGGAGTGACGTTACCCTTTTCTTTCCCCTTCTACCTCTTAACATGAGGCCAAATAGGCCAAACGCCGGCCGGGCCGCATTCGAGTGCGCTGATAGCGTTTCCCTGCGAATGGAGAATCACTCCGGTGGTTTTAATCAGTTAGACTCTAATACAAACGGATAGGGGTCCTCACTGCTATCTTGAAAGTACATGAGGATTTCACCGTGTCACAAAAAAGGTTTTTATATCTCCTTTGAGTAAACCCAGGGAAATTTTCTGCATAGAACCATCAGGGTCATTGTGAGGGCGGAACTCTGGGTTGATAGACTCCTACTGGCTAAAACCCCTCGGTTGTATTGCAACTCGCTGCAAGCCAGGCCTGAGAATCCGTATTTATATTACGACACAGTGAGGGAATAGCCTTACCCCGCCTCATCTCTAAAAGTGGTAAATGAGAAGGGTCCACACCTCAGCATCTTTATCAAGCAGCGCACAATACACAAACGCACCACCTCCTCCTTCGCAGACTCAAGTCGACTGCCCGCTAAAATTTAGGATACTAACTTAAATTTAAACTTGTTTTAGGAAATTTGAAAAAATCACAAAATTTTAATTTAGGGCTTATACTCATATAAATTTCCTTAAAAAGAATGGGAATAATCCTAAAAGAAAATACTACAATAAACCGCTTTAGAAAATTCGAGTGCTTAAAATAGGTTTTCCAAAGCACTGCACTTAAGTACCGTATCACAGACTTTGCCGCAAAGTCTTGAATTATTAAAAGACTTTAAGTATCGAACCGTTCTGTAAGCATTACCTGAACTTGTAGAATGTGTTGGTTATATATAGTAACAGTAGTGACGTACATAGCGTATTTGGATAGGGTATGCAGAATTCGCGAAATTACTTTGAATATTATATTATGATAGTAAATATTGTATTGCTTTCATATGAAAGATATACGGCGTGAATATAAAATAGATTTGAATATAAATTATTCCTTTTTTTTATTAACTTTAAGTAATTTATTCTTGACTTTTTTTATAATAAGGGCATGCAATGCTTGCATGCATCTATGGATTGAACGCTACTGAGTAACAGTTATAAAAAAGGTTTATGATAATTTTACTTAAATTAATTTATTTTTATTTGTATGGCTGTGGTAGCGTTGTGGTTAAGGTACCGACATCCATATGCGGCTGTGCACTATTTTGTGGTTGCTGGTGGAATTTGATGAATGAAATTGTCCTTTAACATATTATAAATTATAATTAATATATATTTTGGTTTTCTATGATTATTTCGTGCACAAATTAAAAACGGTTAGGTTGTCTTGATGTATGATCTGACAATGTGGTCGTTGCCGCACGAAGGGGCGCGACGCGAGCTAGAGCTGCCCAACTTGAATGATTGTCACGGCGGATTGTTAATCGATGTTTGTGAACAGCGGCAATGTGAATGATCGTAGGTTCGAATTCCGGCACCTTACTCTGGTTTTTTCCAGATTACGTACGGATTTAGGTACCACAGGCTCACGGGTGAAGAAAAACTTCGTGAGAAATTCCCGCATAGCATCTAATAGAAATACACGTGTAACTGCCCTGAGGAAGGTGATCAGCTGTACTACTGGTTACGTTGGGCACGACATATAAGCGCCAAGTGGATACAGTCACTAATGTATCTCTGCTCACCCCGAATGGGATATAGTGTGACGATATTTTATTATAATTATTACAATTGCAACTGCAGTTGTAGTTATACAATTGTAATTAAACAAATGTGTTAGTAAACTGAGAACGGTGATCAACTGCTTTACTGATCAGGTTTTTTTTTGGTGTCCCGCTGTAAAATCCTGCATAGGACCCTGATGTGTCAGACTCTTACTGACTAAAAACCCCCGGGGTGTCCCTCTAATCGCTCCACCCGAGCCTGGGAAACCAAATTCATCCAGACGCCCGGAGAGCGAAATGCCTTGTCGAGACTGCCTCTCTGGGAGGGGTAGGAGACAGCCCACCCTTCCAACACCTCTCAGGCGGCGCGCCGGACACCGCGCACCGCCTCCCTCTTATCCGGGCAGCACACTCCCTCAAGTGTCCTGCCCGGTTACTGATCACGTTTGGTGTAACATATAATAAGCGCAAAATGTTTATAAATGTGCTAATATTTCTGCCCACCCTAAGAGGTATAACACCTAAATAATATATAATTATTATGATCACCAATTGATATTTTAGCTTGGTTCCTGTAAATATATAAAAACTATGCAATTCTTCCTTCTCAGTCGTTCACTAGATAGATAGATCGGTCTTAGTTTCATGATATCTACAGTGAAGTCTTCGCGATGGACCTTCTTTTGTTGCAGTCTTTAGCACAGCATCAGCGCTTCAGGTCTTTAATACAAAATTATTAGAGTATAAAATATAATACAACAAAATTCAGACAGTGCCAGAAACTAATTTAGGTTTAACACATAAACAACTCGGTAAAAGCTTCACAAATAAAACGGGAATGAAACTAAATTCGTTTCACGGCTTCACCCGTGCCGGAAAATCGAGAAGTTTTGTTTTTCGAATCGAGTTTCAAGAATTTCCTCGACAACAAGTCAGTAAGGTATTCAAGCTTCGCAGTGAACTAAAATAATTCACAGTTTTGCTCGATAGTGATAAAATACCACCAAAAATATTCGGTTATTCTTATGTCCTAACCATTCACTAAGGTTTTTTTTATATTCAACCCCTAAGAGGCGACTTAGGGGTAGAAATCCGTCAATTTAGAAGTAAACTGCAACATAGCTTTATATTTTATAGTAAGAAGTAAAATAATAAGTAGTATTGTTCTAGGAAAATCTCCCCCTAAAGTGGTAAAATATATAATTTATACTGGGCAACATCATTAAAGCTACTAACCACCATTATACTCTGGAGAGTGTGCGGCTGAGTTGTATGATTTAGTTCCACCCCCCCCCCCTCTACCATAAATTAACAAGACGCCGCGCGTGTTTGCCCCCTTATGTGGTTGACATTCCAGCTGCTCGCACGAAGCGATTCGCCTCCTCCTTTTTGCTGCGAACCACGAAGGAGTGTAACTCGCTTCCTGCGCTGGTGTTTCCGGCATCTTATGACATGGAAATCTTCAAACGTCGAGCAAATCGGTATTTGCTGGGTGAGCGGACTCCATCGTCAGTCTCATCATCACTTTCCAGCAGGTGAGATCGAGGTCAAGCGCAAGTCTGTAAGTAATAAAAAAAATAGTAATGTAATAAAAAACATTTTTACAACAGGAGAAAAATTGGATTATCCGGAAAAATCCTTTGGGATAAAATTGGATATTTAAAAAATACCTAAATACATGCCTGCATATATATCCGTGTTCTTTTCGTTAGTCGGAAATTGATAATACGTAATTTCATTCACTGAAGATTTTTCCATTGACGTCTCTTTAGTAAGTAAACTTAGATCCTTTGTAAAAATAACTACTCGTTTTCTAAATATTTTCATATCATGTTATCTGAAATTGTTCGTTGAAAATAATCTCAAAAAATGTTTCACCATATAAACTGCACATAAAATAAACAATTTCTATCATAAAAAAATAATTCACAAAATATATTTTCACTCGAACAACGGAACAAAGTTCATAAAACAAAAGCTTTGAAAATTTAGCACATAAAAGTGTAGTACTAACGGGGTATAATAAATAATTTACTCGAAAAAGTTAGACCAGTACATTTTAGTTCCAGTGCCAGCTTAGTTCTCCGAGCTGGAAAAACTTTCTTTGTAGGAGGATTAAGGCGGAATGAATTTTCTCTTAGATATAAAATACAGCATATTGCACTGAATATCAAAGGAAACGGAAAAATAATTTAAGGAAACAGACAAAATAATCAAATTAATGAGAATCTCATGAGTGTTTATGTAGCTGTCTGTGTGTTTGTGTATTGTGTATATACATATACATGGCAAGGCTGTTGTTCACTGTTCTCTTGAAGAATCATAGCAAACCAACAAACTTGATAGACCCTGGAGTATCTTGTATTTTCCGCATTGAGTTAGTACTTGCAACCAGTGGGCGCGGCGCGACGGGGCTGTGGCGAATTGATTACAGGACCCACAGTCCCCGCCAATGCGCAGAAGTAGTCACCTTGGGGTTTTTAGTCGGTACAAGTCCGACACACCTCGGTCGCGCAACCCCCCTGTGCGGCTGAGACGGTCTTATGAGAATTTTCCCCAAGTAAAAATAAAGTACTTGCAACCAATCTGACTCTCTTTTTACGTAGCAAGGTACGCTATAAACAAAAATATTCAGAAAAACCTATGAAAATTGAACACCAGCGATGAGGACGTCAGTGAAATTATCTGATGCGGAGTAATCCAATAAACAATAATAAAACATAGAAGCAGATACAGAAGGCATTCAATCGAAAACCTTGAACCAAAATCGCAAATACGTTAGAGATTCATATGAGTTACTATGTACAATGATGATGTCCTAGCCGGTTTCGGCTACGGCGACTGTTTCAACACCGGTTAAGAAAATCGAGGTCCAGTTTACGGAAACAGTCAATTGCGCAGGAGATATTTAAGTGCATAACTGGACGCGCAGCCAGAAAAGCACTCTCTCGTCCGAGCTCCCTCAGGCCCAATGGAAAGGAGAACCAGTACGATCGGGAGGGAGCGGGATGCAGGTTTGGTCGAGTTGTCCTTCTCTGAACACCTGGTTGAATTGCGGTGTTAAAGAGATACCTTAGTCGCCTTTTACGACACCTCAGCAAGAAGAGGGGGGTGCTATTCTATTCTGCCGGCAGCCACCACGGCTTCAATAAAATAAACAATAATAAAATAAATATTTGGTGTCCACATGATATGAATGCGACAGTGTTTATTTCAATCAGCCGGTCACAATTTAGAGGTGATAGGAAATAGTTAAATTTAATGGTTTCCATGAACCAATGTCAATGGTCACCAGGGGCTCCTAGTAGCTGTGCAGTACGCAGCGGCCACGCTCTGGTGACCACGTCAGCTCGTGGGCGAAACCTGGTTGAAGGGGCTTGCACGATGTTTTATCACGCAAGTTATTGCGATGTCTGCCCCTGTTCATCATCTGTCATGCTAATGGCACTTTATTCTATTCGAAATTTTAGCATAGCAGTAAGGTATTGTGGAAGGCCTAGAGTACTGATAGAGGTTAGTTATTAGTTTCTAGATACTGTATACTGCCTCTTTCTAGTTATGTCGGTTCCCTACCCTTTAGATTAAAAGGGGTTTAGACGAGAAGGTGCGTTTGTGCAATCACTAGCGTTCTCATACCAAATGTATCTGTAGGTACTCAAAACATGTCTATTATACCTTTATTTTAATATGTTTTGGTTTAGTATACTTTAAAATCGCCTTTGTAATTGCGTTCCTTTGTCAACAATTTCTAAAGTGTAAGACCTTTTTAGCAGTAACGCAATAAGCCAATTTTTCACGGTGACAAATCGTTATGTAAGTTTGCCGACAACGCTTCTGCGTGCACACCGGCTGGGTTAGGCCCAAGCCGTGAAAAAAGAAACTCGGCAAGACATTACGTTTCGGGCTAGGAACGTATCCACACTGAACTGTACTTCCTCAATGTTCTATCGAATGCGACATCAATTCCGAACAATATAATCACTCCCAAAGTTGACATTATTGTTGATTGAGCTTAGTTTACTCTGTGGATAATTCTGTTAGGAACTGCTTGTGGAAGGCTGTCAAGTGGCGTGTGAAGCTTTCGATCGTGACAGTTGACTGCCCTGCATAATCACCTAAATTCGACGCCTTTACATATACGAGTAGAGCATTTCATTGTATAAAGAGCAGTTCCTGGCTGCTACAGCTAAGTTGCTATAGTCGGGCGGCTATTGACAGAATGCAATTCTTACCTTTATAAAACCGAAGCGCAATGTAGTCTACATTTGATACTCAATAAAGTCAAACTAGCAGTTTACAAAGAAGATTAAATAACCATTTGTTTGATGAACGTAATCCAACGTCGTCCTCAACTTCCGCTACTACCAGGTATCATTGATATCAAGCGTGAACAATAAATTACAAAAAGTGTTGTCCATATTTCTAGCATAAGGCTTCCACGTTATATTTACTTTCATAAAAGTAACCGGTGATATGTAACATCCCCATAATCTCGGCACGTGATCTCTCAGTAAATATGTTCGTATTTTACGCGTCAGTACTGGATCTCATATTTTTGTGTCAGCACTTACGTCTTTCGTACTTCGTGCGATACAAGGTTTCTTGTTTACGGCAAGCTTGACCCTAATATTAAACAAGAATACTCGAAGTTTTTTAAATAAAGCCTAGAATCAAGGTTATTGCAAGAAATGGATTTACGCTGTTTTATTTAAACTGATCTTCTCGAACTGTTGTTGTTACGAATTTATATCAAATACTGAAGCTTTGGGATAGCACAAAATAGAAAAAATATTTTGCCCTGTGTAAGATTATGTCATAAATGTAATTCATCATTTAGAAACTTAGTGTGTTTTGACAATTCTGATCGTTCTTAAACAAGTAGCAACTTAGCAAGCGGGACATCATTCATTTGACGACAGCTAACTTTGTTAATTCAAGTCAACTCGTCCGAGCTAATGTGCGACAAACATCTAACTTTGATACGAGGTGAGAAGTATCTTGAGGTTTTATGAGTGGTTATATCTTGAGTGATGGAGGCTTACCTGTTTTACTTGAATGCTGTAAAGTTTTGAAAATTCATGGTTAACCATTTTGTGTCCCTATAAATGTGTTATAGGCGGACCTTTGGCTTTAATAACACCTGGTGGAAGGTGATGATGATTCCGACAATGGACCAAGTCCGCTCAACAAATGCCTATTCACTCTTCTCTTTAAAACTCCCAGGTCATAAGATCGTGGAAATATAGCCGCTGGAAGCATATTCCACTCTTTAGCTGTTCACATGATGAATGTAGGAGCGAATCTTTTTGTGCTGATATAAGGAATATTCAACATATACGAATAGTATCCGATATCTCATGCTTTTATGTTATCATAGGGCATCTGGAATCAGAGAATGTAATTCCTACACGCTCCACTGTGCAACCAGTAAAAGACTGCGAGGCAGGCGATTTTACGTCGATGCTCAATGACCTTATGATTATGATGATCTTATGACCTGGGAGTCTTTAAGAGAAGAGTGAATAGGCATTTGTTGGGCTGATGCGGTTCATCATCGAACTCATTTTCACCTTCTACCAGGTGTGATTGAGGTCTAGTTTATTTAATAATAATAATTTAAAAAAAAACACTCCGGGGGTTTTAGTCTATGCAAGTTCGACACACCAGGGGGTGGCCCTCACTGCCCCCTGCGGACCAAAATGGGTTTCCCCATGAAAAATAACTTTTGAAAAAATCTATGTGATTAGATATTAATTTTAAACGTAGATAAAATATGTATCTATTTAAATCTTAAAAATAATCACTTCAGTTTAATATATTCATTATTCATGTTTGTAAAGGATCATTGCTTACGCAAATTTATGATAACGAATTTTTCTCGATTCTTATTTGGGTAGAAAATTTTGGTATAATAAATTAAGACCCTCATTTAAACTAAAATTGCTGCGTTTAAATTTGACTATTAATGTTGACTCATTAGAATACAAAATTGAAGAGATTTAATATTTTTCGACGATAATTTTTGTCACAATAAATTTATATATGACTAAAGTCATTAGACGAATGAACAAACTAAAGTAAATCAGAATCGACAAATTAACATAATCTAAGAACTAATTGTGTGAAGAATACATTTTATACTCAAAAGATTTATATTTCATTTATGCATTAGATGACTATCAAATCGTCATTAAAATAAATCAGTAAAATCAAGTTTATCTATTACGAAAATTACAATTTGTTCTACATAAATTTTGCATGTTTTTGTTGACGTGTTTATAATAGGAAATTAAGTATAGCCTAAATTAAAGGTAAGTGTTGCCCGAACTGGGCTATGACCACAGTACACAAGTGTAAAGAGCGTCATAGTGACTCGCTTTGGTCTGTCGCGTTTCGGGATCAACTAGTGTATATCCAATAACTCATATATCTAGAGACCTTTAGTCGTGGTATATGTGGGGCGGCATGACGACGGAGATTATCAACGGATTTTCATCATTTGATGGTCGGTTTCGTTTCTGGACTATATTGTACTTAGCATCAGGCGCACTGTAGTCACTTTGTCGATATAGTGTAAAAATAAATATTCACAGAATCAAGTTCATGATGACGAAATCGGAACTTAATAGAGTCGGACCGAAACTTCGGCCGCTGCTTCAGTTATAGCCATATTTTGACAAGTTGCGTGCGAATTTTAATTACTTCTAGACAATATTTATATATATAAACAAAAACCTTAGATTTAAAAGCTTTTAAAATTACTATATATATATATATTATTTGCTTTTAGCCGATATTGAACTGAATTAAGAAGGATTCAGGATCAGCCGAATTGACCTGTAATTGAATACAGTCAAAACAGTTTATAGCGACATCGTTTAGAACAACAAACCTGTTATATTGAGCCAGAACAAAGGTCTCGGTCTGGAAGGGCCGTGGTCTCCTTCTGTGAGGATGTCATGTCCCAGAAGGAGGCCGCAGAGCGAGAACGGCAGAAAGCCGCTCGAAGGAGACACCAGGGTGCCGGCAACCGCCCTGGCGCATCAGTCCCAGCCGACCGGTTGGCTGATGTCTTTGGGGTCGTGGCTGCTCATGGTGGGGGCCCTGAGCAACTGATTTAGCGGCCCTCGAGAAGTTGACAGGGCATTGTGGCGTGCTCTGCCTAAATACAACGACCAGTATCGGGGAGGGCATCATCTTCCCCCGAGTTTGTGCCCGTCGGGCGCGGCGCGACGGGGCTGTGGCGAATTGATTACAGGTCCCACAGTCCCCGCCAATGCGCAGAAGTAGTCACCTTGGGGTTTTTAGTCGATATAAGTCCGACACACCTCGGTCGCGCAACCCCCCTGTGGGGCTGAGACGGTCCTATGAGGATTTTCCCCAAGTAAAAAAAAAAGAACAAAGGTCTCGGTAAAAAAGATGATTTTGTATCTCGAAAACATCGCTTATTGTTACGACTATTGGTTTCATAACTAAATATGAGTAGTCCCTTCGATGTCGTTATAAAAGACTCTGACTGTACTTATTAAAAGTAATTTAACAACCATAATCAGAGCAATCAGTGTTTTTTACACATGATAGAAACATCAGGCTGGGGCTGAAATTTCAATCCATTTAAAGGTTTTACCGCATTATACCGCATTATATATATATATATATATATATATGTATATATATATATATATGTATATATATATATATATATATGTATATATATATATATATATATATATATATATATATATATATATATATGTGTGTATATATATATATATATACTTATCGTATACGTTGATGTTAATTGAATATTGGAATCAGTCACAGTTTCGTTTAAAGTTGTAACTTATACATTCTACAATATTATCCTTTTGTGTTGTGTCTATATATGTATGTATATCTTTTTTCTTTTTTTGGAATTTTATTATTATTCTTTAATGTAAACTAGCTTTATATATTAATCACTGTGCATGCTGTGGTGCCCAATAATTGTGGGGCCATTTATATGTTCTATTTAAGTTCTATTTATCCTTTTGTTTTCTTGTCTAATGTTACCCATGTTGGGCACCCTATTATGTAAAATAAAATATATTTTAATATGGTTTACAATTAAAAAGAATCTAAAATAAAACTTAAAGAAATAATAAAAAAGGTGCGTCCTTAAATAGTGAACACAGCAAGCTGAATTAATTACATTATGTTAAATAAATTGCACATATAGAAAAAAT
Source organism: Automeris io (assembly GCA_036320925.1). Taxonomy (NCBI): domain Eukaryota; kingdom Metazoa; phylum Arthropoda; class Insecta; order Lepidoptera; family Saturniidae; genus Automeris; species Automeris io. The sequence continues at coordinate 2,305,318 of JAUDJH010000018.1, forward strand.
TATAGTAGTAAAAAGAAAGCGAAAGACATTTGTACGCACTGAAAAATCTTATGTTTGCCTGAGGGTAAAGAACAGTAAAAAATGTCAAAAGAAAACAAACCCTATTAAAGCTAGAGAACATTCTACTAAAAGGGAAGTGCTTACTAATATTTATTTTATAAAATGGAATAGAAAAAGGCTGAGATTAGAGAGTCTACTATCTTGACGAGGAACTGAAAAGTTTATCTTATTCCACAGTTTAGGGCAATCAATCAAATTATGTAACAATTTATATAAAAAGACAATATCTACAACTTTTCCCTTTGTGGTTAATATGGAGTAATGTATTGACGTGCATATAGTATTGGAACAAGGTAGGCAGCGTTCGCGTAATTAATTTTAATATTATATTAAATATTATAAGTAGAGTAAAAATAGAATGTACGTATGTAGGTAGTACATAAATATATGTAGGTACGTATTTCTTCACCTATAAATAATTTATTCCGGACTCATTTATTGTAAGAGCATGCAATGCTTTCATACATCTATGGAATGAATGCTACTGCTGCAATGCTTAAGTGAAGTGTAAGCAAAGTTAAAAGTAGCATCTATAAAACGCAGCTTTAGATACTTGAACTACAGCTAACCGCAAATTCTAATGTAATTAATAAAGTCCTGTCTAACATAGATTAATATTAACTACTACGGAACCAATCTCCATTAAGTAAGAGTTAATCGAACCGTGCCTAAATCTGAACTCCATTCGTTACTGGTGACCTGTGACTCCGTTCGGCATGGAGATAGGTATTGTCAAATCCGACTCGCCTTGGGCTCTACGAATAATCATTATTAGAGTCAAAGCGGTCATAGATTAAGAATTCAGAAGGACCAATTTATTGATATTACAATATTCAAACCTCGGTGATTTGAAATCACATTAAAACAGGAGAAGGTTCTGTATTAGACTGTTTTTTTTTTATATAGAGTATGTTCAACGATAACAGTAAATACACTTGTATGATGCGGTATATTTGTTTGTTAATTACAGCTATATTCACACAATCCATACACACACACAGGTACACGTAACTGCATATCTCTACAAAGAATAATACATACAAACTTGCTTACTTAAAAGGGCCCAAATTGTTTTTTTTTTTAATTAAAAGATCGCGCTAATGTTTTTTTTTATTTGAATTTGTATTAATGAATTTTATTGAATTTGAATTAATGAATACTTAATTTAATGAAGGAATATAATTTCTGGCTAATTTTTTCTTGAATATTTGTTAGTTTGAGATGTTTTGTAATAAACTGTGATTTTTATTCTATAAATAAATAAATAACTCTATCATTTATGGTTCGATTTGTGACAAGAAGTGTAGTTTTTATGTGTCTTCCGAGATAAAAACCTTAAAGCTTGAAATGATAACAGTAAATTTTATAGTTTTCCCCCTATATCTCCATTCTGGGTAGATCGATATTGAGTTTTGACTCGAAGTGTTGGCCTGGTTACTCAAGCTATGGTCACGAGCAGACCGGAGCGCCGCGGTGTCTTTTTCAGGAACGGAAAAACTCTGAGGAAGCATACCCAGAACTCCAGTCTGCGCAGTCTCAGTCTTGAATCCTTTGAACAGTTCATTTCTCATTTGAACAATACGGATTTATTTAGGTTTTAAAGATTTACAAAAATATATACTGGAATGATTATTATTTTTTTTATATGAGATACTTTAAGCGTAGCGGGAAGAGATATTTGTGTAGACCGACATGATCACTACGACCACCGATGGGTTTTTCTTAACTGTCGATGGTCCTTGTCGTTTTGTGGACTGCACCATGCTTACTGTTATATGTGATACGGTAAGAGATGGGCAAAATATAGTCTGATTAATGATGAACGATTACAAAATGTAGTCGTAGTTTTAATTTTCTTGCTCTGTAATCATGCTAAAATCCATTTATAACTTTAAGAAATCTTAAATCTGTATACAATCTGTAGTGTTAAAACATAAATAAACAAAATGCAGTCATATTAATGGTAAAAACGTAAAATGTAATCGTTAATAATTTTTATTAATCTGATTACATTTTTCCCATCTATGGATACGGTCACTGTATCGAGTCATTATAAAAAAAAAAAAAAAATATCTGTGAAAAAATTCATTTTGCGTATATCAATATGCTAGTAAAATAACATTTCACTTTTGAAAATGTTTTTTTACCGATGTGTCGCATCTCTTTATGTTTATAATTTAATCTATGGACTGCAGCCCGGGCGATAGCTGCAGGGAGCGATAGGCCCCACAATAGCTGTCGCTGGACTGTGAACTAGATAGGCCTTAAATTAATTAATGGAAGGGTTAGATACCCATCTCTTGTTCCATTACGCTTATACAAAGACCACGAAATTTCAGTATGAAAGGCGTTGCTAAAAATGTAATGTTAAAAAAAATTGAAGTGGTAGGGCCAGGAGCCGATTGGGGCATGACTAGTGATGAAAATGCCCGGGAATTTTCCCAAAGTGCCCAAAAATTTCTTTGGGAATATTCTCGGGAATTTACGAAATGTTCTCGGAAGTTTTGGGCACTTTGCGAAAATTCCCAGGCATTTTCATCACTAGTCATGACCACAGTACACGAGAGCAAAGACCGTCAGATTGACTCGCTTCGGTCTGTCGCGTTTCGGGACCAGACCTTCCGTTGTTGTATATTTGGGCCGATGTAGCAACGACCTAGTAGCCTAGTAAATCATGGACAGATTTCTAGACGCGGTAGCGCGAATGATAATTCGAATCCCTGCACGTATCTCTGAGTTTTTCTAGATACGTCTGAATTTACGCACCATACGCTCACCGGTGAAGAAAACATCGTGAGGAAGCCCGCATAGCATCTAACAGAAATGACACGTATAAATGCCCTGAGAAAGGCGGTTACCTACCTTACTGGTCACGTTGGGCACGATATATAAGCGCAAAATGGATACAGCCACTAATGTACGTTTTTGGGAGTCGAAGCTGCTCGCGTCCGTATGCTTTACCCTAGTTTCCCTACACGAGACTCCTGGGTGGCGCTAAACGAGCAGCAGCGAGTTGGTAGGGCGCCGGTGCCCGTCTGGATCGCGACCACAGTACATGGGTGTAAAGCCAGTCATAGTGACCAGTTTCGGCTTGTCGCGTTTCGGGATCAGCTTGTGTATATCCAGTAGCTCATATACCTAGAGACCTTCAGTCGTGATATATGTGGGCCGACATGACGATGTAGACTATCAATGGATTTTCATCCTTTGATAGTAGCTTTCGTTTTTAGACTACACTGTACTTACCATCAGGTACTCTGTAGTCACTATGTCAAGCCAGTGTAAAAAAAAAAGTAAATATCTGCTCACCCCATAATGGACATACCGTAACGATATAATATTACTATTATAATAATAATAATCCGACACTGACGCCCGTTCAATTGTTTAACGCCGTTATTAGATATTCAGGGAGCTTAGGGTAAACATAGCTTAAAATTCTTATCCTGGCTGTGCGCAGCCTACAAAATTTTCTACAAAACATTTTATTTCATAATTTTTGTTTATCCCGCTAACACAAAACATAGATTAAATTTTATTACTGCAGCCATTGTTATTTTTATAGCCGTGCAGTGCCTCATAAAAGTTACCCTGAAGCCTGGTTAAGTGATATTTGTGTTGCCTTGAAGAATTTTTACAGTACAGTGATTCTTGTCAGAAATTTATTACCAACCTCTCTAATTACGTTTATAATTGTGTTATTTATAAATCTAATTAATTAAATGTGTTTCAAAATAACCATTATCATCATAAACATATAGTAGATTATCATTTTCAAGGTATGCGTATAAACGCAAAGTAGATACAGCTATTAATATATATCTCCTTGCCCTGAAAGACATATAGCATGACGATATATTGTTACTATGTATTCTTATGGTTCTATATGTAAAAATGTGCATTCTAGACCGGTCTCGTTTCAATAAAAATACTTTTTTGTAATGTAATGTGTAATATTAAACGCCCAATTTAAATTATCGTCTTTCAAAAGAGCTTTTAAGAGGGTGTACACATCTGTATGTAGATAACTCGTCGCAACAAAGAGAGAGGCGCAACGGAGGAAAGAGAGTAAGTAATGCTATTACTGGCAGCCATTTTGTTAATGCATGTGCATTGCCTAGTACGAGCAACCCCACTGAGCCTTGCGACGGGAAAACTAGAAATAAAGTTTTGTTTACTTTGGACGACACTAATTCCGTAAATATTTTTAAATCATACTTGCTTGTAACGAATATATTATAACATCGTTTTAGGCTCATGATTATCCAATTACGCACTAGTGTTGTAATAACAATAGTGAACTCTGAGCGTGGTAAGGCTTCGTTTGTAATAGCCAACTTAAAATACTTGTATCACAATGTACTATTTTTGTAGTCATTGGAGGTTATATAAATAATTTTTTGAGCTATTTTATGACACATTGTTTAAAAGAACATATGAGATAGCAATTCTCTGATAAAAATAAAATCTGATGAAATAATAAAACTTACCACATATTAAATCAGGATTTTTTTCATAAAGCCCAAATTCACGCTTTGTCCGCCACATGAGTTCAAAATAAAAACCTCTCATATTAATTCACATGACCCCGTGAATAAGTTATGACGAATTACATTATCATACAAGGCGCTTTTCTGTGCTCACTCAAGTCCACACTCTTTCTGTCCTTTGCGACAGTATTAAAAGAGTTTATGAAGGAAAATATTTGTTTATTTATGCTCGTTATTTATGTGTTTTAAGACTATTGTATCATCCTTGTAATCTATGAGACTTGGTAGAAAGTGATGAAATAGGTGAGGAATTCACTTTGCGCTTAAATGTCGTGCCCAACATGACTATCATCAGCTCATCGTCGTTATCAGGGCACTGACACATGGTATTTCTATTAGACGCTATGCGGGCTTCCTCACGATTTGTTTCTTCACCAGTGAGCATATGGTGTCTATATCCGTACCTAATCTGGAAAAATCCAAAGGTACGTACCGGGGCTCGAACCTATGACTGTTCGCGTGGACACGCATGGAAACCGGCACCATATTCACCAAGCCACCACAACTACAAAATGCAAAATGTCTTCAACCTTTTCACGTGCATTTGAAATTAAATTTTGTATTAAGCATTCCTTTACCATCTATACTTGCTTTCAAATTAAATAATTTAACAATACTAAGCCCGGCTCGTGAACATTTACGGCTTAAAATTCACTTGGATGTCTGTAAAATGTATCTTCAAGTAAACTTTTACAGTTATTCGTGCTATAATAGATTTTCTCCACCAAGCTTTCCTGTCTATGAATGTTTGAACAGTTTATATACTTTTATTTATTCAATAAATTTGTACATATATACATTAATGATGATGATGATGTCCTAGCCGCATTCGGCCACGGCGACCGTTTCAACACCGATTAATAAAATCGAGGTCCAGTTTTCAGAAACAGTCAATTGCGCAGGAGGTATTTAAGTGCATAACTGGACGCGCTGCCAGAAAAGCACTCTCTCGTCCGTACTCCCTCAGGCCCGATGGAATGGAGAACCAGTACGATCGGGAGGGAGCAGGATGCAGGTTTAGTCGAGTTTTCCCTCTCTGAACACCTGGTTGAATTGCGTTGTTAAAGAGATACCTTAGTCGCCTTTTACGACACCTCAGCAAGAAGAGGGGGGTGCTATTCTATTCTGCCGGCAGCTACCACGGCTAACATATATATTACAATACTAATATATCGTCATAATATATTCCTTTCGAGGTGAGCAGTGACACATTATAGGCTGTTTCCACTGTGCGCTTATTTGTTGTTTTTTTTTTATTTGCACGCAATTTGCTGTTGATCGGAAAACGCCCCTACAACTCCACTAAACAATGGCAGCGACTACTTAAAATTTTCAGCCAGCGGAGTTATGAATTGGGCGGCCAACCAGGGAAAACCTATCAGTGATCTGCAAGCGTTACGGAAGCGACTACTTTGAGAGGAAATGCCGGAAGAAACTCAAAGTAACATTTGAGTGGAATAATAATTATAAATAAAGCCTTGTAATTATAATAGAGAAAAAATATTGCCTACTATAAAATTTTACATTGGTAGATTCTTTTGGTGGTAAGGCGATTTCTCGAACTGGGTCGTGACCACAGTACACAAGTGTAAAGACCGTCATAGTGACTCGCTTTGGCCTACCGCGTTTCGGGATCAGCTTGAGTATATCCAGTAACTCGTATACCTAGAGACATTGAGTCGTGGTATATGTGGGCCGACATGACGACGGAGACTATCAATGGATTTTCATTCTTTGATATTCGCTTTCGTATATGGACTACACTGTACTTACCATCAGGTGCACTGTAGTCACTATGTCGAGCCAGTGTAAAAAAAAATGTATAAATAACCCGTATTATATATTGGACGTTAGGAACACGCTCGCCGGAATATCATTCTACAGCCCGACGACATGGCAAAGGAAAGTGTTGTAAATTGAACTAAGATTTCTATTATTTGATTTTTTTTGTGTAGGGTGTTGCCCGACTTGATTATGAGGATAAGGTACTGGGGTTTGGTGATGATGAGGCTAGCGGTACCGTGCTTAACCACACCGCGCTTTATTGGCCGACACTTCGTTGCGACTGCTTTTGAAAGAATTCGCCAGCGCTAGTGATGCGGGCGGCATACGTTTGCACGTATCGATTGTTAGAGAGGAGAATTAATGGAAAGTATGACCGGTGGTCGTGGGTGTGGTTTTAGAAAGACACGAATTTGGCGTTTTACAGTTTATTTGCACTTTAAGGCACACCGAACTGCAACGTACACGTACGTACTCCCGCCTTGGGTCTCGGTAGTCGACTAAGTTGCAAGCGTCCCGTGCGCGCGCGCATCCTCTTACCCCGCACGTCTCGTAACGCCCTAACGACCCTTAAGGCGACAACTGCGTATCGGGTTACGTCTACATGCTATAAAAGGAATAAAACAAGTAACAGTAAAGTCAGAGAATTTTTTAGTCCTAGCCGGGATGTGAGTTATCGTATAGCTGTGATCTCTCAAACCCGCGGGCTGTATTATATCAAGGAAGGGAGAGGGTGGAACAAGGTTAAATAGTTTACCTTACCTTAAGTACATTAGGTCGGTGGTGCGTTGTGATGCGCTCTGTCGAAGTACACTAGGCGGTATCGGGGGAGGCAGCGTCTCCCCCCCTGATTGTGCCTGTCAGGCGTGGCGTAGTGGGGCTGCGGCGAATCGACTACAGGACCCGCAGTCCCCACTAATTTGGTAAACGCAAAAGTAGTCCCCTTGGGGTTTTAAGCTGGTAATAATCCGGCACACCCCAGCTGCTAGCTTCTTCGAGGCCGGGACGTTTCTATGAGGATTTTCCCCAAGTAAAAAAAAAGTACCTTAGGTACCTTAAGAATTACGTATATGGTATTACCGTAAACATAAATAAAAAAAGTAACTTTAAAAGAAACATTGCTTACAAAAGTGATAAGCAATATCACATTGCGCTGAAAATATTAAACTTGATATCAGAACTTATCCCGTCGTAGTTTTGTTCGCAATTTCAAAGAGGTAACTTGTCGCGTTTTCGCCTCAAACTACGTTCGGAGTGAACAAACAGATAAACATTGTTTGGATGTATTTAGTTGTGTTTGAAAGTTGTTCCTGTTTGATTCTAAAGTTCATTATTAAAGCGTTATTGTTAGTTTCAAACAGCCTGTATATCCAATTGACGCTCTTATATATATAAATAATTAAATATGCTTGAAAGTGTCCAGAGGAGAGCTAATAAAACTCCGATTGGGTTACGTAAAAAAAGTTATGAGGAGAGATTGAGAATTCTTCGTTTGACATCAGTTCAAGAGCGACGCCAGCGCGGAGATCTCATCGAGACATATAAGGTACTAGCTGACTCGGCAAACGTTGTTCTGCCATATAAATTATAGCAGACCAGCCACGCTTTGCTGTGACTGGTTTTTGAATAATTACTCAATCTAGTCAACGGATAGCGCCATCTTTTAGAATCGGTTGGAGCTAACTGTAAATTATGACTGCTAAATAATAAACAAATAATTTGCAATAAAATAATATTGCGACTATGAATTGAGATGAAAACTATCCTATCTTTTAAATTAGATCAAACTTCACGTGGTGTGTAAATTTCATTAAAATCGGCTTAGTAGTTTAGGAGTCCATCGCGGACAAACATCGTGACAGGAGATTTATATATATTAAGATTAACAGGGAAATATAACTGCTCCAAGCTATGCAATACTTTTCAAGTCAATAGTTGCCAGTGCTCGTTGTGTGAATGATGTGCGGCTGGTTCGTTGGAACTCAAAAACGTATATTGCTTACCACTCACTTGATAATAGAATTTTGCAAGTTTGGAATAAATTACCTCAGGACATTGTTGACGCGCCATCAACGAATAGTTTCAAACTTAGACTGGATGGATGGCTCTCATCTCAGTCAGTCTTTTTAAGTTGAACATACCAGCTAAGACATAGGCATATCAGCTAATAGCTGCTCGCCTATTATTTGTTTTTTTTTATTTATTATTTATAAGGGCTTTTGCCATTTTGACATATCAGCCTCATTTTGCCCAATACGGTGAAATACATCTCAGTTCTGAGAGAATCGCTGATGAGTCAGTGCTACCATTTCCACGAACAATTTCATGGCATTCTCTGTCGGATCACATAGGATGCCATGAAAGGCATCTATATCAAATAAGCTGATTCTATATTGGCTCATCAGCGACGCTCTTGCACTTTTATTCCGGTCACACTCCATCAGCAAGTGATGCATATCCTGCCGTCTTTCACAGTACTGCTGTTAGGCGAGTCTCTTTTCCTCATACGATATGCAAAACTTGCTGATGGATAGTGAACGGAATAAAGTTTCAAAGCTACCTTGATATAGTGTATGCTTTGTACGCTATCACTAAACCATGGGGAATGTAGGGGCTGACACTGTATGACGCTCTTATATAGTTGCGATACTTGAATATTTTTAAAGGTCGTAGATTTTTTGCAAATAATGTACTGATTTCGGCACCACATGAAAGAAAACATCGTGAGGAATCCCGCATGGTATCTGATAGAAATGTCTTGTGTAAGTGCCCTTTTTTCCCCTAACGGACCTTCAGGGGGCAGTGAGGGCCGCTCCCCGGTGTTTCGGACTTACACCGACTAAAACCGCCGGGGTGTTCCTTCTTCCGCCTGATATATATGTATTTACCAGTGACGTGCATAGGGTAATTGGACAGGGTAGGCACAATTCGCGTAATTAATATGTTTATCGTATTATGGTAGTAAATATTATATTGCTGTCATAGGAAAGATAGACGGCGTGAATATAGAATAGATAAAAATAAATGATTCATTTTTTTGTTCAACTTCAAGCAATTTATTCCAGACTTATTTGTCATAAGGGTATGCAAAGCTTGCATGCATCTATGGAATGAACGCTACTGGTATTTACTTATATATAAGTATTTCTAACAGTATTCATAACAATAGATGTAGGTACATTGTACAGAGTACACCCACTCAATCAATAATCCTAATGGGCAGGTGCGTTCAGACAGGATTGAAGGCTTCACTTGGCTGCACGACCGTACTCAAAACGATAACTAGATTAATCTTAGACTATGGCGATGAATCGACATACGCTCATTAGATCTTTAACCTCTTTGATATACAGGTTAAGTTTTTTTTAAATAGAATTGTATGTCTTGCAAGATCAATGTGGAACATTGTTGTCACCTTAGGGAGGGGTCCACTAAATATTGATAGTAGAGCTCGTGAACTTGTTGATGATGATTCTTTGAATGATAATAAAATGCAGAACATCCATCATCGACGTTAAGACGTCTGTCTCGCAGTTTTTTACCGTTTGCAAAACGGAAAGTATTCTCAGGAGCTATATTCTCTAATTCCACCAAACACTATTTCATTATAAAACACTAGACACCGTATGAAGTGCCATCCATATATGGTGGATGTTCTTTGTCTGCACGAAAAGCTTCGCTTCTACATTTTTCCTGGGAACAGCTAAGGAGTGGAATATAATTCAATTGAAAATGTTACCACGTTCTAATGACTCGACCGTTTATTAATCTGGTCAAACTCATGTAGTTTTCGTAGATCACATTAGTTATAAAGGGATTCGTGGACAACTTGAGATAGTGCTAGCATCGTCGTGGATATACTGTGGAAGTGTGTATACAAACTGAGAACTTATATTTACTATCGAGAGTCAATATTGAGTTGCAAACTCAATAAGACAAAGCAGATGTTACTTGTTTATGTCATAAAGTTTGAGAGCGAGACACTGTAGGTCCGTTCTCCATTTAATGCTATATTTTTAAATATATTATTTAAAGACCACAGTACTATAGCTAATAGACATTCACCGTATATATATTTTTTTTAAGAATTACTATAATTAAAGACTATCAGGTGCAATGTAGGCTCTTAGTGGAATTAATATAAAAAACACAAATAAAACCACGACACAAAACTGTGTCACGAGAGTTAGGAAATATGCAGACACGGACACCCAGAAAGTCCTGCTATCAATATATTCTTAAATACCAACAAGCGTGATAATGGTAACAGTGGTGTGTCAGATAAAAAAAATGGACAACATAAAATTTCCACTACTGGCTCGAGCTTAGGGTGTCTCGATCTCCTGATTTTAATCAAATTATGTTGTTTATTAAGTGAGTTTTAATAAGCTAACGAAATATAGAAGACGTATTGCTTCATTTTACTACGTACTATATTATCCATCTCGTATTTTATAATGGGCTTTTTCTAGATTATGACATGAGGTTCTTCCCAAAAAGGAGGAAAAAACGCTCTTCTAAGTCAGCCACGCAATGATAACTCTCCTCTTATGACATGAGGTACTTCCCAAAAAAGAGCGAAAAACGCTCTTCTAAGTCAGCCACGCAATGATAACTCTCCTCTTATGACATGAGGTACTTACCAAAAGGAGCGAAAAACGCTCTTCTAAGTCAGCCACGCAATGATAACTCTCCTCGTGTTGCAGTTGTCTATAGGTCACAGTAACTGCTTACACTCAGGTGACCTGTTGCCATATTTATCTTCCTTTCATATAGAAAATACCATGGTTCTTACCACTCCTGTTCTGTGGGAGTGATTTAGCTTTCATAATCATCAATCTGCACCTATCCACTCTTGCACTTAAGCCTCTCGCGAGGTTCCTCAGCGAGGCCGATTGGTTATTCCAGTGCAACAATTTTCTGCCATTTTATGCAAGTCGTCGCTCCACTTAGCCAAATGGCGTTCTACACTACATTTACTCAGACAGTCTTACTCGGTACTAACAGTTATCGCTTCTTCGGCAAATGCCATCAGCCCATTGCCACTTCAGCGAGCTAATTCTCTGAGCTATGTCGACTTTAGTTCTCTGAGAGATCACCTCATTCTCATTCGATCCTTCAAAGAAACTTTGAGCATTGCACGTTCCACAGCACGCTGGACGACCATTTTTTAAACTTGTCACACCATTCTAATACTCTTATCGCTTTACCAATTTACAAGTAATTTTATAGCAACACTAGAACAGTGGATCACAAACACAATGATATATGATATAAACGCTATAGCATTATTCAAATGGATGTTCAATTCACTGCATCTGAACACGGCGAAGTTGTAATGAAATTCTGATATATTGTTACATTACTGTATAATATTCCTATTATTATGTGAGACAAGTTGTCATACTGTTTAGATTCGACTTGCATATCGGTGTTTAACGTATTGAAAAAATCTGACGCTACAAGAGAAACTTTCAGTGCATTATGCTTTTTTAAACTTTTTCTGTCTGTATTTTAGTCTGATCACGTTTTCTTTTATGCCTCATTATTATAAAGATATATATTCTGTGGTTATTGCAAAATTAGAATTGCAACTATGTTATTTTTATTTTCACTTAATAAATCAAAACACAGTAAAATTGTAAAAAAAAAAAATTCTTTGATTCTACTAAAACTAATGAAAAAAATTAATAGTATAATTAAAAAGAAAAAACTTTTTTAAGTGAAAGAGTTAAATTGTTAAAATAACAAAAAAGCAGTGACGTGCATAGAGTATTAGGACAGGATAAGCAGATTCTTATAATGAATCTGAATATTATATAAATAAAAATAAATATTAATAAAAATATTAAAAAGTACTAAATAAATAAAATATTAATGATTAATGAAATATTATATTACTTTCATATGGAATATAGAATCCTTTTTTTGTTTAAATTATTCCAGCCCTGTTTATCATTTAGGGCATGCAATGCTATTATACATTTATGGAATGAACGCTACTGATAAAGAGTATAAGCGTGGTAAGCAAACAAATAAATAGGCTAAAGGCTATGTCACACAGAAAATAAAATACATTGTCACGCTTTCTGCTCGCTATCTGTTTAACAAGACAAATTATATTAGATATACAAACCGAACTCAATTTGAATAAATAATAATAGTATATCGTCACGTTATAACCCTTTCGAGGTGAGCAGAGATGCATGTAGTTGTAGTATCCATTTTGCGCTTAAATGTCGTGCGGAATGTAACCAATAGCCCACCTGATCGCTGGTCTCAAGGCTACACGTGACATTTTTATTAGATGTCATGCGGGTTTCCTCATTATGCTTTTCTACACCGATGAGCATGTGGCGTCTAAATCTGTACGTAAACCGAAATAACACAGAGATAAGCGCGGGAATTCGAAACTTACACGTTCCCGCGCAAGGAAACAGATTCATTATCCAGTAGATCACCACAGCGACAATTTGATTAATAATATTATCGAGGAGTGAAAGGCTATTTGGTTTAAGCGACATTTTTTGGTGATATAGTAATTTATTTTAGGAATCAGCGTTTTTTACCGATTCCAAAAATATAATAATAATAATGTATTTATTTATTTTTCCTCACAAACAAAAACTGAATCACACAATAATAGAAATATTTACAATAAAAATGTTTGTAAGGAACTGGTGTCTGCTGTAGGTTTAACACCTGTGGTACAGATCGCCAGGTCCTCACACCCGTTCTTTTATTATCACTAAAATATAAATTATGTAATTTTTTTTTTTGTGTTTGTATGTACGTGTGTGTACGTGCTTGAGCATAGTGTTTCTATTATATTGTAGTCAAGTGTAAGTAATAATTACTATATATATATATATATATATACATTACTATATCACCAAAAAATGTCGCCTAAACCGAATAGCGTTTTACCCGACGACAAAGAATTAACTCAGTTTTAATAACTATACCATTAAACTATATCTCTTAATTCTTAGAATATATAAATGTCTGTATCCAACAAAGGAACCAGTTAAAATCTAAATGTATTTAAGAAAAATCCAGATTTACAAGCCGGAATACAAACTTTTTATGACGGATTAAATACGTTTCTTCGGTTTTAATAGCAATTCAGCTTTGTTACAAGCTATGCCATAGATTAAGCTCATAAAACCCGCAACCCACCAGATTGCATGGGTCATAACAGATAAACGTTGGCCGTAATTTAACTCCACCCTCTTCGGAAGTATGCGTCCCTTGTGTAGAACGGAGTTTCGCCCCTTTAGTTTGTATCCGAACCTTATTGGGACGAGATATTGCGATATCGGCTTCTCTTTGAAGTTTTCCTATGGAACGTAAAAGGAAAATAAATATCATAATCTAAAAAATAAAGCAAACATACATACAAAAATGCTAGCATGATATTCTACTGCTTTACTCTTTAATTTTATCTAGTATTTTGTGGCTAACGGAGACTTCGCAGCATAATTAGATTGCAACGACACAGAAAAAATGATTTTTTGATACCTTGGCCTTAATGCTTCGCATTTAGCTATTTTAAAGTAAAATTGTAACAAGAAAAGTAAAAATATATTACGGAAGAAATAATTAAAAAAAAAATCATCCAGGGCTTCTACGTTCAAAATGCCAACAGCTAAGGAGTGGGATAGCTTCCAGCGAGCATATTTCCACGATCTTATGACTTAGGAGTCTTTAAGAGAAGAGTGAATAAGCATTTGTCGGATGGACGCTGTCCGTCGTTGGATTCATCTTCACCTTCCACCAAGTTTTTTTTTTTTACATGGCTCGACATAGTTACTACAGAGTACCTGATGGTAAGCACAGTGTAGTCCAAATACGAAAGCGACTATCAAAGGATGAAAATCCATTGATAGTCTACATCGTCATGTCGGCCCACATATACCACGACTGAAGGTGTCTAGGTATATGAGCTACTGGATATGCACAAGCTGATCCCGAAACGCGACAAGCCGAAACTGGTCACTATGACGGGCTTTACACCCATGTACTGTGGTCGCGATCCAGACGGGCACCGGCGCCCTACCACCTCGCTGCTGCTCGTTTAGCATCACCCAGGAGTCACGTGTAGGGAAACTAGGGTAAAGCCTACGGGCGCGAGCACCTTCGACTCCCAAAAAAAGCGTGATTGGAGTCAAGCGTTACCCGTAAATAATAACAATGAGTATATACAGAATGATTTTATAGACGAGGGAGATATTCAGGATACAATAATTTGTACCTTCTTTTAACTAATAAAAATGTAAATAACTATATTACCTAACAAATCATAAAGAAACATTAATCAACAAATGAGAATTGAAAAAGTTTGGACACTGTAGCGCGTGTGACGCATGATTGAATGGTAAGAAGATATAATTCCTTTTACGTGATTTTAAATAAACAGGTAATAATTGACTTGCTTCCCTTTAGTACTTTATCCTGGCTTAGGAGAGACCAAATACCTACTTAATAATTAATAGTTATTTATTTTATCATGTGTATCATTGCTCCTAAATATGTTAACTTTAAATTACGTTGTTTTAATAGAAATATTAAGATATCACTATTTCTACATATTTGTAATTAGAATCGAATGCTGAATATCCTCCTTGAATATATCTGTACACGCCATTATACTGTATACCTGTGTATATTTCCGCAAGCCTACCGCCAGATGGCGTCATACGGTGGGCAAACGTCTCACTCCGTCGGACGCAACTATACCGGGCACATCAGATTTGTATCGGAAGGCTTTTTATTAATTTATTTACGGCTACGGACCTAGTTATATTGTTTTTTTGAGCTCGCTGTGTTTTGTGTTGCGTGGGACAATTATATTTAGCACGGAGTTGGCATCAGTAAAGGATTTTCGGACTTTTATCTTCGGGCACACGACCGTGTCAGATTCACTGCCCCGGAAGCTGGTCTGGATCCAGGCAGGCAGAGACACCACGGCGGAAAGGTAAGCGGAATAGATACATGTATATTTTATAATGGTCGTGTGCATTTACTAGGGCCCAAGGAAAGATAACCTACCAGTACCTACAAAATTACAGTCCACTATCTTCCTTGTTAGGAAAACCCAGTGCAGCCCTGAGTGGCGTGCACATATTTGCTGGTACCTTCGAGCGCGGATAGTTATCTTTACGGAATAATTACGGTCTCGGTTTTAATAAGCATAAAAAAGTCGGTGGTAGCTTACAAAAATTGTGTTATTCGGCTATTGTTTTTTATATCGGATTTGTAGGTAAAACGGTTGAAATAGGCTTATTGAGGTGGTAGGGCACTAGCCTGAACTGGGTCGTGACCACAATACACAAGTGCAAAGACCGTCATTGTGATTGGCTTTGGCTGTTACGTTTCGGGATCAGTTTGTGTATTTCCAGTGTTGTTTATACCTAGAGGCCTTCAGTCGTGGTATATTTGGTGCGGCATAGGGACAGTGACTGTCATCGCTTGGTGGTAGTTACCGTTCTTTAACTACATCGTTATTTCGGTCGGGTGCGCTGTAGTTAATTTGTCGAACCATTGTTTTAAAAGGTAATAATTTTAGGTTTTTCGGTATTAATTTAATTTCGGGTATTTTCATAAGTTTTGTATATTACGCAGTTCATTATTTAGAATTGGATCTCAGTAGGTACATTTGGTAAACTCGGGTAGTTCGGATTTGCACGTAATCGTTTCTAGGTAGTTTCTAGAACGAAATATTTCGGGTAAAATATAACTTATTTTAAGGCAGTTAAGTTGAAATTGCAAAGATGGCAAAGTCATTGGAAATTAAATTTAAAATTGAATGTGATTGGTTCAAAAGATCTGTTGAACTAATTGAGACATCGGAATATAGTACGTCGGTATTATCAGCAAGGTTGCGTAAGCTTGAGAGTCGTTATAAAAACGCCACAGAAATTTATGAAGAATTGTTGGAGGGTACCTACGATGATAGAATGTTTGCGGAGTTCGACGCACGATATGAAGTTCTAAATTGTCAGTATGATAGTTTACTGGCATTCTCGTCGGAACATTTTGGGGCCCCAAAACCAACGGGTCCAGAGTCGAACTCAGCCGGAAATAATAAGGCTCGGCTGCCACAAATAAATCTCCCGATATTTGATGGTGATTTATTTATTTGGTGTGGTTTTATGAATTTATTTAAATCGCTTGTTTTGTCTCGGACGGATATGACGGATACTGAGAAGTTTCATTATTTATTTTCACACGTACAAGGAGAACCTCAAGGCTTAATACAACATTTAGATATGGTTGATTCTTCGTTAAATATTGCCTTAGAAATATTAAGTTCACGGTATGATAATAAGCGTTTATTGGTGGATACTTATATTGCACGGATATTTAATATGGAAATATTAAGAGATGTTAAACTTTTACGGTCATTAGTTTTAAATCCTTTGCTCACATGTACGCGAGCATTAGAAGGCCTAGGCTTACCTGTAAAACAATGGAGTTATATTCTTGTACACATTACGGCTAGGAAGTTACCATCTGACATAAAAGCACGATTTGAACAGGAATACGGCGGTTCTACAACGGAGTTACCTAAATTTTGCGATTTGTTAACATTTTTGCAACAGGAATGCAATAGAATTGACACGAATAATGCCCCTGAATATCGTCAAATATATTCGTACACATGTCCCAATAACAATAATAACAATAACGGTAATAGTTTTCCTCGGCCCGCGCTGCAAAATTATCAGTCGGCTAGAAAAAATATACGCGCTAGAAATGTTAGATATGTAAATAATGTAATGCCAGCTAACTCACGGTCCAATAATCGTGCCGACCTGTGTACATATTGTTCGGCTCCGGGACACAGTATAATTAATTGCGGTAAGTTTAAAAATATTTCGGCTTATGATCGTAGGATGTGGGTTCGCAATAATGGCTTATGTTTTAAATGTTTTAATACACATAGGGCTTCTCAGTGTAACATGTTTATACCTTGTGAGAATTGTGGTAATGTCGGACACAATAAATTAATTTGTAGATTTAATAATCGATATCAGCCGCCGCAGAATCATAATATGTTTGAGAGAGCTGGGTTCGAAATGCGAGACAGGCGCGGAAGCGTGCGCTCGTTTAATGGTAACACATTGAACGTAGCGGCACAGCGGCCGGAACGTAATGGTGACCGGAGTGCGGGTTCGATGCGCGCTCAGCCGGTGCAAGACGAAAGTGAAACTCGTTATGCGCTTACTACGGGAGTCCAAGCGCAATAGCAATTAGGGTCGGAGATATCAGAGTCTCCGACAACGACCCCTAAATTAAAAAAGAACATTATTTTGCCTACGGTTATTGTCAATGTTTTATCAATAAATGGTGATGTATTTAAGGCTCGCGCATTATTAGATTTTGGTTCTCAATTAAGTATAGTACGTAGTGATTTAGTTAATCGGCTCGGTTTAAAGAGATACTATAACATTACTTCATTGTCGGGTGTGGGCGGATTACCTGCGCAAAAAAGTAATGCTATTGTCAAATTATATTTTTCATCGGATCGGAATAAAAATAATATTTTATTATCAGTTAATGCGATTGTATTGAAAACCCCAACAAGTTATATTCCCCCGCTTCTCGGCTATACAGATAATTTAGATATTTCGGACATGGGTTTTGCAAATTTGTCTCAGGTGGATATTATTTTCGGCTGCGATATCCTCGGGGAAATAATTGAGGGCAATAAGGTGACCATACGGCCAGGTGGACCTTATGCCATGGACACGATTTTTGATCTCGCTATATTTGGAGAATTATCACTACCGATGAAAGGTGATATTTTACCTCGGACCTCGGATTCTTTTACGGGTGTTTCTTTAATAGAAGCGGTGGAACGTTTTTGGAAATCGGAAGAACCTCCAAAATTAATTATTAAAAATCCTGTTGAGGTTCAATGCGAAGAAATATTTACCAACTCGGTTCAACGTTGTTCGGACGGCAAGTACATGGTTCGGCTACCATTGATACCCGGTCATGCAGAGTTAGGCAACTCGCAGACTACTGCAGTTCGACAATTCTTATCACTGGAACGGAGAATGAAATGTCAGCCTAAATTTAAGGCAAAATATATCGAATTTATTAAAGAATACATTGATTGCGGTCACATGCAGCCTGCGGAATTTGACATTAATTCGGGACATGAACATTATTTCTTACCACATCACGGTGTTTTCAAAAGGTCAGGGGATACGGAAAAAATACGGGTCGTGTTCAATGGCAGTTCTAAGACTACTTCCGGTGCTAGTCTTAATGACTGCTTATATTCAGGCGAAAAATTACAAAATGACATTACAAAAATTATTTTGGCTTTTCGGGTGCCTTTATTTGTTTTTACGGCGGATATTAAAATGATGTTTAGGATGACTTGGATACATCCTGATGATCGGAGATATCAACTCATCTTATGGCGTGAGAATCCCTCGGAACCTTTGCGAGTCTATGAATTGACAACAAATACGTACGGTCTGAAGTCTAGTCCCTTTATCGCTATTCGGTGCTTACATCAACTGGCTACAGACGAAAATAATCGCTTTCCTAGGGCAGCAAAGCTGCTAGTTAACAACTCATACGTGGATGACTTGAACGGAGGTGCGGATACAATTACGGAAGCTCGTGAAATTCGGGACGAGCTGATAGGTCTCATGAACTCAGCTGGCTATGAGTTGCGAAAGTGGTCAACTAATCGAGCGGAAATTTTGAGCGATATTCCTTATGATTTCTGTGAGTCACCTCGAATTTTCGAAGATGATGACAGCCTCGGTTTTGTTAAGATTTTGGGTATACAATGGAACCCTTCATCGGACACTTTCACTTATAGGATTCGTAACTTACCACCTGAAACAGCGGTTGTTACTCGGCGCAGCATACTTTCCTCGCTAGCTAAACTGTTCGATCCCTTAGGTTGGATTTGCCCTATAGTATTTCGAGCTAAATTATTATTGCAAGAATTGCTTAGTGACGGAGCTAAACGGGTAGATTGGGATGCACCAGCTCCTGCATACCTAGTAGGAAAATGGAATGATTTTGTTTCGGACTTGCCTTACATACAAAAATTATCTATACCTCGGTGCTTAAAATCTGACGGTGATGTAATCTTTTCTCTTCACGGCTTTTGTGACGGTTCTTCTTCGGGTTATGCAGCTGCAGTATATTTACGGACGGAAAATACTTATGGTGAAGCTTCGGTTCGCCTTATGATGGCTAAATCTAGGGTTGCCCCCCTAAAGACGAAAATGACGATTCCTCAGTTAGAACTCAGCGGAGCAGTTCTATTAGCTAACTTACTGCAACATGCGTCTGCGGCCATAGGTGATCTCTCGGTTCAGTTATCGGAAACTATCGGCTGGTGTGATAGCTCTATTGTGTTGGCTTGGTTGAAGACACCACCGCACAAACTAGAAGTTTTTCAAGGCAACAGAGTATCACAAATAAATAATATTAATTTACCAATTCGGTGGAGACATGTACCCGGCACTTTAAACAGTGCAGACGTGGCATCTCGCGGTTGTTCTGCTGCTCAGCTTTTAAACCATTCGTTATGGTGGAGCCCTCGGTGGTTATGTTGCTCAAGTGAATCTTGGCCACAAGAGCATACTGAAATACCAACTAATTTACCTGGTTTACGGTCTAAATTTATAACAAACACTACCATTTCGGATACAGATATTTTTTCGGATATTATCGGTCGGTACAGTTCTTTTGACACTATTGTCAATGTAACTGGATTTATTCTTCGTTTTATACATAATTGTCGGCATAAGTCTCGGACTTATGATAAAACAATTTCGGTTTCGGAACGTCGCATAGCTCTAACATATTTAATTCGGTCGGTACAGAGCATGCATTTTAATGACTATATTTCGGCTTTAAAATCGGCTAAACCTATTCGCGATTCGGCAAGAAAGCTTAATCTCTTCCTTGATAGTGACGGCTTAATACGCGTAGGTGGACGCATTCGGCATTCGGACTTACCATACTCGGCTCGGCATCCTATTTTACTTCCTGGAAAAGATAATTTCTCAAAATTGTTAGTAGAATATCATCATAAAACGCATTGTCATGTCGGAGCTAATGCTTTAGCGGCAATATTATCACGGTCCTATTGGATATTGTCTATGCGTAAATTGACTCGGAGTGTTACCTTTCAGTGTGTACAATGCTTTAAAACAAAGCCTCGGTCTCAACAGCCTTTTATGGCAGATTTGCCTCCTGATCGTGTTCGGTGTAATCGTGCCTTTGAAGGCGTAGGTACTGACTTTGCCGGTCCCTTTTTTATTAAAAGTAGTAAATTAAGAAATGCTCGGATATTAAAATGTTACTTATGCATATTTGTATGTTTAACTACTAAGGCGGTTCATTTAGAAATTGTTTCGGAATTATCAGTTGAAGCTTTTGTCGCGGCTTTTACTAGGTTTGTATCTCGGAGAGGACTTCCCTCCCTAGTGCGTTCGGACTGCGGAACAAATTATGTCGGTACGGATAAATATTTAAAAGATGTTTACATATATTTAAGAGACCATCAGTCGGATATATCACGTGAGCTAGTACAACGGAATATTACTTGGCTGTTTAACCCCCCAAGTAGTCCAAATATGGGTGGACTTTTTGAAGCGGCAGTGAAGTCTGCCAAGACTCACATGTATCGAGTTCTCGGTGATAGTAAGCTCACTTTTGAGGAGCTTACTACGTTTTTTGCAAAGGTCGAGGCGGTCATGAATTCGCGACCTCTTTGCCCCTTAAGTACGGACCCAACGGATTTAGAGGTGTTGACTCCCGGACATTTCCTTATCGGACAACCTCTGGTAGCTTTACCGGAACATCCATACACGGATATTAATGTAAATAGACTTTCACGGTTTCAACAAATACAAAAGCTAACGCAACACTTCTGGTCGAGATGGAAAAATGAATATCTGCATACTTTGCAGCACCGGACGAAATGGACGGCTCATCCGGAATCTTTGAGTATCGGTGATTTAGTATTAGTTAAAGAAGACAATCTGCCATCTTTACAATGGAAACGGGCTCGGATTATACGGTTACTCCCCGGTTCGGACTCTGTAAACCGCGTTGCAGAGGTTAAGACGCGCAGCAGCACTTTGGTACGGCCGATATCAAAGTTGTGTAAGCTGCCCATCGGTAATTAGGTAGGCTTATTCCCGGGGGGGAGGGTATGTACACGCCATTATACTGTATACCTGTGTATATTTCCGCAAGCCTACCGCCAGATGGCGTCATACGGTGGGCAAACGTCTCACTCCGTCGGACGCAACTATACCGGGCACATCAGATTTGTATCGGAAGGCTTTTTATTAATTTATTTACGGCTACGGACCTAGTTATATTGTTTTTTTGAGCTCGCTGTGTTTTGTGTTGCGTGGGACAATTATATTTAGCACGGAGTTGGCATCAGTAAAGGATTTTCGGACTTTTATCTTCGGGCACACGACCGTGTCAGATTCACTGCCCCGGAAGCTGGTCTGGATCCAGGCAGGCAGAGACACCACGGCGGAAAGGTAAGCGGAATAGATACATGTATATTTTATAATGGTCGTGTGCATTTACTAGGGCCCAAGGAAAGATAACCTACCAGTACCTACAAAATTACAGTCCACTATCTTCCTTGTTAGGAAAACCCAGTGCAGCCCTGAGTGGCGTGCACAATATCCCTCGTCTATAAATAAAGCCTGTATAATAATCATTGCCATAATTATTCAACTGAAGCAAAAATATCTACAAGAATAAACAGAATAATAATAATCACAGGCATAAAACTGAGAGCGATGTTTTAGGCACTTTGGACTTCGTAAATGGACTCGACGTACATCGGACACCATTCGACGGAAAACTCGCTAAAAGCTCCAAGGATTTGCATACTCCATGAGCACGGGAGCCAAACTCACTATAAAATGCGCTAATTCCGTCCTGCGCCGACTAAACAATTCAAATCGATAAAAGCAGACGAACTTTTTTGGTAAAGATAATTTTCAGGACTATCGTACTCTCTTCACAGACACAAACATACACATATATCTCACTGTATAACCATAGATGGACAAAATATAATCAGATTAATAAAAAATGATTACGATTACATTCTGCGTTTTTTATCATTAATATGACAGCATTTCGCTCATTTATGTTTTAAACACTACGGAATCCTCAATTGCATACACATTTATAACTCCTCAATGTTTTAAATGGATTTAATTATGATTACAGAGCAACAAAATTAAAATTACGACTACATTTTGTAATCGTTAATCATTAATCAGATTACATTTTGCCCATCTCTGTGTATATATGGCATTATTAGTAAAAAAAACACGTGATTCGAGGTTTTTGGAAATTCAGTCTCCAAGTGGATTTACACACAAGCAACGCCGGGTCTCCACAACTAATCTTGGAGCATACTATCTTATACGAATTAATAACTAAAAAGAGCTACCAGTGTTTGTAACTCTAAATTAATAAAAGTGAGTAGCTTATGAAAGAAAAAACATAATTACTGCATATAATGAAAAAAAAATTCGTAGAATGTCATTTATTTACACATTATTGATGTAAATTTTGGAAAATTTACACAAATACGTATCAGTTGCTCCACTAAGGGTGAAATAAAAAAAATTACGTGAGTCAATTTATGTACTTTTTCTGCGAAGAGTTTATTAAACAGAATAATGGTAAAAGTTATCTACATTAGAAGGTAGTAAGTAGCCTGATGGCGAAATTCTAGCTAGTTGACTTTTTCTATAATTTTAATAAATCCAACGAGCTACTTAGCGTTGGTTTGTTATTATAACGTGTATTCACCCGCACCCTAGATCAGGAATTCTCAACTTGAAGCCAACGGTCGTCATAAAGACGAAAGTATAGAACTTTAATCAAAAATATCTCAGAGTATTTCATTGTTGAAAAACGGAAAATTATAATGAAATACAACCATAATATTGTTTTTCTGGTAGGGCGATTTCCCGAACTGGGTCATGATCACAGTACCCGATGTAAAGACCGTCATAGCAACTCGGTTTCCCTTGTTGCGTTTCGGAATCAGCTTGTGTATATCCAGTAACTCACAAACCTAGAGACCTTCAGTCGTGGTATAAGTGGGCCGACATGACGACGGAGACTATCAATGGATTTGCATCCTTTGATGGTCACTTTCGTTTTTGGACTACACTGTACTCATCATCAGATACACTGTAGTCACTATGTCGAGCCAGTGTAATTTTTTTTATAAAAAAGCACTATATTTTTTATGAGAAAAAAACCTTAAATAACCCTTTTATACATATAAAATATGTACTAGAAAACATTTTTTTAATGTCATTTCTTCATTGATATTTTAACAGAAAATTATGTATTAATTATTTTTACTAGCTTTACTCATTCGCAACTAATACAGAAAGAGCGTAAAAACAATAGTAATGTAATATTGCCTCAAAACCTAAGATCATACGCATTGCTTCGAAAGAATACCGGCTCATATTCACTAATCCACCACAGTCCCTTTTAATAATAATAATAATAATAATAACTTTATTTCGTATTTCTTAAATTAAAAATACATAAAATTTAAAACTTAATATTAATTACTTAAATAAATACCAGAGTGGATGAGCTTCTTCACCCAAAACTGAATGAAAGGCCCATCCACTTTCTCAGACAAAATACTTAAAATGCCATCAGTACTGCCCCTCAAACGCTGCAGCATCGAAGCACACCGCCGACGCATAACTGCATGAAAATCATGCAATCCTGCCTCGGCAAACATACCCGACGCACTACAGAATCGGGGCAGCCCCAACAGCACTCTAAAAGCATTATTATACTGAATACGCAGGGCGTTGTACGCCCCCCGCGAGTACCTCACCCACAAGCTGCACGAGTAAAAGGACTGGCAATATGCCCTAAACAATGTTAATTTTACATCCTTCGTGCAGCGCGCAAACCTGCGGGCAAGCATACTGCAACGAGCAGCCAACGCCCTGCGCTCCCTATCAATATCTTTATCATCAGTAAGCCATTCCGTTACAACATGCCCCAGGTATTTAAAATGCGTAACAACACGAAGTGGAGCACTATTCATATATACAGGTGGAATATGCAATAAAGGCGATTTACCTCTCACTTTAAAAATCATTACTTCGCTCTTAGTCACGTTATACCTCAGACCATGTGACAACGCATACTGTTCACAAACAGCCAATAATTTTCTCAAACCGTTAATGGACGGGCTGAGCAACACCATGTCGTCGGCGTAGCTTATGTTATTAACCATTTTGCCATCTATTGAACAACCTACCATGGTGCCATTCAGCTCACCAATCAACTGATTAATATATAAATTAAATAAACTAGGCGACGTTAGCCCACCCTGCCTAACACCACAGTATAAACCATATGAAGCCGACTGTGCACCTGCCCACCTCACATAGTTGCTCTGGTGTGAGTACCAGTACTGAAAAATGCGAATAAATTCTGGGGGTAACAAAGTTTCACTATACAGCTTATTCCAGAGAATGTCATACGAAACAAGATCGAAAGCCTTCGAGAGGTCTAGAAAACATGCATAAATCGGCGTTTGTCTATAGTAGTAGGGATTCACAGGTTCTAGCTCACTGATCACGGCGGCAACCCTAAAAAAAAAAAAAAAAAAAAAAAAAAAAAAAAAAAGGTTTTCAGGGTCGCTGAATCGAATGCAAGTATTTAAAATTGCGTAGCTTTAACCGTTTCAGAGATAGCATAACATTAACTAGCCTATAATAATACAAAAGCAATGGGGTACAATTAACAATGGATCATCCGAGCAAGGGTCGTCTATTGTTCGGCTCGAACGCTATTGTTGTGTTACGGTCGGGGGGTCTCAGGTACTTTTTCTATGTATAATAAAAAGCCGTCTACATTCCTTCATTAGTCATATTCATTTATTTTAAAACAGTAATTAAACAAATTCCATAATAACATATCATTGTACATGGTATCGATGTCAAATTGATTAATAAAGTAATTCATTGTACAGTTGTGCAACTTGTAGTACAAATACATTAAACAGTATTGACCACATACTGAAGTCCAATTGTTTTGCAATATTTTTTTATTGAAACTCCATCGGTGGCTATTTCTCTTTAAGAATGCATAGTGATATCCAGAAGGTGGTCGTCCATAGGAGTCGAAAAATTCACCAAAACCATTTTTGTCTATATGTAGTGCAACCCAATGTGATCCAGGTTTTGTATCGGGGTCCAAATTACTAATTAAATAAGTAGGAGTTTCCATGTATATCGGTAATCTATTTGCAGCATACACATTATACCGCAAACTTGGATGTATTTCGTTCAAATATTTCTGTAGTTCTATTGTATTCATATTTATTTAAAAATACAACTTTCCAACCCCAGAGATCGCAAACATGTGTGCGATTGTAATTACAGTAACTTATTATATATCGAAAGGGTGATTATTAAAAATAATACAAAGTAAGTTCATTTTAATTAATTTATTCAAAAATGTACACACAAAGAGATACATACAAATATTACAAAGTTAATATTTTTACAATATATATATATTCAACTATTATAATCGACGGATACATTGCGGTTTTTATCTATCTCAATAACATTATCAAATTCGGCGTAAACAATACAGTTAATAGTTTGTACAAGCGTTGACTCAAATCGAACTTCTAATCTTACAGTGCCATGTCTTATAAGATTCCAATGACCTGAAGAGTTGGCTGATAAATCCGGAGTTAAATCAAAAGCTAACAAACAGTAACCGTTCGAATATTGTTCTCTCGAAATTCCATTCCCTTCATTTAAAAAATGTATACCCGTACCCGAAAATAATGTATGATAAGCCGTGGTGAAAATATGGTTTTCAAACGAAGGTTGTAAAGCTTTCGAAGGTATTTGTTGACCATCAATATATAAACAAAATGTGTTAATGTTGTAATTTTCGAAATTAAATGGATTTTTAGTGAGATTACCGTTAAATGCCCCGTTATCAACAAACCCAATAATACATCTTTTTGGGACTTGCCCCAAAAAAATGTTGTCAAGTGTTTTGCCTTGAATCCCAGATGGTATAGTTAAAACTTTCACTTCAGCTCGAGTGACGGGATATTTTGCTGTAGAAAAAGCCAATGCTTTTTGATGTGCAAGTAAAACAGTTGGATTGATTCGTGCTTTACGAACGATAAGTGTTGCATCTGTAATGCATACTTTAAACTTTGAATCACTTGAAGGGGCCATTAAGTTAAATGTTTCTCTAGAGCGAACTAATTTAACTGACATTTCTACACCATTGATCAAGAACTTTTCTTGGTTAAATATATCGCCATGTAAGTGTCCAATCATTTCAATTTCTTGACTTTCAGAAGCTAATTTTTGTCTTTTAACAAATCCTCCATTTTCCTCGCCGGTTTCATTCATTTTGTTGGCTGTATCTTCATACCAAAGGCCACACGTAAGATGAGATTCTTTAGCTGGTTTAGCATAATTCAACAAAGTTTCCATGTAGGCACGATACGCATATGTATTATTTGGAGGTGATATAAGTTTTTGATTTAAATAGACATCAAGTTGACTGAAGATTGAATGCAACCAATTATTAACCGGAGCCACTACCGTTGAGGCAGCTACCTTAGAGGAATCTTGATGCAATATCCTAGCTTTTATATGAATCAAAGTATGAGACAGATCTATATAATCTTCACCAGTTCCTGGTACTTGAAATTCGAGGGGCCCATCATCAGCTAGAGATGATATAGGTTTATAATGTATCCATATTCCATTTTCTATACTAGTTTGTGTTGAGGGTAATGCAAATAAATCTAACTCTGATTTAATGCACTCACATGATTTGTTATGTAGAAATGACATTTTATGAAAATATGTCTTTGATTTTAGTATGACTTGACTTTGATTTTTTGATACCTTTCACCTTGACATTCGGTGCTGAAATGAGAGAATTCAAACGGTTCCTCTTTTTTATATATCCTGAACCGGACATGTTAATTCGATTAATTTTATCTTGAGCTTTTTTGTGTAAATTTGAGCTGGCCTCTTTCAATCTAGTTCTTATTGAATCTTCCATGGGGCGTGCATTAACCATATCCGATAATAGACCCACACCGGCATTTAAAGCCTCTTTACCCACTACTTTAGCACCACTAGAGAGCAATGGTAAAACAGATCTAAATAAGCCTCCTAAAAAACTACCAATTCCATGTCCACGCTGATACGGTGCTCCTCGATAAATCACACCAATACCGTGACCAGCTTGATGTGAATAATAGTGCTCATAAGGACAAATTTCATTATATTCTTTGGAATACATTATAGTTTCATAAAGTGGAGTTTAATACACAATGTCCCAAACTGGAATGGTATTTTTTGTCCTGTGCCTGATCTTATATTTATTTCAATCGTGTCAAACTCCCTGCGCATAACAGGTATGTAGTGAGGTGGTGAGAAAACATGCATTTTATTAGCTCCATATATGTATTTTGAAGGGTCTAGTGGTATTATTCTTAATAATTGTGTCATCACATCCCCAACAATTTGCGGTTCAATAATATCACTATAAACAAATAACTGGGATGGTAGCCCTAGATGTAAATTCGCTGAACATTTTCCAAAACCACCCCTGTGTGCTAAGTTTCTAGTTGGTTCAAATCCTAGTTGAAGACTTAAGCTAGGTGCTAACGTAACTGATCTTATTGATTCATCCATTACAGTTACAGATACAAACTTTGAAATTTCATCATATCGAAATATAACTTTATCATCAATGCTGTTTAATGCTGTTAAAATTTGATTAATATCATCATAGTTGGTGGCTGGTATATAATGTTTGTAGTATATTAGTGAAGGTTTATCCTCATGGGGCATTACAGCCCATTTTGTTATATAAACAATATTTTCATGTTCCTGAACTGTAAACATCGTGCATGGATATTGAAATTCAACGACACCAACAGACCATCTACCTTCAAGTATAATAGGTTTCGGTAATTTGGTTGAAAACTGGGTTGTCGTATTTTCTGGGAAGTATTCCATGGAGCTATTACTCAACAATGTTAAATAAAAACTTTCCTTCATCATATTTTCTTTAAACTAGAAGCCAATATCCAACTATTAAATTTATCCGGATAACCTTTCCACTTGACCAACACTTGCTTTCTGTTACCGGAATAGCGGGAACCGATAATTTTATCTATTTTATAACTTGAAGTAGGATCATAAGATATTTTTTGTAACTCTTTCTCATAAAAAGTTCCTGTTATTGGTTCATTTTGTAAATCTTTTAATGTGTATACTACCCACGGTGATCTATCTATTATAGAAGATATAATAAAAATTTCATCACTCCAATTGGATTCATATCCCTTTTGAAAGATATGTTTGTGTTTGGTGATTCTTACATAGTCACCAATATGAAATTTTGGAAGTGGAATATTTGTAGGTTGACTAACTTTTTCTCTGTCATACAAATTATTCCAAACAGTCATTATATTATCAAAATTTACATCGCAAGGACACATCTTAATACTAGAATGATAGCTATGGTTATATGCGTATATTAAGTTCTGTAGGATATCTATATACCTATGGGTATTTTTGTGAGTGAAATAACGCCACATTCTCATTTTTAGTGTCCTTTGGAATCTTTCTACAATGCTGGCTTTAATATCAGGGTTATTTGTTGTATAATAATTTATATTTTTACTCTTTAAATAACCCTTTACATCTTTTGAAAGGAATTCACTTCCTTTATCAGATTGTATATGTGTTGGTGTGGTATTAGCTTCACTAAAAATACTATCAAAACATGATTTAACTGTTTCAGAATTTTTATTTTTCATAGGTCTAGCATAAGCATATTTAGTAAACACATCAATAACACAAAGTATATAATTAAATCCGTCATTATGTGTAGAATAAGATCTCATATCACTTAAGTCTACCTGCCAAAGTTCATTTAGGTTGGACAAAATATATTTGTTTCGAGGAAATTTCCTATGTACTGGTTTATGCAACGTGTATGTTTCTTGTAACCGTAGCCACTTTTTAACGTCTTCCTTAGTCATTTTACCTTTCATAGCTTTCGACAATTTTTCAATACTACTGTAACCAGCAGGATGTGATGGATCATAATAAATCTTAGTTATCTCTAGTATGGGGTCCATTTTTCCCAACTATTTTTTTTTCTTATAGGTTTTTTTATCTTTTCTAGATTGTTTTTTTTATCATTAAACTCTTCATCTGTAGATACTTGGTCAATATCCTTTAATTGAAGCCGGTGTATGTATTCACTTCTAGCTGGATTCCCAACGTAAGTCAACGGTACTTTAATATCCTTCAATGCTGTTGCAAACTTTTCCCAACCTATTGGATCACTTTTTTTTAACGGTCTAATTGCATCATTTAACAAATCTACTATATTACTTCCAAGAATTTTTTCGTTATCTATAATGACTGTACCATCATCATTCCAATGAATTTTATTTGTACTTAGAGTTAGCAATTCCAATAAAGACCCACCTTTCTTTACATAGGTTTTTGGTATTAAACTAAGAATTTGATCTTTCGTGTAAGGAAGTTTTTCATAAGATATAGTACTCTCCTGATTTTTATCTTCAGTGTTTGGTGGCAGAGCTGTAACTAAACTCTTGTCGTCGGTATAATTACTTTTATTAGATGTATTTACTTTTACTTCTGGAGTGGTAGTATCAATACTTTTAGTTATTATTGGTATTTCATGAGGTTGACGGTCTTCTCCAGTAAAGTGTAAATATCTTTGTAAAATTTGTAGATATAGAATACATTTTTTCCTATCATCCATATTACTATTCAAAATATTTTTCATCTCAGCATCTAATCTAGAAGTGGGTCTATCAGGAACTTGGTTGTATTTTAGTTTGTCCATCAAACTTGGTTCAATGAGCAACATTTTCTTAGCTTGCTCCATTTTTATTACATAAAATAATTAACTAAGCCACTCAAAATTGAACCCAATATTATTGGTAGAAATGCACCACCTTTTTGAATAATAATATTTTTTCTTATTTTATTAGAACTTTTATGTAACAATTTCCGCAGTATAGATTTATATCGTTTAAGTTTTTTTTTCTCTTTTTCTGGTAGTTCCACTTTACCTTGGAGGACGTTATGTATACATTCACAAATACAGTTAATTTCCTTTTCGTCACACGATTGTAAAAGAGCTTTCTTATATTTAGGTTTAAGCTTATGTAGTGCTCTCAGTAAGTCTTTATGCGTGTTTAGACTTCGCGGCATTATGTGTAAATGACAGGAATTTGTTGATTCTTGCTATATTTAAAGCCTTTGGTGGGGACATAAACAACGCAATGTACATCTGGAGGAAATATTTTTGTTTTAATTCGACACATTTCATCAGTGTTTTGTTTAAGATCTATCATTAAATACCCATGTGCTTCCATAGTTGCATTACGATAGGCATCTTCAAGAAATTTTGGATTTTCTGGAGATACTTGGCGTGCTAAGTATCGTATTTGAGTTTTATCTCGGGGATTTTTAAAATAAACAATATAATTTGAATTTAAAGAAATGTCTCTTTGTCCTTTACCTTGGTGAAATAAATTTTGTGTGATGTAAAATACACTTAAGTTTCTATGGTGGCTTCCTTTGGTAAAAATATCAACAATGCGACCATCAGACTCTCTCATAAGATCATCAATTATTACAAGGTTTGCATTCTTCCCATCAAACATATTAAGATCTGGTATACCTTGATGATAATTTACATTTGGCAAGTTATATAAAGG
This sequence comes from Automeris io, assembly GCA_036320925.1. Lineage (NCBI taxonomy): Eukaryota > Metazoa > Arthropoda > Insecta > Lepidoptera > Saturniidae > Automeris > Automeris io. The sequence goes on from JAUDJH010000018.1 coordinate 2,336,554, forward strand.
TTGCATTTCATCAAAGCACCAAGTAATTTGTGTAAACTCCCTACTACATATGTCATTAATATATTTAATGAAGTTTGTAACAAAATTTGATTTTCCACAGCCACTTGGACCTGCAACTATTGCAGTAAATGGATGAATAAAGTGAAACATCACGTTGCACGTGTGTAAATGCTTGAGAGTTACAGAGAGAAATAAAACATTTCGTTCAATTGTTGGTTTATATATTCACTTACTACATGCATATTAAAAAATAAACATAAGAAAAAGTATTTACAAATATTAACTATTTATTGACAATAATAATTGAATAAAAGATACATCTTAAGACTAGTATACAAATACAGCAGTGTACAGCAACATATTTACAAATATTATATTCATAAACTAATCGAAATACATACATATTTTAGTTAACATTAAGGTACTTAATTAGAACATTGAATAGAAATATATATTAACAAAGAAATATTTACATACAGATTTTTCTATAATCTATTTTAATTTGTAATGACCCCACGCCAGTGTATCCATATTATTGGGTAGAATATAACGCTTTGTGTCGTTATAAGACAAACATCTTTTGTTTATTTGCTGGGTGAAAATTGTGTGTTTAATTGATTTGAATCTGTACATGTTGCAAAATTGGATATTTTTAGTGAAGAGACAAGTCTTATAATTTTCCATGGTCATTTTTTTTGTAACACATTTATTAACACCCTTTGCTTTTGCTGTCAATTTATTTTCGACGTCAAATGCATACATTTTAGATCTTAGACCTACAAACTCTTTTAAAATTTTTCCATTATTTTCATCTTTGAAAAATCCTAGTTTCTTTTTATTGATTTTTGGATAACCATATGTATTATCTGATGGATAATCGGATGTATCAAATCGATAAACGAGGTCGGTTTTAATATCATTGTAAAAGTTGTCTGTAAAAATCTGATATATTAAACTATCTGTGTCAGTATACAATAATTTTAATTTATTATAAAACTTCCTCATCATGTAGTTGTAGTGAAAGTCATACATAAGAGTTTTTGAAATATCCAATATACAAAATCCTAAATAAATGGGTTTATTATGAACCAACTTTGTTTTTCGCAATTGTACTGCAACTAAGTTTTCTGCAAAAATCGATAAACTGTGAAATTCCGGTTTTGCAATCAAATCTTGTACACCTAGAGTTTTACCGTTATTTTCCCAATGCGTTAACAATTTCACATTAACCCTTTTTTCAATGTTTTCCATAGTTTTCCCAAACACGGAATTATTCATTAATTTATAAAAATCCTTTTCAAAATCCGAGACTGCCTCTATTCTACGTTTTGTATTTAAATCAATGTATTTTTGCAGCCATGAGCTCTGTCTAAATTTTAGTATTCTATGAACTTTTGTTATTTTCATTCCCATATTCAGACACTGTTTAAGATTTCTATAATGAATTTTATATCTGATCTTATTATAAAGATTTGGTATTAATTTGGTTTCTTTAGAATCACTACTTATACATATTTTCTCAGGGCAAAGTGGAAAATCAGAGTGTAAATCGTGAAGTTCAACTGGGTACTCTAAATCTACTTCTAAAATAAAACCGAATTCAGACGTGTCGGGTATATCAAAACTTGTATTTGGACTGACCCATTCAAATCCTCCTTCAGGTAAATATTGAGACATAGCCCAACCGTAAAGGTTATTTGCATCGAAATAAGCAAGATATGATGTAGGTTTATTTTCATCATAATTATCTAAAAATTTATTATTAGCTTTAGCATAACGATTGCTGCATTGTGATACTCCCCCTCTAATACCTGCCTTGATGAAAGCAATTTTATCAAAGTCTGTTAATAATTCTAACTCTATTTTTGTATATTTTAACATAGCATCCCAGCTCAAGCCCGGTGCTGTATAATAATGAGCAGGATCTAATCCATAAGTTGTTATACAAATATTTCTAAAGTTTTCGAATACATCAGTTAACAATATAACATCTGTTTTCAGATATAAGTTAGAGTAATCCAGCATATTTTGACAACCAAAATGTTGCCAAACATTCTGTGCATGATTATAATCATCATTAGATACATTTGAATCAGTTAATGAACTGTAAAATTGATTTTTAGTGGGAATAGATGTTAATTTTAAACAGTCGTATGATGTCATAAATTCATAAGGATAAATACCTTTTCTCCTAACATACCTGAAATCTTCATTTCTTGGAAAACTATTTTTTAAAGTAATAAATTGTTCATCGTTGAGATTTTTAGCTAATTGCTCAAGACTACATGGTAAAAATTTTAGGGAATCAAGAAATCTTAAATTCAAAATTTGGCTATTTATTATTAATGTTTTAGAAAAAGATATGTATCTTTCTTTGTTTTGGGGAATGACATCCACATCACCCTCTACAAAGTTTAATGCATGAACAATGAAATGTGCATCATAGTGGCTGAGATTATGTAGGAATACTGGAACATGACGTGGTATCCTAAATTTGCTTATACAAACATCGTGTGCAACACCTCTAAAATTACCTGTATACCAATCAAAATATGAAATCTTTTTATCATCAGAAAATTCTATTTCACATATACAACAGAGTTTAGAATTCGCAATTTCCTTTTCATTTTCTGCAGTCAATGGTTTGGGGCATTTTTGAAAACTATTTTTCTTACTTATTATTTTTAAATCATCATATAAACGATTCATAAATATCTGTACACAATCTGGACCGCTATACGTTACATATTTTGACAAACTATTATCATATGAACATTTAATATAATATCCAAAACTATAAACTTCATGTTTGTGAACATTTTTAGTATACGGTTTATTTGGATCGTTAGAACACGTTTTTATTGGATTTAAAAAGGCTTCAAAATCTGCATATATAACGAAGGCTATCTTTAACTTTTTATGAAAATTTTCAAATTTTAATTGAGTATTTGACACTAGTTGTCCAAACCAATTTTTATATCTTTTATCTATATTTGGTAGTTCTACAGTAATATGTGAACAATCATATTGTCGATGGTTATTCAACCTTTCCTTTGTGGGGAAATGCAATAAACATCCATCGCATATATAAACCGCATGATTTTGATTTGAAATTTGTTTACTGACCAATCTTGATAAGTTTTTAATATAACAATAGTGGTAAGTCCTTTCTCTATTTATGAGTAATAAATTAATGTGACTATTTCTACGACATTTTGTTAAATATAGTGGACCCACTACACTATGCCTTTTCATTTCTTTATTAAATTCTAAACCGAATACATTGATACTAATATTATTTAATTTTTCAACTTTTGATATATCATTTAATTTAACGGGAAAAGATACACCATTAAATTTTAGTTTATTTACATGCATGCTATAGGACGATACTCGATTTGCGTTCTTACTCACTGGATATAATGCCGAAAGTAATGCCCATTGAAAACATAAATTGTCAGAGTTTTTTACGTTTATCACAGCTTTTTTATTACTAATATCTTTAGGTAAATCAATATATGACGTACCACGTAGCGGATTAAATTTATTAATATTCATGTCTAAGCAATTAATTTGTTTAAGACTCCACCCACTGTCTTTTTGTTCAAAAGCACTTATTTTATTTGTTATAGCATCACATAATGAAGAAAAGAAAATATTTAAGTCATCACCTCGAAAAATTATATAATTACATGTTTGAAAATCAAATGAATTTAGAATATCTTTAGTTTGTTGTATAAAATCTGCGTGTAGTATAAAATTTACTTTAAAAGCAGTATGTTTCTGCATAGATTCTTCAATCAAAAATAGCACATCATCTTTTATAGAACTTAAAAACAATTCCGGCGTTTCAAAATCTAACATAGATGATAAATCAGATTTATTTTTAATTTTATATGTAATTATTCTATTTCCAAAGGCTGTTTCAGCAATTGATACATTTTTAAGAGATGTGTGAGAAGTTAAAACATTATTATTATGAATTTTGCTTTTCAAATGATTGGTAAAGTATTTTCTAGTTATCAAAATTTTACACGTGTTACATTGCACCTTGTCGACATCGAGTTCTGCTGATATCCCGATCGATGATAATGAAGTTGATGGCCTATCTTCATATCTAGTCTTTTTCTTATTATTGTCATCATCCTTCGCACAACAAAGTTTCTTAGACCCCATCCCGATTTGATATGATTGTTTTGATTGTCTAAAACAAAGAAGAAACATATTTATAGAAGAAAAACAAAATAATTCTGTAAATTTTGAGATAATTTAAGAAGGCATACTCACGCTATGTTTTCCTCAACTACTGCACAAATATTGTACAATTCTTCATCATATGTGGAGTCTTTCAATCCACTCTCTGGAACTATTCCCCACAAATTATACATTCCATATTAGATTTGCGTTGAAGAAAGGTACAGATATAATTTTAGATTATGTTTCAATAAAATGGAAATATATGACACGAACTTATTTAAAGAAAGTACTAATAAAAATTTGTATTTACAAAAATAGTTTTTTATATTCTAGCTATAAAATACACATGATTATTATATTCAGAAACTATAAGTAAATAATATATACACGAATATTAATTGAATGGAATGCGTTTATTACTTATTACTAAAGTGAGATTTTTTACAATTTTCAGTCTTAGAAATTTCTTTAGTTATTTCGTAAACAATGTTTCTAACGTTTGCAGAATTTTTGTGTTTATCATTTGTGTAATATTTAACTCTAAAATCTGCGTGCTTCCAATGTTCTGTGGAGGCTATTTTTGCAATCTTTTTCATGTCATATATTTCTATTTTAATAAGTTTACTTGAGCTGGAACCATCATCAACGTTTGTTGATAAACAGACGGTATTACCTTCTTCATCGATTCGAGATACAGTGGATGAAAGTTTTTTTCGTTTTATTATAGGACCTTCAAAGAATTCATCTAAATTCTTGGTAATAATATTTTGCTCCCTCTTTTTCTTTAGTTTTGATTGTAAATTACTAAGTAAATCCTGACTACCTTCATCCGATAGAGGATAGTAGTAATTTTTAAAAGTATTTTCTTCATCAATAATTTCCAGTGAGTTCTGTAAAAATATTTTATAAATTTAAATCTGAATTGATGGATGTTCGTAGTGTAGCGATGGTTTTTTAGTGTATATAAGTGTGGTATAAAGTAATAACAAAATTACTTACATTCATTGTTTTATGAATCTATGTCACTAATACTTTGTAAATTAAATTTATACTTGTATTTCACTTCACTTAGAAATACACGAAATATAACAAACTAAATGTTCACTATAGAAAAGACACTTTCACAATGTAACTTAAACAGTTCCAACCCTATATATATAGAAAATATCGCTCCTACACCATGACTCATGGGTCCAATGCACAAAAGGTTTGTGATAATGAATTCCGGCTTCGATATGAACAAAAGATATGAATAGGTTTATAACATTTTGTAAGGTGTCTTTGTTAGTCATCTTTCCATTAAACTATTGTTAAAAATATTTTGACTCATTGTTTAGAAATTTTTGTAATACTTTGGAACGTTTTTCTGTTATCAGACAATGAAACAAGTTGTAACATGAAACTGTTAGAAATGTTTGAGTCATAACTAACAAATTTTGGAATGCTTTCGTCAAAACGGTAAGAAGATATGAAGATTATATAGATCTGTCTCATACTTTGATTCATATAAAAGCCAGGATATTGCATCAAGATTCCTCTAAGGTAGCTGCCTCAACGGTAGTGGCTCCGGTTAATAATTGGTTGCATTCAATCTTCAGTCAACTTGATGTCTATTTAAATCAAAAACTTATATCACCTCCAAATAATACATATGCGTATCGTGCCTACATGGAAACTTTGTTGAATTATGCTAAACCAGCTAAAGAATCTCATCTTACGTGTGGCCTTTGGTATGAAGATACAGCCAACAAAATGAATGAAACCGGCGAGGAAAATGGAGGATTTGTTAAAAGACAAAAATTAGCTTCTGAAAGTCAAGAAATTGAAATGATTGGACACTTACATGGCGATATATTTAACCAAGAAAAGTTCTTGATCAATGGTGTAGAAATGTCAGTTAAATTAGTTCGCTCTAGAGAAACATTTAACTTAATGGCCCCTTCAAGTGATTCAAAGTTTAAAGTATGCATTACAGATGCAACACTTATCGTTCGTAAAGCACGAATCAATCCAACTGTTTTACTTGCACATCAAAAAGCATTGGCTTTTTCTACAGCAAAATATCCCGTCACTCGAGCTGAAGTGAAAGTTTTAACTATACCATCTGGGATTCAAGGCAAAACACTTGACAACATTTTTTTGGGGCAAGTCCCAAAAAGATGTATTATTGGGTTTGTTGATAACGGGGCATTTAACGGTAATCTCACTAAAAATCCATTTAATTTCGAAAATTACAACATTAACACATTTTGTTTATATATTGATGGTCAACAAATACCTTCGAAAGCTTTACAACCTTCGTTTGAAAACCATATTTTCACCACGGCTTATCATACATTATTTTCGGGTACGGGTATACATTTTTTAAATGAAGGGAATGGAATTTCGAGAGAACAATATTCGAACGGTTACTGTTTGTTAGCTTTTGATTTAACTCCGGATTTATCAGCCAACTCTTCAGGTCATTGGAATCTTATAAGACATGGCACTGTAAGATTAGAAGTTCGATTTGAGTCAACGCTTGTACAAACTATTAACTGTATTGTTTACGCCGAATTTGATAATGTTATTGAGATAGATAAAAACCGCAATGTATCCGTCGATTATAATAGTTGAATATATATATATTGTAAAAATATTAACTTTGTAATATTTGTATGTATCTCTTTGTGTGTACATTTTTGAATAAATTAATTAAAATGAACTTACTTTGTATTATTTTTAATAATCACCCTTTCGATATATAATAAGTTACTGTAATTACAATCGCACACATGTTTGCGATCTCTGGGGTTGGAAAGTTGTATTTTTAAATAAATATGAATACAATAGAACTACAGAAATATTTGAACGAAATACATCCAAGTTTGCGGTATAATGTGTATGCTGCAAATAGATTACCGATATACATGGAAACTCCTACTTATTTAATTAGTAATTTGGACCCCGATACAAAACCTGGATCACATTGGGTTGCACTACATATAGACAAAAATGGTTTTGGTGAATTTTTCGACTCCTATGGACGACCACCTTCTGGATATCACTATGCATTCTTAAAGAGAAATAGCCACCGATGGAGTTTCAATAAAAAAATATTGCAAAACAATTGGACTTCAGTATGTGGTCAATACTGTTTAATGTATTTGTACTACAAGTTGCACAACTGTACAATGAATTACTTTATTAATCAATTTGACATCGATACCATGTACAATGATATGTTATTATGGAATTTGTTTAATTACTGTTTTAAAATAAATGAATATGACTAATGAAGGAATGTAGACGGCTTTTTATTATACATAGAAAAAGTACCTGAGACCCCCCGACCGTAACACAACAATAGCGTTCGAGCCGAACAATAGACGACCCTTGCTCGGATGATCCATTGTTAATTGTACCCCATTGCTTTTGTATTATTATAGGCTAGTTAATGTTATGCTATCTCTGAAACGGTTAAAGCTACGCAATTTTAAATACTTGCATTCGATTCAGCGACCCTGAAAACCTTTTTTTTTTTTTTTTTTTTTTTTTTTTTTTTTAGGGTTGCCGCCGTGATCAGTGAGCTAGAACCTGTGAATCCCTACTACTGTCTATCTGTATAATACCTTTTGTAAAGACATAAAAGTCTAGGATAATTATCATTTATCTCTTAAGAATCTCTTGTTAAAAAAAGGTTGAGAGTCACTGATTTAGGTGGATACATAATGTGGTTGCTATAATAATACTTAGGTTAATGGGATCTCAGAATTCGCCGACCTCGGCACAAAGTCCTTACATAAAATATCCTTAATGCATATTCAAATCACTGTCGAGTGTATGTGCTTTTTATAAGGCCTACGAAAGTTTCATTGGATTTTCGTAAGAGTTAACGCTGAATTCACTATAGTAAATGAAAAGTAGAGAGATTTATAATAGCAATTTGATAATTATACACATTTATTAAACCTAAAAATTAGCTTGCGTTAGTCCTATGGGTATTAAAGATATATACTTGCTAGGTTTTTTTTTACTTTGGGGAAAATCGTCCTAGAACCATCTCAGCTTGTATTCATTAGAAATGCCCTACTCTAACGGCAGCAACTAGTGGCACACTTGAGGGAGCGTGTCACCTAACAAAGGATCGAGCGGCAGTCGATTTGCTTTCGTGTGCTGCTTTAAAATCGCAGAGGCAAGAGAGGGGTGGCCGCTTACACCACCCCTCCTCAAGCGAGTAGAGGCCTTACCCTAGCTGGGTATCGAGGATAAGTCCCAGTCGTACCCATGATACCAATAGGTGGAAGGTGGAACTCCCTTGGGGGTTTTAGTCGGCGCGAGTCCGACACAAGGGGGGCGGGGGTGCGGTGGCTGGGATGATCCGTAACGGATTTATCTCGAGTTACCAACAAAAAAAAAGATCATCTCAGCTACACAGGGGGGTTACGCGACCGAGGTGTGTCGGACTTGTACCGATTAAAGCCACTGGCAGGAGTGGGGTGGTCCTCCACTCGCATATGCACTGGGCTACGGGAATCAGCTCGTAGCCCTTCCGCGGCAACCCCTTTTTTTTTTTGTTATCCCGGTGGAAATCCCTACGGACCGTCAGGGGGAAGTGGTGAGGGCCACTTCCCCTGGTGTGTCGGACCTGCCCCGACTAAAACCACCGGGGTGCCAGCACTGCCCTCTCTTCGCCTTCGCCGAGCCTGGGAATCCGAATACTTCCGACGGCTCGGCGGGCGTTGGCCTTTGGGCAGACCTCCTCTCGTGGAGGAGGATTTAAACCCCTCGCCTCCTCTCTGTACTGGACGGGGACGCCCTCAACGTCACCCGCCCAGCCTGTGTCAGGAGGGGAGCTCGTCGCGCTGGGAGTCCTGCGCGAACTGCTCCCTTCTCCCGAGGCGCCTTGTTCTGCGGCGGCGCCGAGGGTTGCGGGGATTGGCGATGTGCCCCTCCCTCTCCGCCGCTTCTTTCACCCTCATGACGGCCTCGCAAAAGGCCGCTATTCCTCTCCACGCGGTCTCGCTGTTGGTGACCGCACGAATTATCCGCGGCAACCCCTACCCTGAACAACCATGAAGTAGCTGCAGAAACCTGGCGTTGCACGGTAGTTACCCCTTATTATACCAACACAGCAGATTTTTTTTTTGAAACATGTATTGTAGCTACAGTAGCTGTTAGGCTGCATACATCTTTCTGTATAGATACATATATGGAAGCGCTCTATCTGATCTAGGCTCTTTAAGCTCTATCATCTTTTTTGCAATACTAATAAAACCCTGTAAAGTTTGAAAGCGGTGTACGTCTCCCATCTCACATTAGGGTTGAGGGCCATTACGAACGTGTGCGTAATGTCTGCAAAGCCCCAAGTGCTTTGAATGGTCGTTCTGCTAAACTGAGAACAGCAGTTAAAATTACTCATTCCACTTTTCATCTGTAATTATTGAGCGGGGTTATGCAAAACGGATAAAAGCACAATTGAGAAAATTTCTGTCAGTGAAATCTATATTTTAAAACATCGTGGTTGTTTGGTTGGAAATTACATAGTGATTGATTGCTTCATAGTCCAGTTTTTAAGTTACCATACCTGTGAAACTGAAGGTCCTAGATTCAAGTACCGGTAACGAAAATATTTTCTCTGATGATTATATTAGTTAATATTAGCGTAAGCCATGGATGTGTATATCAATGACGTGCATAGGATATTTGAACAGGGTAGGCAGAATTCGCGTAATTAATTTGAATATTATATTATAGTAATAAATATTATATTGCTCTCATAGGAAAGATAGACACTTTGAATATAGAATAAATATGAATAAAAATGGTTCCTTTTTTTGTTTAACTTTAAGCGCTTTATTCCAGACTTATTTATCGTAAGGGCACGTAATACTTTCATGCATCTATGGAATGAACGCTACTGGTTTATATGTATTTAAGTATGCATACCTTTGTCTTTACCCATTATATAAGCGTAAGTCATAGATGGGCAAAATGTAATTAGATTAATGAAAATGATTAACGATTACATTTTACGTTTTTTACCATTAATATGAATGCATTGTGCTCATTTATGTTTTAAACACTACAAATCCCAGATTGTATTTACATTTATGATTTTTTAATGTTTTGTTGTAATCATTCATCATTAATCAGATTACATTTTGCCAATCTCTGGCGTAAGTTTAGTATGGGGCCACTTCGATTATCCGTAAATGTTATGTAATGTTATATGAATTATTTCTTAACATTTTATATTACTTAGGTGTAAATTAATAATCTGTCTTTAAATAGTTGCATTGATATGGACTGATGGTGAGGTACCGTTCGTTTATTGTATGTAATAGTTTATTTAATTATTATTTATTTTTCAGTGGATGTATTGATATTATATAAACTTATTATTGTACTTATACATAAAATTATTTAAGCTATATGTTATTCTATTTAATGTGTTTTTTATTGTTTATAGATATTTCTAATAAGATGTAAAACGACCGGGGCCCTTCACAAAAATCAGAGCTGCAGACTTCCTCTGTGGATTTAAGCTGATGAAAGTCCTATTTTCGCCATGTTTATATGTTTTTGTATTTTTCTTTTGTTTCTGTTACTGCATTTAAATTTTTAATTTTTTGTTACTTTGTGGCGAAATAAATATATTTCATTTTAATATAATATTCAAATTAATTATGTCAATTCTGCGTACCCTGTCCATTTACCCTATGCACGCCACTGGCTAGTAAGTACATACCTGTATGTCATTTATAATGACAATATTAAAGGGGTACCATTAGCTGTGCAGCCAATCCTGTGTATTTATGACTGTTAGTAGTTAACCTTTAGTTAACATAATATATTTCGAATCAAATTAAAAAAAAAAGAAGTAATAGCAACAATTCGACCGTTATTTTTTAAACGCATGAATTCAATGAAGAACTGCCAATATGATGATTATATCGAGTACTGTAGCTGGTAATACTCTTATATAACTGTATTCTTATAAAATTAATGCAGCAGACATCGTTATATTTTATAAAATGAAATGTCAAAGACTTAATAATTAAGAATATGTCAAGCAATTAGAATGTGTAATAAGAAGGTTATAGTTTACAGAAATAATGTGAATGTCAGATATTATTTTGAAAAATGATTTTAATATGTTAATGTGCATAATAACATCATTATACACACGGATATAAAAATTTAGATTAATTTAAGTCACAAAATCAAAATTATAATTAATATCATAACTTGTTAATATTTAAGAACATTTAATATTGGAGTCGTCGAGTTCAAATTTGTTTTTTTTTTGTATCGCGGGGGAAAATCCTGGATAGGAGCATCAGGGACGCTGTGAGTCTTTCTCATTTTACGAAGTCCCTCATGACAGACAAGAAATAGGTTGGTTTTACCTATTTGTGAAGGAATAATATAATGTTTTAAGTTATTTTAAGTGTTTGGGTTCCTCAATTGATAAATATATATTTTCAATATTTATACTAAATATGGAAATTTACGTTCGAATAATTGTTACAAGAGCTTTTGTAAAATTATTAAGGTGTAGCTGCCTTTTACTGCGAGCTGAAGGTTATTCCGATACATGAAAAGTAATAAGGAGAACAATGATCAGCTACGCTACTGGTCACGTTGGTCACACATAAATAGAAAGTGGATACAGCCACCAATGTATCTCTACTCAACCCGAAAGGGATAAAGCGTGACGATATATTATTATTCACTCTTTAATATTTAATAATTTAATAAATCATATAATTTGTAATGCTTGAGTAAACTCTAAGCAAAGTCAAAGTAGCGTATATAAATCTCAACCTAAGAGTGTTCTGTGACAGGAAGTCAATAACAGTCTCTAGTGTGTCCGGGACCCACTGACGCCTCGACGTGAAGAGGGGCTCGGATTGTGAATGCGAGCGCCGTGATTCGAATTGTGAATTCAACCCGGGGCTTATTTTATTTGGGTATGTCCAATTTAGTGCCAGTACGTGGATTTTACCCTTAAGGAGTTTATATAGATTCTAGAGTGCACAAAAAGTAGACCGAAGTATCGGCCGTTTCGACTTTAGACTCCTTCTGTCAAGTTATGCAGCAATTTTAATAATACGTAGACGTATTTAATGCGTAACGACTAGTGATGAAAATGCCCGGGAATTTTCCCAAAGTGCCCAAAACTTGTATGGGGAATATTCCCGGGAATTTACGAAATGTTCGCGGAAGTGCTGGGCACTTTGGGAAAATTCCCGGGCATTTTCATCACTAGTAACGACGTAAACCGCACATTTAAAGGTTTTAAAAACCATTATACTTGATACAGAAAGTGTTCTGCGATCGAGTCCGGCCGGTATTTATTCAGTACAGTACGGCAGGATTCCGGCATTTTCGAGAAAGAACTAGAGAAATCTAATTTAAAGTTTCCATTATCATTTATCGATCTTTTGCAGCTCATATATATCATAGATAAACAGCTATTTAATTAATATTCAGATTACGCCTTGTACCTCGTTTCACGTAATGAACGGTGTATGTAGGGCGGATAGCCTTTTTTTTACACTGGCTCGACATATTGACTACAGAGTACCTGATGGTAAGTACAGTGTAGTCCAAAAACGAAAGCGACTATCAAAGGATGAAAATCCATTGATAGTCTACATCGTCATGTCGGCCCACATATACCACGACTGAAGGTCTCTAGGTATATGAGCTACTGGATATGCACAAGCTAATCCCGAACGCGACAAGCCGAAACTGGTCACTATGACGGGCTTTACACCCATGCACTGTGGTCGCGATCCAGACGGGCACCGGCGCCCTACCACCTCGCTGCTGCTCGTTTAGCACCACCCAGGAGTCACGTGTAGGGAAACTAAGGTAAAGCCTACGGACGCGAGCAGTTTCGACTCCCAAAAAATCTTTGATGTTCCTTGACCGTTGGCGATTTATTTGACTGTTAGTCCATTCGAAAGAGCAACTCCAGACAATCTATGCGTTTTAAAATCATAGCTGTGTGATACATATAAGCGTAGAAATCTAGGGTTCAAGTTTCAAACTAGTTCCGTCGTAACTATATTATTCGCTTTTAGCTAATATTGAACTAATTGTTTTAGTATTTCAAAATCTTCGGATTTGACTAAATATCGACTTATAATTGGATAATAATTAAATTACTTTAATAATTACAATGAGATCAACTAAGCATTTTAGCTAATTTTTGTCGAGGATTTACAGACGTTCTGCGTTTTAGCTTTAGTCAAAGAGCATTTGCCAACAAGTCTACGAGCCCTAAGATTATTTAAATCTAGAATTTCCGCACTTTTAAAAGTTATATGGTTTTACTTTTTTTAATTGGTGACGACCAAAGCAGAATATAAAAAGCCTTGAGTCTGTCACTAATAGATAGTTACCTAGTGCCCGTGGCTTCCTTTTTCTAGAATACCGTCTATCAAAAAGAAAGAAAAGCCTTATGACATCATATAATATTATTTTTGAATTAATGTATGCGTAATTTAAAAATATTAATAACGCCTAGGAGGTCATTACGAGTCATCGACACATTCACGATCATATATAAAAAAATCTTTAATTAAACTCTACAAGGTCTATGTTATTTTGGTACAATAATATTGACATAATTTAAAATTCAAATTACGCTAGCGGTCGTCACATACAGTCGGTACGTTGACTTTAAATTTGGAAAATATATTTATAGAATATCTATAATTAAATATACAAGGTCTATTTAATTTTGGAATCAATAATGTGTGCATAATTTAAAATTTAGATTACGTCAAAAGGTTGTCAGCGGTAATTTTGCTTATAAATTATTTATACTTTAAACATATCGAGGGGTGGAAGGCTATTTGGTTTAAGTGACATTTTTTGGTGATATATTTTCGGAATCAGCGTTTTTTACCGATTCTTACAATATATATATTACTATATCACCAAAAAATTTCGCTCAAACCAAATAGCCTTTCACCCGACGCTATGTATATAAAACACTTGTTTGCGCCGTTTATTATATATTTTACATTTATATCATTTATTATTTTATATATTAATATATTCTTTTATATTATATAATTTATTACACTAGCAACACTCACTCTCGACATTTTATCCCCCTACCTACTTCATCCTTTTTCCTTTCTCTGGGTTCGAACGCTTCGAAAACTGCAACGCGCTCGCTTTGATAATCTCTTTAAAAATATCTAAAACGCTATAACGCTGTGTAATACAATTGTTATCAACTCGAACGCTCTGCTAACCCATCAACGCGTGAAATTGTGGTGTGGGCGCCTGAACCAGCGCCGTGGACCGGGACATATACAAGTAAGCTCGTCCCCGGATTCCCTTCTTCTTCCTCGCCAACTCACACGCACCAACACTCATCCTGACTAATACGTCATCGTAGTTGCTGAAATAAGAATCAGGAAATTTGGAGATTGGGTTCTATGTCTAGGGTAGGTATCCACTAAGGACGGGTTTTCGATATTCAAACCACGTACACCAAATTTTAAATAAATTTTAAAGTCGCTTGTTGTCCTGTAAAAAAATAATCAGCATAGTAAGGCTAGTGATCAGTGTCAAGGGTTGTCGCACGTGTGGTCGAGTTTTGACTCAGACGGTCTGAGTGAGTTGTCGCCGAGAAGAGACTTCGATTGAACGAATGCGGCGTGATCGGAATATCGTATTGACCCCGACATTTCATTTGGTTATATAGCCCGATATAGCCTCTAGACGTGTGAACTCTCTGAAGTTTTCTTTGTATATTTACACCACACGGGAGCATATTTTCTAGAATTTTAAAATGTAATTAAAATTTAATATAAATGTATTATACTCAAAGATCATATGAAATACATTTTGTAACTGTTAACAAAAATTACATTAAGCTCTGTTTCCTAGTTTTAAAGATACAAGGGAATGTACATAGATATACAGACAGAAAAAAGAGAGTTCAATTTATATTATGTACTGATGACTTAAAAGACAAAAATATTCTGCGGCCATATACTTGTTTTCTCCATGTGCTTCTATGGGGTTGGGACATGGACACTTAGAGCTGTCCATAGACACAGAATCGACGATTTTGAAATGTGGTGCCGGCACTGCATGTTAAAGTTCCCTGAACAGTCCACCGCACAAATATCACAGTCCTAAAGCAACTGAAAATAGAGTTCATAGATCGTTGAGTCTGCCTTAGACGCTTAGTACAGCAATTTGAGCATTTAGAGGAACCAGTAACCTGGAACGACTGATAATAACTGTAAAGATAGAAGGGAAAACGCCTAGAAGCCGGAGCCCTAACTGATAGCTACGTTAGGTCTCCAAACAGCTTCGGAAGCCTGCTCCTCGAATGAGATGGTGACGGTGTGCTGTGTCCAGCACACCGCCTGACAGAGGTACTAAGAAGTAGGCTCTTTACAACTACCTCTCTCAGAGGAGAAGTCTAAACAGGCTATTCCCTCCCCGGGCAACTGGAAGAATAAGGATTCCGAGGCTCGGGTAGAATAACTTAAGGGACATCCCGTGGGTTTTTAATCAACAGGATTCTGACACACCGGGATCGGTACCTTCACAGCGGCCCTGATGGCATTATTATTATTTCCCATCGGGGTTCCCAAAATAATGATACAGGGGTCATGATCCTCAGCATTGAGGGAACAATTAGAAAAAAAGAGAAAGACATATTTA
Organism: Automeris io; assembly: GCA_036320925.1. Taxonomy (NCBI): domain Eukaryota; kingdom Metazoa; phylum Arthropoda; class Insecta; order Lepidoptera; family Saturniidae; genus Automeris; species Automeris io. The sequence goes on from JAUDJH010000018.1 coordinate 2,352,439, forward strand.
ATGGTTTATTGTTTATAATTTTATAGTTACATAGCTCCAACAAAAGACGAGTATTTATTAATAGTCGCTAACATAAGTATTATGACATAAACACTAATTATTTTCTATAACATATACAGGATCCAATTCGTGTGGTCCGGGGTAGACCAACAGCCCTGGACACCGCCCCTGCGGTGACAGAGGAGCAGTAGGGAAAAATCTCTGCTGTGGAGGAGAACCCTGCTAACTTCATACAAGGGAACTCCTTCGGAGTGTTAGCTGGGAAGCCGGAGGGGGCAACCACCTAACTAAGCTCCGGTGGTGTCGTGCTTGATCCCATGCACCACTAGGCGGCGGGGAGGTGAGCACACCCCACCTTCCTCACATTTCGAAGTAGCCCGTAAGGAGGCTGATAGCGCGCCGGGCATGCAGAAGTCCTCGGTGTACCTGGAGTCCGGTACAAATGAGAGAGAAGGATTACCCCGGGGGTTTTAGTCAGTAGGAGTCCGTCATACCGGGAGGCGGCCCTCAACGCCCCCTGATGATTCATGAGGATTTCCCCGGATTACCAAAACAAAACATATACAGGATGATGTAGATCTTTTATATCATATTTCTACTTTGAAAAAACAAAAGATTATAACCGGTGGTCGTGGGTGTGGTTGTAGAAAGACACGGATTTTGGCGTTTTACTGTTTATTTGCACTTTATGGCACACCGAACTGCGACGCACACGCACGTACTCTAGGCTTGGGTCTCGGTAGTCGACTGATTTAGCTAGAGTATCCCTTGGGCGCGCGCACCTCTTACCCCGCACGTCTCGTAACACCCTAACGACCCTTAGGGCGTGTAATACATTTACGTATCGGGCGGCGTCTACATGCTATAAGATAAATTATTTAAGTGTCTTGCTCAATAATATATAACTATCTTTATAAGAGCACTTTAAAGTCGCGTGCACGAAACATGAAGGCAATATCCGGTAATTCCATCTTGCGAACAATTAAAAGTAGTTTAGAGCGCCTGTCGCGTGCAGTCGCTCGCTCTTACGGCTTCTTAGAGAAGATTTAATATACTCCGTCATTACTTCTATCTCGCTTATGATGTCCTAGTATTCTATTACGGGAAAGTTCTTCTGTGATTGCACTTTATAGAAAATCGACATAAGTAAGACCAATCTATGTATATTATATATCTCTTAGTATTTGTAGATATCGGCTAAATTTTTATTTTTTGTTTTTAAATACTTGCGCGTAGATGGCTGTAATTTTCAAATCTAAAGTAATGAAAAAGCAGTAGCATAGAAAATTCATACCAAGGTGATTTTACTTAATTTATAACATCGTACCTGCATTGATTTAATGTACACCCTTTATTAAGCATTTCTAGATATTACCTTATATTGATCTTTTTTAGATAATTATTAACGTTAAATTGATAATGAATCTATCCACACAACGGTTATTATTGTACTATCTTTAAAAAGTTCCTTTCACGTGAGATAAATACAAATATCTATCTAAAAACGCAATGTAAATAGGTTAACTTTGCATAAATATGTTCCAACGTTTAGAGTCTTGAATTTATTGTATTTTAGCTTCTATATCACGTAAGTTAAAATATATATATGTATATATATATATATATATATATATATATATATATATATATATATATATACTATATACAATAATACCTTATAAATACATTTAAAACTATTTGCAGCGATTACATATGCTAATGTTTTCCAAAATGGTAACGGTACGGAAATCTTCTGAGGTAATGTGGTCAGATATAACACCTTTTCCCGAATTACATCGATAGTAGAGAAGCCGTACCTAGTTGTTTTATCAGGGACTCTTTAATCTAACTGGTTGAAATATCCATATTCATATTAAAACAATTTTGGATGAATACAAATGGCTTTTTTGAATAAAATAATAATCTTTGTCGATATCTATCATACTACTTAAATGGCGCAGTCGGTAGGATTTACGCGAATCAATATGTAGAGTTGGAAATTATTATTGTTTATTTATCCCAATCCAATCAAGTTTCGAACCATGTTGCTCTCTCTGCATCACTATTTGATGAGAATATATAAATTGAAATCTTAAAAATAGGCGTAAACTACACACAGCTTCTAGATTGAGTCACGAAACTTCATAACTAACAGTCATCTGCAGCCACAGAGTATTATGTTTCGTTTTCTTTACACCATTCGCGACTCACGGTTATGTAGTTTTGAAAATAAGTGTTTATAAATGCTACTGATACTTTTTTGGAGAGAGATAAAAAAATATGCTATGAAAGTGAAACTAATTAGTAAGATGCTAACCTCATAGCACTTTTCGCTGCTATTAATATGTAAATCATTACTTATGAGTTAAAACTTTAGATAATTATACCTAGATTTAAGTACTGCCCCGAAAAGAAAAAGCTTAAAATTAGTCTTTCTGGCTAAATTGGGTACAAAACAACTCGTTAAAACCCGAAACGACAGCTTATTGCGCAAAAGGATTTTATAACGAATCTGAAAAACTAAAAAAATATGATCAAATTACATTTCACAAGTGATTACATATATTTAAATATGTTTAAACATAATAATATATTTTCAAATTCTATTCCTTTCGGGGTGAGGAGAGATAGTTTAGTAGTAGTATCCACTTAGCGTTTATACGAGTATGTCGTACCCAAAGTGACCAGTGGCGCTTAATGCAGTTGCTGATTTACTGCATTAGGCATCGGTTGTACTAACATTATTTTAAAATACATCTGATATTCAACAAAACCACATTTAATGACACAGAATGTTGCTAGCAAAAAGGAAAAATATATTTTGATGTTACTTTTGGTTATAAAATGTTTGTTTTTGATAAATGTTTTTATTTTTTAAAATAAAGCATTTTATTGTTTGAAATATTTATTTAAATACTGATAAATTCGTATAATGACATAATACGTAAGACAAAATGAACTTAGAGATTTCTAAAATTTATATTGAAATCAACAAGCTTGGCGATAGCAATGGTTGTATGTCACGCGTGTTGTTCCCACTACACTTTGTGGCAAGCCCAGTTGAAAAGTTTTCAGCTCTTTGCCCAGCCAATTCCCTCGCTGAAGGGAGAGCTCGAGCAAAACAATCAGTGCAGCCACTTTCAACTTTTTATTCTTGCGCGTGTGTGGACTTTCTGAATTGGAACACGTTAATATTCTACGGCAATTTATTGTTCCACGTCCTTTATTGTTAAGAACAATACGTATTGTAAACAATACAGAGCGTTTGATCTTGTTAAATAAATTTGATGCTTTATTCCGTTCCTCCGTCTACATAGGTAGGCGCAAATATATTCGCTTTGTGCTCTATAAACAAAACGTTTTGTATTGTATTAAGGCTTCAATTTTGACTTAGAAATTTTTATTCACACTTTTTACTATAGATCGATTCTGCTTGCTTTTGCAGATTTTACCAAAGTGTTTTTAATAGTGACATCGAAAAGTAGAGTAGTCTTTTTGCGATGTCACTAGACCCGACAGTCAATATGATGTAGTCCAACAAGAAGGTGAACGTAAAAGCATGATAACCCTTATCATATCTACCTATAAATATAAAAAATAAGGACTCTTGGTATATGACTAATAGTTCGTAGCGTAGTGAGACCTAGTGATCCTATTATAATATAACAGCATGGCATAATAATCTTCATACAAAAGTAACTACTCAATTTTAATCCTGGATTGATTAGATTAGTGGACAGATTTTCCTAAAACAATTTGCTTAAGCAATAAGTTCTTTACATTCTGTATTTTTGATTCTTCAAGCACACCCAGCAATAAATGAAACCAGAATCCAACGCGTGGTTTTAGCGTTCAAAGCTATAAACATACAAAATATAGTAATCTAAAGCAGTTTCAAAATTATTAATTACCGATATTTACAAAAAATTACCATTAATTCTTTTTTACTCCTTATGCAGTCATTTATACCTTTGCCATAAGTGTATTAACATTAAAAAAAGACTACAGGTAAAGTAGTATTCCAAACAAGTTTTAATATCAGTGAACATTTTCAACCGACTGCATTTTTATAGGCAACTAGAAAACACATTTGTCGTACCGCACGGTATTACCAATTTCAGATAAAGAAATCCCAAAAAAAATTAGAAAAAAATTGGAATGTTTTCCATAACAGTAGATCGGAAATAGCTTGTATCCAAGGACATTTTGCTATCCAGGTAAGGTCGTCTGTCCATTTTGTAGATGGACGTTCCATAGTTTTCTTGATGGCTCATTGTGTGACAGTAAGCATTCTTGCGTTTGTGTTTCCATTATCTTATGATCTAAGAGCCCTTTAAATAATAGTAAAGGCATTTATGGGACAAGTGCAATCTTTTTAAATAAAATATATATATATATATATATATATATATATATATATATAACTGTAACAAATTTGTGTGAAATATGCTGTCATCCAAGATACAGGGTGTCCTAGTTTGGGTGTCAGCTGATTTTTAATGTGCTGCCTTGTAGTTGTTTGTCAAATAAATAATTTAATAATTTAATTTAATTTTTTATTTTTTTATATATACTATCTTATTCTTTTGCAGACTTATAGAAGACTATATACGTATGTATTTCCCTCTCTTTACTATATTTTAATCAAGTTTGAATTAATAATGTTTTTAATAATACTTAAAAAAATAAGAATCGTCAAATTTTTATCATATAATCAAGTGCGTCGTGGGAGTTTACACCCTATGTGAAGACATTCCAGCGGCTCGCAAGAAGCGATTCACCTCCTTCTTTTTGATGCGAACCGCCAAGGAGTGGAATTCGCTTTCTGCGTCTGTGTTTCCAACATCTAACGACATGGGAATCTTCAAACGTCCACTTTGACGAGTCAGATAAAAAATATGTATGGAATTATACATTTTTCTTCAATTTTTTTTTTCAAATTCAATTTGAGGTTTAAAATCCTAAACTTAACAGAAATCTGCTGGATTGGTATCACCGGTGCCGACTCTACCTACAAATTGCGAGTTGCATAAGTTTTAATAACTCGTTTTCTGCGCACCCCACTGCACTTGAAATATTGAGTTATATTTCGTAATATCGAAACAACTTCGACACGGTGAAATTGTGACTTACTCGTAAACGTTTTTAGTGCATTTTGAGCGAAAATTTCCAGCCAATAGAGCGTATTATTATAACAATTTCTCTTATTTACATTTATTGATTTTAAATGCTCTGTATAAACTTACATTTTACCCTAGAAAATCAGTTGTAATACAACTTATGTGTACCCTAAAATTCGGGATTTTTTTAAATCTGATATCTAAATAATTTTGTGTGTTCATTGCTTTAGAGTTACCGAAGATCATTTAAAAAAAAGGTTTTTAATGTTTCTATGTATTTTTCTTAACTGTTAATCTTTGTGATTTAATTATTATTGTCTGTAAATTGTCTATTTTGAATTGTGTTTTCCTTTTCGTCTTTATTTTTTAAGTTCAACCAGAAAATTAAATTATTTATAGAGCAAATTGCCTTTTCTGATTTTTATATTTCTGACCTTGAAATAGAATATTATTAGGATTCCGTACCTTAAAAGGGAAAACGGAACCCTTATAAGATCACTTTGTTTTCGTCTGTCAAGACCTTTTTCTTCACTCATCATCCAAACGGCTAAGGAGTGGAATATGCTGCGTTTCTTCTCAAGGTAGTCGCTTCCGAAACACTGGTAAATCACCGTTAGGTTCGTTTTCCAACTGGCCAGCCGCCCAAGTCGAGGTCCATACCCACAGGGGTGCCCTTGCGTGCCCGCCCAAACCCATAAATTTCGCTGGCAGAGTGCCCTCTGCGTTCGCTCCCCAAGCCCGGTTTTGTTGTAAAGGTTTTTTCCAGGCCACCAACGTAGGACATGCCGAAAAAAAATGGAATATGCTTCCAGCGGCCATATTTCCGCGATCTTATGACCCCCAAGTCTTTAAGAGAAGAGTGAATAGGCATTTGTTAGGCGGACGCGGTTCATCATCGGACTCATCTTCACCTTCCACCAGGTGTGATCGAGGTCAAGCGTTCGCCTATAAATGAATAAAAAAAACACGTGGAGGTATCAATTACACATTTTAAACTATTGCGTTTTAAATTCATTTATACACTTTAGAAATCTTATGCTTTTAAGAAACTGATATTGTGAATGCTGTGTGTCGTGAGCGTGACTAACCAAATTATCGAGAATAAAATTGGCTAGAGGAAGTAACTTTGTGCCTGATAAATTGATAGTGGCTGTAGTTGTTTGTTTGGTCGAAAGATGGCGTTGGTAGAGAATTAACAGACGATATCGTTTTTTTTTTATTAATTTTTTATTAGGGGTTTTTAATTTAATCATGTCAGCCCATCGTAGCCTAATACACAGAAATAAAACCTTTCATACCTGACCTTTCATACAGTTTCCATAGCATTTCGGCAGTTGCTTTAGTAGGCACCGCCATAATGCTATGGAACATACCAACATCCAATCTATTTAATTTTAATTTACATATAACATCCTTTCCTTACATTAGCGTTCTGGACACACTCAATCAGGACATGCACATCGTTTTGTTAAACTCGATCATATACACACTGCCTAAAAATTTATACATTTGAAGTGGCGACAAAAGCACTTGTTTGTTTAATAAATAACATCCTGAGTAGTTAGAGGCGACATCTATATACCAGTTTTGTTCAATGCCCCTGGCGAAAACTTCACCGTGCGTCAGTCTGCTCGTAACCATGACCCGTGTAACCAAGTCAAAACGTTGAGCTATAATTAAAATTAAGTAAATTTGCACATAAGATCCGTACATAAGAAGCTGGTGTGGTCAGACCCTGGACCTCGGCACTCGGGTACAAGGGACGCCCCTGTCGTTTTTAGTCAGTATAAAACCAATACACCGGGGCCGCTACCCTCACGGTGGCCCAGACAGTCCATGAGGATTTCCACCGATTAACTAAAAAAACAAGGACTGTATGGAGAAATCCTAAACTACAAGAGATACACCGATATATTGTAAGCCGCGATGAGCAAAATGTAATCGTATTAATTACTAATGATTACAAAATGTGATCGCAATTTTCATTTCGTTAATCTATTACCATGTTAAAACCCTTCTAAGCATTGTGGAGCTATAAATTTGTATAGAATTGAGGATTGCTTAGTGTTTAAAACATAATGTAACCATATTAACCCATTCGCTACGGTGGGTCTCACTGCAAATTGATTTGCAGGAAACGGAGCTCCGCACTGAAAGTGCGCACATCAAACGCGGGTAGTCGCGCAGTATTCAGGGCCAAAGCTTTGCATCAAAACAAATTTCATTAGATTTCTACAGAAAAATAATTCGGGTGAATAAAATAATCACCTATCATGTAAAGGTAGTATTTTTTAACTCGTAACTTCAGTCACCGATAGTAGAGAAAGGGTTAATGATACACCGGGCAATAGACTTGAGGAAGCTTGCTGCCCGGATGAGAGGGAGGCGGCGTACAGTGTCCGATACGCCACCTGTGAGAAATGTTTGGAGGACTGGTCTCTTTACACTTACCCCTCCCAGAGAGGGAGCCTAAACAGGCTGTTCGGTCCCCGGGAGTCTAGAAGAATCTGGATCTCCAGGCCCGGGTAGAGTTATTGGAGGGACACCTTGAGGGCTTTTAGTCAGTAGGATTCTGACACACCGGGGTCGCTGCCCTCAATGCGGCCCTAATGGTCCTATGTAGGATTTTCTCCCGGGATACCAAAAAAACGACTAACACGTTCCCGCCAGCATGTGTCATTAATGGTACATTGAGAACTGTTCCATCGGTCGGCGTGTACCATTAATGGTACAATGAAAGAAATCAATTCAATTTGTATTTTTTGCTAATAAAAAAAAAAAGTTTGCAAATGAACGCAGGCACAGTCGGCAGAAGCACTTAATGAGACATATGCGGTTACGTGCAAACGGCGCCACCCGATGAGTCAAATTTGATTTTACAGAGCCGTCAGATGTCGAAGACAGCGAATTCAGCCGCTGGCGGGGACGTGTTAAAGATGCAAAATATAATCGTCAGTAATCATTTAGTATAAAGTAATCGTTTTTTATTATTCTGATTACATTTTGCCTATCTATGATTGTATGATGTGTTTTGTTTAGTGAAAATAAAAGTTAAAAATTTTAGTTAAATGTGATCTTTCTACAAAAATCAACAAAACTTTCACTAATAATTATTTCATACATCTGAAGCTTGTTGGGAACCCTCAGTGCGCGAGCCTAACTCCCACTTGGTCGGATTTTATTTATTTTTGGTCCACGCTGCAGTAACCTTTCGGCCTAAGTATTTTATTTACATATTTAAGTAGTTTAAAATTATTAATCTAATCTATTATATAAAAATAAGTCCGGTTTTCCTTCCTGATGCTATAACTCCAGAACGCACGAACCGATTTCCACGGTTTTGCATTCGTTGGAAAGGTCTCGGGCTCCGTGAGGCTTACAGCAAACATAATTCGGGAAAATTTCAACAGAAAAGCAGGAAAACGGGGAAAATCATTTTTCACATACAGCGCCATCTCTGATACTTAACATGTACTACAAACCAATATGGTTTTGCATGGTGGTGGAGCAGATCGCACCAGTATTTTAAGTAGATGACGCCGATGCGTTATACATTGTTTGACAGCTACTCATTGTACTCTGCTCAGTTAATTTCATGTGACATTTATTATGCGCACGTTCTTTCAGACGCTAACTAAAAACCAAAACGAAGCCATCTGGTGGCGAAACGAAGTTCCCCGGGTTTGCTAGTATTTGATATAAATAGTCGGCCATTGTCTCTCAAATAAATAATACTGTTATACCATATCGCTATATTCCTTTCGGTGTGGACAGAGAAGTACCAGTATCTATATTACTCTTTGCGTTTATATGTCACACCCAACGTGACTGGTAGCGTAGCTGAGCGACGGCTTAAACAAACACACACAGAGAGAGAGAGAGAGAGGGAGACAGAAACACACAGAAGGTCTCTGCCAGAAATACTTGAACAACGCGTCGATCTACGCTCTAAATTCCGTGTATTATCTGTAGTAACGTAGTTGTGACCATAGATGGGCAAAATGTAATCAGATTAATGAAAATGATTAACGACTACATTTTACGTTTTTTACCATTAATATGACTGCATTTTCCTAATCTATGTTTTAAATACTACAGAAACCTAGATTACGTATACATTTATGATTTCTTAATGTTTTAAATGGATTCAATCATGATTACAGAGCAAAAAATTAAAATTACGACTACATTTAGCAATCGTTAATCATTAATCAGATTACATTCTGCCCATCTCTGGTTACAATGTAGTTCCTGATAAAGTATAAAAAAGGGATGTTATTTGTTTAGAGGCCCTATTTTGTCAAGAAAATACGAATAAGAGAAATAATTTTACTAAGTAGAACATTAAGGGGGGTTTGTTCGAAATAAAATGGTAGAGTTGCAGGTGTGAAGCGGAAAACACATTTACTAATGAAAAAATCTTATTGAGCGAGCTCTCGCCCTGTCTGCTTGAGTTCAGGCATTGTTTTATATATGGACAGAAGTGCATTGTCAACAGCGAAATGGGCTAAAATGCTGCTCCACTAACGAAAACTTATGGTCTAACATTTTAGTAATTAATCTCGCTCTTTCTTTAATCATGACCATCAGCTAATTCGCACCCATTGCTAGACATAAACACCCTCCTTTGTATACTTCAAGAAATTTATCAGAGTTCCCTTCATGTCCAAGTTTTACCCATTTTTGTTTTATTATCAACAGGCTTGCGCTTGACCTCAAACTCGCCTAATGGAAAGATGACGAAGCCGATGATGGAGCGCATTCACCCAAAAAATTCTGATTCTCTCGTTTGAAATTCCCATGTTGTAAGATGTTGGAAAAAGACGCGGGAAGCGAATTCCACTCTTCGACCGTTCGGAACAGAAAAGAGGCAGCGAATCGCTTCGTGTATGCAGTTGGAATGTCAACCATATATGGATGCAAGCCCGCACGGCATCTTGTCAATTTATAAATGACTTTATGACTTTATAAACGTGATCGGTCCACCTTGTAACTACTATTAGATCCCTGGTACCCCTACAGCCACAATCCCGTAAAGGCCTTACTGCAATGTCCATCAGTACATTGTAATACTGAAACGGCAATCAACTTCGCTATTGGCCACAATGGGCACGACGTAAAACGCAAAGTGGACACAACCACAATATATAGGATATTTAAAAAGATCTGATACACATAACGAGGTCTAATATAAATGAATTGCTCGTCAGTGCCCGACTGGAGTGTTACCACAGTATGTAGAGTCCATCATCGTGAATCGCATCACCCTGTTTCTTTTCGGGATCTGAGGACCTAGACAAATTAACATTCGATAAACAAAAACGCAAATAAAATGTGCAAAATATATAGAATTGACATAGCCTTTCGAAATATGAAGTCATTACCTTGTACTCATTATCATACAGGCTACATGACGTCCACTGTGGCGTGGAATTACGCACACTAAGTGTAAAAATATTTTCATTATATTATAATTCTGCCTATTACCCCAAATGTAGGGAAAAATATCCGAGTTGCATCACAGTTACTTGTCAAAATTGCGACCGGTCGCTAGAGATGGTAGCTACTCGCCCAGGCACCTCGCACGATCGGCCATTGTTCACAGCAACCCTCAAATAACACCACGCGCAAATTAAAACACGAGCACTGTATCCAGGTATTTCTCCCTACTTTTCGGGTAACAGGTGGAGGTGTGATATAATGTTCTCAAATATAATATTCACATAGCTAGTTCCCTTCCAGTCCAACACCACCTTGAGTTTCTTGCGGCGTTTCTTCTCCAGGTAGTAACTTCCGAAACGCTAGTAGATCAACCGTAGATTCATTCTCTGGCTTGCCGCCCAACTGGAGATACGTATCCACAGAGGTGTCCTTGTGTTGCTATCTAACCCATAAATTAGCCGGCTGATCACTTTCTGTGCTCGCCCCCTTAGCCCGGTTGTCAAGGCCTATCCTGGGCTTCAACAATCGTCCGCTCTAAAAAAAGACCCTCATTAACATTCATCTCTTCTCATCATTTCTACCAGCATTATCCGTTATTTTACCATGCCAGTATCAGATCACAAAAAGTAATCAAATAAAATAAACTCAATTGTCTTTAAATTTTTCTATGTATAAGCCTTCCTGGAGGCAAACAACTTTGTTAACAATACTTTGAACCGCTTCTCCGAGCATCATTTGGCGACATTTACAGGCGTTGTCGGTCATTTTTCTTTAGAAACAAAAGACGATCCTGACAATGGCTCCCCATAACGGATTTATAAAGCCAAGTTATTAAGAACAGGAAATTGTGTCGCTGCGAAGAAAAAGTTTATGTAAAATATAATTAACGTAAAAACCATCTTTGATAATATTCTTTTATATTATTTTAAGATGATGTCCATTAACATGTACAATGTACATAGAATACATCAAATGCATTCATATCTGATGAAGCATCCATTGTACAGATATATCAGATATTAGCATTTTTTATCGGAGTCCAAAAAGCTAGTACAAATATTAACAACAAAGAAAAACCTAAAGAGAATAATCTATAGTGGTGCTATATTCTCATCAGGGTTAGCAGAGATATTGAGTGAGATATGAGGCATCTAATTTCAAACCCCTCTAAAACGATTTTTCGTACAAAATTACTAAAGAGTCTAATAGTAATTTGAAATGTTTTTATCAAAGCAAATATTATATATGATTTTTTTCTTTTTTGCATTTTCACTCTAGAATAATAATACCTTATAAGAATGTGATTGTTAAGTCAAAGATTAATTATAAGTTTTTATAAATTTATGGGATTAGAAAAAATATGTTATAGTGGGTTTTAAAATTAATCTCCTCATATAGAGTGACTGTATCTACTTTACGTTTATGTGTCTGGTCTCTTTCCTCACGATGTTTTTCTATAGATGGTTACAATAATCATGCTGGCATACTTAACACATCTTTAAGCTTGATTTAAAAGACCCGATATCACAGGATTATCATTTCACAGATCAAAGACTCAGCAAAAGTAACAGTTAGTAAAATTATGACTCTGTAAACGAGGCCAAACAATTTGTCAGATCAGTCGCCATGATGAGAATTTATAAATCTCGGCTTTAGAGCTAAAATAGAATACGTGGGTAACAATTTACTTGATCAGCTATAATGAAGTGGCAGCAGCCCACACGCGTATGAAATATCATTATTTTGTTATACCTAACGTATAACATGTATATTTATTTATTATCCGGCAAGCATTTGAAACTACGAAGCGAAGCGTGAAGAGATATTTGTGCAGGCCGGCATTATCGTTGCGATTATCATTGGTATTTGTTTGCTGTTGGTAGTCGTTTTCGTTTTTGGACTGCACCGTGCTTACCATCAGGTATGGTGTGGTCACTGTGCCGTGTCAGGATAAAAAAATTCAGAAATGAGCCTGTATCTTACTATTTCACTTTTTTTTTAAAATATTTTCTTTTGTGATTGAGGCACTATTTGACTCCTGGGTGGTGCTAAACGAGCAGCAGCGAGGTGGTAGGGCGTCGGTGCCCGTCTGGATCACTACCACAGTACGTGGGTGTAAAGCCCGTCATAGTGACCAGTTTCGGCTTGTCGCGTTTCGGGATCAGCTTGTGTATATCCAGTAGCTCATATACCTAGAGACCTTCAGTCGCGGTATATGTGGGCCGACATGACGATGTAGACTATCAATGGATTTTCATCCTTTGATAGTCGCTTTCGTTTTTGGACTACACTGTACTTACCATCAGGTACTCACTATGTCGTGCCAGTGTAAAAAAAAAAACAAATCGGTCCAGGAGATTTTTAAATTGGTTCACACTTAGAGCTGAGATTACGTCTTCTGGGAGATCATTCCACGCTCTGACAATCCTGTTGCTTAGAAAGTGCTTATGTGCGTTGCTGTTTGATCGATTCGTACATAGCTAAAGCCGATGGCCTCTGAGATGGGTGCTGCCTCTAAGTTTGGACATTTTTTCAAAACTTTCAAGGTCATAATACTCATTAAATATCTTATTGGTTACCACCAAATCACCGCGATATCTGCGGTTTTTGAGCGTTGTAATTTTCAACGTAGCTAGGCGTTCCTCGTAGAACCGTCGCTTGAGTGCTCTAGATAACTTTATAAAGCTACGCTGAACCCTCTCCAGGAGTTCTATGTCTTTTATAAAATAAGGGATTCCATATTGATTTAAAATTCAATCAAATTTGGTTTCTGAGACTCTTATTCTGGCAATTGTCATCGTTTATTTCAATATATTTATTAAATGTCTAAGTATAACATCGTATTATGGTTATTAGTTGCATGGCACTGTGTGTACGGCCGATGTAACCGAAATCCGCATGTAGGATAATTATGCGAGCCTGATTCGAGTATTTATAGTACTTGTACAATACAAGACCGAGAATACAACGTGATAGAAGGTTTTCAAGCTTTTTAAACAAAACAAATGGATCGTAGGCGGAAAGCAAGTGACAAGAAAACCAAACTAAATTCTTGTATGAAATACTAGATGTCTAGTTTTTGTTTAGAGTTTATGTCTGCGTTATTAATAACCAGTTTCTTTGCATATATTGTCACTGACTTAATTTTTATTAATTTATATGCACTTTTTATTCGTTCCGCATAAATTATGATGTAGAAGCTCCAAATTGATTAAATAGTTCTGCGAACAGCCACGGTCAATTGCTGGTTACAAAAACAAGTTTTATAATACCTTTTTTACTCAGGGAACATCCGGATATTACCGTCCCAGCCATATATGGGGCCCAAGGTATACCGAAATGGAACCAGATAAAAACCCAAAAGGGACTATTGTGAATTAACGAAAACTGTAAGTCCTGCAATCAATTCGTCTCAACCCCACTACGCCGCGCCCGACGGGCACAATCACAGGGAGACGTTTTATAATATCTACTTCGACAGGAAGAATTTCTAATGACTCTTATCGGGTGTTGGGGCTGCCCACAATACTAGATATATTTAGATCTGTTCTAGACATCAGATTTTAGATCGCCCGTCTCACCAATGTCTTTACCATCAGGATCTTTCTACCGGGATATATAACCTTTTTTTATTCTATTTATTCAAGGGACTCTTTCAAGGGTATGTATGTTAGCTCTATAATAAATACCCTTATATAAGAACACATAACATGTCGTCGGGTGAAAGGCTATTTGGTTTAAGCGACATTTTTTGGTGATATAGTAATATATATTTTTGGAATCGGTGAAAAACGCTCATTCCAGATATATATATATACCTAATAGCCTTTCGCCCGACAATATAACAAATTATCAATGGTCTTAATTATATCTAGATACTTATAATAATACTTGGATTGTTTTTTGCAGGATAAGCACAAGGTTGGATTATTTAGTTAGTCGCTGCCGCATTGAGCTAACCTTGTTACCTACTTAGTGGTTTTTTTTCTGTAATGATCCGATTCGTAAGTATTTAAGTTGTCGTGCAAAGTCAATTGTATTTAAAAAGAAAAGGAAGTGTTTTTTTTCCAAATTTTGTTTTTCTGTTATTAATTTGCTGTGACCTAATATTTTGCTTTTATATAATTAAAATTATGCGAACAGCTAAAGAGTGGAATGTGCTTCCAGCGACCATATTTTCGTGATCTTATGATCTGGGAGTCTTTAAGGCAAGAGTGATTAGGCATTTGTTGGGCGGATGCGTTTCATCGTTGGACTCATTATCACCTTCCACCAGGTGTGATTGAGGTCAAGCGTTCGGATATATATCATAAAGATAAAATAAAAAATAGACTCTTTTTAACTATTATTTGTCAAATATGTACTTTATTTGAGAACCTATTAAAATAAAATAATTCAATATTTGTTATTGTTTGTTTCATTGTTCACTTTCTTGATATTTTGACTCGATACATTGACCACTCCAAGACTGGTGGTAAGCTTATTGTAGTAAAAAAAACGACCCCCAATAGAAAAGACAAATCTATCGATAGTCCAGTGATCTTAGAGGTCTACACAAATATTTTTTAAGGCTTCGTTTTGTTACGAATAAAAAGAGAGGCGTTTTTTAAAAACATATATGTATTTAAATTTAAAAAGGGCTTAATTTAAGCTTTGAATACATTTTTTAGGAAATTTATTGGATTTTAATACTTGTGTACCGTGAGAATGGATTGAGAAGATACCCCGGGCAGCAGACTTGAGCCTGCTACCCGGATAAGAGAGAGGCGGCGTATAGTGTCCGGTGCGCCGCCCGTGAGAAAAGTTTGGAGAAGTGTGCTCTTGACACCAACCCCTCCCAGAGAGGAAGTTTAAACAGGCCGTTCGCTTCCCGGGCGTCTAGGAGAATCTGGATTCCCAGGCCCGGATAAAGTGATTAAAAGGACACCCCTGGAGTTTTTAGTCTATAGGAATCTCACATGCCGGGGTCGCTGTCCTCACAGTGGTCTTTATGGTCCCACGTAGGATTTTCCCCTGGGATACAAAAAAAGGTTGAGAGGAAGTCTGTCAGAAGCAGAATGCTAAGATCAGCAATTATGGCAGTTCCGCCACGAAACCGGAGAAATGGACACTACTGTGCCTCTGGTCCCTGCTAGACGGAGAGAAGGAACACCCCGGAGGTTTTAGTCTGTGCATGTCCGACACACCAGGGGGCGACCCTGAGGTCCATTAGGGATTTCCCCCACGTTAATAAATTATTTAATAAAATATATTCATTCACGTTAATAAATCACGTTAATAAACGTTAATAAAATATATCACGTTAATAAAATATATTCATTCATTTATCCATTAAATTGAATTACACCTTTTACATTATCGCTTTTAGTTTTATTTTTGTTTCGTAGTTAGCGAAATCAGGGTGATGCCAGACTAAATTTCTAAAGCATTTATTTTCAAGCCAGCAATCGTTGGAAGCTAAGCTAAGACTAACTTATAAACTAATAGCATCGAGCATCTCAGAGTGTTCTGACCCATTGGTCAAGCTTTATCTATTGCGGACGAAGCGCACCCTGGTTACGATGATGGGACAAAAGCAATATGCCAGTATTGGTAAGGCGCAAGCTGGAAGGTGGAACTAGTTTCTTATGAGATGTTTGATTTGGGATCCAATTAAAACATTTTAAGAAAGGTTTTAACACATTTTAACACGATCCCGCCGGCGTCTGAGTTCACTGTCTTCGACATCTTACGGCCCTGTAAATTCAATTTTGTCTCATCGGGCGGCGCCGTTATCACGTAACCGCATATCTCTCATTAAGTTCTTCTGCCGACTACGCCTGCGTTCATTTGCAAACTTTTTTTCTTTTTATTAGCAAAAATTACAAATTAAATTAATTTCTTTCATTGTACCATTAATGGTACACGCCGTCCGATAGAACAGTCCTCAATATGCCATTAAATGGTACATGCCGGCGGGAACGTGTTAAACTAACTGTTGGCCGTCAGTAGCAAACAATAGTGGACATCAACGAAGGGCAATGAAAATAACTTACGACTATTAATACTGCATTGGAACAACTAAACGTTCCATAAACACGCAAGAAAACGAAGTTGGATACACTATTTCACCAACAGGCATTACCGTAATCAACCCTTCTCAAAGTTATATTACACGCAATAACAGACAAACGTGGAAAATGCACCTTAAATCAACGGAATAGAGATATCAACTCGATGCAGTATTTCAAGGACAGCAAATGTAAATTTGTAATTTTATCTGAAACTGAACCGAAGCTTCACCGTCGGCGGGTGTGTAAAAACTGCTATAAAAGTCAACGAGCGTCTAAACTTCAAGGAAAGTTTCTTTGGAAACCGAAGGGTGTGGCCATAACATACGATAATAACTATCTCGCTATTTCTCTTCCGCGGCGACAAATATTGCTATCTGGCCTGGTACCCGATTTTAGATTTTTTTTATTAATTTATAGGCGAACGTTTGACCTCAATCACACCTGGTGGAAGGTGAAGATGAGTCCGATGATGAACCGCGTCCGCCTAACAAATGCCTATTCACTCTTCTCTTAAAGATTCCCAAGTATCGCGGAAATATGGCCGCTGGAAGCATATTCCACTCCTTAGCCGTTCGCATTATGAATGTAGAAGCGAATCTTTTCGTGCGGATATAAGGAACATACGGATGGTATCCGACACGATGTCTAGTGGTTTTGTGATGGAATCGGGCTGGTGGAATCAAAGAATGCAGTTCCTGAGAACACTCTCCACTGTACAACCGGTAAAAGACTGTGAGGCAGGCAACTCTACGTCGATGCTCGATGCTCTGCATTTTAACTAAGGTTTTGACTAAGGTTAAAGTCTACGAGCTCTACGATCAATCGAGTCCAAAGCCGCCAACTGATATTAGCGGAGCCGTCCCAAAGATGACAACAGTACTCAACACCCGACCGCACCTGTGCTTGATACAGGTTAAGAAGTTGCGATGGCAAATGGATGGTTGGTTGAATGGCAGGTCTTGACCGCAGTACACAACTGCAAGGAACGTCATAGTGAATTGCTTGGGCCTATCGCGCAGCCCTAGCAAAAACCAGAGCCTGCTCTCTCAACGCCAGTCCTTTTACTTAAGCAAATTAAGCCAATAAAAAATGTTTACAACACAATTTTTAGGGATATTGTGCTCAAAACTTTTGAAAATTTAAATTTTGTTGTAATTATATTTAGTTTAGTATTTCGCTTTTTAGGCTCTCGTGCGTTGCAAACGACGCATTCTGGAAAGAAAGACGAATATAGAAAGGGTTTTTTTACTGGAAAATACAGTAGTGATGTGTGTAAAATTTGTAAAATTAAATTACACATCTGTAGCGAAAATATGCGATGGCCGTTAAGTAAAGTTAAGGAAGATCGATTTGATTTGAAAATTAAAATGATTTTTTCCAGAGGCTTACGTCTCGGGCTTTTGTGAAGAAATTTTGTTTTTAATTTTTATATAAATAAGGAGATATTTTAAGTAAATATTCGAATAGTATTACAAAATATATAATATAAAAGTGATAAGCATTATACAGCCTCACAAGTTCACTATAATCTACACACCTGAGGTTTCTTGGTATGGAACTCGACCAAATTCTTTTCACCTTAAGATGAAATAAAGCCCAAAGACAAATTGAGTCCAACAACGAGAATGTTGGATTGATTTCATCTATCTATTAAACTTATGTAACCGTTAGTGTATAAATAGTACAAAAGATAGTTCGTGGCATTCCCCTAGCGCAGTTTAATATCAAATTGCTGAACGGTTCGAGTGCAATCATAATAAGTAACGGTTTCCTACGATTGGATGCTAAATTCACATTTCCGTTTAGAGGGCGCTTTGTGGGATTTATAATAATTGGATCAACTTTAATCACTTATTTGCCTCACCGCCCTATTATATTACTACCCACGTTTTATTATCCTTGTCTATATAATTATACAGGTGTTCAGAAGTATATAATATTACTTAAATATGTATAACGTTAAATATAACTTATACCACACGTATTACGAGATTAATTTATTACAGGGACGTGCATAGGATATTTGAACAAGGTAGGCAGAATTCGCGTAGTTAATTTGAATATTATATTGCTTTCATAGGAAAGATATATGGCGTGAACATAGAATAGATATGAATATAAATAGTTCCTTTTTTTTGTTTAAATTTAAGTAATTTATTCCAGACTTATTTATTGTAAGGGCATGCAATGCTTTCATGCATCTATGGAATGAACGCTACTGATTTATTATACTATGAAATTATTGTTCAAAACCATGATTTCATCTCACAAACACAATCATCATCTCTCCACAGCATACAAGTATAAAGATCGTTATAGAAACTCGTTTCGGCTTGTCACGTTTCGGGATCAGCTTGTGCACATCTAAATTATCATCTACAAAGAGCCAAATCTGCTTGTTTAGTAAACTTTTATTGCTCTAAATAAGTAGTAAACTAAATAAAACTAAATTTCATACTTAATAAATATTTATTAATAAAAACAATATGCTTGCATCTCCTTGGAAAGTTTGAGTAAGTCAGGTTTGTATGCTGTTGTTTTTAATTTTAGGCATTATTCCAAGTTCAATAACACGACTTCTCAGTTTACTTTTGATAAAGTTCATGCCTAAAAAAGATTGTTCGCATATATATATGTAGAACCAAAAAGGGAAAGAACAGTCAACGCGAGCTTTTTCAGCTGATCGTAAAAGTCAGGAATTACCGCCACCTAGCGAGTTAAACTCATACCTTTCTTCAAACCAGTATAGGTTTAAACGACGGGCTTCAGATAGTAGTAAAACCACTGCATAAAATTCCTTTTTAAGGGATTATCTGTTACAAGGAAAAAACAAAAGATGTCGATACTTTGTAAAGAAAACCATCAAAATACAAATTTATGGATTAAGGCATCACATTCTCTGACCGTTAAAAGAAAACTTAGTAAGGAAACAAACATGGCATTTAATAGAAATGTATTAGTAAGTGCCATGAGAAGAGGGATCGGCTGCACTACTGATCATGTTAGGGTGGATACAGCCAGTAATGTATCCCTGCTAACCCCGAAAGGGATACAGCGTGACGATATATTTATTTGTTTTTGGCTAGTAGCATGCTCAGATAATATATATAACTCAAAAGATAAATCCAATAAAGTAAGTAAGGTTTTTAAATAAGAATAATAAAAATAACCAACTTAAAGAATTAGTTTATATTTACAAATTCATAATTATTTCTTAAAAATAATCATATCATAAGGAAGCGAATCCCCTTACTTCTTTTTTAAATGTTATAAAAACATTGTAAAACGCCGTAACATTCTAAAATGATTGTTATGTATCATGTTAACTCGCACATTCAACTACATCCTATTAATAAAGTACTGTAACATTTTAAAATTACATATAACTTCCCATTTTACAATGTTACCATAGCATTGTATAATGCTAAATAAAACTTTATATGTTAAACTCCGGTGAGAATGTACCCGTAATACTGTATGATATAAAACAAAATATATTTCTCATTGTATTGATTAATAATCAATATGTTTTTCAGTAATTATTATTAATTAATATGTTAGTGCTATGAATATTGAAATATATACTAACAATTACAAACAAAAAATACACATATCTCTTTGTTTTTTTTTTAATCTGCCTTTTTTATGTGTAAAATAGGATGTTGAAGTTTTTAAGGAAAATCGATTACAATGAAGTTAAAAATGTAAAACGCTGTATTTAGTTACTACATTAAAAGATTATAATACGTGAATTATTACTTGTTTGATTAGTCACCTATGCCGATAAAGGGCTGTCTTTTTCTCGCACGTGTGTTAAAAATAGTATAACACGCGTGCGCATTTTGATAATTACAGATTTGGCTTCGGCTTATCTGTTATTATCATTTTGAATTATTTGTATCATAATTCACAATTATTAAACCACGTTATACAATGTGATAACAATTTATAATAGTGCAAAAACTAATATTGCAAGAAATTTACTCTAATTTTGTAATGTTGGTCAGAAAATACTCTAATAAAAATCATATTTAATTTAATATTACTGAGAAAAGATTTTCTGTACATTTCAGATCTTACGTTTGGGTGTCTTTACTTTTGAGATATCTAGCGTCAATTTTTACTATTTTAGAATTAAGAAAAAGGGGTTTTATTCCATTTTAACCAACATTAAAAGAATTCTGTATTCACATATATTGTTATTTATGTATGTTCACCCATAAATATGCTACCTGACAAGGTATATTTCGTTTATTGATCCTGTTTTTTAACAATTTATTCTGTAATAATTATTGTAGAACTTACATCAACAGTTTTACTTTAAATAATATAAATACTGTATAATTAACATAAATTATAGCAAAAATCAATACATTCTCCTAAATAACGTAATAGCAGCTGATGCCGCCATAATCAAGGAAGAAAGATCCGGTTGCGTACCCCCGTTTACTCTACACGTGTCTTCAGTGTTGTTGAATGTAACAAACTGGGTGCTCTGGAGACTATAATTTGCTATCGCTTTGTCCAGTTTCACGGCGTCTACGTCTTTAAGGTGCGGCGTTCTAGTTAACTTCCAAATTTCATCTGAAACCCAAATTTAATCATGTCTATTTTATAATACATAGCTGATCCGGCAAACGTTGTTTTGCTATATAAGGTTTTGTAATATCTTCTAAGATGTTCATTGAAATTAAGTGATGTCAAAGACAATTTTGTTCACAATTGAATACTCTTAATCAACAACACATTTATTTGAATAAAAAATAATATTATTACGTTAATACGATTCTTAACAAATGATGCATTCATTTCGAACAAATTTTATTACTATAAAAACGGTTCTAGTGAGTTAATCTTAAAAGATAGACATATACTGTTATGGATATTTCTTTGGTTCATTTCAAGAGGAATAATTCTTTCATACATATATTTTTCGTATCTTGAACCGTTTTCGCAGCGCACGCAATGGAAGCCCTCAAGGATAGATAATTGTCCCCGTTTCTTTCACATTTTGCATCATTTCTTCGCTCCTAATAGTTGTATCGTGATATTATATAGCCTAAAGCCTTCCTCGATAAATGGTCTATTCAACACAAAAATAATTTTTCAATTCGAACCAGTAGTTCCTGAGATTAGCGCGTTCAAATAAACAAACAAACAAACAAACTCTTCAGCTTTATAATATTAGTATAGATTTGCAGCCCAATTCAGCCTACAGTTGTGTTTACGCCTCCCTCATATTATGCTATTATTCTTGGTTCTTTTTTTTGTATCCCGGGAAAATCCTGCATAGGACCATCAGGTACGCTGTGAGGGCAGTGACTCCGGTGTGTCAGACTCCTACTGACTAATACTTCCCGAGGTGTCTCTCTGATTGCTCCACCTGGGACTGGGAAGCCCAATTCATCCAGAGGCCCAGGGAACAAGAAGCCTTGTTGAGGCTATCTCTCTGGGATCATCCTTGGTTCTGGGATATTCACCCGTTACCAAAAAGTGTTAAAACTAAAATATCTATTTCTTTAATCCCTTTAAAGAAATAGATATTATTATAGTTCCTATGTTTTTTTACACTGGCTCGACATAGTGACTACAGAGTACCTGATGGTAAATACAGTGTAGTCCAAAAGCAAAAGCGACCATTACCCCTTGCCTTACGATTAAATCTCGAAGAATAATATTCCTGCACACAATAAATTTAGCGCAATTATATTATATTAAGGCCAATTTAGCTAGAATATAAATAAGACCATGTGCAACAATAATAATATTTTTATTTTTACAAGTTTAAAAAAATTCATTTGGAAAAAAAATACCGCGGGCAACGCCCGTCAAATTCGAATTTAGTACAGAAAAGGCTGACAGGCCAGGCCCGTCATTTCCACTCAAGGGGTTAAAGAATGAAAATCTATTGATAGTCTCCGTCGTCATGTCGGCCCACATATACCACGACTGAAGGTCACTAGGTATATGAGTTACTGCATATACATAAGCTAATCCTGAAACGTGACAGGCCAAAGCGAGTCACTACGGAGGTATTTACACTTGTGTACTTTATACACCACGATATCCTTAAAGCTTAACACGTTCATGGCGGCGTGACCCACCCGTGGGTCACACTTGAACTCACAAAAGTGTCGCCCCGCCTCACGAAGCGTAACGAGATAAGACAGTCCCGCATCACGCAGAAAAACGTAGAAATTTCCCGGTGTGTACGTGTTAAATCGATAATATACATACATATGCATATATAATATTATCAGATATTATAATATAAAAGGCTATTTCACATAATAACTAGCCATCAACGTCATGAAATTAATAATACATATAAAAAACGCATTAAGAGTTTCAAGGTATATTTAAATATAGTAATTGATTAAATGTATGTTTTCTAACGAGCTAACTTACTAAATGATCTAGCCTGATGAATATGTAACGATATGAATGAAATATTAGACATAATGTATTTAACGAAGTATATTTTTAACTAGAACACTATGTTAACTAAATTAACAGGTTCGTCGCCCAGCGCTATTCGTTTGTTTATCACGGGGCCCAAATCCGCATAAACAAGCAATATGAACTCGAAACAATGTAACTCGAATATTATGATTATACTGCGATATTATCTTCGTATTTCGCAAAGTATTTTGTTCCTCACCTCAAATGTGTATAGAGTGTTTCAACTAAAACCACGAGATAGTATAATGTAAAACATTGCCTTAATTTCTTTTATCCTAACCATAGATGGGCAAAATGTAATCAAATTAATGAAAATTATTAACGACTAGCTGTCCCGGCAGACCTTGTTCTGCCCTATTTCTCTAAAACAAAGTCACATTGTTTTTTTTAATGTTAATAGCTTCCCCGTCAGATTTTATTCTGCCAAAACCTATTGGGCTGTCGGCTGTTTTTTGAAAATTGTTTGAAGGAACCTGGCCTTAATGCTATATGTATAAAAATTGACAAATATTGACATTAATATTTATACGTCACTCAATTGTTTTGCCTTCGCGGAACCCGTCCACTAACATTTAAACTTTATGGTATGGTGTTAAAGCTCAAATTGACTTTTAAATATTATTACGAATTTTTTGTATGAGAATATAGGAACTTGTTGTTTTTAGACATTTTCAGACATTTTTTTTTAATTTTCTCTCTCCGTAATAACCTTCCCCGGACTTCAATAAACACAACAAAAAAGAAATCAGCCAAATAGGTTCAGCCGTTCTCGAGTTTCGCGCTTATACACATTTAACGATTCATTTTTATATTATAGAATTACGTTTTACGTTTTGTACCATTAATATGACTGAATTTTGCTCATTTATGTTTTAAACACTACAAAATCCTAGATTGTATACACGTTTATGATTTCTTAATGATTTAAATGGATTTAATCATGATTACAGAGCAAGAAAATTAAAATGACGACTATTTTTTGTAATCGTTCATCATTAATCAGATTACATTTTGCCCATCTCTGATCCTAACTTTTATCCTATATTTAAATTTCGTTTTCTAATAAAAGTGAGCTGAGATTTATAGACGCTCCTTTGAATTTACTTACATTTTAATCAATTACTTAATAAATTATTTAAATAACAATATATCGTCACGCTATATTCTTTTCGGGGTGAGCAGAGATACATTAATGGCTGTATCCACTTTGTACGTATATGTCGCACCCATCGTGACCAGTAGCGCAGCTGATCGCCGTTCTCAGAGCACTTACACATGGCATTTCTATTAGATGTTATATATATATATGTGGAATATGTTATGAAATCTCCCAAGTATTTGTATATTTTTTAGAAAATTATAGTTCTAAGCTGGTATTACTGTGAATCTGTGCAATAGACGAATGACGTTTAGTAATAAGTTAGTTTGAAGGTGGTTGTAGAAAAAATGTATTATAAGGAGAATGATGTGTTACTTTGATTTCCGTATTATAATTAAAATAAAATAGTTTTGAGCCTATATCTCTTCCCTCGATCCCACATATATATTATAAACATTGTGTAACAATTTGTCCCGAAGTAAACAAGTATAAAGAATTTTATTCAAATAGAATTTGAATCAATGCACGAATCAATAATCGTACTCCGTAGTACCGCAATACATATTCAAACACAGCTATTAAATTCTAAATAATTCTCAAACAGGAAAAGTTAGACTACTATAACTCGAGAAGAATCTAATCAAGTAAATTAATTGATACAAAACTAAATGACGAGGTTTTCCATTTGAACGCATTTGACCTCCATCCGACCGGCAAATTGCTTCACAACTACCGCTTGTTATACAAACTGTTCATAATTTTAGCCAAGTAATATAATATCATTTTCACCAAGTCAGCCTTGCTTTGAAAACTATATACATTTATAAGAGAAAAATCAAGAGTTTTGACTTAGAGGCCGGAATATTGATGAAGAAGAAATAAAAAACAAAGTACTCGTTTTTTTGTTGCACTGGCTCGACATCGTGACTACAGAATACCTGATGGTAAGTACAGTGTAGTCCAAAAACGAAAGCTACTATCAAATAATGAAAATCCATTTATAGCCTACATCGTCATGTCAGCCCACATATACCACGACTGAAGGTCTCTAGGTATATGAGCTACTGGATATACACAAGCAGATCCCGATACGCGACAAGCCGAAACTGGTCACTATGTCGTGCTTTACACCCATGTACTGTGGTCGCGATCCAGACGGGCACCGGCGCCCTACCACCTCGCTGCTGCTCGTTTAGCACCACCCAGGAGTCACGTGTATGGAAACTAGGTTAAAGCCTGCAGACTCGAGCAGCGTCGACTACCTTAATGTGGGCACATGACAAAGAACGTAGTCTTTTACTATGGGTCTCATTAGACCGCTCACAGTCACATAGCGAGCTATACAGAGAACTATGCTAAGTAATCTAATCTATAATAGAATCTATTCTTCTCTATAATATAAAAATGATTCGCTAAATGTGTTGATAAGCGCGAAACTCGAGAACGGCTGAACAGACTTGTCTGATTTCTTTTTTGTTGTGTTTGTTGAAGTATGGGGAAGGTTATTCCGGTGAGAAAAATTAAAAAAATTGTCTGAAAAAGTCTAAAAACAAAACTTCTATATTCTCATACAAAAAATTCATAATAATATTTAAAAGTCAATTTGAACTTTAACACCATACCATAAAGTTTAAATGTTAGTGGACGGGTTCTGGGAAGGCAAAACAATTGAGTGACGTATAAATATTAATGTCAATATTTGTCAATTTTTATACATATAGCATTAAGGCCAGGTTCCTTCAAACAATTTTCAAAAAACAGCCGACAGGCCAATAGGTTTTGGCAGAATGAAATCTGACGGGGAAGCTATTAACAAAATAAATAAAAACAATGTGACTTTGTTTTAGAGAAATAGGGCAGAACAAGGTCTGCCGGGACAGCTAGTTATAAATAAAGAAATCCGTAGACAAATGAGAGTCACCGATATAGCCCAGCAGATTAGCAAATTGAAATGACAGTACAGGATACATAGCTTGTTATGAGGATGATCATTGGGGCTGGAGAGTTCTCAAGTGGAAACCACATACTGCCAAGCGCAGAGTACGACGCAGTGACGCTCACCCAAAAGGTATAGCCGACCTTATCCAAATTCCTGGGTGATGCTGGACGCGAGCTACATTCGACCATTAACTCCGGAAAATATGAATAGTGGGCTATAGGGCAACCACTAATGTATCCCTGTTTACTCGGAAAGGGATATTACGTAACGATATATTATTATTAAAACTAATCTATATATATACATAATAAATTATAAAAAAGTATACAATTCTCGTGTCACAATGTTAGTTACCTTACTCCTCCGAAACGGCTTTACCGATTTTTACCAAATTTTATATGCGTATTCAGTAGCTCTGAGAATGGGCTACTATCAATTTTTCTTAACCCTAAGTATTAAGGGTTGTTCACCCTTAACATTTCTTTTTTATTTAAGACAAATATTTATGTTTTTATATCTATAATGTGGCATTAAAAATATATACAACCCTAAATTTTTACCCTTTTATCACCAACCCCTATTTTTAATAGCCATTCTTGTAGTTTAATCATTTTTCATCCCGCTCGATAACTGATCAATTATCACCTAGAAATAACTTATATGGCAAAACAACGATTGCCGGGTCAGCTAGTATGATATAGTTTTATGAAAATCAGTATTGAAGTTGAAACATTTTGAAGACTAATATTCTATTTGATTTGAATCAATTCGATTAAAATTCTTACTATTATAAGTTCTTAATTATAGACTCTTCAATACTTACAAGTACTACTGTTGCCGTCTTCGTTGTTGTAGCAAGCAAAAATGACCGCGTAATGCTCGTAATTGATATCCAAGAATGAGTAAGTTTCCGTTTTTTTGTCTAGAAACAAATTAAATGCAAATCAATATAAGAAATTATATTGTAACCCGATTTTAGTAAATACACAGGTTTCTGGAGCAAAATTTCAATTAACCAGCAATGTAATTTTATAATAATATGTGCATTTATTTACACTTTTTCAACGATTCTTTTCATACCACTAAAATATTTATAGTTAGCATAGATTTTACGAGTATTTTAGAGCCTTAATTAATTATCTCTTTATTTAATTTAAATGAATGAAATTATATATTTTTTGTTTTTGTTCTCCTTTTTGTTATTGTTATGAAATATCCTTTATATTTTTGTATGCTGAGTTTACTACTGAGTGTAGACAGGCTTACGTTTGACCTCAATCTCAACTACTAGAAAACGATGATGGAGCGCTCACCCAATAATTACCATGTTACTGGTCATCTGATGATTCCCATATCGAAAAGTGTTGGAAAAATTTCACTATTTGACGGTTTGCAGCAAAAATGTAGACCCCGATCGCCTCTTGCGAGAATTATCAAGCAGACATGGGTGCAAAAACGTGCAGCATTTTGTACACTTATGGTATAAGGTGGAGCATGGAATGAAATTCTACCCATCAGCCGCACATTCTTCGGTGTATAATCTATAGAATGCCGAAAGACAAGTGACTCTACATTGGCTTACGCGACTTAACTTCAAATGAGTCAAAATTTAACTAAAGCCTAGGTTTTGGTTTTTAGTAAGCATCAGTCTTAAGACTGATAGATCTGATTGTTACATTACTTTTAACCCTTTCGCTATTATGTTATCGGTGACTCTAATCATCAGTTAAAAAACGCCACCTGTACACAATGAGTGACTATAATTACAGTTAAAAAACGCCGCCTGTACACGATGGGTGACTATAGTCACCAGCTGAAAAACGCCGCTTATACATGATGGGTGACTGTAATTTATTATTTTATATACAAATTTTATTTTATTTTTCTGAAATCTAATCAAAATCGTTTTAAGCCAAATCATTGGCCCTTAATGCTGAAGAATGCGCGCGCTAGATGTGCGTGCGCACTTTCAGCGCGGGACTCCGTTAGCTCCGGGAAGTTGGCCCCGCATTTTTCGCGTAAGAATTTAGAAATTTTTTGAGGGACTGCCCATCGATTGCCCATTATTGCCCATCATTTAAATTTTTTTGCCCACCCCTATAAAAAAAGTTATGAAAGATTTATGTATGCGCGGGCCAGCGTCCGAAAAAATTTCAAAAAATCGAAAATGTCAAGGTGGATTCTTGAAGTTTGTCGACTGCCCACTTTTGCCCATCCTTTACTTTTTTGATAATTCAACTCCTAAGGGATGGAAATGGGGGTGGAAAAAAAAATTGAGGGGTCAAGAAATTTTGAATTATGCATTTTAATCTACATCGATTGCCCACTTCTGCCCATCCTTTACTTTATTGATAATTCCACTCTTAAGGGATGAAAATGAGAATGGAAAAAAATTGAGGGATCAAGAAATTTAGATTGGAAAATTATGGCTTAATAAGGTATATTCGTATTCTAAAGGACATCCTTTGGATTGCCCATCATTTATTTTCGAATGCCCACCCTTAGTTACAGAGTTATTCTGCTTAGAATTTGACATACCGCACTGTTGTAGGAACATGTTACATTTTCGTTAGTCCACTAGATAAATTTTGGAAAATAAGGGCTCAATAAGGGTTATTCGCATTCTAAAGGACATCCTTTAGATTGCCCATCATTTCTTTTCGAATGCCCACCCTTAGATACAGAGTTATTCTGCTTAGAATTTGACATACCGCACTGTTGTAGGAACATGTTACATTTTCGTTACTCCACTAGATAAATTTTGGAAAATAAGGGCTCAATAAGGGTTATTCGCATTCTAAAGGACATCCTTTAGATTGCCCATCATTTCTTTTCGAAAGCCCACCCTTAGATACAGAGTTATTCTGCTTAGAATTTGACACACCGCACTGTTGTAGGAACATGTTATATTTTCGTTAGTCCACTAGATAAATTTTGGAAAATAAGGGCTCAATAAGGGTTATTCGTATTCTAAAGGACATCCTTTAGATTGCCCATCATTTCTTTTCGAATGCCCACCCTTAGATACAGAGTTATTCTGCTTAGAATTTGACACACCGCACTGTTGTAGGAACATGTTACATTTTCGTTAGTCCACTAGATAAATTTTGGAAAATAAGGGCTCAATAAGGGTTATTCGCATTCTAAAGGACATCCTTTAGATTGCCCATCATTTCTTTTCGAAAGCCCACCCTTAGATACAGAGTTATTCTGCTTAGAATTTGACATACCGCACTGTTGTAGGAACATGTTACATTTTCGTTAGTCCACTAGATAAATTTTGGAAAATAAGGGCTCAATAAGGGTTATTCGCATTCTAAAGGACATCCTTTAGATTGCCCATCATTTCTTTTCGAAAGCCCACCCTTAGATACAGAGTTATTCTGCTTAGAATTTGACACACCGCACTGTTGTAGGAACATGTTACATTTTCGTTAGTCCACTAGATAAATTTTGGAAAATAAGGGCTCAATAAGGGTTATTCGCATTCTAAAGGACATCCTTTAGATTGCCCATCATTTCTTTTCGAATGCCCACCCTTAGATACAGAGTTATTCTGCTTAGAATTTGACATACCGCACTGTTGTAGGAACATGTTACATTTTCGTTAGTCCACTAGATAAATTTTGGCAAATAAGGGCTCAATAAGGGTTATTCGCATTCTAAAGGACATCCTTTAGATTGCCCATCATTTCTTTTCGAAAGCCCACCCTTAGATACAGAGTTATTCTGCTTAGAATTTGACATACCGCACTGTTGTAGGAACATGTTACATTTTCGTTAGTCCACTAGATAAATTTTGGAAAATAAGGGCTCAATAAGGGTTATTCGCATTCTAAAGGACATCCTTTAGATTGCCCATCATTTCTTTTCGAAAGCCCACCCTTAGATACAGAGTTATTCTGCTTAGAATTTGACACACCGCACTGCTGTAGGAACATGTTACATTTTCGTTAGTCCACTAGATAAATTTTGGAAAATAAGGGCTCAATAAGGGTTATTCGCATTCTAAAGGACATCCTTTAGATTGCCCATCATTTCTTTTCGAATGCCCACCCTTAGATACAGAGTTATTCTGCTTAGAATTTGACATACCGCACTGTTGTAGGAACATGTTACATTTTCGTTAGTCCACTAGATAAATTTTGGAAAATAAGGGCTCAATAAGGGTTATTCGCATTCTAAAGGACATCCTTTAGATTGCCCATCATTTCTTTTCGAATGCCCACCCTTAGATACAGAGTTATTTGTTACCAACGATTTTAAATATTTTCGTTCCCTTGTCGACACTTTATAATCTGCAAACATCATATCATTCATGATTGGTTAGAATTATCGTTTATTCTAAACAATTATTATTATTATTCAATTCTATAAATTTTCTATTATCAAATCTAATGCAGCAGGTAAGGATTATTGCTTGAGAAAAACAATGTTCACCAATCGATAATAGCGATGAGTAAGAATTCAAATGATTATACTAGGTTGAGTATGAAAAATGTGTTGGAAAGTTAATGGTAATAGAACGTTAATGTTACTCGTCGATAACAATAAATATCGACTGCAGAATTAATTAACATTACTTAAATTGAAAACAAATCATAATAGAAAAACGATCATAATAATCTATAAATATTGCAGAAAATTACTTACCAACACGAAAATTTTGCTATTTTATTTTAATAATATGATGTTACATTTATAAATTCGTAAGTAAACTCTGCAATTTCAGTTGTCAATAAAAAGTATATTATAATGATTCATATGATTAATTATAAAATTCTTCTGCTCCTGCAGAAGCCACATTTATGTAATTTAGCATGAAAGTTCTGTTGATGATTATCATATCTATGATGAGTGGAGTCGTGAGGAGACGTCACCATTTGCAGTTGTTCTTTTAGTTGATTATTTCAACCTGCCAGGTCAAAACACAGTAAAATATTAAAGAAGAACAATAAAAAATGAATGTCCTTTAGAATGCGAATGGACCTTATTGAGCCCTAATTTTCAAAAATTTATCTAGTGGACTAACGAAAATGTAACATTTTCCTGCTACAGTGTGGTATGTCAAATTCTAAGCAGAATAACTCTGTAACTAAGGGTGGGCATTCGAAAAGAAATGATGGGCAATCTAAAGGATGTCCTTTAGAATGCGAATAACCCTTATTGAGCCCTTATTTTCCAAAATTTATCTAGTGGACTAACGAAAATGTAACATGTTCCTACAACAGTGCGGTATGTCAAATTCTAAGCAGAATAACTCTGTAACTAAGGGTGGGCATTCGAAAATAAATGATGGGCAATCCAAAGGATGTCCTTTAGAATACGAATATACCTTATTAAGCCATAATTTTCCAATCTAAATTTCTTGATCCCTCAATTTTTTTCCATTCTCATTTTCATCCCTTAAGAGTGGAATTATCAATAAAGTAAAGGATGGGCAGAAGTGGGCAATCGATGTAGATTAAAATGCATAATTCAAAATTTCTTGACCCCTCAATTTTTTTTTCCACCCCCATTTCCATCCCTTAGGAGTTGAATTATCAAAAAAGTAAAGGATGGGCAAAAGTGGGCAGTCGACAAACTTCAAGAATCCACCTTGACATTTTCGATTTTTTGAAATTTTTTCGGACGCTGGCCCGCGCATACATAAATCTTTCATAACTTTTTTTATAGGGGTGGGCAAAAAAATTTAAATGATGGGCAATAATGGGCAATCGATGGGCAGTCCCTCAAAAAATTTCTAAATTCTTACGCGAAAAATGCGGGGCCAACTTCCCGGAGCTGACTCCGTTTCCTGCGAAACATTTTGTAGCAGACATGTCGTAGCGAAAGGGTTTATAAGTATTTAATTGTATACCAATATCTAGCTGAAGTTGAAGGTTTAAAAGTCCTTTCCTGATTGACAAATAAGCTAAATAATGATTTTTTAAACTTATAAATATAAAGTTTCTGCTAATATATACAGGATGAATTTATAGACAAGGGGGAGATTTCAGGACACAATTTGAACAAATATGAATTGATCCGTAAAAAGTGTGGATACCGTAGCGCGTACGGTACATGAGTCATTGGTAAGTAGATAAAGTTCCATTTACGTAATTTTAGATAAATAGGTATTGGACTCGCTTTTCCTTCGCCTTGTACCTTGACTTAGGATACGCAAAATACCTACTTAATAATGAGTTATTATTCATTCTCTTAATATATTGACCATAAATTATTTTATTTTATAGGAAATATTAAGATATCACTATTTTTACATATTGGTAATTATAATCGATCGCTGAATATCCTCCCTAAATATAACCCTTGTCTATAAAATCACCTTTATAAACAACCTCTAGAGACTATTGAAATTATCTCACTACTTGTCAATCGAACGCTAGTAAATTACCACTGTCATACCCTAGATGTAACCTCAGAAGATGCTGAACAAGTAGTATTTATACCTAATTGAATAGAATCACCATACATAGTCGTAAAGTCCGTCACAGTCTCACTTTCGCCTGTTCCGTTTCGACATCAGTTCTTATACGCTTAGGAATTGTGGAGACCTTTAATTTAATATGGGACGGTTGATGATAGCTAGTGTTATAGGACTATTTTCCCTTGTAGACACATACGATAGCTAAGATCAGGTGGTATACAATAATTTTGCTGTGCTAGTATGAAATATTAGTATTAAAGACATGGAAGAAATACACTCACCATCATAAGTCACCATTAGTAAATCTCCATCTGTACTGTTACTATTTGGATCTGGGATCAAAGCGACGGACCCATTGTAAAAACTGACGGTGTTGTTTGTGATCCATCTGATCGATACTCCCAGCGTGTCTTGGTGTTCGAAGATGATCATAGCGCAATCACCCTTAGCATCCAGGTCTGTGGCAACCGCAGATATATACCAAGTTCCATCCATCTGTGAGTGTAATGTTAGAACCTTTCAAGATACTGAATTTAAAATTACAGAAGAAAATTCAGAAAAATATAGTAAAAGTACAAACCTTTAGCTTATTTAAATGTATATTCAAATAAGTATTAAACATAGAAAATATAAATTTATAGCATGTAGACATCGCCCGATACGTGTTTGTGGTAAACGCCCTAAAGGACGTTAGGGTGTTATGGGACGCGCGGGGTAAGGGATGCGCGCGCGCAAAGGTTGCTCTAGCAAATGCAGTCGACTACCGAGACCCGAGGCTAGAGTACGTGCGTGTACGTCGCAGTTCGGTGTGCCTTAAATTGCAAATAAACAGTAAAACGCCAAAATCCGTGTCTTTCTACAACCACACCCACGACCACCGGTCATAAATTATAATATTCCATGTATCTAAATGTAGGATGAATGTTGTTGTGTGAAATATTATTATGTATGAAATAGTAAATGCGTAGAACGGAACATAGGTGAGTGAAAGGAAGGAAGGATAAAATGAGAGAGAGGATAAACAGTTTTTTTTTTGACGCGAGCGCTCGAAAAGATTAAGACGTAAAAAGTGTTAAGACGCAAAATTACCTTTAAAAAGTAAAATAAAGTATATTTAAAAAGTTTATTTGGTGTTTATTTGATCTGAAGATCCTCAAAAGTACATAAAGATAGCCGCTTTGTAAACTATTCATAATTTAATTATTGTATCTCGACCTTCTTAATCATTCCACATTTGGTGAAATGATTATTAAGATTGTTAGATATTATTATTAAGAGCCATTTCAGTTTTCTGAACAAATATATTACCTTCAAACTGTTAAATAATCAATACGCCGCTTACGCACTATGATCCTCTCAAAGCAAATTTGATGTAGAATGTTCTTTACTCTGATCCCTATGGCAAGGTATTCTAGTGCGTCATATCATTACTTATTTATTTATAAGAACATTACATACTCTCCATTAACAGATACAAAAATAATATAACACATGAACAACATATATTAAAAATGCGAATATATTTCAAAGTGTAGATTACATGCATAGAAGAAAAGAAAAAAAAAAATTATACCTCTACTATTACTACACTAGTATATTTCCAATTATAACATTGTATAACATTTCCAAATCAGTGACCTCTCTTTAGAGAGAGACCATTTGAAACTTGCGCCAGTGTTATATTATGGGAAGATCCTTCAGAGGCAGTCGGTTGACATACAATAAATTTTTCATGTAAATCTATTTCACACTTGAGTTTGCTTGTTAATAATTATTACAACTACTTACTTCTTTCCAATCCAATTCCCTGGATGTGACAATAGGGCAAGTATCATTTCGTACGATAGGCGTCACTTTCATAACCAGAAGTCCTACAATGAAACAATACCGGAACATTTTAGAACCTTGTAGTAGCACTGAACCGAAACCGACTTCAAGTAACAACTGAAATGTTGCGTAAAATGTTAACATTTATATAAAGAAGATTGGTTTTTCTCAAATGAAATTTAACTTACTGTTGTGGTTTTAGAATAAATAATAGTCGTACTACAACTAAAATCAATTTTGTTACAAAAAGGAATCTACAATATTTTGTTACTCAATAAACGTAATTTGGTAAAGAACTCATATTCATTTTGGGAGTTGAAGCTGCTTGCGTCCGTAGGCTTTACCTTAGTTTCCTTACATGTGACTCCTGGATGGTGCTAAACGAGCAGCAGAGAGGTGGTAGAGCGTCGGTGCCGGTCTGGATCGCGACCACAGTACATGAATGTAAAGCCCGTCATAGTGACCAGTTTCGGTTTGTCGCGTTTCGGGATCAGCTTGTGTATATCCAGTAGCTCATATAGCTAGAGACTTTCAGTCGTGGTATATAAGGGACGACATGTCGATGTAGATTATCAATGGATTTTCATCCTTTGATAGTCGCTTTCGTTTTTGGACTACATCGCACTTACTATCAGGTACTCTGTAGTCACTATGTCGAGCCAGTGTAAAAAAAAATGTTTCTAAAACATCCAATAATCATGATTCTTTCAATTCTACCAAAGTAACGTGGAAATAGATCAAACTCGAATGAGTTTCCGTGTTTTTGTGAAAAATTAGAACCGAGAAACTTATCAAGGGCTTCTTTTGTCGCAAAAATAAAGAGGAAACTATTTTAAAGTGACCAATCGTTCTTTTTAAAATAAAATATGTTCTGGAAAATATACTTAAATAATAGTGATACAAAATACTACAACTGATAACATAAAAACTAAATTTAAAATCATCTTGAGATAATACCATCATCCATCCTTCTAAATCATTATCAGTAACTCAAGTGATAAAACACAGATAAATGACATGGATCTGTAGAATAACAGAATGCAATAGTCTTGAAAAAATAAGCCACAATGGCTTACAATGTATTGCTAGTGATTTTCACAGTATTTCTTAATAAATTATGCAGTGGTCAAGTGCTCCAGTTCGGTACTTGTGCTGACGTTGAAACCATGAGATATTTCGACTTGGTCAGAGTAAGTAACTTCTTTATACCTATCACAGGTTTAAAATTTCGTCTTTAAACGTTTTTTCACCATCTTCCGTCTGTAAAAGGGGTCTTCCTATCCTGCCGTTTTTTCATCCCTTTAATGCACTCAACAAATTCTGAAAAAAATCATGCTACTGTTCAAAACATTCATTTTGAAACACCAATTGAAAAATGACTTCTTTTAGGTACAAAAGAGGATGCTCGCCATTTCCCTATTTAACTATTTATAAACATAAATTGATTTTGCTCGGGCATGGTTGACCCCAGTTTATAGACAAAGTGTTAAGAGCCTGTTGATTTCTTTTTAGTGCTTTTATTATTTTTGTAATATTTTAGCATTTCACGCGCTCGATTAAAGTAGAGATGCTATAGCTTTGAAATTATTCTTGCTACCATTATCAATTGTTTGCTATCAACACCATAACGTGCCATCTTTATAATGATGGTTGGAGGAATAAACAGGCCACTCTGACGTATGTTGTGGATGCCTTAATAGGAACTGTACATTGTTGATTGTAACTGTGTATATGTATTGTGTAAATGAGTTATTGTACTGGGCCACTGGCAACCCTGTAAAAAGTAAATAAATAAAATAAATAAATTGGAAAACTTCTTGCGACATTGCGTTGTGCTCTTTAATACAGAAATGGTCAATCCTGTCCACTTATTAGGGTCGCCTAACTACTTTCATCTCTAATAGCTTGAACTTCTCTTCCCCGGAATCGTGCCTTCGAGGATCAATCTAAGAAACTCATATTAGGATACTCTATGCAGTTCTTTTTGTCCACACTGACACGACATAGCAACTACAGTATAGTCCAAATACGTCAGCGATTATCAAAGCATGCCAATAAATTGACAGTCACCGTCGTTATGCTGGCCCACAAATACCACGACTGAAGGTATGTAGGTGCTGGAGGTTGTTACTGGATCACTGCTGCACACATAAGCTGATCCTCAAAACGCAATAGACCAAAGCGAGTCACTATGGTGGTGTTTACATTTATGTACTGTAGTCACGAGTCGTGATGAAAATGCCCGGGAATTTTCCCAAAGTGCCCAAAACTTGTATGGGGAATATTCCCGGGAATTTACGAAATGTTCGCGGAAGTGCTGGGCACTTTGGGAAAATTCCCGGGCATTTTCATCACTAGTCACGACTAAGTTCGAGCAATCCTACTACCTTAAAATTTAAATATGGACCTCAATTTCATTAACATGGGAAATATACATATAAATTTTATTATAGTAAAAATTTAGGGAAAGTATATTCCGAATACCTAATTATTTACATAAAAAGAAATACACAATTATTTGGTAATGTGGATAGCTCTTTACGCTCCATCTGATTGACATATAAAGCAGAATTTGTTTACGAAACTAGTAACATTATGCCAAACCTTGTATCAACATTGTTATCACTTCAATGTGACATATCTTTTTGGGTGCATTGCGATAATGGTGTTAAATGTTTAAAAATATACAACTATTTTGTTTCCAAGACCTGTAACGAAATATACACTATGACCGGTGGTCGTGGGTGTGGTTATAGTAAGATACGAATTTGGCGTTTTACAGTTTATTTGCACTTTAAGGCACACCGAACTGCGACGTACACGCACGTACTCCCGCCTTGGGTCTCGGTAGTCGACTAACTTCCAAGCGTCCCGTGCGCGCGCGCATCCTCTTACCCTGAACGTCTCGTAACACCCTAACGACCCTTAGGGCGACAACTCCGTATCGGGTTACGTCTACATGCTATAACACTAAAGCAAATTTACTCTTGAAATATTAGATTTTAATAGCGCAATTACTGCAATCATTGGCTTTATTTGAATATCTGTCATACAATTATTAATTGTAAACTCATTCATATGTTAGGTTAGCAATTTAAAAACACATTTACAGTGTTAATGCATAACAACCTATTTACTAAGCGTTGAAAATTATGTTTATCTTCTGTTACGCTGTATATTATTAATTCTAGTAATATATTATAAAGAAACAAATTTACACTGTCAATTAATTGCAATCTGGTTACTAAATGCTACCTTGTTCAACTTCAATAAAACTACATATACAAGTATTTCGCATAAATAATACTCTTTAAAATTATATTGGAATAATAAATGTGTGCAATAAATTTTAATGCGTTAAATGTGCATATGTCATTACGATCTTATTCCAGGGAATTTAGAAAAAGACTAATCACAGGCAATTTATTAATCATACATTTTTATGCAATACTTCCTTTTACTATTAACGAGTTATTAAGTAAAAGCAGCTATTAAATTCAAGTAAACGTTTTTCTAAATGTTTTGGACTAAGTTGGCTTTACCTTAACTCTGTTTTTATTTATATACGGGTTTACGATTATCTTTAGGATTAATAAAATTGATAATAAATTGATTATCACATATTTTATTTCTTCTATCTTTAGTTACCCAATGCTGGAGGAAAGTGTCCTCCTTTTCCCACTCCTAGCGTTTGAGCGGCTTAGACAGCAAAATTTCCCAGTCATCTTCAGTCATATATTTATTTTGTGATCTTCGATAACTCTTTCACCATCTGCCAATGAGTTTATGAAATTATTTAGCCTACTCACTTTCACTCTCTATTTGTTATTATTTTATCGTAAAGTAAGCTAAAATTCTTTAAGCATTTTTATATTTACTTTCATTACCAATGTATTTAGCATTTATTTCTACATTTCCACGTTCATTCAATATTTAATTTACGTTTGCTTCATTGTTTGAAAATTAAAATAAAACAAACAATGGTATATTATTTGTTAATATATCAGACTTAATCATGTCAAGGATTCTACACTTTATATTTATAAAAGAAAATTAAAGTCCCACTTTTTTACATAGCGCTTCCAGTATCAATATGATTGTTTTACTGCAGTGATTTTGTCTAAGTTTATTGTATTATACACACATATATATAGTTTGGTGCTGTATCTGTGAGTTTTTTTGTATGTTTACTACTTAGTTTGTAATTTTTATTCTCATGTAAGTGAAACGTAATGTTTCTTTTTGAGAAAATAAATTCCTCTTTAAACCTAAATAACGATAATAAATCTATAATTGGATAATGATGTTTCAGTTTCTAGGTCAGTGGTATGAAATTGAACGTTTCCCGACATGGTTTGAAGATTATGGACAATGTGCGCACAAGCGAATACAATATTGTAACAGAAGGGTGGAAATTGAACATGCCTTCATACGAGACGGGATCCAGTTTATATTGCATTTAAACAGCACTTACAATCCAGGAGATGAAGCTGTTTTTGAAATTAAAGAAAATAACATCGGTAAATATGTCTTCAATATTAAAATATGTTTTCCAAAAAATTATAATAATTAAACGAAAGAACAATATACCAAAAAACCCGAGCTCACAGCTTACAACTGGTATTAATGTATTTAATAGACTTTAATATAAAGATTTTAGTCATATGATATCTTTTTGTGTCCCGTGTGAAAATCCTGCATAGGACCATCAAGTACGCTGTGAGGACAGTGACTCCGGTGTGTCAGACTCGTACTGACTAAAAAGCCCCGGGGAGTCCTCTGATTGCCCCACCCGGGCCTGGGAAACCAAATTCGTCCAGATGCCCAGGGAATAAAAGGCCTTGTTAAGGCTACCTCTCTAGGAGGGGTAGGAGTAAAAGCCCACCCCTCCAAAACCTCTCTCTCAGGCGGCGTGCCGGACACCGTGCAGCAGACTCCCTCAAGTCTACTGCTTGGCTATTATCACCGGGGGATGTCACGCTCGCTCTGGGCGAACGCGTTTCTCTGGCGACGGTGCCTTGGCCGTCGAGTGGCCAGAGAAGATGTTCACTCTCTTACCCTTTCGGCGGCCTCCTTCTGCTTCATCACAATCTCGCAGAAGGATGACACTTTCTGCCATGCCTCTTCGCTGTCGACCATGGCTTTCCGCCGGCAGGGAGAAGTAGTCCCCAATGTGGTCCTGAAGGACCTCCCTTTCCTCGACCCAAGCTAGGCACACCTTGAGGGCATGCTGTGCCGTGTCCTCGGGATTCCCGCACTCGTGGCATTCCACCGTCAACTCTCCTCCGGACACCTGCCACTGATGACGACCAAAACTTCTTAGTCATATGATCAGACTTTATAGTAATAACAGAGAATAAATATTTCTATTTAATATTAATGATAATAAAAAACATATTATTCACACTTAAATAAAAAAATAATTTATTTTGCTATAAAAAATCGAACTATTAACTAATAACTATTAATTATTATTTTTAACTTTTGGTCGAAAATGTAGATTTTTTTCTAGATTGTTATTTATATATGTAAATAGTTATATGAGATGATATTTTTAGCATTATTAGTTTGTTCTAATTGAGCTAAAAAAAATATTATGAGTCTAAAGTATCTCATATATTACAGATTATGGTTCAAGTAATAAAATTTTTACGGACGTGTTCTATTATTACGACTTAATCTTATTTCCGTTTTATACTTACGCTTATTACGCTTATTATCAACAATCAATAAAAAATAAATTATGATTATCTCTAAACCTAACTTTTAGCAAATATTTATTTACTAAAATGCTTTTTGTACTTCATAACGATATGTTATCACTCCTATCTACGATATGAAATCATAAATTAGATTTTGTGGTATTTTTTAGTTTTAAATATTGTCATATCATCCGTGACCGATTTTTTTATCAATTACTGTTTTTTATTATCATTTTGCAGTAGATTACTAGATTGAAGGTTTCTGTTGAGTTAAGTGGATAAGACACTCCCGTTTTATTTTTCTAAGCAAAATCTGTGTTTGAATGTTTGTATAGCATTTATACGAATAAAATAAAGGAATAAATTGACACATTTTTTTTTACACTGGCTCGACATAGTGACTACAGACTACCTGATGGCGAGTACAGTGTAGTCCAAAAACAAAAGCGACTATGAAAGGATGAAAATCCATTGATAGTCTACATCGTCATGTCGGCCCACATATACCACGACTGAAGGTCTCCAGGTATATGAGCCACTGGATATACACAAGCTGATCCCGGAACGCGACAAGCCGAAACTAGTCACTATGACGGGCTTTACACCCACACACTGTGGTCGCGATCCAGACGGGCACCGACGCCCTACCACCTCGCTGCTGCTCGTTTAGCACCACCCAGGAGTCACGGGTAGGGAAACTGGGGTAAAGCCTACGGACGCGAGCAGCTTCGACTCCCAAAACACACACACATTACACATTTTATTACACCAACATTTAATGACTTTGATTGGCATTACAGAAACAGGTTGAAAACATACACAGTCGTTTCTTTCCTGTATTATATGTTGACGTTAGCCGTGATGGCTGCCGGCAGAATAGAATAGCACCCCCCTCTTCTTGCTGAGGTGTCGTAAAAGGCGACTAAGGTATCCCTTTAACACCGCAATTCAACCAGGTGTTCAGAGAAGGAAAACTCGACCAAACCTGCATCCTGCTCCCTCCCGATCGTACTGGTTCTCCTTTCCATCGGGCCTGAGGGAGCTCGGACAAGAGAGTGCTTTTCTAGCAGCGTGTCCAGTTATGCACTTAAATATCTCCTGCGCAATTGACTGTTTCCGAAAACTGGACCTCGATTTTTTTAATCGGAGTTGAAACAGTCGCCGTGGCCGAACCCGGCTAGGACATCATCATCATATGTTGACGTCTTACTTTGCTTAAACATTAAAGTATTGAGAATAATCCTCCATCATGTGGATTCTTTTACCTTTCTAATTTTGAATCCTATATACAAAGAGAGACTTATCTTATGACCTGGGAGTCTTTAAAAGAAGAGTGAATAGGCATTTGTCAGGCGGACGCGGTTCATCATCGGACTCATCTTCACCTTCCACCAGGTGTGATTGAGGTCAAGCCTTCGTCTATAAGTAATAAAAAAAGACAAGACTTTTAAGCCGGCTAGCGTTGTCAACGGCACACAATATTCAGTTTTTTTGTTAGTTACAATCGAAGATTTGCTTGACCTCGAGGCCACCCTCGCTCTTCCTAAATAAAATTACGCGTGTGGGTTTGCGGAGTCACAGCCTTACGGTATCTCACATCCCGGCTAGGACTAAGAAATTCTCTAACTCCTTCTTTTACCGTGTCGTTGGGCTGTGGAATGGACTTCCGGCAAGCGTGTTCCCACCTTCCTATGATATGGGATCCTTTAAGCGTAACATGAAGAGATATTTGTGCAGGCCGGCATGATCGCTGTGACTACCGATGGGTTTTTCTTACCTGTCGATAGTCGTTGGCGTTTTTAGACTGCACCATGCTTAATATCAGCTGCGGTGCAGTCACTGTGTCGTGTCAGAATAAGAAAAATAAATCATTGACTTACCTATGTTTAATTAACTTTATTTAACTATTTTTATTTATTTTATTTAACTTTATATAATTAACTATGTTTAATTAATTAAATGGTGTATTGTCACTTTACCGATTTAGTTTATAAAAATAAAACAATTTCTCTTAATTTACAGATCCGATAGGAATACCTCTTTCAGTCATCACTACTGACTATACAAATTATGCAGTCGTTTATGGTTGCAAAAATAATGAACAACTGGGCATCAAATACAGTGAGTAACTTATATACTTAGACTAAAAAGGGAACTTCTCCAACTCTACAATGATGCTTCACTTAATTCGTTGGTATTATTGAGTAAGTGGAGTGGCGTGCATCCCATATAAAGCATTATCTTGTTATACTTTGACATTTATCAAATTTATTAACTTAAAATTTGATGTTTATGAAAAATGAGGTCCAAGACTCCAAATTGGACCAAATTTTAAG
Source organism: Automeris io (assembly GCA_036320925.1). NCBI lineage: Eukaryota > Metazoa > Arthropoda > Insecta > Lepidoptera > Saturniidae > Automeris > Automeris io. Next base: position 2,394,849 of record JAUDJH010000018.1, read on the forward strand.
CATTATAGCATGTAGACGCCGCCCGATACGTGCTTGTGATAAAACGCCCTAAGGGTCGTTAGGGTGTTACCGGACGCACGGGGTAAGACGATGCGCGCACGCACAGGATGCTTGCTAATTCAGTTGACTACCGAGACCCAAGGCTAGAGTAAGTACGTGTGCGTCGCAGGTCGGTGTGCCTTAAAGTGCAAATAAACAGTAAAACGCCAAAATCCGTGTCTTTCTACCACTACACCCACGACCACCGGTCATAGCATATATATGTCTCATATGTTCAAGTATACCGAGATAATGATCTTTATGCTTTATATGGGATGCACGTTACTGAGTGTCTATCTATATTAGGGCTTCCATCACGGGACTCTCGAATCTCAAAAATCCAGGAGTCCCGACCATTTTAATTCTATATTTCATACCGATACTTGGACATCCTGGGACTATCGAAACTTTCGAGACTGGGAAAAAATTGTTCACAATTAAATATCATCCCACCATGTAATAGATTTTCTTTATGGATTTTCACTAATGTAAATTGCTATACAAAATTGATGTATTGCAAAAGAATTGAATAATGTAATACAAACTGTGGTCTCCTTTATTTATTAAAACTTGTTAGCACCATTATTCTTAGAATCGACAAGTCTGTTAATATCATCCTGCGGCAATAGTTTTCAATAGAATTTTAGCAAATCCTCGAGCTGTTGTTTTGTTGTCCCTCCCTCCAAATCCTCTAAAACAAGTATCTGAAGCATATGTTCGATACGATTGGGGTCTGCCGAATGTGCAGGCCTGAACAATACCAGAATGTTTCAGAATATTGTCCAGTTTCACTGGTTCGTACAGCTGTATGCAAACGCACATTGACATGCTTTAACTTGAAGGAGTCAAGGGTTTGTGCAAATGGTTAAATATAATGCCTAAGAACATCCTCAATAAAATTTTTAGTGTTCATGTTTCCATTTAAAAAAAAAACGAGCTCTGTCCTTTTGTTCTTTGTAGTAATTGTCTATAAAATAACTGTTGAAGCGCTGTATGGATGAACTTTCTGGACGCATCTACGCCTTTCAGTATTGTAGGGACCAGGGTACACTCTTACAATTCTTATATCAAACTTAACCCCAAAACGAGACTAGTCGCAAAATATATTATATATTTATTTATATTATATATTTATATATAATATAAATAAATATATTTATTTATTATATATTTATTTATTTATATTTATTTATATTATATATTTTATGACCGGTGGTCGTGGGTGTGGTTATAGTAAGATACGAATTTGGCGTTTTACAGTTTATTTGCACTTTAAGGCACACCGAACTGCGACGTACACGCACGTACTCCCGCCTTGGGTCTCGGTAGTCGACTAACTTCTAAGCGTCCCGTGCGCGCGCGCATCCTCCTACCCCGCACGTCTCGTACCACCCTAACGACCCTTAGGGCGGCAACTCCGTATCGGGTTACGTCTACATGCTATAATTTTTTTTATTGCTCCTTGGTCCATGTTATGTGTTCAGACATGTTCAATCAGAATTAAACACCAAATTTCAATCAGCAAAAAAAGGACAGAAAGTTCATTCGCTTTTTATTTTATGAAAAAACAAATCGTAATCGAATAGTTTTCTTCACAACTAGCCAGTAAATAAACTGGAACAAAAAAGGTTTACATACTTTGATAATCTTTGACTTACCTTTGACAAGAATACATCACAACAATTTTAAACATTAGACGTTGCTTAGAGTTTTGTGGCGTATTTATTAATGGAAAAATATAATCATATTTCATATCGTTAATATCTCCTTATATTTATTGTGTAATGGAAGAAATTACAAACACTATTATTATAAAAACGTGCCAAATTTGTAAGTTGTAATTATAGTACATGTTATAAATTTCTTTTATACAAGATAGTACGCTTAATTATTTCTTTGTTCTGGGTCACACATTTCAAGGTGCATGGTGCCTTTTAAAAAGTTGTCATTTAGCTTCTACCATAGATATCTAGTGTTATCCTCTTCTCAGAACAATGTATAACAAAGAATTATATTTAAAGAGAATAAGAAAAAAAAGTAATTCGAGTAAACTCCAGTACAATTCTAACATTTCTTACAATATTAACATCCACCGTTAGATAATATTACTTCAAATGAAATATTTAAAAATACGATTTAAGAATAAAGGACAATATAGTGATGAATTATCTATTCAATTTAAAAAAAATTGCTTAATATCTAATTGGGACTCGTATAAACAAGTGATTTAAAATTCAAATACGATTGTTTTTGGGTGTGTCCTGGCATTTGCAGCTAGCATTCACAATATATTTGTAATTATAATTTCCTCAGCGATGCAAATGTATGCATATTCTCAAGTTTTTATTTCAAACTAGTTACATAGCACTGAACAAGTTTTTATCTTACAATCTGAATACTGATTCGTAATTTATATGACAGTGGAGCACTTAGGGCTTTTTTATTGGGTTTTTACCACGTATGCGCGCCATATTTGTAATTTTGGCGATTTATTTATCTTAATTAAATAATTATAATTAAATATTTAAGGTGTATAAATGTGGAATGTAAATCTGTCCTGATGAACTAGGTCTGTCGTAGGTAAGAACCTGTCAGAATGTCCGTGCTACAGAAACTAGCATCCAGTTTTTTTTTGGGGTTTTGGGAGAAAACCCTGCATAGGACCATCAGGGCCGCTGTGAGGGCAGCAACCCTAGTGCGTCAGACTCCTACTGACTAAAAACCCCCGGGGTGTCCCTCTAATCGCTCCACCCGGGCCTGGGAAACCAAATTCATCCAGACGCCCGGAGAGCAAAATGCCTTGTCGAGGCTGCCTCTCTGGGAGGGGTAGGGGTAAAGAGCCCCCCTTCCAACACCTATCTCACAGGCGGCGCGCCGGACACTGCACACCGCCACCCTCTCATCCGGACAGCAGACTCCCTCAAGTCTACTGCCCGGCTATTGTCTTCGGGGGATATGTCACTTGCTAAACTAGTACTCAGTAGCGCAAGCTGGAACAGGGTTTTTATCGGCAGTGACTTAGAGTTTTTATACAATATTTGTTTATATGTTCTTATTTTTATGCGTCATTTATTTATCGTTACCTTGGTTGTGGCTGCTGATAATTAAATGATTTCTTTCTTTCTTTCCATATCATTCTCTTAAAGTAAAAGGCTTTTTTCTTAAGTGTCTGCCTTGATAGCCAGGGCAAGCCTTCACAACAAAACCGGGCTTGGTATGCGAACGCAGAAAGCTCTTAGCAAGCAAAAGGCTCCAAAGTATCATTGTTTGGAACAGACCAAATGCCTCACAATATTCTGTAACGTGATGTGTGATCGCATCATCCAGCATACGCTGAGCCAAGTAATCAATGCTGCACTTATATGAGTTGATTTTTTGTTTCCTGTTAACTTTTTTATAATGTCCTTTTTTTGTCCTTTTACCTTTGTACAGTTTTTTATATAAATATGTATATTGAGTGTCATGATCTATTCTGTAATTTGCTTTTCAATTTTTTAGGTTCGTTTTGTAGCTCCTAATAGTATGTTTTTTTTTTGGTATCCCGGGGGAAAATCCTACATTGGACCATCAGGGTCACTGTCAGGGCAGTCGACCCCGGTGTGTCAGACTCCTACTGACTAAAAACCCCCGGGGTGTCCCTCTAATCACTCCACCCAGGCCTGGGAGACCAAATTCGTCCTGTCGCCCGGGGAGCGAACAGCCTTAATCAGGCTTCCTCTCTGGGAAGGATGGGTATAAAGACCCCACGCCTCCAGTACCTCTTTCATAGGCGGCGCGATAGACACTACGCACCGCCGCCCTCTCATCCGGGCAGCAAACTCCCTGAAGTCTACAGCCCTCCTAGTAGTATGTGAAACTTCCAGGCAACAAGTCCATTCGGACTTAATGCTATTGATTGAGTGTAAATAGAAATGTTAACGAAATTATCTTTTATTTCACAATAAATCTAAACTACAGCTAAAGTGATAGATATAAAATAATCCCACTTCACCTATTTATAATATTGTATAGACCAAGAAGATATACAACTGCTTTTTTTTACTTGGGGAAAATCCTCATTGAACCGTTCCAGCTACACATAGGGGATGGCAACCTGAGTGTTCCGGACTTTTACCGACTAAAAACCCCAAGTTGACCTCATCGGCCGTAAGACAGGAATGTGGGCTCTGTAATCAACTGCTCCACAGATCTTTTATTTCAAAATAGCTCTAAACAAGGTACAACTAAAGTTACAGATATAAAATAATCCCAATTCACCTATTGATAATATAATATACATCAAGAAGATATACGACTGCTAGAACACGAGTATCGATTGATTTTCGTCATCAATAATGGGAGTCGAAGCTGCTCGCGTCCGTAGGCTTTACCGTAGTTTCCCTACACGTGACTCCTGGGTGGTGCTAAACGAGCAGCGGCGAGGTGGTAGGGCGTCGGTGCCCGTCTGGATCGCGACCACAGTACATGAATGTAAAGCCCGTCATAGTAACCAGTTTCGGTTTGTCGCGTTTCGGGATCAGCTTGTGTATATCCAGTAGCTTATATAGCTAGAGACTTTCAGTCGTGGTATATAAGGGACGACATGTCGATGTAGATTATCAATGGATTTTCATACTTTGATAGTCGCTTTCGTTTTTGGACTACACTGTACTTACCATCAGGTACTCTGTAGTCACTATGTCGAGCCAGTGTAAAAAAATAAAATCGTTCTCTCGAACAAAATCTTCGACACGGGAATCTTTCAAGTTTGTAACTGATTGTATATTCATAACCTAATCCTGAACACCATCTAGCCAAAGCGAGTTCTTATTTTGTTCCAATTATTTTTCTAGAAGATGATAAAAATGTCAGCAAATGATGTAATTCACATCATTAATTAAAACATAATTAAAACGTGAATGATTACATTACATAATAATAAACAAAATTACAATTACACTGATAGGATTATTTTTGCTAATAGACCAGACATTGTGGTAGTAGATTGGTGGGTACGTCGGCCAATACTCATTGATATCACCATACCATATGATGAGAATCTCATGAAAGCGGAAAAATAAAAATCATCAAAATATTTAGACCTCGCACACGAGATTACCAGCATGTGGACTGTGGATTCTAAGATTATTGTCCCGATAGTCGTATCGACTAATAAACTGGTCGCAAAGAGCCTCGATTACCATCTTAAAAGGCTCTCGCTTGTTTGTTGGATCAAGGACACGATATAGAAGGCAGTATTACTCAATACAGCGCGCATTGTTAGGAGGTTCCTCATTCTGAGTTCTTAACTACCGGTTGGCTTGGGCCTTAGACCTCGCTCCTGTCACGGCGGGGCTGTGGAGCAATTGGTTACAGGGCCCACAGGACCGTCTTAGTGCAGATGAGGTCAACTTGGGGTTTTTAGTCGGTAAAAGTCCGGCACACCCCGGTTACCATCCCCCATGTGTAGCCGGGACGGTCAAATGAGGATATTCCCCATGTAAAAAAAAAACCTCGCTCCTGTATGTCTACTTGTTTTATAATGTATGTGTATATGTTTTTTATTATGCATATATTTTAAAATGAAAAATCGTTCTAAATATGATGAATAAAGAGTATAACAAAATTAAAGGTTATTTTTAAAACAACATATAAGTCAAATAAAGATTTTCCGTAGCTTACTACAACAAGCTTTTTTTACACTGGCTCGACATAGTGACTACAATGCACCTGATGGTAAGTACAGTGTAGTCCAAAAACGAAAGCGACCATCAAAGGATGAAAATCCATTGACTGTCTCCGTCATCATGTCGGCCCACATATATCACGACCGAAGGTCTCTAGGTATATGAGTTACTTGATATACACAAACTGATCCCGAAACGCGACAAGCCAAAGCTAGTCACTATGACGGTCTTGATACTTGTGTACTGTGGTCTTGACTCAGTTCGGGCAATCGCCCTACCACCAAACTGCAGAAATAGCTAATTTGTATGAACAAGTGTCGCTTCCAGTTAAATTTTATTACTTTCATTATTCCACAGTTATAGCGTGGATATTGTCAAGAAACACGACACTAGCTGAAGACATTCTGCAGAAAGCCCATCAAGAATTGAATTCTATACCATTCGCTAATGTGGCGTACCTACAGCAAGTGGATCATAGAGAAGAAAGGTGTAACTTTCATTGGACTGCTCACGTGCAATCTATTGACATAACTGATGAAAATGTTAATTGATAATGGTGTCTTTTATACTAATAAAATTCGAATGATTAAATTTAATACGTTTTGTGTCTTTACTCAATTATGAAAGCATTGATATTTTTTTTACACAGATAGATAACCAAGGATTACTTAATGAACGCCGAGTGTCGAGGAAGACGGGAGAAGGAACACCCCGGGGGTTTTAGTCGGTAGGAGTCCGGCATACCGGGGCGCGGCCCTCACCATCCCCTGACGATCCATGAGGATTACCCCCGGGTTAACAAAAAAAAAAAGTATAACTTAATTATGGCGCCTCATTTTGATTTAGAGAATTTTTTAAGTATTTTGTAGGAAAATGCTTTGCAAACGTTCTACCATGTCTTAGAACAGTATGATATATGAAAGTATGTTAGACCTAACTGCTAAGGCTGAATTTTATAGACGCAACTTTAAGATTGCATAGATTTTACTAAAAAAATTACAATTTATATTACTCAATGGATGTCAAAGGATTTGGTGACCAATTTTGTCAACATAGACATGGCTTAACGAATAATATGTCTATACTAAAGTTCTTATTACATACTAGCTTTTGCCCGCGGCTTCGCTCGCGTTAAGAAGTATTATAATTAATTAGATATAGTTTTTGCGGCTTTACTTTTGTTTAGCTTGTGTAAACAATTAGAGCCTAAACCTAGGCACTAAAAACAAGGCTTAAATTAAAAAAAAAATAGGCTTAGGCTAAAATTAGGGCTTATCTGTCATTAGGCGCTAAAACTATCAAGCTATTATATTATAATCGAAAAATCTGAGAAGATTTATACAAACATTCATCTCCTATTTTATCCCCTTGGGGGTGGAATTTATCAAAATCCTTTCTTAGAGGATGCCTACGTCATAACATCTACGTGCATGCCAAATTTCAGCCTGATCCCTCCAGTGGTTTGGGCTGTGCGTTGATAGATCACTATGTCAGTCAGCCAGTCAGTCACCTTTGAGTTATGTATATTTAGATTCAGTTGTTTGTCAAAACGAATTTATTTTTTGAAAACTTCGCTAAGAAAAGTTGAAATAGCGTTTATAAACCTCAGCTTTAGAGAGGTGGTGTAGATACGCGTTATATTATCTAAACAATCCTTAGCAATAAAAATTAAACGGACGAAGCTTTGAGGTTGTGTGCCCTATAACTTCACACGACTAGATCACTCTGTAGTCATGTATCCGGTTTATAAATTTGTTCACCTTTGAAATTATATGTACGTATATACATATATATGTATATATTTGTGTGTGTGTGTGTGTGTGTGTAATCAGTTCCAGTAAATGTAAAAAACTTATTTTAATTCTCCGTAATGTGCATTGCGTTCTGATCTTCTATAAGTTTTCATTATCGATAAAGTTCGCAGAGCATTTTTGATTTTTAAATATTCAATAATTTAAGCACAAGTGTTAATCAATTTACATCTGAGTATAGAAAACGCAGAAAAAGAAGCATTAGTGAGATACGAATAGAGAACTGTAGCGCTGCATGCCGCCAAAAGAGATATCTTTCCACGAGCGTTCTTAAAAATAGTTCAATAAGGGCGGCTTGCACTAACAAATTAAATCTAGTTTACAGTTATATAAAATACTATTCAGCGCTGATCTGTACTTATTGTCTTGCACTAAATCAAAATCTAGTTGTAACAACACTTAAACTGAAATCATCATTAAGATGGAATCAAACCAATTCAATTAATAAGCGTTTCAAGCTTAAAGTGGAGCGTAAATCTAATTAAATCTTGGATTATAAAGAAAAATACTAAAAATTTAGTTTGAAAGTAAAATATATTTACCTACATACTATATTTATTTAGAGAATTGTGATACTTTATTGGTTGATGTGTCACCAAAAATTTCTGAGGGCCTAAACTAAATTACATTTTACAAGAAAAAACATAAGTACAAAGTCTAGAAATGTATGAGAATGACATAACGTAAATTGTATTTGCAGTAGTTGGGACTTTGTATTATTTTCATGTTACTTTGTCTAGGTCCTCTGTGCAGTGTAAATATAAAATGGTTTTTCCAATCATTTTTATTAATTAGTCCTTAATTTAATCATCATACTGGCACCGGGTACCTAAATGTCATCGGTTCAGTTTTGATATCTTCGTAGTACTTCGGGTTGCATTTGGAATTATCATCTTTTATTAATTTCGATTGATCAACGCCGATTTTGCTGAGCGGCTTTATCGCCAATTCTTTTGACACATCGTTCAAGATCCGGTTCCTTGATAAAATCCACACGTATACTGTAAATAAAAAAGAATTTTATGCATGCAAAATGTTTTGTTAATGGTTTTACCCTTTTTTTTGTGACTCGGGGGAAATCCCTAACGGACCTCAGGGGGCGATGAGGGTTGCCCCCGGTGTGTCGGACTTGCACCGGCTAAAACCCCCGAGGAGTTCCATCTCCCGCCTGCCGAATGCCAAGGGCAAGGCTGAGCCATCTTCCTCGGCACCCGGCGACGTCTAGCCTTCTGCAGGCCCCGCCTTCTTGGCAGGGGGTGGCTAAATAGTCGCCACCCCCTGCGTACACCTAACACATTTGGCAGGGAGAGTGGTGTAAGAAATGTCACCCACCCCTCATCTTCTTAATTTGTCATTGGAACGGTGTGCGGGAACACAACACACACCGCTCACGCCAGGATCTGGACGACGTGCTCCCTCAATTGCGCCGCCCGGTTAATGGTTTTACCCTACAAGCATTCACGAACGAATGCTTATTTTATATGTTTAACAACAAATTATCTTTGCTTAAATATATTTTAAGATATTAAAGTACTTTGGTAGCACCATATTTTACTTGTTTTCTTCTATCCTATCTCCTTATTCGACCTCTTTTTAGAATCTTTAATCGCTTCACGTCCCCATTTCCATCAACATAATCATTCCAGTGCATCTTAGTATCCTTACATATTTTTAGAGTGAGATAGCATTTTTTAGTATATATTTAGCAACACAAATAAATATACAGAGGCGAGTCCCTGCCGGCAGCAATATTAATGGTATACAAAGTGCGTTTCTTAAAAGCAAAAAAAATTACACACACAGCACAAGTAGCAGTGAATACAGTGGTCCTGGTGCCCACTTTGTTCCACAGCAGTGAAGCTTGGGTATAGCAGCAATAATACGAAGCATGAAAGAAGAATTAATGCAGTGAATTTAAGATCTCTTCGTTCTATTTTTTTTTTTAATCAATGTGTTTATAGGGCTTTTGACTGCCACATGCAGTCATGCCAGCCCTATCGTACTACACCATAAATATAAATATAAATAAAAGAAAAACAAAAATATAAACAGTACACTAAGTGTTATTGGCACACTATAGAAGGTAGAGAAACCTTAAGGTTCCACTAAACTATCTTATAATATAAAAATGAATCGTTAAATGTGTATAAGCGCGAAACTCGAGAACGGCTGAACCGATTTGGCTGATTTCTTTATTGTGTGTTTGTTGAAGTCTGGGGAAGGTTACTACGGAGATAAAAATTAAAAAAAATGTCTGAAAAAGTCTAAAAACAACACTTTTCTATATTCCCATACAAAAAATTCGTAATTATATTTAAAAGTCAATTTGAACTTTAACACCATGCCATAAAGTTTAAATGTTAGTGGACGGGTTCCGGGAAGGCAAAACAATTGAGTGACGTATAAATATTAAAGTCAATATTTGTCGATTTTATACATATAACATTAAGGGCAGGTACTTCAAACAATTTTTAAAAAACAGCCGACAGGCCAATAGGTTTTGGCAGAATAAAATCTGACGGGGAAGCTATTAACATTAAAAAAAACAATGTGAGTTTGTTTTAGAGAAATAGAGCAGAACAAGGTCTGCTGGGACAGCTAGTTGTAAATAAATTTATAAATTTTGCGAGCTTCTTGACTGCTGGGATTACTTAAACAGCTTTGAAAAATCCCTAAGTCCAAAAGGTTGATATTCAGGGTGCTCCTTATAATTTCTCTGTCTTTTTTATTCTGGACACATTCCATCAACAAATGTTGGATATCCTCTGTCATTTCGTCCTATATGCGAAGTAAAACTCGCGGATCGTATAAGGAACAAGGAGATACTCATACACAAAACGTTCGGTTTGAAGGATAATGTCACTGACAGCATTCACAATGCCATGCTTTTCTGGGCCGGACGCGGAGTGAGAATGAATGATTAAACAATGAAGAAAAAGATATATAATAAGACTTTGAAAGGAAATAAGAGTCGAGACACTCCGCGACTTACCTACACGGACAAAACAAGTTATGATGGAGAGTGAAGTCAAGAGTACGTGGAATCGCTGATACCACATGAAGAGATTAATGTATATTCAGAAGGCCAAAAGGGTGTGCAAATATAAACTGATTTTTTTTACACTAGCTCAATATAGTAACAGCAATGCACCTGATGATAAGTACGGTGTAGTCCGAAAACGAAAGCAACCATCAAAGGATGAAAATCCATTAATAATCTTCGTCGTCATGTCGGCCCATAATACTACGGCTGAAGGTGTCTAGGTATATGAGTTACAGGATATAAATAAGCAGATCCCAAAACGCGATAGGCGAAAGTGAGTCAATATGACGGTCTTTACACCTTAGACAATCGCGCAACCAACTAAAAATGTGGTATTCCACTCTCTCTGCTTATACCAATAGACATTTGGCGTGATGACAGATAGTTTGATGAACACAAACGATCTAAATCTACAAATCTACTATTAGTATCAAAGCTTTATACTATAAATATTTTATACTTAACTCTTCAATTCCCAGTGTCACTAGTAGGTGACAGTAGTTTAATTTTTTTTTCTACGACATGATTATTTATTTTTTAATTCTACCATTATTACAGCAAAGTAGACGAGTAAAACTATTCATATATTGTATTTTTTCATAATGCCCAGTGTCACCTTACTAGAAAACGGAGGGTAGTTTTTTTTAATTTGGTTTTGTCTTCACCGAATGTATCTAAACTATTTTAATAAAAGGGAAATACAAAATTAACATTAACATAGACATGGGAATTGAAGAGTGAGATAGACTTACCAAAGTGCTTGTCGATGAGTGGACTGTACTGGCAGGAATAAACTGTCGCGTAATAATTGTAGTTGGTTGCGAGTATTTTAAATGGATACTTCCGTACTTGAACTGTAAACAAATTATGAAGAAGTTATAAAAATACTATGATGTACTAAACCTGATAGCACAACAATTGGTAGGTCCGACCAGAAAGTTCGCTTAGTGGAAATTTGTCAAACGCCTGCCAAATTTACAAGGATTTTCACAAATGGATAAGAAAAACTAAACTTTTTTTATCTGTTAGTCTAGCCAGTGGTCGTACCAAACAGATATTTCATAAGATTTTGTGAGCACCTACCGAATACATAAGCCATTTTAAGCATTAAAAAAAATCTTGAAGCAAAATAATTACGAGCAAAGTTATTATTTAATTACAAGTTATTTATATTTATGCATATTACGAACTGAATTTGATACGAACTGAATATTTAATATTGAAAACTGATTTTCTAAATTTAGACTATAAAAAACAGCCAATTGGGAATTGGAATCGTGTAAATTTGTTGATGTCAAAATCAATTTGTTTCTTGGTGATTTTTGTATTCGCACCTTTACTTATAATATGACCATACATGTTTTATGATGTCTATTTGATGTTTTGTTGTATATGTTGTTTGTTTGCTTTATTTATTGACGAATAAGATATTGTATTCTTTCAAATTTTATAATTTATTCGTCAACGAGGAGTACCTTTTACATTTTGATTCCCTTGCAAACACTTAAAATAAACGGTCAAATATTTTTTTAAAATTACAAGGGACCGCAGATTAAAATATCTGATATTAATTTCGACGTGATACCTATTCATTTCTGAGAAAAAGGTCCTTGACAAACATATCGACAAGAAAATGATCCTGTAACGATTTTTTTTATCCTATTACGCTACGGACTCCTAAAAATGACCAAACATTTAATGTAATTAAAATGCATTTATTAAAACGTTTTATATTTTAATAAATTTTGGTATATATAGATATATTTCTGTCTTAATTTTGAACCGTAATATATGCATTAAATTACTTATAATTACATAGTTAATATATAATAATAAGCACAAATTATAATAATATGTTGGTCTAATTTAATTGAGTTGCATTAGTTTGCGCAGGATGTAAATTTACAACGTAGTGCGCTTTGCTTTAGGTGCACAACCAGGCCCCAAGGCCAAGGTGCAAGGCCAATGTCCGCTGCGCAGTTTGCGCAGACACCGGGAGACCGGCACGGCGTTAAGTGGGCAGTGACAATTGTGCTGTCGCCAAAAGGCCTTTATTATAGGCCTCTCAGCGACAATCGAAATAAGGCCGCCGATTCCAACAAAGCGGTGGACCCTATGATGGAGGAGAAATCCCGGGTGGAACAACTGCCCACGGGATAATCTCACGGAGCGTCAGGTGACGCGCCTGAGGGGGGCGTTGCCTGACGTTAATGCTCCATTGGTAATGCGCGTTCATCCGCACGCTACTTGGCGATGGGCTGGTGTCACTCTTCTCCCACCAGCGAGATGAAGCCCTTCAGGTGGATCACGCGCCGGACCGAGGTGATACCAACGTCACATTTCCATAGTCCGGCGCATCTTGCGCTTGGCAATGCATCCCAATGGTTTTAGTCGGTGAGAGTCCGATAAACCGGGGGGCGGCCCTCACCATCCCCTGATAGTCCATAATAGATTTCCACAGGGTTACAAAAAAGGGTGTAAATTTTCATAATTTTTGGTATAAGGAAATATACTTTGGCATTCGTCTATAGCTTACGGCATGTAAAGCTATTTTCAGAGTGACCTTCCAACGTAACATAGCTCCATAACCATGTCACAGACGTATGACACGAAAATTTGCTACGACGTAGAACGGTTACAAGCAGCATCTAAACAAATTCGTGAAAATACGGTTCTAGAAAAACTTGAATCAAATTCGGGTATTACTTTATGCATTTGTTTTCAATCTCAATCCGTTAAAATACAGACTTAGGAAACCACGCAATTCGAGGATAACAAAAAATATATTATGGTATAAAATAATTTAAAACAAATGCCTAAGAAGCCACGTCGGGTCACATTACTAGTCCCTCTACCTAACTTTGGTCCGTCAATATTCTTATACGAATAAAAGAATAACATACAACAGATATAAATCAGATGACGCATGTATTGCGTAAGCTATACGAATTATACGGCTAATTTGGAACGTATTTTCACGAATTCAGATCGGATGACGGATTGACATGGAATCCTGTTACGGTGAATATAACAACTGTGGGCGTATCTTTTTATTTCAAAGCATTTATATTATAGATTTATTTGAAATTTACTTAACTTGGTTGATATTCAAAGGGAGGAGTTGCAATTATTCAAAAATGATCAAATTGTAATAATTATGTTTTTTAGAATGTTTCCGAACACGTGTTATGATTTATCCATTGAACGGGTGGTATTTATGACAATATTACGAAATGTCCACTATCCGATGGATATAAATATTATTCAGTCAATTTTATAAGTGTGTGGCAGTAGCTGTGAAGGTGTTAAATAGTCCTATTACATGCACTTTTAAATTTTGGGTATTAGGGAGTCTGCTGCTAGGATGAGAGAGAGACGGTACCTGGCACGCCACCTGAGAAAAAGGTTTTGGAGGGGTCAGCACGTCACTCCCACTTCTCCCAAAGCTTTATTACAAGCTTCAACAAGGATTTTCGCTACCCGGGTTTTAGTAGGTATTATTCATTGTAAGTAACGGGATTCATGATCCGTCTTACAGCTGTTTCTAAATCAGGATCAACAGAAAATAACCGGCAAGAAATTCTGATAGTTGCTCTTTTCAAAGGTTCCTTTGATACAAATTAAATTGAATTGAATATCATGTGAGAAGTACAGGATATTATAGTCATACATCCTTTACGGTCAAACAGTCCTTGACAGAACAGTAACCTTTTTATTTCGTATCAGATCTATCAATTAACTCAATACCTATAAGGTTTTGGTTAACATATGCTTGTACATTTTTTACTTAAAGATTTCATAATATTGACACATAGTTTTATTAGGTTTTTATATTTATGATTTAAAATTCTATTAATTTATGTCACAAAACTACTTCCATATCGACAAAATAGTCGTAAAATATTGTTTAAAATATATTCACATGTCAAATATTTTATTACATATATTGTAAAAAAATTACTTGTTTATTATCCTGATTAAAGCCATTCGCATGTAGATATACAAATAAAGATTTTATTTGTTTTTCATAAGAAAATTGTGCATACTGTTACCTGTTTTTAAATGTGATAATTATTCAAATACAATTAATAAATTATTAACGAATAGGTGAAATAAAAAATGACCTTTATTTGTCGTATGTACCTGCACATCTATTATGCCTAGGAATTTACGGTCTCTATTTTTCGACAGGCTTAAAAGGCGGAGGTTTTTTTGATAGGGTATGTGTACTTTTTTATGTATGTTTACCCGTAGCTCCACCATTTATAGACCGATTAAGATAGTTATTTTATAAACTATTGAGTATATTATAAAGATGATCCTGGCTAAGTAAAATAAGAAGGATGAAATTGATAGAAAGCAATATCTAGAGAATACAGAGACTGCCTAGGAACGAAAATCAATTTAAATCTGGCATAAAAATCCACATACATATTCTAGATTTGTTGCTGGAAATACCTTGTATTTAAGTAGACTCTAAATAAAGTAAGTTAAAGAGACAAATACGACAAAGAGATACTTACGTCTTCTTGGTGCATTCAGAAATGTAAATTTCACACCCAAGTCCCCTGCAACTGACAAGTCCAATGGAATTTCAAGTAACCCCATGCTATATCTGTGGAAAAGTCCGCGGTCGATTCTTGATATATTGAGGTAAATTCCAGTTGTTGTCGTAACTAGCTCTATGGTAGAACAATTGTTCTTTTGCTGGCCATCGCTTGAATAATGGTAAGCTTGATACCATTTGCCGAAGAACTGAAAAATATTAAGAAAATAGATAAATTTGGTTTGGCTGGTAGCCGTAAAAGGCATAGGAAATCATTTTCACGGAGACTTCTGTCAGTTTTAAAGAATCACACCCATGAACATTTATCGCATCCTTTGTGAAAAAAAACATAATTGAAAAATACCAATTTAGCAAGTTTGCGACAAATACGAAATCCTAGATAATTACTTTTTAGAAGAGTTTACAAGTAAATACTTGCAAGTGCTTGTTAACTTTCAATAACGTTGAATGAGACAAAGTCATTTATGAATATCATTTTTGGAAAAACTTATTACATATATCTCTGTTGTTTAATTGAGTAAATTGAAAAATTTCACATATTCTATTGTATGGTATTATGCTGGTCTATCTGATGGTGAAATAAAAAAAATACGTAAGTTAATCTGCGTCTTTATTCTGTGAAAACTGCGCTGTGACAGTTTAATCCGGTTATCGCCGGTTAGTCTCCACAGTATGATTATTTCATCCTGATTTTCAAGGAGTGGCAACACAAGGATGACAACTTCTTGACTTTTTTGTTTATTTTTATTTATCTAATAAAAACATCTAATGCTGAAAATGTAACTGGGTTGGACACACACTCCGTAGAGAAGGTAGCCACATACCCAAACAGGCTCTACTCTGGAATATTTAGGGAACGAGGAGGCATTGCCATCCCTGACAGACTAAGACCAAAATTTATATACGCAACTATAAGTTTGCTTAGGCTTTTCTAAAGCATTACAATTTATATTACTCAATGAATGTCAAAGGATTTGGTAAGTCACCGATTTTGTCAACATGGACTTGGTTCTGTGAATACTATGGCTATACTCAAGTTCCTATTATGCTTTCAGTTTTTTGTCAAACTAATTTATTTTTTTAGAACTTTGCTAAGCAAAGTCAAAATAGCGTCTAGAAATGTCAGCTTTAGAGACGTACGGTGCTTACAGAGGCGAAGGATATTGGTAGCATAGATGGGCAAAATGTAATGTAAATGTAATGTTTATAGAGTGTTCTGAGGAGTTGTTTAACCTTGTTCCAATCCTCTCCCTTCCTGAATAGAACCACGCGCGTGGGTTTGCGGTGTCACAGCTATACGGTATCTCACAACCCGGCCAGGACAAAGAAGTTCTCTAACTCCTTCTTTTGTCATCTCGTTGGGCTGTGGAATGGTCTTTCGGCGAGCGTGTTCCCACCATCCTATGATATGGGATCTTTTAAGCGTAACGTGAAGAGATATTTGTGCAGGCCGGCATGATCGCCGTGACTACCGACGGGTTTTTCTTGCCTATCGATAGTCGTTGGCGTTTTTTGGACTGCACCATACTTACCATCAGGTATGGTGCAGTCACTGTGTCGAGTCGGTATAAAAAAAAACAGATTAATAAAAATGATTAACGATTACATTTTACGTATTTTACCATTCATATGACTACATTTTGCTCATCTATGTTTTAAACACTACAAAATCCCAGATTGTATACACATTTATCATTTCTTAGGGCGGCTTGCACTAACGAATTAATCTAGTTTAAGCGTGTATAAAACGCTTATTAATTGAATTGGTTTGATTCCATCTTAATGATAATTTCAGTTTAAGAGTTGTTATAACTAGATCTTGATTTAGTGTAAGATAATAAGTATAGATCAGCGCTAAATAGCATTTTATATAACTCTAAACTAGATTTAATTTGTTAGTGCAAGCCGCCCTTAATGTTTTAAATGGATTTAATCATGATTACAGAGCAAGAAAATTAAAATTACCACTACATTTTGTAATCGTTCATCATTAATCAGATTACATTTTGCCCATCTCCGATTGGTAGAACGTAGAGCGAGCTGAATCGTGATGCACAGGAGAGGTCAAAGGATAGATACATTTTGGATGTCCTCTGCCCGAGACTGACGCCATAGGACATTAATATATAACAAAAATTTCATGTGTGTTGCCTTGACAAAAGTGATCAACTGCATTAGTAATCACGCTGGACATGACGTGTGACATTACGTAACAAAACACGCCATGTAACTGATTCTTAAAAAGATACAAGAAACTTATTTACAACTATCAAAAATGGCTAATTATACACAGAAATATAAAAATCATGTAATACATACATCTGCCAGTTTGAAATTCTCTTGAAGCTCAACATTCTCAGGACATTTTCCTGGCAATGTAAAGTAACAATTAACCACAAGGGCACAATTGAAGAGAAAAAATAACTTTAACATGTTAATACCGCTCTCTTCTGGAATAATAAAGACTGAATAGCCAAGCTTGTATATTAACAACAACAATATTTACATATATATAATTTTATCGGTAAAGGTTATCAAAAAAAGCTTAATGTGTTATTTATTATTCACTAGACTTGAGATAGATAATTTAATTATTTTCAAGAAAATCGTAAATCATTATTTACATGTAACTGACTATGAGGAAAATATGTTAAAAAAAATATTAAAAAATGACGATTACTCAAGTTCTGGATATACTTGCTTTGGCAGTACATATACTAAAATTGGAACGTTACAGAGAAGATTAGCATGGCCCCTGCGTATGAATTACACGTAAAATCGTGAATCACATCAAATTGTTCCACATTTTTATATTTTCGCGATCCACTCGTGGCAGATGGCGAGCTCGCGCCCACAGGCCAGCTTCCATGCGGATGTAGGAGTACCCAGGAGTTTTTTTTAATCGGTGAGAGTCCAACACACCGGGGGGTGGCTATCACCCCTTCCTGACTGTCCACAGCGGATCCTTCTCTTTGTAAAAAAAAAATCAAGTTATGTATAAATCGTTGATCAAAATTTATTATCAGTACATCATTGTTTGCTTATATTCGTAGTCTTCTTACAATTTTCTAATTCAAATCAATTTGTAAACAGTCTATTTATATAAGAAATTTGATTTTATATTCAATACTTTTAGTTCCAGCTAAGGAGTGAAATTTGCTTCCAACTATCAAATTTCCACGGTCATATGACTTTGGAGCGGAGATGGGCAAAATGTAATCTAATTAATGATAAACGATTACAAATTTTAGTCGTAATTTTAATTTTCTTGCTCTGTAATCATGATTAAATCCATTTAAAACATTAAGAAATCATAAATGTGTATACAATCTGGGATTTTATAGTGTTTAAAACATAGATGAGCAAAATGCAATCATATTAATATTAAAAAACGCAAAATGTAATCGTTAATCATTTTCATTAATCTGATTACATTTTGCCCATCTATGCTTGGGAGTCTTTAAAAGAGTATAAATAGGCATATATTAGGCGGGCGCGATTTATCGTCGGACCTCATCTTGACCTTCCAACAGGTGTGATCGAGGTCAAAAGACCATATGTAAATTATTTTCAAAAAAACTTTCATATATCTTCATGTAATCACAAACTATTGACCAGTGTAAAAAAATATATTTATCCAATTCGTAGATCGAAATAAACAAGAATGTGTAATAAATTTGATAAGTTATGAAATTGTAATAAAAACACATTAATTTAATCCCTTTAATTCTAGTGAGCTTTTATAATATATTGTAAAAAAAAGTATATATTTTGGGAAGGTTATGATATTTGAAATGTAATCTGATTAATGATTAAAAAATGTAGTCGCAATTTTAATTTTATTGCTCTGTAACCATGATTAAATCCCTATAAAACATTAAAGAATCATAAATGAGTATGCAATTGAGGATTCCGTAGTAGTTAAAATATAGATGAGCAAAATGTAGTGTCAAAACGCAAAATGTAATCGTAAACGTTCTTCTTAATCTAATTACATTTTGCCCATCTATGGACATAACTATATAATAATTTCATAGAGAAGGTTAAGTATAAATTAATTTATTGCTCAAATTGCGATCATAATCACACATTTAAAAAGATATTTAACTTTGTGAAATTATAAGAATATTTAATTTCTAGTATCCTGTTTATAAGGAATTCATAGAAATATTTTTGTCATTATAATTTGTAAATAATACCAAGTAATTAAGTTATCAGCAATAAATGTAATAGTTTAACTGATATCGATTGACCTTAATATAAGGCCGTGTTCATATTGCTATAATGTACCTATTTTTTATAATATTAACACAAAAAGATCTATTCGATCCGAATGTTTATCAAATTCCTTATAAATTCATGATTTCAATATAACCGTACGATTTCGCGTAGATTAATTAAACACATCAACAATGTTATTAAGCCTCGGGAAAACTTTTTTTTTACACTGGTTCGCCTAAAAGACTAACAGTGCAACTGATGGTAGGTACAGTGTAGTCCAGCAATGAAAGAGACTATCAAAGGATGAAAATCCATTGATAGTCTACATCGTCATGTCGGCCCACATATACCACGACTGAAGGTCTCTAGGTATATGAGCTACTGGATATACACAAGCTGATTCTGAAACGCAACAAGCCGAAGCGAGCCACTATGATGATATCTACACTTGTATTCTTTTTTTTTTACACTGGCTCGACATAGTGAGTACAGAGTACCTGATGGTAAGTACAGTGTAGTCCAAATACGAAAGCGACTATCAAAGGATGAAAATCCATTGATAGACTACATCGTCATGTCGGCCCACATATACCACGACTGAAGGTCTCTAGGTATATGAGCTACTGGATATGCACAAGCTGATCGCGAAACGCGACAAGCCGAAACTGGTCACTATGACGGGCTTTACACCCATGTACTGTGGTCGCGACCCAGACGGGCACCGACGCCCTACCACCTCGCTGCTGCTCGTTTAGCACCACCCAGGATTCACGTGTGGAAAACTAGGGTAAGGCCTACGGACGCGAGTAGCTTCGACTCCCAAAATCTCTTCGATTCTGTGCTCTGCAATCGTCCTACCACCTTAAAACCTACTATTCACTTACTTCCTCACTTTCTATGAAGTCTCTAAATCTTAAAATGGTCATACAAACATGTTAGTAAATTGGTATTATTTACAAAGCATCTGGGAACCATCACCTAGAGTGAATCTAATAACTGCAGTACTATTAAAGAATTTATTAAAGAATATTCGCAAACGAGCAATCATTTAACTTTTATTGATCAATTCTTAAGCCCTTCCATTTGCATCCATAACAATAAATCATGATGCTCAACAAAAGGATGTGCACGATACAAGAAACGTGAGGTCAATTCTCGTCAATTTCAGTATAAAACGTCTTTAGATGGAGTTGTAATTGGATAATGACTCGGGATGCGACAGTACCAATCGCGCTCACGCTCTCTGACCGGCCACTTGGTTGAAATGATTTTGTTTATATTCGGTTTATGTGCCGTCAGCGCTTTGGGAGCCGAATTTACGCTCCCAGGGGAATGCCCAAATGTAAAGTTGCAAGAAAATTTGGACTATACTAAGGTGAGCGGTTTAAAATTATTGTCTTTTCTTAATTTAAGGTAAAGAAAACTATTAAGCATACGTGAATTGTTGACATTGGTTACCTTGTGTATACGTCTGTTACTTCTACATCAAAAATGAGTAAGTGTTTAATATTCACTTCCACTGATACCGTAATAATATAATTGTCCTTGTATGGCCTTGTTGAAATATTAGCCATGGTTTACTTAATAATAATTACCATATTGATATAATATCATGATATAAGTCTTCTAGATAAGAGTCAAAAGTATTTAGTGATTATATCGGTCGAAATTGATGTTGTATTCGATTGAAATTTGAATGAAGTTCAGTGTGGACTCGTTGCTAGCCCAGAACGCACTGTCTTGCAATCTCTTCTCACAGACTTCGGTCTAACCCAGTGCACGCCAGATGTGTTGGCGGCAAACTACACAGCAAGTCACCGTGAAAGATTGACTATTGCGTTATTGCTAAAAAGGTCTTACACTTTAGAAATAGTTGACATAGGAACGGAATTAACGAAGGAATTTCTAAAGCGTAGTAAGCCCAATCACATTAAAATAAAGGTACAATGACACGTTCTCTATACTTATAAATATAACAATCGATAATACATCATAAAAACATTGATGATTTGTGATTTTTACAGAAACACAAAAATAATGTGTTGCTAGATTTAGATTTAAGCTAGATTTACCGTCACATATAAAATCTTATACATTTCAAGTAGTTTACGACAAACTGTAAACTGCAAATCGGTGTCGCATAGCGATCTCAAATACAGTAGAGTTACAATTGATTGTACTCACGTTGAGCCTTTACTCGGTCATTTTGTTTGCAATTTTATTATTTTTCGTGGAATTTACTTAATTATTAATATATGAATATTTATTTACTGCTTTTACATTGTACTGTGTTACTTACATTACATTATATATATATATACTTAAGTGTTACTGTGAATTTGATTTTATTAACATCATAAGCATTATTTTACCTTAATATATTACGAGCAAAAGTAATGAAAAACTTTTTATTTCCAGTTTTCAGGAGTCTGGTACAACGTGGCCAGCTATGCTAGCGATGGTCGTAAAATCTATGACTGCGCGACTCTTGACTTTCAAGAAGACAATTTAGGCTATACGTTACGCGAAACATATGTAGATAATGATCAGGATAACAGAACTCAAAAATCTTATTTCGCGAGGGTCGACCCCACATTTGACGCTGGTAACAAAGCCCAGTTTATAGTGAGTTATGAAAATGGAGGTTTGTATACATTTTCTTGTTGACATTTCGATAATAAAAAAATATTTGTGTTATTATCTTCAAGTGTTATAATCCTGTCATCATTAGCTTCTTCTTTTTTTTTTGCTTGGGGAAAATCCTCATAGGACCGTCCCGGCCGCTAAGGGGGTAGCAGCCGGGGTGTGCTGGACTTTTACCTGCTAAAAACCTCAAGGTGACTACTTCTGCGAATTAGTGGGGGCTGCGGGTCCTGTAATCAATTCGAAGCAACATCATCATTAGCTATTGCAACTTATATTAAAAATATATTACAGAACCCACACTTCTTGTCTATATGTAGAAGTAGTCACCTTAGGGAGTTTAGATAATACAAATCTAACACACCCTTATGTTTGGCCGGGATGTTCCTATGAGAATTTTCCCCAAATAAAAAAAGGTATAGGAACGTAACGTAACTTAACCATTTTTATATCTATTTGTGAGTACTGACCGTGTCCCAACACCGTACTTTAAAGACCGTCATAGTGACTCGCTTCGGCTTGTCGCATTTCGGGATCAGCTTGTGTATATCCAGTAACTCATATACCTAAAGATCTTCAGTCGTGGTATATGTGGGCCGACATGACGACTGAGACTATCAATGGATTTTCATCCTTTGATAGTAGCTTTCGTTTTTGGACTACACTGTACTTACCATCAGGTACACTGTAGTCACTATGTCGAGCCAGTGTAAAAAAAAGGTGGAGAAACCTGGAAAGAACCTGAAAACCCTGAAACCCTGAACCCTGGTTCCCTGGTGGTGAACCTGTGAAAGATGGCCGGAAAGGATTTGGTGAGAAAAGCCGAAGACCAGGCTCAATAGCACTTGTTAGGAGAGGCTTATGTCCAGCTGTCGACTAGGATAAGCTGACGATGATGATGCTGATGATGTCACAACGATCTTTAATGTGAATTATATGGTTTTGTATTACAGACAAAGTTCTTCAATTCCCATTCTTCATTTTATCTACGGACTATGATGGCTATGCTGTTGCTTACACGTGTAAAACAATGAAGAAGAAAGTTCGCATACATTACGGTACGAATCATACTTTAATCTTTGTTAATCCATTCAATATTTCACACCGACGTAGCTTTGAGTTTTTTGTTAGCGTTTTTTCTCAACGTAATCGTTTTCGAAACGATAGATCATTTTAAAAATTCTAACAGGTTCAGGACAGTAACAGGAATAATGCTAAATTTCTGTCATATATATTATTTTTTCACTCGGCTTGTCTTGAATTAAAAACCATTTATATAATTAATATACATAAAAGAATTATAAACAGTTCTATGGTACATGATGATTTTAATAATTTTCCATAATATTGAATCAATACTTAGCATGAGGTACAACCAAGGCACCACCCAAGGAATATCTATATATCATATAGATGTCACGATGTAGATATAGTGTTATTCCGAACAACCTTGTAACTATTTATGTATTATTTCCAGAAATATATCAATTAATTAATTTTTTTTTAATAAATTGGACATTAAGAAAAAAATAAATATAATTAACAAAGATTAAACACTAATGCTAAAAAATGTTGTAAATGAAAACTATAGTATACTGTACTAATATAATGCCTAAGAGCAATTTATATAATTAGTAAATATTTTTATTTTTTTATTAGTATCAACTATGGACCCTTTTGGGCGTGGTATTCATGTAGGCAAGAAGGCTTTAATATATAAGTAATAATTCGAAGGCCTAGGCTGATGTAATTAACGAAATGTGCAACGTAATTTCACGTTCGGTTAATATTGGTATGAAGATCGTTGCAGACACTGGAAAACACATATAATACTTTCTTTCCCGAATTTTTTTTTAAAGGAATAAAAAGATGGTTGGGATGAAAAGAAAGGCAACCATACATGTTGCCTGTCTGATCGTGAAAGCGAGTTCGCATGGTGGAAAAAAATAGGTTATTCGAAGTACTAATTTTACGTAGATAAAGTCATGGGCAAAAATTAGTATTGTATATAGGTGACGTACTCATGCATATTAAGAAGTATACAACTTTTCAACTCTTAGATCACTATACCTCAAAAATGGCAATTCTTAGGAGAATACGTGTAAGCAAAATTGTTACAGATAATTGCATAATCTACAACTTTGAAATACATATTTTTATTAGTTTTGTTGAAACATGTAAAAACCCATATTTGTGAACTTAAATAACTTTTTTGTTGATATGGGATCAATGGGAATGGTGTTCCCAACATTCGTACCAGTTTTCAACTCTATGCGATAATCATAACCATGTATTTAGACCGGGCCAATAGCAATTAGCCCAAAATAAAAATACCAAAAAGTTTACACAAATAATAGATATATTTTTCATCAATGTAGTGATTAATAACAACTATATCGTACTTGATGCCAGCTAAAGACAATAAAAATTAATATTTTCGTGTTATAGCACAGGTTAGACAAGTCCCTAAAATTGGGGAGTTTTAAAAAGTAAAAAACGGGCAACATTGGCAGTTAAAAATTATTGTTATATGATTTAAAATTATATTGACGTTTTTTCAAAGGAATGCAAACATATTTCACTGTTTACCTATGAAAGGAAATTTTACTATTGCTTCCGAATTATCACTGAAAATTTCTGCACAATTTGACAGCACACCACGCCATAATAAAAAAATATAACAGAGCACAACACTGCACCGTTTCCAAGTGACAACTGTCGTCCATGAGAAGTGTGTCATGTAGTATTACATGCCATTCACTTAAACTGTTTTGTGCGGTTAGTACTACTAAGTTGTTTGAGTGTTATTAAAGTTTAGTTATATAAAAGAAATATATATTAATAAGAAACCATTTTTTTTAATGTTATGACATTTTATATATTATCTTATAGAATTTATTAATAGGTGTACTTACCTCGCCCTCTCTTTATTCCGTATATACGTATGTGCTATACCTATATTCAGTCTTTCTAGTGTTAAATATAATGTCGATTTGGTGCACCATACAGAAATAATAATAGTGCCAAAATGTTTGATAGTTACGTAAACAAGATGATGTCATCAAAGGACACAAGAATTGTTTACGTTATTGTTAATATGATATTTTCAGTAAGCAAACCTGATGATGATGATGAAATCCTGGCCGATTCCGGCTTTGGCGACATTTCCAAATAGTATCAAGTAGGCGCGGGCTGCAGCCTCAATCGGCGAAGGTGAGCCCGCTGATGACTCGCGTAGCCCACCTTAGCGCGGAATGTCCTGTGGCATAATGGACAGGTCAGAACACCACCCACGTAGTTACAGAAAGCGAGCACAGGTGGACGGGCCTTGAAACGATCTCGCTCATCATCCAACTCAAGCCTACGTCTGGTCTCGAATTCAGCCAACACGCGCTGCACAAGACTTCTCCACTCCGAGCGTTGCTCCGCATGCATCCGCCACTGCGTTGGCTCAATATTGCAGCCTAATTTTTAAACAAACCTATACTTTTTTCAGTGTTCACTTGGGTTTTGACGAGGAACAACTCAACTCTTCAAGGCGACACGCTCAAGAATGTAGAAAACGCTCTCTCCAAGTATACAGAGTTGGCGGAAAACCGGCAGTCGTTTGTCTTCAAAAACTTCGACGATGCAAGTTGCTCTTATACGAATAAATATGAAACCGACTTTTTTACCAGTAATTTCTGGTAATTAATAGCCACATCCCGTCATTATGACATGTTTAAGCGAACTGTGATAACTGAAATACGTTGATCCTAATATAAATAACCAGAAATTATATAAAACACATAATAAATAATACTATATGATCAACCAAGGCAAGTGTAACATAAAATCAAACATAGGAATTTTTATATATAGTTATTTCTGCCCTTTATTGGTTAAAAACATCCGTTTTTGTTATTGTTTTATTGATCAAATACGCAAGACTGTCAATGATATTCTGTAATTTCATTTAACACTAGGTTTACGAGATGCGTCAATTTGACGCATTTTGTATCTTAAAAGGAAAATTACAAAAACCGTTCTCATTTTCATTTTGTCCTTTCTATTGACTATTATCAATTGAACGAAGAAAATATATATTGTAATTTATTTTCTTCATACCTGTTGCAATATTTAAGTTTCCTATATGACATACCTATCCCTATTAACGCGTGGCGCGTATTCGTAGAGATAGGTGTATAAGAAACGTCCGTAAAGCTAGTGTTAAGTAAAAATTAAGCAGGTACTTTTGTCTTTTATGCTTGCTTTACTTAAGTCAAGTGTTACAAAATACTGTATTTTTTTCTAACTTATAAGTTTGAAGACTATACGTATTGCGGTAAGAGTATTATTATTGTGTTGCTAAATTCAACTTGCACCCTATTAAAAACAAATCTATATTATCCTGTAATTCTCTACAATTGTAGTGATAACTCACCAGTGGACTAGCTTTTCAAAATGTCGCCTATAATTAAAAGGTTATTCCGTGACGTTGATACAGTCATTAATATAAAAGTTCCTATGTTTTCGGCTTTAGATCTCATAAAAAAAACGTGTATTTACCGATTTATTTGACAATGTTACTCTCGCGTCATTTCTCCTTACATTAATTATTGCTACATGCTTACATTGCTTATTATTTACAATTTTCTTTTTTTAACTAACATTTCTACAACACTCAGTCTAGAGTAATGATATTCATATAATGGAGTATACAGTGAGTTAAAAAGAAAATATGTTAACCGATGTTATAATATTAAAGATTTTGAAATTAAAATACTTGTAATGTTATTTTTTGCACATCTGTCTAGCCCCGATTCAGTGTTATATATTGTCAATTGAAGAAAAACAATAAATAAAACCATTAAGTTTCATTTAAATATCTACTATAAAATGGCGCAGCATCTTGAAATGTAGACTTGAGGGAGTCTACTGGCCGGATGAGAGGGAGGCGGTGCATGGTTTCCGGCGCACCGACTGGGAGAGAGGCTTTGGAGGAGTAGGTTTTACTCCTACCCCTCCCAGAGAAGTAACCTTAACAAGGCTTCTTGTTCCCTGGGCGTCTGGATGAATTTGGTTTCCCAGGCCCAGGTGGAGCAATGAGAGGGAAACCCCGGTGGTTTTTATTCAGTAGGAGTCTAACACACCGGGGTCGCTGCCTTCACAACGTCCCCGATCCTATGCAGGATTTTCCCCGGGATACAAAAAAAAACGGGGTCTATTAGATAAATGATTTATGAGTCATAAGATAATGATTTACTATATTCTTCCTCATCATTTGCAGCCCGAATAGTCCCACTCCTGGGTTTATCAATGACGTGTGTCCGATCTGAATCTGTGAGAGAGGCGTTTGTGAGTGCTTTGGTCTGAACAGACTTGACGTCGGGATGTTTAACAAAGTCTTAACAGAACTATTATCTGATGAGGCGTCTGGTCTATTCAAATCAATGGCACCATGTGTCTTTTTTGGAATCCTGGGGCAAAATCCTACATAGGACCATCAGTGTCATTGTGAGGGCAGCAATCCGGTGTGTCAGACTCCTACTGACTAAAAACCCTCGGGGTATTCTTTTAATCGCTCCACCCGAGCTTAGGAAACTAAATTCATCCAGACGCTCGGGAAATGAAAAGTCTTATTGAGGATATCTTGCTGGAATGATTAGGAGTAAGACCCTACCGCTCCAAAATCCCTCTCACAGGCGGCGCCGGATACGATATGTCATATATTAAGTATCTTTTTAAAAGGTTACGATGATGTTGAAATACGTACACACGCAAACGTCCTCTAATTTTTTTTTCGGTTTTCACATCAAGTATTTTACTTACCTTAGAATCTAAAGTATAACTTATTGCAGCTTTAAAAAAGTCGAAAGGAATTTCAATGTATTTATTTACTGACTAACAACATTTCAGAAGGTAACTTATAAGTTCATTGATGCATTGATGGTTAGTTCCTCACAGGTGCGGTGTAGATTTCAGAAGTCGTCACTTTGCAAGCGTCATCAGACAAATCGGTAAGTATGTAAGCAGATGGGTCAACTCCACTGAAGTTGGTGCTGAGGAAAGAGTCCACTGCGGCCTTGGCTTCACCCTCGAGCATCTTTGATCTTGTAAGGACCCATATATTTACTGAAACATTAAAAAGTTATAAAGTAAAAACTATAAAAATGAAAATGAAGCATTGCAAAGTTGTAAAAATAATCCTATAGTGATTTAGTTATAATTGACTCGATATTTATTTATTTTCTCTACAACAGGTGTACTATTAAAAAAACATACAAATCATTCTTATAAACTTATAACCTAGTGCAGTATATAAAATGTGAACACCACATGCAAAAAAAAATGAAAATTAAATAGTTATGGAAAGAGACTTAGAACATGTAATTTATATAGACTAGTCACGCCAAACGGCGTAACTCCAGAGCATTAAAATTAATAAAAATGTAAACGCACTTAATCGCAAACGCCACCTGCCGATCACTTACATACTTTTTAAAGCTCTCGCATTTAAAAACACAAACATCGCATCGCATCCTTCTCCATTATAATCGCATATTAATTACTTCAAACTCGCAACACATAAATTCTCAAAAACCATACTCCACATTCGCAGACAAACCGTGTGCCTGAATACCGCTGCCTACTGTAAGTACTTCTTTTGATTTGTCTCAAATTATCGCAATTCTTTTATAGCATGTAGACGTAACCCGATACGCAGTTGTCACCCTAAGGGTCGTTAGGGTGTTACGAGACGTGCGGGGTAAGAGGATGCGCGTGGGCACGGGACGCTTGGTAGGCAGTCGACTACTGAGACCCAAGGCGGGAGTACGTGCGTGTACGTCGCAGTTCGGTGTGCCTTAAAGTGCAAATAAACTGTAAAACCCCAAATTAGTGTTTTCCTAAAACCATACCGACGACCACCGGCCATATTTTATTATAAATCATCCCGCCTACGAGGGTGCATTTTTTGCAACGGCATAAGTCCAAGACTTATCCCGGCCCGCGTATAGACTATTATTGAACAAATCTAGTGCCAGGTACTTGTTATATAATTTCGTCATTCTTGCTACGAGAGAATTAGTGCCTAAAACGGTTTTTCTGAAGGGCTGCCTGAAAAGATTGACCATCTTACAGGGATATCGAAAGGGAATTTTGAGAGTGATTTAGAGCATCTTGAAACTTAAGGAAGATACAGCTTGTGGTAGTGGCTAATCACCAGCAGCGATCGAATAGCGGCTGCCTGACCACAATATAGCGCTCTTTATACATTTACATATATAGAAAGGTGTCCATAATAAATCAATACGTAGCGTTGTCAGGCGACGTGTCAAGCTCGCGAATGTGGCAGCTGCCAGCGATGCTCAATTGCTATATAAACCTATATACAAAACCTATATATTTTGATTCCCTTGTATAAATGAAAATAAGCTACGTAAACGCCTGTATCTAATTGCAATGACTTAAAAAAATTGATTTTAAAGCAACGAATTCCAGAAATGGGTATTTGGTGACATTTTCAACTGGATAACTCCAGGCGCTCATGTTAAAAATGGTTTTGAAAAACATACAGATAAAACAAGAGCTAAAATATAAGATTAAATAAATGAAATAAACTGCTTGTAACTGATAGATTATAAAATAGATATTATTTTTATTCTTTTTAGATATTATGTAAAACGGAAACAAAACTAGTAATATTGAGTTAATAATTTGTGTTCACGATGTAACAATTTACAACAACCTCATTACGGAAAATAAACGACAGAAGAAACGAAAGGCACCGTCCATTCGCTCGAATACGCACCACTCCGCACCAGCAAGACCAAGTAAAATTGGTGAGGAGAGGAGAGTTTCCCTTCTACATTAAATATTACCATATTATATATTTTGTGCTTATATTACTTACATTTGTGAGAGTTGCTCTTCGGTACGTCTCGACATGAGTAAGAAATGGCAGTGTTAGTATAATCGGTATACAGAATCAACAATGGCGCTCTAATAGTGTATTCTGTAAGAAAACATAAGTTTGTCAATAAATGTCAATTTTCTCGCTAAGCAAACTGCTACAGTTAATGCGGTTACATATAGCGTCCAACGCGTATCCGAATGCCGAAGGCTGAGCGAAGACAGAGCCAACTCCCTCCAAAGTTACAATTTCCCATACGGTACACCGCAAACAAATCAACCGAATCTCCAAGAAGATTGTAGGACTGTGATAATCTACACAACGCACTCTTGACTTCAAGGTTTGTTCATTTAAAAGATGGGTGAAAAAGAGAAACGACTCGTTTGGAATAGCTGGCCTTCATTCTACCACCTCAATAGAAAAGTTGTCGCGAGAGTAGTAATAATAAAAATAAAAGAAACTCTTAAAACACTTGAAATATAAAACTGAGATAGTCAATCCCATTCTTTAGATACTCCCTTTATATATATGTATATAAGTCAATATAAAATAAGATTATAACTATAATGGTGTTGGTTCATTGTGTATATTATTTACGTCATGATTAGTGATGAAAATGCCCGGGAATTTTCCCAAAGTGCCCAGCACTTCCGCGAACATTTCGTAAATTCCCGGGAATATTCCCCATACAAGTTTTGGGCACTTTGGGAAAATTCCCGGCCATTTTCATCACTAGTCATGATTTATGTTGTGTCCTTGTTATTGTTTTTGTCTTATTAATAACTTTTTTATGTTTGCGATGTGTATTTTGTTGTAGTTAGTAGGTTTTTTTTGTTTTAGGTTCCTCTATCGGACAATCTCAATATAATTAAAATTAGCTAACACCGATCAACCTTCCTCGAACACTAAAGTCAAAATCAAAACGTTGACTTTGGCAAAATCACATTGGTCATACACCAGTGGAAAAGCCACAAGAAAGGAATAATAACCTCATTCTAAGCCTGCCTTCTTTATTCCAAGAAAAAATTTTGGTTTTTTATTTTAAATTATTAGGGACCTCGTAGAAATATCTTATTTATGGAGTCAAACAGGTTTCAGGTGTCCTCATTCCAATGCAAAATACTTTTCGCTTTTTAAAGTGACATTTGTTTTTAAATCAAACTATGAAATGAATGAATGAATGAAATGAAATGAAATAACAAATGATGTTAATAACACTTTCATTTTTGTGTAGATAATATCTATATTGTACAATTAGCTCGTGTTAAGAGATTAGTTAAACGAAAATTGTCTATTTAAACTTTTTTATTATTATATTGTAATTTATTATTGCATTATTTGCGTTTTGTGTTCCTTGGCTTGACTTTTATTTTGCTTAGTATTTTTGGTGGATATCCTCAACAAAAAATACTAAACAAAATAAAACTGGTCTTCAACTTTGCTAGGTATCGCCAAAGAGTGGAATTCGCTTCCTGTGTCTATTTCTAGCATCTTACAACATTGGAATTTTCAAGCTACGAGTGAATCTATATTTATTGGGTAAGCGCGCTCCATAATTGACCTCATCATCTATTTCCATCAGGCGAGGTTGAGCAAAACAGTATAATAATTATTTAGAATAAAAAAAAATGCTAATTTATAAATTTGCCGCCCTCACCAACCCCCTGAAGATCCATAATGGATTTTCTTTTGGACAAAAAAATGTTTCCCGTTTTACTTATTTAAATATATATTTAAATCCGACATAATGTTTATCAATTCGATAATGCTCGACAGTTTTTACATTTCTTTTATCTTTTATACAATATAAATTATAGATAACCGTGTGACCGATAACTAGGCATGGATACAATATCTATGCACATATTATTTAATATACATTATGTAATATAATTATCGAATGACTTTTAAGACGCATGCAATCATTGGAGATATACATAATTAAAATTTACAAAGTTTATTGGAAGGTTATTTATACTTCGGTATACTTTCTTTAATGCTTCAATTAAAATTATTGAACAATTTTTTTATCCTGATTTTATCTTTGACGGCCTGATAGCGCAGTTTATAGTGATCCTACTTACGATGCCAAGGTCCTGGGTTCGAGTCCCATTAGTGGTAAACTTTTCTGTGATGAGCAGATGAGTTGGTCACGAGTCATGGTTGTATATATGTATTTATGTATATATATCTTTGTCTAGTACCCATAGTACAAGCGCAAGCTTAATTTGGGACTAGATCAATGAACAATTGTTATTAACACGTTGAACGCCGACCCTTTTCCTCAATACTTCCCGTTCAGGCCGTTTTAATCTCTTTGTTCTGCAATAAATTATATTTCGAAATATGTTTTTCTTATCATTTCTAGTGCTATAAATCTGCGTTTTATCACATTTTTTTGCTGGGGGTCACCGGCGACCCCCACGGCATTCAACGTGTTAAATATTGAAACTATAAAAAGATTCTGCACAGCGACCACATTGCATCTAATGGTAAGTGTATGGTGCAGTCCAAACAAACGACAACGATTTCAACATTAAAGAAAATTCTAACGGTATCCACAGCGATCTTTTTTATTATTATAACTTACAGGCATGCGCTTGACCTCAATCTCACCTGCTGGAAAGTGATGATGAGGCCGACGATGGAGCGCGCTCACCCAGCAAATACCGATTCACTCGACGTTTGAAGATTCCCATATCATAAGATACTGGAAACACCGACGCAGGAAGCGAGTTCCACTCCTTCGCGATTTGCAGCAAAAATGAAGAGGCGAGTCGCTTCATGTGAGCAGCAGGAATGTCAACCACATAAGGGTGCAAACCCGCACGGCGTCTTGTCAATTTATGGTAGAAGGATGTGGAAGATCATGCGGTCTTGCACAAATATCTCTTCACGCTTTGCTTAAAGGACCCCATATCATAGGACGGTGGGAACACGCTCTCCGGAAGACCATTCCACAGCCCAATGACACGGCAAAAGTAAGAGTTACAGAACTTCTTAGTCCTTTTTTTTTTGTTAACCCGGTAGAAATCCCTACGGACCGTCAGGGGAAGTGATGAGGGTCACTTCCCCCGGTGTGTCGAACCTACCCCGACTAAAACTACCGGGGTGCCAGCACTGCCTCTCCTCGCCTTCGCCGAGGCTGGGAATCCGGATACTTCCAAGGGCTCGGCGTGCGTTTGCCTATGGGCAGGCCTCCTTTGAGGGGGAATTCAACCCCTCCCTGCCTCTCTATGGGAATGGCGTGTGGGCACACACCCGCCGACCCTTCCTCTTTCCACTGGACCGGGACGCCCTCAACGTTACCCGCCCAAACTTCTTAGTCCTAGCCGGGATGTGAGTTACCGTATAGCTGTGACTCCGTAAACCCGCGTCTTTGGCTCTATTATGGAAGGGAGAGGGTGGAATAAGGTTAAATAACTCTTCATAACACTCCCTGTGATACCAACTGTAGACGGTGATTTTCTTTTTGTCCTTAATATTACTATATGATTTCCTGAAAGATAATTACTGTAATTTTTCTTATATACATTTTAATGGGCGGATATAGGTAGTTTGAGCTCATTACCATTATTACTCCCAAATATAGTTTAACCTTGTGCGCGCCCAGTTTTTCATGCACCTAACCTAAACCGACCTTCAGTCGTGGTTCATGGAAACGAGATGACGACGGCAGCTATCAATGGATTAATTCCTTAACGGTTGCAGTAATTCTTCGATTACACTGTACTTGCCATCAAGTGACAGGAGACAAGCCAAAACAAATCACTATAATGGCCCATACAATTACTAAAATAACATTAAGAAAAAAGTTATTAACACTAAAATACAGTTACAGAACGTCTGAGATCAATTTTGTTACCAACACATAAAAACAAGTAGTGATTTTTATTGAGATTTGTATCAATATTTTCTTTTTGCTATTTTTCTGTTCTATTATTTTATTCGACCCTATAAAATTCTCGTTAGGATATAACTCAATAAGCGGGGCCTGCAAAAGGCTAGACGTCTCCGTGTGCCGAGGAAGATGGCTCAGCCTTGCCCTTGGCACTCGGCAGGCGGGAGAAGGATCAGCCCGGGGGTTTTAGTCGGTGCAAGTCCGACACACCGGGGGGCAGCCCTCATCGCCCCCTGAGGTCCGTTAGGGATTTCCCCTGGGTTAAAAAAAAAGATATAACTCAAAATCGCCAAAAGATGGCGCTTTTGGCAAATCGCCTTTTACCCTTCGATTTATAGGGCCGCAAATGAAATCGGTAAAAAAATATAATACCAAAAAGTACATACTTCCAACAGTGACCGTGAGCAAGAATTTAGCAGCATTATTGGCATCATCAGTCTTCTTCGCCACACCAACAACGTACTTTTCAACACCATCCAACACGTGCCCATTTTTAGCCGTGAATGAATCATTACCATCCAAAGTGTATGTCACCTTTCCACATTTACCTTTGCCTTCATTGACAATCGGTAACTTCTTATACTCATACCACGTTCCCATATACTGAAAAATAATCACATATACTACATTTTAATAACAATCCTCAGTGTTCCGTATTAGAATTTGTGTGCGGGTAACTTTCGACAGTTCTGGCAACACCGTGGGTTGTCAATTGAGATTTACACTCGCTTGATCCATCCGCCGAGTAACGACATAAAAAGATACAAATATTAATCATTTTCAATATAATCCGATTCCACAGTGTACAAGTGTGCTAGGGAGATCCTTAAAGACACCAGTTTCCTGAAGAAGAAGCAGGGGCCCCGAGGAGGTCGCGGTAAGTGAAACTTTTTAGGCAGCCTGTGCCACTGTTGCGGAGCTATCGAAGTACCGTACACTCAGTAGGAGCTCCAAATTACCGGTGGCTTGAGTCTTAGGCCTCGCCCCCGTAGGTTGACATGTTTTTATATTTTAAAATTGATATGTTATCTTTTTATATGTATTTACTTTGAAAATTTAAAAATGTTTAAAAATGATAAATAAATAGTTATTTTAATAATAATAATACATCATGATGCTATATCCCTTTCGCACTCACAGCATTTAAATACTCATAACATTTCTATTAGATGCCATTCGGGTTTCATCACGGTGTTTTCCTTTACTGGTGATCTTTTGGTACCTGAATCTCTACTTAGTCTTGAAAAATCCAGTGACACATCCTGGGATTTGACCCTACGGCCATACACGTTGCACATTGTACATTGTAAAGAATTCTTATTTATGTAGGCTTATTCTATTGATATTTTATCTATGATATTCATCGCAAATTGCTATCATTAGGTTTATTTCATATTAACAGTAAATAATAATATGGCAAATTATAAAAAACACATTCATAAGTAAAACAATCTTAAATACAATTGTTTTTTCACGGTGTTCGAATAATGCCAAATACGCATTGCCAATTCCCACCGCACGAGTTTTACTGCAACTTTTGAAATAATAGGAATTGTACAAGTTCAGGCACATGTAGTAAAAATCCGCTAAAATGAAACATGGCACGTTACTCTTCACTTGTGTGAAACGGAGAGCTCTGTGACAACATAAACCGTGTGAAATTAGTTTCGCAGTATGAGCTAGGTAAAATTTCGAGAATAAAATTCCCGTAATAATTTCTCGAGCGGTGTAAAATTAGGCATTAAAATACTCTAATTTCTTATTAAAAATACCACTTTTATTAAATGCCTTCAAGCGTTTCACAAACCTTGACCAATATTTATTGTCGATAGTTGTCTTTAACCTACGTTAATACTTAATGAATTTCTCTCCCAACTGTCTCTACTTCTGGCAGTCGAGCTTTTAAGCCAATTATCATTTAGTCCGTCGTCACCATCATACCATTTTATTCTCTCATCTTTCATCAAGTTTAGGACATATTATATTTCCACTATCTTCCAACCGTCATCTTAACTACACATGACTAAATAAAAGCGAATCGGATAAGAAGGTCTTCATTCTTCATTGTTTAGAAATCGGATTCAATAAGAGATATTACTATACATAATTAACTCTACAGCTGTTGTAGTCGATATATAGAGCGCAGCACTAGGCTGGCACCATTAATGTTTATGGTAAAAAAGGGGATTTTAAGATGTCAGTGTTTGAAAAAATAAATGGCGATAACAGAGAGTGGTTTTATTAATAAATTAAAACACGTAACAATTGGGTATAACAATAGCTTTCCGAGAGCTTTGCCTATGGTAGATGCTCTCTTTAATATACCTACCATTTTAATCTTTACCGCTAAGAGAACATATGAAGTATCGAAAATCGACGAAAAGTCGCCCGCCTCTCACAGTCTTTTACCGATTACACTCTGGAGAATGTGCTCAAGAGCTACATTTTCTGATTCCAAAACCATTAGAAGCTGTGTTGGATACTCCACTTATATTTTGGAGATTCCCTAATCCGTAGTAAAAAAAAAAAAAACGCTTCTTCAAATCATAATGAGAGCACCGAAAGAGTACCAAGTACTCCTCGCATCTATTTTTCTTCGGTTTTCGATTCGGAAGTCTTTAAGAAAAGAATAAATAAGCATTTAATGGGCAGATGTTATCCGTCATCGGATCATAATCTTTATATTCTACCAGGTGTGGCTGAAGTCAAGCATCTGCTTCTAAACCATAAAAAATTAAAGGACTTGGAAATAAAAATAAACTTACAGCATTCAAGTCAAAGTTCTCTACTGGCTTGATATCCGGGCAAGGACCGTTCAGAATTACCTCTCCTGACACCATCGTCATGCTTATCAAAATCAAGCTGAGCATTTTGATTTCGTTTAAATTTAGTGCTAGACTATCTTTCCTCAGATGTTAATAATATATTGTATTGAAAATTAAACTGAATTATTTATTTATATACCCATAACGAAATAATAAGGTCGTGAGGTTTATTGGTGCTCATGATTACCTTATCACGTATTTTTGTTTGACGCTAGCAGATCTACATCATCACGAAATACTAAGGTCATCAGCTCGACAATTAGTGTTCTTATCTTAGATTCTAGAGGTTATATTAAAGACACTAGCATAGTCATAAAAAACTTTTGTATACATTTTGGTAATCACTACACCCATTAATGTAAAAAAGATTTTAAATAATCTATATTAATTATTTTTTTACTCGATAGAAATCCTTATGGACTTTCAGGGAAGCAGTGTGGGCCGCTGCCTAAATGTGTCAGACTCCTACGGACTATCTTTGGCCACCGGGGTGTTCCTCCTTTTGCAAAGCGCGCTGGGCTACGGGAACCGGTGAGTAGCCCAACCGCGGCACAGCCCGCGAGCCGGCAAGGGCAACGCCAAGGAATGGGAGAGGTGGATGGAGTTCAGCCACTCCTCCATCGTCTGTTGGTGCATGGGAACACGCACATACCATTAGAGTATTGCCTAGGTCGTCTCCACCTCAAAAGACCCGCCCGGATGATCTAGGAGTCAAGCAATATTACTAATTAAAAATAAATAAATATTTGATGCAATTATTTTTCTGGAAATTCATTTAGGCGACTATTTCAGTATTAAAAAAAGAAAGAAAAGAAAGAAAATGTTTATTGAGGCAAAAGAAACAACATACAACAAACATATTTATATAAAAACAACAATGAAAGAATAATACATAACATCAAATCATGTATCCTGTGTGCTGCTACCCATCTCAAAGAGCACTCGGCTCAGCGTGTGCTGGGCGACGCTGTACGCCTGTATTACGTGCCTAAATATAAAATTTTATTATGTTTTGTTACAATTGACCTTCTGTATATAGATAGCACCTTAGTAATTTCTATGACTGTAGCTATTGTTATGAATGAAAAGGTTTTAAAATTTAAAAACGTATACTCAACATATATAAAGATTAATTTGTTTCACTACAGAATACTATATTTAAGAATATGCAATAGGATGCGTAACTTTCCAGGCTAGACGTGTTGATTTTGCTTATTTCAATAAAAAGCCAAACAACGCAAGGCGAATTGAAAACCATTGTACTGGAAATGCTCATGTTGAAACTAATTACTTTCAATGTCTCATTGACTTTTTAATCGATTTGTTAAAGTTATCAAAATATAATAACTGATTAAATGTATACATAATACTATCAAATAATCCGAATGAAATATAAAACAATTATTAAATAATACAGCAATTAAAATGAAGTTATTGCAACAGAGTGTTTGTTGAACTTGAAAATTCACCTCAAAGAGATAAGATAAAAATGTTATATAAATTTACACTTGAAATATACCATATTATTAAAAATTAATAATATTCTTCATGGACTTGCAAAAGTATCTTAGAGAGAGAAACGGTCATACATTATTCGCCTATGAACCATACAACAGTCATCGAAAGTGATTCCTTATTTATTTCATATCGTAATTTTTTGCTGAAGGTAGCCCGAGGTTTTATAACAAAAAAACTGATTTCAATTTTAAGTTTTAGAATACTATATACGCAATGGATGTTATGAAATACACGTTCATCGGTTACATCAAGAAAGAAAAAGGCCCCCGATGACGCTGCTAAGTCGGTGGAGTCCATGCAGGAGGAGTCCAGGGTCGAACTGCCCACGAGGCAAACTCGCGGAGCGTCAGATAGCGAGCCTGAGGGGGCCCTTAGCTGACTCTAATGCTCCACACGCCACTTGGTGATGGGGGTGGTGTTACTCTTCTCTGACCCTCCTGCCAGTGAGATGAAACCCTTTGGGCAGATCACACGCCGGACCGCGATGAGACCAATGTCACATTCCCGTAGTCCGGCGCACCCTGTGCTTGGCGATGCGACCCAGTGGTTTTAGTCGGTGAGAGACCGACACCTGGGAATGACCCTTACCGCTCCTGACGATCCATAACGGATTTCCATTGTGTTATAAAAAAAGGCACAAAAATGACGGCCTTATTACTACGTCTTTCATACGAAGTGTTTATACTTACATTCTCAGGAAAGTGATTTGAATTTTGTTAAATAAAAAACTGTTTTAAGTATAACATACACTTTTTATTTCAACAAATCAAGTAACGCTTACAAACTAAATCACGGATATCTTTTTCACGCTGAACCATAAAATCCAATAAAACTCATGTCATTTAATCTTACTATAAATTAATGCTATTGTTACCGTTATAGGTTTTCAAATTAGACCATAATTTTAGAACATTTTTACTACAGGACTGTACCCAGCAACAATACCAGTGTTGCTTTTAATACAATGCCATACATAGCCATACATTATCATACATTACAATATGTAACAATATTTTAAATTATATTTTTTTTTGAAGCGGACTAACTACTGAGTGCCGGGAAAGGCATTTACAGTTCAACCAGGCTTAGGGGCCGAGCACAGAAGGTGCTCAGCCAGCAAGTTTATGGGTTGGGTGACAATGCAAGGGCAACCCTGTGGGTACGAACCTCGACTTGGGCGGCCAGCCAAAATAAAAATACTATCCCTACGGGTGATCTACTAGCGTTTCGGAAGTGACTACCTTGAGAAGAAACGCAGAAAGAAACTCAAGCCTGCGTCGGAGTGGAGAATATTTTTAGTTTGCACGGCAATATTATATAGCAGAATATTTTCGATGTTACTCTATTTGTGTCACCATATAAAGAGGCACGTGGCATATTACTGGCATAATATTATATGTTTTTGAAACATACACATTTGACTAAAATTATGCATTAAAATATTTCTAAGGTGTCAGAAGTATTACATTATAAGAGTCTCATATAGCAAGGAACCAACAACTTGTGAGCGAGAATCGATTTTCGAATCGAATATTGAACGAGAAGAGCCGAAGACCGAATTGAACGAGATGCTAGAGCCCGTTGGACTAAAGTTGACTGAGAATGACGTTAATTTCACTACTGCATTGCATCACGTAAGGTATTTTTAATCGATACGTTAAAATTAATTTATGCGATTTCTTTTTTTATGTAATCTATTGATGTCATTCTCGATAACAGACATGCTAGTGAAGATGATGCTTTAAAACTGTTTCCCGCATGCGGAGTTAATGTTCGAATGGTACTGTGTATACATGAGATTTTTTGTAACTGCAAGCTACCGGGGACTGATCCGTCTCAACGAATTTCGATTGTGGAAAGTCCTTTGCGTGGACTTTCAAAAATTTATCAACAATTACTTTGGAGTCTGGGCAGAGAGTCTTGCTCCTTGAGAGGATCCAGAGATAAACTGTAAGAAAAGTAAATTAGAATTAGGAAAGTTTTTTAAGAATATATGATGTCGCTCGCTGATAACATAGAATTAAAATAAATAAACCACATATCCGTACTAACAGTTAAGGCAATAATATGTTCTCAAACAGGAAAATATGAACTTTCAACGATTTATAGCGAGTAGAACATCATAATCTATTGATTTTGATTACGAACTAATTGCTATTAGTAAAGAAAAAAGTACAATACAATAAAATGAGCTAGAATGAGCTTTCGAAAACAATAATGTTGTGTTTCAGTTTCATTCAATCATTTTGAGTGTTGTGTACACCGCACACAAAGCAAAAAAACCAGAGAATTGTAATATCATTGTTCTGTCTAGTCTAGATCATCGTGCGCTATATTTACCTACACATATTCTGTATTCAGCAGGTTTAATCTATATCTTCTTCTATAATATAAAAATGAATCGTTAAATGTGTATAAGCGCGAAACTCGAGAACGGCTGAACCGATTTGGCTGATTTCTTTTTTGTTGTGTTTGTTGAAGTTTGGGGAAGGTTGTTACGGAGAGAAAAATTAAAAAAATTGTCTGAAAAAGTCTAAAAACAACAAGTTTCTATATTCTCTTACAAAAAATTCGTAATAATATTTAAAAGTCAATTTGAACTTTAACACCATATCATAAAGTTTAAATGTTGGAGGACGGGTTCCGGGAAGGCAAAACAATTGAGTGACGTATAAATATTAATGTCAGTATTTGTCAATTTTATACATATAACATTAAGGCCAGGTTCCTTCAAACAATTTTCAAAAACAGGCGACAGGCCAATAAGTTTTGGCAGAATGAAATATGACGGGGAAGCTATTAACATTAAAAAAACAATGTGGCTTTGTTTTAGAGAAATAGGGCAGAACAAGGTCTGCCGGGACAGCTAGTTATGTACATATATAGAAGATGTATTATTATATTTCGACATACCCTTCGATATTGAAATAGATATTTCTAATATTTTTACGAATTTAGTAATATTTTTATTTTAAAACTTAAAATAATTGAAAGAAAGGGTATTTATGTGGCACACAACACAGCATATAAAACAAATAGGTTAAGCAAAATTTAAAACAATAAAAGCAAATGCCCTGTGTTATGATGATGCGTCAGAGGAGAAGTCAGCTCAGCAAATGCTAAGTGACCAGCTTAACACCCACCGCTGATTTTCAGCTTACTATTATTTATTATATCAACGCAGAGAAAACAGGAAGTGTACAATATAATATATAATAACATTTAATAATTTAATTAGTAAGTAGCATCATAATTATAAACGAAAAAAAATGTCTAAATATTTTTTGATAATCTGCCTTCTATGGGGTGAAACAGGAATCTAAAGTTTGTAGGAAATTACAATAACAATGAAGTTAGAAATGTACAACATCCTATTTGTAATCACTTATTATTTTTAATTAATCCAGAGCGCGTAGAAATACAGGGTTTTATAGTTAGTATTATTTTATAATAGTCTATTTTTCGTTTGTAAGTTTTACCGATTGTAGTTCTTTGACCGAATATAGCCGAACCTGAAGGCGAAGCTTTTGATAAGACACTAAAACAGGCACGTCTTTTCAATGAATCAATCAGGATTTATATTTCTTTAAAAACCATAATCACTAATTAATTTATTAACGAAGCAACTCGCGTCTATACAAAACTCCTTACCTCTGTGCTGGTCACTCTTCTCGTAGTTTTTGCAGCTGTAAACGATAGCATAGTTCTTGTAATCGGTGTCGATCACCCAGTACGGACCACTGCGGATGTAATCTGTTAGGAAACATTAATTATTTTTGTATGACATTACATTTCAGAAATTCCAATCGTCGATATAAATCGTCGTTGTTGTTTTTATATAAATATGTTTGTTGTGTGTTGTTTCCTTTGCCTCAATAAACTTTTTCTTTCTTTCTTATATAAAATTATAATAATAAATGTCGTCACGTTATATTCATTTCGTGATGAGCAGAGAGACACTAGTGGCTATATTCACTTTACGTAGCGCAGTTGATTATCCGGGCAGTAGACTTGAGGGAGTCTGCTAGCCGGTTGAGAAGGAGGCGGTGAGCAATATCTGGAGCACCGCCTGAGAGACAAGTTTTGGGTGGGGTAGCCCTTCACTTTCAACCCACCCAGAAAGGGTGCTTCGGGACAAGGCTTTTCGCGGCCTGGGTGGAGTGATAAAAGGGACTCCCCGAGGGTTTTTAATCAGTAGGAGTTTCACACACCGGGGTCGCTGCCATCACAGCGTTCCTGACGGCTGTATGAAGGACTTTCCTCCGGGTTACGAAAACAAACCATGCACAAGCTGATCCCGAAACGCGACAAGCAAAAACTGGTCACTATGACAGGCTTTACACCCATGTACTGTGGTCGCGATCCAGACGGGCACCGACGCCCTACCACCTCGCTGCTACTCGTTTAGCACCACCCAGGA
Source organism: Automeris io (assembly GCA_036320925.1). Taxonomy (NCBI): domain Eukaryota; kingdom Metazoa; phylum Arthropoda; class Insecta; order Lepidoptera; family Saturniidae; genus Automeris; species Automeris io. The sequence continues at coordinate 2,437,397 of JAUDJH010000018.1, forward strand.
GTCACGTGTAGGGAAACTAGGCAGCTTCGACTCCCAAAATTACGATTTAGCTAATGACGAGCCTAAAAACGATGTATTACGAGCAAATTTTATGAAACACTATAATTATAACCTTATTATACTGGGATATTTGATAAGTATATTTACTCTCAATCTAGTAATTATCAGATTTTGAGTCTTAGACTTTGGTATGTCAATATATTTATTGAATATCCAAGTGTAATAGGATAATGTTTTTTTATACTTTTATGGGAATAACCACCAGATGTGTTCTATCTAAATAATATATTTACCGGCCACAATGCTGGTGAGAGTTAGCTTTGCTTGATTGGTTTGAGTAGCTCTAGTAAGTACTCCAACGACAAACTTCTGGAGACCTTCTTCAGTTATATGTCCTCCCTTATATCTGAACAGGTCATTATATTCGTCGTAGGTGTATTCGACAGTTGCACATTCGCCGTCAGCAGCGTTTGCTATCGGCAGCTTCTTGATCTCGTACCAGGTTCCTTGGTACTGTGAAAATAGTCAGTAATAGAGTAAATGACTATTTAAACTCTTTCAACAGATGCATATCTGACGGTTCAATAGTGCTTCCGCTTAACCGAAGCACAGCCTTAGACCTTAGCAGAAAATACTTTTTTTTTATTACTAACAAGCTTGAGTTCAATCTAACCTGATCGAAATTGATGGTGAGGCCGACAATGGAGTGCGCTCACCCAGCAAATACCGATTCACTCGACGTTTGAAGATTCCCATGTCATAATATGCTGGAAACACCGACGCAGGAAGCGAGTTCCACTCCTTGGCGGTTCGCAGCAAAACGGAGGAGGCGAATCACTTCGTGCGAGCAGCAGGAATGTCAACCACATATGGGAGCAATCCCGCACGGCGTCTTGTCAATTTATGGTAGAAGGGGGAGGGGCGAACCAAAATACTATAATAAAATAATAATATAATACTAAAACGTATGTTTCAACCTCTGTGTTTTTTAGTTTTTACGTTGAGAAAACTCTATTTAGAGAACCTAAATTAAAAAAAAACTTAACGACACCTTAATATAACAACACTGTAAACCCATTTTCGATAGGTTTACACGAGAGTCATCGAGTTTTAAAAAAATGTTTGACGTGAAATTTGTTTTTAACTATTTTTGGTCCAAATAGAATTTATATTTAAATAAATTAGTAATACGTAGTTATTCTTAACTCGCCGTATTAATAAAAATGCAATACGGGATCTAAAATGCAACAATTTAAGCTACCCCAATATACGGGCTAAAGTCAATAGTTTTCAATATACTTTAGTTTTAAAGTTTGTTTGATGGTAAACCCAATTTGTATACTAAAATTTAATTTGTAAAAGAAATTCAAACCAGATATCATATAAACGTATTTGAATGGCTGCCATTTAAATTAAACTATTACATTTACAAATATTAAAGACTTTATCACAATTTAAAGTTATAGTTCTGATAGTAAAAAAAAAAATCAAATTACATTTTATGTTACATAAAGTACTGCTTAGTTTAAAAAATATAGTCTGCTAACTACTAAATATATACCTATCTAATAAACTATTCAGAAATGTATTAATGTCTATGTGGACTAATCGAAATTTGGAGCTCAGATTCTGAAAGAATATTAAATTTCGCGTAGGAATACAGGTATTTCATTATTGTTTTGGTCCGATAACATAATATACATACAACATAAATAAACACGTTGAAAAGTTAGTAAAAATTTGCGTGCAGCTAGATGATATGACGTAGGCGTTCCCTAAGAAAATGTTTTGATAAATTCCACCCCTAAGGGGATAAAATAGGGGATAAACGTATGTATAAATCTTCTCAGATTTTCGACTATAATATAATATAATAGCTTGATAGTTTTAGCGCCTAATGATAGATTAGGCCCTAATTTTTTACACACGCTAAACAAAAGTAAAGCTGCAAAAACTATATCTAATTAATAATAATAGTTCTTAACGCGAGCGAAGCCGCGGGCAAAAGCTAGTTTCATAATATAAATCCACCAACCACTAATAAAATATTAAGGTAAGTTCCACATTTGATTTTAGGGAAGGGAATTCATTTTTATATGATCTTTTGTGATATGAAATATAGTGTATACAATACAACTGGTATTGGGTGTTTAAGCCGTGGTGGCTGCCGGCAGAATAGAATAGCACCCCCCTCTTCTTGCTGAGGTGTCGTAAAAGGCGACTAAGGTATCTCTTGAACACCGCAATTCAACCAGGTGCTTAGAGAAGGGAAAACTCGACCAAACCTGCATCCCGCTCCCTCCCGATCGTACTGGTTCTCCTTTCCATCGGGCCAGAGGGATCTCGGACGAGAGAGTGCATTTCTGGCAGCGCGTCCAGTTATGCACTTAAATATCTCCTGCGCAATTGACTGTTTCCGAAAACTGGACCTCGAATTTCTTAACCGGTGTTGAAACAGTCGCCGTGGCCGAAACCGGCTAGGACATCATCATTGGGTGTCAGTGTGCTTAACACTTTGACGTCCGAACGATTCGTAAATATTTATTCGCTTGGCGCCGGCAACACTAATTCTGATCACCTAACTTGTCGCCGGCCGTTCTTGACATTATAGGGAGATTATAAATTGTTACTTATTTATTTATTTATTCACTATCATTGAACAGCACATATAAACATATTACATACCGTACAGTTTACAAGCTGTGCCAATTACACAATGATAATATTTAAAAACTAACAAAGAAAAGGAAAATGAAAAACAGTAAACTTGCAACAATAAGAAATAGATGTGTGTGCGTGTGTGTTTGTGTGACAAGGTAAATGTAAGAAAGCTATATATGAAATGTATATTGATATGTATGTATATGAATGCAGTGTGGCGTCTGTACCCTCCTATTTTAACTTTAGCAAAGCTAAAACCGAGGCTATGAAGTTGTTTCTATTTAAGGGAAAATATGTCAATAGTGCGAAAGTCCTTATTGTAAGTATTGAGGCATCTGTGTTTTACAGAGTTCTTTGCGTAATGGTGATGTACTTTCGGCAAGGCGAACAAGTTCGGCTGTCTAGTAGTTTTGGTGTTTATTTTAAAATTAATTCTCTTCAACAAATCTGGGCAGTCTATGTGATAATTTAAAATGTCATATAAAAATTTCAAATCACAAAGAGTTCTTCTGTCTTTAAGAGATAATAACCCATACTCATCCTAATTTAAGTTATACTCAATGTACTCCTTTTAAAATTTAAAACACAGATATTTTAGATTTTTTTTTTAATGTGCTCAAGCAGACTTTTATATGTCACATAATCCGGGAACCAAATTGGGGAGGCATAATCGAGGTAGCCCCTTTTTTTTTACTTGGGGAAAATCCTCATTGGACCGTCCTGGCTACACATGGGGGATGGTAACCGGGGTGTGCCGGACTTTTACCGACTAAAAACCCCAAGTTGACCTCATCTGCACTAAGACGGGACTGTGGGCCCTGTAATCAATTGCTCCACAGCCCCGCCGTGAATCGAGGTAGCTCCTAATGCTTACATTTAAATGTTACGTTTTACTAATGTCATCGTTAGTTTTCATAAATTCTCAACACTGTTCTCCTATTTTCATGAAATTTCGAAGACCAAAAGTTTACGTACGTCACCACTGTAGTGTCGCCGTACAGCATAGTGTTAAAAGATGATTCATCGCCGCATTTCAGATTTCAAGGTTGAATAAATATTTGAATACATAAATTATAACAGAAGTTTCTGAATCTATTAACTTTACATTACAATCCGGTTTTGGAAATCAAGATGAATTAATATTAGAATACAAGGCACATTAATTTTATTGTACGATATGATGTCTAATAGTCGTAATGTAACATTAAATTTCTATTGTTTTTCTAACTTTATTGGTATTAAATTAAGAATAATATACATGGATAATTAAGTACCAATTAAGTGAATAAGTGGGAAAGAGAATTAAAAAAAAACTGAAATATGTCGAAAGAATGGAAAAAAACTAAACAGCAGCTTGGGGAGGAAAGAATAATTAAATTTAAAAAACTCACAGAACTCATGTTGAAATATTCTAGCGGCGTTATGGCAGGACATGGCCCGTCCAGGACGACATCTGCTGACGCTACCGCCAAACTTATAAGAATCAAGGCGAGCATTTTGCTTAGTTCCACGTTTACTCTATGATGATCTCTTGTCGAGTGTTCGAAATACATTGCATAATGAAAAAGATGCATTTCCTTATATATCTACTCATCGCTTAACACTAAGGTCATTAGGTCTTTGCTTCGTAAATCTTAATAAATGTACACGCACACAAATACCATACTATAGGCATTAGCTATGCCCGCGACTTTGTTCGCGTAGAAGTAGTACTTTTTTTATGATAATATTACAATAATTTCAAGTTTTTCTGATATATTTTTAGACAGCGATCAAGTACAATTTTATTAAAATCAGCTGTCCCGGCAGATTTTGTTCTGCCCTATTTCTCTAAAACAAAATTACATTGTTTTTTGTGTTAATAGCTGCTTCGTCAGGTTTCATTCTGCCAAAAGTTATTGGCCTGTCGCAGTCTAATAGAAATAAAATTGTATTTAAAGACTTAAGTCATATGATAATAATATAATATGATAAGATGATATGATAATGATATTTTTATTATAATGCCTTATGGAAAATGTTATTTTTTTGTTTGATTACTTGGCGTATAAACAATAATTTTAATTAATGACATGCAACCTCTAATCAACTTGAAGGCATACCATTGTTTTGGTTTGATTGACATCATATGTTTGACAGCTGGGGACAGAGTGGTTTGTGTGGGAAAAAAAAATATTGTTTTTACTATTTTCTTCGTATTTTTTACGTTTTTTACCCCATAAGAAACTTTCCCAGACTTCATCAAACACAACAGAAAAGAAATCAGCCAAATCGATTCAGCCGTTCTCGAATTATGCGCTTAGCAACACATTTTGCGATTCATTTTTATATATATATAGATATAATATTAAATGTATTTCTAATAATTATTTTATACTATTTTTCTTTTCAGTGATCAACGTATATTTTACCTAACTGAGAGCATGGCGTCCCCTGTAATCCGGCTTCTTGGTGGTGGGAAGTCTCTGGTGCCAAGTTGCCCATTTTGACTGGACGTCTGCACTAAGCCCGGTATTAATATGTGTCCCCTGGAGGAGTCCAGGGGATGTAGGTTATACTAAAGAGGGGCGAAGAGGCCAGGGGAGAAACCCAGCAGCCAACGTGTATTTTACCTGATTATTTTTTTATTTATGAACCGATGAAATTAAAATAAACACTAAATGTTAAGTGAAGCTTTCCACAATACATTAGTGTAGACCGCATACAAATCGGTTAAACATTTCGGAGATTATCGGTCACAGCCGCGTAGATATATGTATGTATTGAAATAACGATTCCAATTTTAAAAAAAAGTTTAATAAATATCAATAGTATGTATGTTTCTTTTATTCATTATATAAAATTCCATATTATATTTAATTTCTGAAACTTTTTATTAAATATGATTATAATCAATACACATATGGTAGTTATGTATTCGATTACAATTGTATAATATGCCTTTTTTAATTATTGTAGAAACTTTATTATTTTGAAAGAAGAATATTTTTATTCTAAGGACAGAATTATTTTAGAATAACCTATATTACACAAGCGAAACTTTTAATTATCTTTAACTAGTGACATGGAGTCTCGCAGGCATCGTGCGTGTGTTATACTATATTTTAAGTAAAATGTGTTAAATTTATAGTTTTCCTAGCATAAAGTCGATTGAAACGTAAAATAAAGATTTCATACCAATTAAGGCTGAAAAATTCCACTAAGTGTTAATACTCATTTTTTTCAAATATCTTATAAAGAAAGATGATTTAATTTACTGATGAGTTTTTCATTACATATCGATAGTTGAATATCAAAACAATTTTGGAACACGGAAGTTGATTTTCCCAACAAAAATGAATTTAAAAGTGGTAGCCTGTGAGACATCATGTCCTCTATAGTGTTATAAACTTTTCATGTCACCAGTTATGGGTTGAGACAATATACAGCATGTTTTGAAAATCCTATCTAATCCGAAAGAGGTATATCGGTAATACGAAAATATTATCGAAATACATCATTTACTTATATTATTCAGAGCTTATTATATCGACGGGGTGACCATTAAATGTTTGACAGTTACGAAAAAGGATTGACATATATCATGGTTGTCAAATAATTATGCGTGCGTTCAGAATTTTATTTTATGTAAACTTAGAAAAATATATCAAAATATTTATTTTGTATTAATTTTATTACTTTCATATAATCATAAATTATGTTTAGCTAATCTGTAAAACGACCGGGCAGTAGAGAAGAGGGAGTCTGTTGCCTGAATGATAAGGAGGGACCTTTCGGAGGGGTGAATTCTTTGAACCATTAACAAGGCTATTCGCTCCCTGTGCTTCTGGACGAATTGAAATTCCCAGGCAGGGGTGGAGCGATTGGAAGGGCTTTTTAGTCAGTAAGAGACTAATACACCAGGGTCGCTGCCCTCACAGCAGCTCTGATGGTTCTATGCGGGATATTCCCCCGGGGTACAAAAAAAAATCTGTAACACGACATCATTGACTGTTAGGCGGTACGAAGTTCGACGGGTCAGCTATAATATATATACTGGAGTGGAGTACGCTTCCTGCGCCAGTTTTCCCAACAGTTTATAGAAATTTTGAAAATTTCAACGTTTCTTTATTATTTATTTGTAACAAAAAAGCTAATACCAGTTTTGATAGTGTTTACTATAAAATTGTCGAATTCTATTGCACCCTTTTGTGTGAAAAACCAAAGAAATCACCTTTAGAGGACACTTACGTTACAAAAATAACCTAATCTTAAAATTTCACGATTCTAGCAACAGCAGCTTAGCAATGATGATATGCTATCAGTACAATCTTTTATACGTTTATCTAGATCGTTCGGAATTAACTTAGAAAGTACGATGAATTAATGAATGATTAAATCGTATTAATTTCATTATTATAATGTCTTAAGTTCCTATGTAAAGATACTTTTAGCAACTTTAAAATCTCGAAATATTAACACGTTGAGACCGGCATTAATATTGCTGTACTTTCCGTTTAGCCGGTAAGTACAGCAATCGGGAGTATTCTGGAATATTCAAACCTACTAACATATAATAAGCGATATCTACATACTTTGTTGGAGCTTGCGTTCGACACTGCAGTGATCACTAAGAAACGAATAATAATAATCGGAGTCCAAGCTGCTCGTGTCCGTAGGCTTTACCCTAGTTTCCCTACACGTGACTCCTGGGTGGTGCTAAACGAGCAGTAGCGAGGTGGTAGGGCGTCGGTGCCCGTCTGGATCGCGACCACAGTACATGAATGTAAAGCCCGTCATAGTGACCGGTTTCGGCTTCTCGCGTTTCGGGATCAGCTTGTGTATATCCAGTAGCTCATATACCTAGAGACCTTCAGTCGTGGTATATGTGGGCCGACATGACGATGTAGGCTATCAATGGATTTTCATCCTTTGATAGTCGCTTTCGTTTTTGGACTACACTGTACTTACCATCAGGTGCTCTGTAGTTACTATGTCGAGCCAATGTAAAAAAGAAAAAAAAAATGACAGGAAAAGTACACTTTGGAAATATCATACTTAGATACTCAAGTCCATTCCATTTTAGGGTGCCCCTGTGTTACCCCAGGAACCGAGTAAGCTTGCTCGTCCCACCCTATGCTCGGACATCATTGGGTTATAATTCGCCTATTTGTAGGTTATCTCGCGGTTTTAACGAACTGGAGAGTGCTATCGATGTTTTCGCTGACAGTCTGCCGGTCTTTAAAAGAAAAATCATCGGGTGGTTGAGGGACACGCAGTAGTTGTTAATGTGATTTTTATTTGCCTATGTTTTCTCTTTCATTGTTTTATTGTTATTTGTTACTGTGTTTGTTTTGTAAGTAGTATTGTTTGTGTTTTCGATGCACGATGTGGTGGCTTTAAACGGCGCAACACATTGATGTGCATTTTTTTTTATTGTTTTTTTCTTGTCTTGTAGTGTGTTGGCCACTGGCCGCCCTTAAAATGTAAAAAATAAAATAAAATAAAATAAACGGAAAGCTCACTATCCCTAGGGCCCGACACCGGGTTCAACGAGTAAAATAAGTATTTTAATAATGTTTACAATGTTTTATTGTTTACAGTAAGATATAATCATCAGCCTTATCAGGCATGTCATTCTTTGTAAATTGCTTATAGAAAGATCTGTCTTAAGGTAAATAATTTGAATTATATTAAATAAAAACATATTTTAGATATTACATATTATTTATTATTCCAAAAACTTCATAAATGCTTATATCCATACCATGTGGGTCTTTTCTCGCTGAACCATCAAATCCAAGAGTGACTGTGAATCATAGACCACTTAAAGAAAGACTTCTTATGCCATACAATCTGACATGAATACTATTCGTGCTGTTGTTGTATTACCAATTGGGCAACTTTTTCATAATAATATTTATTTGCCCATGTATGTATCGTTCCAGCAACATTACATTACATTCCTATACATTACAATATAGAAAAATATTTTTAGTAAGCACGGTAGTATTATACCAAAATACGTTTGATATTAGAGCATTATTTTTATCATATATTCACTTTTAAGAACAGTTTGACAACGCATAAAAGTAGCTAATTATAAAAAATCCATATCCATAGCATTCAAACAAAATCTACTAACCAATATTGTTTTATTCAGGCTATGGTATATATAGTACGGTAGTTGGATTTTATGAGACGTCTTTTTCTGAGTGGTCTGTGACAAAATTAACATGCTAGTGGATATGATGCTTTGAAAGTAATGCCTATAGGCGAAATTAATGTTCGAATGGAACTTTGTATACATAGGATCTTTTGTAACTGCAAGCACTTGCGGACTGGTCTGTCACAATGAATTTCGATTCTGGAAAGTCCTTCTCGTAGTCTTTTAAGAATTTGTCAGTGACGGCTTTGGCTTCTGGGCAAAGAGTCTTCTCCCTTGAGAGGATCCAGAGGTACACTGTAATAAAAGAAAAATGAATTAGCAACATCTATGATGTTCTTTCTTAATACTTGCTTGAAGAAGTGATTACAATGTATTTGATAAAAAATACAATGTAGTCTAAGAATTTTATCGACTGCCATACGAATAAAATTCGTTGTCATGCTATCGCTAAATTGACCCCAGTAGCTTTTATTCCATAGATGCATAAAAGCACTGCATGCCCTAAAGATAAATAAGTCCTAACTAAATTGCTTAAAGTTATATAAGAAAAGGAACCATTCATATTAAAATCTATTTTATATTTACGGCAACTATCTTTCCCATGAAAGCAAAACAATATTTACTATCATAATATAATATTCAAATTAATTACGAAAATTCTGCCTACTCTGTCTAAATACCCTATGCACGACACTGATTGATCCACATATACGAGGGAAGGTCCCTAGGTATATAAAAAACTGATGACGGATGCATACGAGCTGAACTCGTAACGCGACAGGCCGAAGCTACACTCTGACCAGCTTTACACTGGTGTACTATAGTCAGGAGTCAGAATCCAGTTCTGGCAAACGCTCTACCCCCTCAAAAACGGTTACACTTAATATACTTATTTATATACTTATTTTAATATACTTATATAGTAGGGCGATTGCCCGAACTGGGTCATGACCATAGTACACAAGTGTAAAGACTGTCATAGTGACTCGCTTTGGCCTGTCGCGTTTCGGGATCAGCGTATGTATATCAAGTAGCTCATATACCTAGAGACCTTCAGTCGTGGTATATGTGGGTCGACATGTCGATGTAGATTATCAATGGATTTTCATACTTTGATAGTCGTTTTCGTTTTTGGACTACACTGTACTTTCCATCAGTTACTCTGTAGTCACTATGTAGAGCCAGTGTAAAAAAAAAACTATCACTTATATGATATCACTATATTTTGGACTTATAACTCCTATTAGGTAAGATATACTCTGTAAAATATAGTATGATATTTGTGATAATTCTCAGAGTAATACTCCCAGTGTTGAAAAAGTTATCTGTATTTTGATTTTCAACCTAATTACTAGCATTTTAAATGATAAGTATACATTTTTACATAAATAAATTGCATTGTATTCGAACAAGAAGAATGGAGCATTCACGTTTTAATTTATTTTATTTTATTAAAAAAAAATGCGTTTAAAAATAACTTGTAAACATATTAAATTAAGATTAATATAGTTATTTAAATAATATGTAATTGAAAAAATGCATATTGTAATCTATAAATACAAAATCACTTGTCCTATCTGACATATTGTCGAATAAAACAATAACTGAAAATAATAGCTTCTCGGAAGAGTCAACAAACGGATTTACGCACAAATGCGAAATTTACGATAAAATCTTTCTAAGACAAATTGATAGCTAAATAATAGCTGCAAATGCGTGTTAACTCAAATTTGAATTAAATTGAGTAATTTATAAAAAAATCTAAAATTAGAGCGCTATACAATTAATCCTTGTAGAATCCTTGTACAATTTATCCTTTTTAAAGTAAAAAATATTGAAGGAACTAAAGTTACTTAGTTATAGCTACGATATTCAGCCTAAAAACGTGGGTAGGACTAAATTTACGTAGTTGACCCTTATAGCCGTGACCGACACTTGTATAATCATAGTTACTGTTGTTTTTCATGATAATGGAACTTGGAATAGCAAGAGCAACTACAATTATGTTTCTAATAACTATCAAAAGAATAAAAAATATTGTATGCCTAGTTAATTCCTTTTACCAATCTAAAAATGTAACTTCCAATATGCGTAACTCAATATATTTTCTTATAAAATTATATATTTAATTATGATTTTATTTAAATCAAAACCTTATCGACAACAAAATGAAATAGAATAAATTGATTTCACACTTTTGTCCTCTAATTTTTTAAATCGTCTTCATTGTCTCAAGTTAAATGTAAATTCATAAACTTCCCTGCTATTTTAATTTAAAAAAAAAAACACTCAACGGCTTAAATAAGCAATCAGACTAAATTTTTGCAAAATAGAATTATATGTCGCTATTTTTCTAAGTTTGCCTAAGGCTTTGATATCTTTTAAATTATATATCTGATCTTAATACGATTTTAAATAACATTTCGAAGACGTTGTACGACAGTTGATTTATAGGTAGAACTTGTTTGTATTATATTTAAAAATGGCAGAAATACCGATGTTTTAGATGAGAATATAAAAAGTGTTTTATGAGCGGTAATATGCCGTGAGCTGCGGCTTGCATCCTACAGAAGCAAAAATGCGTTATCTAGTTACATTTAGCCATTTAATACATATATTGTGGTAAAATATAGAAATATAGTTCAATTTGATTTCTGAAACTTCTATTCTGGTAGTTACTAGATTTTACGGCAGCATATTTACTAAAAATATTTATATATCCTTACGCTGTATACCTTTCGGGGTGAGCAGAGATACATTAGAGACTGTATCCACCTTGCACTTATATGTCGTGACCAGCATAACCAGTAGCGATGCTAATCGCCGTTTTTATGGCACTTATACGGTTTCTTCACGATATTTTCCTTCATCGATGTAGAAATGGAGCCTAAACTCGTACTTAATCTGGAAAAACCTAGAAGAACGAGCCGGGATACGAACCTATGACCTCATGCGTTGCCGCAGAATCCAGTCTGTTATCTAGTAGGCCACCACAGGTATTTAAACGCTCAAATAGGTGATGCTTTTTATGAGATGCTCGCTATTGAGCTAGGGCTGACTCAACTGTGCAAGTTACATCATATTAATGTACTAAATAATTGTAAATAAACTTTATAGGCATCTTTTATTAGCATTTATTTCTCTATAGGACTATTTCTGCTTGTCACATTTTATTCAATGTCACATTATTACTATGTCCGTCATGGATTTCGTTTCTTATAAAAATCATAATAATTAATTTATTAACGACGCAGTTCGCGTCTATACAAACTCCTTACCTCTGTGCTGGTCACTCTTCTCATAGTTTTTGCAGCTGTAAACGATGGCATAGTTCTTGTAATCGGTGTCGATCACCCAGTACGGACCACTGCGGATATAATCTGGAAGGAAACGTTATTAATTGTTTTAAATTAGATTAAATACAAAAACTGGCTAATTGCGAGGGGTCCGTGGAAATCTAAAAAAAATTATAATATATCTTTTAAATATAGTCGAATTTGTAAAAAATATAAATGTATCTTGTTCATGTCTTATATAGTTTTATGTGTTAATCTAGACTATGTAAGTGTTCTTATAAATAAATAAATAAATCTAAAATGAATGCAAAAATTTATCATTAAATTTGACCAACTGCCATTGTGTAGATTTTTTTTATGTCATACACAATAATGATCCTAACTAGAAAAGAAGTTTATATCCGTATTTTTACAGTTTAATGAATTTTAATTTTACCAATTTTATTTTTTGACAATATGCGCTAATGTTCCCAAAACCGTATTATTGTGTCTCTTGCGGTTTGGGAATTCCTCATACCGTCCTCCTTTAATATAAAGTACTAGCAGTTTTTGTGGAAAATTTACGGGTTTCGGACCTTTGTGTACATGTCATATAAGCCTTTGCATCTTGCCAATTTTCATCACTCTAGGTTAATAGGAAGTGTGAAGTGGGGTTTAGACTGCCTCGTGAAAACAGCAAAAATGATAAAAAATACAAGAAACGGACATGCTTTCTAATTGCGTTGACTTATATATATATATACTGAAATGATATAATTGTAATATCTTTCGTGCAGTAAAATATATTACTTATGTACTAAATAAAAATAAAAGATTTAAATAAATGACCATTTACGAGTACTGGTATAATATATGTAAACAAAGAAATAGTATTTCTGACTGACGTCAGGTTAGCAAGTGTCTAGCAGAAGAATTCCTGTCATGGAAACATTAAAAAGCATTATCTTACTACACTTGGACTTTAATAAGTATAATAATTTTAAATCTGGTTATTACCGAAGCCGGAATATTACAATCCTATGATTACCAAAATCTGAGTCCAAGTAATAACTAGGTTTGAAGTCGATATTATTAAATATCCAAGTATCACTAGATAATTTAATTTAATAATATTTTTTGCATGTATGGGATAAATATTACTAGTATCTAGAAATAAATCTTATAAAGAATATGTTTAAAACATAATTACCGGCCACAATGCTGGTGAGAGTTAGCTTTGCTTGATTGGTTTGAGTAGCTCTAGTAAGTACTCCAACGACAAACTTCTGGAGACCTTCTTCAGTTATATGTCCTCCCTTATATCTGAACAGGTCATTATATTCATCGTAGGTGTATTCGACAGTTGCACATTCGCCATCAGCAGCGTTTGCTATCGGCAGCTTCTTGATCTCGTACCAGGTTCCTTGGTACTGTGAAAATAGTCAGTAATAGAGCAAATGACTATTACTCTTTCAACAGATGCATATCTGAAGTTACAATAGTGCTCACACTTAATTGAAGTATCGCCATACAAATTTAGCAGAATATACTTAACGTACTTTTCACTCCTATATCTTTATATTTAGAAATTTTAATTTAGATAACCTGAAAAAAAAAACATATACTTGTATCTGTTATAAACCTAGAGAAATTACAATTCGAAACACAATTTTGCAAACCACTGATCTAGGATTTTGAGGTAAATATCGTATTTTTTTTCAGGGAAGGTAATTGGACTTGCCTTTTTTTTATATTATATTTTATCTAATGGGATGTAAAATAAGTACGGTGCACCACTTCTATACTACGTGACGGTTGTAATTGTGGATTCGTGTGTATACACGGTTGCAAACACTAGCGGGACCTGCATATTGCACCGGCGCTGTCCGCTTATCAAAGGCGTCTGATTGATAAAATACGATACACCATCGCATTTCGGGTTTTAACGACGATGAATACTTGAATCCATTCATTCTAATAGGATCTTCTGAGACTGTGACATTGTAATCCGGTTTTAGAGCTTTTTTTAGAGATTAGTTATTTTGAAACTGCAGGTCATTGTCCACTACATTAATTTTATTATGAGATACCAAGGAAAATAGTTTTTATGTTACAATTAATTTCAAAAACGTGAAGGTTCTACGTTTGGTTTCATGTTATTTTTTTTAATTTTATTGTGATTTGTAGCTTAATTGAAGATTTAATGGATTGATTCGGCTTACATGTACATTGCGCTACCATTTTTTGGTTAGCTGAAGGTACACACTGCATAGGATTGTTAACGCCACCGTGAAGGCGGCCGCTTCGATGTGTCAGACTCCTATTGTCTAAAAACCACGGGATATAATTTCCTTATCGTTGATAACCGAGTCTGGAAATCCACATTCGTTCTTCAACCCGGCAAGTGAACGGCCTATAGAGATCTGTTCTCTTAGAGGGGTTTATAAAAATAATCACCACGTAAGTGGTATGCTCTATTCACCGCGTTCACATAAGTGGACTACAACTGGCTATTTATAAGAGTAGAATATCGAAATTTTATATTCGAACCAAACCAAGACAAAGCTTCTAATTTAGACACAGTAAAATGGCTATACTTTATGAGATCGTATTTGAAATAAGGAAATCAATAGACGATTTGGTCAGTAATTTAATAAATATTGACTCGACAATGTAAATTTACCACAAAAAATAGAAAGTACTCCGTAGTACAAGAACGGTAGAAAGTACAAGAAAGTAGGGAAGATGTTAAAAAGTGAAAACCTTGAAAGAGAATCTTGAAAAACTAAAAAGGTAAGGAAGAAGAATGATGTTGAAAAATTAGAAAGTGATTGAGAAGAAAGACGGATGTTGAAACACTGAACATGGATAGGCAAATAAGTAGGATGTTAAAAAATGAAAGGTATAGAAAAAAAATTAAAAATTTCAAGGAAGCAATGGAGAATTTTTAATGGTTTTCAGGATAATGCTGGACCTAAATCACACCCAGTAGTAAGGGAAGATGAGGCCGATGGAAGTCCACGTTCTCCTAACAAATATCAAGTAAAAACGCTCCCATAACGTAATATTATGCAATAAAAGACGCAAGGAACGTATCCCAATGCTTTGTTACAGCAAAGCTAAAGCATTTTAACATAAATGTTCGCTTTGAATTTTAAAACTTTGAAAACTCACAGAACTCATGTTGAAATTTTCTAGCGGCGTTATGGCAGGACAAGGCCCGTCCAGGACGACATCTGCTGACGCTACCGCCAAACTTATAAGAATTAAGCCAATCATTTTGCTTAGTTTTAAATTTAAGCCCAGATGATCTCCCGTTGCACGTTCGAAACACATTGGAGTTGTCAGCAAATATACTTCCTTATATACGCATCGCAAAGCACTCAGGTCATGAGGTCTTTGATTCGCATGTTTTAAAAAAACCTTATCTTATGTACTAAAGTTTTGGGCACTGACAAATCTATAAAGAGTTCATTGCCTTATAACTATCTCGGTATAAAAAAATTAAAAACTTAATTGGAATACTGTGAGATATATTGCATCAAATATTTAATAATTTCAAGATAGAGTAGCAGTTATTGTAAAGTACTTATGGCAGCTTATTTATTACATTATGTAAGTAACTTGTTACCTTTATGTAATTCGTTGATAAATTTTAATCGATCTTTTTTATGAACCCTTGAATAGCCAAGTACACTGAATTTCAATGATACATTGACCTGTACGAAACTTCCTGTAGATCGTTTATTAAGAATAGGTTATTTTATACGATAATTGCTCATTTTCTTTTAAAATTAAAGACCTATTAAAAATATCAATGACTAAGCTTTAATAATGAATTTAATAATGATTGTATTGGAAATCATTGTTCATTCGCCCTGCCTCTTGCAAAGCAGTTTTATTCTTAAAACTTTGTCATCTATAGATGTTGCGCTCAGTAGGATAAATACTTTAAAGACATTAATATGTTTCACTTGCGCCATAATCAAGTCCTTAAGGCTATTATTTCCAAACTGCAGTCAGATAAATTATATGCAACACTGAAATAATCGCACACACTCGCATATTGTAGAGCGAGCGACTCAAAACACTAAAATGTAATGTGCTGTTAAGTTATTATTAAAATAAAATAAATAAATATAGAATTCAAGATGCTTGCTATATTACAATAATGTCTATTAAGTATAAGATTTATTATGCGTAAATGTCGTTACAATAGATCGTAAGTATGCCGGGCAGTACACTTGAGGGTGTCTGCTGCCTGGATGAGAGGGAAGACACGAGAGAGATTTTGGAGGGGCGGGCTGTACGCCTACCCCTCCCAGAGAGGTAGCCTCAACAAGGCTTCTTGTTCCCTGTGCGTCTTGGATGAATTTGGTTTCCCAGGCCCGGGTGGAGCAATCGGAGGGACACCCCGGGGGTTTTTATTCAGTAGGAGTATGACACACCGGGGTCGCTGCCCTCAAAGCGTTCCTGACGGTCCTATGCTGGATATTCCCCCGAAATAAAAAAAAAACGTAAATATGCAAAGACGGATTAATAAAAAATATTTTAAAAAGAGCTCGCCAACATTAAAATTTTAAATTCAATATGAAGAATTGTCATTTGTGAAAAATTAACGTATTTTGAATTCCTGTAATTTTTTATGATTAATAAATACGTATATATTCGCAAATTTGGACAGTTAAAAGACTAAATTATTATTATAATTATGATATACCATTTTCGCCTTCCTCAGATAATTTAACGTTATTTATCACCTAAAGTTATGTTTATCGCTATTAGACTCATTTCAGAAGCAGATTAACAGCGATAATAATAATCGTCGTTTATTTACTTAAAAAGCGTTATGTAAAACATCATTTTTTATTATTATTATATGTAGGCACTTGTTTTTATTATGGTGAATACAGACTAGAGCTTAATTGGCCATTTATACATTCAATGAACAGGATTTTAAAGCTAATACGAATGGATAAAGGCAATATGACAATTGCCATCTCCGCAGCTCCTTTGCTGACGCACTCTTGAGTTTTCTTGAGAGTTTCTCTTTATGGCAGTCTCTTTTGAAACACTCGCAGCTTCAGAATGAGATGTGAACTTTTATTTACTCTGCCTACTCGAATTTTTGTTCAAAGAAGTTATACACCTGTAGCATTGGCACTGTAAGGATGGAATCACCTTGGAAAATAAGCAGCACTGCGATTGGCGTCTAAACTTTGAGCTCAAACAATTGCATTTTCTATTTTTGTCATTTTTATCGTGATTCGGACACGTTGTTCTTATAGTTGGTTTTGTTCCCACAAACCAAGTCCACACAGCAAGAACAACGTGTCCAATAGTAATGATAAATGTGGAACCGGTAGCGACAGAATGTCCGAATAACAGTATTGCAGGGAATTTACGTTTTTTTCTGATACATTGGGGGATAGGATGGAGTCTGCATTGCTTGGACCATTAGTTTTGACTTCAATCAAGGTCTACTGAATAAAATTACTAAAGAAGGACTCAAAAAGGCTAGAACCCAGATCCTTAAAACTTAATTATAAAAGAATATGTAACAACAAACAAATTCTCCGGCCATTTCATGTTTGATTAATGATTTCATCAAACTGAATCAATATTGTATTTATGTCAATACTATGTTAAATACGCCGAGACTAATCAAAAGAACTAGTTTTAATAAAGAGACCCTGGCGGTATTAGCTGAATACCAATCCGATTGTTGATTTGTAATGCCAGGGTCGCATATGTGAGAAACTTGGTTGTGAAAAGATGATTCATATGTTAAAGAGCATCGTTGTGTTGTTAAATAAATCGACGCATATACGTTAAGCTTCGTGCGAAAGAGTTGAAATCAGTTTCAGCGTAGAAAGATAATACTTCAGAAGGCTGGATAGACTTTGCCGTATTCACACAAGACAGGAACACATTTATACGGGCTAGATACGGGCTAGAGAAAAAGATTTGCTATTTGGCTATTGGTGCCTAGGCACGTGTACGTTAGTTATTAGATTTACAACTACAGTTACCAAACATATTTCTGGCATCACTACGTCATATTTCTAATCAATATATTATATTTGTAGTTGTGTTATAAAGTTTAAAATATTAGTCAACCAAATATTGTGTAACCTATCAATTCAAAGACGTTACTTACCAATAGCACAAGAATAGGTAGGTCTGACCAGAAAGTTAGCTTAGAGGGAATCTATCAATCGCCTGTCAAATTTACAAGGGTTGTCACAGATAGATAAGAAAAAATAAATAAAATATTTATTTTGCCAGATCATTATGTTTGTCGAATACTATCATTTATAAATATTACTTACTTACTATA
Organism: Automeris io; assembly: GCA_036320925.1. Taxonomy (NCBI): domain Eukaryota; kingdom Metazoa; phylum Arthropoda; class Insecta; order Lepidoptera; family Saturniidae; genus Automeris; species Automeris io. The sequence goes on from JAUDJH010000018.1 coordinate 2,455,821, forward strand.
ATATTGTATTACTTTTGTTTTTTAATAATTTATTCTTTTAGTGGTAGCTTCTAAGTCTAGGTTTTTAAAAATAACCTCTAAGTAAACAGTCCTCGGGGAGTGGCGTCTATTGAATGATGACTCCCGCCAAGTAGGCGAGATCCGAACGCCGGGTGCCGAGGGAGCTGGGGGATTTAGTCGGTGCAATTTTGAATTATATTAGGTCCTTACATATGAAATTGGCGTTTTGTATGGGAGGAAGAAAAAGTCGAATATTTTTTAATATAATATATTTAATTAATCAAAGTATGAACCATTATTTTCTATGCACTTTTGCCATCTCATAGGTAGTTCATTGATCCCTTTACTAAAAAACCAGTCGGACGGGAATCAATAAAATCTTTGAAGGCGATTTGGACTGCCCCATCGGAGTTGAATTTTTTCCCTTGCAAGAAGTTATCCAAATTTCGAAAAAAATGGTAATCTGTTGGAGCAAGGTCCGGGGAGTACGGAGGATGTCTTAGACTTTCCAATTGAAGCTCTTCTAATTTAGTAGCCGTCTGTTGCGCAGTGTGTGGTCTAGCGTTGTCGTGAAGCAGCAGTGGCGTGGAGCGATTGACCAGCCTAGGTTGTTTAGCCGCTAGCTTTTCCATTATGGTTTGCAATTGCTGACAATAGACATCAGCCGTAATAGTCTGGCCAGATTTGAGAAAACTGTAATGAACAATACCGGCACTAGTCCACCAAACGCTTACAAGTAACTTTTTTGGGGTTAATTTTCGCTTGGGGCAGGATTTGGCTGGCTGGCCAGGATCCAACCATTGCGCTGAGTGCTTCCGAATATCGTAAAGAACCCATTTTTCATCACAGGTAATGATTCGGTTTAAAATACCTTCATTATTGTGCCGGTTTAGTAATGTAACGCAGCAGTCGACGCGCGTTTGCCGGTTTGCTTCAGTCAATTCGTGAGGTACCCACCTTTCAAGCTTTTTAATCTTCCCAATTTGCTTCAAGTGAATTAAAACAGTTTTATCACTAACATCGCAGCCTGCAGCTAACTCGGACGTGGTTTGCGATGGATCCGCTTCCACAATAGCCTTCAACTCTTCATTATCAACTTGAGTCTCAGGCCGTCCACGGGGCTTGTTCTGCAGGTCGAAATTTCCAGAACGAAAATGTTGTAACCAAAAACGAACTGTGTTTTCTTTTGCAACACGACCGCCATACACATCATTCACCCTTCGAGTTGTTTCCGCAGCACTAGTGCCACGGCGGACCTCGTACTCGTAAATAATGCGATATTTTAAGTTTTCCATTTTGTAAAATGAGTGACGCAAACAGAAAAAAACAGAAGAAAAAAAACAAATGAATGACGATCATCGAAGCACAAATACATGGGTCTATAGCTGTACAAATTTGAATTTGGAATTCCTTACCAAAGAGGAGAAATTTGTGATTAAAGTGACCAGTACGAAAAACGCCAATTTCATATGTAAGGACCTAATATTTATTTATCGATATCACAGCAATATGTTTTTCTATATGCTGTAAAAAAGTTGTAAAGAAAATTGTAGCAAATTTGACCTTCTACTACCATTTTTTGCATAGATTATTATAATTATAGATTATACGCAACATTTTTTGCTTTTAATTTAAAAATATCCATAGCAAAATTAAAATGACAGGAATTTCAGTTGTAGGGAATTACATTTATAACAAATTTACTATCCTGAATTTTAAAAAATATAGAAAATAGCGATATTGTCGATAAAAACATAAATTTCAATCTATAATTCAAATCAGTGTTAAGAGTTCAGTATAAGAACACTCTCGAAGAAATCATCTTTCGAACAAAAAAAATTATCAAAATTGATTGAACTGTTTAGGAGATATGGTGCTACAGACAAACTTACAAATACACAGAGCCATGGATGGATACACATGTTAAACTTATACTACCCCTATTTTTAGGTTGGGGTTAAAACAGCTGTAAACAGGCCCAAACCTAACTTACGTTCAATACCTCATAGAATTGAACTTACCAGGAACGAATGACATATGAATATACGAATGATATATGTATCTAGTTTATACTCACCCTTACAGTGATAATGAATGTAATGGAAAATACCCAAGAGTATCCGTTATAATATACTTAGGAAAAAATTACATTCGTTATATCTATTCGTATAAACATATAGTTTGGAGTAACCTATGCCTGCATTATCGCGGAGATTAACAAATATTTTATAACAAATGTCATTTTTATCACTCCATTTTATTTTATTTAATAAGAGCTGTCCCGGCAGACCTTGTTCTGTCCTATTTCTCTAAAACAAAGTCACATTGTTTTTTTTAATGTTAATAGATTCCCCGTCGGCTGTTTTTTTTGAAAATTGTTTGAAGCAACCTGGCCTTAATGCTATATGTATAAAAATTGACAAATATTGACATTAATATTTATACGTCACTCAATAATTGTTTTGCCTTCCCGGAACCCGTCCACTGACATTTAAACTTTATGATGTGGTATTAAAGTTCAAAATGACTTATAACGAATTTTTTGTATGAGAATTTTTTTTTTTTTTTTTTTTTTTTTTATTCTGACTCGACACAGTGACTGCACCATACCTGATGGTAAGCATGGTGCAGCCAAAAAAACGCTAACGACTATCGATAGGCAAGAAAAACCCAACGGTAGTCGCAGCGATCATGCCGGCCTGCACAAATATCTCTTCACGTTACGCTTAAAGGATCCCATATCATAGGATGGTGAAAAATACAAAAAAATACAGAAAATTTTGAGAATAAAAAAAAAAAAAAAAATTTTTAAAATTTTTAAATTTTTTTTTTTTTTTTGAGAATACAGAAAATTGTTATTTTTAGACAGTTGCAGGGAATTTTTAAATTTTTTCTCTACGTAATAACCTTCCTCAGACTTTATCAAACACAACAAAAAAAAAATCAGCCAAATCGGTTCAGCCGTTCTCGAGTTTCGCGCTTATCAAGACATTTTGCGATTCATTTTTATATTATAGAGATAGATTTATGTATTTTCCCCGGATGACGTAAGAAAATAAGATCAAAATTAGACTGTTTATTATATTATAATACGTCTAAAGAACTAAAGGTGTGATTCAGTACGGCTACCAGTATTCCAATCATCTTTAGAGACACTAAAGTTATCCTCAAAATAATACTGACACAGAAGAAATATATTAGTATGAACTTACAAAATTGCATCAAGGTTACGCTGCTATTACATTATAGATTATAAAATACGGATTATTTATGGGAAAAGGAATGTTGGAACTTAAAAATATTTTTAAAGACATTACTGGATACTGTATTTTCCTAATAAATGCCATTGACTTCTGATTTCCGATTATCTCATCTACTTTTTACTTCGCATTTAGCCACCATTGGCATAAGTGCATTAACTTTCAGCTGCGGTTGGGATTAGAGACCACATTTTGACAGGAATATTGTAAGACATCCAGAAGTTAGATGCCTGTATTCGGTTATTTTACAATTTTTAATTTTATCTTCTGGAAAACTCTGACACACTCACTCTGACTATCCTGCTGCATAAAATTCTTTAATGTGGGTTACTGTTATTCCGGGCAGTAGATATGAAGGAGTCTGCTGTCCAATGAGACCAACCTAATACGTATGTATGTATCCTACATTCCGCCTGATAGATGAATTCTAAAGAATGGACTTTAGAACCACACTTCCCAGATATATAGCATAAGATAGACTATCTACTTGATAATTTATCGAGGGAATATGGACCCCTAGTGCCTAGGGGTCCATAATCCCTCACCTGGACTCACTGGAATTGGACCTTACAGCGAACTGAGGGAAACCAGAGTGTTCTTAGTCAGTAGGAGACTGGCACATGAGGGTCGTCACTCTCACGGTTTCCCAGATGCTTATATTCAGGATTTTCACCTTGTTACGAAAAAAATATGCTGTTCTTTACTCAACTACGGCAAAATATAGGCATAAAGGATAGGTGGTATTGCCCGAACTGGGTCATGACCACAGTGCACAAGTGTAAAGACCGTCATAGAGACTCGTATTGGCTTGTTGCTTTCTCGGGATCAGCTAGTGTAAATCCAGTAGTTCATATATCAGTCGTCGTATATGAGAGTCAACATAGTTATAGCGATCATCAACTTATTTTCATCCCTTGGTGATTGTTGTCATCCTTGGACTACATTGTACTTACCATCAGGTGCACTGTAGTCACTTTGTTGAGACAGTGTATAAAAAAGAGGGTTATGATTTTTGACCGATATGTATATTTAATCTGTACCCTGATAACTTCTTAATTACTTATCATAATTTGGTTAATTAAATATAATTGGAAACGTCATGATTGTCTGCTGATTATTAAATGTGACGTCAAATTAAATAAAATATGGCGCACTGTAGGGAATATAAAGTCATGAATTAAAAAAATATTTGCCTTTACAAGGCCTTGTTGGGTATCAAACTAAAGGGCCAAAATTATATATTTCAAATATACATATAAGATTAGGGTGGTGGTTGGAGACCTCTCGCTGCCGACGCTTATCCCAATTACCGTCGGCAGCGGGGGTGTTTGGAGAGCGGTGCTCAATTTTAGTGAGTAGGTGCATATATAAAAGGAGGCGGCGGAGCGTGTTCGGGAGGCGCCTGCTCCAGCAGGCGTCATCCCAGCCCGCCCGCTGACCCGCAAAAATGGGACGTAGTAGGGTGGCGTTTCTATGAAACGTCCGCCTCTAACGACTGCCCTGGACGGCACACTTGAGGGAGTGTGTCGTCCAACAAGGATGCGAGCGGCACGCGATGTATGTGTGATATATATATATACAAGGTTACAGGTAACTATCGCAAAACCTCTTGAGGGTGACTTTGGTATAGCAAGACTGACAACTTTTATTTTACGACTTTTTCTAATTCAATCATTTTTTCCCCATACAAAAAATAAATAAAACGAATTTGTAGTTCTGATCTTATTATCTGAAAGGCGGCGCGATGCAACTGGGGCAGACGGTTTCGTAGCATCAGCTGACTATACTTTAAACATAGAGCTAACGATTGATAGAAATCCCCACTAAAACAAAAAATATATATATCTTAGGATGTGTTAAGTTTTGGCAAAAGTCATAGAACAAAAGGTGTTAGTCTTGATGTACTTAAGTTACCTTTAAGAAGTTTGGCGTTAATTACCAGTAACGTTTTGTAGAAGTAGATTTTGTAGCAGTAAGATATTGTTTTTGTAATGTGTCATGTGTTAAATTCACCATAAGTGTAATATGTCATCCGATGTAAAAAATATTTTTTTTTATCATTTTGCTTTTCATTTATTCATTTACAGATCATCTATAGCTACTCTAGAGCGTATAGCTTAATAACATTTGGTGGCACGTTGCTCGAACGGTGTAGTGTAAGGATGCGATCTCTTATAATAGCAAGCTTTGTCGGACTGATCAGTTACAACGAATCTGGATGGGTCGAAGTCGCTGGAATGGTCGTTCAGGAAATTGTTGACAATGGCTTGGGACCCAGGGCTGAGAGTCTTGGTCCTTGAGAGAATCCAGAGGTAGACTGTAAAGAAAATAATACTGGTAAACAATCATGAGATTAAAGAGATCTAGAAACTTCGAGAAACTTCGCTGGAGGTCGATCTTTTTACACTGATGATTGTGCAGTTAATATATGTTATTTTAATGATTTACTTACTTCTATATATATGGAATTAAAATATGAAATTAAAAGATAAGAAACTAATGGATTTTGAATAATATTAATAACGAGAAATCGATTTGAAATTATGAATAATTGTAATTAATTATGTAATATTTAGTTATTTCTTAAAGTTCCATTTATGTTATCTTCAATCGCATAATGATGACAGAAATCGGTTTGAAATGGTATTTAAACTTTATTTCATTCTTGACATAATTTATAAATAAATCGATTTCGCGATGTCACGAAGATATTAACTTTAATATATTACAAAGTCTTATACTATATATTACAAGGTCAAATAAATAATATTTTTTGGAAAGATAATATTGAAACCGAGAAATTAAAAAAAATAATGTGCTAACAACACTGTCATTAAAATGTAAAAGGATGAAAACATATTTATTCTTTACCCATGACGTAATAATTTAAAATTTTATTTAGCAATTAACCAGAAATTAATACTTAAAATATATTTTGTCGTAATTATTTAAAGACTTAATAATTATTTGTAATTTTATTAATTTTATTCAAAGATACATTTCATCGTCGCTCGATCTATCAAAAAGGCAATATTAAATCGTGATAAAAAGAGCACAATTTTTCTCAAAGTAAAAATAGTACTAACATGTTTCCTTATCACGCTGTTTTTGCTCAATATTATCTGAGTTTCCCTTTAGCGCGTGTTTTCTTTTTAAATCCATTTCATAATTTCAAATTAATTTACTTACTAAGTACACAAGTATAAGTATATATAATATATATAAGTAAGTACAACGGTTATTACCTTTGTGTTGGTCACTCTTCTCATAGTATGTACAACTGTAAACGATGGCATAGTTCTTGTAATCAGTCGAGATAACCCAGTACGGCCCACTACGTATGTAATCTGCAAGAAAATACCATTAATTTTTGAATAAAAATAAATTAGGTATCCATATTTGTGAAGCTTAACGCTTCAACTTTAGCTTTTCACTAACTGCTGCCTCGGCATATTCTGCCTCGAGAAGATATCCAATCAGAATCAAAAAGAAATCAATCCTGTGGGAACGCTGCGGGGAAGTCCCTATCGGTTGTCTGATAAAACGCCGAAAATAAACCTGGATTGGACACATCGTAATGATTTTTCATTAAAGGTTAATAAATTATGGACAAAATGTAATTAATCTGATTACATTTTGCCCATCTATGGTTGTGGAAATAGCCGACTGACTTCAAAAGCAACCAGGTTGACCTATGGTCAGAAACTTATTAAAAATATTTTAGAAGCACAATTGGATCAATTAGTTTTAATTTGACGCTTAATAGACATTAGCTAAAATGATACATTTAAAATAATTTTAACAAATGTAGTTTTTTTGAAAAATTGTCGAACTCGAAGATTAGATACTAGCAACAATTTTAATAGTATATTGATTTTCGGGGTAAGCAGAGATCCATTAAACACTGTTTATATTCTACACTTATATATCATACTCAAAGTGACCACTAGCATGGCTGATAGCTGTTCAAACATTTGGTTAAAAGTAATAATTACCTTGAACTATAGAGGTGAGAGTGAGCTTGGCGTCACTGGTTGGCGTAGCTCTTGTGAGAACCCCTGAAACAGTCTTCTGGAGACCTTCCTCAGTAATATGTCCTCCCTTATATCTCAACAGGTCATTATAAGCATCGTAGGTGTATTCGACAGTTGCACATTCGCCGTTGGCTGCGTTCGCTATCGGCAGCTTCTTGATCTCATACCAGGTTCCTTGGTACTGTGAAAATAATCGATAAGGTAGCAAAAATGTAACTTCAAAAGCAGGAAATAAAACTCATACTTCATTCAAATATATAACCTACGTAGATTCGACCCGTTCAATTGAAAAAATCGTTGCTATTCACTCGTAACATACAATTCCGAAGTGGTATTTCTAACCGTTTTTTTTTTATTGGTAACCCGGGCGATACCCCTTTGGACCGTCAAGGGGCAGTGATGACCGCCCCTCATGTGTTGAACACGCAATGAATAAAACCCTCGGGGTGTTCCTTCGCCTGCCTGCCGAGTGCCAGGGGCAAGGCCGAGCCAGCGTCCTTAGCACCCGGCGACGTCTGGCCTTGTTCAGAGCCCGCCAACATAGGTTTCTATATGACCCAGTTGATCCACAAAGCTAGCAGAAGACACGAATATTGATTAGATAAGTGTATTACACAATTATAAATATACAAATATATTCCTAAATGTAATTTCTTACACTACACTTGACTTTAAATTACATTGCACTTTGTTTATGAGAAATATGAGTTACCTAATTAAAGAAGGACTTTTTACCGTATCCTGTAATGGGACGCTTACTGGCGAATGGTTAAGGAAAAGAAGTATGCCAAAATTACGCAGTGAATAAATTAAATGGTACGATATATTGTTCTTTAATACTAAATTTACCTGTTAAGAATAGGTATAAATTGGTTTATTATGCTTAGTTCTAAATAAAATTAAATCCACAATATTTATCATTATCCTGTACTAGTAAAGGACATGTTATTTTTCAAACTAAAAAAAGATTAGAAAAGAAAAAATCTTAAGATAAATATAAGGACCGGTCATTCCTTGAGCGGTTCGGTAAATTTAATGTTAATACAATCTACTTATATTTATTCAATACATACGTACGCACACACACACACACACACATACATATCACTACACAGATCAATAATATGAACACATTTACTAAAGTTAAAATTCTTATTAGTTTTAATTACAAGAATACCGTATTATTTTATATTCATTGAAAGCTTAATCTAAATAAGGATTTTTTTTTACTATTTTTTTGTTTAATATGTGCTGTGTTTGTTTGAGATCTTTTGTAATAAGCTGTGATTATATATACTCAAATAAATAAATGTAGTTATTTTCTAAACAAAGTCTAAGTAAAGTGAAAGAAACGTCTATAAATCTCAACCTAAAAACACTACAGCTAGCGTTGTGCGTAGACAAAAATGCTACAGAAAACGGCGTAGCAACGCGTTGCGTAGCAGCCTTTTTACTGGCACCTTTAACTTGCTATATTATTTTTCCTGATCATAGTAATATCAATATTTGTTAATAACTTATCATTTCTAGTTACTGTGGTGGCCTCGTGAATAATGGACCGGTTTCCGTGCGCAACGCAAATGGTGTAAGTTCGAATCTACGTAGGTGGCATCTGATAGAAATGTCATGTGTAAGTGCCTTGAGAACGGCGACGAGTTTCGATACTAGTCATGTTGAGTGCGACATATAAGCGCAAAGTGAATACAGCCACTAATGCATCTCTGCCCACTAAGTAAAGGATATGGGGAGACGGTATATTGTTATTCATAATTTTTAATTTATTGTTTTATTTATTAAAAATACATAACGACAGAACACAGGTAAATCGAGGTTTTGGGAGTCGAAGCTGCTCGCGTCCGTAGGCTTTACCATAGTTACCCTACACGTGACTCCTGGGTGGTGCTAAACGAGCAGCAGCGAAGTGGTAGGGCGTCGGTGCCCGTCTGGATCGCGACCACAGTACATAGGTGTAAAGCCCGTCATAGTGACCAGTTTCAGCTTGTCGCGTTTCGGGATCAGCTTGTGTATATCCAGTAGCCCATATACCTAGAGACCTTCAGTCGTGGTATATGTGGGCGGACATGACGATGAAGACTATCAATGGATTTTCATCCTTTGATAGTCGCTTTCCTTTTTGGACTACACTGTACTTACCATCAGGTACTCTGTAGTCACTATGTCGAGCCAGTGTAAAAAAAATGAAATAAATTACAGATAATTAAAAAAAACAAAACTGATGAAGTTTGCTTTGTACTAATCAAAACAGTTTTTACTTCTATCACACTTTAGGAATACTCTTTTAGCAGATACAAGTGACGATAGAATGTAACTTAACAAGTCGACGAAATTACTAATAATTATTTATTCCTTTGGTAATTATTATTGTGAACTTCTTTTTGTATTATGCAAAAAAAAATTATTATTTTATGTTTTGTTTATATGTATAAAATGTAAGATAAGTTGTAAAACAATCTAAGATTTTGTTATAAAAACTTTTAACTTGTTCGCAATAATAATGAAAAATTTGATAATATTGAAAAAAAAAACGTATGGATTTGGTCACACCTTCGTACAAGAAATATAATATACTAGTTGTGGGGCCCGGCCTTACACGGGTAGATGTATTTTACCTTCTTGAGGATTGATTGAAACGCTGACACACGTATTTTCTTTTGTTTTTAACCGAACACACAAATACAAGATTTTAAAGTCATTACCGGAAAATTGACGAATTTTAAAACAAATTTACAACTGCTATTGCACTCCCTTTCGAGTGGAAATACCTGAAAATCCACTTTTAATGGGTGCCTACATCATACAGAGAACTCAACTTCCAAGCTTCATGTATCTAAATGTATGTTTAAGCTCTAATATGAGTCAGCTTTTTTCAATTGGGGAAAATTTTCATAGTAACAACAACGGGTCTTATGTGCAAAATAGCTTACTTTTAATTATGGGTCGACGCTTCAACCTAGTTACATATGCCTTGGTCACGAGGAGACCATCTAACTTGAAGATGGCCTATGTTACCAGGACGAAACGTCTAGCTATACTTAAAAATAGGTTAATTCGCGAATAAGATCCGTAAACGTATTTATAATAAGTACAAAAGCAAAAGTTTGGAATGCATTAGCATCAAATGACTTCATAGGATCAAGAAGGCGGTATCCATTGTTTGCTGGAGTTCTACCGGGTAAAACCTCCAAATAAATACTTTGACCAGGACTGTGTATCCGGTAATCAATGACCCATGGCCTCGCCATGCTGCACTCTTGCGAGAACGATCTCAGGAGGAAGGGATGCCTTATTCCACTATGTTTTACGGTAGGGCCCGTCTCCTTCTCTACCGACTTCTCGAAAGATGCTAACCAGTCGCTCAGGACCCCATCCTGAGCGGTAAAGAACCTAAAGACATCAACCAACCTGTCTTCAATCAACGGGCCTGCTGAGACTAATACGCCAGAGCGGTAATTTGCCCAATACTTACTGCCAACTACGCTATCAAATCAAAATTGAGACGTATCTTGTGAGGCGTGTCCATTATCCATTTTAACCCCAGGGAAAATGAAAGGTGTCCATAAATTTAGTGCGTATACCTATGGATCTGTGTAAATGTGGCTTTCTGTATTTATATATATATATATATATGTATATGGCAATGTAATGTATCAAAAGCGTGCATAAAAAGCATTATCTTGTTATATTTGTATATTTAATACATATATCGACTTAAACCTCATAATTAACAGAATAAAGGTATCAGAAACAAATTTAGGACATAATTTTACGTATATATGTAAGTATAACAAGACAATGTTTTAATATACTTCTGTGGGATTCAATGGTCTATGGCATCATGTCTAGTGATGAAAATGCCCGGGAATTTTCCCAAAGTGCCCAAAAACTTCCTTGGGAATATTCCCTGGAATTTACAAAATGTTCTCGGAAGTTTTGGGCACTTTGGGAAAATTCCCGGGAATTTTCATCACTAATCATGTCTTCCAAACCAATAAATCGATTTTGATTTAGCTTTTTTATGTGAAAGTTTTACTTTATTGAGAGTGTTCTTAGCTATTATTGAATAAAATCTGATCAGTTGCTTGAAAATAATAATTTTATGTAGTTGTTAAAGGATTGTAAACCACATCTGGTTTAATCTGTTCGGAATTTTGTATCTTGTGATTTCAATGACGCCACAATGACGTAATAAGTGGACCTGACGCTATAACATCATTTGGAAGCAACAGGATACCTAACTCTTCACAAACTTACAATAGAGGTATCATGAATGGATAGGCTATAATATACCGCAACTTAACTATATATATATATAGGTAAGTTGCGGGGTTTTTAAAACTTTTATTTTTTTTATACAAGTATAACCATTATCTATATATGTAAAAATCAATTGCTGTTCGTTAGTCTCGCTAAAACTCGGGAACAGCAGAACCGATTTGGCTAATTTTGGTTTTGAATTAATTGTTGAAGTCCAGGGAATGTTTCAAAGATGAGTAAATATGATAAAAATGCTAGGAATATAATAAAAACAACAATTTCGTTTTCCCATACAAACCACTCTGTCCCCAGCTGTCAAACAAAACAAAGGTATGCCTTCAAGTTGATTAGAGGTTGCATGTCATTAATGAAAATTATAATTTATACGCCAAGTAATCAAACAAAAAATGACGTGTCCCATATGGCATTATAATAAAAATATCATTACCTTACATATGACTTAAGTCTTTAAATGCAATTTTATTTCTATAAGACTGCGACAAGCCAATAACTTCTGGCAGAATGAAATCTGACGGGGCAGCTATTAACATAAAACAAACAATGTAACTTTGTTTTAGAGAAATACGGCAGAACAAGGTCTGCCGGGACAGCTAGTATGTAATGGTTTTTCAAAATACTCATAACAGAGCTGTAATTTTGCATTCGTTATTGTTAATCCCACGCAAGCGTAGCCGCGAGCTGCCACTAGAATTTGAATAAAGTCTAGAATTACTTACAGATTCTATGTCAAAATTCGCCGCTGCCTTGACATTAGGGCACTGTCCATCTTTGACAACGTCAGCCCAGGCCGCAGCCAGAAACAAAACAAGAGTGCCGACTAATTTCATGTTTCAAAGCAATTTCTTCTAGGTTATGATCACTCGACTGTCGCCAATGAAATACTACATTAAGAGGTACAGCCTCAAGCTTTATATAGGAATCTAGTTGTACGGAGATCGTAGACAGCATTTAGTGTTTGCTACATATTATATTATTGTTATGGTATTATATATATAGAATATAAACAGGTTTATTTAAGGAAATTGTTGTGAAATATTTATAAATCATAATTACAGGCACACAGATGTCTAATTACGAGTAATATAAAATTAATATGAATTTAATCGGCTATTTTTCAACAATTTTTCTTGAGTATTTGCACAGAAAAATGTCCTCGAGTATTTCAGTAAGACAACTAAACTCATATATAATTTATTTTTTATATATGTTATTATGATTTTATATAATAATTTGTTTTTTTTTTCTAACGGTTTGCGGTCGTATGTCAGCTTTCGGCCGCCACAGCAAGGAACCATACGATTCCTATACTGTATGCAACAATGTACCAGTTTACACTTTTTCGAAACAAAATGGATGGACGGATAAGTGTATTAAATAAATAGATATCTAAAGTTCACAAAAGAATAACCAAATCTTGTTTATCCATCGTAACCTTGCGTGTTATGTATCCCTGCTCTTTCCACGGAAATATATCCCGACCAGTACGATACCCATGTCCGAATTTAATACGTCCGCAAAGGGTTAAAATAGTCTACAATGACAGGATATTGTTAAAAAAAAAATTAAGATTATCCTACAAAAATTAGTATAGAGCAAAAGTAAAAAAAGAAAATTGATACTGTTCTAGTTTTCAAGTCTTGATATCAACATTCTTCTTTTACATTGTTACTTTAATTATTTATTATGTACACTTACATAGCTTAACACACATATATATATATATAAACATATATAAAATAAATTACCCTATATATTTATAAAATTTGTGTAAGTTTTTAATTTGTACAATATTTAAGAATAATTACATATTATTGGAATTTATTTCCTGTTGAAACAAATATATGATAAATATATCTATCATTTCGGCGAATCACTATTGTCGTAGGCAGAGAAAATGCAACACTACTTCTTTCTATTATTGCAAACCTCTTTCGCTTCCTACATTATTTAATCCCTTTATACGCTCTCGCAGATTCCGCGTATTTTTCAACATTACTTTCCACCAAAACTCCCTTTATTTAGTCTATGTAGGAGAGTCTCGGTGGGTTTCAGCTCTTACTTCCACTCAGGTTCCTAATAAATAAATTACAACAACTTTTATTACCCAATTTTTTAAATAAATGTAAAGAAAAACCAACGAGAAACTAGTTTTAAAATTTCGTCTGCCTTTGTCAAGATCCATGCAGTTTCGAATTTTGTTCTGTTTTATTTTAACACATTCCTTAGGTCTAAATATAATATTTATCTTTAATTCTAGTTATTTCAATGATTTCTACGATGATTTTACACTCAGTTACCATAATTAGAAGTGTAATATTTCTTTCTGATTTAATAACAAATAACTAGAAGACATAGACCGAATATAAATTTCAAGTAAGCTCAAAGCCTTTTTTTTTACTTGAGGAAAATCCTCATAGGATCGTCTCAGTCGCACAGGTGCGCGACTGAGGTGTGTCGGACTTATACCGACTAAAAACCCCAAGGTGACTACTTCTGCGCACTGGCGGGGACTGTGGGTCCTGTAAACAATTCGCCACAGCCCCGTCGCGCCGCGCCCGATGGGCACAAACTCGGGGGAAGATGATACCCTCCCCGATACTGCTCGTTGTATTTAGTCAGAGCACGTCACAATGCCAACTTCTCGAGGGCCGCTAAACAAGTTGCTCAGGGCCCCCACCCTGAGCAGCCACGACCCCAAAGACATCAGCCAACTGGTCGTAGATACCGATCGGCTGGGACTGATGCGCCAGGGCGGTTGCCGGCACCCTGGTGTCTCCTTCGAGCGGCCTTCAGGCGTTCTCGCTCTGCGGCCTCCTTCTAGGACATGGCATCCTCACAGAAGGAGACCACGGCCCTCCAGTTGTCATACTCTGCCAGCATTGCCGACACCACTGCTGGCAGAGAGAAGGCTCAAAGGCTACGTTATGCTACCGAATTAAAAGCTAATTGCTCCAAAAGTTATTATTTAATAATAATATGTCGTCACGCTATATCCCTTTCGGGGTGAGCTGAGATACATTAATGGTTGTTTCAATTTTACGTTTATATGTCGTAGCCAATGTGACCAGTAGCGCAGTCGATTGTCGTTCTCAGGGCACTTAATCATGATATTTCTATTAGATGCCATGTAGGATTCCTTACGATTTTTTCCTTCACCGGTGAGCATGCGGCACCTGAATCCGTACGTAATGTGGAAAATCCTAGAGATACTTGCCGGGATTCGAACCTACTACCGTTCGCGTCACCGGGCATAACTTTGCAAAGTGTTTAGTAAATCTTACGGGAATATCAGAAGGGAAAGATTTATATAGAAAGGCGTACGATGTCGGCGACTGCGTGGCGCTGTCAGGCGGTATCTTTTTAAGGGTGGGACTACGTTAAATAACTCTTTAGAACACTTGCATCATTTTTATGTTATATCGTTTATTAGCTATGCTAAGATTAATGTATATTAAAAAATCTTCAGATCTTACTTACTTTCGATAGCCTATTCATTATGACCATTCCAATTATCTCCTTCAAACCAGAATATTTTTGATCTTGGATATGAATTCAATCATTTTCTTAAAATTACAATAACTAAAGGGGTAATTTAAATGTTATAAATAGGCTACATGATGTCCCTTACATGACAGGGGTAAAAATTAATATAAAAAATCTTGGGCAGTTCATATTTTGAGCATTTGTACTTAAGAATTGCCGTAACTTCACGTTTAGTCAATGACCCCATACGACGATCCAATAGCAAGGTGACAATAATTTAACAAATCTGTTTCTAGTGTAAGAATTATGTCCAATAAATTTATTCATTGTATTCAATAGTGATGTATTGAGGTAGCTGAAGGCTATTTACTGTGTTGTCAGGAACAGAGAATAGTAGATTTATGTACACTTACATTCATAAATGTGCATTATAATTTCTTAGTGAATACTAGAGCTTGATTAATGCTCGACTTCTGGGTAAAACCGAAGACGATTAAGTGAACCCGAATATTTAAAAATCTTAACCGTTTGAGTGCGCAGTAGTATGCCAAAATTTGGAGAAACTCGATAGCGCTTCTCTTGTTTTATGATAAAGAATATTTTAAAGAAATTGTTCTGTTATTTCACAATTCTTATAATAAATTCGATAAAGCCTACTTTTTATGTTTGTTTTCTTTAACACAAGTTTTGTGATGTAATTATCTACGTTAACTCTCTTTCACATATTCCCAAAGTCATCTGCATTTTTGACATATGCTCTAAAAATTTGTTTCACACTAATTCATGATTGACTAAAAGGTAATATAATAAAAAGGTATATTGATTTAAAGACTTTTAAATTGAAGATTTATGTGAGAAACTGTACAAAAACAACTTTTAAATATTAAAATAACTCGACAAATCGTCAAAAATAAAAATATTTCGAATATGATTTCCATAATTTCGAAATACTGTTGGCATTGGTAACAGCTTATTTGATTTCTGCGCTTGTAAATATTTTCGGTTCATTTTTACCGACGGCGACCGAAACCGAAAATTGGTCTGACATTAGTGAACGCCAAATTTACGTTCAAAAAAGAAGATCATAACTTATTATAGGCTAAGACAATATTATAATTTACTTTCTAAAAATCACATTGTTTATTTGTTGATAGAAATAAAAAACTATAAATTAATTATATTTTATATATTAATTTTTAAAGGGCTATTGACAACCATAGTAACACTTAAACCCTGTTTGAACAGTCGGAATACCGATATTCAAATGGAACGTAGTAAGGGGTGGATCTAGTGTAGCTGCAAGCTTCTTCGGACTGGTCTGATACAATGAAGTAAGATTGGTCGAAGTCCTTGGAGTGCTCGTTCAGGAAGCTGTTAACAATGGCCTTGGATCCTGGGCTGAGAGTCTTGGTCCTTGAAAGAACCCAGAGATATACTGTAAAAAGAAGAAAAACCGAATGATAAGTGCCATAGATGGGCAAAATTGTAATCAGATTAATGAAAATGATTAACGGTTACATTTTACGTTTTTTACCATTAATATGACTGAATTTTGCTTATTTGTGTTTTAAACACTACACAATCCAAGATTATATACACATTTATGATTTCTTAAGGTTTTAAATGGCTTTAATCATGATTACAAAGCAAGAAAATTAAAATTACGACTACATTTTGTAATCGTTCATCATTCATCTGATTACATTTTGCCCATCTCTGATAAGTGCTTATGTGAAATCTAAAAGTTATTCGACGAAAAAATCTTGACATGAAAATCGTACGCGGACCAAAGCCAAAACGGGGCAAGTTAAAGGCCAAGCTACATACAGATGCCCCATTTGTAGCTTGGGGCACAACTTTTAAGGGTTACGCAAATAATTTTAATTTTTATTTTATTTATTGTTATTCGATGAAAATCGTTCATAAAACATATACTGCCAAATGAAAGACTTAAATAAAGTATGTACATTAAACTATCAGTTACTGTTATGAATGATTCCTAAATATATACTTAACATAGAATGAAATAAGTTTTAATTTTTTTTTACTGAAATTTTTTACGTACTTTTGAATAAGGAATGTCATTAAATCCGTTAAATTACTTGAAACTATATAATCGAGTAACCTTAACTAATATAAACTAGTTATTTTGTAGCTACAATAAATTTATTTTCCGTCTTATTAGATTATCTGGCGTAGCTGTGCAATGAGTAGGTGACGCCATTTTGTAACGCGCCGCTCTCGCCATAGTATATCACTTATTGCTATAGGATATTTCTTGTGAGCGACCACATAATGTTATTAACAAAATTATATATATATCAATTTTATTGTTTAATGAATCTTTTGTTACATATTTTAATTACAATAAACAACAAATATATTATTGGCCTTGTACGATGTTGAAACGAGGTCATATATGTATGATGCAGTTTCCAAAAAAACTAAATACGGTACTGTTATGTACAGCAGCTCTTTCAGGCTTCTTGTTGATTAATTTTTGGCATTCATGAAGAACTATTCCACCTATTTGATGTATTATTACTATCTTAGTTTTATGTAAAAATAACATTAAAGGTTTTAGGTCTCGCAGTTTTCTCTGTCACGTTTAAATAGTAAAAAAAGAAAAAATAAACAACATAAAATATAACTTGACCGAGCAAACTCTGACCCATATAACTTACAAAAAAATGCATCCTTTACCAAATACGGATACTGTTTTTTTAAATAAAAATGTTATCAGCAAATAATAAACATTACTTTTCAGGTTTATTGATAGAACACACGATTATCCAATTGAGGATTCTATTTTTTAAACAACTTTCTTCGCAATCTTTACTCACAGATCCAAGAGTCCAGCGGCTCATTGAGTTATTGTTACAAAGTGGAGTCACAGCCACTTAACAACATAAAAATTAACTATCTCTGAAACCATAATACTTATAAAAAAAAAAAAAACTTTCTAATAGTGTATACTGTAAGGTAAAAAATGGTAATATTCTTCACTTATAAGCAGACTTATAATTAATTTTTTTTACACTGGCTCGACATAGTGACTACAGAGTACCTGATGGTAAATACAGTGTAGTCCAAAAACGAAAGCGACTATCAAAGGATGAAAATCCATTGATAGTCTACATCGTCATGTCGGCCCACATATACCACGACTGAAGGTCTCTAGGTATATGATCTACTGAATATGCACAAGCTGATCACGACACGCGACAAGCCGAAACTGGTCACTATGACGGGCTTTACACCCATGCACTGTAGTCGCGATCCAGACGGGCACCGACGCCCTACCACCTCGCTGCTGCTCGTTTAGGATCACCTAGGAGTCACGTGTAAGGAAACTAGGGTAAAGCCTACGGACGCGAGCAGCTTCGACTCCCAAAAAAATGTTGATCTCAAAAGAATAACCAACTAAATTTAAAAATATTGTTTAATTGTGACAGCCCTAGATGTAGGTGGCGACATTTTCTAGACGGTGGCGGTATTTTTCATGAGATCAAAGACGTCATTCTAATGATACTTTTTATATTGTGCTACTAACAACGTTGCCCTTTTTTTATTAATGTGATGTTTACAAATGCATTAATTATCAGTATTAACATGGAATTAAGAAATACGTAGAAGAATAATCTACCACAATACACGCAGTTAAAAGTGATGCAGCATTTTATCTTTTTTCAAGCTCGTTCATAATCATTACAATAAACTCTCAATGTATCAACTCGTTTCATATCTTGAAATGTTCGATTTTAAGGACGTATTAATGATGATGATGTCCTAGCCGCATTCGGCCACGGCGACTGTTTCAACACCGATTAAGAAAATCGAGGTACAGTTTTCGGAAACAGTCAATTGCGCAGGAGATATTTAAGTGCATAACTGGACGCGCAGCCAGAAAAGCACTCTCTCTTCCGAGCTCCCTCAGGCCCGATGGAATGGAGAACCAGTACGATCGGGAGGGAGCAAGATGCAGGTTTGGTCGAGTTTTCCTTCTCTGAACACCTGGTTGAATTGCGTTGTTAAAGAGACACCTTAGTCGCCTTTTACGACGCCTCAGCAAGAAGAGGGGGGTGCTATTCTATTCTGCCGGGAGCCACCACGGCCAAAAAAACGTAAAAAAGACGTTTAAAGACGTATTAATAGTAACTCTACGAATAATACATTTACTTACTTTCATCTAGAACTGTTCCATTATTTTTTTGTATTCTGAACTGTTGACGTTTACCAAGATGAAATGTGAACCTAACAAGTCCTCAACTTCATTAAAATAACTGGGCCAATGTACTCAACTCAATCGCAGGATTAATGTGTGTCCTCATCTCACTTTTTATATTTTGACTTTTTAACTGAATGTTAACCTCATTACCTCAATAGCGAAAGGGTCGTAACTTTACCATATGTATCCCTAGTTCGATTCTTCTAGTTCAGTAATCAGTACGTCTAAATTTCGATTACTAATTCTATTATCTTTAATATATATTTTTACATTTCTTACCTCTGTGCTGGTCACTCTTTTCGTAGTATTTGCAGCTGTGAACGATGGCATAGTTCTTGTAATCGGTGGAGAGTACCCAGTATGGCCCAGAACGAATGTAATCTGGTAGTAAATACAATGATTTATAGTGTATATTTAAATAATTAAAAAAAACCCTCTAAGACAGAGTCATAAAGTTTGTAGCTTATTTTCAGAAATACATAATTTTATTAATATAATTCGTTATAATATTATTTTTAGTATTGTAGTCTTGCTAGTTTAATTAATTAGTCGGTTTAATTAGTTTAGTTTCATTGCCAGTCTGGTAATATAAATTAAACACTGAAAAAATTAAACTTTAAAACATATTTTTTTAGCATGTTGATGCCTTAAAACGTAAGTAGTCAAATGATACCTTTTTACACAGGCTTGATAAAACGATTACATTGCCTGACAGAATAATTCTGAACCATAGAAGTTCTTACAGCTAGTGGCGAGCATAGCAAATTTACCCCGGGAATGCAATAATATGAATGATTTCTTTCTTGTATTTAACTTTTAGTAATTTATCCAAGACTTGTATATTGTAAAGTATGCATTGCTTTTATGCATATATTGGATGAACGCCACTGCTTACAGCCAACTCTTCCAGAAGTGGTACCTGTGAATACTATTCGCGGGCAGGATTGTAAGATACAGATCCCCAAGTATAGCTTGCAGTGAGTAGAGGGATATTGTACACAATAGGATTTTGGCACACTGATGCCACTGCCATCACGACGAGCCTCACGTTAATATGCAGGACTTTTCCCCGGATTTCCAAATACCAGCCATAACAGGCAAAGATAAAGAGTTATAATAAATATACCTTGGACAATGGCGGTGAGAGTGAGCTTAGCATCATTGGTAGGCGTAGCTTTAGTGAGTACTCCAGAGACTGTCTTTTGGAAACCATTTTCTTTTAATACTTGTGATCCCTTATATCTCAATAGCCCATTGCGGTCGTCGTAAGTGTATTCTACAATGTCGCAAACGGCATCAGCTGAGTTAGCTATCGGGAACTTCTTAATCTCGTACCAAGTTCCTGCATACTGGAAAAATAATGATTAATGGAGAACGTTTATCTACTTATCAGTAATGTAACGTCTAGTTGATAAAGACGATTATCAAGCCCGTTTCGTAGTCGTTGACCAGTCGGCAAAGAACGCCGATTATACGGCTTCTTAATTTATGTGTGTTTCTCAAAAAAATGTACAAAAGAGAAATTACTTTAAATTAAACCTCGATTGTTATAATAATATCAAATCTTTATTTCACAACTATTTTTTTTTATTTAATATAACAAAGTGGTAATTCTCACATTTGATCAAAAACACCGCTAAAGCCCATGCAAGACTAAAAATCAAGACGTATTACGTAGTAAACATAACATGTTCTAACGCGTTTGCAGAGAGCTTGAAACTTACGCATGAATCCGTTGTTAACGAAGAGCTTCGTAAATTTCCCGAATATCCCTAAGACTGTATTCGGCTTGTCCGTGTAATCAACCAAGATCACAGTTAGCACATCTCTACCCATTATCGAAACAGTAACCATATTAATCTCTGTAGCGGAGTTATGGAGAACTAATTACAGAACCTTTTGCTTCCGCCAATGCACAGAAGTAATCACCTAGGAATTTTTAACCAGTGTTAGTCCGGCACACCTCGGTCGACATTCTCCTGTGTAGCCAGGACGATCCTGTCACTTGACTCTAAGTAAAAAAGCCGTACTAGTTCTAATAACAATATTATAACAATATTATTTCAATATTACTTAAATATTGTATACCTGTACTACTGAAATGAAACTTGGTGAGTCTTTCTTTAATTGTGTTATTTGAATGAATAATTTTTTTACAACGCTGTTACTTTTATGCCACGTCTTGTAGATATCAACTTAAGTTCCTAATTAGATCAAAGAAAAAAATAAAAAAAACATTTATTTGGCATACTACATAACACAAAAGGATAGTTTAATGAAGATAGTAAACATCAAAAGTAAATACTCTGCATTATGATGTTGCGCGAAAGGGATGACAGTCAGCTTAGCAAATGCTAAGTGACCAGCTAGATCAGTCAGTGCAGACACCCATTTATTGTCTCAACGTGCAGAAAATAGTGAGAAAGAGACAAATAGAGTGTAGATACACGGCTCTAGAGATAAATAAACAAAACACAAGCCATCACGAAAGTAGCCTTACTCGACATATGACAACATCTAAATTTCATGTCTCATTCACTGCTGGATTCAGAATATATTGTTGATTTAAATAAAATGATAAATATGTTAATTTTGATACTAAACCAAACGGTCACGACATTTCCTGTATTTGAATACTAATATGTTAGAGAATAGAGATTTTTTAATATTTATCACTATTCTCATAAAACTATTTACTTAAATAAGAATTGTAAATTCCAAAGACATGATAATTAAATGAAGAAATTAAAAATCTCCCGATTAAATTATATATATATTTGTTTCTTATTCATTGACACCATTTCAATGAGCTCAAATACTATACACAATTCAGCAAAAGCTTTTAAATTAATAAAGAGTTGTTACATTGTTACTTTCATATGATACTGCTGCATCAGAACAGTCCACAATGTTACTGCAATGTCATTAAAGCTACAGTAAACTAAATTTCGTATCGTTTCTGCCAATAGAAGCGTTGTATATTTCTTTAACTAGAAAAGACCTGATTATCTTCCAGCAGCTTATCTGGTGTTCTTAAATTATAGCTAAATATGATCTACATTAAATTTGCTTTGAAATAAAAAACTAATTAAAATTGGTTCACAGTTTCTAAAAACTACGATGCAAAAGACAGATATGCAAATACACAAAGCCAAATTTCACGTCTACATAAATCCTCAGACACAAGCAAAAAACGTTCGCGGTCATACCTGACAAAGTTATCAAGGCTATGCGCAAAATATATAAAACTAGAAAATAACCGCACGCGTTGTGCGTAGTCCAAAATGCTACAAGCTACGGCATAGCGTAGCACGTAGTCGCCACAAAATGTTGGCCATTTGTGACACGTCATTTCATTTTACAATAATTTAATATAAATAATATCAGCATACTATAAGATGTAATTCGTTTTATATAAATCTTACTCTTATTACTACATCGTATCTTCAATCCTTTTTGTAATAATAAAACTTCACGCTATATCCCTTTCAGGGTGAGCAGAGATATATTAGTCGTTGTATCCGCTTTTCGCTTACATGTCCAACGTGACCAGTAGCACAACTGATCGCCGTTCTCAAGGCACATAGGGACGACGTTTCTATTAGATGCCATGAAGTTTCCTCACGATGTTTTCCATTACCGGTAAGCATATGGTGGCTAAATCCCCAGAAAACCCAGAGATACGTGCCGGAATTCGACTCTACTATTAAATTGCAGCGTATGAGAACCAGTTTATTATATTCTTGGCCACCGTAATATCATTTTTTTTAAAGAGAATAAAAAGTTTCTTACCTAATTATTATACTATACGTTCAGAAGGGAACTCTACAGACGAAACTTTAATTTCAATATTATAAAATTATTACAACCATATTACTACGCATAATTAGTGTTATAATTCAGCTAAAGTTTATTTTATTTTTAATATATTTAAAAAGATTAAAATCATTTAAATTTATTTTATTTTTATGTCATTGATTTATCTACTACTTTTACAGTTTTTTTTTAATTATTGACAATAAAAATAAAAGAAAAAAAGACAAAATTTAACACGTAGCACACTAGATTACCAGATGTAAAATGTAAATTTAACGATTACCATTTTAAGAGGCTCTCGCTTGGTTGTTAGATCTAAGGCCGGATACAGAAGGCAGTATTACTCTATACGGCGCGGACTGTTAGGAGGTTTCTCACTGTAACCTTTTAAGTATGGTTGGAGCTTCGTTACCGTAGGCCCACATATTTTAACATTTTTTTTTTTCATTTTAGCCCTTTTGTTTATTTTAAATAAGGGCATAATTTCACTTATTCAGCCTTATATTCACCATTTATCTACATGAAACTGTAAATGGATACGTATGTCTGAAGGCTTAGACAAAGTAACATCCGGAAACAATAACGCTAGTAAAAAATTGCGAAATAAGTGCAATTAAAACGTGATGACGTAATAGTTTGAAAGCTTATCCAGTTTTATCTTGTCTAGTTTATCTAAACACCTTGTCCTTTCATCTTCCGCATCTGAATAACAGACAAATTGACATAAAACCGATGTTTTATATAAACAAAAGCTAAATGCAGTTGTTAAGAGTAATTAATCTCTTAAAGAGGCTTTGCTACTTTTCAATAAATAACACGAACATGTATTTTTATGAAATACGAATCAGTATTCAAATGGTCCTGATGACTCTATAATGGAAATGCAGTATTTTAATAGCATTTATTAATGGATACGGTCCCTAATGAGTCTCTACTCAACTTAAAGAGTATAACTATATATCTGGGATTACTTACTGATTTCATGTCAAAGTTTGTGGCTGGTTTGACATTAGGGCACTTTCCATCCAAGACAACGTCAGCCAAGGCCGAAGCCAGGAATAAAGTAAGAATGCCGAGCAGCTTCATGTTTCTAAGTAATTTCTTCTAGGTTATGATCACTCGACCGTTGCCAATGAAATACTACATTTAGAAATACAGCCTCAAGCTTTATATAGATATTGCAGGGAGGTCATAGACAGGATTCAGTATTTGCTAGATATTATATTATTGTAATGGAGTTGTATAGGTTAAAGCAGGTTTATTGACGGAAATTGTTGTGAAATATTTATAAATAATTTTATATAAAATAATATTATATTTATTAGTTATAAATTATATTATAATCTTTCTGTTATCTGATTTTTTCATGAAAATTTACAGTGACATTACAAATAAACCTATCAGAAATAAAACCTACATTTTATGACTAATTTTGTGATCTTCTCATTTGAGTTATAAATAATTTAATTTAATTTTCGTAGATAAACTGTAATATTATATTAAGTTGACTGTAATTATGTTGATAAATACCAAACCCCTGTAAGTCACATCCCAGTACACCCAAGGTATTACTACTTTAGTAGCTTAATTAGTATTATTTTTACTATTTTCTTTCTATATTATGTTGTTCATTTAAAAAAAGCTAAAATATTATGTAAAAATACATAAATTATTTAGATCTCTTGTTCCATTTTTCACTGTATACTTAGCAACGGACATACGGGTTTTTGATATTTATCTACACAAATATATAATAATTTTTAATATATTAATTAGTTTCAATTTTCCATGTTTGTGTTATTTTCTAAATTTTATATATATATGAATCGATTTATCCTGACTGGTATATAGTTAAACTAATAATTTAAACGTAAAGCTAAAACTGCTGAGGGTAAAAGTTTTTTTTTTTACATTCAGGTTTTTTTTGTAACGTAGGCACTCTCTAAAGGTGATTTTTTTATATTCAAGCCTTAAGAGGAAGATATATAAACGTGCACCAGTTGTCAGAGTAAATAGCACCTGAATATATTACATCAATTATGCAGTCAGAATATAAACTTATTTCTTTGTGAGTATTGTATATAAATACTCCTAAATGTTAGGTCTACCGGAAAGTTTAGACTAATTTTGTAATAAAACGAAACACAAATTTTTATTACTGTCAATATATTTTATTATTTTAATTTACTATATGATTTTTTGCCGGCGAGAAGGTAGCCAAGCTCCACCCACGGCCGGTAACTACATACACCGAATCTCTGAATAGAGACAGAAAGCGTACCACATCAGCAGGAGAACAGCATCGTTCCTCTGGACGCGCCGATTTCCCGAGCTGAATTCTTTTCTCTCTCTCCATTCCTGGAGACGAATGAACTTTGGTACCCACGACCTGCTTTTTATAAGACACGTGTTAAATATTCCGAAATAAATTTCTATAACAAGGGCTGATTTATCTTTACTGCCTTTTTTTATCCAGTTGAATTCATTATGAACCATCAGACCTCAATGTCATAGAATTTTACCAACTAAAACCGCTGGGATACTTCTCCTCCCGTCTGCCGAGTGCCGAAGGAAAAGCGGATCCAGCTCTCCCGACGTTTTTATTCCCTAGCTGAGCACACCCCTTGTTGCAAGAGCAAGTTATATATCCCATTTTCGAAAAATTTTTCATCTTTTGATGTGAAAAATTAAAACAATACTTGTCAGATATCTTTCTTATTTTTGTATGTTTTTCCTCTAAACAAATTTAGCAAGAACAATTTAAGATATAGTCGAAGGGTACCTAAGTCCAGAAAATACGGTGGGTATGCGTACGCGTCGGTTACCGTGATGGTATTAACGGAAAATTCATAGAAAATACCGGGGGGACTGTTACCATTACAAGACCCTAAACCTGAATCTGATTTTCTCTAAATCTAAGTAAAATTTTGTATAACTCCAATTAGCTTTATCAATAACATATATTTCTTTATGTAATTTCTTACACTACACTTGACTTTGTATTGCATTGCAACTGTTCTGTTAGAAACAATATGAGCTACCTAATAAGTCAAGGACTAATACCGTGTCCTGTAACGGGACGCGTCACTGACGAAAGGTTATTTTATATTTTCCACATTATCGCTTCACACGTAAGAGTAACGTTAATCAACATTATTCTAGTTAATGTGCTACGTTAATAGAATGGGGCATATGCGCCAAATAAATATGTGGCTTTTTTTTGTTAACCCGGTGAAAATCCCTACGGACCGTCAGGGGAAGTGGTGAGGGCCACTCCCCCCGGTGTGTCGACCTGCCCCGACTAAAACCACCGGGGTGCCAGCACTGCCTCTCCTCGCCTTCGCCGAGCCTGGGAATCCGGATACTTCCGAGGGCTCGGCGAGGTAAATAAATATGTGGCTAAGTGTTGAAACTTAAAACGGAAAACAGGTAGAACTTTCCGGAAGACCTAACACTTTATATTTAGGTGATAATTTAAATTCTCATCCTGCAATCATGTCGCATCCAAACCACAGGAAGACGTTGGATGAAAGCTGTATCCGACCTGCTATTCTGGAAAACAATATGGTAGGCCAATGGTCAGCAGTGGACGTTCTTCGGCTGATATGTTGTCGAAGAAACTACATTCGAAAAAGGGTATAGTCAGCAAGAAAAATAGCAGTTCTCGTATTGTATTTTTTTTTTTAAGATTATATTTTGATGGCTGAGATAGACCTTCACAAGAAATCAGGGCGAGAGGGCGAACACTGATGTGCTCAGCTTGTATTGTGTGTTCATGGTATCTTTCAATTAGACACAGGACATTGGAAATTATATTTATTAGAGATTATTTAGTTTTTGCTTAGCCTTATACGGAAACATTTCAAATGATATTATTAAACTAGCTGATCCGGCAAACGTTGTTTTGCTATATAAGTTATTGTAATATCTTCTAAGATGTTCATTGAAATTAAGTGATGTCAGAGACAATTTTGTTCACAAGTAAATACTCTTAAACAACAACACATTTATTTGGATAAAGATTAATATTATTACGTTGATACAACTCTTAACAAATAATGCATTAAATTCGACCAAATTTGTTAACCATAAAAACGGTTCTAGTGACTTAATCTTAAAAGATAGACATATACTGTCGGGGACATTTTTTTAGATCATTTCAAGAGGAATAATTCTTTCATACATATATTTTTGGTATCTTGAACTGTTTTTGCAGCGCACGCAATGGAAGCCCTCAAGGATGAATAATTTTCCCCGTTTTTTTTTCACATTTTCCATTATTTCTTCGCTCCTAATAATTGCATCGTGATGTTATATAGCCTAAAGCTTTCCTCGATAAATGGTCTATTCAACTCAAAAAGAATTTTTCAATTCGAACCAGTAGTTCCTGAGATTAGCGCGTTCAAACAAACAAACAAACAAACTCTTCAGCTTTATAATATTAGTATAGATTAATATCAAAGTATATAGTAAGTCACCAGTTTTGTCAACATGGACTTCACTGTGCGAATACTTATGCTTCACTCAGCAGCCTATTATTTATTCAGTTTTTTTTTAATAGGAAAATGACATATGGTCACCGGTGAAAGAAAACATCGTGAGGAAACCAGCACGGCAACTAATAGAAATATTCTGTGTAAGTGCCCTGAGAACGGCGATCAGTTGAGCTACCGGTCATGTTGAGCACGAAATATAAGCGCAAAGTGGATACAGCCACTCTGCTCACCCCAAAAGGGGTATTGCGTGGCGATCTATTATAATTATTTCTTATTTTTATTACAAACAAACTTATTTTCTACGCAAAGTAATAGTAGTATATATAAATGCCAGTCTAAAACTCTTCAGACCTGCACAGATTAGAGTATTAGAAATAATGTAGGTTGTGCCACCACTCAAGTTTTGATTATATCGTCCTATATGTACGACTCGAATATGATTTTTAGACAGACTTCCGCTTAAATTCAATCTTACCTTAAGGAAAGTGATGATGAGGTCGATGATGAAGCGCACTCACCCAACAAATACTGATTCACTCATCGTTTGAGGATTCCCATGTCATAAGACGTTGGAAAAACAAACGCAGGAAATGAATTCCGTTCCTTGGCGGTTCGTAGCAAAAAAGAGGAGGCAA
The DNA here is from genome assembly GCA_036320925.1 of Automeris io. Classification (NCBI taxonomy): domain Eukaryota; kingdom Metazoa; phylum Arthropoda; class Insecta; order Lepidoptera; family Saturniidae; genus Automeris; species Automeris io. Next base: position 2,484,069 of record JAUDJH010000018.1, read on the forward strand.
AACGCCTCGTGCAAGCCACCATATATAGCAAGTGACCATATATAGGTGCAAGCGCTCACGGTCTCTTGTTAAGTTGTAGGGGGGAGAAGGGTCCGAAATCATACAACTCAGCCGCACACTCTCCAAAGTATAGTCTATAGAAAACCGAAAGGCAGGCCACTTTTCGCCGGTATTCCAAGCTACGCACCATACGCGATGTTAAGTCAACAATATTTGTCATTACAAACAATTTTCCGTTTCCTTCAGTACTTAATTAATTAATAAAATAATATCTTTCTATATTCTATAAAGTATTCACTTGCTTAGTTCGTAGTATTTCTTAATTAATCTGAAATATTTTAAAGTCATGAAATTGTATCTAATATCGTCACAGAGATTCCGAGTTTTTATTATGTTTAATGACAAAAATGTTATTTCCACACTAGTGTTCTAAATCTCAGGGTTATCGCGAAGTTTGTTTAAATATGTATGCATATTAAATATGCATAATATATTTTAATTTATGTGTATTTGTTATTGTTTTTCGTACTAGTTTTTTGGCTGGTATAATAACATATTTATAATAAGAAGCGAAGACCTAGTATCATCGTAGTAAAACTTATAAAAATTAATGTCATTTTGCTCGATTTTGACAACTGTTCAAATTTGTTTCTCAAACGATGATTACTGTGAAAGTTTTAGAGAGCTATAATTTTTACATGATGTTCATAAGCTTTTTAGAAATCGAATGATGGGCATGTTTGGAAATTAAATATAATTATCAGCTCTCAAGTAAAATAAGCCAATGGCCCGCAGACTATCGAAGTGGATAAATGTAACATTGTTATAGGATGCGATCTTTAATGAACTGTGGAGGTCATTAGGCAAAAATTCTTGCGACCCCGTGTTCTTCAAAACAGAAAAATTCAATCCGGTTCATTTTTTATGTCGTCTAACTGCCTAAAGCAATAACCTATCTATCTTTAAATAGTACATCAACAGATATACTTTCCTTTCAAACATGTGTATACGAAAAGAGATCTAGTATAGTTGCTTTAGTATCTAATCTAAGATTAGAGTTAGGAAAAGTAGAAGAGTAGGTTATTAATTTCGGACATTAATTACTTTTTGATAAATGTAATAAGTAATTTCAAAAATGACGATATGGTGACCCAAAAAAATATTTAAATAGGTATTCTAACTTTAAGTTTAGGGTTAGTAGAAAATATTGCTTTTACTAAATATAACGTCGTTTTACCTTTTGTGTAGGCCTTTTGAGTAGCCGGTATAAGGTCGAAAAAGTCATCGAAAAAGAGAGGGATCAATAATGCACTATCGGTATTCTGTGGCGAAGACATCGGCGCAGAAAGTACTAATACACTTGCGATATTCTGTATAGCATTGGTCGTTAACATCAACTCTCCAGTAGACTTGGGGAAGTTGTTGCCTGAATAAGGCAAAACCGATACGTGTATGCTCTACACCAGGGATGTTACGAAGCTTCGACTCCAACTCCGATAAGTCGGAACTTCCGATTGTTATTACACCTCCGGTTCCGACTTCGGTTCCGAAACTTTTTAATCGGAGGTATTCATCGGAGGTCACCACCATTGCTGTAGTCAATTCATTTGATTTCATTTTATATGTTGTTGAAACATAATATCAATCAATCAAACAATCAGTGCTACTAAATTTGTAGAAGACATTTTTAAAAATGTAGATTAAGAAAATATGATTAAAATGTTTAAATTTAAAACTAAATGTACATTAGAAAACGGTTTTTTTATTTTACATTTACATTAAATTAAGTAAAATAGAAATTAACACAAAAACAACTCTGGAGCAAATTTGATTTAATTTGTTCACTGTTAATGGGAAAATGTTAATAAGAAACCGCAATTTTTAATGTTAGTGTATTTGTAAATTTATCACTTTCTAATTAAAAACGTTCACTGAATAATGTTTTTATTTGTCCCTTAATAAAACTATGTTATTCTGCCGTCACTTTTGACTGACATTGCCTCCGACTCCGAATCCGACTTCGGTTCCGACTCCGATAAATCAAATTTAAAAACTCCGACTCCGACTTCGGTTCCGATAAAACTGCCTCCGTTACATCCCTACTCTACACATAGGCTGATTCTGAGGATACTGAGAGGTAAATACAAACCATCCCTTCCCGAGATAGTGCCAGCGTGAAACTGTCCAATCGGAAGGTCGAAGAAGAAATATCGACTTCCAGTCCCGGCTTTTTTTTTAACCCGGCGGAAATATTGTAATATTCCAGAATCAATGTCTATATTTCAAAATTATTAACTAGCATTGCTATCCATATCTCGTATATGTATAACAAAACAACTTTATTATAACTCATGACAGGCATCCCGTGTTTTATACATTAAATTTTACTATCTTAATATCTCCCATTTTTTAACCACGCTATATCCATTTTCTGTACCGAAAGTTAGCAGTGTAAATAAGATAAAATGGCAGCTGGCGAGCTGAAGAACTGTTGGTTGCTACAGCAGGCGGGTTCTGGAAGGGAGACTGCGAATCAGGAAACATTGTAAAAGAAGCTAATCGGCAAGATGAAACGATAACTAGCGAAAAACAGAAGGCGGAAAACGATGGCGTTTATTAGAAGGAATCAATACTCGATTGTCAATTCAATTGAGCTATTGACTTGTTTAATGATCTAGCAGCGTGTGCTAGGTCTGAATATACCATTTTATATATATTTAGACGTATGCAGCCGCACAGTTGGGAGTATGACGTGCCTCCTGACAGAACTGCGGCGTCTACATTATATGCTTTTACATATATCCTCCTGGATTCGTGTCCCGGTAGTGGTAAACTTTTCTGTGGTGAGGAGATGAGTTTGTCAAAAGTTATGGTTATATAGATGTATTTAAGTATGTATATCTTTGTCTAGTACCCATAACACAAGCGCAAGCTTAATCTGGAACTACAGGAAATGAAACACAACTATTTTCGTTACACAATCTTATTTATTTTCATACATCAAGTATTGCTTTGAAACGTTAATTATCGACTTAAATACAATGATTACCTAACAAATATGTAAATTATATAAAATAAGTTTCATTACTTTTTTATAATTATGTTAAAGATGAATATCATTAAGTCCGATAAATCAATTGAAACTATAAGAACGTGTAGCCTAAATGAATAGAAATACATCAGTTTTTATTTTATTTAACACGTTCGTGGCCCAACGCAATTCGTTTGTATTTCTCGCGGGGCTCAAATCCCCATTAAAAAGCGATATGCAAGAATATACACAATGTAACTCGAATATTATGATTATATTGTGATTGGTTTAATGAAAAACATCCGACATAGTATTATGTAATATGTTATCCTATATAAATGAATAAAAGGTATTTTACAATGTACATATTTTTAGTATCTTAATGTAATACATCCTATATTTACATATAAGTGCTTTTTCCACTAAAGTCCTTTTAAAAATCCTAATAAACTGAACAAGAAAAGCGTCACCCAGCTTTCGATAACGCGATGACGAACGTGTTGAATCAAATTGGTAGTTTTGAACAATCATCTTAATTTCTGTCTTAGTCAAATATCTGGCGTAGGCGCGCAACGCGTAGGTAAGTGACGCCATTTTCCAACGATCGAACGAACGAACGCTCTCGCCGTACTATATCGAGGGGTAAAAGGCTATTTAGTTTAAGCGACATTTTTTGGTGATATAGTAATATCACGAAAAAATAAAATGATAGTAATATATTCAGAATTAGTATTTTTTACCGATTCCATATATATATATATATGTGTGTGTGTATTACTATATTACGAAAAAATTCCGCTTATACAAAATAGCCTTTCACCCCTCACTATCATCACTGCTATTGGATGCTCCCTATGTGTGACCACAAAATAGTTATTAACTAAATTATTTTATGCCTATGTTATTGTTTTCATTATTTTTACAGTCTATTGGATTTTTTTATTAAATATTCTAAGTATAGAAGCAGCAAATATATTCTCGGGCATGTATGATGTTGAAGTTAGGTCACTTATGCTTAATCCAATTTATGTACTGGAGACGTATTAGGTTTCTCGATCATTGCGTTTCGATATTTATAAAAAAATGTTCCTCCTTTTTTATGTTATTACTATCTTACTTTTAAATTCTTTTTTTTTTATATCTTTTCACGCAGTTTTCCATGTCACATTTAAACAGTAAAAAATTAGATAAAACTTCCGTTACATAGTAACTATTTATTTTCAAATAAAACTCTAAGGCTTTAGACAACTCTTCCAGTCCTCAACCTACAAATTTACAATATTTTCTGGTATAAAAATATAACGTATACCTTATTACTATTGCTATTTTTACTTATAAGCGAATTTAGATTAAATGATAAAAATAAGAACCTAAAAGTATGCACTTAGTCACTGAAAAAATAAAAAACAAACAAAATAAAAATTGCTTGATCGGGTAACCAAATGTTTACAATCTCGAACTCTTATAACTTATAAAAAAGGTATTTTTTGAATGTTTGTACTTTTATTACATCGAAGTGATCTTCGCAATAATAAAAATTGCTTTTAGCTCCGGGTAGATTAACCATGTTCATTATTTGCATTCATATCTTTCGACTTTTAAGTTCGAATAGAACAAAGAAAAGCTACTTTTTCGGTGCGTTGGTAGTATAACACAACACACGAAATTCGGTATTTATAAATTTATTCGCAAGCTTTACTCACCGATTCCAAGAATCGAGCGCCTCACCAAGCAAATGTTGCGAAGTGACGTGACACATTCTTTTTTAATTCTCACTAGTGACAGTAACACCGCCGTGCCTGATGGATAAATACAGTGAAATCCAAAGATCGAGTACGTCTATCGACGCCGGACCCTCGGAAGTATCTGGATTCCCAGGCCCGACGAAGGCGAAGAGTAAGCAGTGCTGGCACCACGGTGGTTTTAGTCGGTGCAGATCCGACACGCCGGGAGACACGCCATCACCACTTCCCTGACGGTCCGAAGGGCTTTCCACCGGGTTAACAAAAAAAGAAAGTACGTCTATCGAGAAGACAACCTTTGCCGGTAGTGGCTGAGATCATGTCAATCTACACAAATATCTCTATATATGTCTTCATGCTTCGTTTAAAGAATTCCATACCATAAGAAGAACGGAACACATTCGCTGGAACACCATCCACAACGACTATGTGGTAGGAGAGACAAAGTTTTCTTTTTATCCTGATTTATCCTGCAACTGTCAATAGTAAAGAAGAACAATCGATTGTTGAAGTCATTATGACGGCCTGCACAAATATCTTCACGCCTCGTTGAAAAGATCCAATATCATAGGACGGTGGGGATACCCTCGCCGGAAGACCACCCCTCACCTTAACGACATGACAAAAGTAAGAGTTAGAGAACCTCAGGATCCTAGCTGGGATATAAGATACCGTATAGCCGTAACTCCGTAAACGCGCGCGTGTTTCTTTTATGGAAAGGAGAGGGTAGATCAAGGTTAAATAATTCTACATAACGCTCGCCGTGATACAGACAGTAAAAACTTTTAATGGAGCAATATCTCTGCGCAACATGAGCGGTTTAAGTTGCTAAGTGAAGTCAGGATTATTAACATTAATGTTAAATTTTTAATTATGTTTCTGCTTGTCCATTCTGCCGTGACATGGCCGACGATACGTGATGTATCTACAGTTATGTGTGCAACAAACTCATAGTTAAGTAAAAATAGCATCTAATTGTACATAAATACACTCATCGAATTCTTGCAGTTGCGAATCTGCAGTAGCGACCCACCAGCGACTGCTTTGTCAGGATTTACGGCTCTGTATATATTTCTATGCAAATGCATCACATGTAGGCGACTGTTCAGAGCTGTCAAATAGCATGTCAAACTCGCAACTATGCGGCCTCCATTAGGTCTGCTGACTCACCCATTTACCTATGGTGGCCTTGGGGATAAGGAACAAGTTTCCAATCGCGACAACGCAACTGGTCGTCGGTTTAAGTCCCAATACCTCTGAGTTTTTTCAAGATAACGTACGAATTTAGGCATCACATGCTCACCGGTGAAGAAAAAAATCGTGAGGAAACCCGCATGGCATTTGATAGGTAAATGTCATGTGTAACTGCCTTGAGAACGACGATCAGCAGCGCTATTGGTTCCGTTGGGCACCACATATAAGCGCAAAGTGGATACAACAATTTTGGGGAGATGGGGAGCTATGCCTTCCTGCGAGATAGAGTTTAAGTAATGCAGTGCACGACGGGGCTGTGGAGTACTTAATCACAGGGCCATCAATCCCGTCTTAGTGCGGATGTGGTCAACTTAAAGTTTTTAGTCGCTAAAAGTCCGGCACATTCCGGTTACCATCCCCATGTGTAGCAGTCCAATGAGGATTTTCCCCAAGTAAAAATAAAAGGTCTACTGACTCGTGACTGACAGAATCCGACTGTTATTTTAATTAATCACATTCAATAATCCCAAACAACAATGTAGAAGGACGGTTACTGTCCAAAGGGGACAGTGTACACATAAGACTTCTTGAAACTGCAAGCTGCCTTGGACTGGTCAGTCTCAATAAATCTTGACTCGTCGAATTCATCCGCGTTGTCTTTGAAGAAGTAGTTTACTATTTTCTTTGACCCTTCACTGAGAGTCTTGTTCCTTGAGAGTATCCAGAGGTTGACTGTAATAAAATAAAATTGAAGGAGCGGCGTTCATTCTATATTGTGTATACTTATAAAATCTGAATCTACCCCATTAATTTATATAAATCTAGTAGACTCGGGTTGATTTCGCCCGAAAGCGACTTACACTCAGTACTAGCCGTTTTTCAAGCAAACTTTCGCTTTATTTTACTCACTTCTTACTTTATTTTACTCACATCTCAGGAGTGAAATACAAAAAAAAAAACTTTAGTATTTGCCTACGTCATTAAAAGAAACTAATATAAAAATGAAAATTTCCTCATTTTATTATAGTAATTTAAGCTTTGTTAATGATATGTCAGTCAGGACAAGCTTTTTATATCTATGGATAGAAGAAGATAAGGTTGCAGATATTGATTTCAAATCATATCAGAATGCGACAGTTTCGGTTACTAGCAATATTATCAAAACCTTCCCCAATTTTTATCCATGGGTTTAACATCGTTACGTCATTTACGGGAGGTCTAAATTCAAGTTATCGACAACTCTTAGTGGTCTGGGGCTGCTTGAAGACAATAAGTTGCATCTTGCTATAGAATATTGGCAACCCATATTTTGGTGATCTTCGTTTTAATCTTCTCTATTGGCATTTTACTATACACCAATCTTAAAGCTTTCTTTTTTTATCCTGACTCTTCTCAGTTACTGAACATGCTTGATGGAAACCATAGCGCAACCCAAAAACCGAGTAGGGTAGTCGTGAAATAATTATCTACCATAGTCACCCGGATAATATCCTGCACACATCACTTTACGTTTCAAACAACTCGTATCATAGGACGAAGAGAACACGCTCGCCAGAATATCACTCCGTAATCCAATGACCCAACAAAACTAAAAGAAATCTGTAGTTTCTTAGTATGAATTCTTAATATAGTTTTTTCTAGAAAGGTCTAAAGTTTTACGCCATAATACAGGATTGTAAAGGAATTCTTACCTCTATGCTCCTCACTGGTCTCTAAGTACTTGCAGCTGTAAGCGATAGCATAATTCCTGTAATCGGTGGCGAGAATCTTTAGGGGTCCAACGCGAACGTAATCTGGAGAAAAACATGATTAATTATCGGCTGAAATTAAGTTTTTGAACTAAATTAATACGAATAATCATGGTGCCTTACTGGTTATTCTGGTTATTGAATCCAAAGTAAGCGGAATGGCATGGCAGTATTTAGCATTACCTTAATTTCTAATTTATGGTTTAATAGTGATTGAAATCGTTTTAAAATTTAAGAATCTTTTCTGATATTGTGGAGTAAGTTTAAATAAAGTAAAGAAAAACGCGATGCAATTGTCTACCTTCAGATACTTGCTTAAACCAGTATACCAGTACAATAGCAAACCATTTTTTCCTAACCTTTAACCTCTTTCTTTTGTAACCAGGGAGAAATCCTCATGTGTCGTCACAAGTCATAAGGGCGGAGTCCATAATGTGCTCTGTACGAGACTTCTACTAAGTCAAAACGCATTGAGATATCTCTCATATCGCTGCTAGCCGGCCTTGAGGATTCCTATTCTTCCAGCGGCCTGACGATCGAATACCCTTCTTAACCACAATCTCTGAGAGAGGTGGGTAAAAAAAAGCCGTGAGCGGCACAGAGCTAATCCCACTCGCAGGAGAAGACCTCGTGCTGGCAATCTCCCCGGCACGTCAATTTTAGCCGATCGGTCCATCCATGACCGAATGGCTGATACCTTCAGGATCACGGTGCTCAAGGTGAGGGCCCTGGGCGCCTGGTTAGCGATATGTAGAGATCGGTAGAGTGGCAGAGTAATCCACCTTAAATTTTGTGAGACTAGTAAGGGAAGGTAGCAACAATGCCTTCCTGCGAGACAGAGCTTAAGGAATGCAGTATAAGGCGGGGCTATGGAGCAATTGATTACGGAGCCCACAGCCTCGTCTTAGTGCCGATAAGGTCAACTTGGGGTTTTTAGTCGGTAAAAGTCCGGCAGACCCCGGTTACCATCCCCCATGTGTAGTCGGGACGGTCCAACGAAGATTTTCCCCAAGTAAAAAAAGGGTATAAAAAGCCACATCTCAGAACTTCTCTATAGTCAGCATGGAGTACACATATGCCTCACCATCTCCTAATCCGAACAGCAGGTTCCCATAAGTCTACTTTCCCGGTCAACGACTCGGTTATTGCGTGTGAAAGTATCCCTCCTGTAACCTTTGACCCTAAAACCCTACCCTAACCTAACCCTTTCCCTGCTGTTCCCTTTTCTCTTTAATCCTTTTTAGTGAAAATACAACGTCTTTGATATTTTAACCTGTAAAAGTTTAGTACAAATTCGATACAATCTCACTTCCTATTCTTGGGTTTATTTTTACATTATTATTCTAAATTAGCGAAGTAAATACAACGCATTTGACGAAAGTAAAGTACATTACAAAAACCGGTTACGACTATCGAGAGATAAAAACTTGAATAATCGTTAAATCACGATAACCTTCACAAATATGACATCTTATCTCCACGCTTTATTTAAATATGTATAATATAATTGGACCACGCTCGCATAAATATTATTCGCAGATCAAAGAAACGGCGGAACTTCGAAATATTATCATGTATTCTATAGTAGAAAAATCTGGCTTAATCGAAAAATTCAATGAACTCCAAAATGTAAATAATAATCATCAATTTACAAATCTAAATTAATAATTTTTAAAGTCAGCGCCAAATATTATTCTTTACATTTTGAAGTCGATTGAATTTTTTCATAAAAACGTTTAAATTATTGTTTTGCTGCATGCACCATTAAATCAGGTCATTTATCTTGTTCGAGATAAAATGTTAATTGAAATGAGCCTAAAAGCAATACATCTACTGTGTCAAATTATATCTTCATCAGATCTTCGTATTACACCCAAACAAACTGAGACGTATATACTATTGAACAAAAAGAAAATCGATGATTCAGATGAATCGGTCTACGCACAACGGAGATATAAAAGAAAAACTATACATTTTACTGTTGTCTACTCAAGCGCTATGGCCTATATCTCTGAATACATTTATTATATTAAAACGTGAACAAATTTATGCAACACATTAAACAAAACCAGAATTATCTTAATCGGTCTAAAAATTGCAAAGTAATCGGTGAACAAACATAAAAATAGATACAGTAGCATTCAGGAACACCCGGGCAGTAGAATTGAGGGAGTCTGCTGGCCTGATGAGAGGGAGGCGGTGCACGGTGTCCGGCGCATCGCCTGGGAGAGAGGGTTTGGAGCGGTGAGCTTATTTCTACCCCTCCTAGAGAGGTAGCCTCAACAAGGCTTCTTGTTCCCCGGGCCTCTGCACAAGTTTGGTTTCCCAGGCCCACGTGGAGCAATCAGAGGGACACCCCGGGGGTTTTTAGTCAGTAGGAGACTGACATACCGGGATCGCTGCCCTCACAGCGGCCCTGATGATCCTATGTAGGATTTTCCCTCGAGACACCAAAAAAAGAAGCATTCAGGAACACCTCCCTTATAAAATAAGTTAAAAATACAAAATTCCTTAATAAGTAGATTAAAGTAAAAATTATACCGCCAACAACGGTGCTCAGCGTAAGGTCCCCATCGCTGATTTCAGGGTTCCTAGTAATGATTCCGTAAACAGTCTTTCGGAGACCTTCTTCAGTAATGTGTCCTCCCTTATATTTCAACAGGTCATTATAAGCATCGTAGGTGTATTCAACAGTTGCACATTCACCGTCAGCTGCGTTTGCTATCGGCAGCTTCTTGATCTCGTACCAGGTTCCTTGGTACTGTGAAAATATTTATTAATTTGAGAGTAGTTCACAATTTATTTGACTAATATTTCATTCATATTAAATTTATATTAGTTTTTTGAGTACAACTCAAAAAATCATCATGTGTTGCAGGCATTACCCATCAATTAATTTAATATTACTTTTTTTATTGTAATTATATTATCTTATTAGTTACTTCAATTGTATATTTCAGCATACTCTGAAAACTTGACTGATTTGCATCTCTATTGTTTTATTTTAAACTAGCTGTCCCGGCAGACCTTGGTCTGCCCTATTTCTCTAAAACAAAGTCACATTGTTTTTTTTTATGTTAATAGCTTCCCCGTCAGATTTCATTCTGCCAAAACCTATTGGCCTGTCGGCTGTTTTTTGAAAATTGTTTGAAGGAACCTGGCCTTAATGCTATATGTATCAAAATTGACAAATATTGACATTAATTTTTATACGTTACTCAATTATTTTGCCTTCCCGGAACCCGTCCACTGACATTTAAACTTTATGGTATGGTGTTAAAGTTCAAATTGACTTTTAAATATTATTACGAATTTTTTTGTATGAGAATATAGAAAAGTGTTGTTTTTAGACTTTATCAGACATTTTTTTTAATTTTTCTCTCCGTAATAACCTTCCACAGACTTCAATAATCACAACAAAAAAGAAATCAGCCAAATCGGTTCAGCCGTTCTCGAGTTTCGCGTTTATACACATTTAACGATTCATTTTTATATTATAGAGATGTATTATTATTTTCTCGCTTTGGCCTGTCGCGTTTCGGGATCAGCTTGTGTATATCCAGTTGCTCATATACCTAGAGACCTTCAGTCGTAGTATATATGGGCCGACATGACGACGGAGACTGTCAATGGATTTTCATCATTTGATAGTCGCTTTCGTTTTTGGACTACATTGTACTTACGATCAGGTACTCTGTAGTCACAATGTCGAGCCAGTGTAAAAAAAAAATTATAAGTTTTCCTATAAATAAATAATGAAATAATCTTTCAGCTCAATTATAGTGTGACAGTAAGGGTGCGTGTCCACCGCGAATATGCGAGGGCCCGAAGCGACACGCGAGTAAATAATCCAGCAGTAATGTCGATTTATTTTTTTAGCCTGGCTGGATTATCCGCGTACAACAGCGATCCTATTTGCGCTAAATTTTTCAATAGGACTTACGACGACTACACACCACACGTGATCACATACTTTACATTACATTACATTAAATCTGCTTTCGCCGCCGGAGCGAAAACATTAGTGTCTTCAAGGACTCTTGTTAGCATACAAATGTGTTGCACTGAAACTTTAACAAAACTGTGCACAATTATGTCGGTAACTTAAATATAATTTATTTATTTTATTACAAAAACAAGACTAACAGGATAACATACATTAAAATACTATAAAATAAAGAAAGTAAATATAGCACTACGCCCTAAAATATAAAAACAGCAAGAAGTTGCTACAGCTTTTGATCAAAAAGACAAAAACATAAAAATACCATAAACAATTTCTGTCTACTTATTCAATTACAAGTAAAGTAAAATTTTTTTTATTAAAACAAAAATTTGAAAAACAAAAGTAAATAATTGAGGTGGTAATCATTATATGATATAATTTATGTTTCTGTAAAATTTATTACATATGTACGTAAGATTAAATAGTCCTTCAGGCGTTCTCTGAAGTTTTTGTTTTGACCCGCGCCATTTTCATTAAACGTTTCCTTACTAATAACTTAAATGTCAAGCAAAAATATTTATATTCCATATAACAAAAGGGTAAGAGAAATGTAGTAATAATTTATTTATTATACTCATACTATTTATTATTATTATGATTATTATTATTATTATTATTGAACAGGAAAATCTCTGCAGTTGACGCACTACTTGAATATCATGTTTCAAATGGTATTTCAATAATGTATTTACGATGTAAGGGCGTGATTAACGCCATCTATACCGGTCGAATCTAATAAACAATCACAAGTAATTATGTCAAGTCAGTAGTTGATATACAGATGTTTTATGTTCAAATTTTAATTTAGTTCATGAATGTTTTACACTTATATTAATGAGACTGTGCATTTTGTATCAGATTCAATTAACATATGTGTAGAAGAGCCGCCTATGGATGGAATAAGCTTTAAAACATTAAAAGTTATGAAAAAATCCATAGAATTGAATTTACATGGTTTTGGTTAAAACAAAATATATTATTTTAAATATAGCAAAACTAAGAGTTCCTGGCACGTTTAACTAATATGAGTTAATTTTAAAGTACAACAGATTCTAATAAATTTATTTAAGTACATGAACTTTCGAAAACTAGGCCTGTCTGCTGCCATTCATAAATGGTTTATCTATGTCATTTCGAAAGTAATCATTTTATAATCAAAACCCGATTAAATCAATTTATGTTGTATTGTTGTCTATATTTCCATTAACTACGCACACAGCTCAAGCTCTGCGTAAAATGTTTACGAACAAATATGATGAAATTTTGGTGAAATCCCAGTTTTACTATGCGACCTACGCCGTGTATCCTAACAAGCGGCGTAACATTCCGTTCAATGCAAATGTTACACGACGTAACAAGTAGCAACTGTGAATGCTGTTCTCTGTGTTTTTATGCAATAACACGTTCCCGCCAGCGGCTGAATTCGCTGTCTTCGACATCTGACGGCTTTGTAAAATCAAATTTGTCTTATCGGGCGGCGCCGTTTGCACGTAACCGCATTACTTTCATTAAGTGCTTCTGCCGACTATGCTTGCGTACATTTGCAAAGTTTTTTTTTTATTAGCAAAAAATACAAATTGGATTGATTTCTTTCATTGTACCATTAATGTACACGCCGCCCGATGGGACAATTGTCTATGTACCATAAATGGTACACGCCGGCCGATGGAACAGTCCTCAATGTACCATTAATGGTACATGCCAACGGGAACGTATTAGGGGCACTTTCAAATGAGCTAATCCATAGAAAGTCTTCTTTATACAAAAATGCTCGCTATTATCTCCGTGACAGACGAATCTTAACATATACTTGTAATATTAAGTCGAGCAATCAACAATATACGACCAATAACTTGTTTTATTACTATTTATCTATAACCTGTTATATTTTTGAGCATTATTTCCTCTTATAAGGTACAACTAACAGGTTATATAAACATCTCTATCTTACGATATATTAATTTGTAATAAAAGCGTTTAAAATACAAATAATGGGTCACGAGTTTTATAGTGAACCATCAAGGCCGCAGTGAAGGTAACGACCCTTGTTCCACCCTCTCCCTTCCTGAATAGAACTACGCGCGCGGGTTTGCGCTGTCACAGCTATACGGTATCTCACATCCCGGTTAGGACTAAGAAGTTCTCTAACTCCTTCTTTTGACGTGTCGTTGGGCTGTGGAATGGTCTTCCGGCGAGCATGTTCCCACCATCCTATGATGTAGGATCCTTTAAGTGTAGCGTGAAAAGATATTTGTGCAGGCTGGCATGATCGCTGCGACTACCGATAGGTTTTTCTGACCTGTCGATAGTCGTTGGCGTTTTTTGGACTGCACCATACTTACCATCATGTATGTTGCAGTCACTGTGTCGAGCCAGTTTAAAAAGAAACCCTGGTGCCTCAGACTCATACTGACTAAAAACTCCTAGGATGTCCTTCTATTTGCTCCACCTGAGCATGGGAATCCAAATTCGTCCAGGAGCCCGGGCACTGAAGAAGTAAATTACATTAGCATAATAATAGATTAATCCCAGTTTACTAAAAAGTATGGTAAAATTTTAATTGTAATACATTTCAGTTTTAAAGACTCACGAGTTTGTTTAGAATTTTTTCAAAACATTACGCTTATCAAATTATGCTTTAGTAAAATCCTTCCATACTATTATTTATAATGCGGTACTGAGTTGATTTATTCGAAATAAATTATTTTTGCTAATTCTATGCCTTTTTTGGTAACCCGGGGGAAATCCCTAACAGACCTTCAGGGGGCAATGAGGGCTGCCCCCCGGTGTGTCGGACTTGCACCGACTAAAACCCCCGGGGTGTTCCGTCTCCCGCCTGCCGAGTGCCAAGGGCAAGGCTGAGCCATCTTCCTCGGCACCCGGCGACGTCTGGCCTTCTGCAGGCTCCGCCTACTTGGCAGGGGGCGAGCTGCTAATTCTATGCCTGCGTGCGAACACTGCATGCGTGTGTGGACGAACGAAGCTACGCCCACAATTTAATAGTGTATTTATTTCTTTTTTTTTTTTTTATTCTGACTCGACACAGTGACTGCACCATACCTGATGGTAAGCATGGTGCAGCCAAAAAAACGCTAACGACTATCGATAGGCAAGAAAAACCCAACGGTAGTCGCAGCGATCATGCCGGCCTACACAAATATCTCTTCACGTTACGCTTAAAGGATCCCATATCATAGGATGGTGGGAACACGCTCGCTGGAAGACCATTCCACACCCCAACGACACGGCAAAAGAAGGAGTTAGAGAACTTCTTAGTCCTAGCTGGGATATGAGAAACCGTAAAGCTGTGACTCCGCAAACCCGCGCGCGTGGTTCTATTCAGGAAAGGAGAGGGTGGAACAAGGTTAAACAACTCTTCAGAACACTCGCCATAATACAGACGGTAGAAAACGCTCAGTGAGGCAATATCTCTGCGCAACTGGAGCGGTTCAAGATGCTTAGTCACGTCAGGATCATTCACAATGCGGACAGCCCTCCGCTGCGACCTATCCAGGGCGGCAATTAAGTACTGAGCAGAACCGTCCCAAAGATGCGAACAATATTCCATGCAAGGCCTGACCTGAGCCTTATACAAAAGTAACAACCTGAGCCTTATACAAAAGTAACAAAAATAAGTATTTCTTTTCACTACAATAGTTCCTTTATTAAAAAACATAAAAGTCATTCCTATAAACCTATAACCTAGTGCACTTTACATAAAGCGAGCACCGCATACAAAAAAAAAAAAAAAAAAAATTTAATATTAATTTTAAGAAATACGAATATTAAATATTCATAATGAATTAATACTGTCTAATAATTCAGACCAATATCAATAACAAAATATTATATCATTACGCTATTTCTCTTACGGGGTGAGAAGAGAATCATTAGTGGCTGTATACAGAGCATAACATTTACACATGAAAGTTGTGTAATTACTAATTTCCTAAATAATTATTAATTTAGCTAGCAACATACAGGATATATAAAGCCACACCTCGAAATAACGTAAATACTATGTAAAAACTATAAATGTAAATATATTTTAATCATTTAGTAATACAATTTATGATACAATTAGCATAACTGTCTCACATACATCATAAAAATCTAGTATTTATTTCTTTGCGATGAGTATATTACATTTTAAATGTTTTGTCTGCTCACCCCAGTAGGTATATAGCGTGACGATGTATTGTTATTATCTTTTATTTATCTTATTTATAATATTTACTAGAAGTCCCTATATACACGGCCCACACACACACACATATATACTAGCTCGTTCGCGTGGAAGAAGTACTTTTGCCATGATAATAACTATTTCGAGCTGAAATAATTGTATAAATGATATAAATGCTATGAATCTTTTTTATTTTTATTACAAATAGGCTTGCGCTTGACCTCAGTCTCACCCGATGGAAAGTAATGATGCAGAGCGCTCACCCAACAAATAACGATTCACTCGTTGTTCCACAATTCCCAGGTCATAATATGTAGGACAAACAGATCCACGAAACGTATTGCATTCCAGTATACTGATTAAAGCATATACCTAAAGACCTTCAGTCCTGGTATATGCGGGTCGACAAGATGACAGAAACTATCAATGGGTTTTCAGCCTGTAACAGTCGCTTTCGTGTTTGGACTACACTCTACTTACCATTAGCTGCACTGTACTCACTATGTCAAGCCAGTGTAATAAACAGCTGACACGTTGAATTTCGTCCAAACGTTTGAACCTAACAGTCAATGCATGTCGTGTTACAAATTAGTTTAACTTAATTTATGATTATACGAAAGTAATACAAAATAAAAATGATATATTGATGAATATATAATGATATATTTTTTAAGCTTGCATAAAATAAACTTTTAAACTTACGCATGAACATTTGAAAACTAATATGTATTATAATTAATATATGTCAATCCTTTTTCATTACTAACATAATTTTACATTCTTAAAATGTAAAATACGCCATTATTCGAATACTGTGAATATATTTTATCGATTAGAAACGTTTACTTAAATACGTTCATTAATTTGAAGGGAGAGTTTACCGTATTGACGGGATTATCATTAAATGTTTGTAAGTTACGAAACCCATGAACATTTTGTATGGGATAATGTTTTTTATTTTATTTTTTCGTCAATTTAAACCCAATCCATTCTTTAGTTATTCTGCTATTCGGGACAAAGACAAGTACAACAAACAAAAAATCATGAAAATCGATCTCGAGTTATAAGTGTTCGAACAAACATGGCTTTTTATATATAGATGTTTTATGTATTCCCACTCAACAGTTTCGTCGGCGCGATATATTAAATGTTTGATGTCATCGCATACTGGACAAGTTCTTTGAATATATTATATATTTTTTATACTACGTCCAAGTATGTATAAGGCATCGACGTAAAGTCGCGCCTCGCGGTCTTTTACCAGTTGCACGAAGGATAGTGTCCACAAGAACTTGAATCTTCAATTCCACCAGCCCCATTTCACTATAAAACCAACAGAATTCATTCATCTGTCTCTCCATAAGAAAAGATTCGCTTCTACATTCATCATGCGAATAGCTAAGGAGTGGAATCTGCTTTCGGCCACCATATTCCCACGTTCTTATGATTTGGGAGCCTTTAAACTAAGAGTGAATAGACATTTGTAAGGCGGACACGGTCAACCGTCGGAATCATCTTCATCTTCCACCAGGTAAAATAAAGGTCTAAGTATAAATCTACAAATCATAAAAAAACGCTTTAATGTTCTCATAATTTGGGAGCCTTTAAAAAAAAGTAAATAGGTATTTATTGCTAAAGCGCGTACCATCATAGACCCTTCCTTTACCTTCCACCTGATGATGATGATGATGTCCTAACCGTATTCGGCCACAGCGACTGTTTCAGCACCAATTAAGAAAATCGAGGTCCAGTTTTCGGAAACAGTCAATTGCGCAGGAGATATTTAAGTGCATAACTGGACGCGCTGCCAGAAACGCACTCTCTCGTCCGTACTCCCTCAGGCCCGATGGAATGGAGAACCAGTACGATCGGGAGGGAGCAGGATGCAGGTTTGGTTGAATTTTCCTTCTCTGAACACCTGGTTGAATTGCGTTGTTAAAGAGATACCTTAGTCGCCTTTTACGACGGCTCAACAAGAAGAGGGGGGTGCTATTCTATTCTGCCGGCAGCCACCACGGCTAAGCTTCCACCTGATATGGTTAAGATCGAGCATTTGTTTGTAGATAGAAAAAAAATCTGGTTAATATCTCTTCTCTATTATCACAAAAATTTTCGGCGTCTATTATATCAAGATAATTAAAAAAAATAGTGGGATCTGCATGATAGGTTATGACTCGGGCAGTAGACTTGAGGGGGTCTGCTGGCCGGGTGAGAGGGCGGCGGTGCACGGTGTCCAGCGCGCCGCCTGGGAGACAGGTTTTGGAGGGATGGTCTTTACTCCTTCCCTTCCCAAAGAGGTAGCCTGAACAAGGCTTCTTGTTCTCTGGGTGTCTGGATGAATTTGGGTTCCTAGGCCCAGGTATAGCAATCAGAGGGACACCCCGGGGGTTTTAGTCAGTAGGAGCTTGACACACCGGGGTTGCTGCCTTCACTGCGTCCCTGATGATCCTATGCAGGATTTTCCCCCGGGATACAAAAAAAACAGGTTATGACACGTTTTATGAAATTTTAAATAGTAACAGATATATTCGTCGATCTTTCCATAGTAGTAGCCATACAAGAGCTAACTAGAAATGGCTTACTAGGTATTTTCATGGATTGATAGCGCAGTTTGTAGTAATCCTGCGTACAAAACGAAGGTCCTGAGTTGAAATCCCTGAACCAGTAAAACTTTTTGTGATGAGCTAAATAATTTAAGCGCCTGTTTCAATGTATTTTATTTCGTTCAATATACTTACTCTTCAGGTACCCCTGATTAAGTATAATTTCGGTACATTCAGTTAAATACTCCCTTCAGGTGCATCGGATCAAGTATAATTATCTTACGCATGTTATTAAATATAACTTTCAGGTGCACCTATTTCGGTTTGAAAGTCTAACACTCAATTATACCCGTCATATATATATTTTTTTAAATAAATTACTACAAAAAGTAGCCGAAAGCATATTAGAGCACAGCCGTATTAAAAAACCTTGTGAGCTAATCGATTATACGCTCACATTATGTTTTTGCCTGGCTCTAGTTGTCTATGTCACAGTATGATTCTAGACAAAAAATATATTTCCATATAATGCCGCTTGAATTATAATAATTAAATGCTTTCAAACTAGTTTCCTTCATTCAATAATTAATACAGAATGCCAGAAACAAATATTATCGCTTTATTATTATTAGAGGATGAAGACACTTTATGGATAAGTGACCGGTATCCACGCGCGGCAACGCGAGTTGTCGTAGGTTCGAATACCGCTGCGGCGAATTGATTACAGGACCCGCAGTCCCCACTAATTCGCAGAAGTAGTCACCTTGGGGTTTTTAGCAGCTAAAAGTCCGGCACACCCCGGCTGCCACCTCCTTCGCGGCCGGGACGGTCCTATGACGATTTTTCCCAAGTAAAAAAAAGGTTCGAATCCCGGCACGTGCCATTTTTCCATTAATTACGTATTTAAGCACCAAACGCTCACCTGTGCAGGAAAACATTGTGAGGTAGCTCGCATGGCGTCTAATAGAAATGCTATATGTAAACGCTCTGAGAACGGTGATCAACTGCGCTACAGGACACGTTGAACAAGAAATATAAGCACAAAGTCGGTACTGACGCTAATGTATCTCTGTTCACACCGTAAAGGATATAGCGCGATGATTTACCAATCCAATCAATCAATCAATCCTTCATCCTTTCATCCTCATCCTTTCACCTCCTCCTCCATCCTTCCATCCTTTCTCTTCATCCTTTAATAGTCGCTTTCGTATTTGGACTACACTGTACTTACCATCAGGTACTCTGTAGTCACTATGTCGAGAGAGTGTAAAAAAAAAAATAATACCAATCAAATTTTCGCATTTATAGTGTTAAGGTTACTAGACCAAAATGGCTTAAATAATTTGGGTTACAAACATTTTGATAAAATCACGAAAGTCTTTCTGTTTCTGGCTATTTGAAATTATACTGCATTTTTTATCATTAATAATTTAAAATATTATAAATTGCAAATTAATGCATAACGTCGTGTATTTACACGCTTACCACGGACTTAATTGAACATAAAAAAATTATAAAACATATATTTCATACATTTAACATGAAATATAGTAGATTTGGGATCATAACGCAAGATTGCAGTTTTACATTGGTAATATAATTGATAAAATATAGCATTTTGGAAAATAATATAATTTCTTTGTGAACATTACATTTTTATGCCATTTTCTTAATAGGAACTGATGTTTTTTGGTTTCAAAATGGCCATAATATATATGTTTTTTTTTTATAGTGTTTTGGATTCAAAACACTTCAATTCTGTGTCAAAAATGATATTAGTATCCATAAAAAAGTATATATTTTTCAAAAATTATAAATTTAAGGATGGTATTACTTATATAGAATATAAAATAAGCCTCGACTCCAAAATAATATTTTCCGACAATAACTTTAAAACTTTGATGTTATTTAATAAATTCGAACTCAAAAATCCAGTTGAAATTCAACCAAATATTGACTATTTAATAAAATTTTGATTAACTTACGGACTTTAAGTCAAAATTCGTTGTCGCCTTTATATCAGGGCATGGTCCATCCTTTAATACGTCTGCTCGGACTACGGTCAAAGACAATATCAAACAGCAAAGTAGTTTCATATTTCTAAATATTTTTTTCTTAGCTTAACACTCTACAAATGTCAATGAAACACTACACTTAGAGGTCCAACACAGGCCTTATATATGCGTGTAGGTCATATACCAAATATTTTATTCGAATAGAGTAGGATATTATAGCTCGATAAACAATCAGAAATTATTATCTATAATTTTAATAAAGTCGAATAAACAACTTTTCAAATCTTGTGTAATATAACATTTTAAGATGTAGGTATAGTTGTTAGACGAATTTGGATTGAAAAATTGGGTAAAATAAAAAGGTATATTTATATATTTATTTAATTATTTTGAAAGCTTAAAGACATCAATAAAATTAAAGACTCAATGCTAAATAGCACTATGTGCCTTCTCTACGAGTGTAACAGTTAATAACTGATTATTTATACTGTTGTAATTAACCGATTCAAAAATCCAAATCAAGTTAGAAGGAGGTGTAGCACTTGGTCCGTTCGACCTTCCGTGATATTTAAAATCATAGAAAATATAATTTAAAGGGGTCTCCCGTACATGAAAATGGGGAGGCAGGGCCAATATTTTTTCACTTTTTATATTACATATTGTGTGTCATTGTAAGATTTTTTTTAAGCAGAACCCTTTTTTCCCGTCATAATTTGGTAAGCCGACAAAGTGGTCGTTTTTAGAAATTTGTAGTGATATCAAATAATTATTTGAGTTGAAATTTATTATTTTTATATACAATTAATAATAATAACAATAATACAATTAATATTAATAATTAATGTCATATATTAAAATGATAAAAATTAAAATATAATAATCATCAAATCTCAAAAATTACATCTATGTTCTTATAACATGTAAATATGTATTTCTATAAACGTAGATACAAATTGTGAGTTAATATTTTAATAACAACGAACGTAACAATTCTGAATAAAGGTAAATTGTCCCAATATATAAAAATAAATATATAAATAATATATATCGAGTGAGTGAAAGGCTATCGATACAAAACGCTGATTACGAAAATATAAATATTACTATATCACCAAAAAATGTCGCTTAAACCAAATAGTCTTTTGCCCCTCGATGTTATATTTATGTACCTATAATATATATAAATAAAATAAATAATAAAACTGAAGATGTCACGCCAAAACGTGAAACATTCTACATTTATTTGCACCCTGAGTTCTCAGACCCGGGTAGAGTGATTGGATGGACACCTCAGCGGTTTTTAGTCAATAGCAGGTCCGCTGCACTCACAGCGCCTTTGAAGGTCTTTTGCCGGATTTTCCTCCAGGTTACAAAAAAGGAACCATCCTGGCTGCACAGGGTCGTGACAGTCGTGATATATCGTACTTGTACCGGTTAAAAACCATGAGATAAATTGAAGATGACTATTTCGCGCTTTGACGAGGCACTATGTTCCTTGTAAGAAATCCTTCACTACATACAAGCCTGTGGTTTTATTCGGTATGGGAATTGAAGTCGCGACCTACAAAAGTCGATAGCCGCAAATCCAACTGTTAACCGATTTAGTTTTTATGTTCAGCAGTTGGCCTCGCTACATTCTCATTTAATATCCATACAGATATTTATAGATTTAAATCTGCTTGCATAAAAACCTGTTTTTATATAATATTTTAATGCATCCGTCAATAATTTCCTTAGATATATTTAGTTCGAGGCATATAAGTTTAACTCTATGTGAAAGAGTTGAAAACAGTTTCACGTACATACAAATGTTTAAACGCCCTAAATTAATACATGATAATAGACTTGTCTATTTTAAAAAATATCGCCAGAGAGGCGAATAGGTACAAATTTTAATTGACACATTTCAAAATTTCGTATTATCTTTATTACAGACAAACACAGAGGGAGATAGCAACTTATTCGTGCGCATACACACACGTAGAGAATGATAAACGCTTGCATAAAATAAAATAGAGAATTGAGAGAGAGGAAAGCACGTAAATACATGCGCTCGCATAGCTGGTGAGAGAGAGAGAAAAACACACACAAACAGACCGACATATCAAATGATTAAATAGCTCTACGAAATTACGGGACAATGAACTTTTGTTAATGTGCATAAACTAACAAACCTTTTATCAATGAAAAGTCAGTAGAATTAATGAAACACATTAATTTTAAATTGTAATACAATACTTCGGTACAACTGTATCAAAAGTTCAACGATCTCAAAGTTTCAAATATTCTTTCCAAAGTCATAAAAATCTAGACAAATGATGTTATAATTAGTACTGTCCAATATATAATTTCCCATACAACTATAGGAAAAAAGCCTGAAAATTAATCAAGTCCAAAGATGCAGTTGCCAACAGTAATAAAAAAGAGGGAAGATAGTCTATTGAAATATGAAATCATTTGAAGATTACCGTCGGATGCTTGCAGCTGCTGGAATCGCGAACGATTAACATTTAACGGACCGGCCACGTAGATCTACGTTTTTGCTTAAATATTAGGTAAGATGCGTTAGTTTTTTTTTTATTATACAGATTTTTTTCTTGGTGCCATTCGTTAGCACTGGTGTGTGTGAGTTGGCGAGGAAGAAGAAGGGAATCCGGGAATTAACTTACTTGTATAGGTCCCGGTCCACGGCGATGGTTCAGGCGCTCACACCACAATTTCACTCGTTGAGGGGGTTAAGCAGAGCGTTCGAGTTTTTACAAATGTATTACACAGCGTTGTAGCGTTTTAGATAGTTTTTAAAGAGTTTATCAAAGCGAGCACGGTTCAGTTTTCGAAGCGTTCGAACCCAGAGAGAGGAAAACGGATGAAGAAGGTAAGGAGATAAAAATGTCGAGTGAGTGTTGGCAGTGAAAAAATATATAGAATATAAAAGAACATACGAGTATATATAAAATAATAAATAATATAAATGTAAAATAGTTAATAAACGGCGCAAACAAGCACTATCTGCCTGTTGTTCCTACGGTGTAGTTTTGATTTTAGGAAGTATTAAATCCATACAATGATACGTATAATGTTTATTTAATTCCCCTGAAAAATGCCCGGAAACTAGGAAAGACAGCAGATTCGGCCCGTCCGTTAAGTGTTAAGGTAGACTATGAATTATGTATTGTATATATGTCACTATCATGTGGTTCCCCAAGCTTATTCCGTGAAGAATTTACAATTTCATGCCTTTTGAATATGCATTTGAGTTTTATCGCCTATTATGTTTAAAAGGATCTCCAGTTTACTTAACAGTTGTTTTGCCTTGGTTTCAATCGGATGTCCAAAGTTAAGGTCACAAATCACGTTTTCTATATTATTAATGTACGAAATCTAGCTAGCAAGTTTTTAGACCTAAGCAACGGTAGCAAGGACAACCAGCAGCTTATCTCAGTGCTAATTATTCTTATCTTTATATTTGCATGTGTAGGAGATTACATAAGTTTTGCAATCCATCAACAGAACAGAGAGTGGATTTTACGGACAAAATTCTTAAATAAACTACAATTAATTAACACAAAGCGTCAGGATGAGTTATACTTGACTTAAATAAATAAATAAATTGACTAACAGCTTTTTATTACGACTTATTTGTAGTTTAGTGTTCTTAAGAGATATATTCTCCCATTCCACTATCCTCATTTAAATATATGTAACTCAAAGGTGACTGACATAGTGATCTATCAGCGCACAGCCCAAACTACTGGATGGATCGGGCTGAAATTTGGCATGCAGGCTTACCTACTTCACCTATGAAGTCTGCTTTGCCATGACAATAAACAAGTCTCAGGGGCAAACTCTCAAATTTGCGAGTATTGACTTGAGAGAACATTGCTTCTCTCATGGACAGTTTTATGTTGCTTGCTTACGAGTAAGTTCACCCAATAGCTTGATAGTTTTAGCGCCTAATAACAGATTAGTTAAGAATATTGTGTGCAAAGAAGTTTTGTAGGCCCTAATTTTTTTACATACGCTAAACAAAAGTAAAGCCGCAAGAACTATACCTAATTAATAAAATGAATTCTTAACGCGGCGAAGCCGCGAGCAAAAGCTAGTTTCATCATAAAACCAATAGATATCGTGTCGGATATCATCTGTATGTGGTGGACGTTCCTTATATCCACACGAATAAATTCGCTTCTACATTTATCACGCGAAAAGCTAAGGAGTGTAATATGCTTCCAACGACCGTTTTTCTGCGTTCTTTTGGTTTTGGGAGCCTTTAAAAGAAGAGTGAATATGCCTTTGTTAGGTAGACTGATTACATCGTCGGACTCATCTTCACAATCCACTAAGTGTGATTGAGTTCATGCGTGTGCTTGTAAATTATAAGAAATAAATTACATAAAATACATTTTTTTTAATTAGATTGCGTTCTACAGTGTGCTTATCAGCAAAAGCTTCATCCAATGTTTCCACTTAGCTTTGTCAGCTGCAAACCTTGTCCACTTTTTCCTGCTACAGCGGCTCATGTCTCCGATTCTCTTCAATTTTAATTTATCATCTATTTTAGGGTGTCAGAAAGTTTTATCCTGTGCCTTATGTCCGTGTCCCTTATTTTATCTTTAATTTTACTCCCGGCATGTTTTCACAAAAATTAATCAGTGATACATTGCTCATCTTGCCATTCGCGTATAATTTATCTTCGTCTGCAATGACCAACATATTTACACATTTATTTGCTTTTATTTTTACCATTTTTAAATATAGATTTCACAAAGACTTTTTGCTAATAAACCGAACAGCGAATCATTTTACTAAAATTACAAAGAATGTATTTAAAAAAAGTAAAATATAAGCATTTGTGAACATGACTTCTGAATATGTAATAAAACTGGTTCCATTACTACTCGCGTGCGGATAATGACTGTCAATAACTTAGATCGTTATTTGCGTAGCGTTTTCGCGGACATTTGACAGAGCGCACACTTTATATTTAAAAACTTGTTACGATCATTTAACCCTCAAAGCTATTTATTATCTATTACTTTTTTTAAGATAGAGTCAGGCTTGAGACGTAGGAATGGATGTTATTATACGTATAATGTAACGCTGTCGTAATATGTCCGATATTGTAGACTATAAGAGCTCGGTTTATTTTCAGATTATATTCGTTTAAATCAGGGCTAGGATTTATTAAATGCAATTTAATATTGTTAATAAGCTGAGTTGTACTATTAATGAATAAAATGATAAATGTCATGGCATACTATAGAAAAAACAAGTTAATATTGCAACGAAATTTACCTACCAAAATATATCGCAAGGAAACAACTAAAGATTTTTTACTTAGATTAAATGTCAAGTTGATGTAAGTTTTTATAGCAACAAACCAGTAAATATAATTTGCACAAATGCGAAAGAGATAATTTGTAATAACCGTTCATTTAGAAAGATGCAGAGTGTGTTGTTTTATTCCCAAACGCAAATTACGTCCGTTTTGTCCTTAACCCATAAGCATGTGAAAGGTTAAATATTGAAATTCACACGGAATAATACATATTTTTCTGGGCACAAATTGGGATTTCATTCCAAAAGTGTTTTTAATATCAGACACCCACTCCAATAAGCTTGAGGTATTTATATATTTTAACATAATTTTAGAAAAATATTTATAATATAGTAATAAACTATACACATAGTTTATCCAATTTTATGATTTACTTTGACCTTTATTTTAGTGAGAGAATATTAAAATCTTATTTTAATTCTAGCATATTATAGTAAAATTATACATTCCAGTTTATAAAAAGTATTTTTCATATATATTTTTATACAAACGACATGTATAAATTATCAATTTTATGGGCTTAACTTGCTAAAGCACCCATCTTCATGCGCCCACATTTCTAATCATCGAAAATTGTGTTATACCCTTTTTTAGGTATTTATAATATTAACTCTGTTACATTCAATATTTTTCTTCTGTTTTCGGGGGCGGACCGCATTTTACCCCACTATTTATATAACAAGGACGCACCGTGTGTGTCGAAGCAAGTAAGATTTGAAAAAAACTATCCTTCGTCAGTTCCTCTCGAATTTTGCAATGTTCTCGTGCGTCTTTGGGCTTGAATACCCTTAAACACAATAAATCCAGCTCTGAGGTCGTTAATGATTAGTGTACGTTTAAATATTACTGTGACACTGAATAAAATGGTGTAACACTCAAATTTTAAGTATTTATTGTCTCCACCACACTCTTGCTTCATTTTCCATAGGAGTGGAATTCTTATTACGACTGCGAACGGGTTAAATATAGATTTAGTCTATCCTGAAGATTAGTTTTAAAGATTGATGAAAACATTTTTAGAAATTGAACCAATTAATTTGGAAGCTGATCTCTTACATACAAACAAACAAAGAAACAAATAATATAACATTTTAATAATGTAATATTATTATATTATTTTTGTTTTGTTTATAAATATTAGTTGTATCATAAACAATACTACAATAACTTTATTATCTAATCTTATATAAGACTGGTTTTGAAAGTTCGCCGTTATAATATGTGCACAACATTAATGTTATTACAACAAAACTCCGAGTAAATAAATGTATTTTGAGCTGAACGATTTGCGAATCGCATCCTGAAACTCTTTTTTGGCTGTGGATTGTAAAAATCGATTATGTCGCTCAATTACACTTAAATGCATGAATTTTATTTATACTTTAAAATAATATATATCTTGCAGATAAATACACTACAATGCAGGGAAAAATAGATAAAAATATATATATAATATTTTTTATACTGATTTTTTAAAAAACCTTATGTTGCAGATATACAATAACACTGTGCATTTACTGTACGCTATTGTATTTAAGTGGTATGTTGCAGTTTTTCATCATTATGCATTTAAGGGTTAATCTATATCTTCCAGGATGCCGTTCAGCAGCTTCCAGTTACCCGATAACGTTTCCAAAATCGTCGGAAAGCCGATCGGTTACAATTAATAGCTACTTTTTACGCTGTGAACATCGACCTTAAGGCGTACCCAGAGCGCGTAATATTTCTTTCCGAGTCAAATGGCGACAGGACCTTTTGCTAAAAACGCAAATCTTTTCTTTAAAATTATGTTTTTATATATACACAAATTCTCCGAATTTTCGTTTTTAATTCTTTATTTTTGTCTTACTTTTTATTCGAATTTGTTCTTCATTAATAAACTTTATTAGCGATGTGAGTGATAAGGAACAAAATTAGCCTAAAGATTAACATAAATCAGTAAAATAATTTAAAATGCAAATCCAGTCTTGCTTAACATGATATGCAATACAACGCGGCAGACCTCCGGCAATAATATGTGCTCGATTATGTCGAATGTCAACTTAACAAATTATATTTGAGTGGAATACGTAAGTCATAAAATATATTACGATAGAATAAATATCTATGACATATCTCTGGATACTGGACTCTGGATAAATATCTATGACAATATAGCTCTGGACTGTAACGGTCAGGAGACCTGAAAACGTAGCCATTTCAAATAAACCTGTAAACTTAAGAGGTTTTTATTGTATAAGGCTGACCTTCAGGCCTTGCATGGAATATTGTACGCATCTTTCAGCTCAGATTTCAGATTCTTTTCTGCTCAGTACTTGCTTGACGCCATGGATAGGTTGCAGCGGAGGGTTGTCCGCATTGTGAATGATCCACACGTGACTAAGCATCTTGAACCGCTCCAGTTGCGCAGAGATGTTTCCTCACTGAGCGTTTTTTACCGTCTGTATCATGGCGAGTGTTCTGAAGAGTTGTTTAACCTTGTTCCACCCTCTCCCTTCCTGAATAGAACCACGCGCGCGGGTTTACGCAGTAACAGCTTTACGGTATCTCACATCTCGGCTAGGACTAAGAAGTTCTCTAACTCCCAATTTTGCCGTGTCTTAGGTGTGTGGAATGGTTTTAAGAGCGTGTTCCCACCATCCTATGATATGAGGTCCTTTAAGCGTAACGTGAAAAAATATGTGCAAGCCGGCATAACCCCTGCGAAGACCGATGGGTTAGTATGCCACAGGTTTTTCTTTACTGTTGATACTCATTGTCGTATTTTGGACTGCACCATACTTTCCATCAATTGTGGTGGGGTAACTGTTCCAATACAGCATTTAAAAAAATGGAATATTATATATAGATATATAGTATTCATTTTTTGCTGGTAGGACTATTGCCCGAATTGGGTCGTGACCACAATACACAAGTGTAAAGCCCGTCATAGTGACTTGCTTTGGCCTGTCGCGTTTCGGCATCAGCTTGTGTATATCCAGTAACTCATATACCTAGAGACCTTCAGCCGTGGTATATGTGGGTTGACATGGCGACGGAGACTGTCATCGGAATTTCATCCTTTGATGGTCGCTTTCGTTGTTGGACTACACTGCACTTACCATCAGGTGCAGCGTAGTCACTTTGTCGAACCAGTGAAAAAAAAGATATGAAAATAATATATAATGCTAACAATAATGCGCCGATATTTTTTTTTTTGTCAAATAGAATAAGTTTATATTGTGGTTTGGTTATGTAGAGTACTTAACAGGAAATAAAGGATAAAATATAATTTATATAAAAATTACTCAAATCATTTAGTACCCGGAAAAATTTAAATTGCCCCTTAATTATGTCTTATAATTATGTCTTATAATTATGTCTTATAATTATGTTTTATATTATATTTTTTATATTTACGACTTTTCTAAAAACTGGTATTAATATATGAACGTGTATAATACTCGGAAAATGTCCTTGACGAAGGCAGTGTGTGTGTGTGCAAACACTGTCTAACAGTGAGGTACTTAGAGGTGTTGATGCACCACTTACCAGAAGTAGACATGTTGGCCTGCTTACAAGTCAACCGCTTGTCGATAGAATCAGAAGCCATATTTGGTGATATAGTAATATCTTAATATATATAAATCTCCTGTCACGATGTTTGTCCGCGATGGACTCCTAAACTACTAAACCGATTTTAATGAAATTTACACACCACGTGAAGTTTGATCTAATTTAAAAGATAGGATAGTTTTCATCTCAATTCATAGTCGCAATATTATTTTATTGCAAATTATTTGTTTATTATTTAGCAGTCATAATTTACAGTTAGCTCCAACCGATTCTAAAAGATGGCGCTATCCGTTGAGTGGAATGAGTAATTATTCAAAAACCAGTCACAGCAAAGCGTGGCTGGTCTGCTATAATTTATATGGCAGAACAACGTTTGCCGAGTCAGCTAGTATATATATATATATATATATATAAATGTCGCTTAAACCAAATAGCATTTCACCCCTCGATATATTTATTAGGTCAAAGGTCAAAAGTACCAGGAAAAAACGATCACTAATTAAGGACTGCGAAGCCATGTGTTAGATTTATGGGCAGTCGGTGAATTCGGCAAATACGAAACAGTTTTACTCGCATACACTAATTATAATTAATATATTATAACTAGCTCGTGACATGTATAACACATTTATGTGATGTCGACATTCTATCTTCTACATTTAGCTTTCTTTAAAAGATTGGTGAGAAAAAAATTGTGAGTTTAAAATTTATTTTCTTTTTGTTGTATTTGTTTTATCTTTGTATAATTAGTTAGTATTGTTTTGTAGCTTGATTTTTATTTTGTTTTTTTTTTATCTTCATTGACTTTTTTATCGTTTATATATTGCTGTACGTTTTCCCTAAATTTAAAAATTCATTACATAAAATAAACTAACTTACCCTTTTTTAACCCAGGGAAACCCGTTATGGGCTCTCAGGGGGCAGGGCCACCCCCCGGTGTGTCGGACTTGCACCGACTAAAACCCCTGGGGTGCTCTTTCTCCCGTCTACCGGGGCCAAGTCTGTGCCAGCTTCCTCAGCGCCCGGCGACATCTGGCCTATTATGGAAGGCCTCGACGCGCCACTGGCTCACCTTCTTCGTCTTGGAGCGATGCGTGGGAACACATCGCGCACCGCTCTCGCCTTGAAAATGTTGGGCGCCACCGAAAACTAATTAACACTAAACTAATATAAACACTAGTTGACTCGGGAACTGCGTACTACCATAAATGTCGAGCTACCTTAATCACTCCATCTTATATTTTAGCCCTACTATATTTATTCTATAATATTTTACGTATAAACACAATTAATGTTGTCAAGAGCGCGCCGATCGATAGAAAACGAGCTAAAACGGGCTTGTCCCACATCGTACCTTGATAAAGGTTAGGGATTGAGGTCAGAGGTCAGCAAACTGAGGCTCTTTCACAAGCAATTACTGACCTATTTTTTATTAAGCAGATATAATTACTTAAATAATACTTCGCAACGTGAAGTAAATGTGAGAGTGTGTGTGCCTCTTTGGAAATCAATTAACCATCTTCGTACCAAAGCAAGCCCTTGTAGACACGACTTAAATAAAATGAAATGTATTTATTTCGCCACAAACTAGCAAAAAACTAGAGATTTAAATACAGTAACAGAAACAACATACAGAAACAAAAGAAAAATACAAAAACACATAAACATGGCGAAAATGGGACCTTCATCAGCTTAAAGCCACAGAAGAAATCTGCAGCGCTGATTTTCGTGAAGGGCCCCGGTCGTGTTACATCTTATTAAGCAATAAAAAAACAGAAGCAATAGCATACCATATAGCTTAAATAATTTTAAGTATAAAGTATAATAATAAGTAAAGGTAATAGCAATACACCCACTCAAAAAAACACTTAGAAAATGGTAGCAAAATCCATCCATCCTATATTAAGTATGACTGTGGAGCCCATATTTAGACAATGCATCATCTTTTGCATTATCCTGGGGCACCGAAGTCGCGCTTGGATCTCATTGAGGCCAATAATTCTGCTATCGATGTGGCGTCTTACTGGAAAAAATACATCTGAGTACCATGCTATCGACGTGAAGAAGCAGATTACAAATTCAATTTAAAAACAGTGTTAACTTTTTTTTAATATGACAATATATAACCTAACCTAACCTCTAAACCTATCAATAAAATAAAACTGTATTATTTAAAATTAAACCGTTATGAGTAGTGACGTGCATAGCGTATTTGGACAGGGTAGGCAGATTCACATAATGAATTTGAATATTATATAATGATAATAATTATTATATTACTTTCATAGGGAAGATAGATGGCGTGAAAATGGAATAGATTTGAATATAAAGGGTTCCTTTTTTTTTTCTTTAAATTAAAGGAATTTTCCAGGAAATTCCAGACTTCTTTATCGTAAGGGCATGCAATGCTGTCATGCATTTATGGAATGAACTCTACAGGTTATGAGTATGTATTATAACAAGGTTATATGATTGATTTAACCATATTAATTTTATTAATTAAATAGTCTATGGTTGTAAAATTGTGTGCTACGAATTCACTGACTGTCCAAAAGCCTGATATATGGCTTCGCAATTTTTAATATGTGATTTTTATTTTCCTTTGAAATTTAGAACTAATAAACAAATAAAAATGTTATTATTTTATTTAATTAAAACTAAAGGTACGTTTTTTTTCGGCAGGATCATTTGCTTTTAGCCAGGAAAGGCTGTCCAGCTTCATAGGACAAAGGGCGCGAGCACAAGGTGCTCAATCACCGAGTTATGAGTTTGGAGGTAACGCAAGAATACCCCTATGGGTACGAACCTTGACTTGAGCAGTCAGCAAGGGTAAGAACCTAACATGGACCTACCGGCGTTTTGAAAGCGACTGCCTTGAGAAGAAACTCAAGGCTACGTCGTAGTGCGTAATGCCTAAAAAATTATATAAGCAGCTATTAAAAACAACTCGCAGATCGATCGAGGCCAGCGCGGGTCACATCGTATTTGTACTTGACGTAGGTTAGGGATCTAGGCCAGAAACAAATCTGTGGGAGTAACAACTCACTTTCACACATTTTATATTTACGCGGGCCGGGATAAGTAGTTGACTTATGCCGTTGCAGAAAATGCACCCTCGTAGGCGGGATGATTTTTATAAATAAAAATTGCAATAATTTGAGACAAATCAAAAGAAGTACTTACCGTAGGCAGCGGTATTCGGGCACTTCACAAAATCACTCACTTTGTATGTGGTTGTATGTGAATATGTGGAGTATGGTTTTGAGAAGGATTTGTATGTGTTGCCAGTTTGAAAGAATTATTAAATGCGATTATAATGAAGAAGGATGCGATGCGATGTTTAGTTTTAAATGCGAGAGCGTTAAAAAAGTAAGTGAATTAATGAAATACGCCAGATGGCGTTGGCGATTAGGTGCGTTTACATTGTTATTATTTTAAGGTTCTGGGGTTGCGCCTTTTGGCGTGACTAATATTTAAAACAGTGTTCTTTGAAAACAAGTCCAACAAGTGTATCACAGAATAGCAGAACATTTGTTTTCTTTATATAATTACTAGCTGACCCAGCAAACGTTGTTCTGCCATGTAAATTATTTCTAGTGAATATTTTCTGTATTTTATATAATATATAAAATGTGCATTGTAAAATAGTATCTAATTTAATTATGTTTATGGTTCCCAATTTTGGTCATAGTGGCTTCCACATAAAAGGTAGATATATGCTGTCGCGGACTTTTATTTAGAACTATTCAAGACAAACAATCCTACGGTACATCATCTTTGTGTAACTCCATTGGTTTATTATATTCTTCAGTTGTATAGTTGTTCATATACACACAGTACACCTTCAGTCGTTCGGTATATGTGGGCCGACATAACGATGGCGACTATCAACGGATTTTCGTCCCTTGGCGGTAGTTGCTGTTCCTGGACTACACTGTGCTTTCCATCAGATGCACTGTAGTCACAAAGTAGTTATCGAACCAGTATAAAAAAACGACTTTCCAGCTACAACTGCCTGCGGATAGTCGCTGCGGTTAGGTAAATAAAGCTTCAAGTACATCGAACATTTTAAATGACTTACTCACCCTTCAAGCAATACTTATTTTTCATTAAAAAAAGCAGTTATTGCCAACCCACATCAGTTTTGATTCGTTAAGCATTTAATGACATGCTTAGCATAAAAAGTGAGTAAATTATTATGTTAATTAATATCGTTGGCAATTCCCAGCACCGATTGACTACGAAGGAAGTATATTTTTAGACACAAACATTTATAAATAGTTATCAATGTCAATAAATAAATTAATATTAATTTATTAATTATGAATAACTAGCTGTCCCGGCAGACCTTGTTCTGCCCTATTTCTCTAAAACAAAGTCACATTGTTTTTTTTAATGTTAATAGCTTCCCCGTCAGATTTTTTGGAAATTGTTTGAAGCAACCTGGCCTTAATGCTATATGTATAAAAATTGACAAATGTTGACATTAATATTTATACGTCACTCAATAATTGTTTTGCCTTCCCGGAACCCGTTCACTAACATTTAAGCTTTATGGTATGGTGTTAAAGTTCAAATTGACTTATAACAAATCTTTTGTATGAGAATGTAGAAAAGTGGTGTTTTTAGACTTTTCAGACAATTTTTTTAATTTTTCTCTCCGTAATAACCTTGCCCAGACTACAACAAACACAACAAAAAAGAAATCAGCCAAATCGGTTCAGCCGTTCTCGAGTTTTGCGATTTCAACACATTAACGATTCATTTTTATATTATAGACTAGCTGACCCGGCAAACGTTGTCCTGCCATATAAATTATTTCTAGTAAATATCTTCTATATTGGACAAATATTGATAATACGATACGATACTAACGTCACTCAATTGTTTTGCCTTCCCGGAACCCGTCCACTAACATTTAAACTTTATGGTATGGTGTTAAAGTTCAAATTGACTTTTAAATATTATTACGATTTTTTTGTATGAGAATATAGAAAAGTGTTGTTTTTAGACTTTTCCAGACAATTTTTTTAATTTTTCTCTCCGTAATAATCATCCCCAGACTTCAACAAACACAACAAAAAAGAAATCAGCCAAATCGGTTCAGCCGTTCTCGAGTTTCGCGCTTATCAAGACATTTAGCGATACATTTTTATATTATAGATTACGGACATATTGGGGAAATTATTTAGACTAGATTTTTTTATTAATACAAACATCTGATTACAGCATACTTTTCTGAAATATTATAATAAACAACATGCACGCGCCCAAAGTCAAGCTGATAATATAATATTAAATAGAATATCATGAAACGATATGTTCCAAGTTGACGGATTGTAATATACTAATTTTAATTACAATACGTTTAATCAATCAATCTATTTATTGCACTCCACAATGTATACACGTAGATGGGCAAAATGTAACGAATAACGATTACGATTACATTTTGCGTTTCATTATTAATATGACAGCATTTTGCTCATCTATGTTTTAAACAGTACGGAATTCTCAATTGCATACCCATTTATGGATCTTTAGTGTTTTGAAGGGATTTAATCATGATTACAGATCAACATAATTAAAATTACGAATTCATTTTGTAATCATTAATCAGATTATATTTTGCCCATCTCTGTGTATACAGATCACAATAAGTTTTCTTTAGTTACAATTCCATGACCCTTTTGAGTATCATGATATTAATACAGATAGAAGAAGGCTTCAATATTGCTACGGAAATATAAAATATATATACACACACATCTATTTGTATATGGCACATTCTATATCTTATATCTATGTATTCGCGAGCATGCGCACGTACAGGTCCACACAATCACATACACCATACCACTTTTTATATTTTATGCGGTGTCGTGTATCACGAAATTTTTGAAAGTTAAAAAAAATCATTATAAAACAAAATGAGGACTGAGATTAGAGCGATTTTCTAGCTGTGCTTAAAAGCGCCTTGTTGCTTCATATATAATAATTTTAGTTCTCCTTACACAATATTTATTATTATAATATTTATATAAAATACTAGCTGTCCCGGCAGACTTGTTCTGCCCTATTTCTCTAAAACAAAGTCACATTGTGGACTGTACCTGCCTCTCTCGCGACTAGTCACCGGGTCGAGGCTGCACAGGCGTCGGCTCCTCGTCAGCTCCAAGCTCCTCAGCGGTCGCACGGACACAAATCGCTACGCGCTCGCGCATGTATAGCGGAGAGA
Source organism: Automeris io (assembly GCA_036320925.1). NCBI lineage: Eukaryota > Metazoa > Arthropoda > Insecta > Lepidoptera > Saturniidae > Automeris > Automeris io. The sequence continues at coordinate 2,519,665 of JAUDJH010000018.1, forward strand.
GATAGAGATTCACTCGCGGAACAGTCTTCGTATTGACAGTTGGCTAACGTCTTTGTAGAACACTAGCGCGGGTTTGAGCGGGAGCGGGTTCGTCCTTATTCCACGGTTGCGGGCTTTGTTCTTGAGGTGGAGAAAGAGTCACTCGCGTAAGTCTTTGCGTAATAACACTTGGTGGACGCCTTTGTAGAACGTTAGCGCGGGATTTAGCGGGAGCGGTGTGCGGTGTGTGAGAACGTACTTTCTCCGCGGGCTCGGGCGTCTCACTAATTACTCTTTTGAAGCTTTTTGAAAAGCGTCGCTTGCTTATTTTGGCGTCATAATGCGGTGATTTTATTGGTTGATTTTAGCGGCAACCAATGATTTTTTAGCGTGAAAGAGCGGTTTGTCCAAAGTGTGGAAAAGGGAAGGAAAATATAAGGATAGCGGGTTAAATATTTAAATTGGCTTGTCCATTTCTGGCCTGCCTTGAGGGAACTCCAACATGTCTCTTCGTAATTATTATATAATTGCGGTTTATTAATTTTAAAGCGGTATTTAGCGTTTTTTTTTTAAGCGGTGTTTAGCGGTTAGTTTTTTTTTATTTATTTATTGCGTTGGCAATGGCGCAACGTGGCGAAAATTTTGAAGAAAACTGTCACTTTTAGTTTTAATTTTTAATACGTGGTTAATTCCGTTCTTGCCAGGATATACCTCATCTACCTCACCTAGAGGGCAGCAAAGGATTGGAAGTTTATCTTCTCTAAGAATAACTACTTGCCCTTTTTGTATTGGGATATTCACTTTGGAATCCGGTATACACTTTGTGTGTGTCTTTTCATAGCGGAACTTAAAATTGGTGATAACAGCTTTTATCAGCTGCGACAATAAATGTGCAGCTCACAATTCTTAGCGGTCAAGTGTTGTCTTTTTAAGCGGTGCGATTAGCGAAAGAGAGCAAAACAATATAACGTTTTGTGCGGGCGATTCAAGTGAACCCATATGAATAAATGTTACAGCACCATAACATTTTTCGCTAGCGTCAGCTAAACTAAGCAACGCTATGTTAGAATGCGAAGAAATGCCTTAGAATATTAATGTTATTTAAGTAATCAAGTTCTTTGATAATTTGAGATCATGCGTGAGTGATATCTATTGAAACCTTCATTCCAATTTAGATTGCGTTACTAACATTATTTTGTATGATAAGTTTCATACGAGCGGTAAGCGGTGCAAGTAGACCGAGAAGGTCATATAAAGAAGCGGTTTGAGCGAGAATTGTGCGTTTTGTAAAAGTAGTATTAATATATTAAAAGTATTTTAAAATAAAATTAGAGAGTAGAATTTAAGAAATTACGTTTATAAGGAGAACGCGTTTGCGAGTAATTTTTAAAAGATAAAGAAGCAATATAGCGGTCGTCTGATTGACGCGAGGCATTTTCTGTGAAAATGCGTTCACACTTAAGGTCATCAGGACTTAATACTTTTCGCGGAGGAATAGCTTCGAGATTTCTGAATGTTTGTATTGATTCATTGTGAGATAAATCATCATTATTAATTAATGCGTGAAATGAATGTTTATTATTCTCATGCCCAGTATGAACGGGCAAGAATGAGTCGCATTCTGCTTGACCCATTAAAATGTATCCTAATGTGGATTGTAATGCAATAATAGATGAGTGCGGACATTCAATTTTGTTTGATAATAGCAATTGAGAGAATAGAGATACACCAATAAGACATTCGATTTCTGAAGGAATGTGGAAATATTCATCCGCTAATTGAATATTTTTAAAGTAATCTAAAAATTTTGTATTTATCTTTTTATCAGGTAACTTTCGTGAGATATTATTAACTACAGCGGCTTTAATTGTATATTTATATCTGCTATCATAGCGTGACATAAACGTGATAGTTGTATGTCCTAATACCGATTTTTTGGATAATCCCATACCATACACTTTAGAAGGCTTGTATGCTATGGGGAGATTGAAGCGGCGACAGCACGACTCAGTAATAAAATTTGCGTTTGAGCCGGTGTCTAATAATAAGCGAATCGATGAATTTTTATTAGTGTTATTTAATACATTAACACAAGCGGTAGGTATTAAATCGTATAAATAATTATTATTTGAAGCGGGAGGATTTGATGTCATTAAACATTGCGAATACTGAGCAAGATTCTGCTCAGCATGCGGTTGCGTATTTGCAGCGTTTAGTTCAATGCGTGCTGGAGACACAGCGGTGTGCGAACTGAACTCAGTGCCCTCAGTTCGACGTGGTTGTAAAGCAACGTTAGCTAGATGCGGCGTAGGCGCAGCGCGATAAGCGGTTTGGTTGTTCGCGGACCACAGGTTCTGCTGCGGGCGCGTAGGTGAAGCGCGGTGAGCGGATTGATTATACGCGGCGTGCGGGTTCTGTTGAGGGCGCGTAAGTGAAGTGCGGTAAGCGGGTTGGTTGTACGCGGGGTGCGAGTTGCGTTGTGTGTAAAAATTATTTAAATGTATCATCGTATGATGACGTTTATTGCAAATATTGCAAGTGCGGTTAGATTTACATTTATTAGTCGAGTGAAATCCAAGACAATTTTTACTCAAATTATTTTTTATTATTATTTCGTATCTTGTTTGCGGCTCTAAATTTCGGAACTCAGTACATAAGTATAAGGCATGCTTCACACTGTGACAAACAATGCATGTTGCATTGTAATTTGGTGCGGGCTGGTTTACTACCAAAGCTTGGAGCGGTTTATTTTTAGGATAATTATAACTTTTAAAATTTTCATTAGAGTTGACACGTTTCGGCTGAGAATTAAGTTGTAATTGCGGTCGTGATAAAACTTTGCTCTGTTCTTTGACAAAAGCAGATAGCGAACTAAAAGAGGGCATTTTTTCTTTGCGGTGTTGTTGGTCGAATAGTTGAGCGGTTTCTTTATCTAATTTACTCAAACCAACACTAGTAATAATAAAATCAGATAAGTCATCAATATTTAAGAGTTTTAATGCCGAAACTGAAGCGCAATACGTTTCTATAAAATTATCTAAATTTTGTGAAGAAGCGGTTATTAGAGGTTTGAAACTAAATATCTTTTCTAGATATTTATTAGCCAATGTTCTAGGGTCTTGGTAACGTTCCACTAGCATGTTCCAGATCACATGGTAGTTGGATGCAGTGGGCAACACTTCTGATGTGATAGATAAAGCAGGCCCTGACAATTTCGAAACTAAATACTGAATGCGTTCCGAGTCAGTTAAGTGTTTATTATTATGTATAATTTCTTTGAATTTTTGATAAAAAAGCGGCCATTTTTCAGGTTGTCCTGAAAATGGAATCAAATCTAAAGTTGGCAGTCTATGCTTTGGTTTAGGAATTTGAATACCCGTATCACATGAATCTTAGTTTAATGAAGATTCAAAATATTTAACGCGGTTATATAAATCGTCAAAAGCTTCTACGGCCTTAAATGACGGCTCAAAATCAGGATTTAATTCCTCTTTGCGAGTGTTAAGTTTTTCAATAACTTGGATAAACTCGGTGCGAATTTTTTCAATATTAAATGCATTTGCTAAAAATATTTCCTTCTCTTCGAGAGTTGGTGAGATGTTAATTGAGTCATAGGCTCTCTGAACCATAGAAAATAATGATTGGCTTTTAGCCTCAAGAACTTTTATTGAAGTCATTTTTATATTATAAACTTTATTAATTTAATAATGCGAATGCGATAATTATTATTTAAAGCCGAGTATAATTTTTAAGTATCTTTATAAAATAATATAATAATTCAATAATTCGTTATAATAGTTTTAAAAGAATGAAAATTAATTTTAATTTGGTGCGGTGCGGAATAAACTATTTTGAAATTTGGATCCGTATAGAACGGGCCTTATCTTATAGTTCACGGTAGGTCAAGGTTACACGTGTTCTATTTTTGGAATTTTGCAAATCAAGCTTACGCGCTTGAGACAATTTAAAAATGAAAGTTTTAACTTCACGAAGCGATTATTGTTATTATTAACAAAGCGAGTTAATTTTTATTAGAAATATTTTATATTATATTTATTGATGCGACCTATTTAATTATTCTTTTGAATAAGGATATTTTAATTATTACGTGATTATTACACGTCGAAATATTTATTTGGAGCGATTAGGCGGGAATAATTTTTTATTATTAGAACACAATATGGCGGAGCAATGCGTCAGCGCGGGAATGTGTCGATGCACGTTTTTGGCGGTAAAATGTTTGAAGCGTCTTTTTGAATTTTATATGTTTTTAGGAATTTAGGATTAGGAGAAAGGAACTACAAGGATCCGGACTCGAGGGACCACACCTGGACTGTACCTGCCTCTCTCGCGACTAGTCACCGGGTCGAGGCTGCACAGGCGTCGGCTCCTCGTCAGCTCCAAGCTCCTCAGCGGTCGCACGGACACAAATCGCTACGCGCTCGCGCATGTATAGCGCAGAGAGATAGAGATTCACTCGCGGAACAGTCTTCGTATTGACAGTTGGCTAACGTCTTTGTAGAACACTAGCGCGGGTTTGAGCGGGAGCGGGTTCGTCCTTATTCCACGGACGCGGGCTTTGTTCTTGAGGTGGAGAAAGAGTCACTCGCGTAAGTCTTTGCGTAATAACACTTGGTGGACGCCTTTGTAGAACGTTAGCGCGGGATTTAGCGGGAGCGGTGTGCGGTGTGTGAGAACGTACTTTCTCCGCGGGCTCGGGCGTCTCACTAATTACTCTTTTGAAGCTTTTTGAAAAGCGTCGCTTGCTTATTTTGGCGTCATAATGCGGTGATTTTATTGGTTGATTTTAGCGGCAACCAATGATTTTTTAGCGTGAAAGAGCGGTTTGTCCAAAGTGTGGAAAAGGGAAGGAAAATATAAGGATAGCGGGTTAAATATTTAAATTGGCTTGTCCACATTGTTTTTTTTAATGTTAAAAGCTTCCCCGTCAGATTCTTTTGAAAATTGTTTGAAGGAACCTGGCCTTAATACTATATGTATAAAAATTGACAAATATTTGCATTAATATTTATACGTCACTCATTTGTTTTGCCTTCCCGGAACCTGTCTACTAACACTTGAAATTTATGGTGTGGTATTAAAGTTCAAAATGACTTATAACGAATTTTTTGTATGAGAATACAGAAAAGTGTTATTTTGAGACAGTTGCAGGAAATTTTTAAAATTTTTCTCTCCGTAATAACCTTCCTCAGACTTCATCAAACACAACAAAAAAAAATCAGCCAAATCGGTTCAGCCGTTCTCGAGTTTCGCGCTTATCAAGACATTTTGCGATTCATTTTTATATTATAGATAATTATCAATTACCAGTAAAAAAGTTTACGTCACCGCCAGATATTAAGCCACGACCATTAGTAACCGGGGCTGTCTAATGAAGAGTTTCTCCAAGTAAAATGAATACCAAAGTATACGTAATATTGGAAATAAGTAGCTATGCAACACCTCTAATTGTGCCTATATTCATATTAATGCGCCTGTGCAATATATTATATTATTATTTCTTAGTGTGAACAATTGCTATTATTTTTTTATCAAGGGCTTACTTAAATTATTCATACTCTTTACAAGAGACTGGTCATATTATATAAATAAACAAGGAAATCATTATTTAAAAATAGAAGAATTGTATTGGTAATATCGGTTGCGCGGTCATAGCAATAAAACATCTTTATTACTTTAAAAAATACTTGTTATTGGTATTACAATTGGTAATAATGTATCATACATTGACAATAGACAATAATAGCTTGAAAATCTTAAATCAATTTAGCGCTCAATATTCATTGCCTCGCGGGCTCAGTGACGACACTAGAGCTGCTGTATTTGCACGCTTCCTCGGAGAAATCTGTTTTGACCAATTTGGATTCGTTAATCTCCTTAGAGTTAGTTTTGAGGAAATCGTCCACCACAGTCTTCGCCTCGCCTTCCAAAGTCTTTGTCCTTGATAGAATCCATAAATTGACTGTAATTTAACAAATATAATAATTATTTTAAAAAGATATCGACTCAACCAATCTAGAATCCAAAGAAGTTGTTCGCGCCAAATGGTCGCGAACGACCTAAGCGGAGGCGCAACCTCTAAGTTTTATAATTTTAAAACAAAAAGAAAATTATTCGTTGTCATTCACGTAGAGAAAATATAGATGTCAAAATATATGTAAAAAAAATACATTTTCTAAGAAACCAATAAAAATGTTTATTTAGTGAAACCTAAATATAAACCCAAAAGGGAAGGCACTAACTTACACATAAGCCAAATGGCCTTCCCAGAAGTAATATATATATTTATCGTTTTTTTGTTTTCGTCACCATTCATTCAGAAAGGGTTATTATGGGGTTGTTTTAAACTCAGCCGCGTACGATGTCCATTTTGACCTACATGCACACGAGGAGTTATGCCAATTCCACACATTTGCTTTTCCCTAGTAATGTCATCGATAAACGAACGTACTTTGTCTAGGGGGCTGAATTTTGTCAACTTACCTTTGTGGGAATTATTCTTATCGTCGTATTTGCATGTGTAGGAGATTGCATAACTATTATAATCCGTCGAGAGCACAAGCAGTGGAGTGGATGTACTGATTTCTGTAATAAAATTTAACCACTTCAATAACTATAACTATTAATTATTTACTAGGTTTGATCTGGTTTACTTATAAAAAAGGACGAAGATCAATTTAATAGCTTTTATAGATAATTTTTTTTTTTTTGGTTACCCGTAGTAAAATCCTCCATAGCACCATAAATGCCGCTATAAGGGCAGCGACCCTGATGTGTCAGATTCCTACTGATTAAAAACTCACGAGGCGTCCTTCTAATCACTTCACCCGGGCCTGGTGATCCAGAGTCTTCCAGACGCCCGGGGAGCGAACAGCCAGCTTAGGCATCATCTTTGGGAGGGTGGCTGTAAAGAGCCCACTTCTCCAAACCTTTCTCACTGGCAGCGCATTGGACACTACACGCTGCCTCCCTCTCATCCGGAAAGCAGAATCCCTCAAGTCTACTGCCCGGCTTTTATAAACAACTGAGTGACCCAGCCTGGCTTCACTCAGTTGCGATTCACAATCGACACTGACGCATTTTCAAACAAACCATTTCACATCCCTTATTTTACCCTATTTTTTGGAGAAAACCTTCGTAGGACCGTCCCGGCAGTACGTTATAAGATAGCAGCCGAGTTATGTTGGACTTACCGGCACACCTCGGCTGCCACTTGTGCTTACTTACTATACCGGCTATGCCCACAAGTTCACACCGGGCCGAAGGAAGAAAGTGGATTCCCAGACCTGGTTAGACGCGATGAGGAGATGATACCCGGGGGTTTTAGCCAGTAAGAGTCTGGCACACTGGAGCCAGGGCCCTCACGAAGTCCCCTACGGTTCTATGCAGGATTTTCCCACGGGTTACCTAAATAAGCATAAGTTAACTAGTTCTGCGTATTGGCGAGAACTGAGGATCGTATAATCAACTCTCAATCCCATTTTTATACATAACCAGGTGATGAACAATATCCTTTATTGACGTTTGAGTATCAGGACGCGTGATATTGATGATTTTTGTTACATTTGAGTTTAATAACTTTTTAACAGATTTTAATGGCTATTTTTCAAATGGACATTAAAACACCGTAACAAAGTTGTATACTACAATTAAGCCCTCTAGGAAGTTTTCCAAAGACGGGGATTTAAAAAAGCTATAATGACTAGACTAGTAACAAATTCTTATAGATATTTACTGGTTGTTACTAAAACTACACATAGAATATCATAGAAAACAATTTAAGAAGTTATTTCTATAATACAATGAATAGGGGATTAAAGTATAACATGATAAACTATATTTTGTACGCCTGCACTGATATCATGTAAAGATAGTGGCATAATTACCTCCAAAACTAAAACTGACGATGACTTTAGCGGTGTTTCCAGCGTCATCAGCCACCTTAGCAGTTCCCTCGATAAACTTCTGTACGCCATCGACGACATGCGTGTTTTTGACAGTGACCACGTCCCCATTCAGCGTGTACTCAGCTGTCCCGCAGTTTCCATTCATCTCGTTCGCCGCAGGAAGCTTAGAGATCTCGTACCAAAGACCTTGGTACTGAAAATGAAATAAATATAATTAACTTCACCTTAAAGTTGAACCGACACTTAATTAAGGCTAGGATGTATAGACGCTTTGACCTTTCGAATTTTCTCAGATAATAAGTTCATATCTAAAAAAAACTGAATATATAAAAGGGACTTATATAATAATTATAGCTTAAGCATCGGAAAAGCTAAGTTCAAGTTGACGACAGTACAGGACGAAGGAGAAAGGCCTTTGCCACAGGCCTTCTTCCGTAACTGGAAAGACGCCTGGGCGGTGCGCTTGAGGGAGCGCGTCGCCCAACTTATCCAGGCGAGAGCGGTGTGTGACGTGTTCCCGCACACCGCTCCAAGACAGCTACTTACGAGGAGAACGAGGGGTGACCCTTTACACCAATCCCTCGTAAACACAAAGATGAAGCCTATCTAAGGCTAGACGTCGTCGCGGGCCGGAGAAGTGGACGCTGCTGTGCCTCCGGTCCAGGCTAAACGGAGAGAAGGAACAACCCGGGGGTTTTAGTCGGTGCAAGTCCGACACACCTGGAGGCGACCCTCATCGCCCTCTGAGATCCGTTAGGGATTTCCCCCGGGCTACAAAAAAAAAGTTCAAATTGACGAAACCCGTGACTTATTATATGCATACCTTGACATTAATTAAATGATATAACGTATTTTAAAATTACGCTTTTTGTACTCATTATAAATACTTTAACGAGTCTTACGCGTGAATCAACTTACTTGTAATTTTAATTATGGCTCGACGTTTTGACCTTGTTAATAGGGCGTGGTCACATGCATACTGGGTTGATGATGATGCCGACAATCTATTTATGATGAATAGACTGCTATGTTACGAGTCCTGGTTGTGTAATGCATTTAAATGTGTTTGTAACTGTTTACCACCGATAACACAAGCGCAATGATAGTTTTGATTTGGATCAATGAGTGAAATTGCCCTCAAATATTGTATAAATCAGTTTTCGTCAGATAACGTAAGAGTAACGTGTGTGTCAGCTTGTGTATATCCAGTAGCTCATATACCTAGAGACCTTCAGTCGTGGTATATGTGGGCCGACATCACGATGTAGATTATCAATGGATTTTCATCCTTTGATGGTCGCTTTCGTTTTTGGACTACACTGTACTTATCATCAGGTACACTGTAGTCAAAATGTCGAGCCAGTGTAAAAAAAAAACGTGTTGTAAGAGGGAAAGTGAGGATTATGACAATGAAAATCGCGTGGAACTGTGCCATACGTTTCAATGCCCAATTCTCCGTTACTATTCTAAACATTCAATTACTTTAATTCATACTAAAATTAATCCAATGTCATAAAAGTAGCGTAACTAAAAATTCCTTGCGGGACAGTATGAAATGAAACTGTACACTACACTGTCCCTTGTAATTTTTTTTTATAAACTGGCTCGATATAGTGACTACATTGTACCTGATGGTAAGTACAGTATAGTCCAAAATCGAAAGCGACCAGCAAAGAATGAATTTCTATTGATAGTTTACGTCGGCCCACATATACAAGACTGAAGGTCCTAGCTATATGAGTTACTGGATATATATAAGCTGATCCCGAAACGCGATAAGCCAAAGCGAGTCTCTGTGACAGTCTTTACACCTGTGTACTGTGGTCATTACCCAGTTCGGGAAATCGCCATACCACTACAAAATCGATGAAACACTGGAGGCAAACTATATTAATTTGAGTTGTTTCCCGCATTTGATTTCATTCGAGTAATGATGTAATATAGTGACATCATTCCTTACAAATTATGTACTCATACGTAATACCGCACAATAAAATCACATTATCTTTGTATTGTAAATTGTGTATTGATTAACTCGCTTTTTTATATCTCCAGTATCCGGTCTTTTCGGTTCATTTGCTCAATTGATAAACGACCGGTAAATGCAACTCAATCGATTTGAATCTGCGACCAGTGGTACTGCCATTGTTGATAGAGTTGTCCCCCGTACTCTATAATACAGTATTGTATGTTATTTAAGGTATTTTTTTATTTATAGGCAAATGCTTGACCTCAATCACACCTGGTGGAAGACGAAGATGCCTATTCACTCTTCTCTTAAAGACTCCCAGGTTATAAGATCACGGAAATATGGCCGCTAGAAGTATATTCAACTCCTCAGCCGTACGCATGATGAATGTAGAAGCGAATCATTTTCTACGGATATAAGGAACATCCACCACATACAGATGGTATCCGACTCGATGTCTAGTGGATTTGTGATGGAATGGAGCTGGCGGAATCAAAGAATGTAGTTCCTGAGAACACTCAAAATTATACTTTACTAACAATAAATTACACAAAAATACTTGGTGTCGGATAATTTGACTTCTCTTGGTTTAAAAAAGTTTGGTCGTAGAACCAGATAAGAAATGAATTACTCATTTACATTTAACTTAAAAATAAACTGTAAAATTGATGTGCTATTGTTTAGCAATGATAAAAACTTCATAAAAATTTCGAAAAGCATAAAAAATGTTTTTAAACATAATAATAAAGAAATGTGGCTGTGATGAACTAGTGGGAAATAGACCAGATTCCGGGCGCGACAACGCGAATGGTTATAGGTTTAAATCCCGTCACGAACCTTTGGGTTTTTATATATTATACACATATCACGCATCATATGCTTATTTATAAATGAAAAGATCGTGAGGCGTGGGCATCATTTAGAAATGTCATGTGTAAATGCTCTGAGAACAGCGATCAGCTGCTCTTTTGGACACGTTGGGTATGACATAAACGCAAAGTGGATGCAGCCAAAAATATATCCCTGCTCACCCCGAAAAGGATATAGCGAGGATATTATTACATAATTTATACCTTCACCGCACTCTTTTAGAGTAAAAAGGTAAGTTACTAATGCAAAGATCATTTAATTTAATATATACATTTATTAATAATATCAACATATAGACTGTAGCGTTAACATTTTGTTCATATTTCCGGGTACGAAATATATTTTATCAGCGAGTTCTATCGAGATATGATAACAGCTCTCTTGAAAAAGCTGATAAAATTTGTCTTCGCACAAATAATCCCGATAAATTTACTGTTATTTTGCTTAAACATAATGTTAGAAACACTATGTTGAAGCACATACAAAAACTTTATCTTGTGCTATTAATAAACACGTAAGTATTAACACACACAACACTCAACTACGCGCCCAAATGGCCAATGATATTATTTCTAATATTTAGTGATAATACTTTCAAAAAGTGGGTTTGTAAAGCAGGTGATCCGTACCACAGGTATAAAACCTATCGTGTAATCTAGTTCATCATAACTATTTTTATTGTAATTATTTTTACTTGTGTGTAATATGGTTTAAAAAATAAATATATTATTATTATTTTAATAAAAATCCAGATCAAAGAAATAATAGATACGGCTGTAAGACAAACACGTTCTAACCCTGCGTGTTTAATTATTAAGAAAGCGAAAGATCTACTTAGAAATGTTTACCTTGAAAGAAAAAGAAACCAGGTAAGGAGACTAGTTGGCAATGACTGACTGAAACTAAAATACAGAACATCGACCATGCCTTGCGATCTTTTACCGGTTGCACAATGGAGATTGTTCCCAGGCGCTAGATTCTTTAATTACACCAACTCTATTTTATCATAAAACAATCAGATGCCATGTCGGATACCATATGTATGTGGTGGATGTTCTTTATATACGCACGAAGAAACTCGCTTCTACATTCATCATGCGAGTAGCTAAGGAGTGGAATATGCTTCCAGCGGCCATACTTCCGCGATCTTATGACTTGGGAGTCTTTAAGAGAAGAGTAAATAGGCATTTGTGGGGCAGACGCGGTTCATAATCGAACTCATCCTCAACTTCCACCAGGTGTGATTGAAGTCAAGCGACCGCCTATATATAATAATTAAAAAAAAACTTGAACTCAAAGCAATCAAAAGATATGTCCACTACTGACGTATATTTTACTATTTTTTAATAACATATTTTTCTAATAATACAATTAAATACGAAGATACGTTAAAATTAGTTTCCTAACATGAATTGCCCAAATATATAATGTTTCCTAGCTATCAATATGTCAACAACAAGATAAACAATCTTATATATACATCTTAAGTAAACAATATTGTGTGAAAACATTAAATAAGGTAAAAATGACGTTCATTGACAGTGGTGTTTATCGCCTTCAGTTATGTAATAAAAAAACTTGGAACTGTTTTTGGATTTGCATTATAAATTATGCAATATGTTTTTTTTTATATTAATTTCACATATCTTGTTAATAATTAAGTCAGAAATTTAAATAAAGCAGGAATGCTGTCAAAGTAGCGAAGACATTTAATTCACATGATGTAAAAAGATCAGATCATAACCACCAAAGAATACTGAAAATCGTAAAGCAATATATTATCAAAACAAAAACTTCGATAATTTCCTAGTAAACTCGAGTAGATTCTGTAGTCATATCATAACCTACATCAAGCAACATCTCCCAACGACTGTCTTTGGATGAAAGAGATATAATATAATTTTTATATAACGCAGTCGTTTTTTCTACTTTTCTGAACGTTGTTAGTTTCTGAATTTTAAATTATTGTATGAGGCGAAATAAATGTATTTCAGTTCATTTCATATACTTTAGTATTATTTCATGCTTCTCTAGCATCCGGTGGACAGGCGTATGAATTGGTGTGTTTACCTTATTATATTCCAAACGTGGGCATTTTTTGCGTCTATATAGCGTCATTGCGAAAATTTGAAGGACATCGAGCATGAACTAAACAAAACCTCATTGAACTATTATCTGAGCATATAAAAAATTAAGTAATGTGTTAGTTATAAACATATGATTCCACTTATAATCTTCCTCGATCGAATAATATATGATAGAAAAAAAATCCTGAGAACAGTTACATGGTTATTAGCAAAATACAGCGCATAGAATAATAATTAAGTGTAAAATACTATGTCCAGACATTCAAAAAAATCGACACAGTTAAAAATCACGAGCTTTAATTTATTAGAAAAATTTATTACGTAATTATTTGTTACGGAATTAAATTTTTCTGTCTCTCTAACTCCATATTTTATTGTTTTCTAAAGCTGTTGGGAAAAAAAATGGCTTATTTAGACTAATTAACCAAGTTTACATACAATTTCTAAGCATAGAATTTACAGGAAAAGATCTATAAAACATTTTCAAATAACATGATTTTGAAAATTCACATAGCTACTTATATTCATGAACGAAGATAAGATTTTTATTAAAGGTTTGCATTGTCGAACTTTCTTCTTTTAATTCTTTCGATATAGGTGTTTTATCCTCTGTTATAAATATATATATATATATATATATATATATTGAAATTTATATACAATGTAAAACAAAGTTAAAAACACAGGGATAACAAAATCGGTAATTAAAAATTATTACAGATAATATTTAATGGTGCTGCTAATTATTACATTTACCCTACTAATTAAATTATACGAATTTTTAACACAAAATTTAAAATTAAATTACTACAGTATTTTAAATCTAAGTTAATGAAATTATAAAAAACTTACAGCAGTCAGATTGAAGTTTTCTACTGGTTTCATCTCTGGACAAGGACCTTCGTGGATCACCTCAGCGGTGGCAACCGCTAGAGCCATGACAAAGAAACCTAGCATCTTCATTTTTTAAATTAGTATAAGATGACTCAGCGAGAGATCGACATAGACTGCCGAATAAGGGACTCATCCGACATTTATATAGCCACACAGCGCCGGGTCATGAACAAGCCTCAATTTGCGAACACCGGATTTAATCATCATGTCTGAAATTGGCCGAAGATTCTCGTCGCTCTTTGTTCTATAATCTTCTAGAACGAGATCAAATTTTAACTCAACTCCTTAAATTTAAAACTTTAAATTTTAACTTTTAATTTAAGTATTAAAATTAAAGCGTGCACTTTGTTTCATTGCTTTTAGGGGGCGAAGGTCAAAGACTGATTATTCAAATTAATTAGTTCAGGTTTTTAACACTTAGTTTTCTTTTAACCAAAATTTATTGACAGTTACTGTCGTCATACCGGATTTTAGATATAATCACGGCGGAGGACTTGGTTGTATGTAAGCAGAGATGGGCAAAATGTAATCTGATTAATGATTAACGATTACAAAATGTAGTCATAATTTTAATATTCTTGCTCTGTAATCAGGATTAAATCCATTTAAAACATTAAGAAATCCTAAATGTGTATGCAACCTGGGATTCTGTAGTGTTTAAAACATAGATGAGGAAAAAGCAGTCATATTAATAGTAAAAAACGCAAAATGTAAACGTAATCATTTTTATTAATCTGATTACATTTTGCCCATCTATAGTTGTATGTACTCGTAAGTAAAAATCTAAACGCGCACAGAGTAATCCTAAAACGTGACAAGACAAAACTTAGGTATCGTCAACTTAAAAACATTTTTTTTATAACTTATAGGCGAACGCTTGACCTCAATCACACCTGGTGGAAGGTGAAGATGAGTCCGATGATGAACCGCGTTCGCCCAACAAATGCCTATTCACTCTTCTTTTAAAGACTCCCAGGTCATAAGATCGTGGAAATATGGCCGCTGGTAGCATATTCCACTCCTTAGCTGTTCGCATGATGAATGTAGAAGCGAATCTTCTCGTGCGGATATAAAGAACATCCACTACATACGGATGGTAGCCAACACGATGTCATGTGGTTTTTAATTAATTAATTAAATATTATTAATTAGTTTATTTGTTTTTATTTTATTTTTTAATTTAATTAATCCCGCCTTTTGATGGATTGATATTCATCTGTCAGTGTATATACCAGATGCTTATGATATCTGTAGGCAGTGACAGATTGGTTATCTAAACAATTTTTTTATTAGATATCGGATGATCAGTTACCAATGAAGTAACAGTTGGAAATATAATAAAAGGAAATAAAGTATGAGCAAAAGATATTGTTCAATTTTAAGGATGTATTTCCTTATTTGCCGTCGAGTGAGCATCGGTCTAGGTGTGCCAAACTTCTACCTAGAGTAGCGTGACGTCGCCGCGGACCGGAGAAGAGGACATCACTGTGCCTCCGGGTCCGGCTAGACAGAGAGAAGGTACGTCCCGGGGGATTTAGTCGGTGAAAGTCCGACACACCGTGGGGCGGTCAACACCACCTCCTTACGGCTCATAATGGCTTTCCCCGGATTACCAAAAAAAAGGAATAACCCCTAAGCTGCGTGCTGGGATACGAACCTACAACCATTCACGTTACCGCGCATGGATACCGGTTGATTATCCGCTAAGCCACTACAGCCACAAACAAATCAATAACAAAGTAATAATAATATTTACTAACGATTACACACATTTACCTATTCCCAAATTAAGCTTGCGCTTGTACTATGGGTACTAGACAAAGACACACACATAGATACTTAAATACATATATACCAACCATGATTCGTGACAAACCCATCTGCTCATTGCAGAAAAGTTTACCACTACCAGGATTCGTACCCAGGACCTTAGCATCGTAATAGGGTCACTATAAACTGCGCTATCAGGCCGTCTAAAAATAAAGTAAGCTGAATATTTCGGACAAATCACATACTTTTTTGTAATGATAATCTCAAGATGTGTATGTTGACAATGACTCCAGGCGTCTGGATTAATTTTGTTTCCCAAGCCCGGGTGAAGCAATTAGAGGGACACCCCCGGGGTTTTTAGTCAGTAGAATGCTGACACACCGGGGTCGCTGTCCTCACAGCGTCCCTGATGGTTCCATGTAGGATTTACACCCGGGATACAAAAAAAAAGTAACTACTTCTGCGCATTGGCGGGGACTGCGGGTCCTGAAGTAAATTCTCCACAGCTTCACCCGTGGCAATCCAACGCAGAATAGTGCAAAAACCACTCGCAACTAACATTTAAAAACAAAACGAAAATTATAGAATCAATGAAAGTAATACACATTAGGCTAAAAACTAACTATGCCCAAAAAAGGAAAATACTTGCTTGAAACCTAAATTCAAGTGGATGAGTCAGAGAGTATATACGTTATCTAAAGAAAATGGACTACCTTATCTCTTACGTCACGAACTAAGTATGTCTTAGACTGGTGTTCAAATCCGCGTATTAGTTCCGCCAATCGTATTTTTTTATAAAAAGCTTAGGTTTGTGATCTGGCTACATGAATATCGATGAAATACCTACTTTTAATTTAAGTCGATTTATAATTTCAGTATGAAAGTTAATAATAAGAATTTAACTACATAATATATCGTCAAGGACGCTACGGACGTCATTTTTTGTCACTGGCTCGATATTTTAACTACAGTGCACCTGATGGTAAGTACAGTGTAGTCCAAAAACGAAAGCGAACATTAAAAAATGAAAATCCATTGATAATTTCCGTCGTCATGTCGGCCCACATATATCAAGACCGAAGGTCTCTAGGTATACGAGTTACTGGATATACACAAGCTGATTCCGAAACGCAAAAGACCAAAGCGAGTCACATTATCTTCATCTTTACACTTGTGTACTGTGATCATAGTCCAGTTCGAGCAATCGCCCTACCACCAAAAAAAACATACAAACATGTCGGGTGTGCCACAATAATGAAGAATCTTTGAAGCGTGTGATTTATGATTGTTCTCTTATTGCTAACGGCGAGTTACAGTAGTATAATCAAGTAGCCAAGATCATACCTCAGCATGTTCTCGAAAATGGTCGTGAAATGCTGTACTGGGATCGATCTATTGTCACTGATAGAACAAATTACTAATTCACCTGACATTGTGGTAGTAATTCGGTCAACGCACCGGGTAATACTCGTTAATATCAACATACTACATGGTAAGAACGCGTGAAAGCTGAAAAAGAAACGTTTACAATCCACCAACCAAATTACTAAAATATGATATGTGAATTTTACGATTATTGTCCCGATAGTCGTATCGACTAATGGGCTAATCACAAAGAACCTCGATAACCATCTCAAGAGGCTCTTGCTTGGTTGTTGGATCAAAGGCCCGATACAGAAGGCAGTATTATCCATAACGCACGCATTGTTAGGAGGTTTCTCACTCTGAGCTCCTAACTACCGGTTTATTTGGCCTTAGACCTCGTTCCCGTAGGTCTACATGTTTTTCTATTTTAAAATTAATATTGTAACTTTTTATATTATACTTGCTGTCCCGGCAGATCTTGTTCTGCCCTATTTCTCTAAAACAAAGTCACATTGTTTTTTTTTTAATGTTGCTGGCTGCTTCCGCGTCGGCTGTTTTTTGAAAATTGTTTGAAGGAACCTGGCCTTAATGCTATATCTATAAAAATTGACAAATATTGACATTAATATTTATACGTCACTCAATAATTGTTTTGCCTTCCCGGAACCCGTCCACTAACATTTAAACTTTATGGTATGGTGTTAAAGTTCAAATTGACTTATAAGAAACCTTTTGTATGAGAATATAGAAAAGTGGTGTTTTTAAACTTTTTCAGACATTTTTTTAATTTTTCTCTCCGTAATAACCTTCCCCAGACTTCAACAAACACAACAAAAAGAAATCAGCCAAATCGGTTCAGCCGTTCTCGAGTTTCGCGATTTCAACACATTAACGATTCATTTTATATTATAGAAGATTTATTTTGAAATGTAAAAATATTGTGTTATATGAATTAAATTGTACGAAATTAACAATAATAATATCGTCACTTTACGTCCCTTTCGTGGTGACCAGACATACATAAGTACATATATTCACTTTGAGTTTATAAATTGTGCCCAATTGGACCAGTAGCGCAGCTGATCGAACACATTAAAATGAAATAAAATAGATATAAAAAACTACATGATAAATGTTGCTAAGCTAGCATAGGAACTGATAAGAAAAACAATTGATCAAATATATCCCTGGAACACAAAACATCACGCAAAATGAACTTTGTTCTTATCATTATAAAATTACTTGGCTTAATCCTTTAAATGGCAACGCAATAATCGTGCCTGGAAAGTTTCCAGGAAGAGAGTGATTTGACGATGCGTCAGGCGTCTCCAATTGAGATTCGTTCGCGCTTGTTCAATGCTTCCCGAGACTTCCATGCAATGATTTTATAAAACAATGAATATGTTTAAACTCTTGTATTTATATAAATAACTAGCGGACCTTATCTGATTTCGGATAAGCGTAATTTACGGACAAAACTTGCTGATTTTTGAGCAAAATTTTATCCCTAATTTTTTTTCTCTTGAGGATAAATTTAGCAACACCTCGCCACCTTTTTTTAAACTAAAAATCTATATACCAGTTTTCTAAATGTTCACTTCGAAATTGACGAATTCTTAAATAAAACTTAAACCACATCACACGCTCCTAGAAATGGAATATAATGCTTACATCATTTAAAGAAACAAAATCCAAATTTCATCTTTCTAACTTCAATACTTTTGTCATTATTATGATATGTCACGACAAATATTTTTATATATACAAGGATATTAGAAACTGTCCGTATTCATTGAAACATTTGATAGAGTACCTAAAATGCAACAATTTAAGCTACCCCAATGTATGCGCGAAAGTCAACAGTTTTCAATTTTAAGTTTTTATTATTCGAATGCCCGATTTCGACACTCAGGTTTAAATTATAAAAATCTTCAAATTAAATTATTTGTAGGTATATGAAAGAATTTGTAGATACATTAATTGAGATATTACGCTTATAAAAACTCCAAAATGTAATCACAATCCAAAAAAGTTCCTTAACGAAAACAAATTTCATTCCAAATTACAATTTATGGTAGAGAAAGTGTTGTCTAGTTCAAAATCATACTATGACACAAATTCTGTAAAGTACTGGAAAAATACATCTATCTAATAAGCTATCGAGAAAGGTATATATAGACATATTTTAAACTTTAATTTATTGCGCATGTATGAATCTTTTCATTTTCTAAGTCTTATGATTGTAACTTATGAATATGGAACCATGTATATTTAATTAAATTGATGTCGTATCAATTACTATTTATACTGTTACGCCGGATCTAAGGTGAAACTTGAACCCTAGATTTTCAAACTCATAGATATCATTAGACAGCTGCTTATCTGCGGAATGTCGAGCTGCGACATATCGATAAGCGATTCTAGAACATCTGAGCAAATCTCTCTAAATATTTCTCAAAAGTGCTGGAAGCCTCACACATCGATATGAAAACTGGCCGGATTATCGCAGGACAGTTTTCTGTTCGGAAGCTACATACGCGAAAACTCCAAGTAACCGAATACGTCTTTGGTGAACTCTATGCGATTGAATTTTAACGGCGCCACTTCGAAAACTTTCATCGACTGGATTTTTGGAACCTTGGTTGATTGGAAATTGAAATCATTCAAGGACTGCGCTTGGAGACGTATCTATGGCTGTGTGCTATATTAAACATATTTTTGATCAATAAATCGATTGTTCGTCAACATCAGTATCTTATTACCCCGTGCTAATAACACTACTTAATATTACCTATATTTAAGTGATTATAATCTGTTAGATATATCTATTAGACCTAAAAGATATAACAATATACAAGCACAGTATCGGCGTTTGTAATATACATGAAAAGGCAATCAAGATTATGATAAAGATCTTTCGTATTAACTAAACCTTACCGAAGATACAAAGTTATTTGACACAGTACCGCTTGAGATTTAAATCTGATCAAAAGCCTTTTTACGAAAACATAAAATAGGTATGTATTGTTTATTCCGGGATGTTCCTGATCTCGCTGTTAGCTTT
Organism: Automeris io; assembly: GCA_036320925.1. Classification (NCBI taxonomy): domain Eukaryota; kingdom Metazoa; phylum Arthropoda; class Insecta; order Lepidoptera; family Saturniidae; genus Automeris; species Automeris io. The sequence continues at coordinate 2,539,591 of JAUDJH010000018.1, forward strand.
GTCACCAGCCATATTTCTCCACGAACACGGCAAACAATAGCCTATTTTATGCCCAGTTTCAAAAACCCTCGCTATTTGTATCTTAAAAAGCTTTTAAACGCTAATGATTCTTCATTTGCGTAGAGATTTATAGTTCATTTTTATTTAAATCGTTTTCAAATTTAAGGAGTTTTTTTTTTCAAACACAATCTCATGATCAAATTTATAGCACTTCGTATGACGTTAATGTTGTACCAAAGTTGGCTCGACATAGTGACTACAGTGCGTCTGATGGTAAGTGCAATGTAGTCCAAAAACGAAAGCGACCATCAAACGGTGTAAATCCATTTATAGACTCCGTCGTCATGTCGGCCCACATATACCACGACTGTAGGTCTCTAGGTATACGAGTTACTGGATATACACAAGCTGATCCCGAAACGAAACAAACCAAAGCGAGTCACCATAACGGTCTTTACACTTGTGTACCCAGTTCGAGTAATTCCCCTACCACCATAAATGAAATGATGCTCTTGATGGGAAATGGTTACTATCGCGTATGAACAACTACATTAATAAAGATGTATTCATCATATTACCCACCTTTAAAACCTGTTTTATTCCTTTAATAGCTTTTCTTTCTTTATTCACCTGACAGTGCACTTTAGTGACTCTACAGGCAACGCCTGTGATCCTGTGTTTGAGTTACGGTACCTGCAAACTTTTCTTTGATAAGTAAATTAGTTTATCGCTAATAATGGATATATATTTGTATGTAAGTATGTATATCTTTGTTTACTGCCCATAATACAAGCGCAAGCTTACTTTGGGACTAGGTCAACAATTGTAATTGTCTATAAAACGTTACATTAATACAACGCTATCAATAAGCACTAACAGGTACTTCCAGTAACAAAGGATTATAAATTCCTAAAACAATGACGACATCATTTCTGCCAATAATGTAATTACTCATAAAAACACAGATAAATTCATTTGTAATAACACAAGTTGATTTTTCAATAAACGTATATATATCTTTATTACTAACTGAAAAACGAATTACCAGTTTTCATAGTTTACTTCAATATTGACAACTTTTCAAGCAAACTTTCAACCCACAATATATCAGACTTATCCTGACTTTTATTTTACTTGTGGAAAATCCTCATAGGACCGTCCCGGCCGCACAAGAGGGGTGGCAACCGGGGTGTGTCGGACTTTTACAAGCTAAAAACCCCAAGGTGACTACTTCTGCGAATTAGCGGGGACTGCGGATCCTGTTATCAATTCGTCGCAGACAGACTTGTCCTGACTAGCCTATCATAACGCTTAAGCTATTAAAGATAGAAACAATTTGATCACTGGGTTCGTTTTATGTCGTAGTCAACCAGTAAGGGTGAAGATTTTGAATATTCAGCCCCTAAAAGGGTGAAATACTGGTTGAAAGTTTGTTTGAAAGCCGTTAATTTTGTAGCAAGCAATATGAAAACCGGTTATTTCGCTGATTGGTTAAAAATAAAAAATACGTGTTGTAAAAATCAAACCCCATGGTTGTAAAATGAGGTGTTTCTACCGAGTAACGCCAGGTAACTACAGCTAGTTATAACTTAAAAAGTATATACATAACCTAATCAGGAAAATCAAATCATTAAAAGACTTTGTGCCGCCTCGTTCACTACATATACGTCCATTAAATAATAATAATAACATATCGTCACGATGTATCCCTTTCTGGGTAAGCAGAGATATATCTGTGCCTGTGTAAGCTTTGAGTTTATATGTCGTGACCAACGTGACCAGTAAGCACAGTTAATCGCCGCTCGCATAGCACTTCCACATGATTAGAAAATATAATACATGAATTATCGATTAACTTAAGATATTGTCTCTATACGGATACTATAGATAATATTAAAGAATCAAAGCTCCACTGACTTAACACCAAAAATGATTAACAAATAATATTCTTTTAGAGGAATTACTTAGGCTTTAGGCCATAGGTCCACAGACATTTCGTCTCGTATACTTCTGGCCGTGTATTTTGTTTATGAGTAAACCGCCTACTAAGCTCATATTGTATTTTTCAAATTTATCACCTTCACATGTGTTTTTGACTGTACTCAAGTGTAGAGTAAAAAACATTAAAAAATATACATTAAGTTTGATATATTTATTAATGGCATTCCAATATACAAAACCAAATTAAAATGTATTATTTATGTATTGCTTAGATGAGTTTTAGTAGTGGAAGAGATGAACCTGATACAGTGATAAAAAGAAAACAATCTTTGGTACTAAATTAGTTTGGTGTAAACTCAAATCTTTTCGGTTAGTGACAACAAATATTTTGCACTTACACAATTTCATGAGATTTGACTTATTCTCTAGTAATATTATATACTAAAAAATTGTGAAAATCGGTCTATTTGTTACGCACTTGTTTACTACGCACTTAAATTGCTTAATTACTTGCTTGCTTGTTACTTTATTTGCACTTAAATGAGGTCATATAGCCTATTTGCATCTTATCGACCTTCCATTTTTTTTAGATCACTCTGGATTCAATGCTCTATGCCATTAATTCCCAAAGAGTCCCAGGGGTCTACACTAGTGTGGAAAAATGAACGTGCACAAGTTGTATGTAAAATTTATCATTTTTTTTAGAAATATAGAATTAGTTATTTAGAAAAGATTCTATTATAATTTTCAGATTTTTCAACTAATTTTTTTTAATTTATGATTTAAAAAGAAACTTACTTTTGTCTAATTAATATACAGAATTGATACACTGGTTGTACGTAGAGATTTGATTGCTTCGTTTTTTTCCAATAATATGAATAATATTAGTATATCGTCACGCTATATCAATTTTTGGGTGAGCAGGGGTTAAGTACGGCGTCGGAAGTATCCGGATTCCCAGCCTCGGCGAAGGCAAGGAGAGGCAGTGCTGTCACCCCGGTGGTTTTAGTCGGGGCAGGTCCGACACACCGGGGGAAGTGACCCTCACCGCTTTCCCTGACGGTCCGTAGGGATTAACACCAGGTTAACAAAAAAAAGGGGTTAAGTATGGATTTAGGCACACCACATGCTCACCGCTGAGGGAAAATACTGTGAGGAAACTCTTATGGCATCTAATACAAACTTCATATGTAAGTTTCCTGAGAACGGTGATCAACTGTACTACAACTACATTGGGCACGATATATAATATAATGCATAATAGATACAAGCACTAAAGTATGTCTTTTATTCTATATTATATATTTATTATAAACACTATTTTCTCAATAGCGTCGTGTTCTCATTAGCGCAAAAGCCTCATTTAAATAGTTAAAAGGATTTTTTTTTTACCCTGGGCTGACATAGTGACTACGGAGTACCTGATGGTAAGTACAGTGTAGTCCAAAAACGAAAGCGACTATCAAAGGATGAAAATCCATTGATAGTCTACATCGTCATTTCGGCCCACATATACCACGACTGAAGGTCTCTAGGTATATGAACTACTGGATACACACAAGCTGATCCCGAAACGCGACAAGGCGAAACTGGTCACTATGATGGGCTTTACACCCATGTGCTGTGGTCGCGATCCGGACGTGCACCGACGCCCTACCACCTCGCTGCTGCTCGTTTAGCACCACCCAGGAGTCACGTGTAGGGTAACTAGGGTAAAGCCTACGGACGCGAGCAGATTCGACTCCCAAAAACAACTCTCAAGCAAAACCACAGGCAGTTGCTTGTCTCAGTGAATACCTGAATCATATTTTAAATTACTAGTAACAAAATCGATCGTTAATAACAGTCGCACTAATAAAAGATAATCATTCTGTTGATAAGATTTTTTATAAATATGATAGATCATTAGCCAAAGAACCAGTCGAATAGTGTGTGCCCTGCTGAAAAAATTTCCGTGTATGGTATAATAATGATAGAAAGGACCTTTTTTGTTTTTAGCCTCTTGGGGCTAATTGGGGGGAGTGTGGGGCAGTTTTTACAAAGTGGCCAATGTGATACTAATATACCTTTAGCAGTCGATTTTGACATCGGCGGGGTGAGTTTTTCTCCTGTTTTTAACATAAAGAAGGAGGATTTTCTATGCTAGGTTGAATGTATTTTTTTATGTATCTTCACTGATTACTCCATCATTTATGTACTGATTTGGAATAATTCTTTTAGAGCAATAAAATATATACTCGCGTTACTATTATTTTAATATGGTGTAGGTTTGATGAACATATTTGACGATATACGCCAGAGCTTTTAAATTGACAATAGCAAAATCTATCATTTTCTCTCTAGTGTGCGTCACCGTCGTTAATATTTCCGGCGTGCGTAGACCGGTCTTGGTGATTCTTTTTTCGTTCAATAAGGCTATTCTAGGCTGAATATGGTGCAGTTCTGATGAATACCTTTCTTGGTATTAAACGGAATTCCTTATCTAATAACAGTAAATCAGTTTTGATTAATGAAATCTATTGTATTTAACAAGTGATTCGATAGAATACTTTCGCAGTGACATTTATTTATTTATTTATTTATTTATTTATTCAATGGTAACTACACAGCATATTATAAGATTATATACAAAAATAGGAAAGAAAAAATAAAAAAAAATCTAAAATGCCAATAACGTAGTACACAATATATAAAATTTAGTAAATGCTTAGGTCGCTCCCCGTATCATATAGTGGGTGTTGTGTGAGTGTTGAGTGTGTGAGTGCATTGATGATGAAAGTTTTTAATATACCTGATGTTGTTTCAAGGTTAATTAGGCGGGCATACAGCATATATATACTCTTTTTAATTAGAATTTTGTTACCAATTCAATAAATGACCTGAATTTGATGGTGTACAACGCAATATATTTTAAACTAGCTGATCCGGCAAACGTTGTTTTGCTATATAAGGTTTTGTAATACCTTCTAAGATGTTCATTGAAATTAAGTGATGTCAAAGACAATTTTGTTCACAATTAAATACTCTTAATCAACAACACATTTATTTGGATAAAGATTAATATTATTACGTTGATATAACTCTTAACAAATAATGCATTAATTTCGACCAAATTTGATTACCATAAAAACGGTTCTAGTGACTTAATCTTAAAAGATAGACATATACTGTCGGGAACATTTTTTTAGGTCATTTCAAGGGAAATAATTATTTCATACATATATTTTTGGTATCTTGAACCGTTTTCGCAGCGCACGCAATGGAAGCCCTCAAGGATGAATAATTTTCTCCGTTTTTTTTTTCACATTTGCCATTATTTCTTCGCTCCTAATAGTTGCATCGTGATGGTATATAGTCTAAAGCCTTCCTCGATAAATGGTCTATTAACTCAAAAAGAATTTTTCAATTCGAACCAGTAGTTCCTGAGATTAGCGCGTTCAAACAAACAAACAAACAAACAAACAAACAAACTCTTCAGCTTTATAATATTAGTATAGATAAAAAATATTTTTATAAATAAAGAAAGTTAAACCGCATGCTTAAAGCAAAAAATACTGAACAATACTGGTATACAATATACCATACTGAATAAATAAACACTATCTAGGTCGTTCAGTAAATAGCAGAAGTATGGGCGAATATAATACATACATAGTTATGGCACAAGTGTAAAGACCGTCACAGTGACTCGTTTTGCTTGTCGCATTTCGGGATCGGCTTGTGTATATCCAATTACTCATATACCTAGAGACCTTCAGTCGTGGTATATGTGGGCTGACATGACGACGGAGAGTGTCAACGGAAGTTCATCCTTTGATGGTCGCTTTCGTTTTTGGACTACACTGTACTAACCATCAAGTGCACTGCAGTCACTTTATCAAGTCAGTGTAAAAAAAAAATAAATAAAAAAATAGTTTTCGAACTTAGTTAAATAAATATTTAACTAAGCACTATTTTATAAGGATGTATTAATCTTGCGCTTCGAACATTTAGGCCGGTTTGCCAATAAATTAAATCTAGTTTAAACGTGTATCATACGCTGTTTATAGTTAAACTATACTTATCGCTTTGCTCGGAAATATTACCCAGTTTTAACATGTGCCAAATTTAAATCACCATTAATATCGAATCAAACCGGTTCAATTAACTGGTGTTTTATACAAATCTAAGCTATTAATTTAAATATATGGGGATATATTATATACCCAATTTCAGTTTTAAATAATAGAGATAATCGATAAAATCTGATACGTAATCACGCAACAATCTCAATGTTAAAAAAGTACTTAGCGCTTGTCATCATCGTGTACTAAAAACATTGCAAATTCATAATGAGCCTAGGTTTAAAGAGTTCATAAAGCCCAAATATTAAGGTTACCTAGGTTCCGCGTGTTTTAGTTATTGTAACATTGAAAATACATTACAAAACCTGTAAAGCTCTTTTAGTGAGTATAATCTACACGGCGCTTTAAACAATATTATTATAATCTCTATGTCGAGCAATTTAAAGCGTTTTTTTTTGTAGGACAAAATCCTACATAGGACCATCAGGGTTACTGTGAGGGCAGCGACCCCGGTGTGTCAGACTCCTACTGACTAAAAACCCCCGGGGTGTCCCTCTAATCACTCCACCCAGGCCTGGGAAACCACATTCGTCCAGTCGCCCGGGGAGCGAACAGCCTTATTCAGGTTTCCTCTCTGGAAGTGGTGGGTATAAAGAGCCCACGCCTCCAATACCTCTCTCACTGGCGGGGCGCTAGAGACCGCGCACCGCCTCCTTCTCATCCGGGCAGCAGATTCCCTTTAGTCTACTTTCCGAGCAATTTAAAGCATTGAATAAGTTTCAGTATATAAAAGATTACAATTACATTGGAACTAAGTCTTGTTTTAGTTGTTCAGAATTTTCTGTGTTAAATAATTTTATATAACATACCATAAATTAAGCGCTTTACGATCAATAAAAACTATTAGCAAAAATAAGGCGTTGTTTTATCAAAGTAATTGATATTTTTATCATATACCTACGTAACAAACCCACTTAGACGCTTAGAAAATCACCGACCTTCGGGAATGTTCTTGTCTTTCGAATACTCTTTTGTATACATGGGCATTTTACTGACATTTGAGGCACACGTTGCGTTGCGGTGACGGCGCGGCACTGGTGCGGTAAAGACTTTCCGGTACATTTTTAATATGCTGCGTCGCATAGTGTAAACATACTCTTTTTTTGGTAACCCGGGGAAAATCCTTAACGGACCTTCAGGGGGCAGTGAGGGCCGCCCCCCGGTGTGTCGGACTTTCACCGACTAAAACCACTGGGTCGCATCGCCAAGCAGAGGGTGCGCCGGACTACGGGAATGTGATGTTGGTCTCACCGCGATCCGGCGTGTGATCTGCCCTAAGGGTTTCATCTCACTGGCAGGGGGTAAGAGATCTTCCTCGGCACCCGGCGTGTAAACATACTTTAACTATGCCTTAAACAGATCCATTCAATTCCATTCTTTTTTTATCCATCCTTATAACTATTTTTTATAATAGTGTTTGTATAAAATAAAACGCAAATTTATTATCTTTTAATTACGTTAATGCTAATGCTAGGTGATTAGTGACAAGATTAGTGACTCACTAAGTTACTCAAAGAAACGAACATTCAATTTATTTGATAATGACCACACGAGACGAGACGTGGTTACATAGTGACTAAAACTTATATAGCTACATGGCTCTCTAGGCTCCAGGTACGTAGATAATTATATTTTATTATGTTTTAAATAAAAGAATACCTATATAGTGTTAGCAAACCAAGGACAAATTTAATTATAATAACACTTGTGCGAAAGTGCCCTCAGAACGGCGATCAGCTGCGCTACTGGTCACGTTGGGTATGACATATAAGCGCAAAGTGGACACAGTAACTAATGTATCTCTGCTTACGCCCACGTGTAGCATGAAGATATATTACTGATATTAATAACAATTAAGTTTTCATTTAATATTTTAGCAGTTTTATATAGTGTTTTGAAGATATGCATAGCCACCAAAACATGTAAAAAATAATGATTATCAAAGAATTAATCTGAACATAATATTGTAATTAAGTCAATTTTTAGAAGGAAAAAACAAAAAAAAAATCAGTCGAAAGATATTGCGTTATCGTTTTACGTCAGCAATTTTACGTTTTCACAAAAGAATTGAATCCTATAGGGCGCTTTTCGTTGATCAAGAATTATGTTTGACAAGAAGCAAAGTCTTTTAACCCTGGGGAAACCCGTTATGGGCTGTCAGGGGACGAAGAGCGTCACCCCCCGGTTTGTCGGAATCGCATCGACTAAAACCCCCGGGGTGTTCCTTCTACCGTTTGCCGGGGCCAAAGGCAAGGCTGTGCCAGCTTCCTCGGTACCCGGCGACGTCTGGCCTATTGATGGAAGGCCCTGGACACCATTTTGCTCACCTTCCTTTTCTTTGAGAGGGCTCTCGCCTTGGAGATGTTGGGCGACGCACTCCCTCAAGTGCGCCACCCAGGTGTCAAAATCTTATAACCCTAGTTCAGGAAACATTTAACCAACGTAAAGCAGTTACATCATAAAACTTTTTTTACAATTATTTTTAAGTTCCTAGAAGTTTCGAAGTACGCGTGTCGGACTAGCGCTTGAAATGCTTTTTTTTTCATTATTAGAACCTCTACAAATAATTAAACAGTTCACCCGATTCATATAAAGTAATGGTAAACTTAGCCGAACTGATAAATAAATCAATTTGAATTATTTTCGATAAGATATGATTGTATCAGTCATTTCTGAAGAGAAAAAACCAATTAACCTTGACTTAATAAAAATAAATCGAGAAAATATTAAATTAAGTTTATCGTCTAGATTCTATCACATATAAATAACATCACTTGGTTGAATTCTAGGAATTATATTGAGACCATTTTTAAATGTATAGAGTCATGATTTGAGAAGAAACGATAATCCCTTAATTAACTACTTGTAGTAACATTGTAACATTTCTAAGCGATTTAATTGAAATAATATTTACATTATGATCTAATTTTTTATAAGAGGAAATCATCAATCATTTAATTTATCGTAGATTCTAAGCTACTAAATGTAAAAACATTAAATTTGCCCGTTGGATTCTTTTTTATATAGGCACCCAGCAATGCCAGATTTTTTAAATTCCATAGCCCAAGAAAGAAAACGGAAATATGCAAATGACAACTGATATTTAGCTGTTTGGTTCAAAATAAACGACATGTTTCGACGCTTTTGTTAAGTCAACCCCAAAGCGATACATTATTTCTACTCAGGCAACACAGGATTTCTACAGCTAGTTATTTATGTGTCTAGTCAATAGAATGCTTCCTAATTTTACTAGAAAAATTATATTCGATCGAATAGACTAGCTAATACTTCACATTTTAATTACAATAACGTAAAAAATAAAACCTCCTAAAATTACAGTTCACGGGAATATGGCATGAAATCGCAAGATCAGAAAATACTTTTCAACGCGATGGCTGTGCGTCTCTACAATTTACCAGACCAAATAATCAAGGAAACACGTTAAACGTGGTCAGGACTGCCGTAGAAAATAATTTTCTAGATGAATCAACCGGTACAGCGGTTTCTACGGGCGGAACAGCTAGATTGACTTTGAATGTGCCTTCATATCCAAATAATGGTAAGTTTTTTTTATATATTGACTCACAAAGTGACTACACCGCATGAACTAGCAACTACTGATGAAAAGTACAATGTAATACAACAATGAATTAAGTAATAAAGCCATTGTCAGTCGCCATCGCTGTACCGGTCCACATACCTATATGACGATTGGTAGTATTTCGGTATATGAAAAACAAGATATACAGAAGTTAATCTCGAAACTGGACAAGCCGAGTCACTATGACGCTCTTTACACTTGTGTACTCTAGTCACGACCCAGTTCGGGCAATCGCCGTACCACCCAAAAAATATTGTGGGGTTTTGTATCAAATAAACGTTTACATTTCTATCATTCTTATTACACTATAGTTTCATACTTTTATTATAAATATAGTCAACAATGTTTTATTTTATCAATTCCTGTTCCAGCATTCGACTTCTGGATTCTCCTTACTGACCATACCAACTTTGCTCTCGCATATTCCTGCCAAAATGTCAATGCCACCTTCAGAAATGGTAAGTCCTTTTGCTGATTAAGAATTATAAATACTTAAACCATAATTTGTCTCAGAATTTACGATAATTTTATTCCTGTAATCAATCATTAACTTTAACCTTGATTTATATTGTAAATTAGAAATTTGTTTTCTTATGAATTTAAACCCTAATTCCGTGATAGTGGTCAATTTTGAAGCAAAGAAATAAGCTATTGACATCTACCGCAAATGCCACCAATATTACCAGAAGCTTAATTATTATTTACATTTTTAGTTCATATATGGCAGCTTGGAAGGCAGAGGACGTATCCCAACGAAATGATACCAGCTCTTATGAACAATACAATAAAAACTTTACTGGATATTGACGCTGTAGATCTTGAGAGTGTTTCTCACACTGATACGACATGCTACGTGCTCCCAGTGATCCAGCCAGGACAGCCTATAATTCTCCCAGGGCAATGCGATAATAACATTCCCGTTGTTCAAAACTTTGAAGTTGCACGGGTAAGAACTTCTAACATCTTGTATGCAATAGAACCTCATTTTAGCCATGAATCTTCTAAATGCAGAATAACATGATACCCTGTACAAATACATAAATGTAACATGAGCTATGTTATGTATCATTAACTGTCAAGAAAGAGCTGATACTCAATGATATTGGGAGGACGTAAGCATTAAATAGTGTTTTCATTTAAAACCAAACTTTTCAAGAAAATACAGAATTGCTAAAGATAATTAAATACCGTCTTAGAATCATCGGCTATTGACTTCAATTTATCGGAATTAGCTAAAATCTCGATGTTAATAATAGTTATTGTATGATTAACAGATAATGCTTTGCAAATCATGAAAATGTAATAAGGGAGTGCCCATTTGGATAACGTTTTTTAAGATCATTATTGGTATTAACCCCTTGGCCTACAAGATATTTGGCAATTGCGCGTGCTACAGTAAACAAGAAAGTCGTTCGCGTGCTCAACTGTTCAGCCGTATACCCGAACTGAGGCAAAATACATATATACTTATCGTGACATGATAAGTATATATTACTTATGATGACAACACTTAGATACACATAGTAATTTTAAGATGTCTAAGGTGTAACCATTTTGTTTATGACACAATTTTTTTACCACGAGTCAGGCTCGTGGTTATTGGCCAAGGGGAAATGATTATTATATCACCTATAGCGGGTGTGAAATCAAAGTACCCAAAGAAGTTTCCAATGAAGGTTTTTATAGGATTATATTGTACCCATAATTTATTCTTATAAATTAGAAACTGGAGCCGCTAGATCATGCCTGAGTTATACTAGTGATCTTTTTTTTTGGTAACCCGGGGGACACCCATTATGGGCCGTCAGGAAAGCAGTGAGAGCCGCCCTCCCGGTGTGTCGGACTCCCACCGACTAAAACCCCCGGGGTGCTTCCTGCGCTCGCATCTTGTGCCTAGCTAAGGCACTGCTGTGCCGCACCCCCGGCTAGGCACGCGTTTCGCCCTGTGGGCGCCTCCTAAAATATAGGAGTGGTGGGGAGAGTAGACCCACGACTCCTCCGTCTTTTGGCGTGCAGAAGCATGCACACGCCACTGGAACTTAAGTTTGGACAGCCGCCCCCTCAGGCTGACTGTCCAACACTCCTTGAGAGAAGCCTCCCCCCAGAAGCGACGGTGAAGTTTTCGCTGGGGCCTTCCTCTCTTTCCACCATGTCGATGGTCTGCAAGCTTAGTGGACTCGCATCCCGTCTCCTCACCATACTAGTGATCCGCTATTTATTTTTATAACAGCTATTTCTGTCACATCGTGTCAAAATTTGCTGTCAGCTTATTTTCCTTATGATATTGATTAATTATAAATGCTTGTTTTGTTATATTATAATTATTGTGTAAACTATTAACATCCAAACTCCATTTTCATAGTCACTTTTCCTAATAAAAATCAGTTACGAATTTATCCATCCATCCCTATTTATCCATCCATCCCTATTTATCCATATTTATCCATCAATATTTCTAGTAAATGATTAAGATGTTCTACAACGTTCATACTTGATGAATTTATTTCTAGAGGTTCATGTGTCATACAATTAATAAAGCGTGTGTTATCAATAATAATGTTAACTTACATTTTTATTGAATAAACGTTCAATAGAATTATCAATAGTCATCACCACACCAGGCTACGTATGTAATGTACTTCATTTATCATTATTACTTGTTATCACATACTTTATTACTTAGAAAATATGATTAATATCGAATTTTATCTTTATACAATATACATTCTGATTGTTATTTTCTAGGTTTCATATTAGTTTGAAATTTAGATGATTCATCGAATAATTATTTAACAATAGCTGACTTTTTCTTTACAATTTTCCTAATTTGAGTGATGCAAACAATTTGATAATGTTTAATATATGTATGATATCAATTTTTTTTTTGTTCACCCGGTGGAAATCCCTTCGTACCGTCAGAGGGAATGGTGAGGGCCATTCCCCGGGTGTGTCGGACCTGCACCGGCTAAAACCACCGGGGTGTCAGCACTGCCTACTCTCCGCCTTTGCCGGGCCTGGGTATCCATATACTTCCTACGGAATATTAATTTAGTATCTTTACAACTTTATTTTATAAGGCGCATACAAGTAGACATAAATAAGAGATTTTCTTTATTATACCTTTTTTCAGTTTTTGGGCTTATGGCATGAAATCTCAAGCTATCACTCTGAAAGTGCATCCGGTGTTTGCCGCAGAGCTGAATACGCCTTAGGAACTAGTGGAGTCAACATCGTAAACAGCCAAGTCGTTAATCAGAGACTGGATTCGGTCACAGGCACTGCCGTCGTCAGCAGTACCGATGGAAGTGCTAGATTATCTGTAACTATAAACGTCGCTGGGGCAGGTAAGTTTAAACTGTAGAAAAAAAACAATCATCTATCTCATTTAAAATCAATCTTAGGATTCACCTCAGTTTCCCTGGTGGAAAGCTATGTTACGTCTGATGATAGAGAAAGTTCGCCCAAGTAACGAGTTTGCGATGGTTGGTACCGACTCCGATAGCACATAGGTACAAAGCCCAGTATAATTCTGTTTTATAGTTGTTTTGTCCCATAGGACATTATTACCCCTAAAATACCACCTTTTAAATGTAACTGTGGTTTTCGTGCTAAAGTTACACAGATCCGTCAACTATAGCATGTAGACGCCACCCGATACGTGCTTGTGTTAAATGCCCTAAAGGTTGTTAGGGTGTTACGGGACGCGCGGGGTAAGGGGTGCGCGCGCGCAATGGATGCTCTAGTTAAAGCGGTCGACTACCGAGATCCAAGGCTAAAGTCCGTACGTGTGCGTCGCAGTTCGGTGTGCCTTAAAGTGCAAATAAACAGTAAAACGCCAAAATCCGTGTCTTTCTACCACCACACCCACGGCCACCGGTCATACAACTATTTTTAGTTCTTAACAGTAGAAATCAGCATGATGTTTATCTCTATATTACTGAATTATATTATCTAATAAATCAACCGGATACTTAATTTTTTGGAAGAATTTGGATTACAAAATAGTATAGCTAAAAAATCATTGAATATCTACTTCGAGATGGGCAGAGATACCTTATTAGCCTTTTTGGATATCAGCAAGGCTGTGCGGCACTGATTATAGGGTGCACGGACTTCGTCTAAGTGCAAATGCATTAATCCTGAGGTTTCAGCCGATCCCCCCCACCCCAACCTCTGCGAATGAGATGATACTATTTCCCCAAATAAACACAAGATCCCCTTTTCAAACATCGTACGTAATGTCATACCATATATTGATTGTTTAAGTAACTTAAATCTGCTCTTCTGATCACGTTTATATGACGTAAAAGCATTAAAAGGATATTGATCAACGACAGATAAAGTATTTTGACCGATAACGGTACAATATCTTTTTTCACAGCACCTGTACAGCAGAATCTATGGATTCTCGCTACTGACTACGTAGATTATGCTGTCTCATATGTCTGTACGAATCTACCCAATAATCAAAAACGAGGTAAGATTTTAAGTGTTTTTGAGTGATCTGTTTTTCGTGATCTTTGTATAATATTGTAAGTATTGCATCACGTTCCAATTAAACTTTAGGACATCCAGCGTATATAGATTGGAATAGAAAAGAGACCGAGTAATATGTAGTGGTTTTCTGTAATTTTTGATAATTAATGAAGTGTTCCTTGATAAGCACACATTTTTGAACATACTCTAATAGCATATGTGAGGGTTGCTAAAACTGGAACACTTTATTAACTATTAACTATGTAAAATGAGTCAGCAATTAGAAAGCAATCCCGAATCTCTGTCACTATAATTATTTTGATGAATTAATAAATATTTAAATTTATTTCAAAAAAAATAGATGGATACGAAATAAAAAAATAATATTATTTGAAATTAAAAACATTTAAGATGCTCTACAAAAGTATACTCATTCTTAGATGAAGTCAATGGTATAGAGTAAATGATGATATAAGTAAATGTATTTGTTTTAAATATCGCTGTAAAAATATTAATAAACTCTTTTCAGTCTTCAGTTGGATTCTTAGTAGAAACAGAGAATTGTCAGTACCTGCACAAACCCAAGTTATAAACGTGGTCGACTCAATAATGGATTTAAACTTCCGGTATTTCCAACAACATGGTCAGACAGATTCCAACTGCTTCTACTATCCAGTAGCTGCTCCAAACCAGCCTGTCATCTTCAGGGGACAATGCTCCGATAATATTCCTGTTGTTCAAAATTTTAATGCCGCAAGAGTAAGTATCCTTCATAAACATTTAGATTTTCTTATATTACATGCCGAAAATATATTATAATTTAAATCACTTCAAGTCAGCATATACCAAAATTTTTATACAAAAACTTTGGTGTTTATGCTTATATCCGGAGATGGGCAAAATATTATCTGATTAATGATTAACGATTACAAAATGTAGTGGTAATTTTAATTTTCTTGCTGTGTAATCATGATTAAGCCCATTTAAAACATTAAGAAATCATAAATGTGTATTCAATCTGGAATTCTGTAATGTTTAAAACATGGATGAGCAAAATGCAGTCATATTAATGTTACAAACACGTAAAATGTAATCGTAATCATTTTTGTTAATTTGATTACTTTTGCCCACCTATGCTTATATTAATATCCAAGTAATGATAATTATGTATATTGATTTATTTTTAAGTATAACCTAAAGTTATTTCGTTTCCATTGTTATTCTTGTAGTTTTTGGATTGACCACTACGGACTACTAGTCTTTATCTATAGTTCTCTCTTCATACAAAAGTTTAAAATCATTTTACCCGACTAATAGCGAAATATCCATAGCATAACATGTAACGATATTCTTTGAATTTAGTTCACATTATTCAAACATTTCTTTTATTTATATCTTGTATAAATCATTAACACGGATATGTTTTATACGATTCATTAATTTTAATGACGTATGTTTATTTTAGTATCTGGGCTTATGGCACGATATAGCATCATATCCAAATGAATTTCAAGATGGGACTTGCAGCAATGCGTATTACTCTCTATCAACTAATGGGGTTGATGTACTTAATACTCAAGTCGTCAACCAAAGTCTGGTAACAATCAATGGTTTGGCTGTCGTAGCGTCTACTGATGGCAGTGCTAAACTAACTGTTACATTCCCGATTGCTGGATCGAACAGTAAGTAAAATTTTGTTAATGTAAATGTAGTACTATCGTCTAAGTAACCACATTTTTTTTATTTCTTATATTATAGATATATACTTTATACAATATCTTAACATAAATACTAAAGTATATTTATTATATACTTAAGTTTTCGTCAGTAAGTGATATTTTCTTTATAATAAATCATTTAAAAAATAAATGAATTAAAAGCAGGAATTACATATATTTATAAATCGGATTATTATAACAGTTTTTTTTTTTTTTTTTTCATTTATTATCATTTACAAAAATCATTGTTACATTTTTTTTTTAATATAGCATAAAGAAACCACTAAGGTTTGAACGCATGCTATTTACAAACAGTCCACATTTAGAGTCGCAATTAATGTATGGAACTACGTAAACACATTTCGATTAAGGTGGTCACTATTAATGAGGTCCAAAAAATGATTTTTTAATATTTGTTTCACATTTTTAACTGAGATATTTTCTCGCAAATTTGAGGGTAATTCATTGATTAGTCGCGGGATCAAAAAGGAGGTAGTTCTTTCCCCATACACGTTTGTTGCACGAGTCGTGCACAACTGCTCACGTGAAACGGCACGGGTATATATCGGATGATTTATTTTATTAACCTCCAAATCGAAAAATTTTTCTTTTAACAACATATACCTTACTTTGGCGTGTACAGGTAGAAGTTTACAATAATTAAAGAGCCCATTATCGTCGGCTGTAAATTGATTGGCTTTTTTTATTACGCTGTTTCCAATAAACAGCGATAAGATTAATATCAAAAGTACATTAAGTACCTCATAGACTCAAATGGGTTAAAACAAGTACTTTTGCTATCATAACGTATATGAAAAGTCAACTTTAACACGTATTGATAACTAGCTGTCCCGGCAGACCTTGTTCTGCCCTATTTCTCTAAAACAAAGTCACATTGTTTTTTTTAATGTTAATAGCTTCCCCTGTCTGCTGTTTTTGAAAGTTGTTTGAAGGAACCTGGCCTTAATGCTATATGTATAAAAATTGACAAATATTGACATTAATATTTATACGTCACTCAATTGTTTTGCCTTCCCGGAACCCGTCCACTGACACTTGAACTTTATGGTGTGTTATTAAAGTTCAAAATGACTTATAACGAATTTTTTGTATGAGAATATAGAAAAGTGTTATTTTTAGACTTTTTCAGACAATTTTTTTAATGTTTCTCTCCGTAATAACCTTCCCCAGACTTCAATAAACACAACAAAAAAGAAATCAGCCAAATCGGTTCAGCCGTTCTCGAGTTTCGCGCTTATCAAGACATTTTGCGATTCATTTTTATATTATAAGAAGATAAGCCCCATGTTTTGAAGTCGGTTAAAAATAGGAAAACCATGCATTTAAAATAATGAATTCTATAAACAGTCATAATTATTGGTCTTATCCATTTGTAAAATGAGTTTGATAGCAGCGTCATGGTTGAATTTTCTGATGGCTCATCTAGCTTTTCTGAAGTGATAACAACGGCCACACTTAAAGGCACAAGTGAAGGTATTTAGATGCAAGCACGTAAAAAAGAAAGCGCTTTGTAATTTAATCATAAATTTATTTTATGAACGTTTATAAATTTAACTGGAGGCAAGAATAATTTAAATTAATTTAGGTCATGTTTTGACACTGTTTGTTTTCGTTTAAAATAAACCCTGCTATAAAATCACAGAAAATCATGAAGAAGCAAATACTAAATACAATTCGAATAGAGTTCTATTTACAAAGATGAAGAGGATAATAGATTCGACTATTTTCGTTAATTTTTATTTCTGTTGTACTTCCAGCGTCTGCTCAAACTGATTACTGGGTTATAGCGACTGACTACGATACTTACTCGCTTGTGTATTCCTGTAGAAACGTCAATAGTGATCAAAGATTGGGTATGTTAACTTTAATACACAATTTCATATTTAATTTTTAATGATTTATCTTTTATATCTATATATTCGAATCATTCAAAAGCTGGAAACAAAAGAAAACAAGGCGTATTCCACTTAATATATCTTAACGTTACACAAACTAAAATGATAATGAATAATATATAGTTTTTTGAATTTGCTGGTTGTATTAAAGATATTATATCCTATTAAAAATAAAGAAAAAAAGATGTTATATTCGATGTAATTAAAAATAAATTATTTGAATGCAAAAGGCATAAATCGTAAAGACAAAAGGTACTGAAAATGGACTTTTAAAAATTTAGAACAAAACCTATAATTATGGAAAACGTTATAATCAAAATTATCAATTATATAGTGACCAGTTGGAAGCTTAGTAGAACTAAGCAGCTAACAGCAGCAGCAACTATCGCTATCAATACAGCAATGGCAAACATAGATGTGTTAGATCAGCAATATTACCAGGACATGGACCAAACTACTCAAGGTTGCTTTTACTACCCTCAACCACAGCCCGGAGTGCCCGTCGTATTTCCTGGACAATGCGATGAAAATTTAGCCACAGTGACAAACTTTAATTTAAACCAGGTAAATATCCCAGCGCTGATTGATTCGAAGCATTTTTTTTAATCTATCCAAATAATTTTACTACATTGGAACAGTGAGTAAATACACAGCAGGTTAAGTACTAAAGCGAGTGGCAAGGAATATGGATCAATCATCCATTATCACCAACAGCTAGATATACTAGATAATAGGTACATTATAAGCCTGTCTCGAAACGTGACAGAACGAAGCAAGTCATCGATGGGCTTTGTATTCAAATATGGGCAAAATGTAATCTGATTAATGATTACAAAATGTAGTCATAATGTTAAATACCTTCTAAACATTAAGGAGTCATAAGTGTGTATGCAATAGAGTATTTTGTAGCATTTAAAATATAGATGAGAAAAATGCTGTCATACTCGTATCTATAATATAAAAATGAATTGCAAAATGTCTTGATAAGCGCGAAACTCGAGAACGGCTGAACCGATTTGGCTGATTTTCTTTTTTTTTGTTGTGTTTGATGAAGTCTGAGGAAGGTTATTACGGAGAGAAAAATTTTAAAAATTCCCTGCAACTGTCTAAACTAACAATTTTCTGTATTCTCATTCAAAAAATTCGTTATAAGTCATTTTGAACTTTAACACCATACCATAAAGTTTAAATGTTAGTGGACGGGTTCCGGGAAGGCAAAACAATTATTGAGTGACGTATAAATATTAATGTCAATATTTGTCAATTTTTATACATATAGCATTAAGGCCAAGTTCCTTCAAACAATTTTCAAAAAACAGCCGACAGGCCAATAGGTTTTGGCAGAATAAAATCTGACGGGGAAGCTATTAACATTAAAAAAAAGAATGTGACTTTGTTTTAGAGAAATAGGGCAGAACAAGGTCTACCGGGACAGCTAGTTAATGATAAAAACGCAAATTGTAATCGTAATCATTTTACCTTAATCTGATTACATTTTGCCGATCTATATTTGCATTTATGTATTTCAGTTCTTAAGTTTATTGTTTTAATAGTGTCTAATAAATTAAATATTTAGTAGTGTGCTCGATTCTTGGCGTTTATTGATATTAAGGCTACTTTTTTTTATCAAATCCCAGTTCCAAGGCACTTGGTATGAAATAGAAGCATATCCCAAAGAGCAACAGTCTGGACAATGCATCAGCCATCGATACACAGTAGCCTCTGCCTTCTCATTCAATCTTGAGTCTACAAGCGTCTACGATCAGTTCCTCGGTGTCACCAACAGCCAGATGTCGCGTCCTGTTAATGAAGTTAATGGAAGATTTACTATTACTATAACTACGGGTGCGACAAGTAAGAATATCGAAAGACATTTTGTTATATTTTATTCTTTGAAACTCATAATAAAAATATACACCTATCCCCCGATTTACACGGTACTTGTTTTACACGTTTTCGCTTTTACACGGTTTTCCAAATATTTTTTTTTGTTTTCATCGCACTCTACTAAATGCTACTGTGTTTGAACACGTGCGCTGTGTACACATCTCACGGGGAATCCCGAGCTTATGTGCTGACTTGCTGCACATGATGAAGGATAATAAAACACCTTTGGTTTTATTTTTTGTTCTTCTGTTTAATGTATTGTAATTAAATAAAAAACAGTGTTTCCGTAATATATATACTAATATTATAAAGCTGAAGAGTTTGTTTGTTTGTTTGAACGCGCTAATCTCAGGAACTACTGGTTCGAATTGAAAAATTATTTTGGGTTAAATAGACCATTTATTGAGGAAGGCTTTAGGCTATATACCATCACGATGCAACTATTAGGAGCGAAGAAATAATGGAAAATGTGAAAAAAACGGGGAAAATTATTCATCCTTGGGGGCTTCCATTGCGTACGCTGCGAAAACGGTTCAAGATACCAAAAATATATGTATGAATGATTTATATGGCAGAACAACATTTGCCGGATCAGCTAGTATTAGATATTTTAACCTGTCAATGCATTTTATTTTTATTTCTGTGTACACCTAAAAATGTTGAAAAAATCACAACTGTTAAATAGCAAAATTATGCATTTTCTGCAAGCTTTTAGATTTACACGGTTTTGACTTAAAAAAATTTAATTTTCGATTTACGCGTTTTTCTCAGGAACGTATCTACCGTATAAATCGGGGGATAGGTGTACTTAGTTAGCGAATCGTTTTGTTATGTGAAAATAAAATATCAAGCGTAGTAAATTGAAGATTTAACTACGAATCCATCAGTAATTAATTATTACAACAATGTTACCTTTAGATCCTTGATTTAGGTAATATAATTTGGTACACATATAACAGAAGCGTTCATTCCGTACATGCGTGCAAGCATTGCATGCCCTTATGATAAATAAATCTGGAATTAATTACTTAAAGTTAAACAAAAAAAGGAACCAGTTATATTCATATCTATTCTATATTCACGTATATTCTATATTTTAAGCCGTAGTGGCTGCCGGCAGAATAGAATAGCACCCCCCTCTTCTTGCTGAAGTGTCGTAAAAGGCGACTAAGGTATCTTTTGAACACCGCAATTCTACCAGATGTGCAGAGAAGGAAAACTCGACCAAACCTGCATCCTGCTCCCTCCCGATCGTACTGGTTCTCCTTTCCATCGGGCCTGAGGGAGCTCGGGCGAGAGAGTGCTTTTCTGGCTGCGCGTCCAGTTATGCACTTAAATATCTCCTGCGCAATTGACTGTTTCCGAAAACTGGACCTCGAATTTCTTAATCGGTGTTAAAACAGTCGCCGTAGCCGAAACCGGCTAGGACATCATCATCACATCATCATATTCACGCTGACTATCTTTGACTACGTATCTATGAAAGCAATATAATATTTTCTATCATAATATAATATTCAAATTAATTATACGAATTCTACCTACCCTGTCCAAATATCTTATGCACGTCACTGCCATATAAGATACGAAAATAAACAATTTAGTAAAATGGATACAATTGTTAACTGTTCTCGACTAAAATAGTAAATACTCGTAGTTGAAATACGCTTCATAAAATCGAATGTTATTTTATACGATTATGATGGTTATCTTGTGTTTCAGCCATTTCATTCCCGTATTGGATCCTGGCTACCGATTATACAAGTTATGCGCTTGCCTATAGCTGTATAAACCTGAACAGCGATTTCCGAGGAAGTAAGTATACTTTTCACTTGGCATGCAGCAAATACGTACGTTAACGATTATATTGTTATTTATCTAATCATTTTCACCTATCATCACCGTCACAATATTTAATCGTAATAGTATGCCGGGTTGTATGTAATACAATCAGACTAAAATGTCATTCCAGGCAGTAGACTTGAGGGAGTCTGTTACTCGGATGAGAGGGAGGCGGTGCGCAGTGTCCGGCGCGCCGCCTAAGAGATAGATTTTAGAGGGGTGGGCACTTTACTCCTTTTCAGAGAGGCAGCCTCAACAAGGCATTTCGCTCCCCGGTCGTCTGGATGAATTTGGTTTCCCAGGCTCAGGTGGAGCGATTAGAGGGACACGCGGGGATTTCTTAGTCAGTAGGAGTCTGACACACCGGGGTCGCTGCTCTCACAGCGGCCCTGATGATCCCATGTAGGATTTTCCCCCGGGACATAAAAAAAACTAAAATGACATTTGAAATTATCATCATTTGCACTTAGCAAAGTTTTTTATAGAAAAAATTGCTATTATTTGAATAATTTGAAAAAGTAGCACAAATTTCAAAATATATCTTATTCTCTTTGTTTCTAAAATCTTTTGTGCGATTAATAAAAAAAATAAAGAGATTTCAGCAAAGACATTTCTTTAACCGCAAAACATTTTGATTACAGTTTGGAGCTGGAAGTTAAGCCGGACACAGTCCCTAACAACAGCTGCAAACACGGCCATTAACAACGTAATTGCACCGATTCCAGTCTTAGGCAATGAGTACTATGAAAGAATTAGCCACACAGATGATGCCTGTTTTTACTTGCCAGAGATACCACCGGGACAACCTATAGTGCTAATTGGACAATGCGATCCTAATATTGCAGTCGTGCAAAACTTCAATGCAGCAAGAGTAAGATGATTTTACAGTGTCTATTTGAAATTATTATCAAAAAGTTTAACTGGATTTTCTAACAAAGACTATGCACTAACGAATTAATCCAGTTTAAGCATGTATAAAACGCTTATTAATTGAATTGGTTTGATTCCATCCTAATAATGATTTCAGTTTAAGAGTTGCTATAACTAGATTTTGATTTAGTGCAAGACAATAAGTACAGATCAGTGCTAAATAGCATTTTATATAACTCTAAACTAGATTTAATTTGTTAGTGCAAGCCGCTCTAACTTTTATCTTTAAAGCCAGATTAAACAAGATCACCTTTTGATTTTAGTAACTTTTATGTTCATATATTTACTTCCATTAACTGCAAATGTTACATTCGTTATAAAAACTTCTATAATCTTTAAGTTAAAAACATTAATTACATTACTTGTTAATTAATTAACGCTTACTTAAGCCTTTGATGGAAACCTAAAGTTTATTGTCAAACAGGATATGTGGTTTATACTTCTGGCCATATTCTTCTTTCAGTATCTTGGACGCTGGCGTCTTATCGAGAGCTACCCTTCGGATTCTCAAGAAGGGACATGTGAAGAAGCAAACTACTCATTAGCTCCTGATGGATCTGTTACCGTTTTTAACACAGAAGTCCGTAACCAGAATTTAGCTACAATAACCGGAACAGCTGTACTGGCAACCACGGATGGAAGTGCAAAGTTACGGGTTACATTCCCTGGTAGTAAGTATTTCTCCATTACATTTGACTAATATAAAGTATGATCTTGACAATAACCATTGCAGATAATTATAATACATTCATCTCTCTTCCACACATATTAAAATTTTAGGAGTGATTATATAATCACTCTTAAAAGTGATATCGTTCGGAATTGATGTAGTATTCAATGGAACTTTTGATGATGTTTAGTGTGGAGTCGTTGCTAGCTCGGACCGTACTGTCTTGCAGAGTTTCTCTTCTCACAGGCTTGGGTCTAACCGAGCTAGTCTGCATGGCAGATGTGTTGGCGGCAATATTACACACCAAGTTACCGTAAAAGATTGGCTATTGCGTTATTGCTCTTAAGGTCTTACACTTTAGAAATTGTTGACAAAGGAACGCAATTAACGAAGGCATTTCTAAGGCGTAGTAAACCCAAACACATTAAAATACAGGTATAATAGACAAGTTTTGTGTATCTACAAACTATTTTGTATTATACCCCTTATACTGTTGTGTAATATTATCTGTTGTTTATTCTAATCCAGTGAAATGTGTACATTAAACCTGATGTTCCACGTCAGAGTCTAAAATCCAATGATTACTATCATGAGGCCCTAATCTTCTGATACTACCCGCATATTTTTCAATCTTCACAAATGATTCACACTTCGTTTAAGAATTATAGAACTACATAGCCATCAATCAATCAATTGTAAATTTAATTCTTATTAATATATTTACAGTTCAAACTCCATTTGATTACTGGGTCCTTGATACTGATTATGATTCCTACGCTCTGGTCTACGGATGCACTAACATAAATGCCCAACAACGAAGAGGTAAGAATTGTTTTTTTTTACACTAGCTCAACATAGTGACTACAGAGTACCTGATAGTAAGTACAGTGTAGTCCAAAAAGGAAAGCGACTATCAAAGGATGAAAATCCATTGATAGTCTACGACGTCATGTCGGCCCACATATAACTGAAGGTTTCTAGGTATATGAGCGACTGGATATACACAAGCTGATCCCGAAACGCGACAAGCCGAAACTGGTCACTATGACGGGCTTTACACCAATGTACTGTGGTCGCGATCCAGACGGGCACCGACGCCCTACCACCTCGCTG
Organism: Automeris io; assembly: GCA_036320925.1. Taxonomy (NCBI): domain Eukaryota; kingdom Metazoa; phylum Arthropoda; class Insecta; order Lepidoptera; family Saturniidae; genus Automeris; species Automeris io. The sequence continues at coordinate 2,563,809 of JAUDJH010000018.1, forward strand.
CTGCTCGTTTAGCACCACTCAGGAGTCACGTGTAGGGAAACTAGGGTAAAGCCTACGGACGCGAGCAGCTTCGACTCCCAAATACTTACTTTTCAATATTGTTAAATTATTTAAAGACATGTGTTTTTAAAGTACTGCCTAATTATTACTCACGTTTCTTTATCTGATTATGTTGTCACTTGAAACATAAGATGAATAACGTTAGAGGAAAATAAGAACATACAATATTTTTGCAGTTGCTATTGGAAATATATATCTAGTTATTGCTTTATACATATTTTTAGTTATATTTTTTATACTGGTTCGGTAAAGTGACTAGAGTGCACCTGATGGAAAGTAAATTGTAATCCAAGAAAAGCAACGACCACCAGCATCGGCCCACGTATACCACGAAGGAAGGTCTCTTGGTATATGAGCAACTGGATATACATAAGCTGATTTCGAAACGCGACAGGTCGAAGCAAGTCACTATGACAGACTTTGCACTTGTATACTGTGATCACAAACCAGTTAGGGCAATCGCCCAACCACCTCCAAAACCAGTTATTATTAGTAGTTAATCAGTTATTTCTAGCTAGTGATAATTTTTGAGCACTAATGGTATTAGGGTATATTGATACATTTCCATACTAGACTTGGATCCATAGATGGGCAAAATGTAATCAGATTAATGAAAATGATTAACGATGACATTTTACGTTTTTTACCATTAATATGACTGCATTTTGCTCATTTATGTTTTATACACTATAAAATCCCAGATTGTATATACATTTATGATTTCTTAGTGTTTTAAATAGATTTAATCATGATTATAAAGCAATAAAATTAAAATTACGACTATATTTTGTAATAGTTCATCATTAATCAGATTATATTTTGCCCATCTATGCTTGCATCTGTACTATAGGTATTATATAAGACAAGCAATAAGCAAATAATATTAAATCCATGTTTCGTGGCAAATTAATATATTAATCACAGAAAAATCAGGGTTACTACTATAAAACTTTAGGGATGTCAATAAATAAAAGAAAATACAATGGAGAGAAATAAAATATTAAAATGTTTCATTCCAGTATGGAGTTGGAAGTTAAGCCGCACTAACTCATTGACTCAGAACGCTATCACGGCAATCAATCAAGTCTTGAATAGAGTTCAAGTTCTAAATAATAGATACTATCAGGCCAATGACCGATCTGATGCTGGATGTTTCTATTTTCCCGAGCCGAGTAACAATCCCGTTGTATTCCGAGGACAATGTAACCAGAACATCCCTGTTGTTCAAAATTTCAATGCTGCCAGAGTAAGTTTATTTATTTATAAGGCAGCCAGTGGCTGATACATTGTAAAGAATATTACCATAACAATCATTAACAAAAAAAAACATTAGAATGCATCAACCGGTGAATGCTACCACAGCATACACTAAAAGTAAACAAAAATAATATTAACAATTTTAGTAAATAAAATTTACATCAAGGCCAACTACTTCGCGAAAACAAAAAGACAGTAAGTTCAGAATACGCACACATCAAAAGTTGAAATATATACCCATGTTTTATACTCCTATATTTTAAAGTTTGTACTGCCACTTATTCTCGAAACGTAAGAAATTAAGGAACACTAAAGTTAGTTATTGTTGCTATAATGATGAAAAGGTTGGTGACCATGCTTTGGCCGGATGTTAATATTTCTAACCAAATCTAATCGAGCTATTTTTATAAAGAACTAGTTGATCCGGCAAACGTTGTTCTGCCATATAAATTATCCATACATATATTTTTGGTATCTTGAACCGTTTTCGCAGCGCACGCAATGGAAGCCCTCAAGGATGAATAATTTTTCCCGTTTTTTACACATTTTCCATTATTTCTTGGCTCCTAATAGTTACACCGTGATGTTATATAGCCGAAAGCCTTCCTCGATAAATGGTCTATTTAACACAAAATAAATTTTTCAATTCGAACCAGTAGTTCCTGAGATTAGCGCGTTCAAACAAACAAACAAACAAACTTTTCAGCTTTATAATATTAGTATAGATGAGCATTATTGTATATAACACGGTTTCACTAAAAATAATTTGTACAAGAACGAAATTTAGACAAGAACGTAAAAATAGCAATATAAATTAATACTAAATCAAAACGAGCTTTTTATTTTGTGGAATATTTTCTATAATTACATTTGAATAGCTGTGACAGTTAGTGATGCTTACCTTTTTTGATTAGAACACGTACTCGCGTTACAGAGTTTTCATCGAGGGTAGTAAGTTTCTCTGCGCACTTTTGTTCTTGATGATTTGAACGCATAGCACTCACATTATCAGCATTTGTACAATGCGACGTAAAATTGCATATTAGTTTTCCAATGAAGTCCTAATTCCTAGGAGTCTTATAATGGGTACAAAATGCGAAAATATATTTGGTTTCTTATTTTATGTGAAAATAAGGTAAAAAGATAAACAGCTCGTCTTATAATAAGCGGTAAATGTCCTTTTTTTTACACTCGACATAGTGACTACAGAGTACCTGATGGTAAGTGAAATGTAATCCAAAAACGAAAGCGACTATCAAAGGATGAAAATCCATTGATAGTCTACATCGTCATGTCGGCCCGCATATACCACGACTGAAGGTCTCTAGGTATATGAGCGACTGGATATACACAAGCTGATCCCGAAACGCGACAAGCCGAAACTGGTAACTATAACGGGCTTTACACTCATGTACTGTGGTCGCGACCCAGACGGACACCGACGCCCTACCACCTCGCTGCCGCTCGTTTAGCACCACCCAGGAGTCACGTGTAGCGAAACTAGGGTAACTACGGACGCGAGCAGCTTCGACTCCCAAAACCTCTATGTACAACTGTAACCATAAATGTCATAGTTACGCTACTGATCTGAAACGTGCCGTTATTTAAAGGAAATAGTAATCCTGGAAGCTCAGTTTTTAACTTTAAAGTATGCGACAAGAAGGTTCCAGAAAACGGCGCTGTGACAAAATGATTTCATCTTGTTTATTCTCTTTTTAGTACATGGGCTTATGGCATGATATCCGCTCTTATCCTACTGAATTCCAAGGCGGCACTTGCAGTAATGCATATTACTCGCTGACGACAAATGGCGTTAATGTTTACAACACACAAGTCGTGAACCAGGACCTGAAAACTATCAACGGATTGGCAACACTGGCAACTACTGATGGCAGCGCTAAATTGGTGGTGTCCTTCCCAGTTGCTGGTACCAATGGTAAGTGATTTAACATTATTTTAATGTCTATTTTTAGGGTCACTAATAAAGAAAAGTACTTTTGTACTGGGATTTAATTTTGCTCTAATCTACTAAAAATAATTTATTATAGTTGTATAGCATGTAGACGCCGGCCGATACGCGTTTGTGGTAAACGCCCTAAAGGACGCTAGGGTGTTATGGGACGCGCGGGGTAAGGGATGTGCGCGCGCAAGGGATGCTCTAGCAAATTCAGTCGACTATCTAGAACCGAGGCTAGAGTACATGCGTGCGCGTCGCAGTTCGGTGTGCCTTAAAGTGCAAATAAACAGTAAAACGCCAAAATCCGTGTCTTTTTACAACCACACCCACGACTACCGGTCATAGTTATTTCTTTGGTTTAGCTGAAGACATGACTTATTCATACAAGTTTACTCCAAAAAATGCACGATATTTTATTTTAAAAAGACTAAAGTTTACTTTAATTCTTAGGTAAAAAAAATATTGTTACTGTTCAAAAATGATATATTTTATCGATATTATTATAACCAATATAGAACCGGAACCCTACAACTCCATAAAAACGATATATTCACGTTATATATAGAAAAGTTTTACGAATGAAATCCAGAGTCTAAAAACAAATGCATACATTAAGTTAATATATTTCAGAAATGACGCAAACAGACTATTGGGTGCTAGCTACCGACTACGACAGTTATTCTCTCGTATATTCTTGCAGAAATATTAACAACGAGGAAAGGCAAGGTGAGCTTAATCATTTTCAATTATTATATATTCACCTGTTTTCTTAAATTAATCAAAACTAGCATTAATCAAAAAACGCAATAACACTACTTTCATTGTTTATAAAAGTAACAGCTGGGGTACACGTTGTGTTCCTACGGCGGCGCTACGGCGTAGCGGTCTCGCATCGTCGTTTTACATGTAAAACGTACGTCTACGTTTGTACGTCTAGGATCCGCAGATGGTGCGATCCGGTGCCACACCGAACGTGTACCGGAGTGGTTAACGCATTATGAACGTCTTTTCAAATACATTTTTAACAAACTGCTTCGTAAAAATGTTGCGGCAATGTAACGCATTGTGTGCCCTCCAAAATCGAAAATGTTTGCAGTACTTAGAAAATAAATCCATCTATGTTAAAAAAACTGAGTATATATGGTAATAGGAATTTGAGTACAGCCTAAGTTTTCGCAGAGTAGAGTTCAGGTTAACGGAATTGATGACTTGCCATATACTGAAATATTAATTAAATAATATAATAAGTTTGTGATGTTTTAATAAATTGTAAGCAAAAAATCATCAATAAATCTCAGCCTGAAAACAAAAAATTTTTTAGACATTTTATGTGGACCCTCGGAAATGTGATAAATTCTTGTAGAAAGTTGTGTTGTATCTTTAATCTCTAACTTATTGATAAATATTTATTAAATAAAACCTATCTCCTTATCTTCGCCTCCTATCTTATATAAATATAAAAATTCTTGTCTTGAGTATTCCTCACTGAGATACCATCGATGAGCCTATAGCTACTAACTACTACAGCCAGATACATGAAATTTTTACATTAAGTTTGGAGGCCAAGTGGTTGTTTCTTTTAACCGACTAGTTAGATAGTCGGTCAAATTCATAATTGATATTTCTGTTAGTATTGGAGGAAAAATAATTTAATTCTTGCAGTAAGTAGCTGGATGCTCAGCAGAACGAAACAACTTACTACTGTGGCTTTAACTGCTATTAACAATGCCATGAACAATATTGATATCGTTGACGACCGATACTTCCGCACCATGGATCAGACTCCTGCAGGCTGCTTTTACTACCCCGTGCCTCAACCAGGCGTGCCTGTGGTATTCCCTGGACAATGCGATACGAGTATTCCAGTTGTTCAAAACTTTAACTTTACTCAGGTAACGAAACATTAAATACATTTGTTTTTAAACTGAATCAACATTGTACCCGCTAGAAAGCACAGTATAGTTCAAAAATGACAGTGACCGCCTAATGACAAATCCATTAGATGGATCATTAGCAGTTGTCAAAGTGAAGGTCTGTAGGTATATGTGCAACCGGGTATATACAAACTGATCCTAAAACGCAACAAACCAAAGGGAGCTAATGTGATGGTCAATTTAACTAAAAATACAGTTTATCAAAGGATCTCGTAAACCCCTTATCCCATAAAGTTTGTAATAATTTAATTATTTCAATAGCTAAAACTACACAGACATGAAGAAATTAAAATTATCGTTTACACTAATAGTATAAAGCAGTGAAATTTTATAAGTTCGAGTGTTGGAGATAAACTCAGAAAATATCCATATGATTTAAAAAAATACTAATATCTAGGATGTACCTTTAGAATGGACAAGGGCTAAGTTTAATTCTGTTCCTTAGAAAAACGTGAATTCCATTTAAAAGAAGTCCTAGGTACAATTAGACTTGGGTAATAAATAAAACATTTTAGAGTAGCATCACCTCACCTTCACCAATTTATTTAACTAAGATTTTTATGTAAAAACTCACGGGATATTGGCAAGTTTTTAATGGAAGCAATCATCAAATATTTTAGTGTAATGATATGTAGCTTAGTTATGCCTACAAAATTAATAATAAAAATGAAAATGTAGTGTTAGAGAAGGATTTAAAATAACAGAAGGTTAAATATAACGCTTAACGATAACGTTAAACATTTACAAATCTTAAGAGTGAATCAATAATTCAACGTGAAATTTCAGTTTGAAGGCATTTGGCACGAGATACAATCTTACCCCAAAGAGCAACAGACGGGGCAGTGCGTCAATCACGAATTTAGATTATCGGGTGCAAATGGATTCAATCTGATATCATCGAGTGTGGCCAGCCAATTCCTTGGGACAACTAGCGGCGTTGTAGCCTCCATCGCAAATGATAACACCGGCAGATTTACCATAACTATGACTTCTGGTGGAACATGTTAGTACCAATATATAAGGCTGCCAGAACCAGAAAGCACAAAGTGAATCCGTTAAAATGATGGTGACTCAAATGAAGTATTCTGTTCTAATAACATTGTATAAAAATCGCATTGTGTTATATCAATACAATGCTAGAATCTATCATACTGTTAAAAAATGAAACGTTGACTGCTAGTCAGGATTTGAAATATTTTAGCAGTAAATTGTTAGCGCCTAAATTTTTCACTTAAGCCAATCTGGTTCTGAAAGCCTCTTGATATCTTATATCAATACTCTGTATTAGGGTGAGCAAAAATACATTATTCGTGGTTTCTTTTTTGGTTTTTTAAGTTGCTTTCAAACTAGTAGCACTTGCTCAATATTCTTGAGGCACCGCACAAAGAAATTTAACTAAGGGCGGCTTGCACTAACGAATTAATCTAGTTTAAGCTTGTATAAAATGCTTATTAATTGAATTGATTTGATTCCAATTTAATGATGAATTCAGTTTAAGAGTTGTTACAACTAGATTTTGATTTAGTGCAAGACAATAAGTACAGATCAGCGTTAAATAGCATTTTATATAACTCTAAACTCGATTTAATTTGTTAGTGCAACCCACCCTAAATGACATACTACCGACTTCGTTGCGTTGTTTTACTTCACTGGTGATCATATGTAAGGTCTAGACTTTTGCCACACCCAATGGTTAGCATGGTGCAGTCTAAAAAGGAAAACGATCACCAACAGCAAAAAAACCATCGATAGCCGTAGCAATCATGCCGGCCTGCACAAATATCTCTTCACGCTTCGCTTAAAAAACCCAATATTATAGGATGATGGAAACACGCTTGCCAGAAGATCATTGCGCGGCATAACGACTCGGCAAAAGTAAGAGTTAGAGAACTTCTTATTCCTAGTCGGGATTTTAGTTACCGAAAAGCTGTGACTCCGTAGAACCGCGCGCGTGGTTCTGCTATGGCAGGGAGAGGGTGGAACAAGGTTAAATAGCTCTTCAGAACAATCACCATAATACTGACTGTAAAAAACGCTCTATGGGGCAACATCTCTATCTCTACGGACTTACTTAAAAAAGCAGAGAGATGCATCTTAGGATTGGAACTGAAGTAAATATAGTTTTAATGTAAGCTTTAAACTACTATACCCTCTAAATTGTAAGAGGTATTTATATTATACGTTAAAAATAATTATTAAGAACAGAAGGTAACTAGACCATATGATGCTTTATTGATTTCTTAAGCGACATGGTAAACGTAATTTAGTTATTCTCTTTTACTAACAATATTATGCCTTAATATTTAAAAAGTATACTCGATTGATGCATATCCCAAACTTGGGACAACCGTCTGTTAACTAATGACTTCAAAACAGCTATAATAATTATCTTGTGGTAGTTGCCTTTTCGTAGAAATAATCATAAGATTACCTCAATCATTTACACATTTGCAATTGCATTTTGTGTAACAGATTAGTAATTTATGTCTATTTTTTCAGCTATCTCATTCCCGTACTGGATTCTGGCTACCGACTATTCTAGCTACGCTTTAGCTTACAGCTGTGTGAATATAAATAGCGACTATAGATCAGGTCAGTGTTGTTTGTACGAGTATAGTTCTTAACAAATATTTTCCAAAGTAATAAAGTTCGTCTCAAGCCAGTCCATCAAATAAATCATGTCCCTGTGCTATAAAATTTTGTTTTGGGCTTAGATATTTTTAAGGATGAACTTACAGATGCTTTAAATGTTTTCTTCATTTCAGTTTGGAGTTGGAAATTAAGCAGGACACAGGCTTTAACAAATGCAGCTAACACAGCCATTAACAACGCTATGGCACCCATTCCCGTGTTGCGTAATGAGTATTTCGAGAGCATCGACCAAACTGATCAAGCTTGCTTCCACTTGCCTGACATACCAGCAGGGCAACCAGTCATTTTACCTGGACAATGTGACCCTAATATTAATGTTGTACAAAACTTCAATCCTACCCGAGTAAGAATATTTCACTTAGTTTTGTTACAATATCTTCCATTTCAGTTTCACACTCACGTCTTATTCCAAGTTTAATTTATCTATTATATAAAAATAAGTCCGGTTTTCTTTCCTGACGCTACAACTCCAGAACGCACGAACCGATTTCCACGGTTTTGCATTCATTGGAAAGGTATCGGGCTCCGTGGGGTTTATAGCAAGCAAAATTCAGGAAAAATTTCAACAAAAAAGCAGGAAAACGGGGAAAATCATTTTTCAAATACAGCGCCTTCTCTGATACATAGCATGTACTACAAACCAATATGGTTTTGCATGGTGGTTGAGCAGATCGCACCAGTATTTTAAGTAGGTGGCGCCGATGCGTTATACATTGTTTGACAGCTACTCATTGCACTCTGCTCAGTTAATTTCGTGTAACATTTATTATGCGCACGTTCTTTCAAACGCTAACTAAAAACCAAAACGAAGCCATCTGGTGGCGAAACGAATATCGCCGGGTTTGCTAGTTTATAATAAAAATTATCTTTTATCTTATTCGGTCCTTTAATTAATAGGTATTATCCTGCCTTATATTGTGCCACTTATTCGAAATATGTTAAACCAGTGACAATACGAAATTAATCACCAAGCGAAACTTGGTTTCCAAGAACTATTATAGCTACAAGAAATCCATCTTAGAAAACTAAGGACGGGTAATTAGATACTCATACAGAATGCTTAGAATAAGTTTCTTGCGATTATTGACTATTCCAGTGTTCATACAACGAAAGTTTCAATTATTTTGTTGACATTTTACACAGCGCAGTTCATTGGTTCCATAAAAAAAATCTGGCAGTTTTGTAGTTATTTCTAGTATAATCTATGAATGCAATGGTGTTAATAAATCTTAAAATTATTGTAAATTTTTTCAGACTATTTCCCTGTATATGTATTGAATAAAATGGCTCCTTTTAGCAACTTATTTCCAATTACAACCCTGTTTGTTCACCGTGCTAGTGAGTTACACAGCACTGAAATCCACATTTGATTCGAAATGTGTTCACGCGAATGACTGCTTTCAGTACCTTGGTCGCTGGCGGCTAATAGAAAATTACGCATCAGATTCCCAAACAGGCACGTGTGCTGAAGCCACTTACTCTGCAGGAACTGGAGGATCTGTAACTGTTGTAAACACAGAAGTCCGCAACCGACTTTTGAGTACGATAACCGGTTCAGCTGTATTAGCCACTACTGATGGTAGTGGAAAATTATCCGTCACTTTCCCCGGCAGTAAGTTTTTAATTCTTATTTTTACACTTTTTTGCTTGAACTGGGTCATAACAGTACACAATTTGAAACACCGCCATAGTGACTTGTTTTGGCCTGTTATATCTCAGAATCAGCTTGTGTATATCCAATAACTCATATACCTAGAGACCTTTAGTCGTGGTATACATATGTGAGCCGAAATAATGACGGAGACTATCAATGGATTTTCATCTTTTGAAGGTCGCTTTCGTTTTTGGACTACACTATACTTACCATCAAGTGCACTGTAAAAACTATGTCGAGACAGCGTAAAAAAAACTTTACTTTTTTACTTTTTACCTCGTTTAATGGAAATTAATTTTAAAGCCAATACTGGAGTGAGATCACGCAATATACTCGTACATCGATTCTATAAGTTTCCAGAAAATTCCTGTTTATATTTCATTGATATTCATTTGTCTGTATAAAATATAATGATAATATATATAAGAAAACATTACCGTAGTAATTATCCCGAACTATGTTCCAATTTATACTATTGACGTAATATATACTATATCTTTCTTTGAATACTGCTATCTAAAGAATAATAAGTAAATTGGCAATAATCAAACTATTTCAAGAAAAGTAACATTATTGCCAATACTAGGTTAATTAATAAATCATTTAACCGCCAATTGTAAAAAGACAAAAATAGTTCATATCATTGTGAAAATACACTTTCATACTTAATATTAGGTCCTTACATATGAAATTGGCGTTTTTCGTACTGGCCACTTTAATCACAAATTTCTCCTCTTTGGTAAGGAATTCTAAATTCAAATTTGTACAGCTATAGACTCATGTATTTGTGCTTCGATGATCGTCATTCATTTGTTTTTTTCTTCTGTTTTTTTCTGTTTGCGTCACTCATTTTACAAAATGGAAAACTTAAAATATCGCATTATTTACGAGTACGAGTTCCGCCGTGGCACTAGTGCCACGGAAACAACTCGAAGGGTGAATGATGTGTATGGCGGTCGTGTTGCAAAAGAAAACACAGTTCGTTTTTGGTTCCAACGTTTTCGTTCTGGAAATTTCGACCTGCAGAACAAGCTCCGTGGACGGCCTGAGATTTAAGTTGATAATGAAGAGTTGAAGGCTATTGTGGAAGCGGATCCATCGCAAACCACGTCCGAGTTAGATGCAGGCTGCGATGTTAGTGATAAAACTGTTTTAATTCACTTGAAGCAAATTGGGAAGATTAAAAAGCTTCAAAGGTGGGTGCCTCACGAATTGACTGAAGCAATCCGGCAAACGCGCGTCGACTGCTGCGTTACATTACTAAACCGGCACAATAATGAAGGTATTTTAAACCGAATCATTACCTGTGATGAAAAATGGGTTCTTTACGATAATCGGAAGCGCTCAGTGCAATGGTTGGATCCTGGCCAGCCAGCCAAATCCTGCCCCAAGCGAAAATTAACCCCAAAAAAGTTACTTGTAAGCGTTTGGTGGACTAGTGCCGGTATTGTTCATTACAGTTTTCTCAAATCTGGCCAGACTATTACGGCTGATGTCTATTGTCAGCAATTGCAAACCATGATGGAAAAGCTAGCGGCTTAACAACCTAGGCTGGTCAATCGCTCCACGCCACTGCTGCTTCACGACAACGCTAGACCACACACTGCGCAACAGACGGCTACTAAATTAGAAGAGCTTTAATTGGAAAGTCTAAGACATCCTCCGTACTCCCCGGACCTTGCTCCAACAGATTACCATTTTTTTTCGAAATTTGGATAACTTCTTGCAAGGGAAAAAATTCAACTCCGATGGGGCAGTCCAAATCGCCTTCAAAGATTTTATTGATTCCCGTCCGACTGGTTTTTTTAGTAAAGGGATCAATGAACTACCTATGAGATGGCAAAAGTGCATAGAAAATAATGGTTCATACTTTGATTAATTAAATATATTATATTAAAAAATATTCGACTTTTTGTTCCTCCCATACAAAACGCCAATTTCATATGTAAGGACCTAATATATGTTTTATAAATATTTAAAAATAATGGCAATAGCACATAATATAATAGAATTAAGCTCAAGATACTGAACTTGCCATAATTCAAATTGGTTAATTTTGTATTCTAGCACTGGTTTTCACTATCCCCTTCTATTAATATTTAATCTACATTTTCTTCTATTGTTTATTGATTTTTATATATTTCCTTACAGCACCGACACCATTCGAATACTGGATCCTTGATACGGACTACGATTCGTATGCACTTGTATACGGATGCGCTAATGTCAACACTCAGCAACGAAGAGGTAATGAAAATGTTTATGCCATCGATATGTTTTACATTTCACTGCTAATCACAGTCACCAGTGACGATAAAAGATAATCCACTTATTTTGGGTGAACTAAACACTTTAACCAACGCTACAAATATTAAAATCCAGTCAAAATGTATTATTATGTATTCAGTCAAAATGTGTGCTATGGTGGTAGAACGATTGCCCGAACTGGGTCGTGACCACAGTACACAAGTGTAAAGACTATCATAATGACTCGGTTTGGCCTGTCGCGTTTCGGGATCAGCTTGTGTATATCCAGTAACACATATACCTGGAGACCCTCAGTCGTGATATATGTGGGCCGACATGACGACGGAGACTGACAACGGATTTTCATCCTTTAATAGTCGCTTTCGTTTTTGGACTACACTGTACTTACTATCAGGTACTCTGTAGTCACTATGTCGAGCCAGTGTAAAAAAATATATGCGAATAAAATTGTAAGCCTTTTTTCTCAGCTTTCTTCCATACACTGCACATGCTGCATACCTTTCGTGGTGGGCAGAGATATATAAGTACCACTTTACGCTTATATGTCGTATTAAACGTGACCAGTAGCGCAATTGATCGCCGTTCTCACAGCACTAGTACACATGACAGTTCAATTAGATGCCATGCGGGTTTCCTCACGATGTTTTTATACCGTCGAGCATGCGGTGCCCTAACCTGTATGTACTAACGCCCTTTAATGTCCACGGGACGGATTTTCAAGTTTCGAGTTTGAGCTGATACCATCTTGAATCGGAACGAGAAAAATATGAGAACCATTGTATCCTGTTTTCGAGGGTGCTCTTTCGAATGGTCATAGTTAAAAGTCGCTAAAAAGTGTAAAACTATGGACAAATTAGAAATTGTCGCTGCCCACACTTATTCGGGCAATGCTCGACAGCGACAGGTCATGGAAGGTGGTCCTTTTTTTCACAGAGGAGGTCCTTAAAGTAAAAGAGGAGGCGGAGCGTGAGCGGGAGAGGCAGGCTTCATCTTCCCTGTCCTTTCCGCCCCTCCGTCGCCCTCGCCGTATTGGACGCAGGAGAGAAGCCTACTCAAGGCACTTCCCTCCCTAACGGATTGACGCCTGGCCGGCGCACTTGAGGGAGTGCGTCGCCCAACATTTCTAAGGCGAGAGCGGTGCGCGAAGTGTTCCCGCGCACCGCTCTAAGAAAATGAAGGAGAGCGGATTGGTGCCAAGAGGCCTTCCATCAATAGGCCAGACGTTGGCACAGCCTTGCCTTTGGCCCCGGCAAACGGGAGAAGGAACACCCCGGGAAATTTAGTCGGTGCGACTCCGACACACCGGGGGGTGACCCTCATCGTGCCCTGACGACCCAAAACGGGTTCCCACGGGTTAAAAAAAATGGAGAAATTAGAAAAAATACGAGGTTTTTTGAAAAAAAAAACAATTTTCTCTTCATAATGCTTCGTTCTCTATACATTTTTTTACACTTCTAAAACTGGTTTAAAAGGCGTCAATAGTACCTAAACTAGCAATGAAAATTGCTACAATAACTAAAACATTTTTGGTTGAGCACAATGGCGGCTGGAACGAAGAATTTTTTTGTAACTTTGATGAATTTTTTCCTCGGAAACTATAGACTTTAGCTCAAACTCAAAGCTTGAAAACCCTAAGGAAGGACTCGAGATTTGCACCTACAACCATTCGCGTTTCATACCGCCACCACAACCACACAGCCAATCATTTACGAACATGTCCGCTACTCACCCTATTGTTTATGAGTGCGTTTCCGTGTTAATAACCGGTATTTTTTTAGTCTGGAGTTGGAAATTGAGCCGTACAAACACACTGACTACAAACGCAGTGAATGCTATCAACCAAGTCATCAACAGGATTAATGTGCTAGACGCTAAATATTATCAGACAGTAGACCGCTCCGATAATGGCTGCTTCTATTTACCCGAACCTAGCTCCAATCCTGTTGTCTTCAGAGGACAGTGTAACCAGAACATTCCGGTTGTTCAAAATTTCAATGCCAATAGGGTAAGTAAAAAGCATATTAACTTACACCAGTTTTTATATTCCAAAATGACTTAAAATTTGTTACGTCATGTACCTTTTGGAGAGAGCAGAAATTCATTTACACAATGTAAGTGCATTAGGAACATGAAATACATCATGTGCAAAATTAACTTCTTAAAAATGTTAAGTATGATTGTCACAGGATAAGTTTATTTTTGTTTATTTATTTATCAACGTTAAAGGAAAGTTCGTGCTTTTTAATTCAAAACTACATTTCAGTATATGGGCTTGTGGCATGACATTGAGAGGTATCCGACGCCATTCCAAACCGGTACCTGCAGTAATGCGCTTTACTCTCTTTCCGCTAATGGCGTGGATGTATTCAACACGCAAGTCATCAATCAAGCACTGGATTCCATCAGCGGAGTGGCAACATTGGCAACTACTGACGGGAGCGCCAAACTTCTTGTTACCTTCCCAGGCGCTAACGGCAGTGAGTTAAAACTATCATATAATTTAAATGAAAACTATAGCTTGCTTAGAGTCCAGTTGATCAACCTCGACTGGCGTAAAAACAACAGTATTTGAATGACAGTTTAAGAGTATATTGAAACCAAAAAGAAGAACTGATGACGTGATATTAACCACGTGTTGCTTGCACCAAATATAAACGCATCGTAACAAACTATCTCCGGCATCGCAACGCGTGCACTTCCCTCCACCTCATCTCGTGAAGCGCAAGTTTAAAACGATTGCGGCGCCTCGCTGGAACGTACCGTATGCCCGACTGTATCTGTCGAATAAAAGAGTGATGGATCTCGGTATACAAAACATCCCAATTCATACGTTTAACTTCATTTCAATATTTAATAGAAAAATCTTATCCTATACCAAGATCAATTAATATATCGTGGATGAGTTTATTAAGACAAATTCCTCATCCACAAATACCCAAACCCTGAACGCTACTTTTAAACTATAAAATATTATCCAAATGGAACGGATCTCGTGCTGTCCTCTAATCACAATTTAGAAACATATGTTTGCAGAAACGCACGAAGTAATTTATTTTAAACAAATAATAAGCTTCGTTTTCTTATTTACAGCTACCGTACAAACAGAATACTGGGTTTTAGCCACTGATTATGACTCGTATTCTCTCGTATATTCCTGCAGAAATATTAATGAAGAGCAACGACAAGGTAAGGGAAAATCTAATTGTAATACATAACCATTAAAGACATCTTTAACTTTTGTCTCCAATGTGTCCTGAGTGCGGAATAGACGATGTTCAGCATGTCCTGGTTGAGTGTGTCCAGAACGCTAATGTAAGGAAGGATGTTATATGTAAATTAAAATTAAATAGATTGGATGTTGGTATGTTCCATAGCATTTTGGCGGTGCCTACTAAAGCAACTGCCGAAATGCTATGGAAACTGTATGAAAGGTGAGGTATGAAAGGTTTTATTTCTATGTATTAGGCTACGATGGGGCTGATATGATTAAATTAAAAGCCCCTAATAAAAAAAAAATAAAAAAAACTTTTGTTAAGCAATATCTTATTTGTTTCTTTACAGTAACCAGTTGGAAACTCAGTCGAACCAAACAACTGTCAGCAGCTGCTGTAACAGCAATCAATACCGTAATCAATAATGTAGATGTACTTAATGCTCAATACTTTAACGCAATCGATCAAACTCCTGCCGGTTGTTTCTACTTCCCTGAACCTCAGCCAGGGGTTCCAGTAGTATTCCCAGGACAATGCAATGCTAATATTCCTGTAGTCCAAAATTTCAATATGAACCAGGTAAATATATCTTCACTTATAATAGCTACTATATAAACAATATTTTATGGACTTTTGTCAACAAAGATACTGAAGGTCCATGTTGATGTATGATTACAACCATCTGTGGACAACTGCAATGCAGGAGCATCATTATCGCGTTACCAGCCTTAAATACTTTCTTCGTTGACGTAGATGATATTCTATTTACCACGCTAAATAGCTGGTTATTTTTTCTTGATTTAATACAATTACAGAATTAAATTACTATTATGAGTTGTTAGTTAGAAAAAGTATTACCAGTTATGACGCACGGGATCGAGACGTGGGCTCTAATGGTTGGGGTAGACCACCAGCATACGATAGAACAACCTATGTTCGGCATATCTGTAAAGGATAAATTCCGAAATGAGGTTGTCCAATAGAGAAGCAAAGTTATTGACATAAATCTCTGTATTAGCGAGCTAAAATAGTTGTGGGAAGGTTATTTATGCCGAAGAAGCGATAATTGTTAGAGCAGGTGGAATCGTGAGTAGAAATCGTGATTCAACAAGCGTAGTATGATCCCTCAACCAGATGGAGCGACAACCACCGGATAGAGACCGGAATGGATAGGATGAGACGAGTGGAATACCGGACTCCATGGTCCTTATTAGATTCTCCTGATAAGCACCTCTGGAGCTTATCAGACATAGAGTTTCATTAGACTAGGGATGTCTGATTGTGATGAAATTAAATGAATATAAACCAGCGGTTACACAATTGTTTATACACAATGGCACGGCAAAGTGACAGCGTAGCATCTGATGATAAATCCAGTGCAATCGAAGAACGGCAGCTACTGTCAAAGTATGAGAATTCCGTAACAAGCACCGTCGTCATGTGGGTTTATTTAAATATATCGCAATTGAAGATCTCTGTATATATGGATAATACCACAAGGCGGCGGGGAGGTGAGCACAACCCACCTCCCCCACATTTCGCCGTAGCCCGTAGTGGAGCTAATCGTGCGCCTGTCCCATGGAAGTCCTCGGTGTACCTGGGGGCTGGTGCGTAGGCGAGTGGAGGACCACCCCAGAGGCTTTAGCTGGTGCAAGTCCGGCACACCGGGGAAGTGGTCCTCACCATTCCCCTGACTAGTGATGAAAATGCCCGGGAATTTTCCCAAAGTGCCCAAAAACTTCCTTGGGAATATCTCCGGGAATTTACGAAATTTTCTCGGAAGTTTTGGGCACTTTGGGAAAATTCCCGGGCATTTTCATCACTACCCCTGACGGTACGTTAGGGATTTTCTCTGGGTTACCAAAAAAGGTATATGTATGATTAAACGTATATAAGCTTATCCCAAAATGCAACAGACCGAAGTCAGTCACTATGAGAGAATTAGCATCCATGTACTGTTGTACTCTCGATACAGTCGAATAGTAATGTCAACCTCCTCCAACTTATTCTTCACAAATACTACAATAACACAAAAACACTTTTCGACAGTTCCAAGGTATATGGCATGAAATACAATCATATCCTCAAGAAAATCAACGTGGGCAGTGCATCAATCATCAGTTTACATTAAGTGGAACAAATTCTCTCAATCTTGTTTCATCAAATGTATTCAATCAAGCAATTAGTTCCGCCTCCACCGGGACTGTTACTTTCGGTTCGACTGACTCTAGTGCAAGATTGGTCATAAGATTGACATCAAATAATGAAGGTATTTTATTCCTTAAATATAATATTACTATTTTTTTCCAATTTTGGAATCATGATTCTCTTCTTCCGTAAATTTCCTACAATAATGTAATTTTGTATTCAAAATTTAAAGACGGGGAAAAACGTGAATTCACTGGTGATTTAACAGTGATAAATTTATACACTAATAATTTGAACACTTTCTTTATGTCTACGAGTTCATATATTAAAAAATTAACTAAAGATTGGCTTTCTCTAAACCAGTAACAAATGTAAAATAATCGAATTTCTTAAATTTTTCTAATGACTTAAATAGAATTATGATTAACTAATGATTTGTTTCAGTTACAATTCCTTATTGGATCATCGCTACTGACTATAACAACTATGCGTTGGCTTATAGTTGTATTAACATTAACAGTGACTACAGAGGGGGTAAGTTTACTTCAATAGCCATAATTACTACATACATTTTACTCACTCCGACGCAGCCTTGAGTTTTTTTCGGCGTTTTTCTCAAGGTAGTCGCTTCCGAAACGCTAGTAAGTCACCGTTAGATTTCATATTTTGGCTGGGTGCCCAAGTCGAGGTCGTACCCACAGAGGTGCCCTTGCCTTGCCACCCAACCCATAAATCGCTGGCTGAGCACGTTAAGATTTTGCCCTCCCGCCCGGTTTTGTTGTGAAGGCCTTTCCCGGTCGCCAATATATCGATAATTCGAAAAATAAACATACATTTAAATATATATAACTCAAAGGTGACTGACTGGCTGACTGACTGACATAGTGATCTATCAACGCACAGCCCAAGCCACTAGACGGATCGGGCTGAAATTTGACATGCAGGTAGATGTTATGACGTAGGCATCCGCTAAGAAAGGATTTTGATCAATTCTACCCTCAAGGGGATAAAATAGGCGATGAAAGACAGATTACACAGATTGACAGATTAGTTAAGAATATTGTGTAGGTACAAATAAGTTTTGTAGGCCCTAATTTTTTACACACGCTAAACAAAAGTAAAGCCGCAAAAACTATACCTAATTAATAATAATACTTGTTAATGCGAGCGAAGCCGCGGGCAAAAGGTGGTTTTACATATTTTTGTAGTAAATAGCCTTTTAGAGTGGTTATTAGTCATTTTGTTAAAGAGATTCAAGCTGGTCAACTAAGAAGCAATAAACTATACAGTTGTTCCGTAAGTTCTTGTCAGCTTGTGAATGAAATCAAGGTTGTCACTCATGGAGGTCCCTTTTCTCGAAGAAGAAAAAGTAGGTCAGACCCGCATCTTGGAATTTTTCCAGCCAGGGCAGAAACTACTTTCCGCCTCCTTCCTTCACCAGTCCTTTTACGTATATTTCTCAAGCATGAGGATTAATCCTATAAAAACGTTTTAAGACAAATTGAAGAGAATTTTGTGCTCTAAAACTTTTTACAAATGTTGTAGATGAAAAATCATTTTATCGCAAAAAAAATCGTGACTTTTGCCCTTGAACTTTCCTGGCTTATGTATTTTCATTATATATTATTTTATTGTTATATTATTGTATGTTTCCTTAATTATGTAAAAAAGATTACATATACGTGATAACCTTCGAAGTCCGGGGCTGAAGTTGGAAACTTATTATAAATAAAACCACTCAATTTAACCTTCATTACAGTTTGGACTTGGAAGATAAGTAGAACAAAGACCCTGTCCCAGGCATCTAACCAAGCCATCAGCGCTGCAATGGCGCAGATTGATGTTATTGACAACAGATATTTTGAAGAAATCAGTCAAAGTGACGAGTCTTGTTTCTATATTCCTGATCTTGCTCCTGGCCAACCGGTCGTATTTGTTGGACAATGTGATGCTAATATACCTGTAATGCAAAACTTTAACGTTGATCGGGTAAGGCCATTCTTGACAAATGCAATTAAAAAAAAATCTTTACGGATTGTGTATTATTCATGATGTTATATTGATATTGTTTAGGGCATATTGCCAGTCCTTTTACTCGTGCAGCTTGTGGGTGAGGTACTCGCTGGGGGCGTACAGCGCCCTGCGTGTTCAGTATAATAATGCTTACAGAGTGTTGTTGGGGCTGCCCCGATTCTGTAGTGCGTCAGGTATGTTTGCCGAAGCAGGATTGCATGATTTTCATGCAGTCATGCGTCGGCGGTGTGCCTCGATGCTGCAGCGTTTGAGGGGCAGTACTGATGGCATTTTGGGTATTTTAGCTGATAAAGTGGATGGGCCTTTTATTCAGTTTTGGGTGAAGAAGCTCATCCACTCGGGTATTTATGTAATTAATTAATATTAAGTATAAAATTTTATGTATTTTTAATTTTGGAGAAATCTGAAATATGGTTATTATTATTATTATCATTTATTCATTATATATATATATATATACAATATAGTTACATTTTAAAATAAATACATATAAAAAACATATAAATTTTAAAATATAAAAATATGTAGACCTACAGGGGCGAGGCCTAAGGCCCAAGCCACCGGTAGTTAGGAGCTTAAAGTGAGGAACTTCCTAACAATGCGTGCCGTATCGAGTAGAACTGCCTTCTGTATCCGGCCCTTGATCCAACAACCAAGCGAGAGCCTCTTAAGGTGGTAATCAAGGCTCTTTGCGATCAGCCCATTAGTCGATACGACTATCGGGACAATAATCGTAGAATCTACATCCCACATGCTGGCAATCTCGTGTGCGAGGTCTAAATATTTTGATAGTTTTTCTTTCTCAGCTTTTACGAGATTTTCATCATGTTGTATGGTGATATCAACGAGTATTGCCCGGCGCGCTTGACTTTATTATTATTATTATTATAATTATGCCTATGATATTATTTATATGTACAGTAATACCCCGCTTTACTTGACCCCGTTATACGCGGTTTCATTATAACGCGAAATTAAAATTTTGCGCTCAATTGCCTCGCATTACGCGAAAGATTGCAGAGTATAGACAATAATGATGACCGTGTCTTGACCGTGTGTCAAACAATTAAAAACAGTGTTGGGTGTTATGAACCTATTTTACAAGAACGTAAAAAAACGCTCCCCAAAAGACAATAGATGTGTTTTTCCGTAAAAAATAATTAATAGTATGCATTGCATTAAGTGTTCTTAGAATTAAAGTGATTGATTAAAATGATTCGTATTTTTTGTACATATTAAATTTTGACTATATTTAATCTTAAACCTCGATATACCCGAATTTCAGTTAACGTGATTTTTTCCGGAAGATATCCTTCGTCGAAGCGGGGCATTACTGTATATCTTTTGACCAGATAATTTGTATAAATATTAAAATAGGCTTTTTTTATATTTAGGTCTCTCAACAGACTCGGAAAACATCTCCCAAAATCTTTACCTGATTTCCTTTGAATGCTGACGCTTTCGAATCAACGCAACAATGGTATGAAAAATAATTTACTTAATTATCACAATTGTTTTCAGTACCTTGGTCGATGGAACCTCATCGAGACGTATCCATCTGATTTCCAAACCGGTCAATGCAACGACGCCACATATTCACGTAATGCCAACGGAAGTATTATAGTTTACAACACGAATGTGCTCAACCAGAACTTGAATACCATCACTGGATCCGCCGTGCTCGCATCCACAGACGGCAGCGCAAGACTCCGCGTAACTTTCCCTTCAAGTAATTTCATCTTTGTCTATAATTGATCCTTATAAATCACTTGCCATTCCTTCCTTATTTATTTATTCCTTCATACACGTTTATCTATTCCAATTATTCATAACATCACCTCAAGTCAGAAATTCCTTTTCCTTTGACCAATATTACTATACTAGCTGATCCGGCAAACGTTGTTTTGCTATATAAGGTTTTGTAATATCTTCTAAGATGTTTATTGAAATTAAGTGATGTCAAAGACAATTTTATTCATAATTAAATACTCTTCATTAACAACACATTTATTTGGATAAAGATTAATATTATTACATTGATACAACTCTTAACAAATAATGCATTAATTTCGACCAAATTTGTTTACCATAAAAACGGTTCTAGTGACTTAATCTTAAAAGATAGACATATACTGTCTGGGACATTTTTTTAGATCATTTCAAGAGGAATAATTCTTTCTTACATATATTTTTGGTATCTTGGACCGTTTTTGCAGCGCACGCAATGGAAGCCCTCATGGATAAATAATTTTCCCCGTTTTTTTTTTACATTTTCCATTATTTCTTCGCTCCTAATAATTGCATCGTGATGTTATATAGCCTAACGCCTTTCTCGATAAAGGGTCTATTTAACTCAAAAAGAATTTTTCGATTTGAACCAGTAGTTCCTGAGATTAGCGCGTTCAAACAAACAAACAAACAAACTCTTCAGCTTTATAATATTAGTAAAGATTAGGTCTGGTATAAAATGCTATCATCAAAAAATATGCAACCCTTAATAATGCGTTGTGTTCTTTGTTCTTCATTTAATAGATTATAAACTTATTTTTAAGCATTATTTATACTCATCTTACTAAAACACGAGACAATAACTCTAAGTTCCAGCAGAAGTGACTTTCAAACAAATTAATTTTAACATGAAATTGTTTTCATAAATATATCGCGATTATTTCCTTCAGGTACTACACCAGCTGAATTATGGATCTTGGATACTGATTATGAAACTTACACACTCGTCTATAGTTGTGAAAATCAGGGCACTGATCGGCGAAGAGGTATAATCATATTCTACTTTAATAATTACTTTTATACATGTTGGTAGCACAAATAGTGCATGATATCCTGTGTTTGAAAAAAATTAGGAACCATGTAAACTTTGTACATTCATTTAGTTTCAGAAGCGCTCTGTTAATTTCAAAGCCCTATTAAACACTAATATATTAAATATTTGTGCGTAAATGACCATTCCATTAGTGTTTTAAAGCTTTATAAAATAAAAGCACGTTTCTAATACTAGGGGATTATCAATCAGATGGTTCTTACGGGATGATGAAGTACCAACGAATTACTCATATAAAAATAATTTTCTTAAAGAAACCCAATGTACATTTTGGTAATTAAAATAAAGAAAATAAATTAAGAAACAGAAAAACCTTTGAATCCCTATCAAATAGATTTAAGGGATGAATACTTCAAATGGTCATTATAGTGTTGTCATATACAATTTAAAAGCAAATGTAATACCTATATTCTAGTCTGGAGTTGGAAGATGAGCCGAACTAATGAACTATCGACGAGTGCAACGACCGCAATCAATCAAGTCATCAACAGGGTTAATGTTTTGGAGCAGCGTTTCTACCAACCAGTGGACCGTTCTGCGGCAGCGTGTTTCTATTTCCCTACACCAGGGAACAACCCTGTCAGATTCAGAGGGCAGTGTGAACAGAACCTTGCCGTCGTACAAAACTTCGATGCCATTAGGGTGATTATTTCATTATTCTAAGAGAGTTTATAAAATATGGAAATTACTATTTTAATGTTAGTACAGATGCATCATATACATAAAGTATTCCGAATATAAAGCTATATAACTATGGCCAAAACTACATTAAAATTTACTGTGTAATTTAGAAGATATATGTGAAAGCCGTGGTGGCTGCCGTCAGAATAGAATAGCACCCCCCTCTTCTTGCCGAGGTGTCGTAAAAGGCGACTAAGGTATCTCTTTAACACCGCAATTCAACCAGGTGTTCAGAGAAGGAAAACTCGACCAAACCTGCATCCCGCTCCCTCCCGATCGTACTGGTTCTCCATTCCATCGGGCCCGAGGGAGCTCGGACGAGAGAGTGCTTTTCTGGCAGCGCATCCAGTTATGTACTTAAATATCTCCTGCGCAGTTGACTGTTTCCAAAAACTGGATCTCGATTTTCTTAATCGCAGTTGAAACAGTCGTCGTGGCCGTATCCGGCTAGGATATCATCATATGTGAAAGGCAGACACCCAAAAATAGTATGATATTTCGAATAAAACTACCTAGCTACAGAAGGTTATGATCTCTATATGCGTAGGATGTATTGTCTCTTCTAACCTAAACAATTCTGTAACTTTAACAATATTTTTTAGATAAGTTGTAATTTTTATATGTATTAACATATACCTACTGTAAAAATTTATACTGTAAGTGATGCTAAAAGTAACATTTAAAAACTTAGAGTACTTAAAAAAACCGTTGGACAAAGGAAGAAATAGAAAAAGTCAGAATTATTTCTAAATAATTAAAATTAATCTAATTTTAAAAATATCAATCTACAATTAAGGGACTGACGTATCAAAAATATGCGTGCAACGCGTGCGTTAAATGTCTATAAGTACATATTTTATATTTACAGTATATGGGCTTATGGCATGATATTCAATCCTACCCATCAGAATTCCAAAGGGGAACCTGTAACAATGCCGAATATACTTTAAATGCTGACTCAACCGTTTCTGTTTATAATACGCAAGTTGTGAACCAAGTTTTGGATGTTATGAATGGTGTAGCAGTTTTAGCAAGCACTGATGGTAGCGCGAAACTGAGAGTAACGTTCAATGTTAATGGTGTGAATGGTGAGTAATAATACAATAACTGCAATATACCTACTCTATTCTTATATTCTATTCTAATGGCTTTAATGGCTTTTGAGGTGGATGTCCCTTATATTCGCACGAAAAGATTCGCTTCTACATTTATCATGCCAACGGCTAAGGAGTGAAATATGCTTCCAGCGGCCATATTTCCCCGATCTTATGACCTGGGAGTCTTTAAGAGAAGAGTGAATAGGCTTTTGCTAGGCGATCGCGTTTCATCATCGAACTCATCTTCACCTTCCACCAGGTGTGATTGAGGTCAAGCGTTCGTCTATAAATTATTAAAAAAAAATCAGAAAGAATGGTACCTGTAGAAGATAACGCTAAAGAACAAGGAGTCAGTGCAAATAACTTGATAGTAATTTGCACATGTTGACATGGCTAGACATGATCATAACAAGCTATTTTAAAATATAACTTACTTATAAGAGATAATTTGGTATTTCAAATAAGAAATCTTTCGAAGATTCCTTATAAATATCTTAATCAGCTATCACGAATACAGCAATCACATGGTTACTGTAATTATTGATATTGAACAAATAATCAATTAAGCCTTTGTAATAGTGTAATAGAATTATAAAAATTGTTTTCAGGAATTAGAAAAATTAAGAAAAATCTCATTGATAGTTGTTTAGAAAATGTGTTTAATTTACTGGATGTTAATTATTTCAGTTACAACTGACTACTGGGTGTTGACTACTGATTATGACAACTACGCATTAGTTTACTCATGCAGCAATATCAATGATGAATATAGAGAAGGTAAAAAATAATACACTAAATCTTTATTAAGGGCGGTTTGCACTGACAAATTAAAACTAGTTTAGACTTACATAAAATGCTATTTAGTGCTGAACTGTACTTATAGTCTTGCACTGAATAAAAACCAGGTTGTAACAACTCTTAAACTCAAATCATCATTAAGATGGAATTAATGTACTTCGAATAATTAGCGTCTATAAAAGCTTAAACTAAACTTAATTTGTTAGTGCAAGCCGCCCTAAATCTAAACTTCTGATAATCTTAACTTGACTTAAATTTTGTCTGGAAATAATTGTCAATAAATTTTAAACAAATGCACTTCTATTAAATGGTGATGATGAATTTATTACCAAACTCACAACCCAACTTTTAAACAATCCTTTAAATAGTCATAAATGCGAAACCTATCCAAATTTATGCTGTAAACACTTACAGAAACATTAGTTAATTCGATAGTTGGACCAGCATTCGGAAATTAACTTAAGAAAGGTATATAAAAAATATTGAGCAAGAAGTAATGAACAATTAGTAGGGTCATAAAATTGTTTTTAATTATAATTGACTAAAGTTAATATATTTTCATAGTATACAGTTGGAAGTTGAGCAGACAAAAGAGTTTGAGCGTGGCAGCGAACACAGCAATTAACAATGTTATCAATAACATACAAGTCCTCAATCAAAATTATTTCATCGTTCGGGACCACACTGAACAAGGGTGCTTCAACTACCCTAACAATTTTGGAGGCGATGTCATCCTGCCAGGCCAGTGTCTTGCTAGTAACCTTGTCCAAGCTGTTACTAATTTCAACGCTACCTTGGTTGGTATTAATTCTCTCATATATCCTAAAACATTCAAGTATCAAAGTAAACAGTAACTTCTTACTCTAGTTCTACGCCAATCTTATTTTTGCGTAAAATGACATTGTAATAGCTTAGGTTATATTTTGGCAAATATATTACAAAAATAATCCACAATTTAATTTATTCTAGTTGTACTCATATTAACTCAAAGTTCTCTACGTCTTATTTATAAGATTATGACCGGTAGTCGTGGGTGTGTTGGTAGAAAAACACGGATTTTGGCGTTTTACTATTTATTTGCACTTTAAGGCACAGCGAACTGCGACGCACACGTACGTACTCTAGCCTTGGGTATCGGTAGTCGACTGCTTTTGCTAGAGCATCCCTTGCGCGCACGCACCCCTTACCCCGCACGTCCCGTAACACTCTAACAATCTTTAGGGCGTTTAACACAAACACCTATCGGGCGGTGTCTACATGATATAAAATGTTATTAAATTGACATATCTCTCCCTTCTTTATTTGAATAAAGCATGCCAAAAAGTTTGTGCAAGTGTACAATATCAGGATAACTATCAACCAATCCTAGTCTCATGATACGTATATTTTTCGTCTGTCGAGTCACAATATACTGCTGATCTCCGTTATATCAACGTCAAGAACGTTATATTTACTTATTAAAGTCTATCAATAGGTCGACGGTGTATTTACTTTATTAAAAATATATAGCTCAATTCATTTAGCTGATCTAACAAAACAAATTTATTTTTATAATAAAATTTAGATATTAACCATTACATCGCTTTCAGTTTGCTGGCACTTGGCATGAAGTGGCCAGATTTCCATCTGATCTGCAGAACGGAGAATGCGCTGCGACGCAATATGTTCTCAACAATCAGAATACCTTTAGCGTCACACAAACTATAGTAAGAAATGAGAGACAATTCGCAACACTTATACCTTCAGCTTCAATTTCAAGCGATGGCAGAGGTGTTATCACTGCAACTGTCAGTGGAGGTAAGTCTACAGTCTAATTTTTAAATATAGCAAAAGATGTTACTATGACAATATTGATTTACAATTTATTTGTTGTCTTTCAGTACCTATCAACAACATTTATATCCTGGCCACTGACTACTCGGAATACGCTTTAGCGTATGCTTGCCGAAACTTAGACGCGACTTCCAAACAAAGTACGTGTATTTTAATTTATCCCGGATTTGCTAAATGAGTATTAAATAAATTCTTGATTGATAAGTTAAGATTCTTACCTGATTTTTGGCCCGGGCATCAAAATCTCTTTTAAAAGTAAAACTTTATGACAAATATTTTCAGATCATATTAGTATTTCGAAGCAGCTTGGCAGCAGCAAAAACGTGGGCTTTGAAATCTATACATTGCGAATCCATCAGAAAACTGGGCCAAAAACTTCATAATTTAATTTTTCTGTTTTTGTCTACTACTGCATCATTCGTCTGTCCTATTTTTGAATTTATAAGATCTTTATTTTTCTCTTTTATATTAAAAGATATTTAATATATTTAAGCAGTTTTCACATCTTTGATTTCAATTTTATCTCAACAGTCTACAGCTGGAAGCTCAGCAGAAATCGTGGCGGCCTCTCCACCGCTGCTAACAATGTCATTGATGCCATCGTTTCCGATAACATCGATCTTTGGGAAGGTTATTACTCCGTTACTCAGCAGTCCAATGATGCATGCTTCCATTACCCTGTCTTTGATCAGCCGCCAGGTTACATTAATTTACCCGGACCTTGCGACCAGACCATACGGGGAATCGCTAATTTTAACACTAATGCTGTAAGTAACTTTCATTACTATGTGTGTTTTACCTAGCATCAGAGCAGATCAGTAAGCCAAATTTCTTTCGCAGTATTTGGGCGCTTGGACTGAAATTGCCAGATATCCTCAACCTACTCAAACTGGTCAATGCAACCGCGCCCAGTACAGTTCGGGAACCAATGTCATCAATGTCCGTAACCTTGAAGTCAGTAACCAGACTCTATCTACCCGAGAAGGCACAGCTGTTGCTGCCTTGAATGACGGCAGCGGTGTTTGGGATGTCACGTTTAATTTATCAAGCGGTGAGTACAGAATTATTTTATAACAATAATAAATGAATATACAAAAAAATTCTTACAGTCATCGTCTATTGTTACTAAATTATAATATTATTTAGCCAATTAACGAATTGGAATAAGTTTGCTAGTACCCGATCAAGTCAAAGAGTGGCACTTTTCTAATTATTATAGAGTTGTGTGATACATGGACGGTTTCAAATATTTCAAAGAGCTAAATTAGGCAATACCCTTAGATGTTGTAGACACTCCATAACATCTTCCCTACAGAACATAAATGATTAAAATGCAATCATTGCCAAATCACAATATAATTATATTTAATTATTAACTTATTTAATCACTTACAGACTCTTATAAATAAATATTTCTAAAACTTTTAAACGAACCTTTACTAACCGAAACCGAACGAAACTTCAAAAGTATATTATTTTTTACTACAGGGCCAGTGACTACAAATTACTACGTCCTTGCAACCGATTATACAAGCTATGCATTGGTCTACAGTTGCCGCAACTTGGATAATGGATACCGACGAGGTAAATATATAATTATAATTTTTATTTTATACTTTAATACTAATTCTTATAAGTATTACATTTAATTTTCAAATAAGATTGCTTAACGTGCACCTACACTATATTACTTTGAGAATCAATCGTGTTAATAAGCGAAACACTTACTACTTTATCTGTGTTTCTGTAATAGTCTGAATACTAATTCGTTATTACGATTTTTTATAAATAATGTAATTGATTAAGTTTGTAACATTATAATTTTATAATTAATATAAGGAACTGATATTCTAGCGCTCAGTTTTAAGATCACTATATGGGAGGTAACAACTTGTCAGAAGATGGCTTAAATTTCGATCGGGCACAATTTATTTAATAAAGTAAATTTCATTGTTATAACTCTTTAGTCGGCAGCTGGAAGTTTAGCAGAACATCGAGCCTTAGCACACAAGCAAACAACGCAATGGATGTAGTCATCAGCAATACGCAAGGTTTATTGGAAGATTATTATACTTTGACCAGCCAGAGCGATGAGGATTGCTTCTATATGCCAGAAGTTGTTGCTAACCAACCAGTATTGTTTAGAGGACGATGTGAAACTATATCTGGAGTACAAAACTTTGATGTCAATAGAGTTAGTATTACACCTGATTTGTACAACTTTAGGAGTGATTATATCGTTCGGTATTGATGTCGCATTCGATGAAATTTTGATAAAATTCAGTGTGAACTCATTGCTAGACCGGAACATACTGTCTTGCAGAGTTTCTCTTCTCACAGGCTTGGGTCGAACTGGGTGTACACCAGATGTGTTGTCGGCAAACTACACGGCAAGTCATTGTGAAAGAATAATAATAATTGATTGAATCAAATTTTACATAATTAAGTTACGTTAACGCCTGCACTAGTCATGATACTAGATTGGCTAGTGATTGCCAAGTGCGTTATTACTAAAAAGGTCTTAAACTTTACAAACACAGCCAAATCTCTGATTTCGAAACTCATCAGCTTGCTGAGTTAGATGCCAAACGGAGTTAAAATTTTACCATCACTGGCATATTCCTATGCTTATATTAACGGAGTGCTCACGTGCCCGTATTGTGCCAAATTTTTCCAGATAATCTGGTATCGGAAATCACTATAAATATCTAATAGCCTGAAAGGTTTGTATTATATTCGACGCCTTCTCCTGAGTAAGTGAACTAATGAGCGAACGAGGAAAGGAGACTTGACATCAGTTATACCCAATAATGTATCATAATTCATCATCATTCAACTAAAAGGCTAAAAAAATATTTAGCCCTTTCATTAAACGCTACATTTGTTGCGTAATGCCGCCGTTTAATTAAAGTCTAGTATAATAACGAAATAGCTGATTTAACCAGTTGGATAGATTACGCTTATATTTCAAGGGTTCCAGGGTCTTTTCAATATTAAAATTACTTTTCTTTGTTCACAGTATCTTGGATGGTGGCATGAGATCGAAAGCTACCCATCACTCACCGTTGGAGAATGTACTAGCTCTCAGTATGAAGCTTCAGGGAACCAGTACCGCGTGGTGGACACACGCGTTGTCAACAACGAAGGCAGAGTCGTGACTGGAACTGTTGTTGCTACAAGTGACGGCAGACTAACGAGGACATTGTCCACTGGAGAAGTGCAAAGTAATTTATTACCATCATCAGCTTATTTGATCGTACAACGGAGTAAAACCCCCCCTATCCTATTATTTTGTTTATTATAAACAAGCTTGGGCAAACCTAGCCTGATGGAAGTAATGATGAAGCTGATAATTCAGCAAGCTCGCTCATTAAATACCGATTCAATCATTTTTGAGGATTCCCATTTCTTGTGATGCTTGAAAAACCGATGCACTCAGTAAGTTCTACTCGTTGACGATACGCAGTAAAATAGAGGAGGCAAACATAAGGATGTAATCTTTCATGATGTCTTCCTAATTTATGTTAAAAAGGAGAAGAATCATACAACTTAGCCGCACACTCTCCAGTATTTAGTCCTACCAAGTCATGCCGCAATTAATTTTTTTGCACCGCTCATGCTAAGTTACACAAGGCCTTATAGATTCTATCGGCCTACTTCGGAACAGCTTTAAAAGCTAAGCCCTTATACTCCCTTGGCTACCATTGGGTGAATGTCTTAGATCAGCAATAATCAGTTTGCCTAACATTATCTGCCTATGGACATTTCAATGAACTAATTCATGTCCCGTTTTGGATGTTGATTGCTTAACTTCTTTCTTGGTCATCGTTAATGTACCTTTGTAAGTCATTGTTGGTAAGATAGTTATTTAGTTTGGTTTATGAATATTTCAATATTTTTTAATCTGATGATGTCCTAGCCGGATTCAGCCACGGCGACTGTTTCAACGCCGATTAAGAAAATCAAGGCCCAATGTTCGGAAACAGTCAATTGCGCAGGAGATATTTAAGTGCATAACTGGACGCGCTGCTAGAAAAGCACTCTCTCGTCCGAGCTCCCTCAGGCCCGATGGAATGGAGAACCAGTACGATCGGGAGGGAGCGGGATGCAGGTTTGGTCGAGTTGTCCTTCTCTAAACACCTGGTTGAATTGCGGTGTTAAAGAGATACCTTAGTCGCCTTACACGACACCTCAGAAAGAAGAGGGGGTGCTATTCTATTCTACCGGTAGCAACCACGGCTATTTTTTAATCTATAGTTGTGGTGGCCCAACCGGTATTCATGGTAATGAACATAGCTATAGGTTCAAACATTGAATCTCAACATAGAGCGACTTATAGAGCGACTTCTAGATATTTCCGTATCAAGCGCGGACTTCGGTACCATATGTTCATCTGTGAAGGTTCATAAACCATAAAGGTGTAAGTTTATGTAAATATAATGTGTATTTATTTTCTTTCCAGCTATTTGGGTGTTAGCTACAGACTATGATAGCTATTCTCTCCTATACTCATGTGAAAATGTCGCCGATGAAAGTTTACCAGCAAACGAACAATATAGACGAGGTGAGCGCATATCTGCATGTATGCTTGTATGTTACAATAATCATTTGTAAGCCAGGAGAGTAAAATATGTAATTACGTTCGGGAAGTCAATGTTTTATAATATTTTTGTAAATATGACTAATTTCTCGAAATTATTGTTGTTTTTATTAGATAGGCAAAAAAAAGGCATTCGATATGCCTTACTTAATTATAATGGCCCACTAATTTATTATCTATGACCAAAATATCGACTTCAAGAACATAGATAAGCCTGGTACTTGGTACCTGGTACTTTTTACACTATGTATTCAGGTATTTCGAGGGCTAAACTTATATATTGAGTTATATAAATCTTTGGAATCAGTGAAAAACACTGATTCTGATTGAAAATATATGTGTCAATATCGCTAAAAATGTCCTTTGTAAATTGTCCTTTGTTGTGTAAGCATAAATAGGCAAAATGTAATCAAATTAATGAAAAATTATTACTATTAATTTTTGCGTTTCTCATCATTAATATTACTGTATTTTTAAACACCAAGGAATCCTCAATTGCACACACATTTATGACTCCTTAAGGTTTTGAAGGGATTTAATCATGATTACAGAGCAACAAAATTAAAATTACGACTACAATTTTTTAATCGTTCATTGTTAATCTGATACATTTTGCCCATCTCTGTGTGTAAATAGCCTTTCACCCCTCGATATATTATTTAAGCTGAAAATACGACTATAATTTAGACTAGACAATATCCGAAAACATCATCATAACAACAGCATTTAGTGAGCCCATCTTAAAAAATAGGCCATTTTCAAAATGTTGTATTACCAGTAGTCTCGGACTCCTTGGAGCCATAGAGTTCCCGCGTACTCTTTTAAATCGGTAAACAGTAACCTTTTTGAGAGTCATGCTCTTTAGTAAAAATTTCTTAGTAAAGGTCTGAAATAAAATCTTTTAAATGTACTCTTTCAGTGTGGAGCGCTAAACATAGCAAGACGCGTCAACTCAGTGAAGGAGCACAAGCCGCAATGTCCCCGATCATCGAAGCAAATCGAGTCTTGTACCCGCGATTCTACTTGCCCGTCGACCAAACCGATGCTGCATGTTTCCACTACCCGGTACAGACTGGTAGGCAAGTAATACTGCCTGGTCAGTGTAACCAAAGCATTCCAGTTGTGCAGAGCTTCGACGTTGCTGCGGTAAGGACACAGTTTTATATTTTGTATTATTTTTTAACTGCCGTAAATACACTGATAGTTCATATGTTGAAAAATGTTTGCTGTTCCCAAAAACCGAACTGAAACTCCAAAAGTTTTTATCAGTATAAGAAGGTAGTTACAAGCGGCATGTAGGTGCTGCCGAAACCCAGGAATTACTATGAGGACTGCCTGTTACGGAAACGTCTGCATTACCTTGTTAACGCCGACCAACTGTGATTTCCAAAAGTGAAAAAATAAAAATGCTAAATCTTTGTTATAGTTCTAGTGATTTTCATGTTAGTATCAAAAATGAGAAGGTAGCTCAGTTTAATACGTGATATGAATCTGACCTAAACGTAAAATATGATTATTTTAAGGCCCGATAACCTATGGTCACATGTAATTACGTCGGCAGTGTCCTGACATGTCCTCTTTTTTTCTGTAACCTGTAGCACGCTGTCGGCAGTCGTGTCTACGTTCCCTTATATTGTATGTTTATTACAGTCGCTCACTCGCTTGAAAATAATAACACTTTCTTTATATCTATACCCATATATTTCATTTAATGTTTACATATATTTTGCTAATCTTTTCATAATATGATTTTAACAATCCGAACCTTCCTTTTTTAATTTTCCATTCAATCTATCTATTATAATACTTCAAATCAAACTTCATATTTTTTAAAAATTCGATGTTCTCCTTTCTAAACTAAACTTATTTTTAATTAACGGCCAATTCCGACAATAGTGCCAATATAACTAACCTTCTTTAACCATTCGAACAATCACTACAAACCCGTGAGAAACCCGTTATGGGCCGTCAGGGGGCGATGAGGGCCGCCCCCGGTGTGTCAAACTCACACCGACTAAAACCCCCGCAGTGTTCCTTCTCCCGTCTGCCAGGGCCAAAGGGCAAAGCTGTGCCAGCTTCCTCAGCACCCTCTGGACTAATGGAAGGCCACTTCACAACGTTTATTAACCTTCGTTCTCTTGAAGCGGTGCGCGGGAACACATCGCGCACCGCTCTCGCCTTGAGAATGCTGGGCGACGCACTCCCTCAAGTGCGCCGCCCATCCTGACATATACTCTGTATCAAATGATGTTGTTATGTTGCAAAAAGCAACATCCTTCACCAACGAGCTTATCTTAAAATAGGCCGCAGCCTGTTTTTTTTCTTGATTTAATTCAAGTAATGTCATAGTCAGCGTTTATTATCGTCTTTATTTAAAGAATTTACGCCAACTGATTGTAAAATTCCCAGCTTGCTGACCTCTGACCTATATAACTAACCTACGTCAATCCCGGGAACGAGCCCGCTTTGGTCTCGACTCTCGATCGATCTGCGTGCTCCCAAGTTCATTAACTCCATTAACCACGTGACCGTGTTTATATTACGTTTATTTTATGTTAAATAAATAAAATAAAAAGTTGTTTAGGAACTTGTTTGCATTAAATAACAATACCTTTATAAAAGAAGAAATTTTTAAAGATTATTAATAAAACCACATTAAATAAAGTATGAGAGGCAGGCGGTGCACGGTGTCCGGCGCGCCGCCTAAAAGAGAGGTTTTGGAGAGGTGAATTTTTACTCCCACCCCTCCCCCAGAGAGATTGCTTCAACAAGGCCTTTGGTTCCAAGGCCCGGGTGGAGCAATCAGAGGGACACCCCGGGGGCTTTTAGTCAATAAGAGTCTGACACACCGGGGTCGCTGCCCTCACAGCGTCCCTGATGGTCCTATGCAGGATTTTCACCCCGGGATACAAAAAAAAATTAAATAAAGCAGAGTATTTAATATTTTAATGTATCCATACACAGTATGCCGGCACCTGGTACCAGATTGAGAGATACGCGCAGATACACGAAAATGGCACTTGCATAGGAGCAAGGTACACCTTGGACGGAGATTCAGGAATAGTCAATGTACTAAACTGGGAAGTAATTGATGGTGTCCTGGAAACCATTGAAGGGACAGCTGTAATCTCGTCTACAGACGGCAGTGCCAAGCTCGCAGTTACCTTGCCTGTTGTTGGCACTAACAGTGAGTATTCAAGATGTACAAAATAGGATTGTTTGGGCAGTGATGTAAATTCGTTGAAAACAGCTATCAACTCAGTAAATTTTACATTACATTTTTAATAAGCTGCCAATTTGGCAAACTTTTGCGTTACGACGCCGCATCACATCCTCTGCACCGACTCAAAACAGTGGTAATTTCAATATTGCTACAGTGAAGAAAATTACGAGCAGAAGTAGAAAGTATGTTCATAATTTAGATTTTTGTATTTATGTAAATAATTGTGTTTTTAGATACCGTGACAACATCGTTGTATGTGTTAAGAACAGACTACGAGTCCTTCTCATTAGCATACAGTTGCGTCAATATTAACAGCTTCCAGCGTGCCGGTATGTTATACATTCATTCAAACAACATCTACCAATTTAACGGAAACCCGTCACTAATATTAATATAAGAAATTATTTCAACGAACTTTCATGAATAAACTAGACTACCCATTTTGTATAGTCAAATAAGATGATATTAATAATTCAGTAAAATTATTCCTTAAGTTGCTATGTTGGCAGAAAAATACTACGATAGATTTAATCCTTACTTCACCTTTAATTCTGTAAATTCGAAAATAGCTGTGTTTTATGTTCCGTTCTCACGTCCCAAACGGTTGAACTAAATATGATTAATTTGGCATAGAAATAGATTAAATCTAGAGTGGCATAGGTTCGCGTTCGTTACCAAAATAAAACTTGAAGGGGTTAAAATAAGAGATGAAGGTTCGGACAGTAGACATGATATTTTTAATGCCTGGATGTGAAGAAAACGGTGCTTATATGTCCAGCGTGCCGCCACACCTGATAGAGGAGTCTTAAGGGGAGAACTTTTACACTTACTCCTCTCAGATAGAGAGCCTGAGAAAGTCTATTCGCTCACTGCATTGTTAGAGAAATGTGGATCACAGACCCGGTTGGTAGCGAGCTGAGGGGCATCGCGGGGGCTTAGTCAGTAAGAGTTGGACACACCAGGGCTGCCGTCTACACGGCTGCGGAGATGTTCTATTGTAGAATATACCTACGGGCTACCAAAATAAAATGAGAGAATGCAATTTACTACGGAGAAATTAGTATTTTTTAGATAGGGATACAAAAGGATGGAATATTAACAACAATGGGATGGGCGGATAGGGTATGGGGGGTAAGGGGAGGGCTTAATAGGGAGTGGGAAGTTAGAGTGCAGTTTGGAGGGGAAAAGATTGAGGGGAGCAAGTTTACCTAAAAGTTAACGAAATATTTATTAACCATTAAGCCGTACGAATATTGCGGGGTTTGCTAGTTAACTATAAGTAATTAATAATAAGCTACAACAATGACAAGAGTGGACGTGACATTACATCAGTGTTATTCCACTGTTGTGTAAACAACGTTCTGTGCTGTATTTTACATTTTATCCTAATATAAAGGTTCAATGATAACAGAGTAGGTGAGCTGGTAGCTAATAATTTCCGGATATAGTAGCTATTCGGAAAGCCATTAATTGGGTGTTGCGTTAATGATGCCCACTTAAAAGTTTTTCCCCTAAATTTAGTGGGTTGAAATGGAAAAAGGAGAGTTTATAGGGATACGATTTTTTAGTTTACAGATAAGTACTTTGACCCTTTAGAGACTGCTAATACATCATATGTACTAATAAATGTTTTACCAAACTAAATACTGGTGGTACATATAAATACCACAACAGAAAACTGCCGGTACTTAATTGTACCACTACCCTGACAAAGCTCTTGATATCTTTTTGCCAATTTTTAATACAAAAGATATATTTTGCTTATAATATCCTAAAAAAATATTTAAAAAATATATTTTCTCCAAATAAAAAATAATCTTTCAATGGTTAAGTCACAAAAGCCATTGATAGAAACAAATTAGCTTTGATACTTATAAAATAGTTTTAAAAGATACTAGAAGAAAATGACAAGAAAAAGCTGTTTAATCAACGTATTAAAACAATAACACAGTAGTAACAATGTATTATTCAGGATCTAAATATAAATAATATAATTGTATTTACAGTGGGAGCATGGAAGCTCAGTCGTACAAGAACAATGCCGACCGATGGCACGATTGCAATCAATGCTTATATGGCTCAAAGAGAAGAACTGCACCAACCTTACTTCCTTCAAGTGGCGCAAAGTGACACTTGTGAGGAACCAAGCTCAGCGTTCCTCGTTAAAAGCAGTATTTTAGGAATGTTTATTTGTGTCGTGCTACAAATTTTATTGTAATTTTGTGTTAGCCGTAAGCTGAAAATTTTTGTTTTAAATATTATTAACTTAGATATATTTTGTAAACTATTGTGTTACTAATTGTACCAAGTAATATTTAAAAATTGTCCTAACAATTATTTTACTAGTTGTGTAAATTATTGTTTACAAATTGCCATAATATATATTAACAATTTCGTATTTATTTATGATTTGAGTTTTATTACTATTATCTTTACTCTATACCTTATATCCTAGCCAAGGCCTTATCCAGCTATTTCACTACCTAAGCATAAAAACAAATACTGTCCTTTAAAAATCATACATTATAATTCATCAGCGTGTTATTTTAGATATCGGAAACATAAGTAAGTTTTAAATCAAATCAGATGCCTACTTATGGTCAGTGAAGCCATTTAATACTATGGAGAAAAACCATTTCACTTAATATCTCTCCATAAATTGTGAATATTAGTTTAATTACATTTTTTAAATCATGAATATTGCTGAGAGGTCAAAGTGTATTTCTATTTCTGTAAAAACTTGAAAAAATGTCGAGATTTTAATACAACATGGTTTATATTGGCATTTGCCATTATATACCCCAATTATTAATTTAGTATACAAAAGGTTCTATACACTAGAGATATACTTTTATACATAAGAATTTATAATTATTTACAATTATGAAACATACAGTTAGTGGTTCTATAACTAAATAGCACTTCTTGCTTTCGTTAGATTCAAAAATAGTGTAAATATAAAAGAAATATTGGAATGAATATAATTTTCTAGACAAAATTAGAACAAATGTTCTAGCCCTACCATTCTATAGTCGATGAAATGTTAAAGTTTATATAATATTTCAGCTAATTAGTATTTATTCAAAACACTTTAAAATAATTAAAGTAAAATTAATTTAGTCTTATATTCGTAATGTAGTATAGCAATTTAAGTTCATTAAGCAATTCAGTGCGTATTAATGCAGATGTAATCCGCATTCCAATGCAAGAGACTTTACACTGTTTAGGTGTAATTCTTAAGGTCAAATTTTGTTAATAAAGTTTTAGTTAATTGTTGTTTTATTCTCTTGAAGAATGGATGAGTAGGTATGACATTTCTAGTAATATAAAACCAACAATAGAAGGTCTAGAATCCGCAAAAAGACTTGTGAGCGCAAATAATCTCCGTAACATGTCTACAAGGAATGTATTGGACAATTATAGTTCACACTACATAATATACACTGATGGATCAAAGGATAGAACCGGATGTGGGGCAGCTTTTGTCGACCAACAGACTGGTACTTGCGGCCTTTTTAACATTAGTGCTAATATATCTATTATGCATTGTGAACTTATCGCAATAGCAGAAGCTTTGTCGTATGTAACATCCCTTGATTGTAATAAGTACGTTATATTATCGGACTCAAAGAGTGCCCTTTTTCATTTGGCTCAGTTACCCTCGAATAGTCGAGGGATTCCGATAGCCTACACTATCCTTGATACCATCAGTAAACTTAGCGCTATGAATAAAGATATAGTTCTCCAATGGATTCCTTCACATGTAGGTATTACCGGTAACGAGGAGGCTGATCTGGCGGCTAGACAGGCAGTAAGGCATGATAATACATATTGGTGCCTACCACTATACTCAGAGTTACTGGGTGAGGTTAAACAACATTGCAGTCAACTCTGGAATGAGTACTTTAATGAGCGGTCCCTTACTAAAGGCATCTGGTACAAAACTATTCAGTGTAGTCTGCCCCGGTATCCGTAGTTCGAACAATCCGATATTAGCAGGAGAGACGCTGTGACATTGTTTAGACTCCGTTCCGGGCATGTTCCATCGAACAAATTCAAACATTTAATAGGAATCTCCGACTCCCCAAACTGTACGACATGTGGTGTAGAAGAAGATGTTTACCATTTGCTGATGGAGTGTGTCCGGAACGAAGCACAACGTCGGGATATACAGGTTGTCAATTATCTTGTGGGCACTTGCAACTGCATTTTGTCCTCTCCGCTTTCCGAGCAGGCCAAAATGTTAGTTGCACTTTACCTGAAGGTGGCTTAAAGTAACTATAAGTGTTTTGCCTGTACGGGGGTGACGTGGTCGCTCTGTGACAATACCCCTTTAAAATAATAAAGAAATAAAAAAAAAATGTTTTAGTTTTTCGTGCTTGTGATCTTTATATTAACTGTTTTTGTGATATCAATATACTGGCCTGTGCCTTTGGGCTCTTCAGATGAATGTTGAGAGAGAAAATATTAGCCTAAGTTCAATTTTGTTCTTTAGAGTTTTTTTTTTTATATATCTACTGTTTATATATATGTGTATGTATATTTGATTAATTTTCTTTTATTATTATGAGTCTCTTAACTTGATTTTTATTTTTGTACAAATTTTTGTGGAAACTTTGCTGGCTTATATATCATTGTTTGTGTATTTTTGTTATCGTTTTTATAATGCTGTATGTTTAAAATAAATAAAATAATGTCATTGTACCTTCGTGATAGACCACAGGTCTTCACAGGAAAACATTAACATAGACTATGAAAAATGGAAATATTAATAAATGACATATTTTTTAATTTTTTTAGGGAGATTTCAATATGTTTCGTAGGAAAAATATGCTAGTGGTTGGTAGTTCTGATTTCGTTCAATAATTTAGTGATTCTGCCAACTGTTAAAACCTAATGTCATTTCAGACATTTGTCAATTGGTGTTCGAGAAGGACGGTTTCTGTGTTGGTTTATTAATGGGCGTAAGAAAAAAAAACCACATTTCATGATTAAGAATTTGACTGAATCTTAAAATTCGTTGAAATAAATAGAAACTTATTGCAATAATGGCTAACAATGAGGAAATAACTGGATCTGTGTCCAACGCAGATTTAGAGCTGGCGGAGAAATTGAAAAATGAAGCTAATGAATATTTCAAAAGTAAGTTATTTTAGATATATTTAAAAAAAAATTTGGTTCATTTAAAACAAAAAGTTATGTACGAATTATCATTTTATTTCGTTATAAATAGAATAAAAATAACCTCAAAATTTCAGAGCAAAATTATGATAAAGCGATAGAGCTGTATTCGCAAGCAATAGAGAAGAATCCGAAAAACGCAGTGATTTTCGCTAATAGGAGTATAGCGAATTTAAGATTGGAGAACTTTGGGTATGCCCTAAGTGATGCTTCCAGTGCTATCGAATTGGACAGATCGTATACAAAGGCTTACTACAGGAGAGCCGCCGCTTACATGTCTTTGGGCAAATATAAGTTGGCCCTTAAAGATTTTGAATATGTAAGTATGAATGAGGTCTCCAGGACCAGACTGACCCAAGAGAAAATTTAGATAATTCTATGATTCCTGAAGTCAAAATGATCCAGTGTGATTTTTTAACCAATATTAAATGATAACTTTAATACTGATATAGGATTTAAATGTTGTACTGTAAGACGATGTAGCTAATTTCAATTGGGTCATTGGCTGTTTAATGATAACTTTGGGCCATTCTAATTCTGGTGACATAAATTAATCTAATGTTATAAGAAATGTGTTGAGAAATATAAAAAACCTGCATGGTCATACTATGTTAAATCAAGAGACCGGAACATTCTGTAAGACAGTTTCTGGAATATGTATGAATTTAGAGGATGTAAGTGGAAAAGTGGTACTGTTTAAACACTATATTCTTAACAAATTACTATTGGCTTTTTAAGAGTATTTTTTATTTCAATCAATTTTGAAAGTTGAATTAAGTCATAGTAATTTGACCAACTCAAAGCTTTGGACTCATGTAACCAAACTGCATTAAAAGAGACCCCCAATAAATAAATGAAGTGAAATATTTGTCATTGTCAAATTTTTGTTTAAATGGTCAACCTTTTATATTATGGCTATATATATTTAATACTAGATGACCTGGCAAACTTTGTACCACCATAATTGTAGTGTTAACTTCTAGCTAAATCTACTCCCTTGTCTGCTCTCCCTCTCCTCGCTCCCTTCTCCTCTTTTTCCTCCAATCATCTCTTCTCTCTCCACCCCTGTTCCCTTGTGTTCCCTCTCCACCTCAATCCCAGCACCCTTATCCCTCTTCATCCCTCCACCTACTCCACTCTTCTGAACTTAGCCCTATCTAACCCTGTTCCTTTCCCTAACCCATTCTTACTTCCCCACTCCTCCCTCTCCATTACTTTTGCTATCACTACTCTCTCACTTTTTCCTCTTCACCCTTGTTCATCTCCCTATACTTCTCTTTTTCCCATTCCTCCTTTTCCATGTCTCCCCTTCCCCTCTTTTGTATGTATTCATAGATGAGCAAAATATAATATCATATACATACCACAGTAAAGTGTAAAGCCTGTCATGTTTTTTGATCGGTTTATGTATGTTTTGTAACACATATAACTGGAGACCTTTAATTGTGATATATGTGGACTGACATGACAATGGAAACTGTCAATGAATTTTCATCCTTTGACATGGCTATAGTTTACCTACCATCAGATGCGCTTTATTTAGTGGCATACATTCCATTCTGAGATTCTGAGAGACATTCTGAGACCCCTATTCTGTTAATTACCATATTTTAATTCAATATATTTATTAAATATCCAAATACATTAACATAATGCTTTTATGGGATGCACCATAAGTGCAAAAGAATAGAAGAAACCTTCACTCAGCATTAGGTAGTTGAATGTTGAAGAAGAAAAATCAGAACCAACTCAATATTTGAATCAAACTGTACCATGTCAATATCATATTGTATTTTTAGTATACAA
Source organism: Automeris io (assembly GCA_036320925.1). NCBI lineage: Eukaryota > Metazoa > Arthropoda > Insecta > Lepidoptera > Saturniidae > Automeris > Automeris io. The sequence continues at coordinate 2,605,043 of JAUDJH010000018.1, forward strand.
ATTTTAATTAGCTGTCCCATAATCACCAGCCTCATTAAATCGATACAGTTTATAATTTGTATTAATAAATCTTTCCAGGTAACTAAAGCAAGGCCAAATGATCAAGATGCCAAAATGAAATACAACGAATGCAATAAAATTGTGAAGAAAATAGCCTTTGAAAAGGCTATATCTGTAGACCAAAAGGATATGAGTATAGCAGATTCTATTAATTTAGATGCAATGAGTAAGTTCTTACTAAGAGTGATCTCTTCTCAATACAAGATCTCAATAAGCAGTCAAAACCCTTTTTTATTTGGATATCATAGAAAACAAGTTTTAACATTTTAAATATTTGTAAAGTATGAATACTTAGAAAATTAGTAATCACGAAAATTTGGTTATACCTTATATAAAAATCTAAGTACCATAATTAAAATATAACTAATGAAATAGGCATACTTCCAAGCACTTTCAAATCGTCCTGATAAAAAAGAAAATGAGTCCACCATTGGTTTGGAAAACAGAGTCTGCCAAGAATATACTAGTCTATTTTTATATTAGTGACAAAAGATATCTCATTATATTTCCATTATTTAATAAATCTTTACTTTTTTTAATAAGTTTTGTTTTGTCCAAATAAAGTTGTTTTCAAAATATTCTATAAGTGATAAATTATGTAATGATTCTTGCGCCATTTTTCTAAGCTTTGTTCATTTGTATAACATATTTGCTACAATAAATATTATGATTAACGTACAGCCATTGAAAATGAATATGAAGGACCTAAGTTGGAAGATGGAAAGGTTACACTCAAATTCATCACGGCTCTCATGGAACATTATAAGCAACAGAAGAAGCTGCACAGAAAGTACGCCTACAAGGTATAGGAGTGTAACACTTAACCACACTTGATAAACAAACTTACACTTGATACATAAACTTACACTTTACACATAAACATACACTTTACACACAAACTTACACTACACAGTAACTTACTTTACACAAAAATACTTTAGTACACATTTAGTAATGTGTACTTTGGTAAAACTTAAATTGGCATATCAGTACTTGTTAGGTGGACGCATGCAAGCTGATCCCGAAATACGACAAACTGAAGCTATTCATTATGAATCATCCCAGTTGCAGAACTATCAAGCTATTCGATTTTAATGTTGTATATGGGATATGTAATTGAAAATAATAACCAATACAATGACCACGCAGTTTAATCTTTATATTTTTTGAATCAAATATACTGTAATAGCTATGGGAACAGAGGCTTCAAATAAGGTAATTTTGCTTATTGTGAGAACAGTTACCAGGGCTCAGAATAAAAAAGATTTTGTAAAAATGACATAGGACAAACAATACAAGATCTGGGATTATTTATAGGGAGCTCAGAGCTATTATAGATTATTGGAACCCAAAAAGCAAACTAGAATGTTGTAAAATAGGTTTAAGTATTATAAAATTGTATAATAATATGCTCCTAAACATAGTATGGAGATATGATAAAAGTTTTGTTTCAATAGAAAAAAAAAAGTTCCATAATTTCTACAATAATGACTATCATATAGCTTAAAGTTCCTATAGTTAAAAAGATTGAAAGGCGAAGCGTCTAATGGACAGAATTCATAAAAGTTAAAAAAAAATGTACTTAAGTACAGATTACAAAAACAATTTTAATCTCCACAGATCCTAATCGACATTAAAGCGTACTTTCAAAAGCAACCGTCGCTGGTCGACATCAAGGTGGCTGATGATCAGAAGTTCACTGTGTGTGGAGACATTCATGGCCAGTTTTATGATCTCATGAACATATTCAAGCTGAACGGTCTGCCCTCAGAGACCAACCCTTATTTGTTCAACGGTGACTTCGTTGACAGAGGATCCTTCAGCGTTGAGTGTATCTTCACTCTCTTCAGCTTCAAGCTGCTGTACCCGGATCACTTTTACATGTCGCGAGGTTATTTATACTTTTAATTTTTTTGTAGTACTCTGTGTTTTCCAGATTAAATATAGACTTAGACACCAGGTTATTGCAAAGCAGTGTGTGGTATGCATCCCACAAAAAGCATTTTCTTGTCATACTTCGTCATTCAATAAATAAGTTGACTTAAAATGGAATAATTGCTAGAATAGGGGTATCGAAACGTAAATTGGATCAAAATTTAAATCTAAACACGTATTAAATCTCTTAAATCCCACATTAGGTCTAATATGAAAAAAAAAAAACAGTAGTTAAAGAGTTAATATAAACATCCCCCTCTTCCCCGCGACTCAGTTATTATCTGTGACCTGTTCATTGACAACATTCCCAAAGACCTCAAACTCCGTTTCGAGGATCCGATATCATAGGACTATGGGATAACGCTCGCCATAAGACCAGTTCACAGCCACATCTCAACAAAAGTAAGAGCTAGAGAACATCTTAATCCAAGTCGGGATATGAGTTACCGTATAGTCGTGGCTTCGTAAGCCCGCGCATGTGGATCTATTAACACTTGGCATGCAGACAACGTACTTTTACGTTTTTTGCAGTCCGTCACTAGAGCGCAGGTCACGTAAAAATTCGTATTTAGTAGATTTGTGTAGTGTGTTGTTTAGATAAGGTTTGTCCATAAAAAACGAAGTAGTTTTCGATTTACTGCCATCATTCTGAATAACCAAACTACCACGCGATTCACGAAATAACGCCCGCGGCATGTATAAATCGGCGGCGAAGTATGCCCGCATGCCAAGTGTTAAGGAAAGGGACAAGGTTAATTACTTGAAAACAGTAAGGCTATATCTCTATGCAACTAGAGTGGTTCAAGATACTTAGTATCGTCTGGATCATTCACAATGTGGAAAGCCCTCCTCTGCAAACTATACATTGTCTTGAGTAAGTACTGGGCAAAACCTTCTCAGAGATGCTAATAGTCCATGCAGGGTCTGACCTGGGCCTGTATAGAAGGAACACATGCCTGATGCATGTATTGAACACATGTTGATTTAAAATTTCATTCTATTTCCGTTGTGAGTCTCTTACTCTGTTAACAAAATTTCAGTCACAAAGGATAATTCCTTTCATACCTTTATGATATACATCCCACTTGTAGACAGGTCTTATCTGGTCTCGGTGCTAAACAATATGTGATAGTTGAACACACTGAGATTTATCGACAAAAACCTGCTCATGTATTGGTAATTATAATATTTTGTTTAGCCGTGGTGGCTGCCGGCAGAATAGAATAGCACCCCCCTCTTCTTGCTGAGGTGTCGTAAAAGGCGACTAAGGTATCTCTTTAACACCGCAATTCAACCAGGTGTTCAGAGAAGGACAACTCGACCAAACCTGCATCCCGCTCCCTCCCGATCGTACTGGTTCTCCTTTCCATCGGGCCTGAGGGAGCTCGGACGAGAGAGTACTTTTCTGACATCGCGTCCAGTTATGCACTTAAATATCTCCTGCGTAATTGACTGTTTCCGAAAACTGGGCCTTGATTTTCTTAATCGGCGTTGAAACAGTCGCCGTGGCCGAATCCGGCTAGGACATTATCATCAATATTTTGTTTAGGAAACCACGAGACCCAGGACATGAACCGCATGTACGGCTTCGGGGGTGAAGTGACATCGAAATACAGCTCCCAGATGGCTGACCTCTTCACCGAGGTATACAACTGGTTGCCCCTGGCCCACTGCATTAACGGACGCGTCCTGGTTATGCACGGTGGACTGTTCTCGAAGGATGACGTGACGCTGGACGACATCAGGAAGGTGAACAGGAACTCACAGCCTCCTGAAGATGGTAAGAGTTTTTTTGCTTTACAATTTTGTTCTTTTATACAACTATACTATAATGTGCATTATATTCTATACTTGCTGTATCCGCATCTTCGATCATGTAGAAGTACTACTTTTGTTATGATATAACTATTTCAAGCTAAAAATCTTTCTATAAGTGAAATGTCATCGATTGTTTCTTATTTAAATTATAGCAGATCCGGCAAACGTTGTTTTTCTATATAAGGTTTTGTAATATCTTCTAAGATGTTCATTGAAATTAAGTGATGTCAAAGACAATTTTGTTCACAATTAAGTACTCTTAATCAACAACACATTTATTTGGATAAATATTAATATTATTACGTTGATACAATTCTTAACAAATAATGCATTAATTTCGACCAAATTTTATTACTATAAAAACGGTTCTAGTGACTTAATCTTAAAAGATAGACATATACTATCGCAGACATTTTTTTAGATCATTTCAAGAGGAATAATTCTTTCATACATATATTTTTGGGTTCTTGAACCGTTTTCGCAGCGCACGCAAATGGATGCCTTCAAGGATGAATAATTTTCCCCGATTTTTTTCGCATTTTCCACTATTTCTTCGCTCCTAATAGTTGCATCGTGATGTTATATAGCCTAAAGCCTTCTTCGATAAATAGTCTATTTAACAAAAAAAAGAATTTTTCAATTCGAACCAGTAGTTTCTGAGATTAGCGCGTTCAAACAAACAAACAAACTCTTCAGCTTTATAATATTAGTATAGATATAGAGGCCCCGGTAAGAAGTTCTCAACTTTTACTTTTGCCGTGTCGCTGGGCATTGTAAATTGCGCTCCTTTGTCAACGATTTCTAAAGCGTAAGGCCTTTTTAGCAAGTACGCAATAGTCAATCTGTTACGGTGACCAATTGTTATGTGCAAAACAATTGCTATAAGTTTTTGCCGCTAACGTATCTACGTGCAAACCTGCGGAGCTTAGGCCAAAGCGGAGAGAAAAATACATTACATTAGTACATAATTACATTTTTCCTTTTAATTAATTTTTATTTTAATCAGGTCTCCTTTGCTCTTTAACTAAAATGATAATATCTAATATCGATACAGATTAACTAACGCCTTCACAGGTCGGACATGGTTTTCCCATAACACAAGTTAAATCTTAATTTGGGCACCGGAGTTTCAACAACACTATTACGACCTAAATAATGTTAAGAATTGAATATCCAAATGTATGTGTAATGACAAATGTATATCTATGAAATAAATTATTATTATTATTATGGTTTTTATTACACACTGTATAAATTGTTTAATTGTTTTTTTTTCAACAGGCATAATGTGCGAGCTGCTGTGGTCTGACCCGCAACCGATGAACGGACGGTCACCGTCGAAGCGCGGCGTCGGGTGCCAGTTCGGCCCTGACGTGACCCACGCGTTCCTCAAGCGCAACGGGCTCGAGTACATCATCAGGAGCCACGAGGTCAAGAACGACGGCTACGAAGTCGCTCATGACGGCAAATGCATCACAGTTTTCTCCGCTCCCAATTACTGGTAAGTCCTGTTCTACTTGTTCAACAAAGTGACATAGCGTTCCTGATAGTAAGCCTAGTATAGTTTAAGAAGGACATTGAATACCTAATGACGAGAGTCCAATAACAATCACTGTCAGCATGCCCGCCTTCATATACAACATGTCTCTAAACCGGATATAACGACGTTATAACCGAATATAACTACCTTATTACCGGATATAGCGACTTTATTTTATGAAAAACGAATCAAGTACTGCTTATAGATCGTGTGATCTAAAGCAAAACTTTTGTGATCAACTTGTCAATTACACAATCAACTGTCACACTAATAAAGTCATGAAATATACTGAAGGAGAAAGAGTGTAGCTTGTAATAAGTCAAATTATTCCTTCAGAGATTAGTATAAGGTTAAAAATTGCGCATATTGTATGGTTTTGCTGGAAAAAGTAACCGGTTGGTCGTTATTGCCGATGAATTTTTCGTCGAAAGTTCGTTTGTTATTCAAAAGTTTCGTCGTTTTAAGCAGTATGTCGCTGTACCCGATGACCTTATAGGGGGGTATATTTATTAGCGTATATAGGGATTCGGCCGGGATTTTGCCAATCGGTTGTTATAACCGATGTCGTTATATTCGGTTTTGACTGTATAAACAATTGGATGTACACAAAATCTGTTGCAAAGAGTTGTTGCCTCACTGAGCGTTTTCTACCGTCTGTATGACGGCGAATGTTCTGAAGATTTTGTAGCCTTGTTCTGCCCTCTCACAACACTAGGTTTAAGGACGTTTCTTTTATATCTATTTCTACGAACACGCATCACGCGTTAACATTACAGAAAGTTCGCACGCTCTGCTCTAGGCGACCATTTGATCGGCAACTATTGCTTGGTGCACGTGTTGCAAAGTAATCGTTTGCAGTGTTCATTTTGTATGACATTTTTGTGAAATTGTTAAGGAAAAGTGAAAGTGGATCAAGTGGATTGTGAAGACTTCATTATTTTAATTAATGATGTCAGCCCTCCTCCCCTACGATTACAAGTACTAATAATTTAATTAATTAATTAATTTAATATAATAAATTTTATTATCATTTTACAGTGACACGATGGGCAACCTGGGTGCTTATATAACAATGAACGGCAAGGACTTAAAACCCAACTTTACATCGTATGAAGCCGTTGTAAGTATTTATTTTAAACCCATTAGTGTATTAAGATATCTCTAGCCGAGATAAATATTTAAGCCTTCTACAGACGTACAATTTTAATGAAACTGAAATTTCAGTTAAACCTGTACATCTGTAGTATGCTTTAGACGCTTTATAGAGCTTCAGGATCCACCTAAATATAAACTCTAACCTTATATAATAGACGGCACGTAAAGCAAGGTTTGCTCTAGCAACTTTCACGTAGACTTCATTTGCTCTCGCCAGATAAGCAATATTAAACACTTCACGTCGCTTTAGTAGCTCTATGAGACATTCTCTACGAACTATGCCCTATTTCTCTATCTATTAACAGCTAGACGCTAGAATATAGAGTGGTAGTTGAGTAATATCCGGTGCATTAGTGGCATAAGGCACTTCCAGTTGATCGCAATTTAATACCCCGTTTTGGCAGGCTGGCATGATTATTTTTATACTAAATCGTACAAGGCTAGGGACAAATCTAAGCCCCTATACAGACTCACAGAGAGAAGTTTCGCCAAAACCCCTCAGGAGAACTCTCTAGGCTGAACTATCAACACTTATAATGTTTCTCACAAACTGTTCTCTTTTTCATCCCAATTAAATTAATGAGTAGTTCTTTAGGTTTTAGTTTGAATAAAGCCTCTAAATAGTGTCCAGTCGAAGGTTGTGACAACTTTGCTTCAGAAACGTTTTGTCAAATTGTAAGGTAATTTTAATAATGTTTAGAAGTTATTTATCAATATGAAGTCTTACTTTAAAAGTCTAAAATTTAAAACCTTCTGCTTTGGTCGAAGGTTCTGGCAACATTGATTAATCGTTTCGTCCAGAAATCCATCTACAATCGAATATTTATTGAGAATAATTCAATAATCACAATCATCATTTGACGCTAGCTAGATCTTGAGCTTTGGCAAAACTTCGGCCCACTTCAAGGTACTACTGTCGATGATTTATTTTGCTGAAGCAGAAAGTCTTCGATTGGACACTACCTTTAATGAATCAATTTTATTTTTTAATCTAGCAAATAGGTATATATGTAAAGCGCCATTTCTGGGCTGATTAAATGTATTCGCAAAATTCTATCGCGTTTTGGCGCTTAGATTGGTCCCTAACCTAAGACGTCCGGGAAAAAATCGATATCTGCGGAACTGACAGATGTAATCTGTGTCATACCGTTCCATCAGACCATGATTATTTGATCTAAATTCCACGAATCTGTCTATAGTCAATTAATTTTCGCTGTAGAATTTTAATGTCAAACCGTCGCTGTCTCATATTAGCAAAGCAACCAACGAGAAGGAGATAATAATTACCTTTTATAATATGCACCTAAGTACAGTCAAGTTCGATTTAGACCAAATATAATCAAAATGTGAGTCATCCAAAACAATAACACACATGTTTAATTTGTTTAATAATGTCTCTAAAAATTTGCTTTTAATAGTTCGATACAAACGAAAATATAAATAAATGTCAAGTTACTAATCTAAACTCTTGACCACGCCACTCACGTGTCAAATAAAAAAAGTTAATCGATTGCGGCTGGGTATAAAATAATACCAGATTTCCAATTCTTTGAATTACTTTTCGCCTGTTTATAGATATTAACAAGTTCGTCGTCATGTCACCCACATATGGGTGACGCTGTTCTTTTTGAAATTAATAGGATTTTTAGTTTGAATTTTAAAAATAATTTAATGAAATAAGCACTTATATGTAAATAAAGGATATACAACACTAAACTACTAAAAATACGTAATCAATTTATAAAATACATTTAATTAATATATGTAGGATAGCATATAACATTATACTATGTCGTAAATTTGGGATATAACACTCTAAACACATTTGAGGTGAGGAACAAAATTGTTTGCGATAAATAGAAGATATTATGATCATAATACTCGAGTTTCATTGTTTATATATGGCTTGTTTACGTTACGAACATGTTAAATACAATATTTTTTAAAATAAAACATGTATATATACTAAAAAGAACAATTTCTATTACCACAATAATGCATAATATGGATACATATTATATTAGGTTGTTAATATCTGCTTCTCGTTGATTGATCAGCAACGGGTTGTCATAACCAATTCTATAGATTTAATGGTTCCTGTATAGTGCAAGACCAATTATAATTTTAGGCAACATTAATCTATATATTATTTATTCACAGCCGCATCCATTTGTGAGACCTTTGTAAGTAGGCACATCAAAATTAATCAATATTATAATTTTCTTTAAGGGCTTTGCGACCCATTTATTCAACGTCCATTATCTTGTGTTGGCGCTACATTTAACATGTTTTCACTAAACCCATGCAAAATTTATAAATAATTAAATAACACTTTTTAGTTTGGAAGACATAATAATTTTTGAGTGTCGACAGACTTGCGCCAAAGTGTATAAAATCATTCCGACGTTTTATTGGATTTTAATCATAAAATATTTGACTTAAGAATTAACGCATTATAATAAATTTAGAAATATCTAAATGTGTCCCATATTATATTTTAGATTTAGTCGTAAGATTCAGCAAATTAAACGTCGGATTGGCTTTTTGACACAGGCATTAGGCCAGCCGCATATTGGATACATTTCGTACAAAATCGGTATTTAATTAAATTAAAAATATAATTTATAAAATACGCTTACTATCTTTCTTAATTATTTTTTTCGTCTTATTTTCTCACAGAGGATTCAATTCTCTAAGAAATAATGTTTTAAAATGAATGATTGCCAGATCTTTTTGTCGGCTTTTCTCTATAGATCATGCGCACATTTGGTAGATTCTTGTTATTAACGATTTAAAAGCGCTTGTGATATGCCTATTTAAATAAATACATTGATTCATATGAATTGATTGGAGAACGTACGAAAGTTTTCTACCCACTTCTACTTATCAGTGAGTAGAATGAAGTAGTTTTCATACAATTACAATTTATAAATATTACTCTGGTGCCAATTAAGCACAACTATGTGCTTTTATCCTATACTTTAAACAAACAATTCTTGTATAAACCGTTGTATTTGGTTTCTCTTCTTTTGATACTCTTTTACTATTAAAATTGGTCTGGATAAATGTTAAACCTGTAATAATCTGTTTTCACAAAAAAAAAAGTATTAATATTTTCTGTAATGCCATCTGTTATTTAAAATGTGAAGGTCAGAATGTCTACATAGTTTCAGATTCGCTGGAGTATTTAGCACTGTTATGTTTAATTAAATACTAAATGGACGAAGAAAAATTGACAATTCTTTGTACTAGTTTCTTGACGATCCACATATCCGCTTTCAGATTAATAAAAAATCCCTCGACTTGTTCAGTTGTAAAGTAGAAATGATTTTCTTTAAGCTACATTTTTGGTGATATTAAGTTAAATATATTTCTTCAAAATCAGCATTGTTCACTTATTGCAAAAAATATAAACAAGCTGATTTTTATAGATGAGGAAGATATTTCTGGACACAATAATTTGTACCTTCTTGCAACAAATAAAAATAACTATATTCCCAAATAAATCATAAAGAATAATTGATGAACAAATGAGAATTGATCCCTAAAAAGCGTGGACACCGTAACTCGTGTAGCGCACTATTGATTGGTATTTAGATAAAGTTCGTTTTACTTAATTTTAGGTAAACAAGCATTGACTTTGTCTTGGCTTAAAACAGGCAAATAACCTACCGAATAATGAATTGTTATTCACACATTCGTGTGTTTAGTTGTCTGTAAGATGTTGATTTTAAATTATTTTGTTTTAAAGGAAATATTAAGATACTATTTTTACACATTTGGAATTAGAATCGAATGCTGAATATCTCCCTTGTCTATAAAAATCATCCTGTATATGTCAATATCACCAGAAAAATGATTTAAAGGTAAAACAACTTTTCACTCATAGATATGACAAATGTATTTATTAATGTATGACTTAATTTGACAAAGCGCAGATAAAAAAGTATCCAATGCGCGACCAGCTTTAGATTTGATGTTTGTGCTTAGATTGACTATGGTCATAAGAGAACTAATCTATTTATTTATTTGCAGCCACATCCTGATGTGAAGCCTATGGCATATGCTCACAGCTTCTTCAGTCGCATGTGCCAATGACTAGAGGCGAACGAACGAGATTCTACGTCAGCGTAGGTCTTCTAGAAAGTGTGTTTGCTCCTCCTATATCTAAGTCATTGCCATATTAATGATACTTTCGTATCATTTAGCGGTTAATAATTAGTCATCAAGAATTCATGAATTACATTTTATTCATTAGAAATATATAATGGGCAATATAATCCAGCGATTGGTGTTAATCTTCTAGCGATTAGGCAGTAGTTCTGAATAATTAATTAACCCATTACACTCGACGTGCGCCGATACAGCGCCCGGCCGATTTGAAGTGGCGTAAGATTTTTTTTGGGGCATGTAAATTTCCCTCATGAATTCGCACATTTTGTACAAACAAGAAAGGGGAAAAGTTTCTCAAACATAGCCATCTGCGGTATGTCAAAACACTCATGAAACAATTGAGAGGACCGTATCGCCAACAGCGAGAGCAAGCATCTACGTCACATTCGGATGAAATCGGACTTAATTCGAAACTCCACATTGTGCTAAAAGGGCCAAAAAGGAACTGTAAAGTTTGTTCTAACCGTAACACACCCGGAGGTAGGCAAGGAATCTCGAATTACTGCGATACGTGTCCTGACAAACTTAGGATGCACCTACGACAATGTTTTATAAAATATCACACACAAGCTTGTTGTTTTCAACATATAAATATATAAACTGGTGTAATTTTATTATTTGTATACGTTTGTTTATTTATAAATGTTTTTAAAGTATTTGTAAAGTGTTCCCCGAATTTGGCCGAAACCGTTTCGAGTTGCTGGTTAGCGCAAGCGAAAAGGCGTCGAGTGTAAAGGGTTAATAGACTTTTATTCAATAGGCAGTTTCATCCGTTGATTTGAATTAATCTTCAAACAATTATTCAGATATTCTTAATAACATTTTATTCATAATCAATACGCAATAGGCATTATATCCAGCGATTGGTATTAATCTTCTAGCGATTAATTAAAAGTTCTCAAATAATTACAAACATTTTATTCCTTAGTAATATGCAATAGGCATATATATAATCCAGCGATTGGTGTTTATCTTTTTATCTAATAATCAGTAATTATCCAGTAATGATTAATAATATTTTGTTCTTACAATCCAGCAATTGGTGTTAGTCCAGCCTGAGATATGGCACAGTAGTACATTTAGAGTATAAATTATCTAAAAATATTTAATCTATAGTTTATATAGTAATAGATCGTCGGTAGTTTAAATACAATCGCATAAACTCAACAGTCAATACTCAGCTGACTGACCAATCGAGTCACAAAAATAATTGACCTGGTCACACAGTCATCACAAGATTATTGCCCCGCCCCTTCGTCATATCTTCATTCATTTCTCGTAATAAATCGTTTTAAATGGGCTCTTTTATCGATTTGCCGACCTTCACATATTTCTCTGCAATGCGGTAATGAACATAAAAGTTGTTCTAATAACTCCCCGTACTTCCAAATCGATTTATCGGTTTTGAATTTGTCAATTTTGTATCGATTAATATATAATTAAACGAATCATAATTATACGGAGGAGCGCTAAATATAACGTAACAATTACATATTCTTAAGACAATATCTTAAGTACCTACAAGGTTAGTGTCTTTAAGCGTTCCACCAAGTCATTTATTTATAATAATTAAGTCATTGTAATCGATAAGTAATGGAATTGATATGATATTCGAGCGTTTCATTATTACGTTTAGCTTTATATCGATTGATTTATTTCATACAATGACACATAATCTTGAAACAATAGTGAGCGATTGTTCTTGAAGAAATAAATTACTATTCCTTTGGTTCTAGAAAGTTCTAGGCTGTAGTGGCTTAGTGGAAAAGAAACTGGTATCCACACGCGGAAACCGAATGGTCGCAAGTTCGGATCGCGGCGCCATAGCTCTGGGTTTTTCTACATTATGTACGATTTTAAGCTTCACATACTCACCGATGCAAAAACATTATGTGGTAACCCACGTGGCATCTAATAGAACTGTCTTGTGTAAGTGTCCTGAAAACGATGATCAGTTGGGTTACTGATCCACATTAGGCGCAAAGTATCTAAATAAATAATAAAACATTTATTTGGCACACAACACAACAAACAACACAGCAAAATAGGTTATTAAAGACAGAAAACAAAAACAGTAAACATCCTATGTTGTGATGATGCGCCAAAGGGAAGTCAGCTCAGCAAATGCTAAGTGACCAGCCGAGCCACCCAGCGCTGATTTTCAGCTGACACCCATTTATTGAATCGACGCGCAGAAAACAGCAAGAAAGGGATCAATTAAGTACAGATACATTAATTTTAAAATATCATAGATAATAATATGAAAATACACATATACAAGAACAGAAATATAAGACCAACAGATAAAATATTTAACATCCATTAAAAAATCTAATCTTTATCTCTGTTCACGCCGAAGAGAGTATAGCGTTATAATACATTATTATGATTGAAAAGTTAACCAAAAAGATGACAAGATCATGCTTGTGATTTCGTCGACTAATTTTTCAGAAGCAAAAAACTTCATGAACCTCCGCTTGCGCAACCTCCGCTCGTCATAAGACTTCTTATCAAAAATAAGACATCTTTACACGGCAGACCCGCTTAAGGCGACTATACGCTATATTACTGTAGTTTTGGGGATCTTCAGATCAAATAAAAACCAAAATAAACCTTGAAAACTTGTTTATTTCACTTTGTAAATAAATTTTTCGTCTTAACACCTTACGTCTTAATCTTTTCGAGCGCTAGCGTAAAAAAAAAAAATTTATCCTCTCTCTCTTTCTATCTTTCCTGCCTTTCACCCACATACGTTCCGATCTACGCATATACTACTTCATACATAATAATATTTCACACAATAACATCCATCCTACATTACTAAATATATAAATAAAGAATGATACTTGAAATGTTTGCGGGCAATAAATCGTTTACTTAGAAAATTACTGCATGGTTCAACATTGCCATTTTCTAAACAAAGAAACATCGAAAAAATATATTTACCACAACTATGATATTATCAAGCACTGCCTATATGAAAAGATCAATATATTAAGTATCTTTAAGTGAGTAAATATTACCAGAGCCAAGGAGTAATCACAAATGCACGAAAAATACAAAATCAGTGGAAAAAAGTGATATCTTAAGCCATGGGTCGGCAATCTTTTGTTAAATAAGGGCCGCAAATATTATGAGTATATTGGTGCGGGCCACATTTCCTCTAATAAACACAATTTTTTAGAAAAACTAATTTTTGAATTTTTAACCATATTTATTGTTACTTTCGTTTTACTAACTGTGATCGCTTGAACTGAAATTCCGGCTTCCGAGCACACAAAACAATGAAATAGAAACTTAAGTGATTTTAATTTATTGCCTGCGGTGCGGCGTTCTGTGGAACGGCTCTCACTTGCGCGGGCCGCAACGTTGTGTCTTACGGCCCGCAGGTTGCCGACCCCTGTCTTAAACGAATTACGTCATGGTAATGAGGTTTAATGTAATATAAGTTAAAACAATTTAGGAAATACCTAATTGTTTTTGACCAAAAATGATTAATTTTTTTCCTGTACATAACCTTTTTGGGCCTAACTGCAAAGCGTATAGATTTCTCTAACATCTCGTACTGTGTAATGAATTACATCTCTTGCTAAGACCAGAATTAAGTACAAACGCTCACTATGACATAATACATCAAAATAAAACGTGTAAGTTAAAAAATATTTTGTTTTCTGTAAAATATAATGCCGTACAGGCTTACTTCGAAGCTTTCTTACGTCAGCTTGAATTAAATTATTTTTATTATATAATATTGAATACCAATTTAATATACCCATATTAGAATTGTGTATTTGAATATACATAATTACTTATTATATTATTTTTTCAATCGTTCCTCAAGAAAAAATAAATGCATTTTTTTTTTTTCATATAAATCGTCTTTATTTATAAATCATTATTTACGGTTGCATAAAGTACGTGAAACTAACCTTAAAAAAATTAGATATAGGTATGAATGACCTAATAATGTATTTCTAAAATATTTTCACATTTCTTATAAATTCGATATTCTAACACAAGTGCAATAGACGCAAAGCGTCTGATGCGGCCTTTTTAGCATAGATGTGAGTCTATTATTGTATAAAATGTAAATTAGAAATTTCGTGATACTCGAGACTTCAATATAAACCTACTTATGTAGTTGTATCGATTTTTATACCACGATAATTTACGGTTAAAGATAATTATCGACATTTTTTTAATAGTTTGCATATAATTACTGATATCGATATTAGTGAAAACGATATTCGCTGATGTATCGAATAAAGGGGAGTTTGATTATTTAAATGCTCTGTAACTATATGTTTTAAAAGTTATTCTAAAGACAATTGACCACATATACATAAGTTACCAACCTATTAAAATACTGCCAAACCAGGTCTTGTATTTTTGCGAATTTTACGCGATTAGTACGATAGTTAATATTGTATGACTTTTAGAAAACAATTAATGTAGTGAATGTTTTAACTCTCGCATTTTAATCACATTTCCATAATATGCATTAATTATTGTAGTAGCTATTGAATAAGTTGATGAGTGACTTGAATAAAGTTAAGAAAAAATATGCAAAACTACTTTGGATTTTGAACGAAATAGAATCGATATCGAACAAGAATAATATGGATTGCGGAAACTCCAATTTTATTTACGTTTGATTTTAAATCGCATTTTAATGTCACGTTACATTTGACGTTTGCTTCGTACTGCTAATATTATTTTTGAGATTAGATTGAAAGTAGAGTTCTGATCAAAATCTATTTTAATATTTGTAACTTACGAGAAATCGCCCCTTTGATTGATTAATCATTTTATCCTTCATCTGTAAATGGTTGTGATTGGTGATTATGTAAAATGTTTTATAACAATAAATTGAAAAGATAATAACGACTGGACTTAAGTAAAATAGACAAAAAATTAATAAATAAACTCTTAAAACTATTTGCAAAATCCTAAATTTAAAGATTTTTTGTAATGGATTTCAAAACAATTCTGAAAAATGTGTCGTAATTCGATGATCGATTTATCGATAACACGTTGTCACCATAAGAAATAACACATTACAAATCTTCCCGTAAATATTGCGCAATAAATAATCGAATTATAACGACCAAAATTTATGCAATTTAGCAATGTAATAATATACAAACTAGTCGATAAAATGTAATAAAGTATTGAGGTTAAAGCTTTTTGGCTTTTCACAATATTACGTTTAGTAAAGGGGTCTACAATTCTGGCTTTTCTAGTGCGCTATTAGTTTAATCCAGAAGCGCTTTTCCTCATTGCATAGGTCCAAATGTATGAACGACATAATATATGCGTTTTGTAGAGTTGTGTAGAAGGATTTTGTCAAAAATAATTTTATTTTAAACATCTAAATAGTAACAGCAATATTTTTTTTTAATGTCACTACTATAATCTCATGTTAATTTTAGATTTGTACCAGTAATATATCTATTCCTATATTATTTTAATTGATTATTTGTACCCTTTCTCAATCTGCGAGCTAGTTGTATTTTTTTATAACTATGTAAAACTTATTTTTACATTATTCTTCTATGCACATAAAACATGTAATTACACATTAGAGGCCCTAGCACTAACATCTGCGATGGCATATTCGCAAAACAAAAATCACATGCGATTTCTTAACTTATTTTAAATCGCAACTGTTCATTGGTTGTAAAATATGGTGTTACGGTTTAAAAAAAGTTCAAAATGACGTATGATTGGGGATTTTCTGAAAATATTTATTTTGAAAACAAAGAGGACTCAAAAATTAAAGGTGTCAATTTTAGAATTCACTCTTGATAATTTTTAATCTGTTGTAAAAAAAATGGCGGAAGATGATTGTCATTTATCACCAGAATGTAGTATTAACTTAATGCTCAACAAGCAATAGTTTTATTCTTTTAGCTGTTAAGCAATAAATTGTGTTTATCCTAAGCAATCTAAGTAATGTGATACGAATGTAAAGGAAATATCACGAAAGTTCAAGAATGTTGGATTCGCAAAATTGTAAAAGATGGATTTGGCAAGTATACCATGTTAGGATTTGGAATGGGATAATAAATTATAAATTTGTACTCTTTGTTGTTTTTCTTCTGTACCCATAAGATTTCCCAGCAGAAATTATTTTTTTAATATTGTTACGACAGAACTAGGGCCAAACTTTAGCCCTAGATTTCTAGGCTTCCAGGCATCGCACGACTATAATCTTAAAACGCATAGATAGTCTTGAGGTACTGCTTCGAATAAAATAACTTGCAACCGGATCGGAGAAAATTGTTTACCATCGAAAAAATCAGAGGGGTCGCATCGTTTCATCTTTTGCCGCCCGAGTTCGTGACGTGTATATCGGCGAGACGGCCGCTATTCGTGGAATTCCGGTTCGCGTAAGGTCGATGAACCCATTCTGGAATTTACGAGTAAAAACATAAGGTTCAAAAATGTCTATAAGATTCTAGTTATTACTCGAAAATGCTGGAAAGCGGCTGTTCCGATATAAATACGCGCTCGATGCGATCACTGGACAGTTCTAATTTGGACAGCGACACAGTGCGATATTACAAGCGATCTTCAAGGACTTTTGCGATCATACTGCTACTGTATAGTGATTCTACGTGCGATTATTTTGACCGGATTTTTGATACTGGACTTCGAGAACTTTCTGCGACTGGACTTTTGACGACGGATTTTCGAGTGCATTTTTCGACGTGTTCGTGGAACTTTCGACAAAATAACATCGAGAGCATTCGACTGCTGCGCTTCACGACATTTCTGCGGCGGCGTTTTGATTTTGTGTACTCACCTCTATTAATAAATTGATTGTCCGTCACAACCGGCATTTTAATACCCCGCGCTCGTAACAATAATTAGGATTTTTTTTTTCTTGACTGAGCAGTGACGCCGTCAAGCAGTTCAAAAAAGGACGACTATCAACAGTTAAGAAAACCCCATCGTTAGTCGCAGCGATCATGCTGGCCTGCAAAAATATCTATTCAGGCTACGCTTAAAGGACCCCATATCACTGGACGGTGGGAACACGCTCGCTGGAAGCCTATTCCACAACCCAACGACAGGGCAAAAGTACTCAGTACTTTTTAGTCCTAGCCAAGATGCGAGTTACTGTAAAGCTGTGACTCGGTACACCCGTGCACGTGGTTCTATTAAGGAAGGGAGAGGGTGGAACAAGGTTAAATAACTATAGAACGCTTACCATGATACAGACGGTATATAACGCTTAATGAGGCAATATCTTTGCGCAACTGGAGCGGTTCCAGATACTTAGGCTGAGATTTATGACGTTATATCGACTTTGCTTAACAAAGTTCTCAAAACAAGCTGTTTTGACAAAATACTGAATGTATAATAGGGACTTGAGTATAGCCATAGTATTCGTAGAGCCAAGTCCATGTTGACAAAATCGGTGACTTACCAAATTCTTTGACATTGAGTAATATAAATTGCAATATTTTATTAAATTATAAACAATAAATGTTACAATAATAAAGAAGCCCTACAGCAAATATCACTGGTGGGCTATGATGGATATAATGTATTATATATATATATACAGTGATATTTGATCTTGGGCTTCTCCATTATTGTAACATAAAGTTGCGTCTGTAAATCTCAGCCTTAGATTGCGACTGCGTAACTCAAAATGAAAATGGCATCATAAAATAAATGTGTTATCAGTCAAGATCCTTTTACTGAGAAGCGCGTGAAGGTATCTAGTTGAAGCTTAAAAACTGACGTCAAGCTCACCATCGTGACAATTGACAGCACTGGGCAGTCACCTACATTGAATGGTTTCCATATAAATGCATAAATACAAAGCGGTAAATTGCGGCCTAGCAGTGACTTCTCGAATCACGCCTTAAATCTAGTCTTACGATTGATTGAACGTTGCTCATCATGTTGAAAAATATTTTCTTCTACTAAATCTGAGGCTAAAGGCTATGAAAGTGCTGAAAGGTATTTATGTATTAAAAATGTAATAAAAATATAAAACACTTTATTTTATATCCAATATTGCAGTCAACTCAAGAAGGTAAGAGTTGCGTCATCATTTTAACAACAGTTTTCTTATCTAACTTGCATTTGGGGAACAGAGTCTGACAATCAGAGTCCAGAGATTTTCCGACAGATATTGCTTCATACACCGGCGTTTCATCCAGCATACGACGTACTAAAGCGTTGCTAAAAACGAAAAAAAGTTGTATTTTTAGATGGTATTTCTAAACTATACCATTTTCTGGTAAAATAATTGAAAAGATCCCGCTGTCATTGCAATAGATGGGCAAAATCCAATCAGATTAATGAAAAACGGTTACGATTTCATTTTCGTTTTTAATCATTAATATGACTGCATTTTTGTCATCTATATTTTAAACACTACGGAATCCTCAATTACATACACTTTTATGACTCCTTAATGTTTTGAAGTGATCATGATTACAGATCAACAAAATTAAAATTATGACTACATTTTGTAATCATTAATCGGATATAAGTATAATTGTGTCGGTAATAATAAACCAGAAAAATAGAAAGAAATACCTAAATTAATTAAGAATTAATTTTATTTTTTATTTAATGTGATGTGACTTCCGGGAATTTCATATTTAGGGATATAATTATGGTCACTGAAGAAAAAAACATCCTGAGGAAATTGCCTAAAAATATTTCTTGTCAATGGCAATCGGCTGTGCATGTTACGTTTATCACGACTGACAAGCGGAATGTGGATAGTCATTAATTTATCTCTGCTTATATCCAGAAGGATTTAGCGTAAAAATATTCTTTTGTACTGACTCAACAAGGTGTCTACATCCTACCTGATGAAAAGTATTATATCGAGAGGTTAAAGACCTAAAAAAATGTCCGCGACAGTATATGTCTATCTTGTAAGATTAACTCACCAGAACCGTTTTTATGGTAATCAATTTGGTCGAAATTAATGCATTATTTGTTAAGCCGTGGTGGCTGCCGGCAGAATAGAATAGCACCCCCCTCTTCTTGCTGAGGTGTCGTAAAAGGCGACTAAGGTATCTCTTTAACACCGCAATTCAACCAGGTGTTCAGAGAAGGAAAACTCGGCCAAACCTGCATCGCGCTCCCTCCCGATCGTACTGGTTCTCCTTTCCATCGGGCCTGAGGGAGCTCGGAGGAGAGAGTGCTTTTCTGGATGCGCGTCCAGTTATGCACTTAAATATCTCCTGCGCAATTGACTGTTTCCGAAAACTGGACCTCGAATTTCTTAATCGGTGTTGAAACAGTCGCCGTGGCCGAAACCGGCCAGGACAACATCATCATCATCATTTGTTAAGAGTTGTATCAACGTAATAATATTAATCTTTATCCAAATAAATATGTTGTTGATTAAGTTGTTGTTGTTGTTGTATTTAATTGTGAACAAAATTGTCTTTGACATCACTTAATTTCAATGAACATCTTAGAAGATATTACAATCACTTATATAGTAAAACAACGTTTACCGGAGCAGCTAGTAAAAATATATGGCTACAGCGACGTGCACATACTTACTTGGAAATGGACGATAAGAGAGCATCGAATTCCGTTGCGTTCCCGGTAACCATATTTTCATTAGCCAGCTGCACGTAAGAACACACCAATCTCTGAACGCAAGCTGAGGAGTCTACATTGTATTTGTTAAGCATTTCCTCAATCTTGTTAAATACGTCTGAAACTTCCGACATGTCTGAATCTAAGCCTAAAAAGAAACAAATATCGGTTAATTCCATCATGAGTTATAAATATAAAGCATTTGAAAGCATTAGACCTACGTATTCTGCTCTCATTTATATATTTCCTCAAAATGAAAACACTTTAAACATCATTATCACGATTCGGACCAAAACACCTTGGATTATTCCAAATTGTTTACATTGTACCTACTTTGCTCTTGATCCTACTATCCTTGCATACTTTACGCTATAGTTTACATTGTGTTTAGTCTATATTTAACCTTTAATTTACTATTTATATTACATGTCATGAAGGAATTCACAATTCTAATTAAATAATTTATTATTATTTAGATGTATTTAATTCGTATACTCTAAATAACACAATTTAAAATCATAGTTACCTTTTTAATAAGGTATATTGTGATCCGTATTCACTGTTTGAAATCAAATTTAAACATAATGTACTAAGTAAGACTGAGATTTATGGACGCTACTTTAACTTTGCTAAGACCTTACTGAAACATTACAAATTATATTATTTAATTAATATTAAAGTATATGGTAATTTATCAATTTTCTTAAGTTGACACTGGCTTTGTCCTTGTTAGGCTATACTCTAAGTTTCTAATATATGTATATTCCGATTTTTGTAAAAGCGAAGTTATTTCCTGAGCAAGGTCTAAGTAAAGCCAAAATAGGGCCTATATATTTATCTTCTTATATATAAAAATGAATCGCTCAATGTCTTGATAAGCGCGAAATTCGATAACGGCTGAACCGATTTGGCTGATTTCTTTTTTGTTGTGTTTGATGAAGTCTGGGGAAGGTTATTACGGAGAGAAAAATTTTAAAAATTCCCTGCAACTGTCTAAAAATAACACTTTTCTGTATTCTCATACAAAAAATTCGTTATAAGTCAATTTGAACTTTAGCACCATACCATAAAGTTTAAATGTTAGTGGACGGGTTCCGGGAAGGCAAAACAATTGAGTGACGTATAAATATTAATGTCAATATTTGTCAATTTTTATACATATAGCATTAAGGCCAGGTTCCTTCAAACAATTTTCAAAAAAAAGCCGATAGGCCAATAGGTTTTGGCAGAATGAAATCTGACGGGGAAGTTATTAACATTAAAAAAAACAATGTGACTTTGTTTTAGAGAAATAGGGCAGAACAAGTTGTGCCGGGACAGCTAGTATCTCAATAGAAATCACTGCAAATGAGTAACGCGCCAATTAAATACCCATTCTTCGCAAACGACCGTCTCCACTGTCAAAGTGGATACGAGTAGGCAGCATGCGCGCTGTTTGCCGATCCGTAGCACTGTCGTTTGTTTGTACGAAATATTTTTAATGTCCTAGCCGGATTCGGCCACGGCGACTGTTTCAACACTGATTAAGAAAATCGAGGTCCAGTTTTCGGAAACAGTCAATTGCGCAGGAGATATTTAAGTGCATAACTGGACGCGTAGCCAGAAAAGCACTGTCTCGTCCGAGCTCCCTCAGGCCCGATGGAATGGAGAACCAGTACGATCGGGAGGGAGCAGGATGCAGGTTTGGTTGAGTTTTCCTTCTCTGAACACCTGGTTGAATTCCAGTGTTAAGAGATACCTTAGTCGCCTTTTACGACACCTCAGCAAGAAGAGGGGGGGTGCTATTCTATTCTGCCGGCAGCCACCACGGCTCAACTACAATATATATATATATATATATATATATATATATATATATATGTAACTACAATATATTTTAATCTACTTTTCGGCAACATAGGCCTTAATTAATCATAGACATTATTTGTATCAGATGAGTACAGAGCGGTACATTGCGACCTGGTAGCCGCTGCTGCCATAATTCTAATCGTTCTTTAACTGTCCATAAAAATGGACGTTCCTTTTTTTCTATTATATCTTATTATGTTGAAAAGAGTAACTTGCCGGTTCTTAATAGATTATTTTTTCCAAACCGATAATAGATTCATTTTACATTTTTTTGCTTACAATGCTTTGGGAGTCGAAGCTGCTCGCGTCCGTAGGCTTTACCCTAGTTTCCCTACACGTGGCTCCTGGGTGGTGCTAAACGAGCAGCAGCGAGGTGGCAGGGCGTCGGTGCCCGTCTGGATCGCGACCACAGTACATGGGTGTAAAGCCCGTCATAGTGACCAGTTTCGGCTTGTCGCGTTTCGGGATCAGCTTGTGCATATCCAGTAGCTCATATACCTAGAGACCTTCAGTCGTGGTATACGAGGGCCGACATGACGATGTAGACTATCAATGGATTTTCATCCTTTGATAGTCGCTTTCGTTTTTGGACTACACTGTACTTACCATCAGGTACACTGTAGTCACTATGTCGAGCCAGTGTAAAAAAAAAAAAAAAAAAGTAGGCCTATTTAAATAAAGCTATATTTGTGCACACTGCCGGCCCACTCTCGCGGACGCCGTAATGTTGGTACGGATCGCTTGCGCATCATCCGCGGTGAACGGTAGGAGGGAGAAGGAATCGTGTGACGTCTCGAACTACCGCGCGATGTGCAATACATCGCTCGGATTATTATTTTATATTTTAATTAGTTTTTGATGGTTTTAATCTTCAGTTTTGGTCATTAAACGTATTTGTGATGGACTTATTTCACTGCATTTTGAACGTTAAATATTTCATTTTTTAAATTCATTTTAATGTCTCTTTTGTATCTTCAAAACTCTTGGTCGGATATTGACTAGTATTCCACATGTTATAGAATAATTCATACAACTTACTTCGTCCATAACCCCCTCCGTAACTATAGGAGAGAGCACTAATAATCTTGGGCAGAATGATTACAGCCCCAAATCCCAAAATGGAACCGATCAGGATACCTCCTAGATCAATCTTCACCGGTCCGTACAGTCCAGGGGCTGTGCTACCAAATCCACCCTGAAAACAACAAGCGAATATTAATTTACCAAGTTTTTTTTTATTCTATTTATTTAAGGGACTTTTACGTGTTTACGTATGTCAGCCCCATCGTACCCTAATACGGAAATACCTCACATCTATTCTAATATTATAAAGCTGAAGAGTTTGTTTGTTTGTTTGTTTGAACGCGCTAATCTCAGGAACTACTGGTTCGAATTGAAAAATTCTTTTTGTGTTAAATAGACTATTTATCGAGGAAGGCTTTTGGCTATATAACATCACGATGCAACTATTAGGAGCGAAGAAATCATGGAAAATGTGAAAAAAAACGGGGAAGATTATTCATCCTTGAGTGCTTCCATTGCGTGCGCTGCGAAAATGGTTCAAGATACCAAAAATATATGTATGAAAGAATTATTCCTCTTAAAATGATCTAAAAAAATGTCCCCACCAGTATATGTCTATCTTTTAAGATTAACTTACTAGAACCGTTTTTATGGTAATCGAATTTTGTCGAAATTAATGCATTATTTGTTAAGAGTTGTATCAACGTAATAATATTAATCTTTGTAATAAAAAAAATAATAGTAATATTAAATGTGTTGTTAATTAAGAGTATTTAATTATGAACAAAATTGTCTTTGACATCACTTAATTTCAATGAACATCATAGAAGATATTACAATAACTTATATAGCAAAACAACGTTTGCCGGATCAGCTAGTATGACATTTGGGGATTAAGTATTTAGTATAGTGAATTCAAAAACGTGTTAATAATATCGTCAAATATCTCATTACATCCCTTTCCACTGTGTGGCCAGTAACGGAGCCGGTCGCCATTCTCAGGACAATTATACGTGACAATCCTGTTAGATGCTCTGCGGGTTTCCTCACGATGTATTATTTCTTCACCGGTGAGCGTATGGTGCCTAAATCACTACTATCAAGTAGTTAAGCTGGAAAAACCCAGAGATACGTGCCGGGATACGAACCTATTATCACTCGCATTGGCGTGTATGGATACTGGTATCTTATCCACAAAACCACCACGGCCACAGAGAGCCAAGAATGTGTTCATAAATTATAATAGCGGTATGAGGACCTTGAGTTACCATTAAGATTACTATTTATTTTTATTTATTATATATACAATATTGTTACATTTTAAAATATAAAAACATGTAGACCTACAGGGGCGAGGCCTAAGGCCCAAGCCACCGGTAGTTAGGAGCTCAGAGTGAGGAACCTCCTAACAATGCGTGCCGTATCGAGTAGAACTGCCTTCTGTATCCGGCCCTTGATCCAACAACCAAGCGAGAGCCTCTTAAGGTAGTAATCGAGGCTGTTTGCGATCAGCCCATTAGTCGATACGACTATCGGGACAATAATCGTAGAATCTACATCCCACATGCTGGTAATCTCGTGTGCGAGGTCAAAATATTTTGATAGTTTTTCTTTCTCAGCTTTTACGAGATTTTCATCATGTGGCGCGCCGACCGATCTACTACCACAATGTCAGGTCTATTAGCAAAAATAGTCCTATCAGTGATAACAGATCGATCCCAGTACAGCATTGCACGACCATTTTCAACAACTGGCTGAGGTACATACTGATAGTACGGTACCTCATTGTCCACAAGATTATTATTATTATTAATGTCGTATAGTTTGAGTGTTCATTTTTAATTTTATTTTAAATTGTAGGTATTATTGTCTAGTTTTTTTTTTCTTTTTGGTGTTTTGTTTTTAATTTTTTATTTTGATATTGTTAGTACTTAGTTAATGCTTTTGAGCCATGCTGTGGCTGTCTTTTATTAGTATCCATTGTAGACATTAAGCTTGTGCATGTGATCTCATTGTGAATGTAAAATGCAATGGAACTGTTGATAGCCCATACATAAATAAATAAATAAGATTGGCGAGAAGCGAAAACGATGCCAGGCCATTGTAATCTAGTCATAATATTGTTTTAAGATAAAGAGATGTAAGTTGAATTGAAAAACGAAAAAAATGTAATAGATTTAAGGTACTTGTACTAAAATAAGAAATAGATAGAGAAAAGAACATGATGGAACAGAAAAATCATAAAATATCTCAATAATGCTGCATTTAATAGCAGCAGATTATAAAAATGAAAAAAAAAGTCATTAATATTTTAAAAGGTACTAACTTGAGCACCAGTACTTCCATATGCTGATACTCCGAAGCGTTGAGTTCTCTCAGGCTGACTCTCTCTTTCCTCCCGTACTTTGTCAACCCTCGAAGACGGCTCTGCAAGCTGGTCCTCAGTGCGCTGGAAACTAGGCATAAACCCCCTGAAATCAAAACTAATGGAGATATAGCAAAAGGTTAAAGCATTATTAATTCGAATTTAATAAAATATGCAAAACTTTTATGTTGATACGATGGAGTCTGCTGCACGGATAGGACGGAAATGGTCCATATGTATCCTACGCACCGATTTTTAAGGGGTTTCTGAGGGGTGAGCTCTTTATGTCTACCCCTCCTAGAGTGGGAACCTAAGAAAGGCTATTGACGCTTGGTTTTATAGGCGCTTGCCGGGTTATTGGAGGAATAAGAATTTCCAGGTCCAACTAGCAGCGAGTTGAGGGATATCCTGGAGATGTTGGGTCAGTAGGTGTCTGCCACACTAGAACCGCTACACAAAGTAGCATTCGTTTATCGTTAACGCTAGTAGAAATATACAAATATATGAAATTGACATAACGTGTTAACGTTTTGAATAATTATGTCAATCCAATACATTTTAGAGATATCGTTTGTCGTGAACGCTAACAAAAATGATTTTTGTCTGTACTTTTTCCTGGATTACCAAAAAAAGGCAAGGTCAATATAAATGTCTATTAATGTTGTGCTCTCTCACCCGTCACTCCTGAATTCAGCGCTCGTCACAACCACCAACACCAGACAGGATACGAACTTTATTCTCATCTTGCGGAGCTCTTGAAATTTACTGTCGTTTTCCATGTCCGTATAATCCTATATACCGGCGTTCCGAAGCTTGCCCAGAGACAATTGCATGAGGAAACTCCATTGTCATATGTTATGTATTGCGCAACATCGCAAATGTCACTTCTTCGATCGTAATCTTACGGGGGAAAATGAGGTAATCAAGGCACTAGTTCCACCATGTTTAGATTACTTTCTTAGATGCTCCCAATGTAATTATCAAAAGAAATATCATGTATGAAAACAAATTTCATGTATGAATGTAAATACATAAAGAGACATATAACAAAGTTAGTGACATTGACATCTTTCACTGCTCCCGGTCAGAATTTCGGTCGATTTTAATGACATTGTTCTCATCTGGATCCTTTTGAGTGTCACAGGATTATCTGATATGTATTTTTTTAATTTTTATATATACTTGTGTTAGTGTATAGTTAGGTATACCTTTAAGGATGTAGCACGCTGTCGTAGAGCCCATGTATATGTTCTTTTTTAATTATTTCGTGTATATATCGTGTAAACAGCCACCACGGCTAAATAATAAATACAGTGTAAACTCCATGTAACGTCACTCGATTTAACGACAAACTCCCTAAAGCGTCGATATCACTCGGCTTTGGTTGGTTTAGCTTGCTTCCCATACAATGATACCCTCTATATAGCATTACACCCACTCTCTATAACGACAGAAATTTAATAATATAAAGTACTTTTTAAGTTGCCAAAATTAGTAAAAACTGCGCAGCTGTGTACGTTCTTTTGTCGGCATTACACATACCGAACTTTCTAAGAAATTCGTTCTTTTGTTTACAAATTGGGAATGCTTGCACGTGTTGACTGTTGTTAGTAGGATTCATGGATTATCTATACGTTATCATATTCTTAGTTACCCACAATCTTTCAAACTGTAAACATGGCAAGTAAGAGTTTAAAACTTTTTCTTTTTCTAATACAGATTTTTCTTCTCTTCATTTAACGACAGCTCTCTATAACGTCAAAATATGCACAGTCCCTTGAGGGTCGTTATATAGAGTTTGCACTGTATATAAATTGACATAACGTGTCAACGTAATATTATGAAAGTTTATGTTACTTCCAACCATTTCCTACTTTTTACTAGCGCTGTGGTATACTTCGTCTTTCCATAAATATTGTTACAAAGAAGATCAACATTTTTTTTATTGTATGTAACATTTATTACTATTTCACTGTGTTAGTTTAATACGTTAATGTAAAACCATTAAAAATAAATAAAGCTTATTCGAAGTGGTTTCCATTGGCTGCAATACAGTCCTTTAAACTTTGAGGCCATATATCTATAGCAGCACGCACTCTTTCTATGGTACTATTTATCTAGGCGCGCTGATTGGTTTGCCATGAGTCGTGGATATAATAAACTTGGTAGTAGCAGCAAAATAGAAATATCATATGTAAGTGCCTTGAGAAAGACGATCAGCTGCACTACTGGTTACGTTGGGCACAACATTTAGCCCTCACGACTAGTTAGTGACCCTCGAGAAGTAGGCAGAGCATTGTGACGTGCTCTGCCTAAATACAATGAGCAGTGTCGGGGATGATATCTTCCTCCGAGTATGTGCCCAGCGGGCGCGGCGCGACGGGGCTGTGGAGAATTGATTACAGGACCCGCAGTCCCCGCCAATGTGCAGAAGTAGTCACCTTGTAAAAAAAAAAGGCACAACATTTAAGCGCAAAGAGAACACAGCCACTTATGTATCTCTGCTCACCCCGTAATGGATATAGCGTGACGATATATTACATTATATGATGTGGTTATGTGTTGCAACTGTAATACAAATTATTGATATTGCAAATTATCTTCTTGTGTACATTAAAAAAGGCAAGGTACTTGTAAAATTGAGGCTAACAATAAAACAAGTGAATAAACACGCGTCATAAAAACAAATTAAAATAACTAATTCAATATTATCATTACACTCCGACGCAGCCTTGAGTTTCTCTCGGCGTTTCTTCTCAAGGCAGTCGCTTCCGAAACGCTAGTAGATCACCGTTAGGTTTCGTATATTTTTTCTAGCGGTCCAAGTCGATGTTCGTACCCACAGGAGTACCCTTGCATTGCCACCCAACCCATAAATTGCCGGCTGAGCACCTTCAGTGTTCGCCCACGCGCCCGGCTTAGTTGTGAAGACCTTTCCCAGTCAATCAACGCGGGTCATTTCGAAATAAAAAAGACAATATTATGTATATGACAAACGATTGCAGATTTACTTAATAATTGATTGTTGAATCGGTGTGGCTAAACAAATATTTTATTATAGAGAATCATCGGAACTGTTGTATTCATGTATCTAGAGCGTAAACAATTGCATATTGCTATGAATGTAAAACCAAATAGAATGTTACATAAATATTTCTCATATCTATGCAAATAAATATTTTTTTTTACCAGGAGAAATATCCGTTGAGGACTGTCTCGGGACGGTGAGGGCCGTCCCCCAGTGTGTCGGACTCTCATCGATTAAAAAACTCCTGGGTATTCTTATATTCCCTTGGACGCCGGCCATGAGCGGGAGCTCTCAATCTGCCACGACCGGCGCGCGGTGGGCCTTGTAGGACGGCCTGGAGAAATCCTGTATCTGTCCTGTCATCTTCAGAAATATAAATAATTATCTAGTCAAGACGTTTATGTTCCTACTAATTAGGAATAATTACAAGCTTTGATTTTAGTAATAAATCAATGTAACAAACGTACATTTAAATTTTCAAAAGAAACGGCAATTAGCTGCACTGTTGGTCACGTTGGGCATGAACATATGAGCACAAAGAGGATACAACCATTAATATATACTATCTCCAAAAGAAATAGAGCGTTAAAATATGCTATAATTTATTATTATTTCATTAACTAGGCTTTCGTAGGTTCACAAATTCGGTTTCCATTTGAAACCAGTTGCAGAAAAGATCTTTGATAAGATTTAAGCAAGTAGATCTTAAAAGACCAAAATGTTATACGAAACGCAGCAATTTAATTCTTTGGGTAATGATTTCGTAGCGTGTATTATGAACATTCATAGTTAACCAATAATATAGCCCTGATTACCTTAAAATCGAGTTTACGAATTAAAATCCCAGTGACACATTTATTAAATTTAATTCCGTTCTAATGTAGGATACTTTTGTGAATATAATACTTACTATTGCGCAATAAAGAGGGTTTTTTTTAAGAAAATGTAAATTATTCAGTGTTTTACTGTCAACAAACTAAATTGCGACAGGTGAAAGCAAGTATGTGATTGCTTCGTCGTAGGCACACAAAAATAAATGATAATTCATACCACGTTAAAAGTATTATTTAAAAAGAAATCATCTTAACCGTAGTGCATGAAAACGCTACAATTAGTTGTAATTATAACAGAGTTACAACATTTTAGAGTGACACATAAGTATCATGTATATATTGTTTTAATGTAAAATTCGCAATCCTTACTAATATATTTTTTTATTTGCTTCACAGTTTGGGCATCACGCAACTGCATACAAACATAAAAAAAAAAACTTAAAACAATGATAAAAATGGTGTGTCCTTAAATATAACAAGCTAAACTAACAATATTGTTATAAATAAATTAGACATAAAAAAAATGATAATTAAAAATAAAGAAAGAGAAAACGTCACATTTGTACACACTGCAAAATCTTGTTTGGCTGAGGGTAAAGATGAGTGAAAAATTTCAACAGATTTACAAATGGTATTACAGCTAGAGAACATTCTTCTAATAGGGGAGTGTTTACCAATATTGGTTTTATAAAATGGCATTAAAAAAGGCTTACAATTAGAGAGTCTACTACCTTGACGAGGGACTGAAAAGTTTACCTTATTTAATATTAATCTATGTTCCGTTTTCACGGCAAAAACGTCGATACGATTTCAATTAATTTTAACGTAGGAATAGATTAAAACTTGGAAACGCACGTAGTACCTCTCGTTGTGAAAATAAAACTTGAAAGGGTTAAAATTTATTACAGTGAAATGATTATTTTTTAAATCAGAAATAGAAATATGTTTTTTTTTTATATTTGACACTTCGATATAATTTAAAGATTAGATAAGAGAGAGCAGTGCGAGATGTGGAAAGAGATTCAGTGTAAATAATTTATTTACAGTTTGCTGCCTTGACAAATTATTATTTTAATTCAGAGTCATGTCTAAGAAAATTCCTCAGTCTACGTTTTCACAAGACTAAGCATTAAATGTCACCATCGTTTATTGTATTCAACAATACGCGGAAAGTTTTCATAGTCATGCATGTTGATTTCCTAGACTATTTCTTAGGTTGCACAATAAAAATGGCCGTAAAACCGTTAATGTTTTGAAACGAAACACAGCTTATTGGCTCAATTAAAAATGTTTTGGTTGCGTTTAACGAGATTGTTATAACAGTAGTAAATTGTTCAAAATGTATCCAAGTAGGCTGATCATATTTTTTTTCGTATTAGCAAATGTCAGGAGTGCAAAAGAGAAACATAAATCAAGAGAAGGAAGAATATTTTCATTCAATATAGAAGAAGATGATATCAAAGTAAGTATTTATTTAATAAAACACTTACTCTTTTTAGACCCAGTGGAAATCCTCATGGAAGTCAAGGCAGGGCTATTGTCCCAGTGTATCAGACTCTTATCGACTAAAACCTCAAGGGTGATCTTCCTCCGGTCTGCCAAGTGCCGAGGGAAAGGCAGGGCCAGCTTCCTCATGAAATAAAACACTTGCCCTGATTGACCTATCATCGTAGAGTCTAAACTCCTGAAGATAAAAGCATGAAATGTTACACCGGGTTCTGATTTTGACGTTAGCTCTCGTTAAAGACACATTTTTTGATATTCCACCCCCAAAAAGGCGAAATATGGGTGGAAATTTTATTTATACGTTCGTCAATTTTGAAATAAGTACTATGAAAACCGGTGTTTAGAATTTTGGTTAGAAATAAAAAATGCGTGTTTCGGGGTTTTTGGATAATCAATCCACAGAGAGGTATATTATTAATACCCGGGAAACGCGGAGTCACCTAGAATAGCTAGTAAAACTATAAACAGATAGACAGTGTATACGACAATAGGCACTTTTTGATATATTTTTATTAATAAATTTATTCAGAGGTTTTATTAAAATTACAATTAATCCTGAAGGGCATATAAAAATAATAATATATCCTTTATGAACTGAGTAGAGTTAGTGACTATTTTTCTTTTGCACTTGCACATCGTACCCAACGTGACCAGCAATGCAAGTAATCGACGATTTTAAAGTGTTACTCTTGATATTTTGAATAGAAGATATGCAGGTTTTCTCGTGAGGTTTTCTTTCACTGACAAGCATGTGATCCCTAAGTTATTAAGCAATCAATACTATTCAATACTATACTAAATCCTATAATACTAATATCAAAATAATACTTCGAAGACAGACGTTTCCACGAATAGACAATAATCCGAATTGATGAGGCAAAATCGTCTATATTAATATTGACCAAACTTTTGTGGATACTCTTTGGCTTGTGTATTTTATTTATGTATAATTTTGTTGGTATTCTATTGCTGTATTTTTGTTCTGACACGCCTAAGTCAGGGCGTGACCACAACACACCTGATGGTATGTATAGTACAGACCAAAAACGATTACAACTATCAACGGTAAAAAAAAGCCTATGGATACTTACAATGATCATGCTGGTCTGCCAAATATCTCTTCATGCTTCGTTTAAAGGGCTTAATATCACAGAACGGTGGGAACACACTTGTCGGTAGACTATTCCACTGCTTAATGACTTGGTAAAGTAAGAGCTAGAGAACTTCTTAGTCCTAGACGTGATATGATTGTGCTGTATGCATATACTATGTATATATCTCTAGATATTAATTTATTGTTCATATCAACATCAAAGAATTCTCGCTAAACGGCTGCAATTATATCGTAACTAACATGCTTAACATAATTATTATACCACCTACTAGTACAATGTAGTAGATCTACGAAGAGTTTTAAGCTATTTAACCGAAACCTTGTTCATGTGTCTTTCAGATTGATTTGGATTTTACAGTTCCTTTTATATCAATACCCGTGAAGAAATCAATAGGATCCTTGGTAAGTTCTAAATATAACTTGAAATTCTTAAGGATTTGCGATTTATTTAATTCAATTTTATTCTTATAATTCTTAAAGCGAAATTAATACTAAAGCAATGAATAATAAATAAATGGTTCAGGTAAAGTAACTCAAATCTAAAAATTTATATTCATTGGACCAGAATAAAATTTTAATTATTATTTTTTGAAGTAACAGGACGATTGCCTGAGTAGTACAGTGTATAAGATCGTTATAGCGACTCGTATTTGACCTGTTACGTATCGAGGTCAACTTGTGTACATCCAGTAACTTATACACCTAGAGACCTTCAGTTGTGGTATATGTGGGCTGACAGTACGACGAACACTTCAATGGGCTTTTGTCCTTTGATAATTTCTGTCTTTTTTGGACTACACTGTACTTATCATCAGCTGCAGAATAGTTACTTTGTCAAGGCAGTGTAAAAAAGCCTATTCCAACTTATTTGGATTCATTGTTAATTTTAGAGAACATCTTTAATTTTAATTTTTAGCAAATCTTTGTTTGCTGATCTCTGTGTTTGTTCTTTACTATACTATTCACTTTATTTGTCACCTATTTCACAGAATATCCCGACGATAAATATAAATCCTGCATCCTTGGCATTAAGCGGGGCAGTTGTTTTAGGTACCACAATTATCCTCCCCTTTCTACTCAAAAACTACGCGGAATATCATTCTAACAGAAAATACTCTAGAAGTAAGTTAAAATATTTAATTATAGAAACAAGATAACATATAAAATTTAACGTGCACCTTTAATAATTATGCTTCTAACTGCACCTAAACATTTAAATCATACATTTGTAACATTGTGAACATTTTGCTTGTAGTTTTACTGTATTTCCAACTAACATGGACCACAACACTTCTTGGATAATTTCTTTGATTTCAACGACATACAAGACTTCTTGGACTTTACCTTTGGCGTATCTACTATTCCAGCATCTGTTGGAATGTATTGAGTTTCAACGTGAACAAACATCTTCCGTTTCCTCGGAGCCAAGTCGAAACAACCGAATGGTGGCGTATACTCTATGTCCCAAGTTGCATTACTCGACAATGAACTAAGAGATTCTTCTTTACAGATACACTCTGGTTCCTTAAACGCTGGACAAGTGTCTATAACCTTATCTATCGCGGTCAAGTCATTGCAATAAACATCCATGTACGCACACTTGCAAATGTCTTCAACTGCTTCAGCCAGAGCCTTTCGGATTTCAGCGTCTCGTTGCTTTTTCAATTTTACCATTCTGCGAGCTTCTACCTTAGCTTGCTCCTCGGGACTACGTTTTTTTATTATTTTAAAGACCAGAGGATCGCAATCTACGTACGGATCTTCATTGGGTTCAATCTCGCTTAGGTCTTTTAATGGATTCACCTATAAATACAATTTTTGATAGAACCATTTTACATTAATTTATTTACATTAGTTACTTTAGTAAATAATATTATAGATATATTATTATATAGTTAACCTGTATTGTAAAAATATCTCCTTTTCTCTGAACTTTGAGCGCAGGTTTTGGGTCTAAAGGTTCTTCCGGCTCAGAATCTCCACCTCCAAGATCGATCCCTGGATGTGCACCTTTCTTTTTCTTTTTTTTATTCTTGTCTTTATCAGGCCCTCCACGAGGACATTTAAAAGTCATTAATTTAGCTACGCTTTTCCCAATAACTCCAGGCTGCCAACCACGGCGTGGCTAGAAAATTACTTATATTTAATTTTGATTATTAGCTAATCTATTATATGATTTCCTTTATCTATATGTATATATGTAACTAAAGGATATACTTATTTATTGGTAAATATTCCTACCTTAATGCCAGGAATATCACTAGCATTCCACAGCCATCCCATATTTGCTGGTACTGCCATTCCAGGTTTTATAAAGCCACATGTCTTGTGTCCAATTAAATTGCCTTAAATTACAAAATCACATTACACTATTGTGTAAAAAAGGTTATTACCTTTTTTCGATATCTATCAAATTTTACTGTTCCGATACTAACTGCCAATACCTCCAAATTCACTGAACATGTATAATGTATAAATCCTTGTAATCGTGATAAGCTTGTATACTTAGCCTATACTCTTATATACTAATTCTATTTTAGTATGTAATTTAGCTGGAAATAATCAATACCTGGATGAACGTCGCCAAAATTGTAGTTATACTTTGATGCGCTTTTCTTTTTCTTCTTTTTATCGTTGTCTTCATCGTCACCCATTTTGCTAAATTCTTTGATAACAAGTTCCTAAAATATTTTAAAACTAAATAAATACTGGATATAAGTTTTAATATGTCTGCAAATTTTTAATAAAAAATAACCGGCCAAGTGTGAATCATACCCGCGCACGGAGGGTTTCGTACAAACTTGTATGAAAAAAAATCAACACTCAATTTCACTAGATGTCATTTCAGTTTATTCATAATTTTTTTTTGTTCAATATTATTGATATCGTAGAAAATTTACGTTTGACCAAAATTTTAACTTTATCAATTTTATTTTCAGACAAAAAAACCACTAAAGATACCTAACACTCTAGTCTGTATGTATTGTTGTACATAGCTTAGGAATTCCCCATACTATCCTCTTTAAAAATAAAATCGCAAAAAAGGATGATATGACTTTTCACTGTACTTGTAATATGAGACCTTGCTGCTTGCCATATTTGATGATTCACGATTAACAAAAAAGTACCCTATAGACATAGATAGGCAAAATGTAATCAGATTAATAAAAATGATTACGATTACATTTTGCGTTTTTTACCATTAATATGACTGTATTTTGCTCATTAAACACGGAATCCCAGATCGCATACACATTTATGACTTCTTAATGTTTTAAATGTATTTAATTAAAATTACGACTACATTTTGTGATCGTTTTTCAGATTACATTTTGCCCATCTCTGCTTAAAGGTTATAGTTCCCATGCTAAAACGGCAAAACGATAAAAAATACTATATATGTTTTGATTGCATTGCATTATACTTCTGTACGACTTTTTTTGGGACCATAATAGACCACAGATTTGATTATATAGTATAAATTTCAACTTGACACCTTACACTTTTCAGAGTAAAGGGGTCTTGATTGACAGATGAACAGACAGCCAGATAAAATGATAGGTTACGTTTTACCTTTTGAGGTGCAGAACTCTAATAATCCTAATAATATGCTATTAATTTTTAATTGATTATTAAATATTGGATAAAAGCGTTACATTTATTTTGTTACAAAAAAAAACACAAAGTAGTTGTTTAAAATTTAATCTAGATGTTACTAGTGGGTTACAAAATAAAATTTCTACATATTTAATCATTTCTTCGCGTCTTTAAATTTTTCTTGAATAGCTATCTTATGAGAACCACAGCAACCCTTCCCCATAAGAGATAATAGGATTTGATCCTTGTCGCAGCATCGCCTCTCCGTATCCACATTAAACTTATTAATACATCTAAAATCATTTTCATTTTGATGTTGCGTGTATTCCTTTATAGCTTTTTTAATACGTTCGTATTCTTTAGAGCAGCAAACTTTACCGGCATCGCTATAGCTAGGCGGCTGAGCTGGTATTGCTGTCGTTTTATACATTCTTGCAAATCCGTCAGGGACAGTGCAAGGTCTTCCTAACACTGGGCAGGGACCTAGTTTTATTGGAGGTAGGCCATACGGCAGAGGTTCAGCTTCATCTTCCTCATCGTCTATTTTTTTCTTCTCTTCTTCGTCGTGCATTATTCTGTTAACGGGACAGTTGCTTTTATGTTTATAAGAAGGGCAGTATGGTTTGTGTGCTTTTCTGGCTGAAATGTTCAAGCTTTCACCGATGCAGTCACAATTGAAAGCTTTACAGGGCGGAGTCGGCATTGGCGGGCTACATTTGCAGTCTTTATTTTCAGGTATTTCAGTACAGTTATACACAGATATTTTTGATTTAGTATCTCTAGTCTCAACGTTATATACCAATTGCTTGTTAGTTCCTAAGCTACGGGTTGAAGATTTGTTATCGAGAGATATCTTAGGTCGACTCAGACTATTTGCTATTGCAGTTTGTATTGGAGTTCCTATTGGTCTTCGGCAACAACATTCAGTTGTACGCTTGGCACTAAAGCTAGATGTAGTTGGATTAGAATTTAATTGATTGTTATTAGTTGTGATGTTTCCTATTATAAAGTCTTGTCTGTATATTGATTCATTGAAACCCGGTATTTTTGTGACACTGAATACATAGGTTACTTGAGTTTTACTTCCCTTAGGAGTTGCGCCTGTACCATACATTTTACTTTTCTTATCTTCACATGTTTCTCCAGCATGAGCTAAACCACCACAACCTTGGCATAGAGATTTCTCTGTTTTATCTTGAGCTTGTTTATCTGGACAATCTTCTCTATGCCAACGGTCATCTTTACAAGAACACTTACCACAAATTTTATTTGAGTTATCTTTTGTAGCGGTCACACCACTAGCTGCTGCTTTATAGCTGTCTAAATTCCTAATATAAGTTTTGACTTTATGAGCCAATGGACAATTAGCATTTCCACACGGACCAGTTATATCACCCATTCTGATTTTATCAGTAGGATACTTCTTGCTCTCGTCATCTTTCTTTCCATGTTCACATGTATATTCTACGCCTTTCTGTCCAACACCACAACTCTGGAGCTCTGTACATACTTCAATCTTCTGCCGTCCTTTCAACAAAACATCGGGATCTTCTAAAGTAGTTGTTTCGTATAAACTGCCCACCATGCAGAAATTGGGATTATCCCCTTCAACTCGCTTACATTGGAACATACTAGGTGCTTTATTAGTCCTAAACACAAAGGAATCAGGTTCATTCATCAGCTGTTGGAATTCTGTAATAATACTTTCACCTAAAGCGCTGAGACGAAGAATGAATGCGATTTCACCACACTGTCTACAACAACATTCCGCAAATAATGGGGTCACCTGTTTAATAGAAAGAGGTTCATGTAATTTCGAAGCCTCAGATGTTTCTTTCAACATGTGGAAAAATTGTGTCTCCCAATGCATAGTGCCAATGCCGACGAATATTTCCACTTCGTTTTCGTCATCATTCCAGACCTCTATCTCTAGCGGAAACTTACTTAAAATCATAAGTACGGTATCAGGATATGACGGGAACAAATAAGATTTACCGACTCGAATGGTTCTCGACCATTTCCTCCGCCCTTGATCATCGCACTCTACGATATCGTCTTTCTTGACGTCATTTACAGCTAGCTGTCCCTCTTTGATGATGAACTGTACTTTAGGTCCGAATTTAATTTTTATGATAAGGTTTTTGTTAGCTCCGCTGTTTACGTCTTCATCAGATGCAAAAATAGTCACTTTGTCTATGAATATCTCTACCAGGTACATTTGCTCCATGACCTGCAGAGACCATAATAGTTTTTGTCAGATAATGTCTTCATGTCTGCATAAAAATGCTGACACAGTTCGGGTTCAAACATTCATTCTTTAAAATTTAATATTTTATATAAAAAGAAACCTTTCGAAGTAAACCGAAATGCCGATTTAATAAAATTTGGTACAACAATATTTCGTAGCATTTGGAATAAAAATTATACCTTAATTATTTCGTTATATTATGTGGTAAATAAGCTCGATTAAAGGGCATTATTTTATTGTCTTAAATTAGTAAAAATCATAGTTATTCGTTAGGAATTATTAATTACGTAAAGAGAAATTATGCGTTTGTTTGTTACCTCACTATGTTTTCCTTCAGTGATAAACTATGCTTAGATACAGAACTGAATAAATAAATTATGTAGTCTTTAAGTAGTTGGACAACAAATTCATAACTCAGTATAAAACGAAGTTGCAAGTTCTTCATCCAAAAATATTATGCAAAAGTTAAAAATTCCCGTAAATAAAAATATGTACTTACAGTAGTTTTATTATCAGACCTTAGTACTAACAATGCATTTTCATAGTAAGTTTGACTAGAAATTTTATTTTGTAACCCGAAAGATTATGATTTTTTCATGTCCTTTTATACAACTGACGTTTTAGGTGAACGTCAGTATTTAAAAATAGAAATCCATGAGCAACAGATAATAATAAAAAATTGCAAATATCCTATTAAAGCTGGTCATTTAGTATAATTTTATATTTATTATACCAGTACAATACATACATAAATTACAGTTTTACGCAAAAAGCAAAATATTAAAACTTTAAAAATGTTAATCTGCGATAAGATCTCAATTCCAATCAATTTTCCACTTTGGTAGATTTTTATAACAAAACTAAGACCAAATTGTGATAGTGAAAGTACGCGACAAGACACGGCGTATTTTATTACTCAGCTGCCAACTGTCATTCTGTTGCAGAAACGCTTTAAAATTTTTATCAATTGAATCAATAGATTTCACAAATAAAACACGATTATGTCTCCGTACAAACGATATAATAATTCATTACTATGTAAAATCATCTTTAATTTCATCAGTTAAAATTTAGTTTAAAGTGGCTATACCACAACCTACGTGAAACAAAATTGCTTAGCACTTCGAACAAAAACGGTACAGTATAATTTTTAAAGAGTACTCTCACTTTTGTGCCTCGTCTGGCGAGTATCGAGCACGAAAATAATAATAATATATCGTCGCGCTATATCCCTTACGAGGTGAGCAAAGATACATTAGTTGCTGTATCCACTTTGTGTTTATATATCATTCCCAACGTCATCAGTAGCGCAAATATGATGGGAACAATACTGCTATAAGATCGTTATACCTACGAACACAGTTCCGTTGACATAGAGTGCTTTTTGGTCTTCTAAAAAAGTTTCTAGATTTTTCGATTCGATCCAGCCTGATCCCAAAATCGGCAATTGTGTAATAATAGATTTTATAAACCTGATAGCCGATTTCTTACTCTTGTTTCATTGTAAGTTGGAAGATCTACATGATTAACAATTTTATGTCCTTTTACAGTTTTAGAGAACTTCGAGTTTGGAGCAGACGCTTTCTTGAACCTTGCCACTGGAATTGTGAACGATAGACAGAATCTAAAGGCTTGTGTTTTAAGAATATCGTGCTGGGCTGCTCAGCGGAATCATTCAGAACCAATAAAATTTCTCAACAATGTTTTAAAGTAAGTAATACATAGATTTCTTCAACAAATTGTAGTATATTTTATTGTAATCCAAACTCTTAACCTCATTCACCGCTGAAGACTTTTGGTGGTAGGGCGATTGCCCGAATTGAGTCATGACCACAGTACACAAGTGTAAACACCGGCATACTGACTCGCTTTGGCTTGTCGCGTTTCTGGATCAGCTTGTGTCCATTTACTCATATACCTAGATTGCTTTTTTCAAAACTTAAGAATTTTCAAGAGAACATTTAAATCACCCTCTTATGAGTGGAATATCGAAAAATCCAACCTTGGTGGGTGCCTGAGTTATGAAACTAACTCGGTGTAAAAATTTCATGCGTATAGCTTCCAAAGTTTAGATTCTATGATGATTTGTCAATCAGGACAAATGATTTTTTATATATAGATTAATCAATTCATCACTTACATTTTTTTTTTATTCTTTAAGCCTTTTCATCTATATATATTAAATTCTCGTGTCACAATGTTAGTTACCGTACTCCTCCGAAACGGCTTTACCGATTTCCCCCTAATTTTATATGCAAATTCAGTAGGTCTGAGAATCGGCTACTATCTAATTTTCATACCCCTAAGTGATGAGGGTTGTTCACCCTTAACATTTGTTTTTAATTTTTGAACAAAATTTTTTGGTTTATTTTTCTATAATGTGTCATTAAAAAATACACACAACCCTAAATTTTTACTCTTTTGTCACCAACCCCTATTTTTTATAGCAATTTTAGTAATTTAATAATTTTTCATCCCGCTCCATAACTGATCAATTATCACCTAGAAATAACTTATATGGCAAAACAACGTTTGCTAGGTCAGCTAGTATCGATATAAAAGTGGTAATTCATTTTCAGGAGCGATGCCCTATCGAACTTGATCAATTCAACCGCAGTAGAAGATGCTGTGATATCAGGTATAAACGGTAAAGATTGTATGAAATATTGTCCCTGCCAATTGGATGTCAATCACTTATCAGCTATAATGCGAACTTTAGTTTCGAATGTGTAATTTAATCATCTAACCTGCAAGATTTATTAAACTGTGATTTTAAACTTTGAAAGTTTTTTAGTGACCTCTATACATTAATTCTTTTAAAGTATTTAAATAAATATCAACTGTATTTTAATCGTTTTTTTTTTACGCTTAACTACACTATAACTTCACAGATGGGCAAATTTAATCAGGTTAATAGAAAACGATTGTGATTACATTTTGCGTTTTTCATCATTAATATGACTGCATTTTGCTCATCTATATTTTAAACACTACGGAATCCACAACTGCATACACATTTATGACTGTTTAAAGTTTTGAAGAGATTTAATCATGATTACAGAGCAACAAAATCAAAATCCCAACTACGTTTTGTAATTGTTAATCATTAATCCGATTACATTTTGCTCATCTCGGTTATACCATTATTTTGTTTCTCAGAAGTAAACGATCTTTATGATATCGAAAATAACACATATTTCTAGTAACATACCAATACCGAATGTAAGACGGTTATTTCTAGTAACAATCTCATCTAATGAAAGACCATTAGGTACTCCTAGTTACATGTCAATATTGAATAAAAGTCGATTATTTCAGGTCATATCAATATTTAATATAATATGGGACGTCTATTTGTTATTTCTGGTAACACATCAATACTTAATACAATATAAGACGGCTATTTCTAGTAATACATCAATATTGAATATAAGACGGCTATTTCTGGTAAAACGTTAATAGAATAGCACTAATATAATCTCACGTCTACTGATATATTTCCGCAAGCGACCACTTATTGTTGGTAAAATTACTGAACAGATAATTGCGCAACGAAACCTACTGTTTCATCACACTAAAAAGGACCAGCGGATTATTTCGTAAAATATGTACCTTGCTGTATAAAATGATTTCTAGGTGTCAAAACAAATGTTAAAACTCAGGTCATAATTAGTCACTTATTTTAAAATTTTAGCGCCAGGGCAAGAATAACTGTTTATCGCCGCCAAGTTCACCCTCCCCGACCAGACTTTTGACCTTTGTTTTTCAATTATATGAATTAATCCAATAAAAAAAAATTAACAGCACAATTTTAGAGATTTTGTGCTTATTAATTTTGTAAAATATATAAATAGCATTTATGGCACAAAAAGCGAAATAAAAAAAGCACCTATGACTTGCACAATTTAAGACGTGGTAAAGTTAACTTATGAGACTTTAGAGTTATCTTTTAAAGCGAAGCAAAGACTTATAGAAATTTTCAGGCAGTTTTTTATGGGGAGGTTCCCCACATTTTTAATATATTAATCTGTAGGAATGCAGGTTAGTGAGCTCCTCTGGCGACCTTGGACCATTGCCGCCCCACCAGGTCCCCCCCAGTTTCAGGCTTAGCCGTGATTCATTAGTGAATAGTAAAAGCACGCGTCAAATTATAGCAGTCCCGACACAGCAACAGCTGTCAATGAGATCGTAATGTATTATTATGTATGTATTTATATTTAAAGGTGTCCGATATAACATTGATTGTGTAACATTGACACACGACTGTCCAGCGCAATGGTCACGAACTAAACACGCCGCATGACACCGCTGCACAGCCGCCTACATCGGGCGCTGTTGGATACAGGACAATGTAAATACAGGACGATATAAATACAGGGTGATGTAAATATATAGAGCAGATCCCGAGTCGCTACTGCCAGAAACCGAAGTGCACCTTTAGATTAAAACCACATACACTATAGAGCAATGACTAACGGTAACTAATCTATAACATCGTGAAAAATTGCTCTGTAAAATATCCTGTCTCCTACTAATAATAAAACAAACACTAAACTTGAAAAAAAAATTCAATTTACTGACATTTAGGGAAAAATTTCAGTCCATTAAATTAACGAATTAAAACAAAATTCAGTATAAGCATATTTTAAATACATAATCCGTTTCAGATTTACATTATGAGAATATTTTATCTAATTAAGAAGCTGTGTCAAAGATTCTCTGTTCAATTTCCGCGCATAGTCCATCGGGGTGTTGCCAAGTACATCCTTTGTATCTTTCGGGACTCCACATTCGATCAAATATTGAGCAATCTCGGGACAATTGCACAGCACAGCCTAAAAAAGAACCGAGATAAATATCCATCCTGTTCATTGAAACATCTTAACATTAACACACAAATTATACCTAACCTCAATCTCAGAATGCCAAGTAATTTATTTTCGATCTACTTTTCCATCGCATTGGAATTCCACCGTACCTCTGACAGTTTATTTATTCAAGTAATTTGTAGAAACAGATAGATGTCTTTCCAGCTAGCATATTTCTTCTTCAAAGCTATTGGGTCTTTTAACAAAAATGTGTAGGAACTGTTAAACTCGTCATATAATCACGGCAGTCATTGATGGGCATAGCCAAATCTCTCGATAATTGCGCTCAATTTTTCGGCTACACTGCCCACAGAATATAACATCATAGAGAACATAAAGTGCAGTGCATTTTACCGACTTAGGATAAAAAAATCTTAAATAATTTACGTTTTAAGTAAATAATTATGTGAAACTTTAGGTCAACGGTTTTACCAGAACGTTTAGGAATCATCAATTTAATATT
Organism: Automeris io; assembly: GCA_036320925.1. NCBI lineage: Eukaryota > Metazoa > Arthropoda > Insecta > Lepidoptera > Saturniidae > Automeris > Automeris io. The sequence continues at coordinate 2,648,205 of JAUDJH010000018.1, forward strand.
ATAACGTGAAATTTTAACATAAGCTAATTCTAGAATTAAATCTCGTAAAAAACCATATCGTAAACTTGCAAAAAAGTAATTAAAAATAGTTTGTATTCAGAAAACTCAAAATTCTGAACTTTCTGGAAATTGCGAAGGTTAGCTCAGTCTCGTAATTTTGATCCCGGGACTCGAAATATAGCCGAGACTGGAAGCCGTTTTATTCATTATTAACCCTGAAGTAAAAAATTGTATGAATGCAACACAATCCCTTTAAGTACCTTGTGTAACGGTGTTTGTTCCATTTCATCTGTCGTGTTCAAGTTAGCTCCTGCAAGCTTCAAACACTCTAATTTCTTAGTGACACCGTTTCGCGTAGCTAGAGATACCATTTCGGAAACTTGTTTAGAGTCAGCCTTTGCGAAATGAGCTCCACATTTCATCAGCAAGTTTATTATGTTCGGATCGTCTCGGTGAACTGCTGTCATCAGAGATGATTCACCGTTCCTAAAAATGTATCAAATCAGGATCGGTCATATGCGTTATGTAATAACGAAATCTCCATATTCTGGAGGCGATATTTTTTCTGAACTGATGAGATAAGAAAACACTGGTCTCGATAACTTTAAAGTTTTTATTATTACTACTAAATATGTTTATAACTCTTAAAAAAACGCAAGCTATAAAAAAACACGAGAAACGAAGTCATCTTTATAAACTTTAAACTGTTTTTGATTGTCTGTTTTGTGTTTGTTAATCACAATTTTAAAAGAATTAGAATGATCAACATAGCCCAGCGCATTATACTGAGCAGACAATGGGTCAGTCATATTTCTTAAAGGACCAATAACTATTGAGTTTCTTTAGTAGATACCACAATTTGGCCTTGCACCTCAGGACGCTTTATAGTTAGGGAAAACGAAATGTCTAGCTATGGTTATATGAGATGAACCAAAGATTGTGGACCTTGGGTGAGGTTTATATCCAGCATTGGACAGGTACAAGTAGACAATCTATATATGTATACTGACCTTGTCTTACGGTGAATATTTGCTCCATTCATTAGTAAATATTCAACTATAGGTACATGGCCCTTAAGAATGGCTTCGTGAAGCGGAGTCCGCCCTTCAGAATCTTGAGCGTTTACATCGGCACCCATTTCTTCAAAAACAATAATCTATACTAATATTATAAAGCTGAAGAGTTTGTTTGTTTGTTTGTTTATTTGTTTGAACGCGCTAATCTCAGGAACTACTGGTTCGAATTGAAAAATTCTTTTTGTGTTAAATAGACTATTTATCGAGGAAGGCTTTAGGCTATATAACATCACGATGCAACTATTAGGAGCGAAGAAATAATGGAAAATGTGTAAAAAAGGGCGAAAATTATTCATCCTTCCATTGCGTGCGCTGCGAAAACGGTTTAAGATACTAAAAATATATGTATGACAGAGCTATTCCTCTTGAAATGTTCTAAAAAAATGACCACAGTAAAATGTGACAATATATGTCTATCTTTTAAGATTAACTTACTAGAACCGTTTTTATGGTAATCGAATTTGGTCGAAATTAATGCATTATTTGTTAAGAGTTGTATCAACGTAATAATATTAATCTTTATCCAAATAAATGTGTTGTTAATTAAGAGTATTTAATTATGAACAAAATTGTGTTTGACATCACTTAATTTCAATGAACATCATAGAAGATATTACAATAACTTATATAGCAAAACTACGTTTGCCGGATCAGCTATATAGTTATAAAACTCACTTTTTGTAATGATATTTACTTGAATAGAAATTTAATATTACTAAATATGTAAAGTGTTCAAAAGTTAATTAAAATTTTTACATTAAGTTACACTAATTTGTATGGATTATCGTGTATGATGTTTTTTTTTTGATAACCCGGGTGAAATTCCTTCGGCGCTCAGAGGGCGGTGAGGGCCGCCCCCGGTCTGTCGGACTTGCACCGACTAAAACCCCGGGGGTGTTACACCATTCACCTACCGTGATCGAGGGCTCGACTAGGGCCTCATCCACGTTAACCGGCAAGGCGTGTGGCCTCTGGACAGGCCTCTACTCGCTCGGGGAGGAGTGGTGTAAAGAGCCACCCCTCTATCTCGCCTCTGCGTTCTTGAGTAGCACGTGGGAAAACATCGCGTGCCGCTCGCACACTTTCGTTAGAGGTTGGCATTTCTTTGAAACACCGCCCTAGGACGTCCCATTCTTGCGGGTCGGCGGGCGGGCTGGGATGACACTGTTGAAGCAAACATCTCCCGATCCCGCTCCGCCGCCTTCTTCTGTGCAAGCATCTGCTCATTGAAATTGAGCAGCGCTGTTCATGCACCCTCGCTGCCAACCATAATTGGGATGAGCGTCGTATTTTTACATTTTTACAGAATAATTGGTGCAAACCCTATATCTATTATCACATATACATAGGATATAAACAAACTGCAATTTCTACAAACCCAGTAATTTCATAACTACTCCCACATCGCTGTTCTCGATACCGTAGAGAAGAAGTGATGAAATTACTTTCTCTGTCACTTCAGTTAACTTCTTTGGTGATTGTATATTGAGGCTTGTAGCAAGAGCTTCTTTTAAGGTTTGATCCTGCAATATCATTTTTATTACCAAACATTTTGACTACTACAAGTCTATCCTTACTTTCCAAAATAATTTGTACTAGAGCTATGCATATGTTACTATTTTTACTTTATTCTCAAATAAATCTTTTAAAATTTATTGCAGATTTTTTTTTGCTTCATCAAATTATGTAACAATTGTTTCAATCTCTACATTTTTTGTATTATTATCAAAGATTTATAAGTGATTTGGAAAACATAGAATTTAATCATTTGATAACTGTTTTCTACAGATCTACATCTTTTCTCCCTCATCCCTTCCCTTTCTATCTGGATTTATAAATCTTGTATAAAAGATATAGTAAGTATTGTGTTGGTATAGGTAAAGTACCTTTATACCAAAGATATGTTGGATAGTGAATAATCACTTATTTACACTTACCGGTACTGCCATTGAGGATAGATTGGTTAGTTCTCCTCTAATATTCATGGCCATCATCTAAAATTAAAACAGTAATGTTTACAGTAATATTAGTTACGATTATAATACTCCTGAATTCTTAACTTATATTGGGCAAATAGAAGAGTAATATATTTTGAATATCGCTCCTTGTTAAATTTAAAATAGTAATATCAACCTTTTTTGTAATAATGTCTACATATGTACATAGCTCATCATCGTTAATTTAATCTATAGATGCTTAGCAAAAACAAATTACCATTTCCTGTTGTAGAAAAATTTATTATGGATGGCCATTGTACGATTACATTTTTTATTAGATAATTGAATTCAACCAATCTTACCTCCGCTTTTTCTTTATATGTAAGTTCGTCTTTAGTCAAAACATAAGATAGTTTTGTGAGTGCAGCCTCTGGGGTCAAGTCAAATCCTGATACAACACCGTATTTCGCAATCAGCTGAAATATCAGTTCAATATTAAATTTCATGTTCCATTTATTTAAAATCTACTACATTTTGCGTGTACACTCTGTCTATATTCATTCTAGACATTTGCGAAAAAAAATCGAAACAGGATTTATACCTTCGAAGATTATGCCCAACATCCAAACAAACAAACATAACCTCTTTATAATAATGGTTTATAAATAAAATATAAATAGTATAAATATAGAAGCAAAGATTATTTAGGTATTTGTTGTGAATTTATTAAATAAAATATCAGTTAGACGTCACTGGCTATTTACTTGCTTTGCTTTGTTTGCTATTGACTTTATTCGCTATTGACTTGTTGGTTACGTGTCAACTTAGGAACGACAGCCGCTCGCCCCGTAATACACTAAGTACACAGCTACACAATGTGCATGCCTAAGCAATTACAAGTTCCCCCCTACAATTACATGTTTGTTTAGTAAAATAGGGTGGGGCCACATAATTGCGATGTTATAGGTCCGGTGAAAATTGAGGGAAGAAACTGCTCTATTAGAGACAACAGACCAGTTGTAGGTTTGTGGGGAAATACTGAACTAGTTAAACCGTTTTATAACATGTTGACGGTGGCTGATAAAAACGAATTAGAAAAAGGATTAAATTATCAAAATGAAGAAAGCAGAAAAAGGCCTCTACTAAGTATTGCAAAAGATGAAGAAAAAACTTTTCAATGGAAAGTAAAATTGGGTCATCTAAAGGTTGGAGAAGAAAGAAAAGATATCTTAATACTTACTTGACCAGTTTCATAAACTGCTGTGACGGATCCTGTGCTGCATTGTGTTATAATGACCATTAGAACTCCTCTGTTAACTGCTTCCGCTATAACGTCTAAAATATCTTGCCTATTTGAAGGAATATTGCCTGCTCCATAGCTCTCTAGGACAACACCTTGGAAGTACAAAAATAATATTGAAATAATTACGTGATGGCATTATTCTAAAAGTGAGAACAACATTGTATTATTAAAAAATATTAAGATAATTCTTTAAAATGAATACCACTTATTGCCTAAAATTAAAAGAGCATGAATATTTTACAATTTCTTACATGATTTAAATCATATTATATTATGTGCTATAAGACAAACTAAGTTCGATTAAGTTTATTATTTTATATAAGGTCCGAAAACTTGAATCTAAGTATTCCATAGGAGCATTATCCAGAAACCCTTTGACATATTTTATCTAGAAAAAGATTCGTTTTTATACTCGATAAAGGATTTTGAGAAAAATTATAGTAGTAAAGACTAATGTTCCCAAGATACATCTTACATCTTATCTTAGTTTACTTTTTAAATTATCAAATATACGAACTTTAGTACATTGTCATTACTTCCCCTAACGATTCATTTAAGTGCTAAATAAAACTTTCATACAATTTGATACTTGAAAACGTTTACTAAATCGGAAAGCAAATCTCCTACCACTTCACATTTTTGCCTCAGATAAACTCAGATGAAACCATTAGATTTTCATTTACACCAGTTACACGACTATTTTAACTAACTTTGTCTATTCTATATTAAAATCATTACCTTCGATTGGCGGTTGACAAAAAGCCTTAATAACTGCAGAATTAATACTTGGAAATATTCTTAGCAATCCAACATTCTTTGACATGTTAGCGTGTACGTGAAATTTCTCTATTGCATTCGGTTTGAATATCGCTGCTTTGTTAACCTCCATATCAATACCCACTTCCACGATAGGGACACAGTTCGGCGAATCGAATGCATGAAGATGATTTGCAGAGATCTTTCGAGTCCTAATCAGAAAAAATAATCCTCTGATATAAAAAGCGCATAACTTTATATTATTATCATTATTTGTAATCCGATTTTATGTCACCAGCCTTTATCCCGCGGCAAGTTCATCCCATAATGTCCCGAAAATTATTCCACATCATAAATGGGCAAAATATAATCAGATTAATGAAAAACGATTACGACTACATTTTGCGTTTTTCATCATTATTATGACTGCATTATACTCATCTATTTATTAACCACTATGGAATCCCCAATCGCATACACATTTATGACTCCTTAATGTTTTAAAGAAATTTAATCATGATTACAGAGCAATAAAATTAAAATGATGACTACATTTTGTAATCGTTAATCATTATTCAGATTACATTTTTCCCATCTCTGTTCCACATCCTGATGTCCCGCCCAATTCCACTTAAGAGCCGTTACAGACCGTTAACTTTATATACCGCAAAATTATTGCTGTAAACTAGCTCTGTCGGGTCTCCAAACTCTAATTATAGCAACCTAAGCAACCGTCAATTCATATAACAACGAGACACACAATATACGAATTTGATTTACACCGAAAAACTCAAAGGACGCATCGAGGCTGCCAGCAAAGCCGGGGAAAAATCACCTCGACGATTATCGTTCATTGGTGTGGGCAGACCCATAAAATCAATCTCACGCTGATGAAAATTTGACAGTTTTATGTTGTTTAATTCAAAAACAGTCGCTTTAGAAACAGTTAATTCTCTAGCAATTAACAAAACCCCAAGTGGCTGTCCTAAAAGAAGTCTATGAAGGCTACTAAAGAAGTATTTGCGTTGCTATCACATCGAAGGGTGAGAGGCTATTTGGTTTAAGCGTCATTTTTTGATGATATAGTAAAATATTTTCGGGATCGGTAAAACAAACGCTGATTCCGAAAATATATATATTACCATAACACCAAATAATGTCGCTTAAACCAAATAGCCTTTCACCCCTCGATATTTAAAGACTTGCTAGCTGAGCACCTTAAGCATTCACGTCTTTTATCTGGTGAAGATGTATACACATAACAACACTAATGTGCAAACTAAATATTTAGTGTAAGTAACTTGTAAAATGTAAGTGTTATGTGTAAATATAACTCTGACAATACAAATTGTCGATACATACCTATTGCCTCTATAAAGTTTACTACCGAAGAACACAGTCACTTCAGGGATATTAAGTCCACCAGCTATTAACAATGATGATACAAAATTGTCAACGCCATCACTTCGGGGCTCAAATATTGGAATCTAAAATTCACAGAACTATGATGTTTTTTACTATTCATCCAATTAATATTCACAATTGAGATTTAGAACTACCTTCTAATCCAAGACGTTCCACTAAACTAGTGTCGATACAAATAAGGAATATCTTAACTTTTTTTTTTAAACTGACCCGAGACAATGACTTCACCATACCTGATGGTAAGCATGGTGCAGTCCAAAAAACGCCAACGACTATCGACAGGTAAGCAAAAATAAAAATCTCTTCACGCTACGCGTAAAGGATCCCATATAATGGTGACCCAATAGGATGGTGGGTGTGACTGGGGGGTCCTTCTCAAAAGATAAAATTAAAAATTAATTTAAAGGAGAAAAAAAATCATTACAAACGAAAGAAACAAGAAAGGAACAAATCATAGTGATTCTCTTCAACTAGTCGCGTATCGAAATCATTTTATACACCTTAAGGGCGGCTTGCACTACCAAATTAAATCTAGTTTAGACTTACAGAAAATGCTATTTAGTCCTGAACTATACTTATTATATTATACATCAATAAGATTGAATAAGGCCGCTTCAATTAATTAGCGTTTTATACAAGGTTAAACTAGATTTAATTTGGTAGTGCAAGCCACCCTTTGTCATGGTAAGCCAAGGTTTAGTGCCGGCATGTCGACGGCAACTCTCAAATGATTCTCATCCCTTGGTAGTCGTTGGTTTATACACTACACAATACTATCCATGAGATGCTGGAATCACTTAGTCGTGCCAGTACAAAGAAGGCTAAACAAAAGTATTGTTCAGGCGCAGGGCATGAGTATAAAAAAAGTACTTGACATCCCGTCCGTCACACTACATTCCCTTACATCCCCATTCCACGCTCGGTCCTTAACGCATACATGTGTACGCACAGCGGTATCGCTACACTTATCATCGGCGGCGAACTCGGTCACACTACGAAATAATCAGTTGCTTTGGACAATACGGCGGAACATCTAATTAATTGTATGCGCTGAACGGTCCGGAGCTGCAGTAGCCTGTCCTCATCATCCAGTTTCCAGGTAAGTGCCTTTTGAATATTTCATTCTCACTAAGCCCGAACGAACTCTTTGTTCTCTAATTCTCTATGCGGAAATCCAGACCAGCCACGCTCTCCAGCGGCTACATAAGTTTTTGATTCCTTCGAGACCAGCGCTCTCCTGCGCTAACAAGTATTAAGAAGAATAATCCTAACCTGTGATCCAGTGAGGACAACTCCTTTGCCGATATTCTCAAACATGAATGATAAAGCAGATGCTGTGTAACACAACGTGTCTGTTCCATGAAGAATCACAAAACCATCATACTGCTCATAATATTTCTAAAATATTACAAAAAAAAAATGAATACACATCAGTTTTCCTACTGCTAAATTTACAATAACCAAAAATTCTAGTTCCATTCTAAAGAGTAAAGTTATTATGTATTAATTTTGATTAGCCCGGCTGATTTTTTTTTTTGAGTGACCTGTTGCGCGGCGGGATAGGCCTTCACAACTAAACCGGGCTTGGTAGACGAACAACGCAGACCGCGCGCAGCCAGCGCCACCTGATGCGTTGGTTAATAATATACACAGGTCAAGCTATATTTCCAATTCCACTCAATCTAGTATGACTTAAAATATCCTTGGCAAAATAATAATAAATACATTGTATGGACACGCTATATCTCTTGCGGGGTGAGCAGAGATACATTAGTGGCTGTATCCACTTTGCGCTTATGTCGTGCCCATCTTGACCAGTAGCGCAGCTAATCGCCTATCTCAGGGCTGTCCTTAGAAAAAGACATGTAAATATCGGTTCACTAATTTCTACGTGGTTTAATATTCAGTAGTCTTTGATTAACGTCAAAACACAAGTGACGCGCTCTCCACCACACGTCATTAGAAAAATTACCAATTCTCCGCAGAACTTTGTCATCCGGGCATCACTTCTGTGTCCAAAACCTACACGAACCCCAAAAATCAAAAATAACATATCCAGGAAGCCGCAACAGCGATAAATCCTATACTCCGATATACGAAATAAAGAACATAGCCGCTCGCATTTCAAGCTAAGACATCAATCTCAAATAACAACAAAAACGTGATTATTGCTATAACTTAAAGTATAAAGTGACAATATCAATCTCAAATAACAATAATAACATAATTATAGCCATAACTTAAAGGATAAGGTGACAATTTGGTAAGTAACCTGTATATCTTCAGCGATAATTATCCATTCAGCTTCAGTCATATTCGATGAGTCAAGAAGCGTATCATATTCATAGATCTTGTATAATATATTAATATTTAAATCACTAGTCTCTGCAAATAATATTGAGAAATATTTATTAATTACTAGAATATATCAAAATTATTCGAGAATCGAGAGCAAAAGTCGTTATTTCTCAAATATAATTAAAACTCAATAACATACTCAAAAATAGAAAAACTGGTTATGAAAATTAGTCGTTTTCGAAAACTATTTATTTTATCTAGTTAAGTGTTTTAATATTCTAAAATATTAAAATTTTTCAAGTGACATGAATTCTTCACTTTTAACCCTTTATGGCGCAAGGTCGTTAAATTTGTTAATTTTGTAAAAACTAGGTGGTAAATTGTGTATAGTTAACGAAAATAATAATTATAAAAATATTTAAAATGTATCGTTTATAATTCTTAAAAACCTTGCATGTACTAGAAATGCAACATTAGATTAGTACTAAATCATTAAACTTAAAATTAGGAACAGATTATTAAAAAACATCCTCTTACCGTTTACTTACAAAAATTTCAAGAGTCAAATATTAGTATTTCACCAAGAATTAATTTTTCGTGAATGAAATTGAAAACCTGAAAACAGGCGTGTATTCGTTCGACACTACAATGAAACATCATTACCTACAAGTCTCGTCATCTAGTGAGCTGAATTGTCACTATATCGTAAGAATGCTTTGTTGGTGCCGTATAACACCAAGCAAAGTCAGTCTGTCGGCATTTATTTTATTGTTGCTTCTATTTGAGTGGTATGTTGTAGAAATACAACACGGCGCCATAAAGGGTTAAGTGTAGTTTACATTGTCAAAAGTCCGCATTCTATATTTTTAAACGTGTGTAATATATTTTATAGGAAAAATAAGAGAATCGTAATTACACAGATCTATCTTTTATCTTTTGAATTTCATAAATTCAATTATTTTCATCTATGAGAAATGGTTATCAAGTTCAAAATGTATTTTAAAAACAAGATTTACTACCTTTTTAAGACTTGTTTCTGACCTTTTTTTTGTATCATATTTTGAATTTTTTAAAGGTCGATCTCAATCTAAAGTAATTAATAATTCAAAGCAGCAAAAAATTCCATTTATGTTTAATGTTTATCCAGCTTCTTATGACAAGGGAATCTTTAAGGAACGAGTGGCTCGGTATTTGTTGGATCGGCGCGCTTCATCATCGGTCTTACCATCACTTTCCATCAGGTGAAATGGAGATCAAGTGTCTGTCTGGAATAAAAAAATATTCATTTGGGAAACGTAAAAAGTTTTATTATGAAAACGTAGAAATCAATGATTTGCACTCACTTGGTAAAATAAGTAAGGATTGGTCAAAATCGGTCTCTTTACATCTTCGTTCCCACAATGCCTGATCGTGGAGTTGTGGAAATCTTCGAATCAAAGCTTCGAACACACCTTTTTCCGGTGCTAGAACTAAAACATACGAAAGTTTACACTTCTATAGTGATTATTCCTAGTCACTACACTTAACTGCACTCAAAAGACCGCAGTCTAAAAATACACAGGTAAAGTTTAAATTAATTATTAGTACCCATCGATATGCCATACTAAATATCAGTGACGTGCATAGAGTATTTGGACAGTGTAATAACATAATTAATATGAGTATTATATAATGATAATAAACATTTTATTACATTCATTGGGAATATAGATGGCGTGAAAATAGAATAGATATAAATATCTCTTTATATTTCCCTTTTTTTGTTTAAATTAAAGCAATTTATACCAGACTTATTTATCATAAGGGCATGGAATGCTTTCATGCATCTATGGAATGAACGCTACTGCTAAATATACATCTCAAAAACGCGCATAATACACCGTTGATCTTTGGCGCATCCCAGCACTCTAAAGCGCTGTAGAATCCCAACAACGCTGCAGTTCCCTAGAATATTTTTCACTTTGGAGTTGTGGAATGGGCTGCCGGAAACAATTCTTCCCCGAGGTATGACATTAGAGTTCTTCAAAAAGCCAATGAACAAGGCTCGTCTTGGTCGGCACTGCAAAACAACGCTACTCGTGTTGTAGTTCCATAGGCGACACGCCAACAACTCTCGGGTTTCTTTGCAATTAAAAATAGTGCTTTTTGTAAACAAAGGACTTTGAAAAAATGACATTTATTGAACTTCCTTGCTATTTGTAATTATATTAATAACAATATTAAAATAATTTCATTGCTATACGTTGTAATTATAACAAATTCTATATAAAAGTATTTAAATTTTGCATTTGCATTCCATTTGCCATACATTGCGTGTGTTTTTACATTACTTTATACTCTAAGCGTGCGTGACCAGAAATGAGCAAAATGTAATCTGATTAATGATTAACGCTTACAAAATGTAGTCGTAATTTTAATTTTTTTGCTCTATAATCATGATTAAACCATTTAACACATTAATAAATCATAAATGTGTATGTAATCTGAGATTCTGTTGTGTTTAAAACATAGATGAGCGAAATGCAGTCGTATTAATGGTAAAAAACGTAAAATGTAATTTGTATTCCAATGTAAGAATTTAATTAAATATATGATCATATTCTAATTAAGAAATAAATTGGCTTCTTTTTATATGGAAAAAGTGTGTATTTATTCCTGGTAAATATTTATTACTTGATAATGTAATTGCTTTACGAACCTATTTAAAATAAACATCAACGTTAATAATTATATTTAGCGATCAAACAATTTGCATTTAATTTGTTGCTAAATTACGATTTTTTGTTTGCTATAATGTATCTGAAATATTAATATTTTGTATTAGCAAGCTACTAACCGAAAATTTGCATGCCCTGTTCAAAATTATTATGCTCGCCACTGGTACATACATTTTGCGGTTTCTACTAGCTTTAATATCGTATATTGCTTTGTCTAGGCCTCCTGGTCAATTACATCTTTTTATTAAATTAGAATATGGGTCTACCTTACTTGATATATCAAGCGGTAATGTGTCAATACTGTCAATAAGTCAAGATTTATGTAACCTTTTATCTTGGCGCCATTATCAAGTTCACGAGAGCAAGGCCAGTCGTCGAAGCCAACACGTCATTCTAAAGACTATAAAATTCTATGGCAATCGGTTACAGCAATTTCGTTACCTTATTTCTTTTGCCTTTATACAGAGTGATAATTTGTGATCAGGCATTAAGAGTGGCGTGTGTCCTATAGTAACATAAGAATGCATTATCTTGCTATGCTATAGGATATTTAAACATATTTACATAAAATTTTATCAAAAATAATAAAAATCTTAAATAAAACATTGAGATTGTGCAGTAGGTTTTTGTTTCTATTTCTTTTCTTCTGTTTTCTTTTTATTTACAAATTAGATTTCGTGTTTTTCTTTTTATTACTTTTCATATCCGTTCCGTGTTCTACTCGTATTTTCAGGACGCTGCGTATGTGTCGTACGTACTAACTAATAGTGAGTTCCTAAAGTATAGGCTCTTTACACCCACCTTCTCAGAGATGGAACCTGACAAAGGCTATTCGTTCGCTGAGTCGTAGGACGAATATAGATCCCCGGGACCGACTATCGAGTTGAAGGAGGGTTTTTAGATCGTCACCCTGGCCTTCCTATATAAGGGTTTCCACTGGTTATAAAGAAATCAGAGTGAGGGCTAAAGTGGGAATTGAAAGGTGTCTTCATGAAAATAAATGCCTGACTTAGACCAATCACTCATCAAGTAACTATTTGATTTTGACATAGATTAAAAATACTGCAATAAAACAGTAGGCAAAAATTTAAAGTAAAAACAGAACAAAAGGTAGTTAAATATTACTTCGAACTGCGACGCATAATATGCAGTTATGCACTGTTTGAAATGTGATAATAAAACGAGGTTAATAACAATTTAGTGTAGAAAGCAAAAATAAATAAACTTGATGTTGCCTTTATTCAGTCTTATTAAAAGAGAAGATGTAACTTATGCGAAGGTTTAAAGAGTAACGAAAGCCTCCCTTCCCATGTTCACTACATTTGTGGAGTGCATAAGACTGCATTAGGATGTTTAACAGATCACGCTTGTTCAATGCGAATTGGCGGGTGTGAACCATGTGCAAAAAAGGTTTCAATTAATATTGTAATGTTATTATAATAAAAAAATAATGCTGTTATGACTCGGTGTTGCCCAGGTACAAATAGTTTATTCCCTTGGAAATTGTTTTACCAAAAACAACAAAAAACATATTTTTTTGTTTCGAATCATAAGTTAAATTTAAGGAATTTTAAGCATTTTTAAAGAAATTTTAACCCCTATTTCAAGTCCTTAGAGACGGGATACCAAAAAATCAACTCCTAGTGAATGCCTATGTTGTATAAAAATCCAAATATAACATAAATTTAGGTGAAATAGTTTAGTGTTTTCATTGATATGTCTGTCTGGGCAAGCTTTTATATCTACTAGATAGACCAGCATTTGATATAAAGGCGAAGATATTTGTATAAAAATTAAGTTAGTTAGGTTTTTGGGAGTAGAATCTGCTCGCGTCCGTAGGCTCTACCCTAGTTTCCCTACATGTGACTCCTGGGTGGTGCTAAGCGAGCAGCAGCAAGGTGGAAGGGCGCCGGTGCCCGTCTGAATCGCGACCACAGTGCATGAGTGTAAAGCCCGTCATAGTGACCAGTTTCGGCTTGTCGCGTTTCGGGATCAGCTTGTGTATATCCTGTAGCTCATATACCTAGAGACCTTCAGACGTGCTATGTGTGGGCCGACATGACGACGTAAACTATCAATGGATTTTCATCCTTTGATAGTCGCTTTCGTTTTTGGACTACACTGTACTTACCATCAGGTACTCTGTAGTCACTATGTCGAGCCAGTGTAAAAAAAAAGTTAATTTATGTAACAAAGGTCTATTGTCACTGACAAAACCTAACTAAAATAAGGCCTGTTTTGTAATAAGCAATGTCTAATATCTCTCTTTTGCAACAATCAACACAATCTTTGCGTGTGCACTACTCATCGTTCATTTATTTTCACTTCCAAAATAAATGAAACAGCGCATTTTTGTTACAACACTTTAAAAATTAGTTATCTTGCAGTATGTTTAACGCTTAAATTGTATTATTCAAAAATGTACAGTCATTTAAAACTTTATGAATAATTTTAGTGATGTAATTTACCTGACCTGGTCATAACATTTAAAAGTATTCGAAAAAAAAAGTGAGAGTACTGGCGTGCATCCCATAAAAAATAAAAACGTTACATTGTTATACTTCGACATTTAAAAATCGACTAAAAATATGGTGGTTACCAGAATATGAGTCTCGGAAACCACATTGGGTTACATGTTAAATAAATATATGCATGGAATATCCAGATATAACAAGTTAACTATTATTGTTATTATTATTTTATGCTTGTAACATATGAGCATACATTGCCGGGAGCCCATAGCGTTCGCGGCGAGCAATTTAGTTCGTTGTACTGATTTTATGAATGCTCAAATAGTAATGTGATCCGTTACGCTGTTTTAAATTAATTAGTAGCCGGCTTCACACACGTTACAAGTCAGTCATCAGCTTTATCTTACATATCACATTACATAAATACTGTAAGCCTAAGCCAATTAGCGACGCGTGATAAAAACTGTAAATATAGTTACGTCATTTAAAAATAACCGAACTCACCGCCTTCATCATTTCGAACCATGCCAATGGTGCCACCTGTATAAATAACCAACACTCTACGGTCGTCCCTTCCGAAACTCACGGATTTTCTATGAGCGTCCATATTGTTATAGACCGCGCCATTTTTGTCAAAATCCACGTGGCTATTAGAAAAGTCCTTCGAAACATCCACGTTAACTTTTTCGCCATTTTTATATTCGTAGTTTGAATTCGAAAGCATTTCTCAGATATGCGATTTATTTCAAGATTTTTGCGATAATTTTTCGAGCGCGTAGTGTTCTATGTGGCTACGCAAAGTAGACTGAATCGATTGCGTCAAAATGTGAGAAGCGAACATTTCCTTATTATTCAGCCCTTTTATATTTTCTAGTTACTAATATATATTAATAATAATATCCATATATACAAGGGAGTAATTGAATATTATATGTGTTCCATCAATGTTACACTTCCATATAATCCACGAGCGTGTGTGTGTATTACAGGGTTGCCTAAATTATCTCAGTACTAACGGGGACGTTTGCCTATATTATGGAAATATCATAATAAAAAATAACCAAGTAACATTTAATAATTATTTGACTTTAATAGTCCTAATTTATTGATCAATAAATAATGTAAGATAAAGTATATATATATATTTTTTTACACTGGCTCGACATAGTGACTACAGAGTCCCTGATGGTAAGTACAGTGTAGTCTAAAAACGAAAGCGACTATCAAAGGATGAAAATCCATTGATAGTCTACATCGTCATGTCGGCCCACATATACCACGACTGAAGGTCTCTAGGTACATGAGCTACAGGATATACACAAGCTGATCCCGAAACGCGACAAGCCGAAACTGGTTCCTGTGACGGGCTTTACACCCATGTACTGTGGTCGCGATCCAAACGGGCACCGAAGCCCTACCACCTCGCAAAAAATCCATGTAAATACGGATACATCCGTAAATATGGTAACATTGGTGACAGCTGTATTGAGAATACGGTATGAAGTGCCGAATTGAGTTTCAAAAATATGTATGGTGGCTTAATGTCATACTTTATATTAGTTTAGTCAGTGTATGGTAGCACACGATAGTAATATTTCTTACGTTATCTTAATCAAATGCCTTACATTTCTATTGATATTGCAAATGTACTAAATTAGCTAAATAAGTAATTTCTTATAAAGCAAAATGAAAGATCACTACATATTATATTCATAAAGGTAATAATTTAACTCAATGTATGTAACTAGCACAATCATGAAAAATAATAAAAGCAATCAGCTTCTATTGTAACTAAAATATTAAACTCATAAAAATTCGCTACGGTCTATCCCGTTTCGGAATCAGCTTTTGTAAATCGTGTTCACATATGCCTAGTGACCATTTTCTCATCTGGGCTGTCACGGCGACTGCGTGGCGATTCGCAATTGATTCTTGTCCCTTCGTAGTCGCTGACGTCCTTGGGCTACACTTCCCATCAGGTGTGCTCTAGTGACATTATCGGGCCAGCATAAAAAAATAACATATCTGACTATCTATTATTACATCGATAAATTAGATCAATAATTGTAATTCAGTCAAAATCTGTTATAACGACATCGAAGGGACTACTCATGTTTAGTCGTAAAAACCGATGATACTTTGAGATACGATTGATCATATAGCATTCAGCCGGGACCTTGATTCTGGGTCCATATAGCTGGTATGTTGTTCTAAACGATGTCGTTATAAACGGTGTTGACTGTATGTATAACATTCGAATATTACAAAAGATACGCTGGCATTTGTCACTGATGTCATATATCTCATGCAATTTTTTACAAAATGTGCTATTTTTTTTTTTCGAATAGCACAAATTAATCTAAAACAAATGTATGTAAAATTGAATGTTTTAATGGTTGCCCACGTAACTGTCAATAAATAGCTGTAATAAAATTAGTCAGGGACCTTAAGTCTTAATAAAATAAAAAAGAATCCCACAAAATATTCTGACAATTCAATAAAGAAAAATAATTATAAACAGAGATGGGCAAAATATAATCTGATTAATGATGAATGATTACAAAATATAGTCGTAATTTTAATTTTCTTGCTCTGTAATCATGATTAAATCCATTTAAAACATTAAGAAATCATAAATGTGTATATGTACACGCCATTATACTGTATACCTATTGTTGTGGCCGCGTACCAATATTTCGTTATTTTCATACACGTTATTTAATAGTTATAGGGTAGGTTATCGCGTTGACATCGACCAATAAAATAGCATGGTGTGAGGGTAGTAGCGCAAATCTTTCGCTGCCACCACTACCGTTTCGTCGTTCAATGGTGACACACCACGCTTGGGCGCATCGTTGAAAACTTCGCTGTCTCGTGCCATTTTATCATTTTTTGTGGACTATTGTGTGTGCTAGTGGAGTGCCAGGCCCCCCTGACGAGAGACCGTCAAGCAAGCCGCTGGCCAGCGTGCAAATCAAACATTGCGGCAGTAGAGGTAAGTGGAAGTATTTGTCGAACCCCCCACACCAACCAGCGACCGTATTAACCTTACTTTTGGGCCGGGAACAAACATTTTGGTCACTTCGAGCACCGGATTTTGGTCCAGTTCGAGCCGTGGATATAGTATTTTTAATATCGTAACATTTTGGTTACGTCGAGCCACGGATACTTAATTTTTCGTAAGAACCATAATATGTCGGATTCCACCCTCAAACTGTCGTAATTTATTGTCGTAATATATGCATGTAATCTTGTTTATTAGCGCTATTTATCGTTTAGAAATTTAAATACAAATTTATTGTGGCAAATAATCATTACTTGAACGTTGACAATTTCGTTTATAATATAAATCATACAGTTTCTTTGTTAATACATTCCATAGTGTCGTTTAGTCGTATTACATATCGCAATATCGATCGAAAACTCCATGCAATTGCAATCGATGCGCCCTAAACCAATCTCGTATACTATAATATAACTGAATTCAATATTTGAAATTATAACTGATATCTTTGAAATATAATTTATTTGAAATATAATTGATGTCTTTCCGTAATTAAATTATTTTAATTGTTGTATACCATACATCATTGATTATTTAATTTATGCAAGTGTTTCACATAGCTGTTGTACTTTCCTCGATTATCATATTTATTATAATTTATTTTCGTAACCTCGTGGCGTATTAAATAGCAATTCGCCCCGATACGTAATAATAGCCATACTTGCTAGTCATTCATAACTACCTGGCATAGACATCATTAGTTGAATTATTATTCAGTTATATTTCTTATCATTTGTTGTTATTGTTGTCACCTCGTGTCGTTGTATGTCGTTTATACAGGATGATCTTTAATATTAATACACATTACTTTCGTTGAATTTTTATTGCATTTGAAATAAATAGTTTGTTGTTTAGGAATTATTTATTGATTGTTTATTTTAATTGCTAATCGTTGTTCGTTGTACAATAACTTGAAATAAATATTCTCCTGTTGTCTCATATTACTTTACAGTCCATTACATTGATTGATTTTGATATATATATAAAATTTTTGTTTGTTTGTTAGTTTAGTTAATTCGATAAATATGTTACGAGCACCTGTTCGTCGTGACGTAGAGTTAAGGCGCAGTATCATTATTAAACGCATAGATGAGTGTTTAGCATCGGGTTTGGAAGCTGAAAATGATAAAACACGCTTACCAGCATTTCTGGCGCGTTACAGTCGTCTCGAAAATCATTACACAGAATTCGACACACAGCATTTTAAGCTTTGCTCTGACATTACGGACACTGCGGAATTAGATAGCGAAGATGCTCTTCGCTTGGAAGTTGATGAGAAATACTTTAAAATAATCGGAATTCACTCGGCGCTCGTATCACAGCCGGAGGCACGCCCACAGGATCCTGATTCGAACTTTGCGGATCAGGCTGTGAAACTACCGCGTATGAACTTGTTGCACTTTGACGGTGATATATCAACATGGACCTCATTCTTTGATGTGTACAACACAAAGGTCCATAACAACAAGCGGTTGCCAAACGTCGAACGTTTCTCAATTTTGCTCTCGCTTCTTTCGGGTGAACCTCTACGTCTCTTGAAAGGCTTTCCGCTGTCAGAAGACAGTTATTTGAACGCTTATGAGGCATTAGTAGATCGATACCAATGTAGACGCAAACTAGCTTTTCGTTATTGGGAGGAAATACATAAAGTAACAATCAAATCAAATACTCCTCAGGAATTCCGTCAACTCATAGACACATTCAATGAGAATATAGCAGTGTTGAAAAATTTGAAACTTCCCGTCATGGATTGGGATTTTCCATTGTTTTATCTTTTATTTAACAAACTCCCTAAGCATACTCGTGAATGTTTTGAACTACAAAACGATAGCAAAGATATTCCTAGGTTCGATTCGCTGTTAGCCTATTTGGAAAAGGTTAGTCGAGCAATCGAGTTCTCTGAACCTGAGAATAATATTCCTCGCATCCTAAACTCATCACGTGCCGCACGCTCGTCAAACAAACTGCCACGCCAAGTAACCAGTGGAACTCAAAATCGCATGCATAATTCGAAATCTCTTATGGTGCAATCGCCGTCACCAGTGAGAGACCCCTGTGTATTATGCAAATCATCACATTTGCTCTTAAATTGTCCGACGTATCTTAATTACGCTCCTCGTGATCGATACAACATAGTGAAACAGCACAATTACTGTTTGAACTGCATTCGATCAGGTCACGTCGTGAAATTTTGTCGTTCGAAAAGCCGGTGCAAGAACTGCAACTCGCTTCATCACACAACGTTACATTTTGATGAACACTCGCCGTCATCAAATGCGAATCTCGTTTCGCCAACGTCACTTTTCGTTTCGGAAGCAGTTGCCGCATCGCCCCCCTCCTCGTTGATATCGCCACACAAATTCGCACTCGACCGACCAGCGGTAACCACGCTGGTGGAATCGTCCACCACACAAGTTTCGCTTCTCGCAACCGCCTCGGTCGAGATACTAGGTAATCTTGGTACCTATCAAACAGCTCGGATTATCATTGATAATGGTAGTCAAGTAAACTTCGTCACTAAAAGGTGTGCACAGCGTCTCGGTCTACTTCTGAAAGGGGTAACGAGATCAATCGAAGGCATCGGACAGTCGACGTCCATTGCCAGCTCTTCTACTACGTTTTGCATGCGCAGTAGAAGACACCATAAATCAGACATTGTAGTCGAAGCACTCGTCATACCCAAGATATGCAGTGCCATGCCCACTGATAGGATTGACATCGCTCAGTGGTCGAACCTCAGCAACATCGATTTGGCCGATCCTAACTTCAACGTGCCAGCGCCCATTGACGCGCTTGTCGGCGTTGATGTATTCTGCCAAATATTCTTGGGTGATCGCATCACCTACGGGCCTGATGGACCCGTCGCTTTTAACACCAAGTTCGGTTGGGTAGTCATGGGAAAGGTCTTATGCACATCTTTGATACCCAACATAACAAGCCTGTGCTGCTTCGAGAACTTAGATTCGCAACTACGCAAATTCTGGGAAATAGACGAGCTGCCAAAATCAACGGTACTTTCTCCAGAAGAAGCTCTCTGTGAAGGCATATTCAAGGATACTCACACTAGAGATAAAACCGGGAGATATATCGTTCGTCTACCCTTTCAAACTTCACAACCTTCACTCGGAGATTCGTTTGCATTAGCACAACGTCGCTTGTTATCTCTCGAAAAACGTTTGTCGCGTGATCCTCAGCTTTGTGAGGATTACAACGCCTTCATGAAGGATTATCTCGATCTTGGACACATGGAAGTGGTCGATCGACCTCGAACCGATCGCACATATTACATTCCCCATCATTGCGTTATAAAACCTAGCAGTACAACCACAAGATTGCGTGTGGTTTTTGACGCCACCGCTAAGCCAGCTGGTGGACCAGCGCTGAACGATCAGCTTATCGTTGGCCCCAGACTGCAATCTGATATCGTTTCGATTCTTCTTCGTTTTCGTTTGCACGCTTTCGTATTCACCGCGGATATCAGACAGATGTATCGCCAAATACTTGTAGCGGAATCTGATCGTGATTACCAGAGAATCCTGTTTCGCTTCTCACCAGAACAGCCCATACAAGAATTTCGCCTCAACACTGTAACATACGGCATGTCATCATCAAGCTTCTTAGCGCTTCGTACCATCTTGCAAGTGGCTCAAGATGAAGGCAGTGACTATCCATGTGCTGTAGCAGCGCTTACCAAGGATGTATATGTTGACGACGTCGTTACTGGAGCTAGTTCATTAAGTTCAGCTCGTAAGCTGATGAAGGATGTCGATGGTATTCTACGAAAAGGATGCTTTGAACTAAGGAAGTGGACAAGCAACAGTCCCACGTTGCTTGAAGATATACCGCCCGAACATCGTCATGAATCTGGTGATTCGCTCTCGTTTGACTCAGAGCCAAGCCCATCAATTAAGGTGCTTGGCCTGGAATGGAAACCCAGCGCGGATGCATTTACATTTACTGTTACTTCGTTACACACTCAGTGCACCAAACGCAAATGCCTTTCGGAACTAGCTCGTATTTTCGATCCGCTTGGTTTCTTAACACCTCTCACACTATCATTCAAATGTATCGTTCAGAAGCTTTGGCATCTCGGTTTGGATTGGGATGATGACGCACCTCGCTCAATCCAACAAATTTGGTCTCGTTATCGCGCGGAATTCAATACACTATCGTCGCTTGTTATTCCTCGTTTCGTTCCCGCATTGAGTTCTGCTATGCTGGAAGTACATGGCTTTTGCGATGCCTCCGAATTGGGCTACGCAGCAGTTGTATATTTTCGTGTCGAACATAGTAACAACCATGTTACAACGCACTTGATTTGTGCTCGTTCTAAAGTGGCTCCACTTAAAAGAATTTCGATTCCTCGTTTGGAACTGTGCGCTGCAGCTCTGTTAGCAGATCTCATTGTACACGTTCGAAATATCTATAGTGAGCAGCTTCAGTTCCATAAAATATTTTGTTGGTCTGATTCGACAGTGACATTAGCTTGGTTAAGATCACCATCTAGTCGTTGGAAAACTTTCGTTAGCAATCGCGTAAGCCATATTCAGGACAAGGTACCTCCATCACATTGGCACCACGTTGGATCCTCACACAATCCCGCAGACTGTGCATCTCGCGGTCTCACCGTGCGTGAACTCTTGACGCACTCACTTTGGTGGCATGGACCACGTTGGTTAGCAGATAGCTCGGTCGAATGGCCTATCTCACCTCATATCAGTGAAGAACCTCCTGACGCGATTCTAGAGCAGAGGAATCTAGATACATGCCTTTTCGTTACATTGGACAAGTTTGATGACTTTCTAGAACGGCACTCGAGCTTAAAGAAAGCCCAACGTGTTGTCGCTTATATTCATCGCTTTATTCACAATTGTCGCAACCCGAATAATCGTGCATCAGGTCATCTGATCGCTTCAGAGTTGAAACAGTCGATGAAAACTTTGGTTAAAGTCGCACAAATTTCGACTTTCTCACAGGAAATTATGCACTTGAAAGGTGGATTAGCGTTGCCAAAACCTTTACAAAAATTACAGCCTTTTCTTGACGAAGATGGTCTTATCAGGGTGGGCGGTAGATTGACTCATTCAGAGCTCGAGTATGACAACAAACATCCATTATTGCTGCCTCGCAATCACCGTCTCACGTCGCTGATCATAGATCAGTATCACAACGATAATTTACACCCTGGACTTCGCACGCTTAGCTTTTTGTTGGCACAAAACTTTTGGATTCTTTCACCTCGTCGTGCCATTCGCGGTCGACTCTCAAAGTGCATTAAATGTTTTCGCGTCAACCCAAGGCCTGTCATACCTCAAATGTCAGACCTTCCTAAACTTCGAATTTCGCAAATCAAGCCTTTCGCATGCGTCGGCGTCGACTTTGCCGGTCCGTTCAACACGTACATAC
The DNA here is from genome assembly GCA_036320925.1 of Automeris io. Lineage (NCBI taxonomy): Eukaryota > Metazoa > Arthropoda > Insecta > Lepidoptera > Saturniidae > Automeris > Automeris io. Next base: position 2,670,658 of record JAUDJH010000018.1, read on the forward strand.
AACGACATCGTGGTGCTCGAACTTTTAAGACCTACGTTTGTCTTTTTATATGCTTTGCTACTAAAGCGGTTCATATCGAACTCGTGATCGGCCTAACCAGCGAAGCGTTTTTAGGCGCTCTTCGCAGATTTATAGCTCGTCGTGGTCGATGTCAGCGCATTCAATGCGATCAAGGCACAAATTTCGTCGGAGCTTACAAGTCTATGTTGCCGCTAATGCAAGAAGCTGCTTCTAATGAATCTATTGAATTCATATTCAATCCTCCTGCAGCATCACACTTCGGTGGTCTATGGGAGGCGAACATCAAATCCTTCAAAAATCATCTCGCTCGAGTCATTGGAAGTCAGATCTTAACCTATGAAGAATTCTTGACATTAGCTACGCAAATTGAATCGTTGCTCAATTCACGACCGTTATGTGAGATGGGTTCTGATCCCAACGATCTATCGGTTTTGACTCCTGGTCATTTTCTCACTCTCGAACCACTTACATCGCTCCCAGAGGCCGATTTGTCGAATATAAATATAACTCATTTGAAGCGTTGGCAGCTAGTGCAACGCTTGCATCACGACTTCTGGAAGCGGTGGCATGTGGAATACTTGCATACACTTAGTCAACGCGCTAAGTGGCTAACTAGCGCGTCTGAGCCCAAGTTGGGTTCATTAGTTTTGATTAAAAACGAACAACTTAAACCACTTGATTGGTCACTAGGACGTATCGAACAATTGCATGCCGGTAAAGATGGCATTTCGCGTGTTGCCACCGTCAGGACACGAACTGGTCTATTGCAACGACCTCTTGTGAAGTTGTGTCCGCTGTCACTATTAAATTAGTTTAAAATTGATTCATTTTGGTGGGCGGATTGTTGTGGCCGCGTACCAATATTTCGTTATTTTCATACACGTTATTTAATAGTTATAGGGTAGGTTATCGCGTTGACATCGACCAATAAAATAGCATGGTGTGAGGGTAGTAGCGCAAATCTTTCGCTGCCACCACTACCGTTTCGTCGTTCAATGGTGACACACCACGCTTGGGCGCATCGTTGAAAACTTCGCTGTCTCGTGCCATTTTATCATTTTTTGTGGACTATTGTGTGTGCTAGTGGAGTGCCAGGCCCCCCTGACGAGAGACCGTCAAGCAAGCCGCTGGCCAGCGTGCAAATCAAACATTGCGGCAGTAGAGGTAAGTGGAAGTATTTGTCGAACCCCCCACACCAACCAGCGACCGTATTAACCTTACTTTTGGGCCGGGAACAAACACCTATGTATATTTCCGCAAGCCTACCGCCAGATGGCGTCATACGGTGGGCAAACGTCACACTCAGTCGGACGCAACTATACCGGGCCCATTGGTTTTGTATCGGAAGGCTTTTTATTAATTTATTTACGGCTACGGACCTATTTATATTGTTATATTGTGCTCCCTGTGTCTTGTGTTGCGTGGGACAATTATATTAGCACGGAGTTGGCATCAGTTACGGATTTTCGGACTTTTATCTTCGGGCACACGACCGTGTCGGATTCACTGCCCCGGAAGCTGGTCTGGATCCAGGCAGCCAGAGACACCACGGCGGCAAGGTAAGGGGAATAGATATATGTATATTTTATAATGGTCGTGTGCATTTAATAGGGCCAAAGAAAGATAACCTACCAGCACCTACAAAAATACAGTCCACTATCTTCCTTGATCGGAAAACCCAGTGCAGCCCTGAGTGGCGTGCACAGTATACAATCTGGGATTTTGTAGTGGTTAATACATAAATGAGCAAAATGCAGTCATATTAATGGTAAAAAACGTAAAATGTAATCGTTAATCATTTTCATTAATCTGATTACATTTTGCCCATCTATGATTATAAATAGGTAATTATTTTTTTACATTTTAATCGTGACTACGCTCTTTCGATGATAAAATTTCCCCTGCTACAAGTTCTTGGAGCCGGGACACGTGGGGGCAGTGTGTGGGTCTTTTTTTTTCTAATTTACGCGTTTTGTTGACCGGGAAAGGTCTTCACAAACTAACCGGGCAGGTGTGTGGGTCTGCTGTGGACCGCAGCGACCTCTGTGCGAGATGTGCTCAGCCGGGGCATAAAGTCTTAATGTGTAGAGCAGAAGCAAAAGGCGCAGCATGCGCGGCCGGGGGTCTTCCCGCTGGCCACCGAGTCGGCGGCGAAGCCTGCACCACCGCGCGACAGCCCATACCAGCTAAAAAGAGAGGCAATGCCAAAGTCGCCACTGTGGAGACCAACACAGAGCTGCCGAGGCCTCCCGATCATCCGGGGACCTCGCAGGGAGTGCCGGGTGGATCATCTGAGGGGATGACCACTTAGGCTATACACCAATGGTGTGTGCGTGTTCCCACGCACCATTTGGCGATGGAGAGGCGATGAACTCCACCCACCTCTCCCATTCCTAGGTGATGCCTGAAGGGGCGCGCACACCGTGCCGCGGTTTTGTGCACCCAAGTGTTTCTCGTTGCCCGACGCACCCTACCAAAGGAGGAACACCCCGGTGGTTTTAGTCAGTAGGAGTCTGACACAGGAGCGGCCCTCACCGCTGCCCTGAAGGTCCATAAGGATTTCCACCGGGTCAACAAAAAAAAAAGATAAAAGTCCTACCTTGCACATTCTTCTTGTAAAAACGAATAAATCATGTATGCAGCTGATTCATTATTATTTAAAGCCGTTTTAAAGTTTGAGGAACTTCTCTGAAACTAGGCGATAGTGGGTTTAGTTGCGCTAGGCAATAACAAACCCCCGAGAAGACGGCGGTGCGTTGTGACGCGCTCTGCTGAAGTATACTAGCTGGGGGATAATATCGGGGGAGGTGGCGTCTCCCCCCCGTGATTGTGCCTGTCAGGCGCGGCGTAGTGGGGCTGCGGCGATTTGATTACAGGACCCACAGTCCCCACTAATTCGCAGAAGTAGTCACCTTGGGGTTTTTAGCTGGTAAAAGTCCGGCACACCCCGGCTGCCACCCCCTTCGTGGCCGGGACGGTCCTATGAGGATTTTCCCCAAGTAAAAAAAAAAAAAGGCAATAACAAAACCGTGCTATTTTTATCTTATCTGCGATTGTGTATGAAAACTACTTTGTGTAAGATGTATTCAAGGTCATTGTTATATTGACTGAAGTATTTTATATAACACTGTTATAGGGGGGATTACAGTCATTCTATTCTCATATTGATATTTTCACCTGCACCCTTCTAGGTTTCAAGGTATGACAAGTGACAGTATCTAACAATTTACTTAATTAACAATTCCTTCAAATCAAACTAATATTGTTTTCTACTTTACTCTTTTTATTGTTTTTCTTATCGTATTGCTCTGTTCTACCTGAATTGTATATTTCAATATTTTGACTAATTTAAGTATATTTTTAGTGTACTTTTTTCTTTTACAATGGCTCTACAAAGTGACAACATTGCACCTGATGGTAAGTACAGTGTAGTCCAAAAAACGAAGGCGACCATCAAAGGATGAAAATCCATTGATAGTCTCCGTCGTCATGTCGGACACATATACCACGACTGAAGGCCTCTAGGTATATGAGTAACTGGATATACACAAGCTGATCCTGAAACGCGACAGGCCAAAGCGAGTCACTATGACGGTCTTTATACTTATGTACTGTGGTCACGACCCAGTTCGGACAATCGCCCTACCACTACAAAAATTAATAATAAATAGTATTGTTTTAAATGTGTTATAATAGTTGTTTATTTCCCTATTCATCAGTAAATAAATATTATACTTAATTAATGTTTAAAAGCATATTAAAATTTGAATGTTATTCTACACCTGGTTGTACCTATATCTCTAGATTCATAAATACTTCAGGACATTAGACCTACGTGATATATCACACCATAAGTAGGAATTTACATTGAGGTTAACCGATGAGGAATCCCCACAATGATTTCAAACAATAATATCTATGAAAATATTGTAAACACAATGCCCATTGTTCATTGTTTAACAACTGAATATATCTTAGGCAAGCTCATTACCCATTTGGTTAGACATTTCAGTAAGTCGATTGAGTGAAAAATTAAAAATCTTTCTGATTTTAATGGAATATAATTGTTGATGGCTTGTAAAGGTCACGGTTTGTCTTCATTTATACATTGCCAATGGCCTGGCTTAATTGAATGGTTTATCAAAGTCCTCGTTTGAATTCAGCTTTAACTAATGTTATAATAATAATTAATGATAATATATCGTCCCGCTATATCATTTACGGAGTGAGCAGAGATACATTAGTTGATGTATCTAATTTGCCCTTATATGTCGTGCCCAACGTGACCAGTATCGCAGCTGATCGCTGTTCTCACAGCACAAGTACACATTAAAGAAAGGAAGAAAGAAAGAAAGAAAGAAAACGTTTTATTAACAGCAGCCATATAACAAACATTGAACAATAGAACACACATAAAAGACCAAAAACATAAAAAAGAAAAACCAACCAAACAATACATAAAAAAAAATGTTTAGGCCGCCGCCAATAAGGGCCCTGTCTCAGCTTGTGCTACAGAGCTACATTTCTATTAGATGCCATGCGAGTTTCCTAGGGATATTTACCTTCACCAGTGAGCATATGGGGTCTAAATCCGCGCGTAATCTGTAAAAACCCAGAGATACGTGGTACATGGTGGGATTCGAAGCTACGATCAATCGCGTACCCGAGCACGGAAACTGGACCATTATCCACTACACAACAGCCACTATACTACATGTATTAGGTACATTCATTTATATATTTCATTATTTTTGTTTTTCCCGAATTGTGTGATCCCGTAGATTCGGTTCAGACTCAGTGTGTAGACCAGGGATGTTACGGAGCTTCGACTCCGACTCCCGATAAGTCGGAACTTCCGATTGTTATTACACCTTCAGTTCCGACTTCGTTTCCGAAACTTTTTAATCAGAGGTATTAATCGAAAGTCACCACCACTCTTGTAGTCAATTCATTTGATGTCATTTTATATGTTGAAACATAATATCAGTTAATCAAACAATCAATGCTACTTAATTTGAAGAAGAAATTTTTAAAAATTTAGATTAAAAAAATATTAAAGTTATTAAATTTAAAACTAAATCTACATTTAAATTTATTACTAAAAGGTTTTTTTTTATTTTACATTTACATGAAATAAAATAAAATAGAAATTAACACAAAAACAACCCTGCAGCAAATTTGATTTAATTTGTTCATTGTTAATGGGAAAATGTTAATAAGAAACACAGAAATTATCATTTTCACTGTCTGTGGATGTGTAAAATCATTACTTTCTAATTAAAAAGGTTCACTGAATAATGTTTTTATATGTCCCATAATAAAAGTACTTTCTTCTGCTGTCATTTATTCCGACTCCGGTTCCGACTCCGATAAATCAAATTTAAAAACTCCGACTCCGACTTCGGTTCCGATAAAACTGCCTCCGTTACATCCCTAGTGTAAACTCACCCAATGGTAGCGACGGTCCCGCCTGCTTTCCACCAGGCGATCGCGCACAGTTCAGAAGCGGTCCGCGCGCTATTAATTTTACTTGTTGAGTCCCCACATGGTCCCCTATTTTGTCTTACCCATCTAATATACACCGTGTGTCGCATAGCTTAAAGCGTTTTTAATTAATGAGATTGTTAGGTGAGACATGAGGATTATGTGACGACATGGTTTTATTTTACTTGGGGAATATCTTCAAGGTGGCGCCAGCTAAGCTGTGCAGGACTTGTACCGACTAGAATAACCAAGTTGACTACTTCTGCATATAGACGAGGTCTGTGGGTCCTGTAAACAATTTTCCACAGCCCCAGCTCGCCACGCTCTTTGAGCACTATCTCGCGGAAGGACAGAAATCTTCTCCGACACGGCACGGAGTTTTTCGACGGAGAGTGTCACCCCGTTGCGTCGACTTCTCGAGGGTCGCTAGCCGTTCGTTTAGAGCCCCTCTCCTTGAGTGACCAGGACGTGCCCAGACGATGTAGTAGATGTTAAGCATTATAGATATATTCCATACTCAATTTTACTGCAGCGCCCATGCTCAAACAATCCAACATTTTTCATTAACCTTCTCATTGAAATCACTGATATCGCTATTGATCTGGCCACCTACCGGACTAACAAAATCTAAGTCACTATTAACCACCACCACAAAGCGGAAGAATAAAAATAGCTCAAAACAGTTTTCTAGCACTAGACAGGTAAAAGCCGTCACTGACGCATCTCGGTCATTCGTGTGTTACAACCAGTCCACTTAAATGACCAGCTTCTTTTTCTATTCTCCTTTGAGGTGAGTATCATAACTGTGTCACTTCTGCCGTTTCCTCGATTAGGAGCAACAGTAGCCAGTTACTACCAAACGTACTTATATGCCACATTTTGAGACTAAAAAATATATACATATATGTATTTATATTACAATGTTATACTATTTGTATCGAACTAATTCTGAGACAGCCACTAATTTATCATTGCTCACCCCCAAATGGATATAGCGTCACGATATATTATTATTAATTTTAAGACGCATAATACATAAAACCTCTAAACTCAAGATCTTATTTAATTTGACAACTTGTCAAGTTACAAGACATTGGCATTATTCAAAAGTATTAGTCAACTATACACGGATATCTACAAACATTCTGATAATTCTTACCCCCTTCTTTGTTAGTAACCATTCCTATAGTTCCGCCGGTATAAATAACAAAAACCCTACGAACGGGCATCGAAAAATTTGACATACTTTGAACTAAATTAGAAACACATGCATGCATTTTTTACAAAACAGTTCGTAGGAAGAAAATACTATGTCACGATCAAACTACATATTTATTCTAAATTCGAAATATTTGTCAAATATCCACAGATTTATATCATAATGTTATTTTTAATTTTACTGAAATATTGTCACCGGAAATTAAAGTCTACATCCTAGATTTTAACTAATTTTTATTATCAATACCGTGTGGATGTCTTGATTGTGCAGTATGTAGTGTTAGGAGTTAGATCCTGTAGGAGGTCTCCGTTATGCTAGACTGTCTATAATAAAGCTCTGATCCACTTCGGGCAATGAAAACGCCCGTCAAGTATCAGCCCAAGACACACAGAGAGTTGTAGCGCTAGTGCCCGACCACGACTGTGCGACTCTGTCAAGGTCATAGAAAGGACAAAAATAAATATTTAAAAGGCTAATTATCCTGTTTTCAAAAACAGAAGTGGAATATATTAATATTGTAAAATTGATGTAAAAATAAACAATTATCGGAAACTTCAATGAATAATTCAATTTAAAAAAAATACATCCTTTGGATAAAATCAAGCATTACCCAATAAAATTAAAGTAACATATATACGCATTTACGTTTGTAGTAATGCATTTATTTAAATTATGTTGATTAAAATGCATCGGGAATACATTGCGGTTAAGAAGAAATATACAAATTAAGTATCGTTTTTTTGTCTTCTATTCCAATTAACGAAAAAGGAACATTTTTTTAACCACACTCGGACGCTTTTGCATTTTAAAAGCTATTTATTTAACGGACTTTATAATATTACTCTTGTCTTTTTCATAGGAGAATCATCATGAGAATAAGTATCCTTACTTCTTTATTAGTAATTTTATACATTCAAAAATATGTACGCTTATACATTCCAGTTTTACGTCAAATCGGCTGAACCGATTTTGATGAATTTTATCATAGAAATGGATTGAATGTTGGAGGCGCACATAAGCTAAATTACTTTGCGAAATTAAGACTTCAAATCTTGAAGGGTTGAAATAGGGGATGCAATTTATTACGGAGAAATTAATATTTTTAACTTAAGGATATAAATATGGGTTGTCTTATATTGGTCCTTTGATATAATGAGGGGAACGAGAGAGGATTGGAGTCGGAGAGTAAAGAGGAGAGTGGAGGGGTCGGTGAAATGGGCGGGGGTGTTTAGTTAAAAATTAACATGACATTTATTGACTGTTAGGCAGTACAAAATTCTCCAGGTCAGCTAGTATATCATACAGTTGCTCTAAAAATATATTTTTCGCATGGATATATTTCACGTGGAAAAAAACTCGCCCTGTTAAGTTGTGAAGACCTTTCCCGGTCAAACAACGAGCGTCATTTAAAAAAAAAAAAACACGGAAATATCGCAGTGCGATCTAACCCTAACTGTCAAGTCGAAGACCGACTACGACCACAAGTACATAAGAATTCAAAGACAGGCGCTCTCATCATACCGCAAACCACCACGACGAGTATTTCTAATAGATAACTGGACGTACAAAATCGGATACAGTAACGCGAAAGGCCAAAACGAGTCATTGTGACGGTCTTTGCATCCGTTTACTGCGGTCGGAATCCAGTCTTGCAATGACGCCCTTACACATTGAAAAAACAAGTTCTTTAAGTAACGCAAAACATTCGATACCAACCATGATAATACATTCTGAACCAGTACTCATAGAATTGGGACATATAAAGAGACCACATAACGCGCTAATAGTTTTTTTTTTAATTATTAAATGAGACGCTTCGTATTTACAGGTACTTATAATTGACCGGCGATTTGTGTTCTTATACATGTGTATTTTCATCTATGATATATATTTATCTATGATACTTTGAATTTAGTCTATAATGCTGTGTATTTGTACTCTATTGATATCTTCCTTGCTGTTTTCTTCGCGTCGACGCAATAAATGGGTGTCAGCTGAAAATCAGCGCTGAGTGGCTCGGCTGGTCACTTAGCATTTGCTGATCTGACTTCCCTTTGGCGCATCATCATAACAGGGTATTTCCTTTAGTTGTTTCCTGTTTTTATTAACCTATTCTGATGTGTTGTATGTTGTGTAGTTTACCAAATAAATGTTTTTATTATTATCATTATTATTGTTTATACCATCTATTTACATTTTTATAATATATTAGTATACCGGTATGTCCCTATCGGCACAATCCACTGTTTTTTTTTTATACTATGAATAATATATTTTTTACGAAATTAACAAAAGCCGCCGCTCCTCCCTTTGACCACATGACCATCGGGAGCAAGTACGGGTCTCAATTTCTGTCGCGCGAGAATATTTCACAGTCTCTGACCAGGTGGAACAAGTCCTGGACGGATTGGCCGTCGTACGGACACGCGTTGTCGCTGATGATGGTAAATCTATTCAGATACTGTTTGAACTACCCATGGCCCGTGAGGACCTGGCAATCCAAAAGTCTATTTTAAGGTCACGCGCTAATAGTAAAACCTGATTTTTTTTGTATCTTGTGTGAAAATCCTGCATAGGCCGCTGTGTTGGCACCGGCCCTGGTGTGACAGGCTCCTACTGACTATCAAACTCCGAGGTCTTCTTCCAATCATTCTATCCAGACGTGGAAAACCGAATTCTTCCAATCGCCCGGGAACAATAATAAAGCTTATGATATGATAGCCCGGACAAATAGACTAAAAAATAGGGGTGATGTTACAAAAATTCCGACTAGGCTGAATATTGGTAGGATTGTTCAATACACTATTATAAAGGAAATGTGAAAAGTCCTCATCGATTCGGCACGTGCCAAAAAATTTACTCGGGGTCAAAAGTCACAAAAACGGGTTTTTCGTGATTTTCAGCAAAACGGTAAGTTTTATCATAAAATTAGTTCAGACAAAAATTGTAGATCAGATATCTAATTGTAGATGTTGTATAGATTTTTTATAGAGATTATCTATAAAAAATGTTTAAATACTTTTTTTCCTAAGAGCCACCGTTTTTGAGATATAACGATTCAAATGTTAAAAGAGTTGTTATCGTCATAATATGCACGTTTCCACGCCACCTTTGAGGTAGTGTACTTAACGCGTTTTTTTTAATGTGGCTTCCCCGGTAGGCCTATTCCTAAATATATGAATTTGAAATTTTAACGATTTCTAGCAAGTTGACGCTTCTTGTTCTCCGTCGATTTTATATTTATTATACTTATTCCGTTTCTATTACGTATTTATATAAAGAAACGGAGTTTACGGAGTTAAAAAAAACTGTCGTAGTGACTCTCCTCGGCCTGACCGCGTTTCGAAACCAACTTTTGTAACTCCAGTTGCTTATACACCTAGAGACCTACTGTCGTGGTATATGTGGGTCGGCATGACAACGGTGACTGTCAATGGATTTTTGTCCCTTGGCAGCAGTTCTCGAACTACATTACACTTTTCATCGGGAGGGGTGTGCTCACTTTGACGGGTCAATGTAAAAAACACGGGACAACAAAAAAAGCTTTCATGAGGTTATGAATATGTAGAAAATATGTTCCTCCATTTTTACCCGCGCGGTTTGCACTACATTATTCTTCCATAAATTTCTTAATCACATGTACCGTAATGAGTTTTTTTAGAGATAACTTACCGATATCGAAGGAACACAAACGTATAAATTGAAAACGAAAACATACGTGAGCGTTAATTTTCTGGGCATAATCACAATAATGTTCCGCTTACATGTTATTTTTCTAATAATTTGCGTGATACCGATTTACTGTAGATTTACGAAACATGTAAGTATTTTTTATTACTCGGAAAAACCATAATTTAGTAATAGAGATTTTAGTATACATATACATTAGCGTAGTCCTACCCGGAGCTAGCGCTAGTACTATGGATAATAGACAGAGATATACATACCGAGGGATGATAGGCTATTTGCGTTAACCAAAATTTTTTGATGAGCTAGTAATATATATTTTCTCGAAATCAGCGTTTTTTTACCGATTCTGAAAATATATCGAGGAGTGAAAGGCTATTTGGTTTAAGCGACATTTTTTGGTGATATAGCAATATATATATATATATATATATATATATATATATTTTTTTTTTTTTTCAGAATCAGCGTTTTTTACCGATTCCGAATATATAAATATATATGTTTCACTATATCACCAAAAAATGTCGCTTCAACCAAATAGCCTTTCACCCCTAGATATGCGATCATCAAAGCGAAAACCAAAGAGAACATTTTATTCTCGTACATTTTGATGTAGATAAAAAGCTTTAACTCTAGATTTACCAAACCGGTAAAAATGACAGTTCCTATATATTTGTATGAGATTTTCTTTATTTTCGAATTATTTTTTCATTATGCAAAATATCACATCCTAATACAAGATAGTGATAAATACTTATTATAAATTTAGTTTTATTTATTACGAAGCAAAATAAATCATGTTATACCTATTTCTAAAATAGATATAAATTGTTCGCCAGAAAATCTAGTGTTGAAGATTGCTGTTGAAGAGTTTTATCAATGTAATATTATTTTTCCCCCAATGTTTAAGATTTCCCTATTCATACTACAGAATTGCAATTTTAATGTACCATTAATTGACCTGAGTAGCACATTTAATTTGAGTCAATATCATTTTGATGACATCATTTGGTCCACTCTTATTCTGGTGGTCTGATATGTATCCATTCCTCGCCAAAGCTAGTCTATTCTTCAAAGAAATGTTTGCTGGTACCGGAGTCGAAACTCGGGACCTTCAGCATCGCAGGTAGCGTTGCTAGCTCTAAGCAATTAGTCCGTCAACTATATGGCAATAATAATTAGTAAATTTGTCTACATTGCTATTAAAACCTTTAAACTGTCGATGTAAGTGTCGGTGTACACGATGCGTTCCGGCGCCGCGCCGCACATGCACCGGATATGCGCTTCTCTTGAAGCTTCTGCTCGTGTCCGTAGGCTTTACCCTAGTTTCCCTACACGTGACTCCTGGGTGGTGCTAAACGAGCAGCAGCGAGGTGGTAGGGCGTCGGTGCCCGTCTGGGTCGCGTCCACAGTGCATGGGTGTAAAGCCCGTCATAGTGACCAATTTTGGCTTGTCGCGTTTCGGGATCAACTTGTGTATATCCAGTAACTCATATACCTAGAGTCCTTCAGTCGTGGTATATGTGGGCTGACATGACGACGGAGACTATCAACGGATTTTCATCCTTTGATGATCGGTTTCGTTTTTGGACTACACTGTACTTACCATCAGGTACATTGCAGGCAATATGTCAAATCAGTGTAAAAACGTTATATAAGACTTGGAACATTTTTAGGTTCATTTTGAGGGAATATATCCTACTGTATTCACGCCGTTTGACAAAACGGGAGAACTCAACGTTTCTATAATACCCCTTTACGCTCGGTATTTGAAGAATAGTGGAGTAGACGGAGTAATAGGTAATTATTGTCACAATTTATTCTTATCAATCTCACCATCATTATCCACAGCCTATTTCTGCCCACTGTCCATAAACCTTCCTCATCCCTGTTCTACCATTCTCAATTCTGAGACAAATCCCGCAAACTTTGCAATATCGTCAGCCTACCTTGCAACTGGATATCATGCGCTGTACTTCGAAGTCTAAGCCTGGTGGTCACTTATTACACAACTCCACTTCCCACCATAGCATTGGGCCAAATGTCGTACCTAATTCCACTTAAGAGCTGTTTCGCGATTACTGGCATCGAAGATCTTTGTACGACAACGGATTTAACACGTTAAGCCCGGAGCCGGTCCCTGGGGACCGGCAGTGAACTTTCCGTATGGCCAGCGCCGAGCCCCAAGGACCGACACTAGAATTTTCGTTCGGCTGGCGTCGGTCCGTGGGACAGACAGTATTAAAATTAAATAATAAATATAGTCTCAATGAAATGTGATCAAAAGTAGTTTTAATGAAATTTATTGAAACATTCTAAACATAAATGCGGCTTATCTTTACACATATGTATTATATTACAATATGTAACAACTCTTTTAGTAATTTTTTTAGCTTCCTTTCGTCCAAATAGTTTAGAATTGTTACTTTTATTTAATTGTTAGGCAAGGGCGACAGACCACAATATCCTACAACATTGTATCGCTCGCCGGCTGCCGGCTGTACGGAAAGGTCAGCAAATTCAGCACCGGTCTTAACGCGTTAAGGATCAAGCACACAAACTAGCTATCTGATGCCGAGGATAGCGCGCTACATTGCCTTTTGCGTTAATCTAAATCAATACACGGCTCAAAGAACATCAAACCAGATAGTCGAAAGACCAGGTTCAATGGTATTTGTTGGAATATATATATATAAAGATCCAGTAACAGCTAAAGTAGTCTAAAAATGATAAAATTTGATATACTCGTACACATTAACTTTCTTTATTAAAACATATGTCGATTTTGCAGTTGCTGATGTGGTTGGGGAAGGTCTATGTTTAAGCATATCAGAGAAGAAGAAGCTCGTGGATGCTTGGGTCTCGGCTTGTAAGCCTCTCAGTCTTCAAGTCATCGTGAATATCGGAGCAATAGCTTTGGTTGATAAGATAGAATTGGTAATTCTCTTTTTTTTTGTAACCCAGCTTTAATTTTGAATAGGACCGTGTGCCAGACTCCTGGGCTAAGATTTTAAGATGCTACTTTGATTTAACTTAAACTTTGCCCGAGAAAAAACGTCATCATATCCAAAAAACAGAATGAATAATAGAAACTTGCGTATATCCAAAATATTCAAAAACCCAAATCTAAGTTGAGGAAATCGGTGGCTTACCATAAACTTTAACATTATTAAATAATATATTTTTAAAGTTTGAGTAAAATCTAAGCGAAGTCAAACTAGTGTCTATCAATCTTGGCTTTTTTGCCTAAAAATACTGGGATTTCTCTCAACTTTTATTTTATTGGTAGTAGGGCGCTTACCTGAACTTGGTCATGATCACAGTACACAAGTGTAAAGACCGTCATAGTGACTCGCTTTGGCCTGCCGCATTTCAGGATCAGCTTGTGTATATCCAGTAGCTCATATACCTAGAGACCTTCAGTCTTGGTACATGTGGGCCGAAATGACGATGGAGACTATCAATTGATTTTCATCCTTTGGTGGTCATTTTCGTTTTTGGACTACACTGTACTTACCATTAGGTATTAGGTGGGTATTCACTATGTCGTGAGCCAGTGTAAAAAAAAACTTGATGCAAGACAAGGGTGAGGTCCATATTCCTTCTAAGATCCTTCGAAAGAAGAGACTATCTCCGGATGGGGTAAGTACAAAGAGTCCACCCTTCTGGATCTCTCTCTAAAGCGGTGCATTGCCTCCGCCTCATCCGGGCAGCAGAGTCCCTCTATTTACTGCAACGTAGAATCGGTAATACCAAATCTAATATAATCCTATTACAAAACAAAGATAATTTTAGATTAGACTTCAGGTTGAGTTCTAATTGTATTTAGATAAAGTTTTATTGGCTCAGATACGTAAAAATGACGATTGATAAAAGAATAACATAAAATATAATTATATACAATACAATAAGGGTAAGAGAGCCGAGGAAATCAGAAATTTCCCTGGAGAAAGTCCGTAGATGCAGTGAAGGAAACCGGGTGTTAAAGTATATGTATACATATAAATCTTATTGTATTACTTAAGGTAAGCTCTCATAGTACAGAAAGAATTTATATTCCATTCTTTCTGCCTCTCTAATTGGGATTCGATGAAATTACAAATATATTGAAAAATGTATTCACTTGTTGACAGGCAAAATACTATGAATTGATCGGAATCGATGGACTTCAGCTATCACCCAGGTCGTGTCACATCCCAGACCATGGAGACTACATTGAACAATTTCTAATTACTGCTGAAGAAATATCAAAAGCTGTCTCGTTGCCATTTACTTATTATGATATTCCAAAAATAACTAAAATATGGGGTAGGTATTTAATGTTATCAAATCAAGCGATTTAATCATTTTTAGGTTTCGTAAAAAAAAAAAAACGGCTCCCTTTAGGATCACTTAGTTGTCCATCTCTCTGCTTTACTTAGGAGCGCGTGGAGGGATCAAGTTCAATGTAATATCAAATGCTTAGGTCTACATCCCTTGTAGCTCTGAATTATGAAAATCATGTTTATAAGCCAACACAGTCAAAAAATATGCCTGTATATGGCAATCCATGCCTATTGGGTACCTACTTCCTACAGGGGACTTCCTATAAGATAAAATCATGCTTAACAAGAAGCAGTATTTTATGTCACAAGTACTAGAAAACTACGTAATTGTATTACAAAAAAAAAACATATTTTTTTGCGAATATGAATTTATTTGCGGTTGGTAAACTGATCATGATATCAATTATCGATGTATGGGGATAATATTCAAACAGAAAAATTAAATTAGTCCCTCAAAGAAGGTTATCTTTTCGATAGAGCAATATTCTAAGCTTTTATTTATAAGAAAAACTACATTTGCGAATTGGAATCGCGCTTGGCCAATTTTTTCCATGGATAGCGCATTATATTCCATGTTATGACCGGTGGTCGTGGGTGTGGTTTTAGTAAGACACGAATTTGGCGGTTTACAGTTTATTTGCACTTTAAGGCACACCGAACTGCGACGTACACGCACGTACTCCCGCCTTGGGTCTCGGTAGTCGACTGACTTCCAAGCGTCCCGTGCGCGCACGACTCTTCTTACCCCGCACGTCTCGTAACACCCTAACGACCCTTAGGGCGACAACTGCGTATCGGGTTACGTCTACATGGTATAATGTTTGTTTTCAGTTGATCTTCCCACTCTGTTTAAGAAAGCTTCCAAAAAGTTCCCACAGTTTTTAGGAATTACTGCTGACATGTGGGTTGCTGTCAACGTAACGGCCCAAGTGTATTTGAGGAAAGATCAATTCATCGCTATAACGAGCGACGTAAGTCTCATTTAATTTACTCAATCGATATTATGTGACACGGGCACACGAAGTATTCCGGCACATTTACATACAAATTGGTGTATTTTCATTTTCTTTTCTCTTCTCTCAATAATTTACAAATTGTAAAAAAATAAGTCCAAAGTAAAGCTATATTCCATTTCACTTAAATACTGAATATATAAGATATATATAAGAAGAACCCTGCCAAAAAATTAATTATTTATTTAACGAATTTATATAAATATCCGTATTTCTGACTTACCATTTCATCTTTCAGTTTTCCATAGCAAGCGGTACATTGAATGGCTTTAAAACATTCAGTGTAGTGACAGCGAATTTTCTTCCACGACTGGTGAAAGATATCATAAGTTACACGAAAGCTGGAGAGATATCAAAAGCACGAAAAGCTCAGGAAAGGTTGATTGAAATCTACGTATCCATTACTTCGCTTGGTAAGATTATTTATCATCATTACAGCCCCCATTGGTCTACAGCTCATAACATAGGACTCTCACAACGATTAAAACTAATTTTGCCCTGGGGTGTTCGCTTACATAAACTTTCAGCTAGAGATGGGCAAAATGTAATCTGATTAACGATTAATGATTACAAAATGAAGTGGTAATTTTAATTTTGTTGCTCTGTTATCATGATTAAAACCCTTCAAAACATTAAGGAGTCATAAATGTGTATGCAATTAAGGATTCAGTCGTGTTTAAAACATAGATGAGTAAAATGTAGTAATATTAATGATTAAAAACGCAAAATGTAATCGTGATCGTTTTTCATTCATCTGATTACATTTTGCCCATCTATGCTTTCAGCTACCTTACGCATGTCGATGATCTATTTTGCCTATGAGTGTCCCATACTACGCTTGCCGAGACGTGGCCAATCCATAAAACAATTTTTACCGTGCTCAAATAGATAAAAACTTTAGTCAAATTAGTACGAAATATTATTATGGATGAGGAATATGTTGCCGAGAGTAATAAGTTACAATAGTGGCTTCTACTTCCACTGATTCTGAACTTTTCTGATTCCATTGAAGGGATATAATCAGATTACCTACCAAGATGTAATTCCACTGTAAAATTCGTTCTTCTTCTTTCGTATTTAATTGTTTTTCGTTCATTTCTATTATGTGTCAAATAAATGTTATTATTTCTCTATCTTCTTATATTTATTTTATTATTTCCAGCTTTTTTCTTTATTTCCCTTTTTTCCTCATTTCGTTAGAAATACACCTATATTATTTTTTAATCATATTTAATTTTTGCAGGTCACGATATAGCAACTTTGAAGGCAGCTATGGAAATCATCACAGGAATCAAAGTCGGCGTGCCAAGAAAACCTGCAACGCCATTATCTCAAAGAACTCTCAAGTATCTCACAAGAATTCTAGAAGAATATAATATCGAAACAACCGCGATTTATTAGGCCTTTATGTTACATATTATGCTGCATTTTTGTGGCATTAAAATGAAGATGGGCTCCTTTCGCCATATTTATTTTTATCTTTTATTCCTTCTCTCTATCTTTTCGTTTTTATTATGGCAAAATAAATGTATTTCATTTCTTTAGAATTAGATTTTTGCACCTATTATAATTGTTGTCATCAATTTGATTTATTTGTTTTGGCTCAACATCTTTTTAACCTGTACGCGCCTCCTTCTAGTGATTTTTTCTAGTTTAAACCATGTTCTGTTTGAGGTCAAATCAACATGATATATTAAAGAAAATGTTTTTCACATCTATTTTTGTTTCTCTATGATACGCTTTTACCATTCTAAATTTTTAGTCCATTTTAACTATGTAAAATAACATCTAGGTTAAATTATGTTATTTACGAAATATAATAAACGAACTGTCACACAAATACAAAGAATAAGTGCTCTTTAATTTTTAAAAGGCGATATCCAACACTAATGTATCATATAGGTGACATACAAATTATGATTTCTTTAGAAAATATACCGATTCTAGCAACTGCTATTGGATCGCCGTTGCTTAACACCGAATGCCAGAATCTAGACTACAAGAAAAATAAATTATTTCTTTAACCGGCTGGCATTAGACTTGACTACTTAGAGAGTGCTGAGCACGAATCAAACGTATCTCAGTTAGTCTTAGATTTGTCTGTTTGTATGTCCGTATGTGTACTATGCAGAAATTAACTGCACACTACTGCACTTTTTTTTTGGTAACATAGGGGAATTCCCTAACGGACCGTCAGGAGAGTGGTGAGGACCACTTCCCCGGTGTGCCGGACTTTCACCGACTAAAACCCCTGGGGTGTTCCTCCAGTAGCTTGTAGCTTGTGCACCAGTCTTCAGGTACACCGAGGGCTTGCGAGTGACTGCACTAACTACTGTGTGTGCAGTTTTATGGTGGTAAGGCGATTGCACAAACTGGGCCATGATTAGTGATGAAAATGCCCGGGAATTTTCCCAAAGTGCCCAAACACTTCCTTGGGAATATTCCCGGGAATTTACGAAATGTTCTCGGAAGTTTTGGGCACTTTGTGAAAATTCCCGGGCATTTTCATCACTAGCCATGACCACAGTACACAAGTGTGAAGACCGTCATAGTGACTCGCTTTGGCCTGTCGCGTTTCGGGATCAGCTTGTGTATATCCAGTAACTCAAATACCTAGAGACCTTCAGTCGAGGTATATGTGGGCCGACATGACGACGGAGACTGTCAACGGATTTTCATCCTTTGATGATCGCTTTCGTTTTTGGACTACACTGTACTTACCATCAGGTACACTGTAGTCACTGTGTCGGCCCAATATAAAAAAAAACTACTGAATCGACCTTGAAGTGAATTACACAGTTTAAATACATATTTTCTAACATAAAACAGACAACTACAGCTTATGGGTCAGAACAAAGACTACTCAAATCAACATTCAATCAGCGGTAACGCTGAACAATACAAAATGTATTGTATTGTGGATATGCTGGCCTAGTGGATACGGAATCAGTTTCCACGTGCATCGACGCGAATGCTCATTGCTGACTCCCGCTACGTACATCTGGGTTTTCCAGATTAAATACGGATTTAGACAAGACATTACCTCATACATCACATATTTAAATCGACAATTAAGTAATCTATCAACGGCTGTAAAAGCAGAATCTGCCAAGAAGAGCTGGCAAGAAACTTAAATAGTTGCTCTTTAAAAAATATACTATAGCTTGGTACCTTTATCAGCAAAGCGATTATTAAGAGAATTGTAAGCCCTCTTCATCAGCGACAACTTTATACTTAAATTACGAAAGTGGAAGCTGCAAAATGCTTACAGTGCGCTTCGGGGCAACTGTCACGATCGCGAGTTTGATATGCCGCCTGACAGCGCTGCGCAGTCACGTACGTCGGACGGATTTCAGAATACATATCACGGTTGGACAGCCGTTGACGCACAGCGACTGCTATAATTCGAATTTAGAAGTATCTAAAACATACAAACAACTACTGAGACCCAGTAAAGAATTATTGCTTTTTTAAAGCTGATAATAAATACTTAATTATGTGTTTAAGTCTTTATCCATAACTTACTCAATTTTCATTGTTCTTTATTTAAATTATTTTCATATCCTTATTAATCGTATTTTTTAACTATTATTATATTCAAATTAGATTTTTTTATCATTTTTGCACGCGGTGTTCACTTTATATATATATTGAATGAGGTTGTAAGTTTATTACGCACGATGTTTATGTTTTTATCAGTGCAAATAGTCACAGAGTTCCTCCACTATAGAAATGGCAAAATCTGGCTTTTAGCTTCTGGGCTGACTGCGTCTCAGAATGCTTAGTTAGCGTCCGGAGTAGAGACGAAAATGCCCGAAAGTTTCGGAAAGTTTCCGGGAATCTTTCCTTTATTCCCGGGAAAATTGGGGAATATTCCCTGAAAGTGTCCAAAATTCCCAAATCTCATCAATTTTGTCAATCATAATTTTCTCGATTCGTGCTTTCTTGAGGTTGTTTTTAAGGTGTAATTTATACTTAGTACTAATAAACCTCGGTAATATATTACATTACAATGAAATTATTATAAACTATGTGATTAAATTTAAAGTTAAAGGGAAACTATGACATTCGTACCTTCCGGCAAGCCGAACCCATGTGTTTTTTTTTATTTCACGTATGAATTTTATAAACAAAGGAAGGCGATATTATTCATGAGTTAAATAAATAATATTTATTTAGTTTTAACCTATGTTCAAAAATCTATATACATATGTATATAAAATCACTTGTCCTAACATTCATGTATATATACATATACATGAACACACACATACACATACACACATACACATGTATACATGTACATGTATATGTATGCATGTGTGTGTATGTGTTCATGTATGTATGTATGTATATGTATGTATGTATCGTTAAGCTCAAACGACAACAGCCAGAAACATGAAATTTGGAAATTGGTTTTTACTACTAATTGGTATGATGTAGGTATCCACAAAACGCAGAGTTTTTGTGATTCCATCGTTATGAGGGTGTTGAAACTATGGTTGGAAAAATGTTTGAAAAATCTGCCAATTTTGAAGTAAGCACTATCAAAACCAGTATTTCGACTATTGGTTGGAAATTAGAAAAAAAAATGTGTCGACCTTTTTGGAAAATCAATCCCTAAGAAGATAAAATAAGGGTGAAAAGTTTGTTTGTTTGTTTAAAATCCGTCAATTTAAGTAAGCCCTATAAAAATTGATATTTAGTTTTTTAGTTAGAAATAAAAGAATATGTGTTTCGTCGTTTTTGAAAAACATATGGCGAAGTGAGTAAATTATTTCTTCCCGAGGAACGCCGGGACACACAGCTAGTGTGTAATGTTTTTTATGTATGTACACGAACTACTCCAGATTTGTGTATTTTTTAATGATATTTATTATATATATAATTTTTATAATATTTTATAGTATAAATAAATCCGGAGTAGAAGTTTTTATATCCACTGCAGGTGACAATCTCCTAATGGCGGTGTTTCAGGTAGTTCTTTAAATGTTTGACTGGCGTTTAGTGATTATTTACCAGAGCTATATTCACTCTCTGCTATAATAATATTTTCTGTATCTTTTTACATAATGTATATGTATGTACAAAAATATAATTACACATGACCACTGCATTACTTTTTAGAAGTCGTTATTTGAAAAAGAAAAGAGAACCTTTATAGAACCAATTCCTTGTCTGTCTGTCTGACACTTTTTCTCAAAAACGCCCAGAGGTATTAAGCTGAAATTAAAATCAAATACTGATATTAGCAATTCCTTGTACCTCTAATTTTACTTTTAAGATAATACTAACAAAACATGTGCCCTTTTATGTCGCATATTTTACAGTTTATGACGTTTTCACAAAGGAATCATATTTTAAAGGATATTTTCTGTTCATCTAGAATCATGAAGATCTTAAAAGAAAAGTAAACAAAAATAAAATAAATTAATTCTTTAATTAATTATTAAGACTCTCATCTGTGCGGCATTTTTGAGCGGTGACATAAAAGTGTCAGCGGGAACGTCTTGCTGCGCTCTCACTCACACGCTCACAATCTGTATAATGCCGTCGCATGCGTTGTTTGCCTCCGCGCAACTTGTCGCTTTGCCGGTCCACAGTTGGTAAACATATCGCAGAATACTAATAAAATCCGTCAAAAATATTTTGTAGTATAGCGGTGGTGGCCTAGTTGATAAGGGACCGGTTTCTATGCGCTAGAGTGTGAATGGTCGTAGGCTCGAATCCCCGTACGTACTTCTGGGTTTTTTCAGATTAAATACGGATTTAGGCATTACATGTTTACCGGCGAATGAAAACAACGTGTCAACCTACATGGCATCTGATAGAAATATCATGTGTAAGTGCCTTGAGAACGGCGATCAGCTGTACTTCTGGCCACGTTAGGCACAACATATAAGCGCTAAGTGGATAAAACTACTTTTTTTATCCCGAGGAAAATCCAGCATAGGACCATCAGGGACGCCGTGAGGGCAGCGACCCTGGTGTGTCAGACTCCTACTGACTAAAAACCCCCGGGGTGTCCCTCTGATTGCTCCACCCGGGCCTGGGAAGCCAAATTCGTCCAGACGTCCAGGGTACAGAAAGCCTTGTTGAGGCTACCTCTCTGTGAGGGGTATGAGTAAAGCCCACCCCTCCAAAACCTGTCTCTCAGGCGGAGCGCCGAACACAGTGCACCGTCTCGGATAAAACTACTACTGTATCTCTGGTTACCCCGGATTATAGTGTGACGATATATTAGTATTTATTTTGGTGGCTGCCGGCAGAATAGAATAGCACCCCCCTCTTCTTGCCGAGGTGTCGTAAAAGGCGACTAAGGTATCTCTTTAACACCACAATTCAACCAGGTGTTCAGAGAAGGAAAACTCGACCAAACCTGCATCCCGCTCCCTCCCGATCGTACTGGTTCTCCTTTTCATCGGGCCAGAGGGAGCTCGGACGAGAGAGTGCTTTTCTGGCTGCGCGTCTAGCTATGCACTTAAATATCTCCTGCGCAATTGACTGTTTCCGAAAACTGGACCTCGAATTTCTTAACCGGTGTTGAAACAGTCGCCGTGGCCGAAACCGGCTAGGACATCATCATCATCATCATTTGTCATGTTTTTTTTTTATTGTTCAACAATAAAAATATTTTAAATAATAATATACAAATATATCTATTTTGAAATATTTTGTGGTTTATTACGTCTCAAATCATTTTGAAAAGTTTGACCTCTTCATACACACACAATTTATACACTACACTCGTGTAACTTTCCTATATAATAAAGACACCATCCTTAAATAAGTATAAATAAAAAGTTTTTTGATTATTTCAAATTAGTTATGACTTCATCCGGAATGAAATAGCAAAGGTAATTTATTTTTTATATTTAAATTTTAAGTAAGAAAATAAACTGCAATATAAAAGTCTCGTTTTGATATCATATGTAACCATGTTTACAATCGACCCACAGGCCATTATTTTATTTCGGAAAGAAACTTTAAGAAATAAACGTATATTTCTGTTTACACGTTCCATGGGAATATTCCCGGGAATTAACGGAATGTTCTCGGGAATTTTGGGCACTTTGGGAAAATTCCCGGGCATTTTCATCACTAGTCCGGAGTAGATAAGGAATTAGCTCTAAGTTTTATTGAAACAATAAACGAGCCTAACATCAACCACCGAAATGTTCGTTCGTTTTAATTTTAGTTTTAAAAAATCCTCCTCCTTTACAATTTGACTAAGTATTGTAGTGAAACTAAATAAATAAAAACACTATTTTATGTTTATTTCTCGTATTAACAGTATGAATACTCGCCAGAAACCAATATAGTTTAAATGCCAATATTTTTATATAGCAAGTGAATATCGATTAAAAAATAACTATCAGTACATAATATATACAATTATGTAAACAATAAACACATAACAATTAAGTTAACAATTAATTGTTGCACAGTTTACCATTTTCGTCAATTTGGAACGAAAAACTTGAAAACGTTTAATTATCGCGTGTCGCTAACAATGTTGTTCTTTAATCGGATACTGTATAATAATATAACATTAACACATATTAATTGAGTCCTAATAGCCTTTATCAATTTATAAAAATAACTTTATTCCGTTTAAGCCTTAAGTTACAAGACTGTCGCGAAAAAGTTGCTATATAAAGACAAATTTAAACACTTGCGCTCACTTAAATTTGATAGTCTGGCCTAAAAAATGTTAACACGACTTGTCCTTCTATTTTTAATATCATTTAATGGTATTAATGCAATATACGAGCGCTATAGGGAACAGAGAGGTGTAAGTATAAATCGTGTAAAAAGGTATCACGCCACACGCTATAATAAATATAATGTAGTATTTAGCGCGATAACCTAGTCTGCTATTAAGCACAATGCACAATAGCGGGTTCACAAAATAATGACTTATTCTGTGCGGATATTTGAGCTTAATAAAGACGACAAATATAATACACAAGACACAGTAAAGACAAAGACATGATCTACAAAACTGTACCTAAACTTATGCTTTTACAATTATGTTATTCAGTCATATATTATTGTTTTCTAAACACGCAATAACGTATGACTAATTGAGTTTCATTTTCCGCTGAAATCAGTGTTAGTAAATAGATTAATTGCTACATTAAGAAATAACACGTTGACTCAAACGAAATACAGAGCCTAATCTCTAAGGATTGATTGCTAATTATTGAAAATGTACATGTTACAGGTGAAATTTCGTAGCTTCTACACTTCCGTGTTTACGCCACTAGACGAGAGAGGAGAGATAAATGTCAGCGTTATACCGAAATATGCTGAATACCTTAAAAGGAATGGTATTGAAGGCGTTATTGGTACGTATTTAACATTATCGCTATGAGACTATCCAATTATATTATCTATATCTATACCAATATTATAAAGAGGTAATATTTCTCTATTTTAATGTAAAAGATAAACTCCGAAACAACCCATCTGATTTCAAATATTTTTTCACAATATATAGAGTAGAACTTCAAGGCATCTTACACAGAACTCTCTAGTTTTCGACCAACCATCGCGCAATTTTTGAGTATTAAAAATAATTGTATACATTTTGTATAACAGTTGCTGATTTATTCGGAGAAGGGCCTAGTTTGAGTATAGCAGAGAAAAAAGTATTGATTGAAGCATGGGTAACGATAGCCAAACAAGTAGACCTACAAGTTTTCGTACAAATCGGAGGCATACCAGGACCAGATATAATAATACTGGTAAGGTTTTGACAAGATTGTATTGAAAAAAAAATCGATATCTATCAACTAATAGTTCGTATCTCACAATCGCATACATCTATGTATTCTCCACTTTGATTATGGCAGTGTAAGAATCATTTGGAACCGAAATTTTGAATCTTTGGTTACGTCATTAAAGCAAATACCACTACAATACGTATATAGAAAGCAAAGGAACAATTTTTTGCAAAAAACAATACAAACTGATCTCGCTTTTTAGAGAACTTATTCTTTTTTTATCAACACAAAAGAAGATTTGACGTATCTTATTGTTTAAGATGGGTACATCTCATTGTAGATCCAATAGTCGAAGTGACTCAAGACTTGAGCAACAGTCGGTCTTTTGTTTTCTAACTGATTTTTTATCGAGTCAACACATTCAGTGGTCAGTTTGCATTTAGAATTCAGCTAGCAATCAGATCATTTATAAATTAAATCATATCTGTATCTACACGGTACATTGCGGCGGAGGTGCGGCAACTAAACGCTGTTGTTAAAGCGTTTACATAAAAATAATCATGGAATGCACATGGTGCGTTTCAGCGCCACGTCGCACGTTTACCGGACTTGCGCTTTGCGAGATGAGGCAGAGTGAAATGTACGCGCTGTGATAACGGAGCCGTACCGCTCTTTTTTTGCGCTGCCGCAATGCATCGTATGCGCTGGTTCTTAAAGTAGTATTGTTCAAAAAAATTAAGAGCAGTATTCATAAATATGACAGATTTTATATTTATTTTTTAATAAAATGCATACCTATGATCCGCTATGATGGAGAAAGTCTAATAGAGATGGTTACGGAGAACATTCCAGTTTGAGAAACCCTGCATTAGCCAATTGCATATTAAAATTATACAGGCTTGTATAAAGATAGCGGGATATCCTTCTTCCCTGCATTCGTTATGCTTAAAGAATGAATTATTTACGGTATAATTATTTTTCAGGCTAAATACTGTGTCTCGATAAAAGTGCACGGCATTTTGGTGATTCCGCAACCGCGCATCGTAGCAAACTCGGTAAAAAAATTGCTACAATTCCTAGAAAAATTGGCAGAAGAAACTCTAGACTTGCCAATCCTCTACTACCATGATCCGAAGTATATAGGAGACAACAGTAACGTATATCTTTACATACTTATACAGGCTGATTTTATAGACGACGGAGATATTCAAGGAGGATATTCAGCATTCGATTCTAATTCCAAGAATATAGGAATAGTGATATCGTAATATTTTCATTAAAACAAAGTAATTTATAGTCAACATAGGAGCAATGGCACATATGATAGAATAAATAACAATTAATTATTAAGTAGGTATTTTGTCTCTCCTAAGCCAGGATAAAGTACGAAAGGGTAACGAGTCAATTACCTGTTTATCTAAAATCACATAAAAGGAATTTTATCTAGATGCCATTCAATCGTGTACCACACGCGCTGCGGTTTCCAAACTTTTTACGGATCAATTCTCATTTGTTCATCAATGTTTCTTTATGATTTGTTAGGGAATATTGTTATTTACTTTTTTATTAGTTATAAGAAGGTACAAATTATTGTATTCTGAAATATCTGCCTCGTCTATGAAATCACCCTGTTTAAATTCTTTCTTACGCATGACCATATTTTATTAGACCTCTCAACAGTTCAAAAATTAAGAGGAGTACAAGGAGAATGCTTGAATAGTAAATAAATATTCGCTCCGTGCTTGTAAATACTCATTAATATTGACTAGAAAGCTTACACGGGGAGCGTATTCAAATTGAAAATGAAAACAAATTGTTTCGTGCAAATTAAGGCGAAAGTACGCGCAATACTGTAACATCAACGTGTTTGTTCATTGGCCTCATCTCTGTTTTCCATGTCATTTGGTTAAGATCAAGCGTCAGTCTATATGTAATAAAAAATACGACATAAAAATAATAATATTATGTCGTCAAGCTGTAGCCTTTTCGAGGTGAGCAGAGAAATAATATCGTCATGCTATATCCCTTCCGGGATGAGCAGAGATACATTAGTAACTGTATCCACTATACGCTTATATATTGTGCCCAATGTAACCAGTAGCGCAGCAGATCGCTATTCTCGAGGCACTTACGCAGGACATTTCTATTAAACCCCATGTGGGTTTCCTCGCGTTCTTTTTCTTCACCGGTGAGTATGTAGTAACTAAATCCGATTTAATCTGAAAAACCCAAAGATACGTACCGGGACACGAACCTATGTCCATTCGCATTGCCGCGCAAAGATATTGGTCCCATATAAAAAAAACAATAAAATACGTTATAAGTTTTATTCAAACTATATCACAAAGCGATATAGTATATACGACGAAGGGAACATGGTCGCCGAAAGATCATTTCACAATCCGATGAATAACCCGACAAGACAACCGTTAAGGTCTATCAACCAGTAGCGTTCATTCCATAGATGCACGAAAGCAATGCATGCCCTTACGATAAATAAGTCCTGACTAAATTGATTAATAATAAACAAAAAAGGAACCATTTATATTCAAAACTATTCTATATTCACGTTATCTATCTTTCCTATGAAAACTATATAATGTTTACTATCATAATATAATATTCAAATCAATTATGAGAATCTGCCTACACTGTCCAAATACTTTATGCACGTCACTGCTATCAACGGACCTCTTCAAAATGGTAATTATTGATAAGGTGTTTTTAAATTTAGGGCCAATACCTAAAACTAGGCACGAAATGAGCTAAAATACTGTGTTCTTCACTTACAGTCGACGTACCAAGATTATTTAAAGCAGCCTCGGAGACTATTCCTCAATTTAAAGGCATTAAATGTAGCGGAACGGTTGCTACTGAGGTCGCCATTGTAAACAAAATAAGATCCGACCAAACTATAATGATCTTTGGACCGGTATGTAAAACATTATTGAGGTATAAAATGGATTCAGTTTTTTTTGTCTACCTGGCAGCAGACTTGAGGGAGCCTGCTGTCTCGATGAGGCTGTGTGTGTACTTTCTACGCGCCGGAGGAGTGGGCCTTTTACAAGAGATGGCGTCTACAGAAGGAGTTTTGTTCATCGGGTCGTAGAAAGAATGTTTACTTCCAGACGCGACATGTAGCGAGTAGACCGTGTGCTTCTGCCTACAGTGGTTACTTCGTCGACATATCACCTTTAATGAGGTACTGGCGGTCCTGGCCTGACTTCGCCTAAGTATATACACTTAAAACTGTCAGATTTACAAAAACAATGCCATGATTTTAAACTCCTTAGGAATTATTGTTGCAAAAACATCGAAACCTGTGTTTTTCTTTATTTCTAGCCAGTTAGCCAAATACCAGGATTCATAGAGTTTACTTCAAAATTAACAAATCTTTTAAACAAACTTTCAACTTCCTTTTAAGGAGAGATTATACATAGATGCGCCCTTAGTAGGTGCTTATCCAAAGTTCATGTTTCTAGCTAAGGCTCTACGATGATATTTCAGTTAGTTTGAACAAGTCTTTTTTCAGTATTCAAAAGTAAATAATAATAATATATCGTCCCGCCATATCATTTTCGGGGTGAGCAGAGGTACATCAATATCTGTATCCACTTTGCGGTTATATTTCGTACCCAACGTGAGCAATAGCGCAGCTGATATTCTCAGGAAACTTACACATGACATTTCTATTATATGCCATGCGAGTTTCCTCAGGATATACAAAAATAAATTTATGTCTAGAGTATTATATTCTTGATTTAAATATAACCTGCGTTTTAACTTTTTGTTTAACAGTATTCAGTAGCTACTTGGACCTGGATGGGCTATACAACGTTCAGTTTAGTGGAACTAAATACATTCCCGATATTGATAAAGGATATAATCCGAAGTACGAAAGCCGGGGACATCGACAACGCTAGACGGCTTCAAATTAAATTAGTCAGGATAGTTTCGTCTATTAAATCAATTGGTAATGTTAATTTAAATTATATTAATCCAAGTTTATGTTTCCAAAGTATTTATTATTTTATTTCACCTGCACAAACACACAGACTGATTTTATAGATAAAGGAGATATTCGAGGTTTTTGTTTTGTTGTTGGTAATTATTATATTGTTTCAACCTTCAACCACCCAATGATAAGTGAATTTATCTTTCCTTCTTTTCCACTCATGACTAACCAGTTCCTCTCAGTCAGCTTCACCGGATCATCGGAACATCTGGCCACCTGTCTTCCCACATTCGATACGACGGGTTCGTGATCTCCACTAGAGCAATTTATTTCCCCACCAATTATCGGGTCTACGACAAATGTGTCCCGCCTGCCTCCATTTTCTAACTGTTGTCACTTCAGCAATGTCAGTCATCTTAGTCCTCAAAAGAATTTTGGCTGAACTCAACCGGACGCGAAGGGAGATGCCCAACATAGACTGCTCTATAACTCTTGGAATGACTTGCAGGCGGTGGGTCGTTTGTTTAGTGTGTGTTCAAATTTTGGCTCCATCTGTCAGGACCGAGAGAAAGCATTGATCAAACAAGCCACACTTCAGTTTCACAGGCACCCTTTTAGGTTTGAATACCTCGGACAACTTATCAAAAACATTCCACCCAAATTAGATACGGCGTTTGATTTCGCACATCTTGCCCCCTCTTGTCTAGATTCATAATGTTTGCAATTATTATAAGTTTTATTAAATTTTCCGGTTCAAAGAAGACGTATTTTGTATCTTATTGTTTAACTCTACAGGTGACTATATAAGCGGCATGAAACTAACTATGGAGCTAATTTCGGGTATCAACGTCGGTGATCCAAGAACACCGCTGGAACCATATTCATACAGACAAAGGCAACAACTGATCCGCGCTTTGGAAGAAGAAGGCTTTGAAGTCATTCGTGATTACTACACTGTATAATTGTGAACTAAAACTTAATAAATACTTATATAAAAAACGAAGGGTTAATTTCTTCTACTTTATGTTTTGTTCTCTACTATAGAACGTGAAATCATAGTCAATTTGATATAGTCAAATTTTACAACCGTTCTATGATACGAGTATTGGATCCTTTATACGAAGTATGGAGAGATATTTGTCCAGGTCGATATACTCACTGCGAGTATCGATAAGATTTTGATAATCGCAGTTGTTTTTTAGACTGTACCATGCTTACCATCAGATGTGATGTAGTTAATATACAAAGTCAAAATAATTATCATTCTAGAGACAAAAAGCTTCAGTAGCAACATTAAACATAACATTAAATTGTACTTGTGGCATACTCACTATCTATTTATTTATTTCTGTCTTTAACATTATCTATTATCTAATTCTTTCTTTTTTATTTTTTTTTTCAATTGATAGCAAGACTCGTTTAGCGTGTGCGCGGGCGGTTAAGCGCTCACGTCGCTTGCACATGTACAATCCCCCGCGCGCCCCGGTATCCCGCGGCTCTCTATCTTAGTGCCGTTTCCACCGCACGACACGATATAGTAAATAAGTATCAAGTGTGTTAGTATGAAATGTGTTGATAAAAATACTTAGATAAATAAGTGAAGATATAATAATGTTATTTAAAATAGTTGCTAGTTATAGTTTAGTTATAGTATAGTAAAAAGAATTAGATAATAGATAATGTTAAAGAAAGAAATAAATAAATAGATAGTGAGTATGCCACATACTATTATAATATATATATATATATTGTATTTTATCGATAGTATTAAAAATAAAGAAGCAAATACTTCGGCTCCAAAACAATTATAATATCGCATTATAGCAGTTTGTATTTTTGTTCAAATAATAATATAATAAGTAATTTCAACGATTCTCTGCTAAGCTTGAAAATTTTATGATCGACACAAAGAAAGCCCATCTGTATAAGCTATTATTATCTATTACATAAAACGCACTATACACGATTCAATTTGTTAAATCAACCTTAGCTCAATCTATTTCTTACTTTTATTACGAACTATTCGAATTAATTCATTATTCGAACGTACCTACTTTGTACGCACCACTCCAAAATAATATTATTCCTTTAAAGATAGTAACAGTAAACAAGAAACCTTTTGTGTACTTAATACAAAAGAAATATAGAACGACATATTGGATGGATCTTTGTTGTTGTAATTTGAGACATAAATTGAGCTATGGGTGAAAAAAATCAACTCGTACACGCTAAAACAGAGGAAAACAAGCCCAAAATTAACTACGGCGCAATACATCTCAGAGCTCAACTTGATATCTAATATGATACGAAAAATAATCTCATATAATTCTAATTTTGTATTTAGAAACGAAACATGCCCTATTTTTTATTTTTTTAACAATAATAAAGTACTGTGTAATTGTCTGGAGTACCTAACGCAACTCGCAACAAATTAAATCAACTGTTCAACTAATAATCAACTGATGGAGTCCATTCTCGATTGCTTGGTCAATCTAAACATTCATTTTATTAAGACTATGTGTAAACTCGACTATTAAGGACACGGCGGCACTCAATCCTATAAATTAAGATTCAATAAATTAGATGCAAAATTCAATCATGTGTAGCCTTGTTTTAATTTTACTCAACATTAATTTTTTTGATTTTTATCATTACTTTTCTACGTCTCTGAAAAAGCACAACATGTATTCGTAAATTAAATTATTTATAAGTATGTTCAGTACAGCGCAAGAAAGTTGGCTACTACAGCTAATGGAGGATAATCGAGTGACAGTCTATTTCGTCATTTCGGCGATTCATACGATAGAGAAATATATAAAAATCAAAAATTATCCATAATTTTATTTTTTAGGTGACCAGGACACAGCTTTTTCCCCTCTCTACTTCAACAACACATAGCTTGCTGAAATTTTAATATTTTTAATTTTTATATACTTTTGAAATATGAATAAATAAGGCATAAAAAATTGATAGTGAAAATATCAATTGTTTTTTAACGAATCCTTAAAAACGGTCGTAACTCGGGCTTCTAGACTAGAATACCCCATTAAATTCATTAATAAATATAATATAAAAGTTAACGTAAATGTTTTATTGTTTTTTCACTCTGCCCTTAAGTACAGTCAGAAATAAGAAAAAACACATTTGAAGATGTCGATCTTGTAAAATACAATATTAGCATAGCAGTCTCTCAAATCTATAATACCCGGCAAGAGGTCTACGAGACAAAAAGTTTGGGGACCTATAATCTAAAACTTGAATAATTTTTAAGACATAAATTAAAATATAGCCTACATATGCTTCTATGCTTCGCTGTTTGTTATTTGTAAATATTTGTTTAAAATGACATCAAACTTTATGCTTGTAAAGTGTTATTTCTCTATCCCTAAACACAATTATGTATGTACAAAAGTAACCTAGTCAGGTCGAAAATGATACTTTTTTTTTTATTATTCCATTTAATTATAAAAATATGCTTTCTAAGCAAATTGATTAATGGGTGTTACCGAACGTCTAAGATCTATTTTGTCGCAAAAATATAATAGTAATTTTAGTGCGATCTGTCTCTTGAAATTTCTTGAGGAGTTGCAATTTTACAGATCCAACCTTATGGACCTCTCGTCTAGATATTTTGTATAGATGTTTATTATTATATAACGGCAGAACCGCATAACGGAACTAAATGAAATTTGCAACAGAGATAAAATACGTATAGTTTGAAATAGCATATAAGCTTCTTTCCAGACGGACTCCGTAGAGTTCCACCAAGAAGTACGCGCGAGCTACCTTCGACCAGTGACCCGTCTGTCGTCGCAGACGGAGAAGAACGCCGCCGTCTCGAGGTTCGCCTCGAAACGGCTTCCTGCTCCATAGTCCCCTTCGTATTTTATACTAGGTTAAGTTTTAATTGTTAAATAAATCTTCCTCGGCTGTTATTTTTATTTTTAATTAAGGCTTAAGTTAATTTCGTCCGTAAGTAAGTTAAGGCTTAGTATGTTTAGTTTTGTTATTTATAATGTAGGCTTACGTTTGGATTAAATATATATGGTAAACTAGCAAACCCGGTGAACTTCGTTTCGCCACAAGATGGCTTCGTTTTGGTTTTTAGTTAGCGTCTGAAAGAACGTGCGCATAATAAATGTCACATGAAATTAACTGAGCAGAGTACAATGAGTAGCTGTCAAACAATAATATGTCAAACAATAATGCATCGGCGCCATCTACTTAAAATACTGGTGCGATCTGCTCCACCACCATGCAAAACCATATTGGTTTGTAGTACATGCTATGTATCAGAGATGGCGCTGTATGTGAAGAATGATTTCCTCGTTTTCCTGCTTTTCTGTTGAAATTTTTCCTGAATTTTGTTTGCTAGAAGCCTCACGGAGCCCGAGACCTTTTCAACGAACGCAAAACCGTGAAAATCGGTTCGTGCGTTCTGGAGTTATAGCGTCAGGAAGGAAAACCGGACTTATTTTTGTATAATAGATTTTGAGAAATAAAGGACACCACTCAATCCTTTTCAGCGGACGGATGAAAGAATGAAGTATGAATGTGAGTGGTGTGGAATTTGAAAAAAAAAATTGATTTAAGCTTCTTTTATCCCGAAAATATAATCGGCTCCTTTAGGAACGCGGATGAGATGATTAATTGCAGTTAACTTCTAAAATTGTTTGACATTGGTACCTAAAACCAAGCTACCCAATTAACGTCGGGTCAAAACATCTACTGCTCCGAGGGATCTTGGCCGCTGATGGTGGCAGCTCTGAGTGATTAGCAATTCTCGAGAAGTCGTAAGCGCGTTCTGCAGAAATTCACGGTACAGTATCAGTAGAGGTGGCATTTCCCCCCATACCGTTATATCTAGTTGTGGAGGCTGTGGGCAGTGGAGAATGGATTACAAGAGCCACAGTTTTCTCTAATGGACAGAAGCAGTTATCTTAGGGTTTTAAAAGGTACATGTCTGTCACATCTTGGCAGCTACCCCTAGTGCAGTAGAAAGGGTCCTATAAAGACTTTCCCCATGCAAAAATAAAAGATAGTTTATATTCAAAAAAATATTTATGAAAACTTGTCTATGTGTAAATAAGTTTTGTATGTGTAAAAACAAAAAATATTGATTTTTTTAATAAAAAATAAGCCACCACTAGCTTATAGGTATCACATTATCACATTCATTAGACCGCAGCAATTATCAATGTATTTGTTAGTTTCCTGTCATCCAATATCTTATCAATGAAAGACTAACGCCTTAATTAAGACTTAATTGACCTTAATCTTTGACTTTGAGTCTGTCATAAAACCTGAATATTTATCATGTACAGGTTTCATCAGTTATCACAAACGAGCTTTATCACTATGAAGCCATAAGTTACCTAATTTGACTTGCATACTAAGGAGCCAAGGATGTCAAAAATAAAAAAAGATCCGTGAAATATTGGTAAATTTAAACGGAAGCCCTATTTAAAATTATATTCAACTAGCTGTCCCGGCAGACCTTGTTCTGCCCTATTTCTCTAAAACAAAGTTACATTGTTTTTTTATGTTAATAGCTGCCTCATCAGATTTCATTCTGCCAAAAGTTATTGGCCTGTCGCAGTCTAATAGAAATAAAATTGCATTGAAAGGCTTAAGTCATATCTAAAGTAATTATATTTTTACTATAATTCCTTATAGGACATTTTTGGGTTACTTTTTGTTTGATTACTTGGCGTACAAATTATAATTTTCATTAATGACTTGCAACCTCTAATCAACTTGAAGGCATATGTACCTTTGTTTTGTTTTGTTTTGATTGACATCATATGTTTGACAGCTGGGGACAGAGTGGCTTGTATGAGAAAACGAAATTGTTATTTTTACTATATTCCTAGAATTTTTTTCATATTTACTCACCTTTTAAATCTTTCCAGGACTTCAACAATTAGTCCAAAACCAAAATCAGCCATCGGTTCAGCCGTTCTCGAGTTTTAGCGAGACTAACGAATAGCAATTGATTTATATACATATGTATATATATATAAAGGGTGTCTCAGAATGTTTTTCATTTTTTGATGTTAAATAAAAAACAACATTATCCATTAAAACTTGTTTTATTTATTGTTAAATTAAAGAGCAGATCTTGAAGTTTATTTATGAAAAACAACCGTTTGCAAATGTTCACCATTTACTTGTTCACACTCACTTAGCCTGGAGCTAAAATTTTCAATCACTCGCTGGAGCATTGCTCTTGGAATAGCGTTGATTTCTTCAGTGATTCTTTGCTTCAAAACGTTCAGGTTTGGTGGCAATGGATTGTAAACTTTACTTTTTAGGTAGCCCCATAAGAAAAAATCAGCAGGCGTTAAATCAGGACTCCTCGGTGGCCAGTTTATGTCTCCTCGGCGGCTTATCACTCTTCCGGGGAATAAATCGTGAAGAGCAGCTAATGAGTCATTTGTTACATGAGAAGTGGCCCCATCTTGCTGGAAAAAGGTGTTGCGGTTGTAGCCAGACTGGTTTTGCATTTCTGTAGCCAAAAAAGTCCGGATCATATGGCAATATCGATCAGAATTAACGGTCTGAGTTCGACCTCGGTTATCCTCAAAAAAATAAGGACCGATAATTCCTTGACTTGATATGGCAGCCCAAACAACCACTTTTGGTGAGTATAAGGGCTTCTGATGCAGTTCTAGCGGATTCTCGGTAGCCAATTATCTGCAATTTTGTTTATTCACGTGACCGTTGATGTGAAAATTCGATTCGTCGGAGAACCAGATGTTATTGAAACTCCTAAAACGGTTTTTCATTGTCCTGCAGAATTCGACTCGTTTATCAGGATCATCAGGCTTCATTTCTTGAACAATAACAATTTTATATGGGTGAAAATGCAAATCTTTCGAAATAATGCGATAAACCGTAGATTTGTTCAAATTCAGAGAAGCTGCGCGCAATCTCAACGACTGTCGTGGGTCGTCCATAACAGACTGGCGAACGCGGTCGACGTTCGTGCTCGCCCTTGATGTCCTTTTGCGCCCAGATGATTTGTCCGGCATTGTATTCCCAGTCTCTTCAAACTTGCACACCCAATGTTTAATTAAATTGGCACTTGGCACATGTTTTAAGCTTGTTAAATTAAAATGTGTCCTGTAGAGACGACGAACAATAGTGTAGGAATCGTTGTTTTTATAAAACGCTCGCACGCAAAACGCGCGCTGCGGTCCCGTGAAACGATTCATGGCTACTAAACTTAACAAGCCGGCCAAGCGTTTGAGACCACTCCCCTCCCCCTGCTACCAGCGATCGGCGCGTATTGGTCAATTCAAAAACGAAAAACATTCTGAGACACCCCTTATATAGATAGATAGATTATAAGTACGCAACTTTTAGGATTAGTTTTCTAATGTAATCCAGAATTTCGAAATCTATAACTTA
Organism: Automeris io; assembly: GCA_036320925.1. Taxonomy (NCBI): domain Eukaryota; kingdom Metazoa; phylum Arthropoda; class Insecta; order Lepidoptera; family Saturniidae; genus Automeris; species Automeris io. The sequence goes on from JAUDJH010000018.1 coordinate 2,706,507, forward strand.
GTCACAAATCCATTTACCGTCAGCTGCTTTAGTCGCGACCTTAACAGCTCTAAAAAAGGGATATTGAAGATAGACTGACGATTAACAAAGAGATAATGGTTTATTTTTTCCTTTTGTGATTAGATAACCTAAAAATATAATTCGGATGCTCGGCAGCAGCGACGCAGCACTGACTGTCAGGTCACGATACCCCTGGGCGGCGTGTGTGTGTCTACAGGCCATCCCAGTAAGAGGTAATGAGGGGGTAATTTACAACCCCCTCCCAGAGAAGGGGCCTGCCTAAGGCCAATCGCTCGCCGGGCCCTCTGAAGTATACGGATCCACAGGCCCGGCGAAGGCGGAGAGTAGGCAGTACTGGCAACCCGGTGGCTTTAGTCGGTACAGGTCCGACACACCGGGGGAGTGGCGCTTACCACTTCCAGTGTATTCCTCACGGTCCGAAGGAATTTCAACCGGGTTAACAAAAAAAGTTCTCGATACCTACCTCTGTAACCTTTTAAATCTAAACCCGTCCGTAGCGCTGTCAACTGTCACGATCGCAAGCTTGACACGCCCTGACAGCACTGTGTAATCGCCTACATCGCCTTGCCATGTAAATTAGTATAGAGCAGTATATTGCGGCTTAAAAACGTTACTTTTTTAAAGTAATCCTCATCCCTTTTTGACAACCCTAAGCGCTTTACAGATTTATCAATGTGCCCAATTAGACGCTATATTTCCATTGCTGCTCTGATAAAGACTTCAGTTGTATTGTACATAAAAAATACCTATCATGATAACTGAAGCCTTATAAAACGTATTACTTCAGATATTTTAAGGCATTCCAAAAGCTCTTGCTGAAAATATAATGTATACTCAACTTACAGTTTTAGTATTAATTTTACTGTATTTAATAGGGAGCATACGATGTATATATATCTCAAGGGTAAAGTGTGAAATAATTATAACTACTTTGTTTGCCCATAAACACAAAACAAATAAAACTAGAAACTTATAAATGACCAAATAAAGAATTTCGCAGCCTCACAATCGGCAATTCGTATGAACAAAGAAATAGTATGACGAAAGTGTACTTTGATAATTTTTAGTATCTATATATTCGTAACCTTTTTTTGTAACCTGGGGGAAATCCCTAACGGACTTCAGGGGGTGGTGAGGGACCCCCCGGTGTGTCGGGCTTGCACCAACTAAAAGCCCCGGGATGTTCTCCTTCTCGACTAGCCGGGCCGGAGTTACGGCGTTGTCCTTTTCTCCGGTCCGCGGCGACTTCTGGCCATAGCTTCGGCCGCATCTCTGCGTTGCGAGGGGGTGGTATGAAGAGCCACCCCTCGCTCTCCTCAATGTCTTGAAGTGGTGTGCGAGAACACGTCACACACCGCTCTCGCCTGGATAAGTTGAGCGGCGCGCCTTCAAGCGCACTCCCAAGCGTCTTGTCCGGTTTACGGAGGAAGGCCTCTGGCGAAGACCCTTCTTTGTCCTGTCTTACGTAGGCGACGGATCGGGTTGTCGGGGTTGGCTATTGTCTCCCTGTTCCTCTCCGCCGCCTCCTTTTCATATATTCGTAGCCTTTATTAAATATAATACAACGTAATATTTACGTTTTAAAATAAACATTTTTAGCAATAATAGTACTAATACTATTAATGTTAATCGACAGACTAGTAGAGAAATTTTTAATGACACTAGCAGCAACTCTGAAGATCCTGGGTTCGAATCCTGGTACCAGCAAACTTTTCTATCGTGAGCAGATTAATTTGTCGCGTATCATGCATTTATATATGTATATAAGGAAGTTTATCTTTATCTAGTACCAACAGTACAAGCGAAGGCTTATTTTGGGACTAGATTATGTATCTAATTGTTCGTAAATGTTGTTGTTTTTTTTAACTGAATATCATTTAAAACCCCAAACATTTTCTATAGATAGAGACGACAGGAAATTTTAGATCTAAAAAATGAAAAAAAAAAACAGTTTTATTTTTCCTGTTCATATTTGATCTAATTTAATATAAATTCCTTGAATTAATTAATTTAAAAAAATATTAAAAAGAGTCATACTGTGTATTGCAGATCCATAATTCCCTCGGTGGCTTATTTTCTCCCGTATTTACTCCCATTGATGAGTACGGAGCTGTCAACGTAACTGTGATTCCCGAATACGCTAAATACGTTAAAAATAATGGGCTTGACGGAGTTGTGGGTAAGTAAAAGCAGATTTATTATTGTAATGTATTTTAGTAAATTATATTATTATTTATTATCTTTTTTTATTACATATAGGCTTGCGCTTGACCTCAATCTCACCTGCTGAAAAGTGATGATGAGGCCGACGACGGAGCGCACTCACCCAGCAAATACCAATTCACTCAACGTTTGAAGATTCCCATGTCATAAGATGCTGGAAACACCGACGCAGGAAGCGAGTCGCTTGAAAACGTCTGTGAAAATTCAAAGGATTATTTAGATTTTGATATGAATTAGGAATTATTTGGATATATTTGTTGGAGAACGGAACGAGCATCAACACGATTGTTCAAATTTTTGAAATGAAGAATTAAGTCGTGAATTCCGCGAAGTTCTTGCAATGGCAGCATACTACAAAATTATAGTCGATCAAGATACGAATTACAGTGGGATATGGAAGAAGATAAGAAAGTTCTTTTTCTTTTTTTTTTTGTAGTCTTGGAAGGTAGAATATACCGCGAGGCCGTCATGAGGGTGAAAGAAGCGGCGGAGAGGGAGAGGCACATCGCCAATCCCCGCAACCCTCGGCGCCGCCACAGAACAAGGCGGCTCGGGAGAAGGGAGCAGTTCGCGCAGGACTCCCAGCGCGACGAGCTCCCCTCCTGACACAGGCTGGGCGGGTGACGTTGAGGGCGTCCCCATCCAGTACAGAGAGGAGGCGAGGGGTTTAAATCCCCCTCCACGAGAGGAGGCCTGCCCAAAGGCCAACGCCCGCCGAGTCGTCGGAAGTATTCGGATTCCCAGGCTCGGCGAAGGCGAAGAGAGGGCAGTGCTGGCACCCCGGTGGTTTTAGTCGGGGCAGGTCCGACACACCGGGGGAAGTGGCCCTCACCACTTACCCTTACGGTCCGTAGGGATTTCCACCGGGATAACAAAAAAAAAAGGTAGAATATACCCATAACCATCAGGTACACTGTGAGAGCAGCGATCCTGGTGTGTCAGACTCCTACTGTCTAAAAACCCCCGGTGAGTCATTCTAATCGCTCCACCCGAGCCTGGGAATCCAAATTCGTCCAAAATCCCGGGGAGTGAACAGCCTAGGTTTTCTCGCTGGGAGGGGTTGGGTGTAAAAAACCCACCCCTCAAGAACCCTCTCAGGTGGCGCGCTGGACATTATGCGCCGCCTCCCTCTCATCCGGGCAGCTGATTTCCTCAAGTCTACTGCCCGATAAGAAAGTTGGCTAGACGATATTTAAACGTGTCACAATAATCCCAATAGAACTAATGATGTAACTTACGAAAAGTAACTATCTAACTACAATTATGTCCAAATTATTACAGTTGCTGGGATAGCAGGGGAAGGTTGTCATCTCAATGTACAAGAAAAAATAAAGCTTTATGATGCGTGGAGCTTGGCAGCTAAGCCGCACGGTCTGAAAGTAATTGCTTATATTGGATGCGAACCAGAAATTGATGTCATTAAATTGGTAAATCGTTTTTAACTACTATTGAGAACACTATCTAATATTTTATTTAGAAAACATCGGGAATAAACCCACATGACATATAATAGAAATGTCATGTGGCGTGCCCTGAGAACGACGATCAGCTGCGCAAAGCGGATATAGCCACTAAGGCATCACTGCTCAACCCGAAAGACATAAAATGTGATGATATTATTATAACTTCTATTGTTGCATCCATCCATTTCAGTAGTCATGATTGAAGATAAGCCTCTTCCAAACGCTCGCCAATTGTCTCCGTCCTTACCGTTCTTGTTGCACAGATGCTGTTACAATGCTTCATAATGAATTGTCCAAACCACTTCTAGTTTTTTGGATTTTGGGATTAGCTTGTCTAATCTTTCCAACTTTTTCTCGTTGTATATTATTGTCTGTCATTGAGTGTTTATTCCTTAATTGTCGCTCATGTCCTAGATCACACTGTCCTTGCCATTAGTATAAAGAACAAATAGGATATTCCTTTGTTACTTATAGCTTCAAAATATTGCATAATTTTCTATGCACAAGCTAGATATTCTTCCTTAATATATGAAATTCTAAATTACTAAAGAGATCAAATGAAAATTCAGAAATGTTAAAAAATTCAATTCCGACTCCTAAAGATCGAGGTGATACAGCGCTATTGCCCGACTGGGTGGGATCCCAGTACATGGAAGAAAAGCCCGTCATAATGACTCTTCTATCAGAAAGGTTATCAGTTTATTTCCCACTATTCAGTATAAAAATCTTTTTACAGGCTAAATACGTCGCTATAAGAAGAGTACACGGTATTCTATTACGTCCACTGCCCACTTACAACACGCCGGAGAGAGTTGCGTCTATAATAGCTGACGTGGCCAACGCAGCTGAAGATGTACCAATCTTTTACGATAACGAACATCGTAAAATAGAAGGACTGTCTAAAATACATGGTAAAGTACAATTACAATAAATAATTTACATATACGGGGTAGATGAGTTTTCCATTGTAGACCACGTCTCGGCAAACATGGTGTAGAACGCCCGGAAATCAGATGCATCAAAAACCTACTGAGGATGCTGGGTTTCTAAATATATGTAATACAGGTGTAGTGTGACACGTGCCAATCTTTAACTGTAATGATGATCATACAATAGAGGGGCTGTGCGAAACACATGGTAAAAGAGAATTAAACCTTTCACTCCAGCCTAGTAACTCATAGAGGATACCAATAACTCCAGAACTATATAAGTTACAAGCACATACCTGCGATCAGAGATGGGCAAAATGTAATCTGATTAATGATTAACGATTACAAAATGTAGTCGTAATTTTAAATTTTTTGCTCTGTAATCATGATTAAATCCATTTAAAACAGTAAGAAATCATAAATGTGTTTGCAATCTGGGATTTTGTAGTGTTTAAAACATAGATAAGCAAAATGCAGTCATATTAATGGTAAAAAACGCAGAATGTAATCATAATCAATGTTATTAATCTGATTACGTTTTGCCCATCTATGTCTGCGATATATGTAGAGGAAAAATGGAGTTGTTGCAATAAAACAAAACATTTACTTCTTAGCTATTTTATAAAGAAATATATTCTAACGAATAAAAAATAAAAGAAACACATAAATTTTAGGGCTAAAAAACAACCGTGTCGCCGTAGTCTCGACAGTGGATTTAATGTTACCATTTTAATGTCGCAAATATGGCGACAACGGCGTCCAAACGGTTTAAACACGTAATTTACGTGTATAGGGTAGAAGAGTTCTATAATAAAGACTACGTTGTATATTGGTTGTATGACCTGTATTAAATGTTTAGCCGTGGTGGCTGCCGGCAGAATAGAATAGCACCCCCCTCTTCTTGCTGAGGTGTCGTAAAAGGCGACTAAGGTATCTCTTTAACACCCCAATTCAACCAGGTGTTCAGAGAAGGAAAACTCGACCAAACCTGCATCCCGCTCCCTCCCGATCGTACTGGCTCTCCTTTCCATCGGGCCTGAGGGAGCTCGGACGAGAGAGTGCTTTTCTGGCTGCGCGTCCAGTTATGCACTTAAACATCTCCTGCGCAATTGACTGTTTCCGAAAAGTGGCCCTCAATTTTCTTAATCGGCATTGAAGCAGTCGCCGTGGCCGAAACCGGCTAGGATATCATCATTAAATGTAAGACAAGTAAATGGCATCCCAATAGGGACAAGGTAATTTAATATTGTTGTTCTTAATTTTAGTGGACATAGTGAAGACCTTCCATCTGGCTTCAGAAAAAGCGCAAAGCTTCGCAGGATTGAAAATAACTTTAAGAGATGCTGTGATAGTCGCAGCTTCGACGGACGTGAGACAGGATCAAGAATTATTTATTCTAAATCATGTGAGTTTTATATTAACACTACATTATACAACTTTTATCTGTTTTAACCTCTTAAGAGGCTATGACAGATATATACGTCATCAACATATGCATTACAAAACGCCGAAGACGAATATATTCGCATAAATTAAATTGTGTATGCATCTATGGATAATACGAATATGTTGGCTTGAGTGTAATATACGTATAAATATATGTTTAGGAGTTCGTGTATCATTCGTTGCGTTTGAATGGGAAGAATGGGGGCAGGTAGTGGTCATTTTGTGTGACGAAATAAGCCACTTAAGAAGCTAATGTAACTTTTTTTAAACAGCAAATTTCAATTCATGGAATGAATCACTTGACTGCAAACACCAAAATACCAAATGAAGTATAGTAAAGCACCAAAAAGTCTTATTTAAATGATATCGATGGGTAAAAGGCTATATATTTAATTTAAGCGTCATTTTTTAGTGATATAGTATTATTATTTTTTTCGGAATCAGCGTTTTTTACCGATTCCAAATATATTTCTATATCACCAAAAAATGTCGTTTAAACCAAATAGCCTTTCACCTCTCGATATATTTTCGAGAGAGAAAAACTGTATGGCAACTACACATATAAATAATAAATAAAAAGTTATGTTAATATCAATAAAAAATGTCAGTAATGTACATATTAATTATTTATTCAATTTACAGGCAGCAATTTCATCAGCCACTTTGCTAGGATACGAATCTTTCATCACACCTTCTTTGAACCTGTTCCCTGGGCTCATAAACAAAATAATAGACAGTGTTCATACTGGTGATGTAAATGAAGCTAGAATACTTCAACAGAAGCTTAATGAAATGGTCGCATTCATTAAATCACAAGGCTGGTATCAATAGTATATTTACTGTTCTATATTAGCTTATATGCATCATACATACCTCCGTCACGCCCCGCGGTCTCTGGCAGACTGCCTCTGTTTTTTTTTTCACACCTAAATCTGGCTTGATGGGCCAACGCAGAAGGCGTTCAGCCAGCAAAGTTTATGGGTTGAGCGGCTACGCAAGGGCACCCCTGTGGGTACGGACCTCGACTTGGGCGGCCGGTCAGTGAAACGAATCTAGCGATAATCTACGAGCGTTTCGGAAGCGACTACCTTTAGAAGAAACGCCGAAAGAAACTCAAGGCTGCGTCGGAATGTTTAAACGAACCTAATTTAAATACTTCCCCAGAATGAATAAGGATATGCCCCAGTCTCTCACTGCATTACAGTGTACGGCGGTACTACGAGACATCATAAGTTCCACTCAAAGTGAGCAAATTAAAAATAACAAATAACGCCAAAAATCACCAATGGCGGCCCTTACACGATGTGACTATGGGTCGATTCTGTATTTAGAGACATTTATCAAATATCACGATTTTCAAACATCCTAAATATGCGTTAAACTTTAGCTTGCTAATTTAGCTTGGTAATTGTTAATTTTAATGTATTTTATAGGAGATCAATTAGCAACACTGAAGGTCGCTTTCGAGTTAATATCTGGCATTCATGTTGGACCACCAAGGCTTTCATTTTTAACGGTATCAAGAAAAGGAGTGAGCAAAATAGAGCGGTTATTAGAAGAAATGAACATCAAAATTGCTACAAATTTTTAAAGCTTTCTTCAAACTGAAGTTGCTAGTTATCTCTAAAATGCCTGTATAAAATCTGATAAAATTTTAATAGTCACATTTAGTTGATGCATGCCGTGTTGTTTGATTTAATATTAAATAAATGATAATAATTTATATGTGTAAGTTTTTTTTTGTAAGTGCCAATATTTAAGATGAAACAACAGCGTTTTTGATTGATTCCGAATATATATATGTATATCAATATCGCCAAAAAATGTCACTTGCAACAAATAACCTAAAACCCACGTGGGTTAAAACCCACGATATGGTATTTTCTGATATGTAACGCGAAATGTGCCTATATATATATATATATATAATATAAAAATGAACCGTTAAATGTTTATTGAAGTCTGTGGAAGGTTATTACGGAGAGAAAAATTAAAAAAATTGTCTGAAAAAGTCTAAAAACAACACTTTTCTAAATTCTATTACAAAAAATTCGTAATAATATTTAAATGTCAATTTGACCTTTAACACCATACCATAAAGTTTAAATGTTAGTGGACGGGTTCCAGGAAGGCAAAACAATTGAGTGACGTATAAATATTAATGTCAATATTTGTCAATTTTATTACATATAGCATTAAGGCCAGGTTCCTTCAAACAATTTTCAAAAAACAGCCGACAGGCCAATAGCTATTAACATAAAAAAAAACACAATCCTTAATCTCCGAATCTGTTCTGACAGATGGTTTGATTTATTTATTTTATTGTCAGACGTGTATTATTTTATGAATAGCCGTGTACTGCGTTCTAATCGAGTGTCAACTATGTAGAATTACCTATCATGTTGACCTAAAGCTTTGAGATATTTGTAATGTGCTCCTAGATTCATATTTTCCAGGATTCAGATAAAAAATAGAGCGAAACGTAATTCCTGAACTCTATTCGAGCTTCCTTTTTTCGTATTTACTCGGATGCATTGCAAAATCAATAAAAAGTTAGCCGATAACTGTTATTGCTCTTCCTCCTTAGCGTTTTAATACATCGATTCTGTCAACTTTCCAACTGGTATCATGGTATCGTAATTCAAGAAGGTTGCATTGAAACCCACTTCTAACCTATTAATACCTATTCTAACATTTGCGGTTACATACAAGTTTATAATATTACAAGGTATAAAATCACCATCAGTTTTCTCTATATCTTTCACCAGTATACACTTCTATTGCTCGGTATCATCAATTTTATAATAATTTATTAGTTTGTTGCTTAATTTTGTTTCTTGTTACAATGGTAAGTAGTTTACTGTACCTATTTTATTATTAACAGTTTCTCCCGTAACTTAATCAACGGAAACAATGACAAAAACCCTATTTCTTCAACCTTGCTTAACCGTTTGAGTAGGGAACAAATTTTGTATGTGTAAAATAGGGATGAGTATATAAATTAAAAACATAGATAACAAATTAGACCGCAAAAATACGCTAGAGACATGAAACGTAAGGTTTATTAAATAGATTATGAAGATTGTAAAATAAAAGAATAAATTCTTTGAAAAACCACTTTGGAGACTTTTAATCAAGAATAAATCAAGAAATTGTATGATTTGCTAGTGCAACCAGCTTGAACTTACACCAAACATAAAACAACAAATAGGAGCGCAGTTACTGTCTCCGCAATTTTAACATAAAACAAGAGGAGCGTTAACATACTTATCGCAATTTCGGCGTTTAACCACAGGAGTGCTATAGAGCTCCTGCACATTCAAACAGTTAACTGCATTATCCAATATGTACATTCATTTAGTAACTTTGCTTTAATATTATGAAGAAAACCATATCACATTACTTTTTAAACTATATAGCTCTATGAGCAGGGTGATCTAGAGCAACGGTTTTTTTTATAATTAAACAAAAGAATATTTTTAGTAGACATATTTTGTACAAACAGAAAGACAAATGACTGTCAATTATGATTTAAAAATGTATCTAATTAATGGCTTTTTTTAGTAAAACACTTAAAACCCTGCTTTGAAACGTTAGAATAAACACTTTAGTGTTTGTAGTTTGATGAACTCCATTTTCTCCTTTATGTATTGCTTAGAAGCGCTTATTGTTTTTGGGTTATCATTGGTTTGATTTATAAATATCTCTACAGGAAGAACTCACTCACTCGTTAGGCCGAGTTAGATCTGGATAGGGTGTGGCGAATTGATTACAGGACCCACAGTCCCCGACAATGCGCAGAAGTAGTCACCTTGGGGTTTTTAGTCGGTATAAGTCCGACACACCTCGGTCGCGTAACCCCCTGTGCGACTGAGACGGTCCTATGAGTAAAAAAAATAAGATCTGGACAGGGTACCGTGCGATTTCAACTAAATCTTTACGAAAGAACATTTTCTCAGGGAATCATTTCTCTAACCAGGCTAATTTAAAGGGAACGTCCCACCATTATACATCATATGTATGGCAGATTGCTCCATGCTCGTGAAATCATGTATAACAACTGTAACTAAAAATTATACCCAGTGCTAATAGCAAAAAGTTACAAAGAATATTAACACAACGATTTGAATTAACGATTGCGTTTTGACTTCATGAATTTCGTTCGTGTATACCAGATTGTTTAGAAATGGGTCTAGTCTTATGACACCGTTTTATCAATATTTTAGTTAAATTAACGCTGAAATAGTTTCTATTGCAATTTAAATGATATTAATATTAAAATAAACTTCGTTTCACTAGTGATGTAAGAGTAACTGTATTCTAAAAATACATAAACACGTAAAGCGCTCTCACGACCCGTGACCTGATCCATAGAGAATAAATTGGCACAAATGCATTAACTGATGCCTTATACTCGTTCGTTCTAATCAATATTACTGAGAAAGTTTTAAAAAAGCACGTTACCATGGGCCACCCGATCTTTATAGTATAATGGTTACTACTACAGAAATATCCAGTTGTATCTCTATTTCTAATAGACTGATTTTAATAAAACTCAATAACATAAAAGCTATATCTAAGATGAATTTTTACAGGGTTTAGATGTTAAGGGTATTATTGCTCCTGTATTTACTCCCATTGATACAAATGGCAAAGTAAACATTTCAATAATACCGCAATACATGCAACATTTAAAAGAGAGCGGCGTTAATGGCATTTTAGGTACGAAATTTGTTTTTATAATCTAGAAATATCCAAGTAACACAATTACTTATATAACATACAGTGGTGTATCAGCAAGACTAAGTAATTTTAAAGATATTCATAACAGCAATATAAAAGTTAATTAATAACAAGAAATTTATTTTGAATAAGATTTCTTTAAACAAATGAAAAGAGCTATGATTTATTCATATTATTCTAAACCTGTATCGACAAAGAGATTGACGATCCACTAGGTGGTAAGTGGCAACCACCATAGATGGGCGAAATGTAATCAGATTAATGAAAAACAATTATGATTACATTTTTCGTTTATCATCATTTATATGACAGCATTATACGCATCTATGCTTTAAACACAACGGAATCCTCAATTGCATACACATTTATGGCTCCTTAATGTTTGAATCATGGTTGCAAAGCAACAAAATTAAATTTAAGACTTCATTTTGTAATCGTTAGTCATTAATCAGATTACGTTTTGCCTATCTCTGGCTATCGCTAACTATGTAACAATCTATATCTAGTACGATTTATATTTATAAGTTTGATGTTGTGTCATCTATCAACAATTTAGTAACAGCTTATATTATATGTAAATAACTAAAGCAGTAGCTGTTTCCAGCTCAATTTAAGCTGTTTTAATCAAAATGAGCATCTAATTATTTATTATTTAGTATTTATTTGACAATGATACACTATATACTTTGTTACATTACTATTTGTTTTGTTGTTTGTCATAGGATTTACTAGATATCCCGGTGAACTTCGTACCACCTACAGTCATTGAATGTCATGTTAACTTTTACTCACCACTCTCCCCTTCTTCCCCTCCCTCTTCCTGCATTCTCCTCTACCTCATCCATGCCCACTCCCTTCAGACTCTACCTTTTTATTTTATTGTTATCGCTGTCCGAATCCTACTTTGTACAAGGCCTCATGATGAATCAAGGAACAAAATTCTTAATATTATTTTCTATTTGATTGTAAGCAAGATAGAAATTAAGGAAGTTAATATGATCATTTCTTACTTAAATAAAGTAGGAATCATCTATTAGAAAGTATACTTATTTAAAATTTCTCTGCGTTAAATATACGGAAACAAGAAAAATAAATAACTTGCATTTATTTCCACAGTTAGTGGGACTACTGGAGAAGGTATGTGTCTAAGCTTAAATGAAAGAAAACTTATCCTGGACGCCTGGATTCAAGAGGCGAAGCCTCTTTGTATGAAGGTCATATCTCAAGTCGGCGGTATGCCATTACCTGATGTTATATCTATGGTAATTAAATCCTTAATTTAAAACACTCTCTCATCACAACACCACTGTGACGTCCTAAGCCTGTTGACGTAACCCAGAATGTCACTCTTTGGGTCAGAGATTACTCCGCTGATATAAATTCGATCAGTTCAAGTTTGCGAGGATCTGGACAACAACAAATATGTACCTGAGGACAGTGTGGTAGTCCAAACCAGGGCGTCTGATGGTCTTCTGCTGGATCCAGTCTCGTCACCACACGAAAGTGGCACTATACGTTGCTCGATTTGTTGATAATGTCAAGATATGACAGGCTTATAATCGCTTTGCACACACACGATAGCTACTTTTCCGTTGTTCGAATAGTTGTTAGAGAGAGTATTTCAGCGCGGCTGACCATACAATGACAACAGAGCATTCCCCACCACTGGTTTGGAACCAATGATGGTAACGCACTGTCCCGGTATACTCATATAGAGTCTTGTGATTGGCCAGTCCGCGCGAACCGATAAACATTGTGGAAAAAATAATAATTTTAAATTAGGTTACGCGTACAACCACTTTTTCAAAATAACGTAATGGTATAGAAATGACTTTTACTTATGTGGGAAACTTAATGTAATAATTATAAATACTTTTACGAGTCTTATGCAAGAAGGTATTAGATTAAGCACAAAACTTTTAATCGGGATGATGTGTTTAAGTTACCATCGGCTTGGAACCCACTGATAAGAAAACTAGGACCTCTTTTTATATAGCCTTGTAAAACTTCTGACACAATGAGGGTTGTGTGTCGTGAACTCGTGTCTAATCAAATTATTACGAGCAAAAGTGGGTAGAGAAAGTAACTTATCGCCCCCCACGAATCTCCACGGCGCCTCACTTTGCGCGTGACCATAGCCTGTGTAACCAGGTCAAAATGTCAAGTCATAATTAAAAGTAAGTTAATTCGCGCATAAGTTCTGTTTAAGTATTTATAATAAGTACAAAATGCGAATGTTTAATATGGTTTATTGTAATACCTAAATCTTTAATAATTATTTGATCCACAGGCTAAGCACGCCGTAGATGTACAAGCAGATGCTATCATGACTTTGCCAGAGCTATATTATAAGCCTAAAACTCCAAAACAACTCGTTGATTATTTAGAAATTGTTTCCAAGGCGGCTCCTTCTTTGCCTTTGATTTATTATCACTATCCCGAAATGTCTGGAGTACATGGTATCTATTGTCTTTAAATTATTTTCCTCTATAAGTATAGTCTATTACTTACGTCGCTCAAAATAATCTACACATATCAACAAAGTCTAAGACTCAGCCCGTAAATAAAATCTGTTTCGTATAAAACTACTCGAATTAATGCACTGGCCACATATAAATTTAAAAAGTAAATATGTACATGATAAAGAAAATGTTCTTAATTCAAATTTAATAAAACTTTGTTGTTGCAAATGCGGCCCATACGAAGCGAATCCAAACAATCTACACAGATTTCTCTTTTCTCTGTTTTTGTAAATCACACCGGAATCTGATATAATTATATAAAGTAGAATTCTTGAAGATTTTAATAAGTATTTTCTAATTATGATATACGAAACGGTTTCAATAAATTTTGTCATATAACACCACAGAACTAAACATGGTTAATTTACCTATGTATGTATAAGTTTCTGACAGAGAATTCTATTAAGTATTAAGTTCATCAATTATACTTTTCATTCGCAAAAACGATTTAATAAATAATAAAGGTACTGTATTTCAGTTGATATAGTCGATTTTTTTAATATGGCGAAGTCAAGAATTCATAATTTCAAAGGGATGAAGGCTGATTTGCAAGTGGCTCTGCAAATTACTGAATATATAACAGATCAAAAAATATTCATAGCCAATCACGTAAGTTCATATTATTGTTATTCTGTCTCGTTTTTACTCTTTAGTGGAATATTAAATGCATGGCTAATGCACTAGCTTGTTGTTTTACGAAGATACATATGAAAATGACAAAAAGAAGATTTTTTTTTTTAATTCTATTTATTTAAGGGACTTTTACGTGTGTACGTATGTCAGCCCCATCGTACCCTAATACAGAAATACCTAACATGTGACAAATGGAGCCATTGATCTGAACAGGCCAGACGCCTTATCAGATAATTGTTCTGTTAAGATTTTGTTAAACATCCCGACTTCAAGTCCGTTCAGAGCAAAGGCACTCGCAAAAGCCTCTCTCACAGATTCAGATCGGACACATTCCATCAACAAACAGAAAGAAGTTCTTGATAAAAAAAACTATGACCAACAACAACATAAACGAAATAAGAATACGCTACTGTTATATTTTTACTAAAAATACGATTAATAAAATTGAAAAACATTTAGCGTTACATTACAACTGATTCAGTAATATCATTATTTATATTTTCTCTTACTGTTATAACTTTACGATTGTAGGTTTCTTTAGTTAGATCCTTAGATCAGATAAAACTCTAAATCAAATTTAAAAAATTACATTATTTCTCTTTCCAAATGGATTTCACATCTCATCACTTTTTCTACGTCTTAATCTAACCGCGCGCTCTGAAAAATTACCGTTTATCCTCTCTCCTTCTATCCTTCCTTCCTTTCACTCACATACGTTCCGTTCTACGCATTATCTACTACATACATAATAATATTTCACACAATTACATACATCCTAAACTATTACTGTTTAAGTTACTTTTTAAGAGAAAACTATTCTCATGTGTGTTTAGTGCAATAGAGTAAATGACAATTCATATTTTTTTTTCAAAATCCGCATAAAACTACTTAAAAGGATGTTTAATTCGCCATTTACAATATTGGGTCACTTCGCAGAATTAGATAATACAAAATCCTGCAATAAGCGTAACATGAACTTAAAAATGGGTTGAAAGGAAAATCAATGGGGTAAATCATATTTTTTTCAGCTTTTGGCGCCATCGCTACTCATGGGATTCAATTCGAGTATAGCTACTGTTACAAATATATTCCCATCATTAGTTAATGATATAGTACAATCTATAAAGAATAGAGATATAGTGAATGCTAGATTACTCCAAGAGAAGCTGAACAAACTGTTCGATGCTATCACTTCTAAAGGTATGCAACTTATCTTAAACGTGTCATTGAATATAAACGTTTTAATGTTACAATTAATATGGTATATTTTAAGGTGAATTTGTATCAACAATGAAAGCAGCAATGGAAATAGTAACGGGTATTAATTTGGGCCAACCGAGACAGCCGATTACACCTCTCGATAAAGAAAAGAGGGAACGCATGAAAGAAAACCTTATAAACTTGGGTGTTGTAATAAAATCTAACTAACAACATATATAATATATATATATATATATGATTACCTTGTAGATATTAATAATAGCTTTATAGTGGTGTTAAATGTAGAATTGTGTTTATATTCCAAATGAAAATGTATCTTTTTATTCTTGCTTATTAATATTTTACAATTTTTGTAACTAATGTAACAAATATTCTTTCAGCTTTTACAAAAATATATTCAAGTGAAATAAAAGTAGCAGGAGATAACAATGACTTATTTTTTTTTCAATTTTTAATAAACTATAATATAGAATAAACTATAAACCAAAAAAGTGTAACAAAAAATGAATTGTCAGGAATTATTCAAATTCGTTGATTAAAATCGAGAAAAAGAGTATATATCCAGCAATTCAAGATTAAGCCAGGGCCAAATTCCTCAGTTTTGTTTGAATCCTCTTCTTTGCTTCATCGGATAACGGTTTTTGTGGAAGCGATGGTGGCCCGACTTTGATGCCGGTAGCAATCTCCATACCAGCTTTCATTATAGGCACCCAGGCTCCTGAGATAAAAATTTTAGCAAATATTACTAATTTAATAAATAACTATATATTTTTACATCTTTATAGACAAAAATTGCATCCACCCTTTGCCTCGTTTACTTGTCTATTTTACACTCATTTTAAAGTAATTAATTAAAAAGTGTATATATAGTTTACCTTCCTCAACGTGAGCCTCAATAGCCAAAGTTAATTTATCTTGTAGAGCTCTAGCTCTGGCGATGTCGTTCTTATCCACGGCATCAATTATTTCCTGGGCAAGTCGTGGGAATAAGTTGTAACTTGTTCCGATGGCAGATTTAATGCCGAGAAGTGCAGCCGGAGCCAATAGCTGAAACATCATTAAAATGGTTACTTGTTTAAAACTATTAGCCATTTATTTTATCTGTACGTCTACCATAATCACATATCTCTAAATCAGGGAGATATGTAAGAGATAAGAATAACCAGAAAAAAAGTTAAAAGTACTGTGGTTTCTTTTATTATTTAAATAATTAAGGTATCTTAAATGAATTTTTTTTAATTTTATCACAAAGAAAAAGTTACATGAGGTATCTTTTTTTTTGGTAACTCCTTTATAGACCGTCAGGAGGCAGTGAGGGCTACCCCCTGGAGTGTCGAACTCGCACCGACTAAAGCCCCTAGGATGTTCCTCTTCCCGTCTCCCGAGGCCAAGGGCACAGCTGGGTCACTTAACCTCAGCGCCCGGCGACGTCTGGCCCTCATCGGTAAATTTTGCAGGGAGTGGTAAGAATGACCCCCCTCGCTCTCGCAATTGCGGGATGAGTGGTGGAAAGTGCCACACCCATCATCTCTGTGCCACTAGAACGGTGTACGGGAACACACACACACACCACTCACGCCTGGATAATAGGCGACGCGCTCCCTCGAGCGTGTCACCTAGAAGTAATCTGGTGCCTGACATTAGTAGATCGATATTGAAAAAGTTTGATAATGCCTTTTAGGCATTCTATATTAAACAATATAAAAATCAGAAATAAATTAGGTATTGCTATATCAGGAGGAGAGCGATGGGTGGCCCTTTACTTAGTAAACACAGAAGTGAAGCCTGCCGAATAGGCCAGACGTCGTCGCGGGCCGGAGAAGTGGACGCTGCTATACCTCCGGTCCCGGCTAGACGAAGAGAAAGAACACCCCGGGGGTTTTAGCCGGTGCAAGTCCGACACACCGGGGGGCGACCCTCATCGCTCTCTGAGGTCCGTCAGGGATTTCCCCCGGGTTACAAAAAAAAAGTATTGCTATATCACCTCTTATTCATCCATCGGACTATATATGGTCCAAGATGGAGTTTAACTGGCGGCATTATGGCAGCAGGACGTTATAGCCCGACTGGATCAGGACCACAGTAATTCGATACAAAACATGTCATTGTAACTTACTACAGCTTGTTGCATTTCGGGATCAGCTCGTCTACGTCCAGTTACTTAAGAGAACTTAGGTTAAGGAATATCAGGTTTGCATTATAAAAGCGACATAAGACTTTCACCCTACCTCGACTACTACACACCTTGTAACAGGTTTGAAATAGTCACAATAAAAAAGGCAACTATACTTACAGTATCAGCCCCAAGAAACATCTCTTGTCCTTCTTTTAGGGCACGCAAAACCTGTGCCCCCTCGCTTAAGTCATTCGAGGTGAATTTTAATCCTTTGAAATTTGGTATGCAAGCGGTAGCTTCCTTTACAAATGCTGGCATATTAACTAAAATAATAAGTTACTCACCGTTAGTAAAAGTTGCATACACAGAAATCCATCTTTCTTTAGAAGAAATAGGTCTACATGTTGGAGTTTAATAGTATGGTCGGCTCTTATGCATATTAAAAATCGCAGATTTTAAAGATATGTCCTTTTACAAGAAAATTTTCTAAATCCTCCTTCAATTTTTCTAAATGTAATTAAAATATTTATATAATCAACAAAATGTTTTGTTGTTTATTATATTACGTGAATTTTTTTTAGAAGTGAAGAATTCTTTAGACGCTTTGGAGTCTTTTTGTTGTCAAAACGTCTTTGTGCGTCATACATTAATATATTGTATATAATAATTTAACTTCTTCCGTATAAAGCTATTATTTGACAAACTTTTGTATTTGCTCCAATCACTTTCAAAATTGCTGGAGATATTCGAGAATTATTCAGGAATAATTCTTATTAGAGAAATAAATTATATTAACATACAAAATACTTTTTTGACAGTGTGCGTTAGCCACTTTTAAAGTGAAAATAAAGCGCTGAATTCAACGTCAACGCTTTAAGATGCACGTGGAGATATAAGCGGAATGTGCAGCAGATTCCAGTATTAAAGAGTAATATTATAGAAAGC
Organism: Automeris io; assembly: GCA_036320925.1. Classification (NCBI taxonomy): domain Eukaryota; kingdom Metazoa; phylum Arthropoda; class Insecta; order Lepidoptera; family Saturniidae; genus Automeris; species Automeris io. Next base: position 2,724,769 of record JAUDJH010000018.1, read on the forward strand.
TAATCGCAGTGCTGTAAAATTCTTCATACAGTTTTTTTTCTTAACAACCTAGAAATAATGATTACAAGTATATGGAGCTACAAAATTTTCACTTCTGACACGCAGTCCTATTTTTTAACTACCGGATTTCATTTTCTCAAATATTTAATCCCCAAAACATTCATCTTTCTCCCCTTTGACCTTCACATGTCTATGATTTTACCTAGGTTTTACTTACTTTCCACTTTGGACATACTGGGTATGTGATAGTACAATACTGGCAATTTCGGCGCAGCGCTAGCAACCAACCCTATGTACGAAACCAACTCCGTGACCGTTGTCGGTTTGAAATACAATTCGGGAAGGGTTAGCAGCGAATCCACGCCTATTTGTTGACAATATGCAGCCTGAAATTATGGCAAATGTCTACATTTATTATCTAGTTAATTATTAATAACTTATTATCTAGTAAAACCATAAGATATCAAATAAATAATATAAAAATTGAACTACATTCAAAACCGTTTATGGCGACAACGTTTAAAACAACATACCGGTTATATTGACCCAGAACATAAGTCCCGGCAAAAAAATAGAACTTCTATCTCGAATACATCAACGCTTAGTAAAACTATCGGTTTTTACGTCTCAATATGAGTAGTATTCCTTTCGATGTCGTTATAACAGATTTTGACTGTAATTATATCTAATTATCCAATGCAAACTATACGATAAAATATCGTTACATTATCAATAAAAAATGTTATTAGTTGCGTTTGTAGGTAATTTAATGTTGAACATTTAATATTGATAAGAACGAGAAACAAATGCTTGATTTCTCTTTGAAGTTATAGATTAAAAGTTTTTTATCTTGACATTGACATCTTGTTTTAGTAAAAAATCCCACAAGTGGCTGAAGTTACATTTGATAAGTATGTTGATAACTACATCCAATACTACAGTATTCAACTTGTCGTTATGTTATATATTTGATAGAAAATATATATTAACCTTATAGTAAGAAAGGCTTAATGATTTTATTTTTATGAATCTGTAAATTATATGAATTGATTCATCAATCTTTTTTAGTTCACTATTGGAAAGAGGCAGGCGCCATTGAGACCGATCTGATTTAGTTATTGTAATACAAAACAGACTTTTTTATATGTATGTACGGTAATAGGTATCTGAGCAAGGAGGTTGGAGCGTAGTTTATATTAATAAATACTTATAAATTGTTTTTATGGTTGGCCATTTAGGCTGTTTGAATGCAGAACATAAAAAAAAAGAAAAGCGTGGATTTTTCCAGAAAGATTCTTTTTAAAGAGCGGATAAATTATATATATGTTGAATGATTAAATAATGTTAATTAAATTCCTACTGAAAGTAAACAGCTAATAAATAATTTAAACAAAAGTGTTTTATTGAAATATAATTGAAGTTCGAAGAATCGTCAGGATTGATGCAAAACTCGTCACAGTATTAAGAAAAACAACCGTAATTAATTAGGATAATTATAATACATATGTGGTAATATGTTATTCAAAAATAAATTATTCGTATAATAAACGACTGTATTTACAGCAATCGGAAGAAAAGCATTCGTATGACTAAAAAAGTCAAGTTTAAATATCATAGCTCTGTAGGATTATCTTCTATATTCATATCACCATAAAATATATAATTTTCAATACGGATGACATTACTAGTTTGGCTAATTCATTCCATTTTAATTATTTTTAACGTATGAGCTTCATTGGATGTGTCAATACTGAGGTTCGGGAATCTCCCTAAAATATCGTCCATTGTATGATGGTATGCCACTCCTCACTATTCTTAGCATCGTAGAGAGTATCGTATAATACTTTGTTCAGAATATCGCGGATTTGAACGGTCCATTTTAACGAGCTTCGAGCCATCGACGTCGTCCGTCAACCTTAACATTAACCATCAGTTATTCAAGGTATTATTATTATTATTTTTTTTAATTTATTTTTATATCGGGGCTTTTATTCAGGCGCATATATCAGCCCCATTGTGCTGTTTAAGGAAACTATCGTATGTTCTAACGATATGGCCAAAATGGTATTCAGTGGATCTCTGAGGATCCATGGTTCTTAGAAGCAGACTAAATCCAGTAGTCCACTGAGCGTCAAAAGTATGCTGATGACGGTAATGTGCTTTGAACGAGGTGTGTGTGTGTGTGTTCTTTTTGTAGATATTTGAATTCTACGATCTCATTTGTAGTACGATTTTACCCTAATTAGTTTTGCGAGTAATTACAAAGAATTTACCAGATCAATGACATCGGCGAGCGGTGCTCCTCCAACTTGCACCTGAATGTGTAATCCAGTCGTCTTGGCCACCTTCACCCATTCAGCAACCACCTTCTTCCTGTCAGCCACCGCCAGTGACATATGCTCACCAGTGGTACCGCCGACTGTGAAAATATTACATCTCTTATATATAAAAATGAATCGCTAAATGTCTTGATAAGCGCGAAACTCGAGAACGGCTGAACCGATTTGGCTGATTTCTTTTTTGTTGTGTCTGTTGAAGTCTGGGGAAGGTTATTACTGAGAGAAAAAATTTAAAAATTCCCTGCAACTGTCTAAAAACAACACTTTTCTGTATTCTCATACAAAAATTCGTTATAAGTCATTTTGAACTTTAACACCATACCATAAAGTTTAAATGCCAGTGGACGGGTTCCAGGAAGGCAAAACAATCGAGTGACGTATAAATATTAATGTCAGCATTTGTAAATTTTTATACATATAGCATTAAGGCCAGGTTCCTTCAAACAATTTTCAAAAAAAATCTGACGGGGAAGCTATTAACATTAAAAAAAAATGTGACTTTGTTTTAGAGAAATAGGGCAGAACAAGGTCTGCCGGGACAGCTAGTTTTCAATAAAACTTTACTTATTCGTGTTATAATATGAAACTCCATGAAATCACCTACACTTTGGACAAACTTGACAAAAGCTGCTACACAATGGACTTGAGGGGTTGCGGGAGTCTGTTACCGGATGAGAGGGAGGTTTTAAAGCGGTGGGATCTTTACTCGCACCCCTCCCAGAGAGCCAACCTCAACAAAGCTTTTCTCACCTTAGGCACCTGGATGAATTCGATTTGTCAGGCTCGAGTGGAGTGATTAGAGAGACATTCCGGGGTTTTTTAGTCTCTTGGAGTCTTACACACCGGGGTCGCTGCCCTCACAGCGACCCTGATAGTCCTATACAGAATTTTCCACCTGGTTACAAAAAAAAGCTACTACACAAAGATCTAACATCCAATGTTGCCGTGCCGCTGAGGACCGTAACAATTGAAGGCGTATAACAAGGGCAGTATTAATTAAAATAAATGTATAATAATAAAACCACTTCCACTGCCAAGAATTTACAACTACGGAGGAAGATGATATTATAATAAAACCATAACGGGTCTAGAGTAGAGCAAAAATACACGGTTCACCGTGTGGGTATACCTGCGAAGCCAAAGGTCATATTTTGGCGTATATTACGACTTTTCATCTACGCGGGTAAACTCATCCTACAAACAACTGACATGATATGTATGAGGACTATTATTCTATAATTAAACCGCTGATTTGAATCGATTTTTAGTTTATTGAAAGAGAGATTCACATATAGACATTTTTCGTTGCAGCCTACTTTTGAAACCTTCTACAGTGTTTACCTTCATTGAAAAAACAATTGCACAAGTCGCGTTATTTAACAAAAGTTGTCAAAACTTGATTGCTACAATCAAACAGGAGAATAATAAAAACAAAATAATCAGTAGAGTAAATAAACTTTTATTTCAGTTTAAAATATTAGAGGAACACAAATTAGCATTCATCCCCGTAAGCCTCTTTAACGCCCTACGCAAGCCTTCAATTTTTTTACACTGGATCGACAAACTGTCTACTTACTGTACCTGTTGAAAAGTAACGTGTAGTCCAAAATCGGCAACGACTACTAAGAGACGAGGATCCATTGACAGACATTTGTTTAGTTATCACGGCGGCCTACATAGATCACGAGCTCTAGAGGGCTCTAGCTATATGAACATCTGGATATACACAAGCTAATCTCGAAACTGAACAAGCCGAAGCAAGTTACTTTGATGACTGATTTTTAAGCTGGTCACCAAGGAAAAATAAGTTTAAATTACGGACGAATTTACTAAATAACAGCCATAAAATTTTCTGTAACAACTAACTGGAAATTATAGGTACTTTGTATAAAGTTATTCTCACCTAGAACAGATTTAATGCCATTATCTGCCAGAAATTTGGCATACGACGGTATAATCGCGTAGTTGATAGTGAGGTCATCGTTCAAAGGCGTGAAGACTGGAGGCATCAAACCACGAGCAGTAAAGACAACCTGCGCCAAACATACACAATTGACAATATTTCAAAATAAAAAAGGTCCTAAAACAAAAATAGCGTTTCCTTATTGTAGTATTTTGTGTGAAAAAACAATTTTTTACAGCTTAATTTCGCAAAAAAGCGGACAATGACTTCACATAACATATATTGTATATCATGAGACAGCCCGCATGGCGTCAAAGCAAAAATGTGAAACGCAATACTCTGAAAACGGTGATGAACTGAATTAATCCTGCGCGGTCGGTACGTATTTATAATTTAAGAATAATATAGGAATGTTAATACAAATGAATTTTTTTAAATAAAACTGAACTACTGTGTGTACATGAATCCGCCAGGTAAAAATACCTACCTGTCCATCAATACATTCAGTACCAGTCTAGTTCCTATCAGGTAATGGGGTAAGATTGGCTGTTTAGATAAACGCTAAGCCTGTGAGATACTTAACAATATGCAATTTGAAAACATATCGAAATAAAATAAAAGTAGGCATTATTAAGGAACTTCTTTTACCTCATTTCACTCTTACTTTTCATCAATGGCGTAATACAAGAAGATAAAATGACGTGTTGATTCCAAAAAATTGTTACAGCACGTCAAGTTAAAACGATTGTTATATAGTAGTTTTATAATAGGCTTAAAAATATAAAAATATAAATATGTATATTTAAAAATAAATCCTAAATAATTAATATAATTTTTTAAACCAGCTTCAAAAAGGAGGTTCTCTGTTCATATAACATATATGCTATTTATATATACATGTTCACCCATATCTCAGCCATTCGTTCACTAATTTAGATAATTCGTTCACTCATTTAGATAATTCGTTCACTAATTTAGATAATTCGTTCACTAATTAAGATAATTCGTTCACTAATTTAGACAATTCATTCACTAATTTAGTGTTATGTATATATATAGGCATGCAGATAATGCGTAGCTGCGCCTGCGCTTGAATCTATGACGCAATAAACAGTGTGAATACAGCTCTCGTGCGTTTTACTCGTGTCCCTAAATACTTAACAGTGGCGACGTCACACTACCCGCGTATTAAATTAAAAAAAAAAATGGCAAGTGCCGTTGTGGGAATTTTGACGAGTTTTGACCATCAAGGTCAAGAATGGAGAATTTGGAAGTGTCGTTTGTTGCAATGGTTCATAGCTAACGACATCACCACGACCAGTGGTGCTACGGGGAGTAAACGCCGAGCGATTCTACTCAGCGCGCTCGCAGAGGGTACCTACAGGTTGGCTGCGGAACTAGCAGTACCTAAGGACTTGCAGCAGGTACCATTTGAAGATATTGTGAGGTTGTTGGATGAACATTTCGCCCCGAAAAGTGTAGGATTCAGTAAACGCCACAACTTCTATGCTGCGATGCAGCGTCAAGGCGAATCACACACGGAGTGGGCAGCGCGGTTACGTGGTTTAGCTTCGTTCTGTCAATTTGAAAATATAGAGGAAGCGTTGCGAGATCACTTTATCATGGGAATGTGCCCATGTCCAGAAAAGGAAAAATTGTACGGTCTAGATTTGACAGGCTTAACAACAGCGAAGGCCGTAGAGTATGCTGAAAACATACGTTGCGCAAGGGAGGCCGCCGTCGCCAGCGCTGCTGCTGCATCGGGCGTTGAACCAGCACATACTCTATACCAAATCGCACCCGTTGTTACAAGAAAAGAGGCTACAACTGGGAAACATAATGGTAAGCGGAAGCAGAAATGCTCCGTTTGTGGTTTTACCAACCACCCCGCAGAACGGTGTCGGTATGCGAATTATATTTGCAAAAAGTGTAACGTAAAAGGGCATCTTCGTCGGGTATGTACAGCGCGAGTGAAGTATGTGGACGGGGGAGCCGGAGACGAGAATGACAGCGACGACGGTAAGGTTTTTGCTATTCGTTCTTTGCGAGGGGAGCCGATGATGGAAATAGTATCGGTGAATGGAATAAAAATTAAATTCGAGATCGATAGTGGATCGGCGGTAACTGTCATTTCTGAAAATTCATATAAATCATATTTTAAAGAGGTACCATTGTCACGTACTTTTAAAAGGTTAATAAGTTATACCGGAAATAATATTGTATGTCTAGGCAAGATGCGATTGCCCGTGTGTTTTGCCGATCGCACACATGACATAGACTTTTACGTGGTGCGCGACGGCGGGCCGCCGCTGCTTGGCCGTGATTTTTTATCATTGTTTAACATGCAACTGCTACCCGTTAAGTACTGTGAAAAAACGTTATGTACGACTGAACAACTGCAAATGCAATTTCCGAGCTTATTTTCGGATGAGTTAGGATGTTTTAATAGGTACAAAGTTAGTTTACATTTAAAGAATAACGTAAAACCCATATTTTTTAAAGCTCGTCCGGTCGCTTTTGCATTGCGCGACAAAGTAAATAGGGAGATCGAACGACTCATAGGGCTGGGCGTGCTGGTGCCGGTTGAGCACTCGGAGTACGCCTCGCCAATAGTGCCCATATTAAAGCGTAACGGAACGGTCAGGCTATGCGCAGATTATTCTGTAAGTATCAACAAACAACTAGTCGTAGAACAGTATCCGCTCCCGACGGCTAAGGAATTATTTGCAAAATTATATGGAGGTGAAAAATTCACAAAATTAGATTTATCCATGGCATACAATCAGTTCGTGTTAGATGAGACCTCACAAAAGTATACGTGCATCAATACGCATCGCGGCTTGTTCCGGTTCACTCGGCTAGTATTCGGGCTGGCGAGTGCGCCGGCCATATTCCAGCGCGCGATGGAGTGCGTCCTGGCCGGCTTGGAGGGCGTGCTGTGCCTGCTCGACGACGTGCTCGTCACCGGCCGTGACGACGCTGAGCACGCGCACCGCCTCAATATTGTGTTGCAAAGGTTACAGAATGCCGGGTTAACTTTGCAAAAGCAGAAATGCGAATTTTATAAAAATGAAGTAACGTATTTAGGGTATATTATTAATAGGGAAGGGTTGAAGAAGTCACCGGAAAAGGTGGAAGCAATGTTAAAAGCACCGGTGCCGGCTAATGTTAGTCAATTGCAATCCTTTCTAGGGTTAGTAAATTACTACAGAAATTTTGTACCAAACGCGTCATCAATACTTAGGCCGCTATACGACTTATTACAGAAAAAAAATAAGTGGGCATGGGGAAAAGAGCACAATGATGCTTTTAATGAAATAAAAGCTAGCTTAGCGTCAGACCAAGTGCTTACGCATTATAATCCTAACGCAAAATTAATTTTGACAGTAGACGCCTCTCCTAACGGCCTGGGCGCAATTTTATCGCAAAAGGAAGCGGACGGTTCTGAGCGGCCCATCACATTCGCTTCACGAACCTTAAACGCCGCGGAAAAACATTATTCGCAAATTCAAAAAGAAGCCACGGCAATAATCTTTGGAGTGCGGCGCTTCCATCAATATTTATACGGTCGATCGGTTCCTTTTGTGTTACGTACTGATCACAAACCCTTGATCACTATTTTTGGACCGTACAAAGGCATCCCAGAAGTATCTGCAAATCGATTGCAGAGGTATGCAATGTTCTTAAGCGGGTATAACTATAGTATCGAATATATACGAAGCGCGGACAACTGTGCCGACTACTTGTCTCGCGCAAGCCTGCCCGCGCCGCCCGCGCTGACCCCGCGCGCACAGTCTGCGTCGGCGCCGGCGCAAGCAGGCTCGCTCACCGCGGACGCGGACCGCGCAACTTATGTTTGTTTCGTGGTAGAAGGGAGTTTGCCGATCACCTTAGCCGAGCTTCAAACTGAAACGCAAAATGATGTAAATTTAAGTCAAATAATTGATTACATTAAAAACGGATGGCCACGGAAACTCGATAACTTGCGTTTAACACCTTATTTTATGTGTAGAACGCAGTTATCCTATGAAAGCGGATGTATCATGAGAGGTCATAAAGTAATAATTCCAGATTCCTTGCGCGATAGGGTCCTGACTGAGTTACACAGTGCGCATTTAGGAATAGTAAAAACCAAAGCTGAGGCTCGGTCGAGACTATGGTTTCCAGGGATAGACGAAGCAGTGGAGCGTATGATAGGCTCATGCGATATATGCGTAAAGTTACGCGCGGCACCGCCTCGCGTTCCACCTTCGCCTTGGTCTCGTCCGCCACACGCGTTTTACAGATTGCATATAGACTTCCTTGGCCCTATCAACAATAAATCGTATTTAGTTATAGTCGATGCATATTCAAAGTGGCCAGAAGTCTATGAAATGCCAAACTTAAGTACATCAAACGTAGTAGAAAAACTATACGAATATATGTCAAGATTCGGAATACCGGTAACTATCGTAAGTGACAATGGTACAGCGTTTTGTTCTCAAGAATTAAAATATTTTTTTGAATTAAATGGAATAACACATTTAACTTCACCGCCTTACCACCCAGCTAGTAATGGCCAGGCCGAAAGCTGTGTTAAAATAGTAAAAAAGGGTATAAAATCTAGTTTAATGGCAAGTAAGTCGGCAAAGGAAACTAAAATACAGTTAACAAAATTTTTATTTCATTATCGTAACTCGATACATAGCAACACGGGATATTCACCGGCTCAGTTAGTTTACGGAAAACAATTAAGATCACGCTTAGATCTGTTCATGCCGAAGTCGCTGTCCTCCTCGTCTGTCGCTCTCACCAGTAACAAAAACCCCGATCAGTGTTCGCAGTATAATAAAAAAACCGGAAAAGCACTAAGACATTTTGAAATAGGAGATACAACTATATATAAATGTTACAACAATGCAAAACCCATATGGAAAAAAGGAACAGTTGAAAAACGGATAGGGAAAGTGTTGTATTTAATAAAAGATATAACAACACAAATTGTTTACAGAAAACACATAAATCAGTTGCTGGCATACAAAGGAAGAAATGTGGCTAAAAATTACAGGGACAACCAACAGGAAAATAATATGAATAACAATACAAAGAGCTCTCCACGTTCCTTGGTAACGCAGCTGCAGCCCTTACCCATGACGCCCCTACCTCTATCATCGCTATCAAAGTCAACAGAGATACCAACTCCGCCACCAGTATCGCATTTTACGCCTCCATCGCAAATGTTACCTTCTCGGTCCAATGGTAGTATGAACTCGTCATTAGGAGGCCTAGCACCATCGCCAGAGAATGAACTAGCGGAGGTAGGGGAGCAGAATGAGCAGGATGCTCCCAGGAGAGAGGCTAGCCCAGATGAGCAACTCTTCGAAGCAGCGTCAGGAAAAATAAGCAACGAATTAGTTCCACCACAAAGGCAGACTCGTCAGCTTCCAAAGGTTGACTATAAACGGTTCTTTTAAGGAAATAGGGGTAGGGAAATGTTATGTATATATATAGGCATGCAGATAATGCGTAGCTGCGCCTGCGCTTGAATCTATGACGCAATAAACAGTGTGAATACAGCTCTCGTGCGTTTTACTCGTGTCCCTAAATACTTAACATTTAGATTTTCAGGCTAAAAGATATATTCTAAAGGAGGTTCTGTTATAATCTGATGTAGGTTTGATTAAGGTTTTCTGAGATATACCCATAACACTTGAACAGACAACAGCAAAATTTAAAGTTTTCTATCTATACATCAGTCATGGTCAATCTTTGTTAATCTTTTTGTTGAATATAATATAAACCATATTTACTTTAGGTTTCATATGTTGAATACCTTGTAAAGTACTTCTTTGATATTAAAAGGAATTCTATAACGAATAACAGTGAGTCAGTTTAATTAGTAAAATCTATTGTATTTAATGGATATTTATAAAAGATACTTTCAAGTTAAGATAGGTAAATTTGAAGTAGATTAATTGATTCTTCAAAGTCAATTAGACGGAAATACAACAGATATAGTGGGTTTGTTACGAATACAATGAATTACCAGTATTTGACGGGGTAGCAACAAAATAAAAACCTAAATTTAAAAAAATATACAAATAATTAGCCGACTTTATAAAGTAAATAAAATCTGTAAACAAATGTAACTACAATTACACTGATATCAATATACTAATATAAAACAAGTACAAGTCGCATTTATGCAATTTAATTTACTGATTGGTAGATTTAGGATTATTTTTTACTTTTTTAAATTGGGTAAATTTTGTTTATAAAAATATTTTTATTTTGAAAAACGTTTATAAGAATATTTAACTAAAAATGAATTTTGCTTTAGAATGCAATAATAACATTATTCAAGATATAAGAATATTAATTATAATATGTTAAACATAAAAATTAACGATATATTTTACTGGTTAATTAAAAAAGAAACAGTAAAATACTTACCATTTTTATAGACACGACTGTCGGTAAACGTATCCAAAAGGTAAACTAATTGTAAGTCTTAGATTATATTGTAAGTATAGTTATGCAATGTTATGTCAATTGGAATATTGCGTATTATAATACTTCTTATCATTATAGCTATGTTTACAATGACTACCGCTTTTATCTGTGGCAGTTACGAGACAAAAATAAGATAAAAAGTTCAACAATTATATACATACAAATAATAGTTTTGTTTGACTTTTTTGGTATACTGCCAAATTACAACATTGTAACTTGTATTTAAATCATGTAATGAAGTGTAATGTCGCATTTATACTAAACTGATAATTAAGAAATGTAGGTAATTCAATAAGCCACGGAGAATCATGAAAACATGGAAATATCACCTCATAACCAAAAACACCAAGGTTCAACAAATGGAGTACTTAATATCACCTGTATTCTTTTATGAAGCTGAAATATGGTCGTTCAATAATAGGCATGTGAAGCACAAAGTGGATATAACCACTAATGTATCTCTGCTCACCTTGCAAGGCATATAGCGTGACGAAATACTATTATTATTATTATAAAGAAAGATATTGCAAAAAGATTGTTTCCTTTGAAATGTGATGCCGGAAAATTTTCCGAGGATAAAATGGACTGCACTCCACACCAACGTTTCTATCATGAAAGAGCTTTCCATCAAATAGAGACTTTCATTGAATAAGCAGGTTCAAATCTTTAAATTGTTTGACAATATCCTCTGCAAAAAAAGCTCTTTGAAACATTTGATAGTGCAAGGATGAGTGGAAGGTCGAAGTTCTCGTGGCCGTTCGCTCAGAAACAGACAGACATAATAAAGTCTTCTAAAATGTATTTTCTTTTAGAACCTATATGCAGTGCCTCTAATAGAAAAAGAAATCTTGCAAAAGTCGCAACCAACCAATTAGACAATTTATAACCACAAAAATAAACTACAAAACATTTCTTCTTACATAATGTTGTCTTTCCAGTTTTTATTTGTCCTAACAATAAATTTGTATATTTGCTCAATCTCTATATAAAATATGCCCTAAATTAAATCCAACTAAAAAATATATTTTATAAATAATATTTTTTAAACATAAGGCATTATATATGTATAATAAAAAACATGAGTTTTTGAAATAAAGCATTGTATTCAAAATTCAGTAAAAATACACATAATTAACAATTAATTGCTGGATTGAACAAATAAGCTCTAAAGCTAAGATTTATAGACGCTACTTTAACTTGGTTAGGGATTTGCTCAGAAAATAGAATCAGATTTATAAAAAAAATGAATATATAATAGGGACTAGATTTAATTTCTATTTATATTCTAATTATTAAAATAAACATTTATGTTTCTGAAAAGGCTAAGCGAAATCAAAATAGTGTCTATACATCTCACCCTATGATGATAGTGCATTCTATGTGACCATCTTATATTTATTTAAATAATGAATTTCATATATTATTGTTCACATATTGATAAAGGCATATTTACAGCAAATGTTTAGCTTTTTAACCACCTACAGAAATAATTAATCACTATTTGAATCTTCATCAGTAGATAAAATATCAATTTTAATAGGAGTAAGTATTGCATCGTTATCAAACTCTGAATAACGGTCTTTAGCTACCTCTGCAGGACTATCATCAACTACTGCTGGATCTGTTAGAACAGTAACATCAGGTGTGTATGTATTGTCTATTGTGTTACATGAACTTGCAGAATTCATGCCAGATTCCAGTTGATCTGTTTCATTAATAAAACTTTCTTCATTTTTAACTAAATTTGTATCAACTCCAGGTGTGCCTATATCAACATAAATGATATTTCCTGTTGGATCTAGGCTTTCATTTAATTGATTAGAATCACAATCAACCATGGTATTATCAATTTGTTGATTTAAATCAACCACATCTTTAGCCAGAGTACTTATTGGATCACATTTCTTTAAAACTGGGGATTTGTCATTGTTATTATCCAGAACAACTAAACTTGATGAAGGTGTAACTGTCCAATCAACGTTTGGTTTTTCATTAAAGTTTGGTATATCACATTTATCACCAAATACTAGCTGATGAGGTATTTTATTTTCATATGGTATAAAATTAATTTGCAATTGCACTATGTTGCATAGGACTTTCCAAGAGCTACACTTACTTTCGCTCATCAATCTATGTAGTTTAGAGCCAATTTGACATGCTCTTTTGTTAAGAGACTTTGAGCAATCATAAGAAAGGTAATCAAGTTTAATATTACATGGAGAAAATACTTTGTTTACACTCTCCATAACATTATCATAGAAGTAAGGTTCAAAAACCACTATAGTCCGCGGTGGACCCAAATCTGAAAAGATATCTACTAATTCCAGAGCCACTTCTAACTCATTCATTTCTTTCAGAGGTTTCAACTGTGCAAAACCTGTACCAATGTCAATGTATGTTAGAATATATTTATATGCTTCATCAGGACATGATGTCATATCTAATATTTGAATAGATCCTTTTGTGTTATAGCCTAGATTACTTCTTGGTTTTTGTAGACTTTGACAATTACATATACTTATTAATGCCTCAACAAACTTTATATTTAAGAAATGTTTTGATTTGATTAAATTTATGGTTTGTGTTATATCACCATGTCCACAAGCTATGTGAGCCTCCCAAATAATATCAAACGAGTCTTCCCAAGGCACAACGGGCACAGCAACAAAATCACCTCTATTTGATTTTAATAATCTCATTAATTGATACGTATCGTCGTTTGATATTACAGTGTACTTATCTTGTACAAATGTTTGGTAGGTATTGGCCTCTATAATTTCGTTTTTATTGTTAAGCATATTTATTATGTCTGCACACCATTTTCGGGTCCACGGCCCAGAAAATATCTGTTTAGAGTAATAATCTGTCAACTTCCCAAAATATGAAGTCTTGATAACATCAACCATCGCTGTAGATTTTTAAAACTTTAGATCCTGTTCTTTCTATAAATTAAAACGACGGAATACCTACGATTAATCCTTGTAAAAACTAAGATATACATTTAGTTTTTCAGCAAAATTTGTATTCGTTCTTTAGGACAAAAAATCAGCCATTATATAAGAAAAACAAAATCATTATCTTTTCCTTTTTTATAATTATGTTTTAAATTTATAATTTCTAATGGAAAAAATCAAAAAAACACGACAAAATATATAATAAATTACAGCAATTGTGGGCATGACATTTTATGTCAGTGCTACCAGATATAAATTGATATTTTCCTAAAAAAACGTGAGATAAAGCTAAATATTAAAAAATATGAAAAATAACATGAACTCAGCGGTGATTTATCAGAGATAAATGATCATACGAACTAGGACAGTTAATAAAATATCGATAAATTATTATTTTTTTGTCGATGTATCGATAGTTCAGTGTTGAAATGTCCATATCGAAGGTCAATATTTAAAAAATATCAATTTATATTTTTAATTTTTTTTTTCGTAATTTATTTAATATACAAAATCTTCGTAAGCTTAATACATCGTATTTCATTTATACTATATTATGTTACGTTACGTTATTACGTTTTTTCTGTATTCCTAATTTACTTATAATCTAAAGAAGAAATGTAATTTTGTATAGGTATACCTCATAGATGGGCAAAATGTAATCAGATTAATAAAAATTATTAAGGATTACATTTTCGTTTTTTAGCATTAATATGACTGCATTTTATTCATTTATGTTTTAAACACTACAAAATCCCAGATTGTATACACATCTATCATTTCTTAGTGTTTTAAATGGGTTTAATCATGATTACAGAGCAAGAAAATGAAAATTACGACTACATTTTGTAATCGGTCATCGTTATTCAGATTACATTTTGCCAATCTCTGGTATACCTGTATGGTAAAAAAATTACTATAATCTATGATATGAAATATCTACTTTACTTACAATTGTTGTTTGTTGTCACTGTAAGTGTTAACATCTTAGCATAGTTAGCATCTCTACCTCTAGGTTCTATTGAGTTTAGTATTTGCCTGACATTAAGAGAAGTTAACACTGGGCATGCGGGCATATTTCGCTGTCGAATTACATGTGCAGCGGGCGTTTCTACCACAAATCTACTAAATACGTATTTTTATGTGACCCGTGCTCTAGTGACAGACTGCAAAAAACGTAAAAAATAAAAATTCAGCCTAATATTTTCAGGTCATCAAATACGCTAAAATATTTGATCAACAGTAGACATTTTACTTCCGTACTTTCAGAAATAGCTGTTAAATATTTAATTTCTTCTGCTACATCTGTAGCATCTGAAAGAGTTACTTCTACAGTCAATCTTTTAGTGTCTAATAATCGAAGTAGCCAAACACCTAAACATATAAAACAAAGAGTATTTTTAAAAACTCTTACAGAAAAATATTGGTATGCATTATTGACTTATTTAAATTTAAAAAAATAATTACTAAAAGCTATAACCTAACACATAAGTGTTCTATCTATACAAATGGATTTAAAATTTAATTTGTTTGATAAATATACTGGACTATATACTATGTAATCATTTTTGAGCTGACTTAAGATTTTTTTAAATAAAGTCGATATATCGAAATGTTGATATTTTATTTCGATTTATCGAACTCGGATATTGATATATTTAAAAATATCGAAAATCCGATATTTTAAAAAATATCAACAATCCTAATAACTGTGCACCAACTGGTGTATCATATAGAAAGAAAAACATTATCAGAGAATATTTTAAAATACAACTTATGAAATGCCTATTTTTGTGTTGTGCATTAGTGAATGCACTATTACTGAAGAAACTGTTTTTTTTAATGATTTTAGATTTGTTTATTAATATGGTATGGTCTGTTTACGAAAAAAAAAACTTTTTGTCTAATTTAAAGTTACTTTGAACCATACTCCTTATAATCGTAAAAATAATATATTATAATTCCATATTTCCCAATGATCAACATGAATATTAAGTTTTCTGTTATAATTGCACTATAGCTATAAAGAGCAGCTAGATATTTTTATTTGGTTTATTTAGTTATTTATAATTAGTTAAATGTAAATATTAATGCTTTAAGTGAGAGAAAAAATATATTATTGTTTTTTTTTTAGTTAACTTTGGGTGTTTGCTATTTTCAGATCGGCAACCTTGTTTTACCATCAAAATTAAAAAGTAAAAACATTGATATTATTGATTATTATTTATTAGTCTGTGTTATTGATAATTTCGTAATCGGATTTCATAGTTTATGGAGTTTAGTGTTTCTGTGTTTAGTGTTTTATGATAACAATTTCGATTGATGAAATCGAGCAATTCAAACAAATTCATGAAAATGAATACTATAGTGAGTGAATTAAGTATGAATGATTTGAATAAAAAGTTTTTCGAGATAATGCAAAATGAGGAAAATGCAGTAGAAGCGGCCAATTTTATATTTGACAGCGTTTGCGACGATGTAACACTGGGATTCCTATTTGAGTTCCACCACGGAATGAAGACCGGCTTGACGGAGCTACTTGAAGGCGAGAAAGAAGATGAAGAACCGTACAAAATCATCAACACGCCAGAATGCGACGTCTTCGGATTTTCAATAATGAAAAAAACGCCAGACTCAAATTGTTCGTGCCCGAATTGCGAGAGACCAGTATCGGCTACAAGATTCGCCCCACATCTGGAAAAGTGCATGGGCAAGTACAACATAATCTACAAATTATTTCATTTTGTGAAAAACCTCCCTAATAGGTTTCGTGGCTTTTTACACTGCGCCTGATGGTAAATACGCTCCAAGAACATTGAGGGCTGCTAATAGACGAGAGAGTAATGGTAGTTACCGCTCATTTTAGCTTATATATGCTACAACCAAACCTAGTGTACCATTTTATCCTTGTCAGGCATGGGTCGTAATAGCTCCCGAATAGCGTCCCGGCGCATCGCATCGAACAGCCGCGAGCCTACCTCATATGCAGGACTACTTAGTGATGATGAAGATGATGCGGACTGGGCAGGTGGTTCGTTGCATAACGAGAGAAGGAAACGGAGAATCAAGAACAACAACAACAGAAAACCTAATAAAATGCATAAGTATGTTTTTTCATTAATTTACTATTATATAAAATAAAATTTAAAAAAGAATGATCATAGGCAGAGATAGTTTTTAGAGATACCATAGATATTATGTTTTGTTGATTAGATTTGTTCACTAATTTTATTTAACATGTATATATGTTAAAATAACAACCTATATTGTGTACAGCAACTAGTCAAATATAGCTATTATTACTGTAAATCATAATAAAAAAAATGAGATTTGTAGTAACTTCATGAGTAATCACATATCAGTAAGACTATAGAAAAGAATTCTCTTTAAATTATTTAATAGAGCTGTAAACTTGCTATTTTGTAATTATTCTAATTATGTAACATAATTAAAATATTTCTCTCTCTCTATCTTATTAATGGATAAATGATTTAACTCAATAAAAATTTTTTTCAGAGAGAATTTTACTACAATTGAATAATAAAATTGTTTTTTGATGTAATTAACATTAGATTTATTTGTTTTACATATTAATATTAAAAGATTTGATATGATGGCTTTATATCCCCAGGTGCACTCTTGAAAACTGGTAGACATAAACCCTAAAGTACTATTTGTGTAGTGTCAGACTTAAAGCTTAGTTTTCAGTGAAAAAACCTATTAGGTAAAATGAATTGAAATTTTTGCTGAAGCTTAAAATTTCTAGTAAGTATCAAACTAACACTGATCTGAATTTGTTGATGATATTTTTTTAAAGGCTCAACATAGTGACTACAGTGCACCTGATTGTAAGTACAGTGTAGTCTAAAAATCAAAGCAACCATCAAAGGTTGAAAATCCATTGATAGTCACAACCGCCATGTCAACCCACATATACCACGACTGAAGGTCTCTAAGTATATGAGTTACTGGATATACAAAAGCTGATCCCAAAATTCACCAAGCTAAAGCGAGTCACTATGACGATCTTTACACTTGTGTACTGTATTCATGATCCAGTTCTGACAATCGCCTTACCAGCAAAAAAAAACTACTAAAACTACAAATACTTTTAATAAGTATTCAATGATAGTTTGACGTCTGGCCATATAATAATTTCTAAATAATTCTCTTCAGTATTGTCTAAAAGCAAATAATATATTGATTTTGAAAACTTTTAAATGTAATGTTTATGTTGTAGTGCATATTTAAGGTATCAGGATTATTCAAATTACCTCATGACTTCTCAAAAGTGGCTAAAGCTGTAGCTTTGGTCTGACACTACCTTTGTGTTATTAATAGATATCTAATTTTATTTAGAATAAATTTC
Organism: Automeris io; assembly: GCA_036320925.1. Taxonomy (NCBI): domain Eukaryota; kingdom Metazoa; phylum Arthropoda; class Insecta; order Lepidoptera; family Saturniidae; genus Automeris; species Automeris io. The sequence goes on from JAUDJH010000018.1 coordinate 2,742,823, forward strand.
AAGCCATTAATACCTCCTAAAATGCTTTATAGTTTGATATAGTTAGGTAATATTATTAGTAATAGTGAAAGGTAACTTAATTATTTCTATAAGTTGATTATTTAATACATAGATAGAGCAAATGAAAAGTATATATCCAGCAGTGAAATATTATGGTTGAATTGATGTAATATGTCAAAGAAAAACTAACATCAGCTTCACAAATTCCACTTCATCAACATACAGCTTTTAGGTTAATTAGTTAGCTTTGATACCAAAATTATTTCATTAATCTGTTTTTAATTAGACTTGTACTATATTTCTGTTTTATCCTCTTAATTTATAATATTGAGTTACACTTACTAACAATTAATTATTAACTGCTAGAAATAATATAAAAAATATAAGTGGTAGAAAAATGAATCAATATTTTTTACTTGTATTCTTAAGTAAGTGTGATCACTTGTCCCATATTCTGTGATGAACTACAGCTTGACAACTGCTGTGGCATGTTAGAATATAAGATTTAAAATGTCCATGGTAGCACGTAAAGGCACCAATTTTGCATTATGCATGTTACATGCATTATCTTAAGGAGATATGGCAGAGTAGCAAAGTCCGGTTCAGCGAGACGACGATCATCGCAAACTGGGTTAGTCAATAATAATAACTGAATGTCAGTGTAAGCATTTATGGTATTCTGGAAAGAGGCAGGCAAAGTTGCATGCTGTATGTGAAAGAACAATATATGATTATATAATATATATTGTATTATTTTGATGTTGTTGAATATAATTTTTTTATTATTTTAGGTAATTGTCCATATTTTTTGTTATTTTTTTGTTAAATGTTACACCACACTAGGATTTGTACCTGTGCAGTTAAAAATGGTTTACATAGCCACAAATTTCCTCCCAAAATACCCTTTTTTCAGTTTTCTAGTTTGAATTATTTTTTATAAAACACAGAGCTCTAGTCTTAAAAACGGTCATTGCTACGTTTAATTATGTAAAAACTATCTTCTATTTTTGGTATCCCGGGAGATATCCCTACGGACCTCAGGGGACGTTGAGGGCTGCCCCCCGGTGTGTCAAACTTGCATCGACTAAAACCCCCAGCGTGTTTTCACCTACCGGGATAGAGAACACGACTAGGGCCTCATCGTCGATACCCGACATAGCGTCTCTGGATAGGCCTCTAAAATCCCTCTTTTTGGACGATGTTTCAATAACTTCTGCCAAAAGACTATGAAAGTTTATAAGACAGACATTTAACTGCTTTTAAAAATATATATATATATAATTATACCTTTACGATATTTAATTTACACTACCTTAATTTTTGTTTAACATTTGAAAGATCTTGTTCCTATATATATTTTAACCTGTCAATTGCCAAGTGTAACGGACTTAAATATGCCCTCAGCGCCACAAAACTAACGTATTTTATTAATTATTTTACAAAGAAAACGACAACATTTTAACAGTAAATATTGATAAATATATTCGATTCGAGTCATGCCACCGCGACGCAGGCTAGAATATTCATTGGCAAGTGTCTGAACCGGCGATTGATAGGTTAATTATCACTCTATTGGAGCAATGTTCATTAAAAGACGATTTTAAATGCCAATGGTTCATTAATTTGTTTGCCAACAAATCAATGATTCATTATGGCCTACAAAAGGCGAAACGTCCAAACAAGCTTGATGAATATCAAATGTAATTATTCTGTGTGAATTATTGGATTTATTTTGACGATTTGCATGAGTTGTTAGATGTGTCGTAGCTTTTTCGGGATGTCGAATAATGAGAGTGGATTTCTAAATCATAATTTATGATATTCCAGCGGTAGCAGCAGGAGTAACGGTCATCAGAATCCGGACGCAAATGACGGAGGAGCCACTTACGAAACGATGACTGCTAACGAGAAGAAAAACCTGCTTCTTCAGATATGCGGGGTAGTTTCTGAACATACAAAGAAATTATGCACCAGGTAACGTCTTTAAGCCTCGTTCTTTTATTTATCGTTGTTAATGAAAAAAACTTTAATTCAGCTTCTTTCTAAGTCAAACCGAAAAAGAACCCAAACACCGCTTCGAAAAATAGAAGCTGTGGTAGTCTAAAACTACACGACACGATTATTGCTCATATAATTATAATAATTATTGCTCATTTTTTATTATATAAAATCAACGACACGCAAAAATCAGTTTAACAATTCATGATTAGAAAATTAATCACTACAACTTAAGGGGGTTATATCCACTTGTTGTCATGAAAATAAAAGTATTTTCAATAATTATTTTCTCTTACTCATAAAGGTTTAGTTCAATCGAATAAAAACACATTTATTAGAAAATATATTGAGGATGTTGTACAATTTTTTTCACTCGTCTTTGGTGAAAACTAGCAACACTACGGACGACGTAGAAAAAATCCTTTTTTTAATATTACCTAGCGGTGAGATAGGAAATTCGATTTCGATATACAACGTTACTGGTAACTAACGCAAAACCTCTTAAAGGTAACTTAGGTACATCAAGACTAACAACTTTTGTTCTATGACTTTTCCCAAAACTTAACACATCCTAACATATATATTTTATTAGTTTTAGTAGGGATTTCTATCAATCGTTAGCTCTATATTTAAAGTTCAGTCAGCTGATGCTACGATATCGTCTGCCCCAGTTGCATCGCGCCGCCTTTCAGAGTATTAAGAAGATCAGAACTGCCAATTCGATTTATTTATTTTTTTGTATGGGGAAAAAAAGATTGAATTATAAAAAGTCGTAAAACAAAAGTTGTTAGTATTGATATACCAAAGTCACCCTTAAGAGGTTTTGCGTTTAATTACCTGTATCCCTGTATAAACGCAAAACGAACTTCGTGAACGAATGAAATTGAATTCAGACTTGATTAAGTATTTTTGGAGGGTGAAAGTCTGAATTTTTTATAGCTTATAAATTTTTTTTTTGGGAAAAAGTTGCCCTAATTTTTAGGAAATTGAAGTAGCGGTATTTCCTTGACGATAATTTTATTTTACAAAGCTGACATTCTCGTCTCGTACAAAACCATTTAAACGGATCCTATAAGAAATCTCTAGTGGTGGCATTTTTCAACATATTGAAGTACAAACAAATAAACAAAGGAATGAATGTCGTGTGAGAAACTTTACTACAAGCTATTGATTATTTATTTACATAATTTTAGACACTGTACAATGTGTCTGTGTGTGTGTACAATCTGTACAAGTCTAAGCGAATACACTTGTACGATTTACAGTACCCGAGCGTCTTGTCGACTGAGTGAAATGAGATTTCAGAGTCAAGTCGGGGGATTCGATGGTCCGTCTGTAAGAGTTCTATAACTTTTAATCCAAATAAAATATACCAGCATGCGAAAAAACCCCTGCATGTTGCTAAAATGAGACACGACATTGAGAAAAAATCAGGTATATAAGAGACTAGCTGATCCGGCAAACGTTTTTTTGCTATATAAGATTTTGTAATATCTTCTAAGATGTTCATTGAAATTAAGTGATGTCAAAGACAATTTTGTTCACAATTAAATACTCTTAATCAACAACACATTTATTTGGATAAAGATTAATATTATTACGTTGATACAACTCTTAACAAATAATGCATTAATTTCGACCAAATTTGTTTACCATAAAAACGGTTCTAGTGACTTAATCTTAAAAGATAAACATATACTGTCGCGGACATTTTTTTAGATCATTTCAAGAGGAATAATTCTTTCTTACATATATTTTTGGTATCTTGAACCGTTTTTGCAGCGCACGCAATGGAAGCCCTCAAGGATGAATAATTTTGCCCATTTTTTTCACATTTTCCATTATTTCTTCGCTCCTTATAATTGCATCGTGATGTTATATAGCCTAAAGCCTTCCTCGATAAATGGTCTATTCAACTCAAAAAGAATTTTTCAATTCGAACCAGTAGTTCCTGAGATTAGCGCGTTCAAACAAACAAACAAACTCTTCAGCTTTATAATATTAGTATAGATTAAACGAGAATTTGTTTTTCAATTTTATTCTAGATCTACCCGCTGTCCGCAACATACGGAGGAACAAAGACGCGCGCTCCGCAATAGCGTTCTAGAACCTTCCACCCCAGAGTCGCAGACGATGAGTCTGGCAGCAGACGAGACGGGATCTCCCCCTGACTCCAGTCCATCATCATCTTGTTCCTCCTCCAGCCGCAAGAGGGACCGGCATCGCGGGCAGTCGAAGATCAAGAGTAAGCGAGAAAGGAATATATCGCCCAACGGAAGAGATTGAGTATCCAAGACTGCTTAGAATATTAATTATGTATACAAAGTTAGTTATTCTCGTTAGGAAGGCTCTTTTTGCATCTGTTTGCAAACATTAAAAACACCAATGAGGTTACTTCTGTATATCCAGAAATATTTGGACACCAATATCCGTGAAGGTACTTTACTGCATTGAAACGTTGAATTAATGAACTATGATTATTTAAACACTCCTTTTTAAAGACTATTTATATTTAAACTACTGTAAATCTTTATAGCAAAAAATGTATGATTAATATTAAAATTATCTTTAATATATAAATAGCATTTCTGAAACTAGATGTTTATGGTATAAAAACTTTATTGAGGAATTAACTTCAATCACAGTATGCCCCGTGGTATTCATTCATTGAACTATAAAAAGCATTACCTTAATTACATTATTATGTATTTATTATTATACTTGGGCATTTAATAAATATATAGCGATGTGGTGTGCGTTGGTTGTGTGACTGCACACCTGCATTGCTTTGAAATTGTGTGGAAGGTGATTGAGGGTAAATGATAGATGAGACTACGACTAGGATGAATTTAATTATAAGGGTAATACAATAGAAGAACGAAAACTACTTTATACAAAACTATGAATTCAATAGCAAGTAAATATAGTGCAAACTGCGTGGGTAACCTAAGCCGAATGAATCGCACGCGGCGCCGTAGAAACAACGTTGCAGCGGCTCACTCATGCGTAACTAATTACATTGCGTGTGTCCATTTGCCGTCGGCTCGATGCGCTTTGCCAATGGTAAAATCGAATAACGGCAAAGTGTCTCCACATATATTTTCAGATATTAAATATCCAAGCATAATAAGGTCAAGTTGATTGAAACTTTCATTCCTATTTCATTGGCATAATACAAATTTATTTATGGAATAAAAAGGCTTTAGAATTAGAGCAGTGTAGGCGCAAATTACTGTAATCTAATAATCTTGTAGAGCCATAAAAAAATGTTAATAATTATCTCAGTACCTAGCTTAAGTTACAATGTAATGTATAAACGATTGACTGATGATATAAACAGGTAATGAAATAAAAAATATATTATATGTGAGACTTTTATTGCGTGTACACCAATAAAACCACAAACTTAAAATAAACCGTAATTTTATTGACATATATAGTAACTATTGAATTATTTACATTAATTATAAAGATATATCACATAAAACACGCCTAATAGAATGTAAAAGCGAAAATTATTCGTGTAAGTACTAAAAATATCGAATTATAAAAGGGCTGTTTGGAATGAATCTACCCTTTTATTAAATAGTTAAAAAATCTTAAATATTTTTATTTTATGAAAGAAATATTAGTCGAAACACCATGATCAACTGATTTAAAATATAATTACAGAAAAATGAAATCACCAAAGGCAGAGCGATCCAAGTAAAAATTTTGTAAATTCTCTAAATGGTTTTTAAAAAAAATTAAGCCCGATTTGTCAATATTTGTGTTTTAATCACTATCAAATTAACATATTATATTATATATAGCATGAAACCTATAAAAAAATTCTCGATTAAATTATATCTTTAATTCATTGATCAGGGGTCTGTGAAAAGGTTAGTAAAAACATTAAGAACAATATAAGTTAATGTAATTTATTAGGTACATGTAAAAGATTACACTAGCAATATCAAATACTATTATTAAACCAAAAAAACTCCACGAATGTATTGGTTAAGCATTTGATAGTATTATTTTTGATATTTTTTTTAGATAAAAAAAAAACATTTAAACCTTGTAGTAATATTCGAATAAATCTTTGCTAAGTAAAGTTGAAATAGCATCTATAAATCTCAGCCTTACGGCCGCGACCGTTGCCTAGCAACCAAGGATGTCCTATAATATAGAAAAAAAAATTGAATAAACCCTTAAAATCTACATGTACCTAATAAAAAAATCTGCACCTAATATTATTAAAACGAAAAAAAATATACATAAAACCTATCTTGATAGATTTTTGTGCTTCAAAATTAAATCTATCAAAGTCGACACATTGAATCAATTATTAAAAAATATAGAAATTTAAAATACATATTTTTTTTATAATCAAGCAAAATGCAACTCGAAATAAAATCATCTATTTTTTCACTATCGTAGATATATTATTGGATTATAATATTATATAATTCATGCGTCTCATTATAATACTGTGTGTAACATAAAAAAATCTTGATATCGGCTTCTTTAAAAAAAAACGATTAACTACACCGAGAATGATGAGTTAGCTACATTACAAAAAAAAATTGTATTTTAAAAAAGATTGCATTCGAAATATTTTTATATTAAACATTTTGTACATGCTAAATCAAACGAAATAGTACAATGTTAACTTCTAAATCGAACCTATAATATTGATCCCCTAATATAGTTATCAATTTTTGTAAAAAAAAAGGCAGGAAAATATTTATACTATTTGTAAATAGTTTATGGTTTTTGTAGTAAAATCCATCGTGACGAATAATACTAGAAAATCGATAAAAATAGCGACCACTGTAAACATTACAAAACAATGAACCGTCGCAGAAAGCCTGGCAGGTGTGAGAGATCTAAAATACTTCGAACAGACAGGCCTCTCAGGCAAAATCGTATATTGGTTTAAACGAACAAAATATTGAATTTGTCAAATATTAAATTTATTAAATTTTTTTTTTTTTTCTATCTGCTTTCTTTTTGAACAGTCATAAATTATATAGAAACATAGAGGGTTGTGAGAAGGGGAAATACAATAGTATGATATATTCGAATAAGAGCTCGTTGCAACGCGTCACTAGCAAAGACCCAATCTGAACCACGACTTTAGATATATCACATCCGACTATATTAAACGAATAAGTTACTATTATTTTTATACTGAAGTGGTAGGTGTATATTGTCAAGAGGTGGAATTAAATAAAATATATAATTAAGATTTAGATTGTATAGTCCAATTTGACATTATACTTCTAGTTTTACTCCTGTTAATAAATACTGATTGTGCACCAATCTAAAATCAATATAACTGTTGATATTCCACTACCAACCTTCGAGATTAATACACTTTTGTTTCCGATGATATATCGATGTTCAACCACGTAACTATTTAAAATCCCTGCCCATTGAACATAATTTATTGCGCTGCAAAGGCAAAATTTAATTATCTAATTGATATGTATCGAGTAATTCTGCATTACTACTCAATACCGATAAAAAATTGAAATATTCATGATAATAATCGATTTGTAAACTGATCAAAAACGAATCAAACTTTAACATAATTTATATTTGAATACCCTCATACTACTTATTTCAGTAAGACAAAGATTAAAATGACCAATATCAACTGAGACTAAATGTTCTACAATTATTATCGACAATAAAATATCGACAATTAATTTAATCAATTACGCGCAATTATTATCAGCATTATAATTATGACAGAAGATATAACTATAATTAACAAGTGATACTAGAGTGACGCTAACATCGAACCGGCGACGTTAATCGACACTGATTATCGACTCTCGGCCTTGACCCACACCAATGTATTTCACTGTAAAAAAAAAGAATATATATCGTAGAAATATTAAAATAGCTTCCAAAAATAAAGGCAATAAATGATCAATAAAATAAAAGTTATTATTTCTTTTCTATTTCCATTTCCCCAGATTATGAACTAAACTATTTTTTAAGTTTAGAAAAAAATATTCTCAGTTCAAACTTTACTAAATTCTTCTATCGATCAAAATTTTTAATTCTTTCATAAAATTGAAATCAATCAATCTATCAATTCTTATTTCTTGTTAGTGGTTGCCGTTCTCGTACTTTTCATCAGGTGTAATGTATAACTTTATCAAGCCAGTATAAAAAAATGAATGAATGGTGACTTACCAGGAATTTCGAGAAACTCTTCGATGACTTTAACATAGTTTTTCGCTTCCTGCGGCAGTTTATCGAATTCCCTGATATCTTCTATACTGCAGGCCCATCCTGGTAGCGTAATGAACTCAACCTGTAAAATAAACCATTTTTAATTTTACTGCAATCAATTATTTTTAACGCCATAACTAATTATTTAAATAACAACTGATTTTATGAATGAAAGCTTAAAAAAAATAACGAGATTTTGATTACCCAGTATCGATATTTGCTCTTTGTAGTTAATTAACACAATGATGAATTTAAAATACTTATGTAATTTGAATTAGAAAATACAAAAAAAAATATTGCAAGTAATAAAATTATACAGATAAAGTAAAATTGCAAAAACATTGAATAAAAGTAATATGTATTTAAAAAAATCTGTCGAAATTAATTTATGTTTTTTAAATGAAGTCAAAATATGGAGATCCACATTCAATCTTTGGTCAAACGATTAATTTTGTAGCAACAAAAATTATTCATTTTATTTACAAAAGGTAGGTACGTCTCAATTACAGGGCGTAACACTGATACATAAATAGAAATAATCAAGAGTGATTTTAAAAATCCTACAGAATTTTGAGAGAGCTTATCGATAATAACGTTAGCTCAGAATATATGAACCAAGAATTAAATAATATATAAAAAAAATATTTTTACTCAAATTCTAAGATACAAAAACATAAAAAACCGGCATTGCATCTTTTAAAAAAGTTTTTATTTTATATTGGCTCGTCAAAGTGACTAAATTACACCCGATGGAAAGTACTGTGTAGTCCAAAAACGGTAGCAAACCGCTAAGTGACGAAAATATCAATACATATGCCACAACGGAAGGTCTTTAGGTTTAGGCGACAGGCCACAGCAAGTCACTGTGACGGTCTTTACACGTGTACTGTAGTCATAGCCCAGTCCGCCCTAACACCTTAAAAAAATAATGTGCAATTACCCTGAAAACGGGAATCAGCTACGCATCTGGTCACTTTGGGCTTTATAATTAAGCGCAAAGTGGATAATGACCTCTGCTCACTCCAAAAGGGATATCGCGTGACAATATATTATTAATATATAAAAAAAAACTATCTCTACTCATAACATACTCTAAACATAGATATAATCTTACTTCAACATTACTCAGTTCCGTCATAGACGAAGGGAAATAGTTGATCTTTTTCCCATTCAGTTTGTATGCGACGCCCACTTTGATCTCTTTCAACGTATCTAGAATGTCTAGCTTTGTGAGGCACAACCTGAAAATTATTTTGAAGTGTTAATTATCCACACACACAGCATCCGTTTTTCCAGCTACATACAATATGGGAGCATTTAACCCTAAATCTACCGGCGTTATTTATATCTATTTTAACAATAGATATAACTTTTGTTTTTGATAACCCGGGGGAAATCCCTGACGGACCTCAGGGGGCTGTGAGGGCTTCTACCCGGTGTGTCGGACTCGCACCGCCTGAAACCCCGGGGTGTTCCTTCTTCCCGTCTGACCGGGGCCGGAGGTATAATGTATCCTCTTGTCCGACCCTCAGCGACAAATAGATATAACATGGTTTACTTTGCTTTGTTATAAATACAATTAAATCCATAATATTTATCACTATCTTGTAGTAGTAAAGCTAATGTTATTTTTCAGAATGAAAAAAAATATTAGAAACTATACCATGTAGACGTAACCCGATACGCAGTTGTCGCCCTAAGGGTCGTTAGGGTGTTACGAGACGTGCGGGGTAAGAGGATGCGCGCGCGCACGGGACGCTTGGAAGTTAGTCGACTACCGAGACCCAAGGCGGGAGTACGTGCGTGTACGTCGCAGTTCGGTGTGCCTTAAAGTGCAAATAAACTGTAAAACGCCAAATTCGTGTCTTCCTAAAACCACACCCACGACCACCGGTCATAAAACGAAAATATTTTCAAGGACTGACCGATTCGGTAATTTTAGTGTAAACATGTGAATCTGTTTTCAGTAAAGAAGGCAGTACTAACGATGTATATCCGTTGACCAGACCGGTGTAGCGCACAACGACGAGGTCGAGCCAGCCGCACCGGCGCACACGGCGCGTCGTCACGCCGATCTCGTGCCCGCGCTCCTGCAGCAGCTGGCCGGTCTCCTGTATGAGGGGGACACGATCACTTACATTTCACAATACTGATCCACTAATTTGCTTTTATAAATTACGAATTACGGGCGAAGTGTTCTACGTCTTTGTCTAGCACCCATGACACAAACGCAAGCTTACTTTGGGACTACCTTAATGTGTGTCATCATCAGCGATCTCTAGGCCACTGACGGATATACGTCTCTCCTTACAAGTAACACTGAGCCCGGTCTTCGGCTCTTCTCATCCATTCCCTTCCTGCCACCTTTCATAGGTCGTCGCTCGACCTTGCTACGTCTGCTGATTCGCAGTCTCCACTAATAACCCGCCTGTTAAAACGACCACCGGTTCTTCGGCATATATGGCCTGTACAATGCCACTTCAGCTTGCTAATACGGAGAGATCTACGTCGACAACTTTAGTTCTCTGTCGGATAAACTCATTTCGGAGTGTATACTTCAGAGAGATGGCCAAAACAGTCCGCTAAAAAAAAATAGTCCAAAAATATTTTTATTTTGCTAAACATTTACTGTCTCATTACGATAGCCTACTAAGGTCGGGGGAGGCGGCGTCACCCCCGTGATTGTGCCTGTCAGGCGCGGCGTAGTGGGGCTGCGGCGATTTGATTACAGGACCCGCAGTCCCCACTAATTCGCAGAAGTAGTCACCTTGGGGTTTTTAGCTGGTAAAAGTCCGGCACACCTCGGCTGCCACCCCCTTCGCGGCCGGGACGGTCCTATGAGGATTTTCCCCAAGTAAAAAAAAAAAGCCCACTAAGGTACGTGAACATGTGGGTGGATGCGTGTACGACTCTCAGCATAGAGGAAGCCTCAACAAGACCTCTTGTACCCTGGGCGTCTGGATGAATTTGGTTTCCCAGACCCTGGTGGAGCAATCAGAGGGACACCCCGAGGTTTTTAGTCAGTAGGAGTCAGACACGCCGGGGTCGCTACCCTCACAGCGTCCCTGATGGACCCATACTGGATTTTACCCCGGGACCCAAAAAAAAACGACTCTCAGCATTGAGGAAAACGACACTATACGTGTGTGTAAGTGCATATACTTGTTGAATGTATATGTACTTGTGATTGAGTTGATGTGAGTCTGAATTAGTGATGGCACGAATAGTGAATTGGCCGAATACCGAATATTCGGCAACGCTGTCGGCCGAAGCGCCGAATATTCGGCCGCCGAATATTCCTGGAATTAGCGTGTTTAGTAATAATAATAATAATCTTTATTTCAACACAAAACTTATACATATACACAAGATGATAAGTCTCACCGATTAAGTAAATCTTGTCTTTGGTGAGACTCGCACTTCCGTTCGGGTTATTCAAGGGTGTTTTGTTTTTATATGGATATTCACGGTATAAGTTTATTAGAATGTGTGTGAGCGAGAGAGTGTGTGTGTTTGTGTGAGAGAGAGAGTGTGTGAGAGGTTATTTTCTGAGGCTGGTAACATTTACGATGAAAAGCGTAATCTTTTGCCACCAAAAAATGCTGAAAAGCTTGTTTTTATCCATCACAACTTACCACTGATCAATTTTAATTACTAAAGTGTCGTAATTTGGAAATAAATACATAACTTTGAGCAATATAACGTGTCTTTTTTACATGATTTGCTATTCGGTATTCGGCCGAATAATACATACTATTCGGCCGAATACCGAATAGCAAAAAAAGTGGCCGAATAGGCCGAATCCCGAATAGTTGCCGAATATTCGTGGCATCTCTAGTCTGAATGCGTTCACGTGAGTTTGTGTGCGCTTGTGTACAAAGAGTATAGTAAGCGCCTCGAATACTCACATCGTGCAGCTCTGTGGGGAAGGGTCCGTCACCGACGCGTGTCGTATAAGCCTTCACGACACCGAGCACGTTGCCGATCACGTTCGGCGGCAGACCAAGTCCTGTGCACACGCCGCCGATGCTGCAGTTTGATGACGTCACGTACGGGTACGTGCCTAAACGCACACAGACATATCACATTAATATAAATCACTTTTTCATAGCTGTGAATGATGATGATGTCCTAGCCGGATTCGGCCACAGCGACTGTTTCAACACCAGTTATTCCGGTCGTGTGCTCTTAGGTGCCTCACATACCCTATCTTCTTTAGGAAGACATTCTTGAGCATTGAGGGCATGTGAGCATAACATTCACAAAGAGAAACAGTCAATTGCGCAGGAGATATTTAAGTGTATTACTGAACGCGCAACCAGAAAAGCACTCTGTCATCCTTACTCCCTCCGGCCCGATGGAATGGAGAACCAGTACGATCGGGAGGGAGCGGGATGCAGGTTTCGTCGAGCTTTCCTTCTCTGAACACCTGGTTGAATTGCGGTGTTAAAGAGATACCTTAGTCGCCTTTTACGACACCTCAGCAAGAAGAGGGGGGTGCTATTCTATATTGCCGGCAGCCACCACGGCAAATAGCTGTAAATAGAAATAGTACAATGATTGAAAGTTTCAAGGATGTAACTTATATCTTGACAACAACAGTCAACTTACTTCCCGCCTAAATGACCATAGATTATCCACATTGAACCAAAGACTAATTAATTAAAATTGTCAGTTATGTTTTTTATTAATAAAAATATATCTTCACGCTATAAATATTTCAGGGTGACCAGAGATAGATTAGTGGTTGTATCCACTTTGCGCTTATATGCCAACCAATGCTTATACCCAACATGACTAACGAAGCTGATCGACGTTCTCAGGGCACTTTCACATAACATTTTTATTAGACGCCATGTAGGTTCCCTTCCTTATATATATTGTACTGTTATATATTATATTGTATTGTATTCTTGTGTATTGTTTAACTGTCGAGTCAAAATCAGTTATACCAACATTGAAAGGTCTAACTCATATTAAGTCGTAAAAATCGAAAGTCCTAACAACCGGTTATATTATCGAAATACAAAGACCTATTTTTTTGCCGGGCCTTTAATATAACCGGTATGTTGTTCTAAACAATGTCGCCATAAACGGTTTTGCCTGTACATATATAAAGAAATACAGCAAAGAAAAAATACACTAAAATTTAAACAAACATTTTCTTTTTTAACATTCGTCTAAAGGACCCAAATGCATAGGACCGTATGTCGATATGTCGACATCGATCTACAAATTACACTGATTAATTAGTATAGCAAATATTACCAAAGTCGATGTCCAACATGGCGGCATTGGCACCCTCCACGAGGACCTTCTTCCCCGCCCTGATCTCCCTATGGAGGTAGGAAACCGTATCGCGCACCATGGGTCGCACTTTCTCCGCGTACTCCTTGTACTTGACCAGCTCCGTCTCGATGTTCACTTCGAGAGACGGGAACATGCGTTTGTAGGTCGCAACCAATGTGCGGAATCTGCAATGGAGCAGTTCCATATATTGTTACAACTGGAACTTTTATGTTTAATCTGTCTTAATATAGTTTTTATCCTTTAACACGTTCACACTGGGGCGAATATCTATGTTTTTCCGCGTGAGGCGGGAATGAACACGGAACAGTCAAGTATGACCCACCGGTAAGTCACGTCGCCCCACGGAACAGTCAAGTGTGACCCACCAGTGGGCCACGCCGGCGAGAACATGTTAAGGCGAAAATCATGACTCGCCACAAACTAATCTGCTCATTTTAGAAGTTTGCCGCTATCAGCACTCGAAGCCTCCTGGCTTGAAGGTCCTCCTTCAGAGCCACTGGTAGAGTCATACAAAACTATACCATGAGGACGTAAATAAAAAAAATAGCAATAAAAACATAAGGTACTAACTTGTCTTCGAAGAGACTGAAATCTCCCATCAAATCTCCAATCCTAATGCCATTTCTACTAGCTTTTGAAGAATAAGTTGGGCCGATGCCCTTCTTCGTAGTTCCCAGGGAGTTCTTCCCTTTTTCAGCCTCTTGCAGCCCATCAACCTGGAAATAAATATTAGGTCCTTACATATGAAATTGGCGTTTTGTATGGGAGGAACAAAAAGTCGAATATTTTTTAATATAATATATTTAATTAATCAAAGTATGAACCATTATTTTCTATGCACTTTTGCCATCTCATAGGTAGTTCATTGATCCCTTTACTAAAAAAAACAGTCGGACGGGAATCAATAAAATCTTTGAAGGCGATTTGGACTGCCCCATCGGAGTTGAATTTTTTCCCTTGCAAGAAGTTATCCAAATTTTGAAAAAAATGGTAATCTGTTGGAGCAAGGTCCGGGGAGGACGGAGGATGTCTTAGACTTTCCAATTGAAGCTCTTCTAATTTAGTAGCCGTCTGTTGCGCAGTGTGTGGTCTAGCGTTGTCGTGAAGCAGCAGTGGCGTGGAGCGATTGACCAGCCTAGGTTCTTTAGCCGCTAGCTTTTCCATCATGGTTTGCAATTACTGACAATAGACATCAGCCGTAATAGTCTGGCCAGATTTGAGAAAACTGTAATGAACAATACCGGCACTAGTCCACCAAACGCTTACAAGTAACTTTTTTGGGGTTAATTTACGCTTGGGGCAGGATTTGGCTAGCTGGCCAGGATCCAACCATTGCGCTGAGCGCTTCCGATTATCGTAAAGAACCCATTTTTCATCACAGGTAATGATTCGGTTTAAAATACCTTCATTATTGTGCCGGTTTAGTAATGTAACGCAGCAGTCGACGCGCGTTTGCCGGTTTGCTTCAGTCAATTCGTGAGGTACCCACCTTTCAAGCTTTTTAATCTTCCCAATTTGCTTCAAGTGAATTAAAACAGTTTTATCACTAACATCGCAGCCTGCAACTAACTCGGACGTGGTTTGCGATGGATCCGCTTCCACAATAGCCTTCAACTCTTCATTATCAACTTGAGTCTCAGGCCGTCCACGGGGCTTGTTCTGCAGGTCGAAATTTCCAGAACGAAAACGTTGGAACCATAAACGAACTGTGTTTTCTTTTGCAACACGACCGCCATACACATCATTCACCCTTCGAGTTGTTTCCGCAGCACTAGTGCCACGGCGGAACTCGTACTCGTAAATAATGCGATATTTTAAGTTTTCCATTTTGTAAAATGAGTGACGCAAACAGAAAAAAACAAATGAATGACGATCATCGAAGCACAAATACATGAGTCTATAGCTGTACAAATTTGAATTTGGAATTCCTTACCAAAGAGGAGAAATTTGTGATTAAAGTGGCCAGTACGAAAAACGCCAATTTCATATGTAAGGACCTAATATATCCCAATAAACTATTGTACAGTACTCTAAGTTGTAACTATAGATAAAATCGTATTGACACGTACAACTCGAATAGAGTCAGAAACTAGTCAGGTGAAGATGTAACATACATCACAGAATATTTTCCTGCAACATAATAATAAATAATAACAATATATCGTCACGTCATATCCCTTTCGGGGTGAGTAGAGGTACATTAGTCATCCCAGTATCATATGAATAAAATATCACTAATGCAAATGGCACGTTTACCGAGACTATTAGATAAAACATTCCGGAGACTTACAAGACTAAGCCAATCTGCTCAAAAAGTTGGAAATATCTTTTAAATATTTTAAAATTACATCATTTGACTACGTTACTATTTCATACACGTATTTGTCTTTAATTACAAACACTCTTGTACCTGTAAGCTTTTACCTGTGAAAATAAATAAAGACACCGTATAATTTTAACAAAGAGCAAGGTGACAAGCAGATTCTAGTCTGAATATTAAATTGTTACAGATTATTATTGTCAATATTTCCATGTATCAGTATAAAATATAGCAAAGGAATTTTAAAACATCTCTATTCTTCTTAATTACCGATATGATTGGTATTAATTGATTCGAGACTAGTAGAACCAAAGCGGGAAATGTCAAGAATCACTATCGCGCAAAAATATACCTAATATTATTATTGTATTAGGTATCCGTGAGCAAATATAATATTATTTCCAGTTTCCTCTATGGAATATAAATAGGGTTACCACACATAAATAATCGCAGGTAATATACAGATTTCTAGATTTTATATGGATACCAGTAGCGTTCATTTCAATAGATGCATGAAAGCATTGCATGCCCTAACGATAAATAAGTCTGGAATAAATCGTTAAAGTTAAACAAAAAAGAAACATTTATAATCATATTTATTTTATATTCACGCCGTCTATTTTTCCTATGAAAGCAATATAATATTCACTATCATAATATATTATTCAAATTAATTATGCGAATTCTGCATACCCTGTCCAAATATCCTATGCACGTCACTGATTGATACAGTATAATACAACCAACGTAATATTTTCTTCAAATTAAATTTTCCGGTATATCTTTGTGATCAGAGATTTAAAAAAGTCTTCCTATTTAAGCAATCTAATAGTTTGAACTTTGCCTACGTCCAACATTTTTTGCGTTCATTAATATTATTAACTCAATTTTTCTAGTTCTTTACCATTCCTTATTGTGAGCAAGTTTCCATATCTTCCTTGACAATGATAATATGTCATTGCACACGGCTCAACAAATATTGGACCCCGAAAGTTTAATAAAACTATTTAAGCTTGTCAAGTGTCTCACTAATTGAAATTACGTTTTAAGCAGTGACGAGCATACATGTTTAAAAGAGTCTTGAGAGAGAGAGAGAGAGAGAGATCTTGTTATATTTGGACCTTTAATATATGTTTTGACTTAAAATTTTGTCGAATTTAGATTCTGAGAACCGAATATGATTTTTAAACGCCCAGTACAATAAGATATCGCTTTTAATACTTCTATGGAATGCATGCCAATAATTTTAAGATGTTTGTTTAAGTTTTTTTATTAATATTTTCATTAATTAGCTATAGGATGAAAGAAAAAAAAAATAGTTCCGTTATATTTCTTTCGAAATGACCATAGATACATTAGTGGCTATCCACTTTGCGCTTATATGTCGTGAACAATGTGACCACAGTATACGTCATATTGTATTTATTTACATTTTTATTAAAGTTTGCATTAATTATTAAATCAATGTGATAAGCCTGGAAATAGCGTATTATCGCATGCCCCATTTCCATAATGCAGTGGGTTAAACCAGTGAGTATTCCTGATAAGTATTTGGAAATGTAAGTTATTAAAAATAATTCCACAAAAAATATTATGATTTAAAAGTAGCAACACTGGTAAAGCATCACTCTTCACAGAGCTGCTGACGGCATATGATGACGTCATGTACATTACAACAGATGGTAAAGCGAATCTATTTTGCAAACAGATATAAAGATAAATTGCATAAATAACAATGTTCTAAATTTTTACGTAAGGATTTTTTCATTTACGCCAAACAATAGTTTTTCCTTGTTCGTTTATTATTGCCATGACCGGATTCGGTTTACCTTTAGAGTAAAATCGAATTAGTAATTCACAAACTGGGATATTTAGTAATATTCTATTACACGTTTTATAATGAATTTTTGCATTAGTTAATTGCATTAAAAAATATTTTAGAACTATGATTATTTAGGTAGTGTCATCGATAGCGTGAACAAAAGTAAGCTTCTATGGTGTAGACAAGTAGAGAGGATGAAAGGATGACGAAATAGAAATACAATACGAATGACAGTGAAACTAAAAACCAAATAAAGAGAACTCTGATGGAGGGTAATGCCAAAAGTACGCAAAACTGGCAAGAGTGCATGAAGGAATTAATTAAGGTTAAGAAAGCGATAAAGGTTTGCAAAAACAGACAGAAGTGGCGTTTCATTCTCTCTGCCAACCCCAATACGGATTCGGCGTGATTATGGATAAAATTAAAGCATTCAATTGTTTAATTAAAATTCAATAATGTGATCGTGTTTTGTGGGTGTATTTTTGTGATAATGTGTTATTAAGTGAGTTTGATTTGTGTAATCGTGTATCTGCATATGTTAGTTGCTTCCGATTGAGTATGGTTCAATAACCTTTTTTTTAATCACCAACAGACTTGCGCTTGACCTCAATCTCACCTGATGAGGTCGATAAAGAAGTGAGATCACCTAACGAATACCAATTCACTTGTCATTTGAAAATTCCCATGTTGTAAGGAGGTGGTAACGCAGGAAGCGAATTTCATTCCCTGGCGGTACGCAGGGTTGAAGGGAGGCGAATCGCTTCGTACGAGAATCTAGAATGTCATTTTATGGTATAAGGGGGAGGAGGGGGGGATCAAATTGCCTCACACTTTCCGGAATATAGATTACAGAAGACCGAATGGTCACCAAAGCCACTATACGTTGGTGATCCAATCTGAGTAGCTTACGAGACGTAAGAACCTCATCGGCAATCAGTCGTCGAGTTCGGCGATCGATTGAGTCCAAGGTTGCCAAATGGTGTTTGGCGGAGCCGTACCAGAGATGTCAGCAATACTCTACACGCGATCGCACTTGGGCTCGATACATCGACAAGTTGCATCGACGTGAAATGCCGCCTGACGTTGAACGTTGACGTTTTTGCTTAAGCTTCAATCAAACACCCTAAGCTAAGGTCAGTAGTTAACTCCATGGCAAGAAGCTCGAAGCTATCAGCCACTGTCCCACTGTCATCTTGGCACTATCCTTATGAAAGTTGTCCTAGTGTCAGTTATTGCTTTTGTGTGTTGATATCGGGAATAGAACATCCAAAAAGTAACGGAATTCACTTAATTTTATTGATATATGAGATAATCCACGATATGTCAATTTCAAACATTTACTTTAATTTCTCTTATCGCTATACAGAATGTCTACTATATCAGCGACCTCCAGTAATATTGTAAAAAAAAAGAACTTTCACGTATAATTATTACTTCGCGAATCCGATAGAAGGAATTTTTAAAATAAACACAATAATATTTAAGTGCCATTGAATAAACAGTATGCAATTTAGGTAACCAACCGTGGAAGGCGGTAGAAGGAAATAATTTAGAACAACGGAGTATTGTTCGTCGTAAACAATAATACTACTAAGATATAATTACTAAATAAGTTAAATAATTAATTCCAGATAAAGTTACTTTAAACAATTTCATAAGAACCGGTTATTCAAACAGATAATCCCAAATATTTTTTAATTCTTGTTCCGTATTCGAATTTATGTGCGGGTAATATTCGACAGCTCTGGCAACACCGTACGGGTTGTCAATTGAGTTTTGCTCTCGCTCGAACCGATCCGCCGAGTAATGACATAAGACATACAAATATACATAAGATACAACTAAATAATCCGATTCCAAAGTGTACAAGTGTGCTTGGAAGATCCTCAAAGACACCAGTATCCTGGAGGAGAAGCAGGGGCCCCTGAGGAGTTGGCGAACTGGTGATCGCGGTAATTGAAACTCTTTAGACAGCCCGTGCCACTTGCGGAGCTATCGAATTACCTTTCAATTCTTATTATATAGTCCAGTCAAATAACTTTTTAAATCAAAATTTGACACTCAAGTTTGCATTTTTGATATTTTGTACTTCTAATAATACAAAAACGATCTGTAAAGGTTTTAGTGTCTGAAACCCCCGGCAAGAGTTAAAAAAAAATGATTTAAAGTTTTTTTCTACAAATACTCGAAAACGGTAATAGTTAGAGAAAAAAAATGTAAGCAAAATATATAGAGCTTAAAATTATACATAAAAAAGGTAGTATGACTTTTTTTCCTCCGGCCTAAATTAACCAAGTTAGGGAGGTTTTTAAGTTTAAGGGTTTTTAAATTCCGCGCCGTTGCATAAAGTCACGAGGCAAAAAGAGAGGGACTATTGCTATCTCGCTTACTCCCATTGATACTTGACAATGAGTATTGCGTAGGCGTTCACTATAAAATGTCCGAGCAGGGATATAAACACACTTAGACTATAAGGTGGTGTGAGTTAATGTATTATTAGCATAGCAGTCGGTTCGATTAAGGAAATGTTATTAGGTATAGAAAAGGAATTAGTTTGGTAATAGTAATCGAGAAAAGTGGATTGGTGGAAAATTAATGATGATTTTAATGAATATAATTCTTGAATAATAGTTTAATTGGAATAGCTTGCATTTAAGGACTGGAAGAAGTTGATTGATGCTACTTGTTTTTTTTTTTTTTTAATTGAATAGACTTTATTATTTTAAGTGTTTAAGTTAAATGATCACGATGTTGCGTTAGGATGTGAATATTTTCAGGCTTTTAGGTGGGTTTTGAAGAAAACTTAATCTTCTTGTAACATAGTTTAGCAAAAATGTTTAATTTAATTTAATTTTTTTTTAATAGAGCTGAAGATTCAGTTACTCTCTAGCAGAGAGTATTCACAAATTTGTAAAAATGTTTTTTCCCCACATAGGTAGGATAGTTGTTTTGTATTGTATAAAAAATTTAATAGGATTATCAAAAATGTTTAAAAGGAAAGGGAGGATAATGTTGTGATTGTATGTAAGGAGTGCATAAAATTAGGTAACATGTCTGTGACATAAATATTACGTTTAGTAAAAATATCATATTTTGTATGAAAGAATTGGAAAATAGGAAGATCGTTTTGAATTCGAAATTCGAATTTGAAAAAGGACTTGATTATTCTAGAGATTGTGTATTGAGCTTTAAGAATGAATGGTTGAAAAATTAGAATGAGCAAATACCGAGAATATTATGTAAATGTATTAATGGTTTACTAAATTTATAATTTAAAGTGATATTAAGAGTTTGATTGAAGAAGGAAGAACTCCACAATATCGGTCACACAAGTTCCCTTTCCACAATATATTAATATTTATCTATATATATTATATTTAGTTATTAAAAAATAAACATTAACGTGAAGTTCTGTCTCAAAGTTAAGTTTTTACTATATCCTTTATGTCGCTTATGTTTTTAGCAAGAACATAAAAGTGGAGAAATTTTGCAAATTCCAAATAAACATATGTATATGTATTTATTAATTTACTTTAATTGATAAATTAATAAAAATATAGCTTTTCATAGAAACTAAGGATTTTAAATAGAAATAGAATTTTTTACTGTAAAATTTAAATTAAATATAGACCTTCAATTATTATATTTCAAATATTTTTTTAGATTCGAAAAAATATGACTATCAACGGAATTTCATCCTTTGATGGTCACTTTCGTTTTTGTACTACACTGTACTTATCATCAGGTGTACTACAAATCACTATGTCGTACCACACGCCCGGTTGAGTTCCGCGCCCGGTTGAGTTGTGAAGACCATCCTCGGTCAATCAACGCGTGTAAATTCGAAAAAAAAAATCTATGTTGTACCAGTGTAAAAAAAATAACTTGTCATATGAACAAGTTGTTTTCAATTTGCAAACCCAATATTTATGATAAAAAAGCTCAAAATTAATCCTAACATGTCAACTAAGATAAAGATGGCGTCCGCTCGTACATCGGACATAAAATTTGCACGTGACTTGGCCTATTAGATGCATTGTGGCAGATGGCGCCACCAGAAATAGAGTTGCGACATTCACCCTAAGTACCCTTAAAATTAATTATATATTTGGGAGTCGAAGCTGCTCGCGTCCGTAGGCTTTTACCCTAGTTTCCCTACACGTGGCTCCTGGGTGGTGCTAAACGAGCTGCAGCCCGTCTGGATCGCGACCACAGTGCATGGGTGTAAGGCCAGTTTTGGCTGATCGCGTTTCGGGAATAGCCTGTGTATATCCGGTAGCACATGATTGGCGACCTTGGGCACAGTATTGGGGTTCTGACTTGACGTCTTCGCTTGCTCCCTTATGGGGGGGTACGTTGAACTGCCGGCCAGGGAGACCCGTAGAAACGGTTGTACTGCTGGCCGCCCGCGGTATAGTACAAGGGCCCAATCATAGCTAACCACTATGAGAGGCTGCTCCACCATGCCGCGCATAATCTTGGGTAGAATCGTCGTGCCGGATGGTGACCGGTTTTCGGGACCCGGCGACCTATTCCGGGGGGGTACGGGGGCCCTTCCGTCCGTTGGTTCAGCTTACGTCCTCTGGGGGTTTTGGCGTTGGCCCAGTCTGGTCTGTTCTCCTTTTGCTGTGTCGAGGGTCGTTAATTCTCTTCACGTCTCCTTAACTTTTGCTTCATGTCAGCGCAATATAATAATTCTGGTAATTTAGCGGTGTTTAATCCCGAAAACACCTTCTTTATGGAGTTCACTAACATCCGTGGACTCCATTCTAACTTAAATGCTGTCCACCACCATCTTGAGACAGTCCGGCCTGCACTTTTCTTTTTGACGGAAACTCAAATACACCATCCGGCTGATTCATCTTATTTCCATTTCCCTGGCTATCAGCTTGAGGAAAACTTTCATGCAAAGGCCGGGGTCTGTGTGTTTGTGCGGTCGGACGTGTGTTGCCGTCGGTTGCGCTGTTTGGAGAACCCCTCTTTTTCTGTCCTGTGGGTGCATGTCGGCTCTCTGAGTCTTGTCTACGTGTGCCTATACCGATCTCATAATGGGGACTCTGAGACCACTCGGCTGTTTGATTACCTCAGCCAGGCGGCTGATATCGTTCAAGAGCAGTACCCTGCAGCAGAACTGGTAGTTTTGGGGGATTTTAACGCGCACTATGAATTATGGCTGGGATCCTCCAAGACTGACCATGCAGGAAGGTCTGCTCATGCATTCGCCCTGCTTCATGACCTCTCTCAACTGGTTGTCCAGCCCACCAGGCTTCCAGATGTTGTGGGTCATGCTCCCTCTTTGTTGGACCTTCTGCTGACGAGCCATCCTTCCGGGTATTTTGTGTCGGTAAATGCTCCTTTGGGTAATTCTGACCATTGCCTGGTTCTTTGGTTCCCCACGCCCTCTCACCATCTCCTCGTGAGGTTAAGCGTAAGGTATGACATTACTCGTCAGCAGATTGGGATGGATTGCGTGAGTACTTTGCTTCTATCCCGTGGCGCCAACGCTGCTTTAATGAGTGTGATCCTTCTGCGACTGCCGACGAGATCAGGCTTGGAATGGATTATTACATTCCATCTTCTGTAATCGTCGGTAATCGCTCTGGACGCTCTTGGTTCAATCGCGAATGCTCTGTCGCTGTTAGTCTGAAGCAGAATGCGTATCGTGCTTGGATTAAGGGTTGCGCAACTTGTGATCCTGATGTCAACGCACTTAAAGCAGCTTATAACAAGGCTAACAAGGTTTGCAGGAGGGCGTATCGCGGGGCGGATGCTCAACGTGTTTCGCGGATTGGCCAGATCTTAGTAAACCACCCGACCAACAGTCGAGCTTATTGGGGACTGGCCAAGGCCGTGCAAACGAATTTCTGTCGCCCATCCTTTCCGCCGTCGAGATTTCCTGACGGGTCGCTGGCCCATGAGCCGCTGGAGAAAGCCAATCTGTTGGCTCACATCTTCGCGGCTAATTCCAAACTTGATGATCTCAACACCCAGCCGCCCACAATTCCTTCTTGCGGCTACTCGATGCCTGACGTTGTGATAAGGCAGCGTACTGTTTTACGTGAGTTGAGGTCACTCGATGTGCGGAAGGCTAGTGACTCTGATGGTATCCCAGCGGTGGTGCTGAGGGCTTGTGCAGCCGAGCTTGCGTCTCCTCTTACAAGCCTGTACCGCCTGCCTTTCTCGTCCGGTGTTGTGCCTCAGGCTTGGAGGGAAGCCAACATTTAACCGATCCCCAAAAAGGGGGATCGTTTCGACCCAAACAACTACCGCCCCATAGCCGTCACCTCAGTGCTCTGTAAAATCTTAGAACGGATTGTAAATGTTCAACTTGTCCGTTACCTAGAGGATCACTCTCTTATTAACGATCGTCAATATGGTTTTCGACCGAATCGTTCCACGGGTGATCTTCTAGCGTACGTCATGCACCGCTGGGGTGAGGCTATGGATAAGCATGGCGAATCTTTGGCTGTTAGCCTGGATATAGCCAAAGCCTTTGATAGGGTCTGGCATCGTGGTCTTCTCTCCAAGCTTCGAGCGTACGGTCTTCCTGACAACCTGTGTGCGTGGATCTCTGGCTTTCTGCACGAGCGTAGAATTCGTGTCCTTGTTGATGGTCACAGTTCGCAGTTCGTGTCAGTTAATGCCGGAGTTCCACAAGGCTCTGTACTTTCTCCCACCTTGTTTCTTCTGCATATCAATGATATGCTGTCTTTGGGCTGTATTCATTGCTATGTCACCATACATATTGCTGTACCGTGTCAGTGTAAAAAAAAATCCAATACGGAATAATGCTAAATTTCTGTCAATTATACTATTTTTTCTTTCGAATCGTCTTGAATTAAAAACCATTTATATAATTAATACATAAAAGAATTATAATATACAAAAAACGTATTAACGTAATTAAACAAAATAAACTACATATTCATTTAATTTATGAACGTAAAATTAAAATTAATCACTGTCTGATGAGTCCATAGTGGCTGTTCTCGAAGGTCGACTTTCTTTCACAAAAAATTGGTCCAATGTTTGTTGAAAAGCTTTTTTTTACAACGTAAAATAAATTTCCTTGTAGCAATTGATATTAAGGTTGTATAAAATAAGTATAAAATTGTATTAAATTTGCGTTGATTTTTAGTTAGAAAGGGAATCCCCAAATTTCGATGGCATGGCGCAATTAAAAATAAAGGTGTTGCCATATTATAGGAAATAAAAATTCAAAAAAACATTTAAGACTCGAATCCAAAACAACGCAACTTCGAAAATCTAACGACGCACAGTGAAAATCAGTAAAAATTAAGCAGCGACGCAACTTCGAAAAAAACGCAAAACGAAACGAACCAAAGCGAGGTATTGATGTACTATATCTAGTATCTTAGAATGTCAAGTAATTTTTTCGAAACTTGAAATTTACAATCGATATATTTATTACCAGAGATGGTAATAAATAAAAAATTTAATCTGATTAAAGATTACAAAATGTAGTCGTAATTTTAATTTTCTTGCTCTGTAATCATGATTAAATCCATTTAAAACATTAAGAAATGATAAATGTGTATACGATCTGTGATTTTGAAGTGTTTAAAACATAAATGAGCAAAATGCAGTGATATTAATGGTAAAAAACATAAAATGTAATCGTCAATCATTTTCATTAATCAGATTACTTTTTGCCCATCTACGTTTATTACCCTGATCTATTCGAATGAACAGATACTTAAATAGAGTACAAGAAATAATTATCCGATAATGCTTTCTCACTCTTACTCGGACATTTTATAGTGAACGCCTACGCAATACTCATTGTCAAGTATCAATGGGAGTAAGCGACACAGCAATAGTCTTCTCTTTTTGCCTCGTGACTTTATGCAACGGCGCGGAATTTAAAAACCCTTAAACTTAAAAACCTCCCTAACTTGGTTAATTTAGGCCGGAGGAAAAAAAGTCATACTACCTTTTTTATGTATAATTTTAAGCTCTATATATTTTGCTTACATTTTTTTTCTCTAACTATTACCGTTTTCGAGTATTTGTGGAAAAAAACTTTAATTCATTTTTTTTTAACTCTTGCCGGGGGTTTCAGACACTAAAACCTTTACAGATCGTTTTTATATTATTAGAAGTACAAAATATCAAAAATGCAAACTTGAGTGTCAAAATTTTGATTTAAAAAGTTATTTGACTGGACTAATAAGTACTTACAAGGATTTAGGCACCACATGCTCACCGGTGAAGGAAAACATTGCGAGAAAATCTGTACGACATCTAATAGAAATATCAAATCAAATCAAATTATTTATTGCACTCCACAGTGTATACAGATTGTTACCATGTAATCTATACTAATATTATAAAGCTGAAGAGTTTGTTTGTTTGTTTGAACGCGCTAATCTCAGGAACTACTGGTTCGAATTGAAAAATTCTTTTAGTGTTAAATAGACTATTTATCGAGGAAGGCTTTAGGCTATATAACATTACGATGCAACTATTAGGAGCGAAGAAATAATGGAAAATGTGAAAAAAACGGGAAAAATTATTCATCCTTGAAGGCTTCCATTGCGTGCGCTGCGAAAACGGTACAAGATACCAAAAATATATGTATGAAAGAATTATTCCTCTTGAAATGATCTAAAAAAATCTTCCCGACAGTATATGTCTATCTTTTAAGATTGACTAACTAGAACCGTTTTTATGGTAATCGAATTTGGTCGAAATTAATGCATTATTTGTTAAGAGTTGTATCAACGTAATAATATTAATCTTTATCCAAATAAATGTTTTGTTGATTAAGAGTATTTAATTATGAACAAAATTGTCTTTGACATCACTTAATTTCAATGAACATCATAGAAGATATTACAATAACTTATATAGCAAAACTACGTTTGCCGGATCAGCTATGTCTTGATAAGCGCGAAACTCGAGAACGACTAAACCGATTTGACTGATTTCTTTTTTGTTGTGTTTGTTGAAGTCTGGGGAAGGTTATTACGGAGAGAAAAATTAAAAAAAATGTTTGAAAAAGTCTAAAAACAACACTTTTCTATATTCTCATACAAAAAATTCGTAATAATATTTAAAAGTCAATTTGAACTTTAACACCATACCATAAAGTTTAAATATCAGTGGACGGGTTCCGGGAAGGCAAAACAATTGAGTGACGTATAAATATTAATGTCAATATTTGTCAATTTTTATACATATAGCATTAATGCCAGGTTCTTTCAAACAATTTTCAAAAAAATCTGACGGGGAAGCTATTAACATTAAAAAAAAACAATATGACTTTGTTTTAGAGAAATAGGGCAGAACAAGGTCTGCCGGGACAGCTAGTCTATACTAATATTATAAAGCTGAAGAGTTTGTTTGTTTGTTTGAACGCGCTAATCTCAGGAACTACTGGTTCGAATTGAAAAATACTTTTTGAGTTGAATAGACCATTTATCGAGGAAGGCTTTAGGCTATATAACATCACGATAGAATCATTAGGAGCGAAGAAATAATGGAAAATGTGAAAAAAACGGGGAAAATTATTCATCCTTGAGGGCTTCTATTGCGTGCGCTGCAAAAACGGTTCAAGATACCAAAAATATATGTAAGAAAGAATTATTCCTCTTGAAATGATCTAAAAAAATGTCCGCGACAGTATATGTATATCTTTTAAGATTAAGTCACTAGAACCGTTTTTATGGTAAACAAATTTGGTCGAAATTAATGCATTATTTGTTAAGAGTTGTATCAACGTAATAATATTAATCTTTAACCAAATAAATGTGTTTTTGATTAAGAGTATTTAATAGTGAACAAAATTGTCTTTGACATCACTTAATTTCAATGAACATCTTAGAAGATATTACAAAACCTTATATAGCAAAACAACGTTTGCCGGATCAGCTAGTAACATATGTACGTGCTCTGAGAACAGCGACCAGGTGTGCTCGTAATCACGTTGGTCATGACAGACGCGCAAAGTGGTTAGGCACTAATATATCTCTTCTCACCCCCAAAAGGATACAGTGTGACGTTAAATTATTATTGTACATAATCATATTTTAAGTATTGGTGACCGCCCTTACCATAGTAGATAGGCAAAATATAATCATATTAACAATTAAGATTATACGAGTATTTTGTAATTTTTTTTTTACACTGGCTCGACATAGTTACTACAGAGTACCTGATGGTAAGTACAGTGTAGTCCAAAAACGAAAGCGACTCTCAAAGGATGAAAATCTATTGATAGTCTACATCGTCATGTCGGCCCACATATACCACGACTGAAGGTCTCTAGGTATATCAGCTACTGGATATGCACAAGCTGATCCCGAAACGCGACAAGCCGAAGCTGGTCACTATGACGGGCTTTACACCCATGTACTGTGGTCGCGATCCAGACGGGCACCGGCGCCCTACCACCTCGCTGCTGCTTGTTTAGCACCACCCAGGAGTCACGTGTAGGGAAACTAGGGTAAAGCCTACGGACGCGAGCAGCTCCGACTCCCAAAAAACCCAATATGATTACATTGTGCCCACCAGATGTAAACACTAACGAAACCTCAATTAAATACAAATTTATGACTCATTAACATTTAGAAGGTGTAATTATGATTACAAATTAACTGATAATCGCATGAGTCTAAGGACAAGAACTTATTCAAACGTCCATCTCCTGTTTGAAGCAGGCCTAAAAGTACGATTCAGAGTATGGCAGTCCTGGCGACCCTGTGGCTTCTGACAGGCCGCGATATACCGCAATATCTGAATTGCAACACGAAAAACAACCACTTAATATAGTCTAGACCAGGGCTCTTTAAACTATGGGTCGCGTAGCAAAATTCTGCGGTCGCGAGAAGTTTTCATGTCAAATATTTATATATACCATTTTATAACATCACTAGAGTTAGCGGAATACAGTTGACTTGCAGCGTCTAGACACGCGTCTTGGTTGATTGAACACATATTAAATCCCAATATCGTTCAGCGTTAAAAATTGTTGAAGAGGTCTTACGTCCAGCAGTTTCAAACATTCCACCAAGATTTGATTTGTTATACAATAAAAAACAGGCACATGTCATTTTTTTTTTTAATTTAATATTACCACGCAGCTACTTGAATATATTCGAGCGAATTAAGACAGAATCCACTTATATATTTGAAACTATAATAAATACAATTTTATAATTTTTTGTGCAATTTTTAAATTTAGATTTTTGTATGTTTCAAAATGAATTCTAAAACTATATATTTTCATATGTATATTGTTACCTAATAAATAAATCATCAAAAAATATTAATTTATTTTTCTTTTATATTTGTATGGAGTCGTCAAGAAACTCGCAATCATAAATGGGGTCGTGAATCACAAAAGTTTAAGAAGCCCTGCTCTAGACTCGAATGATTTTTAAATACCTGCTGATGCATATCGAAGACCAGATGAGCTCTGTCCGATATCATGAGCCTGCTCTGGCAACCGGCCATCCCTTTTAGCTCATTCTTCTTCAACTCCTCAAAGAGACCCGGTAGATGTATCACCACGCCGTTACCTGTGAAAAAAGCATTGTATGAAGCACCCAATTTTTTTTAATTAAATATTTTTTTTATGTGACTCTCTAATGCCTTTCTCAGATCCTTTCCGTCGTTAGAATGACTATTTCATCGTGTCGCTTTTCGGGATCAGCTTGTGAATGTACAGTTGCTGATATTCCTAGAGACCTTCTATCGTGGTATACATACGCCAACATGGCTATAGCAACTGTCAATAGATTCGTTACTTAGCGATCACTGCCATTTTTGGAATACGCTATACTTTCCAACAAATGCATTATAGTTACTTTGTCAAATCAGTATGTAAAAAAACTTCTACAATCAATTTTATCGATACAAAGGACCTAGTCAGAGTATCATTCTGTATACGATATTGATAGTAGAAAATTGCAAAACGTAAGGAATTGACATGGCTGATGATACAATATTTCGAATGCTTATAAAAGTCAATTCAATACATTTTTAAACTCCATGCAAAAATTGGGGTGTTATAAGTTTAAATCGTGTATCTGTGGCTCTAATGATCAGTGTATTTACTCCTGTGGCATTATTATTCCTAAACGGATAAAACTTTGGCTTAACAGGTGATTTCGTCAAGAGTGTTTGTTCTTAGTTATGATTTAAGACAGTCGTATCGTCGTTTATTACAGTAGTTTTATATTCATGATTAATTTTCTCCGCTTTCATTGTTACCGTGACAAGCTCTGCATTCACGCACCTAACATAAATTTTATTTCATTTTTAAACAAATAATGAATTTTATTTTGCAATACCACGCGATCTCAAAACAGTAACCCAAAAAGTTCCAAAGCTAACATCCGAATAAAACAATATGACATGCGACATAAATTGCTGTAACCTTGCAAATTACTTATTCAGTCGTAACAATACCATTAATTCAGGCATCGTTGTGGTACAGCGGTGCCTGGCATTCGACGGTACCAAACGGTAATGAAATAAATATATCATTACATATTGTAATTACGTTGCGGACGGAATTACATAAAGAATCCAAAAAAACGAAATTACTTCAACATAAGGGTCGAACTGAACGCGCCGGGAATCTCCCAGCCCCCGCAATGTCACTTGTGTCATAAAATACGGTTAGCATATGACACACACACACATGTGCCAAAAATACAGCCATTTTTTTTATCTTTATTGGGCAGTGACCACATCACGCCTGATAGTAAGCATGAGACAGTCCAAAAAACAACAACGACTATCAAAAGTAGAAAGTAGTCGCAGCGATCATGCCGGCCTACACAAATATCTCTTCACGCTTTATTTAAAGGACCCCATAACATAGGACGATAGGAACACGCTCCTTGGAAGACTATTCCACAGGCCTACGACTCGGCAAAAATGTGATTAAAATGTTTTTAAACAATGAACAACATGACATACAATGATTCGACGTGAGTTTGCTCGTCTTGATCTCTTAACTATAATTATGACATTTCTGTCATACACCTTATCAAGAAATGTTATAAAGTTAAAAACACGTTAGAACAAGATGAGCACGAATGAGATTATGAAAACGAATTAACATATGTCGCTAACTTTGATCAGTATGTTTTGTTCTAAATTATTCTTTCATATATTTCTTAATTCCATGTCTTTATAGCAACAATTAAAATTATTGGTTGAAATATATACTAGTGATGCCACGAATAGTGAAATGGCCGAATACCAAATACCGAATATTCGGCAACGCTGTCGGCCGAAGCGCCGAATATTCGGCCGCCGAATATTCCTGGAAGTAGTGTGTTTAGTAATAATAATAATCTTTATTTCAACACAAAACTTATACAAATACACAGGGTGATAAGTCTCACCAATTAAGTAAATCTTGTCTCTGGTGAGACTCGCACTTCCGTTCGGATTATTCAAGAGTGTTTTGTGTTTTTATATGGATATTCACGGTATAAGTTTATTAGTATGTGTGTGTGTGAGAGAGGTTATTTTCTGAGGCTGGTAACATTTACGATGAAAAGCGTAATCGTTTGCTATCAAAAAATGCTGAAAAGCTTGTTTTTATCCATCACAACTTACCACTGATCAATTTTAATTACTGAAGTGCTGTAATTTGTAAATAAATACATAACTTTGAGTAATATAACGTGTCTTTTTTACATGATTTGGTATTCGGTATTCGGCCGAATAGTACGTATTATTCGGCCGAATACCGAATAGCAAAAAAAGTGGCCGAATACCGAATAGTTGCCGAATATTCGTGGCATCTCTAATATATACTACCCGGGAACTCAAACAAATTTTAACCGAAAAGATGATGTCGGACTATACTCATGATTCACATCAAATACAGGCCAGGTTTTTACGATCTTGTATATGGTGGTTTAGTAATAATTTTTTTCAAAGATGAAAAGTGTTAATTTTTTGTTAATGTAGATCCAAATGAATATTTTTCCTGCATGTCATGTCACTTTAATAATGTCGGGAGGTTTCAGTTGGCCACAAACTACTAGTATCTGCCTCTTTCCGTAAAAAAGGCTTTCCATATGGCGTATAAGCTCCTAATGAATTAAATAGAGTCAAGATCTGGGCTTCTTCAACAGGGATCAGGAAGTAACTCCATTCGGATTTTCATACAAACGCAAACGAAAAATGTTTATGCACTCATTTTATGTGGATTGGTTTATTTAGACTGGCAAAGAATTTTCGTAATAATATCAAACACATAATTCAATTACATTGTGAAGTATCGGTTTTAAAATTAAAGATTGTGTTTAATGTAGAGAGTTCTTAAAGATAAGCACGCGCAATAAAACCTATCAACGATAACGCACGATAAATTACGAAATCTGTTATCTTGACCATAGAAAACCTTGTAAATCATTTTCAGAGTATTTCTAAAACGTAACACATTTGATGAGACATTTCATTAAGCCAAGTCTACTATTGAAACTTTATACTCAATCTTCAATCTTAAATCTATTAAAATAAGAATTATTTTTTAACTTTTGGAGCCAATTGCTAGAATGTTTCATGAACACAGTTTACAATTCACGTGTGAATGCGGCTATATATGAAACATTTGCTTAGGGATTTTCCTCCTTTAACCTACTAATTAACACGACGAACTTCGTACCGCTATAAATGTCGTATTTCCCTTCTCACTTTCTTCTGTTTTCCTTCGCCCCTCCTCTCTCTTACCCTTCCCCTCCCTTGTTTATATTCTTTATAGCTTTTCAAAATGTTTATAAATATCTAGTGACTAATTTACCCACATTACTTGTTTGCTTCATTTATTTATTTTGCAACGTAGCATGTGTCCTGTCCAACTACATTTTATATGTTCTATATGAGTTATTGTATCTCTTACTTTTGTCTTTCTTTTTATTTCCAGATTTCGGATTCTGTCAATAAACCTGATGAGACTAAACATGCTTCTTTCCATTGCTCTTACTGTTTTAGCAAGTTTTCTCTATGTTTGACCATGGTCCAATACAGTCATAAAAAACTTTATCAGTATTCCACCTAGTACTTACGTTTTAGTACATTACTTGACCTATATGATCCATCATTTTATTAAAAAATACGCTTGTGAGAATCAATCACTGATAACTCTGACAAGTGCCAATTGCCGATTCAAGGTATTACAACATATTATTACCTATCAAGGTGTAAACTTTACGGGATATTACTTCCTTAGTAGATTAAGTTACGTTTGTTTTTATTTTATGAGATTGATTTATTAAATATTTTGTTTTTATATTAGCAATTTTCTTGAATCCGTTACCTTTCATGACCAGTGTATAAATTTAGATAAGTATTATACTTTTTATTTAGAAGCCTTCTGTTATATCATGGGTTCGAGTTTTTTACGGTAATCGGTTTACACGAAGTGAATTTTTGTAAAAAAAAATGATTAAAGTAATAATATTCCTTTATACGTGTACTATAATAGCTGTGTCCGCTTAAAAAGCTCAGGGGTAAGACCGTACTCCGCAACAAGGCTACACGACATCTGCACAGTATGACTCTAAATTGTTTATATGAAACATCACATTACAAAGGTGCGAAGTTCATCATAGTGACGCGCTCTGGGCTGTCGCGTTTTGGAATTCGCTCGTCTACATTTACCTGAACATATACCAGAAGACTCAGACGAAATAATATTCGATCAGCGATAAAGTTAGTAGAACAGCGCAAAACGTATCGACGTAATATTTCGAAAGCTTGTATCAAACCCATACATATTGCACTTTTCTACAAGCGTTATCGCTCATTGTATTTTACCCTGTCAAAGTCCTCTAGAGACTTTCAGTCGTACTATACATAGACCAGGATGCAATGGCATCTGTCATTATACTCTCGTCCTTTAGCGGTCGCCGCTGTTTTTGGACTACACTGTACTTAATATTAAGAGATGTCCAGTTATTTTGCCATAGTAATATAAATGATGCACACACAATGTGCGGCAGCGGAATATAACGACAAAGTTGAGACTTTATCGATAATATCGTGCCATTGTCGCCCCGCGTAGCGTTGTATTATTCCGCTGATACATATTGCAATCTTACCCTATAGCTAAATGAAATTCTTACCTATGACCGATGTGCATTTTGGGTTTATGATGCCACTGGGAAGCAGATGGAAATCGAACTCTTTCCCGTCGACGACCACCGTATGGCCAGCATTGTTACCGCCCTGGAAGAAATAAAGTATGATCTAATATGCAGTGTTATCATACTTCTACGTTATTTGGTTTCGTCCTATTTTCAGTAAACGACAAACATTTTAAAGTAGGCTGAAATAGGTGAGCTATGGAGCGGGATACTCGGAGTATTTCTGCGCGATAAAATTCTTAATGAGATCATTAGGCAGGGGACGAAAGTGGCCGCTATACCTAGCTGATCAAGCAAGTTCAAGTGGCAATATGGCGGTCATATTCGTCGTAGAATTGACAACCGTTGGAGTAAACAAGTTCTAGAGTCGTAACCGTATCTCGACAAGCGTAGTGTGGGACATCCAGAGGCAAGATGCAGCGACAATGTGCGAAACGCTGCTGGATGTTTCTGGCAGCAATTACCCTAGAACAGACGAATGGCGACGTTTGGGAGAGACCTATGTTAAGCAGATGAAATGGTTGAAATGCTCTTTATCTTCAAAGCCCCAATCGAGTAATACCTGTTCAATATCGCTGCATATACTTAATGTTTTACATACCAATTCAACTAATATTTAAGAAATTACTGCATTATATGTACAATAATGAAATGCTGTAAATATTGGGTATTTCGATAACAGTTGCCTTATCTGTAATAACTAATTTCCTCTGACAATTGACTATAAGCAAATTACGATGGAGGCGGCTTTCTGAACATTGATTAGAAGAAAATGACAATGGTTTATTATTACTCCGCAAAACTAATCAAAGATTTAAAGTTCATGGCAGACCGAAAAAACAGTATAACGGGGTTTTTAATTCATTTACAGTATTGGCGATTCCATCGGGCATATGAAGTTACGGACTCATATAGTACCAACCAGAGTCTCGTATAAGGTCGGCAGAGGCCCAAGTGTGAGATTTCTTGAATTTACTTTTGGAATTAGTTACAATTTATAAACGTCAAACTGTAGAGAGCTGATGTTTCTTATTATAAACTATCCTGTGGTGGCAGTAAGCAAAATCGTCATAAAATTTGACGTTTAAAAACGTAAGCTAATTCGAACAGTAAATTTTTAAAAACTGACACTTGGGCGTCGGAGTAAAACCTGTAACCTGGTGAAGTTGTAAAGGCCCACCATAGGCATTACCATTAGATCCCGTCAAAAGAAAACCTACAGATACTAACAATATTAGCCCATAGTACAATCAATAATTTTGTAATAGTTATTGTCGCAAGCAATTTCAAACACCGTTTGCAAAAGCATGTTAAGCAAAAGAATGTGCTCAACACATTTCTGTGAAGTCAAATAATCAAAATGTATAAATCACGTACAAAACATTAACACTTCAAACTAATCTATTTGGGGATTAATCTTATTATATATTAAACTTTAATCGTATTTACAGTTTACAAATACGTCTATTTATTCACATAAAAAAATTATAATAACTCCCAATATTCAATTGAGCACGACTGGCATTCTATTATCAGGCATTCGCAAGACATAACTTCGAGTTGTGAACTCCAAAACTAATGGACGAATGGCATGTTCAGATTTTTAACGGATCTTTTATTACCATAAACACTTCCTACTTTACCTGACTGGTTAATTCGATTATATCTCTACTTACTCTTTACTGGAGGGCATTACACATCTGTTTAACTTTTGTCATTACCATTGGTATTCTATTCCCTAAGTAATTACTTGGTTGAGTGAGGATCTTCGTTATAGTAAACATTTTTCTAACAGCACATTCGATTCAATTTGTATCTATGAAACAATATTCTGAAAAAGTGGCTACCAGAGATCCTTGTCGACTTTTATTGATACATGTTTCATTCTAACCGATAGGATTCTATTTCTGATCGATTTGTAAGAGCTTGTAACAAGCTTATTTGCAACTTTCTGGTAACGGAACTAATTTTAAGCGCTTATGGGAGAAATAGGAACACGATAAACTACCAATGATCAGAAGTGATTGCCATAAAAACATAATAGAAAGAATGTCAAGGGATATTAGAGTGATACTATACTTAGATTCAGATATCAACAAGCAGCAATTGATGAAGTGATTCTTAGGTGCAGCCAACGTGCCCTCGTATAGAGTCTACGCAGAGATGGGCAAAATGTAATCTGATTAATGATTACAAAATATAGTCGTAATTTTAATTTTATTGCTCTTCAATCATGATTAAATCCATTTAAAACTTTAAAAAGTCATAAATATATATGCAATCTGGGGTTCCGTAGTGTTTAAAACATAGATGAGCAAAATGCAATCACATTAATGGTAAAAAATGCAAAATGTAATCGTAATCGTTTTTATTAATCTGATTACACTTTGTCCATCTATGAGTCTACGTGTGTATCAGAGATAAGGAATGGCAGCTCCTAAAGCTGCAATAATTATGTAATTTTACCCGTTTTTCAATTAAATCTTTGCTATATCTTTTATTTTATCAGGAGTCATCTTTACCCTTTTTCGTTGTACATAGTTCTCTCTAAATATGTCCCGATTAAAAGGTGCTTCTTTGAAATTAACCATGTCATTCTCACTAAACGAACAAGCAAAAAATTATTACAAATAATAACACAATTTGAAACTCGGTAAGTAGTACGTTACGTATTTCTATTTTAAAAAAACTTCAATGAGCATGTGACACCGAGCCACACCTCCAGTTTTAAATATAGCACGACCCTCCTGTCTCAGTCGACCCCTTGTGATGTTGAAGGTCAAAATCATCCATATTTACATCAACAATAACGTGACCTTGTTAAATTAAAATGGATTCGAAAATTAAATATTTTGACATCTTATCTGTCTATACCTACATTTAAAAACATGTTTTTATCTGTGGCACAATCGTTTAACAATGTGCATAATTTACCTAAGTCTTGTCTTATGTAATTTTCTTATCTTACACGATCTTGCACGGGACATTTGTAAACGATCCTAATTGGGAAGGTTTCATTGGAATTTCACCAACATCATCCTACCCTAGTCCACTATTGGACACAGACCTCTCTAATAAGCGCTATTGAACACGTTCTTCTGCTCTTTTCGTATAATCTTTTCGTTTAGGAACCCGTTACCTCCAACGATCTTCGGCTCTTTAGTGTACATAGTCAGGCCACTGACATTTAAGCTTGTTAAAACAGATGGCTATGTTGATTACTTTGATTCTCTATAAGATAACCTTATTGATATATAGGAGCTTGTAAATTTTTTGTTATAGCATATATTTTGCGAGGTAGTAGGGCGTCGGTGCCCGTCTGGATCCCACCACAGTCCATGGATGTAAAGCCCGTCATAGTGACCAGTTTCAGCTTGTCGCGTTTCGGGATCAGCTTGTGTATATCCCGTAGGTCATTTACCTAGAGACCTTCAATCGTGGTATATGTGGGCCAACATCACGATGTAGACTATCAATGGATTTTCATCCTTTGATAGTCGCTTTCGTTTTTGGACTACACTGTACTTACCATCAGGTACTCTGTAGTCACTATGTCGAGCCAGTGTAAAAAAAAATAAAAAAATATATTGAGCATGACGAAACCACGCAGTTGCCTCACTGTCAAGTTAGGAATAGACCTAAAAACTATGTGTTGATTTGCATGACCAAAACATGACATACTTTTTAAGTTTGCCTATTGCTTCCAAACTCTCAAAAATATGTATTTTATCTAACGTAAAGATTGCGAGAAATTATTAAAGCGGACAAACCCATAGGCGACACAAGCTATAATAAACGATATTTGTTAATTGTAATGTCTAAATGTTCTAATTTAAACCTTATTAAATATATTTCGTCATTCCACGATTACACAGAAAATAACAATGTTTTTCTTTTCTTTTTTCAAACAATAATGAAACCGTGAATAACGTAACCTTGAGTTTAATGTAGTTTTAGATTTCTCTTGTACACGGCAGCATAAACAACATAGCTCAGTTTTGCGATTTCTAAAACTTCAAGCGATATTAGCTAAATTTTACTGAAAATTATGGAATTGCTGTAAAGATCGTTACAAGAAGAATTTTTCTGTGTACAACTAATTAACCAAGTAAAAATTTTTCAAAGGTCCGTCCGTCCATCATAGGAATAAAGCCCGAATGTACGACAGATTTCTATTGATAAAAAAAAACTTGGGAGCTCCTTTCGTGGCATGTAAACTCGGGCATAAGTGAAAACTGTAGTCTTCCGGGAATTGAATATATACCACAAGATATTTTTTTTATTTATACTGGTTCGACAAAATGACTAAAGTATACCTGATAGATAGCCCAGAGTGGTCCAAGAAAGGCAATGACCACCAAGGGACGTGAATTCATTGACAGCCGCTATAGCTATATCAGAGTAAATATACTTCGACTGAAGGTCGCTAGGTATATGAACAGCTGGAAGCACACAAACTGATCCCGAATCGAATCAGTTTGATAATCCTCAAACTTGTTTACTGTACTTGTGATCTAGTTTGGGATTCGCCTTACCACCTCAAAACACTAATTTATCCCACTCTCCTTATATGACCATGTATATATAAATTTTGACTGTTTTCTCGTCAATAAATATTAGTAACAGTTGTGCAATGTGGAAATGTTCCAACAACTAGCTAAACAAATATGCTGTTACACATTGCAACATAGTAATTGTACTATATTTCACATTGATAGTATTTCGCGAGCAGACATTTTATCAAAAACATTTCAAGATGTTTACCTACAAAACGTTGCTTCCTTATTACAGACTTGATAACAGAGTCGATAAAGATAACTTCTATCAGAGGTCCATACAAAATACGCATTTTGCAAATATTTTATACCTAACTTCAATATGTGACTTATTATTCCCACTACCCACCCTATGATATTGGATCCCTTAAAGGAAGAGTGAAGAGATATTTATGCAAGGCACCATAATAACTGTAGCAATCAATAGGTTTTACTTTACTGTTAGCATAATAGCATAGTTGTCTTTTGGACCCCACCATGTTTATCATAAAGTGTGGTCACTATACCCAGTGAAAATTAAAAAATAAATTACATTATAAACATCAGAGTGTATGGAGTTCATGTTTCACAAGCTATCCAGTTGAAGAGGTGATCAAAATTTTCATACCATTTAATGTTTACAAACTTAAGCTGATTCTAGAAGTAAATCTCACATAAGCAAAACAACATATGTAAATATAATAAATCTCTCACTTGGACCTTAGATAATCCAAACATATCACAAAAAAATTGATATAGAGGCATATGAGGCAATTATGTGTTCTCCCAGTTATGCATTAATATGCTGTGGACTATTAGATATAAGGCCCAAAAGTCCACCAAAGCATCAGTGCAGTTGTATCAGTAATGTTTTCCCTCTTCGTATTTGTGAATAAACATTATAAACCTAAAAGTAGGATTAATGTAGCGGAAATTCATACCTTTCAATGTGTATACAGGGTAACACTTGTAAAAGAAAACAGAAACATAGAAATAACAGAACAGGTCAATTGAGAAATAATGGCATCAATAGCATGCACAAAGTCATTTTCATACTTGTATAAAAGATTAATGAGAAAGATATGACAAGAACCTACAATATTAATGTTAGTGATAATGAAGCCTACTGAGACATATATATAGACCAAATAAAAGGATCCTAATGGTGAATAATGTCAGGAGGAATCTCAGTCATTGAGAGTATATCAAGAGATTAATTTATGTTAAGAAATAAAAGGGGGTTTCCAGTACATCAGTAGAGAATCTGTATAAAGATTCAGACATAGATATAAACCCTTAAAACTTATCAAACCAATTGGAGACACAATAATATTACTAATTTTGAAATGTAATTCAATTACCATACAAACAGCCAAGTTTTTTGATGCACAGGTAATTTGCTTTTTTATGTAGATATAAAAACTTACAAACTCAGTACAACAGTATATGAAATATGGAGGCCAGGCAGACATCACATGTAAATACACACATGATATAATTTAACTATAGTATGATTCATAAATTGACTATATACATTGTTAACTCAACCAATGAAGACTGTACATTGCTCTGTTAAATGGAATGACCTATCATTATTTAAGTAATGTCATATCAAAGTAGTTACAATTAGTTAAAACTAGATATTGGTTTATTTGGAATTGAAATCACATATATGTAATAAATTATTTAAATTAGATAATGGCCATATTTGATAATATTGTTTTATTAGATAAAATAAACTTCTTATTATTTTTTTATACAAATCAAATAATTTATTGCACTCTACAATGTATTCAGATTTTTCATTAACAACTATGGACCCTGTTGGACATGGCATCAATATAGAAAGAAGAGGGCTTCAACATTAGTAAGGCACCATACCCCTTTTCTATATATTTTTTATAAATTAATACTATATGCTATACTACTACTATACTTTGTAATACTATATATTTATAAATACTATGTAATAATGAATGCCTTTTTTTTTTGAGCAGCAGCACATTGTCGATAATCAATGACCACACCCAATATTGAGTACAGTGTAGTCCAGGAATTATGATTATCTATATATCAAAGGCATCTAGGTATACAGATAAGTGGGAGTACAGTAACTGATCCTGAAAAAACAATGGTTGAATAGAGGAATAAAGTGGTTAAGGTTCATGGATTGTAGCCACATAATGATGCCCAACCATTTCATAATAGAGGTGGGCAAAAAGAAATCAGATTAATGATCCCAAAATTTAATTGTAATTTTAATTTTGTTACTCTGTAACCAGTATTAAAACCCTTTTAAACATTAATAAGTCATAAATTTGTATGTAATTGAAGATTCGGTGGTTCTTAAAACATATATGGGTAAAATCTAATCATATTAATAATGAAAAATGGAAAATTTAATCATAATTGTTTTTCATTCATGTTTACATTTTGCCCATCTATGCTTCATAATATATTTGAACTACAGTTTTTCCTATACTTATACTAGTAAGTTTTTATTTTATATGTTACATATAGATGAAAATTTCCAAAAATACTGTTTTCATCCACATATATTTTCCTGCTTATATGTGCTAACGGTTGCGAAAACATATGTTAAGATACAAAAACTCAAAATAGCAAACTATTTGGAAGATCCGAATTTAGCCAAGCCCTAGCACTAAAGTTGAAAAAAACTAATTTCTCATCAGTCTCTGGGGCAATAAATGTCCCAGACCTTGGCAGAAATCCACAATTAACGCTCGGTGATTCCGCAAGGTCTATTTATGTATACAAATACGCACTATTATCACACGATCACATGACGACGTAGTTTTAAATATACAAATAATTGTTACATAATTTCTGCCCGGATAATACGGGTTCACACAACATTCAACTAAATGTTCCCTGGGAAGATGCTACTCGCGTCTTTTACGTAGGAAAACATTGTAACTACTTTTAATATTTCTAAGCAAATGTTGGACGTCTGCCAACAACACATGTTTCATATAAAAAATGTTAGATGCCAAGAAATTTTATTATATTAAAAATATTTATATTTTATTTATTTTATTTACTACAATAATTTTAATAACAGAACCTAAAATATTGTGACAGTTTCGTGAAATGTTATTTTCAAATATATTTGTTTTTCTCAATAGGAGATGTGAGATACATCTTTCGAATAAAATATTTATATTTATTATAATATTTTTTTACTAACCTGACAACGGCACACGATGTCTGAATTAACAGCAAGTAAGTCTACTACTTTTCCTTTACCTTCATCGCCCCACTGTCCACCCAAAACAACAGTAACTTTATTTTCCATTTTTGATTTATTGCACGGACACATATAAGATACGTCGCCGTTAACTTCGTTTTGCTTCGAATTTATTGTCGAAGCCATTATTTATAAAAATTATGGACTATTACAATGAAGCCCGTGACATGCGGCGGGATTCACGGCAGCAAAAAGATTTTTAAGTTTTGTTATCTGACAACCGTTTAATATTATTTATAATCTATGGCTTTGTGGCTAGAGTTTTGTGTTGCCATTCATACATATGTAAACTCCCTTTATAGGTAGTAAGCATTATAGTCACGAACTAAATAGACAGCGCTACAATGTTGTGTACAAAGATTAATTAAATATATATGGTAAGTTTTCAAATCGAAAATACACTCACTGCCACTCCAGCTACGTAATACACTGCAACTAACTACAGCATAGACACATACACACACATTATGATTCGAACAATACATATTTTCTCTTCAATGAAAATCGGTAATTGATGTAAATATTTCACCTGAAACAGTTAAATGCCACCTAAATATTACTTTCTCCATGATGGAAAGAAAAAAGAGAAACAAGGTATGGATCCATAGTAAATTTGTTTGGTCTCACTTTTTCTCTAATGATATTCAAATATCTGTAACCGCATTTCTATTATATTCCTTTCTCAGATGATGAGGAAATCCTGGCTGATTTCAGTTTAGGCGACGTTTAGAAATCATGTCAAGCAGATGCAGGCTCGATAACTTAATAACATAACTTGATATCAGAATATCACTAGTCTACTAAACTAAAAAAACATCTATAAAAAACAACTATGTGAAAATAAAAGAACCTCGTATTGAAAATAAGTTTAATATATAAATAATGTTTTTTTTTACTTTTTCTTATCCATCATTCGAGTAAGGAGTTAATGTTCTAATGCAAATAGATGTAAGAATAGTTTACCTGAAAATAAAAAATATGACATAATAATAATTTACCACATAATATGTTGTATTTATTCTAGACATATAGATATATAGAGTACTGAGTAATGTAGTTAAGATTTTGGCAGTTTTTGGTCCCACCAACGTTTTTTAGTCCGCTTGGGCCTTTAATTCCGTGAATTTTAAGGTAACGTTATGGCCTACCATAACCTCTAGAGTCTAGATTATTTAGTGTGAACTATGACGAAACGGTGCGAAAATGTTTAAAGTTATCATTCACTTGTACGAATTACCACACCACAAACATTACTACAGCACACCAGAACAGAACCAGCGCATTATAACAGCAAGCGAAAAAAAAAAGACAAAGTAATTAAAAAAAACCCTGACATTTGTACAAATAAAAATCTAAGAAACATATTAAAAAACCAGAATTTGTTTTAATTTTCCTTTCCTATTTCCATTACCATAATAATTGTAAAGATATTTTAAATTACGGTTAATTTATATCTTCATTGTAAAAAAAAATCTAATTTAAGACCTTGGTAATCAAAAATTATTTATAATCAATTAAATAAAAGTATATTAAATATTGTTATTGTAATATTCCACCTTCGCTTGTGCACAGATGAAGTGAGAAAACTTTGTGTCCGCTTCTGTTGAGATTTGAGAAGCACTTCTGCAATTCTAGTGGAGCATCATTGCTGTGTATATGTCGATAATTTCTCATCCTTATTTCATCTGACAATATCACCATTCCAATTACAGCTGTCAACTGTCATTGCAATATTTTTTTTTATTTATGGCTTTATTCCAAGGACTGGTCCTTTGTGACTTCGCCAATGTCAGTGTAATAATTAAAAAGCGAGGAAAGTTGGCCGGTTATGCTGTTTCAAATGTGCTTAAGTAATTGGACGGATGTCAAGTTGTACTATTTATCTTGAGATTGTCCGGTACCTAGAACAAAACAACACAAACTAACTACAACATCACAAATATATACATAAATAAATATACAATAGGAAACACATTTAGACATAACAAGAAGGAGTTAGTAAAATTATAACCTAATATTAAAACGGGTTATGTACTGGAGCAAAACATGAACAAAAGGGGAATCTATTAATTGGAGAAGGGAACTAAAGTTGGTAAGACGGGGGATGAAATTAGGGAGAATATCATATAATGAAGTGGAATGGTTGGGACAAGAAAAAAATATGTGTTCAAGTGTACCCTCATCAATTCCGCACTCGCAGAGGGAATGATCTCTTACCCTAATTTTGTGAAGGAACACTGGTGAGCAAGAATGGCCTAAGCGTAAGCGGCAAATGGTAGAAGTTGAATGTTTGTTACTGTTAAAGTATATAACTACTACAGTAAAACCTATGTTATATCTGGCCATAAATGAAAAATAGTCTAATATAATTTTAAAGTAAGATTTGACATGTATTATTGTGTGTAACATGTAATGGATATATTTGTGCTATATAAAATAAATTTATTGAGATTATATCCAACCGCTACTTTTATTAACATGGTAGCAGAGGTCCGTGGTTATTAAAAATGGTTA
Organism: Automeris io; assembly: GCA_036320925.1. Taxonomy (NCBI): domain Eukaryota; kingdom Metazoa; phylum Arthropoda; class Insecta; order Lepidoptera; family Saturniidae; genus Automeris; species Automeris io. The sequence continues at coordinate 2,786,957 of JAUDJH010000018.1, forward strand.
TTGAAAAATAGCGGTTGCTGTTTGAATGTCGTTTTAATGGTGAGTTAAAAGTAAAATAATAATAATTATGGAGAATAGTAAAGACGAATTCCATATACAAATTTTTGATGGAACGAATTACGAAAAATGGTTGTTTAGAATGAAATTATTTTTACAAATGAAAAATTGTTTGCAATCCATTAAAAATGAAGTAAAACCTGAAAATATTAAGGAAGACGACTGGAATATGATGGATATTAAAGCTAAGAATTATATTGTTAATAGCGTAAATAATATACAACTTGACATAATTATAAATGAGAAAACTGCGTTTAATATGATAAAGAAATTTAATGAAATGTATCAATTAAAAGGATGTGCTAACAAATTATTAATTAAACGAAAAATTCTTGAAACCAAAATGAGCGAAGATGATGATCCCATTGAATTTCTACAATTATTCGAAAAGCAGGTAAATGAATTAAAGAATTCTGGTGAAAATGTTAGCGAAGAAGATAGATTGAACTATTTATTGTTATCCCTTCCAAAAACTTTTGACCATATTGTTAATATAGTAGACGCCATGCCTAAAAAGGAACAAACGGTAGAATATGTCAAGTCGAAATTAATTTTAGAACAGAAAAAGAAGGAAACAGATGCAGGACCAACATTCAGTGGTACTAGTACGCATCAGCGGAAGGAAAGATTATGTTTTCTTTGTCGTCAAATAGGACATTATAAGAGAGACTGTCCAAAATTATACAGCAATGACCATGGTCAATATCAACGTAGTGGAAGGCGAGGAAATTATCGAGGCAGAGGAAATAGAGGCTACAGAGGACGTGGTAATGGTACATATAATAACACAAACAGGTATGACTCTAAATATGGAAATTCATCTATGGGATTCAATGTCGAAGTAATGACAGCTGATACAAATGAAAACGGTCGTTCTTTAGCATGTATAAATTGGCTTTTAGATAGTGGTTGTAGTGATCATATTGTAAATGACGATACATTGTTTACATATGCAAGAAAATTAAATAATCCGGTAGATATTAAAGTAGGTGATGGTTTTGGTCTGAGATCAGAAAAGATTGGAAATATAGTTATGTATTGTCAGGGAAAAGGTAAATTAAATAGGATTGAGATTGAAAATGTGTACTATGTTCCAAGCATGAAACGAAACTTATTAAGCGTATCGCGTATTGCAGATAAAGGCAACATCATTAAATTCTTTAATGACAATGCGGTAATATATAATAGGCAAAAAGATTTGGTAGTTATGGCTAGGAAAAACAATAAACTATATGAATTAAATGGAAAGATATTTTTTAATGATATAAGCTCTTATAGTAGTAAAACAATGTCTGTAAAAGAGAAATGGCACAGATTATTAGGTCATGTAAATTTTTCAAAATTAAATGAAATGTGTAAATATAAATTATTGGAAGGTTTACCAGAACAAATAGAAAATGATCACGTGCAGTGTGAAATATGCCTAATGAATAAAATGACTAATTTACCATTCGAAAATAATAGGCGAAGGGCAACTGAAATTTTAGAAATAATACATACAGATGTTATGGGACCAATAACACCAATAGGCAGAGATGGTAAGCGATATTTTGTATCTTTTATTGATGATTACAGTAGACAGGCTTCAGTGTGTGTAATAAAGAATAAAAGTGAGGTTTTTGAATGTTTTAAGTCATTTGTTAACAGAGTACAAACACAAACAGGAAAAAAAGTTAAAGAACTAAGATGTGACAATGGACGTGAGTATTTAAATAGAGATTTTTATAGATTTGCAAATGATTATGGAATTTATATCAATCCAGGTCCAGCTTACACTCATCAACTTAATGGAGTGGCAGAAAGATATAATAGGACAATTATGGATCGTGCTAGATGTTTAATGTCAGAAGCCAAAATAAGTAAATTTAATTGGCCAGAGTGTGTATTGACAGCAGCATATTTAGGAAATAGAATACTTACTAATACGTCACAAAGAAAAAGTCCATTTGAAATATTTTATGGTAGGAAACCAGACATACGAAATTTAAAGATTTATGGTAGTCAATGTTTTGTGCGAGTACCTGATGAAACCCGAACATCAAAGTTAAGCCCGAAGGGAATAAAAGGAGTATTAGTTGGTTATACTGATACTGGCTACAAGATTTTAATAAATAATAAAATAGTAATAAGTCGGCATGTTACGTTCATAGATTCAGAAGCACAAGTGATTAAATTCCAAGATGAAGAAATAAATGAAAAGCAAGAAAATGTTAAGCTTAATGAAAATGAATTGAGAAAAGAGACATCAAAAGATAATGAACAAAATGATGAATTTTTTGATACTATAGATGATGATGAAAATGATATAAAGAAGAATTATAACATTAAGAAGGTAATTACGCCAAGTCGTCCAAAAAGAGAAAGGAAAATGCCTGAAAAATTTAATGATCATGTTGTTTATGTAAATGTATGTGATGTCGGAGTACCAAATACATATGAAGAAGCTATGAATAGTTGTGAAGCACAAAAGTGGAAGAATGCGATGAAAGATGAGATTCGTAGCTTAGAAGAAAATTTAACATGGACAATTGTTGAAGAACCAATAAATAAGAAGATAATAGAGGTTAAATGGATTTTTAGAATAAAATCAAACGGTAGATATAAAGCTCGTGTAGTAGCCAGAGGTTTTCAGCAAGCATATGATGAAAATGAAGAATTATACTCACCCGTTGCGAGAATGATTACAATGAAAACATTAATGTCAATAGCATGTGTCAGAAGTTGGTATATAGAAAGTATGGATGTAGAAACAGCTTTTCTTAACGGAAAGATTAAATCAGAAGTATATATTTATCCACCAGAAGGCTATAAGTCTTTGATGGTAAAGTTTGTTTACTTCAAAAAGCTCTATATGGCTTGAGAGAAAGTCCTAGAGATTGGTACGAATGTTTTCACGAATATATGATTAGTATATTTTTCAAGAGATCAGAGTACGATTATTGTTTGTATTCCGGATTTATTGATAGTGTAAAAGTTTATTTATGTTTGTATGTGGATGACATTTTAATTTGTGGAGAAAATATAGATGCGATTATGAAAGTTAAAGAAATGTTGAGCAAGCGTTTTCGAATGAAGGATTTGGGTAAAATAAAACAATATTTAGGAATAGATATTGAATATGAACAAAAACAAAATAAAATGACACTTAGTCAAGAGAAATATATAGAAAGCTTAGGAGAAAAATTTAATATTAAAGAAGCCAAAAAATATGAAACTCCCATGGAACAAAATTTATCTCTAGAACCTGGTAAAGTTAATGACAATTTGAGATATAGGAGTTTGATAGGAGCACTTTTGTATGTAGCTAATGGTACGCGCCCGGATGTGTCATATAGCGTTAACTATTTGAGTCGTTTTCAAAATTGTTATAACGAAGATCATTATAAATACGCTTTAAGAATTTTAAAATATTTATATCACACGCGAAATATTAAGCTAACTTATAATGCAGAGTTTGAAGATTGTTTTCATGCATTTGTGGATGCCGATTGGGCAGCTGATAAAAACGATAGGAAGTCAACTACTGGTATACTATTAAGAGTTTACAATAATCCAGTAATGTGGAGAACACATAAACAAAAAATTGTATCTAGAGCATCTACTCATGCTGAATATTATGCTTTAGCAGATTGTGTACAAGAGATTTTACCAGTAATAGGAATTCTAGGTGATTTAGACATTTCTATTAATGAACCAGTTAAAATTTATGAAGACAATAATGGTGCCATAGCTCTTTCTAAAAATGGTAAATTTTGTAAAAACTCTAAGCACATCGATATAAGTTATCACTTTGTACATGACTATCAGGTAAAAGGAATTATAAATGTTATTAAAATAAATACTGAAGATCAGCTTGCCGATATTTTGACAAAATCTTTAGGTAAGCTTAAGTTTAATAGAATTAGAAATTGTATAATGAATATTGTTTGAGGAGGTGTCTATAGTTAAATGTTTATTCTTTTATCTGAATATCTTGTGTTGTTTAAATGCGTTATATTTTCCTGTAGCAGTTAAGGAGGTGTGTTAAAGTATATAACTACTACAGTAAAACCTATGTTATATCTGGCCATAAATGAAAAATAGTCTAATATAATTTTAAAGTAAGATTTGACATGTATTATTGTGTGTAACATGTAATGGATATATTTGTGCTATATAAAATAAATTTATTGAGATTATATCCAACCGCTACTTTTATTAACAGTTACCTTGATTAAATTTAAAAAACCACGGCTTACAGCGGACAGTTGGTTGGATGGACCCATAAAATCGACCACATGTTCTCTTAGAGAAATTCCACTCTGCATTCCAGGATTCAAGTAAATGGGATTGGGCGACAGATAAAAGATCAGCAGGAAATAGATTAAAATATGTTACGGAACCTGTGCGAGTGGCATCTTTAGCCCAGGAGTCAGCTTGCTCATTACCCGCAATACCGCAATGACCAGGAATCCAAACTAGGGAGATGTTAATCCCCTTTCTTTTACACCTGTACAAAGCTTTTAATTTTGAAAATAATCGGTAATTTTGTCTTTTTTCTAAAGGGATTTGAAAGAATAGCTTGCAAAGAGCTTTTGGAGTCTCAAAAGATGACAGTTTACTTGAGGTTGTGGGATTCTGTGTATAAAACGGCCTCTAGAAAGGCAATATCTTCACCTGTAAAAACCGATGCCTGAGGAGGACACTTATAACTAAGAAGAATTTTGTATTTTGGGATCCAGACTGCTGCACCAACACAGCCATCTCTAGTTAGCTTCGAGGCGTCAGTATAGATGGCCAGGTACTGGGAAAAGTGGGAACAAAGGGATTGATTGAACCAAAGGTTGGCGTTGGGATTGTGTTTGGGGATATTTAGGTCTAGGATAATAGAGGGATTTGAAATGAGTACATAAAAGTCAAGTTTAGCGGGAAGAAAGTTAGAACATTCGAACAGAGGAGGGGGAAGGTTTTGCAGTTTGGTAAAGCTGGAAACAAGTCTGGGGGAATTTTATTGGACCGGTAATTACTATTTTCAGTTAAATGAGTCAGAGATTTCAGACAAGGAAGGAGCGGATGGGAGAGGTTTTGAGATATTTTAAAAACAAATCTGTCAGACAGATATTGTCTTTGGAGGTGAAGGGGTGGGTCAGCAGATTCTACTTGCATAGCATTTTTGGGGGAAGATTTCATAGAACCCAAGACAATGCGTAAGCCCTTAGCCTGCAGAAGATCTAGTTTATTTAAGGAGGTCTTGTTACAAGGCTCTATAATAACACTACCATAGTCAAAATGACTTCTAATGAGTGCATTATATAATAGTTTTTGGCAATAAGGATGAAAGCCCCGCCATACTCCCGAAAGCGTTCTGAGGACATTAATGCCTTTTTCGCATTTTTGGGTCACTTGATCGACGAAAGCAGAGCCGGACATATGGGAATCTAAAGTTACGCCTAAAAATTTTACTTTATCTGAGACTGTGATAGGTTCGTCGTCGCACTGTACTATTAAATTTGGAACATTTCTTTTCCTAGTGAAGACAACAAGGCTACTTTTAGGAATGGAGAGAGAAAGGCCGTGCTCCATAAGCCAAACATTCAAATAATATAATGAAGAGTTGAGGCGAGAAGAAACAGTATCAATAGAGCTAGAGGAAACGTAAATAGCGAGGTCGTCTGCATACTGCAGAATATTACAGGAAGGGCTGACGCACTGCTCAAGATCGTAAGTATAAATGTTGTATAAAATAGGACTTAGAACCGAGCCTTGCGGTAATCCTCTCCAAACTTGTCTAAGAGGAAGGTGAATACTTTGAAATCGGATATGAATAAATCTAGACATGAAAAGATTCGACATAAAATTGACAATCCTCACTGGGATACTCAGCTGGAGCATTTTCTGCCTGAGCATTGGAAGAATGACACTATCATATGCGGAAGCTATGTCGAGGAAAATTCCAGCAAGGTACTCATTATTGGAAAAGGCGATTCTAATGTCAGATGAAAGAATGGAGAGGCTGTCCATAGTGCTCATGCCTTTACGAAAGCCGAATTGGGATTTTGCGAGAATACTTTTACTCTCGACAAACCACTCTAACCGATTTTTAACCATGTGTTCAAAGATTTTGCACAGGGTTAAGGATAGAGCAATTGGTCGATAAGAGGATGGAGCTTCTGGATCTTTAGAGGGTTTAAGGATAGGTATGATGATTTGGTTCTTCCAGGATTCCGGGATAAGGCCATATTCGAATAAATTATTGAAAATTTTAAGGAGGAAGGATTTAGAAGGAGTGTTTATTTAGTAATAAATGAATATGGAATTCCATCCATTCCTGGGGAGGAATCCTTGAGACCATCCAAGGCTGCCTCAAGTTCTAAGGGAGAGAAATGATCATTGAGGTTATCTATGTGCTTCAAAAGAGAGTGGTAAGAAAGAAAGGAGTCAGCAGAAGGAACATATGGAGGAGCTAAAGAGTCAGCAAAGGAAGTTAACCAGGGAGAAGAGTCATTAGAAGAGAGGGATGGGGGAACGAGAGAGCCACGGAATCTTTTGATACTTCTCCAGACCAGAGAAGATGGGGATCTAGAAGATAAGGATTCACAAAATTGTTTCCAACCATGTTTCTCCTTGCGCGAAAGTGTCTTTTTGGTTTGGGCTAATATTTTTTTGAATGTGAGGAAGTTTTCCAATGTCATTGCCTGATTATATTGTTTTTCTGTTTCTTTCCTATTTTTTACAGCTCTCGAGCAGTTAGAATCCCACCATGGAGGGGATGATAATGTGTGCTTCACCGTTTTCTTGCGAGAGATATGCAAGTCTGCAGCTTCAATAAGGGTTTGAACAAAAAAATTATAACGTTCTATGGCATCTTTGAGTAAACCGTCAACTACAGACTGTATTTTAGAGTCAACATGAGAAGCAAAGAGATCCCACTTGGCTGTATCTAATTTGTATTTTAGTAATGGTTCGGGAGATGGGAGAGGGATGACAGAGCAGGATAAGTAAATTAGAATAGGGAAGTGGTCACTGCCATAGGATAGAGGCAATGGTTTCCATGAGAGGAGAGGGGATAAACTAGGAGAGCATGCAGTCAAATCAACAGCTGATTGTGGGTTCTGACTTGGGTAGACTCTGCGGGTCAGAGAGCCGTCATTAATTATTGTGACATTGATGTCATCAAAAATGTTCAAAATATGTGTTGAAAAGGAGTCACAGTGGTAGGAACCCCAGAGGGTGTGGTGGGAGTTGAAGTCACCAAGAATAATTAGAGGATGGGAAAGAGCAGAACAGATAGACAGTAAACTTGAGGATAGGGAGGAGTTCGGGTGAGGGATATATATTGATAAAAAACTGATGTCCAATACCTTAACAGCTATGGCACAGATTTCATCAGAGTGGGATGAGAGTGGGATTTGAGAAAATGGGAAAGATTTCCTAATGAAAATGGCGCTACCAACATAACCATCATCACGGTCATCACGAAGACAGGCATACCCTGGGATTCTGAAAACAGATCCAGAGCGAAGCCATGTCTCGGAAACAGCCGCAACAAATGGGTTATAATTTTTAAATAAATAAATAAGTTCAAATTTTTTGGGAGCTAGGCTCCTACGTTTCCATTGTAGGATTTGGTTGGGTTGTGTCTGGGCCGTTGTGTTGGATATGGGTAAGAAGGGTGAGCAGTTTAGCGGCAACGTTGGACGGTATATAATCATTAAATTTTGTTATGATGTTGTCTAAGACCGATATGAGCAGGTCTGTTAAATTATCATTGGAAAGATTGGGTTGAGTTGCAGGTGCTGTAATGGAGGAGTTTTGGAGTGCACAACCATTAGGAAGGGAGGAGGGCATGTTGGAGATGATAGAGTGGTGAGCTCTCTTATCATATCCTTGTGATAATACATGTTTGGGACGGGGTTTGGAGAATAGAGTTTTTCTGTAAGAGGTGGATGTAGGAGGATCCGATGAGGGGAGAGGAGGAGTAAAATAAGTAAATCCTTGGGGAATTGAAGGGGTAGTGACATCAGCAAAGGAACGGCGCACGGAAGGGAAATGAGAACTAGCCTCTACATAGGAGATATTTTTTTCAGACATAAGCATTTTAATTGCTTTTTGCCTAGAGTGTTCAGGGCATTTAGCGTTGTTAGGAGGATGAGGACCAGAACAATACAAACATGTTATATTTTCATTTGCTATGTTGCAAGAGTCCCCTGAGTGACCCTGACAACATTTATAGCACCTTGGCTTAGATCTACACTGCGCTTTGATATGGCCAAAACGGCAACAGTTGTAGCATTGGATCGTAGGAAGGTGATAAATTTCTACAGGAAGGGAGTTGTAGCAACAGTAAAGGAATTTTGGCAATATTTGGCCTTCAAATGTCATAACCACAGACTGAGTGGGAATCCATGATGTAGAACCATCTGTTGTGGACTTTCTATTTAGCCGTCTAGCTTTCAGAATCTTTCCGCAGTTTTCTGGCAGTTCTACGGCTTCAACTAGTTCCGTCATTAACCATTCGCAAGGGACATTACGAACAAGGCCTAAGCGAGTGATATTATAGGATGGGTTGGAAGCTGTCAGGTTGCAAGATGAAAGGCATGGATGGGACATAAAATTGTTTGCAGCCAAGTGGGATGAAAATTCTAGCGCTACTTTGTTTCAGCCGGCTATCTTTACGCCACCTTTTACAATGTTTTGCACATCATTTGATTTTAAGAAATGGCCAACCTTAATTGGCCTCAGAGTGACGCCAGAATTAGGATCGGTGACGGGTCGGGACAAATGAACGATGAAAGGACCGAGGTCATTTGCAGTATATACGCGAGAGGAGTCGTAGGAAAGGTGGGTATATATCGTCTCAATTGAAGCCGATGGTAGTTCTAAGTTGGTAATTTTTTTTTAATGTTTGTACATTCGGGTCAGGACCGCTGGAAGGGCGTTTAACACCGCGTTCAGCCGAGTCTGCAGCAGGATTGAGAGGATCTGGTTGTTCAATATCAGGAGGTCGACCGGGGGACGCATCCCCCATGGTTATTTAGGAAAAGGCCTTAAAAGGCCGGGGTATTATAAAGAAATTATAGTCTGTCAAGAAAGTCGTGAAAAAAAAGGAGGGCGCCACTGTTTTTTACATGGTATCCCTATATATTTCGATTAATAAATTTTGATACTTCATTCGAAAAAAAAAAAACAGTATATGATAATATTTTTTACTAGCAAATCTGGCAAACGTTGTTTTGCTATATAAGGTTTTGTAATATCTTCTAAGATGTTCATTGAAATTAAGTGATGTCAAAGACAATTTTGTTCACAATTAAGTACTCTTAATCAACAACACATTTTTTTGGATAAATATTAATATTATTACGTTGATACAATTCTTAACAAATAATACATTCATTTCGACCAAATTTTATTATTATAAAAACGGTTCTAATTTTGTAAAAGTTAAAATTATGTATTTTTGAAGCTCTTCTGGCAATCTTCTATTTTCAAGAATTTGCTTCAAATAATATTCACGTTTTGAAGCTTTAATTGGCTTTTCTATAAGCGCCAGTCTATTTGTTTTGCGTTTTTTGAACATAAATCCAATTGAATGTAATATCTGTCTGAGAAGTTCATGGCTGCCATCAAAATCTAATTCTTGTTTCACCACAGCTAATAGTTTTCTTAGCGTAGGTACTTCTTTTTGGACTGTGTAGAAAAATTGAACTTTTTGACGAATGGCACATAGACTGAAATCATCAATCTGTTTACTAGGTCTGCCCTTCCTTTTTATCCAGGCGTTACAAATTCGCCTCCATTTTTCATACCCTCGTCCACTATACCTCGAACGATGCTTTCAGAAACACCTGGAAGAAAAAGAAAAATTCAAACATTGTAATAAAAATACGAAAGTATCAAAATTTTTCAAGCGTAGTAATATAGGAAAGCTATACCAACAATAACATAACCTTTTAAAATTCGTAAACAATATTATCACAAAGCTAAAATATCACTTAAAAATGTACAATTTCAACCTATTTCATTTCTGTTACAGTGTCTAACATTAAAATAAGAGTACATACCTGTTATTTTAGCTGTTCGACCGTAAACATCTCCCAAATCAGAAAATAGCTTTCCCGTTTGAAATTCACTCATAAATTCTTGAAAAACCTTAAATATGATCTGCCTCGTACAACTTTTATAAACAGTGCGATTCAATTTGACCACAAAACGGTTAAACGATAAGAAATATTCGCAGTAATTAATAAAAATCCAGTAAGCTAACCACAACAACCTTTGATGTGACAATTGATGTACTCAGTTATACAGGAATACAGTGTTGCCATACCAAGTAAAAGCTTTAGTTCTCAAACACAATCTTTTCATGACTTTCTTGACGGACTATACTTACCCAGCACCAAGAGTAATAACCAACACCAAAAACCAAGAAAAATCTCAAGAAAATTATAAGGAAATAAGTAATATAGGCCCGAGATAAATTTTGACGTCTATTATCCACAAGCCAACATAACCTCTCATTGCAATAATTAAGGAGCTCTAAAAATAAAAACCAATACGTATAATTATTTAAAAAAAACTGCAATTGTTTTCTATTAAATCCTGTGTTAATACTGTTCACCCTAAATTACGGGTAAATAGAAAATAATAACAATGTTGTGTTTATTTTAAAAATTAAAGAAAATTTAAATTATATTCAATATATATCACTATATGATAATTCAACTCAAAAGCGAGATACATAGTTTTGTTCTCTATGTATTGAAAATATACAGATAATACACAAACGCTGAAATCCTTCCTATTCACACCATTTTATTGTCCGTACTACAGTGTTAGCTGGCAAGGTCTCTGTTTAATTAATTCTCAATAAACTTTCAATAGATAAACAAATCAAGTGCCTTCTGCACAGTAATGATTGAATAGGTATTTTATAAAACATGTAATTACTAATTAATTAATGAACAGTAAACCGATACCATCAGTGGGTGGATAAGCCGATATTATATTGTTCTTTAAATAACAAATAATTTTATTTAAATTATTAATGAAGTTTGCAGTTACGTACTTGTTTAAGATTCAAGGAATATGAGAATTTTATATTTTTTAATGTTTTATACACATGTGATTTATTGTGACAAAGAAGCTGAAGAAGAAGGGAATAGAAAAAGATTAATTGAGCAACTGACGAGGACTCGAACAATACTGCGAGATGACTATCATTTGGTGTCCCGGCAGATAGCCACAGACGTTTTTATGTACAGAAGTTACCGCACAGTGTCTGTTCTATTTTATCCTATAATGAGAGATGTAACTGATGCTCTCTTCACGTTTCAGTCAGAAGAACTCCATTTAAATAATATCGGTATGTTTTTCTATTTCCTACTAATATAGTTTTAAGGCTACACTGGGTATTATGTTCAGTTAAAGCTAGTTATTATTAGCATAATTATCATAACTGGATTCTGAAATTAGTGCAGTTACATACTCTATTATTGTTCAAATGCATCATAGGTATTATGTGTGTGTATTTCAGGGACCAAAAATTTAATATTTCTATTTACTGAAACTTATAATGTTAAACTAAAGCTTTTCTTCCATTATTAATAAGTATTGTTGTTTTTTATTCTTAGTCAAAATTCTTTAAAAAAAAAGTAAATTTATGCTTCATTGTTATCATAAAAAAAATATTATATAACTTATATTTATACGTAATTAAATTATCACTGCTATATAGTTTTTATTTCTCAGCATATGAAATTAGCTCTATTTCCAATTCACACTATAGAAATATTATGTATAATAATTGTTTTGTTATGTATAATAATTATAAGATATTAACTTTTTTAGGTAATACAAAATTAACTCACTTCATAACTACAGTTCTACTAGCATTAGCAATTCCTAAATAATTGCAATTAAAAAATTAAATTAATATTGTTTCTATAATATCAATTATTTTCTTGTTTTTCTAAGGTCAATAAGATCTTGGACTAGAGTTCATTTTCATACCAACCAAGTCATTCACTATAATGGTTGATCTGGTAATAAGCAGTTATGATTAAATCTCTTATAATATAGGAATACATAAAAAAAAGTTAAGGCTTTTATTGACCAATTGTTACCATCACCCTCATCTACACCATAACAGATCTGATTGAGGAAGAGCATTTGCATGTTGCCTGTTAGAGAAGCCACCTACAACCAGCAAACCTCTGGCCCTTGAAAATGTTTTTGTCTCTTAAAAACAATTAATAAAAAGTTTAATAAAATGGTGCTAGTCTTCACAAAAACTTCTCTACAAAATGCTTAAAGAACTATTTGATTTTTCAGGCAGTAGACTTGAGAGAGTCTACTGCCTAGATGAGAGGGATTTGGCACGCACTGTCCGGCATGCCATCTGAGAGGGTTCTGGAGGGGTGGGTCCTTTACACCCACCCTGACCCAGTAAAGAAGCGTTGACAAGACTTTCTGCTCCCCAGGCTTCTGGGCAAATTCAAATTCCAAGGCCTGGGTGGAGCCATTGGAAGGACACTCTGAGGGTTATTAGTCAGTAGGACTCTGACACACCAGGATCACTGCCCTCACAGTGGTCTTGATGGTCCCATGTAGTAATTCCCCCAGGTAACAAAAAACAAAAAAAAAACTATTTAATCTTGTCTTATTAATAAGTTGGACTAACACATGAATTGTACTTTAATTTTTGTTTTCCATGTTTTTGTTATTAACAAGGCAAAGAATAAGTAACTAAGCAGCAGGGGTTAATGCCATTTAATTCAATTACTTTATTCCATTATGTACTGATAATGAAGTTTTCATAATATCAATTTTAATATTATTTTTTAATCTTATCTACCCAATACATTTATGAGGTTATCTAGTGAAGATAATATAAATTTTCTTTCTTAAATTCATTATATGAATAATAATCTTGTCAATGAATTTTTAATAACATAATCTACAAATAAAAAAAATAACTTAAATACCCTTACTATTTTTATTCCAATTTTACTATTTTTCTGTATTTATTGTAGACAACCACAAATTTATGCTCTACTTACTCCAAATACAAATATAGTTAGTTACTGTTAACCTGTATGATCTGTACAGTCTATTTTAATAATAAATAATGGCTTTCCATGTATTTTTATAAATTTTCTACCTTTAATTTTTATTTCTATGCATAATATGTACAAAAATCAGTGGAATGTGACACTGATATCAGTAATAAGTTGATAAACTAATTCATCCTCTTATCTTTTTTGTTGTAATGTGTACTTAAATGTTTTTAACATAATCTAAAGTGGATAGTTGTCTGATAACTAAATAAGAGTGCATTTGTTTGTGTTATAATATACAAATATGACTTAAACAATTACGTATTAACTATTGCCAAAAATATGTGCAGTCTGGAAAAAAAAGATATACAAAGTTGGCATATTCAAATGGATGATTTTGCTAGTTATTCTTTAGAAAATTTAAAATATATAACAGTTATGTTACCATGTAACTCATAATGTTAAGGAAATATAAAACAGAATCATTTGTTGACTAATTGCTTTTATGTGTTTTTCGAATACACTGACTTGAGTCACTCTAAATTACTAGCACAACAATCTGTCATTACTAGACAGACAGATAATAGTGTATAAAAACATATACTATGTGTATAATTTACATTATTTAAATATGTTATATGTACAGAGCATACACTCCTTATACTAAATAATGCATAATTTTTTAGTTTAAAGCTCCTATAGAAATGGTACATTTTGTCAATGTCGTTTATCTGTTTTAGTGAATACCTTGAAGTCCTTATATGAAATTTATAGGGGTTGTTGACATATGTACACACGTAAAAGTCCCCTAAATAAATAGAATAAAAAAATATATGAAATTTTAATTTAATATGATGCCTATTTTTAAAACTGGCTATTTGCAATAAAAGTTTTAGTTATTTAAGTTTGGTAAACCTCAATTTGTCAAATTCTTAAATTATAAAAGATATGAATTCACAAAATGTGACCAGAGATAGACACAGAAATAATGTCCTGCTCATTTTGTATTGACTAGATTTCAGTCATTTAGATATGGCAATGTAAATAACAGTTACTTTAAACTAGACTTGCGCATAAAAGTGTGGGGTTTACCGACAGACTAAAATAGTGCCTCCCACTTCATCATACCGAGCCGACAAAGGTATACAGAATGCTGAATGCGGATTGCTAGCATCTAAGCTGCTGCATGTCTCTTCTCTGAACATAGTGCATACACGTCGTCCTGCATTGGACAAGCGTGGTGCGTTAAATGTCCTAACTCCTTCCCATCGATATCGCAATTACAATGAAAGAAAGGAAGGGAGGTTTAAGTAATTTATTGCGAAAAATTTTAACGTTTTATGTAACAATAAAATTCAATAAATGTTAATGGCGTCCACGTCTGCGACGCATCCATTGTCAAGTAATTTACTATACAATTCGAAAATAATTCTTAAAAAACTCAAATTTTATAGACTAAATATATTCGAGAATTTTCTTTGCTCAGTAAAGAGGAATTTAAAGTATTTTAAAAACTAGAAAAAATTGTTTAAATTGAATTGTTGGGAGTTTGTTCTGTTTGCGTCCAAAGGGTTTCCCTTCGATACCTTTCAAAAGATCCTCGGATGATGCTAAATATTGTCGAAGATGCCACATTAACTCGTGGCTTGGAATTGTAAAGTATGCGTAAAATTTTATCAAATGTACAATAGGAAGTGTTCTGAAGAATTGTTCATCTGATCTCTCAGTATTATTCCTGAAGCGCACCTTGCGCGGTTGATGTCGGTACATCAGCTCGCAACCACAGTGCTGTTATCTAAAACCTTGTTGTACACTTTATGTTGGTGAAATGAGTTTATAGGTGCAGTTTTTCTTTTAGATTATTTTATGAGGATCTTCATAAAAAGTAGTCGATAACGCTCTTCTAGGTCGTCATCGCAATTATGAGAATTTGCTTTACACTTGTCCACAGGTGATAGTGATCGCTTACCAAGAAGCAGACTATTCACCTGTTTCCTTTCCTTTCATATAAAAAAGAGCAATTGAGCTGCTAGGGCGTCGGATGTGGCCGCCTGAATTGCAATTACAATATATTAGTACCAATACAAAGTCCTTCATTCTTACTCGCGATGACATATCCCCTTTTCAAGATTGGTAGGTAATTCATGTATGACCAGTTATCTTTACACCTACAGGACTTCTATTGTGGTATATTTAAGCCAACATGACGATATAGATATGGAAGATCATTAACGTTCTTGACTTGCATTATAATTATCAGTAGGCCGATATAGACAGCGTACCTTTAGTTAGGGTATTAAAAAAAATTCAATGTTTTTAGATAATGACAGTATGATGTCATACCCTGAAGGGCGAGTCGACACCCTCTCTTTCAACACGTCACTGGGCGATACAAACAACCCGTAACGTTACCCAATGGAGTTAAAAACTATTACAATTGCGTGTGTAGTTTAATTTAATAATTGCTGGGGTATTGAAACCCTAAAATTGGGCATAGCTAATCTAAAAACGTAGCCCGAGGGATTAAACAAATTAACATTCGATCAATTTGATAATGATAGTAGAACGGTGTAAAATGTATGTAATTGCCATTATGTGTCGCCTTGATATTTCGAAAGCTTATGTCAATCCTATACATTTCACTTTTGTGTAATTCATAGGATTGACTAAACTACTTAATAAAGTAGAATGACGATTTGCGAAAGGCAGCCAACACGCTAACAAAGATTTGATTAGATTAACCGAAGACTGGGCTCAATGACGTTAGTTAAGATAGATCTATATCCAGCCGTAGGCTAAAGTGTGGATTGGTGATGATGTATTCAAACGAAATTAATTCCAGGTTCCTGCAGTCCACAGGATGTGTTGATAAATATAAAGCATGGGTCCTATCCAGCTGTGAACCCGGACGGATATGAATTCCCCAAAAACTTCATAAATCCAGCATCAAGGGAAGATATTCACACGTTGGAATTGCTATCGGATGGAAAAAATAAAACTTACTCAATAAGAAATCCGAAACCGGGGAATTGGTACGCACTGGTTTATATCAAATGGGAAGATCCGAGAACTCAGAAGGTTGAGCAACAAGGTAGGTGTATTTACTCAGAAAATTGCGTATAACAGGCCGCGTCGTCTGGTTTATTTTATAGAATAGTTTCAAACTCTTGAACTGGTATATACTGTTAATACGATTTTCTATAGATGGGGAGGTATATTTGAAAAAATCAAAGATTATTATTTCTCGTATAAAAATAGATAATCGTGGTATTGAGAATATGCATAAAAATCATTTAGTTGTTTTATGTTGTTAATCGTTTGTGAATTATAACAAAAACAGTTATGGAGTGTGGTCAGGTGGATACTATATATTCCAAGATATACACTCATATCCCAGCTAAATCGAATCACAGATTCGGTTTAAAAAAGTGTCAAAATGAAACCATTATGTCTTGGCGAGGATCCTATTTTAAAAGCACGTGAACTAATTCAAGCCCTTGAACATTTTACTGATTGTCATAGAGGCAGTTGAATTCCTAATCAATCGAATAGTAATATCGTGCCCATAGATGGGCGTAATCATGATTACTTTTAATCAGATTAATAATCAGATTACAAGTAATCATGGCGAATGTAATCATGATTACTTGTAATCTGATTACTTTTAATCATGATTACATGGGTAATCATTAATCTTGATTACAGTAATCATTCAATTAATCATGATTAATTGAATGATTACTTTTGAGTTCTGACTGAGAGAGAGAGACCGATTTAAAAACTCGTTTATTTAATTTTTCAAGTTATTTTATTTCGAATTATATGACCCCAAACTTCCGTCTAATAGTGGGGGTGGTGTCCAGGGGAGAGTGGGGGGTGGCGTCCAGCGGAGAGTGGGGTGGGTGTCCAGGGGAGAGTGGGGGGTGGCTTCCAGCGGAGAGTGGGGGGTGGCGTCCAGTGGAGAGTGGGAGTGGCGTCTAGCTGAGAGTGGGGGGTAGCGTCCAGCGGAGATTGGGGGGATCCAGCGGAGAGTGGGGGGTGGCGTCCAGCAGAGAGTGGGGGGTGGCTTCCAGCGGAGAGTGGGGGGTGGCGTCCAGTGGAGAGTGGGGGTGGCGTCTAGCTGAGAGTGGGGGGTGGCGTCCAGCGGAGATTGGGGGGATCCAGCGGAGAGTGGGGGGTGGCGTCCAGCAGAGAGTGGGGGGTGGCGTCCAGCGGAGAGTCGGGGTGTCGTCTAGCAGAAAGTGAGGGGTGGCATCCAGCAGAGAAGGGGTGTGGCGTCCAGCGGAGAGTGGGGGGGGGGGTGGCGTCCAGCGGAGGGTGGGGTGGTGTCGTCGTGTGTGCTCACACGCCGCCCCTATGGGAGGTATTGTTTGGGTAGTTTTACGACCCTCTCCCAGGGAGGAGGCCGGTCTAAGACCAATCGCTCGCCGGGCCCCTAGGAAGTATCTGGATTCCCAGGCCCGGCGAAGGCGAAGATTAGTCAGTGCTGGCACCCGGTGGTTTTAGCCGGTGCAAGTCCTCCCCCGAATATCCGTCTCGTTGAGCTAATCATAATCATTATAATGGTCTTTGCAGTTGTGTTCTGTGGTCACGAGTCACGACATTGTTCGGCCAATAAACCTACGAACTCATAGTAACTTGCATCGACCTGAATACGTTCAGGACCATTTTTTGTGCTTTCAGCCGTTTGAGTTTGTAGGTTAATTGCCGGAATTGGGTCGTGACCATAGTACAATAGTGAAAAAACTGGCATATTGACTTGCTTCGACCTGACTACTTTCAGGATGAGTTCGTGCTCGGTGGCCATTAAGTAAATCCAACGAAATCTAGGTGATCATAGATGGTTTTACTATTGTTCTGAGTGATTCCTGGACTATTAGAAGTGATTATCAAAGTACCGCCCATATTTTACTGAAATACCGGCTCCTACCCGATAATCCACGCCAACCTTCGAGATGGAGAATACTTCTGATAATGGCCAAAGACTTTGTGTGCAATCCTTTAAGTTAAAGTTAAATTTTTAAAACAGAAAAATGAAATTACTATTTTTTACTTTTATTACTCATTAAACAATATTATATATATATATATATATACATATTATATTATATATAAGATATATATATTTATTATATAATAATATTATATATAATATAATATAATATGTATATATATTAAAATATATATATATATATATATATATATATATATATATATATATATATATATATAATTTGGTAAACAAAAAAGCGTTTTTAGTGAGATAAAAATGGCGCGTGCCCGTATGTCGATTTGCTTCTTTTATTCTGAGTACTATACTCGTATTCTTTAAGAAAATGGAAGTCAAACACGAAAAAAAAAATTAAGCGAACTGAGAAAAAAAACTATGTATGTGTCCCGCTGATATATTGTAAGAATTGTAAGAAAGTTATTAGGTAGAACGTCAGTTATCCGAAAAAAAAAAAAGATCTGTATTTCAACTTAAATTATGAGTTAAAATTCAAAATATGATACGAACGTGTGCGGCGGCTCGGTTTACATCAAAGACGAAACCGAGTCAGTAGAGAGAGACGGATGACCTAGAAAGGTGATGTCACGCTCTGCGCTATAGAAGCATGTGTAAATTTGAGAAAATGATGTCTTGTTCTGATCAATTAAAATTTTGCGCTATCTTGGCTCTGTCTCTCTATCTCCATCCCGAAGGCGGGCGTGGATTATCGGGTTGGAGACGGTATTTCAGTAAAATATGGGCGGTAGTTTGATAATCAGTTCTAATAGTCCAGGAATCACTCAGAACAACGGTAAAAGGATCAATGATTAACTAGATTTCGTTGGATTTACTTAATGTCCACCGAGCACGAACTGATCCTGAAAGTAGTCAGGTCGAAGCGGGTCACTATGGCGGTCTTTGCACTATTGTACTGCGGTCACGACCCAGTTCGGGTAATCGCCCTAACACCTAACTATGTGGTGGCACTCAGTTCGCCAGTTTAGCTAGTAGTAGTCGTACACTATAAATAAAAAAAAAAGGCGAGCGCCGCACACATTTTACGTATCAAACAGAAAAGTAATCATAAAAGTAATCATGATTAATTGTAATCCGATAAAAGATTAATAATCCTTAATCACCGAAAAATGATTACTTTTTTTGATTAATTTCGTTAATCATTAATCATGACTAATGATTACAAAATGTAATCGTAATCGTTAATCATTAATCTGATTACATTTTGCCCATCTCTGATCGTGCCTCAGTTACCTTGGGTGGAATGCAACCTTAGTAAGTGAGGTCGTGTTTTCGTTGGTGACTATATGTGCGGCGCCACACAAACCATATTACATTTAATCTCTTACACTTTACGAACTGGTGCTTGCTCATAGGAGGATTTGATTAAGGCCTTTTATAGGGCAAAAAAGGTGACTTTAGACGGGTCAAGCAGAAAAAAGGTTTGCGATTGTATTTTTTCCAATTGTTACTATAAACTTGGGTGGCAACTCGTGGCAACCTTGGCTCACTTGATTTGATTGTCCGCTTCGCATTATCCTGCCACATATGCAGCTATTATGACATCCGATAAGCTAAAGTGATATCGTCGTAATGGTCAATGAAGATCCATTGAGGCTGTTATGAGATATGTAATAGGACATTGTTAAGGCTTTACAATTTAACTCTGCTATTAGCTGAACGGACCATAACTTATAGATAGTCGTTTGAGCAAATATTACATATACAGATATGTACAGTGATATCTAATACGTAATGGTGAATCGCAAAAAATAATTGAAAGCTATAATATTTTTCTTTCATAAAAAATAAATTTGTATCTATTTTGGAATCCAAACATTAGATGTACAGTTTGATTAACCTCTTCTTGTATTCTTTGATAGTCTCTATTATAACTAGTTTATAATTATTATTCTGGATTCAGAAGAAATATAACTTATACCTCTCTAATGAAATCCTTTCAATTGATCAGAATTGTACAATTGTATTCTTTTCAAATATTTTTCGAATATTATATCTAATTTTGTTTATATGCCAATTACAGGTCTAGTTGCTAATTGCCAGACTATTTTATATACCGATTTGCAAGTACAACGGGAAAAAAACATAGTATTAACTGATTGTAATAGCGGAATCACTGTAGATTATGCACAAATACCTGTTAATTTTAAATGCATGACCACCGATAGTGTAGAGCCCATAACAGTAAATTTAACAATTGTCAACGCAACGGCAGCCGACAGTGATGAAGTCATATTCAAATTGCAATCATTATCTCTGCCCACGGAAGAAAATCATATAATAAATTGTGTGTTTGATCCTAAACAAAGTAATATGCAGACTATTACGTTTTATCCACATCCAAACGCTTGGCACTATATAGAAATTGACCATCCCAAAGATAACCTGTCTATGATAGCGGACTGCGAGTCATATCTTCGTACAGAATTAGATGATGTCGACAATCATACTGTTATGGATCTTATGCGTGATGACAAAGGCCGCTTTTTCACATTCGAATACGGATTACCTACTGCAGATTTACAGGATACAACCAGCCTTATTAATATAACATCCTCGGAAACCAAAACCGTACGGTTCAAAGTCAATAATTTCCTAGATATCGGTGGAAGTTTTGCAATTGAAGCAAGTCTGCTTATGAGTTTGAAATATTTTATGGGTTATAGAAGAGAAATACAGGAAGGTGCTCTCCTCGCTTTCACTGAAAACAACCAGTTCTTTAGAACCGTAATTTGTATGGACATTGGACATGCTAGCATACCATTGCATACTGGACATTGCAAATATAATGACAAAGTTAAGCCGGCACTTTTTGTTCTAAACAGTACAGATTCTGAATCCATACATGGTAAGATTATTATACCATTCCCAGAAAGTGGGACGTGGTATTTGACCTTGAAACTATTTTGCGATGAAGTAGTCTGTCCCTGTCGCACTTCGGATAACGGTACGAAATATTACGTGGACAGTAATGGGCTATATAGAAGTGGCGGTGAAGATTTTAGTTCTGCAAATGAAACAAGACTAGGCACATCGGAGTGTAATGCTACTGTGCTTTTGTCATTGACTTCGACGTCTTGCGTGGGTGGAAGGTGCAGCAATCATGGAAACTGTTTACTGAACACTTTTGGTGGACTGGTAATGTCCTTTTGTTCATGTTTCGCTGGATATGGAGGTAAATAAACTTAATTTTAATTTCATAAACTTTTCTTGCTTGTTTAGTCTAATATGAAGTATATTTGTATTCAAGATCCGATTGAATAAACCTTAAATTGGAAATTTAAAACACTCCCGATTCAATTATGTATATCTACGTGCAACCTAGTATTCCAATGAGCTTAACCACATCTGCTGTTAGTAAAGAATTGAGAATCCTCTTTCTTCCACATAATGCTACAGCATCAGATCCACAGATGGGCAAAATGTAATCAGAATAATGAAAATAATTAACGATTACATTTTACGTTTTTTACCATTAATATGACATCATTTTGCTCATTTATGTTTTAAACACTACAAAATCCCAGATTGTATATACACATTTATGATTTCTTAATGTTTTAAATGGATTTAATCATGATAACAGAGCAAGAAAATTAAAATTACGACTACATTTTGTAATCGTTAATAATTAATCAGATTACATTTTGCCGATCTCTGATCGGATCCAGATTACTACGTTATTGTAATATTGAAATCATATAATACAAAATTTCACATCGATTAAACCAGTAAAAGTAGTTTATATTCCATCAACAATTAGATATGTGCTGATTATCTTCAATCATATCACGAATACTCAAGTCATCATTAAAAAAAAAGAAAAACTAAATCCAAATTGTTTCTATGATGTCATAGACAAACATACAAATACAAAAAGCTACAGACTTTTAACACTTCTCTTTTTCCTCGAGAATTTAAATGGCAGTCAGTATTATATTGGAGATCTTATATTAAAAAGTAATTTAATTTCTGGGCAGTTACGATATTTTATTTGTATAAATTGTGTGTCGGAGTTTTCTTTTTGTGATAATCCAGTAGATCGTCCAAATTCCATCTTAATAGCTGCTTTTAAAAAATAAGATATATGTATAATAACTGTCTTTGAAACCTTTTCAGGTTGGGATTGTTCTGACGATTCAAGAATGGACAGTAGAAGTCATATGTTAGTTG
The DNA here is from genome assembly GCA_036320925.1 of Automeris io. Taxonomy (NCBI): domain Eukaryota; kingdom Metazoa; phylum Arthropoda; class Insecta; order Lepidoptera; family Saturniidae; genus Automeris; species Automeris io. Next base: position 2,809,250 of record JAUDJH010000018.1, read on the forward strand.
CGGTGCTTCTATTAACTTTAAGTAATCTTCTCTTTATTTTATCCATCTACGTGGCCATCATCCGTTTCTATTACACTGAAGCTATGATGTACGCTTTCACCATGATATTCTCTACGTTCTACCATGCTTGTGATGCTCCGTCACAGGTAGCTTACTGCATCATCAGAGGTAATATTCTCCAATTTGGTGATTTCTATTGCGGCCTAATGTCGTTCTGGGTTACTCTGCTAGCGATGAGTATCATAGGAGAACGGGTGAGGGCTACTTTCCATTTGCTTGGTGCTATAATTATAGCTTTGCTGACGACTTGGGATATGCACTCATTTGTCGCATTCCTGTTGCCTGTGGCTATAGGAGTAACGGTACTTCTATTCTCATGGTATTTCGATTACAGATCGAGAAATGCTTTTAAGTATCCCAAAGCTTATTATACGAGGTATATGCCATTAGGAATATTATTAGTTACCGTTGGTTTGGTTTGCTATGCGTTTTTACAAACTGAACAGAATTATAAAATTGTTCATTCGTTATGGCATATGATAATAGCTCTTAGTGTGGTGTTTCTTTTACCGGATGTAAAGAGGGGATTGGATGCCAACCCGTTCGTACCTAGTCCGAATTATTGTAGATTGTCCTTCTGTAGGATATTTCGCAGATCTCAGGCGCATATAGCTTCAGATTAGTTTGCATTTATATATCGAAAGGTACAATTATTATTTAACTAATAGTCTGTAAGGGGTAAATGTTTCGAAGATTTTTCTCGTAAGTACTAGTCGTTCAGAAGTGCAACTTTTTATACAATTTTCAATGTGATTAGTTTTTTATTAAACTCTATAACGGTACAATATTTTAGGTACATTTAAATTATATTTTTGTGATAATTGGATAGACTGATTCCGCATTATTGTAGTCTAGAAGCGAGGTCTAGGTATTTTAAGGATACCAACTTTTTTGAGTGTGTATTTGGATAGTGATTAAAAATCTATGTTTCGTGCATGTCCATCTAAATTATAATTAAAATGTACCAGATATATCATGCCTAAACAATCTATTTACAATTTTAAATATAAAATAATTATATTAATATTAAATGTGAAAGTGTGCTGATTATCGTTAGGTATAGTTACAATGAATACAATACTCGCCCCAGAAACTTCTCTACGTTATAATAATTACTAAGTGTAACCAAAGAAAATTATATAAAATATTTTTAAAATTAAATTTTATTTGTTTTGTTAGTAAAACGCAAAATAAGTTGTTACTTGACTAAATATCAGTAATAATATGACATTTTTATATCCTTGATATATTTCAAACTAAGTAAGTTTTAATAAAATTATTCCTACTATGCTTTGTAATATATTATGTCGATGATAAACGTATATTATTTAAACTGCCGTGTCTTGATTGTAGGAAGACAAGTTGTGTATCGTGGTCCAAGAATTTGAACGGATCAAATTTGAATGGATCAAGTACTTTCTAGCTTGTAATGGTTATTTTTATTATTTTAAAATTACAAGGTATCATTAGATGAATAAAATACAAGAATTTGTTTAAGACAAAAACAAATGAATTTATTTATAAAAATGTCTAATTAGTCGCTTTTTAAATCTATTAAATACTGAGACAATAATTAATATTTTTCTAAAATTATTTTAGTTAGGTGATTAAATACTTTAACGCGTCTTATACGCGAAATAACTTACTTTTAAATATGGGCAATAATGGTCAAGAACAAAAGCGGGTAGGGGAAGGCATTTCCCGCCCTCAACGATGACCCTGCGGTGCTCTAGTAATCTCGTGACCATGGTCTGTATAATCAGGTCCAAACGTCAAGCTGTATTAAAATCTGGTTGTTTCGTATATAGGATCGGTTACAGCATTTATGACCAGTATAAATCACGAAAGTTTAAAATAAGTGAATCCTGCTTTAGATCTATTTGCAGTCAAACGTTTTTAAGCAATTTAGACATCACGTGTGTTTCCTATATTTATTTATAGTAATATTTTTTCTATCACAATTATATGCTGCTAGTGACGGTAAAGTGTCTTTTAGACTTTAAGGCTGACTTTTATAGACGCTATTTTGACTTTGCCTAGACTTTACTAAGACATCGTTTCTAATAAAAAACTGAACATATAATATGAACGGATTTGAAATAGAATGAAAAAAAGAAGATCGGGATTTGTTTAAAATAGGAGAGAGATTTTTATATCTATACTATCATTACTCCGAACTCCTATTGGGGTAGACAGAGCGCATGGAACGCCACTTCCTCGCCCACTCGCTTCCTTAACATTAATTAGACCCGACATGCACTTTCGCAGAGTTCGCGTGCTTTTATTATTACCCATCAGAACTCTTTATTTGGTCTGCTTAAGCAAAGTCTAAGCAAAGCCAAAGTAGTGTCTATAAATTTCAGAGCATGTTGCCCGATGTATGGCTGTGCTAATTATTGGTTATATTATGAAAATATAGCGTCATATTCTTTCGACTGTTTCTTACATTCCTAGTTTCTATTTTATATGTACATTGCTAGTGATATATTATATAATAATTTTAGTTATATTTACTTACTAGAAACTGTTGACACAATAGGTAGCATTTAATGTTACCGTAAAAATCGTATTAACATTTTGTGCCATGAGATTCTGGTTAGATATTTGTTCCTGTTTAAAAAAAACTCACTCGATACTAAATGCAGTACTTCCCAACCAAGTTTACTTGTGCCTCCTAAAGCACGGACTAATTATGAAAAACGTAATATCACTCTTGAAGGAGCACAACTCTATAACACGTCACCCTCCTGCATAAAAAAACGCGGGCTCGCTTGACATACACAATTAAGTTACAAGTGGCGTTCATTCCATAGATGCACGAAAGCATTGCATGCGCTTACAATACATAAGTCCGGAATAAATTACTTAAAGATGAAGAAATACCTACTTACTACGTACATTCGTATGTATTCTATTTTTACTCCATGTTTGTGTCGTATAACAACTATATAATATTTACTATATTAATATAATATTCAAATTAATTATGCGAACACTGCCTACCTTGTTTAAATACCATATGCACGTCACTGAGTTACAATAATATATTAAAGAGAAATACCAACAAATATAGTTCTGTTTATGCCAAGTGAGCTCTTACTACTTTACTGTTCTGGTTAGGTTTTAAAACAAAATGTTTTCATGTATGTGATTTATATCTTTATGAAAATAAACTTTTTAAACTGATTTAACTAACGAATAAACGTATACTCAATTTAATTACATAATATTATATTAGTGCTTAATCTGGACTAGACTCCGTAGAGACCGTTTTACCTCAAAGTTAAATGTTGTAAATTAAATAGCATAATAATCTATAATAAAACAAAACATATTATTGTTTACCATTTGTTACATTTATTTATAATTTTAATACTAAATGTTAATACTAAAATATACTCCACGCATTAGTTAATTGGTGTGATAGAATTGCATTTTGTTTTTCATACTTGAGGAGTCTAATTTTAAAACCCACTATAACATATTTTCTTCAATTGCCATAAATTTATAAAAACTTATAATTAATCTTTGACTCAACAATCACATTCTTATAAGGTATTTAAATTATTATTCTAGAGTGATAAAGCAAAAAAGAAAAAAAATCATATATAATATTTGCTTTAATAAAAACATTTCCAATTACTATTATTAAGTAATTTTGTACGAAAAACCGTTTTAGCGGGTTTTGAAATTAGACGCCTCATTTATGTAATTATGGTGCCATCGCAATGCGTATGATATAATGAACCTTGACAATCCTTGCCGTTTTTAAACGCTCATAAGTTAAAATGCTTTGAGACAGGCGCGATGTGAAACGAGCACGTTGGTTTTAATCTCTTTCATCAAACGCAAGTCATTCATCCATTACGTTTCGTTTTTCACTTTTCTGTTTATAATTTGGATTCAAAATTGGAAAAGCGTTTGAAATATGCTATGAAGGTAGATATATTTTATTATTGTTAAAACGTAGACGAGATATTTTATCCTCCATAGTTTTCGTAATTGCATTAACGCTTTTGAAGCTCTGCTTAATCAAGAGTATTTTGAATGTAGTCAAATAGTCACTTCAAAACTTCAATCTGGTAAATATATTGTTCTACAAAGGTTAATTTGCAAGTTTTTTAAAAATTGTAACAAGATTTATTTAAAACTAAAATCTACGTGATTGATTCCCTTGATTGACTCAAGATTAAACCACGGGTCGGCTAGTTATGTCATGCGTGTTGGAAAACACTATTTTGGTTGGTATTCTTTTGTCTAAATATCAGTGTAACTAGGTTGCTAATATAACCATATCACTGCAAATAAATCTCGATTTGACTAGATTTTCATACCTTTATATCTTTACATAACTAGGTAGATTGGACAATATCTCATTTTGTCTTAATTATTATATACCGAACTATATTATTATTATTAGTGCCGAACTTGAAAAGGACGAAAGGAGACAGGAAACGAATGACCTGAGTTTTATTGCGTACCTTTAAGGCTCAGCCTAGACTTATCGATAGTTAGACCAAACGATACCGACCCATATTTATACTGGTGATCGTATTGTAATAACTAATTATAATATGAATTATATGGATAACGTTACGCTATACGAAGGTAGAATAGAAAATCATTTATTTTAGCAGTTAAACTGTAGAGTATATAAACCAAATGTAAATATTAAATACACTAAAGGTGCCTTAAAACGTCCACTCTGAAGTAAAAATAGATTTTGTGCCATTTTCTAATAAAAACTTTTTACTATGTAGATGATAAGTTTATACATATTATAATAGTAAATTTTTATTACAATTGTGTAGTTTTTGGCTTATCTTGTAATAGTTTTTTTTTTCCTTGTGGAAGCTGTATTCGACGGTTAAACACAAAAAAAGTCGTAAAAATATTAAGGACGAATATTTTAGATCAACGTTAACATAGTAATTTTTGGATTGTCATTATTTGGGGCTTATTTATCCTACGTTGTGAACTTATTTTTACTAAAAACAATATCTTACAAATATTTCTTCCTTTTTGATTGCTCAAAACATTATCAATCATAAAATCAACCTGTTAAGATTTATAAGTTTGTGAAAATACTATTGTAATCAATGTTTAAAAATGGGTTGTTACTTCGTAAGTGAGCATTTGAGCGCCATCTATCGTAAAATGGTTGTACTCACCGTAAAATATTAAAACCTTATTACAAAAAGTTTGTTTTTTATAGTATTCAATTTTTCTTTAAATTCGGTTTTACAAAATGTAGTAAGTGTATCTAATAATATTAATATTGTAAAGAAGAAGGATGAAAGGAGGTTTGTTTGATTGTAAACGATAAACTGTGAAATTTCTGAACCGATTATAATAATTATTAGAAAGTTAAATTATTAAGAAGTAAATAAGAATAATCAACCAAGGAATGTACGATTTCTACAGCTATGAAAGAAAGAGATAAACTAATTTAAAGCAGTGTTCAATACCACAATTAAATTTTGTAATAAAGATGAAATTGTTATATAAGATATATCTTTGTAATAGTTTACTTAGCATTACTTTTGTAAAAAGAAATCTAGGGAATCCCTTTACTCTCAAAGATTATGTGTAAATGATTCTCGTTTACTTGGTTTTAGTTAACCACAAGAACAATTGTTAAAATACTATATTAAATGTAATTTATTGCTATATTTACAAGCTAGAATATTTTTCATTTGATTATGTTGCATGTTTGAATTTATACATTATTATATCTATCTATTATTTGTTAATTAATGATTGTGATCAATAAACGTATTTGAATTATCAAGTTTTTTTTTTAATTGAACTCTTATAAATAACCAAAAAAGAAGAATGGGCATTATTGTATGAAGTTTCTATTTAGCTTCTGTGGGACTTAAACAGCACTTAAGAGTATTTTTATTTATAATATTTTAAATTTTAACATACAGTATAGCAAATCTATGTAGATTACATCATAAACACACAATTTAAAAATAATCTTATACAATTTCTATACCTATAGACTTACCTTTCGATACCTTATTTAATAAGCTTATAGTTTACCTGATGGAAAGTGGCTACTTATTGCATGCAATACCAAAAGAGTTACAATTGTGTTGCCAATCCTGAAGAAGAAAAAATAATAGCAATCCATTCAAATAGTCGATACAATGCTTGGATACAGTCAATTAAAAAGTGTTTGTATTAATAAAATAATATTTATTATCATAAAGTTCATAAATTAAGCTTTCATAACACGGAAACCATTGTCAAATAGAAACCGTTTATACAATAAAAACATATCACGTAGAAATCTAATTGGCAAAACGTCTTCCAGGGAATTTGTTAGTATTTATTCTCATGTCAATGAATTTATAATTAATCCAGTTTAGATTTCTGTAATCTGTCTCCTACATATATTACATGTAATTACAGAATCATTTTTTAAATATTATGTTTTTTTTAAAGACTTATCAAATCACATCAACCAGCCTACTGATCGTTATTGAATAACATATCTAAAAAAATCAGGCCACAATTGTCATATAAAATAGACTGAAAATAGACGAGCTTTTGTAGAAGTTAACGCAAAAGTCTCATAAGATATCTTAAATTATGCAAGGTCAAAAGTTGTTTTTTATGAATATTTTGCTTCCTATATGGAATAAATTATTTTTATGAAGTTGGAGATCTCAAAATCTCTAAAAATTGTGCTGTAAACAGTTTTGCATTAGATTAGTCCATATCATTGAGAAATGAAGGTAAAAGTGCACCAGACAGCACAGCAAAGCAGCAGCATAGCAGTGGGTGCAGTAGTTCTTGCCCTGCCTCGAAAAATATCAAGATCCATAGCTGAGCAACAATACAAACAAAACGGATACTATATCCATCAAAGTCTCTTATATTTCATAAATGTGATAATAATTTATCAATCCCGCTATCTGATATTTTGTCGAGAGCATTTTTCAGCACCAAATCTTAATTGGTAATATTTTCATATGGCCCATTTTGGCTCTGGAGTCTACATGTCTCGATACATTAAGATTTATGTTAATGTTTGAGTATTCAAGGTCACAGAATATTAAAACATTTTTATACTCCCCATCCCAAATAGCATTTGTCTTTCTAACTCTTCAGCTTTCAATGTACCATCAATGCTTTTACAATTTTCATTAAACACACTATATGCAGACACTTCACCTTTTTTCTTGGGTCTCGTCCGTGTATTCAGATATATACCTATGAGTACAGTGATCACAAAGTAAACTGCTCCAAACTGGAGATTCAAGAAATAAATATAGAATGACAGCCACACAATAGCAATAATGGACCATTTTATAGCACAATACTGCCATGAGTCTTGCGGTTCCTCATCAAAAGATTCTAATTCCGATACTTCCGAAGCTACATCATTTCGATCTTCTGTCTGTAATGGCTGAAATTTATTGGGGGTTTGTTCATCTTCTTCTATCTGAAATGTAAAAAAAAAATTAATTAATCAAGATATTGGGTGTTCAGTATAAGATTTGAAACACAAAGAGTCATTGCCTACAAGTCTACGATCAATTAAGTTCAGAGCAGTCAGCTGATATTTAGCAGATTGTTCCCAAAGGCGACAACAGTATTTTAACCAGATTATTTATATACCTTAATAAATAGATATACATTTATTTTATATTTTATTTAATATGGCCCTATTTTACACTGGCTTAACAAAGTAATTGCAGTGCGCCTGATTGAACACACAATTTGACATCTTGAAATGGCACATAAGACCAAAGCACTAACTGATTAGACAAATAAACTATTCTAGTTACAAAACTATAATTGTCAGGAATACATGTTAAAAGCCATTTAGATAGATGGGAGTACTAACTAACAAACTACTAAATACTATTATAAAATTATTTGAGCCTCATTACAAAATTATTAAATTATCTAATGAGGCTCCAATAATTTTGTTCAGCATGAAAAAACATTTATCTACATTTTTCCTTACTAAACTGTCACCTAAACTAAACATTTGCCTAGTGAGGCGTAGCTTCTACATCCTTACCTTTGAAGCTAGAACTTCCATTGATTAGAAAAATTATTTCCTTTTTTTAGTTTGCTGACTGAATTTAAAGGGCGATAACATTTAAATTTCATTAAAAAAAAAGGATTACCAGCAAAACTTCTTCTTCACTTTTATCTGCGCCCATGTCTCTGAATATTTTGGGTACTAAAAAGTTTATTAAGGAATCTTTCGAATTATTTAACTTCTCTTTAGTTTTCTCTACTAATTCCTTACGACGTCGTAATGCACGATATTCTCTTAATTTTGCCTCCATTCGTGACTAAGTTCTTTTCTATCTAAAGATTAATAGTAGTTCTTATCATGTAAGTTTATAGATTAGATATAATTTTAAATTTAAATTAAATTCTCAGGGTAGCAAAATAAAAACAAAATTTAATAATATAAGTATACACGTACACAGCATTTATTGTAAACAGCTGACTTAACTAGTATTGCTAACCGTGATTAAAAAAATTCCTCTTAAATTATTAAAAATATGCCTAAACATCTATAAAAAGGTTTTATAAAAGATAGTGATATTTATTATTTTGTACCTAAATTAAAAATAATAAAATCAATAGCTTATTAAAAATTGTATTAAAAGAACCTATTAGAAAAAGATTAAATTTAAGATTAACATTGAATATTATTTATAGTTACGAAAATGTACTCATCAGCATAATTATCAGTTTTATAAATTGTCGTGGTATCATACACGTATGACATCAAGTACTCCTCTCCTTTTTGATTTTAAATAAATTCTAAGCTATGCTATCCCTAGATAGGAATTACTAGATAGACCTAAAGAAATCGTTTATTATTTTTCTGGTATTGTTTCAATGTAACAAAATTTGGAAATACCTAAATAATCCTTGTTTCTAAACACGTTGGTGTTTAAAGTTTAAGATATTGTGATAGTTGTATCGCAACACCCCTGACTTCCGGCTCTTTCTGTTTTTTTAATAAATATATTTAATAATAATGAAAATATTGCGCATCACCCTTATAGTTTGTAATCTCTTTAAGCTTATATGTCGTGCCTAACGTGACCAGTAGTGCAAATGAACGCCGACAAATATAAAACAAACATAAACAAAAATACACATATTTATTTATAAAATAATATTAAATGGCAGTATATTGGCAATAATTTATATTAATAACTATTGATTAGTAGTTTGAATCACATAAATATTATTTATTTATAATTTAAAAAAGAGATATTTCTACAACTATTTCAATATTTTTGGCTAGCAACATCTATTTAGGCGCGAACAACGATCGATACACTTCCTTTCGGAAAATGTATAGATTTGAGAAAATGTCTTACTTGTTTATTTGTTGAGTAAAATATTGTAATAAAAATTATTCTAAATGGAACATCAGTCAGATATGGGCGCTTATGGGGATAATTCAAATGTTCAAAATAGTGGTAATTACATTACAATAATACCAGTGGATTATTCGAGACGGGGATATCCAATGCAAGCTGAGTACCAGTATAAGTATGTTTACAATTTTTACTTATGTTGCCCTTGTTACTGTCGTTTTAAAAGTCAATGTGTGAAAGGCAAAAATATTAAGATTTAAATGATAATACAGCAAAATCTGTTATAACAACATCGAACGGACTACTCATATTAAGTAGTAAAAACCGATAGACGTAATAACCGGTGATATTTTCGAGATACGATCGGTCATATAGCATTCAGCCAGATTTTGTTCTGGGTAAATGTCTGGTATGTTGTTCTAAACTATGTCGGCATAAACGGTTTTGACTGTATTGAGTGTTATCCGTAAGAACGGCGTAAGCGATAAAATCTCGAAAATAGTTTTGTATTCGTAATAACTACTTAGCTATATAACTACTTATTTATTTATTTATTTACTTTTAGAGGGTTGCCAGTGGCCCGGTACAATGACTAATTCACACAATACAATCCTAATAATCCTAATCCTATGTAGTTAACTAAACTAATATATTGTAATAAGCTATAATTTAGTTTTCCTAAAATTATTACAAAAATACCATAAAGATTCCTATAATAGTCCTTTTATTTATACTTTAGCTTTAAATTGATCTTAAAAATAGCGACTTAGCAAATATAAAGTTATTTTTGTTCGTCATGAACGTCACGGATGCCATGAGTGTGTCATCCGTGTAACAAGAGGACTTGTTCCCGGCTAGGAAAATTAAACACCTTCCCTTGTTACATAAAATGCAACTCATACTAGGTAAAATCAATCGGGATCACTTACCGCTGCTAACGGGGACTTGGAGTCCGAGTTCTTTCTTCGATCTGGCGACCAAATAGCCTTATGCAGGCGTTCTATCAAGGCAAGAATGATGTAAGGGACAGTACCCCTTATATCCTCTCTATAAGGCGTTGTCCATCGCCACTAGCTCCGTCTACTGCCCGGAAAGGTGTACAGTTCATCTCAAATTAATCTCTAAACTAAATTACAGCGAATTCAGGTCTCGCGAGGAATACTACAGTGTCCAAAGTCAGAAGTTGCAAGCGGAAGTGAACGCCCATCTGTATTCCGTGTCTCAGCGATTGCCCCATTTGTCGTACAGTCCACTGGGTCGGCACAACGATTGGGATAAGCATGACGCACATAAATCCCTCCAGGCCGAATCTAAAGAGAGTAACAGCTCGGATTCACTCGAAAAGAGTGTTATGGGTGAGTTGGGGTGCAGCTGTTTAAACGTTCCATAATACGTCTATTTCAAAGTTTCCTTTATGACCACACCACAATGATGGTAAGAATGGTGTAGTCCAAAAACTACCACGTTTACCAACAGCATAAAAAACATCGATAGCCGCAGAAGTCATGCCGGTACAAATATCTCTTAGCGTTTCGTTTCAAAAAACCCAGTATCATAGGACAATGGAAACACGCTCGCCGAAAGACCATTCCACTTAGAGAAATTCTTAGTCCTAGCCGGGATTCGAGTAACCGAAAAGCTGTGACTGTTGATGTGAAGCTGTGAGTTATGCTATGGAAGGAAAAGGGTGGAGCAAGTGGATAATAAATAACACAGTTTTTGAGTGATGTTTGTCTGTAGGGGCCAATAAAGGGCTCAGAGAAAGTTAGAGGTTACAGAAGAAAATTACGAGAGCGAGGGTTTTTTTTAATTTTAAATGAAAACCAAAATATTGTTCATTACATTGCGATTTATTGCCCTTATTAGAGTATTATCGTTAAAAATGTAAAGTGACAGGACGAATAACGTCTAGTTTTAGAAAATCTTTCTAAAGTAACCCATGCGCGTAGCGTAGTCTCAGCCTTAGAGTCTTGTCAACTAATCGTATGTAAGTGAGAACACTGCAATAATTAAATTAATATTTGAGATTATTTGTAAACGTAGGTTGTAAAGCTAATTTTAGGCAGCGCTTTTTTTTTTTGAACTGGTGGAAACCCTCATGAACCGTCAGGGCCGCCGTGAGGGCAGTAGCCTCGGTGTTTCGGAACCTTACTGACTAAAACCACCGGGGAGTTCTTCCTACTCGTCTTCCGAGGCCAAGAGTACGGCCAGCCCACTTCCTCGACTCTCGTAATTTTAGGTAGCGCTAGGAAAATATTGTAGTATAGCATGTAGACGTAACCCTATACGCAGTTGTCGCCCTAAGGGTCGTTAGGGTGTTACGAGACGTGCGGGGTAAGAGGATGCGCGCGCGCACGGGATGCTTGGAATACAGTCGACTACCGAGACCCAAGGCGGGAGTACATGCGTGTACGTCGCAGTTCGGTGTGCCTTAAAGTGCAAATAAACTGTAAAACGCCAAATTCGTGTCTTCCTAAAACCACACCCACGACCACCGGTCATAGTAGTAGATTTTCAAAGTAGGCTTTTTTATTATTTACAGGCGGAAGCTTTACCAAAATCACACCTGATGGATGAAGCGTGTTCACCGAACAAATACCTATTTACTCTTCTCTTAAAGGCTCATAAGTCATAAGATCGAGGAAATATGCTCGCTAAAACCACTCTATTAATTAGCTATTCACATGATGAATGTAGTAGTAAATCTCTTTGTGCGAGTGTAAGGAACGTCTACTAAATGTGGACGGAACCCGACACGACGTCTAAACGCCAACCACTAATGGTTTCGTGATGAAATAAGGCTGATGGAATTAGAGAATGTAGCTTCTAAGAACACTCTCCTTTGTGCAACCAGTAAAAGTGTGCGAGGCAAGCGACTTTACGTGATAGACGAAATAGGCTAAATCTCAGTTGAAAGAGTTTATTCTCATAAACATACAAATCATTTACATGAGAACATTTTATTTCTCTCTCTCTAAAATACACTGATGCACTTTTTGGCTGGGACTTCATTGATATACTATATCTCTGTAACTTTAACTACACCACAAATGAGGATTTTAAACATATAATATTTTTCACTTTTGCTACTGAAAAAATAAATACTGGTCATTTCACACTGATTGCTAAATGATCTACGTACGAATATTGTAAAGCACTAGCAACGTTTGGGCCAATATTAGTCAAATATTTCCAGGCTCCAACCTCAGCAGTTGTTCGAATCAGACTGGCTCGAGCAGTATAGCAGCCGGCTCCTTCAGCACGACCGAACCTATTACCAGTGGTGGCAGCTCGTCCAGCGCTATATCTCCACCTCTACCAGGTATATTTTCATTACTAACGCTAAACTAGTGACTATGGTAGCCTAGTGGATAAATGATGGTATCTATGCGAGGTAACGTGTATGGTAGTAGATTCTAATTTTGGCTCATACATCTGGGTTTTTCTAGATAAAATACGGATTTAATCACTGCTTGATCACCGGTGAAAGAATACATGTTGATGAAAACTACATGGCATCTAATAGAAATGTCATGTGTAAATCTCCTGAGGCTGGCGGTCAGCTGCGCTTTTAATCACGTTGGGCACGACATATACGCATAAAGTGGTTACTACAGTGCTACGTAGGGATGTCGAAAATGAAAAAAAAAAACGTTATATCGATATTTATTAAAATATCAATATCGGCGTCGATATATCGAAGGAAAAATATCGATTAAATCTCAATAAACACGAAAGTATTTACCAGTATTCCATTTTATTAGACAAAATTACAAAAATATCAAGAATTAAAGGCTGTCTAACTTTAAGACCTATTTAAGATAACGAACAAAAATAAATAATAAATAAATAAATGACGGCAAATAATATACATGCAACAAATTCAGATGTCAATGTATGCAACGTAACAAAACAATACTCAACAGCCATAGACAATACAGTTCTTTTTCGTTCGGTACTATCTTCTACAGTTTCAGATTTCAGCGACTTCACTGCCATAAGAATTAAAAAAATATCGTTTTCGATACTGGATATTTATATCGATATATCATTACAAAATATATCACCCAAAAATATCGATATATCGATGTATCGATATTAATTTGACAAGCCTAGTGCTACGTTACATTATTGACTAGTTTTGAGTACAAGAAGTATTTTGATTCATAATTTATACAAAGCCTTGTTGTGATTTGGGTCCTCTTCATACGACGTTCAGTAATCGACACAGTAAATCACATTGAAATAAATAAAATTTACATTTTTATAACAACTAGAAAAGAGCTGATTCTCTTCAAACATCCTAGCTAAGACCAGTTTCGATCAGATCACCTTTCAAACAATAAAAACAAAATCTAAATCATTTCACCCGTTTAGGAGCTACAATGTTACAGACAAACATAAACTCACAGAGTTACAGATACATGCATTAAATATAAAAAATCCCCTTTGAGTGGGGGGGCTAAAAATATTATAATCTATCTTAAAAAACTTGTCTAGGATCCTCTGGAAGCACTACCTCATCTACAACATCTTCTTCCAACCCTGTGACGTGCATATACCTAATGTCCCGGACTGCTGTGATGGTAGAGATGGGATCCGACGAGGTTCCGTCTTGCGTCACTGCAGCTCGGTTCTTGAACGCAGTGCTGGCGACGGAGGAGCTAGGACTCTCGCAGCCCGCTACCAGGAGTTTGTCGGCGAATGTGTTCGCGCTTTGGATGTGTAGTCCACTATTGGGTGAGTACTATGTAAACTTGATTGATTTAATTATTTCTAGCAGAGGTGACTAACCTATGGCCCGCACGAAATCAGCCGATGACCTACCTGCAGCCAACGAAACGAAAAAGAAACATACAGTGTAAACTCCATATAACGTCCCTCGATTTAACGACAACCTCCCTAAAACGTCGATATCACTCGGCTTTGGTTGGTTTAGTTTGTTTCCCATACAATGCTACACTCTATATAGCACTACACCCACTCTCAATAACGACAGCAATTTAATAATATGAATACTTTTTAAGTTGCCAAAGTTAGTAAAAACTGCGCAGCTGTGTACTTTCTTTTGTCGTTTTATTATCGTAGCCCGGAATAAACTCGACTGTCGGCATTTCATATACCAAACATCACCAAGATGCCTCAATATCGCAAGATATGAATAAAATATTTAAAAAATACAACAAAATTACTGGTGCAGCAAAAGACGTCAGACAAAAATAACAGATTATACTCAATAGCGATCAAATAAGAATTGTTTTTTATGTAATTACTAACACTAGTCTGAAATAAACTTTTTCTAATACAGATTTTTCTTCTCTCCATTTAACGACAACTCTCTATAACGTCAAAATATGCACAGTCCCTTGAGGGTCGTTATATAGAGTTTGCACTGTATATGTTAATTTTTGTAGTATATATTGTAAGCCACTAGTTAAATACGGTTTGGCAGAACTTATTACCTGTAAAATTAAGCCCATTTAATGTATAGATAGCAATTTATGATTCTCTGGAAAACTCTTCAACGAAGTCACACCTGGTGTATGTTAACGACAAGGTCTATGATGATGTAATTTTCTGTACAAATGCCTACCTATTTACTCTCCTTTTAAAGACTCCCAAATCATAAGATGTGGAAGACAAATTCAGGGAGCGTATTCCATTCATTTAACTTTCGCATTATGAATTAAGGAGCGAATTTTATGATGCAGTTATAAGAAATATTCACCTAATAAAGATGTATACAACACGGCGCGGTATCTCGTGCTTTTATGGTGAAGCAGGAATGGTAGAATCACCGAGAAAATATATGTATATCTTCATATGATAAAGATTTAAAAAATATTTCTTCTGTATATCTTTCTAGAAATTCAATTGAAGCCCCACCACTGCCCGTGGAGGATATGGGCGAGTTGGCAAAAGCTAATCTTACGGTACGGCCACGGATCGGAGTCGCGCCGAGCTCGGGACCAGCCCGTCCTTAGGCTTCAGAGAAACGTATTTTTCCCTAAACATCTGGAGGAAGGAATCAAGTAAGTTTAATTCGTCAGTAGTCTAATCCTCGCTTTACAAAATCCGGTAATATTGTGAATTAAATTTACAAATTAACTTACCAATGTATTGTCACACTGTATTCTTTACTGGGTGAAAAAAGACACATTAGTGATTGTATACACTTAGCTCTTATAAAGACTTACTCACTCACTCGAGTGTGTGGTCGGGGACAAGACCATCGATATATTAGGTCCTTACATATGAAATTGGCGTTTTTCGTACTGGCCACTTTAATCACAAATTTCTCCTCTTTGGTAAGGAATTCCAAATTCAAATTTGTACAGCTATAGACTCATGTATTTGTGCTTCGATGATCGTCATTCATTTGTTTTTTTCTTCTGTTTTTTTCTGTTTGCGTCACTCATTTTACAAAATGGAAAACTTAAAATATCGCATTATTTACGAGTACGAGTTCCGCCGTGGCACTAGTGCTGCGGAAACAACTCGAAGGGTGAATGATGTGTATGGCGGTCGTGTTGCAAAAGAAAACACAGTTCGTTTTTGGTTCCAACGTTTTCGTTTTCGTTTTCATTGTCAGCAATTGCAAACCATGATAGAAAAGCTAGCGGCTAAACAACCTAGGCTGGTCAATCGCTCCACGCCACTGCTGCTTCACGACAACGCTAGACCACACACTGCGCAACAGACGGCTACTAAATTAGAAGAGCTTCAATTGGAAAGTCTAAGACATCCTCCGTACTCCCCGGACCTTGCTCCAACAGATTACCATTTTTTTCGAAATTTGGATAACTTCTTGCAAGGGAAAAAATTCAACTCCGATGGGGCAGTCCAAATCGCCTTCAAAGATTTTATTGATTCCCGTCCGACTGGTTTTTTTAGTAAAGGGATCAATGAACTACCTATGAGATGGCAAAAGTGCATAGAAAATAATGGTTCATACTTTGATTAATTAAATATATTATATTAAAAAATATTCGACTTTTTGTTCCTCCCATACAAAACGCCAATTTCATATGTAAGGACCTAATATTTTCGATGCCGGCCTTCAAGAGGAAAATCAGTGAGCAAGTATGTTGAGCTTGGCATTGTTCTTGGTGTTTCATAGTTTGTGTGATAATTTTTAATTTTAATTTAGATTGTAGGTATTATTGTCTGCTATTTTTTTTCTTGTTTTTACTTTTATTTTTCTGTTTTGATATTGTTAGTATTTAGTTAATGCTTTTGAGCCAAGCTGTGGCTGTCTTTCATTAGTATCCGTTGCAGACATTTCGCTTGTGCATGTGATCCCATTGTGAATGTAAAATGTAATGGAACTGTCGATAGCCCATACATAAATAAATAAATAAATAATAAAGTGAGTAAAAAGCTGATCGATGTTGTCTGGAGGCTTGCACATAACCTTTTTTTTTTATTAGAAAGCGTTTTGTTTTCCTTCAACGGTTAGCATGTGACATTTAAGTCTATATTTCATTTGGAAAACCCAGAAGTATATGGTGAGATTCGTAACTAAGAACACTCGAATTTCCGAGCGACCGGTGCTTACAAGGCCACCATCACGAATGAATTTATAATTACGAGTAATTTTTAATAATAGAGATTGTTTTGGATTGGAATATAAATTACATTAGCTGTGCTCGCGACTTTGTTCGTGTGAAAGTAGAACTTTTATGTTAATAAATATATCAAGCTGAAAACTCTGAATAAATGATAGTATAAATGCCATCGATTGTTTTTCAAGTATAAATTATTATAATAACAATAAATACAGAACTCAATAATACTAATAGACTTTCAATGCTCGATAATAGATGTCGTTAGTGTTTTTGTAAAGTTTTTTGAAAATAAAAGTCGAAGATACTTTTTCGGCGTAAAAAAGAGCCTAAATAAAATTGTATGTCCTTGCACATGTTGAAAAAGTGGCTAAGGGGCAGATTTATTATATGTATTCATTGATTATAATGTTTGAATAAGAGCAGCAGTAGTGTTTTAAAGCTCGCACAATGGCTCTAACAATAATTGGATGTAGTTTTGGACTGCACCAAGCTTACCATCAGACATGATGTGGTCACTCTGCTGTCTCAGGAAAAAAAATTGTTATGAAAGTGAGATACAAAACAAGCGCTTACTATGAATTCTAGTTTATAAAACGTCTATATATGTAATGTTTGTGAAAAATATTAAAATCATTCATTGTAGAGATTCTCGCATCCTAGAACTGCTGTATGAAGAAGCGCGGCACAACGTGGTGACAGGACGCTACCCTTTGGAAAGCTCACAAGCTGTCATGTTAGGAGGACTTCAAGCTAGAATACAGTTAGGGCCCTATGACCCTCATCGACACACTGCTAAATTCTTCAGGTAAATTCACTATGATACTATACCCGTATACTTTTTTTTTTGTAACCCGGGGAATATCCTCATGGACCGCCAGTGCACCCTAAGGGCAGTGCCAGATTCTTACCGACAAAAACCCCCGGCATGTTCCTCCTACCCGGCAGCCGAAGCCAAGGGCGTAGCCACGCCAACTTCTTCGGCTCCAGCGACGTTCAGTCTTTCACAGGCCTCTACCTATTAGCGAGGGGGGTGGCTGTATACGCCACCGTATGGGAATTTCTCCAACTATAATACCCATCTTGGATGAATATTCAACTATAATACTCCAAATATAAATGGCGTTGGTCAGGGTACATGTTGAGTGATAACAAATTAAAATGGACCAGAAGTATTACGGAATGGTATCCGAGAAACGAAAAAGAAAGAATGGAAGACAAATCAAGAGATGGGAAGATGATTAAAAAAAAACAGCAGGTAAAACATGGCTAAGGGAAGCTAGAGATAGAGGAAAATGGAAATCCTTGGAGGAGACCTTTATTCGAGACAAGTAGAATAGTTAAATAATGCACTTTTTAAGTGTTAGTTTATGTTTCTAAGTTATTCTACAATAAAGGCTATTATTATTATTATTATTATTATTATACTTCGAATGGTTTACAAACACACACCCCCAATTGCTTAGATTGCATATAAGAACAAATGTATACTATTAGGTCCTTACAAATGAAATTGGCGTTTTGTATGGGAGGAACAAAAAGTCGAATATTTTTTAATATAATATATTTAATTAATCAAAGTATGAACCATTATTTTCTATGCACTTTTGCCATCTCATAGGTAGTTCATTGATCCCTTTACTAAAAAAACCAGTCGGACGGGAATCAATAAAATCTTTGAAGGCGATTTGGACTGCCCCATCGGAGTTGAATTTTTTCCCTTGCAAGAAGTTATCCAAATTTCGAAAAAAATGGTAATCTGTTGGAGCAAGGTCCGGGGAGTACGGAGGATGTCTTAGACTTTCCAATTGAAGCTCTTCTAATTTAGTAGCCGTCTGTTGCGCAGTGTGTGGTCTAGCGTTGTCGTGAAGCAGCAGTGGCGTGGAGCGATTGACCAGCCTAGGTTGTTTAGCCGCTAGCTTTTCCATCATGGTTTGCAATTGCTGACAATAGACATCAGCCGTAATAGTCTGGCCAGATTTGAAAAAACTGTAATGAACAATACCGGCACTAGTCCACCAAACGCTTACAAGTAACTTTTTTGGGGTTAATTTTCGCTTGGGGCAGGATTTGGCTGGCTGGCCAGGATCCAACCATTGCGCTGAGCGCTTCCGATTATCGTAAAGAACCCATTTTTCATCACAGGTAATGATTCGGTTTAAAATACCTTCATTATTGTGCCGGTTTAGTAATGTAACGCAGCAGTCGACGCGCGTTTGCCGGTTTGCTTCAAGTGAATTAAAACAGTTTTATCACTAACATCGCAGCCTGCAGCTAACTCGGACGTGGTTTGCGATGGATCCGCTTCCACAATAGCCTTCAACTCTTCATTATCAACTTGAGTCTCAGGCCGTCCACGGGGCTTGTTCTGCAGGTCGAAATTTCCAGAACGAAAACGTTGGAACCAAAAAAGAACAGTATTTTCTTTTGCAACACGACCGCCATACACATCATTCACCCTTCGAGTTGTTTCCGCAGCACTAGTGCCACGGCGGAACTCGTACTCGTAAATAATGCGATATTTTAAGTTTTCCATTTTGTAAAATGAGTGACGCAAACAGAAAAAAGCAGAAGAAAAAAACAAATGAATGACGGTCATCGAACCACAAATACATGAGTCTATAGCTGTACAAATTTGAATTTGGAATTCCTTACCAAAAAGGGGAAATTTGTGATTAAAGTGGCCAGTACGAAAAACGCCAATTTCATATGTAAGGACCTAATATCACAGAATGCTAAAATAGAACGGCGTAGTACGCAAATGGTAAAATGTAATGGTATATGGTCATTAGGGAACACCAAGACAAGTACTTGCCAGTGCACGCTCGGTCTGGCCGTTGGGCACAGCTGGTGCCAGCAGGACGAAAGGGCAGCCCTGAGGCTCGCTTGCTGGAACACGCACAGCGTCCGCCACCAGCACCACCCAGAAAATTACGCCACAAGTATCTCGCTCACACCCGCACCTTGCCGACGTACGGGTATGCCGATTTACTTACTTTAGACTAACCTTTATTAACATATGAAGCGAGGTGAGATTAAAGTGGTAGGGGGATTACCCGAACTAGGTCGTGACTACATTACACAAGTATTGAGACGTAGTACGTAGAACAAGTAGTACATTACTAGCTGTATTTAGCCGTGGTGGCTGCCGGCAGAATAGAATAGCACCCCCCTCTTCTTGCCGAGGTGTCGTAAAAGGCGACTAAGGTATCTCTTGAACACCGCAATTCAACCAGGTGTTTAGAGAAGGACAACTCGACCAAACCTGCATCCTGCTCCCTGCCGATCGTACTGGTTCTCCTTTCCATCGGGCCTGAGGGAGCTCTGACGAGAGAGTGCTTTTCTGGCTGCGCGTCCAGTTATGCTCTTAAATATCTCCTGCGCAATTGACTTTTAGCGTGATAGGTATGATGGTAGTGACCTACCTTACACTATAGCGCAGGATAGCGTGTAAAGATGAGATGATGAAGAAATGAAGAAGTCCAGACAGCAAGTAGATAGACGTTTAATAAACACAGTACAAAGTCCAGTAGGAATAGTAAAGCACAAGTAAGATAGTCCAAGTAGAAGTAAAGTACAGAGCACAACAATACAAATAAGAACACGAAAATAAACACAATACGAAAACTATAAGTAGCGAGCGAGTGGTGCGTGGAGCTAGTCTCAGTGTGATAGCAAGACTATTGTGCCGGGCGCGCGGGCGGCGAAGCGCTCGCGTCGCGCGCGCCCGCGCAATCCCCCCGCGCACGCCGGAACACAGTGGCTCTCAACCTTACCACTCACCACATACGATTCCAAAGCATGACACAGTACGAAAAGAAAGAAGTTGAAAGATAGTAGGTTACAGACTGTTTCCGAAAACTGGACCTCGAATTTCTTAACCGGTGTTGAAACGGTCGCCGTGGCCGAGCCCGGCTAGGACATCATCATCATCATCAGTAGCTGTATTGACTTAGCGCTTGTATGTCGTGTCCAACGTGATCTGGAACGCAGGAATCGCCATTCTCCGGACACTTACTATTAAATGTCATGCGGGGCTCCTCAAGATGTTTTCCTTCATCAGTGAGTATGTGATGCCTAAATCCAAACTTAAACTGGAGAATTCCAAAGAATCGGGACGCGAAACTATGATCAGCACTTTTATAGATTGGCGCACTTCTAAACAACAAACAAAAAGCTTATTTAAAGAAATTTTTCGATGTTTACTTTGCTACCATTATACGACAAAATATTACAAACATTAATAAGGACACGATTAAAGTGATGTTATTGTTATAGTTATCGGTGGAAATGACATCGATTGGGTAATTTTTTTACTAGTTACAAAGTTGACAAAACAAAACAAACTACTGAGCAACAAGTTTTTCGAGATTAAATTCTCGACTTTATATGAAAAGGTCCAATAAAAGCGCCGTCCATAAATAAATCCATACAATTTGTTAACTGATTAGAAAAGTTAATCCCGTAAAAACCAGCCCATACCCACAAGGCCAAAACCACTGTTGCCCTTTCATTGTAGTGTATTTATGTATGTTTTTTTCCTGGGTACAGTAAATTTTATTGTATTTTGTTTTTTAGCGCAGCGTTCTTCCAAGGTCAGATTGAGCAGCCAGTTCGCAGCTTGACCAGTCTTCTCACACATGAGGACATACCGGTTCTTGTAGCGATAAATTCGAACGGAGTCTACGTCATTGATGATACTGAGAGTGTCAGTAGTTCTTCATATAACATATTTGACTAGTTATCTCGGTAAAAGAGAGAGCTGTAGTCATTTGCTGTTTTCCTTCATTTTGTGGTATCTGCTTAAAACCATAGATGGGCAAAATGTAATCAGATTAATAAAACTGATTACGATTACATTTTGCGTTTTTCATCATTAATATGACTGCGTTTTGCTCATCTATGCTTTAAACACTACGGAATCTTCAATTGCATACACATTTATGACTCCTTAATGTTTTGAAGGAATTTAATCATGATTACAGAGCAACAAAATTAAAATGACGACTACATTTTGTAATCGTTAATCAGATTACATTTTACCCATCTCTGCTTAAAACTGTTGGTTTGCAATCGTTTTAATTTGAAAAATACAAATTATTTCTATTTTGTGACTTTTTTTTCTTTCTGAGCGTTTTCTAACTTTAACATAGTTATTCTTTTTTGTACTTTTAGTAAATTATTTTTTATGTATAAAGATACTGTTATTTAAATTAAAACCGTAAATTACAAATATAGGTTATAACTCAATAACATGAAATGTAATCGCAGACCGTGCTGTTGGGACTTCTATACGAGGAGTTGTCATGGGATTTAGGATTACCTTCCGAAGACAATGAAGATTGCCTACCCTGTCTATTCCTTCAATTCATGGTTGTAGAAAACGGACTGAGAGTCTCAAAAATACTACAGGTGGGTACAGCGCCATTAATATATAAGTAATTATTTTCTCTTGGATACGTTTAATTATATATTTTTATGAAGAATTGATTGGAGAGCTGATTTAAATAATCGTTTTCTGTTCAAAGTCCATTGTTTTGTATACTACCATAGACTATTTGCTAAAAGATATTGTTTACATGCTATGTTATGACATATAATAGAAATATCATGTGAAAGTGACCTGAAAACGGCGATCAGCTGCGCTACTGGTCACATTGGGCACGGAATAGAAGCGCAAAGTGGATATAACCACCAATGTATGTAATGTATGCTCACCCCGAAAGGGACATAGCATGACGATATATTTTTATTTCATTATTTTTATTCTAATTACGAATGTAAGATAAAGCTGAGGGACTGGTTGTCGAATCTGAAATATGATGATACTAAGAAACTGTTACGGGAATAGATGTGCTTGGGGTTTAGCATTATTGTGAAATTATTATTTACTTTAATTGTATAGTGTATGTAATATTATTATTGTATTGTTTTGAGTTAAGATTGGAGCTGCGCAGCGGTTATTAACTGTATGTAACAAATTGTGTGAATTGTGCTGACATCCAAGATATAGGTAGGTCCTAGTTTGGGTGTCAGCTGACTTTAATGTACTGCTTTGTAATTGTTTTTCCTAATAAATTATTTATTTATTTTTATTTATTTATTATTTACTCCAGGTGTTTTCCAAGCAAGCCATAATGATGGATACGTTGATCGAGCACTTCGCTGGGGAGTACCGCAAGAGACTTGGGCAAGAGACCCCGAGCGATCATGCTAACTACGATTATCACTCAGGTGCGTGAAAGTCTGAGGAGTTAATTACTCAAACACCTCCGTCCATTGATCCCGCTCGTATTTATAGATTGTGCTTTTAATTTTCTTAACGTGCATTTCAGGTTGTTGTTCAACAAATTGCATCATTTATATTTTTTACTAGCTGTCCCGGCAAACCTTGTTCTGCCCTATTTTTCTAAAACAAAGTTACATAGTTTTTTATGTTAATAGCCGCCCCTTCAGTTTTCTTTGTGCCAAAAGTTATTGGCCTGTCGCAGTCTAATAGAAATAAAATTTCATTGAAAGACTAAATCATGTCTAAGGTAATGATATTTTTATTACGTATAGGACACGTTATTTTTGTTTAATTACTTCATTAATGACATGCAACCTCTAATCAACTTGAAGGCATACCAACGACAATCCTAACGCACCTTTGTTTTATTTTGATTGACATCATATGTTTGACTGCTGGCGACAGAATGGTTTGTATGGGAAAAGAAAATTGTTTTTAATATTTTTCTAGTATTTTTTACATTTTTTCACTCCATAAGAACTAGACTATCAAATACAACAAAAAAGAAATCAGTCAAATCGATTCAGCCGTTCTCGAGTTATGGGCATAGAAACACATTTTGGGATTAATTTTTATACAGATATAATAGATGACAGGATATCATTGTCTCACTGGACTCACGTTACATTTAGCGTTTGTTTTGTACAACTAATGCCATCTTTTACATGTGTCCGACAAATTATAAAACTAATATTGGCAAGCACTCCCCTTTCAGTAGAATGTTCTCTGGTTATAATGGTATCTGTAAATCTTTCGATATCTTTCACTCTTCCTTCCCCTTAGCTAAACGTAAGATTTTGCAGTGCGTGCAGGTGTAGCGCGTTTTTTCGTTTTCTGATGATTCTATGTGTCTGATTTATTTATCATAGCATTATTTACTTTGCTTGTTGTGTTCACTTGTTAAGGACACACCTTTTGTATTATTTTAGTAAGATTCGTTTATGTTTTGTATGTTTTTGTGTGATGCCCGGTATGTGAACCAAATAATAAAAAATAAAAAAATTAAATCTGTACTACATTTGAACAGTTTTCAGTTACGAGAATTATCTCTCATTGTTTTTTTATTTAATTATTACACACACGAGTCACTTTCCATTACATGAATTAGCAACTTGTTTGCCACTTTTTGGTTTAAAAAAGAAGGTTCTGTTATTGTTTTTTTTAATCAGACTCTGGCAGTATTTCCCTACCACCGCTATCGCGGCCGGATTCTCCTCAACGTCGGCTGGCCAACAAGCTGTCTCGACTCGCCCTGGCTACTCACGACGGGCGTGGCAACTTGCTGGGCGGTGCTGGAGACTGGAACTCCGATCTAGACCATCCGCACGTTTCCTGGATACTGCCTAAACATTAATCTAGTACCTTTTACCAATAAAGATGTAATATATATTGGAATGTTTTATTTTGGAAGCGGAACGAAGGTAGTTTCAACCATAGAGGTGCAAAATGAAATCAGATTAATAAAAATGATTACGATTACATTTTACGTTTTTTACCATTAATATGACCGCATTTTGCTCGTCTATGTTTTAAACACTACAGAATCCCAGATTGCATACACATTTAGGATTTCTTCATGTTTTAAATGGATTTAATCATAATTACGGAGCAAAAAAATTAATATTATGACTACATTTTGTAATCGTTAATCATGAATCAGATTACATTTTGCCCTTCTCTGGTTTCAACACTATGTGAGTAAAATTTAGTTCTACGGGTAAAAGATTGAAAGGATGTATGAATTATGATCCGTTACACGACAGTTTAATTTACTCGCTAAGTTAGAAATAACATAATATTTTTGGAAATAAAATTAGATTGTTATTTATTTAGCCGATAGACGGCGATTTTTGGTGGTAGGGCCACTGTTCGAACTGGGTCATGACCACAGTACGCAAGTGTAAAGACCGTCATAGTGACTCGCTTTCGCCTGTCGCGTTTCGGGATCAGCTTGTGTATATCCAGTAACTCATATACGTAGAAACCTTCAGTCGTGGTATATGTGGGCCGACATGACGACAGAGACTATCAATGGATTTTCATCCTTTGATGGTCACTTTCGTTTTTGGACTACACTGTACTTACCACCAGGTGCACTGTAGTCACTATATCGAGCCTGTGTAAAAAAAATTAAGTCTCCAAGACCAAATATCTATTTCTTATATTTATAAAAACATTTGAACAATAACTATAATTTATTTAAGAAAATCTTGTAATTGGTTATTAAAAAACATTTACGTAAGAAAGACAACATGAATCACTTCAAAGCATAATATTTTTTCATACGATTGTACTCCTTCAGCAATGGATGCTTGTCCAAATAGTCGAGCAAGATTTTAAAACGCGGCACAGATAAGTCTTTTTGCCTCGTTAACCTGACCTCCAGTGTGTGGACTTTAAAGGCCAACTCAGCACTGAAAATTAAAAAAGAAATTACATAAATATGTTGTTTTAATATTACTAACGAAAATGACTATATTTAATGCAAAATAAAGTATAACTCAAAAAGGTTTTAGTAAATTATATGCAAAGTTAAAAGTAGCAGCTGTAAATAAATATTAGCCTTAACGTCTATAAGGGAAATGCACAATCGGTGTAAAATCTCGAAACACGAATATCCTAACGAAATTATTTTCTAACTAATAACTTAAACAGAGAAAATTGTATTCTATAGTTTTCAAAGTACTTAGTCTATTAAAAAATATAGATTCTGTTGCGATAATCCTCATACGAACCTTGAGGCGAAATAAGCACTCTCCTTTTCAGGCGTGAGAATAAATTGATTTGCCAAATACCAGAGCCTCTTGGCCTTATAATCCGTATTGAACTGAAAAAAATATACAAATAAATCATAGACATGACCTAACGCACGCAGTATTTTTGAGGAACCATCAAATGATGGTAATGGAAAGCCAAGAGTGCTAAATGCTGCTAAGGTCAGTATTGACTAATCCTGGAACTTACTTAAACTGTTCAATTATTGTTAGAGTTTCTGGTGTAGCACCAGCAAATTTAATTTAGTTTGAGCTCTTATAAAACCCTATTTAATGAAAGCCATTTAATGTCACTTTAATAGTCATTTAAAATTAACAGTTATTATAATTATTTAGATGATTTTTCCATTCAAGACAATATGTTCAGTTTAAAGCTAAATAGAGATTTATGCAAGCTTAAAGTAGATTTAATTTATAAGTACAAGTCGCCCTAAACCAGAGTAAGTAACGGTAAAGGATTGCCTGTTATAACTATTAAGTAATAGATACTTTTTCAAATCTCTCGTGGACAATATTCTGTCTTGCCAATTGTTTAGCCTTGAAATCGTTGATGCACTGTTCTCGAACCAATGTCGCTTCTTTTACAGTGAGAGGTACGCCTGTACCGTGGCCTGACCCAAACATACGCGCCAGGTACGGTGCCAATGGATCTATCTCGGCTTCTTTTTCACGTTCTGTCACTTCTGCTTTTTGAGTTTCCTACGAAACATGATATAAATTCACAGCATGCTTGGTAAAATTATATAAGATTTGAATAAAAACGTCAACTCGTTCAGTTAATAAGTTTCTACGGTTACATTTCTTTGTTTAATACATCAAACTGTGCACATAGTAAAATATAAGACCAGAGTACCAAAAAGTTTTTAAATGATTCAAAGTCGATTGTTTGAAAATATTGAACAAATTTAGATGCGGACACTAATAGATTTGTTTTATAAAATTCCTAGATTAGATCAAGTTCTTCTTTCAGTTATGTATAGATCCTTAGATGGTAATTAATGAATCTTCTCTTTTACAATCAATCTAGTTTTTACTCCGGTAATGGAAATTTCATATTTTAGAATTAAAATGTCGTTTATAATATTCATTACAATGTGTAAAAGTTAGGCACTGTTATCAAAAAAGTAATGTGTGGTTCGCCGTTTATTTGGCGAACACTTTTAGCATTTGATCCCATCCTATTTTCTCAATACGTTTAAAAAATCCACAACCGGTAGATTTAATATAAGTTAAATAGAACAAACCTGCTCCTTCCACCCTTTTTTAGCAGCTTCGTTTCTCTCGGTATCGAATAGCGCAACATAGAGCAGCGGTTCGGTGAGCTCTCTATGCCTTTGCTTCAAATAACCATTGATGTCGCTCTCTCGATCCCTTATCTGCTTATTGGTATCGTACTCCCAGGCGATGTTCTCGCAGAGGGTGTTGTAAATGTCGAGAGGCCGAGGTGCTAACGCACATGGATCAGCCTGATTGCAATATATAACTATGTATGTATTTAACCGGCTAATACTCGGAACCAATTTTTTTTGCAGTTGATACTGATGTTTTGGGAGGTTCGTAGGCTGAGATTTTTAGACGCAAATTTAAGTGTGATTAGACTTTACTAAAACATTTCAATTTATATTACTCAGTGAATGTCAAAAGGATTTGTTAAGTCATCGCTTTTGTCAACATAGACTTGACTCTGCGAATACTATGGCTATACTCAAGTTAATATTATATATTCAATTTTTTGTCAAAACGAATTTATTTTTTGAGATCTTTGCTGAGCAACGTCGAAATATCATCTATAAATCTCAGCCTCACAGCTTCATCAGGCTTAAGAGAGCAAACGCTTAATCGCTCAGCCAGTAAATTTATGGTAATTTTTTATTGCATGCGCAGTTACGGAATGACTATGGACTTTTTTTACACGAGTACATGCTATTAGTTAAAGCAATTTATAAAGAAATAAATAATATATATTTAAATTCTTATCATCGTAAATAAAGGAATTTGTGGATTATGATGGCAATTATAGGCTGGGAACGTCAAAGTGGGAGAACAAAAAGTCATTTCAGAATTTACCTATCATGAATTAGGTGTTACGCTAAACAAGAAGCTACTCGGTGATAGGTTGTCAGTACTCAAGTAAATTGCTGTCGACCTAGGTGGTTACACATATATCTCTACGCCCAGTTACGTTTCAGGAACAACATCAGGTGTACATGCAGGTTTATTGGTAGTCTCTCATATACCAGTGACGCCAAATAAGTTGTATTGGTTGATAGATGGGTAGATGTCGTTTCTAGAATGTACCATTTACCAGCAAGTATTAGTACGCTTACCCCATTCGAGAAGGTATTTCTTGGCCAAAAAGAATACAGCAAACTAATTTGCTATCTTAGAAATAAAGGTTTAACAAGTAGGAAAGAAATTAACATGCAATTGAAATAACTCACAATATATCCAGAAGTTTTCTCAGGATAAAAAAGTATTTTTCCACCGGTCTCTGCTAAATTTGGTTTGATGTAATGCCTAGTGTCATTGGTGACGAAATTGTAAGCGTAATGGTAAAGCAGCTCTATGGTATTGTCCTGGATGTGAAATATCCTCTTCCAGATATCCTTTTTTGCTGGCACATCATAGTTGCGGCTATAAATTTCTGTTACATCTTTAATTTGTCGCTTAGGCTCAGATTTATTCCCTTCAGTGTATATTACTGATCTGGATTCAAGCCTGCAATTAATAAAACATGGGTTTTTTTTAGTTTTCACCGATTTTTTTAAGGATTTTGATATTACACCAATGTTTTGCAGTACCAGTATTTTGCAGCCCCTGTTAGATAATGATATAAATAATGTTTAGGTATGAATTAAAATAAATATATCATTAGGAGCTTCGTATATTGTATAATAGTGTTCAATTCTTATTGTATCCATAATGCAATTCTTAGTGGCTCTATAGTTGTTAGCATCCAAAAGACCACCAAAACACCACTAGACATCGTGTCGGATACCATCCGTATGTGGTGGATGTTCCTTATATCCGCACGAAAAGATTCGCTTCTACATTCATCACGCGAACGGCTAAGGAGTGGAATATGCTTCCAGCGGACATATTTCCGCGATCTTATGACCTGCGAGTCTTCAAGAGAAGAGTGAATAGGCATTTGTTAGGCGGACGCGGTTCATCATCGAACTTATCTTCACCTTCCTCCAGGTGTGATCGAGGTCAAGCGTTCGTCTATAAATAATAAATAAATTAAAAAAAAAAGTAGAAACCATTCAAGATATTTTTATATTAGAATATGCATATGTTGCAAGGACATGTTTTCTTTATACATAGATGGGCAAAATGTAATCAGATTAATAAAAATGATTACGATTACATTTTACGTTTTTTACTATTAATATGACTGCATTTTGCTCATCTATGTTTTAAATACTACAGAATCCCAGAATGCGTACACATTTATAATTTTTTAATATTTTAAATGGATTTAATCAGGATACATGCAACAAAATTAAAATTATGACTAAATTTTGTAATCGTTAATCATTCATCAGATTACACTTTGCCCATCTGTGTCTTTACAGTTCTTGGTAAATAATATTCTCCTTTATTTGTATGGCTTACACATAGTTCGTGTTATAGAAGAGAAACGTACTCATTAACTTATTAAAAGAAAGCAAAAAGCCACCACCTGTCCTCCCTTTTAGTGTAATATTCGTCGAAAGTCAGAGTTGTGCACACCAGTTTAGTGAGATGATCCAAGCGAGCGTAGTAGTTAAATTCTAAAGTACGCTCGCCTTCGACGGACATCACTGGAGCATCCAAAGAATAAACATGCTCTGAAATGAATTATTTTAAGACGGAGTTATTGAATACGGCTTTTTTTTTACACTGGCTCGACATTGTAACTACAGAGTACCTGATGGTAAGTACAGTGTAGTCCAAAAACGAAAGCGACTATTAAAGGATGAAAATCCATTGATAGACTACATCGTCATGTCGGCCCACATATACCACGACTGAAGGTATCTAGGTATATGAGTTACTGGATATACACAAGCTGATCCCGAAACGCGACAAGCCGAAACTGGTCACTATGACGGGCTTTACACCCATGTACTGTGGTCGCGATCCAGACGGGCACCGACGCCCTACCACCTCGCTGCTGCTCGTTTAGCACCACCCAGGAGTCACGTGTAGGGAAACTAGGGTAAAGCCTACGGACGCGAGCAGCTTCGACTCCCAAACGGCTTTTTAATCGAATATTTCTAAATGTTCTTTGTTTTACATAATCTCAGTCTGTGGCCTTGCATCTATGATATTATTATTTCGTGGAAGAATATAATAATATATAGACTATGTCTACCATGAAGGTCCATTCTAAATAACCATCATTAGTGTTTTTGCACCCAGTGCTGAGTGCAATCCCCATCCTTGTCATACCACAACAATCTTATTTATAGCGTTTGTGCCTAAGTTTTAGTCATGATATTACCTCCTCGAAGCGAATCTACGAAAAGCTCTTTGTCACGACCATTATTCCATGACGGGCTTATTTCTTCGATAATCAGTACGTTTAGTCCGCTCAGCACTATTTTAGTGATGTAATTCATTTGACGACGTTTGGGACTTTAATGTCTTATGTCGATATTACCATACAAATTTAAATATTGGTGAAAAAATTTGAATCGGATGAATAGGTTTAAACATTACTTACTGCATCCAAACAAACATACATACATTATCTTTATATAATATTTGTATAGAGATTTTTCTTATTTAAAATAACATACTTAACAAGTGATCTAATCTTCCAATGCCAAAAGTCTCTCTCATTTCGCGTTTGATATGATCCAATTTCATTGTTTCCATCTTATCCACTCTGTTTTTGTACCATTCATATCTGAAATTAGCAAAATTATATGTTTATTATCTCTGAAATCATTTCTTACACATCTGTTTTCTTACTTTGATTCGCCTAGTGTCCACCTTACGCCTACCATCTTACTATTGTCTGTTTACTGTATTTACAAAATACTGTCTTCAGATCCGTTTCATGTTTGTAAAAACTTTCTTATTACCGAAATATTACTTACGTTGTAAGAGGTACCGTGAGCGCGTAATCATCAAATATCTTGATTCTCTTCACGACACCATCTCTTTCAGAATATGGTGAGAACTTCTCTAGCAATACTTTCTTGTAATGCACCACTTTGTGACTTCCAGGGTATCTCTGTTCAAATTCTATAAAACGTATAAATTTAATTAAAAGAGCTCCAAAAATAGTTCTTTCAATTCCCGTTAGCTCAACTTGGGACCTTACTGGAACAACTGTTCCAGTGAGATCATTTGAGACTGATTTATTTTTGACTACAAACGTGTTACTTATCTACATTTAATTCGATTTCTTATTCAAGTTACTTGTAATGTTACCAAAACTCAGAAATTAAATTAGAATTAACACTATAATGGATGGAACAATTCATTTGTATTATCGAAGAACTGTACAATTTCTTAATAAATCCAATATTACTTCCGCATAACATGTCAAGTAATGTGTCAATTATGTGGATGCCAGGCTGTGAACATTGAAAACATTTTTTTGGTGGCAGGGCGATTGCCCGAACTGGGTCATGACCAAAGTACACAAGTATAAAGACCGTCATAGTGACTCGCTTTCCTCTGTCGCATTTCGGGATCAGCTTGTGTATATCCAGTAACTCATATACCTAGAGACCTTCAGTCGTGGTATATGTGGGCCGACATGACGACGGAGACTATCATTTTTCATTCTTTGATGGTCGCTTTTTGGACTAAACTGTACTTACCATCAGGTGCATTGTAGTCACTAAGTCGAGCCAGTGTAAAAAAAACACAAATAAGATAATCAATGAAATTAACTTACCTAGTCACTAGACATTTATTTCATGGTGCCAGGGAGTCTGAGCGCTACCATAGTATGTTGATAAAAACTTCATTATAGTCTATCTTTGGCTTGTCGCGTTTCGACATTATATTGTTACATGTAACCATTTATATGGCATTAGCCGGACTTGTATAGCCTTTTTGTTGCATCCAGGCAAATATGCGGAACTGTCCAACTTATGGTGGACTTTTTGATTTAGCAAGTGATAGATAATAAGGTTAGTCTGGATTACTAGTTGCTTTTGGTTGTAACAGGTTTAAATTGTAATAAAATTATAAAAGTGTGATTAATAATAAACATTATCAAATTAATCTAAACAATTTTTTTAAATGGTCAAAGTTACATACATTTTTTTCATAAAATATTTTTGACCTATTTCCTATCTAAGCTTGTGCTTGTACTATAGGTACTAGATAAAGATTTACATACTTAAATACATACATCCATTCATGACCTGTGACTAACTGATCTGCTTATTGTAGAAAAGCTTGACGCTTTTCGTCCAAATAGCATCGATTTTAACTTTTGTATTCTAGAAGACAGAAACCCTAGTAGTCTTTTTTCTTTTTTTTTTTTTACTTAGGGAAAATCCTTATAGAACCGTTCCGGCCACGAAGGGGGTGGCAGCCGAGGTGTGCCGGACTTTTACCACCTAAAAACCCAAAGGTGACTACTGCGAATTAGTGGGGACTGCGGGTCCTGTAATCAAATCGCCGCAGCCCCACTACGCCGCGCCTGATAGGCACAATCACGGGGGGAGACGCCGCCTCCCCCGATACCACCTAGTATACTTCGGCAGAGCGCGTCACAACGCACTGACGACTTGTCGGAGGTCGCTAACCGGTCGCTCAGAGCCCTCACCCTGAACAGCCACAACCCCTAAATCATAACCCTAGTAGTCTATAATAACC
The DNA here is from genome assembly GCA_036320925.1 of Automeris io. Lineage (NCBI taxonomy): Eukaryota > Metazoa > Arthropoda > Insecta > Lepidoptera > Saturniidae > Automeris > Automeris io. The sequence continues at coordinate 2,842,140 of JAUDJH010000018.1, forward strand.
TACCTTCAACTGATTTGTGCTGACTGGCATATCAATCCTGAACGCCATTGACATATATCTCTTTATAACTTATGTTCTGAGTACTTATTTTGCCTAGAAAGGATAAAAAACTTACCATCTGCAGATATATCTAATTTCTCGACCCAACTAGCAGGCATGTCTAGATGTTTTTCAGTGTCTACAGCGGTTCTCTTGTCTGCATAGTCGATGCCGACGAGCTGCCGACGGTAGAATGGCTCTCCAGCCAAGAGATGTTCCCAGCACGTTAGATCACCGAGGTCGTAATTAAGCTCTTTTAAATTTTCTACCGGCTTTTGAATATTCGCCTTGAGGGAACAATTAATGAATTTAGCGAGCAGTATTTTTATCGACAAGATAATTATTTAACTACTTTATATATTTTTCTCGAAATTTAATGCTTGACCAGAATTTTAATAATGCCAATCCAATACTGTTATCGGAGAATAAGACCTAAATCTTCTTAAGACAATATTGTTGTACCTTTTATAGTTTCGACTTTCGGATATTTATAAAGAACTAGCAAACCCGGCGAACTTCGTTTCGCCACCAGATGGCTTCGTTTTGGTTTTTAGTTAGCGTTTGGAAGAACGTGCGCATAATAAATGTCACATGACATGACATGACATGATATAACTGAGCAGAGTACAATGAGTAGCTCTCAAACAATGTATAACGCATCGGCGCCATCTACTTAAAATACTGGTGCGATCTGATCCACCACCATGCAAAACCATATTGGTTTGTAGTACATGCTATGTATCAGAGATGACGCTGTATGTAAAAATGATTTTCCCCGTTTTCCTGCTTTTCTGTTGAAATTTTTCCTGAACTTCGTTTGCTATAAACCTCACAGAGCCCGAGACTTTTCCAACGAATGCAAAACCGTGGAAATCGGTTCGTGCGTTCTGGAGTTATAGCGTCAGGAAGGAAAGCCGGACTTATTTTTATATAATAGATAAATAAGACGATCCTGTTTACGTAACAATGTCAACGTGATATTTCAAAAGCTAATATTAATTCGATACATTTTGTACTAAACACTAGCGTTATCGTTTATCGAAAGTTAGTTTGTCTAGGCCCTCTGGTACATGAAATTGTATTAAATGGTTAAAAGTAATAATTTGCTAATCTCTATATACGTTTCCAAATGATACCGTACGAAGATGCGTTACTCACATAGTAATTTTCATTGTTGTAAACGCTCTCGATGTGTTGGTACTGCTTAGCATCCAAGCCATAGCTGTTACCTTCACTTGGTTCTATAAAGAAAGGTTCTTCAATGCCCATAAAACCTGGCAGTACCAAAACCCAAGCATGTGTTCGCCAACCGTCTATTTCATCGTGCGGCGGTTTCTCAAGCTCCTAATAAAATGTTTAATACATATTATATGTTCACGCCATTTGTCGATGCATGTGATTGGTTGTATTTGCGAACCCCGCTGGGTTGGCAGCTCTGTATGTTTGACATATTGCCATTTGTCGGTTGATCTTGTAATCGGACGGTGTGCATACTATAGCAGGTTAATACAGTGGATTAGGTCGGGCCCCCGTGCCCGGGATGGCATGAGGGGACCCTGGGCCCTCAAATGTATCTCCCTGATTATATATGTGTATAAAACGGAACAATGTTAAAGTGAGTTGTAAATTAACATGAATATGAACATATCTCTCGGCCGGGAGATACTACCGCCATGGATGTTGTGCCCAGCAAACAGACGCTGGGTAAAATCCAGTGGTGGTGGCATATGCGGGCGCGCACATTATCAATTTGGCTATTTAAAATTATTTTTTATTGTCATTTCAGTAAATGACATTCTGAGAAAAAAACCAGTAAACATAATAATATGTGTCATTCTATATACATTTCGGTGTGAGCAGAAATATATTAGTGGTTGTTTACACTATTCTTATGTCATTCCCACCGTGGCCAGTAGAGCAGATGGTCGCCGTTCTCACGGTACTTACAAATTAATTTTTGTTAGATGCCATGCAGGTTTGCTCACAATGTTTTCTTTCACCAGTAAGCTCTTGGCGCCTAAGTTCGTATTTAATAAAAAAAAATCCAAAGGCACATGCCAGGAACATTGTCGATAACTTGTAACATAAGCTAACGTTTGGATCTGTACTATATGGAAAGTAGAAAATAAAACTTACAGCGATTTTCTTGAGCCTTTCGTTTTCAATCTTATCCAATTCCGCTTGTTTGTCGTCGGCTTCTTTCTTTTCCCTTTCCAGGCAGTACTTAGAAGTGAGATCGGGAAGTGGAACCAGTTTGTATCGGGGCTCTTCATCTGGCGGCGGTGGAACTTCAATTTTCTGTAAAAATAGTATCAAATCTTAATGAGAATTTAATCAAAATAAAAATTATCATAGTGATAAAATATTTTAAATTCACAGGTTTTGTACTAATTGTAAATACATTAACGGGTCTTATACGTTAATAATAGTATTTATATTCCTTCTTGCATAGATAAAACAAAAAGATTTATTTCTAAATGGTTTAATAATCATACAACAACAATCAAAAAGTTGCGAACTCGTAGATCAACCATATCGGAATATTTGTATAATGATAATTTTAGTGTATCGGATTGCATTAGCTGCGATTCCTCTTCAAAAAGGTTTGTAATTAGAAAATACAACTTTTAATCGGTAGTTGAGGTAATTGAGAAACTAGGTTATTGTTGCGTGTCGCCTTTTACAAAGCATGCTACTGTCAATACTGTGTAGCGTAACTATTTCAATTATCAAAGTCAAAAGCGGGCTGAGGCAGCTACTTTCCGCCCTAACAAAACACAGTAGCGTTAAATTTTCTTTGCTTGTTATTTTTTTTTACACTGGCTCGACATAGTGACTACAGAGTACCTGATGGTAAGTACAGTGTAGTCCAAATACGAAAGCGACTATCAAAGGATGAAAATTCATTGATAGTCTACATCGTCATGTCGGCCCACATATACCACGACTGAAGGTCTCTAGGTATATGAGCTACTGGATATACACAAGCTGATCCCGAAACGCGACAAGCCGAAACTGGTCACTACGACGGTCTTTACACCCATGTACTGTGGTCGCGATCCAGACGAGCACCGACGCCCTGCCACCTCGCTGCACCCAGGAGTTACGTGTAGGGAAACTAGGGTAAAGACTACGGACGCGAGCAGCTTCGACTCCCAAAAACCTAAAACCTGTTAAAGCATTTATATTAATCAGATAATAAACAACTGCTCTAAAATTGGGGATTCTTTTCAAGGTCAGGCGGCATTTCACACTAACCCAACTTCTTAACCTGTATCATCTCAAGTGTGTTGAGTATTGGCTATCACCTATGAGATGGCTCCGCCAAACACCATTTCACAACTTTGGACTAAGTCGATCGCCGAACTCGACAACTGATTGCCGATGAGGCTCTTACGTCCCATAAGCTACTCAGTTTGGAAAATTAACGCAAAGTGGCCTGCAGTTCGTTTTTTTTTTTATAGATTAAAAACTGTTGAATGTGCGGCTAAGTTGTACAATTAATTCCTCCCTCCCCATTATCCCTAAATTGCGCGCTTGTTTGGTTCCAGCAGTACACACGAAACGATATGCCTCCTTCGTTTTGTTTTGAACCACCAAGGAGGTAAATTCGCTTCCTGCGTGTTTTTCCAACATCTTCAAACGACAAGCGAATCGGTATTTGTTAGGTGAGCGCGATCCATCATCGCCTTTATCATCATTTCCCATCGGGTAAGATTGAGGTCAAACGCAAGGTTGTATATATATTTTTTAATAAAACTTCTTTATTTAAAAGTGGTTCAAGTTCCTCTGCATTCATCTGCGATTAGCCTTTATTTTCTGTATATGTATTTGCTTGTAACATACCTCAGTTTCATCTGGTATATCTGGACATATTGTTCTGTATCTCACGGCCAAGCAGGTATCCCTCACAGCGCATCCTACCACTACATAAGCATCATAACCGGCGCCAATAAGCCAAGAAACCAACACGTTTGAAAGCTCGAAGGGGTTCCCGCTCCGTCTGATTATGACCGAGAACGGGGACATTATGCGCTCCGGCTGAAAGAAAATCAAAGGGTAAGCTTAAAATAATAAGTTATGGATATCGGTAAGAGGACGGAGGACCGAGGATGATAGAGGACAGATATGCAAAGCACCTTTGAGATAGTAGGATGCTGTAAAGAGTTTACAGGTCTATGCGGTCTAAGCATTATGCCAAGCCACTAGTTGTGAGGCCTCTACAGCTTGTGGGAGGCATGTAAATCAGAAGGCAGTTTTAGCTCAAATCCTCTTTATTGTTTATTTGGCGCGTATTTTACATAATTCGCGTAAACTAGACATCGCAGTGCATTGCACTGACTAGTGCATCGAACTTCAAATAAACTTAGACAGCATTGCACCATACTATCTTATGGACACACAGGGTGATGATTTATCTGCATTGTGACATGGCAGCCGCAGTTAGGTCCCCATAGCCGACTAGTGATTGCCAGAATTCTAATCGCACCTTTAGGCGTGTTGACCATGGCTGTATTTTTTTTAAGTATGTATACATGCTTTACATGATAATGAAAAGTTGCGAAATAGTTATAATTGGATTTGTTTTCCCAAAATCATAAACAGTTCATTCTCATTGTGCCGCGTAAGGGCATGGGCAGTGGGATGAGGCGCCGCCCGCCCCCACAAATTGAATCCAAAGTTGAGCGAAAACAAAGTCGGCGCTCACAACTTTTGCGACTCCACAACTTTCGCTTTCTATTGTAAACTTCTCACCACTTTCGCTATCAATTTACTTTTCTTTCATTTTGTTTTAACTTTTATCGCTTGCAGTAGACTGTATCAAAAAGTTTTTGATACTCTCGCAGGTCAAAACCTATCTTGCATATTCACTTAGGAAAACTCTCAATTTTTTTTTCTAGAACAATTATATTTATGTTTTATGATACATATTTCCTATGTTTAGGAGATAATGTTGCTTTTTATTTATCCACAGTTCGTTTGAGTCCCATTAAGAACATATGGTATAACTATAAAATGATCACTTTTATGTTTGTTGTATCATTATAAAATGTAGTGTGGTTTCTGAAAAGTCACATCAGATGGCTTTGTGAAATTAACAAAGTATGAAATTGACATAACGAACCGACGTGATACTTCGAAAGTTTATGTAAATTCCATACATTTTGCACGTTCGGCTACCGTTATCATTTATAGAAAATTTACTTTGTCTATACCTAGAGAAACCAGATAATCCGATAAAGAACTAAAGGCATGGAAATAGATTAGTAGACTGAAGGGGCCGTGAGCTGGTTATATTTATTGTAAAACCGTTAACTGTAGACCTTTTCTTCAGTGATTAGATCCGTCTCAAATCTAGACCCCACCGAAGGAAAGCCATTACGGCAAAGGTCAGGTGCCGTTTAAAATAATTTTATTTAACTTTGTTAACACGAAGATAAATAGCTACTAATGTCATCCAAATTTTTTTACGTTAATTGCTGTTTTAATATGTCATTTTAAAGTGTATTTTAATTATATTCAATGTAATTAGGTAAACAGCTAAGATTTCGTGTTTTTTTTTTTTTTAATCCGGCCATATGCATATCAGAATGGAAAAACGTAAATCTACGGGGCCCGTCAGTTAAGTGTTAAAAAAGGTACGAGTCGGATTCTGTAAGTTGTGTCTGGGCTGCGACGACTGCCAGCCCGGCATAATCACCTACAGCGGACGTCTTTTTACATGAATGCATATAAAGAGATACATTGCCACCTGGCGGCCACTTCTGAGTATCCGCTGTCAATTTGTGATTGCTAGAATCCGAAGCGTGGCTTTATTACGACATATACACGTATACAAATAGCTTAGTATAGTATTCAGTACATAACCTCAAGTTCTGAGCGAGCGAGGGACCGCAGAGCGAACGCAAATTAGAGCCTGCCACGTTCCAAGCTTTGAGTTGCGCTTGACCAAGCGTTATTCGGATTTCGAACAAGACCCCGTACTTTAGAGCTGCGCACCGTTTGCATATCGTTATCGATACCAAGACACCGGAATATCGATTGGGCGGGGAGGGGCCGGGGAGTGACAGGAGGGAGCGGCTTGCGCTACCAACGTGTACAGACGCCACTCATGCGAAACCGTGCTGCGTCTCTAATTGAATATGCTGAGACATTTTTCATCGATATCGATGTTAATTTTATTTATTTAAATAATTATCATTATACAATTTCTAAATTTAACTATCGATTTAAGTATGTACATATTTAATTATAATCATAAATAAACATATAAAAATTCTAAATTATCTATGTAGAATATCCAAGAAACTATTTAGACTTGTGTATACTGCTCTTAAATAAACCTAATTCTTAGAAAATTACGAATGGTGTACCTGAATAAGTGTTTTAAAGTTGATAAAAACATTATATAAACATATAACTTATATTTTAATTTTCCTGTGATTACTCATTCGATATTAGAGCATCATTACCGAATCTGTATAACGACAAGACTTTAAAATGCTCAAAATTATTAGCCCTAGATTTAAGTTATAATGCCGTTAACTTACTTAATAAATTAAACGTACTTTTACTTAATGAATTCGGAAAAACTTTCATATGAAACTACTATACTAGTATTAAATTAATGTGTAAAATATTAACGTTTTAATGAAAAATTTAAACATCACTTACTGAATTAATAATTATGACTTTATTTATCGACAGTTAAAGTCTAGTTGTTGTTGTCTACAACACTATTCGCTCTAAGAATGGCAGTCCGCGCGAGTGATTGCGCCACCCGCCGCCGCGCGGTCGCGACTCACTCTAGGGCTATCACACAAACCTATTATTTATTTTTATCGATATACATTTTTTCTAGAGCTTACAATATTTTATAGAGCTCCTCTGTATTTTATACACTGTTTGAGATCACGTAAACATTAGTTTCATGTTATTTAAAATTATGTTTTAACTTTGGGAAAATTAAATATAATTTAATTAATATGCTGGTAATCTAGATGGTTATAATGACCAATTTTTGTTCTTCAAGCTTCGTATGAGCTGGGGTAGGTAGAGAATGTGGAATAAAGGCGCAATATTAGTGGAAGTTCGAGGGGAGTCACGGTCGGGGACAAACAAAGGAGTGTTTTTGTCGCGCGGCGCCACCCTCCCGGCGGCGCTCCGCGAGCCGTGGCCGTGGCGACGCACGGCCGCGGGCGTCGGGCCGGCCGCGGATCGATATCGCCGGCTCGAGATCTCGGCCTACGCGCCCGCTTCGCCGGCCATTTGCCTACCTCGATGCTAGTAATAACAACTTAGTATCCCACCCCTATATTCAGGTAATTTCACAATCTAACAAGGCTATTTAAAAGTATAATTTATTTATCTTTTAAAATATATAAATAAAATCATTCACGAAAGAGGAAATTAACAAAAAATTCACGATTTCCTACATTTATAAAACTGATCACTAATGAGGATGATAGGATCATTTCAGAAAGAATGAATAATGGTTGACATTCAGTTCGATCCAGTTTTATACATAAACTGTTAAATCTAACAGGCCCAAATATTGTTTTACTTAAAACAAAATACGAATATATGTGTTAATATTGATAATGTTAATAATGTTGTCGAAAAATTATAAGCACTTCAACATTAAATATAAGTTGAAAAAAATTTTTTTGGAGGGTTTTTGTTAGAGATTGGTAACATTGACCAAAGCCTCGCACTCGTGTGTACATAACCCGCCACCCACCACCCTGGCCAATACGACCCCCTCAGATTACCGCCTACAAAGCAAACTTCATTGGTACGTGCATGCAATATACGCAAGGAGCTGGAAGGTAGGCCGAATTGCGCCTCGGCCGGTCTCACAGATTGCTTTGATATCCCGGCCTCGTATGTAGGCCAATGCATCTTCTATCTTAGAGGACTGTTTCAAACGCTGTGTTGAAACATACAGTATAGCAATCGCGTTAATTACTCTAGGAGAGCATTGCTTTGAAAGCGAGCTCTGAATTCTATCTTGTCCAAGATTTAAGAGTTAATAAATCTCTTATCTTCGTAAGTACAGATATAGTAGCTACTAAGTAAGCAAGATTCTGACGAAGGGCGAATTAAAAATACTCTGACATAGTACTTATTAATGCATAAAAGTAATTATTTCATATTAGAAAGGAAATCATGAAAATAAGTTGAAAGGATAGATAGGAGCTGTTACATTTATCCACAGTCAAAACCGTTTATGCCGACATCGATTAGAACAACATACTGGTTATATTGACCCAGAACAAGGATCCTGGCAAAAAGAAAATACGACTTCGTATCTCGAAAAAAATCACCGGTTGTTACTTTTGGGTTTTACGACTAAATATGAGCATGTAGTTCCTTCGATGTCATTATTACAGATTTTGGACTGTACTTACTTCTACATGATGATATATAGATATTTATAAATAATATACTTTAAAATGACAGAAAATAAAAAAGGCAGTGTAGGTGATAATTCATATTTATTATTAAAATCAAATTGTTTAATATTATATTTAACGTATGTATACTCAAATTTATTACAGTAATATATGATTGAGCAATAATAGTATATTACCCTCTTTTCACAAACAACAATAATAAACCAGCCCTTCACAATTTCAATTGAAGTAAGTTGATAATAATAAACCAAAATAATATTATAGAATACCCGTACTACTAATAAAATAAATAAATTATTAGTGAGGTCATCCTGCACACGGCATATTTTTGGAAAAACTTTGTTACATATTATAATTAACTAAAACTGAGCTTCCTTCTTAAAGCTGGCTATATATTAACTTTTAAATCATATGATGTAAAGTTACAAATCAAGTTAAAATTAAAATTTTCAACTTATATTGTTATAGGGATGAGATAACTTGAAAATAATATTGAAATAAGAGACGAAACAATAAACTGATCTCGAAATTTGGGAGTAATGAACAAAGTTGCAAGCAAAAACTAGTCGCGAACTCATAGGAGCCGTTGTACACGATGCGTTGCGACGCCACATAAAAATGTATCCGAAAAGACCGCTCTGTCATTGCAATATTTTCAATACTCCCCGCCTCGTCTCACGAAGCGCAAGGCTGGAACGCAAGTAGTGTGGCACCATGGGTATTTGAATATGCAATGACAGAGCGAAAGCCTTGATAGCAACACATTCTGTCCGGGCTATAAAGAAATAGAATGATTCTGATAAAGGCCTCTGTCCTGATGGGCCCATAACCTTTGATCAAATATATACTAATGATAATCTTTAGTCACACCACCGACGAAATAGTTTTTTAGTATGCTACGTATATGAATATTTAACGACATTAATGGATATCAAAATTAAAGTTAAGCTTAATAAGTTATGACAAAAACTCGTAAGGGTCGTAAATCGGCCAAGTGCACTAACTTTGCCAGCTCCCGCCTCCGCTCACTATTCAAAAAAGGGAAAGTTCATATTTGCATATCGGCGGGCCCGATGCTTTGTAAACTTCCGACTAAACTTTGTAGAATACCGTCAATGAGATATTTAAAAGACGGCTAAATGATAATAGTTACTTGAAAGATTTTTGGGATAAAGTGCTAGAAGTATTGGAGAATCATGCCTAATAATTAGTATATTTTGTTATACAATATTAAATTGAGTTTCTTTGTTCGCTAGCTTATCGATCATACTTAAGTCATCATCGTAGTTCAATATCGACAAAACGGGTTATAGCACCTTTTTCTGATTTAGTACTTTTTTTATTATTTATAGGCGAACGCTTGACCGCAATCACACCTGGTGGAAAGTGAAAATTTGTCCGATGAGGAACCGCTTCCTCCCAACGAATGGCTATTCACTCTTCTTTCAAAAACTCTCAGGTCATATGATTGCAGAAATATGGCCGCTGGGAGCGTATTCCACTCCTTAGCCGTTAGTACTATTGTTATACAGTAGCTGACTTGCAACGAAGAATCTTTCGCAATGTTTAGGTCAACCAACTGTACGATGACCTAGACATTTTTTTTATGCTTTAGTTACCAAACCAGTAAATTAACCACGACACTTAATGCTTTCATTTAAGCATATTTTTTTAATTTGTTCAGTTCTGGATCCTATCCCTAAATTTTTGTATAAGACTTATTTTATATTGTAGCAAGGAAAACTAAAATGCATTTGGATACCATTAACAAATGAATTAATTCAAAACTGCTTTCATTCAATAATTATAATGTAACGTATTCTGTAGGAAGACTACTCAACGTTATGGGAAAATTAAAAGTAGTGGACAACTGTTTACAATAAATTGTTCTAGCTTATCACATTTGGCAATAACATAATCCTTTAGTCCCTCATTACCCAAGAATATTTTAGCGTATTTCAATAAAAGCGCGCGACATCTTTAATCTAGGAATCGGGTAGGAGCATAAATCTTGCAACGTCCGGGGCGAGTTTTGAATCATTTAGCGCGGTGCGGTGTGAGCGCGACTTCCGTCCGGCACGTGCTCGCCGCTAGCAGCCCTGCGTCCCGCGCGTCTCCGCCGCAGCATGCCCCTCGCACGCCCGTGCCACCCGCACCCGCGCTGCGCGTCTGTCTTGTCGAGACAAAGGGGCGATAGTGATGACCCGATACGGAACTTGTCGATGTTAGTAAACAATTTTTTTCCTTGTGCAGCAACGCTATTGTTTGTAGATTTGAATCCCGGTACGTTTTTATGCACCACGTGCTCACAAGTGTTCCTACACAGCATCTAACCATCTACTAAGCTTCATGAGAAAACCCACAAGGCATCTGATAAAAATGTCATGTGTAAGAGCCCTGAGAACAACGATCAGCTGCGCTACTGGTCACGTTGGGCACGATATATAAGCGCAAAGGGGATACAACCAATAATGTATCTCTGCTGACCCCATAAGGGATATGGCGTGACGATATATATTTATTTATTCAATAAACATGAATCAATCTACGTAGCCTTCATAGCCCCCATAGCTCCTTTCACTTTTCATTGGTAGCACGACTGCTACACTTAAAATGTTGTAATTATCCATAAGCAGCAGTGGCAACTTAACATCTGGTAAACGGTTAGCATTTACAAAGATTTTGACATAAGAAACTGAGTGTTCAGTAGATCCTTCAGTATCACGTATGACATTAATGTTGAATTAAATTTATTTTTTGAGTTAATGTTAAGTGTCTATTGAGAATAACTGTTAACATGCAATAGCTGGTTTTAAGTTTAGCTAGATTTATTGCCATAAAATTGCTGTTATGTCTATTGGAGGTCTTTGTGAATCTTGCCGTTCAAATAGCATAAAAAGGCCATTATATTAATACAGAAACATCGGCACGAATTTAAAATTTGACGACTACAAGTTAATTTGTGCAAACCAATGTTTATTTAATGTATTATTTCATAACATTTATGTTGCATTAGTTCATATCCTTGCTGTAAGCTCGCTATAACAAACAAGAAAACCGATGTTCTGTCGATAATATTTATTGGCAGATTCACATTATGCCCCATCCCTATGGAACGACGTCCGAACTGCCTCTAATTTGAATTCACGGAGACTCCGCGACGCGTCCGCCGCGTCGGCCGCGCCCGACTTAATGAATCGCGAGGGGGGTGAGTTGCCCTCGGGTGGCAACTGGCAACCAGGGGGCGATCGGATGGCCACCGCATCCTCCGCGCGGATAAGTGACGCCCGTGTTGCTTAGTACATAGGTACGCCTTATGTACTTCTGTACATAGTGGCCGGCCTGTATCTACGTAACGCTCGCCGAATTTATGTCCCGCACATGTCTAGAGACCGCGGCATACCTTTAGAGGGATTTTGCGTGTTTACGCACAAACGGGGGTCCGCTGAAGATATTCGAGACGGAATTTCGCTTGGACCCTTATATTGATGAGTTGGTTCGTTAATCCTCAACACGTATACATTAGACACGCTCCTGCGTAAACAAGTACCTACTGTTACATAGCCCAATTCCACTCACATACTTTTCCAAGCTTTTTAACATCCCGTAATGGTTTCAAGACTCGTAATTTTTGTATAAAGAATATTTGTATACAGTTGCAAAGGATCAATTATTGTTAAGTCAATCCAATTAGGCTATGATAAAAGTAAAGTACGTAAATACAATGGCTTTAACCAAGTGCGTAAACTGACCATTTGTGAAGACAACAGCGTAAACATAGCATGAATAAATTAGGCGAGAAGTTCTCATGAAACCGTAGGTTTATCAAGAGAAACAGTTTTGCATAATTTATAATGCTAATGAGCACCCGAATCCGACGGAGGTGATGCCCCTGGCTATATAGGACTTCGTTGTCCGAACCCAAATTGCCGGTAAACAAAAACTTGCTAATGGGGAATTATGGAAATAGGAAGATCGTGATGACCAATCAAAACGCAGTAAATTATACGAACGTTAGAAATAGTCATAGCTGTGGGCATGTTGTGTTTCTCTCAAAACTACAAATCGTCATTATATTATACACAAATTAAAACTTATTTTGTAGAATACATTTTTTTTACACTGGTTCGACATAGTGACTACCTGATGGTAAGTACAGTGTAGTCCAAAAAACGAAAGCGACTATCAAAGGATGAAAATCCATTGATAGTCTACATCGTCATGTCGGCCCACATATACCACGACTGAAGGTCTCTAGGTATATGAGCTACTGGATATACACAAGCTGATCCCGAAACGCGACAAGCCGAAACTGGTCACTATGACGGGCTTTACACCCACGTACTGTGGTCGCGATTCAGGTGGGCACCTATGCCCTAGCACCTCGCTGCTGCTCGTTTAGCACTACCCAGGATTCACGTGTAGAGAAACTAGGGTAAAGCCTACGGACGCGAGCAGCTTCGACTCCCTAAACACATACATAAACATAACATTACATTTTTAATTAAACAGCATTTGCCTAAATGTAATGGAGAAACTAGCAAAAACTTTTATAACATATTACTTAGATTTTACAATACCGTGTGTACTTGTGGTACAAATAATTTAATACCAGAAAAAAGCATACAATTATAATATCGATTTTTACAAACATTGTCGATTTTTCGCTAATTGTTTACTTATCATTTGTTTTATTAATAGTTAATAGTGATATAAAAATAAACGTTAAAATGTAAACCTGTGAAATGTAAATAAAACTACTTCAACAATTTCAAGATTGTTAATAAATCTGAAAATAATAATTCTATTAATGGCATCGTGAAACTAAGCACGTATGCTTACATATTAATTTCTTTCCAACTTTTTTTAGATAACATAGATTTTATTAAGATCTATGAAGTTTCTTTAGAGCATAATTTCGTGAAACATAATATGAAAATTATGCACAATGTTTCTAACAAGCACCCCTCTCAAGCTGGTAAATAATTCTGAAATTAACTGGAAGGAACTTAGGGTAAGTTAGAACTACAAGGGCACCGCGACTGTATCTCACGCGGGCTTAACTCGCGCCCGCATTCGCGCATAATCATCGATAGCCACGTGATATCACGAACGCGAGCACAACCCTAATTTATGTGACAGCGCGGCAGCGGAGTTATCCTGAAACCCGTGATTGCAAATTGGACATTGTAAATAAGTAAGTAAGTAAGTTAGATATCTTGTCGCAGTAAATTTAAATGTTTAGGTATCTGACCGGCCGTATTCAACAACAAACAACGAATAATCTTGCTGGTTTAATACTGTTTAAAATGTTACATTTCATTTGTTAGTACCTTTTTTATAAACCAGAAGAAAAATGCATTAGGAAATGTCAGATGACGGTGAGGCCCACTCCTCGGTGTGTCGGACTCTCATCGACTAAAAAACTCCTGGATATCCTTCATCTACATGGAAGCCGGCCGTGGGCGCAATCTCGCAATCTGCTACGATCGGCGCGCGGTGGGCTTTGTTAGGCCTTATCAGAACATGGGGCAGGGTAAAGAAATCCCGTCCATGCCATCCTCAGAAATAGGCGGTGTGCAGGAGTACGCACACACCAGCGCCCTCATATACGGACAGTGGACTCCCTCAAGTACCACTGCCCGCATCAATGTCACAGAGAAGGTTGCGCAGGTGGTAGCGCGCGAACGGCCAGGGTAGGGGTAGACCCCTGGTCCGTTCGGCCGCTTCCTTCTGCTCCATAACCTGCTCAGCAAAGTTGAACACGGCCTTCCAGTTTGTCCTGATGTCGACCATATTTTTGATGACGGCCAATAGTTAGAGGACTCTTCCAATCACTGTCGCTAGATTCCTACGCTCAATGTCCCAGGCTGGGCAGTCTTCTAGATTATGCTGTGCAGTGTTTGCGGGGCAATTGCCGCAGTCCTGACTCTCATCAGTGGGCTCATTTATAGCTCCACATCATCATTAGCATATATGGACATAGTCACCCCTTACTACTTACTTTGTAGAAAGACCGGAAGCAGCTTGCATCAAGCGCCGTCCCGTAATCTGGACTAGTTTGTCAGTCAACCTTGTAGGTGAATGTCCTGCATTATTCTTGCATTTATCCAATTTTAAAACAACAACAGTTGTGAATAGACTGATTGTGTTGCTATTTTTTAACTCAGTTTGGTGTGAATTTAAGCTGGTTACAGTAGCGAAACATACTATTTCTCGTTTTACAAGTAAAAGTTTCTAATGTGGTCAGAGCTTATTAAAGTTTATTAAAGAATTTGTTCTTTTATTTAATAATCCTCATAATAAACTTGATAAACCTCACTTTTATGTTTTTTCTTTAACACTATTTTTGTGACCAAATTATTTATTTATGTTTATTAATTTTTTTCGTATTTTTATTAATTTAAATACTAATTATTTGTATTCATTTCTTGCAATTACGTAAATGTTAAATGAAGCTTCAGAATTAGTTTCTAAAAAAACATTAATGCCTCAAAAAACATACAGAGACCACGTGGCTACATTATTTATGTTACCTCAGGCCTATATTGTTTTCGTTCTAGATTATCGTATCAACAAAAACAACTGACAATAAATCAACTCTCCAGTTGGAACAAGTTTAGAGCGGATGCCTTGTTACGCAACTCTGGCCCTCTGGCGGCAAGGGATGGCAACAGGTGGCCACATTTAGAGTTATTTTATAACGCTATTTCAACCGGCAACGTTTACGACGTTATTATGATCGTTTAATGTATTTTATTGGTAAATTCTTAACATTACACTTCAGCTGTGTTAGGGTTGATCGTAACGATATACAAGATACCAGATTTGCGAAAAAAGGACGAGTTTATTTTAATTTTAAAATAGATCTAATTATAATATATCTTCACACTATATTTCTTTCGTGGAAAATTTATCTAAAACACAATAAACAAAAACTACAAAACAAATTTGCGCACGTAATATTGTTTACAATATTACACTGTTTATTTTATTTTGTTCCCATAGATGGGCAAAATTTAACCAGATTAATAAAAATGATTACGATTACATTTTAAGTTTTAAGCACTACAGAATCCCAGATTGTACATA
This sequence comes from Automeris io, assembly GCA_036320925.1. NCBI lineage: Eukaryota > Metazoa > Arthropoda > Insecta > Lepidoptera > Saturniidae > Automeris > Automeris io. The sequence continues at coordinate 2,857,688 of JAUDJH010000018.1, forward strand.
TTTATTATTTCTTAATGTTTTAAATGGATTTAATCATGATTACAGAGCAAGAAAATTAAAATTACGACTACATTTTGTATTCGTTCATCAGTAATCAGATTACAATTTGCCCATCTCTGACTGTTCATATGCGTGTTTTATTCGTATTTTTATTTTCCTTTTCCCCTTGTAAATAGTGTATACTTTTAAATATAGTCACATTTGTAATGTATCTTGTCCATGTGTTATATTTTTTGTTTCTGTAAATATAGACTATAAGTAGACTGTAAGTGTTCTTATAAATAAATCAACCAATCGTATTAAAAACTGAAGGATATAACTATTGGGATAGCGTCACTAGTCAGTGGAGACCTTTAGGTACCACAAGTAATGCGAAATGAGTCCGGATGTGCAGTAATTGATTCGCTCCGTGCGGTAGGCAGGTGGCGCTCGCATCGTAATTAGAGCCGGAGGTATTGTGCCGCACGAAGGACTCGCGGGAGGCGCGGCCCACGCGGACGTGCCGCTTGAGTGCGCACGAGCATCCCTAGTGTTGCGCCTTCGGAATTATCGATAAATTAACATAATATTTATGAAAAATTATATGCGTTGTCCTAGCTCCAAACTAAGGCTGAGATTTATAGAGGCAATATAAGATTTGCTTTCGTTTTTTTTTTCGTTTCCAAATTTTACTGATATTAAGTACCCATCTCGTTTGGATTCCAAAGATTCTACATAGTTTTCTTTTGCTAGATATAATTACTTATATATACTTTATATTAAGATTATATTAAAAAAATATTACATTTATTATATTATAACAGAGCACGCATCGTTTGTAAACAGGCAACAAAGTTAGAAATAATGATAGCAATTATGTTGCTATCAGATTGTCACAGATTATACTTTTTTCCGACTAACTGCACTTTATAAAATGACGACATAAAAGGTGTGATAAAGAATTTCGTTCTGAACCATACAATCAAGCTTTTGAAGCACCAGTGCAAATGTTCACAATATTTACTCCTCAAATGAAATTGTTTACGTTTTTAAATATTAATAAGTATAGAGTTTTGCTAAGCCAGATTGTTTGGTGAACAATCTTCGTTCAATTTGAAATATAAAACATAAACTAGCTTAAGAAGTATTGTAAATACTTCTTAATGTAATGTAATGTCTCTTGTTGGGTGATTTTAATTTTGGGATGATTCAGTGGTCAGGTTCGTTAGGTGATATACTTAATTATAACGGGCCTCTGGATGGTTTGCCGCAACAATTCTTTGATATCATTTCGGAGGCTAATTTACACCAATACAATCATATAGCTAATCTCAATGGTAGATATTTGGATTTAATATTCAGCGATACTTATGTGACCGTTAAGCATGCCGAACTACATCTTATTCCAGAAGACTTGCCTCATCATTTAGCTATTTCTCTTGAATTATCAGAGTTATACAGTAAACCAGCCCACTATCCACCACGGAAAATTGTCCTATTTAATAAAGGAGACTATAACGCCATTCGGGCTAAGCTGGAGAATGTGGACTGGAAGCTTGAGCTCTCAAGGGGTAGTATTGATGATGCTGTGGATTTTTTATACTCTATTTTGTTTGAAACAATCCAGGATTTTATTCCAACTATAACTACAGCATCAAGTAATTATCCGCCATGGTATTCTAGAAGCTTGGTGAAATTAATAAATGAAAAACGAAAATTTCACAGGCTATGGAAACGATATAAGAACCCAAGGGACTATGATACTTTTTCATTACTAAGAAAGAGGCAGAAGGGTGTACAGAAGGATTGTTGGCATCGTTATGTACTTAGATGCGAGTTAGCTATAACCAAGTGTCCAAAGTCATTTTGGCGTTATGCTAAAGAATTGAAGGACATAAATAATATACCTAAAAGGTTAACACTTGGAGTCAGATCGTATGATCGTGTACCTGAGGTTTGTGAGGCTTTCCTTGAATACTTTGGCTCCGTTTATAGACGACCAACTGAATTGGATACAGATACATTTAGCACTAGGCCTGTTGATTTACCAACTATATCGGCTATAAAAATAACCGATGATATAGTGTTTAAACACTTACGAACGCTCAATTGTAGCAAAGGGCCCGGCAGTGATGGAATACCTCCGCTTTTCGCTAAGAGATGCGCTTCGAGTATAGCTGGACCCTTATCCATATTATTTAATAGATCGCTTTTGGAAGGCACATTCCCCCAGAAATGGAAGGAGGCTTTGGTCGTTCCTATTCATAAGGGAGGTTCAAGGACAAAAATTGAAACATATCGCCCGGTTTCAATTTTATCAGTATTTAGCAAACTCTTTGAACTTATCGTGCATAATCAACTTTACCCACTCCTAAGAAAATGCTTGCCGGATAATCAACATGGATTCATGCAAAAAAGATCTGTGGTGACGAACCTTGCTTGTTTCATAGATTTGGCAGTGAAAACAATGGATAAGGGATTGCAATTAGATACAGTTTACACTGATTATTCTAAGTGTTTCGATCGACTGTCTCATACCGTTCTTTCTAAAAAACTCGAAGTAGTAGGAATCCACGGTGACTTGTTGCGCTGGTTAATATCATACCTGGGCAATCGTTCACAAGCAGTTAAGTTAGGGACCCACCTCTCTAGGTTTTCTTTAATTACCTCTGGTGTACCACAGGGGTCACACTTGGGACCTCTATTATTTAATATATTTGTTTTCGATATAGGTTCATGTTTTCAGTATACTAGCTTTGCTATGTACGCTGACGATACAAAGATATTCATGCCGATATCGTCAAATAATGACTGCATTAAATTGCAGCAAGATTTAAATAGACTTTGTAATTATTGTAAGTCAAATCTTTTAGATCTTAATATTGCCAAATGTCAGACTATTACATATACACGGAAAAAGAAGTTCATTGAACATGATTATCATTTAGATAATAATCTAATATCGAGAGTGTCAAGTGTTAGGGACTTAGGGGTTCAACTAGACTATAAATTGTCATACACTGAGCACTTTGATCTTATTGTTCAAAAGTCATATAAAATGATGGGTTTCATATCTAGGATAACAGCACCTTTTAAAAACATATTCTCTTTAAGAACACTGTATTGCGCGTATGTGCGAAGTCTGTTGGAGTTTGCATCGGTAATATGGTCTCCCAACTACGCAATACATATTAACAGAATTGAAAATATTCAAAACAAATTTTTATCTTTACTTAGAAGGCGTGGTATGCTTGACTCTTTGAGTAAAGTTGATAATTTAAGATATTTAAATTTTTTAACACTAAAACAAAGGCGCCAAGTTTTGGACCTTATGTTTTTGTATAATTTATTGAACAACAAAATTGATTGTCCATACTTGTTAGAGCAAATAGGGCTGAGTACATCAAGACGCACCCGTCAGCCACTGCTATTCCACGAGCCAACAAAACGTTCTAACTACGCCTGTCAGGCTACACTTGCTAGATGTGTGCATACATACAACACGAGGACACCACATGTGGATATTTTCCACGAGAGCTGCGGGTCCTTCAGGAAGAAAGTAGTCGAGGCTATCGGGCCGTTTTCAGACAGGGACAGTTAACATACACATTTATACACACACACTAAGTCACATACACAAAGTACACAACCAAACTACACATTTCACATATACATTTTACTAGGTTAATAACTTTTAATAACTAGGCATACCTACATAACTACATACGCTACATAACTTTTTATTTCATAACAATTATTTGAATCGCATTTAATACTTTCATATAACCTTGTTACACAAATCATCTTGGTTAATCCAATTTTTTGTACGCTTTCCTGTTTTAAATTATAAAATTATATACTGTAGATTTGTGAATGAATAAAATAAATAAATAAATAAATAAATAAATTTTGTAGCAATTCGCACGTAGGCCTCAATTTGATAATATCATTGCACTTTATTCCTTCAGTGTGAGTATATAAAAAATAAAGTAAGCTCAAGGTGGACACAGTCATTATAGTATTCTCTTGTATATATATATATATATATATGGTACTACAGTGCCAAACGTGATCACATATAATTTATTCTAAGGACATCCAGATCCTCACTGCTTAATGTAAATTAATCGATAGTAATAATATATCGATAGTCAAACGAACGTCCATTATCGCGTCGGTTTCTCCGCGAACGTCGCGTGTGGCGCTCCCTGGCGGCCGCGACGCGATCTCTCGCGGTCACCTCGCCACTCACCATTCACCACATCCTGTACGAGCCGCAATGATTGTCGCATTATACATACTAATATATGTGTTAATATCTTGTAGACTCGCATGAACTTGGCTCTTAGAATGGTTACGCACTGCATCCGATCTGATTCAATGATAATATTTTCCAAAGTTGCCGTAGAACTTTTTGTACTTATGATAATTACTATAGCTATACTATCTGTCAACAGATTTCTCTACGTTATTCATAAGTCTTCAATTCAGATCGGAATATTTACAGAGAGACGTAGCTAAAGTATATACTTTATGAATACTTCTGCACTGCGTTGAAACCGAATTTAAACTTTATAGAATTTTAAGCTGTGTTGCCATTACATTGTATGACGATTGTATGTTCTTAGACTCATATTTTTATGATTTACGTATACAGTTACAAACTCGATCCTATATTCAATGTTTATGTCGATTAAAGCGCCTAAAAGAAATATCTTATTAGTTTCATTTGTCATAAATTTCATTTGTCAAATGGTTTAAGTTATGTCAAATATCCATATACTTTGAATTTATTAATACTATCAAGACGGAACTAGCGTGAAATTTAAATTGTAAATTTCTACACTTATAGGAATCATACCGCTATGATTTTAAAATGTGGACACAATCTTGAGGTGCTCTTTCAAATGAACTAACTCACAAACAAATCGTCAATGATGATTGAAAATCGAAGGATTGGCTCCCTGCCTACACCGATCATTCGAAGAAACGGGGCATTCGTGACCTGAATTTTTAATTAGACAGCTGCTTATCTGTGGAATGTCGAGCAGCGAAAGAACGATAAGCAATTCTGGAACATCCGGGCAAATAGATCTCTTTACACATTTCTCTTGATTTCTTTCTCAAAAGTTCTGGAAGCTTGAGCCACCGATATAAATGCAACTGCAGGTGAGTTTGTGTGGAAGCGATACAAAAGATATTTCCAAGTGACCGAATACTACTTTGGCGAACATTCTGCAATTCGACATTGTTTCTACGTGCGAATATTTCAATTGGCTTTTGAGAGTGGACTACAAGAACTCTCTGCGATTGGATTTTGACGACTAGACGCTTTGAACTTCGGGAACTTTCATCGACACAATTTCTGGAACCTTCGGCGGTTGGACATCGTGATCTTTCGAAGACTGCGCTTCAAGACGTTTCTGTAACTGCGTGTTAATATTATACACTCTCTTCGATTAATAAGTCGATTGTTCATCAACACAAGCTTCTTATAATCCTACGTTAGTAACAATAATAATCATACCATCCGAGGGCTTAGACAAAGTTACATTCGATCAGCGATGTTGTTAGTTAAAAAGTAAAAAGTGTATGGGTATTATATCACATAAGCCGTTTGATATTTCGAAAGCTTATATATTTTACGCCTATAAATAAATGGTGCACATATTCGACATAAAGACAAGTTAAGATTGTGTTTGATATGGTGTATGAACTTTTGGTGTGTTTATTTTTATAAATAAACATATAATTTGTAATGTTTGAGTAAAATCTAAACAACTTCAAAGTAGCGTATAAATAAAGACTAAAAATTTTGTGGTAGATTAGGAACAGCTTAAGCCTATTCTATATAATCAGCTCGATATATCAAGTGAGATACGTCACTGCGGACAAGATTAAAAGTTTGAAATGGATTAACTAATCTCGAGAAGATGGCGCACCTGTGTTCCGTGCTGCCGGAGCCCGACATAATCGTAAACACGCCTGTAAATCGACAGGGCCTTCCAAAAGGGTTCTTCACATATCTCCTCGTTTTTCGTGAGTAATTTTTTTATATCGAGGTTTTTGAAGATCATAAATTATCTATTCGCGTTCTATAGCCTTATGATATCTTTTGGTTTTGTTGTGACAATATTCTTACAAGTAAATATTAAGTATTAATAGTGACTCTGGTGGCCTAGTGGATAACGGACCGGTATCAATGTGTGGCAACGCGAGTGGTTGTAAGTTCATATCCCAGCACATACCGCTTCAAGCAGTAGACTTGAGGGAGTCTGTTGCCCGGATGAGAGGGAGAGGGTGCACGGTGTTCGGCGCATCGCCTGGGAGGTAGGTTTTGGAGGGGTGGATACTCCTTCCCCTTCCAGAGAGGTAGCCTCAACAAGGCTTTTTGTTTCCTGGGTGTCTGGATGAATTTAGCTTCCCAGGCACGGGTGGAGCAACCAGAGGTACACCCCGGGGGTTTTTAGTTAATAGGAGTCTGACACACGGGGGTCACTGCCCTCACAGCGTCCCTGATGGTTCTATGCAGGATTTTCCCCCGGGATACAAAAAAAGCACATACCTCTGGGTTTTCCAGATTAAGTACGGATTCAGGCACCACATGCTCACCTGTGAAGGAAAACATTGTGGGGAAACCCGCATGGCGTCTAATAGAATTGTCAAGTGTAAGTACTCTGAGAAGGGCGCTCAGTTGTGCTACTGTTCACGTTGGGCACGACATATAAGGTATAGCATGTAGACGCCGCCCGATACGCGTTTGTGGTAAGCGCCCTAAAGGTCGTTAGGGTGTTATGGGACGCGCGGGGTAAGGGTTGCGCGCGCGCAAGAGAAGCTCTAGCAAAAGCAGTCGACTACCGAGACCCAAGGCTAGAGTACGTGTGTGTGCGTCGCAGTTCGGTGTACCTTAAAGTGCAAATAAACAGTAAAACGCCAAAATCCGTGTCTTTCTACAACCACACCCACGACCACCGGTCATAAAGCTCAAAATGGATACAACCATTAATGTAGCTCTACTCATCCTGGAAAGGATATAGCGTGAAAATATATTTTTATTATTAAATATTAGGTTATGTTTGATATAATCAATTAACTCTAAAATAATTAGTTCTATTCTATTTGCTTATAGGAAATGACTGCAAATTTTAATAATAATATTTACGGATAACACTATACACATATTTACACACTTAAAACAACTCTAAAGTTTACCGGTACCGCGATTCGAATTCAGGATCTTCAGCGCCGTAGGCTTGGTCACTATATACTGCATCATCGGGTCATCAAAATACTCAGTGTCTTAGGTAATATACTCAATGCTGTAACTGTTTTTGCTTAAAGTAAATTACAATATGATTAATACGAGTACAAAGCCTTTGGTAACAGGCCAAAGTAGTAAAAATATGCGATTTCGGATATTAAACACAAAATTCTGGGGTTTATTAGGGATATTGACTTTTTTAAACATGTGAATAATTTCGGATAATTTCCATCTATCTATGTATATATATAAAAATCAATTGCTGTTCGTTAGTCTCGCTAAAACTCGAGAACAGCTGAACCGATTTGGTTAAATTTGGTTTTGAATTAATTGTTAAAGTCTAGAGAAGGTTTAAAAGGTGAGTAAATATGAAAAAAATGCTAAGAATATAGTAAAAACAACAATTTCGTTTTCCCATACAAACTACTCTGTCCCTAACTGTCAAACATATGATGTCAATCAAAACAAAACAAAGGTATGCCTTCAAGTAGATTAGAGGTTGCATGTCATTAATGAAAATTATAATTTATACGCCAAGTAATTAAACAAAAAATAACACAAAAATGTCCCATAAAGCATTATAGCAAAAATATCATTATCTTAGATATGACTTATGTCTTTCAATGCAATTTTATTTCTATAAGCCTGCTACAGACCGATAACTTTTGGCAGAATGAAATCTGACGGGGCAGCTATTAATATAAAAAAAACAATGTAACTTTGTTTTAGAGAAATAAGCAGAACAAGGTCCGCCGGGACAGCTAGTTTTGAATATTTTTTCAGAAAGTATTCTCACTATCTTTCATCTACAATTACTTTGTAGCGTCAAATAGAAATAAGAAAACTATGAGGCAGAAGGCCGCAATAAGGCAGAAACAAATTTGCACTACTCGGAGTATAATTCTTGGAAAAGTCGCGTAAAGTAACGCGAGCGCCGAGTATTTTTTAAACGTTCGCCGGGTGATCCCAACGGAGGGGGTGCAAACCGCCCCGCCTGCCCGGGAGGGTTAATTAGTCGCGAACGCGGCCCGGGTCCACTCCATCTAACTTGTTTCCTTCTTTATTTACCCACTTGGTACAAATGTGTGGATACGCTGACGCTGGACAATTTATAAGCGAATGTGCCGCGGTTTTATCGAGCGGTTTCTTTTATTGGATCTAATTTTTCATTAAATGTTTTTTTTGTCCTGTCTCAGTATAGTGAACACGCCGGATGGTAATTATGATGCAGTCCAATAAACTACTGCAACTATTAACAGTAAAGAAAAACAATCGATAGCGACAGTGATTATAACGACCTGCACAAATATATCTTACACGCTTCGTTTAAAAGACCCAATATTATAAGACGGTATAACACTCTCGCTGGAAGACCATTCCACAGCTCAAAGACCCGGCATAAGTATGAGTAAGAATACTTCTCAGTCTCAGCCGGGATATGAGATACCATGTACCTGTGACTCCGTAAACGCGCGCAGGGTTTTTTAAGGAGCGGGTGGAACAAGGTTAAATAACTCTTCACAACACTCGCCATGATACAAACAGTAGAAAACTCTTAGTGAGGCAATATCCTTGCGCAACTGGAGTGATTTAGGATTTTTAGTAACGCTAGGATCATTTACAATGCGACCAGCCCTCCACTGCAACCTATCCAGGGCATCAAGTAAGTGCTGAGCAGAACCATCCCAAAGATCCGAACAATATTCCATACAGGGCCTGACCTGAACTTTATACGTTGGGACCAGTAGTAGAATTTGTATTTATGGCTTATTAAGAAAATATACCCAACATAAATCACTCAGAATAACCGTACGAATTGAATTCTGACAATTGTTGTTCAGCTGATAAATATTTACAGAATATGCCAGAGTACGAAGAGTGTCTTTCGAAGTCAAACAATACGTGAATGGGAACTAATACTAATAATTTGTAGTTGTTTTATATAGTTAATTTAGTTCACATATTATGAGTCAATACATGTTTTTTCTTAACTCACTTGAGTAAAAATGGACTCTAGTCGCAACATTACGAAATGATCAACACTGATAAACAATAATTCTTCGGCATATTCCTGGATAATCTATAAAATGACCCTTAAAATTTGTAAAGCTAAGATTTTTATCTTTGTACAAACATAGAAACAGAAAGTTATAGAACGAATTTCAATCATTAATCGAACGATAAATTATCGTGAACGTAAATAGCGTTCAATCTATAGCAAAAACTTACAATCTTATGTAGATTATAAGTAAGTCCATATAACTAATCGATGTCACAAGGGATTTGGTTGTCGTCTCGAGAGCGAAGTCGCAGACGTGATATGTCTAGATAGTTGATACGTATTCGTACATATAGTCATGAGGAACTCGATTTCAAACAAGGCCTTGTACCGCGTAGTAGCACGATAATTGCGGGTTCACCACAAGCGTTTCGGGTGAGATTTATAGACAGTACTTTGACTTTGCTTAAGCTTTACGCAAATATTATATTATTTAATTGATGTCAAAGTATATGGGAAAAGCATATGATTCAATTAATGATTGTTTAATTGATAAGAATACATGGTCATAGTATACGCATTTTTTTTCTCACAAGGCATTATTATTATTTTTTTATCAATGTGTTAAAAAGAGCAACTACCAGAGTTTCTATCCGGCTCTTCTCCGTAAATTCTGCTTTTCGAACCGCTGGTAGATTCTTTTCTTTTTAATAGTGCTTGGAAGTAGGCCTGTTTAAATAAAGTGATATTTCATTTCATTATAATAGGTCATAGATTAGGCTATACCTACTTAAATATCTATTATTTATTAAGTTTTTATCAAAGACGAAATTATTTTCATAGCAAAGTGTTAGTAAAGGGAAAATATCGTCGATTAATTTTGATCTAAGAGCGGCTTGCACTAACAAATGAAACTAAGTTTAAATTTGTATAAAATTAAAAAAAAAAATTTACAAATTAAAGTTGCAGCGGGACACAGCTCGTGGAGCGAATGTCCGACGAGGCAAGAAAGTTCTCGATATGGTAAACGCATAATGTCGCATGGGTCGGACATATACAACATGAAAAAAGGACACAATACAGATCGCAGGATGAAATTCGATGCAAGAACTTTCCAGCGGTTGTTCTGGAAAACATAAGAGGAGTTCACAGGCTGTAGCAGTGTATGTCTTACGGGTGATGTGATGAAGGCGCACAGTACATCTATCTTCTTATATATAAAAATGAATCGCAAAATGTCTTGATAAGCGCGAAACTCGAGAACGGCTGAACCGATTTGGCTGATTTTTTTTTGTTGTGTTTCATGAAGTCTGAGGAAGGTTATTACGGAGAGAAAATTTTAAAAAAATCCCTGCAGCTGTCTAAAAATAAAACTTTTCTGTATTCTCATACAAAAAATATAAGTTATAAGTCAATTTGAACTTTAACACCATATCATAAAGTTTAAATGTCAGTGGACGGGTTCCGGGAAGACAAAACAATTGAGTGACGTATAAATATTAATGTCAATATTTGTCATTTTTATACATATAGCATTGAGGCCATGTTCCTTCAAACAATTTTCAAAAAACAGCCGACAGGCCAATAGGTTTTGGCAGAATGAAATCTGACGGGGAAGCAATGTGACTTTGTTTTAAAGAAATAGGGCAGAACAAGGTCTGCCGAGACAGCTAGTTATTTATATATTTATTTCAACATTTAAGTCAAGATATATATAAAATATAAACCTAGAACAAAGTTTTTAAAGGCAACACAGTACGCGAACCTTAAACCCATCTTGAATTCCCTCGTCAAGTAAAACCAACGCCCAGAGCGAGAGGCGCGAGCGAACTTACAAACTACGGAGCCAAGGGTTAAAATCACAAGGAGGACGGGCGAAACGCGCTCCGACCCCGCGGGGTCAGCCGGACCCCACGCTAATGAAGGTGAATATCTTCAAAGCGGTCCGGCAGACCCGCGTCGCCTGTCGCCTGCGGTGCTCTTGAATCTTTAAACGGGTCGCCGCGGGAGGGTTACGCAAATGGAACTAAAATGTATTCGACAGTATACCCGCCTTTGTAAATGTAATTTTAGAACGGTGGTCTGTCCGATCAATATATCGGTTGGATCGCTTCTGCGTAGAATACGGTTGGACCTTCACATACGTTTTGAAATTGAAGTAATTCTAAGTCTATGCAGAAACAATAAAATAATATTTAATGGACAACTAGCTGTCCCGGCAGACCTTGTTCTGCTCTATTTCTCTAAAACAAAGTCACATTGTTTTTTTTTAATGTTAATAGCTTCCCCGTCAGATTTTATTCTGCCAAAACCTATTGGCCTGTCGGCTGTTTATTGAAAATTGTTTGAAGGAACCTGGCCTTAATGTTATATGTATAAAAATTGACAAATATTGACATTAATATTTATACGTCACTCAATTGTTTTGCCTTCACGGAACCCGTCCACTAACATTTAAATTTTATGGTGTGGTATTCAAGTTCAAAATGACTTATAATGAATTTTTTGTATGAGAATATAGAAAAGTGTTGTTATTAGACTTTTACAGACATTTTTTTAATTTTTCTCTCCGTAATAACCTTCCCTAGACTTCAATAAACACAACAAAAAAGAAATCAGCCAAATCGGTTCAGCCGTTCTCGAGTTTCGCGCTTATACGCATTTAACGATCCATTTTTATATTATAGAAGATTACACACTTGCACCTAGTTTTTTTTTATATTGTCTCGACCATGTGACCTTACCTGATGTAACAGTGCAGACTGTAGTCCTAGAACGGCTGTGACTACCAAGAGACGATAATACATTGACAATCATCATCTTCATATTGGCTCACCATCACATAAACCAGAAGTATAAAACTTATATTTATTGCTCGCCCTTACACTACTAGACTTATATATACATATATAAATACGTACATCATCCAAAAATTGCGAAAATCTAATATATTCCTCACAGAAAAGTTGGCCGATAGCACGTTTCGAACATAAAAACCTTTAGTATCGCAGCACGATTACTGCCAATGGACATTGCCATCCGTCAAATTTCGAATTCATCCAACTATTTATATAATAACGGGTACATAAAAAATCAGTGGACACAATCACAGATGGGCAAAATGTAATCAGATTAATAAAAACGATTAACGATTACATTTTACGTTTTTGACCATTAATATGACTGCATTTTGCTCATTGATGTTTTAAACACTATAAAATCTCAGATTGTATACACATTTATCATTTTTTAATGTTTTAATAGGGTTTAATCGTGATTACTGAGCAAGAAAATTAAAATTATGACTATATTTTGTAATCGTTCATCATTAATCAATCAGATTACATTTTGCCCATCTCTGGACACAGTCACCAATGTATCTCTGCTCGCTCCAAAAGTAAATACAGCGTGACGATATATATGTATATATATTTATAAATCACAGGTTTGATTGAATTTGCTCATTGGTCAATAAAAATATGAGGAAAACATGAAAATTTGTGCTATCTAACAAAAAAAATCTGGTTCCCCCTTGGCATGATACGGTAATATGTTGTACTACTGGTCAGGCTGGATACGACTTATAAGTGTAAAATAGATACAGCCATAAAACTATATCTTCTCACGCCGAAAGCTTTGAACCATGATGATATTTACTAGTAAAACAACTTATTGCCAATTTTTACAAGATTCACTTCTCGAATACTGGCATAAATGAATCTCTGCTCACCTAAAAAGGATCTGTATCTTTGGCGTAATGATAGAATTCTACTATATTGAGTTCATTGCTAATATTTCAAATATAACACGAAGTAGTGGAAAGATGGACGTTGCGACGGGGGGGGGGGTGGTTTAGGGACTCGAGGGGGTGATTCTTGCATTACAACGTGCTTTCAACTGACGTGGGAGCAGCCTGGCGTGATCTGCACCGTAGAACATTACGCCTCGATTAGCCCAACGTCTTTAGGTAACAATGAGAAATGTTATCTTAAGGACGGGAGAGAATTTATTTAAGACTAGAGGCATTGCCCGTGGCTTTGACAATGTTAGCAATGATAAAATACACTAATGTAAGTTAAATTATTTACACTCATAATGTTTTTAGTAAAACTTATAATGTTAAAAGGCCTTAAAATACAGTACTTTTTTATTATACAAAATTAGGTGCCCAATATGGGTGACATAGAGTAAAAAAACAAAAGGATCATAGTACCAAAATAGAACATATAAATGCCCCTATAATTATAGGGCGCCACAGCATGCACAATAATTAATATATAATGCAGGTTTACAGTAAAGAATATTAGCAAATTCCAAAAAAGAAAAAAATATTATACATACATACACACATAGACACAATATAAAAAAAAACTATAGATTGCCGAAATAGAGAAGCGAAGAGAGCGTTGTACTGCCTGCAGATCCTCGGCATGGTAAAGCACTGTCCGAGATATTTACTTCACTACTAAATACATTTATTGTACTAAAAACTTAGAATAGACAATTAAAACTCGATATATAGGCATTAGCCTAGTGAGCTACATTTTTTATGCAAGGCTCAGTCGATCACCGGTGAGCATGTGGTGCCTTAACCTTTCCTTGATATAAAAAACACGAGATGTTCGTACCGGGATTCGAACCTATGACCATTTGCATCACCGCATATGGATACCGAATCCCTGTTTTTATTCAACTGATTTTAATTAACTATATCTTATATATAAAAATGAATCGCTAAATGTCTTGATAAGCGCGACACTTGAGAACGGCTGAACCGATTTGGCTGATTTCTTTTTTGTTGTATTTGTTGAAGTCTGGGGAAGGTTATTACGGAGAGAAAAATTTTAAAAATTCCCTGCAACCCTCTAAAAATAACACTTTTCTGTATTCTCATACAAAAAAATCGTTATAAGTCATTTTGAACTTTAATACCACACCATAAAGTTCAAGTGTTAGTAGACAGGTTCCGGGAAGGCAAAACAAATGAGTGACGTATAAATAATAATATATAATAATAATAAATATAAATATTAATGTCAATATTTGTCAATTTTTATACATATACCATTAAGGCCAGGTTCCTTCAAACAATTTTCAAAAAACAGCCGACGGGGAAACTATTAACATTAAAAAAAACAATGTGACTTTGTTTTAGAGAAATAGGGCAGAACAAGGTCTGCCGGGACAGCTAGTTAATGATAATTCAAAATGTACTTATTTATAAAAACACTTACACAGTCTATATTAACACAAAAAAAATATAAAACACATGAACAAGATACATTATAAATGCTACTATATTTAAAAGTGTAGACTACTTGCACGGAAGAAAAAAAAATAGAAAATACGAGTAACACACGGACAGGAACAGTAACAAAAAGAATAACAGTATTCTAATTAGCAAAAATTATAAAAACTAAAAAGTAAACAAACAATACCCTATTAGAAAATAAGAGTAACATCCTTTTTTTAGTTTAAAAATACTTGAATAATTTAGAGGTTAATGATTTCTTTAACACAGTAGTAAATTACAGCTTAAATTAGCTATTACAAAAGATTAAAAATCGCAGTATTTAATTTCGTTTGTTAGCAACGCAGCTAGAGTTGTATTACAGTTGTTACAGCGTAACAGTAACCAATTATCATTAGGTGGGCTGTAAATAACTTTGCGAACAAAAATGAAAAAAAAAAATAGCGTTAAGAGTGATAGGTACAGATCTTGTTGAATGTTGGTTCTTTGATCAAGTTATTTTCGAATCTCACCAATGAAGATCAAGATTACAACTTATGTTTCAATTCGGAAATTATTTGTTAAAACTTTGGTTATTCCATTCGGTAGTTTCAGCTTGACGACTGGTAAACAGAGAAACACAAATATTCCAAAAGTTAAAGCCCACTTTTTTGTCTTACAGTTAAATCAGTTTCGTTTCCAAACTCATTACTAATTCTACGTCACTTTTATGTACTTACAGGAATCCAGAAAATAAGAAAACAAAAATATAATGTTAAAAAAGCGATATATTTTTGTTAATAGTACTCAAACACAAAAGGCCGAGTTGTCGTCGTGTTCAAAAGGCCGAGTTGTTCTCGTCTACGCGCGCTTCAGGCCGAGTTGAGGACATTGGCAGCGCGGCCCGATGTCCGTCCGCGCTCTAATTAAAACATCCCCCTCGCGACCCTCCCCGCACCACCCTCGATTGTCAAAGATTATACAGGAGATAACAAAATAGTTAATAATCTCATGACAATTATATTTATATGTAATATATCCAGGACTCGCCACAAACTAATATGTATAATCCAGAAAAGCATGTCAGTTCCAAGATTCGACCCAGAGGCGTTCAGCCGCACAGGCAAGAGCACTCCCAACTAAGCTTTTAAGGCTTTTATGTTGTAGAGATCTTACAAAGCTCTTTTAATTATAATAATATATCGTCAGGCTATATCCGTTTCGAAGTAAGCAGTTATCAGAAAAACACCTTTAATTTTAAACACTATTGACGAATTACGGTTTAAAAGCATTTTAAAATTTTAAGTCTTGCTAAAATTGGGCTGACTTTCGGAAAATATCTGGTTTAAAAGATTGATAAAGTTTTTATGTTGGTGTTCACAAACTATCATTTGTTACGTTGTGCTAAAATCTGAATCACTTTGTTAAAAATCCCGCTTAAGGAAAACTTTCAATTTGAACTTTAACACTTTTTTGTGTTGTGTTGTGTTCTGTTGTGTTCTGTTGTGTTCGGTTGTGTTCGGTTGTGTTCGGTTGTGTTCGGTTGTGTTCGGTTGTGTTCGGTTGTGTTCGGTTGTGTTCGGTTGTGTTCGGTTGTGTTCGGTTGTTTTCGGTTGTGTTCGGTTGTGTTCGGTTGTGTTCGGTTGTGTTCGGTTGTGTTCGGTTGTGTTCGGTTGTGTTCGGTTCTGTTCGGTTGTGTTCGGTTTTGTTCGGTTATGTTCGGTTCTGTTCGGTTGTGTTCGGTTGTGTTCGGTTGTGTTCGGTTGTGTTCGGTTGTGTTCGGTTGTGTTCGGTTGTGTTCGGTTGTGTTCGGTTGTGTTCGGTTGTGTTCGGTTGTGTTCGGTTGTGTTCGGTTGTGTTCGGTTGTGTTCGGTTGTGTTCGGTTCTGTTCGGTTGTGTTCGGTTGTGTTCGGTTGTGTTCGGTTCTGTTCGGTTGTGTTCAGATGTGTTCGGTTGTGTTCGGTTGTGTTCAGTTGTGTTCGGTTGTGTTCGGTTGTGTTCGGTTGGTTTCGGTTGTGTTCGGTTGTGTTCGGTTGTGTTCGGTTGTGTTCGGTTGTGTTCGGTTGTGTTCGGTTGTGTTCGGTTGTGTTCGGTTGTGTTCGGTTGTGTTCGGTTGTGTTCGGTTGTGTTCGGTTGTGTTCGTTTGTGTTCGGTTGTGTTCGGTTTGTTTCGGTTCTGTTCGGTTGTGTTCGGTTCTGTTCGGTTGTGTTCGGTTGTGTTCGGTTGTGTTCGGTTGTGTTCGGTTGTGTTCGGTTGTGTTCGGTTGTGTTCGGTTCTGTTCGGTTGTGTTCGGTTGTGTTCGGTTGTGTTCGGTTGTGTTCGGTTGTGTTCGGTTGTGTTCGGTTGTGTTCGGTTGTGTTCGGTTGTGTTCGGTTGTGTTCGGTTGTGTTCGGTTGTGTTCGGTTGTGTTCGGTTGTGTTCGGTTGTGTTCGGTTGTGTTCGGTTGTGTTCGGTTGTGTTCGGTTGTGTTCGGTTGTGTTCGGTTGTGTTCGGTTATGTTCGGTTGTGTTCGGTTGTGTTCGGTTATGTTCGGTTGTGTTCGGTTGTGTTCGGTTGTGTTCGGTTGTGTTCGGTTGTGTTCGGTTGTGTTCGGTTGTGTTCGGTTGTGTTCGGTTGTGTTGTGTTGTGTTCGGTTGTGTTCGGTTGTGTTCGGTTGTGTTCGGTTGTGTTCGGTTGTGTTCGGTTGTGTTGTGTTGTGTTCGGTTGTGTTCGGTTGTGTTCGGTTGTGTTCGGTTGTGTTCGGTTGTGTTCGGTTGTGTTCGGTTGTGTTCGGTTGTGTTCGGTTGTGTTCGGTTGTGTTGTGTTGTGTTCGGTTGTGTTTGGTTGTGTTGTGTTGTGTTCGGATGTGTTCGGTTATGTTCGGTTTTGTTCGGATTAGTTCGGTTGTGTTCGGTTGTGTTTGGTTGTGTTTGGTTGTGTTCGGTTGTGTTGTGTTGTGTTGTGTTGTGTTCGGTTGTGTTCGGTTGTGTTGTGTTGTGTTCGGTTGTGTTTGGTTGTGTTCGGTTGTGTTGTGTTGTGTTCGGTTGTGTTGTGTTGTGTTGTGTTGTGTTCGGTTGTGTTCGGTTGTGTTCGGTTGTGTTCGGTTGTGTTCGGTTGTGTTCGGTTGTGTTCGGTTGTGTTGTGTTCTGTTGTGTTGTGTTGTGTTGTGTTTAATTAAAATTAAAATTATCCAGGCGAGAGCGCTGTGTAACCCCGGGGGTTTTAGTCGGTGCAAGTCCGACAACCAAAAAGCTCCCTGAGGTCCGTCAACAATATCCCCCGGGCTATCAAAAAAAAAACCTTATATACGCTTGGAAACAGTCTCGATTCTCAACATCTGTCTACACACGAGGGAGATGTAGGGGGAAATGGATTATGCTGTTGTCAATTCAAAAGTTCTGGCTTATACTTTCGAAGACATGTATCAATCCTGCACCATATTAAAATGGGATAAAATTTAAGATATAATAAACTAACTGATCCGGCAAACGTTGTTTTGCTATATAAGATTTGGAATATCTTTAAGATGTTCATTGAAATTAAGTGATGTCAAAGACAATTTTGTTCACAATTAAATACTCTTAATCAACAACACATATCTATACTAATATTATAAAGCTGAAGAGTTTGTTTGTTTGTTTGAACGCGCTAATCTCAGGAACTACAGGTTCGAATTGAAAAATTATTTTTGTATTAAATAGACTATTTGTTGAGGAAGGCTTTAGGTTATATAACATCACGATGCAACTATTAGGAGCGAAGAAATAATGGAAAATGTGAAAAAAACAGGGAAAATTATTCATCCTTGAGTGCTTCCATTGCGTGCGCTGCGAAAACGGTTCAAGATACGAAAAATATATGTAAGAAAGAATGATTCCTCTTGAAATGATCTAAAAAAATGTCCGCGACAGTATATGTCTATCTTTTAAGATTAACTCACTAGAACCATTTTTTATGGTAATCAAATTTGGTCGAAATTAATGCATTAAGAGTTGTATCAACGTAATAATATCAATCTTTATCCAAATAAATGTGTTGTTAATTAAGAGTATTTAATTGTGAACAAAATTGTCTTTGACATCACTTAATTTCAATGAACATCATAGAAGATATTACAATAACTTATATAGCAAAACTACGTTTGCCGGATCAGCTATGTCTTGATATGCGCGAAACTCGAGAACGACTAAACCGATTTGACTGATTTCTTTTTTGTTGTGTTTGTTGAAGTATGGGGAAGGTTATTACGGAGAGAAAAATTAAAAAAATTGTCTGAAAAAGTCTAAAAACAACACTTTTCTATATTCTCATACAAAAAATTCGTAATAATATTTTAAAGTCAATTTGAACTTTAACACTTTTTTGTGTTGTGTTGTGTTCGGTTGTGTTCGGTTGTGTTCGGTTGTGTTCGGTTGTGTTATGTTGTGTTCGGTTGTGTTCGGTTGTGTTCGGTTGTGTTCGGTTGTGTTGTGTTGTGTTCGGTTGTGTTGTGTTGTGTTCGGTTGTGTTCGGTTGTGTTGTGTTCGGTTGTGTTCAGTTGTGTTCGGTTGTGTTCGGTTGTGTTCGGTTGTGTTCGGTTGTGTTCGGTTGTGTTCGGTTGTGTTCGGTTGTGTTCGGTTGTGTTCGGTTGTGTTCGGTTGTGTTCGGTTGTGTTCGGTTGTGTTCGGTTGTGTTCGGTTGTGTTCGGTTTTGTTCGGTTGTGTTCGGTTGTATTCGGTTGTGTTCGGTTGTGTTCGGTTGTGTTCGGTTGTGTTCGGTTGTGTTGTGTTGTGTTGGGTTGTGTTCGGTTGTGTTCGGTTGTGTTGTGTTCGGTTGTGTTCAGTTGTGTTCGGTTGTGTTCGGTTGTGTTCGGTTGTGTTCGGTTGTGTTCGGTTGTGTTCGGTTGTGTTCGGTTGTGTTCGGTTGTGTTCGGTTGTGTTCGGTTGTGTTCGGTTGTGTTCGGTTGTGTTCGGTTGTGTTGTGTTTAATTAAAATTAAAATTATCCAGGCGAGAGCGCTGTGTAACCCCGGGGGTTTTAGTCGGTGCAAGTCCGACAACCAAAAAGCTCCCTGAGGTCCGTCAACAATATCCCCCGGGCTATCAAAAAAAAAACCTTATATACGCTTGGAAACAGTCTCGATTCTCAACATCTGTCTACACACGAGGGAGATGTAGGGGGAAATGGATTATGCTGTTGTCAATTCAAAAGTTCTGGCTTATACTTTCGAAGACATGTATCAATCCTGCACCATATTAAAATGGGATAAAATTTAAGATATAATAAACTAACTGATCCGGCAAACGTTGTTTTGCTATATAAGATTTGGAATATCTTTAAGATGTTCATTGAAATTAAGTGATGTCAAAGACAATTTTGTTCACAATTAAATACTCTTAATCAACAACACATATCTATACTAATATTATAAAGCTGAAGAGTTTGTTTGTTTGTTTGAACGCGCTAATCTCAGGAACTACTGGTTCGAATTGAAAAATGATTTTTGTGTTAAATAGACTATTTATCGAGGAAGGCTTTAGGCTATATAACATCACGATGCAACTATTAGGAGCGGAGAAATAATGGAAAATGTGAAAAAACGGGGAAAATTATTCATCCTTGAGTGCTTCCATTGCGTGCGCTGCGAAAACGGTTCAAGATACGAAAAATATATGTAAGAAAGAATGATTCCTCTTGAAATGATCTAAATAAATGTCCCCGACAGTATATGTCTATCTTTTAAGATTAACTCACTAGAACCGTTTTTTATGGTAATCAAATTTGGTCGAAATTAATGCATTATTTGTTAAGAGTTGTATCAACGTAATAATATTAATCTTTATCCAAATAAATGTGTTGTTAATTAAGAGTATTTAATTATGAACAAAATTGTCTTTGACATCACTTAATTTCAATGAACATCATAGAAGATATTACAATAACTTATATAGCAAAACTACGTTTGCCGGATCAGCTATGTCTTGATATGCGCGAAACTCGAGAACGACTAAACCGATTTGACTGATTTCTTTTTTGTTGTGTTTGTTGAAGTATGGGGAAGGTTATTACGGAGAGAAAAATTAAAAAAATTGTCTGAAAAAGTCTAAAAACAACACTTTTCTATATTCTCATACAAAAAATTCGTAATAATATTTTAAAGTCAATTTGAACTTTAACACTTTTTTGTGTTGTGTTGTGTTCGGTTGTGTTCTGTTGTGTTCGGTTGTGTTCGGTTGTGTTCGGTTGTGTTCGGTTGTGTTCGGTTGTGTTCGGTTGTGTTATGTTGTGTTCGGTTGTGTTCGGTTGTGTTCGGTTGTGTTCGGTTGTGTTGTGTTGTGTTCGGTTGTGTTGTGTTGTGTTCGGTTGTGTTGTGTTCGGTTGTGTTCGGTTGTGTTCGGTTGTGTTCGGTTGTGTTCGGTTGTGTTCGGTTTTGTTCGGTTGTGTTCGGTTGTATTCGGTTGTGTTCGGTTGTGTTCGGTTGTGTTCGGTTGTGTTCGGTTGTGTTCGGTTGTGTTCGGTTGTGTTGTGTTGTGTTGGGTTGTGTTCGGTTGTGTTCGGTTGTGTTGTGTTCGGTTGTGTTCAGTTGTGTTCGGTTGTGTTGTGTTGTGTTGGGTTGTGTTCGGTTGTGTTCGGTTGTGTTCGGTTGTGTTCGGTTGTGTTCGGTTGTGTTCGGTTGTGTTCGGTTGTGTTCGGTTGTGTTCGGTTGTGTTCGGTTGTGTTCGGTTGTGTTGTGTTCTGTTGTGTTGTGTTGTGTTGTGTTTAATTAAAATTAAAATTATCCAGGCGAGAGCGCTGTGTAACCCCGGGGGTTTTAGTCGGTGCAAGTCCGACAACCAAAAAGCTCCCTGAGGTCCGTCAACAATATCCCCCGGGCTATCAAAAAAAAAACCTTATATACGCTTGGAAACAGTCTCGATTCTCAACATCTGTCTACACACGAGGGAGATGTAGGGGGAAATGGATTATGCTGTTGTCAATTCAAAAGTTCTGGCTTATACTTTCGAAGACATGTATCAATCCTGCACCATATTAAAATGGGATAAAATTTAAGATATAATAAACTAACTGATCCGGCAAACGTTGTTTTGCTATATAAGATTTGGAATATCTTTAAGATGTTCATTGAAATTAAGTGATGTCAAAGACAATTTTGTTCACAATTAAATACTCTTAATCAACAACACATATCTATACTAATATTATAAAGCTGAAGAGTTTGTTTGTTTGTTTGAACGCGCTAATCTCAGGAACTACAGGTTCGAATTGAAAAATTATTTTTGTATTAAATAGACTATTTGTTGAGGAAGGCTTTAGGTTATATAACATCACGATGCAACTATTAGGAGCGAAGAAATAATGGAAAATGTGAAAAAAACAGGGAAAATTATTCATCCTTGAGTGCTTCCATTGCGTGCGCTGCGAAAACGGTTCAAGATACGAAAAATATATGTAAGAAAGAATGATTCCTCTTGAAATGATCTAAAAAAATGTCCGCGACAGTATATGTCTATCTTTTAAGATTAACTCACTAGAACCGTTTTTTATGGTAATCAAATTTGGTCGAAATTAATGCATTATTTGTTAAGAGTTGTATCAACGTAATAATATTAATCTTTATCCAAATAAATGTGTTGTTAATTAAGAGTATTTAATTATGAACAAAATTGTCTTTGACATCACTTAATTTCAATGAACATCATAGAAGATATTACAATAACTTATATAGCAAAACTACGTTTGCCGGATCAGCTATGTCTTGATATGCGCGAAACTCGAGAACGACTAAACCGATTTGACTGATTTCTTTTTTGTTGTGTTTGTTGAAGTATGGGGAAGGTTATTACGGAGAGAAAAATTAAAAAAATTGTCTGAAAAAGTCTAAAAACAACACTTTTCTATATTCTCATACAAAAAATTCGTAATAATATTTTAAAGTCAATTTGAACTTTAACACTTTTTTGTGTTGTGTTGTGTTCGGTTGTGTTCTGTTGTGTTCGGTTGTGTTCGGTTGTGTTCGGTTGTGTTCGGTTGTGTTCGGTTGTGTTCGGTTGTGTTATGTTGTGTTCGGTTGTGTTCGGTTGTGTTCGGTTGTGTTCGGTTGTGTTGTGTTGTGTTCGGTTGTGTTGTGTTCGGTTGTGTTCAGTTGTGTTCGGTTGTGTTGTGTTGTGTTGGGTTGTGTTCGGTTGTGTTCGGTTGTGTTCGGTTGTGTTCGGTTGTGTTCGGTTGTGTTCGGTTGTGTTCGGTTGTGTTCGGTTGTGTTCGGTTGTGTTCGGTTGTGTTCGGTTGTGTTGTGTTCTGTTGTGTTGTGTTGTGTTGTGTTTAATTAAAATTAAAATTATCCAGGCGAGAGCGCTGTGTAACCCCGGGGGTTTTAGTCGGTGCAAGTCCGACAACCAAAAAGCTCCCTGAGGTCCGTCAACAATATCCCCCGGGCTATCAAAAAAAAAACCTTATATACGCTTGGAAACAGTCTCGATTCTCAACATCTGTCTACACACGAGGGAGATGTAGGGGGAAATGGATTATGCTGTTGTCAATTCAAAAGTTCTGGCTTATACTTTCGAAGACATGTATCAATCCTGCACCATATTAAAATGGGATAAAATTTAAGATATAATAAACTAACTGATCCGGCAAACGTTGTTTTGCTATATAAGATTTGGAATATCTTTAAGATGTTCATTGAAATTAAGTGATGTCAAAGACAATTTTGTTCACAATTAAATACTCTTAATCAACAACACATATCTATACTAATATTATAAAGCTGAAGAGTTTGTTTGTTTGTTTGAACGCGCTAATCTCAGGAACTACAGGTTCGAATTGAAAAATTATTTTTGTGTTAAATAGACTATTTATCGAGGAAGGCTTTAGGTTATATAACATCACGATGCAAATATTAGGAGCGAAGAAATAATGGAAAATGTGAAAAAAACGGGGAAAATTATTTATCCTTGAAGGCTTCCATTGCGTGCGCTGCGAAAACGGTACAAGATACCAAAAATATATGTATGAACGAATTATTCCTCTTGAAATGATCTAAAAAAATGTCCGGAACAGTATATGTCTATCTTTTAAGATTAACTAACTAGAACCGTTTTTATGGTAATCGAATTTGGTCGAAATTAATGCATTAAGAGTTGTATCAACGTAATAATATTAATCTTTATCCAAATAAATGTGTTGTTAATTAAGAGTATTTAATTGTGAACAAAATTGTCTTTGACATCACTTAATTTCAATGAACATCATAGAAGATATTACAATAACTTATATAGCAAAACTACGTTTGCCGGATCAGCTATGTCTTGATATGCGCGAAACTCGAGAACGACTAAACCGATTTGACTGATTTCTTTTTTGTTGTGTTTGTTGAAGTATGGGGAAGGTTATTACGGAGAGAAAAATTAAAAAAATTGTCTGAAAAAGTCTAAAAACAACACTTTTCTATATTCTCATACAAAAAATTCGTAATAATATTTTAAAGTCAATTTGAACTTTAACACTTTTTTGTGTTGTGTTGTGTTCGGTTGTGTTCGGTTGTGTTCGGTTGTGTTCGGTTGTGTTATGTTGTGTTCGGTTGTGTTCGGTTGTGTTCGGTTGTGTTCGGTTGTGTTGTGTTGTGTTCGGTTGTGTTGTGTTGTGTTCGGTTGTGTTCGGTTGTGTTGTGTTCGGTTGTGTTCAGTTGTGTTCGGTTGTGTTCGGTTGTGTTCGGTTGTGTTCGGTTGTGTTCGGTTGTGTTCGGTTGTGTTCGGTTGTGTTCGGTTGTGTTCGGTTGTGTTCGGTTGTGTTCGGTTGTGTTCGGTTGTGTTCGGTTGTGTTCGGTTGTGTTCGGTTTTGTTCGGTTGTGTTCGGTTGTATTCGGTTGTGTTCGGTTGTGTTCGGTTGTGTTCGGTTGTGTTCGGTTGTGTTGTGTTGTGTTGGGTTGTGTTCGGTTGTGTTCGGTTGTGTTGTGTTCGGTTGTGTTCAGTTGTGTTCGGTTGTGTTCGGTTGTGTTCGGTTGTGTTCGGTTGTGTTCGGTTGTGTTCGGTTGTGTTCGGTTGTGTTCGGTTGTGTTCGGTTGTGTTCGGTTGTGTTCGGTTGTGTTCGGTTGTGTTCGGTTGTGTTGTGTTCTGTTGTGTTGTGTTGTGTTGTGTTTAATTAAAATTAAAATTATCCAGGCGAGAGCGCTGTGTAACCCCGGGGGTTTTAGTCGGTGCAAGTCCGACAACCAAAAAGCTCCCTGAGGTCCGTCAACAATATCCCCCGGGCTATCAAAAAAAAAACCTTATATACGCTTGGAAACAGTCTCGATTCTCAACATCTGTCTACACACGAGGGAGATGTAGGGGGAAATGGATTATGCTGTTGTCAATTCAAAAGTTCTGGCTTATACTTTCGAAGACATGTATCAATCCTGCACCATATTAAAATGGGATAAAATTTAAGATATAATAAACTAACTGATCCGGCAAACGTTGTTTTGCTATATAAGATTTGGAATATCTTTAAGATGTTCATTGAAATTAAGTGATGTCAAAGACAATTTTGTTCACAATTAAATACTCTTAATCAACAACACATATCTATACTAATATTATAAAGCTGAAGAGTTTGTTTGTTTGTTTGAACGCGCTAATCTCAGGAACTACAGGTTCGAATTGAAAAATTATTTTTGTATTAAATAGACTATTTGTTGAGGAAGGCTTTAGGTTATATAACATCACGATGCAACTATTAGGAGCGAAGAAATAATGGAAAATGTGAAAAAAACAGGGAAAATTATTCATCCTTGAGTGCTTCCATTGCGTGCGCTGCGAAAACGGTTCAAGATACGAAAAATATATGTAAGAAAGAATGATTCCTCTTGAAATGATCTAAAAAAATGTCCGCGACAGTATATGTCTATCTTTTAAGATTAACTCACTAGAACCGTTTTTTATGGTAATCAAATTTGGTCGAAATTAATGCATTATTTGTTAAGAGTTGTATCAACGTAATAATATTAATCTTTATCCAAATAAATGTGTTGTTAATTAAGAGTATTTAATTATGAACAAAATTGTCTTTGACATCACTTAATTTCAATGAACATCATAGAAGATATTACAATAACTTATATAGCAAAACTACGTTTGCCGGATCAGCTATGTCTTGATATGCGCGAAACTCGAGAACGACTAAACCGATTTGACTGATTTCTTTTTTGTTGTGTTTGTTGAAGTATGGGGAAGGTTATTACGGAGAGAAAAATTAAAAAAATTGTCTGAAAAAGTCTAAAAACAACACTTTTCTATATTCTCATACAAAAAATTCGTAATAATATTTTAAAGTCAATTTGAACTTTAACACTTTTTTGTGTTGTGTTGTGTTCGGTTGTGTTCTGTTGTGTTCGGTTGTGTTCGGTTGTGTTCGGTTGTGTTCGGTTGTGTTCGGTTGTGTTCGGTTGTGTTATGTTGTGTTCGGTTGTGTTCGGTTGTGTTCGGTTGTGTTCGGTTGTGTTGTGTTGTGTTCGGTTGTGTTGTGTTGTGTTCGGTTGTGTTGTGTTCGGTTGTGTTCGGTTGTGTTCGGTTGTGTTCGGTTGTGTTCGGTTGTGTTCGGTTGTGTTCGGTTTTGTTCGGTTGTGTTCGGTTGTATTCGGTTGTGTTCGGTTGTGTTCGGTTGTGTTCGGTTGTGTTCGGTTGTGTTCGGTTGTGTTCGGTTGTGTTGTGTTGTGTTGGGTTGTGTTCGGTTGTGTTCGGTTGTGTTGTGTTCGGTTGTGTTCAGTTGTGTTCGGTTGTGTTGTGTTGTGTTGGGTTGTGTTCGGTTGTGTTCGGTTGTGTTCGGTTGTGTTCGGTTGTGTTCGGTTGTGTTCGGTTGTGTTCGGTTGTGTTCGGTTGTGTTCGGTTGTGTTCGGTTGTGTTCGGTTGTGTTGTGTTCTGTTGTGTTGTGTTGTGTTGTGTTTAATTAAAATTAAAATTATCCAGGCGAGAGCGCTGTGTAACCCCGGGGGTTTTAGTCGGTGCAAGTCCGACAACCAAAAAGCTCCCTGAGGTCCGTCAACAATATCCCCCGGGCTATCAAAAAAAAAACCTTATATACGCTTGGAAACAGTCTCGATTCTCAACATCTGTCTACACACGAGGGAGATGTAGGGGGAAATGGATTATGCTGTTGTCAATTCAAAAGTTCTGGCTTATACTTTCGAAGACATGTATCAATCCTGCACCATATTAAAATGGGATAAAATTTAAGATATAATAAACTAACTGATCCGGCAAACGTTGTTTTGCTATATAAGATTTGGAATATCTTTAAGATGTTCATTGAAATTAAGTGATGTCAAAGACAATTTTGTTCACAATTAAATACTCTTAATCAACAACACATATCTATACTAATATTATAAAGCTGAAGAGTTTGTTTGTTTGTTTGAACGCGCTAATCTCAGGAACTACAGGTTCGAATTGAAAAATTATTTTTGTATTAAATAGACTATTTGTTGAGGAAGGCTTTAGGTTATATAACATCACGATGCAACTATTAGGAGCGAAGAAATAATGGAAAATGTGAAAAAAACAGGGAAAATTATTCATCCTTGAGTGCTTCCATTGCGTGCGCTGCGAAAACGGTTCAAGATACGAAAAATATATGTAAGAAAGAATGATTCCTCTTGAAATGATCTAAAAAAATGTCCGCGACAGTATATGTCTATCTTTTAAGATTAACTCACTAGAACCGTTTTTTATGGTAATCAAATTTGGTCGAAATTAATGCATTATTTGTTAAGAGTTGTATCAACGTAATAATATTAATCTTTATCCAAATAAATGTGTTGTTAATTAAGAGTATTTAATTATGAACAAAATTGTCTTTGACATCACTTAATTTCAATGAACATCATAGAAGATATTACAATAACTTATATAGCAAAACTACGTTTGCCGGATCAGCTATGTCTTGATATGCGCGAAACTCGAGAACGACTAAACCGATTTGACTGATTTCTTTTTTGTTGTGTTTGTTGAAGTATGGGGAAGGTTATTACGGAGAGAAAAATTAAAAAAATTGTCTGAAAAAGTCTAAAAACAACACTTTTCTATATTCTCATACAAAAAATTCGTAATAATATTTTAAAGTCAATTTGAACTTTAACACTTTTTTGTGTTGTGTTGTGTTCGGTTGTGTTCTGTTGTGTTCGGTTGTGTTCGGTTGTGTTCGGTTGTGTTCGGTTGTGTTCGGTTGTGTTCGGTTCGCCGGTGCAGTCAGTCAGCCCTTTCCTCCTCCCCCCTTACCTTTCCTTGTCTCCTGTCTTGTTTCTATCTCCTTCCAAGTTAATCCTTACCTTTCTCGTTGCTCCCCTCCGCTCTCCTTTACCTGAAATCCTTTCCCCGGAGTGGAGACGTGTCCGGCGTGTACTTACCATACCGTCGGGCAAGTCATCAGTCGTCGTGCTGAGAAGCTCCATCTTCTTCGATTTCATCTGCTTGGATCACATGTAATGTTTAGGGTGCTTACTTGTTGGTTCTCGTGGTAGGATTCGTCGTTGATGTCTTCTCTGTACGGCGTCTGTTGACAAACGTCAGGAGCTCGTAATCTGGCCTGCGGCGTCTGTGGTCATGTCTCACGGCTGCAGGTCCGGACCGAGGGTCTCGCCTTCAGTGGCCGGGCCGCGAGGAGGACAACCTCTATAAAAAACTACCCCTAATCCCAAGCGGCGGCGCACCGTGAGGGGATGCATGGCTGAAGGGTATGTCAGTCTCTAGTGCGACCCCCGTCAGAGAACCGGCCAACCCTCTGACGGGTTACGCTAGGCTTACCCGGGTACAGGGGGCACTGCCCGGGCGGACTGTTTATTTCCCCCATACTCGTGGGAACAAAATAGAATGTCACCTAAAAACTCAAAACCTAAAACTAAGAAGATGAAGAGTCGGGAGATGAAAAGTCGTTTGGACAGGGGAGTGCTGGAGCACGAAAGGTCCAGACAAGATGGCGCTGGCAGAAGCGCGAGAGGAAACGCGGACAACTCGGGCGATGAATCAGATCAGAGCCTGATGTCGGTCACGTCAAACTCCTCAGGGAGAAAGAGGAGGTACGAGAGTGCTCGCTCCAAAAGCAGCTCGAGCAGCTCTTCGCCAGTGGGAACCAGATCCCTGGAACCCCGCAGAGGCAGAGGCAGGCCGCCCACAACTGGCCAATATGTGGGCTTGGCCCAAGCAAAGGCGGATCTCCTACGGGTGGAAAGGGAGGCTATGGAACTTCAAGCCGAAAAAGAGCTCCTAGAAGAAGCCAGGAGCCTCCCGAAGACGAGAACGACAAGTCTATCAGAGACGCCGTCGAACGTAAGCGAGGACCAGACCGCTTACGAGATTGAGGACGTAGTCAAAAAATATACGGGCCTCATCAACAAGGTGGCGGACACGTCAGGCAACCTGAAGGGTACCTACGTGAAGCATCTTAAGCTGGCTTCGAGGGAACTCACCCTTGCCTTCGAATCCATGCATAAGAAGACGGTATCCGGAGAGACTGCGAAGCTCCAGTCAGACGTTGATAGGTTGCGGTCTGAAAACGCGGAGCTGAAGAAGCAGCTCGAGGAGATAAGAGTGGAGATGGCCAGGGGCGCAGCGCGGCGGGAGGAGGTCTCAGTTCCTACGCCTGCGACAACTCCAGCGCCCCAGGCTGACAGCATCGAGCGGCAAGTTCTGCATGCCGTTGGCAAGCTGCTCGATGTAAGGCTCGCTCCATTCAGGAGTCTGCTCCCTCCGGAGCCTCGCTTGAGGCCGCCCCTTGCCTCGGATAGAGCTAAGAGCCGGGATGCTCCTACGCTTCCCGCGCCCACGGATCCGGACTGGCCAGAAGGAGAAGTGAACTTTGACGATGAGTCTTTCCCAGAACTGGGACAGCCCACCGCCAAAAGAAAGAAGAGGAAAATAGAGAAGGTGGCGAAAGACAAGAAGGTAGAGAATAGTGAGGACAAGGCTGGGAAGGGGAATACTGCCAAGCCTCAGGAAAAAGGAAGAGAAGAAGAAGAGAGGACAGACGAAGTCTGGCAGGTTGCTGGCAAGAATGGGAAAGCCAAGCGCGGCCCCAAAGGCGCTAAGCTCAACCAGCCAGCTCCGAAGAAAAAGAAGCATAAAAAGAAGGGGCAGGAAAAGAAGAGTGGGCAGCCCAAGCTCCGTCCGCCAAAGACGACGGCTGTCACTCTAGTCCTGAGCGAGGAGTCCCAGAAGGCCGGGCTCTCCTACTCGAACGTGATGAGGAGGGCCAGAACGGAGCTCGATCTGGACAGTCTGGGGATTGAGCACCTCCACGTCCGGAAATCAGTTACGGGGGGACGAGTCCTGCAGGTGCCGGGGCTTGAGAGCGGCGAGAAAGCGGACGCGCTGGCCGCTGCTCTGAGGAGCAAGTTCGATGACCCTGGCGTCAGAATCACCCGGGCCATCAAAAGAGCGGACGTCAGGGTCACCGGTATCGAGGACTCTGTCACAGAAGAGGAGGTGGTCGCGGCGATAGCCAAGGCTGGCGACTGCAACGTCAGTGAGATAAAGGTAGGGTTGATCCGGCAGAGTGTGAACGGCATGGGGGCGCTTTGGCTCAGTTGCCCAGTAGCAGCAGCCAAGCAAGTGACGGATGGTCGCAAGGTCGTAGTGGGATGGGGAGCGGTGCAGGTCAGGCTCCTACAACCGAGGGTCCTGCGCTGTTTCAGGTGCCTCGAGCCTGGCCACGTCAGGGCCCGGTGCACCGCTGAAGTGGACAGGGGCAGCCAATGCTTCAGCTGTGGTCAGCTGGGGCACATAGCGCGGGAGTGCACGCAAAAACCGTATTGCACGGTATGTGCTCTCGCGAACAAGCCGGCTGACCACAAAGTCGGGGGCAAAGGCTGTGCTGCGGCCTTCAAGCCCACTAAGAAGAGGGGAAGCGGAACTGCTGCTACTGGGGAAAATCCCCCGACTCAGCCGCAGACCGGTCAACCGGCGCCAGAACTGGTACCGAACGACGTGCCCACTCCGATGACTACTAATGGATAGGTCTCGCCTCAAATTCATCCAGGCGAACCTGAACCACTGCACCAGAGCTCAGAACCTCCTCTCGCAGAGCATGGTGCAGTGGGGCATCGGAGTGGGCCTCATCTCCGAGCCGTACTTCGTCCCCCCGAACAGCCTCGACTGTGTGGGGGACCGATCGGACTCGGCGATGATAGTGAGGAAACCCAATCTGGGCGTCCCCTCTTTTAGGAGTGTGGAGAGGGGTGATGGATACGTAGCCGCCCTGCTGGGCAAGATAACTGTGGTCTCAGTCTACTTTTCCCCCAGTAAGACCCAGGCCCAGTTCGAGGGGTTCCTCGTCCGGCTGGGCGCGCTCATCGGACGGACACATCCTCGTCCCGTGCTGTTAGGCGGGGACTTCAACGCCAAGTCGCCTGCTTGGGGGAGCAGGACGACCAACGCACGGGGCGAGAGACTCAATGAGTGGGCAATGGAGATGGGCCTCTGCGTCTTGAACCGCGGGTCGGAGGACACCTGTGTCAGGAGGAGCGGAGGCTCCATCATAGATTTGACTTTCGCGAGTCCTTCCCTGACGGATCGCGTACACAGGTGGGGAGTCAGGGTCAACGAGGAGACGCTCTCGGACCATAGGTATATCCGGTTCGAGGTTTCCGCCTGGCGTTCGGAAGGGGCATTTACCACCCGAGCCCCGAACGAAGTCTATCCCAGGTGGAGCCTCCGGAGTCTGGATCCGGAGATGCTGGAGGAGGCGGCCATTGTGCAGTCGTGGCTGCCCGTGCCAGGGGGTGAAGTTAGTGTGGAAGAAGAGGCGGACTGGCTGCGGGTGGCCATGACGCATATCTGCGACGCCTCCATGGCGAGGGTGAGAGAGCGTCCCTCCCCGAGACGTCGGGTGTACTGGTGGAACGACGAGATAGCTCAGCTGCGAAGCGAGTGTGTCTCGTCGAGACGCCGGTACGCTCGATATCGTCGAAGGAGACGGCGCGATCCGTCAGAGGAGGACCGACTATACGGCCTCTACAAGGACAAAAAGACGGCGATGCAGGTGGCAATCGCGCGGTCTATTGACGAGGCGAGACAGGAGTTTCTGGAGCAGTTGGACGGGGATCCGTGGGGGAGGCCGTATAAGTTAGTGCGCGACAAAATGCGCCCATATGCCCCCCCGGAGACCCAAACTCTCCAACCCTCCAAAGTGGAGGAGATTGTTGGGGCCCTCTTCCCTAGAAGAGGTGACTACCAACCTCCGCTACCAACCACGGAAGAGGAAGACCTTGAGCCTCCCCCACCAGTCACCCGGGAAGAGCTGGAGAGGGTGATAGAGAGGCTCAAGGCCAAGAAAGCGGCCCCTGGACTCGACGGAGTCCACGGCAAAATATGGGCCAGGACCTTCGACGCCTTGGAACCGCGACTCAGGAGGACGTTTGACGCCTGTCTAGCGCGAGCCACCATTCCGCGGAGGTGGAAGACAGGCCGTCTCGTCCTCCTGCGAAAGCCAGGGCGCACGGATGAGACTCCCTCGTCCTTCAGGCCTATTGTCCTGTTGGACGAGGTGAATAAGATGTTCGAGCGGGTGATTGTCGATCGCATCACCGCTCACTTGGAGGGGACAGGCCCGGACCTGGCGGAAAACCAATTTGGCTTCCGCCGCAATCGCTCTACCATCTCTGCGATTATGAGGGTCCGGGCCAAAGCGCAGGAAACAGTTTCCCGGGGAGGGGTTGCCTTGGCGGTATCTCTTGACATCGCCAATGCGTTCAACTCCCTTCCCTGGGAATGTATACATGAGGCGCTCAGGTATCACCGGTTGCCAGGGTACATCCGCCGCGTGATAGCAGCGTACCTCTCGGAGAGAAGCATCGTCTACCCCGGGAGGAATGAGTGGGGGAAGCATGAGATGATGTGCGGTGTTCCACAGGGGTCCGTCCTTGGCCCGCTCCTGTGGAACATCGGCTACGACTTCGTCCTCAGGGGCGCTAATCTCCGAGGGGTAGAAGTCACCTGCTACGCGGATGACACGCTGGTCATGGCAACCGGTGATACATACCGGGACGTGTCTATCCTGGCCACCGCTGCAGTGGCCCAGGTTGTGCGGAGAATAAGGCGGTTGGGGCTAGAAGTAGCGCTCCACAAATCGGAGGCCATCTATTTTCATGGCTCCCGAAGAGCGCCTCCCCCTGACTCGCACATTATCGTGAGTGGTGTCCGCATCGGCGTCGAGAGTACCATGAAGTACCTGGGACTGGTCCTCGACAGCCGATGGGACTTTGGGCCCCATTTTGACCTTCTGATGCCCAGAATCCAGAAGGTCCTAGGGGCCCTGAGCAGGATAATGCCCAATGTGGGAGGCCCGAGCGTGGCCTGCAGACTTCTATACACGCAGGTCGTCCGCTCGATGGTGATGTACGGTGCCCCCGTGTGGGCTGATCGACTAAGCCGCCGGAACATAGCTCTCCTCCGTCGCCCACAGAGAGCTATGGCCATCCGAGTGATCAGGGGGTACTGCACGATTTCGTGCGAGGCGGCCTGCGTGTTGGCCGGGTCCGTGCCGTGGGACCTGGACGCACGAACCCTCGCGCAGCTGTACCAGTGGCGCGAGGAGAAGAGAGCCCAGGGCCTGCGGCTGGCCCCGGCTGAAATAAGAAGGAAGAGGGAGATCCTCAATGAGAGGGCGTTAAGGGAGTGGGAGTCCAGGCTGGGCACTCCCAGCGCCGGCCAAAGGACTATCGAGGCAGTCCGTCCAATCCTTAGGCAGTGGTTGTCACGAGGTCACGGCTCGCTGACATACCGGATGACTCAGGTTCTCTCGGGGCACGGCAGCTTCGGGAGATACCTGAGTCTGATACCCGGGAGCGAGCCAACCGAAAAGTGCAATCACTGCGACGGCTGCCTCGTGGAGAGAGCGCAACACGCGCTAGAGGAGTGCCCAGCTTGGGCCAATGAGAGAGCCGAGCTTCGGCAGGTCGTCGGCGGCGACCTTTCCCTGCCGGCCGTAATCAAAGCGGCCGTCGACAGGGAATCGGCATGGCGAGGGTTGGCGGCCTTTTGTGAGGCCGTCATGTCACGGAAAGAAGCGGCGGAACGGGAGCGGCATGTCGCCAATCCCCGCAACCCTCGGCGCCGCCGTGGAGAGAGACGGCGCAGGAGAAGGACTGAGTTTGCGCTGGACTCCCAGCGCGACAATTTCCCCTCCTGACACAGGCTGGGCGGGTGACGTTGAGGGCGTCCCCGTCCAGTGGAGAGTGGAAGGGTCGGCGTGTGTGTGCCCACACGCCATTCCCCAAGAGAGGTCCTGAGGGGGTTTAAATTCCCCCTCCAAGAGAGGAGGCCTGCCCGAAGGCCAACGCTCGCCGAGTCGTCGGAAGTATCCGGATTCCCAGGCTCGGCGAAGGCGAGGAGAGGCAGTGATGGCACCCCGGTGGTTTTAGTCGGGGCAGGTCCGACACACCGGGGGAAGTGGCCCTCACCACTTCCCCTGAAGGTCCGTTAGGGATTTCCACCGGGTTAACAAAAAAAAAAAAAAAAAAAAAAAAAAAAAAAAAAAAAAAAAACGGTTGTGTTCGGTTGTGTTCGGTTGTGTTATGTTGTGTTCGGTTGTGTTCGGTTGTGTTCGGTTGTGTTCGGTTGTGTTGTGTTGTGTTCGGTTGTGTTGTGTTCGGTTGTGTTCAGTTGTGTTCGGTTGTGTTGTGTTGTGTTGGGTTGTGTTCGGTTGTGTTCGGTTGTGTTCGGTTGTGTTCGGTTGTGTTCGGTTGTGTTCGGTTGTGTTCGGTTGTGTTCGGTTGTGTTCGGTTGTGTTCGGTTGTGTTCGGTTGTGTTGTGTTCTGTTGTGTTGTGTTGTGTTGTGTTTAATTAAAATTAAAATTATCCAGGCGAGAGCGCTGTGTAACCCCGGGGGTTTTAGTCGGTGCAAGTCCGACAACCAAAAAGCTCCCTGAGGTCCGTCAACAATATCCCCCGGGCTATCAAAAAAAAAACCTTATATACGCTTGGAAACAGTCTCGATTCTCAACATCTGTCTACACACGAGGGAGATGTAGGGGGAAATGGATTATGCTGTTGTCAATTCAAAAGTTCTGGCTTATACTTTCGAAGACATGTATCAATCCTGCACCATATTAAAATGGGATAAAATTTAAGATATAATAAACTAACTGATCCGGCAAACGTTGTTTTGCTATATAAGATTTGGAATATCTTTAAGATGTTCATTGAAATTAAGTGATGTCAAAGACAATTTTGTTCACAATTAAATACTCTTAATCAACAACACATATCTATACTAATATTATAAAGCTGAAGAGTTTGTTTGTTTGTTTGAACGCGCTAATCTCAGGAACTACAGGTTCGAATTGAAAAATTATTTTTGTGTTAAATAGACTATTTATCGAGGAAGGCTTTAGGTTATATAACATCACGATGCAAATATTAGGAGCGAAGAAATAATGGAAAATGTGAAAAAAACGGGGAAAATTATTTATCCTTGAAGGCTTCCATTGCGTGCGCTGCGAAAACGGTACAAGATACCAAAAATATATGTATGAACGAATTATTCCTCTTGAAATGATCTAAAAAAATGTCCGGAACAGTATATGTCTATCTTTTAAGATTAACTAACTAGAACCGTTTTTATGGTAATCGAATTTGGTCGAAATTAATGCATTAAGAGTTGTATCAACGTAATAATATTAATCTTTATCCAAATAAATGTGTTGTTAATTAAGAGTATTTAATTGTGAACAAAATTGTCTTTGACATCACTTAATTTCAATGAACATCATAGAAGATATTACAATAACTTATATAGCAAAACTACGTTTGCCGGATCAGCTATGTCTTGATATGCGCGAAACTCGAGAACGACTAAACCGATTTGACTGATTTCTTTTTTGTTGTGTTTGTTGAAGTATGGGGAAGGTTATTACGGAGAGAAAAATTAAAAAAATTGTCTGAAAAAGTCTAAAAACAACACTTTTCTATATTCTCATACAAAAAATTCGTAATAATATTTTAAAGTCAATTTGAACTTTAACACTTTTTTGTGTTGTGTTGTGTTCGGTTGTGTTCTGTTGTGTTCGGTTGTGTTCGGTTGTGTTCGGTTGTGTTCGGTTGTGTTCGGTTGTGTTCGGTTGTGTTATGTTGTGTTCGGTTGTGTTCGGTTGTGTTCGGTTGTGTTCGGTTGTGTTCGGTTGTGTTCGGTTGTGTTGTGTTGTGTTCGGTTGTGTTGTGTTGTGTTCGGTTGTGTTCGGTTGTGTTGTGTTCGGTTGTGTTCAGTTGTGTTCGGTTGTGTTCGGTTGTGTTCGGTTGTGTTCGGTTGTGTTCGGTTGTGTTCGGTTGTGTTCGGTTTTGTTCGGTTGTGTTCGGTTGTATTCGGTTGTGTTCGGTTGTGTTCGGTTGTGTTCGGTTGTGTTCGGTTGTGTTCGGTTGTGTTCGGTTGTGTTGTGTTGTGTTCGGTTGTGTTCGGTTGTGTTGTGTTCGGTTGTGTTCAGTTGTGTTCGGTTGTGTTCGGTTGTGTTCGGTTGTGTTCGGTTGTGTTCGGTTGTGTTCGGTTGTGTTCGGTTGTGTTCGGTTGTGTTCGGTTGTGTTCGGTTGTGTTCGGTTGTGTTCGGTTGTGTTCGGTTGTGTTCGGTTGTGTTCGGTTGTGTTGTGTTCTGTTGTGTTGTGTTGTGTTTAATTAAAATTAAAATTATCCAGGCGAGAGCGCTGTGTAACCCCGGGGGTTTTAGTCGGTGCAAGTCCGACAACCAAAAAGCTCCCTGAGGTCCGTCAACAATATCCCCCGGGCTATCAAAAAAAAAACCTTATATACGCTTGGAAACAGTCTCGATTCTCAACATCTGTCTACACACGAGGGAGATGTAGGGGGAAATGGATTATGCTGTTGTCAATTCAAAAGTTCTGGCTTATACTTTCGAAGACATGTATCAATCCTGCACCATATTAAAATGGGATAAAATTTAAGATATAATAAACTAACTGATCCGGCAAACGTTGTTTTGCTATATAAGATTTGGAATATCTTTAAGATGTTCATTGAAATTAAGTGATGTCAAAGACAATTTTGTTCACAATTAAATACTCTTAATCAACAACACATATCTATACTAATATTATAAAGCTGAAGAGTTTGTTTGTTTGTTTGAACGCGCTAATCTCAGGAACTACAGGTTCGAATTGAAAAATTATTTTTGTATTAAATAGACTATTTGTTGAGGAAGGCTTTAGGTTATATAACATCACGATGCAACTATTAGGAGCGAAGAAATAATGGAAAATGTGAAAAAAACAGGGAAAATTATTCATCCTTGAGTGCTTCCATTGCGTGCGCTGCGAAAACGGTTCAAGATACGAAAAATATATGTAAGAAAGAATGATTCCTCTTGAAATGATCTAAAAAAATGTCCGCGACAGTATATGTCTATCTTTTAAGATTAACTCACTAGAACCGTTTTTTATGGTAATCAAATTTGGTCGAAATTAATGCATTAAGAGTTGTATCAACGTAATAATATCAATCTTTATCCAAATAAATGTGTTGTTAATTAAGAGTATTTAATTGTGAACAAAATTGTCTTTGACATCACTTAATTTCAATGAACATCATAGAAGATATTACAATAACTTATATAGCAAAACTACGTTTGCCGGATCAGCTATGTCTTGATATGCGCGAAACTCGAGAACGACTAAACCGATTTGACTGATTTCTTTTTTGTTGTGTTTGTTGAAGTATGGGGAAGGTTATTACGGAGAGAAAAATTAAAAAAATTGTCTGAAAAAGTCTAAAAACAACACTTTTCTATATTCTCATACAAAAAATTCGTAATAATATTTTAAAGTCAATTTGAACTTTAACACTTTTTTGTGTTGTGTTGTGTTCGGTTGTGTTCTGTTGTGTTCGGTTGTGTTCGGTTGTGTTCGGTTGTGTTCGGTTGTGTTATGTTGTGTTCGGTTGTGTTCGGTTGTGTTCGGTTGTGTTCGGTTGTGTTGTGTTGTGTTCGGTTGTGTTGTGTTGTGTTCGGTTGTGTTGTGTTCGGTTGTGTTCAGTTGTGTTCGGTTGTGTTCGGTTGTGTTCGGTTGTGTTCGGTTGTGTTCGGTTGTGTTCGGTTGTGTTCGGTTGTGTTCGGTTGTGTTCGGTTGTGTTCGGTTGTGTTCGGTTGTGTTCGGTTGTGTTCGGTTGTGTTGTGTTGTGTTCGGTTGTGTTTGGTTGTGTTGTGTTGTGTTCGGATGTGTTCGGTTATGTTCGGTTTTGTTCGGATTAGTTCGGTTGTGTTCGGTTGTGTTTGGTTGTGTTTGGTTGTGTTCGGTTGTGTTGTGTTGTGTTGTGTTGTGTTGTGTTGTGTTCGGTTGTGTTGTGTTGTGTTCGGTTGTGTTTGGTTGTGTTCGGTTGTGTTGTGTTGTGTTCGGTTGTGTTGTGTTGTGTTGTGTTGTGTTCGGTTGTGTTCGGTTGTGTTCGGTTGTGTTCGGTTGTGTTCGGTTGTGTTCGGTTGTGTTCGGTTGTGTTGTGTTCTGTTGTGTTGTGTTGTGTTGTGTTTAATTAAAATTAAAATTATCCAGGCGAGAGCGCTGTGTAACCCCGGGGGTTTTAGTCGGTGCAAGTCCGACAACCAAAAAGCTCCCTGAGGTCCGTCAACAATATCCCCCGGGCTATCAAAAAAAAAACCTTATATACGCTTGGAAACAGTCTCGATTCTCAACATCTGTCTACACACGAGGGAGATGTAGGGGGAAATGGATTATGCTGTTGTCAATTCAAAAGTTCTGGCTTATACTTTCGAAGACATGTATCAATCCTGCACCATATTAAAATGGGATAAAATTTAAGATATAATAAACTAACTGATCCGGCAAACGTTGTTTTGCTATATAAGATTTGGAATATCTTTAAGATGTTCATTGAAATTAAGTGATGTCAAAGACAATTTTGTTCACAATTAAATACTCTTAATCAACAACACATATCTATACTAATATTATAAAGCTGAAGAGTTTGTTTGTTTGTTTGAACGCGCTAATCTCAGGAACTACAGGTTCGAATTGAAAAATTATTTTTGTATTAAATAGACTATTTGTTGAGGAAGGCTTTAGGTTATATAACATCACGATGCAACTATTAGGAGCGAAGAAATAATGGAAAATGTGAAAAAAACAGGGAAAATTATTCATCCTTGAGTGCTTCCATTGCGTGCGCTGCGAAAACGGTTCAAGATACGAAAAATATATGTAAGAAAGAATGATTCCTCTTGAAATGATCTAAAAAAATGTCCGCGACAGTATATGTCTATCTTTTAAGATTAACTCACTAGAACCGTTTTTTATGGTAATCAAATTTGGTCGAAATTAATGCATTATTTGTTAAGAGTTGTATCAACGTAATAATATTAATCTTTATCCAAATAAATGTGTTGTTAATTAAGAGTATTTAATTATGAACAAAATTGTCTTTGACATCACTTAATTTCAATGAACATCATAGAAGATATTACAATAACTTATATAGCAAAACTACGTTTGCCGGATCAGCTATGTCTTGATATGCGCGAAACTCGAGAACGACTAAACCGATTTGACTGATTTCTTTTTTGTTGTGTTTGTTGAAGTATGGGGAAGGTTATTACGGAGAGAAAAATTAAAAAAATTGTCTGAAAAAGTCTAAAAACAACACTTTTCTATATTCTCATACAAAAAATTCGTAATAATATTTTAAAGTCAATTTGAACTTTAACACTTTTTTGTGTTGTGTTGTGTTCGGTTGTGTTCTGTTGTGTTCGGTTGTGTTCGGTTGTGTTCGGTTGTGTTCGGTTGTGTTCGGTTGTGTTCGGTTGTGTTATGTTGTGTTCGGTTGTGTTCGGTTGTGTTCGGTTGTGTTCGGTTGTGTTGTGTTGTGTTCGGTTGTGTTGTGTTGTGTTCGGTTGTGTTCGGTTGTGTTGTGTTCGGTTGTGTTCGGTTGTGTTCGGTTGTGTTCGGTTGTGTTCGGTTGTGTTCGGTTTTGTTCGGTTGTGTTCGGTTGTATTCGGTTGTGTTCGGTTGTGTTCGGTTGTGTTCGGTTGTGTTCGGTTGTGTTCGGTTGTGTTCGGTTGTGTTGTGTTGTGTTGGGTTGTGTTCGGTTGTGTTCGGTTGTGTTGTGTTCGGTTGTGTTCAGTTGTGTTCGGTTGTGTTGTGTTGTGTTGGGTTGTGTTCGGTTGTGTTCGGTTGTGTTCGGTTGTGTTCGGTTGTGTTCGGTTGTGTTCGGTTGTGTTCGGTTGTGTTCGGTTGTGTTCGGTTGTGTTCGGTTGTGTTCGGTTGTGTTGTGTTCTGTTGTGTTGTGTTGTGTTGTGTTTAATTAAAATTAAAATTATCCAGGCGAGAGCGCTGTGTAACCCCGGGGGTTTTAGTCGGTGCAAGTCCGACAACCAAAAAGCTCCCTGAGGTCCGTCAACAATATCCCCCGGGCTATCAAAAAAAAAACCTTATATACGCTTGGAAACAGTCTCGATTCTCAACATCTGTCTACACACGAGGGAGATGTAGGGGGAAATGGATTATGCTGTTGTCAATTCAAAAGTTCTGGCTTATACTTTCGAAGACATGTATCAATCCTGCACCATATTAAAATGGGATAAAATTTAAGATATAATAAACTAACTGATCCGGCAAACGTTGTTTTGCTATATAAGATTTGGAATATCTTTAAGATGTTCATTGAAATTAAGTGATGTCAAAGACAATTTTGTTCACAATTAAATACTCTTAATCAACAACACATATCTATACTAATATTATAAAGCTGAAGAGTTTGTTTGTTTGTTTGAACGCGCTAATCTCAGGAACTACAGGTTCGAATTGAAAAATTATTTTTGTGTTAAATAGACTATTTATCGAGGAAGGCTTTAGGTTATATAACATCACGATGCAAATATTAGGAGCGAAGAAATAATGGAAAATGTGAAAAAAACGGGGAAAATTATTTATCCTTGAAGGCTTCCATTGCGTGCGCTGCGAAAACGGTACAAGATACCAAAAATATATGTATGAACGAATTATTCCTCTTGAAATGATCTAAAAAAATGTCCGGAACAGTATATGTCTATCTTTTAAGATTAACTAACTAGAACCGTTTTTATGGTAATCGAATTTGGTCGAAATTAATGCATTAAGAGTTGTATCAACGTAATAATATTAATCTTTATCCAAATAAATGTGTTGTTAATTAAGAGTATTTAATTGTGAACAAAATTGTCTTTGACATCACTTAATTTCAATGAACATCATAGAAGATATTACAATAACTTATATAGCAAAACTACGTTTGCCGGATCAGCTATGTCTTGATATGCGCGAAACTCGAGAACGACTAAACCGATTTGACTGATTTCTTTTTTGTTGTGTTTGTTGAAGTATGGGGAAGGTTATTACGGAGAGAAAAATTAAAAAAATTGTCTGAAAAAGTCTAAAAACAACACTTTTCTATATTCTCATACAAAAAATTCGTAATAATATTTTAAAGTCAATTTGAACTTTAACACTTTTTTGTGTTGTGTTGTGTTCGGTTGTGTTCTGTTGTGTTCGGTTGTGTTCGGTTGTGTTCGGTTGTGTTCGGTTGTGTTCGGTTGTGTTCGGTTGTGTTATGTTGTGTTCGGTTGTGTTCGGTTGTGTTCGGTTGTGTTCGGTTGTGTTCGGTTGTGTTGTGTTGTGTTCGGTTGTGTTGTGTTGTGTTCGGTTGTGTTCGGTTGTGTTGTGTTCGGTTGTGTTCAGTTGTGTTCGGTTGTGTTCGGTTGTGTTCGGTTGTGTTCGGTTGTGTTCGGTTGTGTTCGGTTGTGTTCGGTTGTGTTCGGTTGTGTTCGGTTTTGTTCGGTTGTGTTCGGTTGTATTCGGTTGTGTTCGGTTGTGTTCGGTTGTGTTCGGTTGTGTTCGGTTGTGTTCGGTTGTGTTCGGTTGTGTTGTGTTGTGTTCGGTTGTGTTCGGTTGTGTTGTGTTCGGTTGTGTTCAGTTGTGTTCGGTTGTGTTCGGTTGTGTTCGGTTGTGTTCGGTTGTGTTCGGTTGTGTTCGGTTGTGTTCGGTTGTGTTCGGTTGTGTTCGGTTGTGTTCGGTTGTGTTCGGTTGTGTTCGGTTGTGTTCGGTTGTGTTCGGTTGTGTTGTGTTCTGTTGTGTTGTGTTGTGTTGTGTTTAATTAAAATTAAAATTATCCAGGCGAGAGCGCTGTGTAACCCCGGGGGTTTTAGTCGGTGCAAGTCCGACAACCAAAAAGCTCCCTGAGGTCCGTCAACAATATCCCCCGGGCTATCAAAAAAAAAACCTTATATACGCTTGGAAACAGTCTCGATTCTCAACATCTGTCTACACACGAGGGAGATGTAGGGGGAAATGGATTATGCTGTTGTCAATTCAAAAGTTCTGGCTTATACTTTCGAAGACATGTATCAATCCTGCACCATATTAAAATGGGATAAAATTTAAGATATAATAAACTAACTGATCCGGCAAACGTTGTTTTGCTATATAAGATTTGGAATATCTTTAAGATGTTCATTGAAATTAAGTGATGTCAAAGACAATTTTGTTCACAATTAAATACTCTTAATCAACAACACATATCTATACTAATATTATAAAGCTGAAGAGTTTGTTTGTTTGTTTGAACGCGCTAATCTCAGGAACTACAGGTTCGAATTGAAAAATTATTTTTGTGTTAAATAGACTATTTATCGAGGAAGGCTTTAGGTTATATAACATCACGATGCAAATATTAGGAGCGAAGAAATAATGGAAAATGTGAAAAAAACGGGGAAAATTATTTATCCTTGAAGGCTTCCATTGCGTGCGCTGCGAAAACGGTACAAGATACCAAAAATATATGTATGAACGAATTATTCCTCTTGAAATGATCTAAAAAAATGTCCGGGACAGTATATGTCTATCTTTTAAGATTAACTAACTAGAACCGTTTTTATGGTAATCGAATTTGGTCGAAATTAATGCATTAAGAGTTGTATCAACGTAATAATATCAATCTTTATCCAAATAAATGTGTTGTTAATTAAGAGTATTTAATTGTGAACAAAATTGTCTTTGACATCACTTAATTTTAATGATCATCATAGAAGATATTACAATAACTTATATAGCAAAACTACGTTTGCCGGATCAGCTATGTCTTGATAAGCGCGAAACTCGAGAACGACTAAACCGATTTGACTGATTTTTTTTTTGTGTTGTGTTTGTTGAAGTATGGGGAAGGTTATTACGGAGAGAAAAATTAAAAAAATTGTCTGAAAAAGTCTAAAAACAAGACTTTTCTATATTCTCATACAAAAAATTCGTAATAATATTTTAAAGTCAATTTGAACTTTAACACCATACCATAAAGTTTAAATGTCAGTGGACGGGTTCTGGGAAGGCAAAACAATTGAGTGACGTATAAATATTAATGTCAATATTTGTCAATTTTTATACATATAGCATTAAGACCAGGTTCTTTCAATTTTCAAAAAAATCTGTCGGGGAAGCTATTAACATTAAAAAAAATAATATGACTTTGTCTGCCGGGACAGCTAGTTAATAATAATTAAATAACTCCAGCCCAGTGCTCTTTCTATTTATTAATACGCTCGGGACTAGGACATACCATGATCTACAAATATTTGTAAGATCAACTAATTGCTGATTCGATTACGCAAAGAAACATTAAATATTCTGGTCTGTTCAGACCAATGGCCCCTTATGTAATATGTTAGGTATTTCTGTATTAGAGTACGATGGGGCTGACATACGCACAAACGTAAAAGTCCCTTAAATAAATAGAATAAAAACAAAAACATGAAATATATAACTATATATATAGAATAGCCCTTTCCGTAGTTCCTTCATTGTGGATGAGAAAGTTTACTAATACTTTTTTATATGTATCAATTATCCTTTTAAAAAAATAGAATGTATGCATTAGAAACATTTTTTACTTAAGTTTCTGGTCGTGTTAGATACGACGTATATGCGCAAAGTCGTTATGAATAGCTTAATGATGTGTTACAGTTTAAAAAAATCACATTAAAAATAATTATAAAATGGCGCGTCTGCGTCATGTTCTGTGAAATCCGCGTCCACCCGCCGACGGCGATCTAAAAAAAACAAGCACGCACAGCGCGCGTAAGATTGCCTCGTAAAAACTACACTTGAATGACTTTATATAGAGCGCTCAAGCAGGTACTACGTAAAGGTCTTTAACAAGAACTAAGTGTATTTGTGAATTTTAAAACGCTCCTTAAAGACCAAGTATTCGAGTTATAGGTCGCTATTTTTTTTTTTTTTGGTGTCCCGGGGGATAATCCTGCATAGGACCATCAGACCGCTGTGAGGGCAGCGACCCAGGCGTGTCAGACTCTTACTGACTAAAAACCCTCGGGGTGTCCCTCTGATTGTTCCACTCGGGCCTGGGAAACTAAATTCGTCCAGACGCCCAGGGAACAAAAGGCCTTCTTGAAGCTACCTCTCTGGGGGAAGGATGGGAGTAAAAATCAACCCCACCAAAACCTCTCTCTCAGGCGGCGCGCCGGACACCGTGTACCGCCTCCCTCTCATCCGGACAGCAGAATCCCTCAAGTCTACTGCCCGGTTATAGGTCGCTATAGTGTAACCCATACGTACGTGGTGACATGTATAAAAAAAGTGAACGAAAAGGTACCTTCACAAAATAAATAG
Organism: Automeris io; assembly: GCA_036320925.1. Taxonomy (NCBI): domain Eukaryota; kingdom Metazoa; phylum Arthropoda; class Insecta; order Lepidoptera; family Saturniidae; genus Automeris; species Automeris io. The sequence continues at coordinate 2,901,747 of JAUDJH010000018.1, forward strand.
AATAAAAATTACTAGATTTTTTTTTTTAATATATAAATAGATTAAACTTAGGACTGGTTTATATAACATCTAGTAATATACGTAATATATGATCGCATTAAACACATTTACTTTTAGATATTGCATTTTAATACATTTTTAATACTTTTATCCTTCTTCTCACACACCCAAAATACTATGTCATACAAGAATATTAAACAATTATCTTTGTATGTCTCTAATAACTCATAAAATGTAAAGCATTCATAATAATATATTATAGAAGTTTAAATTCTAGTATCATATATTTTTTTCGTAGTGACACTATTGTTTGGCCTAAATAGGCCGTCCCAACTAAACCGGGCTTGAGAGGGCGAACGCAGAAGACGCTCAGCCAGCGAATTTTATGTGTTGGGCGGCTACGCAAGGGCACCCCTGTGGGTACGGACCTCGACTTGCACGGCCGAGCAGTGAAACGAACCTAACGGTGCTCTCCCAACATTTCGGAAACAACTACTTTGAGAAGAAACGCTGAAAGAAACTCAAGGCTGCGTTGGAGTGAAAATCATATAATTAAATGGCAGTTGAATTTGAGTAACAGATGCCACAAGGTCGTACGAGACTGACCACCCGTGACATCGTAGCTAGGTTCGTATCACTGTTTCAAATCAGGCTCGAAGGACCATTTACATTTGTTTGAGATAGAAGTAAAACATGATAATTGTTAACCGTGTGTTAATTAACATCTAAATGAGTAATAAATCCATCCACGAGCATTCCTATTTACAGAAGTGAACATATAATCAAATAAAATATAACATTATTTAAGGAAGACTTAAAGAAAAAACAAAAAGACTAGTAATGTACTACTAGTTTCTAAGGAAATAATTCAGTGAAAATCGGACAAGAAGCTTTGATAGTTGATTTTTTAAACGTACTGAACACTAATTATGTTGAAAAGCAAACACATCGATTATTGATCAGACTAAACGTTCAGGAATGATCAGTCCGCTAAAAAAAACGAATGAGGGTTGTTTGCGTTTACCGGAGCCGTCCCCTGAGGTGGTGCCTGAGGAGAAAGTGATCGATACTGTACGGAAAGCACGAGTGTCCCGCGGGGGCGCGTCAATTTGGCCCCGGCCTCGTCAGCGCTAAATTATCCCGACGTCTTTAAATGGAATTTCGCGGGTCGCGCGGACGGCAGGTCCCTTCGCGTTTCACTGAGCCAGGCGCTCTCAATCTTTACAAAATCAATCTCCCGCTTGTTAACAAAAGTGGCCAAGTTACTCAAATCCAACCAGGACTTGATTCTATACAAGTTCCTTAATTCGCGTTCTCCCTTTCATTACAGTACCACGCACGTAAGCATGTTAACACAGACATACAGCTTTACAGTAGCTTATATCCCGAGTAAAACTAAAGTTTTTTTAACTTATACTTTTACCGTGTCATCAAAATACCCATTAAATTATTTTTTTGTTCGGATGTAATAATAGATAAACGGTTAAATGTGCTACTTACGATGCTAAGGTCCTGGATTGGAGTAGCAGTAGTGGTAAACTTTTCAGTGATGAGCAGATTAGTTAGTAACGTCTTTTTGGGCAGGGAATTATTTGCAGTCGGAAGAAATCTTCACAACTGAACCGGGCGAGATCAAAATACATACATCTTTGTCTCGTAGAAGAGTAAGCTTAGTTTGGATCTAAGTCAATATATGTAATAATCGATAAATATTATTATTACTACGTGTCAATCGACCATTTTATAAAAAAAAAAAACAAATGTGTACTGTTTCTGTAAGGAGTCGGGTCTGCTAGCTTCGCTCGCTTTGTCCATGTCTACTGGGGGGGCAAATAACGCTTAGGTTGAGAACCTGTGCTCTAAATGCTGAGTGGGTGGGTAGGGGTGGATTTACCGTCCGTTTTCGATGACGTACCTAGCTGGTCGCGTACATACATACGTGACGCCCACGCGACGGGCTCTGTACGCATCAAAAAGTGATCCATCATGAAACGTTTAAAACACTTTATTTTTCACTTCAATGTTTTTGCTAAGCGATGACGAATGTAGACACTTGTAACTTGAAATCATAAATCATTACAAAGCCTACATTTTGATCACATCTAAAGACTATTTTTCTATTTGTCGGTGCTAAACGAGCGTGGGGTTTGTCGTGGAAATTTATTTCAGACTGCCGAGTTTGAGATCCATTTGTTTACCCCCAAGTAATCTTATATCTATATATTATAAAGTTTTAAAAAGAAAATAATAATTAATATGTCATTATCAAAAATTGGCTCTATTAAATCCTAAAGTACGTGCAGTATTTTGTTATTCTCTACTTATGAAAATATTGTGAGCTTTGTGGAGTCCCAGAGGACATACACCATTTCTTGGTGGAATGTGTTCGGAGCGTATCTGAGAGAAATCCTTTTTAAACAGTTTGCTTGGAACAGGTCTGATGTGGGTCTATTTCAGAGCATCTTAGCTGAGCAAACATTTTGCGCAGCTGAGATGCTCTGTAGACTCACATATCAATTATTGAAATAGTATAGTATAGTGTAGTGTAGTTACAAAAGTATAGTGTAATTATGGGACTGACATAGTCAGCCTGTCCAAAGTCCCAAAAAAAGAAAACCAGAGACAATAAAAAAAATATATGAAAATACTAACTTGGAATGCGCTTGGAAGCTTAGTATTCTAAAACTGAAATTTATAGACGCTATTTCGACTTTGCTTAGCAAAGTGCTCAAAAAATAAATTCGTTTTGATAAAAAATTTAATATATAATAGGAACTTGAGTATAGCCATAGTATTCGCAAAGCCAAATCCATATTGAAAAAATCGGTGACTTACCAAGTCATTTGACATTTATTTGTTGCCTCACTAAACGTTTTCTACCATTTATATCATGTCGGAGTATTCTAAGGAGTTGTTTAACCAAGTTCCACCCTCTTCCTTCCTGAATAGAAACACGCGCGCAGTTTTGCGATGTCACAGCTATACGGTATCTCACATCCCGGCCAGGACTAAGAAGTTCTGTAACTCCTTCTTTTGCCGTGTCGTTGGGCTGTGGAATGGTCTTCCGACGAACGTGTTCCCACCATCCTATGATAAGGGATCTTTTAAGCGTAGCGTGAAGAGATATTTATGCAGGCCGGCATGATCGCCGTGACTACCGATGGGTTTTTCTTGCCCGTCGATAGTCGTTGGCGTTTTTTTAGCTTCACCATGCTTACCATCAGCTGTGTCGAGTCAGTATAAAGAAAAGAAATATAAATTGTAATGTTTCAATAAAGTCTAAGCAAACTTAAGGTTCCGTCAATAAATCTCAGCCTCAGGTCACAAAGTATAGAAGTACAAATTTCACAAATGCCTTCCGTTGTAGTACGTATGTTATATGAAGGTTGGTTTGGCGACAGCAACTTATAAACAAAATAGTTCCTGCCAATTTGGTGGAAGCCACCGCTCATGAACTGTATGTCTTTGATATGGATAACAATATAGTGCTTAGTTAAAAAAAATCGCTCCATGGGAACTAATTAAAGAACTTCTTAATCCTACCCAGGATATGAGTTACTGTAAACCAGCGCTTGGTTCTGTAATGCAAGGAAAAGCGAAACAAGCCTAAATAACTCTTCAGAACACTCACCGGAATACAAGCGGTATTTAAAACGAAGAAAAAATGTACCATTAATTAATTGAACAAACCAACCAACAAAAACCACATAATAGCTACTCCGTTGACAGAAAATGCTAAGTCACATTATTATATAGGTACATACCTATATAAATGCTTCATATATATTCATAGAAGTCGTCCAAGAAAGACACGCAACCATAATTACTACCTAAGTTTTGTCCAATGTTTGACCAAACATTATATTTCCAACTTCTACAAACATCTTCCCTAGTCTCGCATAGGTCGGATTAAGTTCCACCAACACGCCAACAAGCGAGTGTAATCACGAACGGTGTCCGCTCGCGCGTAAATTACGTACACTGGCTACCGTATCTTGAACTGTTATTATAGTTTCACGTAAATGCAAGCAGAGGTCTGTTTACATTAGCCGCTGTGTAGAATCTACGCGTCCTTCGCTAATGTCCGCTTAGAAAGGCCCCCGAGCGCGCTCGCAGGCTATTCTGTGCCATTTACAGTCAGCCTTAGTGCTGGGTGCACACGTACGGAATCCTACATAATTATTGGCCTGTAGATTACTACTGTAACTAATATAATGAGCTAGCTTGTTTTTAAACCTATTTACTTAACTATTATTGTTTCCCACGGAGATAACTTTTATTAAATGCAATTTTAAAATTTTCGCTTCCTATAAATAATGTTCTCTAGCTTTTCACGATGCCGTAATATTGATGATGCAAGCTATAAATTACTAGAAAAAATAAATTATATTTTTTTTCATGGTAATATATAGGCATATACATCATAAAGGCACGGAATAAAAAACTGACCTTTATTTTAAAAGTACATGCAATTTGAAAAAAGAAATATATCCTAACTGGGCTTTATCACCATACCATGCCTGGTACCATCGACTCAATACCATTGGTGGACTCTAAAAATTAACTACGAATGTCAACAGTAAAGAAAAACCCATCGCCAGTCGTAACGATTATGCCGGCCTACACAAATTCTTCACGTTCGTATAAAGCAGAGTTCCCCAAACTTTTTTGTGTCGTAGACCCCTTGCCATGTTTTTCGGTGTTGGGTAGACCCCCTACTTACCTGATATTGATTTCCTGTAAATTTCTAACTGTAGTGAAGTTTAGTTTTTAAAACTTAAAGTTATTTGCCCCAAAGTGTGTTCCCGCGCCGTGTGACGTGTCAATTTAAAGCAGCCATTTCCCCTCCCCGTCTTCCCCTTTACTCCCTATCCTTCGTGTTTCTATGCCACGGCGCTAGAGATAGTCTATGCGACTATTCACTGGCGCTAACACATATATAATATTTTTTTTACTTCATAGGTACTTTTCTAAATAATGTATATGTTTTGATATTATAAGATAGTTTGATGTAAGTAAATAGGTACTATCAGTATATGTGTTGAGATCCGCTATCGTGGACCCCCATTTTCATTTCATGGACCCCCAAATTATTTTTCGCTGACGTAGACCCCTTGCAGGTTGTCATAGACTCCTAGGGGTCGATATAGACCACTTTGGGAATCACTGGTATAAAGGATCCAAATATTTAACTTTCAAGTAATTTACTTGTAATTCTTTATGTTCAGTACCTATTTTTACAATTTTCCTTTACAAAAGTATTATATAAAGTGCTCTAAAAACCGCGATCAGCTGCGCTACAGGTAACATTGGGTACGACATGTAAGCGCAAAGTAGGTACAGCTAGTCGCAGAGATGGGCAAAATGTAATCTGATTAAGGATTAACGATTACAAAATGTAGACGTAAATTTTCTTGCTCTGTAGTCATGATTAAATCCATTCAAAACATTAAGAAATCATAAATGTGTATGCAATCTGGGATTCTGTAGTGTTTAAAACATAGACGAGCAAAATGCGGTCATATTAATGGTATAAAACGTAAAATGTAATCGTAAACAATTTACCCATCTATGGCCACTCCTAATATATCTCTGCTTGCCATGAAAGGCGTGCATCATGACGATATAATATTATTTTACAGTACATCTACTTTGCTGCAATTAATTAAGCATAAATGTGCCTGTTCATAAAGGTTTGTTTATTTAGACAGGTTTACTTTGCAGTGGCGGATACATGCGGAGCGACGCTCGCAGTGGAGAAGTCTTGTGCAGCGCATGGTGGCCGAATTCGAGACCAGACGTAGGCTTGAGTTGGATGATGAGCGAGATCGTTTCAAGGCCCGTCCACCTGTGCTCGCTTTCTGTAACTACGCGGGTGGTGTTCTGACCTGTCCAATGTTATGCAACAGGACATTCCGCGCTAAGGTGGGCTACGCGAGTCATCAGCGGGCTCACCTTCGCCGATTGGGGCTGCAGCCCGCGCATTATATGGAAACGTCGCCAAGGCCGACATTTTTTTACACTGGCTCGACATAGTGACTACTTTTTTTTTTTTTTTTTTTTATTTATTGTTTTAAGGGCTTTTGCCATTTTGGCATATCAGCCCTATTGTACCCAATACAGTAAAAACCCCTCAGTTCTGAGAGAGTCGCTGATGAGTCAGTGCTACCATATCCACCAACAATTTCATAGTATTCCCTGTCGGATCACATAGGACGCCATGAAAGGCGCCTACATCAAATAAGCTGACTCTGCATTGGCTCATCAGCGACTTTCTTGCACTTTTATTCCGGTCACACTCCATCAGCAAGTGATGCAAATCCTCCCGTTTTCCACAGGTACTGCAATTAGGCGATTCTATTTTCCGCATAAGATATGCAAAACTTGCCGATGGATAGTGACCGGAACGAAGTCTTAACGCTATCTTGATGTAGTGTCTACTCTGTACGCTATTACTAAACCATGGGGAATGCAAGGGCTGACACTGTATCGTTTTATACCAAATTCCCTTCTCCTTACTTCTTTTATCAAAATGCTCCTTCCAGCTGTCAGCCATAATTTGCTTGTATACCCCTAAAAATTCCCAAACATAGTGACTACAGAGTACCATCTACAGAGTACCTGATGGTAAGTACAAAAACGAAAGCGACTATCAAAGGATGAAAATCCATTGATAGTCTACATCGTCATGTCGGCCCACATATACCACGACTGAAGGTCTCTAGGTATATGAGCTACTGGATATACAAAAGCTGATCCTGAAACGCGACAAGCCGAAACTGGTCACTATGACGGGCTTTACACCCATGTACTGTGGTCGCAAGCCAGACGGACACCGACGCCCTACCACCTCGCTGATGCTCGTTTAGCACCACCCAGGAGTCACGTGTTGGGAAACTAGGGTAAAGCCTACGGACGCGAGCAGCTTCGACTCCCATCAAATCAAATCAGCCAGGATTTCATGATCATCATCATTATTTATTTAGACAACTACATTGCAAATCACAATGCAAGCAAGTAGTTTTTCAGTTAAACCTTGGGCCTTAAAAGCTAATTACATCGAACACTAAACAAGTTAGAAGTTACCCAACCCTATTAAATATGTCCGCTGGACTAGGTTATTATCTTACGACGCAGAACACGGCATGTCCCCGCTGAATCCAATATCCGAACGCGTAATAACAATCGCGAGCGTCTATCGGTTGCGCGTAAATTATGCACAATGGGCCAGCGCTTGTTTCCAGCCCTCTGTCTATTGAATGTCAAACCTTATTCCATTGAGATACGAATGTAAAGGATGCATAGATGAGTTTGTTCGTGGACTGTTGCCGTCGTCGACACCGCCGTGCTAATGGGTACGCGACCCTCCCCCCGCGCTACCCTCCCAAGCAAAGCACACGTTCAGAAATAAAGCGAAACCTCGCTGCCTAACTCCGCACGGTTGAATAGAAATTGTTACTAGATTAGACGAACACGACATACAAATTTGAACAGGACAAAAATTAGAATTTTGTCTTAATACGTATAGTTAGTTAGTTAGTTTTACGTATAGTTAGTGCCTCTTTTGTAGTAGAGCTATTGCGAATATATGTATGTAGATACAGCTAATTATTAACATTATTGTTCTATAATAAAAATACTTGTCAAACAAATCATTGCAGAGTCTAAACTACTAAAGCTAAGAGAACGAAATTTGGACATTGGCTTCTTTTTATAACGCAGGCGCCAATTAAGGTCGGATTTTTTATATCACACCCCTAAAATGGCTAACTAGAGGTTGTTTGAAAATCAGTCAATTTTGAATTAAGCACTTTGAAAATTGTTATTGAGCCCTTTGATTTGAGATTAAAAAAACATGTTTCGCCTAGTGTCGAAAATCAACCCCCAAGACAGTAAAATGGGGGATTTTTACCGGGCAACGCCGGGTACAGCTACTGTTAGTATAAAAAATCCATAAAATCATGATTAAATTCGAAGCAAAGACATTAATCGATAAGCCAGTGTAAAAAAAATCGATCATTTCGTAAAGCGAAGCCCGCTTCGGTGAGCACTGAACTCCAGGCAAAGTCGTATTTTTTGCCCTCGGAGCTGGCCGGGCAACAAAACGACCGTCGTCAGACAGAGCAGCGCTCTAATTTGAACTCGCCATTGCGAAAATTTTTGGGACCCGCGAATATTTCACGCTAACGATGGGGATATAAGTATCTTGAGGGCTCTTTGTTAATTTTCATTCCAATTATCTGTACTATGGTATTATGAAATCCTGTCAGAGTAAAGCTATGGTATAAAAGAAATTAAAAAATAAACAAATTCGCCTTTATTATAAGTTGAAGTTCAAAATTACGAGTTTAACAGCACTTAAAGTTCGCCATTACAAATGATTACACCCATATCCAACAGTAAGGATTTTTTTATATCAAAATATAGTTAATTTCTATATTGTATATAGTCATATTTTGTAATAACGAATGTAACTCATAGTTAGGACAGATTTTGATCTAAAATTTTAAGCAAAATAAAATAAACTACATAATTATTTCTCACAACTAAGGTTCAATTCGGATTCCAGCGCTCGCTGCCCGGCATAAGTGATCTAGCAACGATCGCGAGCTTGATACGTCGCCTCACAGCACCATGTAGTCGTCTACATTGGACACCTTTCCATATAAATACATACATAGCGGTACATTGCGACCAGGCCGCAGCTTTGCCGGCGTTGCTAAACGGCCACTATCAGAATTCGAATCGTGCCTTTACATTTCAAGCTATATAAAAGAATGTCTAGTCATTGTTCTCAGTTAGAATGCATAGTAATTAATCTAAAGAGGTTTTCGTAAAGATAGTGTTGTACAGAGCAGTCATTAGTTCATTATATCGATGAGTCGGCTCAGCCGGCGGACCGTAAGACGCGGGTGAGGGCGGGCGGGTCGCCCACACGCCTCGCGTGCGCCCGCGATATAATTCACATGGCTAGCGTACACGCGCAATTTACTTAGGGCTGGCGCCAGGCTATATTCAAATAATATTTCTAAACAGTAGAAGTTGGAACTGTGAAACGATTTTATTTACACTGGGTCGACAAAGTGACTACAGTGCACCTGATGGTAAGTTTAGTGCAGTCCAAAAACGAAAGCGACCATCAAAGGATGAAAATCCGTTGATAGTCTCAGTTGTCATGTCTGCCCACATATACCGCGACTGAAGATCTCTAGGTTTATGAATAACTGGATATACACAAGCTGATCCCGAAGTGCGACAGACCAAAGCGAGTTACTATGACGGTCTTTACACTTGTATACTGTGGTCAAGACCCAGATAGGGCAATCGCTCTAAGACCAAAGAGATTGTAGAGTATTGTAGAGCGCAAGAGACAATTGTACTGAAGTAAATATCGTAGTGTATACAGATCTTGTTTGTTGTGCTTAATATTAAATAAACCAGTCGATAGTCGATCTGCCCTGATCTTTATTCAAATAAAAAAGAGGAGCTTTGAAATAAAAAAAAACATGTCGAAATTAGTGCAGCTAGACTATTTACCGACGACACATTTTGATGATAATCTATTTTACTTATTGTTGTTTTGAACATATTATATTGTATTCTACCGTTAAATCTGCTACCAAAACAAATTGAGAATTAATAATGTTTCCCTCAGCACAACCCTGAGCGAGCGAGTGTCAGATGGCAGGGGGGACGAGGCGGACGGGCGCCTTGACAGCGCAGCGCCGTTAATTCCTGAGCGCTCCTCGCGAGCGATTGACAACGCGGTCGGAATTTATCGACGCGCACACTCACCGCCGCCACTGGCCATTAGAGATGTACTTGTTATGTCGATAAAATGTATATATATATATATATTGACATAATATGTAGAGATATGTAAAAATATAAATTATTTGCAAATATTATTTTTTAATACTGATTTAAATGGACCAAACTCTAGTTTGTTATGAGCTCTTATTAATAAATATGATACAGATTAACGTTACATCACTTGCATCAAAATTAAATTCAAAGTAATGTTTATATATAATAATCTAATGTTTGAGGTTGCATTATATATACTTTTCAACTAATCGAAAACTTCTTTGTTTTTTTTATTATGTAATATACATATAACAGAACGATATAATATTTTTATTTTGCGTAGACAACTAAAGCTTTTAAATTGACGACTTAAATATTTTCATGAATATACTTTCTTCAATTATCGAAATAACTATTCCGAGTCCTAATGATGATTAAAACCAACAAAATAATTGCGAGGTAAATATAAATTCAAATATAACTAATACTTTACATCGATGTCGACATGCTTCCAGAGCGTTTATTCTCGTCACTAGACCGCGTCTCTACGTTCTGTTGCCAACGAGTACATAGCCTATGTACTGGAGAGTATATAAGGGCATGCCTTTTAGGTCTAACCACGTCTGACGCAGGCTGCCTAACTCTGGCCTGTCTAGATGCTCACAAACGCTATGTACGTTTGAATACAAGATTAACATTGATCCAGGCGAAATTTCAATCTTCATTGTCTTATTTTTTTGCTTTTAAAACAAGCACTATATATATTTGAATGTAATATAAGATGAAAAGCATAAGTACACCCAACATGGGATACTATGATTCTTAGACGAAGTAAATACTATAGATTAACAAAGAAATTACTTTATTTATTAACCATGTTGTCCCAACCTTCCCACTTTCCCTTTTTCCACATTTTTTTATCGCAACTCGACACAATGACCACAACACACCTAATGGTAAGCTTGGTGCAGTACAAATTCCATTAATGACTATCGACAGTAAAAAAAACCATCGGTAGTTGCAGCGATCATGTCGACTTGCACAAATATCTCTTCACACTACGTTTAAAGGATCGAAAGAATCGTTTGGGAGTCGAAGCTGCTCGCGTCCGTAGGCTTTACCCTGATTTCCCAACACGTGACTCCTGGGTGGTGCTAAACGAGCAGCAGCGAGGTGGTAGGGCGCCGGTGCCCGTCTGGATCGCGACCACAGTGCATGGGTGTAAAGCCCGTCATAGTGACCAGTTTCGGCTTGTCGCGTTTCGGGATCAGCTTGTGCATATCCAGTAGCTCATATACCTAGAGACCTTCACTCGTGGTATATGTGGGCCGACATGACGTTGTAGACTATCAATGGATTTTCATCCTTTGATAGTCGCTTTCATTTTTGGACTACACTGTACTTACCATCAGGTGCTCTGTAGACACTATGTAGAGCCAGTGTAAAAAAAATCCCATATCATAGGACGGTGGGAACACGCTCGGCAGAAGACCAGACCACAGCCCAACGACACGGTAAAAGAAGGAGTTAGAGAACTTCTTAGTCCTAGCCGGGATGTGAGATACCGTACAGCTGTGACTCTGTAAACCCACGCGTGTGGTTCTATTAAGGAAGGGAGACGGTGGAATAAGGTTAAACATTAAGATTTTTCCGTTTTCTGCTTTTTGAGATTAATACTTTAAATAGGTAACCAATTCGTCCTGACATTTCCTTCAGGGCAGACCACGATGTCGTTTCTTGTATTGTGGGACCCATTGAATGGTTTTTAGCTCACAACTTAACCGACATGCGACTGACATGGCCATTCCTGTCCCATTTAAGACCCAGCCTACATAGCTGCGTCAGCTATCTGCAGCTACGTAAATAACACCATACTAAGCTCAAATACGTAGAAATAATCAATTATTACAATAATAATATATCGTCTCGCTATATCCTTCTTAGGATGAACAGAGATACATTAGTAGCCGTATCCACTTTCCGCTTATATGTTGTGCCCAACGTGATCAGGAGCGCAGCTGATCGCCGTTCTCAGAGCACTTACACATGGCATTTTTATTAGATACCATTCGAATTTCCTTACCAGTAACCATAAGGTGCCTAAATCTATTTTAAATCTATAAAACCCTAGTATGAGCGAGGGGATTCGAACCTACGAACATTTGCGTCGCCGCGCATGCATACCGGTCCCTTATATACTAAGCCACCACAGCCACAGCATCTCACACAACAATGTGGCTCTACTTACCCCTGAAAGAGATATAGCATGACGATATATTACATTTATTTATATTAATTATGATCTATTCATAATAGTTTCCAGTTACCTACTCATTAACAGTCATGAATCAACCTACTGTACAGTAGGTATAAAGTGTAAACTATGTTGAAGACATGGCTGTTATGTTTCCTTGGACATTGTAGGATTATAGAGAAAATATAACACTAGAAATGAATTACAGTGAAACCTTGATATAACAAAACTGAAGGGACTTACTTAAGGGACTTACTTACTTACTTAAGGGGAAGGGAAAATAATTCGTTATATCAAGTAATTTGCTACAATGAGGTCGTTATACAGAGGTTAGGTTGGCCTGCAGTTTGTTACAATAGGGTTTTTTTATCTTGTTTGAGTTTTCCGTTTATCAACCATTACAAACTTTAAAACTAATAACAGTGTGAAACAATAACGATTGTCTTACAAAATATTGAATAAGTTTGAACCTGTCGAGACATGAATTATTGTGAATTGGAATCTAAATTCTGATATAATGATAGAATAATGATAACTGATAGAATTCGGTGAGATTATAAGTTGACGAATTTTGTTAAAAAGAGGTAAATAATACTTTCTATTTATATTTTGTAATAATTGATAATTTGTTATAAAAAGGTTTTTGACAAACATATTTGTAATGCGAAGGCATATTTTGCATTAACTCTTACGGACAGTTCCAGGAGATTTTGAAAAATTCGTTAAATCGAGGAAATCGTTATATTAAAGTGACACCATATGTTTGTTATTAACTGTAAAAAAAATAGTTAATTAAATGATTAACGCCCAATTTTAGAAGCGCTCCATTAAATATAAAATCGCTATTGAACACTAATGAATTATCAATCCCATTCCGATTTATTAGTATTTGAAAGCGTCTTAAAATATAAAAAGCTTTTCAAAAAGAGGGAGTGAGAGCCGTCGTCGATACAAAGTCTGGTTGGTTTGAATTCTCAAGTTATTCAGCGACTAAATTCATCACTTAGGTAAAGGTACTCATCGATAGTAGAAAATAAGAATAAATTTACTTTATCCTTTAGTAATTGTTTTTGTAAGGCTTGTATAAACTTTCTAGAGTGTAATAGGGACTCGTAGGCGCGTCATATTGTAGATAGCACGCCCACGTATGACCCTTCCAGAAAGACACGACCTAACTCTGTGGGCTGGGCAAACGAGGCGAGACCGCTTCGAGCTTGGACTAATGTCTTCATTTGTATTCAGATTTACCTACGCGTGTGTTGTGCTCTCGTAATGTTAGCAGTTAGGCGACCAGATTAAACAAGAGCTACTTACACTGGGCTCTGACAAAAATATCATGGCATAGTACCCTGAGAACGGGAATCAGTACACTACTCGTTATATTAGGCACGACGTACATCCGCAAAGTGTACGCAGTTATTGACGTGATTTTGTTAGCTCTGTAAAGAATATAACGTAACTATATAAGATTTAGTATTACTATTTCTACTAAGAGCGATTAGAAAAAAAACTTTTTGAACTGTTTCACTTTTACTATTAATTGAAGAATTGATAAGTATTTATGGTAGCCCAGGTAATGCAGAGTTACCTGTTACACTGCCAGTAAATAACTGTTTCTACTTTTTAGTAAATTTAGCGTTTTAATCTAGCAACCCTACGCGACAAGCCCCAGCCAGACAGACCTAGTTACATACATATTTCCTGGCCCCGCAACTTTGACCCACTTTGTTAGAACGATGAACTTTTATTGTGAACAACTTTTGCCTTCGCGCGATCATTCCAACTGTGCAGAACTAACTTTTAATTATATAAAGCGTTTAATTAGTAGTTTTGTTTATTTTACGCTCGTTCGTTCCTAGCTTTTGTAAGAGATTTATTTATTTAGTAAGAGAATAACACATTTGTTTATAACTGTTTTGTCCATCGAAGACAAAAATACGCGATGCCTCGAAATAATCCCTCACATTTGTAGGACTAAAATAGATCTATAGTTAGTTACTGTATATTGGACATTGGTTCTATTGTTTTGGATATATTTATTTATTACCATCTTCTATGATCTTATAATCCTATCCTATAGGCGTATGAAGGCGTATATCAAAGGTCTTTTAAACGAATCGTGAATAGATATTTTTGTAGGCCGCCATAATCGCTGGGACTGTCGATGGCATTTTCTTCGCATTTTCGCAGCCATTTTTTTGGACTACATCAACCTTATCATCAGATATAGAGTGATCACTAAGCTAAGACAGATTAAAAAATATACAACACTTCATAACAAACAGTTAAGTGTTTTATTTCTTGTAACACGAGCATTGTTGTTGAAGATTTGTAATTCAATAAATACCAGAGCACGTAATCGACTAAACGTGAAACGCGATTCCACTAGCCCTCATTAACAAAAAAAAACACGGGGGGACCTCTCAATAACGAGGGAAATGCGAATCCCCGTCAATTTACATTAAAGACTGGCAAAAATACACATAAAAAAGCAAGAAGAGACGACTACGTACGATTAGTGCTGTTAGGAATTCCGGATAGGGATACCGACATTGATTTTCAATTTAGTTCGGATATTTCTACAATGTCGGGTATATTTTCTTATGCTAGTCAAGACTAGTGATGAAAATGCCCGGGAATTTTCCCAAAGTCCCCAAAACTTGTATGGGGAATATTCCCGGGAATTTACGAAATGTTCGCGGAAGTGCTGGGCACTTTGGGAAAATTCCCGGGCATTTTCATCACTAGTCAAGACGCGGTTTCCAATCCAGACGCTTGTCAATTCTGCTTAGAATATAATCGGCCCGTTACCCCTTCACCGTACATCTCGAATATCATGGTTGTTTTAGAACTCGAAGAGCCGTGGGCAAAAAATAATGCATCACCGTAACATCGTAGAAATAAAACTTCTCAGGTATTCATAAAACCTAATTTTCAACTCGCGGATACACTATGAGAATATGTAAATCTATTTTCTTTGTCACTATGTCATATTTTTCTTCCCTGATGTAAAAAAAAATGTCTAAACATGACGCGTCCTTAAAAGCTTACTATCAATCTTCTTCTACTTATCTTTTATTTCATAAAGAATAAAGTCAATGTTACGAGTTCGGATACCAACAACATCTCTACTTACAAGGCAGCAAGCGCGCGCCCGCTCCTTTCATCTCGCGTCTTCCGGCGACGTAAACAGGAGAAAAACTCCCTGAATAATAATCAGGGTTGAAGATTAGGCCGGCCGGCCTCGCTATTAATTACCGGCCCTGAGGCTACGTGGCGTATAGCTTCGAATTCCCCTACGTATACATGTGTTGAGGACGCTGATTTCACGGCGCAATGTTTCAGATATCCTTCAGGGTTGACACGTGAACGAAATAAATATAATGTGGCACTCGGCTGAATGAATGAAGCCTGATGATCTAAATACATTTATAAAACCTCTTCCGTCTCTCCAAAATATCTCGCTTGCACTGCGCTACAACCTAACTATCTTTAGTATAGACATTCGCTGTGATCTCAACCTTATGAACCATATAGGGACCGTCATCGACGTAACATCACGAAGACTTCGTACACTGCAAAGTGTGCGACCGTTTTTCGCGCCGGATCAACTAAACCAATTGTATAAAGCCTGGTCAGCGCCTGCATGGAATACTGTTGGTATCTCTATGGTGGCAGCATGGTAGCCTGCATTCAGATGCATGCTACGATGCAGCATCAGTGCTGTAGCATCATCTGGAAGCAAAGACATGCTGGAACTCTTCATTAACTTACAGCAGAAGTATCTTGCTTGAGCACTTTAAATGGTTAGATGAACAGGTTACAAATAGCTGAGTAAATAATTAAGTCCGAGGGTGTTTTAAAGTTTCAAGTTAAATAGTTAAATTAAAATAACTATTTTAATTTAAAATCATTCGTAGAAATCCATATAGAAATCTATACTAAAGAAACTGTGAATGTAACTCTTCTCAACCTGACTCGTTTCAGGTTAAGCCATTTTCTCTTTTTCTTCTTCAAGGCTGGCAGCACAGCGTAAATGTTTTTAATATTTTTCTTGGTTATAGGCAACAGAAGTCACCTTCCATCAAATGAGCTACCAACTTGTTTTACACCATTTGGTATCTTAAAATAGTCTTATGTATATCCAACGCGACAGATACCTGAAAGTGACTTCAGCTCGGTAAGACACGAAAGGTATTTTATAACAGTGAAGAACTTAGAGCGGTCATTGGGCTGGCAACCCCGTGCCCCCAACTCTCCGGCCTAATTGACGTAGCGCCGGACGAGCCACCCGTTTTCCGGCTCCGCGCCCTGCACGATCCACTACACCGCCCGATAATCTTTTCTTGATGACGCAGTTTACCTATTCACTAGGTACATAAGAAACACTACCATTGCTTGTAATCGTAAGATTTTATAGTAAAATGTATCCTACAGGTGTTTGATTAACAATTTCTTGATCCATTTTCAAATACGTATATCTACTAATATTCAAGAGACGAGAGGATTCCCAATGACTGGAATTTTTGGATAGACAAAAATAGACAGTTGTTTATGGTGTTAAGTAGCTAAACTGTCCTAAGAATAACTAAAAAGGGTCTTATTACTTGCTGATCTGCCAAACAGGCCAGATCTAGAACTGGAATGAAAAAGAATTAGAAAAGAATCCATGGATCATCACCATTCTACCAACTCACAAAATATGTACATGGATAATTGTCTTCATATGACGTCACCTAAAGTCGCCGTTTTTTGTATTTATCCGCTTATATTTTCTAATCTAAATTACATAAAGTATTAGTGGCCACACCAGAGGTTATTATAATAGTATTGTTTTTATAATACTCGGAAACAATACATAAATGACAATAACCAGACGAAGTATACGACAGTTCTATAAAACGCGAAGCAATTTTGTTATACGTCAGTCGAGATATGGCACCTTGATGCAGTTTTAACATGAAGCATTACTAAATTTAACTTTTTTTAGGGATTTTCCATTTTGGCATATCAGCCCTATTGTGCTCATTACACCTATAGAAACCTCAATCCTGAGAGGGACGCTGATGAGTCAGCGCTATCATATCCACCAACAATTTCATGGAATTTTCTGTGAGACCACATTCATTTTTTTTTACACTGGCTCGAGATAGTGACTACAGAGTACCTGATGGTAAGTACAGTGTAGTCCAAAAACGAAAGCGACTATCAAAGGATGAAAATCCATTGATAGTCTACATCGTCATGTCGGCTCACATATACCACGACTGAAGGTCTCTAGGTATATGAGCTACTGGATATACACAAGCTGATCCCGAAACGCGACAAGCCGAAACTGGTCACTATGACGGGCTTTACACCCAAGCACTGTGGTCGCGATCCAGACGGGCACCGGCGCCCTACCACCTCGCTGCTGCTCGTTTAGCACCACCAGGACTCACGTGTAGGGAAACTAGGGTAAAGCCTACAGACGCGAGCAGCTTCGACTCCCAAAATTCATTTTGATGTAATGTTAATATTATGATGATAAACCAAAAAGCACTGAAAAGCATCAGACCCTTTTGGCTTCCTCAGTGTGTAGTGAATGACATTCAAACCTTTGTAGGTTAAAACAGAAACTGTAGGTAATGAACTTGTAGGAGCTTGTAATTTTAGAAAATCGTTCCTTTAACTTTTTCTTGGCGAGTATTAAGTTCGCACAAAGGAATCCCGCTGTTCGAGACTTCATTAAGTTCCGGCACGACTCCTCAGGAGGTGTCAACACTACCGGCTCGCTACCGTTCGGATAATTAAAAACTCTCGTCGCGGAGCGGGCGGGGTGGCGCGACGTGGGCGGGTGCCCCTGGGTCCGCGTAACGAACGCACTAATTAATAAGGGTCCGATATTGATTTACGAGGTACCGCGTGTGAGAGCCCGGGGCCGCGACGAATTAAGGACCGACCACACTCATCGAGGCGCAATCGATATCGTGGAATCGGATCGAGCGGGTTGCAAAGAACTTTAAGTGCAAGCATTGGTCTTTACTAATAATCTGGTTATGGGAGCAGGGAGAAACTGGTTAGGCAGCTTGTGATTTCCACTAGAGGAATAATTAATAATAATAATAATTGCTCGCTTGGTTGTTGGATCAAGGGCCGGATACAGAAGGCAGTTCTACTCGATACGGCACGCTTTGTTTGGAGGTTCCTCACTTTAAGCTCCTAACTACCGGTGGCTTGGGCCTTAGCCCTCGCCCCTGTAGGTCTACATATTTTTATATTTTAAAATTTATATGTTTTTATATGTATTTATTTTAAAATGTAACTATATTGTATATATATATATATAATGAATAAATGATAATAATAATAATAATTTTATTGGATCAAAAATATACATTATATAATTTAATTTACGTTGACGCCTGCACTAGTCGTGAGACTGTATCGCAGACGTCAGCGCCCACCATTACAGAGAATACAAATAATTACAAAAATATATAAAAATATACAGACGTGTTGTGTATAAGTGTGTTATGTGTAGAAAAGGGTGAGTAAAGAGTGTTGTGTGTGAGTGCAGATTGTATATAAGTATTTGAAAGATTTAAAAAAGATAAGAATTAAGATTAAAGATTTTTTTTATTTTTTTTTAGATTTTGATAATTAGCCAGTACTGTCACTCAGAATGAGGTGGTTGAAAGAGAACACAACAAAAACTAAATAGAAGTCGTCATGACTCATTTTGGATCAGAAGACGCGACTCGACAAGAACGGGCAATAAATTTGCATCTTGCCAAATTTTCAGTCACATTTTAACTTAGTTGACATGAAACATTTATGTTTAATAAATGAAAACCTTTGCATCAGAATGCTTTTAAAATATATTTATCTAAATATTTTAGTATAGACTAACCATGAAATATAGACTACGAAATATTATGAAAATTAGCTAAATGAAAATTATTGAAAGTAATTATAAAAGAGGCACTTCAGCATAGATGACGAACGATCGCCGCGGCAGCAACCAGGGCAAATAGACGGTGAAGATATGTGATCGACTCAAGCCGATACTACGTCGATATGGTCCCTCCCTAATGATGTGAACAAGCGTAGATAAGGCTTGGTTCACACGAAACCGGGACGCATTACGTGACACACGCGAGGGCGTGCGTTTACCTCACAACTCACATTGAAATCATTGGAGTAGTTTAATTATAAACATATCATTTGACTGGTGCATAAAATATGTGACTGACATCAATTATATTAAAAAAATCATGATATTCTAAACGGTTTTATTTATCTTAAAATAGCACTTCAATGGCATAAAATTGATTTTAATACATTTGCTGTGATATATATTTTGTTCAAAAACACATTAAAAACAAAAAACAGTTCATTAAAAATCAAAAACACTTTCACTAGTCTTTTCTCTCACTGTAATTCAAAATTCGTATATAAATCTCTTTACAGATAAATAAGTATAAGCATAGATTTAACAAATACAAACAAATTTCATAAACACACAAAATGAGGAGTTAAAAATATATGCTTAAATAAAACAATATGAAATTTCCACGATCTGTCCTAGTAAACGCGTTGTAATCTCCTTATTTTAATTAGATTATGTCGTTTCTGTTTCGTACTTAGGTATATCAAGATATGCCAAAGAGTTGAAGGAAAAACATGGTAGAAAAAATTAGCATGAGTAAGCTACAATATAGAAAATATATTGCTTCACTTTTAAAGACACGCTTTGTCTTTCCCTTCCTTGTATTTCTTAATTTCATGCGTACTAAATAAATCAAGAAAACTTTAAATTTTATCGATAATAGCGAGAATTCTTTTAGCTCTAAAAGCGCAATAATCATAGCTATTTATTTTGTTAAGTAGTTAGGATAAAGATTACTTTTGGATTGTATTTAAATAACGCAGTAGTAACGGGCTATGCAATATAAAGTTCGACTAGCGCCCCCAAGGCACATTAGAAAAATTCCCAATTTCAATTTGGGCGGTGTTGTAGCAAGCCTCCGGCGCTGGATTTGCATTGCATTCGAAAGAAACGCAAAAAGAGCAAGGAATCGCCCCGCGGACGCTGCGAACGCGCGCCACCCTAACGCGCTCCCCTTTGTCGAAAATTCAATCTGTGTATCCACGAAGTGCAAGCAGAAACGAAATCCCTTATTATATATTATAAAAGTGAAATACCAATAAATGACTCATCAGCAGACATTTCAGAGTGCACAAATGTGACCTTGAAATTACAGCCTTTTTAGCACATAAAAGCAATAATCTAAAAAATGAAGAACATTTTTTTTTCAATTATATCTACTGAAAAATGTTAAACACAATAAACACACCAAACAAATAAACACAACCCTACAAATTACATCAATACAAAATACAATCGTAATTTTTAAAGTCAGTGCCTTGAAATATGTAACTATACCTTGTTCATTTTACAAAGTCCTTTATGACAATTTTTAAACGTAAATTTCTATTTTTATATATAAAAAAAAAAACAAATATTTATCGATTGAGATTCTAGAACACTATTAAAATAAACTGGAATCAAAATAAAACATTAAATAATTGTTTTACAAACAAAACTAATCTATTCTTTGTTTGTCATTAGAGACTCCGTAAATTGAACAAGGTATAGGTACTGACTTCAAAAATGGTAAAGCTTGATTGGTAGATTCAACCTCTGCGACACAGCCTTGAGTTTTTTTCGGCAATTCTTCTCAAGGTTGCTTCGGAAACGCTGGTAGATAACCTTGGGTTTAGATTTATTTTCATTTGGCTGGGCGCCCAAGTCGTGGTCCGTACCCACACGGGTGCCCTTACGTAGCCACTCAACCCATAAATCGCTGGCTGAGCACCTTCAGTTTTCGCCCACTCAAGCCCGGTGTAGCTTTAGGGGTGTTTTCCCAGGTCACATGCAACGCAGAAAAAAAAGGTAGATTTAGGATTATTATTTACTTAAGTTGTTCAACATTTTATATTGTTTTTATTTCCCTTTTTTTGTGTTGCCGTGACATCCAATTCAGACCATTTAGCGTGTTTGAGACAAAATCATAATTGCAATGATCCCGAATACGTTAATTTTGCTGTATCAAGGAAGATGTTCGTAAGACGTTGAACGCATTAAACCTTAAGTGATCTTGATGGATATCATATTGAACAAAAAAAAATCGAGATCGGTCTATTCATGACCCTTATACAGGGAAACCGATACATTTTTCTGTTGTCCAATCAAACGTGATCAAAATGACCTAACTCCGAAGGCCTTCATCAATTCTGCACCATATTAAAATGAGACCAACTTTATATACTCAATAGTTTAAAAAAACAGATTTACCTAATCAATCCATAAATTGAGGAGTAATGGGTATATATATAAAAAAATATCTGCAATTGAATACAGAACTTCCTCCTTTAAAATCAGTTTAAATAAAGCTATATTTATTTAGACAAAACTGTGTATGGGATACTATCTGTATTTACATGAGAGCCCCGTTCAATATACTTCTGAAGCTGCCAGTTCACAGCGACGGGCTATTACTATCTTTAATAATGAAAATATCACAAAGCGTTACGAGTTGCTGCAATTGCAAAATGCTTTTTATGGTGGTAAGGCGATTGCCCAAACAGGGTTGTGACCACAGTACACAAGTGCTAAGACCATAAAAGTGACTCGCTTTGGCCTGTCTCGTTTCGAGATCAGCTTGTGTATATCCAGTAACTCATATACCTAGAGACCTCCAGTCGTGGTAAAAAAATTGCGCAGATATATTTTCGCTCGTCATATCTTATCGCCTACATCATAACGAATGTTCTATTGAGCTATTTCACCTAAATCACTGTGTCATTGTCATTCACCCCTCAATACACACTAAATTGTTTTCAATTCCTGCTTCTGTCACGTGATCAGGCTGAAGAATGATCTTGCAATGTATTTCCTCTGTCCCACGATATTGAATCGTTTAAGGGGAAGAGACTTTAGGCGGGATAACCACGGCACCTATCGATGACCTTTAATCCAGTTACTTGGAATATACTCCGCAATAAACTTGATGGAGCCTCTTGCCCAGATGAAGCAAAGAATTAGCGTATTTGTACTGCGCGCCGCCTGGTGGAAGTTCATGATAGATGTGCCCTTTACATTTGCTCTTTCTAGGCATAGAGCTCGAGAAAGGCTACTTGCTCGGCGGGTGATTGTAGGAATATTGATTATCCTAGGTCCGGCTGGAATCATGTTGACAGATATCCCGGGGGTTTTTAGCCAGTAGGAGTTCTCATATCAGAATCACACCCCTCATTGTTACCCGGGAGGTCTTATGCAAGTTTTTCCCTAAGGTACTGATTTTCCCTTGGGTTAGCAAAATTTGGGGTTTCCGGATAAAGTAGTGTTTATTGATTGTACTTTGGTGAAGTAAAAAATCATTGCTATTTATAAGTGTGCTTAGTTGTTTTTATTTCGCCGAATATGCCGCCGATCGTCACGTAGGAAATGAGTTTATTTACTGGCGCTTTATTACAAAACAGAGAGCAGTGCGCTCGTTAGTGCTTCGGTCGTAAACAGCGCCGAGCGGGCGAGCTCACCTGCGCTGCCGATCTCCGGATCTCATTACGTGTACTCCTTTATGTCTATTGACATGAGAGGCGATTGCCATCGTAAAAGTTTAGGGTTACTTCCTTATTTTTCTACATAATACTTCGGCATAAATTTAATACGCGATAATATGAATAAATAATATAACATTTGCCTTTATACAATCACAAAGAAACATAAATAAACCCGCCATAAGTGAAGCCGAAAAATGTACTTAAATAGAACGATACGAAATTGGAACGACATATCGAGAGTTAAAGTAGTGTGATTTTAATTACATTACGCTGTTTCTGATACGTAGTTTTAACAAGAAATACTACAGTTAAAGAAAAAACACAATGTAAAAAGTTGAGTATTTACAATTTGCGGAAACATTAAAAATATTTTACTTCCCATTGATCCGCGTCCTTTTTTACTAGGTTACTCTTCCATTTTCAACTCCGTACTATAAATAGCAAGTTGTCGTTATAAATATGTGTTGATTAATAATATTTGCCCGTGTGTTATTATTCAACAATTATATAATAATGGACCATCTCTTATTCTAATATCGACAATATCCTCGTTAAGAGCTAACCAAATAAAAATAGTTGTATTTACAAAACATATTTCTAAATCCTAAAGGTACATGTCGAATTCTAGGAATTCCGATTCGGCTGCGACTACGAGGTCGCCATGTACCGCTCTGTATACCGCTATATATGCAGAGATGGGCAAAATGTAATCTGATCAATGATTAACGATTACAAAATGTAGTCGTAATTTCAATTTTGTAACTCTATAATCATGATTACATCCCTTTAAAAGAATAAGGAAATATAAATGTGTATGCAATTAAGGAATCCATAATGCTTAAAACACAGAATATCAAAATGCAGTCATATTAGGGCGGCTTGCACTAACGAATTAATCTAGTTTAAGCTTGTATAAAACGCTTATTAATTGAATTGGTTTGATTCCATCTTAAAGATGATTTCAGTTTAAGAGTTGTTATAACTAGATTTTGATTTAGTGCAAGACAATAAGTACAGATCAGCGCTAAATTGCATTTTATATAACTCTAAACTAGATTTCATTTGTTAGTCCAAGCCGCCCTTAATGATAAAAAATGCAAATTGTAATCGTAATTGTTTTTCATTAATCTGATTACAGTTTGCCCATCTATGCTGTATGCATGTAAGTGTAAAGGTGTGCGATGTAGGACGCACTGACGCGAGTTTTACACAGCGTCTGACAGCGCCGCACATTTGCATTTACTACATTAAACGCTTTTATAAATGTGACAGTGGTGGACCTTAGCCTAGCAGGAAATAGAATCATCTTTCCATTCAAGCAAGTGGAGGTTAGAAGCAGAACAAACTTTACATTCATACATAGAAAACGATCAGAGAAAATCCATTCCATTATGTAAAAGGACCAATGTGGAGTCAGCCTAGGGTAGATAGACTATAACCATAATAAAGCGGGTCGCATCGTTGAGGCTCGTAAACGAACGCGAGCGGTCTCGAGCGAACGACGCTACGTCGCGCCCAATAACGTCATTGCCGGCTTTGGACATTACTCCGCTCCTAAAAGAGTAAAATACTATTTTATTTCAACTGCATCCGATCTAACGGGGTTAATGCGCTATATGAATTAGCAGTTCACATTGATGAAATGAATACGTCAGCTTAATGTCCCGGGAGGCAGCGTCTCCTCTCATGATCTTTTCTTTATGATTTACTGGCAGACCCTTGATCTCCATCACACTTAATGGAAGAAGAAGATGATGATGGACAACAACTGTCCAATAAATGTCTATTCACAATTCTTTTAAAGACTTTCAAATCGTAAGAACATGGAAAAATAGACGCTGGGAGAGCATTCTCTTCCTTCGCGGTTGACATCGGGAATGAAGATGCGAATTTTTTGGTACGAATGTGAAACAACACAGCTCTTGGGCACACCTCCCTGAGTGTAACTGGTAAAAGACTAAGAGGCAACTGATCGTTTCCGACGGGTGTGGCGCGGCTGTGGAAAATTGATTATAGAAGCCACAATTATTGACCTCGTGAGTCGCCGTTATTAAGCAGAAGAGGGCACCTTGTGCTTTTTAGCCGGTGCAAGTCCGCCACATCTTGGAAGCCGCCCCTTTGTTCGACCGAGAGTCTTATGAGGATTTTTCGGAAGTAAATAAGTCGATTTGAATACGTCCAACTGTTCATATATCTAGAGGCTTCCTGTCGTGTGGTTCGGTGTCATAATGAACGCTGAGCAATGTTTTCTCACTCTATTATTATGTATTACATCTATATATAGATAGATAAGTTAGTAAATAACATTAGGGATGACTCTCCGCCTCTTCTGTCGATGCTTGTCGCCTGTCGCCGTTGAAAGTAGCGAAACCTAGGGGAAGTTTATCTTCAACACTATCGTAAAATCGGAAGTCGTGCTGCGACATTAGGGCTGCTACCGTTGCGTCTAAATTTTTTTATACTGGCAAAAAGTCTACATCACACTTTGCGAGAAGTAAAGGCGCTATTTAGAGACTAACAATAGCTGCTCGGCATTATCGAATCGTATCATAAAAAAGAAATATTAAAGATGTGACGAATAATTGTTTACCAGGTACACGGACATTAAGCATTCGTCAATTTCGAAGTTACGTAAAAATATGGTAATACTAGGTCTTTCTCTTCCCCATGTTTCATCTTTTCCTAAAGCTCGGTGAGAGTTCATAGAAAGGTAAACCTCTGTACATGGTGGGTAGATAATGAATGCTGCTCTGCAATATACTGTGTGCAAAGTTTTCAGAGACAGGATCAGAGTCAGTATTAAAATCAGATTGACTTGATTCAAGCACAACTGTTTCTCTCAATCGTCTTATTGAGAAGTACCTACTGTGTAGTTCCAGAATAGTGGCGATCGCTAAGGGATGCGGATTTATTTAGTCCATAAAATCCTAAAGAAACATCTAGAACATTATTAACGTGTTATTCTTTGTTACTTTCACCAATAAAGATCGGCCATCCCCGTACTAATTAAGTAACTATTTATATTCAAGAAATTAGCAACTAAAGGTAACCGTCGGTTTATAGCAGTCGCTTTTATATGACAGCTCCTTTAGTACGAAGAAGCATTTCACGACGCCCCTACCCATTGTTTCTTTTTTCATGCATTTTATTTTGTGAGAAATATTCAATCCAAGATATTTATTCATTTTCATAATTAGGATTCAGATAAATACATAATTAAGTACATAAAACACATTGCAACTCTGCTATAGAGGCTTCACGATCCATCAGGTGATCGCGCGACCCACACGTTGAAAAACACTGATTAATAGAGATTATGAATAGGCAGCGGTTGCCAAGTCGCGAGGTACCGTTTTATATGAAATTTATACACAATGTAGTCTTTTTTTTTTACTTGGGGTAAATCCTCATTGGATCGTCCCGGCCACACACAGGGGGTGGCGCAGCCGAGGTGTACCGGCTAAAAACACCAAGGTTACTACTTCTGTATATAGACGGGGACCCAAAACCTGACAGCCACTGCTAGGTCCCCGATGCCAAGTCGTGATTAGCAGTAGCTGTAGTAGTCGTAACCCAACGCGTTCCTTAACAAGGTCCAACTATCGTAACCTTTCTTAACTATTGCAGCCATTTGACCTTATTCAAAGAAGGCTGGCTTTATTAAACAGAATAATTAAGAATTAACATTGAATACTTGGTAACCCTGCAGTTGGTATGGTGCATCGCGAACCACTCGACCGTACCGCTCGTCGGAATCCATAAAACCGAGCGTCTGAGCGAGCCGTTCCGGCTGAGACGACTAGACTAGCGATCGAACTGCTATTCCAGTTGAGTACTAAAAAACATATAATTATAAAACAAAAATGAATTACAATTATACAAACTATAATATTATTTACTATAAAGATATTAATTTCGTCCAGTGAAGTTGTAAATATATTTCCCAGTCAACAGTAAACTATCCAGACGAAAAAAAAACCTTCATGTCATATTTATTTTTATACAAAAGAAAGGCAAACAAGCAACTAACTTATCTAATGTATAATATATAAGAAGTGTTTTTTTTTTTGTATCCCGGAGGAAAATCTTACATGGAAACATCAGGGCCACTGTGAGGGCAGCGACTCCGGTGTGTTAGACTCCCACTGATTAAAAACCCCCGAGGTGTCCCTTTAATCACTCCACCCAGGTCTTTGAAACCAATTTCGTCGTCTTATTCAGGCTTCCTTTTGGGAGAGGTGGGTATAAAGAGTCCACACCTCCAATACCTCTCTCCCAGGCGACGCCCTACCGTGCATCGTCTCCACCTTAACCCGGCAGTAAACTCCCTCAAGTCTACTGCCCGGCTATTGTCACCGGGAGATGTCGCGCTCGCTCTGGGCGAACGCGTCCCTTCGGCGACGATGCCCTGGCCGCCGAGTGGACAGAGAAGATCTTCGCTCACTAACCCTTTCGGCGCCCTCCTTTTGCTTCATAACTGCCTAATACAAGAAGTGTCATTATTGCGCTGCCGACCTAAAAGAGCGTTTATCACATGCATACATCCAGCACATGCGTCGGGAACCTGCTTTAATTTTCACTGATTTATTGATTTCTTTATCTGCTTAGAAAACAGCCTTATAATTATATTATAACTAATATAGTAGACAACAAACATCTCACAGAAATTCGCTTGTTCTGTAAAAGTCTAGAAAACATGTTTGTACGACTAACGTAGGCGTACAAAAGCCGTCTCCATGGCAACCAGACTGCGTGACCCATTTATTCCAAGTGCTTGTAGTATTTTCAGGACAAAAGCAATAATCCACACAGGCAGGAGTGCTACAAATGTGAAACTCGCTTTTTGTACGTCAATAAGTCCTTTTAATATATAGTTTGACGCTTATAAATCATATAAAGACGGCTTATGTCGTAAGAAAATGAAAATAACGATATAGCCACACCGGAAATAATTGTAACAGATAAAATAATATTTATTTCACAATACATTGAAGATATTCTGTAGGAAATTTCCAGTTTTTTTTTCTGACTTGGAATAGTGACTAAACACGCGTGATGGTAAGCATGATGTAGTCCAAAATTACTATTACGACCACGGGTATCAAAAGTTTAGAAAACCCTGTCAATAGTCGCAGTGATCCTGCCAGCCTGCCTAAATATCTTTTCACGCTTCACATAAAAAATACAATATCATAGGACGGTAGGATCACGCTCGCCGGTTGACCATTCCACAACTCAACGACTCGGCAAAAGTAAGAGTTAGAGATCTTCTTAGGCCTAGCCGAGATATGAGTTACCTATTATGAGTATATATGTGACTTCGTTAACGTTTTAATAGAATTTTTTAGCAGTTATAACTGAAACGCGTGCAGTATTTCAGTATGTGAAATACAGTATGAGACAAACGTAAGACTTTAATGATAAGGTTTATAGACGCTATTTCGACTTTGCTTAGCAAAGTTCTGAAAAAAATTAATTCGTTTTGACATAAACCTGAATATATAATATGAACTTGAGTATAGTCATAGTATTCGCAGAGCCAAGTCCTTGTTGACGAAAGCGATGACTTACCAAATTATTTGACATTTTTTTTACACTAGGTCGACAAATTGATTACAGTGCACCTGATGATAAGAACAATGTAGTCCAAAATCAAAAGCGACCATCAAAGGATGAAAATCCGTTGATAGTCTCCTTCGTCATATCGGCCCACATATACCACGACAGAAGGTCTCTAGGTATATGAGTTACTGGGTATACACAAGCTATTCCCGAAACGCGAAAGGCCAAAGCGAGTCACTATGATGGTCTTTACACTTGTGTACTGTGATCATGACACAGTTCGGGCAAACTTCCTACCACCAAAAAATAAATAAGTACTAGTAAGTAATGTAAAAAAAATACCACTCTGAGGCTGAGATAAATAGAGGCTATTTTAACATTGCTTAGCATTTACTTAAACATTACAAATCATTTTATATAATTAATGTCACAGTATATGACCAAACAAGCTTTTAAACTGAGTAGTGTCTGTTTTCGACAATTATTTCAAATGTATATGTATAAGAATCTCGTATAAATAAATCTCGCATACCTCCGAAACGTCTCACCAATTTTATGATTTTTTTTATGTATATTTAGTAGGTATGAGAATAGATTGTAAAGAATATTTCATTTTGCTAGGTTTTTGGGGTATCCTTATCCAGAATTTTTTTATGATAAATATTTTTTTTTATTTTATTTCTTTAATTGGCATAGAAATATACGTGTCACCTACAGTTTCCCCCTCCTACCCTACCTTCCCATTTTTGAATCATGATTTTAGTATTATTGTATGAACAACATTCAAATAATTTAACCGTCGTTCGTATTTCAAACAGAACGAAATTATTTATAATGATAGATGACAGATGGCGACACTTCCGCCTCATCGAACTTTCAACCACACATGCGCAAGTCATTCACGAAAAGGATCGCTCGTCATCTTTACGACATTTACAATAAGTTCGTTATTTTTTATTGAACAACCAAAATATTCACTAGAAATAATTTATATGGCAGAAAAACCTCTCTCGGTTACCAACCTACCAACGTATCTCTGGATTTTTCCATATTACGTACGGATTTAGGCTCCACATGCTCACCGGTGAAGAAAAACAGCGTGTGAAAACTCCCATGGCATCTGATATGTCATGCTTAAAATGCTCTGAGAACGGCGATTAGCTGCGCCACTACTCTCGTTGGGTACAAAATGTAATCACAAAGTAGATACAACCATTTCTTTTTTTTTTGTAACCCGGGGAAAAATCCTGCATAGAACCATCAGGGCCGCTGTGAGGGCAGCGATCCTGGTGTGTCAGATTCCTACAGACTAAAAACCGCTGAGGTGTCCTTATAGTCGTTCTACCCAGGCCTGGGAATCCGAATTCGTTCTTCTGTCCCGAAAAGCGAACAGCTTTGGTAAGCCTTTCTCGCTGGGAGTCATATAAGTTACCCACCCCTCCGCCTCCCTCCCTCACATCCGGGCAGCAGACTCCCTGAAGTTTACTGCCCGTTAGATACAACCACTAATTTATCTCTGCTCATCCCGTAAGGGATATAGCGTGACGATATACCATTACTAACAACATATGCCGGGTCAGTTAGTATGTATTATATTATTTGTTAATCTAAGTTTTATCATTGGAAGGAAAGCCGTAAGATTTCCTAGCCTCACAAGTTCGTAGCAATGATATTGTGTGCTACGATTCGTAGCAACAAGGAACGTAGCAGTTGCTACGCATTAATATATTAAAAGCTGTAGAAATTGCGAGCTACATTCAATCATGGATAGCGTTAGTAGGAAATAAATATACATATATATTTTAAATTGACACGTTCATTGAAGTCATGCAATCCCATAAATTTTGCACTATCCTAATAGCTTTATTGCTGATCGAATGCAATTGTTTTCTAGGCTCTCTGAATAGACATAAGCGTTGCCGTCACCATGCAACTTTCACTTTCACAGTCCCGTCCATTTATATGTCTACAATTGTATATATTACACATATATTTTCAAAGTTATTAAATCTAACGACTGTCCGTTCTGTCCTTGAGATCCTTAAAATGTTGTTTGTGAACATTAATTGGCGTCTGGTTTATATCGTAGTACCCTCAAAAACTACAAATAAAGTTTCGTTAACGTGATTTTTAATCTATCCTTTGTATTTAATGAGTTAAATGTACAAGTATATCTAATGTCTCTAAACTTAGATTTTTTTTTATAAACTTGTTTCATTATCTTTCTCATTCTCTACTGTACCACTGTATCACTGACGTGTATGTTGTATAGTTAATAGTTTCCTTTTTAAATAAAGCCATAAAATTCAAATTAGCTTGTGTACGTTCATTTATCCATACATCTAGAGGTCTTCTGTCGTGGTATATGTGGGGCCTACACGGCAATGACGACTGTACACTATTTCCCGTAATTTTTCTTAACAGACGCTGCAGTTCTTGGTCTATTCTGTCCTTTCCATCAGGAACAGTATAAACACTTTATCGAGCCTTTATAAACAAATCTAAATATATCAATAAAACTAAATAATAATATATATATAAAGTTATATAAACAAATAAAATTATGACAAATATATACAAAAAGAAAATCTAAACATATATGTATGCATTCTATGTACTTTATCCACTGGTCATGTAGGATTCGAGTCCCTTGAGGCCGCGAATACACTGTTAACATCTCTGAGATACCGCCAGATTTAGCCGAGAGCACAATCGACTGCGATGCTAAGACGGGCGACCGCAGCGGGTAGGCTTTGTGTTTGCCTCTATACAAATCAGTGCTCTATTTTAGTGACAAGCGGAGCGGGTTAATATACAAAAATATATAAAATATACATAATTAACATGGTAACATTCTGCAGAATCTAAATACTATAAAACCTACATAATAATAATTACTAATAGTTAATCAACACGAATTTAACATATATGTGTCAAATAAACAAAGATTAGAGCAATAAACAAAGTTAAATAAACAATTATATTCATGGCGAGAAAACATATATAAATAAATAACAATTTATTCCAGAATATTTAATTATTTATATCAGTTTTGTGACGACCAAATATTAATATTTTTAGTTATAACAGCCATAAATTAACAAAGAACACAGTTGATCAACAACATGAAAATGACGACACAATAAATAAAAAGAGCTTTGAATTACTGGAAATATTTCAATTATTATCGGACAAAACGCTGACTCTAATTCTATGATGATTTAAGACAATCCTACGCATCATCATAAATATATTTTTCTTTCTTTTGAAAATAGCACGGAAAAGTGAAAAAAAATTACACTTGAATATTTCACAAAATCATTGTAAGATTTTACATCCCATTTATGCCACTAATACAATACACATCCAAATATACCCTTTTTTATGGGTATTATAATTAATTATTCAAAAAACGGCAGCCATGACAAAGAGTAGCCGAGTGCATTGACAGTAATCGTCGTCGAGTTGGCTGACATATGGGTTGACAGGTGGCCAGGTGACAAACGAACTAATCTCTAAACGTGACAAGCCGAAGCGAATATTTAGTTTGATTATATTGAATACTAGCTGATCCGGCAAACGTTGTTTTGCTATATAAGGTTTTGTAATATCTTCTAAGATGTTCATTGAAATTAAGTGATGTCAAAGACAATTTTGTTCACAATTAAATACTCTTAATCAACAACACATTTATTTGGATAAAGATTAATATTATTACGTTGATACAACTCTTAACAAATAATGCATTAATTTCGACCAAATTTGTTTACCATAAAAACGGTTCTAGTGACTTAATCTTAAAAGATAGACATACACTGTCCGGAAGATTTTTTTAGATCATTTTAAGAGGAATAATTCTTTCTTACATATATTTTTGGTATCTTGAACCGTTTTTGCAGCGCACGCAATGGAAGCCCTAAAGGATGAATAATTTTCCCCGTTTTTTTCACATTTTCCATTATTTCTTCGTTCCTAAAAATTGCATCGTAATGTTATATAGCCTAAAGCCTTCCTCGATAAATGGTCTATTCAACTCAAAAAGAATTTTTCAATTCGTACCAGTAGTTCCTGAGATTAGCGCGTTCAAACAAACAAACAAACAAACTCTTCAGCTTTATAATATTAGTATAGATTAAATGCGATAATATCGCTTCTCGCTCCGCGTGTATCTGTGACTGCACGTGACGCGGTGTGTGAGCGTCAGGTGCCCCTATTTTGGTCGGTCGGGTCCGACTGGCTGTCGCCGGTTTAGCTTATATAACGTGAACATACAACCTTATATACCTACCTACACGTAGACACCGCGTACATATGTACACCGACGCTGTATATGAGCTTAACGCTCCGCGAACCTTTATCGACATGACTGGAGCACGTAACTGGCTATTTCTTATAAATAGTCTGTTTGTATGTTGAAATCCGAAATAGAAAATAATAAACTAAAATTATAACAATATTCGACTTCGAATCGCTAATGCTGAGATTTATAGACGCTGTTTCGACTTTGTTTAACAAAGTTCTTAAAAAATTAATTAGTTTTGACAAAAAAACTGAATATATAGTAGGAACTTGAGTATGGCCATAGTATTCGCATACCAAGTCGATGTAGAAAAAATCGGTGACTTACGAAATCCCTTGATATTAATTGAGTAATATAAATTGTAATGTTTTAATAAATATAAGCAAACTTAAAGTTGCGTCTATAAATTTCAGCCTAAGTTTTTATAATAATTACTGTTGGTAAAAAGTGATATCAAATGTGGTTGTAATCCTTTACTGTCAGCGCCTACATTATGTTTTCATGTACATAGTAGACAAATATTTTTTTTAACAATTTAGAGTCTTCATTGTAAAAGAATTATTAAAATAGGTTCAGTAGTTTCAGAGTTAATGGGTTCACACAAATCTTTTCTCTTTATAATATTAATATACATAGCCCATCCGAACGCGTTTACCATTGTCCTCACTTCTAGGCAGAAAATTCTCACTCGAGCAATGTATTACATCAGAATGTCTCTGGATATAGGAATAGTAAAAAATAAAAGTAAAAATGGACGTACACGAACTGATCTTGAAAACCGTCGAAGCATAGCACCTACTGAAAAGTTGTGTAATGTACTGATTTACATTTACAATTATTAAAGGGGTAAGTGAACAAAAATAAATTATTAAATTCCGTGGTAATAAAGAATCCTTTTTTTTTCCAATCAGTATAACAACCAGAGCTTTTAAATGTTTATGTTAACTAGAAAAGAATAAAAGGAGTGAGAATTTGCAGATTAAAAACTATCCATTAATTATTTATCATTTAAAACTTCTGATGTAATTCAGATACCACATTTTTTCAATTTAATCCTTTAACTTTACCACGGCACCACGTTTCAGAAGTATACATATAAGTATTCAGTAGTATATAGGTACACGCGACACGTTCTCGGAGGCCTTGGTAGGTGGTTGCAGCTTATTACAGTCAGCTCTATTTCGCAATCTCAAGGCGAGAGCTCGCGTGTCGACGCAGCTAAAACACTGCGTCGGTAGTTTGCTCGCGTGACATACGCTCGGGCCGTTTGTTGCGTAGGATACTAGAATTATGTTAAGGCATATCCCGATCTGGCAGCCCCTACTAGGTTGCTACTGCCGATTAGCAAATACCGGTATACGAATCACACCTTTAAAAGAATGTTTGAATATTGGTAATTCTTTACCTTTTAGGTCTATGTAGGTCAAACTTCAAACTGTGCATCATATCAAAACAACAAACACAAGTTACAATAAGACATAATTGTACACAATTTATTTTATTTCAATGTTTTTCTTTATCATTCCTTGCTTACTTTTTACTTAACAAACGATTTTTTTTATCTTCTTATGGAGACGAACTGACTAGTATTTTCTTAAAGCATACCTAAATCTTATATATAAATGACGTTGTCGTGATATATTTTTTTCAATAATTTAATCATAGTTGTTAAAATTATATGGAATAGAATTAGAGTTATATTATTAATCGTTTATTATAAATTCCTTAGGATTGAATTCGCGAATCCTACAATATCCGATTAAAAAAATATAGATATTACTGTGAAACATTCGAAAATAAAAAAGTTTCTTCTTGACTTTCAAGTGGAATTGGGCAGAACGTTTTGCCAGGCGATTTGATGACAAGGTCAAACTATGTTATAAAGGAGTGGCCAAGACTGAATAAACGGAGCTTAAGACGATATGTAGTAAAATGAGCTAACGATGTTGGGAAGGTCATAGAACTCGTCTATTAATGATTGGCATATGATTAAGGATGGTGGTACAGTACAAGGAAAGCCTAGACTAGAGTTCTGACACAGGTTGTGGATGATTGTTATAACTATCTGAGAGTCTCCGCAAACTAAATATGACCGAGAACACAAAATTTAAGAAAAAAAAAGGTGTAAAAAGTGTGTGTATAAATAAAAATTGTAGGGCTTGACAAAGTATCGACATATCACATATGTCAATTCCATACATTTTAAACTTTTTTACTAGCGTTATCGTTGATCGAATTTTACAATGTCTAAAAAGGAATGTCAATGTCAATGTCTGTCCCTCTGATTATTAAAATATCAAGACACTTGTTGGATAATTATGTTTGACATCCTCAGAGTGCGTGTGTAGAGGATATAACCTCCGCTCGTGCTGAGTGCGCGCCCCGCCTCGTGGCGCGGACCCGCGACTCAGCTCATTTCCAGAGTGGCCGGCCGACTGAGAATTATTTCTATCGTGCTCAAAAGACGAGAAGAAAATTAGATCCATTTATTTACCACTGTCTAAAACTAATCTACCAGGATCCGTGTAACATGAAAAAATTCTACATGACAACATTATTTATACCAGCTTACATCATACGATATGAGTACATATTAACATTAATTTTAGAGATTTTTGATTTTTTATACAGGCTCGGCTAACCGATTACACCGCTTTTAATGGTAAGCAAAGGGCTCCAGAAGGCCAATTCTCATTTTATTTTCGGTTTCCTTCCAGTCGCTTTTGATATTTTCGTCATATAATATATATTTTGGTATTTGCGAGATTGCGAAACTATATTTTGAATTTACGAGAATTGGCTCCTTTCAAGAATAAAAATGGCCGCCATTGAATAAAAATCTATTGACAATAGCATTCGATACGTCAGTTTAAATATACCATGTCGGAAGATCTAGCCATACACGAGGTGATCCATAAAATATTCACCAAGTCAGGCACTATGACGAGCTTTGCATTCATGTACTCTGGTCAAAATCCTGACGGTCTAGAAGCCTAACGTCGTGGTAACAAACCTATATGTTGACGGTGACTGTTAGTAAATTCCATTTCATAACCTTTGCTATTGTTCTTACACATACGTTATAGTAACTGCCATCTAACCTAGTAGGAACATTTTGTCAAGTCAGTATGGAAAAAGTGTACTCGTGTATTTGTGTGTAATTTACACACGCAGTGGAAATGAAATTGTATAATTTATTTTATCTCATTCTT
Organism: Automeris io; assembly: GCA_036320925.1. Classification (NCBI taxonomy): domain Eukaryota; kingdom Metazoa; phylum Arthropoda; class Insecta; order Lepidoptera; family Saturniidae; genus Automeris; species Automeris io. The sequence goes on from JAUDJH010000018.1 coordinate 2,937,490, forward strand.
TCGTAGGCTTATTAAGCCTGTAAATTTATCTATTTGTCTCTTTTTAGCGTTGTTTTTGGCCGAGTTTTAAATCACAACTATTCTAAAGAAGTTTCACTTCATAAATAATTTATCTCATATGGCTGCTTAACTATCATAAGTCTAAGGATTTTGGATGAGTTTAGACTGGTGATGTACTAGATTTACGTATGCATTGCATATGATATATAGATATAAGTATTTATATATATATATACAAGGGTAGGTTAGTTATACGCGAACGGCTCGCTTGCATGGCCGAGCTTAGAATATGAGCTCCTCTGATGATGGAGTAAGGGCTAGAACACGAGACTACGCTTAGCGGAAAATTAAATTAGTACTATTATATCTGATTACGATTTAAATAGAATGTATAAGGAATATAGGTGAATAGAAAAATGAATGGAAATGTAAAATTATATTGGATATGACTCAAAATCTATCGTAAAGTTTATCTAAATGTAGGTACTTTTATCGGAGTAAAGACTGTTTTAAGTGCTTTCTCAATAATTCCGCTTCTGTCATCCTTCAAATTAGTTAGAAATTATGCAATGGTCTTTCCCCCCACCAATTCAGTTATAACTTATACATTTGTCAATGATCATTACCCCGGTCAATTGAACTATAAATAATGTAAATGACTATGTCTATGATTTCTTTATAAAATAATATCAAATCAACCCCTCCATATTTACAAATGTGTTTGTTTTCTTGAATAACTCACCTTGTCACTAGTTATCTAACAAATCAGAAGCAGTGTGGCCTACACCTAAGTAACGAGATATAATGTTAAGTGGTTACGCTTATAAAGAAAACAATTTAATACGCCACGAACCGCTCGTCGTGTCACCGTTTGCACGGCCTTAGAGTGCGGCTGGCAGCTGCAACGTCATGGAAATGGACGCAGCCACCGCGCCGTGAGACATAAAGGCCTTACATAATATCACCTATACTGTCTTCCAGCGCATACCTACACCATTCACCCAGATATCACCGTCCATATAACACTGCCGAGATTACATACCTAGAGCTAGCAATTTTCGTAACAATTTCACCTTTCTGCACTCTCTCTTTGCTATAATACTCATATATAACAGGACTATATCTATTATAGCCAATTAAAAAAGCAAAATAAAGTTCATACATAAATTAAATTTTCTTAACCACTCGCATGCGTATAGGTCAAGGACAAAAACACCGTTGACTACTGCGGAGTATAAAACAATGCCACACATATCTTTCTTCCTCATATTTCCGTCACTGTCTGAGCACCTTCCATACTCACTCCCTAAGGCTGGTGAAGTTGTGAAGGTCTGTCCCGGGCATCAACACGTATCTTGTCAAAAAAAATCTATCTAATTTAACGGGTACTAGCTGTGCCCGCGACTTTGTTCGCCTGGAAGAAGTACAATAATGATTTCAAGCTGAATTTTTTATATAAATGATATCGATTTTTTTATTACGGATAGGCTTGCGCTGCACCTGTATCTCACCCGATGGGAAGTGATGATGAGACCGATGATGGACTGCGCTCACCCAACAAATACCAATTCTTTCGTCGTTACAAAATTTCCGTATCATAAGATGTTGGAAAAACAGACGCAGGAAGCGAATTGCATTCCAGTATATAAATTATAGCTGACTCATCAACTTCATATCGGCTTATAGTCAATGAATGTCGTGTTACAAAATAGCTGAATTTAATTTATGATTTTATGAAAGTAATACAATGAATACAAAATAAATACTTTGATTACAAGTGATTTTTTACCCGTTTGTGCAAATGGTATATGCTAAACTGTTGCTAAAAAATTAACTATAAAATTAATTTGTAACTGGACTCTTTTTTTTTATCAACCCGGTGGAAATCTCTACGGACAGTCAGGGGAAATGGTGATGGCCACTCCCCACGGTGTGTTGGACCTGCCTTGACTAAAACCACCGGGGTGCCAGCACTGCCTCTCCTCGCCTTCGCCGAGCCTGGGAATCCGATAACTGGACTCGCGTAGCCAAAAAATTTTAAAGTAATTAGTTCCTTGTGACATACCTTATTACACAGATTTCTTTATAATATTACGTTGTTTTTAATCTATAGAATAATACACCATTTCTTCATACACCAGGACAATGGATGAGTCGTTATATCAAGGGGTGAAAGGCTATTTGGTTAACCGACATTTTTTGGTGATATATATATATATATATATATATATATATATATATATATATATATACATTACTATATCAACAAAATATTTCGCTTAAACCAAATAGCCTTTCACCCCTCGATATGACAGTGTTAGATTCGAGGAATATGTACAAAATATTTGGGAATTCTCATTTGAGCAACCGAAGATAATGTTTCAAAGATAGTAAAATATTTCTTTCCAATTAAGTATTACAGAAAATACAACATAAGTTAATTTAGTAAAATATATTTCATTTCACATCCGATGTATAACGCAATAATACGTGATAGTTGAAGCAACCCTAGAGCATTTCCATAAACGTCGTGAGTGAGTGGGAGACTCTGATGAAAGTGGTTTACAACCCAAACTTTGTAATGTCCGCACTATAACATACTTTGAACCTCAATACATCTCGCAAAGTTTTCTCATCTAATAAAAAGAGGTCAACCTGGATCTCTCGCTCTACGAAACCATTCAATCAAACATCATACATTTTAATAGATAAAAAAAATTCCAGCACATACACTACTTCAAAGGAGTTTGCTTACTACATAATCATAAATCGATAGTGAATTCCTTTAAATGCTTCTGTATGTATTATAAAAGCCTAGTCCAATCCGTGAAGGCATTACTCAATATCGATATTAGATTCTATTTAGCTTATCCTTTTTTGTGCAAAGCTACTAGCTACACAAAGTGACTACAGTATACCTGATGGTATATTGGTGTAGTTCAAAAATGAAAGCGACTATAAAGGAAGAATATCTATTGAGTCGCCATCGTCATGTGGGCCTATATAAACCAAGGTAAAAGGTCTCTAGGTATATGAGTTACATATACAAGCTGCTCCCGAAGCGCGAAAGGGCAATGCGAGTCACTATGTATTTTTATAAAAAAATGCAAAAAAATACGAATAAAATAGTAATAAAAAAAATTAAATGAAGAAAACTTACATGGCAACCGTAGATGGGCAAAATGTAATCAGATTAATGAAAAACGATTACGATTACATTTTACGTTTTTCAACATTAATATATCTGCATTTTGCTCATCTATGTTTTAAACACTACGGTATCCTCAACTGTATACACATTTATAACTCCTTAATGTTTTGAAGGGATTTAATCATAATTACAGAGCAACAAAATTAAAATTAAGAGTACATTTTGTAATCGTTAATCATTAATTAGATTACATTGTGATCATCTCTGACGGCAACACTGAATGCGTGCGTGAGTTACGCAGTAAACAAAGGAAACAAGAGAAACAAGAGAAAGTAAAGTATCATGCTAGTAGATCATGATGTCAAAAGGGTCACCCCTTTGATTCCAAGCACCAATTAAATAGTATCACTAGTCTTTAAACTGATTTTTATTAGTAATCCAAATATAGATCGCATGTAAAATAACGAAATATTTTAAATTTTGTTTGACATGAAGTAATTTCGCAATTATATCGTTTCAACAAAGTGCCCTGTTTGGATCAGACAGGGTTTTTAAAACATACTATATATAACGGACGCTTAGGAGAATGGTAGTATTACAAAAATGCAATATATTTTGAGGTTATAATTTCATAGTAAACGTAATTTTTCATTGCAAGGAATGGTTATTCCGATTTCGTTGATAATATTATAGATACAAAACAAAGCGCGGAATGTCCGTTCGATACAATTTATATTAGTATAACATTAATATATTATTCATTATTAAGGATATTATTTATATTTTAAAATATACCTTTAAATATTGGCTAAACGTTTTAAGGAATCTGAGTCAATTTTCTCGATATCCTTTTTTAGCCTTTTTATATCGTAATCATTATTTATTCAGTGTGAATAAAAATAATTACTATAATAAGTATACATTTTAGGACTGGATCTTTCAAAGGTCATACCTACTCCCAACTCGTCCCTTTGGAAATGTTAGACCAAGCGATTTAATCTAGTACTACAAGTTACGTAGCGAGCTTAAGCACATTCTACAGTGCGGGCATATATCAGGGTTGTAGTCAGGCGAAATATCAGGTCTCCGGTCACATTATGAAATCTTTGGAGGGTGGACCTTACCTGCAATGCTTATGGTCCCGGATTCGTCAGCACATGCGAACTTTTTGTGATGAGCAGGTTAGTTTATCGCAAGCGAGATCAAGAGATCTCGACATATATTTGTATAACTATGTCGAGTTTATTATCAAGTATGACCCCTTTTTTATCTGCACCTTCGTTATTCCGGCGCTAAAAACGAATCTCTCAAGGTGGTTTTGGAAACTGCTTGAAACCAAATCATGTGCAGAAATTACAATTGAGATGATTTCATTGGTAGCCACCCCTCACATGTCAGTCACCCCGTGAGCTAGATATATTTTATCTTTTTCTTGGTTTTATTATTATTATTTTTTTAAATAGACTCCATTATACAGATTTACTACTGATATACTGATTTTATAGATGAGGGAGATATTCAAGGAGGATATTCAGCATTCAATTCTAATTCCAAATATATAGGAATAGAGATATCTTAATATTTCCATTAAAACAGAGTAATTTATAGTCATCATATTAAGGGGCAATTACACACATGATAGAATAAATAACAATTAATTATTAAGTAGGTATTTTGTCTCTCCTAAGCCAGGATAAAATACGAAAGTGTAACGAGTCAATTACCTGTTTACCTAAAATTACGTAAAATTTTATCTACATGCCATTGAATCGTGCGCCACACGCGCTGCGGTGTCCAAACTTTTTACGGATCAATTCTCATTTGTTCATCGATGTTTCTTTATAGTTTGTTAGGGAATATTGTTATTTACATTTTTATTAGTTACTAGCTGTCCCGGCAGACCTTGTTTCGCCCTATTTCTCTAAAACAAAGTCACGTTGTTTTTTTTAATGTTAATAGCTTCCCCGTCAGATTTTATTCTGCCAAAACCTATTGGCCTGTCGGCTGTTTTTTGAAAATTGTTTGAAGGAACCTGGCCTTAATGTTATATGTATAAAAATTGACAAATATTGACATTAATATTTATACGTCACTCAATTCTTTTGCCTTCACGGAACCCGTCCACTAACATTTAAATTTTATGGTGTGGTATTCAAGTTCAAAATGACTTATAACGAATTTTTTCTATGAGAATATAGAAAAGTGTTGTTTTTAGACTTTTTCAGACAATCTTTTTAATTATTCTCTCCGTAATAACCTTCCCCAGACTTCAACAAACACAACAAAAAAGAAATCAGCCAAATCGGTTCAGCCGTTCTCGAGTTTCGCGCTTATACACATTTAACGATTCATTTTTATATTATAGAGATAAGAAGGTACAAATTATTGTATTCTGATATATCTCCCTCGTCTATATAATCAACCTGTATAAATCTTAGTCCGTGCCTGTGTGACACGTAGTCTCGCGCTCAGCGGCGGGCCCGCTGGCCTCGAGCGGCGCGCGCCGTCGCACGTGTCCGATCCCCTGAACGTTCTAAGCTAGCAAATGTTCTAATATACATACTATATGTATGTACAATACATACAGTGAACCCACGCATATAATATATCCCAGTGAAATAGTTGTATTAAAGCGCAAATTGATTCGTAACCTTAAGAATTAACATAGATATCATGTATCGTGCTATACAGAGATGGGCAAAATGTAATCTGATTAATGATAAACGATAAAAAAACGTAGTCGTAATTTTAATTCTCTTGCTCTGTAATCATGATTAAATCCATTTTAAACATTAAGAAATGGTAAATGTGTATACAATCTGGGATTTTGTAGTGTTTAAAATATAAATGAGCAAAATGCAGTCATATTCATGGTAAAAAACGTAAAATGTAATCGTTAATCAGTTTTATTAATCTGATTACATTTTACCCATCTATGGTGCTATATAACCACAGACCGGAGTAAAAATATTTGTATTCCACTCCGACGCAGCCTTGAGTTTCTTTCGGCTATTCTTCTCAAGGTAGTCGCTTTCGAAACGCTAGTAGATTACCTGTAGGTTTCGTATATGTGGCTGGCGGCCCAAGTCGAGGTCGTACCCACAGGGGTGCCCCTGCGTTGCCATCCAACCCATAAATTCGCTGGCTGAGCTCCTTCTTTGCTCGCCCCCTAAGCCCGGTTGAGCTGTATAGGCCTCTCCAGCCATTAGTAGATAAAGCGATCCAATGTGTATATATATTATTAGATAGATTGAAAAATAGGAATAAAATAAAGCGTTTCTATACACCCAATATAGGAACCGTTTATAAGCCGATGTAGACTCGTCGGCCGGGGGATTCTTGTTTGAGGCTCTGTGCGGAGCGGAGCTCTTGTTAGTTTACGTGAGGATTGTATTATTGTGTCGAATCTCTGATAGTCGTTGTTTTGGTTATCTCAGTAAATGTTAAATCGTGTTTAGTTTAAGTCACCACGTAATTTTATTATTTGTTTATTTTTAGTAAAATGGCTTTTGATCCTGACATTTTTTAATTTTTTGAGTAAAATAACTTCTGATCCTAACAATATATATAAATTTGTAACTTTTTTTATATACTAGCATGGTATATAAAAAAACTACGTGGACTACTTTACACCTGATGTGAAGCTCAGCTAAGTCTAGAAAACGACCGCAACTATAAAAAGTAGGAGACTGTTAATTCATAGCCGCCGTGACCATGCCAGCCCGTCAAAAGTCTCTTCAAAGTTCTTCTCTTCTTCTTCTGTCTGTTCTTCTGTATTTAAATTTCTAGATTTTGTCAGTTTGTGGCGAAATAAATACATTTCATTTCATTTAAATACATTTCATTTCCAAGGAGCCTTGTTCTTTCAAAGGACCCAATATCATAGAAGGAAAGGAACACACTTGCTGAAAGATCAACACCCTGATTTGTGGTAAATTGCCGTATTTCGAAGTATTTTGAATTTCGAGGTATTTAGAAAAACCTCATTAACATATAATTTACAATTTTTTAAATGGATATAACTCATATTTCTAGCATTGAGGTATTGCGGTAAAAAAAGTAGTAAAATGCCTAATAGTGCAGAATATAGTGCCAATATTAGACTCCCTCAGAATAAGGTGGTTTACGTTACTAATAAATTTTTATAAATATTCGTGCTATGGCCTTACACCTCCAAACATTTCTCGCGGGTCGCGCGTCGGCCACTGCGCACCACCTTCCTCTCCTCCGGGCAGCAGACTGCCTCAAGTCTACTGCTCGGGTCGAGGTCAGCCATTTTTCTACTTAGGGTAAGTCCGGGATAGATGACCGTAGTTTATTTAAGACGCAATAAAATCAAAGCCAAGAAGATTATAATATTGATTACAGCAAGCAGCAGCAGCAGCTAATTATAGCATAATACTAAAATTTGAAAATTCAAGCATAGTATTATTACAAAAAATGTTAAATTTTTAACATAATTAGACAATTTATTTTAATTTACAAAAGCGGAATTGGCCATCTCTCCCCGATTATGCGAAAAAAACAGCCATAGTGTATGTAGTTAAAACGGCTAGTCATACAATTTAAATTTAAAGATTTCTTTTTTTCCAATATTGTTTTTCAGCTTAATTTTCTTTTTCTGGTCACATTTGAACACTTTTCAACGAAACTTATGCTATTTCAATGACATTTCACGTAATATGTTATATTGTGTTATACAATAATTTTCTTCATATCGAACATACCTTCTGTCATAGTTATTTTCTTATTCTCTATTCAAAAGGTTTTTTAATAATTTTCTTTTTGAAACTTTATTTATATCTAACTAGCAAACGCGGCAAACTTCGTTTCGCCACCAGATGGCTTCGTTTTGGTTTTTCGTTAGCGTTTGAAAGAACGTGCGCATAATAAATGTCACATGAAATTAACTGAGCAGAGTACAATGAGTAGCTGTCAAAGAATATATAACGCATCGGCACCATCTACTTAAAATACTGGTGCGATCTGCTATACCACCATACAAACCATATTGGTTTGTAGTACATGCTATGTATCAGAGATGGCGCTGTATGTGAAAAATGATTTTCCCCGTTTTCCTGCTTTTCTGTTAAAAATTTTCTGAATTTTGTTTGCTATAAGCCTCACGGAGCCCGAGACCTTTCCAACGATTGCAAAACGGTGGAAATCGGTTCGTGCGTTCTGGAGTTATAGCGTCAGGAAGGAAAACCGGACTTATTTTTATATAATAGATTTTATTCCAATTAGATTCTTTCCTTGCTTTTTATACATTTTTATTAGCTACGTAATTTTTTTTTTTACCTCTCTATATTCTACTCTATATTACTCTGAAGTGAAAAGTATATTATTTGTCAATTCATATATTATATTATTTCATTTAAGCGATTACTTTTTACTTTAAGTATATCTTCGCTCCGATTTTCTTATAGTCACTAAAATTGTTAGGTATATATTAGGCAAATAAAAAAGAAAACATTCAGAAAAACATCAATATTCAAAAATATTACATTAATGAAACTATTGGCATCATTGACTTAATGGATATAGCTCTCTCTGGTTAATGCTTGGCAGAAATATACTCATAGAGAAAAATGTAAACAATCTACCAGCACTGACAATCCTTGCCAATGAGATAGCACTGTGCAAAACTTAGAGATAGCAAAACTAAGCTTGTGAAATAGATAAAGCTTATAGCAACCACGCTCACTGTAATAATTTCTTCCATGCGTAGTCTGCGTGAAAAGATCCATTTAGTTCTAATTTACTTAATGATGATGATGTCCTAGCCGGTTTCGGCCACGGCGACTGTTTCAACACCGATTAGGAAATTCGAGATCCAGTTTTCGGAAATAGTCAATTGCGCAGGAGATATTTAAGTGCATAACTGGACGCGCAGCCAGAAAAGCACTCTCTCGTCCGAGCTCCCTCAGGCCCGATGGAATGGAGAACCAGTACGATCTGGAGGGAGCGGGATGCAGGTTTGGTCGAGTTTTCCCTTCTCTAAACACCTGGTTGAATTGCGGTGTTAAAGAGATACCTTTGTCGCCTTTTACGACACCTCAGCAAAAAGAGGGGGGTGCTATTCTATTCTGCCGGCAGCCACCACGGCTTACTTTAATTAATTATTAATTTACTTAATAGTGAATCAGCGAATGTCAATAGTTGAGTGTAGCAATCGAGACATGCAGTGTTCACGGCTTGAATTCACACCGCGATTTACAGTGCGAGTCTAGAGCCATCATAAGGACACGATGTAATATTTTTAAATTAGTTTACATAGGACAAACTGTGAATATAAATATAATATATGGATGAACTGTTTATACCACATAAATACTAATTCTTTAATTACTCAAACTGTTTTCTATGTTACGTAAAATTTTGGGTTACATATTATAGATAATATAAATGCGCCTACATCACGCGACATAGCGTGATACGTTTTGTTATTTACCGAATGTTTTAGTTGAAGTAAATTATTTAGATTTTATGTCGCTATATAAATGGACACTTCTCCATTCATTTCATCCGACTTTTTTAATAACTAATACGATCCAAAAAAATCTGCATTAAAAAAGAAACATATACATACATCCACAAGACAAATTAAAAACTAATAAAAAAGCACACAAATAAAACTACAGAGTGTGTCATGTCACAGACCAATTTATATAGGCACATAAATAAAGCACAAACGACACTCCATTAAAACAACTGTAAAACGAGTCAAAACAAAATAAAACTAATGCGTGAAACAAAACATCGGCGAGAGTGCGCGGGGAGGGCGAGGGTGCAGGGGCGCGCAGGAGGGAATCTACAACTCTACTACGGTACTCTCGGTTTCATTCATAACTTTTTACAAGTTTATCTGAGGCGATACCTCCTACATATTTATGTGTTGCGATTGTGACGTGTCATAGATTATGTTGTTTCATATTTTCTAGAGGTGTAATGAATATTAACTTTTGAATACAGTTCACATAAGAATGCTATTAAAGGCGACTTGCACCAATAAAATGCTACTTAATTGATGAGCCATAATTCGACCTCAATAATGATATATATCTGACAATTGTTAAAACTATTGTTAATTCTATGTTTCTGAGCAAGACAATAAGTACAGATTAACGCCAAATTGCGTTTTATAAAAGTTTAAACTAGACTTAATATGCTATCATCTTTAATTCGGTAATATTGCAGTTCGTTATAAAATAAATAAGTTATTAAGCAAATTAGTAAACAGAAATTATCAATTACACATTTTTTATATCTACCTGTTCGATTAAATGGCTACTTTGCACTTATGTGTAACCTATTAAACCGCTAAAATAACTGCTTGAATAACCTCTAAAAGAAAAATTTTAGATACATTTAAAACAGAATTTACATAGCTAAACGTGAAAGAGTGTAAGCCAAATTTATCACAAGTTTTGTACACATGACTTGTAATCACGTTCCATATCGATAACGGGAGCCCAGACCTTTACCACTTCACAGCTGCTCGTTAAACATCACGAAATAGGCCACGTAAAGAGTTTTATTGATAACTATAGACACTAACAGTATTAACTTTAGAAAAATATAAAATCATTAGGAAAATCACCGATATATTTATTTATTTTATTGAATAAATATTGCAGCTTATTACAAAACATCTTAAACAAACATATATTAAACAAAAAATAAGTCAAAAATTATTTTCCTTATTATATGTGTAACCAGTGAAGAACTGACAAGTGACAGATGTTGTTATGCGTGATCTTGCACAAAGATTGGAGAAAATGTAGATAGTTACAAACAAATGCATGCGTATATCTCACGATTGTGAATGGCAAGATTGAAGAAAGGTCTATATAATCATATAGCATCAAGTCAATAATGATAATTTTGATAATCATAACTTTGTAGATATTTCAAATATCACCAACGACGATTAGGGTATTTACAATTTTCTTTTAAAATATGCATTGTGCAGTTGATGGAGTGTAGGCACAGATCAAATTTTTTTTGTAAATAATTAATCTTTGACAAAATTCACTCACACATGCGCAGTCGACCCAGTAGTGTATAATAAATACACACATTTATATAAATTGAAATAAAGTTGGTTTTAGTTGAGCTCCGGGCATGAATGAAAGCGGAGGCGCGTTCTCTGACAGATTATTACAACTTGTTATGAAAATAACTTCCTTCGTCGTAAGAAATTGTTTTGATTTCAGTTTTTCTTGGATACATAGTCCTTTTATTTATTACTGAGTGAATAACGTAATGGAATGCTATCTATTTATTATCACATAGATCCTCATATTGGCTTAGGCAGAAAGAATGGAATGCCATTTCTATTCGTACAAACTTGTTACTTTTCCTCAATCCTTTGATACGCTCTCATTGATTACGCCTACTCCTGACCTTACCTTCCACCAGATTCCTTCTTTTTCTGGCCCAAAAGATCGATCACGACCTCACCTTGCCATCATTGGTATCGGCTATGCTGAAAGGATAGGATAATTGGAGGGCTGTGGTCTCCTTCTGTGAGAATATTATGTCCCAAAAGGAGGTCGCAGAGCGTGAGCGGCACAGAGCTAATCCCACTCGCAGGAGAAGACGTCGTGGTGGTAATCGTCCCGGGACGGCAATTCCATCCATGACCGAATGGCTGATATCTTTAGGATCGCGGGTGCTCAAGGTGGAGGCCCTGGGCGCCTGGTTAGCGATATGTAGAGATTGGTGGAGCGGAAGCGTTCATCTTAAATTTTGTGAGACTGATGAGGGATGTAGCAGCAATGCCTTCCTGCGAGACAGAGCTTAAGGAATGCAGTGCTCGGCGGGGCTGTGAAGCAATTGGTTACAGGGCCCACAGTCCCATCTTAGTGCGGATGAGGTCAACTTGGGGTTTTTAATCGGTAAAAGTCCGGCACACCCCGGTTACCATCCCCCATGTGTAGCCGGGACGGTCCAATGAGGAATTCCCCAAGTAAAGAAAAAAAAAAGATTCCTCCTTATTAGCTCTACGTAAGTCTGCTTCATTATAGTCGCTACTTTGACTCTGCTTACACTTAAACTAATCTTTAACAAATACACGCAGATTTAAATAATGGTGTGTATACCATTTTAGAATCCGCTATATTTTTTTTAATTATGGACAACAGACTTAGTAAAATTTTTGTATACGAACTTTATTATACAGTGTTTGATGTAGGTTGAAGATTGTTAAAAAAGTATGCGTGAATACGTACACTTATGCAAGATAACAAAAACGTTTTCTAAAATCAATCCTCTAGGGGTGAATTATTTTTATCCGGGCAGCCCCGGGTCGTCACGGCTATTATTAATATAGTTATTAAATTTTAGCTGTCTAAATAAATAATAACAATAATAAAAAAAACAATTTATTTATATAAGATATCTATCATCACTCCAAATTTCCATTGAAATAGCAATAGAGAATGGAATGCCACTAATCTCTATTCTTGCAAATCTCTTATGCTTCTTTAACATTCATCAAACCCTTCATGCATTCTCGCCGATTTTGTATATATTTGCTCCATCTGAACTATTTGATTATCTGAACTATTTTGCTCCTTTGTCATCCTTTCATCATTCATCCAGTCCACGTGTGCATTTGATGGTTCAAATTGATTTAAAGTTAATTTCAATAAATGACATAATAAATACGGCCATCCGACAACAGATGGCGGTAAGCTACTTATACAAATCAACCTGTTTACTGGTAAAGCCAGATAATGCTATTAAGTACTTCTACTGGAAACCTCCGAGCAATATTGATCCTTATTCCTGTGAATAGCTATTCCGAGAATTGCGAAATGTGCTTCTATGTAAACAAATGACTGAATCACAGGAGAAATCATTCACAATATTAATTATATTAATTACCAAAACAGCTAAAAAAATATATATACGTAATATGTAGTTATACATAGAGTATAATAATAATAATATAACGTAGCGCTATATGCCTTTTGGGTTGAGCAGATATATTTAGCGGTAGCAGAAATAAGGGAGTTTGCTGCCCGGATGAGAGGGAGGCGGTGCGCAGTGTGCGGCGCGCCACATGTGAGAGAGGTTTTGGAAGGGTGGGCTTTACTTCTACCCCTCCCAGAGAGGTAGCCTCAACAAGGCTTTTTGCTCTCGGGGTGTCTGGATGAATTTGGTTTCACAAGCCCGGGTGCAGCAATCAGAGGGACACCCCGGGAGTTTTTAGTCAGTAAGATTCTGACACACCAGGGTTGCTGCCCTGAGAGCATCCCTGTTAGTCCAATGCAGGATTTACCTCCGGGATACAAAAAAGATATACATTAGTGGTTATATTTTTATATATTTGCGCTTATATGTTCTGAACAACGTGACCAGTAGCGCAGCTGATCACCGTTCTCAGGCGACTTACACATTACATTTCTATTAGATGCCACGCGAGTCTCCTCACTATGTTCCCTACACCGGTGAGCACGTGGTGGCTAAATCCGTGCTTAATTTGTAGAAACCCAGAGGTACATGTTGGGGCTATGTACTTACGACCATAGATGGGCAAATTGTAATCAGATTAATTAAAATGATTAACGATTACATTTTACGTTTTTTACCATTAATATGACTGCATTTTGCTCATTTATGTTTTAAACACTACAAAATCCCAGATTGTATACACATTTATGATTTCTTAATGTTTTAAATGGATTTAATCATGATAACAGAGCAAGAAAATTAAAATTACGACTACATTTTGTAATCGTTCATCATTAATCAGATTACATTTTGCTCATCTGTGCTTACGACCTCGTCTTACCACGCATGGATAGTCGTCCCATGTCCACTACACCACCACAGACACTGTATTATAGTTTTTTTTAATTTAATTTATTTTTTTAATATTTAGCATATATTGGCTGCCGGGAGAGACTTTCACAACTACACCGGGCGGACGTATTATATTATAGTATTTTTCTATTGATGTAGACCCTTTTTGTTTCTTTTATAATGTTGCTTAAGGAAGGCTTTCTAGGAGTAGGTTGTATATAGCCTCTGAGTAGAAGGTTTTTTTTACACTGGCTCGACATAGTGACTACAGTGCATCTGATGGTAAGGACAGTGTAATCCAAAAACGAAAGCGCCCATCAAAAAATGAATATCCATTGATAGTCATCGTGTCATGTCGGCCTACAAATACCACGACTGAAGGTCTCTAGGTATATGAGTTACTGGATATACATAAGCTAATCCCGAAACGCGACAGGCCAAAGCAAGTCACTATGACGCTCTTTACACTTGTGATCTGTGGTCATGACCCAGTTCGGATAATAAGCCCTACCATCAAAAAAGGTGGGTAGGTTGAAATGCAACACGAGGTGTGACGGCGGAGGTGCATCGTCGCAACGCAACATTTTATACCAGTGGCAAGCACACGATGCGTTGAGACATCTTATGGCTGTTACAACACAGCTTACTAAAAAAATATCGGAACAGGCTAGTACTTAGACATCACAATGCGTGCACCAACCACATCCTTTCACGGCCTCGTCTTGTGTAGTCGTGCATCTTACCATGGATATTTGTATGTAAAACAATGGAGCAGCGCTGCTTTCGCAACGTGTCGTGTGCCCCGACTGTGGGGATCTCTAGAAGTCTCTCTCTAAAGTCTATTAGAACGTTTAATTTGTTAATAACGCGAGGGTTACTAATTATAATTTTGATCTAAACAATTTTGCTATATTAATTTATTTCAGATATAACGTTAAATTGTTATTAGCGATGATCACATTATATTCGAATGAGAGATGTATGATCTCCTCTAGGCTAGAATATAAATTCCGGTTCAAAGCGAGTATTATTCGAACCGGAGCGTAGCCCACACATCACCGTAGGTAATGAATAGGCATGGATGTAACTGTCTCTTTTCATAGCAGTGACGATACGAAATGAGTATTTTTGTTACTATTACATAGCAGATGACAAATCATTTGTCCAATTTCCATACTTTTAGAACTGTTGTTATATGGTTTAATTCTTATGTGATGCTTTCAATTAAATACGGTAGGTACACAAAATTGATGTGATATACATCGACCGCGCACCTTATTCGACAATGATTAATATTGGCTGTTAATAGAAATAGGATTACTTCACAAATCAGCTGGTTTTTAACCGTGATAAAATAAAATGTTACGGACCAAGTTATGCCGTTACGCGTGATAACTAACAGGAGTTATTAATTCTTGTAACAGGTAGGGTTTATCATTTATTTTTGACAGTGTTATATAACAGGTGATGCGTGAAATCTCCCATGCCTAGTAATGAGTTGAGAGCGCTGTCGGCTGAGCGGCACGGCGCGGCTCGCGGGTTGCTGACCGTCATAGGTAAACGTGACGCACGCGAGGGTCGGCCAGAGAGGTCTGCGGGGTGGGAGACGGGGGAGAGGCGTCGCGAGGCCGCCCTTGCGCGAAGGTGACGTGACAATTAACGTCGCGCGGTCATTCCACCGGCGGCGTGGCGCGGCGGCGAGCTGGCGCGGTGTCAACGATTCCGATCATCCTGCCGCGATAGCGGACGACCGGACGCGACGCCCGCGCCGCAGCATACAATAGAACTCAACTACAGCTGCCGCACTCCACAACACCACTGGAAAACACTATCAATTCACAAGCCATCTAAAATTAAATTCTGAATCTGTCTAAGTTCTGTCAGAGTTAAATTTAAATTCTGGCAATCGCTACTCGGAACCATGACCCAGCAGTGGCTGCCAGAATGTAATGTCCCGCTCTGTATTAATATGGAGAAGCGTTCGAAGTAACAAAAGTTTATTTGAATGATTCGCTGCGTTTAGACTAAGGGATGTACCATCATACATTAGATACGTCAATTCACCATCTGTAATAGCTTAAATTGAATATGTTACTATAATGCAACGTAAAAAGCTTACTCACTACGTTTAGTATAATGTAATACATGAACCAAGGCCAAAAGGTATTATACCACAGGAATGTGTGTACTGCAGTTATACAACAAAAGCGATTTTCCTTTTATTTTTTAATTTAATACGAATGAATTATACAGTATACAGCCATACAAATAACCATTCAAAATACATTTCCTGAATGACAATGAAAACCACATTAATATCTGTTTTGTACGTTGGAATATAACAGCGAACACATAAATAAACCTACAAAAATATCGCCTTTGATTTATAATACTATGTAATGAAAATAATTATGCAATATTATGCATGATCTGTATTAAGTTTCTTGTGGCTGAATCGCGAACATCGCGCGCTGACATAGGGCTGTCACTTCTTTATTACCTTAATTATACTTTTATTTTTTACAATCAATATGACTAACCTCAATCACGCCTGATAAACAAACATGAGACTGATGATAAAGCGCACTAGGAGAGTGCGAGTCGTTAGTCAGGGGGACTAAAGCCAATTCAATCGATGCTTAAAGACTCTAATTTAATATAAAGCTGAAAAGAGACGTTGGCATTAAATGTCACTTCTTGCTAGTATACAATATAAAGAAGTAGGCGAACCGGTTTATGCGCGCCGTTAGAATGGCAGGAAGAGAAATAGAACATTTTTCGACGAAGCCCCCCATTCCTTTCAATTTAATGTACAAAAAAAAAACATTCTACTTTTCCTTGACGGTCGATGAAATAAATAAATATATATATATATATATATATATATATATATATATATATCGATGAAATAAATAAATACACATATAAACATATATACATTATACGTATATTTTACATACCAGCACAAATAAAAAAAACATTGTCGTAAAAATATATTACAACTTATTGATTAGATTCACCTCTCTGTATAAAAACATCTCCAGAAAACCATAATATAATAAAATTACTGCTCCAATGAAATGTAAGAAACCCGAAAATAATAAAATCTCGCGGCTTCACACTCGCTGAGTTGACGTCGTAAAAGTCTGTATGAGAGCCAATGGACCCATAAGTGAAGACATTTCAAAGTAGAAAAAATACACGAAAGCGAACCTTAAGGGTTTGAAAATAATGCGTTTAGGGAGGCTCAAAGTCTCCCAGCCACCCAGTAAGGCGTCACCCTCTCCGGCTTAGTACGGTACCCAAGTGCTGAGTTGGCATGGTCAGGCATAACTGATGGCCTTGACTTTGACAGGAATTTTTACAGTTGAATCATGCTTTTCGAGTTTTATGAATGACTTTGACGTCCACTGAAAACTTATTTGCCTTATAAGAGAAAAATTTTATGGAAACATTAAAGGAACTTTTTTATATGACATAGTGATTTAGTTTAATTTACTTTTCATCACATTTGCTTGTAACGAGTGTATTATTACATCACTTTTAGGCTCGTAACTATTTTAATCATCATCAATAACTTTTACTTTTTTGAAATAAGATTACAAAAGTAAACCCGTAAAGGCAAACCTCCACAAAGGAACAATACATTTGTATAATAAAAAAACATGTAAACATGTATTGTATAACTCAAAACTCACAATACATTTGAAACGTTACAGAAAAATTGCGCTATATAGATAAGGTATACAGAGATACTTGACAATTCCAAACGGAGAAAGTAAAATTAAATCATAATAATACATAGTTACGCTGGGTATAGCGTCGTAATGGGATACCTTTTCGAAGTAAGCAAAAAAACATAGCTACTTTCATTGATTCGAAGTGGGTTGCAATATTCTAATGGATGTATCCAGTGGTTTGAGACTGGGCAGCGATTCATTAATGGCAGTATCCATTTGTTGCGGAATGAACAGAGATACATTAATTGCTGTATCCAAATGGATACAAAAGTAATTTATTTACCTTCATTTTTATAAAGATTTATAAATAAAGTTTATTTATTGTTATTGCAAATAACTTGACAACCCTACCGGCTCGTCGGCCATGTTGTCCCGCTAAACAGCGAGGTGCACGCGCTGGCACCGGTGACATTGCGGTATCTTACCACGGACATGATTCTACATAACAACTCCACTACATCTATTTCTGCCGATTTTATTATTACTCACGAGACAATGGATATGTGGGTACCTGAACAATATTGAAATAACCCTACAAGGAGCACACGGTGACTTTACAATGAACTCTAGGTGGTACAGGCAACACTCTACGTTTTGTAAAATTGTGGCAAAATTAAAAGTACTGTTGCTCTTTCCTGCGTATAGTATCTGCCTGGATTTACAATAGTTCAGTGATAAACATCCCATAAAAGCCTCTCCTTATTATACTTGAACGTTTATTTGTATGTATGAACTCTAAATTGTAATTACAAATCAATAATGATGTGAAGATTATAGTTTTTGCTACTTTTTTGTTATCTCGGTTGCGATAAGCGTTGTTGCTCGTGTACACTGTACGGTAAGACCAAGTTATGAAGTTCCGTCAGAGTACCTCATTACTTTATGAATTTGACCGGCATTTTACTGTACCACTCACTGGAAAAAATACGCAGATTGACTTGTGTAGATATTTTTTTATTTCGTCGTTTGTTAGCAAAGAAATTTATACATATACTGACAATTTTTTAATTCCCTCAAATAAATAAAGGAGATATGTCTAAATAAATGGTATCTTATGTAATATTTATTAAATAAAAATCATAGCTTATTACAAAACCTTTTATAAAACATATTAAAAAAATAATTTTTTAAAAATTATTTCCTTATTTAAATAAAACTTTCACTAAGCAAGAAATAATAGAGTATTGTTTTATTTAAAAAACCAATAACAATTTCAGCCCTTGTAAGTATACACGTATGTATGAATGATTCTGCGTAGTAATATGCATGAGTGTGTGCCCGTGTGTGTTTGCGTGTGTGTTTTTTTAAATAGGATTTATATTTTTTTTCTCATATGCTACTAAAGTTTATGTATAATTGCGTTAACACGCACTTGCAACTTGGTTTTAGCTATTAACTTTCCTATCAATGTTTTTATCTAAAACTTACATTTTTCCGCAAACATGTTGCTCCTAAAAAGTCAGTATTTTCAAGTTGTTTTTTTTCCACGAAAGGCACTTATTTAACTGAATTGCAAATAAATTGCGAAAATATACCTCTATGTACTTGTATATAACTTACAAGTTATTAAATTTTTATCTAAAATTAATATTATTTACTAAAATTCGTTATTTTTTAAAGTAAGCCGTTGCTAATTTAAATGTGGTCAAGCAGTCTTCGCAGAGTGTAACGCACTTACTGCCAGTGGAACAATAAAAACTGCTCGTATATTTAACGAGACGTCTGACAAATTGGCAGAGTTAAGTGTAACCAGGGTTGCCAGAAGTGTGATGTGAACCGGACAGCGGTAAACAATTCTTGGCAATGAATTCGGTAAAAATTACAAGTTCCTTTTTTGTTTAGCTTGATAAAGTGTCTACGTCGAATCTTATGCAAAATAAATTGTAGTTTATCAACTCCAAGGACCGCCAAGGACAAGATACCACTGACAGTTGACGTCGTCACATCTCCTAAGTTTATACCACGACAGAAGACTTTTATACAGGGTTATAGGTAACTAACGCACGGCCTCTTAAGGGTGGCTTTGATTTATCAAGACTGACAACTTTTGTTGTACGACTTTTGCCAAAACCTAATACATCGTTAGATTTATTTTTTTTTAGTTTTAGTGTGAATATCTAGTCATCGTTAGCTCTATATTCCAACTTTCATTCGATCTGGCGTAGGTATCCAATCAGCTGGTGCTATGCAGTCGTGCGCAAAGTTGCTACGCAGCGTTAAGGATCGTGTAGCAGAAAGTTTATTAACCCTATACCTTGTTTATTTTACAAAGTCGCTTATAACAATTATTTGAACGTAAATTTCCATATTTAGTTAAATAGTAAAAATAAATGTTTATTGATTGACGTACTAATACACTATTAAAACAAACTAGAATCAAAATAAAACATTAAATAATTGTTTCACAAACAAAACCAACCTATTATTTGTCTGCCATAGGGAACATCGTAAAATGAACAAGGTAAAGGCCTCTACGTAAGTTAATGTTTCAAAGGTTGTACATATTTATACACTGAATCCACAATCCCTTCATACTTATCCAGGCTTAGAACTGACTACACTAAAAAATAAAAAAGTAAATAGAAAAACACGAACATTGATACGTAATCAAGCAATTCATCGCACCAAAAGAGGCGCGCGGTCTGTTTGAAGATAGATAATTGCAAACTATTTTTTAATGTAGGCGTATTTAAAAAGTGGAATCACTCTATTTACAATAATTAAACTATTTACAAAAATACTCACAAATCTATTTACTCGGTGTCAACACATTCGGAAATAGTCTCGCGGACTCACGGCAAGCTTCAGACAGATTGTCACCGCACCGAGCATAAACACGCACCATTTCGGTATATTCAATGTTAGTGTATCGATTTGACATTGTGATTTATGAAACGAACGCGTCACTGGGACAACTAACACATGCTGGGCGCACACGCAAGCAAATTTGCGACTGACATGACCCGTGTTACACAGTAGCCAAGCACATGTCGCCACGCCCGCTCACCGCGCCGCAGACCCCTTTCTTCGTTAGTAGCGACACAAGACGCCGCGTACTACGTAAGTCTGTCTTCGGTCGCCTTTGTCAGCGTGGCGCGATCGTCGCCTTACGAAGAGTTAAAAAGTTCAGAACTGCAAATCTGATTTTTATTTTTTTTGTATGGGAAAAAAAGTAATTGAATTAGAAAAAGTCGTACAACAAAAGATGTCTGTCTTGATAAATCAAAGCCACCCTTAAGAGGCTGTGCGTTAGTTACCTATAACCCTGTATATACTCGTATGAACAAATCGAACTACACCAGATGAACACTAAAACCTTTTTACATATCGAAAGACGATGAACAATTTACAACCCACCTGATTGTCATTGGTAACTGTCAAGGGTTACCTTTTTTTTTTAATTGGGGACAATCCTCATTTGGCCGTCCCGGCTGACATAGGGGATGGTAACCGGGGTGTGCTGGAATTTTACCGACTAAAAACCCCAAGTTGACCTCATCTGCACTAAGACGGGACTGTGGGCCCTGTAATCAACTGCTCCACAGCCCCGCCGTAAAAAGAGAGTCAAGGGTTACCTATAACCAAGTGCACTCGCTTGGGCCTTCTGCGTTTCGGGATCAGCTTGTGTATGTCCAGTAGCTCATATGCCTAGAGACCTTCAGTCGTGGTATATGTGGGCCGACATGACGACGGAAATTCAATAGATTTTCGTCCTTTAATTGTCGCTTATGTTTTTGGAATACACCGTACTTACCATCAGGTGCACTGTAGTGACTTTGTCGAACCAGTGTAAAAAAAAACAATATCAGAAATGATCTGAGCATGCTGTCGACCTTGAACAAAAGGAAAAGAAAAAGAAGTCATAAATGGGTGTTCCCAAAAGGCAAAAGGTCAAGGCCAGAGACTATGACGGGAGTTCCATCCACGATAAGATGTATGCATAGCCTACACAATGGCGGACGCAAGAGACGCATCTCTCAGAGTGGAGAAGTTTTGTGTAGCGCAAGTTGACCGAGTTTGGGACGTGACGTAAACTTAAGCAGGATAAAAAGCCTCATCTATTTGAAGTCTGTCCACTTATAGTCCCTTCGTATAACTATGTCGGCGATGTCCTGACATGTCCATCGTGACAAAGGACATTCCACGCTAAAATTGGTTACGTAAGACATCAGCAAGCTCACCTTCGTTGAATGGGGATGCAAGTCATATCTACTTGATTTGGTTTGGAAGTGTCACTAAGGATGACGTCGACCAAGCTTTTTTCATCACTTAACGGCCTATTTCGTAAAAGCTAAGTCTTGCTACCTATTTATTAACCGGCTATCTATATAGGAACACTATCGACCACCGTAGAAGCACAAACAAGTCAAATATGAACTAATTTCAAAACCTCACTCTTTTTTCGCTGCCCGCTTCACGTGAAATGGTCTTATAGATAAAATAATAATATATATTCACCCTAAATCAGTACCAAGTGAGCAGAGATACATCAATGGCTGTTTTCACTTTATGCTTATATGTCGTGCCCAACGTGACCGATACCACAGCTAATCACCGTTCTCAAGGCACTCACACATGGCATTTATTATTAGATGCCATGTAGATTTCCTCACAATGTTTTCCTTTACCGGTGACCAAGCGGTTCAAACTTACAACCATTTGCATTGCCACACGCGGATACCAATTCATTTTCAACTAAACTACCACAGCCACTAACTAGTATCAGGTAAAATGGTAAATGAAAAACAATGTAAAAATAAAAAAAATAGTTTAAGGTTTGGTTTTATTTTTGTCTGATTGTGGGGACGTCTGAGATGACTCAATTCATCTGGTCCTTCGCGTAGAAAGCAAGTGATCGATACATCTATGTGTCTACACCGAGAGGAGAAAGCACAGGTGGCTGAAGCAACGCGGCCGACCCATCGATCTCGGTAAAAATACGACAATACCGCATATTGCCTACGCGCGCACATTTAACCAGCTCACACGTTACATGAGCTATAGCGTTTTTAACTCTCCCCAACCTCATGTTAATTTTGATGAAAGATATTTAAAAATAAGCAACTGCCAGAGTGTCTTCTTTCTTTCGGTGGGTTCTGCTTTTCGAATTGTTAGCCTGGTGAATATCTTTTTTAGCGGTCTAATACTGCTTGAAATACGCTTATTTAAATAAAGTTATTTTAAATTTGATATAGAATACAAGAACAGCATTAACGCGAAATGAACCTTGGCTATCGACGTGGATAGTTGACAGGATTTGATTAAGGATCAGGATTGATGGTAGAGAGAAATAGATCACCGATAAGTATAAAGTCCGTGATACCAATTGGATACTTTAGTTCGTAAACGTAACGTGCGCCATCCGAGGGCTGCTAATATTGATAATACAGGAATTTTAGTAAATATGTATTTTTGGGCTGTATCTATAGACTCCAATGTAAATAACTTTTAAATTTAATAATTAATTAGTACAAAAAATATACCTCATCCACTAAAAATTATTCGTTTTTTGTTGAATTTTAGTACTGTTTAATACATTGTAAATGTTTTCTCAATTCTAGTTTAGAGGATAAGTACTATATTTAAAAACTAATTCATCATGAATGCATGGTTGTATATTTAAATAATCTGTACTCCATTATTGAAAATGTATGTTCTTGTCTGTGGAGATCACCTTTATAAGGTAAAGAAATATTTATTTGGAGATTTATTTCCGATTATTTCACTCGCTCAAAGGGCTGCGGCCTAAGCATTGGCAAGCCAGTGCTTAGCCGCCCCTGTTCTGAACGGAATGTATTTCGCTATTTCTTCTGGAGCATGATACCTACCTTACCGTACACAACACGCGACCGCCAGATAAAATACGCACGATGCATGATATCCCGCTGTAACCTGTTCCCTTAGTATCTATTGGTAAAGTGAATTTATCAACAACGTCTACCTAAATAAGTAAATATTATGCCGAAGCTGGTGCTAGTATATGCTGAGGTGATTTCCCTTTGGCGCATCACTACAACGCAGGGTATTTGCTGTTTCTGCTTTCAATCATAATTACACTATTCTTCTGTGAAGTATGTTATGTCTCAAATAAATGTTTTTCGATTTCTGTTTTCTATGACCTATTTACTTTATATTATTTACATAGTAATAATTGCCAGGATCTCGATTTATTTTAGGTCTAATAAAACACATGGTTAATTTTTTTTTTTTTTGTTATATTTCTAATATTTAACTGTGTTTATTTAATTATTAGTGAGAGGTAAATCGCCTTTATTACATATTCCTCCTGTATATATGAATAGTGCTCCACTTCGTGTTGTTACGCATTTTAAATACCTGGGGCGTGTTGTAACGGAATGGCTTACTGATGATAAAGATATTGATAGGGAGCGCAGGGCGTTGGCTGCTCGTTGCAGTATGCTTGCCCGCAGGTTTGCGCGCTGCACGAAGGATGTAAAATTAACATTGTTTAGGGCATATTGCCAGTCCTGCCAGTCCGATTCTGTAGTGCGTCGGGTATGTTTGCCGAGGCAGGATTGCATGATTTTCATGCAGTTATGCGTCGGCGGTGTGCTTCGATGCTGCAGCGTTTGAGGGGCAGTACTGATGGCATTTTAAGTATTTTGTCTGAGAAAGTGGATGGGCCTTTCATTCAGTTTTGGGTGAAGAAGCTCATCCACTCTGGTATTTATTTAAGTAATTAATATTAAGTTTTAAATTTTATGTATTTTTAATTTAAGAAATACGAAATAAAGTTATTATTGTTATTGTTATTGTTATTAGCATTATGTTAAACAATCTAGGTATAGGTCGACAGTACAAATGTAAAGCGACTCGCAAATCGTGTCTGACTCAGGTAAAACCCTCCGGCTGCGTTATGCCGCGTTAAAACTTTATACGCCTCAATATCAGATAGCGGGTTAAATCCAAATGTATCTCGAACAGCGAGTGCAAAAGGCTGCTCATAAAAAACGCGGCCCGCTTGATTACGGAGCCGCTGTGAGTTTATGGCGCACCTAATCAGTGCTGTCAACTTATGTTAAAAATTCCCTTTAAAAATATGAAATCGCTCTAAAAAATTAATGTCAAACATTTATCATATCTAAGACATCCTTATCATCATTTTCATATCTTCCTTTTTTTCTACAGTGACATGGAAAAGTGGATACATATCATATTATAGTGTTTACAGTGTAATATAAAATCGCTGGCCACCAACAAGAGTTGAGGGATCAATGATTGCCACTTATTATTACAATCTTTACTTGTTTTTTTAAGTTTGGCTGCACTATGTCAACACTTCACGAGTTACTAATCTTTTATAAGCAACAGTAGCCACTTTCTATCAGATATACTTTTTACCACCTATACTATATTGGCACATCGTTAGACACGACACACGTGACCACCCCACTCAGCAATTTCTGGCAGACACTTTTTTTTGACTTGGTAAATTGGTGTTGGCCTGGTATTGGTGGTAAATCTTTACCAGGCGAGCTAGGCTGTCACTTAATGTGCACAGCCAACGAGGTTGGAAGAAGTAAAAGAATTACTTATAGTGATTTACTAGCGTTGGGGTGTAACTACCTTGAGAAGTAACGCCAAAGAAACGCAAGGCCACGTAAGAATTGTAACCATCGATTCTAACGAGCGTAATATGAATATATCCAAGAAAAAGGAGAGGCATGTGGCTCACTATCCCCACTATTCTATACTAAACGGCGGTACTGTAAGATAATGGAACTTAGATTTAAATTACACCATGATGGAAAAAATTCTAAAAACTGCAATTTTAAAGAAAGAAAAGAAAGAAAGAAAACGTTTTATTAGCAGCAGCCAGACAGAAGTGACAACATGATACAATAGAGAACATGAAAATCCAAAAAAAAACATAATAAATAAAAAATCACAAACAATACACAAGAAAATCTAGGCCGCCGCCAATAAGGCCCCTTTCTCAGGTTGTGCTACAAAGCACTAGACTCTGCAGCGCTGGTATTCTGACAGGGCCTTGCCGAAAAACCGAATACAATTTGATATTTCAATTTTCAATTTTCGTACAGGAATCACCCTACATTTGTGGGTGATGCTCGCAAGTTGGCAGCACTACGTATTTCGCGTGCCTCGATGCTGGCGCGCCGCTACGACGACGCGAGGGTAGTTTTTCAGTCGGCGAACAAGCCCCCGCCACATAAATAAGTGATCACGGCCCCGCAGCCCCGGCCCGCTCACCCCGCTCGTAAACTAAGCGCAGATAGCGAGAGGACTTAATGGCTGATCGGATTTTGATTAGCGCGGGCCGGCGACGCAGCCCGGCACCCGGAGCCGAATTTGAATAGATAAGTGGGCATCCGAGGACGGCCTCTCGCGACCGTAATTTACATACTTACAGGCTTTCTGCGACCGTGCGCGGTGCCAACTTATGGGCGTCGCGCGGACCGATAAAGTTGAAATAAAGCTTCGGTCATCGATTCGGTCGCTCCAAGGCCTTTTTCACCAACCTCTGTTTGTTATCGTCCGCCAAGGGCCGGTTGGTCATAATTTTTCGCGCCCGGTTTTTTATGGTCACACGATTAAGCGTCTACATCGCATCTGAAGATGTAGAGTCTAAGAACGTCATCGTCCGCAAAGGATGACAGTTCATTGCCAGACACCGTTCTAATGCTGACCTAAGGCCGCTAGGAAACGGCGTGGGATCATCATGCAAAATGGAAATAACCTATATTCATAAAGCATTTCGAAACACGTCAATAAGAGCGAATTTCACATGAAATTCGCTGTCAGTGTCCGTTTTTACAGTTTCGTATAATATGAAAATTATACCTATTTCTGATTCATTAAAAAGTTGTTTTTTTTTATACTGACTCGACACAGTGACTGCACTATGGTGCATCAGGTATGCCTGACGGTAAGCATGGTGCAGTCCAAAAAACGCCAACGACTATCGACAGCCAAGAAAAACCCCATCGGTAGTAACGGCGATCATGCCGGCCTGCACAAATATCTCTTCACACTACGCTCAAAAGATCCCATATCATAGGATGGTGAAAACACGCTCGCTAGAAGACCATTCCACAGCCCAACGACACGGCAAAAAAGGAGTTAGAGAACTTCTTAGTCCTGGCCGGGATGTGAGATACCGTATAGTTGTGACACCGCTAACCCGCGCGCGTGGTTCTATTCAGGAAGGGAGAGGGTGGAACAAGGTAAACTACTTTTCAGAACACCCCCTATGATGCAGACGGCAGAAAACGCTATATTTTCAATTTGTCTTTTTCGCAGAAAGAGTGCTATGTAAAACTATACCGACTTTCTATTTGCATGTTCATCGTACTTATAAGTACACAAGAGAATTCCGAAATATGACAGGAAAAAGCGAATTACATTAACAAGCCTTGCTCTATGTATTGTTGTCGTGATCCTTAAGGCGGCTCGAGATACGTGAACATTCGTGAACCTACGTTAACAGGGGTGTGGTTGATTTTCACGTCTGTTTATATCTTGTTATTCAGCGTAAAGCAAGATTTTGTGACCTCAGTAGGGCAAAGCAAATATTTCATTGATATTGATTTAATACGTATATTGACACACCCGCATTTTAACCTTAAAGTCATCAGCATTTGCTAACGTGTTAACGGTACTATCCTCAATTATTGTGAGCAACACCCACCAACGGTCAGGTCCCCACCATTCAAATTCTGTTATCTAAAGGCCACACGCACAGCACTAAGACATCATTCGATCGGCAACATTTGCCCGGTGCACGTGTTGCGAAGTAGTCGTTTGCAGTGTATATTTTGTTTGACCCTTTTGTTAAATTACAATCGTTAATTCCATAGTCAATCAAATTGTAAAAGAGAAGTAGAAATGGATTCTGAAGACTTTTCCATATCATTATCATCACATCATCGCCCGCGCCTATACATATAAACATACAACTATTTCATTGTTCTTCCTTAAAATATGAACAACAGTATTTAATTTAGGAGGTTTACCCAAAGAGTTAAGAAATGTAAAAAACTCACATTCACGCGTCAAGACTGGCCACTTTCTTAGGTAGAACAACATGAAAATTCACCGACCTATCGCGAGTTGACGCATCGTATTCTCCAGATTGTAATTAAATTATGCCGATCCTGTGTTATATTTGTATCAAATCAAACACTACTAAGGTAAACACATGATAAAACAGAATGAGCGAGAATTATTATAGCTTACACAAAACGTAGAAAATATGTTGCATCAAATTACCCGCGTTTTGTACTAAATTAGACTGCTATATATTTTTATTTCATGGCTTTATCCTACTGAAGTCGCAGAGCCTTGTTAAATCTAGTCAGTCAGTCAGTCTGTTATTATTCGTCTCGAGTTGGTGTTTCGTCCGCGTTAGGATATTTCTTTAGTACCAGTGAATGTGAATAAAAACAATCGCTCGCATCTACGAATTTCACGGCATGAATTCACGCTGCTATTACGGCGTGAATCTGGAACCGCCATAACAAAATCAAAATATTTGTTATAGGCTGACAAGGAGCAACAATTTTTTGCGGCCGATTTAATCGGTCCGTGCGCATTGCCGGGACCGGCTCACACGACCAATGCTGTTATCTCTTCCCCGAAATTTTGATGTTTAAAGTTTCAGAGCTACAGCAAACTACCATAACGATCCTTCATACTCTTATTCCTTCTGCCGACGTTAACAAACAGCGGATCTTGTTGTTTATCTAACTTCAAAACTTGATAAGGACAAGTAATTATTGTAGTTCTAAAGCGCCGCCACACATTATACATTCCGGCCGAAGGTTCAGCTGAGTATCTAGCCAAAACAGATGATATATGAGCTTTACTGACATCAAAATTTGCTTTCTGTATGTTTTTACAGTGACAGACAACCAACATCTTTCAATAGTCCCCACGATCAAGCCGGCCTACACAATTATCTCTTTAAAATTTGATTAAAGAACTTAATATAGTAATACGAAGGGAATACGGTCGCCGAAAGATCGTTCCACAATGTATTACACGGCTAAAGTAAGAGTCAGGAAACTTGTTAGTTCTAGCTGAATTAACAGTCCCCGTAAAACTGTGTCATTATAATTCAGCGAGCATGGCAATTTTATTATAGCATTATCGTTGACTCCTAATCGTTCCTTTGTCTAAAAGCTGAGGCTCCAAAACAAAATCATAATATAGTATTGTGTTTGACTGTACAGCTTCGCTCCTGATGGTCGTCGCCGCGGTTTCATGCTGTTGAAGTAGATATAACAATACTTGATTTGTTAGTAAGCAGATCGCGGTTGAACGGGAGTCGCGAGGGGCGGGTGGCTCCCACCCAAGCTCCCTCGCGTTTGTTTAGTTTGGCAGGTAAAGTGCTGAGGGGGGCGATACGTGTCGCGTGGGAGCGATCGCCTGACGTATCGGTCGGCGCGACGAATAATTGAGGTACAAAGGAAACACGCGAACCCGCCCGAACACATTCCCAATATACACAGATCCGTTGCGTGCGTAATAAACCAGCATAAAAACAATACCTAGACTTGGTCAATTATTTTCATTTTATTTTATTGTAAAAAAAATATGGATTATGTATATTAGCTATGAAGCTAAACTAAATCATGGCCCTTTGTATATATGTATATTTGTGCAGAAAATTCTCATCAAACTATTCTCGCGCATATAACTGCTAAAAAACATATAATACATCTAGTCAAATAATGTATATTGGAAACAACCATATTCTATCAACTATAGTACAGTCAAAATCTATTATAACGACATCGAAGGGACTACTCATATTTAGTCGTAACAACCAGTGATGTTTTCGAGATACTAAGTTTATTTTTTTTGCCAGGACATTTGTTCTGGATCAATATTATCAGTATGTTGTTCTAAACGATGTCGCCATAAACGGTTTTGCTGTACTTTAATTGTAGTATGTTGATGAAGCAGCAATAGCAGGCATCAGCAGCACCAATATCATCAGTCAAAACGGTTGCTTTATAAAGGTTTGTACGAAGCGTATTTCGACAACGCATTACATGGTGCTGGTAGCACCTCATACTTTTGTTAGCAAAATAAACTCCACACAGATCTTTGCGCACCAGTGATATTGTTCGTTGCCAGCCTCGGCAGCGTGCTTCAATTGCTTCCTTCAACATACCGCCTTATCACTTCCAAGCGATAGATTCTAGAAGCCACAAAACTAAAAATATACTTCCTTGTGCGGTGTTTGTGCTAAAACTATCAATAACGAATAGAAACCAACTCTTCCATCATCCCAATTAACTTTACGTGCAGTCCACACCCGCATTGAGGCATTACCGACTGCGACATAAAGCCGCGCCCACGCTAGCGGGCGAGAGCGGCGCTGTATAAAAGCCCATCAAAGACCCGGCTGGTACATAAAGCGAGCGTCGTTTTACACTCGCTAGAACGCGGCTTTATGGCAGACCATCCAGGAATTTTGCGCGTAATGAGGAACTTGAGAGTACCACTGTCCCGCTCTTTGTTACAAGTATTTATTTTATGACAAGTAATTTGCGCACCTATCAATTTACAATCATATATATTCATCTCTATTCCCAAACGTCACCGTGCTACCATTTACGCATAATTCAGCCAAGGCCTTGATCGCACTACAAAATTTTACCGTGCAACATTTATTTGTAAATTCTGTAATACTTAAAATCCGTAAATACTAACAAACAAATTCGCTTGATATTGTTTCTTACAGAATGAGATCACCGCGGAAAAGTAACTCGCGGTAAAAATTGGCTGTGCGATCCAGACCTAAAACTTATTTATAATATTATTAGGCCACAAATAAAGGCCGATTTTTTTAATATTTTCCTCTAAAGAGTGACATTACAGTCCCAAAGTCCCGGTCTATATGCAGAAGTCACCTTGGGCTTAGCCGGTACAAATCCGACACAGTTCGGACGCTAACCCCATGTGCGACCAGGAGAGTCGGATGAGGATTTTCCCCAAAAAAGCGCCAATTTTGAAAGTATTTCGCACCTTTTTCTTTTTACTAACCTGGTCAAAGCTCCTGCATAGGACTATCAAGGACGCTATGAGGGCAGCGACCCTGGTGTGTCAGACTCCTACTGACTAAAACCCCGGTGTGTCCCTCTTGCTCTCCCCGGGCCTGGGAAACCAAATTCATCCAGACGCCCAGGGAACGAAAAGCCTTGTTAAGGCTACCTCTCTGCGAGGGAAGGGGAGTAAAAAACCCATCTTCCAAAACCTCCCTCTTATCCGGGCAGCAGATTCCCTCAAGTCTACTACCAGGGAATATAGCGCACCTGGATGAATACAAGCCGGATTCGCTAGTACAACATAAATAAACAAAAGAGAACAGCAATTCGAAAATAAGAAAAATTCGTCGATCGATAATCAATAGTAGCGGCCACGTAGAAGCGACCATCTATTTTGGCTCTTGGCATTCTACCTGATCTCAGCCGTCTGAGCTCGCGCGGCACTCCAACTTGATGATTGATCTACTTATAACGTTGCACTGTACGCCTCGCAGCGGAGTCAGGAAGTATTGAATTACTTTCTACAATCATTAAAACACGGAGCTACGTCTTACACTTATTTATTACGAAATGGATCTAATGTTGTATTAGCACCGCGACGAACACGCAATCAGTTCCCCTGAGTGTTGGCTGAAAATCAGCGCTGGATGGCGCGTACAGCGTCGCTCAGCATACGCTGAGCCGAGTGCTCTTTGAGATGGGTAGCAGCACACAGGATGATACATGATGTAATGTTATGTACTATTCTTTCATTATTGTTTTTATACAAATATGTTTGTTGTGTGTTCTTTGTCTCAATAAACTTTTTCGTTCTTTCTTTCTTTTACAAAAGACGGCTGAAACCAGATGAGAAAAGCTGAAGAATGGGCTTAACAGTGCTTTTTAAGAGAGGCCTCTGTCCAGCAGTCGACTAAAAGCCTGATTATGACGATCATAATCATTAAAGGGGTTCATAAAAAATCACCCTGTGACATACTTTTTAGGCTCTGAAAAGATTTCCAAAGAAAAACAAGGAACCCTTATAAAATAATTTTTTGCCTGTGTGTCTGTCAGATCTTCAAGAATACCAGGAGCCATTAAGTTAAAATTAATACTAAATACTCTAGTTTGTACTTTCTAGAATCTGAGTAAAACCAAACTTCTAAGTCGGCAACTCGACACAAGTACAGCGAATCTACTTTATAAACTGAGTCTGGAAAATGAGACGATTCGGTTAGCGCAGTAGTAGAAGAACGATTGACTCCTATGTTACGTGTTGTTACTTCGTTCCTCAAACGGATCATACATTTATTTAGCACACAGATGTTTACTAAGTGAGAGTGTTTGTGGATGTTAACAGTGTTTGTACACACTCCAAAAACATAAGATTTTAGTAAAGTGGGATAGCGTTTAAAAAATTATTAATCCATCGATATTCGTCGTAATCAAGCAGCTGAAGAGACTCTTGCTTTGAGTTCTTTTGAAGAACTTAATAATTAGATTGAAGGGCCATGCTACCCAGAAGATAATTCCAATGCGATGACCCAGCAAAGCTAAGAGGCAAAAATCTTTTTACTGCTTGTCTGCATTTTCTCAGATAATTATTTTATTTCTTTAAAGGTTGTTATTGCCCTTATAATTATCACTTGATATGTTACGCGTGACCCTTATGTAAGATGATGGGCACCTTAACAAAACTAAATTACGACCATAGTATAGGTAGTGGGCAGATCATAGCAGTAGCGTTCATTCCATAGATGCATGAAAGCATTGCATGCCCTAACGATAAATAAGTCTGGAATAAATTGATTAAAGTTAAACAAAACAGGAAATATTTATAATCATATATATTCTATATTCACGCCATCTATCTTTCCTATGAAAGCAAGTAAATATTTACTGTGATAATATAATATTCAAATGAATTATGCAAATTCTGCCTACCCTGTCTAAATATTCTATGCACGTCACTGGATCATAGTCATTTGTCTATTGCCTTTCGGGATCATCTCCTGAAGGAAGTGGTCGCGCAATTGGCCGAACTGGGTCATGACCGTAGGATACAAGTGGAAAGACA
The DNA here is from genome assembly GCA_036320925.1 of Automeris io. NCBI lineage: Eukaryota > Metazoa > Arthropoda > Insecta > Lepidoptera > Saturniidae > Automeris > Automeris io. The sequence continues at coordinate 2,970,289 of JAUDJH010000018.1, forward strand.
GTTATTGTGACTCGCTTCGACATGTCACGTTTCAAAATCAGCCTGTGTACCTTCAGTTATATATATATATATATACTTAGAAACCTTCGATCGTAGTATATGGTGGCTGAAATGGCGACCAAAGATTATCAATTGATTCTCATCTGTTTGTAGTAGTTGTCGGCCTTGGACTATACTATACTTTTAATAAGGTGTACTGTAGTCACTATATCCAGCTGGTATGAAATAAATTATGTCTAGTTACGTACCTGAAAGCCTTTTAACGAACAAACAACACGACGATATCGACTTTCAAATAAATTAATAATTGTTAGCGGCAGTTGCCTTTACAGCCGGGACACGTGATGACTTACGGCGGCGGTGCGGCGCCAGAGCGTTATCGCTCCGTGGTTTTACATACAAATGTCTATAGTGCGCACACGGTGCGACGCGACGCCGTCCGCATGCGCATCGAACTTACGCTTGACGGGAGGAGGTGGAGAGAGGCGAACGAGTTGCAATGATGGAACGGTTTAGTCTTTTCCGATACCATTTTATTCCATAATGCAAAAAATCTTTGTGTTACGGCACCGCAGTGCTGTCGCAACGCATCACGTGCGCTGGCTCTTAGACTATACTATAATTAAAATTAAAAGTAATACAGCTATTTTGGAAAAGAAAACACTCCGGAATAGAAATGGTTCCTTTGACATTATTTTACTTTTGTTCTAATGAGAACAAGTCTATGATTTTTTAGGCGTCATCGACCGCATATACTCTCGTATTTATACGAACTAATAATTTCCTGAAATTATAGAATGCTTATTGCATATTGAAATGTGGTTGTGTGATTAATACCGAAGAATATTCCAAGAAAATGACGCAGGCTTCAATCATCTCCGAGTTTATAAATCGAACACGAAATCAAGAAGATTTGTCTTTCATCTCAACTAAAGTTATTTAGGTAAGACCACAGTCCATCTTACCCTTGTGGTCTACTTCTTAGGTAATGATATTGTCAGTACAGCAAAAGTTATGTCATACAATGACACTTGACCTGTCAGAATTGCAGTGTACATCATCATTTAACCAGGCCAAATTCCCCCAGCGCCTATCTCGAAAACCAGACGTCTTTCCCGACTTACGCAATAGAATTTACGCTTAGCCGAACCGAGGTCCGAGTACTAACGTATCTCACCCACACCCATGCAATTTGTATGAGGACATACGCCCACTCTAACCGGAACCTCCTCATCCCCTGCAAGTACTCAGAAACGAGGCGACAGTGGAGCGCTATCTTCAATGGTCAGAGGTCTTAGTGCGACAAACTATGGTATAGTGCGGTATTGGTCGCCTGACCAGAAAGCGTAGAACTTCCAGACCGGCTGAATTGTAGCTTGTCGCAGTCTACTCGGGAGTTATTAGGGGCATAGTTAGAGGTCTGGGGTGATTGGGCGGTTAACGGAGCATATTATAGTAGGTATGTAGAGGCGAGTGGCGAGCGGGCGCCCGCGGCGTGTGGGTGAGACGTTTACGGCCGGATCGCTGGCCGACGACGATACGGTGACCATGACTCACAAAACAATAGGTCTTCATACATTTTTTTTCTTATTATCATCAACAAAGGTGAATCAGCAAACGACAGGAAACATGTACAAAACTCTCAGTACGCGGTTACTACGCAAAGGCTGCTTGGGAGTTCCCAAATCCAATATAAGTGTACTCACAGTCTAAATAAGCTGTGTTGGTTAGTATGAAGTGTTCTAATGATGTCAACCGTTACTGCATTCTCATCCCTTGTCAGTTGCTGTAATTTTGAATCGCACAGTACTTCGTTCCTACATGTAACGGTGTAGTTATGTTGCGGAGCATATTAAAAAAATATATTTCGAAGAATCGAATGTAGTATATAAGCATGAGATCACCGAGCAAATGGTATGCCAACATAAACCTGGTTCTCTACCGCTCAGCTTTTAACGCAACCTTACAAAAATACGTTTAATCAGGAATAGACACTCGCTAACGAGACATAGCTTGGTAAACTAATCATTTTTCAATGTGTATCTTGATTTATCTTATTCTAAAATGCAAAGCACGCATATAGAATACGTTGCTGGACATATGAACATCGAAAGTAATAATAAATAAAACTAGGTAGAATAAAAGAAGCAGGTGAACAGGGTTTTAACTTGTTCAATTATATCGCGTTAATTGACTAACAGCTTTTAGAAACAAAAATGTACGTGTACAGTTCCCATGCGATAGAAACAAAACTAATATAATGTATTCTATCTCATTTTATTAGATGAAATCCATAAATTTATATAAACATCTGCGTAAGGGTATTGCGTTAACATCTCAAATATTTTGCAAGCCCTTTTTAGTGTCGCTTTTTTGTTAAATCGAGGTTCAAATCACAATTTTTAAAGAAGTTTCAGTTTAAAAATATCCATAGGACAGTATCAAATATATCGTAACTGTTGGACACGTTACTCGCGCGCAACACCGCGTGCGAACGCGTCGCGCCGCGGTCGGCCCCTCGCGTCTCGCCAATTAATTACGGTGGCCATCTTAGCCCCCGGCCTCACACCAGGCCTCTGCCCCCACCGATCCCGACGCCCCGGCTTGCTGACGGACAATAATTGCTGCCGAATCTACGCCGGCAAGCCTCCGTACCGCGCCACCAGCTCGGCTACGAGTTTCATCTCCCTCAACTAATCCCTGGAGAAAGAATGCTAATCTGGCAAGTTTACGGGGCAGTGATAACTTTAGACTCCTTAGTCCTCGACTTGCTAATTAGATACTGCGTATGCCATTGCCGCTAGGACGTCAAACCTCTAATAGGTACAACGAAAGTTCTATATAATTACGTTCTCAAAACTTTAAAACTTAGGTTATTAAGCACTATACTGTGCTGTCATTATTATTAGTGCAGGCAATGCCTTAAACGAAAGTTAATTTACCTATGTGTAATTCTAATCATTTACAATGGAATTAATTAATCCCAGTTTTAGTTTTTTTTAATTACCGCCTAGTTTCGGAAAAATCCTTAATTTCTAAAACGTTTTTAAAGCTATGAATCTTTGATTGCTTACAAGTTCTTCTTTAGTGTCCTAAAGTGTCTTTAAGTTTTAAGACCGTTTTTGAAACTGAGTGTTTGGGCAGAGAATTGAATTATATCAATTACCCACAATATTAAAAGTTATTAATATAATCTGTGTACATTATTATTTAAGAAATAAGCAGATATTTTCTTATTTATTCTAAATCAAATATTATAACAAAATGTTAATTATCTTTGGATTTTTACAAAATTTAATAATCTAGTCTGATATAATCGCGAATTTATATATCTAAAGAAATAGCTTAGATAGGCACTGACGTACGTTTAATTACTATATTTTCTGTGCTTTACGGACTAAGACCTGACTCAATCATATGTGGCGATAGGTGAAGATGAAGTCAATTATGGACCGTGTTCGCCAAACAAATGTTTATTCATTCTTCTTTTAAAAGCTCCCTAAAGCTAAAATTATAAGACCGCGAAAAAACAAACGCAGTGAGCATATTCCACTGCTTTACTGTTCGCATTATAAATAATGAACCAAATTTTTAGTGTTAATATCCACCACGCATGGATGGTGTCCATCACGGCATGTAGATGTTTTGTGGGGAAAAAGCGGATGATGGAATTAGAGAATATTGAAAAATAAATCAACGTTATTTAGTTATCACATTGTTTTAGTAAATGACCGATACAATTAACGACGGTTGTGCTTTACCTTCATCAAAGAATTAGAAAACGTAAAGAAATCACATAACTAATTCATAAACAGAGCAACATGAAATTTCAACGATCCTTAGCGAGTTGACACATAGAAATCACTTTATTTTTATTGCATTATCCTTTTTTGTGACATACATGTATCTATAAATGCTACAGAATTAAAAAAAAATACGATAGAATAAAGTGAGAATGAATGTGCATCACTCCGACGCAGCCTTGAGTTTCTTTCGGCGTTTCTTCTGAAGGTAGTCGCTTCCGAAACGCTGGTAGATCGCCTTTAGGTTTCGTATTTTTGGTCGGCCGCCCAAGTCGAGGGTCAAGGGTGCCCTTGCGTAGCCGCTCAACCAATAAAAATCGCTGGCTGAGCGCCTTCTGCGTTCGCCCACCAAGCTTGGCTTAGTTGTGAAGGCCTTTCCCAGCTGAGCAATACGGTCACTCAGAAAAAAAAAGAAAATGCATACGAAAACATAGAAAATACATTATAACCCTCGCCAAACCTTAGGATCGCGCTAAATATCGTCGCAATATGTTACGTCTATCGTAGAATATCAGTGAACCTCAAAATTATTAATATTTATGCCATTAAAAACAATAATTATTAATATATACATACTATCAAGTGTAAAATCAACATGACCTAAATTCAGAGCGGCTATTAAGTTTGGCGAGAGTTATACTTCCCTTTTATCAGCGGGTTTTGTACTAGATTACTCTTCCATATATTTCTCAATTCCATGACCTTCATATACTCTCGCGTCGTCATATCTCATTAGCTTCAGAGCTACTTGTGGCACTAATGTTCCACACAACTGTACCTATATAAAGTGGTTGGCCTTACTCCGAAGCCTGTCAGTAGCTGCTACTTGTGTTATTATACCTTCCAGTATTTCACAATAAAACTTTAATGCATTGTTGTGTTGAGGTATCAACACTATTTTGTTAAATTTAATATAAATTACCTCATTGACATCCAAAGTATGAGATTAATTCTTATAGATAACTGAAACAGTGTATAAGTAAACCGACAGAACAAAACTAGTATATAGATGTCACCACTGTCTACTCGGGATGTTATACAATAAAACAAACAGGTGCATTTGTCGCTACTTCAAATTTATTAGTACTTTGGTAGAGTATAGAATCGTGTCTTACATAACGATACCGTGATTGAATTCTCTGCCAACGCCATCTGTCGAATATACAAAACTACATCTCACTATCGATTCAACACCGACGCTACAAAGGTCGTGATTTTTAGCATTATTGTTCAGAAAATCTATACTAATATTAATTATATGTTCTTTGAACTAACTACAACCATACAGAAACTTTTCAAAAACCATTTTCCGTTAACTATCTTGATACACCTGGTAAATATTTCAAGGAAGTAAATATTAATAATGCAATATTTTGAAGAAAAAAAAAAACAGAATGATGGGATATGAACAAATATTTTCGAAAAAGTTATAAATATCTCAACAAGTCTTAAAACGATAACTTTTTATTTCAAATCAGAATTTAACTTTATATACAAGTTCTGACAATTTAATTACAAAATAAAACTCATCTTGTATGTAAGATTCTTCAGTTGAGATTTATAGACGCGACTTTAACTTAAGCTTTACTTAAACATTACAATTTTTATTACTCAATGAATGTCAAAGGATTTGGTAGCTCACCGATTTCGTCAACATGGACTTGGCTCTGCGAATACTATGGCTATACTCGTTCCTATTATACATATATTCAATTTTTTGTCAAAATGAATTTATTTTTTGAGAGTTTTGCTTAGCAAAATCGAAATAGCGTCTATAAATCTCGGCCATATTATTACTATATAAATAATTCATTATTCATATAATAATTAACAAAAAGTGAATTTTTAAAACCATAGTAAAACTAATCATCGTTTTATAATAAAGTTCCCCATTGTTACGGAATTTTAAACTTGACCAGTGTTAACTAATTTCGCAGTATCCCTTTGTTCTCGATAAGATTCTTGAAGTATTTATTTACGTGAAAAGCGAAACATGTGCACAGTGCACAGACAGACAGGACACGCGCAAAAAACGCGACAAAAACTGTTTTCTAAGCGTCCGCGATTGACTTACGTAGATCGCTCGCGGTGTAGCGAGCTTTCACGCCGCACACAGACGCGCGCGCATACCGGGCCAGATGCGGCACGTACAGGGACGGTATCATGCCAAAGTGACCAAAGAACCTAGAAACATATTAACAACTAGTTTGCCTGGGGATCCACATTGTTCCAAACGCCCGGAGAGCGAACCTGATGGTTCTATGAAGAATTTTTCTCCGGGTTAAAAAATAATGTACGCATTCATAGCAGTTCTTTCAATTTCAGTGTTTTTTTTTTATACCGACTCGACACAGTGACTGCACCATACCTGATGGTAAGCATGGTGCAGTCCAAAAAATGCCAACGACTATCGAAAGGTAACAAAAAACCCATCGGTAGTCGCAGCGATCATGCCAGCCTGCACAAATATCTCTTCACGCTACGTTTAAAAGATCCCATATCATAGGATGGAGGGAACACGCTAGCCGGAAGACCATTCCACAGCCCAACGACACGGCAAAAGAAGGAGTTAGAGAACTTCTTTGTCCTAGCCGGGATGTGAGATACCGTATAGCTGTGACACCGCGAACCCGCACGCGTGGATCTATTCAGGAAGGGAGAGGGTGGAACAAGGTTAAGCAACTCCTCAGAACACTCGCCATGATACAGACGGTAGAAAACGCTCAGTGAGGCCACATCTCTGCGCAACTGAAGCGGTTCAAGATGTTTAGTTACTTCAGGATCATTCACAACGCGAACAACCCTCCGCTGCAACCTGTCCAGGGCATCAAGTAAGTACTGGGCAGAACCGTCCCAAAGATGCGAACAATATTCCATGAAAGGCCTGACCTGAGCCTTATATAAAAGAAACAGTTGATTTGGCGTGAAAAACCGTCGCACCCTATTTAGGACACCAAGCCTACGTGATGTTGTAGAGATGACAGATCCTAAATGATCCCTAGGATTGAGATCACAGCGGATATTCATACCTAAGATACTTAGGCTGTCGCATATTGCAAGTGACACATTCTGGAGAGAAGGAAGGGGGTTTCCTATAAGCAATCAAATGCGGTCAAAATAGACCGAAATTTTAATCAAAGCAGATTCTCTTAAAGGATTTTGTTTCCTTTTTTTATTATTCATAGACGAACGCTTGACCTCAATCACGCCTGGTGGAAGGTGAAGATGAGTTCGATGATGAAACGCGTTCGCCTAGCAAATGCCTAGTCACTCTTCTCTTAAAGACTCCCAGGTCATAAGATCGCGGAAATATGGCCGCTGGAAGCCCATTCCACTCCTTAGCCGTTCGCATGATGAATGGAGAAGCGAATCTTAGATAATGAGAGTACATAAATATGTAGCTAATAATCTAAATGTGGTAATGAATCATTTAAAAACAGCATAATGTAACATGTTAAAATGTAAGCATTCGTATAGTTAGTACAGCAACCAGCGAGGTTAACGGTTTTTTTAAAACCCCTTTCGGTGTAATATTGTGGTCACTCAGCATACGCCATACTATATCGAGGTTGTCGCGAATGTTATACGTTAGTTTAATATCTCGATCAGTTGCTTTAGGTTATTTATTTTGACAGTATTGTGAAGAAAACAAATTTTATTTTATTATTGATATTTGCCATTGCATTAATATTCTTAAACTTCTTCTCAACACCTTCACAATATACTAGGGTGTCCTAGTTTGGGTGTCAGCTGATTTTTAATGTGCTGTCTTGTAGTTGTTTGTCGAATAAATATATATATTTTTTTTATAATATAAAGGATGTCATTTTTAACATATATGATACTTAAATGAGTTCGATACTGGATTTTGAACGTTTTGAAATTACGATAATAGCTATTTACTACGTAAATTAAACAAATTTGTTGAACAAAAAACAGTATTGCATAACATCTTCCCAAATACGTGCCAGTCAAAGAGTCTTCGGCACGCGTGTGCACTATCTAGCACCGAGCGGTACCCGAAAGCTTCATGCCAATTAAATTTTACGAGTCGTCGCCGCGTCGTGTCGTAAACTCGAACAAGTTTTACTCCTACGCGACTCAATTTAACTGCATTCAATCTTCGACATCATTTGCCTATCAATGCATCATATTAAAAATTATTTCATGATATTTACAATAAATAAGATTACTGTATACATGTCTAAACCAGGACCTCAAATATTCTGTAGTTTTATATTTGTACATTTTTTGAAAAACTAAAAACAAAATTATATTTAGTATTTTGATAAATAATCCTTTATAGTTCATAATGATTGTTCAGTTTCTTTTGTAAAAGACATCAACGATACGCCTAGATAATATTTTCGTTGCAATAAAATTATTTTATTTCTTATTAAATATTCACATTAATTAGATGTGTTTCTTTTAAATTACAATTCATTAAGGCACATTTTTCCTTTCCTGATGGTAAGCATAGTGCGGCCCAAAAATGGACGACTACCAACAGTAAAGAACAACCTATTGGTAGGATCAGCAATCATGCCAGCCTACACAAATATCTCGTTTAAAAGACCCCATATCATAGGATAGTGGGAATACGCTCGCCGAAAGACCATACCACAGCTCAGCGACTCGGCAAAAGTAAGAGTTAGATAACTTCTTAGTCCTAGACGGTATGTGAATTACTGTACCTATGACTTCGTTGTAAAGCTGTTTACCTTGATGTGAATTGTTACCTTGATGGACATTCTTTCTTGTAAACAACAAAAAACAGCTGAAGAGTTTTGCCTATAAAGCATAGAAATAAAAGTTTAACACGAAACCGTTGCCATTCCAATATTTAAATTTAATAAAATTTTCATTAGCCGATATCCACCGGCAGAAGTTTGTTAAAGTTATCTCTACGAAGACGGTGTCCGGCCGGGCACATATTAATGAGGGCAGGTAGCCGAGGGGGTGAAGGGCGGGGATTGCTCGGCGGCTCTGCCGTAGCCATGGTAACTTGACGCGGCCTCGGGCGCAGTATCACAGAAGGCCGCGGCGCTCCGGATCAGGGATCGGAGTAGAGATGTGACAATGTATGCTAATTACCCGGGATCCCGGAATAATCCCAGTCAGAATATGTTATAACTTTTGCTTTGTAAGCTCACTAGGCTTTTTCGCTACAGAACGCTATTGATTCTATCATTAGATAAACTACCTTTCAGTACATTTTTTATAACCTAGGAATCCGATGTAGGATGTATTGGACCGTTAAAACGCCGTGAGGGTGGAGGTTCTTATGTGCGAGACTCCTGCAAGGTAAAAACCCCCTGGATGCCCCACAATTCGTTGTTGAGCTGGACTGAGAATCCATATTACTCCTAGGACTCGGCGATACCTTAGGCTAACTGAATTACGTTTTACGTTAGGTTTTACATCAATGAAACCGACCTCTGAATAAAACGTAAATGTGATAAAGTAATTGTTTCCAAGGAAAAAAAAAAACAGAAATATAACGTAATGCATCCAAGACCAAGTGAATAAAAACTATTCAATGCTAAAATTTCATACTTAGTTCATTCATTCCGGAAATCTTTGCTTATCCATATGTATATCTATATGTGAAATTTCGATTTTTTTCTACTATATTACTAAAATAACTGATGCAAGATTTTTTATGTAGGCACGACCAAAGTGACTAAGCTACATTTGATGGAAAGTACAGATTATCACAAAAACGATAGCGAAGATTTTATGTACCATGTAAATCAGATCTTAATCGAAAACTACTAGTTCTATAAATCCGAATGAATCTATTTCTCTTTTTACCCCGCTGTTAAGCATACGCTTTTAGCTTAGCCTTAACTTTGTAACCTTAAACTTTTCTAACCCTTGTATAATTCAAATCTAACGGTTGATTCAAATCCCGAAATCCCGGAGCAGCACTAAGCGAGGAACAGCTCTAAAATCGCTTTGCAGCCACCCCTATCTCGCGCGTGGAACTCGCGGGGGTGGCAGGCGGCCGCACCGGCCACGGGGAGGGGTCCGGCACGGCCAGTACGTGCTACGACAAAAAACGCCACTGACCCACGTCCAGAGCCGTCCTGAGCCCATAAAGTGCCGGCGAGCGTAATAAGCTCCCCTTTGCTTGGCTTGCTTTCTCGCAAATGGCGCTCAAAGGAACGCACGTCCTCGCGTTCTAATTTCTATACCATTTGATTCCGACCGACGCGGCGCGCGCCCGGTCCGATAGGGCTATTGATTCCATATTGTTCGACAATCCGTTGTACCCGATCCGCTGTATTTATGGTTAAATCTACAGGGTCGTGTAAGCGAGCGACATTTTCACTTCAATTCGTTCCCAGTATTAATCGCCAACCCTAAAGCATATCTATGTATCTATCTTCACATTTCCCTACTAGGGAAGGGTTACTAGGGTAGGCAGAGAGAATGAAACGCTATTTGTATCCATTTTTAACTAACTTCATCACAAACCTTTTTCGCTTTTTTATCATTAATTAATATATGCACTCTCGCCTATTCCGCGTACACCGGACGTCAGCCTCCTTACTCTAAATTATTATATTAAACTAGCTGTCCCGGCAGACCTTGTTCTGCCCTATTTCTCTAAAATAAAGTCACGTTGTTTTTTTTATGTTAATAGCTATTGGCCTGTCGGCTGTTTTTTGAAAATTGTTTGAAGGAACCTGGCCTTAATGCTATATGTATAAAAATTGAAAATACTGACATTAATATTTATACGTCACTCAATTGTTTTGCCTTCCCGGAACCCGTCCACTAACATTTAAACTTTATGGTATGGTGTTAAAGTTCAAATTGACTTTTAAATGTTATTACGAATTTTTTGTATGAGAATATAGAAAAGTGTTGTTTTTAGCCTTTTCAGACAATTTTTTTAATTTTTCTCTCCGTAACAACCTTCCCCAGACTTCAACAAACACAACAAAAAAGAAATCAGCCAAATCGGTTCAGCCGTTTTCGAGTTTCGCGCTTATCAACACATTTAGCGATTCATTTTTATATATAAGAAGATAAAGAAGATAATTTAAATACTGCGTTGTTTTTCTTTATGTCAAAAGTATCAAGCAAGCTTACAGCCCACCCGACGGAGAATGGTTACTGTCGCCTGTGGTCGACGATAACACCAGAAGCGTCACTGTAAAATTTAGAAAATGTTTTTCGATCCCTTTTTTAGGAATCTCATATCAAAGCTCTAGAATAAAATTTTCACAGGCAGTGCAATCCACGGCTCTAAAGAGCGCATCAAGGATATTCTATTAAGTCGTTTAGTTAATAATAATAAATAATATATCGTCATGCTATATCCCTTTCGGAGTGAGCAGAGTTATATGCTTAGTATGTAATATTATTGTTGTATTGTATTATAAGATTGGAGCTACGCAGCGGTAATAAACTGTAACAAATTGTGTGAAATATGCTGACATCCAAGATACAGGTTGTCCTAGTTTGGGTGTCAGCTGATTTTAATGTGCTGCTTGTAATTGTTTGTCTAATAAAAAACTTTATTATTTATTTATTATTTATTAATGACTCTTTGCGCTTATATGTCTTGCCCAATGTGACCATGTGGCCGATATGCGACGCAGCTGCTCGCCACTCCTTGGGCACTTACACTAGACACTTCTATTAGACGCCACGTGGGTTGCCGCTACATGGATTTGAGGAGGCACCGATTTTAACATGGACTTATCTCTGTGAATACAATGGCTATACTCAAATTCCTATTATATATTAAGTTTTTTGTCAAAAAGAATTTATGTTTTAAGAACTTTGCTAAGCAAAGTGAAAATATCGCTTATAAATCTCAGCCTAAGTAGCCTTTGTAGCGATAAAAAGATGTCGCAGATAGTAAAGCTTTCATGTTAATCTGGATTACAACAAAAGAACGAGCACAAAGCTCGTTATAGCGTCGCGCTGCGATCTTTCATATTTCAGAATCTGCTCAAGTATGTTTACCTTCTTTTCTCTCCTTTTTCTGCAAGCTCTGAAGCACGATGGTGATACTTTTGTTCTTATCAGTTATAAGCGGTTACTTATGGACTTTATAATCTATAACATTGTGAGATCCCTATCTAAAAATTTGTTTGATACGTGCTTCCGTGTAATCTGTCTTGTTGATAAAACGCCTTTGAAAGTGTTATTGTTTGATTAGTAATTACGTAGACTAATAGTTAACTTCTAGTTAAAATTATAGACAGTTACATTACACTAACGGGTATAATTTTAACAAATATGCAGTTTAATAAATCTAGAGTATAATGACTTGTTAAAATGTCAACTGTTAACAATGATTAAGTTTTAAATAAACAGCGGGTGTAAATTTCGACTGTCAGAATGCAAACTACAGCGTTTTATACAAAGGGCAAATTTTATAAGATTTGCACTTTGAGCAAATTTGTAAAGATGTTTTTTTTGTCGATACCGGTAAAAACAACTCACCGTCGCCGATAAGAATACTTCCCACTGCGCCGGTTATATTGTAAATACAACTAAACACAATATGCACCGAGGTAAAGCAGAACAAATCGTTTAACATAATTGTGCTGGAAACGGCTGCTTTGTTTTATGACACTCCTTAGTTCCTTCCGCGCTGCTTTCTGCATCTTGACACAATAAAAGGGTGTCAGCTGAAAATCTACATGTGTAGCTCAGTTAGTCACTTAGCATTTGCTGAGCTGACTTCCTTTTGCCACATCATCACAGCAAAGGTGCTTTTGTTGATTTCTGTCTTGATTAACCTATCCTTCTGTTTTGATGGTGTGAAGTGCCAAATAAATGCTATTTCTTTCTTTCTTTATGTTAAAAACGAACATTGGCCGATTGATTTTTATCTATATTGGCTAATGAAAAAATATCATCTAAGAATGTGGGAAGTTAACCAGCTAGATGGATTAGTAGCCTGAGGAGGATTGGGCAAGTGGATTAGTCATAAGGCTTTAACGCCAAGAGTGGAGTAGGATAGATAAAGACTACTCGCAGCATTAGATGGCTGAAGGTTATGGAGAAAGAAGAATAAAATGCAGACAGAAAATCAACGCTGCGACCTCATCACACAGTACAAGCTTGAACTGCCTCTTTGTCAAAAAGGCTTATGCATTTTAATGTTTCTACATAACATAGGGTTGCATTTACTTGGAATAAAGTCATCAAAAAGTGGCATTTATAAAAAACGTCGTAAGAACTGGTACCCGTGATATTTTGCGGAAGCATAACAGCACCGCAACGCGAAGACTTAGCGCATTGGCGGGCACACGCTTATTGCAGCATTCTTGTTACGTCGCAACGGTACCGCTTAGCGTAATCTATACTAATATTATAAAGCTGAAGAGTTTGTTTGTTTGTTTGTTTGTTTGTTTGTTTGTTTGTTTGTTTGTTTGAACGCGCTAATCTCAGGAACTACTGGTTCTAATTGAAAAATGCTTTTTGAGTGGAATAGACCATTTATCGAGGAAGGCTTTAGGCTATATAACATCACGATGCAATTATTAGGAGCGAAGAAATAATGGAAAATTTGAAAAAAACGGGGAAAATTATTCATCCTTGAGGGCTTCCATTGCGTGCGCTGCAAAAACGGTTCAAGATACCAAAAATAAATGTAGGAAAGAATTATTCCTCTTGAAATGATCTAAAAAAATGTCCGCGACAGTATATGTCTATCTTTTAAGATTAAGTCACTAGAACCGTTTTTATGGTAAACAAATTTGGTCGAAATTAATGCATTATTTGTTAAGAGTTGTATCAACGTAATAATATTAATCTTTATCCAAATAAATGTGTTGTTGATTAAGAGTATTTAATTGTGAACAAAATTGTCTTGACATCACTTAATTTCAATGAACATCTTAGAAGATATTACAAATCCTTACATAGCAAAACAACGTTTGCCGGATCAGCTATAGTGTCTTGATAACCGCGAAACTCGAGAACGGCTGAACCGATTTGACTGATTTCTTTTTTGTTGTGTTTGTTGAAGTCTGGGGAAGGTTATAACAGAGAGAAGATCTTAAAAAATTATCTGAAAAAGTCTAAAAACAACACTTTTCTATATTCTCATACAAAAGATTTGTTATAAGTCAATTTGAACTTTAACACTTTAACTTTAGCATAAAGTTTAAATGTTAGTGGACGGGTTCCGGGAAGGCAAAACAATTATTGAGTGACGTATAAATATTAATGTCAATATTTGTCAATTTTTATACATATAGCATTAAAGCCAGGTTCCTTCAAACAATTTTCAAAAAACAGCCGACAGGCCAATAGCTATTAACATTAAAAAAACAATGTGACTTTGTTTTAGAGAAATAGGGCAGAACAAGGTCTGCCGGGACAGCTAGTCTATACTAATATTACAAAGCTGAAGAGTTTGTTTGTTTGTTTGAACGCGCTAATCTCAGGAACTACAGGTTCGAATTGAAAAATTATTTTTGTGTTGAATAGACCATTTATCGAGGAAGGCTTTAGGCTATATAACATCACGATGCAACTATTAGGAGCAAAGAAATAATGGAAAATATGAAAAAAACGGGGAAAATTATTCATCCTTGAGTGCTTCCATTGCGTGCGCTGCGAAAACGGTTCAAGATACCAAAAATATATGTATGAAAGAATTATTCCTCTTGAAATGATCTAAAAAAATGTCCACGATAGTATATGTCTATCTTTTAAGATTAACTCACTAGAACGGTTTTTATGGTAATCAAATTGTTCGAAATTAATGCATTATTTGTTAAGAGTTGTATCAACGTAATAATATTAATCTTTATCCAAATAAATGTGTTGTTGATTAAGAGTATTTAATTGTGAACAAAATTGTCTTAGACATCACTTAATTTCAATCATCATCTTAGAAGATATTACAATAACTTATATAGCAAAACAACGTTTGCCGGATCAGCTAGTATGTTATTAAATGTATTGGAAAAGACTACAAATGGATACCATTCCGGCATCGGAACGTATCCACTCCGTCTGCCATATCTCATGAAGCTGATGAGTTTGATGGACGTGCGACGCGCCGCCGCAACGCATTGTGTGCACCAGAACTAAGGCTGACATTTATAGAAGCTACTTTGACTTTACCTAAACTTTTCTCAAACATTCCAAACTGTAATATTTAATTAATATCAAAGTCTGATAAGTCACCGATTGCGTCAATTTAGACTTATCTCTGCGAATGCTTAGGCTTTATTCAAATTAGGGCCGACGTTATCGAGTTGCATGAGGAAGCTGGCCCTTCGTTTCCTTCAGCAGTGGGCACATGGAAGGAGGAACAACCCGTTGGTTTTAGTTAATGTGAGTTCCACGGTCTATGAGGATTTCCATTGGATCAAAAAAGGGTTATATTCAAGTTCCTAAAATATATTCAGAGTTTGTTAAAGACGAATCTATTTTCTCAGCAAAGTCAAAGTGACACTATAAATGTCAGCCTAGCATTTTTTAATACTAATGTCATAGAAATTAACCCACATAAACATAATTTTAAAATATTTGACCCCACTTTAGGACTATAAATGCGATTATGTTTTATAAGCGCATTAAAATCCATTCCAAATAAACCACTAAATCCCCTTTAACCGTCGCCAACTTTATTGTCTGTCTTCACATAAACGGCCATTAACAAACTTTCAATCCAAGTTCAACAGGTGGCTCTATTCGTTTCAATATCTACAAAAGTTCGCAACTCAATAAAACGACCACTCTCATTTGACATCCGAGATCATAGGTAATTGCCCTGGGCGGGCCGACATAGACAACGAAGAAAGAGGAGAGAGAAGGTCACTTTAAACTGGCCTTTTCTGCGTCCTGTTGTTATTATCACAGCCCGTTAAGTTTTCACTTTATTTTGATCTTAAATGCTTTTGTTATAAGGATCGTATTATAATACTCTAGAGCATTTAGAGGGATGTTTTGTAAACAACCTTTTATTATTATGTTAGTGGATTGTTTAGATAACACATCTGATTTTAGTGCTTTAAGATAGGCACCATTAGGATTCGTAACATGTTTGAAATTAATTGTGAAACCAAATGCGGTATTTTGTATTCTTTGTGAATTATCAGATAATCATAAACCTAGGATGATGATTAAATCAGTGATTATAAAACAACGGCTGTTCTAGCAACCCGACGTTGTGCGTTAAAAATTCCTTATTTTACCTCCATGGGGGTTGATTTTCCGAAAACAACGAAACACCATTTTTTTATTTGTAACCAAAAAGCCTAATACCGTTTTTCATAGTACCTACTTGAAAATTCACGGATTTTCTAACAAACATTTAACTTAAATTTTACTCTCTTGGGGTGGAATATCAAAAATCCGCCCGATGTAAAAATTAAATGTTTCTAGTATCAGTAATTTAGGGTCTACCATTTGTCAGTTAGAATCTCTTTATATATGTATATAGATTATACATGCATGAATCGATACAGCGACTCGTCGATATTTTGATAAAGCACCGCATCACTGTAAAAAATTACTTCTATATTCGTGTATTTATAATTCGAAAAGTAAATTCGCGGCACCTTTTCATCGTCCGCGCGACGTTCTGTCGGATCCCGATGATCAAAGTACCGCGGTCTTAAAAGCTGCCGCTCAGATGAACAGTGAAATGCACACATGCACTAGTTTCATTCCACTACATCGGCATTGACGAAGGATAGTTCAGACAATTGTCGCTAACCGGTGCATTTACACACCAAAACGCAGTTACACTCCGACGCAGCCTTGAGTTTCTTGCTGCGTTTCTTCTCAAGGAAGCTTATGAACCGCTGGTAGATCACCATTGGGTTCTTTCCCTGGCTGGCTACCGGACTAGCCGTGCCCACAGGGGTACCCTTACGTTCGCACCCGACTCATAAATTCACTGGCTGAGCACTTTCTGTGCTCGCCCTATCGTCACTGTTAAGCTGTAAAGCCTTTCCAGGACAACAGCCAAAAAAAAAATGGTAGCTAATTTTTGTTGTCCAATCCAATTCATATCTTTACTTGACACATAAACTTTACGTGGTGTTTTATATGTTACACCAAGTTTGTTGTTTTTAATGCAAACTCACAACCAAGAATAAAAGTCACTATCTATATATTTACAATTACTAACCTCTTTCCTTTTTTATTGCTTATAAAATCAGATTACGACTAATCTAAAGGAATTATTATCTAGAGATACCATGACGTATACATACAATGTTTATTTATTCTATGGAAATGTTATATTTTTAATTATGTCTTTTTTAACAGTCTTACGCTTGACCTCAATCACATCTGATGGCAAGTAATTACGCGATCGATAATGGAGTGCAATGGCCCAACAAACACCGTTCCACTCATTGCTTCAAGACACCCATGTCGTATGATGAAAACGGATGCAGGAAGCGAATTCTATTCCTTGACTGTACGCAGATAAAAAGAGTAGGCGAATCGCTTCTTATGAGCATTGGTAATATCTTAACGTAAAGATGCAATACCGCAAGGAATCTTGTCAGCATGTGGTGAAAAAAGAAGGATAAAGTAAAACCATGAAGCTCAAATACGCACTCTGCAGAATATAGTCTATAGACAACCGAAAAGCAGGCATCTACAACGGTTGTCACCGTCAATTTATAAAAATAAGAGATAATTGTTTCATTGTCATATTAACTCTAAGTTTGCAACTGTTTAGAGAGTTACACACTAAATGACCGCGATTTAAGTTAATTTCGTAAGCAACGAATCTTCTACAGAGTAAATCACTTCTGAGTGATTTACTCTGAACTTATAGAAAGGAGGTCAGTAAATGACAACAATTCTCGTTGTAGATGTATGTACCTCTAAGGCGCAGATCACTCAGATAAAGACATCGGATGTAACCTAATTCTTTCTCGTAAACACATCAATGGAATAACACTAATGTTATGCTACACCTGCTTATGTCGACCGACCGACTAATTATTTTTGACTTATAGTCCTGGTTATTTTAATTTTTATAAGAAAAGGTTTCAAACATGCTTACAGATTACTTAGCTGAAAGTAGTTATTATCGCGTATAACGTAGTGCAACCGACAAGCCACTGGTTGTACTGCTATCGTGCTACCAATCTTGAAGAATAACATAGAATGGAGCTAGCTATACATACAAGGACCTATTCCGAAACGCGAGCACTCGAAGCGAGTCATTATGAGGGACTTTACACCCTTTTTTTTTTGGTAACCCGAGGGAAAATCCTACATCGGACCATCAGGGTCACTGTGAGGGCAGCGACCCCGGTGTGTCAGACTCCTACTGACTAAAAACCCCTGGGGTGTCCCTCTAATCACTCCACCGAGGCCTGGGAAACCAAATTCGTCCAGTCGCCCGGGGAGCATGAGACTTTACATCCAATTATCCTAGTATCACGATCCAGTCGAATATCGACACCCATAATGCCTATAGATGGGCAAAATGTAATTAGATTAATGAAAAATGATTACGATTACATTTCGCGTTTGTCATCATTTATATGACTGCATTTTGCTCATCTATGTTTTAAACACCACGGAATCCTCAATTTCATACACATTAATGATTCCTTAATGTTTTGAAGGTATTTAACCATGATTACAGAGCAACAATTTTAAAACTACGACTACATTTTGTAATCGTTAATCAATAATCAGATTACATTTTGCCTATATCTGCCGACACCCTATTTCACTATAGCTGGTTAAGTATCACCCAGGTGTTACGTGTAAGATAAAAAATGTAAAATATACGAATGCAAGCAGCATAAACCCTGTGTCCACCACCCCACATCATTTAAGTTAACATAGCATTTTTTTACTTGCGGAAAAATCCTCATTGGATCTTCACGGCTGCACATGAAAGTAACGGTCCAGGTATGTGGATTTTGTACTGGCTAAAAACCCTACGGTGAATTCTACACTTTGACGAGGCCTATAGGCCCGGCAATTAATGCTCCACAGCCTCGCTTACTTGCCCTCGCAGGCACTATCTCCGCGGAAGGCAGCGATTTCCGCAATATTATGTTTACGATTTTACCAACTTCTCGGGGATTGTTAACAGGTCGCTTCCCTTTAACATAGCAAATCTTACCTATCTAATCATTTAGTAAAATAATTCCCAGATCGATTTTATTAAACCCCTACGCAGGAAGAGGCTTGTAGTAAATTTATCACGTGCCTCTGTGGCTTCGTGAATTTGTGTGTTTATACATCTGCCTGTGGCATGTATCTGCATGGGTGTGTGTGTGTGTGTGTATGTATGTGGTAACTCTTGAACGGATAAATCGATTTTAATTTTTTGTTTGAAAGGTAATTTAACAAAGAATATTTTTAGAATGACGAAAAGAAGAAAATCTAATCAGCTGCGTGACAATCATCCGCTCTTTTCTAGTTGTTGAAGGTATGTAAACATGTTTACTTATCTAATGGATTAAAAATGCATTATCATGCCACCTCAATGATATTAAAAGAACATGACCTTAAACTAATGTTACAGCATCATCTGGAATCAGCAGGATACTCTATCTTTCCCTAACTTACAGCAGAAATATCGTGTTTAGCTTATGGGACTTAACAAATAGGGTAATAGATAGATAGTTGACTGGAGAGATTTCTAAATATATAAAAAGGAATATAAAATGTAATAGTTGTGACATGGGCAGTCTATTATATACAACGTCTGTGGACTAAGAGTGTAGAATAGAGTCCGACCGAAGATTCGGCCGCAACTTCGGCTGCAGGCACATTTTGACAAGCTGTGATGTAATTTTAATATCTAGACGTTATCTATATATATCAATATAAACCTTACATTTTACAGATTAAAAAATCACTATATAATTTACTTTTAGCCAATATTGAACTGATTAATTTAAGATTTTAAAACCATTGGCTTCGGTTTTGGTGTCGGCAGGACATCGATCTATAATTAGAAACTTATAAAAAGTAAATATTAAATCACAATTAAAGCATTTCATTAATAGGAATCTTTGATTGACGTTTGGTAGGAAGCTTAAGTTTTAGTTACAATTTTCGCCAGTTTGAATGATTTACTTGATTTTTGTCCGAATATGACAAAAGCCAAAGCTAAAGTTTTCGGTCAGGCACTAGTGTAGAGCGAATAATAAACAAACATCGCGTTTCGAATTCATGTCTCGTCGCCGACGTCCGCCGGTACGCGGTGGTCGCGATCCGCGTGACTCACCGGCCGCTGCTGTCCGCTGGTCGCGATAATGCGCGGCGCCGCGCCCGGTTGCGCGGGCGTCTGGCCACATTCTGAGTGACGAGCGAAAGCGATTTCGCTATTATTAATAAATAAAAAGGTATGCCTTTTTGCTAATTACCAATGCATAGGCTTGTTTTTGTTGTTTCCGTATGTAGGCGGCATGATTGCGGTGTATATTGGAGGATCGTCGTACTCGATTTTTTTTTTATACCGACTCGACACAGTGACTGCACCATACCTGATGGTAAGCATGGTGCAGTCCAAAAAACGCCAACGACTATCGATAGGTAAGAAAAAACCCATCGGTAGTCGCAACGATCATGCCAGCCTGCACAAATATCTCTTCACGCTACGTTTAAAAGATCCCATATCATAGGATGGAGGGAACACGCTCACCGGAAGACCATTCCACAGCCCAACGACACAGCAAAAGAAGGAGTTAGAGAACTTCTTTGTCCTGGCCGGGATGTGAGATACCGTATAGCTGTGACAACGCAATCCCGCGCGCGTGTATCTATTCAGGAAGGGAGAGGGTGGAACAAGGTTAAACAACTCCTCAGAACACTCGCCATGATACAGACGGTAGAAAACGCTCAGTGAGACCACATCTCTGCGCAACTGAAGCGGTTCAAGATGTTTAGTTACTTCAGGATCATTCACAACGTGAATTTTTTGATTATATTGTACTTGTCATCAGGTGCGAAGTATTTACTAGGGCAAGACTTAATAAAAATAATGAAAAGTGAGTCTGAGAGCAAAGATTTATAGTGTTTAAACATTAAACATCTATCTATCTATTCTATTTTGGTATCATGATCCCTTTGTTTTTTACTCTGTGTCACCCATGTTGGGCACCCAATTTTGTAAAATAAAATAAAATAAAAATAAACATCAATTTGAAAACAAAAACAATGCCAAAATATAATCAACCGCTCAGGTTGCAGCGTCTAATATACACACATATCGTAATGTACGTAATGCAATTTACTCATCATATAAAACAAAAAAATATTAAAATCCTCGCATTAGTATTATTTTTATAATTCCCTTTTTTGACGATTTTATAGTATTATTTTGTTGTTAATATTAATATTATGACAATTAAAACCAATAAACAATATTGCAAATTCATGTATGTCAAATACATAAAAGTAGTGACAAAAATTCAAGAAAAAGTACTAATTAATTTGATCAAGTAGATTCATCAAATTAATAACAAAAACTTAAAAAAACATTCTATAATAAAAAGTAATCATTGTTTGCGGAAAAAACCGTAGTAAACACAGTAAGTAGTAGCTTTGGTGTATTTTTTTATTTACAAATATGATTATAGTAATGACTTAAAAAGAGCAATTTCATATTATATACTAATATAAAAAACTATGTATTAATACGACTTCCACACTTTATCAATTAATGTGTTCTTTAATAAATAAATGTGTTTGCAATAATGTGCGTTTCTATTATGTGTCAACCATGAAGATAGAACAAAAGTTCCCAAAGCTACATTCCCGGACGCTATTCTATTATGCACATTTTTGGAGCCTCAATTGTGATAAATGAGTTTCTCAGACTAAACGGGGGTGTTTACGCTAACGAAACAAAAGATCGGTGTCCGTCCGCCCCCGACCGCGACCCGCTGCCCGCTGCATCGCTGTCGCCGATGCACGGTGATCGCAGCCGCAGCCATCTGCACACAGTTTTAACGCTAAAAAACATTGCGCAGCTGCAAACGTGCGCATTGCGGGGCAGCCAGCGATCCGATGAGGAAAGAGGATATCGCCTAATGAATTGTTTCGTAATGACGTGTGACAACTGTACGCCGCGCTGCCGTTCGCGACATAAATTACTTTCATTTATCTTAAAGGAATTTTGTCAATAGACTGTACATCTTTGTAACAAAAAGATTTATAGTTTTAGAATATTACGATAAAGCGTCGAAAAGGTCTTCCGATTACTCGTTGTGAGACAGAAAATACAATAAGGAATTTCGGTTTTCAATGTTTTCAAACTTCATGTGTATTATCTGTGTCAAGCAATCAAACATTAAATATTTAAAGTTAATAATGTTTAGTTGAACTAATTGTAAATAAAACGTTGCCTTGGCCTTAATTCTTAGACCTTCAGCAATGCTTGGAGTAAATAACATAACTCGCTGAATTAACAAAAAAAATACAGGACGTCGAGAAGTTATCAGAAACCCTAGAGTAAGATTCAGATTTTGGCAGTCATCGCTAAACAACGGTAACTCAGCAGCCTGACAGCGCTCCGCAGCTATCTCCATCGGATGCCTTTCCCTATAAATGCACTCTAGGCGGTACATTAGGATCTGCCAGTCGCTTTACGGCAGTAACTACGAATCCTATCTTTTTTTTTACACTGACACGGCACAGTGACTACACCAAACCTGATAGTAAGCATGGTGCACTCCAAAAAACGCCAACGACTATCGGAAGGTACGAAAAAACCCATCGGTAGTCGCAGCGATCATGCCGGCCTGCACAAATATCTCTTCACGCTACGCTTAAAGGATCCCATATCATAGGATGGTGGGATCACGCTCGCTGGAAAACCATTCCACAGCCCAACGACACGTCAAAAGAAAGAGTTAGAGAACTTCTTAGTCCTAGCCGAGATGTGAGATACCGTACAGCTGTGACTCCGCAAACCCCCCCCCCCCCCCCCCCCCCCCGCGTGGTTCTATTTAGGAAGGGAGAGGATGGAACAAGGTTAAGCAACTCTTCAGAACACTCGCTATGATACAGACGGAAGAAAACGCTTAATGAGGCAACATCTCTACGCAATTGGAGTGATTCAAGATGTTCAGAAACGTCTGGATCGTTCACTATGCGGACAGCCCTACGCTGCAACCTATCCAGGGCATCAAGCAAGTACTGGGCAGAACCGTCCCAGAGATGCGAACAGTACTCCATACAAGGCCTGACCTGGGCCTTATACAAAAGATACAGTAGATCAGGTGTGAAAAACCGACGCACTCTATGCAGGATACCAAGTCTACGTGAAGTAGAGGAGATGACCTTTAGAATTCTAAACTATATTACTGTGAGAGGTAAAGTCGAATTCTTTGATAATCCTCGTGAAACTTTCAAAGCAACTCAACCCGTGAATGTAGCTGTAGCAAAATTCCAAGAATCATCTCAGAGAGCCGGGAGAGCACGCAGCCTGCGGGGTTTGGGAAGATTACTCGGTAAATCAACCCTTTAACACACGACTATAGATGACTAGGCTATAAAGGACTTCAATTTGTTCGTATTTGAGGATAATACCTGTACGTACAACATAGCATTTATCTAAACATGCTCTAGTATGAATGTTTGCAGTAGCGTATTTGTATACTAAGCCGTAGATGAACATACCTACATAAATAGCTATCTCTTTGTATCGAAATCTGAATAGCGCCATCTATCCGCAATTCGCAATATTACTGTCAATCAATATCCAAGACCATGGACCATATCTAGTTCTATTTAAATAAAAATGATTGATGTCTAATGCACGCAACTTTATTATTTATGTTTTTGTTCTCTTAATTATTTATATGGTGGAACAAAAACTAAGGAAAATAGAACACCGTACACTAAAAAGTTCTGACATAGCTGAAGAACTAGAAAAAATTAACTCAAAAATTTATTAACACTTGTTTGATTACAGAAAAATACTTCTTACATACATTCCTTCAGTTTGAGCATTTTATACAATTATTTTCTATTAGCCATATAATCATGGTTGGCTAAGTAATGAATATTACTTATTTTGAACAAAATTTTAAACTTTGGGCTAGAGATATAGAAACAATAATGAAAATGGGGTCTATTTCGAACATAGCAGGTAAAACTTTTTTTAAGATTCTGAGTTGCCATGCTGTCTACACCGCACGTCATGGTAAGCACAATTCGGTCCAAAAACAGACTACAATTATGAAGAGGCAATAAAATCAGTTGACAGTTGTAGCGATCATGCTAGCCTACATGTTTCTTCACGCTTCGTTAGAAGGATCTATAAGACGATGCGATAGGACGACGATAATACATAAGCAGGCCGGCATAATGATCACAACGAATATTTATTATTTTATTGTTACCACAATTGTGGCACTTATAAACAAATATAATTCTTTGAAAATATATAACCTAGTGTACTACAATAAACTGAGCACCACATGAAAATAATGTAAAAAAAAAACATATTTAAGACATGTTAATATTAAGGTGTTTATCTAAATTACAATTAATGTTAAAAAAAAACTACAGAAAAATGAAAAAAAAAATTGTAATGTTATGGTACCTAAAACACGTGATTTTTATTTATTTACACCGATATTAAATAAATCCAGTATTTGATACTTATTATATAATTTTGTCATACTTACTATGGGAGAGTTCGTGCCTAAAACGGTTTTTATGAACGGATAGCTGAAAAGATTCGCTGCCTTATGGGGTTATCAAAAGGGAATTTTGAATTGTATTTAATTTACTGCGTAGTTCTGGACAATTCATGTTATTATTTCAAAATGTTTATAAGAAAACTATATTATAAATATGTCGACATTTTACTTAACACTTAACAGACGGGCCGAATCTCCTCTGTTTTTTTTGGCTTTTGAATTTTGTCTGTAAGTTAAGCAAAAACGTAAATCTACTATCTAAACGTAAACGTAAATCTATCATAAGAACTCGCAATGGAAAAACGTAGATCTACGTGGTCAGTCCTAGGAACTCAGAATGGAAAAACGTAAATCTGCGGGGCCCGTCCTAGGAACTCAGAATAGAAAAACATAAGTCTACGGGGCCCGTCCTAGGAACTCAGAATGGAAAAACATAGATCTACGTGGCCCGTCCTAGGAACTCAGAATGGAAAAACGTAAATCTGCGGGGCCCGTCCTAGGAACTCAGAATAGAAAAACGTAAGTCTACGGGGCCCGTCCGTTAAGTGTTAAGTTTATTTGTTGAATTTGTTCAATAGTTCGCTGCGACTGCGGCTATCGATTGTTTTTTTTTTATTGTTGATAGTTGTAGTCTTTTTTGGACTGCATTATCCTTACCATCAGGCGTGGTGTAGTCACTATGACGAGTCTATATAAAAAAAAAATAGTTTGAACCCAATTTTTTGTATGTAATCCCCAAGCTAGATATTTCTTTAAACTATCAACGAAAAATATCCAGTTCCTCGGTAATTGCGGATTGGATTTCGACTACATTGTGACAGACATTAAATCCAGTGAAGTCAATTCGGAAAGCTAATATAAAAAACAAATACAATTAATTAAATAAAACTTTATTGAAATACGTTTGCTTCCAAGTAATTTAAAATCGTAAAACAAAAGAAAACTGAATCTACCACCGGTTCGATCAACAGAAATACAGATAAGAAGCTGATGTAAATGATATATCTGTTTGACAAAGTAATGCTATAATTATTTTGCTTCTTTTTTACTTGGAAAATATCCTTCCCGGCTTTAAAAGAAAGTGGCGGCAGAAGTATATAATAAATATCTTATACTAAAAATCCTAAGGTGACTACTTCTGCACTTTGAGAAGGGCTGTGGGCCCTGTAAACGATGCTCCACAGCCTCACTTTGCCGCACCCCAGACGTCCACAATTACTGAGTAAGAACACTGCCTTTCTCAACATTAAACTACGTTTTACGGCAGGGCGCGTCGCATCGCTACAGCTTATAATATTAACTAGATTAAACAGGTCATCTTGAAGTCTTAGCATGAACAACTTAAGGGAAATTAACGATGGAAAAATACCCACATTTACTCGACGCACAAAATCATACGCATAAAGTGTACTGTTAAAACCAGGGCCAAACGAGTCAAGCCAAAGTGGCACACGTGGCACGCTCACACGATATTAAACTTCGAAACATATTGCCGTGGTAGCGCCAGCTACCTTTACCACTCCACTTCCTAAGCCATCAACCACTGTTGTATCTCATAACTTTATCCATTGAAGGTGTACTGATGATATATTAAACTGGGCTTGTGCAGAAGCGACGATGTACATCGTTAATTTAATGCTACTCATATTTAGTCGCTGGTAATGAACCTCCCACACGAAGTAAACGTAGTGGAATAATTCTTTTTAAGTCAACTTGGTAGGAGAACATTTATCTCGTACTTTATCGCTATTTTACGGTGCAGTTTCATTGAAATATTAACTGAATTTCACTTGTTTTAACGCAGTTGCTATCATCACGTAATGCGAATCTATGTTTTGCATAGTACGTAATTTTACGTGACTTCCAAAACATAAAAAAACTGTATATAATTTAGCTATAGCTAGAGCGAAAATTTATATGACAGAATGAGGTTTAATTAAGAAATTGTCAATATTTAGATATAATAACGTATGAGCTATAAAATCGTAGTTATTACAAACTGTATTAATACATGAGCCACATTTTCGCGAAATTTGTTATAATTTGCTAGCCGTGTATATTCATGTAATGGTGAGTACAAAAAAGGAATTACTTAATTGGTAAACACATTTATGCGCCTCATTATACGGAGCGGAAAACATACGACAAAAATAAAGAAAGGATAATTCGACCGTCCGCGTCCGTCGAGCCATCAACCGCGCCGAGGTGACGCACTCCTGCACCGAGCGTTTTCTGATGAATGTGCTGACGCATGGTGTCGCGATAAGCTTACATATTTCCAACGTTATTATTGTTATCGTTTGTAGAAGATAAGCTACCGTCATTACAGCGGCCACTAAGGCCGAGTCCAGACTTGCGTTACATCATGTAATGTGTAATGATTTCTAAGTGCGAGCGACACTAAGGCTGAGATTTATAGATAATACTTTAACATTTGTTACCCATTTTTTTTAAGCATAACTAATTATATTAATTACTGTCAAAGTTGATAAGTCACTAATTTCGTCGACCTGGACTTCCGCAAATACTTAATCTATACTTAAGATCCTATTATAAATTTAGTATTTTGTCCAAGACCATTTCTTTTGTAAGCAAAGTCAAAGTAGGGTTTATAAATCTCAGCCTATAAATGTTATTTGTAATACTCGATAATCCTTGCAGTGCTGTTTACACACAGGCATCGCTTTATTTGTCGTAATACATTAGGTTACATTACATGTTACACCAATCGAGACTCGATTCAAAAACACTCATAGATGACAAAGTTAATAGATAGTTTTTTTTATATGGATACGACTAAATTACACCGCACTTAATTCTAAGTATCGTCCAGCCTATTTATAAAAAAAATATATATTTTTTTTGTGTTATATTATTTTATTATAAATGTTATAAATAAATTAATTAAGATATGGATATTATTCATAACAAATTTAGAAGCGTTTTAAATCTTAAAGAGCATTTCTGAAACTCAGCGTATGTCAGCAAAACATAAATAGCCGATAATAAATATAGAAACTACACTTGATCCTTAAATTATCATTTTTAACATTTTACGCTTCTCGTATAGAAACGAATTTCAAGACAGTCCGAAATAGATAAACATTTAAACGCAATGACAATTACCACCGTGCCATCTTATCAATTTTAGAAAGGTCTACAGTTTCCATTGTCATCCGTTACGTTCGTATTTCTCTTTAGTGAACAAATAAAATTCTGCTTCTGCTAAATGTCTGCTTTTAATAAAATTGAGTTTATAATATTTAGTGGATCAACTATTCAAAATCAATATATGAGGAGTCTAATTTCAAAACCCACTATAGCATATCCATAAATTTATAAAAACTTATAATTAATCTTTGACTTAACAATCACATTCTTATAAGGTATTTAAATTATTATTTTAGAGTGAAAAAGCAAAAAAAGAAAAAATCATATACATTGCTTTTATTTGCTTTGATAAAAACATTTTAAATTACTATTAGGTCTATTAAGTAATTTTGTACGAAAAATCGTTTTAGCTTGTTTTGAAATTAGACGCCTCATATCTTATGTTTGATAAATATAATCCTTTCGCTATTTATTTCACGAAACAAGGACAGGCTTCGGCAGTCCCTTTCAATGTATTTGTCAGGACTCAAACAAAATGGGCATCAATCAATCAATTTTTGTATTTTACGGGAAAATACTGACTCAATACAAGATGAGGCCGATGAGGGACTGCGTTAGTTCAAGAAATGCCTATTCGCTCTTCTTTTAAAGGCTCCCAAATCGTAAGAATGTGGAAAAATAGACGCGGTGGGCGTACTCTCCTCCTGAGATATTCGCATTAAGAATAAAGAAGATAGTTTGTTAAAGCGAATGTAATATAAAGGGTGGGTATACAGCGTCCAGTGGTTTTGTGGTGAAAAATGGATAATGGAAATTGAAATCAGAGAAAAGCACACTCTTCATAGTGTAGCTGGGAAAAGACTTCGAGGAAAGGCCCTATGATAAATTGTTTCCAGAGCGGCTAATTCCTAATTAATGGACCCGTTACAAAGATCAGCAGTACTCCACAAGCAATGAATATGAAACCATAAAAATTTTAAACTACTTTAACACGTCAACAGACAAAACAAACTGACGAAAAACATAGGCTTTTATTTTACTCTGACTCGGCGCAAAGGTTAAAGTGGCTAATAGGAAAACATCGTGAGAAAACCCGGAAGGCATCTAATATTAAATTTTATGTGTAACTGCCCTGAGAACGGCGACCTTCTGTATTGGGCACGTTGGACACGACATATGAGCGCAAAATGGATACAACCCCTAATGTATCTCTGCTAACCCCGAAAGGGATACCTATAGCGCGTTGAGATATTATTATTACTTTACCAAGAGGCAGTATAACGTGTCAAAAGTTGCCACGATCATATCACAACAAATGTCTCTTCATACTTCGTTTAAAGGACCTAATCTTATAGGCTTCCAGCTTTGAAGAAGAGAAAAAGAAGGACTGGTACAAGGTCTAATCCAGAAACTGTGGTCGCGATCTAGCAGGGCATCGACGTCATACCACCTCACTCAATGTTTAACACTAGTTTGCTCAAAGAAGTAATTTTTACCACATTTCATTTAAATATTAAAAAACCGTATATGTTTATTATGATACCGTTTCATACAATTTTGAGACTTTAGATTTATGATATATGTTTAACAATTTTATTCACCTCCACTGCACTTTATTTCTGATATAGGTCTGCAATTATCATCATTATCATTTGCAGCCAGATTCTGCTCACTGCTGAGTATAGACCTTCATCATGTTATGGCACTATCCTTGATCCCGTGTTGAGTTCATCCAATTACGGCCCGGAACTTAACCATATCTCCCACCTATCTTGTCGCGGAGATCCGTCGCTTCATTTTTCCAATATGGCCCATGGTTGTAGGGCGATTGCTCGAACTTGATCATGACGATAGTACACAAGCGTAAAGACCGTCATAGTGACTTGCTTTAGCCTGTCGCGTTTCGGGATCAACTTGTGTATATCCAGTAACTCATACATATACCTATAGACCTTCAGTCGTGGTATATGTGGGCCGACACGAGGATCAAGACTATCAACGGATTTTCATCCATTGATGGTCGCTTTCGTTTTAGGACTACACTGTACTTACTGTCAGGTGCACTATAGTAACATTTTCGAGCCAGTGTTAAAAAACTTTTACACATTAATTTAGAAGATCCACACGCCATCACTTCGTCTCACCATAACCTGCACAATTCCACATATAAGCCATTATCCGAACTCAGACATCGTAGATCATATGGCGCTATTCGAATTCTATTAGTTGGTACTTGGCAGCGGTGACCCAGAAGCGGCTGCCAATCAACCATGTCTTGCTCAGTATATGTTTATACGGAAAGGCGTCCGGTCTAGGTGATTCACTCCAACGCAGCCTTGAGTTTCTTTCGTCATTTGTTCTCAAGGTAGTCTCTTCCGAAACATTAGTAGATCACCGTTAGGTTCATTTTCACTGGCTGGCCGCCGAAGACGAAGTCCGTACCCACAGACGTGCCCTTGCGTTGCCACCTAACCCATACATCGCTGGCTGAGCACTCTGTGTTCGCCCTCTTTCCCCTATGTACTTGTGAAGGTCTTTCTCGGTCATCAACACATAGTTTTCTCAAGAAATAAAGACATTTAGAACTGCACAGTGATGTCAGGTCATTCCACATACCAGTAGCGTTCATTCCATAGATGCATGAAAGCATTGCATTCCCTTACAATAAATAAGTCTGAAATAAATTTGTTTAATTTAAATAAAAAAGGAACCCTTTACATTAATATCTATTATATTTTCACACCATCTATCTTCCCTGTGAAAGTAATATAATATTTATTATCATTATATAATAGTCCATTAATTATGTGAATCTGCCTACCCTGTTTATACACCCTATGCACGTCACTGCCATATACATACATACAGAGTGGTACATCCCGGCTTGGCACTCACTGCTGGGTCTCCGAGGCCGAGCAGTATCGTACCAAAGGCACGGTACCGAATTTCAAAGTAAGGTACACGGTATGCTTATAACATACATTGTGACAGGCATGGGTGTTATAGCAGTTCCAAAAGCCAAAGTAACATTGTACTCGTATACTAAAGTACAGTCTTTCTGGTATTAAGCAGCTTTAGTGGTGTTAATATCTATATCCTGGCCATAAACTTATGTCAACTGTCTGCTATTAAATGATTGCTGTATTTTTCTCATTATCAAATCATATCGCACGCACACCCAGTTTGAGTTTTCAACGTCATAACAAGGTCAGTATTACACATAGACCATTAGCTAATTACGGGGGCCTTGGATGAAAGATATTTTACTTTAAACATTATATTTTACATTGTAAGTAGTTTCTGCTCATACCCAGAGACATTTAACCGTGGTCTATGTGGGCCGGTATAACGAATGCTACTAACAACGGATTATTGTCCCTTGACGATCACTGTTGTTCTTAATTTACACTTTACTTTCTATCTGATGCGTTGTAGTGACTTTCTTAAGACAATATAAAAAAACAGATATAAACGATCGAATTTGAAGCCGTGGATGTTGGTATTTTTGCAAATGGTAGTCTAGTTTTACAAACTTAGTTGCCACAGTTTTAAAACGACAAATAATACTACTGTTAATCAACAAGAATCCAACCGATCCCAATTGTTTTCCCGTCGAATCAAACTAGAGATAAGGAACGGATTCAATGCGTTTTAAAACACAATAATATTTCATTTATCAGGAGTATCAATCAATCATCGTGAACAGTTTTATCAAACACTTCTGCAGCGAACGCTTTGTAGTTGTACGACGTGGCGTCAAGGACATAGGGCTGCTACCTTTTACTATTATTTATTTTCACTACAATAATTGCACTCATAATCATTATTCTGAATATACTTATAACCTGGTGAACTATATAATAAGTGAACACCTCGTAAAAAAATCTTACTTGGAATATGTTAATTATAAGTTAAAATAAATTTTGAAAAAGAAAAAAAAACGAATAAAGTAATATGAAAATTGAAAAGTTATGGATATTTAAATTGGTATCGAATGAATTCAGTGTCTGATACTTATAATGTAAGTTTGTCATTCTAGCTATGGGAGAATTCGAGCCTAAGCCTGGTATTCTGAAAAGTTAGCTGAAAAGATTCACCGGCTTACGGGGATATTCAAAAGGGAATTTTTAATTACAGTTTATATATAGAGTAGTTATGGACAATCTATTAAAATGTACTAAACTGTTTAATATTGGAATTGTGTGCTTTAACAAATAAATAAATTAATGCAGATTTTCTAAGATTTACCTCTAAAATTAATTTACGTTTTTAAATGTCAAAATGTAAAAACTTTTTAGACTGTGCTTCTACGTTGAATCGTTGAAAAATCTCACTAAACTTTGATTTAAAAAACATAAAGTAATACATTTTAAAACTCTTACTTCGGCTATATGTATCAGTTTTTGTTCTTTATTCTTTGGTAATCCGAGGGAAAAATCCTACATAGGACCATCAGGGTTACTGTGAGGGCAGCGACTCTGCTGTGTCAGACTCCTACTGACTAAAACCCCCGGGGTGTCCCTCTAATCGCTCCACCCGAGCCTGCGAAACCAGATTCGTCCAGTTTCAGTTTTTGTTCTACAGTGACTACATTTATAATATCAGAAAAAAAGTAAGTATCAAATAAATTGCTTCATTCTGTAAAATGTTTTAATTTTCTCAATAACCTCTTCTATTTTATCAGTGAATACTTTTATTGTATTCAAGGGTTAAATGTAATAAAAAAAATTGGAAGTACACGAAATCGGCTGAAGCGCATGAAGGTGTTAAATTAGTGTTAAGGAAGCGAATTAGGTAAAAAAATAAAAGCAGCACTTCATTATTTCTGCCAATAGGGAATCAGTGTGATGATAAATACATAGACAAAAAAATCTTGTTTTATAGACAAAAAATAAAATAAATGTTTTTCCGGAAAGTGTAAGCCCTAGAAGCGCGAGGCGAGCGTGCAATACGCGAGGTCAGCGCGCTCGGCGACGCGACGCGCTCGCGGTCGGCAGCTTGCGCCCGCGCATGCCTCACCAGCGTGACAATCAGCTCACAACCAGGAACGCACGCAGGCCGCAACCACGTGAGTCACTAAGACCCCCGACACGACAAGTTTCTACTCACAATTGTAAAAATAAAAACATCTTTAATAAGAACAGTCGTGAACATCAGCGCACTTTAATGCATTGCTGGATATAGCATAATAAAAAGCGCCATTGACCCCGCTTTTTGGCTCGTCTAATTATTGCCAGCAACTTTATCGCAATACATCGTTCCATCTAGTCACGAAGCGACCCAAATTACGCAAAAACATAAGATAATGAGGCTAACATATTATCAATAAATATTTTAATTATTCTTTTGTATAGATGCAACATAAAAGCATTTGTAACGTCGTATATTCAGTTTTAAATTAAGATGTTTTTTTTTATCCAGGAGAAAATCCATTATGAGCCTTCAAGAGAGTCGGTGAGGGCCTTCCCCCCGGTGTGTCGGACTCTCACCGATTAAAAACTCCTGGGTACTCCTTCATCCGCTTGTACGCCGGCCGTGCGTGCGGACTCGGAATCTGCCACGACCGGAAATCAATAGATATTTACTTCAAATCATCCTGTCCCAAATTAACAAACAATAAGGTGTCTGAAATGGATGAGGCTTTTAATTTTTATTAAATATGAATATGTTTAAAAACTTCACCATTGATTATTTTTGTAATTATAAATACTCCAAATGAAATAAGAGCCGCATACTCAAAAAACATAACTTAGTTTTGGTGTAACTTTATTATTATGAATTGTTTAGATACTTTTCAACAACCACTAATTGCAATTAAAACTTTTCGATTATTAATTGCAATCGACTAAACATCATAGTGGTGGAACGTATTTATAGAAAAATTCTTGAATTAATTATAAATTCTACAAATTATAGTAGGGGACAAGAGCCCAGGTGCGTATTTAAGTTCACCACTGGCCACGTTGCATACGGGTCACTGTCTGGCAGTCTGGACGATTAACGCATTTTACGTTCACACGGAACTTTCTAGAACCTCAGTACCTATAATGAACAGAAATATTATGCTTCCGACTATCTGCGCGAGTTCTGTTTACAATTTATATATATATTATAAGACTTACAAAATATAGTACGAATTCTGTTAATGTTTACTTAAGCGAGATCTCTTGAGTTTTAATCACTACCAGATATTAACACTTTCAAATGAAATCTCATTAGCTAATCATTTGACATTCCTGGAAACCATTTTTATCATAACAAAGTAACGAAAATAATATATCGCCACGCTTTATCTCTTCCAGGGTGAGCAAGGATATATTAGTGAATCCACTTTGCACTTATATGTCGCGCCCAACATAACGAATAGAGCAGATGATCGCCATTCTCAGGGAACTTACACATACAATTCGAATAGATGTCATGCGAATTTTCTTAAGATATTTTTCTTCACCGGTAAACATGTGATGACTAAATTCGTATTTAACCTGGAAAACTCCGATGTTCGTGCAGGGTTTCGAACCTACGACCATACGTCTTTCTGAACATGGATACCTGCCATAGATGGGCAAAATGTAATCTAATAATTAAAAATGATTTAGATTACATTTTACGTTTTTTCCCTTAATATAACTGAATTTTGCTCATCTATGTTTAAAACACTACAGAATCCCAGATCGCATACATATTTATGATTTCTTAATGTTTTAAATGGATTTAATTCTGATTACAGGGCAACAAAATTAAAATTACGACTACATTTTGTAATCGTTTACATTTTGCCCATCTCTGATATCTGCCCATTATCCATTAGGCCATCATTGGCACACCACAACAGATTAATATTCGAGAAAGAAGGAGTTTAAATATGACAAAATCCGAAAATCTAACAAAACTAGTGTTCAAATACTTTTTATTTCCCTTTTTTTAAAGGGACTTTTGTTCTCTAGAACCCGCCAGTACCATCATACTTTAACCTAAAACAAACCACAAAAAGGTACTAATACGAAGACATGTAAATATAGAGTTGTGTATCAGGAAAAAATGTATATTTGGCAACTATACATGTACATCGATCACAAAGCTTGCCTCAATTAGTATTTTCAAAAAAAAATCTAATGCACACGCCTTCGTTACGATTTTATTATTGTATAGATACGTGTTGATCTAAATATCAGAAACTATAAACAACAATACACTTTGTATAGATGCCAAGAATTGAATACGGAAAACAAAAGTCGGTGAAGATAGATTCGAAAACGTATTACATTTATTAACGTAATATAATATTCCTTTTAAAATAATACTTTAGAATAGTTACCAAAATATGAACATAGAATATCGCCTCAATTATATTTCATACATAATAATGATTCAGGCACATTATTTACAATATAATTTACAATATGGGGGAAATTATGAACAGCATACTCCACACTTCGACTAAAGAAAACTTGGTTGCTATTCCAAAGTTGAATTTAATTTAAAAATGTCGCGAAAATTTCGGATTTATAAATCTCTAGATTTTATCCAGTATTCAGCAATTTATGATACCAAATACAAGAAATAAAAACTGAATATGGAAATAAGCGCTCACGCCACCAACATTAATATTATACAATATTCTTTTAACTCCAAAGATTCCACTCGATGATGATTGTAACTCGATACATTGCAAATGACGGCTTGATGATCGCTCACGGCTTAATGCGTTTTAAAACGTTCCAAACCCGTGTCAATTAATAATTGTATACACACGAGCACGGTACCCTGTGGTAATTAGCGAAATGTTGGAGCGGATGATGACGCGATTCACTTTAAACACATGAATACATGATCGTACAGAACCTTAGCTTCATACATCGGCGTAGAATGAATATTAATTCCACTTGTAGTAGTAGATAATCGGGACGTGTGTACTTGTCCACTGACCGCGTGATCTTAAACCAATGGAGAAACGCGTAGTTTTACGACGCATGCGGTATTTGTTTTAATTTCACAACTTTTTTATTATATTGCCTTGATGAAATGACTATAGAGCCCCTGATAGAAAATGCAGTATAGTTCCAGAAAGATGGCGTCTATCAAGAGGTGGAAATTCATTGAGAGTCACCGTCGCCATGCAATTTGACATATACCACGATGGAAGAGCTGTAAGTGTACGTTCAAAGCAGATCGTACGGTATTTGCACTTGTGTACTGAGGTCAACACTAGTGATGAAAATGGCCGAGAATTTTCCCAAAGTGCCCAAAACTTCCGAGAACATTTCGTAAATTCCCAGGAATATTCCCAAAGAAGTTTTGGGCACTTTGGGAAAATTCCCGGGCATTTTCATCACTAGTCAAGACCCAATTCAAGCAATTGTCCTACTATTTCAAACTATTTAGTTATAAATGAAATATCATAATATATTTTTAATTTTTAATAAGAAACATCAACTTGTAAATATGTATATTTACTATTCGGCGTGTATAAATAATAATAGAAAATAAACAGACGTTTTGTTTATTTTATTTTAACCTCCTATGACAAGCCTATCAAAATTTAAAAAAGGTATTATTGTAAGCTTCATTCAAACTGTCTATCTGTACGATATTTACTCTGTACTTTGCGAGCGTAGGTCCAACAACCGAGTCAGTTGAGCGACGTAAATCGACCTCCTATTAATAGTACCGGTAATCAATATCTTATATTCTAGATCGAGACAACCACGTCGTCGACCGCGCCTCGACAAAAGTCAATCTGTGAACTATCGCTCCCCAACGTTGTATGTGCAGGGGCATGATCTCACTGCGACGTTTCTTTCAGATCCTGTTCTCAAGGCAGTCGTTTTCGAAACGCTAGTAAATTAGCCAAGCTCCTCGGTGGCAGTAAAAGCCGTGATCCTAGCACTAGAGGTAAATTCACGTTGCCATTAACTCCAAAAATTCATTAGCTCTGTTTTCCAATTGACATATATCTCTTTCAGGGTGAATAAAGATATATTTGTGGGTGTATCCACTTTGCGCATATATGTCGTACCCGACGAGACCAGGGTAGCACAGAGCAGGGCAGGACAGGACGTACGGCAGCTGATCGCTGTTCTCAGGGCACCTACACTTGCCATTTCTATTAGATCTATTGAAAATCGCTCGAAATTAATTTCTATGTGTGTAATGCACAGAGAAAGGTTTTTTAGTTTGTGGGTTGTTTTGCCCCTTGACACCATACACTTGACTCCCAGATAGTCCTAAATGAGTAGGAATGAAATGATAGAGTGTCTGTGGCGAACTGAATCACAACCACGGCCAGGGAATGAGTACAAGTACTATGAGATTTATTTAGAATTAGACATTACAAAACAACATATTGGCTCGAAAAGTAAAGACAAGATTAAGTTCTTACAGAAAACTAAATTTTCAACAATGTACAGCGAGTTTCCTCGTCATAATCTGATTTTAATTACATTGCGCCGTTTTTATGTCGTACTATTTATTACACGAGTTAAAAAAACGCGATGAAAATGAAAAATGAGCATAAATCTGCTTACTTATAAAAAATATATTGCTCCATTTTTATGCGTGTATTTTGTACTACATTTAGATTAAAAAAAAATAATTCCATAAAAATTTTAGCATTTCAGTTTGGTTCAGCTTACAACAATATAGAAAATATGTCGCTTCTTTTTTAGGCGCCCGTGTTATACTAGATCAACCTTTTTGAACTAACTTGGTTGACTATTACAAGCAAATGCCTGGCCATAGTGTGAGTATAGATAAGAAGCTGGTACAAATTCGGCCACGTGACAAGCCAAACCCCCGGCATCCCCACGTGCACGCTTTCCAGGAAGTCGCGGACACGGCCCCCGCCGGCGCCGCGCGTCCATAACTCTCCAAGGCCAAACTGACGCTTCTTTTGTTTTTTTTTTTTCAATAGGACTGTAGACGTCGGAGCCAGGTACAGAGGAGCAACCGCGCGTGAAATACACGCTCTTCCACTGACCACGCCGCTATTTACGATCGGCGAACGAAGTCATTCACGTGGCAAGCAAATGTTTGTTTAAAAATTACATGTGAATTAATAGCTTATACATTAGTATTTACAAACAAAGCGAAAGCCTTTAAACTACATTAATTCTATTATCGATAACGCTACTTGAAAAATATAAATTTAGAGAATAAACATAACGTTACATTTTGTACTTTCTGAAGCGTTTTCGACAAAGAAATGTTATTTTGACTTTGGCTCTAGTAAACACTAAAACATATTGACCATGTTAATTGTACTTTTTGCTATTGGTTGCTATTAAAAATGACTATTTTACATGGGCTTCAATGCTTATTTCTAGTGTTTTTGGAGAATTAAATAGATATACATAATTGCTTCAGTAACAAGCCACATTATCCTCAAAAACATAAAACAAATATAACATAAGAAACAAAGCAAGGGGTAATAGGAAAAAGTCGTTCTAGACTGAAATCTAAATTCAGCTGAGTAGGAAATGCTCGATTAAATACGTTTTCCTCTAGATAGCCCTATAAACCCTAGATCCGGGTCTACACACAACATCTTGACACATACAACACGAGTTATTTTTTCAGAATGCAATAATAAAACTGTATTAAACGAAAACAAAAACAGTGAAATAATTAGAGCAACTTTGACATCAATGATTGTTTTTTTTTTTTCGATGATTCGATTAATTGTGGAAGTCGTAGATATTAATTGTATTCATGTATATTTTTTTAGTAAAATGTGTTCAAATCTCGCACACGTGTCGTGTCTTGTCCGAAACTGATAGGACGCAGCGCGGCGGGGTGTGGTGCGGCGGCGGAAACAATTTGTCGCGGGATAATCGCTCAGAAACTCGGGCCACGGCGCCGACACTCATTAGGTGACCGTAGGGTTACCTCTTGCCGTATAATCTGAGCTCAAACTCCTGTAGGCAAATATACCAGCATACAAGCTGATATAGAATAATTTACTATATTATTTGTAGGCTGTTTCTTCTCGCGTCGACCGGTGTTACTATTAGCAGAAGATATATACGAGTAAAATTTAAATAAAAGCAGAAGTAAGAGCAGAGAATAGCTGAAACTTACCTGAACAAATCAAATTGGGTTTTAATGGAGGGTAATGTCGAGAGAACGTGAAATAGGCGAGAGTTGAAGGGATAATATATGTTGAGGAAGCAAAAGAGTGATGCAAAAATAGAGAGAAATGACGTTCCATTCGCTCTACCTACTCCTATAGAAATTAGGCGTGATGATATATGGATATGTTTACTCTTAATGAACTAAACTTGGACCCTGAGTAGTGAAATGGCACAGTGTCTCTATACGATTGCATCCCAACCTATTGCATTTTGGAGGTATCCCATATTCATCTACTTATTTATATACGTAGAGATTAAAGGTATCCGCTATCATATATTAACCTTTAACTAGTGACATGGAATCTAACAGGCTCCGTTCGTGTGTTATATTATATTTTAAGTAAAAAGTGTTAAATTTATCGTTGTCCGCGCAAAAAAGTCGATTGAAACGTAGAATAAAGATTTCATACCAATTGAGGCTGAAAAATACCACTAAGTATTAATACTCATTTTTTAAAACATCTTATAAAGAAAGTTGATTTAATTTACTGGTGAGTTTTTCATTACTTACCGATAATTGAATATCAAGACAACTTTGGAACACGGAAGTAGATTTTCCCAACAAAAATGAATTTAAAAGTGGTAGCCTGTGAGACGTCATGACCTCTATAGTGTTATAAATTTATCATGTCACCAAGGTGTGTAATAAGGATTAAGGATCATAGCGTCTAAGGGCTACTACAATTATTTTGTGTGCACCCTCGTTCTAGACTACACTGTACTGCCCATTAGGTACTAAGGAATCACATTTAACTTTCTTTCGGCGTTTCTTCTCAAGGTAGTCGCTTCCGAAACGCTGGTAGATCACCGTTAGGTTCGTTTTTCAACTGGCCGGCCGCCCAAGTCGAGGTCCGTACCCACAGGGGTGCCCTTGCGTAGCCGCCCAACCCATAAATTTCGCTGGCTGAGCGCCCTCTGCGTTCGCCCACCAAGCCCGGTTTTGTTGTGAAGGTCTTTCCCAGGCCACCAACGTAGGACACGCCGAAAAAAAAAAAAAAAACATTTAACTTAAAATTTACGTGACAACCCTATCGTACCCGTGTACCTAGCGAGATAACTGGGCTCATTTACAAAATTAAAACTCGCTAGGCCACGCGATTAGCCCGCACCTACCTGGGGAGTTAAGCGTGACTTAATAGATTCAGTGAAAGGGCTTCAAAATGCTTTAAAAGGCGACTTGATTGACAAAGAATCTGAACGGTAGACATTCATTGGTCGTGAATTTAATATCCACACGAAAATGTTGTATTTAGATGTTTTTTAACATAAAATATATGTTTTTATTTGTACAAAATATTAATTCTAATATAGGACTGTTTTTAAAAATTATTCTTTAAGCAATCAGACTGCATGCCGTAGTACGTCCCACTTAACTACTAGAACTTAGGATCTTTATTTCATCTAATCTACATACACAATCTACACGCCCTATACTCCTGAAAGTAATATCATTTCTTATAATCGATTTTAATCGGACTTTCGCAGTTCTGACAAATTTTTATAATCACTTTCGAAAAAAAGTGTTTGTCCGAGATTTTCAAAGAATTTCGAATCCTAGCCATGCCTAGAAATCCTGGAAGCGATAATCGAATTCTGATGGAGACTTGAAGCCCTACTAGGTTAGTGTTGCCATAATCATCTAATGGATGTATCACGTTGAAAATCAACAAAATGACATTAGGTAGATGTTGATGTAACAATATTGGTCTAAATTTCTAGACAAATATGTATGTAGTTAAGTTATGTACTAACGAATCAATTTTAAGATATTAGCATTTGCTAGTTTATTACTATCAGAAACAACTCAATATTAGTCAATATATTTATTATACGTAAGCAAAATAAGACATGCTTTTTATGCTTGTATAGTATGAACTCTGCTGGTGTCAGGTAAGATGCTATGCAGGTCGTTGTAACAGATGGCAACTCAGTACTGAGCACATGTAAGTTGTAACACGCGAACTATACATGAGTCGAGCGAACGCTGTCGCAAGGCAGACCGGTTGGTCTGACGATAACAGATCGCCGCCGCCGACCGCGCGAAACTTACCTACTGATAATGATGTAGATAAACTCGCGGTTTACGTAATAGATACCGACGCACTAAGACTTGCATAAATGTAGGCCCTGAGCAAACAGTTAGCGACCTTCGAGAAGTCAACGGAGCTGGGTGACGTGCGTGTTAGGGAAGATTTTTATCCTCTCCGTCATAGTCCCTGTGGGTTTTTAGCTGCCACAAGTCCTGGACACCTCGTCCACGCTATCCCCGCGTGCGGCCAGGACGGAGAGATAAGAATATTCATCAAGTAAAAAAAAAATGAATAGATGTCCTAGCACAGCGCTTATTGCGCTTAAAGTTAAAAGCTTATAATCCCGCTGCTTTTTTACTCGCTTTAACTTAATTGTAGCTATCCAGCATTTGTTTCCGCCGAATACTAGAATTTCTTGGCCATATAGCTTGAAAAGACAGTAATACCCTCAGATAGCTGATGGTTACTTGTAAGATAGACGGAAGATGTCCAAGGAATCGAAGCCTATTAAAACGTACGGATAAAATCCACGACATTCTAAATAAAAAATCACATGATGATTTCCACGATGCCAAGAATAGAAAGGAGTTGCAGACCGCCATACGACGGACGACATCCTAGGTTTCACGACCTTCAGCATCGTGGAAAGCGACGCAAGGAATACGATATTTTAGCTCTGACTATATTTATCAATGTAATGCATAATTTATTTAAATTCTTCCTTCAACCACTTTCAATAATTGGTGTTACAATTTACTCCAGGTATAACAAAACCTGCGATAATACAATAATTTCTTAACAAAGACCCGGTATTGTAACTAGGATTATCAATCCATA
The DNA here is from genome assembly GCA_036320925.1 of Automeris io. NCBI lineage: Eukaryota > Metazoa > Arthropoda > Insecta > Lepidoptera > Saturniidae > Automeris > Automeris io. The sequence continues at coordinate 3,011,835 of JAUDJH010000018.1, forward strand.
ACGTTGCGAGCTCGGGGTCTTCAATAAAACCACACCTGTATTACTAAACTTGATATTTATATCGAAGCACTTTGATTAATTTTTTTTTTAATTTTCTTGTTAACCGATTATGTCATATAGTAAAAGAATAGCTATTTCCGTCTTTGTTGGTCGAACAAGAAGGTTAGCTTTGTGGGAAGCTGTCAAACGCCTGACAAATTTATAAAGATTGGCACCGATGGATGAGATTAATGAAACAAAAGATTTATTTATCTGCTAATTCATTAAAAATATTATTATTTATAAATTACTTAATTTAAAAATTATTATGAATAGTATAACTTTTCTTTTCAATAATATGTTATTTTCATGTGGTACATTTAAATCTATTTTTTAAAATAACTTACACTATGAAACACTCCTGTATATCAAATTATCACAGGGAATTGAAAATGTTTTGATACAGAACGAAAAATAATAGATAAATAAGTCATACCACTACTTTTTTTAGACGAATTATTTTCTAAAATTGTTAAAAAACAAGGTTAATATATTATTGTAATCATAGATTATACGCTATATTTTTTTGCTTTTAACATAAAAATATTGATCGTAGAATGAAAATGGTAGGTAGTTCCTACAAAATTGTAAAGAATTAAATAAAAAAAAACACAAGGTTAATATTTATAATTAAAAAATAAATATACCGGAAAAGTTGATACAAATTTGAATTTACAATTTAAAACTAAAAGTTGGGAGATAAATGTGATTAGATCTTATGTCACACTTCGAAAAAATTCAACAAATTGATATTTAAATATAAAATTAAAATTATTAACGCTTGCTTAGTGCAGCCCGGAGTTTATCCACAGACTATGTTGACGTACGTCAGTTTCGGCATGTACATGACAGGCAGCCAGTGGGCACGCACACATAGACCTTTTGATTGTAGAAATGTAATCATTTTACAACTCAGGAGAACGTAAACACTCTGTACACTTTCTACTGCTGTACATATAGTGTGTTTTTGTTTTGTATTTGAAACTGACTACATGTAATTTTTATTCCGACTTTATAAGAAATTGTCCCTGAAAACGTCGACTACGAACGGAGCAGCTAATTCGTTAACAGGAAATATATAAAAAAAACCATTACGCTAACCGAATACGTGACAATCGACTTTGTAAAGAGTCCAATTAACTGTGGAATGGCGCCGGTCTCACGCGAATGCTATCGCGTTGTATCCGCGAACAGTTTTTGTCCGCATCACCGCGGATCGAACCCTTTGTGACGACAGTTCCCACGAATATCGCCTTGTATCAAACACCGGTCGGACCTAGCCATCCTTATCATTGTCGCGGTATTGTTCTATGAATACCGCTCTATTTAACATTTATCAAGCGCGGTTATAAGTTATCTGACTCGATTAACAATTTGATTTGCAATTTCCTTGGTTGCACAGTGGAGAGTGTTCTCAGGAACTACATTCTTTGATTCCACAAGCCCCATTCCATCATAAAACCACTAGACATCAAGCCGGGTACCATCTGGGTGTGGTGGATATTCCTTATATCCGTACAAAAAGATTCGCTTCGACATTCATCATGCGAACAGCTAAGGAACGGAATATTCTTCGAGCGACCATATTTCCGCGATCTTATAACCTGGGAGTCATTAAGAGAATAGACATTTGTTGGGCCGACGCGGTTCATCATCGGACTCATCTTCACCTGTCACCAGGAGTTATAGTTGAGATCAAGCGTCCACCTATATTGTATAAAAAAATTATATTAGTGTAAAATACAGTTATTAAAATATCTACGAGTACATACAATACCATAATATCTATTATTTGTTTAGAGTTTATGAGGTCCATGATTAAATAGTCATAATAATACACAAATCAGTTTATTATTAGGTCCTTACATATGAAATTGGCGTTTTTCGTACTGGCCACTTTAATCACAAATTTCTCCTCTTTGGTAAGGAATTCCAAATTCAAATTTGTACAGCTATAGACTCATGTATTTGTGCTTCGATGATCGTCATTCATTTGTTTTTTTCTGTTTGCGTCACTCATTTTACAAAATGGAAAACTTAAAATATCGCATTATTTACGATTACGAGTCCGCCGTGGCACTAGTGCTGCGGAAACAACTCGAAGGGTGAATGATGTGTATGGCGGTCGTGTTGCAAAAGAAAACACAGTTCGTTTTTGGTTCCAACGTTTTCGTTCTGGAAATTTCGACCAGCAGAACAAGCCCCATGGACGGCCTGAGACTCAAGTTGATAATGAAGAGTTGAAGGCTATTGTGGAAGCGGATCCATCGCAAACCACGTCCGAGTTAGCTGCAGGCTGCGATGTTAGTGATAAAACTGTTTTAATTCACTTGAAGCAAATTGGGAAGATTAAAAAGCTTGAAAGGTTGGTACCTCACGAATTGACTGAAGCAAACTGGCAAACGCGCGTCGACTGCTGCGTTACATTACTAAACCGGCACAATAATGAAGGTATTTTAAACCGAATCATTACCTGTGATGAAAAATGGGTTCTTTACGATAATCGGAAGCGCTCAGCGCAATGGTTGGATCCTGGCCAGCCAGCCAAATCCTGCCCTAAGCGAAAATTAACCCCAAAAAAGTTACTTGTAAGCGTTTGGTGGACTAGTGCCGGTATTGTTCATTACAGTTTTCTCAAATCTGGCCAGACTATTACGGCTGATGTCTATTGTCAGCAATTGCAAACCATGATGGAAAAGCTAGCGGCTAAACAACCTAGGCTGGTCAATCGCTCCACGCCACTGCTGCTTCACGACAACGCTAGACCACACACTGCGCAACAGACGGCTACTAAATTAGAAGAGCTTCAATTGGAAAGTCTAAGACATCCTCCGTACTCCCCGGACCTTGCTCCAACAGATTACCATTTTTTTCGAAATTTGGATAACTTCTTGCAAGGGAAAAAATTCAACTCCGATGGGGCAGTCCAAATCGCCTTCAAAGATTTTATTGATTCCCGTCCGACTGGTTTTTTTAGTAAAGGGATCAATGAACTACCTATGAGATGGCAAAAGTGCATAGAAAATAATGGTTCATACTTTGATTAATTAAATATATTATATTAAAAAATATTCGACTTTTTTTTCCTCCCATACAAAACGCCAATTTCATATGTAAGGACCTAATATTTTATACAGTAATACCCTTTTTATGACATAACGCAACCATTGCAGAAAACAGAGAACGCGGGAATACTAACTTTTTAATTATTACATATTTGTTGCTAAGGAATAGGCCATGACACTTCAACGTACAGCCATATTTTATAACAATTTAAGAAATTATTAAATTAAAGCAAACTTCAGTGATTAAAAAAATCTCACGACTGAATACAATTTCAAATATTGTGTTAATTTTTTTTTTATTATGACTTGGCATAGTGATCGTGCCACACCCGATTCTAAGCATCGTCATCATAGGGTATTTATCTTTATAATAAATTAATAATAATACCATACACCTACACACACAAACATATACCCACAGACCTTCAGTCGTGGTATATGTGGGCCGACATGACGATGTAGACTATCAATGAATTTTTATCCTTTGACAGTCGCTTTCGTTTTTGGATTTCACTGTACTTACCATCAGGTACTATGTAGTCACTATGTCGAGCCAGGGTAAGAAAAAAAAATTAAGTGGTCAATATACAGTTTTTTTTGCGACTCGAGCGTACTCTTTACAACACGAAAGCTCAATCAGTCCACTTTTTAATATCTAGCAACTTCGGTCTCTGACTACCTGAGCTTCTTTCCCCGCACCTTTGCCTTTGAGGATCAATCTAGGAAACTCATATTCGAATCCTCTTTGCATATGCCTGAAGAAGGCCACTTTCCGTCTCATGATAACCGACATTCGTTTCCTTTTGCGACGGACCACTGCCATTAAGTAAGCTAACTAAGCCAAAGCAAAGCTAAAAACGACTACGACTATCGAAAGCAAAAAAGCCTATCAATAGTTGCAGTGATCATGCCGGCCTGCACAAACATAAAATATATTTTCAAATTCTTTTGGTAAAAGATACTTTTAAATCATTTTTGTCTTAATAAAGAAATGTCTACTAGTTATATTAAATAGTAATATTAAATTATTAATAATTCATAGTCTCTGACAAGTCAAGAAATCCAAGCTCTTACTAGTATTACGAAAAAATCTGTCTATTATGAGTATTTTTAAGAATAATAGTTATTTCGTAATAATTTTATTTCAAGCGTTTCTACATCGTTAAGCACATTTCTTCATATTTACACCAAACAAAACGTAAATATTGACCATAATCATTCCTAACGACTGCATTTTTAAGCAGTGACTATATGTTGAAATTCCGACAATTTCCCGGAAGTGTGGGCCACCTGCCACCCTCAGGGGCCGGCCGCGGCTCGGCGCGACGCGCGACGGCCTAATAAAAAACCGCAAAAGACGCAAAACAACATTACAGCCACTTTGTGATAAGGCACGCCTCGAAGTAACTTGACCAACTTTGGTCAACATTGATAAGGAATCGAATCATTTTAAAGTTACACCAGAACATAATAAATCTCCTTAAAATTTTATCATTTATGCCAATGTGAGTAGCTCCAAGCTGGTGCTAAGGCCAATAATGATATGGTAGGACACCAGCCCTCCATTGAATCGCGAGCAGCGCCAGTCATAGTGTCTTTCTTTGGCCAGTCACGTTTAGGGATAGCCCGTAGAAGTGCAGTTACACAAACTCGTCCGATATGACAATAGAAACTGTCGATGAATTCTCATTTCTTGGAAGATGTCGCCGTTTTTGATCAAAATGAAGTACTGACCAGTCATTTCTCTGAATCAGCCTAAATAAATCATAACTACGCTAATTATATTAAGGAATAAATAACTTCTCAGTTCAAATAACCAAGTTACAACATTCTCTACATAAAATAACCGCGCGCTTTTAAAGTTCAAATGTGCCGAATAGAGTTCGTGCTAGTTAGTGAGACGCATCAAGTGGACACCTAGACACTAGACAGCTCTTGACGACGCGACGTTGCAGTAAATCGCACTGCCGGACATGGTATAAGGACAGTAGAATAAGAAACAGTAATGAAACTCCAAAGTAACTTGCATCGTGTAACAACACACAAAGATACCCAGTGCGCGTTGACAGCTTACACTGAACCTTATCGATTTTTATAAATGCTTAGCAGTGGTGGGGCAATGCTCAACAGATAAAATGTATTAAATTTGTATGATTAAAATGAATGACAAAGCCTATTCGCTGTTACCCAGCAACTACTGCCAGAATCCGAATCATATTTTAAGGCAAGAAATCCCAAGGCAAAAAACGACACGACTACGCAACGTTGCTTTGTGTTGCTAGTCGCTGGATGGGCTAAGTTTCCATACTGTATCTTACTATTTTGTGGAAAAGGTTCGAGTGAAAGCCGCGTGCTTATCTACACTCCAGCATAGAGCGACACAGACGCGCTAGTTTTTACGTAACGTCGCGAACCCCGCACCGATGAGAGCACAGCGGGCGATGGCTGCCTGCGGCGGCGACGGCCCGGCTAAATTATCGCCACCCGACGTGGTAGAATGACGGCCTTTTGTAAACATGTCGCTGGTAAGTTGTAAACACTTGGCAATACAGCAAATATCTGAGTTTTAATTCATTACCTTGGTATCTCTTTAACGAAGTTTTTCGAAGTGATATTTGCAGCGACCCATTAAAACTAAAAATAACTGTTTTGCTTCCTCATGGCAACATTATGTTTTTAGACTAGCAAAATATTCGAATCTTAAATAATAGTGTTAATAGTCTAAGGCTGACATTTATACACACAACTTTAAGTTTGCTTAGACTTTACTAAAACATTACAATTTATATTACTGAATGAATATCAAAGGATTTTGAAACGGGGCAAAAACTACTGTGTGCCCACTCGTTTTCCCCCAGTTCTTTTATCTTTATTTCTTAATTATATGTATTAATATATTATAAAATATTTACTCCATAATTTTTGCAGTATACACTACAAATTTGTAAAAATGTAAATATAACTTCTCTTATAAGAAGCGAAATAATCCCGAAGAAGTATCTTTGACTTTTTTTAAAACTTAAGACGTGGTAAAGATGCTTTGTGAGATTTTTTGTTTAACTATTAGAATATCACAAACAAAGGCTGAAATGTACAGCCAATTTTTATAGAGAGCGGATCCACTTTTTTAGAAATATTATTTAATGGGTACTCTGGTCAATGTGCTCATTTGCCGCCCTTAGAATTTGGACCCCGGCTTGCCTCACCGAAGATCCGCGGCTGTAGGTACCATCCTAAGGACTTCGATTAATCCGATCAGGTTTTTCAGACTGGAATACAGCTTACAAAACTTTGTTACTACTCTGTATATATTTTGTTTTTTTTTTTTATCTGGGAATCCATGTGTATCGCAATTAAAAGGTAGATTAATCTATCTATCAACAGCTTAATTGAAAAGCAGTGGAATTTCGAAATCTAGGCAACGATTAAAAAGGCTGAGTTTCTTAACCGCCAGTGACACATTTCGAGTCCACATTAACATCCACGCATTATTCGCGCGTCAAGCGAGCACCGCCTCCGCGCCGCCATTAGTGCGGCACAGATACCGGCGTCTCGGCTCGGCTCTCGCAGGGCCACGGTGCCGCGGTGGCGAAAATTGCCACCATCAATCGTTCTCGACATGTCGCGCAGAGGGCGCCGCTGTTGATACCAGAGACTAGTTTCCAACGACCCGCATCTACAGCTATGCCAAATAGTGGACCCGACTCTTATAAACTGGCTAAAACTTGTTGTAAATCTATCATTATTTTGAACGATACGCGAAATGTGACAACGCATTCGGGTGATTGGCTCACACACGATCCTAGATATTCAAATGACAATTGAGACTCGCAATGAAGGAGTTTTGTTCCGTTTGCATTAGACATTGATGTTTAAAAACAGATTATAATATAAAAGGAAAAGCTTTAATACTTGTCATAGAAATTGCTTCTTAAAAACCCAGAGCGCCCATATTTACGTTTTCGTATTAGACGTATTATGCCGACGAAAATCTAGCATCCCGGTATGGGACCAATATGGTAAAAGCTCTCACTAAAAATACTCACACGCAGTCTTCTAATTGGTCAAATGCGCGTATATCAGTAAAAATTTAAATTTACGTAAATTGCAAACAGATGCTATCATAAATAAATTTAAATCGAAAGTAATTACAGTTACATATATCTCAAAATAAATATAAAAATACGCATTTTTTTATTTCTACCGGGTATAGTAAAAAGACTGCTTAGTAAATAGAGAAAAGAAAAAAAATCTGTTTCCATTTAAAAGATTTCTTGATTTGATCGAACAAAATAAAAACATTGAACATATCACTTGGACGCTATTTTATTTCTACAATTTGAATAATAATTACAATAACCTAGTTACTTTTAGCATTACGTCTTCTTACAAAAAATGTAAGGAAATTGTCATGAACGTCGTGTTATTTCTGCGTAATGCATTTTTTTTACCGATGTAATGCCTGAGTTGGGTACGTGCAAATTAACTTAAATAATATGATAATACATCCATTGTGAGAACCATCTGCTCTTAGCGTAACTCTTTGAAACGTTTGCGATTTAACAATTGCAACTGCAGAATACCGGTACTTGTGTTGCACGGTGCTTAAACTTTTGACGGACGGCCTGATTTTTATTTATATTTCCAAGCATTAAATTCCGAACGCTTGTAAATATTCCCAATATTACGCACTAGCTGATCCGGCAAACGTTGTTTTGCTATATAAGGTTTTGTAATATCTTCTAAGATGTTCATTGATATTAAGTGATGTCAAAGACAATTTTGTTCACAATTAAATACTCTTAATCAACAACACATTTATTTGGATAAAGATTAATATTATTACGTTGATACAACTCTTAACAAATAATACATGAATTTCGACCAAATTTGTTTACCATAAAACGGTTCTAGTGACTTAATCTTAAAAGATAGACATATACTGTCCCAGACATTTTTTTAGATCATTTCAAGAGGAATAATTCTTTCATACGTATATGTTTGGTATCTTGAACCGTTTTCGCAGCGCACGCAATGGAAGCCCTCAAGGATGAATAATTTTCCCCGTTTTTTTCACATTTTCCATTATTTCTTCGCTCTTAATAATTGCATCGTGATGTTATATAGCCTAAAGCCTTCCTCGATAAATGGTCTATTCAACTCAAAAAGAATTTTTCAATTCGAACCAGTAGTTCCTTAGGTTAGCGCGTTCAAACAAACAAACAAACAAATTCTTCAGCTTTATAATATTAGTATAGATATACAAAGTTAAATCCATCTGCAACTCAGAGTCAAACTATATTACAACGTTAATTGAACCAGACATTTTTTTTTTATCTTGACATGGAACATCGACCACGCTTCATGGTAAACCTGGTGCAGGCCAAGAGCGACTACAACTACGAACAGCAAAAAAAAACATCGATAGCCGTAGCAATCGAGCCGACCTAGACAAATATCTTTTCGCCCTACGTTTAAAGGATCCCCTATCATAGGGTGGTGGGAACATGCTCGCCGGAAGACCATTTCACAGCCCACACACATTCCACGAGATGTGAGTTACCGAAAAGTTGTAACTTCGTAGATCTGCGCGCGTGTATCCGCTATGAAAGGGAGAGGGACAAACAATTTTAACTTTTTTTTTCTTTTTCAGTAAAAATTCAATATGTTCATTCAACAAAAAGTCAACATATTTATTAAATATGTTGACTTTAACAAGAGTATGACAAGAGAATGCTTTTTATGCTTCTATGGGATGCCTGCCACTGGGTATTTCATTTATCTTTTGTTTAAATTAAAAAATATACATCGCTAATCGCCAATTTGTTTTACAAGTTGATTAAATAAATTGATACAAACTTTATTTCTTTACAACATTCAAACACAAATTTGTCCTATCAGACTAAATTAATGAATATAACTCAATCATATAAATATTATACATATGTATATGCTCATTAGGAAAATATTTTTAAAGGAGGTTCACATTAATATATCCTTGAAGGCTAAAATTGCGGATGAGTTTTAAGAAACTCTAATAATTTAGATATACTAACCAAACCCAGGAGTAATTTTGAGGAAATAAACACTTGAAGGGGTTCAAATCTATAACAACCTATCAAATCATTTCAAGGATTCTGCTTCTCTGTCTTTATTTTAAAAGAAAATTGGAATCCTATTTTCCTTACGTTGTTACTTCCAGTCAACATAAGTATTTCGCTGCTGTGGTTCTATTTATGTTTACTGTACTGTATGCAGAGATGGGTAAAATGTAATCTGATTAATGATTAACTATTACAAATTGTAGTCGTACTTTTACTGTTGTTGCTCTGTAATCATCATTCAATCCCTTCAAAACATTAATGGGTCATAATGTTTATGCGATTGAGGATTCCGTAGTGTTTAAAACAAAGATGAGCAAAATGCAGTTATGTTTATGATGAAAAACGCAGAATGTAATCATAATCGTTTTTCGTTAATCTGATTACTTTTTACCCATCTATGATTGTATTATGTATACTTAGTGCTGTAACCATGAGAATCGTGTATATTTAACTTAGTAAGTTTCATAAGACTTCCGCCTTGTATTACGTTAAATTATTGTATTCTTCTCGAGTAAATGAAATGATATGTTTATTTTTGAAAAATAGATTATTAAGCTGATTTTTGTTTTTGGAAGTCCTAGCAACATTAGCAAAGACTCTCCTGTAGTCATTGTTTCCGCGACCCAACGCTTCAGTGAAGAGCCGCGAGTACCTGACTCATTATCCGCGTCTACCTGCGAGCCGCGTGCGGCGGATAACTTCACCGGCCATCACTCGCGTCCCGCGGGGATTCGCTTTCCAAAAGCCCATTTTTAATTCAGTAAATATTCTAATAATTGCATCTAAAATAGTTGATTTAGAATACTTATTTGTTAGGCAAACGCACTTCATCTTCTACCAGGTGTGACAGAGGACAAGCCTTTGCTTATAGATCATATAAAAAAGAAATGAATTAATTAATTTGTATATTATCCATCAATAAAATATTATCATTAACAACTTGGTAAGAACTATTTATGAACTTAGAAGCATGAAAAATGTTTGTACTCTACAAAATTCATCCCTTGTACTAGCCGGTTAACAAGTGTTATAAAACCCCCTTTTGCAGCACTGTGAAGAAAATATTAAAAATGCAAAATAAATCTAACACTCTTGAATTTTTCTTGCCCAATATATCCAACAAGCTAGAAGCTGCAGACACGTTTCGATAAAGCAAGGAATAAAACGCACATGCCCTAAAGATATCAATAAGTTCTAGACTGAAATTCGATAAAACAGAGATTAGCTTTCACCGAAAAAATTAATAAATTATAGTCTATTATTACATTTTATCACTACCCCTGTTAGGGTTAGGATAGGCAGAGAGATGGAACGCCATTTCTCTCTATTTTTTGCAAACCTCTTTAACACTCATTAATGCCTGTATGGATTTTTTACCGACACCACGTACTCGTAACCTTATCCTCCATACGAATTCTTTTCTTTTCTGTCCTTAAAACCTTACTTTCTTTATGTAACTCGCCGATTCTGAGTCCTTAAATGTGTTGCTTTTACTAGATCTCTCCTTTTTGTACAAAACTTGTATAACAAGGAAGCTGGCATACGGAACCCTTTAGCAATAAACAGTTGCAGTGCTTGTCAGGTTTTTATGTGCGACGTTGCCATTTCACGCGAACATTAGCGAGTTTCCGGCGCGGCGGGTGAAGGCGCCGCGCCGCAAGGACGTGACAGCCGAAACTCCTCGGCAAGAGCGAATGCATTGTTCATTACCAGGTACCTGAATTTACGTAGACCAACAAATACTTATTTTACACTTAATTTCAGAAAGTTTCCTTAAATTTTAAAACGCCCTTAAATAGTCATGGTTCCTCAATGCCATATAAATTTGTGATTTACTAGCCGTAACGATCCGTCATGTCCTGATAGAAATCCCTAATTTTATTAAATTTCGGAATCGATTTACAAAAAAGATTTAAACACGTTTTTTTTTTAATTTTTAACCAAAAAGCTACTATAGACCAGTTTTCATGGTGCTTACTTCAAAATTGACGAATTTTCAAACAAACATTTAACCCGTATATTATTTATTATTTGAAACAGTTTTTACTAGTTAAACTTTTCAAAAACTGTAGTAATACAATACTGTTATAAAGTTAGCAACGTGTTTCCTTATTAATTCGTTACTACATACAGAAACTACACTTCTTTGATGGTTCACCTTCACGGAAAATGAACAGGCAAAACTGCTTTTTGATACTGGAAAAGCTGAACTCAGCCGTGTTAGTGAAATTAATCCCTCGCTTGAGAACATTGTTTAGGTATAACTTTGTACCATATCTTGTTCATAACTTATACTTGCCGTGGGATCGTTTCTAGAGTTTTCAAAGTAAGATATCTATCCTATACAATTTAGACTAATATATATGAGTCCAGTTTATGATTTATGAAGTTCTTGCTTCTCTTTATGTAACTATCTATGTATTACCGCCGTATGTATCTATGTATGACGCCGTGTAGGTTTGCACCCTTTTGTGGTTGACATTCCTGCTGCTCGCACGAAGCGATTCGCCTCCTCCTTTTTGCTGCGAACCCCGAAGGAGTGGAACTCGCTTCCTGCGTCGGTGTGTTTCCATCATCTTATGACATAGGAATCTTCAAACGTGGAATGAATCGGTATTTGCTGGGCGAGCGCGCTCCATCGTCGGCCTCTTCACTATCGGCCATTACTTTCCAGCAGGTGAGATTGAGGTCAAGTGCTAACAGGTTTGTAATAAAAAAAAATGGTTTAAAACTATGACAGCCTAAACTAGTTAGTTCCAACAAATTTGTTCAATTAAGGGAGGCAACTCCATCTTATATAATGTTACAAGTTAATAGTTACATATGTACATACATACTTAACATGGATATCGTGGTGTGTATAAAGATTATTTTTTACGCATGATTTTTAATATCAGAGGATCCTGGTTTTCTAACATTAATACCAGCTGAAACTCAACTGATGAATAAAAGAATTAAAAAAAACGTTATGTCAAAAAACATGAGAGATAAATTTATGATTCAATGGGAGTTTAAATATACTGGAGTATAATACAATGCCGGACAAGTTAGTAGAGTAATCAGGAAAACCTATTAATTTTTACAACTTAAGTGTCTTAGACGAAGTAACATCCGATGAGCGTTAATAGGAGTCTCTTCTCAAAAGTGTCATCACTAAAGGCAGTGCTAGTATTGTTGAGCCGTTGGACAGAACACGGCGTTCGCAAGAGCTTTCACACAGCGCACACAGGGTCCGCACAGAAAAGGGGAGCGAAGCCCAACGTGCGTTCATTGTCTCTCTTTCCGGGAAAAGATGGCCGCCCGCGATTACGCCGCGCCGCGCGGTCCGCTCCGACACAGTGCAGACAATGAATAGTAACAAAACATTTTTATAACAATTAGAAACGAACACGTACTGTCCCTAAACGCATTTCCTGTGATGTTACTTTACAACGAAGAAAGACATAATAATATTAACTTAACCAGTAATGAACTTTCGCAGTATTTTTTTTTGCCTTATCATAATATCGATATTCAAAGTGGGATATTTATACTCAATTAAACTTTTATAATTCATTTTATATTTACCACTGACAGTTTTCTGTAAAAAAAAGTACGGGACAACGATAAATTACTGTTTCACAATTTAATATGAATATTCAATTTAATTTTGTTTAGTCGGACTGATTCTGATTTATTGGCAAATTCAATCAAGGTGGTATCCAGTGGTATTCATATCATACAAGCTTAAATAATAATATATTATACCACTTGCAGAATTAATAAATAGTATACTTTGAGAAGTTTCTAGTAATTATCAAATTTTATGTCAGTTTTATTTATTAAATGTTTAACGATAATAGGGTAATGTTTTTTATCCTAGTATTGTATGAACGATATACTAACAATATCCAAGCTGATATGTGACTAATAAAACGCACATGCCTTACCGTTGATAGCAACATGGTATCGACTCGCTGATGGATTCGTTCGGTCCGCATCCTCCTCCGTCCGTTGTAAATCATTATCTCGGCCGCGTAAAAACTAATTGAAAGGGACGCGAGCCCGACATTGTTATTACTTATTACGGTAAGATAAAGACCCAGGATGTGAAACGGACTGGGCCGTTTTATGGCAGTCAAATAAGCAAAGAATGTCTTTTGAATTGTCTTCAATTCTTTGAAAATTTCGTATAACGTCATTCGAATAGCGTAAGTAAAACTTTTAAATAAAAAAAAGTGCAAAGTTTGTGAATTCTGTTTATTTCTATGGTAATTCCATTGCTGTAGTCGGAGCCGAAGTTCCGTAACATCCCTTATGTAAATCATTATACTTTTCGGGTTGTATAGAAACGCATTATTGGCAACAGACAATGGTTTATACAGGTCACCAATATATTTGACAATAGCGTGACATTTTGCAAACGTGTTATATTATTATAAGAGAGAAAGGATGTCCAAGTGCATCACTTTCAGAAGTAAACTAAAATAAAGGAAAATATTTAACCATTGTTGTTTTACTTTAAAAAAAACTCCATAAGCATCTTTGCAATATAGTTACATTTAAACGTATTTAACTAAATGCACGAGGTAAAAGTATAAATACAAAGGGCTATTTTGTACTCAAAGTAAATTTATTTAAATTTCTTGCCAGCTTTTCTTGGTAGATGCTACGTTCCAAATAATTCTCTTGACGGTTTAAAAAAGCTTGAATGAAGTACTTGGGCCTTTTTAAACCATAAAATGACTTAAATTGTAAAAACTGCAGCGAAGAGCCGGCAAAGAAATTTTGGTAATAACTGTTTTCCAATTATTGCTCCAGTTTAAATTTAATACAAGTTAATGTCTTATAAATAAAGCCAATTAATTTGATTGTTGATACAAATATGCGTGTAATTTATTTTGGTCACCTAATAAAAAAATAAGTGTAGTGATAACATATTACTAAGAAGAAATGACTAAAAATACTCTTCGCCCACCCGCTATTCTGTGGGCCGCTTAACAATAGAGTGTAAGCTATGTACGCATTACGCGTCAATGCGTAAGGATGCTAGTAAATGCAGTTATGAAAGACGTCCACTGTTTGTCCATTTGTTTATCTCTACGTGCATCGTACAGTATTATCTTATTTTATAAAAACGCTGATGATTTTACATTAATATAGGCTTTTTTTTGTACCCCGGGGGTAAATCCTGCATAGGACCATCATGGACACTGTGAGGGCATCGACCCCGGTGTGTCAGACTCCTACTGACTAAAAACCCCCGGGGTATCTCTATAATTGCTATACACGTTTCTGCCTGACAATCTCAGAAATGGCTTAATCGATTTAGATGTGGTTTTCACTAATGTGTTGTGGAAAGCGGCTATTAATACTTGGATATTTAACACATACACAGATTCAATATTCGATCCAATTTTGATTCAAAAACCCTTATTCCGATAATTATCAGATTTCCAGTCAATATATTTATTAAATGTCAAAATATAATAAAATAATGCTTTATATGGGACGCATGCCACTGATATATATGAACAGAGGCGTCAAGGCTACAACACTAATTACGCGGATCACGTTTCCATCTGCATTGCCAGTAGTAATATGAGTCATCTATAGGCATATCTTGACAAGTTAAACACCGACGCATAGGTTATACACATGAGATTTGAGAATCGTAGTGTCTTTTAAATACATTTGATTTATTAGGCTATAGATTCGGCTGTCCGCCATCGGGAACCAGCGAAGATTTTGTTCATTATTACTTTGTTTGTACTGGCTAGATAAAGTGACTACAGTCCATGAAAAAAAGTGACTATTAAAGGACGAAATTCTACATCTGGTAGTCGATTTATTTATTGTATGTAATAGTTTATTTTGGTATCACTCGTATTTATTTTGTATTTATTATTTATGTATTTTATTGTTTATTGATAATTCTTATAAGATGTAACACGACCGGAGCCCTTCACGAATATCAGCACTACAAACTTCCTCTGTGTCTTTAGGCTGATGAAGGACCCATTTTCGCCATGTTTATATGTTTTGTATTTTCTTTTGTTTTTGTGTATTGTTTGTAATGCTGCATTTAAAATTCTGGTTTTTTGTTGATTTGTGGCGAAATAAATACTTTTTCATTTCATTTCATTAACAGTCGCCGTTGTCGTGATGGCCTACACATAGCACGAATGAAGGTCTCTAATTATGAGTTATTGGACGAATACAAGCTGATCATGAAAAGCGAGAGGCTAAAACGAATAACTATGACGGTCGTCACGACCTACCGCCTCAACTTTTTAGCTAGTCTGGAATTGTTTAAAAACAAATGTATATACCATAAACACTTCTCAGCTTGAACACCATAGAGGAATGTGCTGTTTGCATCCACATGTCTAGACTTTCGCAGACGCGAAGAAAATCCAGAGGCTTTGGTCTACAAGGGCCTGATACACCTTAAGACTAGTGAGAAGTATTATGTTTATACTTTCTGTCCTAAAAAGTTGATAAGCTAACGATTTCTGCGCTACGAGTCGTGACCGTAGTGGGTTCGACCCTCAGTTAGAACAAGTGATTTTAAAACCCACAGTTATTTGTACTTAATCTGGGTAAAACACATAAAATCCTAACATAATTTAAAGCGCCTAAAAGCAACGTAAGAGTATAAGTACCTTTTTAAAAGAAGTGTACTCACAAAGAAGCTCAAAGGCTTTTGAATAGTTTAGTTGAACAGGGTTTTATTTAGATAACAAGCATTGTATGATTCAAACAATTGTTAGCGGTTAAAACAGTAAAAAATTCTATAAGTCTGAGCATCCTAAGCCAAAAGTCGCCAAGCCCGGAACTCAGGTAGACGCGGCGCGGGCGAGAGTCGATGACTGCATTTGTTCGGCACCCGCCAAAGGCGACGTTAAAAATTATTTAATTATCGGAAATTGTAATGGCATGTTTTAATAATCACCACACCACAATATCTTGCCAAACACGTTTTACCTCGGCGCAAATAAAAACTACTACCTATTATGATTTCTTTACGAAATAAGTTTTTTTATTTGAAACACATCCCCCCTAAAAAGATATTTTCATCATACACAATTCTAGGGTAGAGGTTTATTCAGATTAAGTACAGATTTAGGGCCCACGTGCCCACCGGTGGACGAAAACACCGTGAGGAAACCCGCATGGCGTCTAATAGAATTGCCATGTGTACTAGTGCTGTGAGAAGACGATCAGCAGCGGTACTCGTCATGTTAAACACGACATCTTATATATAAAAATGAATCGCAAAATGTCTTGATAAGCGCGAAACTCGAGAACGGCTGAACCGATTTGGCTGATTTCTTTTTTGTTGTATTTGTTGAAGTCTGGGGATGGTTATTACGGAGAGAAAAATAAAAAAAAATGTCTGGAAAAGTCTAAAAACACCACTTTTCTATATTCTCATACAAAAAATTCGTAATAATATTTAAAAGTCAATTTGAACTTTAACACCACACCATAAAGTTTAAATGTTAGTGGACGGGTTCCGGGAAGGCAAAATAATTGAGTGACGTAAAAATATTAATGTCAATATTTGTCAATTTTTATACATATAACATTAAGGCCAGGTTCCTTCAAACAATTTTCAAAAAAATCTGACGGGGAAGCTATTAACATTAAAAAAAAACAATGTGACTTTGTTTTAGAGAAATAGGGCAGAACAAGGTCTGCCGGGACAGCTAGTATAATATAAGCGCAAAGTGGATACAACCACTAATGTATCTCTGCTCATCCCGAAAGAGATATATCGTGACTATAATATTATTTTACTAAACTAGGAAATATGCACTTTTCTCAATACACGTGTCATGAAAAAAGTAAAAAATTTGTCTTGTATTCCGCAGTAGCTTTTATTGGGCCGTTAGGCCTTGACAAAGTTTTTATTAATTTATAGGCGAACGCTTGATCTCAATCACATGTGGTGTAGGTTGAAGATGAGTCTGATAATGAACCGCCTCCGCCCAATAAATGACTATTCACTCTTCTCTTGGAGACTCCCAGGTCATAAGACCGTGGAAATATGGCCACTGGAAGCATATTCCACTTCTTAGCCGTTCGCATGATGAATGTAAAAGCGAATCTTTTCGTCCGGATATAAGGAACATCCACCACATACGGATGGTATCCGAGACGACGTCGAGATGGAATGGGGCTGGTGCAATCAAAGTATAATCCGCTAAACGATAACGCTTGTTGAAAGTGCAAAATGCATGGGATGTATATTAACTTACAAAATATAACATTGACACCTTTTGAATTATATACATTTTGCTCTATTCTACTAACATTATTGTTTATCGTTAGTTGCTATGTCTAAGCCCTGTATTACATCCGTTTTGACGTGCGTAAAAGCTATCGTTATATGCGTCTATTTTTAATCAATATATGAACTAATATCTATCAAAAGTAATTTAATTTATGTACTTCATTCACAAGTATAAATTAAGATTATAATATGAAGTGTAAACAATATCGCTACAACAAAAAATACATGCCAAAATTGTTTTCTATAATTATAGTTTCCAAGTGTTCCCGCAACGCGGCACTGCGCAGCGCGTTGCTCTTTTTGGCACGAGTCGCGAGTGCGCGGCCACACAGAGTAGATTGACACAGTATAACAACTCGGCCCCGTCTTTCAGCTTGTTTATAATAGCTTGGTAAAGCGATTGTACCGCGTTTAATGGTAAGCACAGTGCAGTTATATAATAATGACAATCACCAAAGGACAAGAGCCTAATAACAATCACCGTCATTAAGCCAGCCTAAATATACTAAAACTGTGGATCTCTAAGATTTAAAGTATTTGGATAAGTCAATAACTGAAATACTTTTTATTGATAAGCACATATCATTACGAAAAAGGACTACAAAGTACTGAATATAGGATAAATGCTAAATATAAAATAATATAGATATCAAACTATAACTTATTTTTACTTAAATATAAAATAATTAGATATTTATCGGTGTGCGAGAAAATTGCAGATATCTGTAAAAAAAAAACTAAAGTTCCCTGTTTTGTATATCCGCATCTATAAGCAAAAGCCCGCATACCTGATACAATACCATTGTACGTGGGTCGCGTAACCCCGCTAGGATTTCGACACTGTCGTTACTTAACTGTGGGCGTATCGCAGCGAAGGTTGGTACATTTATCAAGACGGCAGCGCGCGCCGGCCTTGACGCACCCGCGGTCACACTACGTCGATATCACAAACAACGGCTCATTGTTTTGCATCTATCACTATCCTGCACTGCCTTGAGAACACGACTGATGAGGTGAACAATTCTCATTAAAACAGCTTTTCTTGGTTTTGCTCGTTGTCTTCGAAAAATAAACACAACGATCGATTATTGAAATTACAGTTTCAGGGCAATGGTTTTTACATTAAACAAAAATTTGAATCTCATGTGTCTTTGTCCGACAGAATTGGAACCACAGCGCATGGGTACAAAAATTCATTAATTATTGAAAGAGCCTTTAGGTATTCAAAAGCGTTTAAGCAACTGATTAAGTATATATATTTTGTGTTAGCAAATTACCTAAGCATTTCTGACTATCTGAACTATCAAAATTAGATAATAATACGCTTCGGCCCGTAGCATTTCTGAATCAGCTCGTGTCAATGCATATAAATCTTATATATTTTATCGTAGAAAATTAAGTTAGAAATACAATATGACACTTTTTGTAGTGTAGTCTTGTTCACAGGTAAAAGTTATGTATAACTACTTTGCAGTAAGTCGGTCTACTTAATTATAATTAATAAGGCATCCATCACCCGTAAACGTTAACTGTTATAAGTAAATGCTCATATATGTATAATTGATGACTATATTCGAGGAGAATTATATGAATAAAATAAAATAGCACCATGCTATTCCGCGCGCATAAAGGCTACATTTCACAAATCTATTTGTTGCGGCAACGTTTGGGCCAAACCATGAATAACTACTATTTGAGCGCGAAATTGTCATATGGCTTTTCATAAGTACAACAACCGGGTACAAAATCTAACGATAGCTCTTAAGAAGGAAACATTGGCAGCATGTGTGGTTCTTCTGCTAAGTATCTTTCTCTAAACTCCTTTATTTTATTTAATAAACGAATCGAGTAAATTTTTAATACGTAAAAATAAGAGAGGACAATAAAATGTACACGTGAGAGACACCAGCGATGGTCGCGTTTTCCTCCTAGCGCAAAGCTCAGTGCATAATTTCCGTACGTTATCACCGCGCCGCGCCGCAAGACCGCAAAGCGACACTCTGTTCCTGCCCGTGACGTGGATTACGGCTCAACGGGACTAAATGTGCCATACTGACCTCCTTATATAAGGGTTCCAGTACTTAACGATGACGTTCGATACTTTTACCAAATTTACTTTTATTCTTCGTTCACATTTTGAAATATCAAATAATAAGGAACTTTTGGCAATGAAGAATGTTTAATCGAAACGATAAGCAGAGTTTCAAGTATTGACATAAATGCCAGCCTCACAGCCTTTTACAAGCTGTACTCTGTAAAGTGAACACAAGAATTTTATTCCATGATCCCAATTCACCACAATACCACTATACGCCGTGTTAGCGATCAACGATATGGGGAGAATATTTCCTATATGCAGACAAAAAATTCGCTTTTCCATTCATAATGTTCACGGCGAAGGAGTGAAATACGCTCCCGGCGTCCATCGTGGTAAACGTTCTTATGCAGTCCAGTATTTTTACCTCCCCAATCTGTAGAAAAATTCTTAATGGGCTGAATTTTGGTATAAACCTTTATTATGACGGTGTTTTAACGACAATTTCAATAATCAAAATTCATATTGTGCGGGCTAAAAAGCTATTAAATGTCAAAAGTCACAAAAGTCAGTTTCTTGCAAATAGCTCACGCCCATAGATGGGCAAAATGTAATCAGATCAATGAAAAACAATTACGATTACATTTTGCGTTTTTCATCATTAACATGACTGCATTTTGCTCATCTATGTTTTAAATACTACGGAATCCTTAATTACATACACATTTATGACTTCTTAATGTTTTGAAGGGATTTAATCATGATTTCTGAGTAACAAAATTACGACTACATTTTGTAATCATTAATCAGATTACATTTTGCCCATCTCTGCTCGCGCCCTATTGCTAGGAGAAAGGTTATTATGAAATTGTCCGTCACCCGATTATCATAAAGGCCTGTTATATTTTTCTGTACAATTAACTGTTTTATTGGAAGCTTTCAAAAGATGTAAAAACATTTGTCAGGAAAACGCGCTAAATCATCATCCTCATCATCATCTACTGCCAGTAGTGATAAAAGTAAAGCATTATAAATAATAATAAAGAAAAACCTCATTTGTAACTATATTCGTCGACATTAGTCAACGTGTTCATCCAGCACCAGCTACATATTTGAATAAAACATTAAAATTTCACATTTTAAAGAGTGCAGTTCCCAGAAAACAATTTGTATAGATTTTTTTTGCGTTTAAAGTTCGGGAAATCGCCCTACCACCAAAAAAACTATATAGTATACCATATATGGGCCGCTATAACGACAATGTCTGCTTATGAATTCGTCCTTTGGCAATACTGACTTTCCATCAAGTGCAGGGTAGTCACTAAACAGAGTCAAAAATAAAAAAAAACACTGATAATGTAATAATTTAACAACAGTATAATTTCCCACACTGCCTCGCATACATCCCTCACACACATCTCTCGTACATTTAAATGTACAAATATCTTGCCCACAGCCATTTTCCACTTGAGCTGTGCTGACTGAGGCTAGCAAAATAATCTCAACGGATTTTTGAAGGTGTATGTATTACCAGGCTCGGCTAGCACCTAGTTAAAAGACATTCTGGAGTTTTTAGTCAGTAAAAATCTAGCAAATCGGAATCACCGCCCTTACGGCATCTCTGATGATCTAATGCAGGATTTTTCCCTGGATTAAGAAAAGCTAGAAAATTAAACAATACCAGTGAACTACTGGATTGTATTTTCTGGTTTATACGCACCCTAAAAAAGGCATATCGTTCAAACAAAGAAAAGTTGTAGACAATATGACAAGAGCTAAAACACCTTTATATTTTCGGGTACTGTAAAGGCTCTTTTTTTCGGTTGAGATCATTTTTTTTTCGTCCTTCATGCTTAAACCTCAAACGTCCAAGGTTAAATACGTACAACGTTCCTTCTGCGTAATTAATGCCAACTGACTTTTTTTTACGAGACTTTGGACGGCGCGTACCGTCCGTCACTTGATAATTAATTTTTTGAGATTTCAAAAAAAGGTTTCAAGGTTCTAAAATCGAGGAAAATTTCTTAAATAATCCTAAGATTTTTAACATGATGTGTCATTTTAACATCTAACGTGAAACTTTACTACTAAAAACTACCTTTTTTTTCGATTTAATCCACTAAACTGGAGATCTAATGTAACATGTATTTCAATTAGAGCCAGTTACTACATACTTAAAATAGGTTGTTTAATGACTAATCTAATTACCTATCTGCTCATGATTACTAGTGTTTACAACACAATCTAAACGGTTAAGTTGTGAAGACCTTTCCCGGTCAACAAACACGCGTAAATTGAAAAAAAAAAACAATCTAAAAACGGCGGCGACCGTCGAAGAATGATAAAAATCCATAGATGTCGTCGCCATTTCGACTTAAATATATCTCAACGATAGCCTTCAGGGCTTCTAGGTTTATGATAGTTTATAAGCTATAATTAGCTGATAGATTTTTTTTTTAATCAGAGGATCATGTTGCAGCTTTTCAAACATTAAAGTCAGCCAATGCCGATGCCGATTTTCAATTATTACATACATACCCAGTACTTGGTACCTACTAACTTTTTACCACTAACCATCAAGTAGGCCGACAGTCTGTTTGCCAACGAAAGTTTAAAAAAGAATATATAAACCTTTATTACTTCTAGTCCTTTATTTGAAACAAAAGGAAACTTAATTCAGTTAATTTCAAATTGCCAGAGGGACTAGACAAAATTATTCCTGAACACTTCGAATGTCTATATTTTTTGCTGTTCGTTGTTCTGTGCATTAAAAAATTCAAATATCGAAGTAATGCAAGGAGTGTCGCGACTCGCGACATCGGCTAATGAGCGTGGCAAGGCGCGCGAGGGGCACCGCGGGGGTTTGGGGGACGCGCGGTAATGGCGCGGGCGTCGGATGTCGCTGGGGCTTCGCACCGCGCTGCGCCGATAACAAAATCACTAGAGAACGTACTGGACACGCGAATCTTTGATACGGCATGCACGAGGCGCGGCCGTTGCCAAAGCGAATTTAAATTACATAATATAAACAAAACATAATAAGACCCCTCATTAACTGTATACACAATGTTATTGATATGTCATTACTTATGAAATCGTAACTTAGATGATTATACCGATATCAAGTAATGATTTAATAAACCGAACTGATTTTAGTAGAAAGTACGGCTGACGGTGTTATTGAGCGTTATTATTCTTATTATTATTCAATGTGGGGCTATTCAGTCTAAC
This sequence comes from Automeris io, assembly GCA_036320925.1. NCBI lineage: Eukaryota > Metazoa > Arthropoda > Insecta > Lepidoptera > Saturniidae > Automeris > Automeris io. The sequence goes on from JAUDJH010000018.1 coordinate 3,034,587, forward strand.
TCAGCCTGTATCACTGCGACCTAAAAGATCTATTATGATCGCCACCTATCATCTAGAGCTCTCTGTCAAATTTGAGGGTTTCTATTAGCACATAAGCAAATGTCGTACAGAGTATTCACTTTCCACTAAGCTGTCTAATAATCACACAACAAGAAAAAAATGGTTAATATGCGCGTGTCTACTGGTCGCATACACGCCGAAACTAGTTTGCGCCAGCACAGCCAGTGGACAAACTCATGGCTGCAAAGCTCAAAAGCATGCGGTAATAATTTTCGTTCCACATTTAATTATCAATTTATTGTATTTGTCGAAACGATACATAAGATGTGATCATATTTATCTCCCTAAGATAGCTCCTAATACCAATTAAACTAATACTTTTAAGGTTTTTAGATATCTACGCTATTTTCCATGTTTTTAAAAGCATTTAAACATTAAAAATTTTCACTTATGAGCATCAATGTTTTTTTCATATGGTTTTAAATGGAAATGCTTTTACTAAAACCAGCATGTACTGTGGAATCTTATCTTTCGTCTTTTCGTTTCCATTTTTCAACTAGATTTTTCTTATGACTGGTTACAGGATAGCCATTACACCAAACCACAACAGTAAAAAAGGCTAAGAAAGTAGTACAAAAGTTTTTCATGGCTCTCATTAATATTTTCGTAGGTTAGGATTTATCCGCATAGGTGGGTACAAATAAATATGGTGTTAATATGCCATATCCAGAGGTTAGATCATCCGAGACACAGCCAATGCCCAAAATACAGCGCGGACGGTGCGTCGTAAATCGTTACAGGGCTCTCGCGATCTCGCCTGCCAAACACACCTACCCGACCAGCCACCTAATAAAGCGACTTGAGTCCGTTTTCACTCATGTGACTCGAATGGAGTCGAGTCCAATACTACAAAAAATATACGAATGAAATAATCTAATAAGAGAAAATTAAAAAAATATGAATATGGATTCAAATCACTAGCGATAACGACGCGATTCGGATTCTGGTAGTCGTTATATGAAGACAACCGAAGTATACATCTGTGCAGCGCTGCCCAACTGCCTACATCAGCCACCTGTCCATATGTATGTTTACGGTGTAATTGCGGTATCTGCGGCGGTTTCCAAACAGCATCGCTCCTTAAGTTTTCCAATACTCACGTTCATTTGCAGAATCCCATTTTTAATTTTATTACATACAGGCTTGCGCTTAACCTCAAAATCAAAATTTTTAATCAGTATTTAAACCTTAACGAAGCATTATTGTGTCACAAGACAACAATACCCGGAATTTAATGCTTCCCTTAAATTTAATGAAAGGAATGGAAAAAAGTGGTTTCAACTAGGTTTTTACGAACTACGTAACGACATCAACACGGGAACGTCAAATATTTTACGTCATTTTACATTATGTGGTTATATTTTATGAATGGCCCGAAATCGAGTCATTAAACCATATCGCGGTCTAGAAAAAATATTTTATTTTCATTATTATCTCAAAAAATACTATGCACATGACTTAAAAAATCATGTGTCATTCACACGCTCAGACAAACATAAATTACAATATAATACTTTGTTTAAAAAAAAGATTACATTGGTACGCATTAGAATTTACTCCTGCCTTGTGTACAATTCCGCGCACAATCACCCAGATCCGAAAGTATCTTGTAAGTCATACAAATATTTTTTATATCAAACTTTCAACCCGTAACGGAGCATATACATGCACGAGTTTCGCGCCAACCGAAATTTTAAGCGACTGATGCTGGTTTATAATAAAAGTTGTAATTATCTACGATTTAAGTTTATTAAACCTAATCAGATAATGACGACGGAAACCATAGGCCATAACACGAACCTTATTGGTAAGCCACATTATTTATCACAGTCAATAGGTAAAATTCCTTGCAATCACGCACTGGCCCTTAAAAACAGGAATGCTCAATCCGGTCCACTTTTTGATGTCGACCGGCCATTTCTGTCTCTGAAGGCATGGGCCACGGAGACCCTGCATCATGAAATGTTACATCTGGTCCACATTTCTTTATGATTGCAAAACATGTAATTATAAAAATGAAATTGCTAAAAAGGAAGTATTGTTATATCAATGGCTATTTAATTGATAAGAATATGTTTTTAAAGGTTTTTTTCACGTGATACTCATTTCTTTGTTTATATTGTATTTGTTTTTTATTCAATGTGACAAATTTTATGTTCGCTAAATGTTAGGTTATTTAGAAATTGTTCGCTTTTGAGTTTAAGATTCAAAATGTAACAACATTTAAAATAAAATACAAAACAATGTACCATATTAGAAACTATTTAAATAGCTGTAGTTTTGTAAATTGCGGGAAACACCAAGAACCATGCACGTTATTAAGATATTGCCTATTGAACTTTTACAATGTTTTAGGATGAGTCTTAATGCCTCACAACTATTGCTTATAACTTCACTAATTCTACGATTTTAATGATGAAACTAATTTTTGAAATACTGATAATTTATCTTAGAACATAGAAATCAACAATTTATATCTTAAAAATTCTTGAATTTTATGGAAATCCTTAAAGCTAAATCAATTGCGGATTTTCCGATAACATTTTAATTTTCAAAATGTCGCCTAAGTACTCTAGAATCTAAAAATCCTGTTTACAAGTAAGGCCTAAAGTCACCATTCCTCTATCAGCCGTTTAGCTTTTGACCACGACTTTCGGGGCAATCTGTATAAGGCCATTAATGATTAATAATTAATTACTTATGAATAGCCGTTAACAGGTCCTAAACTGACCTCTCTGCGCAATATGTCTCAGAGTCAATTTGCCTGTGGCCCTTTTTCAGTTAGTATATTTTACATAGAAAAGATAAAATATCTTAGGTAGCAACAAATTGAATATCTTTACAAGTTAATACCGTACTATAATTAAAATTTGTTTTATTACAAAGCCTTATAAAATTCGACATTGAAAAATAAATATATTCGAAAAGTGAAATCTTGTAAAACGAACACTCGAATCTTTTATTCTGTAATAAACCTACAACATTCTAAAACTGTCATAAATAGACTACAATGCGTCTTCAACAAATTCTTTCAATATAAACATAATGATCGACAGCTAAACATTTCGTAAAGCCATAAAAAAAGTTTCTCCTTACTGAGCACGTGCTATATTTTAAACGACACAAAATGGAGGTGCGTTTTATGAAGTTTTCGTTTCTTTTGCTTTTGATCTTTTGTAATATAATAAATTAATACTATATAATAATATAATATACTTAACTGATATTATGTTAGATGCATAGTTTATTTATAAATACAATAATAATACAATATTTATTACTAGCATTGGTGGGTTAACGGTGTAAAGCGATCTCTGCAATTCCTCCACGTGTTTTCCAGAGATATGTAACTAGGAAGAAGTCGATTTATCCTTTTCCATAGGATATTGTTATGTAGTCTGTATATATATTAAACAAAAACTAATAATTTATTTAAAAGATTCTTCTACCCAAGCCACAAAGATAAAATAAACATAAGTAGTGTTAATACAAAATGTCGGCCAATTATCATGATCAACAAACGCTACGAAATTTCGTAGCACGACATATGTAGTTTGATTTGCTACATTGTTTTATAACTTCTGACATAGTTTTTAATAAGTTATATTTCTTCTCTATGAAAGTGGAATAGGAACCGGGTACGACTAATTAGTTGGCAACTATTACCTACTTTGTAGACGGTCCCGAGACGTTATTACAAGTCGAAAGTTTCGCACTTATAAAAGTTGCGGAGCGCCGCGATTATCAGCAAACTTTTGTACTGGAGAATTTTCTACGTCCAACTTTGAGATGGGGACGTCGAATCGGGAATTGTGTTGCGATGTGCCGATAAATAATTAATTTGTGTGAATATCGCGGGAATAGGTGGGCTGTTTACGGCTAGGAGGCGGCAAGATGGCGGGGCGCGCGGGTGGTGCGAGGGGTGCCGCGATGGACGGACAGTAATACCAACTTACAGGCTTTACTCTTAAATTCATGAATTTTATTGTGGATAGGGGCAAGAATATTTAAGGCACAGATGGGTAAAATGTAATCTGATTAATGATTACAAAATGTAGTCATAATTTTTATTTTAATGATCTGTTATCTTTTTTTTTTTAACATTAAAGAGTCATAAATGTGTATGCAATTGAGGATTCCGTAGTTTTTAAAACATAGATAAGCAAAATGCAGTGATATTAATGATAAAAAAGGCAAAATATAATCGTAATCGTTTTTCATTAATTTGATTACACTTTGATCTATGATTTAAGGCTTATGTGCTAATTGAAGACTACTAAGGAGAAAAACACGATTTTAAATAAATTATATAATATTAAAATGCTGCTGATCATGGTCATAAGGACAGTTGAGAGATGATAAAAACATTTTAAATTGAGTCTAACCATATTATTGTAAACTACCACTCTCTTTTTTTATCATATTTCTAATTTTAGATTTGTTTAGTAGCAGACTGCACCTAAAATATTTATGGGTCACTCCATGAAAAACGTCATTTCCACACAAATGTATATATTTCAAATTCCCAAGTTGCTGAGGGAGATATTAATGCTTATACTGTGATAACATAAAAGCAATTATACTTCACTAGTGATATTAAAGGTAATCCATCATTTCATGTAGATTATAGTTCTTATTACACAGCAAAACCAATGCCTCTCTCTCCTTTGCCACCACCTGAGCTTTATTATTTTAATTTGCATATAAAATTTATAAAAATTCGAATTGAATTGATTCTAAATGAAAATTTCTCTACCCAGACTAAAGTACAAGTTTAGTAGACTGTTTTCTAACCTTGGTTATAAGCTTAGAAGTTTGCCACTGCAATTTAGGCTGGAAAAAAATTAACTCCGTACTTTAAAATATCTTTATAGGAATCTCTTGCCCAGCGATGGCAACATTACGGACGGACACAAAGGAGAGGAGCGGCCAGCCGCGGACGCGGGTCGCGGTCCGGGCGGCCTTATCACTGTCGCACACAGTCGGTACCCGCGGTTCGTGACGCACGTCTTCCCATGAACTACCGCCGCGCCGCGAATTCCTCGCGTACAACTTGTGAACAACTGATCAGTGAAACTAGTGACACGTGCCGCGCACTGCGCACCCGACTCATATTTTTATTGGTCGGAGACCTCCTTTCACGTAACGTTTATAATACAGCAATCACGGCAGGCCCATCAAAAATTGCAAAATCAACGCGCGTGCCAACTCGCAAGTAAGTTTACGAAAAACTTTTCTTTCACTCATCTCCCATGTTTTCATTCACTTTCTCAATTTTGTAATTTAAAATAAAGGCTACTATAAAACTTTTAAGTAATGATATGATATTTCAGTTAATATTGCATCTCGTCGCATTAATGAATCAGTTATCTATTCCCTAGACAAGTTGTAAAAGCTATAGCCAAACTACAACAGAATAATTGTCAAATCTGAAAACACTAAAGCTTAGAAAATAATAACAACAAGTGTTTTCAGCATGGAATATTACTATAATTTTTTTTCAAATATACTGTGGAAAATATACAAGACCATTAATTCAAAACTTGGATATGTGAAGTTAAAGTTCTATAAAACTTTCATATCTGTCGCAGAACGAAAAAGACATTTAAAATATTTACACAAAAAATACATTTTATTAAAAAATCTGTTTTGTTAAATAGGAGTTGAAATTGTTTATTTTGTATAAGATAAAAATCACTTACATTTTGTTTTAAAAGCTAACTGATAAAGTGAAGTAGTGAGAACTCACTTGGCATAAACAGAACGACATTTGTTGGTATTTCTCTTTAATATATTGATATTTAACAATTAACCTGTAACTTTCACAAAACTACTCTTAAAAATCAAATCGTCCTATGTAAATATTTGTATACCTATCAATCATTTTTAAAATTACAAACCATTTTGTAAACAAAATGTATTCAAAGTATTTGAAAATTAAAAATATTTAAAAGTCACTACGACAATATCTTGTACATACATTTAATCAAGTAAACAACCAGGAACGCGAAAGTGAACAAACAGTTCGCGTAGCGCCACCTCTCGGTGACCGAGTGAAGCGGCGCAACCGCTTGCAAGGTCACCGTGTCAACGACCCGACAACTTTTGCCGCCTACTGTTGTCGTAGGTCATAATTTTATGTCTTCTTTTTGTTTATCTTTTTCGTAACTTATTGCTTCCCGCGCTAATATTCTTTTTTATTTTACGATTCGTGTTACGTTTAACATAATTATTGTACATTATTATGTATTATTATGATAATAATTGTTATTTGTTGGCAATGTAACTTAATTGTTATGATATTACTCCGTTAATTCAATTCATAGAGGCTTAGAATTACTGTTCTGATAGTTTATTAAATTAAATAATACTATAATTTTTTATTGATTGGAAATATACTTTTTAACGTAAAAATAAGTGACCTTGAACTGTTAACATACTTAATGCTTATAAATAAGAAAGTGTAAACTAAATTATTTATCTTTTAATACTGTTCAATACAATTCAGTGCGTATAAAATATTGTTTTTCATACATTATAAATATATTATAAATATCCTGATTGAAAGCCTTAAGCGCTCGCTACGCTTATTGCATGAAGCTGTACAATCTCTACCAGGTGAATAGTACAGCTCGTTAAAAATCCGAATTGAATATATTGGCCCATTATGTTAATATTTGTTTTCATAAACAAACAGACATGAGATTAGTATATTTAACATTAAATAGTGGATATTACAAGAGCAATAAATGCTGTTACAGAAAGCGAGTGGCCGCAATGACTACGAAGGGCAAGCGGCCGATGCGCGCCGTGACGCCCTGCCATAAGATTGAGGCCATACAGCGAGTAAACGATGGTGAGTCCAAAGCCTCCGTCGCGAGGGACATCGGCGTGCCAGAGTCTACGCTGCGGGGCTGGTGCAAGAACGAGGACAAGCTGCGCTACATGACCGCGCGCCTCTCCTCTCCGGACACGGACAGGAGCAACGACAGCGAGCCGCCGGACAAGCGCGCCCGCACCATCTCCCCGGCAGCGTCCTCCCCGCCGGCGCCGTCTGGCCTGGATCTCACCGCGCCCGCAACCGTATCTAACACCGTACAACTACCCGCACAGCACCCTATCGACGCACCCATCGAGCTCACCACCAAGCGCAACTCAACATCCCCCACGCAAAGGCCACACGCAACACCTCGAGAACTACGACCGGACCCCAACGGAAGTGTCTCCATGAACGCCATCAGCCAGCTCTCAGGCCTTGTCCATTTACCAGGCCTCGCGCACTCGCACCTCGGAATCAACTTCAACGAAATCGCTAACAATCTCACCTTCCTCGCGCAGCTCAACCCGGGGCTGTCCGCGCTTACAACACAACCATCTAGTCTGCTCCGGTCCGTTCGCTCTCCAAAACCAGCTCACAATGGCGTACTCAATCTAAATGATAGCAGGCATCGCAGCAGACACCACTCGGATCCGTATCGACACGCGCCTTCCACATCGAGCCATCACGGAAGCGGGCCATCAGTTGCCAGCCAATCAATAGATGATTCGCTGTTGTATTGGTTAAAAACGCATCAGGCCATGTTGGATCTCACAACACAGCCGACCGCGACGTATCCGCTGCAGCTGGGTAAGGCGACCGATCCGACCGGCCTGTCGAAGCCCGTGGCGCCCGCGATGCCCATCATCAACCCGCACCTCGACTACAATAGAAACAATTGGTTGTGGCAATATTACAAGCAGCTCGGCGGCACGATGCCACTACCGAACGACCGCCACAAATCAGTCGCCCATGCGCCCAAAGACAAAACCGCAGAGAACATTCTCTACTCGCAATTGACTAAAGGAAAAATGGAAGTAGACCGAGGGACGACATCAAGTGCGGAACGGCTACATCCGCCTGGCGACGAGAACCGCGGAGCAGCCAGTGAAGACTCGCGCAATTGCCGACCGGTCACCAGTCCTGAAATCACTGTCGACGGCAAGGAAACGCCAGCAGAGCGCGGCATCGACTCCGCCAAGAACCAAACAAAAGCGCGCACTGTTTTGGATACGTTGCTCTTCAACAACTCAAGCCCATCAACTGTGACCAAAGAAACTCGCAGCGAGAATGCGGTGAACGGAGAGTGGGAGGCGGGAGCAGCGGAGGCGCTAGAACACGGAGACAAGTTCTTGTCTTGGCTGGAGGTGAGCGGGGACCCGAGCGTGACGCGCATGCACGTGCACCAGCTACGTGCGTTATTACAGAACCTGCGCGCCCGGCGCACGCCACTGGCGCACGCGCCCGCGCCCGCGCCCGCGCCCGCGCCCGCGCACGCCGAGCCCATTGACCACACCACCCGACGCAAATAGACGCGCGACGCACGCCGCCGCCACACTCCTTACAGGGACTACCAAATTGTTAAGCTCGCTATGAAAGGCGTGTCCATTGAAAACCTTACACTTTTTTTAAACACAAAAAACGTCAGTAAAAAACATTAATTAGTCCTTTTTTTTTCGTTTATTTATAGGTAATGGCGGACACGCCCTGCTAATTCCGATATAATTTACATTCAAATTACCGGGTTTTCAAACAAATTGTCAATCCTTATATAAACCTCTTAGGGTTGAAGTATTAAAACTATCTGCCCTTAATGAATACAAACTACATAAAAAGAAGGCAATGTAAAAATTTCCTGTTCCTAACATGAGTACTTTAAGCGCTACAATGTTATCAAAGTATTATTACTGTGTCATTCAGCTTTGTATATATATATAGATTTTTCACTTTTTAGTATGACATAGACAATTTTTTTATGTACACACGCAAAACATTTCGAACAAAGTGAAAAATTAATTATTAATTCTGAATACATAAGCTAGACCAGATGTTTTGTACTGATGTATTCTTTTGATAATGGGCGCGACTTTAGCGGCAAATTGTGATATGTATTGCCAAATGTATCTAATGTGTCTTCTCTAAAAGAATTGCTGTTAATATGCATATTATATGTTTTATCTTTAATGTATAAGTATTGAAGCGTTAACTTCAACAAAAATCATTCCAAAGCACCCAGCAACGGGTTCTATTATTGTAAGTGTACAGTACAGAGAGGTGAAGTCTACTCTCAAAAGTGGGCCCACCAAAACGGAACAAAAGGGAAAAATACTAAAAATTTATTCGCTGTGAAATTGAGCAGAACCTTTATTGATATTTTTTTTTTGTTCTTTCATTTATATTTGTATACCTGAATTTCTGTATACAACATTTTTATAAACTTTGTTTTAGACACGATGTGCATGTTTTTTTATATCAATTGTAATCTTAACTATTATTCTGTTTTTTCCTGGGTGATTTTGCATTAACAGTATGCTCTTAAGGCGTGCTTCGGATTTTGACAATCGCAACTCGCCGGCGACGACCCAATAGTCGCCTTGAATCGTTTTATATGCATTTAATGCAAACGCGTCCGATCTAGGCGAGTGTGCAGCGCTATCATGTCTCGATCACGAGCCTGACAAGCCGCCTGACAGCTCTGCCCAACTGCCTACATCGAACACCTTCTAATATAAATACTTACAAAGATATATCGGTACCCAATAGCCGCTGATGGGTCGCCATTACGAGAATCCGAATCGCACCTTTATATGGATGTAGGTAGGTTTTTTTTTATTTAGTTCATATTATTCTTTTGTGTGAAGTTCTCATAGCCAGTTTGTCCCAAGTGAAAATGGTTTATTTTAACAGTTTGCCACTGAACATTTTTATTTTTAATAATAGCCCGATTGATGTATCATTGCTTTTTTATCAATTGATTTTGCTATTCATATTTTTATAGCATTCCAATTTTTATTAATATTTCCCGACGATCACAGCCCATTTAATTTGGGTAACTTTGACAACATCACTTGGGTCACTCTAGTTGTGATGACTCGATTTAGATATAGTTTATAGTTATTCATAGTTGTAAGGATAGACGAGTGAGTTGGCAGGAGATTAGTGACAACGACAGTCACCTAGTGAGACATCCAATACAACGAACGGTCTAATGCCTGTGACAATCGAGAACATCCATACCGGCATTCCATATAGGCCTGGCATTGGTACTCAAGTGTTAGTACTATTTAAAAACACAAAAATGCTTTCTGACAATAGGGTCTCACTTCGGTTTGTCGCGAACCAAGATCGGTGTATGTACGCCTAATCCATATTCATATATATCTTGAGGTGTTCTGTCGTTATACATGTAGGTCGGTATGACGACGGTGACTGTCAATAAATTGTCCTGTCCGTTATGGACCTCCAAGGTTTTCGGGCTCAACCTTCCATCCACTTGGCTTTTTACTTTAAGGACCAAAAAAAATTAAAAATTAAATCACGAAAATTAATTATTATTGTTTTTATTCATAACTGATTGTATGTAATTGGACAACCCCCCCTTTTGGTAACTCGGTGGAAATCTCTAACGGACTTTTAGGGGGCAGTGAGGTCTGCCCCCCGGTGTGTCGGACTTGCACCGACTCAAACACCCGGAATGTTCCTTCTCCCGCCTGCCGAGTGTCAAGGGCAAGGCTGAGCCATCTTCCTAGGCACCCGGCGAAGTCTGGCCTTCTGCAGGCCCCGCCTACTTGGCAGGGGTGGTTAAATAGTCTCACCCCCGGCGTATACCTAACACATTTGGCGAGGAGAGTGGTGTAAAGTGCCACCCTCCCTTCAACTCTTTAAATTGTCATTGGAGCGGTATGCGAGAACAAATCGCACACCGCTCACGCCTGGATCTGGTAGGCGCCCCCACAATCGCGCCGCCCGACGTATGTCCGGTAATGGAGGAAGGCCTTTGGCGAAGGCTCTCCTCCGGCGTCCTGTCCAAGCTGGGCGGTGGATTAGATTATCGGGGGTGGCAATAGCCTCTCAAACCCGCTCCGCCGCCTCTTTCACCTTCATCGCCTGACCATCGCGCGAGCAAGTGCCAGCAGCGACAGGTCACCACCCACCACCCTGAATTGGAAACCACCCCCCAGTTAACCCTACATTCAAATACATTTTTGTATAAATTGAATGAATTGGATAATTCAGTCAATTATTCGAAGTGATTATTATGTGAAGTAGATGCTTTCACATAGGGCGATTACGCACTGCATCCGATTAGAATCCGTGAAAATAAATTCCAAAATATAAGTAGAACTATTTTTATGGTAACACTCGGGACAGGATAAATTTATATACTTATGCCATTGCACAAAGGCAACCTCGTAAGCAGAATAACTTTATGCTAAAGATTTGAAACAATTAATTAACAAAGTACTTACAATTAATTATCAAAGTCATCCATTTTTTTTTAATCGAATCAAAATTATGACGGACTAAACTATCCCGTAGTATTATTTGCGTTCAACCCTCGCGTACTACCAACGAAACGAATCTAAGCTATATCCAAGAATCGTGGCGGACAGTGATGTTAGGATAATAGTAATGTGATTAGGCGCGAAGTACACATTAGATATAAATAAATTTATTTTAATTTTTTCTAAGATATTTAAATTTTTGTTGTTCTCGAGTTGCGTGGTATCCTTTATCTGTATTTCAGCAATAATCGATTTTGGTCCGAGTTGTTTAGATTCATATCTACATGGATTAACATCAGAGGCAGTGCTTAACCGCCCTTACACTGGCTAAAGTCTATCGTCATCTCGCTTATGCAAGTCAGGCCCTTCAGGAGCGCATGTATTACAAAACTTTATACTTTATTTCTTTACCCCGAAGTCGCCACCTGACCACTCCATTTAGGATAGCAGTACTATTCGTCTGGGTGTACAGCAAATGTTTCGTGTTTCACAAATTGTCTATGTGTCTTTTTCTTTCCAGTTAATTTATTATTATTTATCTCTTTCTCGTAATATTTTATGTACGCGCCTATAGCAAGCGAGATTGAGACAAGTAATTGTAACTGCATATGAAAGAAAAAACCTGCAAACATATCGTACTAGTGTATGCACGAAATAAACAACGCAACATTTTATCTACACCCGGTCTTACTACTCGGAATAATTACTCGATTTTACCTAACACGGAATATCACTAGACATAACTGACTAGTCTCTAGATACCTAACTAATCTCTCGCGACGCTGAGTTGTGTTTTACACTAATTGTAAGTTCTACCTCAAATTTATACGCTAAGTCACTTTGTCCTGTGAAGCGTGGACTGTCGTCACAGTGTCGTCCTAGGCTGCGACTAGTGATGAAAATGCCCGGGAATTTTCCCAAAGTGCCCAACACTTCCGCGAACATTTCGTAAATTCCCGGGAATATTCCCCATACAAGTTTTGGGCACTTTGAGAAAATTCCCGGGCATTTTCATCACTAGCTGCGACCCTGTGTACCCATGTTTCGCTAAATATACCAAATACCGAAAGGTTTTGATTACTATTGTGCCAATGGTACAGACATGGTAATAATTGTTAAGATATAGATGACTCTATGCGTTAGATAGGCGCTCGTTGTACATTTGTTTTCTATTGCTCAGTATTTTATATGAATCTTAGATGTCGGGACATGGAATTGTATTATATGTTACAAGTTAACAGTTAAGTGTACTGTGATCAAAATTATAAATTATTGAGAGAATATTCATATTGTAAATACATTCCTAACGAATAGAGTGTATGGAACGTTAAATATTGTTTAGTATAAGAGCTGAATCATGCCATAAGTTTAATTATAATTATATTATAGAAAACTACCTTCTCAATAGTAAAAATAACCGTTCATTTGGATTTCAAGTTGATTGACTTAGCGACACGTAAAAAAAGTTCATGTAATGTTATTTCATACAAAATTAATGTTTAGATTTGTAAAATGATCCTCTTATTTGTGATCTCGATTGTTTTGGAACTATTAAACGACAAACGAGTAAAAATATTTCGTGTTTTATTTTTATTGTATAAGTAGCGGAGGGACCGGCGGAGTATGAGAATGAGGGCCGGAAAGGATTGGATGACAAGAGCCGATGACCGGGCTCAATGGCGCTTAATATGAGAGGCCTATACCCAAAAGTGACACGATGGACCTGATGATGAAATAGTGAACATGATCTGAATTCGTCCAGATGTGACTTACACTCAAAATTGGTGGATTTTCAAACAAACTTGCGTACCTTTTTTTGGTGACCCGGGAGTAAATCTTCCATAACACCGTCAGGGCCGCTGTTGCAGCAGCGACCCCGGTGTATCAGACTCATACTGACTAAAAACCCTCAAGGTGTTCTTCAAATTACTCCACCCGGGCCTGAGGATCCAGATTCTTCCAAACACCTGGGCTGCGAACAGCCTGTTTAGGCTTAATCTCTCGGAGAGGTGGATGTAAAGAGCCCACTTCTCCAAACCTTTCTCACGGGCGGAGCACCGGACACTACACGCCGTCACCCTCTCAAACTCTCCTACCTTATTTTAGCTCCTTAGAAGTTGAATTTCTAATAACTTTACGACACATTATTTATTTCTAATCAAAAACTAAATACCAATTTTTATTCTTAATTCAAAATTGGCGGCTTTTTAAACAAATTTTCAACACCTATGTCTCTTGGGGGAGGAATCAAAAAAATCTTACTCTTAGTGTGTGCATAATTCATTAAAAAGTTATTATAAAAAAAAAATGTCTCTATATCCAGTAGATTCAACTACAATGATATCTAAGTTAGGTCTTTCTTTTTTTATTTATAAAAATGTCATAATTTTTAATAATATCTTAATTTTTTATGACTCTTCGCGGATTATATAAAAGCTGATATGAAAATATGACTAACATGCAACATCGGCTTCTGGAGTGGCTCGTAGTTGAAATAATCAGTGACGAGAGCGGCGAGACCCTGCCATGTGTTAGTGTTGGAGTAGCACAGTTTCGTTGGCCTTAACGTTGTGCACACCATTTTCTAAAAAAATCATTTAAAACTGAAATCCGAAATAATTATATTTAAATAAGCTTATTACATAAACTTTTACGTATATTATAAAGAGGTAGTTAATAATTATTTGTGTATGTAATGGCTATTCCCCAGCAAATATCCATGGATTTTTTTCTTTCTCCTGTATATAGAGTTCAGAGTGGAAACATGCTGTACTAGCCCATTCTCTATTTATTTATTCTTTATAGGGTTGTCAGTGGCCCGGTACAATAATTCATTTACTCAACACATACTCAATTATAATCAACAATGTACAGTTCCTATTAAGGCATCCACAACATACGTTAGAGTCGCCTGTTTATTTATATTAATTAATGTGTGTATTAATGGTAATTAAAAACAAGATTATTAGTTTGTGCATGTCTCAACAACCCGAAGACCGTTCTCTTGAATCTCGGCATGGAGTCCACGAACAAATCAACCGATTCTCCAAGAAGATTGTAGGACCGAGATAATCTACACAAAGCACTACTGACTCCAAAGTTTGTTTATTTAAAAGGTGGATGGATAAGAGAAACGGCTCGTCTGGCATATTTACCGGGGGTTTCAATGAGAACTTTTGGAGCAGTTGGAGTCAGTCAATTTTATTATTTAAAATTCTTACGCGAAACGAGAATTCCACGCTAGCGAAGTCATGGGCAGAGGGTAGTCATTAATAAAATTAATCTACCAACGGTTCGGCATACAGAATTCACCGAAAAGAACTAGCAAGAAACAAATAGTCACTCTTTTCAAAAATGTATTCCATAGATACAAATTAAATTGAATGTCATGTGAGAAAAATCAGTATGCTATACAAGTAGATACGCATCCTTGTCAGCCAAACAATCATTGAGAGAGTATTCATATTTATAATAATAGAATATAATATAAGAACCCCATATCCAGGCTAGAACTAACAAGTTCTCCTACATTTACCAAGTTGTTGGACTGTGGAATAAACTTCCAGGGTGCATGTTCACGCCGTCCTTTCATATTGGGGTATTTATATAAAGTATATAATGCTATTTGAGTAGGCCGGCATGATCAATGCGGCTTTCGATAGGTTATTTATTGCTCTCAATACTCTTAGTCTACTTTTTAAATCCCCACGTTGCTTGCCATCAGGCGTATCACTATAGCGTAGGTCAATACGCAGAGTTAAGATGGTAGGTACTGTTTGACTTCTAATCTATTAGATATTTTACCTCCTACAATTTAGAGGTAGATTTAAGGATTAATGCTGCTTACTTTCTTTGATTTCCCCCAATATCCTAAAGTAACCATAGATGATGCCAATCGAGTAATAATAAGGTTGTTGGGAAACATTGTCCGACTGTATTCCAACCATGGTACAGGGAGCAAAGCTCGTCATAGTGATTCACTCGGCTCGGAATATTGCGTTTCGGGAACAATCATCTATATATGTCCAGTTTATTATGCGCTTCTTTCTTCGAGTTAGGCAGTAATACATGCCAAAGCTTTTACAGTTGTTCATGGCCTCCAATGACCACTTATAATCAAGTGCGCTATCAGCTTACCCGTTATTTTTTGGTAAAAAGCCAAACCATCTATCAACATAATGTAGAAAAAATTAGAGCATCACTTCTCTATAAATTTACGGTCCCTTATATGATTACCATCATCTTTCATTCTTGTACCTACTTTTACTTTCAACCCTTTAAAAATAAGCTTAATATTTTATACTTATACCAAATTAATATATGTAAAATACAAACGCTTAGCAATTTTAATTGAAAATAAGTAAACAAAATTACAAATAGAACAAATAGTGCCATCTGTGAATAAATATTGTAAGAAAATAACCTGAAGTCCACATTCATTGGGCGCTTGTAACAACAAGGGTTTTCGAAAATTGTAATGAAATTGAAATTGACGCCTGAAGTTTTCTGCGTATGCTAAAAGCAATCGTTCTTTTGAGTTATTTGTATAGTAACTTTTAGGGAAACTGGTTCTAGTTTCAAATACAGGCTCCGTAATTTCTGGCCAGCAGAGATTTATAACCCCAAGCTCATAGATGGCGTTGTTTAATGAATTTATTGTCAAGTCTTCAAAAATATCTTTTTGACCAAAAATTTTTGGTGGAATTTCATCACATTCATTTTCTTCGTGAGGTCGATCAAAAATTGCACTAACAACGTTCTCATTAAGCTCTAATAAAGTATCTAGTGGTTCTAATTCCGATTTCTTTTCAAGAGAAAATGTTTCTGATCCTGGTCTTGAAATAACACTCATAATTAAAGTTTTTCAACATACATTTAAGTAATATAATATATAGAAAACAATTTTCAAGGATAGAAAACTGAAATAACGTTTTTAAGTTTGTTGAATTTTCAGTAATTTCAGTTTTTCAGTTACTATGCAACGTATCTTTACGTAGAAAAAATTGAAGTTGCTATTTCTGTCTGTCTGTTGTAGGTTCGCTTATATCTACTAAACTATATAAAGAATATATTTCGGAAGGTTTAAGTGTAGAAAGCTTAAATCTAAATGTTTCGTTTGTTCGATGCTTACTTATCGTGCGATGACTATATAATATAAGCCCAATTTCTTGTACTACTGTTTCGACAGCATATATTTTGTAAGGTTGACTACAAAATAAACATTCCTTGAAACAAAATATTATGAATCCTTCGTAGATCAAAATTGTCTATTACGTTATATAATTTAAATAAATATCTTGGAAATATATCTCAAGTTGGTAAATCGCTGCCATGTGAAAGACCGTGTAAGCAGGTTGTTGGTATTGTATACTACAAGAAAATATTTTTTTATTGGCGTAAATAAAACGCAGCAACATAGATGTTGCCATATGCATTATAATAATATGTACACTTTTGTGATCATTATTATTTTATAAATTAAAAACAAGTTTAAATCTAGCCTAAAGGCAACCCACTAGTCATCTATCACATCGCTAGTAGCGATTCGCTACTGCTCTTTTAGTATCAACTTGAAGTAGTAGCGTATTGTATTTTAAAATTAAAAGCTGCAGACGAGTGAATATAGTTTTTTTTTAACTTTGTAATTTTTTTTATGGCTTTATTCCAAGAACTGGTCCTTTGCGACTTCGCCAATGTCAGTATAATGATTAAAAAACGAGGAAAGTTGGCCGGTTATGCTGTTTCAAATGTGCTTAAGTAATTGGACGGTTGTCAAATTGTATTATTTATCTTGAGATTGTCCGGTACCTAGAACAAAACGACTTTGTAATTTTTTCTAACTTTTAACCCATAAGCCTTACAACATTGATCACAGCAGCTTGTCAAAAATGTCAAATTGACGTTTGCCGTTAAATTTTATAGTTATGGCTATAGTTGTCCTTCTTGCACATGTACAAAAGAAAAGGATAGAATTTCAACAAGCAAAATACAAATTACAAAGTGCACGCGATTTAATTTATAGAATCGAAGGTCAAGGAAATAATTCTTATATATTTCATATAAATTAACACAATTTATAACAAAAACGTTATTATGTGCATAGATCTATAGAACTTTTGTAGTGTCTTATTTATTATTAAGCGTAACCTAAATCTGCAACGAAGTTCATAATAATATAGCAAGTGTTGTACTTACTGTATATTCTTTATCTGATCGATTTATCAAAGGTCTTTGTGACACTGTAAACAAGGTGTTTGATGCAATATGGGAAACAAATCTTCTTTGTTACTGAGAGAAGAAGAGATTGCTCAAATTCAGGAAGAGACAGGGTGTAAGTATGATTTTTTATAATTCACTTCTTTGTAGAATAAAATTTACTATAAATGAAAATGATAAATTCAGGATATGATAGATATCAAAATTATAACAACTCAAGTTTCATAAACATAGGAAGATAGTGTTTTCTATTCTATAAGAATAGCCATGTAAGCTCATGAATAGAATGCCTACCACAATTAACAAGTTTTAAACTGAGATAGAAGTATGAGACCATATAACAAAGAAAAATACATTAGTATTTTATTATTATGTCCTAATACAAAAGTTTTTATTAATATAAAAAAGTAGATAGGTACGTAAGGCTTGAAAGGTTGTTGGAACAGTGTTTGTTAAACATATATATTTGAATAAAAAGATATTAGAAGGAAATTAAATGTTACTTTATCACACCCAACATGTTCGAAAACTCCAAGACACGGAACATTCGCTTATGGCTAACATGTAAAGAAAGACCTTTTTTTTACTTGGGGAAAATACTCATAGGACTGTCTCAGCCCCACCAGGGCTGAGGTGTGTCAGACTTGTACTAACTAAAAACCCCAAGGTGACAACTTCTGCACATTGATGGAGATTGTGGGGCCTGTAATCAATTCACCACAGCCCGTTGCACCACGCCCACTAGGCACATACTTGGGGGAAAGAAAGACTATCTTATATCAACAGTACTTGCTATGTGTACTATCATAATGGTGGAACACCTTGTTAATTGGTTCTTCTCGTCTACGTTTTACTGGCTGCCTTTTGCACATTGTCCTTGACCTTATTAATGCACATCTCATATCACATTAGCTAATTTACAGAAGTCACTGATAAATTATATTTTTAATATTGTATTTTTCAGTTACACCAAATCAAATTGAGAGACTCTACTCCAGATTTACTTCATTAGATAAGAATGACTGTGGAACCCTCTCTCGTGAAGACTTTCTCAGAATCCCTGAATTAGCCATTAATCCATTGAGTGAGAGAATCGTCCATTCCTTCTTTGCCGAGAGCCATGATGATAGGGTCAACTTTCTACAATTCATGAGAGTATTGGCTCACTTTAGGCCCATCAGGAAAAATAGAGAGAACAAGTTGAACAGCAGAGAGGAAAAATTAAGATGTAAGTTACAACTTATAAAGTTGTTTGATCTACAAAATATAAATGCTTGACTTTAGTCACACCCAGTGAAAGGCAAAGATGAAGCAGATGATTGAACATATTTGTCAGTTTAAGCCTCCTCACTCTTTCTTTAAAGGCTCCCAAATCATTACAAAGAGAAAGAATTGATGCAGAAAATATTGGATTCCTGTTGTTTATATTATGAATGTAAAACAAGTTTTTTTTATGTTTATATTTTTTTTGTAATTTATAAGTGCAGGTACATTTGACCACAATAACACTTTAATGGAAAGTAGACAAGGCCTTTTGCAGTATTATGGAATTATAGTTCTTGTCTAAAACATATGTATTTGTACTTTATATTAAACCAGTGATGTTATATGATGTCATAGAAAAAGAGAATAAATTTAACTTAGTAATATGCAATACTATGCAATTATATACATTTACAGAATTAAACGTAAAGCATTTTATGAGTGGTATTGCATTTCATGTGTAACATTTAAAACTCATCAATTCTGTAATTTATTTTTCAGTTGCATTTTCAATGTATGATTTGGACAGTGATGGCAAAATCTCAAGGGATGAACTGCTAGCTATACTCCACATGATGGTTGGGGCTAATATCAGGTAGTTTCTATATTTTATATTGTTTTAATAGTGTGTATGTGAAAATATAAATTTTAATTGAATCCAAACTTTATTTTAACATTTTTGTAGGCAATAAGAAGAATAAAGGCTTTTACTTTTGTTTTGTTGATATAAATAAAGTTTTTTTTTTACGAATTTATAAAGGACTGAATCTAAAGAAATGTTTTCAAGGAATCTTTAAAATAAATACTATATTCTTTACTCACTACTTAAAGAAAAATTAATTCAGTGATCTTTCAAAGAACACATAATTTGTAAATAACGTGCAAATGTAAACAGTAAAAAAATGAACAGCACCACTATACATTTCAATCTAAATGAATACTGTATTTCAGTGAAGAACAGTTGACGAGCATTGCAGAGCGTACAATTCTTGAAGCAGACACCAACAATGACCAAATGATATCATTTGAGGAGTTCTGTAGAGCGCTGGAGAGGACAGACGTGGAACAGAAGATGTCCATACGTTTCCTCAACTGACGACCGCACTCCTGAACCACATGCATCAAGTACATACTTACTGTGTTACTTGTGGTCATTTTATATGGGCTTTTTAACAAGAAATAGTTATTTTGTTATAAATGTTGCTACTTTATGAGCTACCTTTATTTCTGCTGTGGTTTGATATTACATTCTTATGTACGTTATAATAAAATTAAATTACGTAACAAACTCTCCATCAAGCAAAAATACTCAACAATAAACATTTTACAAACCAGGAAGCAGTAAATAAATTACTTATTGTATCTTCTAATAATTTTAAGCGCCTTTAATTCTGAATGCAGTTTTTAATTGTAACCAATATTTTTTAAATATCGAAAACAAACATACTGCTTATTGTAATTGGGATATTTCATCACGTTTTTATAATTTATTTTTTATATTTTGCTAATAAAATTAGATTGTAACTTTAGAATTATATTCATAATATTTATGTAAAAATAAAGATAAAAACCGTATTCAATATAAATAGAAAACATTATTTATGATAACTTGGTCTAAAATATGATGATAATCATTCAAGCGGATTTGGGCTAAGGCAACATTAAAAGTATTAAAGCAATTTTATTAAAAATAAATTATAATATTATATAAACATAGTACAGCATCAAATGAGGACTGTTTTATATATTAATTAATCACAACTAACGGTGAGAAAATGTAGGCAATCTATTTTCAAATTGCATATGTGAAAGAGTATAGTCCCCTAACACCAAAACATCAAAAATATTTACTTCTGCTAAATTACGATCCGTAGCTCAACAACCGCTTCAGAGTATAAACCCCTAGGCGCTGCTTGAATCTAAAGATTTGAATTTTCTATTTAGGTTTTAGATTATTTGTAATTTACAAATCTTCATACCATATATTTTATAATAGAGGTTAGCAATACTTTGCACGAACTGTAATAATCACACTAATATATTCTAAAATAGCCATAGAACTTTGTCTTTATACAATTTCATGTAGGTAATTAATAATCTCAAACAAAATCTATAGAATTCAATCACGATTACTTATTAATGGTAATTATCTAAGGATCGGTACTCACTCAATCATTATTAGTAGAATAATGACTTGAATTTTAACTTGCTTAAATATTAACCCAATTTATCGTACATAAGAATTATTTTAGGGCGCAACATTCCACAAATAACACATTTACTAGAATTGAGGATGTTATTACCAAAAATATATAGAGATGTAGTCACGGGATTAGTCATATTTAATTTATTGTGATGTTTATGTAAACAAATAAATTATTTTAAAACATTTTTATATCAATTGTTTTATTTTATCTTAATAATGAGTCTTCATGGGTATTTACATGAAGGCATTATGATGGCGGCTGTCAACACATTCTTCATGCATTTTGATGGTCACTTTTTAGTAAAGTTGTAGACAACAAAAATCTATAAAGAGATAATTTTATAATGAAATTCAGTTCACCCTTTAGTTTTATTTTCACTGTGCTGTAACTAATAAAAAAAACTCACGCCAATAGATTTATTAATAGTAAAAAACACCCAAAGTTAATAATTCCACATTTACTTCCATAAACAATTCATTACATATTATAATATACATTTTATTGTAAAAAATATAACTTACTGATTATAAAAGACCAATTACACATTAATCTTTTAGAACTGTCCTCACTCGCTTCAAGTATAGAAATTATACCATAGGTTTCATATTTCAGAAAAAAATATGACATAAATCATTTAATGAAACGGATAATATAAATTGATTAATGTCTGCTAATAAATATTAGTGTCGATGCAGAAGACCGGCATAATTAAAACTCGTAATCAAATTGTAATATGATAACAGCAAAAACTTAGGGTCTTATAATGAAGATTAAATATGCCTACAAAGATACATCGAAACTTAATATTATTTTAGAGTCCTGTCTTATTATTTTTTTTAATATATAATTGATACCACATAATAAATTTATTGGATATATAACTGAAAAAAAGAGTAGTTCATTTCAATTTTCTTATTGACTAAATACACGTAAAATTTAAGAAATAAAGTGATATGGGACAGTTCCAAGACATCCTCTTTATTATATGCAGTTAACTTAAGCGGTAGAGGAGACTGCCAGCTTCTTCAAATGCTCCATAAAAACTTGCAAAGACACGTCGTCTGTCAACACGGGGGCGCCACCGTCCTGATTACACGTGTAAAAAAAAATTAACAATTGAAAAATATTTGGTACACCACCACCAAGTAGCTGAATTTTATGAATTACCACACCCACGTGTACTATTAGTTATCCCAAAGCAACTTTAGAACCGGGCTATTTACTAAGCTTTTTGAGTGTTACTTGTTTTACATTCCGAGGAAAAGAATTAGTTTCAAAAGTAATAGTTTGGGTTACCATTAGTTTACGTTGGAGCAGTCAATAAATTATATGATGCATTCAAGCAATTATAATTTTAATTAATACCATGGAAAATATGCAATAGAGCATCTTATTACACTAGGTCAGGGGTTGGCAACCTGTGGGTCGCGAGCCACGTGCGGCTCTTTTATTTTAATACGCAAATTTTATTTAAAAAAAATCGTTCTGAATCGATAAACAAATAGATTAGCTTTTTTTTTTCAATCAAAAAAACTTTATGCAAGTACTATTTATTGTTGATAAGAAAAAATGTTGTATCTCATTAAAAACTTTGAAATTTTGTAAATTACATTTTTTTAATCTTCCGACTCAAAAGGTTGCCGACCCCTGCACTGAATTGATTGCAGTACTGATTTAGAATTTTATACTAAAACATTAGATCTAATCCATCATGTGAACTGTTGCACATTCTATGAAAGAAAATACTGATGATAATTATATAAACTAAACGTGAAGAGTACCACAGTTAGCAGATTAATGTCCCAAATTATATATTTTATTTATTAAAACAATAACAGAGCCAGCAATGTAATATTAACATTTGAAACTAAACGTCTCATGAATTTTACTTTATTATTTACATTAGAGATATTTATATCCTAAAACATATACACAATTTTTGAAGCTAAACAATATATTAACAGTATTGTAGCTATCTGATAATATATCGAGGCTATTTGGCTTAAGCGACATTTTTTGGTAATATAGTAATATATACATTATCGGAATTAGCGTTTTTTACCAATTCCATATATATATATATGTGTGTGTAGGCTATAGGCTGTATATCCTGCGATTCCGCATTATTAGTAAATAATTTCATTATGAAAAAAAACACATTACATAAAAATAAAAACAAAAAAAAATCATGCAGCAATGACAAAAGCTCAATATGAAAGCGAAAATTAATAATAAATTAAAAACAAATGGCGTCAATGTGAAATGTTAAACGAAAATATTCAAAAAAGCGTTAGAATTCCGACACCAAAGTGTAAAATTAAAAAGAAAATAAAATCACTACCGCAGATGGTATCGGCATCGCCTGGATTATCGCCGAAACAATGATGAAACAAAAAAAAAAGAAAAGAAATCAAATACACACAATGCTTGTACGGCATGTCGATCAATGAAAATCACAACTCCATGCAACTATATCAGAGAATCAAGTTACATTTGAAATATATTAGAGCACTAGATCATGCACAGCTTTATAAAGATTGATATCTGATCATTGGGTAAAATTAAAGTTGTTTTATCAGCCAAAAATGAACTTTAGAACACTAGTTATTAAATATATTTTAATAAAACAAACGGGTATGATTTAATTCCGACATTTTAACATAAATAGACAATCATCGATATTTGCTACAGGTGCACTAATACACAAATCACATTGAATTTAAAACTGAAATTAAAATTATGAATAAAAACTAAAGATGATTTACAAATAAAGTATCAGATTTAACTTACCCCGCCATACGCGTACATGTTGTTATGCGTTTGCGATGGATTGACCTTCGAGAGAAGGAATCGAGCCTGTAACAAATTTTTAATTAAAAACAATCATATCATTTTTTTATATATTTATTTTAACGAACTATACACCGATGTCCTATATCTCTGTCCTAGATTTTTTTCTCAAGCGCCGATAGCGATCGTGTAAAATATTAATCAGGCAGAAAGGTTTTTTTTTCTATACTGACTCGATAAAGTGACTACAGCGTCTACAGTAGATCATAAACGACAGCGGTTACCAAAGGACGGAAAACCATTCAGTCTCCGTCGTCATGTCGGCCCACATATACCACGACTGAAGGTCTCTCTAAGTATATGAGCTACTGGACGTGCAGAAGCTTATCTCAAAACGCCACAGATCAAAGCATGTCACTAAAACGGTCTTTACGCTTACATACTGTGGTACGACCCAGTTCGGGCTATTGCCCTATCATCTCAATCATTGTCAACTTTTTACTGGCATAATTCTCATTACTATATTGTGAATATAATTAAAAATAAGAGTTAAAGCTGTAGAAGATTTAGGAATTTGAAAAAAAGAAACTATTTTGGGGAATGTTCCGATAGCCGTAAAGAGAGTAACAAATCAATAAATAAACTACAAATTGATATTTATATAAAAATGAATCATTGAATTAATGTCATGTGCTTTTGGGCCCTTTAGACGAATGGTGAGAGGGAAAATGTTAGGTTAAATTCTACATTGTTTTTTTTTTGTTGTTGTATATGTACTGTTTATATGTATATATATATTTGGTTGGTTTTCTTTTATTGTGTAGTGTCTCTTGGCTTAATGTTTGTTTTGCTCTTTTTTTATGGAAGCTTTGCTGGCTTATGTATCATTTTTTGTATATTTTTTATGAATTGCATATTGATGTACGTTTCCCTTTAAAAAAAGAAATAGAATTTCTGTTTGCTTATCCCATATGCGTTTATAAATCATACATACGTTTGCTATTGAACTACCTTATTATTTCCACAACCATCAATTTTTCGGAATTAGAACAACAATTTTACAATAGGTGGCGTGAGAGTTCAAAAATATAGCGACGTATACAAGGCATGCAATTTCTTTAAATTGCAGATGTCTAATTGGCTAGTTACTATCGCCATAATTATTTCTTTCATTATTTAGTGTAGCTATCGAACAATGTATTCGACCAAGTGAACAGTGTTTCTAACGTATTGAGAGCAACACAATGAAAGCCTGCAACGACGGGAAGCGATAACGCGCCACGATGTTGTGCCGAGTTTTGTTGACAATAATCGCAATATCATGTACGTTCTCACGTGAAATAATCGTACAGGCATACGAACAGAGCCCACAACGCTTAGTCCAGAGAAAAGGTTTTAATATATCTACTAAATATAGCGTTAGTTCGCGAATAGCTGTCATAGAATATACTACAGACCTGTGTATAGAACATTTCAATTCTATTTTTACAACGTGCCTCTTCATTAAATATCAAGAAGTAATGAATACGTATGTTACTTTAGAGTCGTGAATGTTGCAGATATAATATGTGTGCTGCTATTAAGCGGATTACAAAAAGAAGATTTAGACGTGAATGTATTAAAGAAATTACAACGACACAATGTGAATATAGAAGATTTGAACAACGAGTGAGTGGTCTTGTTTTTTAAATTATTGTTTTAAAATTAATTTATAAAAAAGTTTTAAAGATTTATTTATTCTTAGAAATATACGTCAGGAATGTCTGTCGACTTCTCAGTCAGACATACCAGCCAGAACAACTGAATCAACGATGGACGATGATAGTAAGTTACAATTTGATGTTGTATTGAAATAAGTATGTTCGAATTAAAATAGCATTTTTTTTTAGAAAACAAAAATCTTGACAAGCTAACTCAAGCACATTTACAAACAGTTATGAAATATTTTATTGATTTACAAACATCAGACAAGCAGCCTAAAGCACCACCAAATATTACAGAGAACACCACTAAGGACGTTTTTAATAGCGAAAAATATACTACCGTGCAAATTAGTGATATAAAATCTGACTTTGATGTAAATGTAAAGTATGAACAATCAAATCATAAAAAAAATCCTCCCGATACAGAATTAATTGCTGGTTTAAAAAATCCTGATTTGCACAAGTTTATTAAACTATGGAACATGTATAACAAAATGAATACCAAAGATAATATAAATACAGAAAAAGTTTCCACTGAATCTTTACAGTTTAATCAATATACAACACGACCGAATCTATTTAAGCCAAATAACGATGAACAAGAAACTCAAATCATAAGTAAAATGTTTATGAATTACTTGTCTAAAAATAAAATAAATCCTACAACGGCCTTACCAGCTTCCCCAAAAACCATTGATTTTAATGAAATATCACAACAAATACAGCAATATTTAGTAAACAATGATAATAACAAAAAAATTATAATAGATGACAGTAAAACAAATCCGGATATACCTATGAAATTGGTTAACTTTTTTCCAAACGACATACAAAGAGAAGGCAAAGTGAAAATATTACAAAGAAACGATACTCAAGATTTCAACTCAATTAAAGAAACGCTCAAAGGTAAAGCAAATCAATACCTCAGTCAAGTATTTGGGACTAATGACCCTATTCATGTAAATGAGCCAGTAATTAACTATATTCAAAGCGTTACCCACGATCCTTATTCTTTCCCGCAAAATGAGTTTAATATCAAAACTATGACACCTTACAAATCGTCCTATAATAATAACGATACAAAGAAAATAAATTTTAGTATTGAAGAGAAATTAAGTAATAGTAATAACAAAGACGATGTACCTGCTAATATAGTAAAAGGAATAGCTGAAAGCGTAAAAGCTATAATTTTAAAAGATTTGCGAAAAGATATATCCACTGTAACACCAAAATACATATATTGGACGAAACCACAGACATTCACAGAAAAACCAACAGGTATGTTATTTTAAGAATTATACTACTCCTAATTAAGAATCAGAAGACAAAATTTAATTATTCATATTTGTACTTTTTTTATATAATTTTGTAATAAATAATATTTTTCTTTCTTACTTTTATAATCTGATATACTGCGTAAAAAAGTATTCTAGTACTGCTTCTTTATATTTTCATATGATTATTTTTAATGCTAATATTAAATTAACACTTTGCCGTCCGCACGATTCGTAATTATTTAGTCGCTTGGCGTCGGCAGCGCAAATTCTGATCACCTAACTTGTCGCCGGCCGTTCTTGACATGATCGGGAGATTACAAATTGTTAAGTTTTACTAATCTCAACGTTAGTTCTCATAAGTTCTCAACCCTGTTTCCCTACTTTCATGAAATTTCGAAGACCGAAAGTTTGCGCACGTCACCACTGTGGTGTCGCCGGACGGCATAGTGTTAATAGATAGCGGGCTTCATGTTGCAGAAATTCCTAAAGAGATAAAAAAGTAAATTAAATTGATCAATCAGAATAGTAAAAACATTAATTTCATTATAACTGCTCCAAATTTTAAAAGTAATAATAAATAAACTTTTAACCTTGTTTTATACATAGAATCTACAACAACAAAACAAGATAAACTTCCTGATACAAATAGCATTATGGAAAAATTGATAGACCTTATGCAACAATTTAAAACAGTAGCGGAGAAAAATGTAATATCAGGCGACGTAAAATTTAAAAGCACTGAAAAAAAGACAATACAGCAAGAATATAAAGGACCATTAAAGGTCGAGTATCCACAGTCTATGCCAGCGATAAATCCATATGGGATGATGATGCCACCAGCACAAGTGACACCTAAATTCCAAAATCAGTACGATCTAAATACAAACATAAATATACCCCTTCTTCACAATACAAAGAAATATGACAATGTCAAAAGCGTACACAAAATAACTCAAGTGAACATTTTTC
Source organism: Automeris io (assembly GCA_036320925.1). Lineage (NCBI taxonomy): Eukaryota > Metazoa > Arthropoda > Insecta > Lepidoptera > Saturniidae > Automeris > Automeris io. The sequence goes on from JAUDJH010000018.1 coordinate 3,062,394, forward strand.
ACCCAAAAAATTACCCACAAACTGCCCCTTTGACAATACAAACAAATTTATATCAAATCCCACCACTGGGTATACCTATTTTAAAGCCAATACAAGCATTTAGTCAGAATATAATAGTAACAACAAAAAATCCATTCGAACGCCTTAAAGTCGATAGGCTCCGTGGCGATATTATTCGTCACGAACGTAATTATAATAACAATAAAAACCAGAATGATTGGCACCATGCAAACAGTTTGCCAAACCGGGAACTAGCGTACGAAGACGTCGTTTACGATAAATATAAAGATTCGACTAGAGACTCAAGGCTCACAACTAATATTAGAGAAAGACCAAAATATAGTGGTAATTACAATGACAATGATCGATACAGATCAGAGTATTACATACCACATTTTAACAAATCTGATTATGACCGCATGCGACTTCGTAATCAGGAGATAAAGAAATTCCATGAAAAGTTGGAAAGAATTGAGGATTCGAATACTATGGATGATCGCGAGGACTGTTGCAATTTGGAGATTGCATCGAGACAACAACTACCACTCAGCAACATAAAAAGAGGATCCAGATATGATGACACGCACTTTAAGAACTTTTTGAAGACCCAGCAAAAAGTAAATGATATGCTCGAAAGAGTTTTAGCTACAAAGGCAAGTCCAGGTGAAACACGTAGTGTAGAAATTCCGTAATTTTTACCCTTTTACTATCACAATCGTATACAGTCATATTGTTTCTAATGTTTTTCTTTTTTCGTTGTGTTGTACATTATATTTGTATTATATAATATAGTGAGATAACAATAAATTGGTTAGATCAAAATGTCAATTGGAATGAGAAGTTTTTGCAATATTATTATGGCTGTTAGTTTAATACTTTTAACAACTGATTATGTTTCTAATGAATGGCCAAACCGTCTTATACTTGACTTCAATCACACCTGATGGAAATTGAGGATAGAGGGCGCTCGCCCAGTAAACACCGCGAAACTCGTTTCACGACTCTCATATAGTACAATGTAGGCAGCGAATTCTATAATACACCAATATGTATTCATTGTAATGAACTTTGGTGTTCAAGAAGCAAAACTTCCTGTAATCGCATGGTCTACTCTTCAAAAAGAATAGCTCAATTTGGCCTACTATTTGATGTCATCCAGTGACATTTTCTTTGACGACCGGGCTGTGCTTGACCGAGCTTTAAAACTTTGTAATGACGTGTTGCTGACTAACCTGTGAACCGCCATGTTCTGTGTCAATGTATCTCGGTACGGGGAACCGGCTCTGTAGGATCTCCTGGGCGTCGTCGATGGGAGCTCGAAGCAGTTGGGCGAAGCTCTCATACTCCGGCATGTCTTGGTAGCGAAGAGCTCGCCATTGTGCAATCGTCTGTCCAAATCGGATTTCATTTAAAATATTATCTACAGTGAATCTAATAAACTGTATGTTGGATTATAATTCTGACAACTCTGTACTCTTAATTAAAAAAAAAAATGAAAACAAACCTCTCCATGGTATATTAAAATTTGGAAAAAGGTATCCATTAGAAGTATGCGGTCAGGCTGGATGGATGAAGTGTCCAACAGTACGGGCTCTGGTGGCCCTCCAAAGCTGTATGAGTATAGAATCGGCTGGATCATGATCAGCGATTGGGTTAGATCTTCACGCATCAGCATATGCCTGCAATATATTAAACAGATTACTTCTCTGAAGCCAATAAAACATTGTTATTATACAATCCTCTATAATTGCAGTTACAATGTTCATTTAGGACTTTCATAGTAGTTTATTTTGATCTCAATATTATAAATTAATACATTCGATTTTGAGGTATAGTCGTAAACCGAATATTTAGACAGAATTCTTACATTTTAACAAACAAAAACTTTCACGAAAGTTTGCATTCCTGAGAAAACCCGTACTCCTTCCCTAATTTTTAGATACGTATTTTCTTGTTGATCATATACCTAGTGACCTTCCGTCATCATATATATGGGTTGATATTACGATGATAATGTCGATGGATTCTAATCCCTTTCTGGTTGGTGCTGTTCTTGGATTACGATGTACTTTGTATCAATTGCAGAGAAGTCACTTCTAAGAAACTGTATAAAAAAGGTAGATATTAGACAAAATTTTAAAAATTCTTAACATGTGGGTAACATACTGTCCAGAATTTTCTTTTATACTTGCTCAACAAAGTGACAAAGCGATGGAATACAGTGAATTCCAAGAAAGGCAACAACCGCCAAGTAACGAAAATCCATTGACAGCCGTCATCGCCACTTCGGACCACATATACCATGACGAAAGTTCTCTAGGTGTATGAAAAATAGATATATACAAACCGATCCCGAAACACGACAGGCCGAAGCGAGGCACCATGACGATCTTTACATCTACGTACTGTGGCCACGACCCAGTTCGGGCAATCACTCTATCACGTCGAAAAAGACATAGTATAAAAATAACCTGTAGAAAGTGGTCTCGTCCGGAGAATTGTTGAAGACTTGCAGAAACTGTGAGCGACGGAGATGATACATGAATTGCGGGTAAAGGCTGAAATTCTCTGATAGGCGGAAGCTGTTGGGATCATCTTTGCCGTATTCTCCAAACTTCTGGCACTAAAAAGCAATAAATACTAATAATTTATCATCACCCTATATCCCTTTCGGGATGCTATGACAGTTGCTTGATTCTACATTAATGTTCCTCATACTCTGTAAAATAACCTAAATGACTTTATATCACATAAAATAAGGAGTTTATTTCTGACTAATATACCACAAGAATTTTATTCCATTTTTAGGTTTCTTTTTCAAATATAAGGATATTAAGCTCTTATAAGTGCATTTTGTACTTAATGTACTTGCAATTTATCCTTTAATTAATGTGCTTCCTACTTTTTTTTTAACACAACTCGTCATAGTAAGCACAACATGGTTGATGTAAGCACGTTGCAGTCCAAAAAATGACTATAACTATCAACGGCAACGAAAAAAATCGAGAGGCGTAGCGATGCTGTCGACCTGCACAAATATCTCTTCACGCTTCGATAAACTACCCAATATCGCACGTTGGGAATACGCTCGCCGGAAGACCATTCCACAGTTTAATTAAATGACTTAGTAAAAATAAGATTTAGAGAACTAATATAATCTGGGATATGAGTTACTGTAAAGCTGTGACTTTGTAAACCCACGCGTGTGGTTCCTATGTGACAGGGAGATAGTAAAACACGGTTAAATATTATAACTTCTCAGACTCTAACACTTGTGGGGGGTGTGCGAATCAGAAGGCAGTCTAAGCATGAATTCTTTTTATTATTTATGTGTGACGCGTTTTATATAATCCGCGTGACCTAGATATTGTGGATTGCATTCACTGGAGCATCGAAATTCAAATAATCTTACAGGTGTATTGACTCCATAAGGCAATGGAAGTACTTATACATTTATTGTACTTTCTACTTATCAGACAACGAAATTACTTGCTATGATTATATAATTAAGGTAAGATCTACGTACCTACAAATACTTATTATATACAAGGTACTAAAGGTCCCCCCCCCGTGTCTGATTCGGCGTCCCTTGTTGTCCGACATGCCTATTACTGGTGGTTGTACATAAAATTTCACATACTTATTATACAGGTATAAATAATTATGTAGTTTAAAAGAAATGTTTTTATAATTTGTCGGATTACAAGGTACTCTTTAAAAAAAATCCGAATTATTTAGGGTCTTAGACAGTGCTCTATAATCCGACAAATTCAATAGTCCGATATCGGCTTACAAAACGTTTATCGGACAATCGGGGTTCCATTGTACTTATTAGACAATGAAGGTACACACTACTTCACACACCGAGAACTATAATGATTATCATACAACTTACCAGGCGAATGAGCATTCTATCCAACCAGCGTAGCACATCGGGGCCGTCTTCCTGCTCCGCGCGGTAGACCACCAGACGCGACATGACCACAGCCGCAGCCTCCTGGTCAAATCCGGCCGCTATGTGATGCAAACTCACAGCAGCGTCTCCCCAACTGATGGTAACATCTCATGTTACTTTTATTTATAGGTAATTTTATATGACGCTGAATCAGACGACTTTTACCGACTATATAACAACTAGATATGCTGTTTTTCACTAAAGCAAAATTAGTATTGTGCTATTGTTCCGTTTGTTGGAGCAGGCGAGTTTTTAAGTGGATACCACGAACTCGCAACTGTAGTGTGGGGCCCTCGTCGGCAAGGTAAAGCGACGACATGACAAAGATGATCTGAAGAGCCACCAGATTTTATGATGAGCATAAAATCGGACTCAATAGCGCTTTTTGGGCAGAGGTCAATGCCCAGTAGTGTACCTTATTCATTTTACGAAGTCGGTTATAACAATTGTTTGAACATAATTTTCCATATTTAGTATAAATAGCGAAAATATATTGTATTTATCGATTGAAGTACTAAACACTATTAAAACAAACTAACATCAAAGTAAAACATTAAGTAGTTGTTTTACAAACAAACCAACTAGTGTATATTCTTATATAAAAGGAGTTTGGCATACTAACTTGCGCGCTACTGTGGTGACACGCACTCGCCGCTGCCCGCTCGAGTGTTGATACTGTGTTATGAACTGAACACAGCCGCGGCCACCTTGCGGCACCGCTGCGTGTTGGTTTACGACCTATGGCACATAACCGCCGACTTGAGTAAATCTTGGACCTACCCTTATGTGGTAGACATTCCCTATATTCGCATTAAAAAGTTAGCTTCTTCATTCACAATGCTAAGGGCTAGGGAGTGGAATGCGTTCCCCGCGTCTATTTTTCCTCGTTCTTACAATAAAGTCGTCTTAGTGACTCACTTCAACCTGTCGCATTTCAGGATCAGCTTGAAAGGATCAGTTCTTCATATACCTAAAGACCTTCAGTCGTGGTATATTTGGACCGGTATAGTGATGGCGACAGTCAATGAATTTCTAATGACAGAGGTGACAATGACAATCAACAAATTTGTGCCTATCGATAGTTGTTCGGTTTTGGAATGCACTGCACTTTTATGAAGAGTATATCTATCTACTCTTAGTTCCTAATCCCTTTTTCTACCTTTTCACACCTGATAAATTTTTGCTAAATATACCTCAAAGAATATGGCCATGGTGGTACTAGGTGTAAATGTACACATCTTCCATTGGCATGTGTTGCCCATTCCCACTTCCTGATCAGATACGCAAGGACCTTTCACATTCAGCGAGACGCACGATCCGATGGCTCCAGAAACTGTGACAAAATGTTTTATTAGTATCTGCTAGTGGTATACTGTTTGCTACTAAATATACCATGGTATGCAAAAACTAGCACAGAGTAAGAAATCTTAAAGTCTTCTGGCTTGAGTAGATATCCAATGAAATACTGTTGAATAATTGTGTAGAAATCTCAATTGATCATCTGATTAATGGGCCAGGATTAGCCACACATTAAGTAAATACAAAAACAAACCAAAGCAGGCTCTAGACTAGAGTTTTCATAGAAGAATAAGTGTAAACATTCCAGACACACTTGGAGATAATTTGAACTGGTATAATTGAGGGGTATTTGTATCTAAGACATAGATACAAGATACTCACCAAAGATAAATAAATAAACAAAAAAAAGGAATAAAACATATTACCAAAAAATTTAACTTATGTAAATTTAATTCATTTTTATGGCATAAATTATAGATGATATACAATTGAAATTAATAAAAATATGCATTACATCTATCTACCTATACATATAAATGATGCAACAGCCTAGATACAATGAAACAAGTTAGTATGTCGTAAGTTCAGTTTTGCAATTTCAAAATACATTCAAATACATAATAAATTTTGTAATCCTAGGAAAATTCTCTTACTTTTTAATTCACGGCTGCACTTAACCTCAAGGGTGCCATTGAATGCCATTTTGTAATCTCCTTTTTGGTCTTTCGCGAATACTCTCTGGAATGTTTGCTTGAAAAGTGAGGAGTTGAAAGAATCACCCATCACCATGTGACCACTAAAACAAGTATAAGTGGTTTTAACAGTGTGACCACATTTAAAAGTGATATCAATCTACTTTGTGAAAACAGTCTTTGTAATAAACAACTTGCTTTGTTCATAGGAGTAAAAAACACTGAATTAAAACATCAGTATAATATAAAATTGATTCAAGTATTCCTAACTTACATAGAGTTTAAATATTACAATGGCAGAAGAATTGTTAGAGTAATCAATTAGTATATAACAGAACCTGGTAATTTGTTACCTCCTTAAAAAATGGTCACATTTCTACAGTCAGTTATTCCTAAAATTACCATAAAATGGAAGTTACTTGATTTTTTACATAAAAATTGGCATATTAAACAGCTTTAAAAAATAATATTAACTAGAAAACTTTGGTGATGTGATCATGATGTTTGTCTTCAGCGCTATGGGTTGTGGGTCTGATCCCCACCCAGAACAAATATGTAGCCTACAGGTATTATTCTTGGTCTGGGTGTTTGTGAATATGAAGTTTATTTTTGTAAGGAAAAAATCCTCATCACTGGAGTAAATCCTTATTTTATAATGTCATACAAAAATATTCTTACCCAGTAGAATTACAACACTGCTTCATCTCCATTAGACCAGTCTGGTCCAAGGCACAAGAATAAATATCAATGGCATGGCCATTTGTAGCAGATCTAAATGATAATGCCTCATAATGCTTAATAGCCTTCTTCATATATTTGGCATTATCCTTGTGTATGTCATGATGAGACCGAATTGGTTGCTTCAACTCATCATTGACTACTTGACCTGGCCCTTGGGAGCAGGGTCCACCAAGGAACAACATAATTCTAGCACCCGTGTTAGGGTATGTAACCTCTAGTAAACCAACAGCTAATGAAAGTGCAACACCACTGCTACGAAGAGGCCTTTTACCCACGCCCAGAGGCCATGGATCACGCCCAAGCTCACCCAGCAGGTCAGTCAAGGCCATGTCACATTGTTTAACAGGCTGCAAGAATCTGTGGGCTGGTGGTTGTGGTACAGGGGCACCTGGACGCTGCTGAGGATTTGGTGCATTTACACGTCCAATTGCTAGTTGCTCCTGAATCTGTTTGGCAGTTAAGTCTTTTGTTCCTTTGAAGACATAACATTTTGATATTCCCTCAGTGCCTGGAATTGATGAAAAATATTTTTAAATGACAATTTATTAAATTCTTTTCCTTTTTAACTGTATTGCTTGCACTAAATGATTAAACTTTTGAGCTTTTAAAAGTTTTGAGCTGTGTGATAAATTTTACATTACATTTTATTAATATGCCTATTTTATTTTTTATAATAGAATTATAAGAAAATAACAGTATTTACCAAGTTCATGAATTTGTACCATCCGACCAAAAGTGATAAGACCAACCAGTGCATTCTGCGGCATCAAACTAAGAGAGGTTTGAAGTGAATCTTTCAATGCACCAAGCTCATCTTCATCAAGGCATGTATCCACTACAAGAAGAAAGATTGGTGGCATAGTCTGGGCACGAGTGATGGTGTACTCTATTGTTGAGAAATTGGGTATTAGCTCTGCAGGCTGATGCTGCTCTGATATTGCTGCATATTGTGGTGGAAACTGCAAATAATTTTAAAACAATATTAACAAAATTCAAAACTCAGTTTGAACTGTATGTTTTGTTGTATGTTTGCTGTATGGTTGAAAATTAAGCTATATTTATACAAATATAATTAAAACTAAACCTTAAGTTTAGTATAAGTTTAGAATCATATAAGTATTCAATAAGTATGAGCACTCTTCAATTATAACATATATAACTATAGACCAGAGAAAGAATACTACTAGATGATATAGATGACTAGATGATGGACAATGAGAACTATAATAATAAAAGCAAAAATTGCTTTTTATTAAAATACATCTAAAGATCTCATATTTTAATATTTTTAAACCTTATAAAAAAGTTAAGATCTGCTGGATTGTTCTGAAGAAGGTAAATAAGTTTTCAAATGAGGTAAAAATTCATCTGAAAACAGTAGTTAGCTAGGTAGGTAGATAAAACATTACTTACTGGATTTCTCTGGAAGCAAAAGTTGCATACCCATAATTTTGCTCTGTAATCAACCTGACACATAGGGTTTAATATCGCTCTGCATGTATTACGAGTACAAAGCACCGGTTCGTACTGTATAGGCGGTAAGTCGGGCCGTTCCTTTAATGGTTGGTACAAGCTGGCTAAAGGAACTACTAGCCTGGTGGTCTCAATTCTACTCGATGGCCATACATTCCAAGTAAATCTAATTCCGTCACGATCTTCATTTTGTTGAATAAACTCCTCGTACGTAGCCATTTTGCTGATCTAAACACGAAATAAAGTGAAAACACTATTACACAGAATTTCCTACAATATGCGTTTGTAACATAGACTGTACATACCAAGTAAGTATGCGGCACATCAAGAATGGCCACATAAGCAATATATCAATGTCCAACTAAGTATTCATTCAGAAAACTTATTAATATAAGAAATATCTTTAAATTATAATTTCTTGGGAGAGGTTGGCTGATTTGGCAGTTGTCAACCCAAAGACAAATCAGCTGTCATTTCAGCCACGTCATTTTAGTATCATATGAAAATTTAGTTTACATAAGTAGGATTTTTATTTTTTTAAATTTATTACAAAGTTATTTAGATTAAATATTTTTTTAATGAAAAGCCCTTTAATTTTTTTTAACATCTGGTATAAACACTAAGTTTTTAAACAATAACCAAACCACTTCTATAATCTATGCTAGCTGTTATACACTCCATTTTACGTAATTTTTAGAATTTGTAATTTTCTTATATTTTAAAAATTTTGCACTAAATTATTTCTCACTGTTAATAAAATATTTAAGATCTAGATAATTACTAAAATTTAATAAATTAATAATAAAATACATAGATTCAAATGTAATAAAGAATAAAAATATGCTGCGTATAAACAGAACATATTCTGTACAGTAACGGAATGTTGTTGAATGAATTATTTTTTTATTTTTAGGACAGTAAATTATATTTCAATTATGGACAATATTTGTATAATATTTCAGAATTTGTGTTAAAACTACAGTCATTTGGATATAATTAGTGGACATATATTTAATGGCATGTCATTGCTTTGTTTCAAAACCAGGAAGTTTACGCCAAAAAGTGCGACTGCGCACTGGCCAAATTAGTAGTGTGAAAGAAAATGGCGATCAGCGAAAGGCGTCCGGAGTTAACGTGATGAAAAACATTGTTAAAAGCTCAATTACATAGTGTTATAGTTATTAATTGTGTCAGATGTAGATTAATTAAGTGTTAATGAATAGTGATTGTGTATAAAAATGACTGCGAATATGTACAGAGTCGGCGGTAAGTAGCAATAATTGGTTATTTTTGTTGTAGCTTCGCCGGTTCACCGCCAGCCGAGTAGCGGTGCTTTGCTTTGATTGTCGTGCCTTCATTAATTGTACATAATTATTGGTTAAAAATGTTAAAACTACCATCAAAGCATTCCTTCTCGGTTTTGAGGTTAGCAAACTATACACCGCTGTTAAACTAAATTTGCCTAAAAGTTACATTTTACCGAAATTTATCAAATAGGACATTAGCATTTGCATCTAGGTATCATTGTATCGGCTCGCGTATCTGAGTTTGGGTGATTGAGCACGCACTCCATTCAATTATAAGACACATTTTGCGACTTTTTGCGTGATAAGTGATGAAGATTTAATAGTTTTGACATGATATTTTAGGTTATACTCAGTGTTGTCAAAACATTTTTGTTCTGAGTTTTCGTTGTTTTTCAGTTTTTGTAGCTTTTGAAGATAATTTAGTAATGTTAGAAGTGAATGCTCTAGCTAATCGGTGTTTATAGTATTCCGTGGTTTGTTTGGGTTGTTGGGTCGGTGATCCCGTGCCTTGTTAGGAGGTGTTCTTGTGGACTGTTGTGTTCTCAAGCGACTCATGCACCACGCTCTGCGGTTGTCGCCTCGAATATTAATTAACGCTTCCTTATGTATCACTTCCTATCACATAATATGGCCATTGTAAACACGAAAGTTTAAATTTTTAATTTTTTTTTTTTACAATGTATACTTTTATAACACGAAAATATTAATGTTTTTTAAGAAACTTCAATAAACAATCACAATTGACAATTATTTCAGAACAATTAAGTTTCGTCTTTTTTTGTTGACCTCAAAATATTTGCATACATTATTTTCTTACAATGAATTACTTGACCCACATTCATGACTGGTTTTTTACTTTAATCAACATTGAAGTTACATTGATATTGATAAATAAATATAATTACCAAAATGTTAAATAATTGATGATCATGAAGTTAAATAAAGAAGTTCCAATGTTGAAACTTGGCTTTTAACTTTAAAGTACTATTAGTATTTAAAAAATATATAATTCAAGTATTAATAGAAAATGACAAAAATTTGTCAAACTATCAGTTATTTGTTTTATGAAGATTGCGTGTTTATTTTGTAAATAAAAAATATAACATAATTATCCAATATAAAGTATTCAAAAGATTGGTAAAATTTAAATTTATAGTGTAAAATTCTTTTCTCGTCCATCAACAGTAATTGTATAAACAAACATCTATTCTCTTCTATCAAGGCTACAATAAACTATTTTAGTCACATAAATTAATCTTTCAAATAGACACAGGCCCAAAACTATTTAAAAAGATAAAAAATATTGTACCTGTAACTTATTTTAAATAAACATTGTTGATCTTGTTTATCTGGATATACTTTTATGTGAGTCTTTAATTTAAGCCATTGACTCAAGACAATATTCACACAATTAGATAATCTCCTCTGTTTTTAAGACAGTTATAAAGCCCATATTGCTTCTATAATTTTGAGTATTACTGATTTGTATTGTGTATAATAAGTAAAATAAAAAACAGTGTCTTGATTACATGTTTAATACATATCTATCAAAATTACTGTTAAACAATATCACCATTACAACATCTATTTGTCTGTTCCTGCAATATCTTATTTCAACATTGATAGCAAGTATAAGTCACCTCTTGTTATTGATATTTGATTTACTAATTGATGATTTGTCTCAATGTTTATTACCAAATAAGTAATATTACTTTGCATAAAATTATGATTTAAAACATTGTTATTCTTTACAATATTATTATAATTTATCATTTTAAGCATGTAGTTAAAATTCCTTTTATATTAGACATCATGTATCTATACATATAACAGAAGTGTTGATGATGCTGACACTTATAGCAATTCCTTTTTTTTATCTCATTTTTTATGTTTAGCAATAATTTTTTATATAACCTTGAGAGAGATGTATATATTACATACTTAAATAAAAACAACATAAGATCTACAATCTCTCATACTCCTTCTTTTTATAATTGCAAAAATACAATTTAGTCACTACATATTTGTCTATAAAATATATCTTCTAGCTATAGGACAAGGGAAGAATGTGAGGAAATAGCAATAATGCTTGTTAGTGAATCAAAGGATGTCATTTTCATAAAAAATATTTTCTAATAATTATAATTATTACTTAAATTATTTCATAAATTATTTAAAAGTTACCTTGTGATACTTATTATACAACTATAAAACTTTGACACAATTCAGATGCATCTCCAAAGCAATTCTGAAGTAGCTGTATGAACCATTTAATGTACACAAGCAAATTCTAAAATTTTACAGAATGAAGCAATCAACTATGACTGTTTTTACTATGTACTGTGATCACAATTCAGTTCAGGCAATCTCCTTACCACCTCAAAGATAATAACTTGGTATTAATTTTTGCTGATTTGTTTTGATTAAATATACTTTAAGGTGTGTCTACTATTAGTGTAAATAAATGTCCAATGTTAGTGTTGGTGCTATCATGTATTCCTTCATATGACAGAGTTTAGAAAAATATAAATGAAAAAAATAAATTTATTAATAAAGATTTACTATTGAATATGAGAAGCTTAATTTGAACATGCTACTGCAGTATTAAAAAATATATAAATAACTTTTTATGACTATTTATATTCTATTTTGAATAACAAAATTTATGCTGTCTTTAAAGTGGCAGGCATTAGTGCTTTTATCTTAATACCAAAAAAACTGGACACCTCTTTCTGTTGTTTTCATTAATTGAAATATTTTTTTGTATAAGTAAATTCCCAATTCAAAGTTTTAAAAGCTTATTTGTAGTTCATCTTAGTTAAAAAGTTGATGGACAGGAATTCTTCTATTTTTTTTTCCCTCAAATTATTATTAAAATAATATATAACTATAATTACTTCAATATTTTTTGAGGCTTTTCTCAATTATTTTTACTAGAAATTATAAGTAATTTTTGAAAACCTATTATCTAGTTTTCAATCACATTTCACACTACATTACATTAAAAAAGCTATTTTTAACTATTTTTATATCTTATATCATTCATAGACAAAAGGTTCACATATTTTTTAATAGTTTTAATCATTCTAAGATAACTTTTCTAGATAATATGACAATAGCTTAATATCATAACATTAATCATAATAATAGTATATTCTCATTCTATATCTCTTTCAGAGTAAGTAGTGATACATTTGTAGCTGTATCCGCTTTGTGTTTTTATGTCATGCCTAACTTAACCAGAAGTGCAACTGATCACCTTTCTCACAGCGCTAGTACTCATGACATTTCTGTTAGATACCATGTGGGTTTCCTTACAATATTTTCTTTCACGAATGAGCATATGGTGCCTAAATCCATAATTAATCTGGAAAAACTTAGAGGTTTGTGCCAGGGTATGAACCTAACAACATTAGTATATCTAATAATAGATATTTCTTTATAATTTAATTTCTAATACAGTGAACATTATTGTTTTTTATCTTTATATTGATTTCTTTGGTTTGGGTTTTTAAAATAAAATATTTGTAAATTGTTTCCATGATCAAAATTTTCATATGCCCACCATTATGAAGAACTGTTTGCCTTACTGGCATTATCTCATTTATCAACAACCAAGATAAGTAGATTCCTAATTTAATTCCCTTATCAGTCATATAATACTGTGTAAGCATCCTTTAGACTCCTCCATATCAATCTATAGATTTGATTTACTTTTGACAATATTAGTCATTTATTTTGTCTATATATCATCTATACTTCTTGCTTATATTGCTTTATTACAGACACATTTGTGCTATTTCTCACTCTAGTTCGATTAAATTTACCTGCAATATTAGATTTAAAGATTAAGTTAATATATATTTATTTTAAAGCTGATGATATTGATGTTTAAATAATAAAAAATACATTAATTTCAACCATTTATAACACTATTGCAATTAATTAATTATATTTTGTATATGTTCATTATAAAACTGATATAGATGGAGGCAACCAGTTTCCCTAAGGGAGTCAAAATCCTCACCTGTGCAGGAAAGATAATGAAGAGCATTATCATCATTGAAGGAAAATATAAAAATATAATTATAAGTTACAACAATTAAATAATTATCTTATATTTTTTATAAATACATTATTATATTCCCATGTAAAAGTCATAATTTGATCTATATAATTTTTTTATTTCTTTGATTGATCTATTTTAGTTTATCATAAAATCTTTACTGTGAAACTTACTAGACAATATGATAGGGACTATTAATATAATAATATGATTTGGTAGTAGCCACTATTTTTATATTTTATTTGTTATTAAGCAAACAGTTCTTTTACTGATAATAATAATAAATTCAAAAACTACAAATAACTTTATTAGAACAAACACATATAAATAAAATTACTATCTTCTATGGTTTGATTGTAGTCTTGAATTACATGTTCATATTTATAAAATATTAATATAAAAATTTGCAAAGAAATCTATTTGTTAACATAACCTTTAGTCATGTGAAAGTATGAGTTCATTGACCTATTACTTAAGTGGACCTAACTATCTAGTTCTAACTCAAGTACTATGTACTGAAGTGCACATAAAACTTTATGGTAATGACTTGTGACTGTGTCAACATTGGTTTTAAGTAGCATTTATTATCACATCCAATAGTATTTATGGTTTTCCTTATTTTATCACTTTATAGTGTAAATAATTAGTTATATTTCCTACCTTTGACTATTACTTAGTTAATGTAGTATTACAATGCATAATGTGTAGTTTTATCCAGTTAACCAACCTCTCAATGTAACTGTTTACATGTTAACATTCAAATGGACCATACATTGGGTGGATCAACTAAAATTAGTTTTTTTTTCCAAAACCAACCATTTTGTATTGTTATCTGCTAGTTTATTAATTATCTTAGTTCACTAGCAATCACTCCTAAAAGCGCAAGACGGATTGTGCCAGTCCCGACCTGACAACTGCATTCTAGCAGCAGCTGCCAGGGTACAATATATTGCTCTGTATACATTTATTCATATTGGACGCCTTCAGTCACCTACGTCAGGCGGCTTATGGAAGTCGATGATGACTGATAAATAGCAGCCGCACAAATTTTTTGCGTTATTTAAAACTTTTTATATTAATGTTATTTTATCCAGAGGGTCTATATACACAGCAACAAAGTCTAAGATTCACAGACAGCTTTGATGCTTACGGAAAAAAAAGCGATTTATTAAAATAAAATACTAATCACAGGAACAAAAAACTAAAATTTTATTAATAAAGAACAAAGTCGAGTAATAAAATAATAATTAAAACGAAAAAAAAGTTTCGAGATACAAATTTCTGAGCGTAAATTTTCTGTTGAATAAATCCCACGCATGATTCAACAATATGACCACCTCGTGACAGTATTTTTCGGCAGTCAAAGTGTCCCGTATCAAAACGCAATTAGCTCTACTGCAAACTCGAACTCTAGCCCAAACCATGATTGTTCCGTCTTAATTAGGAAGAACTTCCTGTGGATACCGAAGTCGTTCACGACGTAGGATGAAAACTGAACATTGTTTCATCAGACAAGAAAACATGAGCCCACTGATTTTTAAATCATTGCTGGTGGACTCGTGCCTACTGTAATCGTCGTGATCGGTTGCCACGCCGAAAAGATTGGCCCCGTAGTGGCTTACAAGACCTGAAACTAATCTCGTGCAACCTCCTCATAGTTTTGGTGCTTACAACCACCTGGTGTTCAGACCGCAGCCTTTCCACGTGTTGCAGAACCGTAGACAGGACCTGTCTTCTGTCTACGCTTTGCAAAAAAACAGTCTTGTTTTTTACAAAACAAGTTGTTGCATGATATCTTCCAGGATGCCGTTTAGCCATGCTTTCAGTGACCCGATAACGTGCCTACAATCGTCGGATAATAGATTGGTTAGAATTAATGGTAGCAGCAACGTCACGCTGTAAACGTCCAACTTCAAGTCTTCAAAATCAAATGGCGACGCCACATTATGCCAACAACGCGAATCTTCTTCCTTAAAACTTTTTTTTTTTAATTCAACGCAAATTCTACAATAATTTTAAAGAAAAGGAAACTTTAAAATAGTCGCAATACTCGCAGTAACGTTTTACGTCCAGTTTAGGCAAAAAAAAAATTAGAACATTGTTTTTATCACGTACTTATTTAATTATTAAGTTGCCAGTATATTAATTCAAGTAGCTTTATGTGAAAAAGTTTTGATTTACGGTCAGTGTCTTAGACTTTCTCATTGAGTCCAGAGGGCCTAGACATTTATGGGCATTCATTATGACATTATATCAGCGATAGAAAGTTCAAAAATATATGGGATTAAGATAACGTATACCACTTGATATTCAACTAGCTTATGTTGATCCCATAAATTTTGTAATTCTACTAAATTATCGCTAACATGATATTACTTCGTCTAGGCCCTGTGATCATTTAAAAAAAACTTTTATTTCGACAACTATCGACAACTTCTACGGTCGTCCGATTGATTATCAACCTAGTACGAAATATATGCTATTGAATTTCTCAATGGCATGACGACAAGCGGTGCGCAATCACAATGCTCAATATAAACACTTCCCGCAAATGAGTGCCGGCATCGGTGAAAGTTTTTGTACTTTAGCGAACAATAAACTGGTCCTGTCAGAATTGCGCGGTGGACTCTATTACGAAATGTAATAAATATCTCGCCAACGTGGTAAATGCTATAGGCTACAATTTTAACATTGTTGCTCCTATTTCATTTATTGCACTAATGTGTGCCGTAATATTTATTCATCTTTGAAAATTCCTCTTTAATTTCACGTTTTAAACTTCCTTCAATTATACTTTTAATAAAATATAACTTCTCATCAGTCATGTGGGTGCCATGTATATTTAAGGCTTTGATTATAAATGTATGTGTATTCAAAAATTATGGGAGACCACACTATGCTGTATTGGTACCAACGACCAAAATTAAAGATGAAAAAGTATGAAATTAAGAAAGAAAGCAATTAATTGGTAGCAGCCACAACCAAGGTAGCGACATAAACAAATAAATGACACATAAAAAAGGAGAAAAAGCAAAATAATAATATATAAAAACTCTAGACTGCCACCGATATGGACACACTAAACTTGCCGGCCACGGAATTGTCCGACAAATGGCTGGTTTCAATATTGTACTTATCTTTAATTCGCAGATAAATACATTTATTTTTTCTCTCCAAGACATGTATGTACATGTTAAAAGAGATACGCTATGGTTGCTGTAGTAACAAGCGCCTTATAGAGAATAAAACATGAGAACTGATGAAAAATTGACGATTGCCTGATTACGCCACGCATTAATTACGCTGTTGTATCCTGTAGTGTTGCTACGTAGCGTGGTGTACTGCTTTATTTACCAGGCATTGATCCAGAAAAATCATAATACTCTATACTAGGGATTCTCTCGTAGGACCTTGAAAGACGTCATTTATTAGATCACTGAGGATTTCTATAAAGTTTCGTTTTGTTATAGTTCTTATTACCCTTTACCCTTTTTGGGAGTCGAAGCTACTCGCGTCCGCAGGCTTTTCCCTAGTTTCCCTACACGTGACTCCTGGGTGATGCTAAACGAGCAGCAGCGAGGTGGTAGGGCGCCGGTCCCCGTCTGGATCGCGACCACAGTGCATGGGTGTAAAGCCCGTCATAGTGACCAGTTTCGGCTTGTCGCGGTTCGGGATCAGCTTGTGCATATCCAGTAGCTCATATACCTAGGGACCTTCGGTTGTGGTATTTGTGGGCCGACATGACGATGTAGACTATCAATGGATTTTCATCCTTTGATAGTCGCTTTCGTTTTTGGACTACGCTATACTTACCATCAGGTACTCTGTAGTCACTATGTCGAGCCAGTGTAAAAAAAAACCCCATATTTTTTAAATATATTTTCATGTTAATAAAAGGCCTATAAAAACACGATACTAATTTGTATTCCTATAGTCAATGTTAATTATGTATATCTAAAGGGTCGGTCTAGGTTGAAAAAGACTCTGCGGCGATTTGATTACAGGACCCGCAGTCCCCACTAATTCGCAGAAGTAGTCACCTTGGGGTTTTTAGCTGGTAAAAGTCCGGCACACCCCGACTGCCACCCCCTTCGCAGCCGGGACGGTCCTATGAGGAATTTCCCCAAGTAAAAAAAAAAAAGGTTGAAAAAGACCACTAAACTATAATATACATTAATCTAACTGTGCTTTCTAGGGATTTGAACCCGTGATTTTAGTCTGATGCGCTAACTACTTGTCAAAGATAAAGGCATTCGTGCGTAACATATGAAACTGTTATTGGACCAAACGATAAATTCTTCATTGAAGCATATATTTCGAAAGGCTATTGTTTCGATGAGCTACCACCGCCGCCAAAAGCCTTGACATTTTAATGAAACCTTTCAAAAACTTCGTAAACCGAAATTACTTTAAAGTAATTTGTTACGCACTTAAAAACAAAAATTGGCAATTCGTCACGTTATATTATATTAAAAAATGGAAAACAAGACACGTATCTACCATATGGATAGTGGCCTAATCTCGCGTGTAACCGAGTGTAACGCCAGGAGTCTTACCATGGAGCTGGACATATATGGACTGATCCCGAAATACGACTGGCCGAGGATATGTCGCTATGGCTGAGATTTTTAGACGCTATTTTTACTTTGCTTAGCCTTTAACTCAAACATTGCAAATTATATTATTTAATTAATGTTAAAGTCCGTTCTATGATATTCGATTCTTTTAACGAAGTGTGCTGAGATATTTATGCAGATCCGACATGCTATCGATTGTTTTTCTTTACTGTTAATATTTGAAGTCGGTTTTTAGACTGCACTCTGCTTACCATAAGGTCTTGTGTGGTCACTTTGATGAATGAATTAAAAAAAAATATATGGTAAGTCACCGGTTTCGTCAACTAAATACTTAGAATATATTCAAGTTCCTTCTAAAAATTCATTTTATTTTCTAAGCAAAGTCAAAATAGCGTGTGTAAATCCTGAACAAAATTTTTCAAATATAAAAATTATGTTTATATTCAAGTTGTTTATAATTTTCATTCAAGAAAATACCTGTGGTAGAGGTTTGTGCCTTCAACAGAACGGTGTTAAAGGCAGCGAAACATCGGTCCAATTTGATTACTTTGAAGGCCTTGCCCGTTTACCTATATCCAGAATGAGCGTGGAAATGACTCCCTAATGTGCATGAAAACAATTTGACGCTTAAATAAACATTGGAATTTTACTTATGTACATCAACTACATATTGTCATAATAATACTATTACTAATAATAAAACAATAATAATATATTGTCACGCTATATTCCTTTCGGGGCGAACAGGGACACTTTAGTGTTTGTACCCACTTTGCACTTACACTTTACTTTATGTCGTGCCCTCTATGATCAATAGCGCAGCTGATCACCACAATCTCGATTTCCATCCAGACAAAACCGTATCTAGCATTTGTTTTTATTCCGGATCAGTGAGATTGCCGTACCAGGACGATTGCCTGAACTGTGAAGAGACAACAATACACAAGTGTAAAGGCACAGAGATCCGTTTCGGCCTGTCATGTCTCGGGATCAGCTTGCTTACCTCTAGTTGTGCCTACACCTAGAAACCTGCTGTGGTGTACGTGGTCTGGCACGACGACGGCGACTGTCAATTGATTTTCGTCTCTTGGCGGTCGCTGCCTACCTTGGACTACATTGTGATTTCCGTCAAGTGATGTGATAATCACTTGGTCGAAGTATTATTTAAAAAGTAACATAATAATGAAATATGGGTTTAATTTTTTACATATCAAGCTTTGAAGATATTTATTTCAGTGTAGCTTTTTTATATTCCATTCATTCCTAAGTATTTAAAAATTTTAAAAATACGCTTGAGATTTACATATGCGTAATGAATATAGGAGCACCCCTCCCTGTGGTTACCGTTCAAACTTTTGACATCATTGGTTGTACTAAAAATACAATGGTATAAAAGTGACATAATTACTCCCATTCCCTTTATTTCGTCCTGGCGATTGGACTAGCCTAACAGCTAATATACGCGGAGATGTAGAATTTGACATTATCCTAAGGCGCGGATAGGGAATCCTTTTACTCAGTATTATCGTAATATATAAGAAGCAAATTGCATCGTCTAAAGTGTTGGTATATCAATAACGCATGTCCCGCCTTCGCGTCTTGTGTTCTATAGGTAGCAGAACGAACAATTTCAAGATAAAAATTTCTCTGTTATGCATGACTAACCTAAGGGTAACATGTTGTCTTATCTTGGCTTTGTTTTAGGAAGCACTAGATTCTCGATGGAGCTTCTCGTAATGTATTACTGAATCACATTAATATACTCACTTATCAAAGTAGTTATAACTAAGTATGGTGATGATGGCAATGATCTCGCCGGTATCATTGCACCAGTGACAGTGAAAATACTTAGTCGTTCTGAGATGGTTCACTGTCCTTTATTCTATTATTTATTTAACTGGTAGTAAAACAAGCGTCTACGAACTCGTAAACCGCACAAGCGGATGCTTCGGATATAAATGAAAAACAGTTAAAATAAATTATATTTGGGATTTATAATAGTCATTAGTAGCGTGTCACTATTATAGTTAAATCTATAAGCAAATCAAATCATCTTTTAGTAATATATATCCGTACTGACAGTCCGGTACTTCTTTGTTTTGCATACGAGATATGACAATCGATCACATATATTAATACCACAAAAATCGAAATTTCTATAACAATGTTCTTGTCACATTCAAACTTAGTTTATGTAGTAGCTTTTTTTCGATGAGTCATTTTGTTGATGATCGGGAAAGGCTTTTACAACTACACCGGGCTTAAGAGGACGAACTCTGAAGGTGCTCACCCGGCGATTTATGGATTGGGTGGTAGCGCAAGAGCACCCATGTGGGTATGGACCACGATTTAGGAGCCCAGCCAGGATAAGAAACCTAACGGTGATGTAACGTTTCTGAATCGTGTACCCTAAGAAAAACGCCGAAAGAAACTCAAGGTTGCGTCGTAGTCGATATAATAATAATAAATTTACTAACAATTACACACATTGCCCTGCCCCCAAATTAAGCTTGCGCTTGTACTATGGGTACTTGACAAAGATCTATATACTTAAATACATATGTACAACCATGACTCGTGACAAACTCATCTGCTCATCACAGAAAAGTTTACCACTACCGGACTTGAACCCAGAACCTTGGCATCGTAAGTAGGGTCGCTACAAACTGCGCTACCAGGCTGTCAATATATGCTAGGGACATATTCCTAATCCTAAATAAGAGCAGTTCGTCTGAATCACTCTAAATTGAAATCTGAATAATGATTGGATTTATGGCACCATAAATAATCTGGCGAACCTTTGGAAAAGTTTGACCTAGCAGTAGATCAAAATATTGCAACTTCACTGCCATTTATATTTTTAAGAAATTAATTTTTATATTATTATAAACTGAGATGATTTGTACACTTTTTGCTCTCAAATCTATATAAGTTTATCAAACTAACACACCTTAAAGGTCCATTAAACATAAATAAAATTAAATGTTTCCTTGTCGGCTTATTTTTCATCTACAGCATATGATGCTCGAACGTGAATTAATTACTTAGCGAAATTACTTTATACGTATATTTTATTAATTCTCAAGCAAATGTCGCTTGTAATTGTCGACCCTGAGGCCGTTTATGGCGATCGGCAACGAATTCAACAGTTGCGACGCGAAATCTCAATGCGCGGATTCGATAATTCTACCGGTGCGGCCTGCCGTGATGACGTGTCCGGGCTAAATTTACTATACACTTACTTATTGACACGTTCCAAAAATACACTTCTTGGCAAAACTAAACGGGCGTTAACATCGCTATCAGCCGCATAATGCCTCAAATTGCACTCACGACATACATAGCTACATAGGCTGGGTCGTATCCGCAACATTCACTGGCTATTATGCACCCTACATACGTAGATTGATCAGTAAGGTACATATATAGTTTACACGGCAATCAACTATGAGCTCTTACCGTTCGTGATCTTATATTATATGCTAGGTAACCGGCACGCATCAAGTTTGCATGCAACATGTGGTCGAATTTAAGATACACTTTAAACTACAAATCAATCATAGTCGAGGGCAAGACAGACATTAGTTCTTTATTGTTTACAACCGAAGGCTTCGGTTACGGTCATCTTCAACCAAAAAAACGACATTAGTAATAACTTTCAAATACACCGAAATTTTATCTAAAGCTTAAGTTTACTAACAAATATAAAACTAAGACTGATTGATCTAATTGTGGTTATTAAATTACTTCTAATGAACATACGATTATAATTGTACCTACCTAAATTTATAGGTCTATACCCGGCCGAAACCGAAGCAGATTAATCGACTATTACCCTAACTTTGGCTAAAGCCGAAGCTTTTGTGATTCTAGATAATTCTCTTCAATATTGACTGATAAAGAATATTATAATGATTTTTAAAACTTTTAAATGTAAGGTTTATCTTGTAAATAAACAAAAATTAGAGATTATTAAAATGACCTAACAATTTGTCAAATTGCGACTAAAGACAAAATCGCAGCCGAAACTTTGGTCGAACATTAGTGACTAATTAATCTACAACCATAGATGGGCAAAATGTAATCAGATTAATAAAAATGATTACGATTACATTTTACGTTTTTACCATTAATATGACTGCATTTTGCTCATATATTTTTTAAACACTACAGAATCCCAGATTGCATACCTAATTATAATTTTTTTAATGTTTTAAATGGATTTAATCATGATTACAGAGCAGGAGAATTAAAATTATGACTGCATTATGTAATCATTAATCAGATTACATTTTGCCCATCTCTGTCTACAACTAGTAGACAGTCCTTTTCTCTTGATCTGTGTAAAGCGGTTGTAACCAATTACACTTTACCTACAATTCTACCCTCTTAAAAATCATAACCGATCCCCCCTCACAAGAGTAGGAGTCATGTTTCGGGCGTGCATTTACAAGTACGTATTCTATAAGCACAAACACTTTGATTCAGAAAAATTACTGTGCTAGACTAATACCAATATTTGTTCTGTAAGAGAGTTAAACTCGTGATCCTGAACGTTGAAAAAATTACTAATGATGATGATGTCCTAGCCGGATTCGGCCACGGCGACTGTTTCAACACCGGTTAAGGAATTCGAGGTCCAGTTTTCGGAAACAGTCAATTGCGCAGGAGATATTTAAGTGCATAACTGGACGCGCAGCCAGAAAAGCACTCTCTCGTCCGAACTCCCTCAGGCCCGATGGAAAGGAGAACCAGTACGATCGGGAGGGAGCGGGATGCAGGTTTGGTCGAGTTTTCCTTCTCTAAACACCTGGTTGAATTGCGGTGTTCAAGAGATACCTTAGTCGCCTTTTACGACATTTCAGCAAGAAGAGGGGGGTGCTATTCTATTCTGCAGGCAGCCACCACGGCTTGGGTTATTGCTTGTCTCTGACACTAGTTGCACGTACAGGAGAACAGTCTACTAAAACCGAACATGACTAAATCAATTAAAATAGTTTTTCTAACGATAAGATATGCACTTTTTGTAACTCGTGTTGATAATTTAAATGCAACGACGTAGTTTTTCGTCCTTTAAATTGCAACTGCTTGAATTTAGTGATACGATTATAGATGGGCGAACACGTTGTCTATTACCATACTGGGAGCTTCAACAAAGTAATATTTGGTAACGCTAGTAAAAAGTGCAAAATACACTAGACGCATTAATTAAAGGATATAAAAAAAATCCCCAAATTTTAGGTAATTTTCAAGAGACTTTTATTTTGAGGAAAATGGTCGTACAGAAGTTTTAAAGGTAGAAGGTTATAGCTTCAAGTGTCTAGTTTTCAGTTTTAAGCGTTAAAATAACATCGATTGTCAAAGTCAATGACGTCTTTTTTGCTTTTATCGACAATAACTCCGGATTAAATCATCGTAAAAAGTTTGTATGTAAGACAAATGAAAAGGAATTAGATTATTTTAAAGAATTTTAAGACAAGACTATTAAATAGAAAATTTGGAGTCCATAGATCATTTTGAAGACGATGAAAAATTTTGAAAATTGGATGTTTCTTACGATTACTCAAAAACCCTACGCGTAAATTATGTTAATGCTTAAAACTGAAAACTAGACTATTGAAGCTATACCCTTCTACTTTTCAAATTTCTGTACGACCATTTTCCTCAAAAAACAGCCTCTTGAAAATCACCTAAAAATTGGCAACTTTTTAATATCCTTTAATTAATGCGTCTAGTATATATGAAATTGACATAAGCTTTCAAATAATTCTGTTTACACGTTATGTAAATTCCATATATTTGCACTTTTCTACTAAGATTAAAAACGAATTTAAAAACGAATGTTACTTTGTCTAGGGGGTCTGATATTTCTATTTTTGAGGTGATAGAGTGATTGCTCAACTAGGTCGTGACCAACTTTACGGTATAGCCTTATAGTGACAAGCTCTAGCCCGTCACGTTTAGAGCTTAGTTTATGTAAAATCAGTTGTTCATATACTTATTGACGTTGTGGTGTTATATTTGTGGCCGCGAAAGACGACTATGACTCTCAACAGATTCTCGTTCCATGGTGGTCGCTGCCGTTCTTGGACCATACGGCGCTTTTCATCATATGCAGTGTAGTAATTTAATCGTACAATATAAAATAAATGTGTTAGATGGGTCTATTGAGCGGCGACTGTGTATAGATCGATTTTTTTTAAAACCGATTCACTTTCGCTTTTCTGTTTGATCATGATTCATACGATTAGTGTCCGATCGAAAGCGTCGGTTTTGGCCACTTTTGGCCAAAAAATTAAATTATGTAAAACTTTTAAAAGTACCAAAATTTTAGCTGAAGGCTAAAGATTCTAGCAAGCGTCTAAGTAAAGTCTGTATTTGTTAAGAAAGTAATAGTTTATAAAAGCAAAACCATGCAACTCACCTTTACCAAGAAACCCAGTACCACCCGTCACAAAAATACACTGGTCTTTGTAAAATCTTTGGATAATTGTAGACGCTGTTTTACCCTTGGTAAGAGTTCGCTTTTCTTCCTCGCCAGCGTCCACTATGTCTTCTTCACCGTAGCAATTGTCCAATTTAAATGTAAGTGCAAAGAAGTTACTCCTTCCAACATATATCTGCTCACCCTGAAAGGGATATAGCGTGACGATATATTATTATTAAATGTAAGAATTATGTAGATATACATAATAGACGTGTAGAGATTATTAAAATGACCTCACAACTTATCAAAAGATAACTAAATGTGGCTGAAGCTGCGGTTGGACACTATATACAATGCATTCGTAAAACGTCACGCCACAATTTCGCCACGCGTTCGATTCGCCGTGTGACAAGAGTTTAAAATGTTTTTGTGAACATTTTTTTTTTAACAGGGTAAAATGTTTTTGGCCTGGGAGTGTCTTTGCAACTTCGCCAAGCGAGAGATGCGAGTGCTTAATCCTGGAGCTTGAAACTTTTATCTTACACTATTTGATGATCTTGATATTCACACATCAAATCATAAATAGTGACGATACAAACAATTACAGTTGTAAAAGTTACTCATTTACAAAGCCCTAAGTACTCATATAATATGCGAATAATCACTCCCCTTATGTATAGCCCCACTGGTTTAAAAATAGAGATATAATATGCAATTAATATAATGAAATGTATAAACAATTATAATCAAGCTGTATCCTGTCTGTGTGGGTGTTATATATTAGTGGCTATATCTGCTTAATTCAGATACATTTTTCCCAACGTGTCCCAGTATATTGAGAAATATTCTAGAATCTACGTGTCTCACTCTTTACGGTTACGGAATGGGGTAGATCCCGGCGCTGTATTGTCTCTGGCTAATGATTTTGGGCTATTCAAAAAAGAATTACGCTCTATAGGTCAGCAAACCAATGATGACACTTCCTATGTTGCAGTTCTCCATAGGTGATAGTGACCGCTGGCAATCAGATGCACTGTTCGTCTGTTTGTCATACTTTCACATTAAAACAATACATTACAAGCACTTTCTAAGCAACATGACGTTGAGAGCGCTGAATGATCTCCCAGAAGACGTAATCTCAGCTGTAAATATGAACTAATTTAACACAAACAGAAAGATCTCAAAGAGATATTTAAAAAAAAAGGGGGGAAATAGTTGGATACAGGCACTTATCAGTTGTTTTAACTGTTCACCTGATAATAAATAAAATAAATAAATATTACATGAATGTAGCCTCAATTCCTAACTAAGGCTTCCAGATACCCCGTGGCACATGTGACAGGAAATAGTGTAAAACAATTAAATACCAAATACTGGTCTGCAAAACCGGCTACATTTTGAGAAAAAAAACTGGATATTATCTATGTGAAGCAATAATTTTATTCATACAATTAATTTTATCTTAAAACTAAGCAGTTATGCCACATTAATTTCGTTGCGGTGGAACTTGTAATATATATTTCGCATTAAAAGCATTTAAATTATAGTTTAATTATTATTAATGAATGAGATTTCTCAGCACTAGACAATGTTAAAACATAGCCTTTTCTGTCCTCACTGATTCGCTAAAGCTTACACCAATAACCCATTGATCTGAATAGAACGTTTCATGCGCGTCATTAATATCATTATGAACGCTAGTTATCTAGTTGAGGGCACATAACGGTAAAAAGCGCTATTTTACATTGATCCATGTAGTACGGTGAGCGTTTAACATCAATGGTAAATGACTCACCGTTACGATGAAATCCTCGACAAAATTGTAATGCTTTTCGTTTCCTACGTGTAATCTTACGATCAAAATTTAATTAAAATGTTGTCTTCACTTGTTGACTCGATTCGTAGTGCTATAACATATTTTCCGACTTCAAACCATCAATAGGTTTGATCGTGCATGGTTGGATAAAAAAGTGCAGTACCTTTCCGTAGTACTTTATAATATGGAGCGAATAAGGGAGGGTACATAGCACAGAATGAGTCCGTATTAGATATAGGCGATCTCACAAACTTCTGCTATTCATCTTATCGTTGCAAGTAACTTTGCGTTAATCGTCGCGGCACCTAAACCAAGGGTGTCCTATCCTGCGTTACCGAATCGCGAAGTCCATTCAAAAACAGGATTACTACATTCATGATCGGCTTTTAAAAAAGTATAACCTGACTAATTGAAATATTACTTTGATAATCTTTTTGGTATGTCGACTTTAGGTTTTTATTAAACTATTTTAAATGAAATTCGTAAATGCCGAAAATTTTAATTATTTCACTGATAAAAATATATGTTAAGTTGACACAAACTGGAGTTCTTATCATTGCTAAAGTAGTAGTGAAAAGAAGTTAATATTCCTCTCAATAGTCATGCATGCACGTTAAGTAAATAATTAAGCCTAGTCTAGTAAATCCCAGGTGTATTCAAGTCAATCCGACGTTTCATTAGTTAAAGTTATCGATTAATCGTAAACATGGGACAGTGTTGCGATGCTTGAAATTAATTTCAATATTACGGCTTGCCCAGTTTAATGTTATAATATCGGATTGAATCGATGCACCTGAGCGTAAATCGGACTAAAGCTAATTCAAGGATGATTTGTCGACAGACTGCGTCTATTTCGAGACGTCGTCGACGTCTCCGTACCAGATCAGGAGGATAGAGGAACTGAACAAGACGCCGTCGGGAAATGTAGAAGCAAAAGTCATGTGCTTCTATAGGCGGCGAGACCTTCCAAACCCTCTTATACAGTTAGCTGATAAGCATCAAAGTGAGTACCAGTACCTGTTTTATAATCATTTTTGAAATGCCTATATGTAGATAGTTGTAAGGCACCAAATCCTTCCTAAAAAAGTTGT
This sequence comes from Automeris io, assembly GCA_036320925.1. NCBI lineage: Eukaryota > Metazoa > Arthropoda > Insecta > Lepidoptera > Saturniidae > Automeris > Automeris io. The sequence continues at coordinate 3,089,838 of JAUDJH010000018.1, forward strand.
AAAATTTTCTATGTATTTGATTTCAGCTGTGGTTTAGGCCACCTAAGACGCGGTTGTCGATGATTAATAGCGTAATGTAACTTACAAAATTATTCCATACAAGTATTTATGCTAAGAATTGTACAAGAAATGTATTATATAAAATACTTAGATTTACATTATACATAGTACAAATGATAAATGATTATCAGGCGATTTCAAAAGCCTTTACTGGTAAACACAAACGATATCAAAACAAAAAACAATATTAATTTATCATCGAGAATCAGAAATTCCTTAAACGAATTAGTATTAAAATTGTTTGGGAAATATATCTTTTAGTTTGTTCCACATTGTTCTGATATATTAGGAACAGCTAATTCTACATTTTAGTAACATTCTCCACTGCTTATACTTCAGACCATGTGAAATAATTTGTATGCTATTATGGATTTGACCTCATTCGTTTAATTTGTCGAAATTAACTGTGGTCACCAAGTATACTTTGCTTATTCGATTTCATCACTTTAAAACAGTAACACGTTAAGTTTTAATTGAAAATAGCATTGCTGAAAGACCGTTATAATAGTTGTTTAAAAAATAAACTTGAATCATTTCAACACCTGGTAATTGTTGAATAATTTAGACGCCAAAATTTCCCGTAATTTGCGTGACAAGTATTAAGTTATCCTTGAAATCCAACTTTATTGGAGCACAATTGTTTTACTATTGATTTTCGTAACGGAGCGGTCACGCACATAGTGTTGAAGACAGCAGCTGTATATTAATTAGGTTCTACCTACTGTACTAGTACGTTAATAATAGTCTGCATTTTAAGCTGCGTCACGTGGGTCCATATGGATTAACGCGTGTTTGTTTCTTTCCTATAAATAGACGATTATCATGTGATATTAAAGTAGATTACTCAGCGGGTGTCTGCACTAGTACTGGGAGTCAATGCCTCTATGCCTGCTGCCGTTGCTAATCGCACATTTGATGATAGAATGGCGGTTGTAGTACAGCCGAATTCAATTTATTTATACCGGTTGCCGATCGTAAACTAATTCATATAATCGTCCACTTCTATAATCTGCTTCGAGGCACCGGGCTCCATAACGCATCGCTTTGTATTGATGCTTTGTCAGTTTTTATGTTCATCTCGGCTTCAGTTCGAAAAACGATGTGGTCGTAAATGTAAAATGTTTCTCTTTGATGTAACTGCGAATTGTTATTATGTTGGGCTTGTTTTTATTTTTACATATTCTCTTGTTTCCCATAAAGGGTATAGTTCAAAGTAAAAGAAGTAAAATTTTCTCATTATCGTGCTGGACAACCTATTACGGAGTGTCACATTAAGTACAGATTGTAGTTAATAAAAGTTTTAAAAGTTATATAAATCATACTAGACAAGTTTTCATACTTTAAAATAAATTAATTCAATGTGTTTTTAGTATAAACGAGCATATTTTTATTATACTTTTCGGCAAGGTACATTAAAATTTTGCCATTCCATTTATGCAATGTCGGTACATAATGTTGTAACACATTATATGAATAAATAAATGATAGTTCTTAGAAAAATATTTATTTTGTTACATTTAAAGCTATTCGATTTATAATTTTGGTACTCGATATAATATACAGTGTACACTCTATATAACGACCCTCAAGGGACTGTGCATATTTTGGCATTATAGAGAGTGGTCGTTAAATGGAGAGAAGAAAAATCTGTATTAGAAAAAAAGTTTATTTCAGACTAGTTTTAGTAATTACATAAAAAAACAATTCTCATTTGATCGCTATTGAGTATAGTCTGTTATTTTTGTCTGACGTCTTTTGCTGCACCAGTAATTTTGTTGTATTTTTTCCATTATTTTATTCATATCTTGCGATATTGTGTCATCTTGGTGATAAAGAAAGTACTTTTCCAATAATTTTGCTGCTTCCAGGGCTTCTTTAATGCTCGGCGGTGGCTCAGCCTCATCCGTCTCATCTTCTTCGTCTCCTTGGTCTTGATACTCGGTTTTTCTCACCGAATCCAAAATTTATTTGTCTGTGAATGATGCCATTGTAAGCAGACAGTCGTCTACTTCGATGTAGGTTTGAAGATTTTCTGTAAATTTTCCTGCCATGTTGAACTGTTGAATCCACTCAGTTAATGGAAGGGCGTCGTCGTTATTAAACTCCAGTTCCGTTTCCATCTCATCACTCATAGAATTTGTACAAAGTCCAGCATGTTGAAAAGTGTGCTGTATAGTCGTGGGTGTGACTTCTTCCCAGGCTTTAGATAAAAAATTTACTGCATGCAGCATATTAATAGAAGTTTTACCCTCAGATTCGACTAGCTCCATCAATAATTTCTTTCTGTAGTGACCCTTGAGGCTTTTAATCACGCTTTGATCAATTGGCTGTAAGACACTAGTTGTATTTGAAGGAAGAAATACCAACTCTATGTTTTGAAGGTTTGTTGTAAGAGGGTGGGCATGGCAGTTGTCAACAAGAAGTAAAATTTTTCGTCCCTTTAATTCTGCATCCCACTTTTGCACTTCTTCTTCAAAAAGTTGACTGGTCATCCAAGCTGATTTATTAGCTTTATACGTCACTGGCAATTTTTTAATGTTCTTAAAACACCGCGGATTTTTTGATTTGCCTATTACCATTAGCTTTTTTTCTGTGCCATCCATATTAGCAGCCACAAGCACTGTAATACGCTCCTTGGAGAGCTTTCCTCCCACACACACTTTTCCCCTTTAAATTTCAGAGTTTTATCTGGGGTCAACTTGTAGAAAATTCCTGCTTCATCAGCTTTAAAAATGTCACTTGGGGTGTATTTTTCTGTCAATTTTGACCACACTTTATTAATCCAGTCATGAGTAACATTCGTATCAATACTTCGTGCTTCTCCACTAATTTTACCGTAGTTGATATGATGACGTTGCTTGAATTTTCCGAGCCATCCTTCTGATGCTTTGAAAGAAAGTAAACCAAGTTCTTCAGCAAACTTCTCCGCCTTAGCTTTCACGATCGGCCCCGAGATAGGCATATTATTCAGGCGCTGTCGTTGGAACCATGATAGTATAGCTCGATCCAAATCTTCGTATTTAGGTTTCTACAATTTTTTAGAAAATTTTCCATCCTCTTCTGCTTGTAGAATTTTTTCTTTATTTTTCCATATTGTGGACACTGTAGAGCGACTAAATCCAAAGCGTCTGCCATAATGACTTATCTTCTCTCCCGCCTCTATTGCGCGTATCGGTAAAACTTTTTCGTCAATACACAGATATTTTCTCTTACTTGCCATGTTTAGAGTTTGAAAGTTTGTGAGCAACTTAGAATATGATAACGTATAGATAATTCATAACTCCTACTAACAATAGTCAACACGTGCAAGCAATCCCAATTTGTAAATAAAAGAATGAATTTCTTATAAAGTTCGGTATGTGTAATGCCGACAGTCGAGTTTATTACGGGCTAGGATAATAAAGCGACAAAAGAACGTACACAAATGCGCAGTTTTTACTAATTTTGGCAACTTTTATTATTAAATTTCTGACGTTATATAGAGTGGGTGTAACGCTATATAGAGTGTATCATTGTATGGGAAACAAGCTAAACCAACCAAAACCGAGTGATATCGACGCTTTAGGGAGTTTGACGTTAAATCGAGTGACGTTATATGGAGTTTACACTGTATATATAAGTAAAATGGAATCTTATAAAATAATTCTTGTGTATGGTGGTTATAAATTATCTTATGAGTGTTAAAGTAACGTTAGTTGTGTTGAAATTGTTCTAATATTTAAATAATATGATTCTGTTGTAAACTCATTTTAATAATGAAATAAAGCAACTATCTTCTTTTTTTTTAATCTTTATTAGTCCTCTTTGAAAGGGGAATAAAGTTCTATTACTAATCTCTATTCAGTAACCCATAACATTAAATTTTTCTATACCATTACTGTTACAAAAAAGTTATGTTTTAAACTCTCGAAGAGAGAAGAGGCGTGTTGAAAGTTTTAGTTTCTTATTAGGTAATGCTCATTGCTATTTACTTGCAAAAATACCACCTATATAGTACTTCGGAATAAACGTAGAAATCTGATCAGTTTAATCAATTCCAATTAAAGCCAAAACATTCATCCCATCGACTTTCGTTAGGCGAGACCCTCTACCTGAATAGCGTTATGTGAACAACTTTGCAGACGCGGCCTCGGGCCACCCTACATATATGCTCAGAATGTGTAGTGTGTATGCTTGTGCACAGTGGCTTTTGTATCACCGCCGTCTTTATATACATCTCATTTATATTTATGTAAGCTGGGATCTACATTGACGTGTTTACCAGATTTGTAATGCATTATTTTACGTAAGTCTGTATTCGTTAGAAATGATACAGATCTGTCTGGAAAGAGTTTCTTATATCTTATGTATATTTTACATCTTAAAATGTTCACATTTAACGAGAAAATACCTGCATAATTTAATTTAAAAAAAAACTACGCAGCTGCATATTTTGTAGTATTCTAATAGTGATTATTGTACTTAAACGATCACAGTTATCATGCCAACCTTCACGTGCCTTTGTAGATCTCTTGGACGACGTACACGGCTTGATTCCAAAACGCGTCAATCAAACAACAAGAGCTTTCTATCTTACATGCTGTGGTTGCGCATAAGTCCTATGAACTGAGCCAACAGCTAGTTTGAACCCTAAGTTACTTGAATATTAAACCATTACCACCTGCATGAAATACTGTTCACATCTTTGCGACAGTTCGCACAGTACTTACTTGATGCCCTAGATATGTTCAGCGGATAGGGTGGCCGCATTGTGATCTGTCCAGACGTCACTAAGTATCACGGCGAGTGTTCTTAACGTTGTAACCTTATTGCACCAACTCCCTTTCATAAGAAGACCATGAGCACAGGCTTACGGAATCACAGAATTGCAGCAGTCCATATCCCGGCTAGAACTAAGTTCTCTAACTTACTGTCGCCAAGTTTTTGAGATTTGGAAGTCTCCTGACTAGCGTGTGCCCATCATCCTATGATATTGGTTCCCTTAAACGAAGTGTCAACTTATATTAATGCAGGACGGCATGATCACTGCGAATATCGATAACTTTTTCTTTGCTCTCGATTGTCAGAGTCGATTTTTGTTTACTGCAACATGATTTATTATTATATGGTCTTGGTTATATATATTGGGTCAGAATAAAATAAAATCAAAATTTGGGAACATTTGTTAATGTATTTCAATTTTAGCGTAGGAGACAATTCAGAGCCCTTAATGCATTTGAGACATACATCGTCACAATCAGTCCACCTTAGTCTACTGCTGGACATTGACCTCTCCCAACAAGTGCCACTGAGCCCGGTCTGCGACTTTTCTCATCCAATCTTTTTCGGCCACTTTCCATAGGATGTCGCTCCACCAACCTTCATTTTATCTCCGAAATGAGACACACTTGTTCTTCAAATTCCCTTACAAATGAACCAATTCAGTATTCAAAAGCCTTCTCCAGCTGAAAAACATATCTAAGAACGTAACTACTGGTATAATATGAATATGAAGTAGTTGTCCTTCGAATTGTAAACAAGAGAATTTAGTGCCAAGGACAGGCGGCGAAATTAATCAGAGGTCCTCATAAATACCGTCTTTTGTTACGTAAACGTTCCCGGGAACTGTTGGCGTTAGTACGATCGTTTTCCCTCCGGTGTGGTAATGACCCTGGACGGTTTATGGTATGTAGCTGAGAGATAATAAATTCGATTTTTATTACCAAATTTTATCAAACCTCTGTTAATTTTTTGTGTTCTACCTTGCGTTATAATTCGCTTTCATGTACAACTTTCTCCACTCGGCCCTATTTTGCATATCCTCCTCAGTTTCCTTCATTTTTAACAATTCTTAACACTAGTTGCTTCCTTTTCGCCTCTGTACTGACGAGATATATTGACGTTGAATGTTATATTTTTAGTAAGGTGCTCTCCTTTCAATATTTTTTAAAATAGTTGTTGGAGGTAATTCTGTCCTTAGGCTAGTAATAATATTCCAGCATTTTTCAACCATGTTAATATAACGGATTTTAGTCATTTTGAAATTGTGTAGTTAGTTCCAGAGATAACCTCCTACATCCAAATTTTCAAAGTTTACTTCACTTTTTTATATCTATTAGTAAGTAAAAATTTAAATCAGTGCGCATATTTTACTCATAAATAAATTTGTTACATATAAATGAATATTTTAAAACAATAATGTAAACAATATCTTACATCAAAGCGCCCGGTGGTCAAATGCAGGCGGCGCGATGCGGTCAGGTTTTAGACTATTACTAACGCGTGTCGCAGTGTCAAGGATGGTCCACCAGTGGGTCAAATCGTATTTTGCTCATCTTTTGTTCGCTATTATCGAAATTAATAAGTCTTTGTTTGCCACAATATATTCCATTTTCATAGCTTAAAAGTTGATGTAGGTCTGGACTTAGCAATACATATTTCTCTATATATTCTTATATTAATATTACGTCTAGTTAAGCAACGACTGCCAGAAACCAAATAGTGCCTTTAATAATCAGACGAAAAAAAAAATTTTTTTCTGATAACATGCACAGAACTTTTTATTGGATTTTAACTAGTTAAATTAATGAAATTTACTTTATAGTTATGCCAACAAGAAAAACAAACACAACTGCTTAGTGTTAATGTGTCATCATTTCTAGGACTAAATTGCAGTAATAAAACGCCAAGTTAATTCAAGACCTGTACGTTGTCGGATATTCTAACCGGTTCTTTGTTGTTTTAATCTTTTTCACTCAACGCCACTCGCTTGGAACAATGGTTTAGGTGCTGCTAACCTATAAATATGTACTGTGACATCCTAGAAACTTTTTTTAAGATTGCTCCACATTGGGTTTTACTCCTGTGCGTGGGTCGGCATTATCATCAGCCCTTCTAGTTTGCTGCTGGATAATAATTATCTCCTAAAAAGCGCCATTGAGTTCAGCCTTCGACTCCTCTCATCCAATCATTTCCTTAGTTCGACGCTCCACCTTGCCGTGGGGCGCTCCACGCTACGTCTGCTGATTCATACTGTGGGTGGCTTTACAAAATCAATTCTACATACAAAAACCCAGACCTGCAACAACCACTTGTAAGCCATACAAGTATTTTGTTTGGGACTGGAGCCAACAACCTGTAGCATAAAAGTTGTACACTGATAACTGCGCCTACGATAACGTCCAGTTATTCACAAATATTCTGAAAATATAGAATGTACAGTCAAAATCTGTTATAACGACATCGAAGGACCTACTCGTGTTTAGTCGTAACAACCGGTGATGTTTTCGAGATACGAAGTCCTTTTTTTTGCCAGGACCTTTTTTCTGAGTCAATATAACCAGTATGTTGGTCTAAATAATGTCGCCATAAACGGTTTTAACTGTACCTATATTCTGTATTATTCTCAATCTGATTGACCGATTTCACCGATCGGGTATCGGGACAAAGATATCGTGTTTTAATTTCGGCCGCGCAAAGTAGGGAGCGCGGGGTGGCTGGGCTTAGCAATCGTAATCGTGGCCTTCTCAATCCGCCCTCTGTACAATTCAATAGCTAAATACGAATGAAGAGTTACCCCACACCCCTCCGTCTGCCACCTCGGCGCCCACACGTCTTGTGACGCACTTATTTAAATTGATCAATGCTCATATTTTCTATGTTTTATCCAACGCATTATTATTATAATGGTCCTCGCGTTTCGGAATCAGCCAGAGTACGTTCCGTAAACTGATCGACGGATGAAAACTTTAAAAAAAAGCATTGTCGCTTAACCTAAATCAATTTATAGGACAATTTTACAATACCTCTGTCATGCTTAAAGAAAACAAATTTTAATATCTCTAATGATTTGCTAGCAAGCTATTTTGAGTGCAGTGTTTTAGGAGTTAGACTTTCATACCCATTAAGGAATACTGCACTCCAAGACTCATACAGCCGACGTAGCTCAGTAAACTGCCGCACTTAAATTGCACTGAGCTGGCTGTGTCACTTGCTTGCCAGGGGCTTGTGGGCTAAATAAGCCTAAAATATGGAAAAAGTTATTATTTGAAAATATTACGAAGATTACAAAGGCTGCTAAAGTAGTTTCAAATTTTTCGAACTGGCAATATTCAATCCTTTTACGCACGATAGACGCATTGCATAAAACATACAAATGACATAATTTTCTTGGTTACGATAAATATACTTTTTCGTTGTTTTTACCCTTCAATCACTTCTACCTGTAATGTATAGGACCCAGAGATATCCCATTATGAAATTTGTAGACCGGCATACCAATGGACTCGCATTCCTTGGAAGATTCTTTGTTTTGTTTGTAAAACTGAGGACCGTTAATTAAGCATTTGTATTTAGGTGAGCTTTGTTGATTGCTGAAATAATTAAATCAACGAATAATGCAATTTACCTAAAGTAATAAATAGTCTCGCCGGCTAGACAACTGTTACTTGCCCGTCACACAATATGCCGATCGGGGCGCGGGCTACATTCAATGTAATTATCTTTTACGTGATAAAAATGGCCACGGAGACATCAATACTCCGTGACTTGTATTCTAAACACCTTAACTGGTTGTCCGCTCCCGTTCCCCCGAACCCCCTCTGGCTATCCCCCCTCGTATCGACCGTGGCGCCCTCATCTCACAGGTATACGCAACACTTATCCCTGTTTTAATTGTCGCCACGCGCCGATGACCCCGACCGACTTCGATGCTTTAGCCACGACCCGCCGACTAACGGAATATATCCGACGCGTCTAACTTCAAAATAACATTGTATACGCTTACGAAATATTGATTTATCCACATATTTGTATTACAGAAAAAAAGAAAATATTTAACCCCGTTTTGAGTAACCTGCTATCAGTACTCGAAAACAGATTAAGTTGCATTGTAACTATTTGTTTTCCCTTAATTTTTCTCACAAAACAAGGACAAAGTTACACATAATCTTTATTTCATATAGAGTTGCCGCAGTCAAGTCCTCGGGCCTACCTTCAGGCTCGCCACACAGTCTACAGCATCCTCAGTAAGACCGTTTTTTTGTTACAACCACCTCTTACAATAAGCTAAGCTAATGTATAAATAAAACATATTAAAATATTGCCCCTAACTATTTCTTTGGATATCTTCCCGTAAATGGATATTCAGATAAAAAGTGTTACTTTGCAATATTTGTTTTGTCGTGAAAACAAGTTCAATTAATCCTTTACGAATATGCTATTAAAACCCGCTAACAGTATACATTTTATTGTGTAGCAAAGTATTTTTTAGTTTGTATTTTTTTTATAATATAGCTTGATCTTATTAATCGCATGTGTCAAATAAGCCATATTTCTAGAAAGTATGCAGAGTATTTTTCATCTTTAGTTAGAATGTTTTATATTAAGTTGTTGTACAGCATATGAAGTAAATTGTTATTAAAAAAAAAGTTAATTAGACTAGAAATTATTCAGTCGCAAAGTAAAGTGTGATTTGCACGCTAGTATAATGACGTATAAAAGGAAACGACTGCACTTTTTTAGAGTAGCGATTTTTCATCAATATATTTCAATAGTATATTGTAAAGTACTCTGATGATAATTTGATTTATGTGCGAATTAATATTCTGATATCCACTCGCACATGTATACGCCAATACAAGTAGAAAACTGTACTTGTATTCTGTCGACTACGGTTTAGTACAAAAGTAACCTAAAAATTATTATGGTTGGACTCGCGCAGCAAGAAAGTATTAAAATTATTTATTCCTTGTGCCGTTACATTGGTGGATAATTTCAGAATAATATTACTTTTTTTTTCTATAGAATATCATGCTATTTATCTTTTTATTTGTTATCTCTATTCCTCTTTTTAAATAATAATATAAAATTACTTTTAATACATCAACGCTGTGACTTAGACAAATATATTATAAAGAAGAGTCAAAATAACATCATGCATGTCTCAACGGAAGTGGTAATAACGTGTTTGAGGTATTATTAATTGTAATTCGGATGGAGTATTGGTTACTTTATTCATACAAAAAAGAAAACAATAAATGGTTAATAAAGGTTATGAAATATTAGTAACTATTCATTATAGCGGAACTTGTCGCCCCGCAGACTTGCGGTCAGGATGTCGGAATAATGCCACTTTGATTGCGGTTTTCATTACCACTAGGGTTGTCAACGTTTCTAGTGGGCTTAGAAATATGTTTAGAAAAAACTTCCTGAACGTGGCGGGATAGAAATATTAGAGTAAAATCTTTGTGGATAGCTAACAATTTGTCCAAAAAGTCTAGATATGTCCTCTGGGAATGCACAAATATATTTTGTAACTCGGCCTTAGTCTTTGCGTTTCCTTATTTAACCAATAAAAAGGTCTTAAATGCAGTCTTCCACTTTCCTAAAAATAATATGACAACCATCAGTAAAGCTGTGTGGTTTAAAATTTTCCCTGCTTTCCTCATAATGTTAATACGCAATGAGTTCTCGTAGAAGAGTTTAAATAAAAAATTACCAACAATTGCTAGGATACTCCGTAGATTTGAGAATGGCAGGCAGCTCTCTTGTTTTATGAGAAGGTAATGAAGGTGAAGGAGGTGGCGGAGAGGGATCGGGAGGCAATTGCCAACTCCAACAACCGTATTCACAGCCCCGCCAGAACAAGACAATGGATGAGAGCCATCTTCAGATGGCCTCTTCCATAACGGATTGGTGTCGAGCGGCGCACTAAAGGGAATGCTTTGCCCAATGTCCTGGCGTTAGCGGTGTGTGATGGGTTTCCTTACATAGTTCTAATGCCAAATCATAGAGAAGAGAGAGGGAATTGCACTTTGCACCCTCCCATCTTCACACAATTTAGGCGAGGCCTGATGTCGCTGGGAGCTGAGGAAGTTTGCAAGACCGTACCCTTGGTCTCGGTACACGGGATAAGGGCCACCCACAGAAGGGACAGGGTTTTAGTCGGTAAGAGTACGGCACACCGGGGTGGCGGTTTTCACTGCTGTCCTGATAGTTTACAAGGACTTCCACCGAGCTACAAAAAACATACTTCGTTGATTACTGTAACAATAAAAAATATCAAGCTTACTCTTTTAATTGTCGGTTCAGTACTGATGGCAGTTTATTTCAAATAATTCGAACTTATATTACAACTTCCGTCTTTAAAATATATCCTATCTAACATTACTCACACACTTCGTTTATATAAAAATGGTGCAACTGGCAAATTATAATTAAATAATTATCGCAACTACAAACCTTATTTATCATTATTGCTGAGTTGTGATTGTTATTTATAGCTATGCATTATAAGATTTTTTAAACAATAATGGTGGAACAGAAACTGCTTGCATTGTCATAGTAAAAACTAAAAACAAATTAGTAAACCATCTACCGCATCATTCAGGACATAATTATCCAGCTCTACCTCTGTACCTGTGGCTGTTACCAAATATAAATCAGTTATACAGGAATAATGAATGTGTTTTAATGTTCTTTTTTAAAAAAGTAAACAAATTACGCAGAGGCTAGTGAGGCATATCCCAATATTAGCGCGTGCCAACCCTATCTCGAATATCCTGAGTGCTATCTTGATGTAGTCCTTGAGGATGTGTATCTCTGTACAAGGCACCCAGAAATACATGTCGTACTCGGATGAGCTTACTGTTTGTACCGTGTGGTACCTAATAGTTAACTCTCATGGATTTGCTTTACATTTGCACTCTGGCGCGATATTTCGCACTTTCTTCGAGTCATTAGGACCTGTCTACTAAAACCTTATATTCGCTTTAGCTGTTCTATTCTGTACTAGGTAGTATGTCATTTGTTATACTCATAATAATATGTGAAGTTAATTTTTAATGGAGAAACAAAAACTGGTATGAAATATGATCATCATACAAAGTTTTCTTAATTCTTTTATATACTTAGCTCCTAGGTTGGTATAATTGAGATTGCGGTCAAAAAACACACAGAAATCCATGAACATTTGGATATGTGTCGAAAGGTAGTTGGATTGTATTTACTGCCTGCTACTGCCTATTATAAGGTTGTTGCCATATTATTATCTGTCTAGGTTGTGATTGATTTGCGAATACATGAACATGTCTTATTTTAGCATACGAAGAATGCTAGGCCTATTGTTAGCATGTCATCAATGTCATAGAGTAACTTTACTCGTAGAAAACATCTCACTTGCGGCTCAGCGTGGTCTTATGTCGGATGACGTCACCGCCGCGTCGACGGCGTTGCTGGCTGCGCACTGGCATGCACGTGGACTCGCCGAGGCCTCGGGCGCATCGAAAGTGAGACTACGGGCGGGGTACCGGCGGGGACACTCGCGGGTCAATGAACCTCGCGCATCCGACCGATCCGCACTCCGTTCAAGACCGCCGCCGTCGCATTGTTTCAACATCTCCCTAACACACGATCTAGCTTCTGACTAATGAGACCGGACTCGTAACATTCGACTCTCTGGAAACCGAATATAGATTCGTAACCTTGATATTCTACCCATCCAGCGTGTTTTGCGCGGTTCTTAATACAGCCACTTCCGTTTTAAGCTTGTTTAACCCGGGGGGAAATCCTACATAGGACGCCGTGAGGATAACGCCTTTGATGTGCTACCAAACTGCCTTTGTAACGTAATCCAACCATTGAGACAAAATATAAGTTAATCGTGAGAAAGTCCTGTTATTAGGGTTCCGTATCTTAAAAGTAAGAAAAAAAGAATAAAAAAAGAAACTCTGCAGAATGGTCTAAAGCAATCATACCATTTCATTTTGCAATCATAAAGGACTCCTATATACATATAACTAGAAATTTAGATAATCTGGTGTCAATATCAGTCGGGGATATTATATGTGATTGCCGGATTCTATTCAAAAGAAATGAACCCGCGTATTATAAGTACCTATAACTTCTTTTATTTTTGTAAACTTACAATATTATATTTACGTTATTGTCTGTCTAGCTTTACTGTCACTAACTATAACGGTAAAAACGAGCTGTGCTTAAATGTTTGATTGATAATTACACTTTTTCGCCATACTGCTTAATTAGTTTTAATATCAGACGTAATGTTTAATTTTTGTTATCACCGAGGGTCGCGAAGATAAACAACCGACAAATGAGTGAATATAAGGTTTAATTGCTAACGTTTCTTGCAATTATAGAGCGGAAGGGAGCAGGTGAAGCGAGGATCCGTTCCGCCGCTCTAGTGACTGCCTGTGATCACACACAACCGTGCGATGACATCGTTATACTGAGTAATTTTTCTAAATTAGATTAGCACACATTTCGTCACTTTAAAAAGCTTTTATTTAAAACAATGCCCATAACCAGCCACTGGAGCGTTAGTGAATGCAAAAATATCTAAGAGACGGAGAAAATTACCAAGGGGCTTGAGGTTTACTGGATGTATGAGTGGTTAGAACATACTCCTCTGTCACGAGTGTGTTTATAAACATAAATTTCCCATATAATTAACAGGAGATGGGCAAAATGTAATCTGATTAATGATTACAAAATGTAGTCGTAATTTTAATTTTTGTTGCTCTGTAATCATAATTAATTCCCCTTAAAACATTAAGGAGTCATAAATATGTATGCAATTGAGGATTCCGTAGTGTTAAGTATAAAAAATCTAATCGTAATCGTTTTTCATTAATTTTGCCCATTTACGGATTAACCTCCCGGAAAGCCCTCCCAGTCTTGGAAGAAAAGTAAACTTTAGGGTATGCAAATATCTATCATGTGCATAAATGTATTTATTATTATGCAATGTGGGGCTATGCAGTCTATTACAGCCTGTATCACCGCGACCTAAAAGATCTATTGTGATCGCCACCTACCATTTAAAGCTCTCTGTCAAGGCCTATAGTTTTAAAGAACTGTTGTACTTTATTGGCAATGATATCTGGAACCTCTCCTGGTAGCACGTGGCGCCCCAGGATGCGGTTGCGTTTGGACATTAATAAGTCACATTCACACAGGAGGTGCTTGGGCGTTTCGTCCGCACTTTCGCAGAATCTGCAATCTCTAGTGCTCCGGCCACCAATGCTGAACAAATGTTTGTTCAGACAGCAGTGGCCAGTCAATGCTCTTACTAATACTCGTAGTTGATTCCTTCTAAGCATCAGAGCCTCTACAGCTTTACGCTGGTCGAAAGCCCTAACTAACTCTTTGGAATGTTTCCACCCTGGTATTCTGTTCTAGTGGTTTATAGACTTTCCTTTTGCATAAATGTAAGTTGCTTTTCTATTAATTTTCCCCAAGATAAGTGAAACAAATATGCTTTAATTTTAACACAATATCACTGATAGTAGTTAGGAGTTGGTCAGAATAATAGTAACAGATTTTCAATAAGTGTGGCAGGCTACAGGTTTTTTTTTTCGAATTCGAGTATGTCGAGGGCCGGGATAGACCTTCAAAACTAAACCGCGCGGTGGCTACAGGTTAGTTGGGTTCTGTGACGTATTAGGCAGTACCTAAATTTAGGTCAGCTTACCTATGCTTCGACGTACTCTAAACTGATTCTCACTCTGTCGCCCAGAGTTCAACTTATGTCCTGAAATAATCTTATAGGTTTTTAAATTATTTTACCAATACGATTTATTATTCCGCTTGAGTATTATCTATAGCGATCTGTGACCGTACAAGTAGGTATTGCGTATTGACACCAAGGTCGAGCATTTTGAGGCTCTGCAGGTGCCACCCGCCGTTAAATGCTCCATATATTTCTGTTGACATCTTATACAAGGTGATTTACTTTTCAGTAATGTTTGTTTCCCATCAAAACTTCTTATGTCAAAATGTAGCCAGTTTTACGTCACTAATGTCGAAAAATATGTAAGATCCACAAAAAATGGCAAGTGTAAGAATTTTAAAATTAAACCAGAACCATTTCTATCAAATTCAGCACATTGATATAACTTGATAGCTCCACTTTGCGAAAGCAATTAAGAATCTAAGGCTAAGATTTATAGGTGCTAGTTTTACTTCGCCTACAGTTTGCCCAGAAAATAAGTTCGTCTTTAACAAAAAAAACCGAATATATAATAGAAACATTATAGAAGTATAGCCTAAGTATTCGCAGAGCCAAGTCTAAGTTAACAAAATAGGAATCTAACTATAGAGATATATACTAAGAATAGAGAGGGTAAAAGTGAGAATTGTGGGTCATCTCTTTTTTTAAAATGACACAATACTAAACTTTATCAAGTTATAAGTATCAAATTAATACAGAATGAATGAGCATCTATTTGGCTATATTTTGTTCTTAGAAGTCATTTAATGACATTGAATAGATTTGTTAATAAAAGTAATTTTCTGAAAAATGTATATTGATCCACTAGATAAGGACGTATATAATATAAAAAAACAATTATTTAGAATTTATTGCAATTACATCAACTAGATAATGTTAATATGTCGGAACTAGTTAATAATGTAAGTGGTTTCATTAATAATTACTTCACTCATAAGTATAGTTTCATTTATCCTGATTTCTCAGTCTTTTTTTCTACATTGTTTTGATATATTTGAGTATTTTCTCTCTCTCTCTCATTTTATTGGTATTCTGTATATATTGTAATTATAATAATCATCTTAAATTATGGGCATCCGCAGGCACATTCATCCTGGTTCGACACACTACCATCTTTGTAAATGATGCCTTGTGCAGCAACGATGCCATTTTTATTTTATGATGCAATTAAAAAATTTTTTTTAGCAACGATGTTTAATCAATCGTAAAATAGAAACTCAATAAACCCGTAACACTAAAAAATACATATCGGAAGTTAAATAAAATAATATTTATCCTATATGATTATTTTACTTACGTTACCAAAAGAGATGTTTTTTTTAAATAAATAATGCAATTCTTGTATGCACACTAACCGGAAAGGAAGAAACAATCTCCCCTTGTGAACTTACTGTGGAAGAATCGTAGTTATTGCTTTATTCCTTGTGTTTAATATGACCCTGACCCATTGTGCCCGCATGACCCACTGTTGCCACTTTGATTCTACTTTTATTTTGATTAAATAATATACTTTGTAATGTTTGAATAAAGTCAAAGTAGCATCTATAAATATATGCTTAAGATCGTATTTCATTCTTGCATATCAAACTCCTCATATTTTGTATACAAAGGTAAATGCAGAGATGGGCAAAATGTTATCTGATTAATGATTACAAAATGTAGTCATAATTTTAATTTTGTTGCTCTGTAATTATGATTAAACCCTTCAAAATATTAGGGAGTCATAAATGTGTATGCAATTGAGGATTCCATAGTAGATAAAACATAGATAAACAAAATGCAGTTATTTTAATGATGAGAAACGCAAAATGTAATCGTAACGTTTTTCATTAATCTGATTACATTTTGCCAACTATGGGTAAATGCAACGTATAGTGCTGAGAAGTTGCAATGCTCTTCAATATAGAGTTTAAAAATACAACCGAAGTGTCTCCAGTAAAAGTGTATATACATCGAGTTAGCCCACAGATTTGCGGATGACATCGTTTACGTAGTTTTTACCTTAATAATCTTACATTTAATATCCGTGCCACTTAATGCCGAGCGGAATCTTAGCAATACATCGTTGGTATACCAACATCTGATACAGTGCGCTACCCCTCCTTTTACATTAATTACATGCCAATTTTGTCATGTCCTGTTAGGTTCCAACTATGTAATTACCGCAGCCTTATCAGTTACAGCCTAGAGTAGGACACGCGCTACATTCATTTTACGACACGGTGCATTTGCGCTCCGAGGAGTAGTTCGACTCAAACGTAACCTTCAATTTCTTTCTATGTTTCTTCTCAAGGTAGTCGCTTCCGAAGCACTAGTTGATCACCTTAGGTTTCTTTACTGTTTGCCTGTCCAAGCCGAAATTCGTACCCACAAAGGTGCCATTGCGCTGCCACCCAACTCATAAAGAATCAAATGGCACAGACTTACAAGTCCTTGGATCTGTAGTGACCGTAGTATAGTGAGCAGTTGTGGCATGGAGCGCCGTAGCGTGTCATTAGAGGGCGTGAATATTTAAGTTGGAATGGCGGTACCGGGCCGCGGTTTTACTCACATTCCCGTTGGGTTTATAACACGGACGGGATTACATTCTCATTGAATTAATTTTGTTTTTAAATGAAAAATAAGTATTGGAATCATTCTAATTAATGTACGTTTTAAAATGCGTCTATGCAAGGGAGGGAAGTTCGCATTCTGCATCAGTTTTTTTACACCGTCATATCATTTGAAAATCTTTATAAAAGAGTGTATGGACAATTATTAGGCAAGCGCGTTCCACCATCGCCCCCATCTTCACTTTTTACCGAGTGTTTAGAGATCAATTAGTTTACTTTAAAATAAATAAATACAGATTACGCTTCACCTATTTTTTTGTAGCCAACGTAATTATCAATTTGTATTAAAATCCGGAAATGGTTAAGGAAAACGTTTTTATTTGACCTTTTCAAAAAAGATGTGAATTTGAGGTGGTTTTAATTGAAGGTATGATTTTGTCATTGTATGTTTTTATTGATGAATCTTTAAAGTTGGCAAATTTCTTAATAAAAATTTGAATCAGGTCGAACCTAAACAAGATTAGTGTTACTGGACGTACTGCATGACTGTTATTTCAAAATTTATGAACATGTGCATGTGGAGATAATTAAACGTGAACTTTTTTACATAATCAGGTTTCGTGGTTTGGGTTTACGCAACGTTGGAGAAGGGTCATCTGCCCGCGCCCAAAAGTGGCACCCGCGAAGTGGAGACAGTCATATCCTATCGATTTGTTAAGATGGCGTGCGCGGGAGGGCCACGCGGCCGCGGGGGTGACGCGAAGGGGGTGACGAGGGTGGCCGCAGCCTCCGTGCGGCGCAGCGTGCACACGTGCACCTGCCCGAGCCGTGACAGCCGCGGCGCCGACACACTACCAATATGCACCGCACTTAGGCCCCCACTGTAAAACTAGCGACCGCTCACAGCATCGCTCGCGTGGCTTCTTGTGCCTTAACCTGGGAAATTGCAAAGAATCCTGATATATTTGCTTATTATCTATTAGATGTAGAGATACACATACACAGCAGTATATTGAGGCATGGCTGTTGCTGGGTCGACACTGCCGACATTACTGCAAGAATCCGACGCCTGTCTTAACTGCGACGGCGACACACTAGCGACATGCACCGACCTGAAACCCAACTTAAGATTAAAAACCGTCCCCAGCTTTGCTCAGGCTGCTTCTTATTTCTTCTAAGGGATTTTCAAAGATACCTAAAACATTTACCAATTGGGTACAGTTACTTACATGTCAAACTCTCTAACAATAACTTGTGTGTAAGCCGCATCAACCGTAACGGCGGCACACTAGTGACATTGCACCGTACCGAGGTTCGAGTGTAAGATAAGCTTCCTCTAGCTGATATTATTTATTCGTTTCCGATGGAATGTCAAACAATCCTAAAATATTAACAGTTGGTAAAAAATAACGTGTATTCCTTTACACATATAACCTTGTTATGGATATAAAATTAACCTAAGAGTCTATTAATATTTTACAACAATCACCAGATTTGGATGAGTTTGCCTAAATTCTAATACCATTGAGCAAATCGATATTGTTTGCTACAAAAAAGCTCAATATACCTACACATAAGATTGAAACTCGTTTTAAAACCATCCAAACACAACACTCGACTCTAAGATTCTTGATCCCACGAATTTGAAGTAGGTACGTAACGAGCTGTCAAGTAAACATGGTTGATGGTAGTATTAAATTGCATAAGCCTCGTAAAGCTTCGCATTCCACGTTCCCATTCATGCCGGTAACATAGATGTTGCCGTAGGTCGCGGCCCGGAGGAAAACATGGTCCGCAGCGCGCGCCCACTTTCACCCGGGAGCTCCGTGTCGCGCCCTCGAATACTGAAGTGTCCCGGTCTCCAGTGGCCGTCGACACGACGCAACGGGTAGAAACTAGAGATGACAGGGGTGTTCAATTACGGATGTGGGTGCGGATATCCAAAAAAAAATATTATTATTATTTTGGATATCCAGATAAATTCGGGCTATTTTCCTTGTGGATAATTTTTGGGATATAATTTCATTTAACTGTTTATACGAAGGAATAAAAATGCTGGAAATTGCGAAAAAGCGACATGGGATTTCAAATACGCGTACGAATACACATACTAAAAAGAAGCTTCCGGTTTCGGTTAGGGAATTGCATATACTCGTATCTTTACAAATCAATCCCCATTATGCATATTTTTGTATAAACTATTTTGGTTGTATTATTTATTGAGCTAATTTTGTTATGCAGAAAGTTCACACTTGATCTAAAAGTCCCTCAAAAGTTTTCCCAAATAAATTATCTTCATATCTCTTATGGTTTAGGATTTCGCCAAGCTGTCTCAGTTGTAAAGCATAATACTTTGTGTAGAACTCATAAAATCAAATGCACATTTTTAATGGCCTATATTTTTAGCGCAATATCCGAAAATATGGGTTACAGATACGTAATATCCATCACCCCTAGTAGACAAGGTTGTAGACAAGTCCTCCTGGCACACTTTTAGGTTTTGTCGATAACACATGGATACTTGAGGCGATGCATGTTACAACCAATTCAAACACTATCATGTGTTTAGTCTGCGGAATTGCAACTGTTGTGCTTTGAATTTCCAAAAACCGTAAAACATGCGATACTTTGTTTACATATAAAAGTCCAAATAAATATCGGATATAATAATTAAAGGATTTACCTTTGAAAATAACAGAACACTAAACAATTGGAGTTTGAGTCCAGATAATCGTCTTATGTTAAAGGATTTTTTTTTGGTTAGTAACTTATGGATGTATATTTATTTAAGTAAATATATTTTTCTAGGTACGGGTACAAAACTTAGTTTGCGACTAGACCAAGTTGTCTCTCAATATTACATAGAAAATAAACTTAAACCGCTTGAAGTTTTATGAAATGGAATCCACAGGAACTATACATCTATTCTGGTATCAAAACTGATTTTTTAACATCTATTTAAAAATAGTAATTTTCAGTAAATTATTTTCCAATAGATGTTTGAAATTTAATTTTAACGTACTTAGTGGGTGGCTGCTTTACGTGGAAAGTTTGAAAGCTTCAGCGATTTGGCCTGTGCGTATTTGTATGTCTGTTATGTATCGATGGACAAGTAAAACACACGGCGGTTAGTAACACACTGTTTATTAGACGTGGCTCGTGCGTGGCGCAGCACGCGCATAACTATATCTATTACTACATACATATATAACAGTCCTCCCTCCTTAGTTAAAGGTACGGCCTATAATCGACTGGGGGGATGTTCCGTAAAGATCGAATATTACTTCTAGATATAGGCTGAGATGACAGCGGGGACTCCATATAGTCAGCTGGTCTGAACTCTTCTATCCTCTCAGTCTCTTCTCCCGTGCAGTTTTGTGGAACTAGGGAAGATGCGATATCCATCAAACTAGATCTCAATTGACGCTTGTTGATCGTATCGGCGTACCCTTGCTGGCTGTTATCACTATTTCCTTTAGAAATTATAATTTGATTTTGATGTCTCCGGATCAACCCTTCTGCTGGTGAACTAATTAGGTACATAACCTTGCCCAGTTTTCGTTTTATAGTTCCCCTTTGCCACTTAAATTTCTTATTATTAATAAACTTTTTGTAGAAAACAATATCTCCTGCATGAAAATCATTACTATTGTGTCCTTTGTAGAATTTACACTGTAAGAACTGATTGATTTTTACGTTACGATTTGCTGGTGATGTAAGCGATGACGTCACTTTATCGTTTAGATTTAATAAATCTACACGCGCTCTGAGTTTTCGTCCAAAAACTAATTCTGATGGAGAGAAACCCGTGACAGAATGTATAGAGTTCCTATAGTCAAATAAGTATTTCAAAAGTTTTAATTTCATATCGTATAAATTCTGAGTGGTTAACACGCAAGATTTAATGCCCTTTTTGATAATTTTGACATAGCTCTCCGCCTGCCCGTTGCTGGCTGGGTGAAAGGGTGGGGAAGTCATGTGATAAATGCCATTGGATTTACAGAATTGACCGAAAGCTAACGATGTAAATGCGGTGCCATTATCACTTACTATTGTATGTGGCACCCCGAATCTCGACATGAATTCACAGAGCTTTTCAATTACTGTCAACGAACCAGTTGCACAACCCATATCAAACACTTCCACCCATTTTGTATGAGCGTCGACTATGACTAAAAAAACTCTATTATTAAGTGGGCCCAGAAAATCCATATGAAGCCTGTAGAAAGGTTTCGGCGGATACCGCCACGGCGCTAAAGGAGCCCGGGCTGGTGACGGTCTTAGTTGTATGCAAACACTACAAGAGTTTATCAATCTTTCTATCGATGCGTCTATCCCAGGAAACCAAAACCTGGAACGAGCTTCCTCTTTTGTTTTAACAATTCCTAGGTGTGATTTATGTAATTCGGATAAAATTTTATCCCTGTACTTTTGTGGTATAACAATTTTGTGACCTCTCATTAAGCAGCCATTTTCAAATGACAACTGCGTCCTACATAAATTGTATGGTTTCAACTGTAAATCTGTTATTTTTTTAGGCCACCCATTGATAACATAATTTATAACTTGTTGTAGAATAATGTCAGAACTTGTTTCCTTACGAAGTTCGGACAACGTGACCGGCATATCTCCGTCTATCACAAAATTAACGTACGTCGCGCGGTCTAACGGGGCGGCGTCTTCGCGGCCGTTAAGTTGTTGTTCATTAGTATCGGGTAAACTAGCGCGCGATAAAAAGTCGGCGCTGTTATCCCGGCTTCGAATATACTCTATGGTATAATTATATGCACTGAGGAATATTGCATATCTTTGTAGGCGGTTTGCGGAGACTTCTGGAATACCTTTATGCGGACCAAAAATTGAAATTAGCGGTTTATGGTCTGTTCTTAACACAAAAGGATTAGCCCTTCCATAGAGGTATTGATGAAATCTCCTCACCCCAAAAATTATTGCCGTAGCTTCCTTCTGTATCTGCGAGTAACGCTTTTCAGCAGAATTAAGTGTACGCGATGCAAAGGAAATTGGTCTTTCGGTGCCCTTACTGTCTACCTGTGACAAAATCGCGCCTAGTCCTGTTGGAGAGGCATCTACTGTTAAAATTAATTTGTAATCTGGATTAAAATGGGCCAGTACTAGGTCAGACGACATCAGTTTTTTTATTTTAAAAAATGCATTATTGTGATCATCTGTCCATGTCCATTTATCCCCTGATTTTAGTAGATCATAAAGCGGACTTAAGATACTCGACGCTCTGGGTATGAAATTTCTATAATAATTTATTTACTAAGCCCAAAAATGATTGTAGTTTAGTAACATTTGACGGTACCGGCGCTTCTAGGATTGCTTTAACTTTTTCTACTGATTTTTTAAGCCCTTCCTTATTAATAACGTAACCTAGGTACTTTATTTCTTCTTTGAAAAATTCACATTTATCTTTATGTAAAGTCAATCCCGCATTCTGTAACCGTTTAAACACTTCGTGAATTTTTTCCAAATGGCTCGTTTTGTCTACACTTGTGATTAAAACGTCATCAAGTAAACAAAGAACACCCTCTATCCCATCCTCGTCGCCACTGTTATGTATCGATGGACAAGTAAAACACACGGCGGTTAGTAACACACTGTTTATTAGACGTGGCTCGTGCGTGGCGCAGCACGCGCATAACTATATCTATTACTACATACATATATAACAATGTCCAATATGCAATTCATTGCCCTTTTCATAGGTTTAAAAGTATTTAACTTGTACACAAGTATTTTTCAATTTCTTGCATAATCTAGATACGTTGAATGTTTCGCCGAGTCTTTATTGGAACGGTCATGAATAATTTGCAAATGTGCTGTTAATTATCATCAACGTCTTCATAATTGCAGCAATTATCCTTGTGAACAACATCAACACAGTTTAATAATTGTCCTCTCTTTATACAAACACTTCTGGTAATGGTATATTATGTTGCAGAAGCTTTCATAAATTATATTTAAAATACACCCTGTATTTTAATTATCATGGAATAACTTAATCTTTTTCTATGATTACTAAATGTGCCCCATCTTTTTTCGTCTGGAAATATTAATTTTGCTATGATAATAATTATTTTAAGTTTTAATATATGTATAAATTCATTAAACTCCATTTAGTAGTTTTAGTGTGTAGCCTTTACAAAGGAATAGACAGACTAAATATTAAAAAAAAAATTGGTTTGGAATTTATAATAAAGCATTAAATACCCCGATTAGAATTTTACAATAGATAGGGCTCTGCTTTGATTTTGTCATAGTATATTGAAACATGGCACCAACTTTGTCAAAATAAATTTCCATTTTTATTGAAAGAAAAATCTTATATTACGTTTTATTTGGAAAAACTTTGTTATTAAATGATTTTTTACTTCAACGTACATATCCACAGCAATTGGTGAAATAGACGTCGACATATTAAGATTTGATTGCCCTCATTTTTCTGAACCACCATGTCTATATGAATAAAATAATTTATTGAACTATTTTATTAGTTTCGTCGTCGGTAAATATTTTTTTGTGTTAATAAGATAAAGTAACTTTGTCATTATGGTAGTAAAAGCAAATCGGCTTGCATTGAAAAATGATATCACTCTACACCTTGCCAAAATAAGGTTGGATGCTGTAATGCATCTTATGATCGATGTCTTTCGGACACAAGTTAATCGTTTTACCGACGTAAATTAATATCTCGTGTTTCTAAATTTTCACCCACAACGACAATAGCGACTTCATCACTCACTCATTTTGATGTCGCATTAAAACGCCTTGCGTGCTCTCATGCTGGCGTCGTTATCATTGCTGATGACAATTTTGTGGCCTGATGGTTTGAGATCTAATCCAATTTTGTATAATGCAACTGATTCGTAGTGTTGATGGAAAAATGTCTGAAGTTATTTCACAATTGATCGAATTGTTTGAGCACAATGATGATCGACTTGTCTCGCTGAATTTGTTGTTCCATTTATTTTCGATTATGTCGACCGATGCTGATGGGGGAGACATTTGACATTTACGGCGCACTATCTGTCAAACACGTCAATTATCTATGATGTGACGTATAACCCGTGAAACACGTAAAAGTTAGAAATTGTTAATTTTTCTTTCCGTCAGATCCTCCAAACATTTTTTTTTTTAAGATGAATGAAATCTGAGTGGCTATCAGTTGCGCTAATAGTCACGTTGGGTATCACATATAAGCGCAAAGTGGATACAGCCACGAATGTATCTCTGCTCACCCTGAAAGGGATATAGCGTGACGATATAATATTTATTATTATTGAAATCTGTAAAGTCGTTTTCAAGTTATGGCGTTTCCAAGGAAAATAAGAATTCTTTTTTTTTACTGTCACCTAAATCTTGAATTTCTCAGACAACGTAGTTATTTCATACAACTATTGGATATTCCCGATTTCGTTGAAACTAAATTACAAATAAAAAATATATTTCAATTTCTAATCAAATTAAAATAACTATGCTTCATACATTC
Organism: Automeris io; assembly: GCA_036320925.1. NCBI lineage: Eukaryota > Metazoa > Arthropoda > Insecta > Lepidoptera > Saturniidae > Automeris > Automeris io. The sequence continues at coordinate 3,114,472 of JAUDJH010000018.1, forward strand.
ATTATTAATTAGTGTTATAGTAGAATAGGTTTTCTAAGAAAACTATATTTTTTATACATCGCCTTGTGTGTTTATTGCATCACTCTTATAGTCAGTAATGTTGTCCCTGCTAGTTTAGCACTAATTTCAATGAACGTATGATTATGTTTATTGACTTATATCGTATTTACTAAAATTGTAAATGAAATGGGTACAAATTTTAAGTAACATATCAAGTTTATTTAAGAAATCTAAATAACATACATTCGCGTAATTCCAGATAAGAAGTAAAGGAGAGTTAAAGATATTTAAGTGATCCACAACTCTTAATAATATCTCTTTCCAATTGTGAATACTTTCCTAATTTTATGTTATCAGATCGCTTTGATCTCCAGATTTTCAGTTTATACAATACTAAGGCTGCATGTTTCTGTTTACATGAGTAAATTTGTTTTCGTTGCAGTGGCCCAGTCAGAGGACTCACCGGTCGCTATGAAACTCAAGAAAATTTGCCTTAAAACGCCGGTAGGCGAGGAACAGGCGGCACAGGCAGTCCTCGACCCTGCGCTAGGTGAGTTACAGGAAAACATTCAACGCTAACTAGCTTCAAACAGTAAATGATCTCGGATAACCAATATCTCAGTTACCTCTTGTGTAACGGGAAAAGAAAACACAAAGTCTGTATGTAATCATTGTAAACTTATCTACAAACTACAACGTCATCAGAATACTTTTACTGTTTGGATGACCGCGAAACTACGGAGACAAGAGGAGCGTTTACAATTATACTAACTCGAAAATAAATGACTTGCGTTTTTGTTCTGTAGTAAATTGAGTGTAATGGTAGTTAAAAACTTAAAAGCTTTATATTGACCTACTGCACAAATTATTAATGATCATGTAATTTTTATTACATAAAAAACTTCTTTTTATCTACTTTACAGAGGCATATTATGTTCAATTTAGCTGCCATAGATTTTCACTGTTAACAATTCGTCTTACTTTTAAGGTTTGTAAAAGATCCTCCTCAAGTTTGTTATTATAGCTTCTCATTTTTTAGGGCTCCGAACCTCCAAAGGAAAACAGGTCCCCGTATAGAATCATTTTGTTGTCCGTCTGTCTGTTTCTTAGGAACACGTGGAAACATCAAGTTAACATTAATATCAAATACACAGGCCGAGGTCTCGTGTTTCCTTAAAAAAATCACACTTATAAATCAACGTAATCAAAAGATATATCCGATTAAGTCGTATATTTTATCATTATTGCCATTTTCACATTGAAATCAAAATCTTTAGGCTAGTACTTACCGTTGTCATATAATCATGAAATTTGGCAAAAAGCAAAGTCTTGTATCACATATGTATGACCAAACCCTGTAAATTTTTAGTACCATTACAAAAAAGTTTGTTACTGTAAATATATTTGTAGTTGGTAAAATGACTGCTACCTGCATTAATGTTTGGGGACAGCCGTTTACCAACGGCAAAGCTAAGTTTGTAACTATATTTGATTTATCTTTGTATTACAGTACATTCCTAGTTTATTTGTACGAAACCCTTGGTGCGCGAGTGCGACTCGCTCTAGGCCAGTTGTTTTTTTTTTAATAAGTATGATCGATTTGTATTTAATTCTTAAATGATCTATTATGAATACGTCTATTACCATAATAAAAGTAGTATGTCCCTTTCTACACGTCTGATAAAGAAAGATCCATCTACGAATAAAAGATTAATAGATTCGCGCATAAATTACACTTGCTGATGGATTGTCATAGACTTTTTGACATCTGTGGAGAATTGATTACAGGACCCACGGTCCCCGTCTATACGCAGAAGTAGTCATCTTGGGGTTTTAGCCGGTACAAGTCCGGCACACCTCCGCTGCGCCACCCCCTCCCTGTGTGCGGCCGGTCAAATGAGGATTTTCACCAAGAAAAAAAAGACTTTTTAACATAAAGAAGCTATTCATAGGGCCGTCTCAATGATATTTGCTATCACATTTATTTAATATTTTAATCCATTTAACTTTTCATATGAACTTTGTTATACACAGTTCTTCTTATCTAGATTCGTTCAAGGTAAATTCAACTATTCACACGACACTAAGTTTTAGTATCACCGACACAATATAACATTAATTTCGGTAATTTTAAAAATAGTCACGGCGAATTTTAAATGCAAATATATACTTTGTAATTATAAAATTATTGAGTTTTATTGCAAGATTGACCTCATTGCAAAATCTTCAAGGCTTTAGAAAAAATTAAATGATGGTTGAATGTAGCGGAAGTCATTGTATTTCGTAAGTTTCAGTGTGTTTTTACTTCTTACTTATTATATTGATATTTAGTTTAACAGAAGTATCAGATTTTTGCCATTTTTTATATTTCATTAACACATAAGTAGTATACTCATACTACATTCTCATGTCTCTATGGTAAAACAGGTTTGGCAAGGAAATATATAATTTATTTATAATTATCTTAGTTGGGTTACCATATATCGACACGTTAAAAATTTTTGAGGAAAGCAAGTGATACATTATTGATTCTATTATTGGATTTCTGTTCGCGTTTGGTATATCTTCATAATATAAGAGGCCTCCGAAACCAAAGTAACCCAATTGAATTTTTTGTAAATTACAGAAAATATATTTTTAAAAATATCTCAAAGCATGATTGATCGAGCATTAGCATCATAACCAATATAATAGATTTTGCCGTTTATATTGATATAACATTACATTTTTTATCTATCACTAAATCAAAATAGACTATTTAACTAAGGTCACTATTATTTTGACTGCATTTTTGGGTTATTTTGGTGCAAGCATTAGGCCCGTGGTCCAAATTATAGTTATTTCACTAGGCCCTTCATTTACAAAAAGATTAAGCACGTTTTTTAAAACCTTTAATATTTATCATATCATAATTATTAAGCACACGATCAAGAATTTCCGAAATCTACACGGATTGTAGTTTATTCAATACATTGCGATATTTTGGTTCCACGTATTTTATAGTTATTTGTAGTGTCGCTATGATTACTGTCTCGAATCGGTGTAATGTCTGAAAAACGCTTTGAACATTGCATGGATTTATTTGCGGTATGAGGTTAATCTGATTACGTATATTTGAAGCACTAATGATTAAATTTTCTCATATAATTTATTGTGAACGCACTTTTATTACGAGTATACGAACGAGCTTTACTAATAAATGCAACTGAAGGATATTATGAAAAAAATTGAAATAAAAGACATATTATTATTGTATAAAAACGATACGTCGTTGCCTCGATTTGATTGAACCGTGCTTTTTACATCGCGCCATGCATGTATGTATGGTATGATGTCATCGGTTTAATTGAGCCAGTCACTTCATTACCTATGTAACTATAAAAGTAACGTTTATTTCAGTCCTCCGTCGTGGAGCATAAAGCTTCGATGGCATCGACTCGCGCCGCCTATCGATTTGTGGAAACTTTATAGCGTCATTATATTTTTATGCAATGTTTTGAACTCGATGTTCAATGTCAAGACTAAGTTTTATCGCAAAGCGTTCTCGAGCATCTGCTATTTCCGGGGGATACATTTTCTTTGACCATCATCATTAGACCGCATTAGTTGACTAATAAACATAGGCTTGGCCGGCCTTCAGCTCTCTTCATCCAAACTTTTCTGGCCAACTTTTGTTAGTTATGGTTCCACCTTTCCGGGAGACAACCCTCGCTACGTTTACGGATTCGCGGTGGCCACTGAAAACCCACCTGTTTCAAGTCATAAGACGGAACTGTTATGTGACCATATTATTTATCCTTCATTTAGTATTGAGTTGTTTAAATGAGGTATCAGGAAACTTTTGTAACGGCCTACAAAACAGCAATTACTATTGGCAAATCCGTAGTTGCCCATAAATAGTCCATATATTCAGACACTTGATAATTGCGGTTAGTTTCTTGATAATGCGGTACTTAAACACAGATGCAGTGTAGTTTTTACCGAATCAGAATAAAAAATATATGCCAAGTAGCAACAAATGCAAACTATGCAGTATGAGAAGACACTGTCTGTAGCGCCGTTACGTCGATGTTTTAATGTATGAGCACATGTTATAAGAAAGATATCATTACGACATGTGGTTGGACCAAGCGCGTGCTCGCGAGTAATATCTGTCCACGGTTTGTGTAAAAACGTGTCGTGGGAAATCACCATGCGACTATCAGAGTCTACCGCAGTTCAGTATGCGTTACGGGTTACGTCACATTTCTCCGCGTGTGTACGATGTGCGTATGCGGTGTTCGTAATACTCGCTTATAGGTAGAGGGCTAACATTCGTGCTCAGGTCGTTAATGGTACATGTTGGATCTGTTGTGTGGTACACGGGTGGAATAACCTATAATTAGATACGCGTACAAGCAATTCTTACTCTTAAAACTAGTCGATGTCTCGTTTACTATATGGCCGCTGATAAATTGTATCAACCCCGGTTTTTTTTATTCAGCATTTGGATAAACATTAAACGTACTGTATTTGATCTGTATATCTTTTATTCAATTATTATTGCGTTTCTATTGAATAAATTCAGTTGTTATGAAGCAAAACTTTTTGTGCTTCCTAAATGTGACTTTAATCGAATATAACTCTGTAACCTTTTTTCTTAGCAAGGATATGTAATAATTAGTTGTGATCTGAAATATCATTACTGCATAAAAATATAATTTGTGGTCATAATAATATTAAAACTAAAGTTACCTAACGTAAAATTTCAATCAAATATCGGGGTTAGTGAAAGGGTGGGCGGGGTCGCTTCCACGCTGCGTTAATTTTCTTTTACACTCTTGCACCATAAAGCGGATTTTCTACGCAATTCTCTCAATTTTGGCAGAGATTCAATATCTATACAACTTTTTATTTTAGAAAGTGTTTTTATTTATTGTTCCTGGAATTCTCTTCCTGCGTAGATCATTTGCAAATTGAAACTCTGTAGTGATACAAACCATATGGTATTGATAAATTTAATTATATTTGTTTAATGAAACGCATAATAATTTATTTTTAAAGAGTGAATAACAAAAATAAATTCATATTAAAATTATTAAGCTTTAAAAATCCACAACCGCTGTTGATTTTGGATCAACCACTTTTAACGAACATTGTTACAAGATCTTCCATCTGAAATTTACTCAAAAGTGAACTATTCGTTTTTTTTTTGTATAAAAAACGAGTATGTTCTTACACATTTAAAAAATAATTTGTTAAGGTTTATGCGGTGCTTATATATTTGCAACTCGCAAGTTTAGACATATGGCCCGAAGCTTGTATTAGGATTTCGATAACTTATTTCAACTTTGATTCTAGCAAGTTGATTGCATACGCTCCTATCCTATTATTCAAATTGAACCTAGCTGAACGGGAGGGGGTTGCTGGTTGTGGGTGGGTAGTGCACCCGACTCCAGCGGCCTAATAACTAAAGACTATTCGTCAATATTTAGCATGTACGAGCGTCTATAAACTGCGAGACGGAGGATTCAAGTTGGGTTACGCTTATTAAAAAGTAGTTATATCCAGCTATGGACTTAAGTGGAACTATGATTGGTGTTAGCCGGTATACGACTTGGACTGGCGACGGCACGCATGATTGTCAGGAGGACGTTGTTCGTAATTGTTTAGTGGTTTATTTTGCTCGCGTGGTAATCAGTATCTTCGATGTACATATGACCTCCTTCTGGTGCTAAACAAACACCAGTGAGGTGGTAAGACGTCAGTTTAAAAACCGTCATAAGTGATTCTCCTCGGTTTTTCGCGTTTTTGGGGTCGACCCCTTGTATGTCTGAGTACATTTTTTCTTTCAAACTCAGCAACATACTAGCAACTACTGCTACTAGGTGGGTTGTAACTTTGTTTATAACCTTATGATATAAAAAAATACTAATGCCTTTATCAAATAGAAATTGTCTGCGCTGGCGCTGGCGGACAGATGTAACATTATATAGTAGCTTCCCTGGTATCATAGACTGCATTTGTCTACCCATGTTACCGTCATAACAGACAGCGTCTGTTTGCTAGAAGACTCCTTTGTATTTAACAAAATCCACATAGGATATTCACGACTGCACATAGCATTTGTGGCCGGAGCGTATCAGAGTTGAAAACCCCCAAAGGTGTCTGCTTCTGCACGTTACGGGCTTTGTGGACTCTGTACCGGATGTTCTACAGCTCTGTGGTTATTTGCTAGAGACCTCATGGTTTGTGTGTCTCCTCGGCGTGTCGCAGCGGTTGGTAATTTGATTGGGCCCAAGCTGTCACCTATGCGCCGCAGTCGCCCGGCCGTCGCTCGCCAGCTATCGATTAGAGCCCCTCTCGGCCCCTGCCCCCGCGTCACCCGCGAACCGGATCTCGTCACGCCGCCATTGTATACCCGCGACGCTTAAACGCATTCGTTTCTCCCGATGCGAAAACGACGCATTCCTTCCGCGCGCCCTGCCGCCCGCTCCCCTTGGCCGGCCGCACGCCATGCCGCATCCACACAGGACCGTCCCAACCGCGGCCCTGCGATGCCAACTTAAAGGACTTACCCCTAAATTCAGGATACTTTTATATGTAGCCAGAGCGATTTTTAGGGTTAAGAAGTATCTTAGTTGTTATATTTATCATTTAAAGAAAAAAAGGTGAGAAATAATCTACGATTTATACTATTTACAATATTTCTGATTATGATAGTAAGTACATTATATAGATAATAAACAGTTTTATACGATATTTTTTATTCTGATTCGACACAATGACTACATCATACCTGATGGTAAACATAGTGCAGTCCAAAAACCGCCAATGACAATCGACAGGCAAGAAAAACCCATCGGTAGTCACAGCGATCATGCCGGCCTGCACAAATATCTCTTCACGCTATGCTATAAATTACTGTAATGCTAATGTAATTATGTATTATATGACTTTTCAGCTTTACTACCTTCTATGAATAGCTTAACAAATCTTTAATAATCTATAAGTCCTTTTAATAAAATACATATTGAATAGTTATTTATTTTAAAATTTACGAATTAGGCAGCAAAAGATTTGCTTAATTGTTTATAAAATATTTTTAAGGGTATTTTCTTTATTGAGGCTGGCAACACTGCCGCAACTCGCTCATTACACACTCGCGCCGCACTTACCGCGCTCACTCTGCACAGAGACACAATACACATTCTCTGAACGATGTTACTATTGCTTTTTTTCGTCGTGACAAATCTGTTTGGCTAGGAGGGCATATACTATTTCAACGGACTTTAGAGAAAGAGTGGCTTAAAGTGCTGAGCCAGCGGTTTACTTTTGCTATTTTGTATCGTTAAGACGAAGATGAACTATCAAAGCAAAAGCAAGCCACACGTAACCTCAAGCGATAAGTTAACCAAAGCGCGTGCCCGCACCATTGAACTTCGTATTACTCCAAGTAACGGTCATTTTACGGCACGGAGACTTAGGCTGGCGCGGCTGAGCGTGTTTTAGCACGCGTGTTTAGCAGGCTAAAATTTAAGACATGCCTACGAAAAAGGACTGTCATATCACATCATAGGACCATCAGAGCTGCTGCGATGGCAGCGACCTATGTGTGTCAGATTCCTACTGACTAAAAATCCCCAGAGTGTTTCTCAAATTACTACCAGGGCCCGGGAATCCTAATTCTCCTTCCTATTTGGGCTCGTTTTTTGGGAGTTGTGGGTGTAAAGAGCCCACCTGTCGGGACATTCTGTCAGGCGGTACGACGGGATTTACGCGCCACCTCCGTCTCATCTGGACAGTCTGTGTCTTGGCTTGTCAAACGTCCAGGGTTGGTGTTTTTCCCTGGGCTCGTTCGGCGGCCTTCTGCTTAATAAATTCTCCACAGAAGAAAAGAATATCACATCCCCTTACATTAATTAATGCCATTTCACTCTCATTCATTCCATTTCATTTCCCTTCACTTCGTTTTCATTTCACCTCTTAAGTGCTACAAATTCAAAAGTAACTTAGTTTTGCTAAAAGGTGATTCTAAAAAAATTTTTTTTTTAATTTCAATTTAACTTTCCAACTATTATTCAATTGTATCAATCAAACTTTTTAGAAGTTTTTATTCCCTAATAATTTTTGCTACATTAGTCTTATTTCGGGTTTTTAAAGTATATGATAAGTTTTTAGCATTCTTTTATAAATTAATTTTTACAACAAAGTGTGACTTTACCTCAAGTCTCCAGCCTAAAATAATGGCACTACTGAAAAGTACACTACTTCAATGCCAACGAATTTGAGTGCACATCTAGTCCGCATCACAAATCTTTGATCATTTTAGCTATAAGTTGACGTAAATTAGTTTTGAATCCGGAGTGTGCTTCACTCACGAGCACTTGATGCGTGTCATATTAACGGATCACTTGAATATAAGCAAATCTTCCGCCATCATTTAAAATGTACTCGTAGTCGATGTTGAGAATGTTAGCCAATTTCTCACTTGATACGTACTTATATTTGCATACTTGAAACCTGCGATTATTAATATGTATAGATGTAGTCTGTTCATATGTCTACCATAAAATTACCGAGTCAGAATTTATAGATGTCCTATCTGGCCTAATCCTAGATGTTGAATCTAGCAGGTAGATTATTAACCAAATTTAGAGTTGTCACATGTCACCCTATATACCTTAAAATTGATTATATATTGAAATACGGATTAGAACTAAACTTTTGTCAAACATACTATTTATGCTCTCGACTTGAATGTACTTCTGTCTCTGACTTATATTGAAAGAATTAAAAGTCATTTGTGTAAATAATATACGTGAAAGAATTTTAAAATATTCGGTAATGAATAATTATTTATTTATAGGGCAGCCAGACGGATACATTATGTAAAAAATATTACAATTAAAATCATTAACAAAAAACATAATAATAATGATAATAGTCATAATGATTTTAATACATTATAAGCCACACAAATTAGTCATTTTCCTTACAAAAAAAAACTCAGCACTAATTTCATTGGATAAACCCTAGTTTCATTAGTAGTCTAATTCATTATGGCGACCAAATTCCACCGATGTGTTTGGCGCCATTTCGAATTTAGGATGTTTGTCAAAACTCCCCTACTTTCTTCTTTTTAATGGTAGAGAGTGAAGTTGTTGATAATTTAACTCTTTACATGGATTTAAATCCTTACCACCATCATCTTATATATAATCTTTTTTTATCAAGAAGAAAAAAACGCCATATCACACTGCATAATATATTTTTTATCAAATATTTTAAGAATTTCAGTAACATTAACTCGTTTCATAAAATATGTAGTCGAACAAAAGTCATGGATTGAATAATGAAATAAACAAATGCTATTTTAAAGTAGCTTTACCCTGTTAAAAAATCTTATATCTGTCCTACTGTAAAAGTTTTGCATAGCGTACAAACTCAAAGTGAATAATGTAACACACTACACACCCTGATGCAGATACGCCGTAACGATATATTATTACTATTACAGTCGAACGTTTATCTCGCATGTTAATTTTGCGATGCTCACATATTACGTGGAAATTGGTGACGCTTTCGAATAACGGTAAATCTAATTCTTAAAATTCATGAAACATTCAAATGTACTGTCTCACGCCACTCTTGCACTACTTTAAATTTAAATTTCGTTGTTTTGTCGAAACTGGTTTTTGAGAAATTCATCTTTACGTTTTTTTTTTTAATAAGCGTCAGTCGCCAGCGTACTATCTACACAGCCTTTCGTGATTCCTGTATATAATTATTATACAACAATGTTTATATAAAAAGATTATCTATTGCTTGACTCGATTTGAATTAGAGAATTTTATTAAATGTTACATACACTAAAATCTGAAGAAAGAAAAAATTATAAACATTGTCTAGAAGGCAGATTGTGTTTAATTAATTTGTAAAATTTTAGAGTATTTCAAAGATAACAGAGCAGGTCACGAGTTTGAGCTCCTGTGAGTACAACGACAAGGATTTTTGTTCTTTTATTCTATGTACGTATATTTCCACTAGTTTACGTGGTTGATTGGAATCCTCATACTTTATTAGAGATTTGATTGGGATCCCTATACTTTATTAGAGGGTGGATACTACTCACGTGTTTAGATTTTACCCTCACCATGCTACATATGATCTGTGAGTATTGGTACTAAGCAAACAGCAGTGAGGTTGGAAAGTGTCAACTCAAGAGGATTGCAACCATAGGAACATGATTTATTAAGCTGCCTTGAAGCCCTGTCGGCTTCGACAGATTCTTGTCTCTTGGTGATCGCAGCCCCCTTGTAATTACACTTTTCTTCAGCCTACAAAGATTTTCTAGAGCCAGTATAAAAACAATAATGTAATTGAATAAATCTTGACTCCCTGAAGTGTAACATAAACAGTAAAAGTATTGTGATCATGAATCTATTTTATTATAAGTTTAAAACAAGGGCGGCCACATTAATTACATTAAAATGTTAATGCTCTTCGGTAACAAAACGTCATTGACCCTTGTGTAGAGAATAGACGCAACGCGATTTCTAGGTACCTTCGACGGTCGCGCGCATGCCTGTACCTAAGGTTTACAAGTGAATAATTTCAATTAAAATGATAGTCGATAATATTTTATTTGGAGGCGGCGGGACCAATGGTTCAACCTAGACCGCGAACGCGGAGATTGGTAGGTCAGCCGTGTCTGGATTCATGGATTGTAGAATGGAGATAGTGCGACCGCGTCTTACCGGCCACCGTTGTTGTCACTGCGGTGTTTCGCGGGCGGGCAGATTTATTTGGACGTACCCCTTCGTGGGGTTTGCGGGCCTGGGCGCGCCACCCACCGCGCCACCTCCACACATTTGACTGGATCAATAAGTAAGCAAAGGATGCCCGAGCAGAAAAACCATACACCCGACCGCCCCAAGGGGGTACACGTAACCGACGCCCCCCACTAACGGGGAGAAGGACTCCGCAGATTGCCATTTTCTCTTTGCCTACGCTTTAATTAGTTGCGTAGTAACGCGTGTATATCCATAATCTGATAATATGTTGTCAAATTGCCGTCGACCCAACGCAACAACCCGTCGCCTTATAAACCGCAGACAGAAATTGTTTTAATTCTAATAAGGTTGCAAATAAAGTACAACACAAAAATCTACTTTTCGGTTTCTTATATCTTGAGTGACTATAGCTGTAAGACTTCTTAAGCATATATGAAAAGGCCACCATGGTAGCGAGATTAGATAAAGTTGTTGATAATTCACAAATTACGAAAGCCGCCTCTGGATTAAAATACATTAATACGGAGGCATTTTTTATATGTCAATTTCCGAGTACCTGAATTCAATGCCTTATCTGAGGGCCTATACATGCAAAGCAACATTATATGACCAATAACTACTACTGCCGTAGAGTCTAAATGTGTATGAGAACAACATGTCAATATCTTGTATTAACGCTGATACAGTGGTAATTTGTCAAAGCCTCAATTCACCAATCAGCCTTATCAGGTCAACTTTAGAGGTATCATATGAAAGAAATCTCGTGAGTCTAAAAACTAAATATTCAAATTTTACTGAAAAGAGTGTTACATATCTTATAAATGAATATAAAAATAACTAAGGTACAAATGCAATATTTCAATGGATACTAAAGTTTATGAAATTCCAAATATGTAAGCTTAAAAAAATGTATATTTGTTAAATTACCATGGACATTGTAAGTCATACGAATCGGAAAGTTATCTATACCGACATATGTAATTTACCGCATATTTTTCATAATTATTGTTGTAATAGTTCACAAATTGTGCCGAGATGTTGGTGGTAAATGAATTAAATTTTGTATAAAATGATAAATGTTCGCCTCTAACCATCCTCACCTAACTGTTTTGTATTCACGCGTTTTGCATGTCGTTGTACCGCATTCAATTATATTCTTAGAATGTTATGGTTAAGGCCTTATTCTATAGAAGCACATTTCTACTGAGTAAACAATACTTTATTAATTACAAAATCACAATATACTCTGGTCTCCGTTTAAGATAGTCTGCGTCAATTATGAGTTTTGATTAAAACAAATTGTTATTTAAATTGCTGCAGAGAGAAGGACCTTTTGATTGAATTTCAGATTGCGTTCTGATTTCCGCCAATCATATTCCGAATTACTCGACGGCTTTTTATAAATGTAGTTTGGCGTAACATTTTATTAATTTTTATGAACATTCCTTGTCGGTGGCTCCTTGTGATTGCTTTGAGAAAGGACGGGGCCCGTTTATAGCGATGGGATGGCACTCGAAATAATTATCATAAAGTAAATCCCCCACGATTCGATGTTCGCCCTCCGGCTTGGGCCCCCGTAAACGCTGGCTCTCCGATACTGCACATTCTAATGATAGTTGTTCTAAACCAACTGTGAAGTAACTCAAATTAGGTTATCTTTTTTTTTTACTGGAATCTCGATATTGATACATCTCCGTTTCCCGTTTACATGTCAGCAGCCAGTAATGACGTAGTAGATTATTCTTCTAAACTAAATAATTGCGGTAAACAGTAGCTCTGCGCAGGTGCTCCCGTTAACAGTTTTATCGACCGACGAAATGTAAATAAGTGATTTCCTAATCGAAAGTGCACGACACACCAAGATCTGCATTACGTTGCGCTGTTTCTTTTCGCATATAAAACAGAGCACTCTTATAAAAAACATAATATACTACCTGGAGGATATATAAACTGGTGTTTATCTGCACATCTTTTATTTTCTTGTGCATATTTAGAAAATTCTCAGAACATGCATGCAGCATATTAATAAGGCATTTTTCTAGTCTTGGGATATTTCTGTTACCGTAGGATTCATCGAGTCTGTAGTAATCGTTATGTATTTAAAATATCTTTTGTCCAAAGCCTACGCAATCGATTATCTCTGTGGTGGAAAAATTATATTAATTTAAATTTAAAGTAATAAATAATCTTCATAAAGTCGCTCTTTCATTCATCTAACTCATTTAAAAAGCAGCCATTATACAAGCATTGTTTCAGGCATAACAAAACAAGAGCAACAGAGGACAGCTTTGATGGTTTTCATGTTGACAATGAATGGGCTTATCAGATCGGTTCGGTGGCAGAGGTGACGAGGCGCGAGACCGACGCCGAACGACATCTCCGCAGGGGTCCCGGCCGAGCCGTTACCCTTGGTTCGGTGTCCCTCAATGTTTACCTATTCATAGTAACCCCATTTTGACTTACGACACCATACAATACATATTTCTGGTAATTTAAAGTGAAATAAATCGAACCGAATTTGTGCGACCATTTATTACTTGAGCGTGCCCGCGATTTCCTTGAAGAGTACTCAAGTAAATCGAACGTTGTGTTGAAAAATATGTATTCAGAATTGCACAAGGCCCATCATAATTGCTTTAGTAAAGTATACGTTATTTTTGGATCACTTGTTGGATTGTATTTCATATTATCCTTGACTGGTGTATTTCATTATAAAGGAAAATGCTCGTTATAAGCTTGCATTGCATAAGGATAACCATAAAGGGCGACGTAAAGCAGAATATTCCTTAGGTAAAATAATCTCAAGAACCTAATTAAAAATTATAGTGTTATCCCAAAGTCATTCACTTATCGGTTACGTTATTTTTTTGTTAATTGAATGATTTCCAAATATTCTAAAGTAACGTATTGTTGGTCAACAATGAAAGATCTGTACTTTTGTGCATTCACATGATACACGCAGAATAGTAAGTTTGGGGCTGTGCGGTGATATGTTTACCAGAAGCTTCGTAATGGCAGCTGTAAATCGGCGCATAAAAATCGTAACTCCTGATGTGGGTGAAGCGTTTTGTAACACCTGCTCGAAGCGACGAGTTTAGACTATCCTGCCGCGAGAGTTCTGCCTGTATTGATATACGAATTGACCGTTTATATTTCATGACCCAAGCACATTATTAATACTCGCAGAATCGGCTTGGCCGAATGCATATCACTAGCCTTGTTACATCGAACCGTATACTTTTGGAACCTTTTATACTGGATGGACAAAGTCACTACAGCCCACCTGATGGGAAGTATAGTATAGTAGTAGTCCATGAGTGACAATGACTACCATCGAACGAGAATACATTGATAGCAGCCAATACTGCGACTCAAAGTATCTAGGACCGATACCACTGGATCTCCAAAGCGAGTCACTGTAACGGTTTTTGACGTGTGTACTGTGATGACAACTCAGTTCGGGCGATCACCCAACCTCCTCAATCTATTCTCATATTCAATCTCGTTTAGGTTTCATTGGATGCATTCCTCTGATTGGCATTGTAATAACGCGATAGGGGTATTCTACACAATACTTTGTTTCTATCCGATCTTGAGTACAGACAGACTGGTACTTGCGGCCTTTTTAACATTAGTGCTAATATTAGGTCCTTACATATGAAATTGGCGTTTTGTATGGGAGGAACAAAAAGTCGAATATTTTTTAATATAATATATTTAATTAATCAAAGTATGAACCATTATTTTCTATGCACTTTTGCCATCTCATAGGTAGTTCATTGATCCCTTTACTAAAAAAACCAGTCGGACGGGAATCAATAAAATCTTTGAAGGCGATTTGGACTGCCCCATCGGAGTTGAATTTTTTCCCTTGCAAGAAGTTATCCAAATTTCGAAAAAAATGGTATTCTGTTGGAGCAAGGTCCGGGGATTACGGAGGATGTCTTAGACTTTCCAATTGAAGCTCTTCTAATTTAGTAGCCGTCTGTTGCGCAGTGTGTGGTCCAGCGTTGACGTGAAGCAGCAGTGGCGTGGAGCGATTGACCAGCCTAGGTTGTTTAGCCGCTAGCTTTTCCATCATGGCTTGCAATTGCTGACAATAGACATCAGCCGTAATAGTCTGGCCAGATTTGAGAAAACTGTAATGAACAATACCGGCACTAGTCCACCAAACGCTTACAAGTAACTTTTTTGGGGTTAATTTTCGCTTGGGGCAGGATTTGGCTGGCTGGCCACGATCCAACCATTGCGCTGAGCGCTTCTGATTATCGTAAAGAACGCATTTTTCATCACAGGTAATGATTCGGTTTAAAATACCTTCATTATTGTGCCGGTTTAGTAATGTAACGCAGCAGTCGACGCGCGTTTGCCGGTTTGCTTCAGGCAATTCGTGAGGTACCCACCTTTCAAGCTTTTTAATATTCCCAATTTGCTTCAAGTGAATTAAAACAGTTTTATCACTAACATCGCAGCCTGCAGCTAACTCGGACGTGGTTTGCGATGGATCCGCTTCCACAATAGCCTTCAACTCTTCATTATCAACTTGAGTCTCAGGCCGTCCAGGGGGCTTGTTCTGCAGGTCGAAATTTCCAGAACGAAAACGTTGGAACCAAAAACGAACTGTGTTTTCTTTTGCAACACGACCGCCATACACATCATTTACCCTTCGAGTTGTTTCCGCAGCACTAGTGCAACGGCGGAACTCGTACTCGTAAATAATGCGATATTTTAAGGTTTCCATTTTGTAAAATGAGTGACGCAAACAGAAAAAAACAGAAGAAAAAAACAAATAAATGACGATCATCGAAGCACAAATACATGAGTCTATAGCTGTACAAATTTGAATTTGGAATTCCTTACCAAAGAGGAGAAATTTGTGATTAAAGTGGCCAGTACGAAAAACGCCAATTTCATATGTAAGGACCTAATATATCTATTATGCATTGTGAACTTATCGCAATAGCAGAAGCTTTGTCGTATGTAACATCCCTTGATTGTAATAAGTACGTTATATTATCGGACTCAAAGAGTGCCCTTTTTATTTGGCTCGGTTACCCTCGAATAGTCGAGGGATTCCGATAGCCTACACTATCCTTGATACCATCAGTAAACTTAGCGCTATGAATAAAGATATAGTTCTCCAATGGATTCCTTCACATGTAGGTATTACCGGCAACGAGGAGGCCGATCTGGCGGCTAGACAGGCAGTAAGGCATGATAATACATATTGGTGCCTACCACTATACTCAGAGTTACTGGGTGACGTTAAACAACATTGCAGTCAACTCTGGAATGAGTTCTTTAATGAGCGTTCCCTTACTTAAGGCATCTGGTACAAAACTATTCAGTGTAGTCTGCCCCGGTATCCGTGGTTCGAACAATCCGATATTAGCAGGAGAGACGCTGTAACATTGTTTAGACTCCGTTCCGGGCATATTCCATCGAACAAATTCAAACATTTAATAGGAATCTCCGACTCCCCAAACTGTACGACATGTGGTGTGGAAGAAGATGTTTACCATTTGCTGATGGAGTGTGTCCGGAACGAAGCACAACGTCGGGATATACCGGTTGTCAATTATCTTGTGGGCACTTGCAACTGCATTTTGTCCTCTCCGCTTTCCGAGCAGGTCAAAATGTTAGTTGCACTTTACCTGAAGGTGGCTTAAAGTAACTATAAGTTTTTTGCCTGTACGTACGGGGGTGACGTGGTCACTCTGTGACAAAACCCCTTTAAAATAATAAGAAATAAAAAAAAAAATCTTGAGTCAGTTTCCAATCCGAAACGAGACTTATTTCGCTTTTATCGTATTGTATCAAGCTTTTTCTGATCGGTTTAAAGCGTTTTTGAATCAGTAAGTATGGTCGGCAACGTTCCAAACGTTATAAGGATTATTATATATATATTTCAAATTATCAATTAATTATCGCTATTCCATTAAGCTAGAAGTGCGTCGCGGTCGATTCGCTCAAGGCAACCCGTTTCCGCTCTTGCGCAAACCAATGTCTGTGAGACACTAGTGAATCAAAGTACTTGTACAACAGTATTACTAAAACAAACTAACGAAAGTTCTATTATTTTTTACATTGTAAAGTCTTAATGTGTCTTGTTTGTGCGTGTCGGTGAAATTGCCCGTATGGGGATAATTAAAACGATATTTAAGTTCTTTGAACATTTAAATGGTCATGAAAAGTGACTAACGGGAATACTAGAGTAGTTGCAAACTGACCCGTGATCACTTCGTAAATCACTCACAAGTCGTAAATAGTAATCATAATCATTGAAATTTGTTATCCGAGTAGAAATTTAAGTTTAAAGAGTCGTCCATTCAATAAGTCCTCTTCTTCCACTTTCCCATTTCGCCTATAGTCCTGATATTAACACTAGTATTACATTCAGCATAGATGCGTAATTATGTACGACCTCTTCAGGTTTACACGGGCTCATTTTCCGCAACTCGACGTCTGAGTGCGCCTATTTTGCGTGAAAAATGTACGACCTCTTAAAACTAGCCTTAATGTTTGAATGAAACACCTTGACCAAAACACTACCTAGCCTATAATGCTCCATGTAAACGTGTACGATAATAGTTTAAAAGAAATTATATTGTCCATAAAACTTCATTCTCTGCTCACAGTAGAATTTGAAAAATTCAATACGTTCTCTTGATAATTAAGAAACCGATCGCCCTATCTGACCATTGTTGCCCTTTAATCTGCTCATGGCCTTATCGTCATAATTGGTTAGTTTGTACATGGCTTCCAGTGGCAATGGAGGAGGAATCTACAGACCTGCCGGGCACCGACGGACTGGCGCCAAAGCAGCGGCACCAGGCAAAGCATCGCGAGCTGTTCCTGTCGCGGCACGTTGAGACGCTGCCCGCGACGCATATACGCGGCAAGTGCACCGTCACGCTGCTCAACGAAACAGAATCGCTGCTCAGCTATCTCAATAAAGATGTGAGTATGTACCTAAACGCCGAACACATACAGCGCGCCCACCGCTTCATTCATGTTTTCATAGAAAGTATACGAGCGGGTGTGGGTGCACCGCTCTTTGCGTTATCACTTTCCAAGTGCCTAAGAGGCTGCCAGCTTAGCGGGTGGAACAAAAAGGTAGAACAAGACGCTCAAACACTAAACGATACAGAAGGAATAACACAATTGATCCACTCGCGCTTATGGCTGCCTTGAAGCAAACGCGACCCTTGTATAAGAAAGCCGTGTCGAAGTATATCTAATCGCATCCGCACCCGCCTCTATTCTAAAAAGTCCATACGAACATGCCGCCTTCATCTCATTCTCATAAGAAATTAATCACTGGTCACGTTGGGTCACAAAGTACAAACAGAGTACATCATTGTTTGACTTTATTTTAACTACCAACACTGCTGTATCTCGGTTCACTGCGAAAGGAGTATGATAAAAAAAAAACATTAAATTCTGTTAAATAAATTATTTATCATCTCTTTATATTTTTTATAAAAGATTGCAAAGTATATTGTGCTAAGCAAAGAGCAGCGTAAAAGATAATAGAATTAATATATATAAATAATTCCCTATAAATAAGTCCTATATTAAATAAAGAAGCTGTTTCGTGCCCACTTTCACAAAAGCTCCTTAAATTTAAAAACGTTTTTAAACATTAATAAAGGATAAATTTGTACGCAATTGACGATACGTAGTGTTTAAAAGCGTTTTCAAATTTAAGGGGTGCTTCTGAAACTGAGCGGTAGGTCAGTCAATTAGTTTATAAATTCATAAACTCGATATATAAAATCTTATGATTTAGTTGTACTTCTGAACTCCGATTCCAAGTACTTTTAAGTACGTTACTTTTTGTAGGAATATTCGTATTATTTTTACCAATGGGTAAATAAAGTTCCCTATTCTAAATTATGTTTTAACATTGCAATAATGTTTTTCATATTCAAAATCCAGATGTAACAACTTTGGAATTGCCCGACTCAAATGAAAATTGTAATATTAAATTGAAAATTTAAATGACAATAAATTTAGTTGACGTAATATATTGATGTATTTAGGAATTATCAATTGCTTTTACCCATTAAATTTTATTTAAAGTTTTAATGGTTAAGGGATCACGATCATAGAACTAACCCCCATATGATGAAATCATGTGTTTCCTTCGTGAAGTAATTTAAAGATTTTAATGCTTGGTTCTGTGTAATTGAAATGTCCACTAAATAGTAATATTAATGGACATCATTTGAACTACATTAAAATATTTTGTTGAAACGTAACTTTATGTTTCCTGTTTCGATGAAGTAATTAATATTCCAATGTACACATACTCACACACATTGCCTTTGATATACCTAAAGTTACTACCGTGACATACAAACTATCGAAATATTCAAATGCATTCACGATTTATAAAAACTATTTTGAACACGTACTTCATCTAATATTCATATAAATGTTCAAATTCTCGGAAGTGTCCAGTTTTAGTAACAGTTGGCCGAGAAATTATTGTTAATTAAGTAACGACAAAAAAGCCCAGCCTTATATGGTGTAGTGTGCCTTGTCAATGATACTACCAATATCTCTACGACTTAAAGTTACATTGTACACCAACCATATACTTTTGGGGAAAATATCTTATTTTTGTAACTAATGTACAAAAAAAAAAGGAAAAGTCACATTAGTAATACAAATCTCAATGAATAAGGAGTTTATAGGCTAAATTGTCTCTTTTAAAATATAATATTAGAAATTATATATCGTCACGCTATATTCCTTTCGTGGTAAGCAGAGATACATTATTGGTTTACCCACTATGCGCTTAAATGACGTGCCCAACGGGACCAGTAGCGCAACTGAGCGCCGTTCTCAGGGCACCTACAGATGACATAAAATGTAAAAACTGTTAATACTAGATCTACCGGCGAACAGTTTATTTCTATTTTAGAAATATATATAACATGGTTTATTTTATTTTGGTATTAATCAAATGAAATCCATATTATTAATCAACAACTTGTATCAGTAAAGGAAATGATATTTTTCAGAATTAAAAAATGTTAAAACAAAAAAAAATCGATGACAATTATAACCAGTCGTTTTGACTGGTTTGGTAAATCTAGTGTTAATTAACCTGAAGTTTAAATTAACACGGAAATGCTATTTATGAATTCTTGGTGGACCTTCATTTAATGACCGTGGAATAACAATACTGTATACTTTATTTTGAGTTTTAAAGCTTTATAAATAGCATAAATATGAAATCCTACGAATATTATAAATGCGAAAGTTTGTGAATATGTTTGTTACTCTTTCACGATAAAACTACTAGACGGATTTGCATGAAACTTTTACAGTAATATAGAAGATACATCGAAATAACATATAGGCTACAATTTGTAAAGATATTATGTAATTTTAGTCGTAATATAGCGATACAAGTCAATTAAGTCGGAAAAAATCTGGCCTCTGAGAGTTATCTTGGCGTACACTGCCTAAACCATTGGAGTTACACAAAGATGATGTACCGTAGGATTGTTTGTTTTGAATAGTTCTAAATAAAAGACAGCATATATCTACTTTTTATGTGGAAGCCACTATGACCAAAATTGTGAACCATAAATTTAATTTAATTGGATACATTTTACAATGCGAACTCGCGGTTAAAATATATAATAATACAGAAGAAGAATACTAGAAATAATTTATATGGCAGAACAACGTTTACCGGGTCAGCTTACTAGCTGTATAGTAATATATCAATATTACTTATATAAATACTTAATAATCGTTTTTCCTATTGTTTCAGGACGCATTTTTTTACTGTTTAGTATTTGATCCTTCACAAAAGACTTTATTAGCAGATAAGGGAGAAATCAGAGTTGGAAGTAGATATCAGACTGAAGTAACTAATTTATTAAAAGAAGGTACGTTTACACCATGAGTGTTTTCCCTTTTCACATTTTTTTTATACTGTCTCTATAAAGTGACTACAGATCACCTAATGGAAAGTGCAAAGTAATCCGAAAACAGTAGTGATTACTACCAAGGGATGGGAATCGTTGACGGGCGTTGTTGCCAATGATCAAAATACCTCAACTGGTCCTTAGGTATATAATCAACTGGAAGTACAAAGAAGATTCCGAATTGCGTCAGGCCAAAGCGTGATAATTTACTACTTTGTAGACTTTATTATAAAAAAAAACAGTGGATTACAAATTTGCTAAAGACAATACTTAGTGCATTCATTATAAAAAATAGTAATGATATGTTAGATGGCGACAACTCGTTTATATTTAATAAAATCATTTCTCGGTTGTATTGCATAAAAAAAAGTTAATAGGTAAGTATTTCAAAACATATTTTGGTTCAAGGCCAGTATCAGCTGAATTAGTGCATTGTAATGTTCCATTGTCTAATTAAAATACATATGAAACGTCCATCCAATAACTTCATATATTCTGAACTTTGTAATTTGTGGAATAGCATGATACAGGCGCCTTATTGATTCTGCTTGACGATGAATAAATAGTTCCGTTACTTGCCTCGCTGAAGGAACTGGGTTCGAGTCACGATAACGCCAAAAATCTCTGTGATGAGCAGAGTAGTTTGTTGCGAGTGATAATTATAAATACTTATAAAGATATATTGGTCTTGTATCTATATTACAGGCGCAAGCTTAGTTCGAGGCTAGATCGATGTGTGTGATGGTGTGTAAATGTTATGTTATTAACCCTTTCACTACGGCTGAACTCATTGCAAAGTGTTTCGCGGGAAACGAAGCTTCGAGCTGAAAGTGTGCACATCAAACGCGCGCAGTCTTCAACATTCAGGTTAAAGTTTGAGCTCAAAACTAGTTTCATTAGTTTTCAGTAAAAAAATAATACAGGTGAATAAAATATATGCACCCATCGTTTATAAGCGGTGTTTTTCAGTTTAGTAGCGAAAGGGTTAACAATAACCAAAATTATTTTATTTGAATATCCAAATCGCATAGACTCAACAACCCTAGTTAAAATATACTCTGAAATTGTATGTTTATGTGTGTGTCAGGCGAAGAAGAGCCACGTAACAGTGAAGAATTGGAGACGTTGGTGTGGACGCCAGAGCACGGTCTGACGGACCGGCAGATAGACCAGTTTCTGGTCGTGTCGCGCTCTGTGGGCACGTTCGCGCGCGCCCTCGACTGCTCCTCCAGCGTGAAGCAACCCTCGCTACATATGTCTGCGGCGGCGGCCAGTCGCGACATCACACTGGTAATCACCACTCTATGTTTATATATGTTTTTTTTATACATCGTTACTGTATCTGCAAAAGGCAACAAACTTATATATTATTAATATATCATCACGCAATATCCCTTTTGCGGTGAGCAGAGATACATTAGTGGCTATAGTCACTTTGCGCTCATATATCGTGCCTAACATGACCAGTAGCGCAGCTGATCACTTGCACATGAAATTTTTATTAAATGTCATGCGGGTTTCCTCACGATTTTTTCCTTCACCATTGAGCATGTGGTATCTGAATCCGTAAGTAATCTGGTAAAACCCTGAAGTACGCGCTGGAATTCGAACCTATGACCGCACGCGTTGCCGCGAATGGAAACCGGTCCATTACCCGTTAGACTACCACAGCCACAAACTTATGGTTTACATTTTTTTAGTAAAATGACGTTTTTCCATATCTGAAATTTATATTCTATGCCTAATATTTAGGT
The DNA here is from genome assembly GCA_036320925.1 of Automeris io. NCBI lineage: Eukaryota > Metazoa > Arthropoda > Insecta > Lepidoptera > Saturniidae > Automeris > Automeris io. Next base: position 3,136,951 of record JAUDJH010000018.1, read on the forward strand.
GATACCCGATTTTAATATGTCAAGAAACAAAAAAAAATATTGTGTGGTTTTTAATAGAAACCAATTTATACGATTTTGCTGGTTAGAGATCCTAGATAATTTACACAGTTGCAATCTTTATCCAGAAATCAGATGGTAATACATATAAAACAATTATTACACTGTAATGAAAAAGAAAATAGTAGGTGAGAGAAAGTAAAGTGAAATACTATTTAAAAAGAACTATTTCACTGTGTGTTTGCTTGTGTGTGTGACTTTTACAACAATAATTTTGCAAAGAAACAACTTGTCTACTTAAACTGATTATTTGTGTATGTTGTGAACAGTTCCACGCGATGGACACGTTACACAAGTCCGGGTACAGCATAGAGTCGGCGCTGTCTTCGTTGGTGCCGGCGTCCGGGCCGGTGCTCTGCCGCGACGAGATGGAGGAGTGGTCCGCCTCGGAGGCGAACCTCTTCGAGGAGGCGCTCGACAAGTACGGCAAGGACTTCGCGGACATAAGGCAGGACTATGTCAGTATACATATATACATAGCCATTTTGCATACGGTGCCGAGACGTGAACGCAACCTGGTTCTCAGACTGAAGATTACTCTGTGTGCTATGGAACGGGCTATGCTCGAAGTGTCTCTGCGACGGATGTAGCTAACTATGTAAGCAAGATTGTGTGGCAGGGGACTCGACATATTTGTCGAAATACTGATTTCCGTTATAAACATGATCTGGAGTGGAGACCGCGTCTCGTCAAGCGTAGTGTGGAACAACTCGGACGACCTGCGTAAGACAGTTGGAAGCTTATGGATGCGTACAGTCCAGGGGTCTAAGACAAATTAACATTCGTTTATCGATAAAGTGCAATTATGCAATTGACATAAGTGTTAACGTGATATTTTCAAAGCTTATGTCAATTCCATACAATTTGCACTTTCAACTAGCGTTATCGTTTATAAGGTATTGATTTATCCAAGTCCCAAGATTAGACAGATTTAAGTAGTGAGCGCTGTGGAAAAACCTATGTTCAATAGTGGATCGATACTGACTAGAATAATGATGATAATATGAGTGTACACACTGAAGTCGATATGTCGATTATAACTGCAGCAGCAACAAGCAGGACGACTGGTTGAACTCCATGGACTTCTATGGAGTCTATTCCAATGAACCAGCACGTACCGCCGGTAGTACCTTATGCTGTTGACAGTATGCAGTGGCCGTTTCATCGGAGTACGTTTCATACAAATCTATACAAAGTCGCCTGCCTTTCAGTCTTTTACCGGTTACACTCTGGGGAGTTGCACTCTCTGATTCCATTGTCACTTTTTCTCCACAAAATCAAAAGACTCCGTGCCGGATAGCACTCTAATATGATGAATATTCGCTAAATATGCTAAAAAATATTAGTTCCTTTCTTGATGCGAAAACGAATACAGTGAAATACACACCCCGCATTTATTTTTTCACGTTTTTACTATTTGCAAGCCTTTAAAAGAAGAGTAAATAGGCATTTATTTGAAAGCCGCGTTTCATCATCGGTGTCATCTTAGCAACTGCTAAGAAATAATAAAAAAAAAACAAATCGTTTTGCTTGCTATCTGGGAATATTGGTGTTACTTTTGATTAATTGTCATACTATCATAAGATATTTAAGTAGTTCAGACAACAGTAACTAATGTAAAATTGGTCTCTCCTCGTCACCAGTTACCGTGGAAGACGTTAAAGAACCTCGTGGAGTACTACTACATGTGGAAAACGACGGACCGCTACGTGCAACAGAAGCGCGTCAAGGCGGTGGAAGCGGAGTCTAAGCTGAAACAAGTGTACATTCCCAACTAGTGAGTGTTTGTACCGACCAAGCATATTATTTTATATCGGGCTGGCCAATCAGAACCAAAGTGGTCTTAAGTGAACATTTTGTACTCAAACGAGACTTATGAAAATATTATTATAGCAATCATTATGGATTGTTACTATCCTAGAAAGTCCCACTTAATTTGGGACACTATAACTTTGACACTTCACTTTGACCATTCTGTCTCTGAAAGGTTAATAAATGATCGATAATTATCATGACATATCACAATATGCACGACATACAAGTATGTACAGCCACTGATGTATATATATCTGCTCACCCCGTAAGGGAGATAAAAAATATTTTACTATTAAAAAGTATTATAGTTCCCATGGTCGTTAGAGTTTACCGTATGGCTATTCTTGCACAGGCGAACCGGAATTTTTTATGGTAGAAAGTATAGCCATAAAAGTTCTCCTACCGATAATATTCGCCTGTAAAACTATTCAACTTTTTCTACAAAATAATTCTGCAGTGCGCCTCAATGACAATGATGATTCGACAATGCTATTTATGTAAAAAAAAAAAGAATATTCAATAGTGGCGGCACGAATTATGTCAAGGTTATCAAAATATTACATATTCTATTATTAGCGGGTTGCGCACTGTAACGCTCGGTTCTACTCTTTCACTGATGAAATCCTCGAATCTGTATCGATATATTACAACCGATTGCTTCCATTCTGCGCTTGTATAACTATGGAATAAATTCGCGTTTAACCTAGAGTGTATTTACCCCATTTCTAATCTGTCATTATCCTAACGCTTTAATCCTCGAAGGATCATGAATATTTGAGAGGCTGATAAATACTAGTGTCCAACTGAAGGCTTCGGTTTCGGCCCCCTCCGGCCAAAAAACCATGTTCGGTAAACTTTCAAATGAGCCGAAATTTTAATAAAAGCCTAGGTTTCTAACGTGTGTTAAAATAAGCTGTGATTGTTAATAAAATAATAATTTGTAATAGGGTAGTAGGTGGTTGGTGAGCAAGACGTATATTAGTGGTTGTGTTCACATTGCGCTTGTATGTCGCTTGTAGTGCAGCTGATCGCCGTTCCCAAGGCACTTGCTTACACATGATATTCCTATTAGATGCCATGCAAGTTTTCTCACGATATCTTCCTTCACCGTTGAGCATGTGGAAATCCGAAAATGAAATGTGCAAATCAGTACGTAATCTGGAAAACCCAGACGTACGTGACAGGATTCAAACCTACGACCATTCGCGTTGCCGTGTATAGAAACCGGTTTCTTATCTACTAGGCCCCCACGGCAATGTATTTTATACCACTGGTAAAACTTAGGCACTTGTGATTGTTAAGTTACTTTTAATGAATAAACAGTTATAGCTCGATATCGGGCCAAAGACGGAGGTTTTAAAATCTTATAAAAATCAGTTCAACTCACTTCCTGTCAGTAAATTGAAGATAGTAATATAATGATAATGGTAAATGTTGATATATATGATAAACAAACGTCTAGAGATAATCAAAGTGACCTCACAAGGTATCAAAAGATGGCTAGAGCCGACGCTTCGGTTGGACACTAATAAAGTAGTGTTACGTGAATGCGGCGACCATTATTAAGGCATGCTGTACATCTTTTTACACGTGCAGCTTGTGGGAGAACTATACTCAAGGAGCGTACAGTGCCCTGCGTGTTCAATATTATAATGCATTCCGGACGTTGTTGCGGCTGCCGCGGCCGTGTTCGTTGAGGCGCGCGCCCGATTGCTTCTGCGCAACTCTGCGCAAGCGGTGCGCGCCATTGCTGAGCAGAGTGCGGGCCAGCCGCGACACCGTACTGGCCATGATAGCCGGCAGGCTACACTGCCCTTATACAGGATGATTATATAGACGAGGGAGATATTTCAGAATACAATAATTTGTACCTTCTTATAACTAAGAAAAATGTAAATAACAATATTCCCTAACGAATCATAAAGAAACATTGATGAACAAATGAGAATTGATCCGTAAAAAATTTGGACACTCGCGGCGTTTGTGGTGCACGATTGATTGGCATGTAGATAAATTATTCTATCGTATGCGTAATTGCCCCTTAATATGTTGACTATAAATTACTTTGTTTTAATGGAAATATTAAGATATTACTATTCCTATATATTTGGAATTAGAATCGAACGCTGAATATCCTTCTTGAATATCTCCCTCGTCTATAAAATCAGCCTGTATAAACAATTGTATTGACCGCCACACAACCTTGTAATTAGGCATAATAATATTTAGTTTTAGTACTATACTAACAAACCGGGTCATTGTTACTTAATAAAGATGATGATTATTATTATTATTAACATTTACAGCAACAAGCCGAACCCGGCGTTGATAGCTAACAACAGCAGCGGCGGCAAGGGGGCCGCAGTTCTCAATGGGGGCACCAATGGCACATCCACCGCACAGCTATGCGCCTCCTGTCAAGGTACCCTACAAAAGCCTTGCTTTTGACTTTTTATTTATTTATTTAATGAGAGATATCGCTACTGCGTTTCTCCTTGAAGACCTTTACCACGGACTTGCTCTGTTGCACAAAACTGAATTAGGTAAAGGGCCTTTTCCTTTGCATTGTTGGTATAATTCATATTGTAATTGTATTTTTGTTTTTGTTGTCTCATTGCACAAATACTATGTAGATTTGTTTGAATATAGTTTATTTACTTTCAGTGACCAGTTCAAACCAGTGGTACTCGTGGGGACCGCAGCATTTACAATACAGATTATGTGGCTCCTGTTGGCAATATTGGAAAAAATACGGAGGACTCAAAGTAAGATATTACATATTTTTTTACATCAATGAAATACAAAGCCTATTGAAATCGTGTGTTGTTTAATAACAAACTGAAAAAAGAAAGTCGAATGAAATACACTATTTACCATCTCTAAAGTTTATATATAATACAGATCATCATAATTTAAAAGCAATATAAATCGACACAATATATATGAAATTTTGTACATTGTTTTATCTTAAAATTACAATTAAAACCTTCCAAGTTAGCTTTACAAGAAAGACTACATGAGGCGACAAAAGCTAACAACGAACATCGTCGCATATACTATCAATCACCCATTCCACTCCACTTTCAATTATTTGGAGCGATGCAATCTATCATCTAAATATGTATAAAAATAAATATAATCTATTTAATTAAATAAAAAATAATCAACCTAGTTAACTCCATCACTGGACTGGCTAATAATGCTGCCCTCTCCTAATAAAGGCCATATTATATTTAACTAACTTATTTATTGCTCACCGGTGAAAGAAAAGATCATGAGGAAATCTGCATTGCTTGTAATAAAAATGTCATGTGTAATCTGCCTTACTTGTGCTACACTACTGGTCAAATTGGATACGACAAATAAGCGGAATTATATCAGCCACTATAGTAACTCTCCTCACACCTAAAAGAGGGATGGATATAACTTGACTATATATTATTTTTTATTTTATTTTTTACACTGGCTCTACATAGTGGCTACAGAGTACCTGATGGTAAGTACAGTGTAGGCCAAAAACGAAAGCGACTATCAAAGGATGAGAATCCATTGATAGTGTACATCGTCATGACGGCCCACATATACCACGACTGAAGGTCTCTAGGTATATGAGCTACTGGATATACACAAGCTGATCCCGAAACGCGACAAGCCGAAACTGGTCACTGTGACGGGCTTTACACCCATGCACTGTGGTCACGATCCAGAGGGGCGCCGACGCCCTACCACCTCGCTGCTGCTCGTTTAGCACCACCCAGGAGTCACGTGTAGGGAAACTAGGGTAAAGCCTACGGACGCGAGCAGATTCGATTCCCAAAAGCACGACGAAAAAAAATCTCGTCCTTGTACTTTTATATAAAAGTACGACGTTAGTTATTTATTAAACTTTGGTGTATAGATGTCGCAAAAGTGATTTTAGCAAACGATATGTCGCGTGGGTGAGTATAACGTAGTGTGTGTTGTCAGACGGCCGGAGTGTTCGGCGAGAGCGACCTGGAGGCGGCGAAGGGTCCGCGCGGCGACGCCGAGGAGGCCGCGCTCTCGGTCTCGCACCGGCCGCATCGCTGTACAGTACTCAATTGCGCTAAGGTATCCACTACAATCATTACATCATGAGATCCTCGCTTCAATGCATATTTATACGATAAATTTTGAAACTCTTAAAAAAATAAAGCATTGATGTATATATATGAATTGTTTGAAAATCTTTTAAAGGACACCTTGTAATAAAATTAAAGAGAAAAAATGCTGCCTACTATAAAATTTAAAATTGGTAGATTTGAATAAATAATAAAACTTTTAAATAGACCGAAATTTTAGCTAAAGTTTCTAGCAAACGTCAGACTAAGACAAGTTGATCTGAATGAGTTTTTTTTAATTACTTTTAATAAGTATCCGATTTTAGGTCGATATCTGGCCGAAGCTGTAACCGATTAACCAGCCATTACCACAACTTTAGCCCTAAAAGAAAGCCGAAAGTTTTAAATTTCTGTTGTACTATTATATTGAGTAAATCTGTAAATATGATGATTTTAAACTTTTAAATGTAACTTTTGTTGAAACTTTTATTGTAATGTACATAATCAACGTGTAGAGATTACTGTTTTTTTTTTACAGAGTCTCTACAAAGTGACTACAGTGCATCTGGTGGTAAATACAGTGTAGTCCAAGAACGAAAGCGACCATTAAAATATGAAAGTCTTTTGATAATCTTCGTCCTCATGTCTACCCACAAATACCACGACTGAAATACTTTAGGTATATGAGTTACTGGACATACGCAAGCTGATCCCGAAACGCGGCAGGCCAAAGCGAGACACTATGACGGTTTTCTTAAAAAAAAAGACCCCATAACTTGTCTAAAGGTTGTTAAATGTTGTTATCATCGCTTGTGCAGGAGTTCAAACTGCGCGCTCACCTCGCGCGGCACGTGGCGACGGCGCACGGCGGCGGCGGCGAGGGCGCACGCCCAGTGATGAAAACACGCGCTGCATTTTACCTGCGCGCCTCGCCCTTCACGAGGCTCGCGCGCAAGTTGTCGCGCGTGCTGCGGCGCCCTAGGCATTACGCGCGCTCGCCCTTCTCGCCGGTCAACCTGGCGCAGGTCAAACACGACTGTGAGTACCGATCGCTGTTCTCGTCTAGATTACAGCGACTCTGCTCTAGTAATCAATAGATCCGATGAGGTGGTCTCTCGGAGAACAGGCAGGCTGTAGTGGTGGAGACTGCGTCTCGGTAGGCGTAGTGTAGGGCGCCCTCTGGCTAGGTGCGGCGATTATTTGCGCAAAGTGGGAGGCGATTGTTGGATAGGTTGAAGATTGAGCTCAGGTGTGGACCTTGGCAGAGGCCGGTATCTATCAGTGAACAGATACAAGTTTTTTCTGTTTATTTAAGGGACATATGCCGAGGCACATTCCAGCCCCATCGTAACCTAAAAATACTCTACTAAAATTTATTTGTGGTCGGGAGCCATTAGCCTGAACCATTCTTTTGCTTCGGCTGAATACAGTCTCGTTGAAAGTTACATGTTGAAGATCATTACAACGATAAATGACGGCCTAATAGCGCAGTTTGTAGTGACCCTACTTACGATGCTAAGGTCCTGGGTTTGAGTCCCGATAGTGAGAAACTTTTCTGTGATGAGCAGATGAGTTTGTTCGTCTGCTGCTCCTGGAGTTTGAAGCCCCAGGGGTGGGCTCCGGCTTGTCACCTTATTTTAAATTATTACAAAGTTATAATGGCTTAAAATTGGTAAATTTTGTTATAGTGTTTAGAAAAGACAATAAATACACAAAATTGTCACTTTGCTACTCTGGCAATGAACGTCATATGATTAGGGTCACTTAAAGGTGTAGTTTTACCAATGTGCTGCATTGTACGCGATACAAATGTTCGTCTAGTTGGTGTCACTCGGGTGTACAGCGGGCAAAATGTGCGTGCACTTTGACGGACAATTCGCGACATATTTACGCGGATGTTCAGTTAAAATTAGCATGGGACAAATTAAAACAGTGGGCGTGCCTGCTATTAGATTCAGCACTTACGCACAAGTATTTTAATAAATAATAACATATCGTCACGCTATATCCCTTACGGGGTGAGCAGAGACATGTTAGTAGCTATATCCACTTTGCATTATAAGCACAAATATTTTTGTTATAGTAATTTTTCGGTTTCTGTCCCCGTGATTTTCACTGATCATTGTTAAATTATCGGTGATTGCACGTTTTTATGCATCTGTAATTAAAATATAATAAAAGAGTTTTAAGTGTGCTTCGTATAATGCGTGTTATTGTATAATTGATTGTAATATATATATATTTGTAAAATGTGGATGAATGTGTGTCAGGTTCAGTGGCGATGGGCAACCCTTCGATGGCGGCAGCGTCCGGCGGCACGGTGGCGCGCGCCCGCGGGCCGGTCGCGGCGGTGGCGGCGCGGCTCGCGTCGGTGCGCGGCTCCCCGCTGGCGCCGTCGCGCACGCACGAGTGGCTCGCGCTCACGCCCAAGGACCGCCTGCCCGCGCCCGACCACGTCGCCTTCCCCAAGCCGCCTAAAGCGCCTGGTACCTATCTCATCACACCCCTATGCGATGCACTAGGACGCTTTTCTAGCGTTATCTTGTTATACTTGGACATTTACATCTATAGACATCAAGGTGACCACTGCTACGCATTGGCGGGAACTGTGATCGATTTCTCCGCAGTTCTGACGTGTCGCGCTTATCTGGCACTACTATCTCAGGGCCTACGCGCCACTAAAATCGCGATGTCCGCACAATCAGTGTCACTGAGCGTTAGCTGAAAATCAGCGCTGGATGTCGCGTATAGCGTCGCCCAGCATACGGTTAGCCAAGTGCTTTTTGAGATTGGCAACAGTACACAAGATACATGGTGTGATGTGTTATTATTTCATTGTTTTATATAAATTTGCTTGTTATTTCTTTAGTCTCTGTAAACTTTTTATACAACATTTTGAATCTTGGTAAAATTAGTCATAACGCTCCGCAGACTTCTCAGAGGTTTAGGCGATTGCCCTACCTGCTCAAAATGTATATATTTAATGTAAATATGCACTGTGATCGTCACAGACGGCAGCCTAATGTACGAGCGGGTACTATCCCGCGCGGAGGCAGAAGGCGCAGCGGCAGCGCCGGCGCCGGTCACAGCAGCCGCCGCGGCGCCCGTCTCGCTCAAGAGGCGCGCCTACGACGACATCAACGGACTAGACAGTCAGTACCGATCCGTGCATTATATATATCATACATAATATTTGTGTCTATAAATAACTAAAACCCATATGTCCATGCTAAGTAAAATGTAGGAAATTCAACAAAAGCCATTTACATCACCCATTAGTGAATCGCACGGCACTATGCGTGACACCGGGTGACCGCATATCTATTTATTTACGAAGTATAACTGCAAATTACATATAACAGAGAAGAGAGTTACAATAAGCTAGGACCAAGTTTATATAACAATCGGCACGTGCTCCCCGGCTGTGCATTAGTGAGAGATCAGACGGATGCAGTTTGCGATGTCTTGACCTTGATGTAGCTATGCGGAAAAGAGTCGTTCCAACATTAATCAAATGATAAGTAATGCGCTTGTACATTACATTTTAACTTCTCAAGTTAATTTACTTAATATGAATATAACATAGTAATATTAATTATTAAGCTAAAAAGTAGTTATAGCTTCCATGTACTGGGGTGTGACTTACTGTGATTTGATATTTATCGACGCATTATAAAGACATTGATGTAATGCGAGACTAGGGTGATGTGCACTTACACTATAAATACTAGGCAAAGGTATATTTAACGTAATCCCAACGAGACGCAGGTTTAGACCTCTGTGCCCCCCTATCCCGGCCCATCACCGGACCGTAATGGAGCTGCCGCAGTTACAAATGTTTCCACATCTGAGCTCACAAACGTTTGTACGCCTAAATCTACAGTAGACACGACGATTACTGGTTCTCTCGGACATACTTAACCTGTTAACTGGGTGTGACGAAATATTTCGTCATACATAAAAGCCTACTGCAATGGGCATGACGACATTTTTCAATATATTAAATATTTTATTAAAATAAATAAAAACCATAAGTTAAAACGATATTTTATTATTATTTGAGGTGTGATATTACTTATCGCTGCGAACAAAAAGTCCCCCATTCTGAAACGAGTTGAGCAACAGGTAATAGCGGTTAAGCAGATAATAGCGTTAGTGTTCTAAAATTTCTAAACCGAAACGCACCATGTACTAGCGTGTTGTAATTTTTATTTTATTCAAATTAAACTTTGATTAAAGCTGAATATTGCACCTGAATGTGCTATAATTTAATTTGTTTTTTTTTAATGCTACTCCTATCGGACAATAGGTACAACGACAGGTACGTCTATTCAGAATTCATCATAAATTAATCCTGCTGTTTATTCATTTATAATTTTTTATTATATTAAAGTCGTTAACCCGTATAGGGGAAAAAAACTAATAAATGATTCGCATAACCCGTATAGGGGAAAAAACTAATAAATGATTCGCAGAGGGCGATTGATTTCCTTGGGCATTTTGTAACCACGACATATAGTGCAAGATATGTTTATGGTTGCTCAGTTTGGTAAAATAAAATTAAATGTTTCTTCTCTTCTTCAAATTTTTACCTGTTGAAAAAAAACAAGAATAGGATATTCAGAATGTCACTTTAATATGAAAAACATGTATGATATTTACTTGAACATAAAAGCATTCAATTCAAGTGGGAAGCAATCCTGCTTGCATTTCGCACTTTTTTAAACATATGATTTTCTTTTTTTTAATCTATAATATAACGTGTGACCAGGGGATTGAAGTTTGAAAATATAATAAAATTTGAAAAGAGCAACTATCAGAATTTTTGCTGTTTCTTCTCGGTAGATTCTAGTTTCGAAGCCGATGGTAGATCAATTTTCATTTTTTAATGACGATTTAAAAACGCATAGAAATAGTCCTATTGGAATACAGTTATATTTAATTGAAAGTATAATGGTAAGGTTGGATATTGAGCGTACTGACGTGACACTCGTGACAGGAGCGGGCAGCGGGTGCGCCAGCGAGGCGAGCGCGCCGCCCGCCAAGCGGCCCAACAAGCACCCGGCGCCGATGCAGCGGCCGTCGCGCGAGCAGTACGCCGCCATGTGCGCGCGCGCCCAGGCCACCGGCCAGCCGCTGCCGGCGCACGTCTTCACACACGTCAGTATCCCCACTACCCACTCTCCGTCTCCGCTTTGTTTGTGTATTAGTTGACACGGTTGGTAAATCAATTAATTTTTTCGACTTTTAAGAAAAACATTAATGTTGACGACATTTTGTAACCATTCGTCAGTTTTGACACTCGCAAATTAATTTGAATGAAATCTCTTTAAATAAAAAGAAAATTAATTAAACGTTAATAAATATTTCTTCGAGAATTCTTAGTAAAATTAACTAAAAACTAAATTCATCACGTTCCGTTATATGATTAGTCTACAGATGTAAAACTCTTAAATTTCGTTATGATTATCAGTTTTAACCGGCTTCACTCTGGAGAATCTGTTCCAGAGCGTTATTCTATAATTCCATCTTTCCGTTTGTACCAAAAAACCACTGGACCCCATGATGAATACAATCCTTACGTGGTGGGTATACAACATATCCATACTAAAAACATTCTTCTTTCATAATGTGAACAATTGAGGCGTCTAATTTGAAAACCCGCTAAAACAATTTTTCGTACAAAATTACTTAGTCCTAATAGTAATTTGAAAGTGTTTTTATCAAAACAAATTTTTTTTTTTCTTTTTCACTCTAGAATAATAATGTAAATACCTTATAAGAATATGATTGTTAAGTCAAAGATGAATTATAAGTTTTTATAAATTTATGGCATTTGAAAAAAATATGTATTATAGTGGGTTTTGAAATTGGACTCCTCAATTAAGGTTTGAAATGGACTACAAGCGTTAGTTCTTCCTAAATCAATCTTTTTTCACTTATACAACAAAGTGACTACAGTGCACCTGAGGGTAAGTACAGTGTAATCCAAAAACGAAAGCGACTATTAAAGGGCGAAAATCTTGAATCTTCGTCGTCTTGTCGACCCACATATACCACGACTGAAGCTCTCTTGGCATGCGAGTTACTGGATATATACAAGTCTTTATACACGTATACTGTGGTCATGCCTAGTGATGAAAATGCCCGGGAATTTTCCCAAAGTGCCCAGCACTTCCGCGAACATTTCGTAAATTCCCGGGAATATTCCCCATACAAGTTTTGGGCACTTTGGGAAAATTCCCGGGCATTTTCATCACTAGTCATGCCCCAGTCCGCGCATGCGCCCTGCCGTCAGAAAAGATCTGGGAGCCTTTAAAAGAAAAGGTTTTTGTTAGGTAAACCCGTTTTATCATCGGTCTCATCTTCATTTATCACCAGGTGTGATTAAGGTCGAGCGATAGCTTGTAAATTATTTTAAAAAATCTGGATATCCGTCTATAGACTATATAGGTGATGATGGTTGTTCGGTCCCGCGCAGGTGAACGGCAAACCTACAAACATAAGCGGGCGCGGCGGGCGGAGGCACGTGATCTCCTGGATGGACGCGCCCGATGAGCTGTACTTCAGGGCGACCGAGACCGCCAAGTGAGTTGCCACATGTACCTCTTTACTACTATATATCTGTCGTTGTGGTCTAAACTCTTCTTGGATAAAGGGACCGGACATACGTACTCATGTAGAAGCACCTTAAATATTATTAATAAAAAAACCTTTTTATTACTACAATGTGGTAAAGAGATTACTCCGAATCTGATGTTATGAACCAAAGGCTTTATTTAGCACGAATATTTGCGATAACGTATTCGTAATGGAAACCTTATACCGAGGGATTTTGAAATCAATATATATATATATAGAATCCGTTCCGCAGCTACCTCTCCGACGTTCCGTAAAGATTTGCAACTCCGTGTATATAGGCGAGTACCCAGAAAAACTTCACTTGCGCAATGTAGATTAATAAAATTGTATGAGAATCGTTAATCTATCTATACGCGTTTATGCCCTCTAATTTCTAAATCGGCATAACCGTTTTAAATGCGGTTTTCACTGATATATTATGGAAAACTGCCTTTAACATATATTATTAATTTTATATCAATCGGTACATAAATAAAATATATCAGTTATAAAAAATACGTCGTTTATTTATTGAAAAAAAAATGTGTTAAGTAAAATGGAACACAACTCATCTGTCTGTTGTTATTGTCATTAAATCTTCACTTGCACATCATTGCAATCTCATCTTGCACATTTTTTTCTGTTCGGCGGTATATATATATATATATATATATATATATATATATATATATATATATATATATATATATATATATATATATTATGTGCATTGATTTGTGTTAGTAGTTCGCCGGGTTAGCTAGTCGGCACTAGAATTTGAGGTATTTATAAAAACGCCAATCACTTCCAATTTACTAACCTTTGCACTGCAATACCTTTAATGATAGCAATAGGATATGGTGCTGTTAATAAAGTCAATAAGTTGTAAATGAATGGCGCTTTTTTAAATACCTCATAATTGGGTGGTTTGCTATATGAAAAGTTTGTCGCAAATATTTGTGATAGGGCCGCAGTCCCAGTCGTTTTTTGGATTATGCGAGACTGCCCAAAAGTTTTTGACCTTTTTCAAAATTCCCAGCGTGCTGACAAGACATGCCTAATGTTTAATCATAATGTTTGATCTGTCAATATTTACATGTCGATTCAAGACGAGCTCGAAAGAGTCTAGCAAATGAGAAACAATTAATAAAAGAAAGTTGCCCGAAATCAGTTAATTCTCCAGTTACAGTAGCGCTCTTTATGTTCAAAGACCATTTTAAACATGAATAGATGACTTTTTTTTTGGAAAAACTAATAGAATATCAATGCATTTTAGTTTGAAATGTTTTTTTTTTTGTTCGTGGCCGTAAAATAAGGGTGAAGTATAAATGTGAGGTTCATGTGTTGTGTAGGGCTGCGCGGCGGACGCTTAGCTGCGGGGAGCTGCGGCGCGGTGCGCGGGCTCCGTGGCGCGCGGTGTGCGCGGCCGCGCCCCCGGCACCTGGCAAAGGGCTCCCGGCCAGCGCGCCCGGGGCTCCGCTCCAGCTCGTCATCCTCGACTGACAGGAGGCGCCGCCGCCGCCGCAACCGCCACCGCCACCGCACCCATACACCATGGAGGCGCTGCTCGGCTGAGCGTGTGGACCCACATGACTCAGTAATCGTACAGAGAGTTGTCTTCATTCATTGCCGTGAAACGGTTACACTACCCAGTGCCGAGCATCCCATAGAAGCATAAAAAGAATTACCTTGTTACACTTGGATATTTAATAAATATATTGACTTAAAATCGTATAATTACCAGAATAAAAGTCTCAGAATCTAAATTGGACCAATTTAAATGAATATATGTACTAATCGCCCAAGTTAACGCCTTTTTATGTCTATATGGTATCCCATATAGACATAAAACACACAATTGATATTACTATAGCGGTCTATAGGTAAGTTGAGCTCTGTGACGTATTTGCGCAATAGTCAACTTTGGTCCTGTTAATATCTGTTTTAACATGTTCGAAACTGGTTCTTTCGCACAGAATTCAACTTATATGCCTCGAACTATACAAGTAAAGACTATGTGGGTAACATAAGAAATATTAATTGAACACAAACTTCAATATTAGAACATACAGTTTACTTTTAAATTCAATATTAGACAGCAATAATGTTATAATATAAATAATGCAATTGTGAAATAAAATATTTATAAATAATGTTTAACATTCAAAGGATAACTAAAAAATCTGATATATTAGTAATTTTTGTTAAAAAAGTTTGACAATATCCAAGATATACAAAAATGTCCCTGGATGGCATCAATACTTTAATTTGACATACCAGCAGATATTCCTTGTTTTTCTCTTGTAATAAGCTTGCAAGCGGAGTGTCACGTACACACCGAAATAGGTTTACACTGTCTCAAGTAAGTTAAAGTTCGGGGCTGTGTGACGCATGTGTGCCCCATGGTTGTTAACCGGGGAATTACCTGTTGCGCAACTCGTTTCAGAATGGGGGACTTTTTGTTCGCAGCGATAAGTAATATCACACCTCAAATAATAATAGAATATCGGTTTTAACTTATAGTTTTTATTTATTTCGATAAAATATTTAATATATTACGAATAATTTCCATGACGAAAAATGTCCTCATGCCCATTGCAGTAGGCTTTTATGTATGACGAAATATTTCGTCATACCCAGTTAACAGGTTAATAAACAATATTATACCTTTAAATGTAAAGAATGTGTAAATATGATGGCTCACTGTACCGTGTTTATGAATAATAAAAGACGAAATAAAAATATAATGCGACAATTCTACCAAAATAGGTTTAAATTTAGCAAAGTTGTAAGGCAACTCTCTGTACGTTACTATGTGGCCTAGCCTCACCTCACCTCGGACAAGTGTAAATATACAGACGGAACTCGTTCACAGAGCAACCGGACTATTGTAAATCTACTGCTCGCCGTCGCGCACACAGTGGATTCTGTAGATAATATTTTAAACTATATTGTTCTTATGTGGTTTGATCTGGCGCCGAGCAAAATAATGTATTTGATACATAAAACGATATGTAAGTCTATTTCATTCGGAGATTCATTGTAGGATAATTTACAATTTTTTTCATAAATAAAGCACAAATTGAAAATGTGATTGGTTTTTTCTTTATTCTAATTAATTTGATTTTAAATTCAGTGTAAATAACGTGTTGGTGATGCTACATAAATCCTACAACCTCGGTAAGCTTGACTTATATTATGTTATTTTATGTTTTGTTCCAGTTCACCTCGCAAGCCATTATTAACGACATTGTAAATACACGTCCGTCATAGAAAACCAGTGTTATCGTTCATACAATCAAAATCTTTTTAATCCCCTTTGGAATATTTGGTACAAAACCTTACTGTATATTAAATGGTGTATTGAGATCGTACTATTCATTTAACTACAAAAATACTACTAAGGACAGCATGGCCTGTACTGCTCGCGATTGAGACAGCTGATAGTTCAGGACAGTAGCCAACATGGACGCCTTCCCAGGGAGGTACATCGCAATCGCAGCGACCGTCAGTATCTCTATCGAACCTTTTGGCAATTGTCTGATGTTCATTTTAATCTGCAACAATCACTGATGATATGGCCTCCAGTGACAATTCTATTGACTGACAACGTACAAAATATACGCTGTTTCTGAGGATCTTTCACTGTTTTATTTTATTTTATTATAAACGTTAATCTTATCTTCTTCTTATATATAAAAATGAATCGCTAAATGTGTTGATAAGCGCGAAACTCGAGAACGGCTGAACCGATTTGGCTGATTTCTTTTTTTGTTGTGATTGTTGAAGTCTGGGGAAGGTTATTACGGAGAGAATTTTTTTAAAAAAAGTCTGAAAAAGTCTAAAAACGCTTTTCTATATTCTCATACAAAAAAAATCGTTATAATATTTGGTCCGTTTATTTTTAAAGTGGTGTAAGTTCATTTTCTTTTGTTTCGAGAAAATTAAAGGTTACTATATTTGTTAATTTAAAAATACAGGCAAATTATATGAGGTCTGGCATTGTTTTATCAACATTTAATTTGTTTATATACATTTGTTTTTGGGTAATTAGACTACGATAATATATATTTATGTGCTGTAAATGGACTTACACCACTTTCAAAATTAGAGAATTGTAATAATCGTTAAATTACAATTTAAAAAAATTAAATATCGCTTATAATATACTTCATTTTAATATAATTTTGTTTACAAATACGCATAATAACACAACATTACATTACAACACACACACAACATTATTTTAGACGCCAATTACATTGTCATAATTACAAGATACTGATAGATACTGATTACAAGAATTTACTTATTCTCTGCATGTGGTAGTGTTTCAAAATATGCATGACGCACCGGAGGTAAATAGGGTAGTAGCAGCTTCATGTCTTTATATTTTTCGTACTTAATAGGTCTTTTTTTTTTTTTGGTAACCCGGTGGAAATCCGTACGGACCTTCAGGGGAGCGGTGAGGGCCGCTCCCCCGGTGTGTCGGACCTGCCCCGACTAAAACCACCGGGGTGTTCCTTCTCTCGTCTGCCGGATGCTAAGGGCAAAGCCGAGCCATCTTCCTCGGCATCCGGCGACGTCCGGCCTTGTGCAGGCCTCACCTACTAGGCGGGGGGACGGTTAAATAGTCGCCGCCCCCCGCGTGCACCTAACAGCACGTAATAGGTCCGGCATTTTAGTACAAAGGCTCCAGGGCGATTTTTTTTCGTATAAAACCTATACAACATTTACTATAATAATATTATATTATTCAAATTAAATACGCGATCACTGCCTACCTTGTTTGAATACCCTATGCCCGTCACTGCCTAATAGTTACAGATATTCAAATTTATTTTATATTAATATGAGTAATAGCAGTAGCGTGCATTCCATAGATGCATGAAAGCATTGCATGCCCTTACGATAAATAAGTCTGGAATAAAGTGCTTAAAGTTAAACAAAAAAAGGAGCCATTTATATTCATATCTATTCTATATTCATGTCGTCTATCTTCCCTATGTAAGTAATATAATATTTGCTATCATAATATAATTGATGAATTTGAATTAATTACGTGAATTTTGGCTACCCGGTTCAAATCGGATAATTTCGTATTTATTTTCTTCTCACAGGTTATGGCGCTGTACATTTTCTAATACATTTCTCTAATCTTATCCTTTTTTTATAATCTAATTAAAATTACAAAGACATTATAAGCTCACTGCCTTATAATATAAAACGATAATTATTAATATTATTATAATTAGGTACGTAAAATACTAGCTGCGTCCCGCGGTTTCACCCGCGGGACACAGTATGAAATAAAAATGACAGAACACTGATCAGTATCCATCTGCTATGCCACCTACCTCTGTCAATTGAACTTACACCACTTTCATAATCGATGATTATGCAATTTCAATTACCGACCGATTTTAAGTTGTACAAAACACGGGATTTTTTTGAGAAATTAAATACGGACTAGTTATATATAAAAAACTAGCTTTTGCCCGCGGCTTCGCTCACGTCAAAAAGTATTATTATTAATTAGGTATAGTTTTTGCGGCTTTACTTTTGTTTAGCGAGTGTAAAATATTAGGGCCTACAAAACTTCTTCGTATACAATATTCTTAACTAATCTGTCATTAGGCGCTAAAACTATCAAGCTATTGGGTGAACTTACTCGTGAGGAAGCAACATAAAACTGTTCCTGATATAAGCAATGTTCTGTCAAGTCAATACCCACAAATTTAAGAGTGCCCATGAAACTTGTTTATTGTCATGGCAAAGTAGACTTCACCTACCTACATGCCAAATTTCAGCCCGATCCGTTCAGTGGTTTGGGCTGTGCGTGTGTGTGTGTCCAGTGGAAGTGAAAATGTAAGAAGATTTATACAAACTTTCATCCTCCATTTTATACCCTTGGGGGTCGAATTCAGGGATGTTACGGAGCTTCGACTCCGACTCCGATAAGTAGGAACTTCCGATTGATATTACACCTCCGGTTCCGACTTCGGTTCCGAAACTTTTTAATCGGAGGTATTCATCGGAGGTCACCACCACTGTTGTAGTCAATTTATTTGATTTCATTTTATATGTAATCAGACAATCAGTTCTACTTAATTAAAAGATCTCATTTTTAAAAATTTAGATAAAAATGTATGATTAAAATTATTAAATTTAGAACTAAATGTTCATTTTAATTTATTACTAAAAGATTATTTTTTATTTTACATTTACATTAAATTAAATAGAAATTAACACAAATACAACCCTGGAGCAAATTTGATTTAATTTGTGCATTCTTAATGGAAAAATGTTAATAAGAAACAGCAATTTTTATTTTCATTGTCTGTGTATGTGTAAATTTATCACTTTCTAATTAAAAAAGTTCACTGATAAATGTTTTTATTTGTCCCTTAATAAAACTATTTTATTCTGCCGTCACTTGTGACTGACATTGCCTTCGACTCCGATTCCGACTTCGGTTCAGACTCCGATAAATCAAATTTAAAAACTCCGACTCCGACTTCGGTTCCGATAAAACTGCCTCCGTTACATCCCTAGTCGAATTTATCAAAATCCTTTCTTAGCGGATGCCTACGTCATAACATCTACCTGCTTGCCAAATTTCAGCCCGATCCGCCCAATGGTTTGGGCTGTGCGTTGATAGATCACTATGTCAGTCAGTCACCTTTGAGTTATATATATTTAGATTGCTTTATTCGAGCGTTTTGTACTAGGAATATGTTTCTGGGTGTAATTGATCAAGCTTTCACCGGGGTACAGGTAGACGGGATTACTCTACATGCGATATAACTAGAATCGGTGTTTTGTTTGTACATTACCAAGAGTAGAGACAAATCAAAAACTTTCGCGTAACCATAGCAACGCGTGACTATTATATGACAAAAATGCATGCTGTATACACAAACGATTTTTAACTTTTAGATAAAATTTAATTATGTAATCTCATGAAATGAATTTTCACACAATATAAATTTGTTTCCTTTTTAATAATATATTTAATTGAAGGAGGATCCTTATCGATATGATTTGTGGTAAAGGAGAAATAATAAAATGTTTTTGGAAAAAGTTATATTTATTCGAGTACATAACTATATCTTAACATAAATGGATAATAACTATTTCCGCATGATAAATATATGAGTTTAAGTGGATAGAAGACAAAAGCTTCTTGGTTGGTCTCTATTTCAATAGAAAGCGTAGTCTGGCTATCACATAATTCGTAGCTTGTGTTAAATGATTGCATATAAAATACTGGACTTTAATAACAGCGTACAACAAAGTTGTTCTTTGGAGGAATATGCATTTTTCATTATATAACTCAGAAAAAATCTCAGATTCTGTGATACATACATTAAAGAATGTATATTATAAAAATATATTGGAAGTTAGTTGACACGGCTATAATGTAAAATGGCACTAAGAAGTACAAACATTTTAAATGATTTATATGTTTATTGTTACTTAAAATGTTTGTGGAAACAGCCACTGATGTATCTCTACTCACCCTCGTAAGGGCTATATATAGCATGATGATATTATTATTTTAAAATGTTTATAGTTTATTTTACTTAAAATAAAATAGATTGAAATTTTACTCATATATTATAATTGTGTTCTTAAATTATTTAAATGGTATATCTTGTATAGCCCTTTACATATTATAATCTAAAGTTTAACAATAGTGCCAACTAAGGATTAGATTGTACTTGACTCGCACTGCCTCACATATATGTACTGTCAGCGGAAAAGATGATTTTATTGAATAAGTTATTTAAATCACTTGGCGAGCTGAATTACAGCCATACGCCATCTTGACTGACTCAACTCGAACGGACACACGCACTGATATAATTCTGTTCATCCCGTAATTTTTACATCGTTTGATATAAAATTATATATAATTAATGATCGTGTTTAGCTGAATTTTTTCGCACTATATTTATGGGATAAATTAGATTTATAATAATTAATTAAGCCAGAAATTAACTATAAATAAAATAATAAACTTTCTTAACCTTTCGTCAGTGACGCGTCCCCATTATAACACGGTAAGAAATCCTTATTTGGTAACTCATATTATTTCCCACAGAACAGTTGCAATGCAATTCAAAGTCAGGTTTAGTGTAAGAAATTCATAAAAATATATTTTATTGATAAAGCTAATTGGATATAAAATTCCAATTAGATTCAGAGAAAAATCAGATTTATTCTCACGAGATTTCCAAAATTAGTTGTCAAACCTAAGTCTGTGTAAAAGTACTGTTATGGGATTGCACGGACGAGAGGATGAAATAAATTGTTCGAAAAGTGACTTGCATCACAACGCACAGCTCTTTTTTGTTACGCATATTTTTGAGCTACGACACGGAGTACGCGCGCTGGAGCTTATCAAATTCTACACAATATTTTTTTATATATTATGAATTCATAACATTATTTTGACTTTATTTGTGTCTTTAATTTTGGAATAATATTACTGGCAGTACAGATTGGTGACTCAGTGATTCCACTAAGTTGGCACGTATAGAAACTTTATTAAATATTTTAATCATGTTCAGTCAAACAGCTTCCGCTGGTAGCGATGTGCTGCTGCTTTGTATTGGCTACGATTTACGACAATTTATTTCATACATTTCTATCTCAAATTATTCAATCAATGCCACACTTAACTTATTTAGTATAAACCATAAAAATCTATATTGTTTTTTTTACAACAAACAAGCATAGATTTTTATATTTATAGACGACCGACCTGCATTGAAAAATCATTAGATTTGCAAGTGCTTACACACAAGATTAGTAAAATAAATCTAAAGGATTTTAAAAATATATCGTATTTATATCCATTTCACGATTGCGGGTGCTGCATAGTCTATCAGTAGATGAATAGTTTACCTGCAACTGTGTGCGCAAACGCATATGAAACGATAATATTACATTGTTTATTTTTAATAATATAATTATTATTATTTTGTACTCGAAAGTAATTTGTGTTTTGGTGCTTTGGCCTAAATGTGCACAGACATAAAATAATTTGTTTGTGCTATTAGGTCAAGTGCATAATATGCAACATATATGGGCAGTAATATAATCAGATTAATGAAAAACGATTACGAATACATTTTGCATTTTTCACCATTAATATGACTGCATTTTGCTCATATATGTTTTGAACACTACGGAATCCTCAATTGCTTACATATTTATGTTTTCTTAATGTTTTGAAGGGATATAATCATGATTACAGAGCAACAAAATAAATATTACGACTACATTTTATAATCGTTAATCGATAAGCTAATTACAGGATCATCTCTGATATACAACATCATTTTACTTCGATTTAACTAATTTCAGCATAGAAATCCGATCACAAGCGATACAAGGCCGCATAAATACGGATAAATCTATCCTGACTTTGTACACTAAAACAATGTATTGATTGGTGTAATGTGTCACCCGCCTTCATGAAATAGACCAGCTTGTTGCAATTCGCAAAAAATAGATAATGAATTGCAAATACTCGTCAAATATGAATATAAAACAGTTCCAAACAAAAAATACAATATCCTCCATGTGACTGCAACTATGTCATAGTTACCTAAATGTACTCAAAAGAGAGATTGAGCAGAATAGATTACATCTATATGTTACACTAAGTCAACTTTGTTGGCGACAACATGTTCGCCGCTGTAGGCCTCCAATTACAAAACTATTTTATACAAATAATAATATTACACCAGAAGTTCAGTACCGTACCGTCATTTAACTGTGCTTAAAATAACATAACCCCATACTTCTAAAATTGCTGTATATTCTAGGTGTACATATTAATCTCAAAAACCTGGACGAGGTCCACCGTGGCGGCTGCGGTTGTATCCGCATCTCTGCGAACTCGCACGAAGACCGCGCCGCAATATTCATCGTAAAATACTCATTACAAAAATACTGTACAATTACAATAATATTTTTTTAAGGTAATAAACATATATCGTAAGCGATTAATGCTTGGACAAAACAGCATGCCATGCCCTCTTCCGTCAATAATACACCATTCACAAAATTATATACAATGTCTCTTATTTTATACATGTTACATAAACACACATCCAAATTTGATCCCAAAACTGTAGTCTTTATCTCGTTTTATTTTCTAAATTAAATAATGAGATCGAACATAAACATGGAATTTTGCGACCCAACAAGAAGTTTATATATTGCGTTTTATATATTGAATATACAAAATGGAATTACCTACAACAGGAATACACAGCAGTACCTTAATTATGCCACCACATCGATTTTTGTAATTTTGGACGAAACAGTATTCATATGTAATACTTTCATAAATATTTTCATAATATCTTTATATGTTCAAAGGCACTGATTTGTTAACAATTGATAACTGTATTTGTTTATTAAGATCATCTTAGTATCCTATCCTATAATAATAGCCAATATTAAAATATTTAACTCGCAGTACAAATATTTCGTATCAAAATACACTCTTAACTCTGCATACATACATTTATATTAAAATATATTTTAATGTAATATACAAGTTTGTAAATAGAATCCCAGGCAGAGGCGTCCTCTGTCTGGAAATCGCGATTTATACAAAAATATTTTCGCGGAAATGCGAAACATTATCTGCTATAGATATACAAAAAATACCGCGTGGCCGCGATCGCGAACGCCGGCTCAGGTGGGATCTAGTTTTTGGACAACACGCGCCAATCAACGTGTGGCAATGGAATGTGGACAGGAAACAGCATCGTGCCACTGGTTTGGCGTTCGGCGACATCTCTCTCACACTGAGGGAGACAATCGAACCCTCGGATATCGCAATTAACATGCTTAATTATCATATTCTAAGTCAGGATCTTTAGCTACGTACGACCTGGCGTCACGTGGGCCTTCCAATTCATTGGAAGAGCATGAATTGCCGCCGGCTTGAGCCCTTTTTCAGTGCTTCGACAAGTTGAGCGGCAAATCTGTAACGAGCATATTACAATGATTACTTCAACACTCATGTCAACAGTCAAAGAGATACTACACATGCAGTTGTATATACCGCCGATCCTATCAACAACGAGGTACACACAAGCACTCGTCACATTCCGAGACACCGGCGTCGCCGGCGGCGCCGACGACGACGATTAAGGATAGGTCCGTCAATTGTTGTTTAAATAACGTAGTTTCACTCCGACGCAGCCTTGAGTTTCTTTCGGCGTTTCTTCTCAAGGTAGTCGCTTCCGAAACGCTGGTAGATCACCGTTAGGTTCGTTTTTCAACTGGCCGGCCGCCTAAGTCGAGGTCCGTACCCACAGGGGTGCCCTTGCGTAGCCGCCCAACCCATAAATTTCGCTGGCTGAGCGCCCTCTGCGTTCGCCCACCAAGCCCGGTTTTGTTGTGAAGGTCTTTCCCAGGCCACCAACGTAGGAGACGCCGAAAAAAAAAAAAAAAAGTTGTGCATAACCTAAAGTTACATTACCTAAGAATTAAATCAATGAGACAATCATTAATTTATATAATGTTACATTAATGAATACTAGCTCTGCCCTCGACTTTGTTCGTGTGGAAGTGGCACTTATATGGTAGAAGTCCATATTATGAGACACTGTCCCTATTTATGATACACAATGTGAATATAATCATTTATAAAAAGAATACCAAATTATACATTTAAAAAATATAATAAACACATAATATAATCGTTTTTTAATAAAATTAACAAGTCTAATCGTTAATTATTACTTGTATGTTTTGAAAAAAAATTATAAAAGCATGAGGTTTGTTGTTGGTATTCAAAACCGTGGCTTAAAAGAGTTGAACGATAACCACTGTACAGTTTTTTACTTGGATGAAATTATATATTTTATTATATTTATATACATAATGTAAGTGTAATCTAAAAGCTTATAAATTATAGATATTGTATGTTATTTGCATTTATGTTAATTTATAGCAATATTATTTTATTTTTGAGTGTCTCACAATACCGACATTTGTTAACGTAGACGTACCGGTATATGGAACACTTTACACCGCGTATCACTCAATACGGACATCAAGTCTTATGATTGGCCCCATTAATGAGACAGTGTACTGTTATGCGTTTTTAATTAAAATATCAATAATTTTTAGTATTAAAAAAGTAAAATGATTAAATATAACAAATTATTTATCAGCATAACTTCAAATAGTTATTTCTGAGTAAGTATTTTCAATTTAATTACGTTAATTTGAAAACTTAACCTAAAATCAAAACACTAATTTTGCAAGTTTTTTTTCTTAATTTTTTATTTGATATTATTGAAATATTTAAAATATGTTTTTTTATACTTTTATTAATTTGTGATTTTTTTTTTTACTCTGGCTCGACATAGTGACTACAGAGTACCTGATGGTAAGTACAGTGTAATTCAAAAACGAAAGCGACTATCAAAGGATGAAAATCCATTGATAGTCTCCAACGTCATGTCGGCCCATATATACCACGACTGAAGGTCTCTAGGTATATGAGCTACTGGATATACACAAGCTGATCCCGAAACGCGACAAGCCGAAACTGGTCACTATGACGGGCTTTACACCCATGTAATGTGGTCGCGATCCAGGCGGGCACCGACGCCCTACCACCTCGCTGCTGCTCGTTTAGCACCACCCAAGAGTCACGTGTAGGGAAACTAGGGTAAAGCCTACGGACGCGAGCAGCTTCGACTCCCCCCATCGACATATCTCTCGATATTTTAGGTTACGTGTAAACAGTGAACAACAAAAAACAAATTATTGAAAATCGGAGTAATGGGGACAACAGCCGTCTCAATCAGCAAAAAAGAAAGTGTTGTGTTCAAAAGTGGTTGATAAAAGACTTAAATATGACCCAATAGATGTAGAAAATGCTTTAAAAGCAATAAAAGATACCGGGTCATCATTACGGAGAGTAGCTGTTGCCTTCGAAGTATCTGTGGCTACTCTAGGCAGAAAAAAAGTATTGGGCTAGATGAGATAAAAAAAATCTAAACCAGAAACAGTCTTATCGTCTCAGGAAGAAGATGATATTGTCAAATGGGTGCTGGACAGGGCTGCAATAGGAGCACCTGTAACAAAAACTGAGTTATTGGATTGTGTTCAAAAATATGTCCAAAAATTAGCTGTAAAAACTCCGTTTACAGAGTCGTCCTAGTCGCCACTGGTATGAAGGGTTTAGAAAACGTCATTCAGAATTAGCTATAAGGAAACCCCAACATTTGAGTGTTACAAGAGCAGCTGTCACTTGTGTAGAATTGCAAGAGTGGTTTAAAAAGCCTGGAGCATATTTTGAAAGTAAAAATGTATGTAATATTTCTCCTACAATTTTTTTTAACTGTGATGAAAGAAGTTTACTCCTCTGTCCTGAAGCAGAGAGCGTGTTGGCATAAAAAGGATCACCATTCCACCGCGAAACCACTAGACATCGTGTGGGATAACATCCGTATGTAGTGGATGTTCCTTATATCAGCACGAAAAGATTCGCTTCTACATTCATCATGCGAACGGCTAAAGAATGGAATACGCTTCCAGAGGCAGTATTTTCGCGATGTTATGACCTGGGAGACTTTAAGAGAAGAGTGAATAGGCAATTGCTGGGCGAACACGTTTCATCGTCGGACTCATCTTCACCTTCCACCAGGTGTGATTGAGGTCAAGCGTTCGCCTATAAGTAATAAAAAAAAGTTACAAGAAGAAAAGAAAAAACTGATGGACAAAGTAAAAGAACTGCAGAAGAAAATTAAAGAAAAAAAGTGAATTAAATATTTTTATAATTTTCATTTATTTCTCATTTAATTTAGTAAAGAGTAATTATTTGTTATTTCAGATTCAAGTTTATTATCTATTTTATAAGTATTGTGATTTAAAATTAATAAATAGTTATTTTAAAATGAGTCTTATTGATTTCTAAACTGTCTCAAAAATAGGGACATACATCATGAGACATTGGGGCCATCTACTTTTTAAGTGTCTCATAAATAGGGACATAGAGGTTCCTCTCATAAAAGGCTATTAATATTATTTTTACAAATTAACATTCAATAAAAACTAACTATATTAATTAAATAATCATAAGACAATTGTATGACACGATTTAAATAGTATTTTTGACTTAAACAGATTATAAAATAGCGGTAATGTACGACCAACCTGAAAATGTGTCTCATAATACGGACTTTTACCATAAATATTAAGCTTAATTTCTAGCTGAAATCTTTGTAAAAATTTAAACGCCGTCGATTGTTTCTTATGTAAATTATTACAACAACTAAATATAGATCTCAATTAGTACTAATGACTTACAACACTCGACAAAAGATGTCGTCAGTGCTTTCTTACAGCTCTTTAAAATAAAAGTTAAGTATACTATTTGAGATAAACAATCTTATAAGTTATAAGGTTAAAAGGTTTCCGATATTAGCGCGAAAAAATACACTGATTCTAAAAATAATTGTTTTTGGTCTATGGCAGGGGTCGGCAACCTGCAGCTCTTTAGTTCCATACGCAAATATTATTTATTCTATAAAAAAATAAAAGAAAAACTTAAAACTCGTTTTAAATCGATGAATAAATAGATTAGTTTTTTGGTTAAAAAAAAACTTTATTTATGCAAGTACTAAAGTAAGTATAATAGTAGTATTATTGGCAAGAAATGCTTTTGTGGCTCTTTAAAAACTTTGCATTGCAACTTTGCAAAAATTGCAATTTTGTAAAATGTAATTTTTGACTCTTCCGACTCAAAAGGTTCCCGACCCCTGGTCTATAGCATGAAGAAAGGTCACTAATAATAATTTTTCTTATATATTTTCCATATAAAGACAGCGATAAATACAATTTTATACACTGATACAAGAACTGATTGAAATAAAATTTTAACAAACAGATTAAACAAACGGGATGTATATATTAATTAAAGATTGCGATAAAATTTTACAATAGTTTTAAAAAATATCGATAGACGAAACCATCATGTTTATTTTTTTTATTAAATTACTAACGGTGATTATAATGAATATATTATATGTAATAGTATATTTACTCACCATAGTATACTGCACTTTTTTTGTCAGCTAAATTCAAAAAATATTTTAGAAACTTAAAATATCTATCATACATCGCGCACGCGAAATTTTTACTTGGTGTGTTTGTGTGTGTGTGTGTGCGTGTGTGCGCGCGCGCGTGCACATATACTAGAGTTATCCTTCTATATGTATCATTACATACGAATTACTCTTAGAAGTACTGGCTCACCTGAAGTGGGTTCATCCTTAGGTATGTGATCAGTAAGAAGTGGCAGCGCCAACGGTGCCCAAGGGCTCGGCGGCACCGCGTAGTGCATCCAGAGCGGCGCCGGCGCGCGGTACAGGTGCGGCGGCACGTAACCGTACCCGTACACGTAGGGCAGGTCGGCCGGCGGGCTGCGGTATGGCGTCGCGGCCGGCGCCCACTGCCGCGCGTACGGCGAGCTCGGAGCCGCGTACCCTGAGCGGTAACGCGCCAGCTCATGCGGTGGTGGCGACTCGCGAGCCGCGCTTTGCCCCGGTGAGCCCACCAGCGTTCCGTACCTGTGGTATCGGAACCCGTCTGGACTTGGACTCAAATCTGGTGAGTTCACGCTAGATGGTGACTCAGTTTTTGACGACGCCGGCTGAGAGTGCGGCGAGCGCCGCGTTGGGCTTTCGTCAGGCATGCTCAGCAGCGAGTGTATGCTATAGCTGCTCACATTTTTTGTGACAGGGGCTTCCTTCCGCGGAGCCGTGCCATTGTGGGGACGCGTGGGCGTCTCGGTCGGCGGCTTCGGTCCACTGTGACTTGGTCCCGGCGACGGTGGATAGGAAGCCGTGCTGAGCGCAGGGACTGTCTTGGCGCGCCGCTTGGTGCTCTGATCTTCAAGACTAACGCGTTCAAGCTCCCGCAGGATGCGCTTCCGTGGCGACACAATCATGTGTTCCTGCCGACAGTTCGCTAGCTTCGCGTTGACTGGAGCCGGGAGCACCGGCAGTCGCTCGTACAGCTTACTTATCGTTTTCGCCAGCTCCTTCCTTCTCAGCGCTGATCTAGTCTTCTTGTACACTTTTAGTTTCCGATATTGGTATGGTTTTTTTAATTTCATATGATAATATTTCTCTCTATCAAAGTCCGACCTGCGGTCATCTTCCGAGGTCATTTTCTGCTGTGCGCCGTCGACGACGTCCTCGCTCCTGTTTTCTGGCGAACTGACATCACCGTTTCTTTTTTTCTCGCAGAGACCGTTGGTCAGATGACTCTTGGCCGGGCTGCCATTAGCAAGCGTGTCCTGCAGTACGGGGTCGTGAGGACGCCTGCGCTTGCGTTTTGCGAGCGCATCGATGAGGGCGGTGTGCAATGTGCTTGGGCGGCAGTAGTACATGGCTAACTCTTTGGATACGTTGCGGCGGGGCGCGGCCTGCTTCCAGCAGTGGTCGCGCTGCCAGGGCGAGGACTGCACGGAGCTGTTGTCGTCAGAGACGCTAAGCGCGGCGGAGGGCGGAGGCGCGGGCGGCGTAGCAGGCGCAGCGGCCGGCGGCCAAAACGTCTTGCGCGGTACAGAAACCCAACCCGTGCGCTCGCCCTCGCGGCCGCACCCGCGCACCAGCTCCAAGATGAACTTACCATCTGGAACAACAACAAACACTTGTATTACTACCACATACAACCAAGCATCAAATCTAGTTAAACAGTTAACTTTTAAGGATTAGTAAAATTTTTGTACGGGTGTTATAAGGGTACTTGGAAATTCATGGAGTTAGGAGGCATCCCAAGGATATTTCTACATTGTTTGAACTTCATCTTTACAGTTTAGATCGGCTAATTCACAAGCCTTTCAGACTGTAATTACATTTAAAAGAAACAGGGATAAAATAGTGAAGTTGAATCTATTAGGTCCTTACATATGAAATTGGCGTTTTTCGTACTGGCCACTTTAATCACAAATTTCTCCTCTTTGGTAAGGAATTCCAAATTCAAATTTGTACAGCTATAGGCTCATGTATTTGTGCTTCGATGATCGTCATTCATTTGTTTTTTTCTGTTTGCGTCACTCATTTTACAAAATGGAAAACTTAAAATATCGCATTATTTACGAGTACGAGTTCCGCCGTGGCACTAGTGCTGCGGAAACAACTCGAAGGGTGAATGATGTGTATGGCGGTTGTGTTGCAAAAGAAAACACAGTTCGTTTTTGATTCCAACGTTTTCGTTCTGGAAATTTCGACCTGCAGAACAAGCCCCGTGGACGGCCTGAGACTCAAGTTGATAATGAAGAGTTGAAGGCTATTGTGGAAGCGGATCCATCGCAAACCACGTCCGAGTTAGCTGCAGGCTGCAATGTTAGTGATAAAACTGTTTTAGTTCACTTGAAGCAAATTAGGAAGATTAAAAAGCTTCAAAGGTGGGTACCTCACGAATTGACTGAAGCAAACCGGCAAACGCGCGTCGACTGCTGCGTTACATTACTAAACCGGCACAATAATGAAGGTATTTTAAACCGAATCATTACCTGTGATGAAAAATGGGTTCTTTACGATAATCGGAAGCGCTCAGCGCAATGGTTGGATCCTGGCCAGCCAGCCAAATCCTGCCCCAAGCGAAAATTAACCCCAAAAAAGTTACTTGTAAGCGTTTGGTGGACTAGTGCCGGTATTGTTCATTACAGTTTTCTCAAATCTGGCCAGACTATTACGGCTGATGTCTATTGTCAGCAATTGCAAACCATGATGGAAAAGCTAGCGGCTAAACAACCTAGGCTGGTCAATCGCTCCACGCCACTGCTGCTTCACGACAACGCTAGACCACACACTGCGCAACAGACGGCTACTAAATTAGAAGAGCTTCAATTGGAAAGTCTAAGACATCCTCCGTACTCCCCGGACCTTGCTCCAACAGATTACCATTTTTTTCGAAATTTGGATAACTTCTTGCAAGGGAAAAAATTCAACTCCGATGGGGCAGTCCAAATCGCCTTCAAAGATTTTATTGATTCCCGTCCGACTGGTTTTTTTAGTAAAGGGATCAATGAACTACCTATGAGATGGCAAAAGTGCATAGAAAATAATGGTTCATACTTTGATTAATTAAATATATTATATTAAAAAATATTCGACTTTTTGTTCCTCCCATACAAAACGCCAATTTCATATGTAAGGACCTAATATTTTCTTCCTTTTTTTTTAATTCTGACTGGGCATAGAAACTTCAGTGCATTTGGTGGAAAGAACAGTGCAACCCAAAAACCAAATATAACAATCGAGAGATACATTACATTTAAATATTATTGACCTAAATAAAATTCTGTTCAATCAGCTGATTATATCTTTTTATGACCAATTTTGCAATGGTTTCTGCTACCCTGCCATATTATATGTATATATATCTATAAACATATTCAATAACGGTATTTTTGTTTTTTTTTAAATGATTACATTACATATGACACTAAAATATATTTAAGTATAATTAGGAAACAAAGTCCAACTATGGAGATACCTATTATTGATAATTAATCCATTAAACCTCAAACACAATTAAAAAAAAAATGTTTTTAACACTAATTAAGTACAAATTTATATGTAATTGATGATGCAGTAGTATTTAAAAATATTTTAAGTATTTGGAAAAATTTATGAAATGGGATAAAAATAGGGTAAAAAATTATAATGAAGAACCACTAGTAACATGGATAATTATATATGTATACAAAAATGTGACTTGCAGAAAAAATCAGGTGATTATGCTACTTTTTAAAACTCAGATATGCATATTAGTCACTATCCAGTTTTAAACAAGAGCCCAACCTCAAATGCTTTAAATTATTTACTACTTTCAATTAAAATTATTTCACAGCTCAAGTCACCTCCTACCTTTTCTAACAAAATTACGATTTAAGAAGCTTGATTACATACATTAAGCCATTCTCAGTTCATTGACTGTGTCTTCACTAGGATTTTGAAGTATACACTCTATTACTTCTAAGTATTATCTCTATTACTTCTATTACTTTAAAGTATACACTCTATTACTTACAAGAGTCTGCTACTTTTTATGTTTAGCAAAATATTTACAAAAGACATTAGTAAACTTAAAAAAATGTAAGCAAGTATCTTCTTTTTTTTGTAACCCATGTGAAAGTTCTGATTAGAACAATCAGTGCCACTGGGAGGGCAGCAATGCTGGTGTGTCAGACTCCTACTGACTAAAAACCCCTGAGTGTCCTTCCAACCACTCCGCCGAGGCCTGGGAACCCAGATTCTTCCAGATGTCCTGGGAGCAAACAGCCTTTTTAGACTTCATCTCTGGGAGGTGTGGGTGTAAAGAGCGCATCCCTTCAAACCTTGCTCACAGGCAGTAGGTTGGGTATAGCATGCTGCCTCTATCTCATCCAGGCAGCTGACACCCTCAAGTCTACTGCCCGAATAAGCAAGTATCTAAATAAATGTATGTATGTAACTGTTTCAATCAGTTTATAACACATTTATCTTTTTTTATTTAATATACATATATATTTTTTTATTTATTTTGATATATTTGAGTTGGCAGCACTAAAATAACACATTTTCAAATGAACAGATATATTCCATTATAAAAATTTTGTTTCACATACACAGTACAACTTGTATATGCAAAACAACGTTTGTACTGATGTTTTTAGTACTCACAGGTGTCAGAAACTGATGGATGCAGACACTCAATAAGAATGTTAATTCATTTAACATTTAGCAGTACAAACATACATACAACTTGTACATATTGGAATATCAGTCTAGTTATAATTCATAATCCATAGGAAGTAAACTAAGATTATTACAAGCTAAGATGTTTATACTCTGATTATCTTTTTAGAAAAAGTTTTAGAACTTGTCACTAATATGAAATATAAATAAATCTACAATCAACTTAGAAACAGACTTATATACTTTGTACCCGAATTTAGTTAATCTCTTAGAAACATTTTCCTGTGTTTTAATTACCATTTATATTTATATCTTTACATACTTTAAATCAAACTTGCTATTTTTGTGAGCCTGTCTGTGTGTTTTCATATATTTTTAAAACTACACAACAAATATTATTACAGTTTTTATCATTATTTAGGAAATGTACTTATATTAATTTAAAAAAATAGTAAAAAAATTTTTCACAACCAAAACAAGTCCACTAATTCATAAATAGAAAAACATCACATTAGCTATTTCGTAAAAAAAAGGATAAAAAAAAGGTTTTCTGTACTAGTACAATAATAATAAACACCTTTCGGTGTGAGCAGAGGTACATTAGTGGCTGCATCCACTTAGCACTTATATGTTGTGCCCAAATTGACAAGTAGCACAGCTGATCTTCATTCTCAGAGCACTTATTAGAATATGTTATAATATATCCCGCCTTTTTTTTTTCAATATAAAAATATACCTTTTATTCACTCAAAGATCCACTACCAATTAGACCAAGGATACAACAGATTCCAGGAGAATTCAAGGTCAATCTTTTTATTTCATTTTTAGTCAATGTTCTAAATGACCATCACATTTCACTTTTTTTATATAAATATAGTCAATTTTAATAAAAGCTACACTGAGATTAGATTGGAACTAGATTTTTAATTTATATAAAAAATGAGATTTGCCCTAAAGAATACTCCTGAGAGGTCAAGATTTTTTTTTGTAGATTTAGTCATTATTGAACACAGCATAAAAATAAAATCTACACATAATTGGAATAATGTGTAAAATAGGCAATATTATCTAAATGAGTATCTAATGTTAATATTAGTTAAATGCATCTAATGTTTTTAGTACCTGTGAATATTGAATCATCAGTACAAAACTCTGTTTCAAATTTTTATTGATGAAGAGCATCTATACATTTTTGTATTACCAACTTAAATTTAAATAGTTAGTACCTATATAATATATAAATAAATTGAATTAGTTAAATGCATTTGTTTGTATAAGTACTTGTTTATATTACAACCATGATTAAATTAAACTAAAACATAGTTATAGACAAATGTTTTGCTACACAAATACAAAGAAGCAGGCCTTATGTTCAGAAACAAAAGCATTTTGTACTGGTGTTTTCCATACTACCAAGTACATAAAATGACAACTATATACAGTCACAGATATGTTATATGATAATCCTAGTTCAATTAAATTTGTATTTACATAAAATTATCTATCAGGAATCTAAATATTTTATTTTTATTTAGTGCTGTTACTTAGTACCTACTTACTGTTTCAAACAGATATCATATAGCAAACACTTGGTGCATGTTTACACTGTGACAGAAATATGCTTACTTTTATCTCCAACACTTGCTCAAGTCAACAAAATGTTGTTTAGGATTTATAAACTTTGTTGTGCAGGTGTTAGATGATGCAAATTGTTTATTTATGCAACAAATCTCTTACACAGCACAATATATAATAGATAATGGTTTAGAAAGATCATTCCATTATCAGCACACCACATCCTTTTCATATTATGAATAATGCATTCCTTGCAATTGTAGTGTCTGCTTTGCTTGGGACATACTTTCAGGAATTGGTTACCTAAAATTATTATTATTATTGTTGTGATTATTTTGCTCTATAATATAAGTACTCCATATGTATAATGTATTTGACAACTTAATATTAGTTTGTAGTAACTCTACTTGTGATGCTGAACTGCTTGGGTTTGAGCTCTAGTACTGGCATATTGGACTGTGATGAGCAGAATAATTTGTATATTGTTACTATGCCATAATACAAGATCAAGCTTAGATCAGGGCTAGGTCAATGTGTTTAATTGTCCTTAAATGATATGTTATGCAATGTATGTGGATACAACCACTTATGTAACTCTGCTCACCCCATTAGAGATAAAGAGCAAAAAGTAATGTATACCTAATCAATGGGATTCACATTTATTATTTTTTAATATATTTTTAAGCTTATTTTCAGTGGATAGCAGTGAACATCCAAATACTATAACAGACTAACAAAACAGTCTATATTCATACAGTTGATATATTTATTGTCTATTTGTACATATGAATTGTTTTGATAACTGTGGGAGGCAGAAGAATACATTTTTTTCTAAAAATGATTTGTTTCACCAGCTCATATGATAGATAGGAATGGGTCATGGAGTATTTCTAGTTCTACCCAAACTTATTGATGGTTTTAACTGCAAAATATTTATCACAAAAATATAAAATCTTATCAAAATGCATTGAGTAATTTCTGCATTGATGCCTAAACAACAACTCATATAATAGTAAAGATATATTGAGTATTAATGTGTTGATGGTGCAAAAAAAATCCATATTATCTTAAAATCAACTGTAATTCATCATTATTCCTTGAAATTAATCATAAGTATATGCAAAAAATATGAGAAATATATTATATGCCTTAGAAATGTCTGCACAGATCACTAAGGATATGCCTGTTCATATTTAAAACTGAGCTGTTTACAAATCACTTTCAATTGCAAGAACAGAGATCTTTGAATAACTGAATTCTATCATGAGTGTAATAAGCCTGCAAGGTGTAGTGAAACTGCTGGTTTGTTTCCACTAGACTGGCCATAGCTTCTTACGAAACCTACAACAATGGCACAGAGGCAGTGCACAATTTGCAGTAGCTCCATCAAATGTGCTTATGCATGCTTATCAGAGCATGAATCACTTTCTAGTTTCTTTACATACAATTTGATGAGTTCATAAATATATCTAAGCTTATCTCTTAATTTACACAGTTTGAATACATTCTCACCTTTGAAGAACTTGAGCCTCCCACCAGACCCAGTGAGAGCAGTGTTGTGAACAGCAACATCGTCATTTACACCCTTGCTACTGCTTTTACCATTCACGCCATATCTTCTGTCTTCTTCCTCTGTCATTTTGGTACATGTTGTCAGAGTTGTGTTCGTTCCTTCCTGTCTAAGCATTTCATGTCTGACCACTCATGCATCGCGACCGCACATCAGTCCGAATTTTCTTGCCATGTCGTGTACGCCGATAGAAACTGCGACACATTAAAAACCCGCAGTTTGAGATCGACATGTAACGATTTCACCATAGTCCTCATCCTAAAGCCACCTGCGGGTTTTCAACTCCCCGAAACTGCCGTCTAAACACATTACATTACACGGTGACTACTGAATTGAACCAATGATATAATCGATCTTGTATACGATGGCACTTAACTTTTATCACTACTTTGATAATTACAAACAACACTGTGACGCCGGAATCCCGATAAAAATCGGGCCCACGACAATACTCAATAAAAAGCTGTTCGTTTTTCAGCACATAGTTCATTCACACCCAGCATCCATTTTGATTCGTTCAAAATCAAATATAATCGTTCTTTTGACCACAAATTGAAATCAGAATGATTTGAACGAGTGCGAACTGTGGAATGCGTTCCTGCTGCGTTTTGATTTTGCTAAAAGTATCAATTACAATAATATCTTATTAATGCATTAATGCTGTATTACACACCAAGTCAATATTATTTTTTATAGCAATAAACGATCTAAATTAAAACAAACGAAGACAAATGACACATTTTTCATTCCATATAAAAATATAAGTTTGATACTCTTTGATATTAATTTTGACTGCAGGAATATTATTAAAAGTGCAAATGATGCAAGTGAAATAATTTTGTAGATTGTACACTCTTTTCCTATTGAATCTATTAAAAAAAATTGGGCAATAAATTGAATACAAGCACGGATAAAGAATTATAATTTATTTCAAAACGTTTTTAATCATATTTTATCATCTGAAGGTTTTACTAACCGCCATGTCGAATTTCATTGTCTCTCTTTTTATCACAATTTTTTAGACAAAGACAGAATACGAAAATATCGACCTACATTTTTCAAAGAGTCAGTATGACCAGATTTAGTCGTATTCCGCTACTTTAGCAGGATATAACCTTAACTTTAAAAACAGTTCCGATTCTAGCAATCGCTGAGCAGCAGTGCCTGCGCGGCCGGTATGTTCAGCTTTGTATGCATTTATATGGAAAATCGCCCGATGTACGTGACTGCGCAGCACTGTTAGATAATGCGTTAAGCTCGCAACCGTATCATTTGACAGTGCTGCACAGTCACGTACATCGCGACCTAGTAGTTACTGTTTGGCAACCGCTGTGAAGCAGCAACACCCAGAATCCAAAGTGTGCCTTAAGAAGGTTTTTTGAAAGATTAGTATTTTGCTGTTTTTAAAATGACTTCAATTTTCTAATAACAGATTTTAGTTAGCAGTATCTTCAATTTAAATCAGGTCACACTGTTTGTTTGTCAAAATATTTCGTATTGCGCTTCGAAAAAAGGCTAACTTCGTTTATTAATCAATCAATCTACAATCATTTGTTTCGCGTTTGTGATTCAACAAAAGTGTGATTAATTTCAACTTACGGTATTTTATTTTGTAACAGCCACCAGAGTTACTATGACGTCCTCAGAGGTATCATTTAATCGAAAAATTATATCGGAAGACTTGTCGAATGTTGAATTCGACACGAGTGAAGATGTCGAAGTCATACCAACATTTGATTCGATGGGATTACGCGATGAATTACTACGGGGAATATATACTTACGGTACCAAATACCTTTAATAAACAGTATTTCTGAACTAAAATTATTTTTCCAGTATAGCATTAGTTACGTGTCTTAGCGTCATAACTTTCACGTGTTGTTTTTTAGGTTTCGAGAAGCCTTCAGCCATTCAACAAAGAAGCATTTTACCAATAGTGAAAGGGCGGGATGTTATAGCTCAAGCTCAGTCCGGTACCGGTAAAACGGCAACATTCTCCATTTCTATTCTCCAATCTTTGGATACGACGTTACGTGAAACCCAGGTACTGATCCTGTCTCCGACACGCGAGTTGGCGACACAAATTCAGAAAGTGATTCTTGCTCTTGGTGATTTCATGAATGTACAATGCCATGCATGTATTGGAGGAACAAATCTAGGCGAGGATATCAGAAAGTTAGATTATGGTCAACATGTGGTTTCTGGGACTCCGGGCCGTGTGTTTGGTAAGTAACAAGAAACTTTCAATAGCAAAGTGTCTGTCTTTCATACAAAAACAAGAAACTAATTTGTGATCAGGAGGCCAGTGCTCCTTAGTAGTGCCTAAGCCTTTACTGAAATAGGAAAAACTGAGAATTAGAGTTTGAGGTGTATAAGTTGTAGTAGATACAAATGAGTGTGAACCAGTGTCATGTTGTTCACAACACACATTAAAATGCCTGAAATTGAGTACTGTACAGTATATCACAGAACCATATCTAGATAAATGTATCTGCAGCTTGATAAATATTCCATTATATTAATGTAATACATTTTTTTTACAATGAACCTGGGCTAAACGGTTCTTATGTTTCCCACGATTGGTGGAGATGGTTAAATATTAATATTCCTCCGAATTGCGTTATCCTAATAACTGTTAAGTCCTAATATATTTTAAATGATATTGTATTAATCAATAATATCCGTCAAATGATACAAAACTATCAAAGTAGTCTTTGGATAAAACCTCAAGAACTAATGGCTTAATTACAATAATAAAAATTTCAGATATGATTAGAAGACGTGTGCTTCGTACGAGGTCTATCAAAATGCTGGTGCTTGATGAGGCAGATGAAATGCTGAACAAAGGTTTTAAAGAGCAAATATATGATGTGTACCGTTATCTTCCACCTGCTACACAAGTTGTGCTCATATCTGCTACACTACCCCATGAGATCCTTGAAATGACGTCAAAGTTTATGACTGATCCCATTAGAATATTGGTCAAACGGTAAATAGATGCTAATTGAAATTGATATTTTAATTAATTAAGAATACTTATATTAACTATATGCTGTGTACATATTTTATCTTATTTTATTTGATAACTACATGTTTTACATTTTTGGATGAGGGTCAACCAATAAGAAACTGTATTTTTTAAAGAAAAACATTAGAAATATTAAATAAGCAAGCAGCACAGTTGCTAAACTCAGTTATATGGTACTACAGTTAAGTGGTACAATACAGTACTCATAGAGTATACTATGTTCGAAAAGTTTTAGGTTATCAGGGACTTTTACTAATTTAAAGCAAGAACACAAACTAATAGATCTTCTGAGTTATTCTTTATAAAAAGGAATGCAAATAGATTTAAACTTTATATGTTATTGTACATTGTTTATATTTTATGTTTTATGTATGTTATGGTAGGAATATTACAAAATTCTAACTTTATTTGGTAACTCTAACTAAATCAAATAAAAAATATCAATACTCAATGAGGGATTTTATGTTTACAGTGACGAGTTGACTTTGGAAGGCATCAAACAGTTCTTTGTGGCAGTGGAACGTGAAGAGTGGAAATTTGATACCTTGTGTGATTTGTATGACACTCTCACAATCACACAAGCAGTTATCTTTTGTAACACAAAAAGGAAGGTTGACTGGTTGACACAGAAGATGCAAGAAGCAAATTTCACAGTTAGCTCTATGCATGGAGACATGCCTCAGAAGGAAAGAGACAACATCATGAAGGAGTTCCGCTCTGGCCAAAGGTACGTCTTAATGGTTATATGTAAACTTCAGGTACATGGATTGATCAAAAAAGTACCTAATAATTAATGTTCCCAATTATGTTTAATTTTTTAAAATCTTAGATTAGTTGCTTTATTAATGTTTATTGGTGCATTTCTAAGATATTCAAAAAAGTAGTAGAGAGACTTTTTAATAACATCATATATCATGGCAATTTAATTGTTAAAATATGTATTCAAAAAACATAAAATAGCTCTTTGTTTTAGGAATATTGTAATTAAAAATAATATTTAGTCTCACTATTGTGGAATATATGGTGAAAAAAAGATTAAGTAATACTAAAAATGTTTTTGTTCATTGTATACATAGTAAATAAATATGGATTTAGTGATATTATTATTATCAAATAATAAGCCAGCAGCTATTAGCTGATGTCTCTATATCTCAGCTGGTGTACTCAACTATCACATATTGTTTTGCACTGCATTGACTATACATTGAAATCTAAAATTTTAAAATACAAATTAAATTTTAATCATTAAAATTAAATATCAATGTGTCTGTGGTAGCCTTATAGATAAGGGACCAGTTTCCATGCCATATGTAAGCGCCTTGAGAACAGTGATCATCTGTGCTACTTGTCACTTTGAGCACGAAATATAAGCGCAAAGTGGATGCACCTACTAATGTATCTCTGCTCTTCCTGTAGCAGATATAGCGTGACGATATATTATTATTATTGAAATCAAATATCGTAGATGTGAAATTTAGAAACAATTTACTTTGTAAATCATTGTTAGTTCTACCTATTTCCTTGCCATTTTGGATTGACTTATCCACAGCAATAAATAAAAATTGTATTATTACTTGCAGTCGAGTTCTCATCACAACCGACGTCTGGGCGCGCGGTATTGACGTGCAGCAAGTATCCCTTGTTATCAACTATGACTTGCCCAACAACCGTGAGCTCTACATCCACAGGATCGGCAGATCAGGCCGCTTTGGCCGCAAGGGTGTTGCCATCAACTTCGTCAAGTCAGATGACATAAGGATTCTGAGAGATATTGAACAGTACTACTCCACACAGATTGATGAGATGCCCATGAATGTGGCTGATCTTATTTAGTTTTACTTTGTCATTATTATTAAAGATGTAGACTTTAACCGCCTATAATTGTCATTAACCAATTATAAAAAAGTATATATTACTAAAAATTATGGTTATTATCAGTTTTGAAAAATATCTGTATAAAATCCTCTTATACACTAAGGGTATACCTGCCTAGACAAAGGAAATTGTACATGGCTATTGTTCACTTCTGCGGTTTAGTTACCTGCACAGATATACCCTAACATGTATGAGGGCTATAATCCAGTACATACTTGATAACACTGATTTTGACCTGCAGGTTTAAAGGCATTATTTGAGAAACAATTTTATTCAATATTTTGCAACTGCTATGACAGTTATATTTTTTGGTATTCAGGATAAATTATAAGAAATATTCAAACACAAGCTTTGATGGTTCATTCAGTTAGGGCTTCAGCCTTAATACAATATTTTTATAAGAGCACTTTATTTCATGATTTTTATGTTCACTATGCATATGATTTGTTGTATTTTGTATGAATGTCTGATATTTCTTTTAGCTTGGTATAAGGAAGCAGCAATATGCTAGGTTTACTATATAGT
The DNA here is from genome assembly GCA_036320925.1 of Automeris io. NCBI lineage: Eukaryota > Metazoa > Arthropoda > Insecta > Lepidoptera > Saturniidae > Automeris > Automeris io. The sequence goes on from JAUDJH010000018.1 coordinate 3,177,835, forward strand.
TAAATAAATATTAAATTGAACATTTTGTTTTAATTTTTTTAATATCCTATAATTAGGATGATTTCTGTTTAATTCCAGACAAAAAACTTTATACCTATACCCATACAGACCTTACATAGATTTAAAATCTAAACCTTATATTTTAATACTACTTTCATCAATCTTTCCTCTGTTTTTCACAAAAGAGAGAATAGGACAATGTATAGACTTCCAACAAAAAAGTTAATAATTGATTGATATAGGGATATTATTCTTTAATATAGCTTAATTCTACAGACACTAAAATATTAATAAAATAAATGTGGATTCAGTTACGTTTTCATATTTATTTTCCTTGTTGTTTTCAAAAATCTATTTTAATTAATACAATTTAAAAAAATGTATGGCAATTTCTTAATTTCAACTGTCCATTCAAATTCTTGGAATGTAAATAATTCAAATTATTTATTAAATAAGTGAGACAATAATTAAAAATAAGTGGCTATTCCTGCTGAAAACATATTCTAACAAAACAATTAGTAATCAATTTAAATGTGTTTTAATACTCTAGTATTTTTTACTTTGTTTTGGTGAACCTTTTGGAGTTAAAAAAACTCATCATAGCAAAAAATTATAAGACTTATAAAAATTATATATATAATTTTACTTAGATAGTTGTTGTTATCAAGCAGTTAAGAACAATATGGGTTTTAGGATCCACTAGAAGTGAAATTTTGTAGAACTAACTTGTAACTGCCTGTCTCCAACAAGTGACATCAATATTTGTATTTAGTTTTTCAAATAACATTTACTCATACATTTTTAATCTGGGTGCAAACTCTTAAGGATGATTATATACCACAAGTTGTAAATTCTTACTCTAGATTGCTAAACTATATCCACCAAAAGTTTTTAAGTAAATTTTGTCTTAAAAATCATATTAGAGTTTTCAAAAACCAATTGAGTTATATATCCAATAATTTAAAAAAATAACACCATCATATCAATTAACTTACTATATATTATTATGTTACCAAAATTAATAATATTTATGAATGTCCAAATGTTATAATATTTTGCATATCAAAACCAATGTGAAATAAATTTACAAACAATATAGAACTGCTCCAAAGCCCACTAATTATTAAATTAATGCCAACAGTCATCATTTTTGAATAATCACAGATTGGTCTTTGGCAAGTATAATTTAGAAAAATATATTTATATCATAAATTGAAGATAAAAATGTATACAATGATATTTTATGTGCACATAAAAATAATAAATTAATATAAGAAAATGTTAAACATATTTTGATGTTTGATCTCCTATGTAATAATATCTTTTCTGCATACAAAACATGTAATAATCATTATTTTTCTGATTCCTGTAATACCAAAGACAATACAAAGAACTAATAACTAGGTTATGCTCACGAATAAAGTGTTATGACACCTATAATACAAACTGAAAATCAACAAAACCATAAATATTACAAATAATCATGAAAAACACATACATAATACATATACATACATACATACTATACATATGTTATACATGTATTCCAGTTTTATTATTATTTATCAAAGCTTAAAAATCTTTTCTGTGTAACTATATTCTTAATGGTGTGAAAATATATTTGTAAGCATAAAAAAGGTACATGATTTTTGTTTTGTTATTGTGGTTTGATTGTACAAAACTCTGATCAGCTCTTATCATAAAACATTATACTTAGGTTCTAAAATAAGAACTGATTCACATTTATAAGTCTGTTTCTGTTTGAGAGAAGGCTCCCCAACGTCGATAAATGAAAATACCAAGTGCTCCAATAAGAAGAGCCACCAAAATCTCTGTTAATTGATCTAAGAATGCAACATTTGGTTCAGCAGAATCTAAAACCTCTTGCTCTATCTCTGGGACAGTCTCTTCTGTGACAGGTGCTTTTGAGTTCTGTTCTTCTTCTCCTTTGAATGCTATCTGATTTAAGACAGACTTTTCCTCTTCTGTGATTGGTTTCGCTGCAGTCGATGATAACAGTTCTTTAATTTCTCCACATTGGGGGCAGACCCAACTTGTTGATTTTTTAGCTAATATCTTACGCTCCGCAGGAGTGTAGTCAATGGATCCTATTGTTCCTTCAGCAGGTGTTGGCATAAAGGCGATAAGAGCGAGCAATGCTGTCCTGATTGACCATGAAGGTTGCCAGGTCTCTGGATGATGGCCCGAAATCGATAGGCAAATTTTTTTGTTCACTTCGAACCTACCGTTAGGAGTCAGAAGTATAATGTGCGGTGGATGCATAGGATATTCTTTGGGTAATAATATCCTACCATGATAAATACCGCCCTCAAACTCAGTACCTTTTGGACCCCGCACTGTAAAATGCCATTCGAATAGATTATCTTCCAAAGGTCTTGCACAATATTCTTCTGTGGCCTCAGCCAGCTCAATGGCTTCTCTCATTAAACGCTTTACACCTGGGCATTTTGTGTTGTATTTTTCACCCATTTCTGCCATGTTCTGGAAACTCCAAAACACGTATGAAATTGTTACACGATTATGTTATTCGTGACGCAATATAACAGTAAAGGTGCACGTAAGTTATCAAGGTAATTACAAGAAAATTTGATAACACTACTATTTTCTTTTTGTATACGACAAACTGTCAAAATAAATGTTGCCAAATGAAAACTTTTTTTTGTTCTATTTTCCTCTTCATGGGGAAAGCAAAGGCATACTGCCATGTCTAAGTCTTCCCGCCACGCTCCAATATCTCTATCGTTGTTTAAATTCAATCTAATCTATCTTCATTTCCTGTTTTTTGCACCATTTCTACTCACACAATATGAACAGCGAGGAAGACTATGTAGATTGGCAGGAAAACTCAGCGACTCAAGGGACGCATCACTCCGCTAGCTTTTCATCAATAAAAATTTGATTCTCCACCGCCATTTTATTGCTGCCCAAGCCCACAACACAAGCTTAGACAACAACTGAACACCCAGACAACCGCCACAACAATAAAACAACAATTATTTAACTAGAGTGCAGAAGAGATGCAACCACTCCGGCTTGAAGTTTTGCCGCCAATCCTGAAAACTGCTCTTTTATTCAGTTTTGTCTTTTTTAACAGTGAAGTAGGTATTAATATTTCGCAAATCATTGATTATTTAATAATAACTAGTAAGCATGGGACAAATTATAACAAAGAACGTATCTAGTGTTAATTTTATCTCTTTTACACACGTATTGTTGGTAAGGTGCTATCTCGGTGTACGTGGTTTTCATTCGTGACTGTTAAATAACCCGTGATTTCATGTTTTTATAGCGCTAATTACATGATAAAATAAACTTACATAACTCACCAGTAACTAAAAATCTTCAGTTAATAAGAAATAAAACTAATATCATATACAACACAGATCTAAAAACAACTTTAAAGAATATTTAAATTTTAACTGTAAATATTAAGGCTTTGTTTTAACAGACGTTATTTATTACAACGCAATAATAATAAAACTTTGTGATTCGTGATATTTCATTGGTGAGATATAAATATGCCGTGATAAAAAAGTAATAATTTTACGTTATCGTAGGAAAGATAAAAAATTGGTGCATTTCTGATTTGTTAAATGTTATGGCTGTATAATTTGCGATATTTGCCTCTCTCTTCTATTAGATAAATTTAAAGTAAATAATGTCAATTTGGCAAACAAAATAACCTATAGTAGGCTTTCACCATTTTCTTTGAAAACTGTAATAAATACACTCAAAAATCAGTGAATATTCTTCTCTGTTGAATTTTAAGAATTAGTGAGTAATTAATATGGACGGTCCACCAGGGACAGGTCCCCCAAATAATAATGGACCGATGCCTCCGCCGGGGATGCCAAACTTTCCTCCAATGCCACCGCCACCTGGAGCAATGGGGCCACCAATGGGTCCTCAAGGACCAATGGGACCTCCAGGTCCAATGGGTCCTGGAGGCCCCATGGGTCCTCCAGGCTCCATGGGCCCACCTGGGCCAATGCCTCCACCTGGAGTGATGCCGCCGCCAGGACCAATGCCTCCACCAGGAGCAATGCCACCGCCAGTACCAATGCCTCCTTCGACATCTTCAGGTGGACCACCAATGGGACCTCCGCCGCCAGGCATGGGTCCCCCTCCCCCAGGCATGGGTCCACCGCCAGGCATGGGTCCCCCTCCCCCAGGCATGGGCCCACCGCCAGGCATGATGGGTATGGGTCCACCACCTCCTGGCATGGGAATGGGTCCACCTATGGGACCGCCTGGCATGGGGCCTAGAATGCCACCAAATATGATGCGCGGCAAAGGTAATTTCAATAACCATAACATGGATATGGGACCACCTGGAATGGGCCCACCTATGGGTCCTTGGGATGGGCAAGGTCCACCCGGGTGGGGACGGCAGGGTCACGATGGTCCACCGGGATGGGAAGACCATGAGACAGAAGATGATGATGCAGAGGATGACAATTCAGATGGAATGCCAGGGCCCCCATCATCCCTGCCGTCATTGCTGACAATGAAAATTGATACTCCTGAAGAATTTAAGAGCAAGCAACAGGTTGTTGTGGGAGGACTTGTTTTACCAAAAGCTTTGGAAGAGGCACTTGCATATAAGGATCAACGGCAAGCGGCCCTTGGCAATGAAGAAGAAAAGCAGTCAGGTAAATACATTAATGTTATTTATTTTATACTAATTATGCCTGAGATTTCACTGGCATGTAATTTTCAATCCAATTACTCTTCAACATATATTAAAATGTTTACCAATTCTTACCTTTGCAGCATTAGCATGCTGCCCATAATAACATAAAAAGCATTACCTTGTTATACTTGAACATTTTATAAATATATGACTTAGTTACTAGAATAGGCTTCACAAAATAAAATGATACTTTTTTTATTTTTCTATGAGATCCACACCACTGCTGTGCATTACCATCAGGTTATGGAATAATTTTCTAGCCAGTGTACATTCTTCCTACTATGATATTGTGTCCTTTAAAAGAATTTTGAAAAGACTTTTGAGTGGGCCTTCATGATCAATATTTGTGGTGAGATGTAATCAATTTACCAATTGAATATTAAGAAAAAACAATTAATTACATAAAATTAAATACATCAAGGCAAGTTTGTAGGAAACATTCACTCCAAACTTGTTTCATTTAGGTTGCAAAATAGGATGCAGGCTTTATTTAAAGACGATAATATAGAACCTGTGTCCATACATAAGATATCAGAGGAATAGTTTCAAAGTTTACCTCTTGGATTCCGACTTACAAAAATTACACTTATAGTTCCAATGTAGTTTAGGAATACCATATACCTCTAGTATATAAGATACCTATAATATGTTCAATTTAATTTTAATTTGCATCCAAGAAACAATCTTTTATAAAAAGTGACTACCAGTTTTTTACTGTCTCCATATATTCTGCTCTCTGAACCATACGTTGATTCATTTTATTGATGATTTAAAAGTGCTTATAATAGGCATATTTCAATAAACTTATTGTGAGTTTGAGTTCTCGGGTGTTTTGGATGTTAATTATCAACTAATTGAATAAAGTCTGTGTAATTTTGTTTCTAGAAGAAGTAAAAGAGCCAGAAGCTCCTCCTGCTCCTGTTATCAGTGCAGAATATGATGCAGAAGAAGATGAAGTGGACTCAGATGATGACAATATACCAGATGCACCACTACCACCAGTTATTTCAAAACAAGAAGTAAATATCTATAATATAAAAATGAATCGCAAAATGTCTTGATAAGCGCGAAACTCGAGAACGGCCGAACCGATTTGGCTGATTTTTTTTTTTGTTGTGTTTGATGAAGTCGGAGGAAGGTTATTACGGAGAGAAAAATTTTAAAAAATCCCTGCAACTGTCTAAAAATAACACTTATCTGTATTCTCATACAAAAAATTCGTAATAATATTCAAACGTCAATTTGAACTTTAACACCATACCATAAAGTTTAAATGTCAGTGGACGGGTTCCGGGAAGGCAAAACAATTGAGTGACGTATAAATATTAATGTCAATTTTTGTCAATTTTTATACATATAGCATTAAGGCCAGGTTCCTTCAAACAATTTTCAAAAAACAGCCGATAGGCCAATAGGTTTTGGCAGAATAAAATCTGACGGGGAAGCTTTAGTTTTAGAGAAATAGGTCAGAACAAAGTCTGCCGGGACAGCTAGTTTGTTAATAAGTGCTACATTCAACAATGTATATTTAATGATCATTTTTGAACTTCAATAAAAAAAATTGATTCAGTTCAAATATTTGGCATAACAATATGCACTAATGAAGATATACTGTTTGGATGTAGGAGATAATCTTTGTATATCTGTCTGAGGGCTAATTCTCGTAGTTTAATTATTCTATGAAGAAAAACCAAACAAAAGAAAGACATGAATTGACAGTACTCTCATAACTTTGAGCTTAGTATATATTTAGTGTAACTTTAATATATCCATATATATCAACTAATCAAAATTTGGGAAATAAACAAAGTTGGTAAAAGATTGATTATAATATATGTATATTGATGTTGATTTTGGTTAGGAGAATTGCCAGATGCGATTTTAGTTATGCTAAAGACATATCCCAATTATAAGTTGCAAGTCCTTAATATATGAGAATAATTGGCCATCTTATTTTGAATGTTGTTTTCACCAATAAATAGAAAGGACCTTCAGGATGGAAAAAAAAAGTATACTATAATTAATTCTAACATTCTCACATGAATTGCACAAGTACTGTAAGTGTCATATAGATAGGCACTTACTTATTATTGTTCTTACAATAGAGCAGTTATCTTTTTAATCAAATCTAAATTCTGAGATTACATCCAATTAAATTAGTACTAAATACAAGCTTTTTCTTTCCTTTTTTCAGGCACTGGCCAATAAAACAAATAAGAATAAGAGAAAAAAGAAGAAGAAGAAGGCAGCAAAAAATAAACGCAAAGAAGAAGCCAAGAAAAAAAATGAATTGAAATCTAGTCAAGAGCAAAAATCTAGTGATAAAGAAAATGAAAAAGAAGTTACTATTGAGTAAGTTAATATTGTCACTTCTTTTTACATTTGTTACCTCATGATTTATATAATTAAATTAATCATTTCAATTGTTTATACTTGAATATGTTTACGAATTATATATTTAGGTAATGTTTTTTATATAGAGCTTAACAGCAGTCTTTTATTTTGGCTATTATTACAAGTATATTCTCTAAATAGAATGATTATTATCTGATGTTTGAAATCAAATAAAAACTTTAAAGAATAGAGAAAATAGTTGATAGTTGTATTAGATCAAGAAAATATTTTCTGGATCATCAGAGAAATTCAGACTCCCAAGCCCTGCTTGTAGCGAGAGTGAGAGCACCCTGGAGATTTCTGGACAGCGAAAGTCTAGCACGTTATGAGAGTCACTCTCACAATCTTATATAGGATTTTCACCCCGCTTATCAAAAATGTCAAAAAAATATTTAAGTAGAAATAAAACTGTATTATGATTTCTAGATATGTACAAGAAAACATTCAGTTTCATGAACTGGAGCCAATGTATAGGCAGTTCCACAGGATTTTAGAATCCTTTAAAATTACTGAGAAAAAAGATGATGCAGCCAAAGAAGAGGTTAAAGATGAGTCAAAACCTTCCAAACAGCAAGAAAAAGTACAGGATCAGTTTGCAACGGATGAAGAAGCCGTTGAGGTATGTCTTTCACAGCAGCACCTTCATATAAGAAATGTATATATTTCATTATTTTACTCAAAACAATTTTATTCTCATGCATTTATTTTAGCACCCAATTTACATGTTTTATAAATTAACTAGTCTTAGTAACAGGATAATAGCAACAAAATCCATAGTTGAAATAAAATATCTTACATAAAATATCACTGTTCATGAAAGTTACATTTTCAGCAATTGCGACATTGTCAACTATAGCTCCCTATACAGATTCTAGATGATTTAAAGTGGTGGGTGGCAAAAGTTTATTTTTCAACAGCTCCAAAAACATACCTTATGTGGACCGTCATGATAACAGCTCCTGTTAATGGGCTTCTCATCTCTTGAACAGTTACTGCTATTCTTATACACTGCATTTCCCATCAAGTGCAGTATATTCTATCAAGTCAATGTAAAAAAAGCAAACTAGTCTATCCTTAACGACTTAGCGGTTTTGTTTTTGTTCAGAAAAGCAAAGCAGACGAAAAAGAGCGTCTATCTAAGCGTAAATTGAAGAAGTTATCGCGACTTTCTGTAGCCGAGCTTAAACAGCTGGTGCCGCGGCCCGATGTTGTGGAGATGTATGACGTCACTGCGAGGGACCCCAAGCTGTTGGTCCAGTTGAAAGCACACAGGAACACTGTTCAAGTGCCGCGACACTGGTGCTACAAGAGGAAGGTATGTGCTAACAAGTATTATATAGGTTCATACTCTCAGGATCAATCTTCTTTTCCTTCAATATCAGCATTAAAATTTTACAGCAGTACAAGTTTAGATACGATGGATGATTGCCCGAACTGAGTCGTAAACACAATACACAAGGGCAAATACCGTCATAGTAACACGCTTCGGCTTGTCACGTTTTGGGATCAGATTGTATAACTCCAATTCTAGTCGCTCTATTATAGTCGACAGAAGAAAAAATTACTTCATATGGGTGTCTGTTTTCGTCAATGTCATGAAATGTAACTTTTTTCCAACTTTTTTACACATGATTAGATCGTTTATTTTCCAACATGGAAAAGTATATACATATATATATAAACAATAAATCTATATATGGATTATATATATATATATATATATATATATAATCCATAATATAGAATATAGGGAATATTATCTTAAATACTTAAAGGACTTTCCCTTCAAGTGACATAGCACTGAGTCATCTATAAAATTACATTCTTTTATGTTTTAAGAATCCAAATTTCGATCCTTAATTAGTAAAAGGAATTTTTCGTATAATAAATTTATATACTTTGTCACCAGTATTTGCAAGGCAAGAGGGGTATAGAAAAGCCTCCATTTGATTTGCCAGATTTCATAAAAAAAACTGGCATAATGGAAATGCGTGCGTCACTTCAAGACAAAGAAGAAACCAAAACATTAAAAGCTAAAATGAGAGAACGCACAAGACCAAAACTGGGCAAGATTGACATTGATTATCAGAAACTTCATGACGCTTTTTTCAAGTAAGTCAAACTTAATATGTTTTAACACAGACTATTATTTAATTCTGTTAATAATTACTGTGTCTATACAATATTTAGAACATCCGGTCTCTTGCTCTAATAAAAACTGCATTACAGGAGGCAGAAACTTCTCAAGTTGTTGCTATAAAACAAAATTTTATAAAATGTATATATTTCAAATCTACCATGTCGATAGACTCCACATATTTAGAGATACATGCAATGTATCATTTGAATCTCATAAATATTTTATAATAATGTGATGTGTAGAGGTATGTCTCTCGAAAACACCAGCTTCGTACTTGTACAAATGGTCTACAGGTCTATTTGTTTCTCATATACTTTAAAATAATTATCTTTTTGACGTCATAGGATATGTGTTTTGCATGGATAAATCATTTGCTATATACGGTCTAATAATACACAAAAAACGTAATAAAGAAACTTTTCTGAAAATATATCTTTGAGCTTTAGTTTATTTGTCATCATGAATGTTAATGAAATGACTGATCAAAAAAATATGCCTAAAGGACATACTTTTGATTCCATTGAGCACAGTGTGACAGCTGGGCCGTATGTAAATTTATCATCCTAATACAGGATTTCCAGTGAGACTGCGATGTAACGCATTCTGATAATTGGTAAGTGTTAACACTCTTACATTTTCTTTACATTCGCTATTATATTTTGACTAGAAATAAGAAGTTCTCCAATTCTTACTTTTGTTGTGTCAATGAATCATGAAAAGATCTTCCGGTGAACGTGTTTCTATTATCCTACTGTCCTACGATGTAGGATTTTTTAAACTAATTGAGAAGGAGATATTTGTACTGGCGATCGCGAGCTGGTAATTACCAGATTCTAAGGTTAATGTATTTTCTATATGTCCAAGTAGGATAAGGTAATGCTTATAATGCTCCAACAGGATTAATGCCACTAAAATATACATTGTAAACTTATTATTATAAGTCGAATCTCGAATCTCAAAAGCCGAGAGCATTCCTGAGGGCTAGAAACTCGTTTAGCGTGTGATTGGATAATTTAGGACTTACTGACCTAAAAATGTCATGTGCAACGTCCTGAGAACGGTGAACAGTAATATATAAGCGCAAAGTACATACAGTTGGTAATGTATTTCTGCTCACACCGAAAGTTATAAAGCGTGACGTTAAATTATTATTAATATAATGTAAAATGATGTACATACAGATGGCAGACGAAGCCGCGAATGACGATTCACGGCGATCTCTACTACGAGGGCAAGGAGTTCGAGACGCGGCTGCGTGAGAAGAAGCCAGGAGACCTTTCGGAGGAGCTTAGGACCGCGCTTGGTATGCCGGTTGGACCTGGCTCTCATAAAGTAAGATTATTTTAACTATCATAATTTTATTTACCTTTTGCGTTAGCATAAGGTGTAATAAATCGTCAGACTTACCATACACACCAGTTTGAGGCAATTAGCCCCGCTGCGGCGCCCCAGTTTGAGTATTGTCCTGATTTTAGGAAAAAATCTTGGATGTTTTGGAATTGATTTCAGGCTAACATTCTCTGTCCACGTTTGGTATTAATTTATTTCAATGTGATGTTTTCTGTTTTTCTTGCTTTTCGGCGATTTTGTTGCATAATTCGAGCATTTTAAATTGTCTTTTATTTCTAATTAAGACTTAAAATATTGTTTATCAGGATAGACTTTTCTTTAAATTTACATAAAATATGTAGGAAAAGCCTGCAATAATTGAAAACCTATAAAACTTAAATAGTTTCATAGAAAGATTTTTTTAGAGGTTCAGCATCAGTGTCTACTGATATTAAAAAAGCTCCATCAGCAACATCTCTTAATGGCACTGACTTTCTTGTAGGTGCCTCCGCCATGGCTGATCGCTCAGCAGCGTTATGGACCGCCTCCGTCATATCCCAACCTGAAGATACCCGGCCTCAATGCGCCCATACCGGACGGGTGCGCGTTTGGATACCACGCCGGAGGGTGGGGAAAACCGCCTGTGGACGAACTCGGCAAACCTTTGTACGGAGATGTGTTTGGACATCAGAGCAACGGGCAAGATGTATGTATAACGGCTTAATTCCAAGTACTTAGCTCGAAATATTTATTGTATTATATATATATTATTATTAATTATCTTGATAATGAAACACGAGCGGGGCCCTTGACGAAACGCAGCGCCACAAACTTCCTCTGTGGCATTAAGCTGATGGAGGGCCCGTTTCATCATTTATTTGTATATTGTTTACATTTTGGTATTTGTTATTTTGAGGTTAAATAATGATATATTTCATTCATAATTTACCCTTACAAAACATGTCCAATTCTAATTTTTCGGCTCTATTCGGCGTTTGTCCCTTTTAAAACATATTTCAAGTCATTTAGCATGATTAAGAGTTTACCTACGCTAACTAGAACTAATTGTGCATTTAGCTGAGTTTGATTCGAAATTGACCTCAAACACAACAGTGTTAACTCTATTTATTCAGTATGTACTTAGACAAAACTAGACTTATACTATGCGTTTATACTATGGGTACTACATAAAGATGTACAAACTTAAATACATATCGAGGGGTGAAAGGCTATTTGGTTTAAACGACAACTTTTGGTGATATAGTAATATATATATTCGGAATCTGCGTTTTTTACTGTTTCCAAATATATATATATCGCCTAATATATAGCCTTTCACCCCTCGGTATAAACAACCATGACTCGTGACAAGCTCATCACAGAAATGTCTACGACTACCAGGACTCGAACCCAGGACCTTAGCATCGTGAGTAGGTTTGCTACAAACTGCTCTATCAGGCCGAATTATTCCCCTTACACTGACACACGACTGAATGTGTGCAGTTAGCTTCTAGTTTAGTTAGTTCTTCTAGATTAGTTCCACAACGTTACAGTCCTCTTTTAAATTATAAAAGAAGTTAATTTCGAACACTGTTACCATATTTTACACAAAAATTTTGTTTATCGAAGCAGTTTAGTTTAATTCTGAGAATTTTTCTTTAACAGGACCTGGATGATTTGGATATAGACAGGACGATGTGGGGTGAATTAGAATCAGAATCTGAGGAAGAATCTGAAGAAGGTAAGTCTTGTGAAGAAGCAGTTGACTCTGATGCAAAGTAAAAATATACCCATAATATTTGTTACTAGAAACTTTAATTTGATTGTCATTCCATTTTGGATGTTCATATCGCATTCCTACTCCGTATATATTATCAGTGTTTACATATTCAGGATATATTTTCTACGTTCGGTGTTTATTTAAAATTGGATTTTCAAAATAACGTTGAGTACGCGAAGAGTGTATTCTACATTGCTTACTAACACTGTTCTTTTTTTATCTAGAAAGTTTGATTTTGTATTTGTTAAGTGTGTCAGATTCCTATTGACTAACCCCCCCCGGGGGGGATATCCCTCTAATCACTCCACCCAGACCTGGGAAACCAAAACCAAATTCATCCAGTCGCCCCAGGAGCAAATAGCCCTATATAGGCTTCCTCTCTGGGAGGTGTGGGTGTAAAGATCCCACACATCCTAGCCTTTATCACGGGCGGCGCGCCCGACACTGCGCACCACCTCCCACTCCTCGCAGCAGATTCTCACAAGTCTACTGCCCGGGACGATCTTTAAACTAAATCATATCTCACTAAGTCACCCTGTGCGCTTCATCAACATGCTTTAATAAAGTACAGTGTTTTAAACATATATATTTACAAATAAAAACTTTAAACCCATTGCGTTGTTCAGAGGAGTCCGGCGAGGAAGGTGAGAAGACGGGCGAAGCGGACGCAGCCGGACTGAGCACGCCGGGCGAGGGGCTCGTCACGCCGCTAGGACTTAGTTCCGTGCCGCCCGGCATGGAGACGCCGGACACCATTGAACTCAGGAAGAAGAAGCAAGACACGGACACTGAGAGGTATCTTACATGTACACTATGCGAATCTCATGCGGCCGACCGACGACAGGACACCGACACATAACAGATCACCACCCATGCGTTGTCAGATACTGATGGTCATGTTATTCCTTGTCGGATACTGGTGTGGTGATTTTTTTTACTTCGGAAAAATCCTTAGTCCTAACCGGGATATGAGTTACCGTATTACCGGAACTCCGTAATCCCGAGCGCGTGATTCTTTTAAGAAAGGGAGAGGGTGAAACAATACTTTCAGTCATTAACACGTCAAACGCCATGGGGGTCACCGGTGACCTCACCCTTCCTCTATCATAGCGCCATGGGGGTCACCGGTGACCTCAACGTATAGTCATATTCAAAATACTTTTTCTTGCCGCCGGCCATACTTACTGTTACTTTATTCGTACTCCGTGACCGGCACGGCGCTGTAGAACTATACTGCGCAGTGGGACAAACATACCTTGTAAGGAATTGAAAAAATTTAAAGATAGCGAAAAAAGTAACCAAAATAAAAATTCAGGATATATAATTCAAATCAGTAATTATTATTTAAACGAAAATTTAAAGGAAATGATGACAGCTAAGATAGTAGGAACGTAATTGAACTAGTAACACACGTTCTATCACCGTAAGCGCAAGCGCACTACTGGTGTAGCGGGTGGCCGGCGGGGTGGGCGGCGCTTTGCCTGGTACCGGAAAATATATTTTTTTTATTGGGGCGCCATGGGGTGCACCGGTGACCTCAGCTATGTATTTGACTGTAACTATGTAACCCATGTACAGAATTGAATAAAACTTATTTTCTATACGTATCGTAACTAGAGATGCCACGAATATTCGGCAACTATTCGGTATTCGGCCTATTCGGCCACTTTTTTTGCTATTCGGTATTCGGCCGAATAGTACGTACTATTCGGCCGAATACCGAATACCAAATCATGTACAAAAGGCGCGTTATATTACTCAAAATTATCTATTTATTTCCAAATTACAACACTTTAGTAATTAAAATTGATCAGTGGTAAGTTTTAATGGATGAAAATAAGCTTTTCAGCATTTTTTGGTAGCAAACGATTACGCTTTTCATCGTAAATGTTACTAGCCTCAGAATAACCTCTCACTAAACACAATACTTCCAGGAGAAGAAAGATAAACTTTAGCAAATTTCGAAAGGTTTGGGTATTGTTTTTCGTTTGTATTGGGTATTGTATTGTCTTTGCTGGCCGCGCCAACGCAACGAGGAAAACAGGTTGCAACTTGCCTTAATCCAGCTAACGCGCCCCCGACAAGCATGTATTCCATGCCGAATATTCGGCGCTTCGGCCGACAGCGTTGCCGAATATTCGGTATTCGGCCAATTCACTATTCGTGGCATCACTAATCGTAACATAATAAACAAATTACAACCAAAAGTATTTTTACGATTTTTAATTTTTTCTATCGGCGTTTAACGTGTTAAATATGGTTTCAATAAAATCTTCATTTATTTCTTATTTGCCTCTGTGACGCCACACTAATCCAACAGGACGCGTTAGTGGTTTTCTGCTAATATGTGTACGGTGGAATTAGAGAATGAAACTCTGGAGTATACTCCGAAGAGTAGAATGATTAATATGTCACGAAACACGTGACTACCTGTAGTTTAAATCTCAATACTTTGTATTACATGGTGTATGTCTTGTTTCAGTGGTGACACACCAGCACTGTACCAAGTGGTGCCTGAGCGTCGCGTTGGCCTGACTGCCGGCATGATGGCGTCCACTCACGTCTACGATATGAGCGCAGCCAATCCAGGTTAATATTACGTCGTTTCAACCTTAATAACTTTTTAAATTTTTTCGACTATTTATAGTTGAGCACCGTCACGAAGTGGTTCTCAGTGTGTTTATTATATGTCTTGTTGATAATAGATAGCAATATGCTAGCTCTGGCACCTGAAACCTGAAATTTTGATATTTTATAAAGTAATTGATTTATGAAAAAATAAACTTGTGCTATACTTTTTGTATTATCTTATAAATAATAAAATCATAATTAATATAATGATATATCGTCAAGCTATATCTCTTTCGGTGTAAGCAAAGAGATACATTAGTGGTTATATTCCTTTTGCGTTTATGCGTTGTGCCCAAGGTGACCAGTATCACGGCTCATCACCGTTTTCAGGGCACTTAGACATGATATTTCTATTAGATTCCATACCAAACCTATTAAATACAATAATATAAGGCTTTAAATGTAAATAATAACTCACATAAAAATTCACGAAACAAGTATTTTTAGGATATAGAACATATACGATTTGCTATACTTGCTACATTGTATTTGCTACACTATCCCTGTGTATCCTGACAACTAATAATTCATATTAGATATATATATATATATATATATATATATATATATATATATATATATATATAATCAAAAATAATATTATAAATTTATGTACTTTACTTTATAATTGTGTATTGTAGTTATGTATGTCATTGTTATTTTGTGTTAGGTACATGGAGCAGTTTGTCAACTACGGCAGCAATCAAAGTTTTTTCCGTTTTTTATTCTGTAATGTTAATCTGGGTAATTAATAAATAAAAAATTGCATTGCCGCAGTTTGTAACGTCTGAGGACGTGTGTGTGTAGGCATGGATGGGCCAAATGTAATCAGATTAATAAAAATTATTAACGATTACATATTACGTTTTTTCCATTGATATGACTGCATTTTGCTCATTTATGTTTTAAACACTACAAAATCCCAGATTGTATACACATTTATCATTTCTTAATATTTTAAATTGATTTCATCATGATTACAGAGCAAGAAAATTATAATTACCACTATATTTTGTAATCGTTTCGTTTTGTAATCAGATTACATTTTGCACATCTCTGTGTGTAGGTAAACGCACCGCCGCGGCGGAGAGCGGGGCGGTGAGTGGCAGCGGCGGAGCCGGCGCGGGCGGAGTGGATGTCGCGCTCGACCCCTCCGAGCTGGAGCTGGAGCCTGAGGCGGTGGTGGCGCGCTACGAGCGACAGTTGCGCGACCAGCGCCCGCAGGATCACGAGGACCTCTCAGACATGCTCGCGGATCACGTCGCCAGGCAGAAGGTATTTAAATACATCTTCATTTCCAAAATCAACATATATTATTATTATCATTCGTTGTGTCGTCCCACTGCAGGACCAAGGCCTTTCTTCCCTTTTCTACTTTCGGCTTTTTAGCACCATTTCTTTAAATAGGTTTCCAGCTCGTCCCGCCATCTCAGTCTAAGGGTGTTAAAGTGCAAAAAAAAATACTCGAATGAGATAAAAATTTATTAAATCTTTTGCTGTTATTGTAAAAATATAAACTATTTATCGCATAGGAAATGAAATATTCACGAGAAACTATATTTGATGTTGCTCAACATAAGACAAGGTAACTATATCTTATGAGACTATTAAGTTAACTTTAGAGCAAAGGTTTGTTAACAATGTCCAGCTTATTTCCTTATGGAAAACTTGGCCCACTTTTTAAAATATATTATTAAATGGGTATGAAGGGTGATGTGTTCGTCTGCAGTCCCTAGAATTGTGTACATGCTATTTTTTGCAAGCCTATATTTCGTGACCTAAATTTTTTATTAATACTTGCAGGAGTTTTTAAAGTACCGTTACAATATTGCCGACCGGAGACCGTGTAATAATGTTCAATTGTTCTTACTCTTTACAGAATAAACGGAAGCGCCAGCAAAATACTGACTCAAAACAAACAAAGAAATACAAAGAATTCAAATTCTAAAAATGACTACTTTTAATAATTGGTGTTCTATTATATTTTATTTGATAGTGAATGTGAATTCCAATTCTGGAGAAATTTTTTTTATTAAACTTTAGGTATCATTAGAGTATAAGTAATTATATGTAAGATATACTCTGGAATAAAGAATTATAAACACATACTTTGTTTTATGTCTATTTATTAAATCTACACAAAATAACAGTTTATATAAATGGTTCTGTTGCATACTTTATGTGGAATAGGGCTAACGGGTTCAGTATTACCAGTTAAATATGGCATGAGGCTTTAAAAAAATCGGAAGAGTACAAGCGGGCGTAATTAATTGACCGGCAACGCAATAACAAATAGTTGGTAATAGGCGACGTTAATCACTAACTATAACGTGGGCTGTTAACCTGCTATAGTAAAGATGGCACAAATTAAAATTTCTGACCGTCCCAGGTAATGTTTCGATTCCTACTTCGCTAAACATTTATGGATGTTTTTCTTTCTGGCGTATTTGCAATTATTTTGCTCTTTTTCGCAATGCTCTGGTATGCTACATGATAATGAAAAAGATTCATACATATTTTGCGAACCACGAAATATTAGCTGAAGACACACCATTATTTTTTATTTATATAATAGACGCCCTTTGTCGTTGTATACATAAAATCGGTTATTATCGGTAGACAACACTATATCATTTGTTCGATATCACTCTTCAGTCTCCGTCTGTGCCCCTCACTAATAAAAAGTTTTGATTATTATTTATTAGTCTGTGGTTTTGATTTGGACTTCGTACTCAAAAATTCTTGTTTTTGTTAAATTTTCGTTATTTTTTGTTTTTAATAACTATATTTAAATAAAAATGTCACGTGTCCTAGTTGGTGTTAAAAGAGTTATTGATTATGCCGTAAAAGTAAGTTTCACCTATAAGTGCAAAGGTTACTTTAATTATTGTTAATTTACGTGCTTTTCTTAACTCATAATTAGAGAATTTATTACATAATAATTAATTAAGTATTCTAATTTATCTAATACCGAAAACAAAGCATGATAACAAATCACAGCATTAACCCATTATCAATGGATAAATTTGAATTGAATTTTGTAACAAAACCGATAACATTTTATTTAAATCATAATTATCTTAGTTATAATTTAGTTATGGGCCCCTGCGTTATTGTAACCGTAAAAAATATTCAATTAAAAAATTCCTAACGAAACCTATTAATGGGGGGCTTTCACTAATTTTACTTCTCACAGGTAAAATGTTCAAATATAACCTTTAAAATAACAATTTCGTAGAATTTTTCAAAAGATTGTTTTCATTAAAATGACCTTGGTGTTTAGATTCGTGTAAAACCAGACAAATCTGGAGTAGTAACAGAAGGTGTGAAGCACTCTATGAATCCCTTTGATGAGATTGCTATAGAGGAGGCTGTTCGGATGAAGGAAAAGAAATTAGCAAGTGAAATTATTGCTGTATCCTGTGGACCAACGCAATCACAAGTAAGTTGTTGATATAAGTTGACATTATTTGGTGAGACACACTCCCACATATTACATAGGTTTTTGTGGTTTATTTGTAAAAACCTAATGATAGTGAAATGAAAAATTATTATTGAATAATAGATGGAGAGCCTGATGATGAGCTAATGTGTATATGTCTAAAAATTGTCATGGCTAAATAATAATGTTTGGTTTATTAGTGTTTTTGTGATAAGGCATTACTTGGATAGTTTATGAAAGCAGCTTTAAGTATTGATTATAATTTTATATAGCTTAGCTATCAAACAATATTGTATTATTTTTTCAGGAAACCCTCAGGACAGCTTTAGCCATGGGTGCAGATCGTGCTATCCATGTGGAGATAGCAGGTGCTGAATATGAGACACTCCAGCCAATCCATGTTGCCAAGATCCTAGCAAAGCTGTCTCAAGATGAAAAAGCAGACTTAGTTATTGTTGGGAAGCAGGTAATATTATTTCCAATATTATTTGTGTAAAGCATTAAGTGGAAAAGCATTTAATAAGTTATATATATGTATAAAAAATGGAATCATGTGTATAACTACTATTATTTCTGTTCTTTTGTGGTAGTGTACAGTTTATTTTCATCAACACATTTTTAAAAATCTACAAGCAAACTCTTGACCTCAGACACACCTGGTAAAGGTAAAGACAAGGGTGATCATCATCACCATCCATTCTATCGGAATGTGTTTGCCCAAAAAATATCTATTCACTCTTCTCTTAAAGGCTCTCAGGTAATAACAACATGGAAATATGGGTAAAAGAAGCATATTCTATTTCTTGGCTGTTTCCATTAATAATGAAGAAGTGAATCTTTTATAATTATAATTTGTTGTATGGTTAATGGATAATACAATTACTGATTATAATTTAATACTTATTACAGGCAATTGATGATGACTCAAATCAAACTGCACAAATGACAGCCGCTTTGCTCGACTGGCCTCAGGGGACCTTTGCCTCTAAGGTAAAATATTTAAAACTTGTGGTAAAACTAGTTTACAAATATCGTTATGACTTGTTAATCTTAGACTTTCTCTTTATTATTAATCGAATCTTGCAAGCATGTATCCCATGCATCCTTACAGCTGCCATACTAAAAAAAAAAGTTCTGATGAAGGTATCCGCTGAGTAAACGTTGCCACTGCCAAATGCCTAGTGACGTTTTACTTTATCCTTTCAAGTCAATCAACACTCTACATACAAGAAAATTTAAATTTTAAGCAAGTTCACAAAGAAATATTTAATTTGTAATTTATAGATAGCATTTTAATTTCAGGTAGAGAAAACCGATTCTGGCCTGACAGTGACGCGCGAAATTGACGGCGGGCTGGAGGTAATAAAGACCAAGCTGCCTGCTGTCCTCAGCGCAGATCTCAGGCTAAATGAGCCTCGATACGCTACACTGCCCAATATTATGGTAAATTTACAAAACAATATCTGCTATAAACCTCTGCAAAAATGAATAGAAATCTATGAAAACTGAATTGTTTCCCTATAAAGGAGCACTAATAAAATGGTGCATTTTATTATCGAACTCCTAAATAAAAATAGCTTGGAAACCTGCCTGCTCCTAATGATTATCCTTCTTGGTATACGTCACCAGTCCACTGCTATTTCAGTTTGTTAATCCGGAAATATATTTCGATAACTTTCATTCAGTCTGATAATCTTAATTTGGATTTTATATATAGCTAAAATATTTACAGAAAGCCAAAAAGAAGCCTCTGAAGAAGGTGACAGCGAAAGACCTTGGCGTTGATCTGGCGCCGAGAATTAAGATTGTCTCCGTCGAAGATCCACCAGTCAGACAGGCTGGCTCCATCGTGCCTGATGTAGATACACTCATCGCTAAGCTCAAAGAGGGTGGTCATATTTAACCATCCACTGAAAAACCAATAAACCATTTTTTTATTTGCTGTGAACCAACTGTCTCAGAGTAGTGAAATATATTTTTTTAGTCATATATATATATATATATAATCGGGGAAAACATTTGTAATACAAATTTATACGGAACCATGTTTAGTATAGATAATCAAGTGTGATGTTAATAAATATACTGTTTTAAATTATACACTTTAATCATACTTGATATTTTTATTTTCCATCATAAATATAAAAAATGAATTACAACAGAAATGTATAAAATTGCTGAGTCACAAAACTCTGGAACATTTCATTGCTTTAAAACATATTTGAGAATTATACAAATTACACTACAATTTTAAAGTTTAACATACAACTTAATTAATACCCATTATTAACAGAAATAATCGCTGTCCACTAGATAAATGGTGGCTGAGTGGACAAACATCACGATTTGATGGCAACACTATGAATAAGATCGCAGCAGAGATTGACGTCTAATCTTTGAACGCGAGTCATTGTGTTCCCGGTTTCTTTCTACGAAGAATTGCTGATTTGTCGTCGTCTCTTCTGGACGTGTTATTCTTGTTTTTTAGTTTGGTGGTGGGTCTGCTCTCCAACAAGATACCCGGATGGTAAAGTGCTGCGAGGAATTGGTAATTTTTCTAATACTGTGGGATAGAGTGCCTGTCGATTTGACTTTAATCAGAGACTATTGAATACAAAAATTTATTAACGACTGGGTCAAAAGGACTTGTGTCCAGGGCCGTAAAACTTCATATTAACTACAAACGATCGCAACAGCGTACATGACCTAAACGATGGTGGTGATCATGATTGTGGTGGTAAGGCGATAGCCCGAACTGGGGCATGACCACAGTACACAAGACTAAAGACCTTCATAGTGACTGGCTATGCCCTGTCGCGTTACGGGTTCAGCTTGTGTACATCCAGTAACTCGTATACCTAGAGATCTTCAGTCGTGGTATATGTAGGCCGACATGACGAAGACTCAAAAGACATTTGTCTTTTCATAGTCAATTTCATTTTTGGACTACACCGTACTACAATTGGCGAGCTAGTGTAAAAGAACAGATCCAAAATCATTCGTGTATTTTTCAAGATATGTGTTGCTTACTATATGGAGCCATTTTAGTTTAATCTTGAAATCAGGCCTAGCAAAAAATCTCCGCTACGTTAGACCGACCAAATTAAAGCACTGATCAACGCGACGGTAAATGAAACCGCCTGCCAAGCATCAATCCAGGTTCAATGGAAAAGCTGTAGTACTGCGCGCCTTCAATGAATTTCCCTGATTATGACTGCATTGTCAAGAGTAAGCGACTAAGAAATTTCATTTTCTTAATAAACCGTTTTAAAAAGCCTGTTTTAACTGAGCTTCTGCAAAACTAAGACGAAAAATATTTAAAAAAAAAAATGTACGATCGCATTTTATCACTCAGCCACCATTCAAAAATAAATTTTACACATATCTACACATGGTTAATATTTATGCTCCTCTAAAGGAACGCTTAGTAGAGATCAATTATTGGGAGTTGGGTTTGGTAGTCAAAACAGTGACTTACTAACACTACTACACGAGGCTACCAGAAACAAAGTAGTTAAAGTGACTAAATATTGTAAATTCTAAGGCGTTGTCCTACGTGAGTTACAAGCTATGAAGCGATGCGATGCGACACATTATGCGCGACGTCCGTGTATGTGGCTGACACGATTTCAGTTCATTTCTATTATAGTAATCGAAAAGTATTTGAATGGTATTAAAAAACACTTAAATCACTTTCATCCAGTTTCAGAAGGACATTGAAATTTAAAACTCGTTACAAAGAGCATATATGAAACTTCGTTGGTTTAACAAAAATTAAGAAAACAATTTTCATTTTTTATACCCAAATCTCTTGTCGCCGCGCGAAATACAAGTACGGACGTCACGTAGTCACGGCCAATTTTATGCGACCGCGTAGTCCATGTGTAGGTGGAAGCTACTTATAATATTTTTGTAATATATCGCTTCGCATCCTGTTCCGGTTGCTTTTATGCTTACGTAGGACAATGGGTCACCCCTTGTGGCACAATGATCGTTTAATTTCGCTTTACGAGTTATTTTCATTGGTTGATGATAACTCTGTCGAAATACAGCATGCGTGGACTCCCCGCAGACGAAGTAACGACTAGTAAAGTCGACAGCGCAGTCGGTACACCGTTTGCAGAGACCTATCGTATAAAAGCAACTTGTGAAACGTACGTTGCAGGTTCTCTTTATACCGAAATCGTTACTAATCACTTAATACAAACGAGTCCCGCATGAGAGTCCATTTGACTGATGTAAATGAGCCTTTGAGTGGTGTCAAAGTATGGGGTTAGGTAATAATGATAATGTACATACATTAAGTAATCTAATATTGTATGGATGTCGAGTCTACTTTCAAAAGTATCGCCGTCAAAAGATGAACAAAACGTGGACAATTCCGAGTCAGTTCACTGACTGACTGACGTGAAGACTGACGCGGAATTTCTTTAAATTATTAAAGGCTGAAAGTTGGTTTGTTCATTAGTGTTATCATATCCTATGGCGTGCATCCCGTAACAGCATATAAAACCTTGCCTTATACTTGAATATTTGTATATATAGTTTTAAAATTTGGTTAAATTTGGATTCTGAGACCCAAATTCTGTTAATCATTAGATTTTAAATAAATTAATAAATTAACTGCCGAAATTAATAACTTATCTATCTTTAATTCGTAGGCTAATAGTTACACCTGTCCCTTTCAAACCTTTTTACGGGAAAAGATATGTACTAAAGTAACTCATTTAGGGTAGGGGATAACATAGGTTATTAATTTCGGTCATATATAACCAAGTATAACAAGATTATACTTTTATGGGATCGTTTTTCATGAACTTTATATTAGATTCGACGTCCATGCACTTTTAATTAAATTATTACGATGGAATGACGCCTTTACAGCATCTCTCTTTCACCGCGCTGCTAACTCAGGCGGTGCACAACATTTTTAATCCGATTATAGTAGACATCAAATTTCGGGAGTTGGGTTTGGGAGTCAAATCACCTACTTCAATATAAGGCCACCAGAAACAGAGTCGTCCAAGTGCCCACTGTGCGAATGCTAACATTGTTTGTAATAAAAATATCTTATTGAACACTTTTAAAAGTACACTAAATAAATTGTTCTTTAGAAATCAATACATGATTATTTCCGGCGACGGAAATCATCGTGGGTAAAGCGGCACGGGTTATAAAAATGTCTTGTGAAAGTGCTCTGAGAACGGCGATCAGCTGCGCTACTGATCACATATATAGCAAGACCAGTGGCGTGCTTCCCATATAAGCATTATCTTGTTATATTTGGACTTAACACATATATTGATTTAAAATTTGATCCAATTTGAATTCTGGGCCTCTCATTCTGGTAATCACTTGATTTTAAGTACATGTATTTATTAAATGTTCACTTATAACAAAGGTTCTACTTTTTATGCTATTATGGGATGCACGACCGACAAAAAAGCGCAATGTTAATATAGCTATATGTATCTCGGCTTATATCCAAATAAATTATATAATTATTTTATTAAAACTAGTATTTTTATTGGTGTTCGCGTATGTATATTTATTTACAAAATTTAGAAATAAAATTTGAGTCATAATAACTTAAAACTATATTTATAAGGCGACAGCTGGCACGCGATTTCCTGCTATACGATAGGAGATCAGCTAATCACGTGTAGAAGATGTTGCAGATTGCGCTAACATGATTGTCTAGATGCAGTGATGAGCAAATATAACAACAAAATAAAACCAAAGAAGCGCTTGCATGTTTTTCTTTTTAATACTTTTAAATCCATCTTCACAGCTTAGAGTAAATCAACTGTTATGGAGTAAAATAAATTTATTATCACCAGGCCACTAATTCACTGTTAGACATAAAATTCTCAGGACTCAAGTCTGATGAAGCTACGAAGGCTTTACCAAAGCCATAGTACTAGTTAGGCCAAAAATAAAATCTCTTAAAATTTCATTCTTTGACTACTGTTTCTGGTGGCTGGCTATAGATAAACGCTAAGTTTATTTTTTTAATACAAAGCCTCGCCGCTATAAGGCTGATACCAGACTATCTTCCCCTCGAGGCACCCTGTCACTAGGAGGTGGTATCGCGGGCTGAACTTGGAGCTAACGACGAGGTCCTGGTGGATGCCGAGGCTCTGGCCCACGTCCTTCATGAGCTTGGGTCCTTCAAAGTTCTCGACACAGTGAGACAGTTCGCTGCAGTCCTCGTTCAGCGCCAATAGTCTCATTCCGCGGCCGAATGGCGAGCATATTATGCGGCCGTCGGCTGAGAAGCACAATTCCTAAACAGAAATTACTCACATTTCGTACAATTGTTTTTTTTATCCTAACACGGCACAGTGACAATACCATACATGGTGAGCATTGAAAATATTTTTCTCCAAAACAAATGGATGCGAAATGTAAATACTACATTTTGCGGGAAATTGGTGTCATCTTTGCCACATAATAAAAGTTATATGCTACAAATGCGATTTTGTAGAAAATTTAAGCTACTTTAATTGATAGAATCACCAAACTCTTATCCTGCAGGTTGAAACAACTACAGGGAGATCAAGCTGAATATGTATTTCTATTCAACCGACTTTAATAAACTGGTAATATTACAGAGGCTGTACGTAAATCCATATTTGAATTCGCCGGTTTATACGATAAAATAGTAACTTTCTTACAAAAAATAAATAGATACCTTTTGTGTCATATTTTTTAATTTTCTTTATGTTTTGTATGTAGTTTTGTGAAGTCCGATCTGTGACCCAATTAAAAAATATAGACTATGAAAGAACCAATGTGATGAAACCGCGTTTGTGGAGGATTTTCCACCACAATATGGGAATGAGACAGCGATTAAGAATTGGCTAACAATCCTAGCCCCGATGGTGTGTCTCTCGCGTACAATGCGTTGCACTAACCTGGCCGACGGCACTCTCGCGGTCCCAGCTGGTCAGCTCCCGCGGCAGGTGGTTCCGTCCTGCTCCGCTCGTCGGGCTTAGCGCAACGTATGTAGACTTGATGGGTGAGGAAAGTCAACAACACTTGCCGGCCGGCTAAACGTTCGAACACCACACTCTGCGGTTTGTATTCCGACGAAATGCTGTCCACGATGCCGCGCGCTCGCACGATGCACCTGTGTCTTTCCTCCCGAATTTATTCTATTGCGTATGAGAATTAGCAATTGCTTGCTCCGGTAACGTTTTTCGAGTGACAGATTGACAAGTCGTGCACGCATCGCGCCATCCATAAGGTGGCGCTCGCGACACATTTCGAGAGCCAATCATGTTAGGCCAAATTCGTGAATGAACTTTTACGGTTACGAAACATTCCGCCCACCAAAATACAACTGATTGTATTTTCAAAAAATACTAACGGTAACTGAAATTAAATGGTAATTACGCTAATTAGACATGAATGTGAAACGAATAATATGAATCAAAGCTAAAAATTACGAATCAAAACTATTAAATAAACAAAATAAAATGATTACAAAACTAAAATGAAAGAAAACGGTATAAGTGAAAAATGTTAGTCGCACTGATCTGGCAGTGGACATAGTTTGAGTAATGGTCTCTTAAAGAGAGAACCCTTCGCTGTGCGAATTGTACCAACACGCACTACATTGTTCAGTTCAGGGTGCAGTCCTACTACTTGAGCGAGAGGCCAATGCAACGAGATGGTATTTTTCGTTGTAACGATAACAATTGAAGGTTTGCAACGCGTTTTCCGTTCTATACGTTGAGTATGCAACTGTAGATATTCAATCTTCCAGCGTTTGCAAAAGTTTTGTTGGATGCACTGAATGAGTTGCCACCGACCTAAGCGATTTACGTTCACAGTAGTGGCGTTACGAAAGAGTAAAGCAGGATGCGTATGCTTGTACTTAAGCCTAGATCTAGAAAAACGTCCGCCAAAACGAAGAACTTCACGGTTGTTAAGAAACGGATTGAGGTTACGCATGGGTTTCATAAGAGTCCTGTTCTTTTTCAAGCGAGCGATGTCATCCTGAAAGCTCTGCGATTGAATATGTTTGACGAAGACAAGTAAAGCATCATAAAGTTCAGAACGAGTAAAGAATAAGTCTAATGAACGTTTATGCTTGGTACCAGTTTTGAAAGTGAACCTCAAGCGATACGCCATTGTTCTTTGAATTTTCCTCAAGGAAGAAAACTTAGAAAGCAGCGAATCGGTAATTGTTGGGTCTTTACGCGCTACTAAAATATGAAGGCGTTCTTCAGGGAGAACGTCAGTATTTTTCACTGGTTTCCAATCACTACTGTCGTCAAAAGGCCAAGTAAATGAGGATTGTAAAGGCCTCGTAGAACCCGCCCACCATAATGTATCAGGATTAAATCGAATAGGAAAGTGAAGCCGAGAGGCGCTGTCTAACCGTTCGAAAGCTACGAGAGGACTCTGAGCAGGTAAGTCAACTAGCCAGTTACAGGACGATTTGCAGTTGCCAGTGGACTCACGTTGTGGCGTGCTAAAACTTATCGAAGATGTTTCTTGTGACTTGCGAAGTACTCTGAGATTAAATTCACCTTGCATAGGCACAAGTGCGATGCTACATTCTATTTTATTACCAGTAATCGTATCACGATAATTTACGCAGTGTTCTGCCTCGGTCGAAAGTGTATTAAAGAGTAGTGGTGAATTTTCGGATTCCCTACAATTTTGATTTTGCTCATGAGATGGATCGTTCACCGTTACCAAAAACGAATGAACTGTCGAATTGTTATTATGTTTATCACTAACATTGCCGAGCAAAACCCACCCAAATATGGTGTTAAACGCTGAAGGTTGGTTCGAATCTCCGCATATTATACTACCTGGAAGTAGAAGTGACGAAAAGATTTCCGCACCTAGGAGTACGTCGATATTTCCAGGTGTATGAAAGTCAGGGTCTGCTAGTTTTAAGTTCTTCAGGTGTTTCCAAGTAGAACTGTCTACTCTAGCTGTGGGCATTTTACCGCAAATGTTAGGCAAGGCTAGTGCATCGACGCAGAATAATTTCTGACCCTCGATGCCGATCTGAAGCTTGACGGTACCTGACACCTCGGCAGGAGATTGACCCAAGCCTCGAATGGTACGTGAAGTTGATACACGATTGAGTCCTAAGCGTTCAGCTGCACGGTCGGTAATGAAATGAGCTTGACTACCAGTATCAATAAGTGCACGTAACGATTGAAATTGGCCAGTAGAATCACGTACATTAATTCTAGCTGTTGATAAAAGTACCATTGAATTTACAAACGATCCGCCCACCATACTTGTACTTATCTGAGCGCAAGTAACCGCGTCGTTGGCTTCAGATTCGCGTAGTGGAGAGTTGGAGTTCGGATTTGAGACGTTGGAATCTTCCACTCCCCGATGAAGTAATGTATGGTGACGTAGATGGCACTTTTGACATTTAAAAACAGACTTACAGTTTTTCAGATTGTGTGAGGATTTAAGACAATTAAAACACCAAGAATGTCGTTTGGCGTAATCAAATCGTTCTTGGACGGATAAACTACAAAACGATGTGCACTTATTAATTGGATGACTCTCTCCACAGTACGCACACTTGAATGTAGACCCACTATAATAAGACGCTTGTGATGTAGGCGCGACATTTTTCATGTGCGGCACTCTGGGCTTTGTAACACGAGGCTCAGGTTCCACGTTAGAGAACAAAACGGATGACGCATTCTTCTTTGAGATGTTTGATTTGTTAGAAGTAGTAAAATGTGAATCACGAACTAGAGCATTGCACTTTGCATAAAGAAAATCGTTTAAGGTCGAATAACTAGGAATTTCAGAAGATGGAGATGTTTGTTCGAATGCGCATCGTAATTTTGAGTCTAATTTTGAAAGGAGAAGATAGCATAATATAAAATCCCATTGTTCGGTTGGTAAATCCAGCCCATGTAACATGGTCAGATTTTCGTTGAAGATGTCTAGGGATCTGCGAAAGCTAAGCGGCGAGTTCAATTGGAGATTCGTCTCTAACATCTCCTTCCAACAAGCAAATGCTAGTTCGCGTTTATTACGATAGCGCTCGATTAATTTATTATATGCTGCCCTGTAATAAGGACCTGTCACTGGATACGTACGAATGAGACCTAAAGCTTCACCAGAAACAGAGGAAATCAAATAATGCATTCTTTCGGTATCCGATAGTAGCTTGTTTTCATGAACGAGTGTGTTGAAAACGTCGTAAAACTCAGGCCATGATTTGATGTCGCCTTTGAAGTTCGGTATGTTCACTTTAGGTAACTTGGCTCGAAAGACATTATTTGAATTATCCGGTAAAGTTTGATTTAAATTACTGGAAGAGTTAACTTCACCAGTAAGTTGCCGATGTATCGCTAAGATTTCGAAATGATTGTCATCAAAATCCGATCGTATAATATCCTCACTATCTTCTGAGTCGCTATCAATAACGCTAATTATGTCGGCATGTGCATCTTCGAAATTATTTACGACCTTTTCTAACTCTGAGAAATATGCAAGAAACTTATCTAAGTTTCTGGCATCCGATGTAGTAGATTGTGCAACCTCTAATATTTTCGCTACACGATTAAAGGCTAAAGTACGCTTGCGACGTAAAGCAGGCAAATTATCTTTTGTTTCAATTGATTTAGGACGGATACTATGAAGTTTCTTTGTTTTATACATCCTGTATATTAATAGAGCAAAGAAAAACGAGTTGAAACGGTTATGTATAAAACGATTATACAACAAAGAAATGTGCAGTATAATAAACAACAAATAATTACTACAAAATCACAACTCACAACAAACTTGAATAAAAATGTTCAAAATATATTATGATTATTGGTTACTACGATACGAAAATGAATTGAGCGCAATTAATAAATATTTATTTTTATCTACCCGATAAATTGAAAACTATTCTAAAACGATATGCAATATTATTGTAGATTGAAAGTAAATCATCCACTGAAACAAGTCGTTGTACGTTTACCGAATTAAATGAATGAATTTAAACGTACATATCGATAAGTCAATGAAACAACTCACTCAACGATTTAAATTAAATATTTTATACGTATACCGATTAATTATAAGAATTTATACGTAATAATATATTAATTTGTTAATAATGCATCATCTTAGAACATACGCATTGCACAAATATATTCATAACCCAACAACAAATGTAAAAATAATGTAAATGTAATATGAATAAACTTTGTTAACGTAAGATGTAAAATGATTATACGGCTAAATCACGTTGCATATGCCTCCGCTCAAGTATAGCACTACAATGCAGACCACGCAAATTGTTTGGATTATAATGATAGATTTTAAAAAGAATGTTAAAATCATAATAAAATTGAATGCCAACACGATTGAAATGAATTTCTACCTATTTAATCACGGAAAAGTATATTTCGTTTGGTGTTAAATGGTATAAATTCAAAGATATGACAAAAAAAAAATATTTTACGAATTATCTGCACTAAGTTAAGATGGCGTAATAACAAACGTAACAAAGAAATACAATATGATTATACTTTGGTGGGTGACGAATGATAATTTTGAAAATGTATACGTTATGTTTTGAATTTATTTTAATAAGGACTGAGCGATATTTAGGCTAAAGTCCCGGGTTTTTCGGCACCAAAAATATTGTGATGAAACCGCGTTTGTGGAGGATTTTCCACCACAATATGGGAATGAGACAGCGATTAAGAATTGGCTAACAATCCTAGCCCCGATGGTGTGTCTCTCGCGTACAATGCGTTGCACTAACCTGGCCGACGGCACTCTCGCGGTCCCAGCTGGTCAGCTCCCGCGGCAGGTGGTTCCGTCCTGCTCCGCTCGTCGGGCTTAGCGCAACGTATGTAGACTTGATGGGTGAGGAAAGTCAACAACACTTGCCGGCCGGCTAAACGTTCGAACACCACACTCTGCGGTTTGTATTCCGACGAAATGCTGTCCACGATGCCGCGCGCTCGCACGATGCACCTGTGTCTTTCCTCCCGAATTTATTCTATTGCGTATGAGAATTAGCAATTGCTTGCTCCGGTAACGTTTTTCGAGTGACAGATTGACAAGTCGTGCACGCATCGCGCCATCCATAAGGTGGCGCTCGCGACACATTTCGAGAGCCAATCATGTTAGGCCAAATTCGTGAATGAACTTTTACGGTTACGAAACAACCAACCTTGATAAATCCTTTGCCCTCGTTGGTCTCCTCGATAAAATAGAGCAGCCGCTCGCGATTCTGTCTGATGTAATGGTTGGTGGGCGGCGGATCGTCACCAGAGCTCGGCTGCGGCGTCTGTCCCGACGATGACGGATATATACTGCAAATGATTTATTGGTGTTTAGAATACATAATATACAAACATAGATAATTTAAAAAGAGGTTTAGATATAAACAATTTGTGCACATATTGCATTTTTTTTTGGTAGCCCGGTGGAAATTCTTCGGAACGTCAGGGGACTGGTGAGGGCCACTCCCACTGTGTGTTGGACTTGTATCGATTAAAACCACCGGGGTGCCAGCACTGCCTACTCTTCGCCTTCGCCGGGCCTGGGGATCCAGATACTTCCGAGGGCCCGGGGAGCGAACAGATTGCATCCTATCACGTAAAGACCCGATACTCATATATTATGGAGAAAATAATAATATTCCATCGTCACGCCATATCCCTTACCGGGTGAGCAGAGATACATTAGTGGGTGGATTCACTTAGCGCTTATGTCGTGTCCACCAGGCAATAGACTTGAGGGAGTCTGCTGCTCGGATGAGAAGGAGGCGGTGCGCAGTGTCCGGCTCACCGCCTGAGGGATAGGTTTCGGAAGGGTAGGCTCTTTACCCCTGCCCATCCCAGAGAGGTAGCCTCGACAAGGCATTTCGCTCTCCGGGCGTCTGGATCAGTAGCGCAGCTGATTCGTGTTCTAAAGGCACTTAACGCATGACATTTCTGTTAGATGCCATGCGGGTTTCTTCACGATGTTTTACTTCATGGGTGAGCATGTGGTGCCTAAATCCGTACGTAATCTGAGAAATCCAGAGGTACGTGCCGGGATTCCAACTTAAGACCATTCGCATTGCCAAGCATGGAAACCGATCTATTAATAACTTGGCTACCACAGCCACATAGTTGAAAGTCTAAAAATAAATTTTAAGACGAGCTAATACAATCATTTAATAAATCTAGAAGCATCTCTGATAGATATTAAAGCACTATTTTTTAAATTATACCTTTTTTTTTGGAAATTGAAAAAATATAATATTGGTACATTATAAATTGTAATAAATTTGAACCGTGATAGAGACTCTCATAGTATTAGGTTTGAAGCATTATAAACTCTAACAATGAAAGCAGTTACGGATATGGGTGGTAAGGGATGTCACACTTTTTTAATTAAAAAATTTTAGTAAAGGCAGATTTAAACTTTTACGTTATGCACTCTTTATAAACACTTCAATGGATCTTATGCCGGGTCGAACTTTGATTAAAAAAGTAAATTAACTCGCACATAAGACCCGTTAAAGTATTTACAATTCATAAAAATCTTTTATGTTCTCTCTCATTCTAGTTTGACTCCCACTTCTGAGGTTAACTTAGTCTCTCTTTTAGAACTTCTGGATTATTATAAGCTTACTAAATAGTAATTACATTTTGTTTTGAATACCCTAAAATACTCCTATCCAAAATCTTTAAAACACTTTTTTACAACAAATGTTTCATATACACAAAAGAGCTTCACTACATACATCGGTGGATTTTATCTATGCTTATGCAAAACATTTGTTTATGACGTGTGTGAGAGAGAGAGAATACACGGCAAAAGAGACCTTTTACGTGTTTTCTTCAGACGTTCCACGAAATAAGAAACATTTGCTGTATACAAGGAAGAATGATACTAAACTACTGACCTTTCATTGGTCGGCAGCGACCTGGGGGGCGTGATCCGCAGCGGTCGCGCCCTTATCACCTGCATCGACTCGGGCGCCGCTATGCCCGTGTTTACTCCAGTTATGCGTTGCATGTTGAAATTCCGCCGCACCTGCCCTCTGCTAGACAATGTTTAACAATTAAATAATTATCATCAGCTCACGGCTGATTATAAACATTTCTTAACAAGAGCTTTATCGTCTATTCTTCTCCTCCAGTTCATGCTGGTTAAAACAAAAAACACAAATATCGAAATTGATATCTCTAAAATTTAACGACATATAAATAGAGACATTAGAAATGTTATCAATAAAATATGCAAATGATACAAATCGATAAATATATACATGTATCGGATTAAGCCGTTATTAATATACCTACCTAGTCCTAAATAATAAAGGAATAAAATTAAAAGTAATAATTTTTCATATGACATTTCATTTTATACAATGTGTTTTAGCTTTGCATCAAACTATATCAATAATCGTTACTAAGGGTTACTCCGCTATTAAATATAACTTTTAAAAACCGCATTTTCCTATAAATTCTTGACAATGAACTAAATGAGTATCTTGTGCTCAAGATTTCTAAAACTATTATATTCGGATGGAACAATTTTGACTTATCACAGCATCTTTTATTCTAAAATTGTTTATTACTAAAAAAGAGAATTGCTACCTAAACATAAGTATCCTTAAAAAAGAATGTATGTAATAAATGTGTGCAATGTGTAAAAATGGTATTAAAATTTGTCAACATCTAAAAAATAAATGTATTTATTGTGGAGTATTTTTTGTACCTCACCTGTTATAAATTTCTTGAAGCATTCGATGCTGTTTTATTGTGATTGAAGCCTCCCATACGTCGTTCTGTATACTCGATAGTCCCTGACGAAAGATTAATTTTATTAGAACGAACTTCGTTCAATCATATTTTCACTAATTGTTTAATCTGAAAATGGCATTATGTTTAGTGTAAAATTTATATCCCTTATACATTGCAATAAAAACCATAGTGTTGTTATTTATATTGAAGAGTGCATTATTTTTAAATATAATATTGTTTGATACTCAGGTATAGTTACAAGTAGCATTTTATCGAGATATTAAATCGTGATACCGTAAATATTAGTTTTTAAAAATAATGATTCGTCAGTTAACACAAGCGTGTAAGAAAAATGTTAAAATAAACGAACAGATGTAGAATAATCACCGTATTTTATTTCGAAATCAAGAATCGATATTTTATTTATAATTTATCGATAACGAATGATTTATTTATTCGTTCATTGGAAGACTGAAAATATTTTTAAATCAGCTAAAAGTTGTTTGCCTTGTCGATTAAAAGGGAGGTGTACTTGGTAGTTGTCACCATAGCGCGCGTGTTGGGCTTGTAGTACAATAATAATTGCATATTACCCCTCCGGCGTCCGCGTTGGCGGGGAGAGGAGCCGGTTCACTCTGAGAGGAGCTCGGCCCGGGCTCCACATCCACTTCCAAAGGCTCGTACTCCAAATCCATTTCGAATGTATTGTCCGGAATGACCCTACACACAATCGCTATTTCAGGCTCTGCTCCACTGACCTCTCGGAAGGAAGACGTCGAATATAACACCTCGATCAATTAAAAACAATGCAATGGCATGTCTACTTGTAGTACTTCAATAATGGAATTAGTCATTTCTACTCATACACAATTATGCTCAATAGATGGCATTATTGTTTACATCATTTTCATAAGATTACGCTAAAAGCCTTATATTTTTATTTATATTACTCAAAATTCATTTAAATTATATTGAAAGCAAATAAATCGACTTCATTTTATATCATAATATATTAAACTTATTGTATTTGTTAACGTTGTGTTTTGAATATTGCTTAATAGATGCTCAGAACTGATTTTAGCAGTTAATTTCTCTGTCCTATTACGTATACAATATAATCTGTGAATTAAACTTATTGATAGCATATAGATAACAGGACCAATCAACGTTTATACGCTAAACTATTATTTGATAATAATTATTTGTATATCAATATAACAAATCTAAATAATCGTAACACAAGATAAAATCGTCGCCACAGTTTGTAGGGCATGAGACATCTACAATACATTATATTTATTCTTTACTCCAACCTATAATGATCACAGAAGTTATCTTTTTTTAAATCGAGATAAATTAAACCAAATATGTTTAAAAAAAAAATACATGCGAGTAAATATACATGACAGATATGAAATAAGCACACTCCCTATCTTTTCGGTTGTCCCTCTCCCTGACCCTCATTCATATCTGAATGGATAGGTATATCTCTTTCTCTCTAGTGAAGTACATATTATACGTCTTTTTTTAATTAAATTTCCTACGTACAAACATTGCATTTATCGATAAATGCCCGGTACTTTTGATTACAATATTTGCTGTTAACGATTTATAACTCGCAAAGATACAACTTCAAAATTTACTTGGTGATTATAGTATAAGCATAATTATAGCATTTTCTAATGTCTCTATTTATGTCCGTAACTGCTAATTATAATTAAGCGAAAATACACCTTATGCCGACGGATATCAGCCTACGAAATTAGGACCATGTAGTATTTACAGAAAATGCAGTAATAAACTCAGAATTAAAAAGCATTCACTAAAATTGGGGACCGATTTTGAAATATCAAATTTTGAATAAATACTATCTTCATAGACAACTTGAAAGCAGTAATTAACGCATGAAGATTTCTTTTAAGCAATCTACGTTAGTTTATTAATTTTATGTTTACAATTATTGCATTAACAAATTATTTTGGGGTCCATATAAAATTGTTGTCTTGTAGACAAAATTAGTTCTTTTTATTGAAGTGTTTAAATTAATTAATTCTCCTAGGAAATATCCGAGTGCATAGGGTGTAATTAGACAAAAGTGTATACTTACAGTGTGGGGGATGCGTAGGGACGAAGGGGCCGCGACTGGCGGGAGCCCGGTCTACGCGGAGCTTTGAGGGAAGCAGAGCCCGACGCGCGGCGCGGCGTGGGGCTGGTTGATGGCGACCGCGAGTTCCAATCCGTGGGCGAGTCGCAGTCGTCACGGGTGCTCTTGTCGGATGGCAGCTCGCACGGCTGGATGTCGTGGATCGACGACCACTGTGACAAACGGCAAAAGTATAATTATTCACCTATGCTAAGTAACACATACTTCACTATCTTCACATAGTATAAAATGAAGTCGCTTCCGCTGTCTGTATGCTTAGATCTTTTAAACTGTTTAACGGATTTTAATGCAGTTTTCAGTAATAGATAGAGCGATTCGTGAGGAAGGTTTATATGTATAATACATATATGTTATAGAACAGAAAAGTAAAAAAAAAATCAAAGTTTTGTGATGTGATGTCGTAACAAACATATTTTTGTGCGCTTAAACCTTACGAAATAGATCAAATTAATGTACTTTGGAATTGTATATCTACAAAAGATCGATAAACAAGTCTGCGATGTTATATATTAATCTCTAAAGGATAACCCACAATAAAATAATTTAAATAGCAGAACAATGTTTACCGGATTAGTTAAATACAGTCAAAATCATTTATGGTGACATCGTTTAGAACAACATAACGGTTATATTGACGCAGAACAAAGGTTGCGGCAAAAAAATAAGACTTCGTATCTCGATAACATCACCGGTTATTACGACTAAATATGAGGAGTCCCTTCAATGTCGTTGTAACATATTTTGACTGTATATTATAAAACAAAGTTCCCCACAGAGTCTGTTAGTGATAAATTCAAAAGTTATTGAAGGAAGTTTCATTCGGTTTTCATCAATAGACAAAGTAATTTGTAAGGAAAAATTTAGTGTATAATTTGATAGAAGTTATCTTAAAATAAAAACGAACGTATGCAAAAAATAAATTCAAGAGTGTGTCTCATACCCATGATAATATATAAATACAAATAAATAATATAATATTTTGAAAAGAAGATAGAAAATAAACGACAGAGATGAGAGGGGAGAGACAGACGGCGGTGGAGATGGAAGTGGGGAGTAAGTCAACATTCATGGTAGTATAAAGTTTACCAGGTAAGCCAGATTGTCAAATAATTATATATCCTTCCGTTAACTATTATAGTTAATTAATATGCAGTCAATGTATTCGTAATCTTCTAATACCTGATCAAATGGGTATGAATGATCAATGGTTTACATTTTTATTTTCATCATAACTCAACATATACTATAGGTGGACTCTATATAGTGTAGTGTTGCGGTTGCCAATAGGAAAGCAATCTATTACTTTGAAATATCCAGTAGCTAACTTTCTTGGACTACATCGTATTTTCTATTAAATCCAGAGCAGTAATTTTGGCCAGACTAGCATTACAAAAATATTAATATATATATATATATTTTTATTTTACCTCAGATTTATCATCGTGGCTAATATTTCTGCTGAGTGAGCACCATCCTTGTGGGTGAACCTAAAAAAAAATGATGTACCTCATTATGTGTTGTACTGTGAGATCTTATTATCACCTGGCCTGAGCGCTCCACACGTGGACAAAATTAATAATAAAATGTTGTCTGTTTGCCTAGGCTTAAAGTAATGCAACGCAATGTTATACTTATATTTAAAAAATCTTTTTCTTATAAACATACTGAAAGATAAATATTTATTTTAACATTAACACAATTATTCTGATTTCAATGAGTATTTTGTTTTTACAACAATATTAAGTCAAAGTTAATATATATCATGTTTTGAAAACCACGTCCGACCCTGAAAGGGACATATTGGTAACACGATAACATTACCAAAATACATCAGAAAATTATATTATTTGTGAATATTAATAAGTTACTGTCATATAATATTGAAGATGAATCATTTTAGATGCGATCTATGCTCAGATTACTTAAGAAAATCAAATTAAAAACTAATTAAATGAATGGGATCGACGGTAATCAGGACCCTTTTGACGTCATTACCTACTAGCATGCTCCTTTGATTTTTTCCTTTGTTCACGAGCTATGCACGCTGTAAGTGAAATGTAGGTTTTCTCTATTTAATTAAATTTTATTCGGTTTTTTTTTTTGCTATTCAAGTAAATATAAAATCTCATCGGATCAGACAGGTTTTTTATAACATACTTTATTATTTGAATATTATCTGATTAAAATTTTTCCTATTCTAAGATTGTTCCAAAAACTAAGATTGCTCCTATTTTATGGACACTTATAAAAGCAGATAAAATAGACACTGCATTCGGATAATTATTATTTTAACTCTTATTTAACACGTTCGCTACCGGCGTTTGAGAAAAAAATCTTGAACCACATCCCATGGAATTTTTTCTTATAATGTGACTTTAAATGGCATTAAATTTTTTAATATTATATTTATTAAAAAAATAAAATTATCTCCTGACTAAGGTCAGTCTGCATCCATTATGTTCCTTTACAGGCCATTATAACTGTTTCGGAGAAAAGTAAGTGTAAATATTTGTAATAAACTGAAAAAGTAAACAATTCGCTTAATTGCGGCAGCGGGCTCAAATGCAAGAACTGAGACGACGCATATATGCGGCGCTGGTAGCGAACGTGTTAAGCTCCAGAAGTAAAAAAAAAAAACTTTCTATAAGGAGTTTAAGACAATCACATTATTAATAATTAAATGCCATATCGGAACGTGTTGCGAAATAGTTACCTGGCATTTGAACATGACCTATCAACTAAGTTTAAGAAATGGTTGCAAAACAAAATCGCTTTACAATGAACTATGTACTTTGTTGCGAAACAAAAAGGTTTCATATTCGACTTGGTGATTGTAATTAGTGTCTATTTTTACAGAAGGACATTTATTTATGAGTGACAAGGAAATGCGGACCTGCAAAGCGCTGACGACCTCGGCATCGTTGCCGTCGGGAAAGTCGGATACGAACTCAACCCGGTTCTCCTTGCGACGTATGTCGAATAGGTGATCGTACATGGCGGCTATTGGTATCAGTTGCTGGCTCATTTGCATCAATCTGTATAAATTCGGCTGGAATAAACAAAAAATCTACATAAAGCAGGGATATTCAGTTTCACTAAATACTATTGGGCGAGGTGTGGAAACTGTGAATCGAGAGAGCTTTTTGAGTCGATCTCTTGAGATATTGAGCGATATCGAAAAATTTACAATTTTTATTCGATGACTACATGATTCAAATTTAATTTGTTTTACAGATAAACCAGATTTGATTCCTTATTACTATTTTAAATATCGGAATAACCCTCTGTTAGCGGCAAAAGGCGGCGTTTAGTACATAAAGAAGCATTTTTGGATGCATTTTTTTCACTAACTTTTTTAGATAAGCGACCTACATGTACTGCAATCTGTATTGCAATTATTTGCAGCATCTACCTACCCATATTTACATAGACAATCGCATATTGTAGGTATAGTCAAACAATTTTAAGACAGATCGGAATCTGTTCAAAACTGAGCAACCCTGTTATTAGGAAATACTTTTAGCTCCCAACATAAAATATGAACATTTTTCGTTTAGTTTTAATAAAATAGTTTTCGTTTGAGTTTGTAATTACGTTATTGGAAATATTTTGTAACTAATACTATACTCGTAAATTCCTGCGTAACCAGGTCGAAATATTAAGCTAAAATTAACAATTTTTGAAATGAAACTTAATTAGAATCGTGATTTAAAACTAGTTGAAACGAAAAATAGACAATAAAAACAGAGATATTTATAAATATATAAGTTCAACCCAGCAAGAGAGTATGAAAGATTTGATGTGTGATAGACACCTCTCACTAGTGCAGTGGCTGAGCGAACGAATCTTGTATTACGTGAGTTTGAACTCACAATGGAACAAATATTTATATAGCCAATTTATAATGGGTAGGGTTTTAGTGTATATGGAATTTGTATTTTGAATGCATATGCGACACGAAAGTAAATAATGTTATTTAAAAAGGTGAGGGTTTAAACTGTAATATATGATGCATTCTAATATATAATAATACATGGCAATATCATAGAAAAACACTGTTGAGATCAATTTTTCACATAGCTTGAATAACCTACGTACCTTAAATCCATGTAAATCTTGCGCCAGGGTATTTAAATTCAAATCATGAATGATTATAAGTAAGCCACCAGTAGTGCACATTATCATCTGCTTGGCATCAGGGCCCAGCCTACATCTCATGAGACTTGATGTATGAAACACTCGTTGGTATACCAGATTGTACTCCGTGTAAGAATTTATGTCCCATGAGTAAATACTGCCGTCAAGTCCCGACGTCACTAGCAGTTTATCTTTGACAGAGAATTCTATGTTCTTCACCCACTTTGAGTGACCGAGAAGTGAACGGATTTTTTTCTTCAAGTTCCTCACATCCCAGAGCGCGATTGTGGTGTCATCTGAACATGTGGCAAACATTCTGGCATCCAAGAATCTGGTGCAAGATAACAAAATATATATAATACTAAATATCATTAAAAAAAAAACTGGATATTACTTAGTGAATTTGAGGAATATTAACAAATTGCGATACCAGAGATGGGCAAAATGTAATCTGATTAATGATTAACGATTACAAAATATAGTCGTAATTTTAATTTCCTTGCTCTGTTAATCATGATTAAATGCATTTAAAACATTAACAAATCATAAATGTGTGTGTATTCTGGGATTCTGTAGTGTTTAGAACATAGATAAGCAATATGCAGTCATATTAATGGTAAATAACGTATAATGTAATTGTCAATCGTTTTCATTAATCTGATTACGTTTTATCTCATCTATGTGCGATACAAAATAAAGTAGATGTGCAGTTAGGTAAAGATGTATTGGAGGATTTTGCTTTAGACCGGGGCCATGAGATGTTAAAAAAAAAAGTAAAAAGTTAAAGTTTAAAGTTATTAAAGTTTGATTGAGACCAAATTAAACAATTATTTGTTCTGTTCTACTACAGCAAATTCTTTTTGTATCAATACACAGGGACTTTGTAACTAACGCAAAACCTCTTAAGGGTGACTTTGGTTTATCAAGACTGATAGCTTTTGTTATACTTTTTCTAATTCAATTATTTTTTTCCAATAAAAAACATGCAGTTCTGATATTCTTAACTCTCCTTAAGGCGGCTCGATACAAAGGTGACCGTATCTAGGGAATAGACAGAATTTTACATGGCATGCGGCTCCTTGTCGGTAACTAGAAGAGAGATGGGTGCAGTAAGGTGGCCACTTGTCATTGACTTCTAAGAAGCACATACATGAAAGTTGCCAATGTGCTCGCACGTGCGTCGGTTGTATGTTAGTAATTTCTGTGACGCCACTGTTTAACAAATCACAATTTTAAATTGATACACTAACATTGAATACACCGAAATGGTGTGTTTGAAACTTGCCGTGAGTTCGCGAGACACTCAGCTGACTGTGCATACCTACGCCAGAATCGAATGACTGAAAGTTATTTAAGAGAGATAGAGCTAATGATTCATACAAATCCCTATAAAAACTAAAAAAATATCTTAGGAAGTACGCGGGCCGGGATAAGTCTTGGACTTATGCCGTTGCACAAAATGCACCCTCGTAGGCGGGATGATTTATAATAAAGTTAAGATTTCGATATTTGAGACAATTAGAAGAGGTACTTACCGTAGGCAGCGGTATTCGGGCATTTCACAAAATCACTCACTCTGTATATGTTTGTATGCGAATGTGGAGTATGATTTTTGAAGGATTTGTGTGTGTTGCGAGTTTGAAAGAATTATTAAATGCGATTGTAATGTAGAAAAAAGGATGCGATGCGATATGTAGTTTTTAAATGCGAGAGCGTTGAGAAAGTAAGTGAATGAAGTACGCCAAATGGCGTTGGGGATTCAGTGCGTTTACATTATTATTTTTTTGATGTTCAGGAGTTGCGCCTTTTGGCGTGACTAGGAAGTAAGGATGCTTGGGTAAAAGTCATAGAACAAATGTTATTAGTCTTGATACACCTGGGTCACCTTTTTAAGGTTATGCATTAGTTACCAGTAAGCTTGTAGAGAGAGCATTCACTGATTGTTCTTTGTTTGTAAGGATACTAAAGAATTTTCAAATAAGTTAATAATATTAACAGATTTCTCAGTTTCTTAGGTCCCTGGAGCATGCAAACTTTCGAGTATTCTTTTATATTTGAATATATTCTAGTTTTAATATTTGATTTTTAATAGTATAAATGTAAACAGCATTAGAATAAATGAACCCAATTCTAGAAATCCCTAAGCTTATTTTACAAAATTCTGATATGACAATGAAAAATTTACGTAATTACTAAGAATTATAATAAAAACTTTACTTAGTCCTGTGAGCCTTCTTTGATATGAGCTAAATCATCTACAAAAACTGAAAACATTTCTTGATGTAAATGTTTATAAAAATTTCACATAGGTCATGCTGATTTGGGGATCAGCAGAATCAGATAGTTCTATTGTATTTACATCATAAACATTAAGTTAGCTCTACTCTATATCTGTTTAGTAAACCACCAAAAGTGTTTTTTACAAATAGTTTTCTATACATAACACTAATAAATTACATAAATACAAAATATTGATACTTACTTGACACAATTCACACAGTCTGAATGTGCACCGCTAACACAATAAATCCTTTCATGTGTCAGAGGATCAAAAATTTGTATTGATTTCTTTTCACATGCTGCAACCAGCATTGTACTGTAAGCATATAAAAATATATACAGTGTAAACTCCATATAACGTCACTCGATTTAACGTCAAACTCCTTAAAGCGTCGATATCACTCGGTTTTGGTTGGTTTAGCTTGTTTCCCATACAATGATTCACTCTATATAGCGTTACACCCACTCTATATAACGACAGAAATTTAATAATATAAAGTACTTTTGAAGTTGCCAAAATTGTAAAAACTGCGCAGCTGTGTACGTTCTTTTGTCGCTTTATTATCCTAGCCCGTAATAAACTCGACTGTCGGCATTACACATACCGAACTTTATAAGAAATCCATTCTTTTGTTTACAAATTGGGATT
This sequence comes from Automeris io, assembly GCA_036320925.1. Taxonomy (NCBI): domain Eukaryota; kingdom Metazoa; phylum Arthropoda; class Insecta; order Lepidoptera; family Saturniidae; genus Automeris; species Automeris io. The sequence goes on from JAUDJH010000018.1 coordinate 3,220,239, forward strand.
GCTTGCACGTGTTGACTGTTGTTAGTAGGAGTTATGAATTATCTATACGTTATCATATTCTTAGTTGCTCACAAACTTTCAAACTCTAAACATGGCAAGTAAGAGAAAATCTCTGTGTATTGACGAAAAAGTTTTACTGATACGCGCAATAGACGCGGGAGAGAAGATAAGTCATATTGGCAGACGCTTTGGATTTAGTCGCTCTACAGTATCCACAATATGGAAAAATAAAGAAAAAACCTACAAGCAGAGGCGGATGGAAAATTTTCTAAAAAATTGAAGAAACCTAAATACGAAGATTTGGATCGAGCTATACTATCATGGTTCCACCGACAGCGCCTGAATAATATGCCTATCTAGGGGCCGATCGTGAAAGCTAAGGCGGAGAAGTTTGCTTAAGAACTTGGTTTACTTTCTTTCAAAGCATCAGAAGGATGGCTCGGAAAATTCAAGCAACATCATCATATCAACTACGGTAAAATTAGTGGAGAAGCACGAAGTGTTGATACGAATGTTACTCATGACTGGATTAATAGAGTGTGGCCAAAATTGACAGAAAAATACACCCCAAGTGACATTTTTAATGCTGATGAAGCAGGAATTTTCTACAAGTTGACCCCAGATAAAACTCTGAAATTTAAAGGGAAAAAGTGTGTAGGAGGAGAGCTCTCCAAGGAGCGTATTACAGTGCTTGTGGCTGCTAATATGGATGGCACAGAAAAAAAAGCTAATGGTAATAGGCAAATAAAAAAATCCGCGGTGTTTTCCACTGTCTGTAACAGACAGTGGATCAAAGCGTGATTAAAGCCTCAAGGGCCAATAAGAAATTATTGATGGAGCTAGTCGAATCTGAGGGTCAAACTTCTATTAATATGCTGCATGCAGTAAATTTTTTATCTAAAGCCTGGGAAGAAGTCACACCCACAACTATACAGGACTCTTTTCGACATGCTGGACATTGTACAAATTCTATGAGTGATGAGGTGGAAACGGAACTGGAGTTTAATAACGACGACGCCCTTCCATTAACTGAGTGGATTCAACAGTTCAATATGGCAGGAAAATTTACAGAAAATCTTCAAACCTACATCGAAGTAGACGACTGCCTGCTTACAATGGCATCATTCACAGACAAAGAAATTTTGGATTCGGTGAGAAAAACCGAGTATCAAGACCAAGGAGACGAAGAAGATGAGACGGATGAGCCTGAGCCACCGCCGAGCATTAAAGAAGCCCTGGAAGCAGCAAAATTATTGGAAAAGTACTTTTTTTATTACAAAGATGACTCAATATCGCAAGATAAGAATAAAATAATGGAAAAAATACAACAAAATTACTGGTGCAGCAAAAGACGTCAGACAAAAATAACAGACTATACTCAATAGCGATCAAATGAGAATTGTTTTTTATGTAATTACTAACACTAGTCTGAAATAAACTTTTTTTCTAATACAGATTTTTCTTCTCTCCATTTAACGACCACTCTTTTTGACGCCAAAATATGCACAGTCCCTTGAGGGTCGTTATATAGAGCGTACACTGTATATTTCTGTTTTCACTTTTTTTTTATTCTGATTCAGCACTTTAACCTCAGGTAAGCATAGTGCAGTCAATGCAAAGTGACAATGACTATCAACAGTAAAGAAAAAATATCTCTTCACAATTTGTTTAAACGACCCAATATATATAGGACTAGCTGATCCGGCAAACGTTATTTTGCTATATAAGGTTTTGTAATATCTTCTAAGATGTTCATTGAAATTAAGTGCTGTCAAAGACAATCTTAGTCACAATTAAATACTCTTAATCAACAACACATTTATTTGGATAAAGGTTAATATTATTACGTTGATACAACTCATAACAATAATGCATTAATTTCGACCAAATTTGATCACCATAAATACGGTTCTAGTGACTTAATCTTAAAAGATAGACATATACTGTCACGGACATTTTTTTAGGATCATTTCAAGAGGAATAATTCTTTCATACATATATTTTTGTTATCTTGAACCGTTTTCGCAGCGCACGCAATGGAAGCCCTCAATGATGAATAATTTTCCCCCTTTTTTTCACATTTTCCATTATTTCTTCGCTCCTAATAGTTTCATCGTGATGTTATATAGCCTAAAGCCTTTCTCGATAAATGGTCTATTCAACACAAAAAGAATTTTTCGATTCAAATCAGTAGTTCCTGAGATTAGCGCGTTCAAACAAACAAACAAACTCTTCAGCTTTATAATATTAGTATAGATATATCATATATCAACATATCATAGGATAGTGGGAACATGCTTGCCGGAAGACTATTTCATAGCCCAACAACATGGCAACAGTAAGAGTTAGAAGAAGAGAATTTATAATCATAGTTGCGATGTGAGTCAACATATGTTACATTTGGAATAATATAAATATTCATTGTTTATATAAATTGATTAAGTCCATCACCACTAAGGCTGAGATTTATGAACACTACTTTCACTTTGCTGCTCAGAAAATAGGTTGACCTTTAACAAAAAACTGAATATATAATAGGAACATGACTATAGTATTCACAGAGCCAAGTCCAAGTTGTTGAAATCTGTGACTTAGCATATACTTTAAAACTAATTAAATAATATAATTTGCAATATTTAGGTAATGGCTAAACAAAGTTAAAGAAACATGTTTTAATCTCTGCTTATATCCTAAAAAGAATGCCTAACAAATTTAATTTAAAAAAAAAATGATTTATTTACACAGAAATGCTTTCATCAAATAAATAAATGTTTACATAGACCATTACTTATTTAATTGACTGACAGTGAATTTTATTTACCTTCATACTACTAACATATTTGTAAACTATAGTGTGTGTAACTATGATGTTTATGTTTTGTGCTTTTTCTTTTCTTTATTAAAAATTCTTCTTTTATCATTGTGTGCATTTTTTTCTTAGGTGTGATTTTTGGACAAATTAGTGTTCATGTCAAATCAACTTTAAAAATATATACATTCCCTATATCAGTGAGTTCTACAGTTACCAGATAGATAAAATTACTATATTCATTGTTATATAAAGAAAGTCCTGATAAATACATTAATATAAAATCCGCAATAAATAAGTTTAGCTTGTTTTTAATGAAAGGCTGCCCTGATAGTGTGGAATTGTATGTCATATGTATACTCTTGGACCAAATATGAAGGATGTATAGGCAGACATCAGTATGGTGTGTTACCTCAACTGATGAAGTGGTTTTATCATTCATAAGAGTTCAAAAGCACATAAAGCATAATCCAGGCTCAAACTAACTGTTTTCCTATAAAACAAGATTACTTACCCGTCAGGTGAAAATTCAAGGTTGAAAACTCCGCCAGTGGGCAAAGCCTTAACACGATCACAATCCCATGATGCGATTGGTTTCATGCCACAATATAAGCTCTTAGCCATAGCATCCTCTGATCTTACGGGATTGTTAAATCCTAACTCCCGTTGTTGCAGTCGAAAAGGATTAAAAGCAGAATATCTCGCCATGAAAATATCTTGGGTACCCATTTTGATACAACAATCTTTCAGTACGTACTTTGAATGGTAACCACCTGTTAAGTACTTAGAATATCAGTGCATATGTAAATTCAAAATTGAGTCTAAAACTACATTTTTACTTTCATTGTTAAAATCGATTTATTTGGTAATCATTACTCTTTTCCCGCAGAACATGTCGTGTCCAGTGTTGCTGATGTTTATATTTCTAACTCCCCGACTTTGATTTGAGGGAGGGCAAAACTGAAATCAATCACAGATCTCGCACAGTACCTTATTAAATGAAAACAAAAATAATCAACGTTATATAGGGAAAAACATAATAATGATATCAAAAAATGTAAAATTAACAGAAAAGTATCAACTAACTTATACCAGCTTTGACATTCTTTGCCCTGTTCAAGATTTTGTAATAATAATATACATTAATTGATGGCTTAAAATTTTCCCTGATTCATCACCTTACGTGATCATAAATCTTACAACAGTAATTATAGGCGATTCATTTTGATTATCGCAAAAAGTTAATGTTGGTAAATAATTACATTATACAGTCAACCATTAGTTTAAAAGCGTTTAAAATCATTGTATTATATACTTTTAGTCATACTTGAATTTCTTTTTTTTAGAATTTATAAATCCTTAGCTTCGGCTTGTGCAGAAGATTGTGGTGATAACCAATTAATCTGTTTTAGCAAATCGGCCTTTGGTCGAACATGTTGGCGGACCTAGCATGCTCTATATCAGGGCTTCTTAAACTATGGGTCGCGACCTTAAATGGGGTCGCGAGAGATTTTAATGTCAAATATTTATATATACCATTTTATAACATCACTAGAGTTGGCGGAATACAGTGGACTTGCAGCGTCTAGACACGCGCATTTGTTAAAGGTTTTGAGCTATCTCCACCGACAGTAGTAAACGATCGATGATCGCTGTTATTATACTGTGGCTATACATTGTTAGTGCGTTTGTCGGTATCATACATGTTGAATAAACCGCGCACCACTGACGTCCCACTCTGACCGCCACCTCTAAATATCACACACAATCAAAGGGAGGAATGCGCACGCATACACACACGCAACCTGCAGCTAAACAATGATTCAATAACAATATATACTTACCACGCAACTACTTAATATATTCGAGCGAATTAAGACGGTCAGAATCCACTTTTATTTTTGAAACTATAATAAATATAATTTTATAGTTTTTTGTGCAGTTTTTAATTTTTGTATGTTTCAAAACGAATTCTAAAACTATATATTTTCATATGTATATTGTTACCTAATAAATAAATCATAAAAAATATTAATTTATTTTTCTTTTATATTTGTATGGGGTCGTCAAGAAACTCGCAATAATAAATGGGGTCTTGAATGACAAAAGTTTAAGAAGCCCTGCTCTATATAATAATAGTGTGTCCAGACCACAGAACACCCTATACCTTAATAACCATTTGATCAGATCAAACAAGTCTACTTTATAAGATGGGAAATTAGTTCAGTACTTCATTTTATAGTTATTAACATATATAGATAGAGCATAATCGTAATTAAGCATAGCAGTCAGTTGTGGATGTGGTGGCCTAGTAGATAGGAGGCCGATATCCATGCGTGGCAATGCGAATTGTAGATTTAGGCACCACATGCTTACCAGTGAAGGAAAACATCGTGGGAAAACCTGTATGCCAGCTAATATAAATCTCATGTTTAAGTGACTTGAGAACTGCGATCATTTGCGTTACTGGTCATGTTGGGTACGACATATAAGCAAAGTGGATACAGCCATTAATGTATCTCTGCTCACCCCGATGGGGATATAGCGTGACGATATATTTTTATCATTACACTTATTATTATTCTTCTTCTTAAGGTGCTTCTCCACTACCGGAGGTTGGCCGTCAGCTCAGCGAACTTCTCTGTCCTGAGCCAAGCGAAACAGTTATTCGACGCTGGCAATACTTGTCCACTCCCTGATATTGTGCAGCCACGATTTCTTTCTCCTTCTAGCGCGTCGTTTTCCTTCTATTTTGCCCATCATTATTAACTGGAGGAGTTGATATTTTATTTATTATTATTAAGCAAAGTAAAAGATTCTGTTTATTTCACTTAGTTATTGAGACAAGAGCCTTTTTTGTAAGATCATTGATCATTATAAAAACTATTTTTCTCGTAATAAATCTACTATTCAATAATTATAATTGGTACTAAGCTTACTTATACATCTCATGATAAAATTACAAGTACATATCTGCTCTAGAAAGGAGAAAATAATTATTTGCTAATTTAAAGATACATATATAGCATTTATTAAATCAAATATATAACGATCATATTTATTTATCCTAAAATGAACTTAAGTGATATACACATATATAGATATGATATATAGACATGGATAGGCAAAATGTAACCAGATTGATGAAAAACTACTACTATTACATTTTGCGTTTTTTATCATTCATATTGCAATTAATCATGATGAGCTAAAGCTCATCTATGTTTTAAACACTACGAATTCCACAATTGTATACACATTTAATGTTTGGGAAGTGATTTAATCATGATCACAGAGTAATAAAATTCAAATTACAGCTACACTTTGTAATCCTTAATCAGATTACATCAGTAAAAATATGAAATATTTATCTATAAAGGTATCCTGGTGATATTGGGACTTCCAAGTTTTTGCACAACTTCTAAAAAAAAGGGATAACGCAAAAAAAAAGATAACTTTAAAAAATGTCCTGATTAATGAATGTCTTTATTAACATTTGTAATAATAAAACCTATTTGGGATGTGGGTGAAGTAAAAAGTAATAATTTACAACATCTTATATTAGAATCACAATTGTATTTACATAATAATTAGTATATTAATTGTCAAATAATTCTATTGAAAAATCACTAGTTCTATTTCCTCAACTTTTGGAACATGCTATAAATGTTAATTTTCAGCAGCTGTATTTTCAATAATATTCTATAAGGACAAAATTATTTGTAATATATATTCAATTTAAAGTTGTATTCTTATAAATAACACACAACCTCCTACCAAGAATTCATTATAATTCCATTAGGAGGCGGTATATGATTCGTTTTTAAAACAGATTGAAGAAATACTTCTAATCTTGTCTTTGGTCCACCTTCATCTATATTTTGTAATATTGCTAGATAGTGTGTACCTATCAATTCTAAAACTTTTTTAAACTGTATCCCATATAATTTATTAAAATTTGAGCCACATACATTTAAGAAATCATGTAACAAAGTAGCACTTATATCTGGTTCAGGTTTTAAATTGACAAATGATGCTAGCCATTGCCAGCCATATTTGGGCCCATGAGGACTTGGTGCATTGATAAACTTAGGCATCTTAACAATCCAAATAGCACAAAAAAGTCTGAATATACCTGACATTCTTTTTAAAAACTTATCTTGTTTTTCTACAACGCCATCTGCACTATATGTGTATCCTCTGGATTGATAGAATTCTTTGTCAGTCTGACCTTGTTTCTGAGGCAAATACATTGGCACTAAATACGGACATTGTCTGTGAAAATAGGCTTCTAACAGCTTTCCAAAATCTGGAAACTGTGACCATAATGCAATAGTTACAGCAGCTAGTGGAAATGCTGCCTCAGGACTGCTTGAAACTAATAACTCTCCTTGCCTTACAATTTTCTTTGCCAATAAAGCTGTACAATATGCTAACCCCTGTGGATGCTGAGTAGCTGTTACATAAATATCTAATACCTGTACTCTTTCACCATTTAACAATTTAAACAGTTTCTCATATTTGTCTTTCATGTGTTGTCCACTGACAGATGACAGAGCGTTGACTGGGGTGTTAACAGCCTTTTGGCAGTCAAAACGAAACTTCTTTAAACTTACATTTTCTATCAAATCCTTATATTTTGCTTCATATTGATCTAGGAAGTTAGCAAGTTCTTTAAAATAACTATAGTTTTTAGAAGAATAAAACAGTGGTTTGCTAGTTTTCGGTGTCACAGGAACAGTATTCAAGGCTTGTATTTCAGCAGCTTTTAATTCTTTAGCTTTAGTTTGTTCTTCTAATTCTTTCAATTTCAATTTTTCTTCTTCATTCTTCTTTCGGATCAATTCTTGTTGTTTCATTTCCTCCAAGTCTTCAATTATCACCTTTCTTATATTATCCATATTTGTTGATAATATTTCTGCTTGTTTAACTTCTTTCTCAGTTACTGATGCATTCTTACATATGTCCAATATAACAGTTATGTTACCTATAACTGTGTTTATTGATGGGATATATTTTTCACACACTTGTTTTGCAAAAGGCTCCGTGTTTAAGATACTAGTAATTTCATTATAACATATGCAGATTTTTGTGTGGCTGTCAGTTATTGAAGCAAATCTTGCTGTGGCTTTATTCTGTTCTTCTAATATTCTGTTCATGTTATCTATTGTTTGTCTGTTTATCTTAACACTGTTGGTTTGTTCATCCAATTTAGCCCATTCTAAGATAGATAAATTATTATTATCCAGTAATTCCTTTTGTAATTGTACCTTTCTAGTTCTTATTTCTAAAGCTTTCTGCTCACACCGTTCACTTTGTTTTTTAAAAAATTTATCCATGGTTTCAGCTCTTTTTGTTAACATTTTTTCAAACATGTTTCTAAAAAGTACTTCTGATGTTTGCTGTAACTGGGCTTCACATTCTTTCATAATAAGTGTATAACGTAAATCCTCACTTAGTATGTCTTGCATTAAGTCTTCATTTTCATTTTTATCTTCATTTTTATCAATTTGAAGGTCTTTTTCTACAATAAGAATGTCTTTTTTAAGTGGGCTGGTGGGTCCTATTGTAGCTTCTTTTACAAACGGACTCATTACAGCTGCTTTCGTCAATGCAGATATTCGTAGCCCAGCAAGTGTATCGCATATACTAATATCGCCATATTTGTTGGCACTTCTGTGCCAAACAATATTGTCAGAACTGCTATCGTAGTCATTGTACGACGTATTAAACGTTCCATCCATTGTGATTCAAAGTAACTATTGTTTTATTGCAATGTGATGACTTGTACTGCTTTAAAAAAACACAAAACACATCTAATAGATAGATCAACCTTTCAGCAAATCCAAATCAAGCATTTCAGGTTCTCAGTCTTGGTCAAATTATAACTTGGCATGAAGTCAACTTGATATAAAAAAAATTAGAGTAATAATATTGCTTCTGAGTTTTCGACTACGTATATAGAAACTAGAATTAAATACTCAATTACCGAACACTAACACCAGAAAATGCATTTGTTACTGATGCCTAGTGATGAGAATACACATTTAGAGCTGCAATAACATATCGATGATTTATTAAAATTAGTAACTCAATTTCTAAATACGTTAAAGTCAAAATGAAGAAGTAAACTGTATAAATGAATCTTAATAGCTTTCCTATTAAATCCTGTCAAATTGTGATAACATTTTATTAAAAATCTTAAAAGTAAAAGTTATTTAAAAAAAGAACATTTTTAAAAGCATTATAAAACATGCTCACTATCACAATATAGTTTGATTTACGGAGAAAGATATTGAAATGAGAGAGGTGAAATATCATTAAGGGAGTTATAGTCATAATAATTATATCAAATTTTAAAAACAATATCCCTATATCGATATTATAATATACATATTGGCAGTTTTTATTTGTGTTATTTCTCATTACTTCCTAATCTACTTTTCACCATTAATTGTCAAATTCAACGTAGAAAGAACCGTTGTACTGTCGTATATAGTTGTATTCATTAGCCTTAATAAAAGAATAAGCAATATGTTATTTATTATTTTTAGTTAACTTTAAACAGTTTCTTTTCAGGGAATAAAAATAAATAAATTATTGTAGTATTTCCGCAATACGATAAATTTCATCACATTGAAATAACTTTTCTCGTTCCTATAGGGTTAGCTACATGACATTCTATTTTTACAGAACTAGTTATCCAAAGGCTACAAGATTCTTTTACTATTGGATGGACTGTTATTATGTTAAGAATAATCGACTAGTGATTGGGTAGACTTTCTCTTAGATAGAGCCAATTTATCAAAATGTTGACTTTATACGAATTATTGTATTTACTAGTCGTGTGTGACAAACGGAGATCTTACAACATTATTAGATTGTAATAACACGGAACTTAGATTTTTTGGAACCTTGTCCTTAACTCTACACTTAATAACTATAAAATAAAACCATCACAACGTAATTATTCAATTTTCCAGAAGAACGAATGTATAAAACTAGCTAGGTACGCATTGGGCTTACGTACAAACACACCTACCAGGGACTAAAGATTTGATATTGATTTTAATTCGGGACGAAACGTTTTCTACGCAAACGAATAAAAACTCACCTAAGTAAAAACAAAATATCAATCACAAATATTTTCTACTTAATCAATGTGTATTTTAGCACAATATTGGTAATATATTTGTCATTCGTATGAAACTTAATAAATATTAGGCCCAGAAATAATAAAATGTTCCACCAAATTCGAACATCTCTAGTGTGGTGCCGGTAAACAGTTGATTGTTGTTATTATACGTTCGTTAAGGCCAGGCAAAAGATCCAAGTCATGCAGCCTACTTTTATTTTGTTGTTCATATTTTTAGTACCAAACATATTGAAAAGGCCAGTGCCAAATCTGTTTTCAGTATATATGCGCGTATAATTACATATTTGATTTTAGTTGATTTTAGTAAATTTTTGTCCGAGACGGGGAGCCTGGAATTGCTAAATATAAAGACTACACATTTTTTGCCGTATTATTTAATAATTTTTGTTGTACCATTTTTAAAAAGTTGGAATTGGATCCATTTTAGCTTAGTATGCTAGAAGCTTGAAAAGGCTTATGTATATACATATACATAAGCCTTTATTATTTATAAACATCTTAAGAAATTACTTGGGGTTCGCGAAATAAAGAAAATATTGATAAATAATTTGATTCCACATAGCTAGAGTCAGATGTATATATTACCGGTTCACTGTGTTGAAGTACTACTACTACTACTACTACAGTAAAACCTCCATTTGTATAATTTACTGTTTATAAATGAAAAATATTTAAATACAATTTTAAACTAAGATTTGACATTTATTCCTCTGCCGAGATATGTAATGGTTGTACTTTGTGACATTCACGAAACTATATTATGTGACTTGTGATAGTTATGAAAATGACGATTAGAAAATTTGAAAATAAAATTAAACTGTATGCCCTTCCGATTTTGCTTGCTTTTGGGCAATAAAACAACATCAACAATCATCAATGTCATATTTGGCGGGAAAACTATCAAAAGTCAAAACAGCTGATCAGTACAAAAATTGTCTGTTATTTGTTTGCCGATTATGAATTTCTAATTTTACATTAGTTAATGAAATTACCGAAATGGTTCTACAAAACACCGGAAAGTATAAGCCTGATAAAGAAGACCATGCTAAAAAGGACCCCAGATCATCGGCAGGCCCTAGGTATTGTCCGATTGATAAAGTTTATAATTTGATTTTATATACTATAAATACAGAGATTTTATTATTTTAGGGAAGAATCCTCGGAAACACGCATTCGTGTAGCAATAGAAAATGATAGGATCGATTCAAAGTATGGATTTGATAGAGTGCGGGATAATAAAGAAAGAACAGGTTATTTGCTAAATATGCATACGGTAAGTATATTTTTATATATTTTGAGAAACTGACATGTAAATTACTGCTATTATATACAAAGTATGAACCATTTGAATTTCCATCTTTATATCGAAAAACATATTAATAAAAATATAATTTTGCAGGCAGAAGTTTTAGATGAAGATAAACGTCTTGTGGCTGCTATGGACTATTACTTTATAGAGATGGATGGATCAAGATTCAAAGTATCTCTGACATTTCAGCCATACTTTTTAATCTTAGCAAGAAGAGAATGTGAACAAGAAGTCATTCAATATCTCTCAAAAAAATATGTTGGAACACTTCATAAAATTGATGTCATAGAAAAGGAGGACTTGGGTTTAGTAAGTACTTTTTAGTACTTACAAGTTTTATTATTATATGTTTGTTAAACTTGTCAATGCCACAAAACTGCTACCTGCTGCTTTTGATTATTGAACTCAGTGGAAAATAGTACTTTTATAATATATAATAATTATTATATATTGTCACACTATCACTCTTTCAGGTTGAGCAGAGATAAATTAGTGGCTATATATGTATTGTGCCCAAAGTCACCAGTAATGCAGCTAATTGTTATTCTCAGAACACTTATACATAACCTTCTTATTAGATACTTTCTTAATAAAACCTAAATTTAACATTAAAAAAAATTGAATAGCACTAACATACTTCTATAATATAACTAGCTGATTCGGCAAACGTTGTTCTGCCATATAAATTATAGCAGACCAGCCACACTTTGGTGTGACTGGTTTTTGAATAATTACTCAATCCAGTCAACGGATAGCGCCATCTTTTAGAATCGGTTGGAGCTAACTGTAAATTATGACTGCTAAATAATAAACAAATAATTTGCAATAAAATAATATTGCGACTATGAATTGAGATGAAAACTATCCTATCTTTTAAATTAGATCAAACTTCATGTGGTGTGTAAATTTCATTAAAATCGGTTTAGTAGTTTAGGAGTACATCGCGGACAAACATCGTGACAGGAGATTTATATATATTAAGATAATAATATTTGTAAATAATAACATTGACCCAGTCTCAAAGTACTCTTGCATCTGCATTATGGGTACTAAACAAACATATACATACATTCTTGAATGCATATATAAATCCATGACTCATAGAAAAGTTCACCCTACATGCACTTGAAGCCAGAACCTTTGGAGTTGTAGGCAGGGTCACTACCCTTGCCAGCTATTTGTGTAGGTATTTCATCTCTCTTGTACTTACAAGTTCTAACTTGTGTGTGGTTTATAAAATATGTATTTAAATAATGTATTTAGAAAGATATAATATATATATATATATATATATATATATATATATATATCAATGCTATACTGATATCTACTTCAGAGTGTGCAGAGGCACATAAATGGCTGTATCAACTTTATGTTTGAACTTTGTGTCCAATATGACCAATATTTTAGTTGATTGTTTCTCAGTGTAGTGCACACTTGACAAAATGTATTTTTAATGTTTAATATGATATCTCAAAACTTATTATGTTGTTTAGCTGAACCACCTCTCAGGCCTAAAACAACGTTATGTAAAACTGTCATTTATGTCACAAAATGATATGATGAAGGTGAGAAGGGAGATACTTACAGCTGTCAACAAAAACAAAGAGCGTGAAAAAAAAGATGTAATTTATGCAGAAATGTTGACTAATGCCCTTACAAGTGCTGCGGCTTTAGAGTTTGCCAAAAAGACCACTGATCACATGGAGAATATTCTAGATATCAGGTATTAAGGGATAAGAACATATTTTCCTATATTTTATCTAAAGTATATGGCTTTCTTGCAGGATGTGCAAGCGGTATCTGCTTAATATTATCTTCAGTGTAGTCACTTTACTAAGTATTATATAAAAAAAGAAAGCATTTTATTAGTAATTTAGTAAAAAAAGGTGACTGGAAAGCACTGGATGGGAAGTGCCGAAGACGGGGCTTAATGGTGCATTTTAGGAGAGGCCTATGTAAAGCAGTGGACTAGGGAGGGTAGGTGATTATTATAACTGTTGTAAATTTTTGTATATCTTATTCAAGTAAATAAGCTTAATTAATTATTTGGACATTGTGAGAATTTACTTTGCCATAACACTGTCTTTTTTTTTGGTATACCGGAGGAAAATCTTACATAGGTCCATCAAGGCCTCTATGAGGGCAGCGACCCCGGTGTGTCAGTCTCCTACTGACTAAAAACCCCTGGGGTGTCTCTCTAATTTCTACACCCGAGCCTGGGAAACCAAATTCATCCAGACAACCATAATATGAACACTACATTTAAGTTTTATTTTAATTATATTTTGCTTCATAAAACAAATATCTTTAAACATTTCACTAAATAATTAATGCTGTCTATTTTTATTTCAGTCATTTTATTGCATTCCTAAGTTTTTTTTATTTTTAGAGAGCATGATGTGCCATATCATGTAAGAGTTTCAATTGACATGAAAATCTTCTGTGGCACATGGTACACAGTCAAAAGTAAAGGAACAGACACACCTATATTTACAAAACGAGATGACATCATTGAAAGACCAGATCCAATTGTGCTGGCTTTTGATATAGAAACAACCAAATTGCCTCTCAAATTTCCTGATTCACAAACTGATCAAATAATGATGATTTCATACATGATTGACGGGCAGGGTTATTTGATTACAAATAGAGAAATAATATCAACAGATGTAGAAGATTTTGAGTACACTCCAAAACCAGAGTTTGAAGGGTAAGCTTAATAGTCCATGAAAACAACAGGCATGTTTATAGAGTTCACAATTACGTTAAAATATAATGACATATCATTTTTATTGCAATATATGTATATACACGCACACATATATACGCCATTTAAAGTTCTTCAGTTTCCGCCATGCAATATTATTAGCTATTCTTACTGTTTGGTCTTGCTTTGATAATAGTCTACTAGTTTCACTCGGTCTCTGAGTTCAGTTTTTATTATGATTAAAAACAATATTTATAGACAATATGTATTTAATATTTCACCATGAGACATTTTCTGCTTTTTTTTAACTGAATGGCATTTAATGTATACCTTTTTTTGGTGTCTCGTGGGTAAATCCTGCATAGGACCATCAGGGCCGCTGTGAGGGCAGCAACCCTCGTGTGTCAGACTCCTACTGACTAAAAACCCCCGGGGTGTCCCTCTAATTGGTCCACCCGAGCCTGAGAAACCAAATTCATCCAGACGCCCGGAGAGCGAAATGCCTTGTTGAGGCTGCCTCTCTGGGAGGGGTAGGGGTAATTTAATGTATACCTAGCTCAGGTTGTTAAAAATTTGAATTAATTTTATTTTCAGACAATTCATAATTTTTAATGAGCAAAATGAATTAGCGTTGATACAGAAATTTTTCGACCACATCATGGATGTTAAGCCTCACATTTTTGTTACTTATAATGGTAAGGGATAGCAAAGTTTCCAATATTATGAATATGTAATTGAGATCTTGAATAAACTGTTGTATAATTTTGCACATTTATCTTACAGGTGATTTTTTCGATTGGCCATTTGTGGAAGCTCGTGCAGCAATATTGGGCCTGGACATGAAACAAGAAATTGGTTTTAGTAAAATAGCTGCGCGTGACGGTACCTATGCTTGCCGACCGGCTATGCATATGGACTGCTTGTGGTATGTTTGATTTAATGTACTTATTTTAATAATAATTATAATTAATGATACAAGATTCAGAATTTTTTGAACGTAATAATCTAAAAATATATACAATTATTATTTTAAAGATATAATGATCTAGTATTTCATTTTTCACCAATTTTCTAGATTATATCATTCCTTTTGTTACAGCGTTAAATTTTTTAAGTCTGATCAATGGAGCACAATTATCATTCACCATTTCACTTTCGCGATTATCATTTTCTAGGGAATTTTTTTGTTGATATGAAATATTTTTGTATACATAGATATGAATGATTTTTCAGTTGGGTAAAGAGAGATTCTTACTTGCCGGTTGGCTCGCAAGGCTTGAAGGCTGTTGCGAAAGCGAAGTTAAGGTATGACCCGGTTGAGTTGGATCCTGAGGACATGTGTCGAATGGCAGCGGAACAGCCTCAGGTATGTATGAAAATGTTATTTATTTGATGAGTCAGTTTAACAAATTTTTGTTATACGTTGCATTATCAGGCATGGACATGATGAGAAGGACGTGAAAAAGACTACTTGGTAATGTCTATAATTATTCGTAGTTTCGGTATTTTATAATCTGTAAGTTTTTTTTATTATTATAAAGAAGGTAGTTAAGACTGAGGGGCCAGGTGTTTTATTTATCTATTTTATTGAATAATAATCACAGCATATAGAAAAACATGTTAAACAAGAAAATAGCCAAAAATTATTTTCCTTATTTATATTAAGTCTTTATTAAACGAAAAGAAATAGAGTGTTCTATATGATTACTATTTTCCCAATTTTTTTATCCCCGTGTAGCCTATCAGCTGGGCTGAGATTTATAGACGCTGTTTCGACTTTACTTACCAAAGTTCTCAAAAAATAAATTCGTTTTGATAAAAATCTAAATATATAATAGGAACTTGAGTATAGCTATAGTATTCGTAGAGCCAAATCCAAGTTTACAAAATCGGCGACTTACTTAAATCCTTTGATATTCTTTGGCTTATATAAAATGTAATTTTTTTATTAAGTGAAGTTCACTGTACACTGTATCATCCAACTTACATAATTTACTAAATTGGTACGACGTTTACACTTGCTAAATGCAATTTAGTAAAGCCAAGCCTTCCGGAGAGTCAGCAGCGTTTGTGTTAAAAAATAACTTTGATTCTATTATACTTTACTACTTATTCACTTAACTAATATTTAGTTAAAAGTTATTAAGTCGTTGTTTACACGCTACAAATTTAGTTGTATACTTCGCTACTTATCACGCGTAAACAGCCCATTAGGGTGCAGTAAGTTAAATAAAGCCACGTCTTCTTAAAAAAGTCAAATTAATTTTTCTTTTTAGGTGCTGTCAAACTATTCAGTATCAGACGCCGTAGCCACGTATTACTTGTACATGAAGTATGTCCATCCGTTCATATTCGCTCTTTGTACCATAATTCCTCTGGAACCAGATGAAGTAAGTTATTAAATTTATTTTTGAATTCTTACATCGGTTTTTTCACCTGTTTGTTGCAATTTTCGTAAATACTTTCATAGTAAGTGTTCGTTTAATTTATACATCACGTAATTTTTGCCTTTTATAATTCTTCCCATTCATCCTTGCCTCATTTCTTTATTACTCTTTTTATGGATTTTTTACTTCTACTTATGTTTGGTTTCTCAAGTCACCACCAGCTACGCAATACCTGCATACGTTAATTCTTGAGGTGATAAGGAAATTGCCTGAACTGTGTCATGACCACAGTACACAAGTGTAAAAACCGTCTTAGCGACTCGCTTAGGCCTGTCGCGTTTCGGGACCAGCTTGTGTATATCCAGTTACTCATATACCAAAAGACCTTCCGTCATGGTTGGTATGTGTGAGCCGGCATGTAGTTACTTAGCTGAGCCGGTATTAAAAAAAAGCGCAACCACAAACATAAGCTTGCATAACTAAAATATGGGACCAAAGCATGTCTACATGGAATTAAAGAAAAATGTATAAACAAATAGAAGAAAAAACGTTGTATTCTAGGTTCTCCGCAAAGGTTCAGGAACTTTATGCGAGTCATTACTAATGGTGGAAGCTTTTCACGCTAACATCGTGTTCCCGAATAAACAAGTGGAAGAGTTAAACAAGCTCACTAGTGATGGGCACGTTTTGGAAACAGAAACATACGTCGGTGGACATGTAGAGGCGCTCGAATCGGGTAAATATTAATAAAATATTATTAAACATATTACAAAAAAAAAACTACATTTCCTGCCTTGTACCAAAGTTATTCCGTGGCAAATATCTGCAATAATACAATTATAATTTGGATGTTTAGTATGAAAAATTATGCGTGAATAGTTCTTCAAAGTTACCACTATGAAAGTTGCAATTAAAAAAATGGAATATTAAGCCTTATTCACAAAGGGTTGAAAATTAACATTAATAAAGGCAAGCAGACTTATCTATTGCAGCGAGAGTAATGATGACCCAATATATTGATGGTTTACATTGTAAAATTTAATTTTTTAGGATTATTATAAATTACATTATAATTTGTAGTGTTTATGAGATACAAAAAACAAACATGTAAATTAGCAATAAAATTGGGTAAGGTCTAGGTAGCACAGCGATTTTTAACCGCGCGGCGTGCGTGCGCTTTATGACGATTCCATGTGTTACAGATTTTGAGGTAAAATACCTCGTGGTAAAAAATCGCAATGCGACCTAGGCTTTAAATACAATAGTTTGATACCCCTAACATGCCATTATCGATCTCTATTATTTCAGGTGTGTTCAGAGCTGATATAAATTGCAAGTTCCGCATTGTTCCATCGGCGGTGGAGAAGCTCATGGACACGACGGAGAAAACCATGCGACACGCCATAGAGGTCGAAGAGGGTATACCTTTGGACCAGGTGACTAACTTTGAAGAAGTCTGCGCCGAGATAAAGGGTCAACTGCAGCATATGAAGGACCAGCCGAGGAGAGACGAGGCACCACTCATTTACCATTTGGACGTGGGCGCTATGTATCCAAACATCATTTTGACTAACAGGTAAGTGGGGCTATCTTGTTAAATGTGTGAATATTTGTACAGGTACCATTGAAAGGTGGTAATATTCTATGTACAGCTTTATCACAGCGAGATAACTTCTCGGCCTATTTTGAAGAAACCAATTTTTGCTGATAGAAATATATTTTAAATGATAATTGATAACAGTTCAAAGTGTTAAGGTTTATATTACTTTGACCGACACATTTCTTATATAATTTTCTTTGGAGCGACCGAGGCTTGGAGTCATTTAAGCTGAAAATAACTTGACTGTTATTGGTCGAGATATAGATATATCTTTGAAATTTTCTAACGTGGTACTTCTATATGTCGATACTTCGCTTAGTAATAAAAAAAAATACCAGTTTTCAAAAAACTCCATCGCTCAGACATTCCGTTGATCAAATCGTGAATAAAAAATAGCAATAATACTGTAGTCATTGTTCGTCCACTGTCAGAAAAAAGCTTCTACTAAAAAGCGTCATTGAAACACTGTCTTATTCATACAAACTTGACTTGTCTCCTTTCGCAATTCGTCGCTCCACCTTGCTCGGGGCCGTCCTATACTGTTTGCCAATTCGCAATATCCACTCGAGCATTCGCCTACTTCAATAATGTTATTATTTTACAAGATTACAACCATCAGCCATGGTGAACGCTAGTATTTGCGCCGTGTGCGACTACAACCGACCCGGGGCTACCTGCCAAAGACATATGGAGTGGATGTGGCGTGGGGAATACCGTAAGACTCTATACTTTTTCATACTGTTGCGATAAGCAACGCATATTATATGGAGCATGATGAACTCAAGCTATAGATGGGCAAAATGTAATCAGATTAATGAAATACTATTATGATTACATTTTGGGATTTCTATCATTAATATGAGTGCATTTTGCTCATCTAAGGTTTAAGCACTAACGGAATCCTCAACTGCATTCACATTTATGACTCATTAATGTTTTGAAGGGATCATGATTACAGAGCAACAAAATTAAAATTACGACTACATTTTATAATTGTTAATCATTAATCAGATTACATTTTGCCCATGTTTGACTCAATCCACAATTCTGTGTTACCAATAGCCAGCTGGACCAGTTCCTACAGACTAAAAGGATATATTTAAAGCTCAGGTTTGTCCAGCATTAATTAATCTACGACCATCATTCAAACGCCCAGTTTCGGATGCACTCCTTAAATTTTGAGATGCTTTTGAACACTTGGGGCAATGAAATTGTGTGTAATTAACAATTTATTAGTGTTACAAAGCGCTTTTAAATGTAAGTAGCTTTACTATACTGGGCGTAAGTGCCGTAAACAAGCGAATTATTTTCAAGAAATAAAAAAGAAATAATTAAGAATAATCATTTATCATAATAATTATTATTTGAATGAGATTCTCTATGAAATCTGTTTACTTTAAGTAATTGCAAATAAAAATATTTGCAAAATTAATATCCGCTCTCATAGAAATAGATAAAAGGCATTGGATATAAAAAACAATTATTTATTAAGTGCCAGCGACGAGAAGCGAGTACCAGCGCATTCAGCAGCAACTCGAGACTGAGAAATTCCCGCCGCTACACCCGGGCGGGCCACCCAGAGCGTTCCACTCATTACCGAAGGAGGATCAGGTGAAAAAAATGTTATAATATATCCATAAAATTATAGTTTTTCGCGTCTATTTTTCCACGTTTTCACGATTAGAAGAAGAGTGAATAGGCAAGGATAAGTGTGATGATTGATCACGTTTCATCATCAGCATCATCTTCACCTTCTACCATGTGTGATTTTAGTCTAGTGTTACGTGTAAATAAAAAAAAAATCTTTTGAACAGGCTGACATAATTACGGTGTCTATCTATGAACCAGGTTTCTATTTTTTAATAGTAGCGGTCGGCTCTTAGGGTTTTTATTACGTCCCGGAAGAGAGGGAGGTAGTGCGCAGTGTTTGGTGTGCCCCCTGTGAGGAAGGGTTGGAAGCGTGGGCTCTTTACACTCAGCCCTTCCAGAGAGGAAACCTGAATAAGGCTGTTCGCTCCCCGAGCGACTGAAAGCATTTGGTTTCCTAGGCCTGGGTGGAGTGATTAGAGGACCACCCGGGGGGTTTTTACTTAGTAAGAGTAATACACCGGGGTCGCTGCCATCACAGCTTGTATGTAGGATTTTCACTCGTGCTGCCAAAAAATGGATTTTTACTACGCTGTGCTGTAAAAAAATCAGTACAAAAAATGACGTAATGGTTAATGGTTAAAGTTCCAGGCATATAAGTTAAGCTTGGTGCTACAAAGTGTGGGAATCAGTTTCGAATACAACTCAACTTTTATAGGTTCAAAATTTACTACTGCTCAAGAAGTTATTATGGTCGTTCCCTCATGGTCTTAGTCTAAAGGTTTTTACATACTATTTTCTATGTATACATATATTTGCTATGTTTTATGGTAACACTAATTTGGACAAAGAATAACATAGATTTTTTGACACTTAATTCATCCACAAAATGAAACAATCAATTTATTTACTGGTTTTCGCAAAGTTGGTTTTGAGCGCATTAATTTTTAGGCGGCCTATGAGAAGAAACGTCTGGCGGACTATTGTAAAGTGGCATACAAGAAGACGAAGGTGACCAGAACAGAAGTCCGAACCACGACGATATGCCAGAAAGAGAATTCGTTCTACGTAGACACGGTGCGTGCGTTTAGGTATGTTTTTTTACCTTATTTTTTGTTATACGAGTTTTTTAGTTTATTTTCATTCGTATAGGCTCAAATCCCAGAAGGACAGTCAACAATATAATACTGAAACCAAATGGTGAAATTATTAAGAAGAGAAAAGTTTTTACTGGTTGGCACGATCAAGATATTGTTTGAGATTGTTCTTTTTTTCTGGACTTTATCTACCATCAAGTAACAGACCAGCAAAGTAACAATTTCTATGAACATCGTAAACCCAGACTCCAGCCTGAGCATTTTTTTAAGTTAAACTTTTTTACTGATATAGAGTGGCTCTATTTAGAATGGGTTTTCATTGTCGTGTTTAATTGGATTCGATTTTTAAACTTAATAGTACAAATATTTCGTGTTTCGCGAGACATCTATGGATCTCATGTATTTTCATGTATTTGCAATTATTTTTCTCTATTTAGCATGTCATAGTCAAATGTTATACTTGTGTTTTAAAAATATAAATACGCACGCAAAAGAGAAATATCATCGTAAATACACAATAAAGAAAAAAACAAGCAGATGTTGCAAAACACAAAGCATTTACTGCATCATTTAAGCATACCAAAAGCCTTTCGAAATTATATATTTTTTTTATCTAATGTATTTTTAGAACTTGTTTTAGATGAAGAAATAATTTACTTTATGTTTAGTTTATGCTAAGTGAGCTCTTAGTTACCTTTTACTCTTTTAGGTAGGTTTTAAAATAAAATTTACTGACGTAAGTGATTCGTATCTAAATGCTAATAAACTCTTCGAACTGGGACATTTTTTATTGCAGGGATCGTCGTTACGAATACAAAGCGCTGAATAAACAAGCAAAAGCTAAGGTTTCGGAAGCGGTTGCGAGTGGGGACGCAGCGGAAATAAAATCGGCTAAAAGTAGGGAAGTACTCTACGACTCTTTGCAACTCGCGCACAAATGTATTTTGAACTCCTTCTACGGATACGTTATGAGGAGGGGGTGAGTACTATATTAATACTTATATTGCTACAATTGTATTTGTATATTGTATATCATTGCATGTTACATTCACTTCTTGTAGGTTATTTCTCCAAAATGTATGTGTCAAAAGTGTATTTTGAATTAAAATATACATAAAAAAATAAGTTTAACTAAAATACTACCATGTCCCCGTCACGTTGACTCGCTTCGGCCTGTAGTTTCAGGCCGAGCGTATTTACATCCAGTTGTTTATTTATTTTTGTTTTATTTACCTAGAGATTTTCTGTCGTGATATATGTGGGCCGAGATGACGACGGCGACTGTTAATACAATCTTGTCGTTTGATGGTCGCTGCCGTTTTTGGACTTCACTACATTCCAGTTACGCACCTAAGACATTATAAAGAAAAAAAATCGATTTAAATTCTTATGTTTTAATTTGTCGTTTTCAAAACCAATCGGTGTTTTATTATTGCTTAGAATATTCTAAACTTGAAAAGCATTGGTGTAACTGAATATTAATTCAGGTTATATATTGGATATGTTTAAATATAGAATTTGCCTTCCTATTAAGTATATGTAGTTATAATGGATGGACCAAAGAGACATAAAGAGGGATACAAGCCTATTTTAATTACAGTGCTCGCTGGCACAGTATGGAGATGGCCGGTATCGTGTGCTACACTGGCGCGAATATAATCATGAGAGCTCGCGAGATCATAGAGCAAGTCGGTAGGCCGCTCGAGTTGGACACAGACGGTATTTCTAATTGATATTTCTTTATTGCTAACTTCTATCGGCTCCCATTTTATCTTAATTTATCTTAGTATGAAACCTAATAAGTTTGATGGTAGGGCGATTGCTCGAATTAGGTTATAACCACTATGTAAAGAAGGAAATTTTGTTTTTTTACAGGAATTTGGTGTATACTGCCATCTTCGTTCCCGGAAAACGTGACTGTGCACACTAAGCACGCAAAGAAAAAAAAGATCATCGTCTCCTTTCCCAATGCAGTACTAAATGCTATGGTCAAGGTGAGTTTTAATGAAAAAATCTAAATATTCTCCTTCGTTGATTCTTTCTTTTCGTGAATTCTAAAAAAAAAATTAAGATATTTTTTTATTTTATGAATAAATTAATTCTTTTGATAAACAAATCATTTCTAAATTGTGTTTAATATTGTGTATCAGGACCACTTCACCAATGACCAGTATTTCGAGCTTGTCGACTCTGTGGAGAAGAAGTATGAACAGCGTTCGGAAAACTCTATATTCTTCGAAGTAGACGGGCCGTATCGTGCGATGGTACTTCCCGCTTCTAAAGAGGAAGGAAAGAAATTGAAAAAACGTTACGCTGTCTTCAATTTTGATGGATCATTGGCAGAATTAAAAGGTATAGAACTTTCTATACTTCTCGGTGTATTAGACTGCTATTTTGGGAAACACCAGATTTTAAGTCAATATATTTATAAAATGTCCAAGTATAACAAGATAATGCTTTTTATGCTTTATGTGGAATGCACGCCACTGCCTATTTTATATAAACTTAATATAGAAGTATCTGTACTTTAACATTAATATGCATGACCTTCGTCATCCTCCGGGATATTAAAGGAAAATGTTTTAATCAATTACTTATCATCGGCGGTCATAAATGTTGCGAAAGAATTAAGGTATTACTGTTACTAGAGTTTGATTGCATTTACTTCCTGCCACATATGAAGAGTTCTCGTCTATAGTGGTCAAGCTACTAAAATAATTATACTACTAGGTTTTGAAGTAAAACGGCGTGGAGAGCTACAATTGATAAAGATATTCCAGTCATCAGTCTTCGAAGCATTCCTCAAAGGGAATGACCTCAAATCGTGCTATGGCGCCGTCGCTAAGGTGGCCGATTATTGGCTCGACGTTCTGTACAGCAAAGGCTCTAATATGCCAGATTCGGAACTATTCGAGTTGATATCAGAGAATCGCTCTATGTCGAAGAAACTCGAGGACTATGGCGGTCAGAAATCCACATCGATTTCTACGGCGAAAAGGTTGGCAGAGTTTTTAGGAGATCAAATGGTTAAGGATGCAGGGTTGGCTTGCAGGTGAGCATTCTGCCATTTGTTTTTAATTATAACTATTTAACTAATATTACTTCCACAATACAAGCCCCCTACATAACCCGACAACACCCCTACTTATTTGTACCACCGTAGTACAAGAGATGGGCTAAGGGTGGTCAGGCACTTAAACACACGAAAACTTGGACAGAGTTCGTCTATTACATTTTGCATTGCCTTAGTTCCGAAGCGGTGAAAATATTAATCTAGGCGATCATTATAATCACTACAAATCTTGACATCAACATGACAGGAAATTCTACATAGTTCACAGACGCAGTACCTCTTGTACTCATAAATTATTTTATAGCTATAATGGTCTGACAATATTCGGATTCGAGTTGGAGATTAGCGGATGGCGGATTGAAATTGGATGATGAATTTGGTGCGTGAACTGCTGTAGTGAACCCTCATCGAGCTCTGTTAGCCCAGCGGATCTTCAACTTGCTGCAACAACGATGCGGACCACAGTCCTCGTATTCTGTACCGCTTTCCCTCATGCATGCGATCCCCTGATGAGATACAGAAAGATGCAAGCAACCACCCTACAAACACTTCTATTTATCAATATTATAAGTAAATTCATCTCAATTCCAATTTTAAGATCTTTTATTCGCCCAATCAAACTATTATTAACGAATACTTTTACAGCTACTTCCGAACGTATTATCGCCACGTATTAATTGTTATAAAATTGTGACAATTTTGAACGTGTGCGTTAATGATATTTTTGTATGCTCGGATTTTTAAATATTTGTACTAATGCAATATCAGACGGAATTAGTTACAAAAAGATACCAGATATTACTAACTCTTTCCGGTATCTAGAAAGTTTAACCACTCGTGAAATCGTGGATATATTATATAATAGTTTCCGAGAAACGGGAACACTTGCGAAAATTAAATATCTGCTGGACGTTTGACGGGTTGAAGAGAAACATTCCTATCTGTATCACAGGTTCATAATATCTAAAAAGCCTGATGGTGCCCCGGTGACGGAGCGAGCTATTCCTCTCGCAATATTCCAGTCGCCGGCAGCAGTGAAGCGCCATCACCTGCGTCGGTGGCTCAAAGACAACAGCATCACGGAAGAGATCGACATCAGGGACGTGCTCGACTGGGCCTACTACATAGAAAGGCTAAGCGGGGCTATACAGAAAATCATCACCATACCAGCGGCCATGCAAGGGGTAAATAAGAAAAGTACAAGCATATTTTACTATGCTTTTGTCTTTATTTAGTTTGGCAACAATAAAGTTGAGTCCACTTTAGTTTGCTAACTTTTTAATATAAAATAAAAGAAAGAAAAACATTTATTTACGTAAATACATAACACAGAATATTATAATAGTTGTGGTAGTACATAACAAGAAATGGGCGTGTGTGTAGTTAACACGCGGTAGAATTGAACCGCGTCCGCCCTACAAATGCCTATTCATTCTTTTCTTAAAGGCTCGAAAGTCATAAGATCGTGGAAATACGCTCGCTGGAAGCATATTCCACTTCTTAACTGTTCGCATGACGAATGTAGAAGCGAATCTCTTCATGCGGATATAAGGAACGTTCACCACATACGGATGGTATCTGACACGGTGTTTAATGATTTTATAATTAAATAGTGCTGGTGGAATTAGAGAATGTAATTCCTGAGAACACTCTCCATTGTGCAACCGGTAAAAGACACATTTAAGTCGATGCTAGATATTCTGTATTTTTGTGTTTTACTTCATTCTAATCAGAATGCACCAAGGATTAATATCTGTTAATTAACCTTAAGTTTTAGTGCCTTACAACGCGTTGGTAATTTTTCAGTTAGATAATCCCGTCCCTCGAGTTCAATACCCTGATTGGCTACACAAGAAGATGTTGGCAAAAACAGACAAATTCAAAACGAGGAAGATAACGGACATGTTTTCGGTTGTACCGAAGGAGGTTAAACCGGTGAACGGAGAACCTTCAACGAGCACTGCTGATATGGTGAGTATTTGTTGATATTACAGATATAATAGGTTTTTTTATTTGGAAATTTGCTTGTAGTACATGTTGCGCTTTCACGTAATTTGAGTGGTACACTGTATCTGTGTATGGCATGATGTCTATTGTTATTTTTGAATGCACACACTCTGTTTGAAAGCCTTTTAAAATAAAATAAAATAAATAATTATTAAATATTACAGTAAAAACCAGTTTCGTTTGTCTTCACTAGTGTAGGATGATAACAAGTATAGAGAGTTCCCGCTATATCTCTATTTATATCCAATCGATTTTCACAAAATTTCTATTGGTGTAGGGACTAAAAAACATCATAATTTTATTCTTCTGTCACGAGTAGCAGCTTATATTACTCATTGGTCAAGCACTATCTCCAGTTCTGAACAATCAATCATGATGAAATTCGTATATATAGCGTATTGTAAGTTAAATATAGTTTAAAATTACAAAAATTTTGTTAATATCTTTTCAGAAGTTTTGGTCTGATATATTTATATAGAAATAGAGAGTTTTTCAAATACTATTAGCTCTTGTTCAGAAGCTCCTACATAGTTAAACCAGACTCGAACTTTAATGTCTTGAAATGAAAAAAATATAATACATTTTTTTTCAGCCTGACACGGCTCAATTAGCACGCCAAGGCTGATGGTAAGCTTGGTGCAGTCCAAAAAACGACAAAGATTATCAACAGTAAAGAAAAACCCATCGGCAGTCGCAGCGATCATGCCGGCCTGCACAAATATCTCTTCACACTACGCTTAAAATTATAAATTACTACCACGAGAGATAGAAAGGAAATTATTTGATATCCAAATGTTTAACAACGAAATCTATATGGAACCCAATTTATAAAATTAATATCAAATTGATTGTTGGCAGGATATAGCGGAAGATATAGAAGATATAGGTAAGGAAGGGCAAGAAAAGAATGGAACTGTCCGTCCCCTAGTACATACTGTGAAAAGAAAGCGCCAGGAAACGCCCCCTCCAGCAGCCACTTGGAAAGAAGCTTTGGGCTCTCCACCGCCTTTTGGAAACACAAAGGTATTAAATGTTAATATTGTAAGGGTGGGAGAGAATTAAAGAAGTGCCCACTTTTAGTTGGTTCTTACAATTTTACATAATTAATTTTAAAATGTCTATATTCCTTATTGTAGTTGTATTTTCTATACCTAATATCATGTGAACGAGTTTAATCTAGATCAGGGGTCGACAACCTTTTGAGTCAGAAGAGTCAAAAATTACAATTTACAAAATTTCAAAGTTTTTAAAGAGCAATGAAAATTTTTCTTGCAATCAATAACTAGTACTTTGCATAAATTAAGTTTTTTGATAAAAAAAAAACAATGTAATCTATTTATTTATCGATTCATACAGATTTTTAAATACTTTATTTGTTTGTATGGAACTAAAGAGCCGCAGCTTCACATCCAAAGAGTCGCATGTGGCTCGCGAGCCTAAGGTTGCCGTGCCGACCCATGGGTCTAATTATTTTGTTTGTTTGATCATTCTCATTAAGTCTAATTTTCTTAGCTTCAACACTTTAAACGTCATAGGGTCACCAGTTTCCTCAAGCACTTGTTTTATTATATTTACGGAACCCTATGGCTCTACTTCGTAATAAACATTTTAGGTACAAATCTTTATAAAATACGTCAATTTCAAATGAAAAGGTTTTTTTAAATAAATGCCGTATTTATGTAATGACATTTAACGTATTATTAAGGAACAAGTTTCGACAAATTTTTACAAGCCTTACATATTTGCTTTAGGAAGAACGAAGGCAATGGATTCTATTTCAAAAGAAAAAATGGATGTGGCAAATGGAGCGGAGAGGGTTGCGCAATAGAAACAAACGAGGTATTGAAATATTTATATTTCATTAGATGATATTTAACCTATAAAATATAGCAATAAAAGTGGAGTTAAAAGTTCTTTAACTCCTAGCTATACTGTATTGTTGAACTTGGGAACAATCTTCAGACTAACTTGCTCTCATTGTCCGATGATATATTTTATTTAAAATTTTCGGGCACATGCTTGACCTCAATCAAACCTGATGAAAGGTGGAGATGAAGCCGATGATGCACTATCAAATGCATATTCACTCGTATTTTAAAGGCTCTTGAAAAATTGAAAAGTGAAATTGAAATTGAGAGTGCGGAAAAATTGTCGCGGGGAGTTCTACTCTTTCGCTGTTTGCATTATAAATTAAGTATCGAATTTTAGAGGGTCCTTTAAGCAAAGTGTGTAGAAATGACACATTTTTATGTCTTGAGATAATCATAGTCGGCTTTTGGATGTAGCTATTATTTCTACTCAGTAGTAGGAATAATAAAGAGTTTTTGCTTGAATTAGCTTTTTTATTCAGGTAAAATCGACAATGACGTCATGCCACCACCGCCCTTAAGTGCAGGACCGGCGAATACTTTGGGAGGATTTATTAAGAGAGCGCAAAGGACTCTGCTGAACACGCCTTGGCAGATCATACAAGTAATCACAACATTTACTTCTTTTTTTTTAATTATAAATTCTTTGGTTCCCTTTTTATAAAATATTATCGAGGAGTGAAAGGCTATTTGGTTTATGCGACATTTTTTGGTGATATAGATTACTATATTATTACTATATATTTTTGGAATCGGTAAAAAACGCTGATTTCGAAAATATATATATTACTACATCACCAAAAAATGTCGCTTAAATCAAATAGCCTTGCAGCCCTCGTTATGATTTATTTATTTGGTAATAATGTATTTTCTTTTATGTCGATAGATAATAGAAATTGGCTCGTAGTGAGACGCCATTTTTAATTCCATTCTTTTCTTCTTTTTTCGCTATCATTTATTCCCAGTCTTAGTAGATTTCCACCTCTTGGACGCTTTAGTCAAATTTAAAAGTAACCTTTAACTATTATACCACTATATATATATATATTCAAAGGTGGCGGAGACTGCAGAACCAGGTTTGTTCCGTTTATGGGCCTTGGTAGGGGCGGAGCTCCACCAGATAAAGCTGAGCGTGCCGCGCGTGTTCTATGTGAACCAGCGCGTTTGCCGGGCGAGTGACAGCGGCGAGTACTGGCGCAAGTGCAGCCGGATACTGCCGCGAGCGCATCCAGTGCTCCACTTATACCAGTACACAGTGCCTGAGCAGCTCTACAGGGAGCATCAAGAGTAAGGCAACTTATTAAAACATTGTAACACACTGTTGCCAGATCTAATATAAAAAAATTGCTAAGTTACCAAGTTTGCTCGACATTTGTAGTTATGCGTTTTGTAAAGAATACTTCATTTATTTTAATTCTGACTTCACAGCACATTACAAAGTCAATTATATACAAAATAGAAAATAAAATAAAAAACTACAGTGCCAGTAACGAAGTTACGTGTACAAATTAAGTATTGGTGGCATGTTTTGGGTCGCACTCAGTATTCGAGTAGACGAGTGAGTGTATGTGTGTGTGCATGCAGACGGGTGCATGTGTGTGTGTTTATTTCAGTGTTGCATGAAATTCATCTGACTTCAATTTGGATAAAATAATAATAGTCTTAAAGACTTGATTACGGCTCAAGTGAAATATATAAATAATATATATTGTATAATTAATTTATTATTATTGTATAATTATTATATATATTGGATAATTGTATGTTTAGGCGGTACGAAGTTCGCCGGGTCAACTAGTTTGTATATAAATTCTAATACACCTTGATTGTTGTCCAAATGGTGTTGTCTGTTGCTAATTTTGTATCTTTCGCGACGTCTCAAGTGTTTTACAAGATTCTGTAACTTTTAGGGAACTGATGGGCGAGTTGTCAGCACCAGAAATAGAGGGCATATATGAGACGCAAATGAGCCTCGAGTTCAGAGTCTTAGTTAAGCTCGGCTGCATATGTGTTGTGGATCCTCAAGAAGCGAGACGGTATGGATATTTGATTATTCTTTGTATATTAACACTAATCATACCAACACCTATTAGATACCTATTTCCTGCTTGAATGTATTGTATGGACGTTAGGATGGAAATAAACATATTAATAAAATTTATTATATTTAAAAAAAACTGTATATTGACCATTTCTATTACAAAAGTAAAAATAATAATTTGTAATTATTGCTCATCGCATTTTTTACATATAGGTGTGTCCATTTTTTCCGCAAACATATTTTTTACATTTAGAGCAAATTTTGTTGGTTTTATTTTCTTTACAGTATCCTATTTGACACCTCTTACGTTGATAAGCATCTGTAGGAGACTAAGGCAACGATACTTTCGTATTTGTTTTCTTTTGGTTGTTCACGGGCTTCTCGAAAATCGGCGCCAAGTTCAAGTATTACTCAAAATAAATAAAACAAAAAAAAAAGTTAAAAAAAGTCATGAAGTCAAATGTGCAAAAACAATAAGATGATACTTGTGTTTTCAATGCAAAAGTTCAAAATGGGACATTTGACCAGTTATGATATGTTTAGCGTTAATAGTAGTAAAATAAATAAATAGATATCTAAAGTCCACAAAAGAATTACGAAATCTTGTTTATCCATCGTAATCTTACGTGTTATGTATCCCTGTGCTCTTTCGACGGTTATTAATTTCGACCAGTTCGATACCAATGTCCAAATTTAATACGTCCGCAAAGGGTTAAATGCTTATTTATTGTAATGTTTAAGGCACTCCACTCCTTTGTTTGCATTCGGAACCGGTGGTAAATTCATTTCCTAATGATTTAAAAGTGCTCCTAAATTTCCTTTAGGTCATAGGCATATTTTAATAAAAATATTTTGAGTTTGATTAATTCGTTGGAAATGACCAAGTGACTTGTCGAAATAATTATTTAAAAATATGAATACCAATTTTATATTTTTAGATTGGTACAGTTCGGATCAAACAATATGGATTCGTTCAAACTGAACCAACTCCAGTTTAAGAGTGTCGCGCTTCAACCGTATTTACAAAAACAGGTATTTTTCTTTCAACTTTTCATCATCTTGTTGGTTATTTGTTCATACAGAAATGGTTATTTTATAGTAGGCAGTACTTTTTACTATGTTTTAAATACAAAGCTTTGTTTCAAAGACTTTTATACATTTTGTTATACTCACATCAATGCCTTATATTTCAACAATTTTAATATTTATGGATTGGTATAAACTAAGGCCTGTTTTTCTTATTTATCTGGAAACCAATATATATAATATACTAGCTGACCCCGCAAACGTTGTTTTGCCATATAAGTTATTTCTAGGTAATTTCTAGTGTAGACAAAAAATAACTAACTAATTGTGTGTAAGGATAAAATTTAAAAAATGTTAAGAGTGAATAACCCTTATCACTTAGGGGTATGAAAGATAGATAGTAGCCGATTCTCAGACCTACTGAATATGCATATAAAATTTGGTAAAAATCGGTAAAGCCGTTTCGGAGGAGTAAGGCAACTAACATTGTGACACGAGAATTTTATATATATAAAGATAATGTGAGTGGAAGTGAGAGCCGAGGCCGACCGAGACTTACCTACGCAGACCAAATAAAAAAAAAATATAATGGAGGGTAATGTCAAAAGCACGCAGAATCCCACAGCCCTAAACGGATGAACTAAATATACATTTTTTTTATACTTACAGGCTTGCGCTTGACCTCAATCCCAACTGCTGGAAAGTAATGATGAGGTCGACACTGGAGCGCGCTCGCCCAGCAAATACCGATTCACTCGACGTTTGAAGATTCCCATATCGTAAGATGTTAGAAACACCGACGCAGGAAGCGAGTTCCACTCCTTGATGGTTCGCAGCAAAAAGGAGGAGGAGAATCGCTTCGTGCGAGCAGCTGGAATGTCAACCACATTAGGGTGCAAGCCCACATGGCGTCTTGTCAATTTATGGTAGAAGTGGGAGGGGGGACTAAATCATACAACTCAGCCGCACACTCTCTAGAGTATAGTCTATAGAAAACCGGAAGGCAAGCCACTCTACGCCGGTGTTCCAAACAACAATCAAACACTGGAGCGATACTTGACCTAGTGTTTATTTATTTTAATTTACTATACTTTTAATGCTTGTCGCACTAATAGTGAAATGTTTTCGTTTTAGGACAGTATATCTCCAGTAAAACACATATTCTTGTACCAACATTCGGCGCTCAACTCGAGCCGGAGCATGTGGTCTCTGATACTTGGCCCCATAAAGAAAGGATACATATTTGTCCAGGACACGGTGAAGACCAACCAAGTACCCAATATGAACACGCTGTATACAGCCGAACGGTTGGCTAAGTACGTGTTTTTGGTGTATTTCTTGTGGAATAGACGATTTTATTACAAAATACTATATGTGTGTTATAGGGTTACTGCCCAATATGCTACCAAATACCTTATTCAAAAAGCGACTCAACTTGTCATTAGTTACCTAGCTAGTCACCTGAGGTGTGTCCACATGCTTCAAGATAGTATCTCAAATTAATGGAAGACAATATAAAATACATTTATTGATAATATTAATAAAATATTTTGAACTTTCATGTTTTACGTTTTCATGACTAACGTTTACACCCATTGACCTAGTCCCAAATTAAGCTTGCTATGGGTATTAGACAAAGTTATACATACTTAAATACATATATACAACCATGAGTCATGATAAACTCATCTGCTCATCACAAAAAAGCTTCCCACTACCAGTCTCGAACCCAGGACCTTAGCATCATAACTAGGGTTACTGCAAACTGCGCTATCAGGCCGTCAATTATGGCTCAACGTTTTGATCTGGTTTCATAGACCATAGTCACGAGAAGACTGAAGCACTTTAATGTTTTCACTGGGGGGCGGAAAGTTACTTCTTCCAGTCGCTTTTGTCCTTGATAATTAGAAGAGTCACGTCTTACAATATTAGCATTTTTACAAGTCGATATGAAACGAGGCTTATATTCATACCACTGTTTTCGTGGATGAGCTAATATTGACTCCGACTAGTATGCACTTTAGAAAATATTTATACACTATTTCAGAATGAACAAAGGCACAGAAGAAAACACGTTACCCGGCGCAGAAATGACGTGGGAAGTGGCCGTGGAGACGGAAGCTCGGTCTATCTGGCGCCTCATACAACGCGCCTTGCATCGGTACAGGAACGACGGTTGCGGGCCGACGCTTATAGCTGTTCAGGCTTCGCTTTCCACGCCAGCACTCACTGCTATGATGCCTGGTATGTATTTCGCCCATACAACTATGCTATCTAATATTTTAAAGTGATAAAATTTGTATGTCTTGTAGGAAATTTTCTTCCAAATTATCCTTTTGGTTTCAAAAATGTTTACATAGGTATTTAGGATGGATCTTCAGTGTGAACAGGGACTGCATATTATTCTGTTCTCTTGGGGAAAGTAAATTCAAAGGAGATGAAGCTGCAGGAGCATCTGTTATTATATACAGTAGAAGATGTCATCATACAATCAAACTATGACGATGATTCGACGAAATAGATTGTAAGATTTTTTCATTGTGAAAAAATTGCATGGTATTTAACAAAAATAACATGTATGTGCTTTGATTACTTATTACGTTGGGTTCAACATACAGTAGGTTTGAGAGTGTCTGCCACCTGGATATGACGGCAAGAGAGGATCTAAAGGATGTTTTGACCCCATCCTCCCAGAGATATTGCATGAACAAGGCTGGTCCACTCGCCTGGTCGTAGGAGAAATACCGAGGCCCCAGGCCTGGCTTTCGAGTAAAAAGACATCACTGG
The DNA here is from genome assembly GCA_036320925.1 of Automeris io. NCBI lineage: Eukaryota > Metazoa > Arthropoda > Insecta > Lepidoptera > Saturniidae > Automeris > Automeris io. The sequence goes on from JAUDJH010000018.1 coordinate 3,253,696, forward strand.
GTCTTTTAACCAATAAAAATCTGGCACACGGAAACCGTTGCCCTCGAAGCCGATTTTCCTCCGGCTTAAAAATATGCTTAACACACTTGTGCAGTGTTTTTGGTCACCCAGAAAGGGATATAACTTGATGATATATTATTTTAGGGTTGACAGACTTCCCCCTGGTACCTCTGCACGTGCGCGATGTCGAGACACTGTACAATACTATCGAGTGGCAACGCATTGGAGCGAGGGCAATAGTTCGCCATTACCTCAACTTACAATCAATTTTAGATCTCACTATAGAACAATGCAGGTGAGTTAACTTAAATTGATTTTTTTAAGTAAACTTTCTTGACGGACTTCGGTACTATGAGAAACAACGAATAATATTAAGGAATTAGCCAATCGCGTTAGGAACGAAGAGATCCGCTTGATCTCTTCTCTCTCTCTCTCTCTCACTCTTCTCTGATGATTGGTTTAAAAGATAACATGTACAATGTGGAGAGGATGAATGATGAAAAGTTGACAAGAAAATACAATATGACTGTTTCCGAAATGCTTGGTTTCTTAAATCTATATTTTTACGGATTAGGATCAGGCTCTGTGCATAAAGCAACATCCAAATTCGGTCCGAATTTTTACAGTTTCGTGTTTTCACTGTTCGAATTAGAAGCAGTGTGTAACCGTTCTTAGTTATAGCTGTCGCAACTAACTCCATTCAGTCTAGTTTTATGTTCTTGTCGACCAATATTTCTATGCAGGAATCAAATCTTTCACCAGGTGTGATTGCGGTCAAAGGTTTGCATGCAAAAAACAAATGTCACTTCGTTACAGATATTTCCACGTGCCTCTTGGCAACATGCCGGCAGACCCGACCTTATTTGGAGCAGACCTGTTCTTCGCGCGTCACCTCCACAAGCACAACTTTGTATTGTGGTGCTCTAATCTGGAACGACCCGATCTGGGAGGCAGGGAGATCGATGACAACAGGTATAAATCATGTTATTCATAGAGTTTATTTTTTTAATGGAGAAGTACGTTCCGTGCTATCAACGAGTCCACACTGAACTCCATCAAATTCCATCGAATGCGACATCCATTACGAACTATTTATTCACTCTCTTCTTCTTCTTAGAGTGCCTCTCCACTACCGGAGGTTGGCCGTCAGCTCAGCGAACTTTCCTCTATCCTGAGCCAAGCGAAACAGGTGTTCGACGCTGGCAATACTAGTCCACTCCCGGATGTTGCGCAGCCACGACTTCTTTCTCCTTCCAGCGCGTCGCTTTCCGTCTATTTTGCCCATCATTATTAACTGGAGGAGTCGATATTGTTCATGTCGCAAGACATGACCTAGATACGCGATCTTCCTCCTCTTGACGGTTTGCAATAACTCTCGGTTTCTGCCAACGCACTGGAGAACCCTAACATTGGAAACCTTCTGCACCCAACTAATGCGCAGTATTCTACGGTAGCACCACATCTCGAAGGCCTCGAGATTTTTCTGTGTGTCAGCTTTCAGCGTCCAAGCTTCGCTACCGTAAAATACGACGGGCCAGATGTAACAATGGAGCATTCTGAGTCTGAGCTTTAGTGATAGTTTGCGGCTGCACAATAATCACTCTCAAAGCAGTAAAATTTGAAATTCGAATTGTACCTTAAACTGTTTCCAGTTATAAATTGTTTGGTGAATATATTCAGATTGGTGAGCGAAGTGGAGGAGGGAGCTGGGTGCGCGCGCAACGCGAGCGGCGCCTACGGCAGCGTGTGCGTCGAGCTGGAGAGCGACGCGCTGGCGGTGTGCGCGCTGCTGCAGGCGCACCACATCCTGCAGGCGGAGGGCACCAGCGTCGCCACCTCCTTCGGCGCGCACCACCAGACCATACAGGACGTCGTCGCGCACACTGGTACTAACCGTTACGAAATCTCACTCCGTACCCTCTCCCTCATCTCCCACACACAGTTATTACCGAAACAATAAACATTTGGTACAAATAACCTTTAAATTAAAAATTCAACGCCCCCGTCACTAATGTTCGTATTTGTAACCTATTCATGAAGATCATTACAATGAAGTCAAACACGATACGTCTGCTGTAAGTTCGTGAAGAGTTGAGTATCATGTTGTTACTATGTTATCCTTGAAATCAAAGGATACTAAATTTCGCATTGATTATAACAATAAAAGTAATCTGCGTTCCGTCCAGAACCAGGAAAGGGTTGATTATCTTCGGTAGTTTGGCAGATTTTTTAAATTATAGCTATGAGAACTCTAAATGAAATCACGTTTCAAATAAAAAAGAAATCAAAATTCATTATTTTATCCATTTAGGAATCCCAATGCCACATACAAACATCCAAATACACAGATACATGCGTTAAACTAATAACAACCCTCTTATTTATGTCGTGGGTTAAAAAATAACATACAGAGAAAAAAGTTAATCGAGATATTAGACCGCAACAAGAATAAAATTCCCTGTGTTATAAAGATGCTCCAAATTAAAGACAGCTCAGCAAATTACCAACTCCGTCACCAATTTGGTGTGTTAAGACACAGAAAACTGCGATAAAAAAAAACACTAATTATTTAAATAGTGTTATAGAAAAAGATATACAGGGTGTCCTGCGACTTATCGTCCAGCGGCTACGTGCTCAATGTACTGTATGGCTTCTACTATTCGTGTGAGTAAGAGGAGCATGGGGTGCCATTAGGATCCAATAGAACGAAAGCAGTGGTTCATAGCATATCGCCATTATGTGACAGGTGTGGTCTATGCGTGGTATTCAATGCTCACTATCCATGTTGTTTTCTCTTTCCGAAAACAAAACAGAAAAAATAAATAAAGGAAGCCAAACCAAGAGACGGGAAGATGATTTAAAATAGACAACAGGGAAAATAAGGGTTTTAGGAAAGCTAGAGATAGAGGAAAATGGATATGCTTAAAGGATGCCTTTGTCAAAGACAAGTAGAATAGTTTTAAAAAAATGTATTTGTTAAGTGTTAGTGTTAAGTGTTATTTATATTGTGCTATGACGTATTCAAATATGATAAGACGCCGACCACATGAAACTGGAGGTCGTTTCCCTCAACAAAGTATTCCACCAGGTCCCAACGCGTCAGTGAACTATGACGAGAGTGCGCAGTGCAGTGCGGCTTTCAAGATCCTGCGCACGATGGTCGCATCATGGCTGCGTGACGTCACCCAGTACAAGAACGTCTTTGCAGACTTTCAGATATCACATTTTTACAGGTAACCACCAATTCTTTAGTGACGGCACGAACAAATCTATAAAATGATTGTTTTTTATCATAGATAATAACAATAGAATTCCTTTACACCTATAGAGTTGAATAGTCGACTTGGAAGGACGACCATGTACCCTATAAAAATGGCGCATTGCGGGCTTCATTGCTACTAGAGAACAACCGTTTTTTATCATTTGCACGTGTTGCTCTACACTGTAACTTGCCATAATGATTTGTCTTTAGTGACTGATTAAAAGACAATATTTTGACAGAAAGCAAAAGATTCACCCCGCTGCAGCATTCAGTTTCTTTCGGCGTTTCTTCTCAAGGTAGTCGCTTCCGAAACGCTAGTATTAGATCACCCGTCGGGTCCGATTTCTTTTTGGATGGCGGTCAAAGTCGAGGTTCGTACCCATAGGGGAGCCCTTGCATTGCCACCCAACCCATAAACTCGCTGGCTGAGCACCTTCTGTGCTCGCCCCCTAAGACCGGTTGAGCTGTATAGGCCTGTACCGGCCCTCAGTAGATAGTTCGTTCCAAAAAAAATTAAAAGAAACAATATGGCCGCCACGAGCTGTCAAAATCAACCCGTCCCTATTGGAAAACCCTTTATTGTAAAAGTTTTTATAAATATGAGGTACTATTATATATTTAAATATTTTTTATGTGCTGACCCCAACAAACACACTAAGAATCATTTTATTTTACACATAGTAACATCATTTAAAACCTTTTTTATGACAGGGAGGCAAGAAGGCTTACAGCCCTCGTTTTGGAGAGAGTTACTGTCGCCTGAGGACGACTTTAACATCAGAAGTGTCGGCAATCAATTTGCCGACTTTAAACAATGTTATCACTCCTTTTTCACTTTTTATATTTCTGGAAATAGCCATTGGCAGGCAGCCCATTCTACAGATTTAACGTGCGTAACAAAAATGTTTTACAAATATAAATATTATTTGTAAATATAGTCTATAAATTATACGAGAATACTTTACGTGACACAGAGTGCAATGTTCATTTTAAACATTACTTAACTGGAGATCTTCTAATAAACCTATCACTCGTTCTACAGATGGCTTAAAACGCCAACGTCATTATTATATGACCCAGCGTTACGACGCACCCTGTACAATCTCATGAAGAAGCTGTTTTTGATGCTAGTGGCTGAATTTAGACGTCTTGGCTCAGTCATAGTTTACGCTGATTTCAACAAAATACTGCTTTGCACTAAAAAAACTTCTGTGATGGACGGCATTGGTAAGGTTTTTTTTAATATTATCCCTCAGTACGCTTTCCTCTCGTTTCGTATAACGCTTACAAACAAATTTAGTAATGATAAATTCGAACATCTCGTACGATAGTTTTTTGGAATTTTTTTAAACCTTCATCGGTATTCTGGCTAACATCCTACCTGATGGTAAGTAGTTACTATCGCCCATGGACAGCTGTAGCACAAAGAGTGTTGTTATTTTGTAGCAGAACAATAAGGACATTATTCTCTGACGTCTTGAAGAGACCCATGCCTTAGGTCTACAAAAAATCGAAATTGGAAAATGTATAAATTAACTATCTGGGGAAATTACACACATCTTAATAATTAAAATATGGCTTATTATAACTTTTTAGTTATATTCGTGACAACATTTTATACATTCCGTCCCTGTAAGTGCACAAAATATTTTTTTTATATGTTAAAACAATGTTTTATAATTTTTTTGTTGTGATATTTTTTATAAAAATATCATGTGTAGTGCCCTGAGTATGGTGATCAGTTGCGCTACTGGTCACGTTGGGCACGACATATAAGTGCAAAGTGGATACAGTTACTAATTTATCTCTGCTCACTCCGTAAGGGATATTTATGTTATGACCGGTGGTCGTGGGTGTGGTTGTAGAAAGACACGGATTTTGGCGTTTTACTGTTTATTTGCACTTTAAGTCACACCGAACTGCGACGCACACGCATGTACTCTAGCCTCGGGTTTCGGTAGTCGACTGATTTAGCTAGAGCATCCTTTGTGCGCGCGCACCCCTTACCGCGCACGTCTCATATCACCCTAACGATCCTTAGGGCGTGTAATACAATTATGTATCGGGCGGCGTCTACATGCTATAATGTGTAATTATTGCGATATTTAGGTTATGTGGAGTTTGTGGTGCAGAGCATCAGGAACAAGGAACTATTCCACGGCATTGATATAAGATACAAGCAGTGCTGGTCATATTTGCTGTGGCTGGACGAGGCCAACTTTGCCGGAGTACAGGTAAGGCATTATTTTATAATACACTATTCTGTGAAATGATACTTACTAGACGATTGACGCTATTATTTACTCTTGTAAAAATTTTATACAGATTGAAGATAAAATAAGAACACAAGTTATAATTTGAAGTCAAATTATTCTATAATTACATTATTGAGCAACTAGTACAACAATGCTATTTTTTTGCAGTTGTACACAGGCCACGGTAACCACTTACCATCAGGTGGACCGTAAGAATATTATGCGACAATGGTTAAAAAAGTATTTTTACATAATTAACGCCGTTGAATTGTTAACAGGGCAAATTACCAGAGGGTTTGACAGAAGTGGGCTCCTCACAATTGCCGGCGGCAAGCGAGGAATCAACTAAAGAGGTATTTTTACTTACTACCTCGTCTGGGGCCTAGGCAAAGAAACATTTAATATACAATAACGCTAGTAGATAGCGCAAAAATTAATGCAATAGTCATAATGCGACGGCATGATATTTCGAAAACTTATGTCAATCCATACATTTCGTACTTTCTATTAGCGTTATTGTTTATCAATTGTTACTTTGTCTAAGTCTTAAGTAGACTGTTTTTCTCCTGTCATATAAGCATTTACTCATTTGCCTCATCTTTACTCTCACAAGGTGTAAATGGATTTTCATTGTTTTCCCGCTGGACTACATTGTGTTTTCCATTAGTTTTTTGTGTTGTGTTGTTATTGGTGTAATCATTTTTTAAGCCCGTAAAGATTTAACGCACTTGTAAGGTTATTTGAAGCCCGACGCACTAGTAATTGCAATGCTTTGTGATATCTAGGTCACGCGAATTAAATAAAACACGCACCAAACAAATAATAAAAAGAATTCAAGCTAAGACTACCTTTTGCTTTACACGCCTCCCACAAGCGTTATAGGCCTTCACCACACCAGTATATAAAAATAAAAACTTGCAGGATGGTTCGATAACAATGCACTGGAACTTGGCAAACTTCCTGCCGGGCACAGTAAAAGAGCAGTTCACGGTGGCAATCGCTGGTTTCCTCAGCGCCGCGTACTCGCAGCCGGACCAGTTGCCGTCGCTCTTGCAAGGGGAGATATCGCAGAAGCTATTCCAGTAACTATCACTTTATTATAAAGATGTTATGTGGCTGTGGTAACCTCGTGGATAAGGTACCGGTATCCAAGCGCGGCAACGCGAAGTCTCGTAGGTTCGAATCCCACCAAGTACCTTTTTTTTATTTCCAGACGGAAGCTTGACCTCAATCACACCTGGTGGAAGGTGAATATGAGTCCGATAATAGACCTTCCTCGTTATACCTCTGTATTTTTCTAGTTTAAATACGGATTTAGTTATCATATGCTCACCAGTGAAGGAAAATATGGTGAAGAAACTCGCATGGCATCTAATAAAAATGTTATGAGTAAGAGCCGCGAGAACGGCGTTAAGATGTGCTACTGGTTACGTTGGATACGACATATAAGCGCAAAGTGGATATATCCAATAATGTATGTTTGCTCTGATTATGTAGTATTTAAAGATTTTTCTACATTCCTTAAAAATGAAAAATCTGATTCTATACTATAATGCAGACTGATTTCTGATAACTTTTCGATTACGGTGATGTAGTTTGCATATGGCCACTCGCGTGTTTGTTGTGAATTTGAAGAATAAATACATTATTATTTGCAGGGTGACTGAAAGGATAAACTCCCGCATGCCGAGCATACGGGCAGGCGATCTGCCGCCTCAGCCGGGCATGCGCGCCGATGCGTTCGCGCGCGACGCGAGCCCCGCCCTCCTCTACGTGAACGCAGTCTGCAAGGTGCTCTCACTCGACTCCGCGATACAGGACGAGGTTATTGTCAAATATACTCTAAATCCACCATCCCCATCGGATCATAGAACCACTAGACACCAGTAGCGTTCATTCCATAGATGCATGAAAGTATTGCATGCCCTTGAAATAACTAAGTCTGGGAGAAATTATTTAAAGTAAACAACAAAAAGAAGGATATATTCATTATTATACTTATTCTATTTCTACGCCATGTATTTTTCCTATGAGAAATATATAATTTTTACAATAATAACATATATTTAAATTAATTATGCGAAGTCTACATATCTTGTCCTTGTCCCTATGCACGTCACTGCTAGGCACCGTGTCGGATACCATCCGTATGTGCTGGACGTTCCTAATATCTGACAAAAAGATTCGCTTCTACATTCATCATGCAAACAGGTAAGTAACTCACATCCCGGCTAGGATTAAGAAGTTCTTCGCCTGGTGCCGAGGAAGATAGCTCAGCCTTGTCCTTGGCACTCGGAAGGCGGGAGAAGAAACACCCTGGGGGTTTTAGTCGGTGGAAGTCCGACACAACGGGGGTGGCCGGCCCGCACTGTCCCCTGAAGTTCCGTCAGGGATTTCCCCCGGGTTACCAAAAAAAATATTACGAAGTTCTCTAACTCTTACTTTTACCGTCCTATGATATGCAGTTCTTTAAGCGTAGCGCGAAGAGATATTTATGCTGTGATCATGGATGGGTTTTTCTTGACTGTTGATAGTCATTTTCGTTTTTTTGGACTGCACCATGTTTTACCAACAGGCGTGGTGTGGTCACTCTGGTCAGAATAAAAACAAATTTGGAATTTGCAACTATCATTATCGATAATCGAATGTTGCGTTCAGGTGTACCCCATGCGGCAAACCATAGCGTGTATGTCCCCCATTGGAATGTATATTCTTTTTTTACACTGGCACGACATAGTGACTACAGAGTACCTGATGGTAAGTAAAGTGTAGTCCAAAAACGAAAGCGACTATCAAAGGATGAAAATCCATTGATAGTCTACATCGTCATGTCGGCCCACATATACCACGACTGAAGGTCTCTAGGTATATGAGCTACTGGATATGCACAAGCTGATCCCGAAACGCGACAAGCCGAAACTGGTCACTATGACGGGTTTTGCACCCATGCACTGTGGTCGCGATCCAGACGGGCACCAACGCTCTACCACCTCGCTGCTGCTCGTTTAGCACCACCCAGGAGTCACGTGTAGGGAAACTAGGGTAAAGCCTACGGACGCGAGCAGCTTCGACTCCCAAAAAAAAAAATCGTTATCCAGGTGACTTTAGTCCGTCGCAACCTGCTCCGTCTAATCGGCGTGGGCGAGTTCAGCGAGCGAGCCGTGTGGCGGGAGCCCTGCGACTCGTGCGTGCTGTGCGAGGTGATCTGCAAGGTGTGCAACCACTGCCGCGACCTCGACCTCTGCCGGGACACGAACCGGACTATCCAAGATGACAAGTCAGTTGCTATCCAACCACTCATTTCTCATTTTTAATTCAAATAAGGCTATTACGGTCAGAAAGAACAAGGGTAATCTGGCGTGTTATTGATATATATATACGAATCCGATTTTTTGTACGTTTTCCTGTTTTAAATTATAAAATTATATACTGTAGATTTGTGAATGAATAAAATAAATAAATAAATAAATATATATATTATACAGAGTGTAATAAATATCCTGTTTGATCTGCAAGAAGCTTCATGACAACATTATCCCAATACGTCAGGAAATTACATTATTCATGAACAAACAAACTTGAATGAAGTTTTGTCATATAAAATTTAATTATCCTACATGTGAATCTAAGCTCGGATTACTTACAAAGACTAATCAAACAATTTAACTAATAAACAGTATTTGGAATCTACGGGGGTCATAACCTATTAACATGATCTTTTTACTTTCTTTTTTTACGAGCTACATACTCTCCCAGTGTTGCAATGTGAGTTTTTTTTTTTATTCTGTTCAGGTATTCCTTTTGCTCTTTACCTAAAAAGGATGACGTAAATGGAATCTAATATCAATACTGTGTAATCAAGGGCCAGATAGGGTATTTAATATATATTTTATGTGTGATAAAATTAGTGGATAATAATGGAAAAATAATTACAGCCCAGTATGTATGTGCCCTACTTGTGGTACTGCATATGATAACCAAGAGCTGGAATGGAGACTCATTGAAACAATGAACAGACGGACTATGACATACACGCTGCAGGATCTCATTTGTACCAGATGCCACCAGGTTCAACAAATACCTCATTTATTAATCACAATTTCCCCCTTCACATTAGTATTAGAAAAACTATTCAAAACTCCCTAGAAAATGAGGTCTAGGAATTTCCAATTGACAAGGAGAGTGAAAGATTTTTGTGCAGGATCATGGTAACTATAGACAAAGTCATTCATTTGTTTTACAAATATTTGTACTGAGTTTTTGGACCAATGCTGTATAGTCAGTTTACTGAGCTAGGATACAAAAAAACACGAATTATTCTAGAAGCACCAGATGGAGGCACTACAATGATGTAAGGGATGAGTTTATACCTTGGTAGTAAGGAAGTATTATGCAAAAAAAATCATGTAATTTCCTTGTGAAACTTTATAGCCTGCCCATAACATTAGAAGTTATCAGTGATGTAGGCAATACAAGCATGATACAGGTAGACAACAGGTAGATTAGTTAGATTTTCCTCAGTATAAAGAAACAATAATAGCATGCCAAAAATATTCAACAGAAAGTATTTTTCAGAGTTCTCCTACTTCATAATGCCAACAAACTCTTTTTAAATCTCTCCATTATTGGTCTTATTTAATTTGTAATGTTTTTATAGGTAAAACGTGATAATCTCTCAGTGGTATGCGAATGTGCAGGAGAATTCGCATTGATGGTGCCATTAAAGGAGATTCAGAACCAACTCACAACATTCAAGACCATAGCCCAGTATTACAATATGCCTTTGCTTTTAGAACAAATAGAATTTAATCTTACAAATATGTGATTTTATACAATTTTAAGAATAATAAAGTACAATTTTTTTTATTATTACTTTAGTGTTATTTTATCAAAACTATTTCAGTATATTACAATAATAAATAGGTGACAGCTTATTTAAGTTTAATAGTATGCAGTTCTAAAACTGCAAGTTTCAGTAACTTTTAAAAAGGATTATAAATTCTTTACAAGAATAATTTCAACATTTACTAACTAAATTATTATTAAATTTATTTGATTAGTTGCTGGACAGGAAGGACAAGGGATGAATTATGCTTATGTAGCAAGTACATTCAATATACTAAAAATATATTTACTAACAATAGCATATCTAAATCCAATTAACAAAAGACAATAGTTTTTTTTTATTAGATGTAATGTAGGACATGGTTTGTTCTTTCAACTTTTAATATTAGAATAATAAATTTTTAGATAAATTATATTCAATATTGATTAGCAGTTTATTACTTTTACAAGATTTCCTTAACACAAAAAAAATCTATTCAATTAGAATTTCAAAAATGCCAATAAAACTAAATTAAATTAAAGAGTGCTTCTCTCATCACTTGGAGTCTGTCCTAAACCTTTAGCTACTTCACTAATACAAAGCCATTGACCATCAGTTCCTTCTCTCCATAAGCTAACTTTGTTATCACCTCCGGAAACAGCCAAAATGTTGCCAGTTAGAGACCAGCTCACACTCCATACCACATCATCGAAGGTGTTAAGGATAGTGGGAGTCCAAGATACATTGTCATCACTGGTCCAGATGACAACTCTCTTGTCTTGGGAACAACTGGCAATCATTGATCGCTGGAGACCAAGAGAAGGTGCCCAAGCCACATCTCTTACCCAATCCATATGCATCTCCAATCTGTTTTCCTCTACCCAGTTATCTCCTTGCTCTCTCCATATCTGAAAAACAATATAATTAATAACAGATTTTAACCGTTGTTTGTAAATTGCACTAGAGTCAAAATAAGACATCTTATATGCAAGTCAATAGTTCTGAACACTTTATAATTTATTATATGCTATTCATGTTTAGTGACAACTTAATAAAATTTGTTGAATACTATTAAAATGTTAAATAATTTCTTGGACATAGATGCAAAATAACAGAACAGATAAACTGTAACATTTAAAACAGATTATGTAGCACAAAATTGGGTCATACTTTTATCAAATTATCACATCCTCCAGTTACAATCCTTTTTGGCGCCTCTTTGTTACTAAGTGGGTCTAAGTTTAAATCTGCAGATATAGCGGGGCACCAACTGATAGAGTTCACACCAATAGCGTGGGCACCTGGGATTTTCTTTACATCCCAGTTTCCTGTATCCTGAGCATAAGTGATGATTGAAATAGACCCGTCGGAACTACAACATGCCAGAATTAATCCGTATTCTGCGGGAGCCCAAGCTACAGAGTTGACTGAACTCTCGTGACCTGTGTATTCGTATAATTTTGTCCATTCTCCCGACTCCTTCCATATGATAACTTTCCTATCGTAAGAGCACGATGCGAGTAAGTTCCCGTACTTCGGATGAGCCCAAGCTAACTGCCACACTGGACCAAAATGACCTTTAAGGTCTGCCGCCAGGGTTTGTGTACCACTCTTGATGTCATATATTTTCACTGAATTATCCGATGAACACGTTGCTAATCTCAAACCATAATAATCAAGTTCAGCATCGTGGATCATATCCTCATGGCCTGTGTCAATCGTATTTAGAACGGTAATCATTTTAATTATTATTGATTTAAAAAATAATCACAAAACAATCCAACCCCAAAATTAAACTGTCAAAAGTTGTTAACAGTCAAATTAGTTGACGTGGAATTTGGAGCTGCAACATGAAAATATTAATTCAGTTCTGGTACCATAGATATTAACCAGATTGAGTAATAATTAAGTCCGTGGGATTAAAAATACATGGAAATACATATTATAAACATATTCAGTCAAAGTTATCTTGTACCGTATATAATTTTTTGTTGATTATTTTTATTTGTTTTTGTTCAATTCTTGGTAGTACTTAGACGGTGATAACGGTTGTTTTTCAGTAATGAACTATGCTGTTATGTTGTTTTTAAACAATAAATGTAAGGTGTTATTCAGTATCCTGTTATTTTACCAACATTTTGTTTTTTATTATAAAGGAGCTCTCATTTTATATAGTAATATAATTATTTTAATTTACACAATCGGAGCCTGCAGAATTTGTCTCGCACAGAGAATCCTGAGACTATACATAAAAATTTTCACAGATTTTAACAAACATTATGTGCATCCGAAGAATTTATCATTAAATAAGGTAATGATTTTACATTTCCGTATAATATGTAATCCTACGGATAAAAACTGCATTAATTATTGTAATTAAATATCAAGCGATGTTCAACAAACACAAACAGAAAACAGAAAATCTGTTATCTATATGTTAATAGAGTCAAAAGATTAAAGTCGACCTCAGCGGCGATTTCCATTTCACAGTTGATTAAATTCGATGTATCAGAAATTTATTTCATATTATCTGTTGTGAAATAACATGTATTTGAAATCTCTAGCTATTATACATTGACTGCACTTGGAGCGATTGCTTTTTCGCCGGCCTACCATTATCAAAAAATCTTTTTGCTTTATTTTAATATGTATGTATAATGTAATTATAATAATTAAATACATAGTTATATAAATGATAATAAAACTTCGTTGCAACTAAAAACTTTTTTCAAAATTCAAATTAAGTCTGTGTCAAAATAAGAACTATGTCGTATTTATTGGATAGGTACTTAACATGTCTAAAAATAAATAAAATAAACAAACATACACGTATTATTCTACATAGTTTCACCTTATGGCGTGTCCGCAGCTAATATTTCTTGTACCTGTGTGTCCTGAAAAACAAAACATTTTTTCACACACACAATTTTTGTGACCAGAGTTAAATTGTTTATAGCTTAAATCGTGCGTTATAAAATCAGAATCTAAATTTCCGAAAGCAAAAACCCATTTTTAAAACCAAATAATTGTGTGCTTAATAGCGAGGTTAACGAATCGTTAACGGCTACGTTTTTTTATTTTTAAGAACAGTGTTATCCGTTGAATTTAAACAATACATTAAATTATATGTTCTATCAATAATTTACATCTTTAGTAGCACATATCTGCTGTCAATTATGTCAAAACTATTATTTATTAGTCTGTGGTCAAAACTTCAAAAGTTTAGAAAGCGAATGTTTCACAAAATCTGAAAATATAGATGAGCTAATAAATTTAGAATTATGATAATATATGGTTATAAGTCATAACAAAATGCCAGAAAAGGAAGGTGGATTTTTCTTCAATATTCAGAACTTGCTGCAACAGGATTATCGTGGAGTGAACGTATGTATTTTAATATAAAAATTTACTATGCGGCTGATGTTTTTTTTTTTCACCTGATTGTTATTTACAGATAGCTGTATACGCTCTCGCCACCGCTGGTTTGGCAATCTCTATACATAAGATACGCCCGGTAATGCTTGTGTTATTAGCTAATTTGGAAATATAATCGTTACATAACTAACAACATAATTTTAATTAGGTTAGCAAATTTTCGAAAGCCTCCAAAGTACCAGATCACTTCATAAAAAATCATGAACCATTAAGAGGCGTGTACACCGGCGTGCAGCACTCCCCAGTTCGTCTACTCGTTGATCACAAAGCTCCAATATATCTTCCATTATGGCATTCCAGCAAACCACCTCTTCCAGTGAAGGTAATAACTATTCAAGGTTAAAATTTTGTCTACGATATGATAAAATAATGTTTTTACACAAATATTATTTTAGCTATGGGGAGTTGATATTGTGAGTGGAAATGCAGTGAACTGGCTGGAATGTGTAGCTAAAGGTAGAGAAGTAACCCTAAAACCTATTGGACGAGATAAAGATGACCTTATTTCTACTGTGTTGCTGCATTTACCAAAACCACAGGTATGCACATTCTTCATAATTTAACTTTTGAACAATTTTGCTTACACCTGAAAAACAAAAAAAAATGCAATTTTTTATGAAATTTAGAAGAATATTATGCTTTACAGGCTAAATCAGTGGAAACTTTAGATGTGGGACAAAAATTAGTTGAACTTGGATATGCTAAAGCTTCTGTCCCGCAAGGCATCAAGAAGAATACAATAGAATCACAACTAGCACCAGCAATATTATCTGCAGAAATTAAAGCTAAGAACTACAGGAATGGTATTTGGTCAGAAAATCTCCCACCCATACCAGTCTATATTGTATACTGGAGGAAAAGTTCAGAACTAGCTGCTGAACTCTTGGTAGTAACAGCAAGGAAATTGTTACAATTATTCATTTTAGTTTCCAAAAGTGCCTTAACTGGAACAAAAAATCTAGCCCTCCGACCCTTTAGATCTCGTTCTAAACAAGTACAAGCAACATAAATGCATTTATACATTAATATATTTAATTTCTAGTTGCAAATATAACCAAATGCACTACAGGAACTGTAATTATTTGGTTTCTTTTTGTTACTAGAGATGATTCTTTCTACTTCATGTTTAAAAGTGTCAAAATATTTAACTCTTTTGTATATATTGTTGGGCAATAAAAATTACTATTCTAAGTTCCATTCATCATTTTAACACCTCATTATCAAAATATTAGTAACATTCAGGTAATTGAATATACAAAATAAAAGGTAAGTCCAAATACCAAACCAGATATTTCAGTACAATGAATAACAAACAGTAATGTAATATTGTAAAATTTTGTAGATAAGACATTATCTTGGCAAGTGTTATCTATTATACAAGATATCATCAGCACAGCCTAGTCCATTGCTGGACATAGGACTCTAGTAATAAGTGCCATTGGGGCTGGTCTTTGACTTTCTCATTCAATCTTTTCCAGCTACCTTCCACAAGCCGTCGTTTCATCTTGCTGGGGGCATCCCTTGGTTTGCTTGCTGATTTACAAATCTAGACTAGACTACAGTCTCTACTCAAGAATCCACCTGCTCCAATCTTTGATATACGTGGCCTGCTTACTCTCGCTTAAGTTCTCTAATATAGAGAGCTATGTTGATAGCTTTGGTTCTTTATCCAATAATCTCATTTCAGATTTTATCCTTCAGAGAGGTGCTCAACATAGCTAGTTCCATTGCATGCTGAGCTACCTTACTATGGTGGACTAGCCCTGTCGACTGTCCACAGCTCGGGTGTGTACATCATAACAGATAAAATACATTGGTTAAAAACATTTTCAGGCATTGTTGAATAGATGACTAAAAGATTCCACGTAATTTCTTAAAGGCTGCCCGACCTGACCAAATTCTTCTTTTGGAGTCCCTCTCAATGCTGTTCTTATCTAACTACAGTATTTGCTCGAAGTATGGATATTCTTCGACAATTACACCTTTTTGTACAACAAGAAGCGGTATCAGCAGCCATACGAATGAAAACCATAAATCTGTGGAACGACAATGGTGCTCCTCACACCAGAATTTTGAAAGAATTCACAGATGATATCCCACTACTTGAAGCAATTTGCGATAAAGTACCTGTACAATTCGTCTTTGATAAGAAATACAAAATACAACTATATGAGGAAGACTATGAGAGCATAAATGTGAAAGAGTTGAGGATCTTCACTGACGGCTCCAAGACAGACTCAGGAACCGGTACTGGCGTCTACTCTGAAGACCTTAACATTAAGACCTTCATGACGCTGGGCATTTACAATACTGTATTCCAAGCGGAATGCATGGGTATCCTATTGGCAGCCCATGCAATCCTCTCCAGGAAGGTAAAAAATCAACCAATCCGAATATTATCAGATAGCAAAGCAGCACTGTTGGCCATAGGAAGTAAAAACTATAACTCGAGCCTGGTCCAGCAGTGCCACCAAGCCCTAACTCAGGTATGCTTAAACAATAACATTACAACCCTACAATGGATTAAAGGACACAGCGGATCACGCGGAAATGATGCTGCAGACGAACTCGCAAGAAGAGCATCAGAAACGAGAGTGTTCGGACCTGAGCCGATTATTCCACTCCCCTTCAGCTGGTTCAAATCTGAGATACGTCAAAGAATAAGACATCTGAGGGACTCGGATTGGAACAACCTGGTAGAATGCAGACAGGCTAGAGAGGCATTGCCTCGAGCGAATCCAAGGATCTCTAAGGCTGTTCTGCGTCTCAGCAAATTACAGATACGTAGAGTCACCGGCGCCATAACAGGACACGGCTATTATAATAGACATCTCTTTTATTTAGGTGTCACAGAAACTACTCTGTGCAGAGCATGCATGGGAGAAGAGGAGACAGCCAGGCATGTGATTATGGAATGCAATGCACTGGCAGCATACCGGGCACAACATCTCGGTTCACCGAGATCCCTTCAGGAAGCAACCAGCAACATCAGGCGGCTGGCGGATTTCCTGGAGGAGCTGGGCTGGGATGATTGAAATCATCCCAACCTGGCCTCACGCAAAATAGGCGCACTTAGACGTCGAGTTGCGGAGAACGAGCCCGTCTCAACCTATTCTTCGACAAACTCAAGTGGAAAGCCCTTAACAATAACAGAACTCGGAGAAATTCGGCTGTTATACATTATTTTGGTCTTACCCATGTTCATCCGCGGCGAAGAATCAGCTAGGTCGTTCAGCATTCCTTGCAACTCCAACAGTAATTCCGCCATTAATAATGTTCCGTTAATAATGTCAACAGTAAACTAAATTTGAGATGACTCACCATTGATTTGTTGCCTGTAATTTTCCAGACCAGCGTCTTTAATACATCACCCAGTGCGTTCGTGAACAATTTCAGAGACATAGCATCCCCCCCGTCTCACTCCTTCACGCAATGGTTTAGGATTAGACCGCTGGCCTTGTACTTGAACACATATCATGGCGGAACCGCAATAAGACCCCGATATATAGATAGTCCACTTGATAAGAAAAAAAGTGCGCTCATAACCATCAGTTGAATGAATAAAAAAACATCTGTCTGTAAAAAAGCACTGTTTATTAAAATTAAATAGTATATATTACATTAAAATATATATATATCTTAATTAAAATAGCAAAAAGGAAAGATACTGCTAGATAATCTATTGAAATAATATCCTTTAACCTTTATTATTTATTACAATTCAACACCCGAGAAATTTTAACTTCAAATAAAATTATTGTCACTTCAGAAGTAAACAAATATACTAATAATTTAATTTACGAACAAAAATACTGTTTTGATTTCCCGCTTACGTCAAAACGTTAGGTATAGATGCAGTTATAAAAATACAAAAGCAAGTCTGATCCCCGCCCGGACTGGTGTGACTGCACACCGATGTAAAAAAAGGAGTAGGTCGAAAAATATAGTCGAGGTGGGTTCGTCGATGTTCCACTGAGTTCTATGAGGGTATAGGGGGGCACGGGCAGCCTGCGAGCATTCCTGGGCGCCGTCAGAGCAGCGCACAGCGAGATAACCACGACGTCGGCTTGCGTTGCGGCTCGTTCGCCTTCAGCTGGTGCGCGCCGGTCCTCCCTCCTGGAGGATTGCTCGCTTCCTAATAGAACATCGAAAAACACTCAATTAATAGTTTATATAAATCAATATTTAAAGGAAAAAGCTTAGTAAGGCGTACTTTGGATTTTAGAAGCCGCGAAGCTCCAGCGGCTGCTAGAAGCCGCTAGGTTCCTGTAGAGGCAATAGTGGCTTTGATATTTAGTTTCTAGCGAGACTGCATTTGAATCCGATTTAAAAAAGAATACCATTTAAAAATAATTGTTTTTTTTTTTTCAATGTGTAAAAAAAAAACTCAAATTTGGGAATCTATAATATAGATTCTATAGAATTTATAGCTATGTTTATTTAATAAAAAAATTAAAAAGATTATATATTTATTTAGTTATCTATCATTAGTTATTTTTAGACTAGTTACTAGCAAAAAGAAAGACTACTATGCAGGAGTCAGGACAAGCCAATTGCTCAAAAAATTTTTTATAAGACCTATGTTTTATAACGGACTACAAAGAAATATAAATTCGAAATTCCTGCGAAATCAAAACCGCAAGAAACTGATTGCAGGCAATAAATATTTACATGCATTAAAACAGCATTATACATATATACTTTACCAATCTATTTCTGATTCCTATTACCTACTCTATTCCAGATAAATAGAAATAATATACATAGTTTACAATTTAGATTTACAACAAAAGCGTGAAGCGATCTAATTTGAAAGCGTGTTACATCCAAACTAATTAAACAAAGTTTAACACAGGAAATATTTGCAGTAACAATACAAGCTGAATCACTGAGTCAGTTTAGTGTACAAAGGAAAAAATGCATTTGTTTCCAGCTATATGCCTATTTAGAATACAAAAGTTACTCCATAAATTACATATTCATTTATTATACATTAATCACCTTCATCAGTTGCATATTTATAACCTTTGACATGATATGGATTGATGGAATGCGACATTTACCATACTGACGTATTTATCACTTATTATCATAAAAACTAAACTGATTCATTTCCTATTACCGCAAATATTGTAACTTGTACTTTGTGTGTCACTAGCAAGAGGCAATATGTAATAGTGTAAAACTTATTTCGTTCACGTCCATAACAAGCATATAATTAAGTATTAATTGTCATGACCCTTATAAGTCTAAAAATATATTAATGTTTATGTTCCTTTGCAATCGTATTTTAGCTACAAACACATAACAAAAATACATAAGGCAAAGGCTACCATAATGACAGCTATTGTCATGACACATTCTTTCAAAGTCATAGCAGCTCTTGAAAACTTACTATCAGGTGTGTGCCGTCTTTTTGTTGTTCTACTACAAAAAAAATAAAAAACGATACCAAGAAAAGCAATGATAGTTGCCAACAATTTTTGTTTTAATATTCCTTGCTTAAATGTTTGTAGTTATGGTAAGCAAAGAATAAAATAATTAAAAAAAGTGCAGGTAACTAGGTAATAGGTTTGAGGTGGATGTAACTTACGTTTACTAACTGGTTTAACATATCAATTTCTATTGTTAATAAAGAAATATATAATACAAGTAATAACAATATAAGCTTTTTAGTTAGAATAATATTGGTAAAAACGTTTAGGAAGAGACAGCAATTAATGCAAATAAATAACAATATTTCTAATAAATTAGTGATTAAATAATTAACAACAATACACAAAAACACTACACTGGGCTATATTTACCTTCTGTTTGTGAAATGAGAGCCATGGAACAAAAGAAAGTTGAGTTAGAAAAAAAAAGATAAGGATAAATATTAATGTGAGAATTTTTATTTAATAGGAAATAAGTATATTCTGTACCTAAAAACCATACACCGTATATTTTGATATAGTTCCCACTGTTAGTAAATCTAATAAATGTAATATAATCAATGTAATGTAATTAGAAATTACTTTTTACAAAAACAATTGTCTATTTAGAAGAATAAAACTTTTAAAACATGCAATATCTGATATAAGTGCCTTTTATACATTAAGGATAAGATTACAATAAATAAACGGATTGTAACTAGTGATTGTCAAATATGATAAAATTAACCAGTATGTGGAATGAGTGGACTGTAAATAGTTCACATTTATGAATAAGACCTTGAAACAAATTGTTATAATTTATTGAATACATTGAAGTTTTCCTGATAGTGAAATTTGAATTATTTTATACATGTTGGCACAATATCTATTACCAAAAATTATTATATATTAGTAGCATGAATTAAAATTTGAACTCCATCATATTTCAATATTTTTTTTTATCAATATTTAGAATGTACCTTCAGGGTTGACAAAGGCTATGTAATTTCTTGTACCCATGGGAAATGTGAATTCCAATCAAGTGAAACCACAGGTAGAGGCTATATAAACTAAAATGTATTTTCACTATAAGTTTAATACTATTTTATATGGCTATAGAATTACAAACAATTAAAAGACTTTCTACAGAGTGCAGTTAAAAGGGATACAAAACTAAAGATCATACCTGTTTTTTTTCCATCTTCGCCTTGATGTCTCTTGCCAAAGTGTAAAAGGCATATTCAACATTTAATGAATCTTTTGCTGAAGTTTCTACAAATTTAATCTGATATTCTACTGCTAATTGTTCACCTCGTTCTTTTGATACCTGTTAAAAATCAACATGTAATGCAATGAATTTGATACTGTTATTTTGTGGGTATTTGTTAAATTCATCTTTAATTTAAATAATTAAATCTACATTTTCAAATTTTTATAGGGGTTTCTTATGTTTAGGTTTCTGTATGAAAACAATAACACATACTGTTTTATATTTTAAAAAATCTAATAGGTTATAAAACAATGCCAATTGCTAGTTAAAAATATTTGAACAAATTGTAAATTGTAAGCAAATGTGAACAAAAAATAAAACAAAATTAATTTTGTTACACTATTTTTAACAATCTCAGCTCACTTCAAAATTGATATAATTAGAATATAGAAATATATTGGATTAAGTAAATTCTCAGAAACTGCAAAATAGTATTTTAAGCACTATCAATTCTAATAAAGAGAGCTTAAAATTCAAATTCATAGTTTTGTCTCTTCAGTAAATGTATATTTCCACAGTCAATATACTTATAACAATTATCTAAGATCAAAAATACTAAAATTACCTGTCTTTTAGCATCTAAATCACATTTATTGCCAAGTATCATTTTCTCCACATCTGCACTTGCATTTTCTTCAATGTTTCTAATCCAATTCTTAATGTTTTCAAAGCTTTTCTCATTTGTTACATCATAAACCAGCATTATACCCATGGATCCTCTGTAGTATGCCGTTGTTATTGTACGGAATCTCTCTTGGCCTGCTGTGTCCCTTTAATTTAAAATATTGATTAAAATCTATCATAGAAGGTTTTTGATCATTAAACTTTTTGTATTATAACAAGTTTAAAATAAATAACACAAATGATGAATGAAATAATACAGTATAATATTAAAATTAAATGTCAAAATACATAGAATTTTATTTTTATAATATTTTAATCTTTTTTTTTATTTCTATCAATAAAACAACAGATTTACATAATTTACTGCAATGATATGACCAATTAGTATTTATGCCTATTAGTTCAGATATATTGTATAAACTTATTTTCTGTTTAAAAAATCTTTGTGTTAAGACTATGATGAAACACAGTTTGATTGAAAATAACAAAAATAAGGATAAACAAAACAGAAAAATTAGGCTGAATTTAATTTGTAATTAAATTTCTTCCTACCTTTCTTTTTAGTACCAATGCATTTTAAGTATTTATCTCAATAAAAGTAAAATACAAACTAAGCCAAAAAATGTAATTGATAACAACAATAACATACCATATTTGTAACTTAACTTTTTTCCCATCAAGGTCTATTGTTCGAATTTTAAAGTCGATACCTGCAAACAAATTTTGTTAAGCTGGAAGAACTAATTAAAATTAGTATGTATGATGTCATATACTCAAGAACCGTTTGATACAATAAGGGCTCTATTTACTGCCGCGCCCTATTTGCCGCAACGTATTATAAAATAATTTCAGTGAACAAGGAAACAAAAAGTCCACTTCCATTACATTAAGCTTACAAAAAAAAATTATCTTCAATAACCTTTGATAAAAAGTCTATACACTCACCAATAGTTGAAATAAATGATATATTGAATGCGTCTTCTGAAAATCTGAATAAGATAGAAGTTTTTCCAACACCTGAATCTCCTATTAAAAGTAATTTAAATAAATAATCGTACGTTTTTGCCATTTTTTACAACAATCTGATTACGACGATATATATATGCCTGCCATTCATTTGGCATTTTTGAGTAATCACTAGTGTTGTGAAATAGATAGCAACTGCAAAATACAAAAGTTCGTAAAATGGTATATTCATTGTAAATATTATGTTTACATCATATCTTATGCAAAAGCATAAGCAACATGTTTGTTATTATATAAATGGCCATAATATTATTAACAATTAGAATTTACTTAGACTTTAAAAATTATCTACATTCAGTATTGTCCATATCTTTACGCTAAGAACGGTAAATACATTACCTGGAACACAAAGTTCATCACACTTTTGACGTCCTTCATTCTTCCTTAGTAAAGCCAATTTAAAAGTTTTACCCTTATATAAGTATTTCAATTGAGCAAGGGATATTTTAAAAGATATTTTTTTAAAGGGGTTTTTTGGGGTCTTAAGTAGAACGATTAAGCAAATACAAGAAATAAATTTACAAAAATTTAAATATAGTAAGAATGTTCCAGAAATGATGATTGCATACTTTCAATTTCATTATATTATATATAGCCTGTAAAATTTTGAATATTAAATATTTTTCCTTTAATGAAAATAGAAATTTATGATTATTCGATTTGTTCATAGCAATAAATCCAGGCTAAATATACTTTGTGTGTTTAACATGTTTTGGGGTTAATTCAAATTATTTTTAGGAAAGTATTTTGCTAGGGGCTGGTAGCACTGATTGTGTTGTGATTGATGAATCCTGAAAGTATAACTTTGTTTTAAATAATTAAGCCGCATGTAATTTGCACAAATTTTGTATAATGAAATACTTGTGAATATAAGGTCTACAATGTTTTATCATGCAAGTATAAATAAATACTATTCATACTCATTTTACTTATATTGCAAAACTTGCTTAATAAACAAAACATTACAGATTTCTTTAGAACATGAAATTTTGCTTCATCCACGGTATTTTGGACCCCAACTGTTGGACACGGTTAGACAGAAGCTGTATACAGAGGTAGAAGGAACATGTACTGGAAAGTTAGTACAATATGCATTATACTTTAGACTGCGGAAGTTTATAGGTTATGCTTTTAGTCGGACTACACTGCTTGATATTGAGGAATGTAGGATGAAATATTATTATGTATTCTCTGTACTCGTAATCAACTTCTAGTAATACATCAATTATGCAGTAACCAATTTTGGGGCTGACATCTGTTTTGATGTTTGCTAAATTTATTTATACTCTTTAACACAAAACTCAATTTCGCAGAATGGGGAGAAGACGTTTACCAGCAGTGGACGGACGTAGCCTAAGAAAAAATAGATTTTTAGTCATGATATATTTAAATAAATCTAAGTGACAGTGGTTGTTCTTTAGCTCTCACCCACTGAAGGTTGCTACTTTCTTAGAATACACTTTGCTTACCATTATGGGCAGATTAGTCATTTACCATAAAGAACATGGTTACAAATACTATATAACCAGAACCAGTAAAGTTTTTTCTCCTTGTATTATAGCACTACAATACATACCATACATACAATACATAGTTACCAATGCAATACTGCATTGTAAAGATAGTACATTTATAAGGCTTAAGCAACATAATCTTCTCAGGATTATGATCTGGGGCTTTTAAAAAAAGGAGTAAAAATTCCCTTGTAGGTTGACAGTGCAATCACCATGAGATACGCTGCTTATCTTTTTGCTTTCCTTTTAGTTAAAAATATTTTGGCTGAAATATTGATTACAATTTCCAGGTATGGTTTTGTGATTGCTGTAACTGCAATTGATAACATAGGATCAGGTCTGATACAGCCTGGTCAAGGGTTTGTAGTGTATCCAGTTAAATATAAAGCTATTGTATTTCGGCCATTCAAAGGAGAAGTGTTAGATGCTATTGTAACTCAAGTTAATAAGGTAGGTTGAGAGTTATTGTTTTATTTATAAAATTAACTAATATTGCCTTGATCAATTATAATTTAATCCTTCAATTGCTAAGAAGTGCTGATAATATAATTATGAGTCTATAATTTTTTTTTCCTTGCACTCTTCCTTTCAGTAAACTCCCATGGCTGTTAGCCTTGGCCCTTTTCTGCATTCTATTCCTTCTTAACCTTTTCATTAAATAAATATAACATGTAGATAGAGATAAAATATACTTTTCTCAGGGTACTTATAAATGACATTTCTATTAGAATCCATACAGGTTTCCTCATGCTGTTACCGTTCACTGGTCTACATATGGTACCTAAATCTGTACTTTATCATTCAGTCGTGGATATAGTCACTAATTTATCTCTGCTTATCCCAAAATTGATATAATGTGAATATATATTTTTTTCTATTTAAGGTGGTAATAATTCGTGCTTATTTGACTAATATAATTTTTGTAATATGATGTGATGTTAGAATTTCTTTGTTCATATATACCCAATTAGTTTTACTGCCATCATAGTGTGAATTCACAGAATTTTTTAGCACTCACAAAGTATATTTAATTATTTTTTTTCTCTTAAACAGGTGGGGATGTTTGCACAGATAGGACCTTTAAGTTGTTTTATATCTCATCATGTAAGTGTATTTGTAATATATATGCCTTGTGTTTTATTGAGCTATTTAAATAAATGGTTTACATTTTTAATCAATATATTGAGCATGTTCCAGAAGAAATAACAGTTTCTATTTTTATGGGGGTTTTTCTTTATCACTTCTAAAGTATATTTTATGAAAATTAATTTAAACAACTAGTGATTAATTCCTTTAGTATTTGTTGACTACTTTAGATTAAACCATTTCATAGGTGGATATTGATTACAAAACTATGTTAATAATTTGTTGCTTACAATCTTTCCTGAAGCATAATGAAAGTATATCATATATTAGAAGTCAACAATTGTATCCTTGTTGTGCTTATTTGACGTGTCGTTTCAGTCCATTCCAGCAGATATGGAATTTTGCCCAAATGTAAATCCCCCGTGTTACAAAAGCAAACAGGAGGATAACGTCATACAGGAAGAGGATGTTATAAGACTAAAGATAGTGGGTACCAGAGTTGACGCCAGGGGAATTGTAAGTTGATAATATAATTCATATTTTATCATGTAGGCACCCCAAGGTTATTCCCATTTTTATTCTTGATAAAGAATGTTATATTTTATCATAGTTTGCCATGACAATGTAACCTTTGCACAAACTTACTAAGATTCTGGCTTCTAAGTAGAATTTATGTATACACAAAAAAAAAATATTTTTTATAATAAATTACAAAAATATATTATTAATATATTTTTGTAATTTAAGAAAATTGTCATTATCCTTTTAGAACAAAAAATATGCTAAGAAATGTAAAGTAGGATTTGGATTAACGGTGTTTAAATTAAACTCAAGTCTTTGTAAGGACTCCACATCTGGCCTTATAAGTACATTTATATTTTTTCTTTTCAGTTCGCAATCGGAACTCTCATGGACGATTATTTAGGTTTAGTGACTCAGTAATTATAATTAAAGTTTTATATTAAATAAAATATTTTTTTAAGTTTCATAGTTATTTATTTGGCATTCAAATAATAGGTTAAAACATAATGTAACAAAACAATCCATCAAAAATGATATATTTGGACACTCTCAGTCTATTTGGGGCATACAAGTGCGGAGAGCACTTCAAGCCTGTACTCTTGCTGTAGTTGATCGTTTACAGACGTCAAATTTATCCTAACCTACATTGAACTTATATCTAAAACCATATTAACATTGCCATGGCATTTTTGACGTTCACCAACATAGATTCACTTTTGAATTAGATGATTTTGATTGAGGTGTTCAATGTACTAATATTGTTGCTGGTCACAATAATTTAAAGGCAAATATAGTCGCAAATTTTACTATTATCTATATATATTTATGCTTATCTTAAAGTGAAGCAAAGGGCATTTTAATTTTTAATTTCATTTTATGTCAAAAACGCCATGGCGACGTCATTATTTTACAATCTACAAATATTGTGGTGATTAAGTAGATACTTATGATTTAACATCGAATTTTAAAGATCTTAGAAAGTACACGAATTATTATAATTAATTAAATTACAATTTATATGACAGCCAAAACTAATGAATGCCAAACATAAATTATAGCCTCTTTCAAATTGAAATTCCATGTCGATAATATTTAATTTGTACACAAAAGTAATGTCAAAAAGCTAATACATAAACCCAAAGGTACGATTTAAGTCTTTGGTTCACCAATTAATTATATACAAAGTAATATCAAACTTGTGAATAAATAAAAAAAACTAATCAAATATTGCTCATTTTCACTAAAAATACATATATGGCATCTAAAAATAAATAATACTCAATATGAGATCAGAAACACAAGCAAACTTATAAAAAAGCACCATACATGTATGAAATAATATATTCCATGAAAGAGAATCCAGAATTTTTCAGTTAATTCCTTACACTCGTGCGCTTTGTACAGGGTCGAGAATGAGTATCTTTGTACACGGCGACAAGCTTATTGTCCCTCTAACAGAAAATAATGCAAAATGCGAGAGCACGAGTGTAAAAGCAACTTGCATGCTAACATTAAACCTTTACCATTTTATATATACCTATTTCCGCAAAGAGCGGCCGTTTGACCGTTTGAGAATTCAAATTATATGTTTTTTTTACATGCAAACAATAAAAAAGGTATGAGATTTGTGGTGTATGTATACGAAACGTCAATAAGCAACATGGCAAAATAGTAACATTGTATAAAAGAAATTGTAAATGAAATTTCAAAAACGGTCAAATGACCGCGCGTGGTCGATTTAGTGTCAATAAATATTAATACATACAATTATTTTATGATTTAATAGCCCATCCGTTGCCTATATTTCCTGTTTACACAAAAAACACGAGTACAAAACATCTCGAGAAAAATAATTGTAAATACATAAGAAGGAAAAATAATATTTCGTACTGATGTTTTGTTATGGGAACAGACGTAACTTAAGGCAACGATAATTTATATTTATACACATCAATTGCAATAACTCCGTCCGTGAGAGCAGAAACTATTATAATATTAACTAAATACAGCATAGAACATAGTCTCACTATATAGATTTACTACTAATATAATTTTACGATAAAATATTGAGATATAACATTGTGCAATATAGTGCTATATGCATGATAAAGTTATAATATATCAAACAATCTGTAATAACTTTTCAGTTATAGTAATTTTGTTAAAATTGCCGAGACAATCACCGATATGCAAGATAATGAGTGTCGACACAGAAATCTCTATTTCCACCCCATCCGAGATTCATATTTCAGACTCTGACTGCCAACACTATTTATCTAGCTTTATACAAGGCACAAATAAAGTCATTTTTCTATGTATATATCATAGGCAAATGAACTAAAGAGGGGTGAGACTCCTAGAAAATTTAAGTCGATAGAAATTACTTTAGGATTTAATTACAGTTGGGAAGCGATGAAAACACGTTTACGGGATGAACTTATGATTTCTATTGGATTTCTACAGCGGGTTGGCTTACCTAACTCTAAAATTGCATCGATATATTACCGGTTTCAGTATCGATAAATACTTGATAGTTTAAAATATCGATGCAATTGCTTCTTAATACAATAGAGTAAGAGGGGGAATAAGATTGAGTAAAACCACTATCTAATTTCAGAGACATTAAATATTCTTAAAGATTGATAATTCTAAATCGCAACATTGAGTGAGATACATTTTAACTGTAATAATACTGGGATAAATGTATAAATAGGAATATATTTTAAAAATGTGGATTCAAATTGTCAGACTATGATTAATTAAATTGTTTTTGCTTCCCCGTCCTCTGGCAACTGAAATCGTCCATCCTGTCACACAAAACACAACACCACTTGTGTACACCACACCTTATTTGAGCTCAGAAGTAAACGCATCATTGAACATTTCACAAAATATTAAATTACAAAAGCACTGGATAGAGCTTTTCTTTATTTACTTTTGTTTTAAAATTGAGCTTCAACAATTTTCATATCAATATCAGTATTAACTTATCTATTGATATCTATTCGCATTTACCAACTTCTTCCAATCTGAGACTCTTTTATCCTCAGCGTATAACTACATGGGTCGACTATATAAATGGCGTTTGTCCAAACTGACAGGTGAGACACCCGTTACGTTACCGCATTTCACGTTTATTACCCGCCGAGTGATGCTGTCCCGCTCTTTATTCTCGCCATTAACATAGTCGATTACATCACGCCATTAATATAGTCGCTATTTAATTTGAAATACGCTTTACACATATCTAAACCGACATATCGACCCGCGTCATGCAAACCTAAATGGAAGACCAAATCGATTTACACTAATTAAAAGTGAGCGGAATGGAAGACTGGAAATAAAAAAATGAAAGTATTGTCTAATTGCGTTATTTGCAGTGTATATCGATTTAATCACTCGAGTAATCGATTGTACTATATCCGATTGTGAAAAGAATAATGTTACAATCGATTATTGACATATAGTCCACACTTTAACGACTGCACATTATTTTCCGTAGAATTACGCTCCCCGCATACTTGTTGTTTTTGTAAGGAAGTAATATTGTCTACCTAACTTCTTCTCCGTCGATAGATTCAAGTCTGCACATTTCTATAACTTTTTGTGGTAATTGATGCGGTAAGACTTATTATCTGCCGAAAATAATTATAATTATCTTTATGTTTAGTCTGCGCGGGGCTTTGCTCTAAGGCCGGCATTTTCCCGTTTTTAAAGTACATATGTGTTCAATTTTTAATATATGATACGCTTATTACTATTGGTAAATATAATAGTAATCTAAAAGGAAATCTAATTTTGTAGCTTATCATAAAAGCATATTTCATTTTACATATGTACAAAGGTACAGCATAAAAAAGTGATATAAACGAGAAATCTGTCGGCCTTTAACTTTAACGGATTGAATAAGAATAATGTAAGCGTGTCGTTTAAGGGTTAACGCACACGCATTAACTCATATACCAACAATCGGCACCATTTCCACCTAAACTGTTTAATTTTCTAGAACTGGAAGCAGTTAGGAATATTTATTCTTATGCCGTATAGATTGTTACAGTTTTTGACTTCTTTCTGTCTTTCTTTCTTCTTTATTCTTTACTGACCAACTGATGCAGTGATAATACCGCGTTTACACGATGTTATTGGATAAGTCATTCCACTAAACCAAGTAGTTATTGACACTACAAATACAGACAATGTACAACCTTCAATCAATTAAAATTAGTACGCTTTCTAACTTTTTGAGTTAATTGTCAAACACCTCGTGTAAATGGGGTCTTTAATGCTCATTCGCATCGAGGAGAAATGGTACCAATCCGTTGCAGAGTTGATATGTCTGCGAGGACTTCACGTGTTTAGGGAGCAATGTTACCAACACAGTATTACAGCTACGCTGATACTCTGTCTACACGTCGTCAATGAAGGCCAGAAATATAAACAACAATTAATTACTATAAAAGTCAAAACTATTCAGTTTTTTATCACGTACGGACAATTATTACAAACCACAGACAAATATTGTTCTGTAATTCTATTTAATTTGATTAGATTCTGTACGCCAGTTAAGTTTGAAGTATATAAGTTGAGCTTTTTGCTGAAGAGTTGGAATCAGTTTAGCGCACGTCAAAACAGACGTTATCATGTCCAAAATACGTCACAGGGCTCAACTTTTTCTAAATACTTTAACGGGTTTTTGTGCCTTATAATTAGCACAAAACGCGTAAGTTTAAAATGTATTAGAACCCAAAATTACAGTTTGCCTTCATTGTCTTGATGAAGAGGAGTGTTAAGTAATTTTTTAGAGCGAGAATTGGCAACAAGGCTCGCACGTGTCTAGAGACAGTTTGCAATAGGCGCGGGTCGCGATGTGGCGGTGCAGCCGGCGATGTCCCTCAGTGGGCGCACAGAGCGCAGCACGGCGCGGCGCTCAACGGCGGACGTGGAAGCACTGGCACTAGGCGGGCGGGTGTCACGAGCCCGGCGCGGCCGGCCCCGCGGCGCCGCACGGGTCGGCCGGCTGCGGCACCGCCGGCGACACCGGCCCGCGCACCGCCTCGATGTAGTCCTTTATCAGCGTCGCGATCTGGTACGCCTGACAAACATAGTTCACCAATTAAGATCACAAACTACATATACCAAAAAATCTTTAGTATAGCAGTGCCAAGGAAGGAAATTGCTAGGATGTACTTATCTAATCTAATCGACTACAAGATGATGTACTGTCGACCAGTAACGTGCATAGGGCGTTTGGACAGGGTAGGCAGATTCATATAATAAATTTGAATATTATATATTGATAATAAATATTATATTACTTTCATAGGGAAGATAGATGGCGTGAAAATAGAATGGATATAAATATAAAGGATTCCTTTTTTTGTTTAAGTCAAAGGAATTTATTCCAGACTTATTTATCGTAAGGGCATGCGATGCTTTCATGCATTTATGGAATGAACGCTACTGCTGTCGACACATTTCAAACGCCATCAACATTAAATCATGCATATAGTAGTCAAAGTATTATGGGTCTTAACGCTTTGACATACATAAGTTTTTTTTTTCTTTAAAATCTGATTATTTGGCAACATTGATTTTTTTTAATCTACAAGAAAACGCTTGACCTTTTTACCACACCTTTTTCTTAGTTGTAAACTCCTGGCGGAGTGATGGTGGTCATGGACTGAATATATCGAGGGTTGAAGGGCTATTTGCTTTAAGCGACATTTTTGATGATATATGGTAGATATATATATATATATATATATATATATATATATATTTAATCGAAAAGTGCGATGCGGACAACCTAAATATTAATATTAAGGGCCCATATTTTCAGAGGCCTATTTTGGCATTTAAACGAAACTTTTGAACGTGGTTCCGAGGAAAAATATTTTTTTTTTTGAAACGCCCTAATATATATATATATATATATATATATATATATTCAGAACCAGCATTATTTACCGTTCCAAAAATATGTATCTTAATATATCACCAAAAATGTCGCTCAAACCAAATAGCCTTTCACCCCTCCATATGATTGGTTGCGGCTTTTGTGACATGCCTCCATATCTCTGTTGGATGCGCTGCTTGTGTATTCTATAAGGGACTTAATGAAGGCCTCACAAAGGACTTTTACATTCATCACATCTGGTGGAAGGTTAAGATGAGGCCAATGATAGAAGGGGCTTGTCTAGTAAAATAACTATTACGAAACGAACCGAAGAGTATTCTAGCTACGGGCCAACTACGTATTTTCGATCTCATCAGCATTAGAATACGTTGCATCGAATTAAACTTGGATATTCACAATTACTACTGGCAAATACAAAGAACGCATTAGGCGGATGGATAAGCGAATCTAGTCTGAAGTTTATTTACAGTGGGTACAAGTTGGAGGGCATAAGTAAGGTTATATCGAAACCCATTCTTTAGCTGAGTGTGTGCATAATATATATATAATATGAGTGGAGTATACCTGGTCAGTGGAGAGCACGAGCTTGGCGTGCTTTCGCTCAGCCCTGGTGACGAGCAGCAGCGCGCGCGGCGCCGGCGACACCGCCAGCAGCTGGTCGTGGTCGTGCGACACGAGCGCCGCGCGAGACCCTCGCCGCAGCAGCGTCAGCCCGCGCCCGTCCACCGCCAGCCACAGCGCTCGCGGCCAGTTCGACGTGAACGATTGCTGCAACACGGAGTGCACTTGTGTCACGGCAACCTTCCTCATCATTGCATCTAGACAATTGGGCGAGCGCAATGTGCAACGTCGTTAACACGTGCGCCCAGTCGACTGACCTCCCGCTTATAGCACAGCTATAAATCAAGTACCGATAGTTATATAAACCCTATTTTTTAATTATTTTAAGTTGTTTCTATTTTATATTTCTTTTAAAAATTTCTGCATCCCAACTCTGGATGCGCCATGAACTAGGCTAGTAAAGAAGACTATAGAAAAGATATATAAAAGAAATAAGGAATCCCTCTTCTTCTTTGTATGCTGGTCGTACGGAGACTTCAAGTAGTAGATCTCTTCGTTTATTATGGACAGATTCTTGGCAGGAATGTTGGTCAGGGATTTAATCTAGTGAGCCCAACGTAATGGAGTTCACCCCACAGAGCTGATTTCATCCATTCTACATTGTAGAACTAGGCGTTTTACAGCATCATCAAGATGCGGCACACGTTCAAAGTGGCGCAGGGTTTGGAGTTGTAAGGATTACAAGAGGTGATAGATACCATGACATCGAATATGGTGGCCCTGGTGAGCGGCCAGGAGGTGGCGAGCGTGAGCGCGCGCTGCATGGCGGCGTGCGGCTCCGTGCCGCGCAGCGCGAGGTGGTGCAGCCGCACCGCGGGCGCCGGCAGAGCGGGCAGCGCGAGTCGCGGCGGCAGCACGGCGCCCGCCGCCGCCAGGCACTCCTCGCCTCCGCCCACGCATTCGCCGTTAACCACTTGCGCGTGCAGAGCGGCCAGCATCACCTACAACATAACCCATTTTATTTTATCCACAATCAGCACAATCCTGATGCAAGCCTGATGGTAAGCGTGGTGCAGTCCAAAAACAACAATCAGCAATAAAGAAAAACCTATCGGTAGTTGGAGCGAGCATGCCAAACAGATGTCAGATTTATTTTCACATTTACGTCCAACGTTTAACATTAAAATGTTACATTGCAAGAGTAGGAGGAGTAGAAACACTCACAGCTTCGTCAGTTTCTATGGGCAGGCGGTCGTGACGCACCGCGTGCAGAACTTGGTAATACAGGAGCTCCATCTCAGCTGGACACGAGGTCTGCAACGGTCGTTCGCCGAGGAATAACCGTTTCTTGAACACTAGCCTGTAGAAATTAATAAAAATATCTATGTAATAAAATTTATTCGTAAAGTAATAGAAAATGTTGCTTTTGTGAAAAAAATTAACTCCAACTGCTGGATAAAGTATCAGACAAAAAAATCGAAATATAATTTTTTAGTTTTATCTAAAATTGAGACCAGGACACTTTATGATGCTTTTTTCTATTTATTTTAAGCATTTTAGGATTTGTCCACACTGGAATCAGATTTGTATGTAAAGTATTTAAAATATATAACAGGTATTATGATATTCCTAAAATACACGATTTGTCTCTTTCAGCACGAAGGTAGGCGTGTTCTATATAGTCCAATCTGACTGAATAGTTTGCAATTTTCAAGGGTCTTTTAGTGACTTTTAAATGTAATTCAAAACAATTTTGATACTTTCTCTAAATGAAAATATTTCAGTGTATTTAGTGGCGCACATACCTGCAGGCGGCGGCGGTGGCGCCCGCCTTCTCCCAGCGAGCGAGCACGTCCCCGACGCGCTCGGCGCCGCCCAACGCGCGCTCCCCGGTGCCGGCGGGCGTCGAGTTCGCGCACACCTCGTACAGCGCGTAGCCTGAATACATTCAGTTTTTTAAACTTAAGGTGTAAAGACCTAATCATTATTATAGTAGAGTTGGCACACAGAAAATAGGCATACAATATGGATTACATGACTTCAATAACCAAGGTACATATAACACAGTTGTGTGATTAGCAGCACTGCGATGGTGAAAAATCGATTTGCACATCTGATTGGATAGTGTAAATATAATAATAAGAAATTGTGTCATTAAGAACAAACAGCCCAATTCACTTGTTTATGATTATTTTTACGGCTATTTTTTTTCGGCAGGACAATATTGTGTTAATCGGGAAAGGCCTTTACAACTCCTCCAAGCGAAAGAGGTCGAGTACTTATGGTGCTCAGCCAGTGATTAGCGGGTGGGTGGCAACGCAAGGGTACCCCTGCTGGTACAAACCACGACTTGTGCGGCCAGCCAGAAAAAATTAACCTAGCCGTGATCTACTAGCGTTTCAAAAGCAACAACCTCGAGAAGAAACGGCGAAAGGAACTCAAGGCTGCGTAGGTGTAGTCGACTATATTTGGGCCACTGTAGTCCTAATGGCTTGATATATTCCTCTTAATCAGCGCTGCAGACTTCCTCTGTGGCTTTAAGCTGATGGAGGTCCCATTTTCGCCATGTTAATATGTTTTTGTTTTTCTTTTGTTTTTGTATGTTGTTGTCTTGTAACAGAAATGTTGCTTTTGAATTTCTAGTATTTTGTTAGTTTGTGGTGAAAATAAATATATTTCATTTCATTTCATTTTTTAATTGATCTATGTATGAATTCGAACTTAGGGCTAAATATTAACCTGTGGCTGTATCGCTGAGGCCAATCTTCTCGCGCAGCATGCCCACGAGATGGTCCGCGGTGGCGGCGGGACCAAACACGAGGCCATGTTGCTTCCCGTCAAGCAGCAGGACGCGCACGTGGAGCGGTCGCCGCGCCGCCGCGCACAGTATCTCTTCTTTCGACGGCGCAGCCACTCTTCGCGGGACTTGTGCTATGCTCAGAGCCACCTAAAACGCAACATTTTGTTTTTACGGTGTCTGTTAGCATATCCTATGGTGGGATGCCGTAAAAAATCACATATTTTTTTACACAGATTAAAAGAGAGATTAATTATAGAAGATTTATAATAACTTAGCACTTAGTTTATGTAAAAGAGTTGGTACGTAATTTCCAATCGCGCCACAGTGGGGTAATGGTTACAGTATCACATGTTGAAAACATTGCAGATTATGTTGACCCAACTGCCTCGATGTAATGATAAGTAAAACAAAAATAGAACGCTGATCGCAATACTGGTTACTTATGCTGTTGTCGCGACATTAATTACATACTTATAATAATTATTATAGATTGAATTTTAATGCTTTAAAGACATTTATTGCTTTAGAAATTAATTGTCAGTGACGGACATATTTCATTGAATATTTCGGTCCCGTATCGTCGATTAACGAACGAAGGAACAAATTAAGTAACAAAGTGGTAGGCGCCAACTATTTTGTGTCACATACAAATATGATGAGACAATTACTCTAGTAATTAGTCCAGTAATTTTTTTTTTATATCTGGACAAATATCCAAATTAATATTGTACTAACGGATCCGGTCCGATTTTACATGGGTGTTAGTTATTTTTTACTTACTGGTAATAACAATGCTTTTGACAAACAATATTAATGGATCTATACTATAATAATATATCGTCATGCTATATCCCTTTCGGGGTGAGCAGAGATACATTAGTGCCTGTATCCACTTTGCGCTTATATATCGTGCCCAAAGTGACCAGTAGCACAGCTGATCACTGTTCTCACATCAACACAGATGTACATACGTGCAGGGATTCGAGCCTACGAACACCACAGCCACAATTGACATTATTAAAGAGCTTGATTAAAATTACGGCAATAAGGAACCACTTTGCCTATTTAATTAATAGTGAATACAAAAACATCCAAATACATTAAATTAAATATCTCCCGATTTAATTATCCATCTGTAAGATATTCATTGCGACCATTCCAACGAGCTCAAATACGTTACTCCTGCTGTAAGCTAGTGAAGAGTGGAAAGATAGAGGCAATGACCTGTTCAGCTCTGCGGGCGAACTTGCCCTCCTCGCCGGTGTGCAGAGCAGTGGCGCGGTAACGCAGGTGCGCCAACAGCAGCCGGCGCAGCGGCTTGGCGGCCGGCAGCGCCGCGCCCACCGCCGCGCACAGCAGCGCCCAGTGCCGCGCCGACACGCGCGACATCGGCTCCGGGTGCTCCGTCGTCTGGACACCATAATTATCATTCAATGTATAAAAAAAAAATCAATTCAAGTTTTTGGTGGTAAGGCGTTTGCCAGAACTTGGTCATGACCACAGTACACAAGTGTAAAGACCGTCATAGTGACTCGCTTTGGCCTGTCGCGTTTCCGGATCAGCTCGTGTATATCCAGTAACCCTTATACCTAGAGACCTTAAGTCGAGTTATATGTGGGTCGACATGACGTCGGAGACTTATCAATAGATTTTCATCCTTTGATGAAACCATGCTAAGCGTGATTACTTACGCGTTGAACATTTAAAGCGAGCGAATATTAAGAGTTCACTGAACTTAGATTTAAAAAATGCTGATTGCCTTTGAGGGCTAATTCCTGGTTTCGGCACCAGAAAATGATGCGGCCGTATTCTAAAGCCGCAGTATCAGTGGGTGAACAAAACGATACGTCAAACCTCAAACCGTGCAAAAATGAATCTGTGTGATTAAATTATAGATTACCGAAACAAAATAGCTTCAGCTTCAAATATTATATTACGATATAATATTACATAAATAATAAATTAATATTGTAGACACAGGACTTTACAATTTCACCAAACAAGAGTTGTGAGCGCTTAAGATGCTTGGCTAGAGAATTTTTGGAGTTGATGGCAACTCAAAAACACCTCTAGAAACTGCTACTAAACTCAGCCTCGACGGTTACTCGGTGTCTTACTTATATTGACGATTACATTGTTAAATATAGGCAGGTAGGTATATAGTTGAATGTGAAATGCTTATTTTATACTTACAAAAACATCAAAATAAATTATTGCTTAGATTACATTTTCATCATTGCATTTTACTCTTCCAGTTTCATATTAACAATGATTGAAATAGTTGATTGTACCCGAGAGAGGTTTTGGAGAGGCGAGCTTTTTACTCCTACCCTTCCTAGAGAGGTATCCTCAACAAGGATTTTTGCTTCCCGGGCGTCTGGATGAATTTGGTTTCCCAGGCCCGAGTGGAGCGATTAGAGGGACACCCCGGGGGTTTTTAGTCAGTAAAAGTCTGACACAGCGGGGTCGCTGCCCTCACAGCGTCCCTGCTGGTCCTATGCAGAAATTTCCACCAGGTTAAACCAAAAAAAAAAATTGATTGATCCTTCTGTGTTGTAATATGTGTCAAATAAATGAGGCGTCTAAGCCCGCTAAAACGATTTTTCGTACAAAATTACTTAATAGTCCTAATAATAATTTGAAATGTATTTATCAAAGCAAATCTATAATATAAAAATGAATCGCAAAATGTCTTGATAAGCGCGAAACTCGAGAACGGCTGAACCGATTTGGCTGATTTTTTTTTTGTTGTGTTTGATGAAGTCTGAGGAAGGTTATTACGGAGAGAAAAATTTTAAAAATTCCCTGCAACTGTCTAAAAATAACACTTTTCTGTATTCTCATACAAAAAAATCGTTATAAGTCATTTTGAACTTTAACACTATACCATAAAGTTTAAATGTCAGTGGACGGGTTCCGGGAAGGCAAAACAATTATTGAGTGACGTATAAATATTAATGTCAATATTTGTCAATTTTTATACATATAGCATTAAGGCCAGGTTCCTTCCAACAATTTTCAAAAAACAGCCGACAGGCCAATAGGTTTTGGCAGAATAAAATCTGACGGGGAAGCTATTAACATTAAAAAAACAATGTGACTTTGTTTTAGAGAAATAGGGCAGAACAAGGTCTGCCGGGACAGCTAGTATTATATATGATTTTTATCTTTTTTGCTTGTTCATTGTATTATAGAATAATAATTTAAACACCTTATAAAAATGTTATTTGTTAAGTCAAAGATTAATTATAAGTTTTTATAAATTTATGGGATTCGAAAAAAAATATGTTATAGTGGGTTTTGAAATAAGACTCCTCAAATTTTTTTATAATTATTATCTAACCTGCTTGATGAGTTGCATGTACATCTCGTTGAGAAGCGTGTCCTTCTGCAGACAGCGCTGCAGCAGCGACTGCGCCAGGGCTACGCGGTCGTCACTGTCGCTCTCCTGGCTGCTGATGCTGTTATTGTTCGCCAGGTTGTTCGTGCTGCCGTCATTTGTCGTCAGACCTGCGTGGCTCATTATGTCCTGGATAAAAGTAAAATATTGTACAATCCATCGCTGAGAGAGATTTTATATTTTAACCCCTTGCTTTACGATTAAATCTCTAAGGGCGGCTTGCACTAACGAATTAATCTAGTTTAAGCTTAATTAATTGAATTGGTTTCATTCCATTTTAATGATGATTTCAGTTTAAGAGTTGTTACATCTAGATTTTGATTTAGTGCAAGACAATAAATACAGATCAGCGTTAAATAGCATTTTATATAACTCTAAACTAGATTTAATTTGTTAGTGCAAGCCGCCCTTAGAATAGTACGCGTGGAGACTTAAGGTCAGTTTAGCTAGAATATAAAAAAGACAATGTGCAACAATAATAATGTATTTTTATTTTAACAAGTTTAAAGAAATTCATATGAAAAAAAAAATACTGCGGGCGACGCCCGTGAAAATCGAATTTAGTACAGAAAATCTTGACGGGCCAGGCCCGTCATTTCCACTCAAGGGGTTAATATGATTTTTTAAAGTCTTTTTTTTAGTTTTTATTTCTTTTTAGTTGTATATACCTACGTTTAATCTATTTAAACAAAGCGAAAGTTTTATTTAGATAAATAAAGTTGGCATTTTTGTATGTTTACTTATATATTTTTTAAATTACACAATGGATTTGTTTGTTTTTAATAAGGTCTAAAAATACGATTTTAAAGCGCTTTCATGGTGAACGTTATGGCGAGGTTGCCGTAAGCCTGTATTTAAAGAAACTATAATATACATATAATATACATATAAACGAAAACTGCCTTCACACTATATAATTGAATAACTAATTTCAAAGATATCACGAGCAGAAAATAATAGCACCCGTGCGATGAGAGGCTGGGCCTACTTAGTATATATAAAACTACCTTGAATATCTGCATAGCGGCCACTTCCTCGGCTTCGTTGAGCTTGGTGAGGCTATGGGGCAGCGCGCGCGACCAGCACCAGTAGCCGGCGGGGAAGCCCTTGTAGCTCTCGCCTTGAGCCTCCGCCGATATGTCCAGACGGATTTTCTCCAATCGATGCTTACTTAACCTGTAAAAGAAGTTACTTATAGCTTGTCTGATAGCGCTAATTGGCTGCGGTGAGATAGCCAGAAAAAGTATAAGTTGATCTCATATTATTGCTTCAGATCTCAAATGACATAGTAGCTAGAGCAAGTTGCAGAGTTACATTCATTTTCTTCAGCTGTTTTATGTATTTATATAAACATACATACAAATACATCTTGTTAAATATTTTCTCGAATTTTTATATAAAAATATACTTATTCTTCGTGATATTAAAATAACTTCACTAAGAAAATATGAATAACAATGCAGACTGAGACGAGGCCAATTCCGTCACTAGCCGCTTACTGATTGGGGAAGCACCATCACGAGGCTATTGTGCGAAGAAATGGAAAGGTCAATCAGGTAGAACGCGCCTCGCTCGAATGAAATGCAGGTTTACTTTAGGCGAATACTTCTGCAGTCGAGCCGATTGGTTTTGGTCAATGTTCAATTAAATAGTAGTTTGTTGCGCGTAGAGAAAAGGGTTGTTTCGCCTACTTTGTTTAAGCAGTGGAACAGTTTTCCGTATAAGCGAAATTAAATGCTGGCTTTACCTTGCCGCGTACGACAGCTTCTTCCAGTTTAACTCTAAACAAAGGCTGCTTGCGCACCAAATCACCTCTCCACAAGCCGGCGAGGCAGCCTTGTGAGTTTGCTCAGCCAACCAGTAAAAAAACAAATCAGAATAGCTGACATAGCGTACCTTCTGAGCGTGTTGCGTAAGAAATTGCCTGTAGACAGCTCGGTGGGTCGCCGCAGCATGCCGGAGTCGACAAGGGCGCGGCGCGCGCTGCGCAGGGCGCCGGCGAGCCGGGACCGCTCCGAGGCGGGCGCGGCCCTGCGCGCCGGCTCGTCTGCCAGCCCGTTGGCCAGTATGGGGCTGTAGGCCGCCATCAGCCACGCTGCCTCGTTCTTTTGCACTGATTCCAGCACTACACACCTGTGTCCGACACTTATTATTTGAGCGTACGAAAGTAAACTATTTTAATTGTCTTATAACCGCTGAGAATGTACATAATGTAGGGTTATCGATTTTTTTTTTGCAGTTGGCAGTCGTAGTCGTTTTTGTATTAAAAAAAAACCTTAATTATATGCGATCGTGGTCTTCAATGTCGAGGGTACGAAGAACAAAAATGGAACATATGACACTATGTGAAACAGCAAAGTAAACTTTTCCAATGGACGATGCATGCGTGCTGTACCTTTCCCTGATATTCTAATGCTGTTATTCAGGCGCAGAGCATGCGTATAAAAAAGGTATTTGAAATCCTTCCCGTCTTCTCACAAACCATTTCTCGCACGGCCCTTATCAGCGACACTTGTGTACGCACGGCGGTATCAACCACACTTATCATCGGCGGCGAACTCGGTTATACTACAAAATAGTCAATTGCATTGGACAATACGGCGGAACACCCAATTAATTGTATACAGTGAACGGTCCGGAGCTCCAGTAGCCAGTCCTCATCGTCCAGTTACCAGGTGAGTGCCTTTTGAATATTTCATTGTCACTGTGTCTTCAGAGACCTTCAGTCGTGATATACGTGAACCTACATGACGACAGAGACTCAATGGATTTTTATCCTTTCATAGCCGCTTTTGTTTTTGGACTACACTGTACTTACCATCAGGAGCACAGTAGTCACTTTGTCGAGCCAGTGTAAAAAAAAAGAACAGAGACAAGTAGTGGGCCTCGGGAGGGGCCTTTATTAAACAGTGGATCGATATGGGCTGAAATGATAATGTTGATCAATATTATTATTTCTAGTGTACCTGAGTCCGTCATGCTGTCCGTGATGAGTGAGACTGATGGTAAGGCCATTGTCGACCGGGTCCATGAGCAGTGCTGCGATCGTGCTGTAAGGATACTCTGCCAGTACCACTTTATCAGCGGGACGAACGAGTACCACGCCCTCTGACCCAACACCCAAGAGTACATTTGGACCTAGAAGTGATAGAGAAAGTGTAGATCATAAGTCAGAGTGTGTATTTTTGGAATATTTAAATGTCAGTTGTATGTCATCACAAAACCACTTCGATATATTAAAATAATATCGAGGGGTGAAAGGCTATTTGGTTTAAGCGAAATTTTTGGTGATACAGTAATATATATTTTCGTTTTTTTACCGATTCCATAAATACTATATCACTAAAAAATGTCGCTTAAACCAAATAGCCTTTCACCCCTTGATATATATTTTCGGTATCAACGTTTTTTACCGATTTCAAAAATATATATATTACTATACTAGCTGTCCCGGCAGACCTTGTTCTGCCCTATTTCTCTAAAACAAAGTCACATTGTTTTTTTTAATGTTAATAGCTTCCCTGTCGGCTGTTTTTTTGAAAATTGTTTGAAGCAACCTGGCCTTAATGCTATATGTATAAAAATTGACAAATATTGACATTAATATTTATACGTCACTCAATAATTGTTTTGCCTTCCCGGAACCCGTCCACTGACATTTAAACTTTATGGTGTGGTATTAAAGTTCAAAATGACTTATAACGAATTTTTTGTATGAGAATACAGAAAAGTGTTATTTTTAGACAGTGGCAGGGATTTTTTTTAATTTTTCTCTCCGTAATAACCTTCCCCAGACTTCAACAAACACAACAAAAAAGAAATCAGCCAAATCGGTTCAGCCGTTCTCGAGTTTCGCGCTTATCAAGACATTTTGCGATTCATTTTTATATTATAGATTACCAAAAAATGTCACTTAAATCAAATAGCCTTTCACCCCTCGATATATAAAAACACACTTCGATATAGGAAATAAATCTCATAAAAACTCTTTATATAGCTTGAGGACGTACTAGTCGAGAATCTCTTATTCATGTAAACGCCTGGCTAAGTAGTTATCCAATAAATTACTAAAAATATTGTAAGTTATGAGTGTTTAAAATTGATTTAAAATCCTGATAGCACGGATTAGGGTTATTTAAAAAAAGGTTTATCAATTTATAAGTTTGTTTTAATCTAGTTATACATATATGGAAGTATAGCAGTTATAATCATAGATGGGCAAAATGTAATCAGATTAATAAAAACGATTAACGATTACACTTTACGTTTTTTACCATTAATATGACTGCATTTTGCTCATTTATATTTTAAACACTACAAAATCCCAGATTGTATATCCATTTATCTTTTCTCAATGTTTTAAATGGATTTAATCATGATTACAGAGCAAGAAAATTAAAATTACGACTCCATTTTGTAATCGTTCATCATTAATCACATTACATTTTGCCCATCTCTGGTTATATAAAATACATCGATAGTTACCATGAGCCCAATATCCTTTGTACGTAACCGGGAAGAGAGTAACTCCGTAGAGCGGGTAC
Source organism: Automeris io (assembly GCA_036320925.1). NCBI lineage: Eukaryota > Metazoa > Arthropoda > Insecta > Lepidoptera > Saturniidae > Automeris > Automeris io. Next base: position 3,296,151 of record JAUDJH010000018.1, read on the forward strand.
TGCATGACGCAGGACAGGTAGAGAGCCTTGGCAGTGAGCTCGGCGCGTCCGGCGCCGTACTGCCGGTGCGCCTGGGCCAGGATCGTCGCCTGTTTACGTCGATCAAATTAATATTAAGACCACCTTTAAGCAGTGACGTGCATAGGCTATTTGGACAGGGTAGGCAGAACTCGCGTTATTAATTTCAATATTGCATTATGGTAGTAACTATTACATTGCTTTCATAGGAAAGATAGATGGCGTGAATATAGAATAGATATGAATATAAACGGTTCCTTTTTTTGTTTAATTTTAAGCAATTGATACCAGACTTATTTATCGTAAGGGCATGCAATGCTTTCATGCATCTATGGAATGAACGGTACTGCCTTTAAGGTACATTATCAGACAAAGAAATCATCAAAGATATAAATTATTGAAACTACTAATGACTGCATTTTATACTGTAGAGTTGGATTTTAGTAGCCACGGCTGCTATATACCGATGCGTGCGTGCCTTAACACTGAAAAGTATGTCGCTTTAGTCAAATCACTACATAGCAACATGTAGATAAACGCTTAAAAAAAGGTCGATTGTATCATATGCCCGATAAATCGCAGTAGTGAAGTCGAGGAATAACAATAGCCATAATTCTACATCAATCAATCATCACGCTGAATCCCTATTGGGGTAGGCAGAGATATTGGAGCGCCACTACTTTCTATTCTTGCAAACGTTTTTCGCTTCCTTAAGATTCATTAGTCTTTAGCGTGGTAGGTATGCAGGAAGTATATAGTAAACCTACCGTAGGCTAAAGCGCAGGATAGCGTGTAAAGATGAGATGATAGAATGGAATGAAGAAAGTCCAGACAGCAAGTTGATAGACGTTTAATAAGCACAGTATAAAGTCTAGTAGGAATAATGAAGCACAAGTAGGATAGTTCAAGTAAGATAAAGTTCACGACACAATAATACAAATAAGAACACGAAAATAAACACAATACGAAAACTATAAATAGCGAGCGAGTGGTGCGTGGAGCTAGTTCCAGTGTGATAGCAAGACTGTTGTGTCGGGTGCGCGGGCGGTGAAGCGCTCGCGTCGCGCGCGCCCGCGCAATCCCCCCGCGCGCTTCGGTATACAGTAGCTCTCAACCTTACCACTCACCACATACGATTCCAAAGCATGACACAGTGCGAAAAGAAAGAAGTTGAAAGATAGTAGGCTACAAGTCCCTTCATTCACTCTCGCCGATTACGTGTACTTTTGACATCATTACTATATAAGTTATGATTCCCGTTTGTAAAAGAAACATACAAGGTAATTACTTTCACATAGAAAGTATTTTATTACACCTGGGAAATTAACGATAACAGAAATTTTAGGCTTCAATAACAGCCCTAACTAGAATGACTACCATTTTGATGTGTTTATGTGTTGTATTATACTACTTTGTTCTTATTTGAATACACAGGAATCTGAGCCTCGAAATTATTCAAATTTTAAGTACAATATGAGAAGACGTTTCCTTGATCGACACCATTGCGAAAACTGGAAGGATAACATTTATTCTTGATCTACATTAATTCTTTTGGAAAAACATCAGATATACTGACCCATTGATGTGCTGGTCGGGCTCTGGCTATTCGCTGCGGCAGAAACTGTTCCGGATGCGCGTAGTAAGCGCGAGTGTGTGGCGGCGGCGGACTCGGAGGCGGTTCGCCCAGTGACACTTGAGCCTGCAGCCCTGCCAACTGCAGGGCCACCTTCTCCGACACTGGGAACTCGTCCAACTGCAAGGAAATAACTTTTATTAAATATCAAATCCAACAGTAAGCTACATTTGCTTCTTGAAGCGAGCACTTGATACCTAATAGAAAGGGACCCTAAAAGATTTTTCTCGATTGACCGCCAAAAGGGAAGTTCGAGCCGCCTAAAGAAGAAAATGACAGGACGATATAAAAAAAAGGACCGGACTGAAAATACTACTACGGAGATAAAATGGGGTCGTAAAAAGTGTGGCTTATTAAACTTCAAAATTTATTATGACGATGATCTAATCTTATATGTTTGTTTGAAAATGAATCATCGGAATCGTACGTAGACTATAAAAAAAGTAAATATTTTAAAATAAATCTTTTATTTCTAAACTGCAGTCAGATGAATCTCATATAACACCGAAATAAACACTATATAAAATGATTATGATTAAATTTTGCGTTTTTCATCATTAACATAACTGCATTTTGTTCATCTATATTTCAACCACTACTGAATCCTCAATAGCATCTACATTTATGACTCCTTAATGTTTTGAAAGGAATTAATAATGACTACAAAGCAACAAAATTAAAATTACGACTACATTTTGTAATCGCTAACACGTCCGCTACCAGCGCCGCATATATGCGTCGTCTCAGTTCTTGCATTTGAGCCGCCGCCGCAAATGAGCGGCGTGTTTACATTTTCAGCTTATTACAAATTCTTACACTTATTTTTCTCCGAAACAGCTGTAAAAGAACATAATGGATTCAGACTGACGTTGGTGTGGAGATAATTACATTTTTTTATAAATATAATATTAAAAAATTCAATGACATTTAAAGTCATATTATAAGAAAAAAATCCATGGGCTGTGGTTCAAGATTTTTTTCTCAGGCGCCGGTAGAGAACGTGTTAATGTTGCTTTAATTACATTTTGCCTATCACTGCTTAGCGCTTATATGTCGTGCTTAATGATAATAGAAGCATAGCTGATCGCGGTTTAAAAAAGTTACACGTAATAAAAAGACAACGTTGTGAGTAAATGTAAAATATGCAGTTATAAATACCTTGACGACGCTATGCACCGCCTGCGCATACAACAAAGCGACCTCGACCGGGTCGTGCGGCAGCTCCCGCCCGCCGCGGAACAGCCGCCGCTTGAACACGAACCGGTTATCCGCCGACCCGCCGCCGGGGCCCTGTTGCCTGTTAGGCCAAAAGAGATGATAATGAGATATTTTTCTTATTAAAAATCTATTTAGGAGCTTTGTGGCTGAGATTTATTAATGCTACTATGAATTTGCTTATTTTACTTAAGACATAAGCTTGTTTTGACAAAAAACTGAATATAAGAGTTTGCTTGAATATAGCCTAAGTATTGTAAAACCACGTAAAAGTTGACGAAATCGGCCAAAGCGAGAGCGTCGCGCAGTCGCTTACATCGAAATGCCTTTCCATCTAAACGCATACAAAGTAGTACATAGCCAGCCGGCAGCCTTTTTTTTGATAACCCGGGGGAAATTCCTAACGGACCTCGGGGGGCGATGAAGGTCTCCAAGTGTGTCGGACTTGCACCGACTAAAGCCCCCAGGGTGCTCCTTTTCTCCGTCCAGCCGGGACCGGAGGCACAGCAGCGTCCACTTCTTAGCGGCGGCTTTTATTTGCTGGGTGAGCGCGCTCGATCGTCGGCCTCATCATCACTTTCCAGCAGGTGAGATTGAGGTCAAGCGCAAGCCTAAATGTAATTAAAAAAAAAGCTGCTGTTGGGACTGCTAAGCTCTGCGCCTTATGCTTTCATAGACATGGCCATATTTTTTTTGTGTCCCGGGTGAAAATTCTATATAGGGCCATCAGGGCCGCTGTGATGGCAGCGACCCCGGTTTGACGGACTCCTACTGACTAAAAAGCCCCGGGGTGTCTCTCTAATCGTACCACCCGGACCAGGACAACCAAATTCGTCCAGACGCCCAGGCAGCGAATAGCCTTGTTGCAGCTACCTCTCTGTGAGGTGTGGGAGTACGGAGCCCACACTTTCAAAACCTCTTTCAGGCGGCGCGCTACATACAGCGTCTCCCTCTCATCCGGACAGCAGACTCCCTCAATCCTACTGTCCGGCAACATGGCCATCTTGCTTTTGGTTGATAGTAAGTCAGTACTGTAAAAGTCGTGTAATCGAGTTGTGGAGAATCATGGACGAGCTTTCTTATTTTTCTTACTTATTTATAGAATTAAATTAATACGGCATTCCCTGTTGAATTCCCAAGGCGCAATTTCTACAATAATCCTTACTAACTTATCTATACATAAAACCAATCTTCTTTTCTTTTATTTCATCTCAAACACCTTTTTTTATTAACGCAACTAGGCGCCACAGATAATGCAACCTATTTCGACGGTCTCCTTACACAGATATGTATTAAAGTCATAGATGGGCAAAATTTAATCAGATTAAAGAAAAGCGATTACGATTACATTTTGCGTTTTCCAACATTAATATGACTACATTCTCCTCATCTATGTTTTAAAAAGTAACATTTTGTAACTGTTAATCATTGATCTGATTACATTTTGCCCATGTCTAATTAGAGTACGTACATTTCCCAGGCGGCGATGACGTCGTAGAGGTAGTGCGTGGCGCGCACGTGCTCCTCCTTGCCGGCGCGCTGCTGGTAGACGGCCCAGCCGGCGCGCGAGTGCGGCGCCAGGCCCAGCTTGTCGGCGAGCCGGGCCGCCGCCGCCGCCGCCGTGTCCGCCGGGTGCACGTCGATCGCCTTCGTGCGCCCGTCCAGGAAGAAGAACCGGCACACTATCGTGCCTAGCCGGCGCATCGCCTACGTACATATCAATCACTTATACAAACTTAAAAACTCATAGAATTAATTTATCCCACTGCTTCTGTATTGTGTAGTGTTTTCCATGTCGGACAGGCATTGTTGGTCGCGGTTCCCGCAGTGTCTATGAAGTACTTGTAGGACTGCACGGGGTAGGGTAAATTTTTTACTAACGCTGCACCCGTGCAATTGGCCTTCATTTTATAGACAACAATAATAATAATAATAATAATATATCGTCACGCTATATTCTTTACAGGGTGAGCAGAGATTCATTAGTAGCTGTATCCACATTGCGCTTATATAGGACCAACGTGACCAAAATCAAGTTGATCGCCGTTTTCAAGGCACTTACACGTGAAAGTTAATTAACATACAACCACAGCATTACCAACCTCAATAATAAGTAAATGTTCAATTTCCAATCATTTTATGTGAACATACAAGCTTAAGCGTATCAAAATAAAACTTCTTGTTAAACCTCGGCCGCGGGCACCGTAACATTAAATTAAATACATAAAATGTCGTAAGCTATGAATTAGCACCAGTACGGCGCGCAAGACGCATTTTTCTATCTGGCACGCGAACCAGTCAGCGTTTGAGGCTGGTAAGGCCTCAAACATTAACATAAGTCAAGTTTATTTTTCAGTGATTTCACTTCAAAGGCATCTGTTCACGTTTGTTCAAAATTGGGGACTCACAGCAATCTCCACGGTGCTGGGCGGCAGTTGCCTAGGCGCAGCGCCCCGACAGTTATCCAGGCACCATTGCGCACAATGTGCGGCGCGAGCTGACGGCGTTGTAGGCGAAGCGGGCGATGTAGCGGGCTCATTGGCGAGTAGCCGCGCACGGGCACGCAGCCAGGTGCTGTAGTAGCGAGCGAGACCGCGGCTCGGTTGCCACGCGACCGCACAAAGGCATAGAATCAACCACACGCGCTCTGCCCATTCTTCCACAGGACATTCTGTTATCTGTTCAATACATTTCAGTAATTAGATTAAAATATATCTACAAATACTAGTACAATTTATGACCGGTTTCAATGCATTATAATCTCTCATTCATAAAAAAATAGCTAAATGTTTTTCTCTAAAGAATTCTGATCGAATACGGCCCATAGAATAGTAATAAAAATTTATCAGTAAATAAGCCGTAATCATAAACGGACTGCAATGATGTAAATTATTGCCTTTAAAATTCAACAGCCAACGATAGTATGACAAAAAAAAACAAGAAAGTTCAAAATGGAACTTACATTACACACACACACACACACAAATGAGTTTTTACTTAAAAATAAAGACGTCTAAAATATAATAATAGTGCTAAATATAAAGACGTCTAAAATATAATAATAATGCTCACTTGTCTAACACACTGCACCAGTATTTCATCCCTCAGCTCCTCTCGCTCCAAACCTTTGCCGATCAGCGTTTGTATCACTTGTGTCTCTTTCTCCGCAGTCAGTTCACCGCGCATGTACCGGCATAGTTCCTTAAAATATAGACATCTACATAGCAATATATAATAACATTAATTTTTGAACGAAGATTTAGACAAAATCGACTTAATCGTTATCTTGTTACATCGTTAATAATACACTTTATAGTCAACTACTAAACTCTGTAATATCGATACCTTAATAACTAATGATTGCTTAGGCACAAATGGAAATGGCAAGTTCAATATAAATGATGATGATGTCCTAGCCGGTTTCGGCCATGGCGACTGTTTCAACACCGGTTAAGAAATTCGAGATCCAGTTTTCGGAAACAGTCAATTGCGTAGGAGATATTTAAGTGCATAACTGGACGCGCAGCCACAAAAGCACTCTCTCGTCCGAGCTCCCTCGGGCCCGATGGAAAGGAGAACCAGTACGATCGGGAGGGAGCGGGATGCAGGTTTGGTCGAGTTTTCCTTCTCTAAACACCTGGTTGAATTGCGGTGCTCATGAGATACCTTAGTCGCCTTTTACGACACCTCAGCAAGAAGAGGGGGGTGCTATTCTATTCTGCCGGCAGCCATCACGGAGAATCAATATAAATAAGGAGCTATTAATTTGTATACTGTTTATATTGCTACATATATTAGATTAAAACCGATTAGATAGAAACAAAGCTGTATTTTGATATCTCCGTATTACTCGCCATTACATAGCTAGTAAGGTTGTCTGATGCATTTAAAATTCTAATCGTCCAACAGTGTTGGAAGGTGCCCCGCCCAGTTTTGTTGTAAAGGCCTTTCCCTTTTGCCAACGCGTAGACGATTCGAAAAAAAAAGAATAAAAAGAAAGTGTTATACGGGAAAAGCCTTTATAACTCGAGAGGGACGAGCACTTGAGGTGTTTAACCAGCTGATATCTGGGTTTGGTAGCAACGCAAAGGAACCCCTATGGGTACGAACCTCTTCTTGGTGAGCAACCCAGTGAATGAACGTAAAGTCATTTACTAGCGTTTCAAAAGTGATTGCTTTGGAAATAAACTTCGAACGAAACTCAAGGTAACCTCGGAGTTGTTAGGTATACCTGTCAGGCAAAACACAGAACGTGTGCGGGATACTTAAAAGCGGTTACCCTGAATATATTGACGGCGGCGGTGACACTCTCCGGATCGTGCAGCTGTATGTGCGAGGTCGGTATGTTGTTGCCCTTGTGATAAGTAACCATCTCTTCCTTCGTCAGCATCTCCATCGACTTGCTCTTGCGCGTCAGCGTTGCTATTATCGTCCCTTTAAAATAATTATATTATAATAGCTGTCCCGGCAAACGTTGTTTTGCCATATACGTTATTTCTGGGTAATTTCTAGTAGAAAAATAAAAACAATAATTTTTGTCCAAAAATATTTAAAAAAAATGTTAAGAGTGAGCAACCCTTATCACTTAGGGGTATGAAAAACAGATAGTAGCCGATTCCAGACCTACTGAATATGCATATAAAATTTGGTAAAAATCGGTAAAGCCGTTTCGGAGGTAAGGTAACTAACATAGTGACACGAGAATTTTATATATATAAAGATATGTAATATGATATTGTTTACATATGACTGTTGGAATATATGTGTAAAGAAGGTTTGGAACAATCCTCAACACGTATAAACTAATATTCCGTTTTTTATAAGTCTGACTATCGGTTTTTAACGCAATAGGTAAAACTGAAAAAAGAAGTTATAAATATTGACGTATCAATGAGTTTAGATAAGAGATAGTCCACAAAAAATATAAAGATAGCAGTACTCGAAATAGGCGCGAGAGCAGGAAGAGATTGATAATTATTGAGGCAACAGTGTTATGTAAGGAAAATAAAGAAGTGGTTTTAGTTTTTCCGCCTATCCTATTAGGAATTTGGCATTATGATAAATAATAATAATAATTACGGACAATTATACACATTAAACTTGTCCCAAAATCAGCTTGCCCTTGTACTATGGGTATTATTAGTCAAAGATATATCTATACTTAAATCAGTAGCGCTCATTCCATAGCTGCATCAAAGCATTACGTGCCCTGACGATAAATAAGTCTGGCATAAATTGTTTAAAGTTAAACAAAAAAGGAACCATTTATATTCATATCTATTCTATATTCACGCCATTTATCTTTCCCATTAAAGCAATATAATATTCACTATCATAATGTAATATTCAAATTAATAACGCAAATTCTGCCTACCCTGTCCGAATAACCTATGCACGTTACTGACTTAAATACATATACACCACAATGAGTTGTGACAAACTATTCTGCTCATTACAGAAATGCTTGCCGCTACCGGGCCTCGAACCCAGGACCTTAGTATCGCAAGTATGATCACTACAAACTGCGCTTAGCAGGTCGTCTATCATATTAATTACTTATATCTATTGTAGTGGCTGTGGTGGCACGGTGGATATAGAACAAATTTCCCTGCGGGGCAAAGCCCTGGTCGTAAGTTATAATCCCGGCACGTATATCTAGGGTTTTCCAGATTATGTACGGATTTAGGCACCACATGTCCACTGATAAAGGAAAATAGCGTCAGAAGACCCGTATGGCATCTTCTAGAAATGTCATATGTAAATGTCATAAGAACAGCCATCAGCTGCTGCACAAGTCACAATGGACACGATATTTAAGCATAGAGTGAATACTACAATTAACATATCTCTGCTCATCTGCAACATACATAGCATCACGATATATTATTATCTACTGTAAATTAACACTCAAAGTATGAGATTATAAAAAGTTTTGTCTATAACCTTATGAAATGAATCATAAAATATAACTTTAAATATCCTTCAGTTACAAGTTGAAATTTACCTTCAGGAGATCTGGGATGATCGTTGAAGTATAGTTTAGCAAATTCGGTGAGATCGTTGTTCGCGTCAGCGGGGGGAGTGGTCGGCTGCGCGGCGGGGGCGGCGGGTGCGGCCGTTTCCATTTGATGCAGACGACGCTCGACTCGCTCCTTACGGCGGGCATTGCGTTCAGTGCTCTGTTTAAATTAATTTGTATCAGGGATGTTACGGAGCTTCGACTCCGACTCCGATAAGTCGGAACTTCCGATCGTTATTACACCTTCGGTTCCGACTTCGGTTCCGAAACTTTTTAATCGGAGGTAAGTCACCACCACTGTTGTAGTCCATTCATTTAATATTTTTATAAATTTAATAATTTTTTATATATTTAATAAATTTAAAACTAAATGTACATTTAAATTTATTGCTAAAAGGTTTTTTTATTTTACATTTACATTAAATTAAATTAAATAGAAATGAGCACAAAAACAACCCTGGAGCAAATTTGATTTAAATGGGAAAATGTTAATAAGAAACACAGAAATTTTTATTTTCATTGTCTGTGGATGTGTAAATTCATTACTTTCTAATTAAAAAGGTTTACTGAATAATATTTTTTATGTCTCATAATAAAACTACTTTCTACTGCCGTCTCTTGTTACTCACATCGCCTTCGACTCTGATTCCGACTCCGGTTCCGACTCCTATAAATCAAATTTAAAAACTCCGACTCCGACTTCGGTTCCGATAAAACTGCCTCCGTTACATCCCTAATTTGTATATACATTTACATTTATCAGTATTACACATTTACATGCAACATATGTTCCTTATAAGTTATCAAAGGATCACTGTTTTGTAGTTGTTACAAGGTACATATATTGAAGATAGTGATTTAATAGCACACATGCACACAAATGCACATACACACACATACTCTCACACAACACACACTCGTCTAAACGGATACGAAGTGCGACCCAAAACATGTTTACAAAATTTCATATGTAAGCGTAACTTCGTTACTGGCACTTTAGATTTTTATTTTATTTCCTTTTTTGTATATAATTGACTTATAATGTGCTGTGAAGTTGCTATCAAATAAATAAATAAAAGTTAAAAAATAATAATTGTGGATGCGTAAACGCGAAAGACGATTTTAAGTAAATTTATTTTCGGTTTGCTTTTTTATCTTGACTTGGCACAGTCACTTCACCAAACCTGATGGTAAGCTTTCCAAAAAACGACAACGACTACCAACAGTTAAAAAAAAACCCGTCACTAGTCGTAGTGGTCATGCCGGCCTGCACAAATATATCTTCACGCGACGCTTATAGGATCACATGTCTTAAATCGGACAGCTTTTAAAGACACTTAAATGCACAAGAAATTGGAAATAGACAAACAATATACTCGAAATACATGGACGCCAAACTCGAAATGGATAAAGTACAAACTCAAAATATATAAATAATAAATGGTTTCACAGTAAATTCGAAATTCGTATACAATAAACTCTAAATAGATTGGATACAGATATTTAATACTCGAAGTAGAAAAACATATTCCTAACAGATAAACATTAATAATCTGTAAATAAATAAACAATAGACTCACAGTGGAATCCCCGTTGATCCCAGGAGGCGGACTCATGCAGGTATCCATGGACATCGTAGAGGGCGGAGAAGGAGTCTTCTCTTGTGACGTTAAGTTATTAGGTAACGGCGGTAGGGGCGTCTCCGAGCGGTCATCATCTACTTCCTTGTTCGATATACTAAAAAAAACACTAATTTAATATCGCAGGTGCACTATATTAGATAGACTATATGTAATACTCATGCATTATATCTAAAAGAGACAGAAACCATGGGAAAAAGATATATTAGAACTGTGAAAATTTTATTAAAAGCATTATTCATATCTACAAAAAATAAATAAAGCTGTGATTGTTTTTTTAAATTAAACTGAAATTATAAGCAAAAATTATAACATGCTTAAAAAATGAAGACTTTTGTATTCGGTTGTATTTTTTTTTGTGTATATTCTTCCATCGTAACTCCGTCATTTATTGAGTAATTCGGATATTTTTTATTACCGTAATCTTATACGCTGTTAGTTATGTAGTGGAAGACGTCACTGTTTAAAAGCAGAGCACTAATTGGTATGATTAAAGTATAAATTAAACTTACCCGTTGTTCTCAGGCGGTGATAGAGGCGGTGGGGGCGAAATCGGGACATCTTTCACGGGCGCTTCAGACGGCGGACGCGGCAGGACGGACTCGTATATCGGTTCCTTGCCATTTAGAACCGCGAGCTTGCCGTTGGGTATCACGCCGTTTGTTAGTTCCGGTGGCGTTGTATCTGTAAAACAATTATTTTAGTCTATTTTCGATCGCGATACAATCTTAAGTCCCTTTTGACATTTTCAACATATAAATAATTTCTATTTTTATTCACGGAGGACTAAGATCTATATAATCGTACAGCCTAAACTATTGAAGCTAGGCCGCTTTTTATAACGTATATACATACAAAGAGTCCCGCTCGGTTTAATTGAAGACCTTTCCCGGTCAATCAACACGCGACAAACTAGGAAAAAAAAACATACTAAGGATGGATTTTTTTATGTTCCACCTCCTTAATGGATGAAATCGGATTCAAAGTTTGTTGTAAACTTCACTAGATTAAAGTGTAAAGTGTAGTAATATCACATTTGATCTGCTAGCAATTTATATGACCATTTTGTGCTTATTCGTCATGCCCAACATGACCAGCAGCCTGCTTGAAGGTCATGTTTCCTACTTGACCGTTGAGATGGTTGACGCTAAAATTTCAAAATTTACAAAAAGACAACGTTCATTCTTTTTCTCTAATCCTAACAAGTTAATTATTTGGTTTACCTTTGGCTGGTGGCGGCGGCGGGGGACCAACAGGCTCCGGCAACGAACACTGTGGAGGCGGAGGGAACACAGGGGACTCGTCCAAAGCTGGCTCCAACGGCGGCGGGGGTGGCAGTATCAGCGATGACGTCATCGCATCCCCGTTCACCGGCGGCTAAGCATGGAATATTTCACGAATCATTTCAATAGTTTAAGGCGTTATTTTACACATGGTAATTATAATACAGCTGTGATATTTAAAATAGTAATTATAGGAAATAAGTTTAATAATAATCGTCGCTTGTAAAAATAGCTGCCTGTGATTTTTCACATGTGATATAACAGTTTTGATGTTCAAAGACAGTTAAAACACCACATGTTCATCACAACATACGTTTATTACACGCTACGGAGCAAAAAAAAAATTATTACTTAGTCTTTATAATTAGCATAGCGATATAGCCATCATAGTCGCTCTGGGCTGTTATGTTCAGAATAGCCGTTAATTGTCCAGAAATTTTCTATTTTCTTTTTTTTAAGTAAGTAATAAGATGGCGGTCTCTTTTCTGTAGCAATTTGCCATAGGCGACAGAAGCCAATTTCCTTTTAATAAATAAAAAACGCTATCATAAGAAAAGAGTAAAAACAATTACCGTATCTACCAGCGGGGATCCGTTTAGGGAGGCGAGTCCGTTTACCGGCGGCGCCGGCGGGGAGATGACGCTGTGCAAAGGGAGGGTGTTTGGCGGCGCCGGAGGTATCGCCTCGGAGGGCGCTCCGTCAGGCTTTCTCTGCGCCTCCGTTCGCGACTTGCTCAGCTCATTCATTTCGGCCGCAAGGACGTGTTCCAACTGCAATTGATTACACAGAATAATCATTTTAATGATGCCACTCCTTGTAGGGGAAATCAGTAGATTTTTACACATAAGACAAGACGCACCCGTCAGCCACTGCTATTTCACGAGCCAACAAAACGTTCTAACTACGCCTGTCAGGCTACACTTGCTAGATGTGTGCACACATACAACACGAGAACACCACATGTGGATATTTTCCACGAGAGCTGCGGGTCCTTCAGGAAGAAAGTAGTCGAGGCTATCGGGCCGTTTTCAGACAGGGACAGTTAACATACACATTTATACACACACACTAAGTCACATACACAAAGTACACAACCAAACTACACATTTCACAAATACATTTTACTAGGTTAATAACTTTTAATAACTTTTTATTTCATAACAATTATTTGAATCGCATTTAATACTTTCATATAACCTTGTTACACAAATCATCTTGGTTAATCCGATTTTTTGTACGTTTTCCTGTTTTAAATTATAAAATTATATACTGTAGATTTGTGAATGAATAAAATAAATAAATAAATAATATCCTTATCAAATGAGGATATTGAAAAATCCCTGCGGGTCTGGAATATCTCTAGGATACCTTTAGAATGGTATGGCACTCCTTCCTGCCAGCGAGGAAGTCGAATCCGTTCTCACCTCTTGATGCAGGTCGTCCGCGAGCCGCTCCATGGAGTCCCCGATCTCGGCGATGGTGAGCTGGTGCGAGTCGGGCTGGCCGTCGGGCGCGCCGCGCTGCGCAGGCACGTCCGCGAGGAAGTCGAACAGGTTGTCCAGGTTCACGGAGTCGGCGCGGGCGGCGGCCGCGCATGACAGTCCGCGCAGCTGGTCCGCCATCGTCTCCAGCTCAGCGCGTTCCTGGTTTGCCTTTTCTTGAAGGCTGTGGCAACAAGCAAACTTACTATTATTATAAATGCGAAAGTTTAAATGCACAATTGTCAGAACAGCTGAACGGGTCTGGATGAATTATGGCACAGACGTAAATTATAGCCAGAAAAACCACATGGGTTACTTCTTATTCAGAAATTATAACTGGTTCCTATTGAAAAGCGGTTGGGATTACGTGTTGGAAGCTAACATCTAGAATTATATTACCATAATCAAACTTATCTACTCTAGAAACGTCGAGTCATAGGATCTAATTTTTCATATATTTAATATTCCTGTCGTTCGTCTAAGTGACCACCGGATGATAAACAACAATGTGGTGACAGGAGCGAATAAATTTCAACTACAGATTATAACTGTAAAAACGGGTGTCCCAAGAAGAACGCAATTTTTAAATTTTAAATAAAACACAGATATGTAAAAAAAAATCGTGAAACTTTATTATATCGTAAAGTAGACAGAATGAGGTTATGTATGGAACAATATATCGTGCAGATGGCCGCCGCGGCTTTGCTGGCATGCTCGCGATCTTTTAATGAAATTTTCAATGACCATTTTGCATGAATGCTGCGGTATTTCATTAATGCAGCGTCCAATTTCTTCTTTTAAGGCTTGAGTCGTCGTCGGCTTTTTCGCGTAAACCATCGACTTCAAAAAACCCCAAAGAAAAAAATCTAATGGTGTTAAATCGCACGATCTAGGCGGCCAATTCTGATCTCCAAAACGCGAAATAACACGACCGGGAAATGACTGATGCAGCAATTGAATTGTTTCTCTGGCTGTATGACATGTGGCGCCGTCTTGTTGGAACCACATGCCCTCCACATTCATTTCTTCAATTCTAGGCAAGAAAAAACTGGTTATCATTTCACGATACCGAACACCATTGACTGTTTGCGCTTGACCTGCCTCATTTTCATAAAAAAAAGGTCCAATGATTCCTCCAGCCCAAAAACCACACCACACAGTGACACGTTGAGGATGCATTTGCTTCTTGTGAATCACTCGAGGATTTTCCTCACCCCAAATGCGACAATTCTGCCTATTGACGAAGCCATCAAGATGAAAATGGGCCTCGTCACTGAAGATGATTTTATCGGCAAAATCAGCATTTTCATGTTGTCTCTCCAATACCCAATTAACGAACTCCCTTCGCTGTCCATGGTCAGCTGGCTTCAGTTCCTGAGTCAATTGAACTTTGTATGCATGAAGATGCAAATCTTTCGTCAAAATTCGCTGCAAAGTGGATTTGGAGACACCAATTTGCTGAGCTCGGTGTCGAATTGAGGTGGATGGAGTTTGAGCGACATCATCACGTACAGCTGCGACATTTTCGGTCGAACGACCTGGTCGATGGCGCGTTGTTGTCTTTACATCACTAACAGACCCAGTTTCGGCAAATTTATCCATTAATCTCTTTACAGTTGACTCTTTTGGAGCATTATTGTGACCCCAAATTGATCGCAATTTGCGAACTGTAGCCGCACAACTTTCACCATTTTGGTAAAACAATTTCACAATGAGAATGCGTTGTTCATTTCTGTAGCGCTCCATTTTTACTAACCTCGTACCTTCTACTAGCAAACAATAACAATTGTTCAAATGTCAAACAATGACACTTCGAATGTTGACAGATTTAAAAATTGCGTTCTTCTTGGGACACCCTTTAGTACTGCACCTCATTGGTCGCGTTTAATTTTCTTTAAAGTCGTTAAAAGCGACATTGGCCACTTATGACGGGTGTATCACCATATTACGCAATCTTGTGAGCCTACTTAGCCCCTTTTGGTGTAAACAAACAGTATAATGAAGCTGACCTGTTCCTCTCTTCTCTAATCTTGATCTCCTGGTTGACTCTCTTCATCTCCCGCAGCGCGGCCGCCACCTCCCTGGCGAAGGCGCCGCGCAGGTGTCTCTGCAAGGTGAGAGCGGCGCGCCGACGACGCAGGAACGTGTACCGCTCCTTCCACCCTCGCCATGCTGCTTGCAGTACTACTGCCGCGGCGCGCCACTGAACGTACTGTCTTCGCTTCACACTACCTTTATACCACTGTTCGGCGAAAATTTACAAAATTATAAACACTATTTTAGGTCTGACATAAGAACAAACTTAATTGTAGGTTCGATATTTGATAAACTTTGGGAAAACAGGTGTATTTATATTTAGGTGTATAAAAGGGCATATTTTAGTCGAATTCGATTTGAATCGGTATATACATTGTGGATTTACAGTTACTAAAAAAATATATCTATGAGTCGCTAATTCTATGTCAGAATGGGTAGTTGCGTTTTAAAAATTACGAAATTACTATCTGAGCGTTAAATGCATATTATATAATATACGTGGACCAAGGAAGGGTAATATGTAAATAAAAAACGCAATATTTTGAAGCGCTTGTACAAATTTTTTTTTAGCTAGAGATCAGACGTCGGGATGTTTAACAAAATCTCGACAGAACTATTGTCTGGTCTGTCCAGATCAATGGCCCCTTATGTCATATGTTAGGTATTTCTGTATTAGGGTACGATGGGGCTGACATACGCACAAACGTAAAAGTCCCCTTAATATATAGAATTAAAAAATAAAAAAAAAGACGAGATGGTTGCTAATATTATCAATAGGTGCTTAAATCAATGTTCTCAATTTTAAATACGTCTTCGTCTCTTTGCCGCGTTCACTTACAGCTCGAAAATCTTATATTAAGATCGATTCAGTAGATTCTACGTATTTCACATAAATTATTTTTCGTGTTCAGAGCCTACTAAAAATCAATTGCATTATTTTTTTGCATTCATCATTACAATATTAATAAAATACATATTAACACGAACTTAAAAATATTATTAAAGTCCATGTAACTTACTTTTTGGATGAGCAAAGCTGAAGACTGCAACAGAATAGTCCGTTTGGCTTCGAGCGGCGAGTGCACCGACGATCTCATGAATATCTTAGTGTGTCCGATTTGCCAGTCGTTTTGTGGTGCGTTTACTAACGACGTTATAGTTCTGTGAAAAACAATTTTGTAAATTGTATTAAGTAAATCTAACTAGTCTCGATGACAATGATGTAAAGAAAATATAATTTAACAGTGAATGTGCTTACAAAAGGGCCATATTTCCATTACAATGCTATAGTAATCATAATTCAGCTCTTATAGCAATATTTTATTTAAAAATATATTACTGTAATACTAGATACTAGAGATGCCACGAATATTCGGCAACTATTCGGTATTCGGCCTATTCGGCCACTTTTTTTGCTATTCGGTATTCGGCCGAATAGTACGTACTATTCGGCCAAATACCGAATACCAAATCATGTAAAAAAGACACGTTATATTACTCAAAATTATTTATTTATTTCCAAATTATAACACTTTAGTAATTAAAATTGATCTTTGGTAAGTTGTGATGGATAAAAACAAGCTTTTCAGCATTTTTTGGTAGCAAATGATTACGCTTTTCATCGTAAATGTTACCAGCCTCAAAAAATAACCTCTCACTAAACACGCTACTTCCAGGAGAAGAAAGATAAACTTTAGCAAATTTCAAAAGGTTTGGGTATTTTTTTTCGTTTGTATTGGGTATTGTATTGTCTTTGCTGGCCGCGCCTACGCAACGAGTAAAACAGGTTGCAACTTGCCTTAATCCAGCTAACGCGCCCTCGATAAGCATGTTTCCCATGCCGAATATTCGGCGGCAGAATATTCGGCGCTTCGGCCGACAGCGTTACCGAATATTCGGTATTCGGCCAATTCACTATTCGTGGCATCACTACTAGATACTATATACTGTATATACCATACTCTTTTACACATATCATAAAAGACAAGGACAAAAATTCTGAATTGTTTCATCATTTTGTTGCGGGAGTCACCAGTAATATTGCTGTAAAAAGGTAGCCGGATTAGAAACATGGTTAAACAAACAGTACTGACGCTATTTCAGGGTCCTTAGGCCTCGGATGCGCCAACAAGCACCGGTAGCGCGCCCGGAACTGCGGCGTGGGCAGGTGCACGGGGTACCCGTCGCGGCGTATGCGAACAATCTCGTTCATGCCAAGATACCGCAACTGTTCCAGCACGAGCTGGTCGTTGTACTTGCCGGCTTCCTTGTTCTCGTTCGGCTTTATACACCGCACATACCTGGGATACATTTCATACCGGTATTTTCTTTAACAAAGTTGCCACAAAAACAAACTCAGAATAATTTATTTGAACAAAGCACAGTTTAAAAAAAAGCCTTAAATTTTAAAACACTTATAAATCATAGATTTTCATCCAGTTCAACAGTCGTTATTGTTTAAAAGGGTTTTAAAATTTAAGGACTCTTTTTTAAACTGAACTATTACAAGTACTTTTAAATCGTCAATCAAATTAACGAAGAGAAAAGCCGGCAACAAAATTTAAATAAAACATGTTTAGAAGACTAAAACCTCAGCTCAGTTAAAAAAAAGTTCAGTTTTGCCGAAGGATGTATATTTTCAATCATAATAAATAAACTTTATGGGAAAGCGTTTAGATTAATAGTACTATATCTATAATATAAACCGAATCGCTAAATATCTTGATAAGCGCGAAACTCGAGAACGGCTGAACCGATTTGGCTGATTTCTTTTTTGTTGTGTTTTTTGAAGTCTGGGGAAGGTAATTACGGAGAGAAAAATAAAAAAAAAATAACACTTTTCTATATTCTCATACAAAAAATTCGTCATAATATTTAAAAGTCAATTTGAACTTTAACACCATACCATAAAGTTTAAATGTTAGTGGACGGGTTCCGGGAAGGCAAAACAATTGAGTGACGTATAAATATTAATGTCAATATTTGTCAATTTTTATACATATAGCATTAAGGCCAGATTCCTTCAAACAATTTTCAAAAAACAGCCGACAGGCCAATAGATTTTGGCAGAATAAAATCTGACGGGTAAGCTATTAACATTAAAAAAAACAATGTGACTTTGTTTTAGAGAAATAGGGCAGAACAAGGTCTGCCGGGACAGCTAGTGATTAATACATTCGTGATTTAATTTCATTGTTATAAATAATTTTAGTAAGTATAATGCTCACCATACATCGGTAACTTGTAACATGTCGACGAGCGACTGCAATTGTGCACGGAAGGTGTCCACGACTGTTGGCCGACCTTTGGATGTTCCGCGCTGTGTTGTGCCCGTGGAGTTGGGACTTGATAGTGACATATCCTGGAAACGAACATCCATTTACCATTTTCACTTGCGTTACATTATTTATCCGAGGTAGGTAGGTATCTAAAATACTTATTGAAAGTAGATATAAATTGCAACATACATTGCTCACGTAGGCCGGGTCATTGCAGAAGTGAAATAGGGTAACTATTTATCGAGATATTAATTCCGCATCTTATTTAGCTATGATTATAAATTATCTAGTGAGGCAGTTTTTTTTACTTGGGGAAAATCCTCATGGGACCGAAACCGAGGTGTGTCGGACTTGTACCGACTCAAAACCCCAAGGTGACTTCTTCTGCGTATTGACGGGGACCGCGGGACCTATAATCAATTCGCCACAGCCCCGTCGCGCCGCGCCCGCTAGGCACAAACTCGGAGGAAGATATCTTCCCCGACACTGCTCATTGTATTTAGCAGAGCACGTTACAATGCTCTGCCTACTTCTCGAGAAGTGAGGCAGATTAGTTCAACACATACGAAAATTTACACTTGACTATAATTAACACCTACTTTTCTTTAGTAAAATACTTGTACGAAAGTATACGTAAAGAAATTATTAGGTTTAAATTCAACTGAGGTTTGTCATTAATTATTTCTGCGAAGCTTTTTTGCCAAAGTGGAAATCCTCGTCAGAGCCGCTGTGAAGGCAGCGACCCCGGTGTGTCAGACTTACACCGACTAAAGCCATCAGAGAGTTCCTCATAGTTATCTGCCGGGGCCAAGGGTACGGCTACGCCAACTTTCTCGGCTCCCGGCGAAGATTATATTTAACCTGGACTCACAAAACGTTGGTTTGGATATACCACACACACACACACACATACACTGTACTATGACATAGGACAGAGTAGGCAAATTCACATAATGAATTTGAATACTATATAATGATAATAAATATTATATTACTTTCATATGGAATATAGATGGCATGAAAATAGAATAGATATGAATACAAAGGTTCCTTTTTTTTGTTTAAAGGAATTTATTCCAGACTTATTTATCGTAAGGGCATGCAATGCTTTTATTTAATTTATATTTTAATGCTTTGCATTTACGGAATGAACGCTACTGCTATTACGTAACAAATATTATTAAAATTAATACGTAAATATACAAGAGCATTTTTTCAGTAAATGAATATAAAAAGTCCCATATTTTTATCCTACTCTACTACGCTGCTTATTTCTTGCAGTAGACACTCGATATATCTAATATAATCAGTTTTTTTTTTAATTTATCGATGTCCGTAACTCATTTATAATAGTCGGTATCTAACTTTTATGGAGTAGTAATTATAAACTTACGTGTCCTGGTGGCGCCAAATCTTGTACATAATCAGCGAGCTCTCTTACAAAAGGATTTGCCGAACGACTGAGATGGTCGATAAACGCGTCTTGTTGCGTATCCCTATTCTTATCGACAAATCCATGCACACTGTAGGAGACTGTGCCCGCATAGTGCTGTACTCCAAACTCCTCTTCCCATTTCCGGCGGGACCCTTTTACAAAGCTCTGGTGCTCGCCGAATTCGCTTTGTATATTGGTCAGGTAAGCGCTATCACAACCCTGAAGAAGTTTTACATCCAATTTAATAATATAATGTATTTTTTTTATTTTAAGTAAGAGTTGAATAAAATTTTATGTTATGATAAACTTAAATCATTGTAATTGCTAAGTGTGTTATTGATTAATCCATTAAATGACTTTTGGTGATTTGTAATAAAAACTTCTGTTTAAATGCCAATCGATAGTTTTAGTTATCCTGACATCTCGATTACGGAAAAAAATAGGGCATAATATAAAGTCACCTTCGGCATATGGCATTGTTCGCTCAACAATTTCAGCAGACTTCGCGGTGGTTTTTCCAATAGCTCGAGACAAGCTCCATTATCAGTAAACTGTATTTGATTATACACTATCCCTTCTTGACGATACTGTAAAGAAATACATGAAATTATTAAAATGGCGATAGGTAGGACACACGGTTAGGCGAACAAATTTTTGTTGGAGTGCAATTCTTTCGGAATTGTTGTCAAAAGGTATCAGAGACGGGAAGAAAGATCAACTGCAAGATGGGCCGATGATATATAATCATCATGAAGGTGGGTCATGATTTCATGACATGATAACGAATATGCGCAGTAGGTCTGTGTGACTCAATTAAAAATGCTATTATTCAAATTACTCTGTGAAGGAGTTGTGTTTGCGCCGTTTATTATTAATTTACATTTATTTTATTTTTTATTCTTTATTTATAATATTTTAATATATATTCTCTTATATTATCTATTCATACACTAGCAA
Organism: Automeris io; assembly: GCA_036320925.1. Taxonomy (NCBI): domain Eukaryota; kingdom Metazoa; phylum Arthropoda; class Insecta; order Lepidoptera; family Saturniidae; genus Automeris; species Automeris io. Next base: position 3,317,147 of record JAUDJH010000018.1, read on the forward strand.
CACTCACTCGACATTTTTATCCCCCTACCTTCCTCATCCGTTTTCCTCTCAGAGTTCGAACGTTTCGAAAACTACAACGCGCTCGCTGTAATAAACTCTTTAAAAATATATGTATAAAACGCTACAACGCTGTGTAATACAACTGGTATCAACTCGAACGCTCTGCTTACAACAACCCGTGCCCAACAACGCGTGAAATTGTGGTGTGGACGTCTAAACCAGCGCCGTGGACCGGGATCTAAACAAGTTCGTTCCCGGAATTCCTTCTTATTCCTCGTCAACTCTCACGCACCAAGTTGCAATAATCAAGCAGCGGCCGCGAGCTTGAAATGCTGCCTGACAACGTCGTGCAGTTGCTTACATCATGTGCTTTTGCAGATAAGCGCATGTAGGGCGGTCTGTTATTACCAGCATACAAATGGGTATACAACTTACGATTTCCTGTTCCAAAGCGAAGACGTAGTTGTTAAAGAACATGTGCAGCTTCTCGTTAGCGTAGTTGATGCAGAGCTGCTCGAGGGAGTTGGCGGCGAAGTTCTCGAAGCCGAAGATGTCGAGCACGCCGAGAGCGCGCGCCGCCTCGCGCCCCGGCGCCGCGCAGCTGTTCACGTGCCGCACGAGCCACGCGAACGTGCGCGCGTACAGGGCACGCGACATCGCGTGACGGTTCTCGCGGGCCTGCCATATTAATATAAAACATACATTATATAAAATTTACATTACATTATGTGTTTATTTATATGTTAGCCTAGTCTTCAGTATTATTTTTCGTGTCGAAAAAAAAAATCTTAGTCTTCATGAGTTTAAGCTAAAAATTATGGAGATAGTAAAAAAAAGGAAGACAGACTAAACGATATTAGCTGGTCTAACAAGGGTAGGAAAAAATATATAAATAAATAAAATTAGAGAAAATTGGAAGTCTATGGAGGAGGCCTTTGTTGAAAGACGAGCTTGGTTATTTGTTTACCGATGAAAAATAATCGATAATTTAAAAATAATGTATATAGGATTGACAGCAATTGTGTAAGGCCTTAAGAACGACGATCGACTGTGCTATTGGTCCCATCGGTAATGTATCTCTGGTTATTTTAAAAAGTATATGGTATGATGACATATTGCTATTGTCTTATCTCACAACAACAACAAAGATTAAATTATCCACTTAATGCTGTTTCAAAAACGCTCCTTAAATTTTAAAGCGCTTTTAAAAACACAAGTAAATCACTAATTTATATGCAACTGACGATTAATGTTTAAAAGCACTTTTAAATTTAAGGAACTTTCATGAAATTAGGTATCAAGTTATTAAAATGTAACGTATGGACACAATTACCTATTTCAATTATCATTAATCACAATGATAGAGTAATATGCGTTAAACATGCTATTACAACTTTTCGAGATTTATTAAACGTTTAACATCAAAGAAGAAATTAAAAAGTGCAACGTTCCTTAAAAAACAGTAAAAAAATTGAATGAATATGAAGCACAGACCTCATGTAACCGTAGCGGGATATCCGTGACATTGCCGCGCACATTTATCTGTCGCTCCAAGAGTACTCGCTGCGCAGTCGGCGGCGCCAGTCCTAGCAGGCTGGCGACAGCGTCCACGGCTTCCGTGTCTTCCGGCGCTAGGGTTGTGCGTTCGCCGTCAACATCCTGAAAATTTTATAATCAAATTAAATAGCTACTTCACTTATAAGCTCTACAAATGTGCACTAAATAACAACTGAATTAGAGTAATAGCAAGAGCGTTATGTATCTTATGGAATATATTTGATTCATAGACAATTCTTCTATGAGCAATTGCACTTAATTAATAAAAATCAAGAACAATATAACGAAACTGTTTTGTGAGTATAGTTACACTTGAGTATTTTTTTAAATATGCTACCAAATACTTCCTTCCACTGTCCTTTCATTTCTTTTATACAAAAATCCATAGCCCATAGCTTCCGTATCGATGACAAACAAATAAATGGAGATGTATTTCCAAGACACCATTATCCCAAATTAATACATCATCATGAGACTACGGTGATCCTGCTATAGCGACTGAGGTAAATTTTCCATCACTAGCGCGCTCTGTTACATTTTATCGTTGTAGATATAACAAAATCAACGTGAATTAAGCGCGCATTTCAAATATATTTATTATACCCGCCCAAATGTACAGGATTGTCAAAGCGTGAATTATCTTCCAGAAGACGTAATATTAGCTCTAATTGTGAACCAATTTAAAAATCGCTTGGACGAATATTATCTCATTCATAAAAAGATATAATTAAAAAAGTGAAATAGTAAAATACCGACACTTGCCTATAAATAAATGTGAGCTGGACAACAACTTTGAAAAGTATATATTTATCCGATATTCTCAGCCCTATGAAAAATGACGTCACGCGTCAGTCTGGCCAGAGATTAACGATGTCGTCGCCGGGCGAACATCGTTTTCAACACTTTCACTAACAGATACACAGTTTCAAGTTTACTTACTCCTTTTGTTTGTAACAGTTTCAGTACCCGTAGTATTTGCGTTGTTACTTTACCAAGTTTTGGAATCTATCGAGATAAAGTGATGTCACCATACCATTTTTTTGGGATTCAGTGAAAGAGGTAAAGGTTTAACATAATTTACTTTAGTGTAACTTATAAAATATATTAAGAATGATGTTATATCATTGCTCTAAATGCTTTTGTATTTTTTTCTAAAACTACCTTTTTTTATTCGCTCTTGTGTAGCAGTGGATACGTTTGTGAACGTAGGTCATACAAATATGTGTTCCGTGTGGAGATTGTATCCGTTATACGTAGCGCAGAGGTCTAATCTTCAACTACTACGTCAATTGATCTATCAATCACCACGCAGTCTCCCTATTGGGATATACAGAAAAAGTTCTCGCTTTCCTTGTAAAGCTCTTTTGGCCGCTTTTGGCTGGCTTTATTCCTTAATCCCCCTTTATGCATTATCGTTGATTTCCGTGTAGTAACCGTAAACAAATACTTTATTCTAGGTATAACATAGAGCAAGAATTGGGGAAGGAAATAAAGGAGGAGAATTTGGAGGAATTAATCAGCAATAAAGAATACAGAGGTAAAGAGTATGGCGTAATCTTAATTGAAAGAATAGTAAAAGAAAATAAAACAAAATAAAGTGAAACCAATTTGTATAATCTGATAGGAAATTAGCATATAGTATAAGCAAACTAATTATTTTACACTAAAATGTAAAGATGTGACGAAATAAATGGTCACAGGATTCAATTTATAACAAATAAAAAAAAACTTTATTCTTCACATATATAATATGACCCAGTACCTTTCGAATAGGATTGTGACCTCATATTCCCTTTATAACATATTGGGTAATGGAATATAATTTTTATAGTCAATATAGAGATCACTTGCGGCAATTATCATAACAACAGAATGAGTACCTGAAACTGCACATTCCCGAGCCACAGAATCGCTGCGAGCACTTTAAACAGTCCCTCGCACATGTGCGGGGGCACTTGAAGGACTGTAAGTGCCAATTGAAGAGCCTCCAGTTTGCCCTGTTCCCCGCCGCGGCCTTTGCGGGCCTCTTCGTCCTCAGGCCTCAGGTATTTGAACAGCACGCCCTCTCGGAGCCTTAGAGTGCTTCGAAGTTCCACGTTGTGCTGGAATTGAGTAAACATTAAAATAATCCATATAATTAGCACGCTTTAGTCTACTATTACAGATATGCCTCTCTAAAAATCGCCAAACCGACAAATATGAACCTATCTATCTTTAATTTATACACATATTGTTATCTTATAGGCATGTGGGTATGGAAAGGAACATTCATAGGCTATGGTTACTGTAGTAACAAATCGAAGATTGGAAATTCAAGCAAGTAATTAATTCTTATAGTAAAAAATGGTCTTCTATTTTACAGAACACACTTGTATCAAGGTTAATGCTTAAAAAACTTTGCACCTTAATATTTTAAGGGCAAGGCCGGATTGTTATCAGGTGTTTTGATTATCTATTTAATGGCCTAAAAGGGTCGTTTGTTGAACATTGTGGAGTTTTTTTTTACCTAATTTTAGAATAGAAAATCCTGCCTTAATTAGTTACATAAATCATAATGATCAATGAATCTTCGATCGACTATCAAATAGAGCTTCCAAACTCCAAAATGATATTTACGAATATATCTTACTTTGGCTCCTTCGACAAGCTGGTAGAATACATGGTAATTCGTTTCTCTGGGAGCTGGACCTGTGATCCTAGCTCGCTCCAACAGAAAGTCCCGAAGCACTGCCCCTCTAATCCCACCACGGTGGTCCAGCCGAACTTCCACAAATTTGCCGAATCGTGAAGAGTTGTCATTGCGTACTGTTTTTGCGTTACCTATACGTTAAAAGAACTCGTAAAGTATATCTTTTATATTATTTTTATAAAACTACAATCGTAAATAGCGTTCTATAAAATCAAAACAGACTATTGTCAGCTAGCAACAGATAGAACCAGGTCAATTCTATTTTAAATGGGTCGACATCGAATAGGAGTTATATTTTCTAGTTATTACTTTAACATGAAAATAACCTATTTTAATAAATATTTACTTATTTTTTTTAACGAAAAAAAATAATGAGTAGTTAGTATTGTAATAATCAAGTAGAGGATACATTGTATCTGCTTTTAAGACTTTTATAAGTATTTTCCTCGAGATTTGTTTCCAATGGCCTAGTTCAATATCGAAAATAGTTAATTACTTTAAATCAGAGTGCCTTTAGGATGGTTAGCATAGTTTACTCAATCAAAAAGGTTATGAATATTTATAAATGTTTCAAAAATATTTCCTTGGATCTTATACCGTTTTAAGAATTCTGTCGATATATTAAAAAATGTTACATAATGTCTTATATAGTTTAAGGCTAACCAAAGGCCTCAAGAACTGTGTTTGCTTCTAATATTTGTTGTTCCGCCCAAGTCGCTTGTCCGCCCGCCGCACACAGGTACTGCAAGATCAATTTTGTGGTTTCCGTCTTGCCAGCACCACTCTCGCCTGATATGACGACTGACTGATTCTTTTCTCCATTCTAAAAAAATAATAAGATTTAAATATTCTTGTGAAATAGGATTAAGATTAAAATTCCTCTATTCTTTAATACTATAACGTCAAGGTAGCCATAGGCGATTGTTCTCATTGTCAGGCAACAGAGACAAATATGCTGTTTACGATAACAAAGCGCAGTTTACTAACAGATTATGTGTTTGGCCTTGCGACAAAATAATCTTTTCTACGTTAGATTACTAACGCCAACAAATCATCTCGAAAAATGAATCATAAACTGCGGCTACGGAGTAAAATTATTTACGATATACCTAGAATTGTACAATGATACATAGATTACTAATCAGACCGCTTTAATGATGTGCTAGTACACATCTACTAAACTAAATAGGAGGTCTAAAACAAGTCTTTCACAACTGAAATTAATAAATAGACCCCACTTTTTAAAGAAGTAATTTTAATATCATAGCATTCCATTGGGTCACCCATTTTATATCGCAATGGTCCGTTCACTGCTTAAGAAACACCTCTAGCAAGTTTTGCGAAAAGTCACTGTCCTGGATTTTAAGCATGTCTGAAATTTGAGATATCCTTCGCAGGTCATCGTGCAATTGAGAAGCTGTCTTTTCTTTATTGTATTCGGTTATATCTATTTGTACAACATTAAATAACAAATTTTTAGCACTATATACCTGCTCACCTCGAAAGAGATATATCGTGATAATATATCATTTATAATTGTTAATATTATTTTTGTACATTGATGAAGACTCTTCACATTAATTTTTACGTAAATGTAACGCTTACATTTAAATTCGTAGAATTATTTTAAGGTAATTTAATGTTTTATGAAGAGAATGGCATACAATAGGGAATTACAATGATGATCTTTCTTAGGCTCTATGAGGTGGTAGGGCGATTGCCTAAATTGTTGTGGATGCATTACATAAGGGCAAAGAGTATCATACGGACTCGCTTCGGCCTGTCATATTTCAGGATCAATTTGTGTGGATCAGTTTGTATGCCTTAAGGTATTAAGTCGTGACACATAAGAGCGACTATCAATGAATTTTCGTCCCTTGATAATGATCGTAGCTCTAAGACTACACAGTATTTTCCAACAGGTGAGTTATAACCACTTGGGCCTCCTAGTATTAAAAAAAAGATTACAGGAGAGTAAGGAAATGGATAGAGTTTTATTTTGGGGATAAGAATTATTGGAAATATAATAAAATACTAATATTTTAAAGCAATAAAAGCGCTTACTTGTAGCGAACTATACGCTGACTCAGCCAAGGCAAACACATGTGGCGGCATCGTCCCGAACGCTTTGTTCCTGTAGTTCTGCATGTCCTCCTGTAAACACATACACCTGTCTGGTAGGCATTTTATCCGCTTACTACCCAACTTCAATCCGCGCGATGTTTGACTCCCACAAATATTTGCCTTTCGGTATCAAAGCCATGTTGTTTATTTTAGAAAACCAGCTGAAGAGAATAATATGAAATATATTTTCCAATTTAATTCTTCAAAGGAATTGAAGAGAAATTATCTTGTAAATGCAGATATAATCAATGAAAAAAAAGTTTATTAGGCATTACAATGTACAATGAGATCAAACACGTAGCTTACCGATACTGTGGGAGGTAGCAATAATCTCTAAAATCTAAATCTATCTCTTTAACTTGACATTTCCTCAATTTTCAAATAAAAAGCATAGACTGACAGTCTAGTTTTAAAGCGGGATTTTTAGAATACATGATAATTTGAGCTGAATAAAAACTTTGTACTTACAGTCGTATAGCATCCTAGTTCCTTGTAAGGATTTACTGCTACTAGAATAGAACCCGTGTAAGTCTGTAGGTTTGTTCAGGAAAGAGTTTGGAATACATGTATAATTTATATTTTTCAGTTGTTATTTACCCAAAAACATTGAGTTGACTCAAGATTGAGCAATCACTAACAGTGTCTACTGATATTGCTGCAGAAGTGAGGGAGTGATCTTAACTAAATATTCGAAACTTTACCGATATTGGAGTGTATGTACAGTGGCAATCTAATTTATAAAACATTTAAACAAAGAAAACAAAAAAGACATGAAAATATAATAAGAATATGACACAATAAATAAAAATATATGTGAACTAAAAGTAAGAGGCTTTAAATTTTTTTTTATTTAATTCACAAAACTGGTTATATCTCAGACTTGTAAAATACAACATATTAAAATATAAATTTTTGAGAAACAACCTTCTTGATGTGTATATAACGTGCAAATATAATATACAAAATGTTATACAGATACAATTACAATTATACAAATGACCGCACAAAAATACAGAACCATGTCGAGGAATAAAGACCAAGAGAAGTAATACTTCATCAGTTTAAGTTAAATAAGAACAAAATTTTGGGTTAAAAATACAACTTGGATAGTTTTAATTTAGAAGTATAAAAAGAACCGCCAAAAATATCAATATCGCTTCTTATATTATTGCAAAAAGAGAGCATACGGTAAAGTGGTGAGTGAGTGCCAATATTCGTAGAGCATGCAGGTTGGAACAGAGTTTTACGATTCTGCAACCGGCTATCTAGCCGAGGCACCAGTAAGCCAACGTGTTCCAACAATGCCGGACTATCAATAAAATTATTAATTATTTCGTTAAATCAATATTATCTTTTTAATTATTTTGTTTTTATGAAGATATTGTTTTGTTTTAACTTGGGAAATCTTCATTGGCGAGTCCTGGCTGCACACAATGCTAAAATTTAAAATTTTGAAATAGCTAATGATAAGTTCATATCTTGACAGAATTATCATTTGTGAAAAGTTATCGTTTTTTGGATTATTGCAATTTTTCGTGTAGTTTTATATTACACTTAAATTATAACATTTAAAGCACTAAATTATTGTATTATGTGACAGTATTTGAGTCTTTGTCATATAATTGTAAATTATTTATCGCTCGAAGGTATGTTTATCATTATTATACACATTCTAGAAACAGACCGCAATTTATGCTATTTACAGGATTATCCATATTGATCCAGCCCTAAACTAAATTTGCACTTATAATACGGGTATTAATCAAACATATACATACTGACATAAAAATAGACATGAGCATCGTAGGAAGGGTCAGTATAAACTGCACAAGCAGACCATTAATCGATTTTTTAGCTGTTAACACAAACGGGATGGAAATCTCATTAATTTTTTTGCAAAGGATACATATACGAGGTCATGCTGGTATCTCCGCTTGAGATTGTCATTGATCGCCGCCTCGGTGATCTGCGGCATCATCGTCATGTCGGGCACGCCTGGGCCCAACTCGTTCTCTTGTTCCCCCATTTTGTCTGTGGATAAAAAACAAATTAATAATTGTACAACTTCAGGAGTGCCCAATGTAGTAAGCTAAACTTTAATAAAATTTCTGAATGATTAAACTTTGTATTGTACAATATACGATGCAGTCTTGCAAATAAACATAATTCAGACAATTGGAAAAGAGAACTGACCGAAGAAATAGGAGCTACCTGTGGTCTAAGTATTGAGATGATAAGTTTTATTATAAGATGGGTTTTAACTTAAGCAAACTTTAAGTAGTGCCAAGATTCAGTTGTTATAATAAAATATATTTTATTTCTAATAAAAAAATAGATTATCAAATGCTAGTCAATGCTATTATATCAAATGGTATATATAGTATTATATAAAAAAATTGTAATATATTTTTGGATCATTAAACATTTGCCATTTTTTAACTTTGCGTAAATTAAAATCCGTATTCGAATAAAACGTTTTACCACGTAATTCATGGAAGAGAGAAATATTGTGTAATAACCAATTTAGTTATTAGTTAGATGAAATAGCGAACTTTTCACCCGGGTAAAATAGTTTTCGATGTTATTGAAGCTGTTACATTGGAATTTTTTTTTCGGGTTGGCCCTTTTTGAGATTTGAGAACGGTCTGAAAGGACGTGTTGACACACTTATCAAGATTAAAATGTATAGTAAGTACAGAAAATAGAAATGTGATTATTGGGTTGAATATTAGGTACTTGGAATGTAAGTCACGAAATTCAATCTCACTAGACTTAAATATATTTATGATTTTTACTATCATACGTAAATGAAGCTATTTTGATAAGGACACTTGTTTTCAACACTGTGCTCGAAGCTGCAATGTCCACTGTGGAGACGAAACTTAAAAAGTCGTTTATTCCTTATTTCCGAATTTATTTATATATAAAAGAGAATTTAACATGGTCATGACTATTTTCACGTTTATGACATTTTTTTTAAAGTATTAAGTGTAATGTTTATCTGCTATAGTAAGTACAGCCGACTTCAGTATAATTTTTGAAAGCTTAAAATGTTATAACTTTTTATAGATTAAATAGCACTTGGATAATATTTTACGGTTGAACAAATTTTATCGAGTGCTAAAAGGTTAAACTCATTTTGCGAGGAGCCTATTAAATTTCGCGATACTTCGATGTATTTGGTTGTAAGACAAGGTAGGGTGTTATATAAAGTCCATGAGGCTTTGTCTCTTGTTATTATTAGCACAAAATTTATGTAAGAGTTAGAATTTTGAACATGCTTATCTTTTGATGTTTTAGTTTTAACTAGCTGATCCGGCAAATGTTGTTTTGCTATATAAGGTTTTGTAATATCTTCTAAGATGTTCATTGAAATTAAGTGATGTCAAAGACAATTTTGTTCACAATTAAATACTCTTAATCAGCAACACATTTATTTAGATAAAGATTAATATTATTACGTTGATACAACTCTTAACAAATAATGCATTAATTTCGACCAAATTTGATTACCATAAAAACGGTTCTAGTGAGTTAATCTTAAAAGATAGACATATACCCTCAGGGACATTTTTATAGATCATTTCAAGAGGAATAATTCTTTCATACATATATTTTTGGTATCTTGAACCGTTTTCGCAGCGCACGCAATGGAAGCCCTCAAGGATGAATAATTTTCCCCGTTTTGGTCACATTTTCCATTATTTCTTCGCTCCTAATAGTTGCATCGTGATGTTATATAGCCTAAAGCCTTCCTCGATAAATGACCTATTCAACCCAAAAAGAATTTTTTAATTCGAACCAGTAGTTCCTGAGATTAGCGCGTTCAAACAAACAAACAAACAAACTCTTCAGCTTTATAATATTAAGTATAGATATGATCATTCCTTTTATTTTTATTTTATTTATTTTAAAGGAAAACATACAGCAATATAAAAACGATACCAAAAATACACAAAAAATGATACATAAGCCAGCAAAGATTCCACAAAAAATTGTACAAAAATAGAAATCAAGCTAAGAGACACATAACAATAAAGAAAATCAATCAAATAGACATACATATTACCATACCATATACATATTATTTAGCAGTATTACACCTATGTTTAAAGCATATTTTCTTGAACTATATTGCTTGCTTGGTACGTATTGTTTAGGAAGACCGTAGAGCTCGTGATAAATATTTTCAAAACACAACTAAACTATGTATATACATACATATAGATATAAATGTAATATCAAAACATACCAGTGTATTAACTAGCGGTTTGTCTTTTAGTAATAAGTAAGTGATTTTGTGCTTAAGATAAATAAAATGTAGGACTTAAAAATAGAAGACAGAGCGATAACTACAATTATGAGTTTCGTTTGCTTCATCGTAACGAAAATCATTTTTCTATCCTACGCCATCTTTTCCAATATTATTTGTGTAAATTGAACGTAATCTTATAACGTAATAACAGACTCAATGTAAATTTAAATTACCTGAGTAATGCGAACGGGGAGACCTACAATGTTGTTACAGTATCGGGGAGTCATAAAAGGGTTATTATCAGGAATGCGATAAAATAACACTCGAAACATAAATCAGTAGTAAGATTTATTGTTTTAATTGCACATCAATACTTAACTAAAATTAGAATAGAATGGTAGTTTAATAAAAACATTATTGAAAATATTATTGAATAGGAATAATAGGGATATATCTTACGATTAATGAAAAAAAATTTTTTTTTGGAAAATAACATTGCTTGTTAATATTTTTGTAATGAATAATGTTCTCAGATGCTAGTGAATTTGTATGATATGCTTTAAAATAAAATTGATAGAGAACTCTGTTAATAAAGTAAAACAATAAGGTTCTTCGAAAGTATGAACTATTTGTTTTCATGCTGTAGATACCTCAATGTAGTTATCCTTTTTATCCAAAAGCATTCGATTTTTCTATTAATTGTTAATTATAAATCTATGGTTTAATAGCATTGATGTGGTTTACATTATGTGACTAACTTTAAGAAATGGTACGTCGCGTATAGCGTATTAAAATGTCGAGCGGATTTAAGAATAATCTTGCGTAATCGAGTTTCAATTTACATCGATCGTTGACTTCTCCCTCGACAACCCTAAGCTCCCGTAAACATAATTTTATCGCGTTCATCGATCATTGATGACTTTTATAGATGCTCTAAATACTTATTTGCACTTGGACTTTAAAGAAAGTCCCGTTGATTGATGATTTAGATATAAATATCCTATAACAGTGAATTGTACTAGTTGTTGTCCCAATGAAACTAAGTTATCGGGCGGAAATGTCACTTGCGAGCGAGTAGCGTCACATTGCACCCTTACACGCCACACTTATCTATATTATTCGCACAGTGACCGCTTCGAGCTGGTGGCGACAATTCATTGATATCAATCTGTTGCAATAGATCGTATCCGTGTTTTGATAAGTCAGCGACTCTGTTAATATTGTATTTAATACACCAGTAGCGTTCTTTCCATAGATGCATGGAAGGTCTGCATTCCCTTATTATAAACAAGCCTGGGATAATTACTTTAAATTAGACAAAAAGAAAAAAGGACACATTCATAGTCCACGTATTATATTTCTACGCCATGTATCTTTCCTATGAAAAAAAAAAAGTTTAATATAAAAATATATATATTTAATTAAATTGCGCGAACTCTGCCTACCTTGTACAAATACCCTATGCACGTCACCGTAATAGATGTGCTTATGATGATGCTAAAGGTGAGCGTAGACTACATAATTTTATCGAACAATTCCAAGTAATAGAGAATTTTTACGAATGAAACAATACAGGCAAAAGGTAACGAATATCAAGCGTGGCGATTGAAATTTCATTTTTATTAAATAGTCATACATTATAGCGGTTCGTTATTCTAAGCAATGGCTCTAGTTTATACTCAACTTTTGAATTTTGTTATACACAGTGATGTTTATTGATCGTAAGCATTCAGTTCAGTGTCTGATTCTGTTGTAAATGTGGACACGTGCTGCGTGTTAGCAATTGCTGTCAGCTGCAACGATGCACCTGGTTACAAAGTAGACCGCCGTGGCGTGTATTGTAGATTAATAGTAAGGAGATATTCAATTTTAGAATAATACTAGCTGACTCGGCAAACGTTGTTCTGCCATATAAATTATAGCAGACCAGCCAGGCTTTGCTGTGACTGGTTTTTGAATAATTACTCAATCCAGTCAACGGATAGCGCCATCTTTTAGAATCGGTTGGAGCTAACTGTAAATTATGACTGCTAAATAATAAACAAATAATTTGCAATAAAATAATATTGCGACTATGAATTGAGATGAAAACTACCCTATCTTTTAAATTAGATCAAACTTCACGTGGTGTGTAAATTTCATTAAAATCGGTTTAGTAGTTTAGGAGTCCATCGCGAACAAACATCGTGACAGGAGATTTATATATATTAAGATTAATTGTTTCATATTATGTTTATTATTTATAAGTTACTAGCTGTAATGACGCGGCTTTGCTCTATGGAATTCCTTTATATTATGCCCTTTAGGGTTAATTTTCAGAAAAAGTATTCCGTGTTTATTATTTGTAACCAAAAAACTAAATACCAGTTTTCATAGTGCTCATTTTAAAATTTGTGGATTTCAAAACAAATTTTCAACTCCTATTACACTCTTCACACACACACTTTGAGATGGAATATAAAAAATGTGCCTTTAGTATGTGTGCTTATGTAGTAAAGAGTACCTAATGTCCAAACTACATTTTTGACTTTTTTGGTTTCATTAGTTTAGGCTTTACAATGGTATGTCAATCAGGATGTCCTCGTATGTTTTTTTATGATATTGTACGATAATTATTTTTTAAATTTAAATCATTACAGAAAAAAAATAGCACAAATTGATTATAATAATATTTAGTAACTAAAGCACTATTTCAGTTATAATTATATTGATTTTGATCTAATTTTGATATTGATTGAGTTAAATGTTAGCACTGTACTTGAGGTAAAACACCATGTAGTTCTGGAACAGCGGTTACCGTTAAGAGTTGAGTTTATACTCGCTCATAATATTAATATTACGGTCACCATCAACAAGCTGGTATTAATTAAAGCAAAAAAAATGTAGGTATGTGTAGGTTGTTTATTTGTACTAAGAAATTAATTAGCGCAATAACAACAAACAACAAGAAATTAAATATGATAAGGAAAGTATTTGGAGCAATTTCGACGGAGGACGTTCAAGTTAGGAGTTCTTCGACGTAGTTTATGTTGGGAATTCGATAAACATCTGTATTTACTCTTAGAAAATATTGTGATTTAAGAAAAAAATATATACATTTTTCTTTATATATTTTTTGGACTTGGATTATAATTTGGACTTATTTCGTAACTAGGATAATTATGACTTAGCACACAAAAATATCTACATTTTATTAACAAGGACTTTGTAGCTTGGTACTTTTTCTATCGCTAAGCCTATCAACTTCAAATACGTAAGTAAACACTAACGGATATATGAACACCAGATTTAATCGTTTTACAACCGGTGTACACGATGAATAACAACAACGGTGTGGCGTTGCAACGCATCGTACGCACCGGCTCTTAGATTGGTTACGCACTGCATTCGATCTGAACCTGTGAAAATGTAGATCTAAGGCACCATGCGATTCGAAAACAGCCAAAAAAAAAAAACAAATAAATAAATGTATAATGTAAAAAAAATCTTAAAACTAACATGGCACTCCCCTATCCCATTGTTCGCCTCGTTTCTAGGATACAACTCTTGACTGGGTTCAGACGCAGTCCTCAAAGGTTCATGCAAAATAGTAATATGTCTACTTAGGTCCTTCAAAATTCTGACCCGAATCAGAAAATAACGGATATCGGACAAAAGATATAGTGCGTAAGCTACCATATAAATTGTTCTATGCCGACTTCGTAACGCGTTTTCACTGTTTCGGATCGGATGTAGTGCACAGAAGCCCTTAATTTTGGCCGAGACAAACCGAATGCCTCGAAATTCGATTTGCAATTGTCACTCGTATTGCAATAAATTTTCCTACATTCGCGTTGGGGAGCGATTTAGAACCGTGATAGAATAATTTTGTTTTTATGGGTGAACCAAATAGGGTTTCGCGAAAGGATTTCGGTTAATAGAGTCTCCTTTTTCGTGTCGGTGGTCACAATGAAAACTTTAACTGAGCTTGTGTGGGCCTCCGAGACAATGCAAGATGTTGCATTGATTGCAGATGTTATTATTACTAATTTAGTTATGTGTGCAGCGGCCGCACTATGTACGAAGATGGTTAATCGATTTATAGGGTAGTATAGGTGCTCTGATGATAGCTAGGTATATAGTCCGCATAAAAACATACGCTATCGGCACATTAACAAAGAAAAAACGATCTAATTGACGGCACTAAGAGAAAAACGTGTCTTTAACCAGGTTATTCTCAAGGCTCGATACCCTTTGCTGTCCAAGTTAAGCCTGTACAAGTTTCCAACCATATTTGTAGTGAAGGTTATACGAGTATGTACCACACAAGTTATTGTTTCAACACAAAGAGATCTTAATCACAACAAAGTAGACATCGATCCAATATATATTTATATTGCATACGATGCGTTTATGACTACAAGTGCATATTGTTTGTATGAATATTGTGTTCGTAAGGTGTTATGTGCTATAGAGAATTGGTAATAACGAAACTACAGCCCTCGTCAATGTCCAAAAGTAGTCACCACGGGGTTTTAGCTGGTGCGGGCTGTGAGGTGAGGATTTACTCCAAGTAACAAAAGGGTTATAACTTTATGTACCCATGCCAGTTTACCTAGGGTATTATTAACCATCAGTTACATAGTAACAAAAATACTATCCGAAGAAATAATTTTGTGGCTGTATCCATTAAAATCTGTTTTTTTCAATTAACATGACCTAATTACGTATTCTGCAAGTAAATCTAGCTTATAATTGTATTCAAATTTAGGATTCTTTGGTAGGCGGTAATTTCTTTTAGAAGTGATATTGGATGGTGACAAAATAAATTAACGGAAATATTTTTATTCAATTTGTATTTACCAATGAAAACCGCAGAGATTGTATAACTTCCGCAACCGTAACAATGGCAAAAGAATTTGCGGCTACGATTGTGAATTTTTATATACGCTATACACATATATAAACGAGCATATATAATAATTATTTTAGTTAAGAAACAAAGAAAGCCTATAACTCCAAGATAAAAGAGAAGTAATACAATTAAAGTTAGCAAAAGTTTAATAAAACGAACAAGGTTTATAAAATAACAACTCAATTAATCTACGTCGCAAGGTACACGTTTCTCAAAAATAATTTCTAGCGTTTTAGTTTATTAAAACCCACAAAGTGCTTGCGTCTAGAGTTATATGAGTTTAGGCAACTAGTACAAAAATAAATGCCAATTAAAAGTAATTAATAACAAGCTCATGTCAGCTGAAACTGAACGTGTTTTGTGTATTTTCTGTAGGAGCGGAATATGCTTGCAACGACCATATTAAGCTTGAACATTAAACCGGCAGACATAAATCCTCTAATACTGATAGGTTTGCAGACCTTCAACAGACAGAGTGTGACATTATACACTGTAAAAGGACATCTAGCCGCACAAAGCCCTACAAAGAGGTAATGGACACGCACTTGTTCGTTTAGAAGAGTCGTTTAATTATGTAAACCAGGGATGTTACGGAGTTTCGACTCCGACTCCGATAAGTCGGAACTTCCGATTGATATTACACCTTCGGTTCCGAAACTTTTTAATCGGAGGTATTCATCGGAGGTCACCACCACTATTGTAGTCAATTTATTTGATTTAATTTTATATGTAATCAAGCAATCAGTGCTACTTAATTTAAAGATCTCATTTTTAAAAATTTTGATAAAAAATATGATTAGAATGATTAAATTTAGAATTCAATGTACATTTTAATTAATTACTAAAAGTTTTTTTTTTAATTTTACATTTACATTAAATTAAATTAAATCAAATAGAAATTAACACAAAAACAACATTGGAGCAAATTTGATCTAATTTGTATATTCTTAATGGAAAAATGTTAATAAGAAACATAGCAATTTTTATTTTCACTGTCTGTGTATGTGTAAATTTATCACTTTCTAATTAAAAAGGTTCACTGAATAATGTTTTTATTTGTCCCTTAATAAAACTATTTTATTCTGCGGTCACTTGTGACTGACATTGCCTCCGACTCCGATTCCGACTTCGGTTCCGACTCCTATAAATCAAATTTAAAAACTCCGACTCCGACTTCGGTTTCGATAAAACTGCCTCCGTTACATCCCTAATGTAAACCATTTAACATGTCACATTTACGTGACTACACACACGGGGCACACCCTTCCTAAATGAATAGCTTTTATGTTAAATGTATTTATTGGATTTTTGAGATATCGATGAGTATTGTTAAGTTTTAATCTTATTTTTAGACATATACAAGTGTTCTAAAAGTCGTATCCAAAGCTGATAGGGTGATAGAGGAAAGGTAGTTCTATAATTTACTGAAAAAAAAAGATTTTCTGATTCCAGCTCATTTTGGAGAAATTTGGAAAATTCAAATATTTTCGATAAATGTCGAATTGCTTCAATTTTAAGAGTTTTCTAAAAAAACACGATATTTTAAGTTGTAAATTGTTTATTATTATGTTATGAGATAAATTAGCAATATTATAACAATAGTTTCACCACTACAATCGCAGGTTTATTAAATTTATAAGTAAAAGTTATCAGCTATATCCATGCATCCTAAAAATTTGTTAAAATGTATGGTACTTGGCGTATTCCATAATTTAAAAAAAACTACTGTAATTTATGTAGTTTCTAATACGGTACGACATTTGCTGTTTTATTTTCAATAATCTTAATTAATACAACCAACAATATTGTGGTGAGCGTAGGAAGTGGTTTCAGCATCGAGTTTGTTTTGTGGTAAAATCACTTGATCCGATACCGTTGTACTGAATGCGAGTACACGATGACATTCAAAAGCCTGTTCCTAGGGAGCAATATTATTGACGGCACAAGTTATAAAATGTAGCGATAAATAATTTTAATGTACTATTTCTCCGTATATTTTATTGAAAAGAAAGTATAAAAACGTAATACTATAACGTAATACAACACTTAATTTATATTAAAAAAATATGTTTACATGAAAGAGATTACTTAACGTTGTATGTAGGACGTGTTACTTTAAAATTATGAAGATAAAAAATCTTTGTAAATTCGAAGCGTTTGGAGTATGGAAATGAAGAAAAGGTTGGTAGGAAGCAGTGTGATAAGGAATGTGAGGGGGTTCATTTCAACTACAACTTACCTTATATTTTTCTCTTTTGTGAAACCATTCTCTTTTATAACCTTCAAAAGGATGTTAAGCCTTTGTACTTTGTTCGGATATACCATAATAGTAACATGAACTTTTTTTACAAAATTAAGTTGAGATCTTTCAACTTGGGCCATATTCACAGGGCAAAGTGGCGCTTTGCACTGTCGCCCACGACCTATCCTTCACAATTGTCCCTTCGAGGGCTTCCTATCCCGCCGGGTTCATTGGGAGGGAGGGAGCACAAACCGCCTGTTTTAATGGAACCATTCAAACTGACTGTATCTCTCCAAACTGGGTTTTTGGAATAAGCGATGAAATTCAATATTATGATTACATGAACGTTTATCAATCTTTGACAACGTAAACTGGATTAGAATTTTGGTTATAAAATAGGTCAATAAATAGTATTCTAATATAAATTTATTTCGGACAAGAAATGATTGGTGAAAATTGTAACGGTTGAATAAACGCTAATCAATGAATTCAATGAGTGATCAAACAATTTGTTTATTGGTAAATATGAAAGGTATAGCGCCTTATGATGTAAACCTATTTTCTTTTTAGAAGATATTTACATAGTATACAAAATGACATTTTAATTTCTTGCATTTTGGAATAAAGTTTATTGTTATAAAATGCGATACTCGTCATAAAACGGGTATTTTTTTAAAACCTTGAAACTTTTTGAATGCTTAACAGCACCTATATTCTTTAGCATCTATGAATATAGATGCTAAAGACTTAAATGACTAAAGAATTTTAGTTACTGTAAGTTATATGTTGTCGACGATATGTATATATTATAAAACCTATATAATCATCTTTTACGAAATAAAACTAGAGTATTTGACGTGGGCGAACTAGAAAGCTACTGGAGAGAAATCTAGAATTACAAGAAAAAAGAAATTTTGAGCCAGCCTGGCCGCGTGGGCGTATAATAAAACACTGTTTATAGGTGGCCGTTGGCTATTTTACTCTATCTGTTTTCATTTTAATAAGAACTAATACGATTTGTTAGTTATTATTGATCGTTTGCCTTAAGTTGGTTTCAAATTGAGATATCATTTGAGCTTAGTTTTTATACGCCTTTCAAAACTTTTGTACTTTTATTTATTAAGAACTAATGAGATGAAAGCTATCAGTGACTTACATTATGAATCGTTTCTCTCAAACAAGGGCATTATTTGAGAACTCTGTTTCAATTATGTATTAAAAAATCCGCAACGTATTGTATATGTAAGCTACTATAGCTTTTATAGCAGAGATATATCAGCGCTGATTAATGTATTAAGAATGCAGTTGTATGCTGGGAAAAACGTGAGTAATAAGCAACAGTTCACTGTTTTCTTCGTTAAAATGGTAGTTTCAATGTGAGAATCTATTGAGATATTTCAATTATAGAATTTGTATTGAACGAAGGTGAAAAAATCAGTACACTCTGCCATAGATGGGCAAAATGTAATCAGATTAAACGTAATACGATTATGATTACATTTTGCGTTTTTCATCATTAATATGACTGTATATTGCTCATCAATGTTTTAAACACAACGGAATCCTCAATTACATACACATCCTTCGTGTTTTGAAGGAATTTAATCATGATTACAGAGCAACAAAATTAAAATTACGACTACATTTTGTTATCTTTAATCTGATTACATTTTGCTCATCTCTGCACTCTACCACTAACACTGTTCCCTTGTCCAAATATTGTGTAACGACTGATACTTATCTCATGGAGAAACTTCTGTCACTAGTAGTAATTCCAGACAATTGGGTTAGTTCAATGTTTTTCTACCTGGGATTGTGGTAAAAACAATTTCAAGATAGAATGAAGTCTCAAGTGATGTCTAGCCTTTTACCCACAAAAACACTTTATTCCATTTTTGATAGAGATTTTGAGAATAAATTAGATCCGGATTGAATAGATTTAGATTGACTGTGGTGTTCTAGTGGATAAAGGAGCAGTATCCACGCGCAACTCTGGGGTTTTTTCCAGAGAAAATACGGATTTAGGCACCACATATATACCGTGAAGGACATCGTGAGGACACCCGCATGGCATCTAAAATAAAGGTCATATGGAAGTGCCTTGATAACGGTAATCAGCTGCGCTACTGGTCACGTTAGTATGACATATAGGCGCTAAAATTGTATACATCCACTAATGTATCTCTGTTCCCCCTCAAAGCGATATAGCGTGACGATATGATGATGATGATGATGTCCTAGCCGGTTTCGGCCACGGCGACTGTTTCAACACCGGTTAAGAAATTCGAGGTCCAGTTTTCGGAAACAGTCAATTGCGCAGGAGATATTTAAGTGCATAACTGGACGCGCAGCCAGAAAAGCACTCTCTCGTCCGAGCTCCCTCAGGCCCGATGGAAAGGAGAACCAGTACGATCGGGAGGGAGCGGAATGCAGATTTGGTCGTGTTTTCCTTCTCTAAACACCTGGTTGAATTGCGGTGTCCAAGAGATACCTTAGTCGCCTTTTACGACACCTCAGCAAGAAGAGGGGGTGCTATTCTATTCTGCCGGCAGCCACCACGGCTTACGGCTTAGCGTGACGATATATTAATATTATATTATGAAATAGTTGCTTATAGTAAATTTTTTTTTTAGAAATCAACATATGAATCATGGTATGTACGTTGGCATTTGGAGTCAGCCCTTGAAAAAGTTTGTGAAAACTGGACTATTTGATTAATAAGCTGACAGCGATATGTCTTCATATATTGTTAAGCAAACACAAATAAACTAGGTGGTAACAAGTCGGCTTTGTTAATTACCACTCGACGAAAGTCTTGTACAGTTTTCACACTTCTTATTTGAGAGTTTATTGCCGCGTGGGAGTGGGTGACCGCCTACATTACACGTTCGTACAACTGTCACTAAATATAAAAATTCCCGAATTACGTTTGAATGATAGTTACTAATGGATTTATAAAAGTCATCGTTTTCGAACGTAGAAAAAGAATACTATAGAAGGTTGAACGAATTCTGCCGCATTAGTACAAGAAAAGGAGACATTTTTGCGAGTTATACATATGAAGAAAAAAAAAAACAATTGACTATGTTTTATCGCATATATCTTTAAACTGATTTTTGTCAGTAATGAGAGCATATATGGCATGAAAAATAATTTAATTTCTTAAATTTTATTGTATTATGTATTTTGGTAATGATATCGTGTCACAAATATATCCCTTTCGGGTTGGACAGGGTTTCCAAACATACTGTATAATTATTTAAATGAAAACCTCAATATGATCAATTTTGTTAATAGCTGAAGACAATGTTTGAAGAAAACGAAGTCACGAGCAGAAGTTAGTGGCATCTAAAATTGTATCAAAGAAAATAATATTTAACTTCAAAGCTTTCTAAACCTCCCTTTTGATGTTTCAACTCAAAGTCAAAGTAACTTCGACGCCTATCAAAGGTCAGACTAAGTCACCCATTACAAATAACGTTTTCGCAACTAGCTGTGAAAGGTGACTCCTACGAGGGATAAGCAATTCATACTATAAAAGATCAATTAATTGAAATCGAAATTAGAAGAATCGATTCACAAGAAAATCTCCGAGATGACAGATTACTCAAAAATCTAGCTCGCTTGATTTCTTTTAAGCAATTAATAGTATGGAAACCAAAAAAATTTCTAAAATATAATCGATATTTTCTACTTTTTACAATGAAGATAATAAGATACTAAATACGGAAATTTACGTTTTTTCAAACGATTATTCGATTCTAAGAATAAATTCTTCGATTAATCTATCTCAGACCCCAAATGCCTATCTCCAGCTTGTAAGAGTGTGAGATTTTTTTTATTTACTCATTAGTCCGCAGCACTACGTGAATATCTCATGTTGTAAATGTTTAAGTGTTTTTTCTATTGAGGGCTGTAAAAAGCTTTGTGTATATAAAATTGTATTATTAGCTATAATCAGGTTATATGCGTAGTAGTTTTACTACGAGATTATCGCTCTTATTAATACATGCATTCAGGTTGTAATACTAGAATAATTAATGAAATTGAAAGTATGTTTGTCCTTCCTTCTCGATGGATCCATGGTTTTTTGCATATTCATATATCGATTTAAAAAAAATCATAGGCGTGGAATCTATTATTTCGCAAAATAGCAGTACGACAACAATTATATTTAATTTTAAACTTTTTTTAGAGGTCTGTAGCTCAAAAGGAAAAAACGGAACTCTTACAGCATCACTTTGTTGTCCGTCTGTTTGTCTGTTAAGATCCCTTTTCTCAGGAACGCATGGATGTATCAAGTTTAAATTAATACCATTTACTCAAGAGTATGCATGAGTACAAGCTAGTGAAATTTAATGATTTTTTTTAAGCATTTTAAGTTTGTACGGAACCCTCGGTACGCAAGTCTGACTCACGCTTGGTTGGTTTCTGTTTTCAATATAATATCCAATAATGCTTAATTTTGCTTATAATCCTCCCTGTGTCCTTTTTTTAACGTTTTGTATCTCTTTTAGTAGTCACTTCCGCGCGTAGAGCGTAGCGTAGAGAAATTAATTAATATATATTTTTTATGATTTAGAAATAGTTTTGACCTCAATCACACCTAGTGCTGGATGAAGATAAGGCCGATGTCAGACAGCGCTTACCTACTATTATTTATTTATAATGTTCGGTATGGTTGTATAAACATATTTTTTAAAATAATACGTATTCTTTACAAGCTTTATACGTATCACGTTAAAAAAAAGGGTAGATAAATGATTTAAAAACACGTAATTTATTCGCTTCGAATAATTAACCCCCTATTATCACTATATGCTGGGATATGTTTTTTTTTTATAAAGTCCTTACGCTCCCTGATATAAATGTCTTATTGCGACACATACAAGAGATCTTGGAACGATAACAAGACGTACATAGTCATTAGATATGGTTCACACGGTAACCACGAGCGCATCGAGGCATCAAGTCCAAGCCCCTTGAGAACCGTCCATTTAAATCATAACTTTCGATCAGAGAACACAGAACAAAGACACCATACATTATGGCCGTATGTTAACACGTTGAGCGCCACGCGTATTTCTAAGACAATCCTGCTCAGGCCACGAGCAACGCTTCTACGCGCTGGTACTGTAGGGCCGATGTTTCCGATCGCGGTAGAAGATCGTTTACGTTTGAGAAGTGATACCTATAGGCATTCATTCAACACGTTACGCGTCAAATTAGTTCATCACAGTTCTTGGCTCTGTGCAGACAAAAATCTTTAAACGGAGAGTCTAGTCTCAGCCATCGCTGGCTGACGTGGCGCTCAACGTGATAATATACCATTATAGGCCGTAGCTTCATCTTCGTTAGCAAGGAGGAAATACCCACATTTGAATCAAATTAGGTGTGTAGATTTAGATCGTAAAGCAATTGAATATTGCAATGTTAGGGAGTTATTATATCGTTCGGAATTGATGTCGCACTCGATGTAACTTTGATAAGTTCAGTGTGGACATGTCGCTAGCCCGCAATGTACTGTCTTGCCGAGTCTCTCTTTTCACAGGCTTCGGTCTAACTCAGCCGGTGTGCACGCAGGTGCGTCGGCGGCATACTTACGCATGAAAATAAAAGTACAATAGACACGTCTTGTGTACTTACAGAAGAAAAAATAATCAGCGCAATTGTTTTCTATGGTGACACTAATATGGTGAGGTAAAACTGTATCCCGATTTTTAACCTACAAATTAAAAAAAAACATACATACATAATACATTGCTCAAACTATATCTCCAAACTAGTGCCACTAATCATAATCAAAGATGACCCATTTAATTGGTGCAATTACAACACAATACACAATATTGTTGTTACAAAATCTGTATTAAATTTACGTCCTATCAGGATTAGTATAGCTATTACTGCATCACGCGCATACAAATCTGCAAATTAATTTATCTAAAAACAATTGATTCAATTTAAGAGCATTTTAAATAGTCAACCTCATTCGTTTTTGTGGTACCAATCTTAAAATAACTGAATTTAACCTCAATAAATTTTATAGTATTAATAGAATAGATGCAAGCTTATTGATTTAAACCATATTGCTCTCGTCAGTCGCACGATGTGACTGTTAAACTTAACCTCATTACTCGTCCGATCTGTATATAAGAGACATGTTATCATTAAAATGTCGTTAAGAGAAAGCTCATTTTCCAGGTGTTTAAACGTATAAAGAATTCGGTGTTAAAATCGTCTTATTTCGTTTGAATTGTGCGGTCATCACCATTATTTATGTGACGTAGCTGTTTCAATTGTTGTTTGAAGTTGTTTAAATCTATTTGCTTACTAATTATTACTTAGGAACATTTTATTCTATTCGTTTAAAGAATTTCAATCTCAATTTAATAATGCATTCAGTTTTATATAATCTAAGATCAATAATACCTTTTTTATATAAATATTTTAGATAAATTCAATCAATAGCTGCTAGACATTATTAAAATTGCGCACGAAGAACATTTAGCTAAACGCCTTTATCAAACTAATCTATATTGAACTTTCATAATATTTGCTATCGAAAATTTTTAAATGATTTATTAAGTAGATACTTCTTGGGAATTTTCATTATCATTTACCTTTAATAACGAGCAATTTATATACAATATGTCGCTATAATAAGATTGTAGCGAAATCGTCGGCACGTGATCTCGCAAAATAAGCGGGAAAGGAGGCAAAGGGGTTTTAAGAGGCCCTCGGAGGGACACATTCCTTTACCTAATGTGGAAAACAATGCGAGTCTCAAGGACCATGAGAAAGTTATTTCGGCTGCTCCCGTACTGAATGTTCTTGTCGTTCAATAGGCATTTACTTGACAAAAAGTGTTTCGCGTTCAGCTTTTATTCGAAGACTTTTGTGATAAATTCCATTTGAGAAAGGTTTTGGTGTATTCTCTGGGGCTCATGTATCAAAGACTGGATAAATAAGATTTGGAAAGCCTGTCACAGTAATCCACTTTGGCCTATTACTGGAATAAGCCTATGTTCTTTCAGCTATTCACCGATGAAAGAGAATACCGATGTAAAAGTTTTTATTCAAGAAATTCTAAGAAAGCGACAGGTTACAGAAGTATATCCTCAGTCACCTGTAATTTTTCTAATTATGCCCCACGCAGAGTAATGCTATATTGTTCCTTTTTTGCGCTGCTAACGTAGTCGTCAAGTTTTTTTTAATATTAAGTTTTACAGCTCTGGGTACAAGCCCTTCTGAGCCTGTAGTTGTCAAGTATAACTTGATCATTACCACATTAAAATAAATACTTAAGGATGAGCAGATTAAAGTGGTAGTGGGCAGGAAACAGCTCGTAGAGCGGATGGTCGATGGGGCAAAAAAGTTTTCGAGTGAAGATCACGTACCGGCAAGTAGAATATGGGATGTCCAGACAGTAGTCCAGACGAACTAATCCAGATCGCAAGGCGACGCTTGATTCAAGCCGATTTCGATTGCTCGCTCTGAAAAATACTAGGGGATGTTTATTTTATGGCCGAGAAGATGATGATGATGATAAAATATCTTAGACAGTGTAGTAAATAAGATATAGAAGTACTTATTACTCTTTACACAATGACCCAATTTTAATTGACCTTCCGTAATTTCTATTGCACCTTGACCTTGCAAGAAACGTCACTAGTCACAACGAAAATTAAACTCAATCAAGCTCAAACGCGTTTCTTTTTGAGTCGTTTGCCTTTTGATACCCTGAGAAAATACTTTAAAATGATTGAAAATAGCGTGTCAGTCAGCCTCATGCTTGCTACACTGGCGTTCTATTAAAAATTGCACCTGCATTTCCTTACCTCGGGCCTCGACAACAGGACGTCGCTTTATAGGACACCGGCCAGTTTGTACCTCGTATTCAACGTCAGACCATACATTGCACTGCTTTATAAACCTCATCGCTTTTATATTTTGTTACTACAGTTTATATTATATACCAGTTTGAATAGAAACATAGAAAAATATACCGTTAAAAAATAAACACCGAAAAATTAATGTCAAAGTGATTTGATTGTAATTTGTTTATAGAATACAATAATAAGTTATTTTTTATCTCTAAAAAGTCCAAACATGGAAATTTCTTGGAATAGGAAATTAAATATGATTATATTCTTATCTCACTTTCATGTTAAAGTTATGTATTTTATTATTTTTTTGTGGATTCAGTATATGTGAATATCCAATATTTAATATTCAAATATCAATGCGATTTTTATTCGGAAACATCTTGTGAAACCAACAAAAACAAGAGTTCATAATTAACAATACTTTTAATTTTAAACCATATTCGGTTTCTTTTGTATATTTTATACAGGACTAACAATGTTAAAACAATTCATATTTTGATTATATTGTTCTACATAAGTCTGCTCTTAAATGAAGAGTAAGTAATTTAATCTTAAAGAGTATATAAAGCCTAGAGGACATCATATTCATTAAATTAATTCCAGTCCCACGAGATGAAAAGATATTGGTTTCCAGATTGCTTGTCTAGGCGCGTGTTGGCTTAACTTCGATGTCGTAGCTAGTACCCGACTAACCCAGCGACATTTGTACAAGCATTCGTTCGAATTAACTGTTATTGCAATGTATAAATTATGCATGAGGAATTAAATCGAAATGCTTCGGTGTGATCTTACAATTACACGTGACTAGTACCTTTGTCGATTACAGTGTGAGGGTACATCTATATTGCGAAATGAAATGTCAATATAATATCGTTTATGTTTAAGACCCCTTCGAAAGTCATTAGCGGTTATAACGTTATTTGTATTTTAAATTAACTTACGCGTTTGGTTACTGTGAAAACAGTACAAAATAATTCTACTTTCTTTTAAAATAGCAAATTAATTGAAAAAAAGGTTAATTAACTTCCGATTGCAGAAACATTTTTAAATTTTAGAAATCATAAATGAATTTTTTGTTTGTAAAGGGAATAGATTAATAATCAATTATTGTTTATAATTTTCTTTAGATTTAAATGGAAGGGTTGCAACTAGGTGTTAGAATAAAATGTATCTTGAAAGCCGGCGACTACGGTATACGGCAAACATCCGTCAAATTAATTTCTATATTTATAGTTTCCTGCTGCAACCACAACGGCGCACGCGGTCTTTAATTCATCCTATGTTATGATGCACATTATCTAATAATGGATATAAAAAGTGGCGCGTGTCAAACACACGCTATGGTGTAGGGAGAGATACTTTCATGTCTATGTGATATTTGTATTTTACTATGCTATTGAAGTGCATTTGCTTGTATATCTTATATATATAAAACTATTCTAAGCATATACAATATATTGTCAAATGTGTGGGCGTTTATCCATCCTTATGCAAATATACCTATATTATAATTTAGATATATTTTTGAGTCAGTAGCTATAGGAAAATTTTAGTAAGTGCCCAAAAATGGTTCTTTACCCATCAGAACTTCCAAAGTTAACAATAGAACTTATGGTTGTGTAGGATGTTTAGTTTTTACATAATATTAATTATATAGTATTTTATTATCACCGTGATTATATTCGAGGGGTGAAAGG
Organism: Automeris io; assembly: GCA_036320925.1. Lineage (NCBI taxonomy): Eukaryota > Metazoa > Arthropoda > Insecta > Lepidoptera > Saturniidae > Automeris > Automeris io. The sequence goes on from JAUDJH010000018.1 coordinate 3,344,494, forward strand.
CTATTTGGATTAAGCGACATTTCTTGGTGATATAGTAATATTAGGTCCTTACATATGAAATTGGCGTTTTGTATGGGAGGAACAAAAAGTCGAATATTTTTTAATATAATATATTTAATTAATCAAAGTATGAACCATTATTTTCTATGCACTTTTGCCATCTCATAGGTAGTTCATTGATCCCTTTACTAAAAAAACCAGTCGGACGGGAATCAATAAAATCTTTGAAGGCGATTTGGACTGCCCCATCGGAGTTGAATTTTTTCCCTTGCAAGAAGTTATCCAAATTTCGAAAAAAATGGCAATCTGTTGGAGCAAGGTCCGGGGAGTACGGAGGATGTCTTAGACTTTCCAATTGAAGCTCTTCTAATTTAGTAGCCGTCTGTTGCGCAGTGTGTGGTCTAGCGTTGTCGTGAAGCAGCAGTGGCGTGGAGCGATTGACCAGCCTAGGGTGTTTAGCCGCTAGCTTTTCCATCATGGTTTGCAATTGCTGACAATAGACATCAGCCGTAATAGTCTGGCCAGATTTGAGAAAACTGTAATGAACAATACCGGCACTAGTCCACCAAACGCTTACAAGTAACTTTTTTGGGGTTAATTTTAGCTTGGGGCAGGATTTGGCTGGCTGGCCAGGATCCAACCATTGCGCTGAGCGCTTCCGATTATCGTAAAGAACCCATTTTTCATCACAGGTAATGATTCGGTTTAAAATACCTTCATTATTGTGCCGGTTTAGTAATGTAACGCAGCAGTCGACGCGCGTTTGCCGGTTTGCTTCAGTCAATTCGTGAGGTACCCACCTTTCAAGCTTTTTAATCTTCCCAATTTGCTTCAAGTGAATTAAAACAGTTTTATCACTAACATCGCAGCCTGCAGCTAACTCGGACGTGGTTTGCGATGGATCCGCTTCCACAATAGCCTTCAACTCTTCATTATCAACTTGAGTCTCAGGCCGTCCACGGGGCTTGTTCTGCAGGTCGAAATTTCCAGAACGAAAACGTTGGAACCTAAAACGAACTGTGTTTTCTTTTGCAACACGACCGCCATACACATCATTCACCCTTCGAGTTGTTTCCGCAGCACTAGTGCCACGGCGGAACTCGTACTCGTAAATAATGCGATATTTTAAGTTTTCCATTTTGTAAAATGAGTAACGCAAACAGAAAAAAACAGAAGAAAAAAACAAATGAATGACGATCATCGAAGCACAAATACATGAGTCTATAGCTGTACAAATTTGAATTTGGAATTCCTTACCAAAGAGGAGAAATTTGTGATTAAAGTGGCCAGTACGAAAAACGCCAATTTCATATGTAAGGACCTAATATATACATTTTTGGAATCAGTAAAAAACGCTTATTCCGAATATGTATATATTAGGTCGTTACATATGAAATTGGCGTTTTGTATGGGAGGAACAAAAAGTCGAATATTTTTTAATATAATATATTTAATTAATCAAAGTATGAACCATTATTTTCTATGCACTTTTGCCATCTCATAGGTAGTTCATTGATCCCTTTACTAAAAAAAACCAGTCGGACGGGAATCAATAAAATCTTTGAAGGCGATTTGGACTGCCCCATCGGAGTTGAATTTTTTCCCTTGGAAGAAGTTATCCAAATTTCGAAAAAAATGGTAATCTGTTGGAGCAAGGTCCGGGGAGTACGGAGGATGTCTTAGACTTTCCAATTGAAGCTCTTCTAATTTAGTAGCCGTCTGTTGCGCAGTGTGTGGTCTAGCGTTGTCGTGAAGCAGCAGTGGCGTGGAGCGATTGACCAGCCTAGGTTGTTTAGCCGCTAGCTTTTCCATCATGGTTTGCAATTGCTGACAATAGACATCAGCCGTAATAGTCTGGCCAGATTTGAGAAAACTGTAATGAAAAATACCGGCACTAGTCCACCAAACGCTTACAAGTAACATTTTTGGGGTTAATTTTCGCTTGGGGCAGGATTTGGCTGGCTGGCCAGGATCCAACCATTGCGCTGAGCGCTTCCGATTATCGTAAAGAACACATTTCTCATCACAGGTAATGATTCGGTTTAAAATACCTTCATTATTGTGCCGGTTTAGTAATGTAACGCAGCAGTCGACGCGCGTTTGCCGGTTTGCTTCAGTCAATTCGTGAGGTACCCACCTTTCAAGCTTTTTAATCTTCCCAATTTGCTTCAAGTGAATTAAAACAGTTTTATCACTAACATCGCAGCCTGCAGCTAACTCGGACGTGGTTTGTGATGGATCCGCTTCCACAAAAGCCTTCAACTCTTCATTATCAACTTGAGTCTCAGGCCGTCCACGGGGCTTGTTCTGCAGGTCGAAATTTCCAGAACGAAAACGTTGGAACCAAAAACGAACAGTGTTTTCTTTTGTAACACGACCGCCATACACATCATTCACCCTTCGAGTTGTTTCCGCAGCACTAGTGCCACGGCGGAACTCGTACTCGTAAATAATGCGATATTTTAAGTTTTCCATTTTGTAAAATGAGTGACGCAAACAGAAAAAAACAGAAGAAAAAAACAAATGAATGACGATCATCGAAGCACAAATACATGAGTCTATAGCTGTACAAATTTGAATTTGGAATTCTTTACCAAAGAGGAGAAATTTGTGATTAAAATGGCCAGTACGAAAAACGCCAATTTCATATGTAAGGACCTAATATAATATATATACATATAACCAAAAAAATTCACTTAAACCAAATAGCCTTTTCCCCGGGTTACAAAAAAATTAATCGTCTTATAAAATTATTGATGTTTTTAGAACTGTAATAGATACAGTGTAGTGGTTACATAGTTTGGAGCTTAAGCACAGTATAGATAATAGAACTAACGCATTTAAACAACTTATACTTAATGAGGTAATTGCTTGCGGTAGACGTGGTTAAAAGGTTTCATTATGTCGAGTTTGTAACAAATAGAAGACAATTTAAACAGTTTATATCGTACTTTTAGCGGATAGTGGAAACTTATTTGTTGTTTATAATGTACCTACGACGTATAAAATTAAGTAAAGTGAGAAGAACCTAGACCTAGGGTCAGAGTAATGACATTTAGAGAAAGGTGCATTAATTTTTTTAATCGGGTACTTAATGTATTAAATTTCCTTTAGTACTTAAGATTTCAAGATAAATAGAAATAAATAAAACATTTAATCAGCAATAGCCACAACAAAGGTAACGATATAATACAAATAAATGACATAAAAAGAAAGAGAATAAAAAAATAAAAAAATATATATAAAAAAAAACTCAAGGCCGCTGCCGATAAGGAATCCTGTCTCAACTTGAGCGACAGAGGACTAGACTCTGTACTATTCTATTCCGACATGGCTTTACAGACAACATAGCCACTTCACAGGCATAGCCTTAAATTCTTCATTTATGATTTAATTATTTCAATCTATATTCTTATACAATGAACATCGAAGGAAACCAACAAGAAGACCCGTTTTAGGTTAGTCGAGGCAGGGCCATTTTATACTTCAATTATTTACGTACCTATAATGCATAAGGCCTTATTAGACAACAGGTTTTAACTTAAGCAAAGGTTTAAACAGCGGCGTAATTTTGTTTTTATAAACGATGTTTTATTACGAATAAAAAAAATAGAAATAATAATTGCATATAGTACTAAGATATTTTTTTAATCTTTAAGATATCTATGAATATAAAATAAGCTGTATGTTAATGAATCAATGCCTCACAGAATTTTTTACACTTTAATTATGAAAAATTTGAATTGAATTGAAATTGAAGTATTAGGATCATCAACCCCTAAGAGGGGTTAAATAAAGGATTCGTATTGGGCAAGGCCAGATCGCTAGAGATAGTCATAAATATTTAATCGTAATAGATGATTTCCACTTTACTCCAAATAAAACTTGCGCTATTACTAGAACAAGACTACGTGTACCAATTCGAACTAGTTACATTCTATTAAAACTTTGTCGCATGACCCGAAGCATTCCAGACCTTGCGAATTCACATTAGCCTTATTACATACTTATTCAACACCATCAGACCTTGAATTTCGAACGAATTTATAAAATGCTGTAGACCGCTATGTTAATGTGCTAAAGTCTAGAATTCTGTAGTCTTGAATTTTCTACTCCTGTACGTTTATAAATGGGTAGAAACAATTGCGTTGGCGTCCGCAGATTGAATGAACCATTTAACTCATGACTTGTGAATGCGATTTCCTCTTATTTCGAACTAGTGTATTTCAATTTACGTGTAAAAATATTTATAATAAATACCATATTCATATGAAAATTATGTTTATTCAGAATTTATTTAATATACAATGATTAATTTATAGTATGAAAATATACCACAAATTATTCTGATATATTTTTTGTTGTTAAATGCCGAATAAATTAACAATATAAATACTTGTAAAGCTAGCCTTAATATTGAAGCAATTATATTATGTTCACAATAAAATGGGTGCCTAATGAATTCCTTTGTTGTCATATGCCGCTTTCGTTTTTTATCTTTAAACAAGCGGTCCTTGTTATCCGAGACAGTTTTATTTATTCTCATCAGATGATGGGCGTATTTTCCTCTTTATACATAGGTATACCGGCAAACTCAGTCAGCATTCGTATGTGTACATTACGGTACGGATTATATTTATTAAATAATGGTGAAAACCGCATTAAAATCCGTTGTGTAATTTAGAAGATATAACCTAACATACAGAGAGAGACACATAGCGAACCCAAATTACTGCATAAAGATTTTAGATAGGTATTCACAAAATAACGAAAAATGTTTTCGTAAATTTCGTTTTTGTAAATTGTAAATACGAATACTTAAAAGCATTTATCTCGGAAAATGTCGGAAGTATTCTATTCACTCGTTACAGAGACATCATTCGTAACGACCGTTGTTAGGTGCAAAGCTCCAGAGATGAAAAGGAGCAAATCCGTCGTGGAAAGGCCTGCGATTGCTTCACAAAAGGATACCAAGTAATACCAAGAGCTGAGTGAAAACATAATGTTCTTTTCTAGAGGTGTAACAACGGGTGGTAGGTAGATCGACAAAAATATCTTGGTTAAAAGGAGCAAAGAGAGATTTTATAAGAGTCTTGACAATTTATTATTTTAAGAAAAAGTGAAATCATAATCCGCTGTGTACATTGATTTAGTTATACTGGTGTATATGACCGTGTACGCACTTTTAAGATGTCTATGGCAGAGATTTTGGACGCTTTTTCGACTTTGCTTAACAAAGTTCTCAAAAAATAAATTCGTTTTGACAAAAGACTAAATATATCATAGGAACGTAAGTATTGCCACAGTATTCGCAAAACCAAGTTCATGTTGACAAAATCGGTGATTTACCAATTTTGTCAATCATTGAGTAATATAAATTGTAATATTTTAGTAAAGTCCAAGCAAAGTTGTGTCTATAAATCTCAGCCTAAGCTATGAGCGGTTTTATAAGTTTAATAAATAATATTTTACATAAAAATGTATTGATGAAGTTATCTTTTACAAAATAATTCAATATATTGCACTATACTATAATAATGTATCAAGCGAATTATGGTACATAATAATTTGAATGTTTACAGAAGACTTTTTTAATTCATACAAATTATTTCTGGTATTTCAATTATATTTTTATTAAATCGAATTTACACAACTAGAGATTAATTAGTTCAATAATGGCAAACTACTTAATAGTCACATAGCTAGACGGTAATTATTATAATAAAATCATCTTCGAAATATTGTCGCTTATGTTCTTTCGGCATGCGCTTGAATCGATACTGTAGCTCTATTAATTTATTGGCAACATTATGCCGTATTTGAACGTATATAGTTCCTCTTGTAATTTTAATATTATGAAACTCATATCTCATAAAGCTATTTTTTAAATTAATACTTTCAAGTGCTTTTGAAACATTTTATGAGCCATAAATCTCTTACAAGATTAAACACTGTACACTGTTCGAAATAAAAAACAATTTGTAATAGATTTCGTCATTTAATACAAGAATCTACCTATGTATGGATTTTTATATTCATTCATATTGAATGGATATCTTAACAATTAAGGATGATAGAGACGTAATAATTTAGTATATGAATTATTATACTTTAAATAATTGCATTTAATGACAAAGGGACACTATACTAAATACCGATTTAAACTAATGAAGATATTATATATTGTTACACTCATTATTACAATATGTGTTGTGGACGAAAAAGAATAAGATTACTCTCAAGTTCTGAAGAAAGTGAAGTAGAAATAAATAAACAACATGTTGCGAATGATGGATCTGGTTGGAAAGAAATACAAGTAGGTGGCACACTTGGAAGAACACCGCTTCATAACATTTTCAGGCAAGAAGTAAGCCCAATAGGATATGCAAAACGTCATATAATGAAAGGTAAAGTTAGTACTGCATTTTCATTGATAATTGACCACCATATTATGAACCATATAAGATCATGCACAATAGAAGTAGCAAAGAGAGTGTTAGGATCCAATTGGAATTTATATCAAGAAAAATTAGATGCTTTTATTGCAATTTTATATGCCCGAGCTGCATATGGAGCAAATAATTTGAATATTTCTTTTTTGTGGAATAACAAATGGCGAGAAAATTTACTACAGTCTTGCAGATGGCTTCTGCAAGTTTTTTTCAATGTCCTTGATTTAGCTGGAATATATGTCTGGATTTTGTACAAGCAAACGACAGCAGAATATATCTGGAGAAAAGATTTTTTACTCAAGCTAGCAGTAGAACTTGGCGCCGATTTTCGAGAAGCCCGTGAACAACCAAAAGAAAACAAATACGAAAGAATCGTTACATTAGTCTCCTACAGATGTTTATCAACGTAAGAGGTGTCAAATAGGATACTGTAAAGAAAATAAAACCAACAAAATTTGCTCTAAATGTAAAAAATATGTTTGCGGAAAATGTACAATGGACACACTTATATGTAAAAAATGCGATGAGCAATTATTAAAAATTATAATTTTTACTTTTGTAATAGAAATGGTCAATATATTGTTTTTTTTTATATTATAATATAATAAATTTTATTATTATGTTTATTTTCTTCCTAAAATCCATATAATACATTCAAGCAGGAAACGTGAAGTCGGGTCATTTGACCTGCTATGGTAGAAATAGGTATCTAAAAGTGATGGTATGATTAGTGTTAATTACCCACAAACACCTAATATGGAATATTATCATCCACTATATTTCTAGTAGGATGTATTAACCGGAAAATAATAAGCTGTAATATAAGTTACCTCAACTGCGGTATTTCCATATGCATTTAGTCAAGTGCTGTTAGATTCTGTTCTGTTCTGCTGTTTCAACATCGATTTCTCCGGTCGTGTGCTCTTAGGTGACTCCCATACTCTATCTTCTTTAGGAATACTATCGGAAACAGTCAATTGCGCAGTAGATATTTAAGTGCATAAGTGGACGCGTAGCCAGAAAAGCACCCTATCGTCCGTGCTCCCTCAGGCCCGATGGAATGGAGATCCAGTACGATCGGGAGGGAGCGGGATGCAGGTTTGGTCGAGCTTTCCTTCTCTGAACACCTAGTTGAATTGCGGTATTAAAGAGATGCCTTAGTCGCCTTTTACGACACCTCGGCAAGAAGAGGGGAGTGCTGTTCTATTCCGCCGGTAGCCACCACGGCAACACAGAAGATATCGTATCTATAGACCGATAATGATCTGGCACGTTGATTTCGGGTTCGGAAACCATAAATCTCCTTACATGCACTAAATTTGATATAGGTAATTAAGATCTTCATTGTAAATCTAATTAAAACGGCCTTTGTAGTAAAGAATTTAAATCACTCTTACCACTAAGCAGGTTACTCATGTTGTAAGCACTAACCTAACTAAAAATAAATTTCTTTATGATAACGAATGGGTATAACTTTTATAACGTTCTGTATAATTGTATAGCCACCATAAAGATGACATTCTGTACCACGCGGCAGACGGTAATTATATTTGCCGCAATGGAAGACAACGAATGCAGTATAAATTTGTATGTTACCACGCGACAATTGCAATCGTATTTTGAAATCAGTCTCATACAAATCAATAATGCAGAGTAATGCTATTTGCTGTCGCCGTACACGTCATTGTTGACTGCCGCGCCGTACGAAATGTTACCTTAACTAAAGCCTTTTAATATAATTAACTGACGTCAACCCTTTCCGCAAATATTAATTAGGTCAATTGTTATTATTAATTACTTATATATGGAACCCACCACGCGCCCGATAACGATTTTGCTCAGGAATATCGCGATATTTTATGTAAAATTGTGTTTATAGTTTTCTATTGTAAGCATTTTCCTGTTAATTAAAGAGTCGATAACAGACCGATGCATTAAATTAAAACCTAAATATAGATTTTATTATAAAAAGTCTCAAAACGTTAGGTAGTTTGTTGTTTTAAAGATTAAATATGTTGGGCACGAGTGTTTTAGTTACGGATATTTTTTAGGCAATTAAAAGGTTTTGGTAACATTTTTACTTAATATTTTTAATCTATCTATTCTTAAACTGTTTTATATAATCTGTAACGATAAAATTAGGAAATATAAAAAATCGAGACACGATATAAAAAAAACAACAATGTGTTCTTAAATAGAACAATATACTGTGATAATATGCTTTAAATTTTATTATATTATCCCGTTTCTTGTTGTGCTTGTGTCACAATAAGAACATGTGCATGTTAAGATAAGACAGAATCAGATAAGCGTAAATCAGCTTAGGAAAACAGAAAATGTGTTGCTTCAAGGTGATCCACATGTTTTGTACTAAATCATCCTTCTGTGTATTTCTTAATTCTATATCTTGAATTAATTTTGAACTAATCGAGTCAAAATTATACCTATTTTAGTGAATATTTTACAGTTTGAAGCTCTTTCTGAAATTCGATTTCACCGGGTGTATTTGTTTATCGCTATTGTGGGCGAAGTGGCGCTTAAAACTTCCCGATGTTAAACTCTAACGGATCAGTCGATGCTACCTGAATTTAGTTACTTATCCATTGTTATAAGGCATTCTTACGCGCGATTAGCGAAGCGTCGCGCAATTAAGCTATTGAACCGACCGCGACTAAGTCGGAATTTACACCACCATGGCTTACACAGTTAAGTCATTGCTTCAATAAGCGTATGGTAAAAACTTAAGCTAAATCCGCATACGAATGAATTACTCACTATGTTTTTTATCGATATTTTTTTTTATTTTCTTCACAAGTCAGACAAAACTTAATATGTTCGCTACCGGTGTTTCAGAAAAAAATATTGAATCACAGCCCATGGAATTATTTCTTACAAAAAAACTGTAATTATCTCCAGACCAAGGTCAGTCTGAATCCATTATATTTTTTTACAGGCCATTACAACTGTTTCGGAGAAAAATAAGTCTAAGAATTTGTAATAAGCTGAAAAAGTAAACACGCCGCTCATTTGCGGCGGCGGGCTCAATGCAAGAACTGAGACGACGCATATATGCGGCGCTGGTAGCGGACGTGTTAAAACAATAATACAAAAGGTGTGTCCTTAAAATGTGAACACAACATGCTAAATATCAAAATTGAGTTGAAAATATTATTATTAATAACAGGTTGCGGAATGGGCTTCCAGGTGCAGATTTTAATATCGGCACGGGATTTTTTTTAAAAAGGAGTAAAAAACACTCTTTTAGGTCGACAACGCAACGATGATATATCTTGTGTTGCAGTTGCCTATAGGCTATAGTAACCACCTTAGCATTAGGTGTGCTGATCAGCTGTTTATCTTCCTTTGACATAAATATATTAAAACTCAAAACCATTAATGGCGACATCGTTTAGAACAACATACTGGTTACACTGATCCAAAACAATGGTCCCAGCATCAAAAATAGAACTTTGTATCTCGAAAACATCACCGATTGTTACAACTATTGCTTTTTACAACTAAATATGAGTAGTCACTTCGAAGTCGTTATAACCGATTTTGACTGTATATTGAAAAAAGTACGGCTACAGATCCGCATTGCGCCACGTGTACACATTCTAAGAAACAAATTCCCGAGTAGATAATTAGAAAAGCATACAATGGCTTTATTTGCATAATGCGACGCAGTCTGTGGAACTAATCAACGGATTAGTCGGCACGGCGCGGTAAAGTCAGGTCATGTGTAAATTAGGTCGGGGCTGTTCAACAACCCGGACCGTCTGGACCTAAGTGGCAAGTTGAGGGTTGCATGCTAGAGTGCTTTTGATCGTAACATTTCTTGTATCGTTTACTTATAAATGCACAATATACATAGAGAGTAAAGGCGTATATATTTGTAAAAACCGTTGATCTACCAGCGCTTATCCGTACTAAAGGACTAGACAAAGTAAAAGTCGTTAAATTTTAACGCTAGTAGAAATTAAAAAAAAAAAAGTTTAGAATTGACATAAGCTTTTGAAATGTCACGTTATGCAATATTGCACTATTCTATTAGCATTGTCGTTAATTGAATGTTACTTTGTCTAAGGCTAAGATTTATAGACATCACTTTGATTTTACTTAGACTTTGCTCTAGATATTAATTCGTCTTTGATTAAGAAACTGAATATGTAATAAGAACATAAATATAGACTAAGTAGTCACAGAACTAAGACCAAGTTGAAAAAATCGGTAATTTATCATATACTTTGATATCGATTAAATAATATTATATAATTTGTAATGTTTGAGTTAAGTTTAAGAAATGTCTCAACCTAAGCCCTTTTCTAGGTAGGCACCTTTAGGAGAAGAGTTAATAAGCATAGATGGCAGTGGTCTATCATCAGCCTCATTTTTACGTTCAATTTTGTGAGATTGAGTTCAAACATCCGCTTGTAAAAAATCAAGTAAGGAGACCTCATTTCAACTTCAAAGAAATACAAAAAAGTAATTAGACCAAGCCGTGCAAGCGCAAAGGCTAGAACACTCAAGTGGTTGCATCTCTCCGTTTTGATGCACCTACCTATATCTACTCTGAGGTTACTAACCTGGTACACTAAAATTAAAATACGTACTCAGATCAGATCAGTCTTATTTCAATCTAAAACCTTCTGCCTACTCAAAACAGTTTTATAAAGCGCGACATAATTATGTTGATATTTGAATAAACTTTTCTTAGCAACAGGTACAAAGTTCAATCAAAAATACTCTAATAATTTTATGGATGGAGATCAGAAACCTGATAAGCTTTGAGAATATTAATAATACTGCGAATATTCGAGACGTGAGCTTATTAATTCTCTTTATGTAAACAGCCAGATGGAACATAGCTTATTGGTTTTACGCATATTTCAACATTCTTGTAAATAAATTACATACATTTAAACTTGAGAATTGTACACGTGTATACACTAAATTTATAACAAAATTGATCCATTATTGAGTCTTTCTGGGATCACGTATGTAAGTTAACATTTGCATGCAAATTATTAAGTAATTTGATTAATGAAAACCCTTTGTATGCTTTTAGCATTTTTATAAACTTTTATATTCCATCATAACGGACAAAGATATAGAAATAACTCAGAATCACCATACGATGTAAAGTAATTAATTAAGTTTCAGAAATTTGTTTTTTTTTTTACAATCATTGGCTGATCCATATCAGTGATTTTAATATAGGTAATATTTTTCAGGAATAAATTTCTTTTTACATTACTTGTGCGAAATAAAATTGAACCATATGTTTAGATATTTAGTGCACGTACTCTTTAAAAGAAATTAATGCTACCACGAAATAATTTCCAAAAAAGAAATGTTTCTGGCTAAGAAAAATGCCATATTTGATTAATTAGGCACTTATAAAAATACTAATTTGAGTTGTCTGAGGATCTCACTTACACATAATACATGTTGTAGGTATAAAAATCAATATTTTTTTCGTGAAATATTACTTCAAGAAATAATATAAGGTCACATTTAGGCCGGGGGATCGAATTTTGTTACAATCTTTATTATATGCCTACAGTAAGGGAATTCTTTCGGTGCGCGATGTGTACCCGCGCACCGCTCAAAGAAAATGAAGGATAGCGGAATGGTGTCCAGGGGCCTTCCATCAATAGACCAGACGTCGCCGGTTGCTGAGGAAGCTGGCAGTCTTGCCCTTGGCCCCGGCAAACGGGAGAAGGAACACCCCGGGGGTTTTAGTCGGTGCGACTCCGACATACCGGGGGGTGACCCTCATCGTCCCCTGACGGCCCATAACGGGTTTCCCCGGAGTCAAGAAAAAAAAAGGGAATTCTCTTTAATGACTAATAACCTTGTTTGGAGTTATTAGTATGTATTGCCCAATATTTATATTTGAATTAGATTAAAAACATATAAATTAACTCAGTAACAATTATACTTTGGTATTTATTATAAGAAACTTTTGGTCTGATTCATTTACCAACAAAACTTCCATATAAGTCTTTGTAGTGTCCGGTACACATGCCCGAAGTCATTGAGTGTGTCGGCGGCCGCAGCGATCGTTGACGAGGCTATACATGAGTACACTTCCTCGGGATGCATCGCATGGAATCATAATCAGGCTATTGTGTAGATGGACGGGTAAAGAGCCTCAATTTACCGTTGATCTCTTACAGATAAAATATGCGAACCCATTTTTTGTTGACAACATTAGGTCAATTCTCTTGGGCTGAGAATTTTAGACGCTACTTTTATTTTGCTTACGATTTACTCATAAAACAAGTTATTCTTTAACAAAAAAATTATGTTATAAAACCTTAAATTTAGTTTTCGCAGAGCTATGCCTAAGCTGATGAAAATGGTGAATTACCAAATACACACATTGACATTGAATACTATGGTTTGTAATGTTTGAGTTGAGTTTAAAGTAAGTCAAAGTAGTGTGTATAAATATCAGCCTAATGTTCTTTGTCTATTCCATAACCGATTCCCATCTAGGGCAGTCAGAAAGAATGAATATAATTCACGCTATTTAACAACAAAAGTATTACTCTTCTCTTGAATATTACCAAAATGACGCGGGGAAAATGGATGGCGGTAGCGAATTCTACTCCTTAACGTTTCACATTATGAATGATGAAGCAAATCGTTTCGGGCGAAGAGGCGAAATGTTTCCGGCGTATGGGTGGTAGCGCCCACGACGCTCATGATTTTTTGGTGGAATGGGAATGTTGAAAAGAAAGCATTTAGTTCTAGCGAACAATATAGTCTACAAAGAATACCTAGAAATCTATTAATTTTGAATTAAAATATTTACATTGTTAGACAGCTTATAAAAACAGCTGTAACGTTAAAACATCACAAATTAACGTTATTCTAGGTGGCATACAAACTTAGATAATACATGTGTGCCGGTGATTTAAACCATCGCAAGAAAACCTGTTCCTCATCTACCAAAAACGCCATACGTTAGGAAGTAACAGTGGTTAAGTGCGCTTTTGATCCTGTTGGAAAAGCCGTGCAAGGACAAAACGATTATTATATTAATAGAAAAAAAAAAAACAAATTCCTTTACAACTTTAACATGTTTCCATTGTAACGTTATTCGAACGAGGTTTTAATTCTTTTTAATAAATATTAAAATAGCAATGACACAATTATAAAAGTGATAAATTAGCTTAATTAGACATTGATGTTTGCATCGCAGATAAAATAACCTGTTTCCAAAGCACACCTGTTTTAAGTTACTAAGTAATTGCTAATGTAAAGTATTGCTTTTTAAGTGATTTCTTTACAGTTTTATTCAAATAAGCTTTAGGTCATTATCGTGTTTATAGTAAAGCTTTAAATACGTATCAATATTTATAAGTTAAAAGTTTACATGAATTAAAATGTTGTATTGCAATTATGACCTTTAGTGATTAAATATAATGGGTAGAAAAAGTATTTTAGAATTAAGATTAATTAGTGAGTGATAATCGATCAAACTTGGATTATCCATCTATACAGATAATCCGATAATGGTTGAGATGTGATTGGGCAAAAAGCCTGTTTTTTTTTGCTGTCAGCTTCAGGTTTTAGTAAATCTGGTGTACAAATTTATAAACAAGTAAACCTTTGGAATGACATACAAAAGAACTACCTATAATAACTAACTATATGTGTAATATAATTAAAGAATTAAACGATTTCAATTTACCGAAATTAATGAGAATAACTTGGCAAGTTGTGTATATATTAGAGCATGAATAAATAGCTACATTGAACAGAAATAATGTATCAATTCCTAAAAAGTTTAAAAATCTAAAATGAAAATGATTTTAATTTTACTATATGGGATATTGTGTTTAACAATACAGATAAGTGTATATTATTTTCTCTGATGCACAGTTACGATGTTTTTATAAGATGTATAGCTAGAAAGCAGTATATGTTCCCATATGTTACTACTTGATGTGAAATCCATCCGACGCAAAACGCAAGCCATTGTCTATTGTGGTATCAAGTAAGGAGCGTGGATGTGCCTTTAGCCCTTATGAGCGAACGCTATTGTTGATAGGGATGGTAGGCGAACAATGGTTGTGCTACCCAAGGGTAGATAGGGTATAGCATGTACTTCAACGGTAATAATTACAACATCAAAAAACTTTAAAATTGGTTTTACTAACCAAGGAATTTGTAACGATTTTAGTTTAAGAACAGGTACTTTTAATATATTAATAAAACATTTCCCAGAGTAGTAGGTTGTGTAATTTAATCAACAACTTATCTATTCATTACGCCTATTCTCTTTTAGGTAGGCAGAGAAAATGAAACACCATTTTTCTCTATTATTGCAAACATCTTTCGCTTTATTTTTTTCTGTACTCTCGCCGATTTCACGTACTACAGTCCTAACCCTCCGACATAATTATCTTTATTTAGTATGTCTAGGTAATTCTCGGCCTATAGAATTAAAGGTGGACAGCTGCCTCCACTCTGACTCTGAATCCAACCCTGGGTACGTCTATGGTTATTTAGTATTATGAAATAGGTGATGTATAGCAGAACAATTATTAAAACAGACTACCTGGTAAAAAAACAACTATATAATAAACAGGTATAGAATATATAGCATTAAGTACTGTGTATATCCCCACCACGGGCAGGTGTGAATTGACTCTCATTAAGATATTGAACGCACCTGTCGATTCCTTGTCACCCGGGAATCAGACGACACGTCACGGTCTCATAGCTTCGGTATCTGCAATTGGAAAAAATATTACGTTAATATTTTTGACAACATTCTAAATTTTTTTCACATTAGACATCGAACATGTTTTTCTTGATATTAAATCTTCATTTGCAATGACGTGTATTCCAAAAGCGTAAAAGCTTTGTCTTTTTATACTAGGACATTTAATAGATAAATATAATGGCTTTAATTCTAGTAATTACTAGAAAATAAATCGCAGAATCCAAATTAGACCAAGTTTTTAATGAATACACTTGTATGTGTAAAATGTCTAATTATAACGAGATAATGCAATGTTATGCTTCTAAGGGATGCACGCCACTTACAATTTGTTAGATACGATATATAGTTTCTTAGAAATGGAGAAATCTGATATATAATACAATATTTATGGTATAACTTGAAAAAAAATTACGTTGTAACAAAATTAATTAGCTCAATAAGAATTTCTTCCTAACTGGTTTTATATTATATTTATAATTAGGATCTTGTTTATAGAACCTTTCTGTAATTATTGAAACTTGCATGAGATGATATTTTGTGGAACAATTTTAAAGGTATTATTGAATATCTTTGATATATATTAATCAAAGCTAGAGGTAGAATACATACAAATTGAGCCAAATAACGGATATCAAATAAGTATTCTCCGAAACGTATGAACGTAAATAACGATATAGCCTTGGCAAAGTAGATCGAAATATATTTGCCGTATGAGGAAATATCGTCGCTACGATTTTACGTCCCCGTTACATCTGGATATATTTAATTAATTTACTTGTAATATAACTCAATATTATTTGAATTTACCATATTTTTATAGGATTAACAGAGTTTTTTTTAACACATCTCCTTGAATTTTATTTGGAAGTTATTTTTGCCTAATATTGTCGGGTGCAATACGGTTAACGTTAACGAAATATTTTTAGTTGTTTTCGTTATTAACGGCAGCATGACAGGTCTATTTTTTTTTTACATATAATATAGCAAACATTTATTAAGCATTTCCAGGAAATAAAATGATTAGACCAATCTTCCCAACTACTTATTCTTTCCATGCAGAAGATTGGGATCATGGATGTATAGGTACAATCAATATCAACGAGTACTTTACTCGGCCAATGTTGACAATGCTATAATCAATATTGGACAAACATAATAAAAACGAATAGTCATTTGAAAGATTTTATTTATACTAGCTCGATATAGTGACTACACTGCACCTGATGGAAAGTGCAGTGTAGGTTCAAGAGCGGCTACGACTGCCAATGAATGAAAATATGTAGACAGACGCTACCGCTAAGTCAGCCGACTATATGTGGTATATATACCACGATGGAAGGCCTCTTTATATATGAACAGACTGATAAAGAATTCATAGAAGATATTTGCATTTGTTTGAGTAACAATGACGTAATACTTCTCAAGCAAATCTATCATCTGGTTGTAGTTATTATGCATAGGGGAATTTGTGCATTCTTTGTTAGTTCCATCCTGTATTACAGTCATCTATTTATAAGATTGTACTTACTTTTTAATAATAACGGTCTCTAACACTATCGAATTTAAATGAATTAATATCTAACTTAGAAATTTATGCGAACAGTATATAATTAACCTCTGGGAGTTTGAGCTGAGATTTATAGATGCAATTTAAATTCACTAAAACATTAAAATTTATATTACTCAATTAATGTCAAAGGATTTGGTAAGTCACCGATTTTCTCAACATGGACTTGACTCTGCGAATACTATGGCTATACTCAAGTTCCTATCATATATATAGTTTTTTTGTCAAAACGAGTTTATTTTTTGAAAACCTTGCAAAGCAAAAGTCAAAATAGCGACTATAAATCTCAGCCGTATATAAAGTAATATTTATCAGCGCTATCGGCAAAGGAAAAGCGCAAAATGTATGTAATTGTTATAATGTGTTGATGTGATATATCGAAAGCTTATGTAAATTTGATATACTTGGTACTTTTCTACAAGCGTTATCGCTGATTACATGTTACATTGTCTAAGCCCTTTAGTCTATTAACGGTTGCGAATGTGTTCATATTAGGAAAAAAGTATACAATTATGGGGGTGTATGCAAATTACTAACTATTAAAACAACGTTACAAAGTTATTAGGGTAAACAATTGTAATTTAGGCAATCGTGCCCTTACAAGAGAACACCGGAAAATAGCGGTTATTTGCCCGCATTCATAATTTTTATTTCGTTTAACAAAGGTTCTCGTACTTCGCAATCGTGTCGCGTTTATAAATGTTATGATAATTTTAAATTATGATTGAGTCATGCGGAAGTTACTTATGGTTTATTTGCTAGGTCCGGATATCTGTGTATACAAGTATTGTAACTGTGGGTAGACAGATAGCGACGGCGCGGATGTACACAGTTAAATACTGGCACTTATAATAAATCCGTAATCAAACTATTATGCACATCAGTAATCCTGTACTGCTAGGTTTGAATTCAACTTATCATTTATAGCGGAATATTCCGAATGAAACAGTGAAAAGCCTGCTTTTTGGAGAGGGTTAGGTTAACAATAACCTAACCCTCTCAAATTAAATTAATAAATCAAGTAATTTAGTTCTACCAATGCTATTTATAAATACATAATTTTATTGAATATTATTATTTTATTTGCAAAATCGTTGCAGTATAGAATTCTGTAGATCATCTTCATTAATGTGGAATAATCTTTCCGCATGGGGATTCTTTTGTTCTGTGATATATAGTTCTTCGAACAATGCGTAAAGATAAAATTGTTTGGACCATAATGATCGCTGTGAATGTCGATAGTATGCTGTGAATTTTTGGATTTAACCGTGTTTATTATCTAGAATGAATGGGTTAGTCAGCTAAAGAAACACCAAAAACATTTTAGTAATATTATTTAGTTCAGCAGATAAATTTTATATACAATAATTTATTAAAAATCAAGACAGAATTAAAGCTACATGAATATCAGGAAATTAAGGACAAAATTAGAACGCACGGGTGGCGCGACGAAGGATATCAGTATATTTAATGTGTAGGCATACATATGTAGGCACTAAAATAACATTGTTATTGAATAATAATGTATTATATTAGTTCTCTGATGATATGTATATGACGGTAAACTTAAATTTTCACTTTTTATATTACTTTTAATTATAAATAAGGTAATTTCAAATTGTAAAATTGAAGGCAACAGCAGATGTCGCAGTCTTACGTTATAAAAACAGTGCTTAATTAAATTGCTTTAGAAAAAATATAATTACACTTTATAATAAACTCGTATCTAGGTAACCTTTTCTCTTACACGATTTTACGTAAATATGATGATATTTCATATTTTATTCTATATTTACGAACTTTGACCTTTAGAAAACAATTAAATTGATAATAAGCTAAATTATTATATTATTAGTTTCCTTTGCTGTCACTTATCACTGAGACAAAGAACGATAGGGTTTTCTATAAATAAAGTCGTAATTAATAATTCCGTAATACATTTGCACTCATTTAACATGCTTTAGGGAAGGGATCATTAAAAGTATGGAGCAATGAGTAATTTCCGTCGGCTTTGCCTTGTTGGCTGCAGTATTGCAAACGCAAAATATCCTATACGTCACGGTTAATAAATAATTCATAATAATTGTAATTATATTATAGCATAGAATATATTATATTATAGCATAGAATATATTATATAATAATATTTAATTACTGTAGGTATCTTTTGGTCAGCTGTATTTATGTGGTATTATTCATTTGTAAAATAAGTATTATCTCTAATAGCGGCGTACACGATACATTGCGGCGTGGCGACGGAACGACGGTCGATTCGTGGTTTTACATACAAATATGTATGGTGCATTGCGACGCCGCACTGCATGCGTAACGGAATTGCTCTTTGTGAGACGAAGCGAATAAGGGTGGGCACATTGCGATGACGGAACAGGAGTAGCCTTTTTCCATATATTTTATGCGGAATTGCGGCATCATTGCAGCAACGCATCCTGCGCACCGGCTCTTATGGTATAAGTTATAATGATCGCTATGATAACCACTTTGTGCATGTTTTTTTATGTTATAGTGATAAGAATTACATTTCTTTGCGTGACGATTCGGCCCATCGCAACTAAATATCTCAAATCATTGTTACATTTTACAGTAACGAGCAAAAGTTCCATTAATACACGAAAATTAAAACATGTTTATACATAGCCTAGCTATGGTGTCAAACATCAAGATGGTTATATACAGTGTGGCAGTCATTAAAATCATAAAATTTCTGTCACGAGGTTTACTGTTTTAAGCATATCAACTTCCAAACAACCGATTTTTTTTTCTCACTATAATTATGTACTCCCTATCGTATGGCCCTTGGCTATATAATAATAACAACAGTATTTCTTAGTATAAATATATATTTTTTAAATAAAAATAATACTTACTTAAGTGGACTCATGGTACAATAATAAAATAAAAAATATATATAAATAATACATTTTTAATTCTCAGAAAGGCGTGTCCTCTTTTTATGAAAGAGTCTTATTGATGCAAGATGCAGACATTGACAAACATAAAATCAATTTTCTAGAACGGAATGCATGCATGCTTCTGTTCATTGTTAAAAATGTTGTAGCTAAATATTTATTTTACGGATTATTATGATGTAAATCATAAATGGTCGTTGACCCGTAAGCAGTACTTGGATTTGTTCCAAATGTTATCCTAAACACGTTGAATAAAACATACAGGATGGAGTTATTTCAATACATACCTAAGTCCAGTGTATCAGTAAGTCAAGCTAATGTGTGGGTTTTATTTGTATGTGGTTAGATAAAATAATATCAGTTAATACCTATATAAAAAGTATAGTAATTTAAATATTATTTTTAAAGTATAACTCTCTTAGGAAGGAAGAAATATATGACCTTATCAAAGAAATGCCCTTTTATTCCAGAAAAATAAAATAGAAATGACATTTAGACGCCATTTTTAGGCCGATACAAATTTTAATTCAGCTTTAAAGGTAACGAGCATCAACAAAAAATTGACGATTACTTTATTGTATTGTAAAACAAACTATGTCACTTTAGCTCACAATGAATATGCTTATAAAACAAAGGAGCAATTGGAATATTTAGATATCTAAAGCAGTCCTTCAGAAGGTTAATTCTGTCACATTATTTTTGCGCCAGACGACACTACATTCATCTTTGCAAGCTACTTACTGGGAACATTTTTTTTTTTTTTTTTTACATTGACGCGGCACAGTGACTACACCAAACCTGATGGTAAGCATGGTGCAGTCCAAAAAACGCCAACGACTATCGAAAGGTAAGAAAAAACCCATCGGTAGTCGCAGCGATCATGCCGGCCCGCACAAATATCTCTTCACGTTACACTTAAAGGATCCCAAATCATAGGATGGTGGGAACACGCTCGCCGGAAGACCATTCCACAGCCCAACGACACGGCAAAAGAAGGAGTTAGAGAACCTCTTAGTCCTAGCCGGGATTTGAGATACCGTATAGCTGTGACACCGCAAACCCGCGCGCGTGGTTCTATTCAGGAAAGGAGAGGGTGGAACAAGGTTAAACAACTCTTCAGAACACTCGCCATAATACAGACGGAACATTGTCGAATCACCACACAAATTATGGACATTACATTTTTATTATTATTATTTTATATACTTTTTTTATTTTTATTGTAACCTGATGGAAAATCCCGCATATGGCCCAAACAAATTGTCTTATCCGATCTTCAACCGAAAATATATTCATATGGTTCAAAATTGTGATTGGATGTAAATATATTTCAGTGTATAATTATTATTAAGTAATTACCAAGACCGTGTATATTAAAAGTAATAATGAAGTTCTAACTTTACATATTCTGTACATCAAACGAACATCTTTCGTCAAATTTACAACCTGTATCCTGACAGGTAGCAGCTGTCGATGATAATAAATGCACTATACCTATAAATATCTTGCATGAAATCTACCTACTGTATAACATCCCGTTGGACTTTAATTTATTAACTTTGTACAGGGAAACACCTTGATAAACTTTTATTTCGTTTCAATCTGTTTCAATATTAATTACATCCAAAATCTTAGATGTATATAGTCTAAGTAGGTAATAATTTGTATGTGACATGTGGATGAACTGGGCACGAGATCGATGATGACAGAATAATATGAGGGAGGCCTGTAACTAGCAGTTGGCTGAACAGAACTGTAAAAAATGATGATGATTTCTGTAGTACTTAGCTTTAAAGATGTTAATTTATAAAAAAAGATATATTTACAGTAATAAATCACGGTATAGTGTAATTACAAATATTTCAACCAGCCACAGCATATGAACTTGGTATCACTTGGTTAAAAAATATGTATAATTATGTAATAAAAAATAGATAATGTAAAATTAATAATTAAATTTAGCGTTAAAATATAGGAATTATATTTACACAAATCATCTAATGCAACACTTTAAAAGCGCTAGAGGGATAATTGTGTTTTTTGTGTAAATTTGTACTTATCGACCTTGAGCAATATACCAAAACTGTACATTTGTAAAAAATCAACTAGACTAGTTTTTGCGTAACTGGACCGTTACAAATCAAAACATACTTAGTCTCGGATCAAGTATCATAATATTTTCCTGTAAACGCGTTCACTTATGAATATTTATATTTTAATCTAACGTGCAATGTATATTTTCAAAGACAACCTTCTCCGTAATCAGGATTAGGGTGGAAATCAATTTGGATGAATGCGAATACCGTTATTTGTTGAACACAATATCAATACTGTTGTTATTCTTAGTTATAAGTGAGCTTCTAAAACATTAAGGTAAAAAATTTAAAAAATATTATGTATGAACTTTGAATATGTTTAAAATTACATATTAGTTGCTCTAGTTATCGATATTTAACACAGCTACGTGCTGAATAAAATTAATGTAGATATTAATTGTTTATGAAACGACAAAGCGTACTTATTATTTTGCTTAGAAGTAATATAACATTCGCTTCATTTTACTGAAATATATAAAATAACTGCCGTTAAATGTCTCTTTGTTAGATCATAAAAACTATTAAAATACAGTTTCATTTTAGTTGTACGACAAGATTGAAGCATAACGGTTTATGATTGATTAAGCATGCATGATTTATTGATATGTCGCACTTATATGCAAGTTCTTTGCTCGTGTCAATTATTCATCTGGTTTTGTTGTAGGATAATAAATCACAGCTGAACACTTGTACCGATGAAACATCAATGCACAAAGAGAGTATTTACTAGTTAGGATTATTTAGGCGTAGTTAAGATATTTTATTACGAGTGAAAAGATGATAAAATCAATATTTTTCACATTACGTAGGGAAAGGACTAGAGTAGCTATGGCGTTAATAATAAAATATTGTATTACGTACGTACTAGGGTTATTTGAACAGAAATATATTTTTAAAAACGATAAAATAAAATGAATTTATCAATCAGGTATTTTGTAAGAACTTTTTATTTATACATTTTAATAATGATTTCAAACGGTACTAAAGCGTTTCATAACACAAATCAATCAGGTTCATTGATGAAAATATATCACTAAAGACTTTTACGTGCAGAAAGATACCATCATAGATAGGTTATAGCTTTGCCAATAGCTGGGAACAAAGAGTTGTAGTTATCAATTTTAACCTCATATATTGATATCACTATTGTATCCTGTTTATTATAAATGGATAATCTAGTACAAAATCATGCTGACCAAAACAACGAACAGACTCTAGTTCGAATTTAGAGTATTGAATGCACCATTAACATAACAATTTTAGGCATGTATGATATCTGGTCTATTTTAAAGAATTATTTTTGGAATAAATAAATACGTGAACGACCTTCTCTTGGCCAACAGCAATATCCCTTCATCATTATCATAATATCAGACATGGGACGTCTACTGCTAGACCTAGGCCTTTCCTAATGTTTACCAGAACAAATGCTCGGAAGTGGCTTGCATACAGTTTTTTTTCCCTTTTAAAAGTGACTTTGTTGGCGGCTGGGAAAAGCTTTCACAACCAAACCGGGATTGGTGGATGTGCGTAGAAGGCGCTCAGCCAGCGAATTTTATGGCTTGGGCGGCTACGCAAGCGCACCTCTGTGCTTACGGACCTCGATTTGGGCGGCCGGTCAATGAAACTAACCCTAACGGTGATCTACCAGCGTTTTAGAAGTGACTATCTTGAGAAGAAACGCCGAAAGGAACTCAAAGCTGCGTCGGAGTGAAACTATGTCATTTAAACGAGACATGACTGATCTATCCATACTTGTCATTATCGGAGCCGCCGGCGAATTGCATCCAACGTCGTCCTGCGACCTGAAGTAGGTTATCTGTCTATTGTGCTTGTCAATATGTGGTCTCCACTCGAGTACTTTCGTGCACCGTCAGCCATCCTTTTTTTTTGGTACCTGGTGGAAGTTCCTAACGGACCTTCAGGGGGCGATGAGTGCCACCCCCCGGAGTGTCGGACTTGCACCGACTAAAATCCCCGGTGTGATCCATAACGCGCATGCGTGCCAAGCCCAGTTCCGCTAGCATGCGCCCTCGAGGCCCCGGTCAGACATCCACTATAAGACTACCTAACTACTGCCACTTCAACTTGCTACTCACCTGGGCTATGTCAGAGACAATCATTATTCTATGATTTTTTTTTTATTTCTAGTTTTATCGCGTAGTTACACACCTAGCATAGTCCTTTCTATGGCCAGTTGAGATTTTGGGAATAAAATTGTCGATAAATATGATTAATCAAGATAGTAAACGAAAATTAATTTGACATAGCTAATAACAGTGACGTGCATAGGATATTTGGACAGGGTAGGCATATTCATATAGTGAATTTGAATATTATATTACTTTCATAGGGAATATAGATGGCGTGAAAATAGAATAGATATGAATGTAAAGGGTTCCTTTTTTTGGTTTAAATTAAAGAAATTTATTCCAGGCTTATTTATTGTCCCGCCGAGCCCTCGGAAGTATCCGGATTCCCAGGCTCGGCGAAGGCGAGGAGAGGCAGTGCTGGCACTCCGGTGGTTTTAGTCGGGGCAGGTCCGACACACCGGGGGGAGAAGCCGTCACCATTTCCCCTGACGGGCCGTAGGGATTGCCACCGAGTTAACAAAAAAAAAGGCTTATTTATCGTAAAGGCATGCAATGCTTTTAATCATTTATGGAATGAACACTACTGGCTATCTTCTTTTTAGGCAGAATCGTAGCAAAATAGTAAAAAGGTATCGCATGTCCACCGGCCATCATTGTAACTACGAGCGGATGTGAACCGGTGTCTTCGTCACGCGAAACGAGTTATTAGTCTAATATTTATCTACCTACGACAGTTTTACAACCTTTAATTTTGATGAGTATTTTTTATATATAGGTTTTTGTGAGCTTTATTCATTATGATAAAAAAAACATGTCATGGCGAAATTGATTAGAAATTTAATCAGATCGTTTTAGCTTTTGAATATAATAAGATACAAAATTAATGAGTATTTGTCGTGTCGCATTTATCAATATTGATTGCAAAGACCAAATCACAAGCACATACTTGTTAAAACCAGTTTCTAAAATAATATCTCTCGATCTCAATTATATCTGCTGGAGATTGTAGAGATTAGAGCAGTAATAAAAAATATCTGTTTCACTATTTTTTGTTTTGTGTAAGTTTAGGATGTAGAGTTCTCTCAACAATTATTTAATCTTATAATTACACTAAGCCGTTTTATATTAAAGCTACTTCTGTATAGTTTTATATGAAAATGTATCAGGTCCTTGTTTATTAGCCTATTTTATCTTGACACGGTACAGTCACCACCCAACGCTTGGTAGTAAACATGGAGCAGTCCAAAAACGACAACGATTACCAACAAAAAAAACATCGATAGCCGTAGCGATCATGCCGGCTTGCACAAATATCTTTTCACGCTTCACTTAAAAGACCAATATCATAGAACAACGGGAACACGCTCGCCGGAAGACAATTTCACAGCCCAACGATTCGAAACAGTAAGTTAGAGAACTTCTTAGTCCTAGCTCTGATGTGAGTTACCGAAAAGTTAACTCCGAAGACCCGCAGACGTGGTTCTGCTATAGAAGGGAGAGGGTGGAATAAGGTTAAATAGTCCTTCAGAACACTCGCCATGATGCAGACGGTAGAAAACGATCAATGAGGCAACATCTCTACGCTGTTCAAGATGCTTAGAATCTTCTGGATCGTTTACAATGCGGACAGCCCTGCTTACGCTGTGACCTGTCCAAGGGCGTCGAGCCTTTGTCCTGTACTTCTTATATAAATATTGAGGAAGCTGTAACACTTGAGCAAATTAAATGTTTAGATGAAATTGAACTAATTATAAATAAGTAAATAATGTATTCTACTTATTAAACCAAAAATAATTTACAGAAAATTGTCAATAAATATTTAGGAAACAATTTTTTTTTTTCTTCTAATATATAATAAGTATTTATGTAACGAGACTCTACAATTTCCCGCCGAGCCGTCGGAAGTATTCGGATTCCCAGGCTCGGCGAAGGCGAAGAGAGGGCAGTGCTGGCACCCCGGTGGTTTTAGTCGGGGCAGGTCCGACACACCGGGGGCAGTGGCCCTCACCACTTCACCCCTGACGGTCCGTACGGATTTCCACCGGGTTAAAAAAAAAAGACTACAATTTACTGGTTATTACATTTCACTTAATTTAAACATATAATAGTCCTATAAATATATTCTGTGCTCAGAGCGGTAGTCGAGATGGAATATGGCTAACAAAAGACAGGGTGATTGAGGGCACTCGAGCGCTGTAGCCCGGGACCCGCACTAGGCAACACTGCGAATATGGTTCGACGCTGGCCTCAATTAAAATAGGTTAAGTTATACACGTGAAACCACATTTGCTAACGTTTAGTTTATTTTCATAGGATAAAAATTGTATGTTTCTGTTTTTGATCATTTTCGATACTTGCCTTAAAGGGGAACTTTCCACTGATCGAGGTGATTCAAAGGTTCTAGTTAACTTTATCATAAAAAGTACTTTTGTATTTGATATACGAGTATATCATAATCATGTTCTAGAGGAAGGAAAAAAGACAGACACAAAATAGAATCTTCGGGGTTCCATTTTGAGTCTGCATTTTTCCACTTACGTCTCCTGTGGACTGATGCTGTCTTATTCCCTTTGTTCGCTTTTAAGGTAGTCCTTAACTACAAGCGCCATAAAAGTATAGTGGAGACCAGTGACAGACAGTGACTGACAACATTTTTTATTAAGCTGAATTGCAAGTACCTTGGTGGATAGATTATATTTAGAAAGAGGTAGTATGCATAGAACTCCATATTACACCGAAGTCCGTCGTCTTCGACGATCTAACGGAGCTAGGCTGGTATACGTTAAGTTATATTTAGATTTCTTCCGCTGCATATAAAGTCCGTACCTGTGTGACGTCCGAATTGTTTAGCATTCGAGCCATCATTAAAAAAACTGAGTCATTACTACACCTTTAGTTTTCAATTAGTTTACATTTACCATATCAAACGTCCTTGCGAAGGGTTTTTGGCTAATTAACATATAACAAGTTGCTAATTGCCCCAGTTTAAAGGACTTCGCACGGATATACTTCAATACTCCAGAAAAGTTCCTGAATAGCAAACGTTTTGTGCAAACACTTGTCTAAGCAAACATGAGTCGTGTGGGGTCACAATTTTGGACCACTTTAAGGTCAATACCCGCACCATGTGTTGTTTGTGAATTATGGTATTAATCGCCACTATATTTGAAATGATTTAAAGCAATTTGTCGTCTCTTGCGCAAGTAGTATATTTTGTCAGCAAATTTTTGCTTACGGGCCACATTTTGTTTGCTATTTCTAAAAATACGTTTTTGTGTTAGGCTATACGGGTTGACTAGGCTTTATTTATTTTATTATGCTTATAAAAAGTAATGTTGTGGTTTTTATAATATACTGCAGATATACAGTCGGGAGATACGAGTAAAAAATGGCTGCATACGTATTTTGAACAATTAACAAAATTAATCTTCTTTATTTTAGAATTTTTAAAACAACAATGCTTGTAGGAACTGGCATTGTTTGAAATAATAATGCTGTTTACGTCATTGATCCGAGTTTATTGTTTACAATGGATAAATCTAAGAAAATTAGTTAACATTTTCTAGATTTAGGTCAATGGTCTTTATTCCTTGTGTGTCATTAATCATCTTCTGTCTATATTTTCTATAATATCTTTACTTTGTATTCGGATTGTTATAAGCACATCTTTAATATCTTTTAGATAGAAGCATATTACGTATTTTATTTCATTGAAAGTTATCAAACTTATTCGTTGAATAGAATTACAATAAAACGACGTATAGTACGTACCTCCATCATATGGCAACACCTGTTCATCTAAGGATTTCGTGGTACACTTAAAATTCTTAGCAGCTTGTTTATTTATTAAGCAATGAGGGCCGAAGAAACCCTTATTGCTTTTAACGCACATAAAAACACTTTAACCGCAAACAGTTCTCATTAGTATGTGCGTGTTTTTAAACGTAATTGGTAGTGAAATAAAAATAAATATATAATAACAATCACCCAAACAACTGTTTTAGTAGAAGCTTATTGCTTCATTTAAAAAAAGCTTTACATATCCAGATTTTTGAGTAAATTGTGATTTTAAAGTGCCTGTCTGTCTATGTATTTATCATATGTCGATATATATTAAGAGTAATTTGAAAATGTTATTAACATTATCAATAGAACAATTATTTATACGTACGACCGTATTATTAAGTTTAGTGATCACAAGTTTTGTGGTTTAAATGATCCTTTCAGGCAAAAAACAGTAACTTGATAAAGTGGTGTCGTGCTAGAAACGCGCGACCGTGATAACAGCTGATACCAGTGTCCGGTCCTGCCGGACCCGTTCGGAATATTCTCGTACGCGAAATCTGAGGATGACATCAACCAAGTCCTAGAAGTGTTCTATCGAGGTTCTGTTTCGATTCTGCGAAGTGGCCGAAACTACCACGGAAGCCAAAACGTTGTAATGTGATAGTCTTAGTGGGTTCCATTCCGATTCGGACTAATTTAGTCGCGGCTGGCGTTGTTTTATTTTTTATGTATTTTAGTCTGGCTCCTTTTCAATGCAGTTCAAAAACCGACCACAAGTATCAAGTATCGCTTCAGATATTGTAGCTAAGGATAGTTTTTTTTTTATAATGGCTCGACATAGTGACTACAATGCACCTGATGGTAAGTACAGTGTAGTCTAAAAACGATGAATGAAAAAAGATGATAAAAGAAATGAATGAAAATCCATTGATAGTCTCCGACGTCATGTCGGCTCACATATACCACGACTGATGCCCGTTTTCACCAACGACTCCTTAATCATTCCCTAACTAGGAGTCCCCTTGGCTAAGTATTCCCTAAATACAGCTCTTATCTTAAATTCGTTTTCACCACGCTAAGTGACACCTTAATAAGGAATCCCTAATTTATAGTGATGACCAAAACCGTATTTATATCGTGTCATTTTTTCAACGAAAATTTAATTATATCTTTCTACCTACTATTATAATATAATAATTAAAATTGCGTATTTTATTGAGTTTTGTAATCTTGCAAATATACATATGATTTTTGTGTTATTTAGTGGCTGTGAACATCTATTCTTTGACATGAAAAAAAGCTTCGTTCCGAATTACGAAGTATAAACTGTCAAAGTGAAAAGTGACTACAACCAGTAATACCAACTTAAGGCTTATTTCATTAAATTTAGGCTTTTTTGGTTAGTGAGTTTTTAGTGGAAAGATTTGTCTAGATCTAAGCTTAGATCTCTAGGAGATCTAAGAGCACACATTGTTTCATGGGTGGCACTGATTTATTACTGTAAGGGTGAAATTAATATTAATAACAGGCACTTAGTACAAAATAAAATATAACAGAAAAAAAGTGTTAAAAGTTTAACATAATGTATTCGTTATTCATATATGTAGCTATAATTATATTACCAACTTACTTACCTGTTATCAGGATATTCCAATATATGCTCAATTTTTTCTAATAAAAAGAGAGCACTGTTTTTGGTTAATCTGTATCTTGTAAAAAAATCTTTGTCGTCATATTTACTAAAGAAGTCTGGACCTTAGCGATGTTTTCGCGGTCTAGATAAAAAACTACGACTGGTTAATAAATTAAAGTTTCAATACTATCAATATTATCTATAAAATCACCTAATACTCCTTCCATTTTAAACGTCACTTTGTTAGGGGTTAGTTAAAGAATGAACAATTGATCCCGAAACTTATAAGGGATACCTAAGCGATTAGGTGTCACCTAAACGTTGGTGAAAACAAAATGATCACTAAGGGCCACTTAAAATGTCTTAAGTGGCTCTTAAAATTTAGGGAACGTTGGTGAAAACGGGCATTAAGGTCTCTAGGTCTAGGTACACAAGCTGATCCCGAAACGCGACAGGCGAAAGCGAGTCACTGTGACGGTCTTTACACTTGTGTACTGTGGTCATGACCCAGTTCGCGCAATCGCCCTACCACCAAAGAAGTACAGAACCGTGTATTTCCGTATTCACTGATTATGCCGGACTGCACAAAGACTTTACTTCGCCTAATATCATTCAATGCAAATGCCATGCTGCTGTGTGTAAGACCAATCACTTTGATTACATAGTAGAGATAAGAAATGGAGAGTAACTATCAGAGAGGATCTGTTAATTTTTTTCGAATGGTTTAAATGCTAATTTTACATATTTTGCTAGAGTATATTAATTAACAACCGTTTTCCGAATCTTAATTGTTTTCTACTAGTAATATTTATGAATATATGTTACTAAAATAATTTACGCTTGATCTATGTGTTACCTGATAGAAATACATAGAAGATAGGGACGATAATAGAGTGCGCTCACCGAACAGATGTCGACTTTATTTCTTCGAAAACTTCTGTTATAGAGCGATGATGGAAAAATAGATACAGAAAGTAAATTCCAGTCTTAAGTTTATTTCTAACATGCCTCTGTACGAAAGGAAATACAAGTCCGAAGTCACAGCTGACGCTTATTTATTGCTACAACAGCGTAGAATACAAATATAAACACATGGTTAAGAACATCTATCTATATCGGTTAAAAAATTTCTTTATTTTGTATGAGACATCTTGAAAGCTTTCTATATACAATATTTCGAGAATCTCGTTTCGTCTTTCTAACGTTTCTTAACGAATTATCATGTATCTGATATGGATGGTTATCAGACATTAAAATTAATTTAAAAAAAAAAACGATTTGTAAGGCTAGATAAAACGATTTTTGAAATTGACATGTAGCACTGAATCGATACTTCATCGTAGACAATCGATCTTAAATTTTTTGTTTTAATATAATTGCAAAATAATTCACTGTTAATATACTAAAACATAAGATTTTTTTTTATCTGTTTTTCGCTTATTATCTTCTTTTATACCTGATACTTTGGTATGGTTATATAAACTATAATTATTTTTGAGTACCCTGAGCAACCCTGTTTTCCTGAATACCCTGTTTTTAATTAAGACATTCGTTTATTATGGTACCTTTCTTGTTTTCTATAATAAAGAATTATATTTGTACTGTAAATACAAACTAGAAAAACGACGAATTTTTAAAAACCCGATATAAAATTTTTAAATTTTATTGTGAATCGATTTATCAGATTGTAATTGAATTAAATTAATAATCACTCTTTTTTTAAGAATAACTGGCATTCCTAGTATCTGACCTTTCATTATATTTTATCAAGATAAGGCTTGAATGATAAAAAAGATATATAATTATAAGTCTTTTTTTTTTAATGGAACAATCGAAAATGATGATACCAAAAGATCATAGTGCGCTTGATCGATGTTCGTGCCGCAAATCAAAGCCGTTTACCGACAATATTCTCGACAATTACAGAAAAGAGTACAGCTACAATCATTATAATAACTGTACAAGCAGACGTATGAAATTAAATACTTATTAAAACGGTCTTTTTTAAGCATTGTTAGTTTTGAAATGGATAAATTTACAAGACATAATTAAACCCTTTCCTGGAATTTATTATATTTCTTTTTTTTCTTATTTTATGGCTTTATTCCAAGGACTGGGTCATTGTGACTTTGCCAGTGTCAGTGTGTTGGCTTAAAAACGAGAAAAGTTGGCCGGTTATGCTGTTTCAAATGTGATTAGGATATTGGTCGGTTTTCAAATTGTACTATTTGTCTTGAGATTCTCCGTTACCTAAAACAAAACAACACAAGCTAACTACAACATCACAAATATATACATAAATAAATATACAGTAGTATAATAACACACTTAGACATAACAAGGAGGAGTTAGTAAAATTATAACCTTATATTAAAACGGGTTATGTACTGGAGGGAATTTATTATAAGAAAGACATTTTAATAAAAAATGACAATTTAAAAACTGACTATGGCATATTCGTATATGGTACTATAGAAATAAAAACATAATATTTATATGGAACCAACCATTTGTATTTATAAAGAAAAGATATTCAAATTATACCTACTCGCTTTTCTTAATAATATTTAATTTCACCTAGGAGAGAGTTAATATAATATTACAGATTGAAGTTGTTTATTTGATTAATATTTTTTGTATATTGAATTAGTGTCAAAATAATAATAATATATCGTCACGCTATACCCTTTTCTGAGTAAGCAAAGGTACATTTGTGTCTTTATAATTATAATAGTTTAAGGACACTATTCTTGATTTTAATATTGTAATAACTTTTTTAAATTATTTATTAATATAAACATATGAATACTTTTTTTTAATAAAAACATAAAAATCCAATGAGGTTTGAATTAATGATATTAGTTTAGTCCACATTAAGATGCATAAACAGTGCAAGGAACTAGACAAACTCATTTTGAGTATAGTTTTCGTTATTAATAAGGTCTAAAATTTTTTTTTTTGTTTAGCTAAAGTTGTGGAGTAAATAAAAACAGTATCTAAATGTGTATTTACTATGTATTTCATTTATCATAAAAAAGAAAGGAATATTTAGAACCAATCATATCTCAGGTAGTAACGTAAAGGGGCACTTGTTCGCATATTGCGAATCGATGAAGGCCGATACGGTCTGTAAAAAATACAGAATCCGTAACAGCTGCTACGTAGAGCGAGGTATTTGAATTTTATCGATAACATGTTATATTTTTTTATAGTTAAGTCCGAGAAAACCCGTTTGTTATCGGTAAATCTAACGAAAGGTTATAATTTGGAGGAGTAACAAAAAAATTTATTTGAATAAAATTTACATTGTAAAATACGCCTTTACGTGAGATGCAATAAACGTGTTAAATAAAGTGAAGCTATTAATTAAGTCGTTGCTCATAAACAGGAAAAGGCACAAGATTAATTATGCATTTTATTTATGGTTTGCTACTGGAATTTAGTTTTGCTACTATTTCTGTACGTCTATTTACCAATATTTTACAATTCCCGTAGTTTTTTTATCTGTTGTAAATAAATAAGTAATTTATTTACAATTTACACCCGCGACATAGGATATATTGCGGCAACGGCGCGGCGCCGGAGTGCTGTTGCTCCGTCGATTTACGTATAATTAACCATGGTGCGCACACGGTGCATTGCGTCGTCGCATCGCATGCATACCGAACTTGCGTTTCGCGAGACAAAGCGGAGGGGGAAGGACATGTTGAAATGATGGAGTGGTATATTCTTCTTCGATACATTTTTATACGGCGTCGCAACGCATCGTGTACCCGCCAATGTGATAAAAATCTTAGCTTTGCGACAGTGGCACTTAAAAAGAACTATAATATTTTATCATTACATTTACAATTTTATCAACGAAATATTAATAATGTCTTTTAAGGTAAATCGATTTATACATACATATGGATGAGGATGACATATACATATAGTGTTCTACAAACGCTTGTGGATATAATTGACTTCGATCACAGATGCATATATCAGGTATATTGAAAAAAACCTAATATGTGGGTTACTAGAATATTATTATTAAAACCACTCCGTACTTATGTTTAAAAATATAAATCCACTTGTTTTATATATTATAGAATTAGTGTAGTTTTTACATAATGTATTACGTTAAAGTGCTGATATCGATAATAAGAAAAGCATTTCCGTTTCTCTTCACTAAGCTTTTGTATTTATAACAAGTGGGAGAGAGACAACATATATTTAAATCCGACAAATCCGAGACGCGGGCGCACCTGTTGCAGTCGTCAAATCAAACATCTGCCTGCCATCGAATCGACTACCCATTAAATTAGAAATAATTTATACAATAAAAGGTGGCATAAAATCGTAGGATACTTATCTCAATATATTCAAGTTTTGAAATATCTGTCATTCTGGCCCAGAGGTGGGCAAAATGTAAAGTGATTAATGATTAACGAATACAAAACGTAGTTTTAATTTTAATTTCTTGCTCTGTAATCATGATTAAATCCATTTAAAACATTAGGAAATCATAAATGTGTATGTAATCTGGGATTCTGTAGTATTTCAAACATAAATGAGCAAAATGCAGTCATATTAATGATGAAAAACGCAAAATGTAATCAAAATCATTTTATTAATCTGATTACATTTTGCCCATCTATATTTTGGCCCTATGGTGATTTAATGTAAAGGCGATGGATTATGATTCATTTTTATAAAGAGCTTTTCATTACCTTGGTTTAATGACATAAGATGTTCTTGTTATCTTCAAGCATGTTTTAATACATAATTTATAAAACTGGTATTAGTATAAACCAGGTATGGTCTTATATCACTTACAGTTTTTTAAGCTTTTGACGGCAAACAGGCGGGCGCATGACGGTCCACCGGCAATAACTGTGTAATATTCACTTCGAAATATCTTTGTCGTGATGGTAAAGGCATGCCTTAAGCCGGGACACGTTCGTGTTTACTCTCGATCTCATTATGGACACGAAATGGGGATTTAATCTCACGTCAAAGACATTTGTGCCCGAGAACAGTGCCTTTTAACAGTTATTTGAGATAGTATGGAATACAACGATAATTTCGCTATGTTACAAATTACGACAATTATTAAGGAAAGTTTATTCTGTCCGTTTATTAACAGATAAAATGATGTTTGTAATATATAGCATATAAAAAATAACTTGTTCCTAGATGGGGCCTCGAAAATGCTTAGCAGATTATCAAAAAATTATATTGATTTTATTGTAATATACCCAAAAGATATGATATGAGCAAGTATTTAGAAATCTAAAATTATGTTTTTAGAAATCCTTCAAATTAAGTTAGAAGTAATTAATCGGAGTTCCAGCAATACACACGAATTTATAATGGAAATCTATCATTACTTAACTATAAAATAATAAAAAAGGTCTTATACTAATTACTAAGCACACATTTCGACTTTGGAGGAACAAAAAGAATGCGTAAACTATGTGAATATATTTCACCCATTATTAGATTCTATTTTGATATTTATCTCTCTGTGGTCGACCTTCTTATCTTTAATTAAATCGCGACCACCATTTATATGGTAAAAAGTCCGCCAAGTGTTTAAGTATGTTCATTTTTAGGATCAGCCGGCATGACGACGCTGACGGTTGATTGTAGCACTTCTGGGGTCATTGTCGTTCTTCGACTGTTTTACCTATCAAGTGTAATATGACTAAATATGTTAGTGTAACATACGAGGGTTTCTGCTGTAATACAAACCAACAAACAGTATATTTGTATTGCTAAACCAGTCTTATAACAATGTCTTCAAAACAATGTTTGAATATTTTTGTTATAAATCTTTACGCAAATTGCTATTTTTTAAACATAGTTTAAAAAGTAACTGTAAATCTGACGCAAAAATTGTTATCACCTGTAAAAATCTACATACATAGGTATGTAATATATTTAACAAGTTAGTTCAAACAAATGTAATTTAATTACATGGGCATGTTAACAAACTTAGGTGTTTTAAAAACTATTAATGATAAAATAATGGTCTTGTAATTATTGGGCATAAATCAGTTAAAAGATCGCTGCCAGTCAGTGAGTGATCATCGTAATAAATTCCTAAATCTGTAACATCGATATTCTATCGACCACTACAGTGACCAACCAGGTAACCAACAAATTTCCAATAGATATTGCATAAAATCAATATCATATAGAGTTCCAGGAGTTTAAAAAACACGTCTGCAATTTTTCGAATTCACTATCAGTTTTCTAATCGCCAAGATTGACTTGGACTTACGCAGAAATGAGTAATAGAGTATTTTTATCAATCTAACAGAACAAAATGAAATCTTCTTAGGTGAACTTAAAGAACCACTGTGTCTATGTTAAACGAATTAGCGAGCTTAACTTGTCAGTGACAGTCCATATTCCATTGAACTTTAAGTGACAGGACAAAGGAAAGTTGTCATGTTTGCTAAAATGTAAAAAAATTGAAAGTCTTAAATGTAAGCATGCTTTGCCGGACGTTTACATTATCACGAAAGCGTAGAAAGAAGCTTTGAAATTACACTTTTTTTTTATTTAATTACATAAAGCCTTAAACAGTAGAAATGAAACATCACGGTGTACAGTTAAAAATTATAAAAACTAGCGAGTTTGACGAAATTTATACTTTAAACAATGTCCTCCAGGACAAACTGGACTTTTATATCTATGTCAGCTATAAAGTTTTGCAAACTAAAATAACTGTAACAATATTTTACTGCGGGCATGTACCTGTTAATAACTGCATCTACATAACTGTTACCAGTTTTACTTACGTTTTGTAGAAATATTTCTAGACCGTATGTAAGCAACCTGCTGCGTAAGCCAGATGTATTTTTGAAATTACAACTAAAGCAGTAAATATAGCAAAAATACGTTATAACATCGTAATTTGATGACCCGATTGCGTAATGCCATTAGATTAATAGTATAATGATCCTGTCTGGAACGTTGAAGGTCTCGATTAAAATCTCGGTACCATAATTTTCTGTGATTAGTTTACCGCGAATCATGGATGTTTATATGTATTTAAATATGTTTTACAATATTTTCTTATCTAATATCCATAAGTACAAGTTGTATCCAGTTTGAGTCTAGGTCAATATGTGCAATTGGTGATAAAATTTTAATATTAATTAAATTAAACCGTACTGCGAAAAATTATATCGGTAAAAACATTATATAATTGCAACGTAACATCAGCTGGGTTCTGGTTCGTGGAACATAGCAATGGGGTCCTCAAGTGAATGTGCACACTCATCGCCCTACTCTTCTAACCTCTGGTACCGGTTTTGATGACGTCATTAATATTATAAAGCGCTAGGTTATTGGGTTAAGAGGAATGCAGGTAAATTAATGTTCCTGACCTTTATTTTTTGGTTTTTAAGGACCAAATCGAGTAATTATTTCTGAATAAATCCAAATAAAAACAAACAACTGTTTGATTTGAAGCTTTTTCAACATATCAGCGACCCTACATTACGGAACCGAATATTGCTTATTCGAATTAAAATCGAGTTACGTAGTTTTTAATAAAAATGTAATAAGCCCAAACTTTAATCTATTTATAGTTTTAAAAAAGTTCTACAAACTGAGACATGATTTTTAGGCAATACCTATTATATGTAACTAGTAACATACGATCGTACGCTCATCAGCTTAGACATGAATTTTACCATATATTATACTAGCTGTAGTGATTCGGCGTAGCCCGGGTAGAAATAATTTACACCCTTTGGGGTTGATTTTCCACAATCATCAAACCACGTATATTTTTTAATTTCTCACCAAAAATCTAAATACTGTTTATCCTAGGACTTACTTCAAATCGACGGATTTTTGAACAAACTTGTAATCTCTATATCTCTTAGATTCTATATCCATCTTAGGAATAGAATGTCAAAAAGTCCACCCTAAGAGGATGAATATATAAAAAGTACCCGATGTAAAAATTTCATGATTTGGAAGTTCGGACAAGTAATTATATGTATATATATACACATATTTAAGATATTCAGTTTGTTTATTTGGCCCAAATAGAATCACTGAATCAAAGAATTGAGGATGTACTGAAACTATCATTATGTAAGACTGAGCGATGCACTCGAACTTCGAAAACATAAAGCAACCATTTTATCTTCAATCACCCGACAGAAGTTCGGTGATATAATACTTAATTATTAAGTACACTGAAATAATTTAAGGGTAGTGATTGCACGATGTAGCTGATCGTATATTACTGATAAGTCCCCTGAACTTGTTTCAAAATCGTTAACTGATGGTAGGCTACACCTGTTCCGGTGAGTCACGAGACAAGATCGTTAGATTACCGTCAAATGTCTTGTGCCCTGTTCGAACGAAGACTACGGCTATTGTTTAAGATATGAATGCGTTTGTTTTAATGTTTGTTGTTGCATGCCTATACTAAGCGACAAGTGTCATCCATTTTAGAAAAAATCGCTAACAAATGCTCAGAAAACAGAGCTCGTAGAAAATTGTACAAAAAGGTTTAGGTAAAGTTAAGGTATCTGTCGGATTCTGACAGTCGCAACGTACCGCTCAGGGTGTACCTATTCGTATGTATGTGCGATTATGCTGTGCTGTCCTGCGGCGTGTCAAGCTCGCGACCGTCTGCTAAACATAACTAAATTTCAAAACTATAGCTAACGTGAGCCACCGGTGGTACACGCCCTCAGATGAACCATTTACGTGTGAGCCACCGGTAGTCCACGCCGTCCTTAACGTGTTAAATACATACTAAGAGAAACCTGGCAGCCTCTGTTGGGTTGCCGTTGACAATTTGCGAATGTCAGAATCCGAGGAATACTTTTACATTCCATCAACGCAAAGGCTTGTAAAAAGTTTAAATATGTTAAGGATTGACACAACGTAAACTCTTAGATTATACGTAAACTATGTGATATTACGATGGTTTATGTTAATCCCATGTAGTATTGTGTTTACTGGTCTTTAGTTGACAGAATATCGCTTTATCTGAGCCTTCAGGTACATTCATTGAGCAAAGATTCTAGATGCATTGTATACTGAAAGAATGAAAAACTTTTTGAAGATACAATTTTTTAGCGAGGATTTTACGAAAATGTTACATTGAGAGATCATTCCAGCATTTTAAATCATCTGTTTACAGTTATTCTATTACGATAAGTTATGTAGTAGAATGGTATTTATTCGATATGATCATTCAAATTAAGCGCCAAAGCAAGCCCCATCTTAAATTGTTCTTTAATAATTACTCGTTTAAATAAATTTTAACTGAAAACAAAATAATAATAGCATGATAACGATTATGCAATATTATTAATCACTCTATCATTTGTGGTATTTGCATAACACATAACAGAACAAGAACCATGGAAACCAAAAAGTTAAAAACTGCATCTGGATTTGTTTATTTCACATTCCTTTCTATACGCTTTTATACTATGATCAACGTTCTATAAAACGTCATAATTCCAACTAAATCTAATGAGATCACAGATAAGAGGGTTTCCACGGAGGTCGCAAAGCACTTTATGACTCATACTATAATAACCAAATGATCTTGACTTACGACTTCGTGTCACTTTGGGAACGAGTTCTTACCAAATTGACTCACGCGCATTTTTATTCTTTTACGGTAATAACAAATATATCCATGATTAAACGTGACATTTACGGAAAACCGTAAATTTTTTCCATAAATGTCAGATTACAAGTTTTTAATACCATAGCAAAGTGACTACACCTCAACTGATAGTAAATACAATGTAGTCCAAGAATCTTAGCGACCGCCAGGGAACGAGATTACAATGAAAAACTTCGTTGTCATGCTACATTCCGGCTTAAATATGCTACCAACCAAGAAGCAAGGACAGAAGCTCCCTGAGTATAGTATATTAATAATTATTTCATAAAAATAAGAGATACTGATATTAATTTAGCAGACCCTAGTTAAAGTCTAAATTGATATGGTCTAAAACGCACACGAAATAAACTTCTGCAGTCAGGCTGGTATATAGACGCTACTTTGACTTTGCTTAGGAAATAAATTCGTCTTTGATAAAAAAAAATACATATATATATATATATATATATATATATATATATATATATATATATATATATATATATATATTAGTAACTTGAGTACAGCCTAAATATTCACAGAGCCAAATCCAAATTGAGAAAATTATTCTATAAATAAATAACTTGGTGAAAAGTGAAGATGTCTGACATCTTCCATATCTGACGATGGACCACGTCTGCCAGACAAATGCCTATTCACTTATAAGATTCTAAGTTATAAGAACGTGGATATAAGGTGGCTAGAAGCGTATTCCACTATTTGCTGTTTGAATAATAAATGTAGAAGCATATTCAGCATATATGG
This sequence comes from Automeris io, assembly GCA_036320925.1. Lineage (NCBI taxonomy): Eukaryota > Metazoa > Arthropoda > Insecta > Lepidoptera > Saturniidae > Automeris > Automeris io. The sequence continues at coordinate 3,384,199 of JAUDJH010000018.1, forward strand.
GTAGCATTCGACACGGCGTTTGACTTTGAGGTGAAATGGGGCAGGTGGAATTAGAGAATAGCTCATGAGAACACTCTCCATTGTGTAACAGGTAAAAGACTGCAAGGCAGGCGATTATTTGTATTTATTTTATTATATTCAGGTCATTATTTTACTTATTTTGAGGTGGAAAATCGTTTGGCATGACCAAAATATAGAGGTGCAAAGATCGTCGTGGAGACTCGCTTCGATATGTCGCGGATAAGGGTTAGTTTGTATACATCCAGTTGTGAATATGACCTAGAGATGTGTCGTGATATGACTAGTGATGAAAATGCCCGGGAATTTTCCCAAAGTGCCCAAAACTTGTATGGGGAATATTCCCGGGAATTTACGAAATGTTCGCGGAAGTGCTGGGCACTTTGGGAAAATTCCCTGGCATTTTCATCACTAGATATGACGTGACATGACGACGGCAACTATCCACGGATTATCGTCCTCTGGTGGTCACAGTCGGTCTTGTAGTAAATTGTACTTGGTGTGGTGTTGTTCAGTTGTCGAAATAGAATAAATTGGATACACAATGAACTTGGAAAATTATAATTATCAGATTCGCAAGGAATAAAAAGAAATAAGAATCCTATCTAAATAGCTATGGTTTAAAATAATAATTTATAAAACTCGTTTTATAGAAATGAGCTGTTGACAGAGCAACGGGGGTTCGAACCCAAACTGAGCTTCGGAGTTCATGACCCCGCGTGATCATAAAACCGTATTCATCACTTCTCACCCCTAATCCCTTCATCAATTAATTACTAACATTGAAACCGAATAAAATGTGTATTTTTAATATTAAAAGCATTAGCATTAGCCGTATTTTTAATACCTAATGATAAATCATGACAAGCACTGGTATTTATTAGAAAAATTGACCCCTAGTAACATACAGCTTTGCCCGGACCCGGCGCACAACCCTCGAAGTGACTCAAATATTTTTCGCAATGGGGCGGGTGTGCGCCGGCCTGGGGCAACGAGCGCCATGCGTGTCAGCACAAAACATGGTCAATAGTTATAAAAAAACAACATTTTAATTCATACATACCCTCAATAACGCGGATTACCAAGTATCGATCACAAGTGTACACAAATCATAAATGAAAATCCAATAAAAACAGCAACACTAGTTATTTATTTAACTACGGAAAATGAAATCCACAAGTAGGTATTGGTACATTACACAGAATGTCAATAATTATGACTATATAAATGTATTTCAGTTTAAATTATTTTTTTGAATTTACAACGTTACACAACACCACCCCATTCACGGGTCATATCGAGACTGAAATGAATGAACAATAATGAATCAAACCTTTGAATGGTGATTGGATGATCGAATGATCACAAAATTTTACTTTAATGCCATCTATCTTCGTCGCGTAAAATTTTAACATTTGGAACAAAAATTTAAAATTGTAACTAAAAAATACCAAAGTACAGAAAGAAATTGATAGATGTCACTATAATAAATAAATAGATGCAGATATACATAATTATTGTTTATTATATAAATAAATTAAACAAATTTATTTTAGTTAGTTTTGGAGCTTATAATATATAATAATTTGCTTTCTAATTATTTAAATGATTACTCTGTAATGAGCTAACTGCAGAATTTTCCGCTGTCGTCTTAGCAGCTGTCAATGTCATTTTCTTTTGACAAATAGCCCTTGCAGTGCAGGCAACATGAGGGTTATACCCATAAAATTGGGATTTTTATATGTGCATAAAATGCCGGATATTTTCAAAAGTTTTAAAGAGCAAATGAATCAATTATATCAAAATTATGATATGGAATTAACACAAAAACACCCAATTTCATGTTTACTATGAATATCGCTTACGTTTACCTATCGAGTTTTTGAGAATTATAACAGCGTTTTATCTATTACATATGTATGTGTGATATATCTATTTCTTCTATTATTTTATTTTAATTTAGTTTTAGTGTATTTAATTGGAATATGAAGACTAGGTGGTACACCTGTGTATTTAAGATTTGCTGAGCTGACTTCTTTTTCGTGAAACATCACAATACAGGGCTTTTGTTTATAATTTTACTCTTGAATGTATTCTTCTACCTGGATTGTTATATTCTTTTGTGCTAGATATTTTTGTATGAAATACATGCATAATGTCCATCATGCGCGATGAAACTTAATTTCAATCTTGGTTCGAGCGACGTTTCAACCTGGAACTGTTAAATATTTTATAATAATAATGAAATGTGAAAGTTTCTTTTCTTTTTTATTTATTCTCTATAGATCCTTTATTAAACAAAATACTAGAGTTAGAACCGTTTAATTTAATGACTCACAATATAGATAATATAAAACAAAACATATAATACAAACGATCATAAAATATTTTCACAACTTTTTATTAAAATATTTTTAGATGGTAATTTAGGTAAACATTAGCAGCATTCAAGTTGCTGCTTATATTTGACACATTTCTTGATACGTCAAAAATGGAGGAGGATCGTCTTTTTGACGAGCGAGTTTCAATTCGAGAATCAGCTCGTCCTCTAAAAAAATACGGAAGTACCTGCAACCACATGAAGAGGAATGAAGAGTATATTAAACATGTGATGAATAAAGGTGATACGTTGCAAGGAATTGCTTTAAAATATGGTGTTACGGTATGTACTAAAGCATAGCGAAATAAGTTTTATTTGTCCTGGATTTAAATATATAAAGAGTTCATTGTGATTTTGTTGATTTTAGATGGAAAAGATTAGACGAGCAAACCGATTGTTCGCATCGGATAGTTTATTCTTGAGAGAATATTTACTCATACCTATTACCAAAGATTCGCCTTTCTACGAGAATGGGGAGCGAGTAACGGAATTACCTGCCCCAACTCACCGTGCCTCCATTTCCAGCATGCCAGCTGGAGATAGGGATTTCTCTCCAGGTAGTCCAGATGAGAAGAAGAGTTTTGACGAATTCCTTAACAGACTGGATTCATCATTGGCGGACATTAAAAAGCATGTAGAGAAAACCAAGGAAAGCAGTGAGTAAGTAGAATAATATTATTCCGTTCTTTTTCTAATGGATTTTATTATCTTTATATTGTGTTTACATTTAAATGCTTGCTTACATTTAAATGTTTCGGCTAGTAAGAGAGCTAACATTAAAATGAGCGTAAATAAAGTTTTTATATGTTAAAAATTTACCATATAGCCCCCTCTGAGCTGGTTGATGTGGAAGGAGAGGGGGTGTTGCCCTATTCTAGAATTGTATGTATAAGTCAGTACCTCAGAATCTCTCATGTAAAATGAATCTTGTTTCTACAAATTTTTTACAAACGGCACACTGGTGCTACAGAACATGTTCACCATTTGCTCATGCAATGCTTGCTGATTTCAGTATTCTGGTTTTAAAGATTCCAATGACTTTTCTAGGTTAAAGTTTAGTTTCAAGAAAAAAAATGTTAAATTTTGTGTTACTTCTAGAGATTTCTTTTTTTTTTTAAATTTAATAACAATTTATAGAATATTTTTATTATAATATGTCACCTCAGCGCCTGCTTCTGCAACTATCTGCTTCTGAAGAAGTAAGTGCAGATATTTTTCATTAGAAAATATGAGGAGTCTAATTTCTAAACCCACTACAACACATTTTTTTTTAAATCCCATAAATTTATAAAAACATATAATTAATCTTTGACTAAACAATCACATTGTTATGAGCTATTTAAATTATTATTCTAGAGTTAAAAAGAAAAAAATCATATATAATATTTGCTTTGCTAATTAATCTGATTACATTTTACCCATATATATATATATTCGGAATCAGTGTTTTTTGCCTATCCCAAATATATATATATATATATATATATATATTACGATATCACCAAAAAATGTCCCTTAAACCAAATAGCCTTTCACCCCTGGATATGTAATTGTCTCATTCAGAATTATAATTAGTCAAAATATATGACAATTAAATTGAGCTCATAGTTAGATAATTGGTACTTGTAATATGTTGTACATATTCAGTGATAAAGTTAACAAATGTAGGTCCAGAAATAATACTCAAGATAAGTTAGTTTACTTGCTTAACTCGGTATTGATAAATATATTCTGCTGTATGTGAACTTTTATGTATATATTTTAAGTGATTACTTAAGTAACAATTAACAATAGTAATAAGAAGTATAACAATGTATAAGTATTATATTGTGTAGTATGAGGTGTCATTTAGTACATATTTATGTCCAACAGAAATTTGTTCTGCATTTTGTGTTTTATTCATATCATAACAAATGCAGATACAGATATTAGGATATTCTATCATATGTTTTAAAATGAATCCTATAGTGTTTGGTCATCAGCAGTTGGATATGACATTTAATTTAAATACTAAAACATAAAATATACATTTTAAATAGTAAAATTCACTGTCTCCAACTGCTTAAAAAGTTACAATAAGAACCTTAATAATTATTCCAGATGAACTGTTACTCTTTTTCATGCACCTTTTGAACAAACAAACTTGGGCTTCAATGGTACCTTATGTAGATTATCTTGGACCTAAAATCGTCCTGGAGATTCAGTTGGTTCAAAGATGTGGAACTAGCCCATAATAAGTTCTTTTATGCATTCTTGTCACTTCAAATAATTAAGATTTTCTAATAATGATTTGATCTGCTTAACAGTTTTGACTCTGTTTTTATTTATATTGTACCATATCTGTTATTTTTTATCACCGTGATTATAATATGTATCCACAACGAAACAACATTTCATTATATAATTGTCGATAATTTACCTTTTTTTCCTGATTTTTAATACAACAATAATTTATAACATTGTTTGCGATGGCCAATTTCGTACAACACAAACGAAATACATGCTTCTATGTAAACGAATTACAGTTTAGGTAGCAGTCTGTGGCCCGACTCTAATTGCATGTAAATAACTGAAGAATCATTCGTGTATACAATTACGACACACCATTAAACTAGTTCCGTTAATAAAAGCTAATGATTGATGCTTTTACCATGTCTTATGATTCGGGGTGTGCTCAAGGTCATCGCGCGAACGTCCGCACTTTCTATGCGCCGGCTTCAGTCACATGACGGCTGTTCTGACGCCTTTCTTATTTACATATACAATCAGGGTTGTCAATTTTAAAATACATATTTAAAAATCGCTTTTTTGTTGCACTGGCTTTTTGTTTATAAATTCTAAACTACGCGAAGAATCCTCGTCCAGTTATCACCATAACTTAGAAATTTTATTGCGGATCGCTTCCATTTAAATAATTAATTTAGAATACGAAATTTAAGTTAAAACAAATCACTCTCTTGCTTTACTACAGTAAAGTATCGATTCGTGTGTCCATAAAATTACATAGAAGAAAAATATATTAATTTTGTTTAAGATCTAATCATTTAACTATCAAACGAAATTTCGATGTATTGTGAAAAGTAGCTGGATGTTTAAAACCTAGGAAAGACATCATTTATGAGTCTCGATAGAGACCTGTGTTCAGCAGTGAACTGATATGCGCTGAAATGGAATGATGCGATAAAATTTGCATGGACAATGCAAATGCGAAATTTGGTTTTGATTTTTAATAAATAAATGAGGCATTTTTCAGACTATGCATGTCTGATTGTTATTAATCACAGGCCACCTTTAACACTTTCTAGGAACATGTATCAATCGCTGCCCTTGTCCACGTACCGCTCTTTATTGATTTTATGTCGTCCACCCACTTTTCAAGTGGGCGACCATATTTTCTTTACTTGAAGTCGATGAACTAATGTTAGATAGAATATGGCGCCATTTCTTTACTCTTTGTAGTGTATCAGCAATTTTAGCTTTATTGGAAAGATGATATTTCTTGATTGGTGTATTCTTTTACTGTATTTTTTTTTTCAGTTATATCATAAGAGTAAATATGTACGTCACCGAACTAGTTAATAATATTAAAATATATTGTAAACACCATTTATAATCAAGTGATTGAATATTATATTATAGAGGTGATCAGCGTGAATACAGACCGTTTCGGGCAGTAGACTCGAGAGAGTCTGCTCCCCGAATGAGAGGGAGGCGGTGCACAATGTCCGGCGCATCGCCTGAAAGAGAGGTTTGGATAGTTAGGCTCTTTACTCCCATTTCTCCTAGAGAGGTAGCCTCAACAAGGCTTTTTGCTAGCCGGGCGTCCCCGGGGGAATACTCCAGGGGTTTTTAATCAGTAGGAGTCTGACACACTGGGGTCGCTGCCCGCACCTGATAGTCCTATGCAAGATTTACCCTTGGGTTACAAAAAAAAAATACAGATTGTGATAACCGCGAAATAACTTCGTTTACATAAATAAATCACATTTTTACATTACATACTAGCAAACACGGCGAACTTCGTTTCGCCACCAGATGGCTTCGTTTTGGTTTTTAGTCAGCGTTTGAAAGAACGTGCGCATAATAAATGTCACATGATATTAACTGAGCAGAGTACAATGAGTAGCTGTCAAACAATGTATAACGCATCGGCGCCATCTACTTAAAATACTGATGCGATCTGCTCCACCACCATGCCATATAAACCATATTGGTTTATGGTACATGCTGTGTATCAGAGATAGCGCTATATGTGAAAAATGATTTTCCCGTTTTCCTGCTTTTCTGTTGACATTTTCCTGAATTTTGTATATACCTATAAACCTCACGGAGCCCGAGACCTTTCCAACGAATGCAAAACCGTGGAAATCGGTTCGTGCGTTGTGGAGTTATAGCGTCAGGAAGGAAAACCGGACTTATTTTTATATAATAGAGATTACAGTGTGACTGATCTATTGATTGGAGTCTTTGTAGAGGCAAACGTCACAAAAGCCAAACTTTAATATGCTAAAATAATGTATAACTCTTTTGAAATTCGTATTGCAGATTTAGGTACTGGTTTTTGTGAGATACATTGCATAGTTCTCGTATTTATAATAATAAATGTTTCAACACTTGCGCGTGTAACACACGAGTATAACAGAAATGTTTTGTGTGCGTTTTTTATCTACGTTATCTACGGAAATGTTTGTCAACACAATATATTTCTAGTATCTGGCTGCAAGTAATGCTCTAGCATTAGTTATTATTTCTATTTGCAGATTTCTCTTTTTACTGAGTATTTAGCAGTTTTGAAAAATCTTTTCTGTATTTCACTGTATTGTAATCTACATAGAGGTGCCATGAGCTCCTATTGACGTTTCTTTTTAAGGTTGCTTTTGTAACGCTAGTAAATTATTATATTTAGTTCTAACCAGAGATGGGCAAAATGTAATCTGATTAATGATTAACAATTACAAAATGTAGTCGTAATTTTAATTGTGTTGCTCTGTAATCATGATAAAATCCCTTCAAAACATTAAGGAATCATAAATGTGTATGCAATTGAGGATTTCGTAGTGTTTAAAACATAGATGAGCAAAATGTAGTCATATTAATGATGGAAAAATGTAATCGTAATCGTTTTTTTAATGAATTTTTCATTTTTCTGTACTATAGTATATATTTATTATACATATAAACTGGAGTCCGACCGAAACTGGTTTTCTGGCCGAAACCGAAACCGAATATTCGGCCGTGGCTTCAGTTTCGGCCGAAACCGAAACCGAAACCGAAACTCACGTGGTCAAGTATAATAGTCAACGTGGCCAAGTAAAAAAATGAAATAAAAACTTACATGTAATCAGTTCCATCAAAACATAACCTCTAAAGAATGTTTACGTCGGGTGATAACGCACTAAGTTGTGTTGCTATAGAGCAATGCGAATTAGATCCGTCAACTGTCGTCTAAACGACGTAGTTACACTCCGACGCAGCCTTGAGTTTCTTTCGGCGTTTCGTCTCAAGGTAATCGCTTCCGAAACGCTAGTAGATCACCGTTAGGTTTCGTATTTTTCGCTGGCGGTCCAAGTCGAGGTTCGTACCCACAGGGGTGCCCTTGCATTGCCACCCAACCCATAAATTGCCGGCTGAGCACCCTCAGTGTTCACCCACCCGCCCGGTTAAGTTGTGAAGACCTTTCCCGGTCAACAAACATGCGTAAATTCGAAAAAAAAAGCAATGCGAACGGCGCACGAATCCCGAACAGGGCCGCCAGCGTCCGCCAAAGCGTTGCCGCGAGAAACGAAGTTAGGCAAGCATGTACGACAACTACCGAAATCAGTTTCGGTTTCGGCAAAAGTTTCGGCCAATTTTGGCCGAAACCGAAACTGCCGCCGAAACTTGATTTTTGGCCGAAACTCGGCCGAAACCGAAACCGAACTTTCGGTCGAACACTAATATAAACCCTCCTCATGAATCACTCTATCTATTGCTGCATTAAACCCCGTTTTATAGACTAAAAGATCTAAGCGAACAGACAGCGGAGGCGACTTAATTTTTTATATTTTTTATATGTAAAGATTTATAGCTTTCAAATACATACCATAAAGTTCATGGCATGGTTATGTTTTGCCTCAACTAATGAAATAAATAATAACCATAAACCTTAACATCTTGTATACATATGTATATGTACATATAGAAATATATATAACGTTATATATATAACGGACCACTCACACATGACGGCGGCAATTCTTGTTTTATTATTTAAACTTCATAGTGAGGATATTCCTTGTTGTTATATTACAATTTTATTATTACAAAGAAGTATAAAATAATGTTTTAAATCGTATGACATTGTTTATTTTAAAACAATACAATTTTTGTAGTAGACATCAAAAATATTTAGATTAGAATTGAAAAAACTTGTATTAGTTTTTTGATCTCTCAAATTTCATATTGATTTGCAACCTGGTTTACGATAGAACGTTGTGAAAAAATGTTTATTTAAAAAAAATGATAGTTACTAATATTTCATATCATCGAGAAACGAATATAGCATGATGACAACCTTGAGCTTGGTATTATCAAACGTTTTATCGGTATCCAGGGTTTGATATCATAAAAATTTTAAATACAGTGTACACTCCATATAACGTCACTCGATTTAACAACAAACTCCCTAAAACGTCGATATCACACGGCATTGGTTGGTTTAGCCTGTTTCCCATACAACGATACACTCTATATAACACTACACCCACTCTCAATAACGTCACCAATTTAATAATATAAATACTTTTTAAGTTGCCAAAACTAGTAAAAACTGCGCAGCTGTGTGAGTTCTTTTGTCGTTTTATTATCGTAGCCCGTAATAAACTCGACTGTCGGCATTACACATACCGAACATCACCAAGATGCCTCAATATCGCAAGATATGAACAAAATAATTTAAAAAATACAACAAAATCACTGGTGCAGCAAAAGACGTCAGACAAAAATAATAGATTATACTCAATAGCGATCAAATAAGAATTGTTTTTTATGTAATTACTAACACTAGTCTGAAATAAACTTTTTCTTATACAGATTTTTCATCTCTCCATTTAACGACAACTCTCTATAACGTCAAAATATGCACAGTCCCTTGAGGGTCGTTATATAAAGTTTGCACTGTATTTGATTTAGGGGAATGTGCGTTAGCGTCTACATGCAAATTAAAAAAGGTTTTTTATTAGTAGCTTCTATACACTTCCTAACGCTCAGTTTGCATGACGTTATTGTATCAATGCTATCATAGACTAAGTGGATTGTATTTTTTAATTGCTGCAACAACGGTTTACCTTATATGAATGGAAAGCCATTCAATATCGATCTAATACTTAGTATACGTCATGCTTAGACTCGTTGGAAAGGTCAACCGTCTGGATTAAAGCTTCATTCTTAAATATTCCGAGTAAAGATGACTTAAAGGTTACACTAAGAAGTTACAATCAAATCCAATAAATTTACTTATACTGTGGAATTCGCATGACTGCCAAGGAATATTTTCTGAATTTGGGTTTTAATTTCGAGATTTAAGAAAAAAAAAATCTATCGCCTATGTAAATTAACGCCAATTTGGTATGGAAGCCTAAATCCTACAATGCTCATTTGAAACTATAGTTTGTTACAAATGTAATAATGACCTGGTGAACTTTACATCGCATAAGAGTCAATGAACGTCGTGTTTAATTTTAGCTAAGCCTGTGTCCTCTTTACTACTTCCCTTTTACCTCACCTGCTCTTCCTCCCTCTCTAACCTCTCTTTTTCCTCATCTCGAAGGAATTAGGAAGAATAAACGATGAAAGCTACCAGGCGGCTTGACTTTTTCCGAAATTTTCACCAATTATCGTCATACTTCAAGCAATTCACACAAAATACTTGGGTCAAAATGCATCCCTATGCAGAATGACAAATTTATACAATTATATGTCGAGATCATTAGATCTCGACATATTTAACGAAAGCATTTACAAATTAAAAAAAAGGATGTTATTAGAGAGGATTGTTGCATAAATTTTTTTTTTTTTCTGCTTTTTTTTATTTCTGTTATAAATTTTAATTAGTTTAATTCGATTAGTTTTATTTTTCTTTTTGTGTTACGCGTATTTTTATTTTTCTTTTCTTCTGTGCATGTAGTCTACACTTTTAAATATAGTCGCATTTATAATGTATCTTGTTCATGTCTTATATAGTTTTATGTGTTAATGTAGACTGTGTAAGTGTACTTATAAATAAATAAATTAACTAATTATACACATAATATTTCCCCATAAATATTAGTGAAAACTGCGTGAAAATTCAGTAGATTTTGAGTTTATCGTATTTAGACAGACTCGGCTATTGGTAATTTTTTATATGCTGGTATGGAAATACAATATTCGGAAGAAAGAACACCATTCTTATATAATTAGCTCGTTTGTTATAATGTCTCTTAGCTAATACAGTAAAACAAATATATGAATATTTAGTGGACAGTCAATTTCAGATGAGGAAACCTTTAGGGAAATTATCTGTGATAAATGTGTTGAAAATATCCTGTTTTTGTTATTTTTGAATAGTTTATTTTAATATCACATTCTGTGATGCTTTTTTTAATTAAACCTTATTCAGTTAATTAACATTGTTTTCCTTTAGAATTTACATAAATCCATGGCTTTCTGAAGCACAATTCTGTCTACGCTAGTGGTATATACATGTGAAGTCTTATATGTTCAATTATTAAGGTACTCTAGTGTCCGAAGCTTAGGCCGCGGCTTCGATTTAGCTGTACGTTTTGAAAAATTGTGTGGTTATTATAATATATTCAGATGTTTTTTATGTATAACAACATAAACATTTCCTTAAAAGTTTAATAAGACATTATTCACTTTTAATCAATATTTAACAGAATTCTTTAGGACTAGCTGACCCGGCGAACATCTTCTAAGTACAACTGCAACAGTAGGAGCGTTGTTATTGCGTTGCCGACCTACAAGGGTGTTGTCCTCTTGTAGATTGTCATTAAAAAAAAAAACTGAGGCGTTACTTCTTTTCGTTGATAATTACTTTACTTTTAGCTGTGAAGGCCTAGTGTATAAGGAATCGGCTTCCATACGCGGCAGTGCTAATTGTCGTGCGTTCTGGCATGTACCCTATAAATCTCTCAGGTTAAGTACGGATTTAGACACCAGATGTTCACCGATGAAAGGAACATCACGAGGAAACTCGCATGGCATCTAATAGAAATGAAGTTTTGGGATCTTCAGATCAAATAAATAGCAAAATAAACTTTATAAACTTCTTTATTGCACTTTTAAAAATACTTTTTCGTCTTAACACTTTTTTTGTCGTCTTAAAATTACAGAGCACTCGCATCGAAAAAAAAAACCGTTTATCCCCTCTCTCTCTTTCTATCTTTCTGTCTTTCACTGCCATACGTTCCGATCTACGCATTTATACATAATAATATTTCACACAATAACATCCATCCTACATCCATCTAATTTAATGTGTAAGTGCCCTAAGCAAACCCTAAACGATCAGCTGCGCTACTGGTCACGTTGGGCATGACATATAAGCACAAACTGGATAAAACCACTAAAGTATCTCTGCTCACCCTGAAAGGGATATAGTCTTACGATATATTATTATTACTTTACCTCTTTATAATTTTAAAGTAGATGTTAATGTGTAATATTAATTATTTAAGAGTTAGGTAAATAATAGGAAATCCTTGTTGATTATTATTATTGTTCTAGAACGGATTTCGTGTGTGTCATTATGCACTCTCGTATAGGAATACCATTCTGTGACGTTTGGCTAAAAATAACGTCCTTTGCACAATTTGTTCTTAACGGTTTTTACAGTCTCTGGAATGCCGGTTAATTTCCACTACGAAATGTTACAACAGTGTTTCATAATATTTTTGAATGGTAGGCTTAAAACCAAAACCGGAGCCGCTTGGTGGAATAGAACGATATTAATCGCAGACCCTTTATATGAAAGAGTATAAAAATTCAGTTGTTAACGCAGGTTAAAAATAGGTTTTTTTTGGTTGTCGGTTAAAAAAAAAAAATTATTTATTCGACAAACAACTACAAGGCAGCACATTAAAAATCAGCTGACACCCAAACTAGGACACCCTGTATCTTGGATGTCAGCATATTTCACACAAATTTGTTACAGTTTTTTACTGCTGCGTAGCACCAATCATAACTCAAAACAATACAAAAAAAAAAAACAACATTATATACCAAACAACAGACTATACAAACAAAGTGAATAACAATTACAAAAGAATGTTAATATTAAAGCCCAAGCACATCTACACCTGCAACAGTTCCTCTGTATCATTATATTTTAGATTCAACAACCAGTCTCTCAGCTTCATCTTACATTCGAATTTTGATAAGTTCAAGATATTTAATACATGATTAACCTTATTATAAATCCTTGAACCAAGAACCCAAAATTGTTTCTCAGCAAAATGAGACTTGTGAATCGGCATATGGCAAACATATCTCATTCTGCGAGGTTTCCTTTTGCTATCTGTCCCTATAAGGACCACTCTATGTTTGCGGAGGACAAGTTTCAAGACAAAGAGCTGTCTTACTGTTAAAACTTGACATCTAGAATATAACAGCTCAGTAGGAAACCTTCTGGATTCTTTAAGCATGACTTTTAAGACAGCTCTTTGAGCCCTCTCAAGTTTCAATAAAGTGGTCTTAGAGGCTCCACCCCAAACAGCAATGCAGTAAGATATCAAGGATTCACACAGAGAGAAATAAACAGTCCTAAGAGTATAAATGTCAGCAGAATTTCTCAATTTCTTAAAGACATAGATAAGTTTTTGAGTTCTATTGATCAAAATATCTATATGAGACTTCCAACTTAACATTTCGTCTAAATATACTCCCAGATATCTCACCACACCAGTTCTTGTTAGCGGCAAGCATTTGCATTCTAAATCAGAAAGACATGAATGTCCCCTAATGCATATAGAATTATCTGTCGGACGGGAGGATGGGCTAACATGAAAAGCTACATATTTGCTCTTTCCAATATTAAGAGGAAGTGAATTTTGGGCGAGACACTTCAAGACAAGTCTTAGAACAGTCTCTGATCTATTCTGAACTTCAGGCCATGAGTGATCATATACTAGAATTGCTGTATCATCTCCATACGTGAAAAAGTGAGACCGAGGAAAGCAAATTTGACAGATGTCATTAATGTAAATTTGAAAAAGAATAGGACCCAAAATACTGGCTTGTGGAACCCCAAACTTTATCTCTACATCAGAGCTGCAATAATTATTTATAACTACTCTCTGCGTACGGTCAGATAAGTAATCTTTAAAAATACTAAGAGGAACACCACGTACTCCAATGCTTTCTAATTTGGCCAGAAGAGTAGGCACATGAACTGAATCAAAAGCCTTTGAAATATCTAAAAATATTCCTATGCACTTATAATTTCCATCAAGTTTACTTACAACCAAATCCGTAAAGCTTGCTACAGCATCTTCTGTGGATTTTGAAACTCTGAACCCATACTGATTGTCAGATATAATTTTATTGTAAGTTAAGAATTTAACTAAGTTATTGTACAGAATTCTTTCTAGGATTTTAGATAAAGCTGGCAAAACAGAAATAGGCCTATAATTATTAATGGAATCTCTTTCACCACTCTTGTAAACAGGGCAAACTATAGCTCTTTTGAAAACCCTAGGAAATACTCCAGAAGACAAGGATACATTACAAATGTGAGTGATAAGAGGGGCCAGAACCTCACATAATGACTTTAGGATAGACGATGATATAGAATCCCACCCAACCGCACAGTCTATGCGAAGACTCCTAATAATTCCCGCAACTTCATCAGTATCAGTTTCTAAAATGACTAAGGAATCACCAGAACAGGAACCAACCGCCATCACACGAGAGGGACGATCTGAGTTGCAATAAGGAATTTTATCAAATAATGTTTTACCAACATTAGCAAAGAAACGATTCACTTCGTTCACCGATGCTAGTGGACTTTCTTTAGTTTTTAGCAGTTCAACAGGAGATGAGTGATAACGATTAGTGTTAGTAATATTCTTGATAACCCTCCAGGTAGCTTTAGGACTATTTTTTGCTTTTTCGAATTCTTTTCTCTCATACTCTGTCTTTATAGATTTCAAGAGACTATTACAAAAATTACGATATCTAGAGTAGGTGATTTTGATTATTATATTATTCGGGAATTTTCTTGTTTGCAAGTGCAACCTATCACGATTTCTTATACATCTCAAAAGTCCAGGGGTAATCCACGGCTTAATGATCCTACTTCTACGAGAAGTCAACCTTATTGTAGTATGCTTCTTTATTATAGACGAAATAGAGTCTACTAAAAATTCTGCACAAACATTTGCATCATTAGACTCAAGGAGGGGAGAAAAATCAAATAAATTAATATCATGTGAAACGGCCTTGTAGTTGGTAAAAGATACAGATGTTTGATGATTGCTGTAATTACTGCAATTGCTAAGGGAAAGAATCACAGGAAGATGATCCGTAACATAAGAGTCAAGAACCAGAGTAAGTGACTTATTATTGGATTTTAGCATAACATGATCAAGACAGCTATCATTTCGTGTTGCTATCATGTGAGCAGGCATAAGACCATGCGAAGCATTTAGATTAAGATATTCATTGGCATCCAAATCATTACGTAAAATATCAATATTGATATCTCCGACTATGATTACATTCATTGCCCCCCTGCTTCGACGAAGTAAATTATCAAGTCCATTTATAAAGGTATCAGTCTGTCTATATGCAGGAGATCTATATAATGCAATAATAACTAAATTATTAGTACCAATCCTACATAAAAGACAATTCGCTTCAAAGAAGGTTGGTTCCTGCACTTCACATTCTAGTCGATTACTAACAAACATAACCACTCCATCATTTTGATTACGTATAAAATTCGTGGAGAAAACCCTATATCCTGGCAAGACTGGAAGGTGTACTGCCTTGCTTAACCAGCATTCAGAAAGTACTATAACTTCACATTGGACCCCTATAATGGACAGCAATGAGACTAATTCATCAAATTTTTTATTAATACTACGAACATTAATATGAAATACTGTAGTAGAGTTTACTCTATCAGCAAGATACGAAATACAATCGATCGGAGAACATTTAATTGATCTGGACACACTGATTTCGTCCAATTCCTGAGCAAAATTAAGCAAGGCTGCCATAGTTAATAATGTAATATTTGCACAAGTTAAGTCCAGTAGATAAATGAATAATTAAAACAGACATAAAGACGAGAAACTGCAGATGTGCTAGTGTGCTTAGGTTAAGATTAAACACAAAGTAATCAACATAATTAAAAATAAAATTTCAATAAAAAAATACTCCCATTTTTAAGAACTGAGTTTTTTCATTGATAAATGAGTATCGAATATGGTGTCGTCTAGTTTTTTTCAACGACAATAGGGCTCCATAGTGTCAAGCAGAAAATGCTTTATGCGACTGCTACTCTTGAAGATTCACGACACATCCACCCCCACCACTACCACCACTAGAAATCGTGTCGTATACCATCCGTATTCGCTGGATGTTTCTTATATTCGCACGAAATAATTCGGTTCTACATTCATCTTGCGAACAGCTAAGGAGTGGAATATGCTTCCAGCGGCCATATTTTCGCGATCTTATGACTTGGGAGTCTTTAAGAGAAGAGTGAATTGGCAAATGCTCGGCGGACGCGGTTCATCATCGAACTCATTTTCACCTTCCACCAGGTGTGATTGAAATCAAGCGTTCTCCTATAAAAAAAAAAAAAAAAAATCACTGTACACCTGTGATGACTGTGTGAAAGAGATGCTGCGTTACTATCGGTCTGTTGAGAAATAGACATCGTAACCATTGTAGATAACCCAATTCAACCAATCACTGCAATGCCTGAGTTGATGCTATTTATGATAAGTGTTTTCCAACATAAAATGGAATCCCTTGTTAAGGTGCGCGTCGGACTGTGGCAGTCGCGACTCGGTAGCTTTACCTCTGCAGTAGCTACCTGATGGCGATGTACCGTTCTTTAGGGACATATATGCAAAGTCATCCGATGTAGGCGATCGTGCAGAGCTGTCAGGCAGTTCCACTCCGACGCAGCCTTGAGTTTCTTTCGGCGTTTGTTCTCAGTAGAGTATCACTTCTCACTATGTAGTCGCATCCGAAACGTCAGTAGATCACCGTTAGATTTTGTATTTTGGCTGGCGACCTAAGTCGAGGTCACCCCATAAGGGTGCCTTTGCGTTGCCACCCAACCAGAGATGGGCAAAATATAATCTGATTAATGATTAACGATTACAAAACGCAGTCGTAATTTTAATTTTCTTGCTCTCTAATCATGATTAAATCCATTTAAAACATTAGGAAGTCATAAATGTGTATTCAATCTGGGATTCTGTAGTGTTTAAAACATAGATGAGCAAAATGCAGTCATATTAATGGTAAAAAACGCAAATGTAATCGTAATCATTTTTATTAATCTGATTACATTTTGCTCATCTATGCACCCAACTCATAAATTTGCCGGCTGAGCTCCTCAATGTTCGCTTGGCCGGTTTAGATGTGTAGGTCTATCCTGGCCATCAACATAAATCCTGTTCGAAAAAAAAAAAGCTGTCAGGCGGTGTACAAGCTCGCGTCCGTGATATTTGACAGCGCTATACAGTCTCCTATATCGAATATCTAAAAGTATATACGGCTGTATGTCGGGACCTGACTAACGCTGGTGTTTCGCAGTTGACGAGTCGCATTGTTCAGAATCCGACGGTTACTTTTAGAACGTTAAGCATAGTAAATATTGATTATATGAGGTTTGTTTACCTCTTCGTAATAATTCGTTTGAAGAGTCTATATAATATTTATCAGCAAAACATTTTGTCTCTGGGAAGGTGGTTGGTACTTTCAATAGTGAGTTTTAAAAACATGGTCTGTATTAAATTCAATTGTTCGCGGTATTATCCACAACATGAGATACATGAATAACGATCTCCACTTTTTTAAAAACAATTCGATTACAATAAACAAGAAACGAAAGTGTATTTCGTAATAATCAAAGCGAACGTTATGCGGTTCTAAAATTCATACAAAATAACAATCATACGGAAATAATGTTAAAAATTTTGGTTGTGCATTTTGATAGAGAATTAACTCAACAAAAACAAATGCCGAATGATTATTGTAATGTGATTTTTGAAAAGCTGTAATTGTTTTTAAATAGCTAAGCGTGTCTCTGGTTTTTTAATTTTGAATTGATAGTTCAGTCGATTACCTTGGCTTGTGTTTGAAAGATGTGAACTTGTCACACTTTTCCAATAAACGGAATGTAGGCTACGTTTCAATTTGGGATTTTACGCAATCATTGGTTAACATAACGCTTAGAGGTTAAAACCCATTCCCTGGTAATTGTTGCTGTCTTGGATTACACAGTGCTTTCAATCAGGTGACGTATGGTCACTTTGTCCAGTTAATATATATATATATATATATATTATTGATGCTTTATTTGATATTAAAAACTGTACTCATTTATAGTTCTACGGTGATTTAATATAAAATATTGTTTGCTCTTATTATATTTTTAAACAAGTATTATTGAATTATATTTGTTTTTTAATGTATTAACGTATTTTTTAAAGAATTGTGGGTTTCTATCTGCCAACTAGCTGTATTATTTAAATCAGGTATTTTTTAGTAATCCAATATCGATTGAATTTTAAAATGAGTTTGATAATATCTTCAATGTTGTAAGCTATTATATAACATCATACCTGTTTGAGACATAAGATGAGGATTGGGAGATTCATATATTAATAGAATTTTATTCATAATTCCACTTTTATAGGTCAACTAGCAGTGACCGCAGCTTTACTTGCGTGGAACTTTTTTTTACGTAATAGTGAAATAATATATAACTATGTGTACATTGAAGATATAATCTTAATATTGTTGGGGAACTGGTGAAGAAAACATCCTGAGCAAACCCGTGATGCTTATTCACGCTAAATTCGTGTGGCATCTAATAGAAATACCTTGTGTAACTTCTGCTCTGAGAACGGCGATGAGCTGTGCTATTGGCTGTGTTGGGCACAACACATGAGAGTAAAGTAGATACAACCACTAATGTACCGTAGGGATATCCCGTAAGGAGTATAATGTGACGATATATTTACTTTATTTTTATTGGATAATACTTTTATATTTCTAATTGTAAGTATAAAATTGTGTAGGACGAACATAGGTCATAGGCGACGGTTGCGGCCGTTGGATTACGTTGAGGGCCTCGACTTTGTGTTTTGCGGAATTCCCCTTCTGATAATGAACTGTGATTGGTCGACTGAAATAGCGTTAGGGACTTCCCTTTCTTATTTATCGGTCACGTGACCGGGATCACGTGAGGGTTGCGCGGGAGCGCGGGTCGGTACGTTAGCTGCGCGTCACGTCAGTCGGAACGGAAAGTCTCTCTCACTCACTCGTGGCAAACACAGTATAGCACCATCTCGCCTTCACTACGCTAACGACGCATCGCTGCTCCCCGCACTGCATACTGCGCACTTGTCACGCCCGCGCACGGGACCGAAACATCTACCCGACGCGTCCCATCTTCGTAATTATTATTCAATAATACCCGAAGATTGGGACATTGAACTGGACCCTACCAGTTCCACGAGCCGCTCCAAGGGAGATCACAGACGCCGGGGCCATGGCCTCAGGTCCGCGCTGAGAAGAGACCACATAGCAGCCAGACCAACGGAGGAGTTCCCGGGCAATGCCGCCCGGGGACAAATCACAATATTTAAAAGGCCCTTTTCAGGGCCAAACATCACCCATCGCCGCTAACAGGGGTGGCAGGCGCGCCAGGCGTCACCAAACGGCCTCACAGCCGGATGGAGACAATGCCGGCGCCCTCCCCCTGTCCTCATCGCGCGAACTTTCGTCCTCTTCGGACGCGCTGTCGCGAGTCGACGAGCCGTCGCGACCCATCGCCGAGCCGCCGGGGAACATCGCCGGTTTGGATCTACGGGCCGACGCGCCGCTCCGCGCGGCAGAGTCGCCGCGCTCCGACGACGGCACCCGGCGTAGTGCTGGTGGCGCGATCCCGCGCACCGGTGCGCAGCGTAGCCGCGCCACCGGGTCGCTGCATCTTTCGCCGTCATCATCATCATCGTCGGGCTCCGTCGCCGGGCCGCGCCGTCGCCGCCGCACCAGTGGATCGTCGCGCCGGTCGCCGGGATTCGAGTTCACCGGGGATGCATCCCTGGCGATCGCCGGGTCACCGCGCCGGGTCTCCGACTCGCTCCGCCGCTCCGAAGAGAGAAGGATGCCGCTAACCTTCTACCCCTCGAGCTCTCAGCTCGGGGTAGAAACTCCGGCACTAGCGGAACTCAACAAGGAGAACCTCGTCGAGCTACAGAGGCGGCTGGACCAGCACATAGTGCTGCCTTCCCCCGCCTCCCCCTCCGAGGTTCAACAGCCGCAGGGAACCACCCGCTCGCCTCCCGCGGACTACTATGCGCCGTCCGCCGGAGCGTCGACCCCGACTAGAGTGTACGAGCGTGACCTCGTCACGCTCGCCCAGTTCGTAGAAACTGGGCTCCTGTCGGAGTCGATGCTGAGGTGGATGGCCCTGTTCCTCCGCATCCGGGAGGCGCAGATGGAGGGCCGCCCACTCGCCCCCACCGACATCACCACCCTGAAGCTGGCAAGCGAGCTTAAGCTCGACTTGCCAGCCATACAAGCCGCCGTGACGCGCCGTAGCCCGAGGAAGAGGAAGCGCGGGGGAGGAAGCAGCGACGATGATGGGTGCCTGGGCCGCCTGGTCCGTCCCCGCCTGTCGCGCTCCGCATCGCCGACCCCCTCCTGCCGCGACCCCTTCCACTGGCACTCGCGCGCGTCCTTGTCACCATCGCAACCACCGCAACCGCAGGCATACGTGCCGCGGCGCCCGCTACTGCCGCCTGCAGTCGTCCCTGAGGGCGACGAACCCACCCCAGGTGAAGTCCCGCCGGTGCGAACCACCGTGTTCGCCCGGGAAACGCCCTTGCCACCCCGGGAGAAGAAGCGACTCTCGAAGCGCCCGGCGGAGGAGCGGACGGCCGCCTTCATGGCTGGCGCCACTGCTGTCGCGCCGCCGCGGATCGCACCACCGGCGGTCACAGGACCGCGCGCCGTGCCCGCCGCCGCTGCGACGCCTGCGCGCCGCGACGCTGCGCCGCCCGCCGTGCGTGCCGCCCCGGACTCCGCCGCGCGCCCGCCTGCACCTACAGGAACCACCGCCCGCCCCGCCTTGACGTTTGAAGACAAGGACAGCTATGCTACTAAAACGAAGGCCGGTAAGCAGAGGCCCGTACCGTCGGAACATAAGACCTCCGTCCCGGCCCCTAAGGCCGCGCCCGTCGGCGCGCCGCGTGCGCCGACTCAGCCGACTCAGCCGGCACGACCGCCGCTCGCAGCGAGCGCGACATCCCGCGGCGCCGCCGCCGCGCGCGCGCCTACCGCGCCGCCCACTGCGCAACCAGCCTCACTGGCTGCGCCTCAGCCGGCGGGACGGACCTCTGCTGACACGGCCGCTGCTGCGCAGCGACAACATAGATTAGGTCCGAAGCAACAACAGAGGAAGACGGAGACATTCCCCCCTCTGATTGTAGAGAAGTTACCTGAGTGGCAACGCCACTTCAAGCAGCTTGCCCAACTGCTCGGACGAGCACCGAACGCGCGCCCCTACGGGAAAGGGGTGCGGTTCTCACCAGAGAGCGAGGAGGAGTACCGCGTTGTCCAGCGCTACCTTACTCGACTAGAGAAGGATGAGCGGGTGGCGTGGTTCACCTACTCGCTCCCGGCCGAGCGAAGCCTCAAGGTGGCCATACGGGGTCTCCCGTCGGATACAGATCCGAGTGAGATCATGGCCGCCTTACAAGAGCGGGGCTTCACACCCGAGTTTTGTAAGAACGTCAAAGCTCGAGGAGGCAACCCTGGTTGCCTCTTTTACGTTATTCTGAAGCGACAAGAAGGCCTCACCCCAGCGATATTTGAGCTCAACGAGCTCATGTATATGCGGGGTGTGGTTGTGGAGGCCTGGCGCGGTAGACTGGGTCCCGCCCAGTGCCATAGGTGTCAGGAGTTTCGGCACAGCTCCCGACAATGCCACAAGCCGCTAGCCTGTGTCCGTTGTGGCGGTGAGCACACCGCCAGGGATTGCGAGCGCCCCAGGGAGGAGCCTCCCACCTGTGCTAATTGCAAGGGGCCTCACCCCGCAAATTTCACACGGTGTCCCGTCTGGAGGCGCGAATTGCGCAACAGGCGGGCTGGGACGCTCGCAAGGACGGGCACAGGATCAGAACGCACCGGGCAAGCGCTGCCGCTGAGCAACGCCGTAGAGGAGACAGCGCCAGCGTCGCTGATGGCGCCTGCCAATGATCCTACTGGCCTCAGCGGGACGACTGGGCAAGGTAACAAGCGTTCCAGAGGGAAACGCTTACCAAAGAGAAAATCCGCCGCGGCACGGGGCCGAGCCGCGGCGACAAGCGGACAATCAGAGGGGGAGGACCTGCGCCCCCCTGCACCTGCATCGCCACAGCCGGCGCGCAAATTGGACCACCTCGCCAACACAATCGGTGTAATACGGGAAATACTCGACGCCGTGCAGGAGGGCGAAGGAGCTCAAAAGGCCGCCCTTAAGGGATTGTTTAAGCTCTTGTGCAATGGACAATAAGACCTTAAGGGTGGTACATTGGAACGCCCAGTCACTCCGGAGGAAGAAGAAACTGCTGACGCACTTCCTCCGTGAGCAGAACGTCGACGTGATGTTGATATCAGAAACTTACCTGCGTGATGTCGACACTTTTAAAGTGTCGAACTATTACACGTACAGGAAAAACGAGAAGTCGTCCGACGGCGCCGCTTATCGCGGATTAGTGGTGCTCGTCAAAAGGAACATTGTACATCAAGAGATACCATATAAAGAGTACCCATCACTCTACGCCCTGGGAATACTTCTGAACGTTAGAGGGCATCACCTCAAGCTCTACGCGGCATATAAACCACCGAGTCACCAGAATAGCCAGTCTTTCTGCGCGGACATCGGGGATATATTGCTGCGAGACTCGACTCCGACGGTGATTGCCGGTGATCTCAACGTGAAGAGTACCTACTGGGGCTCGAGTACGGATACCTGGATGGGCAGAGCGTTTTATTGTCACTCTGTGAACAATAATTACGAGATAATCGGACCGGACGCGCCGACACGGTACGGTTATAATTCGCAGGACGTTTTGGACATATGTGTTTATAGAGGCCTTAGAGCGCCACCGCGGCAGACGGTTCTCCCGGACCTGCCGTCGGACCATCGCCCAGTCCTTCTCGAGTTTTCTGATTCTCTACCTACACGGATCAACGCTCCAACATCACGTCTAAGGGTAGATTGGACCGCATTCGTGAAAGAGCTTGAAAACACAACCATCACGAGACCGATGTCCTCTCGTGCAGATGTCGAGTGGATGACGGGTGCCTTGACGCGTAGCATTCAAAGCGCTCTCCGTCGATCTAGCCATACGGTTCCGACCGGGGGTCGGCTTAGGCCACTTCCCCGGCGGATCCAGATGCTAATTGATGAGAAGAGGGCGCTGCGACGCGCATGGCAACAGACCCGTTGCCCTTTCACGAAAATTAAATATAACTCGATGGTAGAGCGAGTTAAAGCGGCCCTCGATGACGACGCAGCGGAATCGTGGGACAGCTTCATTGAAGAATTGGGAGATTGCAGCGCACGCCTGCCCTCAGTTCACCGCTTGTGCCGGGCCTTGTCAGCGGCCCCATCGCCGGTCAGACCTCTACTGAACAAAAACGGTCACCCACGATTCACGGCAAACGATCGGGCGGAGATATTTGCCGAGTGTCTGGAGAGACAGTTTTCCCTGAACCCGGTATCGGATCCCCAGCACGAAATCGATGTGAAACGACATCTGGATCGCTTCTTTTTAGAGCCTGTAGCCGGTAGCAGCGAAGAAGGCACCGCTCTATACGTTAGTCCGCACCAGGTTCTGCGGACTATCAGAAAATTAAAGCCTCGGAAAGCCCCCGGGATTGATAATATTACTAACACGATGCTTCGTCATTTGCCGTTTAAGACCGTTGCGGCAATGACACGACTTTTCAACGGAATCCTGCGAAGCGGCCATTTCCCACAAGACTGGAAACTTGGGAAGGCCGTCATGATACCGAAACAGGGCAAACCCCTGCAAAAACCTGAGAGCTACAGGCCTATCACGCTGCTTTCCACGATGTCAAAACTGTTCGAAAAGGTTCTCTTGGGGTTTTTAAAACCCCATATCACACCCAGAGACGAACAGTTTGGTTTCAGGGAAGAGCACTCAACTGTCCTCTTGCTCACTAAAGTCATCGACACTATTGCCCGAACATTTGAAAACAATGAGTACTTCGCTGCAGTACTACTAGATATGGAGAAGGCGTTTGACAGAGTATGGCACGAGGGGCTGCTATACAAACTGTCAACGTCGTCGGCCCCCAAGAAGATTACCCATATTATCAAATCATTCCTGGAAAACCGCCGCGTCGTGGTAGCGGTGGAGGGGATCACCTCCAGGGACATTCCTGTGCGGGCAGGAGTCCCTCAGGGCAGCTGCCTCTCGCCGTTGTTATACGCACTGTATACCAATGATATTCCGCTGGTTGGTCGGGCGGAGCTCGCGCTGTATGCAGATGATACGGCATTTTATGCAGCAGCGTATAATGCAAAATCTGCCGTCTTAAAACTGCAGAGACAGCTCGATGCTCTACCTGAATGGCTGGCGAAATGGAGGTTGGCAGTCAACGTCGGGAAGACACAAGCCCTTGTCACCAGAGTGCTACCAACAAGGGCACCGCCACCATTGACGTTCCAGGGACAGACTATTCCTTGGTCGGAAAGAGTCAAATACCTGGGCGTCATTATCGATCGGAACGTTACCTTCAAGAGGCACGCGGAGGGTGTGATCGCGAGGGCTAGAGTAGCCAGGAGAATGCTGCAACCAGTGCTTAGCTCGAGGCTCCCACTTCGCACGAAGCTGGGGCTTTATAAAACGTATATTCGGTCGCGGCTCACGTACGCGGCCCCGGCATGGTACTCGTACCTGTCCAGAACTACGAAGAAGCGGCTTCAAGCCCAGCAGAACCTTTCTCTACGCGCGGTGTTGGGTGCGCCGTGGTACGTGAGCAATGCCACCATAGCCCGCGACATAAAAGTCGAAAGCCTGGATGCTTTCGTTAGCAGCCTGGCAACCAAGATGTTTAAAAGAGCGGACTCGTCGGCGCACGTTCATCTTCAGAACATTGCGCCGCTCCACGCAAGACCCCCAGACGGAGATGAACGCCAAGTGAGACAACAAGAATCCCGAAAAGCTAGAAAGAAAAAGCCTAAAGCCCGCGATCTAGTCCATACCTAGACTGCGCCCCGCCCGGAGAGGGCGCGCTGGAGAGTACTAGACGGATGTGCGTATAGATCGCTCACCCTCAGATTCCGATCCCAGAAGAAACGCCCAGACGGACTCCGGTAGATTTTCCACCAAGAAGGACGCGCGAGCTACCTTCGATCAGTGACCCGTCTGCCGCTGCAGACGGAGAAGAACGCCGCCGTCAGGAGGTCCGCCTCGAAACGGCTTCCCGCCCCAGATCCCCTTTAATTTATTGTATTAGGCTAAGTGTTAAATTTTAAAATAAAAACTTCCCTGTTGTTGCTTTTTATTCTATTTTTAAGACTTAGGTTAATTTTGTACATACGTTAGTTAAGGTTTAGTTAGGTACTAGTTGTTAGGAAAAATGTAATAGACTCTTAAGTTAGCTTTAAGTTTGTATTATACTTTTCTTAAATAAATGGCACCACCCAGACCTTATCAGCGGATGGATGAAAGAACGATGAATGAAAGGCAGTGGAATGGGGTGGTGTGAAATTTGAAATTTGAAATTTGTCACGTCAGTCCGCAAGAAGCTCCGCTCGAACACACCCGCGCTACAATTGATATTTTTTGCTAGCGTGCAACATGGTTAAATAAATAAATAAAAGTATAAAAGAATGTTATTTTCATACTTTTTATTATAAATATCTCATTCTAAACACTAAGCTAAATTATATTTGTAAAATTGGCTTCAAAACACTTTAGTTCGTGTACATTATTTGTCGCGAATCTCCACAATACCGAGTCGGTGACCTATCTTTGTTGATAACGGCCAAAGTCATTGACAACGCTTGTCCTTAGGGTACTGACAACGTTTGTTGATTACTTTTTGTACTCTCTGGAACTCATATATGTGAGAGCTTCGAATCCCGCTTCATATATCTGAGTTTATCCAGATTAAGTACGGATTTAGGCACCACATGCTCACTGCTGAAGGAAAACCTCGTGAGGAAACCCGCATGGCAGAGATATGTCATGTGTAATTGCCCTGCGAACAGCTGCGCCACTGGACACGTTGGGCACGACATATAAGCACAAAGTGGATACAGCTATTACAGTGACGTGCATAAAGTATTTGGATAGGGTAGGAAGAATTCGTGTAATTAATTTGTATATTATATTATGATAGTAAATATTATATTGCTTTTATAGGAAATAAAGACGACTTGAATATAGAATAGATAAGAGTATGAATGGTCCCTTTTTTATTTAACTTTAAGCAAATTATTCCAGACTTATTTGTCGTAAGGGCATGCAATGCTTGCATGCATCTATGGAATGAACGCTACTAAGCTATTAATATATCTCTGCTCACCCTGAAAGGGATATAGCGGTAAACGATATATTAATATTTTATATGCGTTTACAGTTTACTTATACGTTGGAGATATACAAATAGTTCAAGGGTATCTTTATAAAAATGGTTTGAATACGGATATATGATTGTTGATTAGACTTCGTTTCAAACAGATAAACATTTATTTGGTTGAAATAGTTTATTTAAAAGTTAGTTTATATAATATCTGCATGTTAGCGCAGTTATAAAACATTGGGACAGTGCCAAAGCTTATCTTTTAAATTGACTTGCCAATATGAAAAAATATCGTTCGATAGTGGGTTATATGAAATATCTGAGAATAACAAAAAGAGGAGGGGGACGTATGCTCGTTTGTATTAAAAAAAATAACCATGCAAGAGGGCGAACTAGATTTACCCACGTAGACCAAATAAAAATTGTTGATGGAGAGTAATGTGAAAAGCACGCGGAATCAGCGAGAGTTCATGAAAGGACTAATAAATGTTAAGGAAGTGAAAGAGGTTTGCAAGAATAGATATGAGTTGCATTCCATTATCTCTACCTACCCCAATAGGGATTCGGCGTGATGATATGTAAATAGATAGATGTCCTCTTTACATAAGTGTCATAAAATATAATGACTTGTGATAATACCCAATGGCGGTTTTGCTGTTGATTCGGGCACATTTCGAAAATGTTTATAGTTTGAAGTATACACACTTAATCAATGTATTACAATAATTTATGATTTCTCTTAGAATTATTAATATTAAACCTATTTTATTCTACTAAAATTATCAAAATGCGCGTAGCTTGTCCTCTTCGTAATAATCACTACGTCCTACACTAAGCAGCTCAAGTTAAATCGTTTTTCCTTATAATATTAAAATAGTATTATTAACAATAAATCTAATTTGACCTAAATAAGTGTGTTTAATCATTGCTATTATAAAGGAAGTCGCAGACAGAGGCTAGTTATATAAATCTTTCGTAGTAAAATGAAGGTTCTCTCATTTTACAGATTCGTTAAAGACTTAGAAGATGGTTACGTGCGACACAGGCCGACCGCACGATTGCGGCAGTCGGCGTCGATGGGCGCTTCGACTTCCTACAACGAGGTGATACCGCCGCCGCTGCCGCCGCCGCCGGTCTTGCTGACTCAAGGGAGGCGCGTCGACTCCTCTCTCAGACGGCTCGAGAGGGCGCATGACGACCTTTTTCAGTTGTAGCGGCCGAAGCAGCGCAGGTGATTATATTTTTTAATTTTTTTTTCACATTGGTGAGGTCAACTGAACACACAACTGACACAATATGTGTGTAAGTATTTTCACAAACACATATGATGTATAAAATATACAAATAAGCTTGTGTAGCAGGCATAGAAAAATGTAATATAGTCCAACAAGGCTAGCGTTCATAAACACATCGTTATCAAGTAAGGTATATGTGGGCCGACATGACGATGTAGACTATCAATGGATTTTCATCCTTTGATAGTCGCTTTCGTTTTTGGACTACACTGCACTTACCATCAGGTATTCTGTAGTCACTATGTCGAGCCAGTGTAAAAAAAAAGTATCAAACATATCTCGACAGAAGAAGCTTGTTTTTTAAACCTGAGGGAAAAACTGCATTGGATTGTCAAGGTCGTTATGAAGGTGGCGGCCCCAGTGAGCCAGATTCCTACTGGCTGAAAACCCCCAGAGAATCCCTCAACTTGTTGGTAGCTGGGCCTGACGATCCGCACTCCTCTTAAGACTTGGTGAGCTTGTTAAATAGCTCACGCTATCTGATCTCTAAACGGGACAGGATAAACGCAAAGACTACGATTCTTTGCACCGAGAGGCGATTCAGTCTGGTGCTGACACTCTAATACTTCTGTACGTTTATCACAGCGTATGTAGGATATCCTGGATAGACCACATCAGTCGGACGCCAGTAATCCCTACTTTGAGGCTCTCATGTGAGGGTTCTGTCTTGGGAAGTAAATGGTATTAAGATTTTATCCAGTGCTATAGCCATTCTCTCTTGCTCCCAGTGAATCTAGCTAAAAACAATAATGTAGAATGTTTATGGTATTCGATCTTTCCCGTGGTTGAGGTCGCAAAGGAGACCTACGTAGTCTTCGAACTTTTACAGCTCGATTGTTACGCTGGTCGTTCAGATGATTTTTGATATGATTCCAATTAATTATAGAGTATATAGTTTTGTCCATTTGACAAGAACCAGCCTTTTTAAGGTTGGCGATAAAAAATGGGTTAATGTTTTTATTGCTATGTGCATTAGGTGTTATGACTTAATAATCTTCCAAAAGACACTTTAAAAATGTTTTGGCTGAAATACTGGATAATGATGATGATGATGATGATGATGATGTCCTAGCCGGATTCGGCCACGGCGACTGTTTCAACGCCGATTAAGAAAATCAAGGCCCAGTTTTCGGAAACAGTCAATTGCGCAGGAGATATTTAAGTGCATAACTGGACGCGCTGCCAGAAAAGCACTCTCTCGTCCGAGCTCCCTCAGGCCCGATGGAATGGAGAACCAGTACGATCGGGAGGGAGTGGGATGCAGGTTTGGTCGAGTTGTCCTTCTCTCTGAACACCTGGTTGAATTGCGGTGTTAAAGATATACCTTAGTCGCCTTTTACGACACCTCAGCAAGAAGAGGGGGGTGTTATTGTACTCTGCCGACAGCCACTAATAATGGATAATTCTGGATAATATTTATAATGGAGATGGAGAAAGTAGGGCGGTCAATTGAAAAACTTTTTGGCTGTGTTTAACACTATTAGACTTTCGACTATTGCGCAAAGCAAAGGTATCTAATATACCATTCTGCAGGCCTAAAGCCTAGTGTATACTAGGCTTTTGTATACTCGTATAATGAGAATTCCATGTGGACAATGAAGTACCTAATTCTAGTAAAGGACTATGACAAGCGCCAAGTTGACCTTCTAGCTTTCGTATTATCAATTTGTCTTTTAGTAGATTTTTTTTGTACTCTATGATTCATAAACGCGTTCAATAAAACGCTCACTTCCTGAAATGTTTAGCACGTTCACGCCAGCGTGTACCACCGGTGGCTCGCGCTTGATTGTGCCATCGGGCGGCGTGTACCACCGGTGGCCCGCGCTTGATTGTGCCATCGGGCGGCGTGTACCACCGGTGGCTCGCGCTTGATTGTGCCATCGGGCGGCGTGTACCACCGGTGGCCCGCGCTTGATTGTGCCATCGGGCGGCGTGTACTACTGGTGGCTCGCGCTAGACCGCCCATCAAGCGTCGTGTACTACCGGTGTTTCGCATTCGATTGTGCTATTAGACACTGATAATTTAACATACATATATAAAAACGTTTATCTATACTAATATTATAAAGCTGAAGAGTTTGTTTGTTTGAACGCGCTAATCTCAGGAACTACTGGTTCGAATTGAAAAATTATTTTTGAGTTTAATAGACCATTTATCGAGGAAGGCTTTAGGCTATATAACATCACGATGCAAGTATTAGGAGCGAAGAAATAATGGAAATGTGAAAAAAACGGGGAAAATTATTCCACTTGAAATGATCTCAAAAAATATCCCCGATAGTATATGTCTATCTTTTAAGATTAAGTCACTAGAACCGTTTTTATGGTAAACAAATTTGGTCGAAATTAATGCATTATTTGTTAAGAGTTGTATCAACGTAATAATATTAATCTTTATCCATATAAATGTGTTGTTGATTAAGAGTATTTAATTGTGAACAAAATTGTCTTTGACATCACTTAATTTCAATGAACATCATAGAAGATATTACAAAACCTTATATAGCAAAACAACGTTTGCCGGATCAGGTAGTGTTAAATAAAAGTGATATTTAATAATGTATTATAAATATAACTTTTGCTCAATAACTTATAATATTATAAATGTAACTTTTTTTTTTTTTTTTAGATTTTTCGATAAAATTAACAAAATAATTCAATATTATTTTATTTGTAACTTATTGATTTATTATTTTTTGTGTAATTTGTTGAATGCCTTTTGTTATTTTTACCGGCATAGATCTCTGATCAGGATATAAAAACAACACGAGTTACACAATTTGCAAAGTAAGCACTCAATGTACTACTGAAGAAACAAGAAGCGCGTGCAAGCCTGACCACGCGAAATTAACGCGCCGCCAGATGAAACGCGACATAGATTTACGCGCCGCCGGGTGGTGCATCAAATGAAAAAATGCGCCGGCGGGAACGTGTTAATCTTGCGTAATGCATAAAATGAATAATTGATATTTACTGCCAGTGACATTGTTGAGTTTTTTTTTTTTTGGTAAAGGAGTTCACATCATATAGATAGTTCTGGGTATATAGATAACTGGACATATATCAAATGATCCCGAAACGTGGGTGCGATCCAGCCGGTCACACAAAGGGACCAGGGGATTACATGAAAGTAGTCCTGAACTACTGACTAACTCCTGACTGTGGGCAGTACCGACCTCTAAAACATTCACCTTGAGATTAAAATCATTTTCCGTTATTATAGACTTTATAATAGAAAACGAACTTTCTTCACTGACATAAAAAATGTTAATCTTTCTCTGCTTATCCAGAAGGGATATATAATTGCGATATAAAAAATATCAACGCAATAATACGCATCAAAATCAATACGGGTTTGATACATACATACATACATATAGCATTTGGAAAACTTTTTAGTTCGGTTTTATTGCTCGAACTGTTTACGTCATTCCTTACCATGTTTTTTTATTGATATAATAAATAATATTACACATAAATATGTTTTTAGCTGATGTTTGTAATATTGAATTGAAAAACATCCAAGTAAAATTGATAATGTAAAAATAACTCGAATTTGTCCCGCTGTTTGGACTGTCCATTACATCAGGTGCAGTGGAGCCATTTTGCCAAGCTAGCATAAAAAAAAAATAGTAATCCTGATTGACAGCTTTATGTGAAGTATTTGAATTAAAACACAAAGGGCGATTGAGTAATTACATATAAATATCGGTCTTGTTGACCATCGTTATCTTATCAAAAATAGGCCGCCCTGTTAATCTAAAAAAATATTTTTGTATGCACAGCTGTCCACATGCATTTTACATCATTTTGTAAATTTCTACGAGGAAATTAATTTATTTCTGATATTTTAAAAAACAACTTTTAGTCATGATTATGGTTTGTTTAGAAATTAATATCATTATTTTAAAGGTCGTGCGATCAGCGACCGTTTAATGACTTGTATCAGTTTTGTGTCCACCACACAGTCATATTTGACAGCAGTTTGACGAGGCGTAAAAAACCCTGTGGTAAAAAAAATTCGCTTAGCAATTTGTTTGATTTAGGTCTTGGTACAACCGCAGATTTTCGTGTAAATTTCGTTCGCAAACATATTTTTCTATAATGTTTCAATGAAATAATACATTTTACCTAGGGGTCAGTATCTTCGTATGTAGGACTTATATGTAAAATATTCTAATTTTGGATCAACATGTCCATCTGATTACACGCACTACATGAGCCGTATCTACCAGCAAATATCACATGAGTAGCATGAGAGCTTGGTCTAGAGAATGACGTGTGTAACCACCATCATTTGTAGCAGAATTATTTTTATTCTTTCATATTCCAAAACTAGCTGCGGTGACCCAGTGGAGCCCGAGTAGAAATAATTTATCCTCTTGGGAGTTGATTTCAAAAATATATCGAATCTTTTATTTCTATCTACTACTATGGATGTTGGTGGCCTAATAGATAGAGAATTGGTTTACATACGCGAAAGGTCGCAACTTCGAATCCCGACGAGTATGCCTGGGTTTTTCTAGGTTACCTACGGATTTAGACAGCACATGCTTACTGGTGAAGTAAACTATCGTGAGGAAATCTGCATGGCATCTAATAGAAATGTGTGTGTGTCTTGAGAACAATGATCAGAGGCGCAACTGGTCACGTTGGGCACAACATATAAGCGCAAAGTGGATACAGCCAATAATTTATCTCTGCTCGCCTCGGAATGGATATAGCATGAAGATATATAATTATTATTTTTAACTAAAAAGCTAAGTAATAGGTTTTCAGGTATTTAAAACAAAAGTGGTAGATTTTAAAACAATTTTAACTTTGTGTTACCTTCTTAGAAGTGGAAATAAAGAAGACACAGTCTACCTTAGTGATAAAAAGAACCCAATGTAACATTTTCCTGTTTCTAAATTCAATATTTTTAGGCTCTATGATGATATCTCTGTCATTTAGAACAGGTCATTTTATATTGTATAGATTGATGAGTTTGGTTTGAAATTCGCTGGTAGAAAGAAACATTGGGCCAAAATTAAAGTAAGTTATTTCCGTTAAAAAATCTACAATAGTGTTTGTAATAAGAACAGTGTTTTGAGGCAAGACCTTTTTCCAATTGTAGGTATGCGCGGTTACACTGAAAGCCGTTCACCGCAGCGACCGGAGTTGGCGATCGCTCTGATGAACGTGGCTTAGACATTATTATAGAGCTATCGGTGAGTGCAACTGTCTAGTACCGAGTGTTCCACGATATCGGCACATGAGACGTTGACGACGTGACATTCAACTGACCAGGAAACCGGTGTATAAACAACACTATTTATAATTTTGTGAGTTAAAAAGAAAACATTATGAAAATCTGATTGAAATTAATGTTTCCAAAATATTTTTTTATGCTCGTTTACCGATGACATTTTTCTTACTTAACTTTACAGTAATTTGTAAACCCTGGACCGGAGATTTATATACAACGTTTCTGGTAACTAACGCAAAACCTCTTAAAGGTAACTTAGGTACATCAAGACTAACAACTTTTGTTCTATGACTTTTGCCAAAACTTAACACATCCTAAGATATATTTTTTTGGTTTTAGTAGAGATTTCTATCAATCGTTAGCTCTATGTTTAAAGTTCAGTCAGCTGATGCTAGGAAATCGTCTGCCCCAGTTGCATCGCGCCGCCTTACAGAGTGTTAAGAAGATCAGAACTGCAAATTTGATTGATTTATTTTTTTGTATGGGGAATAAAAGATTGAATTATAAAAAGTCGTAGAACAAAAGTTGTTAGCCTTGATATACCAAAGTCACCCTTGAGAGGTTTTGCGTTAGTTACCTGTATCCCTGTATAATGCTTGTATTATTTCACTAATAATAACATGTTTAGAATGGAGATTAATGTTTCTAAAGTTTGAATTCTGTAGTAAAAATATGAGATGCAATTTTCATTAAGTTTTTATTTAATGTTAAGATTTTTTTATGTAATGCATTAAACTGCCGTCTCGGGATTTTGTAATATTTACATTGTTTTTTAATATAAAAAAGCGAGTTCTCCTTTTAAACAAAAGTCTAAGTTACTTGGAACTGGGTCAAGACTATGACCATAGTACACAAGTGTAAACACAGTCATAGTGACTAGCTTTGGCCTGTCGAGTTTCGGGATCAGCTTGTCTTTATCCAGTAACTAATATACCTAGAGACCTTCAGTCGTGGTATTTGTAGGCCGACATGACGACGGAGACTATCAATGGATATTCATTCTTTGATGGTCGCTTTCGTTTTTGGACTACACTGTGCTTACCGCCAGGTGCACTGTAGTCACTATGACGAACCAGTGTAAAAAACTCAGTTTTTAATTTGATAAAGCGCAATATATTTTTCACACCAAAAGTAAGTCTTTGTAAATATTTTAGTAAAAACATTATAAAAGTTTATTGAGTTATTTAATAAACAAAGATGGGATGAAAGGTCTCATAATTACTTCGTGATAAATAATTTTCTAACTAGTAGGCGTTTGCTTTTGATGTTATACGATTTCACCCCTTGAGTTTATAATATGACGCACTCTTAAAATGTTTGATCTTTAATAACTAAAAACATTGCACTTTTAAATTTTATTTTTAAGTTGTTTTTGTAAAAATATGTTGAATGTTGTAAGTCTCGGCAGCGGGCACCTCACTGTAGCCGAATAAAACGTGATAGGTACATACATATTGTACTCATATGTACGTAATTATATAAATATCAATTTTTTTTCTCATATTGAGTAACAGTGAAGCTGAAGGTTATTTTACATTATAATTGTAAAAATATGTTGTAAAAACCTCTTTTAATTTTCTATGGTTTTGACTACAAAATGATGTATACCATTGAAATAATTGTTTATAATTACGCATGACAGCTTTGTACTATATGCCCGTAATTTCAAAAAACTTGTAAGTCCAATTAAATTATTCTAAAGATAAGCCTGGGTACTAAAACCATCAATTAAAATGTCTTAAAAGTGAAAACTCTTGCTTGAACTATTCTTGTTGTTAATTTTTTTTTCCAGGGTATAATTTGATACACTAGAACCGTTTTCTCAAACGCCTCTATCCCATAAAAGTTTATAAATAATATTTCAGCTTTACCGTTAATAATAATAATATTAGATAAATAATATTTAATAAAAATAGTTTAATATCGTCGGCGTCGTAATCAATTGTCGGATTTCTAATTTTTCAAAATCACATGTTTCCTAATACGACAAAGACATATATATTGTTATAAAAAATGTATTATTTCTAAATTTGGTAATAAATAAATTACGTCATTGTTTTTTTTTTTGTAAAACTGAAATTTGAATCTGTTGTAAATTTGGTTGACCTACGCTCAGATAATTCTCACTGGACTGGACTCAGGATCTGTCATTGTTTTACGGCGCCGATTAATAATATTTATAATGTTGTGAGGCACTAACTTTGTCATTGTGTGTACAATAAATGCAGTGGCGGCTTAAGTAAATTGGAAGGAATAAGCGGTAAAAAATTTGGATTTCTCCATGTCTAGTTACAGATAGAAGTAGCAAAAAGACTTTGTGGCCCCGTCAGTAACCCCGGGTGCAAAGGTAGCCCTGGAAATAATAGACATAATATCGAGTCCTAAGTTACCGCTTACCACTTACTGTTAAACTTGCTACTGAATAAATATCGTTGTTGAGCTTAATATGTAAAAATATAATAGTTATAGAATAGTTGTGAGTAATTAAATCGCGTTTATATATACTTTAATTGAGAAATAAGTCACAATTTAATTAAAAGAAAAGCTTTTTAATTTCTTGGTTGAAAAAAAAATTCTATTAAAGGATAGTGGCAAATATATTAGAGTCATGATAAAAATCTAAAAGTTCAAATATAGTTAACATCTTTTATAAGGTTGTGACGTTAATAGCTGACAGTTTTTGTAGCAATATATTGTCAATATCAACAAAAAAAACCTTTTTTTATACAGTGTATATATTATTATACTTACATATTATTACATGTGTATTGTGTACAAAATCAGCGACGTCTTTTGGAAAAGAAGAAATATTTAGTAACTCTAATAAAAGCTTTATTCTCTATTTGAATCTAAAATACCTGACTGATGTCTTAATCATTACTTTTATTGTTAATAATTACTTTACTTCCCGTTTATAGTACATCTAGATATTTTTATCACAACAAAATAATTCAGAGAAAACTATTACATTATAATGATGTATAAACTATAACTATTTTTGTTAAAAGGTAAATATACGCCAAAGTTGGAATATCTAACATATTTATGCTTATATTCTAGAAAGTTCTTTGAATATTTTGAGGCTTTTTCTAAAACCATAATAAAATTTCAGTGCCTTGTGATAACTTATTAGTGTTATTTCAGAAAGTGTGTATACCAGAACAGCTATAGTCTACTTCGAAGGAATAATAATAAATAGCTAGTCTATTGTATTTAATAACACTTTAAGGTCAATGTATAGGACAGTCCAAATTTGGTTTAGAAAAAAATGTTTCTAATATTTTTACGCTCAGGTGCTATTATTTAACTTATTTTTTTGTTTCGACCAGAATTTAATTTATAGTAAAACAGTGCTTATGGTAACAATAATATTTAAAATGTAAAGTAAAACAGTGTTTATTGTAACAATGTCTCAATTTTTTTAACATTATACAGGTTTATAAGAAAGGCAATATTCTAAATGCAAGTATTTAAGTCGTATAACTACAAGATGTTCTTTGTTTATAATAAAACACTCGCTATTGTTTATTTATTTTAATTTGAGTAAGTAAAGTTGGATATATGAAAGTAATAAAAATTACTTTGCAAATGACACAAGTGGATTAATGTTAGTTATGCGGCAGTAAGAGTTGGTTATAGTCGCCTTTCTTATTCACCGAATGCTATTTTCGTAGACGATATGAAGCATCTCAATTCTTGGAAATATGCCTTTCTACTACAACCTGTATATCCCGTCTCGTGTTAATTACAACTATGTCCCACTTTTTTGGTTTGTATAATTTTGACTTCTTTGCGCTACTCAAAAGGAACAATTTATAATTAAATACGGTAATAACTATTAGAAAGAAATGGCACGAAGCCGAAAGTTTTCTGAATTCGACTTTATGTAGCGACAGTCTTTTCTATGGGAAACACATTCCTTTGTCGCAAACCAAGCACGTATGAATTTTAGTATTTATATCTAGTACCTATAACACAGAAGCGAAACCTTCTCTGGGTCTAGATTAGTATGTGTTGAAATATCTAATTGTAGTTATTTGAAATCTAGAAACAAATCCTGATAAATAAAAATGTAAATATTGTTAAAAATATATAATTTTGCGTATCAAAATGTACGTAATATAAATCCTAACCTAATGTTGTATGTATGGGTTATAGCCAAAAATTGTTTTTTCACCGTTTAGTAGGCGCTTAAATGATAGTGATTTAATATCAATTTGTTTATTTATGCTAGTTGAGCTTTAATAAAACATATTTTATTACATGTTTCTTGATTGTTTTATTAATATTATATTTTGCGCCACTATAGGTATTGCCGTCACATTTTGTTTTTTTCACAACCTGGTTGAGGGGTTGTTTAAAATCTCGTGACAATTTCTTACTTTAAGAGTAAATTTTTTTTTTTTATTTCGGGAAAATCCTCATAAGACCGTCTCAGCCGCAAAGGGGGATTGCGCGACCGAGTTGAGTCGGCCTTATACCGACTACAATCCCCAAGGTGACTACTTCTGCGCATTGGCGGGGTCTGCGGGTCCTATAATCAATTCGCCACAGCCCCGTCGCGCCGCGCCCAATGGGCACAAACTCGGGGGGAAAACGATGCCTTTCCCGATACCGCTCGTTGTATTTAGGCATAGCACGTCACAATGCCCTGCCAACTTATCGAGGGTCGCTAAACAAGTTGCTCAGAGCCCCCACCATGAGAAATAGAGTAAAATAGCTGCCTTATGTCGCATAGACATATCGCCTCCACAATGGGCAATGAAACTGTGCGACCATCTTGACATCTAACCAAGTAAATCATACCTTAGATGTTACGTGTCTGTTACTGTATAATATGGTTGGTTACTCTTAATCGAAGAGATTTTGTAATAATGTGCTATAAAACACACCCACCGACTCGCGGCAAATCGTGGAGCACACGCCGCCCGCGTCATGTCCTGTTGGATCCGGACGATCCAATTACCGCGGCCTTGATAACCGCAGATCCCAAAAACAGTAAGGTACACTCATGCACCAGGTACTTACCACGACATCGGCGTCGCCGGCGGCGCCGACGACGACAAGTAAGGTTAGATCCGTCAACTGTCGTCTAAATGACGCAGTTACACTCCGACGCAGCCTTGAGTTTCTTTCGGCGTTTCTTCTCAAGGTAGTCGCTTCCGAAACGCTAGTAGATCACCGTTAGGTTTCGTTTTTTTGGCTGGCGGTCCAAGTCGAGGTTCGTACCCACAGGGGTGCCCTTTCATTGTCACCCAACCCATAAATTGCTGGCTGAGCACCTTCAGTGTTTGCCCACCTGTCCGGTTAGTTTGTGAAGACCTTTCCCGGTCAACAAAACGCGTAAATTCGAAAAAAAAAAACACTATTACTAACTACAGCATTAAAACTCAATTCGGCTTTCTTTTTTTTTTTCGTTTTTTTTATAGTTCACAAAGTGACTACATTGCGTCTTATGGAAAGCATAGCGTAATTTAAGAACAGCAGCGAGCACAATAGGATCAGGAACTATTGCCAGTAATCATCGTAATGTTGGTTCATAATATCAATATTTTGCAATAATTATCACGGTCTTTATTTCTGATACGAATTGCATGTTTAACTATAGGATTTATTTTTGTAGGATACCATAGGATTTTGATGATGGGAGTTTTCATGTACCTATTTGTGAAAATGAAACGAAATATTAAATAGTAAAAAATGTATTATGAATAAAAATATATTTTACCCGTTTAACATAAAATATTAATTCGTTTAATCTTAAAATTACTATTTACATAAATACATACATTTAACTTCGTATATTTACAACTGGATTCGTTGAATTTTTTATACAGATCAATTAGATAACATATATATTGTTAGTAAGATCGATTATAAACACAATTAGTAACAAATTTGATTTTGTGTTTTTAATCATTTTTGTACTATGAAAATTCTATTCAAATCATTACTAATTATAATGTGATGCTAGAAACACGCAGCTGATTTACTGAATAAAATCGTAACATATTTCAAATTGATACTTATTTGTACTTAATTGTAAAAAAATACCATAATATAGTTTTTTTTTAAAAGCAGCAATATTTTTTCTCATCCAAATAGTTTAAACTTAATTATAAACAAACAATTTGTTACATAAATAAAAGAAAACTTCTAGAATTCCGGGCCTGAATATTTGAGCAACAAATTTTACCTGTTTTTAAATTAAATAAATCAAAAATCATCGAAAAAAGTTATTTCAAATACCAAATTAATACTTTTGTAAGTAATAATAAAATACTAATTTTAGGAAGGTATGATGCTAGTTGCATTGTAACAATCGATATTTCTTGGAAGTAGTTATAGAAAATCCCTGAGAAAATTTTAGATTCATTCTTCATTACCCTATTCGAGGAGGCTCTTTAAGTCATTTTTCCAATTTATTTTACGAAACGATGTATATTAAAATGAAATTTTTAATATTCAATATGATGTTATCCTTCGTAAGCAAAACCAATATTTCCAGACAGTTTATTTTAAAAAAAAGTAAAAAAATAAATAAATTGTGTTTGCATTAGTAGCATTATTTATTGCATAGGTATATGAAGAATTTACATTTTAAGGATCAAAGAGATTTTATCTATAAAATAAATTTAGCCTAAAACATGTTACTTTCGAGATAGAATTATCACAATTAGTATAAATTAGGATATTTCTTAGATATTGCACATTTACAACAATACGACTAGTTTCTGTTATAATAATTGTCTTTAATATAAAATTAGGTATTTACAACGATATCATTGGTTCACAAAACAGAAACAAATCTACAGATAATTAGATATTTTGTCTAGTTGGCTTATTGCACCCCTGTTTCCATATTCGTTAAGACTAAAAGTTATGTCTATCTAGTAAATTTTAAGTCGGCGCCTCTTCTATTTGATTGAGTTCTAATTTTTTACTGTCACGCGATCTGTTTAGAAGAAAATCCAGATCGCTTGATATTTTATAAAGCATTTTATCAGTATCTTGAGAGTCATAAGCTCTGTTCCATTCTCTGTTAACTTTTTCTATGTCTGACTTATCTTTTACCTCTATGGACGGCAAGGACGTGCTCGTAGTTAAATTTTTACTTTTCTTTAGACAGCTCTTCATCGGCGGTGATGGAATTTTCGATACATCGGGGTTGGATTGGACGCATATCGTGCAATTTTCTTTGGAAGTGTCGAATCGTTTTTGGGTGTATGGCTCGAAATCGACAGAGCAAGTGAGGAGAGGAGCCGGGGACTCTCTCGGCGGGGTGTTGAGCACTCCTAGTTCGAGACAAACCCTGGCCATGTATTCTGGGTGGCGGTTATGAGGAATGAGGTCACAAACAGCGTGCGTGGTGATGTGCGGGTCGTAGCGATTCGGGCTGAGCATCGAATCTTTGTATTCCACGCAACGAACGATGTCGGCTCGACTGTCCGGCATCGATTGCCTTCTGAAAATCAATAAATTACAACCATTAAAATCATCATACTAACACGACCTGCGGTAATTTGACGAACAAACGTTATGTATAATACAATGTAACTTTTGGTTAGTATTTTAATTCTTGTAGGCATGATGTAATACGTTTCCATATTATATTAGGTCCTTACATATGAAATTGGCGTTTTTCGTACTGGCCACTTTAATCACAAATTTCTCCTCTTTGGTAAGGAAATTCAAATTTGTACAGCTATAGACTCATGTATTTGTGCTTCGATGATCGTCATTCATTTGTTTTTTTCATGTTTTTTTCTGTTTGTGTCACTCATTTTACAAAATGGAAAACTTAAAATATCGCATTATTTACGAGTACGAGTTCCACCGTGGCACTACTGCTGCGGAAACAACTCGAAGGGTGAATGATGTGTATGGCGGTCGTGTTGGAAAAGAAAACACAGTTCGTTTTTGGTTCCAACGTTTTCGTTCTGGAAATTTCGACCTGCAGAACAAGCCCCGTGGACGGCCTGAGACTCAAATTGATAATGAAGAGTTGAAGGCTATTGTGGAAGGGGATCCATCGCAAACCACGTCCGAGTTAGCTGCAGGCTGCGATGTTAGTGATAAAACTGTTTTAATTCACTTGAAGCAAATTGGGAAGATTAAAAAGCTTGAAAGGTGGGTACCTCACGAATTGACTGAAGCAAACCGGCAAACGCGCGTCGACTGCTGCGTTACATTACTAAACCGGCACAATAATGAAGGTATTTTAAATCGAATCATTACCTGTGATGAAAAATGGGTTCTTTACGATAATCGGAAGCGCTCAGCGCAATGGTTGGATCCTGGCCAGCCAGCCAAATCCTGCCCCAAGCGAAAATTAACCCCAAAAAAGTTACTTGTAAGCGTTTGGTGGACTAGTGCCGGTATTGTTCATTACAGTTTTCTCAAATCTGGCCAGACTATTACGGCTGATGTCTATTGTCAGCAATTGCAAACCATGATGGAAAAGCTAGCGGCTAAACAACCTAGGCTGGTCAATCGCTCCACGCCACTGCTGCTTCACGACAACGCTAGACCACACACTGCGCAACAGACGGCTACTAAATTAGAAGAGCTTCAATTGGAAAGTCTAAGACATCCTCCGTACTCCCTGGACCTTGCTCCAACAGATTACCATTTTTTTCGAAATTTGGATAACTTCTTTCAAGGGAAAAAAATCAACTCCGATGGGGCAGTCCAAATCGCCTTCAAAGATTTTATTGATTCCCGTCCGACTGGTTTTTTTAGTAAAGGGATCAATGAACTACCTATGAGATGGCAAAAGTGCATAGAAAATAATGGTTCATACTTTGATTAATTAAATATATTATATTAAAAAATATTCGACTTTTTGTTCCTCCCATACAAAACGCCAATTTCATATGTAAGGACCTAATATTAAATCTATCAGACAACACAGGCCGTATCAATATAATTAAGGCTTAAAGTAGCGAAGAATTGATGAACTGGTATCATCAACTGTCATGTTGATTCTGTAATAAAAGATGTCTAAATGATAATTTTTAATGCTCAAAGTTTGCTGCAATCGTGTTTTTAAAATAATATTTTTTTGTTAAAGACGTTCAGCATTACTTTTTCCACCAATATCATAGATTTCTCGATTCATATATCGCTGTTAATTTTATAATCACAATAACCCGTGAGATATGTCTTGATCATATAATTTTTGTGAACATTTTTGGGGCACCTCAGTTCTGGTGACTTGATACGTTTGAGTACTAAATTAAATTAAGGTTAATCTTTCCATCTTGTGTATTCCGTGTATCAGAAGGCGTTTCCCAAAGCGTGTGTGTGTGTGTGAATTTGTGTATAGAAGTTTATCTTGAATTTATTACTAGTCTCGTGTATATAATCCTGTGTAGGATGGTCAGTTAGATGTTTTACCTGTGCATTCTGGCCGGACTTTCGAGACCCGGTGCGCGCCAATAAGTGGACACTGGTGACACCGGCGAAGGAGTCTCCATCATGCCGACCCCGCCTCTACTTTCTACTTCACCCCCTTGCTTTATATATACTACGACAAAAAAGTTGTCTATACTATGTGAAATGTAACATATTTTAGCCAATATTTTACAATATTTAATGTTTTTATCAAAACACCTCTCTTTACTATCAATCAGGTATTAGGGTAAAAAATAGATAGCAAAAACAACCAGCTCGGAATATAAAACGATTTCAGAACCACTCCAAATAAGGTGGTTAAGGTTTGTATACGTTATATATTTTCGTGCTAAGGCCTCAGGTGGGGTGTCAGGCAGAGATCGTGTCGATCTGATTGCAGGCATTCTTCGTTGCGGATCAAGTAGCAAAGAAGCATTTAACGCCACAGCTGGTGCTAAGGCGACGCGGATTCAAGCATGACCGCTTTGGAACTTACAGTTGAGCGATGTGTCTCCAGCGGGCGAGTTATGCCAGTCCCGGTGCGGCGCCAAGCAGAGGACGCGTCGAGCTGAACGTAGACATTCTTCATCACGAATCACGTAGCAAATCAGCATCGCTAAGCCCTGTATATGATAAATTATCATTGGCCTTTGCAACCGACTACACAAACGCGACTTTGCACACCTATAAAATATAATTCTGGGAGCATTTACTAAACAATTTCCTAAAGAACTGTTTGATGCTTTAATCACTTATAACTTTCTAATAACCCCTATTCGCTTGTATATCTTTGTACTCTTGAAAACAAGTAACACAAAAACGATTTCATTGAATATTTTTGTTTCGTAGGAGGTTGATACTCGGACGTACAACATGGTTTTGACATTGATTTTATTGTTAGTCTGGCTCCCAGTAATGGGGTTTGGTATAATATTTATTTTCGCTCGTAACTTCGTGTTTTTTTAGTTTGTATAAAATTTACAAAGGCTGGTCCCAAGAAGATGGTTGAATCTGCTCCGTAATACCACCAATGATATTTCTGAAAGAGCTTTTTTTCCGCATTTACTTGATAAATACTGTTTTCCGAACGGTGGTAAATGCAATTTACTTTTTTATGATTTCATAGTACTTATAAACAACCCTTCGTAATTAGTTTTACAATTAATTTCATTTCAAGATTCTGTCGCAATTGGTTTTAGAACTATTCCATAAGATATTTTAAAAACTTAAACTTTACTTACGATTTAACATTTAAAAACAAAAATGATGTTAAAAACACAAAGAAATTCGGGAAGGAAATTTTGTAGAAACACACCGGTGCTTTGAGTAAGCTGAGCCAGTTTATTCTTAACTCCTACACAGCTTCGTACGTCCTATATAACGAAATTTTTTCGTCGAAAATTCTCATCCACTCCGACGCAGCCTTAGGTTTCTTTCGGCGTTTCTTCTCAAGGTAGTCACTTCCGAAACGCTGGTAGATCACCCGTAGGGTCAGTACTTTTTGGCTGGCGGTCCAAGTCGAGGTTCGTACCCACAGGGGTGCCCTTGCATTGTCACCCAACGCAAAAACTCGCTGGCTGAGCACCTTCTGTGCTGGCCCCCTAAGCTCGGTTGAACTGTAAATGCCTTTCCCGGCAAACAGTAGTTAGTCCACTTAAAAAAAAAAACAAACTTCTCACATTAGCCAGTGCAGCTGCAGAGAGAGCTGCCACATGTACGACGCGCCGCTCGCCGGGCTGCGCGTATGCGACGCCCGCCGCCTGCGCGGCCGATGTCGTCAACAACAGGATTAACGTGTGCCTAATCACACGCCCTCTGCAATGCATAAAGTTATTTGTCAATTAATCAATAATATATGAGGCGTCTAATTTCAAAACCCGCTAAAACGATTTATCGTACAAAATTACTTAATAGTCCTAATAGTAATTTGAAATGTTTTTATCAAAGCAAACATTATCTATGATATTTTTCTTTTTGGCTTTTTCACTCAAAAATAATAATTTAAACACCTTATAAGAATGTGATTGTTAAGTCAAAGATTAATTATAAGTTTTTATAAATTTACAGGATTTGAAAAAAATATGTTATAGTGGGTTTTGAAATTAGACTCCTCAAATCTTGTTTTTTATTTGTGTTAGACAAACTGACTACACTGGAACTTATGTAGAATTATCATCTACATTATCAGTTTGTATCTGTCCGCTGCTGGATAGATACATACCTCTCCCAAGGTTCATCGCTGAGCCCGATGAATCAAGTACAGTGCAGTTCAAAAATCCTCTACTACTATCTTGATTAAGGATTATAATTGGTCTGTAAATGGTCACCGTTGTCATTCCGGTGCGCTCAATAATGTATACACACTTCTTATAAATTTTAATATCGTAAGAAGAGAAACACGTGAGAGTTGAAACCCATTTTAATGGGTGTTGTGATGAAAGCATTTAGCGAAGTGTAGACGTTTTGTTTAATTAACTTATGTAGATAGTTTTTCGGTTTTCAATATAATAGTCGGTAAATTTTATTTAAATAGAATAATTATAGGGATAAGT
Source organism: Automeris io (assembly GCA_036320925.1). NCBI lineage: Eukaryota > Metazoa > Arthropoda > Insecta > Lepidoptera > Saturniidae > Automeris > Automeris io. The sequence goes on from JAUDJH010000018.1 coordinate 3,428,923, forward strand.
GTATAAATATATTAAGTATTTATACCCAAACATGTACCAACCTGTCCTTCAGATAGTTCCTTCTTTCCAGAGGAACTTTGTGCGTGATAGTTCGCAGTCTAAGAGCTGCGCAGAGAGCCAGGGCGAGACAAAGAGAAGCGAGTAAGGCACACCCGCCTGCACAAACGGCTGCAGCGGCCGCCCCCAGTTGCAGAGGCGCTCCGCCCCATAGCCTCGCCGTCAGCCACGCGAGAGTACATACACCTATAAAACGACAAATCTAGAGATACATTTAAGGCTGAAATTTATAAACGCAACTTTAAATTTGCTTAGACTTTACTAAAACATAAATTATATTACTCAATGAATGGCAAAGAATTTGGTAAGTCACCGATTTTGTCAACTTGGATTTGGCTTTGCGAATAATATGGCTATACACAAATTCCTATTATATATTCAGTTTTTTGTCAAAACGAAGTCAAAATAGAGTCTATAAATCTCAACCTTTATTCTTCGAGCCAATCGAAACTCGCGCTAGAATGAAGTTTAGATGATGGACATGGAAATCATTACCTGCAAGCAGTCCAACAGATGGCGCTTTTTGCGTCCGTCCAGCGAGCTCAGCTTGCAGCAAAAGTGGCTGGGCGCAGAGAGCGGCACACCCGGCGCACCAACAGGCGGCACATATCCACCCTAAAGTACCCGGACACGCTTCCTCCTGAGGATATACATGGCTTTACCATATCAGTACTATCATCAACCAACGCTTTGCTTAAAATAGGTACAGTTTCTGTCATCGTTTCGTATTTGATACTACTATAACGAAGTGTAAAGTGACAGCGTTATATAAAAAATATACTCTATCTCTTTCATTGAAATAAAATTGCTAGGCAATTTTTTTATGTAGGTCATGTCCGATACTTGCACTATATCAGTATAAAAGTACTAAATAAAATGACAATGAATATATCTCTCGTAACTGGAATTCTGTTAAATGCATAATTTATCAAAAGTAGCATGCTTATTTCATCACTCATTTGCAATCTTATTTTAAATTCCATAATTACATTTTATTTTTATTTGGATAGATTATATTATCAAATATATTTTGTTAAAAAAAAACATATTAGTTGGGATTAAGGTACAGGTATCTAACTACTGACGAATTTCGTCACATTAGTAAAGCTCTTGTTTCAATTTGAGCATAACAGTTGAGTGTGGGTTAGTCAATTTTATCTAAATTTTATTATCGAGAAAGACCATTTTGTATTACCTAAATCTACGTGATTATGTTTCATCGATTTACAAAAATTAAAATGTCGAATATATGGAATTTCAGAGTGACTTACATTTTAAAATTATGTGATTATGTTACCTGTCTTGTATCGCATTCCAACAATGACAGCATAGCAGCGGAATGAGTGCCCGCTGTCGCTGCTTTGAGCAACACTGGCAGCCTCGTCTTAGTTCCCGAGGCAAGTCCTAGCAGTTGGAAAGCTGCAGCCGCCAAGCACATTGCAGCGCCTAAACTGCCAGTTATCTTAACTATGCCTCGCAGATCCTTCTCGGCGTCTGTCTGATTGTTTAAACATTTCATACAAATCTCGAAACTATTAAAAAAAGTATATTATCTATTGGGAATACCATGAAATGTAGGAACATTATTCATGCCTCATTTGTATTCATCCTTTGATCCTTTATTTTATTGAATTGTTTGATAGATTGCTTCTTTTACACTATTTTGACTAAGTGATTACAGTGCACCTGATGGTAAGTACAGTGTAGTCCAAAAACGAAAGCGACCATCAAAGGATGAAAATCCGTTGATAGTCTCTGTCGTCATGTCGACCCACATATGCCACGATTGAAGTTATCTAGGTATATGAGTTACTGGATATAGACAAGCTGACACCGAAACGCGACAGGCCAAAGCGAGTCACTATGCTAGTCTTTACATTTGTGTACTGTGGTCATGACCCAATCCTGACAATCACCCTACCACCAAAAAAAAGGTACGGTTCTTACAGTAATAGCGATATAGAAACAAAATACGAAATCAAAATTTAAAGAGTACATATGAGAGTGATTCCATTCAATCACCTGGATTAAGTTTTTTCGATGTAATAACTGTTATGTGTGATATAATAATAGAAACAATTTATTTGGAAGTTGAATGGATGCCTTACTAGGTTCCTTTAAATCTGCTATTTTATTAACAAAAGCTGAATCGAGTTAATAAAGTAGAGTACGTTCCTAATTGATGATAACTTATTAATAGCTGAAACATCTAAATTGTTCAAGATAATCAAAGACCATGTGTCAAAAACAGTCAGTATAAGATTTACATAAGTATTTCGTTTAAATTCTCTTTAATCTGAGTAATACTTACCAGCGTAGACCTTGCGATAGTGAAAAGTGCGTAAGTGCCAAGTCCTCGACATGTACAGGACACGTGATAGGGTTCCGGTACTTTTATTTCGCAAGCTTTTATCATCCAAGTTCGGGGTTCAGCTAAAGTTCGTACACCACACGCTAGCTTAGATGCTGAAAAGAGCGGTGACATTTAAATGGAACTTTTTGGAAATAACTGTAATTATTTTAAGAAAGTTCAAACCAAGTTAAATCTAAAGTAAAATTGGTTTAGTGATTCTAACAACTTTAAAAATTAATGAAAATAATTTCATAAAACAAGCCCAAGTATAATGCAAGTTAATACTACAATATATATAAAAAAAAATAATTTTTAGATATACAACTTAAGTAGTTTTTAGTTCTTTGGGTCGTTGAAAAGATTTTCATTGTTATAAATTAATATTATAATAGCTTGATTTATCTGGCCGGTTTAATTGTGAAGGTCTATCCCGGCCATCAATGTACTGCCTATATCCAAAAAAAAAACTTGATTTAATGCTTGTAATTAGTTTTTGTAGAAATTTTGTTGTTTTGTTTATATCATATTTTAATGTAGTTTTATTGTTATTATATTTCTGTTTATTTTCCTATATTAATCTTCTTATATATAAAAATGAATCGCTAAATGTCTTGATAAGCGCGAAACTCGAGAACGGCTCAACCGATTTGGCTGATTTCTCTTTTGTTGGGTTTCTTGAAGTCTGGGGAAGGTTATTACGGAGAGAAAATTTTTTAAAATTCCCTGCAACTGTCTAAAAATAACACTTTTCTGTATTCTCATACAAAAAATTCGTAATAATATTTAAAAGTCAATTTGAACTTTAACACCATACCATAAAGTTTAAATGTTTGTGGACGGGTTCCGGGAAGGCAAAACAATTGAGTGACGTATAAATATTAATGTCAGTATTTGTCAATTTTTATACATATAGCATTAAGGCCAGGTTTCTTCAAACAATTTTCATAAAACAGCCGACGGGCCAATAGGTTTTGGCAGAATAAAATCTGATTTAGAGAAATAGGGCAGAATAAGGTCTGCCGGGACAGCCAGTAAAATATAATACTTCATTTAAGAATTAATAAATACACTGATTAATTTGATAATAAATTCACTGAAAACGTTACTCGATATAGAGGAATAAAGTGTGTTACGCCGTAATGCTACTTTAGCAAAAGTAATTGTAGAAATAATGAACGTAATAAGTAAATGTAAGTAGGCGCTTACCAACGGCAGTGTAATTCTTGACATGTGTGAAAAGCAGTTTGACTGTATGCTGTAAAGTTCGGTCCACTCCCGTTCCAGAAGCGGATAGCTGGATTTGTTGGGATGCTACCGAATACTCTATATCCCGACCATTTCTCGGTGTCGAACGGCTACGAACAACATAAAAAAAAGGTTTTATAAAATAACATAGACATAATTCGAATTTGATTTGAAATTATAATTTTAAGTCCAATTTCATCTTGAGTTAGAAATGTTAGCTGGGATTAATTTTTAAAGTTTATTGTTCCTTGATCATTCGGAATTTCATTAAAAACATCTATTTTCCTTAATTTTATTTGTTTCTATATTGTTAAATATTAATTGTGTTTCAATATATTATTAAGACTTATTAGCGCTGTTTATTGAAAATATACTGTAAAAGATTATTAACTTTGTAACAATAAGTTTGCGATTGAAGTTTGTTTATAATGATGAAGATACGGATTATATTATATACTTATCAACAGCAGCCAAATTTAGCTCACTGCTAAAAATAGGCATCTCCTAGTAAATCATCATTGTGCCCAGCCTCCGGCTCTTTCTTCAATTAATTATTTTAAGCTGCCTTTCTCAAGGCATCATAATACAAAAAATGTACTACAAAATAGTATGAAATTGGATTAAAAGTGATTATATTATTGATTTTATTATAAATATAGTCGCATTCATAATGTATCCTCTTCATGTTCTTATATAGTTTTTATATGTTAATGTAGTCTATGTAAGTGTACTTATAAATAAATAAATACCTACTTGAATTCGACGGATCTTCTCAACGAAGGTAATCGTGCCCCTAAATTATGGTACAGTACAGCAACGACTGACGTGTTGCCGGTCCTCGCTAGTAGTTCGACGCCAGCTGAGTTTAGTATCCAGTCTTCGATCCCAGCATAGTCGGGCTGAAGGTCGAAATGTGCCGCGTTGTCGTCTCGGACTGGTTTGGTTTTGATTGTAAACTCGTGATAGTTCATCTCGAAGTTCTCTTTCATTCCAGCTGTATCCGATATTGCGTTTTGAAGATCATAGACTTTCTGTGAAGTAATTTACTATCGATAAGAATATTCATAACTTTAATTACAAGTCATTTATTAAATACATAATAAACTAGCTGTCCCGGCAGACATTCTTCTGCCCTATTTCTCTAAAACAAAGTCACATTGTTTTTTTTAATGTTAATAGTTTCCCCGTCAGATTTTATTCTGCCAAAACCTATTGGCCTGTCGGCTGTTTTATGAAAATTGTTTGAAGGAACCTGGCCTTAATGCTATATGTATAAAAATTGACAAATATTGACATTATTGAATTTTTATACGTCACTCAATTGTTTTGCCTTCCCGGAACCCGTCCACTAACATTTAAACTTTATGGTATGGTGTTAAAGTTGAAATTGACTTTTAAATATTGTGAGCTGAGATAGATTAGTGGTTGATCTACTTTGTACTTAAGGTATATGCCATGTCTTTTTTTATATCCCGGGGGATAATCCTGCATAGGACCTTCAGGGACGCTGTGAAGGCAGCGATCCCGGTGTGTCAGACTCCTACTGACTAAAAACCCCCGGGGTGTCCCTCTGATTGCTCCACCCGGGCCTGTGAAACCAAATTCATCCAGACGTCCAGGGAACAAAAAGCCGTCTTGAGGCTACCTATCTGGGAGGGTGTATGCCATGTCTAAGATGACCAGTACCGCAGCTGATTGTTGTTCTCAAGGCATAACGGATGCCATTTTGTTTAGATGACATGCGACGGTTTTCGTTATGATTTTTTTATTCACCGGTCACATTCTCTACTGAATCTGGAAAACCCACAGGTGCGTGCCAGATCTCTTACTATCATTTGAATTTTGCATAAAGGTGATGGGTTTTTATAATCCCGCACGGGTCTTTATAGTAAAGACTGACTATATTATTAAAATGAAAAGAATAAGAATAAAATAATGTCTTCATACAAACCTCTTCATCCAAAAACGCATCAGGGTGTTGCAGCAAGGTGTCATATATTTTTAACAAATGTTCAGCACTTTCAATTCTGTCTTTAGGCTGCCCCGCTGAAGAGAGAAGATAATTTAACATCTCCTTAGAATGGTGCAGTGGGAGGGTCCCTTCACCAGGATGCGAGGGTAGGGATCGCAGGACTGCTCCGTACTGGCGAGCCACGTCCGACACATTACCCCATGAATAGCCGTAGGATATTCGGCTAAACTGAAAAATACACTTATTTTAAAGCATTTTTTCTTGATCCTTCATGTAGATATTTTAATACAGTGGTACAGTAATTTGACTACCTTACTTTACCACGTCGAAAGTTAAATCCACGGACGCGAGCAATATTCAACCCTTTGAGTCAAGTCTCATTATCTAACTCTTCCTCTAAATTGAGAGGAGCTTTTTATTTTGTCATATCTTTAATAATAAAAGAAAATTTATCTTGAACCGATTTTTCCAATAAAATTCTTAATTCAATTTAGGGTTTGGAAGGCCTTTCACAAATATCAAAGCTATTACCGGTTCGGTGAACATTCTCGTTTTATTCAAAAATGTATTTGGATAATATTTCCTTGTTATAAATTTTAGAGTTTAATGAAGTCGAAATTTTGACATGAATGATTTTACCTGTTCATAAATATCTTTCAGTGAATCAGCTACACATCCAGAGAAGTCGGGTAGTATCCATTTCACCCCATGCTGTCCAGTTTTAGGTTCACAAAATCTACAACAACGAGAAAATTTTAAACTATTCGGAAAAATAATTTACCGATCTTGAACTGTCAAGTTCAATTACAAATTGATTGGGAGATTGAAACAAGCGATGCCGTATAATGGTATAAATCACATACAGATAAGATGTAATATCTAGTATACATCTCATACATATAGAAAGTTTAGCGATTATATTATTGTATTACCAAAACTCATGAGATACAAAATACAAAGGTACGTTTAATTGCAAATAGATTAGTTATTTCTCGGAATTAAGCCACAGCGTTAGGGCTGTGGTCGTTAATAAGGTACCATTAAACAGGCATAACATTTTTTTACAATAATTTCATTAATGTGTTGCCAGTAAGATGTTTTGTATTATATACAGAGATGGGCAAAATGTAATCTGATTAATGATTAACGATTACAAAATGTAGTAGTAATTTTAATTTTCTTGCTCTGTAATCATGATTAAATTCATTTAAAACATTAAGAAATCATAAATGTGTATGCAATCTGGGATTCTGTAGTGTTTAAAACATAGATGAGCAAAATGCAGTTATATTAATGGTAAAAAACGTAAAAAGTGATCGTAATAATTTTTATTAATCTGATTACATTTTGCCCATCTATGAGTATATATCTTATTTTAAGTTGTCTGTGGCAATGAGTACAATAGTATGTTTTTTACCTGGTTGTCTCTCCTGTGTGACCAGGGGGACAAGAAGCTGAAGCATGAGCGCCTGGAGCTGTTTTAGGCCACCGCAAGCCGTGTGACGCGTCACTATCGCAAGCTTCATCAGTCACACCCAACGCCCACATTGTTACCCCTTTGGAATTTGTCCCAGCAACGGACGACACTTGGCACCTAAATTCGCCCGATTTCTGTAAAGACAGTTCTTTTTAAACATAAATTTAGAATTTATTTAGAGTCCGACCGAAACTGGTTTTCCGGCCGAAACCGAAACCGAAACCGAAATTTCGGCCGTGGCTTCAGTTTCGGCCGAAACCGAAACCGAAACTCACGTGGTCAAGTATAAAAGTAAACGTGGTCAAGTAAAAAAATGAAACAAAAACTTACATGTAATCAGTACCATCAAAGCATAACCTATAAAGAATGTTTACGTCGGGTGATAACGCACTGACTAAGTTGTGTTGCTATAGAGCAATGCGAATTAGATCCGTCAACTGTCGTCTAAACGACGCAGTTACACTCCGACGCAGCCTTGAGTTTCTTTCGGCGTTTCTTCTCAAGGTAGTCGCTTCCGAAACGCTAGTAGATCACCGTTAGGTTTCGTATTTCTGGCTGGCGGTCCAAGTCGAGGTTCGTACCCACAGGGGTGCCCTTGCATTGCCACCCAACCCATAAATTGCCGGCTGAGCACCCTCAGTGTTCGCCCACCCGCCCGGTTAAGTTGTGAAGACCTTTCCCGGTCAACAAACACGCGTAAATTCGAAAAAAAAAGCAATGCGAACGGCGCACGAATCCTGAACAGGGCCGCCAGCGTCCGTCAAAGCGTTGCCGCGAGAAACGAAGCTAGGCAAGCATGTACGACAACTACCGAAATCAGTTTCGGTTTCGGCAAAAGTTTCGGCCAATTTTGGCCGAAACCGAAACTGCCGCCGAAACTTGATTTTTGGCCGAAAATCGGCCGAAACCGAAACCGAAACCGAACTTTCGGTCGGACACTAAATTTATTATAAGAAGATACAAGAACGAAAGACGTTTAAACAAAACCTTGTGTATTGTAAATTTACTGCAGTAATTAATATGAAAAAAAAGTCACAAAGGTCCCGCATTAGTCAATTGTGGCGTTAATATTGTACTCAGAAAAATGTTGTAATTTTTAAGCTAAGCCAAGAGGTTTATTACAATTTTCTAATCCCTTTGACAGAGCTTTTATGTTACTTTGGATTTAACTTTAATATATTAGTGTCGTTTTCAACGTAATTATTAAATGTCCGAAACATTCAAGAGTGAGATATTTGATTATTTTTGCCACTTTTAATAATCTAATAAGAAATAGCACAGATTAAGTTACTAGAAGATTACTAAATTTAGCTACTTCGCAAATGGTTGTACCTGGACATTGTAAAGTTTTAGGACACTGCCAGCAGGATATAGATCCTCCCACACTTCCCGACCTGGTGCCAGTGGTAACAAGGTTCTCTCCCTTGCCCAGCTGAACCCCAGGGCTCCGTGGACTCGGCTGGCTCCTGCCAAACACGTGATGCTTACGTTGTCTCCCTGAAAATGTACGTTTTCTGAGTCTTAGGATATTCAGGAGCAGTTTTATATTATCTCTGCAAGTGTTTATAGACATATTAATTGTAAGTTTTTTATTATTTTTTTGAAAAAATATTTAGCCGGTAACTTTTTATTACAAAACCAATTTCAATAATTATTAAGATTACATATAATATAATTAAATGTATTGCTATTACATACAACTGTAATATGATTTTTAATCAGTATATCTATAAATGAAATACCTTGGATTTTTTTAAATATTAAAATATTTTTATAAGTGACAATAATGGCAAATACAGTTATTGTGCTTAAGAAGATACTCGTAAATAGAAATTGGAAATGAATAAAATAATATTTATTACAGTTTTTAAGGACTGGTATACTTTGTCAAACTGTACAATGTTTACTGATGAAAAACTGTTTTTTTGCAATTTTTGTTTTTTACAAAATGAGTGATTACACATTTGTTAGGCAAACGCGGAATATCATCGGCCTCATCTTGACTTTCCAGCAGGTGTACCGCCTGGGTACTGCCTGTAAATTATGCAAGAGCAGAGTATATATATTTAAATTGTAGATATTATTGCTTTTTTACCTTATTAACAGTCAACGTGGAAGGCACCAGTTTTATATCAGGTGGTCTGAGTACAGACAGTCGTAATGCTCGACAGCGACGTCTGCCGGCATCGTCTGCAGCACAGGACCATTTGCCACCGTCCATTTTCATCGCTTCGGAGACGCCTAGCACTGACATTCGACGGCCAAGAGCATCTTCGGACACTGTTCTCGTCCAGATATCTCTGAAATTAAAATCAATTACTATATTAGTCTGTAGAAGAAGAAAACTGTAAAGTTGAGAGTTTGTATTATTACAAATCACTTTTAGCCTGGGTGGTCGTTGGGTGCTAGTGAATAGTATCCGACAGGTTAGCCCGTCATTGTGACACATTTTAATCTATTTCTTATAAATTTAGAAGCCTTCAGTTTTATATATATTATAATATCTAGAGTTTGGTCTCCTACCGTAAAATTTTAATGCCAGCGCAACAATGGCAAATGTACTTGTAAAACGGACCGTCATTTTTGGATTGTGATGTACTTATTATCAGGTCAGATGATTGCATCGTACGACAAAATGTAATCAACATTTTAGAGGAGAAATTTACAATTAAAATTGTTAATGTTAAAGAATGTTAGTTTATTTAACATTGAAATTGTTCAAAGGCTTACATGTATAAAATTACGAAGGCGAACTTTGAATCATAATGGGTTTAAATTCTTAAATACCGAATATATACATTATTTTATGTTGAAGATATAAATGAATGAAGATGTAAATACACTTGAAATTGATAACCACAAATTATTTTACCTAGTCGATGGAACTGATAAAATCTAAATGAATATTTCCAATATAACGTACCATGAAATATAAGCAAAGGGTTGCTTTATAAACATTGGTATTGATATTTGCAAATAAAAGCAGTTCTCAAAGCACTTTATCGCTTATTCTATCCACATATGCAAAGTAGGTATGAACGTAAGTAATATACCACGGATAAGCTCAAGCTGTGTAACACGGCACAGGGTGTCACGTAGTCATAAGCGACGCTGCAGCGTAGGCGGAAAATTTATCTCATTTCTTATAAATTGAATCGTGTTTACGTGGGATTAGAAGTAATGTTCTTGCAAAGAAGCGTGAGTTGTTTGGTCTATACTTGGTATTTGATTAAATACTAATGTTGTTGTACATTCTCAGGATAAATGTAGCTAATAGATTGTAATTGATGGAATTATGTAGGAAGGTTAAATAATTATTATATCTAGCAATTCATTGAAAGCTATTATGCTTTTGTTATTAATTAGAGGCTAAACGTTAGTGATATTGCTACATTTAATGATATATACAACAATCAAATGTACTAGTATTTGTTATAGTGACCAAGTGAACAAAATAATAAATCAGTTCATTGTGGTTTTTCAATACACATACGAATATGCAGGTCTGTTAGAAGGTTATTTTTTTATACCATTAATTTGAGATTAACGATAAGTTTGAATATAGGATACATTGTGCACAATATATAAGTTAAAATTAAATAATATAAGACGATTTTATTAATAAGAGAAAACACTGAATAGTATATTTGTAGAATATGTTCACTGGCATGTAATTTTCTAGATTATATTATGGTAATATCTACTAAATGTAATTAATTTGATTTATATAAAGAGTATATGTATAAAATAATCGCTAACGCTTCTGCTCGGTTTGCAAGTTTTAGTCTTACCACTTATCTTAAGCCGGGAGTTAGAAGCGCCGAAAATACATAGGAGGCACGTGTTTCGCTTTGTGGAACCGCTCGGGAAATTAAAATATACATACGTTTAAAACGATATTCTTGTTTAATACTCGAAGTACGGAGCAAAATTATCTTTCAGCTAAGAACAGAAATTTGGAGTTTGTTTAAAAATATTTCTTACGGCCCTTCTGTGCCATAACTAGACTAGTTGATGGACTTCTAGCGTTCCTTTTGAAAAATACTACAATATTTTACAACTGCCTATTACATTAGCTTATCTTCAATAATATTAACTTTTAAGTATGGTTTTCCATTTCGGATAATAAGAATAGGTATTACGATACCGATTCTTATATTAAGGTGATGTCATTTTAAGTATTAGGACCAAGTTAATTTTTGAATATTTTAAATACGAGTATCAGTGAAAAATTACATTTTTACCAGTTCTGTTGGAAATCGAACGAATTTTCACACATTTGCAGAAAAGATCTTTAAATATAGACGATTTCAAGCATTCATGAAACATCCGTTTGCTGCTTTGTCATAAAATCGTCTTTAAAATTAAGGTCCTCTGGATTTTCCCAGATTAAGTACGGATTTAGACACCATATGCTCACCAGTGTAGGAAAACATTGTGACAAAATCCTCATGGCACCCAATAAAAATGTCATGGTTAAGTGCCCTAATAACGGCGATTAGCTGCGCTACTGGTCACGTTGGAAAGGGAAATAGGGTGACGATATTATATTATTTAAAATTAAGAAGAATTTCTGCGATACTGTGTTTAAAATGTATTTTTACGAAACTATGAAGCTTAGTTTTACCTTGTTGTTCCGTTGAAGTTAATCTTCACGCCATCTTTAAACCAGGTAAAAGCGATGTTTGGAGACCCATACGCCATACAGCTCAGAATGAACTCTGACCCTTCCCATACTTCTGGTCGCTGGTTAACGATCAGAGCCTGTAAAAATATTTCGAATGAATTATTCCTTTTAGCTTGAGTACGCCTAGTGATTCATATATCGAGGGGTGAAAGGCTATTTGGCTTAAGCGACATTTTTTGATGATATAGTAATATATATAAACTAGCTGTCCCGGCAGACCTTGTTCTGCCCTATTTCTCTAAAACAAAGTCATATTGTTTTTTTTAATGTTAATAGCCTCCCCGTCAGATTTTTTTGAAAATTGTTTGAAAGAACCTGGCCTTAATGCTATATGTATAAAAATTGACATTAATATTTATACGTCACTCAATTGTTTTGTCTTCCCGGAACCCGTCCACTGACATTTAAACTTTATGGTATGGTGTTAAAGTTCAAATTGACTTTTAAATATTATTACGAATTTTTTGTATGAGAATATAGAAAAGTGTTGTTTTTAGACTTTTTCAGACAATTTTTTTAATTTTTCTGTCCGTAATAACCTTCCCCAGACTTCAACAAACACAACAAAAAAGAAATCAGTCAAATCGGTTTAGTCGTTCTCGAGTTTCGCGCTTATCAAGACATAGCTGATCCGGCAAACGTAGTTTTGCTATATAAGTTATTGTAATATCTTCTATGATGTTCATTGAAATTAAGTGATGTCAAAGACAATTTTGTTCATAATTAAATACTCTTAATCAACAAAGCATTTATTTGGATAAAGATTAATATTATTACGTTGATACAACTCTTAACAAATAATGCATTAATTTCGACCAAATTTGTTTACCATAAAAACGGTTCTAGTGACTTTATCTTAAAAGATAAACATATACTGTCGCGGAAATTTTTTTAGATCATCTCAAGAGGAATAATTCTTTCTTACATATATTTTTGGTATCTTGAACCGTTTTTGCAGCGCACGCAATGGAAGCCCTCAAGGATGAAAAATTTTGCCCGTTTTTTTCACATTTTCCATTATTTCTTCGATTCTAATAATTGCATCGTGATGTTATATAGCCTATAGCCTTCCTCGATAAATGGTCTATTCAACTCAAAAAGAATTTTTCAATTCGAACCAGTAGTTCTAGAGATTAGCGCGTTCAAACAAACAAACAAACAAACAAACAAACAAACTCTTCAGCTTTATAATATTAGTATAGATATATTTTCGGAATCAGCGTTTTTTACCGATTTCAAATATATATATATATATAACTAGCTGTCCCGGCAGACCTTGTCCTGCCCTATTTCTCTAAAACAAAGTCACATTGTTTTTTTTTAATGTTAATAGCTTCCCCGTCAGATTTTATTCTGCCAAAACCTATTGACCTGTCGGCTGTTTTTTGAAAATTGTTTGAAGGAACCTGACCTTAATGTATGTATAAAAATTGACAAATATTGACATTAATATTTATACTTCACTCAATTGCTTTGTCTTCCCAGAACCCGTCCACTAACATTTAAACTTTATGGTATGGTGTTAAAGTTCAAATTGATTTTTAAATATTATTACGAATTTTTTGTATGAGAATATAGAAAAGTGTTGTTTTTAGACTTTTTCAGACAATTTTTTTAATTTTTCTCTCCGTAATAACCTTCCACAGACTTCAATAAGCACAACAAAAAAGAAATCAGCCAAATCGGTTCAGCCGTTCTCGAGTTTCGTGCTTGTACACATTTAACGATTCATTTTTATATTATAGAAGATAATACATGTTATTTTTGTTTGACTGCTTGGAATATAAAAATGTATAATATATAGTATTATGTCACCAAAAAATGTCGCTTAAACCAAATAGCCTTTCACCCCTCGATATCTAGTTATATTCTGTCGTGGTATTTGTGAGCTGGAATGGCGACGGTGAATGTCCAATCCATTCTCGTTTCTTGGTAATCCTTGACGTTCTTCAACAACATTGTACTTGTACTTTTCATCAGATGCGCTGTAGTAATTTTGTAGAGCCAGTATAAAAACATGAGGGTAAAGATAGAAATGACACTAGGTAATATAGAACAAGACTACACATAGAATAATACCTATTTATTGTTAGATACTAAACCTTTCTCAAACTTATGGAACTCTATTCAGACTGTATCAATGACATTTGTCATAGTGGAATATGCCAACCGCAAGACTTCGCAACAGCCTAACCATCTTTGTGCCCAGGTTGGTTGCTGGTAAAGGAACTTGAGTACGTGGGGTTACGTTGACGGTGGAAACGATATAGGAGGTGGCAGATGTGGAACCACATAACGATATCGCATTTACTTTCATGCTGCTTAACCCTTTATGGCGCCGTGTTGTATTTCTGCAACATACCACTCAAATAGAAGCAACAATAAAATAAATGCCGACAGACTGACTTTGCTTGGTGTTATACGGCACCAACAAAGCATTCTTACGATTTAGTGACAATTCAGCTCACTAGATGACGAGACTTGTAGGTAATGATGTTTCATTGTAGTGTCGAACGAATACACGCCTGTTTTCAGGTTTTCAATTTCATTCACGAAAAATTAATTCTTGGTGAAATACTAATATTTGACTGTTGAAATTTTTGTAAGTAAACGGTAAGAGGATGTTTTTTAATAATCTGTTCCTAATTTTAAGTTTAATGATTTAGTACTAATCTAATGTTCCATTTCTAGTACATGCAAGGTTTTTAAGAATTATAAACGATACATTTTTAATATTTTTATAATTATTATTTTCGTGAGCTATACACTATTTACCACCTAGTTTTTACAAAATTAACAAATTTAACGACCTTGCGCCATAAAGGGTTAAGTATTGTTTACCTGAGCTTATAAGGGTTTCATTGCGACCTCCGATGATAAGGTTATAGATCTGGTATATTCATACCATTTGAACTAAGCCGTCGATACGCAAGAACAAGATTAAACTTCGCATAAATAAATTCTTTGATTTATTATATAAACTAAAACAATATCTTCTATAACTGTTTCCATAAAACATAATATGGAAATGCACTTAACCTAATCTTTACAAGGCAGTGGCAGAGAGGGGAAGTAATTTATTAAACAGATGGTGCCAAACGGATATATTAATCGATAGAGGCATGGTATGTGCCAAAATAGAACCTCCTGTTAGTACATGTATCTTATCTATAATATTACAACGAATATATAAGTTCAGTACAGTAAAATGCTATTACCCAAATTGCCTCATACAATTATTAAAAAGAAAAACGAATGAAAACGTCAAATGTATAAATAGGATTGGTAAAGCAGGTAAGAAATAGTACATCTAACGTTTGTGATTCTGTCTGCCCTGCTAATGGTTCAGGGTTTCGACTCTGGTACGGTTTTTTTCTTGATAGGGATATTTGTTTGTTTTGAAGCATAGTATGTATATATATATATATATATATATATATTTTTTTTCTATTTATTTAAGGGACTTTTGTGTCGAGGCACATGCCAGCCTCATCGTAACCTAAAACGCGATACTAACCTTTATTTCTGGTGGGGAGCCATCAGCCTGAACAAATCTTTTGCTTCGGCTGAGTAAGATGTCGCTAAAATTCCGCAGAACAAGCCTACATCAAATTTGTTCAGGCTAAAGGCTCCCATCAGAGAATCTTTTGCAGACTGAGATACAATGTATATATTTAAGTATCTTTGTCAAACAGCCATAGTGCAAGCGCATGCGTAGTTTGCACTGTTGGTTTTTGAAGTGGTAGGGCGATTGCACGAATCGGGTCGTGACCACAGTGCACAAGTGCAAAGAACGTCATAGTGACTCGCTTAGGCCTGTCGCGTTACGGAATCAGCTTGTGTATATGCAGTTGTTCATATACTTAGAGACCTTCTGTCGTGGTGTATGAGGGCCGACAGCAATGGCAAATGTCAACGGATTTTTGTCCCTTGGTGATCGTAGCTGTTCTTGGACTACATTGTCCTTTCCGTCATGTGCACTATAGTCACTTTGTAGAACCAGCATAAAAAAAGTGCTAAGTCGGCGTGTATATTGTTGTTTTACTCGGACAAGAATAAATAATGAATATCTTGATGAGGGTTTATGAAATAATATGACGTAAAAAGTATAAATCTCTTAGGTATATCCTTTATTAATTAGTGATGATGTTGAATTTTTTATAATTTAAATACGCTTCTTCACCAACTGATTATGTAAGGGTAAATTTAGATGATGAAAGCGTCCCGATTTTAACTTGCAATATAATCATATACGATTCTCGCATCCGTTATTTTTATTTGATATACGTAAACAATTTTTTATACAGAGGTCATAAATTCCTCGGACATTTTCTTGAAGACTGGGTAGGGGAAACTCCTCTTGACTAAACAGCCCTAAGAATTGAACAATATTGTCATAATATTATACGACGCTGGAGTTAGTAATGAAACGTGATTCAGAAATCTTTGTAATTTTTCAGCCGCATCATTTGGAATTTGATTACATTATACAGAGGGGTTCTTTTAGCCTAAATTAGGAAAGACATCCCCGCACAATTCTTGAGGTGTAATTTGTATAATTTGACGGCGTTTCTTAAGCGGACTGCATAAGTTATACTAGAGGTTTTTTCACAAATAACATCTTCGTTTTCGTTGTCTTCTATGTTACAGGGATTTCAACTGTATGTTCTTTGATATAAGCGAGTTTTTCTAAAATTACATAGTGGATAACTTATCCTTTACAATTTTTTTGAAGTTGTAAGAATTCAATTATGTTAGAAGTAATTTTTGGAAATATCAAGATTTTGTAAGTCGTTATTGCAACGATGTCGATTGTGTGACGATAGATCTTGTGATTTTTTTTTATTTATACTAGCTTAACAAAGTATACCTATAATACATTTAATGCATTTGTAAAAGCGACCGTAACTATTACACCAGATGTTATATTAGTTATATCATAATCCAAAAACTGACTATAACTATCGGTGTACTATTTAATGGCACTCGAAAGTCACCATGGTAGACCCGTACTGCCAACATTTTCTTATACACATCTTTTAATAATAATAATGTATTGTATTTTATATGTATTTATTAATAATGTATACTAATATATAAATGTGACAAATAAATAATATAACAATTAAATTCGCGGCCTGTGTATCAAGACTAGTGTTTAAAGACTTGCAACCTTGTTGCATCCTCTCCCTTCCATAACATTCAATCCTTTGTATATTATACCTGTTATTGTACCTCATTATGTGAAAGAGAGCAACTACCAGAGTTTCTTGCCGGCTCTTCTCGGTAGATTCTGCTTTCGGAACCGGTGGTAAATTCGCTTTGCTTTTTTTTGATGATTCAAATGTGCTTGGAAGTAGGCTTATTTGAATAAAGTTATGTTTCATCCATTCATTCATTCATTCAACAGAACCATATGTGCGGGTCTAAAAGTCACTGCTTTACAGTAACTCATTCCCCGGCTAGGACTAAAAAGTTTTCTAATTCTTATTTTCACCGAGCTGTGGAATAGACTATGATACTTACTTATTTTACCTTTTTATATTCCGTTATTAGACCTTGTTGTATACAACACATATAAATATTGCAACATGAGATTCCATAAAATGTACTAAGTTACTATAATACTTTTATTTAACAGTCTACCAGCGGGAGTGTTCCCAAAGGCCTATGAAATCGGGCCCTTTAAATTAAACGTAAAGAGATATTTGTGTCTCTCTTTGCTGTTGAAAAGTGTTCAGAACCATTTCGTTTGAACAAACTATAGAAGTATAGTTAAGAAAGCGTTAAAAGTCTTTTAAATGACCGCGGAAAAATCGCATTTCAAACAATTAAAGTTCCCGTAAGACCATAAACGTGAAAGTTTGAGGAAGAGTAACGAGGCCATCCCTTATCTGGAGCCGGCCGGGAAACTTTCGGGTACTGATTGAGATGGTTACACTTTTAACAGCTGCGCCTTGCTGAGGAATTCGTCCAGTTAATAGGTAAATTAAGCGGGAAACGTTGCGGAACTTTTACAACTAAGAAAGGTCGTGAAGTTTATGAAGGACAAATTACAAGACACAAACTAACTGAAGAAAAAACTGTGCACTGTGCATTGTAAATGTTTAAAAAAGTAAGTGTTGGAGAATGTCAAGTATATGTTGCTTTAATTTAGTACAATATATCAGTAATATTTTTCTTCTCGAATAATATCGTTTTATTATATACTAAGCAATACTTTAGAATCGATTGTGAAGAGATTTTTTTTCTTTAAAATACACCTTATTTTCGAACTTAAAATATGTTAGACCAATATAATTATAAAATTAATGAACTTCAATTTTCTTCAAATCAGACATAAAATAAAAAGGGTAGTGTTTGAGAATTGTGTTTGAATAAAAAGATTTGTTGTTTGTCGTACGTATAATTGAATTTGAATGATTTTAATACACCGGACGGTTGGCGCTTAAAATTCCGTAAACATAAAAAGACGCAGATTGCAATTCTGCTACAATTAATTTGTCAGTGCGTCAACAGGTAGATTCTTTGATATTCCACTTCCAATAGAGTTTAAAAAATGGTAGTAAATTTTAAAAATCGGTTTAAAAAATTAAAATTAAAAATCGGTTAATTTTAAAGTAACAACTAAGAAAATTAGTATTACATTTTATTTGTAAAACAGAAAGGTGTCTCTACGTCTGTAAAGTATCAACACCTCATTGTAATTAGGGATTTTTACGCTGGGCCGTTACAGCTTGTAATATAAAATGAAAAGGTTAAAAAGTCATTAAATCGGACATACTACGTAGAAACTTTCTTTAATTATAAATTGTATTGTATTTATAATCAGTACGTAACATACGCATTTCATTATCACCGGCTTTATGTTCTTGTCATATGTGCATTGGCTCAGTAATAGTATGTTAGGTTTAATGAAGCAAATTGTAATCGCTTGCGCAAACTATCTGAGACAACTTATTTGACATGCAAAATAGGATTGCAAAGCGTTTTAATTAACTATTATAATTATTTAGTATTGATTTGCTACGAGATCGACTTTAATCTACAGTAGACAATTGTAAAGACCGTTATAGTGACTCGCTTTGGCCTGTCGCGTTTCGGGATCAGCTTATGTATTATATCCAGTAACTCATACCTTGACATCTTCGGTCTTGATATATGTGGGTCGAAATGATGACGGAGACTGTCAATGGAGTACATCCTTTAATAGTCACTTTCGTTTTTGGACTACACTGCACTTACCATCAGGTGCACTGTAGTCACATTGTCGAGCCAGTGTAAAAAAAAATGCTCTTTGTATATATTTTATTTTTATTTTGCCTCTTACGTTCAACTTTGTATTTTAATTAACAATAACAACTAAAAGCTTTTAGACATGGCATCAAGAAATACAGCGAATATTAGACCATGTCCTTTAATTAAAATATTTTGCTTATTAACTGCTAACTAAATGAAGAGCTGAGTTAATTTAGTTGATAAAATCCATTTCATAGAAATGCTTGGGAGCAGATTAAAAGTGCGAATACAAATTTAATGGATAACATATACTGTAATGGTTGAGAATTGGCACTATAAAATCGATCGAAAGTACGTCGCAAGAATCATATTTAATTAAAAAAAAAAAAAAAATGGCCTCAACTTTAAAGGCCTATATCCCAAATAATATTAATTCTGTTGCGTAATTTTTTGCGACTTTTTCAAAACCTACAATTATGTAGACTATTAATTTAATCTAAGTTTTATGGTTTAGCATACACGCCATCTAAGCAGACTAAAAACGTCTTTTCGGGCCTAATGTTCAAGATTTCTCTGCAATATTAACTTAATTTATAAAGTCTCTGCAATATATTATGAAAATGACAATGAGAATCGTCACAAGGTCAGCTGTTTAATTGAAAACATATAAACATATACACTGACATACAAAAATATCGACTTCAATTACTATGTAAGATTTAGTAAACTTACATGTAAGCTAAGAGCTGGTTGCATATCGAAGTGTAGCGTGGCTGGAAGAAGACGCAGGCGATCGGCTCGGGTCCGCATCGCGGCCAGGCGAGCCAGCACTGCGCGAAGGTTACCAGCCTCTCGCCTGGGCGCCCACATCCTCAACCAGACCGTCCTCGCGTTGTTCGTATCTACAGAACTGAATTAAAACGAGTATTCATATATTATTTATGTAGGCAAGAGAGCTTCAATATTAATATTAGTATTACTAAGCACCATAATCCGTTTTTATATATTTATATATCTTTTTAATAATCATGTACGCAATATAATTTACAGTCTATCATTTAGATACTCATCTACAGTGTAGTAACATTTGTCAATAACCATCCGCTTCCGCATCCGCTATTATATTCGATATATTATATTTATTATAATTGTTATATACTCGCTGTATTAATTATATTCATTATTATCATCTTATAACAAAATAATTCTACAAGATTTAATATATTATTACAGGCTTTTTAATAATAGCTCAGACAATCCTGAATTATTTAAGTCAATTAATATTAAAGTTCCATTTTGTTTACCTGCTACATTTCGTTATCCTATTTCGGGATAATTGCTATAGAATAAACTTGGAACAACATTCTGCAGTACTAAAATCATACAGGCATTATAATGAGTCCGCCGCTAAGGAATCCATCATCGATATTTTTTCGGACTCACTGGCTTTGGTTTTTATGGAAAGTGTTTAATTTGTAGCTGTGTGTATGTGATCCTATCATTTTTCTTTGTTTTTAATTATTGTTAACGTATCTATTTCTTGGCTGACTAGGCGTACTGATGTTCGTTGAAGTAAAACCCTCATAGAATAGTCGTTGAGGAGTAGCAGGGAGCTTTTAGTAGACTCGTTGTGAGCTGGGCCGATAACATTTATAAAGTCTTGAGTAAATTTGGGCATGCGCGGCACAAAATAGATCCCTGTATGATAGGGAGGAAATTTATAGCCAGTAGTGGGTGCTAATTAGCTGTCGATGATGATGATAAGATTGAATTTAGAGTAAGGTTTTTATGATTAAGGAGCCTTTATCCTCTTCAGGTACAATTTTTTTAAATGTTACCGTTGTAATGTTTTCACAACACAAATAATTACAAACAAAAATGCCAAACGTACACATATGTGCCAATGTCCCTGAAGAGTTTAAAGAAGAATAAATTAGAGTAGAGTCATTTGTTGGATAAACGCAGTCTGTCCATTGCTCTCAACTTCACCTTCCATCAAGCTTCATTCAGGTCAAGTTTTTGCCTGTTTGTTAAAAATATTAGAGTCCGACCGAAACTGGTTTTCCGGCCGAACCCGAAACCGAAACCGAAATTTCGGCCGTGGCTTCAGTTTCGGCCGAAACCGAAACCCAAACCGAAACTCACGTGGTCAAGTATAAAAGTCAACGTGGTCAAGTATAAAAGTCAACGTGGTTCCAGTTCCATCAAAGCATAACCTCTAAAGAATGTTTACGTCGGGTGATAACGCACTGACTAAGTTGTGTTGCTATAGAGCAATGCGAATTAGATCCTTCAACTGTCGTCTAAACGACGCAGTTACACTCCGACGCAGCCTTGAGTTTCTTTCGGCGTTTCTTCTTAAGGTAGTCGCTTCTGAAACGCTAGTAGATCACCGTTAGTTTTCGTATTTCTGGCTGGCGGTCCAAGTCGAGGTTCGTACCCACAGGGGTGCCCTTGCATTGCCACCCAACCCATAAATTGCCGGCTGAGCACCCTCAGTGTTCGCCCACCCGCCCGGTTAAGTTGTGAAGACCTTTCCCGGTTAACAAACACGCGTAAATTCGAAAAAAAAAGCAATGCGAACGGCGCACGAATCCCGAACAGGGCCGCCAGCGTCCGTCAAAGCGTTGCCGCGAGAAACGAAGCTAGGCAAGCATGTACGACAACTACCGAAATCAGTTTCGGTTTCGGCAAAAGTTTCGGCCAACTTTGGCCGAAACCGAAACTGCCGCCGAAACTTGATTTTTGGCCGAAACTCGGCCGAAACCGAAACCGAAACCGAACTTTCGGTCGGACACTAAAAAATATATTTAATTCTCTTACCTGATATTCATGATTACGACATCATCGTCTAAAGTGATGTTAGATGTCCTTAGGTAGTTAGTTATCTGAAATTTTAAAAACCTTTGTTAGCTTATATCTTGTGTTAGCAAATTCCGTTTATATCTATGAGTTAAAATAGTACCTGCTTAACAACTTCTTGTGATATGTCAATATTGGGTTGGTCCACTACTTGAAGTCTTGTTTCAAATCGCGCCGAGGCTGTTCCAGAAAACAATATTATTTTCATAAGCAGGTACAATAAATGATGTTTTGTACGTAAAATCGGGGTTTTTGTCACTGCAATAAGCATATTAGTAAATATAGCTGCAGTGGCTTAGTAAATAAGGAATCGGTAGCCATACATTTAAATACAACTCTTTGACTCCCTTTGGCTGTCATGTTTCGAGATAAGCTTGTCTATACCCAGTAACTCAAATACTTAGAGACCTTCAGTAGTGGTATATGTGGGCCGACATGACGTCGGAGACTATCAACGGATTTTCATCCTTTCATATTTGCATTCGTTTTTAGACTACACTGTATTTATCATTAGGTGCACTATAGTCCCTTTGTCAAGCCAGTGCAAAAAGAATACGAATGGTCACAGGTTCAAATCTCGGCATACTATATGTCCATTTAGCACGGTCTTAAGCGTCACATGCTCGCTGATGAAGGAATGTATAATGAGGAAACCCGCATAGTATCTGATAAAAAATATATACGTAAGTGTCCTGGACACGGCGCCCAGCATCGATACTGATTATGATGGGTACAAAAGAGAATCGCAATGTGGGTACATCCGTTAATGTATTTCTGTTCAATCCGTAAGGGATATAGCGTGACGATGGAATATTATTAAGTAGGTGACAACACTATAAGAACTATGATTACCTAATTATAAACAACAAAACTTACAAACATCTGTCTCCCTCGGGTTACAATCGCAAGTTGTGCCTTTTTTACAAGCATCGGAGCATTCTTCAATGCCACACTCTAAAATAAAGTTATAATGTTATTAACCTTTGGCCACGACTTCCTTATATTAGCAATGCAGAAATATACCTGTTTAAGAAGAAACCGTGAGTATATTAAGTCAGTATATATCATAGTATAGTAGTCATTATATTGATGCTGTGGAGAAGACTATTTTAGATTATCTATCTAGATTAGATTACCAGTCTTCTGCCATTTTATAATTAATTTACGTATACCATAATTGTATAGTTAGAATTGATTATCATTTTTCTGACTTAATACAGTAACAGATTTTTGATTACCAAAGATCTAATGTAGTTTCTTGATGATCACATTCGTATGAAATAATAAAGGAGGGACTACAATATACTTGTATATAACTGGTCAATTTGAACCACTTTAATACATAAATATATGTCTATTTATAAGAAAATGGATGATCTGTTAAGATTACCCCAGAATCCCAAGGATTCTAAGAACCATAGGGTAATATATGTTTCACAATGAATTATAACCACGAAATGCTTGGTAAGCCAAAACGTCTCATTCTAGATCTTTATTAATTTCAAGGAAATAGCTCTCGCATTTCGTAAATGGCGGGGATAATATTGATAAATGATGCCAATGTTCAAGATATGGCAGTTTAACAGCATTTTCATATTATGTGGTTTCCTTGGGCGTTGACGATTAGACGTAAGGGAAAGATGAGGAACCTAATTTGCGCTTCAAGCTGATAAAAATAACTTAAAGTATCTCTTACAATATTTTTACAGCTATGTTAACTGCTTAAATAAACTACCCAGCGTTGCTCAGCATTTGTATGTTAACATTTTAAATCGAAACATCATAAAGGATTTGTAAAGGTTTTAAAAATGTACCAATACAGGTCATTATAAAATGTCCAATTAAATCCAAATAAGTCACAAAGAAATAAAGGGAATGATAGGACTATTTACTTACCTGGCGCTGCTATATGCGACTCGCAAAGATCCCCGGTGTATCCAGGCGCGCATATGCAGCTTACTGCTGCCGGCCCCATCTGTCTATTATACAATTATCTATGTATTCAATTAGCAACTTAATTTATATTTTTGCTTGTATATCGTGACTGGTAGCGTTGTTTCTAAGTTTGTAATTTTATTTAATAGATATGAATTCATTCGAATACTGCTTTAAGCCGATTATGGTTGATAAAAATCGTATTTTCAGGTAAGTTTGTGTATTCTAATATGGAAATTTAGTTAAATATTTCAATATTAATTGGAAACAAAATGTTTAATTTTTTATATGAGAACAATGTATTTACTCTTGTGATTTACTTATTATTGCATTAGGTGCTTATTTAAAATAAGCAAACACAACGTAAATAATCAATGTTTAGTGAACCAACTATTTGTAATTAATTTGTTACTAATATACGATTCTTCATTTGGTCACAGAAAATTGCAGTGTTGTGATGGTAATAATATAATTTATCTAAAAATAAGAAAATTTTGTTTTAGGGAGTAAGAAACTGAATATTTGCATGCCTGGGGTATATTACCTATGCTCGCCACTGATTTCAATGATTATATAAACTAAAGTGACAAAATATTACAGATACGAATCATGACGTAAAAACGGTATAGACCTTAACAAGTCAGTTAGTAAAAAAAAATTGTCGTTAACTATGATTTGAAATATACTGTCTGGTTATGAACTGGTTGTTGAACAACAATCAAAAAATGAATAGACTTCAAGCAACTGCAAGGTCTTGATAATGATTAATGAAAATTCAAATATGCCGAAAGTATAGTCGCATACATTACGCCTGTAATATTCATACTAAAAGCCTCTCAATTATGCTAAAGTGACAAGAATCTTCGAAGATAGGGGCCGTCTTATCACGTCAATTCCATTAGGCCCAGATTTAATCCTAGATCAAGATAGAGATTGCTTCGATATATTAGAATGCTGGCAGATTTTTAGGTTATTAAATATACATAATAAAGTTAATGTTTGAATGATTGATCGATTAAATGTATTGGAATTCTAAGGCTGAAATTTATAGACACAGGTTTAAGTTTGTTTAGACGTTACTAAAACATTGCAATTTATATTACTCCATGACTGTCAAAGGAATGGTAAGTCACTGATTTGTCAACATGGACTTGGTTCTGTGAATACTGTGGTTATAATCAAGTTCCTATTATATATTCAGTTTTTTGTCAAAACTAATTTATTTTTCGAGGACTTTGCTAAGCAAAGTACAAATAGCGTCTACTCAGCCTTAGTCATGTTTCTATTATTTTTTAGTATGAGAACATATTCGGTTCATACAAGGCAGTAAAAACAAACTATTTTGGGGAAAGATGTATCGTATTGAATATTATACAACATTTCAATTTTTATTTATTAATTTTGTATTTTTGTAATACATTTTTGTTTTTGGATGAAAATTGAATTTATAATAATTACAATAAAATTAATATTGATTTTTGAGACTTGCTCGAAAGAAAAAGATTGTACTAAATCCGACTATAACTACAATGCTCGAGCTGTCTCGATGCTTTTGAAATCACGTCCAATTATTTTTTCTTTCATTTTAACGTATTGTTATGCTATAAAGTATGAATTTGAAAATAAATTAGATTTATCGGGAAATATTCTTGTTACCAAAAATTCGACTTGTACCCTTATAATGGAAGGTTTCTTGGGAACACAATGTTAGGAAAATTTCATCAACTGCGACAAAGTAAGCTTGCCTTAAAATATTAAGTTAGCGGCGCGACGGTTATAAAACACGTTTTATCAAATCGTTATAATAATTGTTATAGAAAACGATAAAGATAAAATATTAACTCTATTGTAGCGTACAGAACGAAACAGCTTTAAAAGATAATCTAGCGTAAAATTATTTCGTGATAATATCACGAAGCGTATAATGAGAAAAACACGAATGGGCAACACGTTTATTATCATAGTATTTAAGTTTGTTACAGCCGTTTGTTATTATATCTGATAATAATACAGTTCAAAGAGTGATTTCAGAGTTAAATATATATTTAAACACGAAGAAAGCATTCTGAAATTCTGTGAATTTAACTTGTAAAGGAGAAAGTTAGTAGCAACATATTATAGAGCGGAATTCCGTCGCGGACGCGAAATTCGTTCTAAAGAGGAAATTGCACAACATTAACGTAAAGGAGAGTCCGCATCATTTGTAAATGAATGCGTTTTGTGATATAAATAAACTTTCTCGATATTGATAACTTAATTTAAACTGTAACTGTAAATAACTTTACATAAATAGGTCTATAACAAGCAATTATAAATCATTTTCTTTTTTTTGGTAACCTGGGGGAATAGCTTACATAGGGTCATCAGGGGCCGATGTGAGAGCAGCGACCCTCGGTATGTCAGACTCGTACTGCCTAAAACCCCCCGGGGTGTCACTCTAATCACTCAATCCAAGCCTGGGAAATCAAATTCGTCCAGTCGCCTGGAGAGCGAACAGCCTTATTCCAGCTTCCTCTCTGGGAGAGATGGGTGTAAAGAGCCCACGTCTCCAAACCTTTTTCACGAGCGGCTCGCCGGACCCTGGACACCATCTCCCTCTGCTCCGGGCAGCAGACTCCCTCAAGTCTACTGGTCGGAAAGCAATTACGAATCTCCAATAACATAAATCTATCAACGGATAGGAACGCAAGACCTACTGAGAAAGCCGGCAAGAAATTCTATTAGTCGTTTTATTTATTCAAAATATTGTTCCGTAGATGCAAATTAAATTGAAATGAATGTCCTGTGAGAAACAGTATATATTACAGCCACCAGCTCCGGATCTTGAAATTTTTAGAAGCATGGCAAAAATTACCGTTTGCCACATCCTGTTCTTTTATCTTTAGTTCTCAATTATATAGATTAATCCTATCAAAAATGTTTACAATACTATTTGTAGAGATCTTTCTGATCTATAATTTTTGAAAAAATTACATTATCATTTATCACATAAAGATAGAAATATTCACGAAAGAAAAAATTGGACCTTGAATTATTTTACGTGATATCGGTATCTTATGACACTTTTGAGTTAACTTTTAAATCAAATTCTTATAAAAATCGGTCTATTTCTTCATGGACAGGTTTAAGGTTGGTTCACTTTTTAAGATATATTATTCAGCGAGTACGCTGGGTGGGTGGTGGTGAGTACACTCGACTGCCACCGTTAGAATATGACGACCTAGGCACGGGCCCCAACATGCCCTTCCCTAAATCCGGGGCTGGCCGCCACGCATTCTTATCAGCCAGACATTCATTGAGAGTTGCAATTTACTATAATACATAAAGTAACGTTATTGCTTTTTGTTTCTAGCTTGATGGTATGTTATTCTAGTTTTGATGAACTATTTATTACCTGCAGGTGCCTCCATTTTTGCACATGTTGGACGTCCTCGGGCACAGCGGGCCGATACCGCAATCCGGCCCGGAGTATCCATCAAAGCAGGCGCAGTAAAATTCCCTGTGAGGCGAAATATATTGCGGATTCAGTGGCAAATTTACCGAAATATACGAACAGATATCCATTTCGAGACTATTATGAAGATGGAAACCCTATTTTTACGAATGTGTCTACGGATTCAGCGATCGAATGAATAACTGTATATAATTGAGACCTCCCTAGGAAAACTATATCGGGTTATTGATTTGACAAGTTAATACCTATATTGCTGAGGCTTTTGATAACCTCCTAAAGAGGAAACCGGATACAATCACAAATTAATCTCTCTCTTTTATCCTTGAGCCACCTAATACTAAGCAAAGTAAGTTTCGTGCCGTGGTGGTTGGCGGCAGAATAGAATAGCACCCTCCTCTTCTTGCTGAGGTGTCGTAAAAGGCGACTAAGGTATCTCTTTAACACCGCTATTCAACCAGGTGTTCAGAGAAGGAAAACTCGACCAAACCTGCATTCTGCTCCCTCCCGAGCGTACTGGTTCTCCATTCCATCGGGAGTGAGGGAGTTCGGACGAGAGAGTGCTTCTCTGGCTGCGCGTCCAGTTGTGCACTTAAATATCTCCTGCGCAACTGGCTGTTTCCGAAAACTGGAGCTCGATTTTCTTAATCGGTGTTGAAACAGTCGCCATGGCCGAATCCGGCTAGGAAATCATCATCATCATCATCACTAAGTAAAGATTATTCTTCTCTCGGGTGTTCCGAGCTTTATTTAATCAGTTTCACCCTCCCAACCTTACCCGAACATAGGTTTATCTGGTCAGCTGTCTGTGTCTTAGGACTGGTTCGTAGTCTCCACTAGAGCACTTTCTTTCCCCACTTATTATCGGGTCTACGACATTGTGGCTCGCATATCTACACTTCATGTTTAATTTCTGTTTCTTATATACGCACGAAAAGGTTCGCTTCTACATTCATCATGCGAACAACTGAGAAGTGGAATATGGTTTTAGCTAAGTTATTTCCATGTTCTTATGACTTGGAAGCCTTTAAGAGAAGAGAATAAGCGTTTATTGGGTGGAGGCGTTTCCATGTAAATCCAAAAAAATCTACGTTTATAAAATCGATGTATTTAAAAAAAAACAGTGGCCATTGTCATTAACCGGGACGTTTAATTTTTTGATGAGAAACATCTACATATTTTAAAGCAACAATGACGTAATCTTTCAAAAGTTAACTAAGCTTATATATAGTGCTATATCACGTTGACAACCTGTCATTGCTTCTGTCGAGCCTTTATCCTCGCTTGCACTAAATTTTCACGATCTATTGACTCCCTTAATAGCTTCCGGGGAAATCTCGCTGATAGCTCCGCAGCGTTTTATAGCAAAATATAAGTTAATTAGGTATTTTGTGATTGAAAATGTAAAGGCGCGGGATCTGCTACTGATTCGAAGATAATGTGTTTTGCTAACTCAATTACATTTTATTTGACGTATTGTCTTCTATTGCTATTTGCTATTTTACCAATTACACAAATACTCTTGGTATTATATTCTTTACTTGCACTTGGCGCTTTAAAAAAAAATTAGAACATTTCTTCAAATCTATGTCCTTATATGTTTTTAAGATTATAACCATGATATTTTTTTCTTTTATAATATCTATTAAAGACGCAAATTAAATTATTCATTAGGTTTTAAAATGTTTTTATATAATTATGTTCTTGATTAAAAACATTTTTGAATTTTAAATTTGTGCATCTATCTCTCTGATGTCACATTTGCTTGATGCAATAATCCATAAATAGATTTTGATGACAAGTTTTCATTTTTGTTAGGAATAATCTAAATCAAACTTACTCGTAATCTTTTTGGGCATAACAATGTCCCAGAAGTCGGCATTCAATAGCGCTGCAAGAACTAGGCCCTGGGGAATCAGACGGCCCTCTCACTGCATAAGTAACGTTGAACCCGAAGACTGACAGAAGACCCAACGCACGTAGTTGTGTGCCTTCCAGTCGGTTCAATGTGAGCTCTACCACCAGTACTGGACTTTGGACCTGGAAATAAAAATTATCGTTAAGTTTAAAGACTTTTTATATTTGTTCAATGTAAAATGTAAAGATGAAGATTAATTTGTAACATTCTAATGTGTTTATGTCACAACTCCAGCCCCGATAATATAAACCCGAGTTTATATGTACATAAAACAAGCACGTCTCAAAGATTCATTACATGTACACGTTACAAGTTGATTTCTGCCTTAAGATAATGCTTAAATTATCTTCTAAAATATACTGTTATTAAGAAAGATTTGTACGCTGAGCCAAACTGAAGTATTTTTCAAGCCTTGGCTTGAAGGCTTGAAGGATTCCTTACGCCAAGGCCCAAGGAATTATTTATGAAGTTATCTCGACAGTCGACCAAACTGGCGCCTGTTTAAGACAGCACTGGAGTGGGTATAAAAGCTGGCGAAAATCCAGATTTAGAATTTGTAAAATCAGCTATTTGTAGTCGGTACACGGCTGTCACATTTGCAGATAGATATTTACACTTATTGATGGATGTACAGTTATTGATTTGATTTATATATTAGGTCCTTACATATGAAATTGGCGTTTTTCGTACTGGCCACTTTAATCACAAATTTCTCCTCTTTGGTAAGGAATTCCAAATTCAAATTTGTACAGCTATAGACTCATGTATTTGTGCTTCGATGATCGTCATTAATTTGTTTTTTTCTTCTGTTTTTTTCTGTTTGCGTCACTCATTTTACAAGATGGAAAACTTAAAATATCGCATTATTTACGAGTACGAGTTCCGCCGTGGCACTAGTGCTGCGGAAACAACTCGAAGGGTGAATGATGTGTATGGCGGTCGTGTTGCAAAAGAAAACACAGTTCGTTTTTGGTTCCAACGTTTTCGTTCTGGAAATTTCGACCTGCAGAACAAGCCCCGTGGACGGCCTGAGACTCAAGTTGATAATGAAGAGTTGAAGGCTATTGTGGAAGCGGATCCATCGCAAACCACGTCCGAGTTAGCTGCAGGCTGCGATGTTAGTGATAAAACTGTTTTAATTCACTTGAAGCAAATTGGGAAGATTAAAAAGCTTGAAAGGTGGGTACCTCACGAATTGACTGAAGCAAACCGGCAAACGCGCGTCGCAAACGCGTGCGTTATATTACTAAACCGGCACAATAATGAAGGTATTTTAAACCGAATCATTACCTGTGATGAAAAATGGGTTCTTTACGATAATCGGAAGTGCTCAGCGCAATGGTTGGATCCTGGCCAGCCAGCCAAATCCTGCCCCAAGCGAAAATTAACCCCAAAAAAGTTACTTGTAAGCGTTTGGTGGACTAGTGCCGGTATTGTTCATTACAGTTTTCTCAAATCTGGCCAGACTATTACGGCTGATGTCTATTGTCAGCAATTGCAAACCATGATGGAAAAGCTAGCGGCTAAACAACCAAGGCTGGTCAATCGCTCCACGCCACTGCTGCTTCACGACAACGCTAGACCACACACTGCGCAACAGACGGCTACTAAATTAGAAGAGCTTCAATTGGAAAGTCTAAGACATCCTCCGTACTCCCCGGACCTTGCTCCAACAGATTACCATTTTTTTCGAAATTTGGATAACTTCTTGCAAGGGAAAAAATTCAACTCCGATGGGGCAGTTCAAATCGCCTTCAAAGATTTTATTGATTCCCGTCCGACTGGTTTTTTTAGTAAAGGGATCAATGAACTACCTATGAGATGGCAAAAGTGCATAGAAAATAATGGTTCATACTTTGATTAATTAAATATATTATATTGAAAAATATTCGACTTTTTGTTCCTCCCATACAAAACGCCAATTTCATATGTGAGGACCTAATATTAGCGAAGAGTACACTACATTAGAATGATATAAAATGAAATATTTCTGTGTAATGTGTAGTTTTATATTTGTAATGACAGTGTCATATAAACGATGTAAAATAAACATACAGCGCATGTATGAGAGTAAAATAATGCAATTCTCATGAATGGCACGCCAGTTTCACAAGTGTCGACCGCAGCACAAATTATGTGGTGGTTCGTAGCGTGTTAATGTTAAATTATATGCGCATTTTGCGTTATATTTAAATATATTATGTCACTTACTTCAACTGTTACGACCAGTCTCGTGCTGATTATTAATTAATTGTATTCGCTATTTCTCTACAAAATCTTATAAGTTAGGATTTAAATCTGGTTTTGTAATTTTGTAACTTAACTGTCAAGATTAACAAGTTTTGTGGTTTTTTGCCATTTAAGTAACGTGGATATGTTAACATTTATATCGAGGGGTGAAAGGCTATTTGGCTTAAGCGAAATATATATATATATATATATATATATATATAAATATATATATATATATATATATATATATATATATATAGTCTATTATTATTAAAAAAAATCCATATAATTATAAATACTTTAACGGGTTTTATACGAGAATTGACTTACTTTTAATTATGGTTCGATGTTTTGACCAAACGTAAGTCAAAAGTTCCGATTAAAAGTAAGCTAATTCACGTGAAAGACCCGTTAAAGTATTTATAAAGAGTACAACACGCGAAAGTTTAAAATGTGTAAGCTATGATATATTAAACAATAACAGTATAATATCGTTCTTTTCTCCTATCATAAAAGGTTTTAGATCTAGAACGTTCGAAACATGTGGACGATATATTTATAATGTGAGCCAATACTATAATATAATGTAGCTTGATGTAATAGGCGTCTATTATTTCAATTACTAAAATAATGTTATTTTAAGCCAATTTGCAAATATTATAACAGAAATGTACATCCATTATCCGAAAATTATATTCCTATTGCTACAGATTCAAAAGTTACGTACTATAATCGGATATAAAGGGATAAAACTAGAAAACCTTGAACTTTGTACATCGTGGAGCTAATTTAATGAATAATTAACGAAATATGTCGCGTGTTTGTGAGATAATTTTAATTTTAAGTCTTGTTTGGAAATATTATTATCATAGTTGATTATAATCATTTGCTATCCATCAATAAATAATATTGTATGTAGTTGTAACTCACACCAACGTTGTAACTGGGTTAATATTTATAACGGTATATCGAAGATTTTTGGTTAAGAATAAAAATAATTGTTTTGACGTTTTTGGAAAATTAACCCCCAAGGGGATTAATTGTTTCTACCCAGGCAACGCGAGGTCGCCACAGCCAGTTTAATATAATATCTTTATATATATGTTAAATTCTCGTGTCACAATGTTAGTTACCTTACTCCTCCGAAACGGCTTTACCGATTTTTACCAAATTTTATATGCATATTCAATAGGTCTGAGAATCGGCTACTATCTATTTTTCATACACCTAAGTGATAAGGGTTGTTCACCCTTAACTTTATTTTTTAATTTTTGGACAAAATGTTTTGTTTTTATTTTTCGATAATGTGGCATTAAAAAATACATACAACCCTAAATTGTTTTAGTAATTTAATTATTTTTCATCCCGCTCGATAGCTGATCAATTATCGTCTTTTTTGTAAATATTACCTAGAAATAACTTATATGGTAAAACAACGTTTGCCGGGTCAGCTAGTTTTTATATGTAATAGTGTATGATGCACGTCGTATTTTCTACTCCGAAACAACCTTGAGTTTCGGCGTTTCTTCTCAAAGTAGTCGCTTCCGAAACGCTAGTAGATAACCGTAAGTTCTTTCTCTGGCTGGCCGCCCAAGTGGAGGTCGTACCCACAGGGGTGCCGTTGCGTTGCCACCCAAGCCATCAATTCGTTGGTTTAGCATTTTCTGTTCTCGTCCCCTAAGCCCGGTTGAGTTGTAAAGGTCTCTCTCGGCCAATCAATATTAGCCCGTAAAAAAGTCGTGTTTTTTGTTTGAAAATATTAAACGTCACTGAGTATTACTGTAAGTATTATAAAGCATTGCTACCTCTTGCCGCGCTCGAGAGGTAATTTCCAACGTTGTTTTAAATTATTAAATACGAAATACATTTTAAAATAACCCGGTATTAATGTGGAACGTTGCTGGAGATTACTGTTCGTTAGTAAATGTTTTTGAATTATTAAATGTTTTTTAATTGTTTTCAAAGTTACTTTGAAGAATTTTGATTTAAAGATTCATTTAAGTAATTAAATTCATCGTCTTTGTAAATACAGAATGCCCTTTGATAAGTTTGCTTATAAGCAATGATGTTTAGAAAAATGTTAAATTGTTTTTTTTTTTGTTACTCAGGGGAAATCCCTAACGGATCTCGGGGGCTGTAAGGGCGCCGCCTCCCGGTGTGTCGGACTTGCACCGACTAAAGCGCCCGGGGTGTTCCTCCTACTCTTCTGGCGGGGCTAAGGGTACAGCCACTTCCTCGGCACCCGGCGAACACTTACCAACTACACTACACTATCGGCATCGAGGGCACGACTGGGGTCTCCTCCTCGATGACCAGTAAGGAGTGCGGCCTTAAGTTGGCCTCTACTCGTTTGGGGAGGAGTGGTGTAAAGAGCCACCCCTCTCGTACATCTTTGTTGTAGAGCGGCACATACAATTACAATACAATTATCGATAATCATTTAAAATAAAACATTGTTACTTTAATTTTTTATAAAGTTTGAAAACTAAAAACATACCTAACACTAAAATATTCTCAAATTATATACATTTTTTGTTGCTTTATTACATTTAAATTTTCACCTATCTATTTTTCCATTTATGATTATTAATTTTCGGTTTTCTAAATGCGAAGAGGCAGCGCAATTTACCCTGAAACCTCTCTCGGTCATTACGAAAGTGGCGTTTCATTTGATTTCGAGTATAATTCGCATTTTACTGACAATTCAACCCTATTTTGATCCTCTTTACTACTTAATGTTTTACGTGCCAGGGATAAAGGGTTTTTGTAAGAGTATATACATTATGTCGTTGCATATATTGTTTAAATTTTAAAGCACATGGAGAGTATTAAAGGCACACATATAATCACAAAATTACATTTGATTGCATTACTTTACACAACATTACATTTCATTTCGTTACATTTGCAAAACTAGTACCCATATGGGTAATTGTAATAAATCTAGACTAAAGACCTAAATATTTAGGTCTTTTAACTTAATATGAGATTATTAGAGAAATAGTCAAAATAATTTATTATTCTTGCTCCTACGTAATAAAATTCTTATATACTGATTATTAAATCTCTAATAAATAAAGAAAATAAATGAAAAATAACATTTGTTTGTAGAGAAAATATTTTACCTTATGCGATATTTATGGTTTAAATAGTGATCGAATTTTAAGTGATTAGAGATAAGAAATGATATGCTCTGCTAACACTAAAATCACATTATGATTAGAAAATGTATTAAGGCTGTAAATTTAATAAAAAAACATAAGAAATGAAGACTTATAAAGTAAATGCGGAAGGAAAAGACATGATTGAGGGAGATTCAATTCGAGTCCCGTCATAAGGTTTCGCCTTAGTAAGGTTGCTGATTGTATAAAACAGTAGTTTGGCCGGCAGCCAACAGCTTGTATTAACCTTATGACTGAAAGTGATTTTTTATATAAAAAGTTTTACTAACTGTACTGTCCGCTGGGGGCAAGTGGGTTATTTGGTAGAATAAAACAACAGCAAGGTGCAGTCAGCACACTACGTCCGATCCCCCTGGCATCAATCATAGTAATGTTGACTAGACTAGTCGTGACCTGACATTTATTAACACACATGCGCAGAGATACATTTGTATTTGTTGCTGCACTAACAAATATTTTACTATATCTCTTTGGCACATTTAGAAATTTCTTAGTATTAAGATATATGGGCTCATAATAAACAATATACATATATACCTTATTTACCCTTCAAAACTGTTATTTAATTTTTTCTTCTATAATAAAAATAGATTTGTTTATTTACGAAGTAGCACGTGCAGAGTAAGTACGTACCATCTGGATACGAACTATAGTTCTTTTTTACCTTTTCAGTTGCATTGAACTTTGCAATAACCTGCCAGCGACATGATTCCCTCTTTCTAGTAATATTGGATTTTTCATACGAAATGTCAAAAGATTCTCGCCTCTCCATTACATTGATCAGCTTTTAGATTGTGCAGTGAACTTACAATTATCGGGTACAAATAGTCTTTATGTAAAGAATATTAAGAGACTGTATGACCTTTAGATTATTGTCAAAAAGAAAAAAATATATTAATCATTTTATATTATTATTTATATAAATTGTTCTTATGAATTCTATGGCATTACTTGGATACTACGGAGCTTTATTATGTAGCTTGGTGGACTATGATATGCCCAGATATAGTTTAAATTATTTATATTTATTTTATAAATCAAGATCTTTGCGGTATATATATTTCCAGTAGTTTTTACGGTTATATAACAATCATTTGACGCAAAATACAATAATTGGTGTATAAAAAAACACGACTCACTTTATAAGGAACTCATTTAGATTAAATCGTGGACACAACATGCTATTTTGTTATTCAAATAAAAGAAAACATTAAAAATCGTTCTTCAAAAATAAAAAAATAAATCTTGTGAAGTTTTCGTGTAGTATTCAAAATAAAATAATATTTAGTTCGACTGCTAAACAACATATTATATAATATTACTTTATTTAAAAATAAAGACATTTTTCATTCAAAATCTCCGCGAGATAAGTTACACATAGAAGAAGCTCAAGAAGACTTTATGAAAAACGTTTCAAGTTTGACGAAATATGTAGATACGTCAAAAGAGATCTCAAAAGTAATGATTAAAGATATTTTCAGTTGAGTCACGACGTTAAACAGGACTGAAGTGCTGATGGAATAAAATTGTAATGTAACGACGGGGGCGAGTCGTTGAAAATATTTTTTGGTGCAGTATGAAAAGTAGAGGTAGGATAAAAGTTATGAGATACGAGATCTTTGATATTTTTAAAATCCTTATAAGTAACTAGTTTTTGCCCAAGACTTTTTATAAGCGCAAAGTGGATACAATCTTTAATGTATCTCAGCTGACTCTGAAAGGGATACAGCGCGACGATATATTATTATCATGCTAGTATATTCGCCCATAAATAGCTACACAGGAGCTAGTTTTATTTTAAGGACGCCCGTTTTACTTAAAGAATCGTGTCTATACTCTTTATAATTTAACTTCAGTTATAGCTGTCCATTCAAACTGATTGCATGTAGTGTCCTTTTAACCCTTTGTGTCACGCATTTTTTGTTTAGTCCAATCGGCTTGAAATTTAGTACTCGGGGGATTTTCGGGATCGCTGATTACGATTCCATCCTCAACATTTCAAAAATCAACATGGCGGATCCAATATGGCGGACCGAAAACGCAAAAATTCATTCATCCGCATGATATTTGGCACTAAATTTTGAAATTTTTAGGTTGGAATCATAATCAGCGACCCTAAAAATTCCTGAGTACAAAATTTTGAGCTAATCCCACGTAAGAAAAAATGTGTACTTCAAAAACTTCTGGAGATATTGAATTTTCTCCAGAACCATTGTGATTTGTTAAGGTTTCTTTATGTGCATAAGCAAAATCATCCATGATTTTTAATTATTCCACATAAATTCTTATTCTTGAATATATGACTGATTCTGAAACACCAAAAAAAAAAAGATCGAAAATTTGGTCGAAATTGCTCAGAAAATGGTTCTAAAATAGGTGGCACTCTGAGTGCCACCGTGACCCAAAGGGTTAAGATTCTTTTAATATTGACTAGTTAACACTTTCAATGATATTGTGTGACGAAACTTGTAAGTCAGTGTGATTGCGTCACACACCCCATTTTATGAGTAAAAAGCTCTGCAAATGTAAGACGTAACGATAAATCGTATTAAGGTCAAGTTGGGATAAAATAGAGATATAAAAAATCTTGTCTCGTAAATAGAAAATATCACACAAGCTCCATTGTGGCGTAACTGGAACAAATCGAAGAGATTTCTCTGTTCCGCACAACGTTTTGTTTTGTTTGTCGAACTAATTGTCTGGTTTATTACTAAAACTTTATTTAAATAACGAAGTTAGTCTAGCATACAATAACACGTTGCCAATCGAGGTCAGATAACATAAAACAAACAAAAACAATAGTGAAAACAGCCTTCTCAACCTGCGAGGAGGAATGACTATACTTTGAGTAAGTAATTTTTTATTATATTAGAACTAAGGTGTTTGTACTATTTGATTGCAGATTATCGATATAATGTTATTTTATTCTACTAACATTCAGACGAAAGCACTTGACCCTTTATCATCAGCCTGCTCAAGTCTACAGCTAGACATTGGCCTCTCCTAATAAGGATCATTAAGCCCGGTTTTTGGCTTTTTTCTTCCAATCCTTTCCTGCCACCTTCTGCAGGTCGTCACTTAGGTCTCGGTGTGCCCTAAATGATTCAAATTACTTATGAAAACAAATTTGAATGGCAAATAAATTAAATACAACTTGCGAGTATATATTTCCAGTATCTCATTTATTGTACCGAATGAAGGCATATAAATTGATAGACCACTTAATGTTAAGTAGCTAGATAATTACCTTTAGCCCACTATAATATCAGTAATCACTATACAGTCAAGCTCCAATAAAAAGAAATGAGAAAAGACTGAACATTTATTTAATACGGGCTTGACAAATTAACTACACCGCTCCTGATGTAAAGTACCCTAACTAACGTTCATGAGCATCAAAGGATGAGAAACAATTACCAGTCGTCCTCGATATGATAATCCTTGCATACCACGATAGAAGAGTTTTCTTAAGATGGAGGTAAATGAGCTGAATACAAAACGCGAGAAGCTCAAACGATGAAGAAGCAATTTGGTGTAAGATTATTTAAAATAATTTCCTAAAGAGTCTTTCGTCAACGACCATCTTGTTTTAACGATGCGAAAAATTAAGGTTGATAATAAGTAAATATAAATAATAGGTTTGTAGTAAAAAGGAATGGATTTTCATCAGAGTGATTTTAATGCGAAACGATTTCACTGTCGTGTTGTCGTTCAGTAAAACGGAAAGTTTAATTTATGGCTCCGAAATTATTTAAACTGGGGAACGAGTGAATGAATGAAAATATGCGTCAAGCGGAAAGCGAGCGGTTTGTAAAATTGTCGTCGGTCTTAATTGAATGATCCATTTAACTTTCATTACAAATACGTATTATTCTCTGAGTCCATTTTTTTTTCCATAAACTTTT
Organism: Automeris io; assembly: GCA_036320925.1. Lineage (NCBI taxonomy): Eukaryota > Metazoa > Arthropoda > Insecta > Lepidoptera > Saturniidae > Automeris > Automeris io. Next base: position 3,467,438 of record JAUDJH010000018.1, read on the forward strand.
ATTAATTAAACAATTTATTTAAAGAGTATATAAAGATAATCATAAATACTTAACAAAATAAGAACTAATATTACAACAGAATAAGAACTAATATAACATAATAATATATGGCTATGCTATATCTCTTTTAGGGTGAGCAGAAATACATAATGTAAATAAAATGTCAAATAGAAGTATCATGTGTAAGTGCTCTGAGAGCGTCGACCAGCTGCCCTACTGGTCACGTTGGATACGACACATAAGCGCAAAGTGAATATAGCCCCGGGCAGTAGACTTGAGGGAGTCTGCTGCCCGGATGAGAGGGAGGCGATGCACGGTGTCCGGCGCATCGCCTGGGAGCGAGGTTTTGGAGGGGTAGGCTTTACTCCTTCCCCTCCCAGAGAGGTTGCTTCAACAAGGCTTCTTGTTCCCTGGGCGTCTGGATGGATTTGGCTATCCAGGTCCAGGTGGAGCAATCTGAGGGACACCCCGGAGGTTTTTAGTCAGTAGGAGTCTGACACACCGGGTTCACTGCCCTCACAGCCGCCCTGATGGTCCTATGCAGGATTTCCCCCGGGATACCAAAAAAAAGGGAATACAGCCAATTATATAAGAAATAATATAGTTTTTTTTAATCTAAAATAGGTTAAAATATATAAAAAAGGCTTGGCTTTTATCATATATTAATAATGTCAACTTCTAATATAGACATGAATTTATTCGACGAAATATAATATAATAGTTTTCTCAAAACAAAATAGAATTTCACCAAACGCACAAAGCTTTAATCTGCTGATCTTGAAATTTAAATTTAAATTCTTTGAAGCATATTAGTTGGAACAAAATTTTCTTAAAGAATTATATATGATATCTAGAAACTAATACGTTTAGATGTGGTGTTCCAGTATACCTACATAATAGACCGCACCGTTTTTGTGAATTTAAAATTGAACATGGGCGAAATATCCCTGAAATTATTAGCTATTTAAACTAACGAAATATTAAATATTGTAATCATTTTTTAAGATATTATAAACTGTGATAATATGTTATAAACTAAATTATAGAAATGAATAATAAGTTATATAGCATGTAGACGCCGCCCGATACGTGCTTGTGTTAAAACGCTCTAAGGGTCGTTAGGGTGTTACGGGACGCACGGGGTAAGAGAATGCGCGCGCGCACGGGATGCTTGCTAATTCAGTCGACTACCGAGACCCAAGGCTAGAGTACGTGCGTGTGCGTCGCAGTTCGGTGTGCCTTAAAGTGCAAATAAACAGTAAAACGCCAAAATCCGTGTCTTTCTACCACCACACCCACGACCACTGGTCATAGCTATTATTAATAATAATTATTAAGCTATTAACTAGTTTAAAGTAAATGATGTTTATTATAAAGAGCGAGAGTAATTGAATTTAGCAATCAATTCAATCATACTTCCACAATAAAAAGAGAAAAAGGAAAACAATAATGAAATTGATAAGTATTACTGAATGCTAGTAATAGAAAACCGAAATAGATGCACATGCATAATAAATTCAGTTATTCATTATTCAATGGGGGAGTAAATACAGGATTTTGAGTCATCATATTGTCTATTAAGTTAATTAAATAAAAGACAATAATACCAAAGTTTTACCGCAGCATTGTTATTTTAATTCGATTAAAATAATTACGGCCATCAGCTGCGCTAGTGGTCACGTTGAGCACGACATATATGATACATATATATACCTGATGGTAATAATAGTGCAGTCCAATAATGACAACAACTAACAACAGTAAAAAAACCTTACGACAGTCGCAGCGGTCATGCCGTCCTGCATAAATATCTCTTTATGCTTCGTTTAAAAGACCCAATATCATAGAACGGTGGGAACACACTCGCCGGATGAACATTTCACAACCCAAAGACGGCAAAAGTGAGAATTAGAGAACTTCTTAGTCCTAGCCGGGATGTGAGTTGCCGCATAGCTGTGACTCCGTAAACCCGCGCGCGTGGTTCTTTTATGTGGAAGAGAGAGGATGGAACAAGGTTAAATAACTCTTCAGAATACTCCGTTTTAGTTCAGTTTAATTTTTTTTTGTTATTGCGATGATCTATAATTTGCGAGCTCTGTGGAGTCCCAGAAGACATACACCATTTCTTGGCGGAATGTGTTCGGAGCGTTTCTATGAGAGAAATAATGTATAAACAATTTGGTTTGAACAGGTCTGATGTGGGTCTATTTCAGAGCGTCTTAGCTGAGCAAACATCTTGCGCAGCTGAGATGCTCTGTAGACTCACATATACATTGTTGAATTAGCATTTACATAGTGTGATTATGGGACTGACATGGTCATCCTGATTCAAGTCCCAAAAAAAAAAAAAAAGAGAATAAAAAAAAAAGACCTATAACTATTAAATGTGAATGCCATAGATACCCGAGTACAGAAATGAATATTTCATTTGTAAAAACGTTTGCATTCAACCGGGCGCGCCTGTGGGGTGTGAAACCCCGATTGGCTTTTTCATTAATCCTATCGAGTGCGGTGATGGCTTACATATTGTTATATTGTGTATCAAGGACACATATGAAAATTTGCACGAATTTGAATCGGGCCATAAACAATCTTTCGTACTTGTCTTTTTTAATTTCCTTTTTAATTATTATGTAGCTTTTGATTCTCAGAAAGATTTGGTAATTTACTATCGAATATAAGGTATTTTTAATTATACATTGTAGTTGAATATTTACTCATTATTTTCAATATTTTAACGGATCTCATGCGCGTATTAACTTATTTTTAAGTATGATTCGATGTTTCGACCTGGTTACACAGGCTGCAGGCAGTGAGCAGCAGAATAATGCTAATTATCATGATTATATTATCATCATAGAGACATATAACGTGACGATATATTGTTATTAAATTATCTTTTGTTCACATATGCCTGCTCATGACTATAACTTGTGTTACCGAGACGAAACATCGAGCTATAATTGAAGGTAAGTTAATTCGCGCATAAGACTTGTTAAAGTATTTACCTGATTTTATTCGTTTTAATTAAACATATTTAATATATTAATATCATTCAGTATATATGCGATTGATTCATTATATCTAAAATTAAATAAGTGTTAGCTTGAAGTCAGATAATTTAAATTCCAAACGCATGCCGTGCTAAACTTGAGGGAGTTTGCTGCCCGGATGAGAGGGAGGCAGCGCACTGTGTCCGGTAAGCTGCCCGTGAGAAAAGTTTGGAGGCGTGGGCTCTTTACACCAACCACTCCTAGAGAGGAAGCCTAAACAGGCTGTTAGCTTCCCGGGTGTCTGGAAGAATCTGAATTCCCAGGGCCGAGCGGAGTGATAGGAAGGACACTCCGGGGTTTTTTTAGTTAGTAAGAGTCTGACATACTGGGGTCGCTGCCCTCATAGTGGCAGTGATAGTCTTATGCAGGATTTTGTCCACGGGTTACAAAATAAAGTTCCGAAAGCATCCATTGTATCTTCACGGAGCAACATTGTAAAGTGTAGTTTTTTTGGCAATTTTGGTCAATTTTTCTCAATAAAATAAAAAGGTTAAATAAAGGTAAACAAGAAATTTTTGAATATACACTCTGAGATTCCTTATTTTAATAACATTTTTATTATTCTATAATGAAACAACGGTTAGCGAAATTGATTTAAAATTTAATTTAACCTACCATTTTGCCGCGATATTACTTGTGGATAGATTACGTTATGAAATAATAATATTGGCTATTGAAATTAAATTGGCAGCCAGCTGAGTGGTGAAATTGAGTGGATTGCTTAAATATAATTTTCTAGGCCTAAACTTTAGTAGCCAGGCTCAGTAATCGTCGATTTTCTACTATAATGATATTATCAAGGGTCTTCTGAAAGAATATAGCGACAATTTTAGTTTTTTACATGAGAAAATTTTTCTTTAGTACTTTTAAAGTATGTGTGGTATTTTTATGAAACATGATAAATTAATTCAACTAGTGATCGATTAGTTTAGCAAAGCCTGGTGATATGGGCGAGCGAATCGAGCGAGCGAATATCGTTTTAAAATTAATGAAAGCCAATGTGGAGATATTTTTGAATGAGAGTTAATTATTTTATTATTTTAAAAATATATATCTATTTTGGTGCATTATAAACGGTAAAAGAGAAGTGTCCTCCCGGTCCTGGCTCTCTCTCAACCGTCAGCCTTAACTATTTTCTGTAAGAGAGATTATACGAAATTATAACCATTGTGAAAAAATGTTATGAAGTTTTATGGGAAATAGTACTGGAGAAGATGAATTCATAGCCTTCCCCAACCTCTCCCCATCAGCCGAATACGCGTGCCGAAAAAAAAAAAAAATTTCAGTGCAAAACATAAAGTTTTGAGGATGCTACCACTTGATCTATACTAATGTGGTAACAGTTCATAGGTACCTAAATATGTAGATATTTTTAGTAAATGTGAGCAATATAATTAATTTCAAAATTCTGGCAGCATTGATAAATTTAGTTATTCGCATAAATTTGTTCTAATTTACAGCATTATTTCAATTTATGATTTGTTAAAAAACTAAGTAATCATTTTTATTTTAAAAAATAAAATTTTGGTATAAATAGCCAAAGAATTAATTATTTAAGATAAAACATTAATTTGCGAATGAAAGTCTGAATGAAAGCTTTTATGTTGAAGTAATCAACCAAAGTAGTTCGTAGACATTAAGGAATCGTTTTATTTGAGACGTTAATATCACACTTTTACAAGTATTATTAGTATTATTATAAGAAATTATAATCTTAAATTTATAAAATGTTTACAAGTTTCTTCAAATAATAATTTACTTGCTTTAAAATTTCAATATTATTTAATGACTTTGTGTATTCTTTTATTTTTTTATTAAATGTGATGATTTTTATTGGTAACCCGGAGTAAACCTCTTATGGGCCGTGAGGGCAGTGAGAGCCGCGTCCCGGTGTGTCGGACTTCCAACGTCTAAAGCCGCCCCGGGTTTCCTCCATATTGGCCGTCAGGGTCAAGGGCAAGGGCGTGCTAGCTTCCTCGAGGAAGGATACCGATATCCGGCGAGGTCTGGCCTAATGAGAAGGCCACTTCTCAGCATTTACGAGGGGGTGGTGTTAATGGCTACCCCCCGCTCAACTTCGTAGTCTTAGGGCGATGCGCGGAAATACATCGCGCATCGCTCTTGCCTTGTGTACACATGCCTTAATAAATATGTCATTTTATAATATAATAATTTGTTAAATCGCGCTATAGATTTTGTTTTACTTTATAATATGTATTATTTTTTATGATTTATAGCCCGACGCTTGACGTCAATTCTACCTTATGGAAGTTACCACCACGACCAATATATACGACAAATGTTGGACGGCGTTTGACCCATAAAAATTAAAAACCCGTTCACACTTTTAAAAGTTCCCAAATTGTGAGGAAGCTTCCACTCCTTCGCTGTTCCTATTCATCTGATGTTTATTTTTTTTACACTGGCTCGACAAAGTATTTATCGTGCACCTGATAGTAAGTACAGTGAAGTCCAAAAACAAAAGTGACTATCAAAGGATGGAAATCCATTAATAGTCTCCGTTGTCATGTCAGCCCGCATATACCACAACTGAAGGTCTCTAGGTATATGAGTTACTGGGTATACACAAGCTGATGCCGAAACGCGACAGGCCAAAGCGAGTCACTATGACGATCTGTACACTTGTGTACTGTTGTCGTCAGGACCCAGTTCGGACAATCGCTCTACCACCAAATATTATTTATATATTTAAATAACTTAATTATGAACGTTATGATGTTGAGTGTTTAAACCACATTTAGTTTACTTTCGATGTTTTTTTACAACTAAATATAAGAGCAATAGAAACTTGAAAGCTCTTTACTAAATTGGAATACAATACTGTGATTTTACTGATTCATCGGCCACAAGTATATGTATTTACAAAGCTGTGTCTGTACCCGACTGTGCCCTACGGGACAGTAATTCGGGAATAATTCGCCAGGCACTCAGCCCATACAATATTCAGGAGAGCTGTTAGTGTCCTGCACTCACCGTCTTTAGTGAATTGCGATTTTAGTGGCCAGTGACCACTTAGACATTATTACTCTGTTCACTTTTTTACTTTTGGACAAGAATATAGCGAGTTAAGGAAATGTGTTTATTAGGTTTTTGAGTAAGTTTGCGTCCTACTAAAATTAAATTTGGTAAAAAGATTAGATATCCAGTGATGTTAAGTTAGACAAACTTGGTTAACAAATATTTAGCAACCCTCGAGAAGTCGGTCAGGGTAGTGGGTGGTGACCTGTCGCTGCCGGCGCTCGTTCAGGGCATGGTAGGCGGCCCTCATGTACTGTGAGGTAGTCATGGTGAGGAAGGAGGCGGCGGAGAGGAACAGGAAGGCAATAGCCGCCCCTGACAATCCGATCCACCGCCCACGCAGTACAGGACAAAGGAGGAGGGTCTTCGTCAGAGGCTTTCCTCCTTAAAACCAGATGAGACGCCTGGGCGAGCTGACACTTGAAAAACAGCGCAAGGTATCGGGATATTAACTGATCGTCGTTCTCAGGGCACTCATACTTGACATTTCTAATTAGACATCAAGCGCGTTTTCTTACGACGTTTATCTTTTCTGGTGATTATGTGGTGCTTATACTTTATATGAAAAACCCAAGGGTACGTGCTGATATTCGAACCTACGACAATATGCATTGCCGTGTATGGATATCGATCCTTCATCCACTAGGCTACTACAGCCAATTATCATACGCACAAAATATATAATATCTTTAATATATTCACCCAGTGATATTTCTAATAAATATTTTTATTTCAGAGATAGAATTTCCAAAAAGTTAGGAAAAGTAGCTCGTTAGTACACTGTCTGGTCTAACGACATTCGCGCATCGTTAAACACAAAATTTCGATAAAATGTTACGAAGTAAAAGACACATCATGTACTACATGAATGATTTCTTATCATAGTGCCTCTACATAAGTAAACGGAATAAATATTTGTCTCCTTCACGTTTAGGTAGTACTGCCAAAATCATTTACATAAAAATAACGAAACCTTAGGGAATATGTTTACAATTTGAGATATAACTAAGAAAAAAAAAGAGATTTTTCTTTAAATAAGATATTCAATTCTCTTTTACAATTGTTAACATCATTAAATGTCTTTGACAAGTCTAATTGTCTACGTAATTATGTATTGAATCGAAAGTTTTCCTTGTGTATTATTTCTTTTAAAATATAGCCAGAAGGTCTGGAGGGCACCTCAATTACAAGGTTCACGTGGGAAATCGTTTGGAATCTCGAAAACATTTGTGAAACGTTAACAATTCACGAACCGAGAGATCTAAGCGACCCACCCGTGCAATACTAGAGACAATCGTCCGTGCAAATTTAAAAACCTGAAATGTTCAGCTGAAATATTGAATAAGAATAAATTGCGATTGTTCGTTGAATACATTTTTTTCAGTAGCTTTAGTTCGAATATTTACGACGCTCAGTTACCCTGAAATAATGGCATTGCTAAATAAATTGAAGGGTTTTGATTTTTCATTGTTTAGGACGATTTTCTTCTGTCCGAAGCTGTTATGGGCTGTTTCTATTGCCGAATATCAATATATCCCAATCTAGAGCGTAAATATGTGAAATAAAGACGCTGTTTCTGCTATACTTTACAATATATTTCTTATATTTTTTTAAGTACACAAATTTTACATTAAGCTGGTTTTTACATTTATTTTTTCACATACTTCAAACATCTGCTGTTACCTGTCCCCTACGTTAGACAAAGTGTGAACTCTATATAAATTGTTTTAAAGTTTTAATATTAAAATAAACTTTAGTATATTTTATCGCTAAGAGTATTGTAGATTTTTTAATCAATTCTTACTTTCTTTTCTATATTATGTTAGCAATGTTGCTAAATATGTAATTTTTATAACACTATTTATACTTTACTATATTATTTTTACTTTTTATTATTTTTCTATTTTCCTTTCTTTATATTTATTTATTTTTCCTGGAAGATTCTAATAAGAATTTAATACCAGAATAATATTTTTTGCTTTTATTTAAAATAATAATAAAGCAATTAATACTTATAAAAGACATTATTTGGCTTACAGTTTCATTATTATTATTGGGGTCTTAGGAACTTGTGTTGCGGTCTAGTTAGTATTTTTAATACTATTTTTAAGTATACACTCATTAGAAATAAAACTGATTTATTTTGGTTTAAATAATAAAATATGCATATATATAAAATTAAACAAATTAAACTTTTCTTATTTATTAATTACGTCTATAGCACCAGTACGTGGAGACGTAAGCCACAATTGAATATATTACTGAGACACGATGATACAAACGCAATGCCTGAACTGAAAATAATCGATTGTAATCGAGAAGTATGAATACTCGAGTTGAACTTGACATTGCACATCGCTAGTTTCATCAGTTTTGAAAATTAGTTACCTGTATGTTGATAGAAAGTGGAATTACACTGTGGACCCAATTTTGTTGTTTTTGATAGAAAACTTAAATCATAGTTCAATGTGAGGCTTCACATGTTGAATGACTACAATGATGCAAGTCTCTATTTATCGAAATCGATTATACATAGAATTCAGTCAAGCACATTAGTCAAATTGATTGAAATTGGCCGTTTCTGAAAATGTAATTTAGTTAAAATTATACAAATCTAAAAATTATCGACGGTCGTAAAAACTGCTCGTTGAATAAAATAAGTTTATTACAAGTGCTTCGCGTTAAGCTGCCGGTATTATCGACGTTACTTTACCCGTTCCCTGGGATAATTTCATCAGCCATTGACATCAGTTACATTTTATTTCCTTGCCTTTGAGTGTACAGCTATAAAAATTCTCTTAAGTCTTACTTTGTTAAGAGTCATTTTCAGTTTCATGATAGAATAGTATCTGACACAATCATAAATTGTAAAACGTACAGTTGATAAAATCCTTCCAATTAAAAGACTGAAATAAGGATAATTTTCTTTGATAAATTCAGATTTAGACTCAAAACATAAAGACATCAATTAAATAGTGTCCAACCGAGAGTTTTGGCTTTGGCTTCGGCAACATTCAATTTCAAAAAACCATATTCGGTTAAATTTTCACATGTGCGAAATTTTATTTAAAGTTTAAAATTTCTAGCAAGAATCAAACTTATTTTATTAATATATAATATATATTTTAATTATATATATAAACAGTCTAGAGTTTTTTTTATACTACCTCACAACTCGCCAAGAAGGCGACTTTAACTTAAACTTCGGCAAGATACTACAAATAAAGGTTCCAGTCTATGAGACGCTAAATATTTTTTTGTGGAAAATATTGGTAAACATTTTAGTTATGAGTTTTATATAAAATAAAATATAATTTATGCAATTCTACTATTATAAAGAGTTTAATTCACATTAGTGTTTGCATCCAGTTTCCACTTACATATCGTGCTTGACGTGACCAGCAGCGCAAGATTGCTGTTCTCAGGGACTTACACACCCCTAAAGGGATATAGCGTGACCATATCCCTATTATTACTACTTACTATTACCATTAGTAATAATAATTGGTATTATTATTATTCTTTTAAACTCAGCTTTAACATCAAACAGTTATACTTTTGTTCAAGCTTTAGTAGCATGGAAATTAAAATCAATAGTGCGGCAATTTGAAAACAAAGTTTTGAGGCGTATAAGTATACTAGTTAACAAAAATTGTAGTAAAAGTAAGGACGAAGGCTTAAGTCGAAATTGAGATATCAAGAATAAATTTTTCTTAGACTAAACAGGTTTTGTTATTTGTAATAGTAGGTTGAGTGTATCCAAGGTACTGAATTGAATCCCAGATATTGAATAATATATACTAGCTAAGTCTAGGAAAGTAAGGCAGATGTTTCTTGTAGACATGCTATTTATCTTTGAATTATATAGATAAAGCAGATTGTATTTAGAAGCAAATTAACTTGTTGATAAATACAGACACTTGGAATGAATGGAAAGCAATTTGGTGGGTTGATTCGGTTCGTAATGCATTGTTCATCGGATGTAGATCTCAGAGTAACGAGCGAAGCGGGGATTTATCGATATTTTATTCATGATTTTATTGATATAGAAAGTGTACTTAGCAATTATTCTCTATTCTTTACTGCAAAATATATGTCATTATCTGGGTGTGATACAAATATCGACACAATGAATGTGTACTAGATTAACAGTTATGCTGCTCCTCCTTTGGCTTTTAAATTTCCGTGATTTTTTTAAAATTCTGTGTTTGTACTAATCCTGACATTCTACATAATACCCGCATTCACCATATGCCAACAACTGGGTAAAATAACTTATGGTAATTACATGGATGCATAGGGTGATTGGTAAAGACGATTAACGAAAGCAATAAATAACTGTAATAGCACTAAAAGGTTGCGGAAAATTGATTTTAGATCCTTCTGATTCTGCTATTGCGCAGAATTAGTTACCTTGATGCTTTTAACCGGTATAAATTAGGCACACCTCGACTGCCATCCCCTACGGGCTGCTGGGATAGTGCTATGAGAATTTTCCATAAGTAAAAAAAAACAGGAAAAGATTGTTATAAACACAGATGTTTGAATAATTTTGTTGCACTTTTAATTACAATTTTAGTCAGGTAAAAAAGTGCAGTCATATACTTCTATATATAGTCTTTTGTTAACACACGTACTGGAATATATAACACAAGTTAGTTGATAAGACAGTTGTGTGTATGGTATCAAATGTTTATTTTTCTTTCTTTTTTAATGTCATTTTTTAGTTACATCTCTTCACCACATGTTTTAAAAGTGTTCTATAGTTTACAAAATTAATTGGATTATTGGAACAAAAAAAAGAATAAATATTTTCCGCTAGAGTTTATCAATTTAATCTCAATTTTATACAGAGGTCCTCAATCATCAAAGCTGCCAAAGTGTTTGTAATCTAAATATAACTCATGTCTTAAGTTATTAGAAATTGATGATAAATATGGCTTGTCATATAATTTCTTGTTAATATTTATATCATATACGACAGATGTGTTTTTGAGTGGAGAAAAGTTCTTGGCAAACGTAATTTAGGATGTCCACCGGCTAGGTTACGACGATTCGCGTCACTTTGCAGGCAATTGTTGGGTGAGAAGAGCCAAACACCGGTTCTGTTGTCAATCTTGCGAGAGGTCTATCTCCAGTAGTGAATAAATACAGGCTGATGATGATATTGATGACGATGTTGATAATTTATATCCAAATCGATTGGGAACTTTAACTGTAATAAAATAATTAAGCCATAAAAATGTATCAGTTGTTAAATTTTGTGTAGAATGTTTTGTTTGTTTGCGATGTGTTATTATTTGGACAAAGGATTTATGAAGGATACCAATATTCTCTGGACTATTTTAAACCTAGAATATCTTGGCCTAGGAAAGATGTCTTACAATGATGCACAATTAATGCTCGTAAATAAACCAAAGTCCATTAGCAAATCATTTAAATGTTTTTCCTATAAAATACATTAAAGACTCTTTAAAAAACCTTTTTCAATCCCTGTCCAATTAATTTTATTAGCTCGATTTACCAATTACTGAATCAAAATTTACGCAGTCACAATGAAGATCCGTTCGACTTTAAAAGATCATTAATGAAAGGTGTTCCACTGTAGATATTTAATTATCTTAAGGGTCTGATCCCTATCGTATCGTCTAATGAATTCGGAGCCTGTGGCCCCGTCCGAGAATTTCCATTTAGCTGCTTCTCTTGTTAAAGCTACAGTCTCACTACACGCGATAAACTAACGCTATTATATTGTATCTGTAATTTTAATTTTCAATTTAGATATGGTAAATTCAAGAAAATTGCCTTTAATAGTCTTAATTTTTCAAGATCATGTTCATAATGATATGTTTATTTCATTTTTATGTTCTTACTTATTATTATTATTTAAACAGGTCTTATAACTTCACTATTATAATATTAATTTAATTTGAAAAAGCTTATTGGTGAACATGTCGGTATTACTATAAATTTTATTAGATTCTATTGGTTTCATGTAATTTTGAATTTTTTTGATAGTAATTTTTTAAAACCAAATAGGATATAAGTTATTTTAAAGTCTTAGATATATTGTTTAGTACATCAAAGTCACATTTAGGAATATTATCCTGTGTTTTTTGTTGGCATTAAAATAAATGTACCGCGACTGGGGATAGAGTGTTCAAAAACGGAAGCAACTGCTAATGTTTTTGCGTTCATTTTCTGGAGTCAATGTCAGATATCATATCAAATCATAGCTTCTCGTTTAGATTCCAGTGATAAAGTGTTTTATTAAGTTATAATAAGCACACGGACGTAAATAGCGACGACTCCCAACTACAATTATACAAATGAATAGAGTTGAAACGACGATTATCGTAGAGAAGTACAGTAATTGATTATGAGAATTATTTTACGGAGTTATCCACAACATTACGCACTCAAAATATTTTAAATTTTTTAATAATAATATTTTAATTTTAATTATAATATTTAACCAATAAAACAAAAGTTCCTTCATCATCTTATTCACTGATACTGCGGATAGTAGCTCCTTTGAGTTATAAAATCTTTGTCAGTGCGACAATCCCCAACGAAACTTTCTAATCTCGAATGACTTGACTGAAATTTTAGTTGGTAGTAAATATTTATGTTGTGCAATTTGGTAGATAATGTCTAAATATGTTTACTTAACAAATCTTTAGTGCCCTTTCAACAATTTTTACGATATATTTTTTTTTATTTAGTCGAAATACTTATTTATGACTACAAATAATTATATTAAAGTATAGTTGAAAAGCAATATGTTCTAATTTATGACGTTTAATTGTATTAAATATTTGTAAACTTTGGTTGAATGGTTTTTGTTACTATGTCCATATTTAGCACGATCCCAACGAGTAGGCGACTTATATACTCGTAGAAGTTATAAATATAGCTATGACAGAAATACAAAGAATACGTCTTAAATTAGAATCGTCTCTGTCCAGAGAGCAAATATAAGAGTAGATTACTTGACAACGTTATTATTATCGATATCGGAAGCAAGATTATTAAATATTATATGAAAAAATATTTCTATAAATAGATCTGTTTTCAAATTCAATCTGTATTACAAAATTAACACAGGTAAATGATTTAGTATTTTACCCAATGATAAGTAAACAAAAGGTCAACAATTTTAATACATTATCTCACAAGACTTTGAATACATGTTATCTATTGAGCAGCATTTAGTAAAGATCCTATTTTAATAACGCTTTCAATAAAATGTGCAAGATAGATGATTATTTAACTCGTTTATATGACGATCTGGTGGAGGCATGGCGGCAGTCGTGTCTGCGGTGCGCCGATAAGAGCATCTAATGCAATGATTCCCAAAGTGGTCTATATCGCCTCTGAGGGGCCGAGGACGACCTTTCAGGGGGCCATGTGAACGAAAAAGAAATCGGAGTCGATGAGTTGCAAATGGTGGTCCATTATAGTAAACCTCATGTAAGTAGGACATAATTTTTATTTTGGCATTCCATGAATATAATGATCTACTTATACAAACGTTTACTGTTTAGTTTTAACCGTGACGTCACAAATAGACCAATTTTTCGCATTTTTTTAGTATATAATATTACTAGCAAATTGGTCAGATTTCTCTAAATTGTGTAAGTAAGCAAGATATATGTATATGTGTAAAGACATGTGCTTAACAAGATTTTTTGCTCTATTGGAGACTGTGAAACAATATTAAAACGAAATTTAATCAAATGGAAACCACACATTGCTTATCATATAACAGATTTGTTTATTAACTTTAATGAGGTAAAATTGGAGTCACAACATGACCCCCTAAATGTGATCAAAACACAGTCTATAATTCCAGTGTTACTGGCCACAACTAAACTAATGGACCAAAATATTGGACGAGGCGTATTTTCCCGGTTTCCCAATTTGTTATAGATAAATTACCAGGAAAATTACTTTCAATTTACGTTCAACATTTAAATTATTTAGATTCAGAGAACCTAACTACTTTGATGCCAAATATAGAAAACTTATTATCAAAGCATTAAGTTCATTCCTTTCACTAAATGGCAATTAAATAATAGATACATAATAAATTTGCATTTGGTTTTGACAATTTTAATTTTACAAGTAAATGAATAAAACTTAACGTGCATTTTTTATTGTTTTTCCATTCTACACTTGAGTACTGTCAGAAATCAGTCAATCACACGTTTGAAGGTGATGAATTTACAAAATCTATAATATTAGCTTAGCAGGTGGCTCAATTAAAATTCACGGCAAGAGGGTCTTAGAAACTAAAAAGTTTGAGAACCTATGATCTAATGGCTTGAATCTCCCACTAACCAATTGCATGTAGTAACATTAACCTTTATACTGATCATTGAAACATACTGCTATTGCTTTGAACGCATAGCTTTGGTATAAACTTGGCCACTAAGTTGTAATAATACATCTTAACAATCAAGCTTCGTAGATATTATTAGCGAATTCTAATTTGTAAGTTTACACTTCATGCGGTATTACTATTATATAGTACTATTATATAGTTAGTATTATATATTTCTTAAAGTACCTGCAAAGTACAGTATCCCGTTTATAAGAAATAAAATTTGGCTGTACAAATTCTAGTTTATATACAGTTGGCAGCTATCCAAGCAAACTTGAATTAAACGCACTGAAAACAAAATTTCTTGGTGCCTTTTGTAGAAAATCGGGGATGGGTTGCAATTTTGGTCTAATGAATTCATAAAACTGGTTGTAGATTTAATTAGAGTGAAAATATTTAAAATCGATACAAATGACGCATATAAATGGACATTCTCATCAGCTTATGTCGATATAATGAACTTATTGTCTGAGGAATTTATATTATAAGTTGTAACTATTTATTGAAGGAACGTAATTTTTTGGCAAGTTTCTTTGCTTATCTATTTCATGTTATTCTCCGTGTATTGGGTACATTAGGAAAGTAGAACATGTCTCTGATATATCGAAGTCTAAAGTTAAATATGAAGACCAATATAAGGGGTGTCTCAGAATGTTTTTCGTTTTTGAATTGACCAATACGCGCCGATCGCTGGTAGCAGGGGGAGGGGAGTGGTCTCAAACGCTTGGCCGGCTTGTTAAGTTTAGTAGCCATGAATCGTTTCACGGGACCGCAGCGCGCGTTTTGCGTGCGAGCGTTTTATAAAAACAACGATTCCTACACTATTGTTCGTCGTCTCTACAGGACACATTTTAATTTAACAAGCTTAAAACATGTGCCAAGTGCCAATTTAATTAAACATTGGGTGTGCAAGTTTGAAGAGACTGGGAATACAATGCCAGACAAATCATCTGGGCGCAAAAGGACATCAAGGGCGAGCACGAACGTCGACCGCGTTCGCCAGTCTGTTATGGACGACCCACGACAGTCGTTGAGATTGCGCGCAGCTTCTCTGAATTTGAACAAATCTACGGTTTATCGCATTATTTCGAAAGATTTGCATTTTCACCCATATAAAATTGTTATTGTTCAAGAAATGAAGCCTGATGATCCTGATAAACGAGTCGAATTCTGCAGGACAATGAAAAACCGTTTTAGGAGTTTCAATAACATCTGGTTCTCCGACGAATCGAATTTTCACATCAACGGTCACGTGAATAAACAAAATTGCAGATACTGGGCTACCGAGAATCCGCTATAACTGCATCAGAAGCCCTTGTACTCACCAAAAGTGGTTGTTTGGGCTGCCATATCAAGTCAAGGAATTATCGGTCCTTATTTTTTTGAGGATAACCGAGGTCGAACTCAGACCGTTAATTCTGATCGATATTGCCATATGATCCGGACTTTTTTGGCTACAGAAATGCAAAACCAGTCTGGCTACAACCGCAACACCTTTTTCCAGCAAGATGGGGCCACTTCTCATGTAACAAATGACTCATTAGCTGCTCTTCACGATTTATTCCCCGGAAGAGTGATAAGCCGCCGAGGAGACATAAACTGGCCACCGAGGAGTCCTGATTTAACGCCTGCTGATTTTTTCTTATGGGGCTACCTAAAAAGTAAAGTTTACAATCCATTGCCACCAAACCTGAACGTTTTGAAGCAAAGAATCACTGAAGAAATCAACGCTATTCCAAGAGCAATGCTCCAGCGAGTGATTGAAAATTTTAGCTCCAGGCTAAATGAGTGTGAACAAGTAAATGGTGAACATTTGCAAACGGTTGTTTTTCATAAATAAACTTCAAGATCTGCTCTTTAATTTAACAATAAATAAAACAAGTTTTAATGGATAATGTTGTTTTTTATTTAACATCAAAAAATGAAAAACATTCTGAGACACCCTTTAGTATTCTTAATCTGTACTAATATTATAAAGCTGAAGAGTTTGTTTGTTTGTTTGTTTGTTTGAACGCGCTAATCTCAGGAACTACTGGTTCGAATTGAAAAATTCTTTTTGAGTGAAATAGACCATTTATCGAGGAAGGCTTTAGGCTATATAACATCACGATGCAATTATTAGGAGCGAAGAAATAATGGAAAATGTGAAAAAAACGGGGAAAATTATTCATCCTTGAGGGCTTCCATTGCGTGCGCTGCAAAAACGGTTCAAGATACCAAAAATATATGTATGAAAGAATTATTTCTCTTGAAATGATCTAAAAAAATGTCCGCGACAGTATATGTCTATCTTTTAAGATTAAGTCACTAGAGCCGTTTTTATGGTAAACAAATTTGGTCGAAATTAATGCATTATTTGTTAAGAGTTGTATCAACGTAATAATATTAATCTTTATCCAAATAAATGTGTTGTTGATTAAGAGTATTTAATTGTGAACAAAATTGTCTTTGACATCACTTAATTTCAATGAACATCTTAGAAGATATTACAAAACCTTACATAGCAAAACAACGTTTGCCGGATCAGCTATATTGTCTTGATAACCGCGAAACTCGAGAACGGCTGAACCGATTTGACTGATTTCTTTTTTGTTGTGTTTGTTGAAGTCTGGGGAAGGTTATAACAGAGAGAAGATTTTAAAAAATTATCTGTAAAAGTCTAAAAACAACACTTTTCTATATTCTCATACAAAAGATTTGTTATAAGTCAATTTGAACTTTAACACCATAGCATAAAGTTTAAATGTTAGTGGACGGGTTCCGGGAAGGCAAAACAATTATTGAGTGACGTATAAATATTAATGTCAATATTTGTAAATTTTTATACATATAGCATTAAGGCGAGGTTCCTTCAAACAATTTTCAAAAAACAGCCGACAGGCCAATAGCTATTAACATAAAAAAAAACAATGTGACTTTGTTTTAGAGAAATAGGGCAAAACAAGGTCTGCCGGGACAGCTAGTGTACTATAAAACCAATAAAATTAACAGTTAAATAAATGAATAATTAAGATTTAAATCTTCGTACAGTCTAACTAGGAGCAGTGTTAAAGTTAACTAACCGGATAACAGAGTTGTCGGATAAACTATGTCTTGCGTTCGCTAAAACTATTGCCAGTTCGTGAGGACAGTTAAGTGTACAAAGACAGCGGCAGGAAATTGGGTTCTTAATTAAGTATTAAATGATTCTTATCAAATTATATTGTAATAAACCGGTTTTACAGTATTCCACTATACATTTTGACCGAATTGCAAGTAATAGTTTAAGTGACTGATTAAAAGATAATATTTTGACAGACAGTAAAAGAAACAATATGGCCACCAGGAGCTGTCAAAATCAACCCGTTCCTATTTAAAAACCCTTCATATATGCACTTTTATATTTAATTTAGAGATATATGTAAGTATGATCTAGAATTAAACAGGCGGATATAAAGCTAATTCTTCTTGTCCTGTTGTATCCTTTTTTTTCGTTCACTCTGTAGCATTTTTTAGGGCGACTCCCACCAAAAAGTTAAACCTAGTTTAGACTTGTATAAAGCGCTATTTAATTGAAGCAGTTTAATTCGACCTCAATGGTAATTGAAATTTAACAATTGTTTAAACTGGATAATGTATTTGAGCAAGATAATAAGTACAGCTTAATGCTAAATAGCGTTTATACAAGTTTAAACTAGATTTAATGTGTAGGTACAAGCTGCCCTTAACACAAGTTCGACATGGAAATGGTATAATTATATATTAATTACGGCGCTTCAGATCGTTAAAATTTCATTTTGTTCTATTTAAGAATACATTTTTGGTTTATTATTTGGTACGTTTATGTTCTTTTTCTTTAGTTTATTTAGTGTTTCTTAAATTTCCCAATTCTATGGATTTTATCTATACTCTAAGCCATTTCCTTATTAATGGAAAATTTTTAGGAGCAAAGAATAGCTTGACAGGCTTATTGAGTTTTGAAGTATCAAGTAACTATAAATGTATTTGATTTCTCGACAAGTGTGAAATCCCTCTTTAGCTTAAGAGAAGAACATGTAATCATTTCAGAATAATATTAAACGCAAATACTTCTTTCGATGCATTACAAACACTGCCTTAGCTAAGCTGCCTTCAAGTTTCTAAATCCGATAGAAACTTAGATTCGCATTTGAGTATGCCGCTTAGAGGAACGGCCCAAGCAAATAGCGTGAGAAGGGGACCGGAATAAGAAATGTAACGTGTTTGTACTTTGTGAACCGGACTTAAGAGTTCAGGAGCGGGTCTAGCCAGGTGAATAATGCATGTTGCATCTACGTACATGCAGGCGACGGGGATCAACTCTGCCTTTAGTGAGGCGACAAAGTAAATCTGCGGACTTCGGAGCTATTTAATGGCATTATATTTGAATTTTTGAAGAGTGGGTTTACAGCTCTTAGCATGCCGTCGTTTGTCTTAGTTATTAACTCATCTGGGGAATAATACAACGTAATTTAGTTTGTTAATCTGTAACAGTAGATTTATAGTTGCTTATTTTTTATAAGACAGAGCTTACAATTATACTTAGCGTGAGGGAAAGCTACGTTTACAATGATTTTGGTACCAACTTGACGTTTGCTTCAAGATCACGACATTATATGTCGCCATAGGAGCTGCAGTTTAGAATAACAGTGAAGCACTCCACACGCATTAGTTTCATTCCAAGATACCAGATATTTTGGGAGTCGAAGCTGCTCGCGTCCGTAGGCTTTACCCTAGTTTCCCTACACGTGACTCCTGGGTGGTGGTAAACAAGCAGCAGCGAGGTGGTAGGGCGTCGGTGCCCGGTAAAGCCCGTCATAGTGACCAGTTTCGGCTTGTCGCGTTTCGGGATCAGCTTGTGTATATCCAGTAGCTCATATACCTAGAGACCTTCAGTCGTGGTATATGTGGGCCGACATGACGATGTAGACTATCAATGGATTTTCATCCTTTGATAGTCACTTTCGTATTTGGACTACACTGTACTTACCAGCAGGTACTCTGTAGTCACTATGTTGAGCCAGTGTAAAAAAACCAGCACCAGCGAAGAAGAGTACTTTCGTAAATTATTACTAACCAGTCATTACGCTCCAAGGTGTAGTTGCATTCAAACGTAGCCTAGAGTTTCTTTCGGTTTTACTTCTTAAGGTGGTCACATCCGAAACTCTGGTAGATTACTACTCGTATAGATAGTTCATTGCCAGATTAGCCAACCTACCCAAGTACCCACAGGGGTGCTTTTGAGTTGCTAGCAGCCCATAAAACTTGCTGGCTGAAAGCCTAGACCATTCGGCTCTCTCCCTCGTCGAAGTTGTAAAAGATCTTAGGCCAACAATATGCTGTCCGGTTGAAAAAAAAAACAGTTTTGTACATGATTATATGTTTTGACTTTATATTTCCATATTTTATTTTTGTATGTAGATGTGGTACATACTGCTGCGAACGGAAATGCCAATTCGTATTATGATATATGGCTATCGTCATTTATGAATATCTGGGGCAACGAAGCTGTTACTAGAATCTTTATCTAATTGTACCCCATCCATATCCTGGATTGCCGGGATCTGTTAATATTAGGTTGTTTTTACGCTTTATGTTGTTATTTCTAGCATGCATTCTCTTGCTATATTTCTATTACTTTTTCCAGTCTTCGACAAACGTATTTGAGTAATGAAAGCTTTTATATTTATAGCCTATTTAAAAGACGACTTACATAAATGGGGCTTCCGCTTGAAACGATGCTTTTGACTTGACTCTTTAAATATTTCTTAAGACTGAACTTGTTTACTTATCACTTTTATTCTGAGATACGTCACGTAACAAATATTCACTTCACATTCAGACGTGGCTTGATGCATGCTAGTATTTGTTTAATTGAGTGTTAAATCATATAGGAATGAATACAAGCAAATTAAGTATTATAATAAAATACTTATAAGAAACGATTAAATTATATCACTTTTGTAGACTAGACAGGTTAAAATAAAGAAGTTTCCATAAAGTGAATTTTAAATATTCAACTAGAAATTTATTTATTGTAATAACTTTATGCAAATTCTTAGTAATGTAATTAAGTTTTTAGCTCTAATATTTGGCTTTCCATTGCTGTGAGAAATGAAAAATTTATTTCTGTATCAAAACATTATTTAAATACGAATAAAGTACTCCTTACTTTCAGTGTTCTAACTACGACACATAATATATGAATATGTGTTTAGCGCTCTTTGTCCCAAACCTAATTGCCATATAAATTCTAGGTTAGCTTAAGTATAAGAACAACTTTACGTTAATGTAAAACAACTTAAATATTTGTGCTCATCACATTAGCCGCTTTGAGATAAGTAAAGATAATATGCCAGAGGGAATTATGTTCACACTATGTCTCAGGGAATATAGTATAAATTACTGTTATTAATTTCACATAAATCGTGTCATTATGAACGGCAAAATTCTGCTATCATGGAATAAAAAAGATTACCCAGTAATATTTATTACATTTAAACGCGGGCTATTTATAAAAGCTACTTCTTTTGGTATTACAAATAATAACCCTACGTATAGTGCGTGACACATCGTTAAATGATGTGTAAGTTTCTTTGTGTTGTTTTTGTTCGTCACCCAGCTCAAATATGGAGAATAAGCAACAAAATTAAAAAATTTGAAGACCCTTGACTATCTTTCAGTATACTATTTATTAAGACCATTCCAATGATTTAAAAAAAAGTATTTCTGCCGTTATTTCACGAACAGTTGAGTATCTTGCTTATTCCGGATAATGATACAGCTTTATGTCAAAGTTACCATGTTATAGCGATATCATTGAATTCGCAGGATACTAAATTACAAATCTGTCAAACGGCAGATAGCTAAGGTAATTCTTGATAAAGTCACTATTCAAACAAAACTAAATCGATATTGGTTCATCCGTTCAAGATATAGGATGCCACAGAAAAATAAAAATATAAAGAGCCACAAATAAACGCATCAAACTTATAAGAACCTACTTTTTGTGTCGACGCTTAAAAATTTTGTATCAAAAAGAATATATTCAATTTGTCGGTAATACCTTCGTTCACTAGTAGATATTATTGAAACCGGTGTTAGAGAAGATTGCTATTGAGAGGTAACAGCGCGAGCTGAGTGAGGTCAAAGAGACCCAACTGATTTTTGTGAATGGATACCTTTTGAACGATTAAAATATTTTAACTCTTAATTCCTTGATATCCATATGATGGATCCGTGAATGGGATTGAAACCTTTTTATCCTCAATTTAAGAAAACAGGAAATGTGTTTTATTTATATAAAATGGAAAGACCTTTTTCTATCATTTTAAAAATGAAAATCAGTTTCTGTAAGCATTTATACAGTTATAAATTTAAAAGCCGTACAAGGTATTTTATCGTGTAAATTAGAATTTCATATTTATAAAATAATATTTCGTAACTAAATAGCGACAAGACACACTCCGACGTAGCCTTGAGTTTCTTTTGGTGTTTCTTCTCATGGTAGTCGCTTCCGAAACGCTAGTAGATCACAATTAGGTTTTGTATTTTAGCTGGCTGCCCTAGTCGAGGTCGTACCCACAGGATGCTCTTGCGTTGCCACCCAACCCATAATTTCGCCGGCTGAGCAGGTGCTCACCCTCACTGTTCACCCTCTTGCCAGGTTTAGTTGTGAAGGTCTATCCCAGCCACCAATGTATTGCCCAGTACGAAAAAGAAAAATACGGCAAGAATTCGATGGCTTTATGGAAAGGAGTTGAGAAAAACCATCTAGGAATGAATAAAATTTGTCATAATTGTGTTTGATTACTTTGTCTTTACATATCTTCATTAAATGTTTAAAACAATGATGCTGATACAAGAGAATTAGATTGAGAAAATTACAACGAAATTCGATGGAAAAAAGGAGGGAAAATAAACCTAAAAAGATTTCTTTAAGTAATAGATCTTATTTTTAACATAATATATATATATATATATATATATATATATATAATATAATTTCTCGCTCGAAAGGTTTTCGAACATTACTTAGTTATTATTAAAAATATGTATTTTACATCAGAGATGGGCCAAATGTAATCTGATTAATGATGAACGATTACAAAATATAGTCGTAATTTTAATTTTCTTGCTCTGTAATCATGATTGAATTCATTTAACACATTAAGAAATGATAAATGTGTACACAATCTGGGTTTTTGTAGTGTTTAAAACATAAATAAGCAAAATGCAGTCATATTAATGGTAATAAACGTAAAATGTAATCGTTAATCATTTTTATTAATCCGATTATATTTTGCCCACCTATGTTTTACATATGTATGTCTAGTGGGGTAGGTTGACATCAGTGAAGATAAAGTGGGGCTTAGTAAATGCTAATGCCACCGTTCCTTATGCTCGTAACTACGTTTCAAATAGGCTTAAGGTGTTATGTCGTTGAAGCTGCGGTAGCAAGTAGTAGAGGTGGTAATAACAGTTGCTTTTCAATTATTTATAATCCTATTAGTTGTCCACAAATAACAGTTTATATAAAATGTTATTTGTGAACACAAATATAAACTTTCTTACTATTAATATGACTCAACATATTGACTACACTATACTTGATGGAAAGCGTAGTGAAATCGAAAACATCAAGTACGACTCTTGTGAGGCAATTACTTACCAATAGCCACCAACATCATGCCGGCCGAAACAAATATCTCTACGCACTTTGTTACAAGAACTCAATATCATAAGAAGATAGGAACACGTTCGCCGGAAGATCATTTCACAAACCAATAACTGCGGAACTTTCGATATTTCACCCCCAAAATGGTAAATCAGGGTTGAAAGTTTCTTTGAAAACCTGTCAATTTTGAAGTAATCAATATGAAAATCGGTGTTTAGCTTTCTGGTTACAAATAAAAAAATGCGCAGTGCACGGTAACGCAGGGGTGACCCTGCGTTACCGTGCTGCCGCCCCCGCGGCAATGGAGACACAACAGGAATCCTTGGTTTTTGTTGTGCCGCAGGAGGAGGACCCTGCATCGGCTCCGCCAAACTTCCTGCAGGGGTTCTCCTACGGAGGGTCAGGCAGTTTGGTTGAGGGACCAGCTGTCTGACAATACTCCTGTGGTGCTGTGCGTGATCCCATGCATCAAAAGGCGGCGCGGAGGTGAACCCAATCCACCTCCTCCACACTCAGGCATAGTAATGGGGCATATCGCGCGCTAGGCCTTTTGGAAGTCCTTAGTGTCTCCGGGGTCTGGAGCGAGTGGAGGATCACCCCAGTGGTTTTAGTCGGTGCAAGTCCAAAACACCGGAGGAGTTTCCACACGTCTCCCCTGATAATTCGCTATGGTTTTCTACTGAGTTAACAAAAAAGGGGCACTATAGCTTGTTCTATATATATCTGTCATTATACTTGCTACTTGCAGCCGCCAATACGTCGACATATCACCTTAAAAGTCATGAGTTAGTGCCCGATTTGTGTAGTGGGCTCGAGTGGGTATTCCGCGAGATTTGCCAGCGAGAGACGACGCCGCGGGCGCGGTCGCTTCGACATCAAAGCGGCCGCCGCTCCGTACACTTTCAAATAGCTTTTTATAGTCAGATGCTTTAAATTACCATTTTTTGAATTCCGTTTCCATTTGAAATTCATATGACTGTTGTTACTTTGACTTTAAAAAACGGAAAAATAATACATATATGAGAATATCATCAACTGTTGGCGTGGTAAGATTTATAAATCATGAGTCACAATTTTACATTATATTTAGGGTCTCAGAATCCAAGTAGGACCGTATTTAAAACAATATATATTAAATAACCAAGTGTTGCAAGGTAATACTTTTTTATGCTTCTATGGAACGCACGCCACTGATTCTGTCATGTTATATACCCCAAGAATAATATTAAGGATTTTTTAAAATTATTATTAAAGGGAAAAAAAATGTAATTTGGCAAATATGGTTCAAAGTTACATTCTATCGTCGCTCTTATTTGTCAATAAAGCATCGTTATAGATCAAGCATGGCTTCGGTAAAGTTTATGATTTAATGTGTACATACATATTAACCAAACTACCCTACCTAAGGTAACGGGCAGTCTGAAACATCAGCGGGGTAATTACAAGAGATCCGGAGGTTGCATAATTAAAGCATTTGAAATATTAAGTGCTGAAGATGTACGCTTAGGTTCTAATACATTTTCCTAAGCGTTTCTACGTGCTTTGAATGTTAATGATGTGATATTCGGATAACGCTCATAGTAAATAGTCCCAGCTTATGACAGAGTGGAAAGTACTGATGTCATATTCAGTGTGTTCTGGTAAAACATCTTAAACAACTGCATGCATCTGGTAAAACAACATAAGCAACAAAATAACAACAATATGAATTTTTTACAGCAGTAAATTTTTTGTTACTGTACTTCTAAAGTATTTATATATAATATATAGTTTAGCAACTGTTAACTACTTAAGACTAAGTATTTGCATAGTTAGATAATGATTAAGATAGTAAAGCCACTTTTGAGATCTTGTTGCTTACGATCATTACGATCATACTTCCGAAACACGCGCATCATATATTTTATTATTTTATACTAGCTCAGCAAATTGATTGCACTATAACTGATTAGGCGCAGCATAGTCCAAACACCAACTACTACTGTTAATAAACAGGAGCATGTTTGTCAACAGCCTTTGTAGCGCCTGCTGGTGACGCTGGAGTATTTCATACAATAAAACAACAGTAAGGTGTAGTTTTCAAGACACGTCCAAACACTCTGGCGTCCGCCACAGGAATGGTCGCTTTACCGGTCGTGACCTGACATTAAATATGATACACACACAAATTCATTTGTTTTAGTATACTATTGATCTTTACATTTCATACTCCACAATAACGAATAATTAAAATAACTTTGATTACGTCAGAAATCGGTTTCTATTAAAATAGATAATATATTATATGAGTATAATTGCTTTATGTAACTAAATTACAATAAGCAGAATCAAAAGCTATTTACTCTTGTTCATGGGATCGTTAATTTGAGTCTCAGTTAAGTAATAATAAATAAACTTTCATTTTATTTCATGCTTCTCTTAGAATCAGAATATTAGAGCGCTATATTTAGCTTTTCGTATTTTAAGTAAAACTTGCGGCACTCACCCAAATCATCATTATGCAAAATTAATACCGCAAGCTTCAATAAGGCGGCATCAAAATATATTCTCAAACGTAGCCTCAAATGAACATTTTTGTGTTTATTTTTGTACTAATTAAAACACAAACATTGCTTTCTTGATAGTTTAAGAAGATTTTGAACACAGTAAAGGCTCGAGTTTTTCACCGCGAAACTAATTTGCGAAAGTTAAACGTGAACCACTCAAGGGAAAAATATAATTTTCTTTAAGCCGTACCTTTGACCTGCTGTTACGCCTAACTTTGTCCTCAAATTGGTTCTGAAAAAAGCGAGTGTGTGTAGAAACTTTTCTTATGCGATTTTTTTTACCCTGAGGAAATTTTAAGCGGTAATTCTCTTTAACTGTTTCTACTTTGCTTTTTAGGATTATTTTTATTTTTCTCTATATCATACTTCAATTTTATCTTTTTTCTCATCTTTTTACCGACTTGACAAAGTGACAAGATCACACCTGATGAAAAGTACTGAGGTCGCGATGTCCACCGAGGGGAAATAATCCAATGACAAATGCTACCGTCATTCTTGACCATATATGCTACGACTGAATATCTCTAGGTATATGAAGAATTTATTCTCAGATTTATTCAAATATATTTGGGCTAAATGGATTCGAACATCCTTTGGTTTTCAGGAATTAAATAAATGTGTAGAAGACTAAATAACACAAATTAAAATGATAATATATTTTTATATATTATATCCAACCAACATTTAAAAAGTATAAACATATTACCTGTTAATATTAGGTCCTTACATATGAAATTGGCGTTTTGTATGGGAGGAACAAAAAGTCGAATATTTTTTAATATAATATATTTAATTAATCAAAGTATGAACCATTATTTTCTATGCACTTTTGCCATCTCATAGGTAGTTCATTGATCCCTTTACTAAAAAAACCAGTCGGACGGGAATCAATAAAATCTTTGAAGGCGATTTGGACTGCCCCATCGGAGTTGAATTTTTTCCCTTGCAAGAAGTTATCCAAATTTCGAAAAAAATGGTAATCTGTTGGAGCAAGGTCCGGGGAGTACGGAGGATGTCTTAGACTTTCCAATTGAAGCTCTTCTAATTTAGTAGCCGTCTGTTGCGCAGTGTGTGGTCTAGCGTTGTCGTGAAGCAGCAGTGGCGTGGAGCGATTGACCAGCCTAGGTTGTTTAGCCGCTAGCTTTTCCATCATGGTTTGCAATTGCTGACAATAGACATCAGCCGTAATAGTCTGGTCAGATTTGAGAAAACTGTAATGAACAATACCGGCACTAGTCCACCAAACGCTTACAAGTAACTTTTTTGGGGTTAATCTTCGCTTGGGGCAGGATTTGGCTGGCTGGCCAGGATCCAACCATTGCGCTGAGCGCTTCCGATTATCGTAAAGAACCCATTTTTCATCACAGGTAATGATTCGGTTTAAAATACCTTCATTATTGTGCCGGTTTAGTAATGTAACGCAGCAGTCGACGCGCGTTTGCCGGTTTGCTTCAGTCAATTTGTGAGGTACCCACCTTTCAAGCTTTTTAATCTTCCCAATTTGCTTCAAGTGAATTAAAACAGTTTTATCACTAACATCGCAGCCTGCAGCTAACTCGGACGTGGTTTGCGATGGATCCGCTTCCACAATAGCCTTCAACTCTTCATTATCAACTTGAGTCTCAGGCCGTCCACGGGGCTTGTTCTGCAGGTCGAAATTTCCAGAACGAAAACGTTGGAACCAAAAACGAACTGTGTTTTCTTTTGCAACACGACCGCCATACACATCATTCACCCTTCGAGTTGTTTCCGCAGCACTAGTGCCACGGCGGAACTCGTACTCGTAAATAATGCGATATTTTAAGTTTTCCATTTTGTAAAATGAGTGACGCAAACAGAAAAAAACAGAAGAAAAAAACAAATGAATGACGATCATCGAAGCACAAATACATGAGTCTATAGCTGTACAAATTTGAATTTGGAACTCCTTACCAAAGAGGAGAAATTTGTGATTAAAGTGGCCAGTACGAGAAACGCCAATTTCATATGTAAGGACCTAATATATTTATTGAAAATTACAAATAAACTAGCCGTGTTTGCATAGTCATAAAGCCTTATACTTTTTAGCGAAAACTGTGGTTTTATCACTATTTTATAAAACCTTTTCGTTTATGAAGCCCGTGTATCCCGCACAACACCTATAAAATTGTCATTTAAATTTACCGCTAAAATAAATAAACTAGTAAACAAAGTTACCGCGGCGAAGTGAATTTACCAAGGAAGAAAGCCCATGAATTCTTAGCGGAGTAATTTATGTCTTCCTAAAAACTTTACAGTATCTACACGAAAGGGGTGAAATTATTGCGGTGAGGAGCGCTGAGCAGCAAAACGTGTAGAGCGTATAGGTAATTGTGTGTTTAGTGCTTTAAAATGGGAAATGCATAGATGCTTAGACTGCTCATGTATAATCAAACAGAGCCATAATCTTGCAAATTGATTTGTATAGCTAGATGTTGATTCTGTTGCGGCGAATTGATTACAGGACCCGCAGTCCACACTAATTCGCAAAAATAGTCAACTTGGGGTTTTTAGCTGGTACAAGTACAGCACACCTCCATTACCATTACCCCCTTGTGCGTCCTGGATGGTCCTATGAGGATTTTCCCCGAGTAAAAAAGTATAAGTTGATTGATATGTAAACAATAAATTATTAGCTAGTAAAGTAACATTTAGGTTAGTATATACATGAAAGACAGATGAATGCTATTCTATATTTTTTTTATTTCAGTCGGCAAACACTCTGTCGTCCCATATGATGGTAAGTGGTTACCGTCGGTCAAAGACAACTGCAACACAAGGAGCGTTGCTATTGCGTTGTCGATCAAAGGGCATCACTGCCTTCTTGACGAACCGCATATAATAGCGCTTGGGAAAAACTATATCAGGAAGCAAATTCCACACTTTCTAATTGCACGACAAAAATATTATAAAGAAAAGCTGCGTTGTCGCGGTTCTGTAAGGCTTTAGAGTGTGGAAATGCGCCAACGACCAACAGTGAAGGGACAAGAAAGGTCTTTGTTATGTTTGACGTCTTCTTCAGAATTGTTTGTAGAAGAAACAGACTAAATCTAGACCCAGTGCAATGTACCATACCATGACCTTGTTTTGAATGGATAAGGTATAACATGAGATGCCGTGGCATATCTAATGCAAATGAGGCCCAGGGTGTAATTTCATAACCCCGGCATCAGGATGATCATCATGTATGTACTTTTTGTCGGCATGAGAGCTTAAGAGCATCTTTATTATTATAAAATATTTTGAGGTCGTCTGTTATTTTAAGATACATTAAAATTAAAGTTACAAGGTTCATTAAAATAGACTGATAATCACCCTATATTAGGAAGGTCGGGTGAAACGGCTTACATTGTACATTTATAAACAAGCTTTACCAAAAAAAGTCAATTGGGCTGATTTTGATCAGATTTACGCAGATTAACTAAATGCAGTCAGCCTTGTTAGTACCTTATACCTAGGGGAAAAATGTACAGGTACTTTTGCTCTTTAAAAGAGCTTATAGTTGATTTATGAATTATTTCGACAAAAAATAATTTCTTTTTTCAGAGGCTCCCTCTGTCCGGAGGCCCGTGGCGGGCCATTCTATCACCCCTTTCACCGGTACGCTAGGTATGCGATGATACAGTCTACCTTGTTTACTAGAATGTAACGACTGCGTTCCATACCCGTTTATCCAGGTTTGGCACCCTTTATATCATTAGACCATTTACTTGCACTTCTTTGACGCCGAATAAGGCTGTGATTTCTAGACGTAACTTTAAAGTTAAACTTAAGTTTGCTTAGACATTACTAAAACATTACAATTTATATTACTCAATGAATGTCAAAGGATTTGTAAGTCACCGATTTTGTCAACATGGACTTTGCTCTGCAAATACTATTACTATACTCAAGTTATTATTATATACTGGTACTGGTTCTCCTTTCCATCGGGCCTGAGGGAGCTCAACGAGAGAGTGCTTTTCTGGCTGCGCGTCCAGTTATGGACTTAAATATCTCCTGCGCAATTGACTGTTTCCGGAAACTGGACCTCGAATTTCTTAACCGGCGTTGAAACAGTCACCGTGGTCGAAACCGGCTTGGACATTATCATCATCATTATTATACATTCAATTTTTTGTCAAAACTAATATATTTTTTGATAACTTGGTTAAGTAAAGTCGAAATAGCATCTATAAATCTCAGCCTAAGACGCCTGTGCATCGGTTTGTTGACTTTACGTGCCATGCTTGGAGCGTATCTAAACGCGCAGACAGAATATTTATTTATTCCTATTAATACATACTGTTGAGTTTCAGAAAGTGTTCACTGATGACGTACCTGCAAAAGAAATATTTAGTGAGCACTTCATTTTAGTTCTTCCGTAAAATAAGTATTATCAAGGGAAAATGTATTTTAACTCGGTGGTTTTCGGCCTTGTATAATGTAGGATATTACGACGACGGGGATTGTCAACAAATGCTGGTAATTTGGCGATTGTCGCTGTTCTGGAACAGTATTGTCACCGACATTTTATATACATATATATATAGTAATTATTTTGCAAAATTAGTATAAAAAAATAGATTTTCCCTAAGTTTAAATTTTTACAATAATTTTACAAAATAAACGGTTGAAATATTTATTTAAAACGCAACTCTTTTATTGTATTTTACGTAGAAAGTTCAAACTAACGAAACAGTTTCAAAGAGATGTAAATGTGAATAATGTATTTCTGTACATACTCTTATACTTTGTACTGTAAAATCTACACCATTGCGCACAAAGTAAAGGCATCAGGTGAGAGAGCCTGACCGTTTTCAAAGAGAATCGAGTTTCGCGTCTCGAGATGTACACATTTTCAACGTAACAACTAAATATTACATACGAGTCTCGAAATTTATGTTTATACCGTTTTATAGTTATATGAAATACTAACTTTTGCCCGGGACTCCGCTCGTATTAATAATGAAGGAAAACCTATTTAAGTCTGGCGCTTAAGTCGAATTAGATGATGACATTTGATTAGTAATGATATTGTTGAAGAGAAAAACATTTCACTATACTAGTGTAATACAGCTACTGCTACGGAAAGATCAAGTTATCTCTCTGTTTCTATCCAATCGATTTTAATAAAATTGTATTAATGCAGTACCTATAAATACTTCCTAATATTCATTAGACTTATAAACAATGATTTATGTTGCTCAAATTGTATAGGTTATGTTCTCCTTATTAACGATAACAAAATTCTAACTTCTGCCTACAGGTTGATGAGCAAAGATAAGCTTTGATTTAGTAAGTATATAATGTAAAAGATTTATCAAAATCCATCGAAATAAGGTGTTTATAGATGAATATTCAACTATGGACAGAAAGGGGAAAAACTCGTGTTTCAGAGTTTATACAAATTTATTACCCAAGGGCATAGAATAGGGAAAGAAAGTTCACAAATGAAGTCACCGGGGAAACAGTAGTAAATAATGATGTAGCTAAAATAAAACAAAACAAATAAATTATTTAATTTCTAAATGTCATTCATATTAACCATACATAAATAATATTAAAGTTGCCCTAGAATTACGTATTCAATAAATAATAATTATCTTCCGGCCAGTAGACTTGAGGGAGTCTGCTGGCCGGATGAGAGGGAGGCGGTGCACGGTGTGCGACGCACCGCCTGGGAGAGAGGTTTTGGATGCGTGGGATTACTTTTACCCCTCTCAGAGAGGTTGCCTCAACAAGTCTTCTTGTTCCCTGGGCGCCTCGATGAATTTGGTTTCCCAGGCCAGGGTGGAGCAATCAGAGGGACACCCCAGGGGGTTTTTAGTCAGTAGGAGTCTGACACACCGGTGTCACTGCCCTCACAACGTCGAGGATGGTCCTATGCAGGATCATTATTTTCATCTTATTAGCTGCAATACGTTACGGCTGGACATGAATGTCCACTAATGTTTTCAAGAACGACCGCTCGGAATCAGTTCATATCGGTTTGGTATGTGATAGTTGGTCCACCTAGTAAAGGGGATTCCATACTGCGCTTGCTAGTACGTGGTTTTCACTCGAAATCTCTTGACACATCCGTTCTACAAGCTGTATGTGTCGCTTACAGCTATTCAAAGCTACTATTCCGGTAAGCTATACCCAATACGAACAATTATTTGTAATGAAAAAGTATTTTACTCTTCTAACGATTAATTTGTATGAATAAAGTTGTGGAACATGTGTGAACTTTGTTTTAATTTAACTTTTTACATAAAGCCATGATATGTACAAGCCCAAACTCGTATTAAACGTTTCATTATAGACAACATTACAAGTTCATGAACATGCAAAACTTGCTGTGGAAAGTAAATAAGTTAACTTTTATATCACTATTTATTAAATGGCAGTTTTATTTTCAGAAAATACCACTAATATCATCATATTATATTTTTAATATGTTTGCGCTTCTTTTCCCGCATCGTCACTCAAACTACCTTTATTTCCCCAAAGAAAAATTTATAAGCATAAACGGTTTTCTCAAAACCTTCCATGTGTGTGGCTCGTTTATTACTAATAATATCTAATATATATTTATATTTCATGTAATAATCATTTGTGTATATATATTGTAAAAGGAGGGGAATGAAACATATTTCATTTGAAAGATATTTATGTAGCGTATACAATAAAATCACGCATAGGTATGTCGTCGTGAAGACAGGCGAAGACACTCGCATTTTTGTTTTAACAAAAACTCTTTAACACTGGAACGATGACAGTAGGCAAATTACTATTTTCATCGACTTTCAAATGGCTACTATTACTATCAAATGACGGCTATTTTAATGTAATATCATTTATGAGTGCATATGTAAATAAATATATATGTTTTGACTTTTGGCATGTTAATTGCGTTTATAATAAAGATAGTAAAGTGAAAAATAGCTGGTGATTTAACTGCTTTAAATAAAAATTATGCGAATCGCGACCGAGACAGTATTATGAAAATACTAAATGTGCGACAGAGATAAAGCTAGTAGCAGGCACGGCCCGTTTTATAACTTATTCCATGCTTAGTTAGTAACAAAATTATCATAATTATAAAAATCTCTCTCGTGTCATTTTAAATCGCAAATTACCGACAAATTACTGTTTCTGACGTTCTTGTGTCAACCAATTTATTGATTATGAGATGAAATAAGGTCAATTTTTCAGAAAAAGAACAAAATACAAAAAAGGAATAAAACGTAAGAGATAAAAAACATAGCGAAATAGCGTTAGGTGTGTGACATCGCTAATTATTCGCAACAAGTGAAATTAGTATAACTACATGAATAAACCTTCCCATTAACAAGAATCACGTTTTCCTGGAACCTAGTTAGAAGCGAGTGAGGATCACGTAGTCCACGTTGGTTGGAAATATATTACAAAACAATATGTTCACAAATTGGTTTATGAAGCAGAAATAATTTCGCCATGTCCCTTCCGCAACAGAACTACATGTATGACGCGTACCAAAACGTTTTCTAATTCTTAATTTTGTTATGTCCTCAGACTTTTTTTTATTATGTTTATTAGTTACAAGTTATAGAGACTGTAGAATGATTTTCTAACCGGTGTATTTATTCCCTTCCTCGTATGTTAATAACTCGTTTAACACTAAATCTACCGGCAAACTATTTATGTTTTAAAAATAGGTATAACATAGTTTATTTTACTTTGTAATAAATACAATTAAATCCATAACATTTATCACTATCTTTCACTAGTAAAGGTCATGTTATTTGTCAGAATAAAAAAATGTAGAAAAAAAAATGTAGGGCAAATATAAAAACCGCTCATTTGACCGGTTTGGAAGAATTTAGGCTAAGATTTATAGACGCTACTTTAAGTTTGCTTAGACTTTACTAAAACATTAAAATTTATATTACTCAATGAATGTCAAAGCATATGGTTAGTCAACGATTTTGTCAACATGGACTTGGCTCTGCAAATACTATAGCTATACTCAAGTTTTTATTATATATTCCATATTTTGTCAAAATAAATAAATTTTTTGAGAATTTAGCTAAGCAAAGTCAAAATAGCATCTATAAATCTCATCCTTAGTGTTAAAAGAAGTGTGATGATGTGTATGTTGGCATATTCAAGGCGAATATCGACGAATAGTCTATCTTGTCTCTCTATAGTTATGGTTGTTTTTTGGACTGCGTAGTACTTAACATCAGATACAGTACTTTCACTTAAGCCAGTTCAAAAATATGAGTATTTTTGATGTTTTAACACATCAAAGAGAGTAATTCAACAGAGTGTCAACGCAAAGGTAATTCTGCCCGCTTTCATGACAAATGTATTCTATTCGGAATAAGTTATTTGTTGGTTGACTAATTTGTTTTACTTTGAGTTTGAATTAACTTCGATTTATGTAAGAAATTTGGAAACTCAGAGAGTTCAAATATTGTAATGGCAGACTATACAAAGCATTGGACTGACTAAATTGTATTGATTTAAGAGATACTTACTTTTGTCAGCGACTTAATACGCGTTTGCTAATATAAATTATTAAATATCCCTCTATTTCCGGCTTAAGCAGGAATTTTATAAATTTTTAAATTATTTTAATAGATAAAAGTATGTTTCCTTAATTGTTGTTGTTGTAATTGTTGTGTAAAGTGTGTTGTTGTACTTAATGCATAAAGAATACGTGATGATGTCCTAGCCGGTTTCGGCCACGGCGACTGTTTCAATGCCGATTAAGAAAATTGAGGGCCACTTTTCGGAAACAGTCAATTGCGCAGGAGATA
The DNA here is from genome assembly GCA_036320925.1 of Automeris io. Taxonomy (NCBI): domain Eukaryota; kingdom Metazoa; phylum Arthropoda; class Insecta; order Lepidoptera; family Saturniidae; genus Automeris; species Automeris io. The sequence continues at coordinate 3,501,922 of JAUDJH010000018.1, forward strand.
TTTAAGTGCATAACTGGACGCGCAGCCAGAGAAGCACTCTCTCGTCCGAACTCCCTCGGGCCCGGTGGAATGGAGAACCAGTACGATCGGGAGGGAGCAGGATGCAGGTTTGGTCGAGTTTTCCTTCTCTGAACACCTGGTTGAAGTGCGGTGTTAAAGAGATACCTTAGTCGCCTTTTACGACACCTCAGCAAGAAGAGGGGGGGTGCAAAAAACACGTATTCATTCACTAAACGCGATTGGTCGTGGGTTCGAATCCCGGCACTTAACCCTGGATTTTTCCAAGGTGAAGGAATGCATAGTGAGGAAACCGGCACGACTTCTAATAGATATGCCATGTGTAATTATTTTGAAAGCGGCAATCAGCTGCGCTACTGGTGTCGCTAGGCCATAGATGGGCAAAATGTATTCAGATTAATAAAAATGATTACGATTACATTTTACGTTTTTTACCGTTAATATGACTGCATTTTGCTCATCCATGTTTTAAACACTACAGAATCCCAGATTGCATATACATTTATGATTTCTTAATGTTTTAAATGGATTTAATCATGATTAGAAACGAAGAAAATTAAAATTACGACTACATTTTGTAATCGTTATTCAGAGTACATTTTGCCCATCTTTGCGTTAGGCACGACAAATAAACGCTAAGTGTATACAGCCACTAATGTATCTCTGTTCACCCCAAAAGGGTTACAACGTTACGATATATTATTATTATTCTATAATATAAAAATAAATCACAAAATGTCTTGATAAGCGCGAAACTCGAGAACGGCTGAACTGATTTGGCTGATTTTTTTTTTGTTGTGTTTGATGAAGTCTGAGGAAGGTTATTACGGAGAGAAAAAATTTAAAAATTCCCTGCAACTGTCTAAAAACAACACTTTTCTATATTCTCACACAAAAAATTCGGAATAATATTTAAAAGTCAATTTGAACTTTAACACCATACCATAAAGTTTAAATATTAGTTGGACGGGTTCCGGGAAGGCAAAACAATTATTGAGTGACGTATAAATATTAATGTCAATATTTGTCAATTTTTATACATATAGCATTAAGGCCAGGTTCCTTCAAACAATTTTCAAAAAACAGCCGACAGGCCAATAGGTTTTGGCAGAAAAAAATTTGACGGGGAAGCTATTAACATAAAAAAAAACAATGTCACTTTGTTTTAGAGAAGTAGGGCAGAACAAGGTCTGCCGGGACAGCTAGTTTATTATATATAAGAATGTTTCCTTTGACTGACAATTGACATCTTCAATATGTAAGGAGCGTTTCTTCCATGGCTTGTAAATTTTTTTTATTCTGTATAAATGTATGCTGCAATATAAAATAAATGACGTCATCTAAGTTTAGTTTTGAATAGCTTTTTACAGCTCTTATACCATACGAAATAAAAACAATACGGGACAGTAAGCTAGTGCACGATATATTGAAAAGCCAACCACACAAGGAATTTAAATCTTTACTTATTGTTTGAAAGTTTCCGCATTTCGTATTTAAGTTTTCTGTTTAAAATTCTGCGTCTACCTTCCTGGGAATCCTGCAGAGGGTAATAACAAGAAAGGATATGAAAAAGTTATACAAAGGTAGCTACTGGTCGGAGCGTGCGTGAACTTTTTTCCGGGATTTGTATTTGGAGTACAGGCTAACGTACAGAGAAACAGTTTGTAAGATTCGTACAAAATTCAATACTTGTTTTAGTAGGTTTGTCACAGATACTATATAGCATAGATTGGCAAAATGTAATTATATTAACAAAAATGATTACGATTACATTTTACGTTTGTTACCATTAATATGACTGCATTTTGCTCATCTATATTTTAAACACTACAGAATCCCAGATTGCATATACATTTATGATTTCTTAATGTTTTAAATGGATTTAATCCTGATTACAAAGCAAGAAAGTTAAAATTACGACTGCATTTTGTAATCATTAATAATTAATCAGATTACATTTTGCCCATCGCTGCTATATAGATAGATAGATGTAGAGAAACTTTGCTGGTGTATGTATCATTTTTCGTATATATGGTATATATATATATATATATATATATATGGTATATTGCTGTACGTTTCCCTTTAAAAATAAATAAAATAAATAAATAGATAAGATTAATTAAATAAAACGTTTATGTGTCGTAGTGTAATATTAATATTTTTCATATATAAATAGGCTGATACTGCTCGTGTCCTAAGGTTTTAACCCTCGATACCATGTAAGCTGCAGATGATATTTAACCATTGAAACGTTGTAGAAAGTATATGCTTGACTGAAATGGGACCACACTACACGGGAGCAATGATCGTGATAGTGGCTTGCATAGGCTGAACCCAGTTTAGGATTAACAAATGTATTTTATTGTGTATCCAGATCTATGTTCCCTTTTTTTTAATATCGACGTACGATAGGTATGCTTGTAGATTGCTATTGTTTCTAGGTAAAAGTAGCAATTTTCCACCAGGTATGTATGAATAAATGTATGGGATTGACATAAACTTTTTTAAAATATCACGTTGGTACGCTGTGTCAATTCCATACATATGTACTTTTCTACTAGCGTTATCAATAATGTTACGTTATTTAGGGGCCCTGAGCTTGTCCACTGTCCGAGTCGGTGTAAACTGATATCAGCGAATAAATGACACTTGACCAGTGGACACGCACACATGCCCGCTTAATTGTAGTATTAAGTGTTTTATTTTATTTCTATCAAAAGGTGGCAAAGGTATTGATTACACCTTCGCGTTCACCATTTTACGGTAATGAAGGAAGCTAGTATTCTGTGCCATTATTTACACATGTGGTTCGTGTTCATAAAAGTTTGAGTCACGTTTTCTGAGACCACGTTTTAATCTTTTGAATTTCGAATAGTAATTCACGTCGACCTTTGAATGGAGATTGTCGTTGTAAATTGGCAAGAATTTAATCACAGGTGAGTTGTGCTCATATTATTTTTTTTTAAATTATATTAAAATATTGAGTTTTAAAATTTCAAAATTTACCAATAGTTTAATTTTCTTAAGCCGAGGTTACAATAAGACAACGGAGCAGCGAAAATAACTAAGTAAAACAATCTCTTAAAACATATGATGTCGGCCACATTGATACTAAAATTCCCCTTCAATGCGGACAGCGTTAAAGGCGCTCACTAGCTACATTTCACTGCTAATCATTTTGCTATAATACCGTAATTCCAGTGAGCCAGTGCTCAATGCCATTGCAGCTTGACTACCTGTTTGCGTATCGTCGCACGCCGTCTTATAATTATCTTTGGCAAAGTTACAGCCACTAATAATATTTCTATGTGGAATGTCAATACACAGTATTCGTGCCATAGAACATCAATGACCTTTCGAATATACAAGAAAATTTATAACAGCCAATATTACATAATAAACACCGTTTCCTTGAGAGAGGCGAAGACAGGCAAAAGAATTGTCGAAACAATGAAAAGTAAAAAGACTAAAACAATAAAAAGGTACCTTTGAAAAATAATGAAGAAATTTTCTTTCACCTTCTTTCGCAACTTTTATGAAGGAAATAATTACATTATTTTTAATTGGGCGCGACAAGTTACAATGCATGTTTTATTTTAATATAATATTTTCTTTTCCTCGTTCAAAGCAAATGCCTTGTTCGGAAACCATCCCATTATTTCAGTATAAACAACATCAGTAGAATAAGCAGTTAATTTGGTACTGTTTTTCTAAAATAAACAAGATGTTGATGCTGTAATCTTGTTACGTGATCAAAGTAATCGAATACAAACCTTACGTATATTGTATTGTTGTTAAGAAAATAAGGATATACTTAAAATTTTGTATAGCAAGGCATTGTTTTATAAAGGAGTGATAATTGTTACACTATATGCTACGGTAAATTAGCATGGCGAGTTATTTATGTATAATTGTTTTATTTATTTTAGCAAACTATCAAACAACAATAAAATGCTTCGGTATTTAATAAATTTTCTGCTATAGTAAAATTAGTAATTATATTAAAGGCTATATGGACGATAGACAATGCAATATCATATATATACAATGTAATATCAATACCATATATATAGTATCACTGAATAAACTTATTACATACAGAGAATATTTTTAAAATGCTGTTTTATAAAAAAATATATTTTATGAAAGTAAATAATTATAATAAATTGCTGTATTAGAATTTTTTTTAAACACGTTTGTAAAACTATTGTGAAATAAATACTATTATGAAACTAAGTTCTAACTGACACTCGAACACGACTACGAGATTTTATGTGTATAGAAATACGAATAACAAGATCAAGTTATTTCTGTCGCTCAGGCTTTGAATTAATATCTTGTTAAATCTGTATAACGTTAAATTTGATTATATTGCCGGGTATAAATGAAATTACTCGTATACCGAGCCTTCTGACAATCGGATAAACAGGTAAATAAAAAGACATTTTTTCCGTGTCTCCTTTTATTAAATCATTTTTATTATTTCCACATATTTGCTACTCTTTGTTCTTTCGTATATACAGGATGTTGAATATAAATTATCTTCTTATTTTTCCGGCATATAATATTTTATTGGTAAACAGCTGAGTTAGGTATAATTATTATAGTTAAATACAAAGATTAAAATTAATTGGGTGTGCATAAATCAGTCATAATAAAATTCTTCAAAAGCGCAGAGGCGAGAGAGGGTGGCACTTTACACCACCCCTACCCAAGCGAGTAGAGGCCTATCAAGAAGCCGCACGCCTTGCCGGGTATCGAAGATGAGGACCTAGTCGTGCCCTCAATCCCGGTAGGTGGAAGGTGGAACACCCCGGAGTTTTAGTCGGTGCAAGTCCGACATACCGGGGGACGGCCCTCACCGTCCCCTAAAGTCCGAAAGGATCTCCCCCGGGTCATAAAAAAAGCCTTAATAAGATTCCTATCAACGTAATAAATTGATAGAATAATGTTATTCTTTTACACATGTTATTTTTTAATTTTTTAACAATTTTTTGAAGAAGATTTGTCTTTAATCTAAGCATCTAAGCCAGCATGATAGTGGCGACTATCGGTTATTGGGTTCCTGTCGATAGTCGTATTTGGTGAACTGGATTGTACTTTCTATTTGATGCAGGTGAGTCACTATGCCGAGGCAGAATAAAAAAAACATACATTTCGTATGTCGCTTTACAAATTTAACTAGTAGTTTTGTAGGCTACCTTTTTATTTAAATTATACTTTTTTAAATAATCTATTGATATGTCACAAAAATAATAATAAGCTAACTAGTGACTTTTGATGAATTTTTAACACGGTCCGCTCTTGAAGAAAAATGTCGTTTTAATATATTTATAACTATCTCCAGTCTTCTCATTATAATTCTAATTGTTTAGATCACTTCCTACTGTTGTGTACTCCACCTCTATAGTTTTAATTTAAAAAATAGTTTTAGTAGGAAAAGACAAAGCTCGAGTGGAGATCGCGAACCGGTCATAAGAATGTGCGGAGACAGCCAGCCAGATGAGTCGCTGATCTGGTGCAGATGGCTGAGACAAACTGGTTGGCCTTTTTTTTTTTTTGTTAACCCGGTGAAAATCCCTACGGACCGTCAGGGGAAGTGGTGAGGGCCACTTCCCCCGGTGTGTCGGACCTGCCCCGACTAAAACCACCGGGGTGCCAGCACTGCCCTCTCTTCGCCTTCGCCGAGCCTGGGAATCCGAATACTTCCGACGGCTCGGCGGGCGTTGGCCTTTGGGCAGGCCTCTTCTCGTGGAGGGGGATTTAAGCCCCTCGCCTCCTCTCTGTGGGACCGGCGTGTGGGCACACACACGCCGACCCTTCCTCTCTGTACTGGACGGGGACGCCCTCAACGTCACCCGCCCATCCTGTGTCAGGAGTGGAGCTCGTCGCGCTGGGAGTCCTGCGCGAACTGCTCCCTTCTCCCGAGCCGCCTTGTTAAACTGGTTGGCCTAAGTTCGCGACCATCAGAGTGGAATAGAATTAATGAGATCTTCATTAATGAAAGTTGAAGAAGATGATTTAATAATATATTTGTTAATAAAACATGTTAGTATTATGTTATATATTAGAAATATGAAAGTGTTAATAACTAGGGAACTACAATAAACACAGTTTCAGTATAGTGGTTTTATGTGACAGCAGTGAAGGAAATCAAATATTAACTGGCTGGATTTACGAGCAGTTAACCTAGCTTAAAATTTAATGTTAGGTTTACAGGCAGCAGTAATCCTCTACAGCAGCGGTTCTAAAACTCATATTGTGAACTAGATGTGGGTCGCAGGAGATAAGTAAGAAATGTTAGCTGGAAGCCATGGAATATAATAATACGTGAGAATAATTTTAATTTGAATATACTACCGTACTCAATAGGGTACTTGATATAACGCTAGAGTTAAAGAATAATGTTTTATTTAAATATATTACAACTGCGTCTACTTTAGCAAAGAAATAAATCTCAGGTTATTTCTTTTACGAATCAATTTTGTTTTTACGGAATTTTAAACTAGTTTCTCATATTTACGTATTTCTGCTTAATGCTTAACCCGAACGCTTAGTGGCGTGAAGATATGTTTTCAAATTTTATATGTGTATATTTTACCTATTAAACCATTGCGTTACATAATGAAATTAATTCGCGACTGCTTCAATAAACCAATAAATTCAGATAGACATTTTGTTAAATACACTTTAACCGGATGTCGTCAAGTTAACTGAAGGAAATTAGCTGTAGTATGCTGGGAAAGTAAACTTAATAATCACTGAGGAAGCGACGAGAACAAACTTAGCTTAACCAACTTTATACAACCGATAATAGTTTTAATAATGCAAAAGCTACTCAAGACAACTTCGGTATCCAGTTTCTTTGGTTATGCGAATCTTAAATATTATGTTGTTCAAGTTATCTTGCAAGTTTCTATACATTTTTTTTACACTGGCTCGACAAAGTAACTACAGTGCACCTGATAGTAAGCACAGTATAGTCCAGAAACGAAAGCGACCCTCAAAAAAAGAAAATATTATACGTTGATAGACTCCGTCGTCATGTCGGCCGCCATATACCATGACTGAAGCTCTCTAAGTAACTGGATATACACAAGCTAATCCTGAAACGCGATAGGCCAAAGCGAGTCACTATGGCGGTCTTTACACTTGTGTACTATGGTTATGACCTAGTTCGGGCAATAGCTCTACCACCAAACAGTACAACGCTAAAAATAACAAAATTATGTAAATTGTATTTCTATAAATTGTTAAAAGTGTAATACGACTTTATGATCCTTAAATTTTAAGAAATGTTGATTAGGTATATCATACTAATGAAAGCTATTTGGATTTCTAACTCTTTCTTTACAGTTGTTTCAATTAATCTTTTGGCAGTAAGACTTATAAGAATGATTATTTCAGTTAGAATAAGAGTGAGTAAGGTATTTTTTCATTACACGAATAAGCAAAATAAATGGTCAACTACATTTATACGTCAATGAATTCATGCAAACCAAGGTCGAAACGCAAGGTCTACTTGATAAGTTAACAGGTATCAGGGATTTTCTACTCTTAATCTTAATAAAAGTATCAACCAGGCGTCGCCTCGTGACTCGTGACGTCAGAGGACCTACCTTAAACTGTAATTTTGAGGATACGATCTTTGAATACAAGCAGGTATCATTAGTTTTTAGTTTGAATTTTAAACCGTACAGTTACTTCATAAGGTAGCATTTCAAATGTCATAGCATTGAAATGGCTGAGTCAATTGTGCCGATGACATCCATTGAATAACGAAAGCACAGTTACCATTGTTTTAGCGTTGAATGTCTTTCATCACTGTTAAGTGAATGGAGCTTGATAATTTCTCCGACCAGGGTAGCTGATGAGGTAATTTAAAGGCGCTTTTCATGCTTAAAATGACGAAACTTAATAAATATGTTAGTTAATTATTATTAATTCATTTGAACGTTTTCTGGAAATATGTATCGACACTTTTAGAATATGAACCGTGAGATCCAGATGCTCTCTAAAGCTATAAAGACATTCTTTTCTTTTCGGGAGGTGCGATTATCTGATGTTGTTTAAGAAAAATCATAATATGTGGTTGCACGAGCATGATTTTCATTAGATCTTTGTTTCACCTTTGGGTCTGATTATATCGATCGGAATTGATGCCGTATTCGACGGAACTTTGATGAATGTGTGAACTCGTTGCTAGTCCGGAACTAACTGACTTGCAGTTTCTCTTCTCACAGGCTTGAGTCTAACTCAGCCGGTCTGTAATACAGATGTCCGTTGGCGGCAAACTACACAGTATGTAACCGCGAAAGATTGGCTATTGCGTTATTGCTAAAAAAGGACTTACACTTCAGAAAGTTTTGACCAAGGAACGCAATTAACGAAGGCATTTCTAAACTTTAGTAAATCCAAATACATTGCGATAAAGGTACAATAGACACTTTTTGTGTACCAGGACATCAATGAAAAGCATTAAAGTATTCAGCTTATGATCACCTTGAGTCATGTCGTAGAAGAACAACTTGCTATATGACTATTAGTATCTTATCTAGGAAGGATATGAAGTGAATTCATTTTATAAATAAAAATTGATGATAAGTGACCCCTTGTAATAATTCCATTTATATTTTTCGAAATTGTCATAGCGACTGTTTATTTCGTAAACCATATTCGCCGCAAGTATATTTAATTGGACAGAAAGAACATATTTAAAGCGTTTTCCCGTAAAATTTTCAAAGAAATTTCCAAACACTGACAAGTCTGCAAGTAAAATCGGAACTTTTTATGGAATTTTGTTCTTTTTCTAAAGTTTTCCTGTTAGGGCCTCTGAATGTCGTCTCGTCCTTTGGTTAGTAAAACAATGATATAACTCTTTTTTTTAGATGCACTTTAATATTGGGGAAATACATAGAAAATTCATCGGTATCCATGTGTGGCGACACGAATTGTCGTAGGTTTGAATCCCGGCACGTACATCTGGGTTTTTCCAGATTAAGTACGGATTAAGGCAACGCATGCACACCGATGAAGGAAAACATCTTGAGAAAACCCGGATGACATTTAGTAGAAACGTTATATGTATCTTTGCCGTGGTGGCTGCCGGCAGAATAGAATAGCAGCCCCCTCTTCTTGCTGAGGTGTCGTAAAAGGCGACTAAGGTATCTCTTGAACACCGCAATGCAACCAGGTGTTTAGAGAAGGGAAAACTCGACCAAACCTGCATCCCGCTCCCTCCCGATCGTACTGGTTCTCCTTTCCATCGGGCCTGAGGGAGCTCGGACGAGAGTGCTTTTCTGTCTGTGAATGCACTTAAATATCTCCAGCGCAATTGACTGTTTCCGAAAACTGGACTTCAAATTTCTTAACCGGTGTTGAAATAGTCGCCGTGGCCGAAACCGGCTAGGACATCATCATATGTAATCTAATCATCTAAGTCATGGTGAGCAGCTGCGCTACTAATCACGTTATACACGAAGTATAAACTCAAATTATACTCTCTCTCTCTCTGCGGATGCCTGCTCACCGCGGAAGTGATATAACGTGACTAATTTTTCTTTTTTTAATATAGAAAAAAAAACAAAGAAATACCTGAAAAATAGACACTAGTGTTTTATATGGGAATGTCAATTGGAATACAGTTAATAGAATAGACCTGTCGTTTGACAGATTTACCATGAATAGGTAGCTTTTACGGTTGCTGGAGTTCATTAAATCAATTCATCCAGCCATAAATTCTGAATTGTAAGATATTCACAGGTTCATGTAGAAATAGAATAGTTAAAATGTATTTATTTAATTCTAGCAGTACTCCAACCGTTTAAATAGTTTCTTGAATAGATGTGTAAACATTTGTATCTGGAGCAGTTAGGGGTTAAATCTAGTCTGAATCTGGATGCTTGTTAATTTAAACGGTTAAATTGAATCTGTTATTCCTAAGAGAGGTTGTCGATAAATTTGCTTCACAAACTAGCGCGTCTTACAATGTGTTCGTATTTGTGCGATGTTATGTTCGTTTAATCGTAAATTAAAAGACTAAAAAGACTGTTTTGATATTAGCCATGACTTCATAAACTTTGTTTTTCATACATTACGATATTTTAATTTAAAAAGTCCGTATTCTTGAGTAATTTATTGAATTATTTTATTCAATTAATAATAAATACTTCTAAAATAATATTTTTTTTTATCCACAGTGACGACACCACGTCTGATGGTAAGCATGGTGCAGTCCAAAAAAAACCAAAACGACTACCAACAGCAAATATCTTGATAGCCGCCGCAGTCATGCCGTCCCGCAAAAATATCAAATATCTCTTCATGCCCCCGCTTAAAGGACCCAATATCATGGACTAAGGGAGCACGCTCGCCGGAAGACCATTCCACAGCCCAACAACTCGGCAAAAGTAAGAGTTAGAGAACTTCTTATTCCTAGCCGGGATATGAGTTACTGAAAATCTGTGACCCCGTAGATCAGCGCGCGTGATTCTGCTATAGAAGGGAGATTGTGGAACAAGGTTAAACAGCTCTTCACAACACTCGCCATGATACAGACGGTAGAAAACACTCAGTGAGGCAACATCTCTAAGCAACTGGAGCGGTTCAAGATGCTCAGAAACGTCTGGATCGTTCACTATGCAGACAGCCCTGTGCTGCAACCTATCCAGGGCGGCAAGTAAGTACTGGGCAGAACTATCCCAGAGATGCGAACAGTATTTCATACAAGACCTGACCTGGGCCTTCTACGATAGATGCTGTTGATCAGGCGTGAATTCATTTCCTTTTCTCACTTTGTTGATATGTATCGACGCGAATTTAGTATAATTTAATCAAATAATAATATTAATGTCGGCAAGAAACACAACAACTGCCAACCAACCAACCACCTAATTATTACCTTTATCTTGAGTTAAGTACCTATTATTTATAGTGTCTTGATGTAACTGGGAAAGTATTTAAAACGTTATAAGTTAGTAGGATCTATGAGTAAAGATAGGGGTTTCAAGTTTATTGTGACAATTTGTTTGCCTTGTTATCTATACTAATATTATAAAGCTGAAGAATTTGTTTGTTTGTTTGTTTGAACGCGCTAATCTCAGGAACTACTGGTTCGTATTGAAAAATTCTTTTTGTGTTGAATAGACCATTTATCGAGGAAGGCTTTAGGCTATATAACATCACGATGCAATTATTAGGAGGAAGAAATAATGGAAAATGTGAAAAAAACGGGGAAAATTATTCATCCTTGAGGGCTTCCATTGCGTGCGCTGCAAAAACGGTTCAAGATACCAAAAATATATGTAAGAAAGAATTATTTCTCTAGTAATGATTTAAAAAAATGTCCACAACAGTATATGTCTATCTTTTAAGATTAAGTCACTAGAACCGTTTTTATGGTAAACAAATTTGGTCGAAATTAATGCATTATTTGTTAAGAGTTGTATCAACGTAATAATATTAATCTTTATCCAAATAAATGTGTTGTTGATTAAGAGTATTTAATTGTGAACAAAATTGTCTTTGACATCACTTAATTTCAATGAGCATCTTAGAAGATATTACAAAACCTTATATAGCTAAACAACGTTTGCCGGATCAGCTAGTAATTTATAACTATTAATAATAATAATAATAAAAACATTTATTTGGCACAAAACATACAACACTTCAGTATAGGTAAAAAAAAAACAGAAAACAACAAAAGCATATACCCTGTGTTGTGATGATGCGCCAAAGGGACGTATCTACAACTATTTTTACCTTTGATTTCAGAATCATGCAATACAATTTACGTTAAAAATGTATAAAAGGAGAAATATTTCATCATTTTCGTATAAAATATCAACAAATATTTCAAAATGTTGATATTCAAAGCACACATGTTTCCATATTTCTCGAAGTTCACAGAGATATAGAATCAGGTTTAAATTTTACGTTGAAATTTTATTGAGAGTGCTATTTTTGTCTGTAATCTGCTGAAAGCGAGCTCAATATTGTAGAACGTCTTAAAGCCTTTAACGAAATAAGTGTCCGAATCATGTAATATCATGATCATCCTTGTCTTTTGTAAATAACAAAGCTTTAGCGAATGTAATACAAATGGATATACAGGATTTTATCCTGTTTTTTATCGGAGAGCAGTAGCTCGCCTTCCCGATCAATTAATCAGCGATCTGAGATCAATTAATCAAGAATCGATTTTTGAGCTAGAAAAATCGGTACTATTATTCGATTTGTAGTATTAAATCAATTCAGTGAATTGATTCATCTTAGAAAATTGTCATTTAATTTTTTTATTGATCATTGAGAACTATAAGTTGTAAATTTTATAAATTATTGTGTAACATAAATTTAAGACATTTTTTTTCTTTATACATGATATTTATGATAAGAGATCTTTTAAATTTTCTATAAAATTAATTTATATATGTATATATATGATAAATACAAACTGTAAAAACTGACATTTAAGAAAACATTTTTTTTAATTGATATTTTGTCAAGTGATTCGAAACGATTGAAGAATCGATCTTTTTTAGAACAATCGCCATCCCTAATTTAAACTCATTCGAAACTATTTTTAAGGAAATTTTAATACCTAAGTACTTATACGTGTGGGTGCAATATAAAATGTTTTAAATGAGTCCTAATTACGTTAGTATAAAAGCAGAAGTAAAAAAAAGATTTATTCACGTCACATCCCTTTAAGGGCGAGCAGAAATCCATTAGTTAAAAATAGACCTCAACAGCAATAAATGCATGTCCCTATGCTATGCATATGCTATGGACATGGACATGAGCATATGTCGAGATAAACTTCATCTAACACTTTTTGATTTGCTGTTGCACATTATTAGTTAAAATTAAAATGATTTCAATTAGTTCTGATTGAGTATAAAGTTAAGGAGATTATAAAAAGAGATAGAACAAAGATACAGCGAATTGGCGTAACATTCCGTTCTGCTTACTTAAATAGAGAATCGTCGTAATAATAGATGAAATTATTCTCCAGATTCAATGTAAGACTTTGTAAAGCAAAAATCAAAAACCTTCTAACATTATATCCACATGATATTTTTGTGTTTCATCCTACTGTATATTTTGCCAGACATGGCCTCAACTAGAAATTAATCGTCCGTTACTCATAACAACGCCTACGTTGTATCAAAGGAGATTCACATTATTCCTTGATTTTCGTAGACTAATAAAGCTTTTCTTCTAGTGTGTCTCTATTTACTAGTTCTTATGTTTTGCTGAAGTGTTTACGGACGTTTTAAATTGACGATACCGACATAAATGGTGCTGCCGTAACCGATTATTAACAGGGCGTTTAGATATAGTAGTTCTTCCCTTTCAGGCATATGCTTTTGAAAAGGGACGGACAATAGTTGCTAAAGTAACAAATGCTATAAAAGATAGGTTATTAATTTCAGCCTTTGTTCGAGGATTATTTTTTTATGATCTACATTCTTGCCCTCAGGGCCACACTTGTATGCGTTTGTTTATCAAATGGCTATCCAATTCACTTTTTAAAGGCTACCAAATAATAGGAAACTATAAGAACTTACAATTCTTTACTGCTTGCATTATTAATGAAGAGGAGAATCCTTTAATCTGAATATAAGAGATTTACACCACAACGTCTTCTCTGGCCACTTGGCGGCCAAGGCTCTGTCGCCGGAGGGATGCATTCGCCCAGAGCGAGCGCGACATTCCCCGGTGACAATAGCCGGGTAGTAGACTTGAGAGAGTCTGCTACCCGTATGAGAGGGAGGCGGTGCACAGTGTCCAGCGCACCGCCTGGGAGAGAGGTTTTGGAGGGGTGGGCTCACTCCTACCCCTCGCAGAGAGGTAGCCTCAACAAGACTTCTTGTTTCCTGGGCGTCTGGATGGATTTGGTTTCTTAGGCTCGGGTGGAGCAATCAGAGGGATATCCCCGGGGTTTTTAGTCAGTAGGAGTCTGACATACTGGGGTCGCTCCCTAATAGCGTCGTTGAAGGTCCTAAGTAGGATTTTCCCCGTGATACAAATAAAAAAAGGCACATACTACGGATCGGCCAATGTAGAACCGCCTAAGGCATTATTACGTTTTTATTTGAGATTACGAATGAAACAAGCACCTTGTTGGGAAGCTTAATAAAATGTGTTTATGAACGTTAGGAACGCTTGAAATCAAAGCCTGACAATTAACTCGTGATTTTTATCATTATTAAATTAAACGTTCCTCTGCCGACATAAGTCGACAGCGAGAGTTAAACGAACATAATGTAATAGAATATTTGTTCACTAATAAAACATGTGATATCTTCGAACACTTTGCTATAAATAATAATGTAATTATCATTGATTGCACAAGTATTTGAACAAGGCAGGCAGTGTTCGCGTAATTAATTTGTATATTATATTATTATAGCAAATATTATACATATAGTTCTTATACGAAAGAAATACGGCGTAAAATTGGAATACGTATGAATGTAGGTAGGAAGTTAAGTGTTTGTCTTAAAGTATTTTATTCCGGACTTAATTATTGGGGCATGCAATGCTTTCATGCATGTATAGAATGAACGTTACTGGTAAATATCGATATTTATAAAGAAATTTATTTGATTGATACCGATTGGTTTAAACTCAATTTGAATATTAGTGTTCCAAAATGAGTAACAACAAGCGAAGTCACCCTCACAGATTAGATAGAACTCAGAAACTTTGACAAATTTAATCAAGTTGCAACTGTATCGATGTGAGGTTATACGAGTCACGTGCGTACTTTCAACTTTGTGCCAGCCCCAACTTATTTAATTTGCGGCAATTCGTCTAAACAACATGAAGCAGCAGAATGCTAGACGCGTTTCGGGTATTAATTTTCTCTACACAATTCGAAATAGTCACTTTTCCCAAACGCGTAGAATTCATTACGGCTACTGTAGTGTGATATTATACCCAAAAGTGTTTGTATCATAATATTTCAATGTCGGCGCTATCCCATTTGTACTTTGGACCGACAGAGTAGCCTGTGAAAAGTGAAAAGAGTACTTGCTTTGAGTGTAATTTTAAAGGAAAATTATTGAAAAAAATCTAGTAATTACGTTTTGTTAAGTTCCGATTAACATGTGAACTTTAGTTTAGTTGATTTTACAATAAAAAAGTTAATATCTTAGGAATATTCACAATTAGAAAATAACTAACTAAAATAAGTAATAACTTCGCCTCCTCCTTTTTGCTGCGAACCGCCAAGGAGTGGAATTCCTTTCTTCGTCTGTGAATCCAACATCTTATGACATGGGAATTTTCAAACGTCGAGTGAATCGATATTTGCTGGGCGAGCGCGCTCCATCGTCGGCCTCATCATCACTTTCCAGCGGGTGAGATTGAGGTCAAGCGCA
Organism: Automeris io; assembly: GCA_036320925.1. Lineage (NCBI taxonomy): Eukaryota > Metazoa > Arthropoda > Insecta > Lepidoptera > Saturniidae > Automeris > Automeris io. Next base: position 3,517,332 of record JAUDJH010000018.1, read on the forward strand.
AGCCTGTCAGTAATAAAAAAATAAATAAAAATAAACGAGTATTTTATTAAGAACAATTACACACAATACACAGTTGCTTTACATGTAGTAAAATGAATATAAATTTAACTATCATCACCCTGATTCCTTGTTGGAGCAGGCAGAAAGAATGGAACGCCAATTTCTTTGCCAAATTCTCTTAGCTTTGAGTAAACCCTTCGTGCTTTCTCAACGATTTCGGGCATTTTAAGTATAACATTAATCAGAATCCTCTTTATTTAGTTTATGTAAGCAAACAAAGTGAAATAGTCATCAAAACTAGATTCAAACAGTATAACCTGAAGCGTGAATTGGTTATTAAGAAACGGACGAAGTTTTAAGACTGGCGACTTAAGCATTTATAAGCAGTTTTACTAAAAGTTTTAATTGGATACAAATTACACATCCCTATTTCCTGCATAGAAGCACTTCAAACTAATGTTGCTAACTTGAGTTTGTAACTAACACTGAACTATTTACATTCCGCAACCCTATAAATAACTGTATACTGAAAGTTCACCCTCGCTGTTTCCTTAATAATTCTTTAGGCATTGCCACAAAAAGCAACTCATCTTGAATATTTTATTGAGCAACGTTAACCCTTTCGTATTCATTGGTTTACTGAACATCGATCACTATTTGCAGAATTGGCACGCCATCGCGAGCATTCAAAATAAACGACTAATTTATTTTATGATTTACAAAACGCTGATGGATATCGGTATACATACGCAGAAACGCCAGTGGTCTTAGGTTTGTATCACGGTGCCTAACTGGCGCAGAGCTGGTCACTTAGTATTTGCTGAGCTGACATTCTTTTTGTCTATCATCACAGCACAGGCTACTTGCTTTTTTATACCTTGATTAATCTATCCATCTGTGGTGTATGTCATGTGACATTCATTGAGTAATAGAAATTGTAATATTTTAGTAAATTCTAAGCATACATAAATCTGTGTCAATAAATCTCAGCTTAAGTGCCTTTAAATCGACGTTTAGCTGCACTACTGGTCACGTTAGGCAAAATATATAAGTGTGAAATGGATACAGCTACTTATATAACTCTGCTTACCCTAAAAGGAATATAGCTTGACAATATATTATTAACAAAACGAGGTTATTTAATAAAGAAATATCATCACTGTCGGTAATTTTATTAAGTGCCACCGTCTCCGGTCAATAGATGTATAATATTACTTTAATTAAAATCAGAAATTGCCTGGGTAGACATTAGCGGAACTGGAATTTCCATGATTGTTTTTTTTTATGATTTACTGGTTAACGCTTGACCCTCAATCCCACCCGGCGGTAATTGAAGATGAGGCCTGCATTTACAGAACTGCATTTAACCAACAAATGCCTATTTACTTTTTTTTTTAATTTTGAGCTATTGTTTGTGGTTTTGTGGTAAAATGGGAATGGAGGAGGAATTATGCGTTAAAATAAATAATATAATAAAAATGAATAAAGTGAGATTAATAACGTGGTAGGAGGATTGCCCGAAATGAGTCGTGGCCACAGTATACAAGTGTAAAAACCGTCATAGTGACTCGCTTCGGCTTGCCGCGTTTCGGGTTTAGCTTGTGTACATCCAGTAACTTATATACTCAGAAACCATCAGTTGTGGCATATGTGAGCCGCTATGACGACGGTGAATATAAATAGAACTTTGTCTTTTAATAGTCGCCATCGTTCTAGGTTCACTGTAATATCCATCAGGTGCGTTATAGTGACTTTGTCAAGTCAATATAAAAAAATAATAATATACATACAAGAAGACAAGTAGGACATGAAAATGGTAACATTATTCTCTAATTGACAATAGCAGGCAACATTGATATGAAGCTAGAATCACACTGGATCTGTTCAAACGATTGTCGGTAATGACATCTAAAGAGTCATCCCACAGGTAATCCGTGCCGTACTAATTGGCACTTTTGGTTCCAAAAGCGTTTCATTTTCCATGTAGTGACTGATCCCTCACTTTAACTAGGGCGTAAAGTTCAGATGAGTTCGGTGAATTTATCATTATCATACAACTTCCAATTCCATAATACTAGTGTAGAGTCCAACAGAAAGCTTCGGGCTCCAAAATCAAATGTAGATAGTATTAGGTTTTAAATGGACTGTAATTAAACTAAGGCGTAAGCTTTCTAGCAAGCGTCAAACACTGATTATGTTTGTTAAATTATTATACTTTTAAATATTATCCGATTATAATTTGATATAATAGTCCATATCGAGTAATCGGCCATTGCCACAGCCGGAAAAACCGAAACCGAAGGTTTTAAAACCCCAAATAATTTTGTCGAATATTGACTATATGTCAATAAATATTAAATGGCATGTATAAGAGCTCTGAGAACGGCGATCAGCTGCGCTACTGGTCACATTGAGTACAGCTTATAAGCGCAAAGTGGATACAACCACTAATGTATTTCTGCCCACCCAGAAAGGAATATAGCGTGACAATATTCTTTATTATTATTATCATATTTAACTAGAGCACGTGATACCGGTGTGATTAAAAACAGTTCCACAGTTATTCTGCGGCATTGAGCAAGTTGGGAAGTTGTTTCGCTCAGTCCTGACGCTGCGCAAATAGTCGTGTAAGCGGAAAACTCGATGACGCCACAAAAGTTAGATAATTAAATTTATGGATAATTTTATACGAGAATAATAGCTTATATTTCAAGAGAAAATTTTTGTGAATCAAGCTATTTTATCCGATATCGTTGGTGTTTGTTTTTCATCTCAAGGTTAGAGCTTTTGTGAATTGTATCAAAGGGTTTTAAAAAATAAATTCGTCTCGAAATTATATGTTCTAATAAATCAATTAAAATATTCTGTTATTTAAACTGTTTTATTTATTTTTTAATTGAGAAAACATTTAAATAATTTTTAAGTTTGAGACGCTACCACGCAATTCTTCATTAATCACCCGGAAGGCAGTGAGAAATAAACCTAAAAAACTTGTGTTCAAGAAATATTGCCAATAATTTAATCCATTATTATTTTAGCACGATAATGGCTTATAATAATTTAGGTACTAAAACCTTGAATTTAATCAAACCATCTATTAATACCAAAACTACTCGACAAGATATTGCAATTCAATTAATACTGAACAACAACCCACAACATTTTAATCAATAGTATTATATAACAGGCGTTTCGTGGTGTGCGAAGAAGGGTCGCATCCAATAATAGGATGAAACGAATAGAAGACAAACAGTCACATGCGGGCTAGTATCAATAGTGTCACAGAAAAGCTCAGTTGGGCACGTTTCATATCGTTAATTAATACTCGGTTAAGGGTCCTTTTCTCAAACAGTAACATTTGCGTGGACGGGTTTTATATTAATTAATTTACTTGTTAGGGCTGCCAATACATTACATATATTTACTATAGGTATAGATGGGCAAAATGTAATCAGATTAATGAAAAACGATTACGATAATATATTGCGCTTTTCATCATTAACATGACTGTATTTTGCTCATCTATGTTTTAAACACAACGGAATCCTTATTGCATACATATTTATGACTCCTTAATGTTTTGAAGGAATATAGTCACGAATATATGGTAGAGTAACAAAATTACGACTACATTTTGTAATCCTTAATCATTAATCAGATTACATTCGGCCCATCTTTGGCTATAGGTACTTGTTCAGTTAATATTTAGCTTAAATTTTTGAAAGTAAGACTTAATGTGAAGTACTATTTTTATTTTCTTATAATATTTTGAACGCCAAGGAAACATATTTACCGTTTTTCTTTATTTAATTTTGTTATTGTTGGATATTAACAATACCGTTGCTTAAAATTTATAATTTCATACTTGACGTTTTCTTTGAAAAATAATAAAAGTTTTGACATAATACATATGTGGGACTGTGTTAAAATTGGAACTAGATTTTAAACATTTTAAATTTATCTCGTCATTCCTCCCTTAAGGTAAAGCACCCCTTAGATTTGTAATCGCTTATAAACAATATCTCTTGTCATCCAAATGTTGATCACATATCATATTGGTATTGGAACAAGAATTCGGATAAAAAATAATACATAAATGCTTATGAGCCTAATCAAGGAGCGAATGACGGGTCAATAGGGCAGTATGTAATAGCCCTACCTGCGATGACGAAAGTCCTGATTTCGAGTCCGGGTACCAGCCAATTTTTTAACTGTTATGAGCACATTAGTTTGTAGCCAGTCATGCATAAGTATAGATATTACATATATATCACCTAAAGTATTAATTCATGCAGCTGTAAACCCGGTAGATAACATTATTAAAATCATTAACAAATATTCAAGACAAGTAGATCTATCTACTCCTTATTTCGACACGGAATATCCATTAAATGCTTCCTTAATTGAATTAGTAATTGCGGATAAAGTTTTTCAAGTTTCCGGGAAAATAAGGGTGCGAACAGACAAATCACAAATGTTATATTTCTCGCGTCTGTTTTAAATGTCTTCAATATTTAATAAATGATGATGATGATGATGATATCCTAGCCGGTTTCGGCCACGGCGACTGTTTCAATGCCGATTAAGAAAATTGAGGGCCACATTTCGGAAACAGTCAATTGCGCAGGAGATATTTAAGTGCATAACTGGACGCGCAGCCAGAGAAGCACTCTCTCGTCCGAACTCCCTCGGGCCCGATGGAATGGAGAACCAGTACGATCGGGAGGGAGCAGGATGCAGGTTTGGTCGAGTTTTCCTTCTCTGAACACCTGGTTGAATTGCGGTGTTAAAGAGATACCTTAGTCGCCTTTTACGACACCTCAGCAAGAAGAGGGGGGGTGCTATTCTATTCTGCCGGCAGCCACCACGGCTAGATTTAATAAATATTAATATAATTTAAGAGAGATTTAATAAATATATAACGTTCAATAGATTCGCTGTCACCATATCGGGTGCAAGCACAAATACTATAGTGAAAATTATTGTAACTAATTTGTTCTTACATGTTATATATAGAGTAACCAATTGCATAGTTGATTGTCGTTGACAAATTGTGATTAGACACATGAGTTTGGTTTTTATTCTTCACAATGTTTTCCTTTATTCAAAATATAAGTAAACATACCTACATATACAGTCAAAATCTGTTATAACGACATCGAAGGGACTACTCATATTTAGTCGTAAACACCTATAGTCGTAACAATCGGTGACGCTTTCAAGATAAAAAGTCCTTTTATTGCTCGGACATTTGTTCTGGGTCAATATAACCGGTATGTTGATCTAAACGATGTTGCCATTAACGGTTTTGACTGTATAATATCTCTCAACTAAAAAAAAAAATAACACGAAGCCATGCGGCTGTACCACAAGCTAAATGAAATGACATTGCTGAACGGATTTGGTTTTAATTACAGAGATAAAGTATAATTTTAATTTATCGTTGTCAATTTTACGCACCGTCGAATAGTTGTCAAATATGAATGTACGTTAGGAGCAAAACAGCTACAAGAGAGTGTGGTACGGCCGCTGTTTGTGGATTCATCATTATTATCTTCATTTCAGACCAGATCCGTCTACTGCTGAACATAGACCTCTCTCAAAGCTCGCCATGCATCTCTGTTCTAAGTTGATCGCCTCTAGAAACATCCATCTGCTTTTCGCACATCGTCGCTCCATTTAGCCTCTTAGCGTCCCATATTATGCTTACTGAGACGCGGTCTCCACAATGAAACTCGTTTACTCTAGAGGTTGTTAATTTTACGACAAATATGACCGACCTATTGCCACTTGAGATTGTAGTATTATTTGCACTGAATGCAAGAAATGTTTAAAATTAAAAAATGCTGAGGATTTTTTTAGTGTTTATCTCAGCACACCTAATGGTTAGCAATATATAATTATAATGGAAAGGTAATTAGATACTATCACTTGGTACTGTTATATTTATGTTAATAACAATATGTGGTGTTTGATATATTTTATTATAATATGATGTTCTTAGCCCCAGAGTATTTATTACAATACCTTTCTAACGCATGTACATTCTAAGATATTAACATATCCTCTTATACAAAGGAATTAAAAAGAACAATACATTTCTATTTGCCTCCAAGTACAACTGACTCGAACCTTTTCTTTGTCCTTTGTTAAATTGACATGTAAATTGAATCCAGAAAAATATATATTTTCCCATTTCTTTTTCTTTATAGAAAATCCTAGTTTAACTGTTAGATGAATTCTAGACTAAGGAGTTGCGAATTTAAATTGATTAAACGTGTTCACCCAGCACTTTTCTCGTATTTTAAGTAATCAGGGAACAAAATTCTATATCATTGACCAATTGAATAGATTGCATATGTTATACAATGTTATAAATGGGAATACCACTTTGACAAATACAATTAGACCGAGAATTAGACTTAAGGGATTCTGTTACCTGAATGAGACGGAGTGTCCTGCACGCCGTCTAATGAGGCTAATGAAGGCTATTCACTCGCCGGTCCTTTGGAGGAATAAGGATCCCCAAGCCAGGCTGGCAGCTAGATGAGAGACACTCCGGAGGTTTTATTTAGCCAATAGAAATCGGGCACACCGTGACCGCCGCCTTGAGGGCTGCCCAGACGATGCTATGCAAAATTATCCCTCGGGATACAAAAAAAGGGTATGTTGGTAGAAAATTTGATTAATCCATTGATAAAATACTGAATAAAAAGTATGCGCAAAGTGGATACAGCTAGTAATTTATCTCTGTTCATTCCGTAAGAGATATAACGGGAACGATATTTTATTATTATATTTGTACATTTTATTAAACATATAAGTAAATACATATAATTTACATTTAAAAATAAATTGTAAAAAAAAAACACACGTTTTAAAATATAAAAATGTATGAACCTACAGGAGCGAGGCGTGAGGCCCAAGCTTCGAGTAGTTAGGAGCTTAGAGTGAGAAACGTCCTTACAATGCGTACCGTATCAAAAATACTGCCTTCTGTATCTAGCCCATGATCTAACAACCAAGCGAGAGCCTATTGAAATGAAAATCTTGGTTCTTTGCGATCAGCCTATTATTCGATACAACTATCGGGACAATAATCGTTGAATCAACCTCCCACAAGCTGGTAATTACGTGTGCGATATCTAAACATTTAATTTTCTTTTTATTGTTATCTATTAATAAAAAGTATCCATTTTTTTAATTATTTTAAATAAAAAAAATAATATCTTCAAGGCAACACAATCTCCTTAATCATTATGAAGAAATAATTAAAGATTCATTCTTAATAACAAAAGCTATAAAAATATATTAGAAGTGTAACTTGGAAAATACGGTACATTTCAATTACTTGAAGAAAAGCTATTTGTAGTTAATCACAATAATGTGTCTACATGCGTGTAGAATTTGGAAAATATGAGTAATAATGCGTGACAAATGTTCGTATTTGCTGCCTGCAGTTGCTACATACGAACATTACAGATATTAAAAAGCTGCAGTTAATGGATATCGGCCATTACTCAATTGAGTAGTTGGTGTTTAACACATTTTTGCTTTTAGCAAATCGAGAACTTTTGCGAAACTTATACCTTCCCATAATAATTCTTTTATATTTAAATTGCTTCTTGAAAAATATATTAGAAAAACTTAAATACAGATTTTCGCTTGACCTTAAAAATTTCCTGATGCAGATTGATACGACACGAAACATTTAGCACGGGATCGGTGACGCGGGACTTCGTTCTGATGATTTCGGAGGCTCATAGGGTCTTGAATAGGTCTGGGTTTCTTATCAACCCATGTATAGGTAATCCTAGGCCATAAGGATTTACCACAGATTCAAGTTTCAGAACAGCCCCACATGTGCGTGCGACCCGTATTTCGCTGAGACGATTTACCACATATTGGTGGACTGTTCTTTGTTTGCCTCCTCTAGGTGCCACCTACAAGTTATGATGTGGTTCAAGCTAGGTGTGGACACTTTCTCTATGGTAAGACCATCGCCAAGCCTCGCAATGGTTTTATATTAATGTAGTAAACTATCACACTGTAATAATAATAAATGTTACGTACAATAAAAAAAAAAGATTTTCTTTGTAACAATATTTATGGCTAGACTAAGTACATAAAAAATACATACAGTTAAATACGGAATCTCCTCTTTTTTAATGTCTGTTAATAAACTGGACATAAATTTATTATGTTCACATTGAATATTTACAGAAATTTGAGAGAAAAATTGTTATTAAATTCTTTTCTGGGTATAACCGGAGGAGGTGGTTCGACCGGAACTCCCTCCGTTGATTAGCCGGTAATTATGCAAAACGACCGGCCGTACGGACGGACGGCTTTACATTAACCATGTAATGTAATAATGTAACATGATGCTCACAACAGGTTGCAATACACGGTCACGGTTAATTTTTATCTATTCAATTGTATCTTTATTTTTTATAAGTTCTTCGAACTTATTAAACTGGTAGTAAATTTAAAACGACAGGTGACGAAAATATGTGGATATACCGTCATGAAATTTGCTTATAAATGTCTTCTAGGATATACACTATGATCAATTATAACAAGAACAATAAAAGTAAACACAGACACAAAACACACACATATCTAAGCACAAACGCATACACACATATTGATTATGACAAATTATTTTAATATTTTCAGTATTACGATCGGCTTAGACTGCACTCAGAATTTCACCGGACAGAAAAATATCGCCCGGTTTTGGTCACCCAGAATTGTTTTTTCGACACAGGTGAAATGGCAACTAGAGGTAGGTAAAATGTAATCAGATTAATGATTAACGATTACAAAATGCAGTCGTAATTTTAACTTCGTTACTCTGTAATCATGGGTAAAAAGCATGCAAGCTTACCTCAATACATTTTATTTTATTTTCGATGATAGATACAGTTGAAATTTAGGACATATAAGTCTGTGGTATGGAGGTTTCTCACAGTAATCAAATGCCAGGAATAACATGCAAGCCGTTGCCCCCCAACCGTTTTATGAACAGTTCAGGAAGATCGGACGTGGGGCGAATAAACGCCCTAATTATATTCACGAAAGCGTGCCAAGGTAGGGAAACTTTGACAATTAGTTTGTTAGACGCCTAACACCTGTATCACTCTGGTGTAAATTGAATTTTATAACAATATATCGTCATGTTATATCCCTTTTAGGGTGAGCAGAGATTCATTAGTAGATGTATCCACTTTGCGCTAATATGTCGTATTCAAAGTGACGAGTAGGGTAGCTGATCGCCGTTCTCAGGGCGCTTATATATGTCGTTTTTGTTAGATGCCATGCTGATTTGCTCACGATGTTTTACTTCACCGGCGAGCATGTAGTGCCTAAATCCGGACATAATCTGGACGGTTCTGCCCAGTACTTACTTGATGCCCTGGATAGGTGGCAGCGGAGGGTTGTTCGGATTGTGAATGATCCTGACGTACTAAGCATCTTGATCCGCTTCAGTTGCGCAGAAATATAGCCTCACTTAGCGTTTTCTATCGTCTGTATCATGGCGAGTGTTCTGAAGAGTTGTTTAACCTAGTTCCACCCTCTCCCTTCTTGAATAGAACCACGCGCGCGGGTTTACGGTGTCACAGCTTTACGGTATCTCTACTAAGAAGTTCTCTAACTCCTTTTGCCGTGTCGCTGGTCTGGGGAATAGCCTTCCAGCGAGCGTGTTCCCACCATCCTATTATATGAGATCCTTTAAGCGTAGCGTGAAGAGATATTTGTGCAGGCCGGCATGATCGCTGTGACTACCGATGGGTTTTTCTTACCTTAGTTATTGGCGTTTTTTGGACTGCACCATGCTTACCATCAGGTAGCCCCAGTCACAGTATCGGGTCAGTTTAAAAAATAAAACTCAGAAATACTTGCCGGGATTTGAACCAAGGACCATTCGCGTCGTCGAGAATGGGTTCCGGTCCCTCATCCACTAGGCCACCACAATATAAATAAATAACTTTACATCAACTAATACAGTGTGTAATAAAAATAATATTTCTTGTGCTTATCAAATTTATGATATTTAACCTACTGTAGTCCACAACTAGTCCACACACAATAAAAAAAACGTAATGGGAATAGATATTCGTTTTTTTTATCAGTATTTATGTTCGTCAGTGGGCTACATGTTTGCGCCGACTGTATGTATCAAATGTGTGGATGGAACGCTGACCGAGTGGCCCTATGTTCTCATATACACTGCCCGCCCGCATTGTTTCCTCGGCGAAATACAACGCGTATTGTTCGATGTCCCATTCACGATTTTCTCCATATGAAAAGTTTTCGGCAGTATCTACGAATTTATTGTTTGCTGTACTGGACAGGACGTCTTTATGCTCCAGTTTGTCGTTTTATACTTTTTTTACTTTCATATCCACATTATTTTGAAGATAAAAAATGTTGCTTATTTTACAAAGATATTGTAATTGTTTTTTACTGTTTCTTCGTTTTGCTAATGAGTAAATATCTGAGTATACATCTAGGGAAAAAAAATCAATTCTGTAAAAAATAAAACAAATTAGTGCTCAAATATAATGTATAGGTAGTTTTATCTAAATCTCAGTTTCAGAAACGCATCATAAATTTAAAGAAACTTTTTACACTAATGGCTCATCAATTATATACGAATTAATGGCTCTTTTATATTTAAAAGTGTTTCTGAAACCAGGCGTAAAGCAGAGTTTCTTAAAGTGGATTTCGTGTAAAAGTCATTCGGGTTCTCCGAAATTTTATTTAACTTATAAATAATTTTATAGTTAGGCACTTATAAATATTATTTTTAAGCTGTGCAAAAATATGTAACAAGAAAGTTTTTACTTTTATATACTAACTAGCTGATCCGGCAAACGTTGTTTTGCTATAGAAGGTTTTGTAATATCTTCTAAGATGTTCATTGAAATTAAGTGATGTCAAAGACAATTTTGTTCACAATTAAATACTCTTAATCAACAACACATTTATTTGGATAAAGATTAATATTAGGTCCTTACATATGAAATTGGCGTTTTTCGTACTGGCCACTTTAATCACAAATTTCTCCTCTTTGGTAAGGAATTCCAAATTCAAATTTGTACAGCTATAGACTCATGTATTTGTGCTTCGATGATCGTCATTCATTTGTTTTTTTCTTCTGTTTTCTTCTGTTTGCGTCACTCATTTTACAAAATGGAAAACTTAAAATATCGCATTATTTACGAGTACGAGTTCCGCCGTGGCACTAGTGCTGCGGAAACAACTCGAAGGGTGAATGATGTGTATGGCGGTCGTGTTGCAAAAGAAAACACAGTTCGTTTTTGGTTCCAACATTTTCGTTCTGGAAATTTCGACTTGCAGAACAAGCCCCGTGGACGGCCTGAGACTCAAGTTGATAATGAAGAGTTGAAGGCTATTGTGGAAGCGGATCCATCGCAAACCACGTCCGAGTTAGCTGCAGGCTGCGATGTTAGTGATAAAACTGTTTTAATTCACTTGAAGCAAATTGGGAAGATTAAAAAGCTTGAAAGGTGGGTACCTCACGAATTGACTGAAGCAAACCGGCAAACGCGCGTCGACTGCTGCGTTACATTACTAAACCGGCACAATAATGAAGGTATTTTAAACCGAATCATTACCTGTGATGAAAAATGGGTTCTTTACGATAATCGGAAGCGCTCAGCGCAATGGTTGGATCCTGGCCAGCCAGCCAAATCCTGCCCCAAGCGAAAATTAACCCCAAAAAAGTTACTTGTAAGCGTTTGGTGGACTACTGCCGGTATTGTTCATTACAGTTTTCTCAAATCTGGCCAGACTATTACGGCTGATGTCTATTGTCTGCAATTGCAAACCATGATGGAAAAGCTAGCGGCTAAACAACCTAGGCTGGTCAATCGCTCCACGCCACTGCTGCTTCACGACAACGCTTGACCACACACTGCGCAACAGACGGCTACTAAATTAGAAGAGCTTCAATTGGAAAGTCTAAGACATCCTCCGTACTCCCCGGACCTTGCTCCAACAGATTACCATTTTTTTCGAAATTTGGATAACTTCTTGCAAGGGAAAAAATTCAACTCCGATGGGGCAGTCCAAATCGCCTTCAAAGATTTTATTGATTCCCGTCCGACTGGTTTTTTTAGTAAAGGGATCAATAAACTACCTATGAGATGGCAAAAGTGCATAGAAAATAATGGTTCATACTTTGATTAATTAAATATATTATATTAAAAAATATTCGACTTTTTGTTCCTCCCATACAAAACGCCAATTTCATATGTAAGGACCTAATATTATTACGTTGATACAACTCTTAAATAATGCATTAATTTCGACCAAATTTGTTTACCATAAAAACGGTTCTAGTGACTTAATCTTAAAAGATAGACATATACTGTCGCGGACATTTTTTTAGATCATTTCAAGAGGAATAATTCTTTCTTACATATATTTTTGGTATCTTGAACCGTTTTTGTAGCGCACGCAATGGAAGCCCTCAAGGATGAATAATTTTGCCCGTTTTTTTTCACATTTTCCATTATTTCTTCGCTCCTAATAATTGCATCGTGATGTTATATAGCCTAAAGCCTTCCTCGATAAATGGTCTATTCAACTCAAAGAATTTTTCAATTCGAACCAGTAGTTCCTGAGATTAGCGCGTTCAAACAAACAAACAAACAAACAAACAAACTCTTCAGCTTTATAATATTAGTATAGATTATTAATAAAACATTGAAATAATATCATTGTTCACATTATATGGTAAGCAATATTATTCTTCGAATTAAAAATAAAAGTAATTTACATTAAATGTTTCTAATGACAGTTTTATTTCTTATTTAAATTGCAGTGTCTTTGATTTGTAATTACTTTAGCGATCCCTTAAAAATATATGGCGCACTTGCACGAATTTGTTTAATGAAGTACTTTAAAGCCATTATTATCACTACAAATGAAGACAATCTATAACCTTCAATACGTTAATAATATCATCCCTTATAACATCTTACATTTGAGCAAATTGGATTGGTAGAATGTCTCATCCAATGTCTTTGTGTAATGTGTGTGATTGATGAGTGTTCCGTTCATAGTCTTAAAAGTTTAGGAACCCCTGATCTAGAGACCGTTCGAGTATTGCTACAAGTTTCGTCATATTGAGCACCCAAACACGGGTGAATTTGATGGCAGGTTGCAATTAATCCAACACAGATATTTAACCACAGCAGCATAATAATGTGGAGGCGGTATTAAAAATTATTGATAGAAAATATAATATTACATTTTTAAATAGTTATGAATACGTTGTTTAATTACTTCAAATTATATTGTTGATAATCATCAATATCATTTTGCTTAAAATAAATAGACCCACTGTGATTAAATATTTCACTTACTACCATTAAAATTTCCACATGAGTACAATTTGAAGTAAGAGCTGAGCCCAGCCGCGAATTACCCACACAGGCAAACAAAACAGTTTTCTGCTGGATTGTAAGGTTAAGGTTACATGAAATCGGCGATAGCACGTAATGGAATTAATGAATGCTGAGGAAGCAAAAGCCGTTTATAAAAATAAATAAGATAGCGGTCCGTCCTTTCTACCTAACCCAATAGGGATTCGACGCGATGATATATATAAATACAAGTTTAGTTAACTTTAATGTGTTCTCCATATGAAAAGCCGCATGGGAATATACATAATACGTAATGCGTATGTACGTACGAGTGGCGTCCAGCCCATAGAAGCGTAAAAAAACATTATCTTGTTATAATTGGACATTAAATACATGTACTGATATAAAATTTGGTCCAATTTGGATTCTCAGACGGCTGTTTTCCTAATTACCAGATTTCAAGTCAATATTTATCAAATATACAAGTATAACAAAATAATGCTATGGCGATGCTGCGAGGAGCACGCATATACTATTTACTTAATTATATAACAAAATAATGCTTTAGTTAATAGGTTGCACGCCACTGATGTAAACGAACCTTTAACACTTTTTTTTTTTGTTAACCCGGTGGATATCCCTTCGGACCGTCAAGGGAGTGGTGAGGGTCAGTCCCTCGGTGTGTCGGACTAGCACCGACTAAAACCACCGGGGTGCCAACTCTGCCCTCTCTTCATCTTCGCAGGTTCTGGGTATCTGTATACTTCCTACGGACCCGGCGAGCGAGTGACCTTGCCAGGCCTCCTCTCTGGGAGGGGCGTACCTTTAACACGGCGAACAGTCATGGCATTAACATCTTAAAGTATTAAAGCTTTTAATGTATCCTGATAGGAATATAGTACGATGATATTTTTTATTTCAACGACAAATTGCCGAAAAGCTCATCCGAGTATTATTACATCCAACGACAAGGTTCGATAGAGCTGCAGTCTGGCATGGAATTGTTCTATTCCAGTGCTCCGCTGATTGCGCAACGAAAACTATTCACTATAAACTGCATCAGTATCTAATAATAAGTTCCGGAATGTAAACTATAGCCGGTCAATTTGAACAGGTTAAATGTGTAATAAATTCTTCAAATATTATTCTGGAAGGTACATAAAATTAAATATTTGTCCAGACAAATATAATTTTATGTGTTTTGTAGAAGTTACTTGCCAGGTGTATGTAAGTACATGTTGTTTTTTCTGATGCGCTATTTATACCCACCCTTCCCAGAGAGGAAGCCTGAATAAGGCTGTTCGCTCTCCGGGCGACTGGACGAATTTGGTTTCCCAGGTCTGGGTGGAGTGATTAGAGGGAGAACCCGGGGGTTTTTTTTAAGTCAGTAGGAGTCCGACACACCGAGGTTGCTGCTCTCACATTGACCCTGATGGTCCTATGTAGGAACATTCACCGGCTTAACAAAAAAAAAAAAAAAATTGTGATGTGATATAAGAATTATATCTCATAGAATTTTTACATACCATAGGCTAAAAACCTGCTACGAATAGCGAGAGGCAAAACATCTCGTGCCACAATTTAGCCAGTCTATACAAATGTCTCTTCACGATTCATTTTAAGGAACCATATATTCGCTCGTAACAAGATTAATTTATGTCTAAATTTGTCTTCTTTGACTCCTAATCAAGTCAACGATGTTTAATTCAGAACAGCGTGGTTTCACAACAGGCATCCATATTACGGTCTATTATAGCAGTATTGTTTAATCATACTTTTATATTTATTTATTTATAAGTACACTTAAACAGTCTATATTAACACATAAAACTATGTAAGATATGAACAAGATACATTACAAATAGACTATCTTTAAAAGTGTAGACTATAAGCACAGAAGAAAAGAAAAATAAAAATACGAGTAACATAAAAAGAAATATACTAATCTAATTAGCTAAAATTATAAAAGAAATAAAAATAAAAAAGCAAAAAAAAAACAATAATCTATTCAACAATCTTCTCGAATAACATCCTTTTTTTGAATTTATAAATATGTCAGATGTACAGATCAATATATCTCGACATATAATTGTATATAGCTTTGTCATTCTGCATATTGGATATTAGCCTATCATGGCTATATAAAAACTATGATATATCTTTTTAATTAAAACGTAGGTCGTGATATGACAGTCGACAGCATAATGTAATCGCGGTAACCCTAATAGCTGACATCGTTCCGGCTTAAGGTAGTATGTTCACGAAGCAGACATAATCAGCACATAATATCGCTAGCATCGCTGCTTCGTCAGAAAACGCACCGTATAAATTTATACAAACTCTTTTTACTTATTGCTAACTGCTGCAGTGTACTGCTGCTGCTTGCTAATGCTGCTTCTTCAACATATCATGTTTAGTGTCAGCCACATCAAACTGACATAGCCTGATAAGGCTGACATACGTAAATTATTTATTAGTATTAATGGGTTAGTTTTAGTGGGTCATAATTATTTTGCGTCGCTTTTTTCTTTCAAATTTACGATATAGAACTATTTAAAGGTTCTTTACCACTTCAAATGGTGGTGATGGTTATAAAGATTTTCGATATTTGCAGTCAGTTTTTGTACTTCGCTGTGTGTGTGTGTGTGTGTGTAAACATTATGTACAGCATAGTCAGTTTGGCGAGTTAGTATAAAAGAAACTGGATAAAAATCTGTTATTTTTATAATCGGTATCAGTTTGGGAGTAATTTGTTTGAATTGTTTGAGAGTTCAGAATTGATGTTGTATTTGATGGAACTGTTGATAAAGTTTAGTGTGGACTCCTTGCTAGCCCGGAATGTGGACTGTCTTGCAGAGATTCTCTTATCACAGGCCTGCACGGTCAGCACGGCAGATGTCTGGCGGCAAACTGCACAGCAAGTTGAGAAAGATTGGCTATTGCGTTATTGCTAAAAAGGTCTTACACTATAGAAATTGTTGACAAAGGAACGCTATTAGCAAAGGCATTTATAAAGCGTTTTAAGCCCACACATATTAAAATAAAGGTAGAATAGACACTTTTTGTGTACCTACATCTGTAACTGTATTGCTTATAACTATAATTAGAATACCGGCGATCATAAAGAAGTAAAAATCTATCAACAGTTTTCAGCGATGTGCTGATTAGCACATATCATAATTTTGCGTAAACTAGTTTAAAAAAACTTTTAGGACCAGTTGGCCGTAGATTGCCTAAGACATTGCCAATATATAATAATTTGGCTAGTGTGTAGTTAAAACAATTTTTAAGCTAACGCTATTTCATAATAGGCTTATTAAAATTACAATTTAAATCTCTTTATAGGATGCATTGCAGAAAATGAGTTCAGAGGGGGTAATTGCACACACCATAATAGAGGACATCATTTCAGCTCAGTCGGATTATGCTGACGTCACTCCCCGACGATGCTGACAACCGACAAATTTACGATGCCATAACTTACTGGCCGACTGCGTGGCGCTGCGGTTCAGTTTTGTAATTCTTCGTTAAAGATATGTGTGGTATTATTTAGAAAAGAGCTATCTTTGAGTATTTACGCTACAGCTCTCATTAATTATTCGTGTTAAATTAATCTCGTTATAATTTAAAAATCAAAAGTCTAAGTAATGTTATTCAAATCGCACTGAGATAGATATTTTTACATCGTCAATAAAATCAATCAACTACTGGTTTGAAATGCATTTTCTATCGAAATAATCTGACAAGAAACCGATAATCATGATAACGATATAACCCGACTAATTAAAGAAGTAGGCAAGCTAATTATCTCGTAGCAATTATGTAATTATATATTATCATAAATAAAACGGCTATAAAGCTAATTATTTAATTGTTATTATTTCATGTAGTCTTATTCATTGTAATTTAACAAGCACACACAAGTTAATTGCTCAATTTTCGTAATTATAAAGTCGTTTTTGATACCAAGCCCGAGAGCAAATTAGTTTATTCAATTTCGTCGCCGATTAGATACGAGGAAAGGTGCCCTTACTGTTTTATTGCTATCGATTTTATGTAATCATTTTTTATTCAGACTTGGCTCAGTTACTGCATTTTACCTAATGGAAAGCACTGTGAAATATAAATACCGAGTACAACTATTGTGAGTCCACTACCAGGCAGAGATGGGAAAAATGTTATCAGATTAATGATTACAAAATGTAGTCGTAATTTTAATTTTCTTGCTCTGTAATCAGGATTAAATCTATTTAAAACATTAAAAAAACATTAATGTGTATGCAATTTGGGATTTTGTAGTTTTTAAAACATAGATGAGCAAAATGCAGTCATATAAATGGTAACAAAACTTAAAATGTAATCATAATCATTTTTATTAATCTGATTACATTTTGCCCATCTATGCTACCTAGTGACAGTAACAGCGATCATGCCGGCCTACATAAATATATCTTCACGCTCTTAGTAAGGAACTCAGTATCATAAGACGAGGGCAACATTCTCGCCGAAAGACCATTCTACAATCCAATAAGCCTAGAAAAGTAAGAATTGGTAAAATTACGGCTCCGCAATCCAGCACGCGTGGTTTTGTTATGATTTCATGAATGCGAGATGGTGAAATAAGATTATAAAAAACGCTAAAGCTGAGATTTATTGACGCAAATTCAAGTTTGCTTAGACTTTACTGAAACATTACAATTTATTTTTATCAATGAATGTCAAAGGATTTGGTAAGTCACCGATTTTGTCAACATGGACTTGAATCTGCGAATACTATGACAATACTCAAGTTCTTATTATATATTTAGTTTTTTGTTAAAACGAATTTTTAGAAACCTTTGCTAAGCAAAGTCAAAATGGCGTCTATAACTCTCAGCTTAAGTGAGGCAATGTCCCTGCGCAACTGAAGCGCCTTATGGTGTTCACAAACTTCCGGATCATTCACAATGCGAACTACCCTACGCTGCAACCTATCCTGGTCGTCCAGGATGTATTTGAACACAATTTAAATTGATCTTAAACAATACTTTTGTAATTTCATGTTTTTTTTTCGAACTGTCGTTACGTTGGTGACTGGGAAAGGCCTTCACAACATAACCTGGCGGGAGGGCGAATAATTAAGGTGCTAGGCCGACAGTTTATGGGTTGGGTGTCAACGCAAGCGACCCCTGTGGGTACGTCCTCGACTTAGGCCGCCAGCCAAAATACGAAACCTAACGGTGATCTATTAGCGTTTCGGAAGCGACTACCTTGAGAAGAAACGCCGAAAGAAACTCAAGGCTGCGTCGGAGTGAAAATAATTTCATGTAATTGTATAAAACGAATGTAAATTATAATGTATGTAAACTAGCTTTTTATATTAATCACTGTGCATGCAGTGGGGCCCTATAATTGTGGGGGCATTAATATGTTCTATTTAAGTACCATGATCCTTTTGTTTTCTTGTCTAATGTTACCCATGTTGGGCACCCTGTTATGTAAAATAAAATAAAATAAAAGAACTTTGAGAGCAATGGCGAAGAAGGGAATACCAAAATATGGTTTCATAATAATAAAATAGGTCGCACCCCAACCACACCTCATATCCAATAAAACTTATTGAACGGAAAAATAATATTAATAGTTAGGATAAAACTTTACGATTGTTACAATACCTATCAAAGGAACTACGGGCCGATAAATAAATCCAGTCATGTAATATGGGAAGGTGGCCAATAAACTCAAATCACCAATAGATGTAACAGCTAGCATTTCACGATTCTCTGCACGAAAAAGTTATTCTTACAGCGATGATAGCAACCTATGATTTATATTAATTAAAGTTTTATACCGACCAGATAAGATACATTTTTCTATAACACGAAAATAAACTTTTTTCCGAGCTGCATTACGGATTTGTATTTCATTCACTTTCGTTCGCTGATCGTAAAACTGTTTTACTGCTGTCGGAAGGGAATTCCCGCTAAATGCCTGTCATCTGCTAATAAAAGAAGTTGAAATATAAAATCGAAACCTATAAAAGTGTATTGAGATTTGATTTGTTGTAAAATAAAAATTATAAATATTGAAAAATTGATTTTGCAAACGATTAAAACTTACAAAACGGGGTGTGTATAAGATTAGCGCGTATATCTGTGGCTGTGTGTATTTCAGAGATGGCCAAAATGTAATCTGATTAATGATTAACGATTACAAAATGTAGTCATAATTTTAGTTTTGTTGCTCCGTAATCATGATTGAATCCCTTCAAAACATTAAGGAGTCATAAATGTGTATGCAATTGAGGATTCTGTAGTGTTTAAAACGTAGATGAGCAAAATGCAGTCATATTAATGATGAAAAACGCAAATTGTAACAGTAATCGTTTTTCATTATTCTTATTACATTTTGCCCATCTATGGTGTATTTGTATGTCTGTTTGTGGCATTGCAGCTCCTAAACGGTGAACCGTATTTTCATAAGGTGCGGTGTCATCATTTTGTCGAGTCATTATCGAAAGACATACTTTCACCTCCATAATATTCATTAACTTCTCAAGGAATTCTCTCCGATTTGCTCCTATTTAATTTTATATTAAAATAGATAAAAATTACTTGGACATCATTGTTTTTAGGACTGGATAAGGCGACAGTATAAAATTAAAACTCAAGTATCTGAATTTCTAAAGTCTTTTTCCATTGCCAAGCGTCTACTAAAAGGAAAGACGTGTAAGAAAAACGGAACGATTAACATCAATTTCTTTCAAACTCACCCACGAGACCCTTTCCAAGGAACCCATAAATACATAACCGATATCAAATCGACCCTTCCTCAGCCATTTAACCCAGTCGATGGCTCGCATGATGTACAACGTATACGCACTTATTTAGTGAGGGCCGCACGCATAATGAATTTGTATTTCGTGACAGGGTTGCCAGAATAACTTTTTCAATTTTACCCATATTCATGGCTTTTACATAATTTTTTGCAACTTTTCTCTCCATTATGTATATAGTATATATACATAATAGTATATATATATATATATATATATATATATATATATATATATATATATATATATATATATATAGTTATAGTATGTATATATGAATATATGTATATATTAATATAACTAGTTTCAATTTATTTTATGACGATCAAAAATGTTTCATAATTTTCCAAAATATTCAAATTGTTCGATACTTCGTTTTCGTTTAAAGTCACACAGATATTATCCGATTTTTTTACTACATTGAATTAGTAAGCTCAAATTTTGTGCATCGAAATACAATTTGCACAGTAATATTATGCGCAAGTATTTATTTTTACATATTTTTTATCATTGCGACTGATTAGAAAGGCGTAAAAAATAATAATGATTCAGGTCAGTTTATACTGTCTCAGTTATTTTCCATTGCTATAAAAATCTCCAAGGATTTAATTTACCCAATTTTTTTTTCCCAAAGTGGCGAAATATAACCATCCTATCTACCAACACTGTTTCGTGAATTTCACTTTCGTTGTTCGCAGCCCACGGAGCGGGGCAAAACAGATCGGGATAAATGTGAAATTTATTCAAGAGCGTACAAGTGGTGCAACAAAGTTAGGCAATTTATCGCTTCGGTACGTGCGTGTTCCCCGTTTGTGTTAACAACTCTATTTTGCATTTTTTTTTACATTTTAATTTAAGTAGAATTCGTTTAAATGAAAATTATTTCACGATTTTTAAATATATGACATATAATAGTGCAAAATATTTTTTGAATGAGTCACGTTAAAAGGTATAAATAAAAGTGCATGTAATGTGTACGTTAAGTCTATCTTACTCTTTATTCTGAGGGTTACCCGCAGTTTCTAAACGCTCATTAAATTTTATGGTGCTTTTAAATACTAATTAAATATGAATTTATATGTATTGATGATTTAATACTATTTTAAAAGAGCTTTTAAACTTAATGTTCGTTTCTGAAAGTAACCAGTTTGTTACTAAATGTGATTGTAATATATATTAAAAAAATATTAAACAAACATATAAACTAGCTATGCATAGGCTTCACTTGGCCGAGCATTTTGTCCAATCACATTCTTATTACAATATACACCTTGCCCAATAGTCGGCCTTCTTTCTATGTGTTTGAAAAAGCGAAGTATTTTCTATATGTAAAAATGAAGTAAGAAATATAGGTCACTTTAAAAATTGTACAGAAAATTGATCTTGATGTCGCGCAATACACGTATATTCGCCAAGTAGAAACCTTTAAGATTATCACTTGTGTTTTACAAACAGCTGTTATGAGTAGGGACTAGGCCTTACCCTCAAAAACGTAAAGGTAACATAATTAACAACCCTTACGTATTATATTAGTTCAGGACCCGACACTTTATAAATTTGAACAGTGTAATATTGTAACCCTTTTAGGGTTAACGAGGTATTTCTGTGGAAGGGGCTTATGAAAAATGAATAGTAAAAAACGTGTAATCAAGATGTTTATAACGCCGAGTCGTATTTAGGATTGCAATTTGTGATATATATATATTTTATAAATAAAAAATGTAAATTCTCAGCATATTACACGGACGTGGTATTTGATGGTATTGTTTCTTGATTTTTGAAAAGGACCCAACTTCTTAACCTGTATCAGGCGCAAGTATGGTCGTGTGTGGAGTATTGCTGCCACTTCTGGGACGGCTCTGCCAAACACTTTTTGGCAGCTTTGGACCCAATTGATCGCCGAGCTCGGCGACTCATTGCCGATAAGGCTCTCACGTCACGTAAACTACTCAGTTCGGAACACCGGCGTAAAGTGGTTTGACTTACTGTTTTTCATAGATTATACTGTGGAGAATGTATGCTTGTGTTGTATGATTTTGTTCCCTTCTCCCTCTTCTACCATAAATTAACAAGACACCGTGCGGGCTTGTACCCTTATCTGCGATTCACCTCCTCCTTTTTGCTGCAAACCGGCAAGGAGGGGAATTTGCTACCTGAGTTTGTGTTTCCAACATCTTATGACATGGGAATCTTCAAACGTTGAGTACAACGGTATTTGCTGGGTGAGCGTACTCCATCATCGGCTTTATCGTCACTTTTCAGCAGGTTCAACAAGTTTTAAGGTCAAGCGTAAGCTTGTTAGTAATAAAAAAGAAATAGTCTAGGAGCTAAGAAAAAGTATCTAACCTATATCGAAACTTTATCAAACTATTATTAAACCTTGCTTCATGTTTAATCATTATTGATTTATGTTTTAATGAAGATCAATAATTATCGGCAATGGATTCTTTTTTAAATTTCCCCACATCTGATGATTTATACACTGTGTCCTAAGAAAAGCAGCTACTGCTATAGAAAGATATCAATTGACATCCTCCATTGTGATCATGACGAGCTAAAAATGCCCCTGGGTAGATAGATAACAGAATTTAGGCCAACTGATCTCGAAACGTGGCCGGAGTAAGTCACTGTGCCGCATTGGTACATATTATATGTTTTCATATAGTCTAAAGCTACCTACCGCCATGCCATGTGTTTAAAAGAATAACAGATAAAGGATATCATATCGAGGGGTGAAAGGTTATTTGGTTTAATCGACATTTTTTGGTGATATAGTAATATGTATATATATTTTTGGAATCGGTAAAAAACGCTGATTCCGAAAATATATATATTTCTATATCACCAAAAAATGTCGCTTAAACCAAATAACCTTTCACCCCTCGATATATCTATCCGGCATTTTTGTGCAAAGTGATTTTTTTTTAATTTAATTTAGGTTCCAAAGCTCTCGCCAAATCGTCAAAAGGTCAAATCACCTATAGGTACGAAATATTCCTAGTCGTTAAGAAGAGCCAACAAGAAACTCGACTGGGCTTATATTTTTTATGCAAGATACGTGTACGAAAAAATTCCATGAAAATCGGTCGCTTCGTTAGGCTGTGTGGGCGAAATATAGTAACTGACACTTTTATAACATTGAAGAAATAAATTTTCGTGTAGTAGTTACGAATTCAAACTCAAACGAGGGTTGATTTCAAATACAAATATTATTGAAGTAAAGAAAGAGAGAACATTATTAGAACGCCAACATGTTGACGAAGTAATAACAGTTGTTGCTTCGTTTGAAAGTTAACATTCGTAAGAAATATTTTTATGTTTTAAATAAAACTATACATAAAAATATGACCAAAATTCTTTCATTCGGAATAATTTTGACATTATTAATGTTTAATTTTATGAATTTGATGGTAAACTAATTTTAGAGTCTCTTTAATGTGAAATATTTGGATTTCGCAAAATATTAACGGAGTCTGTAATAACAAGTTGTAAAATATTATATAACAGAACAAATTATGAATGATAGAAAAACATAAATTGTATGATTTACTGAAAATGATTAGTAATTTAGTTTAATCTTAGCACTTAAAAAGCAAACATTACTTTCATCGGAGTAAAATGTTAACGGTTAATTTCTGATAAATGTTATCTATCTCACTTTTAAAACTCTTTTGTAATCAAACAGTCCTTAATGTTTCTTAACCTTCAATATACGAGATGGCATAACATGAAGTTACTAAAATGTGATATAAATGACACAAAATGTAACTCAAAAACTACTATAATTATAGGTCTATTATATTTTTTAATTATTTAGGAAATTAATGTACAACCACTTTGGAAAGCAGAATTTATCGCAAAAATCTGTAATTTTTGAGTACAAAATATCGTACCGTAGACTAAACTATTATAACTATATAACTTAATTAATATACTTATGTAAACGTTAAATAGAAATCAATTTTTATAATAAGTAGGTATGTAGTAAATAAAAAATACGAACTCATAAAGGGGAACAAGTAATCTATTAGGAACCGGTGCGGCTGCTATAAGGGATCGTGGAACGACGAGGAAACATGAAAAAAATGTTAGAATAGCGAAAAGTAGCGGTTTATTTTTTGTCCAAGCACTCCCTAACGATGTTACACCATAAGAATAATACCAAACAAAATAATAACAAAATTAAGGTGCTATTATTGAAAATGTAGATCGGTAGGTTTGATCTTTTTGTGATTAACAGGCGACTACTAATGAAGTATTAGTTAAGTATAATACTATTTTTAATTAACTTTCAGAAAAAAAAATATCAACTAAACTCATTATTAATAATTGATGACTTTAATAGAGCTACTGGGAGGTTGTATGGTGGTATATTAAGTATAAAATATGGAGAACCGCTATTAATACTGCAAAGAAAATACCACTGATACATAAAACTTAATATATAAAAAAGAAAACAAACAATCTCAAAAGAACGTTAGATAAAGCACAACCCAGTCGTAAAATTAATAAAGTTTTTGTGAAACAAGCAGTTCCATCTTGATTTATTTTACATAAATTATTATACTATATGTAGAATCCTGATATTTGAGGGGTAATTCAGTTTCTTCTAATGAGGTTAGCTTACAAACCCAAGAGAATATTTTACCGCAAAAGTATAAACTGGCATTACATTTGATTACTCAGTGTAGTTAATATTTCATTGTAGTGTGGACCGTATCGTATCCAATCCCATTGTAATCCTATATACTGAGTTGAACCCTAGTATACCCTCTAAAAATACTAAACTAATATAATAAAAATGATTACTATTACAATTTATGTTTTTTACCATTAATGTGACTGTATTTTGCTCATCTATGTTTTAAACACCACGGAATCCTGAATTGCATACACATTTATGACTCCTTAACGTTTTGAAAGCAACAAAATAAAAATGACGACTACATTTTATAATCGTAAATTAATCAGATTACATTTTGCCCATCTCTGCCCTCTGTCGTACGATGGTATGCTCAAATATGCATTATGCAATATTTACTCAGGAGTATCGCTGATTTAGACATCTCTGTTGACTTCTTGGGTGCTTTACGCTGCATTGAAGATATGCGAAAATACAAATTATTAGTTATGCATCAACATTATTGAATAACTCTAACAAGCTACCCAAACTTCCAAATATGATCGAACTTGGGAGGAAGCAGTGAAAATTGTTTACATTGTGATATTCCCGTAAGACAGTTAGGTCACCGTCACCTGTCGAACTGTTCAACTTTGATTAATACAGCCTCTGTAAACGGCCTTCGAGTCTTGGGATTATAAAAGTTTCGCTGAAGCTTAAGGACAGTTCTTAAACTACAGTAAAAAGTTTCAATGTCTAAAGTGTCTGTAAAGATCTTTGTAAGTGTACTTTGAGCTCTTCACGGATTTGACGCGTTGTTTTGACCCTCTTAGTGTAAGAAAACACATGTCTGTTTCTAAGACAATGTTTTATTAAATAAAACTAAATTACAATACTTTTATGTATGTGTATCAAAAATAAAATGAATAATTATTATAAATAGGTAAAGTGCAGCTATTCGATTTTTTTGGCTGGCTACATCGGCAATAGTGGTAAGTTGGAATATATTTTTTTTATACAAAGAGTACCGTATCGTTGGCTGCCGGCAGAATAGAATAGCACCCCTCTCTTCTTGCTGAGGTGTCGTAAAAGGCGACTAAGGTATCTCTTTAACACCGCAATTCAACCAGATGTTCAGGGAAGGAAAACTCGACCAAACCTGCATCCCGCTCCCTCCCGATAGTACTGGTTCTGCATTCCATCGGGCCCGAGGGAGCTCGGACGAGAGAGTGCTTTTCTGGCTGCGCGTCCAGTTATGCACTTAAATATCTCCTGCGCAATTGACTGTTTCCGAAAACTGGGCCTTGATTTTCTTAATCAGCGTTGAAACAGTCGCCGTGGCGGAATCCGGCTAGGACATCATCATCATCATCACCGTATCCTAAATTTAATTCTTAACAGAAATAGTAAATAAGCTGAATTTAAATATAAATACGCGGCGATCAACTGCGCTACTGTTTACATTGGGTACGACATATAAGCGCAAAGTGAATACAGCCACAAATGTAACTCTACTCAACACGACAGGGATATAGCAGGACATTATTATTTTTAAATATAAATAGAAAAATATTCCAACAGCGTTGTAAATTTATTACAAACAAAATACAGAGAAACGATATCACAAATTGAATTGGCAACAGTTTAAAATATTTAAATTTATTAAGGACTCAATGAATATTATTTAAATCCATCTTATTAGTACGAGAAATCTGAACTAATTACAAAAATTATAGTCTTCATAATTAAGCTCTTGAGTTAATTTGGTCACTTATTTCATTTTAAGTCCTTTGAGACCTAAAAAATATTGTTACTCAAAATTAAATTGTAATACATTTTACTGTATAACATATTAATTATAAAAATGAACAATTTTGTATAAGATAAAAATTATTAATATTAGCTACCTATTGTTATACTCTTCTAATGTAATTAATGTTCTTGTGGAAGTTCGCTTTATGATATGGGTTCGGTTAAATTTGTAGTAATTTGAAGGCACTGTGTTGTAAGTCATGTTTGCCTTTAGGCTGCCGTTAGTTGCTATATTATGCTAGTATGCTATGATAATGAACAAGATTTTCTGGTCCCAATTGTATTTACTAACGTAATATTTCTACTTCACTCAAATTATTCTATATTTCAACTAGACTAAGGAACTACGTTGGTCTTACAGTACCATTATGTTCAATACTCAATCAATAGTAACTTCATATATCTTTTAAAATACATGTAGGATGGATGTTATTGTGTGAATTATTATTATGTATGAAGTAGTAAATGCGTATATCGGAACGTATGTGAGTGAAAGGCAGGAAAGATAGAAAGAGAGAGAGGGTAAACGATATTTTTTGACGCGAGCGCTCTGTAATATTAAGACGTAAAAAAGTGTTAAGACGTAAAATTGTTTTGAAAGAGTGCAATAAAGTAGTTCATAAAGTTTATTCAGTGTTTATTCTGTTCCAAAGATCCCCAAAACTACATACATATAGAACGAATTATGCTCGCTGAAAGATCACCCTACCCTGAAGACACGAGAGATGTAATGTTCGGGATCACAACCTTAAATACTCAAAGTGACAAAATAAAAGAAGATCTTTACTTTTCTAACTAATTACCTGTATCGAGTCACCAATTTGGATCTTTTGATAATCTGATTTCGTTTAGAAGACTTTTAGTTAGGCATTTTAATATAATTCTACATTAAAATGCAGTTTATTTTAACAGCAAAAATTGGAATAACACCTCTGAGGGCCAATTCCATTATTATATTTTTGGTTCAGTTAAAACTTAAACCTAGTTAATCAAAACATTAATCGGTATCAAATCCGCTCGTAAAGCAGGTTTATATCTTCTACGCAATTATTTTTGAAATTATCGGAACCCTCATTGAACCTTTTAATGCCGGTTTTATAACTTAATTATGAAAGAGATTAGAGTCATTCCCTTTATTTTAAGATACTATCATAAAATATACTATAGAAAAAGTTGACACTTAATTTCCTAATATATTGTAATATACAAAAACACATTTTCTCTACTTTGATAAGCTTTATAATACAATTAAAAAAAATCCATTTTGATATGTTTATATTTTCTATTTTAATTTATTTGGAATGTAAGAGAATATAAATTTTGCATAGCCCTAAGAAGTTCATAAAGTATTTAATATTTTGCTTATGTCTAAAAGGATCAAAGGGCTCATCGTCGGCACTCCATCACCATTATTACCAAAGTAATAAAATCATCTTTATGTTAAGATCTTAAATAAATAATGACAGTACCCGTAAATTGCGGGTTATTAATTGGAAAATAAAGTTTTTAACAGTTTTATGAGTTTGATGCGTAACTTGGAGATTCCACAATTTTAACTAATAATTCCTATATTGAAAAGTAAAATAGTCTGTTAAAAGAGCTGGCAACTCTATCAACAGACGCCAATAATTAATGATACAATATTACCTCCTATTTAAGTAGCTGGCAGCACTAACATCAGACGGCAGTAATCATTATTATTATTTAAATGTGTTCATAATAATATTAAATTAATATGCTGATTGTTATTATTATTTTTTTAGAATAGAATGTTATATTTAATAGTCATACTCTTACTGTTTCTGGACTAATAATTTAACGATGGCAATACTTGTAATTAGCTAAGTAAAAACTAAGTTTCTAAGCTTAAAACCTAATATAATCTGTGTTAAAACATGAAATCATATACTACGTCACATTATATACGTAATATATGCTTTTACAGACGAGTTATTAATTAAAATAGAATACATATGTGCAGTACCAACATAATGCAAATATCACAACTTGATTCGAGTTATATTATTTAATTATAAAGTAAATATGTAACATTATTTAAGAGTTACTAGATACTATTGTAAATTTAAAAACTTCTATCTTTATTTTATATAATTAATTTATTAAAATCTAATGTCAGCAGTATAGCCAATATTATAATAATAATGTAAACAAACAACGATATAAAACCATGACATTTGAAGTATCAGCGCATTCGATACTCAAGTCGCCAAGCAAGTACTACATATTGTATAGCAAGTGAGAAATAAACGAAAAAGGTGGAAACTCTGCAGAATTTATTATTTCCCCACGTCATCTACAACAAGTCCTATAAAATCGATATACTTTATAAAATTTATTAATTACAAACTGTGAACCATGACAACACAAAATATTCTGTTATCTCATTCAAAAATAAGCTAAATCTTAGATAATCATTGGTTGAGATCTCCGATCTTTGTTTATTGAGATTTTAGATTTATACATCAGAAATTTCGAATTACAAAATAGCTTTGTAATTATTTAGAAGTGCCCATTTTATACAGATTGTTTTATATTCAATATCATTTAAAAAGATGCAATAAATTCCAAATATTATCTTATTTTCTTCTTAAGCTAACCACGATGTCTAACTTTAAATTGATTCACTAAACAAAGAATCCATTCAAGGTACGGTACATTTTAAGTAAGTAGAAGAATTCAAAGTAACAAATCCAAATCCATTTATCTAATAGCATTTAGTTAAGTTTTATTCGGTCTAGGCTGGTTCAGAGGCATACTCGCCGCGAGAGTAGCTTAATGTCTTTTGATTCAGGCTTTGTCTATCGGTCCTGTAAACTGCACTGCTTACCCTGTATCGGCTTGTATATGATGGGAAAAAATGTAATCGTTACCCTGTTTTAATACGTCTTTTATTAACACTACTAGCACTAGCATAGGCTTATATATAGATTGAGGTTTTTACTACAACGAACGTTTACTTGCTGTAAAATTTTTACATAAAAGAATTCAAGCGAATTCAAAAAGTAAATAATAATTCTAAATTAGAAAATATTTGACTATTAAAATTTTGAAGTCAGTGTTGTATAATATATTAACTAAATAGACTTCAAAAATTACAAAATCTGATTAATAGATTGTCAGATTTGAAATCTGCTTTATCAACAAAGACCTTCATCAGACCTTCATTATATTAAACCTCAAGGAATCTTAATATATATCTAATTGAACAAAAAGTTATCATCAAATAAGTCCAATTACGATAAAGATATAGAGGGTAAACAACACATTTTGCTGTTGTCCGTTCAATGACGCATATCTCCAAAGACCTTCATTACATTCTTCATGAAATTCTCCGAAGACTAATTTTATGATATTCTTTTTAATAAAATAATTATCTTAAACGGTCCATAAACGTCGGAGTGATCGGTAAATATACATAAAAAATACAGTTACATATAGAATCTCCTTTTTAAGTCGGTAAATAGCAATGTTACCGTAACGTATGTATATAATATTTAATTAGTGAGTCACGGATCATATAAAATAACTTTTAATTAAATTTTAATGCAAGGAATTACCACTTAAAATTCGCGCTGATAATACTGTGATTTATTGTTTATATTTAATTAGGTAAAATAATTAAACATTTTCTATTAGAATGTGAGCAAATGTATTTGATTCACTATTAAAAAAAAAAAAAAAGTGGTGCTACAGAAGTATCCAGCACAATGAACTTTTGCGTTAAAGATATTTTATATAGAAAAGTGAGAAGCATTTGCTGAGCTGAGTTTTCTTTGTCGCAGCATCACGGCACATGGTAATCGCCCTTGTTATAACATTGTCCACTAGTTTAATGATACTTTTCTTATTTTTTGGGTTTTTTTGTTGTGTCAAGCAATTTTCTTTGAAAAAATACAAAAATTGTCCGCGTTTTATATACTATGTTTCAGCTAGCAATAAGTAACTTCTTATTACAAATAGTTCTCTTTATCGATTTTCAAAACAATTCGTCTCCTTGTAATTGGAAGACATTGTCCACAGGCACCTGACATCTACGTCTGATTACAATAGTCTACGGTATTTTATGTCTAGCGAAGATGGTAAATTGCCTCATTTGTTTTACCCGTTACATAGTTTTGCGAGAACATTTGTCATATTTTAATATCTTGGTTTATGTACAAAGTTGTAGGGTTGAAAAATAGGCGTCTTACGTAATTCCACATCGCTGGTTTGGGTTGTATGTTACAAATATGTTGGACCTTGACCGGCTATTCTGTTCCAAATTACTTGATTACACTTCGGGAGCCCAAAAACGGGTCCTATTTTTGAGAAAGCCGTGTAATCTCCTGCAATAATGTTGAAACTATGTGCCGACCGACCCTCGTCATCGAAAGCCGCAAAACGCTTTTATTTATGGCGCTATAATTGACTCCGACATACGACTGGCAATCTGCTCGCAGTGCTGATTTATTGCGATAAGTATTTTCGATTTGTACTTCTAAGCTTTTTGCCATCGACATATTATACAGTAGACTGCCCAGTGTACATGTCGTGTAATTAAACAGTCGATGTATCTGTCAAATCTAGCATGTCCCGAAGAACATCACAAATGACAATTCGATTACTCGCTAATTAGAAACCTTTGGATTTGGTCAAAATTTCGGCCTAGTTTGGCGGAACCTAAGGTCGGACAGTAATGATTTTATTCATATGTATGTAATATAATAAAAGCTGAGAGTATTTTCTGTCTCATACATCAGGTTTCTAATTACAATGTGCCTTGCCTCGCCAATATCTTTGATAAATGATTTAGTCATAAAAGAAATACATTAGTTATTGCAGCCATATTTCTTTATTCGTATAATTATTTGTCTTTATTAATATTATTGTTTGGGTCACGTATAAGCCAATCTTTAATGATGGACTGAGTTTGCGCTGTTTGAGGAATAGTTAAATAACCAATAGTTAAGTTTAAATAAATTAAAAAATCATTTTTTAACTTCTTTAGGTTTAGTTACACAAATGGGTACAATTTTTTTAGTAAAAAGTAACCTGACCTGTAAAATTGTAATTTAGTAACTAGTTTCAACATACATCTAAAAAAGAGGCTTAACAAATGTCATAAAATATCTCAACTCGAGGTGCGCAATGCGTGAGGACTAGCTACTGCGCTGCCAATCGTGAATTTGATTACCACAGAGAAAAATATTTTAAACCTATTAATAGCTATTAAACTCTTCCTCCTTCATACCCAAATTTCAGAACAGCCGGCCTGACGACATTGACTATCAATAAATTTTCATCTTTTGGTGGTTGCAATCATTGTTGGACTGTTTTGTATATTCATGAAGTGCCATGGGAATATTATAATTTAATCAAGTCCCAAATTTTTTAACTTATTTAAATTAGTAATAATTTATAGTTATGCCCTACCTATTTTGGCGTAAGCAGAGTTATATTTATGGGTATATTCACTTATAGAAAATTTTACCAATTATTAAGATCCGCTCATCCAAATTACTATTTGCATTATTAATTACTTATATATGTATATCATTACTGAATTGTACAAAAGTACATATGTCGAATAATACTAATAAGACATAAGTAAATCCGTATATGCTTTAGGCGAGCGAGAATGAATAAATAATGATTTCAGAAATAAGCTCTTTGTTGATATAAGAAAAACAAATATGAGATGAACAGAAATCCCTTTTTCACTCGAATGATGTTAAAGGAACCAGTGTTTCGAGACAAACATTGTATCAGCTTCAAGTGTCTACCTTCTGCTAACAAATTCCTTACAATAATAACATTCTAACATCTTATTCTTATGATCTTCGTGAGGAACAGAGGACATCCACAATGCATTTTCGTTTCGACTTGTAATGTATATACTCCTTCAGTTCGTTCACGGCGTCCACTCCAATTCTCCAAATCTGTCTAGGTTGGTATACTGTCTCGTTTTCTGAGCACTCCGGTCAAGTTCCTGCTGAGGTATGTTAGCACCGTCTCTGCATAGTCCAATAAGTTTCACTATATTATAAACTGAAATTATTCATTATCATTAGTAGATATATTATTTGATTTGAGGTCTTTTTAATAAAATGTCTTGTTAAATCTATAAATATACTAAAATTTTACGTAGTTATCCTAAAATCGTATTGTTTTGGAATCTCGGCTGCAAAGCCATATGTAATTATTAAGATACATATGTCTACATGTTAGATTTATATTAACGTATACGAAATTATTAATAGCAAGACTATAACAGAGTCAATTTCTGAAATATAAAATATATATTTGATAAAAATATCTAATTTCATGTCTGATGGATATGAGAATACCAAGAGTCTACCCCCACACGTTATACAATCGATCTGTTTTTATTCTGCCGGCGAGAATAGCATAGTATTTATAATACTCCTAAAGAAAAACCTACTAATATCACAATACACGGATTGGTTTTACAAAAAAAAACGGCAGTCGTTTAATCTATTCTATTGTAACCACTAAAATTCACTAACATCGAACGTTGGTAAGAAAGTAGGGCAACGCAAATTGACTGTAACTGGATCCGATGATTATTGTTGCAAAAAACTTATCATGTGCAAGTTACATAAGTGAATATAGAAATATGACATCTTTACGATCAATTGTGATGTCGTTCCCAGTCCTCGACCGTGCCGTCTGTTATATTTCAAAACGCAACCCCATACGCGCGATTACACAAAACAGCAGAAACTGATGTTGTGTATCATATAGGAAGCGGGTCGTTCTGAATAAGAATGGTCGATTTACGCCGTCACGAGGCAGGAAATGGGAACAAATGGTACCGGCCGCGGGTGTGGTCGTCGGTCGCGGGATGCTGATGAACGATGCAACCCCTAATATAACATGGAGTTAAGGATTTTTATAGGGTCCCGCTGTACCCTTATAGGAACAAAATAATTGCTATATTACTATTGTTTTCTTTAATATAAAATAATACTATCTTTTGTGCATTGTACAATTATGTATTCTTAAATCCATGAATATTTTAGTAGCAACCAAGTACGAATATACAAATGCTCTAAAACTAAGTATAAATTATGCCTTAAAAAAACACCCCCTCCCCCGTATTTACTGATAGGAAAGTGTTACTGTATAAAAGTTATAACTGATTCTAATCTAATTTTTCTACACTTCAATGCAAATTAGCTCTGTATGTAAATTAACAAAACAACGTGAATTAATATGTCGTTACGAGTATAATATTTTGTAAGTAAGCCGTGGTGGCTGCCGGCAGAATAGAATAGCACCTTCTTCTTGCTGCGGTGTCGTAAAAGGCGACTAAGGTATCTCTTGAACACCGCAATTCAACCAGCTGTTTAGATAAGGGAAAACTCGACCAAACCTGCATCCTGCTCCCTCCCGATCGTACTGGTTCTCCATTCCATCGGGCCTGAGGGAGCTCGGACGAGAGAGTGCTTTTCTGGCAGCGCGTCCAGTTATGCACTTAAATATCTCCTGCGCAATTGACTGTTTCCGAAAACTGGACCTCGAATTTCTTAACCGGTGTTGAAACAGTCGCCGTGGCCGAAACCGGCTAGGACATTATCATCATTTTGTAAGTACTTTTCGTTTTTTTTCAGTTTCTTATCCTATTGTTATTTTTAAACTACCTAACTAAGAGTATGCAATATAAAACGTTTGTATTTTATTATGCATCTACTATAGTATACTGTATTTTATCGACTACCTTCGGCTAGCTTGCATGACAGTTGAAGCATGCTTTAACACGTTCGCTACCGGCGCTTGAGAAAAAACCTTGAAATTGCCCATAAAATTTTTTCTTATAATACGACTTTAAATAGCATTGAATTTTTTAATATTATATTTATAAAAAAACGTAATTATCTCCAGACCAAGGTCAATCTGAATCCATTATGTTCTTTTACAGACCATTACCACTGTTTCGGAGAAAAATAAGTCTAAGAATTTGTAATAAGCGGAAAAAGTAAACACGCCGCTCGTTTGCGGCGGCGGGCTCAAATGCAAGAACTGAGACGACGCATATATGCGGCGCTGGTAGCGGACGTGTTAGACATACCAGTTACCTATACCTAGATTTAATCTTCTGACGTGTAGAAAAATTTACGTCGTGATTTTTCGAGACAATTAAAGCACGATATTCCAAATGTATAGAATCAAATTGTGTCGATGAATATCAAAAATCTGTATGTCCATTCAAAGTAAAATATATGAAATATATTATAATAAAACACATACATATATAATCAAATTATATATTTTTATATTATATTTACGCTTTTTTTAAGGTAATGGCCGTAATATGGAGAGAAAATAGTATAAACATTATCGATGAACCTACAAAATTAGTTGTACTTTCGTTATAGTGGATGTGACTTACTAAAATTTTTTTTTTTTCTATTTATTTAAGGGACTTTTGTGCCTTGGCACATGCCAGCCCCATCGTATCCTAAACATGCACTACTAACATTTATTTCTGGTGGGGAGCCATCAGCCTGAACAACTCCTTTGCTTCGGCTGAGTAAGGTCTTGCTAAAATTCCGCAGAACATGCCTATATCAAATTTGTTCAGGCTAAAGGCTCCCATCAGAGAATCTCTTGCAGACTGAGATCGGACACACTCCATCCGCAAAATTTTATATTTATCGACAAGTAAAAATATATAACATTGTTTTAAGCTAAATGCGGCTCTGTTATAACGCCTAAAATATAGGGGAAAGCCGCCGTTTCAGTGGTGCTATGTAAAATGGCTGTAGCGAAAAAAGTATACAATTCAGGACAATACACTCACATATTACCATGAAGGCCTAAGCGGAACCTCCAGTTATCCGGGCCATGTGTCACGCTGAGCCTATCTTGGCAGGGTATTATCATTTTTCACTGAAACGCATGATATCTCTTCCTTTTCAATTAGTGGCAGCTTAATTATTTCCGTCGCACAGTGTTGCTTTGTTTTGTATTGTATGTCGCAGTAAGATGGCTCCATTACTGAATTTAACTAAATCCCTATATGGAAATAATATCCCGCATGATCGTTGTAATAAAGTTTCGTGTTTAGCTTAAGCAAATTATTATAAGAAGCTCTCCTTCCGTGTAAAATAGTACAATGCCTGGAATATTCATAGGTTTTCTTCGTAAATACCGAGTATTGCCGGATTAAATGTGTTTTATGTGACAGAAAAAAGATTCCGACAAAGCGTTAAGATTTATAATGCTTTGACATTCGATTATCAATTGGTTTATCGATTTTTACTACGGCTCAAATACTTTGATAATTGAGTCGGAAAATGAATCGATTATTATTAGTAGAGTGATAAGGTACATCTCTGTAACTTTATGTCGTGGTGTTACTCTAATTGTGTCGCGATACAGTCATGCATAAATTCTTGACCATCTTATAAAAGTTGTAACTATGTATGGTATAAGGATTAGATGAAGCGTGACAACCCTAAACGATTTGTCAGGGGAAATAACAAAATGTCTGCCATCGGTAGGCGCCCTGTGTACGGCCTCGTTTACCTTGCCTCGTGTGACACAGTCCTCTTTTTGCCAGAAGACGTGAAAAGCTCTATACAGAGTGTTTATTTTTCCAATAATAGTAAAATAATAAATAATACTATGGCTCGGGCCTTAAGCCATACCTCCGTAAGTTTATATAGTTTATATTTTAAAGTTATTTTGTATTTTGTAAATGTTCATTTTAAAATGTAAATAAATGGCTGTAATAATTATATTTAATAAATTGTAATAAATTAAAATAAATAATTTCATTGTATAATTAAAATCACGGGATTTTATACGAGCCAGCAGACAAATTAAAAAGGTTTATTGCGTTATAGAGGAAAAAAATTCCAAAAACTCTGACATCCACGTGACAGAAAGCAAATACTGCTACTATTAAATCTACATACTAGCGCGATATTAAAAGTATTTCCACTGTGATGTCGGTTTTAAAAAAGGGTAATCTTTAAATGGAGCTTGAAAAAACAGGCAGTAATCGAAATGCAACCAGCTAAGATGACTATCTATGACGGTTTTTACATCCGTGTATTATTATCGCAACCTAGACGGATACTGAATTACAGATAGCTGCTCCTTTTAGTCCTATCCGGGGCTAACGTATAAAAAATCGAAAGAAAAGTAAATTATTTTAGTTAGATAATCAATCTTATAACTGTAATTTCAATAAATATCAATAATAAATCATTACGCTGTATGCCTTTAGGAGTGAAAAGA
Source organism: Automeris io (assembly GCA_036320925.1). Taxonomy (NCBI): domain Eukaryota; kingdom Metazoa; phylum Arthropoda; class Insecta; order Lepidoptera; family Saturniidae; genus Automeris; species Automeris io. The sequence goes on from JAUDJH010000018.1 coordinate 3,554,248, forward strand.
GGTATATAATTTTAAGTAAGCTCAAACAAAGATAGTGTACGCATAAGAATGTATAATGCTTGTTTATGTATGTTTGCATGTGTTTTGCTTATTGTAATTATTGTTCATTGTGAACTCAAATTGAATACAAAAACTATCAAATTTTAAAAGAAAAAATAAACTGCAAGTAAACTTAAATAATTTTAAAGAAAAATGAGTTCATCAAACTTGCTGTAGTTTTTGTGTTATGTAGTCCTAGAAAAAACTAAAAATGAGTGTTTAGATGAGGTGTGCGGCGCATGTGTTATTTCTATTCATAAGTTATGGGATCGTGGTACAAAAACATAGGTTTGTTTGTGTATGGCTATTCCGATATTAGGATAAAAAATATGTAAATATAGAAACGGGCTTGTATTATTTACACGAAGGAAAAGGGTTACATTATGTTTACGATTATTTATGAAGTAGCAATAAATATAGTCTACACCAGGGATGTCACGGAGCTTCGACTCCGACTCCGATAAGTCGGAACTTCCGATCGTTATTACAGCTTCGGTTCCGACTTCGGTTCCGAAACTTTTTAATCGGAGGTATTCATCGGAGGTCACCACCACTGTTGCAGTGAATTCATTTGATTTTACTTTATATGTTGTTGAAACATAATATCAATTAATCAAACAATCAGTGCTACTTAATTTGTAGAAGACATTTTTTTTAATTTAGATTAAAAAAATATGATTAAATTATTAAATTTAAAACTAAATGTACATTTAAATATATTACTAAAAGGTTTTTTATTTTACATTTACATTAAATTAAGTAAAATAGAAATTAACACAAAAACAACCCTGCAGCAAATTTGATTTAATTTGTTCACTGGACAATGTTCACTGGAGGATAACGGTTTCTGATATATCCAACACTTTGTGGACAACAGCTTTTATTTGCCCAAGTTAGGTTGTGTTGTGTTGTGTTGTGTTGTGTTGGGTTGGGTTGAGTTGTGTTGTGTTGGGTTGTGTTGTGTTGTGTTGTGTTGTGTTGGGTTGTGTTGTGAAATGTTAATAAGAAACAGCAATTTTTATTGTCTGTGTATTTGTAAATTTATCACTTTCTAATTAAAAAGGTTCACTGAATAATATTTTTATTTGTCCCTTAATAAAACTATTTTATTCTGCCGTCACTTGTGACTGACATTGCCTCCGACTCCGATTCCGACTCCGAATCCGACTCCGATAAATCAAATTTAAAAACTCCGACTCCGACTTCGGTTCCGATAAAACTGCCTCCGTTACATCCCTAGTCTACACGTATTAGGTTTTTTTCTGCGGTAAATATCTGGGTGAGCTGAAATTTGGTATAAACCTTTATTACGGTGTTTTAATCATAATTTAAGAAATACAATTTAATATCGTGCCATCTATAAAATATATTAAATTTGAAAGGACAAAAATCAGTTTTTTGCAAATATCTCGCGTTCCATTGCTCGTAGGTCAATTAAGGTTAATTGTGAAATCGTTCTAAATAGAGATACCGTTCCTTTATTAGCCCCTTAGCTTTGAACGTTGAGTTACGGGACATTCTGTATATAAACACAAATTAACGTAGTTAGTAGTAAGTAGTTCATAATTCTTATAGGGTGCTCGTTATTCGCCTTTACAGTAACATACCTAAAGAAGATATAGACAATACAAGTTGTAAATTAAAAAAAAATATAAAAGAAGGATGTTATTCAATCTTGGACTGCTTAATTGATAAGAATACATGGTCTCAATGTATACAATTTTTCTTACGCGTTCCCTTTTATATTTAAATGTATTTCAATATATTGAAAAGACAACTATCAGAGTTACTTGAGAGCTTTTCTCGTTAAATCCTGCTTTCCGGACTGAAAATACTTTTTATTTATTTATTTATATAAAAGTGCCTGAAAGTAGGCCTATTTGAATTTATTATAGCTTTGGATGCCTTTAGTCAACAAGGCGGGAGAGTAATACTTCTTGATGAGTAAATATGTAAATACCTCCTTTGGAGTGAGAAATTAGGTTATATAGCATTATGAAAATATGTCTGAGTTATGCTTGAGCATTTACGCACTCAGAAACAATGTAAATATGTACTAAAGCGATACACTTAGGTTGAGATTTATAGACTATTACGACTATGCTTAGCAAAGTTCTCAAAAAATAAATTCGTTTTGATAAAAAAAAAACTGAATAAATAATAGGAATTTGATTATAGCCAAAGTATTCGCAGAGCTAAATCCATGTTGACAAAATCGGTAACTTACCAAATCCTTTGACATTCATTGAGTAATATAAATTATATTTTTTTAGTAAAGTCTAAGCAAACTTAAACCTTAGCCTTAGGATCAAACCGCCTTCTTGAGTTAGACATCTATTAGTGGCGTGCATTCTATATAAGTATAAAAAGCATGACCGTAATAAACATAGATATTAAATAAATAAATTGACATAAAATCTAATAATTACCAGAATAGCAGTCTCATAATACAACATTATCATCTCACTTCTACATTCATCATGCGAACAGCTAAGGAGTGGAATACGCTTCCAGCGACCATACTTCCGCGATCTTATGACCTGGGAGTCTTTAATAGAAAAGTGAATAGGCATTTGTTGGGCGGACGCGGTTCGTCATCGGAGTCACCTTTACTTTCCACCAGATCTAACCGAGATCAAGTGTCAATAATAATTTAAAAAAGAAACAAATGAGATTATATTTTCAATCAGTATATGTATTGAATGACTAAGTACAACAAAATAATGTTTTTTAAGCATCTATGGGATACATAAAATAATAATAATTTTTAAAAATAATAATAATATGGATAATCATTCGCCATGTTAATATGTTCTGTATTATCTTTTGTTTTTGTGTGTTGTTTGTAATGCTACATTTAAATTTCTGTTTTAATTTTTTTTTGTATATTTGTGGCGAAATAAATACATTTTCATTTTTTTCATTTTCATACACGCCACTGACATCTATGTGCATAAACCTTTTATAAAGTCAAAGCTTCATCACACGATTCACAAGCTTTTAGTTAGTTTATTGTGATAGTGCTGACATCTGGCACATTTCGTATTCCATTCCAGGTAGTAGTGTACACGTTTGTTTAACTACGACATTCGATATGCGCCGATTTATGCAACCATTGTATATGTACGTAGTATTTCCATGTATTTGAAGCCCTCTGTATACTGTTTATACACGTAAATACGTCGAATATTTGAAAGACCCTACATAATATTATTTGTAGCTGTGTGTGTAATCTGCCGGTAAAGAAAAGTATCCATGTTTGGAAACGAGAAGAGTCGTAGGTTCGGTTTTGGCACGTGATTGTGGGTTTGCCAGATTAAGTATTGATTTAGGCACTACATGCTTACCGGAGAGGCAAACATCCTAATGGAACCCGCATATGTCTAATAAAAATGCCTTGTATTACTGTCCTGAGAACGGCGATCAGCTGGGCTACTTGTCATGTTGGGCAAGACATGTACCTAAGCGCAAAGCAGATGCAGGCGTCCGAGTGTCTCTACTCACCGCAAAAGGCATACAGTGTGACGATATGTTGTTATTTTTTATTAATCCTGGAACTACAAACACATTTTTTCACCTCTAAACTACAATCGATGAAAGGAATCTTTCCCAGGAGTTTTTTTGTTTGCAAATTCGTTCTAAAACTAGTGGTTTATTTCATAAGTACACTGTAATTTGTATTCTCATGCCAAAAGAAAATTATTAAGAGCAAATTCAATTTTATTAAGTTTTAGTTTGTGAAAAATCGGTATAAATTCCTAATAGTGCTAAAAAAACGTCAATTAAGAAACAAAAGGTTTTAAATATTTTCTAAACAACTAATTTTTGGAATTTCAAAGAAAACATATAATATAAACATAAACATATAATATAAACATACAAGGCTTTAAAAAAACCATCCTGGTGCTTAGTCAAAAAGTATATATATTTAGAAGTTTGAATAATCAAAAAATAAATTAGATTCTGATCTAAGGAATATTCAAATAAAAAACCATCAAATATTGGTTTGAGAATTTATTTCGGTTTCTGTCATGAAATATATTAAAAAAAAAAGAGAATTTTGCTATATATACTCCAAAAAATATTGAATACTAAAGTCATAATTTAACTTTTTCAAAAGCGGCACAGTTGCTGCGGTACAGTGCGTGGTTATCGCAAGTCGGTTGCTTGCACTCTTCCGATCGAAAATTATTAATATCTAATGTTTTATTGTAAAATAAGATTATTATCGTATGTAAATTTAATTTATTTTAGCAAAAAACAGAAAATAACTTACCTACACAAAGCACAAACGGGAAATACAATCCAGGGTAGATATCTACCCCATAAATGCTTTTTTACCTTTCCCCTCCGTGACAGAAAGCCAGAAACTGATGAGTCTTGCGACCTCGTCCTTTTGATTGAACCTTAAACTACATTATACTACGCCTTCATTCGATAATGTGACTAACTGTGTAATCTAATTCAAAGTTTACCTGGGGTATACGAGTATATATCGAGTTCTCTGTACTCCGTATTAGGACATATTTATTCTTCGTGATGTGATTTGTGACGTATTCCACATTCCATTCGTAGCCGCAGTTAGTGAATTTGATAAACGTCACTTGATGTGTGGAGAGTGCGGTCAGCATTGTGGTATGGTCAGTTAACTTTGAGACAGATAGTCAAACAAGATAGATAGATATAACTGTCTATCACACGAAGGCGAGTTATGCTTCTGAAATTTGTAAATACATGTGCATTTATATGAACAATTTAATCAGCTTTAGTACGCTCACTCATAATTTACAAAAATATGTTTGTGTCACCTTCAGGTGAACATATATATATAAAGTATGTTACATAGTATAATTACGAAATTATTACGTAGTAGCAATTTTTAACACTAAAATATTCCCCAACTTTTATTGTGTTTTACATTTAACATAAAACTACAAATTAAATAATTGGATACTTTAATCAAGTTAATGAATAAAAAACCATAACCGCGTTACATTATAAAACTATGATTCTTAATTTAAAAAAGTCTGTAAATTTATTAGTTATATTGGAAAGATATTTTGTAGTTAAAAAGAAACTATTTTAATAGGTAATTATGCAAGCTACTGAAAACGCTTAATTACAAAAGAAACTTTTGGGTTGTGGTTTTTAATTTACATTTCAACGTAAATTTTAATATTTATATTTCTATTGTTATTTTTGTGTCTGCGAAAATTCGTGAAGTTTTATGTATCCCGTAAATGTAATTTCTAGTTTTCGCAAAATTTGTAAAATAAATTAAAGTAATTTTAGTTAATTCTCTGGGTGGCACTAATTTGTTAGGCTCCGGCTGGACCTTAATTTTATACATTTTGTGAAAAGCTCGTCATGTTTTATTTCATCGCAACATTTTACTAGGACCGCGAGATTTAATAAGAATTGTTTCGTAAAATTTTAAATGAACAAACAAAATATTATCTTTGCTATTTGCTGTCTAGACTAAAGTTTTATTAGAATTAATAAATTATATTTTATTTTTGGGTCTAAATTTTAATTAATCAAAAAAAAGAATTATAACGGTTTGATTCGGATTCTGACAGTTACTGCTCGGTAGTGGCGACTCAACAGAGGCTGTCCGGCCGCGAAGTACCACTCTGTATGCATTTAAATGGAAAGGAGTCCGGTGTAGGCAGTTGTTATAATCAGGGATTACAATCCAGTAGCATTTTCAGTCCAGCTGGATTTTTTGTTTATTTATTCACTTAAGTGTTTTACTACAAACTACTAAAACAAAAATCTTTACACTATGGTGAAAGCTATATTAATTTAAATTTAATTTCGTAATTATTTCAGATCAAAATAATTGACTTAAAATTACAGTTTCAGTATTATGTTTAATAAAAATCAAATACGGAGTTAAAGACAATGCCTTTAAGTAATCTCAAAATAAGAATTATTTTAGGTATATAATGAAATAGGGCCGTATAATCAGTCGCAACCAATCTTACCTCTCTTTAACTTAAAATGGCTAGAGCTAATGCTACAACTACCCGGGAAGTAGACTCAAAGGAATCTGCTGCCCGGATGAGAGTGTGGCGGTGTGCAATGTCCGGCGCGCCGCCTGAGTAGACTCTCTACTCGTAATCCTCCCAGAGATGCAGCCTTAACAAGGCTTTTCGCTCCCCGGGCGTCTGGACGAATTTGGTTTCCGAGGTCCGGTTGGAGCTATTAGAGGGACACCCCGGGAGTTTTTAGTCAGTAGAAAGCTGGCACACCGAAGTCGCTGCCCAACACTACAGCAACAATAAGATAATTAATTTCTGGAAGTGATATCTTAAAAAGTATTTGATCTATAGTGCCATCGCCTAACCTACTTCGCACAGAACTGCATATATTAGGTCCTTACATATGAAATTGGCGTTTTGTATGGGAGGAACAAAAAGTCGAATATTTTTTAATATAATATATTTAATTAATCAAAGTATGAACCATTATTTTCTATGCACTTTTGCCATCTCATAGGTAGTTCATTGATCCCTTTACTAAAAAAACCAGTCGGCCGGGAATCAATAAAATCTTTGAAGGCGATTTGGACTGCCCCATCGGAGTTGAATTTTTTCCCTTGCAAGAAGTTATCCAAATTTCGAAAAAAATGGTAATCTGTTGGAGCAAGGTCCGGGGAGTACGGAGGATGTCTTAGACTTTCCAATTGAAGCTCTTCTAATTTAGTAGCCGTCTGTTGCGTAGTGTGTGGTCTAGCGTTGTCGTGAAGCAGCAGTGGCGTGGAGCGATTGACCAGCCTAGGTTGTTTAGCCGCTAGCTTTTCCATCATGGTTTGCAATTGCTGACAATAGACATCAGCCGTAATAGTCTGGCCAGATTTGAGAAAACTGTAATGAACAATACCGGCACTAGTCCACCAAACGCTTACAAGTAACTTTTTTGGGGTTAATTTTCGCTTGGGGCAGGATTTGGCTGGCTGGCCAGGATCCAACCATTGCGCTGAGCGCTTCCGATTATCGTAAACAACCCATTTTTCATCACAGGTAATGATTCGGTTTAAAATACCTTCATTATTGTGCCGGTTTAGTAATGTAACGCAGCAGTCGACGCGCGTTTGCCGGTTTGCTTCAGTCAATTCGTGAGGTACCCACCTTTCAAGCTTTTTAATCTTCCCAATTTGCTTCAAGTGAATTAAAACAGTTTTATCACTAACATCGCAGCCTGCAGCTAACTCGGACGTGGTTTGCGATGGATCCGCTTCCACAATAACCTTCAACTCTTCATTATCAACTTGAGTCTCAGGCCGTCCACGGGGCTTGTTCTGCAGGTCGAAATTTCCAGAAAGAAAACGTTGGAACCAAAAACGAACTGTGTTTTCTTTTGCAACACGACCGCCATACACATCATTCACCCTTCGAGTTGTTTCCGCAGCACTAGTGCCACGGCGGAACTCGTACTCGTAAATAATGCGATATTTTAAGTTTTCCATTTTGTAAAATGAGTGACGCAAACAGAAAAAAAAAACAGAAGAAAAAAACAAATAAATGACGATCATCGAAGCACAAATACATGAGTCTATAGCTGTACAAATTTGAATTTGGAATTCCTTACCAAAGAGGAGAAATTTGTGATTAAAGTGGCCAGTACGAAAAACGCCAATTTCATATGTAAGGATCTAATATATTCGGCTGCTGAAAAGGCCTTTTCCACCTGCATTCTAATCGGTTTCAAGGTCGTTTATTAGTTATAAACCAAAGATAAATTTCAGTTCTTCAGTAACATAAACAGTTCTTTCCTTTTTCAAAATCTTTTCGTAATATAATTGAGAAACAAGGCGGCCATTAAAGACAAGGTAACTTATTTCCAATTTCATACCTTTGTGGATACGCGTCGCTGGATCCAGCATGTCGAAAACAACGCTGGATTTAGCTGGATTGCTGTATGCTGGATCCAGCGATTGCAATCCCTAGCAATATAGTGTAGCGCATGTGCGTCTATATGCATTAATATGTAAATATATATTAATATGTATGTATGAAGAGCGGCACATTGCGACTTGGCTATCATGCAGGGTCACTGCAGCCGAGTCGCGACTGCAAGTATCCGACTTTTACTTTAAAAGTAACAAAGAATAATTTAGGAAGACTTATAGTACTGGCATGTACGTTATTGAAACTATATATCAATAGACAAGAATCCCGAATGAAAGAAGCATTTGCGATATTATAAACCGTTTTTCATATTATCTAAGAATTTTGGAGGAATATTCCCATAGTTTTAAAAATGTTCTTTTAAAGTGCTACAAGCGAGTAATAGCTTGCACCAATCACATTAAATACTATTTTGAGATTCATATACTTAAGTGCAATTCGCAATCTATAACCAAAGGAACTTGAAGTTAGAAGTGTTTAATTTATTGGATGTTCAGTGACATGCTCTTCGAAACTAATTTATTAGTTTCATTAGTGTAAACGTAATTTTGTTTGTGAAGTTTGATTTAGTTTATATGTTATCGACGTTTAGTAAAGAGTGTCCCTTTGAGATGATAGTAATAACTGATATTTATTGGAAATCTAGCTTCATGTTCTTCTTACATCTTTCATATCTCAAAGTTGTTTGAAAACATATTATGCCTTCCAGTTAAATTAATATTTTTACCCAGTTATTCGATGAATTAAATAAAACAATGTTAGGAGAATTGTAATTTTCATAAATCTGGTTTGTGATATTTAAATTAAGCTGGTATAAGAAATCATCGCTTGTATCACATCTAACTGGAATTGTGTCCCAAAAATATCTAAAACCCACGCAGTTTTAATAAAAGGTCTTAATTATAGGGGTACATAATATATATTTTCGGGTTGCTAGTAAAAAAGAAATGGTACAGGTATCTTTTTTTTTTTTTTTTTTTTTTTTTTAATCTATAATTTGGTTAGGGCTTTAATCACACATGTGATTACGCCAGCCCTGTTTAGCTAAAAGAAGTTCACTAAAATAAAGATATATAAATAATAACACTACACTAAATTATTCTGCTAAAATTTTTAACAGCAACATGAACAGGGATCTAGCCGCATCACACGTGGGTGCAGCGAGTATTCCATTGAACATGCCAACGTCGAAGGGATTCATACGATGCTTACTCATCATGTCCGCTCTCATAGTCTCGCTCCGGTCACACTCGACCAGAAGATGAAAAACATCCTCTAGGGTTCCGCAGACTGAGCATGAAGAGGATTCAGCCCTCCCCATCAGATGGTTGAACTTGTTAAGTGGTATGTGACCAGAGCGAAGCCTATGCGCCATCACAACTAGATCTCTTTTCATATTGCTGTTTGTACACCATGGTATTTGAGGAGGATGCGGCTGCAATGTTCTATACCATATACCTTTTACGGTACTGGTATTAATATAACTATCTTTCCATTTTTCATAAATTTTGTATCTATATTTAGTTAAAAATTCGGTAATTTCTGGTATAATATAAGTTTCCACACCGTCAGAAATTGCTTCCTTCGCAAGCCTATCAGCAACCTCATTCCCCCAAATACCACAGTGTGATGGAATCCATTGCAGCCTCAGATCTACACCCCTATGTAGAAGAAATATAACTTTCCTTATAATTGCATATGCTACTGCGGCACTTCGCGCGCCGGAAGCGCATCGAGCGATATGCTGTAAGGCACTTCGACTGTCAGTTAGAATAACAACTTGTCTTAGATCCGAAGAACCTATAATGTAGGATAATGCCTCTGAGACGGCAAATAATTCCACAGACATAATACAATTATCCTTAGATACAATTTTAAATTTCTCCTCCACATTACGACTGGGAACATAAAAGGCTGCTCCACAACCATCACTGGTTTTTGATCCGTCTGTATACAGCTTGAGGAAATTTGGATATACAGCATTTAACATATGTAAAGAGTTTAACTTAAGTATATTATCACATTCATTCTTCTTTTGTTTTATTCCTTCTACTTCTACGTATGAATAAAATTTATATTTACATTTGACATCCAGGTATCTAACGTGAAAATATTCAAAGGATTACTAATAGTTTTGATTTCGACTCGTATATCGTTATAAATTTCAATAAGCAAAGGTTTCTTCTTTTTCAGCCAATATCTCAAATGACAAAGTGCTGACAACCTATCGAATAAAGAGACAGTTAATTTGTCTGATAGGGCTTGCACTTTTAAACAGTATTTGGTACCTAAGTATTGACGTCTTAGAGATAGTGGCTGAATACATAGCTCACACTCCATAACGTGTATAGGTGTGGTTCGAATGAATCCTCCTATAATTCGCATTGCAGCATTCTGGACTTTATCCAATTTCATCAGATGCGTTTTTGCAGCCGTGTCATAAATAAAGCTACTGAAATCAATCCTACTACGAATTAACGCAATATATAAACGACGGAGATGTTTAGGATGTACACCCCATGATACTCCGGCTAAAATTTTTAATATATTCATCATGTTCACAGTTTTAACCTGTAGTTCATGAATGTGTTTATTCCATAATAAGCCCTTGTCTAACCAAACACCTAAGTACTTAATACTATCAACAGATTCGATTTGGCAATTATTAATTATTATGTCAGGTGCATGTGATCCTCTGCTTCTACGAAAACTGCAACATTTAGTTTTTGTTGGAGATGCTTGTAAACCCAAATAATTCAGTCTACGTACTATTGAATTTAAAGTAAGTTGAAGGAACAAAATGCTGCGATCTACATCCTTGTTTTGCGTGAAAAAAACAAAATCATCTGCATACTGAAGTACAGATACGTGTTGAAGTCCTACACATAATTTATGAGTTATTATATTAAAGAGTAGAGGAGATAGAGGATCACCTTGCGCTAGACCTCTTCCAGTCCATCTACTTAAACCTTCATGTTCGAAATGATCTAATATCTTTAAGCATCTTCGACTTAAGAATGACCACAAATATTCACAGATGCGTGTACCAACGCCTAAGCTGTCCATAATTTCCACAAGTACATCTACAAGCACTTCGTTATAAGCATTTTGCACATCCAGAAAAACGGCTACAGTGGTCATGTTTTTGGAAAAACCTATTTGAATTTCTGAAACAAGACGTACTACGCAATCAACAGACGACTGATATTTTCTAAACCCGCTTGTGCTTGAGGGTAAAATATTTTTGGACTCGACAAACCATTCTATTCGCTTACATAGCATTGTATGAAATATTTTGCATATACAGGACATCAAGGAGATGGGTCTATATTTAGGGTCCCCGTTACTATTATTATTAAGTTTAGGTATAGGTATTACTTTAATATTACGCCATTGGTCGGGCACTAAGGAATATTTAAAAATTATATTGTATATTCTGAGTAAAAATCGCTTGCCAGCCTGAGGCAGGCGATATATCATTGTATATGTGATCTGATCATCTCCCGGTGCAGTATCTTTCTTTTTAATACAGTTTTGTAACTCTTGTTCAGAAAATTCACTTTCTAAATCAGTATTCCTTGAAACAAAAAGTGGCATTTCTGATTGAACATAATCAGGGGTCAAACTACGCAATAATTCTACTTTTTTACCTGTAGATGCAATGAAACTATCTCGTTTTAAACCTTTTAACCATCGCATTCGGCGCCACACATCTGATGAATTAACAGTCTCATTCATGTCACTACAAAATCGTTGCCAACTACTGGAGCGTGCCTGTCTGAGGATTCGTTGTGCATTAGCAATTTTGGTTTTAAGAATATTCAAATTTCCTGGTATCGGATTGCGTCTGAATTTTTTTAAAGCTAATTCTCGCTCGGCAATTGCTTTAGACAATGCTGGAGTCCAATATGGTTTAGGTTGAAAATTTTGGGTAGGATCTTTACAAATTTTTGTCATGGGAATGCTTTTAGTGGCTGCCTTATCCAACAGACCTATAAATAAATCATAATTGCGTTGGAGAGAATTTTTATCAATTCTTAATCCATCAAAACTGTCTTTTAAAGTTTCTTTGTAAAGTTTCCAATTAGCTAACTTAAAATTACGTCGCTTCGAAATATTTGGTACATTCCGAAACCGCATAGTATATTTAATTATAAGATGATCACTACCCAAATTTTCTCTTGTAACTTGCCATTTAAAGAATAAAGCAATATCTGAAGTCACGAAAGTAATGTCAGGCGAAGTCTCTTGCAAAACTCCATTGACTAATTTAACCCTAGTATGTTCCCCATTATTAAGCGTTACAAAATTATGATCCAAAGAAGCATCCAATATCAAATGACCTCTGCTAGTATTCCTATTTGACCAATTGGTGTGGTGAGCATTAAAGTCACCAGCTACTATAGTTTTATTAGTAAATTTAGAAAATAAATATTCCCAGTCGTATTGTGTAGTCGCAACAGGAGAAGTACAATAGAGAGATACAACATATTCTAAATATTTACAGTTTAAAATTTTTATACATACAACTTCAATTCCAGTATTTTTAATATCTATATCGTATCGATGTGCCTTAATAGATTTGTGTACTATGATAGCCACGCCACCCCAAGAATCAGGTCTATCATTTCGAAAGATATTATAATTACTTATTCTTATGCTTTTATCACAATGATCAAACCATGTTTCACTAACTATACAGATACTTATCTTTTCTTGAGCCAGAAATAGTTCTAAGTCTAGTCTTTTCTTTGGCGCTAAACTTTGTGCATTCCATTGAGCAAAGTTTAAGCGTTGCTCGATGGGACCCACAGAGTCCAGCGTATTCGTATCATTAACTTTTTGGTTGTACTTATCCATTACAAAAGAGGCCTACCATTTTAGTGACAACTTCTCCGTTTTTAAATAATTTCATAATAAAGGATAAAAATTCTTCAATCAACAACTTCAATACTAATTGCACTTTCTCTTCAAAACTCTTTTCCGAAAACATTATCTCTTTTGATTTCTTTAACAAGCTAATCAACTTACTCCGAATATCTGTTTTTCCTTCGATGCTGTCTGATTCTCGACTTGAATTTACATTTATTTTTGTCTTTTCTTTGGTATCCTTGCTGTTCTTTGGTTTTTTCTTTTTAATCTTTCTTCTTTTCGTGTTTCCTATTTCCATGATAGTTTCCTCGCTACTTTCTTCTTCACTGTCATCGTGTTGTTTGCTTTCTTGATGAATAATTGCTTCAGTTTGTATTATCTTCGCTCCTAGGGATTGACTATATGATAATGGTGTCCGGCTCTCTTCATTTATTTCCGTTCTCTGTTGCATTAATTCGTTTTTGTATTGGGGCTGCATATTTAGTGCTTCTTCGACATTTTCTTTGCGCTTTTCCTCTATTAATTGTGTCGTAGCTGCTTTGTATGTGCAGTTATATTTACACATAATTGCACGTATTTTACGCTCTCTTCCATACATAGGGCATGCTTTATCTATTGCCATATGCTCCCCTTGACAATTCGCACAATTATAATTTGTCGTTTCACAATTAGGATGGTTGGCTGCACATTTCGGACAAACTACTTTTTTAGGTGTCGGGCAAATACGTGTTGTGTGACCATATTTCCAACAAATACTGCACTGGGTTACAGGAAATGTGTACGGCTCAACTCTAAATCTACAATCATATCCGACAACATATTGTGGAAGAGTAGGACCCTTAAACCCAAAACGTATTGTCTCACTATTAATCCATTCTCCAACATCTGACACGCGCTTCAGTCTACGTACTGACACAATCTGCTGCTCGCAATGAAATGATTTTAGAATATCATCTTCTTCTAATTCAAGTTCCATATATCTCACTAAACCATAGGATATGCCCACTTCATCAGTGAAATGACATCGATAACCTAATTCCATTAATTTCTCATTTTTAATTAACTTTTCAGCGTCTTCTTTTGTCTCGAATAATACTAATACCCTATAAGGGTTTTTGTATTTTATTTGTATCGCATTGTCTATATTTTCTGATTTGAGTAATTTCGCCAAGCCTATTTGTTTTGGTAATATATTGTACGAGGAAACACTAACTTCAAAAACGTTATCAATATTCTTTTTTCGGTTTTGTTTTCTTTTTCTTTCAACTAGCGTAAATTCACCACCAGGATCGTATTCTTCCTCATTCCACGAGCGCTTGAGCGCCTTCGGGTGCGTCATAAGGTTAGCCGAGCCAGTTGACTTACCCTCCTGCATTTGTTCGTCACATAATAATTTTTGCTTCGATTGTATAATAATATTCGTACTACCCTCCAATGAAATATCGTCTTCGCTCATATCACTACCGGGCCGAGGTCCTGATTGGACCTCGTCCATAATTTAGCCCACCACTAAATACGATAATATATCCGAGTATGTTGCACAGTATGATGAAAAAATAGAGTTTTATATATTACGCGAATTACAATTATGTAGACGTGCTCTCCGAGTACGGCACTGCGCACGACTGGTACAGGTATCAAGCCGGAGGAATACTGTAGAGTAAAGTATTGCCCGGAAAATGACTGTGAAAGCTCAGTAAATTTGTACAGTGTCGAATACTGAGGTAAAAGTAACTTACTTTATCTACTGAAACCGGTAATGGATGTCACTGACCCTCGTGCCTTTTGTATAAAGAGGCTTCAATATCGTCCAGTTATTCAGTAATTTTTGGAGTTGCTTACATTTGTTACAATATTTAAAATTGTATTATAATATGGCTCCATTCACACAATTTTAAATCCCTGAGGCCAAAAAGGGTGTTTTTATAATATTATTACAGGTAGCCATGCCAAAAGGCGCAACTTTAGAGCAATTAAAATAATAAACACGTGAACGTACGCAACTTACAGCGCCATCTGAGGTTTGATAGTAATTAGCGTTCTCACTTTCAAATATTCTACAATCGTATCGCACATTTCGCGTCACAAACATTAAAAATTATTTACAATTACAAATGATATTACAAATCCTTAATCATAATACACTTTACGTAATACACATACCAACTGTTACACATAGCAAGTGATTTATGAAAATAACCTGGATATGGTATCGCTGCCAACTGGTAAGACCTGTGTCTCTCTTGTCGATTGTCTTAAATAACGTTAATATAAAATTATCTCGCCTCTAATGGTGCTTTTGCAAAGGCATAAGTGCAAAAACGTATCATGGTCCGAGTAGCGTGTAACTGTGGATCTGTGCAATTGTATGTCTGTCTCTGGCATCGTAGCTCTTAAACGGATGAACCTATTTTGATTTAGGAAAAGACAAGACAAGGAAAATATAATCTTTCATTAAAAAACGAATACGATTACATTTTGCGTTTGTCATCATTAATTTGACAGCATTTCGCTCATCTATGTTTTAAACACTACGGAATCCTCAACTGCATACACAATTATGACTCCTTAATATTTTGAATGGGTTTAATCATGACTATAGAGCAACAAAATTAAAGTTACGACTACGTTTTGCAATTGTTAATCCTTAATCAGATTACATTTTGCCCATCTCTGGTCTTAGAGTGTCATAGGACGCGTGAAGCGGTGGTTTGGCCAACGTAGTCAAAGGAACTCTTTTTTGTTCGGGAATTTAGTCGGCTACAGGAACACAAGACAAATGTATTTACGTGCGCGTCGCAGCTTGTTGTATCATGACCTGTGGAACTATCAAATACACTAAAAAATGCCAATATACGTATGTTTTTTTTTATCCCGGGAGAAAATCCTGCATATGAGCATCAGGGACGCTGTGAGGGCATCGACCCCGGTGTGTCAGGCTCCTACTGACTAAAAACCTCCGCGGTGTCCCTCTCTTTGCTGCACGCGGGCCTGGGAAGCCAAATTCATCCAGACGCCCTGGGAACAAGGCGCCTTGTTGAAGCTGCCTCTCTGGGAGTGGAAGGAGTAAAGCCCACCCCTCCAAAACCTCTCTCTCTCTAAGGCTGTGCGCCAGACACCGTGCACCGCCCCCCTCTCATCCAGGCAGCAGACTCCATTAAGTCTACTGCCCGGCAAAGTATATAAATGTGTGTTAACATTCATCTACCAGCGACCACCGATAATAGTATTTATTATTACTTATTAAGTAAGCGACATTAATTATAGATTTATTAATGAATATATTGTTATAATAATCATAGTACGGCGTAATTAATAATAACAACAATAGGCGATACAGTAATAGTACAGTTAAATATTTCACTTTATGGGAAACATTGCTACTACAAACTGATTTGATTGTGGATTTGTTGGTTAATTAATGTAACTCGGTACCACTAAGGAATATTGGAATTAAATTAAGTTTCCCAAATAGATTCGATCCTAGTGTATTCTGTGTCAATTACTTATCTATTCGGGATAACGTACATGTGTAAATTAAGTTTACTTATTGATTGGAATCTGACTGCTACATTAATTTGGAATTGATTGCTTTTTTTGTTAGTTGTTACTAGTGATGAGAATGCCCGGGAATTTTCCCAAAGTGCCCAAAACTTCCGAGAACATTTCGTAAATTCCCGGGAATATTCCCGGGCATTTTCATCACTAGTTGTTACTCACAGTTAGTGTTCTCTTGGTTTTACTCTTTGGCATATTTTAAAGAGTATAAAAATTTGAATTAATTTATAGTAGATATATTTAACACTTATTAAAGACGTAATAATGTTATCAATATTTAATAAAAATAATTATTACGTATTAAGTTTAATAATGAAAAATATGGGGCTCTGTTTGATAATATCATTTTTTTCAATAATGCTACTTCTCTCTATTCTTACACAACTCTTTCGCTTCCTTAACATTCAATTATCTTTTTATGCACTCTTGCTGAGTCCGCATACTTTTGAAATTACTTTCTATCAGAACTATTTTTATTTGGTCTGTCTAGGTAGGTAGGTCTAGGTTCGTTGACCTCGACTTTTCTTCCATTTACATGTATACCTTTTTTGTCATCTATTCATCATTCATCCTCTCCACGTGCCCGAACTGCTTTTCACGAACCGAACCCGTTTTGTGCATGCTGTCGATGACATTTACATACTCATATTTCAAACCAAGTATTCTGCATATCTCTTCACTGCTAACGCGATCCGCAAGCTTTAAATCATATATAGAATTAAGAGATCGCATCTCCACTGCATTTATTCTAATTTCATGCTTCGTTTGACGTATCCAGGCCTCATTGCTGTACAACAAAGTGGGCACCAAACCGCTCTATACTCGTAATGTTTTAATTTTTTAGAACGGCATTTAGCGCACAACGAAATGCAGTTTGTTGTCAGCAGTAACTTGCCTCTCTACATCCATATTACAAATACAATTTCATGTCAACACACTACCAAGATATACAGTATCATTCACAATGTATATTTTATTAATTGGAATAAAATATTATATTTATAAACACAAAAACAAAAAAATACTTTTAGATATCCATGTAAGCTTTTAGTAAAATTTCCCTTTGTTGCCTACAAATTTTGTTGTAACAATATTGTTTAGGACATTGTGACCATTAGTCATTGGTCCCTCGAGAGTCATTTGTCGGGCCATTACCTGGGGATCCTGATGACAAGGGTTTTTGTATCTCATCAATAAAGTATTTTTTAGGTTGTGATCTAGCGAAAAATGAGTCTGGCTAAATAAAGATCGTTGTTTTGAAGCCATTAAATAAACTATATTATTATACTAGCTTTTGCCCGCGGCTTCGCTCGCGTTAAGAATATTATAATTAATTAGATATAGTTTTTGTGGCTTCACTTTTGTTTAGCGTGTGTAAAAAATTTGGGCCTAATCTGTCATTAGGCTCTAAAACTATCAAGCTATTATATTATATTATATTATAGTCGAAAATCTGAGAAGATTTATACAAACTTTCATCCCCTATTTTATCCCCTTGGGGGTGGAATTCATCAAAATCTTTTCTTAGCGGATGCCTACGTCATAACATCAACCTGCATGCCAAATTTCAGCCCGATCAGTCCAGTGGCTTGGGCTGTGCGTTGATAGATCACTATGTCAGTCAGTCAGTCAGTCAGTCAGCCAGTCAGCCAGTCAGTCACCTTTGAGTTATATATATTTAGATATAAGTGGTTTATTTAATACTACAGTCAAAACCGTTTATGAAAAAATCGTTTAGAACAATATGTCGGTTATATTGACGCAGACTAAAGGTACAGGCAAAAAAACAAAAATAGGACTTCGTATCTCGCAAACATTACCGGTTGTTACGACTAAATATGAGTAGTCCCTTCGATGTCGTTATAACAGATTTTAACTGTATATAAGCATTGGCCATTTTGTTTTTAGATAATAATGAACTGTGTCCCTATACCAGACATATTATATTTTATTTTTAAATATTTGTTTTAAAATAGCCTATAGTTATTAATCAATCTATCATACCACCGAAAAAACAGGGTTCCATTTAATTTCACTTTTACTAAAACTAGTCGATTAACTATTTATGAGACCTCTTTTTATTCAGTCAGTATTATGACACTATTACTTTTGGTTCTTACATATACTTGAAGCAAATAAAATTATTGAATAAAAAACTGAAGCCAATTGGATCGAAGATCAGCGTACTTTCGAATTCTCACACATTTCCTTAACTTTTTCAACTTTTCACATGTTCGACGATAGATTAAATTATCGTGAAGGCGAATACACAAAGGAATATCGTCATGATAAATTAGGCTAGGTATTATTGATAACTTTACAAATAACTGTAATATCATAAGACGATAGGAAGCTGTATTTTACTTGCAACATATAATGAAGTGATCTGTAGAGGTAAGCATGACGTAGTGACATTTGGACTTGAGAAAGTGCCCTCAATGCTTTAGTAGCAGAAATTCTAGGGTCACCCGAAACCCATTCAAGTTTTGTTCACAAATGTCTTTCGATAACATACTTGGACCCTACATTACACGAAAACCCTAAACTGTAAAGGGAAAAGTTATCAGACCCATTCGAGAGCGAATGACCATTTTACGAAACTTTTATAGTTATTGCA
Source organism: Automeris io (assembly GCA_036320925.1). Taxonomy (NCBI): domain Eukaryota; kingdom Metazoa; phylum Arthropoda; class Insecta; order Lepidoptera; family Saturniidae; genus Automeris; species Automeris io. The sequence continues at coordinate 3,573,247 of JAUDJH010000018.1, forward strand.
AATTAGGCTATTAGTTGTATTAGTTTGCGAAATTATAGCAAATGTGGCAGTTACAAAATGAACTCTTGTTTAATAACAAACTTTCCATTGTATGTAGTATAATGCTTTCTACTAGATGTATTAATATAAGATTTTTTACATTAATGAAAAAGCTTTTTCATTCTACTCGTATAATATTCTATCGTTCACCTTTGGTTGGTTATTATACCTTTATGTTTATCTTTTCTCAACAGGAAGCTAGAATTTAAATATACAAATAATGAAATAACGAGAGTCATTCATGTTAAATTTAATTAGAAATACAAGCTTTTGCTCTTATCTAATACCTATCTACTTCTACTGGAAATTAAATTAACGGAAAAGACATGTCAAAACAGAGTTTTCCCTTTTTGAACATTATTATAAACTGTGCACGAAATTTACCTATCTTTCGTGAATCAAATTACCTAAAATTAAATCAGATTTTACAATAACTCTAACAGCTCTATATTTCGCATTATTTTCAATAATTCGCAATGTAATTTTATGGATACTACAACAAATACCCGAGTTAAAAATATCAAATATATCAAATTAAATCAGCACCTTTAACTTCCGCCCTTATAATCTACTTTCGCCTCTTTAATAATAATTAATCCCTTCATAAACTCCCGAGCTTAGAATACGCTAGTCTCTAATGTATTAGACAGATATAGATGTTATTCATTGGGTCAACTTTATTGTAAGCTATTAGAATTCGGGACAATAATTGTCAAGCATCAAAAGTTCAAGGTTTGTACCTTTAGTATTCTACAATAGCTTACACTATCAAATTGACAAGGACCCTTGTCAACTTTATAAGGCACGCTTCGGATTTTGGTAGTCACGACTACAGCACATGTATAGGTTTACATGGCAGCAGCATATATACAGGCGTACGATGTAACTGACTGTGCAACGCAGTCAGGAGGCGCAGCGTATCAAACTCGGTCCGTGCGGCCTATACCGGACTACTTTACATATAATATGCGTACAAAGTACATCGAGATCTGCTGCTGCAACTATGTCGTCACTGCTGGAATCCGATTCGTGTCTTTACGTCCGTGTTTAACTTGCAAAATATAAATTTTATTGTCAATACATTTAAATCTAATCTCACCAAAGCTTGAAAGTGTTTTATTGATTGAGTACAATAAAGTTGTGAATAAGAATTTCAAGCTTTTTTTTTGTTTGCTTGAGGAAAATCCTCATAGGACCATCCTGGCTGCTCAAGGGGGTAGCAGCCGGGGTGTGCCGGACTCTTACCAGCTAAAAACCCCAAGGTGACTACTTCTGCGAGTTAGTGGGGCTGCGGGTCCTGGAATCAATTTGACGCAGTCCCACTACGTTGTGCCTCACAGGCACAATCGCGGGGGGGGGGAGACGCCTTCTCCCCTGATACCACCTAGTGTACATCGACGGAGCGCGTCCCGACGCACCGCCGAATTCTCGGGGGTCGCTAAACCGTCGCTCAGAGCTCCCACCCTGAGAGGAATTCAAAGCTATCCTATCTCAACTTTTTTACTTCGATCCATAACGAATTAGCTTATGGATAATAACAACAACAGCATGCACAAACACACATACACTCACACAACACTCACTCGTCCACTCGAAAACTATAGAGCAACCCAAAACACACTATCAAAATGTAATATGTAAAGTGTAACTTCGTTACTGGCGCTGTAGTTTTTTATTTTATTTTCTATTTCGTGTATTGACTTTATGTAATTTGCTGTGAAGTTATCATTATTGTTATTGTTGTTTGTTATTTTCGTAAATAAAAGATCAGATATCCGTACACAAACTCGTTTAATTCACAACTGCCCGCACCGTGAGCAAGTGACATCTTACAAACCTTATATCTATAAATACCTACATCTAACATCCCTCCACCAATAAATCCCGAAGAAATATATATATATCTATTTACAATCGACTATTAATAAAACTGTTTATAGTCTATGCGTTTTTTGGGTCTTAACCTAGGAGAGGTATCAGCTGTTGATTCGGATGATTCTATCGTTCCGGGTGCCGCATTGCCCTCTGCACTACTCGGTACTGAGACTGGCAACGTATCCTCACAGTCAATAACCTCCCCCTGCACTGCTTGAGGATTTATGTCTGCAGGATTTATGTATTCCCCTACTGTAGTCGGGTTATCCAAGAATATCCACTGAGGCAAGAAGGCAGAGTTATCAGGTGGTTGTTCTTTAGGCTTAAGATCATCGCGTACAATATTTTCTTTATTGTCATTAACAGTTTTATTATCTCTTGGTCCTCTCTCCTTAATATCATAAATTTGATTTTTATGTCTCTTAATTAATGTTTTATCGCTAATTAATTTAACTAAGTACATGCTTCTACCCAGGTTCCTTATTATTTCTCCCTGTTCCCATTTTTTATACTGATTTTGGTAAACTTTAACAAACACTAATTTTCCAATCGGAAAATTGACTTTTCTTCTACCCCTGTAGTATTTAACCTGTAAGGACTGTTTATCCTTAACTAGTGCTGGCAGTGTCTGCTCGCATGATGAGAGTGATGATGGGCGCATCAAATCTAGCCTACAACGTAGTTTTCGTCCGAATAGAACCTCAGCAGGAGAACGATTTGTTGTAGAGTGTTCTGAATTTCGATAATTGAATAAAAATTCATTTAATTTTACATTTAAATCTTTGTCAGTATTCCCCGAAATTATTATTGATTTCAGCGCCCTTTTAATTATTTTCACGTAACTCTCTGCTTGCCCGTTACTAGCTGGATGATAAATAGGAGAAGTCAAGTGATTAATACCGTTGTCTGTGCAAAATTTTGTAAATTCCGATGATACAAAACATGTGCCGTTATCAGTACAAATGGTGTTAAATAACCCAAATCTAGCCATTAATTCGCATATTTTTTCTAAAATTATTCTCGACCCGTAACCCCGGCTAACATCGAATACTTCTACCCATTTAGAATAAGAGTCTACAATGACCAGGTAAGTTTTCGCATTAATTGGACCTAATATGTCTAAGTGAACCCTGGACCACGGTTCCGAGGGAAAGGGCCAGGGCGTGAGTGCAACACGAGGCGGGCTAGACCTCAGCTGCGTGCAGATATCACACGTGGCTACTGCTTCCTCTAGGTCAGCAGTCAGTCCGGGCCACCAAAATCGCGTACGTGCTTCCGATTTCATTTTAACGATGCCTAAATGTCCCCTATGTAATTCTTTAATTATATTCTTTCTTAATATTTCCGGTATTACTAATTTTGTACCACGTAATAGACATTTATCTTCCACTGCTAGCTCAAAGCGACAATCATAGTATTTTCTTATATTTAAATCAAATAATTTTGGTGGCCACCCTTTTAATACGTAGTTGCTTACTTGTGACAATATTCTGTCCCTATTTGTTTCATTTTGTAGTTGCGCTCGTGTAATCGGTTTTGAATCCGGGGCCCATACGAAGTGAACATACGCAGCTTGATCGGTGCGCGCGCACTCGCTGTTGGCGGCCGGTACATCGGTCTCGGCGCGATCGCAGCTGTGTTCACGTTGTTTATTAGTCTCGGCTGTCGGCGCGGCTGATACATTCACGCTTACCGAGCGACTAAGGTAGTCAGCAGAGTTGTATGCAGTGTTAACGTACTCTATAGTGTAATTGTAAGCAGAAAGGAAAAGTGCATAACGTTGTAACCTATTTGCAGACACTTGTGGTACACCTTTATGAGGATTAAAAATAGATATTAGCGGCTTATGGTCCGTTCTTAAAATGAAAGGTTCATTTCTGCCGTATAGGTAATAATGAAACTTTTTGACACCAAAAATAATTGCTGTGGCCTCCTTTTGGATTTGACTGTATCGCTTTTCGGCTGAATTTAAAGAACGGGAGGCATAACAAATTGGTTTTTCGATACCGGTACTATCTATTTGTGAGAGTATTGCGCCCAGGCCGTGTGGTGATGCATCTACGGTTAATATTATTTTTGCATCCGGATTAAAATGCGCTAATGTATTGTCACACGATAGGTTATCTTTAATTAGTTTAAATGCGTCTTCGTGTGACTTCTCCCACAACCATTTACTGTTTTTCTGCAACAACCGGTAAAAAGGACTTAGAACGTCGGTTGCGTTCTTCACAAACATCCTGTAATAGTTAACAAGACCTAAAAATGATTTTAATTCGGTTATGTTTTCTGGCCTTTTAGCGTCCTGTATTGCTCGAACTTTGTCTGGTGATTTATGCACGCCGTTTTTATCGATAATAAACCCTAGATAAGTAACCGAATCTACAAAAAAATTACACTTGTCCTTCCTCAGCACTAGCCCTGCATTTTCCAACCTAGCAAAGACTTGGTTAAGCCTAACGATATGGAGTTCTTTTGTGTCTGTTACTACTAAAACGTCATCCAAAAATTGTAACACTCCGTCTATGCCTGATAGGATTTTTTCTAAGGTTCGTTGGAAAATAGCGGGTGCACTAGATAATCCAAAAACTAATCTTGTATACTTATATAACCCTTTATGTGTATTAATACACGTATAGTTTTGTGAATCTGGGTGTAATTTTAACTGATTGTAAGCACTAGACAAATCTAATTTTGTGAAATATTTTCCTTTATACAGCTTACTGAATAATTCATCTACGCGCGGAAGGGGATATTTTTCTACTAATAGTTGTTTATTTAATGTTGATGAATAATCCGCGCATAGTCTTATACATCCGTCAGGCTTTAAAACAGGAACCACCGGGCTAGCGTAATCAGAATAGTTAACGGGTTCAATGATGCCTAAATTTTTTAAACGATTTAATTCTTTTTCAATTTTATCGCGAAGATAATATGGTACTGGGCGTGCTTTAATGAATTTGGGTCTGGATTCAGGTTTTAATTCTAATTTAATATCGATTCCTTTGCAACAACCTAATTTATCTGAAAATAAATTTTGATACTGGCTTATAATTTTATTTATATCAAAATTCATATCGCAATACTTGACTTGTCCTATTTCTAAATTAAATTTCGACATAAAATCACGACCTAATAGGGGGCAACCTCCTTTTTTTACTACATACACATCTACATTTTTTATTTCCCCTTTATATTTGAATGGCAAAGTAATTTTTCCTAATGTTTGTATATTTTCTCCTGTGTAACTAAGTAGACCTTTTGTACACCTTTGTAGGGGATGACTATAAAAATATTTTGTATAGTCCTGATCTGATATAACGGTTACTGCTGACCCTGAATCTATTTCAAAATTTAACTGTACGTCACTCACTTGTATCGTTTCCTGCAAAGGTTCTCCGTGCACACTACGGATATTAAACACTAACGACTTACCATCATCACCTACGTCATCGATGTCTGCAGAACACTCCAAAAAGTGTTTTCTACGAGAATGCTCGCTCGCTTTACACACTCGTTGCAAATGTCCCCTATATCCACATTTTTTGCAAGTATAGTTTTTAAACCTACAACGACTACTAGTATGATTTTCTAGACCACAAACGTCACAGCTGTGCGATGAATCCTGAACCCGAGGTTTGTTGAGGCTGCTGGAACTCTGTGATTGATAGTAACGACGTTGGTGTCCTGAAGCAGCAGTGCTGGTGGCCGTTGACACTTTGTGAACGTCGAGTGACCTCGTTGAAGCAAGCGAACTGACCAAATCTGGGTTGCGTTGACGAGCTCCTTCACGAGCACATCTTATGTTTTCCGCCAACTGTAACGCCTTTTCTAATGACAAATCATCGAGATTTTCACTAAATAGCTTATCTCTTTCTGGCCCTGCTATAATACCCAACACAAAACGGTCTCTCAGCATCTCGTTGAGGATAGTGGTCTGGAATCCACAGTTTATCGCTAAACCCCTCACTCGCGCCGCCCAGGCATTGAAAGGCTCTGTAGCATTCTGTACCGCACTGTGGAATCTATTCCTTTCCGCGAAACTGCATGTTTTTTTGTGAAAATGTCCATCCAGCAGCTTCACCACTTCCTGATAAGCCAAATTGCCAACATTCTCCGGAAGTGCCAAGTCCCGCGTGAGCCTGTAGGTAGTTTCTGCTAAACTACTCAATAAGATAGCCCTCCGTTTTGTGCCGGTTCTGTCGGTATCTTCCGTTAAATCATTTGCCAAAAAACATTGCTCTAATCGGTCTCTGTACAAGGTCCATTCTTGTTCTTCATGGCTAAAAACAGTTGTATTTCCAACTACGATCTTGGCCATTACTGTAAAAGCGTGGTCGTCCCGACGCCACTGTTATTTTCGTAAATAAAAGATCAGATATCCGTACACAAACTCGTTTAATTCACAACTGCCCGCACCGTGAGCAAGTGACATCTTACAAACCTTATATCTATAAATACCTACATCTAACATAAAATAAATAAATAATGAGCAATAATCAGAGAGGGGCTAATCCTTTACAATTGATATCTACTTGATAGTAGTGTAATTATATTAAATTAAAAAGCCTTTCGTTGTTTATGCAAGGCAATTTTCCATCTAATAGAGAAGCTTTGAATAATTATTACAAGCTTGATCCCAGCTTTACCTGTGAAAATTCCTAATAGCTCGGCGTGTTATTTTAGGATCCTCGTTTACGCGTTAGAGACATGATTCCATACAAATGACGCCCTTAGACAGTGTGAGGCTAATATTCAGGAAGGTAAATGAGGTAAGAGAGTGTGTTCTTGTTTATGCCAATTAATAATGAAATTATAGCTCAAACTAAACAGTCTAACAGGTAGCGTATCCTAAATACTAATATTTTGGGAGTCGAAGCTGCTCGCGTCCGTAGGCTTTACCCTAGTTTCCCTACACATGACTCCTGGGTGGTGCTAAACGAGCAGCAGCGAGGTGGTAGGGCATCGGTGCCCGTCTGGATCGAGACCACAGTACATGGGTGTAAAGCCCGTCATAGTGACCAGTTTCGGCTTGTCGCGTTTCGGGATCAGCTTGTGTATATACAGTAGCTCATATACCTAGAGACCTTCAGTCGTGGTATACGAGGGCCGACATGACGATGTAGTTTATCAATGGATTTTCATCCTTTGATAGTCGCTTTCGTTTTTGGACTACACTGTACTTACCATCAGGTACTCTGTAGTCACTATGTCGAACCAGTGCAAAAAAAAAATACTGAACTTGCTATTTGTATTAAATGAAATGTGGGTTTTCTCTCAAACATGGGTTTGCGCATATAATTATCTATAACACTTTGAAATCACCTCTGGAGCTGTTTGTGTGTGTTGTTCCCTTCCTGATTGTTTCTGCGTGTTGATGTAATAAATAGTGTCTGCAGAAAATCAGCTCTAGGTGTTTTAGCTGTTCACTTAACATTTGCATAGCTAACTTCTCTTTGGTGGATCATCACAGCGCAAAGGCAAATGCCTTTGTTCTTTTGTATTTGATTAACTTACACTTATATATAGTCTGTTGAGTTGTGTGCCGAATAAATGCTTTTTCTTTCGTTTTTTCTCTATGTGTTTTTTATAGAATATACATAAACGGCCTTTTTTATAAAACAAATGTTAACTTATGTAATAAAAGAAAGAAAAAATATTTATGTATACGGTTCATCACATAACACACAACATAAATGATGTTGCCGCCCGGTTTTGTTGTGTAGGCCTTTCCCCGTCAATAACGCGTCGACAATTGAAAAAAAAAGGTAGTAGGATAATTGCCCGAAATGGGTCATGACCAAAGTACACAAGTGTAAAGACCGTTATATATCCGTGTATATCCAGTTGTTCATATACCTATAGACCTTCAGTCGTTGTATAGGTGTGCTGACATGACGACGTAGACTATTAACGAATTTTCGTCCTTTGCTTTCATTTTTGGACCACACTGTACTTACCATCAGGTACGCTGTAGTCACTATGTCGAGCAGTGTAAAAAAAAAATAGAAGAATAGGTTAATCAAGGTAGAAAGCAGTAAAAGTAACTAGACTGTGCTGTAATGATGCGCCTAAGGAAAGTCACCCAGCGCTGATTTTCAACTGGCATCTATCTGTTATGCCATTGCGCAATGATTTAAGCAGTGATAAATACATTTGTTATAAATTTAGCTACCTATATCAAACACTAGTTAATTTTTTATTTTAGAAATAAAATATATTTTTATAATAAATGTCTTTTGTTGCTGTAAACAGCTTTTCTTACGTAACTTGTTTTCAAATAAGGTCAGAAGAATAATTTGTCTTTTAATATAAATATTGATTGTTTAAAATAAATTAACTTTTTACTTCTTGAATAATATTGAATTATATGAAATGAGCATCTATTTATTTTTATAATACGACGCTAAAATAAACTTTGACATGAGAACTTGGAACGAGAAAATTTTCATCAAATAACAAAGAAAATTCAAGAGGCGAGCTCCACCCGTCTAACGATTCATTCGAGCATAAAACATCAAATTTCGTCGTACATTCGACGTGTAGGGTAGATGTACCGTTTGTGGCCACTTTAAGAAATTTCGTATCTATTATTTAGAATTTAAGAAATGTAGTAAAATATATAATAACGAAATATAAATTAATGGCATCTTTAATGCATCAGTTATCGAATAATTAACAGCGATTACCTTATAAACATAATTCTGTATAAAAAAAATAAGAATATTTAATCATACCTGTTGTTTCACCAGTAGTGGCCATCGAAGTACTACTTTTGGCCACCAGTTGCTCCACTTTTGGTCATAGTAAGCAATAAATTTTGGTGAATAGAATATTATTAATATTACAGTCAATTAATTACCAAAACAACAATTTATTTAAAATATACCTGAACATAATACAATTAAATTGTTACAGATTAGAAACTTCAAGTTATTTATTAGACATTTTTCGCGATTTAACAGGTTTCTTAGCAGCTAATTCTTTAGCTGATTTTTTTTAGCTTGTTCCTCTAACTTCTCCTATTTATTTCTTTTAATCCTCTCTTCTCTTTCAATTTTCTTTTTTTTCTTTTTCTTTCTTTCTTCTTCTTTCTCATTTTTTTCATTTTCTTTAGCTTCCATAACTTCTATCCATTTCTCAGATGTTATTACTGAAGGCAAATGTACGACAGCACTTTGCGCTTTGATGGCTGTTTCTTAGGCCACACAACTATTTGATTAATGGCTTCATCTAACGATTTTCGGCGCATCGTTATTGTATCAAATTCTATAACATTGTCATCATTGGTAATCGAAGGATTGAGATCTTCAGATGCGAGAGGAATACAAGATGGAGATTGTTGGTCATTATCTACATATTTATCATCTTCTATTACCTTGACCCAAAGTTCGTCCAAAAGTCGTATTTATCATCAGCTTTTCAAGCAATACCTGCGGCTTTTGCATGCTTAAATCGTTGTAAAACGTCAGCATCAATCTTGCTTTCAATAAATTGTCGGTGAGATAAAACTTGTGCAGATTTTTGTGATTCGGGTTCGTTATAAATATTTTGAGCGTTTTGAGACTCTTTTATTTCAACGCATTTAGTGTAATCGACTGCGTCAGCATCGAATGGGCATATGCCACAAGCTTTAAATCCACTCTTGATAACATCAACGAAATTTTCATCATTGATAAGCTTTGACAAAAAAACTGGAACATTATGTATTTGCACATAACACCATTATTTTCTATTCGCCAATTACGAATTAAATTCTTCCATCTTTGTTTTAATGGGGGAAAAAAGATACATCGAGTGGTTGTAGAATATGAGTTGCGTGGGGCGGGAAACAGCACAGGATAATCTGTTTTTCTTTGCAGAACTTACTCAAATGGATGGACATGTGAGAGACGTGACCATCTAAGAATACAATCATGGGAATTTAATTTCACTTTTTTGAACAAATGGATAAAAAACATTTGTAAAATATTCATAGAAAGATTCACTGGTCATCCATCCATTTTCCGATTTCCCTATTCCCCAGTCTTTTGGAGCAGAGTCAAATTTTGGGTAAACGTTCATATTTGAAAATTGTTAGCGGTGGTGCGAATTCCCCAGCAGCATTAACATTGAACAATGTAGTAACATTTTCTTTTTCATTACCTGCTACATCATAGACAGATTTTTCTCTTTCGGCCAAAACAAGACCACCTTTTGGTGCAAGATGTACTGCGGTCTCATCCATATCAAAAACCCGCCGAGGATCTTTAAGTATCTCAATGTTTTCGCCTAGCTCTTCTGCGACATGAGAAAACCAAGAACGTATCCCACTTTCAGTGACGACTGCCCGAGCTTTCCATATATATTCAGCTTTCTTTTGTCCAACGCGTAGATGTCGCTTAAGGAAACCTTCAAACCACTTTCTTCCAGGAACATTATCTTTAAACTGATTCTTTATCCCTTCTGCTTCCACCAATTGTTTGACAGAGTGTATCAAAAATTCCCTATTTATCGGAAATCCCTTGTATTAGTCCCTATTAACCACTCCTCTAATTTGTCTTCGATATGACGACCAAGTATCGATTCCGGACCAACGTGACCTGAAGACTCTGGTGCTCTTCCTTTAAGTTTATTACGCAATGTTGTTCTCGGAATATTATATTGCTTAGCTGCCGATGCAATAGCGGTTCCACTTCTTATTAGCTCCAAGGCTTTTTTTAAATCAGTTTCTGGATACTTCAAAAACGTCCTTTTTGGTTTGCTGATTGCCACTTGAGACGACGTAAGAATTTTCTCCACGGTCTTTTTTTTTTAGTTTCGGTGCCATTTTAACCTATAAAATAGAAAAAATAAAATAAATAGTTATTAGTTTGATGATTGAAATCCTTTATTAATTATTTAAGCATTAATAACTGAATAATATACGCGTTAGTAACTTAAATTACTAAGAAATAGATAAGATGGCCAAAACTGGAAAACAGATGCACCACTTGTGGTCATAGCATGGCCAAAAGTAGCACTTGTATGTTTTTGTTGTACCAGTTGTGGCCATGGGTTATTTTATGCATATTTTAGGTTAATTTCTGTGAATTCATGTTTTTTTTTAACTAATTTTAAGGTATTTTAATAATATACAATATTAATATTCAATGAATAATAAGATTTTCGACAAATATTACGAATTTACTTACCAGGGTCGTTCTTCAGTTTCTTATTAGAAATTGATAAAATTTATCAGATTCACCACACGTCCACATATGTTTTTAATTATTTCTGTCAATACACACTTTACGAGTAGGGAAAAGAGTTCATAATGTTGCCAACATATCAAAAAACCCTACAAATGTACTACATGATACAATAAAAAAAACTAAATATTTAATATTTAGTTACAAATGTCAAAGTGGCCACAAATAGTACAGTGGCCACAAACGGTACATCTACCCTATATTTTTAACATTAAGATAACATAGCACAACACGCTCATAAAATGGTAATATCACACAAGATGGGAATAATAAATTTAATGTTTGTACACGCAATCGGAAGGGCGACACAATACTAGACAGATTTCAGATGAAGTTTCATACGAGTACTTTGATTCTTTAATATATCGGGCCGAATCGCGTTTTGCCTTCATTATAAATGTTTTAACGGCTCTTATGTGCGAATCTACTTAATTTTAATTATCGCTCGTCGTTTCGACCTGGTTTCTCAGGCCATGGTTACAAGTGGACTGAAGCACGGTGGAGTTTTCGTCTGAGGCAGGAAGCTACTTCCTGCATCACCTTTTGCTGTCACAAAAATTGTCAGTTTAAGCTTTTCATTCATTCTCATATTTAAACATTTAAATTAAATAGAATAATATATGAGTAGTAAACATAAGACGTATGTAAACACCTTTTGTGCTATAGTCGTTGACCGTATTCAATGTAAATTATCCGATTCGCGATTGCGAAGGATTCATCGGGTTTATCTCGGGTGAACTGTGTTATTAAGCGGCCGGTTCCATATATTTTATGAATAATGAGAGCATTTAAAAATTGTTCACGTTAGGTTTAGGAAACCACGTATGGCATAAATTAAGGGCTTACTCGTGTGTTTGTGTGAATCTTTTTATGCTGCATATAACACATAGCAGGATAGGACCCTTCCTTTTCTCAAATATGGCATCTCGTGCCCGGGGATCTAGATAAAGTACAAGTAATTGTAAAATGTTTGATATTAGCTTTAGCTTTTAAAATATCACGTTGGTGCTTTATGTCAACTGCATAAATATTTTTAGAGGATGCTGAGTGTTTGGTTTCGCTCTTCAAACGCGGGGTTGATTTCTTCATAAAATAAATGCTTGTATGATATATATTATATATAAAATTGTTCGGAGTCTGAGTGATTGTTTGTGTGGCGATGCAAGAGAAAATTAAAAGGGATACCTAAATATTTACAAAGAAAAAAAAAACAATTCAATGATCTAAAAATAGTGTATTTTTAATGAGTCTAGATTATCCTGCACCTGATAAATACACCGCAGTTCTATAACCAAACATTTATTGAGGTTCATTCAGGCATCCATTTATACTATCATACCAACCAGCGCAAGTATATTTAAACTATATTTTAAAAGTCCTTATATTGTAAGGGCTGCTTTGGCTTAAAAAGCGTTTCACAGATGATAACACAGCAGGAGTAAATAGGTAAAATAAATAATATATTTTCATCTAAGAGAGTGGCGAAACTTATCGACACGGAAATTCCTTGAATGGGTCAGAGAGAGCTGTATGTTCATATAATAGAAGCAAACAGATTTTACTTAGGGCTTAGACAAAGTAACTCCTGATCAACGATAACGCTAGTAGAAAAGTGAAAAATATATGGTATTGTTATAAGCTTTCGAAATATCATGTCGACACTTTATGTCAGTTTTATACATTTTGCATTTTCTTTGTCGTTATCGCTTATTGAATGTTATTAGGGGGCTCGAAATCCTGGACAGTTCTAAGTTCTAACATAGTATTATTTTATGCTTCAATACTCAATATAGCCGACATTTGCTTGAAAGGGTCGATCACTACTAGGAAAAGTTAGAAGATAAGTGTTTTATGCTAAAAATGATGAGCAGCTGCTCATCCATACTACTTTATTAAAAAAAACCGGCCAAGCATATGTCGGAATCGCGCACCAAGGGTTTCGTTTAAGTTTCTTATTTCTCCTTCTCTCTTTTATAATAGAACCACTCGCTCAGGTTTATAACATTACAGCTTTAAAGTAGCTCATATCCCAGATAGAATTAAGAAGTTCTAGTACTCTTGAGTTACTGAGTCGTACTGTATTATGTCGCCAAGGACAGATGTACGCATCTGAGGCACTCTGTCTACGATGCGATGACATCCAAATTGCTCCGATCACATGTCACTTGATATAGTCCCGTGTCGATAAAAGCTGTCACAGCCTGACTAGTTATTTTTACAGAGTTTGTACTAGGGCTTCCTATTATGCAACTCCGAGATCCCGCGTCATATTTAAGGTCCGCGTGTTTCGCGAATACGGGCACGGAATCCCGTAAGTTTGCGGGACTGTGAAAAAGCTTGTAAGTATACGATTATTTACAAACGCGATCGCCCCTCGGGTTATAGACGAAAGAAAGTAGTGGTGTAAGAAGGGAGCGTCATTTGTCGATAAATTTAAAATAAACGTAAACATAGTTATTCTGCTTGAAATATACCTACTTAATTACTAAAATTATTGACTTTTTCGTATTTTTGTAAACTTTTTTGCTGCAATAATACTTTAAAGACATTAATGTCTAGTTCAGTGCAACATAGAAGGTTTTCAATAGAAATTGACTAATGTTTTTTTCCTTTTTTTATTTTATTTCTTGAGGCAACTAAGAGCTTTTATTAATAAGTTTATTAATTATCATACAAGAAGCAAATTAAAAGGTTTTTGCATTTGATTTCTATAAATACACGGTGTAGTTTGATTGGTTTCATGCTAACAGTAAAATTTATAAATAAAAGTAAATTTATGTCGTTGAATCCATTTTTTAATTTATCTCAAAAAAATATTGTTATATTCTTTATGCGGGACATAAATATAAAGATCCTTGGGGATTGAAGGTCTTAAGGTCCGCAAATAGCGAAATTCAATATAGGATGCGGTATTGGAAACCCTAGTTTATACTCATGTATGCGCATCCTCGCCTTTGAGCATTATTACAGCTGGTTTTAATAAAGTATTTATATTATTAAAGCGATGTTGTTACGCCGTCCGCTACGAAGTTTCCTTCCATCATATTTAATAACCCTAATCATTTCTACGCACCGCCGCTACGGCATCAGCTTGAGCGACGGTTGTATTCAATTGTCAGTTACGGACCATGACGGTTCTCAAATATCGTGTACAATATTAGACCTATTATATCTTTACAAGGTTATGTGCTATTTAAAGTACTTCCTTGTGTAGGACGAACATAGGTCATAGGCGACGGTTGCGGCCGTTGGATTACGTTGAGGGCCTCGACTTTGTGTTTTGCGGAATTCCCCTTCTGATGATGAACTTTGATTGGTCGAATGAAATAGCGTTAGGGACTTCCCTTTCTTATTTATCGATCACGTGACCGGGATCACGTGAGAGTTGCGCGGGAGCGCGGGTCGGTACGTTAGCTGCGCGTCACGTCAGTCCGCAAGAAGCTCCGCTCGAACACACCCGTGCTACACTTGTTGTTTTAATTCGATGGATTAAAAAAAAATTGAAAAAATAATAAACCTTTATTTGTTTTAGTTTAGTGGTAGTGCGATTGCTCGAACTGGGTCATGACTATAGTCCATATGGGTAAAGACCGTCATAGTGACTCGCTTTGGCCTGTCGCGTTTCGGAATCAGCTTGTGTATACCCAGTAACTCATATACCTAGAGACCTTCAGTCGTAGTATATGTGGGCCAATAAACGACGGAGACTATCAATTAATTTTCATCCTTTAATGGTCGCTTTCGTTTTTGGACTACACAGTACTTACTATCCTGTGCAGAGTAGTCACAATGTCGAGCCAGTGTAAAAAAAACACATGAATTAGTATTTATAAACGTCTAATTAATAAAATTGATAAAGACACTGGAAGCAACAGCAGTTTTTTGTTATATTTACGCTCTTCGGTTACATAACGTAGGAATATTTTATGTGAAGTAAATATGTAGGGAAGAAATTATTTAGAATTTATTTCACAGAATCATAAATAATAAACAAGTAAATACAAACATTTCATAATACAGGAATAATCCGATTAAATCCACAAAATCGGATTACTATGGGATATATCCGTTTGAAGTTTACCTTTCCTTCAAATGTGTTTTATGTGTAATATACGAGTATTATGTGAGGTAGTAGGGCGATGGCTTAATTGAGTCGTGACCACAGTACACAAGTGCAAATGATGATGATGATGTCCTAGCCGGTTTCGGCCACGGCGACTGTTTCAACACCGGTTAAGAAATTCGAGGTCCAGTTTTCGGAAACAGTCAATTGCGCAGGAGATATTTAAGTGCATAACTGGACGCGCAGCCAGAAAAGCACTCTCTCGTCCGAGCTCCCTCAGGCCCGATGGAAAGGAGAACCAGTACGATCGGGAGGGAGCGGGATGCAGGTTTGGTCGAGTTTTCCTTCTCTGAACACCTGGTTGAATTGCGGTGTTAAAGAGATACCTTAGTCGCCTTTTACGACACCTCAGCAAGAAGAGGGGGGTGCTATTCTATTCTGCCGGCAGCCACCACGGCTTACACGGTTTGCACAAGTGCAAATACGGTCATAGTGACTCACATGGGCCTTTCGCGTTTCGATATCAGCCTATATACATTCAATCGTTCATATACCTAGAGACTTTCTGTCATAGGGGCCAGCATTACGACAGAGGTTGTTAATGGATTTTCGTTCCGTGATAGTAATTCATTCTTGACTACACTATAATTTTCATCGAGTGCACTGTAGTCACATTGTCAGACCAGTATAAAAAATAATATATATTCGTTTGTATTTAGTTATATTTTTGGCTACATATTAGTTCCTCTTGTGTTATAAATATATACATGATACCTATTATTGTATTATGCACGTATAATGATGTTTATACATCATTGCAATTATTGACAATTGAAAATTATTGAATTAATTATTGAAATTGAGAATTATTGAAAATTGACAATTAGCATAAAGCTAAGATAGGTATGTAATTCAGTTGCGCAGAGATGTTGCCTCAATGCGCGTTTTCTACCGTCTGTATCATGGCGAGTGTTCTGAAGAGTTGTTTAACCTAGTTCCACCCTCTCTCTTCTTGAATAGAACCACGCGCGCGGGTTTGCGGAGTCACAGCTTTACGGTATCTCACATCCCGGCTAGGACTAAGAAATTCTCCAACTCCTTCTTTTGCTGTGTCGTTGGGCTGTGGAATGGACTTCCGGCAAGCGTGTACCCACCTTCCTATGATATGGGATCCTTTAAGCGTAGAGTGAAGAGATATTTGTGCAGGCCGGCATGATCGCTGTGACTACCGATGGGTTTTTATTACCTGTTGATAATCGTTGGCGTTTATTGGACTGCACCATGCTTAACATCAGGTGCGGAGTAGTCACTGTGTCGTGTCAGAATAAAAAGAATGCTTATAAAAATAATACTATACATACTCGTATATTACAGGGTAATTTTATAGAATAAGGATATCTCCTTACGTCGTCCGTACGTACGTCGATGTTTGATATTCAGCATTCGCGTCAGTCATCAATAAGTCTAACTAATTAATTAAAAAACGAAACAAATTCACATGAATACCAGAATTTCCGAAACCATACCATAATGTATTATAATAATATTATTTTAAATATTAAATTAAATAATAATAAAAAAAAAAATAATTAAAAAAAAAAAAAAAAAATTAAAAAAAAAAAAATTAAATTGAGTATACTCGTACATCATACTATGATTTGAATGATTCGAAATATATTATAAGAACAATAAAACGGTATTATAATGAGAAAATTTTGTAGTATGCCTACTGATTAATATTGTCATCTCGTTCACACGTTACACGTCGTTCGTCGTTACGTTACGTTCGTTCGTTCGTTATATATATATATATATATATATATATATATATATATATTACTAGATATTGAATATACATATATACATAGATACGTGAATGTAAAATATAAAACGCTTTCAGTTCAAATCGACTCCCGTCTGTATTGGAATCGTCATGAAATATTCTCGGAAACACGTCGATGGGCGTGCGTTTGTAACATTTTATTCCGACGCATATTTTATATTTTCATTTACTTTTACTTACCAGGATATGCTTTCCAATAAAAATTTAAAAAAGTAAACAAAGATATATATAGAAAATAGCATACATATCTGAAATGGATCAGATGTAAATTAAATATCAAAGTTTATATTTATATTGTTACGAGCGCGGGGTATTAAAATGCCGGTTGTGACGGACAATCAATTTATTAATAGAGGAGAGTACACAAAATCAACACGTAGCCACAGAAATGTCGTGAAACGCAGCTGTCGAACGATCGCGATGTTAAATCGTCGAAGAGTCCAGAAACACGTCGATAAACGCTCTCGAAGATCCGTCGTCAAAAGTCCAGTCGCAGAAAGTTCTCGAAGTCCAGTATCAAAAATCCAGTCGAAATAATCGCACGTAGAAACACTATACAGTCGCAGTATGATCGCAAAAGTCCTTGAAGATCGCTTGTGGTATCGCACTGTGTCGCTGTCCAGATTAGAACTGTCCTGTGATCGCATCGAGCGCGTATTTATATCGGAACAGCCGCTTTCCAGCATCTTCGAGTAATAACTAGAATCTTATAGAGGTATTTGAACCTTATGTTTTTAGTTGTACATTCCAGAATGGGTTTATTGACCTTTCGCGAACCGGAATTCCACGAATAGTGGCCGTCTCACCGATACACGCGTCACGAACTCGGGCGGCAAGATGAAACGATGCGCCCCCCTCCTATTTTTTTTGATGGTAAACAATTTTCTCGGATCCGGTTGCAAGTTATTTCATTCGAAGGAGTAAGTCAAGACTATCTATGCGTTTTAAGATTATAGTCGTGCGATGCCTGGAAGCCTAGAAATCTAGGGCTAAAGTTTGGCCCTAGTTCCGTCGTAACATTGCCCCTCTCTTAGTAATGCTCGTCCCGAGCATTATTCGTGCCAAAATAACGAGCCAGGCGGTCAATGTGAACTATCTTTGGCTTCCCTCTTGGTTCTCTCTTGATCCTGTAAGTGACGTCATTGATTCTTGTGATTATGGTATAGGGGCCTTCCCACCGTGCTTGTAATTTTGGTGATTTTCCTTTTCTCCTCAGTGCGTTATGTAGCCAGACCAATTCACCTTCTTCAAATTATCTCACGTCATCCTTACGATCATAATGGGTCTTCACATGTTCGCTTGACTTCAGGCCGTTTTCTCTTACCAGTTCATGTAGCTCATCTACCTTCTGCTGCAGGTCCGACGCATAATCCATGGTGGCTACCGGAATTTCAGGAGTCCTAGTCACTGTGTCTATGGGCAATCTAAATTCCTTTTCAACAATTAATTTGGCCGGTGAACGGTCAAGTGTAACTAGGGTCTCGGATCTTGGTGTGTGAATTGTTCTTTGTAGGCAACACGCTGAAGTCTGACTTGACTCATGCAGAAGTACTTCCTGGTCAGGAAAACTTATAACACCTCTTGCAATGTCAAGGACACACTGTTGCCGTTTCAGAAAATCCAAACCAATGATGCAGTCGTCCAGGATATTAGCTATAATGACAGGATGCGTCATAGTTTTGTCACCCATTTTCAGCAGTGCTTCCGTCTCTCCTAGAACCATTACTGATTGTCCAGTTGCAGTCTGCAAACGACATTGCATCTCTCCTTTTCCCCAAGAGATGGTTCTGGGAAGCAACTCGGGTCTGACAATAGTCCTCGATGCACCGGTGTCAATTGTGAAGTTCCACATCCTTCCATTAAATTCACCTTGAACCATACAGCTATTTCCGTCTCGTACTTCGGATACTCTTAAAGTCGAGCTCTGCAGTCGGCCAGCCACTACTTGACCCGCAGCTCTGCTTGAACTCAGTTTCGATTCCTCGAAATGCACCTGCGTCGCAACTGTCGATTTCTGAGGTCTTCTTTGCGCACAATCGATCTGCAAGTGACCTCTTTCACCACATTTATAGCACGTGGGGCCTCTCCGAGTAACCACTTGCCTCACCACTTCATTAACGCGATGCGGTCTTGGAACTTGTCGTACCGCCTCTACTTCTAAGGCATGTGCAAGGGCTGCCTTCAGAGAGTGGTGGTGCCCCAGCTGTACTGCAGCCCTGACTTCAATATCCCGGATCCCGTCAATGAAGAACTGCAGCACCTGTGTTTCTATCACATCAGGTGTAGACACGTAGCCCCGGCGGACCATTCGCTCGACTTCTATGGCCCACTGCTGCAGACCCTCCCCTGGTCTCTGCACTCTGTCTCTGAGCTGCGCGCGGTACACATGCTCAAGGTGCTTCTCACCGTATCGTGCCTCTAAAGCTTCCATTAAATGGGCCAGGGATCTCCCGCTGTCAGGAATGGTTTCCAAAATCTGCACTGCATTCCCTCGCAGAGCCAGGGTGAGTGCTGTCAGGGTTTGATCATCGGTCCACCCATTACCCTGAGCCACCATCTCAAATTGCAGCTTAAAGGCCGTCCATGAGGTCGAACCATCAAAATGTGGTACCTCGAATCGGGGTCCTGTGACAGGCACTGGCGAGAAATTCCTTAGCTCAACTTTCTGTAGTCGTTGACCAAGTGCCTCGATGTTGTGATCTTGAGCCTTCATGTGAGAGTCCTGATCCTTAAAGAAGGAGTCATGTTCCTTTATGCGGAACTCCTGTGCCTCCATGCGACAGTCGACTTCTTTAAGGTGGGAGTCGTGGGCTTCTATGCGGGCGTCGTGTTCTTCAATGCTTCCCCGAACATCTCTGAGGTCTGCGGCCAATGTAGTCACAGTGTCGGAAAAAGTCGCAATTCTGTTATCTATTGCACCCATACTAGCTCGTAAATCCTCCACTATGCGGGCTTTTTGATCTGTCAATTTTGCTTCCATACTAGCTTTCTGCTCTGCCAGGCTAGCTTTCTGCTCTGCAAATTTTGATTCCATACTAGCCTTCATATCCGCGAGGCTAGAGAGCAACATTGTCATATCAAAACATGGCGCTGACATAGGTTGAGCTGATCCAGAAGTTCCAGCTATCGTAGTTGGTCCAGGCGTTCCGGAAGTACCAGGTACCCTAGCCTCTGGTGCCTCATCCTCAGCTCGCTCAATATTGCGTGCGGCGTCCTGCAAGGCTTGACGCCTTGTAGAGACACCCTCTTTGTCCCTCGGTGTGACCGGCATCCCACTTCTGACACCAATTGTTACGAGCGCGGGGTATTAAAATGCCGGTTGTGACGGACAATCAATTTATTAATAGAGGAGAGTACACAAAATCAACACGTAGCCACAGAAATGTCGTGAAACGCAGCTGTCGAACGATCGCGATGTTAAATCGTCGAAGAGTCCAGAAACACGTCGATAAACGCTCTCGAAGATCCGTCGTCAAAAGTCCAGTCGCAGAAAGTTCTCGAAGTCCAGTATCAAAAATCCAGTCGAAATAATCGCACGTAGAAACACTATACAGTCGCAGTATGATCGCAAAAGTCCTTGAAGATCGCTTGTGGTATCGCACTGTGTCGCTGTCCAGATTAGAACTGTCCTGTGATCGCATCGAGCGCGTATTTATATCGGAACAGCCGCTTTCCAGCATCTTCGAGTAATAACTAGAATCTTATAGAGGTATTTGAACCTTATGTTTTTAGTTGTACATTCCAGAATGGGTTTATCGACCTTTCGCGAACCGGAATTCCACGAATAGCGGCCGTCTCACCGATACACGCGTCACGAACTCGGGCGGCAAGATGAAACGATGCGCCCCCCTCCTATTTTTTTTGATGGTAAACAATTTTCTCGGATCCGGTTGCAAGTTATTTCATTCGAAGGAGTAAGTCAAGACTATCTATGCGTTTTAAGATTATAGTCGTGCGATGCCTGGAAGCCTAGAAATCTAGGGCTAAAGTTTGGCCCTAGTTCCGTCGTAACAATATTATTGAAAAAAAAAACATATATTATAAAAAATGTCTTAAAGAAAAAATGGTAAAAAAAATGTAGTACTTTTTAAAAATGTTTATTAAAGCAATGTCTTGAAAATAAGGTCGCGGAGCCTTCGATCCGCGCATTACTCGAGCTATAATGGCCTTCAACTGACGAAGGTTGAACTACCGACCCCTGTCAAGTTCAGCTCGAAACCAGGAAAAATGTAACGGATATCTTATAGAAATCATCCCTCCGGAACAAAACTCTATTAAGAATTTGATTCATGCGATTAAAAGCCAGTCCACGAATATAAAATTGCGGACTTATTCCGGAATAAATAATCTTTTTAAATTTCAAGGAAATTCAATCTACCAGTAGTATTTACCTGGAATAATCTAAGAAACCAATGCCACTAGTTATGTATATTTTATGATTTACTAAAATTTACTAAGATTTTGCTTAGCTTTTACTCAAACGTTACAAATTATTTTATTTAATTAATATCAAAGTATATGGTAAGGTAAGCTTAAGAAAGCTCAGCGTGCTATGGAGTGGGCTATGTTGATATCATTTTGAAGGATTAAGTCCGAAATGTGGTTATTCAATAGAAAACCAGAATTATGACATAGCTCTTCGTATTAGCAAGCTGAAGTGGCAGTAGGCAGGCCATATATGCCGAAAAACTGATAGTCATTGTAGCAGGCAGGTTCTGGAGTAGAGACCGCGATTTGGCAGACGTAGCGTGGGGCGACTCCCAGTAAGGTGGGGTGACGATCTGCGGAATGTTGCAGGAAAAGATTTGATGAGAGGAGCCGAAGACTGGACTTAGTGGCACCTGTTGGGAGAGACCTATGTTCAGCAGTGGATTAGGGTGAGCTGATGATGATATCATAATCATATCATGGAATTAGCTCTGTGAAAACATAAGTTGTAATCAAGTTATTATGTATATTCGTATTTATTCAGTTTTTGTCAGACGAACTTATTTACCGCAAAGCCTGCCTATTGCTAAATTCTATGTAAGTCACCCTTTTAGCTACTATTCTCTCTATTTCTCAAGTCTATCGACTCCCTAATCGAAGAAGTAAAATCTTAAAAACAAGTACAATTTACAACAGTCGAAAATTTCAATTTGCATTGCAGACGTTTAGTATCTAAACACATTTTTCTAAAGTTAATCCTCCTTCAGTTACATTGTAATTACGAGGATTATATAACTGTTTCCTGATTGTATGTAAATGCACATGCTCTGCCGCGTTCGTTTGCATTAAGCTAGGTTTAAGGTTTCTGTGAATTTCTAGCATCTGCCGCGAACCGAAGTCATTGTCTGGTGTCGTAGATTTGCGTATAATGTTTGCAGTACCCAAATTCATAGGTTATGAAGTAACAAAACACTGCACGTGTGTCCAAAGCTTTTATCGTATGTAAAGGTTGGCATAGCAAGGTCCAGATATAGATGTGTGTTAATTAAATACTTCGTATCAGGGCATGTAATATAAGAATACTAGCTGACCCCGAAAACTTTGTTTTTCCATATAAGTTATTTCTACGAGGTAATTTCTAGTGTAGACAAAAAATAACTAACTTATTATGTGTAAGGATAAAATTAAAATAAAAAAAAAGTTAAGGGTGACCAACCCTTATCACTTAGGGGTATGAAAAATAAATAGTAGCCGATTATAATATTAATAATAAAATATTATGTCGCCACGCTATAATCCTTTCAAAGCAGTAATATGTTAGTGGTTTTTTCCACTTATATATATATTTTTCTATCATCATGCTAATTCTCAATTAGGGTAGGTGGACAACACGTAAAAACTGTTTAATGCATTTTTGCAAACCTCTTTCACATCCTCAATATTCATTGATTTCTACGTTAATTCTCCCTGTTGTGGTAAATATTCGACTTTACTATTTTCACTAGAACTTTCTATACTAGTTCTGTGTGATGTTGATGTGAGATTGTTTTTCTTGTCTTGGAAGTCCTTTATGACCCCAGCTCTACACTCACATTCATGTTATAACTGTACCTACATCTTATTTATAATTATTTCGTTTGGTAAATATTTACAACGACATTTATCTAAATAACAAAGATAATTGATTAATGTCATTTTTGTACAAAATTCGTTTGTGTTTACACAAAAATAGTTTTATCTTATTTATTTTAAATTTAATATACAATATTATACAAGTATATCCAGATTGGCCATAGGAACGACGCCCACATATCTAAACAGAGTCTAGATTGGAATGTCTAGGGTACGAGAAAACATGTCCGTCCAAGACAAATCTGGAGACATACGATCCTGGCGGAGTAGAGAAATATTGACAGGACGTGAAACGAACTAAATTATGATGTGTAGAATAGGTCAAACTGGAATTTTATTGTGGACGTCCTCTGCCTCAAACACGACACATAAAACATTACTTATTAACAATACCTATTTTTTATATTCGTATTATATTGTATAATTCGGTTTATTCAGAGATGGGCAACATGTAATCTGATTAATTATGAACGATTACAAAATGTAATCGTAATTTTAATTTTCTTGGTCTGTAATCGTGATTAAATCCATTTAAGAATATTAAGAAATGATGAATGTGTATACAATCTGGGATTTTGTAGTGTTTAAAACATAAATGGGCAAAATGCAGTCATATTAATCGTAAAAAACGTAAAATGTAATCGTTAATCATTTTTATACGTCTGATTACATTTTGCCCATCTATGGGTTTATTATTCTAATATATAAACATTCATTAAGCCAAACCAGTTCAGCCAACCTCAAACACAGTCGCTAATATCGACAATTGAAACTTTTCTTGTTTTGTTGAGTCTCGGCCACAACAAAGTTGAGCCCGCATTCACAAATGTTACGTATGTAGAACAATTTGCTCCACACTACGTTAAATATTCTGTGTTCTGACAAAATTCCACTAGAAAACTAGTTTCATAAGTTAGAGGACAAATAAAATCTAAGCTAAAACAAACGCTATCGCACAAACAGCTTGAACGGCATATTTCTTGTATAACTTGTACTAGTGTCTAGTAAGACTTGAAGTTAATTTATGGCTGAATAAGTTCTAGTTTTAATTCCAAGGTACTAACGTTTTAACTAGAAGAATCATTTATTTTATATAGAGAAATGTATGTTGAAAAATAAATGTACATTCCAATTTCCAAGAAACTGAATTTGATCTGATCGAAATTTTAATTTGTCTATATACACTGACAGCAGGGGCTCTCAAAATGTACCTATTATAAGAATTACAATATAAATATACTTAAACATACTTAAGCACATGACCCAATAAGCTTCTATATGATTTATTGTGATATTAAACAAAATGTTTCAAATCTCGATCTCTTATAACCTTATTGTTTCAATTATACTTTTTTATTACATTCGACAAAGCGACTAGACCGCTCCTAGTGAACAGTACCTTGTAATTCGATAACAGTGGCGACTTTCAAGGGTCAGGAATCCGTTGACAAACGCCGTCAACATGTCGATCTATATATGCCACGATAGGTCTTTAGGTATATGAAAAACTGATCGAATACAAGATGATCGTGAAAAGCGACAGGGCATCGCCAGTCACTATGGTTAATAACACACAATTTTCAAAAATCAATATTGTTTCCGTTATGCTTAGTGATTTTCTTTCAATAAAAAGATATAGCATATTTTTTATATAGCGCTGTCACTTTTAATCATTCGGTTGCTGTCACACCAAATGAACGATTTCATCAAAATGTCTTCGTAAACTATTATGGAAGTAAGTTTACTCTCAATATGTTTGTTTTACACTGGCTCGACAAAGTGACCACAGTGCACCTGATGGTAAGTATAGTGATGTCCTAAAACGGGAGCGACCATCAAAGGATGAAAATCCGTTGATAGTCTCCGTCGTCATGTCGGCCCATATATACCACGACTGAAGGTCTCTAGCAGGGATGTTACGGAGCTTCGACTCTGACTCCGATAAGTCGGAACTTCCGATCGTTATTACACCTTCGGTTCCGACTTCGGTTCCGAAACTTTTTAATCGGAGGTATTCATCGGAGGTCACCACCACTGTTGCAGTCAATTCATTTGATTTTACTTTATATGTTGTTGAAACATAATATCAATTAATCAAACAATCAGTGCTACTTAATTCGTAGAAGACATTTTTTAAAATTTAGATTAAAAAATATGATTAAGGGCGGCTTGCACTAACAAATTAAATCTAGTTTAGAGTTATATAAAATGCTGTTTAGCGCTGATCTGTACTTATTGTCTGGCACTAAATCAAGATCTAGTTATAACAACTCTTAAACTGTAATCATCATTAGGATGGAATCAAACCAATTCAATTAATAAGCATTTTATACATGCTTAAACTAGATTAATTCGTTAGTGCAAGCCGCCCTTAATTATTAAATTTAAAACTAAATGTACAATTAAATTTATTACTAAAAGGTTTTCTTATTTTACATTTACATTAAATTAAGTAAAATAGAAATTAACACAAAAACAACCCTGCAGCAAATTTGATTTAATTTGTTCACTGGACAATGTTCACTGGAGGATAACGGTTTCTGATATATCCAACACTTTGTGTACAACAGCTTTTATTTGCCAAAGTTAGGTTGTGTTGTGTTGGGTTGTGTTGTGTTGTGTTGTGTTGTGTTGGGTTGTGTTGTGTTGTGTTGTGTTGTGTTGTGTTGTTTTGTGTTGTGTTGTGTGTTGTGTTGTGTTGTGTTGTGTTGTGTTGTGTTGACCCAACTTGATATACGCCGGCGATGCGCTTGAGGGAGCGTGTCGCCCAATTTATCGCGAGAGCGCTGTGTGAGCCCGGGGGTTTTAGTCGGTGCAAGTCCGACAACCAAAAAGCTCCCTGAGGTCCGTCAACAATATCCCCCGGGCTATCAAAAAAAAAACCTGATATACGCTTGGAAACAGTCTCGATCCTCAACATCTGTCTACACACGAGGGAGATGTAGAGGGAAATGGATTATGCTGTTGTCAATTCAAAAGTTCTGGCTTATACTTTCGAAGACATGTATCAATCCTGCACCATATTAAAATGGGATCAAATTTAAGATATAAATATTAAATTTAAGATATATATATAAATAACATATCTTCGTGCTATCACGCTATGTGAGCAGACATACAATAGTGGTTTTATCCACTTTGCGCTTAAATGTCGTGGACTACGCGACCAGTAGCTCAGGTAATCGCTTTCTCACAGTACTATGAAAATGTTAATAAGAAACAGCAATTTTTATTGTCTGTGTATTTGTAAGTTGATAACTTTCTAATTAAAAAGGATCACTGAATAATGTTTTTATTAGTCCCTTAATAAAACTATTTTATTCTGCCATCACTTGTGACTGACGTTGCCTCCGATTCCGACTCCGAATCCGACTCCGACTCCGATAAATCAAATTTAAAAACTCCGACTCCGACTTCGGTTCCGATAAAACTGCCTCCGTTACATCTCTAGTCTCTAGGTATATGAGCTACTGGATATACACAAGCTGATCCCGAAACGCGACAGGCGAAAACGAGTCACTATGACGGTCTTTAAACTTGTGTACACTTATATACGACACTTATGTTATACATAGTGCGAAATCTGAAGGTAAGATTGAAACAATTTAAAGGTGTTAAATACGTTCAATAAAGAGTAATAAAAGCGGCACAACATAAAAAATCTCACATCTCGTAAATGAAACCATTTAAGATTTTAGATAAAATCTAAATATTAACTGGCACTAAATAGTACTTCAGTTTAATAGCATCGTAAGTACAAGAGCGTTAAGAAGTAATAAAGACAATCATCGCGTAAGCCAAGAAGTGTTCATGGGTTTTAAAACTAAGAGTTATATGCGAGGTAATAAATTGCACCGGGTAATGCAATACAGTAGCGCAGTGGTTCCCAAACTTGTTTAGTTCACAGCTACCTTACAGATGAAGTCTTTTTTATGGCTCTGTAGTAGTCTAAGGCTGAGATTTATAGACGCTTTTTCGGCTTTTCTGAGCAAAGTACTCCATTTTGACAAAAAACTGAATATAGTTACATATAATAGTAACTTGACTATAGACTATAGCCATAGTATTTGCAGAGCCAAGTCTATGTTGACAAATCGGTGACTTACCAAATCCTTTGACATTCATTGAGTAATATAAATTGTAATGTTTTAGAAAAGTCTAAGT
Organism: Automeris io; assembly: GCA_036320925.1. Classification (NCBI taxonomy): domain Eukaryota; kingdom Metazoa; phylum Arthropoda; class Insecta; order Lepidoptera; family Saturniidae; genus Automeris; species Automeris io. The sequence continues at coordinate 3,600,518 of JAUDJH010000018.1, forward strand.
AAACTTAAAGTTACCGCTTAGGTAGACTGCATTGTCACTTGGTTCACGTTGTTTTGGAATAAAATGTTGGATTAGCTCACTAAAGCTGAGATTTATAAATTAGATTTTGACCTTGCCTAGCTTTTACTCACACATTACAAATTATTTTATTTGATTCAAGTCAACGTATATAGTAAGTCAACGATTTCATTATCTTGACCATAGTCTTACGAATTATTAGATATGCTAATACCAAATATATGTTTAGTTTTTTGTAATAAATGACGTTATTTTCGTCTTCTTTTGCCAAGTCCTCGGACTATGGAATGATTTTCAGCCAGCGTGCTACCGCCGCCCATGATGTGCTCTTTTAAACGAAGCGTGAAGAGATACATGTACAAGCATAAATGGGCAAAATGTAATCAGATTAATAAAAAACGATTACGATTACATTTTGCGTTTTTATTCATTAACATGGCTGCATTTTACTCATCTATGTTTTAAACATTATGGAATCCTCAATCGCATACATACACTTTTATGACTCTTTAATGTTTTAAAGGGATTTAATCATGATTAGAGAGCAACAAGATTAAAATTACGACTACATTTTGTAATCGTTAATCATTAATCAGATTACATTTTACCCAGCTCTGTGTGCAAGCCAGCATGATCACTACATCGATACGCTTTTCTTTACTGTCGATAGGTGATGTCATTTTTGGACTGCACCTTGCATCACCATCAGGCGTGTTGTAGACAATGTCTCGAGTCAGGATAAAAAATCTAGAGCAAAGTCAAAGTAATGTCTATAAATCTCAGTTTAGTATCTCGAAATTCAATGTTACTCGCGACACTATCGTCATTGTTATAATATTATTAATTACACAGATCTGCAAAAAAATGGATTGCGATTCTTGTTGACCAACTGAGGATCATTTAAGAAGTAATTTTTTGCGTAGAATCTGAATCCAGCGTCAGAATTGCTCTATCACGTCAGGTTTTCAAAATATCTTAATATAAACGTACAGAAAATCGGTATTTAACTAAGGCATCATATTATTACTAAGCTTCAATTGCCGATTTCTCAGAGGAAAAAAAGATTATCCAAATATAAAATAAGGATTTTGAAGGATAAGAGTAGTTCTTTAAACTGACTCAACTCGTTTAAAAAAAATATTCACAATGTTACATTAGTTCTAATATAGTAAAATACCGGTTTTTTGCACGTTTATGTTAAGATATTTTGAAAACCTGACGTGATAGAGCAATTCTGACGCTGGATTCAGATTCTACGCAAAAAATTACTTCGAAAATGACCCTCACTTGGCCAACAACAAAATCTTGCAGATCTGTGTTATGAACGTATTATTAAGAGATAATTTTATTTACAAGAACTGACCGCCCCCTAATGGGATCATAACCTTTCTGCTAATGTAGAATATAAAGGGATATAAAACTGGTATGTGTATTTGAGTTTGCAAAGGGCGTGCTCACCGAATGACATTTACGCTCTTTCTGGTCATTAGGTAACCGCATTCACATTTTATCGGGACCGCGTCTACATTTTATTACTGTAATAATTAATTCATAATTTTAATTATATTAGTGAATTAATTCTAAACGATGTCTGCCGTAATTCTTTTCTTTACAAGTCAGTCAAATAAATGATTTGCATCTTCTTAGCATTACGCAATGAGTGCTAGAATTTAATTTAATTTATATTTTTATATTAATTATTATGTGTCGTTATATATATTCGGATTATTTTTATTACAGACAGACTTGCGCTTGACCTCAATCACTCCTGTTGGAAAGTGATGATGAGGCCGATGATGGAGTGCGCTCACCTAGCAAATGCCGTTGTACTCAATGTTTGAAGATTCCCATGTCATAAGATGTTGGAAACGAATTCCACTCCTTGGCGCTTCGCAGCAAAAAGAAGGAGGCGAATCGAGGCGATTTTTTTCTTTCGAATCATTGCAAAACGAAATTTCCGGAAACGAATTCCACTCCTTGGCGCTTCGCAGCAAAAAGAAGGAGGCGAATCGTGGCGATTTTTTTCTTTCGAATCATTGCAAAACGAAATTTCCGAAAATATATTACCCAATTTCGCCAAATATCGTCGCTTAAAGAAATAGCTTTTTACCCCTATACTACTTTTGTATGCTTATGGATAAATATTATATGCTAAAAAATAAACAATTTGAAGTTACACTTCAAGTTCACACTGTTTGAGAAAGTGAAAAAGTAATAATATTACATTGGTGTTAGGTACAAAGAGATGAGTTTTCGCTAGAGGAATTCCATTTCATCCACAGAGCTAAGGCGATGCCTTGAAGTCTTTCATTGTAATCACTAGGAACTGAAGAAGTCGGAAACAAACTGCCCGCTTCTAATAGTGAAGAACTTCACAAAGAAAGGAAGGAAATAGAGTGCCACTAAGTTTTATAATATGAAAACTTTTGTATGCATTGCAATTGCTTTTCTAGACATAGAATAAAATAGGGCTTATTTTATATATAATATATATATAAAATTCTCGTGTCACAATGTTAGTTACCTTACTCCTCCGAAAGGGCTTTACCGATTTTTACCAAATTGTATATGCATATTCTCAAAAATATTTAAACTCTATTATTAAATCTTCTAATTTGTGTTAACAAAATTAAATTAAAAAAAAAGATTTTGTAGTTACGTGTACAAATTAAATAATATTAATATATCGTCTTGTCATAACTTTTTCGGAATATGCAGATATACATAAGTAGCTATATATATCTTGCCGTTTATATGTCGTGCTCAACGTGGCCAGTGCAGCTGATCGCCGTTCTCAAGGGACTTACACATGACATACCAAAGCTATCAAATACTTAAAAAAAACCGTTGCCTACATAGAATTATAAATATGTGAAAACTACATTTTTCCTTTAGAACGAAATAGATTTATGCTAACACTAAGCCACGTTCGTGAAATACGTATATACGTATCAATGAATTATTATAGTACGTCGTTGGTTGGAGAGGATTGTCACTCCAATCACGTCCTCTCAAGGTCTTCAGGCGAAATGGAGAATACCACAGTACATGTTCTATGAGAAAGGCTACTGAAAATAACTGTAACAAAATAATAAGTAATTTTTTAATATATCCCTGTTTGTCCCGGAAGCGATATATAGTGATGATATATGTATTTTTATCATCAAAATTATGTATATAGAAGTAAATTATCTCTAAAAAAAATATTATGTATATATATAGTAATAAGAGTATAGCCACTTTAATATAGCTGATGTTTTTTCACAGATTTGGTAAATATTATATAATTTTATATTTCTTCAAAAATTCATCGAGAATTTTGTTTTTGGAATTCTTTTAAGTTAATAAAAATAATAATTTATCGTCATGCTATATCCCTATGGGGTGAGCAGAGTTATATTAGTGGCTGTATCTACTATGCGCTTATATGTCACGTCCAATATAAACAGTAGCGCAACTGATCGCCGCTCTTAGAGCACTTACATATGACATTTCTATCAGATGCCTCGTCATACGCACGTCTCGTAACATCCTAACGACCTTTAGGGCGTTTAATACAATTACGTATCGGGCGTCGTCTACATGCTATAATGTAGGGTTTCTATCCAGCTGTTGATCCATCAACACTTGATTTTACAATTTTTAAATCATCGTGTATTGGTGAACTTCTTCTTTGGTGATCTTTATTTGGGTGGGTATACGAGTAAAGTCAAAAGCATTTATGGCGACATCGTTTTGAATAACGTACCGGTTATATTGACCCAGAACAAAAGTCTCCGCAATAAAAATGGGACTTCGCATCTCGAAAATATACCGGTTGTTACGACTAAATATGAGTAGTGCCTTCGATGTCGTTATAACAGATTTTTACTGTATTTACTGTTGTAATATTCCGTTATGAATTGAGATAATTTAGTTTAGTGTCGAATTTATATTATTAGTTTTGCTACTTCATTCTTACACCTAATTATTGGATTAGATAGAGTTCTAAAAAAGTTTTTAAAAAAATATTTGATATCTTGAATTACATTTATACAGTTGACCTGCAAAGCAAATATGCTCAGAAATCCTTTTATTATAAGAAACAACCTCAAACTCAGTTACTAGTGAGATTCCAATAGTGATAATAAAATTGTAATTTATTATAAAAAAATGTAATTTGCAGCTACTTACTGACAATTTTACTGTGTCTTTAGGAAAAAAATAAGGTCTGAAAATGCTAATGGAATGCATGGAGCTGTATGACGGGAAGTTGTTCACAATAGTGGCATTCTCGTGACTTCCATAGTTATTACTTATTGTTAAAAGGGCTGGCATAATTTATTTTAATAAAGGTCCCTACGTTTTATAAGGGCTGGTTTATGAGGCTTATTAAATATTTTTCCTAGTAAATCTTGATGGAATTTTGGGTCACCCCCTATATATTATGAAGAGAAGTTTTTGTATCAATTTTGGATATCCCATAACAAATTCTGGTACATTCTTATACTTATCGTTCTATGTAAACAACACAGATTTCAATATTCATGCAGTATTTAGATCACGTTATAAAGTATTTATGAATGTGTAAATATATCATAAATTAATATTATTAATATGAATAAATACCCATCTTATATATTTTATTCTCCTCTATAACTGGTTATGATTTTTTTTAGTTTTTATTAATGGTTTACGCACAGTAACGACATATTTTACATAATCTATATTTAGCAGAGTGGTAAAATATATTCTTAAAAATACATCATAGCTTTCTATGTAAGCCACTTCTAAGAATCTATAATAAAGGCTTTTTGATGGTAAATGAAACTACCTTAATATGCACAACTGCTCAAGTCTCGTAGGCAGCTGCAAAGACCTAAATGAGGCTGTCAATCAATTGGTCACAGTATAATAGGGTAAGGGGAAGTCTATAACTCAGAATAACCTTAAACGTCCTTATTATAATAATAAATGCTAGAAAAACCAGAAAATTGAAATGGTCCAGTTTTCACTCAGACTCGCAAGACATTCAATTCAATTTAATTTATTTCTACTTAGATACAAAGTAAGAGGTAGTTGTTTTTATTTCAAAATATTATTCCATAACAATAATATATTTTGAAAAGAACGATTACCAGAGTGACTTTTCGCTCTTCTCCGTAGATTTTGCTTCTCGAGTCGGGGGTAGATTCATTTTATTGCTGATTTAAAAGTTTTTGTGATATACCTAGTTAAATAAAGTTGTATGTATATCTTATGCCGTGGTTAATGCAAACTCGCACTTTCTAATAATAAAAGATGATGAAAGAAAATTAGTCCCCTAAATGGAATGTGGCTACTGTCTTCTGTAAATTATTTTAATCCTAGAGAGAATTGCTTTCGTGCTAATCGTGAAGAAGACGAAGAGAAAAACGAACTAGATGTATACAGGGTTGATCCCGAAACTCCTCTGCTGTTGTTTTATTTTTATTTAAGACTTAGGTTAATTTTTTGTACTTTCACTAGGATAAGGCTTTGTGTGTTGTTAGGTTTAATAAGTAAATTTGTAATGTAGCTTTAAGATTAGATTTAAGACTATATGGTAATTTTTTTATGAAATAAATGACACCACTTCGACCTTATTAGTGGATGGATCAAAGAATGACGAATAAAAGGCAGTGTAATGGGAGTGGTGTGAAATTTGAAATTTGAATGTCCGAGTTAGCGACTATCAATGGATTAGGTAAAAGTAAGATACAATTATTCTTTAAAATAAAGTATAAATAAATAATAAAACATGCAGATATAAATGTGAACTTTGGTCGCACATCATTAAAACTTGAATCGCTACAAAAGTTCAACTTAAAACGAGCCCGCATACCATGGTGATCATTTCGCATATCAAATTACATAGAAATGTGAGCATCATATTAAATTTTCCTTTGTATTGAAATACTTTGTCATTATTTGTACACATCGTTATGAATTTTTATGATGGTAAGGCGATTGCCCGAACTTTTCGTGATCACAGTACGCAAGTGTAAAGACCGTCGTAGTGACTCGCTTAGGCCTGTCACGTTTCGGGATCAGCTTGTGTATATCCAGTAATCATATACTTAGAGACCGTGCAGTCGTAGTAGTAGTAGTAGTCGTCGTTTGCCGTGGTGGCTGCCGGCAGAATAGAATAGCACCACCCTCTTCTTGCCGAGGTGTCGTAAAAGGCGACTAAGGTATCTCTTTAACACCGCAATTCAACCAGGAGTTCAGAGAAGGAAAACTCAACCAAACCTGCAACCCGTTCCTCCCGATCGTACTGGTTCTCCATTCCATCGGGCAAGAGGAAGCTCGGACGAGAGAGTGCTTTTCTGGCAGCGCGTCCAGTTATGCACTTAAATATCTCCTGCGCAATTGGCTGTTTCCGAAAACTGAACTTTGATTTTCTTAATCGGTGTTGAAACAGTCGCCGTGGCCGAATCCGGCTAGGACATCATCATCATCAGTAGTCGTGGTAGACTATCAATGGATTTTGACCCATTGATGGTGGCTTTCGTTTTTCAATGTAGTCCACATTGTACTTACCATCAGGTGAACTCAATTTGCCGAAGTAGTGTAAAAAAAAATTCGGTCTGTAGCTATTGTCGTGCAATATTTGCCGGTGACAAATATTGGTATGAAAATGTATTTGTGTGGGCCGGCATGGTCACTGCGACTAGGGTTTTTAAGTGTTAGTTATTCCAGCCGGTCTTTGCATCAAGCATTTTACTAGGTTTTGTGAGATCACTAAATCAAATCAATAAGAATTGTTTGTTTTCATTGAAATTGTAAATTCGTGATATTGTTTACGTACCAATAAACTAAAACGCTTAACCCTTATTGGCATAGCGCGCCCCGACCAATAGAGCTCCGGCTGCACTCAATACAACCGAGTCGACACAGAACGTCCCATTCACGGTAAATATTTGATTTGGCCTCAAACGGAGGTTTTACGTGCCAATGTTTTTCAATGTGCCTATCCACCGGACATGACTATTGCCATTTTATTTCACCAATACACAAAGAGGTTTCAATTTAATAAATCTTTTTTTATTATTTCACTGGCTTTTTCTTGCTGGCCTTTGTCGGTAGATCCTGATCTCTGAACAAGCGATAAATTCTTTTAGGCTGAGATTTATAGACGGTATTTCGACTTTGCTTAGCAAAGTTCTCAAAAAACAATTTTCATTTTGACAAAAAACTGAATATTTAATAGGAACTTCAGTATAGCCAGTGTATTTGCGGAGCCATATCTATGTTGGCAAAATTGGTGACTTACCAAAACCTTTGACATTCATTGAGAAATATTAATTGTAATGATTTAGTTAAGTCTAAGCAAACTTAAAGTTGCGTCTATAAATTTCAGCCTTAGTTTCGTCCGCGTGGAAATATATACAGCCTCCGTCTAACTTGAAGATCTATTATTAATATAATATATATGACAAACATTTTGTAATCGAATTATTAGGAAAATTAGCTTCTATATTCAAACGTTCAAACTTACATAAAACTCCTTTACTATAAGTGTTCGTTATTTGGATATATAATCAGCTCAATTATATCCATTACTGGGTAAGTATCATTTCACTATTTTCACCATTTCCAATTGGGGTTACATGCAAGTGCAAATGACAGGTAAGGATTTTATTATTTTTGTATTAGTAGTTAATTCTATCTACCAATTGACATAGCTGATTATTTGAGGTTCTGATAGCATTATAGATTATAATATATTACAGTAACAATATAATATGAACTTGATTTATCGATGTCGTTAATTATAGTCAATAATGAGGAAACAGGCGAGCTGCAAATTAATTTCACGCAAGAGAATTCGAACATAAAATAAACTGCCAAAGTTTTAATTAATAGCTTAACATATTTGCTTTGACGTGGGTGTTCAACGCCTCACAACATTCTTTTGTATAAACTTCACCAATAAATACAAATAACACTGACATATTATGAGAGAATATCAAGTTTACAAGTTAAATTGAACTACGCAACAGATTTTGTCAACGTCTATGACCATTTTATTAGTTTATTTTGTAAATGGTATAGCGTGCACTCTGCCGGCCCACTCTCGTGGACGGCGCAATGTTTGTACGGATCGCTTGCGCACCGTCCGCTGTGGAAGGTAGGAGGGAGAATTCATGTGACGTATCTCGTATCGATCGCGGCCTTGCAAACGTCGGTCGCTCTTTTATTACTATTTTTATGTTATTTTATGGTTTTATCTAAGTATCTGTGCAATAAACGTATCTGTGATGAACTTTTGGTGTTTTACTGCCTCTAAACGTTATAAATGGTATTTTCCAGTAAGAACTTGATTATTTTTTCAGATATGTAAAAAAGTATGGCTTATTCTTAAACAAAAAAGACTAGCTATGAACGCTTTTTTTAATAAGCGTTGAACAGTAAAGCATTTGAATTCAACAAAAATATCTTTCTTTTTTATAATTCACACTATCAAACCCGGCGAACTTCGTTTCGCCACCAAATGGCTTCGTTTTGGTTTTTAGTTAGCATTTGAAAGAACGTGCGCATAACAAATGTCACATGAAATTAACTGAGCAGAGTACAATGAGTAGCTGTCAAACAATGTATAACGCATCGGCGCCATTTGCTTAAAATATTGGTGCGATCTGCTCCACCACCATGCAAAACCATATTGGTTTGTAGTACATGCTATGTATCAGAGATGGCTCTGTATGTGAAAAATGATTTTCCACGTTTTCCTGCTTTTCTATTGAAATTTTTCCTGAATTTTGTTTGCTATAAGCCTCACGGAGCCCGAGACCTTTCCAACGAATGCAAAACCGTGGAAATCGGTTCGTGCGTTCTGAAGTTATATCGTCGGGAAAGAAAACCGGACTTATTTTTATATAATAGATAAATGACATTTATAGCATAAATATGTACAAATAAAAATAATATTGATAATAGTACCAAGTCGACACTACAGGTGGTCACACCAGTAATTGTTTGAATGAAAGAATGTTACGGTCAATGTGTGTCGTTTTATTCCCATTTCTTTTCATTATAAATACCGCATACATAGTCCACTTATCTGCATGTCTTTTTGGCAGCATTAGCTTAATAATTTTCAGATCTTTCAGATTAGGTATCGTATCCTTGAACATTAAGGATCAAATGGCCGTGTTATAAAGATAATAATGCTTTTGAGTTTTGTGTAGTAATAAAGAAATCAAATAAACAAATGTTTAAATCTGCGTTTAATATATTACATGAGCCTTATTTCAATATAAAAAAAAAAATTAAACTATACGACTAACCCAATGGTTTTCAAACTCATAAGTTTTACCACAAAACGACTCTCAATACGGACTAGCTTTTATTTTCCTTTGTTCGCCGTTTGCCAGACACATTCCGTATACAGGAAATTACTAGTTCTCCTAGCATTTTTCTATTATATCATTTATATCCTTGTTTTTCTGTCCTTTCCGTCGCATTTGTTGTATCGGAAATCCATCTATATTTTCTCCGGCCCAGATTTTAAAAGTATCTGACCAATTTTCCTTAAATGCTACTAAAACTTTGTTGAAAATTTTGCAGAACCTTTATTAAATATTTACTTTAAAAATATGTTAAAGTTAGATTGGATTAACTGTATACTAATTAAACATTTTTGAAGAAAAATTTCAATTTTAAATATTACGACAAAACAATAGGTCCGTTTTATATGAAAATAGTTAAGATAAATCAATTCTTTATTATCCTAATTTGAAACTGGAGCAATCAGTGTATAAGCCAATTTACAAAACCTGAAGATACTTTTTATTATCTGTAACGAATCGAAAATTGTAGAACTTTTTCGTATTCAATTATTATCCTCACAGTTGCTAGAACGGTGGAAACCTGAAAAATGAAGGTTCAGAAAGAAAAATAAAAGCATGTATAAAATAAAACTGTCAAGCGCGGCATTCTTCCGCTAAACGAACAAAAAGTCAACAACATATTTCCTCATTGCAGCGTAGTACAGTCGACGACAACCTCGTTACGGTGAATAATTACAGTAATGTGCCACATTATTAACCTCTTTTCTGCAGCGCATCCCGGAACAAGACATTAATTCTTGTCATAATATAAACCTATTTCTTTTTGTTTCGTCTACCTTTAAACGACAATGTTACGATGTTATTTTATGTGAAGATTCTCCTATTGTTACGCTGTTAATAAAGTAACTTTAAACCATATCAAGTTTATGTGTGTTTTGGCTTCGGACTTACGGGTGTTTTTTTGGATTCTCTTTATTATAGTAATGTGGAAAATAAATATTTCATGTGTGCCTGTGTGAGCTCGCAAGTGCGCGGGTTGTGTGTATAGTATTGATGGTTTTTTATAATTAAGTTTTAATTTAACGATTTAATTCTTGATCCAAAACGTATCAATTTTTTAGCTGGTCTCGAAATGCGGCAGGCAATTTTATACCCTTTGCGTTTATGAATAAAAAAGTTTTTTATTTAACTCACCTGAAGCCATTTGATTCTTGTAATGTTCTCCTCGGTGACGGTTAACGCACGTCTCTCTCCCAGTTTATAAGATTCATCGTAATACATATACTCCGTGAAGGTTAGCCCACTTGTGGTGTACTGCTGGGTAAAGTATATTGATATTGTTCCATTAACTATATCGTGCTCAATGATCCATCGACATTTTATAGGCACTGGAAACGGGTTGGGAAAGTTAGGAGTTTGAATTATTCCCACGGGTCCTCTTAAATGGCCTCCGCACGTCTGAGGGCCATGGTGTTCTCTATCACCCACTTGGGAGTATACGTGCTCTGCTGCTATTGTCATGAGAGTGATGAGTAGACGTACCATGGTCAACCTGGGAAGGAGATAATTACAGTTTTAGTTTCTTGAGTTGTATGACAAAACTTATTATAAGGTTAACGCATAACTTGGATAGAAACTTTGTTTATTCGGTAATTTTATAGGCATTACTTAGGGATTAGTATTGTAGTTATCATGAGTTTAATCCTCGATACCCTACACGTAAATCCAGGTTGGTATCAAACGTAGACAGAGCCCTGCATAAAGGCTGACGTTGCCAGGTACCGAGGAAATTGGCTTAACCGAACGCATGGTCCCATGGCAGAGGGGTAAGAGGAACATCTCTGTAATTTTTGGCGGTAAGAGACCGACACACTGGGTTCACCGATCTGGGCTCCAAAAAGGTTGGTGTTAATTGAACATCAAGAAATGCCTTAAGTCTTGGTGCCTATCTATATGAGACCGTAGAATACTAGTGCAATGTCGAACCTAGTTACTCGCTTTGGCCTGTTGCGTTTGAGGATTCGTCCTAGTAAATCTAGTTATTAGCATAACTAATTTTGTACTATATCTATAGAAAAACTCAGTTATAAACATTTTTGAAACAGAACAAGGCATCAAGAGCCTTGAGCGTTAAATTCTAAGGACGGCAGACGAGAATATCATTCAGAGTGTCCACTAAATAATACCATATATCCAAAAAAGACGGTCAGCCTCGTCATGAGAAATATATGCTGAAAATTTGTAGAAGCATTTGTTATAAGATCTCGTTATTATGATAAGGGTAGTTAAGTAATTCAAAGTCAAAGGCTATAGATATTTATTTTTTTGTGAATATATCTCTTCTAATATAATAATAAATTATATCTACATTTTTTACGAAAATTGTAGTACACAAAATTATTTACAAATTGTTATGTTAACATTTTTTTATAAAACTGAAAAAAGAAGGTATGAGAACTAGTGGCGGCGTGGCAGATATTACTTTTAGCCCAGCCTAAAACAATTTCAATATCTGAGGCTGCAATGCGCATTGTGCAAGACAACCGTTTATATTTAATGAGAAATACAAATATATATAATATGATAAACATATGAATTTAATGTTGTTTTTCAAGTAAACACTAGCTTTATATCAATAAATTTAAAATAACGAATAAGAGACAAATATTATCTAACGTAACTATTATAATACATATAATAAGATATTAGATAAGCCAGAATAAATTAAATAAATAAATTCTATATCGACATTACTTTTCAAATTCTATTCAACTGGTTAAGGAATATGTTGTTCGAATACAAAAATAATAACCGGTTTAGTTGTCATAATGTTATTTCATAGCTATGAATGAATGGATTTGACGATTAAAGTAGAACTGCTGACAAGTTTTCAAATAAATAATATGAAAATGAATTTATTATATTATTAACATTTTTATGTTTGAAGACACGTAATGGCCTATGTTAAATTGATTTGCTATTAACTGGAGTGATTCGATAAAACCATATTTATTTCTACTAAATTTATTGGAACAAGTTGAGTGAAAAAATGAAGCCATTTGTTCTATGTTCCGACCATTACTGCTGTCGAGCACGTGACTAATGCATGATCGTTTTTCATTGACATAGCCCTGACACAAAATAGATAATTCTGTCCTTATCGGTTGGGCTCTCAACTACAATGCCTCTTGTGAAGAGCCTGTATTGCGTTTAGACGTGGCTTCGTTCGCATTTATATTGGGTAAAGATAGCTCCACTTTTTATTCGCAGCAAAGGAATAGAATATACTTAGAGCGATCATATTTCTACGCTATTATGATTTGGGTCCCTTTAAGAGAAGAATCAATAGAGTGAGAAATCGTGTTCCACTATTGATTTCTTCTTCAGCTTCTTCTTCCAGATTTAATTGAGAACAAGATACATAAAATCAATTTTTCTGCAACCCATTGTATAATTTTACAACAAAAACACATGTAATAATAGGTTTTTATTTCATTAATAAAAAGAAAACATAAAATTTAGACACATCTTTATGCAAATATTTTTGTCAATTTACATGTTAAGAAATAAAATAAATATTCATTTTTTGCAGTATTACAGACGATGAATCTTTATGAATTATATCATAGTTTACGGTGGAAAGAAAGCTCCCAATTTCCATTAATTTCGTACGAGATTAAATGAGATAGTAAATTAATATAAATTAAATGAAGGCTCCGTTAGTGACTTCGAGACGTGTGATAATTACATCTTAAAAGTCTTGCGAATGAAATTTGATTAATATCTGTTAATATTATCTAAGAGGATTAATGAATTATTTATTAATTTTAGATCAGTGATGTATAAAGCTAGAGGTAATAAATATAATTCATTACTATTTTAATATAGTTTTAATCCATCATCAACCTGTGTCTGTCTTCTGCTGGACATAGTCCTCTCACAAGGCTCGTCACTGAGCACGATCTTCGGCTTTCTCATCTAAGAATTGCCTGATACTTTGCGCAAATCAGCGCTCCACTTAGTCACAGGGCGACCTATACTACACTTACCGAGGCGTGATCTCCACTCAAGAATACGTTTATCTCAACGGTTTTCGATTCTCGAATTTCGATTTCGAGAACGTGTTGAATAAAGGCCCGTTGTAGTATATCAGTAATTAATACAAAAGTATTCTAAAATTTATTAATTCCGCCAGCAAAATTAATTAAAATTATATAATTTAATCTAAAACAAATACACTTTTTGGATACATAGCATAATCAAGTGTTGTTATTATATTTGTATAGCCAACAAACTGTGAGAATTCAAACAATTTTTTAACATATTCGCCGATTCCCGTACAAGTATGATACTGCCCGTTTCAAATAAGATTGTAAGTAAATACACAGAAATATTGCTACACACATAGAAGTCAAAAATATATACTATTTAATTATTCGGGCCTTAAATATTTGTGTAATTTTTAGTAAGTTTAAATAATTTAGATCAAGCCATGATGATCTAAATTATTATATTGTATGTTCAGAGCTTAGTTTGAGGTCCATAATAGACATGGTGTTCAACTTTGAAATTATTAGATCAGGTACCCTAATAGTCGACAACCATTTGTGAATCACGTAAAAGACGTCTTGCTAAGCCCAAAATCACAACTCTTACTATTCGATATTCACAATCTCCACGATTTTAATCCAACTTAAAGTATTTAGCGTAAAACCATCGATCACCACGATTCGTCTAATACAATTAAAACAACCGATCCATACTAGCAGGGCACTTTTCAATAGTTGTTATTAGGGTGATTAATTTTACGAAAGCCTCACTAACTCAAAACTAAAAGTATTAGGATGATTTAGTATTTGCGTAATTTTTTTATTATTGATACCCGCATAGATCGGTTCATCTCTATAAATTGCGCCCTCATGCCCTATTTCTCTTAAGAACAATGGGTTAGTATAAATTATACGAAGCTTTATAAAAATGTGGAACTCTGTGACAAATCACGTCCCTGATATAGTGCCACTGCGAGCTGACGTCATCGCTACAGCTTAAATTTTCATATTTTCAACTCGAAAGCTACAGTGGCACTATATATTAAATTTAAATTCTAATTTTACTATGGACAGTATCTCTAGGATACCGAGCTATTTCTAACTGAATTTTTAAGGCAGTAATAGTATTTAAGTTTCACTATGAATCATCGAAATTAGTACAAAATAATTATAATAAATTCAATATTTTATTGTCTCGTCATAATTTAGATATTTCTAAATGAACCTTTCACGAAATCTTTATTATTTATTTATTTATTTTCATTACATTAGTTTCAATAATAAACACAAACATAATTATTAATACACTTATAATCTAATGCACTCTATATATAGTAAACACCGCGTGCAAAAATAAAAAAAATCTAATTTAAATATAATAATAGGTTATAAAATAACTATTATGAAAAAGAAAAAAATGTAATTAACGTAGAAAAACGAGCATTGAAAATTAATGGACGGAGACTTAAAGCACTTCATTAATATTGATTCTAATATCCAAGTAATCAATATGAATGATCCTAAACTAAAAAACATTAATTAGTTTTAATATAAGATTGTCTCTTTTATACCTACTCTTTATACTGTATGTGTCTCTAACTGAACATTTCATTTAATATGCAAAATAATGAGTGATCCTAAAGTAGAAAAGATTGATTAATTAATAAACACGCGTACGAATATCTAATATATTCGTTTGCCTTGTAGTTGAAAACTTGTTTTATTAGGTTTCCAATAAAAGAGGTGACATAGACCAAATTAAATACCTGTCTGTACAAACTACGTGCCAAATACCATTTCGCCTCTCAAAGTCTAATATCCAAAATGAATTTCTTAGTAGATTCCTACGCTACATGAATATCCCTGAGCATATATCAAGATTCCAAACTCCGCAGTTTGAGATATACGTTGATAGATCAACCCGTCAGAGAACTCTTTTGTGTAATATTATTCATATCTTGAAAATTTTATATGTAATACAGACAGACTAACCCACGGCTATTGGCGCTTAGTTTTCTGCCCGTGTGCCCTAAAGGCCACAGACAAAGCAACATGACTGAGCTAGTGGACAAGAAATCTGTTATTTGGCACTTTGTTCACCTGTCTGGGGTCTATAACTTCTAATCCAAATAATATAACGGTTGAAAACAAGGATATGCTATGAAAACCTTTAATGCAAACTTTGACAATGATATTTAATGTAATAAAAAATTAAATTTAAACGGCTCCCATGCATGCAAATGGAGGGCTATTTTTTTTTTGCTTTAAATATGGCATGTGCGGTATTATAGAGTATTGTAAAGAACTATTTAAGCCGCATATAAATGCATTATTGTCTATATTAATAATTGACAATTTGGTAAGCAGAGAAAATAGTTTTTATAGACCTATCTTATTTCTAGGTAAATATATCATAAAACTACACATTATATTCAGGTGATAAGTTTATTGAAGTTAAGGTAAAATCCTGTAACTCAGCAACAAATACTGAAAACTGAAAAAGGTAGAAAAAAGTTATAAGCAAGAAGTTATAGAAGTGATTAACTTTTCTAAGCATGCAGTATTTTGTGATATATTTCCAACATGGCTTTAAGTTGAAAATCGTTGCTCTTATATACAATTTTTTTACAATTACTTTCATAATGTAAAGAATTATTATTAAAAATAAATATGTTTAGAAAGAACTGTCCTTTATTTTGAACATTTTACAAGTCTTATCTTAAACGTACAACCATTATTAAGTAGAAATTAAAAAAAAAGTTATCTATATATTAATATGTGAAGCAAAAACTTTGTACCAATTTTTACTAAATTGAGCAGATGGAGGAGTATGAAATTTGGTACACTTATAGTTTATACG
The DNA here is from genome assembly GCA_036320925.1 of Automeris io. Classification (NCBI taxonomy): domain Eukaryota; kingdom Metazoa; phylum Arthropoda; class Insecta; order Lepidoptera; family Saturniidae; genus Automeris; species Automeris io. The sequence continues at coordinate 3,616,738 of JAUDJH010000018.1, forward strand.
GAGAAGGAGTAGAGAATGCAATTTATTTTCATCAATCATACATAAAAAATACATTTGATCGATAAAAAACATTACACACACTGCATGCATTTGACACACCCACACCCACACACACACACACACACACCCACACACACTCTTTTGTTTATGGTTACAGTCAGTGGTCAAATTGAGGATAGATAATATTGTTTATCTGTCTATAGTCCTACTGAATGTCAAACATAACCTATAGTTGATATTTGTGCTTTATATGGTAACGATGATTATGTTATGATTTTACTTTAAAAGTGCCTAAGTGTAAAGGAGTAATGTCAAGGTTCCCAAAAATCCTTTTCTTATGTCGTAGCAAACTAATAATTTCGCGTGATCTCCATTTGCCACAAACGACTAGTGCATATATAAATAACAATAAAGGTCGATTAATAGAGGTCAGGACCAATTGTAATTAATAATTTTCTATAATAAAATTCTCTTGAACTCCCCGTCGCGTTATAGATCTTTTTTAGTATTACTATGTCGAGAGTCCCAGGTGGCCAAACTATAACAAACTTTCTTGATATTATGAGATGAACTTTTAAACTTTCTAGTGTACGCGAATGGCTTTCATTTTTAAGTTTTACTCAAATTGACTTTTAAAATTATTATGTTGGTAATTTTACTTTTAAATTAATCTTTCTCAGAAATCTAATGTAGATAGTCAAATCTTGAGGCCGAGACTTTATTTTTTTTAAAACACAATTTATTCTTTAAAGGATTGTAATGGCCGATTTTAGGCAGTAGTTAAAACGAACTTAATTTTAACTTGAGCCGATTTGGAAGCTCCTATTTTAATGGCTGCTCCCGATACAATTCATCGCGTACAGCGCCGCGCTCTTACTTATAGGTTGGCTTTTGGTAAACAGGAGGTACTCAGCCCTCTTCGTATCTCCTGAATAAGCCCCTACCTCAGTCCAATATGCCTGGGCGAGAGGGATGCATAACTAGGTACTTATAATTACACAGTATCTTTATCTAGCAGATAAATCGTAAATAAAAATGTCCTCATTAGGATTAACCTTGTATAATACACAGAATTGCATGTTGAAACAAATTTACACACTTCTATACTAAAATGTATAAAGTATCAACGTAAATCGCGTTAGAAACGAAGAGATACTTAGAACGGTTGGTTTGATAGATATTGTCATTGACAGTATGCACAAAAGCATACTTCGATGGTTCGAACACGTAGAGAGGATGGGTGATGAAATGAGGACGAAAAATATATACATTATGAATCTGAAACTTACCTACACAACCAAAAATGTTTATAGAGTGTAATGACAAAAGATATAGCCAACAATGTATCTCTGCTCACCGTGAAAGGGATATGACGTAACGATATATTGTTATTTATTAATATATTACTGACACTAACAAAGTACACAAGTTTTTAAAGTGAATCACTTATAAAAAAATATGTATTCAGTGCCGTAAATAGAAAAACATTTAAAGGGCAACAGTTTATTCCTTTTTTTTCTGAATTATGATTCTCTTTTTTTCGTGTAAACATAAACTTGTCAAAAACTCTCCACAGAATGTATTAAATATTTTGCCAAAGGTCAAGTTTACTTACTCTTAGGCTTGAAAAGTAAAAGTTTCGATATTATAACATAAACTTTCGAGAATCAAAATCTTTCCTTTATTATAACAGTGAGATATGTATTTTCTTTCATTCTTTCAATTTCTTTCATCATTTTATATAATACAAGATTGAAATCACTTTCTTTTTATACGGAACGGAGATATACATTATCTTTTATTTTTCTGATTTCCTTCTCCATTTCATACAATGATAATAATGGGTAACATAAAAAGTTTAATTTTCCAACATTTCTTACAATAACAACGTACATTAATCAAGTATAAATTCTTTATTTTTACATTGATATTCTAGTAATGTAAAAATAACTTGTTGGAATATGAAACCGCATTTATAATTCTTTTAATGCTTATTCAGCAGCAGAGTTCAGTAATCCTACGAAAGGGACGACTCCACACTCGAATATGTAGTCAGTATTTATAAATTATATATATTTTATTTTTGATTTATAGAACCAGACGAACAATAAAGAGGATTTTTATAAATTCAACTCGTAGAATAATACTTTCAAGCTCACTACGATTTCCGACAGAAATCATATTTATAAAAACATAGTAGGTGCATTAATTTTACAATAGTAGACGAAGATTTGCTTTTAAATAATAGTTACCTACCTGGTGCCTGGTTAGTTACCTGGTAGGTGGTAATCTAAACATGATTGAACATTACTCTCTAGATAAATAATAATAAAATAGATCGGGTGAACACGGTTACTTTGATGGATAGCGCCTCGGTTAAGTAAGAGTTTTAGGGTGTTTACATACTGCATTCGTAAAAATATAATACGTTCCGAAATACCCGTAGGATTATTTGTATGGTAACTTATGCACTGCATCCGTGATCCGATTTATATCCGTCTTTTTTTTATACACTAACTTGACAAAGTAGCTACAGTGCACCTAATGATAAGTATAGTGTAGTCCAAAAATGAAAGCGACCATCAAAGGATGAAAATCCGTTGATAGTCTCCGTCGTCATGTCGTCTCACATATACCACGACTGAAGGTCTCTAAGTATATGAGTTACTGGATATAAATTCATTTTTTTAATTTTTGGCAGTCGAAGCTGCTCGCGTCCGTAGGTTTTACCCTAGTTTCCCTACACGTGACTCCTGGGTGGTGCTAAACGAGCAGCAGCGAGGTGGTAGGGCGTCGGTGCCCGTCTGGATAGCGACCACAGTACATGAATGTAAAGCCCATCATAGTGACCAGTTTCGGCTTGTCGCGTTTCGGGATCAGCTTGTGTATATCCAGTAGCTCATATACCTAGAGACCTTCAGGCGTGGTATATGTGGGCCGACATGACGATGGAGACTATCAATGGATTTTCATCCTTTGATAGTCGCTTTCGTTTTTGGACTACACTGTACTTACCATCAGGAACATTGTAGTCACTATGTCGAGCCAGTGATAGCTGATCCCGAAACGCGACAGGCCGTAGCGAGTCACTATGACCCAGTTCGGGAAATCGCTCTACCACCATAAAAATATAATTATATGTTATTCTCTGATTAATGTCAGAATATTTACGCACTTAAGTAGCCATGGTATTATTTAATTAATTTACGTTCGAGCATTGCGTACGAACTGAATCCGTGTTATATCCGAGAAGCGGGTCGGACGGTGAGGAAGAAGGAATAGTAAAGAGACTCGGCATGGTGTCCACAAAAGATTTAAGATGTTTTTTTATTATTCCTATAATATATTTAAATACAATGATTAAAACCTTATTTGATTGTGACATAAAACCTATTTTAATTGTCACCTCTTTTCTATATATAGTAATATTGTATTTTTTAAATTTAGAAGTAGATTATCGTTTTTTGTTTTTTTGTCGTCAAATATAACAAAATATGTAAAATAATAACAACACGTAAAATTTATTTAATCGTCGCCTTCAACGCAAACAACAATTATCCATATATTTGATTCCATTGTTATTCTCGCATTGCATAGTTTTCTAGATCTTTATTTTGACATCGAAATTACTTTTGCCGAGTTGTTGGGCTGTGGTTGGTGTGTGTCTTCCAGCGAGCGTGTTCACACCATACGATATTGGGTCCTTTAAACGAAGCGTGAAGAAATACTTATGCAGGTCGGCATGACAGCTGCGACTAACGATAGGTTTTTTTACTGTTTATAGCCGCTGTGGTTTTTGGACTGCACTATGATAAGGTATGATAAGGGGGGGTGTGTTCACTGTGGCGTTTCAGGGTAAAAAAAGGTAGTGTGTAGACCCCCTAACGCTTATTCAGTGTTAGATCTTTGAAAGATGCCAGTACTGCCAAACGTGGCATATCACGAAGCTAATTCAGTTATTCAAGTAATCCCACGCGATCGGATAACAATGTACGTGGGAGGGAATTATGTACTTCACATTACATGTGGGAGTACCAAATTCCTCTATTAATATCTTATGTTATTTTTAATGTTTATTCTATAACAGTTTTATTTTTTTTATAATATATATTTGTGGCTGTGCTGGCCTAGTGAATAAAAAGCCAGTGGTAGACTTGAGGGAGTCTGCTTCCCGGATGAGAGGGAGGTCGTGCGCAGTATCTAGTACGCCGCCTGAGAGGTTTTTTTTTCTCGAATTTACACGTGTTGGTTGACCGGGAAAGGTCTTCACAACTTACCATAACCGTGCGGGACTTAACCAGGCGGGATCCGCCTGAGAGGTATTGGAGCCGTGGGCTCTTTATACCCACCCCACCCAGAGAGGAAGTCTGAATAATGCCGTTCGCTCCCCGGCGACAGGACGAATTTGGTTTCCAAGCCCGGGTGGAGTGATTAGAGGGACACCCCGGGGGTTTTTAGTCAGTAGGACTAGTAGTCTGTAGTCTGTAGTAGGTGTAGTCTGACACACCGGGGCGTTGCCTTCACAGCAACCCATATGGTCCAATGTAGGATTTTCCCCCGGATTACAAATAATAATAAAAATAAGAAGCCGGTTTATGGATACGGAAACGCGATATGTTCGAAAGAGGCACGTCTCTGGATTTTACTGGATTAAGTACAGACTTAGGAATCACATGCCTACCGATGAACGAAAACATTATGAAAAAGCTCGTATGATATCTAATAAGATTGTCATGTGTAAGTGCTCTGAGTACTTCGTTCTATAGCTACTGATTAGGTTAGCAAGAATATAAGCGCAAAGTGAATATAAGCACTTCTGTATTATATCCCTGCTCACTCCGAAATGGATATATTGTGACGATATATTAATATTATTATTTTATAATGGCTATTAAAGTATTTATAATAACTATAAAAGGGGAAGTTCAAAATGTTCATTTATTTTATATATTGGTCGATAAGTGACTACGCACTATACCTAAAAGAAAGTATAAATATACGACGCACTTATATCCATGAGAGTAAAAAAATTGAAAGAAAATTTCAAAAAGTTAAATATCAGCATAATTTATGTTCTCGACCTTTGTAAAAGCATTAGAAATGTTATAGATTCGTCCATGTATAAAATAACTTTGGAACTTTTTTATGATTGGTTGATGGAATCCATGAATTTCTATTTAGTTTGAGTAGAACCTGATAAATTAATATCCAATTTCCGCAAAGACGTGCCAAATGTCAGCCTATGCCAATATTCCGATTTACCGAATACGTCATATCAATTGAGGTTTAACATTTCGTTTTCTTGAACAGATTTAGTATCACTGAAGTTGCAAAGGATAATTTAAACGAATGTTTTACAATCTTTTTTTTTATTATTTATAGACGAACGCTTGACCTCAATCACACCTGGTGGAAGGTGAAAATGAGTTCGATGATGAAACGTGATCGCCTAGCAAATGCCTATTCACTCTTCTCTTAAAGACTCCCAGGTCATAAGATCGAGGAAATATGGCCGCTAGAAGCATATTCCACTCCTTAGCCGTTCGCATGATGAATGTAGAAGCGAATCTTTATGTGCGGATATAAGGAACATCCACCACATACGGATGGTATCCGATGCGACGTCTAGTGGTTTTGTGGTGGAATGGGTCTGGTGGAATCAAAGAATGTAGTTCCTGAGAACACTCCCCACCGAGCAACCGGTAAAAGACCGAGAGGCAGGCAACTCTACGTCGATCTAAACTTCTGATTCGTGTCCTTGGTGGCCTTGTGGGTAAGGAGTCGGTATTCATGTGTGAAATTGCAAATAATCATACATTCGAATTCCGGCTCGTACCTGTGGGTTTCTTAGATCAAATGCGAACTTATGCGATACATGCTCACTGGTGAAGTAAACCATTGTGAGGAAACTAACATGGTATCTAATAAGAATATCATGTAAGTGCCTTGAGCTCGGTGATCAAATCTTTCTTCACTGCGGTTGGTCGTTAAGAAATACCACTATGAAACTACAAACTAACCTACATATATAGGTTCGCAAAATAATCCTGTTAGCGAAAATATTGGGGGCTATATTTCATCATCACTCAAAAACAGTCTTAGAGATTGATCGAGCCACTTAACAGCAGTTTTGTGCACGGGGCGTTGGTTCTATTTGTCTTGGCTCTTAATAATATTTAGTTTTCTTTTCAGAATAAAAAATGTTGTTTTCCACTATTTCTATATCTTGCAGACTGTTATGTATTTTTACTGCAATAGTAATAAAGATCAACAGTGTATTTTTTTGCCGAAAGACAAAATAATTAATCAAACTACAATTCTGTAATCTTTAATAATATAATATTTACGATTATTATCATTAGTTATTATAAATTTTGCAAAATAATGGTAAAAAATTTCTTATAATAATTATATCATCACGCTATATTCCTTTCAGTATGAGCAGAGTACATTAGTATCTTTTTTTTTTTGTTATCCCGGTAGGAATCTCTACGGACCGTCAGGGGAAGTGGTGAGGGCCACTTCCTCCGGTGTGTCGGACCTGCCCCGACCAAAACCACCGGGTGCCAGCACTGCCCTCTCTTCGCCTTCGCCGAGCCTGGGAATCCGAATACTTCCGACGGCTCGGCGGGCGTTGGCCTTTGGGCAGGCCTCCTCTCGTGGAGGGGGATTTAAACCCCTCGCCTCCTCTCTGTACTGGACGGGGACGCCCTCAACGTCACCCGCCCAGGTACATTAGTATCTACTTTGCGCTTATATGTCGTCCCCACCGTGACCAGTAGCGCCGCTGATCGCCGTTCTCAAAGCACTTACAGATGAAATTTCTACTAGACGCCAGGCGGATTTCCTCACGACATTTTCCTTCACCAGAAAGCATATATAAAATATTTCTTGACTTTTTTAAATACACACAAAAAGGAAAAAATATATCACCACCAATAAACGTGACAATTTAGTTGACATACGATCTGAATCTATAAAATGAAATTCAGTTTATAATGTAGATAATTACTAGAATTATTTGTATAAAAAATAATGTTCTGGTATTATTTTATAAAAAACATGAAACATAAACGAAAGTTGTTTACGGAGTTTATGATGTATGTCCTTTATGGAGCGTCAGGATGTGAGGGCCGCCTCCCTATGTGTCGGACTCGCATCGACTAAAACCCCCGGGGTATCCCACCTTTCACCTACCAGGATCGAGGGTACAACTGGGGCCTTATCCTCAATACCCGGCTAGGCGTGCGGCTTTTGTAAGACCTCTATTCACTTGAAGAGGGGTGGTGTAAAGAAACACCCCTTTTTTGCCTCTGCGATTTTGGAGCAGTACGCGGAAGCACATCGCGTGCCGCTCGCATCTTTGTTAGGTGACATACTCCCTCAAGTGTGCTATCCGTTGCTGGAGTTATAGACGGACATTTCTAATGAATGCCGCTCTACGGCGTCCCGTTCGTGAGAGGCAGCTTGCGGCCTGGGAAAACATTGCTGTGGATGATAAAGCTGACACCTCCCGCACCCGCTCCGCCGCTTCTTTCTGCGCTAGCACTTCTTCGCAGAATCGAAGTACGGCTCTCCATGCACACTGGCTGCCGACACTTGGAATAAAAGTCGGCAGCGAGAAGTCTCCAACCACATCACGTTAACTATGCCCTTATTCGACTTATGTATAAATAACTGAATGATAATAAATATATTATATATTTTGTAATTCCCATTCATAACTTTATATTCCTGACACGGCAAAATGTAATTATGTTTACCTCTTACAAACAACATGATATCTCCCAACAAGACGTTATACATATTTCATGTGACGGTTCTACTGTAATTAATATAAGGAAAGATCAAGAAAACTCGAGCGTTTATCTGCACGGCTGGTTTTAAACAGACAAGCCATGTCTCGCGTGTCACGGAATGTTGTCGTAAGCAAATAAAATCAGGATGCTTATTCTAGTCTACACCCTCCGCCTCACATCCCCTTCATGTAACTTCGAATATTTGGACTTTTAACTTGTGCCTAGTGGAATTGGCAGACTATCTAGGTGGTTTAATCTATATATCTGATTACATATTGGTTAACTAAAGTTTCAGCTATATAATCTGAAAAGTAATTTATAGCATTTTTCATCAAATAAATATTCAATGTGATTCTTTAAATTGACACAGCATTTTTGTTTATGAACCGATTGCAACAAATTGAATCACTAAGTACGTGAAATTTACCACAACACTTTAGTAAAAATCACATCTAAATTAAGCTAAGACATTTCTGAGATTAGATCGCATAAATACACAAACAGAAAAATCTAACATTCATTGTTGAGGGTTCAATTGCGTTAATAAAAGCCCCCAATAATATTTTTTCTCATATATCTTCCAAGTAATACAGACAGTGATGAGTTACACTTTTATTAGTACACCTTGATTGATAAGACCTTCATACACCTCCCTACCCTCCTTATGATCTGTAATCGTAGTGTTAACACTTGTAATACTATCGTATCAATCTTATTTTAATATTGATTATTCGTATTATTACTAACATGAAATAAAACTGTTTCAGTATTGTTTTAGCAAACGAATTTAATCATGTTCCGTGAATGACTTCATCAAAGTGTCTGTGTAAACCATCATAAAAGTAACTAGTAAAGTAAAAGTAGTAAAGTAAGTAGTAGTAAGTAGTAGTATTTTTAGGACGCCATTGTGCGAAATATAAAAGTAACTTTGAAACAATACTTTTGATGGAGAATATAGATAGGTTACAAGATACATAATGATATATTCCAAGCTTCTAAAATGTTCTTCGCTTCATGGAAATTAAAATTACTCAAACATAAAACTAATATATCCAAACACTTCACAGTCTTATTTGAGTTTCCATGTGTTTTATTGTTTAAAATTTTCGAACGATTCCGGCAAACAATTTCCACAAACTCCCGATTGTTTTCGAAATACTGATGAAAATTCAAATGTATTGTAGAAACGTAAAATGAAATAATGTAAGAACGTAACATCACCGTAATTTGTGTGATTAATATATAGGAATATAACAATTCTGAAATATAACTTTTAATGTTTGAAAAATGTTTCTCAACGTTGTTTCATTTTTGGCGGGCATAGACAACATAACATTCGATAAAGGATAACTAAAAAGATAAGTGTAAAATGTTAAGATTGGCGTAACATGGCGACGTGATATTCCGAAAACTTATTTCTATTCTATATCTTTTTCAGTTTCTATTAGCATTATCGTTTATCAAATATTACTTTGTTTAGGGGGTATATATATATATATATATTCTCATTTCTATTCATCATATGAGCTGTAGAATGTACACTGCTTAAAATCTCAAGGTAACTACTTCTGCTCTTTGACCTGTAATCAATGTTACACAGCCTCGCTGCGCCCTTGCGGGCAGGCATTGCTTTTCCACAACGCTTAACTAATATCTCCGGTTCTACTAAACCAAACGTGACTAAACATAGCCCATACTTTAAGTTGGATAATCTAAATTAATATTACCCCAAAACCGTGAAAATACCTTCATTAACATGCCTGTAAGAATAGGAATGTAGAAAAAAGATTTTTTTCTAAAATAGACCGCATAACGCTTGAGGGAGCGCGTCGCCCAACTTATCCAGGCGAGAGCGGTGTGTGACGTGTTCCCGCACACCGCTCTAAGACTACTTATGAGGAGAGCGATGGGTGGCCCTTTACTTAGCCCCTCGTAAACACAGAGGTGAGGCCTACCGAATAGACCAGACGTCGTCGCGGGCCGGAGAAGTGGACGCTGCTGTACCTCCGGTCCCGGCTAGACGGAGAGAAGGAACACCCCGGGGTTTTAGTCGGTGCAAGTCCGACACACCAGGGGGCGACCCTCATCGCCCTCTGAGGTCCGTCAGGGACTTCCACCGGGTTACAAAAAAAAAAAGACCGCATAAGAAAGTTTAACACCGTTGCAATTTATAACAAAGGTAATTTACAACATAGATTCTTTGTAATCTATCCAATTTTACTTGTAACTCCGTCACACTTCGTTAAGAGGGGGATGAATATGTAAATGTTGCTCGATACGAGGCTGAAAGCCGTGAAAGGTGCGCCACTTAAGTTGTGACGCAATGAGATGTTACGCGACTTGACATCATAACGTTTATGTGCCATTTGTTACCATTTACGAGTGCTACTGGTGTCAAAGATATGAATAAAAAAGATATGGGTTTCACACCATCGTATTTGTTTTTTAAATATTTTTTTCTAGTTGGCTGGCAAAGCACTACACCTGATGCTAAGCTCTGCAAGTCTAAAAACCAACTGCCTCTACCGAGACAAAATAAAATTTAAATATATATAATAAAGTATCAGTTTCTATCTCATTTATGAACAGAGATGTAATAATAGATCCGAGAGCCTCAAGAGGGAGAGCATCGAGCATCGACGTAGAGTTGCCTGCCTCACAATCTTTTACCGGTTGTATAATGGAGAGTGTTCTCAGGAACTGCATTCTTTGATTCCACCAGCCCCATTCCATCACAAAACCACTAGGCATCGTGTCGGATACCATCCGTATGTGGTGGATGTTCCTTATATCCGCACGAAAAGATTCGCTTCTACATTCATTATGCGAACGGCTAAGGAGTGGAATAAGCTTCCAGCGGCCATTTTTCCGCGATCTTATGACCAGGGAGTCTTCAAGAGAAGAGTAAATAGGCATTTGTTAGGCGGATGCGGTTCATCATCGGACTCATCTTCACCTTCCACCAAGTGTGATTGAGGTCAAGCGTTCGCCTATAAATTAATAATAAAAAAAAAATAACACTAGTAGAAAAGTGAAAATTATGAGAAATTGACGTAACGTGTCGACGTGATATATCGAAAGCTTATGTCATTTTTTTATATTTTGTAATTTTCTATCAGCGTTATCCTCAGTATAGAAAACCTAAAAATAATATCAAATGTATTATAGCATAGTAGAATGTCATTTATCAAAATCATTATATTCTACAAACTATAAACGCAAAAATGGCACAATTGTGATGGGTACATACGTGGTACATTGATTTTCTATGATTTCAACGAGATTCAAGAAGCATTTAACTTTACTGATAATGTTTTTAATGAATCTATATGTAAATAGGATTCTTTAAAAGAAGAGTGAATGTGCATTCTTTGGGACTGTCCCCAACAACATCTTCGCCTTATACCAGGAGCGACTAAGGTCATTTGTCTGTCTGTTAGTAATAAAAAAATAGGAAAAAACATTAAAGAAAATCTGGGATAAATAAAATGAAGCAGTGTAATACAAATTAACGATTAGATACCCTGTTTCTGTTCTACTGTGAAAGTTTTTATAAGTATAAAAATAAACTACCGATACTCACAGTAAATACAGAGTTCGAATAATAAACACTATTATTTATGCGAAGGGAAGGCGCTAGTTCTATAAAGTATTGTCATAATAAATAAAGGATAAACAAAAACTGTTGTTACGTGCCCAGAGTCGAAGACTGGAGTTTAAGCAGCTAAAACTTTCATAAATAATGATGTTTTTCTATAAAGTTTCCGGAAGTATATTAAGGTTGAACAAAGTGTTTTTAATAGTTGTTTTTCAAACTATTTTGCTATTTTATCTACTGTTTAACGTTCCCGACATTAAAAGAGGAAAACAAACTCAATCACTTTGCTATCCAACACTTTGTCAAGATCTTTTTTTTTTAGAAACGCGTAGATATATCCAGGTGAATGTTGATATTCAAATTAATGCGCTACGTTGGTCAGCGAGGCGAAGCCGAGTCTTGTAATTATTAAAGCTCTCGGGTATTGTACGATCTTTTTCATTACACTTGCGAGGAAAAATAGTCTCGTATTATAAATTGTTAATTATTTAAGTAATTACTAAAAGCAAAATTCTCATAGTTTGGCAAAAACTAGCGTTTTGTGCCTCACTTAGTATTTCTGACAAAGTCAAACTTACGTCTTGTTCTCTGACACTACTTAAAGTCATCAGACTACTTATGTAATCAGAATTAAATTAATAATCATTTTTTAATTGATAATTTTTGCCTTGACTTGCGTGAATTGATCCCTCTCTTTCGCACACAGCTTGACTTATATGTGGGAAGTTAACTCGTTACGAGGAATTCTACTCTAATTAAAAGATATATTACGTAGAAAAAAGATTACAATATTTTTTGTCCTATATTTTTGCATAGAAAGACTTTTTTAGCTAGCTTGTTTATACAGTATGAAATTGTTATCATTACTCCGAAGGTATTATTACTTTAGCTCATAATTTAGATAATTATGAGTCTACAAATGATGATATATATGTGCTACTGTAAATTGTGATGAAAAAACAATAAAAAAGACAACAGCATACAGGTAAGTAGCTTAAAAAACAATGAGTATAAATTCCTTACTGTGTCATTATTAAAAGCGACGTTAAGAAATTTAAATTAGACCTTTTCTCGCTCTTCATCAGATAAGTTGAGAATTGTGTTGTCAACTGAATTTAACATCGTTACACAGAAAGTAGAATGAGTAAAATCCTTTTCAAGTCTTTTATATATTATTTGCAAATTAGTATTATCATTAGTAGTAGGGCGATTGTCCTAACTGGGTCGTGATTATAGCACACAAGTGTAGAGACCGTCATAGTAACTCGCTTTGGCCTGTCGCGTTTCGGGATCAGCTTATGTATATCCAGTACCTCGTATAACTAGAGACATTCAGCCGTGGTATATGAGGGCTGACAGGTCGATGGAGATCATTAATAGATTTTCATCCTTTGATGGTCGCTTTCGTTTTTGGACTACACTGTACTTACCATCAGGTGGACTGTAGACACTATGTCAAGCCAGTGTAAAAAAAAAGTTGGTAATAGATTTATGGCTACAGTTCGTACCCTTAGCGCAATATGTACACACAATGACTTATGACATTTTTATTTTGCCATTGGATGACACTATAAATATTCTTTCAGTTTTTTTTTTATTCTGTTTTTTTTTTTGGGACTTTGGATCAGGCTGACCATGTCAGTCCCATAATCACACTATGTAAATGCTAATTCAACAATGTATATGTGAGTCTACAGAGCATCTCAGCTGCGCAAGATGTTTGCTCAGCTAAGACGCTCTGAAATAGACCCACATCAGACCTGTTCAAACCAAATTGTTTATACATTATTTCTCTCATAGAAACGCTCCGAACACATTCCACCAAGAAATGGTGTATGTCTTCTGGGACTCCACAGAGCTCGCAATTCTTTCAGTTTAAAAACAAAAAACTGAAATGAATAACGTAGGTATCAGAAAAATAATGAAACCCTCATAAAAATTAACAAACAATTAATAATAAATTTTATTATATAGTCACGCTATATCCCTTGCGGGGTAAGCAGAATTACATTAGTGGCCGTATCCACTTACTGCTTATATGTCGTGCCGAAAAAATTACAATCATAAATAACGTAAACCGTCTCACAAACCACTCAAATTTATTAAAAGTGGGGTTAACATACATTTGCAGGAATTTTTTTAGCTACTAACTGTTCTTAGAAAGCTTTTCTTAGATTTTTTCGAAGCTACAAATATATATTGGCGTAACTTGAAACGGTTATAACGTAATGATTTATTATTTCTGCTGAGCATCGCAAATGTATGGTTTTATGAGCGTAGTCTCTTACAACCTGGAATTCGCATTTGTTGAAAATGTTCGATTCTTATTTATGGATTTGCTAATATTACAAATGTTTTTGCCAAGGAATTCCTGAATTATTCTTTAATAATACTAAAAGTTTTCTTACAGTGTTTTTTTTTATTTTCGCATCCGATGGTAGATACAGTGAAGTCTAAAAACGTTAACAACCACCAAGGTACGACAATTCATTTACTTCAGGTTTGTACAGCTGCCGCCGCAGTCTTATTCAGATTGCTTCTTCTCTGTTAGGGGTGGGTGTAAAGAGCCCACGTCTCTAAGCCTTTATCACGGGCGGCGCGTCGTACAGTGAGCATCATCTCCGACTCCTCCAAGCAGCAGATTCCCTCAAGCCTACTGCCCCGTCGGGACCCTATTACTTTTTGTTTATTGAAGGTTTAATTTAAATAAGGAAAATAATTTTTGGCTAATTTTTTACTTAATATTTGTCAGTTTAAGATGTTTCGTGATGAGCTGTATTTTTTGTTCAATAAAATAAATTTAAAAAAAAAAATCAAAGTATAATTGTGTAATAATATATTATGATTTTTTTATGGCATAAGAAGAATACTCTGTTAAATAAAGATTCATAAATAAAGGCAGAATTTAATGTTTAGTTAATATAAACAATTACAATATAGACCACTATATTATTGTATAGGAAACATGTTTTAAATATTCGGCAATTCTTTACATTGTTTTAAGCCAGTTTCTCACATTTTCAGTTTGTGAGTACCTTTCGAGAAGGGGATTCTATGTTCATCTTTAGTCATGCTCACGTCCCGAATGTCCCAAGAGAAGCGAGGATACATTTCACTTCCATTGTACACGGGACTATCTCTGGAGATACCTAGTACCAGATCAGATCGAGTTTCTATTCCGCCTGTTTTTAGCGACAGCATGTTTTCAAAATTGTTTTCGAATGATTTATTACGATCTTTTTTTGTTTATAATGACAAAAAAGATACACAATATGTATACGAGAGGAAGTAAGAGATGAAGCCGGCCATGATTTACGTACCCAGATCAAATAATTCTGATGACCAGAATTCTGATGCTTGGTAAAGTCTGGATTACCCAGTATCGACGAGATTGCATAAAGGAATAGATAAATGTGAAAATAGTGAAAGAGGTTACTAAAATTTCTCTCGCTCTACTACTCTCTCTCTCTCTACTAAAATCTCTAAAATCTGTTTAGAACAATAGGAAATCTGCGTGATGATATAGAAGTAGATAGAAGTTTGATTTAAGACCAACAGGTAAAGAATCTGGTTGAGTGTGTATTGAATGGATAAATAGATCATATTTGTAGGGTCATAAGGTTTTTTTCTTTCATTTTATTTATTTAAGAGACTTTTACGACATCAGAAGGTGTACAATCTATATTTATGTTATAAAGTGGTAATGTTTGTTTGTTTGTATATGATACTACTATTGTAGGCTACATACCTATTTCATTTAAAAACTTTCTTCACCAATATTTAGAATATAGAAGCAGAAGAACTTATGGGTGAACATACGGGTGGATCAGTATGCTCTTCTTACGAGAAACTTAATTATACGACAGCGAAGCCATTCGCGTGCAGAAGCTAGAATTAGAGCAGTTGAAATCCAAAAATTCAATTACTTTATTCCTTGTACCTTTCGTCGTCACTTTTACCAGAACTGTGTTGACTCAACTTAAAGCCTATGTATAATACTTAATATGGTAATATATATACATAGGTATACATAACACATTTAAATACGAGCGCGTGACGACGGTCACTGTGTGACGACACTGTCCAAGAGCCTACATAATATGCATTATTAGACGTAAAAAGTTGTTAACATTTCTTTTTTCTTATGTTCCAGGAGGGCAAACAAGCGAACAGGGCATCTAATGGCAAGCAGTAACTCACCCATGGACAACTGCAATACAAGAACTGTCATCATTGCGGTGCTTTAAGAGCGTTTTTCATTCCGTTTTGGAAAATCCCCATTTCATATTTCATTTCATAATACGGGTAAGTATGTTTACCCATAGTTGTTAACATATCCAAGGTTTTATAATGTCATTGATTAAAATTAACAACACTAAAGCAAGGTTAACAAATTGAGGACTCCCCGTAAAACCGGATTGCGGAGAAAACGTATTAAATAGATTGAAGTAAAAATGGACGGGCAAAGGCTAACAGTATGTAATGTAATTTTCAGGCGACGCGCCAAATCCAGGACTTGGCACTGTTTTCAAATGACATATTTTTAAAGTCTTTTGTTACAGTTTTAGGTTAAATACGCGCAGTTGCGTAAATCGCCTATTAATATGTTAAGCTCCTTTCAGAGTCATAAGTCACATCATCCATTCGTCAGTTACGCGTCCCATTACAGAATACAATAAAAAGTCCTTAACTTATTAAATAGCTCATATTATTTCTCATAGAACAGTTTCAATGCAATTCAAAGTCAAGTGTAGTGTAAGAAATTACATAAAGAAATATAATTTATTGATAAAATTAATTAGAGTTATACAAAATTCAAATTAGATTTACAAAAACTCAGTTGGTTCAGGGTCCTGTAATGAGATTCCACGGACGAGAGGTTATACTATCTATAACAGCGTCTTTGAAGAAAAATGCCCAAAATTTCTTCTCTTCAAACTTGTAAATTTTCTTTTACTAAAATTAACGAAAATGACATAATTATACATTGATTTTTTTTTATTTGGTTCACAAACCGGACATCACACAACAACATACAAAACTTAAAACAATAATACGAAAGGTGTGTCTTTAAAAAGATAATCCCTTTTGATCAATTACGTCCAGTTTCAGAAATGCTCCTTAAATTTATAAATACTTTTTAATACTAATTAAACTTCAATTGCATATAAAATGATACCGTCTAAACGCATTGTAAAATTTTAGGTATCTGAAACTGAGTGTAAGTATTGCAAAATATTATATTTTTCCATGATAATATCTTATGAAGTTACTTAAAAAATACAATCTTTCAAACATACTGTCGGTTTGGCGGATTGCCAAGTTTCGAATACTAAATGTCAGTGAACTAATCCTGTATTTCTATGATCTGGGACACACTCCCGAAAGTCTTTGGAGATTTCCAATAAAACTGTATAGTGCACGGTCTTTGCTTGATTTAACACATTCATACCCACTGGAATCCCATTAGAGATACCGGACTTTGAAATTGTACATCGGTTTCCACAAATCGCATTAAATCAGCCACGTTACGCTTTATATATTGAGGCAGCTTCAACTGCTTTAAAAAGCAATTGGATTACTTTTATCTGCAGTGACTACATAACGTTTTTATTTAATTTCTCTGTCAATGTAGAGGTAACGAAAATATTAAACGGTTGTTATTTGTTGTTTTTGTGTTCCCTCAGTATGTAAGCTGTGTAATATGAAGGTGGCAAGTCTACCATAGTTATTCGTTTTGGCCTGCCGTTTCACAAAATAGCCCCAAACAGGTGATGGGGATAAATATTTTTATACATTAATAAATATAACTCTATTGTTTAAAATGCAATTGATCATCTTGTTCTATGCTTTGGCCTGTCAATATAAATTTAGTGCCCGTGATGTCCTAGAGGATAATGGCCCGGATTCCATGCACGGCAAAGCGAATGCTTGAAATTCCGAATCCTGAAGAGTACTTCTGGGTTTTTTTAGATTACGTACGGATAAAGACACCGGTGAAGGAAAACATTCTGAGGAAATCCGCATGACATCTAACAGAAATATCCTGTATAAGTGCCTTGAGAACGGCGATCAGATGTTGTTATTGATATAATAATAATATATCGTCGCGCTATATCCCTTACAGGGTGAGCAGAGATACAATAATGACTGTATCCACTTTGCGCTTATATGTCGTGCTGAATGTGACCAGAAGCGCATCTGATGCCTTTCTCAAGGCACTTACACATGATAAATATATATATGATCTACATTTACTGGTTACGGGTATATGTTAATGTATGTCATTTAGAATGCGCGTTAACAAGTGCGCCCAAAGCATAGAGAGGTAAGGCACTGATGTAGGACTAAACACTTGAAAAGCATAGATGGACAAAATATAACACAGCTCTACAAAAAAAAAAAAATTTTTGTGTTGCCTTGGATATTTTTGCAAATTTTTATGTTTTCGAGTAGCTAAATTACGAATATATTCATGAAAATACTGAATGTGCTCTTTTTTTTATGATTTTTACGTATCTTATATTTTGAACAATTATCAGCTTGTTAGTACTAAAATTTGTTTTCCCAGTCCTGATTAAGCTTCTGCGCAATTTTTTTGCGCATACAAACATCACTTGATCTCCACTCTCAGACTCCTTGCTCCGCAAAACAGCTGATAACTCAGTTATTTGATAATATTGAAGTACTTACACGTGAATCTGGATAAGTTGTCATATGTTAATATTTTGATTCAATTGCTGCGTGTTCATTCTAATATATTTGTCTTGTCTTTTTAAACATGAGTTCGTCACGAAGAAAGTGTAAATATAGTAGTGATTTATTTTGTTATATTTGTGGTATTTATATATTAAAAAAACAAAAACGAAATATCGCAGACTTTGTTAAGGAGACTTATGCTGAATATTTCGGTTTTAAAATGGACAAATTAGATAAATCATGGGTTCCGAATAAAGTTTGTAAGTCCTGTGTTGAGTCTTTGCGGTTGTGGAAAAAAGGAGAACGTTCTGGATTAGACTTTGGTATTCCTATGATCTGGATGGAGCCTAAGAATCATGTCGATGATTGTTACTTTTGCGTAGTAGATGCTAAAGGTTTTAATCGAAACCAAACGTGGAGATATCCAGACTTACAGTCTACAAAATGTCCTGTTTTACACAGTGAAACTCTCCCTCGGCCTGTTTACGTTTCAAAAGTGATTCGCATGCCCTCAGAAACAATGATGTTGCCGAATTCACAGAAATCGAAACAGTCTACCAGTGGAAGTGAATGGGAGGGTGAAACATCTACGCCAAAGTTATTTTCTCAAAATGAACTCAGTGATTTGATACGGGATTTAAATTTATCAAAACAGGAATCAGAACTGTTAGCCTCAAGATTGAAAGAAAAAAAATTATTGGCACCAACAGTAACAATTACAACATACAGAACGCGAGAAAGTGAGCTATTACAATTTTTTGATGAAAATGAAGGACTGGTATACTGTACTGATATTGCGAAGCTGCTTTTAGACATGGGCTTGAAAGAATACAAACCTACTGAGTGGCGTCTTTTTATTGACAGCTGTAAAAGAAGTTTAAAATGCGTCTTACTGCACAATGGAAATAAATTTGCATCAATTCCAATTGCCCATTCAACAAAACTCAAAGAAGAATATGAAAATGTAAAATTAGTTTTAGAAAAAATTAAATACTCGGAGCATCAATGGCCGATCTGTGTAGATTTGAAAATGGTTAATTTTTTACTTGGTCAACAAAGTGGATACACGAAATACCCTTGCTTCCTTTGTATGTGGGACAGTAGAGCAAAGCAACTTCATTGGGAACAAGATGTTTGGCCTGCAAGAAATTCTCTAACTGTCGGTAAAGCCAATGTAATAAGGGAACCGTTGGTGAACAGAGACAAAATCATACTTCCACCATTACATATTAAGTTAGGAATGATAAAGCAATTCGTTAAAGCTTTGGACAAGGAAGGGGATTGTTTTAAATACATTTGTCGAAAATTTCCGAAGCTTAGTATGGAAAAGTTGAAAGGTGGAATATTTGATGGTCCTCAAATACGGCAATTGATAAAAGACGCAGATTTTATTAAAGTTATGACTGTTCCGGAAAGTGAAGCTTGGGAAAGTTTTGTGTTGGTAGTCGAAAATTTCCTAGGTAACCATAAAGCACCAAATTATGAAGAAATTGTACAAAATATGCTGAGAAACTTTCAGACTCTAGGAGCAAATATGAGTATCAAGTTACACTATCTCCGCAATCATTTGGATAAATTTCCAGATAATTTAGGAAATTATAGTGAGGAACAAGGAGAGCGGTTCCACCAGGATCTGAAAGTAATGGAAGAAAGATATCAGGGTCGATGGGACTGTCATATGATGGCAGATTACTGCTGGTCTTTAAAAAGAGATTGTCCCCGGAAAAATTATAAAAGAAAAGCTCTTAAAAGGCGTTTTATGGAAATATAACATGTTTTCCAAATTTTCCTCTCTATTTACTTCGATATATCATATGTTTATCCAAATAAAACTGACATTATAAATATATCTGTTATTTTGTTTCTCGTTTTCCGATTTTTGTAATGTAAAATAAAAATAAGTATTTAAAAAAAAACGAAAGCAAATCTTACAAAATCATTCATAATTTCATGAATTGTGAGTATAAATATATCCAAAATCAATCTTATATCTAGGGCAACAAAACCACTGTAGACCAGTGTAATCAGATTAATGAAAAACTCTTTTCTCACCTACGTTTTAAACACTACGGAATCCTCAATTGCATACACATTTATGACTCCTTAATGTTTTGAAGGGAATTAATCATGAATACAGAGCAACAAAATAACAATTAAGACTTCATTTTGTATTCGTTAATCATTAAACAGATTACATTTTGCCCATTTTTTATTTTAAGTAGCCTCGTACGTACATATATATATGTAAAAGAATATTATTGAAAACTAAGCCGATCCACATTTAATTATTGTTAAGGTACAAATACATCAAGTATTAGTTATTTTCATGAGAATGAGTCGCCGAGACCAAGCTCGAAGCATTCCTGACCGCGACTCGTGATTAACGTTGCGGTCGATCGTGTGCGGATAGCTTAACCCATTCGATCCCAGGGTAATCATTAAAGACATTAATTAGTAACGATATTAGTTCGACAATAAAGTAAGCTTTGTTTTCAAACAGTCGGGCAAAGTATAATTAATTTGTAAGGATTTGTAAGGAAAATAATATTTTGATTGTATATGGCGTAAAATCTGGAAATTCAGTACCGATAAAAAAAATACGATACTAATAAAAAGCTAATTCATTCACAGCAATATAAATAGTAAGTTATTATAATAAAAATAAGTTTTGTTTAGAATTCTGAATATTTATAAATTGAGATGGAAAAAGCACCCGTGCTCGACGAAAGAAGTTATAAGTATGTGATGATTAAATCACAGGAAAATAATTTCAATATAATATTTTAATAAAATAAAAACTAAAATCTTTATATTTGTATTAATTTACATTCAACAAACCGTTCATTTAACAGTTAAAACGAAACGTGTTCATAGTGTAATAGTACTGCCGGTATTTTGTTTTACAAGAAAATTTAATAACCTTTTCATTTAATTTACCTCAAACACAATATTTATTATTGCCTCTTCGTTTACAAGTTAGGTGGTCTTTCACTAAGCCGTAGCTTAACGAAGTTAAAATTAACCAGTTCAATAGTTTTCTATTTTTTTCAGCAAAAATACAGTCATATCCAAAATCATTAACC
This sequence comes from Automeris io, assembly GCA_036320925.1. NCBI lineage: Eukaryota > Metazoa > Arthropoda > Insecta > Lepidoptera > Saturniidae > Automeris > Automeris io. The sequence continues at coordinate 3,637,917 of JAUDJH010000018.1, forward strand.
ATTTCCTTTTCATTTTTCTATTATACAATATAATATTTGATAGATTGTGTTAATATTCTGCTGACTGCCAGAGAGCGCCAAGAAAGTAACTTCATTTCAGTAAAATTATTCCAAGTCATTAAAATTTCTTCTGAAATGATATCTGAAGCGCAGGGTTCGTGTTGTCCCGAAAGAAATGGACGAAAATGTATTAAACTTTCCATCTCATTTACATAGGTATACCATTATATTGTACGTAGGTTTTTTAAAGAATATACTTTTTATTCCGTAACAAGACTCGAAATAATAGAAGACAGACAAATAATTTTATAGTCATCCCAATGATTATACAAATTAAAGATAAAAACATGCAAAGCAAAGTTTATTAAAAAAAATTCTACCATAGCCTAGAAATCAATGTGAAGATATTTTAGTACTTTTATGTTTTTAGTAAATTTAAAGGTCTTAATTTTAATCAGTTTCACTGAGCTTGGCATCTTGTTCGTATAGTTTATGTAAATAGGCTGCCATAGAGTAAAAATGTGACCATAGAAATAACAGAAACCATATAGGGCTTAAACATAACATTTTAGTGCCAATCACAACTAAATGGTAAACATTAGTTAAAAAGGAACTTTTTAATAATTGTTATATTTGACTGTCTTTATGACATTTTTAGATACAGCGACTTGTACATAGAGGTAATTAAACTCAGACTCCATGTAACTTTATTTATATAGGCCTACAATAATATTACAAGCACTTTCAAATCTTCAGTAACATGAAACTAACACAGGTTCGGAAAGCAGAATCAACCGAGAAGAGTCGGCAAAAAACTCCGCTAAATCGCTCTTTTGGAAACACTTTTCTTTAGACACAAATTAAATTGAATAAAATATCTTGTTAAAAGTTAATATATTTCCACACATAACCACACATCCTCATCACCTGGATAAGCATTGAGAGAATAATAAATTTACTTTATTAATGATCTTTTTATCAAACTTTTATACTTGCTATGTGAAGCTCCTATATGTATTTCGATATTTTGTTACACAGGCGAATATCGAGGTACATAAAAATATTAAGAATTTTTTAAAGACATTAAAAGATTTTTTAAAGAAATTATTAGGTAACATTGTTTTATGTTTATTAATGGCAACCCTTCATAACTTTAGTAATTCCCTTGTTGTATATCAAACTTGAAAAATATATAATAAAACTTAAAAAGTCTGACATTTATAATGTAAAAATTCCAGCCCTAGCATAAAGGATAGTCGTCGCGGCGTATCCTGCAAGCTGCCACATCATTCATCGCACACTTATACGTTTCTATCTACGTGAAATAACATTATGATCTCACTGTTATTGTGTGCGACTGTACCTATACGCTGCGTAATGTGCCGAAGCGTGAAGAGATTTCTGAGTTCAGCCGGCCAAAGGATTTCAGGTATGATAGAGTAGAAAATTTATAGCTATATGGTCACATAGGCATATAAAAATATATTGTTGGATAATATTACGAATAAAGATATTGGTTAACCTATACGGCACATAAAAATATAGCACCAGTGTAAGATAACATGCAATTACTCTTTTTGTGTATAATATTGCATGAAGTATACAAAAACTAACCTTTATTTAATGCAAAAAACTCAAAATACAGTTACTAAAGTCTTATTTTACTACAATTTCTTAACTCCAACTAAGGAAATATATATTGAAACTAAACTAATGAATATAAAGCAAATATATCTACAATACATGAATCCATAACCAGAAAAAAAAAATTACTGTTATAAAAATATCAACAAAAATACGAATGTGAAATGCTATTGATTTAATTTTACCTTCCATCAAGAACTGATTACGGTTAAAAAAATAGATTTATGAAGGTGTAAAAACGTGTAATAAAGATCCCAAAAATTTTAAAAATTTCAAACCGTTGTATAGTTTTACATTTTATACATATTGACGCCCCACCTTTTTTTTTTCGGTAACCCGGGGTAATCCCTAGCGGACCTTTAGGGGGCGGTGAGGGCCACCCCCTGGTGTGTCGGACTTGGACCGACTAAAACCCCCGGGGTGTTCTTTCCCCCGTCTGCCGAGTGCCAAGGTTAAAGCTGAGCCATCTCCCTCGGCACCCGGTGACATCTAACCTTCTGCAGGCCCCATCTACTTGGCGAGGGGTAGTTAAATAGTTGCCATACCCCGTGCTCCTAGCACATTGGCGAGGAGAGTGGTGTAAAGTGCCACCCTTCCCTCATCGCAATGATTTGTCATTTGAGCGGTATGCGGGAAGGCATTGTTAAACCAAAAAGATCAAGTTTCTTGAAATATTTAATTAATACATTATAACATTACTTTACAAAATATTTTTTACGTTCAAATACAATGAATTTTAATTCAAGGCGTGTATTTTCTCAGAATTAATACTAAAAACAAGGGAAAATGGTTTACTTCAAGAAATATTTTCTTTCGATTTAAACAAACTTATTGTTTTATTGTGAGTTTAAATTTAAAGTACTAAAAAAGGATTAGTATCATATTTAAAGTACTGTGTAACATTTAGAATTTAATAAGGAATTTATGAAAAGCGAATAGTATCATCATGGCTCCACTATGATTCATTGCTCTATAAGGCAATAAAAAAAAACACTTCGGTGAAATTCGTTTCTCATATTTTACATAATTCTTGTTCGTACACAATATGTACTTGCAAATGCAGACTGCTATGAGAAAGGAATCCTCCAGAGATTCTTGTATTCAAATAAATAAAACAAGTAAAATTATGCTCGCGAACGTTCATCTATAACACAAAGGGCATTCACGATTGAAATCCATAACATATACTTACACTTTCTATTTGTACTACTCTATAGAAATAAAGCCCGGTTCTCTATCACACCTTTGTTAGTAATGACGTCATATTTTTTCTCTAAGGATGTGTCAGCCCTACCTGCTAGCACTGCAAATATGATATATCGGCGTGAATTCACATCGAGAGCATGAATATGATCTGCGAATATTTGCCAAGCCTAATACAGTCTCGGCCATGAGTGCTGCTTTGAATCTCGTACAACGTTAAGTTGAGTATTGAAATATTATATTTATAATAATATATCGTCAAGCTATTCTTCTTTTGCGGTGAACAGAGATAAAATAATGGTAGTCTCTGGTACGTTCTGGTCTCGTTGACCGGTAACGTAGCTGATTGTCGTTTTCAATGCGCTACACATATTTTTATTAGATGTCATGTGAGACTGTATTAACTTTTATACAAGCTCCGCATAGTTACTACCCCGCATATGATGGAAAGCACAGTACAATCCAAAAGCTGTCACAACGAAGCGACGATGGTGATATGTTGGCAATGTAATGTCTCATTATTATATTAAAATTAAAAACCATCAACACGAGCAAGTGAATAGTGTGCTATGGTGAAACTAATATGAACTGGACCAGATGGATCTATATAGATGATAGATAACACTAGCTCATATAGTACATAAATAAATAAAAATAAAAAAGCCTTTTATTTCTTGCTTACTCTAAGTACAGTTTCGTTAAGTAGTAATACTTACTGAGTACTGTTGTCATCTTTGGGACGGATCTGCTAAATATCAGTTGGCGGCTTTGGACTCGATTGATCGTAGAGCTCGTAGACTTATTGGTGATGACTCTTTGATAAAAATTTGAATGCATAGCATTGAGCATCGACGTAGAGTTGCCTGCCTCTCGGTCTTTTACCGGTTGCACGGTGGAGAGTGTCCTCAGTAGGGATGTAACGGAGGCAGTTTTATCGGAACCGAAGTCGGAGTCGGAGTTTTTAAATTTGATTTATCGGAGTCGGATTCGGAGTCGGAATCGGAGTCGGAGTCGGAGGCAATGTCAGTCACAAGTGACGGCAGAATAAAATAGTTTTATTAAGGGACAAATAAAAACATTATTCAGTGAACCTTTTTAATTAGAAAGTGATGAATTTACAAATACACAGACAATAAAAATTGCTCTTTCTTATTAACATTTTCATAGTACTGTGAGAAAGCGATTACCTGAGCTACTGGTCGCGTAGTCCACGAAATTTAAGCGCAAAGTGGATAAAACCACTATTGTATGTCTGCTCACATAGCGTGATAGCGTGAAGATATGTTATTTATTATATCTTAAATTTGATCCCATTTTAATATGGTGCAGGATTGATACATGTCTTCGAAAGTATAAACCAGAACTTTTGAATTGACAACAACATAATCCATTTCCCTCTACATCTCCCTCGTGTGTAGCCAGATGTTGAGAATCGAGGCTGTTTCCAAGCGTATATCAGGTTTTTTTTTTGATAGCCCGGGGGATATTGTTGACGGACCTCAGGGAGCTTTTTGGCTGTCGGACTTGCACCGACTAAAACCCCCGGGGTCACACAGCGCTCTCGCCTGGATAAGTTGGGCGGCACGCTCCCTCAAGCGCATCGCCGGCGTATATCAAGTTGGGTCAACACAACCCAACACAACCCAACACAACACAACACAACACAACGCAACACAACACAACACAACACAACACAACACAACACAACACAACACAACACAACACAACACAACACAACACAACCCAACACAACACAACCCAACACAACACAACACAACACAACCTAACTTGGGCAAATAAAAGCGGTTGTTCACAAAGTGTTGGATATATCAGAAACTGTTATCCTCCAGTGAACATTGTCCAGTGAACAAATTAAATCAAATTTGCTGCAGGGTTGTTTTTGTGTTAATTTCTATTTTACTTAATTTAATGTGAATGTAAAATAAAAAAACCTTTTAGTAATAAATTTAAATGTACATTTAGTTTTAAATTTAATCATTTAATCATATTTTTTTAATCTAAATTTATATATGTCTTCTACAAATTAAGTAGCACTGATTGTTTGATTAATTGATATTATGTTTCAACAACATATAAAGTAAAATCAAATGAATTGACTGCAACAGTGGTGGTGACCTCCGATGAATACCTCCGATTAAAAAGTTTCGGAACCGAAGTCGGAACCGAAGGTATAATAACGATCGGAAGTTCCGACTTATCGGAGTCGGAGTCGAAGCTCTGTAACATCCCTGGTCCTCAGGAACTACATTCTTTGATTCCACCAGCCCCATTCCACCACAAAACCACTAGACATCGTGTCGGATACCATCCGTATGTGGTGGATGTTCCTTATATTCGCACGAAAAGATTCGCTTCTACATTTATCATGCGAACGGCTAAGGAGTGGAATATGCTTCCAGCGGCTATATTTCCGCGATCTTATGACCTGGGAGTCTTTAAGAGAAGAGTGAATAGGCCTATGCTAGGCGATCGCGTTTCATCATCGAACTCATCTTCACCTTTCACCAGGTGTGATTGAGGTCATGCGTTCGTCTATAAATTATAAAAAAACCTGCCAACAAACTCAGTGATCATGCCGGCCTGAACAAATATCTCTTCACGCTTCGTTTGAAAGACCCAATATCATAGGACAGTGAGAGTACGCTCGCCGTAAGACCATTCCACAGGTCAACTACTTGGCAAAAATAAGAGTTAGATAACTTGTAAGTCCTAGCAGGGATATGAGCTACCGTAAAGCCGGTAAGTGGTGATTCTGTTAAAAGCACCTTAATAACCTTTCATTTTTATCTTACAATTCATTATTTTGTTATTGCTCACATAAGCCTCAGACACTATCGAAAATATGTTGAAAAAAGTTACTGATATAAATATTTAATGGTGTAAATGTGTTTATACGAAATCGAACAGACAGGTACTCTGTGTTCACTGAAATAGACATGAGAGATTCCAATAAAAAATATGACCAGGCAGGCAGCTTTGTGCATAACAGATCAGGGTTATCGAGACCATCTCTATTGACACACGGGATTGATTGAATATCGCAATGTTTCAATTTTCTGTCAAAATTTATACCCTGGAAATGTTTGACGGCTAAAGTTTAGAACTTATTTTCGTGCTTCAATAGAAGTTTAAATATTTTGCGAAAAGTTACATCCTTATTGTTTTAGAAACTCCATTAAATAATTTCGTGTGAGGTACATTAAGCGGGAACTTTCACTTTCATATTATAATTATTAACAGTTTTCTCCTGATAAGTTTGTTGTAAATTCGGCGAATAAATATAACTCTTCCAAGTAACATTCATAATATATAAACAAATTTCTTTCTACGTGATACACTTTTAAATTTTGTAATAGACTACCGAGTTCAGTTTTTCCCTAGGACTTTTTTTATTTGGAGAAAATTCTCATAGGACCATCTGAGCCGCACAGGGAGGTTACGTGACCGAGGTATGTCGGACTTGCACCGACTAAAAACTATATGCCATGGAATTCTTCATGAGGGCAGTAAATAACGTTCCTCTATTTCAACAACGTAATAACCACGTTCCTTGTGTCGCAGTTGTTACTACTTACTATAATTTAAAAAAGTCTACAAGTTCTTCTATGTATCAAACGTGAGGCTATATAACTCCAAACTCAGATTTAATTTCTAGTGCTAAGATCATAAGTCTTATATAAATTATTCACGTAATTGACGACACTGCACAGGCTTCAGAATATATATCTTAATTTTGTGACACATTACCATTACCATCATCAAGTATTTTATCTCATGGCTTAAGTAAGCATAAATATAAATAAGTAAGCGTTATTTTCAACCTTGTGGCGGATATGTCAACAAACGAATTTCAATGCAAGTAGCGAATGTTATATAGTTCATAAATTTTTATATTAAATTTCTACCTAATATGGAAGAAAATATAAATATCCTCACAATTATAAAGCACTACAGTATGCACAATGATGAATATTTAATGCTAGTTTACATAAAGTGAGAATAAAATATTATAATTAAATTCCAAAATAGAAAAAAATGTACAAAAGATACATCACAAAAATACAATATCGCATATGTTATTACTTCATTCCAATAAGAAAAACAAAATAAAAAAATAGTCACTGTACACACGCTGTTCTAAATTGTGAGAGAGAAACATATGAATGAATATATAGAACGACAATCACAACCATAGATGGGCAAAATGTAATCAGATTAACGAAAACCGATTACGAATTATATTTTGCGTTTTTCATTATTAATGCTGCAGCATTTTGCTCATCTATGTTTTAAACACTACGGAATCCTCATTTGCACACACATTTATCACTCCCTAATGTTTTGAAGGGATTTAATCATGATTACAGAGCAATAAAATAAAAATTTCGACTGCATTTTGTAATTGTTAATCATTAATCAGATTACCTTTTGCCCATCTTTGATTACAACCTGGTTTTGTATAAGGACTTAGGGACCACAGTTGCCGGTGAAGGACACGTTGTGAGAAACATGCATATTATTTCACAAAAAATGGCATGTGTATTGAGCAATGTCATTTAATAAAATTTATATCTATAATATATTTTGGAAACAACGATCAGCATTGCTGCTAGTCACTTTGGGGATGATGCTACTATGTATAAGAGCAAATATTTGTAGTACTTATATCTCTAGTAACCCTGAAAAGGATATATCATTATAATAATTCACATAATAAAATTTGTTGATATTAATTTATTATTATTGATTTATTAACGGAAAATTATTATTGCTAGAGCACATTTTCCACAAAATTAGATTTAAAAGGCACCTTGAGGGGAGAAAGTAAACAAATATGTTCAAGTATATACCTCTCCAATTAGTTAGCGAAATAGTTTCCGAAACGCAGTAGCAGTGTTTCTCTGAGCTGCCTAATCAAATTGTCCGTGTTGGAGCGAGTGTAATCAGGGAGGCTATAAAGATAACACTAGGAGTGACGCAAACGTTATGCTGCATTAAGGATCTCCGTAATATAGTATTTTCAAGTCGTAGCAGTAGATATACATTAATTAATTCAGTCATGATTATAATATGCCAGTCGATTTTTTTTAAACCCCATTTATTTGACTCAATTTTTTGTTTTATTTTCAGATGCTTGACAAGGTAAAGTAAAACCAGAGAATGATTTAAAATCATGCATTGTATGGTAGATGACTTTCTTCGCCATTCATATATAACAGATATCTATTATCATGCTAATTCAGCAATAAGATAGGCAGAAAAACAGAACTACACATGTAAATAATCTTACAAAGTTCTGTTACATTCTTTATAATCTCTTCATACACTTTCACCGGTTTTTTAGTTACATAAGCATAGGTTCTCTCTCCGGAAATCTTCACAGTAAAGTCTATATTGGCCATGGCTCTTATTTCCCAACATATTTATATTAGTATAGTTTTATTTCTTATTCTCCTATCTGGTACTTACATTTTATTTTACCCTTCTTTATTTGATCCAAACACGAAAAATATCAAAAATAATAAATATAAAGTGGAAACAATAGTTAAATAAAATGAAGTGCCACTATATAAAGATTTCTGAATCGCGCCATGTCACGTTTTCGTAAGGAGCACACGCTCGTCTAGCTTCAGGGCCGTAATTGCTTCCTGTTAACAACACAGTAATGGATGGATCCACATTGCATTTTGCTGTATAGAGAGTCTCGCACAAAAGCATTACATTTATCACAAAAGACTTCTATCGCAGAACGAAGATACAAGTGTACGTGATTTTTAATACTCCGATTACGGACAGTCATATAACTTTTTTTTTGTGATGCTAGTGTAAATAAATCTTATATAGGACTGCCCGGCCCGGTATGCTAGATTCCTACTTGTTAAAAATCCGCAGAGTGTTCCTCGATCCGGGTCTGGGGATTCGTATTCCTCCAACGACCCGTAGAAAAAAACAAGGAACGCGTTACAATTTTGAATGTGAAAAGTAAAGAAAAAATATGTATTACCATAAAAAACGGAACCTAAACTTACACTACCTTATCAACTAACGTATGTGCTTTTTTTTTTCGAAATGACGCGCATTGTTTGACCGGGAAAGGTCTTCACAACTAAACCGGGCGGGTGGGCGAACACTGAGGGTGCTCAGCCGGTATTTTATGGGTTGGGTGGCAATGCAAGGGCACACCTGTGGGTACGAACCTCGAGTTAGACCGCCAGCCAAAATATACGAAACCTAACGGTGATCTACTAGCGTTTTGGAAGCGACTACCTTACTTGAGAAGAAACGCCGAAAGAAACTCAAGGCTGCGTCGGAGTGTAACTGCGTTGTTTAAACGACAGTTGACGGACTTGACGTATGTGTGGTAATTTGTGTGTTTCATTTTGTGTGTCATCTTTGCGCAAGGACTATGTTAACGTTCTCAGTATCGTTCCAATTATAGTTTTGTACTGCCAAAACAAGTACAGTCATGTACAAGTAGCATCATCCAACTCAATTGGAATTCACTCTCCGAGTCATTTTTTCCTGCATTATCTATTATAACATGGGAACTTGCGAAAACAAGTGGTTTGATTTTGTAGGACGTGTGCGCTACATGATCGGCCTCTTGATCGCTTTCCATCCGCTAAGCCTGAGATTTATAGACGCTACTTTCACTTTGCTTATACTTTCCGCAGAAAAAAATTCGTCTTTTAGAAAAAAATGAAATTGAACATAACATAGTTTTCACAGATACAAGTCCATATTGAAGAAATCGCTATTAATAACTGGCAACGATCATCAAGCATCTCTTACGTATAAGTACTCTCTCTTATTTGTAAGTAGAGATGGGTAAAATGTAATCTGATTAATGATGAACGATTACAAAATGAAGTAAACGTAGCGTGAAGAGATATTTGTGCAGGCTGGCATGATCGCTGCGACTACCGATGGGTTTTTTGTTACTTTTCGATAGTCGTTGGCGTTTTTTGGACTGCACCATGCTTACCATCAGGTATGGTGCAGTCACTGTGTCGAGTCGGTATAAAAAAAAGTCGTAATTTTAATTTTCTTGCTCTGTAATCATGATTAAATCCATTTAAAACATTAAGAAATGGTAAATGTGTATACAATATGGGATTTTGTAGTGTTTAAAATATAAATAAGTAAAATGCAGTAATATTAATGGTAAAAAACGTAAAATGTAATCATTAATCATTTTTATTAATCCGATTACATTTTGCCCATCTATGCTTGTAAGTACGTTTTTTTTTATTTTAGTGATGTGGCAGAAAAGATTATTGATAATGTCAACGTGTGCATCGGGGCGTTGTCTCAAAACCCTTATTTCAGGAGGAAATTACTCAGCTTCATTTTTGTTTCTCCGTCACTTTTTTTTTAGTAAACGCTTTTCGAAAGCTGCCTTTGATTACCCAACTCTCCCTTGGGGGATGGCGTCACTTCAAAAACTTGTACTTTTCTTTAAATAAACGTAAGATGAAAATTGTTGGGATTTTAATAAACCATAAAATATTTTTTTACGTTATGCAATTATGTATGCTTTACTAAATTATAATAAAAATGAGCTGGAACATGAAATATTTATTATTTACACCTGTTTGTTAGTTTCTCTTTTCAGAAATTCCATTACATTTTTAAAACTTTATCCTTGCCAGAATAACAATTCTTTATCTTAGAGCTTTGATCATATTATATTTTGCATAGATTAAATAATACTATAAGCTTTATCATAAAATAAAATCCAGTGAATAGAGCAGCGCTAAATTTAGTGACCGTGTCTCCATAATCTGGTATACGGAGAGGTTGTTCCTGGTTTAACTGGGAAGTTTAATGTTTCCTGCATAATAAGACAAAGTGCAACAAAAAGCCTTTTTGTCAAGTTAGTATACATGAAATACCAAATTATTCAATTATAAGAACAAATATAAGTCGGGAGCATCTAAAGTTATTCACGTAGAGCTGAGAACAAAATTTAAAACAAAGGGAAAATAAATATCGGTGAAAGGTCCGTGAAGGAACAAATTTACAGAGACAAAAGTAGTTTTTAAGAGTTGCAATGACGATTCATTGTTGCTATTTATTTAAGATTTATTGATAAATAGACATAATCACGTAATAGATGTAGATCAGAACGAAATATATACGTGAATAAATAATTACCTTAATTTTTATAACAAACCTTCTTTAAGTAACCTTTTAACGGACAGCAGCGAAATTTTACAAAAGAAACAGTTGTTGTAAGCAATTAATTACTTATATATTTATACTCAATTTATTAATTAATCAGAATTGCCTTACTTTATCTCTGCTGGAAACGAATAGAATAATCTGTCTCATAATTAATTAAAGTACCATTTTCCTTATCCCACTCAAAGGCGTGAAGTTACAAAAGGTATCCAAATTAAACTGTGAAATACGAAATAAAAGGATGATGAATGAAAAAAGTTTCTGTGGAAGAGCAATTAAGCTACGCCTTTGCGTAAACTAATTCAGACACGGGGTAAATAACTTTAGTTAATTTACACTTATAAATTCAATTAATTCGCTGTAATTATGTTTGTGAGTTGTCAAAATTTGCAAGTTGTGCGAACGTAATTTTTGGCTAAAAGTAATGAAAGTATTTGTTTAATAAATGCTTAATGTTACGACTTGGAATCACAATTGAGGGGATTCATAGACGCACAAAAGTAAGTGAAATATCACAGCGTCTGCTCGAATCGTATTAAAATACTGGAGATAAAGAATGTCCCTAGGTATGATGGTACGCCACTCGCCCTTGTTCTTGGTGTCATGGAGTGCATTGTACAATATTCTGTTAAGAGAATTGTAGTTCTAATCAGTGGACAAGTCAAACTTAATTTACTTCGGTTTCATAAAGGTGTCGTCCATCTTAGCATCATTTGAGGCCATCATTACCTCTAGTTTTCTATTATCTTTCTTTATAAGACTAAAGACATCTACCACTCGGCGAAGGCAAAATATTCCAATGAAATAGAGGTTGTAGTGGGCACTGCATATAATTTACGAAACGAATGCTCGATGATGCAGAAAATTACTTAAAAGAAATGTTAAAATCTTAGTATATTTATAAAAATCACATCGCATATTAGTTCATATAAAAAAAAACACAAATTATATGTAAAAACTAATTGGAGAAGTAAATCCTTCTAGAAGCAAACAATAACTAATTCGGCATCATATTGCAATCATATTGATAGTAAATGAATTTTATAGGAGGAACAAAGCTACTATAATAATGCAGCTTAGTTTGAGAAATATGAGATTGTTGTAATAAATAATAGGACCTAACCGTTTACTATTAACTTTGGTGACATTAGAAATCTTATTTACGTTAGCATCACCTTTTCGCTGTTGAATCCAATTTGGAAGATTCCTTTTCGTTCGCTCGATCCCGGGTTTTTAGGACGTCAATAGCACTGAAAGTCGATCGTTTTCGCTGTCAATTCTTGCAAGCCAAGATTTCGAATATCCCTTTTTCAGCGTTTGTGCCTAATTTGAATGTAAATACATTTCTTGAAAAATACTTATAGATATGTTAAAATAATATAATTCATTATAAATTAATGATAATTATTAAATAAAAAAATGGTTGACTTTATTCTAATGATTTATATTTATCCAATCCCGGCACTTATCTCTGTGTTTTTCTAGATTACGTACGTATTTAAGCCCCACATGCTCACCTGTGAAGGAAAACATTATGAGGAAACACGCATGGGATCTAATAGAAATCTCATATGTAAGTGCCTAGAGAATGGCATCAGTTGCGCTCCTGGTCACATTCGGCACGATATATAAGCGCAAAGTGGACACAGTCACTGTTGTATCTCTGCTCATCCCGTAAGCGATATAGCGCGACGATATATTATTATTATTTATTTGTATTTATATTCTATCATTGGTATTTTAAATGTAGCGTTATTAGTCAAATCTGTTATCGTTACATTTACGTGCATAAACATAAAAATGTTACTATATTTGTTATCTTATTATTACGTTTTCAACCACAGAAAATGGTCTATATAAAATAGCTGCAAATCACTTTGTCTTTGCAATTATAAACAATTTATAAAGTATTTAAACGCATTTCAAGATATAGGCAAATTTGTGGTCAAGTACTAAAAAAATCAATTGTATAATCACGAAAATGCGGGTTCTTACGATATCGACTCTGCCCATCAACGTAATTAATTAATCCAATATTATTATAATACACACAGTACTGGAGACATGTCACGGCATCACAATGAGACACATCTGTCCGTGTCAGACACTTATTTAATCTTCCAGTGATTTATGGATTAATTACTAAAATATCCAACGACATTTGAACCTTATGAAACTTATTATAAGGTCATAAATCGTACGGATTAATTTCATTAATTCTTCATCTCAAGTGTCGAGAAATTACACTTAATTAGAGAAACGGAAAAGCAACCGTTTCTTCGGGAGTTCCGACACAACGTGCAGAAAATTATAGGCAGATAAATTGAATTGAAGTCCGTATTTATTGTTTTTTTTTTACCACTGGCTCGACATAGTGACTACAGAGTACCTGATGGTTAGTACAGTGTAGTCCAAAAGCGAAAGCGACCATCAAAGGATGAAAATCCATTGATAGTCTACATCGTCATGTCGGCCCACATATACCACGACTGAAGGTCTCTAGGTATATGAGCTACTGGATATACACAAGCTGATTCCGAAACGCGACAAGCCGAAACTGGTCACTATCACGGGCTTTACACCCATGTACTGTGGTCGCGATCCAGACGGGCACCAACGCCCTACCACCTCGCAAATTGCAATGTAATGTAATTGTATTTGTAATTGTTTTTATCATAATTTCGCATATTACTATGTTAGGTGTATCTACGTTATTGCCAACAGCAAACGTTTTTAAGCCTCATCGATTCTTTATTATAATAGCGGGAAAACCTGCACAGTGTCTACGTATTTTCTTATAGTAGAACTGAAATAATATCATGAATAGTTAAAAATATCGAGGGATCAGTTACTCTAACAAATAATGAAAGTAAAACACAGCCATCGCCTCGAACAGCTAGAGGTTACAAATAAAGTTGACAGAAGACATCCCTTTTCATTTTAAGGGAGTCTGCTACCCGGATGAGATGGAGGTCCACGCAGTGTCCGGTGCGCCGCCTGGTGGAGAGGTCCGGAAAAGCGGGCTCTTTACACCCACCTTTCCCAGAGGAGATGCCATAATAGACTGTTCGTTCTCCGGGCGCCTGGAAGAATAAGGATTCCCAGGCCCGGGTAGAGTGATTTGAGGGACACCCAGGGGTTTTTAGTCAATAAAAGTTTGACACACCAGGGTCAATGCCCTCAAAGTGACCTATCCTATGTAGAATTTTCCACCGTGTCAGAAAAAAATTCCTCTAACAATACACATAAAGAATGTCCGTCATTCAATTATATCAATTTTACTACTCAAACCATTCTTATTTACCTTAGATGAGAATAAACTGTGACTGTGGTAAATGGCAAGTCGACAAATCCATTAATACATTGTTTGCATAAGTTAAACTAATATTAAATTTGTACTCACTGCTATTATGCCAAAGGAATCTAATATGGGATGCACTGAAGAGTAATCTTAGCCCTTATAGTTAAATATTTGTAACAAGTAAAAGCTTGCTAGACTTTGTTTTGAATTAATACTGCTGTATTAATAATTATCTGAGTTTAACAATTGTATTCTCTTTAACATTTCTACTTATTTTTACTATAAAAAGCACGTTTTATTGTAAAAATAATCTTAGTCTTAGCTTATGAAAGTGATAATGGAGTGTTTAAAAACGATTCGCGTTTCCGCGCATGGAAACGGATTCCTTGCCCACCAGGCCACTATAGACATTTTTAATTAATTCCATTTAATTACTTTTATAACTATAATTTACTATTTTTAGCCTAAATCGTTGCACAGCAGGACAAAGGCTGTCTGTCTACCCTTTACTTTCAATAAATATTCAGAACTGATATAGACACATTTCTCATTTTTTAATCTAAGCGTAAAAATAGTTTAAATACGTAACATGAACAAGCAAATATTTTATAGATTTATCGTTTTAACGTGTCATTGATTTTGTGTATATTATAGGAGCATTAAGGCAACTGAATAAATATAACTTTTAGGTGGAAACTATAATGCTATGACTTTTGTCAAAACATTAGTGCAACTGGAACAAAAGTATAAAACATCTAAACATAATAATTATCTATGGAAGACGTTATAGGACATAAGCACGAAACAGTTTATTCCATAAACAAATGTTTTGTTTAATATAAACATTTTGTATTGCAGTTTTTTGGCAAGGCACACACCTTAGACATTTTTCAAAAAGCCAATCACATTCTTATTTCCAAAACCATATTTAAATAGATAAGTTAGCTTTATATTAGGTATACTTATTGCCTAATAATTTTGCCTGTAACTTAAAGGTCATGAGTTCAATTAAACATTGTAACAATGATGAGAATATACGTAACGATCGTAGGCATAGTTTACTGGTTTAGTTACAAAGGCTCGTGAATGCGAAATGCGAACAAAGCAAAGTAAATCACTATTATCCGAATCAGTCATAAAGTTATCGAGAGCAATGAACTTTCCTCTATTCGAACTAGACAACGGAGTGAACAATTATAAAGGCTATAAAGATTGCTTTGGCCTACAGTATATCTTCGTCACGAAACAAATACTTCGTAAACATGAATGTTTATCTCGCAAAAGTTAATCTTAAATCATCCAAAGTTTTCTATTCAATCATTAAAAGACTTGAAGTTCTTCTTATCATAAATGTTTATGTAAAACAATAGCTATAGAAAACTACCTACTTCATAATTAAATTCTATTTTTATAGTTATTTAGCAAAGTGATAACACCTCCATCTGATAATAAGTAGCAAGCAAAGAACAATCTTGAAACAACAAAATGAAGCGACTGAGTATGAAGATCTTTAACAATGTATTGTGGATAATTATTATAATAATATATAAATTACTGCTTATTGGTTTTAATATTATTGCGTATGATTTAAAATAAATACAAGCATTATTGATTTTAAAACTAGATTAATGAAACCGGGTAAATAATTTGAACACAAAGATTAGCCCTATCGGCAGTACATTACCAGGCGGTAATGAATTGGAACAATGCCGATCCATCAGTGTGTAGCCAACCAAATGTGATTTAGAAACGAATAGCCGTGCGAATTGATTCTCACCGACCTTAGAAATCAGTGGTTACTGGATAAATAGCCCTTTTATTATCATTTAGGTTATATTTTATTTACTCCATAGTATTTATTTTACAGAAAAATTGCAACAGTAGATTTTTTTGGAAACCCATGGCATAATCATGCATAGAACCATCAGGGTAACCGTAAGTGCGACGTCACCGGTGGGTTAGAGTCGTACTGACAAAGCCCCTTGAGATGTACTACTTGCTGCAAACTAGGTCTTAGAGTCCATATTTTTCCTACGATTTGGCAAGCGAAAGCTTTGTTAAGGCATCTTTGTTGTGAGGGGCGGATATGAAAGGTCAATAGATCTCTCTATCAGACGATTCGTAGAACGCGTACGCATCGACTTGGCTTTATCCGGGCAGCAAATTGGACCCTATATTAAATAGATTCTCAAAATTGACAACAACTGTAGTCTGGAATATGGCATGCGTTAACTTTCGTCCTGATCTTGTCGACCTAAAAAAGTCCCAATACATGAGAATGAAATTCCCTTAATGCAATTGTATTCCAAAGACTGATAATACAACACAATTAAGGCATAGAAAACTTTGTTAATATTGTCAGTATGATCTATTATATATCGTTTTTTAGGAGATTAAGTGTTCGCCGGTTTCTCGACAGATATTTGTACCATTATTTTATTGATCCATAAAGCGACTACTTAGATAGGGATATTGAAGCAAGAGGAGATTATTTTTACGCTTTCATGCATCGTTGAGAAGCTCTAAGGGGGAATATAAAGGCATTTTCAACGGTTCAGTTTGCAGTAAAAAATGTTACCTAATTACTTCAATAATGGATTACAGAATTTAACGTTTCAAATGTAATAAATTAAGCTATATTAGTATTTATAAGACTAAAAGTATTTAACTGTATAATTTCATGTATTTTTTTAATGATTTGCGAGCTCAGTCATACGAGGTAAAGATGGTACTGATAATGAAACTTGTAATAATATTTTAATTTTAAAGACCGTCATAGTGACACGATTTGGCTTGTCGCATTTCGGGATCAGTTTTTCTATATCCAGTAACTCAAGTACCTAGAGACCTTCAATTGCGGTATATGTGGGCCGACATGTCGACGGAGACAGTCAACAGATTTTCGTCCTTTGACGGTAGCTTTCGTTTTTGGACCACATTGTACTTACTATTAGGTGCACTGTAGTCACTCTGTCGAGCCAGTGTAATATATATATATATATATATATATATAGTACGTTAAAATAAAAAAAAATGAAGTAAATTTGATTTCAAATCTGATTTCAAGATAATAGTCAATATCACGATTGCATACTTTTAGTTAACATTGTGTTAAAAATACTGATTTCCGTATTACTGAAAAATTTGGAGGACATTTTGTATACATTTCATGAATGAAAAAAGTATTTTTTTTTAATTTGAATTTGTATACAATGTTTTCCGCTTCGTTCACAACACTTTCACGCCTCCGTGTCTCGATTACCATCGAGATTAACATAAAAACACGCTTCATGTGAAAAAAAAGCTAATATACACGTAAATGGTTGCAGTAGGCGACACCACTCGTGACAAAGCATTGGGGCGGCTGATTTACCAAAATATATTTTTCTATACAAAAACAGTATTCACCGGAGTCGGTAACCGGGGTACCGTAAAACGGAACAAACGATGAATAACGAATGAATTGCTTTGGTTTAGCAAACTGAAAACATCTCGAATTCTTGGCATGAAAATAGAATTGTATTGTAATTACAAAAGCTAAATTGGAAATTACTTAATGAAGAAATATCCTTAACCAAACATTTTTCATCTAAGCAAGTAAACAAGCAAATGGAATATCTAAATTGATAAAATTAATAACGAACGCAAACCTCCTTCTGTGGATTTTGTGGTGATCCTTAATGAATTCCACAGCTTCTTGATTTCATTGTTTTCTTTATAGTTTACCTGTCTTTCTGCTTACTTTTATTTACACACTCTTTCCTACAATCTAAAATAGTAAGTGAATTCTAGTTTTGTAATTTGACGATAAATTTAATTCGTTTATAATCTTAGTCGTTAAAATTTTACTTTATATACCTATATATCGTTACTTCGATTCTTTATTGGGGTAAGCAGTAAGAGTGAAACTTCACTATTTTTTATTTACAAGCTACTTTATTTGTTTTAAAATGATTATGCAACAGAATTTTAATTATTTAGTATGAGTACAAAATTCTCTATACTCGAATTTTTTCTATCTTTCGACGTGTCCAATCCAGCGATATATATTTGTATGCACTATCTTTTAAATCAGCCATTCTACGTGTTGCGTGTTACTCATAACAATATAAAAAAATAAAATAAAATAAAAAAAATTAAGTTTCTAGGCAACTGATCTAAGGTTTTATTACAAAAATAACTTGTGCCAAAGGTCGCGTGAACTCAGATTCACCTTGTCCCTTCTAAATCGCATACCAGAATAACGGTATTTTTTCGTGATCTTCTAAAAATATCTGTGTATTGCTAGCCACTTTGTGAAAATTGTTGAGATAAATGTCAACATTTTTCGCTCTACAGATTCGGATTCGTACATTTTCTAAAATTAACGTAGCCTGTGTACTAACCTGAGAAATATGAAAAAGATTAAAATTTACTCATCAAGCATGAATTTCTGTTTTACCTGCGATCTAACTCCTAAGTTTTTGGTCAAATGCATTGACCGCCACAACACAAAAACAATGTTATATTATAGTCCTGAATTAGGACCGACCCTAATAAAATAAAACATATTAGGTATGTCCAAAAAATTCTACCTCTTATGTAACTTTCATAAAGAATTCCTAAACACAAAAAACATGTAATCTGTTATATCTTCTATGTAAACATATCTATAAACTTATAAATAATACACAAATGTCTACAGGCAAGTATCAAGGCCCCTTAACCCTTGTGACAAAAGAAAACTAAAGCATTCATGAATATTTGACATTTCTTTGTTCGGCCCTTTCTTGTATGATATATCCAAACTCGTTAACAATAGGATTGAATATTGACAATGTTGTTTTGATCTCTAAGTTTTATCCAAAGAAAATCTTTTTATCAAAAACTTGTGCTGTAGTTTCGGGAGTTGTTTACAAGATACCTGTAATCCCAAAGGGATGCTAGATTACTTATAAAACTATTCAAAGGAGAAGGTATTTATTATTTTTGACCCTAAACTAAATTTTAGTTGAAAGCAAACATGAGACTTTTGGGCTACTCTGTCATATTTTTTCTAGATATTATAACATTAAAATGAAGGGTACTAAGACGTACGGTCAAGTTTATCCGTTAAAACAGCAATTATGTTTTTCTTAATAACATCTCACACAACCACTTAAAGTGGAATGTTAAATCGGAAAAATGTAGTATATTTTTACATTAATTAAAAATCCTGCATAGTACCATTAAGTATGCAGTGAGGGCAGTGACCCGGGTATGTCAGACTCCTACTAACTAAAAACCCCCGGGATGTCCGTCTAATTGCTCCACCCTGGGAAACCAAATTCATCCAGACGCCCGGGGAGCAAAACAGTGTTGTCGAGGATACCTCTCTGGGAGGGGTGCGAGTAAAGCAGTCTCCTTCAAGTCTACGGCCCGGAAATTCATACTAAATCTGGAATAACCCAAAGGTACGTGCTCTAAACTGAACTGAATAACGGTCACTCATTCACTGGATCACCACAACCACAATATAATGAATGTGTTCATATTGTATCTACTGAAATCGGCTCCTCTATCAATCTTAATTACATTAACCGCGATTTATGCTACTAATTAGGTACAGAAATTTAACGAAAACTAAACCCCCCCAAGAATAACGTCCAATCTTGGTTGCTAGTTACCTAGGTAATACGATAGTAATAAAGGGTTTATGTGTAATAGAAACACGGTGATCCCAAAGGAAGTAACTTTGGCCTCATTTCGACGACCCTAACAAAGCTGTGGCCTAAAGTGCTAACTTCGAGCTTTGTCCGATATGAATGTAAACTACTACGATTACGGTCATGGGTGTTAACGACTTGATATATAAATTAGAATCACGACATATATCAAGTAATCTTTAAGGTGTACGCAGAAACATTTCAATGAGGTATGCTATTTATTCTAAACTTATAAACTATATAACGATACACGATAATTGCCAAAAAGGTATTTTTTCTCATTCATTGGGCGAAACTAAAAAGCCAAGAATATTTCTTTTATAAGTTGTTGGTGTTGGCAAAAAAAGCTACTTCAGTTAATGAATCTATAGAAATCTGTTCGATACTCCGTTTACTTCCTTAGAAACATATTTGAAATATATTTCCACGATGAAAAGCCAGATAGATATAAAAGAGAAAGAAAACTGTTAGCGTTTATTTACGGTACTGCAAAACTCTGCTACATTATTTGCCTTTTCAAAAAAAACCGTACCGTATGAGTGGCAAATATAGGAAAATACAATATATTTTATTGATTCTTTATATTTTTGCTATTTATTATATTTTATTATGTCACGCATTACAGTAGTAATCTAGAATTAAAACAATAGTAATCTGAATCTAAATTATACTTCAGATTTAAATAATAAATTTTAATCTTTTGTAAAATAAAATATTACCAAATTATCGATGGCTATTATAAAAACATTATTATATTATACACGAGACGCAGTAAATAAAGAATATTAAAAAAGTCCCTAATTTTTAGGTTTCTTTCATTAGGTGATGTTCAATCATTATTACTCAAGTAATCGATTGTCATAGTCAATAAGGACTTTTTTGCTTTGATCAACAATAACTCAGGATTAAATCATCGTAGAAAGCTTGCAGGTGAGTCAAATGAAAGGAAATTAGATAGTCTAAAAGATTTTTGAGATAAGACTATTGAATAAAAAAAATTGAAGTCCATAGATCGTTTTGAAGACAAGGAAACTTTTGGAATTTTTTTCATCTTGTATTTTACTTACGATTACTTAAAAACCCTACGCGTAAATTATCTTAACTTTTGAAATTGAAAACTAAACACTTAAAGCTATAAGCTTTTGAAACTTCTGTACGACCATTTCTCTCAAAATAACAGCCTCTTGAAAATCACCTAAAAATTGGGGACTTTTTATCCTTTAATTAATGCGTCTAGTAATATACGAGTATATAATATTATGTTTTATATAAATTCAAAATACAGTATTCAAGCTTCACATAGTCGAATTACTGTGGTTGTGAAAGCTCGTTACATAAGCAATTTTCGTGTCAATTTTTCGTGAGCTATTACTAAACCATTGGAGCGAATGATTGATCAGGTGTACTAATTTTAGAACACAATAGAATTGCGATGTGCCTTGTGATATGAGCTAGTTCGTATGGAATACAATTATTTACTCTTCCATATCAGCTGGAAGTTTTTATATGGGTCTTACAAGATCTAGACATAAATTTTAAGTAAGTGTTAGGATTAAATATAAATCGTATAAAAAATTATGGTTTTGGGGGCCCAGTGGATAAAGGTCAGGTGTCCCTGCACGGCTACGCGAGTGGTCGTCTGGACGTTTCTAGAATAAGTACGGAATAAGGCATTACATTATCACCGGTGAAGGAAAACTTCGTGAGAAAACTTGCATGGCATCTAACAGTAATGTCACGTGTAAGTGATCTAAAAACGGCAACCACGTTACTATATATTACTATTATTAGATTAAAAAATCCTCAGTTGTTCTCCTGTTTTAAACATAATTATCTAGCGGACAAATTAATCAATAATAACATAGTACTTTGGGCAAGACCTGTAGACTAAAAAATATTCAGCATGTAGTTGAATTTAGAATAATCTTCTGACAGATCATAGTTACATCATATAATAGAGCCTTTCAACAAAATTCGAAGAGGTATTGTAAGTCCACATGATTTTAGCGAATATTAACTGGCTTTTCCTGACAACAGTCATAGTTGGTTTCTTCTTTTTTTTGTATCCCGGGGGAAAATCCTGCATAGGACTATAAGGGACGGTGTGAGGGCAGCGACCCCGGTGTGTCAGACTCCTACTGACTAAAAACCCCTTGGGTGTCCCTCTGATTGCTCCACCCGTGCCTGGGAAACCAAATTCGTCCAGACGCCCAGAGAACAAAAGGCCTTGTTGAGGCTATCTCTCTGGGGGAGGGTTGGGAGTAAAATTCCACCCCTACAAAACTTCTCTCTCAGGCGGCGCGTCGGACACCGTGCACCGCCTGCCTCTCATCCGGGCAGCGGAATCCCTCAAGTCTACTGCCCGGCTATTGTCACCAGCAGGTGGCACGCTCGCTCTGGGCGAACGCGTCCCTCCGGCGACGGTCATTCTGTCGGTTTCTCGACAGCACTATGGTTACCGTCATGTATGGTGCAGTTACTATACCGAGGTAGAGTGAAAACATTTTTCTTTTCATAAATAATCAAAAAATAATTTTATATCTTTTGAGTCAGCGAAATAAAAAGTAGATTGTTCGCTTTAAATTTTCCTGCGTAGTCGCAACATTTGCTCTAATATCATTCGAAGTACCTATCTGATCAATTATTAGAGTCCTATTAATTATTAAACGAAATTTCAGCTTTGATATTATAACAAATTGCTATTATTTTAGCTAATAAAATTGTATATAACAAAGTATATAATGTGAATAAAAGGAAGCAAGATTTTATAACAATCATATTATCCAGCAATATATACGACTAGCGGAACCGGTCTGCTTCGCCCAGGTGCGATTTACACTCTAAACTGGCGAATTTTTAAACAAACAAGCCTTTGCCTATCGCGTTTCGGGATCACCTAGAGTACGTCCAGTAATTCATATACCTAGAGACCTTCAGTCGCGATATATGCGGGCCGACATGACGACGAAGACTTGAATGATTCTTGTCCTTTGATAATCGCTATCGTTTTTGGACAACACAGTACTTACCATCAGGTGCACTGTAGTGATTTTGTCGAGTTAGTTTAAAAAAATCTCGATTTCGGCTTTAATTAAAATTACTGTAACTCGTAAAATATTTTTTTAATTTTGACTCGAGACAGTGACTACACCACACCTAATGGTAATATGCAGTCCAAAACACGGCAACGACTATAAACAGCTAAGAAAGACTCATCAGTAGTCGCAGCGATCATGCCCACCTGCACAAATATATCTACGCGCTAAGCTTGGGTCCTTTAAGAACTCTTTATTATAGAACGGTAGGAACACTATTCCACAGCCCAACGACATGATACGGCAAAAGTAAGAGTTAGAGAACTTCTTAGACCTAGACAGAATCTGAGTTACATTATAGCTATGACATATTTTTTTGGATTTTTTTTATTAGAGGATTTTGACAGTGTCATATAACCCCCAATGTGACTTAATAGATAATATAAAAGCTTTCGTACACTTTCTAAAGAATTCCAGCAATTGCTTTAGAGCTATAACTTGTGTATTTCGTAGACAAACAATTAATTTAGAAGATACAGATTAGGTCATTTGCAAGAACTTATGTGATAGAACGTTCTAATTACACTAAACAGATTTTTCAGGTGATACTGTTTCAACGACACTATCTTAATATTTTCGTAAAATCAACTTAACAATTTGCTAAGTAATTGATTCGTGTTTCACTTTTCAACCGATAAAGTATTGACATTTTCTTTTCAATACCAGATTTTTCAATTTCGTTCAATATGGGACCAATACAAAACAGTTGTATTGATTCTTGCAGACGAATAGATCTCACACATTACTATGTAAAGTAGACGGAATTGACGTCGTGTTCGTATAACTTATTTATCGATGGACTGAAATACTCTTTTATATTTTTGTTTTATTTCTTAGAACTAAATAAACCAGTACAATCCAACTAAAAAACCAATAAATAAAGTAAATTACGCTATGTAATAAGCTGTACTGAAACCAGAGGCAAATATATCACATTCATTGTTCCACTTTACCCAAATTAGGTAATGTTCTAGGCTATACTTAGCATCAATATTCTTTTTCTTACATTCATTTTTACTACTAAGTATATATATAATATAAGTACATAAATCTATATATGTATATATAAAATTCTCATGTCACAATGTTAGTTGCCTTACTACTCCGAAACGGCTTTACCGATTTTAACAAATTTTTTATGCCTATTCAGTAGGTCTGAGAATCGACTACTATCTATTTTTCATACCCCTAAGTGATAAGGGTTGTTAACCCTTAACATATTTTTTTTTATTTTTAAATTTTATCCTTACACACTTACAATAAGTTAGTTATTTTTTGGCTACACTAGAAATTACCTAGAAATAGCTTATATGGCAAAACAACGTTTGCCGGGTCAGCTAGTATATTATAATATTCTTACGGTTATCATAAATTATGGCTAAGATTTAATAAATTTATCCATAATAATGGCGATTCCCTATACGGAAAGGCAGAGAGAAAGGGACGTTAAACGTAAAATGTAATAATAAATATATTTAACCATAGTTTAAATTTGCTCTATTAACTGGAAATTTTATTTTATTACATAAGTTCAACAAAAAGAAAACTACATAGTAAAAAACTTAAAGACACACAATGTAAATTTAGTATAACGCCAAAATGTTCGATCAATTACTTGACTTGAAATATATCTAATTGAAGATTAATTAAACAAATTAAAATTTTAAACTATGTAAGTATATTATTATGAAATATATAAATTATATATATATATACTAGCTGTCCCGGCAGACCTTGTTCTGCCCTATATCTCTAAAACAAATTCACATTTTTTTTTAATGTTAATAGCTTCCCCGTCAGATTTTATTCTGCCAAAACCTATTAGCCTGTTGGCTGTTTTTTGGAAATTGTTTGAAGTAACCTGGCCTTAATGCTATATGTATATAAATTGACAAATATTGACAATAATATTTATATGTCACTCAATTGTTTTGCCTTCCCAGAACCCGTCCACTAACATTTAAACTTTATGATACGGTGTTAAAGTTCAAATTGTCTTTTAAATATTATTACGATTTTTTTGTATGAGAATATAGAAAAGTGGTGTTTTTAGACTTTTTCAGACATTTTTTTTTATTTTTCTCTCCGTAATAACCTTCCCCAGACTTCAACAAACACAACAAAAAAGAAATCAGCCAAATCGGTTCAGCCGTTCTCGAATTTCGCACTTATCAAGACATTTAGCGATTCATTTTTATATATAAGATATATATATATATATATATATATATATATATATCCAATTAAAAACTGCGCTTAAGATAAATGTTTATTCTCTAAAACTTTAAAATTATATTATGGTGCACTCCGTTCCGAGCATTTTTATTTTTCAGATGCTATGTTTGTAGATAGCAAAACAAGAATCGCTTGCGCTAATCACTATTTTGTTCTTAGCAAAGCATTTAAAGTCGTTTCTATTGTCCAATGTAGCAGTTCAGTGTACCCTTGTTTGAAAATAAACGCAGCCGAATTAAAACAACGGAAATAGAATTGCAATTCAAGATGCTTTTATTCGTTCACTGCAGAGAACGAGTTATCCAATATTTAGAGTACGGGTGAAGCTCTGGCTTTAGGCACATTTTGACAAGTTGTGAGGTAATTTTAATCATCTTTAGATCTTGTTATATATTCAATATGAAACCTTAAATATAAAAGTATTACTTTACTATTTACTAGCCAATCTCGAACAGAACTTTTTAGGATTTTTAAATACTTGGTTTTTCCTTTGGCCGAAAGTTCTGGCACCTGCTTATAGATTAATCTGTTTAGCTTCGGCCAGATATCGAGTTACAATGGGAATTTTATTAAAAGTAATATAACGATAAAAGTAGATCAACTAGTCTTAGTTTGACGCTTGCTAGAAGCCTTAGGTTTTAGCAAAAATTTCGGCTCTTTAATAAGTTTTATCTAATATATTTTTCTGGCAGGATACGGCTACTACCAATATCCACAGCGTGAAAATGAAAACCACATAGCCGAATGTTCGTTTGAGTTTCAATTTCCAAATGATGTATTAAATCCAGCGTCGCTTGCAACAGCTGAATACGAATTAGCGGGAATTCATGTTCAATTAATAATAGAGTTATTTTAATGAAGCAACGGCTAGTACTGCCTTGTTAAGCTTAATTTCGATTTAATTTCAATATTTACCTGTAATAAGGTTCTTATGAACGAATATTGTTGCTCAATTCAGACTAATTCTATGTACTGTAACGGTTTACATAATCATTCTAAGTGTTTTGCTGATAAAAAACCTTTGAAAATTGTTTTTTTTTTTAAGTACTAGAAAAACACATTTTAGTTTATCTAATTTGAAAATAAATTAACGGTAAATTTTCGTGTATTAGTTAACGTTTGGTTTTTTGTAGTATAATTTTTTTACACTAGTTCGAAATAGTGACTACAATGCACCTGATGGTAAGTACAGTGTAGTCCGAAATCGAAAGCGATCATCAAAGGATAAAGATCCATTGATAGTCTCCTTCGTCGTGTCAGCCCACATATCCCACAACTGAAGATCTCTAGATATATGAGTTACTGGATATACACAAGCTGATCCCGAAACGCGATAGGGCAAAGCGAGTCACTATGACGGTCTTTACACATAATGTACAGTGAATAATACTTGTTACTAGAAATTAGATAGAGTTTCAACTAATCTAATCTAATATAACGTTAATTATTATTTTAATAATACAGTTACTAAGAGATATGCTAAGCACAAATAAAAACAAAATTATAAATATGTCACAAGTAACTGAATATCAAACAAGAATCGACAATGAATTATTGAATTAGGATTTTCCGGCCGCGTAAACGGATTAGCATATCAAAAGCCGCATTACCCACTCTCAGCTAGATAAAGTAGTGCTGAGCTAAAACGGGAAAACTCTGCAAAGTCGCAAACGGAAACTCAAGTATGTGCGGGCTTTGAGCGAAACTTGAACATGGAATGATTTACTATGATTATATGCTGTAAGCACATAGTGCGACTGTGTAAGCCTTTAGTGCAATTACAGAATATCTAATTACAGCTTAATGAAATTTTCCTTCAAAGGCGTAGAGCTTAGTTTGGTTAAATAAAATGGAAAGACAAAATTTTGTCTTGTCATCAATTGCTTTTTTGAATATTTTAGAAGTCATTATCATCACATCAGTTGCTGTTGCTGTCCACTGCTGGACACAAGCCTCGCGTGATGATTTTTAAAATGATCAGTCAGAGGTAGCTTGCTTGTTTGTTGATGTCCTAGATTGCGCTGTACAGCAAGTGATCGCCACTCTAAAACAATAATGCGCCATAAGTCGTCCGCTCTACAAGCAATGTGTCCTGACTACTGTTGGTTAATTTTACTAATCTGCTGGGTTTTGTTAGTGGCTCCCGTTTTTTTACGAATTTCTTCAATTTTAATTTGAATACGTAGAAAAGTACCAAGCAATTTTTTTTTAAAGTAATAATATAAAATCCGTAAATATTAAATTAAATTACGTACGGATTTAGGCACTACATGCTCACCGGTGAAGGAAAAAAATGTGAGGAAACCCGCATGGCTTATAATACAAATATCATGTGTAAATGTCCTGCCCTGAGAACAGCCATCAGCTGCGCTACTGGTCATCATGGTGGGCAGCACATATAAGCGCAAAGTGGATACAGCCATTAATATATCTCTGCTCACACCATGAGGGGTATAGTGTGACAATATATTATTATTATTTATTCCAGTTTCTTCTCGGAATGGAAGATAATTCAAAAATTGGATGTCACTTAGATTTCATTTAGCAAAATCTATAACAAGTTTGAGTTACGCCTTTGTAACTTTCACAAATTAGGATTTCACTATAATTAACTACCTTCTGGCTAGTTCTTTTTATAAATAACAAACAATCTCTATCGTTACATCATGTTGTAAACGAAACAATAAAGGGTAGGAGCGGATTCAGGATGTAATTCGCATACGAATGACTCCAAACAAAGTTGCATGTTTTCCGCGACCCGAGCAATGTCGGGGATCGGTCCCTCGACTCTGCCGCAATTACATTCATTTTTATTTATAAACCGCTCTTGCATATCCCGAGGCTCGTTTAATAAATAAATTCCGAGATTATCCGAAATTAAACATCTTCAGAAAATATTTATCGGAGTGAGTGATACCCGATGAACATTGATTAAAATGGATCTTGTCTTGATCATTTTAGATTGTTAACATAATTGAAGACACCCACACACACACGCAAGCACAAATGCACACACACACACTCAAATCTACCAATAAGCTAATGATTGATTTCTAGTGAATGAATAGAATGAATGATTTCTAGCGATGTTATTATCCGTTTACACTTAACAAAGATATACGCAAGATTGTGAATTAATTTCATATCTTTTTTAGAAATTGCTGCTATAACTACTTGACTAGAGTTCTAAGATATTAAATAAATAATAATATCTAATAAAACCGGGATCAATGAAGAACACTGTTAAATATTATTTTTTAATTATATTAGGTCCTTACATATGAAATTGGCGTTTTTCGTACTGGCCACTTTAATCACAAATTTCTCCTCTTTGGTAAGGAATTTCAAATTCAAAGTTGTACAGCTATAGACTCATGTATTTGTGCTTCGATGATCGTCATTCATTTGTTTTTTTCTTCTGTTTTTTTCTGTTTGCGTCACTCATTTTACAAAATGGAAAACTTAAAATATCGCATTATTTACGAGTACGAGTTCCGCCGTGGCACTAGTGCTGCGGAAACAACTCGAAGGGTGAATGATGTGTATGGCGGTCGTGTTGCAAAAGAAAACATAGTTCGTTTTCGGTTCCAACGTTTTCGTTCTGGAAATTTCGACCTGCAGAACAAGCCCCGTGGACGGCCTGAGACTCAAGTTGATAATGAAGAGTTGAAGGCTATTGTGGAAGCGGATCCATCGCAAATCACGTCCGAGTTAGCTGCAGGCTGCGATGTTAGTGATAAAACTGTTTTAATTCACTTGAAGCAAATTGGGAAGATTAAAAAGCTTGAAAGGTGGGTACCTCACGAATTGACTGAAGCAAACCGGCAAACGCGCGTCGACTGCTGCTTTACATTACTAAACCGGCACAATAATGAAGGTATTTTAAACCGAATCGTTACCTGTGATGAAAAATGGGTTCTTTACGATAATCGGAAGCGCTCAGCGCAATGGTTGGATCCTGGCCAGCCAGCCAAATCCTGCCCCAAGCGAAAATTAAC
This sequence comes from Automeris io, assembly GCA_036320925.1. Classification (NCBI taxonomy): domain Eukaryota; kingdom Metazoa; phylum Arthropoda; class Insecta; order Lepidoptera; family Saturniidae; genus Automeris; species Automeris io. Next base: position 3,667,282 of record JAUDJH010000018.1, read on the forward strand.
CCCAAAAAAGTTACTTGTAAGCGTTTGGTGGACTAGTGCCGGTATTGTTCATTACAGTTTTCTCAAATCTGGCCAGACTATTACGGCTGATGTCTATTGTCAGCAATTGCAAACCATGATGGAAAAGCTAGCGGCTAAACAACCTAGGCTGGTCAATCGCTCCACGCCACTGCTGCTTCACGACAACGCTAGACCACACACTGCGCAACAGACGGCTACTAAATTAGAAGAGCTTCAATTGGAAAGTCTAAGACATCCTCCGTACTCCCCGGACCTTGCTCCAACAGATTACCATTTTTTTCGAAATTTGGATAACTTCTTGCAAGGGAAAAAATTCAACTCCGATAGGGCAGTCCAAATCGCCTTCAAAGATTTTATTGATTCCCGTCCGACTGGTTTTTTTTAGTAAAGGGATCAATGAACTACCTATGAGATGGCAAAAGTGCATAGAAAATAATGGTTCATACTTTGATTAATTAAATATATTATATTAAAAAATATTCGACTTTTTGTTCCTCCCATACAAAACGCCAATTTCATATGTAAGGACCTAATATTAATTTTCCAAATGGCTACATCCGCATCACTTATACTGAATACCAGAAACAATAAAAATTTCATACCAATGGATTTTTTATTGTTTGTAAACTCATAATATACAGAATTCCCGGAACTATTTTTTTTTTGTTTGTGTTGGTAACCCGGGCGCAAATACCTCATAGGACCATCAGTGACGCTGTGAGGGCAGCGACCCTGGAGAGTCGGACTCCTACTGCTTAAAAACCCTCGGGGTGTATCTCTAATTACTCCACCCAGGCCTGGAAAACCAAATTCGTCCAGTTGCCCGGGGAGCGAACAGCCTTATTCATGCTTCCTCTCTGGATAGGGTGAGTGCAAAGAGCTCACGCTTCCAAACCTTTCTCACGCGCGGAGCGACGGACACTGCGCACCATCTCCCTCTCCTCCGAGCAGCGGACATCCTCAAGTCTACTGCCTAGTTGGACTAGTTTTACCTCACACGCCAATGTCTTGACAATGGTCCATCGTAAAAGAGAACTAATGTCGACAGTCATGAGACGAAAAATAGCCTTCTTCGGAAACATCCAAACAAGATTTCAGAGAGAGAGGATTCCAATATAAATTTTTAGATTGTTCCTCAAAGGTAAGATTTCGGAGAAAAGCATTTCAGGTTTCAGAGATAGAAATGGACGACATCAAAAATTGGGCCATATTGACCTACCCACTTTTGAGAACACAGTATGGGATCGCAAGAAATTTTCTCATTGACCTCCAAACTTAATTATGACGAGGACAGCCTATGATAAGGAAAACCCATTTTTTTATGATAACCCGGGGGAAATCCCTAACGAACCCTAGCGGGGCGATGAGGGTCGCCCCCCGGTGTGTCGGACTTGCACCGACTAAAACCCCCGGTGTGCTCCTTCTCTCCGTCTAGCCGGGACCGGAGGCACAGCACCGTCCACTTCTCCGGAGAATGATAACGAAAAACAATAATAAAAATAAAATAAATACGTTTATCAAATCAAAACGTTATATTTTAGGCAATAATTTTGCTGAGAACTAAGAATAATTTTCAAAATTAATTGTTAGAAATTATGGCTAAAGTGATTCTCTGTTGAACGTAACAGTAAAACTTTATAATAATTTTAAATGGTAAATTATTTCACTGGAAATAGCTATTAAGTTTATAAAACTTTATAATTTCTTGTATCTTATAATAGACTGCTCGTTCAAACCGTAAAATTTACTTGTAATTTTTATGATAGCTAAATAAATCAGAACTTTAAGCTTTGCGAATGCCTCTATCGTTAATTCCTTAAAAAAGTTATCTTGATGGCTTTTATTTTAATTTTTTATCAGGACTTCTGCGAAAATTAAAATCCAATTCCATAAAATACCTCTTTACTTAGAATATGTACAAAACGCGAAAATAAAAAAAAACGGTCTCTTATACTTTTCATGTAGCATACAAAGTTGAAATAAATATATTGAGCGAATGTTTTTGAAGTCAAATTACTACTGTTATTAGAACCCTTCAATATATGATATTTGATAATGTTAAAATTAAAAGCATGTGGGTGGTAAGAGGATATAACTTTTTATGCTTGTTTAGATAATGCTTAAATAAAGTTTGAGAGTTATCCAATTTTCTAGACATTAAATATTATGGAATTATTATTAAAATTAGTTGCTTATCTGTTTGTCTGTGGAAACTAAACTCATGCGATATTTTTTTTAGAGAGTATAATATTACATACAAAAAAATGTAAACAGGATTTTATTAGTTTATAAAAAAAATGAATGACACCGTACTAAGATAGCTCGAGCCATTATTGTCAATTAGCCGTACCCGCAGTCCCGCCTCGTGGAATACAAGTTTTGTGCGATAACTATGACCACTCTGAAGATTTATTCTGTGTATAGGTTATAATATTTATTTGAAATCAAATGTATATTTACAAAGTTTACTTTGGACATTCAAACATATAAACTTTATAATAAATATTAATATGTACAGGCCAATAAAAAATAAAGGGTTGTATTATCATTGTTAATTGTAATGATCGGAAACCGTGAAAGCGTAAATTCGATTTTAAATGTATTAAAAACAATTTAAATTGAATCTGCCAGCTGGGATATTCAGTAGAAAAGGTATGAAGTGAAAAGGAAGTCGCCACACGAAAATAATTTAAAATAAGCGAGAACTCTCGTATCGTTTCTCTAAACTTGTCCGGACATTTTATTTCCTTGAAATAAGAAATATTGTAGAAGAATTTGTTTCTGTAAAAATTGCCATTAATCATAGAAGAAAAGAAAATATCGGTGAATTATAACAGTAATAGCCATAACATCTATTTCTAGGTCTAAATTTAATGAATTGTTATATTTTTTCGATTCTTGTTGTGGCTAGTTAAATTGTAATGTATAAATTACAAAACATTTTGGAACAATAAATGTTTTAAGTAATAAATTAAGGTAAAAATGAATTCTCGATTATTTTTGTGGATATATATTAAATTTTAGTTTTCGAAAGGTAGTTTATTTTATTAATTTAGCAAACACAAACAGCTGCCAGTTACGTACGGAGCCTAGACGTAGACACTTATGGTTGGGCTAGTCCACCAACTTAAAGTTACTGAGCAAGTGATGAAGCGGGCTATAATTGGGCATTTCTTTGAAAGATAAAGCCCAAAATGAGTAGTAGAGAGAGTAGTGAGAAGGTATTGAATGAGAAGAGCTGAAGGCCAGGCTCAACGGCGCTTGTTGGGAGAGGCTATGGCTAACAGTAGATTAAGGTGGGCTGGTGATGATGAAATACAAACGGATAACAATCGAGGCACATTATATAAATTGCTTTTAAAACTAAATTGCTATCCATTAATTAATTAATGTGTCCATGTTCACATGATAACAAAAACGTAAAATCGTTACGTAAAAGGAAATTGTTTTTCTAGTTACATTATATTATGTATATACAATTAATTATATGCAAGTTACCTTGTTTGTTTAAATATAATTGATAAAATACGTACCTGGAACAAAAAATATTATTGTTAACATTTAAAATTGTCGCAGTGTTAAAAATTGGTTTACCGCGAGATACCCAAACAAAAAGTATTTCCCACTATAAATCTTTATCTAGTTAAATATTTTTATATTAACAAACCAGTATGCAGGTTGGTGATAAGTCATTTAGAAACTTTCATATAGTGTTTCGTTAACATATCAACAATCCACTTCAGTCGAAGGCTCTTCTGGATGATAAGCGCCATTGAGTCGGATCTTCGACACTTCTCATATAGTCATTGACAGCTTCAAAGTTCTCGATACAAAATCTATTTTTCTCTCGTTCTTTTTTCATATTTTCTTAGTTTTTCTCTTTGTCTTTCTTTTATTTCAGGACCGGTTTATATACGGTATACTTACCCTACTACATCAGAATTCTATCAGTCTACCTCATAATTTAAATAAGAGACATCTGTGCAATTCCGGCACAAATTATAAGAATAACAAACACATAATTTTATACTACTTTGCTATTTATCGCTACAATAATTTTATTACTATTTATTGTGATGCGGCTGAGTTGTATGATTTAGTTCCCCCCTCCCCCTTCTACCGTAAATTGACAAGACACCGTGCGGGCTTGCACCCTTATGTGGTTGACATTCCAGCTGCTCGCACGAAGCGATTCGCCTCCTCCTTTTTGCTGCGAACCGCCAAGGATTGGGATTCACTTCCTGTATCTGTGTTTCCAACATCTTATGACATGGAAATCTGCAAACGTCGAGTGAATCGGTATTTACTGGGCGAGCGCGCTCCAGTGTCGGTCTCATCATCATTTTCCAGCAGATCAAGCGCAAGCCTGTCTGTAATTAAAAAAACATTGACTTATAACAATAATGGCTTAGTAGAATATTAATATTGTGAATAATAAGCCCAGGACAGTTAAATACCCGCGGTTGAAGCTTTTTGCTGTCGGACAATCATTTTTTCATTTTGTTTTAATTAAGATCTCGCGAGAGAAATTGCCCGTCGACAACTCATTTAAATTTAATTTCTGTGAAAGTTAAAATAGGTTTAATTAATAAACAAACCGAACAGATTTGGAATCACAGAGCTCTAATCGAAATTCTCAATGTGGTTGGTAGTTTTGTGTTGATGGTGATGAAGAATGAATTGTAGAGCTCCTTCTCATTTTAGTTAAAATACTTCTTATTTCTTCCCCCATGTATATTTGTCAAAACTGTTAATATATTTACATATTATTTTTATATTATAATTTCAATTCTACAATTCTGTTTCAAAGCACATGACACAATGTCTAGAATAATCCAATCATTGTGCAATTTCGAATTCAAAATGATTTTCCTTTTTTTTCAATTATTTCTTACAAAATATTATTTTTTACTTAATGTTCACCTAATATTAATGTCATAGACATGTAACCTACATTTAAAATACTCTTTGCACACAATCACTACAATACTCTGAGTAGGGAGAGGTATATTAGAATAGTATAAAAATAATTCTGTAAATGTTTCATATTATGCTAATAACACAAAAAAGAAATAGGCGAGTTTTTAAATATCTATGAATATGAACTTTTAATAATAATAATAAAGAGCCTCGATTATCATCTTAAGAGGCTTTCGCTGAGTTGTTGGATCTAGGGTCGGTTACAGAAGACAAAATTACTCGATACGGCATGCATAGTTAGGAGGTTCCTCACTCTGAGCTCCCAACTACCGGTGGCTTGGGCCTTAGGCCTCGCCCCCGTGGGTCTGTCAAATATTTTTATTTTTTTAAATTTAAATTTTATCTTTACAAATGTATTTTAAAACGTATAAATATTCTTTTATAGTTGAAAGAAAGAGAATAATTATATTGTCATGCTATATCCCTTTCGGGGTGAACAGGGGTACCCTTTTTTTTTTGTTAACCCGTTGGAAATCCCTACGGACCGTCAGGGGAAGTGGTGAGAGCCACTCCCCCCGGTGTGACGGACCTGCCCCGACTAAAACCACCGGGGTGCCAGCAATGCCCTCTCTTCGCTTTCGCCGAGCCTGGGAATCTGGATACTTCCGACGGCTCGGCGAGCGGTAGGCCTTGCGCAGGCCTCCTCTCAGGGAGAGGAATTGAGCCTCTCACTTCCTCTCTCTCAGGGAGGGGAATTGAAGCCCCTCACTTCCTCTCGACAGGAATACCCTAGTGGATATATCTATTTTGTGTTTATATGTCGTACCCTACATGACCAGTACCGTTCAGAGCACTTACCTTTGACATTTTTCTTAGATGTCATGCGGGTTTCGTCACAATGTTTTGTTTCACCGGTGATCATGTAGCGCCTAAATCGTGCCAGGATTGGAATCTACACCAATCGCGTTTCCCCACATGGATAACATTCCCTTATTCACTAGTCCATCACAAGTTAAATATGTTAATCCAAAACGTCGAATGGATATTACTATTATTAAGGGATAAAATATTATATTATTATAAACTCTAAAAACTTATTTGGTATCACACGTCATACAACTCTTTTATTTAGGTTCTCCTTTGGCCTCGTACTGAATCGATGGACACCTGTTCGAATCATTTTTTTTTATAACTTATAACTTCTACTTATAACTATCATTGTATCAACCCTTGACCTCATAATTATTTGTTATTCATTTACAGAATATCAATACTTAATATCAAACATCTTCTCTCCACAACATTTTTACTTAAGCCGTCGCCATTATGATCTGTCACACATCCATATCCTTCCTGTCACTTCATATGCTTGCCAACATAAAATATAATTATTGCGAATTGTTAATGGTGTTCACATTCATATTTAGTATTTAATCATTATTATTCATATTATATCCATCATAGCTTATTAGTGATATTTTCTGTTGTGCTTCTCTATTATTATAACACTATATAAGATTCAAATAAACATTATATCTTTAATTGCCTGATTAGTATAAACCACTTTCCGTGACTACCTCTAAGATTCTATATTATTTCTTGTTTAGGAACACAAGGTTCCTTTTGATCTAAGCCTCTGAAAATATATCTGTATATTTTAGTACATAAGGCTGCTAAAATATTACCTCGTTGGGAAAACAAACCACGGCTCACCAATTCACGAAATTCGCGCGACCTAAACTGTATAAATCAACCGAGCCTGGAAGCAGCTAAAAATTCAAAAAAAATTCACATTGTATGGCAATTTGTTCACATACCATTAATGGAACCACGAGCTCGGTATTCTCTGGCCGCTGAAGTATGTAAAGTTCAAAATGATGCCTTGAAAATACGGATGGCCTTAATAATTAGTCCTTAATAAATAAATTTAAAGTATACGCGACTAAAAAGCTTTGTAAATAGAAACAAATAGTATCTGTTTTTCCTTATACTTTTTTTTTTCAAAGAGATTTTGGTTGATGTCCGTGACAGACCTTCACAACTAAGCCGGGTGAGAAGGCGAACACTGGGGTGGTCAGCCAGCAAATTTATGGGTTGGGTGGCTACGCAAGGGCACCCATGTGGGTACGAACCTCGCCTTGGGTCGCCGGCCAAAATAAGAAACCAAACGGTTATCTACTAGCGTTTCGGAAGCGACTACCTTGAGAAGAAACTCAAGGCTGGACGGAGTGGAACTGCGCCTCGGAGCGAAAACACACCGGTTAGCGACAGTGGACTGAACACTTTTTTCCTTATTTAAATTAACAGAAAGAAACCATTATTCTAACTATGAACAATACTTTGCCGATTAATGTTCCTGTATAAACTAACTATATGAATTAATTTATTTATTTTTAGAAAAACGTACATAAAGTTATTTTTATGTGTTGTAGCTATTGTTTTTTTTTTTAAATTCTACCTCGGCGCAGTTGTTTGTACCGGATAGAAAGCAAAGTACAATATAAAAATCGAGTACCACTATCGCGAGACAACTGTCTACCGACAGTTGCCGCGATCACGGACTAGCCAAATATCTCTTTACACTTAGCTTAAACAACCCGATATCTTAGGTCGAAAGGAACACTCTCGACGAAACGCCATTCTACAATTCGATAGTAAAAGTTAGAGAACTTATAGCTGACATAGAAGCTACATTAAAACTGTGACAGTGCAATCCAGCTGTCTGCTTAGTTCTGTAGTGAAAAGAGGAGGGTGAAATGAGCTTATACAACACCTCAGAACACTCGCCATGATACAAACGATAGAAACCGCTAAGAGAGAGAATGCCTCTGCGCAGCTGAAGCGTTTCAACGTGCTTAGAAACGTCCGTATCATTCATAATGCGGACAGCTCTACGTTGCAATCTATCCAGAGTGTCAAAGAAGTACTGTATACATAATATTTGTACTTTTAATTGATATTTAATGATTGATTAATAATTATATTATTGAAAAATAATTGATTTTTAATGATACTCATACTAGGGTTGGCAAACCTAGTTAACTCAATTTCATATTTTCAGTTAAATAATAAGTATGTTATATTAATAAATTGTAAAGATATTTATTACTTAAATCTGCTAAGAGAGTGTAATGCAATAAATTAAACATTTTCTGCTTATCACTTAATGTAGAGAGCTATTTAATTAACGATTACTCTAAGAATCAATAGGCCTTTTGGAAAAAAAAACTTTTTTTTATTTGATTCCATAAAAAAATTCATATCATTTTTATGTTTAAACACAATACATTATTCAGACAGCATCAATGAAGATAGCAAACTTTTTGCATAGTTGTATGTTAAAATCAAACGCACAAAAGGCACTTCAGAGCACAAAAGGGCGCGTATTACCGGCCCAAACCGCAGTTGATTTATAACACCGCTATGAAAACGGGAAACTTTTTCGTCCAGATGAAACTGTTTTTCACAAAAGCTATTTTTCAGATGGAGATTAAAGGGCTTTTACCGAGTTCGGCTTGGGGTGGATGTTAACTCATTGCCTCCAAATGAAGTGGTCGCGAGACAAGCCCTAATTTAAATAAAGTTTGTTGGAAATTTCCTATAAAGGTTAAATTCATTTGAATATAATTCCCATATAATCTTTAACACCTAATTCCCCCCCCCCCTCTTGGGGTTTTCCTGAAAATATTTTAAAATATTATTGAATCTAGTTGCTGATATTTAAATGTGTTATATCGAATTTTTACAAGTATACTTTATTTCTTATTGCTGCGAGTTGACTGTTATTTTATTTTCCTTTTCTTTGTAGTTTTTAAATATTATCATTGTACAATTGGCAAGGCTTGTAAAACTGTACCCTATGTAAACTGTTTGTATGTGCTGTTCAATGATAGTGAATAAATAAATTAATAAAAATACAATAAGGTACACAAAACCTCCAAAAATGTTTTTATTTCAGTTGAGTTATTTTATAGTTTTTTTTAATACTTGTTCGACAAAGTGATTACAGCACATCTGATGAAAGATTTACATTTTAAAGTTTTACTTATATATTCCCAGGAAACAAAAAATATATAACTTATATAAGACAAACCTGATATAAATATTGTTCGGTTTGTTTTTTATCCTGAGTGGAGAAGGTAGCCACACCATGCTTGTTGGTAAGCACACTGCAGTCAAAAACAACGACTATCAATAAAAAAAAAATGATATTCGCAGCGATCATGCTGACCTGTACAAATATCTCTTCACGATTCGTTACCCCCATATCATAAGACGGTGGAAACACGCTCGCCGGAAAACCATTGTTTGCTGTAATTACAATATTAATCACAATTATATCGTTGTAAGTAAGAACCGATGTGTTTCGTTTAGCGAAGCGCAGAGGAAAGTACTGTATGGACCGGTACTAACTCTGACTTCACTCTGTCAAGTCATAAACTGCTTGCTCATATGCATTACTTACTAACTGACAACTAATCTTTAATTATTAATTAGGCGATATCAATCATAGCAATATTAATAACCTATCTCTGAACATATTTAAACACAACAAATATTTTAAATACTTATTTTATAGAAAATTCTTTAAAATAAGTAAGTTATGAAGCTATGCCCCAACTAGTACCACATTTGATAAACATTTTAAATATCGGCACTCTTCGTTGTCTTTCTCAAAAGCGGTTAACCCTAAAACAAATGTTTTGAGTACAATTTGTAGGTAAATTTCATATGTCGCATCTGAAACGAGATATACACGAAAAACTAAATTTCAAGACATTTGAACTTGAATAAATTAAGACACTGAAATGATATCTTATGTGACCTTTGACTACACTCTCAAAACATCAAACAAATGCTTAAACAAATTTACAAACAATTTTTTAAAATAATTAAGATTAAACAACTTTTTTAGGAAATTTGGCTGTCTCGTGGTAAATTAATTTGATTGACGACACAATTGTGCCATCATGTATTCAACATAGATGGGCAAAATGTAATCAGATTAATAAAAACGATTAACGATTACATTTTACGTTTTTTATAATTAATATGACTGCAATTTGCTCATTTATGTTTTAAACACTACAAAATCCCAGATTGTATACACATTTATCATTTCTCAATATTTTAAATGGATTTAATCATGATTACAGAGCAAGAAAATTAAATTTACGACTACATTTTGTAATCGTTCATCATTAATCAGATTACATTTTGCCCATCTCTGGTATTCAACACGTCTATTACAAATATGGACTATGATAGTATAAAGTTGTTTTTAGTGGGCGAGATTATCAATTTTAAATAAACTTAAGAAAAAAGTTAATTATGAGTATACTGACAAAAACTGGTTGAAAGGGTGACAAATGGTAATATTAAATTATCTGTGATTAATAAATGGCACATTATAAATAAAATATACGTTAGCCTGATAGAGAAAAGTCCGGTTTTAAATGTTAATAGCCATGTAAACTTCAAACTGATTTTTTATTTGGCTATTATGATAATTTATTGAGTTTCAAGATTTATTGTACAAATAAATGACTTTTGAGTTAAAATATTTGCTACTTAAAGCGTTTTATGTCACTTAATTCATATATTATGCCTGTAAATTGGAAAACTATTGCGCCTTGCATATCACATATTAATAATAATGTTTGAGGATGTCTTTTGGATTGTTAATCTGTTCAGTAAATTGAAAAAAAAACTATTTATTGACTTAACCTTTTTCATAATGACATTAATTTTGAAATAAGACAGAGATAATAATAATAGTCTTACAGTGAAACTTATGTATATAATCGAGGGTACATCTCCTCACATTATTAAAATATGCAATATTTCTCGCGGGGCATTCAATCCTTTTTGTATTATACCTATTATTGTACATCAATATGTTAAAAAGAACAACTACCAAAGTTTCGTGCCGGCTCTTCTCGGTAGATTCTGCTTTCCGAACCGGTGGTAGATTCACTTTTCTTTTATTTTTTTACTATTCAAAATGCTTGGAAGTGGGCCTATATGAATAAAGTTATATTTCAAATCATTATAGGCATCAAGGAATATATAAACAAATCAACGATTAAAATCTGGCTCATCTTTATTTTATAATAATTTGTCGATCGTTTAACTGTATTTTCTTTAATAGGGTGCCTAAGGCATAAACAGCGATCGGCACGAACACCCAAAGCTCAATAAAGCTAAAGTTTACCCACAAATGTTACCCCTAGGCGAGGTTTTAGCCCCAACAACCTCAACATAAAAGATACATATTGCGCTAAATATTATTACTAACAAAACTACCGCTTAATAAACATTTTTCTTTACTATATAGGACACACGCAGAGATGTAAAAATTTCTAGATAGAACATACCGGTTTAGTGAAATGAATTATTATCTCGTTTAAATGTAGTCTTAGCGCATTTACGTTTTCTCGTTTTAAACAGGACAATACGGTTCATGGCCGAACAAGACCTTTACAACTAGACCGGGCGTAAAAGACACTTAAGGTGCTCAGCCAGCGATTTATGAGTGGGGTGGTAATATAAGGGGACTCCTGTGGGTACAAACCTCGACTTTGGCAACCAGTCATGAAACTAATCTAACGGTGATCTACTAGCGTTTCGGAAGCGAGTCCGTTTAAAAGAAACGCCGAAAGAAACTCAAGGCTGCGTCGGAGTGGACGCATTTAAGTATCTAGCTGACAGTACATAGAAGTTAAAAGACTTGGTTTTGGGCGTTACTCAAATCAACCCCGTTCTACTTTTATTTGTTTATTAGTCAACGGTCGTGTATGGAGTATTGCTGCCACCTCTGGGACGGCTCTGCCAAACACCATTTGACAGCTTTGGACTCAATTGATCGCCGAGCTTGGCGACTTATTGCCGATAAGGATCTTACATCTCGTATACTAATTAGTTTGGAAAACCTGCGTAGAGTAGCCTGCCTTTCGGTTTTCTATTGACTATACTCTGGAGAGTATGCGGCTGAGTTGTATGATTTAGTTCCCCCTTCCCCCTTCTACCATAAATTGACAAGACGCCGTACGAGTTCGCACCCTAATGTGGTTGACATTCCAGCTGCTCGCACGAAGCGATTCGCCTCCTCCTTTTTGCTGGGAACGGCCAAGGAGTCGAATTCACTTCCTGCGTCTGTGTTTCCAACATCTTATGACATGGGAATCTTCAAACGTCGAGTGAATCGGTATTTGCTGGGCGAGCGCGCTACATCGTCAGCCTCATCATCACTTTCCAGCAGGTGAGATTAAGGTCAAGCGCAAGCCCGTTAGTAATAAAAAAAAAATAAAGAACCTTAAAACCTAATGACTTTAATATTGTTAGAAAAGTCTCGTTATGGCATATATTAACTTAGAATTTAAACATTACAACAACTGAACGACGTTTTAAGTCGCTAAACTCACTTCCAGTCGTGATAACGTACCTAATGTTTATTAACAACATGATAAACTGTTCTACACCAGGTGATTAATTTTGTGCGAAATTACCCAAATTATTAACGGAGTCTGGCTTCTGTTATACTTTCTACCGATTCTTTGTATTAAATGTTGTTTTATTCATTTTTTCACTTATTTCTAATTAATTATTTTTATGCTGAAATGTACTTAGCAATCAAAATAGTGATAGATACTACGGAAAAGATTTGATGTTAAAATTATAAATTTTATTTATAGTATCCAATTTAGGAACTAAACATTTACATATTTATAAGGTGTATCTATTTATCTAATTAAAGAGTAAGAGAGGTGTATCTATTAAGTTCTCGGTACAACAATATAATTGATGTATAAACAGGGCCCCTGTTGGGTATTGCCATGGGATTCAACCTATTTACATGTTGGTCCCCTATCCACTCCCACCACAAGCTTAAACAAAAGATCGCGCCTGGCGCGAATAAAAAAAAACACAAAACAGTACTAATTAACGCATTGGCTAAGCAGTGAATGTACGTTTTCCTAACTTTCAACTACATTGAAGCCGTGACGCGTCATTCATCACCAAAAAGGTACGTGTTTCCCGTCAAACCAATATCCAGGATCTCATGGCCTCAGTCTAATAATAATTGTGTTTCTATATCCAACAGGCCCAAGAAATATATATAAAGCAAAGAGCGTACTAAGTATAGCAGATAGTAAGATCGGCCACGGCAAGTGTGGAAAGATTAGTATAATAATTTTATATAAAACCACTAATTTTCAAGTAACAGACAACGTATGAACTTTTGTATTATTGACTGTAACAGCGACAAAACAATTTTTCAATATTGTATTACTAGATGACATTTTATAAACGTAGCCCTCTAATGAGATGTTATTGCATTTCTTTAGATGTGAATGTCATGATTATTTGGATGTATTTATAAAAGAACACCATGTAATTTAACCAACATCATGATGATGTCCTAGCCGGATTCGGCCACGGCGACTGTTTCAACGCCGATTAAGAAAATCAAGGCCCAGTTTTCGGAAACAGTCAATTGCGCAGGAGATATTTAAGTGCATAAATGGACGCGCAGCCAGAAAAGCACTCTCTCGTCCGAGCTCCCTCAGGCCTGATGGAAATGAGAACCAGTACGATCGGGAGGGAGCAGGATGCAGGTTTGGTCGAGTTTTCTCTTCTCTAAACACCTGGTTGAATTGCGGTGTTCAAGAGATGCCTTAGTCGCTTTTACCATACCTCAGCAAGAAGAGGGGGGTGCTATTCTATTCTGCCGGCAGCCACCACGGCTTCAACAACATCATACTAGTACTTTAAGCGTAATATATTTTGTCTTTAAGCCCTCAGATTAAAAAATAATATGTCACACATGCAGTATTAAATTTGATAGTGTGCAGTGTCACACTTGGCTTGTTGACCTTACTAACTTTTTGCTACTTAAAACCTACACTGTAAAGTTTATAATACTTTTTTTTTGTTAACCCGGAGGACATCCCTTCGGACTGTCATGGAAGTGGAGAGGGTCACTTCCCCGGTGCGTCGGACTAGCACCGACTGAAACCACCGGGGTGCCAACTATGTCCACTCTTCACCTTCGCCGGGCCTGGGTATCCGTATGCTTCCAACGGACCCGGCGGGCGACTGACCTTGGCAGGCCTCCTCTCTGAGAGGCGGTCAATTGTTGCCCCCTCACTACCTATCAAAAGTTTATAATACTTGGGTTCTTTTACTTTGGCCTTATTTTCTATTACTAACTTTTTTTATTAACAGTTTTAGTAGACAGGGACCTGGTGGAACTGGTTCACTGAATTAAACAAGCATGGTCGATATTGCTCTACAAAGTGACGTCAAAAGAAATATATTTCACAATTAACATTCCGCAGAGGCTGCCCATTGCAGAGAACGGTACGAAGTAATCTCTGTATTCAATCGTTTGTGCACTCAAAGTCTGGTATACAATTGAGAGCGCTTAACTTCAAACTGCTATCGTTAAATGGAGACCAAGTTTCACGATAATGAACGACTTATTAAAACTATTTTTTATTTCATAACTTTTTTTCAGATTCTGCAAAATGATTACTTTATATCTAATGGTGGTAAGTATAATAGTCCATTAGGGGCGGTGGTCTCATTTTACTTCAAATATTATAATCTTACAACACCCCTTTTTTAAGTCCAGGGTTAAAAATAGCGCCTTTCAATTTTTGAATATATTTCTAGCCAGTTATACCTAAGTAAGTATAAATCATACTTTTGTTTGCAATTAACGATTAATTACTGTTTAAAAGTGCATTTAAATTTAAGGGATGTTTTTGGAACTAAGCGTTAGATATATAATGTGTGTATCCTACGGCCTAAAATATTGTTTTGTTGTACTTCTTACCTCAACATGGTTTAGGTTTTTAGACCTTTTTTTAGAAGTGGAATGATCTTTTCTCGCCGCTAATTTACTTGATCAGGCATTCGATTAATGTTTTCGACATCTTAATTTAACAATCCTATGCATCATTTCAAATGTACTTTTTTTAGAACGAAATGTACAGTATTTTTATGGTTAAATGGCTTTTTAATCTTTTAACGTTAACGTATCAAAAATGCTACATATATTTTGTAGCCCCTGTCTCTATAATATGGGTTTTGCACAAATGTCAGGACACGTTAATTGCGACTTAGTCCAAAATTTATATTATCGCTAAATTCAGAAATCAACTAATAATGTGTTGTTTCTATTTGAATTTACATAATTACTTCTTAAATAATTTATCTTATGTATTTTTTTTTAAATAAATTATTGAGTAAAATCTTGATGAAGTATATAAAAATATAGGGTATTGCATAACATTTAATGATTATAAATCATTATCAGTTACTTAGGAACAAAAAACAAATTGTTGATCACGGAACAATTTCCTGCAACTAAAGTTGAAAAAACGAGTTATTCTTAATAATTTTATTATAAGCGAAAAATATAACATAATAAAAAAATACCGTGTTGAGAGTATATATTACATGCAGTAATTGAAGGTTACTCGAGATACCTACAAGCAAGCCAACTATCTTGTCGGTATTAAACGGATATTTGTAAAGATTACGCGGGTGGCTGGGCTTCCAAGAGCGTTTACCGGAATCCGTGCAGATTATAGCCTTCAGCTGTGCCTCTGTTTGTGTGACCCCAACAAGAGGCGAACTGGAAGAATGAAAATTACCCTATTCACGGTCCGAAGCACGCGGTATTGCTCAGTGATGTTCTCTACAATGATTGGGGCGGAAGGAAAAAATGTTGTTTCGTCAATTTCAAAATTTCTTTATATTAAGAGGCTTATAGCGTTAAGACGCTATTGGCTGTTATGCAAAGTAAAATGTCATTCAAACAAGTCATTACAACTGGGGATATTGACGTAATTAGCTATTATTGTTTAGGATACAGCTTATTATTTCTTAAAATGTCGTTTCTTATTTATAAAATCTCATTTGGTATTTAACGTTTGATTTTTTATGAAACATCCGTCAATCTCTATTAAGTAATGCTTAATTATTTCACAAGGACAATATTCAATATTTATTCATAAATTAGGTTTTATATCTTGGCATTTTATTAATAAATGTTATACAAAAATATAAGCAATATCAAAAGTTATATTGTCAACCATATATGGGCAAACTGTAATCAGATTAATGAAAAACGATTACGAATACATTTTGGGTTTTTCATCATTTATGACAGCATTTTACTCATCTATGCTTTAAGCACTACGGAATCCTCAATTGCATACACATTTATGACCCCTTAATGTTTTGAAGAGATTTAATCATGATTATAGAGCAAAAAAAATTAAAATTACGAATACATTTTGTAATCGTTAATCATTAATCACATTACATTTTGCCCATCTCTGTCGTCAACTCTAAGTAATCTAACAGCGGCCATACTTCCGCTATCTTATGACCTGGGAGTCTGTAAGAGAAGAGTGAATAGGCATTTATTGGGCGGACGCGGTTCATCATCGGACTCATCTTCACCTTCCACCAGGTGTGATTAAGGTCAAGCGTTCACCTATAAATAATTTAAAAAAGTGAAAAGGAAATAAAATCAACCTATTGAGTTATAATAATACTTTTACAATTAATTCGTCTTATGTACATGTTCATATGTACCGCTAAATATTATTTAATACTCCCGTACCACCTGGTATGATATAGACTTCACATTATTCAAAGAAATTTAATTAAATGAGTTGTTTGTTTAATTAATACACTATTAATACGAATCAATTAACTACTTTGTTTATACAATTTAACCTGAAACAGTAGAGTTTTCAACTGTATTTGATTCCAATATTGTTTTCATGTTGACTTTACTGAAGCGAACTATATTGATAACGACGTGTAAATAGATTAAACTATCCACTCATTGTTAGTTTTTAATTATGCGCGACATGTGGTTTACGTTGTATTAATGTGATATTAGATCGGATAGTTAAAATTCTTAGTAAGAATATTCTCTTAATTTAAAAATGATTGTCACCATGCTCTCGTGCTGGCTCATAATTGACGTGCCTTTGTAAGGTCATTGTTCGGGGGCGGTGCGCAACAGCTGACAGCAAATATGGGCTGCATATCATATGTTAGAGTCCGTGATTGTGCCTGTCAGACGCGGCGTAGTGGGGCTGCGGCGAATTAATTCCAAGACCCGCAGTCCCCACTAATTCGCAGAAATAGTCACCTTGGGGTTTTTAGTTGGTAAAAGTCCGTCACACCCCGGCTGCTACCCCCTTGTGCGGCCGGGACGGTGTTATGAGGATTTTCCCCAAGTATAAAAAAAGATATCTTGGAGAAGTGAGCGAATACTACACTAACTGAAATGGTTTTAATGTATAGGATACACTTACAGATATATAAATACAGGGGCCGCGGTGGGCTTTTTTAAAATTAATTCAATTCTAGTTCAACCAAAACGTAATGCCCCACGGGAAAGTCGTTGAAATTCTATACTGTTTGGCGTAAAATTATTTTTATCAACGATACTACGAACGTCGAAATGCTTCGTGGTTCATAAACGTGTCCACAAAAAACCGATAAAAGACCTGAGTGACAGATTATTGGCGTAATCAAGATATCTCCCACACGAGAGTGTAAAATTGTTGAGTATATTTTATTGTATTTATTTTCATAGATAGGCATATAAACAGATTAATAAAAATGATTGCGATTACATTTTGCGTTTTTTACCATTAATATGACTGCATTTCGCTCATCTATGTTTAAAACACTACGGAATCCCAGATTGCATACACATTTATGTTGTTTATTTAGTGTTTTAAGTGGATTTAATCATGATTACAGAGCAACAAAATTAAAATTACGACTACATTTTGTAATCGTTAATCATTCATCAGATTAAATTATGCCAATCTCTGTTTATTTTGAAACTGAAAGATTTTATAGAACTTTTTTTATAATAGTCTGACAAAAGTACTACACTACACCTGATTGTAAGCACAGGGGCTCGAGTCAAAGTAACATTCCTTTGTCGATAATGCTTGTAGAAAAGTACAACTGTATGGAATATATATAACGTTCTAACGCGACACAGTGACCATACCACGTCTTATAATAAGAATGCTGCAGTCAAAAACGACAACGAAAATCAATATTAAAAAATACCTGTCGATAATCGCAGCGATCATGCCGGCCTGGACAAATATCTCTTTATGCTTCGTTTAAATTATCCCATATCATAGAGAGGTGGGCACACGCTCTCCGAAAGACCATTTCACAGCCCAACGATTCGGCAAAATTAAGAGTTAGAGAGCTTCTTAGTCCTAAACGAGATGAGATTTAAAACCACGCGCATGGTTTTACAATGGAAGAAAAGGGTGGAACAACTTTAAACAACTCCTCAGAACACCCGTCATGATACAGCCGGTAGAAAACGCTCAGCGAGGCAATATCTCTGTGCAGCTAGAATGGTTTAAGATGCTTTGTAACGTCTGGATCATTCACAACGCAGACATCACTCCGCTGCCCAACCTACCTAAAGCGTCGAGTAACTTCTGGACAGAACCGTCCCAGAGATGTGGTCAAGATTCCAGGCAGGGCCTGACCTGGGCCTTATACAATACTTTCATCTGATCGGGCGTGAAAAACCTTCCGTGGAAAACTTGTCCATTTATTTTTGATACATGATACAAGCTAGTAATAATATTATTATTAACACATAGTTATTTCAATGAGATATAGTTAATACGACGCAGAATATATTCGTTTTGTGACAAAGTCCAGCGAACAGGAAAGTGGGACGCTTTTAGCCAGATCTATTTGGACTCTCTGAGGACATAAAATAACCACAGACTGCGACCCGAGTGTCAAGCTGCAGCGAAATCAGTCATACAATATTTAAACTTACTAAATGAGCATTTATACTTACATGCACTCAACAAAAATTTAGTGTAACACTGCTTATAGTTGTAATATTTTTACAAAAAAATAATAATAATTATATTATATGCTCTCATGTAAAATGGATTAGCGTTATTTTTAATGTTTTTATCTAAATCATATCCATATTTCTGCCTTTATTTGATTATTCGCTTTCTGTTCCCATTTATTTTTATAGATTATAAATATGTCAGGAAAATAATTCTGACGTACATGAAAAGGTGTAAATAAACGGTAACTGTTAAAGATGAGACATTCTATTAGCCGTCGCCGTTAATAAATCTACAAAGCTATTATTTAAAATATTTACTGCATTTGGAATTACGACCATAGATAATAGAATATCGCTGTGTGTATAAACAAAACAACATCATTGTAAAAGTGACAAATTCAGGCTCTTTGCGAATTCAAAAACACTTTCTGCTCAAATGTGTATCACGGCCTTACAACAATAGCTCATAAAGAAGACAATAATGGAGACAGTATCGTTTTATCACCGTTCATAGCACCGTGGAAGGCGCTGGTGTGTCTAAAA
This sequence comes from Automeris io, assembly GCA_036320925.1. Taxonomy (NCBI): domain Eukaryota; kingdom Metazoa; phylum Arthropoda; class Insecta; order Lepidoptera; family Saturniidae; genus Automeris; species Automeris io. Next base: position 3,686,654 of record JAUDJH010000018.1, read on the forward strand.
CACTTCCTTTCACGCCATCAGAATGATTTACTTCGTTGTTTGCGTCAGATTATGTCTTACATAATAATGCTATGCGACTGTTAGCTACACTATTTGATTTTAAAAGCTTTACATATTTTCAGTCTCGCATAATACTAACATTCTATGTGAAAACAAGACTTGTATTTTGTCAAAAATAATGTTAGTTTTGACAAAATACAAGTCTAGTTAGCTATGACTACATTTGATAGCAAATATGATAAGAGAATGGTGACAACAATCAGAAAAATCTACCGACAACCCTAGTCGTTGTACCAGCCTAAATATACATATATAGTAACAGGCTGCAACATTTAATATACGTTTTGAATATTGCTTAAATTATTTGTAAAGTAGCATGTTTAAGTGAATTGATTTATAACAAGAAATATTTTTCATTATGTGCTCACTTTATTCCACTGCTGACAATAAGATTCTCCTGGTAAATACCATATTTGTTCGTTTTGTATATTATACAAATAACTTTTGAGATTGTGAAAAATTAATTCTTTGAAAGATAGTTGAATTACGTCGCTCGGATAATGTGTAAGAGATATAAGGTTAATACAGTGAAAACCGTTTATAGCTACATCTTTTAGAACAACATACCGGTTATATTGACTTAGAACAAAGGTCCTGCCAAAAAATAGGACTTGGTATCTAGGAAATATCACCGGTTGTTACGACTATCGGTTTTTACAACTAAATATAAGTAGTCCCTTCGATGTCGTAATAACACATTTGGACCGCAGCTCCGTTTAAAAATATCACTCAATAACACATATGATTACAATTATTCATTGTACAAGCAATTTATTAGTACTTTATTCAAAGCAGGAGTCGTTTCACAACAAAATCGGATTTAAATTCAAATGTGTTTATGATTAAACGCTACATTTTATAACTATATCTTTGCCTTAACTTTGTTTTCAAAGTTAGGACAGTAAATAATATATTTGCCGATATCCGAACTGCGATCTACTAATCAAACTGCGAACCGGGCTGTATTTGAATAATTACTAATGGTCCTTAATTGACATGGACAATATGTGAAAATAAATATCGGCATGGCTTCACGAAAATTGTATCTAACAAAATAATATATATACATGTTACACTAACACGATTCCGAATTACAGATAGCTTTTAGTTTCATATTCTTATTCTGCTGTATTTCGAACGAAAAATATCTTGAAATTTTGTAATATGATGAACTGGAAAGTTATTCTCTACAGCGGATAAAAATATATTTCGAAATATTCTATAGTAATAATAAAATTTTCGTTTGAAGAAAATACAACATCCAAGTCAACGAAATCTCGAGTGCAGCTGGCAATATATTCTTTATATCGGATAAAAATAAACTCATTATATTGACAATTTACCTATAGATATTCTTAGTACTTAAATAAATGCCTAATTTACAATTTAGGTTACTATAATAATGTAATTAGCCATAAAAACCTGTTATATTATCAGGGTATAATTAGGATATCGAGTATGTACGTAGCAACAAGAACGCGGCTGATGCACTGTCGCGGTTGCTTATCGAATACAATAAAAAAGATAAAACAGAAGGTATATATGTATATCCAATGTGTTCAAAATTTTCTGCTAATTTTACGAAATCCAAGAAAACATTAAATACTGAAAAAACAAGTTTATATTTATTTGTAACCACGTTATCTTCATCATTGTAAAGATGAAATAATTAAACCATTTTTCAGCCGTAGGAATGTATATATTGTTACTGATTGCGTGGTTTGGGGTTAAAGATTAGTCGTACCAGAATCATTAAGCACTTTTTTACTAAAGGAGTTTCATACAGGACACTTAGGAATGGTCAAAATGTCGAGTTTAGCACGAAGTGTAGTTCGGTGGCTCGGCACCGACACATAGAGCGCGTATGCCCAGATACTCCACTTGTGTAAGGCTGGATTTATATCAAACGAACATAGAGCTAGAGCAAGAACAAGAGCATTCTTTCTCGCTCTTTTAGTGTAAACGAAATATCGCTCTTAGCGTTAACACCAAACGATCAACAAGCAAGAATGAGAATCAAGAACTAGAATTCAGGTGTTTAGCGGCCGAACGAATGCTCATTGCGCATTCGTGTTAATTCTGTGGTTCTGTGACCATACCCTTTCTCAGCGATAAGATGCGAGAAGTGAGTCCATCTTTTTTTACTTCTTCAGCATTGAATTCTAGTATATTTGCAATCTCTAGCCAATCAGTTTGTTTGCGATATGTATTTTTGTAGTGTTCAAACATCGGATCCCACAGACATTTGGAATTTCGGTAGGCTTCTATCATAAATAGAGATTTTTCTTGAGACCAACCCATAGTTCAATCGACGAGTATACTCAGATCAGTGATCGAGATCGCTCGAACACAAGAACACTTTGAAGAGACCGCTCCGGCGGGCGAACGCGTCCGAACACGCAAGAACGCTCTAAAAATCTGTTCCCACGCTCTAGTATTGTTTACATAAAGCGAACGAGCATTCTTAGAATATTCTATAGAATCTTTGCAAGCGCAGGAAGAACAACGAAAAAACGCTCGATGTCTGTTTACGGTAACCAAATTCTATAGAGTGGGGATAGAATGAGCATTCGCTCGTTTGATGTAAATCCAGCTTAACAGAAAGTCCGACGCCACCGCGCGCACTGCACTCTGCCCACAGCTCTAGCCCTTCACATCAAAACCATGGTCACGACTACATGAGACTCTCTTGTACATTTTCCGGTCGCGCCATGTCCCTTTCGGGGTGAGCAGAGATACATTAGTGTCTGTAATCATTTGTCGGACAGTAGACTTGAGGAAGGCTGTTGCCCGGAAGAGAGGGAAGTGGTGCACAGTGTCCGATGGGCCGCCTAATGGTCATATGCATAATTTTCCACCGGGTTACAAAAAAAAGTGACTGTAATCATTTACTATAAAATTGTAAATCACAAAAAAGGCAAAATACTTCGACAAAATAAGAATAAAATGCAGTAATGGAATCTGTCTGTAACTAAAGCATCATAGAATCATACAACTAACTTGATAATAATCATGTGGTTTACCACGCTTACGTCTCTATACGTATTATAACGCTAAACAATTTAACAACATCAAAGGTAAGCCAGTTCAAATATTAATTATGTATGTGTTTGTTGAATAAACACGGTTTATTACATTAACAATTGCGCATATCTAAATCTTGTTTCATGCCAAGCATATATTGACGAAATTATATCTACTCGCGTGCGGGTAGTTGATATAAGTAACTGAAAAAGTCATTGTTAACGTAGCGTTTTCGCGAAGTTTGGCACAGCACACACTTTCTATTCAAGATAGATTATAATCATTTACAATCTTCGGAGGTCTTTGCAATGTATTACATTATTTTTTTTTAGATAGAGATGGACTTATAACGAAGTAATGGGCTTTATTACAATATTATATCGAGGGGTGGATAGGCAACTTGGTTTAAGCGACATTTTTTGGTGATATATCATAGTAATATATTTATTTTCGGCGATGGACGTTGAGGGCGTCTGTCATCTAGCGGAGAGTGGGGGGTGTGTGAGACCATACGCCGCCCCAATGAGAGATAGTGAAGGGGTAATTCACGACCACCTCCCAGAGAGCAGGCCTACCTAAGGCCAATCGCTCGCCGGGCCCTCGGAAGTATCTGGATACCCAGGCCTGGCGAAGGCGAAGAGTAGGCAGTGCTGGCACCCCAGTAGTTTTACTCAGTGTAAGTCTAAGACACCGGGGGAATGGCCCTCACCACTCCCCTGACGGTGCAAAGGGATTTCCACCAGGTTAACAAAAAAAAAGGATAATTCTAACTTAGGCTAAATAAAAAAAACTATTAGACTAAAACTTAATTTAATACTACTTTAAAATGCATAATACTTAATTTTTAAGCGTTTTTTATGAATTAAGGGCAGACGCTTGACTTCAATTACACCTGGTGGCAGGTGAAGACAAGTCCGACGATAGACCACGTCCGCCCAACAGATGCTTATTCACTCTTATCTTAAAGACTCCTTTTTTTTTACTTAGGGAAAATCCTCATAGGACCGTCTCAGCCGCACAGGGGGGTTGCGCGACCGAGGTGTGTCGGACTTGTACCGACTTCTGCGCATTGGCGGGGACTGTGGGTCCTGTAATCAATTCGTCACAGCCCCGTCGCGCCGCGCCCGATGGGCACAAACTCGGGGGAAGATGATACTCTCCCCGATACTGCTCGTTGTATTTAGGCAGAGCACGCCACAATGCCCTACCAACTTCTCGAGGGCCGCTAAACCAGTTGCTCAGGGCCCCCACCCTGAGCAGCCACGACCCTAAAGACATCAGCCAACTGGTCGTGGATCGACCGGTCGGCTGGGACTGATGTGCCAGGGCGGTTGCCGGCACCCTGGTGTCTCCTTCGAACGGCCTTCTGCCGTTCTCGCTCTGCGGCCTCCTTCTGGGACATGACATCCTCACAGAAGGAGACCACGGCCCTCCAGTTGTCATACCCTGCCAGCATTGCCAACACCACTGCTGGCAGGGAGAGGTCGTGTCCGATCCTTCGGACCAGGTCCCGCCGCTCATTGCCCCACGCCGGGCAATGCGCGAGCGTATTTTGGGCGGAATCCAGGTCCGAACAATCTTAAAGACTCCTAATTCATAAGAACATGGAAATATTGTCAAATTTTAGATCTTATTTAGAAACTAATTATAAGTATTCTGATATACTCAAATAGTTATCAGAAATTACGGGTATAGATGGACATTTAACATAATTTATTTTAGAAATTATATGAAAATTTTCAGTAGCATAGACTTTCCGGTACGTTATTTTATGCATTCAACCTCACGGGGTCAATCCTTTGTTTAATTTCCGGGGCACGAAATTTAGCAAAAGTTGCGGTTTTCCGGAGAATGGGAGGATTCCTACGATAAAAGGTATAACCGTGAGATTTCGAGGTACGTTATAGATACTATATACGAGTATAATAAATACATACGAGTGTTTATTTTAACACTTGCTCACCTAGTTAAAAGGTTCCGTAATTTATCGTTTTCTGACTTCAATTTTAACTTTCAAACATATTTAACATGATTAATAAATAAAATTTAAAAAATCTTATGCAATTTAACTTAAACTTTCTGAACTTAAATGCAAAATCAGAGATTATTTGATGCTGCTTGATTATTCACAAACTGAAGTTTTTTACACTTACTCTTTACTCACCTTTTTCTATACATAAACACACACATACACAACTCCCTGTATATTTAGTAAAATATGTATGCTTTGTAATGGTGGGCGCTGACGCCTGCGATACAGTCTCACGACTAGTGTAGGCGTCAACTTAACTTTAATTATGTAAAAATTTAAAATTGGAATCAATAAAATTATTATTATTATTATTAATTATGTTTTCTATCAGTTAAGGTATAAATGTAATTTACTTAGTCACCAGACTATCGATATGAGATGTTTTAAAACATTTTCTATTTTAGCACTCATATTTTAAGGATTATTAAATACGTATGTATATGTTTACCGATTGGCAAAGTTTAATATAACTTCTAAATATTATAAGATCTACTGAAAGAATAAGAATAAAAAATTCTATGAAAACAATATTAAAACGCAAAGTAACTTGTCAGTTTCACTTTGAAAAATTCTAGCAAAATAGTGGTAACTTTATACCAATATATTTACCACAATACAGTTAAAAGCTTCTTCTCTGATACATTTTTACGGTAACTTAGTAACTTAACATCGATGAAACTTTGACGTTTGGCGATGAAAGTTACTGTTGTTTGGTATACATTTATTTTTACGACACACCATCAATAACCATAAATATGAAGGAAACATAAAATTTATATAGCAGATTAACTCTCAGAAGCTTAAATTTAGTAATAAATAGAAAAACAAAAATTGTATTAACGCATAGTCGAGCAGTATATATAATGCATTTCTAAATATTATATATTGTTTTGTAAATAATAATAACATCAAATTAAATGTTGGCTTAGACATTTACGCCCGATTTCATAAACATCTCTCAAAAATTTAAAACGCTTTTAAATACGAATGATACAGCGTTTTTAGCCAATTAACGATTAATTAGTGTTTAAAAGAGTTTTAAATTTTAGGAAGCGTTTCTGAAACTGAACGTTAAAGTATTAAGCAATAGTTAATATTTAGCTAGTCGCAGGAAAATATCTGACCTAATATTTTTATTTAAAATATTCAATGGATATCTAGATTGTGCAGAACTTATCAATAATCTACAAATTAATGCTCCATCTGGTTTTCCCCGCAAAACAGCTTTCCATTTTTTTTCTATACCCTTCTTTAAAACTAATCTTGGACAGTTTTCTACCATGCCAAGGATCTGCAGGCAGTACAACGCACTCTCGCGACAAAGTGACTTGGACCTGACTGTTTCTCTTTCAAAATTAAGAACAGCGTGTAGAAAGTGACTGTAATTCTTTTTTCTTTTTTTTGTGTTACTTGGAATCAGTCACAGTTTCGTTTAAAGTTGTTACTTATACATTCTACAATATTATCCTTTTGTGTTGTGTCTGTATATGTATGTATATGTTTTTTCTTTTTTTTTTTTAATTTTATTATTATTCTTTAATGTAAACTAGCTTTATATATTAATCACTGTGCATGCTGTGGTGCCCTGTAATTGTGGGGGCATTTATATGTTCTATTTAAGTACCATGATCCTTTTGTTTTCTTGTCTAATGTTACCCATGTTGAGCACCCTATTATGTAAAATAAAATAAAATAAAATAAAATAGTGAAAGCTGCCATATATCTGTAAATATGAATACAAACATATATTGCTTATAAATGAGCAGTTTGAACATTAACAGCCAAAGAGTTGGAGTATGGTACGATATTTTGGTAGATTCTTTGTCCTGTGAAGTCAAAGTCCTGTGCCAGATGGTGATGCTTACTCATCAGCGATTCTCCTATAATGTAAGAACGTAGTTTAGGGCATAGATGGGCAAAATGTAATAATGAAAAACGATTATACGATTACATTTTGCGTTTTTCATAATTAATATGTTGGCAAAAGCTCATCTATGTTTTAAACGCTACGGCATCCTCAATTGCATTCACATTTATGACTCTTTCATGTTTTGAAGTGATTTAATCATGTTTACAGAGCAACAAAATTGAAATTGCGACTACATTTTGTAATCGTTAATCATTAATCAGATTACATCTCTGGTTTAGGGTACAATGAAGCTGATATATAAAAAAAATCTCTAAATAAACTTTAAAAAATCTTATATAATATTATATGTATGTTATTCAAGTTATATTCAATTAAATATATTTTTTAAATAAAATATTCATGATGCCATATAATTTTAAAAAGCATACTTGTGGGGGCATTGTGCCCAGTCTTAAGCTTCTGTGAGGACGTAATTAGGCAGAAAAAGGCCGCCGAAAGGGTCAGGGAGCGAACATCCTCCCTGGTCATTCAGCTGCCAAGGCACCGTCGCCGGCAGAATGCGTTCCTGCATGCTGCAGTAGACTTGAGGGAGTCTGCTGCCTGGTTGATAGGGAGGCGATGCGCTGACTGACAGCGTTCCGGAGTGGTTTGCTCCCTGGCTTCTGGACGAATTCGGATTTCCAGGCCCGGGTGGAGCGATTAGAAGGACACCCCGGGGGATTTTAGTCAGTAGGAGTCTAACACACTAGGAATAATGCCCTCACAGCGGTCCTGATGATTTTATGCAGTATTTTCCCCCGAGTTACAAAAAAAATCATGCTTATAAACGATTATGTGTTTTACATACATGCTAATATATACTTCATTGTCTATGATGACTCTAAAATAATCCAAATTGTGCAAAACCATCTATGCTGTTAACACTTCTAAATGATGGCGTAAACATGCGAAGTAAACCCCTTAAAAATACGATGGACTAAGCATTCGAATTATACGTCCCGAGACATATTATAAGAGGAACGGCACGAATCCGGAAATGTTGTCATTATAAAAAGGTTTGCGGAGATAAATTGAAAAAGTTTCGTGGGCAAAAAGTTCGACACAACACATTCACCGCACAAACACATTCAACAATTTATCACATTTTTCACAATACGAATATCGTAAAAATAATGATACGTTTATCTTACTTATGATTATTATATTTTTTTATGTATCCTTTTTTCACTAAATCCTCTTTTTTTAGAAAAATGGGCTATTTATTCTGTTTATTATTTATGGTTATTCTGTACTGCTTAATAGTAGATAATGGTATAAAGCAATATCATGATTGATATAACAAGATCATCATCTCATTTGAGATAGCCCCTGAGAAATGCTAAATGAGCAGTCTTATAGCAGACATTTTACATCTTACTTTTGTTAAGTAGCCTATTTCTTTGTTTTACAAACAAACAAAGTTTTTTTTAAATTGGAATTTAGAAACGAACTTCACAAATTTATCTTTTTTTGATTCTTCATCTTAACACAACGACCGCAGATAATAAAAATAATCCGTAATATCTATAAGCACGTTAGTTGATAAGATAGTGTAAGTTCTATTTTTATAGGTCACAATTATTTTTTTCTTTCAAACTTATCTAAGCAATAAATTTATAAATTATTATTATTTTTTTTTTAATATTTTCTATTATATTTCAGCAAACGTGCTGTCGACCCACCTGACAGTAAGTGGTTACAATTTCCCATGGATAACTGCAACACAAAGGGCATCGTTATTGTTTTTCCGGCCAAGAGAGACATTGGTCACTACCCATTTGAATAAACTCATGCCATATAGGTATACATAGCTCTTGGGAGAAACTATACCAGCCCAATCTGCAACTACAAAATGCGACAAACTAAGCGTAATTATTTCCTTTAATCCTAAAGTAGCCATTGCAAAATTTCTATTTACATTGAAAACTTTTAGCATAAGACCTTTACAAACTTACCTAGTGAGATTGCTTCTATTGAAAACTTTCTACTGAACGCTCAGTTATACGCATTCGTGATTGAGGAAACTTTAAGCAGTTATTTAAATAGGTTCATTCGAGAAACATTGTAAAAACATATTGATCGAATGCAAAGTTTAAAGCTTTTGACGTATTTTTAAAACGAAGGAATATACGGATGTAAATGAAGAAAACATGAAACTTAGTAAGTAACGATGTTTTTACAAACTTAGAAGTTAGAAGAGCATAGTAAACAAAATAGAGATAGTATCATAAATGGTGCTTTAGTTAGATATGATTATTTCAACAGAAAACTCTTACATTTAGGTGTCACAGAAACTTTTAAGTATAGAAAATGCGTAGGAGAAGAAGAGACAACTAGACATGTACTCCTTGGGTACAGTAAGCTGCCTGTATACCGGCACGATACCTCGGTATGCCTAGATCCTTCTCGGAAGGAACCAGTAATGTCAGGCGGCTAGCTGAAGGAACTAGGCTAAGACGATTGAAACTGTCATGACTTAGTATCATGCACAATAGGCACACCTAGTAAACCTAACTAACCAAACCTTTTTTTTTTTGTTAACCCGGTGGAAATCCCTACGGACCGTCAGGGGACCGGGGTGTTCCTCTTCCCGTCATAAGCTGGGGTCGAAGGTACAGTAGAGTCCGCCTCACCGACCCACAGCGACGTCCGGTCTTTTGTGGTAGGCCTCTTTCTTCCGTATTTGCAAGGGGTGGTGTAAAGAGCCACCCCTCGCTCACCTCAAGTGTTGTGTCTTGGAGCGGTGTGCGGGAACACATCACACACCGTTCTCGCCTTGGAATGATGGACGGCGCGCTCCCCCAAGCGGCCGCCCAGGCGTCAATCCGGTTTAAGGAGGAAGGCCTCTGGCGAAGGCCCTCCTCCTCTGTCCGAGCCTGCGTGGACGGCGGATGGGGTTGTCGGGGGTGGAAAGTGCCTCCCGATCCCTCTCCGCCGCCTCTTTCGTCTCCATGATATCCTCACAGTATTTGAGGACCGCCTGCCACGCACTTTCGCTGCCGAGCATCGCGCGAACGAGCCCCAGCAGCGACAGTTCACCACCCACCACCCTTAACTAACCACAACTAACCTAACCTAACAACCTAACCTAACGTAACCTAACTACCTAGTCGTGTTGTGTAAACAAGCCCTTATAGATCTAATATCTGTTAGAGATAGCAAGATATGGTACTTGTATTAAAATTAATAGGAATTTTAACATATCGAGCGAGTTCCATAAGAACATCGCAGATAAATTTCTGAAAATGATTTTTCAATGTTGAATAATTAACAGTTACTAAATTATTGATTACTAGTTATATAAATTAGAGTTCATAAAAATAACAGAACAATATCTGAAACAATTTAGAAATATTCAATAAAAACCTTGTGTAAAAAAGGCAAAGTGTGGCTTACATTTTTTTTTTTCGATATGTGCTCAATGTGTTTTTATTAAATAATCTCGTTATAGTTATTAGTCACGCCAAAAGGCGCAACTCCAGAACATCAAAAAAAGAAAATGTAAACGCACCGAATCCCCAACGCCACCTGGCGAATATATTCATTCATTCTTACCTTCTTAACGTTCTCGCATTTAAACCAAACACCGCATCGCATTCTTTTAAAACTACACATCGCATCGCATCCTTTCCTTCTCCATTATAATCGCATATTAATCCTTTCAAACTCGCAACACACAACACAACTGCTCAAAAACCATACTCCACATTCAGCATACAAACAGACATAGTGAGTGGTTGTAAAGTGCCTGGAATACCGCTACTCGGTAAGTACTTTTCTCATTGTCTCAATTATCGCAATCTTCTTTTATTTATAAATCATCCCGCCTACGAGGGTGCATTTTGTGCAACGGCATAAGTTAAGACTTATCCCGGCCCGCGTATAGTTTTTTGGTGCCTCCTGTGAGGTCAATTCCTCACTTTAAATATATTTTTAAATTTGAGACATAACGGCAAAATACCTACACCCGCGTCTAGAGCCCTTTTTCGCTAATATTACTGTTTGTGACATAATAATAAGCAGTATTATCGCATTAACTAAATATTTATTTGTATAAATATCTCCCTAAAAGTATATTTTTTCATATTTTTTACATTAACCACCGCCTTCTTTCTATCATAAAAGGTTGTAAACATGGCAGCCGTACATATTAAAAACCTAGAAAAAGAATTGATAATGCACGAAACTTGTCGGGTAGCATGTATTTCTAAACTTCAACTTATTTCTAACGCATCGCATAATATCGAAAATGATTATTCTGCACTCGACAATTTCTTAACACTCGCCGAGACCATCGATGACATTCGGGAACAATACATGCAATGTTTATACAATATAAATTCAGTTAGCATGGATCTGAATCCTGAGTATGTTCCAGATTTCATGGCTTTCAATGAATTCGAGGACTTGTATTGCAAAGTACGTCGCATTAAGAAAAGATTTCTACCCTCTAACTCGCAAATCAACCAAATTATTGCATCACCAGCTATTTTAATAGCCAAACTACCACAAAAAAATATTCCTGATTTCAACGACGATGAAAGTCAAGAAAACATTGTCATACGTACTAACGAGGGATCAATTAAGCATTTAAATTTAATAGCCGCACCTAAATCAAATATTTCGACAAATTCATATTCTATTCAAAAAATTACGCATACTGATTTAAGCCCTAACTTTACCGTAACTTCTGAAAAAGTTAATTCCACGTGCCATTTATGCAGTGAATCGCATGCTCAAATGTATCTTTGTAATTCATTTTTAAACTTGTCACCGCTTCAAAGATATAAATTTATAAAAGAAAACAATTACTGTACAAATTGTTTGAGTTCTAAACATGAATGGAAGGCAAGCAATAGTAACATGGTATGCAAAACGTGTGGAGCGCGACATCATTCACTCATTCATTTAGAAAAATTAAATAATACAGCGCAGACAACGAGTTCGTCTATAGACAATACAGTTTCGTTCTGTGCCGTTCCAGCGCAAGCGCTGCAGCCGGCTAACATCGCTTTAAATAATTCTCGCTCCGTCCCGCCCGTACACCAAGACTATATCGCTGCCGCTCCCACACAGCGTGTCGCCGCGACAGCTACGGACGCTCACAGCACTGTGGCTTGTTTAGCAGCTGAATGTACGGATTCTTATAATTATTCGTGCTCCGATGAACAAATTATTGACTCGCAGAATATTATTGACTCGCAGAATAATATAGATCGCAGTAATAAATTTATTCCCTGTCGATGTACTATCGATCCAGGATCGCAAAGTAATTTTATAACCGCCGCTTGTTGCCAAAAATTAAACTTAAATATTAACCAACTAAATCGCACAACTATAGTTAAAGGTCTCAGTAACAACTCAAATATCGCACAGAGAAAAGTTAAAATGACATTCTCAAGCCGCATCAACCAAAATCATTTTTATACGACCGATTTGTTCGCATTAGACCGCATCACCGGCTACTTACCTACCGCTCCAATCGAAACCAGCTCGATTGGTTATTTAAATGATTTACCACCTGCTGATGAAGACTTCTCTGGACCGTCAGAGGTAGAGATTCTTCTGGGTTCTAAACTATTTACTCAATTTTTACCTGGAAAAATCATCGCTGAATCGCACCTCCCCTCTGCGTTCCGAACCACATTAGGATACGTAGTGATGGGCAATTCACATATCGATACGAATATCGATACATTTTCCGTTCTCGGACCTATTAATTGGACCTACCGTAAAGAGTTGTATAAATCACACGAAATAATAAAAGACATTTCTGTCAGACGCTCGCAAGACAATATTTATAAAAAATTGTACGACTCAAATACTAATCGCATTCCTGCAGGCTATCTTATAATCGCGTTATCTGTTAAAGAAAACCCTACTTTGTTAGGCAATTTATTGCACAAAGATCGCAAATGGTTTTATAACTTAGAACAGAAATTTCTGAAAAATCCCGTTTTTAATTATAGATGTAACAACTTCAATTCTTCATTCACGACGCCCGCATGTAAATTTTCATTAAACACTATTAGACTTTTAAAAGTCGACTTTATCACAGATATTCAACAATTGTCTCTGAAAAAAATCACACCGCACTATAAACTAAATAAAATACTCTCATTTTCTGATATCGCTGTGGCCCTTCACTGGATAGCCACAAACCCGCATCGCCTTCAAACTTTTGTTGCCAATCGCATCTCATCAATACATTTCTTGTCCGCAATATTATCCTACCACGTCTTCAATATTATAAATCGCAAAGAAAGTTTATCACGTATGTTTTTGCTCTCTCGATTATATGATCAGCCGCTTTTATTTACCAACCCTTCTTGGACAGCCCTGGACGAGAAGGACTGGCCCATAACTTACTATAAAGAAAAACTCGCAATTAAAATTTCCAAAATTAAAATTATTTATGCCGCTTCCTCCACTATACCAGCAGATTGCATCCTGCTATTATATAAAATCGCTCAACAAACTTCTTCGTGGGCCAAGTATCCGCAATACATTATAATTAAATTGATCAAATCACATTTATATAGAGTGATAGGATCACAAAGCCTCATATATGAGGAGATGAACACTGTTCTCTGTCAAATAGAGAATATTGTGAATTTGCGCCCGCTTTGTATGATTCTAAGTCAAGATCCGCGTGAGCTTTTACTTCTCACTGCCTCACATTTTGTAACGCTGACGCCATTAAAATATTTACCGGTTGCGTCGAACGCAGAAGACCAACCGACACATCGCTTAGAGCGATATCAATTGCTCTATAAGAATATTCAATCTTTATGGAATCGGTGGTCCGTAGCATATGTATCTACTTTGCAAGACCGTGAAAGGTGGAACATCTCGACAGCTTCCACTAAGACTGATACTGTAGTGGTGACCATGCAGGACAAAGTCCCGCCATTGCAGTGGCACCTAGGTATAACCACGGAGTGTCATCCTGGTCGCGATGGAGTTGTACGCGTTGTAACTATGATAACCGCAGACGGTCTTTACTCTAGACCGATCATAAGACTGTGCTCGCCATTGACACAGTGACTCGCAACTTTTCTTTATTTTAGTTTTTTAATTTTAGCTTTAATTTTATATTTTTACATTACGCTAGTTTTATGTCACAAACGCAATATTCGCTTTTATTCCTTTAAATTTACTTATTTTTTTATTATTTCGAAAGGGGATCCTTTCAAAGCCGGCGGTATAGTCACGCCAAAAGGCGCAACTCCAGAACATCAAAAAAAGAAAATGTAAACGCACCGAATCCCCAACGCCACCTGGCGAATATATTCATTCATTCTTACCTTCTTAACGTTCTCGCATTTAAACCAAACACCGCATCGCATTCTTTTAAAACTACACATCGCATCGCATCCTTTCCTTCTCCATTATAATCGCATATTAATCCTTTCAAACTCGCAACACACAACACAACTGCTCAAAAACCATACTCCACATTCAGCATACAAACAGACATAGTGAGTGGTTGTAAAGTGCCTGGAATACCGCTACTCGGTAAGTACTTTTCTCATTGTCTCAATTATCGCAATCTTCTTTTATTTATAAATCATCCCGCCTACGAGGGTGCATTTTGTGCAACGGCATAAGTTAAGACTTATCCCGGCCCGCGTAGTTATCTAATTAATTGTAGATAAACATTTTTATTTTTATTTTGATTCTTCACTTCTACTCCGATTAGGTATTTGTTACATAACTCTTGAAGGCTATAGGAATTATCATAGTAATAACAATATACAGCAACTAGAAGAATTTTTATCTCATAAAAAACTGTACTTAATTGCATATCGTTTTATTAAAACCCACCCACCCACTATGACTTAACCTATAATGAGATCCAGGATCAGTTATGAAACAGGACAAATCTCGCCATGTTGATTTCGTTACTCCTCAACGATCCAAGTAAAATTTAAATATAACTCGTTGTTTTCTTGGAATTTTCTACGTTTCACTTTCGTGGTGCGAAATTTTGCACGAAAGAAGGAATATATGTATGCTGAACACATTTTTAAAGATATGTAGAATTGAATTATTTTGACTAAAGAACATCCAATAGTAGGAAAACAAAATAAATAGGTATATTGTCAAAATGCAGTACGTAACATAAAAACTAAAGCACTTCACGAGACAGGAAATAACTTGCTTCAGATTTAGTGGCTCACAGATTGCGTGCTTCATAGATAATTCAGTTGGTTGTCTACGATTGCTCTAAGGCAACATTTATTACCTCTATAAATAAAACTATAATCCGGCGATCTTCTTCACGGAAGGATACGTTGTGTTTCATACAAAAACGTAGACATATTGAAAGCTGGTCTGAGCATAACTTAGACCACGGTCCGGCATCTAGATATTATTCCCTCTATCTTCGCTTGAATTTTATAATTTTATCTTTCTTCTCTTTTAAATAAATTTATCTATAGGTAAAATGTATAAAGAGATAGGGTAAGAATAATATGTTTTAGAAATAAAGTTGGTAAGTTTGAGCAGATAAGATTAACGATATTTTTATATAATATATATATAAGAAAAAAATGGTCTAAAAGCAAATATTTAAAAAGCAAATATAATAATAAAGGACTTATTAACTAAAAATTAAACATTTTGCTCAACAAAACTCTGTTTTCTTTAGAAGTACGTAATGAATTTTCCCAGTCCTGGTATTGGAAGCGTGCAACTGGGGGAGGGTTGGCACTCAATTATTCCCAGGCAAGCAATGCAATAGAATGCAAATTCCACGTTAGCTGCAGACTGAAAAACTGTGACGCAATGGTTTTATGAGATGCCTTACTAATTTCGCAATTCGATAAAAGTGACTTTAGTGACGTCATTATTAGTTACAGTGCATATTATGTTTTGTTAATACAAATTTATTCGGACGTGATTGCGCATTCATTCGTAGCATAATTACTGTGGGCTAAAACATTCACTTACCGTTGGTCAATTTATAATTCTGACAATCATTCTGCCACCTCTGCTAATCTCATATAAAACTCGAAGCTAATAGCCGATACTCTACGAAATTATATTCAAAGTAACCTTTTAAAGTTTATAATACCAAAAATTAAAATTATAAATAATTTTATATTATTATATGACGTACGAGTACAAGTTTTTATTTCCAAAATACCTCTCCGCATTGGTTACTTTTTTTTCTACTGTATTTTAAAGATAATTAAAAATAATCGCTTGATATGCTAAAATTACTTTAAATTCTATCCGTTAGTCTTTTCCAGCGTCCATAATTTAAAAATAAAAAAAAACATCTTACAATCTGTCTCAAATTTTAAAGTTTTATGAATATCAAAGTGAATTTCTTGGCAAAACAAGCGACGTAGATAAACACTGCTTAAAGTTAAGTTAGGTCTGTTACTTCGTTCACAGGATCCAGCAACCACACTAACTGTAGACTTGAGTACTTTATCTTCATTATTGACTTTCCATGAGAGATTCTAATCGTTCTTCGTTAAGACACTTAAATGAAGGCCGGTTCTTTCAACTTAGATATAATTAACTTCGCTTTAAAATTAGCGTTTCACAATGATTGATTAGTGTAGAACTTGCATAGTATTAACTATTGAAACGGCTAAGGAGTGGAATATGCTTCCAGCGGCCATATTTCCGGGAACTTATGAGCTCGGAGTTTTTAAGAGAAGAGTGAATAAGCATTTGTTGGGCGGATGCGGTTCATCATCGTACTCACCTTCACCTTCCACCAGGTGTGATTGAGGTCAAGCGTTCGCATATAAATAATAATAAAAAAAACTACAATATTATTTTTGTAGATCTGCAATGGACATTGAAAGCTATGAGGGCCTAGCCAAAATAACATTAAATCAGCGATAACATTATTTAAAGGGAAAGTATATATATTTTCAGAATCAGCGTTTTTTACCGATTCCATAAATATATATATTGGTATAACAACAAAAAAATGTCGCTTAAACCAAATGGCTTTTCACCCCTCGATATGGGAATAATATTAACTTTTAAAATATTACGATGGTACGTTATGTCAATTCCATACGTTTTGAGCTTAGCTTTATCGCTGCTCGAATGTTACTTTCTCTGAGTACTTTGGTTCAGTTATTCCGATACAAACTATTATGACATATCCAGTCAGTCTATATTGTCAATTTTTTTATATATCTATATAAAGTGACGACCGCGCCTAACGAAAAGCACAGTGTAACCTTCTTGGACTAACTTGTTGGTACTTCAGCGAACATTGACCGTCAACGTCATCATGTCAGCGACTTACCACGACAAAGAATCACTGGGTGTACAACCAACTGGATGTACACAAACGGATTTTGAAACGCAACAGTCCGAGGCTAATCTCTATGACCGTCTACGCACTTGTGTACTGCGGTGACGATCCAGTTCGGACAATAATATGAAATTCACACATAACAACAACACACAAACACACACACACACACACATACATAATAGCAATGTACACTCATAACAAAGTGTAATCTCCGTAAATAGCAACTCTGTAAAAAAAAAATATTTACCAAATAGCTAGGTGTATTTGACTATATTTAAACCGGAGCATTATTTTAATGGTACTTAACACATGAACAAAAAGTGTTCAGGGCTAAATATTACTCTGAAAACGGTTCAATGTGACTGATGCTTTATGTAATATAAACTCAAACGATAAAGTTGCGAATAAACAAGACAAAAACCTTAACATATAAAGTTTTCACGCTCGTATAGTCGAAAAATATACTCCCTAGTTCTGTAAAGTATAATGGGGGTCGAGTAAACAAAGATGTTGCCGGATAAATCAGAAAAATCTTGTGCAAAATTCACGTAACAGACGCTTGTGACATTTTTACATGGCTCTTTGACCATGACACGACAGATGTTAAGCATGGAGCAGTCAATAAAACTACCGATAGTCAGAAAGATCATGCCGGCCTACACGAATATCTCTTCGTCTTCTTTTAAAGTACCTAATATCATAGGATGGTGGGTACACGTTTGCTGGGAGACTATTTCAAAGCTCAACAACTTAGCAAAAATAAGATTAAATGAATAAGAAAGAAAACAATAATAAATATATAAAACGAAACATTTATTATATAAGTTTTTTATCTTAAATTAACTATTTAACTGTGTTTATATAATTACCTACACTTAATATGTATTTCCATTTTCATCTGGGCTATATTGTTATTAACCTTCTGTTAGTATAGATTTCTTCGCAACCTACAACTCAGTCTGACGATTTTTGCATTAAGACATATAAATCACATTTTTTATACCATTTTTTTACCATAAGATTTTTTTACACTGGCTCAACATAGTGAGTACAATGCACCTAATGGTAAGCGCAGTATAGTCCAAAAACGTAAGCGACCATCAAAGAATGAAAATCCATTGATTATCTCGGTCGTCATGTCGGCACACACATACCACAACTGAAGGTCTCTATGTATATGAATTACTGGATATACACAAGCTGATCCCGAAACGCGACAGGCCATAGCGAGTCACTACAACGGTCTTTACACTTGTGCACTGTGGTTACATATCTCGCATATTTACGTTAATAATTTATTTTTAATAACTAACGTAGGCATTCCATGAATTTTATCCAAAGAAGTATCACAAAAATTAATTATGCTTAAAATGATTTACGGAAAATACAAAATTAAATTCTTTATAATTTTAAATAATAATCGGTTGAAATCGATTCAAGTCTGCGAATACTTTTTTCTTCTATATTTTCTCTGTAGCTATGTAATCGATTTCAGTTGCTCACGGCGGCGTGCATGATCGCTTGCAGCATCAAAGCTCGTATACCTTTTGTTGTTCATTGATGCTTGCCACGACTCCACCTATTGGCTCAAAGCATCTCTATAAAGCCTGCAATTTAAAGCACTAACTCTTATATTCGTTTAATTGCGTGTAACAGGTCATATCGAAGTTAGCCTTATTATTATTTTTTTATTTTAAAGTAATTTTAACCTTTCTTCTATCAAAACACAATACCAATTTTACTGGCAGATTTTCAGTATTAGAAAAATCAAACTCAACCTGATTATGTCTGCATTTATGTGAGGTATCGTTGGATTTATCAGTTAAGGAAATAATAACGATTAAAGTAAATACTTAAAGACCCGTATCGCTTTGTGATATTATGTGCTCTATTACTTGAATAATTCTTAAATCAAGTTTATTTGATATAACAGACAGTTGCCGAAAAACCGGAAACAAATAACTCGGATTAACTCTATAGCCATAGATGGGCAAAATTTAAACATATTAATGAAAACCGATTACGATTATGTTTTTCATCATGAATATGACTGCATTATGCTCATATATTTTAAACACTACGGAATCTTCAATTGCGTACACATTTATGACTCCTTAATCTTTTGAAGGGATTTAATCATGATTGACTTTATGGAACAATGAAGCAAGGATGTTCTGCCAACACGCTAATATTTAATTTTACCTCCAAGATTTCAAAAATTGTACATTACAAAGATCATTATTATGAGGCTATAAATAATTTGACGGGTCTTGTGCGTGAAATAACTAACTTTTAATTAAGGCTCAATGTTTCGATCTAGTTACACAGGGCATAGTTACGAGCAAACTAGGCAATTTGAATGGAAAATCAAAGACAGGAACTTACTTCCTCTATACTCTTTTGTTCTTGAGCTCTGAAAAGGATTTTTGGATTATGAAATATGGTGATTGTGTCTTTCATTGAACAGGTAATCCACTACAGCTGATCTATGCACATGCTGTCTTTTGACCCGTATAATCAGGTCGAAACATTGAGCCATAATTTAAGTTAATTCGCACATAAGCCCCGTTAAATTATTTATAATAGATACAAAACGCGAAAATTTAAAATGTGTTAGATTATAAAACACAGTTACATAATATTGTTCGAGGAAAACTCACCGAGGCTATGTGGAAAACAGTTTATGTTGTAATACACCTTCCCATATAACCCTAAACTCAATTGATCACAAATATTGCGTGGCATTCTTCCTTTGCGATCTTATATGAAGACTCAGTCACGTCTATCGAAGCTCATACGTGGTTGTCTCATGAATAAGACAATATGCCATCTGCCATTGCTCTAATGTTGCGTACACACTAGCCTGACGAATGCCGACGAAGCGGTAATTGTATTTGCTCACAATTCGCAACAGTCTATGATTAGATTTTAAAACTTGCTTATTCATTTCAGTAAATAATTAAATAATGAAAAATTAGAGTTGAAGAGTCACAGAGAATGATTAGTTTGTAAGATAGGATCACTGACAGCATACATAAAGGCATACTTCACTGGTTTGGACACGCGGAGGGGATACATGATGAAAAAATTGCAAAATATATATATATGATATCAATGTGAGTGGGAGTAAGAGACGAGAGCGGCGGGAATTTACCTACACAGACCAAATAAAGATAATTCTGAGGAGAGAGGAGGAGGTAAGGCAACCGGCAGCAGCGTGAGTGTATGAACGGATTAACGGATGAGGAAGCGAAAGAGGTTTGTAAAAATAAAGTGAAGGAGCGTCCCATTATCTCTGCCTACCTTAATAGGGATTATAGATATTAATAGTATTATATTCAAGGCGCAGCTTAATATCACGCACGGAAAGGAATTTCACGTCCAATGTATGAGAAGTCAATACATACTTAAGGACGTATCGATGAAGGTAAACGTGCGATAGCCCACTCCAATTGTCGTTTGTTGGCTGGTATGTACGCAGCTTAATGTAAGGGAGATAGGCAATCACCTGACGTCGATTTCACGAAATACGAACTTGCATTACGTGTTCTATTCTACCTTTGATATTGCGGCGATATAGGTTCGATGTATTTTACGATTTTTCGCAAGGATAGCCTTGCTTTATTAAAATACTACTTATCCATATTACTATTATAACGTGGACATTGTTACATAGAACAAATTCATAAAATTGATTCAGACAATTATTTTAAAAAAATATACCCAATCGGTGGTCCGCAAGAATTAAATTGTGGATCGCAAATTAAAATATTTAGCATTTAAATCGTTAGGAGTTATTTACAAATTTACAATGAATATGATCACTTTTTCCAGTAACAAAGCGAATGCAGGAGTACATATAAATGAATAGTCAACGTCTCAATGTAAAGCCTAATTTTAATTTAAACTAAATTTAAACTTATAGTGTATCACTGATCTACAGTAGACGACACTGATATTAAAAACTTCAAGACCGCTACTAGATATAAAAAAAAGGAATGTGTCTCTTATGACACTGGAAACTGTGTTTCTAATACAATTAATTCTCCAAATTGAGAACAATATACATAGCAATAATTAATAAATGAAAACAAGAAACATCGAAGAAAGAAGTGTATGTAGATCAATGTTTGCGTTGAAGGCAATAATTAAATAATTTTTCGTGTTTTATCTATTTTACATATTTGGTAACATTTTTTTTTCCTTCTTAATTAAAGAAAAAATATAATATGCCTATATGGGAAAAAGGTGACTTTAAAATAAGTTTTAAACGTAAACTGGAATCCAACAATGAGAGAGTGTTATATGAAACTACAGGTTGACTTACAAAAAAAGTAACAGGCTCCTATAAGCTAGACATATATCTTAATTAACTATTAACTTCACAGGTCTCTCATCTAATATTATGAGCACACTCTATAAATCAATTAACTTAATTAACCGAGGATGTTATAGTCACTTATCAAATTAACTGTAAGATATTAGCGTAATACAATAGACAGCTTAGATCCGTGCTACCTATCATAAAATAGGCCTCCGTCTGATAAATATGTAATTACAATTGATAATATTTAATACGCTTTAAAAAAGCTTTCACAATAGTTTCTTATACTGGTATTGGAAAGTAGACTAGTCATAGATGGTCAAAATGTAATCAGATTAATAAAAATGATTACGATTACATTTTACGTTTTTTACCATTATTATATGACTGCATTTTGCTCATCTATGTTTTAAACACTACAGAATCTCAGATTACATACACATTTATGAGTTCTTATGTTTTAAATGGATTTAATCACGATTACAGGTCAAGAAAATTAAAATTACGACTAAATTTTGTAATCGTTTTTGTAATGATTAATCATTAATCAAATTACATTTTGCCCATCTCTGACTGTAGTACAAGAAGAGCAGAGTCTATCTACTGTTTTCATGTCGAGCCATATATACTACGACAGAAGTTCTTTAAGAATGTGAGCAACTGTAGGTATACCAGCTGATCCTAAATCGCAACAAGCCAAAGCAAGGCACAATGACGATTATTTAGCAATGTTAGCGGATTATTTACAAAACAAGTGCTAAACTTTTCTATATCAATAATAACAAATTCAAAAATATTTTTACAAAGAAAACAGTCCATTTTTGTGTTCAGAAACCGCTAAATAATCAATCTGAATCATTTATTTATATAACAGACTAGCAGATCCGGCAAACGTTGTTTTGCTATATAAGTTAATGTAATATCTTCTAAGATGTTCATTGAAATTAAGTGATGTCAAAGACAATTTTGTTCACAATTAAATACTCTTAATCAACAACACATTTATTTGGATAAAGATTAATATTATTACGTTGATACAACTCTTAACAAATAATGCATTAATTTCGACCAAATTTGATTACCATAAAAACGGTTCTAGTGAGTTAATCTTAAAAGATAGACATATACTGTCGCGTACATTGTTAAGATCATTTCAAGAGGAATAATTCTTTCATACATATATTTTTCGTATCTTGAACCGTTTTCTATACTGTCGCGGACATTTTTTTAGATCATTTTAAGAGGAATAACTCTGTCATACATATATTTTTGGTATCTTGAACCGTTTTCGCAGCGCACGCAATGGAAGCACCCAAGGATGAATAATTTTCCCCGTTTTTTTCACATTTTCCATTATTTCTTCGCTCCTAATAGTTGCATCGTGATGTTATATAGCCTAAAGCCATCCTCGATAAATAGTCTATTAAACACAAAAAGAATTTTGCAATTCGAACCAATAGTTCCTGAGATTAGCGCGTTCAAACAAACAAACAAACAAACTCTTCAGCTTTATAATATTAGTATAGATTAGAGCTTTCGTAACTATGTTATACACACAAGGTTTATATAAGCCCAAGTAGCTGAAATGCTGAGTGTGAATGTCACTATCCGAATAATTGCGGCCCTGGTCACAAAACATACCCGAGCTAAGAGTTGCTAAGATCTTACTAAGGGTCACTTACTGACGAGTGTCGCAAACCCTTCCTCGTAATGCCTCATTAGTGACAGAAAATCCGGGGATTAATTTCAAGATTTCTATGTACTCTCGAGCTCGCGGACATTTGCTCAGTCAGTGAGCCGATAAATGTAATTCACAAGTCATCTGATAAATAATTATGTTATATTACATTATTTGTTTTACCTATGTCGTGAGTACTTATAATTTTGAAAATTGATAAATCATCTATAATTAGCTTTCCAACGCGGGGGATTTTTTAGACGCGTTCTTAGCTCATTTGTTAGTGATCCTAACGGTTAAATTAAATGAGAGACAAAGGAGTACAGTTCGAGTGGTGATAACAATATTGTATTGTGTAACAGATTTCTTTGTTCATAAGTCATAAATGTGTACTTTATATTTATATTCAACTCCACAATAATAAATATTTACTTTGAAAGTTCTTATCCGCGAATTAACTTACTTGTTATTGTGTCTCGACGTTTCCATCTGCTTATAGAAGTCATGTCACGAGCAGACAACCACAAAAGTTTTTCCACAATAATAAGTAAGGAGATAATTATTTAGGTATATAATATATTTGTCTAGTAGAAGTTCAAACCTAGTTTATAATTATGTAAAACACTTGATTGATAATTGAACATTAAATGGGTTACGGTTATGAAAACCGAAAAATATTATTATTCAATTTGCATAATCATAATAATATATATTAACCGTGTGTAATATTATAATTTTGCAATGTTATCCTGTCATTTATTAACAATATTAATATATCGTCACGCTATATCTCTTTCGGAGTGAGCAGAAACACGTTAGTGGTTGTATTCACTTTGTTAAAGCATAAAAAGCATTATCTCGTTATACTAGGATATTTAACACATCCCTGAGCGACTGGTTAGCGATCCTCGAGAAGTAGGCAGAGCATTGTGATATGCTCTGCCTAAATACAATGATCAGTGTCAGGGAAGATATCTTCCTCCGAGTTTGTGCCCAGAGGGCGCGGCGCGACGGGGTTGTGGCGAATTGATTACAGGTCCCGCGGTCCCCGCCAATACGCAGAAGAAGTCACCTTGGGGTTTTTAGTCGGTACAAGTCCGACACACCTCGGTCTCGCGCAACACCCCGGTGCGGACGAGACGGTCCTATGAGGGTTTTCCCCAAGTAAAAAAGGGATATTTAACACATATAGATACTTAAAATTTGGTCCAATTTGGACTCTCAGACTGCTATTTAGGTAAACATCCGATTTTAAGTCAATATATTTATTAAACTTTCAAATATAACAAGATAATGCTTTTTTATGCTTTACATGGGATGCACGCCAGTGGTCACGATCAACGTAACCAAGTACCGCAGTTGAACGGTGTTCTAAAGGCACTTACACATGACATTTCTATTAGATGCCATGCGAGTTTTCTCGCGATATTTTCCTGCGTCGGTAAGCATGTGATGCCTAAATATATGATGATGTCCTAGCCGGTTTCGGCTACGGCGACTGTTTCAACACCGGTTAAGAAATTCGAGATCCAGTTTTCGGAAACAGTCAATTGCGCAGGAGATATTTAAGTGCATAACTGGACGCGCAGCCAGAAAAGCACTCTCTCGTCCGTGCTCCCTCAGGCCCGATGGAAAGGAGAACCAGTACGATCGGGAGGGAGCGGGATGCAGGTTTGGTCGAGTTGTCCTTCTCTGAACACCTGGTTGAATTGCGGTGTTAAAGAGATACCTTAGTCGCCTTTTACGACACCTCAGCAAGAAGAGGGGGGGTGCTATTCTATTCTGCCGGCAGCCACCAAAATAAATAAATATATACTTAATATGGAAAAACCCAGAGATACGTACTGGGATTAGAACCTATGACTGTTCGCGTTTTCCGCGCAAGGATACTAGTCCTTTACCACTAGGACATCACAGCTATATTTATTTATGCCCAATAATATTTAAAACTAATATCACATTTACCCTAAATATTTCTGTAATTTATCGCATTAATTAATACTTTACGAGCCAGGTGAACTATAAAACGAAATTACTTAACCGTGGCAAAACTACGCGTGTAATTTCACGCACAGACCGCAGGGACATCCCGAGCTGAGGAATCCTTGGGACTAAAGGATATTTATGATCGTCGCCAGCCCTGCCATTAGTAGATCTCGTTATTGCACGACTGTAAACACAGTCAAACTATTAAATGAAAGCTTTTGAGCAGGAATACACTTGACCTGTCGTGTTACTGTTATGGAAGGTATTAACAAATTACTGAAATATATTTTAAAAATAACGGTTTATTGTTTTAGAGTTTATTCTTATATGTGAGGGCCTTTTTCAAAAACAAGCTGAAATACTAAAATACTCAAAACTGGAACAATTACCTGTAGGCCTCAAATATATTTCTTCCGCGTGGGAACTAAAGTCTTACTTAGAATATTCTTTCATCTCAATCACGTAAAATGTTTCACATTATTCCACCTTCTCTTTGCTATCCTCGCAGATTGATTTATGATGCCACAGTTACTACAACCTCGACATCGCCAGTAAGCTCACAAACTTTCTCATTTAACTGTGGAAAGATCTATAATTTACATATTTTTTCCTTTGTGTGAAGAGACTTTCGCCGGCTTTATAATGGCAAATAGATTCGTAAATCTATAAACAATCCGAAATGTGGACTTTCGATATTAGAGTCGATTTTTTCGGCTGTTTATAAAACGCAATGTACTTACTCCCTTTCGCAATACAAAAAATAGAAACAAACGCGTATTATATATTTTGTACTTTAAAAGGTTTTATATGACTTATCAGACTATCCATTGTACATTCTTGTTAGTATCGAATATTTGTTAAATCGGTTTTACTTTTGCCTAAAAAACTTTTTTCAAAACATGATCCCTCGACATATATTTTTACAATGCCATTTGTAATTTATATTTTATCGCTTCCAATTATTACTGAAAAGAACATGACAACGGACAATTAATCGTTCTAAATCACTTTGGGGCACCGCAGCGAGTAAGCTTTGCAAATATCGGTCGTATTTTTCGCGCTGAATTGCCGACGTATCCGCAATAAATAGAAAATTACTATGCAGATGTGTCCGGGCGGGGCCGCGCCTGCACGGGCACAGGCCTTGTTTCCTACTGCTTCTTTATTGCTTATTGCATTAATCATCTTCCAATATGGAACGTTTTAGTTTTTTTTTTATTGTTACTTTTACCATTCTGCAAAAAACTTACGAGAATGTTTATTGCTGAAATAAATCCACCATTACTATTAAAGCTATACTCTATTGCATTATTTATAGATACGTTTATATCCTCAGCCACGCAACCTAATGATAGAAAAGTTGCAAAGTAAAATCGAATTACTTTACTTCTCTTGCTTAGAAACATTCTCAGGAATCATCGAGACAATTAATAAGTTTATTAATTTTTGCTGAATGCTCTTGAAATTCATAAGAAAATCAATTCTTTTTATTTTTACTTTCAAACAATAAATGTTAAATAAGTTTTAAATCAAAATACTTTTCCTGTCGCGGCTTCCTTTATTGTATTCGGTTTGTATTATATAAAAAAATATCAACGTTATAATATTTTTATTGAAATATATAGCAATAGATAAGTAATTAAAAATAAACAAACCAGCAAAATTTCCAAAAAAAAATACAAAACAGTAAATAAGCTAAGGCACACACAATAATACGAAAACCCTAACCAGAACCAATTTATTAGATTTAGTTATTTATGTTTGCTAGTAATTAGGATATTACAATTTGTTAATTTGTGTAAATAACCTAATCAAAATGTGTATAAACACTATATTCCTATGTCAAGTTAAACCTAAGGTTAGCTAAGGAACTCAATTTGTCCCGAAACCACATAGCAACCGCAACCGCCTTTTACAACTACAACTTCAACTCAACCATTCAAACACGAGTTATTCACCGCCCAATTCCGGCTCTGTATTAAGAAGAAAGAGAAAAACGTGATGTGAAAGCATTAAAAAGGGAACTTTATATTTAAAGGTAGATTTATGTACGTGTAAAAAGAATACGTGAAATTCTTTGAAAATAATAAGCAATTGTCGAGCAAATTGGTCCGGAATAAGCATTTTAATCATTGGTATAATAATATTTATGCCGTATTAATTGTGCTACGTGACACCATTTAATAGCAACAAACAATTAATTTTGTATTCCAGCTTGTAACTTAAAAAAAAATTAAGGCCCTATAAACGTTGTGTTAATATTTCATTAGTACACTCCAGATCAGTAGAAACCGTAGGAGTTTCGTGAAGACCTAAGAAGATTTGATCAATTGAATCTATTTTAATGACCATCAGGATTTTGGAAAAAAAGTCATACGTAATGATAGCATTTAAATTATATACCAATCGATCGAACAACAATCCCAGAAATATCTTCCACCAATAGTCAAACCTCTCAGGAAACATATTTAATTCTTAATTCAAAATGAACCAATTTATAAATCACTTGGAATAATATGCCTCAACCAACAAAAAAAAATGGAAGAGCAAGATACTCGTCAGTCGCCGCCGTGGACAGAGACGGCGCGGGAGAAGGGAACAGTAGGGAGGGGTTGAAATCCCCCTCCAAGAGAGGAGGCCTGCCCACAGGCCAACGCTCGCTGAGCCCTCGAAAGTATCCGGATTCCCAGGCTCGGCGAAGGCGAGGAGAGGCAGTGCTGGCACCCCGGTGGTTTTGATCGGGAGAGGTCCGACACACCGGGGGGAGTGGCCCTCACCATTTCCCCTGACGGTCCGTAGGGATTTCCACTGGGTTAACAAAAAAAAAAGATACTCGTCAGTTATTTCAAATGCCTGCCTGAAAATAAATAAATAAATAGTATAATATAAAATATCGCAGTTAGCGCAGGCAGGAACGGGAGCGGGTGCGGTTCGTACTTCTTCAACTACCACTGGTCTGGCAAATGATCAGAAATATTTAGAACGGTATAAGTACAAAAGCAGTAGAATATTATTTAACGGTCATTAATTAAAATATAAATAAAGCCAATCAAAAACCGTGCAAGACCTTGCAAGCCAAACTATTTTAAATTAGTTGCCTTTATTAAAATTCCAGAGTGCGGTCTCCGTGATAAAATTTATTTACTTCAAAGTTATTCACTTTATGAAAATTAAACACTTGCAAATTCAAAAACTAGCACACCATCAATCAAGCTCTTAACTTGTTAAATCTTTTGGCCTTTCCCGGCTAATCTTTATTAAAAAAAGCAATTGACGTAAACATGCTGCGGTTAAATATTACATCACCATTAAACAGGCAATTAGGCGCGACTGCCTTGTACGAACTCGATTTACAGAAAAAAGATTTTTAATTCTCTACTTTGAAACTGCGTAATAGATTCTTCATGTGTCATGATCCTTTCAAGTTATTAAAAAGTCTCACGTTTTTTATAATACTCACTTAAGCTTTTAAGGATTTTTTATAAGGGCTAATAATTATGATACCTAACTACGTTGATTGATCGACATATTTAAAAACACTAACACCCAGATTCAAAAATGCTGCTTAAATATTAAAATACTTTTAAAATATAATTGTTTACCAACTGCATAAAAAGCTATAAATCATTAGCGTTATAAAGGGTTAAAATTTAAGCAATCTTTCTTAATCTGAGGATAAGTATGTCAGCAGCTACTTTAGAACTATAAACATCGTTAACAACTCTTATCAATCCGTTGTTATATTTAATTAAAGTTAAATACAAAAGACTTCCAGTAGCCTTTGAAACACCGACACCAACTTGCCTAAGTTCTCCTTAGGACTACATAATTTCACTACCTAACTGTTGTCAGTTTCCTACACGAGTGGCCGGCTACTTCAGCGTCCTTATTAGTTAAGCTACGCCCAGTTTCTAAGGCTGAGATTTATAAGCCCTATTTCGATTTTGCTTAGCAAAGTTCCCGAAAAATTAATTCATTTTGACAAAAAACTAAATATATAATAGGAAATTGTGTATAGCCATATTATTCGCAGAGCCAAGTCCATGTTGACAAAATCGATGACTTATCAAATCCTATGACATTCTTTGAGGAATAAAAATTAGTGACGTATTATTATAGTAAACATTACATTGCGATCATGGGAAAAATAGACGGCGTAAAAATAAAATAAATATGAATATAAATGTTTTCTTGTGTTGTTTAACTTTAAGTAATTTATTCCACACTTATTTATTGTAAGGGCATTCAATGCTTTAATGCATCCATGGAATGACCGCTACTGACAAATTGTAATGTTTTAGTAAAATCTAAGCCATCATAAAGTAAATCTCTGTCTTAGGTTCTCTGCCGAAAAATCTTTTGCTATATTACAGAAAAATTCAACAAATTGTTAATAAAATCGGTAAAACGAATGAATTATAAAAATTTCGAAACAATCTGAAGAATAATTAAGAAAATAAAATTCAATAGAAACTTTAGCTTTTGTGGTTAACTTCGCACAAATTCAAATACAGTTATTAGAAATAAGAAATACATTGGACGCAAAGCCGACCTTCTAAGTTCTATTACAACAAAACTTTTTATCTGAATGTCACCTTATAAAAGTCGTAAAGAAATGTAATTTAAAACATTTTAACAATAAAAAAGTTTATATTCTGATCAAGTTGATGGTATTTTAATGTATTTGATATTCCCAAGCAGTGGTCTAAGAATATAATATCATAGTACTTAAACCAAGGATAAAAAAACCTCAAAGATCATTATTTATCTCTTATAGGACTTTTCCAGACATTAGTACTTATTATTGTAATACCACTACTACAACTAGGGATATTCTTTGTCTATATTGTCAAGGAAAAGAGGTAATTGTTTGTAAACGTTTCATTACTAGAAATCCATGTAATACATAAAGCGATTAATAAGATTTTAAACATTTTCTGGTAAATGTATAGAATGTTCGTTTTCTTTAAAGAATATGTTAATCTGTATAAAGGGGCACATTGCCCCAAAGATTATTTGATAAAATTTTCATTTTAAGCAAAGGTCATAAACAAATTTATTTGAAATGCATAAAGTCTTCAGTTCTACTAAAAAGACCTAAAATTAAAATAATAAATTAAAATATATGAGTTAATATTATAGTTATACCTAAGAAATATTCAAGTATGTTGAGTAAACTATTTTTATAGCAAACTGAAATATTAAGAAAACGTTACATAGCATCTTAGACTCATTAAAATTCCTTTTAACTTAAAGAAATATAATTTTAAAAATCTTTCTAAAAGTATTCAAATGCTTTCTTATGACTAGACCATAATAATGTATAAAAATGTATACTATAAATTTTATTTAAAATAAAGATTTGTTTTATCTACATTTTACTCAGTTTCTCGATTTGAAAAGATACTTGCGTAGTCAAACGCTTTGTTCCAAACGAGTTACTTCAAACGTAAGTGCCTCTTACCGTCTTGACAAAACAGTTATCTGTGATAATGCAATTATTGTATTGAGAGAGAAAACACTTGAAGTAGTTTGGAAACAACAAAGGACATTGTAAACTGTTGATACTTTGTATTATTAGATTTTACATAACATATTTATACTCTATTGTATAATATATGTTCCACTTATAGTATAAAAAACATTAGATTTTACTTTAACACCAGAAAGACTGAATATAGATATAGCACATACGTATATAGGGAATAAAGAGGAGGGGAGGTAAGTACAACTATTAATAAATGATATAAGATGATATATAAAAAGTCATAATATTTTAAAAAATTTGTTCCTTATAAATGTATATATATACATATATATATATATATAACTAAACTTTAAAAACAGTCAAAATGAGTGCTCTGGGCAATCTAGTGTTAAAATAAACAATTTTTGATTCGACTCATAATTTTGAAATAGACAAAGCCCTAAAATAGCTGCTAATACGAACTACGTTATAGTGTTTAAAAAATTTTAAGAATTTCCAGTTAATAAATCGAAAATGAGTTAAATCAAGTTATATCTAGGAACTAGTCGTAATTACCGGCCCGCTTTTGTTGTGAAGGCCTTTCCCGGTCACCAACGCTTCGACATTTCGAAAAAAAATAGACGTAGTTAATAATATAAATGTTAATTAAATACATTTCCTTAGAAATATGTACAATCATCTTGTACTAATTTTATTATCGATATTTTCGCTGAATTTAAACAAACGAAGTTCCTCTCACACTAACACAGTTCATCACAAGAACTTTCCCGTATTCCTACACTTTTCCCTCTAATCACGTTTTATAGAAAATTTAATTAATGACTCTCACAATCACGTGGCGCATAAAATGAACTAGAATAAACTTGAAGCTATAGCGAAAATGGAGATATCCAATATTGTCTTAATACAATAAGGTATACATGCTTTTTCCAATTGCTGTGTTGAGTGTCGTTGGTTTAATACATATAAGGTTTAATACATATATTTGGTATAAGGGTAAAAACACAAATAAAATATGTACAATCGTCTGAGAAGCGCAATAAATCAGATTAATTTGCATAAAGCCGCGTTGAATATTGGCGAGGCGTCAACACGCGACGGGGCCTTTGTGTTTTTTACACGCACATTATTGTTTAACACCATCCATCAAAATATTACTGCTGAAGAAAAAAGGGCATTCAAAGACGAAATTTAATATTATATGACCGTAAAACTCTGTAACAGATGCTACTCACACATTGGTGTTTTTTTAATGCTCTGTGAAAACAAAAAATATTAAATTATTTTAACACTTACTTCTTCTTACTACATTGTTCACTTCAGTAATATAGATAAACCCTTGATATATTTGATTAGTTGTTAAAATTTTGTGTATTGTTGTTTTTTTTTTCTTTTTATATTTTCCCTGGCAGTTAGCGGCCCACGTAGTGATGAAAATGCCCGGGAATTCTCCCAAAGTGCCCAAAACTTCCGAAAACATTTCGTAAACTCCCGGGAATATTCTCAAGGAAGTTTTTTGGCACATTGGCAAAATTCCCGGGCATTTTCATCACTAGGCCCACGGTGGATCCACAGTGTAATCACGGCGACAGTGGATTGACCATGGATCCACGATGGAAAACTGTGGATCAATTGTGGTCTTTACGCCACTTTGCCATTGTGGCTCCACATAATATATTTACAAAATAGTATTTTTTTTATTTAAAAATACTTTGAAAATAGTATATTTGTATATATTACATAATTAAATAAACTTAAATGAATTATAGTTATTATATAATTAAATATATTGTATTTATTTCATTAAATAAAAAAAACTTTATAATATAAGCTAAAACTTAATTTAAAAAAAAAGGAACATGAAACCACAGTGGTACCATCATAAAACCACAGTGGTAAACACAGCGGCTAAATTGCCGAAAACCCATGATGGATCCACGATAGTGCCTTTGTGAACCCTCCGTGGATCTTCCATGAATCCACTGCGGATCCACTGTGGCCCCCAAACCGCGAGGGTTTTCTTGTTGTTCTTAACAATAGCTAAGCTCTTTACAATAGTAAAAACACACTATTTACTGTTCATTTTTGTACTATTTGTTAAAAAAGAACCTATTATCTAACTATTTCCAAAGCATCGAGATAAAGTTATATTTAACCTGAGTCAATATAACTACAAGCAGAGATGGGCAAAATGTAATCTGATTAATGATTAACGATTACAAAATCTAGTCGTAATTTTAATTTTCTTGCTCTGTAGTCACGATTAAATCCATTCAAAACAATAAGAAATCATAAATGGGCATGTAATCTGGGTTTCTGTAGTGCTTAAAACATAGATGAGCAAAATGCAGTCATATTAATGGTAAAAATCGTAAAATGTGATCGTAATCATTTTTATTACTCTGATTACATTTTGCCCGTCTATGACTACAAGTAGAAAGAACTAAATGGTAAAAAATGTATTTAGTAAAAATTTGATCTATATATAAAGAATAAAGTATTATTTTAATAAATTACATAACTGCAGCAGACCTTTCTTTTAGTAACAAGCCCTATTCAGGCTACTTCTCTTTTGGAGAGGTGGGTGTAATGAGCTCACGCCTCTAAACCTTTCCCACCACAGCACGCTGGACACTGCGCACCACAACCCTATCCTCCGGGAAGCCGTCTCCTTCAAGTTTACTGCCCGGCTTCTAGCAGACCTGATCAACTTCGCACAAGTGCGATACATGAGTGCAATACACAGGAATCATCTAAAATACGTAGTTTGAATTTTAATAACAAATACATTAAGAGCTATTGTATCGTTAACCACATATGAACGTACAGACAGATATAAAAATGACTTAGATTTATTCTATGTAAATATAACAACCATTTTTATGTGTGAGACATAAAAGGTCCGATAAAAATAAATTAAGAATATTAAATCATATTCCTGAGTAGTTCACGGCTCATGAACGACAGTGGAAAGCAATTTACCCACAAACACCTCGCACCCCATTTATCCTTTTTATGAAGACGTGAAGTGTCCCTGGAACCGACAAGCACCCAAACCACTACACTTGATACATACATCATTCAATATACAGGTATTTCATAGTATTTACCGATATTTATTATTTACTGTTACGATGTATATCCTTTAATGTGTAGTTTTACGAAAAAGGCAACGTTTAGGAAGCATAGTGTAGGATACTTAGAGGCTATATAGACTGGGGAATGACGAAAGGCAGCATGAAGTTTCTCAATTTGTGCAACAAATTTAACAAAACAAAGGAACAAAGGTTAATGGCGAACCTTAAAAGTATGTAAGCCACGTTTAACAGTGGGCCGATGCAGCCTGAAACGTGATTTCTTAGTAATAAGTACACTCCAGTCCAAAAACAGTAAATAATTTTATTTTATATTTGTATAAGGTCATTTCTGAAATAATCCATCCTATTTCAATTTTTTAATTATTATTTAGAATAGATCTTAAAGGTGGACACAGGTAATACCTCACCACCCGAGAACACTATCACTGGGTCACAATCTAGGCTTTACCATATTGCGTTCTCACATGAAAAATCTGTATTCCAGACAGGCGAAGCCGCAGGCACAGCTACTCCTTAAATAAATACAAAAACTCAAAGACCGCATAATAGAAAATCACATTTAAGTTGAAATCTCCAAAATATTGACTTTCTTCAAATATATGTTGGGTTTGAACAAATTGTATACAACCATTTAATTACTGAAACGAGTCGTTACATCCTAAACGAGCGTGTACATAGAAATTCCATTTGGTACGTTTTCACGGACCGGTAGGTGTGAAAGATGACAACCGCTCACCTATAACCAAGGGTTTAAATTCACTGAACTGTAAATTCATACTACGTACTATTAAAGTCGGTTGTATGAACTTGTTTATATCACACTAGCTGCAGTGACCCGGCGTTGCCCGGTAGAAATCCTTTATTTTACGTCCATTGGGGTTGATTTTAAAAAAATGATGAAATCCTTTTTTTATTTCCAAATATAAAGCTCAATAGCATTTTTATAGTAGTAACTTTAAATTAAACAGATTTATAAACATACTTTCAACCCCTACATTACATTTTCGGAGGTTGATTTTCCGAAAATATCGAAATAAGTATTTTTATTTTCTACCAAAAATCATAATAACGTTTTTCATAGTGCTTACTTCAAAATTGACGGATTTAAAAACATTATTTCTACCCATATTTCACCCAATTAGAGGTGGGATATTAAAAAAATCCGCCCTTAGTGGATGCCTAGATCACACAAAGAACCTAATGTCCTCATGTTTCTACCTGTAGCAGAATTTTTACGACTATTTATATATAGTAAATGATATATGTAATTATTTACACAATAAATATAGTCCACGAATATTATTATACTAAATCGTATGCAGAGATGCATTAGTGGCACATGGTACATGCAAGTTTAGAAAGTACTAGAAAGTTTAAATTACATTCGATTAGCAATAACAACATAAACCAATGCAAAATGTATGAGATTCACATTACGTGACAACATGATATTCCGAGAGTTAATGTCAATTCTATACATTTTATCATTTCTACTAGCGTTACAGTTTTCGAATTTCATTTTATCTAGAAGGGAAGAATTTAGTGATGTTTTAGAATATATAGCCAAAGCAGAACCTAATATTATTAATATTATAATTTAAGAGCAAAATATTAATCACACAATTCCAAAACATTAAATTACCCAATTTCTTCAACAATTCTGTTACAAAAAACTTGGAAGTCAATTTATACACGTCCCATCACATCTCGACTAATATAAATTCTTGTGTCTTTATAATGCAGCAATATTATTCACTCTACGCGTATCCCGTGGGTGGAAGGGAAGACATTCTGTGAGAGGTAACATCTGACTTACAAAATTTCAATCTCTCTGACGTTAAATAAAATTTGAGAAGCAAGAATATTACGTCATTCGTGTAGATTTCGTCGAAACGAAGCGACTTTTCCTTATTATGTTCACGATGACAATATTTCTAATTAGGTTTTTATTACAACTGCATCAGTATTAATCTTTCGTTGGCTATAAAATATAAAACATTGCTATCATAATCTCATACCAATTAGTATTTATGGATACACATGTTGACAGGCATATACTAACGGTCGCTCAGTGTGCGATGGAATAAGCTATTTTAGGCACGCGTCTAAAGGATAAAATTTAAAATGATTTTATCTGACAGGAAACTAAAGATAGTATAGCTCTTCGTATAAACAAGTTGCAGTAGCATTAACCTGCCATTGTAATTTAATCAAGAACAGCTATCTCCTTAGTATGTAATATGACTGTATTAATATATTAGGTCCTTACATATGAAATTGGCGTTTTGTATGGGAGGAACAAAAAGTCGAATATTTTTTAATATAATATATTTAATTAATCAAAGTATGAACCATTATTTTCTATGCACTTTTGCCATCTCATAGGTAGTTCATTGATCCCTTTACTAAAAAAACCAGTCGGACGGGAATCAATAAAATCTTTGAAGGCGATTTGGACTGCCCCATCGGAGTTGAATTTTTTCCCTTGCAAGAAGTTATCCAAATTTCGAAAAAAATGGTAAACTGTTGGAGCAAGGTCCGGGGAGTACGGAGGATGTCTTAGACTTTCCAATTGAAGCTCTTCTAATTTAGTAGCCGTCTGTTGCGCAGTGTGTGGTCTAGCGTTGTCGTGAAGCAGCAGTGGCGTGGAGCGATTGACCAGCCTAGGTTGTTTAGCCGCTAGCTTTTCCATCATGGTTTGCAATTGCTGACAATAGACATCAGCCGTAATAGTCTGGCCAGATTTGAGAAAACTGTAATGAACAATACCGGCACTAGTCCACCAAACGCTTACAAGTAACTTTTTTGGGGTTAATTTTCGCTTGGGGCAGGATTTGGCTGGCTGGCCAGGATCCAACCATTGCGCTGAGCGCTTCCGATTATCGTAAAGAACCCATTTTTCATCACAGGTAATGATTCGGTTTAAAATACCTTCATTATTGTGCCGGTTTAGTAATGTAACGCAGCAGTCGACGCGCGTTTGCCGGTTTGCTTCAGTCAATTCGTGAGGTACCCACCTTTCAAGCTTGTTAATCTTCCCAATTTGCTTCAAGTGAATTAAAACAGTTTTATCACTAACATCGCAGCCTGCAGCTAACTCGGACGTGGTTTGCGATGGATCCGCTTCCACAATAGCCTTCAACTCTTCATTATCAACTTGAGTCTCAGGCCGTCCACGGGGCTTGTTCTGCAGGTCGAAATTTCCAGAACGAAAACGTTGGAACCAAAAACGAACTGTGTTTTCTTTTGCAACACGACCGCCATACACATCATTCACCCTTCGAGTTGTTTCCGCAGCACTAGTGCCACGGCGGAACTCGTACTCGTAGATAATGCGATATTTTAAGTTTTCCATTTTGTAAAATGAGTGACGCAAACAGAAAAAAACAGAAGAAAAAAACAAATGAATGACGATCATCGAAGCACAAATGCATGAGTCTATAGCTGTACAAATTTGAATTTGAAATTCCTTACCAAAGAGGAGAAATTTGTGATTAAAGTGGCCAGTACGAAAAACGCCAATTTCATATGTAAGGACCTAATAAAAGCTTAGATAAAATTGTTTTATTTAAAAGTAAGGAAATCAAATTTTACGTCACAAAAACTTTAAATATCTCCTAGAAACGTACCAAAAATGAATTATAATGTTGTTGAAGTAACGTGTCGACAATACACAAGTTTGAACCTAGCTTTACACAGGTCATGGGGTAACGAACAAAAATAAACACAACTGCATCCAAAAATCTTTAATGTATTCATGAAACTGCATATATTAGCTTTAGTTTAAGTCAGCGTATATTTGAACGCTTTATGCACATAAATAATTGTCAAAATCCGACAAACGATAAATTATTCAATAGGCACTGTTATTCAGAGCGAAAAGAAGTCCCAAAAGAAATCCATTTCGTTTTTATTTCAAATAACGTTCGATTGATTAACAGTTATTTTTTTCGGAAGAAAATTGTCGGTCATAATATTATTTGTGAGCTATAAAAAGGATCGTAAACGTTTTAATAGAATGCCGATATTGTGATACTGTTGTAGGCTGAATCGAATGTTATACATCAAAACCAACATTCTGACAAAGCGATAAAACGCCAATTCACTAGAGCAATGTGTCATCTCGAATAAGTTAACATAGATTGGTGGTAGGGCAATTACCCGAACTGGGTCATGATCACAGTGCACAAGTGTGAAGACCGTCATAGTGACTCGCTTTGGCCTGTCGCTTTCGGGATCAGCTTGTGTATATCCAGTAGCTCATATACCTAGAGATCTTCAGTGGTGGTATATGTGGGCCGACATGACGTCGAAAATAGTAGAGTAACCTACGTTACTACGATGGTATTATACTAGTACTAAGCATGTATGAAAATTTTGAAAGAAAATAATACAGCCTCTTTGACTGCCTGTTTTGCTATGGAAAGTATTGTCTACATCCTACGCGTGAATTCACTATTGTAGCCTGCACTCTGCCGATCCACTCTCGCACACACCATAATAGTTATACAGATCGCTTGCGCACTGACCTCGGTGGACGGTAGAGGAGAATTCATGGACGCTCTCGATCGACCGCGCTTCTTGCATACGGAGCTCGCGACATTATCACTAGATTTTTATAATTTTGTCTAGTTTATATTGGTTAATCTAAGTTTTTCGTGCAATAAACCTGTCAGTGATGGCCTTATGGTGTTTTACTGCCTTAGAACGTTATACTATATAGTTTTATCAAAAACGATGTTCCAGTTAAAGTCATGTTGACTGCTTAGTATTCCCAGGGAACAATTTATTGCGTAAAATAAAATAAAGTTTACGAGCAATTACACACATTGAACTAGCACCCAAACGAGGATATATTTACTTATGTACAAATACACATCCATGACTTGCGAAAACTATTATGCTTATTACAGTGCAGTTTGATGGAACTGGGATTTGAACCCAGGCTCTTTAGCGTCCTAGGTAGATGAGAGAGAGGCGGAGCGCAATGCCCGGCGCGCCGCCTCAGAGAGAGGTCTTGGAGGGGTGGACTTTTTACTCCCACCCCTACTAGAGAGGTAGACTCAGCAAGGCTTCTCGCTCCCGGATGTCTAGAAGAATTTGGTTTCCCAAGCTTGGGTGGAGCAATTAAGGGGACAAACCTTTTTTTGGTAACCCGGAGGAAAGCCCTAACGGACCTTCAGGGGGCGGTGAGGTCCCCTCTGGTGTGTCGGACTTGCACAGACTAAAATCCCCGGAGTGTTCCTTCTTCCGCCTGCCGAGTGCCAAGAGCAAGACTGGCCATCTTCCTCGGCACCCGGCGATATTAAAGGGACACCCCAAAAATTTTTAGTCAGTAGGAGTTTGACATACCGGGTCGTTACCATCACAGCGTCTCTGATGACCTTATGCAGGATTTTCCTCCGGGATGCCAAGTCGCAGGTATGGTGCTTACCATACCAGTCTGCTTAGACTGCGCTATTAGACTTTCAGTTCTAATGTTGTTTATAATAAAATACAATACATTATAGCATGTAGGCGTAACCCGATACGCAGTTGTCGCCCTAAGGGTCGTTAGGGTGTTACGAGACGTGCGGGGTAAGAGGATGCGCGCGCGCACGGGACGCTTGGAAGTTAGTCAACTACCGAGACCCGAGGCGGGAGTACGTGCGTGTACGTCGCAGTTCGGTGTGCCTTCAAGTGCAAATAAGCTATAAAACGCCAAATTCGTGTCTTCCCAAAACCACACCCACGACCGCCGGTCATAACATTTAATATTTTCCTAACAATCAGGTATATTTATTATCCACTTCAGTAATTAAACTATCTGCTGAGATATTGATCTGTAAGCTCTGCGTGGCCTAACTATGAAGCATTTCCAAGAAAGAATTTTTCAATTAAAGTCAGAATGGGTGCTTAGTAGACGCTAATGGAATTTTGTACCTATTTTTGCTTGCGATAAAATATAAAATACTTTATTTTCATCACGAAAATTATGCCTAATTCTTCAGCAATATATAAATTATCTTTAGATATATTTAATCTAAAAAACTTGACCTCTCTATAAAAATTCATACCGTCATACACTTTTTTTTTTGGTGTCTCGGGGGAAAATCCTGCATAGGACCATCAGGGCTGCTGTGAGGGCAGCAACCATGGTGTGTCAGACTCCTACTGACTAAAAACCCCCGGGGTGTCCCTCTAATCGCTCCACCCGAGCCTGGGAAACCGAATTCATCCAGACGCCAGGAGAGCGAAATGCCTTGTTGAGGCTGCCTCTCTGAGAGGGATAAAGTTAAAGGGCCCACCCTTCCAACACCCATCTCACAGGCGGCGTGCCGGACACTGCACACCGTTTCCCTCTTATCCGGACATCAAGTCTACCGTCCGGCTAATACACACCACCATACCGTCATACACTAAACCATGGGTCGGCAACCTTTTTTTATATAAGGGGCACAAATAGTATGTGTATATTGGTGTGGGCCACATTTCGTCTAATAAACACAAATTTTTAGATAAAAATAATTATTTCATTTTTAACCATATTTATTGTTACTCTCATTTTACTGACTGCAATCGCTTGAACTGAATTTCCGGCTTCCGCGCACACAAAACAATGAAATAGAAACTTGTTTCTATAAATGTTTTTAATTTATTGCCTGCGGTGCGGCGATATGTGGAATGGTCTTACTTGCGCGGGCCGCACTATAGTGGCTTAAGGGCCGCATGCGGCCCGCGGGCCGCTGGTTGCCGATCCCCGCACTAAGCTATACTACTCTATACATATATTACTCCGTGATATTAAATTTTATTGTTTTCAAAATAATAATACCTAATAGATGAAGGTGAAAGCAGAAGCTAGTAATGAAAAAATGAATGTTATTATAAATAATTTTAAGTAGAAAATATGTATGCGTAATTCGTACTCTCTAAAAATCTTACAAAGACCTTAAAGGACACATTGTATGGTAGACGTTACATCTCTTCTAAGACTGATAACTCTTATCTTCGATAGAGGGTCTGTAAGGAAAATCCATAAAGTTTACGACACTTGGAGTGGGTCCAGTAGGGCGGTATTGGTTGCCAAGTGCCGATCGTGTTTCGACCTTCATAAAACGAGGAAATGACGTAAAAAGAGGGGGAATTATTGCTGCTATTTCTTATAAAGTATACTCAGCAAATGACACTAGTTTTATACGATGGGGTTGCATTCATTTTTACTGTCATAAACGAAGACACATATACCATGTATCTTCATAGATCATAGTTTACTCAATTTAAATTAAAGACAGTTTTCACGAGTTGTAATAAAATGAGTGTGTTAAGAATTTGAGTCCTAACCAGAAAAACTGATATGCAAATACCCTTACCTTTCTGAATATTCATTATGAATACTTTAACGGGTTATATGCGCGAGTTAACTTACTTTTAATTATAGCTCGATATTTCGACCTAGTTTCACAGGCCATGGTCGCGACAGACTGAAGTGCCGTGGAGTTTTCATAGGAGGCAGTAAGTTACTTCCTCAACCCACTTTTGTTCTTGATAATTTGAATAGTCACGATACACAACACTCACAGTATCTGCATTTGTACAAGGCGAGATAAAGGGAGGTCCTGGTTTCCTAATCACTGGGTTCGACGCCGATGATAGCTTAAATCCATCATCTCGATCAGCTATTTTAGGATTCTTTATCTCGACAGCTTCTAGAATAAATCTTGGAAAATATAATAGAAAGTATTTATAATGAGTAAAAAAAAAGAAAGTAAAAATAGTGCTATTTTTTAAAAAATTATCAATAAAAGAAGAAATGTTCACACATATTTGCATCATGCGTATACTTATTTCGTTGAAGCTGCTCCAGTACGCCTGGGTATTGCCTGCATTCAAGGTGCATCATATATATATATATATATATTATAGTTGAATTATACATATTATTTATCTGTTTTATATATATGCAAAAGGTTTATTTATGTTTTGTTACAGATTAATATAATAATCATGAAAAATAGATCTAAGTAGCTTAGTAGCATTTACTACAATACAATTTCTCTTTACAAATACTTTCATGGGTCTTATACGCGAAAACTTACTTTTAATTACGTCTTAATGTTTATAATGAGTATAAAACACGGAAGTTTAAAATGTGTTAATTTCATTTTATGCTACAGAATTTTAGATTGTTATCTTTAGCGAATTTGACATATTATACTTATCCACGAATAATATGTTGTATGTGTTGTATGTAAAAAAATAGGGTGCAGGAATACGTATTTATATGTTAATTATCCTCTTTTTATTGACAAGAATATAGATTCTTATATAACGGCTATAGAACCGTTATCCATCACTGGGTCCCAAAAGCTAGGCTTTTATAGAAACTTTCCGGCCACTTACATCCGATTTACTGAATTACCGTGTTTTTTGCGTCACTACACTGTGATATATCTTTTTGTACGAGGTTAGGCTTAAACCCCTCAGTATTTTCTTAAAATATATAGTATGGAATAAATAAAAGTCCTGTCCCAGTTACAAAGCCATAACTATATATCTAAGCTATATATGTAGCAGGTTAACTGTAAAAGCACTAAGTCCAACCGTTAAAAATAACAAGCTTCCAAAAAATCGTTACAATCTATTAATGCCGCGAAGTTTATATATGCCACAAACGAGAAGTTTACTTAAAAATGAGTACAAAATAATACGCAAGCTTCGAAAAATAGCTTAAATATAATATGTTACCAGCATAAGTGCAATTAATTAGATATTATAATTACAAGTTCATCAAGCGTGAGTCAAATTGCAAAGTAAGATGTCCTTCAAATGATACAGACAGACCTAAGCTTTGTATGTAGATTTCAAAGTAGTATTTTTGCGTCTCAATTCGACCTAGCTCAGACCTAAAAAACGACTTGCCTATAAATCGTTCTACTGCCACAATCACACAGCCTTCGACGATGAATGAATGGTTGGGTTCGATTTGATTGTCTTGCGTCCGCAAAACAAGTGCTGAGTAATCTAAAATAGGCTACTTACATAAATTTCTTTTCAAAATTTCTATTATTCTTGTCGCATTTAAAAAATGATTCTTATGTATACGCTATTCTTTTCATCTGCTATCGTCCATATTCATAATTATTTTGTATTTATTTGCCGCTGGAGTATGTTCTTATGTATGAACTGAGGTCTCCGAA
The DNA here is from genome assembly GCA_036320925.1 of Automeris io. Classification (NCBI taxonomy): domain Eukaryota; kingdom Metazoa; phylum Arthropoda; class Insecta; order Lepidoptera; family Saturniidae; genus Automeris; species Automeris io. Next base: position 3,729,726 of record JAUDJH010000018.1, read on the forward strand.
AGGGTCAGAGAGCGAACTTCTTCTCTGGCTATTCGGCGGCCAAGCCATCGTCGCCGAAGTGACGCGTTCACCCAAAGCGATCGCGACATGCCCCGGTGACAATAGCCGGGCAGTATACTTGAGAGTGTCTGCTGCCCGGATGAGAGGGAGACAGTGCGCAGTGTCCGGCGCGCCGCCTAAGAGAGAAATATTGGAGGGGTGGGCTCTTTACTCAGACTCTTCGCAGAGAGGCAGCCTCAACAAGGCTTTTCTGGTCCCGGACGTCTAGATGAATTTGGTTTGCTAAGCCCGGGTTGAGCAATTAAAGAGACTCCCCGGGGGTTTTTAGTCAGTAGGAGTCTGACACACCTGAGTCGCTGCCCTCACAGCGGCTCTGGTGGTCCTATGCAGGATTTTTCCCCGGGACACCAAAAAAAAATTTGTGAACTAATAATTTCTAGAACAATAAATACAAAACTATTTATTACTTTATATTTACTTTGTTTTAACAAAATCCAATGATTTGGCTTTTGATCAGGTCAGCATAATCACAGCAACTTTCAACGGATATTATGCAGCTTCTCAATTGTTGTGATCTGTTTTTAAATAGCGCTGTGCTTAACATAGATACAGTGAAGTCACTTAGCCAAAAATGTCTTATAATAATTGTAATTTAAATTATTTTTCATATTTTTTTGTCATATATGCAAAGTCTTAATGTCAGTAAATGATTTTTATTCTTGTATTTTAGTTTGACGATAACCAAAATTTATCCACAAGCCCACTGACAAACTTGTAGGTACCTGCTACAAACAGCGGTGACCGTCTTGTGTCCTTTGATCGGGGTAGTTAATGCTTCATTGAACATTATTACCCCAATATATTAAAGTAATTACGTAACAAAAATTTATGACAACACTTGGAACGATCGAAAAAATAACCCACTCATCTATAAAGTAATCATTAGCAATAAAATTAGCATTTGTAACATGACAAATATCAAATTAATTTTGGGTAATATAAGTATTTTACGTTCATCGGTGGCTAAATGTACGATAAAGGTGGCAACCTCGTTTTTTATGCTATTTTGTTCAAGGCATAACCCTACATAAAATTCAAATTTGTTTATAATGTTCTGTGTTTTCAAGTTTTCTTTTTTATACCAACCTTATAAAGCTTCTGAGCTTCTTGGAGCTTGTTATTTGACACTGATTACGTCTATAGGTTTTCCCTCGAGTTCCTAAACATGATCCCTACATAATTCTAATCGAGCAGTAATACGATGGTAGGGTGTATGTACCCTAATAAATTACAACCAAACCTTTATTTCAGACTTTCACGGGCAAAATCTTGGTAATTTATCACGACAATCAATTATACATCAAATCTTTAATAATAATAATAATATATCGTCACGGTATATTCCTTTCGGGATGAGCAGAGATACATTAGTGGTTGTAACCACTTTGCGCTTATATGCCGTCTCCAGCATGACAAGTAGCGTAGCTGAACGTCTTTTCACATGACATTTCTGTAAGATGCTATGCGGATCATCAAATCTAATTACATGGAATGATGGAAGTTCAATGTGTAGAATAATATTCAAAAGCTTGATAACTCCGCAAAGGCATTAGATAACTTTTTCAATAACCTAATATTATTTATGTATTATTATTTATATATTCTAAGTGTAACAAAAAAAACTTGTTTTTTTTATGGTTTACAACAATTTACTTGACTTACGTCACACCTAGTGAAGAAAGAGAAGGTGAAGCCGATGCTAAGTTGAATTTGGTCAAAAATCACTCTTCTTTTACTGACTTCCAAGAATTATAACGTGGATAAATAATTTGCCAATATTCGGGGTTTTCATGTAATGTAAAGATATATTAATGACTGCGGTTTACATAGCAAACTTCTAACGAATGTATTGTTAGTAATAGACAGCCAGCATCAGTCCCAGTGACAACACGTGAAAATGTATTGAAACGGATCTCACATCAGTTGATTGAAACAACCTAATCCGCGACGTTTGATTGAACCGTTTCGTATTACGATAACAACTCTTACTTAAACACAATGTTTTCGAAATAAACAAAAACAAACGGAAAATAAACAGGTATATTTATTTTAAATGTACATATATAGCGTTCGTATATTTAAATAATATAACAATAATTAATCACACATATGCACACATTTTATTTTATCTTATTTATTGTTACATAATTAAGGGCGGCCAGTGGCCAACACTCTACAAAACAATTAAAAAAAACAATCGCAAAAAAAATACATTTATGTGTTGCGCCGTTTAAGGCCACCACATCGTGCATCAAAAACATAAGCGATACAACTTATAAAAAAAACACATTAACAAATAAGAATAAATCAGTCAAAAGTGAAATCATAGGCAAAAGAAAAATCACAACAAAAAGCAAAAGAAAAGAAAAGAAAAATCACACCAACAACTACTCCGTATCCCTCAACCACCCAATGATTTTTCCTTTTAAATACCTGCAGACTGTCAGCAAACACATCAATGGCACTCTCCAGTTCGTTAAAGTTGCGAGATAACCTACAAATTGGCGAATTATATCCCAGGGATGTCCGAGCATAGGGTGGGACGAGCAAGTTTACACGGTGCCTGGGGTAACGCAGGGGGACCCTAAAATGGAATCACTGGAGCAAAACTGGGCAGTCTGTTGCGCCTCGAATAATTTTATGAAGGTTGGTTATATCTGACAATTTCATTCGTGCAGCCAATCCATTCCAAAGTACCTCAAGTTATCCCGATAATTAAATTTGATCTTGCTACGCCCAACTGAAGTATGCGACATGTCTGACGAATCGCTTCTGTATTCTTTCGATGCGGAGCTTATGGGTAGTATAGAGAGGGGTCCAGACAACACTACAGTACTCGAGCAAACTTCTCACATACGCATTGAATATGGACATTTTGGAGATATGGTATACTTTACGAGATTTTTGCACTACATGCCGATTGATCCGCCTGTCCTTGAAAACTTAGAAGCATTAGATTCTGGTCAGCATGAGCGGTTGGCCCCTATCTATATAAGCTTGAGTATACTTATGACTGTGTGAGCAACTTTTTGAAGTGATCTTTTAGTACTTTTAGACTTTGGCCTCTCAATTATCATTACGGTTTTTTTTCGACTGGATATTTGTTGATGGCTGGGATAAGGCTTCACAACTTCATCATTACGGGTGATTTCAAATGTAAGCACTTGCAGTGGAGTTGTCATTCCTCCACCCCGAATGGCAAACACTTGCATAAACTGAGCAACTTTATTTCTTTCGACATTGTGTCTCCAATGTATCCCACATACTATATATAAACATATTGTACACATTGCGATGCGGTAGCCATTTATATCAAGCACTTTCACTATCAGGTGCGCTGTATTCATTTTGTAGAGCCAATATAAAAAATACTGATGCCTTACTGCTGCATAAGTTCAACCCTGGGCCAGACGAAGAATATTTTTTCCGAATATAAATTTCCATTTCACCAAAAACCTCTTCTAAATTATACAAAGTTAAAAAATCATACAGCCATCAGAAATAATAATTAATTTAACGTAAAAAAACTTGATTTTTCGACCTTTCCGTATGTTCTTGTCATTAGGTTTGACGTCACATTCATTACTCAGAACTCGAAGCGCCTTTGTTTCGTTCTCGGCCAATATAAACTCATTTTTTGTTGGCCCGAACGCGGGTAGATTTGCCCCCGTCAACGCTTTTATTTATTACTTTGCTTCTAAATTGAACAAGCTTTCAGCCTAAGAGTAAATTATTTACGTCTTAGTAACATATGTAAAATTAACCATTGCGACTTTCAATGTGCAGACGGTGGGTATAAATAAATATGTCAGTGGCTGGCACATACATTTGCTTCTAGTTGTAAAATTACTCGTATGTAAATGTTTTATGACCACCTATACTACTGAAAGTGATAAAGATTAAGTGACTATTAGAGACTTAGATTAGAAAAATCTCGTAATACATTAAGCATACAGATGTAGTAACCTAACTGTAAATTTTGTGCTGGAACTGTTGTCGTAACTATAGCATGTTCAATAGAAATATGAATATAAAAATAATAAAATTCATTGCTTTCCCTGATGTAGACATTCTATAGTGTTCTAGATTAGAGGAAATTGTATTGAAGAAGATTACTTTGTCTTTGGCTGCACTTATGCTTGACGAAAAATATGATAAAACTTGTTTTTAATTAAAAAAATAATGATTACAATATCATGTTGAATTACTATTAAATCCTTAGAATTAAAAAAGAAAAATAATCATCAAAATTTAAACGGGAACAATAACTGTTATTGTCATTAAAATTGTCGATAAAAATTATTGTCATAATAAAAAAGATAAATTCATGTCTTCATCGAAAATAATGAAGTGTTCCAACAGAGCCGTATTGTAGGGCCGAAAGAAAGCTTTACAATTTACATATCTAATGGCTGTTACAAGATCTGCCTTTTCCCACAAAATATTGTACAATTTATAAACAGATTCTGTCTCTAGACTATATAGGTATATAGTCTAGAGGCAGAATACTACTTACTACTAAGTACTTTACAGGTTAAAGTACACAAAAAGGCTCTAATGAAATTGAAATCTCCAGCGGGGTTTTATATCCCTTTTCGCAGTAATTTTTGCTGGTAATTTTGTATAGTAGCCACTGAATTTGCAGACAATATATTTTTAATTTACTAAATTATGTACTACATAAAATTCATTGAATATAATGACATGAGGATCCGCAATTTAGTTGCTTAAATAGAATTAGTTATTTATTCGTTAAAAGGAAAACAAACAATTATTATAATATATATATATATTTTTTTATAACTTATAGGCGAACGCTTGACCTCAATCACACCTGGTGGAAGGTGAAGATGAGTCCGATGATGAACCGCGTCCGCCTAACAAATGCCTATTCACTCTTCTTTTAAAGACTCCCAGGTCATAAGATCGTGGAAATATGGCCGCTGGTAGCATATTCCACTCCTTACCTGTTCGCATGATGAATGTTGAAGCGAATCTTCTCGTGCGAATATAAGGAACATCCACCACATACGGATGGTATCCGACACGATGTCTTGTGGTTTTGTGGTGGAATGGGGCTGGTGGAATCAAAGAATGTAGTTCCTGAGAACACTCTCCACCGTGCAACCGGTAAAAGACCGCGAGGCAGGCAACTCTACGTCGATGCTCGATGCTTTGGATTTTAATTTTTGACAAAGAGTCGTCGCCAATAAATCTACGAGCCCTACGATCAATCGAGTCCAAAGCCTCCAACTGATATTTAGCGGATCCGTCCCAAAGGTGACAACAGTACTCAACACCCGACCGCACCTGCGCTTGATACAGGTTAAGAAGTTGCGATGGTGAAAAGAACCGTCTGACCTTAAAAAGGACACCCAAAATTTTTTGCAGCTGTTTTCGCTCTAAGCTCAATCGACCGCCCAAAGTTCAAGTCAGCTGTCAGCTCTAAACCGAGGAGCTCAAGACCATCAGTCACCGGCAAGGAAACACCCTGGAAGGTGGGAGTCAGGTGAAAAGGACTCCGTTTAGCGGAAAAAAGACACGCCTGTGTCTTGGTAGCATTAAAACTAACCAGATTCGCATTGCCCCAATCAGAGACATATTTAAGTGCTAAATCTGTTCGCTTCACCATAGCCTCCCTCAGCAGAGAGATCTCGACGGCCCGCGGTCCAGATAAGTACCTTTCAGTAACAGTGCTATCATCCGCATACCCAAGGATACCGGGTTTAAGCAGATCGTTGATGTGTAGCAGAAACAATGTTGCTGAAAGTACTGATCCCTGAGGAACACCGGCATTAATTGCCAATTGGTCCGACGAACAGCCATCAACAACTACTCGTATAGACCGTTCTCTCAGGAAATCACTGATCCAGACTCTGAGACACTCCGGCAGCCCATAAGACTGGAGCTTGCTTAATAGGCTTGCGTGCCAGACTCTATCAAACGCCTAGGAGATGTCAAGAGAGACAGGAAGGGCCTCTCCGTACTTCTCAATGGCTTCACCCCAGTAATGGGTGGCACATACTAGGACGTCCCCAGTAGATCGGTTCTGACGAAAGCCATATTGCCGATCACTGAGAATATCATTTTGCTCTAGGTATGCCAGCAATTGACGGTTGATTATCCGCTCCATTAGTTTTGAGAAAAGTGAGGTGATGGCGATTGGTCTATAATTAATAGGGTCGGCACGGCTACCTTTCTTGGGAACTGGTTGCACATTTAAAACAATACACTAAATATTAAATCAATAAAGTATTCACAGTATGCTGATGAGTAAAATTAAAACAGATAAACTATTATATTATTATACAATAAACTTCTTATTGGAATATATTTAAAACACAGAAACGTTAGTGAAAAACAAAGTTTGTATTCACTGTCTACTCGATTGTCGCTATGGCTAAATTATTAACTTTAGCACTTCAAGTAGTGGGTTTTATATCCGCACAACTAATGCGAATTTTCATGCTCTTTAAGATATTGGTCCATATCTTGGTGTTTATGTATAGGGAATTTGTTTTCCAGCGACGGCATAAGAGAAAATACTATTATGGGAAAAAGTAAAAAAACACATCAATGAAAAAAGTCATAGATACGGAAACCGTATGAGGTATAAAAAAATGAAATAACAACTCGTAGTCCCTGAGAAAGGCGACCTGCTGCGCTGCTGGTGACGCTGTGCATCATCGCTGTGCCAAGCCCAAAGTATTGTCACTAATGTGTCTATGCACAACTCGAAAAGGATTTGCATAAGAACGCCAGCTTAGAAAAAAATAATATCAAGGAGTTTAGAGCCCTAAGTTGATGCCTGGCGTACATACCTGGTACGATTCAGGAAAATTGTCGAGCAACCGAAAGCCTTTAGTCTTTTGTCTGTTATTAATGGGGAGAGACGACCCAGTTCACTCCAGATAATAAAAAGTACATTGTAAACGACTTTAGGGATTTCCTAGATAAAAAATGAGCGATTTGCAACTGTCCGTCTCAGTGGGGGCCCGAAGTGTTGTAAGGCCATTTAACGCTTTGGATAAATGCCAGATAGTAAAACAACATACGAGGTGGATGATACGTTAATGTTCCTGATTTTTACGTAACAAATGTTTATGCGTACACATAAGTACCAATTTAAATGTAAATGAAGCGCATAAAAATCCCTTCAATGTGCACTGTTGTGAACTATCACAACATTTTTTTTTTATTTTTATCACTAAATAGCTTAATATTTATTAATTTATATCTGATACAAGTTCTATAATAATTAGTCGCAAGAGGAAACACCCATTGTCCCTCTTGGTGAAATAACCGTTATAGTGACCTGCTTCGGCCTGTCGCGTTTCAGACTCAGCTTAATTAGATACATCTTGTTGTTCATATACTTAGGCTGAGACTTATAGACGTATCTTTAAGTTTGCTTAGATTTTACTAAAATATTACAATTTATATTACTCAATGAATGTCAGAGGATTTGGTAAGTCACCGATTTTGTCAACATGGACTTGGCTCTGCGAACACTATGGCTATACTCAAGTTCCCATCATATATTCAGCTTCCTATAAATTTCAGCTTTAGAGTTTATGTTGTGGTATATGAGGACCGAAATAACGACAGCGATTGTCAAGAGATTCCCATCCATTGGTAATCACTGTAAAGCTGGTGTCCAAAATGTAAAATGATGACAAAACGATAAAAAAATAACTAGAATTTCCACTGGTGTCTAAGTTTAGGGACAAATTCACTGAAATTTAGGCGCGAGAAACTTCGTTATCTGAATTTCAACAGGTCATCACTCTTGACATCTGATCGGATCACGTGAAAGTTCGCTCGTTCTATCTTCTATGATGAAAGTGCAACAATGATTACAATGATTGTGCTGTAAAAATGAATATTCTAGAAATTTATAAGCGTTTATATTATTCACTAGCTGTGGTGACCCGGCGTTGCTCGAGTAGATTTGTTTGATCTTAATCATATAATTTTCAATATTTGCTGCGCCACGTTTTCCCATCATTATCATCGTGAACCAAGTCATAATAATAATATATCGTCATGCTGTATCCCTTACAGGGTGATCAGAGATGCATTAGTGGTTGTATATATATACTTTGCGCTTATATGTCGTACCCAATGTGACCAGTAGCGCAGTTGATCGCTGTCCTCAGGGCATTTATATATGACTATTCTATTAAATCCTATACGGGTTTATTCGCGATATATTTCTTTAACGGTGAGAGCATGTAGTGAACAGCTTCGTACGTAATTAACCAAACCTAACAATCCATTTTTGGAATAAAAATTAGATTATACGAGTATGCTATTCTAGACTCCGATTGATCTCTGTAGTAAATTTGAACTAGATATATTTTGCCATTCTAACGTCATTTAATACTCAAATCTATTCTAAGTCACACATTTATATTGGTAACATTATTTTAGATAAATAAGAAGATATTATAGTGATGTGAAATAATCTGGGGCGCTATGATATCTTGCTTCTCTGGAATCGATAAACTATACATAGACCTTGTCATAGCAAAGATTATGTATGTTCTAAAAGTAATCCCAAAGCCAAACTTCAGGGTCAAAACCAAAAGTCGTAAAAGCAGCCATAACAAATGAAATTACGACGTCGGATGCCGCATAAAGTGAATGAGATCGACTTTGAGGCAGTTAAATGTTAATTTTATAGATCTTTCAAAGTTTTACAGAACTCGATAGCCCATCTCCGCGTAATGGCAATACGGTGAGTGGTGCAACAGATTTCTTGAAACGGATATGTTGCAGTGGCGTGCATCCCATATAAAGCATATAAAACATTATCTTCATATACTTGGACACGTAAAACATACATAAACTTAAAATTTGGTCCAAATTGGACTCTCAAGCTGCTATTTAGGTAAACACCAGATTTTAAGTCAATATATTTATTAAATGTCCAAGTATAACAAGATAATGCTTTTTATGCTTTTATAGGAAGCTTGCAGAGATGAGCAAAATGTAATCGGATTAATGATTAACGATTACAAAATGTAGTCGTAATTTCAATTTTCTTGCTCTGTAATCAAGATTAAATCCATTTAAAACATTAATAAATCATAAATGTGTATAATGATCAAAATGCAGTCATATTAATGGTAAAAAACGCAAAATGTGATCGTAATCATTTTTATTAATCTGATTACATTTTACCCATCCATGGAAGCATGCTACTGATATATTGTACCGTGTATCTCGTAAGTCAGGAGTTAATAAAAATTAGAATACATTTATGTGTTTTATTTTTCATATTTTTAAGGAAACATTAAGTAATATATACACAATAACAAAATACTTAAGAAAATAAAAATACATAGGCCTAAACTAACAAAATTTCCACAGAAAAAAAAAACTAACATTTACACAATTATTTTTCACGAACAGTCATAATAACTTAGCAATCTCTTTCTGGTTACTATCGACTATTGTGATGAATTAAATTATAGCTAAAATAATTAAAGTTACAATGTGTGACAAACATTCTAATTTTTATTCACGTATAATGCAACATACGTTCCCCATAATACTATGGGAGAATTTTCTGTTTTTCTTTTTTTTTCTCTCATAATAGTCGCGTACTTTGGCCAGCTTGTTAAACTGACAGAGTGACTACAATGCCAGGTGCATTGTAAGTACAGTGTAGTCCAAACACGAAAGAGACCATCAATGCACAAAAATCCGTTGATACTCTCTGTCGTTATGATGGCCTACATATACCACGACTGAAGGTCTCTAGGTATATGAGTTACTGGATATACACAAGCTGATCCCGAAACGCGATAGGCTAAAGCGAATCACTATGATGGTTTTACACTTGTGTACTGTGGTCATGACGTAATTTAGCCAATAGCTCTACCACCATAAAAACTACTACAATTATACTAATTATAAACAGTATAAAATTTAGCATGCATATTTTAAAATTCATTTATCGCTAAAATCCACAACAATCTTGTGTTTAACAAGATTATTAATTAACATTGTCGTTATGCAAAAAAAAAGTTACAACTCCCAATTATTTTTAACAAACGAGCGAACGCTATTTAATGATGCCAGGTTTTAAAACTTTTATAAATAAAAATGAAATAGGAAATTATTAACGAAGATCTTTTGTTTCGTAACAAGGGTGATTGTTGTCTATATTTATATATATATAAAATTCTCGTGTCACAATGTTAATTACCTTACTCCTCTAAAACGGCTTTACCGATTTTTACCAAATTTTATATGCATATTCATTCAGTAGGTCTGAGAATCGGCTACTATCTATTTTTCATACACCTAACTGATAAGGCTTGTTCACCCTTAACATTTTTTAAATTTTTGGCTTAAAATATATTATTAGATAAAAAAAAAAATTATTTTTGTACTAGAAATTACCTAGAAATAAATTATATGGCAAAACAACGTTTGCCGGGTCAGCTAGTATTATATATTTAATTAATTCGACACAAAAGTGTAAAAACATTAATTACCATATTCATACGACGTAGAACTGGTGAGGCTTACTTAAAAATACTGTTTTTAATATTTTGACAAACACTTTATCGAAGTAATGTGAAGAGACTTGAGCAAGCTGATATGATAACGGCAACTGTCGATGATCAGTATCCTGTTCTACGACAATTGCAATCAGTTTTTGAATTGTACTATGTTTAATATCAGTTGTAGTGTAGTAGTAAAAAAAATACGGCTAACCAAGTAATCAATCATATAATATAATAACATATCTTCATACTGTATCCCATTCGGAGTGAACAGTGATACCTTAATTATTATATCCACTTCGCAATTATTTTAAAAAATGTATAAAGACATAAAATTTGTAAAAAAAAATCGCCATTATATAGAATAAACAAGGTAACCAGAGCCTATATATTTATCCCATTCATAAACACAGCTAGTTGGAACATACAGAGAGGTAGCCTCAACAAGGCTTCTTGTTACCTGGGCGTTTGGATAAATTTGATTTCCCAGGCCCGGGTGGAGCAATCTGAGGGACACCCTGGGGGTTTTTAGTCAGTAGGAGTCTGACACACCGGGGTCGCTGCCCTCACAGCGTCCCTGATAGACCTATGCAGGATTTTCCCCCGGGATGCAAAAAATAATAATACAAATATTTCATAAGAACACACGAGAGAATCAATTATCTCAAAGGTTCTTCTATATTTACGGAACACAATCAAATGAAATAAGAAGAAATGGCTTTATGCGGAAGTATTTCATCAGCGCTAACATAAACGAAGCCGCAGGTAGAAATAAGTTTGAGACATAATAAAATAAGTAAAACGTTAAACCTCCCGAACACGTTGTTTGCCGAAAAGAAATGTTATTATGGACCTAAATATACATCGATAACAATTCGAAATAACTTTTGACCCAAATTACGGAACACGTAGCGCTAAAAATAAAACGCATTAAAAGTTCTCAAGTATCTTGACTCCTACGTGAGAGTGTAAAAAAATAAAATAGGTTTTCTGTAAAAGTACGATGTACTTTAAATAAAAGATTTAATAATTAGTAATCCATTTTAATGTCTTGTCTCTTAGTTACCACTCATGACATCTCGTTTCCTTAGCAACGTCTCGTGTCACGTACTATCACATTTTCCTTTCTCTTTCGACAAATACCTTTACACACAATAAAAAAAATCCCAACCAGCATGATTTCTTTTTTTTTTTTATTCTGACTCGAGACACAGTGACTGCATCATACCTGATGGTAAGCATGGTGCAGCCAAAAAAACGCTAACGACTATCGATAGGTAAGAAAAACCCAACGGTAGTCGCAGCGATCATGCCGGCCTGCACAAATATCTCTTCACGTTACGCTTAAAGGATCCCATATCATAGGATGGTGGGAACACGCTCGCTGGAAGACCATTCCACACACCAACGACACGGCAAAAGAAGAAGTTAGAGAACTTCTTAGTCCTAGCTAAGCTTTTAATAAGCGCCTACTTGACATAACACATATTTGAGTCAAAAATATTGTCACAGTCAATAATACATAATAGTAATGCCAACAATTAACACTATTTCGAGCAATCGTTGTTATAGTATAATATTTTCAAACGAGTGAAACATGTTAAACAGTCTTGTAACTTTGATCTGTTTATTTTGTATTTTTTTTTTACACTGGCTCGTCATAGTGCCTACAGAGCACCTGATAGTAAGAACAGAGTAGCCCAAAAACGAAAGCGACCATCAAAGGATGAAAATCCAATGATAGTTTCCGTTGTCATGTTGGCCCCCAAATTCCACGACTGTCGGTTTCGAGGTACATATATGGGTTACTGGATATACACAAAATGATCCCGAAACGTGACAGGCCAAAGCGAGTCACTATGACGGTCGTTACACTTATGTACTGGAGTCATAACCCAGTTCGGGAAAACGCCCTACCACTAAGCAACTAAGCAAGTTTTGTAAGCAACCATCTCTTCTCACAATGAATACAGAATGTTATTACTGTATGAGTATTCAATATGGGTGTGTAGCTGTAAGGTATTTCCGATAGCCGTAAAGTCCACGGCGAGAGTTGATTCGGCGCACAACCTCAGAAGGGCGCTAAAAGGCTAGAAAGTGTTTTAAGGACGAATACAACTCATAATGCTTTTAAGGCGGTGTAGCGTGCCTTCTGCCGGCCCACTCTCGCGGCCGCCGTAATGATTGGACGGATAGCTTGCGCACCGGCCGCGGTGGACGGTGGAAGGGAGATTGTGTGACGTCGCTCGATCGGCCGCGCGCTTTAGATACGGACGCTCGCACTATTATTGCTTGTTTTTTTTGCAAGTTTTGATTGTTTATTTTAAGTACGTGCATTAAAGGTATTTGTGATGGACTTTGGTGTTTTTACTGCCTGTGAACATTATAGCGGTATATAGAAGGAAGCAGCAGTAGGATACGGTCATTGCCTGTTGACGGTACTTCATCGACATACCATCTTTAATTGTAGCTAGTGACCGTTCTTCGCTCTCGTATTTGTTCGACAAGCCAGCAAAGTTTCTAACATGACGATGCTTACCGTATCTGTAGTATTATCTACACATTGATAAATCCAATGAATACAAGAAATGTAAATTTTAATTGTTTAGAAGTGTTATTGATAGTCTAATAGCAGTTTGTAGTGACTCTAGTCCCAGTACCGACCAACTGTACTGTGATGAGCTGATTAATTTACCGCAAGATATCGGTGTGTGTGTGTGTATATATATATATATATATACATATATTTGTCTGTTAGCCATAGTATAAGCGCAAACTTAGCTTAGGTCGATGCGTATAATTGTCCGCAAATGTTGTTATCTATAATATAAAAATGAATCGCAAAATGTCTTGATAAGGGCGAAACTCGAGAACGGCTTTTTTCTGTTGTGTTTGATGAAGTCTGAGGAAGGTTATTACGGAGAGAAAAATTTTAAAAATTCCCTGCAACTGTCTAAAAATAACACTTTTCTGTATTCTCATACAAAAAATTCGTAATAATATTTAAAGTCAATTTGAACTTTAATACCACACAATAAAGTTCAAGTGTTAGGGGACAGGTTCCGGGAAGGTAAAACAAATGAGTGACGTATAAATATTAATGTCAATATTTGTCAATTTTTATATAATACATGTGACTTTGTTTTAGAGAAATAGGGCAGAACAAGGTCTGCCGGGACAGCTAGTGTTATATATAAAAAAGAAGTAAAATAGCAGGATACATGCACTTAACGGTTGTTTCAACTACATGTCTGATAATAAATATACATGGTGATTTTATAGACGAGGGAGATATTTTAGAACACAATAATTTGTACCTTCTTATAAAGAATAAAAATGTAAACAACAATTTTCCCTAACAAGTCATAAAGAAACATTGATGAACAAATGAGAATTGATCCGTAAAAAGTTTGGACACCGCAGCGCGTGTGGTGCACAATTAAATGGATATAGATAAAATTCCTTTTACGTAATTTTAGGTAAACAGGTAATTGACTCGTTACCCTGTCGTACTATATACTGGCTTGGGAGAGACAAAATAACTAATTAATAATGAATTGTTATTGATTCTATCATGTGTGTAATTACCCATTAATATGATGACTATAAATTACTTTGTTTTAATGGAAATATAAGATATCGCTATTCATATATATTTGGAATTAGAATCGAATGCTGAATATTCTCCTTGAATATATCCCTCGTCTATAAAATCAGCCTGTATAAATCATAAATTCTGAACGAAAAGTCTTTATTAAAAAAGCACGTAATGTCTACAAACAGTTTGCTTATTTGGAATATAACGCGACAAAGATTACACATTAACAAACGGAACACTTTCGATAACTGAACAGGAAATCCATTAACTCACAGTAAATTGAAATGTAAAAGAAAATTCGAGCGTAAAGTCACTGTAAAGCGAAGGTGGTTGGAATGCAAATAAAAACTGTACTCGTTAGTGCCAGTTCAACAGGGTAACCTCGAGAGGGCTGGAATGAAAATTGAAAGGAATTGTTGAAAATTGGAAACTGACGTCGGCGACTGACGGTTTTAATTTTCCATTTAATTTCCACATTACAGTGACTTAACGTCGGGACACACGATACGTTATGGTGGCACCGGAGCGATATCTCTTTGTCATTTACAATACACAATGTATATTTATGCACATCGCATCCATACCGGACTTATGCTTCGCAGGACGAGGCGGGGGGGTTGAACGAGTTTGCGATGATGGAATGGTAAAGTCTTTTCCGATGCATTTTTATGCTGTGTCGCATCGCATCTTGTGCCCGCCAATGTGACAAATCTTTGCGTTGCTGCGGCATCGTGTGCACCGCCTCTTACTTATTTTTCATTACGATTGCAGATTAAAACATCTTCTTGACACATTTCTCATTCCATTCAAACGAGAATCAATCAATCACTTAGTAATGAAAGGTTTTTGTATTACGTCGGCAATACGTTGCTCATTACGTCTTTCCACCTACTCTTCATTTTTCTGTTATTGTAAAATGTAATTAAAAATTAATGTAAGTAATTACAAAGTGAAACTAATCACTAACCAGAAACGGCAGCAAACTAACTGGCAAAAAAATAGCTGGTTTATAAAGATTTTCAAGCGTACGCCGTCGAAGCAGTATTCTCATCAACAACTCATGCTGCCGATAGATAACGTCTTGCTGCTGTTTTCATCGATATACCGGTTTTAACTAAACAGAATATCATCCAATTTCGCATTAAATTACTGACTTTAGACTGTTATGAAATGAAAACAAGACAATATATCTTTAAATATTATTCGATTCATACTCAAAAGAAAGCTAGATTCTATATTTTATAAATTATTTCTTAAAGAGGAATGTTTCATGTTTATGAGGCCGGGCGCGGTATGTCGTGACGATTCTCGGCAGGTGCATATGTATATAAATCTCGAGAATCGTACTGTGATTTTATACTGCGATGCATCACCAAGCATTACGCAATGACTGTACAGACAGAATAAAAAGAATTATAATATAATTTTCTATGATAATAAATTGGGAAAAAGACAATACACACATTTAATATTTATTCATTCATAATTTTTAATATTTATTTATTCATTAAAACAGACCTAAAGTAAACTAACTCATAGAGCGTAGGCGAGTAGGTTAGAAAGGAAGTAGGCGTATCATAACACTTCACTAAAAGTTATAAATAAATCTGCTTTGGATATGAGCGTTTGTTCAAAACCAAATCAGATTAATCGACAATTAAACAGACGACAATTTGATAATCGATAATCGAATGAATATCAACAACTCTAATAGATATTGAAATTATTATTCAGGAGTATTGTGCCGTTAGCAATGAGAGTAACTTGTTTACTATCTACAACAAAGTATAACGTCGATTATTATTCAAATCAATTCAACACCTGCCTGCGCGACCACTCCGATGCAGCCTTGAGTTTCTCTCGGCGTTTCTTCTCAAGGTAGTCGCTTGCGAAACGCTGGGAGATCACCGTTAGGTTTAGTATTTTCGCTGACAGCCCAAGTCAAGGTTCGTACCCATAGAGGTGCCCCCGCGTTGCCACCAAACCAATAAATTTGCCAGCTGAGGACCTCAGTGTTCGCCCTCTCGCCCGGTTTAGTTGTGAAGGTCTATCCCGGGTATCAATCAGGGATGTTACGGAGCTTCGACTCCGACTCCGATAAGTCGGAACTTCCGATCGTTATTACACCTTCGGTTCCGACTTCGGTTCCGAAACTTTTTAATCGGAGGTATTCATCGGAGGTCACCACCACTGTTGTAGTCAATTCATTTGATTTTACTTTATATGTTGTTGAAACATAATATCAATTAATCAAACAATCAGTGCTACTTAATTTGTAGAAGACATTTTTTTAAATTTAGATTTAAAAAATATGATTAAATTATTAAATTTAAAACTAAATGTACATTTAAATTTATTACTAAAAGGTTTTTTTTGTTTTACTTTTACATTAAATTAAGTAAAATAGAAATTAACACAAAAACAACCCTGCAGCAAATTTGATTTAATTTGTTCACTGGACAATGTTCACTGGAGGATAACGGTTTCTGATATATCCAACACTTTGTGCACAACAGCTTTTATTTGCCCAAGTTGTGTTGTGTTGTGTTGTGTTGGGTTCTGTTGACCCAACTTGATATACGCCGGCGATGCGCTTGAGGGAGTGTGCCGGTCAACTTATCCAGGCGAGAGCGCTGTGTGACCCCGGGGGTTTTAGTCGGTGCAAGTCCGACAACCAAAAAGCTCCCTGAGGTCCGTCAACAATATCCCCCGGGCTATCAAAAAAAAAACCTGATATACGCTTGGAAACAGCCTCGATCCTCAACATCTGTCTACACACAAGGGAGATGTAGAGGGAAATGGATTATGCTGTTGTCAATTCAAAAGTTCTGGCTTATACTTTCGAAGACATGTATCAATCCTGCACCATATTAAAATGGTATCAAATTTAAGATATAATAAATAACATATCTTCACGCTATCACGCTATGTGAGCAGACATACAATAGTGGTTTTATCCACTTTACGCTTAAATGTCGTGGACTACGCGACCAGTAGCTCAGGTAATCGCTTTCTCACAGTACTATGAAAATGTTAATAAGAAACAGCAATTTTTATTGTCTGTGTATTTGTAAATTTAACACTTTCTAATTAAAAAGGTTCACTGAATAATGTTTTTATTTGTCCCTTAATAAAACTATTTTATTCTGCCGTCACTTGTGACTGACAATGCCTCCGACTCCGATTCCGACTCCGAATCCGACTCCGATAAATCAAATTTAAAAACTCCGACTCCGACTTCGGTTCCGATAAAACTGCATCCGTTAAATCCCTAGTATCAATATATTGTCCTATAAAAAAAAACCTACCCACGCATAGTGTTAACGCGTTAGTGCGCCAAATTACTAACACTCAGCGTTCCTAGATACCAATACGAATTATTTCGAAGAAATAAGATATTCGAATAAAGTGATTGTTTTAGTAACAATCGCCAATCACTAAATACCCAATATAACATAAAGTAATAAGGAACCTTAATTTATAGCTGAAAAAGTTACAGAACACTCCAAGATGTTTTCTTAACACTTGACCTAGATTGTCGAAACCTAAAATCTTGTTTACTCCAAACTAAATCTAAGTGCTGAAACGACAGCCTAACTATCAGTGAACTCCGAACTTGTTTACTTAATTAAGATTCTGATTTTGACTGGTCCAAACTAATACCCAAAATGAAACACAAATTATTTAAAAAACAGAATAAGGAGTACTATTAAAACCATACATTGAATTTCACAAACGTTCCTTAAATTTTAAAACGGTTTTAAAATGTATGATTAAGAAAATATGAAATATTTTATTTCCAACAATAAATATATTTATGAACATTGAAGACGTAAAATTCTATCTTGCGTATTTTTTTTAATATATTCAAAATATATACGTACAGTTTTCATTGCCCAATTTTTTACTTTAAAATCACTTAAAAACCATAGTAATTCGTTATTTTCCATCAAAAAATATTCTCATGAAAATATAAAACGCAAAACTTCATCATGTGTTAAATCTTTAGGAATATCATAACGTAACATTAAACAGTAAATGAATAGTTTCATTGCGCGATTTTGAACTTTAAAATCAGTTACCAAGGGAGCATATTAAGTCTCTCTTTTCCGTCAAGAAATATTTTCACGGACATATTCATACGTAAAACTTGGCTTACGAGTTCCGGACACACCGCGGATACCATTCACAGCTCTTCGAGTATTTTAATTAGTGAAACGCTTTCTTCCCCGCACCGAGCCGCTCGTAGCTCCGCGTTATTTTATGAAAAACTAAAGAGATCCGCCCGTATAAGAGGTACTCATATACAGAAATTGTAGGTTCGTCTTTCAGACATAGGAGATGCATTAATTAAAATGCTTTCAATAGTAATGATGCAGATAATGATGTGCATTTCTCATTTCGAAATGAAATTTTTGAGACGCAACGTCAAATTGCAATGATTTTTTATGTGTTTCACTGTCTTATTTGAAATACAATTTATTTCATTTCTTTAAGATAAGGTATATTATATATTGTATTAAATGTACTTTGTGTATGTCAAATTTGATGTGTACCGTTACGGTCAAAGATCTAAAACTATAATTGAGCAAAAAATTAGCACACAACGCGTTGTAGACATTATAAAATTGTTGTCACGGATCATATTAAAATACTCACAACGTGTTGTAGAAATCACATGGCGAAATTCGCATTGTCAGTGTCATCTTATAAGATGTCGTATACGGCTACAGCAAAGCATGTATATTGCATGGTGTAGCAATGAAGAAAAACCATGACGCGTACTGGACACTATAACTTGTCGAGTCGAATATAGCGGTTCATCAGTAGAATCATCGATTTTCTTTAATACAAATTTAAACCCCATAACCAACACATTTCCTTTTATTTTAATGACATGATTTCTTTTATTATAATAATATAAATTTAATACTGACGATAGATATGGTGGGGGGATGTAAGGCTTTGATAAAAAATACAAGTTGTTGGCTTGAGTAGCCTATGACAACTGATGAAACTAAACTCTCTTTATTAAAACAATACAATCGCTTATATACTAATGATTTACAAGTGGGGATGCATGCACTTGGTAAACAAACCATTAAATAATACTTATAAAGATAACAGTTGATACTTATGACTAATGATTACAATTTTCACACTAATGCTTCCTGTTAAGATAAGGTATAATGGTGTATTCCGATCCCGGTATGTAGGGTGCGTGTGCTATGCCTACATAACTCGATTAAAGACAAAAAAGTTAGGCAGCGATTTTTAATTTTTAGCAGCGGTAAATGTATTAAGACTTTGTCTATCTGGTATCTGTAACGAAATAAAAAATATTTGCTAAAAATGTCTAATAAAAAGTATAGAAGCTAGTATGACGTACATCGCAAATCATTGTGCGTCGTAATTTAATATGACCCTATTACGCGTTCACATCTATGGAAGAATATTTCTGTAGTGGTAAAAGTGGGCCGACTTGGTAACAGCGACTGACAATAGATTTGAGTCCCTCGATAGTCGCTGTCGTTCTTGGATTACACTACACTTGTCATCACGTGGACTGTACACACTTTATCACACCAGTATGCAAATAAAATCTTCGGCTCTGTCTAAACACTTATTACCAAACATAATTCATATTAGGGATGTAACGGAGGTAGTTTTATCGGAACCGAAGTCGGAGTATTTAAGTTTGATTTATCGGAGTCGGAACTGAAGTCGGAATCGAAGTCGGAGGCAATGTCAGTAATCACAAGTGATGGCAGAAGAAAGTAATTTTATTTAAGGATAAGTAAAAACATTATTTGATAAACCTTTTTAATTAGAAAGTAATAAGTTTACACATCCACAGACAATGAAAATAAAAATTGCTGTGTTTCTTATTAACATTATCCCATTAACAGTGAACTAATTAAATCAAATTTGCTCCAGGGTTGTTTTTGTGTTAATTTCTATTATATTTTATTTAATATAAAACAAAACATTTTAGTAATAAATTTTAATGTACATTTAGGTTTATATTTAATCATTTAAATCATAGTTTATTTTAAACAATTTTTTAAAAATTTCTTCAAATTAAGTAGCATTGATTGTTTGATTAATTGATATTATGTTTATACAACATATAAAATGAAATCAATTGAATGGACTACAACAGTGGTGGTGTCCTCCGATTAATACCTCCGATTAAAAAGTTTCGGAACCGAAGTCGGAACTGAAGGTGTAATAACAATCGGAAGTTCCGACTTATCGGAGTCGGAGTCAAAGCTCCGTAACATCCCTGATTCATATCATAAGAAAATTTGTATGAACATTAAAAGTCTTGTTATTGAGTCGATATTCTCAGCGTGATGCGTTTACAATCAAATAAATCGATATAAATACAATACAAATCAATACAAACAAGATATTCATGTTCATAAGGTTCACTAACTGATCCTAAATATATATTTATATATTTTGAACTAGCAGAACAAACCACAGATTGTGGTGAAAAGATCATAACACACTTATAAAAATTGTAATTCAAACTCATTAAAGGAAAATGAGTAAGGTTATTTTTAAAATACGATGATACTATTAAGATGGATTTAGTAAAAATCACTATACGTACACCCCAATAAAATCAAGATAAACGTCACGTTTCCTTATTTCCTCACGCGCGGCTCTACAAAATTACATTACCTTTCGCAAATGCCAGAAAAATCTACCTCATATAACGTGGTCACAAAATCTACCTGTAAAGACTCTTTTTACAAGTTTGTAGGAAAATCCTTTATACTTTAGTACCTAGCCGCTGCGGGGACATGGGGCGGTCGAAACAATAAAACGGGTAGCCTTCGAAAAAGGGATCCGGAGCCAGTGGAGGGTATAAAATGATCAGACTCTTCGATCGCTGGCTAAATGTTTTTAGGTCGCCAATGTTTTAGATTGATTATCTATCAACCCTATTCAGCAGGCGTTGGAAAGATTTATCTTACCTAATTTTATCAAAAAAATTAAACACAACTTACAACTTTATCTATTATTTACCCTATTTTTTTTATTCCGACGCAGAATAGTGTCTCCATCACAATTATTTTCCAGTCGAATTAAAATAAGTATAAAAAATATGTGAATCTAAACAAAACTTAATAAGAGCCAGTTTTCATTTTTAAAAGTCTCATTTATATTAAAGATGGGATTACCGTCTCCCGAAGTGCTATTAAAATCGAAAAACAGTAAATTGATAATTACAAACGGATTTACATTAGACATGTCTTTCGACGACTGTTAGTGTGATTGGTTAAAACAATTGAAATAAAACTGCAAACCACAACGGCACATTACATCAAGAAACTTCAACACTATATTTAATCACTATATTTGTCTTAATTAAATAAAATTTCTTAAGTAAAGAGCGCGGTCTTAACAGCTCACCCTCAAACTTTTAACTTAAGTAACAAGTTGGCATGCCCGAGCATTTTATACGTTGCTTTGCAGAAGAAAGGAAACTCATTTACTAAGATTCTTTAAAATAAACTAGACAATTTTCGTATCTCACGTGTTATAATGACCCTTTTTATTGTGCACCGCACCTGTTTGTAGATATAGTGATAGTCGCTGTTGTTTAATGGGCCTACAAACACCACGACTCAAGGTCTATAAGAATATGTAAAACTGGATATACACGATCTGCGGCCTTCTCTTTGGCGGATCTCTTGTAGCAGCAACCTTGTACCTAACATACATTTATATTTGACAGAGCTTAAAAGTGACAGCTCTATATAATAATTGTACTGTATTCCTGACACAAACAAAAATCTATCAGCAATATTTTTACATTTAGCTTCCGGTACGATCGCTGATCCCGAAACGTAACAAGCCGAAATGATCATAGTACAAGAAATAATAACAGAATAATCAATAAAGGTTTTTTTCGTATCATAATTTGCTTAATTTTTTTTAGACTAGTTCAACAAAGTGACTACAGTGCACCTGATAGTAAGCACAGTGTAGTCCAACAACGAAAGCAACTATCGAAAGTCGAAAATCCGTTGACTGTCTCCGGCGTCATGTCAGCCTACATATATCACGACTGAAAGCCTCTATGTATATGAGTTACTGGATATACACAAGCTGATCCCGAAATGCAATAAGCCAAAGCGAGTCACTATGACGGTTACTTGTTTACTGTGGTCATGACCTATTGCGAACAATCGCTCTACCACCAAAATATATTATAATTATTCATTTCAGCGACATTGGGGACGACCTCTCGCTGCCGGTGGTGGTGAAAGCCATGGTCGGCAGCGAAGAGACATGGCAGGAAGTGTCATCCTTCTGCCCGGCTGTGATGAAGCAGAATGAGGCCGCCGAAAGAGTCAGAGAGCGAACATCTTCTGTGGCCACTCGGCGGCCAAGGCACCGTCGCCAGTAGACTTGAGGGAGTCTGCTGCTCGGATGAGAGGGAGGCGGTGCACGGTGTCCGGCGCATCGCCTGGGAGAGAGGTTTTGGAGGGGTGAGATTTACTCCTTCCCCTCCCAGAGAGGTAGCCTCAACAAGGCTTCTTTTTCCCTGGTCGTCTGGATGAATTTGGCTTCCCAGGCCTAGGTGGAGCAATCAGAGGGAGATCCCGGGAGTTTTTAGTCAGTAGGAGTCTGACACACCGGAGTCACTTCCCTCACAGCGTCCCTGGTGGTCCTATGCAGAATTTTCCCCCAGGATACAAAAAAGGTCTAGATATTTGTGCCAGTAGGTGTTTATGTTTGTAAACGCACTCATGATACAAGAATAAATCTTAGATAAGCAGCTAATAAAATATATACAGCAAGGACAGAGTACCTGCCTCACTTTAGAATATATAACACAAAACAAAATATCCGTTTACGGCAGAGAACCGTGCCTTTGAAAAAATTAAGTGTCAACGTCGAAACCCTGATCAAAATGAGCGTCTCAAGGCGCTGGATTTAAATATACAATCAAGTTGATCGCTTCCCCCGCAGCGCGCCAGCGTCCAGACTTTACATGAAAATGTTATGGGGTCGTATCCTAAAATATGTAGAAAAACATATCTTCAATATTTGTACACAAAGCAGTGTGTTTATATGATCAAGTTAAATAAGTAAAATTATGTAGCAGTATTCTTTTTTCATTAGAAAGTTTCTCTACTGTAATACTGTCTTGTGTATTGTGGATGTGTTAACAAACAAAATTTACATGCACAAACACCCAGACATTTTTTATCTACCCGGTGGAATTATTTGCTCTACAATCTGGAGAAACTAGTCAGAGTAATGTCAGACTTTAACTGACTAAAATCACTGGGGTATTTCTTACTGACATGAAATTACGGTCCACGTGCGCTAATTGAGTGTTCTGCCGCGACGACACGCAACTGCTTTTTCAAGCCTCCTCAAAAAGGAGAGGTAGGTTGATGTGACCTACTTCCTGTTATAATCATGTTATTCAGAACAGAAACTTTCGTTTACTGCTTCTCTGTCACGGAGAGCAAACTCCCATAAGCGCGCTGCCTACGTTATTGTCAGGGTGGGAGTTCAACTAGGCAATAAACATCCAGACAATGAACGACTACCTGTAGAACATACAATTAAGTGTTTTGCGCAGAAATAAAAAAAAACCAGGACCCATAACATGAGAAGTGGATGGCTCAATAACAGCACCAAACATGGCATCCATTATAACCATCAGCTTCTATCAGTATACTGTTTAACATTGACCTCTTACAAAGTTCACCATGAGAACCCGTCTTTCAACTATTCTCATCTAAAACTGTTCTTTCTAAATAGTCGCTTTCTCTAGATTGAAAGCATACTGCGCTACATTTGCCGCTGAACACATCGATACCAACGCTTATCAATTCTTCGGTAAATATGACTAGCCCACTTCCACTGCTAATCCTCTGAGCAATGTTGAAGTCAATTTTCTTATGGATCACATCATTTGTAATTCGATCATCCACGTCAATACGTATCTACTTGACATGAAAATCGTACGGTCGTAAAAATCCTCACTAATGTAGATAATATTCGGTACCTAAGACGGGCTCGTGAAGTTGTCCGAAATAATTTATTCGATAACTCTGGTGGTCATGCTTGTCTGAACTTCCGTGAGCAGGGAAATGTAACACGATGAGCGTAGAAAAATAAGAAAATGTAATTTATTTGTTATGATTTCATATTTGCGCAGCCATTTATTAATTCTGACTCCTATTCTCAGATATGTTAACGTATGTGCGTAATATATTGCTGTGGCAAATTGATTACAGGACCCACAGTCCCCGCCAATGCGCAGAAGTAGTCACCTTGGGGTTTTTAGTCGGTATAAGTCTGACACACTTCGGTCGCGCAACCCCCCTGTGCGGCTGAGACGGTCCTATGTGGATTTTCCCCAAGTAAAAAAAAATTAACGTAATATATTGGAACAAAATAAATAAAATAAATATTTTCTCAAATTGAAAAATGTAAATCTAACAAACCTGTATTATAATGTCATCTTAACTAATAAAAAAATAATTTTGCAATAAAAAAACTTGATAATTTGCGAACTTTTAACGCTATATCCACAACAATTCCTTTAATACGCTTACTTAGATACTTGCTGATCTTGAAACCCATTTACGAATAGGAACCCATTTCCAACCGGGATTTGCATTGGGGAAACTTTTCCGATGAAGCACACACAGATTGCCTGCGTAAATAACGTTTTCAGAGTGAATGAACGTCAAACCTTCGTTAAGTTTAATATAACCCAAGCTACCTTGTCTATTTTCTTCTCTAAATACCCCATAATTTATGTTTTTTATACATACGATTAACAAGAACATATAGCCTTATTTTAACATTGGGCTAAATGAATAACCCTAAGGGTATTTCAGACAACGGCTGTACAAGAAAATTTTTGGGACGCGAAACATGTACCATATATGTGATCAGAAATGACATTTTATGACCGCATATTAAATACGTATTTTTACAAGAAAATAATGTGTAAAATATATTTCCAGTTTCCTTCTTCCTTTTGACCTCATTGCAAATGCAGTGTAAGTTGGCATTTATCCCATATAAAACGTTTCCCCTTAATTATACTATTCAATACAACGTAGCAAAATCGACATATAATAATTGCTATATGTTATAATTACTAACAATAGCTTTTTTTTTTACTTGGGGAAAATCCTCATAGAGGACCGTCCCGGCCGCGAAGGGGGTGGCAGCCGGGGTGAGCCGTACTTTTACCAGCTAAAAACCCCAAGTTGACTACTTGTGCAAATTAGTGGGGACTGCGGGTCCTGTAATCAAATCGCCGCAGACCCACTACGCCGCGCCTGACAGACACAATCACGGGGGTGAGACGGCGCCTCCCCCGATACCACCTAGTATACTTCGGCAGAGCGCGTCACAACGCACCGCCGACTTCTCGGGGGTTGCTAACCGGTCGCTCAGAGCCCCAACCCTGAACAGCCATAACCCCTAAGGCATCACCTGGCCGGTCGTGGTTCGACCGATCCGCTGGGACTGATATGCCGGGGCGGTAGCCGACAGCCCGGCGTCTTCTTCGAGCGGCCTTCTGCCGTTCTCGCTCTGCAATAACTAACATATATAATAATAACAATAACTAGATTGACCCGGAAAGATCATTTATGAAATCTAGCACTAAAATTGAAGTAAATACAAGCCAATAAATAAATACGTAAGTAAAAATTAAATAATCCCATTAATAAATAATATATATTCACGATATATATCTTTCAGGGTGAGTGTACACATCAGTGGCCGTATCTACTTTATTCTGTATTTGAAATGCAATTTTTATAATAACTAAAAGATTTACACTAAAAACTTTTCTTCTTCTTTTATAAATCGAAGGAGTAATATACACCATTTTTCCATAATATTATGATTTAAAAGCCTTTAAAAGATTAGTAAATAAAAATAACACTTGCCTGATCATAAGAAATACCTATGCTAGAAAATTTTAATAAAACATTTCACTTTTTTACCCTAAACTTAGAATCCTTTCAAGTTTTTCTTCTATTTGTAGACATTTAATTTTATAAGTACAGATATATTTTGGTTAAATCTTATTATTATCTTAAAAGATACATAACTCAGATTTCATTCGCATCCTAAGTATCCTTTGAAAGCCCCGTTTCTGCATATTTATAGATAGGCAAATTCTGACAGCCTTACCATTTCCAGGGTAATGTTCTATTTAATTTGGTTCACTCATTAAGACATAGCGCTTTACACGCCGCAGGTATTATTACCTTGTGACAATACCTACTAGGGATACCGCAGCTACCTCCATTTTGTTTCAGCAAAATTAGATTTCGTGCCGAATAGTGTACTCATGGAATATTGATACTTGTTCTATTTTATTTTATGTATTTATAAGAACACTTACATAGTCTGAATTAGCACAAATAAAAAATATAACGGGCCTTGATTCCAGGCCCGGGTGGAGTACTTGTAAGGGCACCCCGGGGGCTTTAGTCACTACGAGTCTGACACACCGGGGTCGCTGCCCTCATAGTGGCACTGATGATCCGATGCAGGATTTAGCCCCGGCCTACAAAAAAAAATAACTTGTAGAATACAATATCTTGTTACAGCTACAATATTTGAATATATTAATGATTTATTTGACAAAAGATCGAATCAATTAGATAAATATACAATACCGATTTCTGATTGCTGTGGAGTAAATTTACGTAAAATAATGTACGTGTTGGCACAAACATTTTAGTAATGAAACGCAATGTATAATTAATGCATTTCGCCCATAATGCGTTTCCATGCATATTCCAAGCTACATTATAATAGAATTTAATTTGTTTACGTTTGCAATCAATGTATTTTAGCAAGAAATATGTAGGAACGTATTTTCTATATATGGGGTTATTATTTTGGAAATAGTTTAAAGATTTTCATAAGTGATTATAATCTTTCAATAAATATTTTGAAAACTTTGCGTAAGCAAGTATAATTTGACTTTGCATATCTTCCATAAAATAAAGAATAAGAAAACCTTTAGTTTTTCACTTTTAAAATATTTTTAATTACTTTATTTTTCTAAAGTATTAAATTTGTTTACTCGTAGTAACATCTTTGCAACTAAGTAGTCTTAAGACGAACGGCCGAAAAGGATTTTATGATTAAGCTGAACCTCCTCATTATCGCTGTCTTAGCTAATGTCCCCGTCATTTGCCAGCCGCCAATTGTATCCTGCTGGAGACTTCATTTTTCAGTCCCTAATGAGCTTTTGCTTGCGGCAGCATTGTGAACTTTTCGTTGTCTGAATTAACAAAACAAGTTACAAAAGCGAAAAAGATTAACGGTATTGAAGATTTAGTACTGATATGACAAAATTAATTTAAGGTTGCAAAGGAAACATCTCCACAAATTTTGCTATATTTTTTCTAGATAGTAGAGTCTTTTACCCTCACGCATCTAGTATGCTGTAGTTTTGGGAATCGTCAGATCAGATAAAGCACTGAATAAACTTTAAAAACTCCTTTATTTTACTTTTCAAATTGATTTCACGTCTTACCACTTTTTCCTACGTCTTCCTCAAGCAGCGCGCTCTCGTCCGAAAAAAAAGTTTATCCTCCCTCTCATTCTATCCTTCCTTTCTTTCACACACATACGTTCCGTTCTATCCATTTACTACTTCATACATAATAATATTTCAAACAATAACATCCATCCTACTGTAATTTAGACAATGTGCCTACAAAACAAGAAACGGAATTATTACATTTTTTACTAACCTTTTTTACACGTCCTTTGTCGGATACAACTAAGTAATTTTAATGCTGAATTCTTAGATCGTAATTGACATAGATATAGGCCATAGACACGGCAAGCAAGCTGACATCCCAATTGATGGAAAGTAGTAACTGTCGCCGGTGAGGTCAATCGTGATTTACGTTTTTTACTTTCCTTTTGAAGGAACTCACGTCACGTCTACCAGAAATGTTTAAAAAAAAATTGATGATCTAGTAATGGAATGTCACATCAAATGGGCTTGTATAAATACGGCATAACTAACATATTTAACTGAAATTAATTCATTTGTAAAGAAAAATGCGATTGAACTTTTATATGTTACGTAAATAGGAAACGATGAGTAAGCAAAAATATCATCATTTCGACGCCCTTACTTCAAAGAAGTACGTGTATCAAATCATTCCAAGGAAATGACCTAGAAAAACGTATTCGTAATAGCAATATAGAAATTTTTATGTGATTTTTATCTCTCTTTATTTCTAGAAAAATCGTAAAATTTTATTAACAATGTGTAAAACTTAATATTCAAAGTAGATCACTAAAAATAAAATTATATTATGATAATATGCAAAGAACACAAACGTTTGAGTATTTTGTTATAGCAGTCAATATACGACACATCTATGAAAATTCCAGTGGGAAATTTAGTTTCTTGAGTCATTTTAATATTGTTGCAAACATTATGTCTTTTAGCCCCGACAAAATTGTACATAGTTTGACCTATTGTATTCCTTTTTTGGTATCCCGGGGGGAAATCCTGCATAGAACCATCAGGGCTGGTGTGAGGGTAGCGACCCCGGTGTGTCAGACTCCTACTGACTAAAAACCCCCGAATTTCCCTCTAATCGCTCCACCCGAGCCTGGGAAACCAAATTCATCTAGATGCCCAAGGTGCGAAAAGCCTTGTTGAGGGTGCCTCTCTGGGACGGGTAGGAGTAAAGAGCCCACCCCTCCAAAACCTCTCTCTCAAGCAGCGCGTCGTACACAGTGCGTTGCCACCCTTTAATACGAGTAGCAGACTTCCTCAAGTCTACCACCCGGCTATTGTATTTCTTTATATACAACAACTTTTAACTCTAATCCATTGTATAGGTTTCGGTCAAATTCCTTATATTACGATCTATGCCGTGACGTGCATAAGGTATTTGAACAAGGTAAGCAGTGTTCGCCTGATTAATTTGAATATTATATTATTATAGTAAACATTGTTAAGTTCTTATACGAATGAAACATGGCGTAAAACTAGAATACTTTTTAATGTAAATTGTTATAAAATTACAACAAGAATATGTATAATACGTACAATAAAGATTTTTTAATAAATTGAGTTTTATGTTTTTCCAATTTATTTGATTATCACGAAAAAACTGAAAAATATACTTCTAATTGTCTTTTAAATTCTTCTGTGATGTGTAATGATGGTATATAACCACAGAGCTAAACAACAAATTATAAACTCTGGCAAAACATATTTATTAAAATAACAACAATGAAAATTATTCGAGTAGGATTGAAGATACATCTGGATCGCTAACTACCTAGTTAATAACGAACTTACCTGGCTAAAGAAACACTCAACCGGTCAATTAAAATGGAACATTTAACTGAACAAAGTTGAATTACGTAATGTCTTAGAAACGACGATAAAGAGTTTTCTGTTTATAACTGTTATGTATTGACAAAAATTTAATCCAATTATTTACATTGTACTATTTCTTAACTCGATATATTTTAGTAATAATCTATCTCCTTTACATGTAAAAATATTTGTGCTGACTGACGTATCATCGAAGAGCTTGAACCACTGAAGCTAGAAACAAAATGTTTATTACATTGGGGATCTTTTCATGACATAAGCTCTCACTAAGGGCTACCGAAGGATTTTGTTGGTATTTCACCTCTAGGAGGGTGAAATGGGGTTTGAAAGTCTGTCCATTTTAAAGTAAAATATAAAAAAGAAATTTCATTTGGTTAGTATAAAAAAAATCTTGTTTCGACATTTATTTAGTTATTTTTACACTGGGTTGACAAAGTGATTACAGTGCATCTGATTGTAAGTACAGTGTAGTACAAAACGGAAGCGACCGGAAAGGACCAAAATCCGTTGATAATCTCTGTCATGCCGGCCTACATATATCACGACTGAATGTCTCTAGGTATATGAGTTACTGGATATACACAAGCTGATCCCGAAACGCAACAGGCCAAAGCGAGTCATTACGACGGTCTTTACACTTGTGTACTGTGGTCACGTGACCCAGTTTGGGCAATCGCCCACAACCATAACACACTCATGCAAAATCACTCCTAAGGGGGCAAAAATAAGGGATTTCTACTAGACAAAGCCAAGAGAGTACGGCTAGATTTAGATAAAGTTGTTGAAATATTTCTCTCAAAACATATTTTCTTACGAGAATGCATAATTGGCACACACACAGATTTAATGTTCCGTAAAATAAATCCTTGAGAAATGCATGTAAACAACAACATAAACCAACCGGCTTAATTAATCTTCTTCTATTGTTCCATACACATACTTGTCTGAACTTTGAGTGATTAATTGGCACAGCAAGTACAGTTCAGTAAACTAACACTATCCGATAATAAAATTAATTCCGTCATATTTTTATTCCTGTACCTCATAATTAGTATTTGTCATTAAACATACTAATACTTTTAATATAGTAACCAGTAACATAGTTTACAGTATTTTGTACATAGTTTTTTTTACACTGGCTCAACGTAGTGACTACAATGCAGCTGATGGTAAGCTCAGTGTAGTCCAAAAACTAAAGCCACCATCAAAAGATGAAAATCCATAAATAGTCGTCGTCGTTATGTCGGCTAACATATAGCAGGACTGAAACTCTCTAGGTATATGAATTACTGGATATACACAAGCTAACCCCGAAACGCTACAGGCGAAAGCGAGTCACTATGACGGTCTTTACACTTGTATACTGTGGTAATGACTCATGACCCAGTTCGGGCAATCGCTCTACCACCAAAAAAAATACAAAATAAAAATAGAAATATAAGAAATATTGTATTATTTAACAAATTACCACATAAATCAAAATAATATAATGTTATTAACATTAGGTACAATTTGTTCTAATCTAGCACATATACAAATGGATACTCATATTTAGAGGGTAATAGTTATTTTTCATTTAGCCAACACATTTTTTTTCTAGTATTTACTCACTCGTTATGTTCAACTTGCATTCTATCAATTTCGATATACTCTTGTTGAAAAAATACATTATTGGCCAGGTCAATTAATTCCAAATGTTGTCTATTCTTACCTGAAACAAAAAAAAAATCAATAATTAATAATCATTTAAAAAAAAATTTTGAATAACAACGTTTTACACATAGACAAGTATTCAATTAACTAGGAATAGACGTTTGAAAATGTAAACTCTAAAATGAAATATAACATACATATTCAATTACACCCACCGCCTTTGTTGGTTAAATTTTATGTAGTGTAATTTTCGAATTTTGCCCTAATATTTTATTACGTTAGATGTGGTCAATCTCATAGAGATGCCTTACTTAACTTTGGAATATAATGCTTTCATTTTGAGTAGAGCTTGAAATCGAAACCAAACTCTTAGAACAACATACGAAACGTTTTCAAAGTGAATCTAGAAGATTAATGTTTCAGACTGCGGCACGCCAAACCAATGCACTGCATGTAAGCAGCAAGCCATAGTTTAGTCAAACTTTATCTTGTTCACTGACTTGATAAATCAAAAGCTTTTGAGCGAAAATTAGTATATAACGTAGTGAGTAAATATTTAAAAATAGTAAAATAATCTAAACTAGCTTACTTTATTATTTAATTTCCATATCTTTTGTAAAACTCATGCTTCGTCATAATATTTAATGTTTTATAATTAATTTTACAGGCTACAAATGAAAATAATAAAATGCGCTGGCGCTTTTTTTACAGCATCCGATCTTACCATTCGGTTTTACCGAATTTATTTGATATAGGGGGTTTGCAACAACAAATAAAATCTAAATGAAGCTTATATAAAACGTTATTTTAATGATGATTTATTTAAATGTAAAAGTTGTTAAAACCAGATTATATTTCCGTTTAAGATAAAAAGTACAGCTTAACGCTAAATAAATTTAATCTATATTTAATTGTTTGTGCAGCCGCCTGTATTCTGTAATTTTCAATTATATTTTCTGTTTATTGTTTTATTACTTAATATTACATCTAGGACTAGATTTTCTAATCCTTTAGTCCGCAGTGCCTGCGATTACACACCGAAAAGCGGCATCGCGCGCAAACTACGCCGCCCGCGTCATGTCCTATTGGATCCCGTCGATTCAATTACCGCGGCCCTTGCGACCGCCGATCCTATCAACAACGAGGTACACACAAGCACTCGTCACATTCCGAGACACCGGCGTCGCCGGCGGCGCCGACGACGACGATTAAGGATAGGTCCGTCAATTGTTGTTTAAATAACGCAGTTTCACTCCGACGCAGCCTTGAGTTTCTTTCGGCGTTTCTTCTCAAGGTAGTCGCTTCCGAAACGCTGGTAGATCACCGTTAGGTTCGTTTTTCAATTGGCCGGCCGCCCAAGTCGAGGTCCGTACCCACAGGGGTGCCCTTGCGTAGCCGCCCAACCCATAAATTTCGCTGGCTGAGCGCCCTCTGCGTTCGCCCACCAAGCCCGGTTTTGTTGTGAAGGTCTTTCCCAGGCCACCAACGTAGGACACGCCGAAAAAAAAAAAAAAAAAAAAAAACTAGATTTTGTAGCCAACTAAAATCTTTTTCAGTTATTATAAATTCCTGGATTAAGATAAAAATACGGGATAAACTTATGTTTTTTTTTAATTTTGTTTATAATTGTGCTGTATATTTAGATATACCTGTAATGATATAACACGCGGCCTTAGGACTTGTATATATGTTTTTTTAAATGTTTTCGTGTATATATCGATGGTATATTGAATAAATAAATAAATAAATAAATAAAAACACGGAGTCAGAGAGAAAATACGTTATTAATTAACCTTAACCTGTTAACTGGGTGTGACGAAATATTTCGTCATACATAAAAGCCTACTGCAATGGGCATGACGACATTTTTCGTCATGGAAATTAATCATAATATATTATATATTTTATCAAAATAAATAAAACCATAAGTTAAAAACAATATTCTTTTATTATTTGTGGTGTGATATTATCGCTGCGAACAAGAAGTCCCCATTCTGAAATGAGTTGAGCAATAGCTAATTCCCCGGTTAACAGGTTAACAAGGTGAATAAAGTTTATATAATAAATGTGGAGGCTGATAAGATCTAGTGTACAGTAGTCTCATACATCTCTAAAAAGTCTAAAGACCCACTCATCAAATGTGCCGTGCTTTTGGGCAACAATCGTGTTTCGCAATATTTTAAACAATACAGCTTTTTGCTTTGGATTTTTTACGAACATCTTGACAGAGGAATCTAATTTCCACGGATATCGTGAAAAAAGAAAACGTTGCTATTTGTTTCGTCGTTAGCCCAGTAAGTTTATTTCCCTTGAAAGGCTGCATTAGCAAAAACTTTTACGTCAATTAACTTTATCTATCTTGAAATGGCCATAATAATAGGCATAAACACGAATTCTGACATCTTATTCTATGCCAACTGATTTCTTCTTGATTATTATAGTGCTTTATTAAAATCAACAGTATTTTTCTACAAATTGTGATAAGTTTCTCATTATGAGTATCTAAGTATCGGTAGCTTAGACATCAACCCTTGCTCCTGTAATTAATGTTTTTTTTTTAATTATTTATTTTATATACTTCATCACGCTATATCTCTTTCAAGGTATGCACAAATATATGTGGCTGAATCCAGATAATAATTAATACATAATTACTAGATTTATATAAAAACGATGTCAGGTAGACTGAAATTCCACATGATGGAAAGTGCGTATTGTCTGTCTGCATGCTGCGGCATAAACAAACGCAACACCAGAAATATTTTCATCATACTGCATGAAACGAGTCACTATCACTGTCTTTGACTCTATGTATTATGATAACATTACAGTCGGGCACATGTATACAAAGCCCGACCATCAGTGATGTATACATATAGTATATTATTGGCGAGCTCACGTTTCCGTATTGTGCCAAACCCTTCATCAGGAAAATAGGACACGTGAGTCAGATGAGGTCACACAAACATTGTCAACAACAGTTAGAGCAATCGCCGCAGCCAAAATTGGCTGGAAGATGATGAAGACAGTCGGGGACAGCCGCCTAAATATAATATTTAAAAATATATTCACCTACAATAGTCTTTTAACAACACAACGTACATATTAGCCTGAGATAGACTCTACTTGAACTTTACATAAATATTTTTCAGGAAATAAGTTTGATATTTTACATATATTAGGTCCTTACATATGAAATTGGCGTTTTTCGTACTGGCCACTTTAATCACAAATTTCTCCTCTTTGGTAAGGAATTCCAAATTCAAATTTGTACAGCTATAGACTCATGTATTTGTGCTTCGATGATCGTCATTCATTTGTTTTTTTCTTCTGTTTTTTTCTGTTTACGTCACTCATTTTACAAAATGGAAAACTTAAAATATCGCATTATTTACGAGTACGAGTTCCGCCGTGGCACTAGTGCTGCGGAATCAACTCGAAGGGTGAATGATCTGTATGGCGGTCGTGTTGCAAAAGAAAACACAGTTCGTTTTTGGTTCCAACGTTTTCGTTCTGGAAATTTCGACCTGCAGAACAAGCCCCGTGGACGGCCTGAGACTCAAGTTGATAATGAAGAGTTGAAGGCTATTGTGGAAGCGGATCCATCGCAAACCACGTCCGAGTTAGCTGCAGGCTGCGATGTTAGTGATAAAACTGTTTTAATTCACTTGAAGCAAATTGGGAAGATTAAAAAGCTTGAAAGGTGGGTACCTCACGAATTGACTGAAGCAAATCGGCAAACGCGCGTCGACTGCTGCGTTACATTACTAAACCGGCACAATAATGAAGGTATTTTAAACCGAATCATTACCTGTGATTAAAAATGGGTTCTTTACGATAATCGGAACCGCTCAGCGCAATGGTTGGATCCTGGCCAGCCAGCCAAATCCTGCCCCAAGCGAAAATTAACCCCAAAAAAGTTACTTGTAAGCGTTTGGTGGACTAGTGCCGGTATTGTTCATTACAGTTTTCTCAAATCTGGCCAGACTATTACGGCTGATGTCTATTGTCAGCAAATGCAAACCATGATGGAAAAGCTAACGCCTAAACAACCTAGGCTGGTCAATCGCTCCACGCCACTGCTGCTTCACGACAACGCTAGACCACACACTGCGCAACAGACGGCTACTAAATTAGAAGAGCTTCAATTGGAAAGTCTAAGACATCCTCCGTACTCCCCGGGCCTTGCTCCAACAGATTACCATTTTTTTCGAAATTTGGATAACTTCTTGCAAGGGAAAAAATTCAACTCCGATGGGGCAGTCCAAATCGCCTTCAAAGATTTTATTGATTCCCGTCCGACTGGTTTTTTTAGTAAAGGGATCAATGAACTACCTATGAGATGGCAAAAGTGCATAGAAAATAATGGTTCATACTTTGATTAATTAAATATATTATATTAAAAAATATTCGACTTTTGTTCCTCCCATACAAAACGCCAATTTCATATGTAAGGACCTAATATATATATGTATATAAAGAATATGTATATTGTTGGATGAGAAAATCCGGAGATCGAACTCAGTGATAAGCCTTAAGACAGGCCTAAGTCTAGCAGTGGACGGATTCTGATGATTTTGGTGATCGTATTACCATCATTATCTCTATTTTATAATAGAAATTTCAAAATAGTGTCTATAAATGTCAGACTAAGCATGCAAAGTCAGGAAAATGTTTGCAAACCTTCGACTAAACGCAAATGCAAAATGTATACGCAAAAACCCGTTTATACCTATTTCGAGTTAACAATAAATATAGCGATCAGATTTCAATAAATAACGCGCAGAACATTACAACTCGGGCGACGAATGTTCGCTAGTCTCTTAAAATAACAGACACGTGTTATTTCTACACGAACAAGCTGCCCAAGAAATCTAACTGTACGAAGCCACGTGCGAAACAATTGTGTGAAATGCTTCTATTGTGTCATAATGCTACGTTACAGTTCATAGAGCCTAGTTTGTAAGGATTTAAAATATTGTAGAAGATATCTTTGTGAAATCTTTCTAATCTTTTCGTTACAAAACATGGAATTGGATTTCTCAAAATAATAATAGTATTTGTGGACAACTACACAAAGCACGCTTCGATGGTTCATTCAATTATGAGGTTGAAACAGAAAAAATTGTGCAAATACATTTAATGTTTAACAGTAACTCACGAAAACATATTATAAATACAAACTAAATACGTCAGGAAGATTTAATGGCAATGACAATAAAAACTGACCGATGAGTTTTTTAAACTAACATAACTTTTTTATTTACGAACCGGTTGAAAAATAATTAATACTATGTGTTAAATATAGTTATACTATATATCGTCGGGTGAACGGCTATTTGGTTTAAGCGGCCTTTTTTAGTGATATAAAAATATATATATATTTGGAATCGGTAAAAAACGCTAATTCTAAATATATATATATTACTATACCACCAAAAAATGTCGCTTAAACCAAATAGCCTTTCACCCGACGATATTAAACCAATATATGGCAAACCAAATGATTAAAAGATACTGCAGTCACCTATAAACGAGTGCAGCAGCAGAGATGTCGCCATCGATTATTTTAGTTTATAAACAATAGCTGGTTGAATATGAAATTAATTATTTAAAATATTGACACTACCGGGGTCATCATCAGTTCACTGTATTCTAATTCAGCATACAGGCCTCTCTCAACAAGCCTCATTGGTACCCTCAACTCTATCATCCGTATAGTGACGTCCAATTATGGAAGATGTCGCTTCACCTTCCCAGATGAATCTCACTCTTCGTTTGCCGATTCGTAGTCTTAAGTCAAGAATCCAACTGCTCCAAGAATCTTCAGCCCTTGACAGTATATAGCAAATCAATTGCCACATCAGCCTACTAATCCGGACAGGTATATAGGCAACTTTGTTCCTCGGTCTGATTATCTCATGTTTCCTTTTTTTTGTATTCCGACTTTCAGAGCTCTTGTGAGAGTGGCAGTTCCAGTATGCCAAACTCTTACTGACTAAAAACCCCCTAGGATGTCCCTCATCTCCCTGTCCGCTCGAGATCCATATTCCTCCAATGACCCAGCGAATGAATATCCTTTCTCAGGCACCATCTCTGGTAGTGGAATGTAAACAGTCCACCGCTCGGGTCCTCTCTATCAATCAGCGCGGAGGACACAACCACCACTTTCACTTCACCTGGGCAGCAAACTCTCGCAAGTCTATTGCTCGGTCAAGATAGGCTCCTACAATAACTCGCTTCATATCACACTGAACGATCTTAAAATGGTGGACTTGCTCAACCAAGAGTGTTCATATCTCGATATAACCTTATAAAGGTTATAAACACACAATATAATGTCAAAATAATACAAAGAAATACAAGCACATATACGTATAATTTTTAGGAACCAGGTTAAAAT
Source organism: Automeris io (assembly GCA_036320925.1). Taxonomy (NCBI): domain Eukaryota; kingdom Metazoa; phylum Arthropoda; class Insecta; order Lepidoptera; family Saturniidae; genus Automeris; species Automeris io. The sequence continues at coordinate 3,767,354 of JAUDJH010000018.1, forward strand.
TCACCCTCTTTTTGACCTCCCAGAGAATATTTACACATGAAAAATAATTGCTAACACATGGGTAGAGTCAGCGCATGTACGCATATCGTTTGACAATAAAGAGCAGAAAACAGAAGCTGAAAATATTTCGCTTAGCCAGTATTAAATCGGACACAGTCCGGGTTCCGGCTAATGGCAGCGTGAGGTTTGCTTGTTTCCCGAATTTGCATATCGTTAAAAATTAGTGCCGATCGAAGCTTCGGTCGCGGATTCGGCTTTAGTCACATTTTTTAAAATTATGAGGGGATTTTATATAATCTCAAGAAAAAGTTCATATTAATATATTTTACATTTAAAAGTTTAAAAAAATGTTAATTATGTATTATTCATTTGTAGTTAATATTGAATAGAATTCCCACCGTACGTTCCCGCCGTCTTATGATATTGAGGCCTATAAATGACGCGTGAAGTGATATTTATGCAGGCCTACAGGATCACTGGGGCTATCGTTAGAATTTTCTTTACTGTTGAAACTCGTAGTCGTTTTTCTACTGCACCATGCCAGGCATAGTGTGGTCACTATGCTGTATTAAAATAAAAAAATAAGATTTTAAAAGGATCGACTTTGTCCAAAGGTTATGACAGTGGCCGATTAATCGGCTTCGGGTTCCATCGGATGTCGACCTTTAATCGGGTATTTATTAAAAGTGATTTAATAACCACAATCAGATCAAACAGTCTTAATTTCATATTTGCTAGAAACCTTAGGCTTTACGTAAAATTTCGGTCCATTTCAAAGTTTTATCTAATATAGGTTTTTGGGCGAAGATTGGCGAACCCGAAACCGAAGTCTGCGGTTGGACACTATTAAAAATATTAAAAAATATATATTTATTCTCTTTATACATGGGCTATGTTTACAAAAACTGTTACACAAGTAAACAGTATTATCGCGTGTTATACATTTTTTTATTTACGCTTGTCACAAATTGTTTACCTTTGTCCTTCAAACATGAAAAATATTTTTAAATATATGTCATCAGCTGACGTCCTTCTAAAGTTATATAGAGATAATAACTGTACATCCATATATTATTATTTCATAACTAGATTTAGCCAGCGACTTCGTCTACGCTATTAGTACATATGAACATTATTATAGTCTTTAGTTAATAATACTAATTAAATGTTTTGAGAACTAACCATTTCTATCGGCCTTTATAGTATACAATGACATCTATTACGGAGAGGTCAAACTGTATCTCTGCTCCGCACAACGGATTTTAAAATTCAAAACCAAAGAATAGAACTTCAAATAAAATAAATGAACATTTTGCCAATAGAATAAGATATACTCGAATTCAAAACGCTATTGGTGATAGATTGAAAAAGGTTTGACGTAATGCCCGATTAAACGAATGATTTACTATCAATCAACAATATTAGATACAAATATTTACAAAAGCACATTTTTATATGAATATAAACACCATCAGAATTTGAAATATGATAAATGGACTGCCTATTCCGACGTATTCCATTAAATGTTTTTTTTAAATCGCTGACCGTAATTTATTAACTTTATTTCACTCACTCTAAGAGCTATTTATTTTTCAATATTAGAATGTATATATACATATTTCCAGGGGAAAATCCTGCATAGGACCGTCAGGGTGTCAGGGCAGCGAACCCGGAGTGTCAGACTCCTACTGACTAAAAACCCCCGGAGTGTCCCTCTGATTGCTCCACCTGGGCTTGGGAAACCAAATTCATCCAGAAGTCCAGGGAACAAAAAGCCTTGTTGAGGCTGCCTCTCTGGGAGGGGTAGAAGTAAAAGCCCACCCCTCCAAAATCTCTCTCCTAGACGGCGCGCCGGATTATATATATACTACAATAAAGTCAATTTCAAGTAACCCGGTTTTCGATGAGTAATGCAAGAGTTTAAATATTATGGCTTAAAACATTTTTTTTTATTTATGGTTTTTTGGAAGTCAGGCATTACAATTAATCCAAACATCAAGAATGTGTAAAAAAGTAAACGCAATAAATAAAACAGATAATAATTTGCGTCGGTCATTCATAATGTACATATCTTGTTTATCACTATAAATAAGCTAATTCTTGGCCACTGTCCAATACCACGTCACAATGATATCCAGCCGCGAGGTGTTGTGTGTTTGGTTAGGCATACATTTTATCTTCACTCACATTATTCGTGACTCAAGCACGTTATTTATGTGATTGTTAATGTGATATTCAGTTAAATACGCTAAAACCTGCACTGATAAACAATGTTTTACTTAATACAATGATGATTCACCGCTACCATTTATCTTAAATAACAGATGTTGATGTTTTTATTATTATAAATAATTCATATATGATTTTAGAAGTGTTTTATATGATTTACATGCAGACGCTTCACTTCGACTACACCTGGTGGTAGGTGAAATTAAGCCCGATGATGGATCGCGTTTTCGAAACAATTCCTATTCATTCACTCTTCTTTTAAAGGCTCCCAGATCGTAAGATTGTAGGAAAAAAGACGCAGGGAGCGTGTTTCGCTCCTTTGCTATCCGCATGATGAAGTAAGCAAATTATGTAGTACGGATATTATATATAGATAATAAAATTGTTAAAAAGATATATATTTAAGAAAAAACGTTAATAAATTGGAAGAACACAAAACTTTTATAATATTGCTTCGTGAAATAACTTACTATTATAATTTAGTTAATATAAATTGTTATACCTAAACAAAACAGACGAACTGGTCATTGCTTTCATTAAAAATAACGTAAAGTTAAATAGCAGCAAACTAGCGTTAAAATCTACGATTCAATAATTAAAAGTTTCACTATAGAGAAACTTTTCACAAAACTGCTCCGAACGCTAATATTTGTATAGCACCTCTTGAATCTACACAAAGTTTGGATTCGGTCCGAAAAGGAAAATAGAAATGCTCTAGTTGGCACTAAAAATAATGGTGGAAGTTGAGGCACTTGCTTCAGTTCACGCCTAATTGACTAAGCCAGTAAACAACCAGCATTATACAATGTATTCTATTGTTTAAAGTACTTAAGGGTAGACAGGCTTTTGGCATTATTTTGTTCAAATTAAAAAAGAACATTGAGTTAAGACAGAATTTTGTGAAAGGCTTTTTACAATGAGACATTAGAAATCCAACTCAATTTTACTTTTTTACAATATTCCTTTGTCAAAACCTTTTACTTTGATTTATGAAATAAATCAGTAAATAAAGAATCCACGACAATATAATTTACAGTAGGCTCTTTAGAAAACGTAAGTGATGAAAGAATAACAAAGGATTCATAATTGATACGAACTTACTGATATTAAATCTGAAACTAAAGCACTTTTAACAGTACGAATCCAAAATGTCTAAAGCTGAGATTTATAGACGCTACTCTTAGAAAGAGTAGCTCTCTTAGCTAAGAGTTTATTCAAACAATATTACATAATTAATATCAAAGTATACGACATGTCACCGATTTTCTCAACTTAGACTTGGATCTGTGAATACTTAGGCTATATTCAAGTCCCTGTTCTATATTCAGTTTTTTGTCAAAACGAATTTATTTTTGAGAACTTTGCTAAGCAAAGTCGAAATAGTGTGTATAAATGCCTTAGTCCCATTTATACTTCCAAGGCACTGAGTATATTTTTCAGGATAAGGGGTAACATACGTGTTACTCCGGATTAGAACAAAATGTTGACAAAATCAGTGACTTACCAAATCTTTTTTTTTCTGAATGACCATATTGCGCTTCCTGGAAAGGCCTTCACAACTAAACCAGGCTTGGTGGGTGAACGCAGAAGGCGCTCAGCCAGCGAATTTTATGGGTTGGCCAGGTACACAAGGGTACTCTTATGAGTACGTACCCCGACTTGGGCGCCCGGCCAGGCAAAAACAAATCGGTGATCTACCAACGTTTCGGAAGCGACTACCTTGAGAAGAAACGCCGAAACTCAACGCTGCGTCGGAGTGAAACTTCGTTATTTAAACAATAGTTGACGGACCTATCACTATTATGGTAAATCCTTTTTTTTACATTCATTGAGTAATATAAACTGTAATGTTTAAGCAAACTTAAAGTTGTGTGTATAAATCTCAGCCTAAATGATGCAGTTATTATCGAAAACAATACGACCTATCAAACTTTACCTTTTACAATACATTATTGCTAAGTAAGCAAGGTCTGGATACTACAGATAATATATTATGTATAAGAGCTTCACGCACAACAAGTTCGAGTAAAACCAAATGTAATATTAAGCTATAATGCCTAACTATTTCGAATTCGATTCTCTAACGAAAATAGGAAACTCGAAGCCACGGCACTGTATCAACGTCTGGTTGCTTCTAGTGGTACTTAGTTACCCATTCGTCGCATGTCGGCTTATTGGTACAACTCAATGAAACTACCAGGAAAGGATTTCTCAACGTTTTACTTCACTTTAGAAGAATTTGCAGAAAATAAAGAAAATGCTTCTTGTACTATAACATGTAGATACTATCAATAAAAAATTCTCAATTTTTTCTATACCGGCTCAGCAAAAGCACGCGCCGGATACTGCGCGCCGCCTCCCTCTCATCCGGGGTATTGACAGCCCCTCTTGTAATAACAGCTTTCTTAGTACTTACTATGCAATAGAAGAAACTGCACCTGATCCAAAGAGTTAATGCAACAATTATTGCGAGTTTTGTTTATCTTTAATTTCTTAATATACGGTTTATAAAATGATAAAATGCAATATGATTAAGGAACCGGTATCTATAAGGCGAAACGGGAGTAATCTCAGATTCGAATCCCGTTACATACTCGTACCCATGGGTTTTCTTACCGGCTTAGGCACCGCAAGCTCATCGGTGCAGATAAAAATCGCGATGAAACCTGATGTTAAATAAAAATATCTTACGTAAATGCCATGAGAACGGTGATCAGTTGCGCTACCACAACCACTTTTGTATTTTAACCCAAAGGGATATTCGTGACCACATAATACTATTATTGTAACGTGTTATCAATTTAAGAACGATTAACGCATAAAAGTTTTATGATTCCGAGTGAAAATTATTAATGAAAATTTTCAGAGTCATTAAAAATCCCATTAACATCAGATGACCCTAATTAACTGGCCCCAGTAAAGAGCGACCCTAAAACACTTAATGCCATAACGAGCGTAAGAAAAACAACCCTTTCGCAGCCACATTACGTTTCCATCAATTAACCTAGTCTTGATTCCGACCTGCCCGAATGCACACTCACGTTTTATTAATATCGTTGACGAACTAGGCAAATGTCAGCTTTAAAGCGTTATGCACACGATAGACTTTTCTATGAACATTTTTTTAGGATATTTGGAAACGGGAAAGATATTTGCAGATAACTCAATGGTGTGCGGCGAACACCCGAGATACGGTAATGATAGAGAATTTGATCACACCGGCCATGTTAGATTCCCGTTTGCGTGTATCGAAATTCTCACGATTAAGAGGTTCAAGCAATTAATCGGGATTGTTGCCACTTGAAAATGTCATATACGTTATAATAATGATTTATTTCTTAACTAAAAAGTAATATAATTTATACATGAATTTAGTTGGAACTTCTTAAATGAGGGAGTGTGTCATCCAACAAGGATGCGAGCGGCACGCGATATGTTCCAGCGTGCCGCTCAAGAGCGCAGAGGCTAGAGAGAGAGGCGGCTCTTTACACCACCCCTCCTCAAGCGAGTAAAGGCCTATCCAGACGCCGCATGCCTTGCCGGGTATCGAAGATGAGGCCCTTGTGGTGCCCTCGATCCCGGTAGGTTGAAGGTGGAACACCCCGGGGGTTCCAGTCGATGCAAGTCTAATACACCGGGGGTTGACCCTCACCGCTCCCTGACGGCCTATAAAGGTTTTCCCCAGGTTACAAAAAAAAAGTTGTAGGGATTTTATGTGAATGTCATTATCATTTACGGAATCTCTGTAGGAATATTAATACGCCATTGTAAACAGTAATTTATATTTAACATTGGCAAAGGTGTGTATCCTATGTAAAAGAAATAATTGTGAAATGCACTTTAAAGATTAATGAGCAAATATTTCTTGTTCGTGGACAATATATTTACACTTAACGCTGACGAAACTGTTTTAGAAATATATGGTTATAAAAACCAAGTCGTTCTGGCAAATTATGCTCACAGCCTAAAGCACGAAAACTAAAAGTACAAATGTTATTACGAGAAAACCTTTCAAAGTTGCTACAAAATAATCTGACGATAATGAGTATCCTTTTATAGAGTCTAGTAATATAATATATTTATTACATTAACATTATACAGACAACTAGTGTTCGACGGATGTTACAGTTTCGGCCACGTTCGGCCAAAATTGACTAAAGTTTTGGTTTCGGGTAAGTGCCGAAATACGAATGAGCAATTTATTTCAAAATCATGTACCTTAGATTCGAAATATTATTATTTTTTTACAAATTGCAATGTAATTTTAGTCATCTCTAGAAATTTATTTTATATAGTAAACAGAAAATTTTTACTTAAAAGTTTTGAAAATCATTATATTATTTACTTTTAGTCAACATTGAGTTATATTTGTTATTGAGCGGTGCGTTTGAGGGAGTGCGTCGCCCAATATTTCAAGGCGAGAGCGGTGCCCGGAAACATATCCTGAGACAAAGAAGGTGAGCGGGGTGTGGCAATTACACCACCCCCTCGCAAATGCTGAGAAGTGGCCTTCTCATCAGGCCAGACGTCGTCGGATGCCGAGGAAGCTGGCACGCACTTGCCCTTGGTCCCGGCGGACAGTTAGGAGGAACACGCCGGGGGTTTTAGTCAGTGCAAGTTCAAGACATCGAGGGCGGCCCTCACCGCCACCTGACGGTCCATAATGGGATTACCCGGGATTATTAAAAAAGGTACATTTCTTAAAAAAAATTCATATTCCACTTTATCCGAGAGTGTGATGATCGATTAGTCGGATTGTCTTTCGGCTTTAGGTTGGATACTACATTCAACGTATGCTCTTGAGAATAAGGTGATAATGCAGGAAAGCCTCAAAGAGCTATGAGTTGAGGCAGTTAATGTTCAATACATAATTTACGACGGTACCACGAGTCATTCGGTGAGGTGTAATCGTAGGCTTAACTCAAACGTGAATCTATGTTACATGTATGTCTGTGGTTAAATAAATATTCATATTTATATGATCAAATACAAATTTTGAGACGGGTTTGGTACGAAAATAGCGATCATGAAAGCTGAACTCAACATTATGTTCTTTAGTGACATTCTCTTTAAATAAGTTGTAAATATATTATGTTTATTTATGTGAGAGTGTTTAGAAGAAATATTCTGATAAAGATTAATTAACGTTAATTTATAAATTCCAACACATTAGCCAATTTTAATGCCTATCCCTATAGGCGTCATTGAGTACAATATTCCGCTGTTCTCACAACTTTTGACTTTTCTTTTGGGAGTTGAAGCTGCTCGCGTCCGTAGGCTTTACCCTAGTTTCCCTACAGGTGACTCCTGGGTGGTGCTAAACGAGCAGCAGCCAGGTGGTAGGGCGTCGGTGCCCGTCTGGATCGCTACCACAGTACATGGGTGTAAGCCCGTCATAACGACCAGTTTCGGCTTGTCGCGTTTTGGGATCAGCTTGTGTATATCCAGTAGCTCATATACCTAGAGGCCTTCAGTCGTGATATATGTGGGCCGACATGACGATGTAGACTATCAATGGATTTTCATCCTTTGATGGTCGCTTTCGTTTTTGGACTACACTGTATTTACCATCAGGTACTCCGTAGTCACTATGTCGAGCCAGTGTAAAAAAAAACTTACTGCTGCCGCTTTCTTTCGCCAGTCTTAATGTCGCATTGCCATTATTTCAAGTAAGACTCAAGAAATAATGTTTAGGTGATTATTAAAAAGACTCTTTATAGTGTAATTTAGCCTAAATACTTACTGTTAAATAAATTTTAAAGAAAGTCCTAAAAACTGTTCCAACCTAAAATTATTAATAGAATTTATGACCGGTGGTCGTGGGTGTGGTTGTAGAAAGACACGTATACGCACGTACTCTAGCCTTGGGTCTCGGTAGTCGACTAACTTAGCAAGCATCCCGTGCCCGCGCGCATCCTCTTACCCCGTGCGTCCCATAACACCTTAACGACGCTTAGGGCGTTTTAACACAAGCACGTATCGGGCAGCATCTACATGCTATAAATTTCCTTTGTTGTGAGATTAGTAACTTCTCATATTATTTGCGTCTTCGTAAAATTTCAAAAACTTTTTACGAACTAAAAATCTTGGTATGGCAAATACTTTCATCAAACGCTAGTACAAATCAAAGAATGACTATGATTATAAAGTTTAAAAGCTTTTTTTTTTTCATATTTTTAAAACCACCAAGAATACACAAAATTATATACTTTATTCTTCATAATATAAATTTCTACATCTGATATTAGTAGTATGTGGTAGACATCTAAAAGAAAATATACAATTGTATTTGTTACAGCCTACGTTTACAAAGTTAATATGTTTGGCCTAAAACCAAAAATTTGAGATTAAGTATGAGAACACTACTGGGAAAAAACGGGGAATGTCGGTTAAACTCCTTAGAAAAATAGAACACAAAGTTTATAAATTAATATTTCAAAATTACAGTTTACTTTTGTATTATGGTTATAAACTATGTAAATATATTACTATAGTTTAATACTAGACTACGATTTTATCATAGAAGGAAGGCAATAAGTTTGCAGAGGATTAAACCGCATATGTAAACAACTATATCACGTAATCCAGGTTATGTTAGTCCCAGAATTAATATTAAATTTCAGTATTTTTAATAGCGGTTTCGCTATAACCTGGTGTCCGTATAGGCCCTCAGTACTCAAACAGATGAAGCGACAACACCGAACGCTACCGCTGAAAGCGATAAGTTAGGGCAGTTTAATGTTTCATGCATAATTTACGGAGCCGCCTCGAGGCGTTCGTCCAGCAATAGCCGTCCTAGCCGCCGGAAAATGTAAATTCCGGACCGTAACCACGGTTCGCTTAGATATACGTAGACAATAACTTTTAATAAAGATACTTATTAACTTAACTCTTTAAATAATTAACGTTCTTGGTAACTTTTTACTTAGAATATAACTTCTTTTCATTCTGAACAATGTGTGGTCTAAAATACACATTATAATATACATATAACTCTACTTTTCGATATATATTTATATACTATAAGTTTAAGTCGCTTTTGATGTCCTGAGGGCGCAGTTTGTATTGGCCCGACTTGCGATGCTAAATTATGGGTTCAAGTTCCGGTAGTGGCAAACTATTCTGTGATGGGTAAAATAGTTTGTCGCGAGTCATGGTGGTGTATACATATTTTTTTGTCCAATACCCATAGTACAAGCACAAGCTTGGTTTTGGTCTAGATCAATGTATGTAATTATCCGGGACTATTTTTTTCTGTGTGTATTATTCGCTCCTGTTTTCTAAACTACGCGATGGATCTTATTACGGTCTCACAACCAGTTAGCAAATACTTCCTAATTATATTGTTTATTTTTTTTATACCGACTCGACACAATGACTGCACCATACTTGATGGTAAGCATGGTGCAGTCCAAAAAACGCCAACGATTATCGAAAAGTAACAAAAAACCCATCGGTAGTCGCAGCGATCATGCCAGCCTGCAAAAAATCTCATAAGAATCATACATCTAAGAAATTCATTCATATATCTAAGAATTAATCTAGGTTATGCATTTATATTATAGAAATAGAGAAACTATAGTAGTAGACATGTAGACATCTCTTTGACATGTCTACATGTCTTCTGGGCACCCACAGCGCAAGAGGATATTTTTTAGAGAAATCGCTCCTGTGCAAAGCGAATCAGGCATCATCGCCTTTCAGATTCGAACTCGGATCTCGGAGCGGAATGTGCAGGATCGAGTATAGTGGCACAGTACGAGAGAAGTTTATGCTCAACAGTGGGCTGCAATAGGAAAGATAATATTATGAAGGTGAAAACGGAGAAGGATCGATAGTTTCTTTACAAAAAGTTAGTGCGCTCCCGTGTTGTGCATACTTTTGAGTTTAATGTGCTTGATCACGCACAAGTTTGTTCTGTGTGAGATAGAATTAACGATCCGTAGCGCGGAAGTATACCGCTATGCCACTATTCCAATGTGATAAATTATGTGTTTCTAGTATATTTTAATATGAATATATCGTCGTATTGCAATCTACAGTCAAACCTGGATAAGTGAGAAAACTCTATAAGTGAGAGTAATAGCCAGGACCCGTCATTTTAAGCTCCCAAAACCTCTATTAGCGAATCAAAAACCTCTGTAAGAGAGAGTCGTTTTTCCCTCATGGTCCTCCGTAAGTGAGACTGCTACTTATCTATACCTCTATAAGCGACAGTCGAGCTTTATTTATTTATATTATATACATAGGATGATAAACATTCAAAATACAAAAACAGAAACCCAAACGAAATTGACGGATTTTTTTAAGTGTAAATAAGTTCTAAATAAAATAAAATTACATAGTGCTTGAATTTTTGTTTTGTTTTCGTAAGCATCTTGATACCTACCTATACAGTACTTATATGTCGAAATCTAATGAACGTTACATATACACACTATTAAAAATATATATGTACATAATACATTCGTACTTGCTATGACTTGTTATTGCTGCGTACCTCTATAAGAAGGAAACCCATGTACCTGCATTAGTGAGAAACTCGGGTTAGTGAGAAGCCTCTATAAGCGCGAATGAGATTGTGCTCCCTTGAACTCTCACTTATCCAGGTTTGACTGTATTTATAGCCTGACGACCTTTTCACCAACACAAAAGTATCGTAATTGGATTAACAGTGCCATTTATTGCTCTTCACGCCAAAAACGGTCACTAGTGTAACACAAAACCTCCTGTAAATTTAAATGAGTCTTCGGTCAAACACTAGCAATGTCAAGAATGTAACAATACACAATGTGTAACAAATATTCTATACGTGTTTGTCATTGCTATGTATTAGCTGGTAATTAGTGATACAGACTTTCGGATAGAAATGTGGATATTAAAAAAATAATTTCGTTTACTAATAACGTTTAAAATATTCAATTTGTTACGGATATTTGTATAATATCGGGTAATTCTGAAAAAGGGTATATCAATTAAAAAAAACAACACCGTAAACGTTGATCAACAAATAATTCTTTTACATGGCACTTTAAATTGTGTATAATCTTCACTTGTAAGTATAGTTGCATTCGATATGTATTTTACGTACCTCTTTATTTTTATGTCTGTGTTGGCATACACTACCTCAGCTACTTTAAAAAAATGAAATGAATTCAAAGTTGAGAAGTGTATTCATTCGGTTATTTATAGTTTAAAGACACAACACCATAAGTACAATATCAAGTTGTATGTCTCAGTGTAACCACAGACTATGTATTCTTAAATATAAATACTATATTTTTACGAAGTATACGAAATGTTTATATCGAATATAGATACGGATATGAAATCATTCAGATATTCTTTACATCCCTATCGCTACACGCTGAATTCGTACGTCCTTGTATTGTATGTTCGCAGGGTCAACAATGCGGTGTGCTATGACCGTAGCCAACTCTATCTACTCTTTTGGCTGTTGTTCAATTGGTGGAATAAACAAGCGTATACCCAATCTCCAGTTACTATGGAATAATATATGTAGTTATGACGCATTTATGTGCATGCGTACTTATTTCATTTGATTAAAAGATATATTTTGGTGACGCTATTTTTAGTGTGATTCCGAGTAATGTAACGGCATTAACAGTTATTATAATAATAGTGATAATATCCGTCCCCTCTATGTTCTTTTCGGTGCGAGCAGAGATACATTAGCTGTTCCTCTATTCATATTTGGCTTTTTTGTAACCCGTGGGAAAATCCTGCATAGCAGCACCATTAGGGTTGATGTGAGGTCAGCAACCCCGGTGTGTCAGACTCCTACTGACTAAAAATCCCCGGAGTTTCCCTTTAGTTGCTCCACGCGAGCCTGGGAAACCAAATTCATCCAGACGCCCGGGAAGAAAAAACCCTTGTTGAGGTTACCTCCCCCGGGAGTGGTGCGAGTAAAGCACCCTCCAAAACCTGTTTCAGCGCAGCTGATCGCAGTTCTCTTGGTAACTGAACTTATATATTAGGTCCTTACATATGAAATTGGCGTTTTTCGTACTGGCCACTTTAATCACAAATTTCTCCTCTTTGGTAAGGAATTCCAAATTCAAATTTGTACAGCTATAGACTCATGTATTTGTGCTTCGATGATCGTCATTCATTTGTTTTTTTCTTCTGTTTTTTTCTGTTTGCGTCACTCATTTTACAAAATGGAAAACTTAAAATATCGCATTATTTACGAGTACGAGTTCCGCCGTGGCACTAGTGCTGCGGAAACAACTCGAAGGGTGAATGATGTGTATGGCGGTCGTGTTGCAAAAGAAAACACAGTTCGTTTTTGGTTCCAACGTTTTCGTTCTGGAAATTTCGACCTGCAGAACAAGCCCCGTGGACGGCCTGAGACTCAAGTTGATAATGAAGAGTTGAAGGCTATTGTGGAACCGGATCCATCGCAAACCACGTCCGAGTTAGCTGCAGGCTGCGATGTTAGTGATAAAACTGTTTTAATTCACTTGAAGCAAATTGGGAAGATTAAAAAGCTTGAAAGGTGGGTACCTCACAAATTGACTGAAGCAAACCGGCAAACGGGCGTCGACTGCTGCGTTACATTACTAAACCGGCACAATAATGAAGGTATTTTAAACCGAATCTTTACCTGTGATGAAAAATGGGTTCTTTACGATAATCGGAAGCGCTCAGCGCAATGGTTGGATCCTGGCCAGCCAGCCAAATCCTGCCCCAAGCGAAAATTAACCCCAAAAAAGTTACTTGTAAGCGTTTGGTGGACTAGTGCCGGTATTGTTCATTACAGTTTTCTCAAATCTGGCCAGACTATTACGGCTGATGTCTATTGTCAGCAATTGCAAACCATGATGGAAAAGCTAGCGGCTAAACAACCTAGGCTGGTCAATCGCTCCACCCCACTGCTGCTTCACGACAACGCTAGACCACACACTGCGCAACAGACGGCTACTAAATTAGAAGAGCTTCAATTGGAAAGTCTAAGACATCCTCCGTAGTCCCCGGACCTTGCTCCAACAGATTACCATTTTTTTCGAAATTTGGATAACTTCTTGCAAGGGAAAAAATTCAACTCCGATGGGGCAGTCCAAATCGCCTTCAAAGATTTTATTGATTCCCGTCCGACTGGTTTTTTTAGTAAAGGGATCAATGAACTACCTATGAGATGGCAAAAGTGCATAGAAAATAATGGTTCATACTTTGATTAATTAAATATATTATATTAAAAAATATTCGACTTTTTGTTCCTCCCATACAAAACGCCAATTTCATATGTAAGGACCTAATATTTTTTAAATGACATAAAAACTACTAATCTGTATCATAAAATAATTTATTAAGATCTTTTTAATGTTGTTTTTTTAAGTTTTATGTATATGCCGTTTTAAAAAAAATGTATGATAAAGTTAATGCGCTTACTTTAAATTCTCCCACCAGATTACATCATCGACACATTTTAGCTAGCATCGATCCACTGTTGTACAAGGAATCTTTAAAGGACTGATCTTTATCCTTGTACACATACAGAAATCTCGTGCTGTCTCTTACAAATCGTCATTTTATCTGGCCTTTTGACGTGCTACCCTACGTTTGTCAAAACGTGGTCTTCATTCTATACCGCTAAAATTCGGTCAAACTTTCTATACACCTGAAAGTAGGTACCTTTAAAACAATACTGACGATAAGTTCTTGAATAAAATTTTAATACTGTCTGACATTTCTCATATGCTATTAAAATTAAGTTAAACACATCGCTTTCAAGTCTCCACGAGAATATTTTCTTGCCAGTTTACGACATATGTGAAACAATAAACAAATTCTAAATACATTTACTCAGTTCTCGTCACGGTTGCAAGTCTACAAGACGAGGCATTCGTAATCAGAAAACACGTTTACGCTTGTGTTTCACGCCTTATTTACTGCAATATTGAAGTTTCATTGTTATTCTAGATACTAAATGTAAACACGTTACAAAGTAACATAAATCACGCTAGGTTAATAGTATGAAAAACAATGTTTTCATTCAAGGTTGCTTTTTTTATTCGCCGATACCGATAAAAATCACTGACTATCTGATAGTATAGGTGACTCTTAATATGACTAAAGGGGTAATTTAGATAACAATTACCTATGTACCTGTCTCTCTCTGCCATGTGTATTCGAAATAGGGATGGGCAAAATGTAATATGATTATCTATTACAAAACTAGTCGTTATTTTAATTTTCAAATGTCTTCAAAACCTTAAGGAATTATAAATGTGTATGCGATTGATGATTTCATAGTGTTTAAAATATAAATGAGCAAAATGCAGTCATATTTATGATGAAAATCACAAAATGCAATTGTAACCGTTTTTCATTAATCAGATTACATTTTGCACATCTATGGCTTGAACTATGGTTGCTACAGATATAAATAAAAGGAAAGATTACAGAACGATAAGGAGATGTGTTTGTGTGAGATAGATTTCCATTTCGGCTGTGTCAAACAACTTCGAGCGTTACCAGTATGTTCCATTTGGGTCACGGCAGACAATGTCTAACAGGCTGCGTAATTGTAAGATAACTTTTAAGAGCCATCGTTAATGGAAGAATTCTTGTAATCAATATGATCTGTGTTGTCACTTCGAACATGACAGAAGCGCGCGCGGGTTTGCGGTGTCATAGCTATACGGTATCTCACCAACGCCAACGGCCAGTATCAAGAAGTTCTCTAACTCCTTTTGCCGTGTCGTTGGGCTGTGGAATGGACTTTCTGCGAGTGTGTTCCCACCATCCTATGATATGGGATCGTTTAAGCGTGGCGTGAAAAGGTATTTGTGAAGGCTGGCACGATCGCCGTGTCGACCGATGGGTTTTTCTTGCCTGTCAATAGTCGTTGGCGTTTTTTGGGCTGCACCATGCTTATCATCAGGTATGGTGCAGTTACTATGTTGAGTCAGTATAAAAAAAGTCCTTTTTTATAATTTACACGTAGACGGTTCACCTTAATCACATCTGGTGGATAGTGAAGATAAATCCGACGACAGACTGCGTCCGCCCAACAAATGCCTATTCACTCCTCTTTTAAAGGTTGCCAACTTAACTGTGTTTTTTTTTTATTATAACTGGTTCTCTAATGAAAATTGTGTAACAGTTTATTATTAGTACTTATTGATTATGTTTTGTCACAATTAAAACACCATTTTGTTCTAAGTTTTTCAAAGGCTTATTGGGAAATTATGTGTCAGGAAACATTGTCTGATTTTACGTTGTACATTTTAATTTTCGGCCTCTGGTTGTTTCTATGTTTCACCGATTTACTGTTTGTGTTTGGCCGATGGGCCAAAGAAAAAGGGTTATTGTCAAGAATAAAAACACATATAAAATTCTTCTGAGCTGCTTGTATTTAATGCAGTGTTATAAAAAATATTTAAATAGGTGTTTAACAACTTGTTATTAGAACATAAACTACTATAATAATATACATCTCACTATTCTTTATATAATGTCTATGATATTTTTGTTGTCAAGAATAAAAGCACATATATCATTCTTGTGAACTGCTTGCATTTAATGCAGTGTTATAAAAAATATTTAAATAGGTGTTTAAGTACTTGTTATTAGAACACAAACTACTATTATTATATACTATTATTTTTTGTACAATGTCTACGATATTTTTTCATTGTCTTCAAGTCATGGCCACAATTTTATTGCCTGTAATTATATGAGCGCTTATAGTAAGTACCCAAAGCATAAATCTATGGGCCCATGACGGACGATTCTTGTGATTCACTTTTTTTTTTGTAACGCGTGCTATATCAACCTTCCAAATATTAAATATATATATACTTATAGACTAGTAGCGAACTTAGGCCTACTTCATCTGGATGTAAAATTGTTAACCTTCAATATCTTTTAAGATATTTGATCGGATGAGGATCAATGCTGTGTTGCTCAAAATAGAGCCTGTAAATCATTATTTTTAATCATATTAAAAAAAATTGTGGGTCAGCTTCGAAAATAGATATAACATATATAATCGGAGCCTTTTTGAGACAAACCGTTTTACCGTGCCGTGAGTTTTATAATTTAGTCAGCACACGCTATGAAATTGCTCTGAAAGAGTTTTCTCACCAGAAATATCGTTATTTCCCTGCTATTCTTAAAATGAATACCAAAATATTTATTTTGGTAGTAGAGCGATTGCCCGAACTGGGTCATGACTACAGTACACAAGTGTAAAGACCGTCATAGTGACTCGCTACGGCCTGTCGATATAAATTAGCTAATTTATATCCAGTAACTCATATACCTAGAGACCTTCAGTCGTGGTATATGTGAGCCGACATGATAGCGACTATCAATGGATTTTCATTCTTTGATGGTCGCTTTCGTTTTTGGACTACACTGTACTTACCATCAGGCGCTCTGTAGTCACTATGTCGAAACAGTGTAAAAAAAAATTAAACGATTCAGAGTAAACGTTCTTAATGCTGAAAAACACCACACTAAGATCAATTGCGTAGTTTAAAATATTTAAGCACACACGTATAGACAAACAGAATTAGTGGCTTGAATTTATATTATGTGAAGACATAAAGCACATACATAGTAATTACAGCAATTAATGTATTTATACTTCCAACAGCAAATATCCAACCGAAGCAGAACCATATGTCAAAATAATATCCTAACTTCTGTTGTTAAGATCCCTATAACAAACTTGAGACATTGAACTAAATTGCTTCTAATGTTATAGCAGATTTGAGTCATAAACACTGACACAATCAGATCTCTCTATGAATAGCTTGAAGTATAATTTCGTTAGTTATTTCATTCTAATTCAATTAGTAATGTTAAGCCCGGATGTTTCGCAATATCTACATATTGCCTTAATTTAGATCTGTTTATAATAATACCACCAAGATTGTATACGTTGTTATAACTTTTTTAGAAGCGTTGTTGCGGATACCAATAATTTAATGGTCTTTTCAATTTTGTCTTGTTTTATTCCGGCTTGTTTTATATTGAGGGGTGCAAGGCTATTTGGTTTAAGCGACATTTTTTGGTGATATAGTAATTATATTTGAAATCGGTAAAAAAACGCTGAATCCGAAAATATATATATATATTATTATATCATCAAAAAATGCCGCTTAAACCAAATAGCCTTTCACCCCTCGATATGAATTTAATCGTAGATTTATATAATAATTATTTTATAAGTAACATGCGAATTCCATTCCTTCTAGATTTTTCCAGATTACTTACGGATTTACAGACCACATGCTCACCGGTGAAAGAAAAACACTGCGAGAAACCTGCAAGGCATCAAATAGAAATGCCAGATATAAATCCCTAGAGAACAGTGATCAACTGCGCTGCTGGTAATGTTGAGAACGACATATATGTAAGCGCAAAGTGGATAAAACCACTAATGTATCTCTGCTCATCCCGAAAGGGATATAGCAGGACGATATATTATTCATTATTATTAAAATATCGGAATCTTCAAGCAACGAGGAAACCGGTATTCACTAAGCGAACGCATTCCGCTAACTGCGTACATTAAAACTTTTAATCAAATTAGTGTGTGCTACCAAGTGTGTGTGAAGTATATGTACCTGTAAGTTTAACTGGTCTTCAGAGAAAAAAAAAAAAAAGAAAGAAAAATCGCAATCTAATTCAGTTTATTTTTTACTAGCCGACATTGTATGCATTCGTGTTGGAGCGAATTCTCCACTATTTTTAAATTTAATACAAATTAATTATTAACATAAACCATACTAAATACACTGAATAATGTCATGAATACATTTGCTAATTTAGGTGAAAATTGCAATAAAAACGGTTGCGCAGTTTAAAAAATATAACTGAACAAACAGATAAAAATAACTCCTTCAATTAATAATATGTAAAAATGAACTAAAGCCTTTCATAAATAGATTTTGTTGACCAGTAATGTTAAATTTCCTAATCTATACTAATATTATAAAGCTGAAGAGTTTGTTTGTTTGTTTGTTTGAACGCGCTAATCTCTGGAACTACTGGTTCGAATTGAAAAATTATTTTTGTGTTGAATAGACTATTTATCGAGGAAGGCTTTAGGCTATATAACATTACGATGCAATTATTAGGAACGAAGAAATAATGGAAAATGTGAAAAAAACGGGGAAAATTATTCATCCTTGAGGGCTTCCATTGCGTGCGCTGCAAAAACGGTTCAAGATACCAAAAATATATGTAAGAAAGAATCATTCCTCTGGAAATGATCTAAAAAAATGTCAGCGACAGTATATGTCTATCTTTTAAGCTTAAGTCACTAGAACCGTTTTTATGGTAAACAAATTTGGTCGAAATTAATGCATTATTTGTTAAGAGTTGTATCAACGTAATAATATTAATCTTTATCCAAATAAATGTGTTGTTGATTAAGAGTATTTAATTGTGAACAAAATTGTCTTTGATATCACTTAATTTCCATGAACATCTTAGAAGATATTACAATAACTTATATAGAGAAACAACGTTTGCCGGATCAGCTAGTCTAAAATATATTAATTAAAATTTTCCCTGCATACCTATGTTGCTGGCATTTCGACAGCCGTTTTAATTAACATCCGACAAAACAGTTGACATAGTGAATACGACCTTATTAACAAAAGACATAAATTATCTTAAAAGTCAATCTCTATTAAATAACTAACACGATTATTGTTGAGTAATAAACAAACAATAAGTTAGAAAATCTTAAATATTTCATTTTGTAACTTTTACCTAATGAATATTTTAGTAAAAAGTTATAGGTACTTGTAGTGTCACACTTAAAAATATCTTTCTTCATAATCCAAAATGCACTTTAATATTTTTCTTTAAATTTATAGTTAAATATATCTATATTTTAGTCCAAAATATCACGTTGAGCGTTATGAATAGTATTTTTATTATTCTTACATAATAAGCAAGATTACACGCTTCAAAATGGTTATGAAAATAATGAAAGCATATCCATTTTCATTAATATATGTTTAAGAATATTATATTGTCAAAAAACTTATTATCATTCAAATTAATAAAACAAAACATAAATCGAAATCTCTGAGAACATTTATAAAAACAACTTTAATTATATATCCGTACAACGTTAACTTCCAAGGGTTTTCCTAATTATGATATGTTAATGTTAAGATTAGAAATCAAAGAATTCGTTATTAAGATTAAATCTATGTACATCTTAAATAGCAGAATGTTGTATGTATTAAGTGTGATGAACAGTCTAAGAAAGTCTCTTACATCCTAATCATTTGCGCGTTTACGAATATAAACCAGAAATTATGATATCGCCTTTGGTACGTACTGTCTAGAAAGCTGTATTTCATAGCTAACTATAATTAATGACAACATTCATTCATCATAATCCGAGAGCTCAAATATTTAGTCTTTCAAATTGATTACTAATTAATTTCGGCGGAAACTAACGCTCTTGGCAAAATGAAACCTTTAAGAAAACCTGTTCTATAACCCTAACGTGATTGTAAATTCGTTTAGAATTTCAACGGTTGGTTATACTGAATTACTAACAGTGTATTTTTTACTCTACAATCCAACGCAATGAAGATTATCCAAAATCGATATCCTAAACTGATCTAAAAAGTTTCGTTAGATAATCTAGCTTCTAATCAGGCGGGAACAATTCAGACCATTATTAAAAACAGCTCTTATAATGTTAATTTTAAAACTAATTAATATTTTTCATATTATTTTATATCATCTAGCTATCAATTACGTCAACTTTTAATTAAGGTTAACAGAAAGAATAGCATATCACGTGTTTCTAACTTTGCCTCTATCACCTTTTTAACATTCATTAAACACTTTATACATTTTTTGACACTTTATCTTTTTACTTGAAAATTAATAATTATTTTCTAATCCTAAAAAGAGTAAATAAAAATCCAAATTGATAAGATTGGCAGTATTAAAAAAGCGAAATCTTTAAAAAAATTGGAACTTAAATTCAAAGTGAACATGGGAAAGTTTTCCCAAAACTCATAACTCACGAATTGTCATACACAATATCCCCAATCACCTGCAAAATTAATAGCCAATATAAAATTTTAAAATTAACCAAAGAGATCGCAAATTATTCGCACAGTTCCCAGTATCTGATAAATATTAAACAAGATTGTGGCTGAAAATCATGAATTGAATCCACCGGGCAGCATGTCCATAAAACAAAGCCTATTCACTATTCTTAAATTAATTGCGAACGTGGGGTTCGTGCACTTCATTTTAAATTGAATTCGGACGTCGCATCGCGTTGGGAGGGAGTTTACTATATATCAGGTAGATTTTCGTGTAGTTAGAACTGGTAGTGTGCAGCTCATAAAAACATAAAACAGCATTATCTTATTATATCTACCCTGAAATTTAATTCAGCGTGATTAAAAATAGATAAATAGAAATTTTAAATAAACTAAAGACGGCGTTCATCTACGTTGCTTATCATGTTGAACACGAAATATAACAAGGTACACCCAATAATGTATATTTGCTTGACCCGAGAGGGATATAGCGTAATGATATATTATCTATATATATAAAAGAAAGTCGTGTTAGTTACACAATTTATAACTCAAGAAAGGCTGAACCGATTTGGGTGAAAATTGGTGGAGAGGTAGCTTAGAACCAGGAAACGGACATAGGGCACTTTTTATCTCGTTCGACCGCATTTACGTGAAGTCACTATTAATCGTGGTATATCAAATATAATGAGTATAGATTAATCTTGTGGAAAACAGAGTTCTGATTTCTAGATGATCCCGGACCGTGACAAGCCGAAGTGACGTATTATGACGGTCTCTGCACTTGTGTACATACTGTAATAGTGAATCGGTCAGGTGATTTCCCTGTCACCTCAAAGCAGTTGTTTTACTGTTTAAACTTAATTTAACTTTTTAACCATAGTATCAATCTCTTCATATAATTGACGTATCTAAGCTCCACCAGTATCCCAAGAAATTCTTCGATTTTGGTGTCAATATTAAAGTTTACAATAATATATAAATAAGACAAATATAATGTAATACTCTATAAAATACAATATAAATATTGGTAGCATGGAATCATGAATATTGAAATAATTACAATATAAGAACACTTGTTGTGGTGACACGACGTTGCCCGGGTAGAGATAATTTTGAAAGCCATAGTCGGCAGTGGAGAGACCTGGCGAGAAGTTACAACCTTCTACGAGGCAGTCAAGAGGCCGCCGAAAGGGTCAGGGAGCGGACAACTTCCCTGGACATTCTGCGGCCAAGACACCGTAGCCGGAAAAACGTGCTCGCTCATAATGAGCGTGACAATATGAGTGAACTGATAATTGAGTCTCGCAAAGATTACAGTTTCGATGTTTTTTTTTTCGAAAATGTTGATATAATGTTTTCTTTATTTCTTAACAAAAGACTAAATATTAGTTTTCTTAGGGATATAATATCAAAAAAATCTACCCTTAGGGGGTGCCTACGTTATACAATCAAATGTCTAAATTTCATGTTTCTAACTTCAGTTGTTTAGGAACTACGATTATACGAGTATGTCAGTCAGGACAAGTAAATAATTGCGTTTTAATAAGAGTCATAAAACACAAACTTCACATTGTGAGCTAAGTTCTCACAATGAGTGTTTTCGCTCTTTGAACATAACATATATAATATACAAAGGTTATGCAAATAACGCAATGAAAAAAAAATACAACTTGATAGGGTACGGTAAGCCTACAATTTGATAGTATCAAACTAAAGACGAATATTAGCTTGAGTACCTTGTTCAGGCCTCCGACCAGTAGTGATCTGCCGGTATCTGCCGGCTTTTTATACCATATCGTATAATGACTATCCAATAATTTAAAGAGAGGATTGACCGATTGGTTTTTTTCATTGCGCACTCAAATGGTTCCGATATCTGTATCCACTCCAATGAATCGTAGCTAATGGAACTTGACATCAAATCGATAATATTTCAAAATTGTTAAGACCTTAATACAATATCATTTCTATATTTTCGTCTCCTAAGTTAAAAAATATTTTTGCAAAGTTTTTTACAGCTTAACTTCAAACAAAAACAATGTTAATTAAAAAAGAATTCGTGGGGACGTCATACATAAGGAAGATTTCGGATATTTACCCTTTTCTAAATATAACAAGAGTTTACAAGTATTCTATTATGTCAATATTTCAAATATCATTATTCTCTTTAAGCTGTTTCTTAGTTTTGAATGGTGCATAGCAATTGTCACGTAAATGACTATGATTAGATACTTATTCCCATTGTACTGTACTTCGATAGCTCCGCAACAGTGGCACAGGCTGCCTAAAGAGTTTCACTTACTGCGACCACCAGTTTGCCAACTCCTCAAGGGTCCTTGCTTCTCCTTCAGTACACTGGTATCTTCAAGAATCTCCCCTTAGCACACTTGTACACTTTGGAAACGGATTTGTGTTGGAAAATGGATATTTGTATGTCTTTATGTTGTTACTCGGCGGATGGGCTGAACGAGTGCAAAACTCAATCGACAACCCGAACAGTGTTGCTAGAACTGTATCGAAGTTACCCGCACACATATTCGACTATGGAACACCCATATTTATGTAACGGGATTTGCTTTTCTACTAACTATCAAGATCCATACTGAAAACCATCAACTATGTGCTACAAAACACAAAGCTATGTTAAATGACTTTTTAATGGATGTGAGCAAAGTAAACGTGAATAACCCTCAACTATCCTGTCTTATAGGTGACTTCATTTGGCGTTTAAATCTGTTTAGAACGGGACAAACTGTAGTACATACAAAATTATATAAGTAAACGGTCGAATTTTGAAAAAAAGTAAAAATATGGGTATCCTGGTTTTCTTCCTAATTTCATTTAATATTATGTAGGTACACAAAACGTGTCTATTGTACCTTGATTGTCAAATAGTCTACGAGCTCTACAGTTAATCGAGTCCAAAGCCGCCAACTGGTATTTAGCGGATCCGTCCCATAGATGACAACAGTACCTACTCGACACCTGACCGCACCTGTGCCTGATATAGATTAAGAAGTTGCGATGGTGAGAAGTTCTATCTGACCTTAAAAAGGACACCAAATTTTTTAGCAGCTGTTTTCGCTCTAAACTCAATTGACCCCCCAAAGGTCCAATCAGCTGTCAGCTCTATACCGAGGAGTTCAAGACCATCAGTCACCGGCAAGGAAACACCCCGGAAGGGGGAGTCAGATGAAAAGGACTCCGTTTGGCGGAAAAAAGACACATCTGTGTTTTAGTAGCATTAAGACTAACCAGATTCGCATTGTCCCAATCAGAGACAAATTTAAGAACTAAATCCGTTAAGCTTGATAACTTACAATTATCAGCGCACACTTTTTTATATAAAAAAGTGATAAACAAGCTGAAAGCACATATGATGGAAAAAAGCTCCTGTTATCTATAACCGAAGACAACACCAGAACTGTTTACTTCATGATGCTGACCTCGACATTAAAAAAATAAAGCACGTACACTTAGGAAAATAGTCGTTAATACGTGGTTATTTCCATTTGTGAGACACAAACGAGTCTATATGTTATTCATTTTATCCGCCACAAGACAAAACATAACTTTCACATCCTTATGAGTAAGACAGTCAACTTTAATATAACCCCTAATAATGTTAAGCCAGTGGGCTTGTCACGACCTCGTGTACTTATAACTTTGTTCCTTTAATGTTAGTAATTCCTTTGTAAATTACACACTCACGCATTAAAACGTAGTAATTTGTATTTTTTGCTTTTGTAGTCCAAATAATTATGACATATTTTTAATAGGCATCAAAAGTGTGCCCTAGGCTTTGTTGATGTGTTTATTTAGAACCTCTTGTGTGTATATTTGGTAGAAAGACTAGTCTGATTGCTTTATTTGTATATATGTTGTAGTATTTTATGTTCATTCTCTGTACTGTGCGCCTAAATTTACCGTGTTAAGCGAGGTTTATTTGTAGTATTTTTTAGGGCTCCGTAACTCGAGAATAAAAAAGGTATCCGTATAGAACCATTTCGTTATTCGTCTGTCTGTTCGTCTAAATCCTTTTTTACATGATCGCGTGAAATTGTCGAACTGAAATTTAGCGAGCCGTTTGCACGGATCCCTCTCTATGCGAATCCGATTCGTACTTGGCAGGTTTTTTTAATATATTTTTTTCTAGTATTTTTTTTTGTTATGATTTATTTTAAAAGTTAATTTATGTTAAGTGCGAACCGAAGTACAAGGTTCCAAAAACTCCTTTTTCTGTGTCGTTGAAATCTAATCATTGCGCAAGATCTCTATTTACCAAAAACGACTAGTTAAATTCATTGAATCACAACAACAACGTAGGTCATGTGGTATTTTGATAGCTTATTTGAATATTTAACTTGGAAATACTTTTAGAAAAAAAGTATGTACTCTTAAAATTTCTTAATTATTATATAAAATTTCTTAGCTAAAATACTGTTTCGTTTATATCTAAGTATTGAGCATAAAATCATTTACATATGTAAAAGAAATTGCGGCCATAAAAAATACTCGTTTACTTCCTTATATGGAGCATATTAATAAAAGACCTAACAAATATTATTATGTCAATGAAATCAAAGTGAAAATCATTAAGAATAATGATTTTCGCCTTTACTCTCTTATTTTGAATAAACAATCCCTCTTTGATGAGAAATAACAACCCAATGTAAGTGAAAACATTTTTAAAGTCTCCAATTAAAATGCAGAAGTTGGTCTGCTTTTATAAAAATTGAACATAAAAATATGTTACACAATAAATACAAGTAAACAAGTGAACTTGCCTCGTGGGCGAGAAACAAACACACTGTATTTCCTTGAATAATTGAGCTGGGTATTTGTCTAGATGACAACTGATACTTGCTCGCAATAACATGTCTGGGATACTTATGCTACAGAATTATTTATAAGTAGGTACATAAAATATTTGAAAGGTCATAAAACGAAATACATTTTTAATACGTTTATAATATATTTGTTCGCTTTTCGATCTATGCAAGCACAACTGACATTCGTAGTTATTTATTTTATTTATAGGGCAACCGGTGGGTGATGTTAATACCCTAAATGCCTCCTGGCTGATTAATTGGTTCTTTTCACTGGTAATAAACTTTTTTACAGGTAATACATTAACACTTGGCATGCGGGCAACGTATTTTTACGTTTTTTGCAGCCTGTCACTAGAGCGCAAGGCACGTAAAAATACGTATTTAGTACATTTGTGTAGTGTGTTGTTTAGATAAGGTTCGTTCATAAAAACGAACTAGTTTTCGATTTACTGCGATCCTTCTGAATAACCAAACTTCCACGTCAAGAAAAAACGCCTGCTGCACGTGTAATTCGGCGGCGAAGTATGCCCGCATGCCAAGTGTTGTTACGTGTAAAAATACCAGAGATGAAAAAAAAACATGAAATTACTGGTGATTTAACAGCGATAAATGAAAATCTCACGGAACGAAAGTGGATAGTACTATGAAAAAACTACGCGTGCGTAAGAGAATAAAGTAATAGCATCAAGCATGCACGCCCCTGTTATAATTTGTCCCATATCTCAAAAATAATAAAATCTTGCATAGGTAAATTATCTTAGTATTTAATTAAAATGTCAGCGATTAAACAATAAAAAACTTGAAATAGTTTCAACCACTCATTAGTGGTTACACAACATATATGGTGTTAGTGGAACAGAGATACATTTATCTCTGTTCACCCTAAAAGAACAATAGCGTGACGACATATTATAATTATAAGTTATATTCCACATTGTGTTTGTTTTGTTGCTCCGTTCTGATTACGCTTTTATGTAGGTACTGACATTTCATTTGTTAACCAAATAAGGAATGATATGCAAATCATATGACACATAGTGTCTTTCATTATTAAAGCGAAAAATTATTGTAAACAATTTTATTAAAGCTTTATATTGCATTCATAAATCGCTTGATTTGATTGAACCTGTTGATTATTATAGGATCCGGTATGGTTACATTTTTATCAATAATTTCTAAGAAATAAATATTATTTTATCTAAAAATATACATAAAAGCAATTTATGTGTTATAAGAACCAATTGAGAGTAAATTATTTATTTTAATTGTAATGCATAACGGAATGACGTCGTCTTGATGACGAGCCATTCAAAAAGGGAGGCACTCTAACTGTAAAGACGTACGTCTGGTTTTAGTTACTCTGTAAGATTATTAAAAATATCAGGAAAGATTATTGCTAAAAGTGTTCTAAGGAAACGGGTATTGATGATGTATGAGAAGAGTTCTGTTTTAAGTCTTGACCTTCGATATTACATTCGAGTATACATCTGAAGCTTCAACACACAACATTTATTTTTACTTTAAATATATTTTACACACAGCTGACATAAAGCGCTCCTCAACAAAGGGAGTGACCCTTCAGCGTGTGAAACATGAAGTTGTGACAAGATATGCCTCTTATAGTCCATTACGAACAAACTTTAAAACATTAAACTGCCTAAGGGAGCAAAAAGATGTAAAAAACTTTTGTGAAAAATCCATATCGCTGTAATTTCGTATAAATCCCTATGTAAAATCTAAAAATCTGAGAAAATATTGACTTTTCTTTCGACTGTCATCACCGTCAGGGCTTACAAAGTTTATTACGTAATAATGATTATCTTTGAAGTTAGTAATACAATATTTAAATATACAGGCTGATTTTATAGACGAGGGGAATATTCAAGAAGGATATTCAGCATTCGATTCTAATTCCAAATATATAGGAATAGTGACATCTTAATATTTCCATTAAAACAAAATAATTTATAGTCAATATATTTAGGGACAATTACACACATGAAAGAATAAATAACAATTAATTATTAAGCAGGTATTTTGTCTCTCCTAAGTCAGGTTATACGACAGTATACGGTTGTACGACAGGGAAATGAGTCAATTACCTGTGTGCCTAAATTCTAAAATTACGTAAAAGGAATTTTATCTACATGTCATACAATCGTGCACCACACGCGCTGCAGTGTCCAAACTGTTAACGGATCAATTCTCATTTGTTCATCAATGTTTATTTATGATTTGTTAGGGAACATTGTTATTTACATATTTATTAGTTATAAGAAGGTACAAATTATCGTATTCTGAAATATCTCCCACGTCTATAAAATCACCCTGTATACTTAATATTTCTCCTTTGTTTTCGTTGAAGTCCTCGGTTACAAATAGGTAACGAAGGACATTTCATTTTTTTAATTATTTTTTAAGGCGCATTATATACAAACATAAAATAATTTATATACAATAAAGTAACTTAAAAACTAATTACTTGCCTATACTAAAACTGTTACTAAGTATTTAATGAATAATTAATAATTTTATACCAAGCAAGCTTCAATCAAGGTGAAGTGGCTAACACTTGATTCAAGTACAAGCAATTGTACCTAGAGGTTTAACAAAACATGAATACAATTTCGGTGAGTACTTAAAGATTACGTCACAGATTACAAATTTACTAAGGAGCAAAACTTATTGCTGTATAATATGAAGATACGACATCGAATGTTTTAACAAACAAGTTTTCATAATCGTCAACAACCCGTGTCCGTACTGCTGGTCATAGGCTTCTCCCAAGGTTCGCCACTGAGCCCGATCTTCGGCTTTTCCCATCCAACTATAGCTTACCTCCTTGCACAAATCGTCGCTCCACCTAGCCACAGGGCGACGTATACTACGCTTATTGAGGCGTGGTCTCCTCTAAAGAACACGTTTACCTCAACGGTTGTTAATTCTTCAGCAAATTTATCGCTCTGCCACTTCAGCTTGCTAATCCTCTAAGCAATATCATTGACATTAGTTCTCTAACAAATCACCTAATTTCTGAGAAACACCGAACATAGCAAGTTCCATAACACCCTGAGTGACTTTTAATTTCTGGACTAGCCATGTCATGAGTGTTTAACGAACACCTAGAAAAGGAATACATTGGTTAATCAATCTTCTATGTATGAAAATTTTGGTACAACATAAATATATTGTATTTCGATTTTAAACAGTATTGCTAGTTGTATTTTTTCATTAATCCTAAGAGTAAATGAGATGTAAAATCGAAATAGCAAAAGTAATAAATAAACTGATTCGTAAGAACTTGCCAAAACTAATTTACTTTCGCTCACACAAAGGGCGAAATCGTGACAAGAATCTGGAATCCTATTACGTCATTGCCAACTGTTATACCGCTATCTACGAACGGCACACATTCTTTATAACTAGTAAAACTAAACTGCGGCGGACTATTCCTAACTCTGTATACACTTACAAAGTTCGTTGCGATATAAACACATAGTTATTACTTGAGCGCTGTTAAATGTCAGTAAAATTGTCGAGAATTTCACCCGTGGCGGCAACTACGAAGAAGTCTTTATAGGGTTTAATATTGCCGCATTGGAGTTGAATACGGACTTATACTTTCTGACCCAACAAAGGATTGAAATAAATAAAACTAATGTAAAGTTTATTAGTTTCTTTGGCAACTGTATTCATTTATTTATTTTAATTCAGTAAATCCATGCTTACCCATTTTGAATTAATAAAGCGCTTTCGTGTCGCCTTAAGATAGCACCTTGTAATTGAGCTCAAGGTATAAATAACTACTTACAACTTCTTAGTTTCTCGACAACTCCACAGATCTACTGACTTGCATCTTACAGGGGTTTTAGTCAAAGCCCTTTTAGTTTTCTGATGAAGTAAATTTAATAAACGAGCTGCTCTTGGCCACTTCTTAACTAACTAGCGTTCAATAAATAAACTTGTGGTCAAATTAAGATTATAACACAATAATTATGAATCAGGGTCCTGGGTTCGAGTCCTGGTAGTGGTAAACTTTTCTGTGATGAGCAGATGAGTTTGTCACGAGTCATGGTTGTATACATGTATTTAATAAAGTATATATTTGTCTAGTACCCATAGGACAAGCGCAAACTTAATTTATGACTAGGCCAATACAGTAATTGTTAATAAATATAAATATTATAAAATTATAACTCATGTGAAAAATATTATAATCAACTTAAAACTACAATTATTGGTAAAATAAAACATAGAATAATTGTTATTTGTTTTGCTACTACATAGAGATCAGGCAGCAATAAAAAGATCAAATAAAAAACTTATTCAAGGTTAAACCTGCCGGATCGAATTACAAATAAAAAAATATTTTAAAAATACTAATTGTTTGTAGCTTACGGAGATCTCACAGCATTAAGAGATTGTAACTACACGGAAAAAGGATTTTTCGGAAACTTGTTCTTAACACTTTATACTTAGCACCTTTAAAGTAAACGAAATTAGCTAATTTTACAGAAAAACCAATTTAAAAAGATCTGGCCAGGATGACGTATCGGATTCGCATAAAGAATGTTCAGTAGAAACAAGGGATTGGGTGTTGGGTATTATTTCAACTCGATACTTTCACGCGGTCCCGAGAAAAAGAGTCTTGATAAACAAACAGACGGACAATCAAGCTTTCTTTATAAGTATAGTAACAAGAATATACTATTCAAAGCCATTTTTTAAATATATCGAAAAATACTGCTTACTTAGAAATTAGTTCAGTTGATTAAAGTAAGTATTGCTTAACTTTTTTCTTGTAAACTTTTAGCAGTTTCGAGTATTTTATAAACTTTTTTCTACACTAGCTCTACAAAATGATTACAGTGCACCTGATGATAAGTATAGTGTAGTCCAATTACATACAACGCACACATACATATTATACATACAATATTGCATACCATAGAGGAGCAATTTGAGAGATAGGAGACCCCTTCATATTTCATTATTACCTTTGATTACGTGGCGTCAAAGGTTCACATACTTTAAACCAATTTCAAATCTTTATCTTTTTTATTTAAAAGTTAGAGGTCTCTGACAGACAGACACACAGGCGGATAAAGTACCGACCGCCCTCTCCTAACTTGACCCCGAAACCTTGCGAAACTCGAAGGATAAACCTGTTCCAATATCAAATTATTTAATTAGGTACTATACACTTTATCCACATAGTAACAACATTATGAATTCTTTAAATACCAAAGTAAATTACTAATAAAACTTACAGACCTTGTGTTTTGTAGTTAATTAAATATTTTTATGGACAACACTACAAGGTATACATACTAGTAATATGTGTGTATATCCTTCTTTAGGTAAAACCTATTTTACTGTAATATTATATTATAAGTAAAAAAATAAATAAAAATATTATTGTTTTGGATAATAAGTAGAGATGCCACGAATATTCGGCAACTATTCGGTATTCGGCCACTTTTTTTGCTATTCGGTATTCGGCCGAATAATACGTACCGTTCGGCCGAATACCGAATACCAAATCATGTAAAAAAGACACGTTATATTACTCAAAGTTATGTATTTATTTCCAAATTACAACACTTTAGTAATTAAAATTGATCTCAGTGGCATGTTGTGATGGATAAAAACAAGCTTTTCAGCATTTTTTGGTAGAAAATGATTGCGCTTTTCATCGTAAATGTTACCAGCCTCAGAAAATAACCTCTCACACACGCACTCTCTCTCTCTCACACACATACACACACACACTCTCTCTCGCTCACACACATACTAATATACTTATACCGTTAATATCCATATAAAAACACAAAACACACTTGAATAACCCGAACGGAAGTGCGAGTCTCACCAGAGACAAGATTTACTTAATCGGTGAGACTTATCACCCTGTGTATATGTATAAGTTTTGTGTTGAAATAAAGAGTATCATTATTATTATTACTAAACACGCTACTTCCAGGAACATTCAGCGGCCGAATATTCGGCGCTTCGGCCGACAGCGTTGCCGAATATTCGGTATTCGGCCAATTCACTATTCGTGGCATCACTAATAATAAGGTATTTTTTTTACTGTAGCTCGACATAATGACAACAGAGTACATGATTGTAAGTACACTGTAGTCCAAAAACGAAAATCTATGAATGAAAATCCATTGAAAGTCTCCGTCATCATCTCGACCAGAGATGTTACGGAGCTTCGACTCCGACTCCGATAAGTCGGAACTTCCGATCGTTATTACACCTTCGGTTCCGACTTCGGTTCCGAAACTTTTTAATCGGAGGTATTCATCGGAGGTCACCACCACTGTTGCAGTCAATTCATTTGATTTTACTTTATATGTTGTTGAAACATAATATCAATTAATCAAACAATCAGTGCTACTTAATTTGTAGAAGACATTTTTTTAAATTTAGATAAAAAAAATATGCTTAAATTATTAAATTTAAAACTAAATGTATATTTAAATTTATTACTAAAAGGTTTTTTTTTATTTTACATTTACATTAAATTAAGTAAAATAGAAATTAACACAAAAAGAACCCTGCAGCAAATTTGATTTAATTTGTTCACTGGACCATGTTCACTGGAGAATAACGGTTTCTGATATATCCAACACTTTGTGAACAACAGCTTTTATTTGCTCAAGTTAGGTTGTGTTGTGTTGTGTTGTGTTGACCCAACTTGATATACGCCGGCGATGCGCTTGAGGGAGCGTGCCGTCCAACTTATCCAGGCGAGAGCGCTGTGTGACCCCGAAGTTTTAGTCGGTGCAAGTCCGACAACCAAAAAGCTGCCTGAGGTCCGTCAACAATATCCCCCGGGTTATCAAAAAAAAAAACCTGATATACGCTTGGAAACAGTCTCGATTCTCAACATCTGTCTACACACGAGGGAGATGTAGAGGGAAATGGATTATGCTGTTGTCAATTCAAAAGTTCTGGCTTATACTTTCGAAGACATGTATCAATCCTGCACCATATTAAAATGGGATCAAATTTAAGATATAATAAATAACATATCTTCACGCTATCACGCTATGTGAGCAGACATACAATAGTGGTTTTATCCACTTTGCGCTTGAATGTCGTGGACTACGCGACCAGTAGCTCAGGTAATCGCTTTCTCAAAGTACTATGAAAATGTTAATAAGAAACAGCAATTTTTATTGGCTGTGTATTTGTAAATTTATCACTTTCTAATTAAAAAAGTTCACTGAATAATGTTTTTATTTGTCCCTTAATAAAACTATTTTATTCTGCCGTCACTTGTGACTGACATTGCCTCCGACTCCGATTCCGACTCCGATAAATCAAATTTAAAAACTCCGACTCCGACTTCGGTTCCGATAAAACTGCCTCCGTTACATCCCTAATGTCGACCCGCATATACCACGACTGTAGGTCTCTGGGTATATAAGTTACTCTATATACACAAGCTGACCCCGAACCGCGGCAGGCCAAAGCGAGTCACTATGACGGTCTTTACACTTGTGTACTGTATACTTCATATACCATAAATTGAGAATTATTATTTCAGCCAAGTAATTTCAATGAATTTAAAGACAATGGCGGGTTTCCGGGCGCAATACTATTTTGTATGCATTTATATGAAAAGCGGTACGTAACTGCGCAGCGCTGTCATGCGGCGTGTCGTCCTCGCAATCGTGACAGTCGATAGGTCTGCTCAGTCACGCACATCGGAAGGCTTTTCATATAAATATATACAGAGAGGTACACCGCAGCCGGGCATCCGTTAACAAATAGCACCTAGTCTAGAAAAAGAAAAAATCCAAGATCGTTTATCCTCATAATGACAACCTCAAACCATCTAAGGACTATCACTATCAGAAAGCAAGACTCTGAATTGGTTATTCATGACTACGCAAAAATTCATAAAGTCTCTGTAAATTTTGAAACACTTTTAAATACGATTAATTCATCAATTACATACAAATGTATACTTAATATTAATTAAAATTTAAAGAATCTTTCTGAAACTGATATACCGAATACCGGCTTTAAATTCCAAATTATGCTAAGTCACCATTCTCTACCATTTACCTGAGATAACTTTATTTTTCTAAAATAGTAACACGTTATTTAGTATTTTAGAAAATATTTTTGCATACTTCCAGAAATACAATTTCATTTCTGGGTTAATTTGACTACCTTAAATTCAGCCAATTTTCTTTAATGCCGCTGTTTCAGAGCCCATTTTAATTCTAATTGGAAGTTCTAAAACAGACTTTTCTCCTCGGTCGACATAAAGACAGTGGAATTACGTCGTAAGAGCTTATGAAAACTAATGGATTCTTACCTTTGTAAATGAAAAGACCGTAAAATTATATGTTTATAATTATATGTGATGTAACTGATGTTTATTTTCATATGAGTAGTAAAATACTATATTTATTAAAATAGGTAAAAATAACAATGTATTTTAAAAAGCAGTAATTTTTTTCAAATATTTTTGCGAAACCATTATTTTAATAGACCTTCTTCAATGTACGATGACAAATGTTACGGTAGAAGTACAAAAATTTGATTTTATTTACTGTCCCAGACTACGCTCACAGCCTTGTATGCGTTAGAAATAATAAAAAAAAATCCATGTAAGTCGAATTACATGCGTAGCTGAAGTTGGTAAAGGTATTTTAATGTTAAAAAGAAAAATGATTCCACTTTACCACTTACATGTAAGACGGCAACTATTACGGAGAAGCTCAACTAAATCTCCATAATAGATGGGCACAACGTAATCAGATTAATGGACGACAATTAAGATCAAATTTTGTGTTTTTTATTATTAAAATGATAAGATTTTGCCCATTTATGTTTTAAACACTAAGGAATCCTCAATTCCATAAAAATGTATAACATGGTTACAGAGTAACGAAATTAAATCTAGGACTATGTTTTGTAATCGTTAATCAGATTACACTTTGTCAATCTCTGATCTCTATATATACACAACCAATTTGCAATCCTCAATTATATTAACTATTAGCATTAATTATGATTTTTATATCTCCGGTTTAGCCAAATGGTACGAGACCAATAATACAAAATTTCTAAAACCGATTGATTCGTGTTAAAAGACCTCTTCTTTTAAAAATATAATATAAATCATAAATCTATGCGTTACTAAGAAAAATATACAAATCAACAAAGAAATGGAAGCAACTAAGAAATAATTGCGTTTAATTCAACGATATTCAATTATAGTCTTTCCTTGAATAAGCAAATAAACTTCCTAAATAAATTCTAAATTCGGGACTTAAATTCAATTTGCTATTTTCGTTTAAGTGAAGCTTTCTATTACAGTAACGGAAACTATTATTTAATTATTTATGGGCTATCAACAGCTCCTTTGTACAAATCACAAACATAATTTTGTGCACTAGGTATTCGACATAAGGGTACACTAATTACAAATAACCAAGCATTTTTTAATTGCAAAAGTTGACCAATTTGATTAAGCATAATTAAAAAATAAAAAATTTTGTAATAAATTTACAAATATAATACATAAACAATTATAAGAACAATCTCAAACATAACACATGTGCTCACTAATTTTCTTTTTGTAGTGCAACGTTTTTAAAAATATGTCTATATTATTATTCCTGACCATAATAGAAAAGGTATAATAGAAAAGTGACCCAGGTTGATCTTGCAATGGGAACTACAGAGCAAAATAATTTATTAGAAGTCCCGTCTTGCATCTGAGTGACGTAAATATACGAATATTACCGTAAGGATTATATCCTCTAATAAAGTGGGGGACTTATTTTTATGGCTAAGTGTGTGATTTAACGATTTACATAAAAAAGAATTGGTAAAATGAAATTAAATATAATTTGATCCAAAAATCAAATCTACGGAGCAAGTATGCGTAAATCTAGGAAATGTAATTTAATTCATTTTCTCAAACCAAAGTGATAAAGTAACAAGATATGGCACCTTTTACGAAATCACAATTTTATTAAAAATATTTTTTCATAAATAACGCTTTAAGTGTTATGAATATACAGTACAATACAACGAAATAGTACAGTAGGTAATTTTATACCTTTAGCTATAATATTATATAATCTATATTTAAATACAGTGAAAGCAAACAAAACGTCGAAGCATTCTCAAAGCGCAAATTTTTACCCAAATACAGACAAACCTATGGATGCTAAGAATTATTCAGCTAATTTGCTATCAGTATTGTATTAATAATGTGATTAAAATGTTGACTTTATTTACTACTTGATTGGCTTTAATTTTTATGTCGTTAATGACGCTTCGTGCAAAATAATGTACTGAAAATCATTTAAAGTTAATTAATATTCTAGCACTTACGGGTATAATGCTTGTATTTTATATATGTTGACACCAAAAGTAGAAAAGCTTTTACAAAGTCCCCTTATGCATTCGGCGACAGAAAAAATAATATTTTGGTAGCTGTAAACCGTATCCACTTTGCGTGCGTATATCTAGAACAAAT
Source organism: Automeris io (assembly GCA_036320925.1). Classification (NCBI taxonomy): domain Eukaryota; kingdom Metazoa; phylum Arthropoda; class Insecta; order Lepidoptera; family Saturniidae; genus Automeris; species Automeris io. Next base: position 3,802,999 of record JAUDJH010000018.1, read on the forward strand.
TGACTAAAACGCAATGGAAAATAAAAGAATTCACTCAAAACATAATTTTGTAATAATTTTATGTAACATGAAATAATTTAAACTAACTTTACATGTAGTAAATCTTTTTTGTATGTGACTTACCGCTCAGTTGGCGCATTGTCAATGCATTTGAATGTCACCGAGATATAAATTGGCTTTCAAACTCCTACATTCAATTTTTAAATAGCATTATGAAAGAGCATATCATTTATGATACGTATGTTGTAATATTTTATTTTTGCATCTCTTTTGTAAAAGAAACATCAAATATTAAAATACAGAGGTCAATTGAAACAGTCATCACAGCAAATGATTTATTTCCAAGTAAAACAAAATGACTCAATATTAGATATTACGTATTGCGCTCAACTTCAAGATAAGACCAAAAGAATAATGTAATTATATCTAACCAAATATATCACCTTTATTTTACATAAATATTACTTACTATTGATTTAAAAACAAACTTTGGTATTCTTAATCCAGGAAAAACAAGGTCTTTTGTTACAAAAAAAAAAAACAGCACATTAATAGACATAATTTCAATTTATATTTTCCCGCTAGCCTCTGTTGATTGTCCTTATTATAATAAATTAAAAATAACACAATTTTTTTGGTATCCCAGGGAAAAATCCTGCATAGAACCATCAAGACCGCTGTAAGGGCAGCGACCCCTGTGTGTCAGACTCCTACTGACCGAAAATCCCGGGATGTCCCTTTAATCGCTCCACCCGGGCCTGGGAAATCAAATTCATCCAGACGCCTAGGGAGTGAAAAGCCTTGTTAATGCTATCTCTCTGGGAGGGGTAGAAGTAAAAAACCCACCTCTATAATACCTCTCTCCCACACATCCTGGCAGCAAACTCCCTCAAGCCTGGCTGCCTTGGCTATTGTCACCAGGGGATGTCACGCTCGCTCTGGGCTAACACGTCTCTCCAGCGACAAATAAAAAAAAAAAAAAGAAAAAAGTTAACACGCGTTAAATTATTGTTAATGTTCTGTTGTCCATACACTAAAGTAATCTTATAATCTAAATATTAAATAACAATTGTTTTTGAAAATATTTTTGTACTACTTACATTATGCTGTCGTATACCCAACCAATTGGTTAGCGCATGTCTATAAATTATTCCAGGTGCGTTTTCATCAGTTTCTTCTTTAAATATATTCTTATTACTTACTTTGTAATATCCAAATTCTTTAAGCTATTCATCAGTTAATAAAGATTGATATAGGTTTAATATTTATAGCAATTACCACACACACAAACAAATGAATTATAATTGTTTATCACCAAAATAGATAATATTAATTCCTATTGTAAACAAACAAGGCTACTTACTAATAGTGTCTCGCTAAGAATCAAAAATCTTAAATGTTGTAATAGGATGTAGTTCCAGTAACATTATTACTATATCTATGTAATTCAAAGACGAAGCGAATGTTACTGACTGATAATTGGATTTGTGAACATTACACTCAGTATTCAGCGAATTGCATGATTGTATTTTTATTATATTTAGTTGCTGAAATCAACGATTTATCTTATAAGCTTCTTCTATATAGCTAATCCTTATAGATAGATCAACAACAACAATAAGGAAACAAATACAACAAATAAAAAACCACTAATATCGGTCCAGCCGTTCTCGAGTGTCGAACAAACCGTTAATATTTGCCGTGTAATAATGTTGAAAGGCATAAACAATACAACAAAGTAAAATATCAAAGATATGATACCTACATCCGTTCTCGGTGATAACGGTATTAATGTAGCAATGTGCAATGTGTTTGTTTTTTCTACAGATAAAACTAACAAATGTTGACGACATCGTTCACAAGGTACATGGCAAATTAACATTCATAATTTAGAATATAATTAAAAATTCAAATTGAATTTTGGTGTTCCACAATTTAATATTTAGCAAATTTGTTTTGTGCTTCTATACGTCCATTTGTATATAAAATTACAAATCCTTGACGCAAGATTACGAAATTCAGGAAAAAATAGGCCGTAAGAAAGCAAAATCCTTCAGGGAACAATAGGACAGTCCGTGTGGAAAAAAAATTGTTAAGCCCTTCCGCTCGCAACAAAGCGGATTGCAAAAACGATATCGTACTGTGATACAGCCGAGCATAAATAATTGGAAGACTGTTTTCGTTTTATTAATGCTTTACGCCTATAGAAAACGTTTATCACAATACTTATTTAAAAAATATTTTCTTTTTCAAGCAGTGTTCACAAGAAAAGAACAAAAAATATTATTGTACTTTGAAAATCTAATTGTGTAGCTTATAGAAAAATTAACAAATATTAAAAGTAATCAGAAAAAAAATCTGTCGAATTTATACATCGTCATATTTTTTTTTTTTGATAGCCCGGGGGAATCCTTAACAGACCTCATAATATAAATGATAAGGTTTTAATGCAAAAATGTTTACCACATTCAACTACATATTATGTTATTTTTTACTAACTACTTCGATTTAATATTCACAATATTATCTCAGAAAATATAATAATAAATATTTTTTAACAGCGAAATCTAGCAGCCTATCTAATCTCCAATAAAATGAAAAGAATAATATAAAAATAACAAATACATTAAGAAAGTAAGCAACAGGAAAATTCAATACAAAATAAGAAATAAGTAATGGATAGGGAAAATACAAATCCCTTCTACACCCTAATAAGCGGATCAAAATAAGCGGTTGTTGTCTTCACGTTGCTGTACTACTGATATCATCTTGGTTTACACAATAATATATCACTCAGTGGAAAGACATCTGGGGCCGTGAGCTGACATGAATTTAAAATCAACAACGTAGCGATAATTTAGTCAAAAAGCTAACGCATCGCAAACTCTTTGGTTTACTTATAAACATACGAATGTTACCAGCGTAGGCCTATCGTAGAAAAACTAATTTGACAAAATCCACTTAATATAACCTAGGCCGTACTTGATAAGATAAAAATAATGTGGGCTAGGCAAAACTAGATTTTCGTAAAATCCGTTTGTTAGTTTTTCTTCTTACAGAATGGACTATCAATTCTCACGTAACAATTACTTTTCGTAATTATTATGGTCACGTTAGACACGGCAAGTGTCAATGAATAAAAGTAGACTGGACAAAAGCTACGATTGGCGAAGAAACATTTTACATTGTAAGAAAGGGTTTTTCGAGGAAAAGGCAGTATTAGATTGTTCGCAGAAAATAACAAAATAAAAGATAAAATAAAGTAAATTATAATCAATTTCAGTAAAAAAGTAAACTGATATCTTTCAGTATGACCAAAAAATTATAATAACATAATTATTTCATAAAATTATAATATTTCTGAATACATATACCATAGATGTTTATGTATTTTAATAACAAGCACACTAAATTTTATAATTTACTTAAGTAATATAGATTTTCTATTTCATAATTATTTTCGGTAGAGTAAAAGCTGCAAATGTGTATTACTTTGTGTGTATGTGTTTTATGACCTACTGATTAGCAGAAAATATCAACGACAAATCACAATTATTCCTGAAGGATACAAATCCCGGTAATACTGATATTCATTCAACTAATTATGCAGATTGATGACAAATCGTTAAACAATCCGCAAGCGGTAATAACTGTGCTGTATCCTGCATCCTAATATTTCGATTTCCAAGTATAATTTCGATCCTAATAAAGTGTACGCTTAATTGACCTCTAGAAATTTGATGCGTGCTAAATTTACATGCCGGTCGTTTGGATCATTCATAAAACTGGGTGCCTAACTCTGTAATTTGTCAATATAGTTGCCTACATGAATTTGTCAGTACAGTCTTTTTGCAGTGTGCTTTAAATGGTTTTAATTTGTCGTCTGCTATGTCGACTGTGTTAGTCCGTTCTTTCATGTACCGAAGTTTATCGATTAGATTATTAGTTAGACTACATTCTGACTTTTCATTTGCGCACGTAAAGAAGCATTTAAAATAATTTTATAAAAACGAATTATACCACTTGTAGTCTAAGGAAGCTTGTATTCAATTTGCGCTAATATAAATCAATTTAATATTAATGAATGAATAATGTCCAACACCCTTGGAATTAATTTATTTTATTATAAGACTGCTTTTTCATTATCATTTTCGATGAAATTAATTGTTTTTGTTCATTGAGGTTATTATAATAGTGTTCTAGTTGTATTCAGTTTATATCATTTACGTTTTACGTCTCCACTACGTTAAATATAACGTTAAAAATTCGCTTCTACATTCATCATGCGAACGGCGAAGGAGTGGAATATGCTTCAAGCGGCCATATTTCCGCGATCTTATGACCTGGGAGTCTTTAAGAGAAAAGTGAATAGGCATATGCTAGGCGATCGCGTTTCATCATCGAACTCATCTTCACCTTTCACCAGGTGTGATTGAGGTCAAGCGTTCGCCTATAAATAAAAAAAGACAAAATAAAAATGTTACTCATAATCAAATATTACAAAAACACTAATTTATTCATGAATTCTTTAAATACCATTGTGCGTTTTATTGTTGTTACATCACAATATTTATTTAGTTAAAATCCATTGATTTTTTTTAATTAATAGCCCATTGCTTGGATACGGTTATATATTATTCTAGTCAGCATGTGCGCGCGAAAAAGTATGTAATATGGTTGAAATGAAAAGAAAAAACATATAAAGGAAGGTTAGGTTATTAATTTTAATCTACATTGATTTTTTAGCTTTTACTTAAGTAATAACGATTCCTTATTGCAAATTTTAATTTAAAATGAGAATGTTATTATTTAGCTATACGAATACAGCATAAACAATAACATTATTTTGTATTCGTCACTACAGGGGCACATTTTAAGATAAGAACTGGAGTTTTAAAAAAAATACTTAAATCTTGAATATCTCAAAAAATAACAAGTTTCGGACATGGTGTCATATGACTTAAATGACTCCAAATAAGCTGTACTACAACGTCTAACAAGGAATGTATCGCATTACCGTTCACCCTGTATAGTAGTCGCGTAACGTATAGGTTGGCCAATTGTCTACTGTCGGTATCGGTCAATCAAAAAACTATCTTAATTTGTCGTCTACGATGTCGGCCGTGTTGCATCACCCACTAATGGAGCTTGTTAAAACTGTGTAACCTATTTGGCAGCGAGATCATATAAAATATTACTCGATGTACAGTCAGGTAGCTCACATATGACGTATGAACTAATTGACTATATAATTTTGAACTTTCCCAGTATTTCGTAAATCGTGTAACAACCATTTTAACTTTTACCAGTTCAAACTTTAATAAACGATGGATGGAGCATACATGTTTTAAGCTTTGCAAAACTAGGTAGCATTTACCAATTTTTTGAAGACCTCTTATACAATTAATTGTATAAAAGTAAACATATTAAAGAAAATATTCGCAATTCGGTATAAAGTTGTTTTTCAGAATACGTAAAAAAGTAATATTTGCTACATATATGATTTATTATTCTATTTATATTAAAAAAAAACTTATGAACGACCAAAAAAAATTACCGTATGATTTACCACTGAGATTTTTTTTACATTTTTGGCAATACAAAATAGTTATTATTTTTCTTAATTTACATAAAATAAGTCAGTAAGTGGTATACAAACGAAACAACAAACTTTTAAGTACATTGGGAAAAAGCATTATCATATAAAGTAATTGCATTTCGTTGGTTGTTATCAAGCTGAATGATAATTTGCTTAATACAGTGACAAAATTGCCACTCAGCCTCTCCAGACAAAGTTACATTCGATAAACAGATAACGATAGTTGAAAGTAAAAATGTATAGAATTGACATAAGGTTTCTGTCACGTCGTCACGTTAAGTCAATTCTATAGTTTGTACTTTTCTTTGTCGTTATCGTTTATCTAATGTTTAGGCTCCCAAGTGTATATGAAAATCCAGGAATCTGTCAAACAAACATAGGTGTTGTGTGTAATAAATAATGACGACGCGAAAGATTACGCGTGATCAGCGAGACGTGTCCTCGCTACAAAACAATCAAGGTCTACAAGTACTAGCGAGCAAGACGGTATTACGAATGTATACCTCTATCTAGCACTGGAATCTGAGTCACGTATAATTGATACTTTGAAATTGGCATCCATGTGAAGTCAGTGGCTATTCTCGTAAGTATATGAAATTGATTTTATATTGGTACTAGCCTCTGCCATTGACTTCATCTGTTAGCTAAGAAGAAATATGCCTGTTAAGTTGAATTAGATGCGCACCTATATAATAATTGCCAAACTACAGCCAGTACGGTGCACAAAATCCACCAAAGGCCTTGCGGGAGTCCGCTAAACGGAATCAAATGTTTACTTCTTTCATATAGCATGTCAAACCCACTAACTATATGCAGCCTAGCGAAACTAGCTCTCATGTTACGGTCACTATTTGGTGAAGCTATTTTAATGTAAAAAAAATATAGAGAACAAAACATTATTTCGAAATCAATTCTATATTTTTTACAAATAATTTTACACATTATTAATAATAATTTAAATTTACAAATAATTTTTAATAGAATAACTTAAGATTTTTAACCTTCAACTACATTCAATGTGATAATATCTCTAGAGTATCATTTGTAGACTGTAACGGATATATCAAACACTATTTCATTACCGGTATAAGAAGTGACCTAGCCATGATCAGTTACTAAATCTGACAGTTAAAATCCGAAGGCCTCGCATAAAATCCGTTTTTATATAGTCAATACATAATATTACATAATTTATATCACGTTTATAATTAAAAAGAGTGACGTTTTGTATCTAGATAAAGGTAAGATGAAATTTAAATACGGAACAACCTTTAAAATTCAGATTTAAGGATATATGAAGCGGTTAATTTTAAATCAGTTTTGCACTTAATTTCGCTTCGTATTATTGTGTGCTCGCTGTGAATATAAATAATTGGATTGCCTCACAACACAAATTAATAATGACCTAAGATTCATCTATGTCTCACGTAGTGGTTCTCCACAATGAATCTTCACTTTGACAGGACTATCATTTTCTTAACTTTGATATACGACATGCAAGTTTCCTCGCTATATTTTACTTCTGTAAGTCAACAAAACTTGTCTATTGTACTCTAATTTTAATGTGTAATTAGTTTCCTTTGTCAACAAATTCAAAAACGGAAGACCTTTTAGCAAGAATGCAATAGTTGATCTATCACGGTGACCAATTGTTGTGTGCAAAACGTTTGCTATGACTTTTGTCGCTAATGCACCTGAGTGTACACCTTCGGAGTGATACCGAACGGAGCCTGTGAAAAGAGAAACTCAAGTAGTAAGTTTCGGGCTAGCAACGAGTCCACACTCTGAGCTTAACAAGTTCTATTGAATGCGACATCAATCTCCAACGATATAATCACTCCCAAACTTCTTTACTGAGCATACAGTTAATCTTTAAAAGCACAAAGCGTGAAAAAATTATGCATAAGTCGGAATCCAAAAGTACAAGAAGCAATCATTCAGATTAATTTACATGAAACGAAGGTGTTTCGAAAATAATTAAATTATCATGACAGTAATTATTATTCCAATTACTAACACAGCATGTAGTTTAACCATAAAATTAGTAATTAAAATTAATTGAGTTACCTTGACGTAGATAATGTTGCTCGATAAAAAAAAACCGGACATGATATTTGATTTAATACCGAAAAAATAATTCGTACAAACACAGGCCTACTTTATGTAATGTTGGTTACCTAAATACTGATTTATTACAGGCATTTTCAAAAATATATTAAGACGAACTGAGCTTCGTGCCGCTACGAATGCCATGTTTACCTACTCCCCCTTTCCAGCTTCCCCTTTCCTTCCCATCTTTCCTTGCCACCTCTCCCCTTTCATCGTCCTGTCCTTTTCTCTCTCCCTATCTCTCTGTTGTTTATACTCGATCTTCTTTTCAAAAGATTAATATTATGTGGTTCTTTTTTTATGTAAGTTTACTGTACTATTAGGCGCTCCAGGATTATCCATTCTTTCTGGGGCACCCTGTATATAAGTTTTTGAGTTTACCGTGAACAGATAGGCGCTACTGGGATAATTGTTTTACAATATATAGGGATTTATGATACACTCTGACATAGCCTTGAGTTTCTTTCGGCGTTTCTTCTCTAGGTAGTCGCATTCTAAACGCTAGTAGATCACCGTTAGGTTTCGTATTTTAGCTGGCTGCACAAGTCGAGGTCTACCCACAGGGGTGTTCCTGCGTTACCACCCAACCCATAAATTTGCCAGCTAAGTAACTCAGTGTTCGCCCTTTCACCCGGTTTAGTTGTGAAGGTCTATCCAGGCCACGAATGTGTTTCCGAGTTCGAAAAAAAAAGGGAAGTGTGTTTAGTAAGCTATTCATGACGAGATGGAGATTTAAAAACAGAGCTTTTCGTTGTTTCAGTCCAAAACTGAGCATTTGGCAAATATTTTCTGTTTTTTATACTGCCTTGATAAAGTGACTAGAGCCCAACTGATGGGAAATCCGATCGTACTGGTTCTCCTTTCCATCGGGCCTGAGCGAGCTAGGACGAGAGAGTGCTTTTCTGGCTGCGCGTCCAGTTATGCACTTAAATATCTCCTGCGCAATTGACTGTTTCCGAAAACTGGACCTCGAATTTCTTAATCGGTGTTGAAACAGTCGCCGTGGCCGAAACCGGCTAGAACATCATCATCATATGTTTGTATACACCTTGCCGTCAATTGCCGTCAGGATATATTGTTAAAATAACAGCCTATGTCCTATTTTTAACTGTCACATACATGAGATCAAATCAATAATTCCGTTTCCTCAAAAGGATTTCAAATTAAAAGTCTTAAAGGTCTTAGACAATCTTAAACGTGATCTTATCGTGACAACTATTTATCAATGTCGTGCCTAACGAATACAACCTTTAGTTATCTTCATTTAAAGTTTGCGACGTGATCATTTTACCCAAAAGGATGACAGTTCGTCATTTTAAAAACATCTTAACAGAGTTTTATTGAAAAATATCCCTTCTTGCTTTAGTTTCTTAAATAACAAGTCAATAATTTAATACACAATATATGACAATATTTGCTTGTTTGCTTTGAAAAAATGTTATTTTTCTCTTGAAATATTTTAAACCTAGGTAATATGGGTAATACAGAAGTAAACTATTTATTCCTATTATTGTTTATCTTTAAAGTAGTTGTAGGTTTCCAAAGTTTGTTTTTCCAACAAACTTTATAAATTTCTATAATATCAAAGTTATTTTATTTAGGCTGTAATAACAAAAATAATTTGAAATATAAAATTAACAATAACTATCAAACAAACTAAATAATGATAATATAAATTGTCTGTTTAGATAAAGTTTTCTTAGTTATAAGGTCAAATAAAATGAGAAATGGTATAAATTCAAAATACAATATATAAAACAACACTGGGAATAAAAAGATAAGAGTAGTAGATAAGATGTGAGTATTGTACATAGCTATACAACTTTAACATAAAATAAAATTATTACAATATATTAAGGTTTTACTTACCTAAAAATTATGGATAATTGCTTCGCTTTATTATACGAAACCGACACATTAATATTATAACATGAATTGACGTCCAAGCTTTGAATGCGAGCGTTTTCCGTTTCGTTCATCGAAAAGCGTTACTGATTTGTCGTTGTTGTGGTCTTCTGGGTCGTGTTGCTTTTATTTTTTGGGTTTGTGTTGGGTCTGGCGAATTACAAGATGCCTGGGTAGCAAAGTGGTACGAGGAATTGGTAATTTTTCTGATGGCGTGGGATAGAGTGCGCATCTTTTAGGTCGTTGGTTTTGACGTTAAAAAGTAACTACTGATTATAAAAATTACTAATGACGGGCTCAAAAGAGCTTGACCAGTTTCAGTCAATTGGAGTTGATTTGATTTGATCTAGGGCCTTAAAACTTTAACCGGGTAGTAGACTTGAGGGAGTCTTGTAAGTGTGTTGGCCAATCCGGGCGGTGGACGTTAAGAGCGTCCGCTGTCCGGCAGAGAGGACAAGGCGTCGTGTGTGTGTCCACAGAACGCCTCATTGAGAGGTAGTGAGGGGGTAACAATGGACCTCCTCCCAGAGAGGAGGTCTGGCCAGTCGCTCGCCGGGTCCGTAGGAAGTATACGGATACCCAGGCCCTGCGAAGGCGAAGCGAGGACATAGTTGGCGCTCCGGTGGTTTTAGTCGGTGCAAGTCCGACACACCGGGAGAGTGGCCCTCACCACTTACCTGACGGTCCGAAGGGATTTCCACCGGGTTAACAAAAAAAAAGTGTGTTGGCTACTGGCTGCCCTTAATTTTATAAAAATACTAGCTGTCCCGGCAGACCTTGTTCTGCCCTATTTCTCTAAAACAAAGTCACATTGTTTTTTTTTATGTTAACAGCTATTGGCCTGTCGGCTGTTTTTTTGAAAATTGTTTGAAGGAACCTGGCCTTAATGCTATATGTATAAAAATTGACAAATATTGACATTAACATACGTCACTCAATAATTGTTTTGCCTTCCCGGAACCCGTCCACTAACATTTAAACTTTATGCTATGGTGTTAAAGTTCAAATTGACTTATAACAAATCTTTTGTATGAGAATATAGAAAAGTGTTGTTTTTAGACTTTTTCAGATAATTTTTTAAAATCATCTCTCTGTTATAACCTTCCCCAGACTTCAACAAACACAACAAAAAAGAAATCAGTCAAATCGGTTCAGCCGTTCTCGAGTTTCGCGGTTATCAAGACACTTTAGCTGATCCGGCAAACGTTGTTTTGCTATGTAAGGTTTTGTAATATCTTCTAAGATGTTCATTGAAATTAAGTGATGTCAAAGACAATTTTGTTCACAAATAAATACTCTTAATCAACAACACATTTATTTGGATAAAGATTAATATTATTACGTTGATACAACTCTTAACAAATAATGCATTAATTTCGACCAAATTTGTTTACCATAAAAACGGTTCTAGTGACTTAATCTTAAAAGATAGACATATACTGTCGCGGACATTTTTTTAGATCATTTCAAGAGGAATAATTCTTTCATACATATATTTTTGGTATCTTGAACCGTTTTTGCAGCGCACGCAATGGAAGCCCTCAAGGATGAATAATTTTGCCCGTTTTTTTCACATTTTCCATTATTTCTTCGCTCCTAATAATTGCATCGTGATGTTATATAGCCTAAAGCCTTCCTCGATAAATGGTCTATTCCACTCAAAAAGAATTTTTCAATTCGAACCAGTAGTTCCAGAGATTAGCGCGTTCAAACAAACAAACAAACAAACAAACAAACAAACAAACAAACAAACAAACAAACAAACAAACTCTTCAGCTTTATAATATTAGTATAGAAAATAAGATAATTCCTGATTAAGTAACACATAATTGGTCTCCTATACGACCACCACAACCATTTTAAAATGATTCAGATTAGAAATACTCTGCTGTATGCATAAAGTAGATACTTATGTAAATTATCATTATTTGGATACAATCTAAATATTATGCATGTCTAATTTTAATTATAGTACCGTAATAAAGTAATGACACTGTTTATTTAGATATGTTCTTTTGAAATCCGGTCGGTTTTTTATTTTGAGATCAGACGTTCCATTACAACTTGGTGAACCACAATTAAGGACAAAATTAACCGAAAAATAACTATTCCACATTTACTGATAAAGATACAGGTGAATAACAAAAGAAAAGTAATTAATACTTAATCGATTATTTATCAGTTCAACGCGACTCGTTATCAGATGAGCTTTCAGTGCTATTGGTAGCATTAACTTTTATAGGAAGCATTTCCAAGCCTATAAAGATAAAACTATTTATTTATCTATCTAAACTATTCATTTACTAAATGTTAGGCGGTGTTGGTGTTTATTTATTTATTTTTTACAATTTCAGGGAAACATACAGCAATATTTAAACAATAAACTATACACAAAAAACAAGATACGCCAGAAAAAAATTCCCAGAAAAAACAAACAATTTAATAAAATTAATTGAAAATCTTTCCTGTCTTTTTCGTCAAGGTCTCAATATCCGGAATTTTATAAAAATAATACATATGTAGTAAATTTTTCATTAAAGCTACTTTAAGGGTACATTAAAACTAGAGATAACTTAGTAAACAGGATTAAGTACAGCCTGGCTGCATGTACTAAATTGCCATTTTTATTTACTATAATGTCATACCAGGACAAAAAGCCTTAATGCCTTAGATATTTGGATGTATTAAGCTGATCCTTCAACACGACAAGCCGAAGAGAGTCACCTATATCTGAATAAATTCAACAAAAGTAACTTGATACTAGTAAAGTTAAAATATTACGTGAAAGTATATATAACACAAATTAAAATATAATACGTAGCCGCATCCTTCCCTAACAGCATTATAAGGAAAATGAATAAACTCTCAAACTAATAAGAGTTCTGAACTTGTCTCATTAGCGGAAGGCACTCGCTGAACAAACACATATTGAAGAGCCATCGAGCAACTTCTATGTATTTCGGATTACCAACATAAACTTCGTCCAAATACATGTAGACCCGGACTTGCTAAAAGAAACCGAAACAAAAATAAGGAAAACAAGGAAGTCCCAGTTTTTTGTATTCGCAAATTATTACCGTTACACTGTTTGCAAAGGCTTTCCGTTCAGTAAAAATACAAAATGAACGTCTAAAATGAGACTTTTTTTGTAAAACTGTATAACATTGTCGCTTGAAACCACAAAAGGAAATTAATACAACCGCAGCAAATTTTGTCTAAGTGGTGTTTATAGTCTCGGAAACAACAATTACTTATTTTAGTATATCAAAAAATTGTAAACGATGGCCACTAAAAAAGTTTATCGTATTACTTTTTGATACTATAACAACGAATTGTAATAATGTGCATGTGATAAGTACCTGAAAACTGTGGGTCTTGTACTTTAATTTTTTGAATTTACTACAATATATACAGAAGAAATCATAGATCAGCTTCAGAGATGGGCAAAATATAAAGTGATTAATGATTAACGATTACGAAATGTAGTCGTAACTTTAATTTTCTTGCTCTGTAAATCCATTTAAAACATTAAGAAGTCACAAATGTGTATGCAATCTGGGATTCCGTAATATTTAATCATAGATGAGCAAAATAAAGTCATATTAATGGTAAACAATCCAAAATGTAATTAATCTGATTACATTACGGCCATCTACAACCAGCTTTAAGAAGTCGAATATTGCTTTAGCGTTATGGCAATGGTGTAATGGTCATGTTTGTAACGAGATAAAAATAGAATTTGTAGCTGATTCTTAAAATTAATTACATTAGCTAACGTGGGCTAACACTAACAAATTAAACCTAGTTTAGATTTAAAAAATGCTATATAATTAAAGAGGTTTAATTCGAACTCAAATGATGATTTCAATTGAACAGTTGCTTGCAGAAGCTGGCTAATGTTTCCGTGAAAGACAATAAGTACATTTTAACGATAAATAGTGTTTTATATAACTTTAAACTAGATTTAATTTGTTCGTGCAAGCCGCCCTTATCGATAAGAAACTATTATTTATTTTTTTACGATGGAAAGCATGGACGATATTTAAATAACACAAAACTTGACATGAAAGTTAGTTATACGAATCAATTTTATGTATTATCTATCTTAACTCTACACTGTAAAGCTTATGAAGTATGGCTAAAAGTTTTTGGATACTTATTACATAAGTCTACAATGGGAAGTAATTGGATAACCTTGCAATTGCCTGATAATCAGCAATGGAATATGCCTGTTTATGATAAAGATCTATTTGATAATTCTATCAGTAGATATTGATAATTTTTAGTAAATATGTATTTCTTTTATTTTAACAGTTCAAGTTGTTGCTGAAATCTATCTATTTATCTATCTTCTAATTTTTGTTCAACATATATATATATATATATATATATATTTGTCCTGACTGGCACATCACTGCAGAACCAAAACATCTGAAGCGCTAGATGCAATTTGGTCATTGGGTTCTTTTTATCATGTACGTGATTTTTCTTATATTAGGTCCTTACATATGAAATTGGCGTTTTTCGTACTGGCCACTTTAATCACAAATTTCTCCTCTTTGGTAAGGAATTCCAAATTCAAATTTGTACAGCTATAGACTCATGTATTTGTGCTTCGATGATCGTCATTCATTTGTTTTTTTCTTCTGTTTTTTTCTGTTTGCGTCACTCATTTTACAAAATGGAAAACTTAAAATATCGCATTATTTACGAGTACGAGTTCCGCCGTGGCACTAGTGCTGCGGAAACAACTCGAAGGGTGAATGATGTGTATGGCGGTCGTGTTGCAAAAGAAAACACAGTTCGTTTTTGGTTCCAACGTTTTCGTTCTGGAAATTTCGACCTGCAGAACAACCCCCGTGGACGGCCTGAGACTCAAGTTGATAATGAAGAGTTGAAGGCTATTGTGGAAGCGGATCCATCGCAAACCACGTCCGAGTTAGCTGCAGGCTGCGATGTTAGAGATAAAACTGTTTTAATTCACTTGAAGCAAATTGGGAAGATTAAAAAGCTTGAAAGGTGGGTACCTCACGAATTGACTGAAGCAAACCGGCAAACCCGCGTCGACTGCTGCGTTACATTACTAAACCGGCACAATAATGAAGCTATTTTAAACCGAATCATTACCTGTGATGAAAAATGGGTTCTTTACGATAATCGGAAGTGCTCAGCGCAATGGTTGGATCCTGGCCAGCCAGCCAAATCCTGCCCCAAGCGAAAATTAACCCCAAAAATGTTACTTGTAAGCGTTTGGTGGACTAGTGCCGGTATTGTTCATTAAAGTTTTCTCAAATCTGGCCAGACTATTACGGCTGATGTCTATTGTCAGCAATTGCAAACCATGATGGAAAAGCTAGCGGCTAAACAACCTAGGCTGGTCAATCGCTCCACGCCACTGCTGCTTCACGACAACGCTAGACCACACACTGCGCAACAGACGGCTACTAAATTAGAAGAGCTTCAATTGGAAAGTCTAAGACATCCTCCGTACTCCCCGGACCTTGCTCCAACAGATTACCATTTTTTTCGAAATTTGGATAACTTCTTGCAAGGGAAAAAATTCAACTCCGATGGGGCAGTCCAAATCGCCTTCAAAGATTTTATTGATTCCCGTCCGACTGGTTTTTTTAGTAAAGGGATCAATGAACTACCTATGAGATGGCAAAAGTGCATAGAAAATAATGGTTCATACTTTGATTAATTAAATATATTATATTAAAAAATATTCGACTTTTTGTTCCTCCCATAGAAAAAGCCAATTTCATATGTAAGGACCTAATATTTACTCCAGAGGGGGAGAAATAAGAGTTGTAAGTTTATTTTAAAAATCCGTTGTAAGTTTTAAGAGAACTGATATTTAGCTTTTTAATTACGTAGAAATAAAAGTGTTTCAACGTTTTTTGATAATAATCACCAAAAAGGCTACAATAAAGGATTTCTAACAAGTAATGCAGGGTAACAATTTTTTTAAATTCTGAATCAACAGTGACTGCATCATACTTGATGGTAAGCATGGTGCAGTCTAAAAAACGCCAACGACTATCGGTAGGTAAGAAAAACCCAACGGTGGTCACAGCGATCATGCCGGCCTGCACAAATATCTCTTCGCGCTACGCTTAAAGGATCCCATATG
This sequence comes from Automeris io, assembly GCA_036320925.1. Classification (NCBI taxonomy): domain Eukaryota; kingdom Metazoa; phylum Arthropoda; class Insecta; order Lepidoptera; family Saturniidae; genus Automeris; species Automeris io. The sequence goes on from JAUDJH010000018.1 coordinate 3,818,745, forward strand.
ATAGGATGATGGGAACACGCTCGCCGGAAGACCATTCCACAGCCCAACGACACGGCAAAAGGAGTTAGAGAACTTCTTAGTCCTAGCTGGGAACTGAGATACCACTAAAATATAATCAAAATAAATGCTACAAATATATAAGTAATCCATAGTTTATATAAAATATATGCAAATAATATGACGATGATCGGTGCAATAAACTTTAAAGAAACATACGCTAAACACTGTCGAGCTATTATAAAGCAATAAATTGCATCAACAATAAACAGGATTACGAGCACCACTGCGTTGATGAATCATTGTTATCATCGTGTAAATGTAGTTGATATACAAAGTACAGCTATAATAGTTTTACATTGTAAACAAGCATACTCTATTATGGAATAGAAATTGACTTTAATTTTTTTACTGTTCATATATTTTTATACTAACACATAAAAAAGAAGCCACTAGTCCACGTAAGTAGTAAGTGGCATTTTAAACTTTCAAAATATTATACTATCTTACTAGTGATCTTTAAAGAAAATGAAGATATACAAACTGATCCTTTTTTTTTTGAACGGACATCTACTGAAGGCCAGGAAAGGCCTATACAGTTCAACCGGGCTTAGGAGGCGAGAACAGAAGGTGCTCAGCCAGCGAGTTTATGGGTTGGGTGGCAATGAGCCCACTGAAAGATGATGATCCCTGTGGGTACGAACCTCGACTTGGACTGCCAGCCAAAAAGAATACAAACCCTACGGGTGATCTACCAGCGTTTCGGAAGCGACTACTTTAAGAAGAAACGCCGAAAAAACTCAAGGCTGCGTCGGAGTGGACAAACTCATTCCGCAACACGACAAACTAGGGCCAGTTACTGGGACGCGTTTTGCACTCGGACGTAGATCTTACTCTTTAACACATTTCAAGTTTTTTTATATTTCAAAACATTATCTTTTTACCTTGAATAAAGATTAAAAGTAGTTTTGTCAATTTTGGTATAAAATGTTAGTTACATTTGCTATACTTGATATAGCACATACGTCATAATACCATGATCATATCTAATATATTGTATGAATTTTATTGGCAAATTAGTGCCAATAAAACGTCTGCCTATTTCAAGGTTTTGTTCTTCAATTGATACAAATATGTTGCAATTATTTACACAAGAGCCGTAATCACTATATGTCACTTCAGTATTTATTTGTGCAAATGACCAAGTAGTACATTGTTTCAATTGATATATACAAAATAGAAAAATATGCCATAATAAAGTATGGACGATATTATATTCAATTATATTTCAATAAAATATATAAAATATGATTCTATAACATTCTAGAAAACCTTGATTATAACTAGCATGTGTTTACAATATCATGCGGAAATTGGTCAATAATTTGGTTGAGCTTTTCAAAACTACAACAGATATTATCTCGTTTAAGTAAAATATTATGTTTGAACATTGTCAGTTTGTTAAACATGAGATAGAGTTCGGCCTTTCCATTGATACCATCGTATACTAGAGAGATTTTTTTTTATTATCAGGTAGGCAGTAGAATCAACTATCCTCCTATTTCCCTTTTTTTGTTATTTCTTTTTGATTGAGATAGTATTTAAATGGTGATTATTTGGTAAAATTAGTATCATCATACTAACTAAAAGTACACATTACATTCGGAATCTAGAGTATTTCTTTATTACGTTGTTAAAGTAGGCGAAGTTACGGCAAAAACTGGTATTGAATCAGCATGGTCAAGTAAATAATAAATGTAAATATTTTATTTTAATAGTGATAATTATTATTGTATTATTTGTTGAAAAATAAGCATCCCATATTGACACAACCTACGCATTACATTAAAAGTCGCTGTCATGATGTATGTAAGATTATCATTGACTAGTTTTAGATCCATCTCCAACCCTCGTTTTTTTTACATATACTTGAATTGAGTTTTTTTGGTGATATGGTGAATGTCCGAACTGCGTCATGACCACAGTACACAATTGTAAAGACCGTCATAGTGACTTGCTTTGGCTATCGCGTTTCGGGATCAGCTTGTGTATATCCAGTTACTCTTATACCTAGAGACCTTCAGTCGTGGTATATGTGGGCCGACATGACGACAGAGACTGTCAATGGATTTTCATCCTTTGATGGTCGCTTTCGTTTTTGGACTACACTGTACTTACCATTAGGTGCACTGTAGTCACTTTGTCGAGCCTTTGTAACATAATTAGGATTCTTATCAGAATTTAGTGTGGTGGAGTGATTTCCTGATGAAGTCACCAAGTAACCATCATAGTGACAAAGTTGAAAGACCATCACACAGATTCGCGTCGCTTTTCGCATTACGAAATCAGTTTGTGTATGTGCAGTTATTCGTATACCTTTAGGCCTTCTATCGTGGTAATATGGCGGCCGGCATAATGACCATGACACTCAATGAATTTTCACCACTTAGCAGTTACCGTCGCTCTCAGGCTACACTGTATTCTCCAAAAGGTGCGACGTAGCAATACAGGTTGTTTCAAAAGAAGTCAAAATTAGCTACTGGGGAATTTTAGCTTTGTTTAAGTAAATTTGTTATGATAACGGGAGAGAATTTTTTGATAAAAGAATGAATGAAAACGCTTTATGGTAGAAAACGATCGTTAGTCAGCCTCTTCATGTCCCTGGTTCAGTGAAGCCTCATGTAGCAGAAACGATATAAAACCATGCTGAAGACTCCGTTCCGACCATTGTCCAGCGGCAAGTTTTACATATATCATGAGGAAACCGAGTCACCCAATTGTGACATGTGTGAAAAGATTGAAGATGTGCATCACTTGCTGATGGAGTGTGCTCGGAACGAGACACAAAGGATGTCTCTTATGAGCAAGTTGAAAATTAACAGACAAAGTATTGGAGCATGGCACGGAATTTAGGCGAATACTTTATCTAGTGAAGCCAGAATGCTATGCCAGATTGTGACGCTTGCTCATTGGCGACTCTCCTAGGATGTAAGGACGTAGATTAGGGCGCAATGGGGCCGATATATTCACTGGAATAAAAACCCCTAAATAAAAATATATAAAAAAGGTGCGGTGAAGAATTAGTAAATATTTTTTTATGCGAATTCTATTTTTCAAAACATAATAAAAACATGTCTGTTTATAAAACAATGCATAATTACATGACTTTCAGATACTACCGACATTATTTACGCAACTGAGGCTATTGTATTTTCTGTTGGCGTACATTAAAAACTGCAATAATTTCGCTGGAGCACTCCTGATACAACCCATTCGTTTTAATGCGAACTTTTTAGTATTTTAGACAAAAAGTAGCCGTACCTGTATATTCATTCCGTAATTACCACAATATACTATTGCTTTAACACTAGAACTATTAGCGATTAACTTACGTGTATTTCTGTATCAGTTTGCTTGTTGTTAAGCTTTAAGGGGTTTGTATTAGATTAGATAAAACAATTCCTTGTGAGCACCTACTCATAAAAATTGTGTTATTATTTCGATGGAAAAAATGTTTAAAAAGAAAAGTGTCTAAGAAAAATATTATAAATATTTCGATCGCTTTAGCAGATCTAGTGTTACAAAAAAAAGTAAAAAAAGTCCTATCAGTCCAAAAAAGTTTTAAAAAACTTATTCACTAAAACTTTATCTAGGGAAAAAAGTAGAAGCTAAACACTTCCGTACTTCTCGTCTATATTGACAGCAAACAAGCCGTCCACCTAATGACAAGCGATTACTTCCGCTTAAGGACAAATGCACAAAAAGTATCATCAAGGCATTGTTAATTTTGAAGAGAATTTATTTCTTCGTTTTTCAAGAGTCCCATGTTACAGTTCAGATCATATACTAAGCCTGTAAGACCAATCCATTTAACTAATTTCTTTATTGTAGGTATTGTATTAACATCAATACAAAACCAGTCTCTCTTGTGTTTGTTGATGTTAAATCAGATGTCTATCTATTGTCATTCATATATAAATAAAATGTACGAAATGTCTGGATCGTTAATAAAATAAGTCTGTTTCTAGAAAAATATCAGACGTTCCAATAAACAAAATTTAATTAATATTTTAATAATGAAACTCGAAAGGAATTTCAACCCAAAACGAAATAATTAAAAAGGAGAAAGCCTTAAGAAAAGGGTTTACTGCACGAGGGCGAATTTCCTTAGCGCGTTAGTAAAATTTCTCTTAGCACCAAGTTCTGAGAGCCTTCATAAAGGGCATAACCACGCTTAAGAGCAAACTTCTCAGTAACTTCCTGCTCCTAAATAGGTCATGTTTATAATGCAAACAATATCATAAATATACCAAAGTTTTCGAATATTATTTCATGAATTATAGTGATAGCACCAAGAAATATTACTCCTCTTTCGTTTTGTAAAGTGTAATTTTAACGCTATTTCGTATTTAAACTAGACTAAAATATTTCCTTATTTACTTACTCACAATAAGTATTATCTTTAGCGGAACAAATACATATTATTGCAAAATTCATAGTGGATGTTATCAATGGCTTTTGGCGAAGTAGACTCCTGCTTGCCATCAGCTGTGGTACGGTAACTGTGTCAAGTCAGGATAAATAAAAGAATAATTCTAAAAACTGGAAGCCTAACACCTACCAATCGCTACTCTTTTTCTCCAATTATTTTGTGTTTACAAAAATTCGCGGTCGTTTTGTTATTTATTTTTGTTTTCCATAATTCTTAACTTTTTATTAGATCCATATTACCTATTGCGTATTTGATTTTTCATCCCATGTTGTATACTTCTTTCCCGCTTTCATTTCACTGTGCTCACCGCTGTCAATAATGTAAATCTACAGTTTAACGCTATTCAAAAAGTTCAAATTTGCCGCAAATAATCGCTAATGTTTTTAAATCGTTAAAATCACTTATCCGTTAAACATCATATTTCGTCATCTATTTGACAGGTTTAATTTAGGATTTACAAGTGTCTTGTTTGCGCCGTTTTTTATATGTTTTACATTAGTTATTATTTTATATTTTAATAACCTCGTGTGTTCTTTTATATTCTATATATTTTTACACTATCAACACTCACTCTCAACATTTTTATCCCCTACCTTACTCATCCGTTTCCTCTCTCTGGGTTCGAACGCTTTGATAAACTCTTTAAAAATCTCCAAAAACGCTACAACGATGTGTAATACATTTGTAAAAACTCGAACGCTCTGATAACCCATCAACGCGTGAAATTGTGGTGTGGACGCCTGAACCAGCGCCGTGGACCGGGGCCTGTACACGTAAGTTCGTTCCCGGAATTCCGTCTATTTTCCTCGCCAACTCACACGCACAATGGCTAATGTCATGTTTACTTAAACAGTATCATGCATTTATTTCCTTCTAACTAATATTTATAAATGTAGATAGAGAAATGAAAGAGGGTTATGAGTGTTGAAATCAGGCATGCATTATTTGCCTCCTCTTTATGATAATTATTACCCATTTCCAGCCTGTTTTATGGAGTCACTGGTTTTCAAATTAACATTAGTGTAGGGTCGCTATGAATTTGGTATTAATGGAGACACTTTTGCCCATTTTTAGATCATAAGTGGATCTTAGTATGAGACCTCCTCTAAAAATATTCTGCACAGACTTGCGAAATTTGAAGACAAAGCACAATGCCGCTTACAGGGAGAACTTTATGTGCTCCAGAGGACTAAAGTGAGCTGATTTTTTTTTTACACTGGCTCGACATAGTGACTACAGAGTACCTGATGGTAAGTACAGTGTAGTCCAAAAACGAAAGCGACTATCAAAGGATGAAAATCCATTGATAGTCTACATGGTTATGTCGGCCCACATATAACACGACTGAAGGTCTCTAAGTATATGAGCTACTGGATATACACAAGCTGATCCCGAAACGCGACAAGCCGAAACTGGTCACTATGACGGGCTTTACACCCATGCACTGTGGTCGCGATCCAGACGGGCACCGACGCCCTACCACCTCGCTGCTGCTCGTTTAGCACCACCCAGGAGTCACGTGTAGGGAAACTAGGGTTACGGGCCTACGGACGCGAGCAGCTTCGACTCCCAAAACTTCTCTTCGGCTTTTTCTCCCGATGAAGAAAATAAGAAATATTTTCCATATATTTAACAATGTAAAATTTTTCTACACATTATGATATATATATATCATAATGCTATATCTCTTGCGGGGTACGCAGATATTAATGGTTGTATCCTTTTTGCGCTTATATATAGCGCTAAACGCGACCAGTAGCAGCTGATTGTCGTTCTCAAGGCAGACACACGTGCCCTTTCTATTATATGCCATGCGGGTTTTCTCACGATGTTTTCCTCCACCGTTGAGCCACATGCCTAAATGTATACGTAATCTAGATTACCCAGAGATACGTGCCGGGATTCGAACCTATGACCATTCGCGTTGCCGCAGATGGAAACAGGTTAATTATACACTAGGCCACCACAGCAATATCTTTTTATATTACTTAGTATAGAAAATAAAAAAATAACAATATTAAAAATAATCATTCATCAGGATAAAACTGTAGGATTGATTATTAAAATGATTTTTGTTACTTGACCTAAATAATTGATATAAAAATAATATAGAATCAGTAAACAACAACAGTAACAGTAATCAGTATTTGGGAGTCGAAGCTGCTCGCGTCCGTAGGCTATACCCTAGTTTCCCTACACGTGACTCCTGGATGGTGCTAAACGAGCAGCAGCGAGGTGGTAGGGCGTCGGTGCCCGTCTGGGTCGCGACCACAGTACATGGGTGTAATGCCCGTCATAGTGACCAGTTTCGGCTTGTCGCGTTTCGGGATCAGCTTGTGTATATCCAGTAGCTCATATACCTAGAGATACAGTCGTGGTATATGAGGGCCGACATGACCATGTAGACTATCAATGGATTTTCATCCTTTGATAGTCGCTTTCGTTTTTGGACTACACTGTACTTACCATCAGGTACTCTGTAGTCACTAAGTCGAGCCAGTGTAAAAAAAAAAACCGTCTTCCAATTATACAAATCCATGCCACACTAAGATTTCCATCGTTGTCTGTACTTCTCTCAAAGAGATTTGCTCCGTGATACATAATTTTCTAGAACCGTATCATTTTATGACTTTATGCCCTTTACGAGATCCTCAAAATGTATAAGGGCACTCGTAGATGCAATCTCAACCTACGAATAACTTTAAAAAAGGCATTTTATAAGCGAAATTACCAACAAACCTTATTTAAAATGTAATTTCAGCTTTAATTTATATTAAACAAAGTTACTTTGTAATTTCGTGAAGTGAAATAAAGTTAATGCTACTGTAATGTGACAAAATAACAGATCCTATGAACTGAATAAATTGTGTTCAGCAATCACAATTTAGTGGACAATGTGTTAGTATCATTATATTATCATAAATTCGATTAATTTCATTTATATTGGTCATTATTGTTATATTATCTGTAGTGGCTTAGTGCACAGATGGGCAAAATGTAATCAGATTAATGAAAAACGATTACAATTACATTTTGCGTTTTTCATCATTAATATGAAAGCATTTTGCTCATCTACGTTTTAAACATTGCGGAATCCTCAATTGCATACACAGTTATGACTCCTTAATGTTTTGAAGAGATTTAATGATGATTACAGAGTAAAAAAATTAAAATTACGACTACATTTTATAATCGTTAATCATTCATCAGATTACATTTTGCTCATCTCCAGCCTAGTGGATAAGCGACCGGTATCCACGACCGGCAACACGAACAAACGTTGATTCAAATCCCAGTACGTACCTCTAAGTTATCCAATTTAAGTATACATTTATACAAAATATGCTCACTGGTGGAGGAAAACTTCGTGAAGAAACCTGCATGACATCTAATAGAAATATCGTGTGTCCGGAGAAATATATAGAGCTGCGCTGGTCACGTTGGATACGACATATATGTGCAAAGTAGATACAATCTCCCCTACCCCCGAAAAAGACATAGCGTAACGATATATTATTAATATGTTCCATTTCACGAAACTACAAAGTAACTTAACAAACTATAGTTGCCAGATGATTTTTTTCAAAGAGTTTCCACTGGAATATTTCTTTTGAGGTAAATAAATTAATGGTTGTAACCATTTTAAACGTGTTCTGGTCTTTTTATACCTAAATGTAGACATTAAATTAAGCATTTAAGATAACATGAATGTTTGTTATACTTTTTATCTTTTTACTCAATCAGTACAGTGTGTTTTGCAAATAAATATTTTGTTTCTCAATTAAATTAAAACAGGTACCGATAGGATCGTAGCGCCTCTGATTAATTCATAATACTCGGCAAGGATAACAGCTGCGCTCACTGACATTGTGTCTATCTCGTAACGCAACTATTTCAATCACGAACTGTAGGTACATAAGTTAAAAACTTGCTAAGCATAACTACCAGCGCCTTATATAGTAAAGATCGAATATCGACTGTTGCCAAAACATCTGTTCTTCAATGTAGATTTAAAAATATATTTATCATCGTCAGATATATATTAACTATTAAATCAAACATTTAAAGCATCTATTGACCCAATTATGTGTTTATTTGTAAGCTATTCATTGATATTATTTCAATGAATTCAAATATAATACTTCTTCTGTAAGTTAATTAAGACTTTGATATCCTGTTGCTTCTAGATGAATCTGCAACATCAGGTCTAGGCTACCGTATTATTATAATACCATTGAAGTCATTGGGAGTCGAAGCTGCTCGCGTCCGTAGGCTTTACCCTAGTTTCCCTACACGTAACTCCTGGGTGGTGCTAAACGAGCAGCAGCGAGGTGGTAGGGCGTCGGTGCCCGTCTGGATCGCAACCACAGTACATGGGTATAAAGCCCGTCATAGTGACTAGTTTCATTTTGTCGCGTTTCGGGATCAGCTTGTGTATATCCAGTAGCTCATATACCTAGAGACCTTCAGTCGTGGTATATGTGGGCCGACATGACGATGTAGACTATCAATGGATGTTTATCCTTTGATAGTGGTTTTTATTTTTTGGACTACACTGTACTTACCATCAGGTACTCTGTAGTCACTATGTCGAGACAGTGTAAAAAAAAAAGAAGTAATAAAATACACAATTTCTAATCGATTCAACCAATAGAAGTGGTTTACATTCCTTCCGTAACTGGGTAGCTGATTACTTTTAAACAGCTGATCGGAATTATTCCAATCACAGATAAAAACACTCACAATAAAGTACGCTTTCGAACAAAAAAAACAATCCGTTTATTCTTTTAGTAGCTACAACGCCACAAATAGGCATTTACATATACACACGCTAAGGTTATAAATAACACTCCTGTTTTTTCCGTCGAGGGCTTTAAATGAAACATTTAATTGACGGCACAATAATTATAGTGATCGGGTTTCTCGATTTAGGAGAGAACCTGTACCGACTAACTTTGCGTTGAAACGTGAAAGATTCCGCATTTTCAAATATCGCTCAACAAAATTCTTGTATGTAACCTGCTGATAGTTCATTATTTTAAAACTCTAAGACCTGTGAATACGGCATTATACTTTGATTCATATATGTTAATATTTAATGAAAACTCGCGAATCAATCCTAAAAACTTAAAAGTTAACCTTAAATTGTTTTCTATAATATACAATTTGCATACGTTTTCCATTATATAATGTAAAAATGTATGGGCTCGTTAGAATACAATTCTATGTAACAGTTGTCTATTTTTTGAGTTCCACAAATCACTACTGAGATTATAGTCTTGTTGTATAGACCAATAAAAAAAGAAAAAAAAAAGTGTTTAGCCATTTCAAACATATTGAATTTTATTAAAATGCTTAAGTGATGCGTAATGTGGTAAGTTATAGTTTTTAATTTTCGGCTTCCCATTAAGAACAACAAAATGCAAATATATGCCATATCAGACTTGGCAACACTAACATAAAACAACATAATCGTTATAAATAGAAGAAAAAACGTTAATAAATATGCAACAGATAAATTGGCACATATGATATGGAACCATATTAATTTAACACAACTATAAAAAACGAAGCAATAAAGTTATTATTACTTTGGAATGTTTTAAAAAAATATTCTCAGTATCAATTCGCAGTATCGCAACTATCGGAGTGGGGAATCTAGATAGGCAGTGAGTAATCGAGTCATCAACACAGACCGAAAGCCGAAAACCCTTGGAATGCCATCCGCTGTCTTTGTTGCCATAAAAACACAAAGGCGCAATCAGGAGAGCACAGATTGCGCATCAGTTTTTTGCGATCAACTGTGACGACCCACGGAAATAAGCGGCGTCGATACGTTTAGAGTGCCCAATATCTGCTACAATATACTCAAATTATAAAAAGAGATTAATAGACTTTAGATTAGTAGGTTATAGACTAGCGTTTTCGCATATATGCCCGTCTTTATACGTGCTCACAACGGCTTTTCGTATGAAAATAGATACAATTACACTCCTCTCAGCATACCCACACTCTTTACAATACAAAAGTTCACCAATCAGTAATCGATTATTTCGCTGGCTGAGCGCCCTCTGCGTTCGCGCTCCAAGCCCGGTTTTGTTGTGAAGGTCTAGTCTCCTATGCCACGAACGTAAGACACGCCGAAAAAAAAAAACGAATATTGTTTAACTTCTTACACAATGACAGTGACGTTCGTGTTGAACGTACTGTTATTAAAATAGAATCACTATCAGCGATAGAGGATAGCAGGAAAGAAAAATGTCTTAACTTAATATTAAAACGAAGCACTTAGCAGAACCAGTAGTCCACGAAAGCACGCCGAAATAAGCGTGTCTAAGCGTGTTCAGTTTATTGAAATGAAACACATGATGTAAATCGTGTAAGCGTGTATGTAAAAATCTAACGTAAAACCCGCAAAAACGATAGTCTACAACCGCTTTTAGGAGATTAAAATATACTACTAACTAATCAACTCTAATAATTATCATCTCTTGGTGCTCCGTTGAAATTATAGGAATCAAATAAGAATCTACTTAATTATACTACAAATATAGTAACAGCATTAATTTTCTCTCTTCCGCTTATGTTGTTAGACTAAGCCTTTAAGCAAAGTTTTTTCAAAACAAAAAAATATTAGTATACATAATAAATATAATATACGCCACAATGGTAAGCAAAAACAATAAAGGGAAATGCGTCATATTACGTGTACCTATATTTTTTGATTTAGAATAATAATGCGCACGTTTTTCATCATAAACTTACACAATAGACAAACAGCAGTAGATTATTATGTACAGTTTGCTCAAACAGAATTGTTTAGTATAAAGCATCCGGAAATATCCTTATGAATAGTATCAGATATGGTGCTTAGATACGTACATATATTGGCAAAGATTGAACTTTGTAAGTGGGTTAGGAACGCCTTACAAAACAGAAAATAATTTATTTGAGACCAACTTCATGTTATCGAGAAGCTTGAAAAAGTTAAAGTAGTTAATAGATCTATTGAGCTGAGATTTATGGACGCTACTTTGATTTGGCTTAGATTTTGCTCAGGAAATACGTAAGTCTTTAATAAAAACTGAATATATAGTGGAAACTTGAGCAAATCCGAAGTATTCGTATAGCTACATTCAAGTTGACGAAATCGGTGACTTTCATATATATTTTTCATATAATCTTTCTTTCATATACATACTCCGCCAATGTGCAGAAGAAGTCACCTTTTGGTTTATATTCGGTATAAGTCCAACAAACCTCGGTCGCAAAACCCCAGTGACTATAAAGGTCCTATGAGGATTTTCCCAAAGTAATAAATTAAAAGATATTAAAAAAAAGCTGTTTTGATGTCAATAGAAAAAATAAATACGATAAATAATTATAAAGTTTTTTTTATTCAAACGTAATGTACACAAAGGTGAAAGGAAAAAAAATTTGACCGGTTATTATGAAATGCTTGTTATTATTTTTTGAATCAATTGAGCAAACAGGTTAAAGTATATCAAGTTAATAAAACTGAAAACACATGTCTACCAAGAGTTAAACATAGTAGTAAACATTTCAACGCTGGGGATTAATGTAACAGAAAGCTGCAAGTAAAATTCATTCATATCTAGCATAAATATAGTCCAAATTTGACTGTAGTTGGATGCATATTATAGGATTATTAATATATTTGATTAAATATTTTGTTACTTATATCAATTAAATTATAAAAGTTTACGGAACATTTAAACGCAGCCTACGTTTTTATCGATGAACGCATGGCATGCAAGGCTGGTGAGATTGCGTTTTATAATTAGTACCCTTTATACGAGTATACGTGTATATACATTATTGTTAGTTACATATTATATTTATAACACACACATTAACAGAAATGTCACTGAAAATTTTATTTATAAAAGTTCATTAACCTTATCAAGGTTGCTTCGACCGAGTTCAACTCTCATAGAGTTTATAATATTTATGCTCTTGTTGTATGAAAGTGTATTTCAGTTTAATTTACGAGAGTTTATATAGCACTCGTGAAGTTGCATTAAGTTGATCTGTTTATTTGAATTTATGTCACGATGTAATGGAAAACAGTACTGGGTTATAGATTTTGTGACTGCACCGCAACTGATCGAAAGTAGAGTGCAATGCATAAACTGAATACAACTATCAAGGAGTCACAGTGACCGTTAATGGGCAGACGTAGTCGTCACCTTGGGGTTTTATACAAGTCCAGCACAATCCACTTGTGCTAACTCCATGTGGCTGGGATGGTTCAACAAGGATTTGTCTTAAATAAAAAAAAACCTCAGAGATACCCAACCTGCTACTGTATATATTATGGGTAATAAGTTTAATGATAGGTGACTTTTTTTTGGTCGTAGGGCGATGGCCCGACCTGTGTCATTCATGACCACAGTGCACAAGTGTAAAGACCGTCATAGTAACTCGCTTTGGCTTGTCGCGTTTCGGTATCAGCTTGTGTATATCCAGTAACTGATATACTTAGAGACCTTCAGTCGTGGTATAGGTGAGCCGACATGACGACGGATACTATCAATGGATTTTCATCCTCTGTTGGTCGCTTTCGTCTTTGAACTACACTGTACTTACTATCAGGTACTCTGTAGTCACTATGTCGACCCAGTGTAAAATTAAGATGTCCCATAGCCCTCGTCTAGAGCAAGGGGCATCCATTTACAATTTGATCTGACTTGCGCAATTATTTATGTTAGCAATTTTGTAATATTGAAATTGAAATATTTATTGTTTAACTGCTTTGTTTCTACCATACGCCTACAGTCAAACCTGTTTCGAGCGAGGGATAGAAAACGCAAAAAAAAATCGAACGGAAACGGAATGCATAAAGACAGGTTTAACTGTCTTCGAAGTAAACATGCAGATTACTTTGCTTCAAAAGTCAAATTATTGTAATGATTTTCCTGTGCGTGCACATACTACGCGATCGGAAACGATATTATAATGTTTTCAAGATCATCAATAATGACATTTCGGGAATGTATAACGCTCAACCAGTTTATTAAGACAAGTTCATGTTTATCTCTATATATATAAAATTCTCGTGTCACAATGTTAGTTACCTTACTACTTCGAAACGGCTTTACCGATTTTTACCAAATTTTATATGCATATTCTCTGAGGTCTGAGAATCGGCTACTATCTATTTTTCATACCCCTAAGTGATAAGGGTTGTTCACCCTTAATATTCTTTTTTAATTTATGGACAAATTTTTTGTTTTTATTTTTCAAAAAGGTGGCAGTAAATAATACATACAACCCTAAATTTTTACGCTTTTTTTCACCAACCCCTATTTTTTAATAGCCATTTTAGTTATTTAATCATTTTTCATCCCGCTCGATAACTGATCAATTATCACCTAGAAATAACTTACATATATAGCAAAAGAATGTCTGTCGGGTCAGCTAGTACGTTATAAAAATTGAAGGTTTATTGAGTATGTGTAAAAATTGAAATCAAATAAAATTAATTATTAATTGAATATGTCCAAAAGTCGAAATCGAATGCCGTGTAGACAACAAAATTACACAAAAGACTGTATTTTTAAAGATTCCGTGTGGCACCGCTCACACACCATGGGCCAATACGCTGTCAAAATGTCTGTTGTTAAAATTCTTTTAGTTATTTATAAAATTATAGTGTTTGTCTCCTCCCAACATTTTCTTTACCGTTAACTCTTTGACATCCCTTTATTATAGTTTTAAATCTGAAAACAACGGCGACACTTAATTCATTTTTCATTATACCGTGTCTAAACTTGATAATAATACGTTTTAAATTCACAATACATCTTTATGAATGGTGTATAAACGTAAATATCTTATATTTACAAATGTAAAACAATTCATATGCGTTTGATAGTAATACTACATGTACCACGATACAAAGTAAATATTTATATTAAAAACATAATTTGCACAGGTACATTTACAAGTACACCTGAGAATAGGATGGTTGTGTTAACGTGCATAATTGTTAAAACTCTTTCAATATAAACTATTATAATGCTAGAATTTTCTTACAGTTCTTCTCCTCTCGAGCATCGACGTAAAGCCTTGCCTCGCAGACTTTAACGGTTCCACAGTGAAGAGTGTTTTCAGGAACTACATTATTTGATTCCACCAGCCCCATTCCATCATAAAACCACTAGACATCGAGTCTGATACCAGCGCTATGTTGTGGATGTTCCTTATATCCGCACGAAAAGATTCGCTTCTACATTCATCATGAGAACGGCTAAGGAGTGGAACATGCTTCCAGCGGCCATATTTCCGCGATCTTATGACCTGGGAGTCTTTAAAGAAGACTGAATAAGCATTTGTTGGGCGGACTTGGTTACTCATCGGACTCATCTTCACCTTCAACCAGGTGTAATTGAGTTCAATCGATCCCCTATAAATAATTTAAAAAAAAACTTAAGTTATTTTTACAAATACTACATTCGTTCCAGAAGTCTGCGTCCAGTGTGAATCCTGCTGGAACATATTTTTTTTTTCTATCACAGTTTCGATTTGGGCTATAATCAAGACAATTTTTTCTATCAGAATTTCAATTTAACTATAAATATAACAACTTTTATAAAAAAGAAAAACATGTTCATTCTAATTCTAATCAAGTATATTCAACATTATGATTATATTTCTTTTATTTAGCCGTTACACTGGCTTGCTTTCTAATCCAACTAATCAGCCAAATTGGACACTACCCTTATGTAGTAGTATTTTGTCCAATTCTTTATTTATAACCCAGAATGCAAATGCCAAAATGCGCACCTCGTTACTATTTTTCCACTATTATAATTACGATGTGGGAGAACGCATAGTACTTTATTGGGCAAACGTGTTCCACCATTACTCTCATCGTCACAAGATAAAACAAGCATCTGTCTCTGATTAAAAAAAACCTATATATGTAAATAGAAAAGAAAAAAAACATGCTGCAATATATTTAATTTTACAAATGAGTTTCAACGACATATTTTACAATAACAATCCTTTCGCTATAATAGTTGATCTACTTTTTCATATATTTACTAGGAATTGTATATTGCCAATAGGTAATCTAATCATTTGTTATAACATAAAATAAATAGCTTCGCCATGGCTCTACTAGTTTAGTTGCTCACAGCAGGAATCCAATTTGTCATTGACCTTACGATTATTATAAGCACTGTAACGGCTACACGACAAAGTCATTTAGGTTATACCAACTATATTTAGTAATAAGAGTTTTTTACTCACAATAAAATAAATACCAATGTTGTATGAATGTGCAGGTATAGTATTTAATAATTTTCAAATCGATGCGATAATATAGTGAAATTAATACGAGGTCTATAACCTCTTGAATCCCGCAAGTGAGGTCCAGAGATATTGAACATATCGAGGGGTGAAAGGCTATTTGGTTTAAGCGACATCTTTTGGCGATATAGTAATATATATATATGGAATCGGTAACAAACGCTGATTCCTAAAATGTATGTTTTACTATATCACCAAAAAATCTCGTTTAAACCAAATAGCCTTTCACCCCTCCATATATAATTCCAAAATATTCCTATCTATCCCTCCCCTTTACCAATGTCTTTAACCCTTGATTGTTAATTACCTTTCAGTTGTATTTCTTTGTCTTTACTTAAGACATATAAAACACTCCGACAAAATTCAATAGTGAATACCCATCGATTAACAAATATGAGGTTCATCTTTTTTTTAATATATCACAGACAAACATTGAACTCAATCACTCCAGATGAAAGATAAAGATGAAAGGCCGACGGTTGAACGCGATTATCCAACAAATGCCTATACACTTTAAAGACTCCCGAACTACTAGAACGTGAGAAGTATCCCACTTGTTTTCTGTTCGCATTATAAATGAAAAAATGAAACTTTTGGTATAGATATAGGGTAATTATATACACCACATTATTGATTTCTTACATTGTTTCCATGCTAATTTTTGGCATATGTCACTGTACTAATTAATATAAAACAGGTTCAAAGACCGAGCTCCCTCAACTAATTTTACGCTATAAACTTCATATAATAATTCCGCACGCCATGTATCTTGTATCTTATCTAATAGTTTAACACCTTCCTATAGGCCATAGATGGGGAAAAGTTAATCAGATTAATAAAAATGATTACGATTACATTTTACGTTTTTTACCATTAAAATGACTGCATTTTGCTCATCTATGTTTTAAACACTACAGAATCCCAGAGTGCTTTGATTGGATTTTAAATGGATTTAATCATGATTACGGAGCAAGAAAATTAAAATTACGACTACATTTTGTAATCGTTAATCAGATTACATCTATGCCTATGGCTATAGTAAAAAATGCCGTAAAATAGTTTGTCGCTGTAAATGGTATCTTTAAGCTAAAGACAACGGCATGAACTAATCAAATCTTCGCTGGCCTTACAGTATTTATTTATAACTGCCTACATTGAACGGCATGCAAATGCGTATCAAATTATTTGTACGTAATTTTGGATACTCTCCTTTTATAGCGATATACATATGTATATGT
Organism: Automeris io; assembly: GCA_036320925.1. Classification (NCBI taxonomy): domain Eukaryota; kingdom Metazoa; phylum Arthropoda; class Insecta; order Lepidoptera; family Saturniidae; genus Automeris; species Automeris io. The sequence goes on from JAUDJH010000018.1 coordinate 3,835,809, forward strand.
CTGTTGCTGTTCATATTTTAAAGATAAATAATAGTAAATAGTAGGTATGAATTAAATTCTTACTTATTATATATTTTACTAATAGTTTTGAGGTCTTATAATATGTATCTAGTATTTAATTATGTATTTTAAGTACATATTTAGTTATATTTAATTTTAAAACTATAGTTTTTCAGAATTTTCATTATTAAATCACAAGTCATTTCGTGAATAAATAAATTCCTTTAAATTGTTTCTAATATTCTCATTATTAAAATCTAAAGAGATTCGAAAGTTTTAGTCCTCTTTTTAAATCGTATCTAGGTAAACTTTCATGAACATGCAACTAGGACATATAAATTAAATATGTGTTTTGAAACCCGCCAACTATTTATCATAATATATTTCTAGTGGATACCTGTAGATTAATAAAAATGTAATTATGTTCAAATAAAGGCCAACGTAAACCAATAGTAAATTAACAATTATTTGTAATGGCGTAGAATTATCTTTGGAATACTTAATCGGATAATAAATCTATATTTTTTATTTCTATCGTATCCTTACCATGCACTTACATTTTGAAAATATTTAATGGGCAGCTCACGGGCTTAATCGAAACCACTAAACCAAAAACACACACAACTCACACATCAAAAACATAACACTGTACATCGTCACGACGCGACGTATTATAATTGCGATCGCGAAACTGGCAAATGCATATCATACAACCATACTCTACGGCAGATGCCGGGGTACTGGAGCTAAATTCCACAGAGTACCGGCTTGGTGAAATTTTCTTTTCCTTTTTCCATCCAACCTGCTGTACGCCGCCTTGGAATTCTAATTTACAGTTCATCGAATACCGAAACCTTTATTTAGAATATGTATGTGTAATTGTATATGATTATATGTAATTACATATACCAGCATTTACAAACAAAAATAATAAATTTTGTAAGATAATGAATGAAGTTAAGTAATATTTAATAATATTATTATTTAATAATATTAATATTTAATAATAATATTTAATAATATTTTATTAACAATTACACACATTGACCTAGTCCCAAATTAAGCTTGCGCTTGTACTATGGGTACTAGACAAAGATATGCATACTTAAATACATATATACAACCATGACTCGTGACAAACTCATCTGCTCATCACAGAAAAGTGTACCACTACCAGGACTCGAACCCAGGACCTTAGCATCGTAAGTAGGGTCGCTACAAACTGCGCTATCAGTCGGTCAAGTAATTAAATTTAGTTCGCAAAAGAAATTTTAAAACCCATGTATAGCAAAAAGTATTTTATCTTTTATTAACTACTTTTAAATCACTATTAAGTCTTCTTCATTCATTTTCGTATTGGAAAGACATCTGTCGATGTTTACCAGCACGGCTGTTCTAAGACCATTAATCTCATGCTAGGTAATTGATGACTTAGAACACTCAACTCCACTTTGCGATTTATTATTTCTACGATATTTCTTTTAAACACGAGCAACTTTTACACTAAAATGGTTATTAGAAAAAACACGTGTACTTTTTACATTACAATAAAAATTATAAATGTATTTGTATTAACAAACTATAACTAGTAACTATTAGTAACTATTATACTATTTAATTTAACTTTAATCGTACGAATGAGGTCGCTACTCATTCGTACGACTCATAACAATATATGAAACTTTTAACAACTTCACGCCTTTAAAAACTAACTGCAGAAATCGATGACCGCAACACGAATTTATATGACCGCAGAAAAGGCCATCGCTAACAAGAAACTATGCAGCAAATTTATTATTTACATCCCTATATCTTTTCGAGGTCAAACCAAATTCTGAACTATAAAACGTTTTAAAACGTTCAATCCTTTATGAAATTTAAATATATTAGACTCATACGCAAAGCATACAAAGTACATGTATAAAATAAAACGTGATCGCTAAAATAGGCCATAATTGTATTTATTATTTTACTCCAAGGCATTTGAAATGTAGGTTGACTTGAAAATTGCATAATAATATTGTTTTAATACATTTATTTCCAAATAAGCCTTTTCTATATCATTTTCTTTATCTAGAAACAATTAGCTTAATGAAAAAAGCATTATGTTATAGATAACTCTTAATTATGATTGTACTAACGAAATAACTACTCATCTATTTCATTTGCAAGAATTTAAACTCTGGAAAGTGTAACAAACAGGGTACAGTTAATCTAGTTTCAATATCATATCTTCACGAACTTGCCGCATCTTAATTCTGAGAAGCACTTTATTATAGAGAAGAATACTTATCCGTGATTTATACGAATTTTATGCATATTAGTGACATTTTTCATTTATTACACGTCTTATTATTATTTATTACTAGAGTTTGCAAGCCTTATTTAAAAGATTCTTTGAGGTCCTACATCAACATATCTATTAAAAGAAGCCCTTGAAGTATCTCATTTGTTAAAAAACGGGACAGTTTCTACGAAGTTTCATTTCCACAGATGTCTTCGTGACCAACATAAATCTAAATATATTATATAACTCAAAGGTGACTGACTGACTGACTGACTGACATAGTGATCTATCAACGCAGACCCCAAACCACTGTACGGATCAGACTGAAATTTGGCATGCAAGTAGATGTTATGACGTAGGCATCCGCTAAGAAAGGATTTTGATGAATTCTACACCCAAGAGGATAAAATAGGGGATGAAAGACAGATAGCACAGATTGACAGATTAGTTAAGAATATTGTGTACAAATAAGTTTTGTAGGCCCTAATTTTTTACACACGCTAAACAAAAGTAAAGCCGCAAAAACTATACCTAATTAATAAAAACACTTGTTAACGCGAGCGAAGCCGCGGGCAAAAGCTAGTGTTAATACATAATGTTAAAAGAACTATTTAAAGATCAAAATAACTCTTTCCATTTTCTTTATTTTTGTTCGATATGATCATAATTTCTCTCCTAAGGGTCCATCGACTAAGCAGATTGAGAAACATTGAACAGACCCAATTTAAACGCCTCAAAACCAAATCAAATGTTTTATTCAAATAAGTGGCAATGAAACTGCGTCCTCGTGATTTTCGTCATGCACGCTTTCCTCTAACTTGGGATTGTTTTCATCATTATCACCAGCCGTAGTCTACTGCTAAACATTGGCCTATTTTATTAAGCACCACTGAACCCGATCTTTTGCTTTTGTTATCCAATCCAATATTTACGGCCACTTTCCACAGGTTGTCGCTCTACCTAGCTAGAGGGTACCCCATGCTACGCTTGCCGATTAGCGGTCTCCAGCCAAGAATACGCCAACTCCGACGATCATCGATTCTTCGGCATACGGGGACAGCCCACTACAACTTCAGATTGCTACGACAAAGAGCTATGTCGAGAACTTTAGTCCTTTATCTTTGGTGGCTTGGGACTAATTTACGTTATTATATTATAATATTTCTCAGTGCAGAAATAAAATTGGCAACAGATATTATGTACTGTATGTTATATTAAATTGACTTGATTTATAAATAAATGCGTTTCTGAAAACATCTTGAGATACGCGACTGCGACAATCTTGTGTAATCACACTCCTACTGATTAAATATGTTCTGAGGCTTTATTAAAATCTCCATATCCACTCGCGTCGCGCAACTTGATTGTGGGTTTCAACGAGATTAATCCCCGTTATTTGATTCAAAGTTATCGTAAACACATGTGACTAGAATAATTAACGATTTTCCCGACAAATTATTACATTTAATAACTTTATTGTAGTAATATTTTTTTCAAGGTTTTATATTTGGATTAAATTCATCTATAGTTTTCTACAGTAGAAAAACTGTAAGTATACAAAAGTACTAATAGTTATTCTATCCTTGACTTACAAAATAAAATAATTTTATTAGATAACTTTTTACCTAAAAAATAAACTGTATTTTATTCTTTTTTTAATTAAATAAGTCATAAATTCACTCATTGAGCGTATCTCGGAAGAACATAGAGAGATGAAATTTTTTTTTTTATATCCCCGAATATATTTTTTTAATGAGAAGATTTTTCTTTATATGAGAATATATTTTTATGTAATCAAATTTATATAAGTTATGATCGATTAATTTTCATAAGTAACTGTAAGTAAACAAATAAAAGTATTTATATAAGTTAATTAACTGTAAGTAGAGTAGTAGTAGTAACAAGTAGTAAGTAAGTAGTAGTGTAGTAACTTAAAAACAAATATATAGCTACACATTGATTACGATGATAATCATATTTTAATAATTTGTCGCTAATGATATTCTTCTGAACATGCTCAATAATTTTTTAACATTTTCGCATTTTCTTTACATGTCAAAAGAAAAAAATTGTATATTCCCATAAGATATTTTAATCATGTAAAAAGTACCTACTGGTGGAATAAACCGAAACCAATTTCGCAAGTGACCAGAAGAAAAAGAAACGTTCTTGGGATAATGATAAACGTGATGAGCTAATGCGACCTTAGAATCGTCCGTTCGAGGTTTCTAAACTTGCCTTTACACTGTAGTATAATAAGAATTCATACTCTTACATTTAGTACATCCATATTTTGTATTACAATAATTAATTATAACTCGGAGCAAATATATATCGCAGACCATACATGTTAAATGCAAAATACAATAACGGCAAATTCTTCAAGATCGTAAACGAGTGGACGCCGTATGCGATAGGTTGCCAATGGACTACAACGCCTACAAATTAATCACACTCTTGGCACTGTTCGTTTGATGTAAGTAGAGCTCACGTGTTTATCTAAAACATCGAAAGAAAGCCCGCCTGGCGTCTAATAGAAATGTTATGTCTAAGTGCTTGAGAACTGTGATCAGCGACGCTACTGGTCACGAATCACGATGCGCACGACATAAACGCGCGACATATTGTTGTGTCTCTGCTCACCCTGAAAGAGATATAGCGTAATATATTATTATAAAATGTCTATTTTTTTATGTTTAGATAAATGCGCATAATTTTTGAATGACTAACAGTTAGACCGTTTAACTTTTAAATTCAATTATTAAAAGTGTAATGAAAAACTGAACTAAAAGATAAAAATTAATTAATTTTATTCTAACCTACAAACCTGCAAAAGTGTAAAAATCTAAATTATGTGCCACAGGCGATAGCCAATCCTGACGGGTTATATACAATATGTATACTATGTAAGTCAGCACCTTCTTGAGTTCTCACTGAGCTTGCGGTCAATAGATAAAAATCAAACAGACTTTGTAGCTTTTACTTGCTCAAGAACTCAAAAATACTTTGGCAGTAATTTATAAATATTTTTCGTATGATTTATCGTCGTACTGCCGATGCTAAGAATTAAACTAATAAGAGGCTCAAACTATATATTAAGAATAATGACAGATTTATGACAGAACTTGCATAACACAATCCTGTGTTCGATTTATATTTCTATAATTTCTATACTGCCTATATACCACTGTACTTTCATTTCCGCTCATTATAGTGTGAAAGGCAGATTAACCTGTTCTTCTAAGAATGGATCTCGCAGTACGAAATGCGAATAGAAACCGACTTTCAACTTTTTTTACTAGAGAAGCTGACAATTGTCTTTCTAGCAAATGTTTCGCCTGTGTGCCATATTGTCAAAAATAGCCCGTTTAAACGATACCTATACACTTGTACATAGGCCTATAATAATAGAATGCAATTAATTACGTGCAACAATCCTCTTGTAGAATTTTATACTACTTATATTAGCTTATGAAATAGTTTACATACAGTAATCATTAAATTCGAAAGAACACGAAAAAATAATTTCTTTCATTAAATTGTGGTTTTCTAGTTGCAGTTTAATATCAGCTTTCTAAACAAAAACTTCTCTGAACTTGTGCCATTTATTTTGAATATTGCATGTACATGCATCACCATAGTTATCAAAGTTAAAAGTATCTAACAGATTGTATGTATTAATAATGATAATTTACATTGCCACTTTGACGCCGGGACGAATATCTCCGTTTTTACGCGTAAGGCGGGACTGAACACGGAACAGTCAAGTGTGACCCACCGGTGGGTCACGCCGGTGTGAACGTGTTAAGAAGAATTTTGAAAGCTAACTTGCCTCAAAAGAAAATACTATTAACTATCTGTTCTTATGGTTTTGGCCCAGGGAACAAAAAGCCTTGTTGAGGCTTCCTCTCTGGGAGATCACAATGATTACGTTTACCCATTACAAATGCCTAGTCACTATTCTTTTAATAGCTTCCAGATCGTAAAATCGTTTAAAGCAGGGGTAAGAAGACATTTATTATTTTAATTTTAATATATGTTAACAGGCAAAAAAATTTCATCGTGTAGAGGAGACTTAAGGGCTTGACAGCTTTTTTACAAACGGATCACGTGTTACGAAACAGACGTGAACCGATGTCCAACACTATTACTAGTCCACGTGAAAACACATTATCACTCACTCACTTAATACTTTCGACCCATAGTCAAATACATAAGTATTTCTGAGCTTATGTATTTATTATGTACCTGTACTCGTATATGATTACAGTTACCTTTGAGTTTTTATGACATATTTGTCATCCTTATTTCAGTATTATTATTTTAGAAGTCTATCAAACCTGCCAAATATAGATTTGACTTTTTTTAACCCGCGGGAAAATCCTGCGTAGACAATCAGGGACGCTGTGAGGGCGGCGACCCCGGTGTGTCAGACTCCTACTGGCCAAAAACCCCCGGAGTGTCCATCTGATTGCTCCACCCGGGCTTGGGAAACCAAATTCATCCATATTCCCGGGGAGCAAAAAACCTTGTTGAGGGTACCTCTCTGGAGGGGTGGGAGTAAAGAGCCCACCCCTCCGAAACCTCTCTCTTAGGCGGTGCGCCGGACACTGCGCACCACCTCCCTCTCATCCGGGCAGCAAACTCCCTCAAGTTTGGCTTGACTTAGCTAAAGAGAACGCTATTCCTGCTGTTGATAATTACAATGGATTCAAGTTGCTTTCTGTACCTAAGATTTTTTTTTTTAATATTTAATATTTTACTAACAAATACTCACATTAACCTAGTCCCAAATGAAGCTTGCGTTTGTACTATATGTACTAGGCAAAGATATACATACTGAAATACATATATACAACCATGATTCGTGACAAGCTTATCTGCTAATTACAGAAAAATTTACCACTACCGGGACTCGAACCCAGGACCTTAGCATGGTAGGTAGGGTCACTACAAACTGCGCTATCAGGCTGACAAACTTATATTATATTTACGCCCAGCTACAGAAAAGTTCATTAAATTTTAAGACGCGTTTAAACATTTAGGAAACAAATTTGTATGTAATTGATTTTTCATTCATGTTTAAAAGCGTTTTTAATATAATATTAAAGAGTTTTTTTGGAACTGGGCGTTTTACAAATACATTTACAAACGCATTAAACAATGCACTTCACTAAACTAAGCTCATTATCAAAAACTAACGCTCTCTTTATAATTATTTAAATTTACTTAAAGCTAGGAGTATAATATTTTCATGATTATCGTCTATCAAAAATATATTTTTCACATGCTATATACTGCTATAAACTATCGTCTTATTTATAAACAAAGTAATATTTATGTAGTCTGTATGAAGCTTTGGCAGATTTTTTTTTAATTAATTTATAGGCGATCGCTTGACCTCAAACACACCTGGTGAAAGGTGAAGATGAGTCCGATGATGAACCCCGTCCGCCCAACAAATGCCTATTCATTCTTAAAGACTCCCAGGTCATAAGACCGCGGAAATATGGCAGCTGGAAGCATATTCCACTCCTTAGACGTTCGCATAATGAATGTAGATTATTGAAGTTAACTGCCAGTCATGTACCTTAAGAAGAACTAATTGCATTTTTCATAGCGTAAAATTATACTAAATCATGCGACGATAATTTGAGCTTGACGTGAAGCGTCTAAAAACCCATATTCACTTATCCCCTTCGCGCAAAAAAACTATTAATCACAGCATTATATTACATCCTATTTACTTGGCATAGCAACTTAACGAGAATTTTAAATTTAATATTGTCATAGTATATGATCTTTAAGATTCATAAAAGCCTTATATTATTAACTTTCAGTATCCCTATAAAAACTTAGTTTAATATAAAATTGGATTTTAATGGATTTATAATAAAATTCCGCTCAAAGCAATTTCTTGTGGAGTACTCTTGTATACAATGTCAATTTCTGAGCCAGTGTTTTTGTTTGTGCTTTATGTTTTTTTGTTATTTGATGAATAAAATAGCAGTTTATTAAAAAAAGTTAAATGTTTTCTTTGTAAGAGTACAGTACTTATTTACAATAATACCAGGTACCTTTTTTATTCTTAAGTTTTATACAATAGTGGTTTCACTTAACTGACTTGATGCTAAATAACATTTGGTGCAAGTCCTTCGATCCACTTTAAGAAACTACCTATTTGTTGTAAATATGGGTTTTTATTTAAGTTACAGTTTAAACTGTACCTAACATTAATCCATGGGAGTATAAATATTTATGATCAAAACAGATTACGTACCTTTCCGTTCAAATGCAATTCAAAACTATAACCAACTGGAAGACCTATTTCGATATTTTCTAATTTTATTGAATTCTTTAGCCGTTATTAATTTTTATAATTAAAAAAGTTTGATTATGTATTGATTGTATCAGCGCATTTCTTATTAAATAAATACATATAATAGAGCCGTTCCGCAGCCACCTCTTCGAAGCTCCGTAGTTTCTATAATATGCAACTCCGTATGTATATTGAGTGCCTAGAAAAACTTCACTTGCGCGATGTAGCTCTAAAATATTTTTATGTGCATTGATTTGTGTGAGTAGTTAATATTCATTGTAACGGCATTCATGGCGGTACGATGTTCGCCGGGTCAGCTAATATCAAATAAATCCATAATATGTAATATTAATGGATCTTAAATTTCCACAACATAATATACAAATAAAATTAGAACTAAAACATTCCTTAACCGTTAGAACTATTTGGCATTTTTTACTTTATTATTCACTCTTGAAACCTACACCTAATTAATCCCTGGGTGGTGCTAAACAGTAAACGAGTTGCACAAATGTGAATGGGTACATTTTATGCCAGTTTAAATTGTGATCATGCATGCATTAACCCAAAGCCTGTCGCACTGCGAGAGCAAGGTCAACCAATTTGAAATTAAGTCTAATAAAATGCCTTGTGTATTGAAGTATCGATAGAGTATCAGGCAAGAAGCTTTTATTGTTTTCTGTAAAAAATAATTTTGCCTAACCTGTATTCGTATTGTTATATTTATCATCATCATCATCGCCAGCCTATCTTATAAGCGCCATTGAGTCAGGTCTTTAGGTCTTCTCATCAAATTTTTTCCGACCACCGAAGAGCTCTACGCTTGAATCTACATCAGTTAACGATATATGTACTTAAAGTTCTTTTATCCATTGAAAACATAGTTGGAAATACAATGTTTATTATTAGTAATAATAACAATTAAAACCCAGGTGAAATACAGCCTGTTCGATGGTGCTTGAAATAAAAAATTAGGTAGTGAATGGAAAATAAATTGACGGTCACAACCAAAATAGCAAAGACTTTTTATATAAATGAACACTTTCTAAGTATTCAATTCAAGTTTCTATCTAAACGTATATAATAAACAGTGTTGTAATAAAGGCAGATAAATGTGTTATTAGTGGATAAATAATAGATTGTACAATTAACATTACACAGTAGTAACATTATGAACATTAAAATCAAGGTTAATTCAAGTTAGGAGCCCAAAGTATAATTGAGTAAGTACTTGTATGCTTACAAACAGAGATGCCTAAACTTTACATCAGTTTACATAATATTTAACAAAGGAATTATCTACATGATTATTTCAATGTGAATAACTTTGTGAATAATGCTTCGTGTCCGAAGATCTTCTCACACTGATTTACTATTTCCTTCAGCAAACAAGATTCAATTTGCATATTTTGCGGATGGTCTTCCTGTATTAAAACAAGGATTTATAATCTTGTTTCCGTGGTCAGCACAAAAATTAAAATAAAAAAACTTGCAATAATGGCGGTAGAAAATTCTCAGCAAATATACAGACCAAGTTTTTAATTTATTTTCAACTCGTAATCTCTTTCTTCTAAGAATAATATTATGTTGATAAATATTGATCTTAAACAATAAATTTAGGAAACTACAATAATATTTTCACTTTGGACCTCACCAGAACATAATTATACATCTATAAATTATAAGACTTCCGAAATATATTTCTTAAATCACCATAAAATTGCACTAAAATACGTAGTCTATTGTAGAAGATATACTTAAATATCTAAATAAATAAATCGCTACTTGATACTAAATATTGACAAAAATATTACTAAAACGATGACAAACCCAATAAGTACGCCACTATTTAAAGAATATAAACAAATTCAACACTTTCTAAAAACGAGCACATAGAATGTTAAATTATCTTTAAAACATCTTTAAATTCATTATCTGTCTTTAAATTAAGTAAATAGCTTTTTTAGGAGTAAATTATTCCAACACAAAGCGAAAACTCGTTAAAAGTTTATTATTGCATCCAAGTATAAAGATTTCTTGCTGACAGCTCTATTTTATTTCTCAAATAGTTAATAGTTTGCAGGATTCAGTTTGCTTAGTTTTACCCTTAAAATGAGACAAAAACATAATGATGGGCAAAAATATAATTTTATTCTATAAAAAAACAACAATATAATGTCACCTACATTAGAATTTAAAATCGTCTTTAAAAGTTAAAGAGTTGTTTTATAAGTGTCCAAAATATGTAGTCTTTCTAAAAAACCGAGTGGTATAAATAATCAAACAGATCCACGTCAAAGATTTTACACCTCTTTTAAAATTCCTTTTAGAGAAAAGTGAAAGGGAGTGACGTTTGAAGTTCCTTAGGACCTGTTCTAGTAAAAACTAGGTCTAGCCACGTCGTCCTCGCCATCAATAGACCACTTGACCCAGTAAACCAGGGACATTCACATCATTTCTCGTTTATACCCGAGGGTTGCCTCAAAGGTTTACTTTATAAAAATTTCATGAAATGACTGCGAGACGGTGTCGCGGTGCACATCTTTTTTAAATCGCCACAACCTCGTTTTGTCTCAATTCGGATAAGATACAAAAGTGTATATGCTCTATAGCATAATCAACTTTGGACAGGATGTTAATAAAGTCGATATTAGTTTGTATGTTAACAGTTTTTGTAATTATGATGTATCGCCAGGATGAAAAGCGACTGGTATTCGACGCTCTTTTGAGGAAACCGTGACGCAATCGTTCCAGCCGAGATAATTGCGGATAGAACGCAACGGCCGCATAATTTTATAATGTTCTTTAATATTTTCAGCAGATATTCTGCTTAAACAAAAACCAAATGTACATCTGCTCTACATCTTCCTTTGTTTATTAATATCTGAATGCGATGAATACAATTTTTATATTTATTTACTGGTTGTTATTCCACACAATTTGTATTTTGTTTTTTATTTTATATAAAAGATAAGATTCGTATCTGTATATAAATAGTTTAATTTACCAAATAATGTGTTAAATAGTAAAATTGAATGAAATTATTATAATAATGTTTACAGACAATTATCTAAGAAATAGCAGCAAATATTTATTTATGTTCTAGTAGGGTAATACTCAAAGACATGTTATAATTTATTAGTTTATTGATTTATTGGATTATTCACATTTTATACATAAAAATATTGAAATATGAAAAAACCGTATCCGAAATAATTCTGATGTATAAAATATCTTTCCATATTAAGTACGTGTTTAGGCGCCACATGGTAACTGGGGATGAAAAACATCGTGAAGAAACTTACATTGTGTCTACCAGAAATATCATATGTAAGTGCCTTAAGAATGGCGATCAGATACGCTACTGGTTGTATTGGGCACGACATATTAGCGCAAAGTGAAAATAACCACTAATTTACTCTGCTCTTAATCACTCTGCTCACCCTGAAAGGGATGTAGCCTGATGATATATTATTATTATATCTTAAAATTACATTTATTAAAATTAAACATAAAATATTAACTAACTAGCTTTTGCCCGCGGCTTCGCTCCTGTTAAGAAGTATTAATTAGGTACAGTTTTTGCGGCTTCACTTTTGCTTTGCGTGTCCCCCCCCCCCCATTCTCCCCCATTCCTCCATTTTATCCCCTTGGGGGTAGAATTCATCAAAATCCTTTCTTAGCAGATGCCTACATCATAACATCTACGTGCATGCCAAATTTCAGCCCGATCCGTGCAGTGGATTAAGCTGTGCCAGTGACAAATGTATAGTCACAAATTAAGCATATAAATGCACGTAGACACCTGCGACAAATTAATGTAATCATTACTGATATCGAAATTTGAACCTGGAATCTTCAACTTCGCATACAATCACCGCAAACTGAACTATCAGGTAGTCCAAATATCATCCGTACTACACATCAGATTTTTGTCAAAAGTTCCACACGTAAACAAACTTTCCCTAAACATATTTACAGTGATTAAGTTATACTTGAAACAAAGTTTCATTCAAGTGACAATAAATATTTGGAAATAATTTACGTCGCTTTGCATATCATTATTTCATGTATACGCAGTACATTCTGAGTTCTTGGAACACATTGTTAAAGCCTGTCATACACATTATGTATCATGGAACACAAGGCTCAGTAAATTTTCCGTAGTAAATAATGCGTAATATTCTAATAAAGATATTGTTGTTTATCCCTTAAATGTTTTTCGTAATAAACCAAGACCACGAAAATGATCACGTGGTTTCGTAGAAAAACACTCACGCGGGTTTACGGAATCAAAGCTCAAAGCTCAAAGCTAAAAAAAAAAAGCTATATCGAGGGATAAAAAGCTATTTGGTTTAAGTGTCATTTTTTGGTGATATAGTAATATATATTTATTTTCGGAACCAGCGTTTTTTACCGATCCCAAATATATATATTACTATATCACCAAAAAATGTCACTTAAACCCAATAGCCTTTCACCCCTCGATATGGTAACTCACATCCCGGCTAGAACTTAGATATTCTTTAACTCTTACTATTGCCAAGTCGTGGGGCAGTGGAAAATTCTTCTGGCTAGCGTGTTCCCACGGTCCTATCATATGGAGTCCTTTAAACGAAACATGAAGATATATTTTTACAGTCCGACATGACCGTTACAACTATCGATAGATGTTTTTACTGTTGATAGTCATTGTTGTTTTTGGACTACATCACGCTTACCATCAGGTGTGGTGTGGTCGCTGTACTGAATCAGGATAATAAAAATAATTCAGTACGCTCCTATTTCACTAAAAACATTTGATAAGAAGTATATGTTACAATAAATACTATTAGCTGACCCAGCAGACATTGTTCTGGCATATAAATTATTTCTAGAGAATATCTTCTGTATTTAATATATTTAACCCGCGGCTTCGTATTGTAAAATAGTATCTTATTTAATTAAATTTATGGTTCTCAATTTTGGTCATAGTGGCTTCAACATAAAAGGTACTTTTATTTAGAACTATTTAAGACAAACAATTCTACGTAACATCATCTTTGTGTAACTCCAATTGTTTAAGCAGTGTACGCCAAGATAGCTCTCAGAGCCTAGATTTTTTTCCGACTTAATTGACATGTATATTATGATCAAAATTACATAAAAGCATTACAAATTGTAGCCTATATGTTATTCCGATGTATAATCTATATTACTGTAAAAGTTTCAGTCAAATCCGTCCAATAGTTTTATCGTAAAAGAGTGACAAATATATTTATAAACTATCGCATTTATAATATTAGGAAGACTTTATAACTCAAATAAATAAATACATCCAAACACGCACACAACTCCGCTTTAAAAATACTCTTTTCAATTTTCTTCCAAAAGAATGAAGAATGATTTTTAAGATCCTTTTAAAAATGCAACGATCATCACTGCCGGCACTTTGCATTCAGTAATTACTGAAGGAGATTTATAACTGGGTGCATACCCCGCTATTTAGATGTATTCTTTGGGGAAATTCTTAACAAAAACATTTTTAACAATTTTAGTATAAAGTGGTCGCATTACTTAGCATAACAACAGCTATTCTTCTCGACTACAAATTAATAGCCTTTCATAATGTATGGTATATATAATAGTAATAATATTTATTTTTGTAGCGTTCACGTTTCTCACATGTTATTAAGGATATTTTTCGACCATTTACATTCACCTCGATATGTTATAAATATTATATCGAGTGGTGAAAGGCTATTTGGTTTAAGCGACATTTTTTGGTGATATAGAATTTAATCGTGATTACAGAGCAACAAAATCAAAATTATGACTACATTTTGTAATCGTTAATCATTAATCAGATTACATTTTGCCCATATCTGATATGCATAAGGATTTCTCATGAATCTATCTATTGCTGAAAAATTAGAATCCGTTGAAAAGCGTAGAATATTTTAAAAGATCTAAGCTAACAAACAGACAGCGGGAGTGACTTCACTTTATACTATCTAAAGTAGAAGATATACACACAGCGATCAGTTACGATTTGATTAAAAGTATGATATTATATGTGCTTCAGCCAAATCACCTGAACCATTTTGTACCATTTTTTAACATTAAATGATTGACATGTTTTCTTAAACAAACATACCTTTTTTATTTATGAACCCATTGAAATAAAATTAATAGTAAATGTTAAAGGCAGCTTTCCACGATACAATAGTGAAAACCGCATCTAAACCAGTATACGGTTTCTGAGATTAGCGTTCACAAACGCATATATATTTTCATAAAGATTAACGATTCCGAAAAATTTATTTACATACATCGCGCAAGTGATTTTTTTTTGGTCAGTGACATACATAAACGCTCTTTGGAAATCATGGTTACTTCGGAAGGTTAGAGAGGTGGCTGAGGAACTGATTTATTATATGAATTGATATTGATGATTGATTGACGACAAAACTAATTAAAACAACTTCATTTGGTTTTTGATTTGTCTTAACGATCGTTAATAGTAGAAAAAATATATTATTTCTTTTTATTATAACGTCTATAAATTCTTCAATAAAATGGATTTTCAAGATCTTGTGTTACTGCAGTTAATGATTCGTTGGTCTTAGTACCTATCATTGGACTGTTTTGTAGTTGAAACTGTTTTTGATAAATTACTACTAGTAGAATTCCTTGTCGTATTTAAAAATAATTCGTTGATCGGTAAAACAGTCGAAAATATTACAAATGAATTATTTGCAAGTAAACTATTCGTTTCCAAGCTATTTGTAGGTAATATAGTCGATGATGTTCTATTTATTTCAATTATTGATTTTTCTAAAGATGATACATCAGATGCAGTTGTTTGTGAAATAACAGAAACTGTTGGTAAAGTAACGTTAGATTTCACTGTTATGTTTCTTGTATTAGAACTAGTCGTTGAAGAACTATTTGTTTCCAAACTATCGATAGGTAATATAGTCGATGATGTTCTGTTTATTTCAATTATTGATTTTTCTAAAAAAGGTAGTTCAGATACAATTGTTTGTGAAGTAACGAAAACTGTTGGTGAAGTAACGTTAGATTTCACTGTTATTTTTCTTGTATTAGAACTAGTCGTTGCAGAACTGTTCGTTTCCAAGCTATCTATAGGTAATATAGTCGATGATGTTCTATTTATTTCAATTATTGAGTATTCGAAAGATGATAGATCAGATACAGTTGTTTGTGAAGTAACGGAAACTGTTGGTAAAGTAACATTAGATTTCATTGTTATGTTTCTTGTATTAGAAGCTTGTGTACTTTCCGTTCCAGAAACATTTATTACATTTGTTGTTATATTGCGTTTAGATCCAGTTGTAATTTTTATTTCAAGGGCCTTTCCAGTATTTATAAATACTTGATGTATATCATTTGTTTTTTAAGCACTTTGGTTGTATAATGTTTCTTTTTCTTAGTAGTAATACTTTCCTTTATTGCATCTATTGTTTTTATTTTATAATGTAGTGGATATTTCAGAAATTTTGTTTCGTATGTATATTTAGTAACTCTTTTTAGTTTCTCTCTGAATTTAATGGTATGAAGGATTGTTTTCGTTTTGGAAGCAGATGTAGGTATACGCATTTCTATTACTCGTTTTACTATGCTTAATGGTATCCAATGACCAGGAAGGTCTGCTACTATGAGATTACGGACATATACAAGTTTATCCTTTAATGGGTCAGGCCATTTGTCTTTTTTGAGTGAAGTACATACGGCCAAAATAAATGTTGAAAATAATATAAGCACTGAAGTAAAATAACGTATTATGACAAATAGAACAGAAAAGACTAACATAATTGAAACTCACGATTTGTACACATTATAAAAGCTTTAACGGGTCTTATACCTGTGTGAAAAAACTTACTTTAATTTTGACTTAACGCTCCGATCATGTGCTCAACAGTTACATCGATCCTGACCTTAAGAAGACTGAAACACCGCGAGGACTTTTTCGGGGACGGAAAATTACTTCGTCCACCCGCTTTCTTCGCTTCTAAGAACCACTTAGTGTCATTATAATGTAAACAAGACTATTTTAAATGTTTTCAAAACTTATTAATACTGGCAAAAAAAAATAGAACTAAATAAGCCGATAATCCAACGTTTATATATTTTATGTGCCCTATATAAAATAAATTACTTACTCTCATGTCAACAACACCAATACCATTTTCATGTGTTACATTGGTTTTATAAATAGGGTTTAGTTCTTTCATTTAACACCTGAAAACGAATCCGAATAAAAGTGAGTAAAAGCTTTTCGTATGTAGCCAACTGGAATTGAATATTCTCTCGTATATGACGCATGAAAATCGATTTTATAGTTGAATGATTTTACAGCTGAATGCGATAGCAACGGAATGAAGCACCGTCACCCACTCGTGTATACCAGCGTACAACAATATAATTATAAAATGGTCACTATATTATATCTCTTTATCCTCCCTACTCCTATACATGGCATTATCAAGACAGAGTATATGGTGAGTGATGAAAAGTCGTTTCTGCCTATTAATCATTTTGGTATTTGATTTTCTCATCTTTTACCATTGATAACCTACATATCAGCCCCAGGTTGTTCTAAACTCGCGGCAGTACTCGACTGGAAAATACCACAGTACATGTTTGCATAGACCGTCACAGTGATTCGTCTAGATAACCTGCGTTTCGGGATCAGGCCATGTTTATACAGCTGTGTTCGTGTATGTTAATTTTATCTTTTATTTTTCAAGATTGAAAACATGATAATATCACTTTTAGTATTGCATTCGGTTATAACTCCGATTCCCGATTCAGTTGCTTATAAGCAAATACAGCAATTTTTCATTACAGGGGCTTCAAAAAGCCCTAAATATGGTGAACAGAACCTTTGGCATAAAATAATCTTATTAGGAAACTCTTTTATATAAAAAAATTATATGCCTTTACGACACCGTACCTACCATACCTTTTAAATCATATAAATTTCATTTTTCAGTATAATAATCATAACACAGCTAAAAAAAGCTGAAAGCTGAAGTAGAAGTGGGCAGACCATATATGCCGAAGAACTGATAATCGTTGGAGCAGGCGGATTCTTGACTAGAGACTGCGAATCGGCAGGCGTAGCGTGGAGCGTCTCCGGGGCCGGAGAGATCGGAGGAGAAGAGCCAAAGCAGCTCAACGGCGTTTCTTAGGAGAGGCAGGCGTACAGCAGTGGACTAGGACTGGTAATGAACCAAAAAAGACGTATAACTACTATGGCAACTATCATGGTTTATTTAAATAAAACGATATTAAAATAAAACAATTTTTATTACACTATTCACAAAAACTAAGGATAACACTCTGAATACTACTCATTCCACTTTTTAGATATGTCGATGTATTCACCATCTGGTGAATCGTAGTTCTTTATAGGTGGAGTGGCCACGGGACCTTTAGCACTGTACGGTATCAGTTGTAAATCCGGCTGCAAGCAATGAAAAAACAATTAAAAACTAAATCACACCATATCCCTATCGAAGTAAGCTGTAAGTAAAACAATAACTGCGAAATTTTCTAACTCTTACTTATGCCAAGTCGTTGGGCTTTAGAATGGTCTTCCGGCGAGCATGTTCTTATAGTCTTATGATGTTGCGTCCTTTAAGCGAATCGTGAAGAGATATATGTGCAGGCCGGAATGATCACCGCGGCTATCGATGTTTTTTTTTGCTGATGCTAGTCGTCGTTTTTGGACTGCACCATGGTTACCGTCAGGCGTGATGTGGTCACTGTGTCGCGTAATTAAAAAAAGCACTGATTAACTGTTGTATTAGCTAAACAACAATAATAAAAATACAAAACGTACTACATAAATATAATGTTAAAAGTAATTTAGAACATTTAATCATATATTTATAATACAGTCAAAACCGTTTATGGAAACATCGTTTAGAACTTACCGGTTATATTGACGCAGAATAAAAGTCCCAGCAAAAAAAGAGGACTTCGTATCTCGAATATTTCACCGGTTATTCCGACTATTGGTTTTTACAACTAAATATGGGTAGTCTATATATACCTGTGTCTCTTCGATAACAGATTTTGACTGTATGTCCCTGGTCCCCACAATGCAAATGAATTATTATATAAAATCCTCCATTTTTATATAAGTTATTGAAATGCAATATCTTTTACAATACGCAACCCAGTGTTTACAAAAAAATATATAATGTAGAATTATGCTAATATAAATATTGTTTTGCATGTAATTAAAGTTATAACACAATTATTTAGTTTTTTCAATATGTAAAAAATACAGGGCAATTCAAGTAACATAAAAAAATATAGCTCGTGAAAGTAAAAAATAAATTAATATTAAAAAAGGGTATTAATATAGCCCTGTAAAGGGGATATATCGTGAAATTATATAATAATTTATTTTAAAAGTGTAAAATATGATAATGCCAATCTCCAATATAATTAAAAATGAGATAATAAATCCTCAGATAAACAGAAGAATTTAAACAGAATTATTGCTTCAAATGAAACTAGTATGACAAAGACAAACACGATTACCATTTCGAAGTGGCAACATTGAGCTGCCCACTCTTATTTTATAAAAGAAAACACAAACCATTATAGCTTCATTGTACAAATCTTCAGATACTTCGAACAATTTATCTAAAGCTCGTCGCTGTGCAGCCATGATCCTGTCTATCTGTGCGACATTAGCCATGTACTCCTCTCGTTTGTACCGTGTCCACTCTTTCTGCAATAATGCACGTGCTTCCGTTTCTTCTGCTGTAAGTTGGGGTGGGGTTCGTTTGCGTTTTCTATAAAAAAATAAAATAAACTACATTATGTACAATTTCCACCACATTAAATAGTATTGGGCAGAATATCTTACTATAGGAGAGAACAGATGGAAATTTAAAAACAGTGTTTGACGGTGCAGATTGGGAAAATGAAGCATGAAATATCCAACAGTAAAATATGTGGATGATTTCAACTTTGCGGATTGTAACTGGATATACTGGAATTGGGATCAATGATAGTGACATAGAATGATGGAGGCCTAAATGATGTAGCTTTGGGCAGAACCGACTGCTAATGATGTTATAAAATTTGAAATACTATCACTTTCTTATTAATATATTATTTTCAACTAATGTTGCTCAGATTTTGTAATCACTTCAAACTGAATTTTTGGCTTAGAATTTTGGGGTAATGTCTGTTCTATTTTATAAATCTTATGTTATTAAACTATAAAGCCATATAAAGTAAAGTAAAGTAGATAAAGTTTAATATAATGATTACTTTGATCAGCAGAGCATTACAATAAATATATCCTCAAGTAACAACATCTGTCTGCCGAAAGCAAACATACTTCAGAATGCATACTTGCCAGTTACAGATAGGGAGATATATTATAAGGATTTTTTTTTTCTTACCAACTGCTCCATGTCATAGTACCATATTTAATTTAATTACATCCAAGAAAATCACATAAAGTTTACACTATAACAATGAGCAACAGTGAAATTTATCACTAAGAGGAATTTCTTTCAGGCCACCATTAGGTGAAAGGGTGCCGAAATAATAATAGCAAAGCTATGATGGAATAAAAAATTATGTTAGTGTAAGTCAGGGGTAAAAAACATAGGACTTTTTGATAGTGTCCGACCGAAAGTTCGGTTTCGGTTTCGGTTTCGGCCGAGTTTCGGCCAAAAATCAAGTTTCGGCGGCAGTTTCGGCGGCAGTTTCGGTTTCGGCCAAAATTGGCCGAAACTTTTGCCGAAACCGAAACTGATTTCGGTAGTTGTCGTACATGCTTGCCTAGCTTCGTTTCTCGCGGCAACGCTTTGACGGACGCTGGCGGCCCTGTTCAGGATTCGTGCGCCGTTCGCATTGCTTTTTTTTTTCGAATTTACGCTTGTTTGTTGACCGGGAAAGGTCTTCACAACTTAACCGGGCGGGTGGGCGAACACTGAGGGTGCTCAGCCGGCAATTTATGGGTTGGGTGGCAATGCAAGGGCACCCCTGTGGGTACGAACCTCGACTTGGACCGCCAGGCAGAAATACGAAACCTAACGGTGATCTACTAGCGTTTCGGAAGCGACTACCTTGAGAAGAAACGCCGAAAGAAACTCAAGGCTGCGTCGGAGTGTAACTGCGTCGTTTAGACGACAGTTGACGGTTCTAATTCGCAATGCTCTATAGCAACACAACTTAGTCAGTGCGTTATCACCCGACGTAAACATTCTTTAGAGGTTATGTTTTGATGCAACTGATTACATGTAAGTTTTTGTTTCATTTTTTTACTTGACCACGTTGACTTTTATACTCGACCACGTGAGTTTCGGTTTCGGTTTCGGTTTCGGCCGAAACTGAAGCCACGGCCGAAATTTCAGTTTCGGTTTCGGTTTCGGCCGGAAAACCAGTTTCGGTCGGACTCTACTTTTTGATGCTTAAATGTAAAAAAGAAATAGTATAAAAAGTGACACTAGCTAGATATTGGTGACATTTACTACAATTTTGCATTCATTTATTTGTTAGACATTTGTGAATCCTTTCATATACAACTGAATATTACTAAATATTACACAACTTGACAGTTACCCTATTTGATCGAGGAGATCCAGCGGAACTTCCAATTCATTAATAGGCTTTAATTGTCTTGCATTTTTCTCAAGCCTGCGGATTTGTTTCTCAATTTTCTTACGACGCCTTTCTTCACGTGCTTTAATGATTGCTGGATCCATCTTCTTTTTTTTCTTCATAGGTTCTGCCCTGATAATATTATTATTAGTAATAGTTAAAAAAATAGTTTTTTTTATTATTTATATTTATTAACAAAATATTTATACTTAGTCTGGCCATAAATACTGTTACAATTAAAAATAAACAAAATATTATTTTAGAATTTGGAACCAGCAATTTTTATCTGATTTTTCATTGTGCTATCTTATTTTCACGCCAATATATTGTAAAATATTTTGTTATATGAAAATGGAATGGGAGATAAAGAGAACTGAACTCTGTAACTGCATTACATAAAGTAGGTATGTAGCCAAATACAATTTTTAAATTCCTCCATAAGCTTATAGCTATATATATTAGTCAATTATTTGTGTACCAGGGCCAATTGATAGGTACAATGAAATCTCCTCTGTGACAGAAAAAGATAGGTCTTTGTAACAATATTTATGACAAAACTAAGTATAAAAACTAAGACTAAGTAGATGGTTTTTAAATGAAATAATCTTTTTAGAATACAAATATATCATTAAATTTCAATTATCAATATAGTTGTACTGAGAAAAATAAAAATAAACCTAAATAATAAATAAAGCATATGTACATTATTTTCAGGTTCATTTTAAACTGCATGTATGTAACATGGAGATAAAATAAAATAAATGTTACTAATTAAGCTACAAAATTAGTTTTGCCTTGGTCATACTGAGATGTTACTTAGGAAATATGACATTTAATGACACAAATAATGCACAAACTAACTAAAATAATTAACTAGTAGTGTCTGTGACTATTATTTGCGTGGAATTAGTACTTATGATAATAATTGTTTCAAACCGTAATCTTTGCGTAAATGATAATATAAATGCCATCCATTATTTCTAAAATAAATTATTAAAACTACAAAAAATATAAAACTCAATTAGTACTAATACTTGACATTAGATATCATTAGTGTCTATTTGTTTTTTTTTTAAAGAAAAAAAGTAGAGAATACAATTTTTGGGTTAAAAGAAGCCTTTTATGATACAAGTTTAATAGGTTGCTGAAACTAGTAAGAAAAACACACACAGGCAAGCATTCTAATAATTATAATCAATGTTTTGGAGCGCTTTAAGAAAGGCTCATTATAATAGTTTTCTTATTATATGGTCCATATAGGCTACAGTCAATTATACTTTTTTTATAAGTATAATATTATATGTATTTCAGCCAAAACATCAAAACAATTATTTCATATCATTTTGTTTTTTTTTTTTAAGTAACATATTAATTACAAGTGTAAAAACATAAAGTGCTTACATTTAGAGTAGAAACCTTAAAACAATTCAAATTGAAATATTAATCAGTACATTAGCACAATCATTTAGTTTAGTATAAAAAGGACATATCATTACCAAAGTTGTTCTGTGACTCTTATTTGTACTGCTGCTGTCACGGATACATTTCTTGTATTCACAGATAATTTTCCTGCTGGACATATCGCCAACCTACAAATCGAATTTAATGTTACTTAGGAAATCAACTATAACACTATCAATAATAAAATACGTAAAAAAAATGAATGGGTAGTGAAACTTTACAACACTAATACTGGGATTAGTAAAATATAGTAGATAAATTATGTACAGACTAAAGAAAATAACAAATATACGTACAAGTTATAATTTTCATTTAGGAAATTAATTTACCTGGAAAATTGTCGAAGTAAGGACATTTTCATGTAACGAATTATAACATATATTACTAACTACATAAAGTATTTAACTTTTAGCATATATACCGTAAAATAAAAAGTATTATTAGCTTTTAATTCCCTAAGTTAATTCCCTATTTCTCGCAAATACTCGTTTGACAGTTATTAAACAATGTAGCCAGGCCAGAATAAGAACATCCCCAAAAAAAATAAAACAAGATTCCCTAAAAATATTTTAAATGTATGATTCTTAAATTTTTTACAGGTTAAAATTAAAGATGACGTTAAAATGTAAATTATGTAGTGCCTACTGAACTAATATTTTTTTTTTAATAATGTATGGGATGTCAAACATTTATTGAAATATGTATGAAATGTTTATCGTTTACATTGCCATTTCTAGAACTTATTGTTCTTATAACGAACGGTATTTAAATCAAAATAATATGTATTTTCGTGCAGATTCTTCTAATAATATGTCAAGTTAATAGTTTAAGTCTTTAAATCATAGATAGGCAAAAAGTAATTTAATTAATAATTAACAATTAGGATTAAATTTCGTAATCGTTAATCATGATTACAGATTAACGAAATCAACCAAAACAGTAATAATTTTCGGTGATTAAGGATTATTACTCTGTAGTCGGATTGATGATTACATGGATCCATGATTATTTTTATGATTACTTTTCTGTTTGATACGTCAAGCGTGCTGCCTACTGCAAAGTGGCGCTCATCTATATTTATTTATATACAGATACTGGCTAAACTGGCGAACTTAGTACCACACAGTTTTAAAACGGTAGGGTGATTACCCGAACTGGGTTATAACCACAGTACATAAATGTAAAGACCAACATAGTAACTCGCTTCAATCTGTCTAGTTTCAGGATCCGTTTATTTGCTTTAAGATGCTTGAGTTGGTAATTTGATTGCCGATACCGGGTCGTGGCCACAGTACACAAGTGCAAAGACCGTCATAGTGACTCGCTTCGACCTGTCTACTTTCTGGGTCAGTTCTTGTGCTTTCAGTTCTGCCAAGTTTCACTAGGGAGTAAAGCACACTCGTTGTCCCAAGCCCGTAGAAGGTCCTCATTACCAGAAAAGCACCTCCCTTTTAGCTTCATTTTCACATGCAGGAACAGTGCAAAGTCGTATGGAGCAAAGTCTAGGCTGTAGGGAGGGTGCTCGAGAAGTTTTAATCCTGTCGTGGTCAAATATTCAGTGTACTATTGTATGTATAATCGAGTACCTATATATTTGATAAAAATAAAATACTTAACCAAAATACTTCTTAGATAACCACATTTGTTTTAAAACAAAAACATAGTTTTATATTCATTGCATAAGTTTAAATGTATTTTAAAGTAATATTTCTTATATAATCTCCGGAATTATTAGATCTTATAACTCATAATTCACTTTCACGTCCATATTCCGTAACGTCATCAATTAATTCATTCATTACGCATTATAAACCCGTTCCTCAGCCACCTATTTGATATTACCTATATATATATATGTAGAAAGACTTTAGTTTTTTAAATCATTTATTCAGCACAATTGAAATTACAGGTACAGTTTTAAATATAAATATTTCACCACGACCGTCACTACAACTCATTCTCTCCGCCATTCGTATCTATCTCCCTCTCTCCTATACTTTCTATCCCTTTCACACTCTTACACTGTTCTTTATTATTTTATATTATAAGCATCATATGTTCCATTTCACTCACATTCCTACATATATATATATTATTTATATATATATATATATAAATAATCATTTAAGAGGTACTATATGCATACACAACTAGATAAAAACATTAGGCTTACGCGATATATCTGTAATTTTATGTATATATAATTCCATACATCGATTATTATCATCGCCTCCAAAAAGTTTTTAGCGATAAATCTGTATGCGGTTGTAGTAATATGAACTTTATTCAATTAAACAATAATTATATATTTCAAAATAGTTACCTAATATACATATGTGTACACGTTTGTGCACGCTAATCTCAAAAACGGTTTAACCAAATTGGATGCGGTTTTTACTAATGTATTGCAGAAAGTTTCAATCAAAATTTAGCATTATTTTTTTTTACAATAAAATGTAATATAAGGTTTTTCTTACGACAAAAACAGACAGTTATTTTGACTAAAAGTAGTGTCGTTTATTGATGTTCTGTGATAACATCGCAGCGGAGCCGTATGTATCTGTACAATTTGTTGAAAACTTTAAGATAAATCACTATAAACATCATCCATTGTCGAGTATTAAAAGTCATTAGTAAATACTAATTGTGTTTTGTATTTAAATGTTGTAATTTATGTAAAAAAGATTAGATAGCAATTATATTACTTATACAAAGATTTCGACAAAAGAAGTCGTGGGCAAACCTAGTTGAAAAAAAAAATTTCGCCAGGTGCCGAAGAAGCTGGCCCGGACTTGCCCTTGGCACTCGGCGGGCGAGAGAAGGAACACCCCGGGGGCTTTAGTCGGTGCAAGTCCGACACACCGGGGAGTAGCCCTCACCGCCTCTCGAAGGTCCGTTAGGGATTTCCCCCAGGTTACCAAAAAAGACCTAGTTGAAAATTAATCTAGTAGGATGATTATGATTATATTCTGCTTTAAAGGTCTTCAAATATTTACAAGGAGAAAATAGCATTAACTGTAATATTTCAAGTATAACTGATATAGATAACTAGTGTAGGTTATATACATCTTCAATGCATTCTACGAGGTGGTTGTAAAGAGCGGCGATCAGTTATCTTGCTCACCCTGGATCAGACCCAGCGTGATGATAGAATAATTTGTATAAGAGGGAAGCTCTTATGTCTCTAAACAGCTATAAGAAGATTATAAAGCAATCACATTAACAAATTGCTAATAAGTTGCACAACGTAAACGCCGCAAATAAAGTAATGTTACAATATCTTGACATTTAAAAAGTAGAAATCTAGTAATACTTCAACATGAATATGTAAATGACATCGTTTATATAGTCAAACAAAACACAACCAGTATCCTCAACACGCCGTAGTATTTAGCATGTAGTCATTCTTCACTCGGTTTCGAGAGTATTGACATGTGCCCGATGAGCAACCTTCGGAAATTCCGACATTTTGACAATTGTTGTTTTATTAGTATAAAGTTTGTGAAATGACTATGTATATAAATAAATTAGACTTTACAACAAATATTAGCTTAAGTCTAAATAAAAGTGAAGTGCCTCATATGGATATTTATGCAGCATATAGAGCGACGGAGAAAGAGCAGTTGATGGCTTACAAATGGGTAGCCTATGTTATTGGATCACTTATTGTGTTGAGTAATCTTGTTGTAGTGGTATCCAGTGGACTTATTTTAAGAAAAGGTAATAGAGTACATTGCATAATTCGTACTCGTGCTTTAATCTTTACCGGTGTCTTATCTCAATCAATATATTAGCAAAGAAAAACCTATGGTGGTAAAAGCTCTTGGCTA
The DNA here is from genome assembly GCA_036320925.1 of Automeris io. Classification (NCBI taxonomy): domain Eukaryota; kingdom Metazoa; phylum Arthropoda; class Insecta; order Lepidoptera; family Saturniidae; genus Automeris; species Automeris io. The sequence continues at coordinate 3,862,348 of JAUDJH010000018.1, forward strand.
AGGCTTAGTTAGTCATGAAGTTATGTAATGCTTACAATTTTTTAAACAGTCCATTAGATAAATATGTATTAAAAAAAGATGTTTGAAACAACTCGAGAAGTTTTTTTTTTAAATACAAAAGTATTTTAGGTGCAGACCAAATTTTGTGTGTATTTATTACCTATTTACCAATAATGCGGGTAAGTTTGATTATATATATTAAACCATATAAGTAGATAACTAATTATATCACAAAAATAGTTATAAGTAAAAAAATGTTTATTAAATTTATTATTACAATGAAATAACAAATTCTAAAAAAACTTTAACCACCTTAGACACTTTTACTTGTGCCGAGTAATCGTATGCTTCGTCAGTGCAATCAGCTTGAATTAAAACAAAGAAAAAAATAGGACCGTCACTCTACCGTAATTTTAACATAAAAACAGAAGAGAGCTATCGCATTTCCCGCAACTTTAGCATGTATAATAAAAAATATTACTAATAATAAGTTAGGTGCATGTATCCCACACACATACACCTAAAATAGACTTAAAAAAGAAGAAAAAGTCTATATTAAAATATATAACCAACAAAATCTGTAAATAACCTAACGGTAAATAAAGAAACCGAATATTAGTAATTTTTAAGCCACCAGTCTTTAAAATTCAGGTCGGTATTAAGGTTCACCATTTTATTAAATTTGTCAGTTTGTAATTGCAGTATTATTTGTTTATACAGGCATCACATTGAAACTACTTAACTGACCTTGATGAAACTTTCGTTTTAATATTATATATTAGCAATTTAAAACATGATCACGATTAATTAAACAAAACTGGAGAAAGCTTGACTAAACTTTAAACAGAATCGTTGTTAATGTAACAGGTCAAAAAATTCGGGTATATTTATTTATAGTCTCTATATTATTTGTTTATTTTGGTGGTAGGTCGATTGCCCGAACTGGGTCATGACCACAGTACACAAATGTAAGGACTGTCATGGTGACTCGCTTCGACCTGTCGCGTTTCGTGATCAGCTTGTGTATATCCAATAACTCATATAACTAGAGACCGTCAGTCGTGGTATGCGTGGGGCGACATGACGACGAAGACTATCAATGGATTTTCATTCTTTGATGGTCGTTTTAGTTTTTGGACTACACTGTACTTACCATCAGGTACTCTCTAGTCCCTATGTCGAGCTAGTGCAAAAAAAATAGTTTAAATAATATCGCTAAAATAGAAAAGAAGATACAGCTTCACCTCTTCGAATTAGACATCACACATCACTAGGGAAGTCAAGGGTAGTTTTATGTGTAAATCAGAAAAAAAATCAATTGATTAATGCTGACAAAACTGAATAAAAAAAAACTTATTATATAGAGCCTTTACATTATGAAAATCGGTTAAATAGACACAAAGGTAGAATTCAATATTTCTGAAGCTATGCTACAATCGCGAGTTAAAATGAAAACCCTTCATTTACAACATTAAAATAGTCATACTATTATATTTAAGAAAATACTTCTAATTAAGGACGTATATAGAAAAAAGTCCGACTAAACGACTAAACTAAACGACTTAAACGGGATTAAATATTGCCACCGTAGATGAAGTCGCGGCCCCGGCGTAGGGAGTTGACGGCCCCATCGCCCACCAGTTCGCTGGTGCAGTCAGTCCGAGTCGCTGGTCTGAGTCCGAACCAGTAACTCGTCCTTACCTTTTTTTTTCCTTCCTTGTGCCCTTTCTCACTATTTCTTCATCAAAAAGAGAAGAGAAGTGAGGAGAGCCTCGTTATTCCCACCCACACCCAACCTCTCACATCTTACCACCCCTCCCCGTCCTTATTTATTCCTTTGTTCCCACTTCCCGGCTTCGTGTGTTAGGTTTTATGCTAGGATTCTTATGTTAGGTTATGATAGGTTGCATGTTTCTTCTTTTGTATTCCCCCCTTCTTCTCTATTGTCTTTGTTCTTCTTCTTTTCTTCCCCTTTATCTACTCTTCCCCCTTTTCTCTTCGTGTTTCAACTCCAGATGATAGAATATCAATTTGATGAATGGTAAAAAGATCATGGAGGTGCAGCTAAAGAAGTCATTACCCCAGGAGGGTACCGGCTGCTCCGCGACCGGAGAATCCCTCCCCGAGTCAGAGCTTCCCTCCGGCTCGGGCTGCCCCACGTTCTCTGGGGGGGGGCAAAGTTGCACAAGGCGGTAAGGCCGACCCCCCTACCGCACCGACGACCCTGGCATCCAAAACGAACCCCGAGAAAAAAAGTCGAGAGCTCCGCGTTTCTGTGGAGCAAATCGACTTGATGGAGTCGGACAACTCGGCATCCAGCCGAATGTCCTATAAATCCGGCTCGCTGGAGCGAAAGCGATCCTATCGCTTGTTCTGCTCGAACAGCGAGCCGGAGGTAGATGTGCCCGCCAAATTTGCGGCGGTCCCCGAGAAGCGTAGAGGTAGGCCTCCCACAACCAGCAAATATGTCGGCCTATGGCAGGCAAAAAAGGGCGCAATGGCCCAAGAAGAACGAGTGAAGGAGCGGCTCGCACAGGAGCAGCTCCTGGAAACAGCGCGCAGTGTGCGCCCTCGTCTCACGTCACGGTTGTCAGTCACCAACTCCGAGGACGAAGGTAAAACCGCGTACGCCGCTTGCCAGCGGATCGGCCGTAACCTTGACGTTCTTGGAGATGGAGTTACCAAGTCCAAGAACATCAAGGGGACGGTCGTCCACGACATGAAGGCCGCCATAGCGGCCATAAGGGATGACGTGGAGGTCGTCATTAGGAGCACGGTCTCTGAGGAGGTGCGTAAAGTCCACAAGGAGAACGCCCGCCTCAGAGACGAGCTTTGAGACCTCCGCGAGGACATGGCCGCTATACGCGCCAGTCAGCGAGAAAGGAACAGGCTGGGTCTTTTAGATCCGACCCCCTCCCAAGGAGAGACAAATACCCACGGCCTCGAAGACATGCGTAACACGCTGAACGAGGTCGTGGGGCACATGAAGGGCATGCGGCAGCGGTTCGAGGCGCTGGAGAATCAACTCCTGCGCCCGCCGCTGCAGCACGAAAAGGCGTCCTACGCGGCGAAGTCGGCCGTGCGGAAGCCCCGGCCGAAGCCGGCCGGCGGCGCCGGTGAGGACGCCTCCATCCCGGACGTGACCGGGCCAGGGCGGAGCTCTCACCCCGACCCCAAACCCTCCAAGGACAAGGGGAAGAAGACCCGCCCTGCGCCCAATTTAGACTTGGACTCGGCGGCGGAATTCCCGTCCCTAGCAGATCCCTAAGACGCCGGCACAAGCGCCGGTGGCTGGCAAGTGGCGGGCAGGGACGGGAAGGCCGTCCGCCCTAAAAAGATGAAGAGGGCACCCCCAAAGGAGGCCCCCAGACCAAAGGAGAAGCCGCGCAAGCGGCGCCGCGCCCGGCAGCCGAAGACCGCTGTGGTCTCCTTCAAGCTGCTGCCGGGTGCGAAGGAGCGAGGCACCTCCCTAGAGGGGGTGCTTAGGGCCGCTCGAAAAGAGTTGGGTAGGGCGATGTCCGACGTCGGTGCCGAAGAGGCTTACCTCAGAGGCACCTTGACAGACGCCCGAGTTATCCACATTCCGGGCCCCCGCGAGGAGGCCCAGAAGAAGGCCGACCGCCTCTGTGAAAGCCTTAAGGCTATCCTCCCAGCGGCGGATGTCAAAGTGTCCCGGCCCGTGAAGTGCGTGAGCCTTCGCGTGTCGGGCCTGGACGACTCCGTCGTGAAGGAGGATGTGCTTTACGCCATAGAGGCGGTCGCCCAATTGACGGATGAGCGGACTTACCTGGTCGAACATTTAAAGGTCAGCGAGGTCCGCTTCGGTACTTTCGGACTTGGTGTGTGCTGGGCTACTTGCCCAGTCGACGTCGCCAATTTGGTGATGGAGCGCGGATTGCGGGTGAACGGCTGGGCAAAAGCCCAGATTCGCCTGACAGAGCCTCGCGTGCTCCGGTGTTTCCGCTGTTTGGAACCCGGGCACGTGAGCCAAAAGTGCAGGTCCGGAACGGACCGAAGCGGACTTTGCCACCGCTGTTCTAAGCCGGGCCACAAGTCCCAGGAATGCGACGGGCGGGCCTATTGCTTGGTGTGCGCCGCTGCGGGCAAACCTGCCGGCCATCGCGTCGGCAACCCAGCGTGTGCCGCCGCCAAGAGGCCCGTCCGCAAACGGAGAGGGGTCGTCTACCACAGAGACGCCCAAAATGCCGCCCCCGCGGCAATGGAGACACAGGAGGAATCTAGGATTGCTCCTATGCCGCGGGAGGAAGACCTCGCTTCGGCTCCGCCGAACTTCTTGCGAAGTCCTTCCTACGGAGGGTCGGGCAGTCTGGCTGAGGGGCCAGCTGTCTGACAATGCTCCGGTGATGTAGTGTGTGGTCCCACACACCACAAGGCGGTGGGGAGGCGACCATCTACCTCCCCTACTTTCACGGCGAGCCCGTAATGGGGCGACGCGCAGGGCCGGGCTCTGGGAAGGCGAGTAGCCATACCCCTCGGCCCTAGAGCGCTTGACGGACCACCCCGGGGGTTTTAGTCGGTAAAAGTCCGGCATACCGGGGGGTGGCCCTCACCATCCCCTGACGATACATGAGGATTTCCACCGGGTCAACAAAAAAAAAAAAAAAGATGAAGTCGCGGAAGAAACGTCGAATAAAACGTATTTTGGTTTATTCATATTTATTTGAGTTATATCCGTTTCATAAACAATTATACTCTTAATTAAATTACTCTGAATACGTCCCTCAATAAAGATATTTAACAGATGCCAGTCAGTTCTTTTCAGTTTTCAGTATATCTACGATGATATTTTTCAAACACCAGTAAGGTTTGCTAGCATTTATGAAAATCCAATAAATCTCAGGTAATATTTAGTTTTGTAGCTTAATTCGTATTATTTATTATTTTTTCTCAAAATATTACGCCTTTTACATTATAAAAGGAACAAAATATTATGTGTTAAATCCTAAATTTTTTCGGTGAATATAGTTTTGTAGCATTTCCCACGCTTTACTTAGCATTGACAAGCAGGTTTTAGAAATTATACGACACAAATTACTTAATTGGGTCTTATGTAAACTTTGACACAAGGCAAACACTTGCCTTTATAAAAGAATGTATTTCTAGTCTGCTCTCGTATTTTTTATTATCAATGAAGTAAGACAAAAAATTATCGTCGACTATAACATTGAAACATTTAAGTCCTTGGGTGTCATCGAACAGTTAAATACATAAATAGACATCACTCGCAACATTACCAGCAAATTTTAGACTATGGTAATGGTATATACTACAAATAATTATCTAAATATATACATCTTTATATATAAAGCAAGGTCGGTTTGTTCGAACACTTATAATTCGAGAAAGGCTGGATATAATTTCATATTTTTTTTATTTGTTATATTTGTCTGCGTGCGGAATAGCAGAATAACTATTAAAACACTGGAAAATTGCTGAAAAAAAATCATTTTCCCATACAAAATGTTCATGGGCTTCGTAACTGTCAAACATTTAATGTTCATCTTGTCGATACGGTAAAATATCCCCTCAAATTAAAAAACGCATTTAAATAAAGGTTTTGTATCAACAAGATATGTATATCCCCAATATTCGGATACTGGCGTTAGGCGTTTAAATTTTAAAAATTTAGAATAATCTCTATAATATAAAAATGAATCGTTAAATGTGTATAAGCGCGAAACTCGAGAACGGCTGAACCGATTTGGCTGATTAATTTTTGTTGTGTTTGTTGAAGTCTGGGGAAGGTTATTACGGAGAGAAAAATTAAAAAAATTGTCTGAAAAAGTCTAAAAACACCACTTTTTTATATTCTCATACAAAAGGTTTGTTATAAGTCAATTTGAACTTTAACACCATACCATAAAGTTTAAATGTTTGTGGACGGCTTCCGGGAAGGCAAAACAATTATTGAGTGACGTATAAATATTAATGTCAATATTTGTCAATTTTTATACATATAGCATTAAGGCCAGGTTGCTTCAATCAATTTTCAAAAAAATCTGACGGGGAAGCTATTAACATTAAAAAAAACAATGTGACTTTGTTTTAGAGAAATAGGGCAGAATAAGGTCTGCCGGGACAGCTAGTATAGTAATAAAAAAGGATTGACATACCCATATATTGGTTGTCACATATTCACGCGTGCGTTTAAAAATTTATTTTGTGTAAACTAACGAAAATTTAAACAAAAATTTCAACTCGAAATAATTATTATCATAGCAAAAGTACTTCTTCCACGCGAACGAAGTCGCGGGCGGAAAGCTAGTAGTAGGATATAAACCAAAATCAAGGTTAGAATCAAATGTTTCGCTGATTTTTTGTTAATAATACGAGCAACACAATCTTAACTCGTCTTTATAACTATCGATAACTGCGACAAGATCTACTTACATATTTTAAAATTTATAGAGAGCCAAAAATATTGTTATTTAAAAAAAAAAACTTAGGATTTTAAAAGCTTAATATGAGTAAATCACGTATAAAATAATAAAATATAATTATTATTTCTGCTTCTGTATATTATGTATTTTATTCTGTATATTATGTTATAATACATGACAGCATTATTATATTTTAAAACCAAAGAAGTTAAAAAATCCTCGTACTAACTATATTTATTCAAAGAAAATATGCCTGAAATATTAATTTTTAAATGAAAGAAAAAATATTAATGTACCTTTTAATTTGTTAGGTACATACATTAAGCTGGTTTATGTTTAATCAAACATTTAGCACTTCTGAAGTGCCTAAGTGCTCATAAAATATAACAAGTAGGTAATAATGCTGTAACAAAATCGAAGTTTCTTCGATATGACTAAACATAAATTGTCCTCGTCATTGGAAATAACTATAAATAATGGTCTCTCAATAAACTATGTTTAGTTTTATCCACACTAAAATTTTCTCTTGTATTTAGAAGGTAGAGCTCCCATATACGAAATTTAATACAAAGATCATTTCTAAAAGAAGCACACTATTCCCTCAATGGTTGCTTTGCTTCTAACATACGGATGCATGGCTCTAATGTGTTGTTTTTCTCACAGGACTTTCAATTCAATTTAATTTGTATCTAAGGATCAAACTTTTAAAAAGAGCGATTACCAGAGTTTCTTTTCGGTTCTTCTAGTTGAGCCTACGATCGTAACTGGTGGTAGATTCATGTTATTGACGATGAAGTGCACAAAATTTGCCTATTTAAATAAAGTTATTTTAATGGGTTTACGTCACTGAGCTTTTAGGAATTTTTGTAAACCATTATTGTACCAAATCCATCTGGTAACAAGGAAAGTGGTAAATCATACAGAACTGGTCATTTAAGTTTTATTAAAAACTTTTCCGTCCCACTACGCGGAATGTACAAGCAATGTGGTGATTCATTAATGAACAATAGTTACCAATCGCGAATTAGCCTATCAAATGAAATTATAGTTGCTATTAACAAGATATAGGTACAGCTTTTGGAATCATAAAAATAATAAGACATAAGAAGTCTGTAACGAAGGCTTTAGTATAGTAAGCACAGCTTAGAACGACAGATGGCTTGATCAAGACGGACAGACATTAGATCGTGCGTCACACAAATCCAGGTGAGAACGGTGTGTGATGTGTTCCCGCACATCGCTTCAATACAACACATGAACGAGGACTCTTTATACTACTCCTCGTATACTGCAGAGTAGAGTAGAGGTCTGCAGAAAGCCAGACGTCTCCGTAAGCTGTGGAAGTTAACAAGGCCGTACCCTTGGCCCCGGCAGATGGATAAGAGGCACAGCCCAGTGGTAAGTCTGGCACGCCGGAGCCACTACCTTTACCAAAAAAATGCAGACACTAGATCTTAACCCCTTCCAAGCAATCGTTCAAACGTTAAATGGGAAGATTTATATTCAACAGTGAACATAACTATAATGCTATTTAATGTCCATTAGAGTTATTAACGTTTACTATATGTTTAACAAAATCTACGACACCCGATAATTTACATTAATTAATTTTTCTAGGTCAGCAACCTAAAAGCACATATCTACTACTTGGAAATGTTTCTTTAGCAGACACGATTATTGGACTTTCACTTATATTTGGAATGATTGTAGACAACTGTATAAGTGCAAATGTAATGTGTGTATTTCAAATGGGTAGGTACAATGACATAAATTAAAAAATATAATGAAACTGATATTTTCAACGTAATCACCAGTTGCAATTCTTCAGGTACGCTCGTGTGCCCAGCCATGGTGTCCATTTTTAGTGTTGGCTTCATAGCTATCGACCGCTATTTCTACATCCTCCATGGCTTGTATTATCAAAGATGGTTCAACACTAGAAAAACGAGGATCAGCATACTCTGTATTTGGATGATTAGTAAGTAGATTGAATAGTTTGTTCATTTTATTTCATCAATACAATTATTCTAAACTATTATCCTCTATTGCAGGTATCACTTTAGGATTTTTACCCGCAACAGGATGGAAAAACACAGAACTTATTCTTACTCGTTGTTACTACGTTGCTTTATTTCCTGGGGCCTTGATATTAATAAACTCACTTTTAAGTATTATACCGATAGCAGTAGTAGCTGTTTTATATACAATTATTTTAGTGAAAGCATTGAAAAATGCAAATAGTATAAAAACAACAATTAAAGTAGATGCAATAGGTAAAGACACTCACTTAAGAATGTACCGGGGAACTATAAATGAGAAAAAAATAATACCATCTTTCAACAAATCTAATGAAAAAAGTAATGCAGTGAATATTGTAAGAAGTGCTTCTTTCAATTCAAATAACAATAATGGAAACTCTAAATTAAAATACGGCTTCTTATCTGTTAAATCAAAAAGTAATGATGATATTGTCAATGGTAAACCAAACACGGCACAAAGTTACTACGACATAAAACAAAATAAAGCAGATAAAACAGAATATGAGTCCAAGAGTAGCATTTATACTATTAAATCCAATAATTATTCCAATGATGTTCTGTCAATAACATCAACGAATAGTTCTGAGAGCAATGTAAATAGGACATCTATTGCTCATCGAAAAATTAAAGAACCGAATAAATGGCGTGCTGTGACAATTGTAATGCTCACATCCGGGAGTATAATATTCACTTGGATGCCTTTTTTTATAACAGTTATATTTTTTGTATTTTGTGAGGAGAAATTAACAAACCCAAAGTGTATTCATATTCGAAATCTACTCGGAGGGCCTGTGGCAACATTGGCTTTTTTTAACAGCTTATTAAATCCTTTAATTTACGCATGGTGGCACAAAGGATTTAAAAGATCTATTAAAACATATTATCAAATATATATTAAAAAATTTTATAGACATAAGTAGAGTCTAAGAAATGCAGTGATATTGTTTACAGTATTTTAAAAATAATTATTCAACCTATACTATTTCTAATTTAAATTCTGTCTCATTGTGTTCAGATGTTTATAAAACTCCTTTAATACAATAATTATGTTGTAATATTATTTTTTGTTATTTCTAATTATATGATAGCTTTCGTCGTCTTGGGTTTTTACAATTTTCACAATCCAAAAAACAATGGCCGTATCGGCGTCAGTTGTGAATTCTTATCGATTGATATATGGTATGTGACGTTGATTTTTTAGCATTATTTTAAACAGAATATCAAACTAACTCTAATGATAAATTAACTGATTGTCAACGAATCTTTATCCATTTATAATTTTTATTCTTGCGAGCGCTAAACAAGCACAATTGAATTTCACTACCATCGTCTGTTTGTCTCTTAAGCAACGAGAGAATCAGTATTCGTTGAAAGAGCGCGCTTTATTATTGACCACATCATCACTTTTCACCAGGTGTAATCGAAGTCAAGGGTAAAGTTGATTTTTTTATTTCTAAAGAGGCGAACTCTCACATTATAATAACAATTTATAGTCACGCTATAGCACTTTCGGCGACAGCAGAGATGCATTAGCGGCTTTATATACTTTGCACTTGCCTACCATATATGTCGAGTATAAGGTTACCAGTAGCGCAGCTGATCGCCTTTCTTCAGAGCTCTTACACATAACATTTCTATTAGATGCCGTGAAATGTGGGTCTCCTCAGGATGTTTTCCTTCAACGGCAACTATGTGGTGCCTAAATCCATAAATTAACGGTAAAAACCAAAGGTAGGGATTCGAACCAATGACCATTCTCATCTGCGCGCCGATTATTCCTCAAGATTGTCACAAAACTTGTAGGATATTTATTGTCAATATTTATAAGCAAGAAGACCAATGCTAATAAGAATTAAGTTTGTGAACAAAAAAAGAATTAATGACGAACAAGCGTTTTGCGTAATTTGGACGTAGAGGATTGACGTAGTTTACTAATGGCAATCTACCTATCATTATAATCCAAACACTGTTTTTCTTAAGCATCATAGTAGATGACTTGTGCTAGTCCGAAATACAGTACTCAATTTTTTTAATAAGCATGAACTATATTATTTAGATACATCCGAGTTGTCATATGATTCTAGAATAATAAGTGTATATAAAAAACTTTAAACAAAATTGATTACACGTAATAAAAGTTATTTAGGTATACCAATTAATCTGTTACTCATAACTAGCTAAGAATTTACGTGTTTTATGATTTGTATTATTTGTCAAAAAAAATTCACATAGGTACCTAGTGCTATAAAATTAAAGCTTGAAAAAGTGAAAAAAAACACGTTTTTATTACATTTTATATAAATAGATAAAAATAGATAACTTTAATTTGCTTCATGTATTATAGTTAAGCTATCTCCTAAAGATAGAGTCACAATCATAAGCACTCAAATTCGGACATAGGCTCTACAAAGTACAAACATCTATTCTGTGGGAACATCAAACCAGCGACCTGTGACGTAGAAGCTGAGCTTTCAACCCACACACGAACTAACCGTACTTAAATAAAACCACAAGATACAATAATAATTTAAAAATTTAACTATATGTTATCTCTATAGAAAGAAACCAATGACGTGAAATTAAATAATAATATAACTGGCCCGATATACTGTATTATGTCGGTAAGAATATGGCTCGTTTAAAAGCATCATTGAAACACATTCATATGAAAGAATAAATTTATTTATTTTAACAATAATTTCTCAGCACATTACATAAGGTCAATTATACACGAAAAAGAAAATAAAATAAAAAACTACAATGGCAGTTACGAAGTTACACTTGCATATTACATTTTGTTGGTGTGTTTTGGGTCGCTCTACAGTATGTGAGTGGACAAGTGAGTGTGTTGTGGGTGAGTATGTGTGTGTGCGTGTGTGTATGTGCTTATTATAGTGTTATATGAGATTCATATGACTGCAGTTTGGAAATAATAGTTAAGGCTTGATTATGGGTAAAGTGAAACGTATCAATGTCATTAAAGTATTTATCATACTGAGCGCAACATTTGTAGATGACGGGAGTTTTGAGAATAACAGTAATTTGCTGCACCTATAATGGTATTTATAAAATAAGTACATTCTTAATACAAGACTTGTCTTTAAAAGTAATTTTCTCGAGCAAGTGGTAGCTATGTAGTTATACTTGAATCAAGATAACTTTCCATTCATATCTTTTAAACAATAAAATTTACAACCAACCGCTACTTATAATCTTAAAGCCAATAAAATTATCATATGATTGTAGATAGTCAACGTTTATTATTAAGGGATTATAGGTAATCGAGGGATATCAATATTAAATGCTGCAACGAACTTACTGGAAGTCAGTGGGCAAAATGACACGATTGTTGATTTGCGTATTGCTGGTTGGCGGTTCCTTCGTGCAGGCAAAGCACGAGCAATATGAAGGGTAAGTACTTATATATACACTGTTTTACTAAAATAAAACATATAGGCTATCACATAACATCAGTCCAAGATAAATGGAGAACTGTGGTGCTACCTGCCTCTAAACATTATGACCACGACTGTTCTTGTTCTTGCCCGGTTTAGTTGTGAAGGTCTATCCGGGCCATCAACGAATTGCATAATATGAACAAAATAAAAAACATGTCTGTTCTGTCAAGAGCATATGATTGAGAAGAATAGTCATCAAACATAGGAATATTCGGCATGAAAAAACCAAAACAAGGTAAATGTTTAAAATGACGCACACCGTACTTAAAGCAAAATTTATTGTTTCTTCGAATACGTCATGTAAGTAGGTACCTACAATGAATACAAATAAATAACCATGAATAGTCAGCATATTATACCAGTAAGTAGTTTAAATTATGCAGTCATTTACTTCTGTGAAATTTATTTGAAATATATTTTATGAACATATTTTACTGTAGTGGCGTTCAATAACGAATAGGAAATTAACGCAACTCTCAGAGGAAATCAAATATAATCTGTGCTCTAAATTTGTAAATTTATCGAAATAAAAAAATTTAAATCCGATATCAAAAATTTTGCTGTAACTTGAAAAGTAAATTTTTTCACCTTATTTAAAACTGTTTTTTTATCCTGTTTAATTTTCAGGCACCAGCTTTATAGAGTAGCAGGTCCCTCTAAAGAAATCGCAGCTTTGGAAGCAGAATTAGATATTCTTTCGGCCAAACTTGCATCTCGTAGCTCTTCTGGACAGCTAGAAGCTTTAGTGCGACTGTCTCCCGAACAAAAACAACAATGGCTACCATACTTCGAGCAGAAAAACATGGCCTACACGAAGATCGTCGACAATCTGGCTGAGTATGTATCAGTTTACAAACCTATATTCCTGATATTATATTCTCTATCACCCATATAAAAATACTACTTTTAAATATTGTTCATCGATACTCATATTAAATTTTATTTTCAGTATTCTTCGTGATGAAGAAGCAATGGTTCAGCGTTCCAGAGCCTCTGCGAAACGGAGTGGTAAATCAATCAGCTTCGACGCTTACTACAGACATGACGAGGTATTACTCCGAAATACACCACTGTTTACTGATATTGAAAATAATCTCACGATTGTCGCTCATCTAATTCGAAAAAGACCCTATACAAGATCAAAAATGGAGCCTCTTTACTAAAGAAATATCGCGTTTCATCTTCGCTTAAAAATCCCAATTTTTGTAATAGCCTGCTTATGAGAAATACGGTATATGTGGAGACTAAATTAACAATTTGCGTTAAAAAACAGAAAGCAAGTCACTTTGAGCAAACTGTTTTTAAGTCCATTTCTAACGTGCTGAAATCTCACGTCAACTCTTGCAAGTACAATTAGGAAATATAATGACGCGCCAAAATGAAGCCAAAAAATGTTCTTAAATAATATATACTCATATGTATTCAGCAATCTATAGCATGTTGATAAGTCGTCTCTTGATTTTAATTATATTATACCGTTTCTTTGTTATAACTATATCATGAAATAGTCCAGATTTAAAGAAAAACCACGATAGAACTAGATCATAATGCATGAGCTTACGATAACATAGGAAACATGTTGCTTTACTTTTATCCTCGCGTTTTCGATACATAAACATGCAATGTATTTCTTATTTCCATAAGATTATGGAAATAATTATAATAACAAATAATAAGGTATAATAAATAAAATAATTACAGTATGGCAAGATTACCATACTGTAATAAAATGAGATAGATGACAGGACAAATGAAAGGTTTTACCTACAAATAACTATAATTTCAGATCAACGATTATTTGGACTCATTAGCTGCAGCTTACCCGAACTTAGTGACCGTTATCAATGCTGCGTTAAGCTACGAAGGCCGACAGATCAAATACGTGAGGATCTCTACTACCCGCTTCGAGAATCTGCGGAAGCCAGTCATCATCATTGATGCTGCCGTGCACGCAAGAGAATGGGTCACGCCACCCGTGGCACTGTACATTATCAACCAATTAGTCGTCGACATTGTAGACAATAATCTGACCGACAATATCGACTGGGTCATCATCCCGGTCGCGAACCCTGATGGCTACGAATACTCCATCGATGAGGTAAATCTTGATGCCTGTAGTATGAAAGCACTTTAAACGTGATTCTAACCACGTACGCGATGTCATTATCATCATGACCCGGTCTTAGGTTTCTGCTTGATCTGCCTAATTTGTATCCTTACGATGTTTTATGAAATCATCAAAGTAACAAAGTAATCTGTAACGAAATAAGGAAATCTTAGTTGTCTTTCGGATAAACAGTGACGTGGCCAGTAGGTAAATGAAGTTTAAATATATCTTCGTACGTCATTTATAATCTATGCATATATATATGTATAAAACTGTCCCGACAGACATTATGGAGCCTAAACTACTGAAAGTAGAAATATGAAATTTAAACATTGGGTTCTTTTTATAACTTACGCACATACTGGGGACGGTTTTTTTTTCCATTTCACCTCTAAGAGGGGAATAGGGGTAGAAAGTATGATTGACAATCCATTAATTTTGAAGTAAACACTATAAAAACTAGTATAATTGACGTTATAGTAAGAAATAAAATAAAGACTAAGATAAGGGATGTCTACTGGACCACTACAGCTAGTAAAACAATATGTAAGCTAATACAATTACGTTTAGAATGATTCGTTTCAAATTTATATTTTTCATTACAACTATTTTTGTGCTCCAAAAATGTGCATATAACAGTAAACCCTAAATGATGGGCACTCTTCGCCCAATGTTATTGTTAAGGTCATTTCCGACCACTAACGTATTGTCATATCGAAAAAAAAAGGAAAGTATTTAATTTACAATAGATATATTTAATAAAAACTTTGATTTTCGGTTCAAGATGATTTGGATTTTATTTTAGGACAGAATGTGGCGTAAAACTCGCTCAAGATCTCACGCTAACTCCGATGCCTGCCCTGGAGTCGACGGAAACAGAAATTTTGACCACTACTGGGGCACCAGTGAGGCCAGTGCCAATCCTTGTTCTATAATCTACGAGGGTCCTTCACCGTTCTCGGAACCCGAGATTAGGGTCATCCGAGATGTTGCACTCCAACATCGAGATCGCACAGCTCTTTATATCTCAGTGCATAGCTTTGGCAACATGTTCTTGTATGCTTGGGGCAACAATGGTAAGAGTTATTTAGTTAATATCAATATTACTATACTTATATCTATAATATAAAAATGAATCGCAAAATGTCTTGATAAGCGCAAAACTCGAGAACGGCTGAACCGATTTGGCTGATTTTTTTTTTTTTGTTGTATTTGATGAAGTCTGAGGAAGGTTATTACGGAGAGAAAAATTTTAAAAATTCCCTGCAACTGTCTAAAAATAACACTTTTCTGTATTCTCATACAAAACATTCGTAATAATATTTAAAAGTCAATTTGAACTTTTACACCATACCATAAAGTTTAAATGTTAGCGGACGGGTTCCGGGAAGGCAAAACAATTGAGTGACGTATAAATATTAATGTCCATATTTGTCAATTTTTATACATATAGCATTAAGGCCAGGTTCCTTAAACAATTTTCAAAAAACAGACGACAGGCCAATAAGTTTTGGCAGAATAAAATCTGACGGGGAAGCTATCAACATTAAAAAAAACATTGTGACTTTGTTTTAGAGAAATAGGGCAGAACAAAGTCTGCCGGGACAGCTAGTACTCTATATAAATCACAACTATAGTAACATATCAGTGTTCCATCCCTTAAAAGGTATAATATGGGTAAGGAGATCATTCAAAACCAGGCAACATATAAATAGCCATCTTCAAACATAACTTCTTTCGGTAATTTCAGTTCTGTCGAAATCTGAAAACATTTTAAATAAATTTCATCATTACAAGTATAACGTTTTTAAATATTTAAGTAAGTCTATAGAAAGTATAGCAACCATTCAAGTTATACAAATACAAATTGCTACGAAAGTCATTAGCGAAGGCAATTAGCGACATTTCTCTTTTTCGCATTTTACGACTACATAACGTCAAAAAAGTTTCATATTTTTGGAATTAACAGCTGATAAAATATTAATTTATTATTCTAATCATTTTATTATTAAAGATCTACCTAAATAAATTAATGTAAAGAACGTACCTATTATGCGAGTTGATACTCTTTTGGAAAAGAGGCTTAAAGTTTATAGTGGAAGTACACTAAATTTAATAGGTACATAGATAAAGTATCCTTCATGCTTTGTTTTTCTTAATGTTATGTTTAATCTTGCAGCCACTCTTCCGAGCAATGGTCTAACTCTTCACCTCGTCGGTGTAAGGATGGCTGAAGCTATAGACGAGCTCGCGTTGGAGAAAGCCGACCGCTATGTGGTCGGTAATGCTGCAGTCGTTCTTTATTTCACTACAGGAACATCTCGTGACTGGACCCGCGCTATAGGCATTCCTCTTACTTATACTCTAGAACTCCCCGGTTATGAGTACGGTTTTCTCGTTCCACCGACATATGTCGAACAAATTGTCACAGAAACATGGGCTGGAATAGCTGCTGGAGCTCGTTACATACTGTCAACTTGGTAATTTATTTACAAACAGTAATATAGCTGAGTAAATGATGATGAGAACAAAGTTGGACTTTTATTCTAAACTTGTGTTAACCTTTCAACGTGCTTCATTAATTCGATATTGTTAGAATATCTTTTTAAATTTAGAGCTAAAGGTGACTGAGGAGTGCCCAGCCTGGGTTGATAACCGCAGCTCGCTTGTGGCGAAATAGAGAACGATTTCATGCTGCCAGCCATAGTTCGCACAATACTTGACAACGAGAGTTCATTAACGGGTGTACTACAAATCAGGTAGTCTATACTTGCCCGAAACGAGGAGGTCGAGCGGTACTCGTATTAAGAGACCATATCCACTCTGGTCATTACGGAAACGTAGACCTGGAAGACAGCGGATGACTTTCACGCATGCTTACTTGTGCAACCCTCCGCCCTAACACTAACATAAGCAATGGTACTTGAGGGTATCCATTGTCCATGTACGAAGAAGACCAGGTGTGAGTATTGACACATGCTGCCTATTACAACGGTTTTCTGGAGAGGGCCTACTCCACCCACCTCCATTATTTGAGGAGGTTTGAGAGGAACGGTTGCGTGCCGTTGGGATAGGTCGCCCCCACGGACAGTTTTCACGGCGTGATATAATCACCCAGTGGTTTCAAGCAGTAGGAATTTGACACAATCACGACCGTCGTCCTCAAGGCGACCGGAAAGTCCTTTGATGAATTTTCCTCTAGTAAATAAAATGTTGCTAAAGGTTATCGATGGGCTTTTTATTGCTGATGATCTAACAAGTATAAATATGCAAATATTGTTAAACATGGGCTCCTCGTTTTTACCTTTACAGTTACACCGTATCGCAAATATTTGATTCGCTATACAGAAAACTGGTTTCGGATTATAAACGGCATGGACCCGCGACACTACAGGCCTAGACCTAGAGGCGAGGGAAGTCGGGGCCCACGGCCTGTATGCCTAATTTTAGGGTCGGCAAACGAGCACATGGCGCAGGGTGCCCACTAAATAATATATGTAAAAAGAGTGAGCCGATCTCTACATAAAAAATTGGCTCAAATTGGCCCTTTGGTTTGATGTTTTAAAAGTTATCTCAAAAGTCTCATATATCACTGCCACGTCTTAAGTTATAACATACAAAGTTAAAGGTCGATTTTCGCTATTTCGCTTCTTATCTCATAAATTATATTCAGATTTTCAAAAAGTTGTAGAACACATATAATAGAAAAATAGCGTTGTAACCATTTTTTGTTGGATTCATTCATATAATTGAAAAACAAAGGTAAGAAGATTGTGGTGGGGGATTCAGGCAGTACTTTTAGGCTCGTCTCGAAAGATTTCAAGATCTGGGACTGCGACACTCAACATATATCGGTAGCTTAGCCATTGGACCATTAACTTATAGCTCCTTACGAGCAGGTATTTTAATATCTACTTAAAACATGTGTAGACTGTTTACAACTTCCACGTTGTAAGAAAATCCCAATTCCATTAAGCAATACATTCTCAGAAATAGTCACACGACCACAATAGAAATTGTTGTACTAACATAGCCGCATGTTTAAGTGTCTATTTAAAATGACACAATGATACGAATCGACTATTAAATAGATAAGGTACAATAGCTCAAAACTGATTGGATTAACGGTTGGTGTCTGGTCCAAACTCAGTCTATTGTAAAACAGATTTCATAATGAACGGACGAGATATTATTCATTATTCACTTTTCATATATTTAATCTCAAATATCCAAGGAATAAAATTCAGGAGAAGTGTTACAACTGTTCGTTATCCATATTATCATTTATTGATGACCTTGGGAAAGTGTAAAGGTATACAATATAGATAGTACTGATATAATTTTAACAAATTAATAATGGTTAATTTTTCTTAGTAACCAATATTTACTAAGTAACTTGGATTTTAGACGAATCCTCATCATATCATTATTATTATATTCTTGTAAGCTTTGCAAAGAGTTCGTACTCGTTCCTCAAATTTTGGCTACATTAGAATTCTGATGATTAATGAATGAAAGAGTGGAAGAATTGAGTGACTTTAAATATAATTTTGTATAGTGTTACAGGAAATCATATTTTTCTACATTATTTAATTGACTAGACTCCCGGGACCTAAGCATGTTTTTTTTTTCAAGTTTATGTTATACATCATACAGGATATCAAAACGCACTCAAAAGTGTTGGTACAATTTGTTAGAATTAATTTTTAAATATATTTATTTTACAGAAAATTCACTTTTCTATGAACAAAAGGTTTGGCCTACCTTAAAAGCGAACAAAATTTTGGATATATATTTTAACAGCGGCAATCGTAAGTGTCTAAGCAGCCGTGACTTTTGGTTTGGTTAATTATGAGAAAATCCAGTCACAATTAATTACTGCAATTATTATTTCTCTCCGTGTTAGATAGAAATTCGCCGAGTATGCTAGTTATTAGTTTATAATAATTGCGAAGTAAGTAATATGCAATACTGGATTAAGCTAATGGGTTTCCTTTTTTTTTTCGAATTTACGCGTGTTTGTTGACCGGGAAAGGTCTTCACAACTTAACCGGGCGGGCTAATGGGTTTCCTGTTGAAAATTCTATACAGAGGTAGATTTTGTGCAACAAGTTCATAAAAAAATAGTAAAACAAGTAAAGAATAAAAAAACATTAATAATTTCCCATTGTATCAGGCAAAATCATTCCACTACGAGTAAAAAAAGTAATTGCTGAGGGTCTCGCTCACCAAGACGCCCTAGAAATTACCTACTACTTTTGCTGCTTGCCTTACCTATCCCTGGAAGTATTGAATGAAAATCTGGAGGTGTAAATAATAACTTTCATTTTCAGCATCCATTCGTATATCGCGTGTTGAAATCGAAATTCTTATAAACAACACAGACAGCTATGCAGATTCCGAAAAAGGAGTTGGATATTCAGATTTCAGTGCTGCTCTATTCTTGCCAACAAATATGGCAGTCTTATGTTACAGTCTTAATATATATACATGTTTTCTTGAAAGCAATGCTACCAACAGTCCAAATTAATTGGGCTAAAATTAGGTATGAAATAAAACAGGATAATAATAAAAAAATAAATCTTTAATTCAATAATTTGCTTTGGTTTTTAGACAATCAATCAAACCATCTATTTTACCAAGAGCAATAATATAAATGCTTTAACTATTCTTTGATAAAGATATACCACGATAAATAAAAAGAACCCGCTAGAATAAAACGACGAATGAGGGCCTTCGCCAGAGGCTCACTTCTCTGATCGGATTTTACGCAAAGCAGCATATTTAAGGAAGGGCGTCGCTCAATATCCAGACGTGTGCGGTGTAAGATCTATTCCCACACACATCTCTCCGTTTTATTTTCACTATTAAACGTTATTTCTTTATTTTATAATATGGTCTTAAGAAAATTATGGTGCTATGTTATTGCTATATTTTCTATTCTTTGGCACATGCTATCAGAACATCCTCTTCGTCTTAAATTAATAATATCCCTCTTCATCCTCTTTTCTTTGCTTAGAATGTACCTTTGTCACTCTAAAACTGAAAACAGTTGAAATACCTGAAGTTATATTAAATACTCAAATTATGCATCAGAATCGGTAAAAATCATAAAATAAACCATAACAATTGGAAATAAATATTATTAATTATACATTTATACCTACTAAAAAATTTTAGCGGATCAAAATATCTAATGAAATGTAATATTATATCCGTGTATTATATACATATCTGTAATAATAAATATTACTATCATAGTGGTGATTGTTTAATTAATTAATCAATATTTGGGATGCGTTGTAGACTGTATACTTATAAAAATGTATGCGTAAATCTGTTTATAAAACTATCAATGCCAACTGACAGCTGGTGAGTAGAACGGAACGTCATACAGGGTTGGTAGATTGGCGTTTTGTTTCCAAATTTTGGAGGAAAAAAATGGTCTTTGGTGAATGAAAACATTAGAAAATAAAAATAACTAAAATACATATCAAAAACTGAACTAAATCGATATTATATCTTACGTCTTGCTCGTCAGCCTGAAAATGAGAGAATTATAGAATTGCAATTGTCAATTGTACTTCATAACAATTGCATCCTAGATGCATAAAATATGTCTCTATTGTAAAATTGTTGCAAATGTTTAATTCAACTAACATTTGTGTGACGCATCTAAAAAAAAAACAAAGTGTAGGCAAATTTAATTTCTTGTAACACTAAATATATCTTGATCTTCTTAAGAGTAAGCGTAGCATTGAATTTAACATTTATTTTATATCCTCATGAAAAACAAAAAGTTGTAAAACAAGATATTTTGGGGAAATAATCATATGAATTTGAGGAAAATTAGAAACTTGATCTAGTAACCTAGATGTCATGTTTATTTACGTTCGCCAGTCAATCGTACGCGGATTACAATAGTTATTACGCACAAAACGCGAAAAATTCTCAGTGTGATGACCTTTATAAAATTCTGAAAATGTTGTGGTATTTACCATGGTCCGAAAGCATCAAAAAGCGAGCGTGTAGATATTTACTACAACGATATCTGGGTAATTTTTTAGAAGAGAAACTGACTTTGGATCAGCTGAGTGTGGATTTATACAATGGTACTGGAACTGTTTGCAATGTTATCCTTGACTGCGAGGTTTGTTACACTTTATTAATCTTTTTACATTTTAATATATTCATGTTCATATACGTGCTAAGGGCCCCATTTTATTGCTTATGTGATATCACAGTTGCCAATAAAAAATGCGCACAACGTAAATGAATAACACGTGTTAAACTTGAGTTTTTAAACAAAGAAAATTATTACTACTTGTATCACAACTTATGTTTTCGTCACCAGTTATCAATTGAAACAAACAGAAAATGTTATCCTTAACAATCCTAGGAATTTCATAAATAATAAATATAATAATATAGTGCAAGTTTTAATTTTTTAAATCTAACTTAATCTGTATGATAATGGTATTAAAAAAATATTTTTCTTTTTGTTATTATTTCAGTTCATTTAAAATAGTGCATTTTAACAATTAGCTCATTACTTTTGAAATATCCAAATTTGTATAATGAATGATATCTAAATTTGTACACATTTTTTTACAAAATATAAATGTTTGTATGTGTGTTCAAAATATGTTTTTATTCACTAACTGTCCTACTGCTATTTATACTAAATATATCTTTGCTTACAAAGTGTTCTCAAATCAAAAGAATCTTATTGTTGCTACAAAACTAACTCATTAGTAACTATTAGTAGTAGAAGTAGTAATAAATAATTATATGTGGACACAAAAGTTTAGCTACCATTCAGATAAAATCTCTATCAAACTGAGAATTCTGTCTGTTATATTACTATGCTCAGTAATGTTATTATTAATACATATTCTCGCCTGGTGTAGTTGTGACGGTCTCTCCGGACTGCCAAAATTTGTCCTGTCGAAAAAAAAACATATTCAAATGTCTAAAACCATTTTAATCTTATACATAATATTTATTTATTATCTGACAAACAGTTGAAATAGCTGGCAATCCTGTATCCTACTAAAAGTGGTGCTCATCCCATACAAGCATAACAAGAATTATACTTGGATCTCTTACAATTATTGATGTAAAATCTGATAATTACCAGAGTTTGAGACTCAGTACAGATTATATTAGATTTTAAGTGGATATATTTATTTAACACCCAGGGATAATGAGATAATGCTTTTATAGGATGCATACCACTAACTACTTTTCCATGTTTTTTTAATAACTTGTTTTTGTAATTGCGACAATATTTGTCCAAGCAGTTTTTTAAATTAATGTTTTTGTTTTTGTATTTTTATTGATTATTTTCATATTATTCTTATAGTAAAGAAATAAAAAAGTATTCTATTTCCTACTAAATTATTTATTTTTAGGCTCTCAATGGATTGGGAGACTCCCAAAATTGGCCTATAGAAATAGTGGATGGTTATATGCATGAGATCACGGTTACAATACCGTGGTCAACTTTACTTAAAGATGACTCAGTTGTGGAGGTCAATGGTCTTTCTCTTACAGTACAGCCAAAAGTACGTGCAGAACCAGGTAATACATGTAATATTTAAATTATCGAGGCAATCACCAAAGATGACTTGTAATTTTTTTTTTGTTTACACACTACAATGTAAAATGGTTGATTAGATATGCTTCTTTATATAAGAGATTACAAAAAAACAATAGGCTATTCTTAATTTAACATCTGTAAGGTGCTCCTCCATTTGGTTGAATATTTAGGAGGTGTAAAAATTTACAACTAGAGACAATTCATTTTCCTTTCTCTGCTTCTATAAAAGTTATCATGTAGAACAATTATGAATGATACAACATTTCTTAAGAAAAATATCATTTAGTCTCGGGATATAGAAAAGCAGAGTAAAGCAGATGGTAATTTACCAATGACAAGTCACAATACACTTTTGAACACTGAGTGTGACTACATAGATCTTGATGGCAAGTCCCAAGCATTTAAAAAGTTAAGTCTAATTCTTGAAAGGCTTGGGTTACAATTAATTAGACTTTACAGTGAATGCAATCATTCTTCTTTACACAAACATCTCTCACATATCATATCACATATGATGATATTAGTAGCTTCACCATGATGAAACTATTGTACTATAGCACCCCTCTTGGTTAATTTACACACATAAGAGTTGACTTTTTCAGTATCATCAATGTTGGAATCCATGTGGTCTTCCATGTCATCCTCCATGCAACTGGCGGCTGAGTGTCTGCGAGAGGAGGATGGTCCTCAAGAATCAAATCCAGTTGAAGGCATAGAAATGTTTGCGCATGCAATTGATTCCAGTATGTTATATTAAAAATCAATTAAGGGTCATCCTTTTTAATTCACATTGCTAAGGAGTGAAACACACCTGTTTTGTTTTTCTATCATCATAGTACATCATTGTGATTTGTGAATTGTATTTAAACAAATCGATATTATTTTTAATATTTTTAATAATTTTCTATGGGATATGGGGCATATCTAGCAGTGACAACATCAATTATGATATTTTATTTAAAACATGTAATATTACATTTGCAGTTTTAAGCAGAGTAAAAGTGAAATTCGTGAACACTAAGGTAAGAATAGAGCATCTCCCAAAAAATGGCGACAGGGGCATTGCTTTAGAGATTTTCATCAAAAAGTAAGTAAACTCATGGAATTAAATCTGTGTAGTCAGGTAGTTCTGTTTGGCATAAGTAATAATTTCAATTAATTAAAACTTGTTAATGATGAATAAAATTATGTTTTGTTAATTAAATATATAAGCCCCAAAAAAAATTATTTTATAATAAAAAAAGTAATATGATTAATCTAAATTTCCCTACGCAAAAGTATATTTTAAAAAAGATGTTTTTATTAATGTGTCTAAACATAATAAATTATTTAAAAAAAAAAATCGTTACAAAGCGGTAGTTTATTGCCAGCTGACACCCAAACTAGGACTGCCTGTATATTGAGTATCAGTTTTAGATGCGTCACATAATATGCTACAAGCAGTTACACACAAAGCAAGTACCCAAGTTACACATAAGGCAGGAATTTTTCTAAAAGTGAATTTAACATAACGCATTACTATTGAAAACTGATTACAATACTTTAATTTCATAATATTTATTTCAATTATTGCATACATTGAAAATAACTACTAGATTTCGAATTATTCCAAATAAAATGGCTATCTAAAAAAAAGCACTAATACAAAGATTAAAGTATGTATCTTCCTTGTCCATTATTGACCTCTATTTTGATAACTGATTAGAATAATCTCAGCACGCACAATCATTGGCCTTGGTAGCGCCGTCTGCCGTATACGTTCTGAATTCATCGAGAACTTACTCTACATTAATTCAAAGTAATTTAAATATATATCGTATTGTTTGCTCTTTTGTAATTGTCACTACCAACAGAATGTTTAAATTATTAAAAGAACTCAATATATTTTGTAAAATTGTATTTTTATTTCAATTATGGTTGATTTAATTTTTATTATTTGGTAAAAACGAATATTAATAGATATTGTAGTTTATACAATTTCGTACTTAAATATAAAAATAACCACAAGGATTTCCAACCCCCAATAATCAAGTAATCCTGTCTATCGTTACGCTATTTCTTGACTCTGTTGGGGTAGGCTAAAAATGTTGACTGCTACTTCTCCATCCTTATAAACCTATATAGCTTAGTTAACATTGAAATCCCCATTGAAACCAACCTAATTTCGATTTTGTAGGTAAATCTAAATTTTAACTCAATTATAACAAGATAATATTTATTTTAGCATTGATTATTTTGACGAAGCTGGTTCTGAACCATCACCAGAAATGACTGAACCTGAAAAGACAAAAACATATGTAGTAGCTACATACACAAACAAAAAAATAAAGTTCACTGGAGTCACCTTTTACACTGACGAGTTTCCTTCAAAACTACGCACCATGGCCCGGAGTCTGATCATGGAGAAGTCATCATCATCGTTGACGGACAAAACAGAAGCCAGTCAAGTTGAAACGCCAGATGTAAACTACCAAAGCACGTTGTCAGATGTATTCTATGAAACCAGAAGTGTTATATCTACTATAGAGCCAGATCCAGTTGAAGAGATACTGACTGAAGCCAAAGTAAACACAGATGCGCGAGAATTGTCTCCTGATGATAAGTCACTCCAGCCCGAACCTATCTTATTCGCCAAGCTGACGGGGCAGCAGGAGTTGGCGTTCAAAATAAAACATACTGAGGAAGTGGAAGGACCAAAAGTGGAAATAAAAATTCTGTTAGGGTCTCTAATTGTGTTTATATCACCGAGACAGATGCACACGCTGACACAATTGGTAGATGCATTAAATCAGCCACATTTAGAGGATACAAGGTATTTTTTTGCAGTCAATCCCAATATTGGACCTTATTATGGTGGTTTTGTAAAGATTCCACAGCACAGCCAGTGGATACAGCCACTAATGTATTTCTCTTCACCCCGAAAGAGATATGGAGTTGTAGTATATATAGCTTCCCATATAGTATAGATTTTAATACAAATGTAATTTATTGTTCAAAAATGGGGTATTGTTTTGATTTTTAAAATAGTATTTGAATGAAATCCACTAATATACCTTTTGTAATATATTTTTTTAATAATTTTATATTCAATATGATATATAGTAATGTTAATTTAATGTGACTATATATTCGAATATATATACATTTAAATTGAACTGAAATACCTGTGTTTATTTTTATTAATTTTATGCAAATTTTATATTTTCTGTTTCTTTATGTTAAGTAATTTTTTAGTAATATTCCTTTGCGACCGAGTGCCATGAATATGCAATGTAAACCAATGAAACCAGCGGATTTCCAGCTAATAGAGGCGCAACTACTTGGAAACTTTGAAAGGCAAGGCATTAGGCCCACCATGAGCGGTTGGTCTGGACCCAACTATGGTGAGATATTACTTCAATTTATTAAACAGATAAATGTAATCAATTCCAGTTAATATTTAGGCAACATATGAAAAATTAATTAAAAGTATGTTCTTGGTATTATGATTTGATTGGTTTTGATTGTGGAAACTACGTTGATTGATTCCATTATCTATAGCTACTAGAAATTACTTTACATTACTTAGATATTCTGCCAAAAAAGTGTCATATTTGACCTCTACTGAGTTGTCCGAGGCTTAAAGGTTTTGCAAACTTGGACAGATGATAACGACCCCGAAGCAGATAAGTTCCACCCAATGGTATCAGGGAACAACCAAATGAGCGAGAGTTTATCGTCCATCGCCAGCTCGATGAGTGCCAGTATGACGTCTAGCATTAATGTGCCTACAGCACAACCTAGGATCAAGAGAAATAAGAAAGGTTCGTATTTTCTATTTTATAAATTACACAATTTTCTGTACTTTTATTGATAGTATTTTGTAAATTGTCAAAAAACATTAAGATACAAGTCGATTGCTGACAGTCGCTCTTCGGCCGTGGCAACCCAATAGCGGCTGTTAGGACGCGATATACTGCAATACATAATAAAATATTATAATCTCAACCGACTAATGGAGAGGGCTGAATGCTCTTCCTGCTTAGTTTGCGGAACTCTAGAGGATGTTTTTCATCTTCTGGTTGAGTGTGACCGGAGCGAGACTATGAGAGTGGACATGATGAGTAAGCATAATATAAATCCTTTCGACGTAGGCATGTGTAATGGAATCCATACTGCACCCACTTGTGATGCAACTGGATCCTTGTTCATGTTGCTGTTGAAAGATTTGCAGAATAATTTAGTGTTGTATTATTATTTATAGTATCTTTATTTTAGTAAAATTCTTCTAGTTAAACAGGGCTGGCGTAATCACATGTGTAATTAAAGCCCTAATAAAATTATAGATTAAAAAAAATAGTATAGTAAAAAGGTTAGTCTGTCGATCTACGAATGCCAAAATCATAAGGTTATCTTTATGGAATAGAGAATAAAATAAAAAAAGAGAAACATTTAGTTATTATTTAAAAATAAAATGAAATTAATTAATTTTTATATTGTTACAGTGCCACAAATCGACGGCGATCCAACGGCGGAAGTTTCACATGTGAGCTTGAGAATCGCATCAGCTTCGTGTATTCTTATACATAAGGTACGTATTATATTGATGTGAAATTTGTTTTTATTATTATTTTAATATATATATACATATACATGCTGTTCCGTATTCGAATAAGTGTGCGGACAACTTCGATTATGCTCTGGCAACACCGTACGGGTTGTCAATTGAGTTTTGCTCTCGCTCGAACCGATCCGCCGAGTAACGACATAAAACATACAAATATTCCTAAATACAACGAAATATTCCGATTCCAAAGTGTATAAGTGTGCTTGGAAGATCCTCAAAGACACCAGTATCCTGGAGGAGAAGCAGGGGCCCCTGAGGAGTTGGCGATCTGGTGATCACGGTAAGTGAAACTCTTTAGGCAGCCCGTGCCACTTGCGGAGCTATCGAAGTACCGTACACATGCATTTTAATGTTTTTTGTTAATGATTATCAGTGTAAATTTTTTTATAATGTATCGGCCACTGGCTACCCTATAAATAAATATTAAATTGTGTATGACTGACATAATAGCTTTAAAGTAAAACATGCTTTATAATTCTAGTAAATATTCGCTACATTAAAAGTTAATAGTGTACTATAGAAGTATAACGTATATGTTTACAGGATATTCTAGTCCCAACTCTAATTGGATCAGATTGCATATCACAAGCCAGCTCAAGGAAAATGCAAGAAGTTGCCAAAGAGTTCTTTGAACGATTACCCCCGTTTGTAATGAACGATAGTGACGTATTCAGCTCAGTCAATGCCGCAATAGATGTTGCCACAGAAAGAAATCATTTGAGGTTCACTTTTATTTTATTAAAAAAAATGGACATATTATATAATTATTTATTATTATAACATATTGTTTTATAATTCCAGTTGTAATTAATGTTATAGTAACACTACTGAGAAATAATTACCGCTAACTAGCTTGTGATTAATGTATTTATTGATTGGAAAGCTCTAGAATAGTTAAAAACAAACATGGCTACACTATCAGACTTCTAAGCGTGGCTTGCGCCTAGTTTCAGGAACGCATCTTATATTTTAATACGCTTTTAAATACAAATTAATCATGATTTTAGTTTATCAGTGTCTTGAAATTTAAAGAGCGTTTCTGAAAGTGGACTTTCGTTAAAATAATAATGACACATTGGCGAAAGTCTTAACACATTATAATATTTTATGAGGCCCTAAATTCAGAAACTTACATTAATTTTAACTCGTCGTTTCGATCGCTTCGCACCAATTTAATCATTAACAGTTTCGAAATGTGTATGTGACGCAGTATGTCAAAAGTTCGAGCAGATATTATAGTAAGTGTTCGCTTATAAGCCTCGATAAAGTAAGAAATTATATATTTTTTAGACATTTAATTATATTAATATTAGAATTACTTATTACAACAATTAATTATATTTAATAAAATTTTAGACTACTGACATCAGAAATAACGGTGGATGGTAGCGAGAAAGTGACTTCCCATGGCAGCCAAACAGATTGCGAAGCTGCCATTAGACATATGTTAGTACGTGAATGTCTCTACTTCCCGACCGCTGATGCTGACGAAGGCAAACCTAAAAGCTATGATTTAATACGATTTGAAGCAAAAGGTATTTTTGTACAGCACTTAAAATATTTTGGCAACAATTGATTTAGAGCAATTATTTTTCTTACTTTATGCCCCCGTCGTGGCTTGTTGTATATTCATTATCAAAGCATAATCATAAGCAAATATTTTGTGTAATTCCTTAACTCTGTGGTATAAATCCGAGAACAATGTTATTAAGTTTCATGCTATCCAAAGTTTAAAAAATCGTATAAAACATAAAAATATTATATTTTTTATTCAAATATGTATTTATTTTTATATTTTACTCCATTAGAAGAAAATGACAGTGCTAGTCAGAGAAGTGCAACCGCACCGCGAGCGAACGTGAGAATTAATTTCAAGCAAACCTCTAAATATGTTCGTATTTCGGGAGAAAAGAAACTGCTGTATCCTACAACAGACCTCGTGTAAGTATATAGCTGCTCTAAATAACTTTATTTAAGACTGATCCTATCTTGTCTTTTATCTTATTCATCGAATAGCAACGTAAGGCCATAGAGGGTTTTCGCTTTAAAATGATTCAAGCCAATAATGCACTACATTTTCGTTATACTAGCACAATCTAGAGATAACTTTTGTCAACAGACAAATCCATCTCCAGCCACAGCCATTCTACCAATTTCTTGATACCATAATTATATTAACGTAGTTATTGAATAAATATATTTTATCATCCGACCTTCATAAGTGATATATTTAAAAACAGTCCCCAGAATTGTTCATGCGGGAATCACTTACTCTAAATTTACGCAACTTGGAAGCCTTTACTGTTAGTTTGTTTACATGTATACATTTGATTATTTCCACTCCTACATAAACTTCTATAATATTTGCCGCTTAAATCTCATATCGCGAATCTGTAAATGTAGTATAAGTAACTCTCAACAATTAAAAGCGACATCTTACGAAAGACGATTAACAATAGCTGAAGACGCTTATTACATGTCTATATCCAGTTGTGGGCTAAACTGAGCTGATAATATTATATACTGTATATTGCAGTTAGCGTGACACATCCGACCACTCTGGCAACCGCCATAGCCATGTCCACTTGATTTGCCGTGATTTGACATTTATTATCACACTCATCTCCAATTATTTGCCCATAAATCCCATAAAAGCATTGTCTTGTTATACTTGGACATTTAATACATATATTGACTTAAAATTTGATCTAATTTGGATTCTCAAACTTTAACAGTCAGATGCATAATCATTTTTTTTTTCAATCCAGATTTAAATCCTTATGTATCATTATTGCATATCACTACATAACATTATCCGTAATTTAAAGCTTAAATTTAATGAAAGGAATGGAAAATGCGATATAAATGTATTAATTATTAGATTTTAAGTTAACATGTTTATTAAATGTCCAGATAAAAAAGTTAATGCTTTTTATGCTTGTATGGGATGCAGCGTGTCACGCACACAGTTATATTTAGTTTGATACGCTACAACTATCATTGCAGCTTCAAATGTACCCCATTCTACTTAGACGTAGAACTTACGTTGATAGAAAGGATGTCTGCGACTTTCTTCGGTGGCCCTAGCACGCCTGCAAGCAGCCCCACAATGGCCGTAACTGCGCAAAACCAACTGAATTTCTCTCTACAATGCCCTAACCTAAACGCTATATTAAGGTAAGAATAAAAATTAAAAAATATTCATTTGGCACATAATATAAGTAAACTAAATTCATAAAATCGGTGACTTACCAAATCCTTTGATATTCATTGAGTAATATATATTGTGATATTTTAGTAAAAGCTAAGCAAACTTAAAGTGGGGTCTATAAATGTCAGTCTAAGGTCGCATGCGGTGTATCTCTTTTATAAAAATATAGTCTTACTATGTTATATTGTGCGATGTATAATTAGTTTCTGCATAATGCGGGCTTATCGCAGATTTGTTACTTCGGTAAACGAATGAATTAATTGTATAATTTGAATACTGCCGACAGTAACGAAATAAAATAAATAAATTATCGTATTGAAATATACTTGTGAGCATTTCGACAGTTAGATGTAAGAAACCTAAAACGCTTTACAGATTCCCAATAGCAGACCTGCGTCCGGGCGTGAACCGTGAAACGCGTCGAGTCAGGCCGGATTACTTAGTGTTTAAATTTGAAAACGCCACGATAAGCTCGCAGCAAATTCCAAGCGCTCGACCGCTGCCCACTACAATCAGCTTGAATTGTACTGCCCTGGACCTGTTTTACCACGTAAATATACTTATTAGTGAAAAAAAAAACCAATATCATCAATGAAATGTGTAAAAGAATGTTTATTGAAAAATTAATATTTCCATAAAAAAAATATATAATTAATATTAGGTTTGAACATATAGAAAGAAAAGAGACTGTATTCGTGTTCTTTTATACTAAATAATCAAGTGATTACATTCAACCTGGCGCAAAGTACAGTGGCCAACCAAGACCAACCAGTGACAATTGTGATTAGAGTTCGTTGACAACAGCCGTTTTAAGGTTGGCTTAAATATCCCAGGAGACACGAAGAAAGGACTCAAGATTATATGTTTGTTTTATAACTGACCAGTTACTGGACAGTACAAGCTAAAGTGTTTAAAGAACTATGGTCCAATTCCGAGACCAGACAGGTCAAAGCTGGTCGCTATGATAGTCTTAAAACGTTACAAGCAAATAGCGTGTGTGCGTTACATACGGGTTGTAGAGCTTTTTTGAAGTCAAACCTGACTTGTGATTCAGTAAAAATGTATGATGCCCGTTTTCACCAACGACTCCTTAATCATTCCCTAACTAGGAGTCCCCTTGGCTAAGTATTCCCTAAATACAGCTCTTATCTTAAATTCGTTTTCACCACGCTAAGTGACACCTTAATAAGGAATCCCTAATTTATAGTGATGACCAAAACCGTATTTATATCGTTTCATTTTTTCAACGAAAATTTAATGATATCTTTCTACCTACTATTATAATATAATAATTAAAATTGCGTATTTTATTGAGTTTTGTAATCTTGCAAATATACATATGATTTTTGTGTTATTTAGTGGCTGTGAACATCTATTCTTTGACATGAAAAAAAGCTTCGTTCCGAATTACGAAGTATAAACTGTCAAAGTGAAAAGTGACTACAACCAGTAATACCAACTTAAGGCTTATATCATTAAATTTAGGCTTTTTTGGTTAGTGAGTTTTTAGTGGTAAGATTTGTTGTTTTAAATAGAGATATGCCTGATTTTATACCCATTACGCCATTTGTAATACTGTTGATTATTATGATAAGTACATTTAAAACAACGTTTTACATTTCACTGTACAATTGTTTTATGAATAATAAGTCTGGTAATCTAAAAATTATTTTAAAAAACTATTTTATAATGAATGTATTATTATAATTTAGGTTCTATTAGAAAGCAAAAAATTATATATAAATATATATGTAAAAAAATATGTTTTTCGGGGGATTTTGTTTTACCGAGTTTGGCATTACTGCCACTGATGCCTCCTATATCAGCTATTGTCTGTAAATGACTCCCTGTGGCATAAAATCTAAGAGCACACATTAATTGTTTCATGGGTGGCACTAATTTATTTCTATAAGGGTGAAATTAATATTAATAGCAGGCACTTAGTACAAAATAAAATATAACAGAAAAAAAGTGTTAAAAGTTTAACATAATGTATTCGTTATTCATATATGTAGCTATAATATATTACCAAATTACTTACCTGTTATCAGGATATCCCAATATATGTTCAATTTTTTCTAATAAAAAGAGAGCACTGTTTTTGGTTAATCTGTATCTTGTAAAAAAATCTTTGTCGTCATATTTACTAAAGAAGTCTGGTCTTTTGCGATGTTTTCGCGGTCTAGATAAAAAACTACGACTGGTTAATAAATCTAAAGTTTCAATACTATCAATATTCTCTATAAAATCACCTAATACTCCTTCCATTTTAAACGTCACTTTGTTAGGGGTTAGTTAAAGAATGAACAATTGATCCCGTAACTTATAAGGGATACCTAAGCGATTAGGTGTCACCTAAACGTTGGTGAAAACAAAATGATCACTAAGGGCCACCTAAAATGTCTTAAGTGGCTCTTAAAATTTAGGGAACGTTGGTGAAAACGGGCATGAATCTCTTATTTTTACAAGTATTTATATTTGCAGGAAAATGATAGTTCAGTGGGAACACATGTTGCTCGTACAACAATGGATGATAATCCATCCGAGGGAGATATTCTTAGGGGACACATGACGACCTCACTGCTGCCGATGTAAGTGTTTCACACCCTTATTCGGTAAATATTAAATTAAGGCTCGCAAAATGACTTAACAAAATGGTAGGGTTAAAGTGTATAGTAATCAATGTGTATTTTGGGGGAAAATATTCTAAATAGAAATTACCAAAATTTTTTACCAACCTTTATCGAAACATTTTCCTTTCCGCACAAGTGGTAGATTGACTTTCTTAACGATTAACATAACGAGGTGTGATAGGCTATTTGGTTTAAGCGACATTTTTTGGTGATATAGTAGTATATATTAGGTCCTTACATATGAAATTGGCGTTTTGTATGGGAGGAACAAAAAGTCGAATATTTTTTAATATAATATATTTAATTAATCAAAGTATGAACCATTATTTTCTATGCACTTTTGCCATCTCATAGGTAGTTCATTGATCCCTTTACTAAAAAAACCAGTCGGACGGGAACCAATAAAATCTTTGAAGGCGATTTGGACTGCCCCATCAGAGTTGAATTTTTTCCCTTGCAAGAAGTTATCCAAATTTCGAAAAAAATGGTAATCTGTTGGAGCAAGGTCCGGGGAGTACGGAGGATGTCTTAGACTTTCCAATTGAAGCTCTTCTAATTTAGTAGCCGTCTGTTGCGCAGTGTGTGGTCTAGCGTTATCGTGAAGCAGCAGTGGCGTGGAGCGATTGACCAGCCTAGGTTGTTTAGCCGCTAGCTTTTCCATCATGGTTTGCAATTGCTGACAATAGACATCAGCCGTAATAGTCTGGCCAGATTTGAGAAAACTGGAATGAACAATACCGGCACTAGTCCACCAAACGCTTACAAGTAACTTTTTTGAGGTTAATTTTCGCTTGGGCAGGATTTGGCTGGCTGGCCAGGATCCAACCATTGCGCTGAGCACTTCCGATTATCGTAAAGAACCCATTTTTCATCACAGGTAATGATTCGGTTTAAAATACCTTCATTATTGTGCCGGTTTAGTAATGTAACGCAGCAGTCGACGCGCGTTTGCCGGTTTGCTTCAGTCAATTCGTGAGGTACCCACCTTTCAAGCTTTTTAATCTTCCCAATTTGCTTCAAGTGAATTAAAACAGTTTTATCACTAACATCGCAGCCTGCAGCTAACTCGGACGTGGTTTGCGATGGATCCGCTTCCACAATAGCCTTCAACTCTTCATTATCAACTTGAGTCTCAGGCCGTCCACGGGGCTTGTTCTGCAGGTCGAAATTTCCAGAACGAAATGTTGGAACCAAAAACGAACTGTGTTTTCTTTTGCAACACGACCGCCATACACATCATTCACCCTTCGAGTTGTTTCCGCAGCACTAGTGCCACGGCGGAACTCGTACTCGTAAATAATGCGATGTTTTAAGTTTTCCATTTTGTAAAATGAGTGACGCAATCAGAAAAAAACAAATGAATGACGATCATCGAAGCACAAATACATGAGTCTATAGCTGTACAAATTTGAATTTGGAATTCCTTACCAAAGAGGAGAAATTTGTGATTAAAGTGGCCAGTACGAAAAACGCCAATTTCATATGTAAGGACCTAATATTTTCGTAATCAGCGTTTTTTACCGATTCCAAAAATGTACCACTAAAAAATGTCGCTTAAACCAGATAGCCTTTCACCCCTCGATAAGTTCTTGTTATGAGCACGTTCTAATATGATTTTGTCTAAGTGTTTAAATAACAATGATATATTACACCACCATTCGAAATATTATTTATGAATATTGCTCTGTGCGTGATTAAGGGACGATTGGTTTGGGTCACGGCATTTTCATATGCTAATTCCTTTTGTGTTTCATTTTATTTTCTAGTCCATTGTTTCTATACTTTGTTAACGAACATATTGAGTCGCAAATGATTATATTTCTACCTATCCTTTCTGATTTTTTAAAATCCCTGTTTTATTTCGCTTTTTTATAGACTTCTTTCAAGCTTTTTCTTATAGTTTTGGAATTCGCTGTATCAAGATATAGAAATAAACAAATAATTTTAACGTCCAGGATCTCAGTAACGTTCAAGCCTCGTAACAACAATAAAGGACCCTTTGACTCTCTTACGGATGAGGCTAACTTCGAGCCCGCAAGCCATAACCCGATGACTACATCTATGTATATAATGAACAACCTACAAAGCAATCAACCGAGCCCGTTCAGTGGGAAGAAAATGGCGCACCAAAGCGTCACGAAACACGAAAACGGCTCTCGGCAAAGTAAGTACACCAATACCTCGCTTTGCGTCGTTTCGTTTTGCGTTTTTTTCGAAGTTGCGTCGCTGCTTAATTTTTACTGATTTTCACTGTGCCTCGTTAGATTTTCGAAGTTGCGTTGTTTTGGATTCGAGTCTTTAATTTTTTTTTTCCTAAAATATGGCAACACCTTTGTTTTTAATTGCGCCATGCCATCAAAATTTAGGGATTCCCTTTCTAACTAAAAATCAACGCAAAAATTTAATACAATTTTATACTTACTTAATATCAATTGCTACAAGAAAATTTATCTTACGTTGAAAAAAAAAGCTGTTCAACAAACATTGGACCAATTTTTTGTGAAAGAAAGCCGACCTACGACAACAGCCACTATGGACTCATCAGACAGTGATTAATTTTAACTTTCATAAATTAAATGAATATGTAGTTTATTTTGTTTAATTACTTTAATACGTTTTTCGTATATTATTTTTGTTTGAAAAATTTTACTTTGTTTAATTTTATTTTTAAAAAGTAGTATTGTCGTAAGCCTGGAACCTATCTTCGATCATTAAATGGTTTCCTATAGAAAATCTATTTTCACTTTGCGTCGTTTCAATTTGCGTCGTGTTTTTTTGGAACGTAACTCCGACGCAAAGCGAGGTATTGGTGTAGCTAATATTTCTAATTTATAAGTTTAGGCAATTTTTTACCTTTATAATTTTTTGTGCCTCTCTAATTATTGTAGAATATTATCCGCGTACTTAAAGGGACGATTTTACATTTACTTATGCTTAAGATGTTTAATAACTTTTACTAAATAAGGTATATTGTTTTCACAAATGTGTTAATATATGTCTTGCCAAAAAGAGAATGAAAAACAAATACATACACTCGTTAACAAATGAATTAAAAATATGATATCAATTAATCAGGTCATGAAGAAGAACTTATAGTACCAGGAAATGATGAAGAGATGGCTGAATTTACCTGTAGCTCAGTAGAACTTTCATCTATACACCTGGAATTCAATCTTCCCGTTCTTAGTTTACAACTTGAGTAAGTAACGAACAATTTATACTATATGATAACTTATTATTTATGTAAGTACATAAAAAATTGATGTTAGCTACATAATTCAAATTAAATAAACAATATCTATTCTAGAACGATACTCATTTGAATTTTAAAGCCAATTGAAAAAAATTCACGTTGCAATTGACGATACTACTTGATTCATTACACAACACGCACACACATATAGGGAATGAGGGAAACTTACTACTACTTATACTTTATACATTAATTTATAAAATAATAGTATAGAAATAAATATATATGTCAATAACAAAAATAATAAACAATCAATATGCTTGACGAAATATTTTTCAGATCAAAACAGTTATACGAAATAATATACAATCGCATCAATTCCGACCTATTGCTATGGGAGCCACAAATAAACAACCAATATGAAATAAATCCTTTGGCGTGTGGACCAATCAACCCAGCTTTTGGCATGTGCAAAGGCAGTGGATATGGTAAATATACATAGGCTATAAACTCGTTAAGACCATAATTTATATGAATTATTTAAAACTTTCATATAATCGTTTAAATTTCATATAGGGTAAGTCCGGGGTATTTGAGCCTTTTAAAGACGAAACAAAATCAAAACTGTAAAGACTAAATTACTATTATAATACAATTTGACAATTCAAGCGCAGGATTGTTACTTTCTTTACAAACTTTATTTACGTCTAATTTTGAGATGTTCCTTCCTTTTTATATATTCTTTAAGCAACTTATTGTTGTTATTTTGCTTTCTCTACATTCTCATTGCCTTTGTAATCGATTCCTCTGAAGTCAAAAGTATACGAACTTGTTTATCAACTAATATTTGAAAGCTAATTTAAGTAATACTTGAAACACTTTTAGATTCGGATTCCGATTCAACGTCGTCTGAAGAAGAAAATCTATACTACTCGACTTACGATAATAAACTGAGGAAAGGACTTGGCGTTAGCAGAGTTGTTCAAGAAGATAAAGACACTCATAACTTCTGTCTCACTTTAAAAGTTGGCAAAGGGCTATTGACAATCTATGCACCTGTCAGGGTAAGATGTATTCTAGATGAGGTTTATACATATAGTTGCGTGTAGTCATTAGGTTTTAGAAAGGATAAACATGTACAAAATAAGAATTATCTTTATAACAGATTTAGTAAAGAATTTTTTTTTTATTATAATACAAGAAACTCTCACGGTCCAAGTGTTATGGTGTAATTATCGATACCAAATATCGATATTGTGTAATATAGAGTCGCTCAAGCACTTCCATAACTGTACAAGAGCTTAAGATTGTTTTCAAATGTATCAGAATAAAACTTTATTTCACTTATATTCCAAAAATGTGATCATTGATTTGAAAATTCTTTAAAATATTTCGCAGCTTGAAAGTGGTTGCTAAAAGACCTATAGATTAAATTGTATCTTTTTAAGGACGCGAATAAGAGAGTGGTGCCAGGTCAAATGGGTGAATTGATACTAGAAGCACATAAACTGTCAATGTGCCAAGTCAGCGGATTAAATGGTCGGCCAAAAACAGCACAGCTTTGTTTAAGAGCTAATAAAACTACATTATATCACGAATGTAAGTTTTCCTATAAATGGAAGTTAATAGTTCTGTCTATCTTTTACGTTTTTTTATTGGATCCTTTCATTTTCACAATTAAATTACTTTTATGCTTGAAATAGATTGTTACATTGTCGACAAGTTTATCGAGTTCGTTCTTTATGTACTATGCTCATTATATTGCAAAAATAACAATAAAATGATGATGATGTCCTAGCCGGATTCGGCGACGGCGACTGTTTCAACGCCGATTAAAAAAATCGAGGTCCAGTTTTCGGAAACAGTCAATTGCGCAGGAGATATTTAAGTGCATAACCGGACGCGCTGCCAGAAAAGCACTCTCTCGCCCGAGCTCCCTCAGGCTTGATGGAATGGAGAACCAGTACGATCGGGAGGGAGCGGGATGCAGGTTTGGTCGAGTTGTCCTCCTCTGAACACCTGGTTGAATTGCAGTGTTAAAGAGATACCTTAGTCGCCTTTTACGACACCTCAGCAAGAAGAGGGGGGTGCTATTCTATTCTGCCGGCAGCCACCACAGCTAACAATAAAATATACTATGTATGTATATGCTGAATATTGTATATCTAGAAAATGTGTACAGTGTAGGCCCAATTACTGATTGCGACTCTCGACACACGAATTCATTCTAAGTCATCACCATATTAAAATTTTAATTTTAGCGCTGATAACAATACCATCTGATAAACCAGCGCTTCGAATGTATGGTTCCGTATTGCCTTCATATCTCAAAAGCACGATATACCCGTCTGGAAGAGGTGTTATTATCAAGGAACGGTTGCCAGTCAAAGATATGTTCACAATGGCACTCAAAGTTGACCCAGACTCCGAGACGTCCAATTTGAAGGTAATTTCGATTAAAATTACATAATTTTGAATCTTATTTGTGATTATAGATATCTCATTTTGTGATGTCTTCAAATTGTGTGATAAAAATAAAATAATAGAGTAACTCAATTTATATTTATTTATATTTTAAATTGAAAAAGAACATAGCACTTTTCATTGGCTGGTGGCCCAAGTCGAGTTTCGTACCCACAGGGGTGCCCTTGAGTTGCCACCCAACCCATAAATTTGCCGACTGAGCACCCCAGTGTTCGCCCTCTCGCCCGGCTTAGTTGTGAAGGTCTATTCTGGCTATTAACGTATTGTCCTGTTCGAAAAACAAAAAAATGGACTTTTCATTGTCCTCAATTCTTTTTTGGTGGTATTATGAGTATATTTGGAATATATCCAGAGTTTTTCTCTAGCTGTTTTTGGAAAATTCTACATTTCTAAACTTTAGTAGATTCTTTTGCTAATGAACCTACTACAAAACAAAGATGGCCATCATTTTAGTCTTTAATAGTAGTCAGAATTCATTATTCCGAAAGATTAGAAACTCATTTCGTATATAAATATTTCATTTAAATTGTCGTTTTTTATTTATAAGTGATGGTTTATTTTTTACGATAACGAATTTAGAGACCAACAGTAAACTTGTTTTTAAATATATCGCCTTAATTTTTTTTTTTGAAAAAAAAAATTGAATTATCCCAGACAATATGCATAGCTCTGGGCATAGAGCAAGCGACGTTGCGGCACAGAGGCGACAAGGGCATAGCTTGGCTGACGCAGTTCATGGACGTTATCGATGTCCTCGACTACCCTGTACCGGGGTACACGCCCTCCACGGTGCTGTCGGAATTGCACGTGCATATCTCCGACTGCGCTGTAGATTACAGGTACTGTGTGTACTTTATATGTAAATAAAGAGGATAAATTAATGTTACATATTATGGCGGGTCCAGACTAGTGATGAAAATGCCCGGGAATTTTCCCAAAGTGCCCAAAACTTACTAGTACATTTCGTAAATTCCCGGGAATATTCCCAAGGAAGTTTTGGGCACTTTGGGAAAATTCCCGGGCATTTTCATCACTAGTCCAGACGTTTGTACAATGTACCGTATGTGTGTATTTAATACCCCCTTCAGATGTTTTATAACCTTGTCACAGCTAAAAAGTTTCAATTTAGAATCTTTCAATTCGTAGCGTCACTATATATTTTTCAATAATTCTGGACGACATCTGACGACTACAAAATGTAGCCGTAAGTTTATTTCGTTACTCTGTAAAAATGAGTAAAACCCTTCTAAACATTGAGGAGTCATACATTGGTACGAAATTGAGGTTTCCTTAGTATTTAAAACATATTAATGATGAAAAAAATAAAATGTAATCATATTAATGATGAAAAATGCAAAAAGTAATTGTAATCATTTTTCATTAACCTGATTACATTTTAGCCCTCTAAGTTAACGATTTGTCTGACCATACCAGTGACGCTGAAAGCCCTAGGTTCGAGTTCCAGTGTTGTCAGACTTTTCTATGATGAGGAGATTATATCTTTGTCTAATACCCATAATACAAACGCAAATTTAGTTCAGGACTTCGTCGATGTGTTACTTGTTCGTAAATGTTATGTTTATATGTATGTCTGCAGGCCTCTCTATTTACCAATAAGGACTGTAGTAACCCTCGGGAACTTCACTGTATCGAGCAACCTCATAGCAGCTACGAACACATCCTGCCTTCGATTCCTTGCCCAGGAGTGCACGCTCTTCCTCTGCCATCTTCACAACACAAAGCCTAACGTGGCAGTGCCGCAGGATGATGATAAACTACCCGATGTGAATAAAGACTACGTCTGTGTACTCGATTTGGGATTGTTTGAGCTGTCCTTGCGAATGGAGGACAAAACTAGTGGGGTATGATTTTTTGGTTTTGTCGTACTTATATGCTCTATATAATTTCTGGAAACATCTGAATTTTTATCGTATTAAAGTTTTTTTTTCCCCTTTTTTAGAATCCCATTACAGGACTTTCCACAGATTTAGCTGTGAGCATTAATTTTTGAAACCTAGTTAGAAAAACCTGATTTTCTCTAAATATAATTGCAATTTTATATAACTCCAATTAGTTTTATCAATAAAATCTATTTCTTTATGTAATCTCTTCCACTACACTTGACTTTGAATTGCATTGCAACTGTTATATGAGTTACCTAATAAGGACTTTTCAACGTATCCTGTAATAGAACACGTCACTGACGAAAGTTTATTAAATAATAAAAAAAAATCGTATAATACTGAACTATTTGTCTTTGATAATACACAGAAAGGAACACTCATGAATTAAAGTTTCAAAGCAATATTATTCTACTCACAAGTAAACAATAAAATAAATATGCTTAATTTGAAATTCATTGTACATTAATATCCATCATAATCTTTGTTAAATTTATAAATAACGCTTTTGTTTGCACATCGATAACAAATTATTCGATTTCAGTCGAACGAGCAGCCACAAGTTGACCTGAGCGCGTCAAACAACTTGGTGACAGTGCACACATGTTGGGACTCCGCCAGCGCTCTGTGCCGGCTCGTCACCTACGTGGCTTGTGAGGGCGACTCCCAGCCGCCGTTTGACCCATCCTCGAGACACACGAGTATTTGCTCTGACCACCCTTTGGAGAATCTTGTCGGTGAGTGAAAAAAGCAAATACAAATATATTGCTTAAATGATATCCACCATTGTTGGTGGAATGTGTCCCATCTAGTGATGAAAATGCCCGGGAATTTTCCCAAAGTGGACAAAACTTCCGAGAACATTTCGTAAATTCCCGGGAATATTCCCAAGGAAGTTTTGGGCACTTTGAGAAAATTCCCCGACATTTTCATCACTAGTCCCATCTGAATCTAGTCGAAACAGACTAGACGTCGGGATGTTTAACAAAGTCTTGACAGAACTGTTATCTGATGAGGCGTCTGCTCTGTTCAAATCAATAGCCATAATATAACACATAATAATATGTCTTATGTTAGATTTTTTGTATTAGGGTATGATGGGGCTGACATACATACACAAGTAAGTCCCCTAAATAAATAGAATAACATATATATATATACATCGTCGGGTGAAAGGCTATTTAGTTTAAGCGACATTTTTTGGCGATATAGTAATATATATATTTTTGGAATCGGTAAAGAACGCTGATATATATATATATATATATATATATAAATATATTACTATATCACCAAAAAATGTCGCTTAAACCAAATAGCCTTTCACCCGACGACATATTGCTCTTTTATACTTTTAATTATATTGAAATGTTTATATTATGTACACAAGATCCAAAAACCGGGCTCAATAGCTCTTATTATGAGAGCCCTGCTATAACTAGCAGTAGACTAAAGCTGATGGGGGTGATTATTATGTTGTTTTTTTTTGTAATAATCATCTTTTATAACTACAAGATGATTATTGTTCTAGGTTTCTTTACAAGAGAAGTTCTGAAGAGTTATTTAACCTTGTACCACTCTCTCCCTTCCTTAATAGAACCACGCGCACGGATTTACAAAGTCAGAACTAAGAAGTCCTCTATGTCTCACTTTTTCCGAGTCGTTTGGCAGTGGAATGGTCTTCCGGCGAGCGTGTTCCCACCAACCTGTGATATGGCATTCTTTAAGCGTAACGTTAAGAGATATTGCAAGCCGGTATTATAGCTGCATCGACCTATAGGTTATTCTTTGCTAATGATAAATATAGTCGTTTTTTGGACTGCACCATACTTACCATCAAACTTGAATTAGATTTAAAAAAAAATATCTTTTGGTCGCAGGTTTGGAAGAAAAACTACCTGAAGAAATTCGCGAACTGTCACCGAGCGAAATTCAACAAGTAAATGACCTCATGGCTGAAGCTATGAAAGAAAGCCCCAATACCACTCGTGAGTAAATTATAATAAAACGTAGTCACGCCAAAAGGCGCAACCCCAGAACCTTAAAATAATAACAATGCAAACGCATCTAATCGCCAACGCCATCTGGCGATCACTCATCTTACTTTCTTAACGTTCTCGCATTTAAAACTTGATAACATCGCATCGCATCCTTCTACATTACAATCACATTTGTAATAATTACTTCAAACTCGCCACACGCACAAATCCTCACAAACACCATACTCTACATATTCGCATACAAACATACATAGTGAGTGGTTGTAAAGTGTCTGGAATACCGCTGCTCGGTAAGTACTTGATTTGTCTCAAATTATCGCAATCTTCTTTATTATAAATTATCCCGCCTACGAGGATGCATTTTGTGCAACGGCATAAGTCCAAACCTTATCCCGGCCCGCGTAAAACGTATAATTAAAAAAATACATTATAGGGAAAGTTGACAGGAATGTATCATGTATGTGCGCAGTGTCCGGCGCGACGCCCGTGAGAAAGGTTTGAAGGAGCGGGCTCTTCACACCCATCCACCCAGAGATGAAGCCTAAATAGGCTGTTCTCTCCCCAGGCGTCTGGAAGAATCTGTATTCCCAGACCCGGGTGGAATGATTAGGACCCCCCGGGGGACTTTATTCAGTAGGAGTCTGACACACCGGGATCGCTGCCCTCACAGCGTCGCTGATGGTCCTATGCAGGATTATCCCCCGGGTCTCCATAAAAAAATACTACAGAGGGGCTGATGTGAGGGCTCACACCCTTTTTTTTTGGTAACCCGGGGGAAATCCCTAACGGACTTCAAGGGGTGGTGAGGGCTGCTTGCCGGTGTGTCGGACTTGCACCGACTAAAACCCCCGGGGTGTTCCTCCTACTCGTCTGCCGGGGCCAAGGGCACAGCATTGGCCACTTCTTCGGCACCCGGCGGTCGTCACCACACCCGAACAAAGCGGGGACTGAGTTATCTACACATTTTATTTCAGTTGATGAAGACGAATTAAACAGTTCCAC
Source organism: Automeris io (assembly GCA_036320925.1). Classification (NCBI taxonomy): domain Eukaryota; kingdom Metazoa; phylum Arthropoda; class Insecta; order Lepidoptera; family Saturniidae; genus Automeris; species Automeris io. The sequence goes on from JAUDJH010000018.1 coordinate 3,905,985, forward strand.
GGAGAAGGAAGGCGTAGAGATATTCTTCTTCCCAGACGAAAATATGAAACAAAGGCTGACGTCAGAAACGACTGAAATGGAACCTGAACGAAAGTCGTTAGAATGTGATGAAAGTCCTATGATATCTCAAGAGACTTTACAGGATTCTAAGGTCACATTCCAGATATCGAAAGAATGCAATGATCCGCCTTCGACACCGAAATCAACGCCTCGTAAACCAAAACGTAAAAAGGTACTTAAATAATATTTATTTTAGGTAATATAGGGGTTACCTGTATAGTTCTGGGACTATGGAATAATATACGTGTTATTATTAATTGAATGTATTACGAGCTGCCACGACGGACGTAGCCGTCTCTACACATATACATACATTCCTCATTTATATGCAATATAAATGAGGCCGTATTTCGCCGTGGTGGCTGCCGGCAGAATAGAATAGCACCCCCCTCTTCTTGCTGAGGTGTCGTAAAAGGCGACTAAGGTATCTCTTAAACACCGCAATTCAACCAGGTGTTTAGAGAAGGGAAAACTCGACCAAACCCGCATCCCGCACCCTCCCGATCGTACTGGTTCTCCATTCCATCGGGCCCGAAGGAGCTCGGACGAGAGAGTGCTTTTCTGGCTGCACGTCCAGTTATGCACTTAAATATATCCTGCGCGATTGACTGTTTCCGAAAACTGGACCTCGAATTTCTTAACCGGTGTTGAAACAGTCGCCGTGGCCGAAACCGGCTAGGACACCATCATATGCAATATTCAACCTTTTATAAATAACGCGATCAAATTCAATAGCCTAACGTAAGCATTATAATATTACGTGTCCCTACATTTATAAAACCAGAAGTAGATTTACCAGGAGGTTTTTATACGATATATAGATTATTATGGTTCAGTTTGCGATGTGAAAATTCAGTATAGCTACTGTTTCCTATAATAATAATAATATATCGTCACGCTATATCCCATACGTGGTGAGCGGAGATACATTAGTGGTTGTGCCCGCTTATATGTCGTGCCCAACGTGACTATTAGCGCAGCTGATAGCAGTTATTAGGGCACGTAAACATGACATTCCTATCAAATGCCATGCTGATTTCCTCACGAAGTTTTTTTTCACCGGTTAGCATGTGGTGTCTAAATCCGTACGTAACCTGGATAAACCCATAGGTGCGTGCCGCGATTCGCCTTCGCTTTTTTGCTGTGAACCGCCAAGGAGAGGAATTCGCTTCCTGCGTCTGTTTTTCCAATATCTTACGACATAGGAATCTTCAAACGGCGAGTGAATTGGTATTTCTTGGATGAGCACACTCCATCATCGGCCTAATTATTATTTTCCATCGGGTGTCATAAGGTCAAGCGCAAGCCTGTCTGTGATTAAAAAAAAACGGGGCACAGTTATGATGATATTAAAGTGTTATTTAATACTGATATAAAATCCTATATTCAAAACCTCCAGTGATAAACTTTTGGCAGACTTAAATAAAAAAGTTATAAGGTGTTGATTGTAACTTATTGAGGCCCTCTATGGCCGCGCCACAAAATAACCACTTATAGTTGACACTCGAAAACCACACAGCACCGGTCGCGATCGCACCAAAGAAATTGACAAAAAAAATGTTTTCTACTAAGCCGAGTGAACTCAAATTCCATAGAACCACTTGATTCTATAAATCATACGTTGGTAAAGTTACCAATGTCAAAAAATAACCCATAAGAGTATAAAAATTACTAAATTATGAATAACGTGAATTCACGCCCGCGGGCGTCAAAGGGTTAATGTGTGATAAAATCTAATGTTTGTACATTTCGTGCAGGTAAAACCGGGCGGCGACGGCAGTAACACGGACGATGAGTACTGTTTCGTAGAAACTCAATCGTATAGTCAGGATAACGATTTGGATGAGCCGCTGGTCAACTGGATAGGACCTGGTCCGGTGTACATGTTCGACAATCATTTCACAGTGCCGGCAGCACGGAGCGACGTCCTCAAGGCTCCTAAAAGCTTCCCTTTGCCGATGCTCAGGTATCTGACTATGTAATAACTTAGATTCAAGTTTATTTTTCGCGTTACGGGATTAGCTTATGTATATCCAGTAATTCATATAGCTAGAGACTTTCAGTCGTGGTATATGTGGGCCAAAATTACAACGGAGAGTATCAATGGATTTTTCCTTTACTAGACTCGTTTTTAAACTACACTGTACTTACCATCAGGTACTCTGTAGTCACTATATCGAGCCAGTGTAAAAAAAAAACAAAAGTATGAAATAGTGTAATAATTATTAATTCATAGTAATTAAAACGAGTAGTTTCGATTACACAGGTACACTTTATGTGAGATGAGTATAACGTGGAACATGTACGGCGGAAACGACTTCAGGCCCGCCGGGGAGGTACTGCCGGCTAAGAAAACTGTCACTATTGAAGGCGACGCTCGCAAACAAGGGTCTCCCACAACGGTCAAGTAAGTATTGTCCCTCTTTTCTTTCGCCTTTACCTTTATACTGCATCGGAGTGCCTCTACGAAGCAGCCTTGAGTTTGTTTCGGCGTTTCTTCTCAAGGTAGTCGCTTCCGAAACGCTAGTAGATCACCGTTAGGTTCATTTTCACTGGCCGGCCGCCCCAGTTGAGGTCCGTACCCACAGGGGTGCCCTTGCGTTGCCACCCAACACATAAATCGCTGGCTGCGCAGTGTTCAGTGTTCGTTCACTCTAGCCCGATGTAGTTGTAAAGGCCTTTCCGGCTCAACAAAGCAGGACACTAAAAAAACTGCATCGGAGAATTATATAATTATTTCATCCGGGTGTAATAATAATATATCGTCACGCTATATCCCTTACGGGGTGAGCAGAAATACATTAACACTACAGTACACGCGCCCCTTTTTTTACTGGAGTACTCGCGTGCGGGTACTTGAAGACGCCCTATGGCTAGGTAGAACGACGATTTGCGCAAGTGGTAGGACATTGTTACGGACGGATACAGACGGATTTATGATACAAATATGTTATCGCGAATTCTCTCGTTAAGACCAAAGCACTGTACACTTCAAGGTGTGCTCATGCTTACCTATCTTGTTTGATCACGTAATCTGTACTCGACATCAGACGTAACAAAGAATACGAGCCGTACGAGAGCAGCAGAGCAGTGACCGCGGCGTACCGCACCGCGGGCGTGACGTGGGCGGCGGGCAGCGAGCGCGTGCGTGCCAACACGCGCGCCGCGCACAGCCGCCGCGAGCTGCGCACACGGGGCGGCCCGCACCGCGACCACCACACCAGGGTCAAGCTTTGCCTCACAAAGGTACACAATCTATGCCACTATTTAGATAACAAAAATGGTCTTTTGTACTTTTATTTTAGAATGTTTGGATTTACTTTGCTTTAGAATTGCCGTTGTTAATTGCTTTCTTTTGTCAACGATTTCTAAAGCGTAAGACCCTTTGTAGCAAGAACTCAAAACTCAATCTGTTGCGGTGACCAATTGTTATGTGCAAACAATTGCTATGAGTTTTGCCGCAACACACCTGCGTGAACTCCGGCTAAGTTAGGCCCAGGCTGTAAAAAAGAGAAACCCCGCAAAACAGTACGTTCCGGGCTAGCAACATGTCCACAATGAACTTGGTCACTAGTTCCACGATGTCCATCGAATGCGAAATCAATTCCGAAGGATATAATTACTCCCAAAATGTAATAAACCATAGATGGGCAAAATGTAATCAGATTAACGAAAAATTATTACGATTACATTTTACGTTTTTCATCATTAATATGACTCTGCACACATATGACAGATTCTGCTCATCTATGTTTTAAACACTATGGAATCCTCAATTGCATTGACATTTACGATTCTTTAATGTTTCGAAAGGGTTTAATTATGATTACAAAGCAACAATTTTCAAATTAACACTACATATTGTAATCGTTAATCATTAATCAGATTACAATTTGCCCATCTTTGTAATAAACGTATGAGTCTTACGAGAGAGCCAATGCATGACTGTAGCGTACCAGACCGCAAACGTGATATTTGCAGTTCGCTGCGACCACGTGGTGGGTCGTGACCAAAGTACACAAGCGTAAAGACCGTCATAGTGACTCGCTTCGACCTATCGCGTTTTAGGATCAGTTTGTGTATATCCACTTGTTTGTATACCTAGAGACTTTCAGTCGTGGTATATGTGGGCTAACATGACGACGGAGTCTGTCAATGGATTGTATGATGCAATAAATAGTGACGATGTGAATCTATTATATGCAATAAACAAGATTGTCTACAAGTTTATGCACCTTATAACTAAGTACTATCACTCAACAGGTCAAATTCCAGTACGAAATATATCCCCCGGGCGGCACACACGCTTCCCGTCAAACATTAGCTATAAGCAAGATTGAAGTGATTGATCTACTCGAGTGCAGTGATATAAACAAATTACTCAGCCAGTACAGGTTGAAAGATGAGCCAGAGAGAAAAAATGCACATATGGTAATTTTTTTTTCTAATTTCCCTCTTTATCATATAGATAAATTCTTATAAATTATCTATAATAGTTAATATTTTTCGTTGATACAATGGTTATAGTGTGATATATATGATATAGTGTGATATAATATAGTATAGTATGATTTAGTATAATGTAATATGATACAGTATAATTAAACGGGCCACTCTGGCGTATGTTGTGGATGCCTTAATAGGAACTGTACATTTTTTATTGTAACTTTATGTATGTATTGTGTGAATTAGTTATTTTACCGGGCCACTGGCAACCCTGTAAAAGTAAATAAATAAATAAATAATATTACATTGGCTAGGAATAACAGAGCTACAGGACGCTGAGGAGTATTTGATAGGTCGTAGAAGGCGTTGTATAGAAGGATGCAGCTAGAGGAACTGAAAATTTACAAAAGGCAGCTGGACATTTCTCGATTCGTACTAACAAGCGTTGGTAGAGGATTTTGTACTGCAGTGAACTAATGCGGTCTGAAATGACCTTAATGAAAATAGGTTGTCTGTTACTGACTTTGTGTTTATACCATTTGGAGACCATTCGAGTGTTTTTCTTACTTTTAATAATGTAACAGTCTTCTCTTGTATGAATTATAAAAAATAAACTTAATTATTGTAATGAATGTGAAATTAGAATTTCTATTTTACAGTAAAATCTTTTTTATGTTTGCGCTTTGATTTATGGGGTCAAAGACCGTACCCGCCGAACAACGGACAGCATACAAACGCGCAATTATGTGTCCATACTTTATACATCCGAAATCCCATATCCCTAACAACCAATTAACCCCAATCTGTGTCTAATGGGAGCCTTTAGCCTGAGCAAATTTGATTTAGGCATGTTCTGTGGAATTTTAGCGAGTCCTTACTCAGCCGAAGCAAAGGATTTGTTCAGGCTGATGGCTCTCCACCAGAAATAAAGTTTAGTAGTGTGTTTATAGATTACGATGGGGCTGGCATGTGCCTTGGCACAAAAATCCCTTAAATAAATAGAAAAAAAAACCCTTTATATGACAATTGAGCAACAACAATTTTAAACTTTTGTTTTAGTTAATAGTGAAAGCAGTACATTTGAGACCAGATCCAACAATGACAGCGCAGGAGTGCTGCTTGAAAGTGTCGCTACTGCCCCTGTGGTTCAACCTCGACCAGGACACGCTGGCGTTCCTCGTCACATATTTCTCTAAACTGGGTTCAGATGAATGTACTGGTTTGTTGTATTTATTTAGTCGACACCAATAAGACAGATCTGCAAGGTTTTGTTGTTGGCCAAGTGAGGGTCATTTTCGAAGTAATTTTTTGCATAGAATCCGAATCTGGTATCGAAATTGCTCTATCACATCAGGTTTTCAAAATAGCTTAACCTAAATGTGCAAAAACGGTATTTAACGAAATTAACATAATACTAAACTTAAATTGCCGATATCTCAGAGGAAATAAAAGATTTTCCAAATCCAAAATAGGGATTTTGAAGGGTAAGAGTAGTTCCTTAAACTGACTCAACTCATTTAAAAAAAATATCCACAATGTTACATTAGTTCTAATATAGTAAAATACCGTTTTTTTTTTGCACATTTAAGTTAAGATATTTTGAAAACCTGACATGATATAGCAATTCTAACGCAGGATTCAGATTCTATGGAAAAAAATTACTTCGAAAATGACCCTCCGTTGGTCAACAACAATCGCAACCCATTTTTTTGCAGATCTGTGTAATTTATATCTTAACAAATTAAATTAATTCCTTATCAACATCAAAAATTTTTTTTACTCTGAGTCGCCAAAGTGACCCACACTACGCTTGATGGTAAAGATTGATGCAGTCCAGAAAATTACGATTATCAACAGCGAAGAATAACCTATCGATTGTCGCATTCGCTACTACATAAAATTTTAGTGTTAACAGTTTTTAAAGAACCACATGCGTCATTTTAAAGTAACAATCGTTTTAATATTGGCTTGACAAAGTGACTAAACACCGTCAAAGTGACTCGCTTAGCCTTGTCGCGTTTTGGGATCAGCTTGCGTATATCAAGTAACTCATAGACCTAGAGATTTTCAGTCGTAGTATATGTGGGCCGACATGACGGAGGCGGAGGAGGAGGAATAGATTTTCAGCTTTTGATGGTCGCTTTCGTTTTTGGACTACACTGTACTTACCGCCAGGTTTTTTTGTATTCACTATGTATTGTACTCACTATGTCGAGCCAGAGTAAAAAAGTGGCTATAGTCTATATTCTTATACACACCTAATAAACATGTTTTCCATTAATGGGAGAGATTTTTAAATTCGCATTGGCCTGTATTTTTCTGAATAAATCAACTGTAAATAATTACAGATGATGACTCGAAAAGCATAGGTGGCCTGTCGACGGAGTCGAGCGGTTCCCGGCAGACGACCCCGACGCACCGGCCTCCCGTCATGAGCATCGCCAGTCATCTGAAGGACCCGCCCCCGACGCCCACCTCGCTCGGCGATGCAGATGCACTCTCACTCAACGAAAATGGTCTGTATATTTGTAATTCACGGAGACCCTAATTTACCTCATGGATAGCGAACGTCTCACTCACTCAGCTCTATTAATAAAACTCCGCGACGTATCAGCCTGCTCGTGACCATAACATGTGTAACTAGGTCGAAACATAATTAAAAGTAAGTTAATTAGCGCATAACACCGCGAATACTAAAACGCGAAATTTTAAAATGTTTTATTGCTAATTTACAATTAAGAGAAGAATTAAACAACACTATTTCGCAAATTATATTACCCAAATTCGTCAAGTCGCCCGGAGAAAGAACAGCCTTATTCAGGATTTCTCTCTGGAAGAGGTGAATGTAAAGAGCCCACGCCTCTTACTGAATCATTTAAATAATCAAATATAAATTCAATTACGACTTAAATTTTCTAATCTTCTCGCAAAAATTTAAGGAAAAATGAATAGAATCTGGTTTTATCCTACAGTGATTCGCGATGATGAACCGTTGATGGAAACTTATGAAGCGGAACGTCTCGTGTCCGAAAACTTAATCCAGTTGGAAGAAGATTTCAATAAATTGGGCATGAACCAAGAGAAGCCAGTTGCCAAATTGCCTATTGACAGCGAGCCGGTTGATGACTCACCCATATATTTCAGGTACCTATATTTCGAAACATTAAATAGATATTTTTTAACGAATCTTTAAATAGTATGAAACCACTATGCCAAAGGAATATCTAAATATAAAAGGTTGTTATATGGCGTGTGGTAACCAGATAAGTTGTAAAGAGTTTCAAGAAAATCTATACTAATATTATAAAGCTGAAGAGTTTGTTTGTTTGTTTGAACGCGCTAATCTCAGGAACTACTGGTTCGAATTGAAAAATTATTTTCGAGTTGAATAGACCATTTATCGAGGAAGGCTTTAGGCTATATAACATTACGATGCAATTATTAGGAACGAAGAAATAATGGAAAATGTGAAAAAAACGGGGAAAATTATTCATCCTTGAGGGCTTCCATTGCATGCGCTGCAAAAACGGTTCAAGATACCAAAAATATATGTAAGAAAGAATCATTCCTCTTGAAATGATCTAAAAAAATGTCCGCGACAGTATATGTCTACCTTTTAAGATTAAGTCACTAGAACCGTTTTTATGGTAAACAAATTTGGTCGAAATTAATGCATTATTTGTTAAGAGTTGTATCAACGTAATAATATTAATCTTTATCCAAATAAATGTATTGTTGATTAAGAGTATTTAATTGTGAACAAAATTGTCTGTGACATCACTTAAATCTCAATGAACATCTTAGAAGATATTACAAAACCTTATATAGCAAAACAACGTTTGCCGGATCAGCTAGTAATATATAATTGCTTTAAAACCAGAGAATAGTCACAAAATAGGTCAAGAAAAATATAATACATTTGCTGTTACAGGCGCGTAGTATTCTCTCCGGAGGTGCCTATTCGGCTGGACTATGTGGGCAAGCGCGTCGACCTCTCGGCGGGGCCCGTTGCAGGGCTGCTGATGGGCCTGGGGCAACTCAACTGTTCAGAGCTCACCTTGAAGAGACTCGATTACAAGTAAGTCTTATACAATGGGTAGTACCACAGCTAAACGTCTCCTCGGCTTATCTTGTAAAAGTCTAGTCTTACAGACTGTACTATGTATTTTAGGGATTAAAAAAGTACCCTAAAAGCGATCAGCTGTGCTACTGGTCGCGTTGGGCTTGAGGTATAAGCTCAAATTGGATACAGCTATTTTTGTATCTCTGCTTACCCCGAAAGGGATATAGCATGACGATATGTTATAAGAAAAAATATATCAAGGCATTAAGTCCCATAATATTTTGACTGATACCATACTTTTCATATATACCGGTTACAGTTTCAATGTCAATTATTTGGTTTCTATTGATGTATTTAATCAAAATAAATTGATATTTGATTTATTTTATGATAAACTGGATAATCAAAAATTGTAAAAACACTTATTCCTATAATCTTTCAGGCTTGGCTTGTTGGGCTTGGAGAAGCTAGTTCACTGGGCATTACATGAGTGGCTATCGGATATCAAGAGGCACCAGTTGCCCGGGCTGCTCAGTGGCATAGGACCAATGCATTCACTTCTACAACTAAGTAAGTATTATAGTTTCTTGAATGTTTTGCACAATACACATTATACATACATACACGAGGTGCGGCGCCACGCAGCGATTGTAGCACTTGAGTCGGCATTGAAATGATTTGAGTATCACTCGACTCTATATTCAATTACTAATTTGGATGTCTGATAGAATAAGCACTGTTTCAAACAATAATTTGTAAAAATTGTACAGAGAACAACATCAAAAAAATTATATGATAATTGTGTTCTGTTCTGCCATGTGTCAATAAAAGGAAAAATTTCTTATAGGACATATTATTTACTTAAAATTTATATATCTACAAAATAAACTCGCACGATCTGCAAGGACCTCTCACTATATCTATTCGATTGTGAACTTATATTTGAATTTTGATTTTTATTCGATTAATAGATTCGATTTTATTTTAGTACCATCAGCCAATGATAATATAATTTAACTTGTTGTGCCGTGGTGGCTGCCGGCAGAATAGAATAGCACCCCCCTCTTCTTGCTGAGGTGTCGTAAAAGGCGACTTAGGTATCTCTTGAACACCGCAATTCAACCAGGTGTTCAGAGAAGGAAAACTCGACCAAACCTGCATCCTGCTCCCTCCCGATCGTACTGGTTCTCCTTTCCATCGGGCCTGAGGGAGCTCGGACGAGAGAGTGCTTTTCTGGCTGCGCGTCCAGTTATGCACTTAAATATCTCCTACGCAATTGACTGTTTCCGAAAACTGGACCTCGATTTTCTTAATCGGTGTTGAAACAGTCGCCGTGGCCGAATCCGGCTAGGACATCATCAATTTAACTTGTTACAAGTAACCGGTATCCGTGACCTGGTGTGGCTGCCGGTGGAACAGTGGCGGCGCGACGGGCGCGTCGTGCATGGGCTGCGGCGCGGGGCAGCCTCCTTCACCGCTCGGACCGCTGTGGCCGCGTTGGACATTACCACGCGTCTGCTGCACCTCATACAGGTTTGAGAGTGATTATATCGTTTGGAATTGATATTGCACTCGATGGTACTTTAAGTTCAGTGTGGACTCGTTGCTAGCCCGGAATGTACTATTTGCAGAGATTCTCTTCTCACAGGCTTAGGTTTAACCGAGACGGTCTGCACGCCAGATGTGTATTGGCAGCAAACTAACAGCAAGTCACCATGAAAGAATGGCTATTGCGTTATTGCTAAAAAGGTCTTATGCTTTAGAAATTGTTTACAAAGGTATGCAATTAACAAAGGCATTTCTAAATCGTAGTAAACCCAAACACATTAAAATAAAGGTGTAATAGACACGTTTTGTGAACATACCCAGGTAAGCAATCGGTGTCTGTGAGCTGGTGTGGCTGCCATTGCTGTAATGACAATGTTAAAAATTCCCCGTTTGATAAATTGAATGTATATATCTATCGGCACAGGCTACGGCGGAGACAGCGTTCGAGATGCTAACACCAGGGCCCACGCTCCAGCTGCAGGCGGCGTACGGTCGCAGGGATCGACGTCGGCGTCGCAGGCACGACCCTTCGCAGCATCCGACTGACATCAGGGAAGGCGTTGCTACAGCTTACCAGACTGTTAAAGAGGTTCGTAAAAGATGTCACTCCTCGGCTGTATGCTAAGTGGAAATTTTAAATAAACGAAAAAATTAAATAAACCTAAACATCACTTCACACCTGGAGCTTACGCCTCATGTATTGTTGTTACCAAGCCACGCATTAAGATCTAGCCACTTCATTGCTGCTCCAATAGTGCTGTAATTATGGTTCTATGTATATGTTTTCTATGTAAAAACAGAAATATCGGAAAAATCGACGAATACGAGCAGTATCAACTACCAAAACGTACATCGTACAACGTAATCATGTAGTTCTAAAACAGCATAGTTGTAAGAGGCTGTGGACGTTGACGGCGTCCACCGTCCGGCAGAAAGGACAAGGCGTCATGTGTGTGCCCACAGGACGCCTCATTGAGAGGTAGTGAGGGGGTAGCAACTGACCCCTCCCAGAGAGGAGGCCTGCCAAGGCCACTCGCTCACAGGGTCCATAGGGAGTATACAGATACCCAGGCCCGGCGAAGGTGAAGAGAAGACAGAGTTGGCAAAGTAAGCAACATAAAATGAAAAATCCTAAACGGAGACCACTACTACCTCTAACCGGGATATATAGTAACAAAATTGATACGATATATCCGTCGACAGGGGTTCGCGGAGACAGCGGCGACGATGGCGCTGGCGGCGCGTTGTGAGAGCGGCGTGGGCGTGCTGCGACACCTGCCTGGTGCTGCGGTGGCGCCACTCGCGCTGGCTGCCGCTGGCGCCGCGGACCTGCTGGGCGGCGTGCGCGCGCACCTCGCGCCGCACACCTCCCGCCGGCGCGCAGACAAGTGGCGCAAGCACGACACGCACCCTTCCTCTGCTGACGCAGGTACTCTTTGAACACTTCTAGAATATTACTCGACATCATTACATATTATAAAACAAAGTCATCCGCCGCATCTCTCTCTTTGCTTTAAAGTTAAAAAGCACTAAGTAGCTTTTGATGTGGTTTTCATCAATAGACGAGTAATTCAACGGGAAGTTTTTAGTGTATAATTTGTTAAGATTGTGTGTAAATCGGTTGAAATATGACGATAATAGTTGACAATGCTGGAAGTCACGGTGCCTAGGAGCTTTCATCGAAAACGCTGCCAAATTCTTTTAATATAAAAAAAAATGGTAAATTATTCCTCTCTTATAGATGTACTGAAAAGTTCAAGATGACATATGTGGATTACGTACTATACTCAATCTAACTTCTAAAAAATGATGGCGTTTAATGTGGTAATTGGGAAGTTATTTAAGTGGATACAGTATTAATCATATCATTAACTTAAATACGTTACCTTAATCATTTCATGGACTTTATGATAATCTTTTACATTGTAATTCAAAGGAATATCTTAGGAGTTATCGCAAAGGAGAAAGAAAAAATACGCGCAAAAATGAATTCGATCGCGTGTCTCACGTCGATGACGATATATAAATAATAATAATCATTAGATATTTATTTATATTTTGAAAAGATAACAGAAGGGAGCACGTAAGGTGGTGAGGTTAAGCCAGTTTCAGATAGGAAGAGTGTGTTAACGCGACATTCATAGCGGTACAAAGTTTCACGGGTCAACTTGTACATTATAAATAAATATATAGATTACATAGTATGCCTCTAGCCGTTCAAAATATTTGCTATCACGCCCTCTGCGCTAGATGGTGTTGCTCACTGCGAAGTCTAAATAATAAGAATATGCATTGTGGTGTGCTATGACGATCAAAAAAAAAACTTTACGTCAAAGTGTTTATGTTTAATAATACTTTTATAATACACTCGTGATTTCATTTTATAAGTCTCTGACTCGATCCCACAGATTATTACCATTTAGGCAGGGAGTAAGTTTGTTGTTTTTGGTCAAGAGACCAAGTACATCCCCGCATCTTTCTCATGCGGTAGCTCGTGTGGTTTAATACTCTTTTGAACCGGGCCACTGACGCTGTTGGCTGTAGAATTATCTACCCTTCAGCGTTTAAATTAAAAGTTAACTTCATTCAAATAAGCCTACATCAAAGTACGTTTGAATCGTCAAAAATCAATAAACCACCACGTACTATTTTTTTTTTGCATTGGCTCGACATAGTGACTACTGTGCACCTGATGGTAAGTACAGTGTAGTCCAAAACGAAAGTGATCATTAAAGGATAAAAATCCGTAGATAGTCTCCGTCGTCATGTCAGCCCACATATGCCACGACTAAAGGTCGCTAGATACATGAGTTATTGGACTTACGCAAACTGATACCGAAACGTGACAGGCCAACCGAAGTCACTATGACGGTCTTTACACTTGTGTACTGTGGTCATGATGACCCAGTTCTGGCATTCGCCCTACCACCAACATATATACTAAGATCCTACACGATTTTGTTCACAGGGGAACTTCTAAACTAAATTAAATATAATATCATTATATTAACCCTTTTTGAGGAAGGCTACCTTTCTTATAGCATGCATTAAATTTTTAGTTAACTTTGGAAAAAGTTACATTAATTGGTTATATTTTTTTTCAGATAACTTAGATTAAGATAAGTGAAGATATTTTTATACGATGATCTCCTTCAACCATTTTTCCTTATAATCATATGTGGCAACTAGATTAGTTAATAGTATTTTGGCCTATATTTTCACGCCATTCTCACCAGATTTGCTCAATTTATGTAAAATTAATAATAATTGTCACAATTTGATCACGACTTTTGCTACTAATACACGAACATAAAGTTAAAATTCGAATCATGAGGAATTCTGATAACATATTGTTCGCGTAGGCAAGCTCTCATGTCAAATTGGTAAAAAAATCGTCATTCATTGCCGTTTATGTGCGTAATAATGAAATCAAATAATCACGATTTCATCTAAATCCTGTTTTGCACGACACGCTTTATTGGAAATTTAATCGTGCTTAAATTTTGTATTGATGTAAATGTAAATTTATCGTTAAGGACTCTACAAAAAAGACATTTTCATTGATAATTAGAGAAATTTCCGGTCAAATCGTGTTATGTAGAACAGATTATAAGCATAGTTTTAATAGTGCTGTGACACTAATTTTCATAATTAAAATCCTTAGTTTCAGAGGCCGAATTATATTTCATTTGTGATAGATAAAAATGATAGTAATGTAAAATATCAAGTAATGATATATATGTGATGTATTTTTATACGGCAAGAGGGAAAGAAGAATAAGAAATATATATATTATATTTTGTATTATTATTAATACGTCGAAATTTAAAGGTTAAAATAGAGGAAAAAAATTAATGTTTTTTTTTTTCAAATAAAGGTTATAAGAGAGTAACACAATATTAAAATAAAAGTGTGAAAATCGGAATAGATTTTAATTGAAAGCATAACATGTAATTGATAAAAAAAATATGCGCTTTTTGTCAAATTACTGTACGTCACAATTTTAAAAATTTTAAAACCTACATATATTGCTTTTCTGTAGAATAAAGTAGAATTTTTGTATTATTATTATATTTCAAAGTAGTAATTTTACTGACCATTTTAAAAATAGGAATGAACATTACACATAGAAAATAAATAGGATATGATCTAAGTAAACGAAATGTGAATTTCCTGTTTAAAGTCTCATTGATAAAACACAGGACGAAGTACAGTGTAAACTAGACTTTAGAAGTAATATTGCAATTACACAGAATTGCGTTTATGATAAAATATAAAAAATCGAGTAGTAAAGCTTTTTAAGTATTCTAATTTATATTGGGTATTCCTTAACCATAATGTTTCAAGTACTCTGTTTCTGTAGTACAGAGAAATTAGTTATTGCTATTCGTTTCAATTAAAAAAAAACTGTTATTAATGAATGGATAATATGACTGCTTTTTTTTTAGAAATAATTTTATCTGATTATTGTGATACCTTAAATATCCTTATAAAACTCTACAAAATGGCGCCAAGAGTAATAAATATGTTGTTTGTATTTTACTTCAATGGTTTCTAACCTATAAATTGTATTTTTGTAAAAAATTAGTAAATTTTAACAATTTGCACTTGATATCTACTTACCTTTAAATTTGTATCTTGTGATAGTACTATGTTCTTTACTGGAGCGGTTGCATAGCAAAGAGGGTAGAATAATAAATTCCAGCTTTGAATAAAAATATACTGCAAAGTGAACATAGACAATGATGTATTTCTGATTACCCAGAAAGGGATGGTGATATATATTTGTTACTAGCTGTCCCGGCAGACCTTGTTCTGACCTATTTCTCTAAAACAAAATTACATAGTTTTTTTCACGTTAATAGCTGCCCCGTCAGATTTCATTCTGCCAAAAGTTATTGGCCTGTCGCCGTTTAATAGAAATAAAATTGCATTGAAAGACTTAAGTCATATCTAAGGTAATGATATTTTTACTATAATGCCTTATGGGTTATTTTTGTTTGATTACTTGGCGTATAAAATATAATTTTCATTAATGACATGCAACCTATAATCTACTTGAAGGCATACCTTTGTTTTGTTT
The DNA here is from genome assembly GCA_036320925.1 of Automeris io. Classification (NCBI taxonomy): domain Eukaryota; kingdom Metazoa; phylum Arthropoda; class Insecta; order Lepidoptera; family Saturniidae; genus Automeris; species Automeris io. The sequence continues at coordinate 3,921,185 of JAUDJH010000018.1, forward strand.
TGATTGACATATGTTTGACAGCTGGGGACAAAGTGGTTGTATGGGAAAACGAAATTGTTGTTTTTACTATATTCCTAGCATTTTTTAATATTCACTCACCTTTTAAACCTTTCCTGGACTTCAACAATTAATTCAAAACCAAAATTAGCCAAATCGGTTCAGCTGTTCTCGAGATTTAGCGAGCGTACCGCAATTAATTTATATATATTTTAGATGAATAATAAAGGATAGTTCTATATAAAACTGTCATAATAGAAACATTCAATAGGCATTACTATTAAGTCCAAGAGCATGCAATACTCCTTAATGAGCAACAGGAATATACACAACACTTATACAGTGAGTCCATAAAGTATTCGTCTAGTCGCAAGTTTGAAAATAAAATCGTCTCTAAAGGACCAGGCGAATGAGAATCTCAATTAATTGAACATGTTGAAAAAAGGAATATTAACCATAATAATGCGAAAACAAGTACATAAACAAATTTCTAGCGATAACGAAGGTAACAAAACATAAACATTCGTTTTTCGCTAGTTCAAAAAGTATTCGTCCACCCTTAAAACAATAGGTGTTCGCGGATACAAGGTCACCTCTAATACTTAACACACTTCTTTTGTTAGCTCTTATAACCTATAGGACAACCTGTCATAATTTCGAGCTGATCGGAGAAGAGAAGTTATAGTTTTTTTAATATTACGGGTCGGAAGGGCTGTGAAACTCATTTACACTTACATAATGAGTGTAAATCTTCCTGCAAGATATTCAAGTTGGTAGGTAGACCTCAACCGACAGCACAGTCGGTGATTGATCGTTTCCGTAGAATAAAAACATTGAAAACAATCCATGGAGTGGACGCCCTCGTGCACTGACCGAACAAGACGAGAGGTTTATTGTGCGAGAAATTAAGAAGAACCCAAAAGTTAGTGCACTTAAGCTTCCTAGGGAACTGTACAGTAGGGGCAAAAAAGCATGCGTCAATACAATCAAGAATATATGCAAAAAAAAAATAAACGAGAATTTGAATGCAAATGCTAAGTAATTGGGTCTCCATGACAATTATATCTTTCAACAGAACAGCAATCCTAAGCACACAGCTATGAATACTAAGCTGTGGCAGCTATATAACTCCCCAAAACAACATCATATGCCACCTTAAAATCCGGATATGAATCCAATCGAACATATTTGGAAAGTGCTTGAAGATAATATTAGAAAAGGCACATCAGTTACAAGAATAACTTAAAATGAGCACTTCAGTAAGAATGGGATAAAATTCAATCTTCTGTGGCAAATTTTTTTGTTGATTCGATGCCCAGAAGTCTCCAAGCAATGATTGCCGCGGAGGGAAATCCAACTAAGTACTAAATCCTATTCTAAAATTATGTTCTGTAGCTCAAAACGCCATGAAATGTGGTATGGACGAATACTTTTTGAACTAGCTAAAAATGTATGTTAAGGTTTTTGTTACGCTTATTATTGCTAGAAAAATTATTATGTACTTATATTTGGATAATTATAGTTAAAAAAGCTTCTTTTAACATGTTTGACTAATCGAGATTTTATTCGCTCCTTACCTTGTTCTTTAGACACGATTTTTGTTTAAACTTGCAACTAGACGAATAGTTTTTGGACTCACTGTATATCAGAAGACATTTAAATTACAGTTTTATATATTTAAATAAGGTTTAAAATGTATGCAACTGCTCCTTACCTGAAATGCTTTTGAAGACTGTGGTGCTTATATATGTAACAGTCAAGCATTTTAGAGCATTTAGTGGCTTAATTCTTTTAGGTTTAATGTAAATATTTTTAGTTTTATTTTTTTGGGGTCGTCTTCGGATGCCATGACATGGGGTTGAAGATGTAAAATTACTCTTTATTATCCTACGTAATGTACTTTTTTTTTTAAATAAGTAACTATGATGGAGGAAATCTGTATATTTATTTTACTGAAAGTATGATATTATAAAAATATTTTACAATTTACGTGTGATTATAAATAAGGCTTTTTTTATCGCGATGGTAATTTTATCAATTTACTGAATAAAGTAAATACAAAAGTTTATTTTTTTATTTTCTTACCCTCGATATATATATATATATATGAAATCAGACACTTCTCTAAAAGGGTCTGCTGAGTACTAATTAAAAATTTATTAAATATACTTCCTACGAAATTAATAACATTGTTTAAGCCTCGAATTTTTATATACATATTTTATGATAACGTTGTTATGTATTTTTGCTTTTTATACATGTGCATTGAGAGATCTATGAAATATCAGATATGTATTATGAGTGGCAAACAATGATATCCATTTTGTCTTTAGTTTAGTTTATGTCTGTGAAAGAAAATCCAGAAGTTTGCATTTTTCCTTGATTATTTTTGAAACATGCGTTATAATGAAATGTAAACAATGAGACAAACTTTTAAAACATTTTATTTCTCTAAATAATTACTTATACAATATCATGTTACGCTTCCTGCTCAATTTTTTCATCAGGGAATCGATCTGTGAGGAAACTCTTTACTTCCCCATATTCAACTTTCAAATCTTTACGTATTTTCTCATGGTTTCTGTACTTCTCATACTTTTTCAAGAAAATTTGGTAATGAGGCATTGTCTCATAGAATCGAGGGAATCTCTTCTTTTTCAATATCACTCGATCATTCATCACATACTGAAGGAAATTCAAAGTCTCGTCTTGAGGTATCTCCTTTTTAGTTCTCACCTGATTGGGACTTGCTACAACTTTAGGATAAAATTCATTCTCCGCCCTGTACTCGACGAGATGAAGCTTTTTCTCTTCAGCAAGTTGCTGATAATTTCTCTGTTAAAAAAAAAGGAAGTTAAGTGCTTTGGCTAGAATAGAATTAGTCTTGAAAATTAATGTAAAGGTGTTATCTCTTTAAATTCCAAAGAATTTCGTTCAAGCAACCATAATGTATTATTACTATGTACGTACATTTGTGTTTTTCAAATATACCTAATTATTGAAAATGACTTCATAAATCTTGAATTTTTTTTTATAACTTATAGGCGAACACTTGACCTCAATCACACCCGGTGGAAGGTGAAGATGAGTCCGATGATGAACCGCGTCCGCCTAACAAATGCCTATTCACTCTTCTTTTAAAGACTCCCAGGTCATAAGATCGCGGAAATATGGCCGCTGGTAGCATATTCCACTCCTTAGCTGTTCGCATGATGAATTGTAGAAGCGAATCTTCTCGTGCGGATATAAGGAACATCCACCACATACGGATGGTATCCGACACGATGTCTTGTGGTTTTGTGGTGGAATGGGGCTGGTGGAATCAAAGAATGTAGTTCCTGAGAACACTCTCCACCGTGCAACCGGTAAAAGACCGCGAGGCAGGCAACTCTACGTCGATGCTCGATGCAATAAATATATATTAAGGGATTGAGTGTTTTCAATCAAGGAATTGAGTTGGTATTACTTGTGAAAGAGTCCTTCATTATTCTCTGTATCTTTATTTACTGACATAAAATAACGGCAAAAGAAATAGTATAACAAAAATAAATACTGATACCTGCTGTAAAAGGCCAATGAAGAAAGCTTTGACTATATGCTGGAGGTTAGTGGAACCTTCGACTTTTGCCCTTAAATCTTTGATGCCTATAGCCTGACAGATCTCTCTGATTGCTCGGTGGCACTTCAATCCATATCCCTCATTTTTCTTTTGTACAAATATCTTTGTCTTGCCAAAAGCGGTATAGAAATCATGGAAAACTAAAAAAAAGGACAATATCAGAATTTGGAAGCATTTGATACTTTTTAAACAGATTTATAATTTCTGAGGAAAGAATTTAAAAATACTGTAATCATTTAACGATATCACCCTAAGAATATCTATAGGCTGTGCTACTTTCTTAATTGTGAATATATAAGGTATAACTATTTTTTATTATTACCACACCACGTAAATTCGATTAAAAACAAAGAGTCAAGATATATGATCAAACACATTTATTAAGGTCTTTTGTTGCATTTCTTACTTTTTACTTAGCGTGGACATACTGATTTTGAATATCTATTATATAAAAATAAGTCCGGTTTTCCTTCCTGACGCTATAACTCCAGAACGCATGAACCGATTTCCACGGTTATGCATTCGTTGGAAAAGTCTCGGGCTCCGTGAGGTTTATAGCAAACAAAATTCAGGATAATTTCAACAGAAAAGCAGGAGAACGGGCAAAATCATTTTTCACATACAGCGCCATCTCTGATACATAGCATGTACTACAAACCAATATGGTTTTGCATGGTGGTGGAGCAGATCGCACCAGTATTTTAAGTAGATGGCGCCGATGCGTTATACATTGTTTGACAGCTACTCATTGTACTCTGCTCAGTTAATTTCATGTGACATTTATTATGCGCACGTTCTTTCAAACGCTAACTAAAAACCAAAACGAAGCCATCTGGTGGAAAAACGAAGTCCGCCAGGTTTGCTAGTTAGTCTATATAATTATCATAATAAAATATAAAATTCAATAAAAGCACTTACTAGTACGCCCATCACATATTTCGAAACTCATCAACTTCTGGCCTGCCCTATTTCTTGCTTTCCTCAAAGCCGCAGGAGCTTCTTTTGCTTTGCCAAAACCAAACCCAGCTAAGCCTTGGCCATTACCTGTGACAACCTGACAGTTTTAAATAGTCAACATTTGTATTATGATTTTTTTACCGATTCAACAAAATAGCAATAACAACTAATAGATGAGAACAGTGACAATTGCATTAATTATTAACCAATGAACTGATTATACAGCAGCTAGTGGACGAGACTGTTTACACAAAATGCTTACTAATCGAAACAAGCTAAGAAAGTCACTATGACTAATTCTGCAGCTGCAACTGATAAACTTTATTTTCTTATAACCATGCATTAGGTGTTCATGATCATCAAAAGTGGCATTATTTTTGACACGGATGAAGGTCCATAAATGGTTTACGATTGTATCGGTAGCATAATTGTCAAATGAATGATAACATACACCTTGTACAATTTTTGTCTACTTAACACATACCTGTAGGCTTACTCAGTGGAGTATTGCGAAATTAAGTTATTTTATTGCCACACAAAATACAATATTATATTAAAGGCTGATCCCAAATACTTTGATGCATGTGTTTGTTTTTTAGTTACAGTTTGTTACACAGGCAGATAAATTGATGTAGTTACCAGGTACATGACTGAACTTTTATAACCAAGTTTTATATGAATATAAGTATGTTTTGTATTACCATTGCTTGATAATTTCTTGTTCGACCAAGGCTTCCTTTCATAAGCAATAGTGACCTGAGCTGAAGGACCTTTGTGTCAAATCCAGTGAATTCATCTGAAATGATAAAATTCAATTTATAATAACAGAAATTGCAATAATTAAAATAGAAAAATAAAGGAGTAAGTACACATAAGCGTTAACTATAGATTGACCAAATAACTCAATCTTAACATAACCATTACAAGCCTAAATTTTAACTGCCTTCAGCTTTCTTCTCACACAACTGCATTTGTCATTTTCCCCCTGTTTTATAATGCTGCTGGTGAGACCTAAGTCTGGCAAGTTCATATTTTTTAAAATCAATCCAATAACTAAACCTTACATTACATTTTCATATGTAATTGAAATAATGATTTCCTGATTTCTGACAAATGCAATATCTAAGACAATATTACTTTAAAGTTAAGAGCTAAAGAGTAAATTTAAGTGAATGTTAACACAAGTTTTAATAAAGTTGAAGACCTTAAGGGTGCGGTTTTTATCAGTTCTTCTGCTATCTAATGGTGAACTAAAACAATGACTTAAGTCAGTCTAAGTACTTTTTCCAGGGTAATTGTTAAGATATTAAATATTGTATTCTATAAACTCCAGTTATACAGGTACATTATCAAGAAGCTATTCACCTAATATATAATAATATATGTATAATAACCTTCGCCTATAGCATCAGGTGGTCCTATACTACGACCTGGCATACGGGTCCCTGACCAACCTCTTTCTATGGGGCTAAGTTTCAATCGCCTGAACTTTGTCATTGAATCTCTGATCTTTATTAACTTTTCCATTCTGAAAACAAAACATGCTACGCTATAACACACTCTATTCCTATAAGCTTGTGTAATCATTTATTCCATGATGTATCTTTTTGATGAGAAAGTTGCAAGGGTTGTGCCTCTTTTATGCTAATACATTGTATCCATCATGACTAGAAGCACAATTGGTATCTATTGTCAAGATATGAGAATTTTTATTCCAAGATACAAGAACTTTTTTATGATTTATATGTAGGCAAGTTGCGGTGTCTATAATGCATCTTATCTATAAGCACTGAAAAGTGTGCATAGGAAATAAGAAATGTAAATGAAGGCAGCAGAATAAGGCATCAAACAAAAAAGTTAAGTTGAAATAACAAAGCACAAGTAAGATAGTCCAAGAACAAGTGAAGTCTACAGCAAAATAATAAAAATATTAATACAAAAACAAAAAGGCAAACATTATGGTTCACAAGCATGGGGTATCTAGTGCCATTATGTAATATTAGTGAGCAAGCAAGACTACAACACTGTGCAGTGCTCACATTGCAGTTCAGCTGCACAGCTTGCCTCTACACACTGGAGTATAGAGGTACTCAACCTAACCGTTGGATGTGTTTCAAAAGTATAAACCATGTAAAATATTATAATTTATTAGTGTCTATATAACTCAAAAAGTAAATAATAAATCATGTTCAGAATATTAATACATAGATAAACAGTGAAAGATAGGCGGAGTAGAACACAAGCAATGCTTGACTTTAATCACACCTAATGGAACGTCAAGATAAAGCTAATAATGAATGTATGTGCACAAAAATTACCGTTCCCTTGAATTTAGAGGCTCAATAGCCACAAGAACATGGATTAACAAGATAGGAAGCATATTCCTCTACTCTGGTGTTCATTTTATACATAAAGGAATGATTCTCTTAATGCAAAAGTATGTAAAAATTTCTTCATATTTTCCTTTCACAGACAAGTATTTGGTACCTATACTTATTATGTAATAATACAATATTTGCTTGCCTTTCTGGATCATCGGGCAATCTTTGCTGTTTCAGTAGCTCTCTGCCTCTTATTACAGGAGCCGACAAGCCCGGCCATAGCATATTAATCTTACCAACACCTAACATTTGCCCTCTGTTTAAGTCTCGTATCCGTATCCGGCCAGTGCCTTTACCACGGCCTTTCTTAGCTCCAGCATTACTCACTGATGTCACTGATTTCCATAATTTTTCAGCCGGTACTGTAACATTTAATATCGTTCATTTTATATCCATACAATTTTAATATAGATTACTTATTTATCTGTGTAATAATAATATTACAATAAAAATATAAAGAAACAAGAAATGTATATTCAACATAATCTACGCATAGGGCCCTGCCCGCTTTTTCTAAATGTGACACCAAAGTAATCATAGTAGTAGTGGTTAAATGAACGAAACTTACACTTGTTAAAGAAATTCACACAAGCCACAGAAGAAGTACTTAAATTTGTTTTTAGGTTAGTGGTTATATTTTGTTGCAATATAATATTTAAAGATCTAGTGATGACATTTCCAAAAAATAATATTTTTGTAGTCATTGTATCAAGAGAAAACCGAGTAACAGCTCTGTTATATTTTCATATTAAAATTACTATAAAAATGTATTATGTCCTTTTTATTTTGACAGTGACACTTGACAGATCAAATCTAAGACCATTATAGAGACCATTATTTATTAGTCTGTGCTAGAGACTACTCTAGCAGCTATACCAAGTTGGAACAAAATTCTCCGTAAAATATTTTTTAATCCTCCATAAAATAATTTTTCTTCCTTCAAATATTAGGTCCTTACATATGAAATTGGCGTTTTTCGTACTAGCCACTTTAATCACAAATTTCTCCTCTTTGGTAAGGAATTCCAAATTCAAATTTGTACAGCTATAGACTCATGTATTTGTGCTTCGATGATCGTCATTCATTTGTTTTTTTCTTCTGTTTTTTTCTGTTTGCGTCACTCATTTTACAAAATGGAAAACTTAAAATATCGCATTATTTACGAGTACGAGTTCCGCCGTGGCACTAGTGCTGCGGAAACAACTCGAAGGGTGAATGATGTGTATGGCGGTCGTGTTGCAAAAGAAAACACAGTTCGTTTTTGGTTCCAACGTTTTCGTTCTGGGAATTTCGACCTGCAGAACAAGCCCCGTGGACGGCCTGAGACTCAAGTTGATAATGAAGAGTTGAAGGCTATTGTGGAAGCGGATCCATCGCAAACCACGTCCGAGTTAGCTGCAGGCTGCGATGTTAGTGATAAAACTGTTTTAATTCACTTGAAGCAAATTGGGAAGATTAAAAAGCTTGAAAGGTGGGTACCTCACGAATTGACTGAAGCAAACCGGCAAACGCGCGTCGACTGCTGCGTTACATTACTAAACCGGCACAATAATGAAGGTATTTTAAACCGAATCATTACCTGTGATGAAAAATGGGTACTTTACGATAATCGGAAGCGCTCAGCGCAATGGTTGGATCCTGGCCAGCCAGCCAAATCCTGCCCCAAGCGAAAATTAACCCCAAAAAAGGTACTTGTAAGCGTTTGGTGGACTAGTGCCGGTATTGTTCATTACAGTTTTCTCAAATCTGGCCAGACTATTACGGCTGATGTCTATTGTCAGCAATTGCAAACCATGATGGAAAAGCTAGCGGCTAAACAACCTAGGCTGGTCAATCGCTCCACGCCACTGCTGCTTCACGACAACGCTAGACCACACACTGCGCAACAGACGGCTTCTAAATTAGAAGAGCTTCAATTGGAAAGTCTAAGACATCCTCCGTACTCCCCGGACCTTGCTCCAACAGATTACCATTTTTTTCGAAATTTGGATAACTTCTTGCAAGGGAAAAAATTCAACTCCGATGGGGCAGTCCAAATCGCCTTCAAAGATTTTATTGATTCCCGTCCGACTGGTTTTTTTAGTAAAGGGATCAATGAACTACCTATGAGATGGCAAAAGTGCATAGAAAATAATGGTTCATACTTTGATTAATTAAATATATTATATTAAAAAATATTCGACTTTTTGTTCCTCCCATACAAAACGCCAATTTCATATGTAAGGACCTAATATTAAAAGTATTAATTTAAAAAAGTATTAATTTAATTACTTTACTCTATATATTAGGTCCTTACATATGAAATTGGCGTTTTGTATGGGAGGAACAAAAAGTCGAATATTTTTTAATATAATATATTTAATTAATCAAAGTATGAACCATTATTTTCTATGCACTTTTGCCATCTCATAGGTAGTTCATTGATCCCTTTACTAAAAAAACCAGTCGGATGGGAATCAATAAAATCTTTGAAGGCGATTTGGACTGCCCCATCGGAGTTGAATTTTTTCCCTTGCAAGAAGTTATCCAAATTTCGAAAAAAATGGTAATCTGTTGGAGCAAGGTCCGGGGAGTACGGAGGATGTCTTAGACTTTCCAATTGAAGCTCTTCTAATTTAGAAGCCGTCTGTTGCGCAGTGTGTGGTCTAGCGTTGTCGTGAAGCAGCAGTGGCGTGGAGCGATTGACCAGCCTAGGTTGTTTAGCCGCTAGCTTTTCCATCATGGTTTGCAATTGCTGACAATAGACATCAGCCGTAATAGTCTGGCCAGATTTGAGAAAACTGTAATGAACAATACCGGCACTAGTCCACCAAACGCTTACAAGTACCTTTTTTGGGGTTAATTTTCGCTTGGGGCAGGATTTGGCTGGCTGGCCAGGATCCAACCATTGCGCTGAGCGCTTCCGATTATCGTAAAGTACCCATTTTTCATCACAGGTAATGATTCGGTTTAAAATACCTTCATTATTGTGCCGGTTTAGTAATGTAACGCAGCAGTCGACGCGCGTTTGCCGGTTTGCTTCAGTCAATTCGTGAGGTACCCACCTTTCAAGCTTTTTAATCTTCCCAATTTGCTTCAAGTGAATTAAAACAGTTTTATCACTAACATCGCAGCCTGCAGCTAACTCGGACGTGGTTTGCGATGGATCCGCTTCCACAATAGCCTTCAACTCTTCATTATCAACTTGAGTCTCAGGCCGTCCACGGGGCTTGTTCTGCAGGTCGAAATTCCCAGAACGAAAACGTTGGAACCAAAAACGAACTGTGTTTTCTTTTGCAACACGACCGCCATACACATCATTCACCCTTCGAGTTGTTTCCGCAGCACTAGTGCCACGGCGGAACTCGTACTCGTAAATAATGCGATATTTTAAGTTTTCCATTTTGTAAAATGAGTGACGCAAACAGAAAAAAACAGAAGAAAAAACAAATGAATGACGATCATCGAAGCACAAATACATGAGTCTATAGCTGTACAAATTTGAATTTGGAATTCCTTACCAAAGAGGAGAAATTTGTGATTAAAGTGGCCAGTACGAAAAACGCCAATTTCATATGTAAGGACCTAATATATAATATATTAAAAATACTTTTTTGTTTTTTCTTCCCCCTTTGTATGAAAGGCAAAAAAGCTTTATATACAGTTATTACACTTTTGTTCTTTTTTTATTTTGTTATTTTCCTCTTTGTAGGGAAGGCAAATGCATATATGTCATATGGCCATATCTAAGGTAATTTATTTTCAAATCTTGTTAAGTTTTACCGCCACGCTCCAATACATCTGTCGTAATTTTAATTCAATCTAATCCATCTTAATTTCTTGTTTGTTGTATCATTTTTACATACACATAATAAACGGCGATGAAGACTATGCAGATTGGCGGAAAAACGCAGCGGCCCAAGGGTTGCATCACTCCGCTAGCGTCTCGCCAAAACGCCACTGATTACCCATTGCACATGGTCAGCCAATCAATCCATTGCAGCTCAAGGCCACAACACAAGCTCAGACAATAATTGAACACCCAGATGACCGCCACAATAAAAAAAAAAAAAAATCATTCAACGAAAGTGCAGGAGAAATGCAACCACTCCGGCTTGAAGTTTTGCCGCCAAGGTCACTCTTTTGTTCTGACTTTTAACCAGAAAATTGTGGTTTTTATTTGTTATCTGAAATCAGAAGGAGCAAAGATCAATAACGTAATTCAGTTACTCAACATTAGATTTTTTATTTAACTAAGAAAAACTACCTATTACTAGCATATTATGTTGTTATATCTGTATTAATTGTGTATTTACTTTTGAAGACTAAAAAGCTAAGTGACAATAAAATATAAAAAACTTGGAAGTATGATGAATACTTTCACCTGTTCCAAATAACAAATAACAACTAACATCAATTAGAACATGACATTGACGTTATTTTAAACGTAAGTTCACGGCGCAAGATAATCGCCATTGGCGAAAATAATGCCGCTAAAATGAGGTTTTCAATATCATCAAACTTTTCAATAATATCAAACGTCAAACTGTGTATGGAGTAGGGATGTAACGGAGGCAATTTTATCGGAACCGAAGTCGGAGTCGGAGTTTTTAAATTTGATTTATCGGAGTCGGATTCGGAGTCGGAGGCAATGTCAGTCACACGTGACGGCAGAATAAAATAGTTTTATTAAGGGACAAATGAATAAAAACAATAAATAAATAAAACAAGCAGGTTATATATGATGGAAAGTGTTAACGTCAAAAGTATCGTTTTTAACAGCACCATGAATGTACTTTATGATCTCGTTGGTTGACGTTTGATTTACGTGGCGAAGTCCGATACTTAACCGTGTCTATTATTGTTTGGTAATATATTAATACTATCGATTACAACTGGTCACTATTGTATTTGAAATTGAGTAAATATTTCCGACTAAAATAATAATTTAAAAAGTAGTTTGTTAAGGGAAATAAATATGGGCTTGTGTAAATGTCCTAAGAGACGAGTTACAAATCTATTTTGTTTTGAACATCGAGTCAATGTTTGTGAAAACTGTATGGCAGCTAACCACCCAAAGGTAAATTTTATCACACATACTAATTAAATAACCTTGCTGAACAAAGAGAATACAAACATTTCTTTTTTGTTTCAGTGCATAATACAGTCATATTTGAAATGGCTTCAGGATAGTGATTATAACCCTATATGTGAAATATGTACAAAGTCGCTAGCTGAAGGGGAGTGCATTCGGCTCACCTGTTATCGTGAGTTAATTTTTTTGAAGTTTTTAGATAAACCATTTTATTAATACAATGTAGTCAAAACCCATCAAATTTCTATATACTGAATAATTTGATGGACCAAACATAAATAAAGGAAATATAATGATTAAGAATACAAAAATATTTGTAAGTATGTCTTCTTAAAATAATTTAATTTGTTTTGCACAAAAACCTAAAATACAGAAAAATAAGATTAATTTTAGTGAAAGGTACTATTAAATTTGGTTAGATGCCCTTTGTAAATACAATATTTGTAGGCTATATTGGCGTGGATTTTAATTAGTTTATATTGAAACAAAAGTATACTATTTATTTTTTAATCTAAATTTCTGCAGCATGTCGTGTGAATATTGAGACCCTTTCCATAGGTAAGATATTAAGAAGCAACTTTTCAACGATATTTTCAATTTGTACCATAGATGTATTCCATTGGGCATGTGCGGAAGCCAGGTATCGGGCATTGCCACGAACCACAGCTCCAGCTGGATACCAGTGTCCATCTTGTGCTACTCCTGTCTTTCCACCACCCAACTTAGTCTCACCAGTTGCAGATGTTTTAAAAGAGAAATTAGCTGGAGTCAATTGGGCTAGAGCTGGCTTGGGATTGCCTTTGGTCAGTACACCTAAGTTTAAACTATATTAGACTTTTTAGAATACAGATTTTTATTTAAGCAAAGGTTTAAAAAATCATCAAAATCCATTGCTACAAAAAAGAGGTTATTTCTTACATGAAAATTTTAGTACTTTATCAAATGTATGTATAATGGGGAGTGCTCTGTGTATCTATTCAATGTGGTACCTTCTGTGCCATATCAAAAACTGATTTGTTAGTCATCTCCAAGCCTTACAGAACCGTGACAAAGCAGTGGATCTTGTCAGTGGACATTTTTGGCAGCCACTTTGGAGTTGTGGACCATTCCATGTATTGTATAATTCCTCAGAACTATAAAATGACTTGATTTTTCAAGAAGACAGTGAACAATGTCCCTTTTGGTCAGCAGCCCCATAACAGCACTTCTTGTTTTTCAGTTGTCTATGGGTGATGATAACCATTTACAATCAAGTAGGCTGTCAACCTGTTTGCGGACTAAAGAAAAACATATTGCTAGTCTTTTTAAAATTAGCAATAAAAAAAAACTATTATAAAAATAAAGCTTTGCAACTGTTTCATTATGCCTTTACATAATTTAAAACTCATGTAACAATATGGCTGTATTTGTGGATAAATTAATATTATATTTTAATTTTAAGAGTTTTTTAAATTAAAAATATGTATTACTTTCGAAATCAAGCTAGTAATGCTAATATTTGATTTTAAAGCTTTCAGAAGACCAGGACATGAAAAGTGCAGTGAACAGGCGCAGTCAATCACCAGTAGACCAATCCAACTTTTACATGGAAAGTCGTGGCACACCAGCAGGAGCAAGTGATGATGAGTCTACCAATCGAAATAATACCAGTTCACCACATTCCATAATATCAATTTCAGATGACAATCTCGACATATTTGAACACAGCACTATGAAACGAAGTGACAGCTTACAAGGTACTTTTTTTTAAGTTTAAGGTTTATACACAGTATATTTTTCATTAGGATTTAGATGACCTAATCTCTACTTGAGATGAACCCTTTTGTTGCATAGATTGTTTGGTAAAACAAATAAGAAATGATAAAACATAAGGAACCATTGATTTTTAAATAATGTTAAAAATTAGACATTTGTAACTAATAGCCATAACCTTAATCTCTATATGATTAACTTTTTTAGGGAGTCAAGCTTCAAGAAAAAATATTAAATCTGTTGAAAATCCTAAAAGTGGAACAAAATTTGACCATGATGAAAATAAATACAAGCAAAAGTCGACATTTGCCTGGATCAATAGGTGGTGGAAGTATGATCACATTTCTTTCTTATTTATAGCATAAGATTTTTTTCGTTGGAAAATTAAAATCCTCAATTATAAATGAATTGACTCCGATTTCTACCTTGGAATACTTATTAAAGGCAGAGACATAAAAATGATTTATTCACTTTATATGTAATTTATTTCATATAGTGCATATGTCCATTTTTTTTATCAATTCATTCTAATATCTTAAATTTATTCTTGGATTGAATCAAATATCCTATTAAGCTTGGTATGTTTGCTATACCAGGATTAAAAACTCTTTATATGTAATTTATTTCATATAGTGCATATGTCCATTTTTTTTATCAATTCATTCTAATATCTTAAATTTATTCTTGGATTGAATCAAATATCCTATTAAGCTTAGTAAGTTTGCTATACCAGGATTAAAAACTAAAATATATAAAAAACATGGGCCTCTTTTTTTTGTTAGTCTGCTGTAAATCCCTTCCGACCGCCTGGGGAGTGGTGAAGGCCTCTATGGGAGGGGGTCAATTGGTCCTCCCCCCCCCCTCACTACTTCTCAATGAGGCGTCATGTGGGCACACACAGGACGCCTTATCCTCTCTGCCGGACGGCAGACGCCCTCGTCGTCCACCGCCCAGCCTGTGTCAGGAACCATGGGCAAGTCTATAAAAAACATTAACAATGCCTAGCCCTTTTATGATAATATTTTTTCTGGACTGCATTGTGCTAAAACTATAAATTTTTTTAAACAGAAATACTCTACCATCTTCACGTGTACGAAGAGCAGGAGGGATATATAGGCGCTATTGGATTCTACTATTTCTAGCTATTGTTGGTGTAGCTGTTTTATTACTACTCAGTCATCGAGGTGTAGATGAAGAAAACCCGTTTGGTTTTAAACAGGATGAAGATCGAAGGATTCTCCAAAAAAACTGAACAACCTTTAATTTATATGAATGTATTTAAAAATTAGGCAATTTGTGACTCTTATAATATCTAATACTTATATCATTCTATTTACGCTTCAGAATAAAATCTAAGATTAAAAAAAAACTTATTTTCCATAAAAATTAATAACAACCATAAAATAGAATTTCATAAGGCATGATCAAAACTTTTGCATAAGCCATAATAATTATATCGAGAGGTGTAAGGTTATTTGGTTTAAGCAACATTTTTTTGGTGATATAGTAATATATATTTTCGGAATCAGCGTTTTTTACCGATCCTAAATATATATATATATATATTACTATATCACCAAAAAATGTTGCTCAAGCCAGATAATCTTTCACCCCTTAATATGTAATTCATCTTATATCACATCAATTGCTAAGCTATTAATGTTTATAACATTTGTCATTGTTGCAATATATTTTATTTTTGCTATTCTTTAAATATAGACTGATTTGTAACATATCCCCAAAGAAACAATAATACAATTTCATAGTACTGTAGTATCTTGAACATTGAAATATACTCAGCAAGTAGGTTCATGAAAGTAGATATTTTCTTCAGTGGCAAAAATAACATGATTATGGAGGTTTATGACTTCTCAAACTTAAACTATTATAAGAAATTTTGAAGTATTTAACTATAACTCCTTAAACAACTTGTAGATGACTGAAAGTGGCATTTAGAATAGTATAATCTTTGGCATCTCTGAAAACACATCTATTGTCAATCATTGCATTGCATTTATATGTAAGCTCCCCTCAAATGACACATCTGAATGTTATAAATCAGCCTCCACTTTCATAATTTGGCGATAGCAAGCCACCCGATATTATAATCATATTCAAGCAGTACATGTATTTTAGCATATTACAAAATTTTAGTACAGGTTTCAACATCCTTAGTTAAAAACATACAAGAAAAAATATTATTATAAAATTCTGGATAATATTCACAAGCCCGAGCACAATCAGGCATCCAATTTATTTCTAGCAATTTCGGCTGTACCACTGTTCCACTGTTTTCTTCATGCCAGCTTAACATCAGATCCACAGCATATAAAGCTCTGGATTGTGGGCTTTCAGCTATTCCACAAGGAGGATCCTTAGATGTTGCAGCCAGAAATAATTCAGCCAACATTGCATAAATTTTCTTTTCAACATCCAACCAATTATGAGCAGGATACTGGTCAGCCCATGCTTCTTTAAAATCACTACATAACATTTTGTACAATGGTGTGCCATCATTATAATTCATAACTGTGAAATGTTTTTCATAGTCTTCAAAATTATCTAATGAGAAAGGTTTATTAGAAAATCTAAGGAAAAAATTGTTATAAGCATAGACCACAGTGGGATTAACAGATTTTAATATGATTACAAAACGTAAATCAAATTTGACTAGTCCAACATCAGGTCTATCAAATAACACAGGATTTTCAATATATTTCTGAGCAATCTTTGGTCCACTTAATGGCAATCTACAAAGAAAATCTAAATTGTCAGTTATGTAAGTATCTAATCCTCTTGCAAGATTGTATGGTTTACAAATCCAATGATTGTCTAATCCTGATTTCTTTCTATGCATGTAGTAAGCCACCAGTTTTGATAGTTCAGTCTTCATGTTAAAAGTTACAGGAAACCAAAGCGGGTAACCATCAAACTGTTCAGAATTTTTAGTACATCGTCTAGCAATAATAGGCAATAGGTCTTTAATTGTAATCACATATTCAAAGGGGAATTGATTAACAAATTTATGAGGAGTTTTACTAAGTTCTTCATAGTTTTTGTAATGATTTGTGTACCACAGTACATCAGCATTAGCTTCATTATGTACTATTTGAAACTCAGGGTCTGTTAAAAACTCATTAATGTATCTATATTCAGAAAATACCTTCAGTTTAGGTGGTGCATCTATTGGCTTTTCTTTAAGTAATTCTAAGTCAGGTAAACTTTCAGCAAGATGGCCTTCTAAAAAATAATTAGGGTGTGGTTCTTCTAAAGAAAAATCTTTATGAAAATGTTCATAATGCTTCCAAGGTATGAGCATTGCTTCTCTCTGCAGGGGATCTGGATATTGTCCTTCCACAAAGTTTCTTGTTATAAGATCACCTTCATCTACATCTTCAATTGGAAATAACAAAGTATAAGTCATCTGATCTGGAACATTAATAAATGGAACAGCACGGAAGTTAGGGTCATTCGAATGAGTAATCCCAGAGCCCAGCTCATCTAAAACATACCAAACAGGTACTCTGTCTTCAACAGAAAAATCCGCACCACCTATGGCGTATGTGTTGGCATATTTCCAAACGCGTTTAGATACTTCATCGATTTTTTCTTCAGTTGTTTCTTCTTCTACTTGCATCAAGTTACACATTCTATCCAAAAGCCCAGGAACATTTCTCAAGTTAAGTTTAATACTATTTGCTTTAAAAGTCCACGCGTGGTCGATTAAGTAAATATGACTGGGGTCGGAACAATCGATATCTCTTATTGCGATTACACTCCACAAGGGATCATAGGGCATCTTCTTCGTATCTTCATAATCAATTTGAACGAGTTGGAACACAAAACCGGAATCAAAAATTTGGTCGCGAAGTTTCTTGCATAATATAGGCCAGAAATACTCGGGGACCCCGGATAATACTAACTGTGGCTTATGCAAAGCTAAGAAGCTATTGTAAGTCGTAATGCCATCCATGCTTACTGCGTGAGATGAAGAAAAAGAATAAGATGAATAAAATATTCACAATGACGGTCCATCAATATGCCGGCCATCATAAATGTCAACTTGATTTTTTTTAATATTAAGTTTTACGGCTCTGGGTACATGCCCTTTTGAGCCTAATGTCAACTTGATAACAAACAGTATTGCCAGTGCCTGATAATCAAAAGTTACAAAAAAGCGGCATAAAAATAACATATTGATCACAAAAGTAAAATCGAAATTCGATAATATACAATTTTCTAATATGGAAATGTATGAAAAATTATATTTTAACATTATTTATATGTTAAACGAACTTTTTTTTAGCTGGATTACTACACAAAACTTGATTTAGAGAAAGTTAACAATAATTAATATAGCATAAAGATTATTTTGCCAAATATAGATTAATTTCTAATAATTAAACTATTTAATAAGTCATCTATATAAATTGTGAGAGCCCGATAATGTCTAAAAGTGATTGATGCTGGAGATAATACTAGTTACATTTATTTTTATATAATGTTTATGTAATTTTTCTATTTTCAAACATTATACAATTTATTTATTTACAACTAAGGAATTGTTTATTTGCAAAAAATGGATGTAACTAATTTTTAATTTTATAATCATTATTCGAAAAATGCACCTAAGAATTGAGTTAGAAATAAAAATCACTAAAACGGTTGAATTGAATGCCAGTGATCTGGGCTGAAGAAGCGAGTCAAAATATTGATAATAATGACCCGCCAAATCGATTCTTTAATTAATAGATCTCCAATCAACCAGAGAGTAGTTGACCAACTCTCCTATAGCTAAGCTGATCGTCATTTTCGAACCACAATTAACTTTGCTAATGCTTGCTATTATTATCTTTGACACATGCCGTGGGAATGTACTCACGATGGCTTTCTTAGGGTATTTGCTTTTATTATTTTCTATGTTCATTAGCCTGTCCTTCTGTATCCACTCAACCGTCGATGGTTATTTACAGAACTAGGCGCATATGTCGCGCCCTTGTACAGGACTTTCATCAGATGGGGGTTTTTGAGAACTAGGTTTCGAAAAACCTAGATTTTTTATACCACAGAATTTCTAATTTCTATGGGAAAGGATAGCCTGTTCTTTCGTGAACAATTTATAATACGTGCGAAAAGGATAGAGCTTTATGTCGCGATGTATTATGCTTGTAACAAACATCTGTTTGCACTTGTTCGCGCCGGCTGTCACAGGACGCCTATCAGATGCGGGATATTTTGATTTGTCCTGTAGCAGTACTTTCATCCACGAGGGGGTATTGTATTTTATGTTGTGAGCCAAATAAATGCTTTTTCTTTAAATTCAAGGTTAATCCCTTTATGCACTCATGCTGATTTCGAGTATTAATTTTACTTTTTGAAAGATATAATAAAATACAAATATTCATTGGTTTAAAGTCTATATATTTATTTTAACATGTCAGCTTTTTGAACTAACAATATATGTATATACAGAGCATCGTTCTATTTATGAGTACGAGCTAAACATATTATATAATAATAGATCATATACAATATTAAATTACGATAAATTTTAAATTTACAATCGGCTACTTAAGTGACCTATAAAACAATATAATCGCGCGTTACAATACCGAGCTCAAAAGCATGGAATAAGACGCACAATCAGCGTTGAAATCTTGACTTGTTATTTATGTATTAAGGATTATCATTACGAGAAAATAATTATTTATATATTAAGCTAGGTCATAATAATATCACATTAGTAGTCCCAAGCTAAGTTAATTTGCGTTCTCTGGTTAAGTACCCCAAAAAAAAAGTTATTTATGTACATCTGACAACTAATTACCCCAACTGAATTCGTTAACATTAAATCAAAAATTAATTTGAACAGGTTGTGATAAGATTTTTCAGCATTCTGCATTTAATGTTAGTAGAGTTTAATAAATTTCCATATAATAAATCGAAGCTAAAATTGTAGCAAATTTGATTTTAATCAATGATTAAACCCAGAATTTTGTATCTATCATTACACATAATCCTTATTAGGGTAGGTGGAGAGAATGGGACGCCACTTCTTTCTTTTCTTGAAAACCTCATTTGCTTGCTCAACATTCATTAATCCTCACCGATTCTGCTTACATTTGGCATTATTCTCTAGCAGAACTCTATTTGATCTGTGTAGGTATGTCTCTGTCTGTGTATCTTCTTTTATTACCTTTTCATCATTCATGCTCTCCAGGTGTCCGAACCATCGAAGCATGCTTTTGAGCATGCTATCGTTGACCCTGTCTTTCAAACCAACCATTCTGCGTATCTCATCGTTGTTAACGTGATCCGCAAGCGTTCCTCCGCAGATAGAGCAAAGAGATCACATTTCCACTTCATTAATTCTTCTTCTAGCATACCCAGGCATCCCTGCTGTACAACAAAGTGGGCACAAAAACCATTCTATGTACTGCAACTCGCGCCGTTTGGGTAATGTTTTGGCTTTTTGCAACGGCGCCTAATGTATCATTAATTTTGAAGCCAGCAGTAACTCGCCTCCCTACATCCGTGTATTATCATTTCTTGTAAACACACTACCAAGATATACAATATCATTCACTTGTTCTAAACTTTCATTATTAACGTCTATCACATAATCCGTTCTTAAATAATTTCAAAGACCAGAACCGAAATTTTATTTACGTTCCGATGGAGACCTTACATTACACATTTTATATATTTTATGAATTCACATTATGTTCTTGGTTCAATTTTTCCCTATGTATATCATTGACATACAATGCTTTTGTCTAATAAATTCGATTAAATCTACTTAAAACAGAATATAAAGGACTACATCCACTTGTTGGAGTCGATTCAACTGTAATTTATGTGAAATAACAATGAAAAGAGACAATCACTGGTTCAACACAGGTTCCTGAAAGCTACAAAACTACTATTTTAGGAAGGGACTACACTTTTATAAACACAATTTATTCAATGCAGTTATTTTATAAAGTCAGGCTTTTTTCCAAATCTTGACATCTTTTTTCAGCAACATATTGTTAACCGGGAAAGGCCTTCACAACTTCACTGGGCAAAGAAGGCGAGCACTCACGGTGCTCAGTTAGTAACATTTTATTTAAATTTCTCCTATTCTATTAATTATCCATAAAAATAATAAGAATAATTTATTTTTATTACTACTTTAAGTATAATAATTAAATGTTCACTAGCTTTGTCGTTAATTATAATAAATGTAATTGTGAAGACAGACTTTTAACATTAAGTGTAAAAAATCGAGTAATGCGAGTAAGCCAGTAATCAAAGCAATCAGACAAGTGGCTCTTCGCCGCGTATATATACAGCTCGCCTAGAATAATAAAAAAATAAGGGGCTGGCGGAATCAGAGAATGTAGTTCCTGAGAACACCCTCCACTATGCAACCGGTAAAAGACTGCGAGGCAGGCGACTCTATGTCGATACTCGTTTTTCTGCATTTTTATCTCACACAAAGAGTTATCGCCAACAAGTCTACGAGCTCTACGGTCAATCGAGTCCAAAGCCGCCAACTGGTATTTAGCGGACCCATCCCAAATAGTATAACAGTACTCGACAACCGAGCGCACCTGTACCTGATATAGATTAAGAAGTCACGTTGGTGAGAAGTACCGCCTGTCCTTAAAAAGAGACCCAATTTTTTTAGCAGCAGTTTTGCTCTTAACTCATTATGTATATCTTTGTTCCTAACGCGAAGAGCGATAATTACTCCGCATATAGAACGAAGAGATCGCTTTTCCACTGCATTAATTCTACTTCCATGCTTCTTCTGACATACCAAAATCTCACTGCCGTAAAAAAAGTGGGTACCAAAACTGCTCTATAAACTCGTTTGCGTAATATTTCTAC
Source organism: Automeris io (assembly GCA_036320925.1). NCBI lineage: Eukaryota > Metazoa > Arthropoda > Insecta > Lepidoptera > Saturniidae > Automeris > Automeris io. The sequence continues at coordinate 3,942,840 of JAUDJH010000018.1, forward strand.
TTATAAGAACGACACCCAGTATACAATTAAATTTGTAGCCATTAGTTAATTATCCTTCTACATCCATACCACACATACCGCCATATTTCTTGTAAACATACTACCAAGATGTACAATTTAATTCAATTGTTCTAAACTTTCATTAATAACCTTTATTACACATTGCGTACTTACATTATGTCTTTTGACCACGACACCAGAAACTTGGAATTATTAAGGTTTATATGGAGACCTTGATGTGACAATTAACTTCCATACATGTGACTAGAGTTTGCAATCCGCTCTCTGAGTCCGCTATGAGCACTGCGTCAAGCAGGTAGTTTACTACAATGTCACGTTTTATAATTTTGACATAAGTATAGCAACGGTCCTGTAAAATTTATAATTTTCACTTTGGCTCTTATATCGACGTTATATCGACTCATTCCGCTAGAAGCGTTATGATTTCGGATAAAATGACTTCTTATTTCAGTCTTACAAGGTTTCTTACGCTCATCCATCCATTTAGTGTTTTCAAAAATTTTACATAAAACCAAAAATATTTTTAAAACTAAAGCCCTTTTACATTACCGGCTCGCATATACTATTCAAATAACTACAACTGCAATTAAATAAGAAAAATGACTACCAAGTTTTATAAATTACTTGCTGGATAATATTATTACAAAAGTAGGTTGATTATATCATAAAACACTTTGTCGCCAAAATATGGGATCCCGGTTTTATCGCTCGTATTACAAAACCGCGAATATTTAATTTCATTATTGTACATGTTTTCATTCCATGAAATAAAGTATTCATGAATGCGGCTATTTCACCAGATTCCAGAAAACTCAAAGATCATAGACAGTTTTTGAACAAAACAGAACTAGATGTATATTGTGTTTAAAAAAAAATACAAATTTTTTATCTCTCCTTGAAAGCACAATGTGTATTTGACCTTTGGAGCAGAAAGAGCCAACATGGATCACACTTTATATATCTAACTATGTTCAGTTCAGTTGGAATCAGAGTCCATGTGATTTCTATAATTACGTCGGGCCTTTTTTACCCTCTGCCTGAACTTGACCGCTTGGTAGTCGGGGTCGTCGGAATCGTCTTGAGGCGGGTTGTTGGTGCGGGCACTGCTGCCGACGGCTGTCCCGACGCCGCTGTCCGGCGTGCCCATAGCGTCCGGGGCCGGCCACACACTGCCTTCTGTGCTACAGCTGCTCTCCAGCTCACTCTCGTTCGTTTCATTCATTAGCCGAGCCACGGTCCTGTAATTTAATAGAAATGATTTTACAATAGACTAGCAGGAGCGTTACAGCACCGCGGCGTAGTCCCATGCCGAAGTAGCCTTCTTCTAATAGTTTCTTTCGGCTATTCTTCTCAAGGTAGTTGCCTCCAAAACACTATTAGTAGTTCTTCCTTAGTGTCCACTCAAGCCCATAAGAGTGCCCTTACATGGAAACTAACCCGTAAAAATTGGTGACTAAATTCCTCCAGCGCTTATCTATCAAACTCGGCGAGGTTATACAAATACAGCTCGGTCAATACTTTAACCAGGCCACATAAATTAAGTCCACAGGCAAAACGTATAACAATACCTGTTGTACCCCGGTGTCGGCGACAGTCTATCGGCCAGCGAGGTTGTAGGGCGCTCGGAGGGCTCCTTCGGTGAGTCACTGGAGTCTGATCCCTGCATACCGTGGCGTCCATTCCTGCGGACTCGGCGCAGACTCATCCTGGGCCGAGTTTCGGGGGGTGGCGAGGTGTTATTGCTCCCAGAACTCGGCGGCTCCACGCGCAGCGACTCCCCGAGCGAGTCCCGGGATCCATTCACAGGCGTCGGGATTATACTGACTAGGTTAGATGGAATGTTTTGGTTGAACTGGCTTCCAGGGGATATGGGCCGACTGCCGACTGACTGGTCGTCGTCCGAGTCCACTTCGGCTATCCGGAATAGCGCTGATGTGTTCTGACCCCTGTAACCTGTTTGATTTGGAGTTTATTAATAACAATATCGACGTAATATAGCAAAAACGCTTGTAATCAACATTCAAGTAAAATAACTTGGAATCACCTGAAAATACAGCGTTAAATAATCTGTGATACATGTTTATAAAGCAATTGTATAATATTATTAAATGTATTGTCATCAAATGTATCAAATTTAAAAAAGTTGGAAGTACATACATAGGTAGAGATGTAATTAATGTAAGAATGCAAGTTATTACCTGTGCTAGTGCTTGGAAGAGCTAGATTATCTTCAAAGTTCTCAAAACTAGAGAAATTATTATTATCACTACTATCTTGTGCTGCTGGAATACCTGAAAAAGTTATTACTTTATTGCTCCATCAACAATTTACATATAAATATAAAATTTAAAAATCATTCTTACCATTATTCCTTAAACTTATAATTTTCCTATAACTAGTGACTTTAGATTTTCTCTTGGCAGTTCTTGTGAGGTTTAACCTTCTCCGTAGTGGCCTTATTGCCTGTAAGAAACACAATAATTATTGAATTAAAAGTTAAAAAAATTATATCACTTTATCATCATAATTAGTGGAAGTTCATATATTGTAATGCAAATGGTTTAAATTATGAATAGATCCACTAGAGTTTTTCATGACATATGTATGTTGCAGAGACAGTTGTGATAATTTATCACTTAGCAAAGAGTTCAGAAAATAAATTGGTCTTTGACAGAAAACTGTATAATAGAAACTAGAGCATAGCGTAAGTTTTTGAAAGCCAACACCAATTTTACAAAATCTGTGACTTATCATATCCTTCGATATTCATTGAGTTTATTTATACTGGCTCGACAAAGTAACTACAGTGCACTTGATGGTAAGTACAGTGTAGTCCAAAAACGATAGCGACCATCAAAGGATGAAAATCCGTTGATAGTCTCAGTCGTCGCATATGCTACGACTGAAGGTTTCTAGGTATATGATTTACTAGATATACACAAGCTGATCTCGAAACTCGACAGACTGAAACGAGTCACTATGAAGGTCTTTACACTTATGTACTGTGATCACGACCAAGTTCAGGCAACCACCTTACCACCAAACATGTAATATATATTATAATGTTCGAGTGGATTTTACGCAAATTCAAAGAAGCGTCAGTAAATCTCAGCCATAGATAATACAAGCGGAAGCGCCGTTTAGAGCTACAACAATGTTCATAAATGCTATAGTATTGCACTCACTCTATCAGCATTCCTGAAGGCACACTGCGTAGGTTCGTCGGAGTCCGTGCGCTCGCTGGACGGCGCGGAGAGCCTAGAGTGCGCCTGCGCGAGCGTGTGGGTGTGCGTGTGTGCGAGCGTGTCGGTGAGCGAGTGGGCGAGCGCGTGTGTGTGGTGCGCCGCGGCGGGCCGGCGGGGACCCCGCGACCGCCTCGCCGGGGTCCGCTTGCCCTTTGCACTCGTCCCGCTGACAGTCTTGCTTGTAGTTTTACTTAGCGCATTACGCGATTGTTTGCTGCGTCTGCAATCATACAACATAATTATTGAAATCTGAAGCAGTCGTTGAGTTATCAAATTGCAACTCTTTTATTATTAAACAAGCAGACAGTTCACCTCATGGAAATTTGAATACACAAACTTTTGATCTGAAGAAAAACTACTACTTTTACTATGTACTCTATTGTTAAAAAAAAAACAAGTAATAAGTCAAAATATAATATTTAAATAGGTCAAAATAAAATATAATATTTCAAGATTTTAAAAAGATACTTAATGTTATTGTTGTCTGTTTTTGTTTGCCAAATTAATAAAAATATTTGAATATAGCAATGCTAAAAAGCAGGAAGGATGTAACTCACAAAATCAAAACTCTATATGAGAGGGAAAAACTATCAGGATTAATTTTGTAGTATCTATAATTTTCTTATTAGAATAACATTATATAAACAATTTTATCTATTTTTAGGAATGAAAACTTATATATATATATATATAGTTTTTAATTTTTGAAATTTACATAAAAAATGATTCCTTGAGAATAGGCTTCAAATTAACTAAGGAGCCATAAGACTGGGTGCGATGATTTGGGACGCGGTCCTTTTGCTGATTCTAAGCATGCAAGAAAAATAAAATCGATTAAATGTAAAGTATTATTTACCGCAGAGATCCACGTTTCTGTGAACGCAAGTTCTTCGAATATCTAGACGCCACAAGTCGTGCCAATCTGTTAGGGCATCTTTGACTGCGTGTTCCGTTCAGGTTTGCTAAGAAAAAAAATGAAAATAAACATACAAACTAAACATTTATCATATGCTATAAGCTAGAAACTCAGTTTTTAATGTGATTACTCAAATCAAATTTAAGATAAAAGAAAGATTATTTAGCTACCAGCTTATTTATTTTATAAAAGTTTTTAGTTAGCACTCACGTATTGTAGTAAATATGATATAAAAAGCACAAGAATTCCAAACATATTTGCAGAGCTTTTGCGCCCTTGATATTTTTCGTAAAATATTCTTGTAATATATTACACACAAATACATTATATATAAAATAACAGTATAGATTCGAATGGCATCGGAATTATATTTATTTAATAGATAGCCTACGAAATTTCAATGCAGCCTGCGCTATTCGAAATCATATAAAACTTAAAAAAAAATCCCGCAAAACTAACCTCTTTTTGGAAGCAGCGGGAGAAAATCGATGAGGATGTGGTCCGGGTCCGAAGTGTCCGAGTCGTTGGAGTGTCGCGAGGGCGGCGAGGAGGAGCCGTCCAACGAGTCCGTCTCCTCGGCAACGCACTCCAACTCACGCTGCACCAGCGAGTCGAAAAACGCCATCATACGTGGGTCTTCCCTCGTAGACTGCTCCGCGTAGTTGTGTGATATATACTGAACATTTGAGAAAAAATTTAAAAGTCAACAGAGACATTTCTGAATAGAGGATAATAGGTTTACCATGATTCTGATGCTCTTAAGTGAGACAGGATACAGGGGCAGCAACATATTACAGTACCAAAAACTTTTCTGTACAATAAATTGCAGTTTAAACTTACCTGACCGCTGTGGTGCACAAGTGACACGTAATCTTCGTGACTGTATATCTCTCGTGGGTTGTCCGAGCCTTGGGCTTCTTCTAAAAGAGTACCACGCATTTCCGGATACTCCATTGCTGACCACACCTATTGAAAATCTATATATTAATATGTGAAGCAAAAATTATGTACACCTTTTTACGAAAATTGCGCGGACGGAGAAGTATGAAATATGGTACACTCATAGTTTATATAGAGAATGAAAGTAGAATTCTAATATTAAAAAAAATATTGCATGAAAATACATTAAATCAATGAAAACACACACACACATACGCATCCATACTCTTATGATTAGAGTCAGTGTTCTAATTGAGAATAGATATTGTTTATCTCTTTGACAATAGAAGTTTAATAATGTTCTAACTTATAATTTAAATGAGTTATATTCGAATTTCGACTACTGGGCGACCACCAGTAATATATTAAACGAGATTTAAATAATATTGATTGCTTTAATACACATTATCCAACATAAAACATGCATATATATTTAGTATATTTGGTCATAATTTGTTGGTTAGAACCAGAGGTAACTATTGTAGAAAAAACAAGTTGTGATGAAATTCTATATAAACGCAGACGTAACTATAACCTCCACATTACTAAAATTAGTTGGATAGAAATAGATACAACTTGAGGTCTTAACAGTAGTAGTCGATTTAATGCTAGGGAAGTGATATGGAGTAATTAATCTCTAAAACATATATAATTTGCCTTACACAAGACTAATACAACATTTAGCACTGCAGATGTATCAGAAGAAGCTAGTAGATGTATTCATAAAATACCTTAATAATTTTCTCTACGCCCGAAGATGCTATCAGACAGTAATGCGGGTTGTATCGCACCTGGTTCACTATAGACCTGTGCCCATAGAGCACAATGTGCGGCTGTTCAACCACAGTATCTGTAATTATGTAGACAATTGTTACAAAGGAATACATTTATCCAATTATCTCTCATTATATTTTATAATCACGATCTCATGTGGACTTATACACATTCTCTCACTGCATACATTTGTTGCTGCCCATGATGAGGTACAACATCTATGTTGTCTATGCTATATTAAACATTATTATTGTAAACCTGAACTTTAAAGTACCCGAAAATTAAAGTACACATGTAGTTAATTTTCGTTATAATGACAAAAAAAGAAAAGTTAAACTTATATCATTAAAAGACTGTGCTACAGATATGAAAGAAATGCAATGGGATCGAAAATTTGCCTAACTTCTTGGTCAAATTTCCATTCCAACCGATACTAGGTAATAAATCAGAAATATAAAACATCTTACCAAAGCCATCGCCTGCATTAGGCACCTTCCACATGTATAGATTGAAATCATCGGACCCGGACAGGACAAACTGATCACGATCCCCGGCGAAGGAACAGCTCTTCATCGTGCAGGAGTTGTAGTAATCTTGATGGTAGAACTCCGCTACTGGTTCAGGGGACTGGACAGCATAGAGCACTGGGGCCAGGCGACGCCGCAGAGCGAGGATATGTGTGCCATTAGAATTGAAACGGACACTCATGCTGTTCTGGCATGTTCCATTATTGCCGATGTAACGGATGACTGGGCTGTAAGTATTGTAAAAGTTCAAGTTCTTAGTTCTTTGTTTTGGAAGTAAATTTTAGAAACTTATATCTGTAGCTCAACAAAAAATATACAATGATGGGAAAGATATACAATAAAAATACGAGATAAAGTAAAAACCATTATGCAGAAGGCTTATCTACTCAAAATAAATAAGGTTACTTACAAGAATAAAGTTACAAATTCTAGGAATCTCTGAAAGTGTATGAAGGGATTAAAGCATGTTAAATATAAAGTGACTTGAAAATTATAAATCTAAAAAGTGGTGTTATATTTTTGTGCTTATGGAGATAGCCCATACACCCACACCCTTGATATAGCTGGTTTTGTAGCAGTACTAATCATGTGAAGGCTAATGCTTGAATTATAATTTTGATTAAATTTCATTTTCCCCTTATATTTGCTTCATAAAATTAGTGTCATTTTTGACACCAGACTGGGATTAGATAGAAACTAGATTTGAATGTTTTTATTGTAAAGATTTATTATGCCCTACACTCCCTTTGCCTCTGTATTCACTTCATCATAATATAATTAAAAAGAAAATACATGTTCTTGGGAGACGGAAATTACTCAAAGAGATCATCACCATGTCTAATTAACAAAACAGAAATTAACTTTTAAATAAAACTCACTGTTTAGGAGACCTCATGTCCCAAAGAGCAACACCATCCCTTGCATTAGCAGACACAACCATGCCTATTTGTTGTGGATGAAACATTACTCCATGGAATGCTTTTCTACTACGAGATATCACCAATGATTCTGTAAATAAAAAAATATATATTTCCTATAATTATTATTAGAAATTTATAATCAATAGTAAAAAAAATCTTCAGCACATAAACTCTTAAAATTGATAAAAATAATGTTTCAATTACCATGGACAGATTGCCTGGTGTCAAATAACAGCAGTCTCCCATCATTACCAGCAGTGGCGACTACACGTTCATTAAATGGATCAATACTAAGACTACATACAGCTCTTTGGTGTTGCAAAACTTCCAAAGGACATTTACTTTCAAGATCATGAACTATCACCTGAAAAAAAAAAAACAATTTAGTCAAAGTAAAGTTGCAAAGGGGCAATATTTGTAAATTTAAAATGCAAAACCTGGTTGCAATTAGTGATGAAAATGCCCGGGAATTTTCCCAAAGTGCCCAAAACTTGTATGGGGAATATTCCCGGGAATTTACGAAATGTTCGCGGAAGTGCTGGGCACTTTGGGAAAATTCCTGGGCATTGTCATCACTAGTTGCAATCTAATATTAAGTCAAATATGACATTTTTATGGGAAGAAAAAGTCAAATGTGTTTTGAGATTGAAAATTGACTAACAATAAAATAGCACAATTGGTACTGGAGATTTTTTTTGAATTAATTAAACTTCTTCAATTTCATTACCTTTAAAAATAGGGAATTTTTAAAAGGAACTATTGGAGTTTTTGTTGCTTTGTGCTTTATTATAGCATAGACTTTGATGCCTGTCACCATACTCTTGAGTTTTTTGTTTATACATAAAAACCTTGTAATTACATAAGGACTAAACCCCAATAGAAAGGTTTTCACTAAATCTTACTTGAGTGGGATCAATAATTGGAAAATGGGTAATTAAAAAATCATTGATATTGAGTTTCCAAGATTATTTAGCATATGATATACCTTAAATACTTACAATGTCATCATTTCCACCAGAAAATACTTTCTGATTATCGCTTGTTACACCTAAGCAAAATATATTTGACTGGTGTACTGCTTTAAGTGGCTCTGCTTTTCCCTCATTCAGAATTGTTTTACCAAAAGGCCATAGCATTACCCTTCGGTCATCACCACCTGAGAAACAATATATTTAAATGCTGTTAATAATACCTTTATGATACGATACCTTTATGATACCTTTTCACGCAAAATAGGTGCACTTAGACGTCGAGTTGCGGAGAACGAGCCCGTCTCAACCTTATACCTTACCTTTACCTTTACCTTTATGATAGTACATATATGATCAAGTTAATCAATACCACCAATTTTTGGGAGGACAGTTTGATGTTGGCCAAGAAAGGCCTTAAAGCTTCACCCAGCGAGAGGTGGTGAGTGCTTAAGGTGCTTGGCCAGTTAATAACATCATTTTGACTGATATCACAATAAGATTTATACAGACTTTTTTATAGTTATTATGCTTTATTTTGTGTCTGTGGTTTTGGTTTGGTTGGTATTTATAGAATAAATATAAACTACTAGTGGTCATGTCCTGACTTTCCCCAGGTGTTATTAATAAATGTAGCATAACAAACTACTTAAATACAGTTTCGCATTTCTCAGTTAAAGAAAAAGAAAACTCCCATATATAATTTTACCTGCCTCTTTTTTTTTTTCTTGCAGGGTCTATTAACTTTCTGAAGAAAAAGCAGCTTAATATTCAATTTCAATTCAGAACGTAAATTACTACTATATTATCTTTAGTAGTTTCAACATAAATCATATACAAAGGAACAAATGGATCAACAGACAAAAAAACACTAAAAAAAACCTGCATGTATAGCAATATAAAAACTTACTGTAATAATAATTTTAACAAAGCATTTAATGTACCAGCTAGATACTTATTCAATATTATAGATTGAAATATATATATTAATTATTTTAGTTTTATTAGTGTTACAATAAGTAAATATAAATTATAAACAAGTGTAATGAGACTACACCAAATAAATATAGATTTTAAGTTCAAATTGTAATAAGATCAAATTCTCAGTTGTAAAATACTATAATCAATTGTTTATCAAAATATGTTGTTAACTACAAACAACTAACCGATAAAATTTGATTTATACTGATATATTACCACCTGAATATTAAAGAGCATATTGTTGTGATTATTTTGTATCAAAAGTAATCACAAGTTATTACACAATAATATCTATTACATTAAAATTATTTGATATATTTAGTAGAAATGATTATTACCTGAAACGAGTAATTCGCCATTACTCGAAAATTCAATAGCATTTACACATCCATAATGGCAGACGAGATCTTTACGAAATAAATTTTTCGCAGCGTTAAGCCGCTTACAAAACAATTCAGATTTTATATCTGCTAATAATCCGTATTGCCTTTTATTTATATATGTTACAGGATTTGAAATATTCGCCATGTCTATAACAAAACCACCATTTTCTGACGAATGAATCTAAATTAGACACTTGCTTTGTCAAGTCGATCAGCTGTATTTTTATTCGTAAAACATGGTTGTTACTTTACACGCAGTTTCATATCACAATTCACACTAAAAAACAATATTCAGTGCTAAATGAATATATTTCTATATATAATAATTAACTCACATGTCGAAGTTACAACGTTTTATATTATAAATTGTATTTAAGCAATTAATGCATCAGTTATATTACCAATTTTTTTTTTTACAAAAGTATAATGTTCTATAACAAAAAAGTTTACTATTAGCTACTATATTCCTTTTTTTTTAAACAAATTATTGCGAAAGCCTCGAAATTGTAACTTTGCATTTTTCTGCGATTTAATAGAAAATATTATTTTACTCTTCAATATACACTGTGTGGTCTATGATTGTTGTCTTATCGCGAAAAATGCATAAAAAAATAAGACACGTGAAGTTAGGTTATTTATTTGTTGATGTTAAATGTCCTATATTACTGTACTCTGTGTATTTAATCATAACTTGTTTTAATAGATTTTAACGTTATATAGGTTAATTTCTATCACTCTGGGTGTACTGACTTTTTTTATACTAATACATTATGGTAGTAGCAGATATGGAGTCGACTGTAAAAATATCAGGTAAATGGCAGTCTTCTATTACAAAATAGTTTTATTTATTTGGTTACAGTAACATCTATTACTTGAATATTGCCCTTTTTCCAGTGTCTGACAACAATAGCTCCAGCGACGAGGAATCAGATATTTCTCAGCCTGAAATTAACTGTGGTGTTGACGAAGCCGATGATATAGAGGCAGATGCTGAAAGCGTTGAATCAGAAGATGACAAAGAAACTGTAATAGCTAACGAAGGTTGGGCTGATTCAGTTTCAAAAATTCTTGGTTCTAGTAAACCAAAGAACAAAAAAACATTAGTACTATCAAGAGCTAAAAAACATGCAGACACAATAAAAAAAGAGAAAGATGAAAAGCCAAGTTTTGAAGTTATTGGTGATGCGAAAGAAGATAAACCAGACATTAACAAAGTTATGGTGTCTGAACCACCAGTGAAGAAAGTGGTAAGTAATTAAAATATTTTTGTACTTTTTCATTATAAATATTGCACTTGAATATTCTGCTGGAACTAAGTTACTTAATTAATCTTACATAATTTATTGGAAGGTTTTATAGATGCATTTTTCAAATATCCATGATACTGGTTAAATGATAAGTAAACAAAACTATAAGAATTACAGAAAATTTTACAAATGATTTTTTCATGTATAAACACTCTTTTATGATTCTTAAATGACAATAATTAGATTAGATACAAGGGTTTATGAAAATATTTACTAAAAAATAATGTTTGACCAGAAGTATAATAGGATTATTAAATCCCCAGCTTTCTGAAGTATGTCTTCAACATTAAAATATATGAAGAAAAATATGATATTCATATATTATTACGCTATTGGTTTTTTAATTTAATAAAAGCTTAATTTAAAGAAGGAAAATCAATTTTTTTGGCTAATTTTTTTTAATGTTTAATATGTGTTAGTTTAAGATATTTAATAATAAGTTGTGATTTTTATTCAATAAATAAATAACTATATGTTATTCCTAAAATGTTTAATTAAATTATTTTAGAAACATGAAAAACCTTCTATAAGAATCAAACCAAATATATTAGAAAAAGACAGGGAAAGATTATTATCTAAGATAGCAACAAAAGGTGTGGTACAGTTATTCAATGCAGTTAGAAATCAGCAAAGATCGCTAGATAAAGAAATAGGTAGGAAAGATTTAACAGAGGGGAAAAAAGAGAAATTAAAAAAGAAATTTGATAAGAGGGCATTCTTGGACACACTTATGAGTCAGAGTAAGTCAATAGTAGTTGATGAACATGTTAGTAGTTTGAAGGGCGAAATTAAACCAGAGGATGAAAAACCTAAATGGAATGCACTTAGGTGAGTCTATAAATAATTATAATCTTTATTACAACATATCACAAATATATTTCAAATTCTTAGTATATATTAACTTATTATTCAACTTTCTTATTCTCTTATTTATTTTCTTGATGGGTGTTTGTGTATGTCTTTATGTAAAATTGTTTTGTATAATGTTCATTAATTGAGGCAAAATTTTTAATTTTAGGGATGATTTCATGATGGGTGCCAAACTGAAGGACTGGGATAAAGAAATAGAAGATGATTGAAATAAGTAATTTAATAATTCTATTAAATAAATTACAAATAGATTCGTTTTTTTTCTTAAATACATATACAGAAACCTGGATTTATTGATGTAGTTTCTATTTTATGTACAAAGTATAAGCATCATTACCAACAGAATGTTGTGTTATCTGCTTAGGAAGTGTGGAATATATTTTAACTGGAAGATTCCAGACCATAGTCTCAATGGAAACGTTGAGTGGTGCTGTCCAGTCCTTATCTTCAGGATTTGGTAATAATTTTTCATTTGTTGTCACAAATTCAAAATGTAAACGCCATTGTAGTGACACTGAAACATATTTGAGGTAATTATTGTATATAATTTGGCTAAAATATAATTGCAAGAATATTTCTCACTGAAATCACTCTAGTGTAACATAACAAAAATTATGAAAAGTTTTTGAAACAATGACCATTGGATTTGATGGATAATTTTTATTTTGATTTTCATGTGACCTAAATTTTGTTTGACATCAGAATTTAAATTATAGTCTGGTGTTGTTGATATTTGATAACATAACTCTTAGTGTGGTAGTTTGATGATGATTCAAATAATATTAGTTTTTAATTGTGATCCTGACTCAAAGTTAAAGATAGTATTTTTATATTTCAAAACTCTTACCATCATCTACCTCAAAAGCTGGTGTTATGTGCAAAGGTATAGGCAATATAAGCTGTGAATGTGTAAGACCCAGAGTTACTTCATGATATCGTGCCACTGTCATGGTTCTACTACTCATTTCTTTATTCATATTCTTTGATGGAGATTTTGACTTAACAACTTCTTCTGGTTGTAGTGATACTGATACCTATAAAAAGCAAACATGGTGTAGTTTTTATATAAATATCTTTATATTTTTTTCAAACCAATGTTTAATTAAAAAGGGCTAACATTGTGTAGCGTAACTTTTGAAAATTAAAAGTTATATTGATTACTGACTGTGAAAACATTTTATATTACCTGCATGCATGTGACATTTCCAACGGAGAAATCAAATGTCCCAACTATATCTTCTCCCAATTTGTAGGCAGACTTGAAAAGACAAAATCTTCCTACTTTTCCTCTAGTGTTCGTTATCATGTATGAGTTTGGACTCCTCCTGGCTGTTAAATTCTACAATAAACTTTATGTCAATTATTTGCTCAATTTTTGTTCCGATTTAAATTTGAATTCCACTTTGTTTGTATGTATTTTTTTTTACTTATTAGTGCATGTTGGGCTTTCATGTAATTGGAGTGGTGTACTGTAATTGTATATGACATGTTTTCTATTATTTTTAATATATATAATAACACTCTGTAAGCATATTAAAATAAAATAAAATAAAATGTATAGTATATACTTGATAAAATTCCATTTAACCCTACCTGTAGTACTTGCAAAGCCATTGTCAATGGTGTCTCAACTTTTCTCTCTTCAGAAAATGGATTGGTGGGCTGCAACTCTTCTGTTGTTTCATTACCACAGAGAGCAGCTATGTCCTGCATGTTTATGATTGGACTAATTGGCAGTATGCGAAATGGTATCCTTACCATTTTGATGTGTGACCCCACTTTCTGTGTGGCTATTGTTATTTTATAAGAATACTTTACTGATGTACCTCTGTAAGATGGTGGTGCTTCAATAGGCAAAGATTCTCTGTACCAAACTGAAAATTTTATTGAAATATAGATAACCATTCAAATGGCCAAAACAAAATATTTGCAAGTGATGAGGAAATTCCTGAAGGCAGAAGAGTTACCGGATATATAGTTAGTTAAAAAAAATAGAGGAGAGATGAAAATAAATATAATCTGCAGTTTCTATGTGGTAAATATTGAAACTGAGTAACTGATTCTTCTTGAAGGTTTTTAAGGCTATGGAACTGCATAATTAACTGATAGCTGCTGCCTGGCAGCAGTGGTGAACCAGCAGCTGCTGCCAGGTCTCAATCGACCAGTGTGTATGCATTTGGAATGAAGTGATGAATGAAGATTGGACAGTGAAAGAATGCAAATTTCTAGTTTTGTTCAAGTTATATTCTTGAGATTTTAAAAGTGGTTGTTAAAAGTTTATTTAAATATGAGTTTTAAATAACTTACATGTCTTAGTCTCCCCTAAAGGAATAGTCAAATCACAAAATAAGATCTTAGGTTTAGTGTGGAATACTACTTCACCTATATCACATGCTGTAACTTCCAATGAAGTTGTTTTTCCTATAGTTGGAGTCTTATCTCCTGGGCTTCCTATGGTTGAATAAAAGCAGTGTATTTGTGCTGAAGCCCATGCTAAATTTTCTAAAGTATCACTGGAAAGTGAAATATTATTTGAATTAAATCTAAATGGCAAAACAATATAATACAAAGCTTTAAATTAAAACATATTTAATGTTGTGGAATGGATCATCTGTCTGTTTTTGCCAGTAGCACATATGAATGTTAACAAAGGAGATAAAAATATAGGTAGTAGCAAAAGAGCATTAGTTCTGGGGTTTCAAATGTCTTTAGGTAAAATACTTGCCATCATGTGTGCATCCAGCATATTTCTCAATTTTTACAAGCAAAAATACAAAAGCCTTTTATATTTCTTTATTGACTATATCATTTATATTTTGCAATTATATGTAGTGTGTATAATAATAGAAATCGAATATTAACAATTATTAGGAAGTATAGAAATAATAGTTTTTATATTGTAAAAAAATTTACCATTTCCAAGTTATTTTTTTAACAAATAACCTTAAATAGAAAACATTTATTTTTAATCATTACCCAATGGAAAAGAAGTGAAAGAATAGAAGATTTAATACAGGGCTATGAAGTGCCTAAAGGGATCTTAAAAAATAATTATTTTTTTTAAATTACCTATGGCTTTGTGAGTTTCTATGTTCAGGTTGAGCAGTGTAACAAAAAGATATGCAGCATTCTAATGCTTCTCCAGCCAAATAAACAGTACCAGTTGTTAATTTTGCAGAAAGTTCTATCATCCTGTTTTTTTTGTAGTACTAAGCTTCACAAACAGCACAATTTTCTTCAATAATATAAATATGGTATATATCAATTTATGGTCATAGTTCAGTTTAGTTTGTGTCCTTAGATTAAAATAGGTAATAGCATCTTATTTTATATACGGATTTTAAAACAATATTTTTTGGCACATACTGTCGTAATCCATATTTGTCATTTTGTTAAATATGCCATGTAGCCAGGTTTGCATTGAAAATCTTGCTGACTATTCGACTAAATTCTATTAGAAAAAAGTGAGACGGTTAAAGTTTTATGCTAACGAACTAAAATAAATTTTATAGGAAAATGTTAAATAACAACATTGTTGTCTTATTGGGGCATTTGCTAATATCGATACTTCTTATCTTAGGGCGGCTTGCACTAACGAATTAATCTAGTTTAAGCTTGTATAAAACGCTTATGAATTGAATTGGTTTGATTCCATCTTAATGATGATTTCAGTTTAAGTGTTGTTACAACTAGATTTTGATTTAGTGCAAGACAATAAGTACAGATCAGCGCTAAATAGCATTTTATATAACTCTAAACTAGATTTAATTTTTAGTGCAAGCCGCCCTTAGAATATTAAAATTAGGGCGGCTTGCACTAAAAATTAAATCTAGTTTAGAGTTATATAAAATGCTATTTAGCGCTGATCTGTACTTATTGTCTTGCACTAAATCAAAATCTAGTTGTAACAACACTTAAACTGAAATCATCATTAAGATGGAATCAAACCAATTCAATTAATGAGCGTTTTATACAAGCTTAAACTAGATTAATTCGTTAGTGCAAGCCGCCCTTAATGACATTAAATGAAGCAATGGTAAATATAGAACAGATTTTTAAAATGAATAATTTTTGATATACGGCAAAGCAAGCATGTTTTTGTAAATATGCTGAATAATACGGTTGATTAACTAATATTAAGAAAAATACGACATTTAAAAATGTCAGTATGTTATATTTATACAATTTACTAAAAGAAAGTAAATAAATATTAAATGTACCAGATTTTGCTAAATTCATCAGTTTTACCAAGAATTGCCAAAGTTTAATATGGCAAAAAATCTGCAAGAGGCTAAACTTTGCTAAAGTAGCAGCATCCTGTTAAGGCTGGTAGCACTGTGATTGCAAGATATATTTTTTAATATTTTGTTGATTCAGAAACTAAATTGATCAGGCTAGAGAATATTATCATCTGAAAAAATACTCACTAATTTTATTTTTATTTCAATATTTGATAAAATAAATTAAAGAAATTCTGTTTCTAGATAAAATAATTCAAATATTATTTAAACATACAAAATTTTAATTGTGAATATACGTATTTCCTGTTGTCATACGGAATGTTGTTGAAACGAAACGTACTATTTAACGAATGGTGGATTTGAACTCATAAAATAAATCAAATGAGAAAAGAAACAAAATGCTGATATCAGATGGAATTAATCACATTAAATTGCAATCTATAATCGTCGGCGAACTAAAAAAGGCTGGACTTAAGCATCGTCTTAAGAAAATGATTCTTAAAAATGTAAAAGTAAGTGTCTGATAATTCAACCATTGAAATTAATCTGGATAAAATAAAACTAAAAAAATTTTTTAGGATTACAAGACTGTTTTTGGAGCTCCTTTAGTGAAAGTGCCAACCTGCAATGTTGTTTGTTGTGGCAGTAAATTGATTGTACCGATGGTAGTAGCGCAAATGTCTTCCGTTTTAAGAGCAAATGTTCACATCGAAGGTCTGTTCCGTAAGGCTGGATCGCAAACTCGTCAGAAAGACATAAAGGTTAGTAATTTCCGTGATTTAAAAAAAACAACGTAAGATTTTATTAAGTGTATCCATGTTTCAGCCGGAATTAATTCCGGCAAGCAGACTTACCTGCTTGCTTGGCAATTTAGGGTTGTCCCTCTATATTTTTAGAGACTCCTTACTGAAATTTAAAAGAAATGCTTTGGAAGCACTGAGAGTCACATAAATGAAAATTTTGTGTTAATATTTGTTACCATTTTGATTTTGGTGTTATTTTATTCTTGTAGTTTTAGTTATGATATGTGCATATTCTGTTCCTTCCTCCTTTTTATCATTAATTTGTAAATTCTTTGGTTTTTGTTATCAAAAGTTATCATTGTTATATTTTTATATATTGGCTCGGCCACTCAAAACTAGTATAGAAATCTAACAACCTTAATGGTATGAAATAAAGTAATAGAAAGTAATAAATAGTAGTAAGAAATCAATTGAAAAAATGGATTATACCATAAAAATTAAGTTCTAAACTGGGACATGAGTTAGAAATAGGTTAGGTCAGGATGACTAAAAATATATGCACTATGTACCATCTATAAATATACCTTATTAAATTGAAGAACATTATATATATCAGCCAGATTTGCATATTTTTAAACCAATGTCTACTACTGGGACAAACAGGGATGTGTAACCCTAGAACTAAGTACTTATTAAGAAAATAATATGTTATATAGTTATTGTTTAAAGCAGAGATGGGCAAAATGTAATCTGATTCATGATGAACAATTACAAAATGTAGTCCTAATTTTAATTTTCTTGCTCTGTAATCATGATTAAATCCATTTAAAACATTTTAAGAAATGATAAATGTGTACACAATCTGCGATTCCGTAGTGTTTAAAACATATAACCAAAATGCAGTCATATTAATGGTAAAAAACATAATTGTTAATCATTTTTATGAATCTGATTACATTTTGTCCATCTATGGACTTAAAGTAACTAAAAGCAATATACACATTTAAATATAAAATATGAATAATTTTAATAATTGTATGCTTTCATAATAGAAATTATTAGATGCTGGTGGTTGTGTATCAGAAGGTCATCATCCCATAGATGTAGCAAGTGTCTTCAAGCTGTACTTAAGATGTTTACCAGAGCCTCTCATTAACAATGAGGTGCAGGAGTTGCTTCTCCGGTGTCGGCTGACTGCTGGAGATGATGCAGTCAAACCCATTCTACATACATTACTGCTACTTCCAGTGTTAAATATTCATCTGCTTCATTATATTATGGAGGTATTAAGAAAATGTTATTATTTGGATGTTTTAAAAGCAAAATCTTCTGAGTTGTATAAATCTTTTGTAATCACTGTAAAGGTATCTGTCTTATATTTCTGTAGTTCTATTAAATTATTTATTTACATTGTTTTCTAGTAAGAAACCACTATTGTCTTGAACATTTTAATAATGGACAGATGTAATGTTTATCTTTTGTCATTTCCAATTAGTTTAGAATCATGTTATTTAGCTGTGTTATATTAGCATTTAGCTCCATAACATTATGTGTATAATATGTTTTGACTTTACCCTCATTTACAGAAAAGCAATTTCAATTTTTAAAAGGTTCTTATGCTAAAAGATATAAGAAATATACTCTGTATTATTAGACCAAAATTGATGGAAGTTTAATTTCAGTTACTTAATTATATTGCATCTAAACATAAAGACAATCTGATGGACTCATCAAACCTTGCCATTGTGATGGCTCCAAGTATTATGCCACTGCCTGCTGCTGCTTCAACACAACGGTTGGAGCATCATGTAGCACTTGTTAAGGTATGGATTATAATATTTAAGCTGTACCCATTTTGATCATCATTTAGAGGGTATTTGTTTGCACAAATAATAATTTTAAACATAAGTGCTATTTAAAGTGAATTATATTTTAAAACCAGTTGAGGTATTCGTTTTTCAGCTTGACATCAGATGTATTATGAGCGTATTAGCTGGTCTATAAAAAAAAATCTATTTTACTTTAACTATGCTGGTTACTTAAGTATCCTGCAATTCAAAATAAATGTAATTCTTTAAATTTAGTAATGGTATTTTTTTTCAGATATTTATAGAAAACTCTCAACACATAGGACTGTTAACAGAAGACCTCATAATGCAATTAGATGATGATACCGAAGTGGACCAAGCCAGGCGGAAGAAACGACGAAGTGGATCACTTAACAGTATGTTTCTTGTAATATTATCTCTAAAACTACCTACTGTGCTAATGTTTAGTTATCTTTGTAATTTCTGTAAAAGCTTTTAAGAAGTCATTACTTATGACCATGTACCTATTTTTTTTTACCCAGGAGTTCTCAATGGATTGCGAAAAATGGTTTCTGGTAGTGTGCAAACGCCTGCGACAGTGCGTGAGAATGGAAAAACACCAGTTCTGAGCAAATCAGCTGCCAAGCGCAAGTTTGAGTCGTATGAGGGTCTTTCTGCTAAAACTAAGTAAGCAATATATAATTTTGATATCAGATTTCGTATATGAAACATCCAATTTAAGTAGGAAAACATCAAATTTAATGATTGAAGATAAGAGTCAATTCCAGTATTGTTATTTTCAAATTAGTAATTTATCCTCTGACATAATATTTTAACTCCGCGAAATTGATAGTTACTAATGAGTAGTATGTAGTCCAAAATTGATATATTTTTAATATAAATATATGAATGTCCCTAATATTATTATGTGAATACTCTTAATAACTGGTTAACTTTACTTTGTATTATAAGCAAATAATTTGCTTTTAATTATAACTTAACGTTTCGGCTAGGTTACACAGGTCATTGTAACGAGCAGACTGAAGCGCCGCGGAATTTCGTCAGGGGCGGGAATTTACTTTCTCTAAGTCTCTTTTGTTCTTGATAATTTGAATAGTTACGATGCACAACACTTACAGTAGCAGTTTTACTAGGCGACATAACATGATGTCCTTATTTTTCTAATCACTGGGTTCCACGCTGAAGATAATAATGATGATGACTTAAACCAATCATACTGATCAAAAGTTTTGTGCTTCTTAATCTGGATCGACGAAATCTTCACGGCTCTTCAGTCTGCTCGTTACCGTGGTCCTTGTAAAATGTCGAGCCATAATTATATTAAGTTGCTTCGCGCATAAGTCTTGTTAAAATATTTATAATGAGCATAAAACGTTAAAGTTTAAAATTTGTTATTATGTGAAGGTACTGTTTAAAAATATTATTGAGTGATTTAAGTTGTGATAATAATAAATATTTGTTTAGTGATAAAATATGTTTCTGTTTCAGGAAAGAAATAACACAAGGTCTTCCTCACAAAGAATTATCATTTACTCCTATGAAAATGTTAGTTTTTCTACTATTATTTTATTGTGATAGGTAATAAAATACTGTTATAGTAAGATTCTTGTTTAGTATAGTCTTCTAGCATGTAGGTAATGTATAAATCAGCATGAAAAACACTACCATTGATGAATTCTGCTCCCTTTGATTGTCGCCACTTGTTTAGGAATATACTGTAGGTACTGACATTATAAAAATACCAAATATTTAGGTCTTTGAAGATAATTGTAAACTTTCGCTTATAAAGTTAATAAATGAAAGTTTTTTTTTTAATATATAGGGGTTTGGAGAGGAAGAGAATACGACTCAGCTTGATGGACGCTCGAAGCACGCCCATTATAAACTCTGATATCAGTTCACATAAAAATTCTGAAACTAGCATTAGCAGCGAGGATTTGTTGACTTCTTCTGAACGTTTGTTCAGTGCTCACGACACTATCGATCTATCTCCCGAAATGAAACAAAAAGATAATGATTATGTGAGAATTTCTAAACAAGAATACGAAGAGATCAAGAGCAGAGTATCTGCCATAGAAAACAGATTGTCTAGAGAGTTCACAGACGTAATTCCAAGAGTGCAGCCTTTGCAACAAGTCCAAAATGTTTACGAACAAACGTTAGAAGAAGTCGCAATGTTAAACTATCCTAATTCTGATCACTTAGCACGACGGCTTAGTAAAGAGTTGAAAATACGACCGAATGAAGATGCAAAAATAATTCGATCACCGAGCGCTAGAAAAATTGGTTCCATACGACGTCGATCTAGAGAAAATCTCACTAAAATTGTAAGACATAAATCGTGGAATATATCATGTCAGTCACAATCTAGTCAAATTACAGATAGGTTTTATCCTTACATAGGTCTGAATCGGCAGCGAACTGATATAAAAGCTCCGAAACCTGATATAAAAACACCAAAGATCTCAGTCAGGAGTTGGGATGATTCTCAATCTGAAAATTCGTTCAAAAAAGAAACAAATAGTGCTCAGAAATACCATTCACGAAAGCGGATCAGTCTTGCAGCCGATTATAGTAGTGAGAAACCAATTAGTAGAATTCCAGCACGTCGATCCTTGAATTTAACTATAAATAATAGCTGGGATAATAACATTTCAGAAACTTCAATTGATAATTCAAATTCCACTGAAAAATCAGTGGATCCTGTTTATCTGAGGCATGAAAATGGACTTACAAACTTGAACAATAAGTCCGCAAAGAAATCAGTGCAACAGAAATGGCGCAGTGCCGCAGCATTCTTTATGGATAAAACTGGCGAAGTGGATAATTCTAACGGTACCGGTAGGCCGTCCGTAAACAATTTAAGACGACAAAACGCTGGAGCGGTCATGGCTAAAGCTAAGCTTTTTGAATCTAGCTCCGATAAGTCTTCAGAACGAAACGAGAAAGTTGTTCACACTGGATTTGCTAGACGACCGAGAATCAGCAGTCAGCTGAATCGAACACAAAAACCTGTGGCTCAGATCAAACCTAAAGTCCACAACACAGATAATACTGCTACTACAGTAAAGATGTCACGAAATAGTCTTGAAGTACCAACAGCAGCGACAAAGTCGACTTATAATAATTTTGATTGGCGATCTAATAGGAAAACCACGCCTCCTGCAAAGAAAATGGTTTCACCTCAACAAAACCATTTCTCAAGAGTCCAGCAAATTCCCGTACTAAAGAAGAGTTTAGCGACACCTAAAATTTCAAGAACACAAGCACCAATTGAAATCAAGAAAATTCACACTCCCATGAAAGCTGTTCATATTTCGCCGAGAAGGAAATCTCCACGACAAAAGATACATCATACACACAATTAGTGTTTTTAGCGCTTTCAACGCTACAGTATTAATAGTAAAAGTAGCAATTTACGCTAGAATATTGTTTTATGTGTCAGTGATCTCTTGTGAAAGTATTTTTGATCATAGTCAATGATAAAAAATATATCTTGGAGGCCATATTTGTAAATAATTGTAATCAAACAAATTTATTCAAACTTGATTATTTATGTACAATATCAGAATTAATAAAAGTGATTATAAACAATGATGTATTATTCTTTTCTTGGAATGGATTATGTTGAAAGAAACTTAAAATGGTTTAACAATAATTGAACCATCAATTGAAAAAGAGAATAAGTCCAAAAAACAAGAATGGAGATAATTTAAAAAAAAACTACACTTTTTACTTTCAACTTATAGGCTCACGTGTTATCACTGATATAAAAAAATATATAAATTCTCTCTTATCTATACTAATATTATAAAGCTGAAGAGTTTGTTTGTTTGTTTGTTTGTTTGAACGCGCTAATCTCAGGAACTACTGGTTCGAATTGAAAAATTCTTTTTTAGTGGAATAGACCATTTATCGAGGAAGGCTTTAGTCTATATAACATCACGATGCAATTATTAGGAGCGAAGAAATAATGGAAAATGTGAAAAAAACGGGCAAAATTATTCATCCTTGAGGGCTTCCATTGCGTGCGCTGCAAAAACGGTTCAAGATACCAAAAATATATGTATGAAAGAATTATTCCTCTTGAAATGATCTAAAAAAATGTCCGCGACAGTATATGTCTATCTTTTAAGATTAAGTCACTAGAACCGTTTTTATGGTAAACAAATTTGGTCGAAATTAATGCATTATTTGTTAAGAGTTGTATCAACGTAATAATATTAATCTTTATCCAAATAAATGTGTTGTTGATTAAGAGTATTTAATTGTGACCAAAATTGTCTTTGACATCACTTAATTTCAATGAACATCTTAGAAGGTATTACAAAACCTTACATAGCAAAAGAACGTTTGCCGGATCAGCTATAGTGTCTTGATAACCGCGAAACTCGAGAACGGCTGAACCGATTTGACTGATTTCTTTTTTGTTGTGTTTGTTGAAGTCTGGGGAAGGTTATAACAGAGAGAAGATTTTAAAAAAATATCTGAAAAAGTCTAAAAACAACACTTTTCTATATTCTCATACAAAAGATTTGTTATAAGTCAATTTGAACTTTAACACCATAGCATTAAGTTTAAATGTTAGTGGACGGGTTCCGGGAAGGCAAAGCAATTATTGAGTGACGTATAAATATTAATGTCAATATTTGTCAATTTTTATACATATAGCATTAAGGCCAGGTTCCTTCAAACAATTTTCAAAAAACAGCCGACAGGCCAATAGCTATTAACATTAAAAAAAACAATGTGACTTTGTTTTAGAGAAATAGGGCAGAACAAGGTCTGCCGGGACCGCTAGTTTACTAATAAATCTAGCTGAAATATATAATACTCATTTATATACAGTGAGTCCAAAAACTATTCGTCTAGTTGCAAGTTTAAACAAAAATCGTGTCTAATGAACAAGGTAAGGAGCGAAAAAATCTCGATTAGTCAAACATGTTGAAAGAAGCTTTTTTAACTATAATTATCCGAAAACAAGTACATAAACAATTTTCTAGCGATAACAAGCGTAACAAAAAACTAAACATTCGTTTTTAGCTAGTTCAAAGTATTCGTCCTTAACATATTTCATGGCGTTTTGAGCTAAGAACATAATTTTAGAATAGGATTTAGTACTTAGTTGGATTTCCCTTCGCGGCAATCACTGCTCGGAGCCTTCTGGGCATAAAATCAACAAAAATTTTTGCCACAGAAGATGGAATTTTATCCCATTTTTACTGAAGTGCTCATTTTAAGTTATTTTTGTAACTGAAGTGCCTTTTCTAATATTATCTTCAAGCACTTTCCAAAGATGTTCGATTGGATTCATATCCGGACTTTAAGGTGGCGTATGAAGTTGTTTTGGGGTGTTATATAACAGCCACAGCTTAGTATTCATAGCTGTGTGCTTAGGATTGCTGTTCTGTTGAAAGATATAATTGTCGTGGAGACCCAATTACTCAGCACTTGCATTCAAATTCTCGTTTAAAATGTTTATACACATTTTATGATCCATAATGTCTAATATGAGTGCAGTTTTCCCATACCTTCTGCACTCATATACCCCCCACATAATAAGGGAATGTTTCACAATGTTTTACTGTAGGCGCGAGATTTTGAGGCAGCACCTTAGTATTCATCTTTCCCCACAAAATTTGCTTTCCATCTGTCCAAATATGTTGTGTTTGCTTTTATCGGATAATAAGACATACTTCCAGATATTTTTTTAAATCTATCTTCTTGGGTAAAAACGAAACGTTTTTTTGTCAATTCTGTTTGCTAATTCAAAACTTCTTGCGATCTACCCGGCCATTGTACCCATTTTATTTTTTGCATATATTCTTGATTGTATTGACGCATGCTTTTTTACCCCTACTGTACAGTTCCCTAGGAAGCTTAGGTGCACTAACTTTTGCGTTCTTCTTAATTTCTCGCACAATAAACCTCTCGTCTTGTTCGGTCAGTGCACAAGGGCGCATGCCCTTAACCAAAACCATCCAGTGTGGATACTCCATGGATGGTTTTTCAATGTTTTTAGTCTACGGAAACGATCAATCACCGACTGTACTGTCGGCAGAGGTCTACCTACCAACTTGGATATCTTGCAAGAAGATTTACACTCATTATGTAAGTAAAAAATAAGTTTTCTTTCAGTCGTGCTTGTTTCACAGCCCTTCCGACCCATAATATTAAAAAAAATAGATAACTTCTTTTCTCCGATCAGCTCGAAATAATGACAGGTTGTCATACAGGCTGTAAGAGCTAACAAAAGAAGCGTGTTAGGTATTAGAGGTGACCTTGTATCCCCGAACGCCTATTGTTTTAAGGGTGGACGAATACTTTTTGAACTAGCGAAAAACGAATGTTTGTTTTGTTACCCTCGTTATCGCTAGAAATTTATGTACTTGTTTTCGCATTATTATGGTTAATATTCCTTTTTTCAACATGTTCAATTGATCGAGATTCTCATTCTCATTCACCTGGTCCTTTAGAGACGATTTTATTTTCAAACTTGCGACTAGACGAATACTTTATGGACTCACTGTATATGTATTTAAATGTGTTGGATTTATTCCCTTCTTCCTATTATATTTGTTAGATCTATATACAAAATAATTTAAAATAATAGACATTATGAATACAAAAACTATTTATCAATTAGAAAAACGTAAGAACACTATTGTACATACTCGGAACTTGTTGGCCAAGTCAGAATAATATGCCTAGGTCAAGGTTGCGGAGCCCTGCGTGCTCCGGTGCTTCCGCTGTCTGGAGCCCGGGCACGTGAGCGTGAAATGCAAGGCGTTGGTGGACCGAAGCGGTCTGTGTCAGCGCTGTGCCCAGCCGGGCCACAAATCCCTCGGTTGCACGGCGCAGCCGAAGTGTGCTATCTGCGCGGACGCCGGAAAACCTGCTGGTCACCGCGTAGGCGGCCCGTCGTGCGCCGCCTCAAAGCGGCCACTGCGTATGTGTCGGGGCCGTCCATCTGCCCCGAATGCCGCCTCCGCGGCGACAGAGAAACAGCAGGGAATCATCTCTGCTGTCCCGCGGGAGGAGAATCTTGCATCGGCCCCGCCGAATCTATTGCAAGGGTTCTCCTGCGGAGTGCCGGGCGGTTCAGTTGAGGGGCCAACCGTCTAGGCTATACTTCGGTGGTGACGTGCGTGATCCACGCACCACAAGGCGGCGGGGAGGTGAGCACATCCGACCTCCCCCACATTTTTGGCGTAGTCTGTGATGGGGCTGATCGCGCACCGGGCTTGCAGACGTCTTAGGTGTACCTGGAGTCCGGTGTAAACGCGAGTGGCGGATCACCCCAGAGGTTTTAGCTGGTGCAAGTCGGGCACACCGGGGGAGTGGCCCTTACCACTCTCCTGACGGTCCGTTAGGGATTTCCTCGGGGTTAATAAAAAAAAAAGTCAGAATAATATCGTAAAAATCTTTGACTTCCTCGGGAATTTATTTTTTGTCGTCCATTTTTTTTAGTTATGGGTATTTTGTAACATATGCTAGAATTTCTATCTATTTAATTTTGAAGCAAAAATTTAGCTTTAACCAAATCATCGATAAATTCGGAACATGTCGAGTAACCTTTATAACTTGAACTATACTCAAATCTTTGACATTGCGAGATCTTGAATGTTGTTCCTTGTCTAATGACTTACAGCTATTAATGAAACATCACTGCCAAAAATTTTTAAAATCAAGTACGTCGTGTGACGTAACAGTGTTAACTGGAAACCCCATGATTTTTGCTGCCAAAATAAGATTTATTATATTCATTTGGATCGTAAATTATAGAACGTGAACGTAACGGAAGAACGTAAAGGATAGGATGGTTGTAGGTTTTGAAATTAAATTACAATATTTAATATTATATTATGTATATCACGGCTTTTACAGTAGTATTCTTCGTGTACATATAAACAAATAATCCAGAATTAAATTCAATAAATTATACAAGTGACATTTCAATAAATAACAATTTCAATTCAATTATATAAAGTATCGTCGCCGCTACAATTTTGATAATTACATAATAATAATGTCATAAAAATTCTGCATTACGGGTTTCAACTAAATTAAATCCACTTACACGATTAGCAATGATCACAGATTTGAGAATTATAAAAAAAGCTAGATTCAGAACGTACCGTGCTATGGAGACGATGTAACAATTCGAAACTTGCAGTAATGATTAGTGAGTAATTTGGATTTCATTACAGCTTAACAGCTAACTTACACTATCAGCACTGCGCGCGATCCGTGCTGTCACATTGCTGTTACATCTCGGTCGACGCGAACAGAACCACAATTAAATTATAATAAAAATATCAATTGTACCTAAGATCTTTTCAAATTAAATATATATCTACTGGCTCCCGGACTAAGCTGCTCTTCAGTTTCGTTACACACGCGAGGCGTCTCACTCCGAGCGTTACGTACATAATAATTAATACACATCGTGATCAATAATAAAAATATAATAATACAAATACATTATTTAGTACAATATCGATTATTGTGTGACGTAAATATTTACAAAGCGCATTAGGAGGGCCAAAATAGTTAGGCAAGGCGGGCTCCTACACGAGAGAGGTTAATATAACTAACGCGCCCGGCTTGCACCGCACTCCACTCGCCAGCGGTCGACGGCTACTCTCGGGTGGTACAACTATCTTTATTAACTAAAACGCGTCTCAAAAACATCGTCAGGGCGTCAGGTAAAACAAGGTATGTCCCCATATAAAATAAAATAAAAACATTGTCAGTGGATAAAATCGGGGACACATTTCAAGTAACAACGTCTCTTTACTATTATTCACCGACCGAAGTTCCGATTTTGGCCAAAGATCAAATTACCCCTTTGCAAAAAAAAACAGAAAATTCCATTTTCCATTAGAACACTGCCACTTTATGAGTTTAATTTTATATATATCATAATACATACCAGATGATTATAATTATAGCGCATCAATTTTATGTTTTCACCTAAAACAATCGGAAATAAAATTTTCTGGTTTTAGCAAAAAATCTAGTTTCGGTCGGTCACTATTAATCGTCCTGATTATCGTAGCCAACGAACAGGATCTATCAAACTAAACATAATCGAACCCTTTTCACCTTTTTCAGAGAGAGAAAAGTAAAATACTTTGCCATGATTATGATACTAGTACACATATATTTATACATAATACGCAACTACCAGTACATCTTATAAAAACGGATAACATTAAGTCTAAATATCAATGTGATTTCTCAACGATAACGGTACGATTACAATTTGGGAATGCATGATGGCAAACTACATGACAACGTACAATAATTATTAAGTACCGATGATTAAAAAAGATCCCTACGTATACATATAGAAAGACAACGTCCGAAATAAGATTCCATCGTCAACTATGTAAAGTATAAAAAAGGCATATCCCACAGACGAACTAACAACTACGGGGTTTTAGGTAATAAAAACAATTGAACTAAACAATGACGAGCGGCTTATATACGTAATAGCATAAAATGCGAAGAAACGTGAGCCGGTCGCGTCGGAGGGCTCCTGCGACTCTAGAATGGCGAGTTTGGTTTAAAGCACACTTATCAACTCAAAACGGATCGTCATCTCACCGTTCACAGAACACAAGTTTTTTCTCGTGTATTTGTAATTATGTTTCTTTTTCTTGCACGCCAAAAACAACCATTTCCCTTGTGTATGCACAACACTGCGAGAAAAAGGAAAGTAATCATAAATACACTAGAAACAATAATACAAACAAATGTTGACGAAACACGGAACATTTGTTGGAAACTCACCATAAAGTCAGAGGCCAAATGAAGCGGAATAACACAGCAGGATTCCACTCGCATAACTACGCGCCATACTAACGAAGAAATTTACCTAAATTAGCCATATCTGGGCGAACAAAATTTGTTCGACAAATACATTAATATGATTACATTTTGCCCAACTATGGTACCCTACTAGACTGTCTACTATCACCGTCGTATAAAATAATACACGTAGCCAAATCATACTTCAACTAACATCCGACGCGGTGGTCTGAGAACATCTGCCAAATCCTATTAGTGTGAAGCACATAACGCAGGAGTAAATAAGGTGAAAGTAATTAATATGTAGAATGAGATGTTTACAATAAGATCGAGTCATATTAAGATCATTTCCAATTATTACGTGAAAGACCGAGTGGGCTGTAGAAGAGGTAAGCAGTGCACATGTGATATTTAAGCGCAACACACACAGCGAGCGGGCGCGGGTCGGGTCGGGAGTTCAATTGGTATAATTCCATGTATTTATATGGAAGATTACACACTAAAAGCGTGCGCGAGTGTGACACACGCCGTCCGCCACTACAACAGCGCGCGGTCCGACGGGTCGGGAGCGGGCATGGCGACGTTATATTTTTCGTAATACAGTAATTCTTGTATAGGCAATCACACTGACGCGTGCACGGGTCATTCGCAGCGTAAGTCATGAATTTCTTTGCAAATATTTTACTAAACAGGGTGCGGTTTATCATGAATCTCAATGAAAAAAATTATTAAATTACCAATAATCAGTAATCATGGTTGTTTGTATCAACCAAGTGATAAACACTACAAAAACGCTATTTTAAAAACAAGACAGATAGCAGCAGATGGCATAACAATAAAATAAAAGAAGTATGATATTTTTACCAGCCCACCCACCAATGACCCGCGCCGACGTTGTGTGTGAAGACAACAAACCGCGCGGGTCGCGCCTGCTCTGTGTGTATCGCGCAACATTCGCTATGGCTTCAATATCCAGTCTCGAAATTTTTCCTTTTGGATTCGAGGCACAGATTTCATAATACAGTTCCAAGACTATCGAAACATTCGACTCGAATTCTCAATTTTTGAGAAGTGCGAGTTGATCACACCGTTTGTGGATCGCGAGCTTGACCCGAGCCAAAGCGATTCAATTGTTTTGTTGAATTTTCCTGAAGAATACTAAATGTTAGGTAAAACGCGTCCCGGCGGTGACGATCCGTTTCATTTCCTAACAATCAGGTTTATCCTTCATCTCAATCGCACCCGATGGAAAATAATAATGAGGTTGATGATGCACGCTCGCCAGCAAATACCGATTCACTCGTTGCTTGAAGAGTCCTATAATTTTATATTTCTGGCAGCGAATTCCACTTATTGGAGGTACGAAATATAAAAGAGGGTAAGAATCGTAACGAAATCTTGTCTAGTTATGATAAAAAGGGAAGGATGGAATTAAACTGCAATACAACCGCATACTACAGAGTATAGTCTGATTTCAAAGTTGATATTTGTGCTTTAACCTAAAGAGCTAAAATAATAAATACGGAGACCGAGCGGGAATACTAACGGTCGCGGGTGTGTATGTGTGTGTGTGTGAGTGCGAAGCGGCGGGCAGACTGCTCAGTTGACCATAAGCGTGTGCGACTCCATGGGTGCGGCCGAGTCGTAGAGCGTATCAGTGTCTTGAGTCGGCTCTCCCTGTAGCTGGCACTGGTTCGACAGCGTGCCAGCGCCGCAGTCGCAGAAAAACCTAACGACATGAAAACATCTCAACCGATTATGTTTCATTTTGTTTACAGACATACAGTCCGGCAGGGCTAGATCTATGCATATTGCATAGACAAGAGCACAGGCAAAAGTGGCAAATATTATAGCCAGCAAAATTGTGGGTAGTACTTGCATTAAGTGATAAAACTATATATACGATTTTGATTTTAGTAGTTGCTGTTCGGTACAGTTTAGCATATTGTAAACTTAATCTATTTATATTATTCAGAAATAATTGTGTTAAAAGAGAATTCACAGATTTCATAGCCATTCAATATAGAATCACAAATCATGTACCGTTGTTAGTACAAAGATGGCAAAATCGTTCCTCTCAAGTACCCTTATGTGTCGTAAGGTGTCCTTGAGCCCTGGCTCTTGGCCTGGGAAAGCCTCTACCACTTTATTGAACAAAATTCTACCCCTGTGGTTCTACACCACAGGCAGACCGGCCATCCGGCATTAGAAAGATTTACTAACGTTTCGGAATGGACTACCTTGAGGAAATGCCAAAAAGTATAATTAGAGTAAGTAATATTGAGTGTTTTGACAAAGCCAAAGACGACTAACGCTTTCAGTCTTTGTTGATGTGTCAAATAAGTATAAAATGAAACAAAAAATACCTGTCATGGCGAATGAATTCCACGTCATGGCCAGAATGGCACGTTTTGATGCAATTGACGCATATCGCATTGCGATCCGTTGTGTTGCAGGTCTGGCACCTAAAAATAACGGATACTTAGTTTGATAACCATCAATGTCTGCTCACTCTAAAGATGATATAGCTCTGATATATCAAGTTTTGTCATGAATTAATATGTATTACAAAAAAAAATGTACCTATAGAAATCGTGCATCGGGAAAGAAGTATATGATGAGATTTTGTACAGGCATTGGCCTCCGCTAACAGCTTTCTCTACAGCGTCTTGATTGCTGAAGATTTTGTTGCCGCGCACCATCGGAGACACGCCCGACGCGAGACACAGACCTGCAAAAGAATAGCATCAAGCATTCAAACATAAAGCCGCGTCGTCACTACCTAGCTAGAGGACATTCTGATATCGGCAATAATTTGTCTGCTTCAATGATTATAACTTAATTAAAAAAATACCTTTGTTTATTATAACAGAAAGTAAACATACGTTCTAAATAAATGAGTGTATAAAAGCTTGTTTGCCGACAAAACATAATGGAAATTAATTTGTTTTTGACCACTGCAGTTATTAGAATAAAAGTTTATTCAAATCGAACTCAAAAAGTGCAGCATATATGCGTGCCACAAAAAGATAGACTACATTTCCAGACATAACTTTTTTGAATGGCATTACGGTATAGTAGCAAAAGTAAATAATTTATTTAAATTATTATTATTTATTAAACTTTACAATCTATTATTTATGTATACTCGATAATAGAAGTGGATGAAATCTAATGAACATAAATGAACAACCGGAAAAGTGAAATCACTTACATTTGCTGTTAAGTTGGGTCAACAAAACCAAATACTTGCGCTAGTTTTTACTCTATTAAACATCCTAGTTGTTTTGTTTCTATTTTGAACTAATTTAAACAGCACAAACAGCATATTATAGTGATACTTACTTATAATTCTCACTTTCCTGCGTCATGGACCCATAGAATGGTCTTTGGTCGAGCTTGTTCCCCCAACCATCCTTTGATATTGGGGCCTTTAAATGAAGTGTGGAAAGATATTTGTGCAGGGCAGCATCATCACTGCGACTACCTATAGGTTTTTCGTTGCTGTCGATAGTTAGTTTTTTTTTTTTGGACTGTACCATGACCATCAGGAGTAATGTGGCCACTGTATTGAATCGAGATCAAAATATAGCATGTATTTCAAGTTACCCCCAAATCTGTTATTGAATATTTGATTATTTTCAAGTGTGGCCGTCGCGTTGTTGGTAATCTCGACACCTGCTGCGAGTCCGTCGAATATACGATTGCGCCGCAACACCGGATGACTTTGAGTTGAGATCAAGACGCCCGCTTGAGCATTACGAAATATATCATTCTCTTCTAGAACTCCCTGAAACAGTAAACAATTTATTCGTATTAAGTTCGGCGTATTTTTTTTTTTTCATATTGTATTTATGATAAATAATATGTTAATTTTTTTCTATGTAGATAAAAAAAATACAAAAGGAATTATAAATTAAATACTTTGTTTAAAAATTTATGAAACTGACTAAAAAGTCTGCACTATTTTGTAGTAAACTTATTTCACACTAGCATCTGCATTTGCCCACACTTACACTAATAATGATAAAATTCACATGATTATTACGAATTAGATGCATACCTATAGTTAGTAAAGCTATTAGAATATCAAGAACAATAACCATTTCACTGGACCCCTGTCGTTTAGGATAGGGACTACTATGGTGAGGTCAAAATGCATATTTATTTCTACACAACCAAAATATTTGTAATAATGTGACTTGCACTTCATTCTTTATGTTATAAATAATAATTTTCAGATTGTATGTTAACACTATTAAACATTGTTATTGAATATTTTTCTTTTAGTTTGGAACACCTGCGTAGAGTGGCCTGTCTTTCGGTTTTCTATAGATTATACTCTGGATAGTGTTCGGCTGAGTTGTATGATTTACTTCCCCCTCCCCCTTCTACCAAAAAATTGACAAGACCCGTGCGGGTTTGCACCCTTATGTGGTTGACATCCCAGCTGCTCGCACGAAGCGATTCGCCTTTTTGCTGCGAACCGCCAAGGAGTGGAATTCGCTTCCTGCATCGGTGTTTCCAGCATCTTATGATATGAATCTTCAAACGTCGAGTGAATCGGTATTTGCTGGACGAGCGCGCTCCATCGTCGGCCTCATCATCACTTTCCAGCAGGTGAAATTGAGGTCAAGCGCAAGCCTATCATCAGTAATAAAAAAAGAAATGACAATCTATTATGGCCGTTTAACTAGTTTGCGAAAGGTTATGTACATAAACAAATTTGGCTTTATTGCAATCTACTGTATCTAAAAACGATTAAATATTAATTATAAGGGTATCAGGAGGGGTCCTGTCCAGCAGAGTAGTGGGCAGCGTGTGAAT
This sequence comes from Automeris io, assembly GCA_036320925.1. NCBI lineage: Eukaryota > Metazoa > Arthropoda > Insecta > Lepidoptera > Saturniidae > Automeris > Automeris io. Next base: position 3,976,147 of record JAUDJH010000018.1, read on the forward strand.
GGCCACACTGTCCCCAGTAGAAACGTAGTGGAGGAGGATTCATACCAGAGTGGAGGCCTGACACGAGATCAATCCGTCGCCGGGCTGTAGAAAATATAGGGATATCCAGGCTCGGCGAAGGCGATGAGTAGGCAGTGCTGACCCCGCGGTGGTGTTAGTCGGTAAGGGTCTGACACAACGGGGCAGCGGCCCTCACCGTAGCCCGGACGTCTATGGCGATTTCCACCGGGTTAACAAACCCCCCTCTCACTCTAAACGTGTGACGTAATCCAAATCTTTGTTATTGTACATGTTAATGTGAAACTAGACAGAAATGATTTATGTCATTTAACTATTTATGAAACACTTCATAAACACACATACATACACTCACACAACACTCACTCGTCTACTCGGATACAGAGAGCGACCCAAAGAATGCTAAAAAAAATTAATGTGTATGCGTAACTTCGTTACTGGCACTGTAGTTTTTTATTTTATTTTTTATTTTGTATATAATTGACTTTGTAATGTGCTGTGAAGTTAGTATTAAAATATATAAATAAATAAACTGTTATAGACAATATTTAATACACACCTTTCCTCCATTAAAAATACAAATGCCCCCATCGCGCCCATCGAAGATCTTGTTCCTCTTGAGCGTTGGATTGGAGTCAGTCTTTATCCATACTCCGGCCATGGCGTTATCGAATATTTCATTCTGCTCCAATATGCCTAGACCGCCGTTGTAGACGAGCACGCCGCCGTTTTGCCCGCCCCAAATCTTATTACCCCTGATCACTGGGTTGCTTCCCGTTCTAATCTGTACTCCCGAGTATAGGTGATTGAATATATCATTGTCTTCTAATTTGCCATGGCCGTTGTCGTAGAAATACACACCAACCTGTAAAAATATTCTGTATCATATATATATTTTTTAACTCAGTTGTTATATTGTCTGCAGTACTCGGAGTGAGTGAGAATTGTAGTGCAGTGTCTAAGCTTATTTAGTAATAACAGTTTAGTTTAGTAAATGAATTTTAGATAAAAAATTAAATAAACATTAGGGCAAAGCGTTTGATTGAGTCTATTACATTTTAATTTATATCGTTTTGGACTTAATTTTATTGGTATATTTAGGTCGAGCCGACGAAATCCTATGATAGTTTAGATGAAAAACAGGTAGGTATTGTTTTGGATCAAAAGATCGGAGACCCCAGTGAGAGATCATTCAAGATTTACATAACAAATAAGTTTCAGTTCATAAATGTAAAATTTCATGAAGTTAATGTTTGACAAATAATACTAAAGTGATGTGCTGTGCAAAAACTTCAAATATATTCATTGGATATTTAAAGATGGCAACTAATTTGTAAAGTAGACCTCGAAAAAGTATAACACTTGGGTCTCAGGGCCTTCTACAAATTCAGGGAAATATAAAACGCCTAAAATGATGAGACATATCAGAGAACTTGATTATGACAAAATATATGGGTTAATTCTATGAAAATACGCCGGAACTAAAAATGATTGTCACTGGAGGACCGATTGCAGATAAAATAATTAAAAAAAAAACACTTAACTTATGCTTTGATGATGGGGTGTTATTAAACAATAACCGTGCTGGTATCGCATCGGTTGATTTGGTTATTATCATGGAAACTGACCTGTTTTCCAGAATGTATGCGGTTACGACGCAATACAGGAGTAGAGCCGGTCGTGATCCAGACGCCGGCGAGAGTGTTGGCATACACTTCGTTCTCTTCAATCAGTCCTTGACCCTTCTCGTGCACGTATATACCGCCGTGTTGGCCGTGATGTATCTTGTTGTGCCTCACTATCGGGTCACTGTTTGTGCGAATCTATATAGAACAGTTGATATCAATGTGCTTATTGTCACTTTTGAAATTCATTGTTACCACTGAATATATACATAGTAAATAACTGTTGGTTATATAATTTTATCACTACGTTGCACAGAACACAGCTTATATGACCAAATTGTTTAGAACCTGCACACTGACTCGTTGGCAATGACAAGTGGACACGCGCTCTATCAACTAGTTATTGCTCAGACTTGATAAAAGCTGCGATACCAACATCCATAGTCGCAAATATATATCCATCCCGCAATAAATGGAGGCTTATTATTATTATAGGAGTAGCATTATTCAAAACTAATGAAACACCATAAAGCCACGATCACTCTGACGATAATGAATGGCTGGCAAGGAAGATGAGGCCACAGTTATTTTTATACTGCCTTGAGAAAGTGACTACACCGCACCTAATGAAAAGTACAGCCCAAGAAATGTAACAACCGCCAAAGAACGAGGCTAGCTGATATACGACATGGGATGACAGGACCACGACAGACTCTCTCGACCTCTAGTTATGTAAACAACTGGATACACACAAGCTGATCCCGAAACGCGTCAGGCTGAAGCGATACAGTATTATTGCGACTAAACTTTGTTGTTTTGTTTATTTTTTTTTTGTGTTTTGGTTTTAGTTGTCTGTTTTGATATTGTTAGTTAATGCTTTTGGACCATGCTGTGGTTGTCTATTATTGGTATCCGTTACCGACATTTAGCTTATGCATGTGATTCAGATTGTGAATGTGAAGTGTAATGGAGCTGTTGATAGCCCATAAATAAATAAATAAATAAACTGTAGCGCCACAATATCTCGGTGTGCACCTAGGTTACTGGCGCGCTCTCTTCGATGGCTAAGCACCCTAAGTGCTCGCCCTCTAGGTCCGGTGAAGTTGTGAAGGTTTTTCAGGACCAATAGCATTTGACCCTGTCGATAAAAAATAGAGCTGCCTCGTTGTACTTTCAGTCTAACACAACGCTGGCCTCGCAGTCACGCTTTGTCGGCGAATGCAAACGCACACGCATTGGAGTCCGTCACACATACACACATAACAGTCCGCAAGAAGCTGTACTCGACGTTAGACCACGATCGTTTCATTCAAATCGTAGCTTGCGTAATCTCATTTTAAATATTAATTTTACAGTATTCACTCTATCATCTTCATATCTAACTAGTCATACTTAGTTCCTCTCCATACTGTTTACTCTGTATTTTCACTTCTTGTATTGCTTTCTATCATTAAATATCATTTCCATTAAATCATCTTCGTTATTTCACATCTACCAATTGCCACGCAGACCTGTGATAATCTTTGCACTCACGTACAGTCGTAACTCTATCACCTCAAAGATTATTACTACAACAGCTGGAAACTACAAGTCAGAGCTAATTTACGATTATTAGAAATATTTTTTTATTTCTTTTTATTTTTTATTTATTGTTTATAAGGGCTTTTGCCATTTTCGCATATCATCCCTATTGTACCCAATACGGTGAAAAACACCTCAGTTCTGAGAGAGTCATTTTTTTAATTCATTATCATGATATTTTTATCACACATTTTGTAAGACAGATTTATTAGCATAACAGATAAGTTGAGAAGTAGGCAAGTAATTTTACTGTCGTAAGTAACTGTTAATAGATAAACAGGCCACTCTGACGTATGTTGCCTTATTGGAACTGTACATTTTTGATTGTAACTGTGTATATGTATTATGTAAATGAGTTATTGTACCGGGCCACTGGCAACCCTGTAAAAAGTTAATAAATAAATTGTGTACTGATGATACTTACTTGTATACCTGCTAAAGCGTTTCCATATATATTATTGTGCTCAATCAAGCCCCGTCCTTCTCCGAATATATAGACGCCGCCCTGATGACCATTGTATATCTCGTTGCGACGTATGGTGGGATTGCTGTTCGACGTGATCCAAACGCCGGCAAAGTTGTTTGAGTGTATCTTGTTCTCTATGAACTGGCCCAGGCCAGACTCGTGGACGTAAATGCCGCCGGTCTGGCCGTGGTGGATCTCGCAATGTACTACGGTGGGATTTGCACCGGCTTTCACTTCGAAACCGGCGATTCGGTTATTGTGGATGTCGTTTGCTTCAAAATAGCCCTAAAAATGCAAGTTTATCAGCTTTTGTAACACATTTTTTCTTTTGTTAAAAATAACAATGTTTCTATTATTTGTTGAAGAGGTCGACGTCTGTAGGTTCATAAGGTTTTTATACAAATGAGAAAAGTCATATCACGATGAATTTAGAATGTGTCACATAAGAAAATTATGGTGTCATAAAATACGTAATATATAATATGTGCGATCTAAATATGGTTTTTAATTAATTCCTCTGCGCCTGCTTCAAAATTATTGTCATTAATTCTACCATATCCTACAAACTACAACTCTATATTACATTTTAAATTCAAAACTAAATGGTACTCTGGTTGAGTCCAATAATGACCAGAATACTTTGAAATATTAGGAACGTTTCCTGTCCACCCTCCTACAATTATAAAAGTAAACGAGACGTTAAGCAGTATTACACTAGTATATTGTCGATATTCCAGTTACTCATACGAAATCATTGGTCTCTATTTTGCACTACATCTGATTTACTACCATCAAACAACACTGGATCAAAGAGTGAATCACTATTTGTTGGACAAATGCACATTATTATTGGCCCCATCGTCACTATTAATCAGGTGAGTTTGAGGTCAAACGTAAATTTGTAATTTTAAAAACTCTACATAACGAGTAAGTACACTGTAAATTGATTAGATGCTGAAGATGTAATGCATTTTAGATTAATCCTCGAATTAATCCTAGATTCAGGGGAAGAAAGCTCAGGCCATCAAGAGACTAGACAATAAAAAAGTGGACCAGACTGAGGTTTCCTGTTTTAAAAATCACATTATGGGGTAGCGTAATGTTTTGCCCATTAAACTCCAATCTTATAAGATTAGTGGTCGCCCAGTGGTCGAAATTCGATCATAATTAATTTAAATTAGACGTTTGAACATTATTATGGTTCCATTGTCACAATAATTAAAAATACAAAAAGATCTTTGAACCAGCAATAACAAATATATATACCTATATGATATTTTTAATTCTAATTACTGATACACATTTTTTTAATATTGAGATTTTGTATTCGTATATTGAGTGAGCGGTATTAGCCAATAACTAATATATTTATTGTAATAAATGAATTTTGATACAAAGCAAATATCTGTATATATTAATATGTTTGACATTCAGTATGACTATAGACAATTAATATGAAACACAAACAATATTAATCTATTCTCAATTTACCTATAGACATTAACCATAAACAAATATATAGGAGGGCGTGTGTCAAATGCATCATAATGTGTGTAATTTTTATTTTTTCAATGATTGAATATATTTTTATGAATATTCCGCACTCCTATTTCGTAAAAATGATACAAACTTTTTGCTTCACGTATTAATGACACACAATGGCGATGGCAATGTGATGCAGTAATACTAACCAGGCCATTTTCAAAGGTGAATATGCCGACATCCCGTCCGTGGTGTATGTGGTTGCGGCGCATGATGGGGTTAGCGAAGTTCTTGACCCATATGCCCGCGAGAGCGTTACGAGATATCTCGTTGTCCTGGTAGGCGCCCTGCGCGTAGTCCGTCACGTAGAGGCCCACGTTCTCGCAATCGCTGATATCGCAATGCTTTATCACCGGGTTCGCGCCCGCACCGCTTACGCACACCGCCGCGCCAACTATTTACAACACATGACAGCGTTTTGTTAATCATGAAATGGATAAGAATAAACTTTTAAGAATGCCTCATGATTAGTGATGAAAATGCCACGGAATTTACCCAAAGTGCCCAGCACTTCCGCAAACATTTCGTAAATTCCCGGGAATATTCCCAAGCAAGTTTTGGGCACTTTGCGAAAATTCCTGGGCATCTTCATCACTACTCATGATTAGGTAAAGTTCATTACATGAGAGAAAAGAGAAATAATGCAAAAAGAGACCGACATATATTATGACGATTATGCAGATAATCGGTGGTTCAGTGGTAGAATGCCCGCCTGCCACGCGGGCTGTCCGGGTTCGATTGCTGGCCGATGCAGTCTTTTTTCTCTGGATCCGTAGGAAGTATACGGATACCCAGGCCCGGGGAAGGCGAACAGAGGACAGAGTTGGCACCCTGGTGGTTTTAGTCGGCGCAAGTCCAACACACCGGGGGAGTGGCCCTCACCACTCTCCTGACGGTCCGAAGGGATTTCCACCGGGTTAACAAAAAAAAAAAAAGATTGTGCAGATAAAACAAGACAAGCCTCCTGCTGAATAATGGCTACTACCGCCCTACACTATGCAAAGGATCTAGGATCAGCTTGTGTACCCCCAGTTGTTCATATATCAAGAGACCGTCAATTATGGGGTATGTAGGCAGACATGAAGACAAGGATGGTCAATGAGTTCCCATCCCTTGACAGTCGCTGTCGTTTTTAGACACGAATGTACAATGCGCAAAGTATTCACTTTATGAAGTCAGTATAAAAAAAGCAACACCCAGGAGTCATATGCAGGGTATTGAAGAATGGACATCAACAACCAGGTAACCGTAGCGATTATTAAGAGGTACTGACCGACACTAGCACTCCTTATGATGCAATGGTCAATGGTGGGCGAGCAGTTGTCAGACACTTCCAAGCAGTAGTGTTTGTGGTGTTGCATCGTGCTGGTCGCGTCCGGAGAGAACTTCAGTGTCATGTGGCCAGTGTATGCGCGGCTCGCTCCCTCGGCGAACGTTAACGTAGACTCCGCCTCGCGCTCCAATATCACGGATTCCGATACGTTACCGGGGGCACAACCTGCAAAATCATTAAATAATATTACATTGACAACACTTAGAAGGAAAACGTCAAATATATCATAAATCTTTGTATTAATAAATATATCAATTGAATAAAACCAACGTCATATGAGGATAGAAAACAACAAAAGCAAATATCAGGTGCTGTGATGATGCGTCAAAGGGAATTCAGTTCCGAAAAAGCTAAGTGACGAACTGTCCTGCCCAGCGTTGATTTTCAAGTGACTGCTGAAAAGCTGAAGACGACGTAGTATGGCAAATGACAAACTAATATTACTTTGTCTATGAGCCCTAAGCTGATTTCAAAATGTGTCTGGGCAAGATGAGCTACAGTGACAACCTTTGCCACCTGCACATTTTTTAATGAATTGTTTAAGTTAAGATGATTGACTGAGTCCAAAATAGATCTAGCCATGGTCTAGTCGAATACTGATGCTCTGCCACTCGAGGGTCACTCATTAGTCGTTGTAAGCTTACTGTTGTGGCTGCATACCAATGTTTAGTTAATTTAGTTCATACAACATTATTTAATTGTTAGTATAAGGTAGTTTACGGTGGATTCCTACATATTAGCATTTCGTATTGACATCGACGAATAAAATACTAAGGTGTGAGGGTAGTAGTGCAAATCTTTCGCTTGCCAACACTACCGTTTCGTCGTTTGATCGTGATACACATTTTTCGGCACGCATCCCGCAAGGATAAGCCGATCGACACCGGCTGGGTCTGATAGATTGGGCGCGACGGATAACCTCGTTGTTTCGTGCCACAATATTATTCGGAATACTATCAGTGCTGTGGAGTGCCAGGATCCCTGACGAGGGGACATCAAGAAAGCCGCTGGCTTGAATTATACACACCAATGAGTTGAACGTCAGTATCGATGGCGAGACATTCTTCTTGATATAGGCCGGCGTGCACGAATATAAGGGCGGGCTGGTGCGTGGACTGCGCGCGCCGGCACGAGCACGCCGCGGCCGTTGAACATGAGCATGCGCCGTTGCCTGTCGTACAGAACAACCAAATGTAATATTTCAATTGTTTTATGCGCCAAAGGTAAGATTTAGAATCTGGCAGTCGCGGCTCGGCGATCGTGTCGCTGCCGAGAAAAAGAATGAAATTATCACCAGCACCCGTTTTTAAAGTCAGAACTTAAAAATGGTCTTTCAATTTGCTATTCGATAAGCCAATCAAAGCTGACAATTTGACAAACAAGACATTATGTTGATGACCGGAATAGACCTTCATAATTAAATTGGGCGAGATGATACAGCAGTTTGTTATGTCCTCGTATTTATTATATGGAATTAGAGGCACTACCTGTGGTAGTGGTACTGGAGCCGGCAGTGTAGCTACCACCAGTCGATGCAGCGCCGGTGGCGGCAGTCGCCGCTGACCCAACCGCACTCGCAGCGCCACCGCTGCGTTCCTCCACGTATTCCAAGGCTGCCTGAGATATTGAATCGATTTATCAATTACAAATAACGAAATTTTATCTTGAGAATATGCGACTACATTTTTGAAACACACTCAAATAATAATTATGTTTCTTTATTAGTTTAAAAAGAATAATATATTTTTATTTTTATTATCGTAACTCAAAAGTAAGTCTCGTCTAAAGTAAACTTTTATAAACATTTTATAAAATTTCATACTCTAGCAATAACATCCAACAAATTTTTCATCTTAGCTTTAGTTTAAAACTCTAAATTGCATCCTAAGCATTTCCTTCGCATGAGTGTAAAACATAATCTATGATATGGGTTTCAGTGGATAGTGGAGGAACTATTCGTTATAATCTTTTACTTTAATTAGACCAAAGGACTCAAGAGGTAAAAGGGACGAAAACCTGAGATATTTTAGAGAACCAGAATAGTTATTAGACTACAGAAGCCTTACATTTGACAATAAAGGATGGTTGGTTGGATCAAAACAATCTAATATTCAATTCAACTTTAAAGGAATTGCAAGGTTTTTTTTAAATCTTACCCTTATGGTATTAAAGTATTTGATCCGTGAATCTTTCATCGGGCGGCAGTTTGGACGCACGTGGATGCCATAATAGAGTTGGCGGAAACTCTCTTTCCATGGGTTATCGGCTTCACACTCGTCGGCCGCGACAAATTCAAATTGGCATGGAGCAGGATGTATCAGCGGCGTGTCATACTCAAACACGGACTGGTATAAGCTTTTCCTGATAATTTAAAATATAATCATTACAGTTTAGATATTTTTATTTAATGAATCCGGTAAATTATACATGTAGTCTACATTCCTAATTATATTTTTCTAAATTAAACCGTGACAAGCTTAAGATTAGTATTCTGCAAACTAGATTTATAATAATCCTCATATCTATTATTATTAATGTTACGATGGAACTAGGGCCAAACTTTAGCCCTAGATTTCTAGGCTTCCAGGCATCGCACGACTATAATTTTAAAACGCATAGATAGTCTTGAGGTACTGCTTCGAATGAAGTAACTTTCAACCAGATCGGCATAAATTGTTTACCATCGAAAGCATCGGAGGGGTCGCATCTAAATGATCTTGCCGCCCAAGTTCGTGACGCGTATATCGGTGAGACGGCCGCTATTCGTGGAATTCCAATTTGCGAAAGGTCGATGAACCCATTCTCGAATTTACGAGTAAAAACATAAGGTTCAAAAAACTCTATAAGATTCTAGTTCTTTCTCGAAAATGCTGGAAGGCGGCTGTTCTGATATAAATACGCGCTTGTAGCGATCACGACACAGTTTTAATTTGGACAGCGACACAGTGCGATATCACAAGCGATCTTCAAGGACTTTTGCGATCATACTGCGACTTTATAGTGATTCTACGTGCTATTATTTCGACTAGATTTTTGATACTGGAAATCGAGAACTTTCTGCGACTGGACTTTTGACGACTAATCTTCGAGAACATTCTTTGACGTGCTTTTGGACTCTTCGACGATTTAACATCTAGCTCGTTCGACAGCTGCGTTTAAAGACCTTTCTGTGGCTGCGTTCTGATTTTGTGTACTCCCAAATAAACTGATTGTCCGTCACAACCGGCATTTTAATACCCCGCGCTCGTAACATTAATAATAATATTTTATATTTAATATTCTTTTACTCTAAACTTTTGCCCAAAAATATATACTTTACAAACATATAATACATATTTAACAGTACCAGTTTCCTTTTCTAATATAATAGTCTCCACATGATTATATTACAATATTTCCCTTGAAAACAAATTGCCAGCAAAATAGCAAATCAGCTAATTTTTGATATTAAGCTTAAGATTACTTTGGCCCATTTTTATTTGTTTTTTTTTTTTTGTAATTTAAAACTCAAAAATATTACATGGAAAGCTTAAAATAGAGTTTTCTTATTATAAAAATGTTTCTTGTTAGACTATGCAAATGCTATTCGAATATTTTAACATTTAAATGAGATTAAAAAAAATATATTTAATGTAAGAAATATGGGTACAGTAGTATTAGGTGTTAGAATTAGTTAGTAGCGTTTTTTGAGACACAAAGATTTTTTAAATGAAAATTAAAAAAAAACATTAATGGAAACACTATCCATTGTTTGCCACTACTTATTCCCATCTTCTGGACAGGAGATGCATAATACTTCGTCAAATTAAAATTGGATTGATCTGATTTTTATTTTATAACCTTCATAAGAAATAGATTTCTCTCCTGACAAATCATTAGATTATCGATCAGACCAGGGTGGGCTAGACTTTCCCCATTTCAGTATTTGTAGATATGTTTTCATGGGTTTGCCATGTGCGGTTGGACATTGTTTCGCAGCAAAATAACTTTATTGTGCCTTTTGCTCCTTTGCGACCGTTTCTCTTTTAATATACCACTCAAGCGTATCGGTTGTCATCGGTAAAGAACCCCAATGATGGTTTCGTTTCATTTTAACAGTTCATAATAAACCACATCCTGTTGATTTAAAAAAATACAAAGGAGGAGTCTAAACCCATGAATATTACATTCGCCTGTGGTGATGATGGCTTTCCGGGATTAGCCCGCAATTTTTAACATTTACAAATGTCATAAAATATAAAAATGACACCCAATAACAGCTAATTTACAATAAACTTGTTTCTGAAGGCAAAAACAGAGTAATGTTTATACCATTTTTGTAAAATGCTATGAATTCATTCCCCCACCTAATATGATGATATTATAAAGTTTAATTGATAGATCTGTTCATCACTTCACGAATTTAGCTGGTATTGTAATATAATCAATTTGTCACAGAGATGGGAAAAATGTAATCTGATTAATGATGAACGATTACAAAATGTAGTCGTAATTTTAATTTTCTTGCTCTGTAATCATGATTAAATCCATTTAAAACATTAAGAGATCATTAATGTGTATACAATCTGGGATTTTGTAGTGTTTAAAACATAAATGAGCAAAATGCAGTCATATTAATCGTAAAAAACTAAAATGTAATCGTTAATCATTTTCATTAATCTGATTATATTTTGCCCATCTATGATCTGTCAATGTGCTGGTACCATAAGTTTTAACAAAATTTTGTTTTTTCTTGCCATCTGAAATTAATTTAAATCAGCAAAATTATTGATTTTTATTTCACGAAGGAGGCTAATGGTGGTACTTAAAAATGGGCATGCTGTACTCTCTTACAAAATCCCGCGCAATCTCGTTATCTCTGATGGCACAGTTGATAAAATCAAAACACATACTAAATATTTTTTATTGATCTTAGATGACTCACCAAAGTTCTGTGTCATTTGCAATGGTGTTGAATCTCTTGCAGACTTGAGCGACGCGACAGAGGTCACGTTCCGTAAGGTGCGACAGAATACACAGAAGGACTTCATCAGGTAATTCATACTGCAGATACTGGGACACATTGCACACGTCCACACCCTGAGATAGGGATCTGCAAGGCAAGAATTTTAAGTGTAGCGAATATATAATTCGTAAAAAAAATAAGACCAAATCCCAAAACTTATTTCGAATATTTGAGCATTGGTTCCCTTAGTGTTATAAGCTGTGGCTGTATCCAGTTTACGCTTGTATGTCTTGTCTAACATGATCAGTAGCACAGCTGATCTCCTTTCTCAGGGTACTCTCACATGTCAAAATAGTTAAGCAACAAAAATAATTCTCAATAGATATAAACTATATGTATTGGAATTATGAAAATAATCATACTAGAAATATAAATTCCATGTCAATTGTTATAAATTGTAATTTTTGCGCACAATTGATAATTTAGGCTGAGGAATTAGGAAATGAAAGTAACTATCTTTAAAGTAAGTAGTGCCTTCTATTATAAGATTATTTACTGGATTACTTTATACTATGTTCATTTGTATGTGAAAGACAAACAAGTCTGTTTATACAGTACCACTGATAATAGTTAAATAATGCTAAATTATGGACTCTTCATCTTGTGAATGAAACAAACCATCATTTGTGTTATTTTAGATTATTTAAACTTACTTTTAGTTAAATCCTCAGAAATGTAAATTGAATACAGACAATCATCAATAATTAAAAAAAAGTAGATGAGTGTCTATGAAATAGCAACTGTAAACTCTATTATTAATATACAGTGTAACCTCCATATAACGTCACTTGATTTAACGACAAACTCCCTAAAGCGTTGATATCACTCTGCTTTAGTTGGTTTAGCTTGTTTGCCATACAATGATACACTCTATATAGCATTACACCAACTCTCAATAACAACAGCAATTTAATAATATAGAGTACTTTTTAAGTTGCCAAAATTAGTCAAAACTATGCAGCTGTGTACATTTTTTGTCGCTTTATTATCCCAGCCTGTAATAAACTCGACTGTCAGCATTACACATACCAAACTTTCTAAGAAATCCAATCCATTATTTTGTTTACATATTGGGATTGTTATATTTGCATGTCAAAACAACAAAATTACTGGTGCAGCAAAAGATGTCAGACAAAAATAACAGACTATACTCAATGGTGATTAAATAAGAATTGTTTTTTATGTAATTACTAACACTTGTCTGAAATAAACTTTTTCTTCTCAACAACAACAACAACTCTCTATAATGTCAAAATATGGACAGTCCCTTGATATATAGAGTTTGCACTGTATTTCCAATTTTATTAAATTACAATTTTATATTCTCAAACTGGTATAAGAATCTAATGTAAAGATATGATAGACATAAGTGAAGTGATTTAAAGATTCCATAGTAAATATACAGTTATCCAAACTAAATACAGTTTAAGGAAAGTGAAAGTAATCACTTTTGTAAACTAGAAGTTCTTGACTAATAGTAATTTTCTTAAAACTGTATGATATTGGACACTCCATAAGCTAAATAAATTAGGGTTTTAAAGCATAATTTGATTATTATTTTACTGATGTCAAAAGTTATACTAATTTATAAAGTTATTGTTATTTTCCTAACAGATTCTTTTGAGTTATTTTTTCAGAATTTATTTGTGTATAGCACTGTTTCCCAACTTGGCATCCATATAATTATAACATAAAAAATAAATAGGTAAAAGATGTTGGAAGATTAAGAACCCATATCATATATTTAAAGTAAAACTGATACTAAACAAAATTTTCTTTTAAAAAAAGTCAATGTAACACTGTTTTTCTTTTGAACACAACATAATCCCCAAATTTCATTACCACATTATAAGTACTTGAAGCTATATTTTAGTTAAAATTTTAAAGATGAGTATCACATACAAGACAATTCCATAGATTAGGATATAGCTCAAAAATTAACAATTTCTGAATTTAAATTTTTAGTAATAGTTTTACTTAACTGTGATATTTAATTAAGTTGCCCTTCTATTATGAGTCTCTCAACCAAATGTTTTTTTATTGACATGTTATACCTCACTATATTAAAACCATGACTGAATCTATAGATGCTTTGAATTTTCCCATCACAATAGACATGTATTTTGTGACATTTAACAATATTTAAAAAAAAATGTATTATCCACATTTTTATCCACATTTCTACTAGTGTATAGAATGCTATTAAGCATAGTCTAGCACTCCTACCTTTTAAAATAATTAAATACAGGAGTCTGTGTTGATCATCATTTACTGTCTAGCAGACAGCCCTTAAGTTGGAAATGCTGGTATTAATGAATTAGTTAAATTGACTTACGTCCTGGGCCTTTTTCTAGCCGGCAATGAGCATGCGCCAGAGGGCCCTGGCTCGTGGTAAGCGGGTGGTGACTTGCGGCGAAGATCATATGGGCTGTGGTGACCGGCGGTGGTGGCTGGTGCGACGGCGGGCACGGGTGGGGAGCCACCACCCCCGCTGCTGCCACTGGGTCCCGCACACGCCGCCGTCGCAGCCATTGCGCTACCCGTCACGTTATTGGGGCAAGGAACTGATTCACATGGCTCAGCTAGAAATAACATTTTCATTTTTCAAGAACTGTAGACTGTAGCTAATTTTTTCATTCAATCAAGTTAAAAATGGAAAAACTGTAAATAAATATTAGGTCCTTACATATGAAATTGGCGTTTTTCGTACTGGCCACTTTAATCACAAATTTCTCCTCTTTGGTAAGGAATTCCAAATTCAAATTTGTACAGCTATAGAGACTCATGTATTTGTGCTTCGATGATCGTCATTCATTTGTTTTTTTCTTCTGTATTTTTCTGTTTGCGTCACTCATTTTACAAAATGGAAAAATTAAAATATCGGATTATTTACGAGTACGAGTTCCGCCGTGGCACTAGTGCTGCGGAAACAACTCGAAGGGTGAATGATGTGTATGGCGGTCGTGTTGCAAAAGAAAACACAGTTCGTTTTTGGTTCCAACGTTTTCGTTCTGGAAATTTCGACCTGCAGAACAAGCCCCGTGGACGGCCTGAGACTCAAGTTGATAATGAAGAGTTGAAGGATATTGTGGAAGCGGATCCATCGCAAACCACGTCCGAGTTAGCTGCAGGCTGCGATGTTAGTGATAAAACTGTTTTAATTCACTTGAAGCAAATTGGGAAGATTAAAAAGCTTGAAAGGTGAGTACCTCACGAATTGACTGAAGCAAACCGGCAAACGCGCGTCGACTGCTGCGTTACATTACTAAACCGGCACAATAATGAAGGTATTTTAAACCGAATCATTACCTGTGATGAAAAATGGGTTCTTTACGATAATCGGAAGCGCTCAGCGCAATGGTTGGATCCTGGCCAGCCAGCCAAATCCTGCCCCAAGCGAAAATTAACCCCAAAAAAGTTACTTGTAAGCATTTGGTGGACTAGTGCCGGTATTGTTCATTACAGTTTTCTCAAATCTGGCCAGACTATTACGGCTGATGTCTATTGTCAGCAATTGCAAACCATGATGGAAAAGCTAGCGGCTAAACAACCTAGGCTGGTCAATCGCTCCACGCCACTGCTGCTTCACGACAACGCTAGACCACATACTGCGCAACAGACGGCTACTAAATTAGAAGAGCTTCAATTGGAAAGTCTAAGACATCTTCCGTACTCCCTGGACCTTGCTCCAACAGATTACCATTTTTTTCGAAATTTGGATAACTTCTTGCAAGGGAAAAAATTCAACTCTGATGGGGCAGTCCAAATCGCCTTCAAAGATTTTATTGATTCCCGTCCGACTGGTTTTTTAGTAAAGGGATCAATGAACTACCTATGAGATGGCAAAAGTGCATAGAAAATAATGGTTCATACTTTGATTAATTAAATATATTATATTAAAAAACATTCGACTTTTTGTTCCTCCCATACAAAATGCCAATTTCATATGTAAGGACCTAATATAAATGTCAACTTAAAATATATATTAATAAAAAAAAAATGTAAGCAACTTTTTTAGATAATTTATATTTGATTTTCAATAAAAAAAATTGTATTGTCCTTAACTTGTCCAGTGTTAATATTTTTACCTTAGTTACACACCTAATAGAAGAAACTTTGTAAGTTTAGAATTCTGATTTGTTGCCAAATTATTTGACCTGTTTTAACATAAATTCTATACCTATACAAAATAAAGCCAAATTGCTTTAGAAGTCACTCAGCAAGCAGTCTATAAAATATTCTATAAAATAGTTAGGAATGATCCATAAACAAGGTAATTGAGTTCCATATGAATTAAAGCCAAGATATATTAAATGCCCCTTAGATTGTGTATGAGTAAAGTGCTGATAGGCAAAAAAAGGATATTAAACTTAGAATCTCACTGGTGATAAAAAGTGGATACATAATGATAATCCAAAAAGAAGAAAATCATGGGGACTACCTGGCCATGCATCAATGTCTACATCAAATCCAACTATTGATGGAAAAATACTCATGCTGTGTATGGTGTGTTTGATGGGATCAGCTGGGTGTGGTGTATTATGAGTTGCTTAATTCAAGCGAAACAACACTGGAACTCTTTACCAAATACAATTGATAAGATTAAGCCAAAATTATTCTTCTCTAGAGGTTCAGGTGAAAATCTATTTGAAAACACTTGATTAGGAAGGTCTACCCCACCCACTCTATTTACCAGACATTGTGCTGTCCAACTATCATCTGGTCCAGTCAATGACACATGCTTCATCAGTGCAGCGGCTCATATCATATGAAGATACCAAAAATTGAGTTGATTCGTGAACAGCCTCAAAAGATAAGGCATTCTAGAGGCGTGGAATACAAGCGCTGCCTATAAGACGAGGAAAAGTAGGTGCTACTGAAGAACTAAATTTAATTTTGATTAAATTTAAATGATCATATAAGTTTTTTGACGAATAATGGCAGATACTTGTTTTCACTCCTAATATAAACCTTTTAAGTTATATATTATATATACACAGGAAAGCTATTTTAATGTTACTGAAAAAAACTTTTTCATTTGAATACTCTAGTGTGGGATGATAACTTCTATAGTTATGCTTTTTTTTATACTTTACATTGACCTCAGACAAAAATAATGATTTATATTATGTATGGCTTAAGTTATGTTTATTTCTGCCCAATCAATCCTGATCAAAATATCGAATTTCTGGAAGCTATATATAGCTGAATTATTTAATTGAAAAAATTACACAACAGGATATCAATCCAGCAACAAGTTTGTACATGGTATAATATAAAATCTAAGTAAAGCAACATTAACTAATTATAATTTTAATTACAAACAACTGTATAACAAAAATTAATATAAAGTTCTGTTATAAAATGTAGTTTATTATAATATAACATGAAAAACATCATCAGATCTACCAAACATTTTCAAAGAAATAATCTGTAGTGGATGTAAATAAAATATTGTCTTAAATATTTTAGCTAAATGTATACAATTAATACCAGGAATATGGGTGCAAAGATACAAAATGATTTGAGATATTTTTCTTTTATAAATCATCAAGAAAATTGTACATAAAAACATAATTATAAACTCTTATAATATTCATAATATAATTCTATGTATAAATTGACTTTTCTTGTTTAATATTTATGATAATAATTAAACTTGCCCCCAAAATTATTTTATATCTTATTTGATATTTCACTTTAAATTGTATAATTGATTTAGTATAATCATTACATGTAAAAGTAATTTGATGGTTTAATTATAATTAATACAATAGCTCTACTATGGCTATATGACAGAAACTTTAACTCTTTTTTTTATTTCTATGAAGTAACAATTCAACACAATGTAAGCTATAAAGACGTTATAAGCATGAATGGAGCGAATAAACTGATTTGCTAACTACACAATCTCACATAACTAAGCATGTATCAAACAGCTGTTTCATCATTGTTTTAAAATTAGTTTTCATCTTGCCAATCAATATCCATGTTGCGCAAGTCTCCCAAATGCGCTATTTCATATCAGTGTAGATTTTATTAAATGTAAAAAAAGAGAATTAACACGTCAATCAACAACACACGAAAATAATATTTAATCAAATTAAATTTCGATGCCCGATTTTCTAGTAAAGTGTTTTTCTTCGTTCATATGTATATTCTAAATAACTAAATTTACAAGAAAATAATAAGATAGTATATGTTTAGCCTAGTCGAACAAAGTACGATGAGTAGAACATCGATAATGAAGCTTTTGAAAAGAATGAAGCGAATATTGCCGACCCGGATTACTTACTCGACTGTGTCCTGGAAGGCAGTGGTATTCTGTGACCGCCTTTTCTTCGCGATCTACGAACGTAAGAACGCGAAGAAGAAAACGAGGCACTAGGCATTATTTCTTTTAACACTTATTTTCACTTAAATTCAGTCTTAAACAAAGGAGACACCCGCACCAACACCGACGGCCATTTTCTGTTTAGATTAGATTGAGGAGACGACACGGGAAATAGAGATAATGAAGCATCAAAAACACTTTAATAAACTTAAAAACGTATTTAATATATACTATTTATCACTAACACTATTGTTTCAATAGATATCGGTCCTAAATCCTTATTAAATCTAATAACTACGAAAAATCACACCTCCTTCAAGCAACGGGCCGACTCTCAGCAAATATGGCGGATTTTGTCGTAGGGTTGTACGATATATATCGATAATTAGTTGTAATCGTTAATTTACATAAACTAAAGGATTAGAATCTAGGATGATAAATGTAACTCGCTGGTGACTAAGATAAAGAACAATTGTCGGTTATCGTTCGCACAATACTCAACAACGAGAAGTCATGGATAGGTGAATAAAAATTTTGTGAGTCTGTGATTGCCTTAAAAAGAGGGCCGTGAGATACAGAGAGGCCACATCCACCCTGGCCATATAGCAACGTGGATGGTGAAGCAGGGAGCTGGCCAGAGTCTCTCGTATATGCCTGCTGCGCAACCTCCAGCTTAACACTAACATGGCTAGTAGTACTTGAGTTGTCCATTGCCTTTTACGAGCCTCCACAATTTGAGGAGGCATGGAAAGACCGTGTACGTACTGGTGCCATAGCAGGTTGCATAGTTTGTTCATACGATCAGATTTCCGTGGCGTGAGAGGAGCATCTAAGGGTTTTTAATCAATACGAATCTGACAATCTCCAGCCGTCACACTTTTGAAAAGTGGGAAGTCTTATGATGTCCTACCATTTTAACCGTCAAGCAATAATTACGACTACCATCACAATTTTAATTCTACTAGTCGTTCTTAACCTACTGCTACTTTGTGATACTATTTTAATACTGTAACTGTACGTCAGAATCATTTCTATCTACCACAATAATTTTTCTTTTTGTGATCATACAATATTTTATACTTATCTTCTTAAAAATTATATTGTAGTGGTTAAACTTTAATATTACCATAAATCGAAATTATTTAAAAAAAACCAAGGTGTCTTTACCACCCTATATTGTAGAAACACGCTCATCACACCGTCGCCAGTGCTGCCACGCGATACTACAGCCATCTGTCTAAAGCATCTGAAGTTGAAAAAAGAATATAATTTATAACACTTTCATGGCTTTAAAAAAATAAGTTTTTTTAAAGACTATGTTTGATAGATACCTATTCGTGAATTTACCAAACCGAGTTGATATCGGTACCTATTATAATAGACCATGAAAAAAATGTGACTGTCACACAGACCATATAAAAGTATTAAACCGAGTTATATTTATAATTATTATTTCTGTTAATAAAGTTCGTACATAGAGTACCTATATAATCTGCGATATAGGGGTAAGGTAGGAACAAAGTCAGTGGGGGGAGGGAAATACACTGTCATATTCTATATGAGAGTTTTTCCCTATGGCTAGTTTATTTTGTAGGGAGTTATTTGCCCGTGGACTGTCATAACATTAGGCATGCATAGATTATAACTGGCACCTAGGGCTGTTGATAAAATATCGATATGTCGATATTTATTACTAAGATTTCTTTTGGTTGATATTTTTTTTTAATTATTTATAGACGAACGCTTAACCTCAATCACACCTGGCGGAAGGTGAAGATGAGTTCGATGATGAAACGCATTCACCCAGCAAATGCCTATTCACTCTTCTCTTAAAGACTCCTAGGACATAAAAGCGCGGAAATATGGTCGCTAGAAGCATATCCCACTCCTTAGCCGTTCGCATGATGAATTTAGAAGCGAATCATTATCTCTATATCGATAATCCGATAATGAATTGTCGATATAAATGTTGTTGTATTTTTAAGAATCAATTTTTATTTTTTATTCTTTTTCGTAATTTATTTAATATACAAAATCATCATAAACTTAACATACCGTATTTCATTTATACTATTAGGTCCTTACATATGAAATTGGCGTTTTGTATGGGAGGAACAAAAAGTCGAATATTTTTTAATATAATATATTTAATTAAAGTATGAACCATTATTTTCTATGCACTTTTGCCATCTCACAGGTAGTTCATTGATCCCTTTACTAAAAAAACCAGTCGGACGGGAATCAATAAAATCTTTGAAGGCGATTTGGACTGCCCCATCGGAGTTGAATTTTTTCCCTTGCAATAAGTTATCCAAATTTCGAAAAAAATGGTAATCTGTTGGAGCAAGGTCCGGGGAGTACGGAGGATGTCTTAGACTTTCCAATTGAAGCTCTTCTAATTTAGTAGCCGTCTGTTGCGCAGTGTGTGGTCTAGCGTTGTCGTGAAGCAGCAGTGGCGTGGAGCGATTGACCAGCCTAGGTTGTTTAGCCGCTAGCTTTTCCATCATGGTTTGCAATTGCTGACAATAGACATCAGCCGTAATAGTCTGGCCAGATTTGAAAAAACTGTAATGAACAATACCGGCACTAGTCCACCAAACGCTTACAAGTAACTTTTTTGGGGTTAATTTTCGCTTGGGGCAGGATTTGGCTGGCTGGCCAGGATCCAACCATTGCGCTGAGCGCTTCCGATTATCGTAAAGAACCCATTTTTCATCACAGGTAATGATTCGGTTTAAAATACCTTCATTATTGTGCCGATTTAGTAATGTAACGCAGCAGTCGACGCGCGTTTGCCGGTTTGCTTCGGTCAATTCGTGAGGTACCCACCTTTCAAGCTTTTTAATCTTCCCAATTTGCTTCAAGTGAATTGAAACAGTTTTATCGCAGCCTGCAGCTAACTCGGACGTGGTTTGCGATGGATCCGCTTCCACAATAGCCTTCAACTCATTATTATCAACTTGAGTCTCAGGCCGTCCACGGGGCTTGTTCTGCAGGTTGAAATTTCCAGAACGAAAACGTTGGAACCAAAAACGAACTGTGTTTTCTTTTGCAACACGACCGCCATACACATCATTCACCCTTCGAGTTGTTTCCGCAGCACTAGTGCCACGGCGGAACTCGTACTCGTAAATAATGCGATATTTTAAGTTTTCCATTTAGTAAAATGAGTGACGCAAACAGAAAAAAAACAGAAGAAAAAAAACAAATGAATGACGATCATCGAAGCACAAATACATGAGTCTATAGCTGTACAAATTTGAATTTGGAATTCCTTACCAAACAGGAGAAATTTGTGATTAAGTGGCCAGTACGAAAAACGCCAATTTCATATGTAAGGACCTAATATATTATGTTTTTTCTGTATTCCTAGTTCACTTCTGTACTTATTATCTTAAGACGAAATGTAATTTTGTTTAGGTATACCTCTCTGGCAAAAAAATTACTATAATCTATGATATGGAGTGTCTACTTTACTTAGTTAGTCTATGGCTAACATTGAGCGAAGCTAAAAAAGAGATGAACAATTACTGTTTTATTGTAATGTAGCGGATAAAGCAAATGTTTATTCATATTTATTTATTTAATATCTACATAGGAATAGTTTAGTGCCAACATATATCCTCTTCGACCATTTCTTCCATAGAGTGGACGTATTAAAAAAAAATTGATACAAGAAATGTTTGAAGAGATAATACAAGAAATAATTGTTGTTGTTGTTGTTGATAGTAATTGTTGGGAGTCGAAGCTGCTCGCGTCCGTAGGCTTTACCATAGTTTCCCTGCACGTGACTCCTGGGTGGTGCTAAACGAGCAGCAGCGAGGTGGTAGGGCGTCGGTGCCCTTCTGGATCGTGACCACAGTACATGGGCGTAAAGCCCGTCATAGTGACCAGTTTCGGCTTGTCGCGTTTCGGGATCAGCTTGTGTATATCCAGAAGCTCACATACCTAGAGACCTTCAGTCGTGGTATATGTGGGCCGACATGACGATGTAGACTATCAATGGATTTTCATCCTTTGACAGTCGCTTTCGTTTTTGGACTAAACTGTACTTACCATCAGGTACTCTGCAGTCATTATGTCGTGCCAGTGTAAAAAAAAAATCAATACTTTTAATCGATATATTGAACAGCGGTATTAATATATTTAAAACTATCGATATATCTAAATATCAGATATTTTAAAAAATATCAACAGTCCTACTGGCACTATACCCATCACATTTTATCTCTTCCGCGAGCCTAGTCTACTCGTAGTGCGATCTCTGTCTTGTACGCTTGATTTTTATTAATTACTCTTAAATCGCTATAGTGACTTCACGTTTTTTCTCATCTCTACGTGATAGTGACAGTGACAACAATTAGAAAAAAAACCATAAACTTTAGAATAAAGCGTGTATTTTATTTCTTAATTCTTTCATATTTTTCTTTTATCAGTAAAATATGTCTGCGGAAGAAATATTTACTCAATATACATGTATTCTGTCTGTATCAGCATGTATTTTTCTGACTTTTACTTATGTAGCAAGTCTTTATATTTGGAGATCGACTTTGAGCAGGTAAAAGGATTTATTTTATTTTAATATAATGCCTTAAGTGCCCTTTTCGTCAAGTAAACTTTAGAAAAAAAAAATTAAAGTAAAAGTTAAAATTACATATACATTTTTTATACATTTTACATATCTATTATTTATATAATCTTTTTAGAGATCACCCTACGACGATTAAGCGAAGGTTTTTCAGCGTAACTTGCATGATGATATTAGCCCCATTCTTCACAATGTATTTTTTGACTGATGAAACACTGAATAAAGGTAGTTTACTTGAACAGTTTGGCTTAAGATGGACTGGCATTGTGCAGGCTGTTTTGATACCTTTATTGATTACTGCCATATTATTTTTGGGTCCATTGACAATGCAGTTTTTATCTGGTACATGGAAATTATATACAGGTACGATATATCTTGAATATTACTTATTTTCCTTTCCTCATAGTGAACAAATAGCTATTATAAGTGATGTAGCAAAAAATATATAGAGTTGATCTTTGCTTTTATAATGTAATTGCTATAGTTTACTTCAATTCAGGTGAAAAGATTGACCAGTCTAGGATGTTATAGGATACAATATTATTTAATTATAGTCTAATTAATTCACTATATAATACTCTACTTTTCTGATTGGTTGCTGTGGTTTTTATTTACAGAACCCTTATACTGGGTGTCCAGTTGGCAAGATTTGGAATGGGTGAGGAATCATTTCATGGCACCATTAAGTGAGGAATGGGTGTTTAGAGCATGCATGATACCATTGTTGTTGCAGTGTCTTGAACCAATGACTGCTGTCTTTATTGGACCATTATTATTTGGAATAGGTTGGTTTATGCTTAGTCTGTGGACATAAAATCATTAAGAATATAAAATATAGTTAGGTCTCTAAATTGCAATTCAATAAGTTATCACTATTTATTTTATACTTTTATTGTATAATATTATTATGCAATAAGGATGTGATATGTAGCAACCTCTGTTGTTCTGTAGATGAACCACTGTTTACAATGCTATCTTATGGTGAATACTAACAACAGCCACTAGTGGTGTCATCTATTGGTGAATAAAAAGCAATTTCTATAAGTGTCACTGCAGCCTAACATGAACTCTGTAATATAAAAGAGGGCTGAAGAATCTTCGTGGTAACCTACTGCTCTGCTATAAATACATTATTGGTTCTAATTCGGGATAGTAGTTTTCTAAGGGAAGTAAAACAAAGATATCTAAATGAAACTACAGTTAAGCATTGAGTAAGACATTTAATGTAGTGTTTTGTGAACTAATTAATTAATATTTTCATTTGTATTTGAGTAAATCATGTTTATTAATAATGGTTTATTAACGTCCCCAAGCTCATAACAGTATGTAGTATGATTCATTTGTATTTTATTGTTTACAGCTCACTTCCATCATATGTTTGAACAAATGAAGGCAGGATTTGCATTTAAAACGGCTTTAATGATTTCAAGTTAGTATAGTTTCTATGTAATAAATTTAATACTTTTAAATGCCGTGAGAACTGTGTGAAAGATGAAGTTATGAGAGAAGTATAAAAGCTTTTAATTTATTTTACAACTTAGGACAATACCTTTTTAAAACTTTACACAAATCATTTGTTTTTTGTAATAAAAACTTTTCTTTTACAGCATTTCAATTTACATATACAAGTCTTTTTGGTGCTTACTCGGCATACCTGTTTGTGAGGACTGGTGAGTTGAAAAAAATAGTATCAATTTTTGTGTTTTTCATGTTTTCTTTTGTTATACTATGGCTTAAAATCTGCTATTCACGAGATCACAAAGAAATGTCAACAATGTCTGATGTCAGCTTCTATCAATTATTATGCTGACAGTTTATAGCAACTGATAACTTCCACTAAATGGTGGTCTTCACCTTTTATGATCGCCACCCTTGGAGTTAAATATAAAAGTTTAATTTCCATCAAATGATGGAAACAAATGTATGGAGTTGTATGACATATTTTTTTGTCATGCTGAAATAAATCTTAGTTTTTGCTTTATTTATTTTACAGCTTTGAGATACTTAATCATATTTAATACTTTTCTTGGACCGTCTGTTGACTTATATGTTTAGACACATATTATGTTTTTACAGGTCACATCCTTGCTCCAGTAGTTGCCCACATGTTTTGCAATCATATGGGATTTCCCAATTTTGGTGAAGTCGTCCACTACCCGCCTTTGCAACGTGCAGTTATAGTTTTAAACATAATCTTGGGTTTTGTACTTTGGTGTATTCTTTTGATTCCTTTGACAGATCCAAATATTTATGATAATAGATTACATTAAGAGACTTAGATTTTTGTTCATATAGCTACAACCTGAAGTTTTTGGTATAATTATTTATATACATATTATTTGCACATAACATTGAATAATAATTATTGTTACCTATAGTTACCGCGTGTAATTCAATTTTAATAAATTATTGAAATAGCTGTACATGCTCACCTCAATTTTAGGTCGTTTTTGTAATGAATATGAAAGCGTATGTGTGTTTTAATTTTAGTTTATGTGCCATATATCTGTAATTAATATTAAGTATTAAAGTATATAATTCTTAAAACAGGGTTGACGTTAATGGGTACATATAGTAATATAAAGTCTCACTAGTCAATTGATGTATTAATGAAATTAATTTGTGTCATTGTTCAAGCTACTTTTTGTGGCTGTTCGATATTAATAACGATTATGTCGGTCGTAAGTATTATTATAAGGTAGGGACGCGCAGTGAATATCGAAAAGGGAATCCAGTAGTCCAGTCAGACGTCAAGATTATAGGAGTATAGTAAATGTTATAGATAACCTATTTTTTAATTGTACTCTCTAATAACAACATTAATTGCTTGCTTTGTAATTTTTACCTGTTTAGACCAGTTTTCAGCTTAGATGTTGAACCTAAATGCTTCCGTTTTTGACGTTCACCGCACGCCTCTGATGTAGGGGAATGTGAGAATTGGGCGGACTGGTTTATTTATTATGCGTGTAACGTTAGATACGATTCGTGTACGACAAGGTTGAGACCTCATTAGGTGGTAATGGAACTGCACAATATAAAACTGTTCATTACTTATAAGCAATACATATTACAGTTTAAATCCTGTGTAATGAATGGGATTCAGTATTTTATTACGTTATGACGAATTTTCGTTAAACGGAGTGTAAAAGATAATAATATAATATTACAAATTCGCACAAATTAATAAAAAAATTTCGTCAATAAATAAAATACTTTCTTTTCTTTTAAATGTTTACAGTTCAAATAGAACTCAATATATAGTAACGTAAAGACAACCCATAGCATTAAATTGATATTAGAGAAGTATAGAAAGTGTTCTGAGCAATTATAACAAACAAATGAATACATTTCCAAGAACCCCATTGCATTATGTGTGTTATAATTTTTAAGGTCAGTGAAATCAAAGTATACTGAGATTTAAACAATTATTTATGTATCTAAATTGAGTATTGTTGATTCACTAAATAGTATTTCAATGTAAAGGTGACAATGTAAACCTAACAAAGTTGAGTAATTCCTATGCTTAAAGAAGTGTTTCGTTAAATAAAAATTAGCTACATAGAGTTGACTCTGTATTTTTAAATATGAAAATATATTACACTTAGATGTTTTAACTCACTGAGATGGATCATATTTGTAAAAAATTGCTAAAACGTGTTTGAGTGAAAAGTTGATTTTAGTGTCAATGAGTTTAAATAATTTATGAAAATTTCAGATCAATATACATATGTATGTGCATAGATTCATGTAATTTATAAAGAATTAACTGGTGTGGTAATACAACGATGTGTGGGAGCAAAAAATTGCAATTTGCGCGTATAATGTCATACCTAGTAACTATTTCCGTTCATAAGGCACTCATGTAGTTTAGCATACGTAATTACATGTATGTAATTTTAATTTTTGGACAAATATAGGCCATACATTTACTTTTTAAATTAAAGAGAAATAAGTCTATCACAAAACTGTGTGCTATGGATATTATAAATACGCCATTGTAATTTTTGTTTAGGGTTATCTAGTTCTTAGTATAGTGATCTATATTTTTTAAAATACTTGTAGTGTTAATCTTGGATGTCAGTATGTATTGTATGTTCTCTTACATGTAATGAAATTTGACTAATGTCATTAGTGAAGACAGAATGTACGAGAATGTGTAACTGTGCCAAAGATACTAACAAAACAGATAAAATATACTTATTTTTCTGTTTTGATAGTTTGTTTTTATGTTGGTACTTTTAATATACGATAACTTTCTATATTATCATGTAAAGAATTATGTTATGGTATTATATTTTTAAATCTTGATGAATAATAAAATCGTTTTATAACGAAACTGTTTTTGATTTGAATTCTTTCCCATTGAATTTCCAGTTACTTTTCGTTTTGAGGGAAAAATGAGTGTAAAAAAGACATTTAAAGATTGTAAATAATTTAATAATTTCATTACATACATTATTTCAACTTCATATTTGTATAAATTGTAATCTATGAACATAATGACAATACTAATAATTCATTGCCAATACACATTCCACATAAAAGTAGGTAAACACATCAAAATTCAGAGACAAAATATAATTTATTATTTATAAATTATACCTAGAAAATATTATATTCTAAGATCGATATGAAGTTATCAGATTTTGAAAAAATCGACAAGTTTATTGCACTTTAATAACGGGTTAACTGAAAAAATCGCCATGCTGTTAAAGGAGCAACCATGTTTAGAAGCAAACACGCACTTAACACTATACCGTCCGGCGACACCACAGTGGTGACGTGCGCAAACTTTCGGTCAACGGCTGTTGACACCACAGTGGTGGTTTTTTTCGTAACTGATCCTGCTTTGTTACGTTGCTCGTATGAAATAATAAAATCCATTAAAATTTTCCCAAGTGGCTTAGAATTAAAATAAAAGTTAATAAAGTTAGTATTACAATAAAATTCATTTTACCATCGACGACCAAAACTGTGCTGCATGTTTGAGCATTTTCGAGTATACTTTTCGAATTAATTTACGTTTTAAAACATTATGGGTTATTTGGAGTTAACGTCACACAAATCATCTTGTGGTGGCGCTACATCTTAAATAAACTCCTACTTGGGCTTCTTATTAACAATAAAAGTTTGATTAACAATTAAAAAAAATATATATATAAAATACGCAATAATAAGCTTTAATAAATATATTCCTAGCATCTGATATTTCCTACAATAATATATTATTATTTGATGTGATATTATATTCATAAAAATTAAAAAACCAAAAAAATCATAGAGTACTTAATTTATATACGTTGGACATATCTTTAACATTCTGTTAATTAATTCAATCAGTCTTATACTGCATTACATTGTTGAGCAAATTCCAACCGACACGATTTATTGTCGCTCAAATATAGATCTTAGAGGATAGTGTGCGATAATTATACGAAAACAAAGTTTTAACGTAACTGATTTGATAATTAAATTGTATCGAGTGAAACAGAGTTAGCATCACAAATCAGAATTCAATTCAATCATCAGTCATTTCAAATATCATGGTATGCTATTTAAATCAATGGCGATTTTGATGGTAATTGTTTTAAATATATTATATAAAATATATGAAGGATATACGGACTGATTTTATAGACGAAGGAGCATTCGATTCTAATTCCAAATATATAGAAATAGTGATATCTTAATATTTCCATCAAAACTAAGTAATTTATAGTCACTATATTAAGGGGCAATTAATTCTTCTTAATTGATTTTTGTTTCTTTATGATTTGTTAGTGAATATTGCTATTTACATTTTATTAGTTATAAGCAGGTACAAATTATTGTATTCTGAAATATCTCCCTCATCTATAAAATCACCTGTATATACTTATAGATAATACTTTATACATAATAAGCGTTAATGGTTCTTCTTAAGGTTCCGAATGTAAGAAATTTTGAAGTGAAACTCAAAATTTGTACCCTTAACGCCGCCACTGACCGTCATTGATATTAGAAAAT
Source organism: Automeris io (assembly GCA_036320925.1). Lineage (NCBI taxonomy): Eukaryota > Metazoa > Arthropoda > Insecta > Lepidoptera > Saturniidae > Automeris > Automeris io. The sequence continues at coordinate 4,004,645 of JAUDJH010000018.1, forward strand.
AATTTTCGAACAGCATACCGGTAATATCTTATTGAATAACTAATTTCGTAAATGATGATTTTTATATCTAAAACCGCATTACAGATTAAATTAACTCAGTCCAACAAGCGCTTAGAACTTAAAGCTGCTAACCAACTGCGGCCAGTATAAGTACCTATTATGTATTAGTATGTATTTTTCATTTCCTATAACACGAAAAACTTAACAGGAACATGCAGACTCTGAATTTTTATCAAAAGCTATTCTTATTACTCTCGACATTTTCTGTGTGAAAAAATATCCTTTTATGTAATAACAAGCATATATTTCATATTATCTATGTATATACAAGTACTATTTCCAAACTAATTACAATATGTATATTTTATTTACCAGTTGACAATTATAATTTTCGCCTTAACATTTTTTATTTATTTCTTAAGCACTGTGTCCGCTGTAGAATATTAGAGCTAAAAATTAATTTGACATAATCTGTAACTTTTGTGTACCTACAATTAAACTTCCAGAAGTATAATTATGTATGGGGTGCTTAAATATAAAGACTTAATTTTATTATGTCTGAGACGTAGGTATAGTAGCAATATTACTTCAACCACGTTATACATAGAAGGTACTGATAATCTAAATACTCTATAGGCCAATCACATCTGATGAATTTGAAAAATGTTTCTTAAAATTCAAGACGATAGTTTTTTTTTTCTGAGTGACAATATTGCGCGGGCGGGAAAGGTCTTCATAACTAAACCGGGCTTGATGGGCGAACGCAGAAGGCGCTCAGCCAACAAATTTTATGGGTTGCGCGGCTACGCAAGGGTACTCCTATGGGTACGGACCTCGACTTGGGCGGCCGGCAAGTTAAAAACGAACCTAACGGTGATTTACCAGCGTTTCGGAAGCGACTACCTTGAGAAGAAACTCAAGGCTGCGTCGGAGTGAATAGACGATAGTCTTAGGTTGAAATTTATAGATATTATTTCGATTTTGCTTAGCAAAGTTCACAAAAAATAGATTTGTTTTCACATAAAACTGAATATATCATAGGCACTTTAGTATAGCCCAAGTCTTCGCAGAGCCAAGTTCATGTTGATAAAATCGGTGATTTACCATATCCTTAGACATTCATTGATATTCAGTAATATAAGTTGTAATGTTTTAGTAAAGTCTAAGCAAGCTTAAAGTTGGGTCTATAAATCTCAGCCTTAGGAACTAGTGACGTACAAATTAGTATTTAAATGCGGATTCATTTGTGTTTAAACGTCTTAAAATCTAAAGAAATTTTCTGAAACTGGGCGTGAGACTAAATTAGAAAGGTAAATTTATTATATTATATGAATTAGATCTAATGTCCTAGAAGCCGGTGTTCACAACAGATATCGGAAACAAAAAATTGAGCGAAAGTCATGAAAATAATCCAACAAGATCCAACAGATTCACGATTGTTAAGCACAGATGGAACTATTGGGCGAGTTTAACTACAAAACATGCGTTATTTCATGCACGTTGTAGATTAACATTAAAAGGTTTGCTCTACGCCCTACAATTCTATCATAGAGACATTTTCTTTTAAACTCAAAGAACTATGATAAATCTATCTAAAGTTAACTGTAAAATTAAGAATATTTCTCAATAAGTATTAATATTATTCATAGAAAAATAATGTAATTGGTGTATTATATTAATAAATGTAAAACATATTTAGAAAAACCGTGCTTCAAAAACAATTCGTGCTTTCATTTATATTATGTATTACAAGTATTTAAATTACCTATTTCTATAGTAAAATGTGACCTTCTTAATGCTTTTATCTATATAAATTACGAGTATTTGCTTAGAAAAAAATAATGCGACACGGTTTAGTATAGTTTTCGGAAGGGTTCAATCTGGCTGCTTAACCTTCTTTTTGCTAACGAAAAAGATAAATATGAAAGATGTTATATGCTTAGTGATGTATATTATGTAGGCGCGTGTTCATTTTAACATATCTAGATGTTATATTAAAACTGGTTCATGTATTGCAACTATTAATAGTATCGTATTTTCTTTCGAAGGATTTCTTTGTATTTATAAAAAATAAAGTAAGCCTACTCAGAAATATATAAGCGATGGCCTTATTGTGGCATATATAAATAATTTCCAAAACGATTGGCTACTATCAGCCAACTGGATACTATTGATCACATTTGACATGATATATAAGCGCAAAGTGGATTCATCTACTAATTTAGCTCTGCTTACCCCGGAAATGATATAGATAGACGACACATTATTATTATTTAATTTCTAAGACTGCCAATTTTAAAACTTTCGTTTATCGGTGTCACAAATTGTTTTTAAATTGATTGTTTACATCAATCATGTGCCATAATCATGTGCCAATTGAAACTGTTCCGACTGCATTAATTATTTTATCTATAAAATAAAGCCTCCAGGACTCATATAATTATAGTTTAGCTTTAATAATGAATATTAAAACAATAAAATACCAGGAGGATGAAACTAAACAGTGCGGCTTATATTGGTATCTGTGTTGTGTAAGCTACAGTACAGACTTTTGAGAATTTTAATTAGCAAATAAAAAATTACAATATTTTGATCGATTTTGTAAACCCTGTATTAATTCTTCGACAGAAAAATGGTGCTTTAATAATTCTATTCTTAGTTGGGACGCTTAGTAAAGTTGATATTTTTGACACAACATGCTTTTATTATTATCGCTGCCAAGGATTTAATTTAACAAAAATATATTTTCTACAATTAATATGTTTTAGAGACTCTAATTAATTCATAGAAATTTACATTTATTAACTTTATTATATCCTTACAAAATAGTCATTTTCTACAGAACACAAATTAGTTGGCCTGTTAAAGCAAAACGAATGTTAGATAACTAGTTCTCCATCTTGTAATATATGTTTTACAGTAACTGTAAAAGAGTATTAGTGCTTCAAAGACTAATCAATTCCAGAAAATAGTAGTATATCACAAAAATCGCGACACCATGTATTAACATTTTCTTATGTTCTCAATCATCGACTTTAAATTCATTAAGATTGATTAGCTGATTTGTTAAAATATCTGCTTTGGAATGGTGATAATGGCAATACAATCTAAGTTTCAACACATTTTATTATAATCCGAGCTACCTTTTTTCTCGGAAGACAAATATGCAGGTTGAGTATTTGAACGAAAGACACATCATCCCATTATTCCCCAAAATTGAACTCACAATCGAGTTTTATATGTGATAAACTATGATCTATATCATAAACTTTACATTTTGGCATTGTAATTTTTAAGGAGTTTTACCATCGAAGTACAGAAATTTATTGTTTTAGTGGGTGATCTATATAGTCTCAACTATTGTCTGGCGTACCTGATTAATTCTGCATGCTATAACGATAGTAGGTCGTAGTTTTGGGTGACTATCATTAGGTTTCCAGATGTTCAAATTTTTAATATTTAATTGTGAATATAGTTTGCTAAAGAGATAGATATCATATTGTTGCTGTAGCTACAAAAATATTCGAAAAAAAAGTTTCTAACAATCTTTAAGAACTCGATTTGGAAATGTTAATAAAAATATATAGGAATAGCTTGTTTTTCTTGTAGGAACTTGTTTAATGTAGTAGTCAGTTTCTAGATTATACTGCCAAGTTGTGATTTTGCATTTGTTATGGTTGAGACGTTTTGTTGAAATATGGTCGGTCATTTAAAGGATCACCCTGTAGAGTAACACAATCGCAGCGCAAAGACAAGTGGGCGGTGTTCATGGCGCCTGTATAGGCCGATTGGGCGACTGCGGCACAGGCGTCGCGTCCAAATCACATATGGACAGGAGCCTCACCAACTCGTCAGGCGTTGGGCCACCGTCCGTCGACGGCGATTCGTCGCCTTCTCCTGTAAATCACCATTAATTGCAATTTTAAACAACTAAGGTCTTTCTATTATACATATTTAATTTAGTTTCATAAACATTTTATTTCATATTAAATGTGCCCGCGACTTCATTAGCGTACTTTTGTTATAATATGATGATAATTAGTTCAAGCTGAAATTTTTGTGTAGGTAAATCATATAAAAGTCAGCTATTAATTCTTATATAAATTATTACAGCAACAATTTAACTACTAAATTTAGAACACAATTAGTATTAATGACATACTATATTCGACAATAGATGTCGTTAGTGCTTTCTAACAGTTTTTAAGATAAAAATAGAGGACAGTTTCATTGGATAAAATGCAGCCTAATATTTTATCCAGTATAGAAGTACCTCTAAGTGAAATTTCATTAAACTCCAATCAGTGTTAAATCTATATAAAGGAACAGACAGACAGACAACAATTTCTAAAAATGTTGATTTAGTCTATAATAGTCTATATTAACAACAAAGCCTTAAAAACCCTATTAAACATGAACAAAATGTACAGGCAGAACGACAATAATCAATTGCTCATTTTGATGGCGTATTAAAATGCCTTGTTTTACGTCATGCAAGCATTTTATCAGCGCTGATGGATATTTTATGGCCTAAAGGCCTGCTGTTTAATCCGATCTTAAATAATGCAAATCATTTGTATTGTTGATGGAAATATGTTTCTTCTGTTATGTGCTCTACAATTGCTTTTTTCACTGAATTATTGTGTGCAAGACGATGATCGACTTATATTCCTGAAATGTCTTAAACAAATTTGTTAAAATTTTAGTCACTACCCAACTTCGTTAATAAACTATTTATTACTCGATATACATATATTATGCCAATCGAATCTGATATTGGCAATTAACTGTAAATTAAATTGTCTGTCGAATGCGTGAATTATAAATCATGTGACATGTGAACGGACAAACACATTAAGATTAAAAATCGTAAAGATTTTTGAAAATTTTTAAGTTTCCAATTTGTTCGCAATTTTCTTAACTTTTTATTCCATCATATCGTTGTAAAAATTGCTGAAGTCGTTCTCAAATTATAGCTGTTCCAAGTTAAATACGGATTAATTATTATATATAGATTTCAATGATTTCATATTTAATTAAATAAATGATTTAATCTAATTTTCTATTCCTTTCACACTGTGTACTGTTATAAAAAATGGATCGATATGTTTATTCACCGTCGGTGCCACACTTGCTTACAGACAGCACTAAGCACGATACTATCGAACCGTGTACGTAACGGATCGTTATTGTTTATCTACGGGTCAATACGTACCTCCGCTGCTAGAGGCCGTTTGCGATGGTTTGGCGGCCTTGTCTATGGGCGCTGTGAGGTCCCACATCTGTGCGGCACCAGACCGGTGCCCGCAGAGCAACAGACGCCGCGGCCGCAGCGCGCCCTCGCACTCCGCCACCACGAAGCAAGAGACGGCCGAACCGTCTACGGAACGGATCGTGCACACCCTGCAATTGAAAATATCTTCAGAAGAAGGTAGATATGAGAACAGAATATGGTTTGGATATATATGTGCTGAGTTTCTATCATCTTATCATGCTATCCTGTGCTATAGAACTAAAGTTTGTCGACTACCCCCCAGTGTGCCTACTTCGCTTTATACAAATCAATGGTACTATTTTAAAATATCTGAGGTTAAATAATAGATTGAGTACTCGGCTAATGAGATTCACAGATTTAAATAGAATCAGAAAAAACAATTGTGAATGTCTTGAAAAAACGAAAAAATGAACTGGTCTTTCATATAGACCCATAGATGGGCAAAATGTAATCAGATTAATGAAAATGATTACGATAACATTGTACGTTTTTTACCATTAATATGACTGCATTTTGCACATACAGTGACGAAAATAAGTATTGGCACAGTGAGGTAAACAAAATTATTATAGTGCTAGCAATTATAAAAAAACAAATAAGATTTGGTTTATTAATATAACAATACTTCCATCCTTGATACTTCATTATATTAAAAAATTCGATTGAAAACAATTTCGGAGTTTAGGAAAAAAATAATACAAATGGCATCATCTATTTTGGCCGGAACAAAAGTATTGGCATAGGACAAAAAAATAACGAAAAAAAAATTAACCAATATTTAGTTGGCAGCCCTTTTCCTTTCAGTGGCTCCCTCAACCTATCAGGCAATGAATGCACTAATTTAGCCGCGAATGAGGGCTCGATAGCATACCATTCTTCCAAGATGATTCTCTTGAGATCAGCTTTACTGGAAATATAATGTTTCCTTATCCCTATTTCCAGTTCGTGCCAAAGATGTTCAATCAGATTGGGGTCTAGGGATTGTAGTGGATATGGTAGCGTGTGTGGGGTGTTGAAAACTATCCATTGACGGATGTTGTAAGCGTCTGCTTTTGATCGTTGTCATGTTGAAAGTAAAAATTACGTCCAAGATTCAGATCATTAACGGTTTTATTTAAGTTCTCTTAAAAAAAAACATATATACATAATGGTCCATTGTTCCTTCAATGAATACGAGATTTCCAGCTTCAGATGAACTCATACAACCCCACACCATTATCCTACCACCGCCGTGTTTAACCGTAGATAGAAGATTTTTCGCCTCAAACTTATTGTTGAATTTTCTCCACACTAAAATTCACCCATCGGATCGAAAGATATTAAATTTCCTTTCATCCGAGAAAAGTACTGTGTCCCAAAAATCTAATTTCTCATACAAAAAATATTTTGCGAATTTGATCCTCTTTTTTATTTATTTTTTGCTTATGTGGGGCTCCCTTCTTGTGACTCTCGCATTGTACCGGCACTCCTGAGGACTCTGCGAACTGTTATGGGATGAAAAACTGTGCCAAGGTCTTTTATTAATGTTGCTGCTTTCGCCATTGATGAAATTTCCAGATTTTGTTTGACTTTATTGACCACTTTCCTCTTCTCTCTCTCGTTGAGCTTGGGTGGGCGGCCGCTTTGCGAGCGATGTTCGACGTTTTCTTTATCTTTATATTTTTAATAACGCTTCGCACATTATAACGGCTTTTATAAATAGTTTTGCAATCCCTGCATAAGGTTTAGTTTGATTGTGCAAATTCAATATAATTGTTCTTTCGGACAATGTCGTTTCTTTACCTTTACGTTCTATTATTATATTTTTTTACTTCTTTTTACTATACTACATAGATAATTCCTATAGCTATAGCACTGGGATTCCCCTCTAGTTAGTTACATTCACCTACCGACAGAATATAGCAACATAGAACTCCTTGCCAACTTATGTTTTATACTGTGCCAATACTTATGTTCAGGTCAAAATAGATGATGACATTTATATAATTTTTTTCCTGAACTATGAAATTGTTTTCAATTGATTTTTTTTAAATATAATGTACTATCAAACATGTAAGTGTTGTTATAATAATTAATCCAGATATTATTTGTATTCCCATTATTGCTAGCACTATAATAATTTTGTTTACCTCGCTGTGCCAATACTTTAGTTCGTCACTGTATATGTTTTAAACACTACAGAATCACGGATTGCATACACATTTATGATTTCTCAATGTTTTAAATGGTTTAAATCATGATTGCAGAGCAAAAAAATTAAAATTACGACTACATTTTGTAATCGTTAATCAGATTACATTTTGCAAATCTCAGTATACACATTACCTTTTTCCATTAGAAGCCAGTCGCACATAAAGTGTATCGGTATCGGGTACCACCTTCTGTATGAATATCTGTTCCTCGTCCTGTTCGCCGTAAGGTCCTGCGTAACGTATAGACAAAATTAGTTACCTTAAAGATGAGTTTCCATTGACCGATAAAAAGTTTTCGATGGAAATTTCGACATAGTAGTCTGTAACGTATAAATATTTTGGTATTGTAGCATATATGCGAGTATTATTGTTCTATAAAGAATAACACAATATAACCATTGTCCTCGGTTAATATTAAAAATATAACGACTAATATATCTCTGATCACCCCGAAAGGGATTTAGTATGACGATATTATTATTATTTAATAAAATAATATATAATGCACGCCATGGTAATCGGACGGTTAGAAGCACTTACTGTAAACAGTTATATTGTTTTATATTAATGTTAATAGGTCCGAGGTTGGTGTAACACGGCCAAACTGGTGCAGCAATTAACATAAACTATATAAAAATAACTATAGCGAGAAATGCCAAGAGGCTTAAATGTAGCATTATTGACGATTTCTACTCGTATAAGAAGGCCGACCTTCTTTTTCAGGGAGTACGTATAAAGGTTACCGCAGTCGTTGTGAGCTTGAGCTGTCGGTGCCTCTAGCGCGAGCACTTTGAAGGCTGCGTTGGGCGTCGTGCCGGGCTGCGTGGATATCATGCCGCGGAACCGCGTCACTCGCCACGACCGCACGTGGTTGTACTCGCTGCACACCGATATCAGATAGTTTTCCGACAGCGATACCTGCGGGTGAAAAAAATCCGTCTTTCGCAGTGTACGGCATCACGATGTGAAAGGAGGCATTACTTTTTGTGCTACACTAAATTAAATTATATAATGTAAATTTTTGATCCAATAAAATTATTATTATTATTACTCATACTGGACAGAAACCCAAGGGGTTTCCTTTATCACGCTGCTAGCCAGGCCTGGGGGCCGTTTTTCTCCAATAACCTAGCGAGTGAACATTATTTGTCAGGCTCAATTTCTGGAAGGTGTGGGTGTAAAAACTGAACTGGGTCATGACCTCAGTACACAAGTGTAAAGACCGTCATACTGACTCAGTTTGGCCTGTCGCGTTTCGAGATCCGGCGCCGCCTCCTTTAAGTCTACTACAATAGGCAGCACCTACATTAACTCAAAACGGTTGTTTAGTACTATTTCCTAAAACATCAGCACTTTTATGTAATAAAGTTTACGATCCATGTCTTCCACCTGTTATGACGCACGGGGCCGAGATGTGGACGTTCACGGTAAGGTTAGTCCACAGTTTAAGGTCACCCAGCGTACTACGGTAAGGGCTACGTTGAAAGTCTCTCGGAAAAAATACGAAATGAGTTTCTCCAATAAAGATTCAAATTATTGGCAATCTGAAGTAGTAGTGGACTAGCAATTATTAACAGGAAGGTTCACGACTAAATATCGCGAATCGGCAAACGTAGTACGGGACGCTCACAGTGAAATATAGCGACGAATTGCGAAAGGCGACCAGTAGCTGTATGAAAAGTGCCAAAAACTGTGGACTAAAATAAGCTGATAACAACTTTGATATTGATATCTGATTACATTTTTATATGAAAATGTCTTGTCTTTCATGCCTTTGCTTATTTTTGCAGAAGCATTGATCGTGATAATTTATTTTGTGTGCAACATACCTTAGTAATAGGACTTTGGTGAACAGTAAACGTCTGGAAGAGTTGCGGCCCATGCCCAACTGTTTCTGGATGTTGTACGATAACACGGACGGACCCGTAGCGAGTGCCGTAAGCGATTTCTATCCAATTGCCGCATAGATCTAGAAATATTTGTGACATGCCGTGAATAATGAACTCAAATATTACTAGCTTCTACTAGTGGCTTCGCTCAAGATAATACACAACTTATGTCCTTCCTGAGGGTCTATTCGTAATGTTGATAATTATTTTATGTCGTTTAAACTACACATACACTTGCGATCTCTAAGATAGCCTAAATATGAATAAAGAAGAAATATCAATCGCTATATTTCAAAGCACAGGATACATATGAACTGTTATTATAGAAATTCTGAAATGTTTTTAGTTACTTTATTGTGCATTTTAAATTGACTTACTCGTCTTAGGAGTCAAGTATACTGATATAGCTGTGATTGGCTCTTGATTGGGATCCTTGTAGAGTTGTGTCACAAGTAAATCATTGTCTTTCATTCGTAATGGAAACTTTTGCATATCTGAAAATAAGTATTTTTGTTATTACCTAATTACTTTGCCATTTGCCCGCTACTTCCACTACGCTAGTCAAAACAAATACGTATACAACAGTTTCTCAAGGTAATTTTTATTATTTATTACAATAGCTCATCAGAGTGACCATACTGCAATGGATATTAAGCGTAGCGTAGTCCGAAAACCGAAAATTTGTATGGATAGAGCTACCGCGATATATAACTCTCTTCACATTTCTTTTAAATGATAATTTATCATAAGAGATAGGGAATACATCAGTTAGAGGATCATTCCAGTGTGTTGACAAAACAGAGACACGAGTTGGTAGACTTTTATCAAAAACTCCGAGCAATATTAAAATTATGTGTAAAATACTGGTTTGCCGTAGTCACGGAAAAGAGGTTGTCGAGATGTTTACATGATACACGCTACCGACAATTATAGAATAGGAAAAGACACACCAATATAGTTAATGGCCCCCGTAGCAGTGCCCAGCAATAGGAAAGATCCTGCCGTATCGTATGTGGTGAGGTGCGCGACGTCTTGCGTCTGCCAGTGCTGAGTGCTCGTGTGCCAGACCCCCGCCTTGCTCCTACTGCCCGCGCCACTCAGCGCAACAAGTTGAGGCCCGACGAATAGCAGGTGCTCCACTCGGACGCCCAGATTAAATGTACCTGATGTATACAGAATGATTTTAAATACATCTCGCATTATATGATCAGGAGTAGGCATATCATGTCATCCATGGGTGCAAATAAGCCATAACTGATAATGACACCTATAAAATATGATATATTTAATTACCGATGAGTGTTCTTCTAACAGGTTCACTATGGGTGGAGAAGGCCCACAATCTTACTAATGGTCCACTTGCAATACCCAACATAACGTCTGTGCCCGAGGAGTTGTTTCCACTTGAATTGCTACCACCTCCTCCTGTCTTTGCATTCAGGGCTATCCTTTCTATAGTTGAGTCTTGTACTGGCGATTGAAATACAACATGCCAGCCACTGGAGTCTGTTAATCTAAACAAAATAAAAAGTGATAATGTTTTTTGTTTCAAATATTAACAATCTGGTTATTTTATTTTTTTTTGTAATTTCAGTATAGCTAATGAAAATAAACCCATATCTCACCTGTACCCAGTAACAAAATGAGTGTAGGCAACAGCGATCCAATTATGGTGTGCTTTAATTATTTGAACTTTCATACTCTCTGACCATGTATTAACTGAAAAAAAAAAAAAAACAGAAATCGTTTTTAAAATTGTTAAACTGCTCAAATAAATCAGCAAATATCAATTTGTGAAATGAAATTTCTAGGTATTAAATATATATTATCTAAAACAATGATTACAAATGTAATAAATAATTTTCATCCTAAGATTGCATGGTAGAAATATGAGTTTTATCATACTGTTTCTAATATTTAATTTGTTAAGAAGTAGTTTGTTTTTCCAGCGTCATTTAATATAGGAGTTATTAACACTTAACGCATAGGCCGAATCTGCTTTGTCTTTCCTAGTTTCCAGGCACTAAGCCAAAAAATCACCAAGAAAATATCTGTATAATAAAGAAACTAACGCAATGTACTCAAAATTTAAGCAAAACCGTAGAACTACGTGGCTAGTGATGAAAATGCCCGGGAATTTACCCAAAGTGCCCAGCACTTCCGCGAACATTTCGTATATTCCCGGGAATATTCCCAAGCAAGTTTTGGGCACTTTGGGAAATTCCCGGGCATTTTCATCACTATACGTGGCTCATCCTAGGAAGTCAGAATGGAAAAACGTAGATCTACGTGGGCCGTCCTAGGAAGTCAGAATGGAAAGACGTAAATCTATGGGGTCTGTATGTTAAGTGTTAAGAACTTAGTGAATTGATATATATCGAGTGAGCGTACTCTATCTTTCAGCCTCATTACCACTTTCTATAAAGTAAGGGAGGGCTTGAAAGTATGGCTTATTGTAATAAAAAACGTTCAAAATTAAAAAAAAACAGATACTCACTTTCTGGTGGTCTATGTCCTTTGTGACAATCAGCATTACCTAAAGATGCTGCTCTTGAGTGTCCTCGCCCACAACGACTGCAAAAGAATATTGTAGAAAAAGATTTATAAATAATACTGGTAATTAATAAAAAAGGGTACTGGTAATTATAAAAGGGATTTAAATATTTGGACTTTCAAATTGTTTGACTTTTTTTTTTTTAAAACCTGGGGAAACCCGTTATGGGCCGTCAGGGGACGATAAGAGACCTCCCGGTGTGTCGGAGTCGCACCAACTAAAACCCCCAGGGTGTTCCTTCTCCCGTTTGCCGGGACCAAGGGCAAGGCTGTGCCAACTTCCTCAGCACCCGGCGACGTCTGGCCTATTGATGGAAGGCCTCTGGACACCATTCCGCTCTCCTTCATTTTCTTTGAGCGGTGCGCGGTAACACATCGCGCACCGCTCTCGCCTTGGAAAATTTGGGCGACACACTCCCTCAAGTGCGCCGCCCAGGCGTCAATCCGTTAGAGAGGGAAGTGCCTTGAGTAGGCTTCTCTCCTGCGTCCAGTACGGCGAGGGCGACGGTGGGGCGGAAAGGACAGGGAAGATGAAGCCTGCCTCTCCCGCTAACGCTCCGCGTCCTCTTTCCCTTTAAGGACCTCCTCTGTAAAAATCTAATTGTTTGACTTATGTACAATTTAGCATCTTTATAGGTTGATTTATATTATTATAGTATTTGTGTAATTTATTTTAATTATTTAAGTATTAAACCTAGTGTAGTTTTGAATAAAAAATAACCTGAGTTGATCCTGTGAGGGTATTCTGCCAACAGTTCGCAGGTCAAGAGATGAGTTTCTTGAATGTGTCCTGTTCACTGCAACTGTTACTTCTGTGTTAGATGCAGTGGAATTTTTGCGAGAACAGCTATTACCATTTCTGCTGGAGCTGCTACTCGGTAAAGCAGTATTTACTAAAACCAATGAATACCAATTAAAGATCAATTAATTCATTAAGAATTCACATATTCAATATTAATTTATCTTAATGATATACTAAACCAAACTATATAGCTCTCCACTTTCCAGATTAACAAGTGGCTCTCTATTATGCAGCTATCATAAAAAAAGCATAAGTGAATGATAATGCTATAATTTTTATAGGTTCTCGATAATATCTCTAGAGACAAAAATAACATATGAAATGCATATTATGTTAGTCTTTTTCATATCATCGGGTGAAAGGCTATTTGGTTTAAGTGACATTTTTTGGTGATATAATAATATATATATTTTTGGAATCAACGTTTTTTACCGATTCCAAATATATATATATATATATATATATATTACTATATCACCAAAAAATGTCGCTTAAACCAAATAGCTTTTCAATGGACAATATCATTATATTGAGAATAATTAAAATGTAATGCAATTTCATTACATTAACAGCTCAGTGATTTAAAAAAATGTGCTTATCTAAAAAACAATTCTTATATTTTGGTATTAACTTTATAATACTGATAATATTGTTGTTTACAAACAAGCATGACTAAAAGGCTAGATTATATCTACAATAATAGCCAACACTGTATGATTTGATATGTAATTACCTATATGAAATTATATTTCAAAGCAATGCAAAAGCATGATTCATAAACCAGTTTGATGATATTTGATATCTAGGTTGGTAGTTCTTTTTACAACCAATTTTCTTTGCATTTAGGCTTTCAATATGTTGTAGGCTTAAAATATTCTGTGAAGATTTTTGTCAGACCTGATCAATTCCTTTTAGTAGATATGTGGAATGTTGTGGCTGCCGTCATAGGCTTAATGCATTTGTGAATGTATTGTCATGCGTGTTATATTTTTGATTATAACAATGTGTTGGTGGCAAACATGTAATAATCAAATAAATATCTAGATAAATACACCAAATAAATACTATTAAATAAACTTCATCTTCTTTTATTATATGTTTTTTTTATATTCTATGATTTTTCAGTTCATGTAATAGATACATAAGATTATGAGAGGAGTGAGATTATTGTCATTATAATACATCAAAATTTTAATTTAGTTACTTACATGGTGGAGGTAAATAGCCATAGAACAGCACATCACCACATGAGGAATGGGTCATTTCATCACACAAGGCTAACCGCCTACTAAGGGGAGTGATACCAAAATAATCACATTCATGCCTTAGAGCTCTTATGTTTACATTATTTAGATCTATGTCTCTAGTCCTGAGAAAGTTAAGAATCAGACCAAATAAATTGGGATCTCGGTCTATAAAGAATGCTCCTGTCTCATCCCGGACAGTGGGAATGCGACCACTTAATAAAGCAGAGAAAAATGTATCAGGAACCCATGTTAATGTGTGCCATGATGTTGAAAATCTGGAACAAAACATGCAGATAGGGTACAATAGAGTTTATTAATACAAGCAAGGTGGTTATATTTCCTAAATATTTTTTTGATGCAAATGTATATTGTTGTACGAGCAAACATGTAAGGACCTAACAGAGTTTATTGATCAATATTATCTATATTAATTTATAGCAAATTTTAAAGAAAAAAAAAACAGTTACTTTAAACTTGCTCACATATACAGATCATTACATTTTAATGATTTATGTACAATTTGATTTACATGATCTAGAATTAAATTATTATAATGGTTGCAGAAAATGACCACTACTAGTGACTAGTATTTAACTAAAGGGATATTAATCATTTCAATACATTTTTTTTTTCTACAGAATATATATTTTATTATATATTATATATCTCGTTGTTCTGTTCTTTTGAGTAATTTATTTTTTAACTTTTACATTTATTCCTTAATTAATTCCTACCTATTAAGAGAAAGTTAATAAGGCTTAGAAATTATATCTTGATTTCAAATACCAATGAGTTTTCATAAGAACTGAGGTTATTTCTACCAGACATTTTATTAATATATAGTTGGTAATATTTTTTTCCTTTACACTATCATTTCAATAATGCGAAAAATTGGAAATTACAAAATATAACCGTTTGTTTATAATCTTAGCTGAAAGAAAGTGGTTGTAAGTAGATGAAAATTGTAACTTTAGGTAAACTATTCTTGAATTCTAAGATATTACAGCTGTTAAATAAAATAATTGTTTTCTCTTTTATTAGTATAATAAGAAAATTACTTTGTCCCTCCAACATTTAAATTCACTATTTCTTGATAGTTAGACATTCCATATAGTTTTTTACTCGCTCCGTTAGTATTTTATTTTATAACTAGCACTATTTAATCACTGTAGTAAAATTTCATTCTTGTAACAATTTGATTATACCTATTTGATTACAAGATTTACATCAATGTCAACGTCAACAAACATCTGTCAAGAATGAGTGTTTTCAGCGACAGACAAGAAAATCAGCTTAAATTATTGTCTTTAAAACTATTCAGCCTACTAATAATTATAATCACCTTTATTATAAAGTGATAATAGAGTATTATGTGGTGTAATTTTTACCCTATAATGTTATAAATTCTTTGAAATCACTAAAATACTCTATAAAATCTTTACCGTAAAAAATCCTTAAAACTCCTAGATGTTGATGATAACCATATGGTAGCATAAAGTGAATATTCATATAATTATTATTATTGAATAAAGTATTTTTTATTCATATCCACAAAGAATGATACAAAAAGTATAAAATATAATAACATTTTATAAAAATATAATAGAATTATATAAAAATTATATAGCAACTTTATTTAATAATAATGAAATGTAGGTACAAAATCTGGGAATAAGTATGACAGTATTTAAATTATTTAAAGTATATTGCATTAATAGTGGGATCAAAAATTTATAAGCTAAGGAAATTAAATAAAAAATTTAGTGAAAGTGAAAGTTTTTACACTTGGTAACTATTTTGAGAGAGACGTGTCCATCCGTCAGTGAGCCACAGAAAGTCAATTTTACTGAATATTGAGTTGCTAGACCCGATGTATGAAAATAATATTTTTGCCACTTGTACAGCATAGTTAATGACTTTGCTTGAAAGCGAAATGCCATCCACCGAGACTATTACAAGTAATGGGCGCAGTAAAGGGATATTTCATAACACTGCCGGCTTTAGTACGCTTATAACATTTACTGTATTGTCACTGGCTTGGTTGGCCGGTTTTGCGTCCCGGCTTTTTGCTGTGATACGATTCGAGAGCATAATTCATGAATTTGATCCATGGTAAGTTATTTCTCCAGAGCAATTCAATAACCTGTAACAAGTTTATTCAATAACATTAAAGAAACTATAACACTTTCAGGTTTAACTACCGATCTACGGCGTATATGGTTCAGCATGGCTTCTATAATTTTTTAAATTGGTTTGATGAGCGGGCATGGTACCCCCTAGGTCGCATCGTGGGGGGTACGGTGTATCCTGGCCTTATGATCACTTCGGGTACTATACACTGGATACTTCATACTTTAAACATTCCTATACATATTAGAGATATTTGTGTTTTCCTTGCTCCTGTATTCAGGTGAGTCTTATTTATAGAAGTATACATTACATGTATAAACAAGTAATAATACTCAGACTGTCTTTTTACATGTGTTTATATGTAGGTGGCATATTTGTTCAGCTGTTGTACTGAAATTCTCATATATTTAATTTATTCATATTATTAACAAATTAATTTGTAAAATATCCAATAGATATTGATAAGTTTACTAATAATGGTTTTGTGGACATTACACATTACAAAAATAACACAAATTATAGTAGTAATTTAAATGGAACCAACAAAAAACTTCAATATCAACTTCTTTCAGCTGGTGTGCCTACATCTCGGCTGGTGTGTTTAACTATTACATATTGTTTAGTACTGTGTTGATCATACAATAAACTCTGAAATGAGCGCCATCTATGTATAATTCACTCTTTATTCATATTGTTTTCTTCTAATTAATGAGTGTACCTTTAAATAAAGGGTTCATTTGAAATCAAATTTTATTTAAATTTCTACTAAATTTTCATCTGTTTTCACTCTTATTATGATACTAAGTATATTTTAATTACCTTTTAATATATGTTTAAAATATTAGGTGTACTAATATGTTTCTGCCATTTTGAGAAAGAGGGCAAGGCACAAGGTTTATGTTAGAATTCGCAGATGATAACCAGCTTGAAACTTAGGTTGATCATTCAGGAACAACATAACCCTATCATATGATTAATATCCAATGAGCATCATACTTTTATCAACCAAAAAATTTCTAAATTTTTACTCTAAAATGATTTATATTATGACAAAACTTAAGTTATTATTTATGTAATTTATTAAAAATTCAAAGCTTATTTTTTTCATTTTTAGTGGTTTAACAGCAATAGCCACATATCTTCTGACTTCAGAGCTGTGGTCTCGAGGAGCTGGTTTGTTTGCAGCTTGTTTTATTGCTATAATACCAGGTTACAGTAGCCGATCAGTGGCTGGAAGTTATGATAATGAGGGCATTGCTATTTTTGCTCTTCAGTTCACATATTATTTATGGTTGAAAAGTGTAAAGAGTGGATCAGTGTTTTGGTCAATTTGCACTGCTTTATCTTATTTTTATATGGTAAGTTAAGGGCACTCCTGTGTTCCTGATTTCATATTTTAAGAGAGATTTAAATTTACCTTTATACCTAACTTTGTTTAATTTATGAGAGACAACCACAAATTTCCAAATTTTTAACATATTCATATTATCCTGTGAAACTGAAGTTAACATGAGTAAGAAACTTGCCAAGCACTGTGCCATACATTATGATATATCACACCATATGTGGCTGCACGGCTTGGTATGGCATGGTATAGGTGAGGAAATATACCTGTGTGCTTACCCAAATGGGCAGACGACTATGCCACACAGACACACCAACTCATTGGCCTAAATAATTAAAAATGCCACCCAAAGACATGATTCCACTTAGACAAAGTGGTAGGCACAGCTAGTTTTATGTACGTTTTTATTTTTTTGCTTTTTTATAATTTACATTCCATATTTTAAGTTTGGGGTCCGAGAGGGTTACAAAGCATCTATAAAAAAAGTAAAAGTCTAAATATCTTTTTTGAGAAAATGTTTTAAACTCAAGGACATTTAATGTAAGGCTTACAACTCTACTATTTTCATATAGTGACATAATTGATAATGTCTGTTTTTAAGTATTAAAAACCTTCCATTGTGACATAGGAAGCTAGGCATATCAATCATGTTAATTTTCTCCTTTTGGAGGCCATTGACATTCTAAGATCTTGATGCTTTATATCAAGAGCAAAACACTTATAAATTGGTTTAACCACTTGAAGGTTATTGTATGTGTATACAATAATATTTAAGAGAAGAGCATTTTCTCAAGAGATAATGATTTTTTCCAGATTTGTGAGTGGTTAAATTGTGCTTACTAAAGGAAATATGTATGTATCTTTTAGGTATCAGCATGGGGGGGTTATGTGTTCATTATCAACTTGATACCTCTTCATGTATTTGTGCTTCTTATAATGGGACGATTCTCACAAAGGCTATTTGTCAGCTACACAGTCTTCTACATAGTGGGATTGCTGATGTCTATGCAGATACCATTTGTAGGATTCCAACCTATAAGGACCAGTGAACACATGGCTGCTTCAGGTAAGAGAAGGCTTAAAACACAATTATAAACAGGCTATCCTTGACTTCAATCTAACCTAGTGATAAGGCAGATCATGGGCTTCGCTTACCTCACAAATACAGATATTTTTATTATATCTTTGATAAGTAGACATAGTGAAATGCTCATGAGAACCAAGCTGAACATATATCATTTTATATTAACAATTTATAATATGTCATTATTGAAATTATGGTCATTTTGCATGAATTTATAATCAAGGCCAGTTTACAATATGTAAATAATTTACTTGAATATAATAGTTTTATGTTGTAAAATATTTTATATTAATTCAGCAGACATGTTCTGGCCAGCTGTAATAAAAGTACTGGATAAATGATTCAAAAGTTTAAAGATTTATTTTCATATTGGCTGATTTTTTATATAATAATATTATTATGTATTATGAAATACATATAAATAATAAATTACATTCAATAAATGATTAATTAGAGAATATTGCATTATCATTAAAAGATGTTATTTCAAATTTTTACAATTTCTTTAGCCCATTACTACTCTAAGTTTATTATGCCACCATTAATACGTAATCTTTTCATTGCCGTTTTATTATAATCATATTCTTTTTTTATTACATAATTTCAATTTGTTTTATAGGCTTACAGCTATGTTGTAAGATTTTCTTTACAGAGTAATATATTATATACCTATTATTCCTATAAATATGGGTAATATTATTATTTTTTAAAGTGGCTTGATAAAGTAACTAGCTCATACCTGATGGAAAGCTCAGTGTATAGGCCATGAACGGTTGCGACTGTTACGGGACTGAAATCCATTGTAAGTTGCCGTCGTTATTTCGGCCCATACTCACCGTGACGGAAGATCTCTAGGTATAGCAACAACTATTTATTTTGTGAAACTATAAAAACCCTTTGCAGTCCAATTCACTTTCTTCTTCCCCCTTTATAATAGACTTTTAAGTCGATATATACCCGGACTATTAATTCTGTGCGCAATTATAAATTTTGAGTGTTGTCCGTTTTTTGCGTATTGAAAATAATTATGTACCAAACTGAATATAAAACAGAAATGAAGGAACTTATTTACTTCTTAGCAGCTATATTAGTTTTATTTTTATGAAAAACTATTTAGTAATCGAATTAGCACAAAAAAGAAAGAATATTAAAAAATAATTAATTTAAAAATACATATCTTATAATATAACATACCAATCTTTATAAACAATACGTTACACTGTTATTATCATATTTGAATGACTAATATTTATTACTAATTGATTGATTGATTGATTTTTAATTACCTCTAATGTTATATCTAAATGTTTATTTATTATAAGCAAATTATTTTTGGAAGGTTGTGCAATATTTTAATTCTGCTAAACTTCCTGTGCAAAGTAAACATTGCATATGGTTATATTAGCAGCTTCGTAATACATTCAATTCTCTTCAGTAATTTGAAGCTAATAATTTTGCACAAGGTAACATTTGCTTAAAATTGAAATAAATGATTATTCCGTATAAATAAATATACCCAAGGGTGTTTAAAATTGAGTTGTCCGCGAAAGGATGGAACATCATTTTCGCATAGACAGAACAGATAAATTTGCTTACTATGGGACTAATCTGGATTAAACAAATCACAGCATAATAGTACAATTACTTTATTATTAAATCTGTGATGGCATTTTAAAAGCGGCTCAAATCCGGCTGAGCTTTATATTTTACTAAAATAAGGGAAAAATCTGCATTACGTTTTCTCGTCTCAAGAATATTGTGGATTAGCATAAATTATATTAAAGGTTCATATGAATAAAACAGTTGACGTTTCATGTTTACTCGGAAAATTCCAGACTCCTGGTCTTGTGAATTTGTAAGCAATGTTTACGCGGTTCCATTTACCTTGGACATCTCGGTTATAGAATTATATTTAACACTGGATCTACCGACAAACAATTTATATCTATTTTAGAAATAGGTATAACATGGTTTGTTTTGCTTTGTTATTAATAAAATTAATTACCTTATATCTATCAATATTTTGTATTGAAAAAGACATGTTATTTTTTAGAATGAAAGAATATTACAGAAGAAAAAATTCCAAGACAAATATAAAGACTAGTCATTTTGACTGGATTGGTAAATCTAGTGTTAAAATGGAGGTTTTCTGGACGTGTGAGAGGTGTACATTTCGATTAGCTAAAAACTTTATAAAAATGATACCATAAATTAACATTTATATGCATAAAAAATAAAAATATGGGAAGCGGAAGCAAAAAGTATTTTTAAATAGAAAGGATGACGATAAACATTTATACAATTATAAAACAATATTATTCTTTATTTCAAGGCATTAATTTCTGAAATAGGTATTTAAAAATTTATAGTTTTCTAGTTAAAAATTTAATTGCAGGTGTTTTTGCGCTATTAATGGCAATCGGAGCACTCAAATACTTGCACAGTCTGAATCCTAAAGGACAGTGGAAGCAACTGTTGATACTAGGTGGTTTGGCCACAGCCGGCGCCGTCTTCTTGATCGTAGTTCTACTCACGTATATGGGAATCGTTGCACCGTGGAGCGGACGGTAAGTTTTATTAAGAGGAATTTTCTTTTTCGATTTAGTATAGTTTTTTTTGTAATATATCTTTTATATACTTAACTAGCTGATCCGGTAAACGTTGTTTTGCTATATAAGGTTTTGAAATATCTTCTAAGATGTTCATTGAAATTAAGTGATGTCAAAGACAATTTTGTTCGCAATTAAATACTCTTAATCAACAACACATTTATTTGGATAAAGATTAATATTATTACGTTGATACAACTCTTAACAAATAATGCATTAATTTAGACCAAATTTGTTTACCATAAAAACGGTTCTAGTGACTTAATCTTAAAAGATAGACATATACTGCTGTGAACATTCACGGACATTTTTTTAGATCATTACAAGAAAAATAATTCTTTCTTACATATATTTTTGATATCTTGAACCGTTTTTGCAGCGCACGCAATGGAAGCCCTCAAGGATGAATAATTTTCCCCTTTTTTTTCACATTTTCCATTATTTCTACGCTCCTAATAATTGCATCGTGATGTTATATAGCCTAAAGCCTTCCTCGATAAATGGTCTATTCAACTCAAAAAGAATTTTTCAATTCCAATCAGTAGTTCCTGAGATTAGCGCGTTCAAACAAACAAACAAACAAACTCTTCAGCTTTATAATATTAGTATAGATAAGAGTGTGTATATAAGTGTGATTTTTTATGCATCGATTTTTATTCGTAAGGACGGATCACAAGTTTTTGGCCAGAAAGAGAAAAGAAAACTATGATTTACGGACTATCAATTATGTGCACATATGGGTATGCTTGAAAATGATGTGTCAAGCGAAAGGGACAGATCAATTTAAAAAAATGAAAAGAGCACAGATTTTTTTCTATAGTAGTTCTTCTGGCTTTATTCTTCGTACCTCTGGTTTTTTTAGATTACATACAGATTTAGGCATCACATCCTTACCGGTTAAGGAAACATCGTGAGGAAACCCACATGGCATCTAATAGAAATGTCTAAATGCCCTGAGAACGGCGATCAGCTGCTCTACTGATCACATTGGGTATGTCATATAAGCGCAAAATGAATACAGCTACTAATGTGTCTCTGCTCACCCCGAAATTGATATAGCGTGACGATATATTGTTATTAGCTCTTCTGAGTAACTGTATTGTGATTTACCTTTTGATAAGCAACTAAATTAGGGAAAAGTGACACGTTTGAGGCTGTCAACATTCACTATTAACATGAGAGCGGTCATATGCTACATTGGAAATTAAGGAACATACAGTTACACATACAATCTTACACAGACGCGATAATGGAATAACCTCAGTGTTTCTCCATCCAAGGATCCATTACAGGATTAACAGAATGTGGCTGGATGCGGGTAGGAGTAATAAGTTTGTTTTTTATCCAGGTTTTATTCTTTATGGGATACTGCATATGCCAAGATACACATACCCATCATAGCATCAGTGTCGGAGCATCAGCCCACTACCTGGTCCTCTTTTTTCTTCGATCTACACATCCTCGTGTGCACATTCCCGGTGGGTCTGTGGTACTGCATCAAGAATGTCAATGATGAGAGAGTTTTTGGTATGTTTACAATCATTATTGTTAAATGAAAGCCGATCAGTTGTTGATTAGTTGTTTTTTAATATTGGTTGGAATTGACTAATTCGAGTCAATATACAAGTAGTAGTATATAGTCAATATATAGAGGGATAAAGGTAACTAACGTAAAACCTCTCAAGGGTGACTTTGGTATATCAAAACTAACAACTTTTGTTCCACGACTTTTTATAATTCAATCTTTTTTCCTATACAAAAAAATAAATAAATCAAATTTGCAGTTCTGATCTTCTTAATACTCTTAAAGGCGGCGCGATGCAACTGGGGCAGACGATTTGGTAGCATCAGCTGACTGAACTTTAAACATAGAGCTAACGATTGATAGAAATCCCTTCTAAAACTAAAAAAATATATATCCTAGAACGTGTTAAGTTTTGGCAAAAGTCATAGAACAAAAGTTAGTCTTGATGTACCTAAGTTACCTTTAAGAGGTTTTGCGTTAGTTACCAGTAACGTTGTATACATAGATGGGCAAAATGTAATCAGATTAATAAAAATGATTAACGATTACATTTTACGTTTTTTAACATTAATATGACTGCATTTTGCTCATTTATGTTTTAAACACTACAAAATCTCAGCTTGTATACACATTTATCATTTCCTAATATTTTAAATGGATTAAATCATGATTACAGAGCAAGGAAATTAAAATTACGACTACATTCTGCCCATCATTAATCAAATTACATTTTGCCCATCTCTGGTTGTATATTGTAGTTACTATTACAACTTACCTGACGAAAGTGTAATCCAAAAATGGCAGCGACCATGAAGGGACGAGAACTTATTGTGAATTGCAGTTTTCTTGCCGGCCTACATCTCTACCGACTCTATCGACTGTAGATCTCTAGTTTTTATGGCCAAGTGGACGTACATACATTGAACCCCAAACGCGATAGGTTGAAACAAATCACAATGAAGGTCTTTACACACACAACATTTAACTTCACAAACAATATGTTTTATAATTAATAAGTATATTTTTGCGCTTGCCTTATTTAGCAATTTTACCCATATTACTTTACTGTTTCAGTTGTATACAAAAGTTTTCTCACGTATGTGATTTGTATCTTATTGAGAATGAAACTCTTTGGACTAAATATTGTTGCTTTAAAAAAGTATAATGTTGCAATGAAACAATGATAACAGTTGCGCTGTACGCGTTGAGTGCGGTATACTTCGCCGGCGTGATGGTCCGGTTGATGTTGACGCTGACTCCCGTGGTGTGCGTGCTCGCGGGCATCGCCTTCTCCATACTACTGGACCTCGTGCTCAAAGAGGACGACGTACTCATACCGCCTGTTGACAATGATGATTCCAAGAGCCTTTTCGATAAGGTTAGTGTAATACTACCATGGCTATCAAATAGTGGCGCAGCTAACAGGAGGCTAGACGCTGTCGTGCACCAGGGCCGCCTTGCTAAAGCAGCCCTAGGATTCTGACCAGCAAACCTTAAATTGAACTAAAAATTCTCCCATCTGCGGAATACAAATAAAACAAGTTGCTGCAAACAGACTTTAATCATGACAACTGATTTGATACAATGTAAGGAAATTGCCAACAAGTCTTGAACATATCGAGGGGTGAAAGGCTATTTGGTTTAAGCGACATTTTTTGCTGATATAGTAATAAATATATATACATATTTAGAATCGGTAAAAAACGCTGATTCCGAAAATATATATTACTATATCACCAAAAAATGTCGCTTAAACCAAATAGCCTTCACCCCTCGATATAATATTACTTATGCTTATTTATATTTTTGTCATCATAAAACTTAAACGGATTAGTGGAGGCACTAGCTTATTTTTGCACCAGGGCTTGTGGTTAGCAACCTGTGGATAGAATAACAATTGGATTGTTTCGTGAACATTGAGTCTTGCCGAAATAAAGGTTGTTTAGGTGATGAAGGAAAACATGTTTAAGAGTTAAAATCCATAATACTTGACTTATACAAGCGCGATTTTATTGGTCTTTGATTCAAACTGACTGGTAGTAATTATTCAGAGTGAGATGGGAAATAAATTGATTGTTATCGGAGGCAAGATCAACCATCTTTACAATTTTATATCTTGGTATTACTGTAGTACAGTAATACCTACTGTACTAACGTCATTTGAAAAGAAAATGGTTCGTCTACTGTTGGTCGGGCGAAGACTACACTGCTCGCAGTGCTAATTATAGGGTATTCCAAAAACGATGATGATCGTAGATAACAAATAGACAATTGATTTACAAGTAGGTAATTTAATTTTTTAAAAACGTTAAAATAATATTTTTATTTTTGGTCTAAAAATTATTACGGCGATGACGAAAAATGGCGTCGCGCGGGAGCGAGCGACAGCTGACAGTTCAAAGTTCGCGTGTCGCGCGCTTTCTGCACGATTCGTTTTCTCGTGTCTCATGGGAAGGTGATCCTTACCCCACATGTCGCAGAATAGAACTAAGTTACTTCGACAAACTTATATTGTTTTACGTTGCAGGCCGGTAAGCTAAAGAAACGTGTACACGAGCAGCTACCGCCTCCGGACACCGCGTTGGGTATGAACGTGCGTTCGGGTACTCTCATCGCCTTCATGATCCTGCTGATGCTGTTCTCTGTGCATTGTACTTGGGCCACTTCCAACGCCTACTCGAGTCCTAGTATCGTGTTGGCAAGTTATGGGAACGATGGGTGAGATACAGTGGCTTACAAATTATTATTATTATATAAGTTGGGAAAAATAATTAGAAAACGTCCGTGTTAATTAATGAAAGGAATGAGATCGCATGACAATGAAAGCTCTGCGTGGGATAGATGGGCGAAATATAATCTGATTAGTGAAAACAGATTACGATTACATTTTGCGTTTTTCGTTATTAATAGTACTGTATTTTGCTTATCTATGATTTAAACATAACGAAATCCTCAATTGCATACACATTTATGATTCCTTAATGTTTTAAAGGGATTTAATAATGATTACAGTACAACAAGATTAAAATTACTACTTCATTTTGTAATCATTCATCATTAATCATATTACATTTTAGCCTTCTCTGCTGCGTGGATACCGTGCACTCGGCCATCTCTCTCTAAACGATCAAAAAAATGCCGACTTTTATATTTGATTATAATAAGATCGTAAAGGGCAACTGCTTTTAAAATACGAAAATGTTTTGACAATCGCCGATTTTCTACTACGGCGAAAGGCCTCTAGGTATGTGACTAACTGGATATTCAAGAGCTGATTCTGAAACGCAGGGGGTCGTAGCATATCGGTTTGGATGGTTTTAGTGTGTATTATTTGATATTTTTTACAGATCGAGAAAAATTTTAGACGATTTCAGAGAAGCATATGGTTGGTTATCACAAAATACAGCTGAAGACGCGAGAGTTATGTCCTGGTGGGATTATGGATACCAAGTGAGTTTTAATTGTCTTTGACTGGGATTATGCATTTCATTGTTGTGTTTGTAGTGATAAAAACATTTCTCATATCTCTGCGGAGACCCTAAGACTTGTAGACATTTCCCAGTGTTCCCATTTCACTAAAGATGATTATTCAATGAGATAGTAATATCGACAATATATCAAGACATGGGACGACCGTCAACGTTGACAAATACCATATATAAATTGGAGATGACAATAGTGCTATTCAATTTTAAGTATGATTGTCAAACGATTTAAATCCGTTTGTAATAGGATTATTTAAATAAAGTTATTTTGTGTTGGTGTAATCGGTAATTGAGGAGTCTAATTTCAAAACCCACTATAACATATTTTTTTCAAATACCATTTTTAAATACTCTAACGGAGATTAATTGAAACGGGTTCTTCTGTTTCGATTATTTATTTGCAAACACAGTCCGAGCGTACACGTAATAAAATATATAAAAACAAAAACAAAGAAAAGGACGCGCGCAACACGAACGGCGGACGGGCTACGATGCTTGCGCGGCGATCTGTGGCGCGGGCCACCGAGAGGTGAGGGGAAAGAGGTATATACCGTAATGCGCGAACGATCTAAGTATACCTCCCGCGTTACAATACTTATAATTAATGTTTGACTTAACAATCACATTCTTATAAGGTATTTAAATTATTATTCTAGAGTGAAAAAGCAAAATAGAAAAATATTTGCTTTGATAAAAACATTTCAAATTACTGTTAGGAATATTAAGTAATTTTGTACGAAAAATCGTTTTAGCGAGTTTCGAAATTAGACGCCTCAATTGCTCTTATTACTTTACTGTTCCAGATAATTTTGTATGAGAATAAACTCTTTGAATTGAATTGGTTGTGACAGATCGCCGGCATGGGCAACCGTACCACGCTCGTCGACAACAACACGTGGAACAACTCACACATCGCGCTTGTCGGCAAGGCGATGGCCAGCAACGAGAGCGCCGCCTACGACATCATGACGATGCTCGACGTCGACTACGTCTTGGTGATATTCGGCGGCGCCATCGGCTACTCGGGCGACGACATCAATAAATTCATATGGATGGTCCGGATCGCGGAGGGAGAACACCCTAAAGACATTCACGTGAGTTCTCTACTTCTTCATCATCATATCAGCTATAGGACGTCCGCTGCTGGACAGGACTGCCCTAATCTTTTTCATTGTGACTAGTCTGAAGCGGCCTGCGACCAGGTTTTTTTTTATACGGACTATTTACTGAGGGCCGGGACAGGCCTTTACAGTTCAACCGGGCTTAGGGGGCGAGCACAGAAGATGCTCAGCCAGCGAGGCGACCAGGTATAGGTCGTCTGCCAATCTTGTGGGTGTATATGAGTTACTGGATATACACAAGCTCGTACCGAAACGCGACAGATCAAAGCGAGTCACTAAATAGAAACAATCGCTAGAGCTGTGTATTTATACTCTATTAATCCCTTTCTCGCTGTATTCTGAGCGCTGACACAATAAATGGGTATCAGCTGACTATCAGCGCTGGGTGGCTCAGCTGGTCACTTAGCGTTTGCTGAGCTGACTTCACTTAGGCGCATCATAACGACACAGCTTTTGTTATTTGCTTTGTTGTTTTCTATTTTGATTAACCTATCCTACTGTGTTGCGTGTTATGTTTTGTGCCAAATATTGTATTTTCCTTTCTTTCTATACATTTCCAGTTTTAATACTCAATTGTATTGTTTACAGGAAGCAGATTACTTTACGGAGAGAGGTGAATACAGAGTGGATTCAGAAGCGTCTAAAACTATGTTAAATTGCCTCATGTACAAATTATCATATTATCGGTACGTATGAGATTTAAACTATTGATTTTCCAGTTTTTATATGAGACATGTGTTTTCTAACAAGTATCTATTATAATATTATATAGTCCAAAGGTGGTTGTTTTGGGAAAACTGTTTGTGTATACGAAATTCGCATTTGTAAGCCCAACTTCGTCACAGGAGTCAGGATAATCTTAGTTGTGTCAATATTTCTTTAACTGTTTACTGACTTCCACAATGTATAAAGAATACATAGATCAAGTTCTGGAAGAACATCGTAATCAACAAATTAAATGATTTTGGACTTTAGACGCTCACATCTGGGTGTATAATTTGATCTTCTGTCATTTTCATTAAAGCGATACATTTTCATAGTAAGCGAGATCGTATTATTACTAGATAAATGTATTGCAGATACGACAGTGGAGGCAGTCCGCCCGGGTACGATCGGACACGAGGCTCTTTGCCCGGTAACCGGGGCTTCAAGCTGACGTATCTGGAGGAGGCCTACACCACTGAGCACTGGCTTGTTAGGATATACAGGTCCGTATAAACAAAAAATATAGTAACATCGATTAGACCGACCGGTAGATTAACCCTTTGAGGCCGCGCCACAAAATAACCACTTATAGATGACACTCGAAAACCACACAGCACCGGTCACGATCGCGCCAAACAAAGTGTCAAAATATATTTTTTTCTACTAAGCCGATTGAAGTTAAATTCCATAGAGCCACTTGGTTCTATAAAGCATACGTTGCTAATGTTACCAATGCCAAAAATAATCCATAAAGTTATAAAAATGACTAAATTATGAATAACGTGAATTCACGCCCGCGGGCCGCAACGGTACAGTTGTTGGGCGCGAGTTCACGCCCGTAGGGGTCAAAGGGATCAAGTGAAAAAAAAAAATTTAAAAAAATTTGTGACCTACCTACAAAAATGTCGTAATGACCTCACTTTGGCTTGTCGTATGCCCAGATCTGCTTGTATATATCAAGTTGTTAATATAACAAAGGTCAGGGTAAATGTTGGTCGATATGATAACGGCATCTGACATCGAATTCTCACCTTTGGCGATCTTTTTCATTCTTACATTACACAAAGTACTGACTTTCCATTAGGTGCGAGGTGGTCACTTTATTAATTCAGTATATAAAATATTACATATATATATATAAATGTAATACATCTGAAAATTTGATTATTATAATCGAAAAGGTCATTTACATAAGCTCATAATTTTTTTACTTTGTGAATATATGTCATTTATGTAAAAAATGATAAATTTTATGGGGTATTGTTTTTGAAATGATCTGGTAGAGGTGCAGACGAAAAACTTCAAACAATTTATCACTTTTAACTTTAAACTGTTAGAGAATTAAATGTTGTTAATTCTCACAATTGCACCTCAGATGACTATATCAGCTGTTTTTTTAATGTTACTATTCGTCCGGATATATTCAAGTGTAGTATATGTGACTTGGCTGTTTCGAGTTGTTTTATCTGTTATTATTTGTTATGCACAGGGTTAAAAAACCAGATGAGTTCAATCGTCCTCGACTGCCTTTAGCGAAGCGCACAATATCGTCACGCAGTGTTGTTTCAAAAAAGGTAAGTTAATGTCATGTTATAATTTTACTATCATTATTAAAAAGTTAAATCTTAGTTAGTTTAACAAGCGTAACATCATGAGATTGAGGAGTTTGAGATTACAATGTTTTTTTTTTCATTTACAGAATTAAAACTAATTTTATACGTAGCAAAGAATCAGAAGTGTAGACAGTGTAATAAAAAATTGAGTGTAATAAAAAATAAATTAATATTGAATATGTTTATAATGCTTTAGTTAACTAACTTATGAAAGATTTATTAGGCTATCCAGTAAAATCCTAAAGACATAATAATATAATACAATATATTTATTTGAATATATTACTAACGAGTATCCCTAAAAGATCCGGCTGAGCTCCTGAGTGTTCGCCCTCTCGCCCGGTTTAGTTGTGAAGGTCTATCCCGGCCACAAATGTAGCCAGTTCGAAAAAAAAAATCCTAAAAAAATCTCTTTTCAATTTTATGAAACAATAAAACCAAATTAACAATGATGTAAATGCTTAATTATTTTAAAGTTATTATTGAAATGAATGACATTTTGATATAACAATGTGTTTCTTATTACAGTCGACATTAGAAGCAGACACAACGGTACTGTAATGGTTTTTTCGTTATTTGATGGGTATATGTTTTAGTGACGTTGCTTCTTTGTTTTAAGTCTTGAATGTCTGGAGTTTGTCGGATTATATTGCATTTGTATGTCATTATTATTTAGAAAGATATGATTATATTAAATAGATACTTCTAAATTTTGGGTATAAAATGAAGTAGGCGAGATCCTCCAATTTTTATGTCTTAGTATTTGAGTTATGAATTGTTAAAGGCTGAAATAAATAAATATAATAAAAAATGTTTATAAAGTTACACACGCTAATTATATTTACTCTCTTGTTTATTTGGAGTCCTAGCAGAGATGGTCAAAATGTAATCTGATTAACGATTACAAAATGTAGTCGTGATTATAATTTTGTGACTCTGTAATCATGATTAAATCTCTTCAAAACATTAAGGAGCCATAAATGGATATGCAATTGAGGATTCGGTAGTGTTTAAACATAGATAAGAAAAAATGCAGTCATATTAATGATGAAAAACGCAAAATGTAATCGTAATCGTTTTTCGTTAATATGATTACATTTTGCTCATCTATGAGTCCTAGCAGTATTTTAAATTGTATTAAAAGGGGTCTCATTATAGTGGCCACGTAACCTTCATACAGAATATTTCATCAAGCACAAAAGATTAGTTACTAACAATGATTATTATCGCTATCAATTATAATGGGACAAGAAAAATCTGTGCTTAGGTAAAGCTAGGTGGAATGCGCATGATTATTTCATTCGTTTATTTATAAATTATATTACGTTTGCACAGTATTTCTTATTTTAAGCTAAATCTCAGAACCTTTAATCATAATGGCAAATCTTAGTAATTATTTTATTTATTTATATTACACATATAAAATATTAAATAGTGCTATTTTTTAAATTGCTTATTCTTGCATCCGAGCTTTATTTAGTTTTTATAAATACGCTCGTTTTCCCAAACGATCACGATGATGGTTTTTGCGATATTTTCTTGCATTTTGCCTATTAATTGTAGTATTAAAGTAGATTACGATTTGATTAGATACTTGGGATTAATGATATAAATGTTTATGTAATTAGCTTAAGATGTTTGTATTAAGAGTAATCATTTGTAGTTACAAAGCGAGTTTTAAAGAAAAATAATCTTATGGAACTATACGAAGGTGTATAATTATAGTCGGTGGTAGTTTTAGATAACATCTTTGATTTATTGTATTCTTTCTCACTATTAAAATAAGGAAAATAGTAATAAATATACAATAGCAGATAAAATAAAATAATGTCAATTATTGTTAAGAATAATTGATAGAAAGATGAGATACTGATTTATATTTCGATCAGATGATTTTACACTGAATATAAACTTTTTATTTAAATTTTATTAAATCGTCAACATTGTAGTTGCTTAAGTAACGGAGTATTTTGCGATTTTAAATGTTTTTTTAAATCAAATAACCATTATTTCCAGTTATGTATTTCGTTGATATACGTTACATTATTTAAAAATTATTAATATTAAAATCAGAATTATCTTAAAATGGCTATGTGATCTTACAGACCTCAAGAAGAAAAAAAGGAGTGCTGAAGAATAAACCGACAGTTGTAAAAGGCAAAAAAGTAGGCAAATTGGAGTGACGCGGACACCACGAACGCACGCACTGGCGGACCGGGCTCCGCCTTCCCAGATAATGTTCCCATATCAGTGGTAAATTACATCGTTTTCTATCAATAACTTTACAAAAACATAGTGTAATCTTTTTTGACGGCTAAAGGGGCACTGTTCGTGACACTTGTGTCACTAAAGTCAGACTGTGTAATTATATTTTTTTACTGTATTTTGAATTGTACTTAGCTAAGTATATCGTAATATTTTTGAAGTGAAATTGCTTAGATGACGATTCGATAGTCCGTTAGTGGACGTTTAGGCATATTTTGTTACACGTGAGGCAAGAACGACGCGTATGCAACGATAGAAAGGGATAGAACAAGATAGCGCATGTGCGCATTGTACATGTACACCTCCGAGACATGAATAGCTAAAGTACTACACATATGTTGTTTTACCTAAGAAGTTTCACTTCTACTACGTACGGTGCTGCATGCGCATCTGTTTCTTTTGAATTTATTGCAAAAATATACGCATTGTTCGAAATTCAGTATTCCAAAATGGACCTTTTGCACCTAATCTTAAGTCGTTTGATTACAGTATAAAGAAAATATATACCACTACATATGTGTTACAATTGTGTACACTGTTCTAAAAAGTTGTTTAAATGATAAAGACATATTTTATCCACGCCACTCTACCGATATTTTGGCCTAATATCTTAAATAAATACAGAATGTATGATGTAAATATTGAGTGTAATTTTATAATTATAGAAAATATTTTTTAACTTATTTATTTGACTTTCCTGTCCTTTACTATGTACAATATTGCGCTATCTTCCACCTACTAATTTCCGCAACGAGATAGATAAGTAATCAAACTCCGAAAGTCTTTTTATGTAGTTTTTAAGCATATTAAAAAGTACTGTTCGATTTAATCTTGTAAGATGATACTTTGTCAAATATGTGGCCTGTGATTTATAGTGACGATGTAAAGTTACCACTGATATAAGTAATTGTTGTTGACTGACATCATTTCTGCGTGTATTTAATTCGATAGATAAATGATTTATACAAGAGAAATAAAGTTTAATTTGATGTTTTTTGCACGGCGTGCATGCGTTTGAATGTGAGAGTTGACTTACCATTCGAGAGCAGCAATAATATGAACTAAGCCGCAAATTGGACCGCATTTTAATTTAACAAGTTTTTATTTCAGATATATATCACTAGGAAATTGTTTATTATTTATGTTAAAATTATTCTTCGGAAATTTAAGCATTTGTTGGAATGTTTTTAGAAACATTATCTACCTCGTTATACTTCTGGAAACTTGTTTTTTAATTAAATCTTTATTGGTATTGAATTTCGAGGTTGTCTTTGTCAATATAAAAATTCTGTCCGTGGATCAAATATATTAACAATCTGTGTAATTTTTTTTTTTGGTATCCCGGGTGGAAATCCCTATGGATCTCAAGGGACGGTGAGGGCCGCCACCCGGAGTGTCAGACTTGCACCGACTAAAACCCCGCGGTGCTTCACCTTCCACCTACCAGGATCGAGGGCACGACTAGGGCCTCACCCTCGATACCCGGCAAGGCGTGCGGCCTCTGAATAGGCCTCTACTCACTTGGGGCCTCTTCGCTCTTGAACGACACGCGGGAACACTTCGCGTGCCGCTCGTGCCCTTGTTGGACGACACACTGCCTCATGTGTGACGCTCAGTGCTGTCGTTAGAGGCGGACGTTGCCCTACGACGTCCCATTCTTGCGGGGAGGCGGGCGGGCTGGGATGGCGCTGCTGAAGCAAGCGCCTCCCGAACCCGCTCCGCCGCCTCCTTCTGTGCAAGCACCTGCTCCCTAAAATTGAGCACCGCTCTCCATGCACCCTCGCTGCCGACCATAATTGGGATGAGCGTCGGCAGCGAGAGGTCTCCACCCACCACCCTAAACTAGGGCCTCATCCTCGAATCTATGAAATTCGGGCTATCATTAATTAACCTAAAGTTATAATAATTCATAAATATTAGAAATCCTTAAAAAATAAATTGGTCTTTTTATTTTCAACCTCGAAGACACAGCATTATATTATATTGATTACGTTATTTGTTTCGTATATACAATCTTGGTTTCCCTTACTAATAAATATGAAAACATTCCAACATATGTATATCATTAATCATTCAATCTCACGTTGAACTGTTTTGTGAATAATAAAAGTTGAAAATATAGTTATAAATGCTACGTCCATTTATAGAATAATTAAATATTAATTATATACGTTTAGCAATATTTGTCTTAATATATCTTATTGATTCAACGAGATCACATCACCACCAATGTCACCATTTGTTTTAATGACGTGAATTTTGCTATACAATTGCACATTTGAATAATTTTCATTTTTTGTAATTGTAAAATCGCTCGCGATTACATAATTCATTTAAATATCTAATTTTATATCATAAAAGAATGGTATCCAAGTTTTATAAGTTGCCGTTACTTTTTGAAATCCTTTTTAAAAAAAGGTATATTTTAGTAAGAATGGCAGAATTGCAAGCAATCACGGCTTTAAATGAAGTGGAAAGCATTCTGCCACCACTAATATTTCTGTACTTATCACTATTTTTGATTAATTATCATGAAATCTTGATTTAAACTTAAAAGTGAAAAATTTATAAGAAAAATAACGGATTTAGCAATTTATTGTATTATTTCTAAAAAGTTATTTCATTATTATTTAAGTCATTTTACGAAGTTAAAAAATTAATATAGTTTCACTATAACGTTTTTTACACAGAGTTTACACCACTTAGATTATTAATATATATAATCTAAGTTTACACCAAAAGAATGATTAGATGGTTTTTAAATAAATGCAATATTTTTGTGACACTGTTATCTTAACGAATATTACCAAAGTTTTAGTTCATTGTACATATATTGCTCGGTTTACTCCTCGAATAACAAAATGTTAGTAGATCATTGAAATAGAACTATATATAAAGGTACTTTTTTATTTTGTGCCCAAATGGGAGTTATTTGAAAAGAATATTGAAAAAGTTTCATGGTTTTGTTCCTTTTTTGTCTTACCCATTTCAGGAGTAAACAGGGATTTGATATAATTTTATTATATCAATTAAAAAGTCAAAATTATTATTTTGAAAGTCAACGATAATATCTGCGTTTGTTTGATGTGTTATGTATTTTTATTTTCTTGTTGTCCAGCACTATTTGTTTGTCCTATTTTTAATAAATTTTTATTGATCTGTAGATAGGTTTCATTGTGATCTACAATGTTCTGAATAAACTGATAAAACAATATTTTGTTTTTTATTACATGCGGAGCTTATACCACTTACGTCAAAATATGTTTTACGGCCATCACAATACAATCGATATCAAAGTTGCGTTAATATCCTAAATCCAATTATATAATTATATTTTCAGAATTAAAAGTATGCTTTTAAAATTGTTTACTTAATTTTTCGGAGAGTCCGTAATTTGTCTTATAATGTGTTTTTATCTTTGATGTTTTTATTATTATTGCTTCACTTACAAAGTTTAAGCCGTTTTCGAGTAGTATTATAATTTAAAAAATCGGCCGATTCTTGTTTGTATTCATACCATAGTGCTATATTGTGATCGGCTTTTGCGTTAGGGGTCGTGCGTACGATCCCTGATTGCCTGCTTTTAGGAAATTTCTTTACGTATAGAATCAGTATTGGATGATTTGTTTTGAGATTCACGAAAAAATCATAATCAGGATCAAACTAAGAGTAATTACTGAGGATTAGAGCTGGAAAAATGTAAAATTACTGGTGACAAACGAAAATTATGCGAACCGAGAACGAGATAACACTCACAATACTACGCGTATAAAAAAGAAAAGCTAATAGCAGATTCGTCATCTTTTATAATTTGACTCATGCCTAATATTACAATATATATAGTTTGTGAGCAGGGATAAAAATTAAAAACAATTGCCAAAACTTTCACCATATATTTATTAATAAAGACAATCTAAAAGATCACGTAATAGTCATTGTCTTAAAAAATTAGTTACCCTAATAAATTTATCAATATATATATATAATAGAGTTTAATTTATTACTTATTGTTTCAAGGATATGCGAAGTTGTGAAGAGTCGCCCAGTGGGAAGGGTACAGGACTCAAGTTTAGTCGTTGTTTTTACGAATCATCACATTAATTGAATACAACAATGAATCTATACTTAAATACGCAATACATTTATTTATTTTAATCATTACCTACTCCAATTACATCTAAATTCTTATTAAATTTCAACCTAACGTGTCTACGCGAAGAATTGTGCTAATCTAAAAGATGTCTACAATATTTTTTATAGTACTTTAAGACATTTGTAATTTACAGAACGTTCAAAATCACAACACAGAGTGTAATATCAATTATCGTGCGTTTGGCACCCGGCAGTTTACCGTCTACATTTATATTACAAATATTTAGCACGTATTAGGTACGTAATTACACTAAGACGACGGGGTTGGCACGGACTCCATTGCCTGTGGCTCGAGTGTGACTCTATACCAACAATACTTCCGAAATTCGCTTACTGTTAATATATCAATTTATGAGGAATCTTATTACAAATTATAATTATTTAAAGAATTATTTGTGGAACCATATTAACACGTTCGCTACTGGCGCTTGAGAAAAAAATCTTGAGCCCATGGATTTATGGATTTTTTTCTTATAATATGACTTTCAATGGTATTGAATTTTTTAATATTAGGTATATTTATAAAAAAAACGTAATTATCTCCTGACCAAGGTCAGTCTGAATCCATTATGTTTTTTCACAGGCTATTACAACTGTTTCGTAGAAAAATAAGTGTATGAATTTGTAATAAATTGAAAAAAAAAAAACACGCTGCTCATTTGCGGCGGCGGGCTCAAATGCAAGGACCGAGACGACGCATATATGCGGCGCTGGTAGCGAACGTGTCAATTTATGTTTTTAATTTCATTATTACAGAAGACAGTTAATTCCATATATAAGAGATTTATTATTTTCTGTAGTAATAATATAGATGTTGTATAAGTGATATCTAAGTTATCTTTTGTAAAAGAATATACCGAACCTTGAACACTGTTTTTATATCCTTGTAAAATGTACTTCGATTTATAATAAGGGATAATAAGTTTAACGTTACTCAAAAATGAATAGTCCCTGTAGAGACGCTGAGAAAAACTCAATACAATTTCGTCATTTTTATGTAGATAGGAACGTATTTTAATTTCAAACGTAAATCTTAAAACTCACACTTGTGCCACAGTGTGCAGTCGCACGATGTACATATAACTGCTTTGCCCCGTCATTCGATACAAAATTAGAAGAATATAATATCCATTTAGACTTATAAAATATTAATACTATAGTAACGTTTTTACGTGTCGACACAAATACAGAAGTACATACAATTACACTATGTGCCATTTGAGACTGTACAATACGAACAGGAGTCGGATTATAAGGACGTTTATAATATTAAGCTAAAATAAACATTTGGATAGGATAGTGTTTGTATAAACAATATATTCTCATTGCATTTGCTGTATTGATTACCTACAATAATTTTGTATTTCACTTTTATATTCGTATTACTTATATGTTCCTATTAGTAAAATTGACTCGTAGTTATTATTGTTTAATAAATGATTTTTCTTTGGTAATACAATTTGAAAACTTTTATTAGTAAAAATAATTTCAGTGTCTAATATCGGCAAACTAGTTTTATATTTTCTAATATAGATTTATTGATAAGAATTACAGATAGGTAACAAATGAAATGATGACTTGATCCACCATAGACTCCACTCTATAGTTCCAGAGCAGACAGTGAATTTTAACATCAATAAATGCATTTCCAGTGCTCTTTTAAATTAACAATAAATAGTATGTATATAAATCAAATTGTAAGGCACTTCTATAAATTTAAATTGAAAATAGATGTCTAATCCTCGCTTATATATTTATACTATAGGTTTGAAGGGGTACAGGCAGGCGTCTCATTTGACGGTAAGTGACTACAATCACCTAGAACAGCGTTTATCAACTTTTTTAAGTCTAATATTTTTTGAAAATAAAAGAAGATAGTAGCGGACCCTTGAACAAAATATTTCAGAGTTTAAGAGTTAAATCAACATTTCTTTTAATAGACGTTTGGCATGGTGCCGAAATATAAAGTGGATACATCCATTAATATATCTAATTCTGTTCACCCCGATAGAGATATGGCATAATAGTTATTATCGTTTTTATAGAAACAGTTGTTGGTAAGAAACTTAGGAACGAACATAAAGGTTCACTAATGAGTTGAGACATAAATTTTTGACATACACGTTACTTGTGAATTCCAAGGAATATGTTCCCAGTCTCTTAAGGGACGACGGCATAAGGGTTTGAAATTACTAATTCAAAATATAATTACAATACAATGTGCAAATCTAAATAACAATACCAATACATCAAGAATTGCGGCGGTCAGGATGAAACGAGGATTTATTTAATTATATAATAGTTTGTGTGTGCCTTTTTTTATCTTACATAAATTTATTGACCGCGTTCTAAACATCAACATTTAGTTATAACGAAATATAGGGTATGTATTTAAAACTATACCCTGACTAGTATTACGACTTGGCACAAGGAATGAGTTAATGACTTCAAAATGTATTAATAAGCGTTAACATATTTAAAAATGGATGCAAGAATCAATTAGAATCTACATGTTTATAAAATTAATAAAAATTTAAGAATTAATTGAATAAGTAGCTTTCAGTCTTAATAGCTAAGAATATTGTTAAATTTATTTTCTGGATGGATTTATCGTCAATAAATCGTAATTTTATAATGTAATACTATATCCGGTACTGTTGTATACATTTGAATAAATTATTTATATTTACATGATGAGTATGATTTGAAAAATATTTTATGAAAATAATTCTGCTCACTTTCAACGTCCTCAAATAAAACAATTTTACGTATGGGGTGTTTTATGTTAGTACAGCTTGGCTCGCTCAACCTAGATATTATCTATTTTAACTTAGTAAAATTTAATGGCACATCATTCGTAGCTTGTCGTATCTTTGCAAAATTCACTAACAGCTGGGGTTTTAGCACTGCCTTAACCTAGAACAATTTCTATATTTCTTATTTTATCAGCTTCTAATATTCTCCTAACATTAATAAATAAATAATTTATAATCTACCTTTGGAAAAAAATTTGGCAATTTGAGTTAAAAATAAGTGTAGAAATATAATGAAGAATATAATGTTAAGTTAGATAGGTAAATTTCGCCTAAATTGTTAAGGTAAAACACAACCAAATAATCACACATGTTAGTAATGTACATTAAAATGCAATCTACCTCATAAATGTCAACATCTGCGACGCGATAGTTTTGAATAAAACATTGTCGTCAATTTTTATCCGATGTATGTTCAGGTACGCTTCAAAAGAAATTAGATTTTTAGCAACCTTAAAAAATAATTCCGTTTTTAATATCATTGTATTGTATTAACGCCTCACAGAAGCGATAAGACAACTAAAAACCCTTAATTGCTCTTTAATACCATACAAATTTCAATATTGCGATTTGAATGTTAAAGATATCATATAGTTCCATACAAGACAGATGTCAGAGGACGGCACTCGTTTACGCATTAAAATTTTAAAGTATTCAGTTTTTCAATTCTCAATAATAATGTAAGCTAATTATGGCCAAATGTCATATTTAGTTTAATTAGGATAATGTAAAAAAAAAAAGAAGGATTTACTATTTTTTTGTCTTTCATTTGGATTAAAAAAACCCTTAGAAATTCATTGGTAAATTAAAGGTTTATTAGTACAAGACTAAATCGCGGTATGCTGTTAATTTCTAATGCATGACGAAATCTAGCAGCGTATGTATACTGCTTTATAAGAAAACTACAAATCGTTTTTAGTGAGTTACGTTATCAATTCCACCAGCGTTTTACGCCTCCTTGCAATTTTTAATAGATACATGCAAGATAGGAAAATAAATAAATATTACAGATATTATAAACGTTAACATGTCTTTTTAGAGGAATACTGCCCTAAAATTAAGACAATCTTTAGAAGTATCGGAAGACCATAAAACAGTAGACTTAAACATCACAACCTCAACATATTTATCATTGAAAACTGGGTTTAATTTCGGGTACATAAATTTGAACTAAATACAAGATTCGAATTTTCACTAATTTATATTTTCAGTTCACTAAAAATACGTTTTGAGCAATTTGCTCATTTGTACCATGAAATTATAAATATATTACATTCACTTTAAGATTGATATCCAAACATATAGTAATCACATCACGCACATATTACACACATTTAACAATTTATAAAAAGAAAGTGAACATTAACTTTTATTAAGTACTATTCGAAATACAAGTAGATATCAAATGAAAGTGTCACTCACAATGATTAGCGAGGAACTAGACAACAATACCTATTACCAACATTAACCATAACATTTGAGCATTTAAATTATAATTGAGTAAAAAAGCGAATACAAGTAAATAACTAGTTGAGTTGCTTTTATTATCAAATAAAATAAAAATATTTTTTCACGTCACTCGCTTATTTAATTTTGATAAGAATATTAACTTAATTTACATTTTATGAAATTGTTTTAAAATGAAAAGAACGAACGAAGATTTTTTATGATTTCGAAGGAATCAACTACACTGACAGATTCAAACTGCATCAAAGTTACAACGATATGATACTATGCTGTTATGAAATCAACGAATCAAATTATAGGTTTCAATTTAAATTTGTATAAAAAGTTTGAATACTTGGTTAAAATGTTTATTTTAAAGAAGTCTTGAATGATGCAGTTTAAGAGTCCGTCAGTGTATTTTTCATTCTAATTTGTTATACCAATTAATATCGATACCTGGGCGAATAGCAGATACGAACTATTATCATTTGTTAATGAAATGACAGAAATAGTGTGATAAAAAAGATACAAGTTAAATTAAAAACTTAAAAAACTAAATAACAATGAACGCCAAATTGAAAACACATTAGCAAATACGCGAGCTGTGCTCGCTATAAGATAAATTAATTTGAATAGAAACGAGGTAGTGTAGTTACTACACGATTAATGTATCACACATAATAATTATGTACTCGATGTACTTATATTAACAACAATTATTTAGTAAGATCTCGCGTCTCCGAACCGAAGCCACGACAAATAACGAACTACTGTGTTTCATTTTATTTACATCATCACACTTGCAAGTCACATCAAGAAGTTTGTTACATATATTGGTTAGACATTATGAGGAAGTATTTATATATACAAACATATCAACTGTTATACAAAATATTTTTATGTACTCTTTTAGCTTAATATATCCAGTTCACTGAAATATATATGTAATACGAGTATATTAAATACAGGTATGTAATTCATCCAGTGTGCTCAAAAGCTAATAGTTTTTTAACTACTGGTCACTAAGTCATGTTTGAACTATACAAATATACACCTACCGCGTACTATTTTTTATAGTAGTAAATGCTTTATTTAACATTTTGCCTAGTTTTGAACGAATTATTATATTTAGTATAGGATGGAGTGGTGTGGCAGTGTACTAGATTGCCCATATAGCTACATTACACTTTGTATCGCGGGTCACGCTGA
The DNA here is from genome assembly GCA_036320925.1 of Automeris io. Taxonomy (NCBI): domain Eukaryota; kingdom Metazoa; phylum Arthropoda; class Insecta; order Lepidoptera; family Saturniidae; genus Automeris; species Automeris io. The sequence continues at coordinate 4,046,105 of JAUDJH010000018.1, forward strand.
CGCTACAGGAGCGTGGCTTATGATTATACCGGTGGCTCTATATAGCAACATTCATTACTACTACCGATATACTTTAAAACACTTTAAGGCACTATGCCAAAAAGCAGACAAATAGGTGCATTAAAATTAGGTCAAATAAATTGATTTTTCCGTTTTCATAATTGTTACACATGAAGTAGAGATTCCAAGTGAGCTGACACGGCGAAACTAAGGGGCAAGGCTTTGGTAGGTAGATACATCAACAAAAAGATGTTGTGATTCTAATATTACACAAATTAGCAGCAATCGAGGCATATTTGTTGAGTTCTGTGCGAAAGATTGGAATCAGTTACGCACACTTCAAAATAGATTTTAAATATACAAAAATTGTCTACTGTAAAAATATGTCACATAGCTAAACTTTCATCGCGACCGGTATAATTATGTTTATAAATGGTTTTACATTTAGAAACCGAGATTTTTCTATTTATATGTTAAAAAAACAGTTTTGATCATAAGTGTGCAAAATTTAAAAACCATTCATGTTATAATACGCATAACAATAATAAGTTGTTCCAATTTATTGTCGTTACATGGGCGCTCCTGTATAAGTTAGTGATGAGAGAGCACAGAACGGCGTACGGACAAAGTAAACGAGCAAAAGGTTCGGTTACTATGTGGGCGGTTTGCATTGCATTGTTTCCGCTGTCGCATGATGTATGTCATCGGTTCTCTCGACCTTTTCATAAGGCTTTTCGAGTTTTGGCCGTTTTGGTTCGGCGTCTAGTGGCCGATGCGACTTCATATGTGCGCTACGACTTTTTACTTTGTTAAATACTCTGAAACATAACAGGATAAAACTATTAAAAATAGCAACATAAAAAAATGCAAGTGACAGAAAATAAAGGAAAGCTGATGAGAAAAGCCAACAAATCAAATTCCAAGCGATGAAGGTTTGTGTTTGAGGAAAATGCCTAATATATAAGATCAATCTACAAAACTCATTTTAATATCTACTTATTACAGTAATATTGTTAACTAAAATACGCATTTGTTTTTAATACAATGGACACACATTAACTGTTTCAATAAAACTATTTACAAATATTAATAATTATAATCTCCCATATATAAATTAACTTTCCTATTGTGTTACATAAAATAATTACAGTATATTTGTTTTTTACTGTTAATTCTATTTAAAAGGTATATGTATTTATAGGCCGTTATCAGATAATTGTCTATTTTGAAGTTATTTATTACAATGAATTCTTTTATACTCATCACTGAAAAATCAATTCCTCTGTGGACTATAAATATTATACATCTCATGTAATAACTAAATATCTATGTCTTTGAATAATAACAATAATCCACCTATATCTGTTTCAAAAAACACTTTATAGACCGTAAAGAAATATTTTGATAATCCATAGCAAGTACCTTAGATAACACACCTTTGGACAATGTATTTATACTTGAATTTTTAAAATTAAATAATAATTTATTAATCAAAATTTTTAAGTAATAAGGTTATGCAAATTTTATTAAGTACATCGAATTCGTAATTCTTCAATGCATGCACAAAAATACTTTTATAAATTTTAATGAAAGGTTTACAAATCACTCATATACAATCATTTTTAATTTGAGTTGAGGAATTATATAAATCGTTAATTGTGATTGTGTGTATTCAATCTCACACCAGACGTTTGGAAGCAATACACTATGCACTCTGATATTCGCACTTACTTCCCGCATATCTTGCAAGGAAACTCCTCACTTTCGTACGAAGTTGGGGATGAGGTGCACGACGTGATGCTTTGCAAAGATACTTGTCCTACAGAACCCTAAATGTGGACAAGTTACATGTATTAATATTCCGTTAGTCATTCTTGTTTATTCTTCAGATAACCTGAAGACAAAGCGATGTGGCCCAGTATCTGTAGTGGTGCTTACTTGTGATGAAGCTAACAGCTCAGAGTTCCAACTTCGTAAATATATAGTCTTGTAGTCTTTTGTAACCTTCTTCCAGAAGTAATAAAATTGTATGCATTGTTTCGAGTCTTTAGTTCTCACCTAGGATAGAAACATACAATAATCATTTTTCTTTAATAAAAATATAATATCCGTTGTCAATTGTAAAAATATACAAATAAATATACATAAATGAATATTGTAGGTGTATGTACATAGAAATAATTTTTGGCTATGAGACTTATGCTTACCAGCTGCGCAATTCTATAAAAGTCTTTATCATAATTTCCGAGTCCTGCTAAAAATGCTTCAACTTCTTCAGGCGTCCAACGACACTCGTATTGCGTAGGAGCTGCTGGACGAGACATAAGCCGCAGAGTAGCTGTCCGAATATCTCCTCCACATTCACCTAAGGTTTGCAGCGCGAATTCTCGTGTATGTCCACCAACAGGCATTGCAGCACACATAGCTAATTCCATGAACATTCTCACTGTGAAACAGAACAAAATATAAATGTATGGTTCCAAATATTATAAAGTTATTTCAATCGTTTTACCTTCATTATCATCCAAAGCGTCATTGATACCCGGATCCCAAAGCAACTCCTCTGGAGCTCGATGAAGATCAAAACGATCATTTCGTAGTTCTGGCAAATCTGCTTGATGATCAGTGCCAATGTTTATAAGTGGTAACCGAGATTCTTCTGAATGTAGCATACCGGATTCTGGTGTTGTGAGGCCTGTTTAAAATATACAAGATGTATTTTGTGAGTTGAAAATGTGTGATTCATATCACAAACAGAAATCAGCTAACCTGATATTTCAATAAATAGGCCAGAACCATCACGTTCCGGAGGCAACATAGGCTGCGGTGTGTAATGATTATTGATTCGGCGCATACGTGATCTGTAAGGTCCAGCTGGAGATGCGCGACGTTTGCGCCTTTGTGGTGAATCAGGAACACTACTTGGACTTAAAAATACTGCCGGTAATGTATCTCGATTTTCCACACACACCTAGGAATGATATAGAAAATTTAGTTTATTCTTATTATTACAGCCTATAGTGTTAAGAAAGTAGCGGGAATTGATCAATGAAACACAAACTATCTATTAGTCATACAAATCAATTCTATAACCTTCAAAGTAGCTCTTTTCGAAATTTTTATATGAACACTTTTCATATGAACTTTTTGAAACAGACCACGGCACTTTCCGTGAATTTTCTTTTATATCACAATTTTTAATTTAATTTTAAATTTTTAATGATCTATCCCCGGTATTTTCTTGGTTAAATGTATTTACACTTTTTTTACAATACCTGAAGGGAAGTATCGTGTTGCCATTGATGTAATTGTGCAACAGACGACATCAATGAACGATGATGACGTCGTAAAGGTCTTTGGTGTGTGAAATCTCGTGGACTGCTTGATAAAAGTGGATCTTCAGAATTAAGCATAATATGACGAGGTGTCGGGTTTGGTTCTAAAGCGTATGCATCAAGTGACCTACATTCTTCTGGTAGAACTTCTTCTAATGCTTCTTCTACCTAAATAAAAGTAAGACATTGTGCTTATTAATTTCTTAATTATTTAAAAATAAAATAACAGGTATTTAAATACACAGGTGAGAGAGTGTGTGTGTGTGTTTTTTAAAACCCCATTGCCCTCTTTCCTTATCTCCAGAACATATCACTTGCTATGTGTAACAGCCTGAGTATTAAGAACCTAAGGTTATTACGGAATATTATGGATATTCCTTGTGATCTCAACCTTAGGGATCATATAGGTACTGTCATCATCGTAAGAATCTCCACGACATCACGTAGACATGTTATCCGGAACAGAGTACGACAGTTATATAAGCACAATCAACAGAACCTATTGTAAAAGGCCCCAGTCACGCCAAGTATGGAATATTTTTCGTATGTCTGGGACAATTTTGCCCAGTACTTACTCGACTCCTTGGATTGGTTGTAGCGGAGGGCTGTCCGTATTGTGTATAATCTAGACGTTTTTAGGCATCTTGACCGCTCCGTTTGTGCAGAGATATTAACTCACTGAGACTTTTCTACAGCTGTTACCATGGCGAGTGTTCTCAACAGTTCCTTAACCTTCTTCCACCTTCCATAGTAAAACCACGCGCGCGAGTTTACGAAGTCACAGCTATCCAGTAACTCACACACCAGATAGGACTAAGAAGTTCTCTAACTCTTACTTTGCCGAGTCTTTGGGCTATGGAATGGTCTTCAGACAAGCGTTTTCCCACCGTACTATTTATTTATTTATTTATTTCTTATTATCAGGCAAGCAGTTAAAATAAAATACATAGACACAAACAGAACATAACCCCAAAACTGCTAGGTGTTTTGTGTATGAGAGAGGTTCACTAGGCTACTGCCTATTTCGAACCTGAACTTTACCGAATCATATCGAAACTATGATATGAGGTTTTTAAAACGAAGCTTAAAGCCGGTATGATCGCTGCCACAGTAAATAGGTTTATTTTTACTGTTGATACTCGTTGTCGTTTTTGAGCTGCATCACGCTTATCATCAGGTGTGATGTGGTCACTGTGTCGAGTCAGAATAAAAAAAGTATATCTTACCTCTTCTTGACTTGACATAGTAGCTGTAAAGAATGCAGCTGATAACGGTGATGAAGGACGCTGTAATGAATGGGCAGGTGAGTGTGCATCATGTGATGCTGGAGGTGTTGGATAGCCTAAGCTTGGCGACGGTTCTGGTTGTGTCGAATAGCCTCTGCTAGGCGAATTATATGCTATACTTGGAGAGTCTCCAGTTGTATATGATAGTCCTGGCGAATTTGCTGTATAGCTTAGACCCGGTGATGGAACAGGCGATCCACCATGACAAGCTCCGAAATCCGCTAATGATTCAGGTAACGGGGAATTTAAAACTGCAGCGAGTCGTCGACTAGATGGGAAATTTACTGGTGAAGGTTCCCTAATAGATGCAGCTACTGATGCGTAATCTTCTAATGAGGCTAACTCTTCTAATTGTTCCGGTGTTGGAGTAAATTGAAAAGTATCCTCATTCAAGGCAGGAGAAAAATAACCGTCATCAGAGTTAAAAGAAACTCCAAATAATTCTGGACGAAATGTAAATTCTTGTTGTGGTGATCCTTGGCCAGGGTCTGACGTCGATCGTTTCACAACCTGCAGAAAACATTTTTTTTAGCTATTCTGAGATATTTAATACAAACAATTTTGGAATTTTTCTTTATAAATCAATAAATGTACCTTCGTGTTGCCTTTTTTTAACAATTCTATTAAAGTTGAGTCTCTCTGAGCAGCAGATATATTGTTACACATATTAGTTGCTATAGTGACGACAGGTGGTGCTTTAGGTGATACAAAATGTGTTGTTGTAGCTGGTGAAGCAGGTGAAGGAGCAGATACTCGAATTGTTGACAGTGGAGGTGGTGCTGGCGTCACAAATCCCGCACGTGTATTCACAACATCTGCTGAAGTCCCTTTATAAAGAGATAATCGTGTCTATTAATCAGTTCACCTATACAGTTAATAATGATCTTTAATTTTGTAGTTATAAATTTGAAATAAATTATATGCTAGTTAATTTCATTAATAATGTACTACATATAGGGATTATATCTGTAATGAATAATTCTGATATTGTTGACAAGAAAGAGTATTTAAAGAAAGAGTTATAAAAATTACATTTCATTTTAGACCACCAGAACCGGAGTAGCTTACAAATTACCTTCAAAATGATAATGTTCTACGTAAAAAAGGGCATCGTCGTCTAGTAACTATGTTTAAACTACCATGTAATATTGATTTTAATGCCGAAATTGTGGGAAACAATTATGTTACTTCAGCATTGAAACATATTTTTAAAGGTATATATATCTACTACAACAATTCTGATTTCATTAAAAGACCACTGGTGCCATTCTTGTTCTGTTGTCTTAATTTATTAGCCTAATGTTCGTAATGGTTTCGTTAATTTATAAGTTACCAGTAGTAGTCGATGATGATATAGTGGCTCCACGCCGACTGATTATTTTTTCTTCAATAAGAGCGCGCACAGATACTGAAGCTGTTTGTAAAGGAGGCCCTGTAGTTTCCTTTTTGTCCAATTTCTTATTATCAGAATCCTAAAATAGGAAATATTTGCTAGATATATTTTAAACAAATACTATTGTACAAAGTATACAATGGAAATATTATATGTAACATGATTATCATTACTTTTTTAAAGTATCCTCCGTGTAGCCGCATATGGCCATTTAAAGCAGGTATATTTTTAAATTTTCGATGACATAGATTGCATTCCACAGGCTTTACATCGCTGAGTCGACTTAGAGTAGAAGTTATGCTATTGGTAGCTCCGCTTAAGGATCCGCTCCCGTTGGCGCCACTCCCCGATTTTTGACTGGCCTGCTGCGTCTGTAATTTACGATGACTTCTCAAAAGTTCAAAAGACTTTTTAACCTATTACAAACTTCGTAATTTTAAGGCACAAACTTTGATCTAGAGTAGCTCGTTAAAATTTCAAATTAATTAATGAATTTTGATGAAGTCCATCTAATCCTAGTCGGCTTAAAAGGAAATTGAATATTTGATATTGTAATAAATTGACTGGAAAAAGAAATGTTTTATGTTAGTTTAAGCACACTGGCTAAATATATAAATACACGGCCGGTGTAACCATGAATGAACCAAGTATGAAACTTTAAAATTATGTAATTCTTGCGTATTACACTCGGCTAAATTACTTAAGTATAATATGAAGGTACAGATCACATCTCTATATTATATAAAATATGATTTTGTTTTATGTTTTCTATTATATGATTTCATTTACGAACGTTAGAAATAATTATCATTCTAATGATGCAATGCAGTTAGCTGTATTATTATTGAAGATATTTTATAAAGTATGAATTGAATAATGTATTAACGCACTGGCAATCCCTGTCTGAATAAAATAAAATAGTTAATAACATATGGATAATAATGTAAAACATATTAGATAACATTATAATAAGAAAACCGAACCGTAGTAAACATATAATTGGAAACGGCAGCCTATATAGATTTACAAACACGACACAAAGAAAATAGAACGAGAATTACATTTAAAATAAAATATAAATATCGAAGATATTTAAGTGTAGTGTAATTTGGGTTGAAAACAACGGGAACTGCCTTAATGGTTAAATCGGGGCAGGGTTGTTAGGCGAGTGACGCTGTTTATCCACAAAACGAATAAAATACACCAGTGTACGTTAAGCCTTCATTTAAAAAGATAAGAGTTTTTGTCAGTTGACTAATACACGTGACATATGTTTAAAACTGAGCTGGCCCGAGCATGAGTAATTTATTTCGTTTGGAGATTTTCGCCGTGGCAGCCCTAAAGGGTGCCATTATGATAGCTCGTTAGGTTAATGCGTGCTAGGTGCGCGCAGCTGTTTCGTTCTGGCGGGTGCTGCTAGCTCGTTTTTGCTATACATCATCTTAGTAGCTTAGTTAACTGTTCTAGTCTCTTTTAGTCGCGATCTGTTTCTTGTTATGACTTTATATACTGTTTCTATAATATAATATTACATCAAATGTAATTTTAATTAAATTATATATTTACAGCATATCCAAGTAACCTAAACGTAGTTGGGCATCTAATAGAATTGTCATGTGTACTAGTGCCGTGAGAACGGTGATCAACTGCGCTACTGGTTAAGGTCACGTTGGGCACGACATATAAGCGCAAAGTGGATATAACCGCTAATGTATCTGTACAAACCCCGAAAGGGCGCAGGAAGGTATTATAGGCAATTCAAGACAACAATCTTGGGCATCCACCATATCTGCTGAGGCAGAAATTTATAGACGCTATTTCGACTCAGCTTAGCAAAGTTCTCAAAAAATTAATCGGTTTTGACAAAAAACTGAATATATAATAGGAACTAGGAGGCCATAGTATTCGCAGAGCCAAGTTCATGTTGACAAAAGTAGAAAAAAGCGACTTACCAAACCCTTTGACATTCACTGAGTAATATAAATTATAATGTTTTAATAAAGTCTAAGCAAACTTAAAGTTGTGTTTATAAATCTCAGCCTTAGTGTCCTGGTAAAGTTAAGAGGGTGCTAATTTATAATTATTTTACATATATTCAATTTCTAAATAATAATTACAGTATTCATTATGTGTAATTGAAACTATAACATTATGCTGAAGATTACTAAAATTAGGCAAATAAAAATCAATGCCACAAAGTTTTTTCTTTCTTTTTCTCTATTTATTTATGGATTAGGCTTTGTCGCAAAGAGACGATGCCGCCCAGTAAAGTACACAAATATAACAAACTACACACTACAATTCTGATTTGTCTTAACTAATTTGGCTATATTGTACAAATAAATATTTGGCATCATAGCTAAGTGGCCGTACCAGTATGGATATGAGTGCACCTACATCCATTGGCAAAAGCCGCTAGGACTGGATCTTCTACAATGGTCGAACCGGGAACATTCCATCAGTATATGGTACATACCAAATGCCACAAAGATATTTATAGACAATTTCATAAACAAGTTTAAAAACTGAAAATTTTACGGGCGTGGATGCAATAGTACATAATATATCTCAGATAATAATAATAACTGTCCTATATAAATCATATGTATTTATTGTTATGAATGTAGCTATTAATGTATTTATCTATATACGAATAGTTTAATTACCTTCGGTTTATTAAAGGAATGCGTTTGAAAAAGTTCTGTAATCCAATTATCCATTTTACAACACAAATTATATTACACTGAAACGATCACCGATGGTGTTAATCTCACGGTACGCTAATATGGAATGATTATCAAAAAGTATGGGAATAAAATCGAAGAGATGACCCCTCGATGAGTTTTAACCTCGCGAATTGCGAGATTAAATGACCAGTTGGATAACAAAGGCGAGCGCCTTGTTGACTAATTTACATATTACAGCCACTATAAAGTTAAAAAGATATTAAATCTTATGCGAATATTAATTACTTTCATTGAATAAAGCATGGGAAAATATCAACTGTGAACGTTCTATTTGCTTACATTATCTCCCGAATTTCTTAATAAGTGTAGTGATTGTATTTGTACACTAAAGCAGTTGTAGGCATTTTTTTAGCTAAAACAAACGAAATCTTTACTGACGTTAAGTATTCTTATTAATTTTGATAACAAATGTCCCGATCTGTAAATGATGGAGTGAAATGAAACGGTTGTAGACATAGAACATTTTTGAAAAGATAATTAATTCCCAAATTGTCTATTTGGATTTTGGCTTCACATAAAAGGATGTAATAAGTCAATAATAAGGAATAACAAATAATTTTATTAAGATTTAGAAATAGGGCTAATGTATCATCGCAGTAATAGCAAAAACATGTACGTATCCTCCTCCTACTCACATTGGTATGTGTAGTTAATGGTAGAGTTCGTGCATTAGAGCGAAGAAAATAATTGGTACTATAGAAAATTCAGTAATCTTCTAAAAATTACTAACATGTATCTAACAATAATTACCTAATTTGTTATCGAAAGTTTAGTATCGACAATATACATTAACACTTCTAATTTTGGTAATTCTTAATTGTGTACGAGTAACTATCAATTATGACATGAATGTTTATGTAAGGTCCAGTTTGTAGCATTTAATAAAGGGGGCGGGTCCGTCATGTGGCGGTACCCGAGTAGAGGTTACAGGTCACCACGCGTTAAATGGTCAAACCTTTTTATTTAAACATAGGGTAACCACAATAAATATTAATAATAATATCATTTTTTATTTTCTATTAAATATATAATATACAACTAATACTACCAACCAGAGATGGGCAAAATGTAATCTGATTAATGATTACAAAATGTAGCCGTAATTTTAATTCTGTTGCTCTGTAATCATGATTAATTTTCTTCAAAACATTAAGGAGTCATAAATGTATGCAATTGAGGATTCCGTATTGTTTAAAACATAGATGAACAAAATGGAGTAAAATTAATGATGAAAAACGCAAAATGTGTTCGTAATCGATTTTCAGTAATCTGATTACATTTTGCCCATCTATGCTACCGACCGATAACATTGTGAATGTTAAAGATGCAGAAAAAGAGAAAAGTTTTAACTGACAGCGTTAACGGTACTTTACAATTTTTTGTACTTGTTTGGATTTGTGACTATACTTCATCTGATGGCAAGCTTAGTGTAAACGAAAAACAACCATAAACGTCGTGAAATAGAATAAATTCATTTAATATTTGAAAATTACATTAACAAAAAACGCTTAGTAATATTTTCGTTTTTGTAGAATACATAATTTGTTTACATTTAATCTACTGCTTCAACTTTTATTGAAACATTGCTTATTAAAAATGTATGAGCATATAAGTGCATATGTGAATACTATAACACAGAGATATCCATAACTTCATTAAAACGTGAATATCTCGAGTAGAAATTGGATTTCGCCTAAGTGGTTGCGTCTATACGGTTATCAGAAAATCATCCATTACACCGGAGCTATTTTAAGTTTAGCACACATTTATAAGATAGAGGGAGTCACGTAAGCGCGGCGTTAGGCACACGTCTTCAATTATGCATCGGGACGTTTATCGGCGCGAGCGGCCGGGCGCGCACCTGCGTCGTTGTCACTCTACATTATTAATGAACTACATTGTAGGGCTGATGCAGTACGCACTAAACAACAATGAAAAATTGCGTTCTTAAACTAACTGAAAAATGATATCTCGTTTATATATATACATTTTATTTAATAGCTTTGATTAATAATATAAACCTATTTATGTAGAAAATTAAAATGTATTTAATATTTTAATTGTATGAAAAGGTAAATGGTTATTTACAAATTAGATAGAATTAAATTATTGAATTAATTTTATTTATTCATTAGCGAAGTGACTTAACGGAATTCTAGTATATAAATTTAACAAGAATAAAAAAAACTGTTAATATAACTCTCGAGAATTAGTTATATTTTATGACAACGTTTTAGACAAGTCACTACAATTTATAAGGCACAGTCCAATCCAAAAACCAGCTAAAAAAATAACATTGATAGTTAAAAAATGGGTAGGAGAAAATCACTATAAGCTTCCAAATAATGAGGCGAAAGGTTTTTTATTCTACAGGATATCCTGGTTGATATCAAAAAGTTATTATTAGCCAGTAAAGGCACTGGCCTTAAGTAGATAAAAGGTAATAATAGTAACTGTACTATTATTACCCTTTAACTACTTTATTACAGATTAAGTTGAAAATGAATACAGAATAGATATATTTTAAATTAAAACTGACCGTTCATTCATACAAACTTATAGACTTCAGAAGATTTATTTGCCTTATATGACAATGCGAAATTTAGTTCAAAAGTAATGTTATTAATATTGAGTAACAGGTCAGAAATATCAACAGATTGGACGTTAAGTTTTACAAAGTCACGTAAATTAATAAAGTTTAACATGGAGCGGTAACCTTAAACCACGACTGCGTGCCATCTGACGAGCCGAGACGCGCCCGTGCGCTCCAGCTCGTGTGACGTCGCGCTCAAAACAATGACATCGTCTTATAAACGATCCCTTTTCTGGCACCAAATTCTGAATTATTATTGGCTTCAAGTTTTAATGACATCTTTGAAGACTAGAAACGTAACGGTTGAATGTGATATATTTTACATTGTTTATTTAGACATAGCTATCTATATGGTATATGTATTGTTTGGTGGTAGGGCGTTTGCCCGAACTGGGTCATGACCACAGTACACAAGTGTAAAGACCGCCATAGTGACTCATTTTGGCCTGTCGCGTTTCGGGATCAGTTTGTGTATATCCAGTAACACATTACCTAGAGACTTCCAGTCGTGGTATATATGGGCCGACATGAAAAGGGAGACTATCGATGGATTTTATACTTTTTTGATGGTCGCTTTCGTTTTTGGACTACACTGTAATTACTATCAGGTACACTGTAGCCACTAGTCGAGCTATTGTAAAAAAAATTGTGCAAATAATAATAAATAACTAATATAAATTATTTGGACACTTTGTTTGACTTAAATAAATTGTTAATGAATTGTCATTGAATTAGTAATTGAATTAGTATTGTATATATATATATATACAATAGATGAATATATTCGTTTAACTTTTTCTTTTATGTATACAGATTATATTTATATTTTCACGGAACCGAAGAGGAAATATGGAATAGTCGACACTTTCGTGACAGTTGAAATAGAATTGAATATCGGGAGTCTTCCGGTCGCATCCGATGTAGAGAAGACACGAAAAATTCAATACAGATAGGACAGTAACAAATTCTTAGAAAACGTGGCTTAGTGCCGCGATACACCTAACTGTTATAAGTTTTATCGTTAATTATTATTGAATTTAAGACGTGTTCTATATTTCAACTAAAAAATTGGGATATTTTTAGTACCCATATTTACATAATGATAAACAAAGATTCGCTTCTACATTTATCATGCGAACGGCTAGGGAGTGGAATATGCTTCCAGCGGCCATATTTCCGCGGTCTTATGACCTGGGAGTCTTTAAGAGAAGAGTGAATAGGCATTTGCTAGGCGATCGCGTTTCATCATCGAACTCTCTTCACCTTCCACCAGGTGTGAGTGAGGTTTGTCTATACATTATAAAAAAAAAACAAGAACGGCTTTCAAGAGTGATAAAATTCCTTATAAAACAAGGCATCCAAGTTTAGGTTAGAGCGAAAAATTATGTAAAGTTTATTGTTTGATAAGCAAACACCATGCTAAATATATTAAATAATAATATCACAGATCTGAAAAAAAAAAATGGTTGCGATTGTTGTTCACTAACTGAGCATCATTTAAGAAATATTTTTGTGTAGAATCCGAATCTGGCTAAAGTACTACTCTTACCCTTCAATATCCATATTTTAGATTTAGAAAATCTTTTTTTTCCGCTGAGATACCAGAATTGAAATTAAGTAATATGTTGATTTCGTTACTTAGGCCAACATTTGATCTATGCTAATGCATTAGGCCAGCCTTATGTATATAGGGATTATTCTGGTTATATAAATATATAAATAATATTATCTCAGTACATATCAGACTTTACACCAGACATGAGGTGAGAAAATCAGCCGGTGATTCTGGGAGGCGATAAATGCAATTTGTGGATAGCAACTGAAAATTCAGTCTCTACACTTGTGTTTACGGCATAGCGACCGGTCCAATCTACGCTTATTGAAAAGTGACAATTTTCTAAAAATGTTAAGATAAATAAGTATTTGTTATATTTTGTTAAAATAAATGGCTGGTTTTGTTTAATTTTAAATATGTGGAAAGAATGAAAATATACGATTCATCAACCATACCAAATTCCTGAAATGACTTTTAACAAGAATTACTTTCTTTTAGATTCGGAGAGATCCTTCTCGTGTTCCTTTACCCACAAACCATATAACAGTACATCAGACTAATTACATGAGTTAATGTAAACACAAATGCTTTTATAAAATATCCAGCGAGTACTCCGCAGATTGCAGAGAAATTACGGACATGCTATTTTAATTTTAGATTGCTTGCTTTCGGGTGAATGGACTCACCGTAATTAAACGAGTTTACGCAACCAACCGTTCTTTGTGTCTGCAAATACTAAATGCAATTTATATTTTTGACTGTGTTTTTACATAATTCTACATATCACTCATAATTTAAAGTAAGTGTGTAGCTTACATCATTTCGATTTAAGACCCCAAATACGTTTTTTATTAAAAGAGGATTTCAATGATAGTGACAGTAAAACATCAAACAGTACACTAATGAACAAAACAGGCGAGTTTCACGAATATAATGCAAATTCCAAAATGTTGAACTAAATGATGGAATGGCTCAAAGCGTATTTGCTAAAAGGCATACCAATGACAATATGCTATGAATAAAACAAAACAGTTTGAAGGGACGCAGACTCCATGGCTGTAATTATGTGACGGTAGGCATTTATTGATTTCTATAGGCGACATCAAATCAGGGGTCCTATCAAAGCGAGTGCTTTTAATAAAGTCAGCGAATGCATGCGGCTTCTTTGTCCATTTAATATAGATCTGGCAACGGTAACGATTAAAGAGACATTCCCATTCAGTCTCTTGTTTTACGAGTTCTATTTTCAATGGTTATATGCCCAGTTGCAATAGTCTGTGAACACCACTCCTTTAATAAAACATGAGAGGAGACAAATATTTTTAATTAATCGATTTTCCTTGATCCTCGTTCTATTTTTTGTTGTTGCGTTAATCCGTTTCTTTGATAGAAAAAAAAAATTGTAATAAATAAGCAACTCAAAAGCAATACAATAACTACAATCGTAGTAACTATATTATATTACTTGACTCTAAACTAGAAATAGCATTATGTGTTTATGAATCGATAAATATAATTTTAGTTTTTATTTCTAATATTAGGTCCTTACATATGAAATTGGCGTTTTTCGTACTGGCCACTTTAATCACAAATTTCTCCTCTTTGGTAAGGAATTCCAAATTCAAATTTGTACAGCTATAGACTCATGTATTTGTGCTTCGATGATCGTCATTCATTTGTTTTTTTCTGTTTGCGTCACTCATTTTACAAAATGGAAAACTTAAAATATCGCATTATTTACGAGTACGAGTTCCGCCGTGGCACTAGTGCTGCGGAAACAACTCGAAGGGTGAATGATGTGTATGGCGGTCGTGTTGCAAAAGAAAACACAGTTCGGTTTTGGTTCCAACGTTTTCGTTCTGGAAATTTCGACCTGCAGAACAAGCCCCGTGGACGGCCTGAGACTCAAGTTGATAATGAAGAGTTGAAGGCTATTGTGGAAGCGGATCCATCGCAAACCACGTCCGAGTTAGCTGCAGGCTGCGATGTTAGTGATAAAACTGTTTTAATTCACTTGAAGCAAATTGGGAAGATTAAAAAGCTTGAAAGGTGGGTACCTCACGAATTGACTGAAGCAAACCGGCAAACGCGCGTCGACTGCTGCGTTACATTACTAAACCGGCACAATAATGAAGGTATTTTAAACCGAATCATTACCTGTGATGAAAAATGGGTTCTTTACGATAATCGGAAGCGCTCATCGCAATGGTTGGATCCTGGCCAGCCAGCCAAATCCTGCCCCAAGCGAAAATTAACCCCAAAAAAGTCACTTGTAAGCGTTTGGTGGACTAGTGCCGGTATTGTTCATTACAGTTTTCTCAAATCTGGCCAGACTATTACGGCTGATGTCTATTGTCAGCAATTGCAAATCATAATGGAAAAGCTTGCGGCTAAACAACCTAGGCTGGTCAATCGCTCCACGCCACTGCTGCTTCACGACAACGCTAGACCACACACTGCGCAACAGACGGCTACTAAATTAGAAGAGCTTCAATTGGAAAGTCTAAGACATCCTCCGTACTCCCCGGACCTTGCTTCAACAGATTACCATTTTTTTCGAAATTTGGATAACTTCTTGCAAGGGAAAAAATTCAACTCCGATGGGGCAGTCCAAATCGCCTTCAAAGATTTTATTGATTCCCGTCCGACTGGTTTTTTTAGTAAAGGGATCAATGAACTACCTATGAGATGGCAAAAGTGCATAGAAAATAATGGTTCATACTTTGATTAATTAAATATATTATCTTAAAAAATATTCGACTTTTTGTTCCTCCCATACAAAACGCCAATTTCATATGTAAGGACCTAATATAAGGAAAATATCTGTCTGTAAGGAAAATATGTATCTAGTTTAAATGTCAGATATGTCGAAGTGTTGTCACAATTCTAGTTTGTCTGCCACATGTATTCAAAACACGAATGTCCTTTCAATGTTTAATAGTATCGGTATGTATGTAATATAGGGCGCTAAAGAACAGGTGAAGAGTTTGAATCCCACGTTACATTGAACCACGTTCCGCGACTTTTTAATCCCTTACTACGAATTTCTGATTAGAATAATGTTTTGTAAGGCTATGAGTTCTTGAGACAAATAAAATATCAGTTGTTAAACATATAAACAATTAAATTAAAAAATCAATTGTTGGATCTATTTAAGAATACGTTATTTACTAGATTTTATAGATTGCTTTTAATATATTCCTGTGTAACTAATAATTAATTAACAAAATTGAGAGAATTATCACAAAAAATAGGATAAGTCATAGCAAGTATAGAAAGTTAAGCATCCTGTATGCTGCTGGCTATAGCTACAATATAAGTTCTAGCTACCATATCTATTCTAATTTTTCCATATTTAGAGCAAATTATTGAGCAAACTTACATTAAAATTTGTTGATAACGAATCCTGATTTCTGTAAGCGAGTAACTGTGGTAAGGGCTATCTGTGCCGCAGTACTTGAATTATTAAATTCACACAAAGGCAGATGAATGGCCGATTTAATTCAGTGGATGTTTCGCACTGTACCCAATCTGCGATGTATTGGTATTAGCATAAGAATTCGCGGACCCCTTTCTCACGCTCTCAACATTGTTTAGTATAGACAGGCATTAATAAGCTCCCATTGGATCTTGCTAATAATACGTTATCATGGTCTAGTTTACTACTCCATTTCTGTACGTCACTACTGTTACGGGGTATTTTAGTAATTTACATGTATTACAATATGTCTCCACGTCAGCCTGAGAAGTGTTGTATTATATTTCCAAGTGTAAATTATGTTAATTTAGGCATTTATAATCAAAAATATGACCCAAGAACATTTTTTTATTGAAACTATGGATTTTATTTATAAAAAACACTTTCATATTGCCATCTAAAGTTTTACTTCATGTCAAATATTATGTAATTATCCAGTTATCTAATGTAATTGAAATTTTAACAGTATATCGTTATAAGTACATGTAGTTGATATTTTCTAAAGTATTTTTATTTCTTAACGTAGGACTAGTTACGGTGAGACGGGTCATTAGATTTAATATGTAAACCCGGCTAAAAGTAATTTAAAGATATAATTCATAATGGGACAATTATTAAACATATGAACCTAGTTCAAAATTTTACTTGCACATGTACTATGAGCACACGAAAAAAAAGCCTCAAACTATTTTGTTATTTAAGATTGAAAAATATTAAAAATATAACATTTGTCAACAATAAAGATTTATTTCTCTATTCCAATTCTTTAACCTAAAATAAATACTTTTAATGTACATTCAAATAGTTTTTGGGTCTATTTGCTTAACAATAATCTACAGCGTAGGCTAAATTGTTTGTGAAAGCTAACGCGCCAGAATTTACTGCTACGTTAGTTGCTACGTCGGCTACGTAACTACACAGTTTACTTGTTACAATTGTAGTATTCACTTATTGTTTTACTACGAAACAACCGTAGCACTATCGTAGGGTTACTAGATATAGTTCGCTTCATTTCTATTACTGTCTGTTGCTAAAATTTGCCGCATTTCGTAGATAATATCTTTGCGCATTTTTTTAGTCGTTAGTTAAAACAATGCAACGAAGCATGTTTTAATACCAACAATTTTTAATTTTAATTTTTAAGTTTTTGGATAAGTTGACAGTTTATGATAGTCTAATAATTCTCGTAATTATCAGCTTCAAATGTAATATATATATATATATATATATATATATTTATATTTATCTTCACGCCATATCCCTTACGGGGTGAGCAGAATTACATTAGTGGATGTATCCAATTTATGTTTATATGTCGTGCCCAAGATGACCAGTAGCGCAGCTGGTCGCCGTTCTCAGAGCACTTACACATAACATTTCTATTATATGCTATGCGGGCTTCCTCGCGATGTTTTACTTCACCCGCGAGCATATGGTGACTAAATCACTAATCTAGACTAATCTAAACTAATCTAGAAAAACTCAGAGGTACTTGCGAGAGGTTTGAACCTTATGACAATATCTGGCGCACATGGAAATCGGTCCATTATCCGCCAGGCCACCACAGCTACAATGTTATTAATTTTTATAATAAATAGTGTAAAGCTAAATATTCTCTCTGATGTTATAAGTAAATTAATTTACAATAAGTATACCTCATGTTCTATAGTGAACTATAACGTTATGTGGGCTATCCACTTTTGAAATCAGAATTTTTTGTATTACTTATTAGACAGGAAATTCAAGTTCCAATCACAATAGTAGAGACCATATTAGAACTTTATTCTTTAATTAGCTTTATCTTCTTAGAGATTCGGTTGATTTGTTCACGGACTCCATGCCGAGATTCAAGAGAAAGGTATTCGGGTTGTTGAGAGATGCCCAGACTAATAATCTTGACTTTCATTGACGTTAATACAATATAAATAGGTCACTCTAACGTATGTTGTGGATGCCTTAATAGCAACTGTACATTGTTGATTGTAATTGTGTATGTGTTGTCGAATGAAGTATTGTATCGAGTCACTGGCGACCCTATAAAATAAATAAATAAATTTAATCTTGTGCTCAAACTAAATTTTAATACGATAGTTATTAGTAATCGCTAACATAAATGTGTTTATAGAGGAATGTAGGGCTACGAAAAGCTACACATATTTGCTGAGATCGGGAAAAACTTTAAAGGAAAACTCACCGAGTTCGTAGACTTAGATCTGCTATTGGTTTTCGCCTTGGGCCTTGCAGGTGGCGTGACTGGTGCGGGGGGTGTCCCCGGTGGACTGGAGTCGCTCGTGTTCGCGTTACTCGACTTTTCAGACCCGTTGCTGGACTGTAAGGTGCCGACGAGATTTATAACTTTAAAGTTCCTTTACCGCACTATTGCGGTATCCCAAAGTTTAGAACTTTGCGAAACTCGTGCTGATTTATGTTGTTGATGACCAAAGGAGAGGTAGGTAATGGAATCATTTTACTTTTATATTGCAATTATTATTAAGTTTTTTAGCTTCCTCGTTTATAATATCAAGTTAATACATAATTTTTACCCTCTCTGGATAGTTATGAACCGAATACGAAAAATGTAGCAAAGGTCATAATTATTATACTGGTCTATACGCACAGTTTCATCACATCTGTCTCAGTTTTCATTTATTACTGTTATATCACTAATGATTTCAAGTTTTGCCATCTCTAACGCTGGTTGTCTTATATTGCTCGCTGACCTTACAGACAGATTTTTTAATGCTTGTGATACGAGTAGTAAATAAAAAAAATGCCATTACAAATTACATAAAACTATGTATTGTATGATCCTCTAAAAACGATCATCTGCTGCACTTCTGATGGCGATGGGATGGATGTACTAGCGCAAATTGGATATAGCAATTAATGTATAATTGCTTAACCCGAATGGTGATGGTATGACATTATTATTTATTAGCACTGGACCGGCATTTACCAGTACAAATAATGATAACTCAACAAAGTTAAAAGACAACAACCTCTACCCCAATGTTGGAACATCAAAAGGGAACATCGTCCTCTAATTCCATCAAACAACATCCGTAGTAGATTGATTAAAAAGTATTCAGATAAACACGGTTGTACATATCGAACAAATTTTCCCTACAAACCGTTAACGGTCGAAATTAAAACAGCACACACAACGGGATTGGGGCTAATTGGTTAATTAATAAGGGCGGACTGGTGGGATCTGAAATTAACATGCGCCGGCTGGAAGGCCGCCAGAAATGCTTAAGTATAAAAAGCTAGATTAATGGTACCACTCTACTCTAAAACTGAATTATATTACATTAAGAAACATCATATCTATAGATGCGATTGTTATTAAACTATTTATAGCGAAAAAATGTCTCCTGCAACTACTTTCCAGTATTCTTCCTGAATGAATTTTGTAATATGACTAATAATGTAAACATTATTCAGCAGATTCAAGCATAAGGCAGGTGGGGTACCTATTATAAATATAATGTAACATTTAGTAACTGTAATATTTATAAAACAATATTTAACAAATTTAAATATTGAAATTAGTCTTCTTACATCAGAATGTGGTGGTAGGTTTCGTGCTGGAGAAGTGGGGGAGCCGAAACGTTGTGATTTAGTTTCACGATCGACGCCATTTGTACTGCTACTGGTGGTACCTTCAAACATACAAATACAAAATTATGTAACGCTCTTCTCATGGGTGAAGACACCGTTTAAGTGCTTCATATGTATATGAAATGCAAATGTTCTATTAATTAATTACGAGCACATATTGCGAACATACTAGTTTCTCATGTAATTATTATAAATTAATTTCATTTAACTATTTATGGGCCAAAGTAAAAGGCTAAATGCTTGTAAGTGTAAGTAGTATTTAGGCTACGAGCAGTTTACACATCAAGCTCTTGATGAAAAGTTTTATCCGTCTATTAATTATCACTAAGACGTAAGGAAGCGCACACACTTCAAACAACATTACTCCCTGGCAAAAAAAAGTTCAACACGCTGAATTAACTATATTCAGTTTGATTGTAACTTTTCAGTGATTAAAAATATTTATGTAATTAAATATTTTTATGTGATACAATGTGTATATGTATTTGTGTATACAGCAACTAAAGACAGAACATGTTTACAAATGCTTTTTTGTGTGTAGATTAACCTCATTACCTTTTTTGTTGGTAACTTGAGGGAAAATTCTGCATAAGTCCATCAGGGTCACAGTGAAGGCAGCAATCCCAGTGTATCAGATTTCTATTGACTAAAAACCTCCGGGGTGTCCCTCTGAAAGTTCCTCCGGGGCTTGAGAAACTAAATTCATCCAGACGTCTAGGGAGTGAAAAGTCTTGTTGACGCTACGTTTCTAGGAGGGGTGGATTTAAAGAGTCGACCCCTCCAAAGCCTCTTTCTCAGGTAGCGGGCCGGATACTGCGCACCACCTCTCTCTTATTCGGATAGCAGACTCCCTCAAGTCTACTGTCCGGCTAATATAGCTTATTACTTCTAGTTGCAGAGGTTAACCACTCAACCACTGCGCCAATTGTGTCGATTCTAGCTAATATTGGTATATAATTATTTTATAAAATTGATTTTAAATTTGATCTCTCGTATACTCTTTTCTGTTTGTTAAAATAATTTAGGTATACTTACTTCCGTCAGATGAGGGTTGGTGGTGGTTTTCCGTGTGTCGACGTAGCGAGCGTGCATCGCAGTATGACTTTCCACAGCCATCCGCTTTGCATTCGTAGGGTTTCTTGTTCCGATGTGTTAACATGTGACCGTTTCTGAAATATTATTTCAGTCACACTCTGTGCATACTAATCATTAGGTTTTATCATGAATGCATAAAGTAAACTTTTGAAGTAATTTATCGTTGTTATCACAATTTTTTATGAGACTATTTTGGGAACTTTTATTTTTGATTTTGCTTCGTTGTGAAATCAGTCAAGTCCAATGAACATTATAGATACACACTTAAATTTGTATTGTAACGAAGTTTTAAATTGCATGAAATATTTTTTTAAATGCTGAATAATCTAGAATCTTGAAAACAATGTTTTCCTACCCTGACTCGGCTTAGTGTCTACATAACACCTGGTGGAATATATGGTGCAGTCCAAAAAACAACAACGACTATCAATAGTTAAGAAACCCATCGGCAGTCGCAGCGATCATGCCGGCCTGCACAAATATATCTTCACGCTACGCTTAAAGGATCCCATATCATAGGACGGTGGGAAAACGCTCGCCGGAATACTATTCTATAGTCCAACGATACATTAAAAGTAAGAGTTATAGAACTTCTTATTTCTAGCCGGGATGTGAGTTACCGTACAGATGTGACTTCTTAAACACCGCGCGTGGTTCTGTTAAGGAATGGAAAGGGTGTAACAAGGTTAAATAACTGTTCAGTTAAATATGACTGATCTTTTCGTGACTTTTTTTAAATTAAAAAAACGGTCCTAATGTTAAATATCACTCTCCACATCGTTACTAATTATTAAATACAAAAAGTAATTTGCCTGAAAAATTCGACAGTGAAATATTTATAAAAATAAGAGCTATTACTTTTGCGATAAATATCTTTGCAAATTACTACTTTATATGGAGGTATTATTTATTATAAATGCATGTGTCAGATTCTGGCGGTCGCGTCTCGACAACGGTGACACAGCAAGAGGTGCTAGGTCGCTATGTACCGCTCTGTAAAGGCACGCGTTAGATTACAGTCGCGACTGCCAGAATTCAACATGTGCCTTAAGTTTTTACACCAGTTAACAATAGATTTATGCTACTTTGTGGACTTTGCATCTAGTGCTCCTACAAAGTTAAGCTACCTAGGAATACCTAGAATATTGCTATAGAACTTTGCTGATGGTTTGGCCATAGAACTCAGGGATTTCATTTAGTTGAAATTCTCGTGGTATGAGTTTGAAACTTTTCATATTAATTTTACTGTTAAATGTTGTTATAGAATATTATAGCTGTATTTCATTATTTGTGTTTTGTAATAAATACAAATAAAATAGGTTTATGCGTGATGTAAAACGTCTGCTCCGATATCCGTGGTTCAAACAAACTTAATTTACCAGGAGAGACGCTAAGACATTGTTTAGACTTCTTTCCGATAATTCCATCGAACAAAATTCTAATATTTAATGGGAATCTCCGATTCTCCAACTGTATGACATATGGTGTGGAAGAAGATGTTTATCATTTGCTGATGGAGTGTGTCTGGAACGAAGCACAACGTTGTGGTATACAAATAGTTAACTATCTTGTATGCACTTGCATTCTGTCCTCTCCGCTTTCTGAGCAGGCTAAAATGCTAGTTGCACTTTACTTAAAAGTGCTTGAGTGTATTATAAGTGTTTCGCTTGTACGGGGGCCACGTGATCACTCTGTGAAAAAAACCCCTCTTAATAAATAAAGAGAAAAAAGAATGTAATATCTAATCTTCGTTTTTCCATGTACTGCCATAACTATGTGGTAAAAATTAAAATTATATCAGATAAAGTAATATACATGCGAGTAATAAATCCATATATTCATATTACTTGTGGTTTAAGTGCTATTTTATATGTGGTCAAGCAAAGTGGGTCATCATAGCGCGCGGTCAGTTAGCGCGTTAGTAATGTAGTCTGCCCGAGTGGCATAATGGCCATCATCTAAACCATTAATATTCATATGGGGTTGTAAGCTCGGCGATTGAACAGACACCTTGCGTACGCAACATGTGTATTGGTGGTAATTTGAAACTAAACAATATTACACTAGTTAAGATGTCGTTTTATAACTTGTACATTTTGTTTTACGCATTTAAAAAAAATCGTTTTTTCGCTTTTGTTGGTAAAGATTTAAAAAGTACTATATATATATACGCAGATATATTGACCAAGTTTTAAACTAGATTTACAGCTAAAATATTAGTTCTAAACAAAGGTTTGTAAATACCTATTATATGTATAATTTGTGAAAAAAAAATTGTTTATTATCTTTCGTAAGTGACGAGTCTCACCCATTACAGGACATGGTAAAAAGTTCTTATCTTATTAGGTAACTCATATTATTACTCATAGAACATTTGCAACGCAATTCAAAGTCAGGTTTAGTGTAAGAAATTACATAAAGAAATATATTTTATTGATAAAACTAATTGGAGTTACATTTAGAGCAGAAGAAAATTTCAATTACATTTTGAGAAAACCAGGATCAAGTTCAGGGTCCTGTAAATGGAATTCCACGCACGAGAGCCTATGGAAACGATTCTAGATATCTGAATTCCAACAAAGAAGCTACAACTTTACTGACTATTAACTAAGTAAAATGGACAGATGGATTGGCTACAGCGAAGCAACAAAATAAAATTGCGGTTAAGAAAAATGATTGGTCAAAATATAGGGCCGCTAGAAGTGCAGACGGAAGGAAAGAAGAGTGGAGTATTAAAAGTGACTTACACTGATAATCGGGTGACAGAAAATTGTAGAAAATTATTCAAAAAAGATTAGTAAACTTCCACTTACAAATGATCTTGTCTTTTGAATGCTTTGGCGCATGTTATGCAGACATATTTCCGCTCGTCGCTATGCGTGAGTTTGTGTTTAGCCAATGCAGACGCGTTGCCGAAGATCTTGTTGCACACCTGAAATAGAAATGATTCTGTTATAAGATGCATTTCTTTAAGTCAAGAGATAGTAAACAGTTTACAATTCTCTTGAATATAAGTGGCAACTGTAGCCTTTGGACGAATACAATATGTGAAGTATTGCAAGCGTGCTCTCGATCTTCAAGAATACTTTTTTATAATCTATTAAAATATCAACTTGTGAAACAGGCTTTGTGTAATTGCTATTATGTACTTTTTTTTGTTGTTAATTGTTTTTATATTAATATAAAAGTGTGGGTCTGTGCAAACGGGAGACGTAAAAGAAATCACATTACCAGTTTTAAGAATGTTCAATGTTTTTAATAATATATCGTCACGCTATATCCTTTTCAGGGTGAGTAGAGATACATTAGTGACTATATCCAGTTTGCACTTAGATGTCGTGCCCGACGAGATAAGCAGCTTAGCTGATCGCCGTTCTCAGGGCACTTACACATGATATTTCTATTAGATGCCATGCGAGTTTCCTCTCGATGTCTTCCTTTACCGGTGAGCACATGGCCCTTAAATCCGTACGTAATTTGGAGAAACCCAGAGGTACGTGTTAGTATTCGAACCTACGACCATTTTATGTATTTATGCAAAAATATTGATATACTATAAGGATTATATTAAACTGTATTTTTTTTTTGGGTTTTTATTTGCTTGTGTTATACTTTTTAATATTGCTTGTATTTTTACACGTAATTTTTTATTTAATTAATTTATATGAAGAATAATTTGATCATAAATGACACTGAGAAAATTTAATAAGGAACACTTTCAGAAATAGCTCATATGTTAATGATATAAAAATTATAGGATTGTGTGATTAGCATAATAGTTATAATTATATTTGCTGAAGTAAGAAGTAATTTGCTTATATATATATATATATATATATATATCCCTAATATATATTATATGAATAAAATATTACGGTGGATCTAGAAGATAACAGCGTAAAATTATAAAAAATACAGTCGTTTCTTATTCGTTTACATTAAACTTCGTTCAATAGATGCCCAAGGCGGTGGCCCAAAGATAATTACATTAAAACGAGGGTCTCTCAATATTCGTCCGAACGTTGTAATAACGCTACAGAGGAAGGTATACGTCCCGAGGCGAGCGTTGACCCTAATCCACGTTTGTTTCTCATCTAATTAGGAGTCTTTCGTCTCCTTACACTGTCTTTATTTAGGATCCTCGGCTCTCTGTGGCTCACATATTGATAGCCGGCTTTTGTATCAAATAAGAACAAGCAATAAATAAGTTGAGTAGACTCATTTTTCCTGCCACACAATGGATATATAAAATACTGTTTTATTATTGTCACTATAAACACTTAACTAGAGGTCGAAATGATTGATATAGATGATATTTTTATGTTTTTAGTTTCCATTCTATATCCATTGATCAATCAAGATAACAAGATATATCAAGATATTTTCCACTGTTGTATATTTAGGGTAGGCAAGCATGATGGCTACAAACAATAGTGAATTAAGTTTTTGGCGGTCGCTCATAGGCTACTGTTCTTAGAGTACAATACGGACATGTACTAGTCTTCCGACAAGCGTGTCGCCTTTGTTAAATAATATTGGGCTCTTTAAAAAAAGCGTGAAGAGATATTTGTGTTGGCTAACATGATTGCAGCGACTATTGGCAGGTAGATGATTCACGAAGGTTCGTTTAAAAAAAACTTATAACTTATATATACTACTGTGTCAAGGAAATACCGGGAATTAGTCAATGAAACACAAAATTTTTAAGAAACTTTTCGGAATACACCTCAGTACTGATCGCGAATTTTCTTTTATGTCGTCTATTGATTAAAAGCGAGTGCATTGAAGTGGTAATTTAAGTTTTGAAAAAGGAAAAGCCAGCCGCCGGTCTATTAGGGGAACAAAATGCCTTTTCGACAGGATGTATTCTTGATCAGAAATTCGCCTGGAAAAGTGGGATGGTGCGTTATCATGGCATAAAATACATGTAATTTCTTTCCACAATTTGATATTTTAACGAATCTGCTCCCTATCGCATCGCTTACCTCCAAGATAATAATCTTTATTAAATGTCTTGTCATCTGACAAGAAAACCCATTGTGCTACAACGCGGTAAGCGAAAAAAATCTGCCAATATCACCTTTACTTTTGATTGTCTTTGACGACCTTTTTTCGTTTTCAGTTGGAAGGTGTCATTACGAAGCTTGTTGCCTGATTTGCACGTCAAACTCGTAAACCCATGTCTCTTTACCAGTTACAAAGCGTTCTATGAATGTGGGGTTGGAATTGAATCATTGTAACATATCATGAGCGACCCTCACTCGAATCAGTTATTACAGAAAATTCAGGTTTACGGGATTTGTCAAGCACCAACGCATTTCATATCCAAACTTGTTTAAAATTGTTCGAATTGATTCGTGAAACACAGATATTTCAGCCGCTATCTTTTATTAGTCTTAAACAATGATTTTTAGTCACCATTTCATTAACTTTAGTAATGTTGGGGTTAATGTAAAAGGTTTGTCTGTCCAGAGCGACACAAATCTTCCACAGCTAGATCGTTTTTAACTGCATTGTACGCACTGTTATTAATAACATCGATTCCCCATAAGCATTATGTAATATTTCCAGTGCATCGGCACACGAAATTTCATTTGCAATTCAAAATTTGAAAAAGTTATTTTCTTTTCTATTTTAAAAACTGTAAACCTTACTTGATGTGTTCACGCATACACCCATTAAATTTTTTAATGTTATTTTTTACATTTTCAGGGGAACATAAAGCAATATATAAACAATAAAAATACAAAAATAAAGATACATATGTCAGCAAAGTTACCACAAAAAAAAAAAGAAAAATAGTTGGAAGTTTTCGTAGTACTAAAGATTGTTATCGCTTACACAATATTCATTTACCTTTTATTCAAACAATATCAAAATTCATGTAAGCTGTTGTCCCAAAATCAAAAGTAAGATATTGTGTTCTTAAGTATAAACTAGAGTGTTTTTACGTTATGAATAATGTATGAATACAGGTACGGAACGACTGTGTGGGGTTGACCCTAGACATCACTGCCTGGCACATTATTTTAATAAATTAACATTGTCTTTGCGGCTTCTTTACTGCAAAAGCGTAATAAAGATAAAGTATAGGTACAATTTATTAATAAAACGTAAATTTTTTTGGCACTGAGACATCGGCAATGCATTTATATCTATATCTATATTAACATCCTTTTATTAAAATCTGCGTAAAAAAGGGAACTGTAATATATTTTATTGATGTCATAAAAGGAATTTGTAGTTGTATAAGGGTATGTATAATATGTATATGTGGATGAAATTATTTATTAGACTACCGACAACCCCTGTATTAATAACATAAAAGAAATAAGTAGGTATTAGTTATAGCTATTATAATAGGTTAAACGTAGCTTCCGACTATAACTATTCCGTATTTAATCATTATCCGTAATTTATACAGCTGATAATGACGATCATAATTAAAAGAAATGCAATGGACCGTGGCTTGCTTTATTGTTTCCCTATTGAATATCGTTATTGGCGTGTCCCAGTTTGATATGTGAAACCTATTTTACTCTAGTACTGATTCATTATAATTCTTATTACACCATGCTACCATACAGAATCTATCGTAAAAGTGCAATATATTTCCTTGTAATGGCATTTAGATAAGGCTCAATAAAACATAAAACGTATATTCCATTAAATTATATTGCCTCATAGATGTTATCGGACACAGAGGGTCGTGGGAAAGGACAAAGGTCACTGGGACGGGTACTTCCTGGGGGATGGTAGTCATGTGTCTTGAAGTGGGTAAGGCATTTCTGTATTTATTGTATATAATAAATTGATCATATTAGTAAATTGTCGGGTATATGGACCGTACATATTTAGCAAATAGATGATATGAAATAATTTAATCTCTTCAGGGACATTGACGGGTATGTATGTGTACTATTGTTTTTAATGATATTAAGAGAAATGAGGTAAAATTTTACCGGAGAATATTTCACTACAGAATCTCTCCACAAAAAAATAAAAATACAACAAATTAAATACAAATGTACTGGTAACGGAATATTTTATTTTATTGACGATGTTGTGAAAACATTACAACGATTGCTTATAAAAAAATGTTCCCTGAAGAGGTTAATGTCTATAATGAAATGATTTCTACAAGTCCCATTAAATAGTCAAGAAAAAGAATTTTCAACATTTAAAAACTATGTATTTTAGAATTTTTTTTTTTTTTAACATGTTAACTTAGCCTGACCAAGTATGGAGGCGTGGGCTCTTTATTCCCATCCCTCCCAGAGAGGAAGCCTGAATAAGGCTGTTCGCTCCCCGGGCGACTGGACGAATTTGGTTTCCCAGGCCTGGGTGGAGTGATTAGAGGGACACCCTGGGGGTTTACAGTCAGTAGGAGTCTGACACACCAGGGTCGCTGCCCTCATAGTGACCCTGATGGTCCAATGTAGGATTTTCCGCCGGGTTACAAAAAAAAAAAAGCCTGACCAAGTAAATATGCACTTCTAATTACAATTGAACATCCATCATTATTACCTCATCGCTAACGTAGACGAAGTCGCAGGCAGAGGCTAGTGCAATATAAATAGGTAAAAGCAAGCCGGTTTTTTAAGCAACTATTGAATATTTATTCAGTAGTTAAGTAGCTTCCATTTGAAAATTAAAGAAGAAATCACGTCACAAATTGTATTAATTTCAATTTGAATCTGAGAATCGAATAGCAGGGTCTTTTAAATGTAATCTATGTTTTTCTTTTCTTAGTCTTTTCTTTATTATTATATAATTACAAATATAACATGTTCGTATTAGTTCAATGATTTATTAATTCATTCGTAATGTTTGAAACTAAAATTTTTGTAATAAAGTTTAATTACATTGACGCCCCTCGCAAATACAAATACAAATAGATACATTGTTAAAACTCATCTGTTATTGTACAGTCTCAATATACAAAAGGCTATCGAAAGTGGAACGGAAACGAGATAGAAATACAACTGACGATCGCTATTCTTTTACAGGAGAATTGAAATAGGAAATAACGATTATTTGAGACTTTACCATGATACTATTGTAGCTTTATTTTTTTTTGATTAGGATTAACAAAATAATTAAACCACGGTTATAAAATAGGTTATCATGAATACATAAACGAACAAAGAAAAATCTTTGGCTCACATAATAACATAAATACAAACAGACATAACATATCCACATGCGGGTACATTTTTTTAGTGAGAGGTTTTGGTGGGGTGGGCTTTTACTCCTACCCCTCCTAGAGAGGTGGCCTCAACAAGGCTTTTTGTTTCCTGGGCGTCTGGATGAATTTGGTTTCTCAGGCCCGGGTGGAGCAATCACAGGGACACCCCGGGGTTTTTTTTTACACTTTTACTTTTAATAATAAATAAAAACGTAAGCGCAATAGAAGAAATAAACGGAGGAATTACAAATACTTAATAGATTTTTTCCAAAATAATAATAACTAGGAATATCAAACATTTTTAAAATAACCTGTTAAATATGTCAGATGACATAAATAACTTTGTGCAGCTTCATATTACTGCATAGCATTTACTAGTATTGATTTTTAAATACTAATCAATATAATACTATATGTATTTCTATGTTAGTATTTAAAAGTATAATCAGCAAAACCTGTACGCTAAGAACGTCGATTGTGTTTTCCAATGTAATATCATAGTTTTTCACAAGCTTATTCTAGGTCTGAGTTTTCTGTGCTTCTTTACGACGATCCTCAGACCCCTACAAAATGTATAATTGTGATGTGAGTACGTCATATAGGTATTTTTTTATTTTTAAAATTTCACTTTTTCCTCGGACTCCCGAGATAAGACAGCGGACTTCCATAGTGACTTCAATTTAGCAAATACTGGTATAGTAAATTAGAGGTTATCGATCAAATTAAACCTTGTAGCTATCTAGAAGGACTTGAAACTATCTGCGGATCGGATCTGTATTTATGTTCGGAACAGTTTTATTGGCATAGCCGATGAGTCGTTTAATGTGGTTTGGATTTAGACATCAACTACGACATTAAAAGTATTTTACGAGCTATTTCTTTTTTAATTTTAACTAGTTAATACCACATCACAAAACGAGGACCAGTTTCTATATATAATATTAGATTTGTTTGAAAATAATTACTGTCGAGATTACATCATGAAGTTCTAGATATAATCTTTTTTGACGTAGACTATACCAGTAATGTCCGAATCCACGTTTAATTCAGCCTATTATGTTGTAATTTTGAAAGTTCTTCTTTTAGTAAAACATTCTACGGATTTATTGAAACTTCATAATCGCAAAAAGTTAACATTCCATTCGATGCAGCAGACGGCAATGTCTTATTTCAAGACGGTATTCGGTATTATTATGTAGTATTAATTTGTATGGGACAGATTGTGACATACAACTACTATTTTCACGACAATCATGCTGTATAATGATGTCACTTTACGCTACTGACATATCTATCACTAGAACGTCATCGCTTCAAGAATTTCTTATGATTAGATACATATGTATAATATTTTACGTTTTTCATATAAACTGTAAGATTTTTTTTTTTATAAAAACAGGTTGTTTTTTAATAAGAAAATATTGTAACATATTTATCACACCTTTTTAACGGTTGCAGTATAACTTGGACTAAAGTTTTTATTTAGTCGGATCATGATGCACTGAATTAGGATTGTAGAATAAAATAAAGATACTTTTGGGAACATTTCATCGCGAAGCTCAGACTATAAACCTTATTAAAACAAGAACATTATTATCTGCTGCCTAGTAATTTTGCACTCACATTACGCTGCGTTGAATTATAATTCATATATACACAATTATTTAATTAATTGTATACCATTAATAATATAATTTTACATCAAAAATATAACTCTCATAGTAATAACGCATTATTAGGCAAAATAGAAAATATATGCTAAATATGAAATGAAATACATTTATTTCGTCGCAAAGTAACTAAAACTAAAAATTTAAATAACAATAACACAAACAACATACAGAAAAAAAGAAAATATAAAAACATATAAACATGGCGAAATGGACCCTCCGTCAGCTTAATGCCACAGAGGAAGTCTGCAGTGCTGGTTTTCGTGAAGGGCCCCGGTTGTGTTACATATAAAATAAGTTAAATTTTAATTAATTATTTATATTAAAAGTTTATCTATGCGTAGGTAGGTTACAAGTGACCAATATTAAAAATAATAGCACATAATATGGCGGAGAGCCATACACTACTGAATGGACAAAGAAGAAGAATAATGTTAAAAATGTTGCGGAACACATAATTTTCCTGTTGTTGTCAATACTATTACGCTGCCATAAATGAACGATAATCACGCCATCTCTAACAAACAGCTCCTGACGTAGATCGTAATGTGCATATAAAAATCGAGGCCGAGCCGCGGATTATCGTCTAACGTTCATTTTTATTTATTTTTACTAGCGTATTTGACGTAAAAGTTGTTACTACAGGCAATTTGCGAAAAGCGTTAACTAACCGTACTTTATTAAGTTGTATTAGTAATTAGTTTATATTAGACGTAGCCAATAAATAAATACTAAAATATTGCATGTTACTCTTGTAATTGAGTATTATTTATTTTACCGTTTCAATACATCATTTGTACCTAATGTCGTATAACTAATTGCTATATTTTAAAGTATTATAATGGTATTATAGTTATTTAGAAATAAAAATCTATTATTTAATTTTACTCTATTCGTGTATGACATTGTTATAAACGATTTACCCGATCGCTATAGTCGCAACTTTTTTCGTTCTTGTTTTAATAAAAAACAACAAAGCCTCAAACAAAGCCTAGGGCAATCATAAGCTGTCACTTTCACAAACTCGCACCCTTCCAAAACCTTCAAAGCCACCAAGCTTTTTTTAGCGACACGTAGTCTGCGGGAAGCAGAAGGCTGTAAAAGGATAAGGCTAAGCCAGGTGAGGAACTAAGAGCAAGTTTATATTAAAAAATATATATATTTGTTTAGCAAAATGATCTGTGCATCATCTAATGGTATGTAAATGTTGCTCCAAAACAAAATACTCTATACGAGATAGGATTTTTCAAAAAAGAGTGATAATTGTTCTTCTACGTCAGAAAAATACCAGTGACGCTTCTGGTGTTGTAGTTGTTCGTGGCCATAGTAACCACTTTCCATCAAGTAGGCTCTCAGCTAGTTTTGGCATAAGAAATAATGCGGTGGAATGGCTTTATACTTACAGGTATTGTTATTGTTCTTTGTCAAAATAACAATTTTACAAAGAGATCCATTGAACAAGTTTTTAATTATAAGTTTGAATTAAATTTGGTCCTGTGATCTAGCCTCTTTAGAGATGGGCATTGCTTTAAACATTCACTTCCTAATATAAATCACTCACAGCACCGTTAATTATTACAGAAATAATTATACAAGCTTTATAAAATCTTCTGGACGAAGTCTCTAATGAGGCTGAATAATTAATTCGTATAAGACCTTGACGTTTGACCTGCGAACTCTTAATCAAAATTCTTTAGAAAAGTCTGGAGATTTAGAAATCTAACAGATATTCCAAGAATAGATTCGTGACATATTTCTTAAAAAAGATATACCATGTTGTTAATCATATATTAGTTGAAACTTTCAGTAAACTTATAATCCTGCGGTAGACAAGATAGACAAAAGCGGGTATATGGAAGCGAAATTGCCCCCTTAAAAAAGACTCTATGGCGCTCTAATCTGCTAGAGAACAACGAAACCTCAAGTTAAAATAAGTGAAACATTTAGTAAATTCTACCTGGTATGCAATTCGTAATGTGTAAAAACGTTGAAGTTTAAAATATAGATAGAAAAGGTTTTTAAAAATAAGAAACAATGTAATTTCGAAACCTCAGAAATAAATTGTAAACGTGTGGAAAAATCTAATCAACTCCTCTAAACCACACGATCCTTAATTGAAATGTTGAAATGAAAAGGTTAATCTACTGCTTTGTTGACAATAAGTGCCTAAGTCCGTGCCTGTTCCGACCCACAGACGGCTTCAGGTTAAGCCTTGAGGGTTGCCAAAGCGCACGCATCAAATTTTTCGATGACTTAATCTTTTGGATTTACTCTTTAACTTGAGCTTTTACTACGAAGACATTTTCACTAGCTGTCATACTTCATATTGAATATTTATTACTATCTTTATGTTAATTAAAACGATATAATTGTTATCGACAAGATATAGTCTTTTTTTATTCATAATTTTCTACGGTTTTTTGCTGTTGTTAGGATATATTCCTGAATTAGTGATTTTGTCAAGAAATTAGGGTAAATCGATATATAGTTACGACAATATATGAATAACATATTTTATATCAAATGAGTTCTTGTTTACTATTTGCGTGATTATTTTTTGTCGAGTTATAATGTAACTAATGTGCTTTTCTGTTAATTTATTATTATTATCTATAAATCTCCTTAAAACTGATGTCATGAGTAAGACTAAATAACGTCGCATTTACTTGGTAGATATTTCAATAAAATGAACATAAACGAAATATTTTCGTTTTATTTATAGAATAGTTTGGGATTTCCAGCAACCCGTTTAGATAATCTTTTATGTTTTCCTTTGTCTGATAAGACCCCTTTGGCTGTATTGAATTGAAAGCGGGATGAGAGTTTTCTGTTTATACATTCCGTTTTCAACGAAAAAATAACTCATTGTGTATTCGCAATGAACCGCTCGGCGATGAAATCGTAGAGTGAAAACATTAATGTAACTTTAAAAACGAATATTACGTAGAAGTAATATTGAATTCATGCAAACTAAAATCTAATTTCGTTCTCAACAAAACATAGGTATTCCGGTTCTTGGTTTCATCAATTCGTTGTCGCCTTCTTTTTTAATAAAAGCTCTGAATGAGTTTTTTTCTTCTAACTTTGAAGCGTATGGCATATTAAGGTTCATTTTATTTATTTTTATATACTTTAATAATATTTTTTTTTAGATACGGAAAATATCTTTTGTGTAAATTATTTTATTGATTTTTATTCATTTTAATTACAATATAATCTTATGCTTCAACTTCTAAAACAACCTTTAGGTGATTTGTTCAGCTGAAAATAGTTACGTTTTATATCTATCCCAATAGTTTCAATTTAAATTACATAACATAATGTAACCCAAGGGCTTTTATATCATTTACAAAAAAATTGTTGCCAAAAGTCAGCCATTGATAGAGAAAGAGTAAGGTATATATATATGTATGTATAATTTCAAGCATTATTGAATATATTGGTGTCGAATGATGGCGTCGTAAGCTGAATTTTAACAAACTCTCAATGGTGATGATTAAACGTAATTTTATTCTTTGAATGTTCGTCTATTCTCCCTTGGATGTAAGCGTTGGAGGTAAACAGGTCACGTTTTTCTGATTCATCAAGTATTTCTGTTTCATCAGGTATTTCTGTTTCGACTAAATTAGGAGGATGTGGGTAGGTTGGAAAAGTAAATGATCCTATACATTTAAATGTAGCTGTTACATACATAAGCGTGGTAATAAAAGATATGGGGCAGGAATTCGTTTTAATTTTTCAAAAATTTTGCGTGTATATATTGGAGTATAAATAGCATAGACTATAAGTCCATTATATAAACTTTTTGATACATATTTGTGTATAGTTCCTCTATGGTTTCATGATATTAGGTCCTTACATATGAAATTGGCGTTTTTCGTACTGGCCACTTTAATCACAAATTTCTCCTCTTTGGTAAGGAATTCCAAATTCAAATTTGTACAGCTATAGACTCATGTATTTGTGCTTCGATGATCGTCATTCATTTGTTTTTTTCTTCTGTTTTTTTCTGTTTGCGTCACTCATTTTACAAAATGGAAAACTTAAAATATCGCATTATTTACGAGTACGAGTTCCACCGTGGCACTAGTGCTGCGGAAACAACTCGAAGGGTGAATGATGTGTATGGCGGTCGTGTTGCAAAAGAAAACACAGTTCGTTTTTGGTTCCAACGTTTTCGTTCTGGAAATTTCGACCTGCAGAACAAGCCCCGTGGACGGCCTGAGACTCAAGTTGATAATGAAGAGTTGAAGGCTATTGTGGAAGCGGATCCTTCGCAAACCACGTCCAAGTTAGCTGCAGGCTGCAATGTTAGTGATAAAACTGTTTTAATTCACTTGAAGCAAATTGGGAAGATTAAAAAGCTTGAAAGGTGGGTACCTCACGAATTGACTGAAGCAAACCGGCAAACGCGCGTCGACTGCTGCGTTACATTACTAAACCGGCACAATAATGAAGGTATTTTAAACCGAATCATTACCTGTGATGAAAAATGGGTTCTTTACGATAATCGGAAGCGCTCAGCGCAATGGTTGGATCCTGGCCAGCCAGCCAAATCCTGCCCCAAGCGAAAATTAACCCCAAAAAAGTTACTTGTAAGCGTTTGGTGGACTAGTACCGGTATTGTTCATTACAGTTTTCTCAAATCTGGCCAGACTATTACGGCTGATGTCTATTGTCAGCAATTGCAAACCATGATGGAAAAGCTAGCGGCTAAACAACCTAGGCTGGTCAATCGCTCCACGCCACTGCTGCTTCACGACAACGCTAGACCACACACTGCGCAACAGACGGCTACTAAATTAGAAGAGCTTCAATTGGAAAGTCTAAGATATCCTCCGTACTCCCCGGACCTTGCTCCAACAGATTACCATTTTTTTCGAAATTTGGATAACTTCTTGCAAGGGCAAAAATTCAACTCCGATGGGGCAGTCCAAATCGCCTTCAAAGATTTTATTGATTCCCGTCCGACTGGTTTTTTTAGTAAAGGGATCAATGA
Source organism: Automeris io (assembly GCA_036320925.1). Lineage (NCBI taxonomy): Eukaryota > Metazoa > Arthropoda > Insecta > Lepidoptera > Saturniidae > Automeris > Automeris io. The sequence goes on from JAUDJH010000018.1 coordinate 4,082,065, forward strand.
ACTACCTATGAGATGGCAAAAGTGCATAGAAAATAATGGTTCATACTTTGATTAATTAAATATATTATATCAAAAAATATTCGACTTTTTGTTCCTCCCATACAAAACGCCAATTTCATATGTAAGGACCTAATATAAATAAATACATTATTAGACTCAATAGTTAGTATAATGACTAGATTTTTTATTTATATTATTTTTAATATAAAATTAATATTAATAAATAAAATGGTTAAAGACCACATGAAGAGAGTCCTGATGGAGGATAATGTCAAAAGTACGCGGAATCAACGATAGTGCATGAAGGGATTAAATGTTGAGGAAGCGAAAGAGGTCTGCAAGAATAGGGAGAAATACCTCTCTGAAGTTCTCTCTGTCTTCACCAATAGGGATACAGCGAGATGATAAATACGTAAAGATTTTAAATAGTTTCTAAAACATTATCCAGGGAATATATATTTTTTTTCATTTTTTTAAATTATAGAAATTCTCATTTTATAGCTTTAATATATTATTATAATAAATAACGGAGAACAAATTTCCTCGATAAATAGAGCACATACATAGCACTTGAGATGTTATCTTTTCCTTAAAGAAATTATATCTCAAAAATCTCTCTAGAGTTGGCCGACCGTTTCTTTGTTCCCAAACGTGTTTACGTTGCTAAATGTGGTGTTTCAATACAAAAAATATTCGGTTATAGGTCAGTCGTTGCCAAATAATCCGTGGAATTCGTTCGTCGATATTCTTTTATGTTTCCATTCGAAAAAAACCTTTGTAACTGCTGTGTATTGTCGGCCGCGGAGATCTGTCTCCTATTTTTGTTTTCACAGTAGGCGGTATTGGGAATAGTTTTTTTGAGCAACTAAATTGATTTTACTCTGTTTATATAGGTATATTATTTGAAGATATTATATAAAAGTTAAACCAAACTTATTAAAGTAAATTTATATATTAAAATATTGATAAAAAATATTCTGTGTAGTATTTTTTTTTCCTAATTTTGTGTACTAAAATATTCTTCAAGGAGGCTTACGATAGCGACACTGCAAATAAATCGCAACTAAGCAAGCAATAAAATTAATCTTTAAAATTATTGTAATACTTATTAGCTTAATGTCGAAATAATCCCGACAATCCATCATCATCATGACAACATTGTCCATAAAATGTCCGTGATTTTAGATCTTTTGCATTTACCTATAAAAAATACTTCTGTCTTTTTGAAGAGCGAAATTATTAACAATTATATGGTAGGCTTAAATTCAAGACATTTTTTATTCATGAAACATGTGTGTGGCTTATAAGAAAGTTAACTGTAAATATATATAAGGGCATTAATATAAATTTTTACTAAACAAGCATACATTTTTTGCAGGAATAGGTACGACAATTTTCTTTGTTAAACCAACCGTCGACGCACGTTTCTTTCGTCGCGCAATAAAACTGACCTTTTTACGGTTACACAGGCAATCGAACGTGTATAATGTGAGTTTGTTGAGAGAAACTTATGCGTGTATTGGAGCAATCGTAATTTTTTTTTAAAGAATCAGTTCAAATATCTTAGTTAATATGAACAGATTTGCCGTATTTGTTTTACTAGGCCAAGGATTGCAATTCAATTGTCACGTTTGTTTTTCTATCCTCTTATAACATGGGAATCATCAAGCAACAAATTAATCGTTATTTGTTGAGCGAGTTCACTCCATAATGGCTTCATCGTCACTTTTTTCAGGCGAGATTGAAATCTAGTTTTGCTTGTAAATTAAAAAACAAATGTAGACACCTATCTACGATAGGATGATTTCGTAAGGCCGGTGTTTATACTCTCCAAGCTTCCTCCCAGTGGGAATGGAATCGCTAGAGGACGCGACGCGAGTTGTGAAGCGGAGTTCAAATCTGAAAGCACGCGCTGTCAGGGATATACATTGTCTTTTATTATTGTTTCTTCTCTCTTTTGTAGCAACTCATGGCATTTAGTCGCAAGTAATTTATTCTTGGTATGGTATGCCTAGTTAATCGCGATAAAATTATCAACGGGGTCAATCAAAGTACGTAAAGATTTGTGCGCTGCTAAGTTCAAATTGCTAAATAAATACAACTCAGTTTCAACGCATGTATAGTTTAGTTTTATTATATTTAACTAGCTGACCCGGCAAACGTTGTTTTGCCATATAAGTTATTTCTAAGTAGTTTCTTGTGTAGACAAAAAATAACTAACTTATGGTAAGTGTGTAAGGACAAAATTGAAAAAAAAATTAAGAGTATCCTTAGGGATATCACTTAGGGATATGTAAATTAGATAGCAGCCGATTCTCAGACCTACTGAATATGCATATAAATATAGGTAAAAATCGGTAAAGCCGTTTCCGAGGAGTAAGGTAATTAACATTTGGCGTGTAGCACGAGAATTTTATATATATAAAGATATTAAAAATGAATGCAATATGGAGACATATTCTGTTGAGTCGTTTAATCTAACTCCACCTTCTCCCTTCTATACTAAAACCACTCGGGCTGGTTAGAACGCAGTTTTATTGTACCTTCTATACGGACACATGCTAAAAGGTTTTCAAATTTTTACCTTTGTCAAATTATTACAATGTGGAATAACCTACTACCTAGTATATTTCCTTCTTCCTATGATAATGGGTTCTTTAAAAGAAGTGTGATGAGACTTTTAATCAGGCCCGCACGATCACAGCGACTGCACAAACAGCCTCTCGTTTCTTGATAGTTGCAATCGATTTTTGGATTACGCTGCGCTTAACAGTTACGCAGTTACAAAGCATTCACATTGACTACTGCTGTGCTATTGTAAAATATCCCAGTGGTTACTCTTTCATTTTCCTATTTAACAGCATTTATTTTAAAAACATTTTTTCTGTTTAGATTGATTCAGTTATTCCTGGAACTTTATGTAGCTACTATATTATTATGCTGATACAGTCAAAATCTGTTATAACGACATCGAAGGGACTTGTTATATTAACTCGCAAATATCACAACCGGTGATGTTTTCGAAATACGAAGTCCTACAGCATTCTGCCGGGACCTTTGTTCTGAGCCAATATAACCGGTATATTGTTCTAAACGATGTCGCCATAAACGGTTTTGACTGTATTAATTTTACAAACAAATATGATAGGAACATAAAAAATGTGCTATAGCGATAATAATCCAGTGTTTTGCTTCTCCCTTAGATTTAATTTTATATGTACCTTTTGTTCGTCTTCTCATATGATATTTAACTATACACTAGTGACTTTGAAAATGAATCGAAAATTGGAAAAAAAAAAAACTAGTGACTCTAAATGGAAGTTTACTTCGAGTTTTATAAAAGCAATAATTTTAAAGAAAGAACGAAAAACGACCTATTTTTAAACAGGAAAGTTTTATTTCCAGCCCAGAATTTAATCAAGAAATAATTGTAAGATTAAAATCTATAATTTGTTTTGATTATATGAGGACGCATTATTTTTGGTACCTATTTATATATGTAATAGCAAAATTGAGTTAAATTAAGCTTGTCAACAAATAATAAAAGATATAAACCAAAAACAAAAATTCTGTTTGATCCTTTGTAGTAAATCCCTTTGTGATCTTTTATTTCCAGCTATCAATCAAGTCAGGATACCTAAATATACCCCAATCAAGTGGACAGTCGATTTTCGCTACGTAAAAGGTATTTCATGACAACTATAACCCTATTCGTTTTTCTTCCAAACATTCTGTGTAGTTAATAAGGTTGTCTTTATTAACATTTTTATTTCTCCTCGATTCTTTCTTTATAGTGTTTTGATCTAAATATTTGCTATCGAATACATAAATACAAATTGTTGTTTTGAATTAATGATGAGTAACAAAGTCTTATGTTCGCAAACCTATTTTATTATCTCTAGATACAATTTGGCTCCAATGTCGTATGACATTGTTCTTATCAGTTAGTAATACTGGTTTTATAGTTCAATTTGTAAATGTGTGCCACATTACTGATAAAATAACCATTCCCAGGCATAGAGCTTTAGGCTACATGTACGCGCTATCGAATTCTGATTACTTGAACTGCTTCAACTAGTTTGGCGTGGATCCAAGTTAGTTTCATGACCCACTATATTAGTTCAGCTCACGCATAGCTTCTTTACTTCTTTTAGTATTTCTTACACCTGAGACAATTTATACTTCAAAGAAGTAGTTTTTGAACATGATTATCTGCTACGAATGGATACATTTCATGTGGCCAAGGATTTTACTATCAAGAAGGTAACAATCGACTACTCGTAGATTTTTTTTTCGACAGGATATGGTTTCATGGCCAGGAAAGACCTTCGCAACTAAACCGGGCGAGAGGGCTAATACTGAGGTGCTCAGCCGGCAAATTTATGGGTACCGACCTCAATTTCGATTGCCAGCCAAAATGTGAAATCTAACGGTGATCTACTAGCGTTTCGGAAGCAACTTCCTTGAGAAGAAACGCCGAAAGGAACTCAAGGCTGCGTCGGAGTGATCTGTACCTCGGAGTGTAAACGTACCGGTTAGCGACAGTTGACTGAACTACTCGTAGTATATCCTGAATGTTACATGTATTTACTAAGTTGTTTGTTATCTTTTACAATAATAATATTGTCATCATTATTAGCTCATTTTAGTCCACTTCTGAATATAGATAGACTTTACTTAATAGGTGTCATTGAGTCCAATCTTTGGTCGTTTGGAAAAATAGCATTAAAATAAACAATAAAACGTTAATATACCCTTTTTTTTGGTAACCCGGGGGAAATCCCTAACGGAACGTTATAATACATATGAGTTACGTCCTTTAGTTTAGATCCTGGTATCAAGTAAAAATAATATACGATAATACGTATCTGTATTGAATATTATCTTAGACTAGCTGATCCGGCAAACGTTGTTTTCCTATATAAGGTTTTGTAATATCTTCTAAGATGTCCATTGAAATTAAGTGATGTCAAAGACAATTTTGTTCACAATTAAATACTCTTAATCAACAACACATTTATTTGGATAAAGGTTTATATTATTACGTTGATACAACTCTTAACAAATAATGCATCAATTTCGACCAATTTTGATTACCATAAAAACGGTTCTAGTGAGTTAATCTTAAAAGATAGACATATACTGTTGCAGACATTTTTTTAGATCATTTTAAGAGGAATAATTCTTTCATACATATATTTTTCGTATCTTGAACCGTTTTCGCAGCGCACGCAATGGAAGCCCTTAAGGACGGATAATTTTCCCCGTTTCTTTCACATTTTTCATCATTTCTTTGCTCCTAATAGTTGTATCGTGATGTTATATAGCCTAAAGCCTTCCTCGATAAATGGTCTATTCAACACAAAAATAATTTTTCGATTCGAACCAGTAGTTCCTGAGATTAGCGCGTTCAAACAAACAAACAAACAAACAAACAAACTCTTCAGCTTTATAATATTAGTATAGATAATAAGAGGAACTAATAAATATCCTTTTAAAGGAGAATTTTAGTAAGAACACATGACAATAGGTATTATAAACTCTTCAAGCAGAGTTACAGTAAAATATTTCCCAAAAACCACCCGCTTTAGATATATGCGGACCCGTCTTCAGGAATTCACCGCAAGCTTTGGCGAGTATCCAATGAGTTCCTGTGGGACAGCTCCTTATAAATAGCCACGTTGTATGTGCTATTGGATCTAACTGGATTTAGGGTCTTGAATCTATTGATGGTTCGGAGCCGGTATTCGTGGTTCGGAGTAATATTGAATTTAAAGTATGTAGAATGAAGATATTAAAAATCTTGCTTTTTAAAGAGATGGTTTATGGGACCAATCTGGTAAAAATCAATTTAAACTATATGCGACATATTTTGAATGTAATTTGATTTGAATCTGTATATCTAGTCAGTGGGATATACAGATTGCATCGTCTAGCCACTGTTTATTGACTTGTCCGACGATGATACATTTAAATAACTTCTCACGTTTTGGCGATCGTCATCCTTTGTGGACTATATTTTATTCTCAAGTGTAGTATAGTCACTTTATCGAGACATATAATATAAATATATCCTTTAAAATTAACCCTATCTGTAAGTAACAAAAACCATGTAAAATTCACGTATATTTGTTTCGTCCTTGCTGAGTTGTTTTTACTAAGGCACAGCTTAGGGCTTGGAAAATTAAGACAATATATAATATTATTATTACCTTATAGTTAATTTTTTTTTGTTATATTTAATTAAGGAATTATAACTCAAAGATTGCTTTAACATTCAATACAGTTAGAAAATAATGCGACTAATGCCTAAATATAAGTAATCTCATTAGTAATAATACGTTTCTTATTATCTTAGTAGCGGAATTAGCTTTAAGCTTGTCACCGACTGGTCATAATCCCTACAAGTTACGACTCACGTAACTGGCGTTCTTCAGGCGACGTTTCGTAATAAACGTGTAACATTATGTGTTGGCAGGCTTATCTAGAAGTGACAGACGCCTCACACCGCAAGCAAGGCTCAGCATAGCCTTAAGCCCAACCGCGGCTTGAGTCTGCCTCACTTAACACTGCGTTTGTATTATGTGACGTGCATGTATCGCTTAGATGTTCGCTAGCCTTATTTTGATAAATTTTTGATGCTGATATTATGGATATACTAATAGACATATTGTAATCTTCTTGCATATCGTAGGTAAGCCCAGATACCTTTTGACCTGGTATATTCAGGCCAACAAGGCGTTCTTTATCATTTTTTTACTACACTGTACTTACCATCCAATAGTGTAGTTATATTTAGGAGACAACGAGCACAATCATTGTCCACTAAAATAGTTATAGTTTATAGTTACATTGAAAAGCTGCTACATAGATTATCATGGTAAGTTTGATATAATAGTTGCTGTAATCAACCGGCTTGTACATATGCTTCCTTACGCCTTGTGTTAAAAATCCCATATCATAGGAGGACCGGGATGCATCAATTGGAGTATTGTTGGAAGGTGAATATATATATATATATATATATATATATATATTATTTATAGGCGAACGCTCGACCTCAATCACACATGGTGGAAGGTGAAGATGAGTACGATAGTGAACCGCGTCCGCCCAACAAATGCCTATTCACTCTTCTCTTGAAGACTCCTAGATCATAAGATCGCGGATATATGACCGCTGTAAGCATATTCCACTCCTTAGTTGTTTGCATGACGAAATATAAACGAATTGCAAGTTTTCATAAAGATTTTGAAGTGTTGATTATATTTTCGTACATTTTCTTGATTAACTGACTGACCACTTTAGTAATCATTGATAAGATATCAAATCCAGTTATATTAAAAAAAAAAACATGCTTAATAATTATATCTTCCTTGTTGTTACAATGCTGTTGACAAATTTAATAAATTGTCGCTTAACGTTAATTTATGTAAAACGTCGTGAAAGTTACATTCCGAGACATGAATGGAAAACTCTTTTGAAATAATTTGAAAGGCCGAAGAGCCGGGGCATTGCGGACAAACAACGACAAAAGTACATCGTAAACAATAAAGTTGTAAGAAGTTAAACAGCATTAGGCATTCGCAGGGCGTTTGGGGCTTCCAGTTTTCGAGTCACGGATTGTTAAATGAAATAAGAATCTATCATAATTTGCTGCGATGAAATCGGACTCGTCTGGGAGGGGATTACGAGAGATTGACGGTATTCCGCGGCACCGTAATTAAATTCAACTTGTTGTCGGTTCAGCAATTTGGTATTATGCGAATGTCAGTTGATTTGTACTGACGTGACGCGAAGAGTTCGGTTGCTCTTGTTTGCAATTAAACTGATTCATGAATAATCTACGCCAAATATTATAGGAAGGACCAGTACATTACGATTGGAAGAATAAAAATCCAGAATGACAATATAATTCATTGTATTACAAAAGTTCGTTGTACCTATTCAAATAAATACATGAGTATAGCCGATGTACTAGCCTATACTCTTATAAAGTAATAAAAATAGGCGTTACTTGTAATAAATTGTTAATAAAAAAAATATATAAGCGGTTTGTAAAGCAGGATCTATATAAAGAAGAATTTAGATTACTTCGTTATCGAAATAAGGCCTAAAAACTTTCCGGTATGTTAAAATTGTGCCAACATAACGACGGTAATTGTTAATTGAAACTGATCCATTAGTAATCTATTTATGTATCTATTTATAGTATTTTATACTAGAATGTAACTCAATGCATGTCATAGGTAGAATATATAAAGATAAAATTTATTCATACTTAAAGTGTGCACTTTTCTTTAAACTTATAATATTACATTAGAGATTTACTGCTATTGTACTACGACGTTAATTCATTCAATACGAACAGATTATGTACGAGAATGTCTCTATCTTAGCATCTGCATAAAGCCTTGACTAATTAGCAGCAAGCTTTGAGACTAGATGGGTTTAAGATGAAACGGAGGTCGGCACGAAATTCTATAGCTACAGATGTCAATACGATTTTAATTGGTACCGACTGTCAAAGCTGTTATAGGTTCAATAATTTATTACATCTCGATCTCTATTGCTATAGCATTTATCATACAATTTGATTCGTAAAAAAAAACAGTTAACCTACAAGAAATAAAAGCACTAATATGTTATAAGTATACAAAGTCTCTTATTTAAATAGGACAATATGGAGAAGTTCTAAACTACAAGAGATATGACATACGGTCTTTGGAAGCTTGAGCACTTTCGCTCCGAAAATATAATTGATATCAATAAAATTTTGATCCAGCGTGAAGTTTTGACAAACCGTTACAAAATTGATCAAAACCTTTTTTGCAGAAATGAATTCAATTTTATTTTTAGGACCAATATTTTTATAGCTTAAAAAAAGTGAACAGCGAAATTTTGTTAAATTCAATGATAACTCATTTCATATATTTTCTACAATTCTAAATTATTGCTTACAAGGGTGAAAATCTGAATAAAAAAATTACTAGGGTACTTACTAGAGTAAATATTAAATTTTTTGCACAAAACAATAATAGTCGTCAGCTTACAAAATTATAATTACAAAATAAACGATAAAAGAATCCGTCTATTCCTAATTAGCAATCAGAGATAAAAGTAATTTTGGATAAATAAAATATTGTTTTAGTTCAAGATTGTCAATTATTTTGCAATTTAATGAAGATTTATCATGTTAGGAGCCCAAATTAGTTAAATAAAATATTAATACATTCTGTATTTGGTGAATAGACTTTAGCATTTAAGACTTGAGTATTTGCCAATGTATTTATTAAAATAATTTAAGAAATCGTCATTATATGGTAAAATAATTGACAATCGTAAACTAAAATAACATTATACTCTTACAAAATTATGACAATCACTGACTGCTAATTAGCAAAAGAAACGTTGGTTTATGTATAATTTTGTAATAATTATATTATAAACGGCGACTATTATTGTATTGAACGAATATTACAGTACCCATAAATAAATATATGAACATTTCTCTAGAAAATCTATGATGAAAATATAGTTTGTCTTTGAATAACTTTCGCCGTTTATATTTTTTAAACCCTACAATATAATGATTCTGTATTGAAACTTAGATAAATTCTGCAAAAACATTTTTGACTAATTTCATAATTTTTGATGATTGACGAAAAATTTTAATAATGTAAATTAATAGAGTTTTCTAAGATCGTATTATTGCATTTCTTGTAATTTAGAATTTTCCCAATTCCAAGTTAAAAAAACACACTGAATAACACCTCATTTTGTCAAAGCTAAATATTCTATCAAATATAGGTCTCAAAATAAAACAAGGACCATAATTTGATTCTAATACCTAATTAAATATTGAAATTGTCTTCGTTTTCACTGTTTGTAAATGTGATTAATCCTTTCGAGGACAGAATAGAATTGACTCAGCAAGGAAAGAGCGCACCGCGTGTCTCGATCGAATTATAAAGGAATGAAAATATCCCAATTCTAGGGATCTTCGTAATTGCTTGATTAATTATTAGCTAGGGAGGCTGGATGGGGTTAAAACGAGACGAGGGTTGACCCAAAAGTCTACAACGAACGACATCAATAAGCTTTAATTGGCACCGACCATCACAGCTCAATGGCCCAATTAGCGATATCTGTACCAATCTCCGACGGCGGGCAAGCTAGCTAGTTTACAGTTCTGTCGGTTTAGATTAGATCCTCAGCAAGCTGTCAGATATCTATTTCATTCTCAGAATTATTAAACAACAAACAGTAGCTTTTGTCGTTTATTTGTCGACGAAGTGTTTGTTTCACGAAATCACACAAAATTTTTAAAAATTCAGCATCTTTTATTTTCCTTTTATCTTAAATAAAATTTAAAAAGCAAATATATTATAATAAAATATTATTATGAATACAGGTAATAACTTAATTAAAAACATCAAATATATTCTTCAGGCTTTCCTAGAAATCTGAATATAAAAATATTTTAAGAACAACAAGATTTAAGGAACCTAAGCAGATATGATTACTTTATACCCTAATCTAAGATTATTAATATGTCTAGATGGATGTAGAGACGAACAACGGATACAACAACAACAACATACAACAACATGATACAACGGCGAAGCAAAAAAGAGGGTTATTGAATTCTTTACAATAGTCGTCCTCACTAACTTTATCCTATTATCAATATTTTTTTTGTTAGGAGCTAAAAATCATCGCAAAAATTTAGAAATAACAATATTAGATTATGGATATGTGTATTGATATCTGCTTATGTCTCCAATATATTATTTTTATAATAATTATATAATATAACATACTGTTTGTTTTGCTTTAATATCTTATTTGAATGAAAAAACAGGATTTATTTGGCTCACAATAGTACAAAAAATACAGAAGGATACAATCAAGATACAAAACAACAAAAGCAAAACCTCCTTGATACATATATTATATTTATGTCGAACAATGAAAAGTACTTAGAAAAATTCTCTAAATTTCGGAGACTTTGTAAAAACTGGTAACACTAAGCTTCTAGAAAAAGGTTAAAATATTGTATTTAAACTTTTTTTTATTAGAGACAATATTTTCTCAACATATTTATATAATATGATCATTAGACAAGCCTCGGTCTTTCTTATGTTGTTTTTACAGAATCTAACAGGATGACACGCCATAATACAATTTATTTTATGAACAAAATATGACGGCCCTCCTCATTGTCAGCTGTCGTTTATGGAAAGCATTGTATGTGATATAACTGTTCAATTCATTAAATATCTATGCGGCTTAGGCTCTGTCTGGACATGTTTATAATCTAAGATCATTATACAAAATATACAAAAATTACTAAATATATGTGTATTGTACGTAAAATAAGAAATTGACGTTCCAATGTTTAAATGCCTTCAGCATAGCCAGAGATTTATAAAGATGGGTTTATGTTTAAAAATGTGCTATAAAGGAGCAAGAGAATGGGAAATAGGTACAAGGGTTGTGTCATCTTGGCGCGCCCTCGCTCATCGTGACTGAGGATGCGTCCCCTTCGCTTACCCCTCTTTTGTTGATATTCGACTGACCTACAAACACCATTCCTGCTCTCGTCCCGAACTTTCGGGTATTTCGTATTACATTTCTACAATTCACTATAACGTTTAACAACTAATTCTTTCTAAATATTTTATGTGTATATACAATTTTTGTTCTTGTAAATCAAATATTAATTTAAGTAAGCGAAGACTAAATCAACTTTCCTCCTTTTCACAGAGGAGGTCCTTAGAGTGAAAGAGGAGGCGGAGCGTGAGCGAAAGAGGCAGGCTTCATCTTCCCTGTCCTTTCCGCCCCTCCGTCGCCCTCGCCGTACTGGACGCAGGAGGGAAGCCTACTCAAGGCACTTCCCTCCTTAACGGATTAACACCTGGGCGGCGCACTTGAGGGAGTGCGTCGCCCAACATTTTCAAGGCGAGAGCGGTGCGCGATGTGTTCCCGCTCACCGCTCGAAGAAACTGAAGGAGAGCGGAATGGTGCCTAGGGGCCTTCCATCAATAGGCCAGACGTCGCCGGGCGCTGAGGAAGCTGGCACAGCCTTGCCCTTGGCCCCGGCAAACGGGAGAAGGAATACCCCGGGGGTTTTAGTCGGTGCGACTCCGACACACCGGGGGGTGACCCTCATCATCCCCTGACGGCCCATAACGGGTTTCCCCCGAGTTAAAAAAAAAAAAAAAAAAGACTAAATCAACTTTATATCAAATCTAAGTGAAACAATGTTCGCTATGAAAATACTTGCTGTAATAAGTGTTCAAGTGTTTTGGATACCACACATAGTTTTATTGATAAATTGATGAATAATATTTAAAATTTAAATAGTATACTTTGTTTTAAGGTTACATGTCTTCTGTTATGTAACTTGTATAAAAAATCTTAAGGTAAAATTAACACACAAAATTAACACAGTACACTCTTTAAATTATGTAAACAGTATGTCTAGGTCTTGTCAATCCAAAGCTCTATTAATAAAGGAAAATTGTAGTTTTCCTAGGCTAAGCTTGAGACAAAATATTCCTATCTAGGAATTAACATGTCTCTGCCGGTCAGTCACACAAAACGTGTGGTTGTTTTTTTTGTGTCAAAACCTCTACCAGATCGTTTATACGGTCAATGTAAAAATAAAGTATAATATATTGTGTTAGTTCATTAAAAGTGAATAAATTATAGTATCACGGAAATTGTTTTGTTTAAAAGTTATTTCGTAATAAAAAAAAAGATATTCCATCGTATCAGTTGAATGCCAAAAGATACTTCTGTATTCTCTGTATAGATCTGTATTCGATAGGGAATATACAATATATCAAAAGAAGCGGTTGGATTCGACGCTGCGTGACTTGATAGAAAAAGGCGGAAATTAAACACTCACAGCCTTTTAGTGTTTGTCTTATATTACACTGTAGGTACTTTGTCTCTTAACTGGCCGTATGGTATTTCTTTTTTATTTAATCTAATGTATATAACAATTATATATAATTCTTATAAAAAATTGGGTATCTTGAGAGTTCTTTATATCTATTTGTTATATAATCCAATAATAGCGGAATTAAAAACCATATGGCATGCATCGTTACGAGTAAGTTTCCTTTCTATTATCTTCTTAATTGTAATTTGTAAAAGCTTCTTTAAGGTTTGCTCTGTGTATTTGTTCGTACAAATATTTCACGTTTTTATTTATGAAAGTTAAAAGATAAGATTGTAATTATATAGCATCATTGTATTACATTATTTGTCAGATTTTCAATAATTTGATTAGTAGACAAATTCATGTATATGGCCTACTCGTTTGATTAAAAATTTTAAATTGCGATCTGAACGAGTGTAGTTTTCTGATTACTTAAGAGTACGGCGTTGTAAGTGCCAATTAAGCGTGTTTACGAAAGCCTCTATCGGCAAATATTTACCAACCCGTTACGTAACTACCTGCAAAGGATCCTTTGCTTTCAGTAATAAAATACACAGATTTTTTTATGAATTTGCGTTGAGAGAAAAAATGTTTGATTGAAAGAAACTTTTATTTAAGAACATTTACATTATCGAATAGTCGAGTAATATATTAAAAATTCATATATAAACTCTTGCTTATAGATATTTTATAAATACTTTGAATCTGCGTGGAAAGAGGAATAATATGCAAGTTAAAATAATTGTATAAATGTATAATTTTCTTGGTAAAGGGTACAAATATCTCATTATAATAAATATTCTAGAAGTTTTGGTTATATTCAAGTTCAACTTTCAGTTTCTGAATGTGGTGGGCTGGTAGATAAAGGGCCCGATTGCCATGCGCAGAAACGCGAAAGCTGTAGGTTCGAATCCCGGCACATTCTCTTGTGTTTTTTCACATTAAGTACGGAATTAGGCACTACATGCTCAAGGAATACATCGTGAGGAAGCCCGCATGGGATCTAATAGAAATGTCATGTGTACCAGTGTTGTAAGAACGGTCAACAGCTGCGCTACTGATCATGTTGGGCACGGCACATAAGCCCAAAGTGGATACAGCCACTAATGTATTTCTTCTCACCCTGAAAGGGATAATAGTGTAATGATATATCTATTATTACTATAACTCTTAGTTCGTATTTTAAGATCAATCTTGTCATATACTAGTCACGCCAAAAGGTGCAACTCCAGAACAGCAATAAAATTAATAATGTAAACGTACCGAATCCCCAACGCCACCTGGCGAACATTTTTCATTCTTATATTATTAACGTTCTCGCATTTAAACCAAACTCCGCATCGCATTCTTTTTAAACTAATAACATCGCATCGCATCCTTCTTCATTATAATCGCATATTAATCCTTTCACACTCGCAACACACAACACAACTTCTCAAAAACCATACTCCACATTCGCGTTAACAAACATACATAGTGAGTGGTTGTAAAGTGCCTGGAATACCGCTGCTCGGTAAGTACTTGATTTGTCTCAAATTATCGCAATCTTATTTATTATAAATTATCCCGCCTACGAGGGTGCATTTTGTGCAACGGCATAAGTTAAGGCTTATCCCGGCCCGCGTATATACATTTCACCGAAATATAAAAGATAAAAAAGTCGTTTAGGCTATGAAGGGAAAATATAAAATTTCACTTATAGTAAACAATTTTTTTTTATTTTTAACAATAATAATAATCACATTAAAGGATTTTTTAAAACGCTTATCTGAGTACAGACCTGAATTTTAGAAATGATAGAGAAAATAATAATAATATAGAAGACCGTTCCTTTAAGGTCGGTTTGGAAAGGCCTGAAGACAAATAGAGGCATAATCACGGCCGACCGACCGCCGTGTGCCGGAAACTGACCGGAAAAACGACGTCCGACGAGACGTGCCCTAGTTTTGAATTCAGAAAATATACAGTCACGAGGCCCCTTTGAAGTTCTTTTATCAATCGGATCGAAATTATATATATATTTTTATGATTACTTAAGATTAATGACAAAATGATTTAAATTATTTATTTACTAAATGGTGTCCCTGCGCTACAGATTATGAGTTTGAACCCAACACGGAACTAATAATAGATCTATATGACCTATAGTGAGCCTACAAATAGTTTTCTCGGTTCTAGGTATTTAATAGCACTTGTGAGACACGACTTAATTCTACTATAGAACATGTTTTTCAAATGAGCCTCAAAATATTTGATAAATTTTAGCAGGAAGGAGAATAAGATAATCATCATCTGTGTTCATTTGTGTGAATGCGCATCGTGCTGAATTGACCGGAACCATAGGTTCTTTTATCTCTAGTCGATAGCGATAACACAAGATTTGTCATAAAACAAACAAAAGAAGAAGTGCTACCAATTATGGTATTGATAAATAATAATATGATGACAATAGAACGTGATTAATACAGAATCTAGCTATGCTAATAATCTAGGGGGTGGACTTTTATTGATGACTGTAATATTTTTCCGTACGCGCAAATAAAGAATGACATCATAATATTTTTTAACAATTACATACATTGACCTAATCCCAAATTAAGCTTGTGCTATAGGTTCTAGACAAAGGTATACATACTTAAATAAATATACACAAACATGACTCGTGACAAACTCATCTTTCATCAGAGAAAAGTGTATCACTACCGGGACTCGAAACCAGGACCTTAGCATTGTAAGTAGGGTCGCTACAAACTGCGCTATTAAGCCGTCTAATATAGAATCTAAGAATCTAATATAGAATTCGTAATACTGTGATTTGTTCTGCAAACTTAAAAGGATATTGGTCCATTTGCTTATTTTATACAACGTTTTTAAAATAAGTTGTAGTAACTTACTTGACATTGCTGCGGCCCTTGTCGGTTGGGTGATGCAGGTTTGGGCCTGACCTTTTTCAGCGATAACGGTGGTTTCGTTTCCAAGCCGGTGAGGGCCACCTTCACCGTCGCGATTCCGCTCACCACACCGCTCGATGACGAAGATGTTGTACACTCTGTTTACAACAAAAAATCTCATTTGAGACATATTTATCTCTTATAATTTAAGTGCAAACTCTGGACTTTAATCACTCCTGACGAAAAAGAGGCCGTGAATCGAACGAGTTTGTCCGAAAATAGCTTATTTATTATTCTCTTATATGTACTTAATTAATTGAAGTTCAAATCATTACCAATTTGAAGTTTTCTATATAATCATTAATATTATTGTAAAAAAAAAATTATAATGATTTAGAAATAAACTTTAATTTGCTTCTTTTTTTTTCTTAACCCGGGGGAAACCCTTTATGGGCCGTCAGGGGACGATGAGGGTCACCCCCCGTTGTGTCGGAGTCGCACCGACTAAAACCCCCGGGGTGTTCCTTCTCCCGTTTGCCGGGGCCAAGGGCAAGGCTGTGCCAGCTTACTCAGCACCCGGCGACGTCTGGCCTATTGAGGGAAGGCCCCTGGACACCATTCCGCTCTACTTCATTTTCTTTGAGCGGTGCGCGGGAACACATCGCGCACCGCTCTCGCCTTGGAAATGTTGGGCGACGCACTCCCTCAAGTGCGCCGCCCAGGCGTCAATCCGTTAGGGAGGGAAGTGCCTTGAGTAGGCTTCCCTCCTTCGTCCATGTTAGATGTAGGTATAGTAATAAGATCTTGTAACGATAATCTGTACGCGCGGTGCGCGGGCAGTTATAAAATAAACGTGCTAGTGTCAGTATATGTTCTTTTATTTACGCAAATAACAGTGGCGACGGGACGACCACGCTTATACTATAGTGATGGCTAATATACCAATTGGGACTATAAGTGTTTTTAACCATGAAGAGCAAGAATGGACCTTATACAGAGACCGATTGGAACAATGGTTTTTTGCAAATAATATAACGGATGACACCGACAAATCCGGCACAAAACGGAGGGCCGTTTTATTAAGTAGTTTAGCTGAAGCTACCTACAGACTCACGCGGGACTTGGCACTCCCAGAAAATGTTGGCACATTAGCTTACCGGGTAGTGGTGAAGTTGCTGGATGGCCATTTTTATAAAAAAACATGCAGTTTCGCGGAAAGGAATAAATTCCACAGTGCGGTACAGAATGCCACAGAACCTTTTACTGCCTGGGCGGCGCGAGTGAGGGGCTTAGCAATAAACTGTGGATTCCAGACCACTATCCTCAACGAGATACTGAGAGACCGTTTTGTGTTGGGTATGACAGCAGGGCCTGAGAGAGATAGACTATTCAGTGAAAGTCTCGATGATTTATCATTAGAAAGGGCGTTGCAATTGGCGGAAAATATTCGATCTGCTCGGGAAGGAGCTCGCCAATGTAACCCAGAGATTATCGACTCCCCTGCCTCAACAGGCTTGCACGACGTTCACAAGGTGTCAGCGGCCACCAGCACTGCTAGTTCCGGACAACGACGTCGTTATTATGAATCACAGGGTTCCAGCAGCAAACCTCGAGTTCAGGATTCATCGTACGGCTGTGGCGTTTGTGGTCAAAGCGGTCATAGTAGTAATCGTTGTAGGTTTAAAAACTATACTTGCAAAAATTGTGGACATAGGGGTCATTTACAACGAGTGTGTAAAGCGAGCGAGCATTCTCGTAGAGTGCACTTTTTGGAGTGTTCTGCAGACATGGATGACGTAGGTGATGATGGTAAGTCGTTAGTGTTTAATATCCGTAGTGTGCACGGAGAACCCATGCAGGAAACGATACTAGTGAGTGACGTCCAGCTAAATTTTGAAATTGATTCAGGGTCCGCGGTGACTGTCATATCTGATCGGGACTACACAAAATATTTTTCTAGTCATCCCCTTCAACGGTGTACAAAAGGACTACTAAGTTATACAGGAACAAATATTTACACATTAGGCAAAATTACTTTACCATTCAAATATAAAGGGGAAATAAAAAATATAGACGTGTATATAGTAAAAAAAGGAGGTTGCCCCTTATTAGGACGTGATTTTATGTCGAAGTTTAATTTAGAAATAGGACAAGTCAAGTTTTGCGATATACATTTTGATATAAATAAAATAATAAATCAGTATCCAAATTTATTTTCAGACAAATTAGGGTGTTGCAAGGGAATTAATATAAAATTGGAACTAAAACCGGAATCAAGGCCTAAATTTATTAAAGCGCGTCCAGTACCGTATTATCTTCGCACTAAAATTGAAGAAGAATTAAATCGGTTACAAAAATTAGGTATTATCGAACCCATTTATTTTTCCGATCACGCTAGCCCGGTCGTTCCTGTTTTAAAACCTGACGGAGGTTTAAGATTATGCGCGGATTATTCTTCAACATTGAATAAACAATTATTAGTAGAGAAATATCCCCTCCCGCGTGTAGATGAATTATTCAGTAAACTATATAAAGGAAAATATTTCACAAAATTAGATTTATCTAGTGTTTACAATCAATTACCGTTACATCCGGACTCACAAAGTTATACGTGTATTAATACACATAAAGGATTATATAAGTATACAAGATTAGTATTTGGACTATCTAGTGCACCCGCTATTTTCCAAAGAATTTTAGAAAAAATCCTATCCGGCATAGACGGTGTGTTACAATTTTTAGATGATGTTTTAATAGTGACAGATACCAAAGAACTTCATATCGCTAGGCTTCACGAAGTCTTTACCAGATTGGAAAATGCAGGGCTGGTACTGAGGAAGGACAAGTGTAATTTTTTCGTAGATTCAGTAACATATCTAGGATTTATTATCTATAAAAACGGGGTGCATAAATCACCAGACAAAGTTAGAGCAATACATAAGGCGGAAAGACCAGAAAACATATCCGAATTAAAATCATTTTTAGGTCTTGTTAATTATTATAGGATGTTTGTGAAAAACGCAACCGACGTTTTAAGTCCTTTTTACTGGTTGTTACAGAAAAACCGTAAATGGCAGTGGGAGAAATCACAGGAAGACGCATTTAAATTAATAAAAGAAAACCTATCGTGTGACAATACATTAGCACATTTTAATCCGGATGCAAAAATTATATTAACCGTGGATGCATCACCACACGGCCTGGGCGCAATACTCTCACAAATAGATAGCACCGGTATCGAAAAACCAATTTGTTATGCCTCACGTTCGTTAAATTCAGCAGAAAAACGGTACAGTCAAATCCAAAAGGAGGCCACTGCCATCATTTTTGGAGTCAAAAAGTTTCATTATTACTTATACGGCAGGCATGAGCCTTTTATTTTAAGAACGGACCATAAGCCGCTCATATCTATTTTTAATCCACATAAAGGTGTACCACAAGTGTCTGCAAATAGGTTACAACGTTATGCACTTTTCTTATCCGCTTATAATTATACTATAGAATATGTTAATACTGCATACAACTCTGCCGACTACCTTAGTCGTTCGGTAAGCGAGAATTTGCCCGCCGCGCGCACTGCCGAGACTAATAAGCAACGTGAACGCAGCTGCGATCGCCCCGAGACCGATGCACCGGCCGCCAACAGCGAGTGCGCGCGCACCGATCAAGCTGCGTATGTTCACTTTGTTTGGGCCTCGGATTCAAAACCGATTACGCGAGCGCAACTACAAAACGAAACACATAAAGACATAATATTGTCACAAGTTACCAAATACATATACGAAGGGTGGCCACCAAAATTAAAATTAGATTTAAATTTTAAAAAATACTATGATTGTCGTTTTGAGCTAGCAGTGGAAGATAAATGTTTATTACGTGGTACAAAAGTAGTAATTCCGGATATTTTGAGAAAAACAATAATTAAAGAATTACATAGAGGTCACTTAGGCATTGTCAAAATGAAAGCAGAAGCACGCACGCGATTTTGGTGGCCAGGTATGACTGCTGACTTAGAAGAAGCAGTGGCCACTTGTGATGTCTGCACGCAGCTGAGGCCTAGCCCGCCTCGTGCTGCACTCACACCGTGGCCTTTTCCCTCGGAACCGTGGCACAGGGTTCACTTAGACATATTAGGTCCAATTAATTCAAAAACTTACCTAGTCATTGTAGATGCCTATTCTAAATGGGTAGAAGTATTTGACGTTAGCCGGGGATACGGGTCGAGAATTATTTTAGAAAAAATATGCGAATTAATGGCTAGATTTGGGTTATTTAACACCATTTGTACGGATAATGCCACATGTTTTGTATCAACTGAATTCACAAAATTTTGCACAGAAAATGGTATAAAACACTTGACTTCTCCTATTTATCACCCGGCTAGTAATGGGCAAGCAGAGAGCTACGTGAAAATTATTAAAAGAGCGCTAAAATCAATAATAATTTCGGGGAATAATGACAAAGACTTAAATGTAAAATTAAACGAATTTTTATTTAATTATCGTAATTCAGAACACTCAACAACAAATCGTTCTCCTGCAGAGGTTCTATTCGGAAGGAAACTACGTTGTAGGCTAGATTTGATGCGCCCATCATCACTCTCATCATGCGAGCAGACACTGCCAGCACTAGTTAAGGACAAACAGTCCTTGCAGATTAAATACTATAAGGGTAGAAGGAAAGTTTATTTTTCAATAGGACAATTAGTATTAGTTAAAATTTACCATAATCAATATAAAAAATGGGAAAAGGGAGAGATAGTAAGGAACATGGGGAAAAGTATGTACTTAATTAAATTGATTTGCGATGGAACAGTAATGAAACGGCATAAAAACCAAATTTATGAAATCAAGGAGAGAATACCAGACGAGAATGAAAGAGTTGATGCTAATAATAAGGAGAAGATTCTACGCGAGGATCATAAGCCAAAAGATCAACCCGCTGACAACTCCGCTTTCTTGCCTCAATGGATATTTATGGATAACCCGACTACTATAGAACAATGTACAGACATAAATCCTCAAACACAGCAAGAAGAGAATATTGACAGTGAGCATACGCTACCAGTCTCAGCACCGACTTGCGCAGATGGCAAAGCGGCAACCGCATCAACAAACTCTTGCGAATCAACAGTTGATATCTCTCCAAGATTAAGACCAAAAAAACGTGTAGATTATAAACAGTTTTTTAAATAGTATGTAAAAAAAAAAAGTATATGTATAGAATATTATGTTGGGATTTATTGGTGGAGGGATGTTAGATGTAGGTATAGTAATAAGATCTTGTAACGATAATCTGTACGCGCGGTGCGCGGGCAGTTATAAAATAAACGTGCTAGTGTCAGTATATGTTCTTTTATTTACGCAAATAACAGTCCAGTACGGCGAGGGCGACGGAGGGGTGGAAAGGACAGGGAAGATGAAGCCTGCCTCTCCCGCTCCGCCTCCTCTTTCCCTTTAAGGGCCTCTTCTGTAAAAAGGAGGACCAAACTTTAATTTGCTATGATAATTTATAATGACACTTAATATGAACTTTTCTTTATTTTTGTGGACAATTTATATACATTTTACTTTTATACAACTATAAATGATATGAAATGTAATATATAGCTTGTACGTATATTTTGGTACTATTTTCTATTTAGTTCTAAAAAAATCTTAGTGTTTTGTAATATTAGTTTATTTGTTGTATGTATATAATAACTGGGTTGTACGTATAAATTTATTTAAATCCAGATGAGTTTACTTGTGACGATGTTTTGGATACTATTATGTAATAAATAATAATAATATATCGTCACGCTTTATCCGTTTCGGGGTGAGCAGGGTGGGGAGGGCAAAGAGTATACAGCCACTAATATGTGTAGTATTATGTAATTGAGTTTATACGTAATAAATTGAATTATATCCTGATAATTAACTTTAATATTTATAAACATTTTCCACATAAACTGTATACTGTAATAGTAAAAATGTAAATTTAAATGCATCTACGAACTTCGAATTTTAGATCTAATCATATAGAGAATACAAAACGTGCTCGGATTTCCAATCAAATTTCACAAAATTCTCACTTTTAATTTAATTAAATAAACACACGTGATAGAAAGTGGATACTTGCATATAACCCAGGCATGGATCAGAAGTGTTATCATCGCGCTGCCAACCTCGAAGAAAAAGTTGTACATACCCCTACACTTTTAACAGTTTTAACTCTCTAATTAATCCTTACACACGGTTGGCTATGTGGAATCACTGTGACAGCATTAAAACTACGTTTTAACATATTCTATTTATATATATTTTTTAAATAATAATACATTTTGCAACGTGTAAACTCTTTCTTGGTCTAGAGTTCAATTCTATTCAAGCCTATACTGGCAAAAATCTTAAGAATTGATTAGAACTACAATTACTTATCTTTGATCCAAAATGGCTTTCATAAAAATGCTTACGAATCGTGAATAAATAATTTCTTATAAATACTATAACATAATTTAATTGTACCTTCTCATGAGTATAAAAATAAAATTCTAAGAAATCCAAAAAATATATTACATGATATAATTCTGGTTTCATTAAAAACGCGCTAGATGTTAAAGACGTTCTCAAATAATATCAATGTGAGAAGAAACCTAAAGTTATAATTTATTTAGATTTCGGAGCATTCTGTTTCAAAGAGAAGGGCTTTATATTGAAAATTTCAATCAACATTAATCAATGTCTTACAATAATCCATTGTTTTCGCTTTCATTTTTTTACTGAAGAATAGCAAGAGATGTTGAGACCGTTCTTATATTAATGGATAAATTATAAGAGTACTTATAAGAAATTAAAATACTGCCTGGAGCTATAAAAATAATATATTTTTATGGTTATTATATCTTACTAGTATACAATCAAATAGGTATTGCATATTGACTTCGCGCACATGCACTAGATATATCTATTCTTAATTTTCTTATACTAAAAGGTTATTATAGATATTAAATTATTATTTATATAATAATTCTTTTACTCTATAGTTTACTTATTAATTATAATCACTTAAATTGTGTCGTCTACAAACAAAACAGACTCTAATAATTATCGTAATTTCTCTCTGCCTTATATTATTTCTACATGTTTACATCCTGCTTCTAAGGCCAAGATTTATAGACGCTATTTCGACTTTACTTAGCAAAGTTATTAAAAAATAAATTTAAATTTAAAGTTATTAAAAATAAGTATAGCCATAGCATTCGCAGAGAAGTTCATGCTGACAAAATCGGTGACTAACAAAATCATTTGGCATTCATTGAGTAATATGAATCGTAATGTTTTAATAACGTCTAAGCAAACTTAAAGCTGCGTCTATAAAGCTCAGCCTTAGTGACAGACGTGATATACGAGTCATTTTATCCTTTTAATTAAATACTGCAATTACAAAGTTTCTTATAAAGTCAATAGAAATCGGAATTCATTATTTTAATTTCAATAATTCCTTTTCATTCCTTCAGTTTTTAATAATTAAAAGGATGCGCTGGACTTCAATTACACCTGAAGGAAGATGGAGATGAGACAGAAGACAGAATAATATTCTCTACAGTGTAACCGGTAAATAAAAGCGAGTTAGGCGACTTTATTATCAATTCTCGATACCTATAGCAACTTCAGAAAACGTAATAATCCGGAATCAAAATAATATTAATATACTCAATCGGTTCATTTTTTTTTAATTGTTATCACGCTTTCTGGGTCGATGGAATATACCTTGTCACTTTAAGAAGGCCATTAGTTTATTTATGTTTGCCAAGACCGCATATCCGTCTCGACTGACCGAATCCCACTAATGGAACCGAAGAAAAATGACGCTCGATATTACAAGAAAGGAATTTATGCGCAAAGATATATAAGAAAGAAGTAACCGCTTTTGAGCCATCCGTGTGATGAATAGATAATGTCCCGAAGGAAAAAGATATTCGTTAAAATCTGAAAGTTAGCTTACCCGATTTAATTAAGTTAGCGTTCATGCCTTAGGAATTGTGTCGAAATAACATTTCTTCCGTCGCTCGAATTGACTGAAGTTGGATATTAAAAGAAAGTTTTTATTACGCTGTTTGTTTTAGTAGTGAATTAGAGCAAAAAGTGTTTTACTTGTTAATATCAGTACGAAAAAACAGTAGGTATCAAAATATATTATTGTTAGATTTCAGTCATGAAAACTTGCTGGCTTATATATAGTTTTATCGTAATCGATATTAATAGACACACTTATACTAACAAGTGTTACCATCAATGATGAGTAAATTATTTTACATATAAATCTAGTTTTATCCTTGAGATATCGGGTTTTCGGGGCCAATAGCAATGTCTGTGTCTTTATTAAAGGATCAATATTTAATTAAAATATTCTTAGTTTATTTGTTCTACACTCTAAAGATTTAAGTAAAAGTATAAGGAAATCTATTGATCTATAGGGTCCTCTTAAATGAATAGGCGCTACCATGCAATTAATAGTATTAATTATTATCAATTTAGACCAGAAACAAATCTTTGACATTTTTTATAAAATACCTTTATCGTTTTATTACTTTATATTTTATGAAAAGATTGATTATGTCTACATAAAACATTTGTAGTATATACGTGTAGGTAGGTGTAATGATATTATAAGTTTGCACAAACAGATTAATTGAATGGAGCCTAAAGGCTTAACTTGAGGCAAGAGTGTGCACTTGATGGCCGCTAGCGTTCCGACTAGCAAAACGAGGTCGTGGACGCCTCCCTTGGAACTTGAATTAAGCTTTATTGTTCGCCCAGAAATACTCATATTATGTAAATCATCTCACTTGAACTTTTCGCCATAGTCAGTACATGTGCATTAATTAGAATTTAAAACTTGGACAGGTGTCCGAAGTGGATGGTCCTTTAAATGGTGGAATATTGTGGATATGGAAATTCGGGATCCACTGGGATGTGTGTGCCTTAATTTGGTTAGAATTTCTAAGTAGTTTCTCCTACATTTGTAAAATAATTAAAACAGTTGGACTTTGTTTAATATTTTGTTCTTTGGCTCCCCATTTTGCTTGCTATTGTACTTATAATATTAATATGTTACAATTTACTTTCATTTACGATTGATAGTGATTCTGTCAAAATAAATGTCATTTTTTAATATATATTGTGAAATAGTCAAACCTCGCCTTTTACTTTAAAGTTTTTCAACTTCTTGAACTTCCTATGTAATAGTTGCTGAAAGTAAGGTGGAAACTCAATAGCTTAAAAAAAAGGATGAGTAGTGAAAAAAAATGTACAAAAACAAAATATATGTTACAACCATTAACACTCACATTAAGTGGATTATAACGAGATAATATATTATTGTGTTTTTATTATTTAACATAAAATACGGGTGAAACATACCCTTGTCCCTTATAATCAAATGAAGTATTAGTTTCAAGAATGTATTAAATGGTTTATGATTATTTTCCCAAAAAAAAAGGTTTTTAATAAATTCTTTGGTAACTGTAAGCCATGAGAATTTAATATTGTAAATTAGGTGTTCCCTTGACATTTCTTGACTTTTCCCAACTCTTGGCATACTTCGATTATCTTATTTCATTATGATATCAAGCTATTTGACCTGTGTATTTAATTAATGCATAATAAAGTACTGCTGGTCAATATTACCGTTAAATAAACAAGCTTAATTTAATTATTTTATATTGGTACTCTATGCAAAGCGCTTTTGAATTTCAAAGAGAGTGAATACCTTGCAGCGTTTCTATTCGTGTATTTTATTACCCTCAGTTTACTTTAGGGCGAGTTTACTTTGCAGTCCTTTTATATGGTTGTTAAAGTTGGAAAGTTAATAAGAGTGTTCTCTTGAGTTTTACTTAAATTTTCTAATGACTGCAGCAAGGTATAAAATCAAGTACGATTAAGAAGTGGCACGTATTTGTTAATAGTCCCTGCGATAATGCTGGTCTGCATGCTTCGATAAATAACCAGTCCTCATAGGATGATGGAGACATGCTCGCCGGAAGAAAATTTTTACAATTCAATGACATAGAAGAAATCTATATAAATTTATCTATATAAATTCTTAGTTCTATCCGAAACTAAATTTCTAATGTAATTATGGCTTCAAAAACCATCTCGTATGCTCTAGTACTTTCTTTTATATTCTAGAAGTTATGACCTAATAATACTTGTAATTAGTAGGAAATAAATGAGGTATCTAATTGAAATTATGGATGCAGCGAATTTTTACTATAGCTGTTCGATTTGTAGGATGCAGGGTGTCATTTAGCAACAATGGTGCATCATGTTCGTGATCATTGATGGTTGAAGTTCAGATTATTTATAGTTAGTAAGTATATATAAGCACACAACTAATGTGAAAGCCAATTAATAACAGGCGGCGGCTTCGGACTTCCACGAAATTTCATGAAATATCTCGTGCAATTATTTCGTTGATTCGCTATATGTTTAAAATTTATGTTTAACTGTAAATGTAGTTACTGTTAATATCATTGATATGTGATATGAAAAGTGTTTTTGGAAATAACAAACTATTTGCTATAATGAATAGTGACTAAGTTGCGTTCGATACTGTTTAGTGTATGTAGCCCAAAGAGCCCAAAGCTGTGCCTGTTCCATATTTCAACTATAAGTAAAATGGGTAATTTCAATTTATCTCAAGTAACACCGTACGATCTAGGTTAATATTTATAGACGCTGCTTTGACTTTGCTTATACTAACAAACAAGATAAATACTAAAAAATATGTTATTTAATTAATAAGTATATGATAGGTAAATTACCGTTTTTCTCAGCTTGGACTTGGCTCTATAAATACTTCAGTTATACTCAAGTGCTTTTTATTTGTTTGGCTAGCTATTTAGTTCGCTAGTGCGTAGCGTCTATAAACCTGTGTCTTATTCACCATACGTCTGCCTTGTACAACACTCCTGCAAACTATTAACTAATTTCTACCAAACTTTTCATATAATTCTAAAGAGTATCATTAATGTATCATCGGAAAGATTTTTGAATATACCAGTGGAAGATCCTGGAGGAGGAGCAGGAACACCTGAGCCGCTCATAAACCTATCAACGAGATGAGTTAATAACGGAATATGTTCTTACTCTGAACTAGTCGAACATTATCCAAGAGTACGTATTCAAATATTTCTTAATGATTAATTTAAAGAACCTAGCAACATATTAATATGACGAAGGGAACATGTTCGCCGGATGATTATTCCACAGTTCTACGTCGCGGAAAAGTACGAGTTCGAAAACCTTTTAGTTCTTGCCAAAATGGAAGTTACCATGTAACGGTGGCTTCGTAATCTAACGAACGTGATCTTGCTTCTATTATAACACATAATTATACCTAACAATATCAAACTTGGTATTAGTTATGTACTATATATATATTTCTATATATTTACCACGAAAGTTTACAAAATAAATAAATAGAAGTATTTAAACATTCTTTATTATAGCCAGGACGACAGGCAATACCCGTTGTCAATCTTTAATCGTTTATCGCGGTTTAAAAGGGGATCATTCGGTGCCATAAAATAAATATCTCATCATAAAACATTTACGACGATAAAATTGCAACTGTAACCGTGAACTTAATTGGCTGGATGAATTTTATTTGTGATAATAAAGATAATCTAGCTAATATGTTTATTTATTTCAGCTATATTATGGGATAAAATATTTTTTAGTAAATTTGTTAAATATTTGAGATTTGGATTACTTTATCGATAACAAGATTAGTTTTTTTTTAATAAAAAAAACTTAATATATAGAACTAAAATGAAAGTGGTTTTGGTGGCATAGTGAATAAGAAACCAATACCCATCCGCGACAACGTGAATGGTCGTAAGTACGAATGCCGACACGAACCTCTGAATTTTTCTAGATTAATTACGGGCCTAGGCACTGCATGCTCACTGGTGAAGTTAAACTTCGTGAGGTAACTCGCACGGGATCTAATATAAACGTCACGTGTTAAGTTTCTAGAGAACGGTGATTAGTTGCGCTACTAGTCGCGTATGACACGACATAAAAGCGCTTAATGTAGCTTTGCCCACCCTGGAAAAAGCCCAGTACATTTTTTTTTTGTTATCCCGGTGGATATCCCTTCGGACCGTCAGGGAAGTGGGGAGGGCCATTCCCTCGGTATGTGGGACTTGCACCGACTAAAACCACCGGGGTGCTAACGCTTTCCTTTTTTCAGCTTCGCCGGGCCTGTGTATCCGTATACTTCCTTCAGACCCGGCGAGAGACTGGCCTTGACAGGCCTCCTCCCTGTGAGGGGGTCAGTTGTTACTCCCTCACTACCAATCAATGAGGCGTCGTGTGGGCACACACATGACGCCTTGTCCTCTCTGCCGCATGGCGGACGCCCTCAACGTCCACTGCCCGGAAGAGCCCAGTACAAGGGTTTGCCAAGTCCAAGTTCAGTGTAACGGTGACTTACCAAATACTTTGATATTAATTAAATAATATAACTTGTAATTATTTTTTTAATACTAGCACAACAGAGTGACTACACTGCACTTGATGAAAAGTCCACAGTAGTCTAAGAACAGCAACGATCGCCAAGGGACGAAAATCCATTGACAGTCGCCATCGCCATGTCAGCCCGCATATAACATGTTGGAAAGTCCTAGTCTCTCTAGTTTGAGCAAAGCTTAAGTAAAGTCAATGTGGCGTCTATAAATCTCAGCCTCAGTGACGGAGAACGTAATCCATCTGGAGCAACGTTTTTTTTTTAACACTGACTCGACATAGTGACTACAGAGTACCTGATGGTAAGTACAGTGTAGTCCAAAAACGAAAGCGACTATCAAAGGATGAAAATCCATTGATAGTCTACATCATCATGTCGGCCCACATATACCACGACTGAAGGTCTCTAGGTATATGAGCTACTGGACATACACAAGCTGATCCCGAAACGCGACAAGCCGAAACTGGTCACTATGACGGGCTTTACACCCATGTACTGTGGCCGCGATCCAGACGGGCACTGACGCCCTACCACCTCGCTGCTGCTCGTTTAGCACCACCCAGGAGTCACGTGTAGAGAAACTAGGGTAAAGCCTACGGACGCGAGCAACTTGACTCCCAAAAAAAAAACAACAAAAACGAAAAATCAAATCGAAATCGTCAAATTATTCTCAGGTATAATTACCGATAAAATAAACCAAAAAAATGACGATTCTTCGTTTAGAATTCTGTGTATGTAACAAATATGAAAGGCCTTTGTATTTATTGATTTTATACATTAATTATTCTACTACCTATGATACAATGTTAGGTGGATGTAACATAATCCATCACCCGTGAGTTTGGAAGAGCGAGTTGGAGGGTTGCGAATTTTAATTACGTGAAAATTAACAGAGAGTTCGTAAAGGGAGACATTCTGCGAGTTACTGCAATCAGGATGTGCGAAATATAATGAATGCGCTTCGTTGATTAACGCACGAAGAAATCTTGTATATTTTGTTCATGTATTTATTTATCTCGAATCTGTTTTAGTGATTGTCGCGTATTGCCGATGATTGATTTATGATAAATATTAAGCATGTCACAATTTTTAAAGCAATTAATTTTCTGGGTTAATTTCTACTATTCAAAAGTTTATGATAGTATGATTAAATACAGTATAATTATAAATTTGTTTTTAGAAACAATCATCTAATAAAATTAAAGAAAAGATAATTTTTTTCTATAAACAATTGGTTTCCAAGTGCGTTAGAAAAAGTAAAAAATTTAAAATATAATCAGAAGAATGGCAGCCAAGTGGACGAATCCCTAAAGAAATCAATTTCAGCGAACATTTTACAATTTTGAGCAGTCCTTGAGACGCCTAGACCTCACCGTCTCGACCAGTATGACCCCTGATCCGTCAATAACATTTAAAACTATTGTTAAAACTAGCATGATTGTATTATATTGCTTCATATTATAATTATCTGTAGATCGTACAAATATTTGTTCCGTGTGGGGTTCGAACGCACTTGTTAAAATCACACGCGCGACCACTGCGTCAACCGAGTCGTCAATTGAGAATTAAACATGTAATAATGCTGAAAATTCGTTATTCGAAAGTTATAAGGTGCTTGTAAAGATCAATAAATGACAAAAGAACTATGATGAGAAAAGTAGTTCGTAATGTGATGAAGTAGGTAGATGAATAAGCATTGGTAACAATCGTAACAGAATTAAAATCTATATTTCAAGTTATGTGTTAATTATTTAGATTATATAACTGTAGAAGGCGTTCAAATCTTTAGTAACCTACCAAATTATTTAAAGAATTCTGCTTCTCTGTTTATTTTTTAAATAAAATTATAATGCCTTTTTCTTTCGTAGTACTTCCAGCCAGAATATGAGTATTTTATTACTGTATATGGTTATTGTATTATACTCGTATAGTTAGTGCTATTCGTATATCCGCGATATTCTTGTATGTGTCATTTTAGTTTATAATTTTTGTAAGACTAGCGCCTTGTATTTACTTTTAAATTGTAATCATTTTCTTTAACCCTATAAAATATTTCAAGTTAAATTCACTTTGTCGTAAAACTAAACGCCCATTAAAATTTTATTTGGAAGAGATTATTATAACGTTGGAGACATCAAGCAATGAAGCTTGAGTTTCTCGGGGTTGTTACTTCAGTGTCTTTGAACCAAGAATATTAATACCACCTGTTATAATTAACTTTTTGCATATATTAGAACACCGTGCTTAAACACGCGTTATATGTTGTATTTTTTTATATACCCAATAATAATATTTGCCCTTATACTCTAGTAGCTTCAGTTATTTTTACCTTTAGCTCTCTCTACTAATAATTTTATTTAAAATATGTAAACCTTGTTCCAGTTGCTAAAAAACAGGAAGATAACAATTTATACGAATAAAGAGGATGTAATGAGGATGATAATGTCACGGAGGAACAGATTCTGCTCTTTTTGTATTATTATGAACTTGCTTAACTTACTCTGTATCTAACGAAAAAAGAGTTAAGAAATCCGAGTGGATAATTTTTAAAGTTCCACTACATCTTAGTTCTAAGAGCTATTTTCATTAAGATAAAAATCATTTACACGAAAACATTTTTGTCTTTAATCTAAACTAAAACAATAAAGTAGCAAGGCTGAAATTTATAGACACAGCTTTAAATTTGCTTAGATTTTACTAAAATATTACAATTTATATTACTCAAAGAATGTCAAAGGATTTGTTAAGGCACCGACTTTGTCAACATCGACTTCGCTCTGTGAATACAATGGTTATTATACACAAGCCCCAGTTATATATTCAGTTTTTTTTTGTCAAAATGAATTAATTTTTTAACAACCTTGCTAAGCAAAGTCGAAATAGCGTCTATAAATCTCAGCCTTAGAGTTCACTTGGTAAAAAACAGAATCGTATTCATTGCCATTTCTCTTTAATATTATGCACTATAGTAATTTAGCACTATTTATGCCAAGCGAGACCATGTTCCTTATACAGGAAGATATTCTGTTTTTCATCATTTGCCCGTGTTTTTAGTTGCATAAGCAAAATTGGTCGGCGAGTACTGCGCTTGGTATCAATTCAGATTTTTTTAATGAAAAGTAGATTTAGGTTAATTTTTGTTAATGTTTATTTTTAATAAGGATGCATTTATTATACACATACACACATACATTTATATAAATAAATTGTTGTTGTATATTCAACAATTCTGTTTCATTATTGTATCTGTAAGATATGGATATCGTAAAAGAATTTTTATTTTGATTTCTAGGGCGGGTAATTCATGCAGCTTGAACGCTCAATACAGCATCTATATTTACTCAACTTACAAAAAAAAATCTAGAAGGCTTACATTACATTTAGGTTTGACCAGTTTCGGCTTGTCGCGTTTTGGGATCAGCTTGCGTATATCCAGTAGCTCATATACCTAGAGACCTTCAGTCGTGGTATATGTGGGCCGACATGACGATGTTGACTATCAATGGATTTTCATCCTTTGATAGTCGCTTTCGTTTTTGGACTTCATCGCACTTACCATCAGGTACTCTGTAGTCACTATGTCGTAAAAAAAAAAATTAAAGTATCTTTAGTATACCACTATCGATTAAACTTTTTTGTCCTTAGCAGAAGTTATTTTCATCAAGTTTTATGCGCAGTATGGGGTAACCCCTAAAAACGCCGCAAGAACTTTTTAAGGTTTCGTCTGCGTCGGTATAAAAGTTTCTTGACAATTTTCCGTGTAGTTTAAGATTACCGTGAAATGCTGAGAGACGGATGGAGGAATTATATTGATAAATTTCCTCAGGAAATTTTGATTGCATTTGAATTAAAAGTTAGATCATTAAGAGGATTCATACAATGGATCTAGGTGTTCAGAGGTCTATGAGTAAATACGATATCTTTGGTGGTAGGGCGATTGCCCGAACTGGATCAGGACCACAGTACACAAGTCTAAAGATCGTCATAGTGACTCGCTTTGACCTGTCGCGGTTCGAGATCAGCTTGTGTATATTCAGTAACTCATATACCAGGAGACCTTCAGTCGTGAAATAAATTGGTGTTTGTCTTTGTTTAGACGTAGGCAGAGCTCAATGGTGCTTATTAGGAGAGGACTACGTTCAGCAGTGAATTAGGGTTGGCTGATAATGAAGACATGAACATATTTTTCATGAGATACAAATCGAAAGGTGAAAGGCTATTTGCTTTAAGTGACATTTTTGACGATATTTTGTAATATGTGATTACAAAATTAGCGCTTTTCACCGATTTCGAATATATATATATATATATAAAATACCAGAAAATGTGACTTACGCCAAATAACCCTTTAGCCCTCGATTTATTTATATACATTTGAAATGAAACGTGGCAAGTAAGCCACATTGACAAAAAAAAATGCCTATAAAAATATCCTTATTTTGGTCCCAAATATCATGAAACAAAGCGTAAGTCTTGGAATAACAAGTCTTTTAATAATAACATGACAACACAACACGGTGGTACTGAAATGAATATTAATGTCCCGTATTGTAGGTTTAGCATGACACAGTTATTACGAAGTTAAGAACGACGTGGATGGTATAACTACTTTGTGAATCATCAATTACACTTAGTTTTCACTGTGTGATTCTACCGTTTGATTGATGTTCTTTGGTAATGTACCGCGGTATTTAAGCTCATAACTAATAGTAATATTAGTGGTTAACCTGTTTTTTTTTTAACCCAGTGGAAATCCCTTCGGACCGTCAACCGGAGGACCGTCGACCGGGGAGTGGTGAGGGCCAGTCCCCGGTCTGTCGGACTTGCACCGACTAAAACTATCAGATAGTTAGCACTGCCTACTCTTTGCCTTTGCCGGGAACCCAGATACTTTCGAGGGCCCAGCGAGCGAATGACCTTAGGTAGGCCTCCTCTCTGGGAGGGGTCATAAATAACCCCCTCAATTAGTGGGTCACCTGTTTATTTTTTAATAAAATATGAATAGCCATTGGTACAAAATATTATTGACTATTGCAAATGGAATGGAATTGCTGTTAACGAGACACATTAGTTTACCCTGAAAGAGTATAAGTTGTGATATATTATTTTTGGGAGACAGTCAAAGAAATTATATTTTTTTAATTTAGAAGTATTGTAGTGTTTGTATGTAAGGAGTGCTTCAAAGTAACATGTCTATGAGTTGATCGTTTAGTAAAAAATAATGTTTAGTAAGAAAGAATTGGAAAAAAAACGAAGATCGTTAGAATTCAAAATAGAACAAAGGATTTTGTTTGATTTTACAGATTGTGTCTGAAAATTGGGAAATAATTACAATAATTAAATTAGAATATAAAAATAATATGTGAATGTCTTAATAGTTTAAGAAATATATAATTTAAAGTGATAGAAGGTGTTTCATTGAAGAAGAAAAACTCCATAACAACAGTGACACAAGTCTCCCTCTCTATAGTATTCGTTTATGTCAGTTCGAAGAGTTTTATTCCCATAAAGATATAAATCACTTACGCAAGAACATTTTGCTTAAAAACTAACTGGAATAGTAAAGTAGTTAATGTAGTTTAGTCTTTAATGTACTTTGTCAATCCATTATGTACCTGATGGATAGCACAATGTAGTCCACGAATGGCAACGACTGTTAAAGGATGAAAATTTGTTGAGAATTACTATTGCTATGTTTGGCCCACATATACCACGATGAAAGGTCTCTAGGTATATGAACAACTGGATATACACAAACTGATCCCAAAACACGACAGGCTGAGGTGAGTCGGTATGGTCTGTGTACTGTGGTGACGACTCAGTTCGGGCAATAAAATGAACAAAAATAGATAAAATTATAAAATATTTTTTATGTTATTATAATAATACACACTTTATTTTTTCTTTGGTGTTGATTTTATTTATAAGATATTTTAGAATCCATTTAAGTTTTAATTCTCTGACGAATCACTATGTTTATATAAAAAATACATTTGTTGTACCTTACATACTGCTAGCTGAGTTTTACATCTATTTTTTCACAGATAAAGTTCTAGATAAATCGCAGCAGACATTAAGCCAGTGTCAAGAAAAACTTTCGGAATAATTTGCTTAAAAGACGTATAAAAAGTCTGTGCAAAGTAGTTGCCTAAAATTAAACTTTTTTTTACAGCAGAAAGGTTATCCTTTGTTGTACGGAAAATACTTTGTCGAAATTATTTTAACAACAATTTATTTATAAGTCTTAGAATCTCTAATTCATAGTTCCTGAATAAAAATAGCCTTAGTACTAGTTTCTAGTGAAATTTTAAAAATATATATTAAGTAGACAATTGATCCAAACGTTTTTTAAGCTAGAATAACATATTACCTAAGATTAAAAGTAATATGAATTTTCCGGATTTGTTATGAAACAATATGGGAAAATTCCATAGCAAAAACTTAGACTAGGGACAAATCTAAGCAAAACAAACAAGTCCGTGTTCTACACGTGTAAATTCGCGTCATCGTATCAAGAAGTAATGTTTGTTCGCCCAGATATGGTGCTTTAGGAAAATGTCTTGGTAGACGAAGGCACGAAATTCTATAAATGGAATTCTGTTGCGTTTTTGCACATAGATTATGACAATGATTGACGAACCCGACTTAACATGAAAAACTTATGAGTCAGAAGTTATAAACTTTGGATAGCTGACTTTCATTATAAAAAAAAAACGAATAAAGGGAGTGAAACCAATGAAAAACTGTAGATAAAATAATAAACAATATATATTTTCACCTTATGTCACTTTCGGGGTGTGCCGAGATTACATTAGTAGCCGTATTCGCGCATATATGTCATGCCCAACATGACCAGTAGCGCAGCTGATCGCTGTTCTCAGGGCACTTACACATGACATTTCTATTGATATAGATCCCATGCGAGTTTTCTCACGATGTTTTCGTTCACCGGCGAGCATGTGGAGCCTAAGTCCAGCCGTGATCTGGAAAGACCCAAAGGTACATTCCAAGATTCGACAATAAAATT
Organism: Automeris io; assembly: GCA_036320925.1. Lineage (NCBI taxonomy): Eukaryota > Metazoa > Arthropoda > Insecta > Lepidoptera > Saturniidae > Automeris > Automeris io. The sequence goes on from JAUDJH010000018.1 coordinate 4,117,451, forward strand.
GTTATTCCTAAATGGCTATTAATGGTCAAAGTTTGTTAAGAAGCAATTAAGTTGGCTATCAAGATAAATAGATATAACAGATTTAGAGATGAAATTTTACCTAAAAACTTTAAAAGATTAATTGTTTTCTAACACTAGGTAGCTAGGTATAATGTTAATTAATTAAGAGATAACAAGGTTGTAGATGTGAGAAAGATAATAATATAGATGTAATTCTTGCGTCCATTATCCCATTTATTTTTATTATGAAGGAAATTGTGTTACGTCGCTCTGTACTACTTATTAGCCACGGTTCCTTGGTTATCACATACATATATTAAAATGTTATTACATACGCAATGTATTTTCAAAATTATGTTTATTTATAATGACTTGTTCGGAAATTCCGTCACAATTAATTCATATTTTTTGTCTAGGTTAATAACAACATTATATTAATTTTTTAATTTTTATTATTTTTTGTCTCATATTGTTGTTATTATTTTTCGAATTACTTCATATATAGTTACATTTTTCATAAAACATGTATATAACGGAGTATGTGCTTTTAGTTTTAGAAATCACCTGATAGCACCATAATTACAAGCATTGTATATAGTTTAACTGTAAGAGAACTACTGCACTGTTGTGGAAGTATTAGTGAAATAATAGTGATTATTGTTATATACCAGTGATTCTGTTTCATGTGTTATATTTATTTAACAGGGAACACGAAATCAAAAAGTGAGAATACAGTTTTATAGTTAATTCGTATGCATTGTCGTGGTATAATAGAATGAAATCTCTGTCGTGTCGCAGTCAGACCGACTCCGAGTTCTGAGCATGTTAAATTCACCAGTACACGTGACAAGAGCGATAAATAAGGTAAAAGATATGTCACAATGGATGCTATATGCTATGCGTATGTCCTTTCGATGTTTTATTAAGCAAAAGCGTGCCAGGCTTACATTGCGTTGATACTAGTTGCAATAAAAACTGGCGGATTTTCAAACAAACTTTTGCCCCCTCTTTCACCCACTTAGAAATGGAATATAAAAATAATACTCCTTTAATGAGTATCTTCGTCATAAAAAGACCCCAATATAATTTTTTTATGTTTCTAGCTTCCGTAATTTTGGCTCTACGATGATATATCAGGAAGGACAAGTCTTTTTATGTATATAGAGATTGAGAAATAACAATTTTACTTAAAATATACGAATTAAAAATATTACATAAAACAATTTCGTTTTTTTTTTTACTTGTATTATACTATCATTATATACTTAGGACTTGAGAAAACCTTTCAATCTGTAAATATTTAAACATACGAAAAAGTTAATCTATTACTGTTACTACAATATATTAGGTCCTTACATATGAAATTGGCGTTTTGTATGGGAGGAACAAAAAGTCGAATATTTTTTAATATAATATATTTAATTAATCAAAGTATGAACCATTATTTTCTATGCACTTTTGCCATCTCATAGGTAGTTCATTGATCCCTTTACTAAAAAAACCAGTCGGACGGGAATCAATAAAATCTTTAATGGCGATTTGGACTGCCCCATCGGAGTTGAATTTTTTCCCTTGCAAGAAGTTATCCAAATTTCGAAAAAAATGGTAATCTGTTGGAGCAAGTTCCGGGGAGTACGGAGGATGTCTTAGACTTTCCAATTGAAGCTCTTCTAATTTAGTAGCCGTCTGTTGCGCAGTGTGTGGTCTAGCGTTGTCGTGAAGCAGCAGTGGCGTGGAGCGATTGACCAGCCTAGGTTGTTTAGCCGCTAATTTTCCATCATGGTTCGCAATTGCTGACAATAGACATCAGCCGTAATAGTCTGGCCAGATTTGAGAAAACTGTAATGAACAATACCGGCACTAGTCCACCAAACGCTTACAAGTAACTTTTTTGGGGTTAATTTTCGCTTGGGGCAGGATTTGGCTGGCTGGCCAGGATCCAACCATTGCGCTGAGCGCTTCCGATTATCGTAAAGAACCCATTTTTCATCACAGGTAATGATTCGGTTTAAAATACCTTCATTATTGTGCCGGTTTAGTAATGTAACGCAGCAGTCGACGCGCGTTTGCCGGTTTGCTTCAGTCAATTCGTGAGGTACCCACCTTTCAAGCTTTTTAATCTTCCCAATTTGCTTCAAGTGAATTAAAACAGTTTTATCACTAACATCGCAGCCTGCAGCTAACTCGGACGTGGTTTGCGATGGATCCGCTTCCACAATAGCCTTCAACTCTTCATTATCAACTTGAGTCTCAGGCCGTCCACGGGGCTTGTTCTGCAGGTCGAAATTTCCAGAACGAAAACGTTGGAACCAAAAACGAACTGTGTTTTCTTTTGCAACACGACCGCCATACACATCATTCACCCTTCGAGTTGTTTCCGCAGCACTAGTGCCACGGCGGAACTCGTACTCGTAAATAATGCGATATTTTAAGTTTTCCATTTTGTAAAATGAGTGACGCAAACAGAAAAAAACAGAAGAAAAAACAAATGAATGACGATGATAGGACATGGTCATGGTCTGGAGGTACGGGTCCTCTGTTCTTGTTTATTTTCATATAAGGCTTAGGTTAATTTTTTTTACTTTCATTAGATAAAGCTTGTTAATTGTTAGGTTTAATTTATAAATTTGTAATGTAACTTTAAGATTAGGTTTAAGACTATATTGTAAATTTTAATTGAATAAACGGCACCACTTCGACCTTATCAGCGGATGGATTAAAGAATGACGTATGAAAGGCAGTGGAATGGAAGTGGTGTGATATTTGTAATTCGTGGACTTGATAGCGAAAGACCCTTTAAAACATAAATAAAATAATATATGTAGGTACATATATGTTTTAGCTTTTACTGCGACTATACCTGTGTTAAAATGATGCCTCTTTGTGGAGGTGAAGCATATTCAGTACAGTTAGCAGAGCTATTGTTAATTATGTTTATTCGTACTAAAAGGAGGCAAATATGCTTTAAATTTATTGTCCGTCTAACATGGGCCGAAATGTTTCGGCTGGCGGTGAGGAACAATGTTAAATTGGTTCCGAAAAGTTCTTCTAGTTTAGAAACTTTCGTTTCGGGTTGATTAAACTCACGATTGGTATAGGAGTACGTAGATACTATTTGATCCAATTGTTTGAATTTTCAGTTGATGAGTTTGTTGGCCTTGATAATTCTCGGGATGAACGTATAAAATCGTTATTAAACGTAAAAAATTATGAGTGAAAAATAGTAGTAACTAAAAAATAGGATGCACTTACCACCTTTTTCAATCAGCTAGGAGATAATATGAAAACATCCCTTGAAATTATTTTCGGGATAAAAACACATATGGATTGCTCTGAATAATGTGCCATACCAGCTTTAGGAAAACCATTATCATATTGTCTTCTTTATCCTCTTATTATTATTACATTAGGATATAAATCCAAGTCGTTATTTTGTATGTCCGTGTGCTTGTTTATATCTTCTAAAATTTACAACGGATTTTAAAACAGCTGTCACGATAAGTTAGTATGTTTCATGCCTATAAAGTGTTTATATAAAATTTAAAACATAATATAGAATCTATTCCCTCATACTGACTTGACCCGTTAGTGTATGCAATTCACTTGACAAATATAGTGAGTATTATGTATGCTGTATCAAATAAAGACGAACTCAGAACGGATGGCAAGGTGTGAACAGTAGTGAAAACCATTCTTACTTAAGTTCATGAAGGTTACTTAGCTTCACGGATGTTCACGCCGCGAGTCTGAGCTAATACAAGAAATATGACAAGCGCTGTTCATACCCAAATGTGATAGCACGTGTGAATTGTGAGATAAGACTGCATCGACTGTCGATAGTCACTTGCCGCGATTATATTTTTTTGGCCCGCGTGTTTTTCAAATTCAAATAATGAAGACGCATTTTTAAATAATTAAGATTCTGCATCCTTTTTAAGTCTACAGAATCCTTCCAAAAAAAATCCACGATAATGAAAAGTGTAACAAAATATTACGACTTAATCTAACTTAAACCTATACCTGTAAATGCCCTTATAGGCCATGTGCTAGTGAAACATGTCTATTACAGCATTAACTAGAAATGTAACACAATGATTGCGTGATCTATCTCGAAGATGCTGCCATCTTTAGGCAATATAGACAACTTCATATCAAACGGTACAAAGAGTTGCTTTTGCGGAAATTACTTCTCAAACTTATATGATACTCGGCACGTATAACCCTTACTCGTAACTATTAGACATTTACATATAGTTGGAATCCCCCTAAAGGAAGGAAGAAGGTTGAAGGCCCTATCGAACGAGTACTTCAAAACTTTTAAGAATATTAACGCAATAATCAACAATGACAATAATATTCTTAAATAGAAGGAAATACAGAAAGAAAAGTAAAATTATTTGAAATAACGACGAAAGAGTACAAAATATTTACATTGGATCCATCCATCCTGCACAAAAAGTACTGTGTTATGTTATAGGCGATAGTAGCCACTTTCCATTAGGTGGGCTATCATCTTGTTTCCCCCCCTTTTATTATATAATAAGAAAAAATAGTAAAAACATTTTTTTCTTATCACGTAGGTAGTTTGTTATGGGCGAATCCTCAAGTACACTAAGAATGAATTAGCACAGGGCTCGAAGATGCGAACGTTATTCGTCACCTATCCCGAACATCTGTGCCGTTGTAATTTACGCCTCCGTTTGCCTCTCACCCAGTTCTTACATTGCGGACGTGTGAAATATTGCTAGAATATCTTGCGGTCATTGCTGTATTTCAGGAGAAATTTGACTTTTGCGCTCTCTTGAGGCAGTGGAAATGGCATAAAATAACACTTAGTCGCAGCCTGGCGCACTGATCTAAAACCACGTGATTCTTTGACTAAATTTACGTTCGTTCGTTCCACAATTATTGCTATCAAAAATTATATTTATTATTTATTATATATATTATAATTATTAATTATTAAAATATTATTATATGTTTATTATTATTTAATACCTTTAAACCTTTTAATATATTCACAACTTTTTAAATTTCGATACGTAATTCATATAGAGTCATTTTATTATGGAACTAGCTTCTACACGTGATTTCCTCTGCATTAGCAACAAGGAAACACTCCCTGGCAAATGGTATTTATGGAGAAAACCTTGTCATTTTATCAATTAGGTGATAGTTATAAAATTTATACTAATAAAATATGTAGTGAATAACAATACATTATGATTAATTGTTTAATTATTAGTAAATATTTTTAGCCACTGATATTTTGATAGGGCTTTTACTATGTCTTGCCGGGAGCCAAGGAAGTTGACGTGGCCGTGCCCTTGGCCCTGGCAAACGAGTAGGAGGAACACCGTGGTGGCTTTAGTTGGTGGGAGTCCGACATACCGTGGACGATGCCCTCAGGATGGCCGTGATAGTTCCTGAGGTTTTCCATAAGATAAAAAAACTAAGGTTTTTAACTACTTTGGATTTACCATTTTACTTATTTGTTAAGCATGTACTGCACCTTTAGCTAACTGCATTTAAAATAGTTGAAAAATTTATTTACTACTTTATTAATTAACTTCATACATACTAAAGGCAGGATATACATTGAAAAGAACATATACAAACTCTTAGATTTTATATTTTCTTTATCGTTTTGCAGTGTAGTGTACATAGTTGAAAATTTTGATTTATAATTCAAAGAGCTAATCTATAAAAACATAAAACACTTTATTTAATGCTATTAGTTTTAATATAAAAGGTTGACAAGTTACTTGAATATCCCTATTTCGAAATATATCCATAAGTTTGTTTACTAATCCAGTATTATGAATAATGGAGGAAGTTGTAAACTGTGCGGGTTGGACGCGAGACTAGGTCAATGTGCAAACAGGAAGCGCCTTACCAATTTATCAACTGTCAGCATTTTGATTCTACGGGTTCGTTACGGACGTATGTACTGTGATTTCCACCCAAAAAGTTTCTTCTCAGAACTAGTGCTGCCGACTCACATATGGCTTTTAAAAATATAGCTCAAACATAATTTTTTACACGAATAAATAATTTCTTAAGTAAAAATAAAGTTAAATGTACACGAACTGGTTGAAATAGTTGTCTCCCGCACACCGCTCCGAGACAAGTACTTTTGAGGAGAGCGAGGGGTGGCTCTTTACACCACCCCTCGCAAATACAGAAATGAGGCCGACCATAAAAGGCCAGACGTCGCTGCGGGCCGAAGAAGAGAACAACGCTGTGCCTCCAGCCTCGGCTAGATGGAGAGTAGAAACACGCCGGCGGTTTTAGTCGGTGCAAGTCTGACACACCGGGGGTGCCCATACTACCCCCTGAGGTCCGTTAGGAATTTCCACTTGGTTACCAAAAAAAGGTTGAAATATTTAAGTACACATATAATAAATTGAATTAGTTAAGTATCATTGTTTATGTAAGTACTTTGTTCTGGTGTTTTCTGTACCGAGTGTAAAAGAAACATGTGTAACAGATACGTTATAAGACTAGTAATAAAGCATTACTATTACGGATATCAAATTTCATTATAAATACTAACAGTCTTTATCATTACGACAAATTAGTATAAAAATACAATAATCGATTTTTTTATAAAAATTGTATTTTGAGATTGTCTTCTACAAGCAAAGTTACAGAAACTTCGTTTCTAGGTATACATTTTCTTTTATATAATGTATTTTTACGGAGCAAATTTTTCCAAGATGTTTTTAAATTATTCTTTTATTTTTTAAATAAACCATCGCTGAATAATTATTTGTATGTTGTAATTTTTTTACACTGGGACGACATAGTGACTACAGAGTACATGATGGTAAGTACAGTATAGTTTAAAAACAAAAGCGACCATCAAAGGATAAAAATCCGTCTCAGTCCTAATGTCGGCCCACATATACAACGATTAAAGGTTTCTAGGTATACAAGTTACTGGATGGATATACACAAGTCGATCGCGAAACGCGACAGGCCAAAGCGAGTCACTATGACAGTCTTTACATTTGTGCACTGTGGTCAAGACCCAGTTCGGACAATCGCCCTATCACCAAACAAAAATGGCAATTAGCTTAAAATGTACTTAATTCAAAATCACAATAATTCTATAAACACTATTAGAATTTCGATTGAAAGAAATAATTGGACTCGATTGATGTTATTGTAATACGAACAATACTTAGTAGTCATTTTTAAAGACCGGTGTTATTACTTATTAGCAATATGTTAAAATATACTTTGTTTAACGCAGTTATAGTTACGAGTGCGCTTTCAGTGTTCTCTCGCAGCGGCATCGCCGGATTTCCCGTCAAGCGTATCGGCGCATTGTCATGTTTGTACGACGTAACGAGCTTGTCTGGGGCCTTCTCATTTGCTAATGCAGTTTTCTCTGATAGTTCTTCACTTTGAGAATTCATCATATCCTCATTTATTATATAACATTAGGTAGGAAATTTATGGTAAAGTTAAAAACTTTCTCTGTATTATGTTACTATATAGTTATTAATTATTATAATTGCACTGTTTAATTTGAAACAAATTTAAAAAAATCATTTTAGTTCGATGTTTGGATATAATTCGGTAAAACCTTACTTTATATTAGGTCCTTACATATGAAATTGGCGTTTTTCGTACTGGCCACTTTAATCACAAATTTCTCCTCTTTGGTAAGGAATTCCAAATTCAAATTTGTACAGCTATCGACTCATGTATTTGTGCTTCGATGATCGTCATTCATTTGTTTTTTTCTTCTGTTTTTTTCTGTTTGCGTCACTCATTTTACAAAATGGAAAACTTAAAATATCGCATTATTTACGAGTACGAGTTCCGCCGTGGCACTAGTGCTGCGGAAACATCTCGAAGGGTGAATGATGTGTATGGCGGTCGTGTTGCAAAAGAAAACACAGTTCGTTTTTGGTTCCAACGTTTTCGTTCTGGAAATTTCGACCTGCAGAACAAGCCCCGTGGACGGCCTGAGACTCAAGTTGATAATGAAGAGTTGAAGGCTATTGTGGAAGCGGATCCATCGCAAACCACGTCCGAGTTAGCTGCAGGCTGCGATGTTAGTGATAAAACTGTTTTAATTCACTTGAAGCAAATTGGGAAGATTAAAAAGCTTGAAAGGTGGGTACCTCACGAATTGACTGAAGCAAACCGGCAAACGCGCGTCGACTGCTGCGTTACATTACTAAACCGGCACAATAATGAAGGTATTTTAAACCGAATCATTACCTGTGATGAAAAATGGGTTCTTTACGATAATCGGAAGCGCTCAGCGCAATGGTTGGATCCTGGCCAGCCAGCCAAATCCTGCCCCAAGCGAAAATTAACCCCAAAAAAGTTACTTGTAAGCGTTTGGTGGACTAGTGCCGGTATTGTTCATTACAGTTTTCTCAAATCTGGCCAGACTATTACGGCTGATGTCTATTGTCAGCAATTGCAAACCATGATGGAAAAGCTAGCGGCTAAACAACCTAGGCTGGTCAATCGCTCCACGCCACTGCTGCTTCACGACAACGCTAGACCACACACTGCGCAACAGACGGCTACTAAATTAGAAGAGCTTCAATTGGAAAGTCTAAGACATCCTCCGTACTCCCCGGACCTTGCTCCAACAGATTACCATTTTTTTCGAAATTTGGATAACTTCTTGCAAGGGATAAAATTCAACTCCGATGGGGCAGTCCAAATCGCATTCAAAGATTTTATTGATTCCCGTCCGACTGGTATTTTTTAGTAAAGGGATCAATGAACTACCTATGAGATGGCAAAAGTGCATAGAAAATAATGGTTCATACTTTGATTAATTAAATATATTATATTAAAAAATATTCGACTTTTTGTTCCTCCCATACAAAACGCCAATTTCATATGTAAGGAGCTAATATTAAGTTTTCTGATAAATAAAAAGTAGGAATAAGTATTTATAGTTTCAAAAGATATTCATATAATTTATAGAATGATTGTTTCAATGTTCATTACAAAAAGAACATGTCGTCCATCGATACATCGACAAATAAAATGTAGTCATTATAATATTTGGGAATATGGGTAACACATATTGTATTGTGTATTGGTTTATAGACAGTAGTAGAAATCAAACTTCATTCTTGCGCTTACAGTTACCTTTTTTTTGGTAACCCAGGGGAAATCTTTCATAGGATCATCAGGGCTCCGGAATCCGGTGTATCAGACTCCTACTGACTAAAAATCTCCAGTGTGTCCCTTTAATCATTCCGCCCAGGCCTGGGAAACCAAATTCGTCCAGTCGCCTGGGGAGCGAATAACCTTATTCAGGCTTCCTCTATGGGAGGCGTGGGTGTAAAGAGCCCGCGCTTCCAAACCTTATTCACAGGCGGTGCGCTGGACACTGCGCACCAACTGCCTGTTCTTCGAGCAGCAGAGTCAAGTATACTGCTCAGTGCTCCTACTTACCTGAGTCAAACATTCTTTAAGTGTATTTAAATACTTAGGGCGACTTGCTCAAACAAATTAATCTAGTTTAGGATTGTATAATGCGCTATATAATTGTAGCGGCTTAATTCGACCTCAATTGTGTTTTAAATTTGTAAGTTGATATAACTGAATAATGTTTCCGAGCAAGGTAACTGGTATTTTATACAAATAAAATGTAAACTAGGATTAATATATCGATGCAAGCCGCCCTTAGAATCTTATCGACTTAAAATTTACTTAATTTCCTTAGGGCTTTGTTTTTTCGCAAAGGCAATAACTTTTTGTCCTTGACGAAATTGGAGCCCTCTGTGGAGATTCTGAGCGCAAACTGTGCAATTACACTGTTTATAAATTATTGACACTTTCTAATCTAATTTTTTTTTTGAAGATGCAGTTGTATATTTCATAGTAAGATATGTTTATTGTCATCTTATATGAATCAATTCGAATAAAATACAATGAAATAGAGTAAATAAAATTAAAAAAAAATACTTGATCACCAACAGTGTGCGACATTTGATTTGTTTGTGAAATAATTATTGTATTCTAAAAACGATCAAAATAGTTTGCATCAAATCTCTCTCTCGTATGTATTAAACATGTCATTGCTTACAAACGTCAAGTGTGACATAAAATTTTAATATTATTGCAATGAGATCGAAAATAAAATACGAAAATAGACCTCTGTATTCATTTATTTTATGTATTAATAGCCATCAGTATTTGGTCTCTTAATATAGAAGTAGCTACAGATATAGCCATTGGCAAAGATTTATTACAAATCGTATATCATCTCCGAGGGACAATGTCGACCATAAAATAAGCGAGAAACGAAACATCCATTAGACGTAATGGATTGTCACAATTCATACCATTGCATCGTCAATCAGAACGAGCCGAGCCTTAATTTGGAACGACAATGAGCTCAGAATTAGTCTTAGGGATTATTTTCGAATACAGTCTTATTTTTAAATTTCTCTTCCAGTGATCGAAATACTATTTACTTTTATTCTATGACAATAATTTGGGTTTTATTATTTTGTTGTCATTATTAAGTTTTCTAAAATCATTGGTTATTTTTGTTATCAGTTTCTATTGTGGTTATGGTTGCCTAGTTAATAAGGGACCGCTATCCATGCACGGCAACGCAAACGTCATATGTTCGAATCCCTGCACATACATCTGACGTATACATACCTTTTCTAGATTAAGTATGGGTTTAGACACTACATACTCATCGGTGAAGGAAAATATCGTGAAGAAACCAGCATGTCATTTAACAGAACTATTATGTGTAAGTGCCCTGAGAATGGCGATTGGTATTACTGGTCAGGTTGGGCACGATATATGAGTACGCTGTGGATACAGCCACTAATGTATTTCTATATTATTAGTTTCTATTAGTCTGATGCGTGAATTGCTGATTTTTTTTTACTTGTATAAGCGTTATAAAGGACAACAATTAATTTTAAAATATGAGAGATATTTCATAGATTTGTTTCTAAAGATTTTAATTATTTCACCAGGAAATGTGTTATAATCAATTATTCAGCGTTCCGAATTACCTAAATCCTGTAAAAATGGAAATAAAACGGCGGAACGAAAGAAAAGAATAGGTTTGCTTCCCAGTGCACTATCTTTGAGTAAACATGTTTCGATTGAAAGACTATATCTGCATTGGACAGTGTAAGCTCCGAGCTAGTTTTATACAAAATGTGTCTGTAAAAACGGGGAAGAACTGTGATGTTGGCCCACATGTACCACGACTGAAGGTCTCTAAGTATATGAGTTACTGGATATACACAAGCTGATCTCGAAACGCGACAGGCCAAAGCGAGTCATTATGACGGTCTTTACACTTGTGTACTGTGGTTGTGACCCAGATCAGGCAATCGCTCTACTACCAAAATTATTATAAAACACATTTAAAAGTTTAATTTTGTGCTTTTCTGGCATCGAAATTTGGTGCCATCTGAAATAATAAAAAAAAGGTATTTTTGTAGAAATGTAACTGTAAACATAAAATAAGTACTCTTATTTATTGTAATGTATCTGTGAAAGATACATGTAACAGGTTGTTAGGAAGGTTAAATTTATATAAAATGTCTCGTGAATCATAAAACTTAAGTTTCGCCGTTATCACCCGAAGCGGGAAACTTCGGGTGTCATTCCACGAAACACATCAATCTCGAAAAGTTCCCTCGAGCGAAACGAGTAAGCTTGAGCGATCTATTCATCTTAATGTTTTAAAGCCACAGTCATCAATCCACGAGCCATAAGTGACATAGAATCGTTACAAATACATAATTGTAAATCAAAACAATTCGATATATGTATAGGTCACTACTTCATTTTAATATTATTTGTAAATTTATAAAAAGGATATTTTGGTAATTATCGTCAATTTTCTAATACACATTTATTAGAAATATTTACATCGTGCGGACTAAATTAAGCTTTCACTTTGACGCTAAAATTCGCCGGGTGCTGAGAAAGCTGGCATAGCCTTGCACTTGGCCCCGGTTGACGAGAGAAGGAGCACCCCAGGGGTTTTAGTCGGTGCAAGTCCGACACACCGGGGGGCGGCCCTCACCGACCCCTGTCGGGTTTTCCCCGGGCTAGCAAAAAAATGCCCCTAACATACAACAACTAGAAAATTATAATATTTTAAAGGTATTTACAATCTATATCTTAGATGCCACAGCGCCGTTTTCATAAAAATCACTTAATTTCATTTTGTTCACATTCTAGTTTTGTTTTGTTTATGACATAATATTTTCATATTGTCGAACGGTTGCGTAGGAAAAAAAAAATTATAATTTTTTATTACAAGCATTTAATTTTACATAGAACATCCAAAGTAAATTGTTAGTTCAAATTTCACGTCGTTACACTGTTTTCTGTAAATAAGATTATTTGCTTTAACTATAAACGACGTCGACAAAGTAATAAACAAGATATTATTGTCCAACTTAACTTACTTACATTAAGTCTCTTTTGAGAGACAGCTTTGTATGTTACTTGTACGAAATAACGCTTCCGGGGGCGTCTTTGTACTTTATGTAATTTCTATGCAAACGTATTTACCTCTTGGTATTTTTATTAGAGCACAATAAGCACCAGCGTTTCTTTAAAATTTTCTTGATATGTTGATCTACGTTGATCGTCCTAAGTTTAATGTTTTAAAAATAGTATTCATTAACCATTTAATGAAATATACAAATACTAGTGTTAAAAAATAATATATACCTATTTGTTGAGTATGTGTTTGTATACTTGTTATGTAATAAGTATCTGTTGAACGTAATATATGTTTCTGTCTTTATGTAAATCACAAGAATATTTAAAAGCTTATTTGCTCAACGTAATTGTTAAAAAAACCTGATATGAATATTTTTAGAATTTGTTAAAATCATAAGGGCGAAACAAACTTCTTTGTTTTATTTTTATTGTTAATATTCAATATAATAAATTACTTGTTAGTAAATAAATGCAAATTATGTTACCTTACTTACCATAAAATTATTACTTAGCTTTAGAAATTATTAAACTTCAAACTTCACCACACTGATCCACAAAAATGCGAGCGGCCTTAATATTGTAAATTAAAACTGCAGGGGGTTAATGGGGTTGTTAAGGGAAAGTTTGAGAGCACTTTAAGGTACTTTTACATTCAACGTAAAATCATAATGGATCTTACCATTGTCCTGATCTGATAGTGGGAGGCTATTGGAGGCATCTAAGCTGAGTGCTAACTCGGGAGAAGCACCTCCGAGAAGAACTGTTAGGCCATCGTGTCCGCTACCTGATAAACATAAATCTGCTTCTAATTGTAGGTAACATTTTCTTATTATCTTCTTCGCGCCATGAACGTAAAAACAACAGTTATCCCATGGTTTCGTTGGTTTGACTTTACTTAAGGAATTGCGAGGTGTGGTTTTGATGGATATCCTCAGGGAGGCCATCATCATCTTCGCACTTTACTCCATTGCTAAACATAGACCTTTTCGAATCAGTGCTACTGAGATCATCTTCAAGATGACTCTTGTTATTCAGTTATTACCAGTTGTTTTCCTTTCGCATGTAACGATTGTTGAGATTGATGAGGTTATCCGACAGAGGACCAATGCTTCCGATTTAGCTCCAGATTAAGAAGTTGGTGAGGCCGTGCGCTGGCTGCATAGGCCGAAGAAAATGAAAATGAAGAAACCGCGAATGTTCACACGCAGTGTGTTGTCTCCCGAACAAGATGGAGCGATGACTTAGGAAGCGGTCAGTAAAATAACTAAGCAAAACACTTGGACTAAGCATCTTGAACTGCTCCAATTATGCATAGATATTACCTCACTGAGCGTTTTCTACCGTCTGTATCCTGGCGAGCGTTATGAAGAGCCATTTAACCTTTTCCACCCTCTCCCTTCCTGTATGGAAACACGCCCGCGGATTTACGGAGTCATAACTATACGGTATCTCACATCTCGGCTTGGATTAAGAAGTTCTCTCTTTCTTTTGCCGTATCGTTGGGCGGTGGAATAATCTTTCGGCGAGGGTGTTCCTACCGTTCTATAATATGGGATCCTTTAAGCGTGGCGTGAAGAGATATTTATGCAGGCCGGCATGATCGCACCGACTATCCGTGGGTTTTTCTAAACTGTTGATAGTCATTGGCGTTTTTCGGTCTGCTCCATGCTTATCATCAGGTGTGGTGTGGTCACTGTGTCGAGTCATGATACAAAAAACAGGATGAGAAGGCAATACTTGCTGCTGATTAATTTGGGGATTGATACTTTATCTTAGAAACCCTTCGCGTGACATACTGGGTGGTACTAAAGGTCTCAATTAGCACCATCATTACCTCCTCCTCCTCATTACGGAGTAGTTAGGCAGCCAGCGTCCGACTGGGTCTGTGTAAAACGCTAAGGCTAGCCATTAGAACTAGCTTGTCTATGTAGCGCTTCTTTTTTTATGGTCGACAGCTCGATGGTAATAGTCTTATTATCGTAATTGATTGCAGCCAATTGCAGCTACTTCAATAAGGTAAGTTGTCACCCTTATGTGTCCTGTCCCTTTGTTATAAAAAATACAATATCAGTGAAATTGTCAATATTATTTAATTAAGTGTTTTACAAGTGTAGCTCGTGAATTTGCTGGGTCTCCCTTATTAGCCAGCTGAAATCGTAAACAACAAAGTTAAAATAAACAACAATTATAATATAAAAAATTGCTACAGAATGTTAATAATAGATATTAAATTAAACCATTTTGTGAACAACGCACAATAGTGGCTAAGTATCAAATTACTTAATTGTTTTATGAACAAGCGTCTGAAGAAAGGCTCAGATATACCAAAGAGCTCTCAAAACTTGTGCAGCTTCGAATCTCTATAAATTATTTATGGCAGTTGAGAAATTTCCTTATCCTCCGGCGTGCTCCCCTAATTATGTAAGAATTCGATAGCTATCTGTGATACTTGACTGTGTTTTCATAAGGACGTGTTACATTGGAGTTAATTATTAAACATTAAGTAGTTATAAACATATTTTAGTTAAGTTTTTTTTATACTGGCTCTGCGCAATTACTACAGCGCACCTGATAATAAGTACTATAGCATGTAGACGCCACCCAATACGTGCTTGTGTTAAAACGCCTTATGGGTCGTTAGGCTGTTACGGGACGCACTGGGTAAGAGGATGCGCGCGCGCACGGGATGCTTGCTAATTCAGTCGACTACCGAGATCCAAGGCTAGGTTACGTGCGTGTGCGTCGCAGTTCGGTGTTAAAGTGCAAATAAACAATAAAATGCCAAAATCCGTATCATTCTACCACCACACCCACAACCACCGGTCATAGTACAGTGTAGTTAAACTACGGAAACGACTACCGCCGCCTGCCGCTCAAGAACGCAGAGGCAAGAGAGAGTGGCTTTTAACACCACCCCTCTTTCAGCGAATAGAGACCTGACTTAGGCTGCAAGCCTAGCTGGGTATCAGTGATGAGGCTCTAGTCATGCCCTCGAACCCGGTAGGTGGAAGGTGCAACGCGTGGGGGGCTTTAGTCAGTGCAAGTTCTGGGTGGTCCTCACCGTCCCCAAGGGTCCGTAGGGATATCCCCCTGGTTACAAAATAAATAATTAAGGGGAATGAGTATTAAGAGATAAGAAACTATTGACACTGTCGTGCCTTCATATACCCCGACTAATATTCTTTAGGTATATGAAGAAATATAGGTAGGTACATAACCTGATCCCGCAATGCAATAGGCAAAAGACAGTCACTGTGACGTAATTCGTACGTGTGCGTATGAGTAGGTGTATTTCCAATTTTTACGATTAAAAAGTTATTTTAAGCTATTTAAAGTTATTTAAATCCTTTTTTTGGTGGTAGGGCGATCGCCCGAATTGGGTACTATACTTACCATCAGGTGCACTGTAGACACTTTGTCAAGCCAGTGTAAAAAAGGTACTGACATTTATTTAGAACTTGAAAAATGTCCGTCAACTAAAATGATTCATTAATCTGTAATTTTGTTGTGATTTACAGCGACAAAGTCACGGGCTGAAGTTAGTTTCAATATAAAAGAGGCAATAAAAGGGATCCTGTATAAACACGTATCCTGGCATCTTGTTTATTCGGCGCCAACTGTGAGACAATATGGATCAGGGAGGCAGCAATAAAACTATTCATATTGGCTGACGAAACCGCGCCCTATAACGCGACAGATTGAATAATATGAAAAGTAAGGACATTTTTACACCCAGTTCAATATATAATACATTTATACGTGAAGATATATTTTCGATTTCAATACATAGGATATTTGTGATTTCTTATTTTTGAAGGAATGGTTCTATATTTATCAATTTCTCAAAATAAGTAGGATCAGCTTGCAGAGTAAAGTAAAATATATAAAAAACAATATTTTCGTCTAAAGTTAATAATTTTAGAAATAATGATTGAAACTTTTATTACAATTGAATTTTTACTATTATTTGGTTTATTTTTCAGCGTTTGTCAACCCATAGTTTAGTTCGTTGCTATTCTCCTAGAGGAAATAAGTAATAAATGTAAATCATGGCAAAGACCATCCACTATTTCTTAGATTTTGCTTAAGCATCTACTACTTAATAAATGTATTACTACTACTATTATTATATACTACTATTACTACCAGCAGAAGAATACAGATGATACAAATTCGAAATAAAACAAGCCAATCTGTATACATTTAAATAAATTTGATAACTAAGTACTTTCAAATGTAAAATAATTTTCTGTATATCGGTCTGTATCCAAATTGCGACAATTTTAATTAAGTCTGGGGAGCAAGTCTGTAATGTAAATTAATTTACAAAATAGCTTTATATAAAGTAGGTCAGGGAAGAATTCCGATGAAATACGGATGAGATTTTGTGTTTGACTTCTCCATTGAGTAAGACACTCGAGTCGGAATGGTCATCGTTAATTATAAAGCAAGCCAACTGAATCTGCGGTGCCGCTACGTTCGAGCCACTTTAACTTTATTCAGCTTAATTAAATGACACTATGTAAATAGCCAGTGCAAATTGGAAGTGGCTACCGAGCCGCAAAAGCGGTGTGAGCAGTTTCTAAGTTTTCGGCAGTAAGTCAGGCCGTGTACGATATTACTTCATTTGCAACTTTATAGTCCCGCATTCCCCTTCGGCGCGCGGCCTGCCTGCTCCTTTCGCGTTTTATGAAAAAAAGTCTGAGGCAGTTTTCTTTAAATTATTATCTTGAGAAACCGCCCCGATCCTTTGTTCCAGACGTAGCGAAGGAAAAAAATAGGCAGTTTGCGTACAACTGGCCCTTGTTATGTTCTCGTCAAATAAAAAGCTGACATTAGCTATGTTTAATTAGCATTGCTCTTATTTCTAATTTACATAAGAGATACGGCCTCCATTGAAGCTTTCTGTGCAATTTTTATTTTAAAAAATCAAGTTATTTGCTTAGCATATTGAATAAGATATAAATAACTTTATTTCAAATTATTTTACGAGATTTTTCGCATGTTATGTTCTTTGTAAAGAACATGTTTTAATTAATATACATTAGATACACTACCACATATTTGCTTGAGAAATATTCATCATGAAATATTACACTTTTTCCTGTGACTACATTTTTTATTAATTTATAGGCGAACGCTTGACCTCAATCACTCCTGGTGGAAGGTGAAGATGATCTCGATCTGCACCTCTCTCTCTGACTTGCATCTGTTGTACCGAGTTTGATTCAAAATAATAACTTCCATGGGGTTATGCTGTTATAAAAATAAAAAAAGCGTCGTTCCTACAAGCTCCATTATCATCTTAGCATATACTCATATAATATGTTAATACACATCGATTTTATTATTTATTCGTGTTTTGAATGTTCGAATCCCAATATCAGCATTTTTTTTTTGGTTTTGTTCTCCCCTATGTGGGGTATGCAAAGACTTGTACGCCATACAGCCACGCTCCAATATCTTTTTCGTAGTATCAGTTAATTTACGTCTTCATTTTTTGTTTGTTGCACCATTTCTATACGTTTGTATTCAATAAAAAACCACTGAACCTCCCTTCGCACCCGGTCAGCCAAGCATTTAATTACTGCCGAAGCCAACTACACAAGCTCAGACAACAACTGAACCCCCTACTGCAACAACAACAAAACAATGGTTATTCAGTGAGAGTGTAGAATAGATGCAACCTCTCCGGCTTGAAGGTTTGCCGGCAATTTCATACCAGCAATATTGCTTATTTTTGTTTTTAGTTTTATGAGCATTAGATTAGTTTTTATGCCAGTTATTGATGTAGGTACTACATACATGTATTTATGTTCTTTGTCCAGTACCAATAATTACAGTTGTAAAAAGTAATTTGCGACCAGATCGATGTGATAAATAACCACATATCAAATATTGATGCATTCTGACCTTATTATATTAACCATTAATAGCATACATATAATGTATAAAAGCATTACCAGGGATGACTTTAAGTTGACAAAGATTAAGACTAAGATTAAGATTAAGACAAACCATATATAAAGGACCCTTAGTAATAAAAATTAAAACACGTTTAGTTAATTTCAATGGGAATGAACTAAATATTTTTATTGTAAAATGCTATTACAAAACACTTTACCATAAGTTGACAGAAAGCAGGTATTCATTTCCACAATAATTTAATATTATTAAAAATGATCATAGTTCTAAAATGGTACTGTGAAAATAACTACTAATAACTTTAATAACTTTATTTCTCCTAGATATTAATTAAGTCAGTCAGTGTAGCGTTAGCTCAACAAAACTTCGCTTCTTAGCGTTAAATAAAATAATTAAATTCATGTTGGTTCTTAGAAAAGTTATAGGTATTTTTTCTGCGTTCGGTACAAAGTTCTTTTTAAGTCTTAAAGAGTTGGCTACTTCTTTCAAAGCGCACAAAGTATTTTTTTTCTTTGGAAAGTTATACAAAGATGTACAAAGTTTACAAGAACAATTTGAATAGTTTTCGTATCTTAAAAAACAGCTGAAGTATATACTAATAATCCTGAAAATTTCAGCTTTGCTAAAATGACGTAGGTCTGGGGGCTCTGGGATCTTGCAATAAAACTATTAACGTTATAGTTTTGCCTCTATGAACTTTTTATGTAGGATATTAAATTTTCCCTCTTGTTTGTATAAAGTTAATGGTTTACGAGAAAAATAGAAAAAGCCAAGGAACTTAAAAATGTTAGATTTTTCGGGAAATTCTCAAATAGAATTAGAGAGTAATTTAAATTTATCTAATGTGGTGGGTATTTTATATTCATTGTTTCAAACAAAGCACCCTAGTGCAAATAGAACAAAATTACAAGTAGAGAAAAGTGCGGCACTGCTGGGTCTGTGCTAGAGAATCGCGATTGTCAGAATCTGACTGATACCTTTATGAGTTATTTACTATTGGTATTTGCGTGGAGAAAATTATTTTGTCTAAATTGGGGCTTATGTGTTCAAAAGAAAGTTATTTTTTGTAAATATTATTATAACGGAAATTCATTCATATGTGTTTTTATAATTATAATTAAAACTTCACCATATTGCAGGTATCGACAATATCTTTCTAATAAAAGTCTCCATGTTTATGTTTTGTATTGTAAAATTAACATAATTTAATAAATTCCTATTTAACTTCATTGCAGGTTGCGGTCGCCAGGCGCAAACACTAAGGCTGAGATTTTAGACGCTATTTTGACTTTGATTAGCAAAAAGTTCCCAAAAAAGTGATTCGTTTTGACAAAAAACTGAATATATAATAGGAACTTGATTATATCCACAGTATTCGCAGAACCAAGTCCATGTTGACAAAATCGGTGACTTACCAAATCTTTTGACATTTATTGAGTAATATAAATTGTAATACTTTAGTAAAGTCTAAGCAAACTTAATGTTGTGTCTATATTCTCAGCGTAAACGCGCTAATGGGACACCTCCCATTCGTCCTATATTAGTAATTTTCCAGTTTAACGCAGACGTAAGGCGCTCGCACTAGCGTAAATTTCAGGTAAGATCTGAAAGCAAATTTTACTCATTAAGTAAAGGCTATTCGCTACTTAAATTAAAACATAATTTTTCTCTCATATAAAAGCTAAGCCTTGCATTATTTACACACAAAAAGGTCTAAAGAGCACAGGGGTTTTTTGATACAAAATAACAACGTGAATCCCAAAATAATATTTTAATAGACGATGGTGAAGCGTAAGTCGCCCGCAGCGTACCGAAGCGTTCGCTCGCCTGACGGGCTTTTATCTCCACTCGGTTCAACCACATCGCTCAACCTGACGGGACATCTCGCATAAATATTGCCTTTATCCTGCGTCCTTTTGTTGTAATTCGAATGAATATTACAAATCTATCTAACTTCTTAAATGAGATATATTTTCTACTTTTTTTTTACTTAGACACAGAAAAATATAGACAGTCTTACTCTATCTATATCAACGATATAGAAATCTAACAAAATATCTTTCAATGATTGAATGATACATATGTATATGCGCTACACTGATGTTAGAAGCAAATACATTTATGGATTATTATTCTCTGATAATTATTCTTCGATTGCGAAAATATCGTTTTTTTTTGTCTAACCTGCTATGTCATGTTTTTGGGAGTCGAAGCTGCTCGCGTCCGTAGGCTTTACCCTAGTTTCCTTACACGTGACTCCTGGGTGGTGCTAAACAAGCAGCAGCGAGGTGGTAAGGCGCCGGTGCCCGTCTGGATCGCGACCACAGTACATGGGTGTAAAGCCCGTCATAGTGACTAGTTTCGGCTTGTCGCGTTTCGGGATCAGCTTGTGTATGTCCAGTAGCTTATATCTCTAGAGACCTTCAGTCGTGTTATATGTGGGCCGACATGACGATGTAGACTATCAATGGATTTTCATCCTTTGATAATCGCTTTCGTTTTTGGACAACACTGTACTTACCATCGGGTACTCTGTAGTCACTATGTCGAGCCAGTGTAAAAAAAAAAATGTCCAATGTTATCAACGATATGACAGCCTACTGGCAACTTAATTCAGTTACCAAAGAAATTTTTCTCAAAAATATTTAACGAACAATTAAGTTTGTGAGTAAAAACGTATATAATAATGATATTCGATGCTAATTATCCAGAAAACAAAAACGATATGTTTATTATCGTTTTATTTTTAAGTTTTGAGATACATCCCTATCCGCTGATAGCTTTAATTAATATAATAAGCATTTTGAAGTCGTAAGCTAGCTGTTATTAAATACAATAAATTGTTCAGTTTAATAAGGTGTTGTCTAGTGTTGCTTACTATTTACTTGATAAATAAGGAAACAGTCGTTATGTATCATATTCATAACAGACTTAAATTGTTCAAGACAGTTAGAACGAGCTCTGTTGAGGCCAACTAGCATGAGCCTCAATATATTACAACCTTTATTAACAAAGTTATATGAGGGTCTTGTTTGTCGTAAAATTTAATAGAAACTGCTTCCCATGAATTTATGCAGTCCCAATTGTCGGAGCTCGCTTTCTCTAATCTCATTCGTTTCGAAAATTTTCGCGTCAACAGAAAATACATTGAAAAATGTTTTGATTTCTTTCTATACAACATAAATCCATTTTATACATAACAACCAGCTGTTCCTTTGTTCAATATTCGGAATATTTTCTACAAAATAATTATATGCTAATACATATACTATATTGATTAAAAAAACTATATTTGTTAAAATAAAGACTGGTAGTAATCTGGAGCAATGTTAAGTTTATACATATAAAGGTTTTTAACGGTAATCAGAAATAAAGGTATATTAATAACGGATAAAATGGAAATCTAAAATTGGGCGGAATATATTGTATATTAACACATCTTTAAGTATGTTGGAACATAATATAAAGACGGAGAAACTTTTGCAAAAAGAAATGATGCTTATTCTAGGCGACTCGCGAAATGATGATAAATATTGAAAGTATATTTCCTATTACGGAATACGCGGAGAGTAGAACATGCTACCCACATCAATTTATTCTTGTTTTTATGTTTTGGAAGAGTTTAAAATAAAGCCGAACAGGCCGAAATTCGATAAAGCTTTATAAGATCCTCTCGCCTAGACCAACATACGGTGATAGTCACATTTGTTGGGCAAATGCAGTCCGTCATTAGCCATATACTTCCTAAGTACGTTTTAGGCCAAGCGATTGCATGTAAAACAAAAAAAAACATTTTATAATTTTAAATAATAAAAATATAACCTGTATTATAATACCCGTATAAGTAATTTTTAAGTTTTAGTAGAATAAAAAATAATTTTAGCCAATTTCATCGCTTGAAATATCACACCGAGAAGGTTTGTCAACATGACGCAAAGTTAAATAACTTGACCCGATAGCCGGGAACGAGTAATTTGGAGCTAAGCCAAAAGAACTAAACTTTATACTGGCCAGAATTATTGAGATTCGAAGGGTACCGTTGTAATAAAAGAAAATTTCACGACTTTGTTTATGTGTGCACAGGTATTCAGAAGTTTTTGGATTATATATTCGACAGCATGAGACTTATTATCATATTGGTTACTATTTCCTATCCTATAGGAATATGTCGCTAGATTAAATAAAATATATGGCTATCTTTTTAAATTAAGTTGCTTCTTTCTCCAGCCTTCCTTTTTCAGTTTACTTGTACCCAGTAATTAACATTTAGTTTTTCACATTTGTTTAAGAGAACTATCATTACTTTTAGTTAAATCTATTTAAATTCCAAGCTCAATCACTAAAATCGTGGAGTCTTATTATTTAATTTTTTTTTTTTTTTATTTTCTTTTTTGTTATTATATTTGGTGTAGGCGTTCATCTACATATACAAAAGAGACGTGAAACATTGTGTAGGTTCTTTAATATTTAAAAATAATACTTGTGCTTGCGACGTTTTTTGTATTTTGTCCGTGTATACTTTAAAAATACTATTATTTCGGGCTATAATCTTATTATTACTGAAATAGAAGAGGCCTTTGCTAGCTCTAATAAAATAATAATATTTTTTAATGTTTAAGGAATTATCGAAATTTGATCGTATTTTAAATGTATTAATTTAAAAAAATTAACAAATCTTTCCTATATATAATAAATATAAACATAAGCATAACACTTCTCGGGTTGAACAAAATGCCTTAACATACATCTTTTAAAATAGGATTTCACCGTGAGTCGCCACAAAGCGCGCGTGTTATTTGTTTCTTCGTTCCACCATGGAAAACAATTCACTGGAGTGACGATTCATCTCTGTGAGCACCTATTTCCACGGCACGCTGACTGCCCGACGGATGAAATATTCAAACTAGCACTTATTCGTATTGTGGATTGCTTACTTGAGTTGTTCGTTCATTTCTTATTGCTTTTAGTTTCCGGCTCTTTGTTACAAGGAAAAACGTATTATTCAAACCTTATTTTGCATAAAAACTATATGTATCTATTGCCTTGTGTATAAAGATAATAAAATTCTGTTTATTTATTTTAGTAACTGCTGATATTCAGACAATAGTTAGTAGTTATTTAAGTCTCAAATTAACTCTCTGTTATATCAATGTAAATACAATATATTCAAAACAAAGTTATGGCAGTAAAGATATTAACACAAGAGGATTACGTGACTTAGTACGTTAAAACATTATTTAAAGCAAGAGTGAAGTTTTACTATGTAAAGTTTATTTGTTAAGCACAAAGGGATAGCGTACATGTTTACCGTATGTTAATTAAATACACTCAAGGGATTGGCTAATGGAATCCGCGGCTGTTTACCTACAAGAGTTGTGGTACTGAAAACATTTGGCTACAGCGACCGGCGCGCTAGTGATCAAATCCACAAATGTAAAACGAGGATTTTTAAAGGGTAAATTTTTAGGGACTTTGAATCCGTTAAGTAAATCAAGCAGAAGGGAAAAATTGATGGAAAATAAACCATTTCTTATATCGTGTAAATTGAATATGTAATAATTTTAATATTGCTGAAGAAAATGATAAGGGCTTTTTAGAAATAATAAACAATTACATTCAGTTTGATTACATTTTACGCATAGCCCAATAAATTATTAACAATCAATTTTTGCTTAATAAAATACTTACTACTCTTTAGGTGCTCGATTTTGTGGTTTTTTGCAATTAAATTTTAATTAATTATTTTATTTTTTTAATTAATTATTTAATTTAATTAGTTTAAGTACATTTAAAATAAATCACGAGTTTTGTGGAATTTTAAAATATTAAAAAAAAATTGCAGCAATGGCAACATTTAAATAGGCCAAGCTGAGCTTTTGGTTGTATACTTTTGAACGTACGTGTAATTAATAAAATATAGTAATTATATTGTTGTTAATTTTTTTTATCAATCGCACTATGTTCGTTTCAGTCGCGTTGACCGCTTGATACACAGTTAAATTAAAACAATTTTAAATGTAATATCTGACTATGTTATGAATTATACGAGAATAATAATAACTAGGTTTAATCAAGATTTTTGATTAACGATTCCGACGCATTTTTAAATGTATCATATTTCTTTTTAATAAAATAAAAGTACATACTACATTTTATTTTTAAAAACTTTGTTATTAACGATGATTATAATCAATAAATACAATGACATATACGCTACCGTAGTATAATATTTTCTTGTTTTTGTTAAAACCATAAATTCATTTAGAAATTTAAAATAACCTACATCGCACAAGCAATTTTTTTATGTAAGGCGGTATATACTCGTCTAGTAACACTCAAATATTTTTGTCTAGATAATATTATATACGTGGCTGAGAAATTGATTTATTATATATATTGATTGATATTTATTATAAAACCTTTAATTTCATCTTTGGCCGAAGGCTGTGGCAATTGCTGTTTATTAGGGTTCGGCCGCACATCGACCTGTAATCGAAAACTTATTAAAAGTAATTTAACAACCATAGTTAGATCAATCAGTTTTAGTTCGATTCTAGCTAGATACTTTAGGCTTTCGTAAAAATTTTGGGTCCATTTAGAAGTTTTACCTTATGTTGTTTTTTGGTCGAAAGTGGTCGAAGCCTTCAGTCGGTCGCTAACAAGTTAGGACAACGAAACTACTATTTGTGAGTAGTGTTGAAAGTTTTAAACGTAAGTACAATAATTTATGCAATTGCATTCCGTTATAATTTGGTACAATAAGTGCTGATTGATAAAATTAATCTTTCTAGAAACAGGAATATCTTGACTAACTTAATTAATTTTAAGGTGCGGCAAAAGAGGAAGTTGCGGGAAGAGTGACAAATTTAATACGTCCTTAAAATCCAATAAACATGATTGAATTCAAAACAATAAACTTCCTAATTGAAACAGTTAGATATTTCCAATTTACTTTCTCAATAATAGAGGGAAAATTTCATCGCTCGCTCGCTTAAGGAGATCTAATTCAATTGGAAGCCTTCGGAGCTCGTTTGCATGAGTTTGCATTTTTAAGTAAAATCGAGATGGTTGTCTTGTAAAGTTGGTCTCCTGCAATAGTCCTGCTTGTCTTGCGTTTAAAAGTACAGAAATACTTTACATAGTTACCATGTCAATAAGCTGGTCACAGTGAGAATTATATCAATATGGACAAAAATTAAAGTGAGAGCCTAAGTGAATCGAGATTTACCTGTTTAAGGTATTCAGAATTAACGTAAGTAATTTATAAGAATAGAGAGGTAACACAACAACGAAACTGAGGAAACAGTATATTATATACTTCTACCTTCTTTGAATCTGACTTAAACATTAAATTATAAGTGTCATTTAGTAATGACGTACGTTTACATAAACAATTTAACATACAGAGATAGTTCTCTGTATGTTAAATTGTGTATGTAAATCGTTTAAGTAAGGCTGGGATTTATAGACACTATTTCGACTTTGCTTAGCAAAGTTGTAAAAAAATAATTGCGTTTTGACAAAAAACTGAATATATAATAGAAACTTGAGTATAAATCACAGTATTCGTAGAGTCAAGTCCATGATGATAAAATCGGTCACTTATCACATCCTTTGACATCCATTGTGTTATATTCATTGTAATCTTTTAGCAGAGTCTAAGCAAACTTAAACCTGTGTCTCTAAATCTCAACCTAAGTCACCTTTTCAGGCTGATTTATATTTGGTCATGGACATGCACACAACTGGGTACAAAGAATGTATTTATTGTTCAAACGCGCATCATTGCTATAAATTGTTTCACTCCCGTTAACAAATGTTGTAAAAAGCAAACTTATATGCAAAAAGTAAAAAGCGGTTAAGGAAAAAATTAAGTAATATATACAAAAATGAATGTTGGAACATTCACCAATTTAATTTACAAAATTCTTGCATCTGACGTCACTACTCTTACCCTTTATTTTTTTGTCATTGTTTCTTTTATCTACACAGCGTTTCATATTTTCAGCTGCGAACGAAATTTATACGGAATTTTTCGTCGTTTAAGCGAGACCGTCTCAATTTGCGAAAGCATAGGTATCTTTGTGATTTATATTAGAACAATTTACATATTGCACGGCGATCGTAAGATTTAAATGTCTGTGCCAGTAAACGAGAGCACGCCATGTCCAGCCACGGCGGGCAATACTAAATGCTAGTTTCGAATGCAAAATTATATATTTGAATTTCAAAATAGCAAACATAACGTTCCAGCTGGAATGCAAGTTGTGCAATGTTTCCTACGATTCTTTTCTTGGCAATAAAATGTAATAACAAGAACGTGGTTCAACATTTGAAAATATTTTATCAGCAATAATGTCACGGTTGATATGTTTTAATACAATTTAATCTTATACAGGAATTTGTCATGTGGGCTCGGTAAACAAATTCGAAACTATAAGAAATTAAAAAAAAGTAACGAGACCAATATTGATAAAAGCTCAAACTTTATCATTAAATTGGAAAATTAATTTTCGCAGCTAGAAATGTGCTCCAAAGATTTTAAAATAAAAACTACTTCCATCCGATGATGTGTTGATAATAAGGAAACAATTATTAGGAATAACTTTAATAAAATTATATTAATTTATATAGTTATTCTATGATAGTAATTATTTTATTACTGGCAGGCTTGCGCTTGACTTCAATCTCACCAGCTGAAAAGTGATGATAAGGTCGACGATGGAGCGCCCTCATCCAGCAAATACCGATTCACTCGACGTTTGAAGATTCCCTTGTTATAAGGTATTGGAAACAAACGCAGGAAGCGAATTTTACTCCTTGGCGGTTCGCATCAAAAAAGAGGAGGCGTATCGCTTCGTGCGAGCAACTGAATTATCAACCACATAAAGATGCAAAGCCTCGCGTTGTCTTGTCAATAAGGGGAAACTGAATAGTATGGTATATTAATTTATAAATAAAAAATTTTTTTTTGGTAAACCGGGGGAATATCCTACGTAGACTCATCAGGGTCGCTGTGAGGGCAGCGATCCTGGTGTGTCAGACTCCTACTAACTAAAAACCCCCGGGGTGTCCCTCTAATTACTCCACCCAGGCCTGGGAAACCAAATTCCTCCTGTCACCCGGGGAGCGAACAGCCTTATTCAGCTTTCTCTCTGGGAGGGGTGGGTATAAAGAGCCCACGCCTCCAATACCTCTTTCACCGGCGGCGCGCTGAACACTGCGCACCGCCGCCCTCATCCGGGCAGCAGACTCCCTCAAGTCTACTGCCCGGCTATTGTTACCGGGGGATGTCGCGCTCGCTTTGAGCGAACGCGCCCCTCCTGCAACGGTGCCTTGGCCGCTGAATGACCAGAGAAGATGTTCGCTCTTTGACCCTTTCGGCGGCTTCCTTCTGCTTCATAACTGCTTCGCAGAAGGCAACTACCTTTCTCCAAGCCTCTTCACTGCCGACCATGGCTTTCACCACCGCATAAATAAGTATTTCAAACAACATGGCGTATAAACATTGCTCACCCAAAGATAGTATTTTTTAAAGATCTAAGTGCGTAAATGAGCTTAGATTTTTTTTTGTTTATTTTCCCCTTTGAGGGGAATGCAAAGGCTTGCATGCCATACAGCCATGTCGAAGGTCTATTCTTCATTTGAGCATAGATATTGTCAAGCCAGAGACGATCTCAGTTTGAAATGTAAATTCGATATATGAAATTTTAAAATAGCAAACATATCGTTCTGGCTGCCAGTCGTAAGATACATCCCATGATTCTTTTCTCGGCAATAAAATTAAATATGTAGAACGTATTACAACATCGCTGTCTAAACTATTTACCATATTTTAAACGATTTATTATTATTGCACCATTTTATTGGATCATTTTCACGATAATGTATAAATATCAAAAAATTCTTAAGTGGAGTTTGGCATTAAACATTGGGTAACTCTTATACAGTTATGATTAAATTTGTCATTGTTTATAGGAATTAACTCTGTCTCTATGCGATATTAAAACTTTTATAATTATTTTTAATTTTAAGCATAATTATCCCTAAGAAACCTTCTAATAAAGAATCATATTTTATAATCGGGAAGTATCAGTAAGTAATACTTTTTTAGTATCAGCAAATGACATGTATTAGTCAAGATGTATTCTGATGAAAAAACTGTATCTCAGCAGGTGTGGAATTAAACGTCCGGAGATCCGACGAAATGAAGACTTTTGTGACCTTTATCTGGACATTGGTCACGTATTAGCTAGAAAAGCGAACTTCTTTTCTTTGTCATAGGACATCAGGCCGAAATTCAAGAAAACACATAAGCTTAAAGCTCTGTATAATATTTATAAGTATACAAAAAGCAAGAATTGAAACGTTAAAATGCTGTTAAAGTTTTTGTATAGTTACCGATGTCGGTAGCCGCATGGAGCAGGTCAGCGAGTAGTTCGGGCTCGTGACAGGCGATGGCGAGCCTCTCCTCGTGCAGTCGCGCCGTGTCGATCTCACCGGGGGCAGCTTCTCGCAACTGCAGCGCAACTGCACCTTCGCCGCCCACCGCTGCGCTGTACATGAGCACGGCGCGCGGTGAGAACGTCGGCAACGGCAACCGACCCGTCTGCACCTGACCAACAACAAGCTACTTGAACTCATTGGCTCAAACCAACAAACAAACCGGGATTCCAGCTCGAAAACTTAAAAAGATTTTATATCGATGTCAGTTTGTATAGATGGTAATAACAGCCTTGTTTCCATAATTAATAATACTGTTATGTTGGTCACAAATATCAGTTTCTATAAAAACTATACATGAATATAAACTTTATAGCTTACACTTAAAACCTCAAAATGGCAGTTGATAACAGTGAATACTAGTGCCATCTCTTGTAAAATTTTCACAACTCACTACGATAATGTCATTGCGCTGACAACATATATTCGTTGAGAAGGGACAGCACCATAATTGCCATGTTTTTGTAAGCTTATTCTGGCGTTGGACAATGAAATTAACGAAGTATTTACAGCAACTATTTCAGTTTTTAACTGGATTGTTATCCGTTGAGTGTTAACAATGTATTATATAGTTGGTTGGTGTAATAACAACAACACGTACAATTTTACCAATTATATGATGTATAAAAAAGTTTTTTTTATACTGGCTCAACAAACTGATAACATCGCACATGATAGAAAATGATGTCTAGTCCAAGAAAGACGGTAGCCCCCATCGCAAATAAATCACTGACAGTCGCTGTCGTCATGCTAGCCCTCATATACAGCTTTTAAGTATATGAATATTTAGATGTATATGTAGTATTTTTAAATGTTGTGGGTATATACTAAAAAATGAGTGTTAATCAAACTCACTTTACAACATGGTGCAGCCGGTAGGATACACCCGACTAGTATATTAAATCACGTGTTCGACGCTTACCGTATATAAGCTGACCCTGAAACGCGAAAGGCCAAAGCGAATTACTTTGACGGTTTTTGCAGTTGTGTACCTACTATGGTTACGACCTAGTTTGTGCAAATACCGTAGCAAGTCAGGCGTAATCTTAGTGATATATTCATAATAATATATTCGATCTTTATTAACGACGTGTTAGTTATAATCAAAATCAACTTTAATAATATTATCGATAAAATGTCTATGTAGTTAAATACAAACATTAATCGAACACGGTAAATCAAAATACAGTTGTAAATGTAAAACAATGAAAGTCATCAACTAGGGTTACTGTTATGCGTAGCCGACAATACGCGGCGTGAACACAACGTTACCGAGACAGCGTGAATGAGAAGTTCTCGACAAGTAATTATCGTGAAGCATTGTTCACGCTCGGGGTGTAACGAGCTCGCTGACTGTATTATAATTAAACTATAGTTGCCTCCGTGGTTACAGGACAACACTATCTACTAATTCAGCTACGCCATGGTTACTATTTTTTTATAATAATAAAATCTAAGGCCAATTACACACATTGACCTAGTCCCAAAGTAAGCTTGCGCTTGTCATATGGGTATTAGACAAATATATACATACTTAAATACATATACACATCCACGACTCGTGACAAATTAACCTATTCATCATAGAAAAGTTCGCCGTTACCGGGACTCGAACCTGGGAACTCCAGAATTGCAGGCAGAATCACTACCTTTACGCTATCAGACCGTCAAAAATCAAAATTTATCGAGTGTTTATGTGATTTTAACGTTTCTATAAGTTTTATATGTGTTTTTTTAATAGCATTTAATATACCTCAAATTATAATACATAAAAGGTTATGTAATAGCAATAGACTTTTAATATCAAAGTTACCTTTTTTAAAATGAGTGCTATTAAGTAATATAATATAACAAATAATTATAAGCATACGAAATGTTAAAAATATCAAGCAAAGCAATTTTAGACTTGGTATTATGGCTTCATCTCACTATTAAAGTAGGAAAAAATTGCATTTAAAGATAATATTTTAAGACAAACGTATCTAGTTATAATTAAAATGCCTATCATTAGATTAGAAGATCACTACGAATCAAAGAAAACTAAAAGCGAAACATCACTCTCACGTTTCGTCCACAATGCGTAGTGTTGACGTGACCGAGACAGCGTGAATGAATAGTTGTCGAATAATTATCGTGTGACATTGTTCACGGGAAACGTGTAACGAGCACGCAGATTATAATCCGATTAAACCGATGCCACGGTGATAATGAAATAACATTATATAATTTCCCAAATGACAATAAATGCTGTAATGTATTTTTGATCGCGATAATTTTGTTAGGATTTGAGAAAGGTCAGTGATAAGTACGGCCGAGTATGCAGGCCTCGACAGTAATTTGGACTTCCAATAACAGCAATTTAAAGCTATTCATTGCAATTAAATTTTTGGTACACCTTATGCCAACGTTCCATGTTTGATCATATATATATTTTTTTAGCTAGTTCCCAAATTAGGCGCCCTATACAGTAATTGGGCAATCCATGATTATTTAGTAATCTTCTAGACAAATATGAGTTCAGTATAATTTATAGTACATGGTTTAAAGTTTCACTTACACACTTTAAGAAATTTCCTTAAAATCAAATACTTATATTAGAATATCTTTATAAACAACAGTATTAAGTCATTTTAGTTATTATTTTAGTTCAGAAAGTTTTTTTAAGGGATATAACCCCGTGTAATGTAATAATGGGAACCTTTTAAAATAAATTTTAATTTTAAAAGCATGCACTCATAAGTTTGCCGAGCGCAAACATACATTCTGTAGTTTCAGCAATTTTATAACATAATATTAGCTTAGTTACATAATAATCTGCATTCGGTACCATTGCAAATAGCTTTGATAGTTTAAATTGCTTTGGTGAAGTTTAATTGCAGTGGCGAACGGAGTACGCTTTATGGATTTCAATTTCAACATTAATTTGAGTACAATCTTACTTATCTATAATACACACATAGACAAAGGCTAAGATTCAACCCACTATTCAAGACTATATCATGTTAAACTATTTGAGTTAATACACTGGTCAATTATAATTTAAAAAAAAACCGTGATAAAAATACTATTTTTAATTCAAATTTTATGAAACTTTGTTCATTTTTTTGCGTATATTGGCGGTAAAACGTTGCTGTGAGTATTGTGACAATTTTAAAGTTTTCTTTTCTTTAAAACTATTGGAAAATTTGCTTATACTTTGAAAAATAAAAAAAGCACTTTAAGGAAGAAGAGTTGCATTGTTAGCAAAATAGCATAATGTCGCGTCGTCATTTCAAATGAAATGAAGAAATGTGCTGTGGGTATAAGGTTACAGCGAAAAGTTGTTGTAGCTATTAATTCTAACCAATCCTCAAGTGAAATGAAAAAGTCAGAAATATTTTTTTATTATTACATATTAATAAAATATACACACATGTATGCAAATATACACAATTAGTTAACTTAATAAAACGTCTACTTCATTTATATATCTACCAAAATAAACAATAAAATTACATCTTAAAACCATTGCAATATACATTCAGCGTAGGCACAATTTTTGGGAGTCGAAGCTGCTCGCGTCCGTAGGCTTTACCCTAGTTTCCTTACACGTGACTCCTGGGTGATGCTAAACGAGCAGCAGCGAGGTGGTAGGGCGTCGGTGCCCGTCTGGATCGCGACCACAGTACATGGGTGTAAAACCCGTCATAGTGACTAGTTTCGGCTTGTCGCGTTTCGGGATCAGCTTGTGTATATCCAGTAGCTCATATACCTAGAGACCTTCAGTAGTGGTATATGTGGGCCGACATGACGACGGAGAGACTATCAATGGATTTTCATCCTTTGATAGTCGCTTTCGTTTTTGGACTACACTGTACTTACCATCAGGTATTCTGTAGTCACTATGTCGAGCCAATGTAAAAAAAAATGTTATTACTTTTGGTTAAGAAAAATGAAATACAAAAAACAGGGTTTTAAAGTCTGTAAGACCGTTTTGCTTATTTGTATAAAAGCCATAGTACAATTTTACGTAAAAAGCTATAATGGTATTTTTCATTTACTTTTTTATTTCAATGCTTATCATTTTTCAATTATCCTTCAATAATATTTAGCTTTCGTAGCAGAATTGACACAGACATTTTGTATTCGTTAAGGCTTTGAATTGTCTTTTACATTACAATTCATTGAACTTAATTAACACCGCTTATACCTGCGGATTACATGCCTCAAAGAGAGATTAAGCTATATTTATTTATCGTTTCCCATTATCCTTAACCGATCATCAATATCATGACCACATATCAATGGACTTTACTTAATCCAATATAATGACAAATTGAGTGTTTCAATATATTTTTTCTGTCATTTTGATGTAATTCCATATTTTATTTGACGTATGGAGGTATAAATATATATCTGTTGTATTTATATATTTTTTTCATAAAATTTAGAAAGGAAAGTATTTATTTGGCACAAACATACGCATCGCAAAAAAAAAATAGGTCGACCAAGGAAAGCTGATTCAAATGTTTCATTATTGTTGTTCTTGATGATTTGTATACTTTTCTCGACACTCACATTGTGTTGTGTTGTATATTGTTCTAGACTTTTCTTTCTTATGTTTTTTAAGTACATCTGTTTATACAATGTAATTGTCGTATGTCGTTTTATGTGATTTTGTCCATAAATTAACGAATAATAAGAAAAAAGAAAAGAAAACATTTAATCAGCAGCAGCCAAATCAAAGTGACTACATAATACAAATAAATGACACGTGAACAAAAGGAAAGATCAGAATAAAAAAAGAGTAATACATAAAAACTCTAGGTCACCGCCGATACGGACTCTGTCTTAGCTTGTGCTACACAGCACTAGACTGTTCAGGGCTGGTATTCTGACAAGGCCTAAAGGAAGACACAGTCACTTCACCAGTACAGCCTTACATTCACATTACAAATTAGAAATTTAAGATTTGCTTACATAATTAAGTCAAAGAAAAGAAAATAAATCAAAAAAATTAAAAAAAAAACGAATATAATCAGACTTCTCATTTCAGTCGGTTAAATTTTTTATTGAATTGCCAATTAAATTGATTTCATATATATACTCGTATTAGACGGGTCCACCGCATTGTGAAAACACAGATCCACCACGCGCACCTACACATTCAATTTACAAGATTAAATTTAAAAGATATTTAGATATTGTTTAAAAGATATTTCTTAAGCTTAACTGTACAAGTTGCACAACAATGTAGGGAATCCCGGATTGGTGACGGTATATCGTTTCAGCATTTCGATGCCGCGATCCTGAACGTTTCCCGGAATGCAGCAGTTTTGTGTTGGTGTAGAATAAATATGATTTTGCACGCCCTACTGGGATATTTGGTGTAGTCTCCCTGGCCCATAACAGCTTAGAATAAAGGTAAAGGGGTGTTTTTGTTAAAATAATACCAAACAACATATAAGCCATATAAAGATCCAAATAAGGTAGTAGGTGGTAAAATAGGCAAAGTAAACACTCGCAACTTGTGTCCACAGGGAAGTAAAAATTCTTTTAGCTTTACATTATTAAAAAAACTAGGAACATCAAATTTGTATATGGGAGACACAAAAAAAAAAATAGAATGAGAGCGACAAATAAATGTGCTAATACAAAATAATAGTTTTCAGAATTCATGTTTATTTTTGCGTAAGGGTTTTTTTTTATGTCCAAGCTTGTTAAATACGTTCTATGAAATTATAATTTGTTTATTGCAGTAACGAAAACTAATACACAATACCTAATAAGAGATTTTTTATAAATGTTTAAATTAGTGAAAGTAGCTTTATACTTGGAACAAATAGTGACCGGATATAAACACTGAAGCGTGTCTACGCGTGTGTTTCGTGAAAAAAAAACAATTTATGAAAGTGGACGGTTAAACGTTAAACATAAAGCAATTCCCAAAAATCTTACTGTAAACAATGTCTACTTAGCTTTATCTGGATAAATGTTGTCATACACAGCATCCGAGATATAATTAGACTCGTCTTGTGCGAATGCGTCCCTAGGGAGGGCAGGTAATGACGCGTTGATTACTCGACGATTATCCCTTGTCGGCCGGTAATGATTCTACACGAACTCAGGCAATCAACATTTCAATTTGACTTTAACGAAATACGTTTCTTCCGCGGGCAGAGAGTTACGTGTTGAGAATTTTTACTTTTTAATTTCGTTAATGTCGACAAAAGCGCGGAGTCGGATCCGGAGCTACTTTTTGATTGATTACTTTATATTTAAAGTTAATTTTACTTTTCATTGTTGATCCCTTGATTTTGGAAGTTCATGACTCGCTATGTTAGCTGCATAAAAATTGATTACAAATTAAAATCGTTATGCGAATTATTTGTAAAAAAGGATGTTTCAGTTTAAAATATTTGTTAAATTATTACATTATTTTCTCAATCACTTTAAAATAATGTCTCTTCTTTAGTATTATTAACTCTTGTGTGGAACATTTCTTATACAAGAGCACCTTATTTCAAATTGAATTAGATTATTATTTTTTTTAAAATGTACACGATTTTTTATTCAAAATAGAGTTATGTATATTTGTTTCTAAAACAGAAAACGTAAAAATTAAGAACAATTCATAGTTCAATATATATTTATTTATTTTACGATTAATATTCCTAGTACAAACTGGAAGTAGGTAAATCAAATGAATCACTAAAATCCTAGAGATTTTGTCATTACTAAGCACCGCTCAGCCCTACAGGGAGCGCCGCTGCTGATTATTCCGTAATTATCCTCGTGTGTACACTTTATAAACACATAATTATCCTACCTCTGCTTCTCGTATTACCGTGCCATATTTACGAATCAAATATTAATAATGTTACGACAACGTTCAACGTAAGCTTTCATCGTTACTTTGATAAAATTAGGGTAAAATATTGCTTATTGCGATAGTTAAGAGTTGGATTTAAATTACAGTTACATTTTCCTTATAAAGAATATTAATCACCTAAGCTTATAAATTACAAAATCCAAATATAAGATTTCATTTTTTTTTTTGTAATAACTGTTACATTTTTAACTAATCTAATTGTTTAACCTCAAAATTCTGTACAATAAAGTTTAAAATGATTAATATGAATTTAATGTCATTAATAATAACTATTTTGCGATTCTAGAAATATAATGGATCTAAATTTCATTTTAATTTTTAGGAAACATACTCGGCAAGACTGCTCAGTGTTTGCAACAAAGTGAAGATAAGATTAAAGATGGGTCACTTTTGCTCAATAAACATTAGTTTGCTTTTTGATCAAAACCACCAATTTTCTATGAAGCCAGAAAAACAGACGCGGGATGTATATTCTACTCGTTAGCAATTCACATTATGTATGGAGAACTGAATTGTTTTGTGGGCTTTAGTGTAATATGTAGGGAAACTTGCGTAACGCTTTGGTGTTTTGTGTCTGCGATTAATGTCTTTTGTATTGTAATACATAGGTATATTAGATGATTTATTTCATATACAACATTTTTACAATACTGGATACAATCAAATGGTAGCAAAATAATACGGGTGGCCTTATATCTCATCTTCTAAAACCAGGTCAAGAATTCTCGGCTCGCTCCGGCGCTGGGTACACACGCTGTTTCTGGTAATGATTGCGCACGATGACGCCCATTTGTTCGCGTGTTAAGATATGATGTTAGAGAAATTGCGTGAGTGATTAAGCGTGTATTGTTAGAAGATAGTTTCGCTATTTGTGGTAACAATGCGTGAGCTTATCCTAAAGTGTTCTGTTTTTTTGCAAACATATAACAAGTTTCGCTTGTGTTCTATTACAATACGTGGATCCGATGACTACATATTGATATTATTATAAATATGTATTGTTCCGCGTAATCAATACTTAAAAAAAATTAAGACATGGCTATAGTGAAATATATTTTTCATTGTAGTAATTACTCAATATTATTCTAAAAAATAATGTTGAGTTAAATAATACAGAATGAGGGATGAAAAAGTTATACGTATTTACTGGTATTTACTAACGGGTGTTTATCAAAATAAAGTTACAAGCTTTCTTTTATTCAACGATGTGAACTCAACTGGGTGAAAATTGACAGATTGCTGTCAAGCTAGCGCGGATGATAAAGATATTTATTGGCAGTTACAGTTAAATATACCATAATATTTATGTATGTTTATTGAATAATGTTTTTGTTACACTAGATCGACAAAGTGTCTACAATATACTTAATGGTAAGTACAGTGTAGGCCAACAACGAAAGCGATTATCAAAGAACAAAAATCCAATGATAGTCTCTATCGTCATTTTGGCCCACATTTACCACGACTGAAGGTTTCTAGATTAGTTCTAGGCTATTAGTTTTTTTTTTTTTTTTTTTTTTTTTTTTTTTACACAAGCTGAACCCGAAACGTGACAGTCATTATAACGGTCATTACTTTTGTACTTCAATACGTTCATTTATAAGTTTTTCTGCCACATGAAATATTGCTTTTAGATTTTCGACAATCAACAATTATTATATATCATATTTTCATATTCATATAAAACATAAGAATCTTTCTATTTTTTTTTATCAGTTAATGTGATGAGATTTAACTACAACCTCGATACAAGCCCAAGGAACTTCAATATGTAATCTATATTTCTTCTGTGTTCCATTATTTTCTATCTATATAAAACCCATATATAATTTAAAAATTATATACCTACATCCTGTGATGTCATTCACTCAGTCGTTCAAGCTGTATTCTTGTGTTGTGTTGTGTGTGCGTTACGTAGACAATGTGGTAGAACATGAAACGAATAAAAGAACTAGGAAATATTATTATGTGTTCTGTACTATTATTACCTAACACGACGTTAATTATTAATAGGAAAGCGTACTTACGTGTAAGGTGTAATTCGCGAAGTCATAATTGACGCTGGAAGGTGACTCGGCTTTTGAATTAAATAAAGAACTTTGAACACGGTAATGATCCTGTTTCAAAAGAAGCACTTTACGTACTTAAGACTTTGATTGATGTTAGATTTCTTGCCACTGTACGAATTACTTAGGTATTAACCGAATGTTAGGCATAAATTTATAAATAAAATAAAACAAAGCAGTATTTGGAATTACAAGCAATAGCAGGTATATCATTACTTAAGTTGGAAGTACATACATTTATTATTAGGAACCAATGATGATAATAAATTTAAAAAAAAATGTAAAACAATAAAGAATGCGGTGCACCAATCAAAATAATAATCTCATCCTAACTCAATATTAGATTTGATTTACCATCAAATATCTAAGTAGACCGAATGTGAACGAGCCGTAACGGCCATTGTATTATTAGAAGGCAGCTTTTGAAGCCGGTTGTAGACTTGAGGGAGTCTGCTGCCCGGGTGAGAGGGAGGCGGCGCGTTACCCGTGAGAAAGGTTTGGAGGGGTGGGCTCTTTACACTAACCCCTCCCAGAGATGAAGAATAAGCAGGTTGTTCGCTACCCGGACCTCTGGAATAATTTGGATTCCCAAGCCCAGGTGGAGTGATTGGAAGGATAGCCCAAGGTTTTTAGTCAGTAGGAGTGTGACACTTCAGGTACGCTGCCCTCACAGCAGTCCTAATGGCCCTATGCAGGATTTTCTCCCGGATAACCAAAAAAGGCAGCTTTTGAAAGGGAAAGGCTGTTATAGTATTCAATAAAAAAATTAAATGACGCACACTTTTACATATCGAGGGGTAAAAGACTATTTGGTTTAAGCGACATTTTTTGGTGATATAAATATATATTCGGAATCAGCGTTTTTTACCAATTACAAATATATATATATATATATGTATTACTAT
Organism: Automeris io; assembly: GCA_036320925.1. Classification (NCBI taxonomy): domain Eukaryota; kingdom Metazoa; phylum Arthropoda; class Insecta; order Lepidoptera; family Saturniidae; genus Automeris; species Automeris io. The sequence goes on from JAUDJH010000018.1 coordinate 4,156,204, forward strand.
AACACCAAAAAACGTCGATTAAACCAAATAGCCTTTCTATATGTTGCTGTGGAAATGTGCTGTTGTTGAATGTATGGTATGCTTTCAAAAGTTTGTCGGGTTTCGATGAAATAAATCCGGACAACACTAAAAGTATTACCCCATATACTATTTGGAATTTAAAATATAACTAGACTATTATTACAACTTACACAGTGAGGCACTAAATAAAATAATTACGTCATTTCATAATTTTCACTAATATATACAAGTTTTTAATCAATGTAATAATTTTAAAGCAAAAGCTGTTATCGACAGATGTATCGGAAAATTAATTTATTCGCGTTCTGCGTATCTACTAATAATTTAAATTCTGTTGTAGTATGATGTTAATTAAAATTATGGCTTCTGATTTAATTAAATAGTAGCGAATAAACAGGGGGCAGGTATCGTGCTCGTATCATGTCCATAGGTAAATTGTAATTAAGTATTTTCTATTTTGGTTGGTAAGCTATACAGGCCTTTTATGTAGGATTTTTCAATATATATTGAAAAATCTTTATTTGAATCTTTACAAAGATATTTTTTTATACTTAATTCATATTACAGTAATAGGTTACAGATATTAATACCATTTAGGTCATATTAATATTACTTTAGGAGTAAGTAGATAAAAGAAAAATATATCAAAATAGACTTTAATTAATTTGTAACAGGGGATATAATTGTTCAATCCCCAATGTAGTAATTGTGAAAATTACTAGCTATTCATTGTATTTATTACTAGCTGCGCCTTCGTCTTTGTCCTCGTGGAAGTAGTACTTTTATTATGGTATGATAATATTTTTTCTCATATATCTTCGAGCTACACATGTGACAGCGAGTAGCTACAATTTATATATAAATTTTAGTAAATATTATATGTATTTCAGCCAAATCTCTGAACAATTATTTATACCACTTTCTTTTTCAATAAATGATCGATGTAATTTTTAAATTGACATAACTTTTTTATTTGTAAACAGATTAGAATTTTATTAACACTAAATGTTAAAGGCAACTTTACACAATGCACTAGTGAAAACCGCATATAAATCTGTTAAGCCGGTTTCGAGAATAGCGGGCACAAATGCGTACAGATATGTTTATATTGATTAACGATGCGGATACAATTTTACTAACCTACATTGCGCTAGCGAAATTCTTCAGTTCGGCGGTACATATAGAAGCTCTCATACGATTTAGCATTAAGAAAATATTATATAGGTTGCTGAGTAACGAATTTATTATATGTAATAATTAAGTACTATTATTATATCCACTGAGCACTGTATATATTATGTATAATAGAGGTGAGGTCCAATTTGCTGCTTAACTGATAAAATGTATATCAAATTATATATGCCTGTCTACATTAAATTTCTTGATTATATTTTTTTTTTTGCGTTTATATCCATATTTAAGATGAAAAACTTCCTATTGTTTGTTGTGTGAAAAACAACAAAGCTTTTGTAGCCTGTTTATCATATAAGTACCTATTTATTATTTATATAAATATTTATTACCTTATACACAAAGAATGGTTCGAGAACTAATCATTTATAAATAACTAATTTCCATTATCGTAGAGCCTGTGCGGCGAACATAGTTCTAAGTACTAGGGCTCTATGGAAGCGGCTTTGCGTAGCGATTAATTGGAGCTTACAATATTGATTTTGTATTACACTTAGCCGATAGAATTTACCAATATTACACATTTATGTATCTAAACTGCATGAAACATATACGAATTATTTAGTACTTAGTTTACGCATACAAATAACATATATTGCTGCCGGCTGTATATTTTGGTTCATCAATATGCGGATGGATAGTTTTTTTTTTGCTAATCGAATGAACACGTTGAAAAACTGTAGCGACCTATATATGTGCACACTAGCTATCCTATTTGAAATAAAATCTAGCTAGAATGAAACTATGTTCATAAATGCGTGGAATTGTATCAATCCTAACTTCATTGGGTTTTTTTAACTTGCGCTCGTATATATTTTGGTTAAAATATTGGTTACACAAATAAACCTAAAAAATTCTTATTCACAATTTTCAATAACATTTTATATAATATACGTTCATCAAAAATACATATATGATTTAATCGTCGGTTTAATTCACATTCAACAATTTGCTTAGGAGCTATTAGAATTACGAACTCGCATACGAATACAATTTAAAGATCTATCAATAAAAATATCCGTATGTGCATGTATGAATGTGCAGTACCTAAGAAACGGGTATGGTGATATTCCAATTTCAATTATTTTTAGCACAAGTAGCGTTTTTCCTTTATGACACTTTAAAATAGACACAAGCAATATTATATTCTAATATATCGCGTATGATAATCTGTTCACAAAAGTGTCAACATTATGGCAAGCAATATAACTATAACATGAAAACGTGTACTATATCTATTGAAAAGAAGTAAATATAATAATAAAATGGGAGTCAACTTAAAGGCTCAAATATGAAGGTAAGCGTCTTTAGATTAATTGAATACGAAAAATTTTGAAGATGAAAGCTGAGTGTCTTGTAGTTGTAATCAAGTTTGAGCTTCGAGAGCTTTGAACAATTTAGTATTTACTTTGGAGTGTTTTACGGGCAAAGTTTTCTATCGAACAATCATATTTCACTTAATGGTACTTTATAGTTATTTTAAAGAATTTTTAATTATTTTCATTTACATGAAGCGTACTAGTGAATTTTATAGATTGTTGTCTTACTAAATTAATATTCATTTAACTAAACATTTATAACTAAATATCTACTATGATAGAATAACTTATCCTTTTTTTTTGTATTTGTTTAATTTATAATATAAATATTAAAATTGAATAACTATTATTTTCTTAATTATTAGTTAAATAAATGTACCATTACTAAGCTCACTATTCTTACAACTAAATCAAATTTTAACTCTTTTCTTACAACAATACATTTTGACTATGACTAGCAATAAAAAAACCCGAGCCTTAGTCTTGTTTAAAAATATTCTATTTCGAATTTCCGCGATATTGCATATTAATTTTAAAAACAGTTTTATATCATCAATCCATATTTAATTAGCTGGGAGCCGAGATATATTAGTGGATGTATCCACTGTTTATTTTGAAAGTTTGATATGTGAAATTGTGACCAAGATGTCACTTGATGATTTAAAAATACTTTTAATTACACAAAATTAATGTAATTGCTTTCTTCGTCAGAAAAACGTTACGGGTTTGCAAAACAACACAGCCGTCGTCCTAAAAAGCTTTATTGCAGAGAGACCGGACATGGGTAATGGTCTAAATTTATTGGGTTAAATGGCCCGTGCAAACGGAAATTCATTCTAAATTGTTCGCTTGTCTAATTTTTGTGGATTCGATGCTTCATTTCATCGGACGAATGTCTAACATCGAGATTGTACAACTCAAAAATTTGAATTTAGTGTTTTGTTCGAGTATTCATTAGTAAATTATTTTAGGTTTCAGTAATTTGTGGCAGGAAATTAAGACTTATCTATGGCACAATCCTAAGAATGAGTCGACGGCAAAGTTCCAACATAGTGACAACCTCTATGAAAGAGCACAGCAGTAACCTAGACTTCTGAACGTGTGGAGCTAACGACATTGATAGGCTGTGATCTTTCACTCTTGGCCGTCATTCATAGTGCAATTGGCAGTAACATAGTATGGCAAGCTATGCGAGATAGTAATGCAGAAGAAGGAGTCGCCTATAGAGGAAAGACAGTAATCCAAATCATTCTCGGACAGCCAAGTTCAAAGACCAAGACGCGGGAGGAGGGAAAAGTTTCCTATCTACTTTCATGATAAATAAATATGAAAAGAAGAAATATATAAATAGTGGAGTTCTAATAAGCTAATAAAAGCTACAAAAATGTCTGAAAAGAAACTTTTCAGTGAATAATACTACAGCGCTGTTTCAATAGAGCGTTCGGTGCCTTTTAAAATTGATCTACAACTAAGGACTTCATTACGGACTCAGACAAGAATCTAAGGCTGAGATTTACAGACGCTATTTCGACTTTGCTTAGCAAAGTTCTCAAAAAATTAATTTGTTTGGACAAAAAAACTGAATGTTATATGGAACTTGAGTATATCCATAATATTCGCAGGGCCAAGTCCATGTTGATAAATTTAGTGACTTACCAAATCCTTTGACATTCATTGAGATATATAAATTGTAATATTTTAGTAAACTCTAAGCATACTTAAAGTTGCATCTATAAATCTCAGCCTTATAGAGTTGGCTTCACATTGGTTAAAAACTGTAGTTTGAATATTACACAGCTCTGCAAGGTTTTGTGGTTGTCCAAGTGAGGGTCATATTCGAAGTAATTTTTTGCATGGAATCTGAATCTGACGCCGTATTCGGATTATACGCAAAAAATTGCTTCTTAAATGATCCTTAGTAAGTCAACAACAATCGCAACCCATTTTTTGTAGATTTGTGTTATTAATTAGTACTGCATATAAACAGGTATATCTTTGTCTAAAATAATTTATTTTAAAGACTAGGTTAAATTTTTAATCGGAATTAAATACTAAATGTATCTTGTGACATCAAGCGTCTTCGTAACACTCTTAATTCTAAACTTAATTTGCTAAGTTCTTTTATACTACCTTATATCTTTAGAGATCAGATAAATTACAAAAGAATCTCACATTTTATTTTAAAGCTCGAATCAAGACGTTTTGGTAACGAGACGCTCCGTAATGTATCTGTCTCATTAAATTTGTTCGCCATCTTAATTAACATCTGAACACTTAGGAACTTCAATGTACCTATACAAGTACATATTAAAGTATATACTTTACAAGTATTCTAAGTGCAGGACATTCATTTAATAAGTTTAATTTCTACCTTTTTTATTTCTTTGAAATATATTTTAGTTAAATTTTATTGTTTATATAACACAGTTGCTTACTTTAAACTAACTTGAGTTTTTAGGAGAAATTACTTATGCCACGAACGTTCGTTCCTTGAAAATTTTGCTCGTTGAAGTAGCTACTTGTCTTGCATGCCAAATTTTTCGATTACCAGTGCCAGTTAAATATTTATTAGCAGGTAAACTTTGGTTTACGGTGTTTAGATGTTTAGTAAAACCTTTAACAATCACCATAATATTTCAGGAAATACATTTTAAACTTTTACGTTTTTTTGTTTTTAGTTAAATAATGTGTTTGTGATTAATAAAATAAATCAATTATTACAATAAAGTAATCCTTAATAAATATGAAACCCGAAATAAAATACCTAATGTGATGATGTTGTCTGAAATCATCCTATGTCCTAAACAAGTCTCCAGGCAGTAGACTTGAAGGAATCTCCTGCCCGGATGAGAGGGAGGCGGTGTGCAGTGTCCGACGCACTGCCTGATAGAAAGGTCCCCGGGCGTCTGGATGTATTTGATTTTCCAGTCCCGGGTGGAGTAATTAGAGGGCCACCCCGGGGGTTTTTAGTCAGCAAGAGTCTGACACCCGGGGGTCGCTGCCCTCACAGCGGCCCTGATGATCCTATGCAAGATTATACCCGGGTTACAAAAATAAAATGTCCTAATTAAGTGTAAGATAAGCTATTAAACTAAATAGAAATTTTACAAGTTGAAACATGGAACTAAGACAAATGATCAACATGGGCTGTACGAAGAAAATAAAAATAAAACACAAATGTAACAATCAACTATTGTAATTCACTATTAGCTTTTACTATAAATTGTAATTATAAATTAGAGATTTCCATATCGGGTTTCAAGCTGTCAAACTTCTAACATAAATGTATAGGTATTTAAATGCAGTTTTTTTTTATTTATTAATAGAAACCCTTACGCATGCCTTAACTAGTTTATTACTACCAAACTGAAATAAATACGATCGTATTTGCCTATCGATGGAATAAATTTGCGAAATGCTATCGGAAAAAGAATAGTGCGCTTAAATTTACGGGCCGAAGGAGGGCAGTAAAGCCTCGTTATGTTGAACTATGTCCCATCTGAGGGCATTATTATCTACTCGTATATCACGTACTTTTGGCAATGCTTTTAAGCAATAAAGATTTATAAGTAACTATGGAAAATGTCTTGAATAAATCATTGAAATGTTTCATAATTTTAGTATTGCTTAAGAGTAGATAATATTCCATGTATTTTTTAATTAGAAGGGCTTCATTTTCTTTGCCAAGCCCAGTATTGTGATTTGATGTGATTGGTAGACAAAAGCCTTAAATAATACAATTTTAATGAGTAATAAAAGTAGGCATTTCAACTATGACCAACATAACGTGTACAGTTTCTATAAATCAATCGGCAATAATGTCCGATTTCTCTAATCATATTGACAACTACATTGGAATACGGCTGGCCTGAAGCCAGCACTATCTTAATTGACAGTGTGATCGATGTTTCCATGTAATCCGATAGAGATTTTATAGGGTTCTTAAGTGAACCAGAATCAATGGAGATTGGTGATTTGCTAACTAATAAGTAAGACGTAACTTGTTATTAAGCAAACGTTTACAATTTACCATATGTCCTTCGACCCAAATTTCTTACAGTTTCTTAAATGAGAGATTTCTATTGTTTGATATGTAGCGCTCTATTTTATTTCTACAATTCTATCCATCAAAATTATAAATATACAAGCTTTATTATTTTGCGTTCGTTGCCCACATGCCATAAATAAAAAAATAAAGATAACTAATTCATGTGTATAATCTAATTTTCAGTGGCGGGCATAAGGTATTTCGATAAGGCAAGCAGAGTACGCACAATTGATTTTAATAACATAACAAATTCAACGTTTCAAATTAAACTTGCTTTTACACTATGGACCCTTTTTTTTTTTTTTTTTTTTTTTTTACTAAACCGCTAAACCAGTTGCTCAGGGCCCCCACCCTGAGCAGCCACGACCCCAAAGACATCAGCCAACTGGTCGTGGATCGACCGGTCGGCTGGGACTGATGACACTATGGATCCTGGAGTAAGACAAACATAGTTTATACGTATAGATAGTGTGAGAATAGAATTTATGAATATAAATGTTTCCTTGTTTTATATTGTAGTAACTTCAACCAGACTTATTTATTGTAAGGGCAAGCAATGCATCTATGAAATGAAGGGCTCCTGCTAATTTTGTATAGACTAGATTCTCTAACTGGCATCATGACGTTATATGTCTGAGCTTTAACAGTCAATCTTCAAAGTAACCATATTCAATTCAAAGACGAAAGACAGTTACTAAAAACTTAATATAGTGATACATTTAACAGTAGTTATTGAAAAGTACAAACAAATTTAAAAACATGACTCGTCTGGAATATCTCCAAGAAACTTGGGGCGTAAACATGACAGCGTCCCTTGCTGTGAAATGGTTAAACCACACAAAGGAAACCATCCTGATGTGGCGCAAATGTGAAAAACATTAAAGTTGGACCACGGGGAATATTGTTGCGCAGAAATACGGTTCGCAGTACAACTGGGCCGATGGCCGGAGGCAATTTGAAAAGAAAAACCTTATTAAGACGGTAACATTATTTGACTAAATTAACGTTTGCCCTACGAAAATAAAGCTAAATAAACACTATTTATACTCTCGCATACAGAGTCAGCGCTATCTATATATATATATATATATATGTCTAAAATTACGGAATCCTAGTTTAAAGTTACTAGTTACTACTATTATTACTACGATTGTCCAAACTAGGACCTACAGGCAATAGAAAAATATATGAATAGGTAAATTCTTGGCAGATTTACAAAATCATATTTTTGTGCCTTAAGCGCAAATAGCAGCTGTTACTAAAGGTCGGCGACTTGTACCAACAAATTATATCTGATTTAAACTTGTATAAAACACTATTTCATTAAAGCTATTTAAATCGACTTCAACGATGATTTAAATTTAAATTTTATAATTGTGAAAACTGGATAATTTTCCCCTGCAAGATAATACGTACAGTTTAACGCGAAACAGTGTTCTATACAAGTTTTAAATAGATTTAATTTAATGGTACAATCCGCCGTATAAAACAAGATTTTTTGTTTTCACATGTAAGGGACCCACCCATATTATCACTGATCTTCCATGAGTACAGATTTTCTAAAATTAGGAAACCCTCTTCTAAATTAAGACAAAGAAGCTTTATATAAATATACTAAATGCAATTTTAAACACATACTCGTATTTATATCTTAATTTTGCTTTCTGCCTCTAATTAACATATAAATTTTTGTCTTGATTTTGTCAAGAGCCTACAAAATTCTGAATTTCTTTTTTGGGACCTTTATCTAATATCAAACCAGGAATATAGCAATGCTTTTCTCGAGTTCGTGGACGACGTCCCGAGAGCTGCGAAGAGACACAAGTAGTCGGGCTGGGTCGGGAAGTAATGGAGCGGAGCGCGGCAGTAGAAGAGGACGACAAAAACGTAGTTTTAAGACATACTGTTAAGAGAGGACATTGTAAAATTAGTAGATAAGAAATATATATATATATATAAAACCGAAATTCCTGCTTATTAATATCATATACAGGATACGCTTCGGCTTAATCACTATTAAGTATCAAAGCATTGACAGCATTCACGGTATCGGCAGGGCACAATATCCGCCGCAGGCAGCCTCCGACATGCGATAACCTTGCGAGAGAGACGAGCACCAATCCCCGGCGGATATCTGCTGCCGTTCAAAACGCAACCAATAACGAGGCTTGTTTCCTCACCGATCACTGATACTACATTATATTTTCCGTCGTTTGCAAATCAATATATTACTTGTAACGCTCACTCTTATCATCTATACTAAAATTAAAAACATATTAACAATAAATTTATTATATGGCTTCCAGTATTAAAAACAATTAAAACAGTGTTTTTTTTATTTTGATATCTTTTTGACTGTAATCGGAACATGAATATATGTATATGTTGTTTGGAAGTCATATTGGAGCTATGCAGCGGATATAAACTGCATTTAATATATTATGTGAAAAGTATTATGCTGACATCCAAGATACAGGTAGTCCTAATTTAGTTGTCAGTTGACTTTAATGTGGTGCTTTGTAATTGTTTTTTCTAATTTTTTTTTTAATACGCATAAATATATCTTTTGACAAATTAAAATAAAAACTTAGATGTAATTTTTAATATTTTGAGATACCTAAATAGAGATATCACTGTGAAATGTTATTTTGCGAATAAATATACGTGCCGAACTTAAAAGATAATTTTTTATACTAAAATGTGGCAAACAAGTAAAGAGCTTATTTACGGCTACCATCAAATATAAGTGTTTGCAATATCAGAAAACTTATCATAGTAATATCAACTTTGAAAGAAAATAAAGAAAAAATAAATTTGACACCCGCAGACTGATTCTGACACCTTTCAGGCTGAAGTATGTATGACTGACTTAGCACCTGTGTGGTACTGTTTTTGCGACCCAGTCGAGCATGAAACCCTTAAAATGACACTGCTGCTGATTTAGAACAACTTGAGAGGCATGTATAAGAATTTATATTGAAGGTACGAACGCAATTGGTATTAACCATTGGTACAAAAATTTTCATTTTCTTTTTTCAGCGATTTGATTGGCCTTCGATATAAAAGTAGAGTTTAGACTGACTAAACCGTTTTCCCTACTGTTAGTTTATATATCATACGCTTTATTTAGAAAACATTCGTTATTTTCATAGTTCATAGCCGAAACCGAAATTAATGAATTGGCTGTCGCTGTAATCTAAGTACAGAGCCAAGACTTAAGGTTTAATAATCCTAAGAAATTCAATTCATGGTTTAATTATACATAAACATGTAGATATTATTAAAATTAACTTGCAACTTGTGAAAAGATGTCTGCAGCCGAAGTTGCAGGCAAAACTTTGATAGTACACTGATGTTTTGTACACAGTATATAGTGTGTAGCCCTATCAGATATGCACAACGCTATATTGCCTATCGTGAAGGTAAGCTTAAGTGACATGCGTATTTCTATGTGATACTTATGAAAAATGTAGGCTTACAAAGACAATGGCCTCACAGCAAACGCTCGGTATCTACCTGCATCAATACGATGATAAGCCCATCCCGGCTCAAAGCCGTGTCACGCTAAATCCCTTTTTCCAACAAAGGCTTTTTATATATTTTTTATTTACAACAGGGTCGACGGCGTTATTGTTTGTTAGCTTTATTCAATGAAATCTGGGGTGTACCGTTTTGGGATTTATTTAGGCACTCAATGTTTTCGTTTTATAATTAATCCTTATAGGTTATATTAATCTTTCATAGTCAATTATATCGACGGATTGAATTTATGCACTGTTTAGCCAATCTTAGCGAATATAGGATTTAAGAAAATAAAATAATAGATCGTAATAACAACTAACATCGAATAAACACCAAATTGATTTTGGCTCATGAACTACTAAAAAAAAAGAGAGATATATGGATAAAGGTACAAAAACCAGTGCATCATATTGCGGCTATTGGAATTTACACCCAGTACCATCAACTTGATATAAGTAGTAAATATTCCTGGATAAGAGTGAGGTGTTGTAGGGGGTAGGCTTTTAGTCCCACCCATCCCAGAGATTTTTAGTCAGTACGAGTCTGACACACCGGGGTCGCTGCCCTCACAGTGTCCCTGATGGTCCTATGAAGAAGGATTTTTCCCCGGGATACAAAAAATGTAGTAAATATTAAGTATAAAGTTGTAATTAAATGCGATGTTGTGATGTATTTTCCTTCGTATAGGGGGGTTTTGCTCATGTGTAGATGTTGATCTACATCGTAGATTGTGTAGTCGAGCTCCTTCTTACTTCGATTGAAACACTAGTTATATTCGCAATGTATATTTTGCTTAACAATTATTAAATTTACATATTAATCATTATATTCTAATTTTTATACGACCATTCTTTTACAAAGCTCCAGACGCAATCTTTATAATCAAAATAAATTCAACTTCAAATTCAAAACCCAATCTTCCTTTTTTTCAGTTCTTTCTTACAGAAAACTTATTTTTTAATAAAAAGGCCAATATTATATTATTATCATAGACATGTAACTTCTTTTTAAAGCACTGCTTACATACAATCATTACATTTCTCAATTCCTGTAAAATTTTTAATGTATGACAACTTCAAAAAAGATCCCCATTTTAACAACGATGTCCTGCGCAAAAGTGTTCGTTTTTTTATGTAATTTCTTACTTAGACCGTAACAAGGGCGGCGCAGAAACTTTTAAGCGCGAGGGGAACAAAAAATCTTTATGAATAATTAAGTGCATAAAGAACACAACTTTTTATTCGTCGCTCACCTTTATAAGTACAGGTCATTTTTAAGTGACATCTAAAGGAGAACACGGAAAGTCACTTCCCGCTTCGAACGTCCTTCTAAGAAAAATATTTTGATTATTTATATGACTTTGTTAAGTGTTGTTTGAAATATAAAAGAAGAATTTCTTTAACTAGATGTATATATAGTTTATGTGAGGCCATCACAGCTAGTATGTTCAAAGTGATTTCGTCAAAATGATAATACAGATACTCAAATTAAATGGGGTATTCTGGTCATAATAAAGTAAAATTGCAATGCAAAAACATTATGCGTTGCAAATCAGATTATTCTGGTATCAAATGAATGCTACATAAATCAGTTTTAATTGATTTTAAGAACATTTTGTAATAACAATCTAATATAACAATCGAATGTAATGTAATTTTGTAATAAAAGTACACGATATGTAAATCACAAAAAAAATATTAGGCGACTAGGCTTCAGTGGGCATAAAGATAAGACAAACAGTTATATTTAATGGTAATTTCTATAATATATTACAGAAAAAATTAGCAACTTAGACAGTTCATTATATTTTTATATATCGTTGCTGTAGCCTTAAAATCCAGTAATCATAATTTCTCAGAATAAAAAAAAGTTACTTTAACGAAATTTGTACAAGAATAACAAAGTATACCATATATTTATTATAAAAATTGCATTTTTGTAAATTCCCAGAATTAGAATGTAAAAAAGTAACTTCCAAATATAATCTTATTTTTACACAATAATTGGGTTTTCTGACCCAGCGTCGACGATATAATTAATAAATAAGTTATATATTCGATAATTATTTCAGTTAAGAAGTTACGACGTTTAAAACTATCTACATAAATGATGAGGTGTTGTCAAATGAATGTCTAATGGATCGAGCGTTCTTAGTAAAACTTCTAGCGCGCAGATTTGTTTTAGTGCAAAACTCCACGCTGATAGTTTACGAGAATCATTAGGATGTAATTTATTACCTTAGACAGAATAACGAGAATAAACCTATATTTATCTTTCATAGCTTACTAACGGATACCTTGTATGTGGATTTACGTTCCACAAACAGTACAGATTATCATTGCAATAGAGAGATTATAATTAAGTTTATGTATTCGGTAAAAGATAACATTAATTAGTTTTATTTCGAATTTTCCCCTAATAATTATAATATTTTGACTTTATTTGGAATCCTTATAAGACGGAATAAAGTATAAAAAACATTATGAACTGTTAATTTTAGGCAGTTGTTGTAGGATGAAATGAGAGTGGAATCATTTAATATTTCAGTGAAGTTTGGGCTTGAGTTGGCTTACTTCATCGTTGTACCTTTGGCGCTTACATATTCATACGTCACTCTTTCAGAAGCCTTTAAAACTTTTATTTTAGATTTCTTGTTTTAATATATTTTCCATTAAAATCAAAAGACTATTTTTTTATATTAACAAAAACAATTTCATTGTTCTCTTAATTTATTTACAAAAAAAACGGTTATTGATATCATTAACAACTGCATTATTGATTTGATTTCTCATCGTGTCGTTGTTTTAAATATATTATTATGAATGACATATCGTGCCTCATACTCGAAGAAACTTACTTTATTTTTACTTTTTATCTACATGTGACGATGGTTTTTATAACAAGGTGCGGTCGGGTGTCGAGTACTGTTATCACCTTTGGGACACGTCCGCTAAATACCAGTTGGCAACATTGGACTCGATTGACCGTAGAGCTCGTAGACTTATTGGTGATGACTCTTTGATTAAGATTAAAATGCAAAGCATAGAGATGTAGAGTCGCCTGCCTCGCAGTCTTTTACCGGTTGCACAGTGGAGTGTCCTCAGGAACTACATTCTCTGATTCCTCATTTTATCATAAAACCACTAGACACTGTGTCGGATAGCATCCATATGTGGTGGATGTTCCTTATATCCATACGAAAAGATTCGCTTCTATATTCATCATGCGAACAGCTAAGGAGTGGAATATGCTTTCAGCGACCATATTTCCGCGATCTTATGACCTAGGAGTTTTTAAGAGAAGAGTGAATAGGTATTTTCTGGTTGGACGCGGTTTATCGTCGGGCTTCACTTTCCACCAGGTGTGATTAATGTCAAGCGTCCATCTAAAAATCATAAAAAAAGGTAGGTACGTTAAGGGACAATTAAAATAAGGTTCTTTACTTGTTACTTATTTTATATGTTATATTTTTATTTTATTTTTTTATGATGGACTAATTACTGACGGCCGGGAAAGACCTATACAGCTCAACCGGGCTAAGGGGGCGAGCACAGAAGGTGCTCAGCCAGCGAGTTTATGGGTTGGGTGGCAATGCAAGGGCACCCCTGTGCGTACGAACCTCGAATTGGACCGCCAGCTAAAAATACGAAACCTATAGGTGATCTATTATCGTTTTGGAAACAACTACTTTGAGAAGAAACGCCGAAAGAAACTCAAGGCTGTGTCGGAGTGGAACGGCGCCTCGGAGTGAAATCGCACCGGTTTTCAGCAGTTGACTGAACTTGTATACGTTAAAATCAGAAAAGTATTTGGTATGTGTACATAAAGCGAGAGTTATTACTAGTCAGCATTCGCAAGCTGTCGCTCGACCTTCCTAGGAAATCTCTCACAATGCGTTTGCCGATTCGCGTTCTCCAATCAAGATCGCATAAGGCTTAGCGACTATCAGTTCTTTAGTTTCTTTCGTCGTCAGCTCACTGCCAGAATCAAGCGAGAGTTTATAATGTGCTAAAAATAATACTTTAGTTATAAGATACAGGGCTTAAATAAATACGATGAGTATCTATGCTCTACATAGCTAGACTGAGCAACTGGGTCAATGTGTATGTACATTTGAATTTTACTCTGGATAATGAATACGGGCGACAAAACCGCGGAGCGAGGCCAGTCGTGCGGAAAACGTTCCCTCCCCCTGTAGCTTTGTAACTGAAGACTTTTGACGTTATCGTGTTGGAAAAATTATCAAATACCTTTGCAGTCAGCCATTGTTACTTTGATAATGAAATACATATTTATATGTAACTAGCTGACCCGGCAAACGTTGTCCTGCCATATAAATTATTTCTAGTGAATATCTTCTATATTTGACAAATATTGATAATATTTATACGATACTAACGTCACTCAATTGTTTTGCCTTCCCGGAACCCGTCCACTAACATTTAAACTTTATGGTATGGTGTTAAAGTTCAAATGGACTTTTAAATATTATTACGAATTTTTTGTATGAGTATATAGAAAAGTGTTTTTTTTTTACTTTTTCAGTTTTTTTTTTAAATTTTCTCCCCGTAACAACCTTCCTTGGACTTCATTAAACACAACAAAAAAGAAATCAGCCAAATCGGTTCAGCCGTTCTCGAGTTTCACGCTTATACACATTTAACGATTCATTTTTATATTATAGAGATAGATAATAATATTTAGATCTCTCAATTCCGCCATATTTACCAATACTGCATCTTAGGCGTCAATTATGGAGTAATAATATAATAGTATGTACCCTACGTCCCATTAGGGTGTAAACAGAGATAATTTAATACCTGTATTTACTTTGTCCTAGTCTTTCCTGCCCAATATAATCAGTAACGCAACCGATTACAAGTCTTATTTGTTAGATGGCATATGGGTAGGGAAATTATAAATACTTTAATAGGGCTACGATGGATTAGGTCAAAATGATAATGAAAATCATTTTTCCAGGTCTGCAATGTATTTCCCTCACTCGATGTGTTCCAGTTTTAGTGTATACAGTAGTATTACCGCTAACTATCAGTTAGATTATCCAGTTGATAGTTTTATACATTTTTAAAATGATCAATAACGATTTTGGTATGATTAAGTCGTTAAACTCAGCTTATATTTAACTTTATTCTAAATAGCAATCTTAGAAACAATTTCTATGTACAAATTTCACGAGATTTCATTCTGTTCTAAAAACATCTATTATGTGTACAATAGTACTCAATCAATGTATCTATTTACGCGAACAATGCCGTCGAAGCGAGTTTGAAATACGTGAGCGTCTCTACTGCCTGCTTTATTGTGATTCAAGCAATTTTATTTTTATATACATATGTTAGAATTGTATAGAGAGCATTTGAAAAGATTCAATAAAAAGATGTACTTAAAAAAATAATAATACGCTTTTATTGTAACAAATGACAAATACGTTGACATATGTACGTTAAACAAAATTAATATTCTTTTTAAATATTTTAGATGTTGACTTTTACCTGCTGTATAGATGTATTGGTTTTTTATAAAGATAATATAAAGAAAATAAAAAGTTTAATATTTATTTTTGTGTATTGGTTTCATAACCGGATGAATGCATGTATCTGACGGCTTGTAAAATATATTCGAAAAACAGCGATAACCGTCACAAAAATTAAAATCTATTGATAATTAAAAGTATATACATTATAAAGATATTATTACCACGATCTATGTCAAATTTTAAATATTACACTCAAATAAAGAAATGAGTTCAAAACTTGGTTTTATAAGCGAAAATGCTATATAGGGGAATTAACTGCAAAGTGAGTAGTTAGCAGTCCTATACTCCGGTAACTGCGTGTAAATAACTCCGTTTCCACGCGCCCGAGTGTAGCGTGAAATATAAATTAGAACTGTGACATGCTCATCCAAACCGCACTCTGCTCGGGTATCTCATTTCCGGATATGAACGTAACTTTAGGAAATATTAAGGTTCAGCACGGTTACCTTCTATAATACCAAAACGTTAATGGAGCTTCAATCACTTCGAAGGGTTTCCAATATTTAAAAACCCGCATCTTCACTTCTTGTATATTTTGAAAAAGTTCACTTTACATTATTTATCCCTTTCTCTCCTTACTTCTAAGCATAGATGGGCAAAATGTAATCAGATTAATGAAAATGATTAACGATTTCATTTTACGTTTTTAACCATTAATATGACTGTATTTTGCTCATTAATGTTTTAAACACTACAGAATTCCAGATTGTATACATTTTTTAATTTAATTAAAAAAAAAAAAGATTTAATCATGATTACAGAGGAAGAAAATTAAAATTCCGACTACATTTTGTAATCGTTGATCATTAATCAGATTACATTTTGCCCATCTCTGCTTCTAAGGACCGTAAGGAATATTGGATCTCGTTATTTTTGTGTTCTCTAATAGTTCCTAACATTTTAAGTGTAGGTCTTGGAAATAATACTTCTAGGTAGAATAAAAATCTTAAGATAATCTGAGCGTTTCCTTATACCTTCCTATCTTATTATGATAATAAAGTTGAAAAGCAGAAATCGTCAAAAATCACTACCCCGGGTGGAAAGGGTTAAAGATGGTTAAGTAAGATCGGACCATTACAATTACAACAATAAGCCTACCAATACCGGTCCAGTTGGCTTTTTGCGGACAGTCGTCATAGTAATTCCGTCCTAAATATACAACTACTGAAGGTTTCTAAGTTTATTTATCACCGGAAGGAAACAAACCATCCTGGAAAGCAACTTGCTGCAGCGAATTACTATATTTTGTGTCTTTATTTGCAATGGTAAAAAAAAAACATAAGAAACCCTTTATAATTACTACATACTGAGAGCTGTATAAGATTATAAAGAGGGTTAAAAGGCTATTTGGTTTAAGCGACATTTTTTGATGATATAGTAATATATATAACGGGATACAGCCTGTCAGGGTGCCACGTGCACTTCATCACTCATTGTAGAAAGAAAACGCGACGATCTCTGAGATGCGTCCGATCGTTGCGACCGTCCAAATATGAATGCCTTCGAAAATGACTAATCCCGACCAACTCTCCTTAATTCAGTGCAGCAAATTTCATAATTTAATTTTGTTCCAAATCGAATAGTTGATTACGATTGCAACGCCATCTCTGATTCCATCCAGACACTAAGCCTGACGTTTCAATTAATAACAATTTAGACGCTCTCACTCAGGCATATATATATATATATATTCGGAATTAGCGTTTTTTACCGATTTTAAATATATATATATTAGTATATCACAAAAAAATGTCGCTTAAGGCAAATAGCCTTTCACCCCTTGATATATACAATATTCTGTATTCTGCTATTCTGTAAAGCTTATTTTCTGTTAAAGAAGAAGAATAATGATTATAGATATATTATGATAGATATATTAAAACTAGACCGCGATCACAGTATTTGAGTGTAAAGTGCATCGTAGGAACTCACTTCGGGAACTCTTATTTCGGGATCAGTCCTTGTACGTCAAGCTCTTTCTGTCTTCTTAAAGGTAGGTACCGGTAGGATGAAGACACCCATTCGGTTATAAGTGACAATAACCACTTTCAATCAGGTAGTCTGATATTGGGTTTGTAACTTAGCATGAAAAAAGTTAGCCGTAATAAATAAGTTAAAATTATGAGATTTATATTATAAAGAAAATCGGATGAATAAATTTCGAGGCTGGAATTATGAATCTCATTACTTAGAAAATTTTGTATTGTATAACATTAAAGCGCTAGAAGAAAATCATTCAACAGTATGGAAAATTATTACATTTCTATAAACGCGAAACTTTGTAGGGGTGTGTGTATGTTTGTTATTTCTACACAACAAAATGGTTTATCAGATTTGGTTGAAATTTAGTACACAAATAGACTATAATCTAGGGTAGCACATAGGTTACTTTTATTTCCAAAATCTAATAGATTCCTGTGGGGACGCGTATCGTACCATGTGGTGCAGCTAACATCGAAAATTATATTATCTGTATCAAACCTATCTACACGGGCAACAGCAGGCTGTTTTTTTTTTGGTAACCCATGGGAAATCCTCATGGATCGTCAGGGGGCGGTGTGAGCCGCCCCCCGGTATGCCGGACTCATACCGACCAAAACCCCTGGGGTGCCCCTTAACTCGCGTCAGCACCAGCCCCCGGGCACACCGAGGACCTCCAAAAGGGCTGGTGCGCGATCCACACAATGTGGGCTACACCACGAATCGGGAGGGCCCAAGCCCCTCTACCACCGTCTAATGGTGCGCGGAAACACGCACGAGCTTTCAAGTCAGGCAACGGCCCCCTCAGGCTCGTGGGCAACACCAGGCTGCCACAACTAGTATAACATAGATGCATGTACGTTTAATTATCTATTTATATTTTCATTTTTTGTAAACTTAAGTACTTTTTTAATTACCGGTTTATCTAGCTGTGCGCGGTAAGTAAAAGTATGCACGAAACGCCGGTAAATTTAGTTTTTTTTTTTTTTTTTTTTTTTTTTTTTTTTTTTTCGGCGTGTCCTACGTTGGTGGCCTGGGAAAGACCTTCACAACAAAACCGGGCTTGGTGGGCGAACGCAGAGGGCGCTCAGCCAGCGAAATTTATGGGTTGGGCGGCTACGCAAGGGCACCCCTGTGGGTACGGACCTCGACTTGGGCGGCCGGCCAATTGAAAAACGAACCTAACGGTGATCTACCAGCGTTTCGGAAGCGACTACCTTGAGAAGAAACGCCGAAAGAAACTCAAGGCTGCGTCGGAGTGAAACTGCGTTATTTAAACAACAATTGACGGACCTATCCTTAATCGTCGTCGTCGGCGCCGCCGGCGACGCCGGTGTCTCAGAATGTGACGAGTGCTTGTGTGTACCTCGTTGTTGATAGGATCGGCGGTCGCAAGGACCGCGGTAATTGAATCGACGGGATCCAATAGGACATGACGCGGGCGGCGTAGTTTGCGCGCGATGCCGCTTTTCGGTGTGTAATCGCAGGCACTGCGGACTAAAGGATTAGGGTGATGCTGCGCCTTGTCGAAATATCGACGAGATGCATTTTGCATGAAACTGGCGAGCGTTTCCAGCTTAAGGTCGTCATGGAGATCTATGTTGCGCATGTACAGCGGGGCACCCACTGCTTTACGCAAGAATTTATTTTGGATGACCTGAAGGGAATCCAGAGAAGCGGACTGGCTCTGGGCGAATACTACGCTAGCGTAGGTCATCACCGGTCTTATTACGGTTTTGTAAAGAGTCAACTTATTTCTAAGCGACAGTTTACTACGTTTGCACAGCATAGGGTGCAAACGACCGAGAATGAAGGCGGCGCGGTCGCGCACAACCTTAACATGTGGTCCGAAGGTCAAGTGACGGTCGAGAGTGACTCCTAAGTACTTGACCTCATCGACCCAAGGGATGGGCTTGTCGTGGAGGAGGACGTTTCGCTTAGGCAAATCGCGTTTTGCCCGAGAGAAGAGTATTGCTACGCTTTTCTCGGGGTTGACGTCAATGCGCCATTTGCGAAACCAGTCTCCTAAGTCTCGCACTGCTTCCTGCAGGCGTAGACGTATGATATCTCGACGGAAATTTGAGACGTAGAGTGCGGTGTCATCCGCATAAAGAGCTAGCTCTACGTCCGGGTGTTTCGGGATGTCATTGGTGTACAGACTGTATAAGAGCGGGGCGAGGATTGAACCCTGCGGAACCCCCGCTCGAATCGGACGCGGACTGGAGAGATCGCCCTCGACGCGATACTGAAAGTGTCGATTCGACAGATAGTCTCGCAGGATAAGCACGAGCCTATCTGGCACTTCATAAGTATGTAGCTTGTATATCAAGCCGTTATGCCAGACTCTATCGAAGGCTTTCGCCACGTCGAGGAAAATAGCTCCTGTGTAGGCTCCTTTCCTAGAAAGAGAGAATTGATTAAGGACGTGCTCCGTGATGCGGTGCACTTGGTTTACACACGAGTGTTTGGCGCGAAAACCAAACTGCTCGTCTATGAGAATCTTATTTGTCGTAACAAAGTCTTGAAGACGGTTGAGAAGCAACCGCTCGTACAGCTTACCCATCGTCTTGATGAGACTGATGGGTCTGTAGCTGGAAGGAAGGTTGCTAGGTTTCCCTGGTTTAGGGATCCCAACGACGCATGCGTCTTTCCATACATTCGGAAAGACGCAGTTTTTTATTGCCGCATTGAAAATGACGACGAGAAGTATAATTAACTGTTCGGGCAGTGACCTTAGGACACGGTTTGAAATACCGTCCAGGCCGGGAGCTTTTTTGATCGGGAGATATTTAATTATATCTGTGACTTCCTCAGCTGTAACGGGCGCCAGGTCGGTGGACGGAGGGAGTGCAGCTATACGTGTGACTTCAGCGTCTACACTAGCTATGAAATCGGGGTTCTCTACGTGAGTGCTGGGAGAACATTGACTTTCTAAGCTATTTGCCAGACATTCTGCCTTTTCGATGTCATCGAAAGCGACAGAGTTGTCTATCCCTACTAGAGGTGGCATAGAGCGGTCGTTATCGGTCTTAAGAGATCTCGCCAGGCCCCAGTAGGCCTGGTGGGAGGGCGAGATCTCGGACAGGTGGGCATCCCATTGATTATTACGGAGTTCGGATATGCGCTTCTTTACAGCCCTCTGTAAATAACGCAACCTCGCTCTGTGTTCTTCAGTGGGATACCGGTCATAGGCTCTAGTGGCAGCGTTTTTTGCAGTCAACAGTTCCCTTGTGTCGTCAGGGAGCCTCCAGCGGTGGAGATCACCAACTGGAGCCTCACTGGTGGCGTCGGCGAGGGCACCTTGGAGATGACTGGTGAGTGCATCAATCGCATTGTTGGTTTCTTCTATAGAGGAGAAAGAATCTGGAATCGATTCTAAGAGAGGTTTCGGATCGTCCGAGGCCAAGTTTGCACTAAGTCTCTTCCAGTCCGTGACCTTCTTGATGGTAAGTGCGGGCGGGTGTGAGGAGCCCAATTGCACTTGAACGGGTCTATGGTCAGAATCTAGTTCACTTATTGTTTCTATCAAACGTAGCGGTAAGGCTACGTTTTTTAGAAGCACAAGGTCCAGAATGTCGGGCCTGTGGGCAACGTTATACGGAAAATGAGTAGGAGATGTCGGAGCAACGACATCGAAATTTAATTGTTCGCTCAAATCATGCAGGCGAGTGCCATTCGAGTTGGTAAGATGGCAATTCCACTGCAAATGTTTGCAGTTTAGGTCGCCTGCAATGATCACTGAGTGTCCTAGGTCCAAGAGTGCTGTGAGATCACTCTGGAGAAGTACTTTGTCGGGTGGCAGGTACACCGACACTAAATATATAGGTGAGTGACCGCTCATGCCTATCCTGCAGACTGAAGCCTCGATGTTGGTGAGACTGGGCGGATCAATGGGCATGCAGTGTAGTCTCCTCCTATAGTATATGGCAGTGCCTCCGCCTCTGGCGTGGGTCCTGTCATTCCTAACCAGGTGGTAATTGGCCAAACGGGGCCCCTTAACACTCGGCTTGAGGAGGGTTTCTTGCACTAGCATGATATCGACCTGGTATTTGACAAGGAACTCGCCGACGAGATTCCTTTGCCTTTTCAAGCCGAAGGCGTTAAACGTGACGATGTTTAACGCAAACGGTTTGAACCTACTCGTATTAGAAAGCATTTTAACTACCTAACAAAATGAGAGAATCACAGCGTCTTTTAGACAGAAGCACGGTACTGTTGTAACGTGCATATTAGTTCGGCGTGCTCGGTGATGAGCGCGAGCCTAGCCTCCAGGTTGTTGTCCGATTGCCGGAGTTTATCTGCGAGAATAGAGACTTCGCTCATGTTGAAACATGACACGAAGCGCCAGACGACGGTGAGGTCGATAGCGCCTTTACCAGTGGGTGCGGGAGGTGCGGTTGGCACTGGAGCGCTGCGCACCCAGGCGTTCTGGGTGTGGGCAGGCCCCGCAGTAGGTGTTGCCACGGGGGCAGGAGAAATCACAGGAGCGGTAATTGAAGCAGGCTGAGCTGCGACATTGCCGGCGGCGCCGGTAGTTTGTGTCGGAGTGGCAGCATTGGCATCGTCGGTGCCGCCGCGGGTCGGTTGAGCCGAGGTGGCGTCAGCGCCGACGGGCGCGACCGGGCCGCGAGGCGGGAGCAGCGCTCCACGTCTCGCGGGAAGAGGTGGGAAATTACCCGCATCGAGAGTAGGCCTAGGGGCCGTGTAACGATTAAGCGATGCGTGCGCACGCTGTGGCAGCCTCGCTTTAGGCCGCGTACTGCGCGGCGCTCGCGGACATCCACGATAATTTGCAGGATGCCCCTCGCTGCCACACAGCACGCAGCTAGGCGGTGTGGGTGCGTCCCTCGTACGCGCACATGCTTTGGTGCCATGGTCACCCAGGCACTTGACGCACCTAGGGCGCCCATAGCATTTTAGAGCTGAGTGGCCATATAATTGGCAATTGTGGCATTGCCCGGGCATGCCACGTCTATTGGGCGGTTCGATGTGAAGTCCGCTGAGACAGCAGACGGACTCAATCGAGAAAATCTCTTTTGCCTCGTTTGTAAGAGGTAGGATAGCGAGAACCATGTCATATGGTTCTCTTGTGGACGCGCGGTACATTCTGTGGACTTCCTCCACAGGAATGTTTTGCGCGAGAAGGTCATCCTTAACGAGATTGACGTCAATCTCCTTAGGGACGCCTTTAATGACGGCTCTCAGCTTCTTCTCGTCCTCGAGAGCGTATGTATAGTAACTAATTAACCGGACACGGAGGAATTCCGTTAACTTCCTATGGGAGTCCGGAGAAGAGACTTGGATACGAATCCCGTTTGGCGTAGAGGTCGCCCGGGTATAATCTATTTGTTTGTTTTTAAGTGCGAAGGAGATGTTCTCCCAGGCACTCTTATCCCTAATAACAACGGGGGGCGGAGGGCCCGACCGTAAAATTTTTGGAAAAGGCTTTTTAGCCTTGGACTTAGCGGCGGCTGTAGTAGGCGCCTCTATCGGAGTGTCTAGTTTGGCGGCCTTAGATTGGCCGCCGGGAGACTTTTTCTTCCGCTTTCCTTGGACGAGAATGAACTCGTCGTCCGAGGGAGTAGCAGAGGCTGTATTCTCTGCGGGAGGGTCGACCGACATCTCAATTTGGTCGGCGGAATCTAATTGCTCGCTATCGAGTGTGCGAGCGAGAGTGTCGCTGTTAGAGCGAGACGCACGCAGCGGCGATCGGTCGCGGGTGGCGGCCGGCTCGCGCTGTGTGCGGAGCCCCTGCACATCTGGAGCGGTAGGTGCGGTGGGCGCGGTAGGCGCGGGGGGACGGGGTTCTGCGAAAGGCGCAGGTAGAACCGAGTCGGGGGACGCGGGGACATCTAGCTCAATGAGCTTTGCGCTTTCGCGTCGATTTAATGCGTCAACAAATGCAGCTAATTTTGATTTTTCGGCCTCGGACCAAGAGTCGAGGCCTTGCTGAATAGTTAACATGAGGTCCATCTCGAACGAGTTCGGGAGGGACCCTTCCTACCAGGGAGGCAGTCCCCCAGACCCGTTTAGGGCCCGAGGGGTGTGTGACCTAGCGTCCCTAGCAAGGGTTGTGTGCCTAACGTGTCACAGCAAGGCAGGAGCCCGCTGAGCAGGCTCAAACCAATTACTGTGACGGCAGGAAAGAGGATAGGAGGGTTGGGAAGGCGATAGCCGGGGTTGACTAGGGGGTCACTCCCAATGCCAACTTGTCCGACCCCAACCGGGAGTGCGGTTGCCAAAAGGGCAAACGCGAGCGCCCGGGACTCGCTCTAGGCCGGTTGTTTACACCGGTAGGTTTCCCCCGGCCTAACCACTGAAAAAGCGTGGCTTTTGCAAATGCGTTTGAAACATGCAGTTAACGAAACTATTCGCCACAGACGTAGCCTTGAAAAAGGCAGGCTGTGGCCGGATCGGGTGCGACAGGTGCGCGAGGCAATGCAAACACGTGCTGAACACGTGGCATAAAGCCGATCGAAATGTTCGAGAGAGGCGGAGGAAGGGAGCGCAAACGAAAAGCGTGCGCACTCTACCGCGACCAAAATCGAACTCTAAATTTAGTGTTAATTAAGTTGTAAAACGAACCACTGGATCTCGTTTTCGTTAAAAAAAATATAAATAAAGATAATAGATATAATTTTACAACGTTAAATACTAAGCCGCTTTAGATTTTAATTATTTTTCGTCTCGATTCCCCAAAATATTGACGTCTCAAATTTGGATTAATTAAGGATTGAAAATAAATCTCTTTATTTACCTGATTAAAAATTAATTATCGCATGATAACATTTTTATTTTAATGAATTTTAACATTCCAAGTATTAACTATAATTAATAAAAGGACGTAAACCAACTTTTAAAATTAAATTTACCAAAAATTTCAAATGAAATTGTTGACTTGATTTGGTTCTTTTGAGATAGAATTTGTACAATTTGATCGTATCAGGCTGCAAAAAATCCTAGGAAGCTATTCGACTAAGTAGAATGCAAATTATCCGCTTACGAGTCGATCCCCAGTGGTTATGGAGCAAGTTTAATCTAGGCTAAGTTTTGGCTACGTATCGTATAAGCGCTTCGGATGTCGGTTAGTTCTTAAGTTCAAAGCAGTACAAGTTTCTAACTTGAGATGTATTGAATCACCTGATTTATAACTTACTGTGTAACAGAATACGTATTCTTGTGTAAAATTTATAGCAGTACAAAGCTTGTTTACGTTTTGATGTTGTAAACATCCAATTACTATAATAAATACGGCGTTACAAGTTTGCAGTCATTAATGATAGCTATAGATAAATTTTTGACCTCAGCTTATGTCACTTGATGCCTAAATATTTGCTTAATTTTTAACAATTTTGACTTTTGCTTAGTTCAACGATTAAAAGTTAAGTTTTTTACGTCTTGTGACGTCAAGAGGGTTGTTGAGAGGTTGAATGTTTAAATCCACCTCTCTAAGAGATAAAGCCTCTCTAGGCTATTCGTTCGCCGAACCAAAGGACAAATGTGATCTTCTAGATCCGGCTAGCAGCGATGAAACGATGACACCCCGGTAGTTTTTAGCTGGTACGAGTTCGGCACACCGGGGCTACTGTCTTTACGGCAGGCCTGAAGGGTAATGAGGATTTTCCTCCGGGTTGCATTAAAAAGAAGGTTTCAACGCCCAAATAATATCAATTGTGCTTATTGAGATTTTTTTTTTTATTTATTATAAATTGAATCCTGTGACCATTTATTTCGTCACATCCTTACATTCCAGTGTACAATAATTAGTTTGCTTATACTATATGCTTATTTCCTATCAGATTATACAAATTGGTTTCACTTTATTTTGTTTTATTTTCTTTTACTATTCTTTCAATTAAGATTACGCCATACTCTAAAAATTTACCTCTGTATTCTTTATTGCTGATTGATTCGTCCAAATTTTCCTTCTTTATTTCCTTCTCCAATTCTTTCTCTGTGTTACACTTTAATAAATTGTACTTATTGCACGTCGTTAGTACATGCAGCGAGTTATGATTGCTGGTGTTGTCGCAAGAACATTTTCGGTTTGTTTAAATTTTGCATTTTTCTAAGTATTCATTGAAACATCCATGACCTGTTAGTATTTGAGCTATTTTATTATTCCAATCAAATCCCTTTAATATTTTGTGGCTTTCTTGAATGTTTTTAAAGAAATATTTTGTGGTTTTCCCGTTTTTTGTGTTTTCATACCTGGTTTGCATTATATGTATTGTGTTTTTCCTTATTTCCCTTTTTATGTGCGATAATGGTATTGCTGGTTGAGATGTATCGTTCGTTCAATAATATAGTAAATATGAATATTGTCGAAGGTATTAAAATAGTAAGCTCGTTGTTAGACTCCTTAATTGTTTTGAAAAGTCGGTTAGGAAAACACGAGGTCTTGGCAGCCGTTTCGATGGAGGCGACGTCACCCCGCAGGCTTTAATAAAGGACTAGCTATAGATTATAATTGATATTCAGTAAATATTGGAGGATGAAATAAACTGAAAATTGAGTTGCCAGACCCGGTCTAAATTAATTTGCAACTTCATAACAGCCCTGTGTCGACGTAAAATTTTTATTAAACGCAAATCCCAGGGCATATTTTGGCAGACATTGTTAGCTCCGCGTCTACAGTACTTTCGTTTGCCTACATTATTGGTGTTCATTAAACAAACAATAGCTAGAATTTATACAGAATGACTCCTATCTAATTACCTTGTGTAATAATAGAGATTATTTTATTCCAAGGCTTAATATAGTATTAACCTGGTCAGTATCAAGCTGACGGAGTTAGTTTTCTACATAGGTACTGTTGTGTATGTATTGGAGGTATTTGTAAAATAAACCAGTTGTTGTCTAAATATCGTTTCATTAATACAACATGGTGACAGCGGTGGTTAAAAAATTATAAATAGATTTTATTTTCGTGAAATATACTCTAAAATATCATTATACATTGTACACAGTAATTGTTAGTAATACGTGAAGTGATTTTATATAGTGATACAATGGAGCACGCGAGAGCACCTGCAGAACTTGTTATAGAGGGAGGACCTGTCGGCCGGGCTGACGGGTGGAAGCGCTAGCGACAACAATTCCGGGTATTCCTTGACGCATCTGGGGTGTACAAGGAATCAGCAAAGGTCCAGGCGAGTTTGCTGTTGAATTTGATCGGCCCTGAAGGTTTCGACATCTATCAGACTTTTCAGTTTGAAAAGGAGATAGATAGAAACGACATAAATGTGCTATTAGAAAAATACGATAATCATTTTAGCACAAAATCAAATGTCACACTCGTCCGCTACAAATTTTTCACGCGGAATCAAGAAGAGGGTGAATCGATAAATCAATACGTCACGGCCTTGCGACTTATCAGTAAGGATTGTAAATTTGCGACATTAGAGGATGACCTCATCAAGGATCGCATAGTGTGTGGTATTCGGAGTGCGACTACCAGGAACCGTTTGCTCCGTAGTGAGAAACTAGACCTAGAACTAGCGGTTAAGCTGTGTCAAGCCGAGGAAATATCATTGGAAAGTGAACAACAGATCGGTCACAGCGTGCGTGTTGACGGCGTCGAGATGCGCGGTCGGACCAGCTGGCGCAGGGGAGCGCGCGGCCGGGGCGCGCGCGGCGCTGCGGGGCCGGCGCAGGCGATGCCTGCAGAGCAGCCTCGACGCGACCCAGTACGGGCGGACGGCCGGCGCGCGCCGTGCGACGGCTGCGGCGCCGGGTTCTGCGAGCGACGATCGTGCCCGGCACTGCACATTGTATGTTTTGTTTGCGGTAATCGTGGACAATTTGCGAGAATGTGTAAGTTAAATAAATCACTATTGAATGATACCAATAAAATGATGAAAGTGCATAACGTTGAGAAGGAGAACAACAGCGACTCTGATTCAAATGAAACATTGTTTTTTGTCTTGACTGTGTCAGATAAAACTGATGGTACCCAGTCATGGTATAAGGAGTTGATATGTAATAACAGGAGTGTAAAATTTAAACTGGATACTGGCTCTGATGTCAATATTATGTCGTACAAAACATTTTCTAGGCTAGGTGTGGATGATACAAGCATTATTCGCAACAAACAAATATCGTTAGAGTCGTATACTCACACCGCGATACCCGTGGTGGGCCAGTGTTGTTTAACTTTTACACTTAACGATAAACAATTTAAAATACAATTAGATATAGCTGGTATGTTATGTGAAAGCGTGTTGGGGCGGAAATCTTGCGTACAGCTGGGATTAGTCCAACGAATAGATTCCTTAAAAATGACAGATTATGATGATTTATTTGAGGGCTTAGGTTGTTTGCCGGGAAAGTATCATATAATTATTGACGAGACTGAATCGCCGCTCCACATCGTACAATGCAGCTTCAAGGTCTTATTTTGTAAGAAATGATAGAGGCACAAAATGCAGAAGTAATCGCCGTCACTTAATAAAATACTTCGACAAAGTAAATGCAGGTTCACAAATAACTGAATCAAAAGACCCAGGAGCGTCCGGCAGTGGGCATGGAGCGGCGATTCAGTCTCCCGCACGCTTTTCTCCGCCGCTCACACGTAGCCGAGCGCGGAAATTGGAAAACACATAACTTTAAATAGAAAAAAAAACTATATTATAAATAAACTTTAAAATTTTCTTTTAAAAGGGTAAGATATAGATATATTGCTTTAATGTATGTTTTTAATGTATGTTTGTATATTTTACAATCAGTACCTAATTAAGCATATTTTAGTTTCTAAGGGGAAGATGTTGTGTATGTATTGGAGGTATTTGTAAAATAAACCAGTTGTTGTCTAAATATCGTTTCATTAATACAACAGGTACTTGATAAAAAGGAACTATACATCATTGAGTCTTTTAGTCCATATTATACATTCAGTTTTTAAAGTTAAAAGTCGATCAATAAGATGTAAAACAGGGCAAGAGAGAAAGTAGTTTATTTATTTAAGATATTAATTTAGTAAAAATTCAAATTGGTGTCTCAGCTTAAAAACTACATAACTATGAATGTTACATGTTTCTATAATTATTCTGTGGTACTTTGTTTGTGGCTATTTATAATGCCAATATAATAATGATCACCCTTAATGTATTTGCAACCTTACAATAAAATTCCATAAAGTAACGTCTATACATACACTCGTATAAGCAATTAGCAGAATTCAAAAACAATTTTTTCCGATTGTTACAAAAAGCTTTATTCCACAGTCCATTTCTCGTGATTGCCATTAAAATGCAACCTGAGGCTTGTTTTACAATATATTATTATTTTTTATATATTGAGCAATTTCCATTTTACTTATTACCATAAAAATAGATAAATAGTAGTTATTTTTTGTCACTAAAAAGTAGCGCCAAGGAACATATGGTTATATAAGTTATATTATTAAACTTTATTGTAAAGATATTTTACTAATTTGCGATTAAAATTGCTATAAGATAGATATAATATTCACTTATCTACACTTACATTAAAATAATATATTAGCTAATCATTTACGATTATCATATACTAAAGCTGAACTACTATATACTATACTGAAGTTCTCCAACTCTTAGCTTTGTCGGGTCATTGGATTGTCGAGTGGTCTTCCGGCGAGCGTGTTCCCTTCATCCTACGATATTGGATTCTTTAAGAGAAGCGTGAAGAGATATTTATGTAATCCGGTGATCATTTTTACGTTAAAATGACGAACAAAGTAGACTAAACCGTGATCATAGACAAATGTATTGTCTAAATGTTTGCAAGAAGAAGTACTAAGCAGAATACGCTTGAGTCCATAGACAAATGTTTTGTACCAGCATTTTTTGCAGATTTTTTGCAGAAACAGTTGTTCCAGACACACCCTTACCCAGCCAGTTATTATTAAACCATAGAGATAATAAACCAATCAAAGTATAATTGACTACCAATATAATAAACCTAATCCATTTAATCATATGATAAAATCGTCGCAATAATTTGATTCTTCAATTTTCGATCTCTATTGTATATTATAATAGCCATGGTGACCTGAGATTATCCGGGTAGAAATAATACATTTCCTTAGCTATTGATTTTCTAAAAAAAGGCGAAATACGTATTTTGTTATTTCTAACTAAAAAGCCAAATACCGAGTTTTATTTTAAAATTGATATATTTTCGTACAAACTCGCAACTCCTATTTTACCTCCATACGAGTGGATTTTTCAATAACTTCGAAATTCCTATTTTTTATTTCTAACTAAATATCTAAACTCCGTTTTGCATAGTCATAATTGATGAATTTTCAAACATAATGTAAACACATATTTCTCTAAGAGGTGGAATATCAAAAACCTGCCCATAGTGGGTGTGCCTACGACATTAAATGTATTTGATGTAAAAATTCATGTTTCTAGCTTCAGTAGAATGATACTACAAGGATATGCAAGTCAGGACAAGGATTTTATATATGAAAGTATAAAACAGATTCTGCGGTACACAAAAAATCTTACTAAGAAAGTAATTATATCATTTCATTGAGTTTATTATAAATAAAAATTAAATCAAATTGACTAACTTCATCTAATATGAGAAAGACAACAAATTCCGTTGCCGTGTGGAATGGACATTATCGTTTAGTATTGCAGGAATGGTTATCGGCCTTAGAGAATGTTAAAGCATTTGGTCCACTGAACAATATATATATATATATATATATTAGGGCGTTTCAAAAAAAAAATTATTTTTTTATTTTTCTTCGGAACCACGCTCAAAAGTTTCATTTTAATGCCAAAATAGGCCTCTGAAAATATGAGCCATTAATATTAGGTCCTTGCATATGAAATTGGCGTTTTTCGTACTGGCCACTTTAATCACAAATTTCTCCTCTTTGGTAAGGAATTCCAAATTCAAATTTGTACAGCTATAGACTCATGTATTTGTGCTTCGATGATCGTCATTCATTTGTTTTTTTCTTCTGTTTTTTTCTGTTTGCGTCACTCATTTTACAAAATGGAAAACTTAAAATATCGCATTATTTACGAGTACGAGTTCCGCCGTGGCACTAGTGCTGCGGAAACAACTCGAAGGGTGAATGATGTGTATGGCGGTCGTGTTGCAAAAGAAAACACAGTTCGTTTTTGGTTCCAACGTTTTCGTTCTGGAAATTTCGACCTGCAGAACAAGCCCCGTGGACGGCCTGAGACTCAAGTTGATAATGAAGAGTTGAAGGCTATTGTGGAAGCGGATCCATCGCAAACCACGTCCGAGTTAGCTGCAGGGTGCGATGTTAGTGATAAAACTGTTTTAATTCACTTGAAGCAAATTGGGAAGATTAAAAAGCTTGAAAGGGATCAATGAACTACCTATGAGATGGCAAAAGTGCATAGAAAATAATGGTTCATACTTTGATTAATTAAATATATTATATTAAAAAATATTCGACTTTTTGTTCCTCCCATACAAAACGCCAATTTCATATGTAAGGACCTAATATTTAGGTTGTCCGCATCGCACTTTTCGATTTCCCATACAAATAACACAGGACAAAAGTTTTTTTTTCTTTTTACTTTTATAACTAATGAACGATATATCGTATTGCAATACCCATTCATTATTTTTGTAGAGAATAGCTCTTCAGAACACTCGCCGTGATACAGACGGATTTAGAAAGAACATCTTAATGATTAAAATAATCTCGGCATAAACATCTAATGCCCTCGAGTAATATATAATAGACGTGGCTCAATATTTATTTTATCTGATATTTCAAAGTTCATGACAGAATTCGATCAATCTCAACTGAGCACAGTAACAAATTGAGTCCTATCGAAAAGTTCTTAACAAATTCGTTTTTTTAAAGGTTCACGCAACTTGTCGAGGTCGTTTCACGCAGCCCTGAGTAGCCTATCTTCATGTTGGACGTGAAAAATGTCTACCTTTATTCTTTGAAGCATTTCTTAGAAAAAAATATTTTATTTTAAATTAAAATTATATTTTTAGGTTTACGTACATTAAAAGTAAAAACTGAACCCTTACAGGATCATTTTGTTGTCCATCTTTGTCTTTGAAGACTCTTTTCACCAGGAATGCGTGGGGGAAAGAATCAAGTTGAAACAAATACACTTAGAACTGCGAAACCTTGAGGCCCTGAGAAAATCGTACATCTAATGACTTAATAGTATGCGCTGATACGTATACAAAAGACATGTTCGCTTATGTCGTATTTTTTATATTTTGGCCGTTTTCAAAAGGGTATCAAAACCTTAGGAAAATGAAGTAAGAAGCAAGGTCTTATATCACAAGTATAGAATTTTTCCGAAACACTGTATTTACTTGTACTCGTAGTTACTTCTTAATAAATATTTTTAAAGATGACATTATGGTGATATCCTAAACTACAAGAGATTTATCAATACAGTGTTAGGAAACTTTAGCGTTCGATCTCGGAAAATAAAAGTGATAATGTTAAAATGTTGGTCAAGCAAGAACTTCCTACGAAAATCAACAAAGTTGATTAAGCAATTCTTTTTTTTTTCAGAATTCAACCTAGTTTCATGTGAGGATCATTATTTTTTAGTGTATGAAAAAAGTCGCAACAGTGGAAGCTGGTCAAATTCAAATAAAAAATAGAATCATAAATTTTAACCTAGCCGTTTTTTATATTAAGTGTATAATGTTCACAGGCAGTAGAAAACACGATTAGTCCATCACGAAACGTTTATTGTCCAAAACTTAAAATTAAACAAAACTGTAGAAAATGTCTATTGAACTAGAGAGCTACGTATTACGACGAGCGGTCGATCACTTAGGCTGGATTTACATCAAACGAACATAGAGCTAGAACAAGAGCATTCTTTCTCGATCTTTTAGTGTAAACGAAAAATCAATTGAGCGTTTACACTAAACGTTCAACGAGCAAGAATTAGAACCAAGAACTAGAATTCAGATGTTTAGCCGCCGAACGAATGCTCATTGCTCATTCGTGTCAATTCTCTGGTTCAGTGACCATAAGCTTTTCTGATGCGAGAAGCGAGTCCATCTTTTTTTTTACTTCTTCAGTATTGCATTCTAGTATATTTTCTATCTCCAGTAGGGATGTAACGGAGGCAGTTTTATCGGAACCGAAGTCGGAGTCCGAGTTTTTAAATTTGATTTATCGGAGTCGGATTCGGAGTCGGAATCGGAGTCGGAGGCAACGTCAGTCACAAGTGACGGCAGAATAAAATAGTTTTATTAAGGGACAAATAAAAACATTATTCAGTGAACCTTTTTAATTAGAAAGTGATAAATTTACAAATACACAGACAATAAAAATTGCTGTTTCTTATTAACGTTTTCATAGTACTATGAGAAAGCGATTACCTGAGCTACTGGTCGCGTAGTCTACGACATTTAAGCGCAAAGTGGATAAAACCTCTATTGTATGTCTGCTCACATAGGGTGATAGCGTGAAGATATGTTATTTATTATATCTTAAATTTGATCCCATTTTAATATGGTGCAGGATTGATACATGTCTTTGAAAGTATAAGCCAGAACTTTTGAAATGACAACAGCATAATCCATTTCCCTCTACATCTCCCTCGTGTGTAGACAGATGTTGAGAATCGAGACTGTTTCCAAGCGTATATCAGGTTTTTTTTTTTGATAGCCCGTGGGATATTGTTGACGGACCTCAGGGAGCTATTTGGTTGTCGGACTTGCACCGACTAAAACCCCCGGGGTCACACAGCGCTCTCGCCTGGATAAGTGGGGCGGCACACTCCCTCAAGCGCATCGCCGGCGTATATCAAGTTGGGTCAACACAACACAACACAACCCAACACAACACAACCCAACACAACACAACACAACCCAACACAACACAACACAACCCAACACAACACAACACAACCCAACACAACACAACCCAACACAACACAACACAACCCAACACAACACAACCCAACACAACACAACCTAACTTGGGCAAATAAAAGCTGTTGTTCACAAAGTGTTGGATATATCAGAAACCGTTATCCTCTAGTGAACATTGTCCAGTGAATAAATTAAATCAAATTTGCTGCAGGGTTGTCTTTGTGTTAATTTCTATTTTATTTAATTTAATGTAAATGTAAAATAAAAAAACCTTTTAGTAATAAATTGAAATGTACATTTAGTTTTAAATTTAATAATTTAATCATATTTATTAATCAAAATTTTAAAAAATGTCTTCTACAAATTAAGTAGCACTGATTGTTTGATTAATTGATATTATGTTTCAACAACATATAAAGTAAAATCAAATGAATTGACTGCTACAGTGGTGGTGACCTCCGATGAATACCTCCGATTAAAAAGTTTCGGAACCGAAGTCGGAACCGAAGGTGTAATAACGATCGGAAGTTCCGACTTATCGGAGTCGGAGTCGAAGCTCCGTAACATCCCTGATCTCCAGCCAAGCATCTTGTTTGCGATTTGTATTTTTGTAGCGTTCAAACATCGGATCCCACAGATATCTGAAATTTTGGTAAGCTTCTATCATAAATAGGCTCTTTTCTTGAGACAAACCCATAGTTCAATCGAGGAGTATACTCGGATCACTGATCGAGATCGCTCGAACACACGAACACTTTGAAGAGACCGCTCCGGCGGGCGAACGCGTCCGAACACGCAAGAACGCTCTAAAAATCTGTTCCCATGCTCTAGTATTGTTTACAAAAAGCGAACGAGCATTCTTAGTATATTCCATAGAATCTTTGCGAGCGCAGGAAGAACAACGAAAAAACGCTCTATGTCTGTTTACAGTAACCGAATTTGATAGTGGGGATAGAATAAGCATTCGCTCGTTTGATGTAAATCCAGCCTTAGACGTCACACGATTACCCTTCCACCGTCCACCGCGATCGGCGCGCAAGCGGTCCATCCAACCATTACGGCGGCCGCGAGAGTGGGCCGGCAGAGTGCACGCTACAAGTGTTAATTTGACGATAAGTAAAATAAAATTGAATAGATTTATTGATTGTCAAAATCTCTTATATGCATCGTCTCAGTTAATATTGTTGAAGCAGACTACTTTGAATAAATAAACATACAAAACTAAAAACCTAAGGGTATATATTAGCTGACATTTTATATACAACGAATATTTTAAATTGTTACGATTCGTTACTTAGTAATAAAGTTTAATGAGACACAATTCTTCTATTTCATCAAAAACTGTATAAAATATTCTTACAAATACACATTGTATTTTAAAATTTCTTTTTTTTTGTACTCTGATAAATTATTATTTTTTGTATCCCGGGGTAATATCCTGCATAGGACCATCAGGAACGCTGTGAGGGCAGTGACCCCGGTGTGTCAGACTCCTACTGACTAAAAACCCCCGGAGTGTCCCTCTGATTGCTTCACCTGGGCCTGGGAAACCAAATTCATCCAGACGCCCAGGGAACAAGAAGCCTTGTTGAGGCTGCCTCTCTGGGAACTCTGATAAATATAATACAATACATCACAATGTTAACAGTAACCTTTGAGAATAGAAATAACTTAGTTTATGTTTAAAGCATTTTCTGTTTTTATTTTTCAGTCAGTTTCTTTGTCGAATTTGAGCTGCTTGTGGTTGAAGCTGCTTGATTGTATGGTAACTTCTCGTACAATATACATAGATGCTATATTTTATCATGATGAAAATTTGATCTTAACGACGGAATGTTATATTATTTATACAATAATATAAAATTAGTTTATATTTCTAAATAAATAAGATGTGAAATAAACTGCAGTAAATATCATTTTATGCTCTTTTATGTATATTAGGAATACAATTTTGATATCTGCAAGCATAATTTTAGTCTCTAAGTCATAATTTAATTTACTGAGATGCTTACTAGTTTGTAGTCAAAATAACAGAATTGTTCGATGAAACCGTTCAAATATTATAGCAGTTTTATCAAAATCGGTTAAAGCAGTATTATTTTCATCTTATTTTAAAAATACCTTGCTTGGTTCTAAATATGGAAGCAAGAGTCAAATATAATAGTATTGCTACAAAAGATGCACTTGCTGATTGCCCAAAAATTTGAAGTTTAAGAACGGAATACATCAAAAATATTTAATCGAAATTCATTAATTGAGTCACTGAGTTATTTGTTAATAATTTTGTTTGATGAAGTTAGATAATATGTCGCAGGTAAATCGTTTGAATACCAACAGATTCATCGAACTAGGCAGGCGTAGTCACATTCGTCTCAATTATCGAGACAGCCCATCTGTCAATCAGCCCTCCCGATGGTGTGATTCGTTAGCGTTCTCATTGGGCAGGAAAAAAGAATTATTATCACTATACAACTGATATACACTCTGAAATAATCTAAGTACAATACTGTTGCAATATTGCTTCATTAGCTTTAGTCCCTGTTATTCGTAATAGCGCAGAAATTTGGGTTTTGTCGAATGTTGTTTTTATATACAGAGTGATTCCTTAAACGAGGGAAATATTCTAAGATAATAATTTGTATCTTCTTGTGAGTAATAAAAATGTAAATAACTAAAATTCTTTACAAATCATAAAGAAAAATTGGCGAACAAATGAGAATTGATCTGCAAAAAATGTAGAATGGTAAGAGGATACATTTCTCATTACGTAATTTTAAGTAAACAGATGACTTGTTTAAGGTGACCCTTCGTACTTTATCCTGGTTTTGAACAGGTAGAATACCCATTTAATCATTATTTGTCCATTCATGGGCGTAATTGTCTATGAATATTATAGAACTATGTATATATGTATAATTTACTTAGTTTTAATGTACACTGAATAAAAATCGAATGCTGAATATCCTCTCTGAATATTTCCCTCGTCTATAAAAATTACTCTGTATAATAAGTTTTCTTTTTGTCGATTATTGAAGAAAAAAGATTAGCACAGCTAATTTTGAACTTGAGTCATATTATATATTAAAAAATTATAATATTTCTCAGCCTTTTGTTGGAATGCTAACATGATAATAATATAGTTATATCGCTATTTAAGAATAACATGTAGGTACTAAACGAGAAGTATATAAGTATATTGTATCGGATACCATCTGTACGTGGTGGATATTCCTTGTATCATTCATCATACGAACGGCTAAGGCAGTGAATATGCTTCCAGCGGCCATATTTCCGCGATCTTATGACCTGGGAGTCTTTAAGAGAAGAGTGAACAGGCATTTGTTGAGCGGATGTGGTTTATCATCGGATTCATCTTCACCTTCCACCTGGTGTGATTGAGGTCACGCGTTCGTCTATAAATAATAATAAAAAAGTATTTAATAAAATAGCATATACCAGTTGACATTATAGTCGTTTTGGAGCCTTTTTTGAAGTTTTTCTGTTTCATATCAGTAATAAGTAAAATATTTGCGGTTACTGATAAAATATTGAACATAAACCATTTTTATTTGATATGATACAAAAACGCTATTTAAATACGATAAAATAAGCCTGAAACTGAACGTCAATAAAGCAGTCATGATTCCGATGAAACTTGTTTACAAAGGGGCTTCAAAGTGATTTATGTATATTTCATTTTGGTCCATAAATAACGTACGGATGAGCATCGGCCAAAAAAATGAAGATCTTCGGTGACTATAACTCGCAACATTTAATCATAACTGGAGTAAGTTGGAAAGACAGGGTTTCACCAAAAACTCAGAATGTAGTTAGGAGTACTAATTTAAGTTCATGTTATTCGTAAATCTGCTCTTTAAAGGTAGATAATTAGGCAAGTAATTGTCCATAAATATTTTTTATCCAATACTAGCGGTATTTAACTAAGCTATAAGTAGAAATAAGAAGGTATAACCACAAATTATAATTGCATTAACACATAAGCCAATCCGCTACTTTTTCTTCGTTTGCTCTACATTTATTTGGCCCTTGTAATTGTGAGGTATTTCTAAGTGTGCTAATGCGTGTGTGAGTACATATTCGTAAGTATATATTAGGTCCTTACATATGAAATTGGCGTTTTTCGTACTGGCCACTTTAATCACAAATTTCTCCTCTTTGGTAAGGAATTCCAAATTCAAATTTGTACAGCTATAGACTCATGTATTTGTGCTTCGATGATCGTCATTCATTTGTTTTTTTCTTCTGTTTTTTTCTGTTTGCGTCACTCATTTTACAAAATGGAAAACTTAAAATATCGCATTATTTACGAGTACGAGTTCCGCCGTGGCACTAGTGCTGCGGAAACAACTCGAAGGGTGAATGATGTGTATGGCGGTCGTGTTGCAAAAGAAAACACAGTTCGTTTTTGGTTCCAACGTTTTCGTTCTGGAAATTTCGACCTGCAGAACAAGCCCCGTGGACGGCCTGAGACTCAAGTTGATAATGAAGAGTTGAAGGCTATTGTGGAAGCGGATCCATCGCAAACCACGTCCGAGTTAGCTGCAGGCTGCGATGTTAGTGATAAAACTGTTTTAATTCACTTGAAGCAAATTGGGAAGATTAAAAAGCTTGAAAGGTGGGTACCTCACGAATTGACTGAAGCAAACCGGCAAATGCGCGTCGACTGCTGCGTTACATTACTAAACCGGCACAATAATGAAGGTATTTTAAACCGAATCATTACCTGTGATGAAAAATGGGTTCTTTACGATAATCGGAAGCGCTCAGCGCAATGGTTGGATCCTGGCCAGCCAGCCAAATCCTACCCCAAGCGAAAATTAACCCCAAAAAAGTTACTTGTAAGCGTTTGGTGGACTAGTGCCGGTATTGTTCATTACAGTTTTCTCAAATCTGGCCAGACTATTACGGCTGATGTCTATTGTCAGCAATTGCAAACCATGATGAAAAAGCTAGCGGCTAAACAACCTAGGCTGGTCAATCGCTCCACGCCATTGCTGCTTCACGACAACGCTAGACCACACACTGCGCAACAGACGGCTACTAAATTAGAAGAGCTTCAATTGGAAAGTCTAAGACATCCTCCGTACTCCCCGGACCTTGCTCCAACAGATTACCATTTTTTTCGAAATTTGGATAACTTTTTGCAAGGGAAATATTCAACTCCGATGGGGCAGTCCAAATCGCCTTCAAAGATTTTATTGATTCCCGTCCGACTGGTTTTTTTAGTAAAGGGATCAATGAACTACCTATGAGATGGCAAAAGTGCATAGGAAATAATGGTTCATACTTTGATTAATTAAATATATTATATTAAAAAATATTCGACTTTTTGTTCCTCCCATACAAAACGCCAATTTCATATGTAAGGACCTAATATTAAAATTGTAAGTATTTCTACCAAAAAAAAAACATAGGCATATATATACTTCTTTTTATCCAAGAGAAAAATCGTACATAGGACCTTCAAGGTAAGGGCAGCGATCTCGTTGTGCTGGATTCCTACCGACTAAAAACTCCTGGGTATCTCCTTCAATCGCGTGGCTGCCGGCCGTGGGCGCGAACTCGCATTCTTGCACGAAATGATAGTTATGTATACTTATGATCCGTAATATTTCTCAATAGTATATTTCACTTAATAAAGCGAAACATTTCATTATTATTATTTATTTTAAAATTTCCAATAAAGCATCAAAAATTTCATAAATTAATTTTAATAGGGATTAATTTTGAACATAATTTTCTTTTTAATGGGCCAATGGACTTCGAGTAAAACCAACGAATAGATTCCGGAAGTCACATGTCTATCCCAAGTAAATATATAGGCATGAAATCCGCACATCTGACAACGAATGGACGCGGATTAATTCACGTTGCTTGCCTCGGCTGGGCAGCTTTAGTATGACGTCAGAATCTTATTCGGAAACTTGTATAAACAGCCTTTGCCTTCCGGCCGTGCCAATAATAACATTTACTGTGTT
Organism: Automeris io; assembly: GCA_036320925.1. NCBI lineage: Eukaryota > Metazoa > Arthropoda > Insecta > Lepidoptera > Saturniidae > Automeris > Automeris io. The sequence continues at coordinate 4,195,681 of JAUDJH010000018.1, forward strand.
TTAAAGATAAATATTGCCCATCAACTGTTGAAATATTTGATGATTTACTCAAAGTCATAAAATAAAGAAGATGAACGCTTGATTGGTTTAGGGTATAGTCATATAAAGTTGGTACTAAGTCAGACGAAAATAGTTAGACTAGCCTGGTAAAAGTTTTAAAATGACCGTCTATAAATATCCGAATAATAACGGCCATACCACCATAGTAAAAAATCATTCATACAGGGATTGGTTTTGCAATGATTTTTTTATGCCAAAAAAATCATTAACAAAGTAACAGCCTACATAATGAATAAATGCTACTATTGCCTATAAACGACAACAACATATATATATACTATATATATATATATATTGCCATTGTCTACCTTGAAGAAGAAGAAGAGGAATAATAACTGAGGGCCTATATAAAGTAAAATTTGATAACGATAAGGAAAAGAAAAGTGAAAACGTATGAAATTGGCATAACATGACGACGTGATAATCTTAAAGCTTATGGCTATTCCATACATTTTTACCTTTCAACTACTTTTATCGATTATCGAATTTTGTTTTGTCTAGAAAGACTGGACATGCTAGGACCGATGCTAAAACGCGATACGTCGAGGCGAGAAACTATCTTGATTTCTGTGCACTCCGACGCAGCCTTGAGTTTCTTTCGGCTTTTTTTCTCAAGTTAGTCGTTTCCGAAACGCTAATAGAGTACCGTTAGATTTCGTATTTTGGCTGGTGGCCTAAGTTGAGGTTTGTATTCACAGGGGTGCATTTGCGTTGTCACCCAACCCATAAATTTGCTGGCTGGGTACCTCAGTGTTCGTCCTCTTGTCCGGTTTAGTTGTGAAGGCCTGTCCGGGCTATCAATATTTTGTCCTGATAGAAAAAAAAGATACATGGGTACAGATCTCTGTACCCATGTATTGTGGTCGTGATTTAGTCTGGCGCAGGCGAACATAAAGTTTCTGTCGCTTGTTTAGCACCTTCCAGCGTTACGTGAAGGGTATAAAATGTGAAACCAATGAACACGAGCAACATCGACTCTAAAAACCAGCGCCAAGAAATATTTTTCCATAATTTTAATTTTTTTTTTACACTGGCTCGACATAGTGACTACAGAGTACCTGATGGTAAGTACAGTGTAGTCCAAAAACGAAAGCGACTATCAAAGGATGAATATCCATTGATACTCTACATCGTCATGTCGGCCCACATATACCACGACTGAAGGTCTCTAGGTATATGAGCTACTGGACATACACAAGCTGATCCCGAAACGCGACAAGCCCAAACTAGTCACTATGACGGGCTTTACACCCATGTACTGTGGTCGCGATCCAGACGGGCACCGACACCCTACCACCTCGCTGCTGCTCGTTTAGCACCACCCAGGAGTCACGTGTAGGGAAACTAGGGTAAAGCCTACGGACGCGAGCAGCTTCGATTCCCAAATGTACCTATATATGTATATTATTGTGTTAGTGGCATTAAAGAGGTTACCAGTACTTGTTTCATTAAGATAATGAACAATGTCAATTATATGCTTAATCGGAAATTGTTTTTTCCCAAAGATACTATATTACTTTATATATAATATTATGTCCAAAATACCATATAGAAGACATTAATTTAAGATCCAGGTAGAACTTGAAATATGAATCGATCTAAGAGGTAGGTACATAGGTACAGCAAGCACCGCTCGTAAATAATGTCCTTGTTTTACGGCCCACGTTATTTCTTACAAAGTTTCGCCAATCCAGCCGGCTTACTTTTTATGATAGCCTCACAAAATCTCAAATCGTGAGTTCCATTTCAATCTTGAGGGCATTGACTATTACCAAATTTGTTTTTTTTTTTATTGTTTTATCGTAGAAGGTACGTAAGGCTATGAATAAATTTTATTACAATGTATATTATCAAGATTAACGCGCAATTTCATAAACCCACCTTAAATGTTAAAGAGCTTTTAAGCACTAACGATACGTCAATTACATATCGAGGGGTGGTGAATAGGTAAACAACGCTGATTCCGAATATGTATATATATATATATATATATATATATTATTACTATATCACTAAAAAATGCCGCTTAAACAAAATAGCCTTTCACCCCTCGTTAATTTTGTTTAATTATTGTTTAAAAGCGCTTAGCAATTTAAGTAGTTTTTCTGAAACTGGCATCTAATACATAAACTTGTTTATGTTAAAAAATAAACACCATAGTTATTCGTATATTCGTATTAATATTATTATATTAAATAAACATATAGGGTTCGGTAGCCTGCGGCTCTTGGAATGTGTAGCTGCGGTTCTTTAATTCTGTACGCAAATATAATATATTTTATTTAAAAAAAATCGTTCTGAATCGATGACTAAATATATTAGGTTTTTTTTTAACAAAGAACTTTATTTATGCAATTACTATTTATTATTGGCAAGAAACATTTTTGCAGCTCTTTAAAAACTTTGAAATTTTGTACATTGTAATTTTTAGTTCCTACGACTCGAAAAGGTTGTTAACCCCTGGCCTAACGCTTGCGTTGGTATTATAAAAAGTAATAAGTAATATGCACAGAAAATTGTTACGAATGAATCTCGGATTTCGCTCATTAGAACTCAAGTTGTAGAGAACATATGCGACACATTGTCCAAACTTTTGCTGGAATAATGTTTGTTAACGGCTTCTACGACCGACCACGTACAACTGCATAGTTTTAAGTCTAACGTGTTGTTACAATTTTGTGAACATAAATCACATCATCGCCATTTTGTTTATGTGTATTTTTTTTAAATTGTTTAGATAAATGGCATATTTATGACTATTACATTTTGGAAACTTTTTAAATTGATAAGATCTTTATATTAAATATTTTAATAAATAAAATACAACTGTCATACTTTAATATTCTATGGTAATATTTCAAAGAATATAGACACTAAATATTATATATAAGTTATGTATATTTTAACGATAAAATAAAAAAAATACGTTTCAATAAAAGTAATATAATGACGTACATGATTTACGTGGAAATTTTGGTTTCATTTAGTACCTATTCATCATTAAATAAATAAATTTTTCATCAATAGCTCTTTGAAGTTAAAGGAAATTACTAAAATCAGACGCGGGTGAAAGTAACATCATACAATCTCTCTAAGTAAAGGGTCTGGTTTAATCTGCATACGGCTTCCAGCTGCCTCGGTCAAGTAGTAACTCATAAATATTGCATAGTTGAGCCCGACTTTGACCCTAAGTAGCTTCGTACCAACAAATCGGCAATTCACGGAAACTTCGCATCACTAAAGTGTGATAAAGAAGATCCGTTTTAAGCTTTGAGGTCACTAGTACCTTAAAGGTTACTGCTAAAAATAAAATGTATTATATGTCTTTACTTTGAACATATGTGATATTAATTAAAAGTCAATATTCACAAAATAAAGATAAGTTTTTTTCCCCCTTATATTAGTAGAAATATTGTATACTTACAAAAATCAATTATTTGCTCAACATATAGAAAATAAATTTACATAATATTTGTTTATTCCCGATTCTATTGTAAAATGTATACAATTTTTTCTATAAATATAAATAAGAATCAACTATAAAGTTATTATGCTAGAAAAGCACCCCGGAAAATGTTTACGAAAACATTTTCCATTAACCTTTACACCACTTTTAACCCTTAGTATTAATGTTATAGGTAGGTAATGGCATAAATAGGTAGATGTTGAGTTTTATTGTACTATTTTAAATATCTAAAAAGCAATCTAACTTTATCAGATTACAACAAACATTTTCAGTTTATATAGGAAACGGCCCAAACAACAGTATCTATTACAAATGTCTAGGCAAGTCAATCATTCTGACATCAACAGAACAGTGCCACGGACTAAATAACATCGATCTCAATTAAATTTTGTCGTTATTAATTATAATTGTGAACCTGAAGACACCTTTCTGAGGAATTTTAGGCTCCAATTAAATGGAATTCCTAATTAAAACGTAACAAATTACGATTTCTTGGATTGGAAAGCGCTAATAATTTTCATAATAGTAATTACGTCTTGTTCAGTTGCAGTTTCGCAGTTTTTTACCACTTTATGCAGGTATATGTTTATTTTTTAAGTATTGTGGAGGACAGGCACGGTAGAGATCGCATGGCCAAATCAATGAATCAATCAATGAATGCCAATTCAAATAAAGTTGGTTTAGCTTATGTGGACCTCTGAAGTGTGCAAGTCTAAAGTATCACAGTTTGTGAAAAATTGTAGCGCAAAAAATATTCGCATTGCGCTCTAGACCGTAACATGTTCAATATTAAAAAAAAACTTTATTGTTTATTTTATAAAGTGTTCTAGATTTCTGAAAGTTAATTTGATATTTAGTTTTTCCCTTTAAGCGTAAGCATCAAATCAATTATGAACAATTGAACAATCATCGTTTTGTGTCCTATTACGACAATAAAGCCTCCCAATATTAATTACAGACGTACAGATAGAGGTAAGTAAAAATTTCACTATTTATATCAATGGTTATATGTAACAACATAAATCTTGAAAGTGATTGTTTTTAAGACAAACAAGATATGGACAGCACGACAAATAAATTATAATAAAAATTATAAATAATTGAAGACCCCAAATTTGGGAAGATCTTTCCTTTCATAAAATATAATTTGACCTAAATCGACCATTTCGGATATAATGTAATAACTGAACAAGCATATACAGACTCGGTAATAGCTAGTGAATATTTGATCGGCTTGCAGAGTATTACTGTTCGGTACATTATTGCATTTAATGGAACCGGAGCATAAGTTGCCGGTTCTAAGTAATGGCTTAAATTTTAATAGCCTCTAAGATTACGAACTTTTGGAATATTTGTTGCTCTATGATCTAAAATCATAAAACTTGATATGTTATTATTGGACACCAGAATTTGTATTTAGTTTTAACGTATTTTTAAACAGCTGATAGGTGTTGTCTGTTTCAAAAATTTTAGGGTAGAAATACTTGAACAGTGCTTCTGTAATGTACCATTACAAGGAGGCATTCCGGCAAAAATATGTGGATGTGAACGATCAAATTCATATAGTGTGTGTGCGTGTGTGTGTCATCGACATGGAAATTAAGCAACGAGCGTATTAATAAAAATTGTAATATCCAGTTGGCGATGGCTTTTTGACTGAGGATAAAATTGTAGTCTAAAAACGAAAGCGACCATCAAAAATGAAAATCCATAGATAGGCTCCGTCCTCATGTCGGCCCACATATACCACGACTGAAGGTCTCTAGGTATAAGAGTTACTGAATCGACAAGGATACTGGTTGCACAAGCTGATCCCGAAACGCGACAGACCAAAGCGAGTCACTATAGTGGTCTTTACACTTGTGTACTGTGGTCATGATCCAGTTCAGGCAATCGCCCTACCACCATAAAATTATGTGATGGATCATGATTGTGGTGTGTGTAGGAGGTGTGATTGAGGAGATTAACCAGCCGCCTGTATATCATAATATTCGTAATTTTAATTTTTCTAGTCACCCATTTTCTGTAGACCCTTCAACCTTTTGAAATTACACTACTACCCCCTTGAGCTTAGTTTCAAAGTTAAATTGTGCACAGTGGGCTAAAATAGCAGTACAATTTGCTTTACCAAGTGGCAGCTCTGGCGAGCGAAGCAATTACAACTCAACCACGCCATACGAGAAGGGAGCTGTTATAGTACCCATACGTACGTATTATACCTCTCGATTGCACAATGCAGTTGTTACTGAAACGCAGTGACATGCATCTCATAAAAGTATAAAAAGCATTATCTTGCTATACTTGAAAATTTAACATATCGAGGTGTGAAAGGCTATTTGGTTTAAGCGACATTTTTTGGTGATATAGTAATATGTATATTTATGGAATCAGCGTTTTTTACCGATTCCAAATATATATAATATATTACTATATCACCAAAAAATGTCGCTTAAACCAAATAGCCTTTCACCCCTTTTATATATTGACTTAAAATCTGGTTATAGCCCAAATATATCTCAGAATTTAAATTGGATAATATTTTACATCAATACATGATTAAATGTCCAAATATAACAAGATAATGCTTTTTAATGTTTCTATGGAATTCAAGGTGCTGCTAAAATATATCATTTATTTCTATACTTAACTATGTATAAATGAAAACTGAATTGTATACAATCTTTGCTCATTTTGAAATGATATGTATATATATATTATGTCAATATATTCTTTTTTTTTAATATCAACGTAAGACTCGAATGAAGAATAACCTATTTAATAAAATTAAAAATTATTCAGTAATTATTTACTTCTTTATGGTACTTAGCTACTACTACTACTAGCTATTAATAGCTACTTGTTCTACAAACAGAAAAAAAATCGTTACGCTATATTCCTTACGGGGTGAACAGATGTACATTCAGGCTTAATTCCCCTTTGCCCTTATATGTCATTCCCGCGTGACCAGTAGCGCAGCTGATCGCCGTTTTCAGGATACTTTACACATGACATTTCTGTTAGATGCCATGCGGGTTTCCTCCTGTTGTTTTCCTTCAGCGGTGAACATCTGATGCCTAAATACGTAGATAATCTGCAAACACCCAGAGGTATGTGCCTAGATTCGAATCAACAGTATAGTATAAAAAATTCTATACCTGTGGAAAACTTATAGAAAATTACCTCTCAGTGAAAAACCTAGGCCAACAGAAAGTATTTCAAAATAAAAGTCAATAAAATAATAAAATCAGTCATATTCATATGATATAATAAAATAAACCACCATAATTTTAAATGACTGATGTCATCGAATATGCGAGGATTATGTTATGCATATTTTGTATACTGTGTAAACAATAGACTGGCAGAAAGCTTATCGAGGAAGTGATTTGGCTTTTGCGGCTGACAAAACATTGGTCCCAGTTGATTAGATACCATTCTGGGTTGAATCCATTCAATCATCCCTCCGCCGTGTTCCTATATCCGGATATAAACTATAAACAATATGTCGATTGGAAAATAACTTCAAAGCTTCCAGACTTAGGAAAACAAAATTCAGAATCTGTTTGCTATTTGATAAAATTTACGATTTTAATAAATGTATTTGATGGTTTTTAAAAAGAAAAAATTATAAATAAATATTAAAACTTTTTTATTTGTTGAAAAATTATAACACCTTTGACTATTATCTTCTATTGTCTTGAATTTATCAATATATTTTCATAAGTATTTATAGTCATCCTTGGTCTTTTTTTCCTTTTATTTATTTCGATAAAAAAATATATATTTGTAAACTACGTTGTAACCATTTTGTTTTAGGAATTCAAAAATTTCACTCCAGACTACGTTTGCGTGTGTATTGGTTTGTTTTAATGTTGTTTATTTATATTTAAGAAGATGAATTATGTAAGCAGTTCCGCCGTATATTTCATACGTGCTCTTACATAAAACAGACGTTGGCAGATTTAGATCGAAACCTGTCACATATGTTTTTTAAATCGACATTCTGGGTATTCTTTGACTCTGCGCTTTGATTTATTCGTGGCATAAAGCCGTATAAACTATTAACGTAGTTTTTGCCAGCTTTTGTTTACGTTTCAAACATGTCATAAATGAACAATGTTTGTGTTTTATATTCATGATTCATTTTAACATCGGTCAGTGTAGCCAGGTTTTCTTCTATAGTGTCAGTAATCTCATTTTGATTGCAACAGCTCGTATAATCGCCAGGAGTAACAAGAGATTGGCAGTCAATATTATATTGACGCTCACATTACGCGAATATCTTTGTTTGGAATCGTGATTGTGTTTCTTTTTTGTGAGTTAATGACAAAATCAATAGCAAGCTCGTTAGAGTGGAAGCTCAGACTCAATCTGTAGAAGAGACTCGAGCTTCCTAAAAAGAAATGCCGACAAAAGTTAATCCCATTTAATTTTTATACCTATTCATGGGGCTACAAAAGAAGTTGATCTGATATAAGTAAAATACAAAAATAAATGGGGTTGATCTTACATGGATCGATAAGTTTCGTTCACTGGAATTCGTATAAGAATATCTACCGACCATAAGCAGTAATTGGATGGATTAGGAATATATTATAGTACCTGAATTTATAATTCGTTATAATAAATTGTTTGGGCTTGTTGCTTTTTGGGGTGTTTGGGGTGTGGTGTGTGGGAATCTATTTATCTAAATATTTATCTTCCTTTCATCATGATTTACTTATATATTAATAATAATATGAGGTCACAATAGATCCCTTTTAGGGTAAGCAGAGATATATGACTGGTTGTATCCAATTTGCCCTTATATGTTGTGTTCAACATAACCATTAACGCAGTTAATCGCAGTTCTTCGGGCACTTACACTGATGACGTTTTCCTTCATAGGTGAGCATGAGATGCCCAAATCTGTACTTTGTCGGAAAATATCTAAAGGTACGTGCCAGGATACAAATCTACGACCACTCGCGTTACCCGCACATGGATACTGGTTCCTTATTCACTAAGCCACTGGTACACTTAGGACAACAAAATGACAACAGGCAGTTGATATTTTTTCTATTGATAAACAACTATATCACACTTGATCGAAAGCACAGTGTAGTAAAAAATAAGCAGGGACTGTCAAAAACTATAATACCGCAACGGTTCATCTCTAGATATGTTCCGTCAGCTATCGTTTAAACAACGCAGTTACACCCCGACGCAGCCTTGAGTTTCTTTCGGCGTTTCTTCTTAAGGTAGTTGCTTCCGAAACGCTAGTAGATTACCGTTAGTTTTCGTATTTTTGGCTGGCGGCCCAAGTCGAGGTTTGTACCCACAGGGTTGCTTTTGCGTTGCCGCCCAACCCATAAATTGACGGCTGAGCACCTTAACTGCTCGCCTTCCCGCCTGATTTAGTTGTGAAGGCCTTTCCAAATCGACAACGCGTCGACATTCGAAAAAAAATATCTAGATATGTATGTATATAGTTTTTGTATTGTGTAAATCACAGCTGTTATTTGCCCGCGTTGAACATACAATCAAATGCAGTATTATCGTGTATGTATTCAAATAATATGTAAAAACATATATAATTTATACAAACCATAATAATTTTAATAAGTGTAAAATGTAGAATAATTTTTAATATGAAAATAATTGCAGACGTATTACGATCCATTTAAATTACATTTGCAAGTATAAGTGTATACAGCTCGCTAAATGACAGGAAACTATCACTTAGATAAATCAAAATATACAAAGCAAGATACTTAATTGTGTATCCTATAGGATGACATAAAAGCAGTTAGCAAGAACTTTAATATCCTGAAACCATTGTTTCGGAATCTGACCGAGGGTCCCATTGACCCAGAAATGGAAAACAAAGGTTGTACATACTCATTTCGGATGTAATAGCATGAGGAAACAATGACTGATGTCCCTTTGTGTTTTTGGGAGAGACTTTCTTGTAATGGTCTATCCAATAAACGCTTTAACATAAATTAGGTACAATAAACAGCTTACTATTATATATTAATGTATAGGTATATGCGCAAATATTTTAAGTTTATTTAGTTGATAATGTTTCTTATCAATATCTATTAAAAAATCCACTATAAGAATCTAGTGCCAGTTAAATATTAAATCATATTGTAGCATTCTGAGGTTGGTTGAGTGATTGCCCGAACTGGATCGTGACCAGTGACGTACATATGGTATTTGGATAAGGTAGGCAGGATTAGAATAATTAATTGGAATATTATATTATGATAGTATATATTATATTGCTCCCATAGGCAAGATGGCGCGAAGATAGAATAAATAAGAATTAATGTGTATATATATTTTAATGACTTACAGGCTTGCGATTGACCTCAATATCACCTGCTGGAAAGTGATGATGAGGTCGACGATGGAGCTCGCTCACCCAGCAAATACCGATTCACTAGACGTTTGAAGATTCCCATGTCATTAGATGTTGGAAACACCGACGCAGAAAGCGAATTCCACTCCTTCGCGGTTTGCAGCAAAAAGGAGGAGGTGAATCGCTTTGTGCGAGCAGCTGGAATGTCATCCACATAAGGGTGTAAACCCGCACGGCGTCTTGTCAATTTATGGTAGAAGGGTGAGGGGGAAACTAAATCATACAACTCAGCCGCACACTCTTCAGAGTATAGTCTATAGAAAACCGAAAGGCAAGCCACTCTACGCCGGTGTTCCAAACTGAGCAGTTTACGCGACGTAAGAGCCTCATCGGCAATGAGTCGCCGAGCTCGGCGATCAATTGAGTCCAAAGCTGCCAGATGACACTTATATATTATATAATTTTAAGCAAACTATTCTAGACTTATTTATCGTAAGGGCATGCAATGCTTTCACTCATCTATGGAATGAAGGCTACTGGTCGTGATCACAGTACACAAGTGTAAATATAGTCACAGTGACTCGTTTCGGCCTGTTATTCGGGATCAGTGTGTATACCACAAGTTGCTCATATAGCTGGAGACTTCTCATCGAAATGTATGTGGGCCGATATAGCGATGGCAACTGTCAATGGATTTTCGGCCATTAGCGGTCGCTGCTGTTCTTGGACTGCAGAATACTTTTCATCACCTGGTTTGTAATCAGTTAGTTAAATCAGTATTAAAAAAAAAAAAACATTTATTTACAACCCGTCTAATGTGAAGCAAAAGGGAGGAAATATATATTATACAAATTTTCCGAGGGTAGTCGTCGTACGCAGCCCAAAGCGATCATAGAATGTGTTGTTGTATTAATCTGTATGACATATAAAAAATAATTAAAATGTATTACGTGCAAGTTACTTAATAGACGATAAATATTAAATAACTTAGTTTGTACATAACAATTTTAGATGAGAATATTTTCTTGTTTTATATATTTTAGAGTGGGGGAATTCTTTCTATAGTCTGGTTTTAATATAGTTTTTGAACGTATTTTTATAGCGTTTTATAATTTAGGTATGTATTTTGACAATTATTTATATTGCATTTAATGACATAACTCGAGAAGCAATTTTTATGTATCGTTGTAGTATTTTATATAAATCTTCAATATTTTACCTTTGTAAAAGAGATGGTATTTTCCAGTGTTAAGGCCCGAATTAAAAGCTCAGTTTTATCGCATTCGTGAAAAGAGGAAAAATTGTATTTTCCAGTAAGTACTTAACATTTTTCATAGATAGTTGCAACTCATTTCGAACTAGATGAAAAGCAAACTGAAAGTTTCATTGAGCAACTTCTGTATGCATGTAAAACATTGGTATAAACGACAAACATTACAGACGTCAAAGCGATATCGTATTTGCTTTTACATATCTATTCATATTTGTAGATTCCAGTAAAGCTTTGAATAGTTATGTATATTCTGACTGTTTTTGTTTTGGTCAATATTTATACTGCGGTATTTCGATGTTGATGTACATTTTCTTTTTTAGCAGACTTCAAAAAGGATGGGTTTCAATGTTTGCCTATGTGTATGTGTTTTATAACAGTTTAGGAAAATAATAAGGCTTATAAATAGTGAAATGTATACATCATTTTGCTGCATGTTTATCGGGGAACTCAGAGAAAAGGGAGAGATTATGAAGCGATTATATAATATTTTATTTGATAACAAACTATTTTAGCTGTTTTAAGATTTTTCATTTGATAATATTTGTTTTTATTACTCTGGTTATGTAATAGCTAGCTAGCTACTTCTCATATTTAGAGGCATAGATAGGCAAAATGTAATCAGATTAATGAAAAATGATTACGATTAAATTTTGCGTTTTTCATCATTAATATAACTGCATTTTGCTCATCTACGTTTTAAATACTACGGAATCCTCAGTCACATACATACACATTTATGACTCCTCAATGTTTTGAAGAGATTTAATGATGATTACAGAGTAACAAAATTAAAATTACGGCTACATTTTGTAATCGTTAATCATTAATCAGATTACATTTTGCTCGTCTCTGTTTAGAGGCACGTAATCGATACCTTGTGTTATGGTAGTAAATTGTTCTTAAATAGTTAGTCAAAAATACCTGGAATCGGTGAGAATGTCATCATACGATGGGATAAATTAATTTTAATAGGTGAAAAAGGTATATACGAGTATATTATAATAAGGAGGAGTATCTCTTCATTCCTTCTGCCTATCCTAAAAAGGAATTAGCGTCATGATGTACCTATAGATGCTTAAATAGTTATTTAGTTACTTTTTATAGATAAAATAGTGACATATTTAGTTAAGACAAGGGTATACTATAGTATATTCATATCTACCTGTATTAAATCACAACGAATATCATTTGATTGTAAACATAGTCATATTGACCAAATATCTATGGACTTCAAATATCTTGCGTTGTCATACAATGCAGAGTGCTTTTATAATTTGTCAAGATGTACATGAAACCTAACTTAGTCGACAACAAGGCGCAATATTGGATACAGAACAGCCTTTGAAGGCTTAGTCACGTGAGTAATAACCGTCAATTGAAACATGCCTTCATATATATCTACATACACACTTCAATATGATATAATGTAACATTATTAAAGGTACAAAGCACGTTTCGCTTCAGTAATATTGCGTACCTATTGTGTCCCACTTGATGTTAACATTATTACATCTGTAATATAAAAAAAAATTGAACGTTTAACTATTTGTAGCTCCTAACCCCTTCAATAAAGGAACATTTTCTTTATTGATAACGCCAATAAAAAAGTTTAAATGTATTGAATTACGGGTCAATCTGACATTTTGAAAGCTCATTTGAAATCCATACATTTTGTAATGTCCACTAGTGTTATGGTTTATCGTATGTCACTTTGTCTAGGCTCGCGGGTTGGTCTATCTGCAAATATAATAAATGATATAAAAATCATGAAACTTGGTTATCATCATGCCACATCATCCTTACTAGAGTATTTAGAATTAAACGGAAAGCCATATTTCTAACTTTTCAAATTCTTTCGCTGTATCACTGTCCAGAATAACTGAGAAAAATATCCGTAGAGATTGTTTACTGTTTGATAACCGAATCGAATAAACGAATTTGAAGGTATAAATCTGATTCAATCGCTATTCGGCAGCGGCTGACAGGTAGCGATGTTTTTTTGGGCAGGACAATATGTTGATAGACGGGATAGGCATTTACAACTCAACCGAGCGTAGATGGCGAGCAGTGAGGGGACTCAGCAGCGAATATTTGGGTTGGGTGGGAACCCAAGGACATCACTAAGGCGGCCAACCAGAAAAAGATCCTACAGGTGATCTACTAGCGTTTCGGAAGCGACTACCTTAGAAAGAAACGCTGAAAGAGACTTAAGGCTGCATCGGAGTGGAAATGTACTTTTCTGTGTGCATCTATATGGAGAGGTGTACGATGTAAGCAACTGCAACGCTGTCAGGTGTCACAATCGCGTGCTGGATACGTCACTACCTCACATTTTTCCGTGTAACTGTATAAACAGCGGTGCATCACAACTTGACACGACCTTGCTGAGAAGCAACTGCTAGGACATGAATCGCGTCTTTAATTAGCTTTAGATATTTCGACTAAGCAAAATTTCCCTTCACAAAAATCTTTAGTTATAAACCAACGTAGTCTGCAGCGATAGTTCTTTAGAATAAAAAAAAAAACTAATCATTTCTTATTTGGCACTCATGATATATAAATAAAATATTAATATACTTTAAATCGAATGAAAAACGAAATTATATTATATTATAAATTGTATAAATTACACAGGAAACTGCCAAAAATAATTTTGTTGCGTTGAGTGAAATACCTCTGCTCGCGTCTTTCTAAGACCGTTCAAGAGCGACCAATAATCTTCTTACCAGGTTTCTTCATTTAGAGCCGTTTCCATGGAGCAACGTCTAATGAAATGTTATGAGATTATATTTATCTACCCAAGCGCATATACTTACATAAATACATAGGCATAAGTATATAGAGTATACTATTGTATTTTACGAAATCTGTTCAACTTTATTATTACTCGTGTACATATGTACTTTTCAGTGGTACTGCTAAGGCTAAGATTTATAGATTTTGCTTTTTTTTATTACACTGGCATGATAAAGTGACTACAGTGCACCTGATGGCAAGTACGGTGTAGTCCAAAAACGGAAGCAACCATCAAAGGATGAAAATCCATTGATAGTCTCAATTGTCATGTCGCTCCACAAACGCCAGGACTGAATGTCTCTAGGTATATGAGTTACTGGATATATACAAGCTGATCTTAAAACGCGACAGGCCAAAGCGAATCACTATGACAGTCTTTACACTTGTATACCACAATCAATGTACTAATCTTTATTAAAATGTGTGTCTTAATAACAATGTATATTATATTTATATTAGATTGTCATATATTTCACTGTATTTACCCAAAATTTTTAGCTAGCTTAATACTCGGAAATAAACAGTAACATACTTTGACACTGGCAGTAGTGAAAAGGTTGCCAAAAATAAGAGAAGATAAGATAAGAACCACAATCATGATCCAATTCGGGCAATTGCCATACCACCAAAAAACACTTTGACTTTGCTTATATTTTGTTCGTACATTACAAATTATATTCATTAATTAAAGCCAAAGCATAAGTGAATCATCGACTTCTTCAATTACTACTTGGTAAAGCGACTCCTTAGGCTATAGCTAAGCTTCTATTATATAATGATAATAATATATCGTCACGTTATATTCTTTTCAGGGTGAGCAGAGATACATTAGTGAATATATTTACTTTCCATTTATATGTCGTACCCAATGTGACCAATAGCGCAGCTGATCGCCATTCTCAGGGCACTTACGTATACATGAAATTTCTATTAGATACCATGCGGATTTTCTGAAAGGATTGGATGAGAAGACCTATATATTAGGTCCTTACATATGAAATTGGCGTTTTGTATGGGAGGAACAAAAAGTCGAATATTTTTTAATATAATATATTTAATTAATCAAAGTATGAACCATTATTTTCTATGCACTTTTGCCATCTCATAGGTAGTTCATTGATCCCTTTACTAAAAAAACCAGTCGGATGGGAATCAATAAAATCTTTGAAGGCGATTTGGACTGCCCCATCGGAGTTGAATTTTTTCCCTTGCAAGAAGTTATCCAAATTTCGAAAAAAATGGTAATCTGTTGGAGCAAGGTCCGGGGAGTACGGAGGATGTCTTAGACTTTCCAATTGAAGCTCTTCTAATTTAGTAGCCGTCTGTTGCGCAGTGTGTGGTCTAGCGTTGTCGTGAAGCAGCAGTGGCGTGGAGCGATTGACCAGCCTAGGTTGTTTAGCCGCTAGCTTTTCCATCATGGTTTGCAATTGCTGACAATAGACATCAGCCGTAATAGTCTGGCCAGATTTGAGAAAACTGTAATGAACAATACCGGCACTAGTCCACCAAACGCTTACAAGTAACTTTTTTGGGGTTAATTTTCGCTTGGGGCAGGATTTGGCTGGCTGGCCAGGATCCAACCATTGCGCTGAGCGCTTCCGATTATCGTAAAGAACCCATTTCTCATCACAGGTAATGATTCGGTTTAAAATACCTACATTATTGTGCCGGTTTAGTAATGTAACGCAGCAGTCGACGCGCGTTTGCCGGTTTGCTTCAGTCAATTCGTGAGGTACCCACCTTTCAAGCTTTTTAATCTTCCCAATTTGCTTCAAGTGAATTAAAACAGTTTTATCACTAACATCGCAGCCTGCAGCTAACTCGGACGTGGTTTGCGATGGATCCGCTTACACAATAGCCTTCAACTCTTCATTATCAACTTGAGTCTCAGGCCGTCCACGGGGCTTGTTCTGCAGGTCGAAATTTCCAGAACGAAAACGTTGGAACCAAAAACGAACTGTGTTTTCTTTTGCAACACGACCGCCATACACATCATTCACCCTTCGAGTTGTTTCCGCAGCACTAGTGCCACGGCGGAACTCGTACTCGTAAATAATGCGATATTTTAAGTTTTCCATTTTGTAAAATGAGTGACGCAAACAGAAAAAAACAGAAGAAAAAAACAAATGAATGACGATCATCGAAGCACAAATACATGAGTCTATAGCTGTACAAATTTTAATTTGGAATTCCTTACCAAAGAGGAGAAATTTGTGATTAAAGTGACCAGTACGAAAAACGCCAATTTCATATGTAAGGACCTAATATATAGACCGGGCTTGATGGCGCTTGTTATGAGAGAACAATGTTCAGCAATGGACTGGGGCGGGTTGATGATAATGATGAATGTATTAATAATAAAGAATGGCCCTGGATTCTGGTGGTTTTAATTTAACTTAAGAGTACTTTGTAGCTAATGACCTTCTTGGAAGATCGATCCAATGCAGACTATTCTAGTTCAGGGCTTCTTAAACTTTTGTCATTCACGACCCCATTTATGATTGCGAGTTTCTTGACGACCCCATACAAATATAAAAGAAAAATAAATTAATATTTTTTGATGATTTATTTATTAGGTAACAATATACATATACATATGAAAATATATAGTTTAGAATTCGTTTTGATACATACAAAAATCTAAAACTAAAAATTGCACAAAATATTATAAAATTGTATTTATTATAGTTTCAAAAATAAAAGTGGTTTCTTACCGTCTTAATTCGCTCGAATATATTCTAGTAGTTGCGTGGTAAGAATTCATACTGTTATTGAATTATTGTTTAGCTGCAGGTTGCATGTGTGTACGCGCGCGCATTCCTCCCTTTGATTGTGTGTGATATTTAGAGGTGGCGGTCAGGAGATAGCTCAAAACCTTCAACAAATGCGCGTGTCTAGACGCTCCAAGTCCTATTTATTCCGCCAACTCTAGTGATGTTATAAAATGGTATATATAAATAATTGACATTAAAATCTCTCGCGACCCCAGAATTTTGCAACGCTACCCCGTTTGGGGTCGCAACCCATAGTTTAAGAAGCCCTGTTCTAGTTCAATAAAAGGTAGATAATTTTTAAGCAGGAAGGCTGCTTTTTTATTTATGTTCACTGATTGCAGTTAGATTTCGGTAAAAAAAGTATTTTCCACGCGACATCCAAATCCGATTTGGCGAATAAATGCGACATTCAGTCCCGAAGTTGGGGGTAAATTACGGCCGTGTTTATCTCGAACAGCGTCAATGGGAAAACAAACTTTTACTATAAATCTGAGTACTGAACGTTAATGTTAGTCATGTAACAAGCCTTGGTCTCCTTTTAGGCAAATGTGCCGTATAAGTATATTTCGGATAACCCCAAGAGTGTTGTGCGTAATAATTCTCTTTTAAATTATTGTCCTTTGGTTTCAATGTCGTATAAAATGATGAATATATACTCCACTAGAATGGATATGGCCTCCTTGATTATAACAACAAGCTAACAATAATTCTGCTTGTTATACAAGTTAACAAGCAGAATTCATTTTCAAAGTCTATTCTTTCGAAATAATTCTACATCGATGTTGTTAACGATCCTCTGTTGATAGAGGTTTTTTAATGAGGCTCTAATTATTTTTGTTTAGCGCAAATCCAAAATATGTATACGTACTTCATCAATTAGGCTTAAACCGAACTATTGTTTGAAACTGATTTTTTTTAAATGAGCCTCATAATAGTTTATATACTCTTATATTCCAAATTTGCGCTTACTGGCAAAGAGATTTTGAGAAAATTACTGTCAACATTTATTCTCGTGTACTACTTTTACTTGGATAAGTTTAAATTGTAATTATTAATTTACATAGAGTTGGTAAACATCGAAATATGACCGAATTGTAGCTAGTTTGTTGCTATAAGAGGTCGCAAAGGAAATGTAAGTATGTAGTAAATTAATACAACACTAAATAGGTAAATTTTAAAAAGACTGATAAAAAAAACATCAAACACAAGTAATTGTTTTTTTGCTGTGTCAAAATACAAAACATGATGTGTGATTATTTGGAAACTGTTTCAGAATATTTGCTATACTATAAATTGACATCACTTGAAAATAGAAGAAAGTTATTCGATCTCATGTTTCTATATAAAGTCGTAAATGGTATCATTTTTGTTCCGGACCTGATCTATAATATAAATTTGCTTGTTCCCAGAGTATTACCTCGCTTCCCTATTAGGAGAACATTCAACAAAAGGTTGCTCAAAACTAATATATGTTCACCTTTTGATCGAATGAAAGAGACATATAACAAAGTTAGTGACATTGACATCTTTCACTGCTCCCTGTCAGTATTTCGGTCGGCTTTGATTGCATTGTTCTTATCTGAATCCGCTTGAGTGTAACGGGATAACTTATATGTTTTTTTTTTAATTTTGTATATAATTGTGCTGTATATTTAGGTATACCTGTAAAGATATAACACGCGGCCTTAGGACTTGTATATATGTTTTTTTTAAATGTTTTCGTGTATATATCGATGGTATATTAAATAAATAAATAATAAGCAAGGATTACTGCGTTAAAAAATACGCCGATGTAAAAATTAGGTAATAAAGTACGTAATGGATAAAATGTTTTGGAAGGTAAAGAGAATTCTGTTTTTGTAGCGTTTAATCTTGTCGTCAGAGCGTACCCTCGTTGCTTGGCGATTAAACACGTCTTTAAAGATCGATGGACCGGCCACTGTTTACGTTCTTTGTTATACCTTCTTAAAGAAAACGTGCTTAGAGGAAGGTGCGGAAAGTAAAATGGATGTAAAATAAAAAACGATTATTGTTAAAAGCTTTTTATTTCGAAATTAATCATTGCACTTACTGTGTTTACTATGTAATATAATTTTACAAAATATGTAATAATATTTCATAACAATATTATAAATATTACAGCGAATTTTGAAAGAATAATAAATTCATGACCATTTTACGTACAGTATGTATACATAGCTTCATCGTAATCTATATATATAGATTACGATGAAGCTTATATAGATTACGATAGATATATATCTATTGTAAACGTTTATATATATATGGTAAACGCTTGTCCTAACTGAGATATCACCGTAGAGCCTAAGCTACTGATGTAGATTCCCACTAAGGGCGGATTTTTAATATTTCACCTTTAAAGAGGTAAAATTGGGACTGAAAGTTTATTTTAGAATCCGTTAATTTTGAAGTAAGAACTATGAAAAGTGATATTCAGCTTTATGGTTGATAATAAACAATACAATTACGATCTTTTTGGAGATTTATTGCCCCAAGCAACGGTTAAATGAGGGATTTTTACCGGGCAACGTCGGATCCCTACATCTAGTATATTTATAAAAGCAAACTAAGGAAATTAAGATTAGGTAAATATGTACAAAGAACGATGTTTTTTTAACTTTTAACGCGATCTGATATTTCTACGTTTTTTGTATCTCATAATTGAGTATACTTCATTTTTTTTATAATGAAATCATAGAGTTATTTTAATTGATATACAACCATCCCTAACATTAAGAGAAGGGGGCTGTTTAGACTATTTCGTTATAATAGCGTACCTACGCACGTTTAACATTTTTTTTTTTGGTGGTAGGGCTATTGCCCGAACTGGGTCATGACCACAGTACACAAGTGTAAAGACCGTCATAGTGACTCGCTTCGGGAAAAGCTTGTGTATATCCAGTAACTCATATACATAGAGACTTTCAGTCGTGGTACACGTGAGCCGACATGACGACGGAGACTGTCAACGTATTTTCATCCTTTGATGGTCGCTTTCGTTTTTGGAATACACTGTACTTATCATCAGGTGCTCTGTAGTCACGTTGTCGAGCCAGTGTAAAAAAGGTGCTCTAATTAAGTTATATAATTAGGTAATTAAAAAAAATCTGCAATTGACAATTAATCATAATTATAATATAGTTATTAGTTACTAAAGTAGTGTAGAGCAATACTGTTCTCATCTTCGTAATGTTTATTTTCGCTCATCGCTTCTCGAGATCAGTGTACATAACTTTAACCTTTGGCCTACTAATTAACCTGTCTTGTACATTGCAATCACATCAATAGATAAATAATAATCATATCCAAATACTCGTAATGTAACCACATGCGCTTTGTACCCCCGGTATGATATCAATTAATAACAAAAAATTCAATATCATATGTAATGCCATGATTGTCTTAATAATATGCCATTCATATATCTCTGATCACTTCAAAAGGGATTTTGTGTTACAATATATTATTAGGGATAAGAATCCAAGTAAAACAGGACGAGAATATCTTTAGTGTAAGGGGTAATGACAAACTCGAGCCGATTAATTAATATCAAAGGAGGATAAATTACTCCGTTATGATGTATAATCTTAAATTCATATCAATAATATATTCATATAAATATTATAAGAATTAAAAACGTCATAAAACAATAATAATTGGTTATATGTTTATTAGAGACGCACTTGGGAAATTATCTACCAGATTATTCTTCTTAATTTACCTTTTCCACATTTGGCATAAAATTGAATTTATTTCCGTTGATGAAAAATTCAACATTAATAACGCCTGGTAGTGCTGAATCTATTTCTATATGCTTAAAGGTTGATGAATGTTATTTATTTAGGTATGGTGGTTAAAGTTATCTCTATTGAATCTAACTGGGCATCTTACCCTCCTGTAAATAGCAAACTGCATTAAGCTCAACGACTGTTATAAAATTGCATATTTATGAGTAAAACATTAATATTTTATGAAATTTTCAATAATTTCTTCCCAATACAATGTATTTTCTCTCCTATATGCACATTCTACAACTTTAAAGCTTGAAACAAATATATATTACACTTTTAACTTTATGAGTTCTCATGGTGTCGTGACCAGAATGTAAAACTAAATAACGTCATACTATTATAATTTTAGAGTCAACAATGTACAATAATATTAAATGATCTATGATTAATAAATAAAAATGGTCGTAGCTAAAACAGCTTGAAGTTCTCACTGAACTTGCGACCAGCAACTGCAGGCGAACTTCACAAACTAAATTAATTCTGTCCTAACTGTATCACTTTTGAGGTTTCGAATACTCGAACATAGATCTGAACTAGAGTCGAACTATTTCATTATAGCACAGTATCATTTAATAAAATTTAGACAACATTACACGAGTTGCGAATGTCTTTATACATTGTAATGGCAAAGTTGGCGTTTGCTTAACCGTAATACAAACAGGCGATGCGCCGAACTAAAGCGAATTTGCATGTTTACATGGGTGTCTGCTAGCGGCAGTGTCGCCTGTGTGAGCAGTTCAGTGAAATAACTTTTACAAATACCACTAGCTACGCAAATATTGGGCAAATATCTGCGCTCTCTATTCCCGTTTTCGGGAATACGTGTCGCACTCGCAAGTTATTAGTCGATACGATGCTTTTATCATTTTACTACAAAAATTATTTTCTTTAAAGCTTTTATAGAAAACATGAATTAACAATGCTTGTGTGGTTAAAATCACATAAGCTAGTAAGGTTGATTATGTTTACGTAAGCAACTTCAAGTGTTGGACCTATCGCACACACACCAAGCACCGGCACAACTTTGCCAAATTGAAGACGTGTGTTGTGATGAAGTGTAGCCAAGGGATTTTGCTCCGGTACATTAAACTGATATGACGCTTTACGAAAGCGTTTTAAAGTCCTTGCTTACGGGAAGGCGAAACCATTTTTTTTTTGAATAAGGTAATTTAAGGAAGCGAAGCGATTCGCCTCCTCCTGTTTGCTGCAAACCATCAAGTAGTGGAATTGGCTTTCTGCGTCTGTTTTTCCTACATCTTATGACATGAGGGTTTTCAAACATCGAGTTGATCGGTAGTTGCTGGGTGAGCGCGATCCATCGTCCGCCTCATCATCACTTTCCAGCACGTGAGATTGAGGTCAAGCACCAACCTGTCAGTAATAAAAAAAAACATTGTACCCATTTATGAATTATATTGAACTTCGAGAAATATATTTTACATGCTTATACTTATATCTTGTACTCTAGCAACTATGATGCTAGACTTCGAACGTTTAAGCTAAAGCCTCGCTCTTTGCACTTTCTTCGTAGTTTTTCCTAAAAGATGTACACTATACCCTGCTTTATGAGATCGCTGTAGGAACAAAATTTTTATTAATTTATAATTATGGTGGACTTATGTCAATTTTAATCAAAATATTTTATAACGGGCACTCACTTGTAGACATGTATTATAAGGCTATTTTCGAATAATAAAATGGAGGACTCTGAAAATTTAACATTTAATAGATTTTTTGTTTTTCAGTAGTTTTAATTATAACATAATTATAGACATAGATTTGAAAAAATAAGCTGTTAATAGTTAAACAATATTACTTCAATATAATGAGGTATGATTATTTACTCATACGTTGGCACTTCTTAAACTTTCAAATATGACTCTCCTCATCATCGTGATAATCCTCAAATATGATATCCGTAATGATAAATATTGCCCTAGTGGTGAATATAGAGGAGGTACCTCTTGATGGCACTATATTAAAAAATAGGATCCAAAACCAACAGCGAAGTTATAATAGTAGGAAACCTGGTTGGTGGTATTGCTTGTTTTTATCAAAAATCTATTTTTTTTTTACTGTTGACTTACATCCTTAACATTAATGACAATAATATATCTTAGCAGTGCATTATACTCAGGAGCTTTGTAATTATTTGAAAACGGTCATACTTAAGGTCCTAATCAGTGGCACTTAGTAAATGGTGGTGATACGTTTTGACACCAGATGTATAATAGAAATATTTATTTAGTATCTACCTATCTATTATGACGCAGACTCCCTATTGGAGTAGGCAGAGAGATTGGAACGCCACTTCTTTCTAATTAACTTAGGTTTTTCGAAAGCTGATAAACATTTAGCCAGTGACATTTTTACAAACATAAACATAAGGAGCATCTCAATTAGGCAAGAGGAACGAGCAGTACATCGTATGTAGATACCTTCCGTAACTAAGATATTTAAACCGACAAAATTGAATAGGTCGTATTACATTCTCCTATCAATTCCACTCGAATAAGTAGCCTCAATGTCCCTTTCAATTACAACAGCCTCAAAGATAGGCAAATGAAAAGCGGGTTTCTGGTTTTAAGACGGCCCCGTGGGGTCGAAAGGACCCTCCCACGGTTGACAACGTTCATTCACTATAGATGATGGAATATCGCTGTTACCTACCTATCGAGAATTTTCCCGAGTCGAAACTGTTTTCGACAGAATTAGGCCAAGTTGAAATTAAAGTACTCGCTTTAAACGTAAGAGGTTGTTGCTGTGTTCGCATAATACGAATCGCTGGTAAAGTGCTCGTTTAGTTTTAGTGCTACGTTGACCTTTAAACAATGAGCCGCGCTTTGCACAACTTTATTTCTTTTACAATAATTTTTTTTTTCATCTGAAGCCTTCATTTTTAATTTGACTTGATGGATCCTTTTAAAAAATTAAATGTCTTAAGTATTTTTAAAAAAATTAAAAGGTTAGGCAGACAGTTTTTAGTATTAATTATAAGATATAAATTGTTCTTATTTTAGGTATTGTTGAAAGAAAGCTACTTAATGTGTACTAGCTATTAAAATAAATATTCACAGATTTACGCAAGGAACCAAGAAAGTAAATATAGCTAATGTCAACCTAATAATTTAACTATGTAAATAGGGAAAAATACAGATAATAAGTACTGTATTGTAAAAATACCGTTATTGCTATAAGTATTATAATATTTACGTAATTTTAATCATGTAACTATATAAATAAATATTACATAAACTCGAATATCCTATTGGGACAACTACAATATTATTAATTAAAATAGATTGTATTAAAATTGAAAGTTGTCTTTTCTTATTAATGCCAAAATTCATACATTGGATACATGCATAAAACCGTACGTAGAAGTTTAATGAAGTCATAGAGCGTCTGTTACATGGTTATTACCCCAATACTTTATTGTCGTATGCTTCGGGATCAGCTCTTGTATGGTATTTACATACCTAGAAGATTTCCATTGCAATATTCAGTATAGTGCGCTGTCATGTCAATTGGCGGTGACCATGGTTCTTCAGCTGCACTAAGCCAATATAAAAAAGTAATCCAAGTCAAGTAGTATCAGGAAGTCACCATTTGGCAGCTTCGTACTCAATTGATCGCCGAGCTCGGCAACTCATTGCCGATGAGGCTCTTACGTCGCGTAAACTACTCAGTTTGGAACACCGGCGTAGAGTGGCTTGCCTTTCGGTTTTCTATAGACTATACTCTGGAGATTGTGCGGCCGAGTTGTATTATTTGGTTCCCCCCTCCTCCTTCTACCATAAATTGACTAGACGCCGTGCGGGTTTGAACCCTTATGTGGTTGAGATTCCAACTTCTTGCACGAAGCGATTCGCCTCTTCCTTTTTGCTGCGCACCGCCAATTCACTTCCTGCATCTGTATTTCCATCTTCTTATGACATGGGAATCTTCAAACTTCGAGTGAACCGGTATTTGCTGGGCGAGCGCGCTCCATCGTCAGCCTCATCATCGCTTTTCATCAGGTGAGATTGAGGTCAAGCGCAAGTCTATCAGTAATAATAATAATAAAAGTCAGAAGAGGAAGCGAGTAGCGTGGGCTAGCTTTACATCGTAATAAACAACAAATCACGATGACATTCGCACGGAAGGGTACTCGCGGACGGTTTCCTCACCGGGAATTACTCCTCGACCGCGCGTAGAGCCTTTGTCGTATATAGGTCGACTTGTTTTATTACATGTATTTCACCTGAATTTTCCTTTTAGTGCAGACTCTTATAACTTCACGTTGAATTGATATATTGTATAAGGTATTTGTCTCTTACATATTATATAAATACAAGGACTGCCTTGCTATTTAGTTGGAATTAATTATTTTTTTATTAGATGTTAGTGTAATTGCCAGAAAATTAATTTTCGTTACTATACGTAGTAATGTAATATTATGAATACAAGAATTGATATTTTAGTTTTTTTTACATTGGCTCGACATAGTGACTACAAAGTACCTGATGGTAAGTACAGTGTAGTCCAAAAACGAAAGCGACCATCGAAGGATGAAAATCCACTCTCTTTGGCCTGTCGCGTTTCGAGATCAGCTTGTGTATATCCAGTAAATCATATACCTAGAGACCTTCAGTCGTGGTATGTGTGGGCCGACATGACGACGGAGACTATCAATGGATTTTCACTCTTTGATGGTCGCTCTCGTTTTTTGGACTACACTGTACTTACCACCAGGTACTCTGTAGTCACTATGTCGAGCCAGTGTAACAAAAAAGTTATCGAAAAAGATTATTCTTTTTTATGCAAAAGGATCTTATATATTTCAGAAAAAGTTTACTAAAGAAGTAATATAAAAATTATAGCATGTAGACGCCACCCGATACGTGCATGTGTTAAACGCCCTAAAGCTCGTTAGGTTTTTACAGGACGCACGGGGTAAGAGGATGCGCGCGCGCACGGGATGCTTGCTAAAGCAGTCGACTACCGAGACCCGAGGCTAGAGTACGTGCGTGTGCGTCGCAGTTCGGTGTGCCTTAAAGTGCAAATAAACAGTAAAACGCCAAAATCCGTGTCTTTCTACAACCACACCCACGACCACCGGTCATAAAATCTTATTTTTGACAAGAAAGCATCAATTTGAAATCAGTTCAAAACTATATAATTTAAACAGCAATGATATCAACACAGAATTTAACATAAAACTTTTCGTTAAATTAGTATGGAAAAATAAATCATGGTAATTGTGTATGAAATGATTTACAAACAATTAAGATATTGTTTAAAATAAATATTTATACAAGAATATGTAAAAACAAAAGCAAAGGTTGTATCAATTCTTATGTATTAAAATAGTTAACGTAATTTGACAGTTAAAAACAAAAGGTTTCATCCGACATACCGCAAACAATGTGGAAACATGTTCCTTTGCTCTGTTGGTTTTTAGTTTGAGACCAAACAGAACACTCGAACTTGTTCAGTGTTCTTGTTCGTGACATCCCCACTTCTCTTATTTCCTGAGAACCTTTTATTTTCTTTAAAAATATCTTCCATTGTGTCGCTTCACGTAGTCGGTTTTCGCTATAACGTGTTCAATAGAGAGTTGTTATTAAATTTTTAATTAAGTATTTCAGAAATATACACTTCATTTCAACGAGCTCTATTTATTGTCTTTTAAAATGTTACGGTATACTTATTTATAGTAGTTTTAATTAGTGTATTTACGGAGTATTTTCAAAAAGTTCCAAAGAGTTTTTCTATTAACATTCATTGTTTTAGTATTGAACTAACTGTTTAGGTGACATTCGACAACTATTTCCGATTTACTTTCAATATATTAATAATATTGCGTATACTAGGTAAGTATATGATTAGGTAATAAGCCTATAAAGGTTTTAGAAATTGCTTAAATTTTGTAAATAATTTCAGTTTTGTCTTAATTTTTTTTGGGAGGTCTAAAACAATTGTGCAAAGGCAATATTATACCCGCTCTTTCATTTACAAGATGTTTGCTTTTTGCGACTATAATATGTCTTGCTGATGGTTTAATATGCCCATGAAAACAACAAAATCATGTAGAAAAGAATATGTAATATTTAATGATTATTTGATACATTTATTGTTACATTTTTTACTTCCGTTAGCAAACATGTCTGTGTAACAGGATTAAAGCCATAACAATAAATTCCATGGTATCGCCACCAATGATCCATCAAGCCACATGAATAATAGAACTAAATTGTATCATTCACAACAATTTACTTGGTGAATATGTGATTTATCAATATAATCCTCAATCTGTCACTTGTTTGTCATGACACATACTTGCGAGAGATGACAATGATTGAACGTGTGGACAATTTCCCTTTTTTGAATCAGTGTTTATTCTCTTCCTTGTTTGTGTTAGCGGCTATGTCTATTAAAGGACATTACATAGTAAATTATTGTTTGTTTGGTAAAAATATTGACATAATCTTGCTAAAAATACGCTTGCCGCTTATTAGTACTCCATATTTATGTTTTGTTAATTTTTTGTGAAGAAGGTGAATGATATAAATCCTTAGCGGTCGATGGAAATGTAAAAAAAAAAGTAAAATTATATTACATTCACAGCATAAACGAAATTAAACGACGTAATAAAACAAATCATTTTTATTACCATAAAACCATTACCGGAAAATATTGTATATGTTATTTGGATTATACACGCAAATAGACTTATTTGGAAGAGAAAATCAAAATTATGTTTAACAGAACTCGAAAAGTAATAAAGTTCGTCCGACTTCATGAAAGAGGCTAATTTAGATATTTTTTTAACATTAAAAAATACTAGTAACCAAATTAAAAATTACAAGATAAATTCCTTTTTGGCCCTAAACACGAAGAAAACAAAAAAAAACAATATAACGTTCTTTTGTTATATGAGTGAGTTTGCTTTTATTTCTATCTAGATATTTTTAATTAAATATGGTAAATAAAAATATATTGAATATTCAGAGTTCAGTATAGAATAACGCGTAATTGTACGAAGAATAATATATTATATTATTTTAGAATTACTCCAGCTTGTGCGCAAATTTTTCTCGCCGGGTCCGTAGGAAGTATACGGATACCCAGGCCCGACGAAGGCTAAGAGTGGACATAGTTGGCACCCCGGTAGTTTGAGTCGGTGCAAATCCGACACACCGGGGGAGTGGCCTTCACCACTCCCCTGACGGTCTGAAAGGATCTCCAACAGGTTAATAAAAATCAAGCTTGTGCGCAACCTTACAAATTCTACGAGAGTATACTTTATCATCTTCTTCTTCAAACTTCAGCCAACTAATATTGAGTGAAAATCTCTTACATTCTTTTCCACTACTGGCAGTCACGATTCTTGGCCAATCGGTTACTCTCACCCACTTACCAGGTCATAGGTCTACTTCACCGGCTGTACCCTCACATTCCTACAATCATTTCATGCTCTGTACTCGAACACTTTCTTCACCTCCGTATTATTGCGTCTATGATATCCGTGATCCACCCATTTCCACTTTCTTCATAATTTGTGCGTACCCTAGTGTACGCAAAATTAGAGAACATATTGAAATTAATCTTCAAATACTAGCTGTTATAGAAATTTATCAGTGATGTAGTGCCTTTTACATACCTATATCACGTTAATATTAAGCATGGTTTACACATTACGTCTAATCGTACGTATTAACGCACCTGACAAATTATATCATATAAATGATAGAGTCCGACCGAAACTGGTTTTCCGGCCGAAACCGAAACCGAAACCGAAATTTCGGCCGTGGCTTCAGTTTCGGCCGAAACCGAAACTCACGTGGTCAAGTATAAAAGTCAACGTGGTCAAGTAAAAAAATGAAACAAAAACTTACATGTAATCAGTACCATCAAAGCATAACCTCTAAAGAATGTTTACGTCGGGTGATAACGCACTGACTAAGTTGTGTTGCTATAGAGCAATGCGAATTAGATCCGTCAACTGTAGTCTAAACGACGCAGTTACACTCCGACGCAGCCTTGAGTTTCTTTCGGCGTTTATTCTCAAGGCAGTCGCTTCCGAAACGCTAGTAGATCACCGTTAGGTTTCGTATTTCTGGCTGGCGGTCCAAGTCGAGGTTCGTACCCACAGGGGTGCCTTTGCATTGCCACCCAACCCATAAATTGCCGGCTGAGCACCCTCAGTGTTCGCCCACCCACCCGGTTAAGTTGTGAAGACCTTTCCCGGTCAACAAACACGCGTAAATTCGAAAAAAAAAAGCAATGCGAACGGCGCACGAATCCCGAACAGGGCCGCCAGCGTCCGTCAAAGCGTTGCCGCGAGAAACGAAGCTAGGCAAACATGTACGACAACTACCGAAATCAGTTTCGGTTTCGGCAAAAGTTTCGGCCAATTTTGGCCGAAACCGAAACTGCCGCCGAAACTTGATTTTTGGCCGAAACTCGGCCGAAACCGAACTTTCGGTCGGACACTAATAAATGATCAAATACATATAGGCGTAATCGGCAGGTATATATAAATAGAATAGTCCGAGTTACCTGTTAGGTAAATTTAAGTATTTATTGGAATATTGTGCAACACATAGATATATAGTAGGGCAACATACGAATTACAATTTACCTGACTCGAATGCTTAGACATTCGATCTGTGATAAGCTAGTAGAAAGTCTAAAAATATATCTTTTTTTTTTACCTTAGTCGGCTAACAGGAAAATAGCTATACAAGGTGCGTTGTTCCTGCGTTGCCGATGAAGAAAGGCATTGTTTACTGTCTTCTTGAAGAACCACATATCGTAGCTCTAAGTAAAAACTGTACCTTACAGCTCATTTCACAACTTCAAAGTGCGTGACAAAAATGTTTTAAATGATAGAGAGTATAATGCATAATAGAGAGATCATAGCTAAGAATGCTCCCGATCAACTTAATAAAAAAAAACTAAATCAGTACATACAAATACGCCGAGCCATATTTAAACTGATACACGCGCTAAACTTATAAAGTCTTTTTTCCATCAAGGGTTTAAAAACCCCATTACCGCAACCACCTTGGATAATATTAAGCAGGATTTAATGTTGTACATTTTAAAAGTTCTCGCTTCGTCCCGAACAGTTTAAAGTGTATCCGCTAGCTCTCTCGACGGTCATTAATCCATCACTGTGTCCGGACCCTGCGAACGTGGCTTTTCTAAATCGCCTTCGTGTACCATACAGTGCTTCACCAATTTTTCTGGACTTCATATTGCAAAGCTGTTTAATGGAATGTTGAGAATAAGTATTTTTGATAACTTAGTAAAATATTTAAAAAGTTTTATAAATGATTTACATTTCAAAACATACCTCTTTAGCAAGGTTAAAAAATTTGTTAGCATATTGAAATCTTTTATATTTTAATTTATTAAATAAACGATAATATTTTGTATATACAATATACTACACCTGAATTTGAAACATTATACATTGAAATGAAATTTGTCATAGGTATAGCCTTTTTCAAGTACTTTTCAATAGCTAAGCGAACTTCACCATCAATTTGGAAAGATGAACTGGCAAAAAACTGTGGTAGACGTTCTTTTCAAGAATACTCTATGTACTTTAAGTCCTGGCATGAGAGTTATTAATTATAACCCGTGATGTCACATATTATTAAATAACTTTTTTTTTTAAATATTATATAATCTGCTCTGTGACCCGGCTGTGTCCAGTATAAATACTTAACTTTCCCCCTTGGGGTTTGAATTTCAGAAAACGTTTAACCGCATGTTTTTTTTAAGCAAAAAGCTAAATACCGGTTTTCATAGTGCTTACTTCAAAATTGACGGATTTTTAAATAGACTTTTAATCACAATTTTTTTCCCTAGGGGTTAAATTTTCGAAAACGTGGAAATATGTTTTTTTATTTATAGCCAAAAATCTAAATACCGGATTATTTAGTTTTTACTTCAAAATATCAAGTGGATTTTTTTTTATTATTTATAGAAGAACGCTTGACCTCAATCACACCTGGTGGAAGGTGAAGATGAGTTCGATGATGAAACGCGATCGCCTAGCAAATGCCTATTCACTCTTCTCTTAAAGACTCCCAGGTCATAAGACCGCGGAAATATGGCCGCTGGAAGCATATTCCACTCCTTAGCCGTTCGCATGATAAATGTAGAAGCGAATCTTTTCGTGCGGATATATGGAACATCCACCACATACGGTTGGTATCCGATACGATGTCTAGTGGTTAAAAATCCAATATCATAATTTTGTGTTTCTAGCTTCACTAGTTTATATAGTAATCAGGATATCTGATAATATTACTATAGATTTAACATATTTTTGAACTGATGAAAGTACAAACACTTGACTCAGTAATAATTATGTTGATACACACATTAAATCGAAGCAACACATCAAGCACAAAGACCTGTTTGCGGGTACATATATTATTCTCTTTCACGAATTCACTGCTCACTTCGTAATTTATGTATAAAATACACATAATATGAACAAAGGACTTCCAGCGAAGGACCGCGGCCGCGCGTTAAATGGTGCGGAACTACCGGCATTTTATTAGAGTTCAACGGAACCCTGCCGCTAGGAAGACAATCTTTTTTATAATATGATTTTTGAGTAAAAAAGGCTTGCCAAATTTTAATTTCTTGTATTTCCTTGTAATTTCTGTTTAATTATTTAGAAATTACATTTTATTGTATATTAAAAATATATATTATACAATATAAATGTGAGTGTAAACAAGAGCCAGGGTTATAATACGAAACTTGTCTAAAATATCTCTTCAAATCAATTAAAAAGAATGCTAAAGGTGAGTGAGGTCAGGAGTACGAGGAATAGATACGAATGCGTAATGAGATTAAGGAATTTTAAGGAATCCCAAGAAGTTTGCACGAACTAGAGACAGGTGGCGTTCTCTCCTTTCTGCTTACTTCTATAGGAATTCGGCTTTATAAGAAATAGATAGTATAAATAATATTTTTTAAATAAAGTTAATACTAGATTGCTCAGAGTAGTCATTTTGACTGTTTTTAAAGTTTAGTTATATATAAAAAAAACATATATTTATAAGCAACCATTTTTTTTATATTATGACTTTTTGTATATTATCTTATAGCATTTTTTAATAGTTGTATTTAACTCCCCCTCTCTTTATTCCATACTAGCTGTCCCGGCAGACCTTGTTCTGCCCTATTTCTCTAAAACAAAGTCACATTGTTTTTTTTAATGTTATTAGCTTCCCCGTCAGATTTTTTTGAAAATTGTTTGAAGGATCCTGGCCTTAATGCTATATGTATAAAAATTGACAAACACTGACATTAATATTTATACGTCACTCGATTGTTTTGCCTACCCGGAACCCGTCCACTAACATTTAAACTTTATGGTATGGTATTAAAGTTCAAAATGACTTATAACGAATTTTTTGTATGAGAATATAGAAAAGTGTTGTTTTTAGACTTTTTCAGACAATTTATTTAATTTTTCTCTCCGTAATAACCTTCCCCAGACTTCAACAAACACAACAAAAAAGAAATCAGCCAAATCGGTTTAGCCGTTCTCGAGTTTCGCGCTTATCAAGACATTTAGCGATTCATTTTTATATATAAGATATACGTACGTGCTAAGCCTATATTTAGTCTTTCTAGTGTTAATAATTGATCGATATCAACTGTTTATGTACTTCTGAAAAAGGAACAATGTTATTTAGTTTTTGTGCTGATCCTACTATTGTAAATACAACACATGGAAATTATTGATCCTATCTTGATGTAACAATGATTCATCTAAGAGATTAATAAATAAAAATAAAAAGTTTAATTAAAAATTAAAGATATGAAATGGTTAGTCTTCGTAATATTGAGCTAGCTTTAAATATTTTTTTTTTTTTTAATTGTAACAGTACTAAAAGTAAACTGTAATTTTTTTGTTATTGCCTTGTCACTATAAAAATAAAACACAAACTTTGTTCGCAGGTATGGAACATGGGCCGTTAGCACGTGTATTTTTATGAGACGGCATAAAATTTCACTTAACGTAACGCAAGCCAGTCAGTGCCAATTTGGTTCGTTGGTTTTACTTCATTCCGTATGCGGTTCGCGTCACGTTACTCGCTGTTATGTGGAAATGTGAGCTTTTGTTTTATTAACACCCTATATATATGTATCTGGTGTGTTAGTATATAAGACATAAACATACATTTGTTATCGTATTACAAGGCAACTTATGCAAATGCGGTAGGTATAGTTTCATTTTGAACTTGACTATTCTGGAACTGATAAAAAATGTATATAATAAGGGTCTATCTCGACGGAGCATTTGTTGCATCATAATTTTTGTAGCGACATCAAAAACAGTAGCTATATAGAAGTTCTTTACGAAGAAGTTTAGCGACATAAGTGGCATTTCGCACACAAAATTTCAAAGCGTCGCGACAAATACTCTCGTGAAAATGGACCTCAAGACTGGAATTGTAACCTAAACATATTTTTTTATAAAATGTAAATTTGCTTATGGTTTTAAATGTTTAATATGGAGTTTATGATTTTAGCAGATCTAATAGAAATGCTGATCAAAAACTCCGCAAGATTTGACATTTGAAAACTTTAATTAATCTGAAAACTTTTTATAAGAACTCACATTGACGTCGATGATATGAAATAGGTTTCCAATTTTTATTTTTACAAAAAATTTAGACCAGTTTATAGCCTTTCAAATTATTTACAATTACAATAACTGTATTTTAAATACGAGCAGAATATATAAATATATTAAATTAAAAGAAGTAGTATTATTAGTATTAGCCAGTTACGGCCCACTGGAGGACAAAGGCCTCCCTGCTCGTTTTCCATTGTATTTATGGAATCCATGGAAAGGGACGTATAACCCACCAATATGTGTTGGAATCTTAGATGCTCGCAATCTGCATGCAATTCGGCATGTGGCTTACCTTTGTCAGCACTTACGACATTTCAATATGATGAAGTGGGAAGCACTATTTAACTTTGAATGTGATTCCTACTACACTAAATTAAAAGAAGTGGGAAATCTAAAAAATGATAATAAAACCCAAGTTAAAGATGAGCACTCAACTTTATTACACTGCATAAATGAATTGGCACTTTATATAATTTGTTCAACAATTAAATTCATATTACAAGATTCAAACTGCTCAAAGAACTGATGTGAACTGACAATAATTTCAGACGTCGTTATCGGATAATTATTCATGGTAAACAAATTATCATTTCGTGATTATAGCCAATAATATTATTAAGTACTAATAATATAAATCGTCAGTACTCCCAACCCTTTGAGGAGTTTTGGATAAAGTGCTTAAATTAGTAACTATTGAATTGGAAAATAAAATTCACATATTCAATGTTAAGCTTTTAAATGTTAAGTTGAATAACGTTAAGTTGAGGAAACGTAGTTGTTGGTAAAAATAAATTGAGATTATGTCTGAAGGTGGCTTTGAAATCGAGTAAACAGACGTGGATTAGATGAAATATATAAGACCCCCGAATCCCTTCACATTTTCTTACTTTGGACTGTATTGATTTTGTATTGACCATGTATGTACTGCACATATTTATTATTATTTATTCTACTATTTCTTCCCGACAGGTTTGTTTTCGTTATGTATAACAAATCTTTAATGTTCAAACTCAATTTTTTTAATATATATTTTTTTATATTATTACATCCAAAATACAGCTTATATGTATATTTTAAAAGTATTAAATTATGAAATAGTTATAGCCAATATTAGATATTATGTACCTAATGTAATTTCTTGTATTGAATGAATGAATGAAGATAAATAAAAATATAACTTTTACAGCGTTTAATTTTTTTTAATACTCAATAACGACAGTTATTTTTAAATATATTTTAATTAATTTTAATGAAATGATATTTTTAATTAATTTACTTTAAATAATTCGAATTAATTTTTTAATTTATTTGCATAAAAAAATAATAAGAAAAAAAAATAATAATAAGAATTATTTCTCACTACGTCCCTGTAAATCTGCTGCGGAATCACGTTTCTGGCACCAAACTGAAGCGAACGGAACAAACTCCTTTATTTATTATTTGACAAATCTTGTAATTAAACTCGATCTCTTTTTAAATTACGGTCGAAACTTGGGTTTTCATTTTATCAAACGAAATCGTAAATTGTTTAAGCAGCCATAAGAAATTTTGTATTTGATTTATGATTTATTCCCGTTGGTATTAATGTTGGCGAATATAAAAGATTTTTTTTTTTTAATTAAATGTTTTCTACGTCTATCGTAAAAACGTTTTAGAATTTTCTTGTTTCAGTCTGTCACAATTTCAGATCAACCAGTGTAAGTACCTTAAAATCACAAATTATACCACATACATGTATTAAACACACGTGGACACTCAGTGTGATATGAAACTACTACCTACGGTTCATAGAAATTATTCATGTTCAAATCCAAACTATCTTACTCGTAATATATATATATATATATATTATATTATTACATTCAAATTACTGCTTATATATCTTAAAAGCATTAAATTAAGAAATAGTTATAGCCAATATCACATATTATGTACCTACTGTAATTTCTTGTACTGAATCAATGAATGAATGAAGATATTTAACTTTTATAGCGTTTAATTTTTTTAATACTCAATAATAATAGAGTAATTTTTGAATATCTTTTAATTCAGTTTTGATGAATTGATGAAGTGAAGTGATTTATAATTAATTTTATTTTTCTATTGATTGATGTATTTACTAATGAAGTGGTTTATATTCGTTCTAAAACTAGAAAATTTTCTTCAATCATAGCTAAAAACACTATCGATTAACTTAACTTTCAAACAAAATAAATTAAATCAAAATCGTTCCATTCGTTCAGAAAATCCGCTGAACCACAAATGCACATTCTACACTTAACTTATAACATTCGTCTTTTTCCGTCGGGTGTTAAAAGAAGTTTATGACCGGTGGTCGTGGGTGTGGTTTTAGGAAGACACGAATTTGGCGTTTTACAGTTTATTTGCACTTTAAGCCACACCGAACTGCGACGTACACGCACGCAATCCCGCCTTGGGTCTCGGTAGTCGACTAACTTCCAAGCGTCCCGTGCGCGCGCGCATCCTCTTACCCTGCACGTCTCGTAACACCCTAACGACCCTTAGGGCGACAACTGCGTATCGGGCTACGTCTACATGCTATAAGTTATATAAACATTCTTACATAAAAAACACACAAAAATAAGTTCATTTTTATAAACAAAATTCAGGCCGTGAAATTATATCCCAGCAAGTGTGTTCCCTTCCTCCTATGAGACTCGTATTCAGTTCTTTAAAAGTAGTGTAAACAGTCTTTTGAGTAGGTCAGCATGGTCACAGCTAATATCGATAAATAGGCTCCTGATTTTTTATAGTTACAGTTGGCTTTTGGACTACGCTATGCTTAAGATCAGGTGTACCTTAGTCACTTTGCAACGCTTTTATGTAAAAAAAGATTATCTTTATCTTTTGTAAAAGTTTTACAAAGATTTACATTTTATCTGTATGAGAGTATAAAGTTAAGAGACAGTAGACATATATTTGTGGTGTAATCTCACGATTGTGAAAGTGCACTCGAAACTTTCGCCATAAGAACCTCAAGATATGTTGTGATATTCCTTCGATAACAAGGAAAGTTTTGTTTATGAACAGTCGGCACTACAACAGAGAATTTTGACTTTTGGTACTTCGCCAAGAACAGTTTACCTCGCACTAATAAATGGTAATGAATCACTGGGTCATTGTAATCGTTTAAATAAACTACTAGCTCTGCCCGCGACTTCGCATGAAAGTATTACTTTTGTAACTCATTTTTCTGAATTTTAGCATAAAAATTGATTAGATCTTAGAAATGAAACATAGGCTACTTCTCGTTGCGCAAATAAAACTTGAATGGGTTGAAAATGCAACTTAATGTGGGGAAATGATAATTTTTCAGTTAATATAAAAAAAAAACTTTGATAAAATGATGGAAGAGGAGGAGGAGTTTCTGGATAAGGAGTCTTCTTATGGTGAAAGAATTATTAAAATAGATACAAAGTTCCAAAATTTTTCGTTCTTAACTGTTTGTAATTAATGCATTGTATAATTACTCTTTTATAAAATTAATTAGTACAGTTAGTATAGATTATGCTTACGAATTTGTTGCGTTATGATATACTTGTTTTATTTTTATGATAAAGGAAGGCAAATCGGTGAAAAGCACATCTGATGGTAACCGGTCACTGTAACCTATCTGACACAACACTGACCTATCTGACTGGCTGAAACACAAGAAATGTCCTCATGACGCTGCCGATCTACAACAACATTTTGGGCTTCTTTTTTGAACAGATTCATTAAGTGATCCCGAAGGAGTTTTATGTCTGGGAACTCATTCTACAAACTTAAAGTGTGCGACAAGAAAATTGCAGAAAACTGTTATTGCCACTTGGAGGGTCTTTAAAATGGGGATGTGAGCTGATAGCCAACCGTGGCATATTGCGCCCCAGGAATGGCGATGAGGGAACCAGATGAAACAGAATAATGAATTAGACCGAACATCGAAGAAATATCTTAACTTATCACCTACATATTGTGGTCAAAATGCGGTCAGCCACAGACGGCCTACCACTTTATTGCCGCCCTTTTAACACTATGATATTATGATACTCTAGGTTTTTGAGGGTAAAACCTATTGATGAACTAGTAAATACCATAAATATTGTACACGTTACCAGGCGTAGGAGTTCATAAAATAAAGTAATTCCATGTTAGACGAAGTTCGTTTTACATACCAGATAATTGACTATTTTTAATGATCTCCATTGAGTATAGTTGTGTGCAGATCTGTTAAAGCATTTCTGAAACTGGGTAAAAGTGTGTCAATATCTAATTGATGCTATGCAAAATCATTTTAAATGAAATCGTAATACGCATGTAACGATGGATGACGTCAATACTGGCAAATAATTTTCTGCGTTTGCACTGTGCAGTTGCGAAATCGTCTGAAATTTTACTTTGATCTTTTACGATTGGTAAATTCACTATATGAATGCTAATAATATAATCGTACAGGCCATGTGAAAAAAACTGATAAAGCACTTCAATACCAACTTCAACATTGGTACAAAAACAGCTAACAAGAAGAAACTACAAAATCAACCGAATTGTGCATTATTTTGTTGTTTGTGTAAAAATTATGTATTTCCGTTGCTGTAAGATTTATCCTGTATGTTTTAATTCTCTGTAAAAATTTAAATAAATGGAGATATTATTTTTATTTTATCTATACTCTTTGATGTTTTTTTTTATTATTTGGAAAAAAATAGACCTTAACCGTTCCATAGTAATAATCTTCCTACAGTAGAGATATCGAGTGGAGTTGTAGTTTGTGTAACATTTAAATACCTTTAATATTAAAATTTATATATCTCATTCAACTTAAATGGATGTATTTCATAATTGCTGCCATAAATAAAGAGCTGAATCCACCCCTAAGGGCTCTAAAGTTATAATATGTACAAGAACTAAAATATCCCAAGTAATGTAAAAAAATTGCAATCCAAATTTAATGGGCTATTCTTGTCAAATAATAAAATACATATAAAACTACACTGCTACATAAATATGAATGGTAAAGTCTATTATATTTGTAGAAAAAATAATACTACATCAATCAGTTTTTAAGATATTTTAAAAGTGTTTTCTTGCAGAAACCTTTTGAAGTATCAAATTTTTACTTTGCCCACTCTGGCATCCTCGTATAATAAATAAATATAAATTGAAAAGGCACCTCAATTCCTTCAATTCGATTGTGTAAATCTGCGCGTACCCTAATTTCAAATTAAGTTAACGGCCAGACTGATAATAGAAGTCTTACCCATTGTAGAGTATTTAACCGGATCATCTTACCAACATGGATTTTTCGAATTTGTAATACTTTTTAATTTAATGAGAAATGTCTCTAAACGTGAATTAAAGTATTTTCGACTTCCACCTTACTTTTATATTACAGTCCGTGTTGAACATGTCTAAATACCTGTTAAATGAAAGTAGATAATTAATCTTGAAGCCGACGACATGGCGCTGTCAAACTGCTCTAGATTAATTTTGATTCATTCTGTATAGCTTCCACCTGTTCTCAATTTAATTACGACAGAGTTCCCTTAATAAACAGCTATCTCATTTCACATGATTCACTTGAAATATTTAATTAAATTCTTTATATATATATAGACTAATACCAAACACTGTAAGAGATACTCGGTCGTTTTCTGCTCAAATCTATTCTTAGTATTAATTACATTTTTACTTTGATTTGAATACGATACTTTTATATGTTTACTTTACAATATATATTGTTTCAGCGGGTCTTTTGTCCAGTAAAGCCAGAATGCTGTGTCGAATGGTGACGTTTGCTCATCTGTGACTCTCCTAAGACGTAAGGACGTAGGTTAGTGCATAATGGGGCTGATATATTCAGTGGAATAAAAGCTCCTAAATAAAAAATAACATAAAAAAACATTATATATTCATTAGATAAGCCCCATTTTAATTTTTTTAAATCTCTCCTTTCATAATTGAAATTATAACATCTATAAAACAGATCAGCCCCAGTTTTCTTTTGGTACGCGTAAAAAACTTCAGCCCATTTCTCTTTCCATATCTTATTACTTCTACTCGAAATTCATATTCATTTCATCAATATTTTAATCCTTTATTATTACAGACATACATATGTATATCAAATCGCATATAAACGCTAAGTGAATATAAGCACTGCTATAAGAATAGCATTTGTAGACAGTTACGCACTTTGACAAAGTAAGCTTGCCCTTGTATTTGTGTTATGGGTACTATACTAGCTACAAGCCACTCTATTCATTATAGAAAAGTTCACCGCTATCGAGACTCGATCCCAGGACCTATGTATATATAGCATTGCAGGCGGGAATACGACCATTGTGCTACCAGCCCGTTATCTATCGTCATCTCTTCTCACGCCGAAATGGACATAGTGTAACAATATACTATTTTGTTAATATAATACAGATCAAATATTATTACAAAGATAATCAAAAATAATAATGTAAAAAAAAACTCAAATTATAAACGGATATTGTATAAATATGTAAAAATAAGTACTATTTTTTACATCTTGGTATATTACATTGATTTAGTTTTATACATTATTAGCTCTAACATTAAACACAATACCTACAAAGCGTGTAATCTGTGGTATATAACAACGGTTTGAGGATGAAACAATATTTGAGATTACATCCGATGCACAAAATGAAGCGATATGCTCTGGCCAATTTAGCATACGTCTACTATTGACGTCAGAGTAACTGTTTACTACAGCATACGGTGAGTTGTCGAATACAGAACAACATTCATGCAAACATGGAATGATGCTCGTGTGGAGAGTTCTGGAATGTCGTGGAAAACAATGTACGTTTGAAGCCATTATATTCTAAAAATCCGAAAAACAAACACTGGCGTCAATTTCATTCGTTAGTAATTTTAATTGGAATTCAGTTCTTTTTTGTAACATAATACTTCAAAGATATAAAAAGTGATTACAGGACATATATGTATTTTTTTCTTACACTGGCTTGGCAAAGTGAGTACAGTGCACCTGAGGGTACGTAAAGTGTAGTCCAAAACGAAAGTGACCATAAAAGGATGAAAGTCCGTTGATAGTTTCCGTCATGTCGGCCCACATATACCACGACTGAAGGTCTCTAGGTACAAAAACTTATTTTAACCGTCAAAAGTCGACTGTGTTTTTCGTCGTGATCATACCAGTTTGCTCAAAAATATCTTTACACTTCTTTTAAAGAATCTAATATCATAAGTAAAAGGGAACGCGCAGGCCACAAATCTATTCCACAGTCTGATGGCATGACAGAGGTAAGAAATGAAAGATCTTTCTAGTGAAATTTTACCACAATATTTGAAGTAAGTAAATGCTTGGTAATTGTCCCCAATAATCTGAACGACTTCTGGCCGTGCAATCTGTACTTATATTATTAAAGGTAAAGTCAGGACGTGGTTTACTCGAGGACGTGACAGCCATGCGAGCGATATCACGCGCTGTCACGCAATTTATGTACATAACGTGCTAAGGGCACTGCGGGAGCTTATACGGGGAGGAAATTCACTGGCTTTTGAGACTCGACTTTATATCCATAACAAAAAGGCACTCAATAAGGCAAGTGTAACATTATTGTTTGCATAATTTTGATCTTATGCCTGATGGAATACTTTGAAATTCTAAGAGAATATCGAATGTTGCTGGATACGCCTGTAGTGGATTATAGAGTGCTGATGATGTTATTAAATCCATTTTGTCTATACGTTTGTAAACCCTTGAAATGTTGAAAATAAGTGTTTAGTATGCCTTTAGAACAACAGCAATGTAATGTTATCGAAACAGTCTTGTAATATATTTAATAAACGTTTTTAACAAGCCTAATATTAAAATGAAACGTAAACAATTGGAGAACAAGGCTTGTTCGACTTTTCATAAAAAATATTTTTTTCTTAAAATGTAAATTTTCTTACAGAATATTCCTTTATTACGTTATTTTTAAAAGTAATTAATAATTTGGCTACGGTATTCTATTCAAATTTCTCAATGATTAAATATAATTTACTGTAATTACAGTGCACCTGATGGTAAGTACAGCGTAGTACAAAAACGTAAGCGACCATCAAAGGTTGAAAATCCATTAATAGTCTCCGTCGTCATGTCGGCCTACATATACCACGACTGAAGGTCTCTAGGTATATGAGTAACTGGATATACATAAGCTGATCCCAAAACGCGATAGGCGAAAGCAAGTCACAATGACGGTCTTTATACTTGTGTACTGTGGTCATGAATTACTCAGTTCGGGCAAGCATCTTAACCAGAGCTCTTTTTTAATTACAAAAAAGAAATTATATTATTATATGACGGTCTGTACACTTGTGTACTGTGGCCTGTATACGAATAAGCAATTTGTTCATGTGTTATTTATTGTGTCAATGTTTTGTATAAGTATATTAAGTTTTAAAAGCGTGATTCTGTTGGACCGCAAATGTCGCTGAGAGCGTGCCAAATTCATTAACTAGAGGTATGCCTAGTAAGCCGATCATCCGCGAATAAACAATAGTCATTTAAATGCTTCAATAGTAGGTCCCTTGAAGTTTATACATAATTTGAATATAAATGGAGGCGACTAATTGTTTGACAACATTTACAAACTAATGTATTTAGTGACGTTTTCTTATCTTCATACAAAGGAATTTTAAAGACAAAAAGTGAATCGTTTGAGGGATGTGCTCCACTGTTAGCTACATTTTCACATTTGAATAGGTGAGAAAGAAGTTTAATATGAGTTTTTTTTTTACACTGGTTGACATAGTGACTACAGATTACCTGATGGTAAGTACAGTGTAGTCCAAATTCGAAAGCGACCACCAAAGAATGAAAATCCATTAATAGTCTCCGTCGTCATGTCGGCCCACATATACCACGACTGAAGGTCTCTAGGTATATGAGCTACTGTATATACACAAGCTCATCCCGAAACGCGAAAAGCCGAAACTGGTCACTATGACGGGCTTTACACCCATGTACTGTGGTCGTGATCCAGACGGGCACCGGCGCTCCACCACCTCGCTGCTGCGAGTTTATTCTTGGTAAAAAATAAGTAAGTAACTATAACATTCGTAAGGTATTCGTTTATACTATACAATACCTAAATACATACATACGACAAAATTAGCATCTATATTTGGCGAGTAGTGATATTCAGTGTTAATACTAGAAATAAACACAAATTAGTGCTATCTAATTACTGGTTACTTTAAAAAGTTAATGGTTCTTACATGAGGCTCGGTATTAGCTTATACAATACCTAATGACATTTTGGAGTTATCACTATTTGAAATAAAAAAAAACTATTAAAACTACATTGCAAAAAAGGGATATTATTCCATCAATGCCTGTTTAAATGATAAAAGTGCGTGGTCTTAATATATGCAATTGTTCTCGCGGGGCATTCAATCCTTTGTATATTATACCTGTTATTGTACCTCATTATGTTAAAAGGAGCAACTACGAGAGTTTCTGGCCGGCTCTTCTCGGTAGATTCTGCTTTCTGCACCGGTGATAGATTCACTTTTTTTTGACGATTAAAAAGTACTTGGAAGTAGGCCTATTTGAATAAAGTTATATTTCATTCCATAACCTCATAACCTAATCTAACTTTAGTTATTCGAATAATAACTTAATTAAAACCTCATTTTAACTACACTGATAGTCATAGCTGGGAAATTATGTTATCGGATTAATGAAAAACGATTACGATTACATTTTCGTCTTTCATCATTAATATGACAGCATTTTGCTCATCATGTTTTAAACACTACGGAATCCTCAATTGCATACACATTTATGACTCCCTAATGTTTTGAAGGGATTTAATCACAATTACAGAGTAACAAAATTTAAATTATGAATATATTTTGTAATCGTTAATAATTAATCAGATTTATTTTGCTCATCTCTGCTGGTAGTGGTAATAAATTGAGAAAAGATGACAAAAATGTGGTCCACTTCTTATGAATTTTTCTCTAAAACTTCGCTTAAGTATAGTTACTTCACGGTCTCAATCACTTAGAGTCTGTAAAATACGGGGTTCATAAAATATCTTGGCACATGGAACAAAAAGCGTATCCGACCTATTGAGAACGGTTTGTTGAGAACTTTTAAGAAACTACGCTGCGTTGTTGCCATTGCTTTCCAGCGAGGCAAGCGGCTTTATTTCTCAACGAACAAATAACTAAAACTTGTTATTGCACAAATTTCCATGCTGATTAAAACATTGTTTTAGGTTTGTATTATTTCTAAGGTACTACGCCAATATATACCTAATTTAAATTTTATACGCTTAACAAATCAACAGTATATAATTTATTTTAGACAGGAAATCAATTTAAAAATTCATGCTCTCTTATTTTTGCCGTATCGTTGTGCTGTGGAATGGTTATCCGGCAAGCGTGTTCCCATCGTCCTATGATATTAGGTTATTTAAGCGTAGTGTGAAGAGATATTTGTGCAGGCCGGCATGATCGTCGTGACTACCGATGGGTTTTTCTTAACTGCTGATAGCCGTTGTCGTTTTTTTGATTGCACCATGCTCACCTTCAAGCGTAGTGTTGTCAATGTGTCGAGTATGGATAAAAAAGGTGTAACTAAACTGATTTGTAACACGAATAAAGATATAAACCTTATTATACACACCTTTTTATATACACCTTATATTATGAATACTTATTATAAAATTATAATACTAATGATTATGTATATATCATATAAACGAAGCGTGTAATGTAGTAATTGTGTAAAGAATTCCTTAAATTAGTAAGTTTAGTTTATAAATATAAAGAGCGTGTGCAACCGATGTTGTGGAGCTCTTCCTTACTACAATGAAACGGTTGTAATCAGTTTATTTTCTGTATTTTGCAATATTATTCGTACAATTTCATAGTATTTCTCTTTTATATATATATATATACAACATATTTTTTCGAAACCTCAAGACAAAATCTCTAGAATAATAAAAAAATCCCTTCTCATTTTTAAATTCAAACGTGTTTCTTTTTTTCCAATACTTTCTTACAAAATGTTATTTTTTACTAATCGGCCAACATTATATTTATGTCATAAATATGTAATCTAATTTTATGAACTCCCACACACATTCACTACTGTTATTGTGTATTTTGTGTGTTTTTAGGGCGCGATGTACCGCTCTATATACATTTATATGTAAAGCCGTGCGATGAACGTGACTGCGTACCGATGTCTGAAATGTTAAACCTTAAATCGTAACATCTCTGCGCAGCCACATAC
Organism: Automeris io; assembly: GCA_036320925.1. Taxonomy (NCBI): domain Eukaryota; kingdom Metazoa; phylum Arthropoda; class Insecta; order Lepidoptera; family Saturniidae; genus Automeris; species Automeris io. The sequence goes on from JAUDJH010000018.1 coordinate 4,240,159, forward strand.
GTCGGAACGCTTTTCAAGTAAATGTATATAGCCACTGCTGGGCTGTCGCAACCGAGCAGCGACATCCACAAACCGAAATGTACCTTTAGTGTTTGTGTAACAGTGTGTCAACTGTTTCGGTCCAAATTCGCCTCGATAGCCTCAACTACATTCTTCCTGAAAGATCCGCAGCCTTCGTAGAAAATATCAGCATCTAATGTTCTTGGGTCAGATATGTGCACACATCTATTGTTTGTTAGTATTAAGTTTTGCGGCTCTAGATACAAAGCTTTTTAAGCACATTGTTAGTAATTTTTATTATTCAATAGTCCTTGATTAATGTCATAACCAACGATCCAAGCGACTTTCTCTCCATCTCACGCCATCAGAAATTAACCGGTTCCCCGCATCTTGTCGCTGTCTAGGCCCAAAACCCAAGAACGTGAACAGCGCTTCCAGAAAGCCACAACAACAACAAATCAGCAATTCACCGATGAACGATACAGAGAACACAACCACTCGCGTTCAAAGCTTAGACGTCAATCGCACACTAATGAGTATAAAAGAATATAATCATAATAAATATAAACCAACTCATAGACACCATGAAATTACTTTTTCCGTCGTAAGAAACACTATCAAACGAAAAACTGATCAGGTAGAGATTTCATTATAAAAATATCCTTTACAAATGATTCTGTAATATTTATTCGATGAACAGAGCATTTTTAATAAATAGTACAGTTTTTACAGAAACATGTTCTGTACTTGATTCTCTATTTACAAATATGTATTAAAAAGTAATATCTTACTTTTGATCTATTTTCCATCCAAATACAGAACTGTGCGCTTTTTTGGATACGTCTTTTGGTGCGCGAAAATAAAATTTATATGACACTATATTTTCTAGGTTTTCTGTTTTAAATATATTTGGATATACTGTATTATTCGCTACTCAGAACGTTTTTATAGGACGAAAAGAAAAAAATTCAATCTGTAATAGCAGAATTTAAGCTCAGACCTTCCATTAATGGAATGGCTTAGTGTCAGATTCTTTTATTGCTAACGCTGCAAGAAAAAGTTTAGAAATAATTTCCAAGCTTATCTTTAGCAACTTGAAAATGTATTTTATATATAAATATGTGTCTGACGAATTTTATACACTTTACCATACACACAGATTTCTATTTCGTCAATGCATGTACGAAAACCAATTTTCACTACCACAAACATCTAAATCCCGGATTACTAGTTAACTAATTAGTCAACTGGCAAGGTCATACGAATATTTACATCTGAGAAATCAAATACACGACCCGTAGATCAGACAGAGACCCAAAGTTGGCGACATATAGCTACAGGTATTAGCAAGTTGAAGTGGCAGTGGGCAGGCCATATATGCCGAAGAACCGATGGTTGTTGGAGCAGGCAAGTTCTGAAGTGGAGATCGCGGATAGGCGTAGCGTGGGGCCCCCACCGACAAGGTGGAGCGACGATTTGTGGAAGGTAGCCGGAAAGGATTGGACGAGAATGGCACTTGCTAGGAGACATAGGCCTCTGCCTATGTCCAGCAGTGAACTAGGATAGGCCGATGATGATGACCCGAAGATCAAAAATAGATCCATCACCCACTGTGCCAATTGCGCCATTTATTTCTAATACCATTGTGTAAATTACAAACATAATTATGTGCACTATTTAACATATACAGGCTGATTTTATAGACGAAGGAGATATTTAAGGAAGATATTCAGCATTCGATTCTAATTACAAATATATAGGAATAGTGATAACTTAATATTTCCATTAAAACAAAGTAATTTATAGTCATCACATTAACGGCCAATTACACACATGATAGAATAAATAACAATTAATTATTAAGTAGTTATTTTGTCTCTCCTAAACCAGGATAAAGTACGAAAGGGTAACGAGTCAATTACCTGTTCATTTAAAATTACGTAAAAGTAATTTTATCTACATGCCATACAATCGTGCACCACACGAGTTGCGGTGTCCAAACTTTTTATGGATCAATTTTCATTTGTTCGTCAATGTTTCTTTATGATTTGTTAGGGAATATTGTTATTTACATTTTTATTAGTTATATAATAAGGTACAAATTATTGTATTCTGAAATATCTCCCTCATCTATAAAATCACCTGTATATAGACAAAATATACTAATTACACATAGCATTTCCCAAAAACATTGAGTAATAACACGAAAATTACATAGCTTAACCAATTAAGTATATAAAAAACGAGTAATAAGTTTCAAAAACAATACATAAGCAATAATATGAACATTGTCAAACTCAACACAAGTGCTCACTTTTTTTTGTAGGCCGGCAGCGTTTCTCAAGTTATATCTATTTTATGGTCCCTGGCCACATACTCTTTATATAGAAGCGACAGTCTTGTTACAACAGAAAAGTGTGGTTGATTGGTATGTTTGGTAGCAAATATAGAAGCGGGATACAGAGGCAGTCTGCAAGTACCGTAATGCTAAATTGTTCATTGATTAAATTCAAACAAGCTTCAAATCCTTGCACTTTTTTATAAGGCTTTATAGAATCACATACAGGATTGTTAAGTAAGCTCGTAATAATATAGTATATTTAGCAATATTATATATGGTAAATTATTTCTCTCCGAGGCGCAGTTCCACTCCGACGCAGCCTTGAGTTTCTTTCGGCGTTTCTTCTCAAGTTAGTCGCTTCCGAAACGCTAGTAGATCACCCGTACGGTTCGTATTCTTTTTGGCTGGCGGTCAAAGTCAAGGTTCGTACGCACAGGGGTGCCCTTGCGTTGCCACCCAACCCATGAACTCGCTGGCTGAGCACCGTCTGTGCTCGCCCCCCTAAGCCCGGTTGAGCTGTATAGGCCTGTCCCGGCCCTCAGCTATTAGTCCCTAATAAAACATTGCAATAATTAATAATAGTTTTCAGTATCTATGTATCATCACACCGATTCTTTATAAGGTTAGGCAGAGAGAATGGAACGCTACATTCAGTATAATCATTCGGGCTTAATTTTTAATTTTTCATAGGACTATGTCATTGTATTTCGAAATTTAAAAAGACGCTGTAAAATTGTTAATGTAAAAATAAAGAAGGTATTAAAATGGTAATGAAACACCGAAAATTTACATAAAACCGTTTAACTACGGATGTGCATGAAATTTGAATAACAATGAAAATAGCAAACCATAGAGCGAGTATGTCCTCCGTAAGCTAGATATCGAGTTAACCAACGATATTCGAAGTGGCGGGACAAATCGTTGGCCGTGATCCAAGTCATCCTTTCCTGGCTCATCTCGCCACAGCCCGTCGGGTCCCGTTGTGTTTCGTCACGTGGGACGGTATTGTGTAGTCTCAGTGTCAACTTGCTCAGTCCAATTTGCTATAAACGATTCGCCAACTCCACAGTATACGCCCCACAGGCGTTAGGAGGTTAATTTTTGAATGCTTGTGCCATGATATATTTTAAGAGAATGTGCGTTTTTAGTGACAATTTGATGTTTCACTTTGTCTCAGAAATAAAAGGTCATTTGTGTAACAAAAACTACAAGACGAAATATTTTTATATAGTTAAAAAATAAACCTAGTTAAGATGCTTGTCCGAACTGGGTCATGACCACAGTACGCAAGTGTAAAGACCGTCATAGTGACTCGCTTTGGCTTTTCGCGTTTTGGGATCAGTTTGTGTATATCCAGTAACTCATATACCTAGAGACCTTCAGTCGTGGTATATGTGGGCCGACATGATGACGGAGGCTATCAATGAGTTTTCATCCTTTGATGGTCGCTTTCGGTTTTGGACTACATTCTATTTACTATTAGGTGCATTGTAGTCACTATATCGAGCCAGTATAGAAAAAAAGGTTTGTATTTTATTATAGATTCTTTACAAAGTCATTTGCTTTATCAATTCAATATTTCACCTACGTTTAATCCTTTAATAGTTCGTAATAATTATTTTCAACATTATTTTACAAAAAGAACACAGAATCATTTTTAACATCAATTAAAACTAACTCCGGACCCAGACGTGCACAATGAATGTGTGCCGAGAAAAAGGGTTTTTCTATGTGGGGATGTCGCACATAAAGGTATTACGTGACATAACAGTTCATATTATACATCATACAGGTCTTAAAATGTTACAATTGAATAATCGAATCCAAAGAACGAGAATCGTAACAAAAACAAGACGTTTTAACATATTCAACTAGTAAGAATATATTTTATGAATGAAAATAAATATGCAACGAATAAGCAGTAGGTAGTTATGCAATTCCAATCGCGTCAATCTGAGAAATTTGGCCTCAAAACACATGACGTCTAAATGCAAAAGCTGTGTGCGTCAACCTACTAGAAATATCAGCTTATTTTTCCTCAAAATACAAAAAGGTCAGAAACAATAAGTCAACCATAAACAATATATTAACTGATAATAATGTAATAATAATAATTTAGTAAGAAATTCTACTGATTGACTGAATTGACTACTCCTCTAAAGCGGTACTTAGTTATTAGATAGTAATGTAGCATGATTAGGCTGTTTAGATTGAGACGTCGGAAGTAACAAACGTCCTTGTGGTAACACATCAGTGAAATGTAATGTAACGTCACGTCTCTATTATTTCAGTAACCGATTACTTTTGTTGGCTTATAGATAATTGAGCCAGTCAACGTATCTTTTCCTACCAAAATAATTAACCTAACACGTAGAATTTTTCACAGAATCATTGCCTTGTTTATACTATGTTTACTATGTTTGTTTGTTGTTGTTTTGTTGTTATGTTTTGTTTTTATTATTATACTATGTGAAAAGTCCATTGTACCTAAATATACTTTTGGGCTTGACAATTCGTACTGTCAAACTTGCATGACCGTGTAATTAGATATTATATTATAGATATTATATTATATTATAGTGTATTAGTGCGTGTAGAATAATATTTGAATAGCTCAGAGCGAGGACATGGTTCGTCATACCTAACTCACATCTTTGATAGGTTCATTAGCTTCTCAGGGACCCCTACTTTTCCTTCAGGAAACTGGTGTCTTGAATGATTATTCCGGTGCTACACTTATGACATACTTTGAAATCGGATAGAAAGAATGGTTGAAATTATGATATTAAGGTTTGCCGATGTGTCATACTCAGCGAACGGAAGGAGAGTAAATCATTGATAGATCGAATGTTGTTGCTAGGGCTAGATCAAAATTACCCGTTTAAGTTTTAGTTGAAATACGGAACAGTTCGAATGATATGAAACTAGATATTTGATCGACTAATTGCTGGTACTACGGTATACTACGGAATATTTACCGAATACTGTTGTGTAGACTATTTAGTAGTAAAATGGTATCGATTGATACAGTTGAGGAATATAAGTTACGGATTTAAACGATGTTTGGGTATTTGAAATTGTCTTGCCCTAGGATTATATCAATTTAAGTTAAACAAACAGTCGTCTTGGCGAGCATTCAAGGCAGTCTGTTAGCTTGTGGCTATGTTAGGGTTGTCTGCCTATTCAAAATTAGAGTCTGACAACATTATATATTAGTGCAAAAATCATACATAAAATAAAATCATTTTATCCCAACTGTATAAAACAAAAAATAGTCAAAGTAGCTGTGTTTGGCTATAAATTTTAAAAGGCATCGATCTCCTTCTCGCTATAAGCTCGGCCAGATCTTGGCCTAAATCAAGCCTATATGCTAATAGGAATGAGAAGTTACCACTCAAATTCTAGCTAATGAGCAGTTCGTGAGCACACGCGTACTCGATTCAAAACGTATCTAGATTGTTTTTTGCTTAAACAATTTTTTATGGATTTTAACAATATTGAAGTGACAACCCTAAAACATAGGCATATTTATTGCAAAGGTTAAATAGTTGGTGAAATTTATAGTACTTCAAAAGAAAATTAAATTCAGCTTGTTTCTGAATAAAGTCAAGAACAATAAGGCAACCCTACTGTGGACTAGCAATTGCGTTCACTAAAAGGGTGAAAAGGACTACACCCACATATAGGGTCTGGGAGCACTTGAAATAGTTTTCATGTCTATTTAAAATTCAAACGGTAGTTCGGGTTTCTGTTAAATGGCATTCACTTTACCCTAGAAAGCTTACTTGATATTCTTACGTATATAATAAAGACCTTTGAATTTTCACAAGAGTATATGATCTTTTAATTTCATAAAAGCAACATCAGTATTGGAATATAGAGTGGTTGGTGAGCTGGTATTTTGGAGACCCTTAGCCATTCCTTGCGTTGGATATTTGTGTTTCAGCAAACAATTAATCAATTTACAAATAGGAATACGGACTTTTACAATTAATATTAGTAGCAACAAATGGAATAAATGTTATATTTTTATATATATTTTTTTAATTCCAATGTGTTGATAACCTAAGTGACAATATTTGGATAATTATCATGTCAATTATAATAATTTAGTGAAACATAAAACACAAAAACTTTATTTTTATTTTATATAAGACAGACTTTTCTAAAAGCCTTTGTTAAATATTCGTATCACCTACCATTACAATAGATAATCCAGACACTGCCGAACCTTAATCCATTATTCGGTAGATCAGTACCATGATGAAATATATTTTAATTGTTCAATATTATTAAAGCCTTTTAAAAAAATACGGTACATCAACGGTAGCGCTCTCTAATATACGTGAAGCTTTTAAAAATACCTGTCGACAGAGCACTAAGACAGAGACTTATAGACGCTATCTCGACTTTGCTTAGCAAAGTTCTCCAAAAATAAATTCGTTTTGACAAAAAACTGAATATATAATAGGAACTTGAGTATAGCCACAGTATTCACAGAAATAAGTTTATGTTGACAAAATCAGTGACTTACCAAATCCTTTGCAAAACATTCATTGAGTAATATAAACTGTAATGTTTTAGTAAAGTCTAAGTAAATTTAAAGTAGCATCTATAAATCTCAGCCTAAATATTATATTACTAACTGGTTGTATACGAGCTGATGTTTAACACTAGATTGCCCAGAGTAGTCATTTTGACTGTTTTTAAAGTTTAGTTATACAAAAATTATATACTTATAAGAAACCAATTTAAAAAAAATATTATGACGTTTTACATATTATCTTATAGCATTCATTAATAGTTGTACTTACCTCCTCCCTCTCTTTATTCCCAACATTCGTATGTGCTATATCTATATTCAGTCTTTCTAGTGTTAAAGCTAAGACAAAATCAAAATATAGATCTGAAATGAATCGAATTATTAAAACGATCCATCATGTCAAACTTCTCACCTACGTACGGTCACAGAATACATAATATTCATGGTACTGTGATCATAATCCGGTCCGACACTCACGACCTATCAGTACACTTCTGCTCGATGAACACCATTTGGATCACCGGAGTCTATATAGGGTATGGACGTGAGTGGCGTCAACAACCTTACCAAGTTATCTTTATTTATAATTATGGGCTATCAACCAGTGACGTGCATAGGATATTTGGATAGAGTAGGCAGACCTCGCGTAATTAATTTGAATATTATACTATGATAGTTAATATTATATTGCTTTCATAGGAAAGATAGACGGCATGAATATAGAATAGATATTAATATAAATGGTTCCTTTTTAAGTTTAACTTTAAGCTTTCATTCCAGATTTATTAATCGTATGGGCATGCAATGCTTTCACGCCCCTATGAAATGAACGCTACTGCTATCAACAGCACCATTGCATGAACCATTAACAATAAAATCGCATGCACCAGCTAAATGTCGACAATGGATACCAATAATAGATAGCCATAGCATGCCTCAAAAGTATTGACTAACAATATTAAATTTACAAAAATTAAAAACAAAATACCTTTTTGGTTGTAGGGCGATTGCCCGAACTGGGTCATGACCACAGTACACATGTGTAAGGACCGTCATAGTGACTTGCTTTGGCCTGTCGCGTTTCGGAATCAGCTTGTGTGTATCCAGTAACTCATATACCTAGAGACCTTCAGTCGTGGTATATGTGGACATGACGACGGAGACTATCAATGGATTTTCATCGTTTGATGGTCGCTTTCGTTTTTGGAATACACTGTACTTACCATCAGGTGTACTGTAGTAATTATGTCGAGCCAGTGTAAAAAAAACAATACCAAGAACAATGCCAAGTTTAACACACCTGCTCACTAATTTTCTTCTTGAAGGCCGGCATCGAATCCGAAAATGTATCTATGTTCCTGTCCCCGGCCACACACCCGTTATATAAACGGGTCTTTATAAATAAATAAACTATTGGGACGGTCTTAATATAAAATATAAATACACAACACTTTCTGATAAGCCTTAGAACAGAAGAGATATATCGATATATGGAATATCTGTTAAACGACTCGGTCTCATAACGGCTCTGAAGATGTTAGATAGCAGACATTTCATTCCCATGGGGCCAGTATCGCTTATTATCTTCAGCGAGCACGAACATTACTGGGACGCAGTTACAAAATAATATTATATGAAATACACAAGAGCCTTTTGTTGTATCCAATAAAATATCTGAATAACATATTTTTAAACGTAATTAAAAATATAAACATAGCAATAGCTTTTTGTATATGTTATTTTTATCAAGAAATATAACTTTTACGTGTTTGAACGATAAACAATCCATTACATATTTTTGACGTTTAATAAAAGGAATGTTTTAAACACTAGATTTACCGAACCAATCAAAATCACTTGTCTTTATTTTTGTCTTCGAATGTTTTTTAATTCTGTAAATATCATGTCCTTTACTGATACATGTTGTTGATTAATATTATGGATTTAATTGGATTTACTTCTATAGAAATAAATTGTTCGCCGGTAGATCTAGTGTTAAATAATGTACTATAATACAACCATGAGGTTTTTTATCCTATCTCGCCATAGTGACTACACTACGCCTGATGTTAAGTTATGGTGTAGACTAAAAAACAACTACGATTATCAAACAGCAAAGAAAACCCCTTCGATAGACGCAGCAATGATGGCAGTTTGTTCAAAAATCTTTTCACGCTTCGTTTATAGGACCCCATGTCGGACGATGGTAGCACGCTCGCCGGAAGACCATTTCTTAATTACACAAATCGATAAAAATAAGATTTAGGGAACCTATTAGTCCAAGCCGGGATAAGATTTACTGTAATACTATATTTTCTTAATATTTATACATAATTTTAGAGCAAATCAAAACATAAGTAGCTGCCAGAAAAATTACACCACGACATCAAAAATGTTCTTTTAAAAATAACAATTATAAATACATTGGAAAGACTGAAAATAAAATACCGTAACTTCAATTTGAATACAAACCGCATTTCAAGTAATGTTTAGTCTACTAAATCGCTTTCAGCTTAGAGATTTTACATTTATTGTAACCAGATCCACTCTACTAAGCCCTTAAGTGAAATCCAAATCTCACATTTCGTTCATTATCCGAACAAAACAGCAGCAACTGAGTTTCCTGATTTGTAACCCAAATCAAAATAGGAGTCGAGGGCTATTAGCATTTAATAAGATGGCTTTTAAATAGGCAATCGAGCATAAACAATAACAATTCCCTTCTCGTATTTTTAATTAAATTGAAATATTCATTCATTTCTGTCTCTACTTACTGACATTTATCTAAGTACAAAATTCCTTGTAACAAAGGGTCCTCAGTCAGATTAAATTTCCGGCGGGGTCCACTCCAGCCTAGAATGCCCTTTATTACCCCGTTACAAAAAGCTTCACTGCGGCAGCACTAGAATATTAGGAGCTCCCCCATTTATTTCCTCGGCGATTTACTTTTGTCCACTTTGCAGCAATTTTAAAAGCTCTACACGATGTTTTCTCTTAACAGCCGTCTGTCTGATTGTTTTCTTTTATTGTACAGTAATTTTACGTTCGAATGAAGTATAAATGTTTGTTTAACAAGTAATGAGAATTTATTTACTGCCGCTTTGTTTTGTTTTACGTGTCCAAACGGGCTATGGTTTCAGAGAATTCATGTTTTAATTTGATTAGAGCTAAATCTTACTGAGGCATTAAATGAGGCTTATTACAAAATACTTTTATAAAAGAATGCTCAATTACTTTTACATGATTTTCTCGAATGTATTTTATCAAGTGTAAACCTATTATCATTATGAAAGCATTAAGGTGAATTTCTTCTTGACAATAGTAAAGAAACTATTTTATTTTAAGGATTTTAGAAAGCCAAGGACTTGGTCTTATCTGACTTACCCACACTTGAAGAATTATGATAGTTTTAGGTCGAAGGGTTTCTTGGACCCGTATGTAGATAGCATTAATGTCTATACAAATTGGATCATATAAGTTTATAACTAGAGGACCGAAAGGACCTTACTGTTATTTTAGTACATACTCGGTACTATATAGTTATTTGGTAGTACAGATAGAAACAAAATTCATTTAAAATTGAGTAATTTCTGTCGGCGGCTTTATGTGATTTAGCGATGACGAAATATCTAATTTCTTCTATACCTAGTTCCTTCTTTATATACCTATAGACTGTCATCATATTATACCATATTTAGGTAGTAGGCAGTACGGTGGCGATTGTAATGTATTTTCATCTCTTGGCGTTGGCTGACGTTCTTGGACTAAAATTCCAAATTTCCATAATTATACGTTTTTCTAGAAGATATTACTTGAATTTAGCTTCACTTCAGCAATTATCAAAGCGATACAATAAATAGTACAGAATTTATTAAATTGATTTTTCGAAATCATAGTGTAATTTCCTATATCGACATATAAAATAAACATAATATTGTTTATTATATTACTTAACGCTTCTGGCCGTAATTTATTTTGGCCGGCGCATTTGCAATGTTCACGTAAATCATTCCAGATAAATTGCTGCATGAACATAACATTTATTTTAATTTGTTAGTAGGTACAACTTCATGCTTATAACATAATGGGAATATCAACAAGCAAGTAATGTTTTAATCTTATCTCTTTACAGATAATGCAAAAGATATCGTATAAACAAATCTTGTATATTATTGAACATATTATAATTTCCGAAACCACGAATTAACTATCTTGGACAAACATATATATACCAACAAAAATTAGGTAGTGGGATCTGACAAAGGATGCATTTATTTTTTCGTCAGGATAATGAGTTGATGGCCAAGACAGTCGACCTTCACAACTAAGCCGGGCGAGAACGCGAACACTGAGGTGTTCAGCCGATAAATTTATGGGTTGGATGGCAACAGAAAGGCACCTCTATGGGTACGGACCTTGACTTGGACCGCCAGTCCAAATACGAAACCTAACGATGAACTACTAGCGTTTCGGAAGCGACTACCTTGAAAAGAATCGCCGAAAGAAACTCAGGGCTGCATCGAAATGGATGACAAAGGATACAGGTAGTAAAGTTATTCTTATATATTATACTATAATACTAGTGGCCGCCCCGTGGTCGAAATTCGACCATATTTAATTTAAAATAACTAACATGTTGTAATAAATGACTTTCGTAACAATATTAATCAGAAATATCTATTATATAATAATTATGGTTATATTTGACATTCAATACGACTATAGACAAATAATATTAGGTCCTTACATATGAAATTGGCGTTTTGTATGGGAGGAACAAAAAGTCGAATATTTTTTAATATAATACATTTAATTAATCAAAGTATGAACCATTATTTTCTATGCACTTTTGCCATCTCATAGGTAGTTCATTGATCCCTTTACTAAAAAAACCAGTCGGACGGGAATCAATAAAATCTTTGAAGGCGATTTGGACTGCCCCATCGGAGTTGAATTTTTTCCCTTGCAAGAAGTTATCCAAATTTCGAAAAAAATGGTAATCTGTTGGAGCAAGGTCCGGGGAGTACGGAGGATGTCTTAGACTTTTCAATTGAAGCTCTTCTAATTTAGTAGCCGTCTGTTGCGCAGTGTGTGGTCTAGCGTTGTCGTGAAGCAGCAGTGGCGTGGAGCGATTGACCAGCCTAGGTTGTTTAGCCGCTAGCTTTTCCATCATGGTTTGCAATTGCTGACAATAGACATCAGCCGTAATAGTCTGGCCAGATTTGAGAAAACTGTAATGAACAATACCGGCACTAGTCCACCAAACGCTTACAAGTAACTTTTTTGGGGTTAATTTTCGCTTGGGGCAGGATTTGGCTGGCTGGCCAGGATCCAACCATTGCGCTGAGCACTTCCGATTATCATAAAGAACCCATTTTTCATCACAGGTAATGATTCGGTTTAAAATACCTTCATTATTGTGCCGGTTTAGTAATGTAACGCAGCAGTCGACGCGCGTTTGCCGGTTTGCTTCAGTCAATTCGTGAGGTACCCACCTTTCAAGCTTTTTAATCTTCCCAATTTGCTTCAAGTGAATTAAAACAGTTTTATCACTAACATCGCAGCCTGCAGCTAACTCGGACGTGGTTTGCGATGGATCCGCTTCCACAATAGCCTTCAACTCTTCATTATCAACTTGAGTCTCAGGCCGTCCACGGGGCTTGTTCTGCAGGTCGAAATTTCCAGAACGAAAACGTTGGAACCAAAAACGAACTGTGTTTTCTTTTGCAACACGACCGCCATACACATCATTCACCCTTCGAGTTGTTTCCGCAGCACTAGTGCCACGGCGGAACTCGTACTCGTAAATAATGCGATATTTTAAGTTTTCCATTGTGTAAAATGAGTGACGCAAACAGAAAAAAACAAATGAATGACGATCATCGAAGCACAAATACATGAGTCTATAGCTGTACAAATTTGAATTTGGAATTCTTTATCAAAGAGGAGAAATTTGTGATTAAAGTGGCCAGTACGAAAAACGCCAATTTCATATGTAAGGACCTAATATTAAAGACAAACAATGTTAATGTATTCTCAATTTGACCACAGACTTTACATAAACAAAAGTGTATATATGCTTGTGTGTTTGAATTGCATGGTAGTGTGTGTAATGTTTTTTTTATTCTTCTGCTGTATGTAATGTATTTTTATAAATTATATTTAAAAAATATTAGCATTCCGCACTCTTCTCCATATAAATTATAAGTGTGCCGAATTTCATACTCCTCTGTCCGCGCTGTTTTCCTAAAATGAGGTACAAATTGTTTGCTTCACGTTTTAATATATAGATTATAGTTTTTATAGGATTTCTAAGTCACCTAACTTAAGCTATCTTTCGTTATATAAAAACTGTGAATACAGAACAATATAGTTTATATTGTAATTACAATTCGTAGAGCTAGACACAAAAAATAACAAAACAGAAAAATAGTACATATTTGACATGTTCTACGACGATTGATAAAAATATTAACTTTCAGGCTTTCGAAAATGCTAGTTATACGTATATATGTATAAGTCCCAGTGGTATTTTGCTGTGATGATAGATTGAGTACGTGACAGACAGAAATAATGCATCAAAGTGCTAGGGACTTAAATAAACCGTATATAATATAATAGTACGCTCGAATAAGCTATATTGACTGAGACAGTGTTAATTTATTTCAACACTATTACGCTATCTACGCTTCAGCCATCTGGCTAGTCTCAATAAAATGAAGGATATGCTGCGGAAAGCTGTAAAACGGCAGCATTCCGCCGGGCACTAATGAAGATTGTTCCCAAAGCACTAAACCATGAAACACTTTGTTACAAAGTAAAATTAATTGTTACAAAATAACATTTACTGCTGACATACTCGCTGTATATCTGCATTCAACTATGAGATTTAGGTAACGAATTGTTTTTAGCGCGTTTGCTTAGTCCCAAGTAAATAAATTTACTGTCATTTTGTGTTCGTATTATTGAATAAAAGTAAGGAATTTCAATAAAGGGAATTCAAATAATGCCAAGGAATACAAACATCGCAATTTCAAAATGATAATTCGATATCAGACTGAGTAATTCATTTATTCTAATTTTATTTATTTTATTTTATTTATTTATTGGGAGTCGAAGCTGCTCGCGTCCGTAGGCTTTACCCTAGTTCCCCTACACGTGACTCCTGAGTGGTGCTAAACGAGCAGCAGCGAGGTGGTAAGGCGTCGGTGCCCGTCTGGATCGCGACCACAGTACATGGGTGTAAAGCCCGTCATAGTGACCAGTTTCGGCTTGTCGCGTTTCGGGGTCAGCTTGTGTATATCCAGTAGCTCATATACCTAGAGACCTTCAGTCGTGGTATATGTGGGCCGACATGACGATGTAGACTATCAATGCATTTTTATCCTTTGATAGTCGCTTTCGTTTTTGGACTACACTGTACTTACCATCAGGTACTATGTAGACACTATGTCGTCCCAGTGTAAAAAAAAATCTTTTAATGATTTACAACAGTCGAAGTACTATCAAATTTACAAAGAGGTACCTTAAAACTTGTCATGAGAATCAAACCTAATTTTAGTAGTAAAATATGTCCAACACTGCGCATGTTAGCACCGAACCAATAACAGTCATTAACCGAGTATTGCTAAGTTGCATTCACTATTCAAATGCGATTTGGAAAGCATCCATGGTGAAATGTTGGACGGTACCGCCATTATAGAACAACCAATTTATATTGACACTTCCCGCCTTTTCCAATATTTAAAAAATCGTTCACCCAGAGGTCTAAAGGTTCTGGGCGCGTTTTATCTGTGAAAGAGCCGTGATGAACCAACTCGCAGGAACGTACCTCAATGACCGGCTGTTAAACTCTAAACGAAACTTTATGGTAGATAAAAAAACATTTCAGATAAAATAAAGAAATCAGCTTTACTCGTATCAGTATAATTTTTTGCTAAAACAAAAAAAATTAAAGGAAGATTCTTTTAAGTTTCATAAGTGAGCTTGGTTTTTTTCTGTAGATTAACCATTTATATACCACGAATAAAGGTCTCTAGGTATATGAGTAACTGGATATTCACAAGCTGATCCCGAAACGCGACAAACGAAAGCGACTCACTATGATGGTCTTTACACTTTTATACTGTGGTCATGACCCAGTTCGGATAATCGCCCTATCACCAAAAAAATACAATAAAATAAATTTAACAAACTTAAATATTCCATCATAACATGATATTTGTAAAGATTTATAGTAATTTTGAATTTGTACGAACTGAATAAGTCCAAAACAGAATTGATGCCAATTAGTGAAGTGTATAGCGGGACAGAATTTCACGTCAGATTGAGTCCCGTTAATGAGACGGCTGAATCTCTTCGTAATAACATTGAATTATTCGGTATTAATTTTAAGCTCGGATTTACGAAGTACCAATTTCATCTCGCGTGATGTATGTGATTTTGGTAATTGCTTGCAATTGTACAATATTTGTACAGAGCTTAGTTTCGTTGTGTGTTGATTGTAAAATAGTTCTATAAGATACTCACCGAATTCACAGCAGCCATGACGGCTTATTGTTGCTCGCTACCAGCTCATACTGAAACAAAAAGAAATTGGGAACTTTAGTGCCAGAAAAGTAAATAATAATATATCGGCACGCTATATCTCTTACAGTGTCAGCAGAGATACATTAGCCTGACGTATTACATTAGATTAAATTAGCATTTGACGACTTGATAGCGTAGTTTTTTAGCGACCCTATTGGTAAATCGTACTGTTAAGGTTCTGGGTTTTCTGTGATGAGTAGACGAGTTTGTTACGAGTTATGGTTGTATATGTGTATTTAAGTATGTATATCTTTGTTTATTATCTATAGTACAAGCGCAAGCTTAATTTGGGACTAGGTCACTGTGTGTAATTGTTAGTAAATATTATTATTATATTATTAGCAGTTGTTTCTATCCACTTTGCGCTTATGTCGTGCCCAAGGTGACTAGTAGTGGAACTGATCACCGTTCTCAGGGCACCCACATACGACATTTCCATTAGATGTCATGCGGATTTTCTCACGATGTTTGTTTCACCGGTGAGCATGTGGTGCCTAAATGCGTACATAATCTGGAAAAACCTAGAGTTACGAAGAGTACGACCATTGACGTTGCCACAAATGAAAACCGGTTCTTTAGCCACTACATCACCACAGCCACTTATACCACAATATATATTACAAAATTCAAATAGAATAAGTTAAGAATGAATTTGATAAATGGGAATGCAAATATTTTAATTAAGCAACACAATGAAATATATAAAAATAATAACAAAATCTCTGGAATTAGTTAATTTCACCTTTAAGTATACGGCCTTTCATTTTATTTTAAATTTTAGTGCTTTACATGAATATTTTATACAAATTACAGTTGATTCTATTTACATTGTTTGTACCAAATGAAGCCTCTTATCTATTTAAATTTCAAAGAAACTATGTTTATATTAACTTTCAATTATGTTTCTGTAATTATAACATTTCGTAAACCTAAATACCTGAGATAATATTTAATTACCACGAGAACGTATTTAAAATACAATTCATGACAGCTTAACAAGGAAAATTCTTGGTAAAGTAGAGTTGAGTTGATAACACTTGTAATTAAACATAAGTGTTAGAATGTAGACACCAGCTCAAAGGAACATTGTTGTTAAGGTAATTCTATTACAGAGACAAGTAAAGCATATACACAGTAGAACCTGAATTATCCATGGTATATTAAGTACCTACATATCTGTCATTAGTGTCGATCGTAAATTGAATTAGTCCAAAGCAATATCGTAAATGCTTCTGAAAGGGGGTCGGCCTTGTTGACATCTCGTGTGTGCTCTGACTCAATGCAGTCTCCAGTCGCGACGTGTCGGTTCGCCTTACAGCTCAAGTTGGAATACAGCCAGCCGTGCGAACAAATCTAAACCTAAACGCGACACCGTAAATTACGAAATAGGTTATCGGATGCCGCAAACAGATACGTCTCGCGACAAATGAAACGCCCGCATTCACAATCAGCGGGGCAAACGTCCAACTCCATTAATAAAATTGAATCAGACGGACATTCCGAAGCATACTATGCGCACGTGTGAGAATAAATTACATTAAAAAAACACAGCGAGCCCGAACGTGGTCACTGCGGATATTGACCGCAACACTATCTTTCTCGTCAAGCCCGGAAAAGCCTTTTTTAATTAGAATTTATTGAACGCAACTATTTCAGCGAGCACTTTTGGTTCCAACTTCAGTTAAATATACTTTTATATTATCCGCTGATTTAGATATACAGTGCAAACTCTATATCACGACTAGTGATGAAAATGCCCGGGAATTTTCCCAAAGTGCCCAGCACTTCCGCGAACATTTCGTAAATTCCCGGGAATATTCCCCATACAAGTTTTGGGCACTTTGGGAAAATTCCCGGGCATTTTCATCATTAATCACGACCCTCAAGGGACTGTGCATATTTTGACGTTATAGAGAAATGTCGTTAAATGGAGAGAAGAAAAATCTCTATTAGAAAAAGAAAAAGTTAATTTCAGGCTAGTGTTAGTAATTACATAAAAAACAATTCTTATTTGATCGGCTATTGAGTATATTCTGTTATTTTTGTCTGACGTCTTTTGCTGCACCAGTAATTTTGTTGTATTGCATTGCAAATATAGCAATCCCAATTTATAAACAAAAGAATGGATTCCTTAGAAGAAAGTTCGGTATGTGTAATGCCGACAGTCGAGTTTATGACGAGCTAGGATAATAAAGCAACAAAAGAACGTACACAGCTGCGCAGTTTTTACTAATTTTGGCAACTTACAAAAGTATATTATTAAATTTCCGTCGTTATTGAGAGTGGGTGTAATGCTATATAAGATATATGGAGTGTATCATTGTATGGGAAACAAGCTAAACCAACCAAAGCCAAGTGATATCGACGCTTTAGGGGGTTTGTCGTTAAATCGAGTGACGTTACATGGAGGTTACACTGTATTTACAATGCAAATCACACATTAAATGCATACTATTTAGGAATGCAAACAGTTATTCTTTTTTAATTACATAATTATATAACTAAATGGAAAAATAATGGAAGTTAAAGCTTTTATTATTGTGGTTAACAGTTATTAATGAATTATTAAATATATTTTAACAGTCATGACTTCGATTCTATATGTATCTATTTAACTCCCAAACCCTGATTCGTAGTCGACACAATTAAGCTTCCTATACGCAAATTCTTATCACGTCCATTATTTATATACAGCGTAAAATGATCCAAATATCCACGTAAAACGTTTATCTTACATACAGTCAATAAAATGAAAACTTTAGTCACGTTTAGTCATGTGGAACGCGGCAATAAAACTGTTGTTTTATGTTCAAAGTTGAAACAGTTGTATGAAGAAGATCAGAAACTATTCGTATTTCGAAAGGTATGTTGCATTGCATGCAGACATAGACCTCAAACTTTTAAATTATCTAATTTCGATATATACATTTGCTGTAAATACTATGCAATTCGTTTATTTGCAAGAATTTTCGGATCATTAACCTCCTGAATGAATGACCCAAGTAATATCGTTAAAATGATAGTAGTCCAAAATAAATTGGCTATTCTCGCTATTTTTTTTTTTGCACTGGCTCGATATAGTGACTACAGAGTACCTGATGGTAAGTACAGTGTAGTCCAAAAACGAAAGCGATTATCAAAGGATGAAAATCCATTGATAGTCTAAATCATCATGTCGGCCCAGATATACCACGACTGAAGGTCTCTGACACAAGCTGATCCCGAAACGCGACAAGCCGAAACTGGTCACTATGACGGGCTTTACTCCCATGTACTGTGGTCGCGATCCAGATGGGCACTGACACCCTACCACCTCGCTGCTGCTCATTTAACACCACCCAGGAGTCACGTGTAGGGAAACTAGGGTAAAGCCTACGGACGCGAGCATCTTCGACTTAGTAAGAGAGCTTAAAAAATGCAGTTGTATAATAAGTAGAATGGCAAAGCATATTTGCAATTGGTAGGAAAGTAATGTTACATTATTTATTGTTATGTTATTTTTATGGTGGTAGGATGATAGCCCAATCTGAATCATGACCTCGGTACACAAGTGTAAAGACAGTCATAGTGACGAGCTTTGGCTTGTCGCGTTTCGGGATCAGCTTGTGTATATCCAGTAACTCATATTGTAGTTGTGATCTGTGTGGGCCAACATGACGACGGAGACTGTCAACGGATTTCCATCCTCTGTTGGTCGGTTTCATTTTTGGACTACACTGTGCTTACCATCAGGTACTCTGTAGTCACTTTGTCGAGCCAGCTTAAGAAAAAAAAGCATTAATTAGGCTATAAGATACGTTAAGAACAATTTTTTTGCAGCAAACTAATCACTTACAAAAATTTTACCGAGGACACTCTGAATCGTATGGGGTATATTTACACATTAATTTGTTATAAAAAATAAATATATGACGACACATTATAAATATTATGTTAACAAAACAACATCATAATAAAATATATACGTATTAATAATAAAAATTTATACTTCATATTGTTCGATTTCTATTTTCGCACCACCCCACATTCCACTCCCTTTTTCATACGTCATTCTTTTATCCATCTGCTTATAAGCATAGATGGGCAAAATGTAATCAGATTAATGAAAATGATTAACGATTACATTTTACGTTTTTTATCATTAATATGGCCGCATTTTGCTCATTTATGTTTTAAACACTACAGAATCTCAGATTGTATACACATTTATTATTTCTTAATGTTTTAAATGGATTTAATCATGATTACAGAGCAAGAAAATTAAAATTACGACTACATTTTGTAATCTTTGATCATTAATCAGATTACATTTTGCCCATCTCTACTTATAAGTCTGAGCGAGCCATTTGGTCCATAAAAATTTCAACAGTCGAGGCTTAAACAAGTTTTTATGAAACCCTCTATATGCGAACCCGATTCATAATTAGCAGGTTTATTTTTTATTTCATCTTCTGTAATTTAGTTTAGTAACAGTTTTACCTTAAAGGTTAAGAATGAAGTACTGAAAAATCCTTATTCTGTGCCACTACAATAACGCCGCGAGGTCTTCGTTTGTTACTAACGACAAGTTAATATTTTAAATCCACAGAGTGTCAGAGCAAAGTCTTAGCGAGGATTAAAACTTTATTTATTACAGCCCTGAAACCTTCAGCCTCTAATTATGCCTACACTCAGACATACAGTGATTAATACACTGCCTCAGAAGAACGTCTGTTCCAATTTAATACTGTTTTATTATCTAATGATAAAATGTGTTTAGAACGAATAACATTATCATCGACTTGATATTTATATATACAAACCGAAATTTCTAATAAAATACATGCAACACAGTTTCTAGGATATCTACATTGTTACAATGTGTCTTTCGTCAGCAATAATTAGGTTGGTTATTTATTTAATACTATATAACTGAACCTACTGTATAAGGCCCAGGTCAGGCCATTCATGGAATCCATTTTGCATCTCTGGGATGGTTCTGCCCAGTACTTACTTGACGTTGTAGATAGGTTGCAGAAGAGGGCTGTCTGCATTATGAATGATCGAGACTTTACTAAGCATCTTGTACCGCTTCAGTTGCGCAGAGATATCACCTCACTGAGCGTTTTGTACCGTGTACCCTATCTTGGCGAATGTTATAGAGAGTGATTTAACCTTGTTCCTTTCTTGGTAGAGTAACGAAAGCGAGTTTACGGAGTTACAGCTAAACAGTAACTCACATTCCTGCTAGGACTAAGAAATACTCTGTTATTTTTACCGAGTCGTTGGGCTGTGGAATGGCTTTATGATGAGCGTGTTTTCACTGACTATGATATGGGGTCCTTTAAACGAAGCGTGAAGAGATATTTGTGTAGGCCGGCATGATCTCTGCGACTATCGATACGTTTTTTACTATTGATAGTCATGGTCGTTTTAGGACTGCACCGTGCTTACCATCAGGCGTGGTGTGGTCACTGTGCCGAGTAAAGATAGAAAAGACCCTTTTTTTGGTAACCCGGGGGAAATCCCTAACGGACTTTCAGGGGGCGATGAGGTGTATCGGACTTGCATCGACTAAAAAAAAAAAAAAAAATAAAAAAAAAAATATAAAAATAAATATATAAAATTGACTGCCCCCAACTGCTACAAAAAATTTCATTCAGAGCCCCCCCGAAAAATTCCAGACGAGCCGTGTCTCTTCTTCACCCACCTTTTAAGCGAACAAACCTCGGAGTCAACAGTGCTTTATGTAGAATGTCTCGGGCCTACAATCTTCTTGGAGATTCGGTTGATTTGTTTGCGGACTCCATGCTGGGATTCAGAAGAAAGGTCTTCGGGTTGTTGAGAGATGCACAAACGAATAATCTTGACATCAATTGACATCAATTACCATTTATATGACATGATATAGTATAGTATGATGTGATAAGATATAATTTAATATAATGTAATATGATATAGTGTGATATAATATAATAGTATGATTTAGTATAATTAAACAGGCCACTCTGACGTATGTTGTGGATGCCTTAATAGGAACTGTACATTTTTTATTGTAACTTTATGTATGTATTGTGTGAATTAGTCATTGTACCGGGCCACTGGCAACCCTGTAAAAGTAAATAAATAAATAAATAAATAAATCTGACTAAAACCCCCGGGGTGTTCCTTCTTCCACCTGCCGAGTGCCAAGGGCAAGGTTGAGCCATCTTCCTCGGCACCCGGCGAAAGATAAAAAAGACCCTAATATTTTTCTTATTTTATACGAAATGTCTTCTTCTATTAATTCTCCAAACTTCATATTACATTATGTATAACATAATTGAAAACCTTTACGCGTGCTACACGGATTCAAGAAATAAACAGTGTGCGATAATAAAGACTTACTTTATAGGTAAATGCTGCAGTACGTGGATTCTATGGGATTTCTCTCGAATTCTCTAAAATTCCTCACATTGTAACAAGTAGAAATGATCCGCAGAAATGCGGCGCACATATTGTGCATCTTTCGTAAAGTAATCTCAATTGAGTTTTTTACAAATGTAATCTTTGTATTTGCAACTGTTGTGTTTACCTATATTTTATGTAATTTTGTAAGATTCATAATCCTCTATACATTCCAAGAACGACTGTATCTAGTAAAAGGTAAGAAGACAAGTGAATGACAGTCACTGAGTCATGCCGGCCTATCACTACTAAAACTATTCATATTTAAAATAACATATTACATATTTTAATACTTTATTGTCTAATGAGCTTAGAAATCTAAATTCGAAATATCAAATGCTGCCCATAAGTTAGCTACCATTCTGAATTTAAGTTTTTTGTCGGTATGTCCGATATCTTCTTTGGCTATTCAAAGGAATTGTAACATATTTGATCTTCTATTGCTTTTCTTAGGTAATTTATTTCCTAAAATTGGTAGAAAACGACCTAAATCGATTATTACGATTATAATATAATACGTAATATCTTTTGCTATTAACTTAAAAATATCGATCGTGGGATGAAAATGGAAAAAAAAAACAAAGTTGTAGATATTTAAATTCACGACTAATATGTTTAACATTTTTCAAAAAATATTGAAAATGAAGTAAATTTGAACAAACATTTCAATTTAATGTATAAATTCAATTTAAAATTAAGTGGTATATTTGGGAGATATATGTATGTGATCATAATTTAACACGCTTCGACAAATACAATAAATTGATATTTAGATGTAGAAGGAAAATATAACATTATGTCATATTTCAACTACTATAAATAGTACACTTACTTTAAGATAAACATAATAAAAGCTAGATTCTATATTATATGAATGCATCCTTGTTATAGAGCAAGTTAAACATTGATTAAACTTATTTATTAAAAGATATAGGAAGAGGTAATTTATATTCATAATAGAATGTATTTTCTAATAATCATAAGACTCTTTGATCATATATGTATATTCCATCTTCAGTAATACGGCTTCCGGACTATATTCTTATAGTAATGTACTGTACTCGTAATTATACGAAAAAGGAGGAACATTAGTAGTTGATCTTTGGAAATTTACACAGATTTTTTAATGATATTCAGAGTCCTATAGCCGTTAGAATCCTAATAGCTTTTTTTAATGTTCCTTACCTAAAGGGTCCAAACCCATTACGTTAGAAACCCTGTCCGGCCTCGGTGTGTCTAATATCAGCTTTCAATATGTAAACACAATACATATTGTAATATCTGTAGATTATATTATGTTGATATTGTATTACAATCGATCACCACAAAGCTCTGTGTAAGTAATATTTATACGAGTGGTTAATCCTATTAATTAGGCACACTGGACCAATTATTCTTTAAATAAATTGTAACTTTTTAAAATAATATCTCGCGTCATGCTATATCACTTTTGTAGTGAGCAAAAATACGTTACTGGCTGAATCCACTATTTAACTTTAATTATTTAAAAAAAAAAACATATCGAGGGGTGAAAGACAATTTGGTTTAAGCGACAATTTTTGGTGATATAGTAATATATATTTTATCGGAATCAGCATTTCTTACCGATTCCAAAGATAAAAAAAAAAAAAAAATCAAAAAATGTCGCTCAAACCAAATTGCCTTTCACCCTTCGATATGTAGTTCGAGAACGGTGATCAGCTTCTCTTTTGTGTGTGTTTGTATATACGGAAAGTGTTAGTTGTGTGGTTTAATAAGAAATAATAGCATAAATACTATTATCATTGTAAAATAAATTACAAGTAATTTGTTTTTATTGTAAAATTATTAAAAAAACGTGAACAAAGCGCTCGCGCGTGAACCAAGGCGCTCCCATCATTTTTATCATTTTGCTTGAAAACTTTAATAAAGTGGATACACAGGACGACGCGTCTGAATTATTATATTTTTATGCACGGGATTGTGTTTTTAATATTCTCACGTACAGCAAGCGGTTTGCTATAGCAGATCTCATGGGACAATTCCACCAGATTTAATTACCACCAAAAGGGACGATAAAGAAGCCAAAAAGCTAAATCTATTACGTTAACAAGAAATAAAAAAAGTATATATATTGAACTGTATGTATTGTTGCGGAATATGACCTTTTTATCTATCTATCTATCTTTATTATGGTTAAAAAACTTTGTAATAAAAAATACAAATAGTTTTATTTATGTGTGAAATAGATTGGAACATTACCTCTTTATCTCCTTACAAACTACTATAATTTTCAAAAAATCCTATAACGCAATCATGTAGTTTCATCGACTTATTTTTGTATTTTAAATACTACTTTCTTAAATAACAATAGAAGTAAAAACAACTTTCGCCTTTGTTATGAAGAAAACGGAAAAATCGAATGTTTGTTAAAAAGGAAGAATCCGCTGTATCTGTAATAATTATATTATGTGTACCGAACGAAGCAAATTCAACTGCCATTAATAAAATTGAATTAGTCGCTCGTTCCCGTTCACAATAGCCCTCCACATGACGAACACAAAGCAATGTAATCCGTAGAAATTCTTAAAAAGAACCAAAACTTTCACCGTTCAATAAACACACATAATATAGGTACTAGCTGTCCCGGCAGACCTTGTTCTGCCCTAATTCTCTAAAATAAAGTTACATTGTTGTTTTTTTTTAATTATAGCTGCCCCGTCAGATTTCATTCTGCCAAAAGTTATTGGCCTGTCGCAGGCTAATAGAAATAAAATTGCATTGAAAGACCTAAATCATATCTAAGGTAATGATATTTTAATTATAAACTAGCTGACCCGGCGAACTTTGTTCCGCCTAAGAGGCAATAAATAAGCAGATTTTATTTTAATTAATTTTTTATTACATTTATTTTAATTTTTGCATTTTTCAGGCAATTTTTCTCTCCGTAATAACCTTCCTCAGACTTCATCAAACACAACAAAAAAGAAATCAGCCAAATCGGTTCAGCCGTTCTCGAGTTTTCGCTTATCAACACATTTAGCGATTCATTTTTATATTTTAGATAATACATGTTATTTTTTGTTTGATTGCTTGGAGTATAAATTATGATTCTCATTAATGACAAGCAACCTCTAATCAACTTGAAGGCATACCAAAGACAATCCTAACGCACTTTTATTTTGTTTTGATTGATATCATATGTTTGACAGCTGGGGACAGAGTGGTTTGAATGGGAAAAGAAAATTGTTGTTTTTACTATTTTTCTCGTATTTTTTACGTTTTTCACTCCATAAGAACCTTCCACAGACTTCATTACATTATTCACAACAAAAAAGGAATCAACCAAACCGATTAAGCCGTTTTCGAGTTATGCACTTAGCAACACATTTTGCGATTCATTTCTATGTATAGATTTAACTTTAGTTCCTCAAAAATACATAAAAATGTGCACAACATATGTATATATGTAGCTTTTTATACTATATATAATGAGTACTGTAATATACAATTTTACTCTCAATATTTATGAAGGTTTCTTACATAGTCTGTTATTACAGTCTGTGGTGTCCTATTGGATAAGAGACCGGTACGCGCACGGATGCGCGGCGACCTAAATGGTTATAGGTTTGAATCCCAACAAACACCTCCGGGTTTTTCCATATTAAATATGGATTTAGCCACCACATGCTCACAAGTGAAGGAAAGCAACGCGAGAAAACCCGCATGGGATCTAACAGAAATGTCCTGTGTAAATGTCCTGAGGACGACGATCAGTTGCGCTACTGGTCAAGTTGGGCACGATATATAAGCGCAAAGTGGACACAGCAACCAATATATCTCTACTAACCACGAAAAGAATACAGGGTGACGATCTATTTTTATTATTACAACATATCCATGCGAATGAATAGGTATATTTTACGTTCACAGATATGTTTTTGCTTACAAAAATGTAAGCGACATGTCTCCAAAATTAAGTGACAGGCTATTACTAACTTACCTTGTAAATGTTTACTGAAATAGAAAGAAATATAAATCCCTTCAGTAAAATATAGTTGTTTGCGAAGAAAAATATATTTCGTAAGCAAAATGTCTTAGTTGTTTGCAAAACTAGAAATTAAAATAAATAAATTTCTTTTGTTGGTATACTAAAGGTTGGGCTTTATTATAAGACACTATTATAAGACATATAACATTTACTGCTCTCTTTAAGATCTCGCTTTTGAATAAGATTTTTCGTTGAAACTTATTATAAAGTAATAAACTGATATTGTTTGTCTGTATTGTGAATCTATAAGTTTTGTTTTTATGCATCTTTAATACAAATGTTTTTTTAAATAACCTGTTTTTTCTTTGCTACATATCTTTCTTCATTACAAAGGATGATAAAAATTCAGAGGACCTAGTACAAAATGCTGATGTTCAAATGTAGGCCTATGCGTATTTGCTAACAGTTAACTATTGTAAGACCAGTTACGATCAAGGATTCCGCTCAACACACTTTCGCATACTCTCTGGCGCAGGATAGCGAGCGGTGGGACTTGGTCCAGACGATCGGACACGACCTCTCCTGCATGCAGTGGCGTCGGCCATGCTGGCAGAGCATGAAGACTAAAGGGTCGTGGTATGCTTCTATCAAGAAGAAGATCACCGAGTGAAATTGCCGGAAAACTAACCCCAGTCCAATATCTAGGAGTAAGGGTGCTAGCAACCGCCCTAGTCCTATCTGATCAATCTGTTCCAGACCGTTTGGCTGATGCCTGGCAGTTAGCAACCCTCGAAATGTCCACGGAGTGGGTTGACGTGCTCCGCCCAATAGCAATATGCTGTGGTGGGAAAGACTTTTGTCCTCCTACAGTATAGCGCCTAGCGAGCGCAGTATAACGTTGTTATGGAGAATCAAACGGGACCCACAGTTTCTATCCATATGCAACAATAGTCACCTTGGGCTATTTAACCGGCACAAGTCTGACACACTTCGGTCACGCTAACCTTGTGTGCGACCTGGTCGGCCCGTCAAGTATTTTCCCCCGGTAAAAAAAGGTCAGTTATGATCGGTGACTTTTTGTGAAATCTGGATTAAATATAACCTGCCATAATCACTACATTTATCAAGTTCATCGGTGCTTATACGAGATTATCGGAAAATAACTAGCACTCGCCTATGATAGATCCGAATCCTTTCTTCTTCTCTTATGTCGATATGTAATCCATTAAGAGTGGAGGGTTGGTTCGTCATACAGATGTAAATATGTAACTATCGTTGATACAGCCCTATTGAATACTTTAATTATTTTGTAAGAACAGACATCAGTACTAAAGAGAAGCTAGAGTAAGTACAATGTGGTGTGTTTCACCCTGCATCCACACGTATTGTTTTTAGCACTAATGTAACCCCACTTATTTTACTCTATAGCTTATCGTCTGAACTCAAAGTCCATTCAAAGATTTTCAGAACGACTGACGGTATCCGTCGTAGGCTAACATATCTAATAAAACGTTTTCAGGTGGCGCGGGTAAAGTGAACGCTACAATTTACCTTAGTGTTTCTCGTAAACCTTCAGTATCTTTTAAGATGATTTTCTTATTCTTGAGGCTTATCCAAGGCACAACAAATATTTTCGCACGTGAATTTATATCAGAAGACAAATTGATTGGAGTTCGATCAAGACACGTGTTACTACGTGTGCTGCCTGACATTATACACTTACCAATTAAAATACAGATGTGTTGTCTATTATTTTTTCTTTTTAGTAAACCTGAGTGAAGTATCATGATTTCTTTTCTTTCTATGACTATATTTTAATTTGCTCACCGGTGGAGGAAAGCATCGTGAGGAAGCCCGCATGACATCTAATAAAAATGACATGTGTAAGTGCCTTGAGAACGGCGATCAGCTGCGCTACTGGTCACGTTGGGCACGACATATAAGCTCAAAAGTAGATACATCTACTAATGTATTTCTGCTCACCCTGTAAGGGATATAGCGTGATTATATAATATTATTATCTTAATATATGGTTTTATATGTTTTTTGTACTAAATATGTTCAACTTCTGAACACAAGTAATTTTTATAAAACGCAATGACGAATGTTAGCAAACGTAATAATGAAAGTTGAAATGACTTCCAAGATGACTTATGCATTTTACATCAATTTGTAATCAGACTATAAACTTTGGGCCTTATTATAATTATTTGATATTTTATTCCTTGTAAAAAATAGAGCTACTACTTGAAAACTTCCTAAGTAATATATATTTTTTTTCTTTTTTTTTTACAATGGCACGACATGGTGACTACAGAGTACCTGATGGTAAGTACAGTGTAGTCCAAACCGAAAGCGACTATTAAAGGATGAAAATCCATTGATAGTCTACATGGTCAGGTCGGCCCTCGTATATCACGACTGAAGGTCTCTAGGTATATGAGCTACTGGATATACACAAGCTGATCCCGAAACGCGACAACCCGAAACTGGTCACTATGACGGGCTTTACACCCATGTACTGTGGTCGCGATCCAGACGGGCACCGACGCCCTACCACCTCGCTGCTGCTCGTTTAGCACCACCCAGGAGTCACGTGTAGGGAAACTAGGGTAAAGCCTACGGAAAAATATCTAATATCTATATGAATGTAGATATGTAAGTTGTAGATATACTTACAAGTGACTGAAATTTATAATTATATTCGGGAATGCAGTATATTTTCAGAAGATATTACCTTTATAATATAATTTCGTTGTCAATAGGGCAGTAAAATAGATTGCAAAGTGCACATTTCTACAAAGAGACAATAGTACACCTACGCTAGAACAAAGCACGCAACAAAACGGCGCACCGTTTGTCGTAAAACAGTATTTTATTGTGATATAAACAGGGCTCCAGCAGACTTTCATTGACGCGTCGGTTCTCGACCTTTCGTAGTAATGAGGAGTTTTATGCCCGTGCCGACATGAGTATGCGAGTAAACGGAAAAGGCTCGCGGTGATCCTGGAAAATTGGAAAACAATGTCTGCATAAAACAGGCCGGGGTAAACATTTGAATCTTTCATGTATGTAACATAAAAATCACGTCACATCTCCCTTTGTACCTGATCTTTTATTGAAAAGAGGCAACAAATAACTTTTCATTAAAAACGATTTAAAAATATGTATGAATATCATCATGAGCCTTTAGCATTAAGGCTGAAATTTATAAACACAACTTTAAGTTTGCTTACAATTTACTAAAACATTACTATTTATATTACTCAATGACTGTCAAAGAAATTGATAAGTCATCGATTTTGCTAACATTGGCTCTACGAATACTATGGTTACACTCAAGTTCATTTCAGTTCTCGTATTATATATTTAGTTTTTTGTCAAACTGATTTTATTTTTTGAGAACTTTGCTAAGCTTAGTCGAAATAGCGTCTATAAAACTCAGCTTAACAGTAGAGGTAAATCAGTGGCTAGCTTTAAGCTTTAAGCTTATACTAATGTATAAACTACTTTTCTTAACTGAATATACATAATTCTTAAATATTAAATCTAGCGGCATATAAGTTGGAATCTGTAGGAAACAGTGGGAGTTTTTTACACGTCAAAATATACATTAACATGTCTAAGATTGACTTAAAAGCGTAATATGATCTAGATAGATTTTTTTTTGGTGGTAGGTCGATTTCCCGAACTGTGTCATGGCCACAGTACACAAATATAAAGACCGTCATAGTGACACGCTTTGGCCTGTTGCGTTTCGGGATTAGCTTGTGTATATACAGTAACTCGTGTGGGCCGATATGTCGACGAAGACTATCAACGGATTTTCATTCTTTGATGGTCGCTTTCGTTTTTGAACTACACTGTACTTACCATCAGGTGCATTGCAGACAATACGTCGAGCCAGTGTAAAAAAAAATATATGAAAAAAATCTTTCTATTACATTTGTGCAGGCCGACATAATCATTGCGATTATCGATAAATTTTACATTGCTGTTAATACTCGTAGTCATTTCTTGGACTGCTTCATGCTTACCATTAGGTGTGATGCGGTTACTTTGCTCAGTCAGGTATATAAAACTTGCATCTAGGTATAATATAACAATATTATTTGGTTCATCAACGAGTCTTTTGTATTCAAACAATCTTCCTAAACTGAAGCGCATGCGTAGCTTGGTAATGGCTAACATGTCCTTTGAATATGACCGGCCTTTCATACACGTAGCATAATGTATTTTGCTTCTATTCTTATCTACATGGGGCTCTGTACCAGGGATGTTACGGAGCTTCGACTCCGACTCCGATAAGTCGGAACTTCCAATTGTTATTACACCTACGGTTCCGACTTCGGCTCCGAAACTTTTTAATCGGAGGTATTCATCGGAGGTCACCACCACTGTTGTAGTCAATTCATTTGTTTTCATTTTATATGTTGTTGAAACATAATATCAATATCATAAGACATTTTAAAAATTTAGATTAAAAAATTTTGATTAAAATTATTATATTTAAAACTAAATGTACATTTAAATTTATTACTAAAAGTTTTTTTTTATTTTACATTAAATTAAGTAAAATACAAATTAACACAAAAACAACCCTGGAGCAAATTTGATTTAATTTGTTCACTGTTAATGGGAAAATGTTAATAAGAAACACAGCAATTTATATTGTCTGTGTATTTGTAAATATATCACTTTCAAATATAAAAGATTCACTGAATAATGTTTTTATTTGTCCCTTAATAAAACTATTTTATTCTGCCGTCACTTGTGACTGACATTGCCTCCGACTCCGATTCCGACTTCGGTTCCGACTCCGATAAATCAAATTTAAAAACTCCGACTCCGACTTCGGTTCCGATAAAGCTGCCTCCGTTACATCCCTACTCTGTACCCTCCCGTCCCCAAGATGTGACGTCTGAAGGTTGAACGTGTGAAGGCTAAGCTTTTTTGCAGGGCTACGATTTCTCTAAAATTATTACTAGATTTGACTTTAAGTCTCAGCGTTTTATTGCGATTGCTAGAGTTTTTATTGATAGAACAACTCAATTATTGTATGAATGGTTTTTGTTTATTCTTATTTTTTGTGGACTTTCTATATATTACCAATAATACCCGTAATATAATGTAATAAATATATATGTTGTTATGAATTAAATGTTTTGTTATATTTTTTTAGTAAATACAATACAGTAAGAAATGTGCACAAAAAGTAGAGTGAAAATGTGTTGTTTTACTGTAAAAACCTAAATACTTATTAATTTTCAATTAATTCTTATTTATTAATAATTTATTGATCAATAAGTTTATTTAATGGTTTCTTATAAAAGCTCTCATTATATTATAGTTGTGAACTAAGAAATTATAATTAGCTCTAAATAAACAAATGGTAAATATAGACAACTGCTATTTCCTCAATAAAAGAAATAGAAATATAAATCTAGGTTACACTCATCATGTGTTTCCAGAAGACTAACACATGTACATCACAGAGTCCGGATGAAATGACAAGCTGCGTTTAGAATGACAATTATTTTCGCTAATGCCCCACATAGCCCATACGCGTTCTACATTTCTTCAGTGATTTTTTGCCATAGCAACGCACGTTTAGTTGTGAAAAAAATCTACGTATTGCCAATTTATTTTTATTCTGCTTTGTCATCCGTTGCTGACGAAAGTTTGGTTGTCTTAAATACGTATACTGGTAACGACATGAAAAATTTGGCACACGTATCGTCGCTAATAAGAGTAATTACGTTTGTACATTTATTCGTTTAAAGCAGTGATTCCCAAAGTGGTCTATATCAACCCCTAGGGGTCTATGACAACCTGCAAGGGGTCTACGTCAGCGAAAAAAAATTTGGGGGTCCATGAAATGAAAATGGGGGACCACGATACCACTATCGTGAGATTTGAGATCCACATCTCAACACATACACTGATAGTACCTATTTATTTACATCATACTATCTTATAATATCAAAACATATACATTATTTATAAAAGTACCTATGAAGTAAAAAAAAAATTATATATGTGTTAGCGCCAGTGAATAGTCGCACTGACTATCTCTAGCGCCATGGCATAGAAACACGAAGGACAGGGAGTAAAGGGGAAGACGGGGAGGGGAAATGGCTGCTTTAAATTGACACGTCACACGGCGCGGGAACACACTTTGGGCCAAATAGCTTTAAGTTTTTAACACTAAACTTTACTACAGTTAGAAATTTATAGGAAACCAATATCAGGTAAGTAGGGGGCCTACCAACCACCCAAAAACATGGCAAGGGGTCTACGACACAAAAAAGTTTGAGGAACTCTGGTTAAAGAGTACCAGTACAAAGATTAAAGTAATTGATTTAAGTAAGATTTTTGTATGATATATACAAAATGTATTTCAAACTAGCATTATAGGTTATTTAACATCACCAAACTCATACCAGAAAGATTAAGTTTCATAAAAATATTTTTGTTAAACCCTTTATCAGATCACATTACACTGGTCACACTACAAACACATTAAGGGCGGCTTGCACTAACGAATTAATCTAGTTTAAGCTTGTATAAAACGCTAATTAATTGAATTGGTTTCATTCCATCATAATGATGATTTTAGTTTAAGAGTTGTTACATCTAGATGTTGATTTAGTGCTAGACAATAAATACAGATCAGCGTTAAATAGCATTTTATATAACTCTAAACTAGATTTAATTTGTTAGTGCAAGCCGCCTTTAGTGTTATATGTGAAAGTTTGTTTTTTGCTCGTTATTCTCCACGCCTAATTGGCTAAAGAGATTTAGATAACATTAAAGTAATGCCATTATACTTTAGTATATATAACTCAAGTATTCTGAGTGGGATCGAGTAATTAGAAGTTTACGAACACGAATAATTTTTTTTCAAAATGTCTCCTGTTCGTACGTATTAAGGCTCATGACGTACTGCAAATCTTTACAGCATGGGCCTTATTACGGATTTTCTACAAATTTTGCAATAATTATGATTATACATACACATTTAGGCGGGCGGGAAAAACCCGCGGAATAGTGGCACAAAAATAAAAAAAACGTTATAAGGTAGGCCTTAGAGTTTTTCGCCTATACAAAGTATATTATCTGGGTAGCAAAACTGAATACAATTTTCTATTGAACTACTATATCGCGTAGAGCTTAATAACTATAGTCTGTTACTATAAAAATAATTGAAGAGGAAAAAAACAAATACGTCACGCACGACGTTATTCTTGTAGTTACGTTGTTTTCGAGTCGACGTGATTGCCAGTGAGAGCCAAGAATGTAATACACATAACGGGTTCACGAACGCGGTATCAACTCATAAAACACGCAAATTATGTTTTATAAATGTGCACCACAACATCTATTTGTAGTTCAATAAGTAAATAAACGTTTCACTGTGTACAACTACATACGAGCAAAATGTTAATAATACAACCTCAATTGCTACAAATCTGTATATATGTATAAATTCACTTGTCCTGACTGACATACCATCGTATGCATGCAGCATTAACTACTGAAGCAAGAAACATGATATTATTACACCGGGTTCGATTTATGGCTTAAGGGGGTGAAATACGGTTTGAAAATTTGATTTTAAATCTTTCACTTTTGAAGTACTAAGAAAACCGGTATTTATATTGTTTATTATAAATACAAAATATATGTTTCGACAATTTTGGAAAATTAACCCCCATAAGATGTAAGATGAAGGTTGCAACTTAGTTAAAAAATTAATCAATTTTGAAATAAGCACCATGAAAATTGATATTTAGCTTTTTGGTAAAAAAAAAAGAGGACGAGTTTTGTCGCTTTTGAAAAATCAATCTCCCCTAGGTACATTATTTATTTTCAGACAAGACCGAGTCACCACAGCTACCGATGTTCAAGTACGTTATTTAGCCATGGTCATAGGAAAACTTACGCTGCCGCGTTTTTAAATTTGAAAATTACTAAACAGAAGGCAGAGCCTCTACCAAAAGAGCCAAGAGGCGATTCATATTAACATATTACATAATGTACCAACAATATATATAAATTATAGCTAAATAAAACAAATATTAAATATTACTCACTGTACGCTCAATAATTGTAAGTATTACTTAATTAAATTCCCAAATAAACAGCAACAATTTACAAATACTTTTAACATAAAATTGGGTAAAATATTTATTCAATAAACAAAGTGGATCAGTTACGAATTCAGTTAATTCTGTATTTCAACCACTCGCGGTGAATAAACACAATAGATAATTATTTAAATCATTAACTTGAATGTAGTTTTTTTATTTTGCAATTAGTATTTAAATTATGTAAGTTACAATATTTTATACCAGTGTATCGATGAGTTTACTCGTGGCTGGACAGACAACACGGCGCGCTCTCCTTACGGCTCACCCAGATCCTCATGGGTCACGGTAGTTTTGGCAGTCACCGGTGGCGGGTGTCCGGAGGACACGGAGCTGACGGCGGAATTGCACGAGTGCGGGAGTCCCGAGGACACGACGCAACACACGCTTGAGGTGTGCTCAGCCTGGGCTGATAAAAGGAAGGTCCTTCAGGACCGCATTGGGGACGACCTCTCGCTTCCAGCGGTGGTAAAAGACATGGTCGGCAGTGAAGAGGCATGGCGAGGAGTCACAGCCTTCTGCGAGGTTGTGATGAAGCAGAAGGAGGCCGCCGAAAGGGTCAGAAAGCGAACATCTTCTTTGGCTATTCGGCGGCCAAGGCACTGTCGCCGGAGGGATGCGTTCGCTCAGAGCGAGCGCGATATTCCCCGGTGACAATAGCCAGGCAGTAGAGTTGAGGGAGTCTGCTGTCCGGATAAGAGGGAGGCGTTGTGCAGTGTCCGGCGCGCTGCCTGTGAGATAGGTATTGGAGGGGTGGGCTCTTTAACCTTTCCCCTCCCAGGGAGGCAGCCTCGACAAGGCATTTCGCTCTCCGGGCGTCTGGATGAATTTGGTTTCCCAGGCTCGGGTGGAGCGATTAGAGGGACACCCCGGGGGCTTTAGTCAGTAAGAGTCTGATACACCGAGGTTGCTGCCCTCACAGCGGCCCTGATGGTCCTATGCAGGATTTTCCCTCGAGACACCAAAAAAAAAGTGTATTGATGAGTTTACATCAAAAGAACTGATTTTCTCACTTATGGACGCTTATTATAGTTTCTATACTAAGAATGACAAGCAATAAATTTGCAATTAGAGTAATTTTTTCGATCACAGCACCCATCGAATATAATAAATAATTTTTTCAAGGAATCTATGATTGTCAGAATATTGTGGTTGTGTGAGCACTTAAAGTGTAGAATATATTCGTTAAAAATATGATGAAATTTTACTTACCACGTAGTTCTAAATGCCCCATGACCATCAAATAGTAACTTAGGAATTAATTAATTTTGTTTCAAAAGAAAACGTTACATGTCTATAAAAGCATTTAAAATTCGTTGATGTATAAAATAATTATGTTCAATATACTGAAATATTTCAACTTAAATTATTCCATATTTATCATATACAATTTTACATTCGACGATATTTTAGGGCTAGTTTTTGTAAATAAATAGACGAAGTTAATTTGACTTTTGATTATCTGTCTGGACATAGATATTAATGCCTACCCCTGCGGCTCAACGATCAAAATTCCTGATTGAGGTCAAGATAGTCTTGTTTCTAAACATTATGACTAAAATAGTTTAAAATAGTCTGATTTATTATAAAATAAAGCGATTTTTATACTAAACGCAGCTTTTTTTTTTTTACTTGGGAAAATCCTCATAGGACCGTCCCGGCCACGAAGGGGGTAGCAGCTGGGGTGTACCGGACTTTTACCAGGTAAAAACCCCACGGTGGCTACTTCTGCGATTTAGTGTGGACTGCGGGTCTTGTAATCAATTTGCCGCAGCAAGGGAAAGCAGCTACTGTTACCTAAAACGAGTGCATCTCTAGAAATATTACTGTCGTGCCATCTACTTTAAATAAGAAGACAAAAATAACTAGATATAAATAATCAATTTAGAATTTGGCGTTACATACTAAGAGGGTTAACAACCCAACTTATATGTGGAAAAATAAATTAAGCTTATAAATAAATAGAATACAAATATCAATAAAATAAAAACAAAGTAGTTACTGTTTCATATAATCGTGAAGTTGAAAATTGACAGAAGACAGCGGCGTTGCACAGAAAAAACCTGTAATCTGCTATAAAAAAAAACGTCGCTACTTTATGTTAATTTTACTTTGAAGACAACAAAATATCAGAAAAAATGAGCTGGGTATAGGTATATATAGGTATAGGTATATAATGATGACAAATAATCATTTTATTATTTAAATATAAATTATTAGATACAGCCACTAATGTATCTCTGGTCATCACGAAAGGGATATTGTGTGACGATATGTTATTATTATTATATTATAAATAGGAATTAAGACCTTTTGCTAAATATTATTCTAAGTAAGCTATGTATCGGAATTAAATGCAAACAACTGCTTGTACGTATAAGCCCGAACGAGATCGTTAATTAACTACAGTATGAAGTAGCAAATTCTCCACGCTCTGTATAAAAACCTTTCTCAGGATATTCTTCAGTATTTTATTTCGAATGTCGAATCACAAAGACATAGGAGAAGCAAAATTTGGCATAAGTATAATAATGTTATTTCTGAATCTATGCACCTACCATAACATATTAGAATATTTTTTAAAACAAGTACTCCACGTACATTTATCTGTGCTTAAGCTCTTAAAACTTATGAACCATTTATCTCATATAACTCTTACCACATGCTTTTTAGATTCAGAATAAGATTTAAACTTGTTGGTTACCAGATTTATTTGAGCCACGTATTTTTGTCAACTTTCTTTATAGTGACACTATTCTTTGGCCGGGACAGGCCTTTACAACTAAACCAGGCTTGGTGAGCGAACGCAGAACGCGCTCAGCCAGCAAATTTATGGGTTGGGTGGCTACGCAAGGATACCCCTGTGAGTACGGACCTCGACTTGGGCGGCCGGCCAGTGAAACGAACCTAACGGTGGTCTACTGGCGTTACAGAAGCGACTACCTTGACAAGAAACGCCGAAAGAAACTCAAGGCTGCGTCGGAGATTGTCAGGCTAATTAGTATTCCTATATATAAATACTTATCTACATTGGACATTTATTGTACAAATTTAATAATGTTTATGTTTTGTAAGTCAAATTGAATACACGAAACTACGAAGCAATGGCTCTAAATAAGCACAGTAGTAATTCAGCAGAGCACCGACTATTGAGGAACTAATGTTATACAAACGGCTTCCTGAATACGGCGCCGGTAATGAATGCAGGCTGAAGCCCCGCCAACGAGCTATGACCGGCCGCCATTAAACCTAAAGGTGTAGTTAAAACGGTTAGAAGAGGTATAAATGCTCGTTAAGTTGTATTTTAGTGCAATTTTAAAGTATGTGCCTTGACCTGATTCCAAATTGGTAAGTTTAAACCAGAAACCATTATTTGTACGTTTAAACATGTAATAAAAATTCTATAAAATTTCTCATTTTCTTCTAATACTGTATTTTTTTAATAACTTTCAAACGTATTGACTGCGGTCACATCATATTGGTCTACATATACCACAACTACTCCTTCCCCTCCCAGAGAGTTAGCCTCAACGAAGCTTCCTGTTCCTTGGACGTCTGGATGAATTTGGCTTCCTAGGCCCGAGTGGAGCAATTAGAGGGACACCCCGGGGGTTTTTAGTCAGTAGGAGTCTGACACACCGGGGTCACTGCCCTTACAGCGTCCCTGATGGTCTTCTTCTTCTTCTTCTCCCAGGTTACCAAAAAAAAATCATTACGAAAGCATTTCAAGTTTGTAACTTGAACCTACCTGTAGTAGATAGGAAAAAATGTGAAAGCTCTGATGACTTAATAGTTGAATAAATGAAAATCCCGGGAACTGAGACTGAGATTACGCTATGATAACATGACCCGTGCGAAAGAAATGAACATAATAACAGACAAATCAAAATATAACGGGCAAATGGAATGATGCGACACGAGTCTATAGGAGACTCTGCCTAAACTATGTAATTAAGTGAAATGCAAATGAAGCACTTTATGACCAGAACCGTCATTAATCACAGTTGGAAGTAAAAAAATACCTACGTAAAGGTTCATTACCTATAAGGGAAAGTTGTTTCCGAACTAGCCTGGAACAAGTGAGATTTGACCGGGGATCACCTGGATCTAACTACCGGCTAACTAATCCGTTGGAAAAGTTCCGGCTTTCATTACGATCGGGTGCACGGAATACGTGCGGCGAGTTTGCTCGTGAAGGATTTTTGTTCCTGTTCCGCTTTAGTGTGAACTGTTATTATATGTCTTTTTATTTGTAAAGGTTTTTGTAAAACGCTAAAAGCTGGGAATAGTGTTCACCTTTCTCTACACAGTACTATTAAAACTATATACATGAGACAGTCAGTCAATTTTGCAAAAGAAAAAAAAAATTTTTAATTACTCTACAAAAACTACTCTACTACAAAAACTCTCCGTCCCTATTTATACGAAGTTTCATGTGTTGAAGTTAATTTTTAAAATATTTTTTCTAGCCCTTCACAGACAGCTCCTCAACAGCCTGCTCGAACACAGTTAGATTTGGCGATATGTAATTGAGGAGTATTTGTGTTTAAAAACCCTTCAAAATTTAAAGTCAGTTCTAAACATTGGCGTATGCTCAATCCTTATTTAATGTCCTTCCGCCACCAGGGTCTAAAACTCTTTTGACGACACTTTCTTTCCTTTTTGTCTTAGTTCATTCGGTGTATGTTTATTCATAATGAAGCATTCGTTTCGAACGAAATCTAAATTAAATGCGATAGAGAAGTATTTTATATTACCATTGCCGCATAATGGATAGCTGTAAGCAATACAATTGTTATAAAGGTACATTTGGCAACACACCAAACGTAAGCGACAAGGCAAACAGACAGATCATTTACTCAGCGGAAATTTTACGTGTCGGGCTATTAACAACATTTTATTCACCATAACTGACGTTTAAGATCCAGTGACAGCCTTTAAAATATTATTCAGGAAGTTAGCCTTATTGTCTATTTTACTTTATTCTATAGGTACTAAAATGAACGTCTTATTTGTGTTCACAATAGATTTAGTGCTTTTTATGACAATAAAATTCATAAATATAAATATTATTATCTAAAGAAGTAGGAAATATATACAAATTTTAATAATATTATATTTTAGTATTTAAATGCATAGAAAGATTTTCATATGGGTACGAAACAGAAATACTTCTATAGTATAAAGTACTATGTTTTGAATAATTCTAAAACTAATTGTAATTATAAATAAGTAAATAAATGTTTTGATACAGAATTTTTAATACCTTTCTAAAACCAAATCATTGAATGCTATTTATAAGCTATAAAAAAATGAAAAGCAATGGGTTTTTTGTAGCATTAAAGCTGAAAAAAGTAAAAATGAATTTAAGGAATTCCTAATTTCGAGCAAAATAAATTAATTTGATTATAAAGTAGACGACGATGAAGAAGACTTCATTCAGAAATTTAAAATTATTTATGACAAAGTGATATCAAATTTGTTTGACATCCATTATTTAAAGAGTTGAACTTCTGTTTTAATTAATCGATTTGTATAGATGAAACAAAAAACGACTAATTAGACATTCTCGGTGCTTTTGATACGAAAATGAAATTTTATTATTCTCGTGTAAGCAAAGTTTCAATTCAATTTTGTTGTAGTACGGGACTAAATGTGATAAATCTAAAAAATTCAAATATATTTCAAATTTCTTATAACCAAAAGAAAACACACCCACTGTGGCTTACAAGGCATGGACTGGGGATACAAAACCTTTAACATTATCAGTCTCAAATCCAATACGAAATACTGGGCTGCTGTTTCCAGTTGATTTTTCCTCTCAAGAAACAAATCCGGTGATCCGTAACGCTTGTGATTGGATAAAGGGTTCTCTAGAATTTTTTAGAGTGCAGGGCTCGGAGTCTATGCCCGAGAATTATTTATGACGGCATATAGTATTCAAGAAATATGTTCCAGTCGCTAGAAATATTCAAGATGGCTTTATTTGTAAATGGGAAATCGCAATTCGATGCCTACGAACGTATATGAGACGTGAGTCGACGGGATATTTGTGCTCAAATGGAGGGACTTCTAAATGCATTTTACAAGATTTTCTTTTAGATTTAGCTTACATTGTTAAATGTCAAATTGTATAAAAAATATTAATCAGCGTCCCTATCTGATTATTTGTAAAACAACAAGTCCACAAATGTCTTATCTAATGCTCATCTTAGAGGATTCCAGAACCAGGGTGACCCAAGTGATATCGTTACAATGATAATGACTTAATTTAATAAGCTATTCCATAGAAGTAATAATTCATAAAAATTACAACGATATAACAATATGAATGGCAAAATCAATTATACTGATCCAAAAATTATGCTAAATTAATCAGTTTTAAAATGAAAAATTTGAGAGAATTTTCTACCCCCACTTTTCAAACATAACACTTTTAATGGGACCTACCTTTTTCTTATAGACTTATTATAGGTGCAAGTCTAGTTGAGTCAATATGATCAAGGTTAAATAAGGGTTTGAGGATGAGACCCCAGTCGTGCTCTCGATGCCGGTAGGTGGAACACCCCGGGGGTTTTACAGTCGGTGCAAGCCCGACATACCGGGGGGCGGCCCTCATCGCTTCCCGAGGTCTGTTAGGAATTTTTCCCGGGTTAACAAAAAAAAGGTTAAATAAGGGTCCGTAGTTTTTTTAATAAAAAAAATCAAATATCTCTTTAAGGTTTTTAATGTTATGTTAGTGATGAAAATTTTACGTTGCTAGCCTACCATTTTTGTGGTAATAGGATCATCAGGGCTGCTGGAAGGGTGGCGACCCCGGTGTGTCAGACTCCTACAGGCTAAAAACCCTCAGAGTCTCCCTTAAATTGACTGATCTGGGGATTTGTATTTTTCCAACGACTGAGCGAGAAAATAGCTTTTACTCTCTGTCTTTGGAATAGGTAAGTGCAAAGAGTCGTTGCCTCAGAACCTCACTATCAGTTCCTTAGAAATTGATGTTGACAATAAGAGTATCACCAACCTCCTGTATTGGCAACAATTCATGCTTGTATATATCCAGTAACTCCTAGAGACTTTCAGTCGTAGTAAATGTGGGGCGACATGACAATGGAGACTATCAACAGATTTTCATCCTTTGGTAGTCACTTTCGTTGTTTGACTACACTGAACTTACTTTCAGGTGCATTGTAGTCATTTTGTCGAGCCAGTGTAAAAGAAATCATACCATCATACAATCAGCCTGGCTTCCATACATGCAAATGGTAGCAAAATTTATTTTCGATATAAATATTTCATGTAGGGTATAATTTGCAAATAACTTTTTAATCTAAAGTTGCAGCCTTTTTTTAACGTTCTACGTCAATAATCCTCAAATTGGTAAGCCGATAAAGTGACCCGTTTTAGACCTATTTTGTCTAGACCTAGAGGTCTATCATAAATATGGTTTACCGTATTCAGTTGATTCGTTTCTGAAATTTTTTGTACTATTCTGTAGTTTAAAAAGAAATACTGAAAACTTGCCAAAGTAAATAATATATGTAGAAAAAACCTATAATTTAGAAAATGTAAGAAGTAATGTTGTTATAGGTAAATTATTACTGGTTTCCTATTTTTACATTTCTTTTATTTGTTACAATTTAAACGACTATATACAAAGAGCTTTTTATCATATTTGCTTCTGTTATAATTTATTATTGTAGGTATATTTAATTGTAGGTTTTCTATTTGTGTTTTGTGTTCCTTAGCTTGATCTATATTTTATTTCGAATTTTTGCAGAACTTTTGCTGATTCGTGTATGATTTACGTATTCGTTTATTATTTTTATGTTGCTCTATGTATACCTAGTTATTAAAAAAAAACAGAGCTTAAAAAAAGAAAGGTTCAGGAGTATTATAATGGTCAGTTATTTACATAATTTTGTAATCTTTCAAAGTCAAAGAGATACTT
Organism: Automeris io; assembly: GCA_036320925.1. Taxonomy (NCBI): domain Eukaryota; kingdom Metazoa; phylum Arthropoda; class Insecta; order Lepidoptera; family Saturniidae; genus Automeris; species Automeris io. Next base: position 4,282,126 of record JAUDJH010000018.1, read on the forward strand.
TCTAATATTTTTTCTTCACTTTTTATAAGACTTTTACATTACCTCAAACAATAGCTATAACATTTTATTGATATTTGAGTTTTGACTTTTTTATTTGTTACAGTACTCTCTTATTTAGGAGTATGATAGGAATGACATTTACGCTTTCCAAGAAACATGGCAAATTAATATTCTGTACTTTGTTTAATATGATTTTTTGAGCCTCGAAAATATTTTATTTGCTGCATGTTAAATATTGCCCAGAGAAATTAAGAAAGAAGTTGAGAAAATTTTCTTATAGCTTAGCACAAACTGAACCACTTCTAGCAGAACGTCACACTTATAGGTGTAACGGTTAACAAGTTATGATTTTACTCCTAAAATTTCGAAAGTTTTTTTGCTTCTGGTTTAAAACGTATTTCATCAAGGTTACAGCGTTTATGCTTTCCAGTGTCGATATAGTCTTTCGTTTTACTCCTCCTTTTAAATATTGCTGGGACGACTGCCAAAGCTAAGATAATATATTAGACTCATTTGTAAAGATGGGGCTTCGTACTGAACTACGTTTAATGTTTATGCAGAAAATATAATTTTCTAAAAGTAAGGAAGAATTTCGAGGACAATCAAAAATACTTTGTACAGATTTAATCATCTATTTATAACATAAAATTTGCATTTTATTTACAAATTCAAATGATTTTACTACATAATATTCACTAAGAATGCATCCTTATAGCTTCATTTCAGAGAATATTATGTTCAAAAATATATTTTTAATTCATGGCATTGTTAGAGGAAGATGTATCAAAGCGTTTGCTAAGTGGCGTGGTTTAACCATATTGATATATCGTCAGATCCGTCTTAAAACAGTATATGCCGGGTGAAGATCAAATTTTCGAGAGCCAACGTTGTCATCCTGGAAAATGCTCTTATGTGTCATTTAACGAAATGTCTATTCCGGTGCTCGGGGTGTGGAATGTGTTCCGAAATCTACATCTGTCGCGCACTAACTCATGTCGCGGACCGCACTAGCTATATTTACGGTCACTTATAAGACATAACTATTGTTGAAAAACATAATAAAGTAGGACATTGGATGTATTATTATTAAGATATCCAACCCACACGCTGAGACACTGACAGTATAACAAAAACTATTAACAAACTACTCAATATATCACTTGTCAAAATTTCACAATTAAAGTATTAGTTGTTTGTGAAAATGTTTCAAATTTAACCATTAGTATAACAAATCGATTATAAAACATAAAAGAAAGATAATATTTTACATGTATATACAAAAGTAAAAATTGATACCAAATACAAATTTCAAATTATTGCAATAACTGCCTCAAAACCAATAAATTCTACAGCTTAACGATAGGTCTATGTAATCAAATATCAAGTCATTTAATATAGAAACACATTATATTTTACTTTGTATTCTGTTTGTATTCCGAATAGTTTTGTAAGTAGTTTAAACCGAGTTTGATATTATTAAACCTTAAATATTTGGACAGGAAAACGGAAAAGTGTGTTAAAAATAATCGGCAAACATTACGCAGGATGCTTTCCAGTTATTTGAAACAGATGGTTGATACGTCATGGGTATTCAAAGTGACATTAGTGGTATGAGAAAATTTTAAGATTTGCCTCAGTGACCAGATGATATCCACCATTTGTTGATGGAATGTGTCCGATCTGAATCTGTGAGATTGGAGTTTGTGAGTGCCTTTGGTCTGAACAGACTAGACGTCGGGAGGCTTAACAAAGTGTTAACAGAACTATTATCTGATGAAACGTCAGCTCTGTTCAGATCAATAGCCCCATATGTCATATGATAGGTATTTCTGTTTTAGGGTACGATGAGGCTGACATACGTACACACGTGAAAATCCCCTAAATAAATAGATTTAAAAGTAGCTTCAGTTACGAAGTATAAGTATGTGCAATTTACGTACACTGGAGTGCAAGATATTATTTCTGCTAGCCAAATACAATAATATATATGGCATGACAGTAAATAAATATATGTTACCTAAACTAATGAATAGTTTGCCTCGCGACATGCAGGACGTATCCCTCCACGCCCCTAATATAAAACAATATTACTGTAGACTAGATCTTCATGATTATATACTATAACAACGCTATACGATTGATTTAAGCTAATCGTATCAACTTTTTAATTAAGTAATCTATTCTTGTAAAATTGTTTGCTCGAATTTACTAGCTGCTCATAAGCCTGACATATGGCTTCGCAGCCTTTATATTGTGAACTAATATTCTTGTATTTTAGAACTGATAGATAAAAAAGTAGATCAAATAATATATTAGCAAAGAAAATTAACGTATCTAATAATGAAAATGATCTATATTCAATGTTTCCTTCGCTTATCTTTCATTATTGATTTAGCTAGCTTAATATTATCCACACGTATAAAATATCAATGTACATCTGTGTCTAGTAATCCTTATTTCATGATAAACATTGTACAAAAGCATTGGCACGCTATCATAAACAATAAATAATGATTGTCTATTTCACTGTCATAATTGATTGGATATCCTCTTATAGCCAGACTAAATAATAATAAACGGAGTAATGGTACTTTGAAATAAACGCGAGTATGCGGGCCACGTCAAAACAATGTCTTTGACGGTTTTGTCTGGGAAACATCAAATTGAACTTTTGTTGAAATTATTTTAAAGTATGCCTGTGGTAGGTAGTTTATTTGATGTAGTAATGCAATTGACGTAAGTTCAAAATACTCATTGATCATCAGAATAAAAATTGTAGACTAAATTTATGAAGTTGAAAACTCAACATTTTCTTAACAAAAATTAAAAAAAATCGCATAACCTGTAATTGCTAATTTTAGCTACTAATCATGCCGGGCAATAGACTTGAGGGAGTCTGCTGCCCGGATGAGAGGGAGGCGGTGCACGGTGTCCGGCGCGCCGCCCGAGAGAGAGGTTTTGGAGGGGTGGGCTTTTACTCCTACCCCTCCCAGAGAGGCAGCCTCAACAAGGCCTTTTATTCCCTGGGCGTCTGCACGAATTTAGTTTCACAGTCCCGGGTGGAGCAAACAGAAGGACACCCCGGGGCTTTTTAGTCAGTAAGAGTCTGACATACCGGGGTCGCTGCCCTCACATAGTCCCTGATGGTCCTATGCGGGATATTCCCCCGGGATACAAAAAAAGCTATTAATCATAATTTTATAATCGTTCCATCAAATACAGTATTTGTTCTACCTGGCTATCATCATGCTGAAATACAATGATATTAAAAAACATGCGAACGAATAATGTCACGTAGGTTTCTGCTAATACCAATGTGTGCAACAGTAAGGCCCCGCATGCTCACTGATGAAAGAAAACATCGTGAAGGAGCCCAGATGACATCTAATAATGATGTAATGTGTAAAAGTTCTGAGAACGGCGATCAGTTTAGCTACTATTACGTTGCGGTGGCGTTCATGTTGGGTACGACATATAATATAAGCGCAAAGTGGATGCCACCACTAATCTACCTCTGCTCACCCCGAAAGAAATATAGCGTGACGATATATAAAAAGCAAAGGCCAAGAATCTGTTTTGCTGCAGAAATCCTAGATAAATAAAATGTTCCATAAAAATCTTTGAGACCGTTAAATCCTTTGCTGAATGCAAATAAAAATGTTTCCCACCTAATATAGGATCCTACAGACTGGCATCTTGCTTTTTTTAAATATGTGTAACGGAAATAGTTTGTTGTTACACAAACCGGCCATTACTATGAAATCGTAAAGGTTTTCGCTCTGAAGAGACTTGAAATAGCTTTATTGATCTCCGTAACTACATCGTTAAGTATTGATGGTACAGTCATAATATTGTCTTCTTCAAATGTATACATTGTTAACTTGAAATTTTCTATGCAATTGAGATGTTTGGCGAGTATTAACCATAATCTCCTAGGATGTAAGGACGTAGGTAAGGGCACAATGGGGCTGATATATTCGCTGGAATAAAAGCCCCTAAATAAAAAATAACATAACCTAAATTACTCTGTTTCGCATTTCTATGAGTAAATATTATTTACTTAAATTATATTATTTAATTATTTTGTTTTTTATATGTGCAAATAAGGAACACATTTTATATGTTTGTTTATTGTATATTTTCTATTAACAAGCGCATCCTCTACTAACTCCTTCTTAGTGCACCTATGAAGGTCTGGCATCGAATACTTTTTAGCATAATGACCACTAGATGTACCCCTTACATGCAAAAATGATTAAATAAACACGATAATAATACATACCTACAAGATAACGTTTGAAAACTAAGAAAAGCTCTATTTAAAAAAAAAGAAAAGGATTTGTAGATCTTTCCATTGTTTTATTCATTAACGTTTTCATAACAAATAGTTTTTCGTAAAATCCTAGTAGATATAATATAAAATTTAAAAGATGGGAACTCCAATTTTATTTCATTGTAATATTTAAAAAATAATAGTAATACTAAATAATATTTCACTCACATTGAATATCCTTTCCGTCACAACGGGCTTCAACAAGGTGATGAAATCTAAGAATTGCCTCAGGATTTTGAACTCTACTTTTTTACATATTATATGCTAAAGCAAACATTAAAATAGTAATCCATTTAACAATACGTACCATTCTGAAATCCTACTAACCTATTAATTTTTATTTAATTTTTACCCATAATTTTTAAACTAATTTATTTTTCCACTACATTATAATATATCTTATCAGATACTTTACACTTAAATTAGAATACTGCCGCGATATCATACCTACATATGCATTTAGGTATACTCACATTACGCCCAAAGAACGAACACAAACACCCGAATTCCGTGTTCAAATGTTTATTTGTCCTTAAATTTTTGCTCCGACCGGAAATTGAATTCAAGTTCCTCATCGAAAAACGCAGAAATTGTAATGACAAAAGCTTCAAGTCACTGCATATACATATTATTTAGACATCCATCATATATAAAGGTACTTAATGTTTAAAATATATTTAATTTATAAAGACAAAGTAAAAACTATGTACTAAGCTTTCGTCAACGGGAGTGGGCACAAATACCCTTAATATTAGGTCCTTACATATGAAATTGGCGTTTTTCGTACTGGCCACTTTAATCACAAATTTCTCCTCTTTGGTAAGGAATTCCAAATTCAAATTTGTACAGCTATAGACTCATATATTTGTGCTTCGATGATCGTCATTCATTTGTTTTTTTCTTCTGTTTTTTTCTGTTTGCGTCACTCATTTTACAAAATGGAAAACTTAAAATATCGCATTATTTACGAGTACGAGTTCCGCCGTGGCACTAGTGCTGCGGAAACAACTCGAAGGGTGAATGATGTGTATGGCGGTCGTGTTGCAAAAGAAAACACAGTTCGTTTTTGGTTCCAACGTTTTCGTTCTGGAAATTTCGACCTGCAGAACAAGCCCCGTGGACGGCCTGAGACTCAAGTTGATAATGAAGAGTTGAAGGCTATTGTGGAAGCCGATCCATCGCAAACCACGTCCGAGTTAGCTCCAGGCTGCGATGTTAGTGATAAAACTGTTTTAATTCACTTGAAGCAAATTGGGAAGATTAAAAAGCTTGAAAGGTGGGTACCTCACGAATTGACTGAAGCAAACCGGCAAACGCGCGTCGACTGCTGCGTTACATTACTAAACCGGCTCAATAATGAAGGTATTTTAAACCGAATCATTACCTGTGATGAAAAATGTGTTTTTTACGATAATCGGAAGCGCTCAGCGCAATGGTTGGATCCTGGGCAGCCAGCCAAATCCTGCCCCAAGCGAAAATTAACCCCAAAAAAGTTACTTGTAAGCGTTTGGTGGACTAGTGCCGGTATTGTTCATTACAGTTTTCTCAAATCTGGCCAGACTATTACGGCTGATGTCTATTGTCAGCAAGTCCAAACCATGATGGAAAAGCTAGCGGCTAAACAAACTAGGCTGGTCAATCGCTCCACGACTCTGCTGCTTCACAACAACGCTAGACCACACACTGCGCAACAGACGGCTACTAAATTAGAAGAGCTTCAATTGGAAAGTCTAAGACATCCTCCGTACTCCCCGGACCTTGCTCCAACAGATTACCATTTTTTTCGAAATTTGGATAACTTATTGCAAGGGAAAAAATTCAACTCCGATGGGGCAGTCCAAATCGCCTTCAAAGATTTTATTGATTCCCGTCCGACTGGTTTTTTTAGTAAAGGGATCAATGAACTACCTATGAGATGGCAAAAGTGCATAGAAAATAATGGTTCATACTTTGATTAATTAAATATATTATATTAAAAAATATTCGAATTTTGTTCCTCCCATACAAAACGCCAATTTCATATGTAAGGACCCAATATTTATAATGATAATCACTACACTAGACCAGAAGAAAATTAATATATTTACGTATCGATGTTTTAGGTAAACACGAATAATACGCGGTGAAAGAACACAGTCATAGAGTAAATTTATTAAGTATCAACATGTTAGAAACAAAACATTCTAATAATATTAAATGTAGTCATAAATAATGTTTATAATACGACAAAAATTAGGAGAAACCTCCAAAATTTATTGGAGTAGAGCGCAGATACGTGATTCGGCCAAAAATAAAAAGCTATGAAAAGATACCATGGCCTAATAAATAAAGAAATGAAAATATTATTGTTCAGAGACTTGATACAAGAACATTTTTAAATATTTTTAACACGTTTGCTGCGGAACAGGCCTATTTCGTCCTACCACGGTACTTTCGCCTGGTGCGGACGAACAAAACTATGTCCCTCCCGCCAATGCGGAGCGAGTATCTCAGGTGTTTGTAAGATTTCAACAGAGACAAATATATATTTCAGCTTGTGGTCAAAATTGTAGGTATTCCCAATCAAAACATTACGGTAGGCTCTTTTTGACCTACCACGCACAGACGGTAAAAAACATCAGCTCAGTGCGGCAACAGGTCTATTTGGGCCTACCCTCCCAACAGGCCGCCCGCGACCCGTTGTAGCACTGAGCGCGCGCGCCGCCATTTAGTGTTGTGCGTGCTATCGAGGCGAATTAACGCTAGTCGTTCGTGCGATACTTCGAAATGACAGCGCAGCTGATTTTAATCCTTCGCTTACGTTAAATTTGGAGTAACACAATTCCCCATCGCAAGTCCCATACAATATTTCGTTCATAACTGTGAGCCATGTGGTAGAACTCAAAAAACATTTTAAATTCAGAAAACCAAGAAAATCCGAAGGACAGTGGCCATGTTCTAGAGATGACCGCTAAACGAAAAAATTGTGCAGGGTGCTATGAGAGACTGCGGAGAACTTTAAATACTACCCAAACAAAAAAGAAGTTAAAAAAATTAAATCATTTTGCAGGAGATGCAATCAGAACCTTTGCAAAACGTGTTTTAAAACTAAGCATTCACAGGCAGACTAATGCTAACAATATAAGTTTTTCATTAAACAAGTTTTTTTTCTATTACGATAGTTCTGTTTTATTTTCCACATCCCTTATTTATTCTTTATCTGTCCCATCACTACTAAAAAACACTTTCTAGTGCGGACCAGGTCGATATCAGCCCGCTGTTTTCTCTGCTTTATTTTTCGTTTAATATTTGACAGATCCCGGTGCGAAGCTAAACCAAGGAAGTTGGGATCAAGGTCGTTCTAACAGTACAAAAAAAAATTACATACGTTACGTTTTCGCCAATTTACAGCATTTTAGTAAACCCTAGTGCTAGGGGGTCGAGAAAGACCTACTACGCACTGGCGGATAGTCGTTGGTTGGTGTATTTTGACCTACCGCCGCACCAGGAGAAGGTTTATGACTTTCCTTGCCACAGCAAACGTGTTAAACTGTCTTCTGGTGTAGCACAGTTGGATTAGTTGCTTGCGGTTTTTATATATAATTAAATATACTAAGCATAGTCGTATGAAATTCTAAAATTAATTTAATTATATTACTTTCATTTTGATCTAATTCAAAATTATGTAGACCCTTTGATCTTAGTTCGAATGCTTTTATACATTCAGCTTTTATTAAATATGATATTTTAATTAGTTATTACAGGAACAATAGCACCCAACCAGCAACTAATATGCAACCTAAAGTATCTTTTTTTTTTAATTACAGATAGGCTTGCGCTTGATGAAAGTCATAATGAGGCCGATGATGGAGCGTGTTCACCCAACAAATTCCGATTTACTCTTCGTCTGAAGATGCCCATGTCGTAAGATATTAGAAAAACAGACGCTGGAAGCGAATTCCACTCCTCGGTGGTTCGCAGGAAAAAAGAACAATGGAATCGTCTCGTAAGAGCTGCTGGAACGTCAACCACGTATGGGTGCAAACCCGCACGGCGTCTAGACATTTTATGGCTCTTCTCGGTAGATTCTGCTTTCCGAACCGGTGGTAGATTCACTTTTTTTTTTGACGATTCAAAAGTGGTTGGAAGAAGGCCTATTTGAATAAAGTTATATTTCATTTCATATGGTAGAAGGGAAGGGGGGACTAAATATATATTTATATACTAGCTGATCCGGCAAACGTTGTTTTGCTATATAAGGTTTTGTAATATCTTCTAAGATGTTCATTGAAATTAAGTGATGTCAAAGACAATTTTGTTCACAATTAAATACTCTTAATCAACAACTCATTTATTTGGATAAAGATTAATATTATTACGTTTATACAACTCTTAACAAATAATGCATTAATTTCGACCAAATTTGTTTACCATAAAAACGGTTCTAGTGACTTAATCTTAAAAGATAGACATATACTGTCGTTGACATTTTTTTAGATCATTTCAAGAGGAATAATTCTTTCTTACATATATTTTTGGTATCTTGAACCGTTTTTGCAGCGCACGCAATAGAAGCCCTCAAGGATGAATAATTTTGCCCGTTTTTTTCACATTTTCCATTATTTCTTCGCTCCTAATAATTGCATCGTGATGTTATATAGCCTAAAGCTTTCCTCGATAAATGGTCTATTCAACTCAAAAAGAATTTTTCAATTCGAACCAGTAGTTTCTGAGATTAGCGCGTTCAAACAAACAAACAAACAAACAAACAAACAAACTCTTCAGCTTTATAATATTAGTATAGATAAAGGATATTTCGTTATTCTTTTCAAATCTTGAAAAAAGTAATTAATTCACAATATGCCTAATTTTAATATAATTTGCTTATAATTATTTTAATTTTTTGCTTTTTAATTTAAACAGTTATCTTTTTCGTAAATCTATAATAAGTTTTTTTAAATCCTATTTACTATCACATTTAGTAGCTAGTGCCTGCTCAGTAGTTTTTACGTTCAGTATTTAGAAACTTGTTCAGATTGCGCTCGCTTCAGTATTTATTACTTAAAAACAGTACAAAGTGGTGATTTACAGGCTCGTAAATTAGCTACACATACGGACGGCGTATTTCATTCACTATTACAAAAGTTATTTTTGATTTTGAAGGATTTGATTTACACAATCTTCGTTATTATTTATTCCACATAAACTACTTATGTATTTGTTCATTTTATTATTATTAATTCAATTCCTCACTATATATCTGTATAATTTTCCACCTGACTCATATTATGTGTCTCATTTTCATACTGAAACAAATTTTCTTACCAACGTAACAAGAGCAACGTATTTTTTTATTTGCGATTATACTTAATTTCTATCTATTTTGATCTTTTTATAAAGCACATAGACAATTATAAAGATATACCATACCATCGATTTACAACCTTAAATTAGATTAATTTCAATGTCATATTGATACTTCCTGTTGATACTTCTTTTTTTGGTAACTCATAGGACTGTAGGGGCGCCAGTCCCGGTATGTCAAGCACGTTATGACTAAGCATTTACCGGGTGTGGTTATATTCGCTTCCATCCATATTCGTCATAATATATATTTTTTTTTAATTACAATCTTATTTGCATTCACAAAGCATTAATTTTCTTGCTTTATTTTTGTGTTTATGAGTAAATATTATATAAACTCTAACTGCACTAATATTAATTCACGTAAGCGACGCAACGTACGTTCTCATTATAAACTGCATATATCTAAATATTAGTTCGTTTGACGTGGTAACCGAAAAGCTTAGAAGCTTCGGATTTACATCAACGCAGTTATAAACAGACATTAGTTTCCAAGTCACGTATCAACCCTTAACTCTGCGTTGGCTTCATCCAAACATTACCAGGTATTTTTGGTTACCTCACTTTCCTTACTCATATCCCAGTAACTTTTATGTTGTAAAATCTAAATGAGCACAAGCTTAATATTGAAGCATTTATTTAGTCGAATAGGTATTGCTTTAACAACATAAACGGATTTTATTGATAAAGATCGCATAAAGAAACTAAGAAATATATTACAATTAACTTTGTCTGTCTTGTATACCATAATCACTTTTTCTTAATTTACTTAGCATAATGAGCCTTGTTACAGAACCCATTACTTCGATCTTATAGAGCGTATATTTCGTCGCAGGTTCCAATGAATGTACATACATTCATACATACAATATAAAACTCAAAGCACAATTTCTATTTATCATTAATAAAATAAATTAATTGGCGGCTGCGCGATTTACTTCGACGCTATGGTTCGGGTACAGAAAATATTTAGGTTCTAGGCGCGTGTTCTTCTGAAATATATGCTTGTAAACGCACAAATTATTTAATAAATTATCATTATTTCGTAAATTATCATCATTATCATTATAATTAACACTAGAGTTATTAAAATTATTATTATTTTTTAATTTCCACACTTCAAAACGGAAAAATGAATTCTTAATTATTATTCTTGATTGATGTATTAATTCGTTGTTAGTTTGTCGGTCAATACTCTTTTTCAAAGGATCACGAAGAGGTATCATGTTAAATGTAATATAAAATAGTCAAGTCAACAGTACATTGTTGCTGTAAAAAAAACTTCTATGTCAAGACAATCAAAAGATGTCGCTTATGATACATGTTTTTGCAAGGAAATCAAAACCTACGGGACACTTGCCGTTCACCAAGAATCATGAAATTTAGTAATAAGGTAGTTAAAAAAAGAAATCAATTGCATCACAAAAAAGAAAAAAAACAATAAAATACTCATACCAACAGGTACAGAACCCTCGGTGTGCGAGTACGATCCACACTTTACCAGATTTTTTTTTCCATCAGTATTGCAAAAACGTTTTCAAAGGACAATTTATAAAAATCGTATTTTACTTTTATCGTTCCCATTGAACACTTATTTAGCTCGCTCATTTAATTAGAAAAGACTTCCCGAGATTTTTTTACTATTGTTTATTATTTTCTCGTTTGGAAACTTCCTGCCTTAATTTGCGTCCCGTAACAAATTACACTCTTTCTTAAAGAAAGTTGTTTTAAATAAAGCGCCTCGGGAGAGATTGATGTCTATTAGTAGCTAATTTCCTAAGCAATTTCAGCAAAAGGACCGAACATTTTATTGAACGGAACATTATTATTCCATGTTTTTTTCGATTCAAAGGAAAATTGTTTACGCTTCAAATTATATTTGATTACGCGGTAATATTATTATAGCAGCGAGATCGGTCGACGGTATTGTAAAAGATGCACATTGTACTTGGATAACTAGGGCAGAAAATTGAGCATGGTGTAAATTGGACTGTAAATAAATGAAACAATAATTAAGAATTTATAACAACATTTAAACAAGGTAACGTCACAAAGTAAAGTTTAAAATTAAAACTATGAATACACATTTTTTTTTAATATTCATAATATTTACTAACAATTATACTCATTGACCTTGACCCAAATTAGACTTGCGCTTGTACTATGGGTACTAGACAAAGATATATATATATATATATATATATATATATATATATATATATATATATATACTTAAATACATATATACAACCATGACTCGTGACAAACTCATCTGCTCTTCATAGAAAAGTTCACCACTACCGGGACTCGAACCTTAGCATCATAAGTAGGATCGCTACAAACTGCGCTATCAGGCAATCAATTGAAATTATACTTACTGCGAGTATTTTAACCAAGTACCAAACAGTGGGTTACAGAAAAAAGTCATTTATATTTTTAATTTATATTTTTTCCGTCAGTAAGCAACTGCATTTCTAAATAAATAGTTGTAAACGCCCTTTATTCATTGAAATTAATTTAAACAGCAACATCCTTGTCTTTCCACTCCGCTAAGCGTGAGTCGATTTACGATTTCTACACTTCGATAGTCTCGTTTCGTTAACTGACTTAAAATTACACCAAGTCGCTAACTTTTCAATTTGAATCAGATTTTTTGTATTCATACCTCGACCATCCAACGAAAGCTTAAAGTTACTTATATTTTTTACCTCCTAAGCCTCGCAGTTGTTGACGTGGAAAAATCTATCGTCGTAGACTTCACAGACAAATTACCTGTAAATAAGAAAAGCAACTTTAATATCATTGTTTAGATATTTTCAGTCGACTGCGTTACAGTTTTCAACGCCACTTTTATACTTCGAAAAATTTTATATGTTATATTTTTGTAACTATTTAAATATAACTTTCTAAGATTATGAATATGTCTAGATGTAGTCCATTCATACATCGACCATAAAATTCCCGCGTCAGAATTTGTGGGTATCATAGCCTAGTAGATTCTTTTGCGTTATAAAATTATACCTACACAGCCTATATTTCTTGTAATATATTTGTATCTTTAAGAGAAATGTACATTACATGATCCAAAATATTTATTAGGTAAGTGTGCATTTGTGGAATGATTGACAGATGCGGGGGCGGGCAGAGAAATCCCAGAAACACAATTAAATCCAAGTGGTGCCATATAATGTAGGATGATAATGGTTCCCTGCATGTACGAATATGTATGACCTTTGTATGAAATTGCCAAAAATAAAGTGTAAAGCAGTTACGTTTTTTTTTTAAACAGAAAGGTGTTACTATTCCAACTAGCGTTAGGTATAAATTATATACTGGAATGTGATCAATGTCACAAATAAGATTGGTATTTTTATTCAATTTAATTTGTACTATTTTATATGATAACTAGCTTTTGCCCGCGGCTTTGCTCGCGTTAAGAAGTATTATTATTAATTAGGTATAGTTTTTGCGGCTTTACTTTTGTTTAGCGTGTGTAAAAAATTAGGGTCTACAAAACTTCTTTGTATACAGTATTCTTAACTAATTTGTCATTAGGCGCTAAAACTATCAAGCTATTGGGTGAACTTACTCATGAGCAAGCAACATAAAACTGTCCATGAGAGAACCAATGTTATCTCAAATCAATACCCGCAAAGTTGAGAGTTAAAAAAAATTAGTGTGTAAAAAATTAGGGCCTAATCTGTCATTAGGCGCTAAAACTATCAAGCTATTATATTATATTATAGTCGAAAATCTGACAAGATTTATACAAACTTTTATCCCCTTGGGGATGGAATTCATCAAAATCCTTTCTTAGCGGATGCCTACGTCATAACATCTAATTGCATGCCAAATTTCGGCCCGATCCGTCCAGTGGTTTCGGGTGTTCGTTGATAGATCACTATGTCAGTCAGTCAGCCAGTCAGTCACCTTTGAGTTATATATATTTAGATATTTTAAAACCAAATAAAACATTGATTAAAACCAATGTTATCATCATATAGATCCTCTCAGAATTGGGAAGAACATTATTCAAACTACTTGATAATAGACAATAATCTCGAACTATTTATGTTTTATAAGCCGTATGGCCCGTGTCATAGTGCAGACACTGTTTAGATTTAAACACAAGAAAATATGCAACACGTAACCCGTCATTTACATAGACAGATGGAAGCAATGTAGACACGTCGTATGCGCTAAATATCCGCTCGGCGTACCATGAACGCGTTCCCGAGTCATCTACGAATAAACATGACTACGCACTGAAAATAAAATATTATGCTATCACATTTGTAACGCATATACAAGAATAGCCCACTGTGTCACCGAACAAGTTCGCGCCCAATAGCCCAGTTTGGGTAAACAACATAGTTGTCGTTAAAATTGCTAGAAAGAAACTTGCTCGGCTGTGAAATAAAGGATGTAAGGAAATCTATTTGTTATTTGTTGATGAATATGTTCTTAAACACACTAAGCATGGGTCACTTAGGTTCAAAAAGATAATATAAACGTTCAGTGTTCTTTTTTTCACGAAAACAATATATTTGTTGTAAGCGAAGTTATTTTAGCATCAATAAAATTAGTTTGATTATTTGTAGTAAATTGAATTATTTATATATTATTTTAACAAACGAATATTATAATAAATATTAATGACGGTTAATCAAAATTACGAGAAATAATGCGATGCCAGAACAAACAGTAGAAAAATAATAGTGAGTGCAAATGTTTAAATTATAAACTTTTTGTTTTTGTATTAATATTACATCTATAAATTTCGACACATACATCGTCTAAACATAATCACTGTATCTTTGAAATATCTACTGCCGGCATAGTTTGAAAAGCGCTAAAGTAGTAAATGACAGTTTTAATTATTTAACTTTTTGTGCAGGCTTTCGCCCTTTATGTGTAAATCGGACTATAAAATATTTATCGATCTATCGTTTGCATAGGAATACAGAAGGACTAAGAAGTTCTCTAATTCTTACTTTTGCCGAGTTGCCGGGCTGTGGAATGGTCTTCCAACGAGCGTGTTCCCACCATCCTATGCTATTTGGGTCCTTTAAGCGAAGCGTGAAAAGATATTTGTGCGGGCCGGCATGATCGCGCGGCTATCGATGGTTCTTTTTGCTGTTGGTGGTTGTTGTCGTTTTTTTGACTCCACCATGCTTACCATCAGGTCACTGTGCCGTGTCAGGACAAAAAAAAAGAAGTAACTCTTGGCAAGTCCGAATCCATATTTAAGTAAATTACCCGCCCGGTTTAGTTATGAAGGTCTATCCCGGCCATCAACCAATACCCAGTCGAAAACAAAATGTTAGTTACAGTCTCCCACAGTATGACGATAGTATAAGTATGAAGCTGATGAGGTTACTGAGGGATTGCTCATAGCCAGCTCTGGCGTGGAGCCAGCCGCGGCGCCGCTCAACGTTAAAACAATAGCGATGAATGCGATGTCACTAATAAACCACTTCATTGTCACACTAGAATTCGTTTTTTCTGTTAAAGTTGTCATGTTTTCCGGAAAATAGTCCTGGTAAGCCGTTGAAAACATTTCTTACTGTTAGAAAACTCACGGTTTGACCTCAATCACACTCGATGAAAAGTAAAAATGTTGTAGATCTGAATAACACATACATTTCCTAGTATCACCATTATTTACACTTTTTAATCAGTATCATTAAAAAATAGGGATTGTTAAATAAACTGCAAACGCATAATTTTAAGTGGAAGTTTTGATTGTGTAATTACACAGTTTATAATAACTGATGCCTATAATTTATGCCTATATAGATCTTAGTTTGATACACACTTGTTACGAAAACTGAATGGTTTTAATGTTCAGTAAAAAATGACAGTTAAAATTATACCTCTGTAGCACGCTATCAAATCAAAAAGTAGTAATCAACTTTCTATTAAGAATAGACTCTGTGATATATTGAAATTCTTGAAACACGCTGTTCGATCAAACCGAAAAGAGGTCATAATCAAGAGCACTTTTATTACTTTCGGTTGGAAATATGAACGAAACTGATACGAAGGGATAAGAAATCGGGAAGGAAACAATAAAACAGGGAAATACTCCCACCAACCCAAACCAATCCTCGTTTATCCGGGAGGGCTGGTCCGTGACGTGCATGCACGACTGAAAACAAGAGCCAACCACTTTGACGTGCTTTCTATTCAGGTCCAATAATATCATATGACCTAACTACTACAAGTAGCAATACACTGAACTGTATCTAATCTATTTTCTCGTAATAATTTACGACGTACGCTAATTTGGTATTTTGATAAAGGCATAAAACTCAAGTTTTACATCTTGTCGTAAGTCCATGGAAAACACAATGCAATAAAAAAAGACAGTATATTTTAAACAAATAATAAAATAAATGCAAAATTAGTATTTATCTACTTATCTTAGATAAAAAGAAACAACCAAATGCGTTTTTTTATTATACAAATGCTAATTATTATTAGACAATCGTTAGTATAGTCGATCGATTACCACTACCTCTGTAAAAAATATAATGGAAACAGTAAAAAAATAACCGAAGAAGACAATTTTCAGACTCTAAGTTATTACTTTATAGTTTCTGCCTTCGAGTCTAGAGCAAACCTATCTAAAATGTTTATTTACATTACATGTAACATACACATTGATTTCCAATACGCGTGACAAGTGTTTTGGTAAAATATTTCTTTCGTTCCGAATGACGTCCAATATCGAAACCACAATTTCTATCTTGATACATGTCTCGGAAGTGCTTTTATTCATAGGACGTCTGTTTATGAAATCAATTTCCTCCACAACTCACGACCACAACTAGATTGTACCTGTAATATTTGCTCGAAATACGCCATTTGAAAAGATTAAAGCGGCATGTTTTGATAGACAGTCGTAAATAGAGCTTTTGGTAGAAAATTCCTTTCATCAAACACTGAATAAGGTAAGTAAATAAGTATCAACTTGAAACGTTTTATCGTCAAAGACAGCACAGAGATGAACATCAGATAATGCGATTTATATACCTCTAAGAATTGTTTTTATTTTCTAAAAGGCCCTGTACTCCTTTTGATGTCAGTCGAGTTATGAACGTTCTTGAATCGTCTGAGTACCGAGGTATTACTTTTGCTTACAAGTAAATAGTCCATATGAAATAATTTAAAACGAGGTATAAGCGACAAAATAAAGAGATATAACTCTACAATATTATAGATACGGGCATATTTAATAATGAGCATAAATAACCTAACTATGAAATTATATAAACTGATGCTAATAATTTTGGTACGTATCCATTTATATAGACATATTATATAGGTACATCGTGTAAACAATATAGATATTTTTGGTTTCTTGATACTTTCACTGCCTTTGGTATTTTCATTCAAATTATAACTCAAATTTAGTAATGTTATTTAATAATTATTATTATATATCAATATGAAAAAATATTAGTTATAGATAAACGATCAACGTATCAATACAGTCCGTTGCTGGAATCACTCTTTTCCCCATTGTTACGCGTAAGTACGTGATAAATTCTTCTGTTAAGAAATAACTGGTTACATAACAATATCATTTATTTCAGTCAGGGCCAAATGTCGCGGAACAAATTTCCCGAATTTCCTTAAGACAAGGGCGTCATTTGAGGCAAGTAAGCACTGTAACACCATCATGATTAATTTAGACGCATTAAAATTGCCGTAAACGAGAAATGTTACCAGTCAAATTACGTTGCCGAGAGCGGGGACCATCCTACCTCTTCATCTGTTATTTAGTTCGTGGCAAACTTTTTGAAATTAATGTATTCAATTCGAAATGGGTTCCGAAAAACAAATCGAGGAGAAAACCAATAAATCTACGTCTCCGGTTTGCTACAGGATCATAACTTTATAAGAAGTTGTAATTGATCCTGTGTCTTCCTCATTTTAAATTACTGAATACCTTTCTACCATTTCTTCTATAAATAAAATAAGTACTTCACAACAATGTAGTCAGATTAACACACTTAACGGACGGGCCGAATCTGCTCTCCGTAGGAACAACAGGCAGATAGTTCTAACTAATGGCACCAAGAAAAAATCTGTAAAATAAAAAAAACTAACGCAACGTACCTTAAATTTAAGCAAAAACGTAGATCTACGAGACCCGTCCTAGGAAGTCAGAATGGAAAAACGTAAATCTACGAGGCCGGTCCGTTAAGTTTTAATATACCGGATACCACTTATCAGTAACATGAAAATAAAGATACCCATATCTAGCTAAGCTTTTATCAGCTTTTAAAATATAGTCTAAAATTTATCATCCCTTTATAATATCTAAAGCTAGACCTAGAAACGTTCTCAAACTCGCTTCTACGGAAATTGAAGTCGTATTTTTAATTTACTTCATAAAGATTTCTGTAAGATTGGAAATTCGTTTCAAGTATAAAGCTAGATAAACAGATAGCATTCGTTTTCAGCAAACATAGTATCTTTTCATCTCCTTCATCGCCATCGGTAAATGAGTCTTAAAAATAAAATGCATTTCGAAGTGGAAATATAAGCGAAGTAAAAGTTTATCTCGAGTTTATACGTACGTAACTATGGGTGTGTATACCATCTTAATCAAAAGATTGAAATTGTATATTTAATAATCCATTGGAAATCTTTATGTACATGTTATTGCTTTAAAATCTATGGTTGAGATTTATAGTCACAATTTCAAGTTTGCTAAGACTTTGCTAAAACATTACAATTTATATTTTCTATGAATGAATTTGGTAAGTCACTGATTTTGTCAACATAAACTCTGCGAATACTATGGTTGTACTCAACTTCCTATTATATATTCCGTTTTTTGTCAAAACGAATTTATTTTTTGAGAACTTTGCTAAACAAAGTCAAAATAACGCCCATAAATCTCAGCCAATGAATTAAATCAATTCTGCTACTAATGTATTTCAGCTCACCCTGTTAAGTATAAAGCGCGCCGGTATATAATAATTATTTAATTAGATAAATAGACATATGATAGTATTATTATTAAGTCATATTAGATCATCACGCTATATTCTTTTCATGGTGAGCAGAGATACACCAGTGGCTGTATCCACTTTGTGCTTATATTTCGTGCCCAACATGACCAGTACTGCAGCTGATCGCCGTTCTCAGGGCACTTACACATGAAAGCTCTATTAGATGCCATTTGGTTTTCCTCACGATGTTTTTCTTGTCTGGTAAGCATGTGATGCCTAAATCCGTACTTAATCTAGAATAACCCAGAGGTAAGTACCGGAATACGAACACGGATTCTTTAGTGATGAATGTACAATAGGCGTTTTTATTGCAAATGCAATACAGGATTTTTTAATATGTAAATATTTTTAGAATCATTTCTTTTATAAAAGATAATTATCAATCTACGATCTACTAACTCCGTGTAGATAAAATGTAGCTCTCGCCGGATGCTGAGGAAGATGGCTCGGCTTTGCCCTTAGCATCCGGCAGACGAGAGAAGGAACACCCCGGTTTTAGTCGGGGCTGGTCCGACACACCGGGGGAGCGGCCCTCACCGCTCCCCTGACGATCCGTAGGGATTTCCACCGGGTTAACAAAAAAAAAGGTAAAATGTAGCTCATCTAATTAGGAAAATCTCTAAGATACGCAAAGGTCAAAATAAAATTAGATTGTAATATGATCAGAAACGAACAATTAACAGACAGCGTTTAATCAACATGATACTATCTGAGAGTCAATAAAATTTGTGTATGCATAAGCTTGGAATAAATACTGCTTCAAAATGAGACAATTTTATTTAATATGCTTTTACTACTACATTACCTTACATACCTATATTATATCAAGGGGTGAAAGGCTATTAGGTGTAAGTAACATTTTTTTGATGATACAGTAATTTATATATTTTCGGAACCAGCGTTTATAACCGATTCCAAAAAAATATATATTACCATATCGTCAAAAAATATCGCTGAAACAAACAGCCTTTCACTCCTCGATATGTATGTTTACTAAATTGTATTATAAACATTGTTCAAATATACAAGTTATATAAACAATTAGAAATAGGCGAAGTTAAAGACAACATTAAGATTAACACTATCGCAAATGAGAATGGTAATCAGCTGAGTTACTGGTCATCTTGGGCACGACATATAAGCGCAAAATGGATACCGCCATTAATGTATATCTGCCTACCCTGAAAAGTATATAGCGTGATAATATATTAAATATTATTATTATAATTCAATGGTACAGATTTTTTAAATGTTAATATACACCTTATAGTTTGTTATGACTTATAAAAAGTCAGTCTACTAAGCAGTTTTATAAAAAATAATACATACAGTTATAGAATTTTTTTATATTAACACTTTACTTTCAAGCAAGAACTATTTCTATAATTCGGTGAACATTTAAAAACACGTCCTTCATTATTACTGTTGCTACATGTAAGTATATTTTTATGTATTCTGTAAACACCAGAAGTTATTTCTCTAACCATAGGGCTGTGATGCAATCAACAATTTCCGTTACAACCGTCCAATAATAATAAAATCCTACTTCCTACTAATATTATAAATGTGAAAGTTTATGAATATGTTTGTTACTCCTTCACGATAAAATTACTGGACGGATTTGCATGAAAATTTTACAATAATGTAATTGTTGTAAAATATATATCGGAATAACATATAAGCTACAATTTGTAATGATTTTATGTAATTTTGGTCGTAATATACAATACATGTCAATTGAGTCGGAAAAAAATCTGGCCTCTGAGAGCAATCTTGGCGTACAATGCCTAAGCCATTGGAGTTACACAAAAATGATGTACCGTAGGATTGTTTGTCTTGAATAGTTCTAAATAAAAGTCCGCGACAGCATATATCTACTTTATGTGGAAGTCACTATGACCAAAACTGTGAACCATAAATTTAATTAAATTAGATACTATTTTACAATGCACATTTTACTATAATACAGAAGATATTCACTAGAAATAATTTATGGCAGAACATCGTTTGCCTGGTCAGCTAGAAATATATAACTTGTTTGTTGATATTTGTTGATTGTTGAAGCTTAGATAGAGATTAAATGAGATAAGAATATGAAGAGCATAATGGCCGCTCGTTTACTGAAATATCCACACAAGATCCTATTACTGGAAAAAGTAATTACTGAAGAAAGAAAAATAGTGGCTTAGTAGGCATAGATCAATTCTATTGCTCAGGTAATTGTTTTCCTTTACTATTTGCCATATTTCTTATCTAGTTATTTATTATAAATACTATAATGGGTCTTATCGGCGAATTAACTTACTTTTAACTATAGCTCAACGTTTCCACCTTGGTATACAAGCCACGGTGACAAGCAAACTGAAGTACCGCGGAGTTTCTGTCGGGTACGGCAAGTTACTTCCTCCACTTTTTTGTTCTCGATAATTTAAATAGTCTCGACATAACGGTCTCAGTATCAATATTTTTACAAGGCGTCATGAAATGAGGCTCTAGTTTTCTAATTACTGGGTTCCATGCCGATGATAACTTAAGCCCATCATCCCGGTTATAGTGCTGTGCTTCTTAATCTCGACCAGTTATAATAATAGTGTTGCATAATAGAAACGTCTACAAATTGTATTATTCTTAATTCAAATTGCCATCATCATCATCATCCTAATATATTTTGTTTTATAATAAACAATAAATATAGTTTATGTATTTGTTCATATAAGTGCAATAATCTTATGAATCATCACATCACAGTAGGGACTATGTGGTCTGGTTATAGTGCTATTAAAATTTCAATATTATGAAATAACGAACAAAACAAATCTAACCACAACAGGCTAAACTAAACAATAACAAATAAAGTAAAAAACAAAAATAATACCCGATGCAATAATAAAGCACATCTAGTATAATAAGGAAAATAATCAATCACTTTAAATTGCCTATGTTGTGTGGGCCTTTATTCGATACTAAAAAAACAATCATGAACCTATCGTGACTTGCAGCGGTGTGTGGTGAAATGACACAGATCCTATTAATACACAAAAGTAGCCAGCCTGGTATTTTTATCTGGTATGAGCCTAGTAAGGTGAAAGTGGCACACTTTGGTGACAACCCCATGAATAGCTAGAATGATCTACAAGGATTTTACACAAATGAAAAAATGCAACAAATATGATAATTAAAAAAGAACAGTAGAATTTCAACAATCCCTGGCAGCAAGCAACAAAGAGGTCAAGATGACATCTAGACTATGAGTATTAATAATATTATGAAAGAAAAAACTATTACCCCCCAAGTTTTCCCTGTAGTACAAGCCTGTTAGCGGATATTTCTACCCTCTTGATAAATAGTGTTGTTTTCTCCGGGAGTGTTGTTTGCTCGGTGAAGGTTGTTACATACTCAGACGCCCTAGACACGCCGTGGTTTGCAAGAAAACATCGTCGGCGCCTTTGTTTACGTCTGATCCGAAAGCATTTTATAGCTTTCATTTCAATATAGAACTGCTGAATCTAAAATACTTCAGAATACTATGTAATAATGATAACATGCTGAAAATACAATATTACAAGATTGTAAGCGTATGAAATTGTTGAAGCAACTTTTTGAAATATATTATGTTTATTTTATATTATATCTATGAGAGTATTAAGTGTTCGATATTTTCTGAAACTGCATTATTTGATATGAAGACATTGGTGACAGAGATAATACAAAATTGGGCCAATATGACTATGTAGTCACAGGCCTTTATTCAAGAATAAAAAAAAACTGATTTTGATTTCATTTCAATGCGTATAAAGATACCTACCTACATAAGTTATTTTTTAAACATGACAAAAATATTTTATTAAACACATCTCAACAATATACAAGGTGTCTCAAAAGTAAGCTCACATTTGCTTATCTTATTACGCGAAAGCAACTATTCTGAGGGGCGCGGGGGGTATGTCAGTCGGTAGTCTGGCTCTTGGGAATTTAGTCGCTATGGAGCGTTTCTCTGGTGCGGACCGTGCGTTGTGCGTACGTGAGTTTTACAAAAACGGTAATTCGGCGACTGTAGCGCGTAGAAAATTCTGCAGTATTCGACATATTCGTCACTTAAATGATGCGCCTAGCACTCGACTCATTGCAAAATGGGTTGAGAACTTTGAAGAGACTGGGTCAACTCTGGAGAAACCAAAATCTGGGCGGCCAAAAACATCAAGAACAGCCGAAAACGTGGACAGTGTTACTCAGTCTATTCAAGATGATCCAAACCTCTCGATTCGGAAGCGTGCTGTTGCTTTAAATGTGCACAGATCTTCATTATGCCGCATTTTACACAAAGATTTAAAGCTGCACCCGTACAAAATTCAGTTAGTGCAAGAACTGAAGCCTCAAGATGCTGGTCAGAGGCTTGCCTTTGTAAATCAGATGATTGAGCGCTTTCCAACGTTCACCAACATCTTGTTTTCCGATGAAGCCCATTTTCACCTGAATGGGCATGTAAACAAGCAAAATTGTCGTTACTGGAGTGCAACCAACCCAAAACAAAAACATCAGAAACCGCTACATTCACCCAAAGTCACCGTATGGGCAGCGATGTCGGCGCGAGGAATTATCGGCCCTTACTTTTTTGAAGATGGAAGGGGACGCACACTCACAGTGAATTCAGAGCGTTATGTGGAGATGTTAGACGAGTTTTTCGTACCCCAACTGCAAAACTTTCCTGGTTACAACCAAAGAACATGGTTCCAGCAGGATGGAGCAACTTCACACACGTCCAACAGATCTCTGCCTCGAGTTCGAGAAATTTTTCCGAACAAATTAATCTCCAGGCGAGGTGACATACATTGGCCTCCACGGAGTCCCGATTTAACGCCTATGGTTTTTTCCTGTGGGGTTATGTCAAATCAAAAGTTTACACTAATAAACCGACTTCCCTGGCACAATTAAAAGAAAATATCCGTCATGAAATGGCAGCCATCACGGAGACTACCTGCCGAGCTGTCATAGGCAATTTTAGTGCCCGACTAAATGAATGCCGAGAGCGCAACGGTTTACATTTGAACGATGTTATTTTTAAAAAATAAATTCCCAAACAGTGTACTTCAATATAAAATAAACATTTTTTCAATAAAGCTAAGACTTTTCTTTAAAAAAAAGATTTAAATGTGAACTTTCTTTTGAGACACCTTGTATAAGTAAATGTTCATCTATTTCTATAAAGTAAGAAAACATCACAGTATTTATTGCATCAACAGTTTATTCTTTATGTAGAGGAATGTCGGTAACAAAAGATATTGGATACTATTACTTACTAGTACAAAAACCAACATTTTTTGGCAAATTATCTTTTTGTAGAATTATATCAATTAAAAATAAAAATCAAAGTATAAAGATATTTCGTCCTCGATAAATCGTCTTTTCATTTGCCGATACTCATAAAAGTTTATCGTTTAGATTATAATTTGACATAACTAGATAGTAAGTATTCAATGTATAAATGCGGAAATAAAAAATCGAGCTACAAAATTTGCTATATTTTATGCCATTATCTAGTCTTTTTCTTATCTAAGGTACTTTGATTTACAGGTATCTGTCTGTACAGACTACCGACTTAAATAAAAACGGATATAGAGCGGTAGACACATACATAGATAACTTATAGATTATTGTTCCTAAGCACATACAACCTTCTCGAAGAGCGTTTCTATTCCTTTTTAAAACTACCTTCCCTTTATTTCCTAAGCTCCTTTTTTATTCCTGTTAAGATAAAACTAAAGGTCTTCACACAGGAGGAAATATTGTACCTACAGTGTTGCTAAGAAATCATAATTTTACGTTATTGTAACCTCCTGAAAAAATAAGTTACCTTATGTTACGATACCCGTAAAAGGCGTGCCCGGGGTCTTTTAATGAATTTCATAAATCACCGTCCTATTACGTGCCTGAACACGCACCTCCCTATACGACATTGTTTCAATTAATATATTATATCCCTTTCATTTTTCCAATAACAGAAAAAGGTCACCATATTCGGAAATTAATACCTCATCTTTTTATTTGCACCGTTATTTTTTAAATATTTCATTAATCCAGGACGGTCGAATAAGTAAACGATGAAACCAAACGCTTTGGATTGATACAATATTAACATAATATATGATGTTTAAATATAGAACCATCGCGATGTTTTCGTAAGAGTTAAACAACAAAAAAGAGACCAATCTATAATTAAACAACGGTCTTTAATTAAATACAGCTTGACATTTCACAGAAGGAGGACATGCGTTTAATTATAATCGAACCCAAATATCATCGGGCAGCAGTCGGGAGTGATTGCAGGTCGAGTGTAAAAGAGATGGATTATCGGAATCGTATAGGCGTGAAAAGGATAGATACAAGGATTGCCCTAGTTTTAAAAGCTATCATAGTATTGTCGCCTCAACGTGTCTATGCAGTTAGAAGAAATGACACTCTAGTCTGTATTATTAATTTTATTTAATTACATCTACCAAGTGTATTGTAAAGATTCTATTATAAAGGTATTTTCTATTATAACTCGGCAACTAAAGAAATTTTCCAATTGATTTTTTTGTCTTAATTACTTTTCTTTAGTAACTTATGTAAGTTACTAAAGTACATACAAATTTTGTAACACTTTTATACTGTCAATTTTGTTAATTCACATTAACCTACTGTTATTGACTGCTGACAGTATGTTACTGCTTCAATGTAATAATATTACCTTTGAAATAAATTTAAACTCGTATTTGTAATATTTGTTTGGCACTCGGGTAATTATTCTAAGTATCTGTATAAATATAACCAATGGAAACTGGCCCATAACCTAGAACAAAAGTAACAAATCCAAAATTAAGGTACCATTGATTGAAACTTAAACAATATAAATGAAACTATACAATAAAGCGATTAGGTACATGAGATTCAGAGTGAGGATGCTCAAAATATTGATTTCTGTAATAAAACACTTGGATTACCGTGTAAATCATTAAAATATCGCAAAAATCCTATGTGAACCTTGAATACCACGCGGGTGAAGTCGCGGAAAGAGGCTAATCTAAATATTATGATCTATTTGGTTTATTTTGCGTTCATCTTTGATTGAAGCACAGTAAAAAGTGTTCGTAAATAAAAGTAAAATTTCTTTCAAATAAAACATTATTTTTGGAGTCAAATATTTGAAGCATTATTATTACGTGAGTTACTATGTTTTATCATCTGAACAAACATACTTTGAAACGGTTCAGACTTTTAGAAATGTTTACTACTCACAAACGACCTCATTATTCATACCGATTGGCAAACAAATCATTAATTTTATTATAGCTAGATTCAACAAAATACTCTCTGAAAATATCATATCCTTTTTTATACCAGTATAACATTTTTGTAGACAATGTAATAAAATTTACTGGTAAATTTACTGCAAAATATTGATTTCATATACCCCTTATGTAAAACTAAATAATAACATTATATTATCACACTATCTCTTTCAGCAGATTTTCAATACAACAACCGCCAAGGAGTGGAATTCGCTTCTTCAAACGAGTAGTGAATCGGTATTTGTTGGGTAAGCGCACTCTATCATCGGCCTCATCATGACTTTCCATCAGGTAAGATTGACGTCAAGTGAAGGCCTATCTGTTAACATAAAAAAACCGCCTACGAAATATTAAAAATAAATGATACTCCAAGCAAGCTCTAGGTAAAATATTTAATACATATGAAAAGCTTATAGCAATGCAACGCTATAATATTGTTGTAATAACAAGAAAATATTCTTTGATGCAGGCATTAATACTTACAAATGAAATTCTACAAGTTACAATAAAACCGTGAAATGCGTAGTGGAAATGCGTAGTGGAAAAAAGCGTACATAACACAGAAACCTCGTCATAACGTGCGCCTTGTGAGACAACTTAGAAACTTGGCGAAGAATATATTAAAACTTTATCAAAGCAGAAAGTTCCATTTCCTTTCCAAGTGTCTTGAGATCTCGCCCCTGGAGGGGAGACAACGGTTCTCACATCGACAAATAGTATCAAACCTCAGGAGATTAACAGAGTTAATTTTATAAATGGAAAGACTATTGTTTACTGTACTTTTATACTGTATTAGTCTGTGCCCGCGACTTCGTCTGCGCTTACAACGGGGAAATACCTGATTATGTTCAATTCGATAAGTATATTTACTATAGGTACTAAGTTAGTAATACTATTTTAATGTTACGAAGGAAACTATTTACATTTTACCTCTCGACTGTACTATGGCTTCTATTACAAAAAGCTCAAGTAAAATTACATTTTGTTTCCAACCAATTTTAATAAAACTTCCAATAATGTACACACTAGTAATATATACCCTGCCTCTGCCTCCCTCTCATCCTGGCAGCAGACTCCCTCAAGTCTACTACCCGGCTATCTAACCCATCATCATCAAACATATCGTAAGTGGAATTTTTAAAATTAAAACGGTGAAAATTTCATCAAGATCGACTTAGTAATTTTATAATTATTAAAACTTTTTTAAGAATGAAAAATAATTTCATTTAATTTCCCTGATGAAGGTTGGCGCCTAGCACGCTGTAAATAAGCTGTATCACTCTACTACTCTAAAAATCTCAATAAAAATTATAATAATGTAGAGAGTATAAACCATCCTCATGTATACAGACCCCTGAGGTTAATAATGGTGGACCTTTTTTGGATCGGTAGTAAAACAAACAAAAAAAAATCTAAAATCGATCGATTCATGTTCAGAAGCTTCTAAATAAAAATCATACTGTTTTTTTTTAATATCAGATATATGATCACGGACAATTTTATTAATAAAGAAGAGATTACTTTAGCTCTAATCGAACTATTATTAATGCGTAATAGTTAGCTGATTTTATGACTTAAGCCAATAATAACAAATTTTAGTAATTCATCTTTCAAAGGAACTTTCTGGAACGATAAAATCGGTATTTATCATGTTAATTAAGAAATCAAAGTATAGTAAAATATGATTAAATTTATTTCTGTAATTAATTTTGATGTTTTATTTATTACCTATCATAAAATCGTGATAAGGCAAAAATGTATTATTTCTAGGTCGTTGATACCAACGTCAAAATGTATCATTGCTAACATAGACACCATGGCCAGATCTTATGTTATAAAAAAAAAAATGTTTGCTAAGTTTTTTTGATTGTTATAAAAGGTGAAAGAAAATACCGTGAGGAAGCCCGTATGGCATCTGATAGAAACGTTATGTGATAGTACCCTGAGAACGGCGATCAGATGCGCTACTGATAACATTGAGCACGACATACAAGCGCAAAGTGAATACAGCCACTAATATATCTCTGTTTACCCAGTAAAGAATATAGCGTAACGATATGTTGTTTTAATAGGAGAACTGAATAATATGGAATAATCGTATGCAGTAAGCATCGTATTGTCTTATGAATCTTAAGGCCGTTTTAACCATTATATTTTATTTCGGTAAATGTAAATTGAGATATCTTTGATACACTTTTAATTTATTTTGACGACGAATTTAAGCGTTTATTTTTAAGCATATTTATCTAAGTATAAGTAATTTATAGCATTTTCACATTCAGACTAATTGACAAGCTAATGGTGGAACTAGAGTCTGTTTGAACAAGAGTAACCCGTTATAAATTATACCGACAAGAGAGCAAACGCCTCTCATAGGTTAATAGGAAATGAACAAGCCTTCGTCACTCCCTAATCATACACTCTGTTAACTCTCAAAGAGGCTAAAGGAAAGTAGAAAATTCAACTGTCTTGTGGTAAATTTTTAATTTGAATAAAAATTTATTACCATTTAATTTATTTACCATTTGAATACTTTTTTCCTACAGTCAAATTTTTATTCACATTATTATATATTATTATTATATTTACGTTATTTTTAGTTTTAATTATTTTATCTTTACGTAAAAGTTAGCTTAGCTATTGTAGTATTCTAATTGCTAATTATTTTACTTTCGAGGATAATTTTATTTTTAATTACAATAGGTAGTTACGTCCTGTGAATATGGTTTGATTTAATGAATCAAAGTTTTCTGACCAATTACTAATTTAGTATTGATCATACCATCACTAGAAACTTAAATTTCTATAAGGTATTATTTGATAACAACAATTAGGTGTAAACCATGTGTAAAGGCACCTATGTTATTATAATACAATTTAATATATCATCACATAATTCGAATGTTGATAAAGGATTTATATATATATAGTTTGTAACGGATTCCTGGAACTTTATCAAAGTTTCTACTATAATATCGCAACGAATTCATCAAAGTTGAAATTGTGTTTACCTACTGCTTTGTATTGTTTTTTGATGTTCAAATAATTGCGTTGGTTGAGTTTCAAACGATAAAGTTGAATGGAAATAAATATCTAATAGTAAACAATTTTTTTTAGTAAAATTATCAAACTATAATTATAAGTCACTATAGAACAGAATTATAAAAGTGTTTGTGTAGTAAAAAGAAATTGAAGCAATTATTTTAAGCTTCACTGCCGACAGTGGAGAAAGCCATGGTCGGCAGCGAAGAGGTATGGCAAGAGGTGGCATCCTTCTGCGAGGTTGTGATGAAGCAGAAGGAGGTCGCCAAAAGGGTCAGAGAGCTCAGAGAGCGGACAACTTCTCTGACCATTCGACGGCCAAGGAACCGTTGCCGGAGGTGCGCGTTCAATCAGAGCTACCGCGACATCTCCTGGTGACAATAGCTGGGGCAGTAGACTTGAGGGAGTCAGCTGCTCGGATTAAAGTAAGGCAATGCGCTGTGTCCGGCGCGCTGCACGTGAGAAAGGTTTGGAGGGCTCTTTACAACTACACCTCTCAGAGGTGAAGCCTGGACAGGCTATTCGATCCCTGGGCTCGCTTTCCGAGCGTCTGGAAGAATCTAGATCCCCAGGTCCGGGTGGAGTGATTGAAAGGAAACTCCGAGGTTTTTAGTCAGTAGTAGTAAGACGCACCAGGGTCGCTGCCCTCATGAATCCTATAGGATATTCTCCCGGGTTACATATATATATATATATATATATATATATATATATATATATATATATATATATATATATATATATTAAGCTTATGTGTTTCGGAGTGTAATTGAAATAAGATATTATCAAAGTGCCTGAGTGGAGCAATGTAATTAATTAAATTATTCTAGCTCTGAAAGCAAGGGATTACAAATAAATAATACATGGAGGCTAACTTTGTGTTGTTTCTTCAACACATATTAACACAACATGGTAGGAAAAAATGAATGATGAAGTTCGAACATAAATATTGGACTCAAATGTATCAAAACAAGAGGTAAAGAAAAACAGCGTCAAAAGACCCGTGACGTCACCCAGCTGAATTAAATGTGTTCCTTTTCCCTCACCATCCCTCTTACATCTCTTTCTAACGTGGAAGGCAATTGACCTATTTTCGTCGAGCATGCAATAATTTCATGAAAGAACTACATACTCATAGGTAAAGACATTACATTTTTTAGATCGACCGAATTGTATTTTATGTAATTGTTAGGAGATAACGGATAGCTGCTTACAAAGATTAAGTACAGACTCATCCGTAACTGCTTTTATATTTGGGGTTCCGATCGACACCTCAAACAAACACGAATAAATCTAAAGTAGCTAGATACTTGGAAAAATATCGGGTAAGAACCTACTGGGCAAATAAATAAACTTTGCGTCATAATAATATGTGCAATAATGAGAACGTTTTGTCTGAATATAATTTGTATAAAATAACTATGATTCACACCAACTTTGTAAACTAACATTCAGGAAAAGATAAATAATTATTAACAGTATGAAAATACACTTTAAAATTACTTTAAAAGGTTAATCAATAGCATAAAATTTTGTAACACACGTACATGGTAATATATTTTTATTAATAAAATGATTTAATTAAAAAAAAATGTATAAGGCTGAAACTTAGTTGGCTGCAATATCCAGTATTTAGTTTAATATTTTAAAGTATACTATACGGTTATTATATATTCTATAATCTGGCGATATTAATGAATATTATACAGCTCCCTGGTATGATGACCATCATAGATTTTAAAATAACAAAGGTTAAATTGATATTGTCGAAACTTCTAGTCAATCCTTGTAAATCGGAAATCTAACATTCTTGTGTATATAGAGATATCCACCTAATCATATTCACACTTGTTTGATTAATCTCCAAATAATTATTGCTTACATTTGCAAATGATGATAGTTTAACGTCTAATAACGTATTAACACGAGAATATTCCTCGAAATACGGTTATATTATAACGCTGTATGTACAAACAATTATTACAATAATTTTAAAGGAAATTGTTTCCAGGAATTTGGAATACTAGTAAGAACATGAAAAATATAGGAATAAATGATTAAAAACATAATATATTTAAATGCTCATGTGCTTATCGATGAATGAAAGTATCACGAGGAAACCCCCATGGTATCTAATAAGAATGTCTTATATAAGTGATTTGAGAACGGCGATTAAATGCGCTATTGGTCACGTTATTACGTAGGTCACAACATATAAAAGTGAGCATAGCTAGTAACATACATATATCTACTCACCCGGAAAAGAATAATGCGTTGTGAAATATTATTATTTTAATTAATATGTTGTAAAACGAACCAGTATTTTCATAAATGGAAAAAATAACAGATACTACATTTTCTTATATTAAAAATAACTATATCACAGTAATAACAGGGAAAGAATGAAAAAGAAACATTTATTGGATAAAGGTTAACACTAAACATATACATTGTACTCCGAAGTCAACAGAATTATATTTTTATTAAGTTATGAGACGATAATCGATTTGTAAGAAAAAAGTCATTAAATGCTGCAATCATTCCAGCATATTAGGCCGATATTTATACACATACAACATTTGGACAATATTTGGACGATTTAAACATAAGATCAGCTCTCCTAAAATTGATCTCCTTTTAAGTAGAATTTAAAAAAGTATTTATATTTAATTGGCCGAGCGGACGTGGTTTTTGAGTCACTTCAGGGATTAGTAACTTTGCCCGTTCCTCTGTATGTCAGCGTATCTGACAAAATTCTTAAAACGTACCTACACCCATAGATGGGCTATAT
This sequence comes from Automeris io, assembly GCA_036320925.1. Lineage (NCBI taxonomy): Eukaryota > Metazoa > Arthropoda > Insecta > Lepidoptera > Saturniidae > Automeris > Automeris io. The sequence continues at coordinate 4,313,992 of JAUDJH010000018.1, forward strand.
GTAATCAGAATAATGAAAATGATTAACGATTACATATTACGTTTTTTACCATTAACATGACCGCATTTTATCATTTATGCTTTAAACACTACAAAATCCCAAATTGTATACACATTTATGATTTCTTAATGTTTTAAATGGATTTAATCATGGTTACAGAGGAAGAAAGTTGAAATTACAACTACATTTTGTAATCGATAATCATTAATCAGATTACATTTTACCCATCTCTGTCTCTTACTCTAAGCGTTGGTATTGTAGAAGAACCATACAGTCGAGGACAAATTATTTTATTTAAAGATATGATGATACTGATCTCAAAGGTTTCAAATGCCTATCAAATATTATTTAAGACATGTACTAGGAATAAAGACAACAAAGGACAAGACTGTAGCGATGTATTGAACAAATACAAATTACTATAAGCTTCTTTATTACAAATTCTTTTAAAATATTCCGCCCGTGGTTGACAACGTCTCGTTAACTTTAGCATTTTTTACACGCTCTAGAAAAAAAATCAGACCGTGGGACTAAGTAGGACCGACTCCCGACGGGATCTACTCACCGCTCAAGGCGGTTACGCCCAATATAACATAATATAACATTACATTTCAAATAAAATTCCCAACCCAAGGCCGTGCCACTGAGCCGTTATTATATTTACATAATAAACGTAATAAAAGGTAACTGGCATTACATCGGAAAAGGAAAATAAGTAGGGCGGATGATACGCACGAGCGGCGAACTCCGGGTTATGCGAGCGCAGCAATATTTTACTATTACCCGTACATATCAAAAAAGTATTGCCAAATAAGCAGGTAAAGTGTCTGATATAAAAATTCCTGAGGTGAAAAATTGTATACAAATCAAAATATTTTATAATATCGAAAACTTCTGCCGAAACGAATAAATGATCACCTAATATAATTTTATTCTAAAAATTATTTTGAGTTTAATTAATATTTACTAGTGTAATATGATCTATCTTCTTCTGTCTATTATTTCAAAGTTTTTGGATTTCTTCTCTTTAGCTTCTCGGAGTATTTAGTACTGTACGTAGTCCACTGCACACTCTGTCAGAATCCTTTTATTTGGCCTGCAATAATCTGATATTATATTTTATCGGTGATGATCGGAAAAATATATATTTTTGTAATCTTTCTCCCATAAAAACCGTTTTACCCATTAGCAGTCGTTCTTTCCACTATTTGGTAGATTCAATTCACAGCAAGAAATTAAATTACACTTCGAACTGAGACTCAACACATTACTACATACCTAATCGCGAAATTGTAAATATAATCTAACTAACCTCACCTAACATTAAACAAAAATCTCGTAATAAATTAAGACGATAATATATTAAATGCAGATCATTTAAAGAACACAGATAAAATAAATTCTCCTTTATTTACACAATCAGGTTTAACTTCCGCTACAATATACAGTTTACCGATAATTCGTGCAGTTTTTATATGTAATGAATGAGTCAGTCTATTAAATGGATCATGTCTAAATATTTATTCCATCATATTTTAAATACAAGATTCAGATTCGGATAGGGCACTATTAGGGCTGCTCCAAATTTATGAATCCTTTTAAATAAAACTATAACAATATATTTTTGTATGTTTTCAGCCAATTCACTATTTTTTTTATAGAAACATTCAAATGCATAGTACAACGAAATCGCTGAGTCCCTACCTTCATACGTTTTAGTGAGGAGTACATAGAGCAAAGTCATTATATTTGTAATCGCATTCTTCAGTACTAAAAAAATAATGAGAAAGGAGAAGGAATGCTATAATTAATTATAATACCATTATGATTTAACTAATTACACATTTTAGCGGCTAAAATCAGTGCAGCTTTAATGTCAAAGAAAATTATCCTCATTACCGTAACGATATTAAATTGAGTCATAACTAAGAACTTGGCAGGCAAAATCATGATTCTCTCTGCACCGAACACGTGACCGGAAGTTCAATGGTTCACGAGGCGCCGCCGCCACTTTTCTTGCTTTATTGACACTACAGAAAACGGACCAAGGTATATATTACTGAAAATAAAAGCGTCAAGTGAAAACCTTTGTGTCCTCTAAAAGTAAAGAAAATTTTTGCGCTAACTATACTTGCGACTGGAATAATGTTAATAAATTCACCTACTCTCTTGCTTATTTAGTTACCGACCTAGTATTTTACAAGTTTTTAAGATAAACATCTTGAATTATTATTTTTATATCCCAATATTTGGTTCTTTCAAACATATTTACCATTAATTTATATAGAGTACGAATTCAATATAACAACAGACAAATGTTTTCAAGGTATATGTCGTTTAGATTATTTCCAAGACCATCACTTAAAATAAACATTACTAATAAGTTTCACGTTACACTATTTTGATTGCAATATCAACGGGAATATTGTACAATATATCAGAGCGACAGGATAAATGTAGCGTTACTGGTAGAAGTCTTGGCAAGTCTTTGCTATTTTGTAATAATCATGCCATTAGTAAAACTTTTGAATAGAAACAAGTATTCAAATGAGACACATGTCTACATAAAGGTAACTGACAGGTTATCATTAATTTCTATTGTGTTTTCTAACTTGTGGCGCATTAAATATATGCTAAAACATAAATAATAAAACAATAAACACTTTTCTAAACTCATTCTGGTAAGAAGCATTGCCAGCTACAATAAGATAATCTAATTATTAACGAAATTGCTTTTTCAGGCTAATTTATGCAAGTATAACGAAGGTAACTTCTCCAAATACCTGCTTCCCTATTAATAATTAGTTAATAAATGCAATAATATAAATAGGTGCTACTTAACATCTCGCTACAGGATATTATCAATTGTAAGGGCACGATGTAGTCAGGCATTTTTCCATATTAGTTTAAAAAATTAGGTTATTTTACCATGAAAATTGTAAACTACTCATGGATAAGCAATAAATTATCTAAACAAAAAAAATCGACGATTAATGAATATCCGCAAACCCGTAAAATATGGCAGTCATAAACGGCAGTTGGCGGCCTGCAAATAATAAATCACTTCGCCAAATAATGGTGGTAGATATCTTTTTACTGAATCTAGTATACTTGCTTGTTGTGGTTTTACTATAACTTGTTATTCTTGTTTATAAATCTTTCATGTCAAAGGTACATTTTCAACCTACATAATTGGGTAAAGGGTTAGGTGAAAAAATTATATATTTTTGAGCGAACTCTATCAATATAATGACTTTATATTCTAAAACCCGAATAAATTATTGACGAAGAAAATACAGCACATTAAAAAGATTATCAAATGAATCAATAAAACCTCCAAACACCATCAATTAAAACTGATGAACAACTTCAAAACAGAGTGATTTTAATTGAACTTACTGGTTAATAGAATTTGTTTTAATTCTCAATAGCCTGAATGAAACACTCGAAGCCGTAACTGTTCCTGAAGAGCCTACGGTCGAGAATAATTGCGGCCCAGCTAACAATTTCATCTAAGAGGTTTCATAAAATATTGCTTCGAAATATTATAACATTTCAAAAAATCTCTGTGGTGTTTTCTAACATTAATGTCAAATGTTTCATGAAGCATGCAATTTGATTTCCCGTAATCAATGCGTTGGTAAAATTGAAGCTTAAAATTCAATATGCCAAATGCATTTCGACTATACATAGCATATAAAATATGCAAACTTGTAGCATGATACTATTAAACTGTTTTACGTTTGCATATAATATGATGATGATTTCCTAGTCGGATTCGGCCACGGCGACTGTTTCAACGCCGATTGTGAAAATCAAGTCCCAGTTTTCGGAAACAGTCAATTGCACAGGAGATATTTAAGTGCAGAACTGGACGCGCAGCCAGAAAAGCACTCTCTCGTCCGAGCTCCCTCAGGCCCGATGGAATGGAGAACCAGTACGATCGGGAGGGAGCAGGATGCAGGTTTGGCCGAGTTTTCCTTCTCTGAACACCTAGTTTAATTGCGGTGTTAAAGAGATACCTTAGTCGCCTTTTACGACACCTCAGCAAGAAAAGGGGGGTGCTATTCTATTCTGCCGGCAGCCACCACGGCATATAATAAAAGACTAATGAATATCATTATTACCTTTATTAGTATGGTATTTCCATTAAGGAACTAGCTAAAATATTTAGAACCAAAAACTGTATGTTTATTTACTAACATTTATAACGATGTATCCTTTTTCGATCATCAATGAGAAAAAAATACTTCTCATAGATTAAAAAGACTTAGGTAATACTATTGTCATGATATAATTATTTTTCCTTATAACTTAACTCATATAGTATACTTGAATGTCTTATTTTACTCAAAAAACATTTGTTGAAAAGTAATTTAATTTAGTTACTTTAATTTCCATACAAATATTTTAAACAACTAGGAGACAATTACTTTAAAAAGATTCGTAGTCAGAAGCAGATCTAGCTTCGCTATTTGAGTTAAAAATTATAACTGAATAACGACAAAATAATTATATCTTGTTTATGAAGTAGTTTACGCACTAATAAGTTTTATTGAAAAGCTCCTCATGTTTCTCGTCACATTAATGGACACCCACTGAAATCTAAAACATATCCGTTTGAGATCCCGATAATCATGATGAGGGTACCTTTACAGCCCAGAAGATCGATGCAAGGTTTAGTGACGGTACCCGTGGAGCCCCCAAATCTATCTCTGCGTTTATCTTGGACCCGTCAAATGTCATTCTATTTTAGTATATTTGAATAAACGATTACTCGTCTATGAACTTTACTTGCTTCCGATATAAACATAATTTGATGATCTTTATTATTATTTACGGCAATGTGCAAGTACGTATAAAATATACCTATACTAAAATCTATAAACTTTTGCCTATAAATATGTAGAATTAGGATCACGGTCTGAAATAAAAAAGTGTATTTATTTGAGGAAAAATATTTATGTCATGAGAATGTCTTATTCATAATTAGGTACGCAATTATTATTCACAAACAGGAATTAAAGCAGTAAATATCAATTTAATTAGTCACTAGTGTGGAGCGCGGATAATATAATAAAGGGTTTTGCATATATTTAAAGACTCGAGTTTCTTTAAAGAATTGATATTATACTATATTACTCTAAAATGTGACAAATCTTATTCCAACGTCGTTTATTGCTAGGGTGTCATTCTTAAACCAAAACTGATTAACAGTAATAGAATGAAATTTGCAAGTGTAACTTTTAAACTGTCTCTGTAGTTTTTTTATATCTGGCATCATTAAGTTTTAGCTAATATGTCGTGAAGTTCATTATAATAAATAAAACGAACTCGCCGTTTTATTTATACCTACTAAGAATTTTATACAATAACAACAATAAATATGCAAAATTCGATAACATATTACGTGGCCTAATACGATTTGGTTTGATATGAGTCGCATTCATTTATTTATAAACTGCAGAGAAAAACAAATTATCTAAATACTTCTTCGTATTAATAAAATATTTCTATGTAAATTTGTCTATTATTTAAAGACACAGATACAAGAAACATTGTTTCCAAAAAAAGTATAACCTATTAATCTAATAATATTTTATTATATTCGTTTTATAACTATCATTTCTTTTTTGTACTATATAAAACCTACAGTAAAATAATTTGAGATGTTACAAGAGATTCGTGTAAACAGTACACCTGCACTTCAAAGTGACGTATTTTATGTAAAACTGAAAAAACTTTCAGCTTCTTCTTTCTTCTTCAATAGTGTAAACAATTATTTAAAATAATTAAAAAATATATTTAAATGTTTAATTATGGTCATGTTAAATACATTATTTAAATTCAAATCTAGGTTCATTTAGTTAGAAGAGTATAGTGTTTTAGTATAAAATACTTTATTCGAGATACAAAGGCCCGTGGCGTAAATCATTTCCTTCACAGTCGTCTATCGAAGCTGACACGAAAATCGAATGAGACATTATTCATTGAAGACACGTTGCGAATAAATCTCTCTTCTTTCTTTTCCTCAGCAATATTTTGCCCCTGCTTTGCGTCACAAGCGTAACAAATAATTTTGTAGAATACTAAAATAGTATTATAACAATCGAACTTTTGATAATAATAAATAATATCACGTCACGCTATAACCCTTTCCCTTCTCTTCCCCTTCGCCTTCCCTCACTTTCCCTTAGGATCAAGCCCCCTTTCGCTTTCGCTCTCGCTATAATTGAATTCTTTAACTTGAATAAAACTATTATCATATTTCCATGCTAAATTTTGGAGCATATTGTAACACAATTCTTATAAAACTATGTTATCATATTCTTGTTTGGCTTCCGTTCTTACGGTCTATCATGACAAGATCTAGAATATAACGAAAATGTAAGTACCTTTTCTGATTATTCATTATTTATATAAATGTTGCATGAATTACCATCGTCTTCATGATTATAATCAGCACAGTCTAGTTTATAACTGTAATAATCCGCTATGGAACTCGGTTTACGCCTCTTTTGATCCAGTTACTGCCGTCCGATTTCCGCAAAATGTCAATACAAATTATCAAAAAGATGAATTGGATATAAAAATGATTTGTCTAATGAACATGCATGACGTAAATTCATAATTCTCGCTATGCTATCCTCAAATATTCGTTGACAATAAAGAAAGGTGGAGGTATACGAACACCTAAGTTCTCGCAACTTTAGGCGTTCATATCGCTAGATCATAAAAACGACCACAATTTTTATCACGTTTTTTATCTAACAAAATTATGTTGACAAATTGCTTAGCATATCGGTAAAGCTTTCACCTTCTACACTACGGATTCTAGGTTTGGTTCTAATACAAACAACAAAACTTTTGTAACTTATTTCGGATCAACTTCCCAGGTCGCACACGGCATGCTAGACAGACTAGGGACTATCTTACAAGACTATTAGTTGAATCGTTACTTTCAATACCGCGTCAAAGAAGTTCTCTCCATCCCACGTCCGAATCGAGCGGGAGTCCCACAAGGTAAACCATGTTATTGAGCGCCTGCAAAATGTAGCGCTCGTTTTCAGCCATAGGTTCGTCAAATAGCGGATCGAGATAAACCCTGAGAGAATCCTAAGAAAAGTATAGCGATACTCTTCTCTCAGAGACATCTTGAACCCATCAGCGAAATCAAACTTTTCCGCAGACCTATATTACCTTGGGTCCAAGAAGTCAAATACCTAAGGGGTCATTCTCGACAATAGAATGACTTTAAGATCCCACGTTAAGGCTATGTGAGATCTTTACAATCGACTACAATTCAGCAAAGTTTATGTAAAACACCGTTTATTTTGTCTTATATTAAGTATATAAATTCAGAAATATAATAACGAATACTTCGAAACTTTGACATTAGAAAATATCGAAGACAACCGTGAAAATTTTGCTTTAAAAATATAGCTTGATAAAAGAGAAAAACGGAGGCGCGAAGCCTTGAGCAATAGCAGTTTTACTGACGAAACAAGTGCTGGCTCATTTTAATATTTCCAACTTTATTCGAGCGCGGTGTCATTAAGCGACGCGAAAGAAAGCGCAGTCGGGGGAAGTGGGCCAACAAGGTACTGCTCCCTTAACGTCCTCCATTCTTTTGTTACATATTTTCTACAGACGGGCTGTGTAAAATGCATTCAATAGTCAAAAAGGTTAGCTGCTAATTAAATTCTACTCACTAGACGCGCTGATTTGTATTGATCTATATTTTTAAAGCAGTTTCGGCCATTAAATCTATTCCATCGTTTAAAAACTCTTGGCTGTCAGAAATAATCTCGTAATTTGAAAAAATAATTACATACACGTTGGAGTAATACATTCAAGAATGAATCCAAACATCTTCTGATGAGTAATCATTATGAGTTATAATCGATTAATTCATTGTATTTATTATGATGTGACTAATCCATTTTTACATTTGTGTTGCGGCTTAACGGTTTCGTCATAGAAAAATATAAAACTTAGCTTCTACAACTATTTCAAGGGTATTACACTTCTATGACGACAGGCAGTTGTCATCAGTCTTTAGTCATTAATGACGACCGTAAATTTAGGTTCAATACGTCATCAATGACGCTTTAAAAATATTTGTATGACACATTTACACCAGTTTCACGTCTGGAGAATGAGACCAGTCTTACTAGACGAAGTAACATTTGATAAAAGATGACGCTAGTAAAACTTAAATGTTTTTACTTAGTTTTAACGGATTTGACATAAGCTTTTGTAATATCACGTCGTCACGTTATGTAAATTGCATACATTTGACACTTCTGCCGGTCACTATCGTTTTTCGAATGTTAATTTATCTCGATCCCCGTGCCACTTTAACAATCTTACAATATACAGTACAGTGTAAAATCTGTGGTGACTTTTATAGATTTTAAAGTAGTCAAGAACGTCTCGACCTCAATCTGAGAGGCAGTTCTTGTAATTTAGTTCAAAGTTTGGTTTCTATTAAATTTCAATTCCACACTTTGAAGTGGCATTACTTCTATGAAGCAAAAGTCGAATGTCTGTAAAGTAAGATTATGTATACATATATAGCTCTAAAATGATTGAACTATTCTAATAACTATTCTTATGGATCTAGAGATTTGAGACCTAGAGAGACTAAGGCTGCGATTTATAGACGCTATTTCGACTTTGCTTAACAAAGTTCTCAAAAAATAAATTAGTTTTGTCAAAAAACAGAATATATATAATATAATAATAGGAACATTAGTATAGCCATAGTATTCGCAGAGCCAAGTCCATGTTGACAAAATCGGTGACTTAACAAATCCTTTGACTTTCATTGAGTAATATAATTTGTAATGTTTTAGTAAAGTCTAAGCAAACTTAAAGTTGTATCCATAAATCTCAGCCTTAAAAATATTAAAATTAACTTAATAAAATAACAACAATGAAACTTGTCGTCATAATAAAGTATTAATGTAAAAAAAAAACAGTTTTTTATACGTTTCGAAGCAAACAAACAAGAATAGTAAGATAATAGCGATAAACTTAAAATTTTCTCTGAATTTATTTTCGTCGTACTCCTCATGCTGTTTGTCGAGAGTTTTTAAAGTATTTTAGCTGTCGTCTCTGTCTCATCTATTCTACAAACATCTAACACCGATCAAATACAATACGCGCAATTTAAATAATTCTGTAAATATTTATATATCAAATCTTTATACTTTAGACAAAAAAAAAACAAATAAACAATATACATCTATATATACAAACTGCTACCAACTACATTTTTTACAACCTTATTAAACGTAGCTGAAGCATTAATATAGTATATACACCTTAAAACCTTATTAAACTAAAACGAATAAAGACGTTAATACGATCTTTTAACTCATAGAAATCAGCAATTTATCTCAACTGTGACGAGTGCTTTTGGATTATATTTATTAATGTTAATAATTATCTATTTGGGTTAGAGTATTTATTCAGTAATAAATATTCACAAATTATATTAAGCGCATAAAGTAATTCAAGCCGGGAGTAACTAAAATACAATACAAAAGTATTGTATTGACAAGTGGCACATACTAATGAACATTGTTCAGCACGGAGGCGGTCTAGTTTCCTATATTTCATTTTAGAAAGGTCACACAATCACGTGGCCAACATTTACGATATGTGTCATATGCATAACCGCAACCTTTAGCATGACTAGTGGCGTGCTTTACTAGTAATAACTACAGCATCATTGAGTCAAACTATCTGTGATCGAATTAAATCGAATTATATGGGGTCATTTTGATTATTTATTAAATTTAAGCAGTTACACAATGTACTGCATGTAATCAACGTAAGCTTTATAGATTCATTATTACCGATCTTTCTAGCATTTTTTTTACGTGGCGAAAATCTTCTTGTGGCCGTCTCAGCCGCACAGGGGATTGCGCGACCGAGGTGTGTCGGACTTGTACCGACTAAAAACCCCAAGGTGACTACTTCTGCAAATTGGCGGGGACTGCGGGTCCTGTAATCAATTTGCCACAGCCCCGTCGTGCCGCGCCAGCTGGGCACAAGCTCCAAGGAAAATGATGCCTTCCCTGACACTGCTGGTTCCATTTAAGCAGAGCACGTTACAATCCTCTGCCGACTTTTCGAGGGTCGCTAACCAGTCGCACAGGGACCCCACCCTGAGTGACCGATTTTTCCAAGATAACTCAACCTTGACACGTTTTGTCTCTTACATTCCCTGTTCTTAATGCAGAAATTTGTATTATTTAATTTATATCAAGTTATATGCTAAATTAACAATTTTCTCCACTTGGAGTTAGCTCTGCGATTATTTAGGTTATATTCAGGTTCCTATTACATATTAAGTTATTTTTTTGAAAAACGAACATATTTTCTGAGCTAGGTCTAAGAAAACTCAAAGTTGCACCTATAAATATCTGCCTAAGCATGTCAATTTAGGTTTCCTCAAAATCAGTAGATAGATAGATATGCTAGTTTTAGCGTGATGCCCGCAAAACAAATGAACGAGGTAGTTTTCTTTATGCTGCGTCCAAATGTTGGAACAATATACAGTCTCCAATTAAGTCGTCTTTAGGTTTACTTACCTTTAAAAAGAAAATTATGATCTTGTTGCATGGGCAATATATTGTAAAACATCTGGATGCCTCTTATATTTATATGTCTGTTTTTTTTTAAATTTTATATGCATTTATTTTTGTATGTTATAATAATGATTTAATATGTAAATAATAATGATGTATATTGTATGTTTGTCCAACATACTTATATATGTATAGGCGTATGGGTGTCTTCATGTGTATGGACGTATATAGCATTATCTATGACCCTTAGAAATAATATCTAAAGCTGTGTATTTATACTCTATGATTACCTTTCTCGCTGTTTTCTGCGCGTTGACACAATAAATGGATGTCAGCTAAAAATCAGCGTAGTGTTGTTCAGCCGCTCACTTGGCATTTGCTGAACTGACTTCTCTTGGCGCATCATCACAACACAGGGTATTTTCTTTTGTTGTTTTCTATCTCTAATAATTATGTGTTGTTTGTTACGTTGTGTGACAAATAAATGCCTTTTCTTTCTTTCAAATAAACAATTTTTTTAAAACAATTATAACATGTTCAGTAATCCCCTATCTAGACGAACCCACTCAGTTTCTTTTATATCTTAAAATAACAGAATTTGACCCCGAACAGTTTTATAATAATAGAGAAGAAGATTAGTATAGATTGCTTATACACTTTTGACGCGTCCGGCGACAAAAGTGTTTTGTGACAAGCTCGGGCAATGACGAATCAGCCGATGCTATTTTCACTGAGATTTTTTCTGTAACACTAACCTTGACTCAGCGTATCGAACAGTACCTTATAGCTTTTATATTATATTTATTTTGGCTTCTATGAAGTTTCTTTTATAAAATAATGATTGGCTTATGAGTTATTAATAGGTATTAATGGTATTCGTTGGATTACTAAACGTACTAGGAATATCATTTATATTTTTTAAATCAGTGTGTCTTGATATACATTTTGATAATACCATCTTCTAGATTATGTCATTATTTAGTGAATTTGGTATTATGGTGTGCACGCGTTTAAAGATAAAAATACGCAGAATATTAACGAACGAACACGCATAAGCCCGTTGCTGTAGCAGCGTTGTTATCCGTTTGGCTCTTTTATTTTACTGGTTCAACAAAGTGACTACAGTGCACCTGTTAGTAAGTACAGTGGAGACCAAAAATGAAAGCGACTATCAAAGTATAAAAATATATTGACAGTCTCCGCCATCCTGGTCTTAAGGTATATGAGTTACTGAAATATACAAGCTGATCCCGAAACGCGACAAACCAACAGACCACATACCTTCCGCCGCGATAAAAAAAATTGTAATATAATTTATGTATTAAACGAGGTGGTGTAAAAAATACAGAAACGTAATTATTAAAAATCCTACTGGTAAACTCACCATGGAAATGTCCTACAGATTGAGACAACAGAAGGTCGTTGTGTATCATAGGACTAGAATTCGACTTGGCAATAACACAGCATTACTACTGCGAGATTTGGCTCACGAACAATGCTCCATGCTTGTCAATGACTGACATCGAACAACTAAGCGAATGTTTGCTAATAATTTAATTTAAAAGGTTGATTGTGAATGTGTCCTTCATCGGAATCGTCAATACACCTTAATTAATGATTTGTACACTGTGTACCTATAATTATATAAGTTTATTTTTTATCACTACTTAAGAGTGTAAAAAAGTCAATTTAAAAATTATATCTGTGTGTTCTATAACATTTATTGTAATTATTAATTAAAATAGTTTTATTGTCAAAATTGTCCAAAATGTAAAATTATTCTAATATGTAAATAATTTTCTGATAATATAATAAATTATACCTTGTAAACATAATAATAATGACTATTAAATTACTTGTAAAATGTTTTAAGAAATAACTAAAGGATGGAAAGGTTCTGAGCCCATTGGCTATGGATATTTCTTGAAGGGATTAATGTTTTTCTAAACTAGTGATTAGTTTTACTATATTGAGTTTTCTTGGTGTTTAAATGGTTGAATTATACTTGATATTGGCGTTACAACTTTCTAAATGATTTAATTTTAATACCTATTATATTGCAATAAAATAATTTAAATAACATATTATTATTATTCAGTAACCAAGGGTAAACCAACCAACTCTTAACCAACTCTTTGAAAAACAGAATAATGGCGTCGAAATTAATACTTTATTGTAGAAAAAAAATTGAACTACAACTATAAAAAATAGAAAACACAGAAGTTTTGTATCTTAAAAATATGTCATAAAATATAACTAATGTAAACCTGTGCGACTAGAAAATATATTCTTTAAACGATATATAGGTGCTATGCTGCCTTTATGTTTGAGTTCAGTCAATCGTAGCAATTATTATCTAACGGCTATTAATCCGACAAACTACTTTCCGATGATTTATTTATTTACACTACTATACAATGAACTATTGTGTAAACTCATTTTACACAACAGTTTAAAAAGGAAACGCACACAATAAATAAACTATAAAAATAGTTACTTTTTTGTGGTTAAAAAGGGATAAAAAATAAATACTTTTAGATCTCAAACGATACTTATACTTACAAAAATAAACGTAAAGAATGGTTTTTACTTGAAACAAGGATTTTTATGTTAGCACAGAAAATAATACAATATTAAAACTGTTATCATGAGTTAATATAAACATAACAAATATATTATGAAAATAATGAAGCAAAATTAAATTCTGAGTCGATTATCAATAATACATTTAATTATTTATGGGTCCTTCATGAAAATTGGCGCTGTAGACTTCCTCTGTGGCGTTAAGCTGACGGAGCACCCATTTCTCCATCTCTATATGTTTTTGTATTTTCTTCTTTTCTGTATGTTGTTTGTGTTACTGTTATATAAAATTTTAGTTTTAGTTACTTTGTGGGGAAATAAATGTATTTCATTACTTTTATTATTAATCATAATTTTATAATTGGTCATAATACAGTCGAATCTTCGAAACTCACCCATGTTTCTTTTTCATAAAATCTAATCTCTTTATTTAACCAGCACAGTTATTTTTCTTAAATATCTTAAGTCCTAGATAGTATTAAAACCATTACAAGTATTCCAAAGCATAAATTGAGTTTTTCACGATATAATACGTTTTATTAATAAACCCGTTGCCACGTAAGAACTCTATTTACATGAGTAAAATTTACAAAGATTGTGCCACGTAATAATTCACATTCTTGAGTCTGGCTATAAACCTTTCATCTCGTACATTTAAAATGTTTATTTGCAACTCTTTTTATCTTCCTTATATTTCCACGTGTAAGTTGTAAATGTAACATCTATCATTGCATCCCTATTCATGCTCTATCTCTTTCAGCGGTAGACAGATTTTCATAGAAACCACTTTCCTATAATACTAAGGAACTTTTACGATAAAACATCGAACGTATTTACGTAATGCACCTGATTACCAACAATACAACACATTACGTATGGTAGAAAAATAATTCAATAAAAACATTTATTTGGAACAAAAATAAACAAAAAATGAAAAATATAATATAGTCGAAAAGGTTAACAAATAAATCTATTTTATATTTTTGTATTGCAATCTATTTAGCATGAAATCCCTGTTTTCCTTTATCGTCGACTGTACATCCAAAATTAAACATAAGAACCAATATATTATAATAATAAACAAAACTTTTGTAATTAATAACTTTTTTCAACTGGTCACCTTTATAAAAATACTTTAAAAATTACATTTATCTGTTGTCTTTAGTGTCGTTCTGCTTTTTAACTATGAAACCAATCGCATTTGATACGTTTTGAATTTTTTGACATGCTTTTTTTACATGGCTAGTAGATACCACTTTACACAAGTGATATCTATTAATGTAACATTGTTGAATTTACAAAACCGAGTTTTCAATTAATAGGTACTGTCCAATATAAGGTTACTATATTAATAATTGTTACGACTTAGTTAATAAAATTCAACATGTACGAGTATTAATTAATAACTGCTGGAACTGCAACTCTGTCTGCAGTGGTCATGACAACTATGGTCATACTTAGCAAGGTACGCACTAGGCGCGGCTAGGTTTTGGGGGGTGTAATGCTGATATGGAATTGAAGAAATCAACCAGTGCTATCACTGCTTTTCAGATTGGGGTTCCGATCTGCATACTCACAGGGTGCCCGACGTGGAACAACGGGCGATTATTATCCGCCATGCTGATTAAGCAGCTTTTATCTCAACATACAGCTTAATAACATAGTATAAGTTTTGATTGTAATAATATTATTTTGGTAATAAATAAATAATTCTTCTAGTCTATTTATTCTACTACTTTTTTAGAATTATATACTTGATAAAATAAAAGTTAACAGTAATTAGGTAAGTACTAATAAAATATGTTTTTTATATTATTCTTTAACCGATTAGTCTTGTATAACGTAATAGTTTTTATCTTAGGATTATATATATTAATGTTAATAAGCAGTTATAAGTACAATATTTAATGTAAAAAATATTGCAAAATCTGAAGATTTCATTAATTTTGTTTTATTCGCTGTTTAATAGGTTTTCCTTAAACATATTTTGCTAATATTTTTTCTTTATTTAAGCTAAGGCATTTGTAACAGTTTTTAAATTCCAGCCCTTTATAATTTTAATAGGTTTAATGTGATTTATTCTAAAACCAATGAATATTTGAATTTATTTTTCCGTCCGGAGATCAGGTAAAGTTGATTACAAATCTTAAAACACTTTACACAATTACCCTTGGGCTTTGAGAGATCCGGAACTTACATTAATAATGCGAACTCCTAGCTGAAAATTTTGTTCTTTAGACTGATATCTATTCGAGCTATAATATAATCACCAACGATTAAAACCATATTTAAATTATGGTTACATAGACATAGGTATGATAATTAAAAAAAAAACATTATATATAAGGGTATACTATACCCTAAGGTAAGGGTATAAGGGTATTATATACTTTTGTCCTTTTCTTCAACCTTTACTAGATTATCGATCTATCTAGTCGGCTATCTCTCTACGTTCCTATGACCTCTAAATTCCTATTACATTCATTGATATTTTTTTTACATTTATACAATTGCTATCACTTTGGCTGTGTTTACGAGTTTTAATTTTCTACACCTAGTCGCGAAAGGAGGTACATAGCCCGCTTCAAATCTTTCGAAATGGCTGTTGTGGTGCATAGTCTTTATAGTGAGCATCCAAATTTCCATATTATCTCACGATCGTGAGAACGTATTGCTCAAACATGCTAACTTCAGGATCTTAGACACCTATTTAGATTTGAATACCTCGGAAAACTTGCTTAACGCAGCTCACCTGTTTTAGATACCGCGCCTGATTTCGCTATTTTGTTTATTGTTATCAAAACTCTAAGTCAGTCCTAGAAACATACCCAGTTACTATATCAATTCATTGGTCACTGATTAATATGCCGTAAATGTCGCCTCCGTAGCACATAATTTTTGTCTTCGAGGAATTCATTTGAAGCATAACATTGTGCGAATTATCATACAACACCTTTATCGTAGACTGCAGATTCCTCACATTGTTGGCGAAAAGATTGATTTTGTTGGCAAAACTCATATGAGACAGATGGTCGCCGTTAATATTTATGCCTTTGTGAGACTAGTCGAGAGGTTAAATACGTCTTTGAGACAGGTAGTGAAGAGTTTAATATTGTATCTCCTTGCGTTATTCCTCCCCTGATTCGAACGAGATTAGTAAAGTCATGGAGTTTAACTTACAAGATGTGAGCGCGGTTTAGTTCTCTAATTGAACCTACGTACCTCATGGCCACCTAGCGACGATGTAGAAAGAGAATGAGGGCCCAGTGTACTACAGAGTTAAACGCCTATAAGTGTAAATTATATTCTTTATTTTTGGTGGACACTTGGCGCACTGCATGAGTGTACTCTATAGTAAAGAGCTCACCCTGGAACCCATTTTGTTAAACCGACTGTGCTAGGTCCAGTCATGGGTCTTACATGATCACCTTCACAAATCATCTGACTATCTGACCGAAAAGTAATTTGTACTTCTGCCTTACAACACGCTTATTTCAATAATTAACTGGTTTTACTCATTCTACGTTTCCATTCATTTTTTTATAAATTTCGTTGTGCAATCTATGCGTATAGATTATGTGATCACCATCTTCGTTTCTCCACAAAACGCGCGTCGTCGTGGGTGTTATCATATTTATGTCGTGGATATTTTGTGGATTCGCATAAAGCGAAAACATTCTAATTCCTGGCGTCATTATTAACGATGTACTAATATAGATTTTAAAATTTTCAATAATAAACAGATTAATTTTAAAACTATTTGTGCTTGCATATTCATTAAGTATCTACATATTTCAGATACCATATCATCAATAACAGCGGGGTGCATCCCTTATAAAGCTTAAAAAGCATTATCTAGTTATACTTGGACATTTTATAAATATATTGACTTAAAATCTAGTGTTTGCCAAAGTAGCAGTCTGAGAGTCCAAATTGGATCAAATTTTAAGTATATATATGTGTTACATGTCCATGTATAACTAAATAATGCTTTTTATGCTTTATATGTTGTGCACGCCACTGATCAATAGTATATTTAATGTATCGTACGAGTGTACATATATCAGTCTAGTATTCATAATAAGAGAAAGAACCAAGCTTTAAAAACTGGGTTACTGTATTCATAAATATTACTGTTCATATTGGAAACATTTAAAAAACATAAAATTATTAACTTTTCCAAAAGCCTATCCTTTTAATAATGACAAGTATTCCAAAAACCATGGCGACAGGTAAATAGAGATAATTATTTGTTGCAGTCGTTTTGCCGGTATAAATAAATCACCTAAAAAGGCCACTAGGTATATTGTGGTATTCAAATAATTAAACAAACATGAGCTGATCTTATAACGCGACAAGCCTAAGGGAGTCACTATTACGGTGTTTGTACCGTGAATGTGGGTGAACTGTGGTCGCCATCCAGTCGAGTAATATCGTACCACTTCAAAACCATGGCCTTGTCCTCGATTTGCACAAAGCTTTACTGGTTTAATCTTAATAATAAATCTGTTTTAGCAAATATAAAAAAAAATAATTCAAACTTCTTATTAAGTAAAATACTAAAATAAAAAATAATACCTTGTCGAAGTCGGCCAGCCAAGTCCTGAATCTTTTGCGTTCAATTCAGGTCCACACCATCCACTGTATCACTTCGTAATTAACAATTTTTTTGATTCTATTTATTAAGGGACATTAACGTGAGTGCGTTTATCAGAATTAACAATATTTTCGTTCCGCAACATCAGAACGTGACAGCTTCCGAGATTTCTTATTATTTTATTTTAATACGCACAACCTCGTGGGAAATTACTAGAGATAAGTTCGGAACGAGTAGACAACCTTATGATTTTAAATATTTTTTTATAATAACTGTAGACATTTGTATGTACATATATTAAAATTTCACTATATACATAGATAAATAAATTTTATTTCCTAATTTTAATCACAACTGACGTGAAGATAACAACCAGATTTATTAAATCGCGAGAGGAACCGTATTGTAAACCATTTTTATCACAACCATGTCCTTTCGTTTACATCACTTATTTACTCACTAATTATAAGTTATTCACAACACAGAAGAGGTAAACATTTACATTTTTGTTATCTTTTGTTGTCTATAGTTGATTCCATGTCAATACGCTATTACATTAGAATAACTGTGGTTTTTAACCATCGCATTAAGCGGACTTTTGGCAGTTCTTGGCACAGTTAAGGTCCATCGCACTTACGATTAAGATTAATGTTTCCCGCTTCGAGAGTACATTGTGGCTATTCCACGAAGAATTTTTCATTTATAAATAGTAACACGCTTGCCGGCACATTTCACTGTAGATATGGTTGTCAGGACAGTTGTGAATGTCAGGTGGTGTCGGAGCTGTCAGTGAAACTATGTTTTCGGTTTTCCGACGCGACGTGTGTTCTTCGTACTGTTTGTGCTCTATTACTAGAGTCACGCGTCTACTGCAAATGCTGAAAGGCGAAACCTGTTGAAATGGGACAGGGGACTACGTGCGAGGGAGATGTTGGCATCTTTCACGATGCTGCTGCGATTTTCAGCCGCTTCTCGTGTCATACGCACGTGTGTGCGTGAAAATTTGCGTGCGTATAAACGGTGAATCTGTATTAGTGAGTGGTAGAAAACTCTCTTTAGGACGCCTTCACAGGCACAAAGATTTTCATGATTTCGAACAGCGTGTCACACTCGATCCGGCGGCATCTTTTTTATGGATTGCTTACATTAAAATATTTTAGATGAGAGCCATTATTAAAAAGATATTATTGCTGTTATAATTTCCATTTCAAATATAATATTATTTATAACTATTATTATATACTATTGCTACTTCTTTCATAGTATTTTTATATTATTAATATTGTGTTGTATGAATGTCTTTATCAACATAATCTAAACATTCAATAAGTAATTCCGTAATTGCTTATAAAATATACACAGATGTTTAAACAAATTCATAATTATCATGAGCGGGTACAAAGAATAATCCTAATTCGATATAAAGAATCAAAGCAGTGTTGTAAGAATTAATCAATTTAAAGTAACATCAAGCCCAATATAAACAAGGGATCACACAAGCGCGTGGCATAATCAAGTAGCACGCAACTCGTAGGCTGTGTAGGTCGCGTGCGATAGAGATCGCTATCCCTGAAAGCTCAGGTAAGAGGAGAAAGGCGAGACAACAACACGCAGTGTCCTGCGCACGCAGCGCTCGATACCCCCCATTACCACCTCACTCACACCTTAGGAAATCTATATCGAAATGGGCGACCATCTCTGACAGCTATGTAGCGATGTACCTACCCTTCATTATATCGAGAATCAATTGACAAATGGCCAAGGCTGTGGTCGTATGAAACGTACGCGGCTCATGGTTGCACCGATGGCAAAACGGAGGGTTGATACGGTCCTTTGTACGTTTTTATAAAAGATCTCTAATGGGGTATTGGTCTAAAATTCTAAAGCTTTAGCCATCGTACGTTAAAATGTTTCACAAATGTTAATTAAATCCACTTAGCATCTTATATTAGTTTTTTAATATTTTTAACAAACTACAATACTGTATATGATTACATTATTTTATGATTTTCTATTAGCAAAGACCAAAAACACTTGTTTGAGTTATAAGTTGATTAAATTCCATTCTTTTAACACTACAATCTTTTGTTTTTCTACAATAGGAAAATAAAACAAAAATGGAAAGGATCGAATGTTTTCAAATTCCTATAATATATTTATTATAAAATCGAATAAAGGTTCAAGCAAGACTAAATGTTATAAATACATATTTCTCAAACCAATCATATTTCTTTGAAGGATTAACTCAGAAACGAGGTTGCGACAAACAACTAAAGCCATCAATATAACTCCAAGATAAACTAGCCGATGTCGTAATGGAATGCTTTTATTTGTCAAGGAACTGATTAGGCAGATGTGCCTATGTCTAGTATTGCAGTGACACAAATAGATTATACTATTCCAGTTCTATACTTACCCTTTTTATCAATCTACAAATTAACTGACAATGTTCATTACACTATAATTACGTTAGAATAGATTGTTAAATAAATCAGAATTACAAAAAAGGAGACAAATCATTTGTGCCTCCAAACTCAATATGTCATATTTAATCATAAACAAAGAGACGCATCAAAGAGCTTTGCCCTCGCTTTTCAGTCATCTTGCAAGGGCACCTAAGGCGTAACAGCGTAAACTCAATTTGCAAGTTCATAATGACGAATAGTTCAGCAATATGTAAAGCAGTATTATATTATAAATATAACTTGTTTCTTATTAAAATATGATGAAATCTTTTCCGATTTGATTATACTGCACCATCTTTTTTCTTTTATTATATTGTATTTATCCAACAACATTTACCTACTGCTACAATAATAGAGAAGCCAAACAGCGAATATCACTAACAAGCTATGATAAATATAATACAAAAAAACTATTATTAAATTCTAAATATTGTTGTGAACACTATTAAAAATTCATTTACAACCTGTAATAATTATATTCTGAATTGGCAACTATATAAAGTGACAGGATGAATACGGAACTGTGACAAGACGCTTTTTAATGGCGGCGGCTTAAGTAAAAATGTTGTGGAGAGAAAGTGTTGATAGTAAGTATTAATATTCTGTAAATGAATAACAAATAAGGATTGAAACAATGATCAGAACAGGTGTCCATCTATTAATTACGAGGCCAAAAGAGAACCTAAATATAAGAGTTGTTGTATGGCGTGTAGTAACCAGATAAGTTTTAGCGTTTATAATAATACTACCTGTCCCGGCAGACCTTGTTCTGCCCTATTTCTCTAAAACAAAGTCACATTGTTTTTTTTAATGTTTATAGCTTCTCAATCGGCTGTTTTTTTCAAAATTGTTTAAAGCAACCTGGCCTTAATGCTATATGTATATAAATTGACAAATATTGACATTAATATTTATATGTCACTCAATAATTGTTTTGCCTTCCCGGAACCCGTCCACTAACATTTAAACTTTATGCTGTGGTATTAAAGTTCAAAATGACTTATAATTAATTTTTTGTATGAGAATACAGAAAAGTGGTGTTTTTAGACTTTTTCAGGCAATTTTTTTAATTTTTCTCTCCGTAATAACCTTCTCCAGACTTCATCAAACACAACAAAAAAGAAATTAGCCAAATCGGTTCAGCCGTTCTCGAGTTTCGCGCTTATCAAGACATTTTGCGATTCATTTTTATATAAAGGGTGTCTCAGAATGTTTTTCATTTTTTGATGTTAAATAAAAAACAACATTGTCCATTAAAACTTGTTTTATTTATTGTTAAATTAAAGAGCAGATCTTGAAGTTTATTTATGAAAAACAACCGTTTGCAAATGTTCACCATTTACTTGTTCACACTCATTTAGCCTGGAGCTAAAATTTTCAATCACTCGCTGGAGCATTGCTCTTGGAATAGCGTTGATTTCTTCAGTGATTCTTTGCTTCAAAACGTTCAGGTTTGGTGGCAATGGATTGTAAACTTTACTTTTTAGGTAGCCCCATAAGAAAAAATCAGCAGGCGTTAAATCAGGACTCCTCGGTGGCCAGTTTATGTCTCCTCGGCGGCTTATCACTCTTCCGGGGAATAAATCGTGAAGAGCAGCTAATGAGTCATTTGTTACATGAGAAGTGGCCCCATCTTGCTGGAAAAAGGTGTTGCGGTTGTAGCCAGACTGGTTTTGCATTTCTGTAGCCAAAAAAGTCCGGATTATATGGCAATATCGATCAGAATTAACGGTCTGAGTTCGACCTCGGTTATCCTCAAAAAAATAAGGACCGATAATTCCTTGACTTGATATGGCAGCCCAAACAACCACTTTTGGTGAGTACAAGGGCTTCTGATGCAGTTCTAGCGGATTCTCGGTAGCCCAGTATCTGCAATTTTGTTTATTCACGTGACCGTTGATGTGAAAATTCGATTCGTCGGAGAACCAGATGTTATTGAAACTCCTAAAACGGTTTTTCATTGTCCTGCAGAATTCGACTCGTTTATCAGGATCATCAGGCTTCATTTCTTGAACAATAACAATTTTATATGGGTGAAAATGCAAATCTTTCGAAATAATGCGATAAACCGTAGATTTGTTCAAATTCAGAGAAGCTGCGCGCAATCTCAACGACTGTCGTGGGTCGTCCATAACAGACTGGCGAACGCGGTCGACGTTCGTGCTCGCCCTTGATGTCCTTTTGCGCCCAGATGATTTGTCCGGCATTGTATTCCCAGTCTCTTCAAACTTGCACACCCAATGTTTAATTAAATTGGCACTTGGCACATGTTTTAAGCTTGTTAAATTAAAATGTGTCCTGTAGAGACGACGAACAATAGTGTAGGAATCGTTGTTTTTATAAAACGCTCGCACACAAAACGCGCGCTGCGGTCCCGTGAAACGATTCATGGCTACTAAACTTAACAAGCCGGCCAAGCGTTTGAGACCACTCCCCTCCCCCTGCTACCAGCGATCGGCGCGTATTGGTCAATTTAAAAACGAAAAACATTCTGAGACACCCCTTATAAGATATTTTATCTTTTTAATACTAACTAAAGAATAATTTGAAAAATAATTTTCCAAATAGGGCCTCAACTTCAAATTTTTTTTATTTAATAGCCAATTTTTGTTACTTTACAATCCAGACAACAATGAAATATATCAATAGGACTTTTATTTTAATTGAATGTTACAGTATTTGAAAATGCAGCGGTTACCAGAGATTCTAATATCTTCTTTTTGATAGTCTGCACTACCTTAGCTTTGCGGTGTTCATAATTAAATTCTGAGATTTGTTATTAATGCAATAAATTTTATTGTAACATTACAGAGAAACATTGTACCTTATAAATTGTAGTATGTTGAACACTTTTTTGTTTACATTATCAGATGAAAAACTAAATTCTCATTGTTTAGGAAACAAACAAATTTACCAGTATTAAGTGCAGTTCTTTTCAGTTTGTAATGCACCTACAAGAAAATATTGTTGGTAAGTACAATTTAACTGCATGTTAGTCCGCCAAATTGGAAAAAAAGTTTTTTTTTTTAGTTGTAAAAATGTAGAATTTCGTGTAAAAGAGTATTAGCGAGGAATTTTATTGCACTACTTTATTAAAAATAAATCTGAAGCTGAAACACGAAGAATTCTCATTTAGACTTATGGCGATCATTCTCTGTCGAAAATGACACGTAAAGACTAGTTTAGATGCTTCAAATCTAATGTTTTTTTAAAGCTTTGGTACGGCGAAAAAAAATTTAAGATAAGGAATTGAATAATAACTAAATAAAATGCCTGGATTAAATACTGGGAAAATGCATGCCAAATCATAGTTTAAAAGCATTAAGAATTACCCTTAAATAGGATATTGGATGCACGCTGAGTTAAAGGGGAAATACGTGGAATGACATTGACTTGGATACGTTTTACTCGCGTGTGAACTACTGCTTCAACCGCAGAATAGAAAAGGTTTTCTACATCGTATTATGATTTGCAATGAAAATTGGATATTCCTATGCGTAAAAATCGTGTGGTAAGTTCGACCATATATCTATAACGTTCTAAGAGCCAAAAATTCATAGCTTAAAATTTCACCTTTATATTTGGTGAGTTCAGTAAGGTGTCATTCATTATGAGTTACTCAAAGCGAATGAAACTATTACGGAAGATAGTTGTCAATTGGAAATGATGCGTTGGAGTCGTAGATGGGTAAAATTAATTGGGTAAAATTTCAGATTAATGAAAAACGATTACATTTTGCGTTTTTCATCATTAACATGACTGCATTTTGCTCATCTATGTTTGCAACACTATGGAATCCTCAAATGAATACATATTTATAGTTCCTTAATAGTTTGAAGAGATCTAATCATGATTACAGAGCAACAAAATTAAAATTACGACTACATTTTGTAATCGTTAATCATTAATCAGATTACATTTTGTCCATCTCTGGTTGGAGCTGAACTTAAAACAAAAAAGGCCGCTATACGATTAAAGACAAGACAAGGTGATTTTGTTATCGTGACAACGCTTATCCACATGTTGTAACAACCATGAAAGCTAATTGAAAGCACTGAAATGGGAAATCCTACTCTACGTGCTATAGTCACCGAACATAATCATTTCTGATTACATCTTAATCCACTCGATGGCACAAAACTTGCCTGAGCAGCACTTCCATTCTTTTGGAGATACATAAAAAATAACTCAATTCTTGAAAATCCTCGAATGAAGTGGTTTTTTCCGATATGAAATTAATTTATTGCCAGAAAGACAAGAGTGTGACTAGTGGTGAACAATTACTACATACTTTATATAAACCATAAAATTTCATAAAAATAGCTAAAATTTAGTTGCACTCCTATTATAATATAATCAAGTTTTAATTATTTACTTTACCTAATATATGTAGGACTTGAAAATACTGTTTTTGATGGTTTTTTTTTTTGTGTATTTTATTATCTTCAAATTGCTAATTAAAATCAACACAGTGAAAGTTGTGGTAAGATATGTGTGAGTCAATAAATAAAAATTATAATACATTTCCTTTATATAAAACGTGTACAGTCGCCATATATCAACTTTTATAGAAAACAACTCAACTATTAATAATACCAATTGTTCGAAAGTAATTAGTTATACTTGTATTACAGAAGAGTTAAATAAAATTATATGGAAGTTTAAGTTAATTTTTTGTATTACATTTTTCATATATTACTAATCTAGTTTATAAATAACTGATGAAACTAATTAATTCTCGGTGTGGAAACCACAAAAAAATTTGGTACATCGCCAAGAGTAACAGCAAAACAATCGTTTTAAAACCACAAAAATAGTTGTTAATTACTTGCGTTCTTGTTTCTACAGAATGAGATACAATCCGCTAATACAACGTCCAATGCACAGACCTCTGATTTCGTCATTCAAAGACGATAATTACAATAAAGAATAATACATTGCACCTAGAATAAATTTACAAACAAAATTTATACAAGCATAAGTTTATGCTTGTTTGTAATTATTTGTTTATTTGTTTGTAAAAATAAAATTGTAGTCAAATAACCAAAAATAAAACTTTATTAATAAAGAACGAACCTAAGTAAATAAATAAAAAATTCGGTGTATATTTAAAAAAAAAAAATTAAACAATGTAAGGGAAAAGATTCGCGTTGTTAGCATAATGACGCGTCTCTATTTGACTCGAGAAGAAATATTAATGCTGTGGGTCTGGTCGATTTCGACGTTCACGACTTACCTTTAATTCTAACCAATCGCTCATTCAACGATTGTGGGGACGTTAAGGGGGCACTGGAAACACGGCTGAGCGGCATCCTGGAAGATATAGTGGAACAACTTAGCAACAGAATCGTTTTTAGCAAAATATAGCCAGAATATATTTATATATCTGTCGAAATTAAAGATATGAGCAATACGTTTGGTTAGGGCACTGTTACCGTTTGTTTTACATAGTACTTTCATCTAGTGTGTTATGAGATTAAATTGACCCAATAACACTATTTTGCCCTGTATGTAACGTGTCATTAGTTCAATTGGGCCAATGTTCTTATTTCAGACTTGTTATAGTGAACATGATAAGTTTGTACATTATAGCGAAAGATTTAGAAACAAAAGGAGAAGATTTTCATAGCTAAAACCCATTCTTACGAGGAAAGAACGCATATATGCCTGCCCTAAATAAAATATTCACTGTAGTAAGTAATAAAGCTATAGCGGACACAAAAATATTAATTCTGTATAGGAGTATTTACTCCAGGGAATCGTTATTCGGCGTTCACCTCAGCACGTCATAGCTGAAAATGAAGCTTCTGACAAAAATTATTTCCCCTTGGCCGTCTGTTCAGCTGTCAATGGAAGCGAAAGGCAATGTTGAAACGTTATTCGAATTGTTTCTGTACTACACTCAGGTCGATGTCTTCACTGATCCAATAACTCTCAGAGGGCTAAATTTTATAAGTTATATTCTATAATCTATTGCCCACGCTATGTAAGAAATAAACCCGTCAAAGAAACGAAAAAATATTTGACGTACATAGAATATTTCTACGATCCGGAAACTGGCCAAAAATGTTATCTGAGGAGTCTTACCTGGGTATGAATAATGGTTTTAATTACATAAGCAAGAGCCTTAGGCTGAGATTTATAGACGCAACTTTAAGTTTACTTAGACTTTACTAAAACATTACAATTTTAAAGGATTCGGTAGGTCACCGATTTTGTCAACATGCGCTTAGCTTGACGAATGCTATGACTATACTCAAGTTCCTATTATATATTTAGTTTTTTGTCAAATCGAATTTATTTTTTGAGAACTTTGCAAAGCAAAGTCGAAATAGCGTCTATAAATCTCAGCCTTAGATATTTAGCACCACTACTTTAGAGATCGTATATGTAATTGTTCATATTTATTATTATAATGCGATTCCCCGCTTATTTTGCAATATGTTTCTACAACTAATTGTAAATAGTGAACTTCGCTTCTCATTTATGTTTTCCCTTCATCTCCTATTATAATATTTCAAACAAAGAAAGAGATCATTACTTGATGAGTAATTATATAAATACTTATTGGTCTTATCAATCATGACGTGTGGTTCAGGGCAAGTGTGAGTTCTTTTTTATATTAATAAAAAATGCAGCGAAAGATTTATGCTTTTTGCAATTATTCAGTTTGCATACTATAAAGTAAAATATAAAAACTACGTTTCCGAAACGTTTATATTTCAGTGCACACTGTACACGGCTCATAGGAAGCAAAAGCAGTTACGATTAGAAAATCTATATTATGTTATATTAAATTTCTAAAACAAATGTTTCTGGTATTAATATTTTCTGATGCTACATTGTCCTGTCTTGGTTCTGTTATACTTAATATATGAACTTTCAGCCGTGGTGGCTGCCGGCAGAATAGAATAGCACCCCCCTCTTCTTGCTGAGGTGTCGTAAAAGGCGACTAAGGTACCTCTTGAGCACCGCAATTCAACCAGGTGTTTAGAGAAGGAAAACTCGACCAAACCCGCATCCTGCTCCCTCGCGATCGTACTGGTTCTCCTTTCCATCGGGCCTGAGGGAGTACGGACGAGAGAATGCTTTTCTGGGAGCGCGTCCAGTTATGCACTTAAATATCTCCTGCGCAATTGACTGTTTCCGAAAACTGGACCTCGATTTTCTTAATCGGTGTTGAAACAGTCGCCGTGGCCGAAACCGGCTAGGACATCATCATATGAACTTTATAAAAATCGAATTATCTATGCAGTTTAATACGTCTAAATATGTATTAATATATAATAATTGTTATAAAATATGGCTGTACAGTGAGGTGGCATGGCCTATTTTTTAGCAACAAACAGGTATGTAATAATTAAAAAGTTACTATTCCCTCTTTCTCTGTTTTTCTGTAATGGTTGCGTTATGTCATAAAAAGGGTATTACTGTGTAAAATAATAATAAACTGATTTGTGTAATATTATGACTATTTAATAACTGACCTCATAAACTCTAAACAATAATGGTATCATATTTTAACATCTACTGCTTTATATGCATATTTAAAGTTTTTAATGTTTTTAACAAACGAGTTTTGGCCACGAGAACGCGAGATAAACTTGTTATCCTACATTATATTCTTGTAGAGCATGTGATCATAAAATAATGGTGTCTATATATTACGGAGATGAGCGTTTATACATATTTTGCTATTTTCATCTTCTAAAAATTTTACCCTTCGCTATTTTAAATAAGTAAAATCTGTAAACTTTATTTTAAAATTAAACTTTATTTTTAAGGTAACTTCAAATCCAACTTAAATTTAATAATATTAATTATTTTTCTCTAAAATGGCGTGACCTTTGTTTACAAATATTAAAATTTTATGGATACATCTAATTAGTTAACTATGTAACATATAATATATATGAGCAAATTACCGTAGCATTTACAAACAATTACACGCATTGACATAGCTGCAAACTAAGATCGTGCTTATAATATGGGTACTTACCAAATATATAAATATATAATTCAATATATTTACACATCCATGACTCGCAACAAATTTATCTGATCATAACAGAAAACTTTGTCGATACCGGGACTCGAACCCAGGAGCATCAGCGTTGCAGGTATAATCAGTACAAACGGAAGTGTGTTTTATTTATATTATTTTTAATTATCATTATCTGGTGACATGCTAAAAAACACACTACTCGCTTTTTAATATAACACCGCCATAATACCAGACAACAATTGCCAGGTGGCACATGTTTTTTGTAATATTTACATAGCAGGTAAAACTAAATAAAAAAAATTAACGCATTTTTTTATACGTAACTTCGTTAAAGTTTAAGTAATAAATAAAGCGTTTTTTTTTTAGCATAACAGTTTTTTGTTAATAAAGCGTGAAGGATTTTTTTTTAGCAAAATAGTTTGTTGTTGGCCGGGAAAGACCTTTACAACGTCACCGGGCGTGAGAGCATTGAGGAATCAGACTTCATCAATCAATCGGATCAATCAGACAACTTAGTCAGACAAGAAGGACAGAAGGTATTGTAGACAGCAACCTCATACAGGTTAGTGCACCGGACTTGCCTTGGTAGATCTTAGTAACCAGGGCTATCACAAAGACTACGCCAAGTTGTATGCCGGCCATATATACAACATAGATTAGCTATCATTCCTTTAAAACAATCTTTATCTCAGAACAAACATTAAAAACCGAAGCTCCTTTCCCATCCCAGGCGGAATGCGACTATGGACAGATTTTTTTAATGTTGATAATCGTTGTCGTTTTTTGGATTGCACGATACCAACAAATGTGGTATTTTTTGTTTAACCCGGGGCAAACCTCATGTACCATCAGGACAGCGGTGAGGCCCGCTACCCCGGAGAGCCAGCACTGTCTACTCTTCGCCGGGCCTGAATATTCGTATACTTCCTACGGCCTGGCGAGTGATTGGCCTTGGCTGGCCTCCAGTAGGAGGGGGTATGAAGGTTACCACCTCACTCCCTCTCTACTGGGTAGCGTGTGGGTACACACACGTTGCCCCCTACTCTGCCGGACGTCTCCATCAGATAGAGAGACGATCACGCAGTTGGTCCTGCGCAAATACGTCACTCCTCCTGCACCTTCTTACACAACGGTTATGTCGAACGTCACAGGGAAAGGCAGCATGTCTATCCCGATCAGTCGCTTCTTTAGAGCATATATTCGCGTCACAAAAGGCGGATAGACCCCGACAAGCCTGTTTGCTGTTGACCGAAGCGCGAATCACGGCCGGCAGCGAAAGGTCTTAGCCATCGACCTGTCTAAACTCTGATTTATCCTCTGCCCAGGAAATGTGGTGTGGTCGCTATACCGTATCAAAACAAAATAAAATCACCCTCGCCCGCTTCTTTGAAAGAAATATGAGTATATGATCTTTACTTATTTGTTATTTGCTCTGTAGCAATAAGAAAACAATGAAAATATATACATATGATTTATTTTTAAATTCTTTATTTACACATCTTTTTTAAATTATTTATTTACACTAATCTTATAAACATTCCCGTGTAACAAGTCCTAATTGTAAGCTACCTGATTTCATTCGTATCATAAATATATGCATGAATGTGTTAGAGGAAAAATGTAAATAATTCTATTAACTGAATAAATGTTTTAATTAGTTGAGCGGTCTACGTTATGTTTATTGTATACATATATGTAAGGTTGTCAACTACTAAAATACCAAATTTTATTTAAAACACTTATAGATGATTTTTTTACATATTTTATAATACAATCTGGCTTACGTTTGAATTCTACTATGATGTATTATAAATAAATTATTATGCTGTTATTTACTTTTGGTATTTTTTAAGACTTACCCAGATAATAACCAAATATTATATTTTGTACCGGTACGCACCTAATCCCATGTTGCTAATGCTTTTAATTTTATTTTAACTTATAATATGCACAAGTAATCGATTATATATCGAATAATATATCGAATAATATCAAATAATGGTAATAATATGCAAAATTATATACATTATGCGTATTTTGTTTTTGGATAACCCTAGTCAAGCCGGTAGACAGCAAGGACATTATAATATTTCTATGTATATTCCTTATACACCAAGATTGCAACAACTTCATGTGAATTCCATTGCTTTAAAACACTGTCATGCAGAGAAATACTAAGAACAACAGAACTTATTTGCGATGCGAATAAGTTGCATGCAACATGAGCCCATTTTGCAGCCAGTTCTCACACTGAGCAACTTTTAAATCGTTACAAAAGTTACAACAGAAATAATCAAAATTTTAAAACCGATTGCTTTTCTAAATGATCAGTTGAATTTACTCAGTTTTTTAAATATCTTATAAATAAACACATTCATGTTTCCATGTAACTTAAACTGTCATATAATAAAAACACAATATTTACACTATAAACTAAAATCACAATTTCGTCTTCACTCTTCGTCTTCTTGGAAGCAAAACCCTCCCTGTTGCACATATCCCTCAGGGCACTCCGGTGCGTCAATCAAAAATCTATTTCCGACTTTAATTTTTACTTTGCCATCACGCGTAGGTAATCTGGACGAGCCAGTAAATGGCGCCGGCATTCTCCGACCTGAAGTAGGCGACACTTCTGCTTCTTGATTCTTCACCACGACATCCATTAACATTCCGGAAGGCAGAGGTATTTCTTGCATAAATATCACACGACCTTCAGTCACCATGTCCATCATTATACACACGAATAGAAGACAACATAACATATCTTTACAAGCCATTTTTCGATAGTTTACTAGCGAGAGATAGTCGTGTAATGAGGACCTCTTCCGTAAATAACAGCTTTTATATGAACGCTACAATTGCGAGAGCACCTCATTAATTACTCACACACACTTTGTAAAGAATATGTTTGTGAATCATCAATTTAGAACCATGAAACATCACCCTATAAATATTATCTATTTTCATAAACAAATGGAATTATTTAGTGAGTCTCATAGGGCAGAAACTAGGTGATCGAAATAATTCCTATATTAGAGAAATGGTTAAAAAAAACGAATTTAAAGTCAGGCATTATTTATACGTATTTCCTAATCAATTTTTGATTGCAAAAAGATTAAATATTAGTGTCGTTATAAGAAAAATATTTACTAAGAAATGATTAAGCAAGAATGTTTCCACATTACCGTCACATTATTTAGTGACGATTATTAAAATTGTAAAACGTTTTGTGTCTTACAAAATTAGTGCTGACTAACGCGGTACTTTACTCTGGTCACAGGATTTATATTCGTATTCTATTATAGTGCGTAAAATTCTGATCGTGATGCAACTAGTCAATAAATTGACGCTGGCAAGTTACTTCACCAACGTGGTATTTTCGCACAATGTAAAAAAATCTATAAAACAATTTAAGTAGTTATAAATGTTAAGTTTGTGCTTATCAGTAAAGCGTTTGAATCGTTGTAACATGTTTTCCGTACATAAGTACATAGTGTATATTTAGATATTTTTGCAAATAGCAATGCCACATGAGGAAACCCACTAGATCACTGTAACACGAACGTGTGGGGAATACCAATTACACATGTTGGACAACCAAATACTTTGTTCAAACATTCATAACCAGTGCAATAAAAATTTAATTAGATTAGTAATTAATAAATAAAATCAATACTAAGATCGTGGAGCATGAAGCAAAGCATGAAGTAATCCAGTTTCCTTTAAATTGCATGGTGTGAGAACTATCAGTATTGTAGTTAGTAATAGTTGCGTGGCAGTTTAAAACTAGTTTTTCTTCGAATTTCTCTGTTAAGTACAATCTTCTAGACCTTGGAGTAAAGCCATAAATTAAGAAAAAAAGTAGAACCTAGGATGTTCATAAATATAGTTATCAACTCCTAATTTCTATCTTAATTACCTTTATATAGCTATAATTATATTTTGTATATGTGTAGTACAGAAAATTCTATGCCAATATTAAAATCTCTTCGTTATATTGAAGTTATGCTAGGTTTATTAATAATAATAATCTTATATGATACTAGCTGTGCCCGTGACTTTGTCCGCGTGGTATAGTGTCTTTGGTTAGCATTTATATTACTTAGGATAATTATTTTACAAATAAGACACATACGTATAAATTGAAACACTGCAAAGAGCTTATTAAATTATATAAGGTATAAATATAAGTAAAGTATGAATATGAATCTATTTAAGTACATTTTCACACAACACACAAACATATTAACATTGTTTCATATTTTCATACAAACGTTTATCTCCTATTTCCTATTGTTATTTTACACCTTTAAGGGTAAAACATTTATAAACTTTGAATATCATATTTATTTATATCGAATCACTAGCCTAAAAAAATTCTAGCTTAGCACTAAAAATGACGATACTTCCATACAACTTTTCATCCCCTCCCCCCCGTTTCAACCCCTTTCAACTCTTTTTTCGCATTAAAAAGTAGCTTATGTCCTTTTCGCCGAAAGGGCAGTGCTGGCACCCCGGTGGTTTTAGTCGGGGCAGGTCCGACACACCGGGGGGAGTGGCCCTCACCACTTCCTCTGTCGGTCCGTAGTGATTTCCACCGGGTTAATAAAAAAAAAAGCTTATGTCCTTTCTCAGGCTCTAGACTATCTATGTACCAAATTTAATTTAAATCCGTTCAGTAGTTTTGGCGTAAAAGCGCGACAGACAGACAGAGTCACTTTCGCATTTATGATATTAGCAAGGATGATACATTAAAAAGATTGTAATAATGGCTGTTCATTGTAACATGATTTCGGCCATAAATATAAACTTTGTCCGCGCGACAAGGTCATTCTAATTTCCTTAAAAATTTAGACAGATACTGTGGCGTTATCAATTTATTTCAATTGACTGCATCAAAGTCTGAAAATATCATTAAATATTTATAGCAACTACTATCACAATTAGTCACTGACGGAACCAAACCAGAAAGCAAAAATATATAATATGATTATTCTATAAATTCTGAAAATTGAATGGTGGCGGAATAAAAATATTATTGCTCTCTTACCTACTGTCACAAAATTTTAGATCTATAACATATTTTTTAGACTTATAGCCTATTTAGAGGAAATAAATACATGTCAAGACGCAAAATAAGTACAGCATTATCGAAAATAAATGGATCACCGTCCACGACCACTCTGCCGAAACTGTACTCCTGAAGAAGAGGTAGCCCATTTAGATGATACATTTTTGTTTTATAAGTACAATACAATAATTGAACGCAATTAATTTCGAATAGCAATTATTTTTCAGTTGTAAGCAACTGTTTGCATACAGATGATATTTTATAGCAAGTTCATTGAAAGGCTCTACTTTCTATAGCTAATCGGAAAGGAAATTACAAAAATTTTCCTAAAAATGCTAACCCTAATCTCGAAAGCCCGATAAACCCTGGAACCCACTGAGATCTGATTGTGTCATGGTATATTTATAGATACTAAACAATTTCATTATAATTAAAACAATTAGTCCACGTCGTCTACAATAGCAATGATCCACTTTATGCAGCTTTGACACTTAAAGTATAATTATTACAGCTGCCATAGAATAAGAAATACGTACAGCAGCTATTCCACGGTGTGATGCTTGTATCCTCTTTATTATAGAATACTGATAAAATAAAGTCATTATTGTGTGTATGACCTCTTGGTGGTTAACGTAATATCCTGAAGTGACGACCGAAATGTTAACATTTAATTGAATTTTTTTTTAAACGACAATACAAATCCAGTCTTTTTATAATTTTTGCCTGTTGATACCTTGAAGTATAGAAAATATATTTTTTATTTCATTTCATATTAATTTGATTTTTTTATGTCAAAGTGGAGGCTTCGAAAGAAATATAAGTTGTTTCGGAGAAGCCTACTGTTTTTCGTAGCTATCTGAAATAAAAAATATTGGGGATGCTTTTAAGAATTATTATTCCTTTCTTGTGGCTTTTCCACTGGTGTATGAGCTTTTAAGAATATATTACCCTACAATACTATATATTTAAAAATGAAGTTTATCCTATAGTAAATAATCATTGGGTAACTTTTTATACTTACACGTTTAATAAATCTATTTACTGAAAATCTGGAAATAGCCAGGTTAGTAGACTTTGAATCTGGAGTTACTGAAGCAGAAAAATGTAAATAAATGAAAAGAAAAGATAATTAACTATACAGAATTATTTAATATGAAATAATTATAAAATTTGGAAACCATCTTTTGGATATGATCATTAATAGAAACTTATAATATAAATAAAAATTTAATCGATTTTTACCAATTACTATAATCGAAATATACTTTTCTTTTTATTCCTCATCTTCATCGGGCAAACAATTTCCAGCTTGATCAGTAGTTCCAATCGGACAGTTCCCTGAGAGAATCGCATTGCGACTTTGAATTACTAGTTTTCTAATTGATTCATTAGGCTTTTTAAATACATTCACAGTTTTGTCGGCTGGCTTGAATTCTGTCAATTTTTTCAATGACTTTGTCCTCTCAGTTGAGGAAATTGTACTTGCATATTGTCCGTCTGAATTTGTATATGTAGCCACTTCCAGGGGCTCTCCGTTATGTAGTAAAGGAACATCCTGTTTAATAATGTGACTATCCACAAAAGTAAAAACTAAACACAACACTAACAAGCTGACATTTGATGCATTCATGATTTATTTACATAAGTCTATGATCTATTAAAGCCTTTTTAACCATACTAAATTTTACTTCAGAATGATGCTCTGTCCTCGCAAGAGCGCTTTTATATTATCCTTGTAGTAAATAATGAAAACTTAACTTGTGCAATATTACAATATAATTCCGCGAGGCTTTCGTTACAACATACCATGACGTAGAAGTGAATCATTTATAAATGTTATGTTTATGCCGCGCCGCACTGCCCCGTAACTATATAAAATAAATAATATCCACACATATTCGAAATGCAAAACAAAAGTTTTAATTTTATAGAACAAAACCTGTATACTATGTAATCAGACATGTATGAGGAGAATAATGCGCTGGCAAAAGTTAAGATTTCATAAACAAGGTAAACTAGTGGGATTACCTTTTAATGTAGTAGGTAAACTATTATTTTGCATTTAAAATAGAATACCTACTGCACAATAAGGGAAAATCCTGACTATTGTTTGTATAACACAATTTCAATGTTTCATTCATAAATGTAAGTATGCAGATATTTCAATTAGTGGTCTTAATGTTTTTTGTAACAAGTTACAGTTTTTTAACATGGTATTATTTTAATAATTAATTCTTAGAAAATATTTTGTTTTTATTCTGTGACAAAACAGTTATAATATACGGTTGACACAAGTTTCAACTTCATGAGATGTGCTCAGCCTGGGCGAAAGAAAAGAAGGTCCTTCAGGACCGCATTGGGGACGATCTCTCGCTGCCAGCGGTGGTAAAAGCCATGGTCGGCAGCGAAGAGGCATGACGAGGAGTCATAGCCTTCTGCGAGGTTGTGCTAAAGCAGAAGCAGGTCGCCGAAACGGTCAGAGACCGAACATCTTCTCTGGCTATTCGGCGACCAAAGCACCGTCGCCGGAGGGATGCGTTCGCTCAGAGCGAGCGCGATATCCCCCGATGACAATAGCCGGGCAGTAGACTTGAGGGATTCTGCTGTCCGGATAAGAAAGAGGCGGTGTGGAGTGTCCGGCGGGCCGCCTGTGAGATAGGTGTTGAAAGGGTGGGCTCTTTACCCCTACCCATCCCAGAGAGGCTGCCTTGACATGGCATTTCGCTCTCCGGGTGTCTGGATGAATTTGGTTTCCCAGGTTCGGGTGCAGCGATTAGAGGGACACCCCGGGGGTTTTTAGTCAGAAGGAGTCTGACACACCGGGGTTGCTGCCCTCACAGCGGCCCTATTGGTCCTATGCAGGATTTTCCCCCGAGACACCAATAAAAAAAAGTTTCAACTTCATGTTGGCCACACAATATATTATTACTTTTGGTGTATAATAATTTGGTTATTGACCTTTTTAAAACAACAGATTCATTATTTTACAATTATTTTAATTTATTTGTGCTATTAAATTAATTTTTATGTTAGTAAGCGCGTTAGATCTCTATTAATATTTACCAAGCTTTTCTTAGCGAGAGATTTTCAGTTTTAGTAATTTCATAGTCCGAAATGACATTGATACAGATGTAATTCGAATAAAACTCTTATTTTGAAGGATGGATTAATTATTTATTCCTCATACGTTAGTATATTCTGTTGCTTGACTAGTTCTGACAACTGGCTACATTCAAAATGTTCTGATCTTATGAAAATATTGATAATATTTACAGAATTTATTGGTATATAATAAGCTATGATACTATCTTAACGAAAATAATATATTAATATCAAAAACTGCAAGAACGTTATTCTTAAAATTCTAAAAGTGTTAAAAGTTACGGAAAATTAAGACAGGTCTTAGAGGCGTAAGTTGCAAGCGTAACTAATATTACAAAATTAGTGGGATTTACTAAAGAAATGTAATTGTTCTTTTAAAAACCTCGTCAGATTATGAGTTGCCATAAATGATGTGAAAATAAACTTGCAATCTCAAAAGTTATAGGCAAACGTATGCGTATACTCCTCAAAGACACAAATGATATCTTTAAGATTGACGAAATGATTTAAATCAATCGTTCCATATTATAAAATCACTGTAGCACTTAAACACCAATATTCAGGAATACAAACACAATTGTTATATCTAAATATAATATAATAATTATTCGTCTAAGTCGTCTTTAGGAACACACAATATTTCTAATCCAGTCTCAATTTCATCATAGCCTTCTGGACAGGATGATTTAATTCCATTACGACTTTGTGCTTTAAACGATTTTAATTTCGGTGCTAACATCTTCAATTCTGTTGGATCAAGTAGATGCAATTTTTTTAACGCCATTTCCACTGTAACTTCTTCAAACTTTAACGCATTTCTCCTCTGTATCGTATAGTAATAAAATATGAAAGCAAGCACCAACCACACAATTATTGCATATTGATTTCTTCTTAACGGAATCATTTTATATAGCAATTATAAAAGTATTGATTTAAATACTGGTTTATTAACACCCGCGCGGTTGTAAACAATAACTCAATGAACAATTTATGTCTGACCGTGTGTTTTATAACTTGTAAATTATGATAATATTATTACGTCAATGCATCCGCTATGATTCAGTTGGTACTTGGTCAATTCATAGGTTTATACATTTTGATCAAATAAAAGGAATATTAAGAAATCAACATAATATTTTAAAGAATTATTTCTACACAGTAACTTTAAGTACATATAAAATATAGGTATTTTTCCAGATATCCGTAATATTCCAGGAAAATAAAACCGTAAATGGCTACAATTTGTCTTACATGGGAATAATACTCATAGCAAAGTTCCATCACCTGCCGCACTTAAGCAGAGATTTATAGACGCAACTTTAAGTTTACTTTAACTTTAGTAACAAATTACAATTTATATTACTCAAAAAAAAGTCACCAATTTTGTCAACATGGACTCAGAGAATACTATGGCTATACTCAAGTTCCAATTATATATGCAGTTTTTTGTCAAAACAAATTTATTTTTAGAGAACTTTGCTAAGCAAAGTCAATATAGCGTCTATAACTCTCAGTCTTAGGATGGCAACAAATGTGGCTAGGCTTGATGTGGTTGTAAACCCCAAGATAACAACCGAAGTCATCAACAACCAACCAAGACGTTACCAAGGTGACATCTACACGCTTACAAGGACTACGATTTATATATACTCCACAGCACCGTACATACAAAACTTATAATAGTAATTAGTTAAATTTAAAAATACCTTAATTATTATCATTGATTATTAAATCACAAAACTTAAAATGGCGATGGAGACTACCAATGGATTTTCATCCTTTGATAGTCGCTTTCGTTTTTGGAGTACACTGTACTTACCATCAGGAACTCTGTAGTCACTATGTCGAGCCAGTGTAAAAAAAAAACCACATGTTTCTATAATCTAAGTAAGGATCAAATATAAAATATAATTCTTGTAGCGGATAAAATATTAATATCCAAATTATTTCTAATGATAGAACACTCGTTCATTTAATTAATCAGTCAGTTACAATTTACAAACAACACTTAACGCTTTACCACGATAGTAAGATCTCTGATTTTGTATCTTTTACATATTGTAATACGTAACTTTTTATTTTGCCTACCTAATAGTATAATATTACAATGTTATTGAGAACAAGCTAAATCTTGTCCATAATAATAGCTAAAGCAAAATCTTTAAGGCCGATGACGAAGAATGCTTGCTCGATACATATATATATTTTATGAGGAATAGACATAGATATTAAATCTCATGTCATATGAAATCATATTTTAAATAGCGAAACTCCTCGTGCTAAATTAAGTATACGAATAAGGTCCGTTGAGTGTCCGAACTGTCTTATTTTCTTATGATGATGCTGATGATGTCCTAGCCGGTTTCGGCCACGGCGACTGTTTCAACACCGGTTAAGAAATTCGAGGTCCAGTTTTCGGAAACAGTCAATTGCGCAGGAGATATTTAAGTGCATAACTGGACGTGCAGCCAGAAAAGCACTCTCTCGTCCGAGCTCCCTCGGGCCCGATGGAAAGGAGAACCAGTACGATCGGGAGGGAGCGGGATGCAGGTTTGGTCGAGTTTTCCTTCTCTAAACACCTGGTTGAATTGCGGTGTTCAAGAGATACCTTAGTCGCCTTTTACGACACCTCAGCAAGAAGAGAGGGGTGCTATTCTATTCTGCCGGCAGCCACCACGGCGAAACAACTAAACAACTTTTTACTTTTTAAACTGTTTACAACTAAACCGGCCGTGGTATTTTCTTATAGTAAATAGATGAAATGTAATCATGTACCACTTTTGTTGAGGTGTAGTCGCCGGAATACTAAGAAATAGCGAAATCTGTGTTGGATGTTCTCACAATTATATAATATTTATGTAATTACATCGGAAGAAATGTTATTCATCTTCCGGAACACATAAGTCACCGACTCGGACATGTCCTAGAGGACAATCCTCTGATCGAATTCCATCACGATTCTGAAATTCATTTACAATAGGCAACTTCGATGTTTTATTAACATAGTCCAAACGATCCAGTTGTGTTCTTTTAGTCTCCTTTAAAACTTCTTTATCTTCAAAACTCTTGTTAGACTGAAAACGCGCTTCTGGATCTTCTAAGTCCGATTTTGTTGTAGTTGAAGTGAGGTCCTCAAATGACATAGCGATGGCATTTTGTCTAATATAGTGACCATCCGCGAAAGACAGTACTAAGCAAAGAGCTAATACGTAAACACTTAATAAAGACATGATTAAGTTTAAAATAATACTGTTACTTTAAGTACAACTTACAAGTAGTGATACAAAGCACAGAATGATACCCATAACGCATCTTCCGATGTTTTATACCACTTTATTCGTAGAGAAAATTATGTTTCAATTATGCAACAGTATTCATAAGTTCGCTTTATTTCGTCATATTATGCGTTAGTGACGCATACGCTCCGTTCGCATACACAAACATATTTAAAACTCTTTGCTAACATAAATGTATTTTATATATAGTTATCATTTTAATAGTGTATCTCATCTATATGGAGAGCCACTGAAGAATGGCAAATCCATGGAAAGTATATAGAGATTATAAAGCTCATATACAATAGAAGCACCAGTAGGATTACACTGGAAAAAATAGGATCAGAGATTGTAATTCAAAGAGACGTGCGACAGGGGGATTTATTGTCACTGAAACTTTTTATAGCAGTCCTACTTAATTATATTCGAAAAACTAAATTCGAAAGGAATTTTAGTTGCTGGCATCTAAGACATCTCAGTATCGCAGATTACATTGTTCTCCTTGCCAAAACAAGAGAAGCATTAGAAAAAATGATTGAAGCATTGAGTGTCGAAAGTAAACTTAAAGGACTTACAATGAATGAAACGAAAACAAAAACAGTGACTAATAGCAAGTATGATGCCAATACACATTAACGGAAAACAAAAACACAAGTGACAGCTACATATATTTAAGGAAACAAATATAACTCACAGACGATAACATAGAAGATGAAATCAATCGAAAATAGCAATGAGCTGGAAAAAATTCTGGTCACTAAAAGAAATCTTAAAGGGTAACTATTCTCTACATCTGAAGAAAGTAGTTTTTGAAACTTTTATTCTTCCTACTTTATCTCATGGCTGTCAAACGTGGACTTTACCAACAAAAACCAAGTTCAAAGTAATAACATGTCTGAGAAAATTGGAAAGGAGCATACTGAATCTAAGGCAAGTCTATACAGTTAGGAGTGAAATCATTAGACAGAAGAAAAAACTGACGGGCGTCCTCCATTATATTTTGAAATTAAAATGGTCATGGTCTGGAAGTCTTGAGCGCGCATCACCGATGGCACATGAACAACAATACAACAATAGCGACGTATTGGTATGGGCCATGTGGCACCAGAAAAAGTGGAAAGCTTAGAAATTGATGGGCATACGGCATCGTAGCGATCGTGGGCAAGAATTGGATGGTCACAATGAAGGATAGTGAAACTTGGTACAGACTGGAGCAGACCTATACCGAAAATGAGGTCCCAACCATTTTAAAATGGAAAAAAGAAATATATGTTGGAAATAAAGGGGTTTTATTATTATAAGCAATTATTAATAATGAAGACGAAATTTAACAAAGTTCACTCAATATAGTAGGTATATTAT
This sequence comes from Automeris io, assembly GCA_036320925.1. Lineage (NCBI taxonomy): Eukaryota > Metazoa > Arthropoda > Insecta > Lepidoptera > Saturniidae > Automeris > Automeris io. The sequence continues at coordinate 4,355,053 of JAUDJH010000018.1, forward strand.
ATCAACTTAAATAAAAGCAAAGATTCGCTAAGCCTAAAAAAACAACAAACATTTTTCTGTGAAATCCAAAATTTTACATATTCAAAATACACTTTCTAAGAATTTTTATCAATTTCTTTATTACTTTGTATGTTAAATCTTCACCTAAAAACCTAATCTATAAACTATTAAGTAACAAAGAAAAACGATTTTGATTAGGTATATTCTTTTTCTTACGGATATGTGAACTTAGTTAAAATAGTAGGCAGTATTCTAAGCTAGGCGGGGCCTGAACAAGGCCAGACGTCACCGGGTGCCGAGGAAGCTGGCCTGGCCTTACCCTTATCACTCGGCAGGCGGGGAAAGGAACACCACGGGGCCTTTAGTCGGTACAAGCCGACACACCAGGGAGCAAACCACATTGCCCCCTGAGGTCTGTTGTGGATTTCGTCCGGGTTACAAAAAAAAGACAGTATTTTAATTATCTTGAAAATAATTATTTTGTCAAGATTTAATAGCGCAGCTCCAATAGTTAAGTTGGATAGTTAACTATCCATTATCCGTTACTTAAAGTAAATTAGCGACTTGTAACAGCCCAATTTTTAAACCATTTCCTGTTACCATATTTTGTAAAAATTTGGAATGACTCAAACTGGGTAATTATGATTATTTATTAATAAAGCCACTCTAACCTGATCTCACAAATTAGTCATCCGGAATAAACCTTACTTATAATCGTTTAATAAAAATCCGAGTTGCAGCATAATTTTTATTTTTTGCAGTTATAATGTTAATAATTGTGTAATTGTTATGTATGTAATTATTTACTAAATAAATCTTTGTATTTTTACAGAGTAACAACTGATTTATTTTTTTCCTAAATCGTTTAAGAACATTAAACGCATTTTGTATATATACAAATATACATCCACGACTTGTTATAAACTAATCTATTCATCACACAGAAGTTTGTCTTTACTAGAATTCGAGCCTAGAATATTTAGCGACGCTGGCAGAGTCACTACCATAGCGCCATCAGACTGTCGCATTATTAAAGTTAGTCCTATTTTTGATTATATAAACATAAATGTAGGTTGCAAAATGAGTGTTAATAAAAAAAATCAACACCTATTACATTTCATATCATTATAATAGCAGTATGGTTGTGCAACAAATATGTGATGTTGTAAATTGGCTTTGAAGCCTTTTTTCAATGTCTTGACAAAGTGGTTACAATACACCTGAGTACAGTGTACCCTTCTGCTGTTTTGAAATGCTGTTGTTTATCTTGTCAGAACGCTATCATAAGCAAGGCTAGGCATTACTTTTAAATTAATACATATTTACAGAATGAAGAATATTATTACATTGTATATATTACAATTCAGTATAAGGAATTATAAGTCGATGAAAATAAAACTATGCACATTACCTACACCATTACGACTACGCATGTGACAGCTGCGCTTAGTTTCCCTTATATTATTTAAAACCGCAGTAAAACATCAGAAAATACTATATTTTCCTTTACTGCACATTATATGGAAAACCTTTAGCTTACAAATAAAAATACTAATTCCAATATCCAACAAAAATATTACTAAAGTTATTAACACAGCATAGAAAATATTATGCAACAAATTATACTGCATAATTACCAAATGTTTTGCTTCAAGATCTCTGCTACAAGAAAAATATAAAATCCTCGTTCAGAAGGTTAACGTATCATTACGGAATTAGCTGCCGCGATACAATTATCCACGTAATTTACGTCTTATAAAATGTATTCTTTAATTAAATACGGTTTTCGGCTGTGCTTAGTGCTTGCATTCGTCGAATGCAATTTTATCAGGCAAAAGGGAGCCGTGTCGCCGCTCACAACATTCTCACACATCACACCGGAAATTGATCCAGATGCAGTAGAGCCTGCTTCAACGGGAAAGTTTTATGGCAATAACATTCCAAATAAAATGGGAGTGTTTATGACAGATGGCGATTTAAATGCAGTACTTGAAAGTTCTACAAAATACACAGTGAATGTAGTGGATAACCGTTTTGGTATCCAGCCAGGGGACTGTCCTATCGGGTATGTCCAACATGGTGAATTGTGTTTTCCCGAAGATGAGGAATAATAACTCAGGTATAAAAAAATCATAAATATTATTTCTAAATCAATTTATAAATACTAAGATTTACTCTGATTCGAATGCTATTTTTCGAAGTTTTTACTAGTCACATACATTAGTATTTATTATAATATTATACTTTTAGCTGTTGTCAAATATTGTTTTTCTAAAATATATGTAACACAACACTTTCTCACAATCAATCAGGGATTACAATACCGGGTCACCAGAGATGGGTACAATATAATCTGATTAATGATTAACGATTACAAAATGTAGTCATCACTGTAATTTTGTTGCTCTGTAATCATGATTAAATTCCTTCAAAACATTAAGAAGTCATAAATGTGTAAGCAATTGAAGATTTCGTTATGTTTAAAACATAGATGAACAAAATGCAGTCATGTTAATGATGAAAAGCGCAAAATGTAATTGTAATCGTTTTTCATTAATCTGATTACGTTTTGCCCATCTATGCTGGTCACATATTATGAGAGGAAATTATATTTTATCTATATTTAAACACTTTGTACAGCTTCCAAATAATGTATTTTTTAAATTTAGGTATTCTTTGTTTTTTAAATTTTATATTTATACTTATTGTTATTAATTTTAGAACTTATGTGAACTTGTTAAAACCAAACTATAATTTTAATTGTTTGTTAAAACTAATAAGTTTGTTTATAGTTATATAAAAATATGGTTGATGTATCTTTAAGTAAGAGGTTTTCTACCCAGCGTTCTTGATAAAGCAATAGGGTGTAGAATATGTTTCCCGTGGTATTCAAGGATTTACAAGGAAAAGCAATCGTCTCTGAATGTCTTTAAATTTTATAAGTTTACATGTGGATTGGTTTATGTACGACCTGTACTGGACGCAAATGCTAAAGAAAATATGATTTATATTTATTTCAAAACTATTTAGATTAATGCATACGATTTGAATTTACTAGAGGGCTAAAGATTGTATTAATAGCAGCAGTGACATCTATCACATTGAAGTATAAAAAGCATTATCTAGTTATACTTGGAAATTTTATATATTTATATTGACTTAAAATTTGAATTTTTAATCAATATATATAAAATTTGAATTCTAATTTGAATTCTGAGTCTCCTATTCTGGTAATTACCAAATTTTAAGTCAACATGCTTTTTAAATGTGCATATATAACAACAAATACTTTTGATGGTTTTATGGGATACACCCCACTAGGTGGTAGATAAACTCTATGAGAAATGAAGAACATTATTGCTCTACCATAGATCACTTTTATGTTATCAAGTGCCTCTACGTAAACAATATTCAACAATGAATTACTCAAATAGCTTTCTGTATTATAAAAAATAAAATAAACTGATTTTTTATTTATTAAAATTTATTTTAAAATATATATTTTTTTTTTCTTTTATTTATAGAAATGATGGTGTGTTTGTCAGCTTTTATCTATCATTGCATACCATTTTTCTATCATTCCTTTTCATTTTACCATTCTTTTTTAAGATAGACTGTATTATAGATTTGAAATATAGCCTATTTTCTTAAAGATATGTATAATATTAATAATACACTTTATAAAACAATGTCAAAATAATACAAATAGTTGGTAATTTTAACGTTAAAAAATTCAAATAACATATAAATTAACATTTTATTACAAGAAGTAACACATATAAAGTAACAATTTAAATCTTATTTAAGTAACAGTTACACAAGTACACAAAAATTGTTTAGTCTACTCATCGTCGTCAGGAAAACAGATGCCACCGTGCATTACACGCCCAATGGGGCAAGGACCGCTGAGAATACCGAAACGATTCTTGACCACCGGAACATCACCGTCTCTCGGCTCTTTTCCAAATCTGTTCAACTTACTAGCAATAATGTCCTTGATGACCACTTTCTTTAGCAGTTCATTGACATCAATTTGCAGTGTTGCGAGCGGATGGGCTTTGTCCGAATTGTTTTTGATTGTGACCTCCACAGTCACACCTTCTGCGGGTAAGAATAATTCTCTCGGCTTGATCACGCGGCTCTCAACCACAGATAGCAGTACGCAGAGCACCAACACAACCATATTTGACGAAGACATCTTTACTGTAAATGATGTGGTGCTTCGGTGCGTGGAGTTCATTAAATGGTGATGATATACAGAATAATAGCAGTTTTATATATACGTCTTATCTTTGGAAGAAAATGTTACTCAGTGCTTAGATACGTTTAGTCTTCTAGACCGACGTATTTGTGAATCATTTCAGTTAAACGCTGTATATCCCGTCGGGTTGGACAGTGACACACGATATATTTACGTATGCATTCGTAGTGCCCTTTTTATAATGGAAATCTCCAATTAGGGTAATAACAGCTATGAATATGTTGAATCTATAATTTAATAATATACATCGGAATAAGTGTTTTTCTAGTTCAATGTTTTATATGACTGTGGCATAAACATTTCGTAGGAAATATACAGCGTGGAATCTTTCAGCGGGGCAGTAAGGAGAAGTACCTTATCCGTTGCAGTTACACAAAAGTGGTCTTAGGAGACTATACAATTTTTTTTATGGAATTCTGTTTCCCATTCAACAGATTTTCAAAAAAATGTACAGTTAGCATAAAGAAAGCAATTTTATACAAAAGAAATTTTTGATGCCAATCGATCCTGTTACTAATATTGATTAAAAACTTCTATGGGACCTACCATCGTTGGAGTACTCAAAAAGTCACTAAATGTAAAAGACTTTTCCCGTACATGTTTTATAAACATTTTACGAAAAAGGTTTTATACTGCGAAATCACCATCATTGGTGTAAAGAAAATCCCCTTAGGTTTCGCGAAACACGTAATCAAGTGCGATTTTCTTTTAATTGTTGGTGTGGTGTAATGTGGAACCGAGTGGTAATGGTAGAATTTTATGAAGGCACCTTGAATTCCAATATATATATACTCCGTAACTGAAAAGTATAACCAAAATATAATCTAATATCGAAACTGAATAATCCCTTCACGGGTCGAACACGGTTTTTATAACATACTATAATTGTCTAGGTCTCACGCGAAACACGAATTCTATCGGAGTGAAACCGTGACCAGAAGTAGTAACATATTGTTATATGTGATAATTACGAAAAAAAATCCAGATTTTCGAAAAATATATAATGTAAACTAATCATTCAGTAAAAGCAAGTAAACCTGAAGAGAATAGGAAACAGGTGTGCATACCTAAAAATATATTTTCATTAGAGAAAATATTTTAAGCACGTATAGTAGACCCGCACATGCTAACAATGTTAGCGATATAAGTTATTTAACGGCATGAATTTTAGCTAATAATTTGGATTTAAATACTCGTATAATAATAGCCTTTTTCGTATACGAGGTATAATTATTAATTTAAAATATAAATAATAGTTTTACTTGAGGTGATACAAAAATTATTATCATAGTGAGTACTTGGAAATACTCTTTACGTCAGTGGGTGATACATACAGAAGGACTTACCCGCTAGTACCATGGTAAACTTTCAAACTTATAATTGATTGTGCGATGCGGGGTTTCTGAGCTAAGCTGGGGGTTTTGGCACTTTGTTCGTCTGTCTGTCCGTCCGTTTATCTGCCTTTCCGTCTGCCAGATACATATAACTTTAAGACCAAATAAGTTAACGATATTTAATAAAGATATATTATGTATACCTATGGCGCAAAGCTGATCGTGATATAAAATGTAATAAAAAATCAAATTTCAAGGGGACTCCCATACAAACAAATGGAGGACAATTTTTTTTTTCGCTATTAATATTGCATATTGGCGTATCGTCATGTACTGCTAGAGCAGAGGTAAGCCCGTTTTTTAAATTGTTCTACGTCAATAATTTACACTTATGTAAGCCGACAAAAAGATCATATTTAGATCTATATTGTCCCTAGGTCTGTATGATAAAAACTATTTATTGTATTCAATTGATACGTCTGTTGAATTTTATATCCTGTAATTTAATAGCAAATAGTAAAAACAGTGAAAAATATATAAGAAAAACAGTTATAAAGAATACAAGCAAACGTTTTTTGTATTTAGTGATATATTTCAATCACGGCTTTGAGTTAAATGTCGTTGCCTTTACATAGAATTTCAGGAAAATTTTATATTTAAATGAAAAGATAAAGAACTTAAAACCATAAGAAATATATTTGTACAAATATTAATCAATGTACTGGAGCTATCGCTGGAGTTAACATTTCAAAATGTTTACATTATTTACTTTCATAGTGTCAGCTATAAAAAAAAGTAACAAATAAATTTTTGAAAGCTCTATCCCTAATAGGGTTTTAAGATTACCGTGATTGTTGATTCCACGTCATTATAACCAATGGGCTACATTATCTGCCCAAGTAACCACAACTATGAAGACCATATTGACCATACGTACTTTTATTAAATGCGTCAATAAGTGTATTATATTATAACCCTAACAACATATTTTCCTAATATGTTGGTTGTGACGTGCCAATGTACCTACTGCCTAGAATCGTATCATAAAGGACAGCTCAAACTGAATTTTATTAGTATATTTTCGAAAATACAATATTGTTGCAATATGGTCTTATTCGTTTCGGTGCCTATATTCAATATTCGTATGAAAACAATGATAGAGTATTTATTGTTATAATATTTTTAAATACTACGCAATATGACCTAACCAAACTAAGATTGGAGAAAAAGAATAGTTAAATATACTCGTAATAAGTAGTTTATATTTTACTTTAAAGGGCCCCCCTTTAACCATTCTTGGGCATATTTTTATTCGGAAATTGGACAAATATAAATTGTTCGTTTGGAAAAATAAACGCTGAAATGATGAGTTGAAAAGGATTTGCATTATACAAAAAAAAAAAAAACTAATAACGCTGTTATTTACAATGTTGTTTTATTTCACTCTGTTAACTTTTTCCTTAGTTCACGACGCATGATCTTCCCCGATCGGTTTTTGGGCAATTCTTCGATGAATATTACACCGCCACGAAGCGCTGCTGACTTCGAAAGCTGAAAACAAAGATTAGGCAATAAAAACCTTGTAAAATAATCTTTTTCAAAATTTCACAAAAGTTGCAACTAAGATAATAGCTTGCTCTGAAGAGATGTGCACCCCTTATAGTATGATGATGTTTATTTTTTATTCTATGACAATAACTGGTATGGAAGTAGCTAAGTTTTATGATTACCAGTTCATTAACGGTCTATAGATAATTTAGCACTATTAAAAATAAGTACACGCGTATATTAGACATTCCCAGAACAAACTCCCTTTCATCTTCTGAGGTAATAAGCGTAATATTGCATAAAATATGGAAATTATATTGCGTCGGTAAAACATTGCGCAATATTAACTACTGACTACAATACTTTTTCGAATTGCGTAACCTATGTATAAATATACCAAATGGTTTTTGTCCCTTTTTTGTAATCCGGGGGCAATCCCTAACGGATCTCGGGGGTCGGTGAGGGTTGCCCCCTGTGTGTCGGGCTTGCACCGACTAAAACCCCCAGGATATTCCACCTTCCACCATCTGGCATCGAGGGCACGACTAGGGTCTCATGCTCGATGACCGGCAAGGCGTGCGGCCTTAAGTAGGCCTCTACTCGTTTGGGAAGGAGTGGTGTAAAGAGCCACCCCTCTCATACATATTTGTTGTACGAGTAAAGCAGCACGCGGGAACACATCGCGCGCCGCTCGCACCCTTGTTGGACGACACACTCCCTCAAGTGTGCCGAAATGGTTTTTGTCCCGCACAATATATTTTAACAATATTTTACTGTTCACAGATTTTAATTAGTATTAAGGTACCTATTTGAAATATGGAAAAATAATATCCCAGCCTAAGTATACATTGAGCAAAACCGAACGCAAGCTGATAATGTTGAGCTTTCAAGGCACAAACCCGCTGAACAGTAAAGCGAAGCAATTCCTCTTCGGTTAAATTGGATCCTATCTTGCGAACTACGAAGGCAGTAGGTAATTCGCCAGCCAACTCGTCGGGTGCGCCGACTACGCCACACTCTGCCACTCCGTCATGTTGTAAGACAACCTTTTCTACCGCTGCTGGAGATACCTTAAAACATATTTGGGCAAAATGTAATCCGATTCTAGACAAACGATTACGATTACATTTTATATTTTTCATCACTAATATGATTACATTTTGCCTATCTATGTTTTACACACTGAAGAATCCTCAATTGCATACAAATATGACTCCCTGATGCACAGGAGGGAGTTAATCATGATTACAGAGTAACGAAATTAAAATTAAGACTACATTTTACAATCGTTTATCATTAATCTGATTACATTTTGCCCATCTCTGCCTTAAAGTATACCACCAATCTCACAGCCATCGCTGTCAGCCATAAGAATTTGTTGTTCTGATATATATCAATTCTTTTTATAATTTAAGACATTGATTATTTCTACAAAATATATAGGTATCTCTTTAAAAGATATTATTGTATCTCTATAATTTTAATAAAAAATGTTCCAAAAATAATCTAGATTAAGTATGTACCTGATGACCTTTGTACTTTATGAGATCTTTTAGACGATCGATAACAAACAAACAGCCATCATTATCGTAGTATCCAATATCTCCTGTTTTGATATAGCCTTCTTCATCCATGATATCACGGGTAGCAGCTTCGTTGTGAATATAGCCTTTCATTAAACTAGGACCTTTTAAGCAGACCTCTCCTTGGCTATTAGGACCAAGCTTTTGTCGAGTATCTATATCTATAATCTAAAAAAAAATTGACTTGTACGTTGAAAGACAAAATAAATATTATAAAACGCACGACACAAGGAACTGAAAGAACCGAATTTAGAGATAGTATTCATGAAATAACGTTTCCACCGTTGTTTTAAGTGGACACTTATTCAGAATTTATTTTAATTTAATGGACATTTTAATTTTTTAGATAATTATTATTGTGAAAACAAAAGCATAGCATTTTTTTTAAATTCTATTACAAATAAAGAATAATAATGTGTTTGTATTTTTGGTAAGTTACCACTAAATATAAATTATATTCAAAGGTATTGATAACATTAGCTTAAATGTTGCTCGTGTTCCTTTTTTTGTTGAAATCATGCAAAGTAAATATAAGCGCAATGTAGAACAACTCTGCTCACCCCGAAAGAGATATAGCGTGACGATATATTATTATTATTTATTCTATAACAGTATCTTTCGCGGGAATAATGCTCTTACACAAACTGATATTATTTAATAAAATTACCTTCATTTTATAACCCGGTATAGGGTATCCACAACTCCCTGGCTTAGATTCACCATTAATACTATCCAAATCTCTTACAACTCCAAATGTTACTTCAGTCATTCCATAAATTTGTTTAACACTAATGCAGTTAGGCAGGCTTGTAAACAAAAACGAAATATAGATACTTATAAATTATCTTAATAAAGAAAAAATAACAAAGAACATTTAACAATTTTATTACAGTACCGTTTTAAAACTTCATCAGTAATGTCAGCTCCAAGAGGAGCTCCTCCACACCAAATCATCTTTACTGATGAAATGTCATATTTTTCTACCAAAGGTGACTTAGATAGACTTATCACAATGGGGGGTGCGGTGATGAGAAAATCTATCTGCAAAAGATTTGATATAATGTGAATCCATTTCAATAGTGTTTATTTTTTATTTCCAAATTAAATAATATAAAGCAATAAAATCCAGTGATAATACTCCATACTTTGATCCAATTTCATGGCATTTTTAAGAAAAATAGAAAGTAAATTATAATGTAACATCACTGCTATTCCCTATTGGGTTAGGCAGAAAGAATAAAAGGCTGTCGTTCACTATCACCGCAAACCTCTTTCTCTTCCTAAACGTTCAATGATCCCTTCATGTGCTAGCACCGATTCCGAGTAGACCTAACGCCACTCTCCATCAGGATCCTATTTTATTTTATACTAGCTGTCCCGGCAGACCTTGTTCTGCCCTATTTCTCTAAAACAAAGTCACATTGTTTTTTTAATGTTAATTGCTTACCCTGTCGGCTGTTTTTTGAAAATTGTTTGAAGGAACCTGGCTTTAATGCTATATGTATAAAAATTGACAAATATTGACATTAATATTTATACGTCACTCAATTGTTTTGCCTTCCCGGAATCCGTCCACTGACATTTAAACTTTATGTTGTGGTATTAAAGTTCAAAATGACTTATAACGAATTTGTTGTATGAGAATACAGAAAAGTGTTATTTTTAGACAGTTGCAGGGAATTTTTAAAATGTTTCTCTTCGTAATAACCTTCCTCAGACTTCATCAAACACAACAAAAAAAAAATCAGCCAAATCGGTTCAGCCGTTCTCGAGTTTCGCGCTTATCAAGACATTTTGCGGTTCATTTTTATATAATAGATTTGTAGACTAATTCTAATATATTAATTTAAAAATGAAACAAATAACCTTGTACTTCTCTATGTAAGTCAGGTACTTATCCATATTGAAGTTACATAGATATACCGTTAATTTGTTACTCATTAAATGGCATATGGTATACATCAAACCCAAAACGTGATACCAAGGTACCACCATAAGGGACCTTGAACAGTTTTCCATTGTATAGCCGTAACTAAAAGGAAAAGCAAATTATGATAGTTTAACATAAATGCATGAGATTAATTGCCGAGTGTAATAAAAGAACGTCTATAAGAAATGAGAAGACTTAGGTAATTCAATCAAGTACTTCACAATACTTTCGAATTTTCATTTAACTTGAAAACTTAGCCTGCAACCACACATGAAAATCGATCACTGTCCAAATTACTTATTTGAAAGAAACTTTATATTTATCTATTTTCATATCAAATATTGTTTTGTTGTAAAGATATTGAAGACCTTTTTTTCCACAATATGTCTTTTTTATGACTATTAATTATTAATGGTCATAGTACAGAGATGGCAAGATATTAGCTTCATCAAATTTTGACAAACAAATAAAACTTAGATCGTTACAATTCTATACCGTAGCAATTACTAAGTTGAATTAGGTGGGTAATTAATTCTACTTTAGTAAATACTTACTCTAGACTAGCCATTATATACAAAACATTAAGATGCGTAAGCATCACTCCTTTAGGCATCCCTGTAGTTCCAGATGAGTACAATATAAATGCAACATCTTCCCGACTTCGCATCTGATCTGGTTCAAACTTCCAAGGATTTGTGTCTTTCATTATTTCTTTATACGATAAGATTGAGCTATCTATCGGCGTTCCATTTAATTGTACTATTGTTTTAATAAAAGGAACCGTTTTGATTGTATTTAAATTACGTTCAATGACTGCTTCGGAACACACAATAACATCTGGTCGAGACAAACCAACAGCATGAAGTATCTCATCTGTAATAGGACATAATAAAATATATCACGTCAAATCTATAGCAATATTCATGATATATGGTAATATTTTCTTTTATAATAAAAAATCAGAAACTTCCTAAGTTCTGTAACAGAAAACAGCAATACTTCATAATGTCAAATAATATATCATGACGCTATATTCCTATTGGGATAAGCAGAGAGGCATACAGCCACTGATGTGATGCTCAATATTTCCTAATTATAAAACTATATTCTCTAATGTATTTTAGATATATTTATGTAGTTTGGTAGCTTGTATGTAGGAAGCATTAATTTATATTAAAATATATATGAGGTAAATAATCTTCGAATTGAATAAATTTAAAAAAAAATTAGCAATATTTAGAATGAATCTCGAGGGTGGACATTGGCTATATATTAGGTCCTTACATATGAAATTGGCGTTTTGTATGGGAGGAACAAAAAGTCGAATATTTTTTAATATAATATATTTAATTAATCAAAGTATGAACCATTATTTTCTATGCACTTTTGCCATCTCATAGGTAGTTCATTGATCCCTTTACTAAAAAAACCAGTCGGACGGGAATCAATAAAATCTTTGAAGGCGATTTGGACTGCCCCATCGTAGTTGAATTTTTTCCCTTGCAAGAAGTTATCCAAATTTCGAAAAAAAATGGTAATCTGTTGGAGCAAGGTCCGGGGAGTACGGAGGATGTCTTAGACTTTCCAATTGAAGCTCTTCTAATTTAGTAGCCGTCTGTTGCGCATGTGTGGTCTAGCGTTGTCGTGAAGCAGCAGTGGCGTGGAGCGATTGACCAACCTAGGTTGTTTAGCCGCTAGCTTTTCCATCATGGTTTGCAATTGCTGACAATAGACATCAGCCGTAATAGTCTGGCCAGATTTGAGAAAACTGTAATGAACAATACAGGCACTAGTCCACCAAACGCTTACAAGTAACTTTTTTGGGGTTAATTTTCGCTTGGGGCAGGATTTGGCTGGCTGGCCAGGATCCAACCATTGCGCTGAGCGCTTCCGATTATCGTAAAGAACCCATTTTTCATCACAGGTAATGATTCGGTTTAAAATACCTTCATTATTGTGCCGGTTTAGTAATTTAACGCAGCAGTCGACGCGCGTTTGCCGGTTTGCTTCAGTCAATTCGTGAGGTACCCACCTTACAAGCTTTTTAATCTTCCCAATTTGCTTCAAGTGAATTAAAACAGTTTTATCACTAACATCGCAGCCTGCAGCTAACTCGGACGTGGTTTGCGATGGATCCGCTTCCACAATAGCCTTCAACTCTTCATTATCAACTTGAGTCTCAGGCCGTCCACGGGGCTTGTTCTGCAGGTCGAAATTTCCAGAACGAAAACGTTGGAACCAAAAACGAACTGTGTTTTCTTTTGCAACACGACCGCCATACACATCATTCACCCTTCGAGTTGTTTCCGCAGCACTAGTGCCACGGCGGAACTCGTACTCGTAAATAATGCGATATTTTGAGTTTTCCATTTTGTAAAATGAGTGACGCAAACAGAAAAAAACAGAAGAAAAAAACAAATGAATGACGATCATCGAAGCACAAATACATGAGTCTATAGCTGTACAAATTTGAATTTGGAATTCCTTACCAAAGAGGAGAAATTTGTGATTAAAGTGGCCAGTACGAAAAACACCATTTTCATATGTAAGGACCTAATATTATCCCGTTCCCATGCGAAACGGAAATTATAAAGAAACAAAGCCGCGGGCACACCTAGTAGGTATATCATAAAAACAAATACAATCACCTTTTGTATATTGACAATTTAACGCAGTAACAATAGCCCCGCAACAAATTGCTCCAAATAACACCGCATAATATTCATCTCTGTTTTCGCTGAATATCGCTATGATGTCGCCTGGTTTCACACCCAATTTCTTAAGGCCTGCAGCAAAGTTAACTGTGTCTTGTAATAATTGCTCATAACTTGTTTTTATTTTATTTTCAGCATTTATCTGAAATATATTAAAAAAAATAATTACCTTATCTTTTTATATTTCGCTGTTTTATATTTTTTTAGGGAGAAGGTATGTAATATATGATACTTTCTTGTAGGCACATACCTAATGCTAAAAATCTTTTTGATACTACCAGGACTGGTTTTAAGGACAAAAGACTTTAATATGCTGCGGTGTGGGGCTGGATTTAAGGGTGTGAAATAGGTGTTAAAAGTTCTTTTGAAATATCATCAATTTTTAAGTAAGCACTATGAAAATGTATATTTCGATTTTTGGTTTATAATAACGATGAAATTAAAAATTTAAAACATCCTCGTCTTAAATATGTGTCTATTTGAAACCTATTCATTGAGACCTTTTCAATGAGCTCAAACACGATATTTGTACTTTAAGTTACTAAAGAATTGAGTATCCCATTATTTCCAGATAATACTGCATCATCAGGTCTAGGTTACTATGTTGTTATAATCGCTTAAGTCTCAGGATACTAAATTTCAAATCTATTAAACCAATAAACTTACATTCCTTTAATAGCTAGAAAAATGCTGATTATTTTCAAGTAGCTAAACAAATTGTCTACAATCCTAAGAATACTTTCGATCAAGTAAGCATCCAAACAAAAAAAAAAACTAAAAATAAACTACAAAGAATTATCCTAATTTAAATTTTTATTTAATATACCAGCAAGTTCTTTAAATATACACTTAAATGAGAAAATTCGAACATTAACTTGCCATCATGCAATGTGCACACTTCGCAGCATGCTGCCCGGTTCAGTAGCACCACTTCGGCCGAATGGACTGCGGTAACGAAAGAGTTAAAAGTCCAAGTACAACAAGATGATGCTTTTTATGCCTCTATGGGATGCACGCCATTGCACTATACTTAACATCAGATGAGATGAAGCCATATTACACTGCTACTATAAAAAAAAAATTACCAATGCAATTTTATTCTCTTTTTTGCAGTTCTGTCTCAATCGCTCCATGACATGTTCTCCCATAGACAATTGAGCTTTTACACTTAATATTGGACCACCATATACAATGTTGCTTTTTATCATTGTCACAGCCTAACAAAGAACATATAATTTATAAACGGAAATATCTCACTTTCAGTAAATTTAATAAATTATTTTAGAATATAATTATGCCAACAGAATCAAGAAATTTTCAAAATTCATCCAAAATAACCCATAGAATCGATGTGCCTCTTAATTCTTGTGTGACTGAGTTATTATATTACACTGGTCAGAGTTTCTTCTAGCACTAATACACTTAACGACGATTGCAAGACGACTGATTAAAGCACTGTCTATCGCAATTTTTTGTTACATTTTTATCAACTACTAGCAGACTCGATTTAGCTTCGTCCAGGTGTGATTTATATTTAAATACTGGTGAATTTTCAAACAAACTTTTAATCTATAAACCCTCTTTTACCCTACTTGACCCAATATACTATAAATATAAATGTATATGTATTTATACTATCCAAATTATTGTCAGGTTAATTATAATTGTTTGATTAGAAAAGGAGATCTTCTTCATCATCATCATAGTGCGGCATTACATATATTAGACAGGTCAAATTAAATTGTTTGGTTCAAATTATCATTAAATATTTACTACCTACAGAACAAACGGAGATGGGCTAAATGTAATCTGATTAATGATTACCGATTCCAAATTGTAGTCGTAATTTTAATTATGTTGCTCTGTATTCATGATTAAATCATTTTAAAACATTAAGGCGTCATAAATATGTATGCAATCGAGGATTTCGTAGCGTTTAAAACTTAAATGAGCAAAATGCAGTCATGTTAATGATAAATAACGCAAAAAGTAATCGTAATCGTTTTTTATTAATCTGATTATATTTTGCCTATCTATGAGCACGAATCTGATGGGACTATCTTAGTTTTAATAAATATTTGTAAACTTAAAAGATGACATATGTAGAGTCCTGATTAGTTGGACAGAACAAGAGATTTAAATAAAAATATATGTTTTTATTTTATTAAAAGGTTTATGTTGACATTTGCTCATAAAAAAGTAGCAAAGTTGAGTTAGGAAAGGTAATATTTATCTAAAAGTATTATTATTTTGTTTTAGCGGGTTTTTAACTGAAAATGTATGCTTGCCTTCTTTAAGAGCTGTATTCTCGCCCTTGTTTTAGAATAAAGTTACATATCTATACCAGCCATCAGAGTTATTCACACAGGGCAAAATATCCCTGATAAGCCAGTTTCATTTTTAAAATACGACAATCACACCTGTTGTAATCTTAATAGCATCACGCACCTTTATCAATGTACCAAAAAAATACAAATACCTCGAAGCAGGTGGTTGTTACGATCTAGCAAGTCATTCACTTAATGAAAAAATGTTTTACATCAACCTTAAGGCTTTGTGTAAACTGCAAATCATTACTCTTAAACATACAAAATAAACCTTTTCTAGTCATAAACATACCTACTTATATGGTATATAAGATATAAAGGGCATATACGATGGTTAAAAAACGTATATCCCATACGAATAGGCAAAACGTCAAGTTCATCGATAAGAAAGCGTTATTATTTTGTTTTTTCTCGATTCAATAATAAAATTTGTTTTTTTTTTATTCGACGGGATTTTTTATTGGTGACCGGGATAACGGCAGCTACAATTTCACGTGGCTTAAGAGAGCGTGCACTTATGGTGCTTCAGCCAGCAATTTATGGGTTGGATGGCTGCGCAAAGGCACCCCCGTGGGTACGGACCTCGACTTGGAGTGCCAGCCATTAAAAATGAAATCTAACGGTGATCTACTAGCGTTTCGGAAGCGACTACCTTGAGAAGAAACGCCGAAAGAAACTCAAGGCAGCGTCGGAGGATAAATATTGTTATTGAAACAAAATAGCGTTACTTCTTCATCCATAAAAGATACTGACCTGTGACCTGACCTATAATAATTGGACCCTAACTTTAAATATTTAGAATAAATTTGATTTAAAATATAATGGATTCGATACCCTTAGAAATAAAATACATTGAAAATATAATATTTGGAATTGTTCCTGATGTATAGATCCACGTCGAAAGTAAAAGATTCAATGTATGGCTACGACTGTTTCTTTCAAATTGTAGCGATAAAAACTGAAATAAATTGTGCTTTAAGCATTTTTTTCATTGAATCAATCTATTTATAAGGATATTGAGAAATAAATGTAAAAGGACTGGCTTTGAGTTTATGACAGGTAGTTGTTGCCCCGCCGCAAAAATTTCAATATCCGAGGTTGGTGCAAAATATGGGTGTATGTAACAATAAACAGTTTTGTAATACGCGATCAAATACATGATATTATTTTATTATTGTTAAATTACCGGTGTCTCATGCTTAGACATAATAAATAATATAATCGGAATCGATTTTAAAAATTAATATACGGCCTTTAAAATATAAACGGAATGACATCAGGGTTAATAACATATTCATATGTAAATAAAATCAATAGCTTAACTGCTACCCAGATAGCAATGGTGTTAGTAATTAACTCATTACGATTCATATAGGTAGGTATGTATCAACATTTTTTTTATACATTTACTCGACAACGTTGGTACAATGTACCTGATGATATTAGTACAGCGTAGAACAAAAACGACTAACAAAGGACGAAAATCTGTTAGGTTACTGTCATCATGTCGGTCCACATATACCACGACCGAAGGTATCTAGGTGTACGAGTTACTGGATAAACACAAACTGATCTCGAAAGGCAAGAGGCTAAAGAGTCACTATAACAATTTTAGCTCTCATGTACTGTTATGTGTTCACGGCCCAATTCAAGCAATCGACCTACCACCACAAACCACCAACACCACTATCTTTGTTACTGTTTCTGTTTATTTATAACTATCTCTGGTGATACGGCGTTGCTCGAATAGATGAAATTTACACCATAGGAGAATGATTTTCAAAAAACGTCTTTGGACTTATTTTTTATATTTATATTTCTAACCAAAAAAACTAAATATCAGGGTTACATAGTGCTTATTTTAAAATTTACAGATTTTCACTCAAATTTCAACCCCTATTTCACCCCATAAATGGTAAAATATCATAAAGCCCACACCTAATGGATGCCTACAACATAATAAGTACCGGATGTACAAATTTGTTGTTTCTAGCTTTACTAGTTTAAGCACTACGATGATATGTCAATCAGGACAAGTATTTTCGTATACAATAGGTTTAATGAGGAAAGAGGGGAAGTGTTATGTGCGCTTTTAAAGAGGACAATAAAAGGGGGAGTAGGTTTAAAATTGATATTTATAATTAATCTATCTTATTTTATACTACCAAAACTAGCAAGGTTAGAAAAAAGAAATCATCGGTAGCCACAAAACAAGGTAATACCATAATACAAATAAATATTATATACAAAGAATGAAAAGTAAAAAATAAAAACAGCATGTCAATATTAGACCGATAACGACACCGTCTGTGCTTGTTCTAAAGAGTACAAGTCTCTGCAGCGCTAGTGTTCCAAAATGGGTCTGCAAGAAACCTGAAGTATTTAAAAAAAAACTGTTTTTGCAAACAGTTGTGTGAAACATGTGAAGACTTATGCTGATTTAACTGAATTGACCCAAACAAATTTATCATTGATCTATAATTTGTAATACATTTTATATAAATGACAATTGTCAATAATATACAAAAGGTATTCCAAACATAAAATTACTTTTAAATGAATCTCCTAAATAGCTCCGTCCTTTATAAAGATGAAAATACGATGAAGAAAAAAATAATTATCTCAGTAATCGCTGCGGTCTTTATAAGGATGAAAATACGTTGAACAAGAAAGTATCACAAACATCCGGCTCTTAAAAAGATAAAAATATGATAAAGAAGAAATTATATCATACATGGCGGTATGGCATAAAAGCCGTTGCTGATCCCACAAAGGGGAAAGAAATAAAAACAAAAAAATATCCTTTAAAGATTGGCGGCAAAGCTTCAAGCCGGAGTGATTGCATCTCTTCTGCACTTTCGCTGAATAATTGTTGTTTTCTTGTTGTGGCGGTCGGTTAGGTGTTCAATTGTTGTCTTAGCTTGTGTTGCGGGCTTGGGCAGCAATGGTATGCTTGGCTGACCTAACTACCTGATGCTAGTGAAGTGATGCGGCTTTTGGGTCACTAAGTTTTCCTGCCAATCTACATAGTCTTCTTCGCCGTTTATATTGCGTGTGTATAAACATGGTGCAACAAGCAGGAAATGAAGATGGATTAGATTGAATTGAAACTACGACAGAGATATTGGAGCGTAGCGGGAGACCTTAACAGAAATTTAATAAGACATAAAAAGAAATAACCTCAGACATGACTGTACGGCGTAAATGACTTTCCCTTCCCTATAAAGGAGAAAATATAACCAAAAATCCTTAAAAAAATGTCCTAATAAGTATTAGTAATAAATAATAATCGAACAAATCACTAGGAATCTCTAACAGGAGGATATAGCTAGCTCAAAAAAATACGTAAGATGTCCTTGCCAGCCAAATATACGTTGTACAGCGCTGCTTGTTCTTTTCACAGAATTAAAATGGCTTGTAAATTTTAACAAGACATGCATGTTTCATCGAATAGAAAAGTTTTATACCCAAATATTTTATTATTGTGATTTAAAATTAATTATATGGAATATCGTTTCCTTTTGTTCAAGGACAGTTAACGACTTTTTTGTTTAACATTTCCTAATAAATATTATGCCAATGGTTAATTTGTTATATAGGATCATTTCATTTTTTTTACAGTATTTGGTAGGTTTTAGCCTAAGTTTTGGCTTAGCAACTAACAAGATCTTCATTTTTAATTTGTTCACAGTGAACAAAATGACAGTTATTGTCAAATGTCATCATTCAACCCATATGTCAAACTAACCGGACAATCTCAAGATAAATAGTTCAATTTGACAACCGTCCAACTACTTAAGCACATTTGAAACAGCATAACCGGCCAACTTTCCTCGTTTTTTTAATCATTAAACTGACATTGGTGAAGTCACAAAGGACCAGTCCTTGGAATAAAGCCATAAAATAATTAAAAAAAAAATATGTCAAACTATGAGCGAATGTAGAATCGATATATCTATCATGCATATTAGTGTCTTTTTTACACTTACTAAATTCATATATGATTGTCTTTTTCTGACATTACAGAAACTTCATATAATTTTATAGAATTTAAAACTATGATCTCATAACTTATACTTATTTGAATTTTATTGACTATTTCTATCTTACGATTTTGTTTATCAGCCGATTTCCTATGCTGTTTTCTATTTTGTATCCAGCGCAATGCAACAATCGCCTTTTGATAACATATTCAACATAATCGGAGGTTTGTCAGAAGGCAATGAAAAACCTATGAAACATGGATTTTATAATGCCTTTGCCCTTTTTATTTTGACTATCTGCTGTGCTGCAGTGTATGTGCTTTTTCTGATACTTGAACCATTTTTCAAACCTCTTTTCTGGGCACTATTAGTAGGTTCAATACTGCATCCCTTCAAATATAAAATCTCCAAGCAACTGAAGACATGGTTTGAAGATCTAGAGAAGTCAAACACATCTGTGATATTTGGGTTAATGATTATACCTGTAAATGTCGTCAATTGTGCATCTGACACAGTAGGAGAACAATTCAGGGAACATTACAAGGTGTGTATTAGTTTATGTAATATTTTATGTTAGCAAACATTTATTTAACCATGAAGATTCAAGTACAATATAAATATATTTAAAATACATATCAATGGAATATATAACAATGTAGTGGTGTAAAAAAAATGTTAATATTTTATTTAATATTTAAATGTCAATATTAATATTGTTAATTTATATTTTAGACTGTGATTGCATTACTGTCAGCAATATTTGTGTTACCATGGCTGTATAATTCAGTGCCACGAGGACTTTCTTGCTTGTTTTGGCAGCTGAGTAACTTCATCAGCTTCTCAACTACACTGCTCATCAATGTTTGTACTTCATACATTGTAAGTATGCTTTTTCATTCTATAAATAGAGTATGTAGGTGTAACAAAATAAATTGCAAATCTACTAAACATAAGTTCACAGCATTATCTGTGTAAATTAGCACAAATAGTAAAGTGCAGATTGTCTTAACAACTTAACTGTCCCCATATAATAAGTTGTGCAACTACCTGAAGTCCATTATTCTATTTTCCCTGTTGGCTTAAATAACACTCACATTGTCTCAAATTATATATTTAATTTAAATATTTATTATTTTTAATTAAATTTAATTTATTTTAAAATTGGAATATTTTAATTGTTTCTCTTCTAAGAGATTAGGGTTTTTGCTATATGTTCATGTAGTTTTATTAGAATTAAAATAATATGCCACATTAATAACAAAAATATACTCTAAACTTGCATCAACAGATGAGTCACCTGTGACTCCTGGACTTATTTCAAAAGTGCTTCGTGAGTCATATGTGACTCATTGGACTGTTAAGTTGTTAATTATTTGTCAGAACATAAACTACGTTAGCAACATGATTTGAATTCAACAAAAATTTTACTCTAAAACATACCCTTTATATTTGATGACTGAAATTATCTTGCAATTTTCTCAATAATGCTTGAGAAGTACGCACTGCTACTTGCACATTATGTCATCCTATTAGAGTACTACAAGTATACGAAGTTTGAAGGAAATCCGTGTTTCAAACGCCATAGCATCCCCATGTAAGTGGACTTGGTGGCTAATAAATATTAAAATTATTGTGGAACTATCAATGTTGACTTCATTAATACATTTTACTAAGCTACCCTTCACTTTCTTTTCTCCTTTTTAATCAACATGAATGCAAACAACTTCTAAAAAGAGACATATAACTATAAAATTCTATTAGCTAATCTGGGGGACCTACACTCTTGAGCAATTGACTATGAGAGATTTTGTTTTATAGTCTTGTTGTATTCCAAACAAAAACACCTTTTCACCTCAACAATTAAAACATATATTGAATATTCATGTTTTCAGACTCTCACAGTTGTTTTAGCATATGTAATCAGTGTGTACACACTATGGACACCTCAAAGAGCACACATGTTTAAAATTACATCACAACTGCTGTGGCTTGTGATCACAAGTTTCCTGGCAAGCCTAACTGGATCAATACAGGTGTACACATTTGTCCTTCTGCAAGCAATATGCCTCACAGGGCTTGTTATTGAAATCTTGGATGTACATAAGAAAATATTGATTAAAGGTTTTTATGATTTCCATTCTTATATATTATTTATCTGTTCAAGAATACATTAATGTAAGATGCTGGATAATTTTGTTTTACTTAAAATAAAAAATAAATTGAAATAAATATATATTCTTAAGAGTTTCATTAAATAATATTATAAACATATAATATGAACCTATTTATATGGCCATATTCCTGGAAAGTTGGAACCCTGTGATTCAATATTTTAGTTTGAATTTATCTTATTTTCATTTCCTCATTAATATGTATGTTTGTAAACATTGTTTTTTTTTTGCTTTGATGATAATGATATGTTGATATTTCATATTGATCAAAACTAAATGTATCTAAACTTTGTAAATTCAGTAAAAATATTTATTCCACAGACCCTGAAGCTTCGATTTTAGTGGCAGTGCATAAAGTTATAATATCCAATCAATATAAAGATGATGTAGAAATAATGGAAGAAAAAGTTCCAGTAATATCTCAAATTGACAGAAGTGACCAGGAATCTACCCCTGAAAAGGACACACCTTCTCCAGTCACTCCAGAAACTGGGACAAAAAGAGGTAGCTGGAACGGCAATGAACCATTACAAAGCTCACCAAGACATCCAAAAATGCTGTACAAAACAAGAACACTGTCAGCATTACCACTCTCAAATACAAAACTGAAACCTGAAATTAGATTTTTCTCATCCTTAAAACATAGATCACTTGATGATAATTACATGAAAAGTAATTTTGACAATGATGAAGAAACTGCTTTGTATTTTAAGTTACTATTTTTCGGTTGCTCGTGCATGCTGGTATGGAAACATATTTGGCTGTTACCAGTCATGCTATTCTTTTTAGCAATTCATCTTCTTAAGAAAGCTTTGGACTATTTCGGGGTTTGGTTATTCTGTGAAAACCATTACAATAATATAATGGGAAAAGTCAAGAACTGGTGGAATGATAGGTAAGTATCTTTTTCATTTAAATCACCATAAAAGATCTTGTCAAACAGTGAACTGAATGTATAGCAAAAACAAAGTGAGGTGTTTTTATTTTACAGTGACAATACCATACATTACTTATTGTAAATGTTTTGCCATGACTTCATTGGCTGATTTGTTTTGCTTTACTTAGCTGTGTGTTTAACTAGGGCTTATTGGATATCCCTAAAGCATTTTACTCACTATACCTATGTTATTTTTATTACTTCTAAGAGCTGCCCTACATAAAGTTGATATTTTAAGCCTTTTTTTTTACTTGGGGAAAATCCTCATAGGACTGTCTCGGCCGCACAGGAGGGCTGCGCGACCGAGATATATTGGACTTGTACGGACTAAAAACCTCAAGGTGACTACTTCTGCGCATTGGCGGGGACTGCGGGTCCTGTAATCAATTCGCCACAGCCCTTTCGCCCCGCGCCTATGGGCACAAAGTCGAGGGAAGATGATACCTTCCCCAATACTGCTCATTGTATTTAGGCAGAGCACATCACAAGCCCATTTCAAGCCTACTTTATCTAGACAAAATAGATTTCTAAAGAGTAAACATTACTGTTAGGTTTAAAAGGACCAGTACACATTTTCCTGACAATATCTTGACACTGCTTCTGTAATCTCTTGTACTCACTAAAACCATAATTATTTTATTACGATTTTCAATTTTGATTATTCTATTAATACAATTGCTTATGTACTACATATTGCATACTGTCCATAAACATATTGTCCTTTAGTACTGCCATTCATAATTGTTGTCAAAAAATATCTTGTTGATTTACTTTCAGTTTCTATGGATCATCTCCATGTGCGTATTTCTTACACTGTTTTGAAGCTATGCCTTGCTGATTCTTGCTGCAATAATGTCACTCATTGGAGATGTTTAATTAGAGTTTATTAATATTGTATGTAATTTATATCCTATAAAATATGTATGATCATAGTTATTCACTTAAAGTGTAATATAAATTTTACAGGGAAGCTGCATTAATACCTGCCCACATCCGTGGTATCAGCAAGATGGTATCCACATGCAATGCCAGCATTAGAGATATGGCTTACAACTCTGTAGACACAGTATCCAGTTGCATTGTTATTGTTGGCCTTATACTATTTCTTACCATTGCTACTATATTTATATGTATTCAGGTGTGTATGAAAAGCAAGATTATTGCAAGTTATTAACTGAAAATTAAACTGTACTTTAATTATAATTAAAATCATTTATTTACCTATATCTCAAATACATTACACGTAGCAATGTGCTAATAAAAAAAATTAAGAACTGTTGTTCAGTTTAAAGCCAGGTATACTTTAGTGTTAATTAATAACCAAAACACTTGGAAATCAGCATTCGTAACTGAATTTATGCTTATTCAACTTAATGTTGTAGTAAAATATTTAGCCATTTCTAACTAAAGCCAACTGAAAATTCATCTTAAATGTATATCAAAAATATATGAATAAAGTAGATTATCAAATAAACAAACTGACGGCACATTAGAAATGAATTTCCTTTCCTTTAATTATTTAATTTACGAAATTACCTAAGAAGTTAATTTCATTATATTCGATAACACAATAGTCACAGACTGTATAAATATTTTCTGGTGAAGCGAGATTTCAGATTTTTAAGCCATATCTACACTTCTGCATTACCACTATAAAATCGTAACATTTTTAAATAATCTTCGAAACCATTCATCTCATTTTGAAAATATTTTCAACAATATGTGGAATGTATCTTAAGGGTGGAGATAGGGTTTACATTATACCGTTTTCTCGCAACACTTGAATTAATTTAAAATTTCCAGATATATTCGGAAGCTATTGTGGTAGTACAATTGAGTGGAAGCCTTTTGAACAGTACATACGTTCAGAACAGCAAGCTGCATGCCTACCTACCTGAAGGTTGGGAAGAGAATCTTGATTCTCTCATTGACAACGCGTATACATATGGCAGAGAAGGAATCTCTACAACAGTATGTATTAAAACATCAGTGTTAATATAGGACTAACTTTGAAGCGAATTACTTAATCATACATAATTAGAACCTATACAATTTCTCAGAGATAAATGATGGCTTAATAAAGAATATCTCTAGATTGATTGTTTCCTTTTTTTTTTTTTAAGTTATAGGCTTCTTACCAACGGTCAAAGTGCCAAAACGACCCAAGCCCCAACTTGATTTAGAAACCTCGCTTCGTTCGGTCAATTTAAGTTTCGATCCCCAGGTAAAGAGCATACTTAAAGAAGGCGACCCAGATAAGGTTTCACGTGTTGAGCAACAAATTCTTGAGATATGGGACCGAGTTTACCAAAGTTGGGTGTCTGGCCACTTTACCACAACTATAGGGCCTCAAGTAGATGGAACTGCGATACAAGATTCGTGGGACAATTTCGTAAATGACGTTTCTAATAGTTCTGGTAAGTCAAAACTTCTAGCATGTACATGAACTTATTAATAGAAACTGAAAAGTGTTCAATTAAAAAAAAAGTTTTACTAATTCCGAATTTATTCCGAATCTAATACTCACAATAAATATACCGGAAGTAATGCCTACTTAAAAAGCTACAATGACATATGTTAAACCAAGGTAACATTAACCCTTTAACACCCAAATGCATAATAATTTGAGGTGGAATGTAGGCTAGTATTATTTATAGAAAAAATGGTGCACGAGACTCTGCTCGATAAATTTTATGTCAACCAAAAAATTCGGATTTGACACATAAGTTACGTGGAGTTTGCGGAACACGTAAAGAACGCCATTTATTGTTATTTTTTATATCAATAATGAGGAAAAATTTATGTTATTATGACATGATTTTTAAGTACAAGTATTGCGTGCACGCTTTTAGCCCTTTTCAAGACAGAGAAGTACCGGTATCATTATTAAAATTTCGATTTAAAGATTTTTTTTATTCAAAAAAGTGCGCTTTCTTTTGTTTATTGTTAAAAAAAGTGGTTTAAAAAAAATTCACGGATTCTAAGTGCACCATTCGAAAGAGCGATGTCAAATACGTAAGAAAAACGTTGAGCAGAGTCTCATGCACTATTTTTTCTATAAATAATACTAGCCTACATTTCACCTCAAATTGTTGTGTTTGGACTTTAAAGGGTTAATATGTATTGGTCATGATATCTACATTTAAAAAAAAATCTTTCATATCTAATCGTTTTGTTCTTCTTAACACTATTATTTCATGGACTCCAGCCAATTCCTAGTACATTAAACTTGTTTCTCCAGCAATTTTTTTAATTTATTTTGTCTCATACTAGCCGTAGTGCGTCCACTGTTAGACTTAGCCTCCCCAAACCCCCCATTGCTCCACGTTTAACACCTCCCAGCAGCCACGTGTGGAATATTTAAAGGAAAGGAAAGCCTATAAATTTCAACAATTTCAATCTCAAGGCAGACTCGTTTCGGACTGTCACATTTCGGAGTCAGCTTGTATACTTCCAGTTGTTGATATACCTAATATCATACCCTTAGTCGTAGTATATATGGAGCGGTATGTCGTCGGCGACTGTTAATTTACTCTCGTTAATCAGTGAGCTCTATTTTTCCATCGGGTATGGTGTAGTCATTTTATGGAGCTAGTATAAAAAACTAACTTAAATGTAATCTGATTAATAAAAATGATTACGATTACATTTTGCGTTTTTTACCATTGATATGGCTGCATTTTGCTCATCTATATTTTAAATACTACGGAATCCCAGATTGCATACACATTTACGACTTCTTAATGTTTTGAATGGATTTAATCATGATTACAGAGCAAGAAAATTAAAATTACGACTACATTTTGTAATCGTTAATCATTAATCAAATTACATTTTGCCCATCTTTGGCTACAGGTATGTTGGACTACAGCGGAATAGTGTCGTGGTTACAAGCCAATGTGGGCACGCTCAGCGCTATTGCGAGTAGCATATGGGTGCCGGTCGCAAGCAACATGTCGCTCCTGGCCGGCTCGCTGGGCGCGTTTACGTCACTGCTGCTCGGCGGTGGTAGCGCCATCATCAACATGTTTATCAACCTGGTGAACTACTAAATGCTAACCTCTGCAGTGTTATTTTACTGGGGGAAATCCTCATAAAACTGTCCTGACTACACCACACGAGAGAGTTTAACGGCCAATATGTGTCAAACTTATCCCTACAAAAACTCCAAGGTGACTTCTGCTGCGTATTGGTGGGAACTGAGGATCCTATGTATCCTGATTTTTACGTCCGGGCTATGGGGTTCCACAGCCCCACCGCAATAAAAAGAACATAACGAAATGAAAGTTAAGCCCCGACTTCACGGTCAAGTAAACTGTCTTCTCACAATGAGCCACGCGGCTGTTCTAACTCTACTGTCTACTCCAGGTCCAAGTCTAGTCTTTATCGAGCTGAGTAAAACGTTCCCTTATGGATCCAACGAAATGAAAGTCACACGAAGACTTCACGGTCCAGTAAACTGTCTTCTCACGATGAGCCACGTGGCTGTTCTAACTCTACTGTCTACTCCAGGTCCAAGTCTAGTCTTTATCGAGCTGAGTAAAACGTTCCCTTATGGATCCTATGTCTAATTTAAATAATCCAATCTTATATTAGTTCTAGGGAAACGGAGACAATGGCAAAGAGAATTACGTGGGGCGCAATCGGCAAAAAATGTTTTAATTACTTGCCGTCCGCTACTGTGCCATTTCCGTTTGTCATATATTATCATTCAAATATTTGTTCTGAGTGGAAATCGAAGCAACAACGCGTAGAAGTAAATTGCTCAACCACTGCACCAACCGAGTCGTCAACACATGTAGACAGAAACATTGATCGCCGAGCTCGGCGACTCATTGCCGATGAGGCTCTTACGTCGCGTAAACTACTCAGTTTGGAACACCGGCGTAAAGTGGCTTGCCTTTCGGTTTTCTATAGACTATACTCTGGAGAGTGTGCGGCTGAGTTGTATGATTTAGTTCCACCCTCCCCCTTCTACCATAAATTGACGAGACGCCGTGCTGGTTTGCACCCTTTTGTGGTTGACATTCCTGCTGCTCGCACTAAGCGATTTGCCTCCTCCTTTTTGCTGCGTACCGCGAAGGAGTGGAACTCGCTTCCTGCGTCAATGTTTCCGGCGTCTTATGACATGGGAATCTTCAAACGTCGAGTGAATCGGTATTTGCTGGGTGAGCGCGCTCCATCGTCGGCCTCATCATCACTTTCCAGCAGGTGTGATTGAGGTCAAGCGCAAGCCTGTATGTAATAAAAATAATAATAATAATAGCATTTTGGAAAAGTATTTTGGTTTTTATTCAGATTGTGTTTTTCACTACGCTGTTCTACCTGCTGGCTTCGAGTAACGCGTTGTACAAGCCCGTTGAAGTGATAACCCAAGTGCAGCCCAATTTCGGACCACGGATCGGCATCGCTCTCTCTGTTGCAATTAATCAGGTACAGTAGACGAAGTATAACGGCCTGTATCAATATACTATCTATCTTTAATTCGCAGATAGTTATATCTTTCTCTTTCAGACCGCTTCGTATGAAAATGTACATAGAGTTGTCATAGTAACAAACGTCAAATAGATGTGTCAAAAGGATAAATAGGTTTAACCCTTTGCGCTCCGTAGGCGCCGCTATTGCGCCATATTCTTTCATTTATTTATTTCAGTTATTTGTTGCTTTCAGTTTATTTTTGATGGTCCAACGCAAAATATATCACGAAGTTGCCGCACTTTTGAGTAAAAAAGCACTTGGAGTGCTAAGGGTTAAGGTTATTTAAACTGTCTTTAGTTTGAATTCGTTACAAAAGAGTTCGAATTACGTTTTGTGTAAAGGGAATACAAACCAGTAAAATCGATTTCCTTAAAAAAAAAAGATATGTCTGACATTTTAATCTAACTTCGATTTTTTACTTTTCTATCTCTACTCACCCCAAAAGGGATATAAAATATACATAACATACGATATATTATTATTTTAATCTAACTTCTCAATCCAAATTTGAAAAGTTTCTGATTTCAAGGTATAGTGACCTACAAAACAATAGAAGTAATCTAGATAGAAGTTTCACTGCAGAAACCATAGAAGTAATTTCATAGAGAAATTAGAAATAAACTAAAAATATGATACGTTTTTTAAACACTAACGGTATTACGACGAAATCCAGATTATTTGAATTTTTTACCAAAATCCGTTATTAATATCGAAATTTTAAATGGCACGCACGAATATAAACATTTCAAACTGCTAGAGAGAAATATATAATAACTAGCTGACTCGGCAAACGTTGTTCTGCCATATAAATTATAGCAGACCAGCCACGCTTTGCTGTGACTGGTTTTTGAATAATTACTCAATCCAGTCAACGGATAGCGCCATTTTTTAGAATCGGTTGGAGCTAACTGTAAATTATGACTGCTAAATAATAAACAAATAATTTGCAATAAAATAATATTGCGACTATGAATTGAGATGAAAACTATCCTATCTTTTAAATTAGATCAAACTTCACGTGGTGTGTAAATTTCATTAAAATCGGTTTAGAAGTTTAGGAGTCCATCGCGGACAAACATCGTGACAGGAGATTTATATATATTAAGATTATATTGATGGCAGGTTGCCGAGGTCACATTACGTTTTCTTTCAACTACTTTTTGTTCACCAATTAAGATTAAAAAAATGGACTATACTTAAAAAAATTCAAATATTTGTATGCAGGTATTCCGAGCTTCTTTCAAAATGGCGCTATTTTACGGACTGTGGACATGGCTGGTACACAACTTTTTTGGCGCCAAAGTTGTGTACCTTCCTTCAGGTAATTATATATTTTAGATTATATTAAGATTACCATATTTTTTCAATAAGTATTTGTGTCGTATTCTTTATCCAGGAAAAAATTACGATTTAAGTAGGTATTGTACAATTTGTGGGTTAAGTAGTTTTTTTTTTAACCCGTGGGAAACCCGTTATGGGCCGTCAGGGGACGATGAGGGTCACCCCCCGGGGTGTTCCTTCTCCCGTTTGCCGGGGTTAAGTAGTAACCTAACTGCAGTAAGCATAATAATAAATATGTTTCCTTTTTTTTTGTCTGTCGAAAGCATATTTATGTAATTTAAATTTTATTCAAAATAAACAATTTGAATAGCTATTAGTCGACAAATGAATTTTAGTTTTTAAAATATATCAGACTGCAGATAAGCTGAGCCATACGACGTATTTGCCCAATACTTAGTTTTTGGTTGTTTACGTCTGTTTTGTGTGCAAAAATGATTTGCACTTTTTCGCAGAGAACTCAACTTATATGCGTCACACTCTACTTGGTATATTAATAAGATCCTATTAATAAAATTACTAAAGGAGGAAGGGGTTATCTGTATTTTGTCGCGTTTTTCCTCTAGCCGCTATATATTATCCAACTCGTTCGTCCTCGGTCCTCGTTGAATTTTCAACATAAGCCGACTGAAATCATTAATTTAGAAATATATATTTTTTAACATAATCTAATTCTAATATAATATAATCTATTTAAAATGACCAGTAACTTGCAAACATTTCTATTGTATGATAGAATTTAATAATTATTTTGTATCACTGCCGCGAGAACTCGGGGCTATCGAGTGGTTATAATATAGGTATGGTTACATAAATTATTAGTCTAGAAATTGAATTATGATTTATAGGTACTGTATTATCACTAATTTGACCTTTAGTATGTGCAGTTACAAATATGGTACATTCCAAGCATTGTTTACGTATTATAATCACTTAGGTTTATCTACAGTGCTAGAATGTTTTGAGTTGAAATTGATTTGTTCAAAGCGTTGAAATGATACATCGTTTTCGGCAAACGTGACAGAAAAAATTGAAAAAGTCGATGAACTTTATATAGTTGAAGCTTGGCCTGATAAAATATTGTAATTACAAATCAGTAGGAGCTATAATGTGGAATTATCTCCGAATGATGTTCATTCGTAATTGTTGTGACATTTTTATTACGTACTAAGTTGTGCCAGTTGATAAATCCGTGTTCTCAGTTAAAATAATACGCCATTGGATCAAGAATGATTTATACAAGTTTTTTATTACTGACCATGGTAATATCACGTTATGCCATCGCGGTCAGGATCAATTTTACTAGCTGTCAAAACCCAGAATGGTCCTGTGTAAATAATGTACCAAATGATATTGTGTACTCTTGTTCAGTTGTGAGAAATAATGTAAGTTATACATTTATTATTAATTTTGTTTATAATATAAAAAATAATATTTTTAAAAGATAACATTTTCTTTTAGGATGTTATAATACATTTGAAAGATTACTATACTGGATATATCACAAGCTTGACCATACAAAATTGTAAAAATGTGAGAGTTGTATTGGACTGCCCTGCTATGCAACGGATTTCATTGCTACAAAGATTCCAAATAAAAAATTGTGATAAATTAGAATTCATATCCTTACAAAGTAACTCCATGGTGCAAACACCGCCAGAAGTAACAATGTCAAATATAAAGGAAATTATTTCTTTACCGCGAAATATATTTAAATCACCCAGCACTTCTAATGAAATGAAATGCTTCGGCATAGCAACGTCGAGGAAAATCAAGATCATTAACAGCAAAATAAATTCAATAAATACCAGAGCAATTTATAATGTTAGCGGCGTGAAAAATTTAGAATTTGACAATGTTACTATAGCTGAAATTCAAAATCAAGCAATAGATGCTATTTTGGGCAACGAAAATACTGTATTTTCAATATCAAATAGTAGAATTGAAAATATTAAATATAAAGGAATTGTCATTCAAAGTAGTACTGTTACAATATCAGATAATACTTTTTCTGATGTAATCACAAACGCTATTAATATAACGACAAATACTTTATACATTGTCGGAAATAAA
Organism: Automeris io; assembly: GCA_036320925.1. Classification (NCBI taxonomy): domain Eukaryota; kingdom Metazoa; phylum Arthropoda; class Insecta; order Lepidoptera; family Saturniidae; genus Automeris; species Automeris io. Next base: position 4,386,730 of record JAUDJH010000018.1, read on the forward strand.
TTCAAAAATTTGAATGGCTTAGTATTAAAATTCGTAAACGCAGATATATCAAGGAATAACATAACTGTTCTTAAAAGTAACGCTCTGAACAGTGTCAAATGCTTAAGGAAAAGGACAAACAGGATGCAATTTACTTTTTCCAAGAATAATATTGAGAATCTTGAACCGTATTCTTTAAGATTTGACTTTAATAGTTGCAAACAAGGATCTATTGCATTCAGCAACAATAGAATAAACTGTAAATGTCGTGATATTGCGTTTATTAATTCGACGACAATAAATGCAGATTTTAGAAATTTAATTCTCGACGTGGCAAACAATAACACATGTCTGTCTGCGCCATGTATTTTGCCAGTCGAGGTTTTAAAGATACTTTTAGAAAGCGACATGTGTCAAATTAATCTTGACCCACAAATTATGTGCTTACTATATAACGACAAACATGCTGCTACAAACGAAATCACAACTGATGAGGAAGTTACAGAACCGCAGACTACGTTTTATTTAATCAGACAAGCAAATCCATCAAACGGTGATGTCAGTGCTGCAATGACGGCTATTAATAAAGATGAACTTCTTAAAGAAAGTAATTTAAATATGAGTAATAGAACTGCTATAAAAGTTGTTTTTGATTCGTCGAGGGACTTCGTTGAAACCTTGCGAAGTACTAGCACATCACAGAAAGGATCAACGGACAAGCCTAAAATAGCACCTAGAGAAGAATATGTAAATCGATGCGTCGGTGCACAGTGCAGAAACAATGTCGCCTATGACAGGCAGAAAGCTTTGGATTTCTATAAATATGTCTACGCTCAGTTGCGGTCGCCGCTACCGATAGAAAAAAGATAACTTTGTTATTCTGTAATAAATGTTTATTTTTATTGTTGGACTTAAATTATTGTTTACTTTCTAGGCATCTGGCGTTAAGAACTAGGACTAGCTTTGTCAGATAATCTTTACATACCATAAAATGAAGTCGCTTTCAATTCAAAGATTTGCAATGTGACGCCGTAACAAACATATTTTTGTGCGCTTAAATCGCAAACGCTGGCTAAACCTTTACAAGATAGATCAAATTAATGTACTACGGAATTGTATATCTTCAAAAGATCGATAAACTAGTCCACAGTGGTATATATTTATCTCTAAAGGATAACCCACAGTAACCATTTTTATCTTTTACATATTTTTTTTATTATATATTATATCTGTCTGTTCGCGATAAGGGCTGTAGAGGGAGGTAAGGAGAGCGAGATTAGGTTTAGCTAAATGTTAACATTTATGGCAATACGAAGTTCGCTGCGTCCGCTAATTGTAATTAAACTAGCTTTACAAGCAATAATCCAGGTATGTGTTAGAATACACAAAATAAACCCATATGAATAGTTTTATAAGCGCAATGTCTTTTTTTTATTTTATTGTCACTATTTCACATAAGTATTCATATTCAACTAAAACAAAAACATAAAATAGACTTTTACAATCTAAAAATATACATTACCCTAATAAATATTCACGAAAATGTGCCTATTTTCTTTTGAGAAAAGAAAATCTCCTAACGATTTGTATAGTTCCTTTTTTTCAACAGGACTGTACATTAATTGCCAGGATAGACTTTCACAACTAAGCCGGGCAAGAGGGCGAACACTGCGGTGCTCAGCCAGCAAATTTATGAGTTGGGTGACTACGCAAAAGCACCCCTGTGAGCACGGACCTCGACTTGGGCCGCCAGCCAAAATACGAAACATAACGGTGATCCGCTAGCGTTTCGGAAGCGACTACTTTGAGAAGAAACGCCGAAAGAAACTCAAGGCTGCGTCGGAGTGGAACTGCGCCTCGGAGCGTAAACGCACCGGTTAGCGATAGTGGAATACAAAGCCCTTTTGATTTATTTACAGTTTTAGCAGCAGTGCTAGGTGCAGCGCCGTTCCTCGGCCCTTATCTAGCTGGCATACCAGCGGGTCTTGACGTTTGGCTTCAGGGCAGACCGGTGGCTGCATTATTCCTATTGATAGCTCAAGCCGCACCCATTGCTTTCCTCGATGCAGCCGTATACGCAGAGATCAAAGAGTAAGTATTTACACTCAAATAAAACCTAAGATATTGTATGTCATTAAATACACTCCCGTTTTAATTAATTGACAAATGTCATAAAACAAAAGTGCTAGTTAATGCAATATGTACTCTAAAATAAAACCAATAAGATATGAATTGCTTCAAATGGTTTAAGAACAAAAACAACACAATATACCCTAGTAAAACCTTTGACCCGCGGATCATTATGTGACCCATTTGATTATACCAAGTGACCACTTGAGTTCTGCAAATAAAACATAACATTATATAAAAAATTACGCAAATTTAATAATCTAAATATTTTATAAAAGAAATATAAAAACATTTTCATTTGATTCCAAAATGAATTATTACGAACTGGTTTATAATATACGTAGCCCAGAAAATATACTATATCTTAATAGTAAACGCTCTGACATTTCTGCTCTTTGTGCTGAACAGAACTGAATGTGAGTTTTTGTTCCAAAGGACACAGCTGCTCTGTTGTACCTTAATGTATTTGCTTTAGCGTATACAGCATTTTAGTTCTACTAAACCAAAAAAGTTGAAATGCTATACCATGCTCCAATGGCAGTTGACCTCTTTATACTTGACACAGCATCTTAATAATAACATTTATTTTGAATAGCGGTGGTCATCCTTACGTAACGGGCTTGGCCATAGCCGGTGGAATTTTCTACCTGGGCCCCGAAGGCGCTATACTCGGTCCGCTCCTGCTTTGCTGTATCATGGTCGTGCTCAATCTCTCCTCGACGTTTCTAAGAGACACGCCTTCGGAGGAAAGAGCGGCTTTACATTCACGTGTCAGGTAAATCGGTTCCTATCTTAGGATTCTGTCCTAAGACTAGTAGAGGTGTGCACATTAAAGCTTTGACTATACTGACGAGTTCTGCGGTCGCAGCAGGTGTAACGCTTATAACAGGATTCAAAGTGTGGGCAAAACATCTTAACACTTCCATAAGATACTTTTTATCCACAATCACTGCAGTTGTCAATATAGTCTGAGCCTAAAAAGGTAAACCTAGTACAGTCAGACACGCAGTCTACCATGCGAAAAAGTAAAGAACGTCCGCCATGATTAAAAATGTAATTTTCCAAATAAAGACTAGATATCTGACTGTAAGAGGTTGTTTCATAGTTACTTGCACGCCCCCAAAGCATTTACTCAACCGCTTAGTTTGTTATTTAAAAAATATGATTAATAAATAAATTTTAAGCTACAAAGGATTTGAAACAGTAGCATATAAAATATTGAATGCCCAGCATTTGTTGTAAGTACCATAGCAGATTAAAGTTTTTTCGTATACTTATTGACAACATCGATTTTACGCGATCTGGATAAATTACCATGGTATCGATTAGCTGGGTATCTTGTTCATTGCATTATAATCGAATGTTTCGTATAATACCGTTCATTTAATCGATTTATACAAACAATTATCGAATAGGCTTATGTTAAATCTATAGCGTAACTTTCTAAACACACTTGACAAGTTACTTTTATGAGAGCAGTTTTCTCATCGCAAGTATTCTATAACATCTAATATTGTTATTAAATATAGCTGGAGTTCTTAGCTCACAGTAGATAAAGTACAGTTATTGAAATTTCAACCGTTGTGCCCATAGAATTACCTTTATTATAATATGCTATATTACATTGTTTAACTAATTTATACAAAGTTTCACGTAATGAAAAACAACTTTACATTTCTAACTGTAGATAAGTTTGATCCTTCATAATTAATTGTTGTAAATATGTTTTTGTGTTAACATTGATATTTACATATTATTGTGTTATAATTACTTAATACATTTTATTGATATTTTGTTGATTTAGGTCATTGTTGGGATGCTTTTAAATATCGAGGTTTGTATTGTTTGATCTAAGTGTTATTCGTTAAGCCTTATTATTCGTTATTTGCACTATATAAATGTAAATCAGACACTTTTGTGAATTTTTATTTTTGTATTAACATGAAATTTGGGTTTTCATACCACACTCAAGTAAAAATTTTGAATTACACAACAGTTAACTTTGCAAAAATTGCGTAGTAATTATATTCTTTGTTCAAAAGAGACTTTTCGAAATATATCTTTTGGGCTCTTTGCTTTATGCAGTGTTATTAGGTTATCAATGCTTATCGTGGCAAGCTTAATACTAAATAATTTTCTGTACAGTATATTGTTTTTATTATTATAAACTAATATTGCTTTATAAAGAAAAGAAAATTGCTTTAAAGTGTAACCATCGTAGTTGGAAGTAGTTTTAAGGGTAAGTGATTACGAATTAATGCTTTAAATGTTTTTTAGGCATGGTGATGGTGTTTCATGTTACATTGTATTATTTATTGATTGTTTGTTATTTATATGAAATGTAATAAAACATTCGAGTATAACAATGATATTAAATAATGCACAGTCATATTATAACATTAAATTATAGAATAATAGCGGACCCGCCCTGCTTCACTGAGTTGCGATTTACACTCAAAAATGGCGGGTTTTCAAAGAAACTTTCAACCCTCATTTTACCATCTTGTGTGTTATATATTCACTATACACTATCTATTCGCTTATACAATACAATACCTAAAGACATATTGGAGGTATCTCTATTGAAATTTAAAAAAACTAATTGAACTAAATTGCTAAAAAAGGGATATTATTCCATCAATGACTGTTGGAATAATAAAAGTGCGTGGTCTTAATATATGCAAACTTTCTCACGGGGCATTTAATCTTTTGTATAATAATAATAATCTTTATTTCAACACAAAAACTTATGATTATACAACAGGGTGATAAGTCTCACCAATTAAGTAAATCTTGTCTCTGGTGAGACTCGCACTTCCGTTCGGTTATTCAAGGGTGTCTTGTGTTTTTATATGGATATTCACAGTATAAGTTTATTTTACCTTATAAGTTACTTACCTTATTAAGTATATTATACCTGTTATTATAATTTATTATGTTAAAAAGAGCTACTACCAGAGTTTATTGCCGGCTCTTCTGGGTAGATTCTGCTTTCCGAACCGGTGGTAGATTCACTTTACCTTTTTTTGACGATTCAAAAGTTCTTGGAAGTAGGCCTATTTGAATAAAGTTATATTTCATTTCATATAAAAAATCCACCCTTAATGAGTGATAAAGAACCTAATGTAATGTTACAATAATAGAGGAGCACAACGGCAAATGTCACTGATGAGCTAGGCTGGATTTATATCCAGCAAAAATAAAATATAATAAATATAAATAATATATAAAAAATAAATATAAATAATAGTTATTAAATGCTAAATATTAATGTGAACACCATTAACAATTAACGTATACTTTACAATAAAAATATTTTATGTTGGCAAGCATAAAGTTTTAATGGCGGCGGTTTTGAGTAGTTGAGTGGCGAAAAGGAAGGCGTGTGATATTGTGCTGGAGTTCTGTAAATGAATAACAAATAATTATGTGGTCGGAGTTTGATACAATAGACCTCACAGGTGTCAATCGATCCAGTACGAAGCGTAGAACACAAATAAAGAGGGGTCGAATGGCGAGTTTAGCAACTAGCAGATAAGATTTAGAGTTTATAATATTTTATCCTTTTAAAACTTCAGAAGTGTGTTCAACCCCACGCGAATTATATTCAAGTAGGTAAAATGCTGATTTAAGTTACTGCTACGTATTATTACATGATTTTAATTCAGAGAATATTGCAAATGGATGATAATCATGTCTTGTTCATAGCAGACATCAAGCAGCTTTCTATTATAACATCGCCATGATATATTAATGAAGTTTAAGATATACCTACTCAGGCTACCCCTATATCACCTATAAATTATAAATAATTCGCTTACTCATGTCCTAAAAGATATACTTTCTGATTATGATCAAGTTAATACCTGTTTATAAAAACAATTTATAACTAAGTGCCAGCCAGACGTTTATAACCGAAGTGGTGAGCATGGTTTATCGAATTAGTTAGTTAATATGGCAGTAGGTGGGCCGCAGGCGCCATAATCTGACGACCTTGGTAGCCGAAGTAAACCGACCAGACCAGGTAACCAGTGGAGATAGAATGAAATAAGATTTATCTTGGTGATATCTAGCACAGTGATATTACTAATTGCATTAATGACTACTACTTATCTACACTTAGTGTACTACAATTCATTTAATTAGTCTTATACATATTACAAATTTGTTTTATAAAAATATATCTAAGACTGTGTGATTAAGAAATGCAGACAGTGTGCATACAGTACTAATCTGAGCAGGCTTAATCAAAAATGTATTCTTACTATATCACTGTACCAAGTACTGGATAAAACAATCTATCTCAGTGTGGAATTTTAAATCTTATTGTGAATTATAGTAAGGAAGTTTTATTTACTTTATCAGTCTTGCAAACAACAACAGACAACAGTTATGAAACATAGTAAATTGTATATTACATTAAGGAAGTAAACTAAATTGCTATTCTATTGTTGTATTCACACATAAGGGTGAAAGAGCAAAAATTAAAAAAAAATAATAGAGGATATATGGTAATACAAATAAGAGGTAAATTAGTTCTGGCTTTAAAGGGGACTACCATCTGAGAATTTCTTTCTCTCTTTTTTTTAAATATAACTAATTTCATCATAGTAATAATTAAATAATGAAACACTACAGTTAAAAAAAAAACATTTTACTACATAATATATTACATCATGATTATTATAATTTTTAGCTTCATTATAGAATCTACACATGTCAATGATGGGATGAAAGAAAAATGTATTGGCTTTGTAAGTTTTAAGAATAAATACTTTGAGAAATTGAGTTTTATACTGTACTTTAAAGTGGGTTATGACATAACTGGTCAATCAAATTATATATGGAAAAATAAGTACCTGAGATAGGAAGTGCCTTATGGCACATCAGATTCTATATGAACAGGTACAAATATTACACCTTAAAGCACTTCAGCACAAGCAGCTTTTAGTTTTACCATTTATGCAGTCTGGTCCAGGACTTTTATTGGGACCCAAATAATTAAAATTCTGCTTCACACCACTTACATGCAGAATTATTCCTGATATTAAGTTATATGATTATGATAGAATATCTAAATTTACACTTGGTTAAGAGAAGCTGTCATATTCTGCATTTAACAAACTACAAAATAGGTCACATATACTTTTACCATCTGACATGGACAAATTATCATAATACCATATTTGTGGTAGCTATGTCCTTACAAGATTTGATATAGCCCGGAAAAGATTATTTAATTAACATATACCTATAGTCTGGTAAAATTAATCCTATATATTTTGTGCAAAGTCCTTTAAACATTTATTCCCTAGAATTACTATATTAGAGAAGAGAGGAGTAAGAATTTTTATTTTTAAGGTTTGTTTGTTGATATATGCACATATACTATAACATTCATTTTACTATTGAATATATTTATAGTTTCAACATGGATATTATGTATAAAGCTGTAAATTATCAAATGAATTATTTCAAGTAATTTCTAATAACGCAGTTAAAGTTAAAAGATAAAAGAATAGATGCATAGAGGAAGGAGTTGATTGACGGCTCGATAGCGCAGGTTGTAGAGCCCCTACTTATGATGCTAAGGTCCTGGGTTCGAGCCCCAGTTGTGGTAAACTTTTTTGTGGTGTGCAAATGAGGTTGTCACGAGTCATGGTTGTATATATGTATTTAAGTATGTATATCGGTGTCCAGTACCCATAGTACAAGCGCAAGCTTAATTTGGGACTAGGTCAATGTGTGTAATTGTTAGGAAATATTATTATTATTATAGAAAGCCTAAAATTTTGAAAACTATTACACTGTGACCCAAGAGTCTGAGTGAACGCGGCAGATTATAGAATCTGCTGTGAACACTACTGATTCTAAACTCTGTGTGATTTGTTGGAAAAATGTATAAGCTGGGTATTATATAAAAAAAAAAAATGTCAATAAGCTTTGTGCACTATAAAAAATAGGTATATAAGTTTTGTGTACTAAAAAAATATGCCAATAAGCTTTGTGCGTTAAAAAAAAAAAAAGTATCAATAAGCTTTGTGCACTATAAAAAGATATGTCAATAAACTATGTGCGCAAAATAAAAATGTCAATAAGCTTTGTGCACTATAATAAAAAAAAAAAGTGTCAATAAGCTTTGTGCGTTTAAAAAAAATTATGTCAATAAGCTTAGTGCGCAAAAAAAAAATTATAATATATTTTTTTGTCAATAAGCTTTGTGCACTGTTAATAAGCTTTGTGCGTTTTAAAAAAAAAAAGTCAATAAGCTTTGTGCAATGTTAATATGCTTCGTGCAATGTTAATAAACTTTGTGCGATGTCAATAAGCTTTGTGCACTGTTAATAAGCTTTGTGCGTTTAAAAAAAAAGTCAATAAGCTTTGTGCAATGTCAATAAGCTTTGTGCGTTTTAAAAAAAAAAGTCAATAAGCTTTGTGCAATGTCAATAAGCTTTGTGCGTTTAAAAAAAAAGTCAATAAGCTTTGTGCAATGTTAATATGCTTTGTGCAATGTTAATAAGCTTTGTGCGATGTCAATAAGCTTTGTGCACTGTTAATAAGCTTTGTGCGTTTAACAAAAAAAAAAAAAAAAAGTCAATAAGCTTTGTGCAATGTCAATAAGCTTTGTGCGTTTAAAAAAAAAAAAGTCAATAAGCTTTGTGCAATGTCAATAAGCTTTGTGCGTTTAAAAAAAAATGTCAATAAGCTTTGTGCAATGTTAATAAGCTTTGTGCAATGTCAATAAGCTTTGTGCGTTTAAAAAAAAAAGTCAATAAGCTTTGTGCAATGTTAATATGCTTTGTGCAATGTTAATAAGCTTTGTGCGATGTCAATAAGCTTTGGCACTGTTAATAAGCTTTGTGCGTTTAAAAAAAAAAGTCAATAAGCTTTGTGCAATGTCAATAAGCTTTGTGCAATGTCAATAAGCTTTGTGCGTTTAAAAAAAAAAGTCAATAAGCTTTGTGCAATGTCAATAAGCTTTGTGCGTTTAAAAAAAAATGTCAATAAGCTTTGTGCAATGTTAATAGGCTTTGTGCAATGTTAATAAGCTTTGTGCAATGTTAATAGGCTTTGTGCAATGTTAATAAGCTTTGTGCAATGTTAATAAGCTTTGTGCAATGTTAATAAGCTTTGTGCAATGTTAATAAGCTTTGTGCGTTTTAAAAAAAGGAAAAAAAAAACTAAGTAAGAGTTAAACGCATAGACAATACAGATATTACTGGGATTACATCATGATCAGTTAAGTATAAGCCTGGTCAGGTTTCTTTTCCTTTTAAGAGTATTATTACTGCTTAAAGTATAAACTGTTTCAGGCACAAGTTATTATGTCAGTTCCTACCCCCGTAGTAGACGTTGTAGGGAACGCTAACCGCCGTGGGACACGGCAAAAGCAGGATGGCCGAGAGTGTTACTACCAGCTACAAATGCACAGGATTGATTCCACAATTATTGGTACCCCTTCAATATTGTCATTATAAATGACATACAGGCATGTAGTTACTAGCATAAGCATTACTATTGGTTTTGATTCTAATTAAAGGTAATTATCTAAATACGTCAGGATGACACATTCGGCTTGATCTTTTGGCTTGGTTTCCGGTTTATAGATTACTATAGTGAAAGCGTAGAATAAGAACTTTTGGGGTAAACAAAAATTTTTCAGCAGGGTGTTTTGCGAAACGTCGGTGAGATATACGTAAAAGTGATTTAGGATTAATTAGTGCATATTTATCTTTTTTTTTATATACTGGCGATATTAAGGCATCTTGGTGATAAAGTACGTACCTTATATTATTAAATTGCTGTTGTTATTTAGAGTGGGTGTAATGCTTTATAGAGTGTATCATTATATGAAAAACAATCTAAACCAACCAGGGCCGAGTGATATCGACGCTTTAGGAGTTTGTCGTTAAATCGAGTAACGTAATAACCTTAAATCTGTGTGACCAAGAAAGCTATTAGTCCAGGAAATCTGTGCGGCCAATAAACCTATGTGACCAGAGAGTCTATGGAACTAATAGAGCTGGATGACGAATAAAGTTTTAAACCAGGAATTCTGTGACGTTACTTAAACCTGTTTCATTAGTAGTATACCTGACTACAGGGCAGTGACATTAATTAGACTACCGTGAGGACACGATTGTTGCAGGATGGCCGAGTGTTACAATAATAGAGGAGCACAACGGCAAATGTCACTGATGAGCTAGGCTGGATTTATATCCAGCAAAAATAAAATATAATAAATATAAATAATATATAAAAAATAAATATAAATAATAGTTATTAAATGCTAAATATTAATGTGAACACCATTAACAATTAACGTATACTTTACAATAAAAATATTTTATGTTGGCAAGCATAAAGTTTTAATGGCGGCGGTTTTGAGTAGTTGAGTGGCGAAAAGGAAGGCGTGTGATATTGTGCTGGAGTTCTGTAAATGAATAACAAATAATTATGTGGTCGGAGTTTGATACAATAGACCTCACAGGTGTCAATCGATCCAGTACGAAGCGTAGAACACAAATAAAGAGGGGTCGAATGGCGAGTTTAGCAACTAGCAGATAAGATTTAGAGTTTATAATATTTTATCCTTTTAAAAGTAAATATTTTATATTTCTAGCATCAGTAGTTTAGGCTTTACGATGATATTTCAGACAGGACAAATCTTTTATATATATATATATATATATGAATATGTAGTATGAGTATGTAGATGTAATATGTATATAAAAGTTAACTATCCTGTTTCGTGGGATCATTAATTAAATTATGCATTTACAATAAATACTTTAACAATCTTTGCTCACCCAGAAAGGTATATAGCGTGGCTATATATTATTATTATGCATGTAATGCATATTTTGAACTTTTATTTTATACATATAACTTGGTCCACGTTTTTTTTTTTCAAATATTTTAGCAGTTCTGTAAATCAAGTTTCTTTACCTTTAAAATGTTAATTACGTTTAATATATTAATAATAAGGGCAATTTATATTTTACATTAACAACATTATTTATACCTTGCTTAGAAAACAGTATTATCGCTTATATTGAAACCAAATAATTTGAATGTTACGAGTATTATAATAAATAAATTTTCTTTTCAGACTTGGTGGTTATCTATGATGCATGCCTTGGACTACTAATATTTCATTTTTAACCAATTTTATGTATGTGTATGTCGATTCAAAAGCAATATTATACAGTAATAGTACCAGTACCGTTTGAAAATATTATAACAAGTATTAATTCAATGAGTTTAGGAAAATCATATTGACTGAATTTAAATCCCACAAGTGACAAGTGTAAAAACCGTTATAGTGACTCGCTTTGGCCTGTCGCGTTATGGGTTCAGTTTGTGGATATCCAGTGATCCAGTGATACCTAAAGTACCATAATACCTTCAGTCGTGGCATATGTGGGCCGACATGACGACGGAGACTATCAATGGATTTTCATACTTTGATGGTCGCTTTCGTTTTTGGACTACACAGTACTTAACATCGGTTACTCTGTAGACACTATGTCAAATCAGTGTAAAAAAATCACCTTAAGTTATTATTATATTTTTATGTACTTAAATATACTCTTATTATATGTGTATATATATACACTTCCTGTGCCCGCGACTTCTTTCTCGTGGAAGTACTGCTACTTTCATCAATAATAATTAAGTATAATCATTGTTTTATTAAATACTCCCCAGTTTTGTGTTACGTAATCACCTTTAACGAGTACATGCTAAAGAATATCATGGTGTTTTATATCGTTTTAGAATCCTTTAGAATTGTAGTATTTTGTAAAATAATTGGCAATAATCTTGTAGTGTGATTTAGTTACACCAGGTCTTTATAAAATCAATGTTTGATCGAGGATATGTTATGATTATTAACAAAAAAAAACGTGTAACTTGCCAAAATTGTTATTAATTCATTCAATATGATTTCTAACTACAAAGATACACGATACGGTAACATGAAAACTAGTAATTTGCAGGAATAGATTCTATGTTTTAAATATGTCTAACATTTTGAATTGGAAAAGGAGTTGTTATTGGAAGTATAACCGTACGGGACACCCTGTATAATTATTTATTCACTCTCTATAATTTAATATGCATTTTTGTAAAACAATAAATACTTTTAGAAATATAAATTAACCTCCGTCGGCCTAATGAAATTTTTGACCAGAGATAATATTAAGTAGGTGGATCAGGAACAGATTTCTTTCAAGAATTATTATATTGTGAAATAAGTTTATATAAAAAAGTTCATAAAATGGGTCTCCTTATGATTGATTGTTCCGTTTTCCCGTCATCGTATAACATGAAAATCAAGCGAAATGTGGAGGATACAGCTAACTAATGTATCTTAGCTCACCTTGGAAAGGATATAGCGTGGCGATATGTTATTGTAGTCTTAAAATGTGAAGCAATATTTTCTGGGAAACAATTGTGCCCTATAGTTTATTTTGCTTTCTAAAAAAGTTTATTATTTAAAGTGTAAGTATCTTCAACTTCGAAATTGCATTAAATGCTCACGGAATCTTCCTAATTTTGTCAATTATACAAAAAAAATATTTTTTAGATATTTTTAGTTCTTTTATATAAACACTAAGTAACACAACCTGAACACTTGTGTGAATCAGCATTATTACTTTGAAATTACATTAGCAAATAAGAAGGGACATAAACAAAACAAATGTAAGACGAAAATAATAGATTTATAACATGCCATCGGTGCCTGACTCCATGCAATATGCATAATGGCAAAACATTTTAAAAATGTACCTAATAATTATAAGTCCTAACATATAGATGTGATCATTGGCTCTTGGTCCACGATAGAGCTATAGGGTGAGTATATCTACTTACCTGCATCTAAAGCATGCGTTAATTTTATGAAGTGTGGAGTGCGTGAGATATCCCTGGCCAGGATATATGAAGTCCACGTCAGAATTATTAAAATTACACCCTGTTTATGATCTCTACCCTAAATATTGAACTCCACATTCACAAGTCACAACAGGCCCACTATTAAAAAGTTCGCGACTCGATCTAAAGTGTCATTGGAAATTTTCGAAAGAAAGTGTAATATTTAACGACTTTAAAAATTGAAATTGAATGCTACATGAAATAAGCAGTTTCACTTATGTAAGCATTTGATTTCTTTATGGATTTTGTGATCTATTAGTGACTGTAGTAATAAAACTATCTACTTTCTTCGTGAAACTGGCGTCTTTTAAGCAAAAGACTTCAAGTTTTGACTAGTCATATATTTTGTCAATCTTTAAGTTCAATCTCTAAGCTCTATCGGCGACAAAGCGCTTTAGAGATGCTACAAAATTAAAGCTTTTGCTTCCATAATCATCTCTTGAATCTCTCTATCTATACTAGTCTTTTTAATGTAGCCTAAGTGTCTGCAAGCTTTGTTTTTAATTAATATTGTAAGATGACTGTGTCTGAAATGGTGCTTTTGTACGCGTCTGCTGGAAATAGCTTTGACGTTTTATGTTGTGGCCTCTTTTAGGTAAGGGCCGATATTTGTACAAAATAGAAACGAACCTAAATGAAATTGGTGAGATTAAACTTATAATAATTGTATTATTAAAATTGAGGTTCGTTTGTCCGTTTTGTTGTTTTTATCTTGTATTGGATTTATTCTTAGATATTATGTGATTGTATCATATTTTTACATAATTTTAATTAATGATTATTTCTATTTTATAAATCCGTTGCTTTAATAGGAAGTCAGAGAGAAGGTTCAAAATGTAAATTTATTATTGTCATGTAACTTGTTACGTTTCTTTTTTTTTGAATACAGTTTCTTATGTAACATTAATTTTGCACTAAAAGTCGATGAAGCTGTAAATCTGTTATTTCTAAAGATGTTACAAAATATTTAATAATTACAGTATAAAAATATTTCAATAAATTCTTACTTAACTTCAAAGTAGAGTAAACGTTATGTAATAATTATTGATAATTGATACTTTTTCAATATATAAAAATCAGCAAAGCCCTTACCAGTTCCGGAAGAGTCGTCCAAAGATTACTTTAATAATTTGTACGATATTGTAATGCAGATATTTAATAATTAGTTAATAATTATTAATGCACGCATATACGCATTGTTTATTCTAATAAATGTATTTATTTGCATTTCTTTGTTTCATTTACTCAAAACATAAACTTTTATCAAATGTACACACAGTTTTAGAAACGTTTCTTAAATTTACAAACGCTTTTAAATAATACTAATTAATCTTCAATTACATACCCTTATGACTCATTAGTGTTTTAAACCATATTAAAATTTTTAAAAGCGTCTCTGAAACTGCACCTTTTTTTAAACTAAATTACATCTTAAATATTTAAGGTAGAATAACCATTTTTAATTATACAAGTTATCATAAAATATTCTGACGTGAATCAAACGGTATAGCGGCCCTTGGCAGACGAAATTCAATAAACCACTAAAGTACTGAATTAGTATACCGATACATATTTATATGCTTCTACACGATTATTTAGAAGTTCTGGGTTAATTATTTTAATTATAATAGATAAAGTTTCAGTTTATGTTTAACTTTGAAAAGCTGTTATCACACCATGTAATTTTATCAATTTGATAAGGCAATTACAATACTCAATATTAGAGTAAGTTTACATTAACGTCTGGATTTATAAAAATGCAAAATATTTTCTATATTTAGGAGAATTGTCCGCAGCAGTTGTCACATCAGTTCATGTAATATTGATAACTAATAGATTCTTCCAGTTTCTTAGGATCTGTTGTAGTTTTACTTATATATTTAACTCTTAAGTATGGTTGCGTCATGATAAATCCGTTATCTTCAAAATGCCCTTCGTTTTTGTCTGTCTCAAGCCAAAGGAAAAGCACCACTGTGTCCACTCGAATATCTACATTCAATTGAACACCGTTTTCAGGACTTCCCCCACTACGCTTCGATACACTTATCTGCGATTAATATTAAATTAAAACACTATTAATTATCACATACGTTAATTATGAAACACAACTATTATACACTACGTTGCAGCTGTAATTTACTTTACTATGTTTGGCCAAACATTACCAAAAGTGCAACCAATAACAATTCCGACAATAAATAACAGAATTTCTTGTTTTGTGACATTTATATATCCAATCTTATTCGTAACTTCTTCTTTTAGTAACTTCGTAGGCACTTCAAATCATAAAACACTGAAATAAAAATCAGCTGAACCTAAATAAAGTGTACTAGATAATTTTTAAATTAAATTACCTGGATTCTAGGTTCTCTGAGGCCTTTTACAACTTTTAGAGGTTTTGGAAACACGTAATTGTATGGAGATGAGGACACACCATCTGCTTTTAGTGAAAATCTCAAAAATATTGACTCCCTGTCTTTTTGACCCCATAATTTGATGCTCATGTTTAATCGATTAGAACTTAAAGCTTTAGCTACAACTGGGAAAGATCGAGACTGTATCGGAGTGAGACTGGTCCAATTGAATACGTCCACAGTGATAAGGCCCGACGTTATAGGCACGAATCTGTCGTTGAGTAGATACACCATTACGTCTCCCGTAAGAAGCAACCGTGGAGATACTAGTACGGGTGCAAAAAATGTTTTAGCAAAATAGTGTAACATTTTCCATTTACCCCCATATTCTGAAAAATAATTACATATTTTGCAATATTTAATAGGAGACTCAAACGAGTGCCAAGTTACTTATATTTTATTTAATTACTTATATTTATTCTAAATAAAAGAAAAATAATAAACATAGAAATGTCAAAATAAATGCTCACCAATTCCAGACCAAGAGGGTGCTTGCCATACATCATTTAACTGCCAATACATTGCGCCCATCGTATACCAGTCCAATTGGCTTTGTCGATAAAACTCTGTTTCTGCTTTCACCGACATCGCTTGCGAGATCTGATAAATATATTTATATATATATATATATATATATATGTATATATATATAGACTCTGCAAAGTGACTACGCACCATGGAAAGACAGTGTAGTCCAATAATGGCAACGACTACCAAAGAAAGAAAATCCATGATCGTCGCTGCCATGTAGGCCCACATATACCACGACTGAAGGTTTCTCAGCAATAAAGCTAAGCGTCCTCTCGTTTGATAACTTTCAAAGGATTAAGATAATTTATAAAGTTATTCTTATTTTAGTGTTGCAAATAAATCATGACTCTCAAATACTGGATTATAAGTATTTTTGGTATTCCCAAGTGTAGAGGTCGGCAACCTTTTGAGTCGGAAGAGTCAAAAATTGCAATTTACTAAATTTCAAAGTTTTCAAAGAGCCACAAAAACATTTCTGGCCAACAATACTACTTACTTTTGTACTTGCATAAATGAAGTTTTTGATAACAAAAACTAATCTATTTATTCATCGATTTAAAACGAGTTTTAAGTTTTTTGTTTCTTGTTTATATAGAATTAATAATATTTGCGTAAGGAACTAAAGAGGCACATATTCACATCCAAAGAGCCGCATGTGGCTCGCTAGCAGAAGGTTGCCGACCCCTATTTTTTTTGTTAACACGGTGGAAATCCCTACGGACCGTCAGGGGAAGTGATGAGGGCCACTCCCCCCGGTGTGTCGGACCTGCCCCGACTAAAACCACCGGGGTGCCAGCACTGCCTCTCCTCGCCTTCGCCGCCCCTGGGTATCCGGATACTTCCGAGGGCTCGGCGAGCGTTGGCCTTCGGGCAGGCCTCCTTTCTTGGAGGGGGATTTCAACCCCTCACTGCTTCTCTATGGGAGGTTCCCGACCCCTGCCCTACTGTATCAACACTTTAATTTAGGATTATTCAAGTTATAATCTCCTACCTACCATATATGGGCAAAATGTAATCAGATTAATTAAAAACGATTACGATTACATATTGCGTTTTTCATCAATGATATGACTGCATTTTGCTCATCTATGTTTTAAACATTACGAAATTCTCAATTACACAACATTTATGTCTCTTTAATGTTTTGAAGAGATTTAATCATGATTATATAGCAACAAAATTTAAATTACGACGGCATTTCGTAACCATTAATCAGATTACATTTTGCCCATCTCTGCTACCAACTGATTTCATACCTGGCTATAAAACACGAACTTCTCAAAATACTTTGTATCATCCTTATGTAACTTCATTCTAGTGTTCAATTGATGTTCTATATACAAGTATCCATTAGGTTGATGTTGTCTGTGTTTTGAGAAGTCACTTTCAAGACATAAATCTTCCTTATTACTTGTGCCAGTTCTCATAGTGTATAATGAGGGCAAAGATTGTACACCATATTCTGAAGCAAATCTTGTTTTAGGGTAAATATTTAAGTCCCAATTATCAGCAATGTAATTATAGTAATGGCTATCGCCGTAATGTGAATCATACGGATTTTTTGCTATGTATCCTTGTCTTTCCGACTCTATACCGTTTGAAGGACTCGATACTAAATATCTTCGTCCAGGATCTAATAACTCTATAAAAGGTTTAATTGTATCCACATAAAGTTTGATATACTCATTCTTATACTTGTCAAATTTTGGTTTTGTGGAGTACCAATTGCCACTTAATGCCGCTTCATTTTCATTGTTTCCAGCCCACACAGCAATTGAAGGATGATGTTGCAAACGTATAACTGTTTGATATACTTCTTTCTTCACGGACCTGTTACATTAAAATATATTCTTTCATAAATAAATACCTATAATAAATTGCTTGCCGAAGTGATCATGATATTTAAGCTTAAAAGTAAATTTTAATAAAAGTGTTCAGGCGCAGGGCATGAGTATAAAAAAGGTACTTGACATTCCTTCCGCCTCCCTACACTCCCTTACATTCCCATTCCACAATCGGTCCTTAACGGTGATACATGTGTACGCACGGCGGTATCGCTACACTTATCATCGACGGCGAACTCGGTCACACTACGGAATAGTCAGTTGCTTTGAACAATACGGCGGAACATCTAATTGGTTGTATACGGTGAACGGTGCGGAGCTGCAGTAGCCTGTCCTCATCATCCAGTTTCCAGGTGAGTGCCTTTTGAATATTTCATTGTCACTGTACCTGAACGAACTCCTTGTTCCCAAATTCTCTACGCAGAAATCCAGTCCAGCGGCGCTCTCCGGCGGCTACATATATTCTTGGTTCCTTCGAGACCAGCGCTCTATTGCGTACACAAAAAGATTACAGTTTTTGTTTCGACCTGTTATTCCTTTCCATCCTTTCGCCTCACTAATAATCGATACGTGAAAATATACGCCGCGCGCATCAGTAGCGCCGGCGCATTCTTTCAAACAGTCGCAAGCAACTATCGGCCGACAAAGCGTGGTCTGGTTAAACGCGGTACCGCAAGCCTCATCTTCACCAAATCCTGGTAACTACCTTATCCTTAAAATCAAGTCACTCAACACCCTACACGAAAGAAATCAATTTGAAGAAAAAAATCTTAGTTCAATTTACAACAATTTTCTATATACTACTGAAGATGCGCGCGGAAATTTTGAGAATGCCAAAATGGTTGTTATTATATGATAATAACTTATAAATATAGAAACGAAAGTAACAAATTACTCTAGATATTCTTCATCTACAGGATACATGGCGCAAGCGAATTGGAAGTCTTGCCATACCAGTAACCCGAGCTGGTCACATCTCCTGTAGAAGTAATCAGACTCGTATATTCCGCCGCCCCATACTCGTATCATAGCCATATGAGCATCGCGTGCCGCAGTTAACAGCTCGTCAACTGTAAACAATAATAATGGAACCTCCAAAGGGAATACACTTCAGCTATAAAGATCACGTTTTTACGATTTTTCAATTACACCATCGTCGTATAAGCAATCTTTCAATTTTTCTTTTTAACACTAGATTTACGGGACGCGTCAATTTGACGCATTTCGTATCTTAAAAAGAAAATTATAAAAACCATTCGTATTTTTATCTTTTTTATTGACTATTATCCATTGAAAGAAGCAAATATATGTATATTGTTGTTTATTATCCTCATACCTGTTGCAATATTGAAGTTTTCTATATGATATACCTAACTCTATTCGTGATACGTGTTCGTAGTGATAGGTATATAAGAAACGTCTGTAAACCTAGTGTTAAAAATACTATAATAAAAGGCTCTAGGAACAGGGGCAAAAAAAATTCTACCGTCATTCTACTTTAAATTTTGACATTATTTACATTCACAAATATCAATTTTTTTATAAATAGATAGATTTACGTACTTCTGCGTCTGTCTCCACCTAATTCGGGTAAAACATGTGCTGGGATCCAATTAGTACCTTTCATAAAGAGAGGATAGCCATTGACTTTAAAATAAAATGTGAGACCTTGGGCACCATCAGTAGTGTTATCTAAAAAATGAAATTTTGTTGATATCATGAAAAAGTTTACAACCAAACACAGCAACTCATAAAAATTTCATCTTTATTTTTACCAAGAACTAAAGAAGCATTTTCTTCTACAAGTTCCAAGGTCCGGAAACCTATTCTCAAATGTTTATGAGATATCTCAACTTTTTCAATATTTAAAATATAAATGTTTAAGTCATATAAAGGCTGATCTCCGTAGCCGTTGGGCCACCAATCACGAACATAATTCTGTAACCATAATATCGAAATTAATTTCAATTATAAATATCGTTATATACATATATAGCAACGGCAAAGCAATTAGGTAAATATTTTGCTATCCATTTTCAAGACGCTTCTATAGAACAATACTCAATAGGTGGATTTGGTAAAGCAATTCGTATATTCAACATTTTTTACTTAAAATTTACCACCTTTTCTTATTTTTTACTCTGCCTCGACAAAGTCACCACAGTGCACCTGATGGTATGTACAGTGTAGTCCAAAAACAAAAGCAACCATAAAAGAATTAAAATCCATTGATAGTCTCTGTCGTTATGTCGCCCACACACACCACGACTGATAGTGACCAGTTTCGGCTTGTCGCGTTTCGGGATCAGCTTGTGTATATCCTGTAGCTCATATACCTAGAGACCTTCAGTCGTGGTATTTGGGGCCGACATGACGATGTAGACTATTAATGTATTTTCATCCTTTGATAGTCGCTTTCGTTGTTGGACTACACTGTACTTTCCATCAGGTACTCTGTAGTCACTATTTCGAGCCAGTGTAAAAAAAAAAAAAAAGTAGTTTTGTAAATTCCAGCTTTGCAAATGCCTGTAGGTCAAATACAGAGTCGTATATCTATCGAGTAGTAAATTAGATTCAGCACTAACCTCGCTTAGTGTCATTTCAATGTCTGCTTCAGCAGTCCCATCGTTCCTAGTTCGTACTTCAAACATCTTCCCTGTTGTTATCTGTTGATTACCTTCCACGTTTATTGTAGATCTTAAGTATCCTTTTATATCTACATCCTTTTTATCCGATTCTATGTTAACTTTTATATTCAAATGCCAGTATTTATCAATTTTGTTAATGTGGGTCGTAGCAGATCTTAGCATAAGTTCATTGTAAAATTCAATAATTACTGGTTTCCTGGGAATCAAATAAGTACATATCATATTTATAATACTTGTACTATTACTATATGTATTCTTTTTGCATATCAATGCATCCGTTTCTAAATCATTTTTTAATAATTTACATAGCTTGTATTATGTTTTCGAACGCTATAAGCAATAATAATTTGTAATTGAATAGATATTCCAAAGATTTCTTGTTTTTGTAGAAAATAGGCTATTTTGGCGAATTATTTGAAAAGACACTAGCTAAATAGAACAAAAGATGTTACATAAGAAAAAATAGTTCTGCAGTTGTAATGTGAACGACGATACATTACCAAAGGCCAACAGAGGGAAAAGCTGGACCCCAATCCCATGCAAAAGAGGCTTGCATCTTTCTTAACTGATTAACGTGGCACTCTCCATTATATTCATCTGGCACACAACTTGGGGCCGTAAAATTCTTGTTAGAACGAACCCTTGCAGCTTCTATAGGCGACACAAAAGTTACTGTAATCGTATTTTCGCCGACCTGTAATATTAATTTTATTATAACTTTTGTGGTTAATACAGTTGGTCTGAAAATGATTCCACAGCGCTTTTTTTATCTTAATTTGAACTGTTTTGTTGGCTTGGGATTTATTTATTATTGTTTGTCTCTACATCTACAGTGAGTATAATAGATAGAAGATTAAGCAATATGGCGAAAATATTTCTATAGGTGCTGCGTTGCATGGGACTTCAGAATAATTAAGCCTGGTGGGATATATAAAAAATAAAACTCGCTTTGTCTTTTTTTTTCAACCTTTGCTTTTTGCTATATTATTTCAAAATATTAGTTTATGTATATGATCTTCATAATGAATTAATCCCGGCAGGTATCTAAGGATTTTTACAGATTATGTACGGGCTGAGATACCACACGCCCCCGGTGGGAAAGGAAAACAGGGAGGAAACAAACTGAAGGAAAACATCGTGAGGAAACTCGCACGGCATCTATGAGGACGACGATTAGCTGCGCTACGTTGGGCATTACATATAAGCTCAAAGTAGATATAACTACTAATGTATGTCTGCGCTCACTGAAAAGGATATATCGTGACAATATATAATTATTACTAACCTGAAGGTATTGTTTAATATCATAAACATATCGAACAAACATATTGTTCGTATTCCCTACGAGTTTCTTATTTAGTTCGACGGATGCCACCGTATCTACACCGTGGAGTACCAGACGTGCAACCTCATTGTTAAAGAGATCAGTACTAACTGCAATGGTTTAAATATAATTAATCGAATATTTAAATTATTTGAATAAGTCCTTTAGAACTGATTACAATAGAAAAATATATCTTAAACAAACATTTACTTTTACAACAGAATCCGATTTTTGGTTTCTATAACTATGTATTAGTCTATAAAATTACCTACGATATTATTTTACTGTACTGACATAAAATACTCTGTTGTGTACAACATTCCACTCCGACGCAGACTTGAGTTTCTTTCGGCATTTCTTCTCAAGATATTCGCTTCCGAAACGCTAGTAGATTAACGTTAGGTTTCTTATTTTCGCCGGCTGCCCAAGCCGAGGTCCGTACCCACAGAGTTGCCCTTGCGTTGCCACCCAATCCATAAATTTACTTGCTGATCACCTCAGTATTCGCCCTATCGCCCGGTTTAGTTGTGAAGGTCTATACCGGCCGTCAACGTAGTCCTGACGAAAAAAAATTATGTAGAATGTATTGGTTTAGTATCATAGTTATGATTTCTTTTTTCATTCAACCATACCATTAAACAAGCCCGTGTACGTCCAAGTGTCGTGGGCGACCCAGCGAGTCAAAACATCATTGAAGCCATACAGGATATCATTAATAACACCGCCATTGTGGAGGTCAGAATAAACACCACCGGGTACTAAGCCTCGAACTGTTATAGCTACAATTAAAAGATTTTAAAATTAATTATGCGTATTCTTTTAATTTAATTTTTGAGAACTTTGCTAAGCGATGTCGAAATAACGTACATAAATCTTAGCCTTACAATATAAACAAATACCTATATTAAAAAAAATAAGCACCTATTTGTATTGTTGATAAATAATAACTGATTTGGTATAAATGAAATAATATGCATGCAATACCGTATGTTTTTATATTTGTAGATATACATAAAGTGAAATATTTGAAATTACTTAAGCATTTATTATTTTTCTGTTGAAGGTATACTCACATCCATTTTTATTACTTAATGTCCACTTTCCAGATCTAAGATCAAGTAATATAGTCGAAACACTGAGATTTATTATAGTTAAGCTGGCAAATAATACGCTAAACGTCTTCATGTCTCCGTTTCACACAGCGTATGAGCTTTATCATCCTATGGAGATAAGCACTATGGTAGGAACACATTGTATCGGAGTGTGTCGAAGCGCGCTGTACAATTATCCGAGCTACTTGGTGTACATGATGCAAGCTGCGTGTACACTGTTCTAATATAGTTTGTCGTGACATGAACTACTCTGCTGGGCCTTTATTAGAATGCAGGATGATAATAAATTCGTTCAAGAGATTTTATATGAAATCCCACAAATTAATGTCCAAGCTCTCTCAAAAACGAAAAGACGCCCTAAATATATTTTCATTTTGTAAAATCCTCGTGATCTTATTAATCAAGTAACATACAATTAATCAAATATTAATAAAATAATAAAAAAGTAAGTAAATATCATTAAGCTATATAGCTTTTAGTATAAACTCGGATTAGAATCAGTATTCAATTTGTGATCGTATCAACGCGATTCTTAACATGACTTTCGACGCAGCTGCCAACATTCTCAGACCCTACCCACGCTTATGGTAAACATCCAAGCGAAATGCGGATATTTGTAACCTTAAATAATGGCACGGTATCTCTAGGATTTACCAAACTACAAACTCTACACATTTGCACCACGCGGTGTAGAAAAATAATTTACGGAAGCTTGAATAGCATCCTTCAAAGTAATTTTAAAATTTATTTATAAAAAAATGTGTTTTATACTAAATAACTACCTTTTATTATAACTTTTATTATTACCTTTTATAATAAATGGAAAAAAAATTAAACCCAAACCACAATATAAAAGTAAAGATACATCTCGACACGAATCAATTACAGACAGCAACTGTCACGACACAACCTGACACAATATTATGTTACTGCCTTTATTTGACTCAGTTGCACTAATTACAGTTGATTAATTATTAACCGATCAGTAGTAATGAACTAATGTTCAACAAACAATAACGATAAAACATTACTCTCCTAAAATAGCTCTGTTAACATCGAGATATAGGTAAATAAATTGTACCCAATCAAATTTTGTTGTTTAATACTATAAAGGAATTTCCTCAATTTGCATACCTATATATTTTCTAACTTGTAACTATCAATATATTTTATCCATTATCGGTTGGTTAGAACTGAAATACTATAACTGGACTTCTTAAGTAGTATTTATAATCATATACTAGCAAGTTCAAGAAGAATTCTTACTACTCGTAATAAATTGTTCTGCTAACTAAAAGTAACTAAAAAGAAGTGAAAAAGTGATTTGAAAAAAAAAGTGATTGAAAAAGTGCTTTTATTTGGCGTCCTTACTCCAAAGAGAATGTGAAAACTGAATTTGATCTATGATCTTTATGATTAAAAATAAATCGTTTTTGGATTAATGTATTGTAAGAATTATGAAAATGTCATCATAAGCATAAAGAATATTATAAATAAGTAATGTGTTTCTTTTGGTTAGTCCGTTAATAATCCGAGTTCCATTTATCGAAAAAAATAGCTTTGCACAATTAACAATGGAAAGAATTCCTATATATGAAGAGTATAGGTTAATTGAAAAAAGAGAGTCTGAAATCAATGGCGCTTGGAAAGGTAAAATTTGAAACTATAAAGATCATACTTTATACTTTTAATACCAATTCTGTCTCCGACGCAGCCTTGAGTTTCTTTCGGCGTTTGTTCTCAAAGTAGTCGCTTTCTAAACGCTGGTAGATCACCGTTAGGTTCGTTTCACTGGCTGGGCGCTTAAGTCGATGTCAATACCCACAGAGGTGCCCTTACGTAGCCGCCCAACCCATAAAATTCGCTGGCTGAGCGCGTTCTGCGTTCGCTTACCAAGCCCGGTTTAGTTGCGGCCAATCAACAATAACACTTCGTAAAAAAAAACTCTGTAAATCTCAACGAAGAAAAGCGAGACGATTTTTTTGTAAGTAACTGTTATTTCTTTCTTTCAGGTGCTCACATACTCTTGTTCTTCTTGGCGTTTGTCTTTGGGTCATTCTGCACTTTTTGTTTTCATATGTTGATGTATTTATTCGACGAAAAGTGTGTACTGTTTCCTAAACTGTTATCATTGAGTTCAATAAGACATAATATTATTTATGAATTCCTACCACCGGAAAAAGGTACAACCGGTTTTCAATATTTAAGACTATTTCACTGTATAAATTTGGCGATTGCATCTGCTTTCATTCTATGATATTCATAAACATTTGCATTAGAAATCTACATGAATTATGATGAGTAAGAGGTATAGACAATTCATGAACATAGTCGTAAGGAGTATTAATTACTTCCTTCCCAATTTTGGATAATTACTATAATTGCTAATACCGAATACGCCTGAATCGTGCTCAACTTTTGTTACTAGCAGTCAGTCAACTAGACTAGTAGGTTGAAGTGGCACTTGAACGTTTAATAAATATGATATAAACACTTATATCTGATAATGCGGGCTTCTGAGCCACCAGAATCTGCTGTTTCTATTAGACCTTCATCTCATATTTATAAAATTTAGTACCTACTAATAGTAAACCACCGAATCGTGTTTTGTCTGGCATATAAAAGACCAACTTTCCAGGCTCTGATTGGATAAAGCTACTTTTTAAATTCTTATTGCAAATTTATGATTTCTTAGCTCTATATCAGCATACTGACCCCCAGATCATAGAAGCTATGTTTAACAATTTATGGAGTAGTAGTCACCTATGAAGTTTTGTGAAGATTCATTGTTTATACACTCGGTTTCGCTTATTAGATCTTCTGGTGGACTTCCTAAGCACACAGTGGGTTGACAAGAGTGCTTGCTACTTGCCAACATACGTACCGTTAATGTCTGGTATCTTCGGCCTCGTATGGACCACGATGTTCCTCATGTGTTCTACAGGAAGCCGCACTCTTACAGGGTTAGCCTTACTTATTCAGTGATGCAAATACTTCCGATAGACTTGAAATACAGACGCCTGAAGAACCTTGTCACATTTTCGATCTAAATGCAATAAAAAATGACTTGGCTGGCGCAATTATAGAGTAGTTGATTAACGTGATACGAGACAAGAATTCGAACCTCACACGAAACGAATATTTGTGTCGCCTACAAGTAGATGCTCCGAGTCCAAAATCGTATTTGTAATAGAACAGACGATCTACCACAAAAAAAAAACTTAGACCCTCAAGTAATGAAATGTAATTATTTGATGAGAAAAGGTTGTTCAGTAGCCTATATTTAAAGATTTCACGATTTACGCAGTAATTCTTCGAAATATTTAAGTTATTCATTATACACGAAAAAAAATTACAATCTGTTATTGTAGTAAAAGTATTTATTTCCACCAGGTTCATTACAATTTATTGGTGAACAGAGATATTAGTAGCTATATCCACTTTGCGCTTGTTCGTCGCATGACCAGTAGTGCAGCTAAGAATTTTATTTGGACCATATTTGTATCATAAAAAACCAACTATTTCGAAAGTCGATGATAATTGGATGTGAAGAGCCACTAGGTTCAATGACGCATGTTGGGAAATATTTATATCTCGCATTGAAATGAAGTAACTGATAACGATTTTGAAATTCAGGTTACAGCGGCCGTGGCGTGTACTACCGCCAGTTTTCGTATTCTCATTGGTAATAGGAGGTCTTTGCACTTATACATCGGCAATCACCCACTACGGTCTGGAAGAGCTTTGTCTCAAACTTGCTGAATTCACTGGCAGTTCTACGTATGCTATATCTAAATAATTATCGTAGAATTTGATTATGTCGTAAAAGTACTCTGTACTTACAAAATAATAATAATAATTTATATTTAATAAATATGTTTCGTATCCTTGTTAGATTTGATCATACGTTTTTGAGCTATAATTTGAGACATATATTTTACATTTTTTTGTAAATTAATTATATTGATAACACAGTTGCAGTTATACTATAAACGTGGCCACATTAGCGTACGAGCGCCGTATTCGGGGGGTCTACCAAGCCACCCGTCTTACAATAGTAACAGCATGGTTACACACCGCTTGCTGGCTCTTATCTGCTTTGCTGACATTGGCGCGTGTGCTATTAGCAGTAGACTTCCAACTGGTTTGCGTCCGAGCCGAGCTAAATGCCAATATTGACAAAATGCTGGTAAGCTTCTAACTGCTAAGAAGTAGTCTTAGGAATATAAATCAATGAGCATATATCCTCTAATAAAACCTCATACTCCCTCCCTAAAGCTAAAAAGCAGTGTGTGTTACAGTTGACAAGTCATTTGGTTTTTAGCAATCAATTACTAAATAAAAAGTGTCGTTAAGGTAATTACGACTATTTTTTTTTTAATTATACTTAATATTAGCCAAATGCAAGTATAAATAATATATATACACCTACAATTATATATTTGTAGACATTAAAAATCAGTTATTTTATTACTAGGAAAAACATGAAAAACAAATTCGGACAATATCTCCAGAGGTGCGGTTCCGATTTGAAGATGACGATGACACGTCGTATGACGATCTGTCGATAATTGACACCCAATTATTTTACAATACAAAATACGAAGACAGATTATGCGAGAATGATAATTACATTCCTCTAATAGATGCCCAAGCCGATATGCTATACTTGTCAGATGGGCCACCCGAGGGCACTTCTGAGATGTCGTTGGTCCCTGCAGAGCAAAGTAAACTTGCAAGGTTATTGGCGTATCAATCAGTACCAAAAGATAAGAAATTCATTGTGAAACTAATTTACGATTTGGTTGACAACATTGATTTACAAGAAATTATGGCAAAAGGGAGTGATTCAAATTGGAGTATGTCGTCCAAAAACTTAATTGACAAATCTCAGGCTATATCTCGACAATATGGACAAGAACTGTTATCTTCCAAGATACAGGGTTCAGCTGCATACGATATATCTCACGAGTATGTCTCAATAAATTTATACGAAAACGATGAAATCGGTAAAGAAATTAGACATACTCTACTAGAAAGATTGGATAAAATATTATTAGATCAGACGCCACGACATGAAATAGCAATGACTTCGAAAAATTCGTTACCGAATATTAATTCCGAACTAAAAGAACCTGTACAACAATATGTTCGAGAAAATATTAATAAAAAATCCACTACAAAATTAAATTCAGTGAGCATTGGGGTACAAACTGATAAAAAGAAAAAACGTAAGGAGGGTACACATAAAGTTCATATATCAGAATCTAAAAGCATTTACGACCGTGAAAGTCTTCCGTCCATTGAAAATATCCCAAAGGGAGACAAAGAAACGCAAACAGGCCCCAAAGAAAAACAGGACTAAGTCAACTTAAATATAATCTATCTCTATATTTAATTTTATATTTTTAACTAGTCTCTGTAATCCACGATTTTATGTACGGTGGCAAAGATGAAATACCGCCATGTAAATCGATCAATTGCTATTCGTATATTTAGTTGATAACGTTATTGTTACGAAAGCAATCACTTCAATTTACTTCTGTAGAAGTGAAGTGGCATTTGTGTTTCTGTTTTACCGTATTTAACAAACTTAGGTATTATAAACACATTCTCATTATTGTATTAACGTTTTAAAAAATATGGTTTGTGTTTTAAATTGGTCAACCTATATTTCATGTTCTGCATAACCAATCATAACCAAGCGTATCATGTTTTAGGTTTTAATAAATATGTCCTTTTTTTCATTTATACTATGTCAGTGATAATGTTTTGTTTTATACATTGGTCAAACTTGTTCATGAATCTGCCCAACTAATCATGATCAAACATAAATCTTGTTTTAAGCTGGAAGGTATGTATTAGTACTGTAAAAATCCCATCAATGTCGGTTCAGTAATTATAGTGTGATACGCGAACAAACAGACGAAAATTAAATGGTTGATCTTTTTTAAATGCGTTTAAATACTCAATCCCATTCAATTTTTTTTTAATATCCTGAAATATTAGAAATTCATCCTCCAACAAGTTTATAATAATTGATATTGGATTTTTATAGGGCACAAATAAATATAACGGCTTTAATGCTAATAAAAATAAAACACATAATTACATACATTTTTTTTATTTTATTATAATAATTCTCAATAATATCAAATAACTTTTCAGATGATTTGGCTAGAAAACAATAAGGCCGATAAAAATTTAAGCTACATTTATCCCGAAAAAGAATCATTTTAAAAAACTGTAAGAAAGTACTAACTGCAACTACATCTATTGTCGAATATTGCAAGTCATTAGTACTAATTATAGTTCTAAATTATTTATTATTGTAATAATTTATATATAAGAAACGATCGGTGGCATTTATATTATCATTTATACAAATATTTCAGCTTGAAATAATTATTATCAAACAAAAATATTACTTCCATGAGAACGAACTCGCTGGCATTTCTAGTACATACATATAAAAAGTATTGTAATAATTCATGAATGTTACTTTTAACGAATTATAGTAATTAAATTGACTTTAGGTACTTATATGCATAGATGGGCAAAATTTAATCATATTAATAAAAATGATTAACGATTACATTTTATGTTTTTTACCATTAATATGACTGCATTTTGCTCATTTATGTTTTAAACACTACAAAATCCCAGATTGTATACACATTTATCATTTCTTAATGTTTTAAATGGATTTAATCATGATTACAGAGCAAGAAAATTAAAATTACGGCTACATTTTGTAATCGTTCATCATTAATTAATCAGATTACATTTTACCCATCTCTGCTTATATTTAATCAAACGGCTATAGTAAAATTTTCGTCCGTCTTTTTTCTTTTCGTTTTTCGAGGTGCAAAGCTTACTTACTGTCAACCTGTTACCTATTATATACCTGCGTAAATTTTTTATAGATCATATATCTAAATATAATACTAACCATAAGAATTGTAATAGGTCCTTTAAGTAGTTCTACAGGTATTATTTTATCAAAGACATAGGGATAGCATTTATATCAAGTTAAAATAAAAATATTGGAGCCAGAGTTTTAAACATTGTAGATATAATGGCAACCTTTACTTATGATTTAATTTAGTTCAAAACAATATTAAGAACTTCATAAACATTTAGAACAACAATAACTAATAATATATACATAATTGTAATAACCAAAACTACATTTGTATGAATGAAATTAAATAAAATTTTGCTGATTATCATACGATGCTTTATTGCAAACTTGCTCCATTTTTACCACTTCTCTTCTTAATCTTATTAAGTGTTGCAAATATTCAGTAGGCGTACTGTTTATTTTTAGAGATATTTTATCTTTATCTGTATTTAATGTATTTCTAGAAGTTTCATTATAACTGTTGTACTTACTTACAGTTGATTCTAATTCACTGCAACCGTCAAATAAATGTTTTTCTATACCTTCATATTCATTAACCTTGTTACAATTTCTTTTATTTACTAAATTCCGAATTATCTGTTTATGTCTAGAAATAAATTCAGATTGATCTAATTTATCTGAACTGCCGCTTGGTATTGTTTCTACATAATTTTGCTCATTTGTACTAAATAACTTTGTTGGATTAGCATCACAAACTTCTAATCCTAAATCCTTGTAAAGTCTCGCTTTAGCTGTCTTGTATTTTGATTTACTCCTATAAACAGGCACATAATTTCTATTAACATAGCTCATAGCTTTATTATCTGGAATATCATTACTGCAAATGACAGAATTTGTATTTGCCTTATACAATTCGTTAAAATCAAACGAGCCCGCACTTTCAAAAGAATTTATGTCATTAAGTACATTTTTCTCCAAAACCATACTTTCTGAAGTGAAACAGGGTATCCTAGTTTCATCTACGTTTTCTTCATCAGTTATATAAGATTTTGCATCCATTTTGTTTACCGGATTCAAATCTCTAAAAGTAACTAATCTTTTAGAATGTTCTCTTTCTTTTAGAGGAGAAACTACAATATTATAAGGGTAGGTGTTTTTATTACGACCTAAAATTAAGTCCTTTATATCAGACTTGTAACTTTTTCTCGAAGAGTCAGGCTTCACTCGAGGTAACTTATTAACCTCATCATCAGAAAATTCTTTACTATCTTCTTCAATGGTCAATGTACTATCTTCTAACGTTTGAATATCGTTGGTACTGTTAAATGTAACATTATTTTCCTTTGTTAATATATCCGGAGATATTGTAGTAGCATCATGGTTACTTTTAGCAGTAACTTGTATTATGTTGTCTTCGGAGCTTTGTGATTCAGAATCGATATTGCATGTTTGAGATATATTAATACGTATAGTCGAACTTGATAAAATTTTACTGGAATCTATATTATTAATATCATATACCTTTTGTTCTTTTTTTGTTCTACGCCTTCTTCTTCTTGGTGGAGGCATAATTAGTGTTTGAGTAAAATTGTCATATTTTATCGTCGCCTCAGTCATTATACATGAGTTCTTATATATAGATTGTTTACTTTCAGTCATAGTTGATCTATTACAATAATTTGATAATACATACTTTGATCCGACACCCACGTCCTTAAATCGTGGTATCATTGGCAGGGTTTCTGTACTAACATCACGTCTGCATATAAAGATATTATCATTTTTAAGACAATAAGCCTCTAAATCATTTTGTATGTCAATACTTTTCTCTTTTACCCTGATTACAGATTCTCTTGTTTGGGTGTATGCAGGAATACCAATCTTCCTTCTATTTCTAATTGCTTTTTGACTTAATTCAATAAGCCGTTGTCTTGCATTTGAGCATATCTTTAATTCACTGAGAGGTTCGACAATTTTTTTATCAACCAAAGTTTCCATTTTAGATACTGCTGCTTCTTCTTTCTTTTTTAGTTTAGAATACAGTCTATCAGTAACAGATGTTACAATTTCTGCCCTTTGATTCTCATGGAAAATAGATACACGAGGTACCTTTAATTTGTTAGTATCATGTAAATTATTTATTTGAACTTCACTTTGACTTGGTAATATATCTAACGTATTATAGTTTTGACCTGCCATCAAATTTTCCTCAACAGGTAAAACTTCATGAGATCTGTATTCTCTTCTCTTATTTCTAAGTGGTGGTATAACTTTTAAATCACAGCTACTACTTGTTCTTTCTAATGTATTTCCAAGTGTTTTGTTGACTTTTTTATTTTTAACATTTGTACTGAGTTCATCACCTGCTTTAAAATCTATATCATTGGAACTTTTATTATTATCGGTTGACTGCATCTTCGATTCAGAATTATTTGCATCAGTTCTTTGATGCATTATACTCCATAAGTTACCTATTTTGGCAAATTATAATGAACCGTTTCTTACATATTTTATAGGCCAACACCGGTCCTAGTTCAGTAATTTTTGATTGCTGTGAATAATTTTAGATATATCATTAAAAAATTTAAATAATTCATATGTTGTTTAGAAAACGAAAAACACAAATGAAAAAAATAATTTTCATAATTTGGTAACTAAATTAAATATTAAAAGATAAATTGCCAACAATAATTATACAAAAAAAATCTTGTAAACGAACAAAATAGAGCTAGTATCCGAGAGATAATACCATAAAAAAAAATACAATGAATGCGCTGTTTTATTATTTAATTTATCTGAAAGAATTCTTGAGAAGATTGTTAGGAAAAACAAATATGATGTTTATTTATTCTTAAAAATAACGTAACTTACTCTGCCTATAGAATCCTCCGTACGGGTGTGACGAGTTCCTTGCCGGGTCCTTACTGTGTTTCATGGCCATGGGTGGTCAAGTGTCACAATTCAGCTGCCTAATTCACCTGTGCACTTCTTGGTCATTTATTTTTAGAAAACTAGACAGAATAAATATTTTAGTTTTATTTATAATAACATAAACATTATGTAAACTATACTTTTTTTTTTTCAATTAAACCAATTGTAGAATGTGAGTATGTCAATGCTTCGTATACTTGCTATATATGCTTCAATAGCAACATTTATGACCAAAAAAGTAAGAACCAGTCTCCGGGGTCAATAAAAACTGTATTTTAAAACACAGCTCTTCTTAATAATATCAGCATAGAATATAAATTTTTGAAACATAATAATAACGTATAAATAAATAATAAATCTCAAAACAAACGAAATTTCCGAGAAAACTTAAGGTATTTAATTGTGTCACAACACGGCAGAAGGATGTATGTACCTATCTACTATTTACAAAATCTATCCGTTATAAATCGTGAATTAATCGCCTCTTGTCACGACCACAACTATCTAAAATTTAGTAAATCATACTAGTTTACACGACCAACGAAATTAATTCAACCTCAAAACGTAAAAATATGGTCATTAGCATTATACACCTTAATGACCTTACTATAAGTACCTTTCTATGAAATTCTTTACCGTCACTCCATAAATGTAACAAATAATGGAATAAGCTTTTTTATTTTTGTAATCCGGGGGAAACTCCTGCAAGGAGCTGTGAGGGCAGCGACTCCGGTGTATCAGACTCCTACTGACTAAAACCTGCAGGGTGTCCCTCTAATCACACAACCCGGGCCTGGGAAACCAATTTCATCCAGACTCCTGAGGAGCGAAAAGCCTTGTTGAGGCTACCTCTCTGGGAGGGGTACGAGTAAAGAGCGCACCCCTCCAAAACCACTCGCTCAGGAAGCGAGCCGGACATTGCGCAACGCCTCCCTCTCATCCGGGCAGAAGATTCCCTCAAGTCTACTGCCCGGGGAAGAATAAGCTATCGTAACTTGTATCATTTCATATAACTTAGATTTTTGCCATTGGACATTATTATTATCCTTTTCTAAGCACAATAAATTTTGTCTTCGTATACATGTAGCATATTTTATCAAATAAAAAAGTGCAAATACCATCCCTAAAAGTAAAACTTGTGAATATTATTCAGTCAATTGATATCACGTGCTTCTAGCAATTGTATAAAATTCGAGTTGAAATTGCCGTCACGAACGTGTGAGGCAATAATAGTTGTGCTTGAATGTTTTTCCATTTGCAAGAGTTATTTGAATTCTAAAGCTATTAGGTGAGGGTGTGACCTAAGATATAAAAAACCCCCTATAATACCTAGCACTGTGCGGTAAATTTATACTACAAATATTTACACTAATAATGTTTGTTTTATACGAAATAACGTTTCTTTGTACACAGGAGGTGATCATTGACACTATCAAACTCATTTTAAATCTTTTTTCAAGGTGGATATATTATCCTGGTTTTACGCCAAACAGGAATTCCACGGGAACGAATCCGAAGTGTGGAGACTGGTATTGAATAAACTGATATTTAGTATATCTGTAGTCAGATATCAGTACCTATATGGTATATAATTCACATATATGAATACAATTATACAGTAAATACATATAATAATAGTTAGCATATAATTCTTAAATATTCTACTTCCTAAATACTATCTAAATAATTATTTCAACTCATTAAGAAACCAATGATAATGTAAAACTAACTATTATATAATAATCTCTGGAATAAATCGATTTAGGTTTAAACATCCTCCTTTATGGTTGCACTATTCTAAGGATTAGCAATTTCATTTTTGCATAGACACAAAGAGAGGATAAATCGTGTTTAAAGTCGGATAACCAAATTAAAAGGTTGAATAAGAAAAAGGTACCTACTATAATTTACAATAATTGTATGTGTCTTATTTTATTTCAATAAAAGTGCTTTGTAGACAAACTTCGTAGAATTAAACACAACAAAAAAAACGTTTTTTTTCTTCGCAATGTTCTTATAAACGCGAAATACTTTTTGATATACCAATATTTAGATATCTAAGATAAAATAATGTTTTTTAATTTTTATAAAATGAAACTAGTAATACGTCAGAAAAAATATTATTAAACATGAAGAAAGAATCTCACCTAGTTTATTCCTGAAGAAACTAATATTTAAATTTGGTCAAAGCGAAAATAAACAGATTTAGGACGAGCGTGAAAGCGCGTCGTGTCGCGATGGCCGGCTGACGGAGGACAGATATACTAACGTTCTACAATACCCCAAGCGAAGAAGCCATACTCAGGGCAATCTCTATAAATGTATATGTTAGGTATTCTCGCTCTATAGGTTTTACGGCTTAAGTACGATGACTATACATGCATAATGTGGTTTATTCATGTTATTCAAAATAAATCAAATGTTTATATTACCTTTTCTCGTTACATGTAAAGCTTACTCTGATCATAATGGATATTTTACACAAATCTGAATTATTTAGAATAACTGTGGCAATATATTTAAAAACATTTCCAAAATTTTGTATATATATATATATTTATATACATATATATACAAAATTACTAAAATGTAGTCATATTTTCACTTTTATTAATATTAGGTCCTTACATATGAAATTGGCGTTTTTCGTACTGGCCACTTTAATCACAAATTTCTCCTCTTTGGTAAGGAATTCCAAATTCACATTTGTACAGCTATAGACTCATGTATTTGTGCTTCGATGATCGTCATTCATTTGTTTTTTTCTTCTGTTTTTTTCTGTTTGCGTCACTCATTTTACAAAATGGAAAACTTAAAATATCGCATTATTTACGAGTACGAGTTCCGCCGTGGCACTAGTGCTGCGGAAACAACTCGAAGGGTGAAAGATGTGTATGGCGGTCGTGTTGCAAAAGAAAACACAGTTCGTTTTTGGTTCCAACGTTTTCGTTCTGGAAATTTCGACCTGCAGAACAAGCCCCGTGGACGGCCTGAGACTCAAGTTGATAATGAAGAGTTGAAGGCTATTGTGGAAGCAGATCCATCGCAAACCACGTCCGAGTTAGCTGCAGGCTGCGATGTTAGTGATAAAACTGTTTTAATTCACTTGAAGCAAATTGGGAAGATTAAAAAGCTTGAAAGGTGGGTACCTCACGAATTGACTGAAGCAAACCGGCAAACGCGCGTCGACTGCTGCGTTACATTACTAAACCGGCACAATAATGAAGGTATTTGAAACCGAATCATTACCTGTGATGAAAAATGGGTTCTTTACGATAATCGGAAGCGCTCAGCGCAATGGTTGGATCCTGGCCAGCCAGCCAAATCCTGCCCCAAGCGAAGATTAACCCCAAAAAAGTTACTTGTAAGCGTTTGGTGGACTAGTGCCGGTATTGTTCATTACAGTTTTCTCAAATCTGGCCAGACTATTACGGCTGATGTCTATTGTCAGCAATTGCAAACCATGATGGAAAAGCTAGCGGCTAAACAACCTAGGCTGGTCAATCGCTCCACGCCACTTCTGCTTCACGACAACGCTAGACCACACACTGCGCAACAGACAGCTACTAAATTAGAAGAGCTTCAATTGGAAAGTCTAAGACATCCTCCGTACTCCCCGGACCTTGCTCCAACAGATTACCATTTTTTTCGAAATTTGGATAACTTCTTGCAAGGGAAAGAATTCAACTCCGATGGGGCAGTCCAAATCGCCTTCAAAGATTTTATTGATTCCCGTCCGACTGGTTTTTTTAGTAAAGGGATCAATGAACTACCTATGAGATGGCAAAAGTGTATAGAAAATAATGGTTCATACTTTGATTAATTAAATATATTATATTAAAAAATATTCGACTTTTTGTTCCTCCCATACAAAACGCCAATTTCATATGTAAGGACCTAATATTATTTGTCTTTGTCTGCGACTTTGTCAACGTGTGCGGTAAGAAAATAGACGAGACTGCCGAATTAGATATGTACGAATTAGTACCGCTACATTTAAATAATGAAGGAAACGATTTAACTTTACTTCCCTAGTGTATAACTGTATAATAAACACATCAACAAAGTCTAATTCAGGCACAAAAATAAAGGATAAATTTCGAAGAAAATGTCGTGAGATACGAATTTAAAATGGATATTAAGTAGCATTCAGTAATCCGTAGGACCTCCTAATGAGATGACTTTAGTTCTGTACCGTCTCGGCATACTTGAAATCAGGCTGCCTAGAGTCGACTAGGGAATTCTGCTGTAAGTTCGCGAAAGACGTAAGAAAAGATCTTGTTTTGTACGTAAATTTTGATGAAACTCTTCGAACGTTATTCTGCCAAGCAAAACTTACACATGCTCGATAGGATTCATGTTGCATAATTGCGAAAGCCAGTCTAGAATAGCGATATCACGCTGGCGACAAATTGAAACTGAGACCAGATGGTAGAGTATTCCGATCTGGCAACGCTAGACCTGTTATAATTGATTACTTTGCTATAAAGCTATTATTTTTATTAAAATATATTTTTGAACAAACATTTCATAAAGAATTTGACAAATACAAAATCAATAAATCAATAGTCAAGTTGCAATAAAACTATTATATATTATTATACTACTATATTATGCTGTTTTTATGTGTGTGTTTGCTTTAATTTTTTAATCCCTATACCTGCGTATGTTCATCTCACTAATCAATACATTAATAACCTTCAAATAACATCATTCCAACGCGTTATAGTCTTATTCAATGGGGTGATATAAGATAAAACTGTAATAGCGCCAAGGTATTTATTCGACTAGCGGTCGCGTGTCACGAGGACCTTGGACTGACGGGCTCTATTATCATTCAAACTTAATCGAAAACAACCAGTCATATATAACAGGTGTGGAAACGCAAGCGTGAAACTTTCCTGAAAAAGTTCTTTCTTTATATTTTGTTTAATTTTACAACTGTGTTATTACTAACATAAAAGAAAACATAAAATTAATATTAGCATTTTTGTCTAGCATTTCTATATATTATATTTATCAACGACTACAATATTTCCGAATTAAACTTAGACGTCCTTATTATTATACGAAATTAACGTTAATACGGGTTCATAACCTAAAATATCTTATTACTATTACGAGAGTTATTTTATTGCCTATACTATAGGCAAAAAGAAGTCTGTAGAAATGGGAATAAGTGGATTTTCTCCTACCTCATCCTAAAATCCAAAAATATTCGATTTATTTATATCAGCTACGAGGTGATCAGCAAAATAAATACATAATAGTTACATGTCCAGGACCCGTGACAAACTATAAGATTAAACACAAACGTTTACCGGTCTCCTAACTCTAGACCGGGAACATGAAGGGTCACTATTATACCATCATCATGGCGATCCTATCACCTACATCCCAAGTAAATATAAAAAGAAAAAATACAAATTAGATTCTTGTATATTTTAATCTTAAATAATTTTCATAAGAGATAATTTACTCACCAATCTGTATTCTATGTATGTAGAAATGGCGCTCAACTAGTTGTGCGATCTCAGAATTAAATAATAACAGGTGTGGTGCCTAGATGTTGCTTATCGACTATGTAGCGTGATGACTAGTCTCAGTAGTTCAAGTTTAGAATTTTAATAGACTTAGGCACAGTTTTAGAAACACTCCTTAAGTTTTAAGAGACTGTTAAATGCTAATGTAACATAAATTAGTATACAATAATTGATAATTTACAAATGAATTATTAAAAGAGTTTCTAAATTTAAGCAGTATTTCTGAAACTAGGCATCAATTATTTATCGAATTAGTTAACGCTAAAATTATTAGATACTTTGTAAAAACTCCAGGCAATTGGCTACAGTAACGATAAGAGGTGGTTGAATTCGTGGTGCCAGGTCCAGATTCTGGGATGAGGGCACTCCAGGATGCTCCTCATGACGTTCAGAAAACGGCCGCGGCGATGTGCCAGAAAATCTTGCTTCCCCACGGCGACTGGGCTTAGTTTTCTGATTGAGGACTATAGCTCCCTAAACAGATTGTAGATAATTGAAGGTAGCGCTGGCAAAAAGTGTCGTTTTTAACAGCTCCAGAACCTACTGTTGTCAATAGATGCCAAGATAATGTTGTTGCAAAATTATGAAAAATATCCCTATTTACAAGGAAATTTAAATTGATTATATCGGGGTAATTTTAATAAAGAGATTTAGAAATCAATAAAGTATTACGAGGAATCTGTATAATACTTTTATCCTTTTAATCTTAATTATATGCTAATATAATTTTTTTAAACATCGGCAAATATTTTTTATATTAATGTCAGCGGCTCTTGAGTTTTCCTCTTAATGCCAGAGACCAATGAATAATTTCCAATTATTAATAAAATTGCTGTTATATTGTGTTTACGTACCTATCAATTCATGTAAAATATTTTAAGGAAATAGATATTTCCATAGCCTGGATATTTTTTTTCCACTCATGATTATGAATAATTTTAGTGTAGATCATGAATATTTGCTATGTTTCTTTGCATGTGAATAATTTCGTATATATTGTAGTAAACTATACACTTTATTAACATTTAAGTGACATTGGCAAAAAACCTAATCACAAAATTGTTGAAATATCTAGAAATTAGATTATATAGGGCTATAAAGAGTTCAGAAATATGACCAACTCTAACATATTATATTCCTCGGTAGCTTTTATGTTATGACGGAAGTTTATCGTGAATTGAGATTTTATTCTCCCCAAATTGAGGAATTTTGAACAACTTTATAGGAAGGTAAACGATTGGTGGCAAAACTTCAAGCCGTTGTGGTTGCATCCTTTCTGCACTCTCGTTAAATAATTGTTGCGTTCTAGTTGTAGTGGTCGGCTGGATGTTCAATTGTTGTCTGTGCTTGTGTTGTAGGCTTGGGCAGCAGTGAAATGCTCAGCCGACCGTGTGCGATGTGGAATCAATGGTTTTTTGGCTAGACGCTAGCAGAGTTATGCGTCCCTTGGGTCGCTGTTTTTTCCGCCTGATCTACAAAATCTTCCTCGCCGTTTATATTGTGTGTGTTTAGAAACGGTGCAACAAACAACAAATGAAAATGGATTACATTAAATTAAAGCTACAACAGAGTTATTGAAGTATGCCGGGAAGACTTTATAGAAATTATTAAAGACTTAAAAATAAATTACTTCAGACATGGCTGTATCGCGAAAGCTTTTGCCTTCCCCACAAAGGGGGAGAATAGAACAAAAAAAAAACCCCGGCAACACTATTTGTAATGTCATAATGTGTCAATAGGAATTGAGATTTAGAGTGAAATTCATATTAAAATCTCTAGCAAATGGTAATATAAGTTGTATTTTTGAAGTAATTTATAATATTGAATATATAATTGTAATATAATTCATGTTTAAAATCACAACACACCATTGAACTCAATTTTAATGCAACATCTGAAGTAATCTTTAGAAATTCAACATTTGTACCAAGGTAGGCATTTGAACTTTTTTTTGTAATTTTATTGCATGT
Source organism: Automeris io (assembly GCA_036320925.1). Classification (NCBI taxonomy): domain Eukaryota; kingdom Metazoa; phylum Arthropoda; class Insecta; order Lepidoptera; family Saturniidae; genus Automeris; species Automeris io. Next base: position 4,426,959 of record JAUDJH010000018.1, read on the forward strand.
ATTTTGATAATTACAGCGGGCTGCAGGTAAGTTGGACTTTGTGACGTATGGCGCAGTTAATAATTGACCTAACTCAATAAAATCTGCACTCTAGCTCAACTTATATACCTCGAATTTTTAACATTTCGTAACAAAATTTATAGAATGTTCAAAGAACTTCATTGAATTGTATCCGAACTAATGTGTACTCTTAATAAAAACGTAGACCATATAGCTTAAATCAATAATGATAGCACAATCTGATAATGTGATAATTGTAAAAATCCAATTTGTGGGAAAAAAGTAAAAATACCTAATGTAAACTGAGTATCAACTATTTAATCATTTCCCTATGTTTTATCTTGGAATCCCTGGTCCAATCACTCATAGTGTTATGAAATTGTCTGTTAAAATATCTATCAGATGGTTTTTTAAACACATTCTCTTCTTTGGTTATCTGTGGTTTATAGTAATGTATACAAATTAGTAACAATCTACATCAACAATAATTCAATGAGAGTTGGTTACTATAAAATTACACTAGATGTAGCACTAATGCTAAGATAGTGACAATTAATACCCACATTAGATAGTTTATTTATTTTCTTTGCCTTTTTGTTATACTGCAATCTATTCCAGCAATGTAATCTATTCAGCAATAGATAAAAATATAAGCAGGACTTGCTAAGAATGGAGCCATTGTACCATCCCATTTTAAAAGATCTGTAAACAGCTTAAATTTTGTGATCCCCTCCATTTAAGTTTTTTTGTAATTGTAGGGCTTATTTATTAAATCAGGTATCGGACACACTCTTCATTGTTCACATAACCTTGGCCCTCTGAGAACATTTTGTACCACTGATAAACTTTGTTTGGGTCCAAGGTAGCTTTAGCATATGCCACAGTTAACATTCTAAATGCGTTAACACATTTAAATATCATTTTTACATCAATTTTATACATATTTTTTGGAATACATATACAAAATTGAAGATGAGCCAAAAAATTGCAGTCAAAATTTTTACAAAGCAGTTTTATGAGCTACATTTTTATTTGGTGAAGAGGTACAAGTTCACACACACAAGTTTTTTTTTTGTTTTCATGATACTAAATACTGTGGAGTCTGCAATCTTCTTCATATAAAGTAGATCATGGAATCAAAATGTATCTGATATAGTTAATTTGTAAAAGCAACCACTGTGCATACTTGTCATTATTCAGAATATGATAAGTGAGTTTATGAATTGGAATTGTAATTGTATATATAGGAAGGGACTATTATTAATAAATCATGAAAATAATCTTATTGTAGTGTTTAAGAAATCAAAGATTCATTTGACTTGCTTATTATACTAATGTTTTTATTATACAAATATAATCTGATAATAAATGGAATGTAAATATGTGTTTAACATAATAAAAGATATAATGTTTAGTTTGTGGGATTGCTATCTTAGACCTCTTTTACATTTCAAAGATGTTGGTTCGTAACATTGGGAGAGCATTTTGGAACACTTTACGTGTTGAAAAACGATTTATGGCATCTGAACCTGCAAAACCACAGACTGATATTCAAGATGGCTTGGAAACTATGCAGGTGAATGTAACTGTTTTGTTATTATATACACAGAATATTAAATTATATATCTACAGTTGAAATAAGCATTAAATGTGCGTTGTATTTATTTTATATTAAATTGCTTAAACTAATAAAATATATCCATGTAAGTCCATCAAAATACAATAATTTCATTTGAAAGATGTAATGACAAAATATTTAAAAAAAATGCATTTGCATGCTTTTTCTATTTCATTATGGTTAAATAACATATAATAATATTTTTTATGTAAACACCTGATACAATGTAATAAGTACAAGTTTAAAAGTTATGTGCTAGTTTTGTAATACTAAAGTTGTAATTTTGTATGTATGATACAGGCAGAAGCATTGGATAAAGATATTTGTTTGTTGGTTGACGAGAAAGATAATTTTATAGGAACTGCTACTAAAAGAGAATGTCATAAAGTTGATCAAGATGGCAATGTACCACTACATAGAGCATTCAGTGTATTTTTATTCAACAAGAGAGGGGACATACTGTTGCAGCGAAGATCAAGCCATAAAGTAAAATATATTTTTCTTTTTTCTAATGTTCTCTCAGTATTCCACTTGTATTCATGTCCATAATACTTTAGGTAACTTATCCCGACTATTACACAAATGCATGCTGCAGTCATCCACTCTACATAGAAAATAAGCCTGAAGATGTGATTACGGCTGCTAGACGTAGACTAAACCATGAACTTGGCATACCTCTGGATCAAGTAAGTACTGTTTTTTACTATAGCTTAATTCGTTTCTATTGAATTTAAAGAGAGTGATGGTTAATGTTTCTTACCAGATCTTAGTAGTTTATACAAGCCAAACCAGTGATACATTCATTTTATTAATTATGTAAAGATGTTTCTAATAGATTTGTTTAAATAAAGTTACTTTAAATTTATATTATTTTGATTATTTAATCATATTTTTGAAATCATTTGATTATTTAAAAAAAACTATAAAACAAGGAAGCTCACTTTCTGGTGAACAATAATAAAATTGAGCATTTTAAAAAAAGTATATATTTTGTTTTATTACTTACAAATTAAAATTGTTTTTACAAAAAAAAAAGAAACTATCAAAGTGAGTTCTCTACTACAACATATTTTTAAACTTTCACGTTTGTACTCATTATAAGTACTCTACAACAGATAAAGTGTGCACTGCAATCCAAGTATTACAACCACTGATAAGAACACAATGCCACATATACACAAGACTATTTGATGAGACATTTCACTAAGCCAAGCCATTATTGGCTTTATACAGACAAATAGGCATAAATACAGACAACTCTTAACTATTACTCCAATAACAATTGAAAATTAGAACGACTTCTAACTTTTGAGTCAATTGGCTTAATAGATTGTCTCAACAAATAACCTCATGTAAACGTGGCATAATAACTATTCCATATCTAGCCTCTAACGTGAATTTTAACCTAAATATATCACAGGGCATACATATAGCTATGTAGGTAGAGCCTATAGATATTATACATATAGAAAACTGAATGTACAGTAATTAAATATGAAATGTAATAGACGGATGTATACTGAGTGTACCATATACTTTACACCCATGTACTGTGGTTGCAGTCCAATCGTGCACAGCCTTCCCACTGCACCACCTCAGTGGCACTCGTTTAGAGCTGTCCGAGTGTCACATGTAGAATAATCTAATATATCTAATCTGTGTGTAATATCAAGTGATAAGCTAATGAACAATGCTAAGCCCCTTTTGGGACTACAATTTTAGAAAACTACAAGTCTATTACTACTCTTAGTAGTAGTAGACTTGTAATTTTCTAAAATTGTAGTTTTATATTAAAATGAATTATACAGATGAATCCAGAATTGTTCACCTTCATGGCCCGCCTACACTACCAAGACCCTGGAGATGGTGTGTGGGGTGAACACGAGATTGATCACATACTATTCTTCCAAAATGATGTAAAAATTAAACCAAACTCTGATGAAATCTCTGAATATTGCTTCATACCAAAAGCTGAGTTCAATGCGTAAGTTAATCTTGTACTATAAATATTTAATCACTCTAATAAAAAAATTAAAACTTTTAACTAGCTTTGTTGAATTTATTATTATAATATTAGTTAATTATAAATCTAAATAATAATTAAAATCGTTATTAAAAGCTACTTATCACTAGATAACCAAAAACAATGACATGGACTACCTTTTAATATAATTTCTTAGAATTTTGAGACTTTTCATGTACATAATATAATCTCATTGAATTATATTTGAATTTTCCTTGCCCTTCTTTATTTCAGATGAATACGTACGTGTTAATTCAATTCCAAAGAGTAACGCAAAATCGTTCGCAAAATCTTTCATTATCATTGCATTGACTATTTTTCTTTTCAGGTTCATACCAACCTTAGAGGGTCCATTAACTCCATGGTTTAATATGATACGCCGACATCGGCTAAAACTCTGGTGGGACAATTTACACCGTTTAAAGGAATTAGCGGAACCAGAGAAAATACAAAAGTTTATTGAGAAGTAACACCTATTTTACAACTAAAAGATTGGCGGTTAATGTTATTTATTCGTTGTTAGGATAATTATTATTAACCACACGACAATTGTACAACAAAAATAACAAAAACTATTTTCCTCGTGATCTTTAAAAAAATTTTCAATTCGCATTTATTTATATTTTGCAATAATTTTATTTGTATTTAACCATAATAATCACGAGACATCTGAATGTATACGGGGCGCGAGAGGTAAACTCCTCTACCAATTGGCTGTTCGTAGTAACAGATATATTCGTAGTAACTCGTAGCCTAAGGACAAGTAGCAATAAACCACTTTTATGCTGCAATATTTACTTTGAAAATGAAATATATCATAGGTACTTCGTACTCAAAAGTCGTAGATTCCAAATTTAAAGAGCGTTTTAAGGGTGTTTATTTATAACTTTCAAAATACAAAATGCTATTGTTGAAATTGATATTTGCATTGGCTCTAAGAACGGAAAATCGCAAAACGCGTATCACAATTTGTAGGACCATGTTGATGAACTCGTTCCCATTCGCATCGCAAATATCAACACGAGGGTCGAATTTATCGTGAGCGAAATATAGTCGTTTTAATTACAATATTATTTGTTTGAAAACCATATCGAGGAGTGAAAGGCTATTTGTTTTAAGCGAATTTTTTTGAAGATATAGTAATATATATATATTTTTTTCGGAATCCACGTTTTTTACCGATTCCAAAAATATATATATATTACTATATCACCAAAAAATTTCGCTTAAACCAAATAGCCTTTCACCCCTTGATATTTAAAATTTGGTTAGATGGGTTGAATAATTGGGTTCAATCAAGTATCACTTGTTTTACAAATTTATATTTCACTTTATTTAAATTTCATTTAATAGCGATCAGTTGCGCCATATGGTCACGTCGAGCACGAGACATAGACGCAAAAGGAATACAATGACTAATGTATCTCTGCTCACCTCGAAAGGAATGCAGCGTGGCTATATATTATTTTATTATTATTAAATGTTATGCAATATGTATCCTATATTGTTATTAGTTGGTTATGCGGATATATTAGGTACTAATAAAAGATGTATTTTAATATTTGGTCTTATCTGATGAATGATTGTGTTTATAGTACGTATTCCATTAGACGTCTGTATCATGGCAAGGTTTCTGAAGAATTGTTTAACCTTGTTCCACCCTCTCCCTTCCTAAATAGAACTACGCGCGCGGGTTTGCGGAGTGACCCTTTTACGGTATCTCACATCCCGGCTAGGACTAAGATGTTCTCTAACTCCTTCTTTTGTCGTGTTGTTGGACAGTAGAATGGACTTCCGGCAAGCGTGCTCCCTACGATATGGGATCGTTTAAGCATAGCGTGAAGAGATATTTGTGCGTGCTGGCATGATCGCTGTGACTACCGATGGGTTTTTCTTACCTGTCGATAGTCATTGGCGTTTTTTGGACTGCACCGTGCTTAACATCAGGTGCGGTGCAGTCACTGTATCGTGTCAGGATAAAGAAAAAGGTCCTGGTACATCTAAGGAATTGCGTAATATCACCAGTGGATACAAAATACCTGAATTTAGATAATTTCTGAAAGCGATATACGTCATTATTTTTATTAAATAATATGGATTTCCTGCTGATGTTATCTTCGTCATCAAACGTGACAACTGCATGTACTCTTAATTATATTGTCAGAATAATTTAACTAGCGGACCCGGCGATCTTCTACAGCCATAAATGTTCAACCTACTCCCGCTCTCCCTACCTCCCTCCCGCCCTCTATAGCCCTTATCACAAACAGATATAACATATATACATTTATTTTATATGTAAACAATAAAAATGGTTACTGTGGATTATCCTTTAGAGATAAATATAAACTATCCGGGACTTATTTATCGATCTTTTGAAGATATATAATTCCGTAGTACATTAATTTGATCTACCGGGTTTTTCAACAGGGACGCTACAAAAGTAGAGCGAAAGGGACAGCAAACGACGCCATATTTCTTGCCGCTCTTTTGACATTTCTCTTTAGTAAGGTTTGCCATTTCATGATGGAAAGATATACGAGCCAACAACGAGTCCAAATTATTAAAATTTACTACGGAAATTCGGAGTCAGTGGCCTCAACGTTAAGAGCGCTACGTCCAATTTATGGTCGTCATAATCGTCCTAGCAGATCAACAATTGCGCGTCTAGTAGAAAAATTTGAATCCACAGGCACTGTACAAAATGTTCCCGTGCCAGTGAGACAAAGAAGTGCCCGTAGTGTCGAGAATATTGATGCCGCTGAGGCTTCAGTTGGAGAAAGCCCAAATGTGTCTCTCACACGTCGTTCTCAAGCGTTGGGCATCTCTGTGACGTCGTTGTGGCGAATTTTGCGAAAAGATCTTGGTCTACATCCTTACAAGATCAAATTGACGCAAGAACTGAAGCCGCTTGACCACCAAAACCGTCGTATGTTCGTGAATTGGGCTGAGCAACAACTTGAAAATGATTCAGATTTTCATCGAAAAATCATCTTCAGCGACGAGGCTCATTTCTGGCTGAATGGCTTCGTCAATAAACAAAATATGCGTTATTGGTCAGGCAGCAATCCACACGTACTCCATGAGTCATCATTGCATCCCGAAAAAATTACGGTTTGGTGTGGTTTATAGGCCGGCGGCGTCATTGGGCCGTACTTCTTCCGTGATGATCAAGACCGGCACGTTACTGTGAATGGGAATCGCTACCGTTCAATGATAACCGAATATTTTTGGCCCCAATTGGATGACATGGACTTGGAGGACATGTGGTTCCAACAGGACGGCGCCACAAGCCACACAGCGAATGACACAATCAATTTATTGAAAACCAAGTTTGGAGAACGTGTTATCTCACGAAATGGTCCAGTCGGTTGGCCGCCTCGGTCTTGCGATTTGACACCGTTAGATTATTTCCTGTGGGGCTACGTCAAGTCTATGGTCTATGCCAACAAACCAGCGACGATTGATGAACTTCGTACGAATATCGAACGTGAAATTGCAGCAGTATCGGCCGATTTATGCTTGAAAACCGTCGAAAATTGGGTTCAGCGTCTGGTCTTCTGCAAGCGTGCCCGTGGTGGCCATGCAAAAGAAATTGAGTTCCATACATAATGGCATCAAACGTACTTTCACAAGAATAAAGAATTTTATTGATATCCAAAACCGTTTTTGTTTTATTAAAAAAAACATTTGTAGCGCTCTTATGAAAAACCCGATACCTCGTAAGGTTTAGTTAATGTTTGCGATTTAAGCGAAGAACAATATGTGGTCGCGCCAATATTTATTCATTTTAAATCCACCTTCACTTAATTTCCTACCCTCATCCTGTCATCTTTTCCACCGCACGCGGCCGTGACATTTAGCACGGCCATCATTTTTGTGTCGTCCAATATGTCATTCCTGACGGTCGCCGGATAAGCCGTCAGCACGCAACGCGAGGGCACCTCATCGTCCTGTATCTTCTATTTGTTCGCCCGCTACGCGCACACATCGAGTGTGCCAAAATCATTGTTCGTCCGCATATTAGGATGTTGGCGCCACAGCCAGGAAGGAAAGGATAAAGCCGACGTCATCAGAGTCGCGAGGATCGTTAGGTTAGTGTGTGTCCTTTATTCCCTTTCTTTCCATTTTTAAATACCGCAATACAGTCCACTACCCGCTCTTCTATTGGCGCCTCCAATATGTTTGTTACATCACATTCCAAAGTTTTGAATTTTTCAGCTTTTCTGTTATATAATATATATGTATTGTACATATAAACCTTCCTCATGAATCACTCTTATAAATTACTGAAAACTGCGTTAAAATCCGTTGAATAGTCTTAAAGAGCTAAGCTAACAGACAGCGGAAGCGACTCCATTGTATATCATAAAAGAAGTGTTTACTCAAGATTATTAAGACCACACGATAACTATACTTCTTTTGCACTTGTTTATAAGCGACAGTAGCCAGTTTTTATCAGATAAGCTGCTGGCTATATCTAATACTTTTCTGAATCTATTTACAGGATTAAACCAGTATATTATAGCATGTCAGAAATTTCGACAAAAGCTTTTCATAAAAGAGTTTTATGTAACGTTACATATGAATTACTAGCTGATCCGGCAAACGTTGTTTTGCTATATAAGTTATTGTAATATCTTCTAAGATGTTCAATGAAATTAAGTGATGTCAAAGACAATTTTGTTCACAATTAAATACTCTTAATCAACAACACATTTATTTGGATAAAGATTAATATTATTACGATGATACAACTCTTAACAAATAATGCATTAATTTCGAACAATTTGATTACCATAAAAACGGTTCTAGTGAGTTAATCTTAAAAGATAGACATACACTGTGTCGGACATTTTTCTTAGATCATTTCAAGAGGAATAATTCTTTCATACATATATTTTTGGTATCTTGAACCGTTTTCGCAGCGCACGCAATGGAAGCACTCAAGGATGAATAATTTTCCCCGTTTTTTTTCACATTTTCTAATATTTCTTCGGTCCTAATAGTAGCATCGTGATGTTATATAGCCTAAAGCCTTCCTCGATAACTGGTCTATTTAACACAAAAAGAATTTTTCAATTCGAATCAGTAGTTCCTGAGATTAGCGCGTTCAAACAAACAAACAAACTCTTCAGCTTTATAATATTAGTATAATTTATATCATTCGTAAATAGGCTTCAATAACTCGTCGGAGCTATGATCCGAGTGAGCCGTAGTGACGCCGTCAGGTCTGGCTGACCGATAGGCCGTAGTCAGCCATTGCAGTGTACGAGCTTGTCGGAATTTCTTCTTTCGAAAAACCTTTCTCCGAACAGTCTGGGGAGACTCGGTGTCAGTCGAAGAGCGCAAGAGGTACGCTTTACATACTATCTGATTACCGACGTGTAAGCCATTTCGGTAAGCAGTGTGGAGATAACGAACGGCTATCACTTGTAAAATCTGAAAATACAACATGCCTATTGATACTGCTTGACCTGTAACCTGATGTGTTCCCACGTATCGCTTCTAGACAAGAAGCGAGCGAGGGGTGGGTCTCTACACCACACCTCCCATAATGAGGTTAAGGCCCGACGTTGCCGATTTGCGTGAGGAAGCTGGCCCTGCTATTCCCTCAGCACTCTGTAGATGAGAGGAGAAACACCCCGGTGGTTTAAGTCGGTAAGAATCCGACAACCGAGGTAGTGGCTCACACTGCTACTCTGACGATCCATTAGGATTTCCACTAGGCCAAAAAAAGAGGTTGGTACTGCTTGTGTCCGTACGTTTTAGGGGGCGTAACCCTGAATTGGACTCTTTAAATAGATGATATTCTAAAGTTATAAAGAATTAAATTCTTATAAATATATATTTCAGTCTGTCTTCTTAGTCATGACAGTTGCGATCGTTCGTTACATATATATGTATGTTTTACTTCACTATTTCAAACCTTAACTTTGGGCTAATTTGTAAATATGAAATATATTTTAATATTGCTCTATCAAAGTAATATTTAGTTCCCAATCATGAAAACTATATGACAGCAATATTCATCATTGACTGGGTACGCAGAGTCGATAAAAATTATTTAGAAAATTGTAATTTATGCAAATTGCGCATACTTATTTATTCCTTGACCCCTAGTACCACCCACATTACCGCCCGATAATGCTAAACGAGTGGCAGTCAAATTGCAGAACGTCTGTGCCTGACTGGATCACGACCACAGGACAAGACTGCTAATCTCAGTATATTTGCATGCTAAATCTGTCGTAGTGACTCGCTTCAGCTTGACAAGCTCAGAATCAGCCTGCCGCACGACGGAAGACCTCTAGTGTTGCTTTCAATCATGTATAAGCGACACTAACCTCTTTTTCAAATTGATAATCGGCTTGTTTCCCATCTTTTGGTATAAAAAAATATTTCACATACCTATATCTAGTTCTTCGTAAACCTTTAGACGTTATTTGAAATTTTCCATTCTCGATTAATTAAATATATTGTTGTAATTATACTAAAGGAACATTCATAATTAGCAATTACTTACCATCGCAATTATTATAAGCGCCATAACCCAGTTAAACCTCCAAGAGACTGACATCATTTCATTTATCAGCTTATCTTCACAACCAGCTTCCCATATTGTCATTTGTTTCTAAAAATAGGTTTTAAAGGTCAAGGAAAGATTTTTTGTGGCAGACCTTGTACAGCACTAGGTACATGCTCACCTGTGAAGAAAAACATTGTAAGGAACCCGCATGTCATCTAACGATGTAATGTGTAGTGAGTGTCTTAAGAAAGGTGATCAGATGCGCTACTGGATTGGCGCTTCGTCACGTTGAACACAAAGTAAGCTCAAAATACATACAGTCATTACTATATATTTGTTTATTCCGAAAGGACTAATGCGTGATCATATATGATTGTCTTGCTTTCCTTTATTTGGCTTCGTATCTTTATAATAGATTCTGCCAAAATGTTTATTTATGTGTGTAACGACGGAATATCTATTTAGGAAGCCATAAGGTGGAATGTTTATATATCTACATATTATAAGCCCTTAGTACTGGATTTTTTGTTGTATCATAAGTCAATATATGGTATTGCTTTATACATATAATATGCAATAAGAAGACTGTCACAGTCCAAAAGGAAAACTGTTTTAGTCACTACATTTGTTATAAATAACGCAAATAAAATTGAAATATGATTTATTCTATGGTACCATATTGAAAAATAAATTCAATGAAATACTTGTATAACATACTTTAGGATCATAGTTATAGATTGTTCCTGTTTGCATGACTCGGTGATGAATACAAGGAGACATCGCGTCCATCGAACAACAGCTATATGGAACATTGTCAGCCACGAACTTTCGGTATGAACTGTTGGAAGTGCATAACCCATTCAATAATATTTAAAAACTAGAAATTCAGTCCGCAGCCCTATCTTTTTTTTTACTTGGGGAAAATTCTCATAAGACCGTCTCTGCCACTTTTTGCATGACCGAGGTATGTCCAACTTGTACCGACTAAAAACCCCAAGGTGACTACCGCGCATTGGCAGGGACTGCGGGTCCTGTAATCAATTCGTCACAGTCCTTTCGTGCCGCGCCCATTGGTCGCAAAGTCGAGGGGAAGTTGCTGCCTTTCCCGATACTGCTCGTTGTATTTAGGCAAAGCACGTCTCAATACTCTGCCGACTTCTCGAGAGTCGCTAACCAGTTGCTCATAACCGCCACCCTGAGCAGCCACGACCCCAAAGACATCAGCCAACCGGTTGTGGATCGGCTGGGACTGATGTGCTGGGGCGGTTGCCGACACCCCGGTGTCTTGTTCAAGCTACCTTCTGCCGTTCTCGCTCTGCGGCCTCCTTCTGGGACATGACATCCTCACAGAAGGAGACCATGACCCTCCCCGCGGCCCTATCTATGATACAATAACACATTTGAAGTTAAATTAGACACCAAACTATTTCACTTGACCTCTGTAACGTAAAATGACGAATACTACGGAGAATCAAGCTATATCTCCGTATTACCCAACCAATCATGAGTTCATGATCTACGTTTTAACTTAGAAAATTGTGTTTTGGTAGTTTTATGTCGCAAAAACTGGATGCGCATACAAATATAAAAAAGATCTAAAAACTATATTGATCAGTAAAAATAGTAAAATTTAAACATTACAATTAAGTTAATTTTTATATAACTATGAATGCCTTATCAAGCATTTTAATTATTAAATCTAACAAGAACAGGATCAACTGGCCAACTCTTTTGTCTTCTACAAAGTCGGTAACATATTGGCAACATTTCTGATGTTGTACTTAAAGGCGACAGTAACCATATTCCTTCGGGTATACTCTCAGTTTGTTTGCCATCTTTTGCTAAAAAAATACTTTAAAATAATCATAAGTAAGTATATATATAAATACATTTTTTTCGAATCTACACTCTTTCCAGGGGAGAACCAAGGAATATAAAACCATTCTTGGAAGTTGACACGACCGCAACAATGGAAACGAGTCTGCAGTCGGTCTATTGCGACCTTGGACGGAAGATGACTCGCATATCGCAGCATTGCTTTTGTAATTCCGCCTTTTATTTTCGCTATAACAAAAAATATACCTTTTATAAGAATTGTAATGTTATATGAATTATGAAAATATATTTATAAAAATATTATCCACTCCGTCAGAGTACCTGTTTAGGTATATTTTAATAATTAAGTAGGTACCTCTTATAATGGTTGATTGAAGTCCTGAATAGAACATTATTCCAAGAAATATAATTATCATAATAATGAGAGCCCAGACATAGTAGAAGAGCCCGTTTGTAACATTATACTCCCTTTTCGGTAAACCGGCTTTAAATAATTGATATAATCCATACAACTGTTAGTAACAATAAAAATAAACTTATAATGTATCTATTTATAGTTTCATAATAATACAAAACATAAATGGAATTTTGAGAAATGAAACAACTCGCGTTCGTACCATAGATGGGCAAAATGAAATCAGATTAATAAAAATGATTACGATTACATTTTGCGCTTTTTACCATTAATACGACTGCATTTTGCTTATCTATGTTTTAAATACTACGGAATCCCAGATTGCATACACATTTATGACATCTTAATGTTTTAAATGGATTTAATCATGATTACAAAGCAAGAAAATTAAGATTACATTTTGTAATCATTAGTCAGATTACATTTTGCCCATATCTGGATCGTACATTTAACCACCCAAAATGTGATTCCCGAGTGGTACTAAACAAGCGGCCATGAAGTATTATGGCCTCAAAGGTGAGTGAACATCAAAGACCAACACCATTCATTCAGAGCAACGAGACGTGCATGGCCTGAATATTAATTAGATAGCTGTCTATATGTGAATGTCGAACCGCGAAAGAACTATGTGCGATTCTGGAACATCTGATCAAATATATTAAACGCATAGATCTTTCTAGTTTTTTTTTTTTTCAAAAATGCCGAAAGCCGACCGTACCGATATAAGTACCGACCGGACTCAATCGGAGAACAGCTTCTATTTGAAAGAGATATCTACAACTGATCGAATAAGACTTTGGTGATGCTTCCGCAATTAGACACCGGGATCATGCGACGGCTTCGCTTCAAAATGTCCCTGTGGCTGCGTGCTAATATTGTACACGCCCCTCAATTAATAAATCGATTGCTTGACGACACCGGCGTCTTATTAGCTCCCACTCGTAACAATATGCATGTTAAAAAACTCAATGTTGCCAATTGTGTAAGTATGTACCAGTGAGTGGGAAATGTCCAAAAGGAAAACAGGTATAGTCAAATATGTAACTCACAATTCGATATTTTTATTGTGTTTTTAAATATGATAATAATGTATAGTATTACATTTTGGCAGGTATTATGAATATTATAGAGTATTCATTCTGTAGCTCTGTATCATATAGAGCATAACTACTTCATGAACCATTCACATCAATGACAAATTCGCAAAAAATTCTACTGTAACAATAAGCACTTCCTATTTCATATTTGGCCGATTACCCCTGCATTCCTTTCATGCATCATAAATGGATATTTAATCATAAATAGGATTCTAAGCACTTGGGTATATAAAGTGCAAAATACAAAAGATTAAAGTAGTATCTCACTTCGATTACAACCGCAATAACAGATCCGCAAGCTATAATAACAGGGATAGCATTCCCGTCTGGCCAGCACACAAGATCCAGCAATGTTCCCTCTTCGCTCCTTATTCCTTCAGATGTATTCACTAACCATATCAGATAAAATATCACCACAGGCATACAAGCCATAAGCAGTAACCGTACATTGTTAAACGTTGCCCATGTTATGTACATATTATTTTGAAAATCAATGAAAACTATTACAATATACTTTTTGTGACTGAATCTATGTCATTTTGCTTTATTAACCTTTTTAAGCCTTTTTATTAAAAATCTATCAGTTTTATTTGTATGAACAAATTCAGAAATATATATCAGCAATGAGTATCGAATATGTAAATATGATTTTGAAAAACAAACATTATTTTGTCATTTAATAAAAGCGGAAAATAAAGTAAGGTTGTATAACTCTATATCTTTACTTATTTCTTGGCAACATAAACAACAGTATTGTACCTACCTATTAGGGTACCTACCTAGATAGGTATTTATCTACCTACCTACTGGGATACCTAGGGTACCATTGTTGAAATTTGTTAAATTCTCTATCAAGTAGGCAAAAGAACAGATCCATACAGTCTTGTCTGATTTTTGTATTTTCTTTGTTCAAAATTAATAATAATCCATGTCTCTTTTCTTTAAAGTCTAATTTCATTTCTTTACTGAAGATGATATAAAAAAAATATATTACTCACAAAAATTAAGGGAGCTTAAAAAAAAAACGAATTTAATGAGCTGTATCTCACTGAAAAATGATGGTATTGAAAATCTAAAAAAAGAATTTTCCAAGCCTCAAGAGATTAGTTTTCAATCATTTACTGGTATGCAGATTGACGGAAATCGCCCATGGGACACATCACTCTGCTAGCTGGATCACGGTTAGCCCAGCATTCCTTTGCCCAACCCAGAACACAATTGAAACAATTGCTGTCCGTAGTTGATTTAAGTAAAAACTTTAATAAGACTTGTGTAACCAGGTCAAAACGGCAAACCATAACTAGAAATGTGTTTATGCCGTATTTTCCTCCCTCATTGCATCGTCCAGCCTCAGAAGTAGTGATTAGTAGCAAGCGCAGGTTTCATAATTTTTTTATTTTCAGCTTAAGAAATTTGTCCTTGTTAGCATGTTTGGTAAAGAGATATTTCTATTTTTCCCTCCTATTTTTGTAAGTATAACCTACATTTCTGATGATGAATATCAAGTTTGCATATAAAGTAAATTTTACGTATTATCTTACTCTGTTTAAAAGTAGTTTTATGACAGACGGAAAAACTGGATAATACTGAATTCGCAAGTTAACTTTGAGACCTCGCTTCACTCAGTCAAATAAATATTTTTGACAATTTGAACAATTTAACCATCATTTTCTCTTTACACCTCTTTTGTGAATCTGTTCATCCCGTATTAAATATTAGCAGAAATCGTGCAGTTTTATGGATTTTTCTAAGTGGCCAATAAATATTTCACGTTCTACCTGTTATCTAGTTATACACCAGCATAAGACTCCCGTAATTAAAATAACTTCAAACCCATTCCAATGCGCTTGGAGTTATTTTATTCGTTTAATTATTATATTATTAGTTTAATTATTTTATAGCTATTTAGTTACTGGAATATAAATTGTGAGGATTTTTTTTAAATTGTTTCTATTAACCCTGTTATACTGTAATGAATATGAAATATCATTTAATGTGCACAAAACATGAACATTAAATTAAATTGAACTTCGTGGGAGTATTATATTTAAGTTTTATTTTGGATAACACATCATATTATAATTATTATGAATAAAGAAATTAGTGAAAAGTTATGGGTGATAAAATTTTGTATAAAAGTTGTCTATCCAAAGTACAACTTTTACTTATTCATAATCTTTCTTCTATTAAAATATCGTTGTTGGTGCGCAACGAAATTACGAGGAGCAATGGATGTATTTCATGTGAAGAGTTTTCCTTCACATTTCATAAATTCAGTATTGCAAAATAATATGCAGGATAATTTGAATGTACTTAAAAATAAATGCATATTAATATCTAAAAAACAATACACACAATTGATAGCTGAAAACTTGTTTTATGTAGATAATGGTGTGATTTGGCTAGCAATTAAGTTAAGCCGCGATTTCAGAAAAAACTATAAAAGGAAGAAATATAATAAACCAGGTGTGGGTTTTCAATTTGATTATATTACATCAAAAATTCATAAAAAATTGTGGACCAGTAATAAAATTAATTTAGGAAAAGTCAGGATTGTGCCTGTAGTTGGATGTAATATAGTTTCAGATGATATTGCATTAATGTCAGAAAATGAATTTTATAATATTTCATCATCCTTTGGCTTATGCGCTACTGAAAATTATGAAATTTGCTTCCAAACTGTGCCTTCCCTAACATGTATACCAAAAATTGCGTCAACAGCTGAAGTAAGCATAATTTTAAATGAATATGACTTAACAAATATATTTACCAAAGAAATTTTAAATAACTACTTTGAAACACCCAAACTTGTTTGCTTAAATGATAGTTTCAGCATAGAACTATCTCCAGATATGACAACCAAATATCATTACAAGTATTTCGATTTAGTGCATTCAAATGGAAAAGTGTATTTTAAATGCACAAAGTTACAACAAGAAGCAATAAGTGATAAACAACAAGAATCAGCCTTGCCTGACAAAGGAAATGTTATTCAACCTTATTATATTATCAAAGGAGTGACACAGTTGACGTTAAGAGATGGAATACACACAATGAGACCAAAAGAACAGTATTTCAACTATCCAAATTCAACATACCTTCTGCCACAATGTCCAACTGGTTTACGTGAGAAGTTTAATGAATTACAAGAAACTATTAGCCCATTTTTAAGTGGAAAAATGAGTAATTATTACTTTCAATACACAATTCATTTTTAAATTTTGTAGAAACTTTTAAGCATAATTTATTATTCTTTACTATTTATTTTAGATGATATATCATCATACATGTTGAACCCAATTATTCCTTTGTTATTACTGACCGGAGTCATAGGATCTGGCAGGCATCTTTTAATAAAAACATTAGCTAAATGTAATGGTAAGCAATATTATTGTTTTCTAAAAAAACACATTATTTTATTAAGGCATTACATTTTCTCACTTTTTGATTGACATTTCAATAGCCCAAGGAAATAAAATCCTATTACAACATAATTTGATTTTATTTTTATCATATTTCAATACACATCTCAGATTTGTTCATAAAAATATCTCATATATAAACAAAAATATTTAAAAAAAAAACAATCTTGAAGTAACTTTTATTGTTAATATGACACAGTGCTTCCCAACCTGGAATCTGGATCCCTGAGGATCCCTATTGAACATGTCCCTATGTCATAGGGTCTATAGACAAAATGATAAAAGTGAAAACTGAGAGAATAGTTGTGCTTATATACAGAAAGCCTAATGACCAAAACTACAGTCATAGAAATAAAGCTATACTTATCAATGTTCTGAAAATTTAATTTGAACTGTGCTCACATTTAGCCTTTTTCAGTTTTAAGATGAAATCACAAGATATGCTGCCATAGGTGGATAACTTTTAACCCCCAAAAACCTTACATTCAATTTATGATTGAGATTATGAGAATAAAATAGATCCATATGAGTATTGCAAATATCAATTTAGGCATCTGTATAGTGCTGGGGTTTGACCCCTCAAAGAAGGTTGGGAAAAGCTGTACTAATACACTCTATTATTATATCAATGTGCAATTTTCTAAAAAAAAAAAATTTGTAGGGTTAAACTACTTACCAATTGATTGCAATGGCCAACAAAGTTCAACATCAAAACAATCAGAAAGCAAGATCTTCTCAACTATACAAAGAGCGAAAACTGCTGCACCAGTTATTGTTTTGTTAGACCATTTTGAGGTAACATATTTATACAATTAGATGACTTTGTATGGTGTTCTTTTAAGCACTGTCTTAACATTAAGAGGATTAATACAGAGTGTATTATAAAAATTTTATGGAACATTGAGTCTTTTAATAACAAACGGAAAGGCTAGATCCTGTCTCTATTCAGGATCACACAAAGAAGATAGTACGAGGCTACTTTAAACATAATTAAACAAATAAAAAATCTAGAATTTCACATGTTATTTTTCTTAATACTAGCCACTGTAATACTAATATTGGATCTTGTACAAATAGTATAATTATTGTTAAAGATATTAACAGGTTTTGATTTCTTTCAAGATTTACGGGCTTACTTGGTTCTCTACCATAATTGATGGAATGTGAAGATGAGTGATTGTGGAGTAGATAAAAACATTTTATACCATTTATATGGATTTCACTAATGCATTCTGTTTTTGTAATTTAGTAACCTTATGCTCTACTTCTCTGAGTCCATTACATATAAATTGTTGATATATTCATCTGGGTATTACAATGAATGTACACAATAGTTATGTTAACCAATAGAAAAGATTTTATTAAACATTTTTCCAGGTATTTGCAGTTGATTCAGAAAACAATGAAGACTGCAGAATCATGGATTTTTTTATGACTAAATTAATAGATTTATACCAGAATTATACTAAACACCCAATAATATTTGTGGCAGTGACTGATAAAAGAGATTTAAAACCAAACATACTAAGAATGTTTCTAGAAAAATTTCACATTCCAAAATTGAATATTCAACAAAGATATGAAGTTTTGGAATGGTTTAGTAGTGCCATGAAGTTAAAGATAGATGGAAATGATCTTATTGATCAGAATTTAAATGCAGATTCAGAAATGGAATCTTTTATTTGTAAGGAATCAAGAAATGTTCTGGAGAGGGTGGCTGCTAAAACTGACACATTTAGTTATGGTGACTTGGATACCTTAGTACATTTTGCAATAAGAGAATCATATATGAATCAGCATAATAGCTACAATCAATTACCGCCTGATCCTGATTTGCAGCTTGTTAAGGAAGAAGATTTTACTTCTGCTTTAGGTAAACGAATTAGTATGGTATCTTCATTTATTTGCTGATAAAAATTTTGCCAAACTTTAACACTTGCTTACTGTAATAGACATATTTTTAGAATATACTTATTATATTTTTATTTTACAGAATCTATAAGAAATTTGCAAAGTCATAACTTAGATGCACCAAAAATTCCAAAAGTCTACTGGGAAGATATTGGAGGGTTGGAAAAACTAAAGAAAGAATTATTAAAAACTATAGAATTTCCTATTAAATATCCACATTTATTTAAAAATTCTAGCCTAAAAAGATCAGGTATAAAAAATTAAATTAAATTAATTAATTAATTAAATTTATATTTTTCTAAAACTGGCTTAGTTTATATTTTACGGTATGTTATACATTTAATTTACAGGAATATTGCTATATGGTCCACCAGGGTGTGGTAAAACTTTAGTAGCTAAGGCTGTTAGTACAGAATTAAATGTAAGTTTCCTTAGTGTAAAGGGCCCAGAACTACTTAACATGTATGTTGGACAATCGGAAGAAAATGTCAGAAAGGGTAAGCAATACATTGAATTTGTAAATAATGCTATATTTCTAACAGGTGTGAATTACTCCAATTCAATCATTGAACAAAATACCAATGGTATGTAGCACCACATGGGATGTGAAAAATCAAGCTTTGTTGATTGTATTCAACATCTGAGTAATGTGTTAAACAATATTTTTTCCTTATTCAATAGTAGGTACTCATTTTTATTAATTTTAAATAACATAGTATTTTATAAACATTGTTTTATTTTTCTCAAAATGACACGCGTTGGTTGACGGGAAAGGTCTTCACAATTAAATCGGGCGGGTAGTTAACATTGTTACTATTATAGTACATTATTATACACGGTGTATCAACTACGTCTCACGAATACTGAAGGACAATGTTAATATACTTAAAGTATAAACAAATAAAAAATATTTTATCTTTACGACCAATAGTTTATGAGTAAATTTATAAACAAATTTGTTCGCATAATGCTCGGCAAGCAATGGAAAGCGGCTATGCGAAAAGATCCACCACACCGTTAACGTTCTCAATGACGTAATTAAATCACAATATGAAAAACTTTAAAGAAGCCTACCTGCCCATCTAACATTTTTCTAGTAATTAGTGCTAACTATAAATGCGTGGAATATTAATACGTTTTAACTTTTTCCCCACTGCATACGTTCTTTAGTTATGCAATATCTATTCCTTGAAACAAATGTTTTATTTTTAATAGCGAAACTTTATTACACAATTATGTATAAGAAAAATCAGTCTTGGATATGGCTAAGGAAAATTGATCTTACCTAGTTCTCATCAAGGCGCGATCGTATGAGATGTGGCTCAAATTGAGAACCCCCTCTTTCGAGACAAATTCGTGTGCGTCTTATAGTTTCTTTGTGGACTCTCACAAGAAACGAGGGATCTTCGATACTTTTCTCATTAAGTTGTTCGAACACTGCAGAGATCCGCGTCTTCATTTCGTCCGACGTATCGCACTGACGACTGAATACTCGTTCCTTAACGTGACCCCACAGGAAAAAGTCTAATGGGGTCAAATCAGGTGAGCGAGGAGGCCAGATGCAAGTACCAAAACGGCCAATCCATCTGGAGGGAAATTCTTGATTTAAGTGATCTCTGACGACTCTAACAACGTGAGGCGGTGCTCCATCATGCTGAAACCACATATGTCCTAATTGTGCCAAAGGGACTTCATCTAAAAGATCTGTGACAGGTCCTTGTAAAAGTTCCAAGTATGAAGCACCGTCCATCCTTTGGGGTAGGTAAACTGGTCCAAAAATCTTCCCCTGGTGGATTCCTGCCCATACGTTTACTGACCACCTGATTTGATGTCCAGTTTCTTGGACTGCATGCGGATTTGTATCAGACCAGATATGTGAATTACGACGGTTCCACATACCGTTCCTGGTGAAGGTGGACTCGTCTGTCCACAAAACATTCCTTACAAATCTCAATGCGTTCTGTTGGCTTAACAGCCATCTGCAAAATTGAGTCCTTCTCTCCATGTCAGTTGGCAATAGTGCTTGCACTTTGTGGATTTTGTAAGGCCTCCGTTTGTGTTTTTTTAATATTTTGTGGACCGTTGTAAACTTAATCGAAATTCCACTACTGCGAAGAATCCTCGACGCAGTTCTGAGTCCAAGACGCGGATTTTGATTAAAAAGCTGTAACACCCGCTCTTCTTTCCTAACGTCCGCTTGGATCCTGCCTCCGCATCTTATCGGGGTGATCGGCTGGTTATCCAAAATTCGCTGATAAGCTGCAGTAATAAGCCTTGGGTCGGAAGGGTGCTGTGCGTTTGGAAATCGGCTACAATAAATAGACAATGCACGAGATGCATTGCCACGTGCTTCTCCATAACACATGAGCATTTGCCCGTATTCTCTTGCACTATACTTGTACATGCTGTACACGAACACAACACAAAAAAAAAAACACAAAACTGAAATAAAACAAAACGCGGTTATTGTTTTTTTTAACTTCGTAAATGACGTAAGAAGTTCCGGAATAGAGGCGCGTTAAATCGTAGCGAAATCCAAAGGCGCACTGATCAAATAAAAATTTTGATTACCTATTAATTAGAAATAGTAGGGTGACCATCCTGAGGTCTTAAAATGCTGGAATATCTAGGGTCCAGGATCTATCGGCACTAACGAGATTTAGAAGAATCTTAATAACGAATAATATGATTGTTTCGATATTTAATTGTTATTTTTTAAATTTAATTAATGGAAACCATATAAATATTACTTATTTTAACTGAATATCATTTTGTATTTTATTTTGATACGGTATAGTGATAACACCATAAGCACCGTAAAATTCAGCAAAGCCCGCAAATACACAGCATGCCTTGGAAAAGGGTTATAATATTGAACGCCAAAGTACTTGAAAAAAAAATGTCTGCTGCCAAGATGAGGTGGAGGCGGTGCGTACGTGTTCTGCGCACCACCCGATATGGAGGTCGGATGAGCAGGCCCTTTACACTCTCCAAGAGATAGAGCTTAAAAGGGTATTTGCTTGCCGGTTTGTTGGAGGAATACGGATCCCAGGTCCAGCTATCATTGATTTCGATTTTGATTTCGAGACAACTCGGGAGTTTTTAGTCAGTAGAAGTTTAACCCACTGGCATGACCGCTTTCGAGGTGGCTCTGATGGTCCTATACAGGATTTTCCTCTGGATTACCAAAAAAAAGCTAATAATATGTTTTCTTCTATGTTAGGATATTATGTATGGTTACAAGCGACATTTTCTTTATACAAATGCAGCGGATCTAAAATTTGTAACGTTTACATTATTAACATTTTGTACAGTCCGCGGTTGTAATCCTTCTAGACCCTCATCCAAACCTTTTCTAGGAACGGAGCCCTAACACCAGTTAACCATAATCCTTTGATCCCTCAAAATCTTGTTTCAGTATTCACATAAGTGTATTTTATTCTCAAAATTTCATTTATAAATCTAACGCAATGTTCTTGTGGATAACAAGCTAGTCCTATATCACTTACCTGAAACGTCATTTCATCGTGTAACTGAAAAGGCTAAATGTGAGCATTACTGTACAGTTAGCAAGTTTTGCTATTTTCATTTAATACAAATCTAGTATATTACTATTTTGTAAAACACTGCTCTAAACTATCAATGAAATAAATAAACTATCGATTGGAAAGATATGCCGCAGAGACATAAACATTTTCCGTAGACAAACACGTAAAAAAAAGAAGTGCTAGATTTAAATCTTATAAAGACGTTATAGTGAATAACACTTAAAACTTTACAGTGCCATGCTGTACCCTTTCAATATGCAATAAAAAGTTATTTCAGGTGCAGTGTACTCACTTTGTTGTAATAAAATAGAGAAAATATGAGGTTAACCGTTTTTTGTAATAAAATATTAATCTGCTAAATTAGGTAGGTAGATTTTTACAAATGAATTTCATAATAGCGTATTTTTCATTTATTTATTTAAAATCGTTGATACTATTTCAAACGATTTGATACGAGCTGCTGCCTGGTAATAGAACATTTTTAACGCAGACCTATAATTACTATTTGTTAAAAGACTAATAATTATGTAAAGCGCTGAGACATTTATTACAGGTTTTGAAGAAAGATTTTATTTTTATTTTAGCTTGTGTTCTTTAATTATTTAATTAAAATAATACCCCGGATTATTTTTTAATTTAGAATAGCTATAAATCAGAAAAGATCACATTTTTAACTAATATGTATAGTCTCGGTACTAGAAATATGATTGTCACCCCATGATTGCCTCGTCCTCGTGACTCCTCTGAGTTACCAGACAGAATAATAAAAATTACACAATTAGACTAATTAAGATTTAAATAAGAATTTCAGTTTTGACTACTAAAAATACAGTAGGTATAATATTTTACAGTAAGCAAAAATGCTAGTTTAAAGATTTATGATTATCAATCTGACTCACTCGCTTCTATTTAGTGCAGTAATCGTTTTATAAATTACTGAATTCAAGGCTTCCTTTCGTTTGAAATTGTGACAATTACTTCGTTGACGATGTATGTATGATAATGTATAGAGCATGACATCCTAGAAAAATAATTGATCTTCTATCTTATAGAAAACAAGTGACATTCCAAAAGATCTCAATATCTTACCGCTAAAGTTATCCTCAATATTAAATTATACTACTAAAATACGGAGCATTCAATTTTTAATATTATTAAAAATTTTATTTGTATGTTTATTTATCTAAAGAACATTCTTAAAAAATACAGGAAATTGCTGTAATTTCAGTGTAATAGGTCGCATTGAAGGGATTAAACGGAGACACCCGATTGGTCGTTCTAATTAAATCCGATTGGTCGTGCGGTGTTGCGCTTTTTTAAGAAGTCTGCACACAATACTTTATTACAGTGACGGTTATTTCATACAAACATAAAAGCAATGCTTGTCCCACGCTCTAAGAGTATTTAATTCTAATATTATGAATTATAATAAATTAATTTTGGTTTTTTTAAATAACTTGTTTTTACTATATCTATCGATCCATCGAGAAAGTATTACAACAAATCATTCGCATTAAATGTGTAGGTACCAGCGCTACCTACAACCACAACTACCGTGTATCTAGCGGGTTTTATAGGGGTAAAGCAAGCATGCTTTGAACAAAAAAAAAGTAATTTTATGGTTTGTACTAATGAATATCAATTAAATTTTATGTGTAAAATATTAATCAAAAAAAGAAAAGCATTTCATTGCATGTTCCGTAGTCGAACAAATAATGACAGTTCGCCATATTGCGTATTTTTTTAATATTAAGTTTTACGGCCATATTGTGTATATTATCATATCTTAGTTTCAGTGTTTCCACTTTTAGAGATTTTTTCCTCTTTTTAGAAAAAAAAAAAACTAATAGTATGTATAGCTTAGAGACATTTTAGGAATTTAGGAAAATTTGGGGTTTCGGAGTTTTTTTTGTAAGTTAGTGAAAGACGTGTTTAGCTTTTTAAATGTTTGATAACAAAATGCAAATAGCAGACAATGAATTAAGAAACCTAGCTCTCATCGAAACCAAGTATTATGGGGTTGAAGTTGAGGAAATAACCTGGAGATTGTGCGGCTGAATTTAATTCACTCCTCCTTATCATACTATAAATTGACAATACGTCGTGCGCTCCCATTCGCACGAAGGTAATAACCCCTTTTTTATTGTTACGATTTACCAAGGAGTAGTATTCGCTTCCTGTATCTATTTTTCTATCTTCTGATAACATGGAAATCTTCAAACGACGAGTGAATCGGTATTTGTTAGGTGAACGCGTTCCATCATCAACTTTATCATCACTTTGCATCAGGTGAAATTAAAGTCAAGCGCAAGCTTATCTGTAATAAATAAAGGAATGAATAAAATGTCAGCTAAAATTTATTTGAATAAAATATTAAGCTTGAAAGTTATCATGGTAATTTCATGTAATGTAGCAATTTAATCAATACTTCACAGCCTCGCCGTGCCGCGTCCTTGCAAGCACAATCTGGAGAGGCCTTAGCTTACTAGGTTTTACGACAAAGCGCGTCACCACGTTGCATAGACTTCTCGGACGTCACAGCCTATCGTGAACCAACGGGTCGCTAAGACTGATATGCCGGAGTGGTTGCCAGCATCACAACGTCTTATTCTTCGATTTGGATCGGATTAACTAAGTGTTCAAATAATGTCCAGAATCTTTTCATCCACGGCTTTTTAAACGCAGTGAAAACGTTTTAATCTTCCGATGTTATTGTTTCCTCTTTCTTTCTCGTCGAAAATTACGTCAAATGTAGTCAGATAGTCAAAATGGTTATCATTACAAATTAATTATCTTATGGTCATTTAAATAGCAACCATCCTATGGAATGGGATTTCTCAATCAAAATATTAATTTGTTCTTTTTGACGCGTCTATCTCAGGCGAAAATTCAAGTGAATTGTTAAAACCTACACCGATAAATCGGAAAGTATACGAACATAAAACACCAATGCTACAGTCACCAAAACTATTACAAACGGGAATGATGTAATGTTAATACGTTTGCACGGTGTCGTGTACAGGCTCGTTAACATCGCCTTGAACTCGAGCGCACGTTAGCGAGGTTCACGGATATTGAGTAAAATTAGGTCACCCGTCAGCTGTTTTATTTTCGTTACATTGCTGTTTTTCGTATTGTTTGACTAATTTTATTAAATAACTTAGATTTTAGACTATGTAGGTTTTATTTATGGTGTATAGTGGTAATACATGCGAAAAATTAAAAATAATCATCAGTCAATTTTTTTTTTTTTTTTTCAAAAATTTCAGTCCTACTGTGTTCAGAAGCTTGTTCCGATTCTATATTTTCAGTATTAGGGAGTTAAAAAAAAACACCCTGTATAGCTGCTGCTGAACAGAATCCTTGAATATTTATATATACACCTATCCCCCGATTTACACGGTACTTGTTTTACACGTTTTCGCTTTTACACGGTTTTCCAAATAATTTTTTTTTTTTGTTTTTATCGTACTCTACTAAATGCTACTGTGTTTGAACACGTGCGCTGTGTACACATCTCACGGGGAATCCCGAGCTTATGTGCTGACTTGCTGCACATGATGAAGGATAATAAAACACCTTTGGTTTTATTTTTTGTTCTTCTGTTTAATGTATTGTAATTAAATAAAAAAACAGTGTTTCCGTAATATATTACATATTTTAACCTGTCAATGCATTTTATTTTTATTTCTGTGTACACCTAAAAATTTTGAAAAAAATCACAACTGTTAAATAGCAAAATTATGCATTTTCTGCAAGCTTTTCGATTTACACGGTTTTGACTTGAAAATTTTTAATTTTCGATTTACACGTTTTTCTCAGGAACGTATCTACAGTGTAAATCGGGGGATAGGTGTATATAGTTGAATGAATGTTGAAACCCACAATTTTTGGTAAAAATGTTGGTTTATTCTAATTGTAAAATATACGTTAGTACAAAAAAAATGCTTCTTTTTTTTTTGTATGCGTGTTTATGTGTATAATAATATGTTTATTTTCTCAGTGTTTGAATCAGCGCGTGCGTCATCTCCTTGCATCGTCTTTCTGGATGAACTGGACGCGCTGGCGCCGAGGCGCGGTGCTGCGGGCGACTCGGCCGGTGCCAGCGACCGCGTTGTGAGCCAACTGCTAGCTGAAATAGACGGCGTCACAAGTGAAGAAGGTTTGTATTATATAAATAATGTTTTATTATCAGAAGAGCAATTTTATCTAAAGACAAAACCACCCTTTGCAGTATTATAAATCAAATTACTTCGGGATTTTTTCAATTGTTTTAAGTGTATACCTACTAGTTTTTGCCCGCAACTACGCCTTCATAGAATTAGTACTTCAAGTAGCCTATTTTTTCTTCGAGCTTTCACAAATGTCTATACTTATTTAAACAATTACAAAATTGATCAGTAGTTGTGATGTGAAAAGGTTAGGTATATAGATTACTAAATTTAATTGTCTGTTCCAGATACGGATTCAAGCTTTGTGTTCATAATGGGTGCCACAAATCGTCCAGATCTGCTGGAGCAATCTTTGCTGCGGCCCGGACGACTCGACAAGCTCACATATGTGGGGCCTTACTCTGGATTGTTCGAGAAAACGAGCGTGCTGAAAGCGCTCTGCAGAAAGTGTGTTGTGAACAGTTTTATACAATACTTTGAAATTAATTTATAGTAATTCTTAGAATATTTAAACTAGCCCGGCCAGAGGAACTTACTGCAATGTGTGTCTTCTCAGATGGTAGTCTAGGTACTTTGAGATCAGCCCATTATTCAGTATAACTATTGTAACAATAATAGTTGTTGGATACATCCTTCATTCGGGTAATTGTGTGTGCTATGATTATTGTTTTGTTAAATTTTAATTGTCTGCTTTCGCGAGATTCTCATGTGGTAACAATGATGGTATCAATGTTAGTGGTCCAGTGCGCCGACCCGATTGCTACCACAAAGTTGTTAGCAAATAAAGTCCTATCAGTGACAATAGTTTGATTCCAAGTTCAGAATTGCATGACCATTTTCAAGAACTGGTTGAGTTACATAATGTTTATATGGTATCCAAGTGTCCACAAGGCCATATGAAACAGCATTTTGCTGTTGTGTGGTCCTGGCTACTTGATTGTCTTTGTAAATAATCATTGTTTGCAAGAAAAAAACAACTAAAATTCACATGTCTCAAATATTCTCCAGGACGTTAGCATGCCTAGCCCATGCCGATTGTACCGTCTTTTAGGATATACTTTGTGTAGTTCGTTTTGAAAAAAATATATCAAGATTTGATGTCATCATTTAAATTAATATTATTGTAGACCTTTGAAAGGAATAATTGTCACATTTTACCTGACCTGGCCCGCACAACTGATTTTTATGGAAAAAGATCGCAGAGTTATTCGCGCGCAAAATTCTCTGAACGACGTAGGCCTAGCTCATCCCTGTAGATTTTACTTCCCGCATTGGTATTAGTTTCGTTTTTCTTATCTTTTTTTTGACAATTTAAAAATGCTTATAAATAGATTTTACTTAAATTATATATAACTTCATTACATGTACTTTAAGCATATTTATTTTCTAGAGCAGCTGAACAAAGTGATTTTAACACAATTGATGATAAGTACAGTGCATTCTATCGGTGGTGACCACCAAGCGATGGGAGTCCGAAGAAAATAGCCGTCAGCATGCCAGTCTAAATATCTATATGACAACTATTTTTAATATTGATTATTGTTTCACGTACGATATTTATCCCTTGTATTACTGTAAATAATATTAATTAACAGACAAAAACTACGTCCGGAGGTGAATTTAGAGTCAGTAGCGGCGGCGCTGCCGGATCGCTGCACGGGCGCCGACTTGCTACAAGTTGTGTCTACCGCACGATCTGCAGCCGTGCGTGCGCTCGTTGACAAGTTGAATAAGGGTAAGAACCAACTATATAAATTTGACTATAGTTAGAAAACTCATCGTCTTATGTCGTAAAATTAGAGTGTTTTAGAATATAATGTAGTTTAGGTGATTAAGAAAACGCATATAATAGCGTGACGATATATTATTGTTAAGAAAAACGCATTACCTTAAAGCATTTAGATCTATAATACTTTATTGATACATTTATAGTTTAATTTTAGTTTAGATTTAACTCGAGCTAATAACAAATAATATTTAGACGGATAATGAGTTGATTGTTATTGATTTCGTTATCACGTACATACTTGCTGCTTTCTAACTTGGTATATAGTACATGGCTTTGCACAGTTGCAAATTATTGTTGCATTGAAACCATATCGTCAGGTGAAAGGCTATTTGGTCTAAGCGACATTTTTGGTGATATAGTAATATATATATATATATATATATATAGTAATATATATATATTTGGAATCAGCGTTTGTTACCGATTCCAAAAATATATTTCTTACTATATCACCAAAAACGTTGCTTAAACCAAATAACCTTTCAGCAGACGATATTATTAATGTTCGCGTGAAATATATATTAACGTTTGCATGATATCTGCTGAAACTAAAATATACAGTTAGCATAAAAAATAAGGTATTCCACTAAATAAATGAATTAGTAAACCAGAGGGTAGATATTTCTTCCGTAAGAAACCGTCCAACAGGTATTATTTTTTTATTATGATAAACTTAAATGTTACCGCTAACCATTGCTAACCTATTGATCGTGATGTCACTAGAATAGTAGCCACTTGCATTTGTAATTTGCGAAACTTCTTATACAAATATTTGTATGCATATACACACTCATACACACACATGCACACATCCCACTCACCTGCCATAGGGATGTCGATAATGAAAAAAAAAATCGATATATCGATTCAATAAACACGAAAATATTTTACCAGTATTCCTTTTTATTAGACAAAATTACAAAAATATCAAGAACTAAAAGGCTATCTTTTTACTTTAAGATATCAAACAAAAATAAATAATAAATAAATGACGGCAAATAATATACATGCAACAAATTCAGATGTCAATGCATGCAACGTAACAAAACATAATACTCAACAGTCATAGACAATATAGTTCATTTTTTTTGTCGTTCGGTCCTATCTTCGGCGGTTTCAGATTTCAGCGACTTCACTGCCATAAGAATTAAAAAAATATCGTTTTCGATACTGGATATTTTCTATCGATATATAATTACAATATATATCACCCAACAATATCGATATATTGAATTGAATATATCGAAGTATCGATATTTATTCGACAAGCCTAACCTGCTATAGGCTTGTAGTAATCTTATTTAGAAAAAGTATACAGAGCAATATAAATAGAGAATAAGAATTTTTAAGTTAAATAAAATATCAATGAAATTCTGTTACAGGTTTGATAAATGAAAGTGAACTTAGTGCTGATTCTGTGATCATAGGAGTTTCAGAATTATGGCATGGAGTAGAACAGTTTAAGCCGTCGGTGACAGAAGAAGAATTAGCATATTGTGAGTCCTTAGATTCAAAAATATGAAAATAAATATTTTAAGTATAACAGTGATGTATAATTTTTCTATTAGCTAACACAAATAATAATTATTATGTGTATATAATAAATATTTATCGATTGGGTAATTAAAACACTGTTAATACAAACTAACATGAAAATTTTAATTGTGTCACAAGCAAAATCAACTCATTTTTAGTCTGTCACGGGGGCTTCCTAAAATGAATAAGGTATGTGACACATTCCGTCATTTTTATATGTAGATCTTTAATATAATATATTGTTATTATTCGTACTTTTTTTTCTATTCCGCGGGATATATGTACATTGGTGACCGGGGTAATGGCCGCTACAATTTCACCGGGCTTGTAATTAAATTAAATGAACAAAAAGACATAATTATCCGGCAGGAGGTATAGTATCAAACTTATTTTGATGTCGTCTTCGTTAATATTTTGTTTTGTTCATAGTTTATTGGAAAATGTGGAAACTACGATAAATAATTTCGAAATGAATTAAGCATCTATGTAATAAGTTTAAAGCGATAGATTGTTGTACAGAAGCCTACTGATCTCTGTTTAATTTATAGCTTTTCTTTAGTTTTTATTATTTTAATTAACTAGGTATACCTGAAACAATCTACATACACTTTTCTAGTGATGTCAGCCTAAGAGTTTCTTAGACGGATAAACAAATTTTAGGAGTTTTAATTAAAATTAGGCCAAAAAATAACATAAATATTGTAGGTATTGAATTAAAATAGCTCTGGTGATAATATGTATGCATTAAATATAATAACAATAATAAAAAAGGTAAAAATGATATTTTTACACTTATATGAATAAAAAAATAAATCTTCAATTTGTTAAATAAAATACCAACTCAATAATTATTGATTTTATTATTCGCGGTCTATGCATCATTATTTTTTGTCCTATATAAAATATCTTTAATATTTAAAATAATTTAAGGGTGTTTTCTTGTCCGCAATTGGTAACATCGCAATATTCTGTTCTTTCTAGTTTCAAGATGGTGAGTGGATAAATGTACTGTTCATTTAAATCGCAATTATTTTGAGTTTTTATCGTAATATTGCTAAGTTATGTTAACATCAGTTAAAGAAATTAAAAAAAGAATATAGAAATACTTTTTGCTTTGATTTATTTATATCATACACACCACTTAATAAACATGGTACCTCGTGGCGGTGCTTGTTTTCACAATCTTCTTATAATTTTAGCCGCCCAAAAAGGACACAAAAGCCTCGGCCAAGCAGCCACAAAAAACCCAAAAGAAAAAGGAAGGATCTGGTGGTGGTAAAGCCAAGAAAAAGGTAAACTATTTTTTTCGATGTTAGGTTATGTATGCGTGTGCAACAAATAGTTCCCAACTTATTTCTGCACGTCTTTAATTGTAATAACAAATCTTTACTTACCTTATAAAGTGCCAGATGATTATACAATGCTTACTTGATACACCGTGAGAGTATAAATTAACTGATATATTGAGGCTGATGGCACATTACTTGATATTATTTATATTAATGTTATGTTTATTGTGTTTTGACACTAGATTTTATTATTTGCAGAAGTGGTCCAAAGGAAAAGTCCGTGACAAATTGAATAACCAAGTATTGTTTGATAAACCTACATATGAGAAATTGTACAAGGAAGTACCTCAGTACAAGTTAATCACACCTGCCGTAGTTTCTGAAAGATTGAAGGTTCGAGGTTCTCTGGCAAGAAGAGCTCTCGTTGAACTCAGAGAAAAAGGTAAATTTATCTCATTAATAACAAATCTAAAATTAATATTTTCCATGATGCTAGTAATTAAGGGAAAAAGCTAAACTGCCTGTGGACTGAACCTGTGACATATCACAGCATTAATATCTAAAGATTAGTCAAATTCTAGACTAGGATCTGTCCTTGTAAGCATAGTGTAAGTTACCTACAGGCAAAATTGATAAATAACTTGAAAGATAGTTATGTATAAGTCCCAGGACAAAATGTCTGGTGAGCTTTGCAAAGAGATTTGCTTCTACATTTGTTATATAAATAGCTAAGGTGTGCTATTGCTTCCAGCAAGCTCATTTTCATGATCTTATGACTTAGGAGCTTTTAAGAGAACATAATGACAATATATGTGTAATGGAGTAACATAATGTGGCTATATTCAAAGAGTTTGGTGAGAATTATATTAAAATGAATTATACAACATTAATCACTTATTTTAGTTGATAGTAATAGTGACTAAATTTACTTTTATTTAGGGGTAACTTGAGATTTATGTTCTACCACAGAAACTTTCACTGAAAATAAATTTAAAAAGATACTGTACACTAGCACATGCTATCAATTACCAACTATTATAACTAATATGGTGCTACAACTTGCCCACACTCTGCTCTGTTTTGATGCATAGAGTTGTGAAGAAGCAATCTGTATGTGCCTCTGCAAACATGGCCGATGCACTGCAGAAGCTGTAGAGCAATCTTCCATTTGGGATGTTAATCTTATAATATATTCTTCAGAAAAGTTTTAATAGGCATCATATGTATAAGTAATCGTGGTCATACAACAAAGCTCAATATTTTCATAGACACTATTCAGTTTAAAGCTTTGTTGAACTTACCTCCATGTAAAACAATGTGATGATCAATTATCCTAGACAACTGTGATAGTAATAAATTACTGATATATTGAGTCTGATTGAAGAATAAGTTTTTTATTTTATTAAACTGTTAAATGAGTTATTAATTTTGTATATTTTGACATTACAGGTCTTATCAAACAGGTAGTTCAGCACCACGGGCAGGTTATCTACACACGAGCGACAAAGGGAGATGATCCAGTTGCATAAGATAATGAATAAGTTTAAAAAATAAACAAAAAAAACACCAACTATTGTTTTAATTACAACTCCTCTGACATTGGACGTCTAAATGGTATTGATAAATACCTGTGTAGGTACTAGGCAGCCTATATGAATTATCTATGGTAATAGAATTTGAAAGTAATTTATTCATACAATACAAAACATACTCATTATAATTGTCATTTTGTTATTGCAATGCACAAATGAATAAAAACAATGTTAAAAACTTGTATATTTTGAACAAGGCAAGTGGAAATTGTGTCTTATTAATTTTTATCGCATGGAAACTTTGTGTTTTTCATCAATATCAATTATAGCAAATCTAGCAGTTGGATAGAGATCTCGGATGCGATCTTTGAATATTGTCGCTTGTTCCTCATTAGCTATTTCCACTACCACATGGGCCTGAAACCAGATATTGTTGAAATAAGTAATTATTTTATAAATATGGAAACATACTTAAATAAGATTTGTATTACGAACTAAAGTCACAGTGAAACATGTGCCAATCATTTTAAACACTACAATTACTTCTAAATTAATATCATATTGTTATAAATCAAAATAGATGTTAAAACATCTATCATACATATTATCTAAGTCTATTTCTATAATTCATTTGAGCATTTATTCGAAAGAATGGCAATCAGTTTCGCACACGACTTTAACAATCCCAAAATTGACTACGCCGGCTTAAAAATTTCAATTATTTTCTTGAAAAATTAAGTTGATTGTAATTTATTCTTGATCTGGGCACGTCAGCTTTAATAAAATAGTTTAGAACACACCCAAGTAGTCCCAACATCGCTGTGCACCCACATTTGTTCCGTTACAAGACTCTTAAGCACAGCATTTTCATCAGCGATCGCCTTCGCCAAGTGTTCGAGCCCAGAACGTTGGTCAGGAATAGCCACAGCGAATCGTAGTAGTCGGCTGCAGGCGCCCAGACCACGCTGTATCGCGCGACAGAGGCGACCAGAGTCTACATTACCGCTACTGACCACGCACACCGTTCTACAGTATTCATTCAAAAACGAAAAATTATTGACGCAAATATTTCAGAATAATCACTAACATGCCATAAGATTACGTTATCAAATCCTAATTTAGAAAATATAATCACAATGACTCGAAGTGGTAGTCGACGGAGCAATTTTGCACTACAATTGTGGGTTCGAACCCCACACGTGACACAGAATGAATGTGTTCGGCTTATATCTAGTTGTTCAGAGTCCAGATGTTTGTGCATAGAACATAAGCACACTCGAAAAAAGAGTAAACACATTATGGGGCAACGGCTTCTTAAAAAAAGAATTTGTTTTGGAAAACATCTGTATTTTCGTAAGTATTGTTAAACTCTTTTAATTTAAAAGTTAATCGATCACTACTGAATCAAAATCTTAACAATGTCCTAAGTTATTGCACTGTATAATTCGTCCATTTCATAAGAATCCATTATCATTGCAGTAATTATTGTAAACAAACAGCAAAGGCTATCACTAAATGTACTGGTACTTATAACGAATTTAGATGCTTTTGTAAATAAAAAAGTGACCGTTTTCCCTTAAGCTCTGGCACAAGTCCTTGCATAATAGCAGCGATGGCTGTAACACCTGCTCCATCCGCCACAAGCCGCTCGCGCTCCAGCACCGATATTATTGCTCGTGCTATGTAGACTTCGTCGACGACCAACTACCAACAATTACATCCAATGTAAGCGGCTGCTCGCAGATATGTAATTGTAATCAAAAGTCCAATAGAGACAATGGACAGTTGAAAATAAATCGAATATCCTTTCATTAAAATTTTTGTTTGATAAAACAAAATTTCTTAAATAGTAATGTATAAACTTTAGCAAACGCGATGTCATTACACTAAGCAGAAAATAAGCCTTCAATTATTATGAAGCACATAGATTCTATAAATCAGATTATTCGTATTCTCGACAATTAGACCTGCGCTACAGGCCAGCTTACGATCAGGTATCAGGTATATAGGGATAAAGGGAAATAGCATACCAATATATTATTATGTGGTTTTTTATCGAGCTTGTATAAAACTAGCGACAATGTAGCTGATACTAAGGGTTAGCTGAATCACGTCTTTAGTAAATTTGTTTGAGAGTTACTTACAACATAATGAATGATCATTATCTTTAAAATTGGCATGAAATATTACCATCCTGTCAAGCCTGCCTTGTATTGTTGCAAATGCGTTAACACCGACTGTAGAGACGTCGAGACGATCAGCGAGGCTAGGGACTGTGGGCAGGGTCACGGGACGTCCGGCTTGCAACGCCTTCATCAATTTTGGTACCTTTGCACACTCCGCACCCTATATACAAACATTTCAGTTGCTACTTACTGTACTAAATGATTATTCTGATCACATCTATAAATAAAAGTTATCTTTCTAAGTAATTATTTCATTTAACCTCTGTTACCTAAAGTGGGGTTATATAATAACCTAATTAACTGGAAAATGTATCTCTGTACATTTATAAAGAACTTACAATGAGACTATTTAAATCCATGCGGTTTCGACTTGTCAATGCTATGATTAATTAAAGCCATTAGAGGCAACCAGATAATTAGGCAATTCTGGTAAACGATACTTTATAGTGAGAAATACCATCAGATTGTTAAATGTATTTTATTGTTGAGAGTCGATTGAATATATACAGTCATCTATATAACTCACCCGCCTATGTTAGATTTAAGAGAGATGAAATATAATATGTTTACATAAACCAAACAGGAACATTTAAGTTTCTTGCACGCGACAACAACAGCAGCTAGCAGATCACCGCTTGCCACAGGAACTATCACTGCGTCCGCCTCCGGCAACTGCGTGATGATTTCCAACCCTACAGTCCCCAAACCGGCCATGTTTAGTGGATCGTCAGAACTAAAACAAATATTTATAATGGTTATTTTTATTTGAGGGGTTATCTGTACCCGAACGGCTCGTAAACGCAGTACATTAGTGCTAACTACGCCATAATTCTACATAGTGACTCACCTCGGCATACCATACTTCAAGATTAGCTTGTGTATCTCAGTTATCCATTTACTTGAGGGCTTGCTGTTAGTTTTATTTTTATACTAGCAAGATAAGATACATAACTACTACGGGATACAGTCACTAATGTATTTCTAATCACCCCCTAAAAGGAATTGCCGCGTACGTAATGGAAAGTACAAGAGCAGCAGCGACCGTCAATGGACGAGAATTTATTGATATTGGCCGTCGTTATATTGACCCATTTACATCATATCAGAATGCCTCTAGGTAGGAAGGTGTTTCATCAAGTAGAAGTACCTATATAGGCCAACCCCGAAACGCGACAGACCAAGGTCAGTCACTTTAAATGATGATGTCCAACACTCTCGTGTATATTTTGGAATAAATCAATAATAATAACCTTAGAAGGATTTGCTTGCTATCTTGACGAACCTTTTTAGCATACGCAACCGCATCATCGAGTGTTTCGCCACACAGAATAACATCAGCGCCAAGTTCTGAACATCGGTGTACATGAGCCGGCGGTGTTCGTATTGGTAAAACAACGGTCACCTATTAGCAACGACCAGAGATGGGCAAAATGTAATCTGACACAAAATGTAGTCGTAATTTTAAATTTCTTGCTCTGTAATCAGGACTAAATCCATTTAAAACATTAAGAAATCATTAATGTGTATGCAATCTGGGATTCTGTAGTGCTTAAAACATATATTAATGGTAAAAACGTAAAATGTAATCGTAATCATTTTTATAAATTTGATTACATTTTGCCCATCTATGGCAACGACTATCTATTTAAATCAATTACCTTTATCTATAGTGAGGTGTATGTTTAAATATAAAATAAGACTTTATCTTGTAACGTGGGTTCAATCACAGTAAGGGCTTCAGAAATGTCATATACATTAATGTATTTTTCAACAGGCATTCTTTTTCTTTAAATTCAAACTATTGTGAAATTGTAAATACCTCAAAATTATTATTTTTTTTGTGAAAAAATACTAATATCAACGTGTTTGTCAATTAAGCACATTATAGAATCGTATTTCACTATAAATAAACTTCTAATATTATTCTAATCAATTGACGAAACTAAAATAAAAATTGTATTCATGCATATTGGTATTATTTTACCGGCATGTTTAGTCCTCCACTGTGATAGGCAGCAGCAAAGGCTGTATCACCTTGCGAGGGCACGATAACTCCACGATCGCAGCCATCATCGCCGAATGCTATCAAAGCGTTACGAATTCCACGTTCAGCACAACTGCATAGAAACTTATTTAATAATAATATATTCATGAATTATACAAGTTGTACGACGCGCGAACCTACTTACGTCGTAGCTCTTGTTCATGCAATTGCAATGCAATTAGAATTCCTATCTTAAATAAGTCAATTCTAGTTTTGCTCTGTCTCTGATAATAATTTTAGTTTTTTCCCAAAATACATTACTTTTGGCGATGAAATTCCTTAAAATAGAGTTATTATTCCCTATGATTATTAATAGCGTTCATTCCATAAATGCCTGAAAGCATTGCATGCCCTTGCCATAAATAAGTCTGGAATAAATTCCTTTAATTTCAACAAAAAAAAAATGAACCCTTTATATCAATATCTATTCTATTTTCATGCCATCTATTTTCCATATGAAAGTAATATAATATTTATTATTATTTTATAGTTTTCAAATTCATTATTTAAATCTGCCTACACTGTCCAAATATGCTATGCACGCCACCGATGATTATATACATAGAGCTATACAGTCAGATGATGAACGTTTGGTAATTTTGTATGTGCTCAATGCACATATACATATATGAACTACATTAGCTACACCTTAAAGGGTATTTTTAATTGTACCTACATATACAAACGTAAATGTTAATGTCTTGATAAATGGTAAGCTATACAATAAAAGATAATGTTACTTGAAGGAATACCTTCCAGTATATTGAAGATTTTCACATTTTAAATAAATGTCGTAGTCCATGTATTTGCTAAGTTTTGCTTCCTGAAATAAAACATGAAAAGCTTCGAGAAAAAACCTTATAAACATGAAGACAAATGTATAAAGTCTTAATATACAATTACTTTACGATAGAATATACCAAATTGCTTGTAGCCTAAAATAAATATAGCCGCAGCGAAAAAACAACTTACATCCTACTGCGCAGACATTGCTAAAACTATATCTTTAAGAACGTTTTATGGTACTGTTTATAGTTCAGGGTGGTGGGTGGTGACCTGTCACTGCCGGCACTCGCTCGCGCGATGGTCGCTAGTGACAGGGCATGGCAGGCGGTCCTCTCCTTCACGGAGACAACAATGCAAGTGAAGGAGGCGGCGGAGCGGGATCGGGAGGCAATATCCACCCCCGACAACCCAATCCGCCGCCCAACTCGGACTGGACGCCGGAGGAGGGCCTACGCCAACAGCCTTCCTCCGTGACCCGGATATACGCCGGGCGGCGCGCTTTGAGGGAGTGCGTCGCCCAGATCCTGGCGTGAGCGGTGT
This sequence comes from Automeris io, assembly GCA_036320925.1. Lineage (NCBI taxonomy): Eukaryota > Metazoa > Arthropoda > Insecta > Lepidoptera > Saturniidae > Automeris > Automeris io. The sequence goes on from JAUDJH010000018.1 coordinate 4,465,232, forward strand.
GCGATGTGTTCCCGCACACCGCTCTGATGACAACTTCATAGAGATGAGGGGGAGGTGACTCTCTACACCACTCTCCCCGAAATGTGTTAGGTGTACACGGGGGGCGGCGACTATTTAACCGTCCCCCCGCCTAGTAGGTGAGGCCTGCACAAGGCCGGACGTCTCCGGATGCCGAGGAAGATGGCTCGGCTTTGCCCTTAGCATCCGGCAGACGAGAGAAGGAACACCCCGGTGGTTTTAGTCGGGGCAGGTCCGACACACCGGGGGAGCGGCCCTCACCGCTCCTCTGAAGGTCCGTAGGGATTTCCACCGGGTTAACAAAAAAAAGGGTACTGTTTATAGTTGTTCCATTGCCAACCACTATAAATTAATAACTACGTAAGGGAATAAAGGTCTTAAAAACATTTCAACAATGTCTTGTATGTGTTCTATTATTAAGACACAATATACATTTACAAACTGATTATGATTTGGTACAATACTTACACAAAGTGGGGTATGTATTATGCCTGCTTCGATTCTATCCGCAGCTTCTTTGATTTCATTGAATGATAATATGTGTGGGTGCTCTAAAACTATATTTGAATGATCCTGTAAATTTTTAATTCTATACAAATTTTTTTTATCCGCATGTTAACTAGAATATACATATGTAGTTGCCTCAACACTTGCCGTTTCGATTGTTATAGCCATAGTTACTTTATACTACTTAAACTTTACACTCTACAACTATTTTTCGGCTGCTTGCACTATCAAATTAAATCAAGTTTAGTTTCATAAAACGCTATTAAATTTAAGCGCTTCATTTTAACCACAATTGTTATTAAATTTGACAGTTATTAAAACTAGATAATTTTTCCGTGCAAGACAATAAGCCCAGTTTAACGCTAAATAGCTTTTTATACAAGTTTAAATTAAATTTAATACAAAAAGACAAGACAACACAAGGCTCATATGTTAGTTATACATGTTTAGTAATAGTAAATAATTACCATAAGTAAGAATGTTGACCTATATATTACTTAGAATTTCACATAAATTTTAATCATCTGAGAAAAATATAATTATTAAAAAATTTTCTGGCGTTTGCGCCCTACAAACCCGAAAATGTCAAAATGATATGACATTATGCTATAACAATTAGCTTTATTTACACCAAGAAGTATAATATACAATTTTCATTAACTATAGATAGTATTGGTCTACTTAGTTTAATTTGTTTTATAATAATTATATGAACCAACTTGGTCTGCACTATATTTACTTATGTGATGTTTCAGAAATCTAGATTACTATTAAAGCGACATCAAAATTACCACAAACACAGAGTCACAGCTTTTCAGTAACTCACATCTTGGTTAGGACTAGTGATGAAAATGCCCAGGAATTTTCCCAAAGTGCCCAGCACTTCCGCGAACATTTCGTAAATTCCCGGGAATATTCCCCATACAAGTTTTGGGCACTTTGGGAAAATTCCCGGGCATTTTCATCACTAGTTAGGACTAAGAAGTTCTCTAGCTCTTACTTTTGCTGAGTTGGTGGGCTATGGAATGGTCTTCCAGCGAGTGTGTTCCCATCGTCCTATGATATAGGGTCTTTTAAGCAAAGCATGAAGAGATATTTGTGCAGGCCGACATGATCGCTGCGGCTATTGACGGTTTTTTTGCTTTTGGTAGTCGTCGCTTTTGGACTGCATCATGCGTACTATCAGGTATGGCAAGGTCACTGTGCCATGTCAGGATAAAAAAGAAAACCAACCCATTTTAGTCCACATTTTGTAATCGTCGTTCCACCTTTCCGGGGGACATCCCACATTTCATTTGCTAATTCGCAGTCTGTACACAAATCAGGTATCAGGTTCACACAGGCTCATTTTTCGAAACTCTATGTCTGACTGCGCCTATTTTGCGTGAGTCTCCATATACAGAAAACGAAACAAGCCTAATGATATCAAATACTAACATTTCAAGATATTTGTGATTTTATCCAACCAATTATATTTTTTTATTATTATAGTGACTTGCTATGGCAAGTCTCAATTCAAGATCAGCCCGAGGATGTCCAGCCTCTTTTTCTGTTCAAATTTTTTATAGTTGGCCCTATGATGTCAATATTTTGCTGGGCTACAGGCAACAGAAGACACTTTCTATGAGATATGGTGTCAGTCTATTTGCCACTTTTGGGTGATGAAAAATCTTGTTACTTTTATACCACACAGGTCTGCCTCTTTCTGTGACATTTAGGCAATGCTTTACAAGATCCTGTTACAACAACTTTTTTATTCTCGCAAAGAACAATGAATGCCCACACAAAAAAACAGGTTTAATCAAATGTATAACATTAAAAAATTAGAATGTGCTCTACATTCTGATTTTATAAATTATTTGTTTCCAAAGATAAATTTCAAAAACTTGATCACTCATATTTCAAAATTTACCAAAATCATAGCTGTGTGAGTACACTATGTTAAGTATACTTAAAAGAATTCCAACATAATACCAGGAAAATATAAAAGCAACTATTAATTACCTACAAATTGATGTAATGGAATTTGTAATAAGTATACACTTAGGAAATAGTTTACATGCACAAACCACTTCCTGCAAAAACAACTTTCATTTACAATTATCTCAGTGGATTGCAGATTTATTCACTTTTAAGTTAACTCTGTATAAGCCAGTCATTAACATAGATATAAGTTATTTTTGACAACACTTTATGTAATTACCACTTGAACTTTTTTAAGGCTTATGTATTATTTAAAAAAGATTTTTATTCTACTTAATTTATAGGTTATAGAACATATATTATATTAAATAATTGGAACACAATTGATTTTAATGTTTGAGATATGTGCTTGATTTTTTTAGAGAATATTGCTTTTATTTGCTATAAGTGTTAATATGAAAAGTTACCTAAATTATAATAAGGTGAGTTCTTTTTCAAATATAATGTATACTTCTTACAAGTAAATTAAGAACTATTAACAATATAATAATAGGTCATTATATAAATTAAATGAATAGTTTAACAACTTTGGAGCAAAATTTAAATTTATTATTTTTATACAACTTAAAAAATTCACATATTAATTAATGGCTAAAGCATCATTATGACCCTCTTGCGCTAACTGCACTTGAAGATTCAACAACTTATTTTTCAGTACTACAATTCCCATTAGAACAATGTTTTCTGGTTTCAAAGCTCCAGATGATTCAACATTGAAGAAAAATTTATTCGGTTTAGCTTCCCAATTAAACTCTGCTTCATATTGGTCTTCATCCAACTCAGTATGTTCACTCTTCGGCCATTCATCTGGTTTTGGATACAGAGTGTGTCTCATTATATTGTCAGGGTCATACTCAAAACATACACCTGCAGTTGGGTTCCATTTAGCATGTTCTTTACCAAAACCCTTTTTGGCATAAGCCCGCAGCTTTAATTCTTGACCTTTACGTAGTTTTATGATCAAAATTTCATCTGTCTCACCATAATCAGCTTGGTCTTCATCCCTATGACGTGAGGTCACAGGAACTACCCTGGGGTCACTCGATTTTAAGTCAGCTGTAGTGACGTGCCTTGTTTGGTCATCAGTACATTTAACATCTAACGTGAACTCAACACTGCATTCTGAACAAAAATCAGCGCACATACAATCTCGCGAGTATCGTATTTTATCAACTACATCATCTGATATAAGTGGTATAAGCCCGATGCGGTGTGCCAGGAACTCGTCGCTAAGAACTGTGGAATTTGCTTCCAGTTGTATCCAATCAATGGCCATAGTTGGTGTTTCGGCAATGAAAACTCGTCTCATACTGTTAGCTACACTTAGTTCAGTGTCTTCAACAACAAATTTTACGTTGTCGTCATTTAATTCTGTGATGTGCACCGATGGTTGGTTTGCGTACGGCATTTTGTTAGCAAAGTTTTAAATTACCACAATAAACGCATCTACAGTGACATAAAATATTTAAATAAAGTTGTCACACGCAACATCACAAAATGACAAGTTAAAATAACAACAAAATAAAAGCAAAATCTTATAAACAATTTATCATAATAAAATGTTGGAACGAGTGATTTAGACTTTTTTATTGCATTTTACGGCCCTGGAGTGAAGTTCTTTTGAGCCCATCGTTACTATTTTTAATATTCAGTACTACTAAATCCGTTGTCTTTGATTTACGTCAAAACCAACGACCGAAGCGACGCGCGTTACACCCCACGCTTTCAGAAAATCACCAATTCCCCACAGCATTTTGCAATCTGGGCATCTTGTCGCTGTCCAGACTCATAACACCAGCCTAAATAACAAGAGAAATATTGGTCGTAGACCACAACGATAAATAAGTAATTCTCCGATGGATGAAATAGAAAACAAAACCACTAGCGTTCCAAGCTTGAACGCCAATCACTTTAATATTTCAAGTTGCCTTGTTGCAAGCTTTAGACAGGAAAATATAAAACGGCAAAATAATAATCCAAAATCCTTGTAAAACGGTCAATACAAATACTAAGACTATTTATTAAAATATATTTGATTAAAAAACATATGGATTGAATTTATGATAGTTATCAGCAGCATTAGAAATTGGAACAATATTTGTGAAGTCGTAAATTTTTTATCTGATGTTGACATAAATTAGTGACAAAACACAAAAAAAATCTCGCATCTACAAATTTCCCTAGCTAAAGTTAAATCTCCTAAATTTAAGGATAAAGTTTTTAAGTGGGCATTACTTATAAGTCGTCATTTGTCAAACTAAATAAAAACATTATTGCTACCCAAGGAAGAGGCTACAATCGAAAACCATACAGGCATATTCATTATTATCTTTTTTATCATTTTTGTTATATACTTATAATCTCTTTGATTTTCACTCTTCGTTTCTAATCGTATTCTTGAGTTTTATTCAGCGTTTCTTCTCAATACAGTAGCTTTGGAAACGCTACATCGCAAATATGTTTTTCCTGCTAACCGACGTTCAGATCTACCTATGAAGGTATTAACATTATGCTACTACCAAAATCTATAAGCTCGCTGGCTGAGCAACAAATACAGAATAAAATATCCAATGGGGCGTTTTTTTTTATAACCTGGTGACAAATCCTCATGGACACTAAGGGCTACCCCGGTGCACCGGATTCTACCAGCTTGAAACTATCGGGGAGTTATGGTCTCAGCTGTTAGCTGCTCCTGTTAAACCACATTTGTTCTTCGACTCGCTGAATAACGATACAACATAAATGGTTTCTTATTCGCATCTAAAAACATATAGAACTATTAGCATTATACAAGTTTCGTCGGAAAGGGTATACCAAGCCAAGGCTATTGGTATAGATATCGTATATACTTAAAAAGGAATATAGTAATTTTCCTGAAAGTTGTAATTTATTTTTACATACTCAAAATAAATTATGTCATTTATTCTTAAACTTTGACAACCATACCGACAAGCCACGCCCACTAGGGATGTCGAAAACGAAAAAAAATATCGTTATAACGATGTATCGAAATTTATTAAAATATCAATATCGTCGTCGATATATCAATGGAAAAAAGTCGATATATCAATTAAATGTTAATAAACACGAAAGTATTTTACCAGTATTCCTTTTATTAGTCGAAATTACAAAAATATCAAGATCTAAATGGCTATCTTCTTACTTTAAGGCCTATTTAAGATATCAAACAAAAATAAATAAATGGCGGCAAATGATATACCTTTAAGTTCTTGATATTTTTGTAAATTTTATCTAATAAAAAGGAATACTGGTAAAATACTTTCGTGTTTATTGAGATTTAATCAATTTATCGAAATTTTGTTTTGATATATCGACTCCGATATTGATATTTTAATAAATATTTGTTTTAGCGTTTTTTTTTTGTCATTTTCGACATCTCTAATTTATTATTACCTTAAAACTTCACCAACCAATAGAAAGATCCGTAAGATTTCATAGGTCGAGGACATTTCATAGATCGGTGTCACTACAGACTGGTCATTTTTCCTCTTTGGTGTTAACACTTGTTTTAGATAATAAATTTTGGAAAATAAGTATTGAATATAAAAATTGTTCATTTAAAACGTATCTAAGACACCAAAAAGTTTAGTACATAAAAATTTCAATGATATAGGGAAGTTCGTGCGAACTGAATAGAGTTGTTGTCTATTTCTAGTTATATGCCCATCTACATTAGATATTCATCTTTGGTGGTTCGTTGACACGAAGAAACATATGATTTCTAGGGCTGCCTCTTTATACTTTTAGCACGTAAATCTATAGGTACCTGTATCTCATTAGTTATTCATTTTTGCGAAAAGTTATAGTACACAAGATGTTTGTTTTAATGGCCCCCTTTCTAGGTTTTTCGCTTTATATACCCTTTCCGACTAACCTTGTATATCATTTTATTTAAATGAAAGATTGTTTGAGAGCTCCTATATATACCGCCCTACAGAAAAAAATCGCTTACATGATGTAGGTTAGTAAAAATGTTTCTGAATAGTTTTTCAATATGTACATATCTGTATTCATTTGTACACGGTAATCTCAAAAACGGCATAACCGATTTAAATGTAGTTTTCACTAATGTATTGTGCTTTAAGCATTTAGTGCTAATTTTATTTCCATCAGATCATAAATAAGAAAAAATGTCAGTTTAAAAAAACACGTCGATTTATTGGATAAAGATGGAATAAAATAATTATTCAGATGAATTGAATGTATTGCATAAAACATTATACTTCTAATAAAATTATTACAGAACACTGTGGTGTATACATGGACGGTAAATCATATAAACTATTATTAAGGACTTTTTTCAATGCCATAGAATCCAAAGCAATGATTGTTAAGAATTTAGGATTTTAATGAATACACAAGAACTCGTAATATGCTATGAAATTTAAATAATGTTTTTAAAAAATAGGAAATATTGTGACGCTATGTTTCTTACAAGAGGAGCAGAGATACATTAATATTTGTATCCACTTGTATAATATGACATTCTCAAAGTGACCAGTAGCGCAAGTGATCGTTGTTCTCGCCATAATATACATTTTTTGGTTCAATAAAACGATTTTTATTTTAACTAAAAGTGGCGCCATTTATGGATTTTCTGTAATAACATCATAATGAAGGTGTGTCAGCAGATTTTTTGTAAAACTGCATGAAACCACTCTAAACGATATCTATTGTCGAGTATTGTAAGTTATTAATACTAATTGTGTTCAATATTAGTCTTATTTATACATAGATTTCTGCTCGACATAATAATTATTATAATAAAACTTGCACGTGAGCGAAGTCGCGGGCGTAGTTAATATTTAATTAAAATAATTTAAATTACTCAGTTGATCCACGTAACTTGAAAATACTACGTAGATAGGTATGTTAGGTATCCAAAGTCGATCAGTGGACAGAATTGCAAAGATTAAAATAAATCTTATCATTGACCGTATATAAACTTTAAACTTTATATAACTCTAACATTCGTCAATTAAACGGCGAACAAGTGGACGAGTTATTATAAAATAATTTAAGCAACTTTATCACTTAAGTATTTATTGCATCCCATATTTATAATGGAACGTTACAAGTGTGAACCGTCGGTGAGCCAAATAATTAATAATATGTATTCGTAACGTGTGAGCATATACTTTATTGAGACGATTCACCTTTAACCCTCATTTCATAATTAGGTATGAGTTTATTGATGTCTCCTTAACGATAAGTGACTAAACGATCATTCTTCCGCGGGACTGCCAGATGTCGAATACAAGCAGATAACTGGACACAGTTGACAGTCAATTTAGTAAAATATTTATTAATTAGTATGGTATTTCAGACGATCGAATTCGATCCTATGTGCGACAAAGAAAACCCTCAGAAGATTTCTTTTGAGGATGTTTCTGCTGCGGCCTTTAGGATACAGAGTGAAATCGTGAAAACGCCATGTGTGGTACGTTTATGTTATTTTGATTTCGAAAACATTCAAAGTGTTTAATTTTGATATAATTTATGTACTTAATATTTTGTAGAAATCACATATGTCTACTGTTTTCGGAATGGATATTTACCTGAAAAATGATTTCCTACAACACACAGGAAGGTATGAATTTATTAGATGTTAAAATATTTTACTTTAAATTTTATGACACAAACAAATTTCTTGTGTTATTAACATACCAATATGATTCTATAATAGTATGAAACTAGAAGTATTTGGGTGACATGTGACATGAGTAAACAATAAGAAACAAAACAAGCATCATTCGCAAACAAATACTTAGCACATTTTATCATAAGCAGTAGGTGTTCCGCAGGGACATCATTTGACTTTTTATCTCCTAACGTGCCCGAATTAATTTTCAATCTAATTAGATTTTTTCTATAAAACAGTCTATGCGTGATGGAATTATTTGTATACCTATAAAATAATTATATAAATATCAACGTAGAATCCCAATCATAATTTTTAGTCTTAAAGCGGTAAGGGTAATAGACAATGCCACGTCCTAGCAAAATGTGAGTTGTCGCAGAGTCTACTTCTATCACGTCATGTATTACTGGGTTTTATAGATAAAGTACAGACTTGCTACACACATACTTAATGGCACATACATATTGACATACTTAATGGTAAACAAAAAATTGCAAGAAAACAGGCATGGTATATATTTAACAAAAAGAAGCATGTATACTTGTGTCATGACTTGGAGAACAGAGATCAGCTGCACTACCTGTCAAGTTGTGCACGATAAACATGTGTTAAGTGCAACTTACTCCGAACGAGATACAGCAAGATGATAAATGGTTTGTATCTAATTCAAAGTTTACAAACAAAAGGAGAGTCTATCTGTTGATTATTCATCAATTCCAAAGTACTCGGCCTTATCACAAACCCATGTAAACAGTGATTAAATTTCGTTATTAGAAAAGTTAGGTAGTTCATATTTCATTTAAGTACTTGACATATTTAGTAATAAGAATAAAGCTGAGATTTATAGACAATAAATTTACTTTGTTATGATTTTGTTCAGAAAATAAGTTCGAATTTAAGAAAAAACTTAATATACAATAGGAACTTAAGTATAGCCTATATATTCAGAAAGCCAAACCCAAGTTGAGAAAATGGGTAATTTGCCCTATACTTTGTTAATAAATAAATATTATAATTTGCAATGATTGTGTAAAGTTTGAGCGAAGTTACAGTAGCATTTATAAATCTTAGCCTAATATTCTTAAGTATAAGTAACACATTATCCTTTATTATAACGACTTTTTAAAACTGTATAAATATTATTTATCACGATGTCTTTGTCTACTTTTTTACAGTTTTAAAGAGCGCGGCGCACGAAATGCCCTGCTCCTACTCACAGCGGAAGCTAAAGCCCGCGGTGTGATCTCAGCATCGCTTGGCAATCACTCGCAAGCTCTTAGCTACCACGCCAACAAACTAAACATTGCTGCAACAGTCGTCATGCCGAACGTCGCACCCATTATGAAGATACAGAAATGTCAGTCATACGGAGCGAACGTTATAGTCCATGGGCATGACATGAAAGAAGCTAAGCACCACGCCATGATGTTAGCTAAAGAACGAGAGCTCACATATATCAACGGGTAATATTTTTCTTCTTTATCTTTAATCTTTAGTGAATGTAGAGACATTCTTGTCTACTCTTAACCGCTCTCGCGAGGTTTCGCTGTTTCGTGATATCGACTTGAGCACTTTCTTCTCTTATCTATCATCCGGCCTTTTTTTTTATTCGGTAACCCGGCGGAAATCCCTAACGGATCTCGGGGGGCGGTGAGGGCCGCCCTCCGGTGTGTCGGGCTTGCACCGACTTAAACCCCCGGAGTGTTGCACCTTCCACCTACTGGCATCGAGGCCACGACGGAGGACTCATCCTCAATGACCGGCTGGGCGTGCGACCTTAAGTAGGCCTCTACTCACTTGGGGAAGGGTGGTGTATAGAGCCACCCCGCCCATGCCTCTGTATTGTAGAGTGGCACGCGAGAACACGTCGCACGCCGCTCGCACTCTTGTTTGACGACACAGTCCCTCAAGTGTGCCACCCGGTGCCGCCGCTAGAGTCGGGCGTTCCTGAGGAACGCAGCTCTGCGACGCCCTGTTCATTAGGCCGGCGGGCAGGCTGGGACGACGCTGCCAAAGATGTTTTAGCCAGGGCCTCCCGATCCCGCTCCGCCGCCTCCTTCCTGGCTAATACTTCCTTGGCGAACCGAAGGATCGCTCTCCATGCACCTTCGCTGCCGACCATTAGTGAAAGCAATGTCGGCAGCGAAAGGTCTCCACCCACCACTCTCACCAATCTATCATCCGGCCTACGACATATCTAATCAGCCTTTTTTTGAATTTTTAACTACTATCAATTCAAACCAATTAAGCTGGTTTAAGTTTAAGATGTTGGTCATCTTAGTTCTCAATCGAATTTCCATGTTTCGCTCCCGGTTGCTAAAAGAGATATTAACCGAGATAATGTAATGCTCGAATATGCTTCGCTTCACTTTCCTCGATGAAAGTAGACTTGATTACTTGGGGAAGGTTTCCAAAAGCACCATAACAAATTCTTAATACAGTTTAATAACTGTGGCAGACACGATTAAAGGCTAGAATCTATACTAATATTATAAAGCTGAAGAGTTTGTTTGTTTGTTTGTTTGATCGCGCTAATCTCAGGAACTACTGGTTCGAATTGAAAAATTCTTTTTGAGTTGAATAGACCATTTATCGAGGAAGGCTTTAGGCTATATAACATCACGATGCAATTATTAGGAGCGAAGAAATAATGGAAAATGTGAAAAAAACGGGGAAAATTATTCATCCTTGAGGGCTTCCATTGCGTGCGCTGCAAAAACGGTTCAAGATACCAAAAATATATGTATGAAAGAATTATTCCTCTTGAAATGATCTAAAAAAAATGTCCGCGACAGTATATGTCTATCTTTTAAGATTAAGTCACTAGAACCGTTTTTATGGTAAACAAATTTGGTCGAAATTAATGCATTATTTGTTAAGAGTTGTATCAACGTAATAATATTAATCTTTATCCAAACAAATGTGTTGTTGATTAAGAGTATTCAATTGTGAACAAAATTGTCTTTGACATCACTTAATTTCAATGAACATCTTAGAAGATATTACAAAACCTTATATAGCAAAACAACGTTTGCCGGATCAGCTAGTGTAATAATAATCATATTATTCCAGATATGATCATCCACACATAATGGCAGGTCAGGGCACCGTGGGCCTAGAGATCTTGGAGCAAGTGCCTGGTGTGGACGCAGTGCTAGTGCCAGTGGGCGGTGGCGGTCTACTCGCAGGTGTGGCCACAGCCATGAAACACCTTAAACCACACGTTTTAATATACGTAAGTTTATAATATGGAAATATTGTTGAATTAAAAAACTGCTTTATTGTAGTCGTAAATAAGGTATAAAGTTTAAAATAGGTGAGTTCCAAGACTACAGACATGATCGTCAAACAATGTAAACATTAGAAAATAAACTTCTTTTAGGTTATTTATGTATATAGCAAACATTATTCAAGTTTAGGAATATTTTGCAACAAATTAAACAATACTTATTTATATATTTAAAAAAGAGAATACAATGATTTTGGGGAAATTTTTATTATATTTATTTTGACCTATAACTACTTTTTAAGAGATATTTTTGGTGGTAGGGTGATTGCCCGAACTGGGTCATGATCACAGTACACAATTGTAAAGACCGTCATAGTGACTCGCTTTGGCTTCTCGCGTTTCGGCATCAGCTTGTGTATATCCAGTAACTCATATACCTAGAGACCTTCAGTCATAGTATATTTGGGCCGACATGACGACGGAGACTGTCAACGGATTTTTGTCCTTTGATGGTCGCTTTCGTTGTTGGACTACACTGTACTTACTATCAGGTGCACTATAGTCACTTTGTTGAGACAGAGTGTAAAAAAACAACGTGACAAAAACTACTAAAGTATAAACGTAAGTAGTTAAATATGTCTCGATAAAGAGATATGTAACTTCACATATCTACTGTATTTTATGTTATCCTGTGCTGTTATATTACTCTCAGAGCAAACCGTGTAATGTGAGTACAGTAACCCGAAGCCCTATCACCAGTTTCAACTTTACAGTAGGTACATAAGCCAAAGGTTGCTTGATAAAAAATTAACAAAATTGTGACATATTTTCTTAGCACCGCTACGGCTTATGCTAAATAACGTATTAAAGCTTAGATCATAGATGTGTCTATTAAAATGTATATAGGTGAATAATCCCAGATATATTGGATTAACTAGTCAAAATGTCTGATTAAATAAAGAGTGATTTTGATTAAATGACGATACGGTTGGCGCAGAGATCGAGCTACGACTTCTGTGCTATGAATTGTGAGTTCAAAACAAACACGACAAATATTCGTAAATCTACAAATACTTAGTTGCTCGGAGTCTAAGTGTTAGAACGTATGATATTCATGATTGTAAACGTACCTACGACACAGCAGTAATTTACATATAAAAAAAAATCTAGGAAAATACATCGAATGAAGATAGATTGGATTATCCGTGAAGCAAAGGATAATAAGTGTGGAATATATAATAGGTGGCCTTCATTCTTTTTCTATTTCTAATATAATAAATACCCTAATATATTTCATACTCTACTGCGTCAATCGGCAGACTAGAGATTGATAAAAAAACTTTATATAGCTGTATTTATTTATTATATTCATGGTTTACAAGTTTTTATAAGTAATTATACAAAGATAATTATAAGTAATTAATTAATAAGTAATCGTAAGTACATTTTGTGCCTAATTTTATAGGCAGCAACTGATATTAACATATCATTAATCTATAAAAATTAAGTATTTTTAAATAACACATAGATACGCTACAAGTCTAAAACATTTGTATTTTTTTTTGTAAATGAAGATAAGTTATTAATAACCTGAGCATCTTTATCAAATATGCAACGTTGGGATCGTCACTACGAGGGGCATGTTAATTATACACTGTGATAAGTCACTGTTATAAAAAATATTAGCGCTCACTAATTTCTATTTGTAAACACGACATAATTATAAATCAAAACAAATGATTCATTACAAGATATTATCAGTGCAGAAATATTTCAATATTTTGTAATAGGAGCCTTCATATACATGATTTTACCAATTGCTTGTGATACACATTATAGGGTGTGGAAACAGAAAAGTGCCCCAGCATGAAGAATGCTATAAAGCAAGGCGAACCAGTATGTGTCGATATCCGATCCACTCTAGCCGACGGTTTGGCCGTACCCACTGTTGGGTACAATGCCTTCATAACTGTCAAGCCCATTGTCGATAAAATGGTAAGTAATCGATATAACTGCTGAAATAATAATCACATTATATTTTTTCAGGTTTCATATCTCTATTATGTTCCTAACTGGAGGTAAAATTTTACAACAAAATTTTTATATAATATTAATGATGTTCCTATATCAGTCTAATAAAAATTAGGTACACCTAGATTTTCAATTTGGAAATAAGTCTTTTCTGTAAAGTTCAGCCTACATCTGACCGCTTCTACACGAAGAACCCTAGGTACAAATAAAGCCAAAATCACCTTAATTTTAAATTGACACGGAAAGATAACTACAATGTACCACTAACTGTATATAGTGTGAGCAGAGATGGGCAAAATGTAATTAGATTAATGATTAACGATTACAAAATTTAATTATATCTTTTTTTTGGTCTGTAATTATGATTAACCCTTCAAAACATTCAGGGATCATAAATGTGTATCCGATTGAGGATTCCGTAGTGTTTAAAACATGTATGAGCAAAATGCAAGTTATATTAATGATTAAAAACGCAAAATGTAATCGCGATCGTTTTTCATTAATTTGATTACATTTTGCCCATCTATGAGTATAAGCAAAGAACAACGAGCTCTGAGGCATTAAAAAAGACGCCGTCGTATTATGAGCCACCATAAAGCCTTTTGCCATATCTAATAGACCTTTAAACTGTCATATCAGAATTTCAAGGATTAAAAGCAAATTATGAAGCATGCAATAGTATTTAATAAAATTTGTTATTCATTTATAATGCGATAAACTAAGTGTTGCCTTGGCCTCTTTTAGGATATCGACACTTAATTTTTGAGGTATTATAGTTATTGGATCTAAACATAATATAATACATTCAAAACCGTTAATGGCGACATCGTTTAGAACAATATACCGGTTATATTAACCCAGAACAAAGATCCCGGCAAAAAATAGGACTCCGTATCTCAAAAATATCACCGGTTGTTAAGATTATCTGTTTTTACCGCTAAAAATTAGTAGTCCCTTTGATGCTGTTAAAACAGATTTTGGCTGTATTTACATTGAAACGTTAAATATTTTAAACTGTTCGCATTAACAAAAGATCAATGACCACCAGGACAACGATTACGTCGCGTCGTATGGTAGGTATACGACCTACTACATAACTGTGAAATAGTAGATAACTCTCCTGTTCTATCTGCTTTAATTGTTTTAGTTGTTTTTGCGAGATAACCAAAGAAATAGATTAAATTATAAATACAAATTTTTAGGAAAGTTTGGATTCAAAGACCTCGTTCTAGTTTCTTACTCAGTATTTAGTAATATGATTGCAGTGAATACGTAATAATATCTACTGCACAATAGTAATGACATAGTGACCAAGGGTCGGGCCTCTTTTAAAAGGTCATCATTAAAAATAAATAAGCAATAAGTAGATATATATCCGTGGCAATACGCAATAATTTAAAACAAAAAATATATTGATAAAAGGTTATTTTAGATATCTACATACATTGTTTTGGTTGTTCTTCTTTGCTATTGTTGTCTGTTCTTGTTTTTATTACATTTTTTAAGACATCATACTATTTCAGAATCGAAACTTGCTGAATGTCGTTAAAATTAAGCGAAAGCATTTAAAACTGTAAGAGAAATAGACTAGGGTTGAGAAATTAGAGTATTTGGACGTGCTTAGACAATAAATACATTTCGTGTAATCTAAGCCGTTAAGTAAGATTGAAATGTAAGTCAGTTTGTGAAGGATAATTTTTAGAAGATTTATTTGTGCCTATGGCAAGAGCAACTCGACGGATATGTTAAGTTTTTTGTTCATGGTTTGCCTATGTCCAAAGCAATGCTATAAAGTTATAAACATCACGTTTCGATGGTATAAATTTATATAGTATTGTTACGACGGAACTAGGGTAAACTTTAACCCTAGATTTATTGTTTTCTAGGTGTCACACGACTATGATTTACTATACTAATATAGATTGTCCTGATGTGCTCGTTCGAATAGACTAATTTCTAATCAAATAGCGATAGTAAAAAAACTCAAAGGTATCGCCTCGACCTACACCGGTCGCTCCAATAAACGAGAGTTCGTGACCTGAATATTATTTAGATAGCTGTTATTTGTGGAATTTAAATTCGCGAAAGGTCGATAACCGACGCTCGAACATACGGGCAAAAACATAACGGGTTCATAGATCTCTGAAAAAGCCTCTAGATGTACGACTGAGATACGAACCCAGTATCTTTCACGTTTCCGCGCATTTATGTCGGCTCCTTATCCACTAAGCTATAACAACCACAACAAGACAACATTGTGCCCGAGATATGCGCGAAGTAGATATAGCCACTATTGTATCTCTGCTCACCCCGAAAGAGATATAGCGTGACGAAACAATATTATTATATATAAAACTAGTCATCGATTAGTTTACTAACATTTAACGGTGTAATATATGTAAGTAGTTACATAACTATTAGATAGTATTCACGACGGTGCAAGTGTTTATTAAAAATTTCGTCATTTACGATATTTTTACGCTCGATATTTTGATTATTAGTCATGGACATGATATTTTACGAATCGCATATTAGTCATAAAATAAAATGATGTACCGCATCAGTTACATCCTCTCATAACACCCGTTAAATATCACGAGACCGATAGCATGACTACATATATTAAAGAGACGGCAATAGGACATGATATTTAATGTTAGCTAAGCGAAATTGATTCATATCTTAGTGCTATTAGGCTATGATATAATTATCTAGTGATAATTATACACCAGTGATAAATTTGCGTGATATCCGACGTATTCCAGATAACAGTGAATGAGGACTGGTTAGCGCGAGCCATATTAAGGCTGGTTGAACAGGAGAAGTACGTGGTAGAAGGCGGTGGCGCGGTCACCGTTGCAGCCATTATGGCTGGTCTTACGCCGGAGTTAGCTGGAAAAAAGTAAGTACCTTCGCGCATACTAAGTAGGTATTGCACAGGTTGGTAGATGGCCCAGCTTCACCGGATGCAACCCGTATCTACTTATTTTGATTTGGAAACGTCACCTAAGTTGAAGTCGGCCAGGATCCTAATATTTTAAAATTATAACATGATTCTTTAGAGGCTTCTCATTACATATTTAAAAAATTGAGCACGAAGTTATAATATGTAAATTGCACAGAAATTACTGAGCCGATGCTGATAAGACTTTTAAAGTTTCAAAACATTATTTAAAACAATAAAAACATACCGATGTATAAAAATGTACACTTATTTATGAATTAAATAATATCGACAAGCTTCCTCCTATTTGTAATATTTAATGAATATGTTTTGCTATTTAAAACAAATCAATAAAGATATGTTTATTAAAGGATTAATAAATGCTAAGAAAGCAATAAATGTAGTGGCGTCACCTTTCTGTCTACTCCAATAGGGAATCTGTGTTATGATAAATAAATAGAATAAAGGTTTATTTCATATAATTTCAGGGTAGTCTGTATATTGTCTGGAGGAAACATAGATACGACTATTTTGGGTCGATGTTTGGAACGCGGGCTTGCGGCAGAGCAACGTCTGGTTAAGTTCAAGGTGACAGTGAGTGACCGTCCAGGCGGCATCGCCGAGCTCTGTAAACTGATAGCGCACATGGGTGTCTCAATAAAAGACATCATACAGGAACGTGCTTGGGTGCACGGTGATATATTTAGTGTACGGGTAAGTCGCCATTTTCATATCTTTTATTTCGTTATAATCTATGTTATAATGTTCTAAGGCAGTAAAACACCATATTTCAATCACTGATACGTATATTGCACTAATTCTTATGAATAAACAATATAATTAAATAAAAATATCAAATAATAAGAGAGCTTCGTATGCAACAAGGCGTACGGTCGAACGAGAGAAATCACATAAATTCTCCCTCCTACCGTCCACCGCGGCCGGTGCGCAAGCGATCCGTATAAACATTATGGCGTCCGCGAGAGTGGGCCAGAGGAGTGAGTCCACGCTACAATGTTATATAAAATATTGTTATGATCATTACAATCATTTGATTAGTTAACGGTAAGTATTTGACGATTACCTGTATATGAATAATGACCCTGAATATTTAATTCAAATAAACCATGGTATTTTGTTAGCCCATCATAAAAGGAGTCGTTCTGAACAATGAAACCAGCAAAATATACTTTACGAAAATACTTCGCTGGAAAGTAGTAAATAGCCTAATATTGTCAATATTAAATCATATTTATTATTCATATCGAATTGTAATTTTAAAATTATATATGTGCTTTTCACAGGTGAAAGTGGTGTGTGAAACTAGAGGACCTGAGCACATGGATGAATTGCGAACAATGATCGCCAGTACATACAGAGAGTGGGAATTTGCTCGTGAATACGACGGGCGCAGGGGAAGCACTGACTCTTTAGATGATGTTTCACATTAAATACGATACTAATCGATCACAGGGAATAGGATAAGCGAAGTCGAAAATATAAGCTTATATATTTTATTAATCTGTGATAGAAAATTGTAATCTACTTGTTATTTTCTATACAAGTAAACTGTTGCTTAGACGAGGCCAAAGTATCTAGACAAGGAATGGGCTATTTACAATTTAAGCGCACTATAAAGGCACTTAACTCCTTGATTTGCATTCATGGTTAGATATAGGTAAAAGTTTATAACAAAAAGGAATAAAAATATACTTTTATAATATTTTCCATGACTGTTTTATTTCATTAGCTTGATGACATGCTTGGAACATTTTAATTAGGGATGTAACGGAGGCAGTTTTATCGGAACCGAAGTCGGAGTCGGAGTTTTTAAATTTGATTTATCGGAGTCGGAGGCAATGTCAGTCACAAGTGACGGCAGAATAAAATAGTTTTATTAAGGGACAAATAAAAACATTATTCAGTGAACCTTTTTAATTAGAAAGTGATAAATTTATAAATACACAGACAATAAAAATTGCTGTTTCTTATTAACATTTTCATAGTACTGTGAGAAAGCGATTACCTGAGCTACTGGTCGCGTAGTCCACGACATTTAAGCACAAAGTGGATAAAACCACTATTGTATGTCTGCTCACATAGCGTGATAGCGTGAAGATATGTTATTTATTATATCTTAAATTTGATCCCATTTTAATGTGGTGCAGGATTGATACATGTCTTCGAAAGTATAAGCCAGAACTTTTGAATTGACAACAGCATAATCCATTTCCCTCTACATCTCCCTCGTGTGTAGAAAGATGTTGAGAATCGAGACTGTTTCCAAGCGTATATCAGGTTTTTTTTTTTGATAGCCCGGGGGATATTGTTGACGGACCTCAGGGAGCTTTTTGGTTGTCGGAATTGCACCGACTAAAACCCCCGGGGTCACACAGCGCTCTCGCCTGGATAAGTTGGGCGGCACGCTCCCTCAAGCGCATCGCCGACGTAAATCAAGTTGGGTCAACACAACCCAACACAACACAACACAACACAACACAACACAACACAACACAACACAACAAAACACAACACAACACAACACAACCGAACACAACACAACCTAACTTGGGCAAATAAAAGCTGTTGTTCACAAAGTGTTGGATATATCAGAAACCGTTATCCTCCAGTGAACATTGTCCAGTGAACAAATTAAATCAAATTTGCTGCAGGGTTGTTTTTGTGTTAATTTCTATTTTACTTAATTTAATGTAAATGTAAAATAAAAAAACCTTTAGTAATAAATTTAAATGTACATGTTGTTTTAAATTTAATAATTTAATCATATTTTTTTTATCTAAATTTTAAAAATGTCTTCTAAAATTAAATAGCACTGATTGTTTGATTAATTGATATTATGTTTCAACAACAAATAAAGTAAAATCAAATGAATTGACTGCAACAGTGGTGGTGACCTCCGATGTATACCTCCGATTAAAAAGTTTCGGAACCGAAGTCGGAACCGAAGGTGTAATAACGATCGGAAGTTCCGACTTATCGGAGTCGGAGTCGAAGCGCCGTAACATCCCTGATTTTAATGCCCGTAAAAGGACTGGCCCGTAGCTTTGGTGGTAAAAATAATAACTATAAAATAAAATTTCTGTTTCTGTCAATATTTCTCATATAACTAAACGTATAACTTAATAAGCTACTACATTATCTTAGCTACAGTATCACATTTTTGGGCCTACAACGAGGTAGTTCCTATGCAATGCTAGTTAAGTACGTTGAAATACACCAGTACCAGTAGTACAACACCACAGAACACAACAATATATTATATTCTATTCCTATATATATATATATATATATATATATATATATATATATATATATATATATATATTATATATAGGAATAAACGAAACACAGGATGACCCGTAAGTCAACTTCCAAAGCTAATAGATAGCTTATAAGTTGAAAGAGGAACAGTAGCTCTATAGCTTACTTTACATAGAATTCCCCGATTTCAGCGCGTCTAAGAGATATTTGGAAAATTCATTTTTTTAGGAAATCATGAATTACTTTCAATTTAAGACTTTTCTAAAAATTCACAAATTTTTAAGATCTAAATTATAATTATAACTATGTTTTGAGAGAAATTATTAGTATTATAAAATATTTTTTCATCACTTAAATCATCGTATTCGTGAAGATATTAGGTCCTTACATATGAAATTGGCGTTTTTCGTACTGGCCACTTTTCACTTTATCTCTTTCGCACGCGTAATTTTGTCATGGTTCTATACTGGTTTTGGTCTGTGCTATTTTCATTTATAACTGTTAAATCACCAGTGATTTCCACATTATCCTCATTTCTTACAATTACAATGAATCTAGGTAATAAGTATTATTCATGAGAACAAATACCCAGCAGCACAAATATGGGAATAATATTAGGTCCTTACATATGAAATTGGCGTTTTTCGTACTGACCACTTTAATCACAAATTTCTCCTCTTTGGTAAGGAATTCCAAATTCAAATTTGTACAGCTATAGACTCATGTATTTGTGCTTCGATGATCGTCATTCATTTGTTTTTTTCTTCTGTTTTTTTCTGTTTGTGTCACTCATTTTACAAAGTGGAAAACTTAAAATATCGCATTATTTACGAGTACGAGTTCCGCCGTGGCACTAGTGCTGCGGAAACAACTCGAAGGGTGAATGTGTATGGCGGTCGTGTTGAAAAAGAAAACACAGTTCGTTTTTGGTTCCAACGTTTTCGTTCTGGAAATTTCGACCTGCAGAACAAGCCCCGTGGACGGCCTGAGACTCAAGTTGATAATGAAGAGTTGAAGGCTATTGTGGAAGCGGATCCATCGCAAACCACGTCCGAGTTAGCTGCAGGTTGCGATGTTAGTGATAAAACTGTTTTAATTCACTTGAAGCAAATTGGGAAGATTAAAAAGCTTGAAAGGTGGGTACCTCACGAATTGACTGAAGCAAAACGGTAAACGCGCGTCGACTGCTGCGTTACATTACTAAACCGGCACAATAATGAAGGTATTTTAAACCGAATCATTACCTGTGATGAAAA
This sequence comes from Automeris io, assembly GCA_036320925.1. NCBI lineage: Eukaryota > Metazoa > Arthropoda > Insecta > Lepidoptera > Saturniidae > Automeris > Automeris io. The sequence goes on from JAUDJH010000018.1 coordinate 4,486,144, forward strand.
ATGGGTTCTTTACGATAATCGGAAGCGCTCAGCGCAATGGTTGGATCCTGGCCAGCCAGCCAAATCCTGCCCCAAGCGAAAATTAACCCCAAAAAAGTTACTTGTAAGCGTTTGGTGGACTAGTGCCGGTATTGTTCATTACAGTTTTCTCAAATCTGGCCAGACTATTACGGCTGATGTCTATTGTCAGCAATTGCAAACCATGGTGGAAAAGCTAGCGGCTAAACAACCTAGGCTGGTCAATCGCTCCACGCCACTGCTGCTTCACGACAACGCTAGACCACACACTGCGCAACAGACGGCTACTAAATTAGAAGAGCTTCAATTGGAGAGTCTAAGACATCTTCCGTACTGCCCGGACCTTGCTCCAACAGATTACCATTTTTTTCGAAATTTGGATAACTTCTTGAAAGGGAAAAAATTCAACTCCGATGGGGCAGTCCAAATCGCCTTCAAAGATTTTATTAATTCCCGTCCGAGTGGTTTTTTTTAGTAAAGAGATCAATGATCTACCTATGAGATGGCAAAAGTACATAGAAAATAATGGTTTATACTTTGATTAATTAAATATATTATATTAAAAAATATTCGACTTTTTGTTCCTCCCATACAAAACGCCAATTTCATATGTAAGGACCTAATATAAGCAAAAATTGCTATTATCAATTTAAAAATTTAATATAGTTCAAAAGACTATATCTTTAAAAAATGTATGGTACTCGGTATGTCTCGTTATTTATAAAACTCCATCTAAACACACTGGAATTGGGGAATTCTATTTACAGTAAGTTATAGAGCTACCGTTCCTCTGTCAGCCCTTTAACTTTGGACGTTGACATACGATTCATCTTGTATATATTTTAATGATAAAAACCTTCAATAAAACTTGTATAAGATGCGTTTATCACCTTTTTATCCATCTTTAACGTATGTGACGTATGAAAAAGAACATAAAAACAAGATAAAGCTTAAGTTGTCAGTGTACCGGAATCAAAAATCTTAAATTATCATGTTAATTTCTACATAAGTATACATTTCTCGAATAAATAATATTTATGATAATGTTTATAAGAATATAAATAAAATTTTATAAATTGGTTAAAAATGGATAACGTGAGTACAAAATAACAAACAGATACATATGTCAACGGGGTATAATGTTTAAGAATACAGTTTTCATGTTGTGTTTTGAATTTTTCCGTGGTTTGCTTTCTACAGAGCGTAGAATTTGATGAAAATTGTGACCCAAATAATCCAAAAAAAGTGAAAGCTGATGAGATAATAGCAGCTGCCCGTCGTGTAGTTGGAGCCGTCGTGCGCACGCCATGCCCGGTAACATACATTTTATAAAAATAAATACAATTTTTTTTGTATCGTTCCTCTATTATAATAAAGTCTAGAGTGTTTGTTTATGTTAAGCTAGACATCGCACAGACACTACAGAGCCGATTTTTGATAAACTAACGTAGCTTTATTATAAAGTATAATAATAATATTTATTACTTTGTAGTAATATTTCAATTAAAAAGTACAAGTCTCAGTTAACTCAAAATGGAATACTGAATTAACTAAATACATAATTTCCAATATAAAAAAAAACTCTAGCCAGTAAGCCTTCTTTGGAGTTTAATTACATGTAATTTACCTGAATTAAAATTTTGTTCAAATATTTTTCGTATACAGTTCTAGCTATGTACACTATCCATTGCTTCCACTCCGACGCAGCCTTGAGTTTCTTTCGGTGCTTCTTCTCAAGGTAGTTGCTTCCGAAACGCTATTAGATCTCCGTTAGGTTTCGTATTTTGGCTTGCGGCCCAAGTCGAGGTTCGTACCCACAAGGGTGCCCTTGAGTTGCCACCCAACTCAAAAATTTGTCGGCTAAGCACCTCAATGTTCGCCCTTTCGCACGGTTTAGATGTGAAGGTCTGTCCCGGCTACAACGTAGTGTCCTGTTTGAAAAAAAAATAGCCATTGCTTACACAAATTCTGCAAGTATAACTGTATTTAATATAATTAAAACCAGTTTTTAAATTTTTCATTACAGAAAGCTAATATGTCCGATAAACTTGGAATGGAAATATATATGAAACACGAATTTTTACAATACACGGGAAGGTATGAAACTATTTGTAACAAGCCTTGTGAATATCTCATTTCCATAATACTGTACAGTTACTACATACTTCCAAGTTTGGCATCACGTTACAGAACGTAAAAAAACATATAGTTTTTTTTACTTGATCTAATGTTATCAAGTAAATGAAGATAAAAACAAAATAAAATTATCTAAGTAGTTTTTCCGTTATTTTTAAAGTTATGTAAGAATCCCTATTTAGGCCATTTTGGAACTTTGTAAAACCAATTCGTAAAATGCAAAAGAGTGTTATTAATAACTATTATAACGTTCAAAAGCAGTAAAACACCGTATTTCACCACTAAATACATTTATTGTACGAAAAACTTAGAATAAGCATTCAAAAACTACATAAAATAAGTAATAATATAGCAAGTTAGTTTTATTTATGAAAGGCGCAGCGATCACCAAACGTCACACGAAATCCATCTACCGTCCACCGCGGCCGGTGCGCAAACGATCTCTATAAACATAACTGCGTCCGCAAGAGTGGGCCGTCTGCCGCTCACGCTACACTATTATTATCACTATTATAATGAACTTGTAGAAATCACCTTGACATTTTGAAAATCCTACTACAAATCTCCGTATGTATTTTGGTGAAACGGCACATAATAAATATTAGGTCCTTACATATGAAATTGGCGTTTTTCGTACTGGCCACTTTAATCACAAATTTCTCCTCTTTGGTAAGGAATTCCAAATTCACATTTGTACAGCTATAGACTCATGTATTTGTGCTTCGATGATCGTCATTCATTTGTTTTTTTCTTCTGTTTTTTTCTGTTTGCGTCACTCATTTTACAAAATGGAAAACTTAAAATATCGCATTATTTACGAGTACGAGTTCCGCCGTGGCACTAGTGCTGCGGAAACAGCTCGAAGGGTGAATGATGTGTATGGCGGTCGTGTTGCAAAAGAAAACACAGTTCGTTTTTGGTTCCAACGTTTTCGTTCTGGAAATTTCGACCTGCAGAACAAGCCCCGTGGACGGCCTGAGACTCAAGTTGATAATGAAGAGTTGAAGGCTATTGTGGAAGCGGATCCATCGCAAACCACGTCCGAGTTAGCTGCAGGCTGCGATGTTAGTGATAAAACTGTTTTAATTCACTTGAAGCAAATTGGGAAGATTAAAAAGCTTGAAAGGTGGGTACCTCACGAATTGACTGAAGCAAACCGGCAAACGCGCGTCGACTGCTGCGTTACATTACTAAACCGGCACAATAATGAAGGTATTTTAAACCGAATCATTACCTGTGATGAAAAATTGGTTCTTTACGATAATCGGAAGCGCTCAGCGCAATGGTTGGATCCTGGCCAGCCAGCCAAATCCTGCCCCAAGCGAAAATTAACCCCAAAAAAGTTACTTGTAAGCGTTTGGTGGACTAGTGCCGGTATTGTTCATTACAGTTTTCTCAAATCTGGCCAGACTATTACGGCTGATGTCTATTGTCAGCAATTGCAAACCATGATGGAAAAGCTAGCGGCTAACAACCTAGGCTGGTCAATCGCTCCACGCCACTGCTGCTTCACGACAACGCTAGACCACACACTGCGCAACAGACGGCTACTAAATTAGAAGAGCTTCAATTGGAAAGTCTAAGACATCCTCCGTACTCCCCGGACCTTGCTCCAACAGATTACCATTTTTTTCGAAATTTGGATAACTTCTTGCAATGGAAAAAATTCAACTCCGATGGGGCAGTCCAAATCGCCTTCAAAGATTTTATTGATTCCCGTCCGACTGGTTTTTTTAGTAAAGGGATCGATGAACTACCTATGAGATGGCAAAAGTGCATAGAAAATAATGGTTCATACTTTGATTAATTAAATATATTATATTAAAAAATATTCGACTTTTTGTTCCTCCCATACAAAACGCCAATTTCATATGTAAGGACCTAATATATTAAGATTTATCATTTAGAACGAAAGTCATTAAAAATTGCAGTGTTATGACGACTTTGCAGACATACAACTTCTGGAAAACTACTTATAATATATGAACGTTTGTTATTCTTTAATTATAGCTACTTGTAAAGAAATTATATGAGTATATTATAAAGTTGAAATCTGTTAAATAATATATATATATATATATATATATATATATATATATATATATATATTTTATTAAAAAAGTAAAGTTTTTTATTAAATTGGTATTAAATTATTTACTCGTTTAATAGCTTCAAAGAACGTGGAGTTCGTAATACATTACTTCAACTAACTGATGAACAAAAGAAAAATGGTGTCATCTGCGCATCGTCTGGCAACCACGGCAGTGCTATGAGCTACCACGCTAGTCAAATGGGCATATTTTGTATTGTGGTCATGCCTGTTCTCTCAGCCATTGCTAAAATAAGTAGATGTGAACAATACGGCGCGAAAACAATACTCTATGGAAATAGCGTTGTGGAGGCGAAGGCACACGCCATGTCGATCTGCAAAGAAAAAAAAATGATTTATATAAATGGGTAAATACCTGTGGTATAACAAAATATACATTCATAATAACAATATAGGTAACATTATTTTTTTAACCCGGGGGAAAATCCTGTATAGAATCATCACGGCCACTGTGAAGACAGTACCCCAGTGTGTCAGACTCCTACTGACTAAAACCCCCTGGCGTATCATTCCGATCACTCCACCAAAGCCTAGGAATTCAGATTCGTCCAGAGGCCTTGGGAGCGAACAGCCTCTTTTGGGTTCATCTCTGGGAGATGTGAGTGTAAAAGCCCACCCCTCTAAACCTTTCTCATGGGTAGCGCGCCGGATATATCGCGCTGCCTCCCTCTCATCCGAGCAGCAGACTCCCTGAAGTGTACTGCCCGGCTAAGCGCGAGTAACATAATCTAGATTCATGTAACTTTTGTATAGCTTTCTACTTCGTTTATTACAATCCTTAGTAAGCATATATTGACTAGATTTTTTGTAGTTACACCTAAAGATTGTCTAGATCCAACCTAGATCCTAGTTGGCAACCAGCGGCCCGTAAGCCACTACGGTGCGGCCAGCGCAAGAGCGGTTCACAGAACGCCGCACTCCAGGCAATAAATTAAAAACACTAAAAAAAAAATTAGTTTCTATTTCATTGTTTTGTGTGCGCGGAAGCCGGAAATTCAGTTCAAGCGATAACAGTTAGTAAAATGAGAGTAACTATAAATATGATTAAAATTAGTTTTATCTAAAAAATTGTGTTTATTAGATGAAATGTGGCTCGCACCAATATATTCATAATATATATTTGTGGCCCTTATATAAAAAAAGGTTGCCGACCCATGGTCTAGATTAAAACTGAGAAAATTTACTTAAAGAATAAAATTATAAAAAATACAAATACTTACTACATTTATAGAAAATCTAATAAAGAGTAGGTATTAGAGATAAGTAGGTACTCAATAGGATTATTTTAATGTGCAGGTACGATCACCCACATATCATCGCAGGCCAAGGGACAGTAGGTGTCGAGGTGCTTGAACAAGTACCTGATGTGGATGCAATACTCGTTCCTTGTGGAGGTGGTAGTTTACTTGCCGGAATAACTATCGTTGTTAAGCATCTCAAACCTGATACTGAAATATATGTAATTAATAATTTTTTTATAGCTAATACTAAACTATAATTGACATAATTAGTAATAATAGTGAAAAGTAATAGGTATTACGTTAATATTTTAGGGTATCGAAACTGATAAAACGTGCAGTATGGCAGAAGCTCTTAGAAAAAACGAACGCGTTATGATAAACATCGACTCGACTATAGCTGATGGCCTCGCTGTTAGCTTGGTGGGGGTGAACACATTCTATAACCTTAAAGGAGTTGTAGATAAGATGGTATACTTTGTTCGACATAATTTAAAAAGTTACTCACTATTCTTTACATTAAATTAAAAAAATATTTTAGATTGTAGTAAAGGAAGATTGGGTTGCTCGAGCTATAATGCACATAGTTGAAGAAGAAAAGCTTGTCGTCGAAGGCTCGGGCGCTACTGGTATAGCATCTATTATGGCGGGCCTTCTACCCAATCTCAAAGGGAAAAAGTATGTTTACCTAAAATCATAATAAATAAATATTATATAATTACGCTATAATCATTTTGGGGTCTGCATCTACTCATATTATAATAATATGTTATCATAATATTATTTATTTGAACGAAAAACAAATATCAAAGTAATATCTCCCGACAGGGTCGTTTGTATTATGACTGGAGGTAACATAGACACGACAATATTAGCACGCGCCTTAGAGCGAGGGATGGCTGCTGAAGGGCGCCTCATCAAGTTCAAGGTAACGGTGTGTGATCGACCTGGAGGCATAGCCGAATTGTGCACAATACTCGCAGGACTAGGAGTGACATTGAGGGACTGCGTACCAGAAAGAGCTTGGGTGAAAGGAGATGTTTTCAGTACACAGGTAATGCCTATATGCTTATACATATATACTGCGACCAAATTACGTGCCTCAACTAGACATTGTAGAACATTGAAAATAATTTTAAAATTATTTCCTAGCATCTAAATATAGTCCTAACATCTAAATGTATTTCCTAACATTAAATTCAATTTCAAAATTCATAATTTTATGAAATATTTTGTTGCTACACACGAATAATACCTAAACTTAAACAACCAAAACATTTATAACTAAAATGCTAGGTATGTATAAGTTATAATAGCAAAATAAAAATAATAAATTGATTTATTTTTAAATCCAGTTAAAAATGATCGTCGAAACAAGAGGATGGGATCACACAAAAGACTTAATAAATATAATCAAGAAGAATTACAAAAATTACTTCTTCCAAGACATATCTGAAATCACTGATAAACCAGCAGGCAGTCGCCGTGGACCCTGCCTAGCTCCAAATCCTGTTTGCATGCAGAAATAAATCAGAAACAATATCAAAACCTGGTTTCCAATAATATGCAATAACAACAAATTATCATGAGTAGTTATTTTATCTTTTTTTAATATTATTAAAATTGATTTACCCGTTCGTTTAATGTTTTCTTTTTTGTTTTATTTTGATTGTTTTTGAAAGACAAAATCAGGCGTTTTAATTAAATTTTTATACACTACTATTTAATCGATTTTAACAGAGCTTTCAAAGCTTATACATACGTATTTTCCAGTTTGAAATATGGGCTCTGTTTGGCCACTTTTGTTTTAACAGAGACAGTGGTTTAGTAAACCAAATGCGAACATAACTGAACATGAATCCATTCATGACCGAGGTTATTATAAACGGGAACATATTTATTGCATCTACATTAATACAAGTTTTATTTTAAAATATTTTTACAAAACGTTTTAACTTATTTTAAATAAAGGCAATAACAATCCTATGGCTACTAATCAGTAACTTAAATAACTTAAAAGTAACATACTGGTATGTTAATATAACTACTAGCCATCAGCCCTGGTGATGGAGCGAGTATGGAGTATAGCGGCTAGGACTTGTTAAAGTATCCCAGGCACAATGGAGCTCGACCAAGCTAGGCCAAGATCATCTCGGCATTTCGTTGTTGCAGATTTCGTTTTTTCGACAACGGCAACCTCGCGCATCCAACTACCCAATTGCTTTCAAATAGGTAGTAAACCACATCGTCGTATTAAGTAAAATCTTATTGAAATAAATACATAGACAAAGTCTGGTACATCACCAGGAACATCATAAATAACAGGCGTATTCTGACATAAAATATCAAATATATTCAGTTACCCAACAAATTTTTCAAATATTTTTGTTAATTTTACCCAATGCTAAAGCAAAGGTTTCTTTCAAAAATAAATTATCTTGTATTTTACAATGCCTAAGCCAAGGCACGAATCAATTGAAACTAGTTTTGAGAAGCCAAACATGGGTGAATCTCCTGCTGTCTTAGCTAAGCGTTTTGAGAAGCCAAACATGGGTGAATCTCCTGCTGTCTTAGCTAAGCGTAATTTTGTTAAGCCTAATCTATGGTGTCCAGTAAGAAACTTTTATGTACTTAACTAGGTATTTCTTTTTTATTAGGATCTACGTATCCAAAAAAGTTAAAGATGCAGCCGAGCAGACACTGTTAGAATTCGAATCGACCTTTTATAATTAGGTTGACTGTTAAAACGCACTTCAGTTTCTAGCAGTCTCTGATCCGCTGCAGCGATACAGCTCCGGCTGCCGTGGAATGGTACCTTAGAAGCAGTTACTGTCGTCTTTGAGTAACTGTAACGCAACTGGAATCGTTCAAGTTCGCGTTCATGCCAGCTGACAGCGCTGCGCAATTACCTACATTGAATACCTTTTCATATAAATGCATAAATATAGAGAGGTATATTGGATTCTGACAGCCGCTACTGGTTTACCGCTGACAAGCAACGATTGCCAGAAATCGAATCTTACCTTTAACCAGTATCACATCCTTATGTGAAAAGATATAAATAAGAAATTATATTTCCCCTTCATCTCTTATAATATTACTCCTATAACTCCTATAATATTAATCCTATAACGAATTTCCCCTTCATATTACATGCAACCATGCATCTCTATGTAATGGAAAAGAATTTGAAGGACAGACAGCCGGAACATTTTTTTAAGGGCTTTGCCATTTTGGCATGTCAGCCCCATTGTGCCCAATACGGTGAAATACACCTCAGTTCTGAGAGAGTCGCTGATGAGTCAGTGCTACCATATCCACCAACAATTTCATAGCATTCTCTGTCGGATCACATAGGATGCCGTGAAAGGCACCTACCGAAACAATATGGAACTATAATATGATAATGATATGCGCTCAGTTTCAGAATCACCTTTTAAATTTTAAGACGCTATTAAACACTGATGGATCATCAACTGCATATAAATGTATGATTAATTGGTGTTTAAAAAGGTCTTAAAATTTAAAAGGCGATTCGGAAACTGGACGTTAATCGCACAAATAAAGCTTGATTTCATTTCATAGAAGCGAGAGGTAAAATATTAATTATAATAGTATTATAAGTAATATATAATATACAGGGTTATAGGTAACTAACGCACGGCCTCTTAAGGGTGGCTTTGATTTATCAAGACTGACAACTTTTGTTGTACGACTTTTTCTAATTCAATTACTTTTTTCCCATACAAAAAAAATAAAAATCAGATTTGCAGTTCTGAACTTTTTAACTCTTCGTAAGGCGACGATCGCAAAACGATTATTTAATGTTTTATTTTGATTCTAGTTTGTTTTAATAGTGTATTAGTACGTCAATCAATAAACATTTATTTTCACTATTTAACTAAATATGGAAATTTACGTTCAAATAATTGTTATAAGCGACTTTGTAAAATAAACAAGGTATAGGGTTAATAAACTTTCTGCTACACGATCCTTAACGCTGCGTAGCAACGTAACTGCGCACGACTGCATAGCACCAGCTGATTGGATACCTACGCCAGATCGAATGAAAGTTGGAATATAGAGCTAACGATGACTAGATATTCACACTAAAACTAAAAAAAAAATCTAACGATGTATTAGGTTTTGGCAAAAGTCGTACAACAAAAGTTGTCAGTCTTGATAAATCAAAGCCACCCTTAAGAGGCCGTGCGTTAGTTACCTATAACCCTATATACTTATTGTAGGTATTTTAGTAGTATAAATAATCACGTATTTATTATTTTAGATACAAGATATTGAATTTGATTCGTGTTGCGATGCGGATAATCCAAAAGTAGTTACATACAAAGATATTGTTAAAGCATATTCTAAAATAAGGAAAGAAATACAGAAAACTCCGCTAGTGGTATGGAATTTCAAAATTGAGTGATTCAGTGTTAATTTATTTAACTCAAATTAATATTAGTAATATGAACATTTTTTAGAGATCTAAATGTTGCGTTGAATTGGACATCGAGCTGAATTACAAGTACGAAATCTTTCATCTTACGGGAAGGTGGGAATAAAGAATAAAATAATAGTACATACATATATTTTGTACTGCATTTCATTACTCAGATTTATACATAATTAAATAAATTACATCTTACATTTACTTTACATTTTAGTTACCATGAACGTGCAGCACTATACTCTTTAAAAATGTTGAGCGACGAAAAACGTAAAGGTGGAGTAATAACTGCTTCGACGGGAAACTGGGCTATGGTAAATGTCAAGATTTTGTATTACTTTTATTATTTATATCTCAACTATATAATTGTAAAAAAAGCGGAATCTATACATTAAAGGTTTTTAAAAGCTGTATGAAATGTGATAGAATTTTTCGAAGCTTCCGAATAAGAAACAACATTTTTTTTGCTTTTTATTGGTTCTCATCACACTGAAAATACTGAACTGATTTCACCAAAATATTTACAATAGAACCTACAAACCTAATACTGTAATACTTAAAATCAGTTACATATTCGGTCGTGTAAAAGCGGAGATGCATCTTGACCATTATATCTTGTCAAAAGAATATAAAAGCCACCATGTATTTTTGATATTTAAGAATAAATTTGAGGTCTTGCGGACTGGAAATGATTAAATATGCTGTAATTATGATCTTTTAATTGAATAATAAAACCTTATATAAAGTCTCTAAACGAAGCCAGGTACTCTAGCTAATAAAATATAATAAAATTTAAAAATAAATATTTGTTGACGCATATTATTTCTTGTAACAGGCGTTGGCACACCATGGAAATCGTTTACATATTCCAGTTATGGTTGTACTGCCCACTCAAACCTTGCCAAGCGTTGTAGAGAAATGTAAAGATTTTAATGCCACAGTGATTTTGTTTGGAACAAATCTTGCCGAAGCAAAAAGAAAAGCATTTGTCTTAATATCAGAAGGTGCGTCTTGCACTTACATCAATGGGTAAATATAGTCCATTCGTATAATTAATTATTCCTGTAAATATAAGATCGGACCAGAAAGTTCAGTTAATGTAAAGCTGTCAAATGCCTCCCAAGTTAACAATGGTTGTCACATATGAATAAGGTAAGTTAAACAAAATATTTATTCGTATACTAGTTCATTGTGTCCAATATTATTATTTTTAAATTACTTATTCTAAATATTGTATATTTTTGTTTTTTGATAATATGTGATTTTAATATGCTGTAATAAATTGTAAATCTATTTATTTTTAAATAACTTTAGAGAAACAGTCCTATGGTCACACCTATAATATATCGATTTGACAGTATTGCCACAGAGAGAAAAATAATCGAACAAACAGACAAGCTTTAGTAACTTACAGAGCTTATGAAAGGAACATTTTTTTTATATATTTACAATACTATATTATATCGCAAGTTTTAATTGTTTATAGTCCAATGCGTTAGTAAAAAAATTGATCCTATCATTAGAAATCTAAATTCCGAATGGCAACCAAATCCCACCAATAAATTAACCGCCATTTTTAATTTAATTTTTTTGTCGACATCTCCGCCATTTTTTTTTATTGGCTATACAAATAAGTTGTAAAGAATAGTTATAGCAAATAAAATCTCTTCCGGGCAGTAGACTTGAGGGAGTCTGTTGCCCGAATGATAGGGAGGCGGTGCACGGTGTCCAGCGCTCCGCCTGGGAGAGAGGTTTTGGAGGGGTGGGCTTTAATTCTTCTTGTTCGAGGCCTCTTGTTCCCTGGATGTCCGGATGAATTTGGTTTCCCAGGCCCGGGTGGAGCAATCAGAGGGACACCCCGGGAGTTTTTAGTCAGTAGGAGTTTGACACATCGAGGTCACTGCCCTCACAGCGTCCCTGATGGTCCTATGTAGGATTTTCCCCCGCGATACAAAAAAATAAAAATAAATAAAATCTATTCCTAAATTTTCTTAGACTACTTATTATTTCCTAAAATTGGATAAAAACAAGATGAATTGATTATAATAATTATAGATTATAAACAACATTTTCTTTTCTTATAACTTAAAAAAATTATATAGTAGTATGAAAGTAGTAGGAACTAATGTTATAGAGAATTAAATTTACAACAAAATTTTATATTAAAAAAAAACACTATAGCGGAAATTTAGATAAAAACTTAAATTAAACTCAAATTAAACTTTAAACTCAATTAAAAATAAATAGTTATCTTTAGGAGATACATGTAATCATATCTTATATCACGCTTCGACAAATACAATAAAATGATATTTAATGTGGAACGAAAATTATTACCGCATGCTTTGCCACTGTTTGTCCACTTGCTGAGCTAACTTAGGCCGTCTTCGACGTGTATGTGACAGGCAGCCAGTAGACACGCACAAATAAACTACTTGCTTATAGTAATGCTATCATTTGGCAACTCAGTGGGAAGCGAATACTCTGTACGATATTTACTAACTTGCTTCTAGTGAACAAGGAAAACTTGATATTGTGAAACTCTAAAATATAATTTATTTTATATTATAATTATGACATAAGAAGGTACAATACTATTTTTAGTTATGATCACCCAGACGTAATAGCGGGCGCCGGATCCATCGGCATTGAAATATTAGAACAGTTACCGCAAACACAGGCGATTCTAGTACCGGTAGGTGGAGGAGCACTAATTGCAGGTGTTGCTGCCGCTGTAAAACAATTAAAACCAGGCGTTCTTGTCTATGTATGTTTACCTATTAATCTTTGAAACTAATAGGAAATATAATTTTCATCTGCATTAACTGACTTAAGTCTCCCATTCACAAATAAATTTAACGTTTCGGTTTTTTGACTGGATATTTGTTGATGTCCGGGACAGACTTTCACAACTAAGCCGGGCGAGAGGGCGAACACTGAGGTGCTCATCTGGCAAATTTATGAGTTGTATGGCAATGCAAGAGCACCCTTGTGGGTACGAACCTTGACTTGGATCGCCAGCGATAATACCAAACCTAACGGTGATCTACTAGCGTTTTGGAAACCACTACCTTGAGAAGAAACGCCGACAGCAACTCAAGGCTGCGTTGGAGTGGAGTTAACATTTCGGTGTACGTATGTACTGTACACCGTATGTAATGAAAATAAATTTTAAAAAATGATGGAAAATGTCACAGCCAATAGGCTTAATTAATAAATTAAGTTTTCCGTGACTCATTTTCCAAACTTAGTATCTATATACAATTTGTTTAATGATTTTAATACACTGGTGGATTTAAATACAGGGTGTGCAATCGGATAAATGTTGCTGCTTCTTTAAAGCTATGGAAAATGAGAGGCCATTTCGAACGTCAGTAGAACGTTGCCTCGCGGAATCGCTCGCGGTGCCAACAGCTGGATGTAACTCTTTTCATACAGCGAGATCTCTTATTGATAAATTGGTAATATTTTTTATACACTTAAGTACATTAGAAATAATAGCTGTAGTCTTAAAAAAGCCATGTCCAACCAGTTTTAATTGTAAAAGTACCACATTGGATTTTTAGTATATTCAAAACATTTTAGGGAGTCGAAGCTGCTCGCGTCCATAGGCTTTACCCTAGTTTCCCTACACGTGACTCCTGGGTGGTGCTAAACGAGCAGCAGCGAGGTGGTATGGCGCCGGTGCCCGTCTGGATCGCGACCAGAGTACATGGGTGTAAAGCCCGTCATGTTGACCAGTTTCGGCTTGTCGCGTTTCAGGATCACCTTGTGTATATCCAGTAGCTTATATACCTAGAGACCTTCAGTCGTGGTATATGTGGGCCGATATGACGATGTAGATCTATGGATTTTCATCCTTTCATAGTCGCTTTCGTTTTTGGACTACACTGTACTTACCATCAGGTACTCTGTAGTCACTATGTCGAGTCAGTGTAAAAAAAAACAAGCACGAGAGAAATCGACGTTTTTGAAAAAATTAAACTCTAACTAAGAGATCTTTAAAATTTTATAATAGTACTAGATACAACAACAATCAATTATATAGGATTTTATATGAATAATTTACATTTATTTTCTCAAGGTATTAGTCGATGATGATCGAATTGCAAGGGCTATCTTACATCTTATGGAAGAAGAGAAATTAATCGCAGAAGGTGCTGGAGCATCGGCGTTAGGAGCTCTGCTTACAGCACCAGACATTCTACCCGAACTTCGAGGGAAAACGTAAGTTTCTCAAGTAGAAGAACTTAAAACATACGAATCATAAAACGTTAAATTAATATTGGTGTATTTTAGGGTCGTGTGCGTAGTCACCGGCGGTAACATTGACAGTGTTATTTTACCCCGTTGTCTAGAGAGAGCAAAAGCAATTGAAGGTCGAATAATCAAATTCACAGTAAGATTGAATACTAAAATATTTTATTTAGAACGGTCTTAATAAAAATTCAGTATCGTAAGTTTTAATATGGCTGGCTGTGGTGGTCTAGTGGATAAGGAACCTGTATCCAGGCGCGGCGACGCGAACGGTCACATGCTCGCATCCGAGCACAGTCCTCTGAGTTTTCCAGATTACGAATTTAGGCAGCACATACTTACCCGTGAAGGGAACCATCGTGAGACAACCCACATGGCATTTAATAAAAATGATTTTTAATTCATTTATTTATTTTTATTATTTATTAATTTGATTACGGAATTATAGTCAAAATTTGTCAATTAATTACCTGCCTCGATTTTTTTATAGCCACATTTATGCTCTCTACAGAATACTTAGAAATCATAGAACCTGTACTACAAACATACATCTTCACTATTAAGTAACGCAGGTATAGGTAGGATTAATTATTCGTTTCGAACGTAGCAATTGTCACTTCATGGTAAATGTAACAGAAATTTCTTTATTCAAGGTATCCCTTCCTATTGATGACTTACATGTATGGCTACGGATCTTAAAAGTTATCGCTAATTCCGGATGTAATTTATTAAAATTTTACAAAGATGAAGCCTGGCTATCAGAGGATTACTTTGACACAATTTTTGTGAGACACTTTTTTTTTATTTTGTTTAATTATCTCATTGCCTTATCATGGTAAATTAGTAGTCAATACATCTTTATTCATTCCGACATTGTTTACTTTCCCCACTAACAGAAAACCAATGTTATTTTTCCAAGTATTTTTCATTAAATTTTTATTTTCAGCTGACATTAATTTGTGAAACTCGTAATCTGGCTCATTCCTGTAAGTTGAAACACATTTTAGAAAGGCTTTTTCCAAATAAATGTGAATTTCTAGAAGAACCGTTTAGTCCTATAAAAACATGTATATGTTTACCAAAAAAAATTGATTTTTTTTAGACTGTTATTTAATAAATGAAGTAATTTCCTTTTCCCTGTTTTATTTAAAGTAAAATCCTCCCTATATAATGGTAAAAATATTTAAAACATTGATTAAATTCTGAAGAACAACCAGTAATAACTTCCAGATATTCTATTTGTTCGTATCAGTGACGTGTTAATTTTCCTATCTACGTGCATCACGCAGAATTTACTGGACCGATCTCCAATAAAATGAACTTGCCTGTTTTAAGACAAAACGAAGCTTATCGTTAGATACATTGCTTGCGGCCGATATCCTTGTCCGGTTTTAAGCATTGGCAAAAGTTTCATATTGTAGTGTCGGTCTGATAAAGTAATTTGTAGTCAACCTACCAACGACGCTGAAGGATCAAGACCTGGTCGCGGCAAATCTTTCAGCGATAAGCAGGTTAGTTTGTTGTGAGTAATTAATGTGTAGCTATTTTTTTTCAAAAATACCAGACACATATAGCTTTTTACTTCAGAAAAAACTCTCGCGATTGATTGGTCGATCGAGATAGAACTTTTGAGCATCCCTGGACTAAACTATATATACCATGGTGTGCTGTAATTTTTGACTAGTTTTATAATAGAATAAAATATAATAGTGAACATCTCTTTTTAATTAATTTTTTTGTATTACTATCCTGGTTTCTACTGTACCCAGATAGGTACTTACCTACAACTTTTAAAACAAAACTACTTTATAAACTTAAATGTAATAACAGCAAATAACATTGTAGCAATTTCCTTCTATTTCTTTTGAGTGGGAATTGAGCCCACGAACAGTAAAGGCACATTTCGAATTCTACAGTACACTTGAAGGTGTCTGCTGCCCGGATGAGGGGGATGCGGCGTGCAGTAAAAAGGAAGCTAAGTATATAGCTATGAGAAGGAAAGAGGTAGCCTAAACAGGCCGTTCGCTTCCCAGGCGTCTGGAAGAATCTGGATCCCCAGGCCCAGATGGAGTGATTGGAAGGACACCCCGGGGGTTTTTAGTCAGTAGGACTCTGACATACCGGGGGCACAGCACTCACAGCGGCCTAGATAGTCCTATGTTGGATTTTCCCCAGGACACTATCCAACACCGAATTCTAGCAGTAATTGCGCGGCAGCTGCATTCGTATTTCGAAATGTGCCTGGAGCATACTAATGAAATAATGATGTAATAAAACTCCATTCATTTTGTTTAATAGAAGATTATTATATCTTTTTAAGTCTCTTCCTCTTTCCTTATCATAAAAATAAAACATACTCTTTGAATAAAGCTGGAATGTCAAAAATATTACTTCAATCATGAAATCAGTTGCAAAAATTTTTAGTGAAAAATAGAAATAAATATTTATAACCACAGCACAATGTCTCGACGTAACGTAAGTGTTTTACAAATATTATAGTGGTATTTATATATTTTACAATGATGCTACTGTCAATGATGATTATGATTTAGGGCGATTTTGACGAATACTGTGATCCAGACAACCCACGCACAATCAAACATAACGAGGTGATAGATGCAGCAGAACGAATTAGACCTTATATAGTTAAAACACCTTGCACAGTGAGTATAAATTACACATTTACTATGATTTTAAAGTTTATACACGCATAAAATAAACCTGTATTAATCTATTGCTAGACATAGTCTCTCAAAGCCCACCACATAGCCTCATCGTCAGCGCTTGTTACTTAACCGTTACCGGCCACTTTGCGTATGCCACAAATGGGAAAAATGTAATCTGATTAATGATTAACGATTACAAAATGTAGTCGTAATTTTAATTTTGTTGCTCTGCAATCATTATTATATCCCTTCAAAACATTAAGGAGCCATAAATGTGTATGCAATTGAGGATTCCGTAGTATTTAAAACATAGATGAGGCATAGATGGGCGTAATCATGGCTACTTTTAATCAGATTACTTTTAATCAAGATTACACGAGTAATCATTAATCTAGATTACAGTAATCATTAATATAATCATGATTATTTTAACGATTACTTTTGAGTTCTGGCTGAGAAAGAGAGCGATTTAAATACTCCCGACCCCGAATATCCGTCTCGGTAAGCGAATCATAATCATTATAAGGGTCTTTGCAGTTGTGTACTGTGGTCACGAGTCACGACATTGTTCGGCCAATAAACCTACCAACTCATAGTAACTCGCTTCGACCTGATTACATTCAGGACCATTTTTGTGTTTTCAGCCGTTTGAGTTGGTAGGTTAATTGCCGAAATTGGGTCGTGGTACCATAGTAAACCAGTGCAAAGACTGGCATAGTGACTTGCTTCGACCTGACTACTTTCAGGATCAGTTCATGCTCGGTGGGCATTAAGTAAATCCAACCAAATCTAGCTAGTCATAGATGCTTTTACTATTGTTCTGTGTGATTCCTGGACTATTAGAAGTGATTATCAAACTACCGCCCATATTTTACTGAAATATCGGCTCTTACCCGATAATCCACGCCCGCCTTCGAGATGGAGAATACTTCTGATAATGGCCAAAGACTTTGTGTGCAATCCTTTAAGTTAAAGTTAAATTTTCAAAACAGAAAAATAAAATAACTATTTTTTTACTTTTATTACTCATTAAATAATAATATATAATAATAATATTATATGTATAATTTGGTAAACAAAAAAGTGTTTTTAGTGAGATAAAAATGGCGCGTGCTCGTATGTCGATTTGCCTTTTTTTTCTGAGTACTATATTCTTTAGTCTTTAAGAAATTGAATGTCAAACGCGAAAAAAAAATGAAGTGAACTGTGAAAGTAAATGTTTCTTGGTAACTATGTATGTGTCCCGTTTATTTATTGTAAGAATCAAAGTTATTAGGTAGAATGTCAGCTATCCGGAAAAAAAAACAGATCGATATCTCAACTTTACTTATGAGTTAAAATTCAAAATACGATACGAACGTGTGCGGCAGTTCGGTTTACATCAAAGACGAAACCGAGTCAGTAGAGAGGGACGGATGACCAAGATAGGTGATGTTGCGCTCTGCGCTGTAGAAGCTTGTGTAAATTTGAGAAAATGATATCTTGTTTTGATCAATTAAAATTTTGCGCTATCTTGCTCTATCTCTCTATCTGCATCTTGAAGGCGGGCGTGGATTATCGGGTTGGAGACGGTATTTCAGTAAAATATGTGCGGTAGTTTGATAATCACTTCTAATAGTCCAGGAATCACTCGGAACTATAGTAAAAGCATCTATGATTAGCTAGATTTCGTTGGATTTACTTAATGTTCACCGAGCACGAACTGATCCTGAAAGTAGTCAGGTCGAAGCGAGTCACTATGCCGGTCTTTGCACTATTGCACTGCGGTCACGACCTTGTTCGGGTAATCGCCCTAACACCTAACTATGTGGTGGTACTCAGTTCGCCAGTTTAGCTAGTAGTAGTCGTATACTGTAAATAAAAAAAGGCGAGCGCCGCTCTGCTGTCGGCAGCACATTTTACGTATCAAACAGAAAAGTAATCATGATTAATCGTAATCCGATTACAGATTAATAATCCTTAATCACCAAAAAATTACTACTTTTTTGATTAATTTCGCTAAACATTAATCATGATTAACGATTACAAAATGTAACCGTAATCGTTAATCTTTAATCTAATTACAGTTTGCCCATCCCTGAGATGAGCAAAGCGCAGTCATATTAATGACTAGCTGATCCGACAAACGTTGTTTTGATATATAAGTTATTGTAATATCTTTTAAGATGTTCATTGAAATTAAGTAATGTCAAACACACACATTGTTCACAATTAAATACTCTTAATCAGCAACACATTTATTTGGATAAAGATTAATATTATTACGTTGATACAATTCTTAACAAATAATGCATTAATTTCGACCAAATTTGATTACCATAAAAACGGTTCTAGTGAGTTAATCTTAAAAGATAGACATATACTGTCGCGGACATTTTTTTAGATCATTTCAAAAGGAATAATTCTTTCATACATATATTTTTGGTATATTGAACCGTTTTCGCAGCGCATCCAATGGAAGCACTCAATGATGAATAATTTTCCCCGTTTTTTTTTTACATTTTCCATTATTTCTTCGCTCCTAATAGTTGCATCGTGATGTTATATAGCCTAAAGCCTTCCTCGATAAATGGTCTATTTAACACAAAAAGAATTTTTCAATTCGATACAGTAGTTCCTGAGATTAGCGCGTTCAAATAAACAAACAAACAAACTCTTCAGCTTTATAATATTAGTATAGATGAAAAACGCAAAATCTAATCGTAATCATTTTTCGGTAATCTGATTACATTTTGCCCATCTATGGCGTATACTATTGTCGCTCAACCGCAAGTCATCTCAAACTTCGTTTGCAAAGTTTCTCCACCAAACACACGTCTACTCTATCGGTTATCAATTCTTTGACAAATATAAAAGATCACTGCCCCATAGCTTGTCAATCTTGAAAAGGGACTCTGTAGCTCTAAGCCTTTGGGCATGTCAGATCGTGTCGAGACAATACAACGTAATCTGAAAATAATAGGTATAGAAACGGTATACTTAATGTAATATTACACGACGTCACGAATTTATATTATAATATGTATGATGCATGTTCTATTTTTTTAAGATGGCTCTTCACCAACGGGAGTTCGGGATGAATTTATATTATAAATTAGAGATTTTACAGAAAACTGGATGGTAAATAAACTACATTATAGTAGCAGTTTATTACTCTTAAATTAATTAATTTATATATTTAATTTTATTTTATTTAAATTTTCTTCATATTTAATTAACGACACTTTTCTGAACCCGTTTTGTGAATATACATATCCATGTAAGATTTATCTGTAATTTATATGACAATGCTTTCTCTCACAGTTTTAAAGAAAGGGGGTCTGTGAACGTGCTAGAACTACTGCCGCCTGATAAAAAGAAACTTGGCGTAGTAGTAGCATCCTTAGGCAACGACGCAGTGGGAATATGCTACCATGCCTCTAGACTTAACATACCGACTGTGGTAGTGATGCCAACTTTCATCGGTCTCATTAAAATACAACAATGCTACAGTCTAGGGGCAAAGGTCGTTTTACAGGGAAATAATTTAATGGAATGTCAGAGATATGCTCGCGCAATTGCCAGAGATCGAGGTCTTACATATATCAATGGGTGAGTTATTTTTACAAGATGTCTATTATGTAGACAACAAAACTAAACCAATTCAATATTTTTTCGGTAAATAATATAGGTATACAAAAGTATCGTCTAGAAATATTTTTATACATCGATAACTCCTTTTTCACAATGGAACCAGTCCAAACTACATATTTGTAGAAGATATTTTGAAATACTAATAGTACTTATTATCATATAATCATCTCCGAGCACTCGCAATCTTCCTGTATTTAAAAGGAATCCGGTATTATTTATAATACTACTAGCTGTCCCGCCAGACCTTGTCCTGCCCTATTTCTCTAAAACAAAGTCACATTGTTTTTTTTTTTTATGTTAATAGCTTCCCCATCAGATTTCATTCTGCCAAAACTTATTGGCCTGTCGGCTGTTTTTTGAAAATTGTTTGAAGGAACCTGGCCTTAATGCTATATGTATAAAAATTGACAAATATTGACATTAATATTTATACGTCACTCATTTGTTTTGCCTTCCCGAAACCTGTCCACTAACACTTGAACTTTATGGTGTGGTATTAAAGTTCAAAATGACGTATAACGAATTTTTTGTATGAGAATACAGAAAAGTGTTATTTTAAGACAGTTGCAGGGAATTTTTAAAATTTTTCTCTCCGTAATAACCTTCCTCAGACTTCATCAAACACAACAAAAAAAAAATCAGCCAAATCGGTTCAGCCGTTCTCGAGTTTCGCGCTTATCAAGACATTTTGCGATTCATTTTTATATTATAGATAAACTTCACTTTCAAAGAACAGCGGAATATGAACCCATTCAAACTACTTAGTTCATTTAAATCGATTCAATTACTAATATTCTGATACAGACGTGACCATCCCCATATTCTGACGGGTTATGGAAGTTTGGCCCTTGAGATCATAGAGCAGGTACCGAACGTGGATGCCATTTTAGTATCAGTAGGCAGTGGTGGACTCATAGCTGCAATTGCTACTGTAATCAAACACTTCAAGCCTTCCTGTCTGGTATACGTAAGTCTAAACTCAAAAAACAAT
The DNA here is from genome assembly GCA_036320925.1 of Automeris io. NCBI lineage: Eukaryota > Metazoa > Arthropoda > Insecta > Lepidoptera > Saturniidae > Automeris > Automeris io. The sequence goes on from JAUDJH010000018.1 coordinate 4,507,646, forward strand.
TGCTGTAATTAATTCAATATCTCCAGCAGCTATCTAGACTTAAAATGCATTTTCGTTTGTTTAGGGTGTCCAACCAGAAAGTATGCCAGGCTTCTTTAAGTCATTAGAGGAGAATACATTGTTGACGACCCCAATAGATTCTACGTTAGCTGACGCAATATCAGTACCCAATATAGGTGTTAACGCTTTTCACAATGCGCAGCCTCTCATTGATAAAATGGTAAAAAAAAAATATAATTATGTATAAGCATTGACATTTGTAAATATTATTCCCATATTTGTGCTGCTGGGTATTTGTTCTCATGAATAATACGTATTACCCAGATTCATTGTAATTGTAAGAAATGAGGGTAATGTGGAAATCACTGGTGATTTAACAGTTATAAATGAAAATAGCACAGACCAAAACCAGGATAGAACCATGACAAAATTACGCGTGTGAAAGAGATAAAGCTAATTCTCATATAACAATCACATTCCCTGTTATAATACTTCACATGCTTAATTGCTAACTAACTAAATTAAAATGCTAACATTGATAATAATTTTTCTTCCTTTAAATAATAGCTTCTCGTGAACGAAGATTGGATTTCACGGTCTATGTTATACCTTACGGAAAAAGAAAAATATGTGGTGGAAGCAGCTGGAGCTTGTACATTAGCGGCGATTGTTGGAAATCTTGTGCCCGAGTTTAAATTAAAGAAGTTAGTAATTATAGTGTAATTAATATATTAACTTTGATAATACAATAGTTATATAAGTAGTAAATTTTCCGTTTCCCTACGCCGCACAGTGGTTCAGGACGGTCGAATTCCTGGCCAAAACTCGAAAAGTGAGAATAATAATTTCAAAATTTTCAATTTTAGGTTTTTGGGGTCGCTGATTACAAATCTTATGTGAAAATTATGAAATTTTAGAGAAATAACTTCATCGATCCGAAAATTTGTACCATTAGGTTTTTGAGATCGCTGATTACGAATTTGATACTAGATTCATGAGATTTGAAATTCCAAAATGAAAAACAATTTTGTAGAATAGGTAATTACATTTTTGTTTTATCTTGCGTACATAATTGCTGCAGCGTGGGACCCAGAAGCACGAAAATTCATTTCCGTTGCGAATGCCAATTCCTTTGACCTCCAAGACTTTTCGGCGCTTACTCCGTTCGCTGGATGATGAAAAGTGCAATGAAGGTCTTCCACATTTGTGCCTTTTATCTGATCCTGATGTATCAAAATTAGGATTAGGTACGTCCCTGTTTTTGAAATCCGCATTCTACAACAAATCGCAATAACGTCAGCTCAAAAGTGAAAAAAAAACGTTTAAATGAAAAATTACAATGGTATAAGAAATAGTAAAATAGACAAACCGCGATAGTAACGTCCTGGTCAACCCATTCTTCATGATTGGCGTAAAAGCACTTCAAAATTCTATGGCTATCCTGCCATTTTTTCTTTATCGCCAATAGGAGATTCCTTAAAAATGCTCTTACGTCAGTTAAAATTGCGAAAGGACATCCTTGCGATTCGGTAAAATATTTTTCCATAACCTCCATTTGCGTGTCAAATTTCGAGCTTCATTTATTACGTAGGGCCAAGAATATTTCTCTGCGTGTATAAATTATTTCTTTGCATGTATGTCCTGTTGAAATTTAAAAAGTTGTATATATATTGTTATATGCAACCCTACAGACATAAACAATAGATTGAAAAACTATATTACTATGTTCTACAAACTGTGTTCATTGTCCACGAACAATGTTTGAAATAATATTTTTAAACATATTTCGATATGTTTGTAAAATAGGTCCTTACGGTTGGAATTTTATTTAAAACGATGCTACACCGTTGCAATAGTATACCGTACTTATCTACGAAAAACCCTCTATACCTGGGTCCTTTCAAGTTTCAGATACAGAAAGTTGAGCGGAGAGTATCGCCACTACTCACAATGCGAAATGCGCACGACAGCGTGCACGGTAATACTAAAATCGTTATTATTCAAAATGGGCAACTTTCGAGCAGCTAATTTTTGAAAATTTCATCAATATATAGTTCAACAAATATGTCTATGTCAATCCTAGCGTTAAAATGTGTTAATTTTTTTTTGTTTCGATACAAATCTATTTTTAAGGAAGCGAATGAATGTGATAATCACGACTGCATTTAGCGTAACGTTTCATAAATAACAACGAACATTTTCAAACATTGAAGTTTATAAAAAGTTTCTACATACCTTTATAAACATTTTCCATTTTAGAAAATTGGAATCGGACGTGTCGTTGTAAAATTATTTATGATTTTCTATAGCAGTGTATAACTGGGCACTGAAGCGTCGCGCGTGTATTCTCACGATATGCAACTTACGACTGATGCAGGAAAGCAGGTTTGCAATATTGTGACCTCTGCTTGTGCGATCCGAATCCCCGAAACCCTCCTCTACAAGAATCCATTTCAAAAACATCGATTTTTCAACCTTCATTTTCCGACTTTTGGCCAGGGACACGCCCTTTTTGAACTACCGTGCGCCGCTGGGGATGGAGAATAATGAAAGACATTTATAACGACATAGAAAAATTGCGGTCTATCCTGAGTGCTCACCCCGGCAATACTATGAGATAATAAATCATGTTTGTAAGCATAGATGGGCAAAATGTAATCAGATTAATGAAAATTATTAACGATTACATTTTACGTTTTTTACCATTCATATGACTGTATTTTGCTCATTTATGTTTTAAACACTACGAAATCCCAGATTGTATACGCATTTATGATTTCTTAATGTTTAAATGGATTTAATCATGATCACAGAGCAAGAAAATTAAAATTACGACTACATTTTGTAATCGTTCATCATTAATCAGATTACATATTTCCCATCTCTGTTTGTAAGGATGTAGAGTAGGTGTAATCCGCTTTATAAGCGTTCGCTGATATAGTGATGAAAGATGTTTGTAAGAATATTGAAAAATATCAATCCATTCTTCTTTATTTACTTACTTGAATACTTACTTGAAGCACCAAATAGTTGAATGATGTCTAAATTTTATGTTGCAGTGTTGTTTGTATATTGAGCGGTGGAAATGCTGGTACTATTGCGTTTACCCGTTCTTTAGATAGGGGCCTGTCTGTTGAAGGACGCTTAATAAAATTTAAAGTAAGTCCTATTTCTTAAATGTTTTTGTGAAACGCTTGCTAATGTAGGTATTATGAATTCAAATAGGCAGCAGTTACCTTTTTCAATAAATATATGTTTAATGTGACTAATAGATCTAAATGTACTGACGCTAACCGCGTATAGAATCCCTAAGAAGCTGCGTTTGTACCCGAGTTATAGGTCTCATCTATAGTCTATTGATGTAAAGCTCATCATAGCGTCTCGCTTTGACTCACTGTCATTATGCTCACGTGTCTCTTTAAACGACTTCAAAAAGAAAACGTTCTATATTTTACTATATATATATATATATATATATATTTATGTATGTTCACCGACTACTCCGCTATTTATGGACGTATTTGGATAATTTTTATTTTAGGTTATATCATGAAGTTGCTAAAAATGTTATATGGTGAAGATGTGATGAAGGTATTCAGAGACATAGGTTAAATATTCTTAAATTGACAACGGCAAAATGTCTCGTTTCCCTATATATCTCTTACCGATCTTGACGATTATTTTTGTCCTGAAAAGGTTCAATACACCAAGGATATTTTAGATTTAATATTGTGATGATTTTATAAAACAAATTCAGCTGGCTTCAAAAACTAATTAAATTATTATTTACATAAATCTACCAATTAGTGAATTAAATGACACAAATGTTACTGATATTGGTATATTAATGAATCAGTATAAATTTTGAAGTCAGTACTTTGTAATATTTTGCGTAACTAGGCACTGACTTCAAAGACGATAAAGTTATATTGATATACCAATATATGGTAAATCACTTTTAAGTCATTTAATTTACTAATTGATAACTCAGTAAATAATAATCCTAAGATTATTTACTTTTTGATGTCACTTGAATTTTTTTTTTATAAAAATGTTTTTTAATCCTTTGTTAGCAAAGACACGAATACAGCCCACCTAATGGTAAGTGGTTACTGCTGCCTATCGACAAGTACAACACAAATATTATTGTTATTACCTTGCCGATCGTGGTACAGTTATCACTGATGTTTGCCTGCCACTGTTACCATTAGATGCTACTGTATTGTGTAGTAATATTGTACTGACAATAAAAAAGTGCGCGTGCAGCACTATACATATAATAGGATTAAAAGTTCTGAAATAGAACAACAATACTTCAGCTGCAAATATGTAGTCTGAGGCGTACATCTACAAGTTGCGTATTGGCGACACAATGTTTTCCTACTGTTTTGTGCTGTAGCTCTTTTTGCCTCTACGTCAGGGATGTTACGGAGCTTCGACTCCGACTCCGATAAGTCGGAACTTCTGATTGATATTACACCTTCGGTTCCGACTTCGGTTCCGAAACTTTTTAATCGGAAGTATTCATCGGAGGTCACCACCACTGTTGTAGTCAATTTATTTGATTTCATTTTATATGTAATCAAACAATCAGTATTACTTAATTTAAAGATCTCATTTTTAAAAGTGTAGATTAATAAATATGATTAAAATTATTAAATTTAGAACTAAATGTACATTTTAATTTATTACTAAAAGATTTTTTTATATTTTACATTTACATTAAATTAAATTAAATAGAAATTAACACAAAAACAACCCTGGAGCAAATTTGATTTAATTTGTGCATTCTTAATAGAAAAATGTTAATAAAAAACACAGCAATATTTATTTTCATTGTCTGTGTAAGTGTAAATTTATCACTTTCTAATTAAAAAGGTTCACTGAATAATATTTTTTTTACTGGCTCGACATAGTGACTACAGAGTACATGATGGTAAGTACAGTGTAGTCCAAAAACGAAAATCAAAGAATGAAAATCCATTCATTTCATAGTCTACATCGTCATGTCGGCCTACATATACCACGACTGAAGGTCTCTAGGTATATGAGCTACTGGATATACACAAGCTGATCCCGAAATGCGACAAGCTGAAACTGGTCACTATGACGGGCTTTACACCCATGTACTGTGGTCGCGATCCAGACGGGCACCGACGCCCTACCACCTCGCTGCTGCTCGTTTTGCACCACCCAGGAGTCACGTGTAGGGATACTAGGGTAAAGCCTACGGACGCGAGCAGCTTCGACTCCCAAAAACCCTTATTTGTCCCTTAATAAAACTATTTTATTCTGCCGTCACTTGTGACTGACATTGCCTCCGACTCCGATAAATCAAATTTAAAAACTCCGACACCGACTTCGGTTCCGATAAAACTGCCTCCGTTACATCCGTACTCTACGTGAAGTTGGAACATTTAACTCCCTTTAGTTCTACATAATATTTTTCTTCTTTTTCATGTCACTTTAGTGACATTTCGTTCCACTTTAAGTGGTGTCCTTAAATTTTACTGTCAATATGCGTTCACTTATCGATTATTGAATAGCCTCCTAGGAAGTTTTACTTAAAAATATTATATAATCATTAAACATAATTAAATATAAACAGGTGGGTATTAAAGATAATCCAATAGAGAAGACACAACTGTTAAAAATACTCGCCGCCGGAGGTTTTAACATAGTCCATCAATTTCACGATCGTGTGTGGGTAGAAAATGATGTGTACACTATAGAGGTACGTTTACATTTTTAAATTATCAAAAATGTAGATATTCCGTTGTGGAATAATTTAATCCGATTAAGCTTGACTATGCGTGCTCACTACCAACTAGATTCATTGTTCTTCCATGTATTACAATTATTTAAAAAATTGGCTTTTAGAACACTTTGAAGTAGGTAGCTGCCTCCGCAAAACCAATAACTTTCAGACTTTCGTTTTGTTAAACATATTATATTGCACTTATTTAAAATTATTTCTAGTTTTAACAATATCTCATCTGCGGTACAGAATATAATAATATTATTATATGGATTACTTGTTTTACTAGGGGAAAATCCTCATAGGACACTCCCAGCGCACAGAGGGGTGGCGTACCGGTTAAAAACCCCTAAGTTCTACCTCTATGGATAGATGAGGACTGTGCGTCTTGTAATCAATTTGCCACAGTGCTGCCGCACCGCACCCGTTGAGCTCGCTGCTTCCCCTGATACTATTCGGTGTATTTCACGACACGTTACAATACTCGTATACTACAACATCTCATGTCGATAGCTGGTTGCTCAAGGCCCCAAAAATATCAACCAACTGGTTATAGATCCAATGATCGGCCGGGACTGATGCGCCGGGGCGGTTCCGGGCACCCCAGCGTTTTGTTCTAGTGGGATCGGCCTTCTGCCGCTCCCACCGCTCATCCCGTATTTATAAATTTATTACCTCTTGAATGTAAATTAATTAATGGTAATTACCAATTTACCATAAATTTATGTTTAGTGCCCAAAAAGTTAAGGTTCTGAGGCCACAGTGGTGGTATATGTTTCACAAAGTAATCATTAAAAAATAACATCTAATAGAAAGGTAGAATCCTGCACTTAGGACAATTTTTGCTTTAATTTTTATTAAAAACGATTTGTCTACCAATGCGTTATTAAAACCTTTCCTGAAAGTTTTTACAGTCTCAGATACTTGTTTCAGATCAGACTTGTATGTGAATCAAGAAATATGGAACATGGATTAGAACTGAAAAGAATAATTGAACGAACTTATCCCGGAATGTCAATTTTCGAATCAGAACCATTTAACGATACCAGGACATGTCCATGTTATGTTAGAAAACCTATGTGATTTACGCCCAAAAGAAGTTGTACGATATTAAATATAACGTAATAATATAATAACCGATATAAGTTATACATAGAATATTTTATATATTAATATTTTAATGGCCATTATTCGCTTCCCGCCAATATCACTGCTGAGGATTATTGAGGTTTTATCATTAGTACGGCGTAAACGGCCGACCTTCGATAAAGAAGTCATTGTACACTGACAATGGCGTGCATTCCATAGAAGTATAAAAAACACTAATTTCTTGAAATTGAAAATTTATTAATTATATTGGCATAACCCTAATAGATACTAAGTTCAACGATTCAGAATCTAAATTATATGTAAAATATTTATTAAGTCTAAATACAAGATAATGCTTCTTTATGCTTCTATCCTGCATCTCGCACGCCACTAGTTACCAATAATGGGTATTAATAGTATTTTAAATCCAAATCGACACTGTGAAATCATCAAATATGTATGGAACATATTTGACAGTGTCACCCTTTGATCTTATATAAGTTTATTTGAATTTTAAATAAGTCATTTTTATTGTATACTTCCACAGAAAATTGTATCAAAATGGTTTAAAAAGTTTAGTTTATAAATGCAAAAAGAAGTAGAAATAATTATGACAATTGTTATAGTAAAGTAGCATATAGTAAAGTACCATAAGGTGATACTTTGTTGAATCGTAATGGGAGAAAATAAACATAATAAACAGGAACATATATATTAATTTAATAAACATTTTAACTGAACAACCACAGAAAATTTACAAAAATTCTTAATGTAAACAGTTTTCACATAGTTTTAATAGATGTATTTATGAAAACTTGAGGGTTTAAATTGTCATATTATTATCAAAGCTTGAGGATAGTTTATTTGAAGTTCTTGTCCATGAAATTTGCCATTTTTATGTCTCTTTTGCTGAGCCCATTGACATCATGAGATGATAATGTAACCTTGAAATTGTAAAAAAAATATTTTTAAGAGTTACAAAGATCATTACTTCTAATACTAAAATACCTAATCAATTTTACAATCCTTCATCCTGAATGGTTATGTCGAGCTATAATTAAATGTAAGTTTTTTCCAACATACACCTTTTAAATAATTTATATTTAAAATCCTGAATGGTTAGTGATATATGCAAAGAATCGCAAGAGTTTATTACAATTAAATGAAAATCTGCAGTTCAGCAACTTTGAAATTTTGGTTTAACTAATATTAGACAATATTATGTTATAATAAACTCTAATAACAATTTCTACTTTCTATGACAAGGCTGGTATTTTTAACAATGATGTGTCTTAAATGCTCAGAAAACTGATAAATTTTAATTACAGCTGATAACCTCTTATCATATTCAGTCTTTACTTACCTAATATTCGACCCATGGAATATATTATTGTAATAATAAATAAAAAATACATTAGAATTATAATGGCATCTAATAATTTTTTCAAGTAATTAAAGTGTTTCATTAAATAAATCACGTAACTTTAACTAGCACAAGTTTTTGGACCTTAACTAAAACAACGAAACAAATAGTTTGAATATAATATTAAATGTTAATATTAAGTGCTTATTAAATAAAAATTAAAAAACCTTTTTACCTGTAGTTTGTTATAGACATTAAACCATTCTGGATGGTGATCCATTTTCTCAGCAAGAAGTGCTACTCTGGTCATGAATCCAAACGCTTCATTGAAGTTTTTGAATTGAAATTCTTTTTCTATGGCATCTCTATTACTTTGTACCTTCCATCCAGCCTCTAAAAGCGCCTTCAGTTGCGTGTCACGTTCCTCTTGAGTAAGTTTGTCTGCCTATTATATATTTTAAGTGTGTATTAACAGTAAATCGTAGAATGATTTCTATAACCACAGTAGTTTTTATTATTACAAGAAGATTGGTGCAATTAATAAAACTTATTACCATTTTCTTTGTAGTAGGTGAGCTCGAAGAAAAACTGGCGTTACGGACGATAACTCGGGGAACATTGATCAATGCCGTAGCATGCGCCAATCGAACCGGCTTATAGTGAAAGTATACCAAAGAAGACCGCACGATACTCGAAGCTTGTGATAAAATCATTTTATTAGACTCATTGATAACAATAAACAAGTGGCTTTTACTTAATAAATTTTAAAGTACGTGTTATATTAATAGCATTCTTTATTAATTAAGTATATTATTTAAGTACTAATAATGTATTTTTTATTTATAATTTTATACCACAGTATCTACTGTAAGACAGGGTTAATAGAAACTAATAATTTTAAAACCTAGAATTTAAATATAATGGTGATAGAAATGGGCTTTAAGTTATTTCGATTACGGGAGTTTTGTGCTACATAATCATATTGTCAATAAAAGTAGCGGTTTGATATAATCTCAATAAATTTATTTGAATAGCACAAAACATCCATTACATGTCACACAGAATAATACATGTCAAAGCTTACTTTAAAATGATATTAGACTATTTTTCATTTATGGCCAGATAGAAACATAGGTTTTACTGTAGTAGTTATATACTTTAACACATATATTTTACAATTATATAACAAGGGTAAATTGAAATCTTTATTAATCAATTAGAAAAATCCAAAAAAACTATCTGAGATCTGCTAATATTGAATTTAAATCATCATGAGGAACCCCAATGGTATCTAATAGAAATATAATGTGTAAGTACCCTAATCACGGCGACCAAATGCGCTACTGATCACACTGGGCACGGCTTAAGCTCAAAGTGGACAGTATCTCGAATCACCCTGAAAATGATATTAAAAAAAATTGAACTCCATTTGACTAAAATACGAAGAGTTACTAATTGAAATGAAACAAAGTGTAATTTTACTGAATCAAACCAATTACCAAGCAATATATTGATAAGGCAGACACAAGTAATTGCCTGTAAACGCAAAGGCGTATTTTCGTACTATTTGTATCTATTAGCCCCACTCGCATACTCTCGCACTTAGGCATTATTTTTCTCCATAAAACTTGTAATAACGTGAAACTTTCAAGTTTACATTTAAATCAAAAAGCAATTTTTGAAATAACTTATCTTTATAATATAAAGTAAAGAAATCCAATTATTGCACAAATAGATTTTTGAATCAAAATGATCAATACTGTTGAAGTACAACTACTACAGTGAAACCTCTATTTATGCATATACCTCTGTATAATTTACTGGCAGTAATGAAAAATATTTTAATATAATTTTTAACTAAGATTTGACATGTATTCTTCTGCTGAGATATGTAATGATTATTTTTTGTGCGATATAATAAATTTAATCAGAATATATACAAAGACCGCTACTTTTATTAACAAATGCAATAAATTCGGCAATAAAATTTGAATCAATAATTTAACAGGTCGTCTGTCCTAATATTTACTAACTTACGGTTAATCACGTTTTTTTCTTTTCAAATGTATTTAAGATTGATTCCCTACATAAAAAAGATGTAAAAACGAAAATCATTGAAGTAATTCCAAGACATAATTCCAAGTCGTAATTTTAATTTTCTTGCTCTGTAATCATGATTAAGTCCATTTAAAACATTAAGAAATGATAAATGTGTATACAATCTGAGATTTTGTAGTGTTTAAAACATACATGAGCAAATAGCAAGTCATATTAATGGTAAAAAACTTAAAATGTAATCGTTAATCATTTTTATTAATCTGATTACATTTTGCCCATCTATGATGGCAGTTTTGAATAAATTAAATAAATATATCTCTACTGACCCCAGGATTTCTATTACCTCTTTTTATATTATTTTTCGATGTCAATCGCCATTGAGAAATCGATCAAATGTCATCATTATTAAGCGTCATCACGAATATCATGCGTACACTAACTGACATTGGTGTAGTCATAAAGGGCCAGTCCCAATGAATAACCAATTATACAAACCATTCATAAATACAATGTTCCTAATATAATCTTCAGATAACAAATAAATCACTTCGATATCATGTATCATCATACGTAAAGACCGTCCCAGTAATTCGCTCCGGCCTGTCTTGTTGCGTGATCAGCTTGTCTACGTACAGTAGCTCCTATAGCTGGAGACCTGTTGATGTATATGTAGGCCAGCACAGCAATAGTGACTCAATGAATCTCGTCCTTTAATAATCACTGCCGTTCTTGGACTGTGCTGTACTTTCCACAAGGTCCAGTGTAGTTACTTTGAGCTAGTATAAACAAAACAAACATGTTATAAAAAATAGGGATAGACCCATAATAAGTCATTAGAAAAAAAAGGTGATAAATTATCAACCAAGCTGCTTGAAGGTTTTTTTTTATTTGCCACCATGATAGATTGTATATTACTTAAAATAAATAGTATAATACTCATACATACCATACTAATAATTGAGGACTCTCATAAAGGTGTTGTTTTTTAAGATTATATAGTACCATTTAAAGGGAATGTGGTTTACCAGGATACAGGCACATCAGTTGTTTCAACCTCAACTGCCTGTCTGATATGAATTAACTTACTATCACAGAATCAGGTGCATTCACAAAGTTAGAACTTTCGCCAGAAAAATAACACTGTTTACAAAGGTTTATGACGTTGAGTAAGTTCATGTTACAATTAAAACTGAAAATTTTGACATTGCCCCTTTTAATCATCTACAACTGAAATTGCTGAAAATATGCTTTCCAAAAGTATTTTATCACCAGAATAAGTTAATTTATAAAATAACTAGGTGACCCGGCAAACATTGTTTTGCCATATAAGTTATTTCTAGGTGATAATTGATCAGTTTACGAGCGGGATGAAAAATGATTAAATTACTAAAATGGCTATTACAAAATAGGGGTTGGTGATAAAAGGGTAAAAATTTAGGGTTGTATGCATTTTTTAATGCCACATTATAGAAAAATAAAAACTAAAAATTTTGTCCAAAAATAAAAATATTAAGGATGAATAACCCTTATAGCTTAGGGGTATGAAAAATAGATAGTAGCCAATTCTCAGACCTACTGAATATGCCTATAAAATTTGGTAAAACTCGGTAAAGCCGTTTCGGAGGAGTAGGTAACATTGTGACATGAGAATTTTATATATATAAAGATAGATATCATCAGCTCATCCTAGTCCACTGCTGGATATAGACTTCTCCTAACAAGTGCCATATTGAGCCCAGTCTTCAAAAACATATTTGGCTAAATTGATGACTGTTTGATTAGGAACATATTTCTTCTTTTTACTTAGTGAGCAGAAGTTAAAAATAAATTAAAATCGGTTATTTTTCTATTATGGGATTAGTGACATTTTTTTATTAATTAATGCAAAAATTATATCTTTCCATGTCATACATGTGGTATTACAAGGGTGACCAACACAGTACAGTTATGTGACTAGACTTTCTCTTCTTCATGGTCATCTCTTCTTGCCCATCTTCTCTGAACTAGAACCCAATGAACAGTCAGATCCTGATAAACTAATAGTTTCTTTACTTAGTTCATGAATATATTTATAATAGACCCTGAACTCCAGTTGGTGTTATAACAAATTTAGCACTAGCTTCAGGTAAATCAGGAGCAAATGAAACAGATAATTCCCTTATAAACAATTTTTTTTCATTGGATATTTTTTCTTCGAGTTCTTCAGAATTTGAAATACAAATAGTTTCTGAAGTTTTCCTGAGACACAATCTAGTAGAAACCATATTGGACCAAGCTAAACCAAGTGATGGTAAGACTTCAGCTGTATTTTCAAATGAAGCTGTTACTTGATTTATGCAAATTACAGCTAAATTATATTTTTGGGAAGTTAATATTAGGCTTATGGCAAGTGCTCTCAATTCTTCAGCCCTTTGAATATAATTTGTATTATTAACCCTAAATGGTGCAGCGATAGAATCAATACAAATAAATGAGCCTTTTTTTTGGCTCAATAACTTTGGTACTCTCACATTAACACATGACATTAAGTCATTTGATTCAGTAATATGTTCCACATATATATTTTTACCATAGTCCACATCAGGGCTGTAGTTTGGAATGCTTTTTTTAACATTGACAAATCTTTTAATGGGGAACAAATCTTCTGTACAAATATAAATACAACAATCAGGCCAATTGTGCACTAAAGCCTGAATTCCTAGTTGAGTTTTTCCTGATCCACTTTCCCCAAATATTTCAGTAATACATCCACGGCGAAAGCCTCCCCCAAGAATACGATTTAACACATCACAACCACTGGTTATTCTGTTTTTACTTTGGTCTTCATTTGTTAATAAATTAGCAGTAAGAATTTTTGGCTTAACAAAATTAGCAATCAAATTCTTAAGAAGAATAACATCATCCATATGCAAATTCGTTATACGCTGTAAATCCCAGACCGAAAATACCAGGATTTGTTTGGATGTATTTATGTTAGCTTTTTCTACTATTTCAAATAATTTTGGAGGTAATACACTTTTCAAACAAACCATAATTTTAATAAGCAGTGAACCCAAACAAATTGTTTTATTTTATTCCCCTACCTTCGTGGGGAAGGCAAAGGCTTTTACGTCAAACAGCCTTGTCGGAGAATCTTGAACACCACAGACTATACAGGCCATATTAGGCTTGTTAAAAAAAGTAATGTATCCATATTTTTACTTCAATATATCGATTTTAATATTTACCATCGAATATTGTAACAAAAATTATGTTTTTTTTTATTTATGTTACAAAAGACTCTGGACTCCAAAACTTGCTAAAGATTACTAGAAATTAGCTAGCTTAGACGGAATAACATCGAATAAAGATAGCAGTAGTAGAAACATGTAAATTGAGTGCATAGATGGGCAAAATGTAATCAGATTAGTAAAAATGATTACGGTTACATTTTTTACCATTAATATGACAGCATTTTGCTCATCTATGTTTTAAACAATACAGATTCCCATATTACATACACATTTATGACTTCTTGATGTTTTAAATGGATAATCATGATTACAAAGCAAGAAAATTAAAATTACGTCTACATTTTGTAATCGTTAATCAGATTACATTTTGCCCATCTCTGATGGTGTGGGATTGACATAAGCTACGCAAAGCAAATCTAATAATATGGTATTAGGTTGACCCGTTAAGACAATTACACACATTGCCATTTTTCCACTGGCATTATTGATGAACGAATTTTATTTTTAATTTTGCTTAGGTAAGCATAATTAAAAATACTTTACCATAGTATAGACTAACCGTGTTCTGAGGTTTAAATTACAAACCTATTTAGAAACACAGTAATGGCATGTAATTCATGCGCAAAATCATTTTCTTTATTACGGAAAGAGGTAATTTTTAATTATATCTTATTTTATCAAAATTATAGTTATATTTTTTAAATTTAACCATGAATAGTTATGAAAAAGTAATGAGATAATAGTATACATTTATAGGTTTATGACTTTACAGAAAGGATGTCCGAGCTGTGGATTCAGTTATTGCTCCAGTTGTTTAAATAATAAAATTTTTCTTCCCAAGATTAATGCTAATACAAAAGTAAGTTTAATATTATTTGTTCATAGCTGTGTTTTCATGGAACTAGTACTTTTATCATGTTAGGTGTAATCTGAGCCTAAAAATACAGCACAATAGCACTTTTCATCTGGCTTCCTATAAGTTTATTTCAACTGAAATAATCAATGTTACTCATGAAAGAAGCATTTTTCGAATGATTAAATAACTTTTTTTTTATTTTATTCACACAAGGTTTGCCAGTGGCCCAATACACTATTTCATTTATATAATACAAACAATTACAATTACTAATATGCAGTGCTTATTAAGGGATCCCCAACATACATTAGAGTGGTCTGTTTTATATAGATATTAATAAATCTTAGCATTGTCATAATCATGAAAAAGCTTTAATAACAATAATATAAGGTAAAGTCAAACAAAGCTTTGAATATAAATAAAAATAAGATGAAAACAACCGTACATTAAAACATGAAACAATAGTGTAAGCATAAATTCAACAAAATCAAATTCTGAATAAAGTCATAGATTACATTATCTTATATCATTGTTATAAATTGTATATCTCCCAATAACCTGAAGATCTTCCTCTTAGACATCAGTAAATAATTTGCGAAAAAATTGACTGAATTTGCAAGATGATTATAGGTTTGAGGTAGCATTTAAGCCTAGGTTGTAAACTAATAACATCAGTTCAGAATTAAGTTTACAAACAAATTTCCTCTTTATATCATCGGTATAGATTGTTTTATTACAGTATCTTATGAATATAAATTTACAGGTCTGTGCAAAATGTAAAGGATTAGCAGCAGTAAATGTAAAAAATGAATTTTTTACACCACCAGATGCTTATTACAAGTAAGAAGTTAATTATGGGATATTATAATTAATAAATATTTAATAATAATGCAATTTTCAATTAATTTATAGACGACTAGCAGTAACAGAAGAAAAGTCAAAGAATCAACATATACAAGAAAGGTTAAAGAACTTGAAGAAAGATAAAGTTCAGAATGTTACTGTTATTCCAACTGAAGAGGAAATAGCCAAAAGGCTTCAAAATATAAGAGGTGAAATACCTATAAGTACTGAGGAATTACAGTCCCGATTAGCAAAGTTAAGAGGAATCCCAAATACTCCAAGCCAAAGTCAGGTATTATAATGTGTAAACGTTTTAATTATACAATTTATAGTTTTTTTAAATAAACATGAATCCTACATACCTAAAGTTCATATAGTAATTATACCTTGTATTATTTCTTTAAAGTTTTATTAATTTTATTCTAAAAATTTATATAATAAAAAATCAATGTTAAGTGATATTGTTTTATAGTAAAAATATGATATTGGGCTTAGATATAAAGAAAGTCCCCAAAAAGATTAATAACATTTTATAAAGAGCAAAGTTCAACGGCATATTTTAAATTAATATAATATACTTAGCAGACATTACCTGCTCCTGATGTAAGAACAGAACAAGAACAAGCTGAAGACCTAATGAAACAGTATATGGAGCAAGTGAAAATTGATACTAAATATAAGGATAACTTTGATGCAATAATCAATGACATTGAATCAAGAGTTCAAAATCTGAAAGATGCTTCTGGCCCTTCAGCACAAAATATACCACAAGGACGAGAGCTTTCAGACCCTGATGAGGAAGACTTTAAGAAAATCATTGAAAGGGTAATTATAATATAATAAAAACAAATACAAATAAACCATCATTTTATATAATGCAGTCAGTGTCAATAACCCAGTAGTATTAGTAGTAGTATGTTAAATTTGACAATTTATAAATGATGTGGGTAGTTTGAAAATTAATAATAGAAATATTATATCACCACTTTTATTTGAATATGCTGTTGATGAGTAGACACACAATATTGTTTTTTACACTTCTAACTACCACTCACTAATGTTAATTACATTAGTTTCCTTTTTTCCTCATAAAAAGTACCCAAAACTATAAATATCATTGTTATAAATCTTTTTAATAGGTAAAAGCACAATCACTTTTGGAACACAATGAAAATATGTCTGCTAAAGCTGATGAATTACCATTTTGTGAAATATGTAATGAAGATGCCAGAATGAGATGCTTGGGATGTCGATATCTATTTTGCAAGCAATGCTTTATGGAACACAAAGATGATGAAGATGGTTGTGATAGCTGTGAGCCTTATAATCCACCTACAAGCACGTAATAATATTTGTCTGAAAAGTCCACTATGAAGTAAATATATCAAAATCAGGTTCACACGGGCTCATTTTCCGCAATTCGACGCCTGACAAAATATATCAACATATTTTAATATTTAAATAAAAGTAATTATATATTTATTTTATTTATTTTTTCTTTTGTCTATTAGTTTCTATCAAAATATTAGGTATAAATTTGATTAAGTCATCCGCAGTCATTGAATAATCACTATCAATCCATAGGGTTTTAAGTTTATTAATGACTAAACTGTAAGATTTTCCAGGAGGTATACCAATATTTTTAAGAACCTTGCCACTTATGGGAAACTGTGGTATCTCCCACTTATCAAACTGAATTATAAGTGATTCTTCACCTTTATATTTTAATACTTCTCTTACGTAATCAATAGCAACATTTTGTTTTATTTTCGTGTTCAAAACTAATTTTTCATAATATCTGAAAACAATAAATGATAAGAAATATTATAACCTAATACTTGTGAATTCCGTGAACAGTTGTTTCAGCTCATATAAGTTGACTTAAAGGAATTTTTCCATTATAATTTAGTTGAAACTTTATTGGGTATAGTCTTTCAAGATTATAAATGGCACTATTATTTACAACATATATCATAAGATTACTCTTTTCTTTAGCTTAATTATTGTTTAGATTAACGTTTAAATTATATCGAAACGTAATAAATTTATTTAATTTTATATTATAATATATTAAACTATATCGTTACTTTTTGAAATTTGTTTAATAGATGCCAGAAATATTCTTTTTTATCCAGACTCTGCATAGTGACCGTGCTACGCTTGATGGTAAGCATGGTACAGTCCGGAAAACGACTGACTACCAACAGCAATAAAATATAACACTTTACCACCTTTTTACTAGCGAATAAAATTGAATAAAGGTTTTATGCATACATAATTAAAAGGGTTTTCTACTCTAGAGGCCCGAATTTTCAGCATTTTTTGGCAATTGATAAAAGAAGCAATTGATATTTTTAGTATACATTTTTTTATCGTTTGTTTATTTATATTTGAAGAGTACACAAAATAAATAAAAAATATATATATAATAATTTCATTGAGTTGTGTCCTTGAAGTAGAGGGGGAAAAAGGTCGTTTCCTCGTAGCCATGATTTTTACCCTTATGGTCATCTGAAAAATTAAACAATTATGAATTTTTAATTAGTACAAATGTCGTTATCGTAAGAAGCGGCAAAACTGAAAAAAATCTTTTTCGTTTCATTAAATAGCGACTACTGAAAATAAAGGTTGATTTTTTAACCAATTTTTCGACTTTATCAAATTTTTTAAAAATATTACAAATTTTTATTTTTTGTCGCTTCATATGATAGAGAGATATTGAAAGAATATTCATGTCAAATTCCAATTAAATCGGTTGATTAGAACTTGAGATATTGTGGATACTGCGTCGGAAAAAGTAGTTTAGAGAAAAACGCGTTTTAAGTTTTACATTAAATTTCAGGCAGCGTAACTGATAGAATAGTATGTATAGCTTACTTTCTCTTAATCAACCATCCCAGCTTCATACATTGGGCCTTCTTCTACTTCATATTGATTGATTTAAGCATTTCTCTTCTGATAACGAGCAGTTCTTTCTTCTTTTGAAGTATCTGAAGCTTGAACCTCAGACCGTTGAATTCACGTAATTCGTATATAACTTCGGAAATAGTTTAAATTTTGAAAAATCCTTTTAGGAGGATATTTTTGAATATATAAAATATTGAATTATGAAAAAAAAAATTGTTTTTTTCAAATTTCTAGAGTAGAATACCCCCTTAAGAATGAATAATACTTGAAATGAAATATAAAATTGACTTCCTCATACAATGTCTAAGCTTGTCTATAACTGTGATCTATTCTTAGTTGGAATATATATTATTTCTGATCCAAATTATAATAATAATTTGCTTACTTGAGAGATTTGGATGATTCTTGATCTGCTCTATGTTCCACTAGGAAGTAAGCCATGTCTCTATCATATCCTGAGAATTTAAGTCTATTGTATAAAATAGTAACATCCTTTTCATCCTTTAGGAGTGCTACTAAATAGCTCATTGGATTTAATTTAAAAGTTTCAGCTCTCACTAATAACTTATCTAATTCTTCCATATTTAATGGAGTTGGTAATCCTGCAAAATTTGAAAAAAAAATTAGCTGTCTTTATACAGCCATATAAAAAAAATAGTAATCAATATATCATACCTATATATGGTGCCAATCCTATGTTTATCATAGTCTTTAATAAACTACCTGCAAAATTCCCTTGAAGGATTTTTTTAAATTCCACCCAAATCCTCTCTCCTGATATATTTTCAAGTCCAGCAACATTCATTTTCATTACTGTTAAAGTCTTTTCTTCATGATTATCTGGTTTATTAGCTATTTTGCCATAAAAACGGAAATATCGCATAATTCTAAGGTAGTCTTCTTTAACCCTGACATCAGGATCACCCACAAATGCTACTCTTCGATTTTGTAAATCTTCATAACCATAGAAATAATCATAAACTGAACCATCAAAACCTAAAAAAAAAGTAACAGGTTGATAAAGCCATTCCATTGGCTAGTTATGCAATTATTCAAGGTAATATTTAAAGAAAAGGATAAAAGTTTATTTGTCTATTGATTGAATGAAATGAAGTGTTATTTATTATTGGGGTGATCATCAGGCAGGTAGACTAAAATTGTACTTAGGATTTTTTAAAATAAGACATTGAATGAATAAATGAATTAAGAAATGTTAGTAAAATGAAATATTAGAAAATAAGTTAAATCAAGAATTATCTATCAATTTTCCATTGTCCCAGCCAAGATTTGTCTATTACCTAATTTTGTCCCTTTTTCACCAGGCTTTTAAAGCAGGGAAAAATCCTACTTTGGACTTTCTGGCTACCAAGAAGGGTAACATCTATGAGGTGTTATACTTCTACTGACTAAAAACCCCTGGGTGTTTCTTATTTGGTGCAAAATACATATTTGTTCACAGTGCTGACCTGCAGATGGCCCAGTCAAGCCTTTTCAAAATGGCTGGTGGATAGAGTTATCCACCTTATGACACCCTGATAGTAGGCAGTGTTATAATAGAAGATCGGTTAGGGAGTGATGATGAATAGGTAGCCAGTGCAACACCCACAACCCTCCCTCAAGTGCCAATTTACTACAAAGCTAGACCAACCTGAAATAAGTGTTGGATCTGGCAACACTGATTATAAGGAGTGTTTTTATAAATAAAATGAAAGATATACCTAAAAACATAGAATTAATTGTAAGATCCCTCCTGTTTGCATCTAATTTCCAGTCTGTTGTAAATTCAACTTCAGCATGCCTTCCATCTGTAATCATATCTATCCTAAGAGTAGTCACTTCAAAATTTTCCTTGTCATTAATGCGTGCTGTTATTGTCCCATGTTTCTCTCCATTCATGTTTATCATTCTAATATTTTCTGCTGTAAACATATCCTTCATTTGTTTTGGAGTTGCAACTGTGGCAAAATCAAGATCGTGTGGTTTTAGACCCATGAGAAGATCTCTGGAATAGTATTAATATTGTATTTCTTATATGAATGTTTGATGCTAAAAATTCAACTTGTTACTTCAATATAGTTACAAAAGTTGAAATACTTATTTTGATCAAATTAGATGGCTATTTATAGTAAATCTATTTTAAATTACAGGATAAACCCATTAATTAACCGTAGTGCAGTATAGCCACTAATATTTCAGAGTTCGTGTTATTTATATGATGTTTACAATTAATAATCTTCCTCCGAATAATAATTTCTGGGGTTAATTACGTTGGATACAAAATGTACAAACCTAACAGCACCACCTGCAACTCTAATTTCATAATGGTACTTATCAAAGAGCCTCTTTAGTTCTAGAACTTCATCTGTGAATATACTTTTAAATTCTGGCGTGTCTAATTTTATTATGACAGGGTTATCTCGAGCTTTAAGATCCATATCAATTTTTGAACGCACTCGACGTCGATTTGATGACAAACTAGAGAAAACCTAAAATCAAATTTTCAATTTTGAGAACATTTTTTTTTGCATTCAATATTTACATTTTTTGACTTTACGTACACGTTTTTCAATTTGCCGACATAAGTTAAAGATACGTGTAGAAACAATAAACATAATTAATAAGGAACTAAACTATATAAGAAGGCGAAACAATATTATCAAGTTATTTAAGTCATTGGTAACCTATTACCAACAACTGATTATTAATTTATTATTATTGAAACAGCTGATTATTAATTTTCTAACCTACAAATTTATCAAAACTTATTATATTCACTTTGACCAAAACATAAAGCCACAGACTAATAAATAATAAAAGCATAAAGCATCGAAGCAGGGTTGCCATTGTCAAACTTCTTTCCTCCTACAGAACTAGGTAAAATTAAGAAACAGTATTCGTATACTTAATAGAACAACTAATGTGACCGAATTTAAGGAATTTTGTGTAATAAATTAATCAATTTGTTAGTCAAATTAATAAATCAAAGCTTCACTACTGAAGTAACTTTCAAGATGTATAATTAAACAAAACCTTTACCAAGCCTTTGTTTATTTTTTCTTAGTAATTTTCCAACATTCTTGGATTCTTCATACTGAACAATAAATATGCTTTCTTTCTATTTGTTCTTCTAAGCGGCGTAATCAAAGACCATACAGGCAATTTCGTAGGCTTGTGATTTTATAATATTAAACGATGTTAGTAATTTTGAATACAAAAAGACAATGGTTTAAAATCGTTCAAGAATGAAAGTTACGACGAATAAATTATGTAATAACCAGTATATATAGCGGTCAGCGGTTGACAATACTATGGACTTGCTGTCATTATACTTCATCGAAATATAATTACTAGTGATGCTGCGAATAGTGAATTGGCCGAATACCGAATATTCGGCAACGCTGTCGGCTGAAGCGCCGAATATTCCTGGAACTAGCGTGTTTAGTGAGAGATTATTTTCTGAGGCTGGTAACATTTACGATGAAAAGCGTAATCGTTTGCTACCAAAAAATGCTGAAAAGCTTGTTTTTATCCATCACAACTTACCACTGATCAATTTTGATTACTAAAGTGTTGTACTTTGGAAGTAAATACATAATTTTGAGTAATATAACGTGTTTTTTTTACATGATTTGATATTCGGCCGAATAGTACGTATTATTCAGCCGGATACCGAATAGCAAAAAAAGTGGCCGAATATTCGTGGCATCTCTAATAATTACTGCAGCAGAGACAAAATTTTTGTTATTAATATATTAGGTCCTTACATATGAAATTGGCGTTTTGTATGGGAGGAACAAAAAGTCGAATATTTTTTAATATAATATATTTAATTAATCAAAGTATGAACCATTATTTTCTATGCACTTTTGCCATCTCATAGGTAGTTCATTGATCCCTTTACTAAAAAAACCAGTCGGACGGGAATCAATAAAATCTTTGAAGGCGATTTGGGCTGCCCCATCGGAGTTGAATTTTTTCCCTTGCAAGAAGTTATCCAAATTTCGAAAAAAATGGTAATCTGTTGGAGCAAGGTCCGGGGAGTACGGAGGATGTCTTAGACTTTCCAATTGAAGCTCTTCTAATTTAGTAGCCGTCTGTTGCGCAGTGTGTGGTCTAGCGTTGTCGTGAAGCAGCAGTGGCGTGGAGCGATTGACCAGCCTAGGTTGTTTAGCCGCTAGCTTTTCCATCTTGGTTTGCAATTGCTGACAATAGACATCAGCCGTAATAGTCTGGGCAGATTTGAGAAAACTGTAATGAACAATACCGGCACTAGTCCACCAAACGCTTACAAGTAACTTTTTTGGGGTTAATTTTCGCTTGGGGCAGGATTTGGCTGGCTGGCCAGGATCCAACCATTGCGCTGAGCGCTTCCGATTATCGTAAAGAACCCATTTTTCATCACAGGTAATGATTCGGTTTAAAATACCTTCATTATTGTGCCGGTTTAGTAATGTAACGCAGCAGTCGACGCGTGTTTGCCGGTTTGCTTCAGTCAATTCGTGAGGTACCCACCTTTCAAGCTTTTTAATCTTCCCAATTTGCTTCAAGTGAATTAAAACAGTTTTATCACTAACATCGCAGCCTGCAGCTAACTCGGACGTGGTTTGCGATGGATCCGCTTCCACAATAGCCTTCAACTCTTCATTATCAACTTGAGTCTCAGGTCGTCCACAGGGCTTGTTCTGCAGGTCGAGATTTCCAGAACGAAAACGTTGGAACCAAAAACGAACTGTGTTTTCTTTTGCAACACGACCGCCATACACATCATTCACCCTTCGAGTTGTTTCCGCAGCACTAGTGCCACGGCGGAACTCGTACTCGTAAATAATGAGATATTTTAAGTTTTCCATTTTGTAAAATAAGTGACGCAAACAGAAAAAAACAGAAGAAAAAACAAATGAATGACGATCATCGAAGCACAAATACCTGAGTCTATAGCTGTACAAATTTGAATTTGGAATTCCTTACCAAAGAGGAGAAATTTGTGATTAAAGTGGCCAGTACGAAAAACGCCAATTTCATATGTAAGGACCTAATATTTGATATCAAAAAGCTTCACATGAAACTACCGTTTTAGAAACTGTTTGTACACGCAAAAATTTACACACACGATGTTATTAAGACGTTCAGTTTCTATACATTTTCTTACTAATCAATAAGATGAACTAACTCTCGTAATTTGAATAAAATGGGGGTACAGATTCATTATTGCTAATAAATATAAAGTTACAGGTAGAGTTAGTTGTAAATAAAAATCGAAATGTATCCAAATGTTTTATGTAATTTTTGCTACAAACCAAAATGATACAGTCTACTTTTAATCAACTAGTGTCATTTTCCACCCATGAGACTGTTCATTCCACTGGACCCCTGTTGTAATTGTCGCATCATGTTTTGTAGACCACTCATACCACCCATCTGCTGTAGAATGCGTGGGTCCATCATTTTAGCCATCTGTTGATTTAGCTTAACCATTTGCGTCTGATTGACATTTTTAGCCATGTCACCCCCTTTGAAAAGACCTTTAATGCCACCCATTTTTTTTACTACTGCTGCAAATTTCGTGTATTGTGCAATTAAATCTTTCACATCTCTCTCAGTGACACCTGCGCCTTGTGCAACTCTAGAAATTCGAGTTGGTTGTTTGGTAAAAAGTTTAGCACCATCACGATGATCAAGTTCACCTTCATTCATAGAATCCATTATAGTCATAAGTCTTTTTAATTTTGCCATTGATTCTTGTTCACTCCCTTTTGACATAAGATCTTGTGAAAAACCTGGGATCATGCCCTAAAATAAACCCAACAATCTAAATAATGTATAGCTATATAACAGAAATATAAATTACAAATAAGAACTATGCAAAGTAGATCAATATTGTTTCAATCAAACTATAGTTTACAACCAATGACCACATATTTGTGTAAGCTAGGCAGCATATTTCTCTTTCAGCCTATCTTTATACTTTTTACCTATGAAGTAATCAATTGAAATCACAAACTAATAGATTATGAGATTAATTAATAAAAATATCAAGAAACTTGGTTGGGGTTGGTTCTCAAAATAACTGCTAACTTGAAAAAAATTTGGATGCAAGTTTGTATCCCTGCATATACTACTGCATTTTTCCAGATTAAGTATGGATTTAGGCACCACATGCTCACTGGAGAAGGAAAACATTGTGAGGAAATCAGCATGCCTTTTAATAGAAATAATATGTATAAGTGCTCTGAGAACTGCAACCATCTGCACTACTGGTCACATTGAGCTTAGAATATTACTGCAAGTTGCATACAGCCACTATTATATCTCTGCTCACCCTGAAAGGGATATAGCGTGAGGATATATTATTATTATTATTAAGTTGTATGTTGCAATATAAGACATTATTATTATTTAACTTGTAAGTTAAATAAATACTTACCATAATTTGTGAAAAAGGTCCCATCTTCATTATGTTTTGAAACTGTTCATACATGGCTCTGAGTGTGAATTGTCCATGCTTAAGTTTTTCTAAAATCTCATCATTATCATCAAGTTTAAGTTCATTAACTTTATCTAATAAACCTTCAATGTCCCCCATACCAAGCAATTTATTGATAAAGGGTTTTGTTTTGAATGGTTCCAAATCATCAATATGTTCCCCTGTGCCAATGAATATAATGGGACTTTGTGTAGCGGCCACACTGAAAGCATAAATTGTATTTATTATAATTATGTAATAATAAGGTAAATGGCAGTGTTATTTTATACATCAAATATTATAAGAATATACCTCACTCTTGACTTCTGACTATCAATAGCTTTAACTTCTTGGCTTAGAGTCAGGGAAAGAATCTTATGGGATGTTATTTTATTTTTATATACCAACTTTTGTGAATAAAATGTGATGAAACTTACGCTGAAAGTGCTCCTCCTCCCTTAGCATGACCATCTAATTTAGTAATTATGACAGATCCAATGTCTACTTTTTCTTTAAAAGCCTTTGCTTGTGCTTCACAAGCTTGCCCAATTGTGGCATCCATAACAAAAATAATGTTGTCTGGTTTCTGTAATACATAGACATTATCTATGTAATATGTACATAGTAAATGAAATGAAGTTGAATATATACATTCTAGAAATATACATAATAAATGGCATTTCAAAGGAAAAAATACACCTTTTTGTTTCTTAAAAAAGGAGGTATATGTTATCTTTTGTCACATAATAATTTAAAAAGTAATTTACTACAGAATTTTGTACTTAATTATTTAAATGTTACTTTCA
The DNA here is from genome assembly GCA_036320925.1 of Automeris io. Lineage (NCBI taxonomy): Eukaryota > Metazoa > Arthropoda > Insecta > Lepidoptera > Saturniidae > Automeris > Automeris io. The sequence continues at coordinate 4,533,022 of JAUDJH010000018.1, forward strand.
TTATTTTGCTTACAATTGCATTGGCAACTGCCAACATCTCTTCAAAGAGGGATTCTTCTTGTTTGTGGCGACCACTAGTATCTACAATAATCATTTCAAATCCCTCCTTCTTGAACATTTCAACACCAGTAGTTGCTATTACTACTGGATCAACTTCTGTGTAACTAAAAATAAGAGAAATAAAACCTTTACACTCTTAAAATGAAATTCTAATCTCTGTATTAAATTGATAACATGTATCATTATAATCAGAGATGGGCAAAATGTAATCAGATTAATGATTAAAGATTACGATTACATTTTGTAATCATTAATCATGGTTAATGATTAACGGAATTAATCAAAAAAAGTAATCATTTTTCGGTGATTAAGGATTATTAATCTTTAATCGGATTACAATTAATCATGACTACTTTTATAATTACTTTTCTGTTTGATACGTAAAATGTGCTGCCGACAGCAGAGCGGCGCTCGCCTATATTCATTGGAACGAAGTTTCTTATCGCGCATTGCGAAAGGAGGTTAGAGAGGTGTCGTCCAGCTGGGAGGGGGGGTGGTGGAATCCAGCGGAGAGTGGGGGGATGCCTTTCAGCGGGGAGTGGGGGATGACTTCCAACGGAGAGTGGGGGGGTGTCGTCCAGCGGAGAGGGGGAGGTGGCGTCCAGCGGAGAGTGGGGCGTGGCGTCCAGTGGAGAGAGGGGGTGGCATCCAGTGGAGAGTGGGGGGGAGGATGGCGTCCAGCAGAGAGGGGGTGGCGTCACGTAGAGAGTAGGAGGGGTGGCTTGCAACGGAGACGGGGGGGTGGTGTCACGTAGAGAGTGGGGGAGATGGCTTCCAGCGGAAAGTGGGGGGGGGGGGTGCGTCCAGTGGAGAGTGGGGTTGGTGTCACATAGAGAGTGGGGGAGATGGCTTCCAGCGGAGAGTGGAGGGGTGCGTCAAGCGGTGAGTGGGGGGGTGGCGTCCAGCGGATAGTGGGGGAATGGTCTCGTCCAGCGAAGAGTGGGGGGTGGTGTCCAGCGGAGAGTGAGGAGGGTGACGTTTAGAATTGGTAATGGTACTACTGTAAACCAATATTATTTATGCTAAATATAATATATATAGATATCTCATTGTTTAGAAATATTTATTATACACATTGGTCCTGATACAATGTACTGATTATAGCGCCATCTATCTGTTTAATAATATTTGGGTACTTCTTAATGAAAGCCATCATAAATTTAAAATGTTATGTGATAATAGTTATTTCCGATAGATGGCGAGATAATTAAAAAACTGAATGAGGGCGGTGTTATAAAAATAATAATAAGTATGGATGGTTACAGATGCACGCCGGTTGATGGTTTTGATTTTTCATTACTGAAGTTGATGTTAAAATCACTGGCCAAAATGAGTGGAAGTTTATCTAATTTTTTGCCACCCCTCCTCCCCACTCCTCGCTGGGCGACACCCCCCTCTCTACTGGAAGACACCCCCACTCTCCGCTGGAAGTCACCCCCCCACTCTCCGCTGGAAGTCACTCCCCACTCTCCGCTAGTAGTCACCCCCCCACTCTTCGCTGGACTCCACACCCCCCCTCTCCGCCCGGCGATAGCGCCTCATTTTCTGCTGTATACAACTGCACAGAGCCTTATAATGAATCGCTCAACGAGACAGATGTTCGGGGTCAGGTAATTCGAAATAAGATAACTTGAAAAATTAAATAAACGAGAATTTAAATTGGTCTCTCGCTCAGCCAGAACTCAAAAGTAATCATTTAAATAATCATGATCAATTGAATGATTACTGTAATCAAGATTAATGATTACTCAATCATGTAATCATGTGTAATCATGATTAAAAGAAATCAGATTACAAGTAATCATGATTACTTGTAATCTGATTATTAATCTGATTAAAAGTAATCATGATTAAGCCCATCTATGATTATAATAGGCATAGTGAGCCTGCATTATAATAAATATTTTTTGCATTTGTTTTTGAAATGTTATAAACTGTATATTAATCAAAATTAAAATAAGTAGTGTGTGTATGTACTATAAAATAAACAAATACATTACTAACCTTCCATAAAATGGTATTCTTGCTTTTGTACAATTCTGCTTCACCTGGTCATATGCACCAGCTCTGAATGTATCAGCGCACACTAAACATGACTTCCAATTCTTTCTCAAGTAATGATATGCAAGTTTGGTACATGTTGTAGTTTTTCCAGAGCCTTGAAGCCCTACAAACATAATGATGTTGGGTTTGCCTTTGACTGGTTGATATGGCTTTACTGCAGGATCTACAAGCTGAAATGTGTTTTACAGAATTAGTTATTTAATTGAAAAAAAAAGATATTTTTCAAAGTTTCCAATTTATTTTATTTATCTATTATCAGGCAAGCAGTTGAAACCATTGATAAGTGCTTGAAAGCTATTATTTCCCTTTTTTTTAAATTATTTCTTTTTTGTATTCATTTGTTGTTTGTATTTTTATATTATGAAAACATTTTGCAGTGGCCTCACCAAGAGACGACAGATTGTAGGCAATTATTTCCAATGAAATCATATTTTCCTATAGTACAATCTTAAAAAAAAAAAAATAATAATTTGACATGAATATGACATTTGCATCCAATCATTTATAGTTATATAAATATATTGTATTTAATTATTCTCACTTTCACAAGTTCTTTGAAGACTGCAGACTGTATCATGCGCCTTTTGTTAAGCCCACCAGCCATCTCATCAAAATCAATGACAGCACGTACATTTTCTCGTAGATTCTTTACAAGACGTATATTAACATCAGCTTCTAGAAGTGCAGCACATATTTGTTTCAGCATAGAATTTAACACCTGAAAATAAAATGTTTTTATAAATTATACAAATATCAAATATCTTTTTAAAAACAGTGGTTTTTTAAAGTGGTTACAATGTAATTTTAAATTCTATACCACAATACAGTTAATATTTAATAAATGTTATTTATAAACAGTGGAGATATACTTCTGAAATAAATTAAGATAACATGTAACACTGATAGTAGACATATGGGACAAATTGGTTGAGCACTTTGAAGATATAAAGGCAGGCATTAGTGGAAAATAAAACTATATGCTATTTATGATCAGGATTATATTTTTAAAAAGAAATACCACTGCCTATGTAAACGGAATTACTTCACTTAAACATAACGTAACCTTATTCTAAGCATCTACATTGCAGACTTTAATTTAAAAAAAGATTGGACTCTTTTAACATCATACTAACCTCTTCATTGATGATAGTCGCCCTGCTAAGGGACTGCAGAGCAGTAGTTATTTTACGTCCTAAATCCGCTAGAACCATATTGACTTCTTATTAATTCTCTAATTTCATGAAGTATCACGTCACTTATTTGTCATTATTATGAACCACTACAGAGAATAGCAAAATTATAAAACATTTTATATACAATTATGATGTTCCTTTTCAAAACTTATCTGAACTCTAAGCAACTGCTCACTCGTTATTGGTTTATAAAATAAAATTTTTAGTTACCACTGTCATCAAATAAACACAATTAGTAAAATAATGACATGAGACGAACACGACATATTGACACGTCAAATTCAGTGCAGTGTAACCAGGTCTAAATTAAAAATCCTGCTAGCTGCTCAACAAAGATAGATCCTGCAAAAAATTTGAAATAATTTAATTAATAGCAACAAATAAATGAGAAAAGCTATCGTAAATACAAGTAAAAGAAACGAGATCCGATGTCTTTGGAAATACAAAACCTTTGCTGCGGACGTATCTGTAGCAGTTTTCAGCTGAGCGGAGTATTCATCAAGTTCAGAGTATGTCTGGTCACACCGCTGCTTTCCGTCATAATTTTCGCATTGTAATCGCCGTGATAGAAATTCGAAAGTATTCTTAAAATAAAAGTAAATATTCAGAATTGAGTAAATATTATTAAAGATGGTAATTATAAATTAAATATTTTATTCTGCGCAACTGTTTTGATCGGTTTGAGGATTTGGCATTTTTATGCGCAGGGTCAAAATCAATCCGGAGGAGGTAGTGGTAGCGACAAAAAGGATGACAAAGACAAAAAGAAGAAGTACGAACCCCCGATTCCTACTAGAGTGGGTAAGAAAAAAAGGAAGGCAAAGGGGCCAGATGCAGCCCTTAAACTACCCCAAGTGACGCCCCATACTAGATGCCGACTTAAATTACTCAAACTAGAGAGGATAAAAGATTATTTGCTTATGGAAGAAGAGTTCATCCGGAATCAAGAGAGACTTAAACCACAGGAGGAAAAGATTGAAGAAGAAAGATCAAAGGTACATAATACCACTTTTTAATGTTATTTTTTTAGTAAATTGAATAAATAATTTAATAAAGGCTTTTTAGGTTACATTTAAATATTGTCGATATAATAAGTGTATCTTTAAAAGTTTAAATATTGCTGACTCTACCAGAGTAGCCCAAATGATACAATCAAAATAATAGCACCTAAAAGCAATTGACTAATTTACTAATGCATAATTGTTTTTTATTCTAACTCGACATAGTCACCACACCACGTCTGATGGTAAACAGTGCACTCTTAAAAACCACTATAACTATTATCAGTAAAGGAAAACCTATTAATAGTTGTAGTGATGATGTAGGTCTGAACAATGAACTCTTCATACTTTGTTTAAAGGAACCAATGTCATAGGATGGTGCAAACTCACTTCCTGGAAGACTATTCCACAGCTCAAATAGTCAGTAAAAGTAAGACTTACATAACATAGGCTTAGCTGTGATGTGAAAATTTTAATAATATACTCAATGATTATGCTATTGATAGTAGATGTGTGGTAAAACAGATTAAAGATAGGTAAATAATAAATCTTTTGAGTTAAAACATATATACATATATATATATATATATATAAATCTATTAAATCCTAAATCAGTAATATTAAAAAAAAACTGAATTCCAAAGACTTAATGTTATATTGGGAAAACAAAACTAACATCTTTTTGGCCTCATTATATTTGGCCATTTTGGTCTTAATTTAAATCTTTCGTATCACTAACTTTGAGTTTATGGTTTATTAGGAAATCATATGATTTACATACTTATTATGTTTCTCCAATGTGTATATCTACTGGTAAATTTAACTCAGAGTTACACACCATTCATTGGTAGTTAAACTATTGCTGTACTATTGGTCTTACTAATATTTTTATTACATTATTATTACAGTTTAATTAGAATACACATGATTTTCATTTAACTCTAGTTATGTTGTATTTAAAACTTTTATGCTGTCATCATTCAATTAATTAGTTTTGATTTAAACTAAACCTGTTTCCATTTTATGCAACTCACAGATAATGTATTTGTTAATACACTTTGACAGGTTGATGATCTGAGGGGCACACCAATGTCTGTGGGAAACCTAGAAGAGATAATTGATGATAACCATGCTATTGTGTCGACCTCTGTCGGAAGTGAGCACTATGTCAGTATTTTGTCTTTTGTTGACAAAGATCAGCTAGAGCCAGGATGCTCTGTGCTTTTAAATCATAAGGTACTTTAAATATTCATATTAATATTTATTAACTGTTATTTTGCAGTATTGTGGCAAGGTAATCTTTAACTGGACTATATTATACTTATAAAATTAATCACACATCAAGCCAAACCTTTAAGGGCACTGGAACAGAGCTGCTTCCATTATCATATTCCATATTACATACAATTTGTATCAAACAGTAATAAGCTATTATAATTTTACAGAGAGAACCATTTTTTCGCCTTCTGGAATTATATGTCCACTAGTATGGAGAGGTCAAGCTAAGGCTTTTTTAATTTAGTACAACATTTGTTGTTATGTATTTTAAACAATATATTGGCTCTCTTCCAGGTCCATGCGGTAGTAGGTGTGCTAGGAGACGACACTGATCCTATGGTGTCTGTAATGAAACTTGAAAAAGCACCTCAAGAGACTTATGCTGATATTGGTGGACTTGACACTCAAATTCAAGAAATTAAAGTAAAAACTTTAATATGAATATGTTACTAATTAATCAACTATTTAATAAATATATATGATTATTTTGTTGGTGTTTTAGGAATCAGTGGAGTTGCCATTAACTCATCCAGAATATTATGAAGAAATGGGTATCAAGCCTCCCAAAGGTGTAATTCTGTATGGACCACCTGGAACAGGGAAAACGCTATTGGCCAAAGCTGTTGCAAATCAAACATCAGCTACTTTTCTTCGTGTAGTAGGCTCAGAGTTAATACAGAAATATTTGGTGAGAATGTGTTTTTCTTTATGTAAGCATAGTGCATTCAAAAAGGAGATGGTTATATTTTCATTTATTTTACTTGTAATCACAGTTTTATATTATTGTATTTTTAAATACTTATAATCTATCACTTATTACTATAGTATTATATTTTTACAAGAAAAGGCTAAAGGTTAAATATTTAATTTAGTTACCTAGTTTAAAAATATGTTTTTTTTTTATTTATAATCAGAATTATAATCACTAATATAAATCTGTAATAACTGTTTATTTACCTTTTCATATTTCAATGTTATGTGCTAACTTTAGTTAGTCATCACTGGATGGTGTATATTTTTTGTTTGTTATGTAATTAGATCATTTTTATAATTTTGGGGTCTTTCACAGGGTGATGGACCGAAATTAGTACGTGAATTATTTAGAGTTGCCGAAGAGCATGCTCCATCGATTGTATTTATTGATGAGATTGATGCTGTTGGTACCAAGCGGTGAGTTGTTTTTTTAATAGTTACAACATTATAATGTTAGTAATAGTAATTACATTCATTCCTGGTTATTATATGACTATGTACTAAATTACAGTTATGATTCCAATTCTGGAGGAGAGCGGGAAATTCAAAGAACAATGTTAGAACTTCTCAATCAGCTTGATGGCTTTGATTCAAGGGGAGATGTAAAGGTAACATAATGCTGCGATTTAATAATAATAATGTTTATGAAAATGCGTATAAAGATTTTTTTTATTTTAATTGAGACAGTTCTTTTTTGTTTCTTATCAGACAGGAAATTGAAACAAATGATTAATACTTGAACCGTGTATTCCACAATTTTTTTATTAATTATCATTATTTTTAACTTTAAAGTGGATTTGAGCATAAATAATGAAGGGCTCAACATCTAGTTTTTTTTTAATTATTATTAACTATGTGAATTGTATTACATATTTTTTTTAAATACCTTTGAAATCATAAAATAGAGTTTAAATTAACAATAACCTTGATCCTTCGGTAAAATTGCGTAAAAAAGGGCCATGTTATTTTTTTATGGCATTGCAATTATCTTAATACTGCTGTATATTTATTTGTTCTGTTTTTATTTAGGTTTTAAAAATGTGGGGGATAATTGAATGGAGGAGTGAACTGAATAGAGCGTTTAAAAAAAAATATTTTTCCTCGGAACCACGCTCAAAAGTTTCGTTTTAATGCCAAAATAGGCCTCTGAAAATATGAGCCCTTAATATTAATATTTAGGTTGTCCGCATCGCACTTTTCGATTTCCCATACAAATAACACAGGACAAAAGTTTTTTTTTTTCTTTTGATTTCTATAACTAATGAACGATATATCGTATTGCAATACCCATTCATTATTTTGTAGAGAATTTAACGCTCTACAAAAAAGGTCTGAAGTCAATTTTTGATAAATCAACTCAGTCAAAAGTTATTCAAGATCGAAGTTTAACTTACCCTCAACTCAGCTGGTTTATTGACTGATTTAGCAAAATATTATGTTTTTAGAAAAATTGACTTCAGACCTTTTTTTTTTTTTTTAAACGCCCTAGTACTTATTTATATTTAGTAATTCGGTTATAGCTGTACAGAATGGATTAAAAACCTTGTCTTACTTACCTGAAAAGGGCAAATAGGAGTCAAAATAAAATCACCAATATACGATTAAAAAATCTAGTTTTCAAGAACATCATGGAGTTATTGTCATATAAAATTGAAGAAATCGAATTATTTCACATGCGACCTAGGATCGAATTACTTAGAAAAATCAGTCTAAAGACTAATCAAATGATTTAATTGGTGTTTATATGCATAGGATATGGGACTGGGTTGTGCCCTTATGATGCCTTGACCTACTATCATGATCCTTTGCTTTCCGATTTTCTTTTGTTTACGAAGTACACATGTTCACAATGTTGTCATGTAAATTTCTCAATTTCATTAATTTTATTTTTACTCTTTAACTAAAAAGGATAATGTAAATAGAATCCAATATCGATGCCGAATAACGCCTGCATGGATTGGACAGGATTTTTAAAACATACTGTATAATAGCAACATTTCTCTCATAAAATCAACACCAAAACCTTATCATACTTGGATGCTTTATAATTATAGACATATTATATATTATTCAAGTAAATATAATTATTAAATTTGCTAGTATAATAAGGTTTTTCTTCATGTACGAGATAAACGCCATTCTTTGGAAAAAAAACGGTTTAAAAAAATGTCTGTGTAAAATGGTACTTTTTTAGGTCATAATGGCCACAAACCGCATAGAAACACTGGATCCTGCTTTAATTCGTCCCGGGCGTATCGACCGAAAAATAGAATTTCCCCTTCCTGATGAAAAAACTAAGAGAAGAATTTTCACTATTCACACTTCCAGAATGACGTTGGCAGACGATGTCAATTTGTCTGAGTTGATCATGTCCAAAGATGATCTTTCTGGAGCTGATATAAAGGTAAAATACATTCTGTCTATTATCTCAGAGACCCTGTTGTAATACGTGTAAGCCAGTGACGTGCATAGGGTATTTGGACAGGGTAGGCAGAATTCGCGAAATTACTTTGAATATTATATTATGACAGTAAATATTACATTGCTTTCATAAGAAAGATATATGACGTGAATATAAAATAGGTATGAATATAAATTGTTCCTTTTTTTGTTTAACTTTAAGGAATTTATTCTTGACTTTTTTATCATAAGGGCATGCAATGCTTGCATGCATCTATGGAATGAACGCTACTGGTGTAAGCAAAATAAATAGATCAACATTTTTCTCAATCCTTATAAACCAACCTAAACACGAAAAATTTGCTCCGAATGCATCATCTGTGTAGTATAGAATTCTAAATGACTTGCAAGTTGACAAGCAAGTTATCTGATTTAAACCGGCTGCTTGTACTGAGTAATCATTTCACATATTACCTTTAATTGTCTATAAACTAAGGTAATAAGAACTTGTTTTGTTTAGGCTATCTGCACGGAAGCTGGTTTAATGGCCTTAAGGGAACGACGTATGAAAGTTACAAACGAGGATTTCAAGAAATCCAAGGAAAGTGTCCTCTACCGCAAAAAAGAAGGCACCCCTGAAGGACTTTATCTCTAAAATGTTTCCAGTAATAACGAGGATATTGTCTCCGTAAATTAAATCATAATGCAATTATCTATATTGAATTATATGTGTTTTGAAATTACTGTTTTTTTTTTAATCAACTGTCTTTACTGTAACCCAACGTTTTCGGATGTTTATATCAAAATATAAATAATAACATATTTCTGACTAAATATAACTTTAAAACCTGTTTCAAACTTATTATATATGCAAGTACGGAAAAAGAATAAGAACATACAATACAGCAACTAAGTTACACAATACAATATTGCATATCTATGTAAAATATTGTGTAAAATACGACCTACTCTTCCTTATATTATTGTATGAAATATATCACATTGCAACAATGGAACTGAGGTGATAGGATATAATAATATTAGGTCTGGGAAAAACTTCGTGGCGTTTTTTCCGATGAATGGCGTTGGTCGCATATAACTAAAGAAACGTAAATTACAGCAACACCAACGAGTGCACCTTTAAAGGTGACCTTTTGAACGTTAGTTAAATGTAAGAAATATTGCAATCTGTGTAGTGGTTCGAAATTATTTCGCACTCGAACATGGAGCTGAATAATGAAAAAATCCGGTGTATTCTACATTATCGTTATTACAACGGGAACAACGCTGCGCAGGCTTACGAAAAAAAATGTGCTGTATACAGCGAAGGTACTTTATCAAATTCTGCTGTGTGGAAATGGTTCGCTTGCTTTCATTCCAGTAACCTTAATGTGAAAGATGAGTCTCACTGCGGTCGTCCAATCACTGAAAAAGCTGATTAAATACTTGAAAAGGTCCATCAAGATAAGCATATCAGCAGTGTCAATATAGGGATGGAGTGAGGCATTGACCATAAAAATGTTTTGAATCATTTACACAAAACTGGTTATAAAAAAAAGCTTGACGAATTGAGTCCTCGTGAGTTGAGCGCGAAAAACATGATTGACCGATTAAACATCTGTGTTACGCTGCTGAAACGAAATGAAATATAGCCATTTCTAAAACTTTTAATAGTCGGAGATGAAAAATGGATTACGTACGATAATCGAAAGCATAAAATATTGTGAATAAAGGATGGTGACCCTTCACAATCATTTGCTAAACTACATCGACCCCAAAAGAAGTGATGTTGTGTGTGTGGTGGAACTGGATGGTTATCGTCCAGCACGAGCTACTTGCGACTGGGGAGATGATTGATTATCAACTCTACTGTGCTTGACTAGAAAGATTAGGCTTGGCGATTGAGAGAAAAAAGGCCTGAATTGATAAAATAAGAAAGGTATTGTCTATAATCGTGACAACGCCCGATCACACACTTCTTTGATGGCCCGTCAAAAATTTAGAGCGTTCGGTTACGAAGTTTTGTTACACCCACCTTACAGTCCGGATATAGCACTCTCTGACTATCATCTATTCAGATCTCTGCAGAGTTCTCTTTATGGAATTAACTTGATTTCAAAAGAAGCCTATGAAAACTACTTGATTCAGTTCTTTAACCAGAAACGACAGAAGGTCTTCACCAATAGGATCATGGATCTACCTAAAAAATCCCGAGACATTGTCCATAATAATGGAATATATTTGGTTCAAATAAATTCATTCACGCGCTTAAGGAGACCAGTCGAATTTTCTTGAAAAACTCCACGAACTTTTTCCCAGACCCAATATTTATTAACGGTTACACCCATTGATATAGCCCCAAATTAAGCTTGTGCTTGTACTATGGGTACTAGACAAAGTATACATACATAATACATATATACAACCATGACTCGTGACAAACCCAGCTGCTTATCACAGAAAAGTTAACCACTACCGGGACTCCAGCCCAGGACCTTAGCATCGTAAGCAGGGTCACTACAAACTACGCTATCAGGATATAGGTGTTCTGAGTTGCGAAGAGGATAACAAAATTTAATTTATCAGTTAAGCCGTATTATAGAGTGGCATTGCTTCTTATTACATTTTGTGATATATAGGTATATTTTTCGTAACATACAAATATCAATTCAATAAAGTAATTCAATTATATTATTTGGGTTTTAAACAAATTAAGTAAATATAAATCATGAGACTGAATATTTTCTATGGAAAATTTTGGGAGGGCTTGACAATTTTGGCAGCAAAATGTAAAAATTATTTTAGTTTAAACGAACCGAACTTGGTACTGAATGGCTTGCATCCAGAACCATATAACTTAATTTAAAAAATAAGTGGATCAAAAATTTGACGTTAGATGCGCTGTTTAATAATAGTGATGTTATTAAAAATCTAATAATCGATTGAATAGAAATTAATCATAGATAATATGTGACAAATAATTCTTGTAACTACAAATATTTGTTGAACATGATTAGACTTCTTTGTGTCTTTGATTAGAAATTAGAAGTGAATTCAATGATAACAATTCAATGATGACAATATTTTAAACTTTTGCCCCTTGTGCACAATATTATACGTTTTGAATCGGATGTAAAATGGGTAGAGGAAGAAACTTCCTATCATCAACCTGTCTGCTCCGACTCCAACCGAGTCTGCGCTTGATTACAGACTGTATGTATGTCTTAACATGCCAAAATCAAAGCATTTTCATGTATAACACCTGATGAAGTATTTATAGAGGGAATGAAAATTTTTTTGCGACGAAACTATTTAAACCATTCATGTTTTCTAACTTTTTTTTTGTTCATAGCCATTTTTACTTTTAGGCTTAAGTGGTACGCAAAACATTATGAGAAAGAGAAAAGAAACTGCAAATATAGAAGACAAAAATATGGTAACCACATGTTTTATGTAACACGAAAAATATGTACCATTACAAAAACGTTTTTTAAGTAGAAGTTAAATATATATAATATTAAAATTATAATATAGTTCTGGATTAATGGAAATTTAAAGTCATGCCGATATGATATTAAACAGATGTCATAATTTTGTTGTAACAGTTGTCACTATTATATAGCAGGTGATGCATAGATTTTCCCTTGCCTACAAATTGCAATCTAGGAAATTGGAATTTAACTTGTTTCCTATTTTAGTTGAAAGGAGTGTTATACTAGTACAGCAGTTTAATAAAGACATGTCCGAGACTGTGTGGGTGGATGAATGACTGACTACGAGACAGATACCGAGGCGACAGAGCATACTGCACTAATGGACGGCCACATCGCAGAAGCTCGACCCGACAGGGAAATCGCTGAAAAATTAGCCAAGAAAAAAAGAACAAAGTCTGAAACTCAACGCACATATGGTGTTAGTATTTATACATGGATTATGAATGTTCAACAATTTCTACCAACAATCATATATTTTTAAAATAATGTTATCAGATTGATCTAAATGTTTATTTCTACTTTGTTCATTTTGTAATTATTTTTTAATTCTAATTTGGCATAGTGCTTAACGAAAAGTACAGTACAATCCAATAAATAAATACGACTATTGAGAGACAACCTGCCGATACAGAAATACAGCCGGCCTACAGAAATATCTCTTTTCGCTTCGTTTAGAGAACCCAACATCATAGAATGAAGAGTAAATACTTTCCAGAAGACCATTTCACAGTCCAATGACCTGAAACAGGTAAGAGTTAGAGAACTTTTAAGTTCTAGGTAAAATGGTGTAATAGTAAAACTGGAATCCAGCAAAATTGGTATAAAAATATTATTCAATGACAAGATTCTATTTTTAAGTTTATTATATTTTTATTATTCTTATTACACTAGTCCCTTGCGTAGGACACACAATAACCTCACCTTTTCAATTTCTATGTTAAATGTGTAATCTATAATATCTTAAGAAAATTGTGTATAGGTTCATAATATATTGTAATACTACATATTTGTACTTTGTTTTGTTTAGAGTGTGGAACCAGCTGAAGGGGTTTCAGCAGCCACTGGTAGTCAACAACCAAATGCTCCAAATACAGTGCCACCAGAACCTCAGATAGAGGAATTGGAGTTAAAATATGGAGCCCAACATGTTATCAAGCTGTTTGTTCCGGTGACACTGTGTATGCTTGTGGTTGTTGCAACAATGTCTTCTATCAACTTCTATTCTGTAAAAGATGTTTATCTGTAAGTATTATAGCATACAAACGAAATCTTCAAAGTTTTTATTATTCTAAATATTTTTTATAAGCAAATAGAATGTTATGATGTTTTAAAAAGGGAATTTTAATAATTTAATATGAACTTAGTTTTGACTACAAATTATAATTGTAACTTGTAGTTCACACCCAGTACATATTTAGGCATTATTGATTATTGATTAACCTCAAAACTAAAGGAGTCATTTGTAATTTTACTAGAGGTTGTTCTTATTACAGTTTACAGTAGTTATAACATATTTAAGTTGAAAACTGTTTTTATTTCATAGAAAAAACCATTTCTTTTAATTATTCCAGTGAGGGATGGCTACTAGTATGGAAAGGCTAGTCTGTATACATCTGATTTTTATTAAAACTCAGACACAACAATAAAATAATATAAAAATTATAAATAACTACTCCTTTATAATGAACATTATGAACAATGTTTCATATAATATATTATTCAAACAATATTTCCAGCTCTACCCGATCAGTCTTAGACAAACTTATTACATGATTTCACTTAGATAATATTTATTAAACCTACAAAATTTACATCAGAATTTGAATAATTTATGTACACATAGCTGTTTTTTTAACTATTGATTCATATTCAGCATTTTGTAAATAGTTGATAATAATTTAAAAGATAAAAGTGAACACATAGACAGACAGAAATAGTAACTTCAATTTATACTATGTAATTGAAACATCTATGTCAATATACTGTATTCTTTCAACATTGAGTAGAGATACATTCATGTGGAGTTGTATGTTAGTGCCTGTAAACATAATTTAATATTAGACTATGACCGGTGGTCGTGGGTGTGGTTGTAGAAAGACACGGATTTTGGCGTTTTACTGTTTATTTGCACTTTAAGGTACACCGAACTGTGACGCACACGCACTTACTCTAGCATTGGGTCCCGGTAGTCAACTGAATTTGCTAGAGCATCCCTTGCGCGCGGGCATCCCTTACCCTGCGCGTCCCATAACACCCTAACGTCCTTTAGGGCGTTTACCACAAACGCGTATCGGGCGGCGTCTACATGCTATAACACCTAATTACTTATTTTTTAGAGCCTACACCCCATTCCATGAAGAAAGTCCGCATGCAGTTACCAAAGTGTGGAATGCTTTAGCAAACTCTATGATACTACTCAGTGTAATAGCATTGATGACTGTCCTCCTTATCGTTCTTTATAAAAAGAGGTGCTACAAGATTATACATGGATGGCTGATCCTATCTTCACTGATGTTACTGTTTCTCTTCTCGTATTTGTATATTGAGTAAGTAATTTAAGACTTTGTATTAAATTAAAATTACTTACATTCATAAAGGTTGTCCTAAAAAAAAAAGAAGTGGTTAATAATAGTTAACAAAGCAAACAAAAGTGTAAGAATATAGAGAATATGGGCTCTACTTTTTTCTACCTCAAGCAAGATGATTGTAATTTATAAAAGTTACACTATTTACTTGGACTTTATTGAAGACTTGTAGTAATAAAGTTATTATTGCAACTAAGTAACTAACTTTATTTTTATTATTAAAGTATGTGATTTTATTGTTATTGTTATATATGTTTCATACTAGATAATGATTCTAGCATGTAATTTAACTGAATTTGTATCTATAATAAAGATAACTTTCTATAGATAGTATATACTTCAGCAAAACATTTAACCATTCCACTTTTATTTTCAACAAAGGTAACTAAGGCCACTATGAAAAGTGTAGTATCTTGTGAAGTATTTTCTGATCTTTTCTAAGTTAAAAAATGCTTTCCATTATATGGTAATGTGTAGCTCTAAAACTAGAGACTTCCGTAAGATAAAGGTGAAATAATAATCTATACTAATATTATAAAGCTGAAGAGTTTGTTTGTTTGTTTGTTTGAACGCGCTAATCTCTGGAACTACTGGTTCGAATTGAAAAATTCTTTTTGTGTTGAATAGACTATTTATCGAGGAAGGCTTTAGGCTATATAACATCACGATGCAACTATTAGGAGCGAAGAAATAATGGAAAATGTGAAAAAAACGGGGAAAATTATTCATCCTTGAGTGCTTCCATTGCATGCGCTGCAAAAACGGTTCAAGATAACAAAAATATATGTATGAAAGAATTATTCCTCTTGAAATGATCTAAAAAAATGTCCGCGACAGTATATGTCTATCTTTTAAGATTAAGTCACTAGAACCGTTTTTATGGTAAACAAATTTGGTCGAAATTAATGCATTATTTGTTAAGAGTTGTATCAACGTAATAATATTAATCTTTATCCAAATAAATGTGTTGTTGATTAAGAGTATTTTATTGTGAACAAAATTGTCTTTGACATCACTTAATTTCAATAAACATCTTAGAAGATATTACAATAACTTATATAGTAAAACAACGTTTGCCGGATCAGCTAGTAAAATATAAAAACCTAGAAAACTGAGTTTAGGATATTTTTCGTGTTATAAATTGCTGTTTCTAAATCATCACTCATTTTTCAGAGAAGCTCTAAGAGCGTATAATATTCCCATGGATTTTATTACACTAACGTTTGTGATGTGGAACTTTGGTGTGATGGGCATGATTGTAATCCATTGGAAGGGCCCTTTGCGGTTGCAACAAGCTTACTTAATATTTATTGCAGCACTAATGGCTTTAGTTTTCATCAAATATTTACCAGAATGGACTACATGGGCTGTTTTAGCAGTTATATCTATATGGGGTAAGTGTTATGTTACTGATTAACAATATGACTTAATTGTACAAAGAGCTTAAAAAAATATATATAATTGACTACATTATTCTTTTAAAAACACTATGATTTGATATAGATATATAATTAAATATAAATATATTAGTACCTACAATGTATTGCTTTACAGATTTAGTAGCTGTCTTAACACCAAAGGGGCCATTAAGGATATTGGTTGAAACAGCCCAAGAACGCAATGAGCCTATTTTTCCTGCTCTCATTTATTCGTGTAAGTCATACATTTAACATATAACTGATCCTGTATAGATATCATACATATACATTGTTCACAATTTTGTTCACATAAAAATATTTTTTTGGAGTAGCTTAGAATATACCACCAATAGTTTAGCAACCATAATGATGACAATATGGCAGAACTATGTTTTTATAGTGTGCTCAAAACTACTAATACAAATGAAGTAAAGTAGTGAAATTCTGCAACTGGGTGACTCTCAAAACTTAAATGAAGATTGATACAGGATTGTGCTTATGTGCTTTTCATTGTTTGATAATGTTACTTTGGAACACTACATCCAGATACAGTAAAATCATATAATATATTGTAGTATTGTGGAGCTAAAGGCTTGGACATAATGTTCTTTCATTATCAATTAAAATAGAATTCTTTTGGCAAGATTCCGCTTACCCGAAAAATTCTCGAGTATTATAGCTGTGCTCACACTATATAAGTTTATCAATGTATGTTCCTTCCCTTCATACGTATGTCGCATGTAAATGTATGATGGCTATGATAATACTATAGTAATGTTTGTGTTTTTGTCTAACAGCAACAGTGATGTACTGCTTGGTGGGCGCTGCTGGCACGACTCCAAGCGCCGCAGGTGAGCCGCCCGCGCTCGAGTTGCGCCCGCTCTATACGCACGGTCCGTCACCATATAACACAAACTTTTTTCTTTAATATAATAAACACTACTAACAAACACGGTTCACCTCGCACGGGCGCGATCATCTACTTGTTTTGTATAAGTGTATGTAATAAAAATGTATTATTCAGAACATATTTACTAAATTATGCTAAAACCGTATTAGATCTGTTGCATGGTTTAGAAGATACAAGCGAGCACGCGCACAGATAGGCAGACAAACAAAAACTTTCAAAACTTCACCTGGTATATAACAAAAAAAAAAAAGTTTACAGGCAGAAGCTTGAACCATATCACACCTGGTGGAAAGTGAAGATGAATTCGACGATGGACCGATGATTACTAACTTGATTTGCTCAATTAAAAATGAAAACGCTAATTAGTTTACAAAACACTGCACTGCACTAAATGTCGCACTTAACTTTAGTTTTGCTTAGATCGCCTTATTTCGCTTACCGTATATAAGTCTCGCGTTTGTACGGGTGCCACCAATTGCATAGAAAATTTTTCAGCCATTTCGTATATTCCAGCGATCACGCTGCACTGTAGCGACATTTCTAGAAATCGCTTTCTATTCTCTAATCGATGACACTACTAGTGGCTGTAGTTATGCTATTCGCCAGAAGATGGCATTGCGAATGGTGGTTGATCTACTTGAACATAGAGGTCACTGCATACCTCATCCTTATTCCTAAACATTATTATGATATTCCAGAGTCCCGTCCTAATGGCGATGACCGTCGCGAGAGCACACAGAGCGGAGCTGGTGACGCGGCGGGATTCGATGCTGCATGGAATGCGCGAAGGGATATGCAGGTTCCATTCCTTAAATACCATAATGCTATATCGTCATCCCTAGTCATATACAAGGTGTTATCTACATATTGAATGTAGAGGTCGACCGAAAAATTGAAAGAACTGTTACCAATGTGTACAATACTTCGATAAGATATAATGTTTAACAAGTTGCAAGGTAATTTTATTAATTTTTAGAAGTTGTTTCTTACACAGTCAACACAAGTATTTACTTTGAAAATTTTAAAGTACTTAATTAAAAAAATCGCTTCCAGCCGATCTTGAACTGACTTTCTTAAGAATTTGAAAGCTTTTCGGCTCCATATTGTCGTGATAGCTCATTTATTGGTATCGATTACGGCCAATTTAACAGTAGATTATCCAAAGACATTTTGACTGCATTTTAAATTAGTTTAGGAAAAAAAATCGTGTATTAAAATTTTGAATCTTTTGTACATGATATAAATGCAATCCTTAATAGTTGTATATAGCTATGTGGATTCTAGAAGTCATGAGATGCAGGCGGTGCGTAATGTCTGGCGAGCCACCCGTAAGATATATTTGTAGGGGTGGACTATTTACACCATGCCTCCCAGAGATGAAACTTAAACAGGCTATTTTCTCTTCGGGCATTTGGAAGGATCTGGATTCCTAGACCTGGGTGGAGTGATTAGAAGGACACCCCGGGGATTTTTAGTTAGTAGGAGTCTGACACACCGGGGTCGCTGCCCTCACGGGGCCTTGATGCTCCTATGGAAAATCCCACGGGTCACAAAAAAAAAATTATAGCACCCTCGAAAGCAAATCCAAGTTTGTTAAGTTTCAGTATCTCTTGTGTTAATTTGGATGCTTATATTGGAATTGTCGATGCGCAGACGAATGAGGGAGCGATGCCGCAGCGGCGGTTGCGCGTCGACTCCACGGAGCGCACGTACACGACGCGCGTGGACCGCCCGCAGCCGCAGCAGGCCCCGCCCCAGCAGCAACGGGTTCTCGTCGAAGAAGAGAGTTAGTATTAGCCATGGGACATTTCACCAATCACCGGTTATTCAACAGTGGATTTAACTAATCGAAATTTGCCAGAAAAACTATATATATAGTATTGGTTATATCTTGTTTTAGACTTCAACAAAAACAATGTGATGTCTGATACTTAAATTTTGTATAATCTTTTGCCGTACCCCTTTCGGGGTGAAAAGAAATTCGTCATTGGGTGATCGCCGTCCTCAGGGCATGACTCACACGACATTGCTGTTATAAGCTATGCGAGAAACCCGCGATGTTATCTTTCAACGGTGTGCGGTATATATTTAAGTAAATCATATTTGTTTAACAGAGGGTGTGAAGCTTGGACTAGGCGATTTCATTTTCTACAGTGTATTAGTCGGCAAAGCGAGTTCATATGGCGACTGGAATACTACGCTCGCTTGCTTCGTAGCTATACTCATTGTAAGTATTATAAAATCGTGACAGGATCGCTTTATGTTAATTTAAAATTGTATATCGCCATAGATATTACTAAAATACGTTTCCATGAATTTTTGCATATCTCATTTATTATTTGCAAAAGAGATTTGAAACCTCTAACCGAGCAAAGTATGATCATAATTATATTTATTTTAACACAATACTTCGTTTATGATCGTAATTATATTTATTTTAACACAATATTTCGTTTATGATCATTACATAACTATATAAAGCCAATCTAGAATTAAATGACTATATGACGAACATTGTTCGTTTACGCCAATGCGATAATTTGAAATACCTAAGGGTCTGAAGTAGAAGCTTGCATTTAAATTTTATGGACAACTCATAGCTCTACTATAGAAGAATTACATAACGACAGCTAAAACATTCAACCATTTATGGGCCCTCACAGTTATACGACACACTAGAAAATCAAACAAACACGACCACAGCGTTGTCATAAAAATTAAAGCTAACATATTATAGACAAATGTTGACGATAATTATTAATTAAGTAAATAAGAAATGAAACAAGTGTGAAAGTATACAGACAAGAAAAAACAAAAACAAACGAAACGATTTAATAACTAATAATAAAATTAATATAAATAAAATTATTATGATATTTTATTAACTAGTGCTTCTAAAATTGCTGTCTTCGAATTCACTGGCTGCTCATAAGCCTTCCATATAGCTTCGCAGTTTTTATGAATTATTTTCCTTTGTAATTTAGAACTAATAAATAAAATGGGTACAGACGCCACACTGCATGCATATACATACATGTCAATACACATATCATATATAGCTTTCTTACACTCACCTTGTCACAACAAACAAACACGCACATACTTTCTTTTCTTTGTTAGTTTTTAAGTATTATAATTGTGTAATTGGCACAGCTTGTTAACTGTACCGTATGTAAAATGTTTATATGGCCTGTTCAATGATAGTGAATAAATAAATTAAAAAAAAAAACTAAAACGAATGTTGCTTGCCTGCCCCACTGGCATCAAATAAGGGATTAGACATTAAAGCCCTTGCTCCAGTGAAGCTTGTATTGAACTGATTACCTGCTTTATAAATACATTAAGGAGAAACATTGCGACAGTCTTGCGTAAGCTTCTTTGAGGAGCATTAATAGAAATTTTAGATAGAGGAGTTGTAATAATGAGTATTGATTGTTTACAGGGGCTGTGCCTGACCCTTCTACTTCTAGCGATACTCAAGAAGGCGCTGCCGGCGCTGCCGATATCGATTACTTTTGGTCTCATATTTTACTTCGCCACACGAAGTGTTGTCAAACCGTTTGCGGACGCGTTGGCTGCGGAACAGGTGTTTATTTAGCTAGAGCCAGTCGATCGTTAGTTTTGTGACACGCCTGTTACATTAGTTAGTTATATGACAATTCAAGTTAACATTTTATATTAAAAACAAATGGAATAATGGCAGGTTCGGATAAAAGAGCACCTTATAGTCGGCGTTTGGGACAACTTGAGTAGTTCTCCTATTATTGAATTATTATGTATTTCTAACTGTAAAATATTAAAGTCGATGTTATTGTGGAGACTCATCAGCTTAACATAAAAATACCATAAAGCTTTCGCGCCATCCAGAGCCAATATTAGTCGCTTCCATTCCAATCAACATACGAACATTTCTCGATAATAGCCAGACTTTCAAGTTTTCATAACGAATCGTGTAAAACGAATACAAACCTTAACATATTTTCCTTTAATTATCATGTTTTAAAAATATCCTTACTGAAATTTTTACATTTAATGCCATTTTTTTGTTTTATTTATTAATTAGTTTCAATTATTTTTGCATAAATTTATTATATATTATTGCGTTAAAGGAAAACATTATGAGAAAACTTGCATCGCGTCACGTTAGGCACGAGATTTAAGCGCAAGGTGGATACACCTACTGATGTATATCTGCTCACCCTGAAGGGTTTAAACCGTGACAATACTTTATTTTTGACATTAATAATCAATTAATTTTAGTTTGCGAATATTATAGCTCTTTGTTTCCTACAACAGAGCGAGCTGTGGTTGTCTTTAATTAGCTTTTTTACTGTTTTAAGTTATAACTAGAGATGCCACGAATATTCGGCAACTATTCGGTATTCGGCCTATTCGGCCACTTTTTTTGCTATTAGCTATTCGGCCAAATACCGAATACCAAATCATGTAAAAAAGACACGTTATATTACTCAAAGTTATGTATTTATTTCCAAAATACAACACTTTAGTAATTAAAATTGATCAGTGGCAAGTTGTGATGGATAAAAACAAGCTTTTCAGCATTTTTTGGTAGCAAACGATTACGCTTTTCATCGTAAATGTTACCAGCCTCAGAAAGTAACCTCTCTCACACACAAACTCACACACTCTCTCTCTCGCTCACACACATACTAATAAACTTATACCGTTAATATCCATATAAAAACACAAAATACCCTTGAATAACCCGAACGGAAGTACGAGTCTCACCATAGACAAAATTTACTTAATTGGTGAGACTTATCACCCTGTGTATATGTATAAGTTTTTGTTGAAATAAAGATTATTATTATTATTACTAAACACGCTACTTCCAGGAATATTCGGCGCTTCGGCCGACAGCCCTGCCGAATATTCGGTATTCGGCCAATTCACTATTCGTGGCATCACTAGTTATAACACTTAATATTAACTTGCATTTGTACCTTTGTAGAGAAGTGTTGACAACCAGTAATAAATAAAACGAGCTCTTTACTTATCAAATACTTGACTGATTGTGCAATACTGTTTAATAAACAACTACGTGTTGTATATATTGGAACAAATGTGAATTGAATTTTTAGTATATTTAACCAGAAGCCAGTTGTAATTAGCTCGTAGTGTATTAAATATTTATAATTTGTAAGGATAAACACTAGGTGTTTTGTGTTTTATGACGAGAAAAGTATTTATAATCAATCCAAAAAAGAAACTTGCCTTTGTTAACTACCAACTGTATATACTACTTAGCTTAACCCAAAAATGTTTTGTTTCATGCATTCCATTAATTTTATAGACTATTTTACGTTAAAGGAAAACCGGGCGTGTATACGCTTATGTTAGCAATAATTATCATAAATATATAGTTCACTTTAATTAATAAAAAATTTTTATACCTATTTCCACTTTTATTCATTTACACTGTATACTCGGTTTCTCTCTTGTTTTTTATAGTCGTACGGCAAAGTGGCTATATTATACATGATTATAAGCATAATGTAGTCCAAAACCTAGCGGTCCACGCCGTAGTTATAAAAGCCGCCGACGGTACGCCATGTTCAGACGCTGCATAGCGCGGCGGCACCTGCATGGGATTCCATTTTTTTGCGGGTTTTAAAAGACGAATAAGTAAGTTTACATTTACACATAATATAATTACATCAATCAAATATAAACAATTACTACACATATTTGTTATCACGATTGAAAATTATAGTTTGTTTGTTAGTTTGTTAGGATTAAGTGCCGATACAGTCATTGCGTTGTAAGAATATCTTATAAAACCGGAGTTAACTTTTATCAAAACAAGGGCTTGTATAAATTTTCAGCCTATTTTTATGTAATGTTTGGCTTGCTTTTAAATATATTAGTCGTCAGAAGGTACGCTGAGTGAAGTGCCCGCCTGCCACCCCTAGAATTTGGCAACCGGAGGATGGACCCCGGCTTGCTCCTCCTAGATCCGAGCCTGCTCAAAATATTGAGGAAAACACCACTAGCTCTAGTTTCATTTTAATACACCAGCAGGGAAGTAGAGTAGATCCATGAACTGTAGCGAACCGGTGCCTATATGCACAGAGAGGCTGTTTCGTTCCGATGCACCGTAAGAGTTCTTTTCGGAATTTGTTCTCATAGTAGTCACTTCTGAAAAACATGGAGATCAACTACATTTGGACGCATTCCTTCCTCAGTTAAGCTTCTTAGCCAAGGTTCGTACTCGCATAGATGTTGTATTGCAACTGTAGGTTGCGGTTACCACTTATCGTCACGTGAGCAGTCTATTTTTTCCGAAAAATGTTTAAAAATATGTGGCATAGGCGGACAAAATGTAATCAGATTAATAAAATGATTAACGATTACATTTTAAGTTTTTTACAATTAACATGACTGCATTTTGCTCATTTATGTTTTAAACACTACAAAATCCCAGATTGTATACACATTTCTCATTTTTTAATGTTTTAAATGGATTTAATCATGATTACGGAGCAAGAAAATTAAAATTACGACTATATTTTGTAATCGTTCATCATTAATCAGATTACATTTTGCCCATCTCTGGGCATAGGTCAGATCATAATCAGCAATGTGTCTTATAAAGGCTTATGAAATATGTCAATTATATACTATTATTCATCATAAGTATATAAAATATACAATGGTAATATAACAAAACACGTCATAATAAAAATATAAGTATTTATTATTCTCTTCTAAAATTATTGCTTTCAATTGGTTATAATATCCAAAAAATTGTCAAATTGGAAGAATATTACTAAGTTATATTTGTTTATTAAATAACAAAGTATACATAAAATTTTTAAAAAATAATGTTAACGTCTATGACAATAATAAACTTGTAACAAATCTTCAAACAAGTCCAGCAAATATTACTTTTTCATTTTCTCGATTGCAGATCTTCAAGGGAGATTCATAAAACAAAAACTCCAAATTCTGCAAGCTGTACTTGTCTATTGTACTTAGTTGATTGGCGATTCTGGTAACTAATTAGACACAAATATAAAAATAAAAAAATCCAAAACCGATATAAAACTATACAATAAATTAAACCTAATCATATTTCGTCTTCTTCAATTTGTTTAAATCACTTTACGATTATTTACCATAACCAAATAATTTTTAATACTCTCAAGGGCATGTTGACCACGATTTAAATCACATAATTAATCCATATTCACATACATAGGTACCAATTTGAGGTAACTTTAAAATATTTAACAATGCAATAAAAAAACACTTCAAAATAATACAAAGTAGAAGCTGCCACAGGAAAAGTTTCTTTTATAATAAAATATTTAATATATTCGTGTGTTGTATATTTTTTGAGATCTCTGTTAAAAAGAATCACAATTTAGTCATATATATTATTATATATAGATATCAAAGGAATGTTAATTTGGGAATGTGATATTTTTTATAATCGAGGCACATCTTTTGGAACATATGCATTTTACTTCTTAAGAGATCTTTCTCTTGACAACTTCGAGTATCACAATTATATTTAGAATTATTTAGGATTGGGTATCTCAGTAGGACCCTCTTTTTTTATTACTTTCAATTTGTCTGTGTTTGGTTTTTTTGTGTCTGACAGTATATCTTCCTTTATAGGTATTTCTTTGGAAAGTTTTGCAAATTTAGCTGTATCAATGTCGTCAATTTTTTTCGTTTCTGCTTTTTTGTTATTATTCCCTTGTTTGGCTGCAGTTGACTTAGTTTCTGTATCTCTCAAGGATTTCGTTGCTTTATCTTCTGGTTTTAAAGTTGATTTCGTTTCTGGTTTCGGAGTTGGTTTGGTTTCTTGTTTGACTGCAGGTTTTGCTTCTTGTTTAAGTGTTGGTTTTGTTTCTTGATTAAGTGTAGGTTTGCTTTCTTGTTTCGATATTGGTTTAGCTTCTTGTTTCGGTGTTGGTTTGGCTTGTTTTGGTGTTGGTTTGGCTTCTTGTTTCGTAGTTTGTTTTGGAGAAGGTTTTGGCTTCGATTCTACTTTTGAAGCTGGTTTATCTTCAGATTTCGCGGTAGGTTTATTTTCGGAGTTAGTGGTAGGTTTAGGTTGCGAACTGGCTGGTTTAGATATTGGCTTCGTTTCGGGTGTAGAAGTATGTTTTGTTGATGATTTTGTATTTGTTGCACCAGTTTTAACTGATTCCGTAGATTTTGGTTTTGTTTCTTTATTTGGTGGAGGAGTTTTTTTCTCTGGAGCTGGAAATTTGCTTCCGGTAGTGGACTTCTTATCACTTACCGTTTGACTGGAAGGGTTTGGGGTGGCATCAGAATTTACATGTGAAGTTGAAGATTCTACAGGTTTTGCTACTTTAGGTATATCCTTTTTTTCTTCTGGCTTAGGTACTACTGGAATTTTTGATTCTTGTACTTTTTTGACAGCAAAAGCTTTCAATAAAGCAGGCGGAGCTGGAACGGAGGTCATGAAATTTTGACTATGGGGTCTACCTGTATACAAGTTTCCATTATAAACAATGGCATCGCTAATATGACGTACACTGTTATCAGTGTTAAAATAAGATGCCACAATCTTGCCATTCCAATCAAACTGCAATACACCTGACGATGGGGGAGAGAATACCGATACGCCTTGGAAGTGTCCAATCTGTAAATTATATATGCCGTATAAATTAAAAAGAATTCTTCAGCGGAGTATTTAAGTAACAAAATCAGTACTAACGTTATAAACTATTTCTTCAAATATAATGTGTGGATAAATGTTGTTTAGATATTCAAATGGTATCTCGATAAGGCGCTGCAGACGTGCAAGGAATTTTCTTAACACTGGTGTTTCAGACATCGGTCGGGTGATGAGCGGGTGTTCATCATCAAATACTGTATATAATGCGACTAATACGCCCGAATCATCAGGAAGAGCGCGAATATTATCAGGGGTCCCTGTAATTATAGTAATATAAGCATTAATAAATCACCTCATTGAACAAACTAGGCATCGCCTCTTGGGCAAAACAATTAAGTCACCTGTTCAAATATCACTCACTATATGTTGTTTATACGCCAGTTGTCAAATGTACTTCGCAAAGTAATAGCGATTTCAGTTCGTCTTTAATATGCATTATATTTCATTTTTTACTTATATCGTGTCCATATGTGCATTATGTAATACGCAGTTAATTTACGAGAGTGACATGAATTTTAGAATAGATCCTGGTTCAAAGACATGCTTTTTTGAAAAAGGTAAAACTGGAGACACAATGGAAGTTCTCTATCAAGTTATCGACGGACAACATGGTGATTTAGACATATCTTTCGACATCATTAACCCAAAGGGCGTGAAGATTGTTTCAGACTACAAAAAAGCCGAGAATTCTATAATAATGGATTTGGAGTTAGACGGTGACTACGCATTCTGTATGGACAACTCGTTTAGTGTGATGAATTCAAAACTAGTATTCATTTATGTCTCAATAGAACCTCATGACAAAGCCACCGATAACGAAGTGGATATAGCTACATTAGATGACAATGGAGAAGAACGTAAAATGATAGAAGTACTTCAGTGGATGGGAACTTATGACAATGGTGAACACTATTACATCGATGTGGAAGATATTGCAACATCTATGACGAACATATTGAAGCATGTTGTAAAAGCACGTCATCTACTAGATTTATATGGTGCGTTGAGATCACGCGATAGCTATCTAGCATTCGAAGATACATTTATTGTGGACATGTGGTCAAGCTTCCAAATCATATTTATGCTTTTAGTGGGTTTACTACAAGTGTATACTATTAAGAATCTTTTCAACAGATCTTACACAGTATCACATGATATATTTAAATGATATACTAATAGAATCTGTTATTTTATTTATTCTCGTCATTTGTGAGTCATGTTTGTTTGTTATATTTTATGTACAGATTAATCAATAAACAAATACTATCAAAATATATATTGTAATAAGTAAATATTATATGTATGTACATCTAAATCAGTGGTTCTTAACCTTTTAGTTATGATGGACCGTTTGATAAAATTTGTGTTGCCATGGACCAACCAGCTGCTTTATTGGTTTGGAGGTAATATACAGTACCGAAATGTAAATAAATAAAGCGTTTTACTATTTATTCAATAATAAAATATGCATAAAATTAGTCAAAGTTCACAGTATTTTATTTTTTTACGATAAATTCACATTACAGTTACTGCCAGAAAAAATCTTATTTTTATCTTATCTTTATCTTAAACGTGCGGCCGGCCTTAGGATGGCTCCGCGGACTACATGGGATGCCTCTGGAGACCACCGGTTAAGAACCACTGATCCAAATGAATACCTTGAATATATTTTATAAAAAGTGAGTGCCTAACACATTTTCGAAACATATTACCTGGTAATCCAGCTGCAAATATTTCAGACTTTCCTTTCTTAGGACCCTCAATATAATGCTTGATTACTCTATAGCGAAAGGTCTCAGTAACTAATATAAATTGCTTGTCATTGGACAAAATTATACTATTCGGGAACCAAAGATTGTCCAGAACAACTTTACTTTGATTTTTGGCGGCATTGTAATAGAATATTCTAAAATATAATAATTTATAATTACTGGAAAATACACAAATCATATTTAAATTCACGCTCTTCGTGGAACCAAGACAACTTGAATATATAAACCTTTAAGGAGTCAAAGAAACAAATGCAAAATCTTATATAAAAACTTTTTACGAAAAGTCCAACAATGAGTGTAGCTAAGAATAGCTGGTCCGTATTCGAATTTATGTGCGGGTAACTTTCGCCAGCTCTGGCAACATCGTACGGGTTGTCAATTGAGTTTTGCTCTCGCTCGAACCAATCCGCCGAGTAACGACATAAAACATTCAAATATTTATAAACTCAACAATAATCCGATTCCAAAGTGTACAAGTGTGCTTGGAAGATCCTCAAAGACACTAGTTTGCCGGAGGAGAAGCAGGGGCCCCTGAAGAGTTGGCGAACTGGTGATCGCGGTAAGTGAGACTCTTTAGGCAGCCCGTGCCACTTGCGGAGCTATCGAAGTACCGTACAATAGCTATATTAGCTAACTTAACATTTAAAAGCGTCATGTGTTTTTTGCGTGATGGATGCAAAATATATTTCATTGAAATATTAACCTTCCTGATGGATCTGCCAAGGCACTTAAAGCTCCATCTTTCAACTGAAAATCACTCGTAGAATCAATCCAGTAAAGATCACCATTTTGAGCCAATGCAAGTGAATTAAATAGTTTGGGTTCTCTTCCTTCAATAGGGGTTTGTGGTGATACGAGAAGCTGTTTTTTATCTGTCTTTAGATCAACTTTCCAAATACCATGGTATGCATCAGCAACATATAATGTATTAGTTTTTTCATCTATTTGAAAACCCAATGGTCTTCCACATATATGTTCTTGTATTAACCCACCTAAAAAAAAAAAGAAAACATTTAACCATTAATAATATCTAGATTTTAATTTTCCAATATTTTTTTTTGTGTAATGCTATCATAGGGTAAAATTCGCAATAATCTTCTTATATATAAAAATGAATCGCAAAATGTCTTGATAAGCGCGAAACTCGAGAACGGCTGAACCGAATTGGCTGATTTCTTCTTTGTTATGTTTGTTGAAGTCTGGGGAAGGTTATTACGGAGAGAAAAATTTAAAAAATTGTCTGAAAATGTCTAAAAACGCCACTTTTCTATATTCTCATACAAAAAAAAATCGAAATAATATTTAAAAGGCAATTTGAACTTTAACACCATACCATAAAGCTTAAATGTTAGTGGACGGGTTCCGGGAAGACAAAACAATTATTGAGTGACGTATAAATATTAATGTTAATATTTGTCAATTTTTATACATATAGCATTAAGGCCAGGTTGCTTCAAACAATTTTCAAAAAAATCTGACGGGGAAGATATTAACATTAAAAAAACAATGTGACTTTGTTTTAGAGAAATAGGGCAGAACAAGGTCTGCCGGGACAGTTAGTCTATAATATAAAAATGAATCGCTAAATGTCTTGATAAGCGCGAAACTCGAGAACGGCTGAACCGATTTGGCTGATTTTTTTTTTGTTGTGTTTGATGACGTCTGAGGAAGGTTATTACAAAGAGAAAAATTTTAAAATTTCCCTGCAACTGTCTAAAAATAATACTTTTCTGTATTCTCATACAAAAAATTCGTTATAAGTCATTTTGAACTTTAATATCACACCATAAAGTTTAAATGTCAGTGGACGGGTTCCGGGAAGGCAAAACAATTGAGTGACGTATAAATATTAATGTCAATATTTGTCAATTTTTATACATATAGCATTAAGGCCAGGTTCCTTCAAACAATTTTCAAAAAAATCTGACGGGGAAGCTATTAACATTAAAAAAAGCAATGTGACTTTGTTTTAGAGAAATAGGGCAGAACAAGGTCTGCCGGGACAGCTAGTTTTAAATGTAACTATTTTGAGTAAATTCAAATCTTGACTGCAGTGTTAGATAGAGATTTTATCATGTTCAAATAGGGTGTTGGCCTTGTTAATTATTTATAGCTCCGCTACAAAGGAGTTAGAGCTCTATTCAAAAACAAGAAAATAATCATATTTGCAAATTAAAATTAATAGAGGTAATAGATTCATATGAAAAATCAATATATTTATATACATACATGTATCTAATACAAATATCTTATTAAATTTAGGTAGAGTTTGTTTGTTTGTTTTACTTAATTCCTTATAAAAACTTGAAAGTCTAGGTATTATCGAAAAATGTCCTAGATTGGAACTGAAGCAACTCATACCAAATATTGGCTCTGGATGGCGGGTAGCCTTTATGGAACAAGAGGAGATCGAGCAATAATAAATCAAGTTTGATACATAAGCAGGTTTACTAGTACTACAAACCTTTGATATTGATCAGAACTTCAATCCATTTGAAAGGTTTATGGGGAGTTTTTTTGGCTGAAGGTGGTCTAAGCTGAACACTAGATAATACTCACTGCAAGGCTTCCCAATTTTGGTAACAAAAGTGACATGTCCTCCAGTTGAAACTTTCACTATTTCACCTGTTGCCAAACTTGTGTATAACTCTCCATTGTATATTTGAAATGCCTCTGGTCCAATAACCTTGCCTTCATATGATTTTTGTATATTATTCAATAAAGCATTTGGAGCTAAGGGACCAGTTCTATCTAGAGTTGGCTCCAATCTAAAAATAAACAGAGCAATACTAATGGTACTTGCCATAGATGGGTAAAATGTAATCAGATTAATGAAAAACAATTACAATTACATTTTGTGTATTTCAGTATTAATATGGCTCCATTTTGCTTATTAAGTTTTAAACACTACAGAATCCTCAATTGCAATCACATTTATGACTCCTTAATGATTTGAAGGAATTTAATCAGGATTACGGAACAACAAAATCAAAATTACAACTACATTAATCAGATTACATTTTGCCTATCTCTGGTCCTTGCATTATAATACAGTATGTTAAGAAAAAACAATAACACTTACGGTATTGATGTAAATTTTGTGTATGGTGGTAAGTTTGGTATAAGAACAACAATTGTAACAAAAACAGCTAAATATATCAATAACTTTATCAAAAATTTTACAAGGCTGAATATTAGTCCCATTTTGAAACTTTATATCTGAAACAAAAAACTATAGACATGATCTAAATTCTATCCAATTAAAAAAAAGTTGGAATTCTTGGAAGAAATTATTACAGAAAAATATGTATTAATTAGAAATTTTCAGCAGTAATAGTAATATAAGTTTCAAATACTATAAAAATACAGTTAGGACATTTTTTAAATATTTGCTCTAGAAAGGGACTACAACACTCCTGACAGGAAGCAGTCTTGTTCAAGAAAAAAAATACTGCCAAGGAATGAGAATCAGTAGTATAATCAGTAAACCTCTATTAAAAGCCGATAATGATATTTAATGTAATAAAGAATCAAATTTGAAGGGGGCATGCAAATGGGAGTAAATCTCTTTTCCGTTTTCATGAGGAGTATCCTTGGAAAGAACTTTTTAAGCAGATTTTAAACCTTTTAGACCTTTTTTTTACTTGGAGAACATCCTCATATGACTGTCTCAGTCACAAAGGGTTGTCGGACAAGGTGTGCCAGACTTGTACTGACTAAAACCCCAAAGTGACTAATAAATACTGCGCATTAACAGGGGCTG
This sequence comes from Automeris io, assembly GCA_036320925.1. Classification (NCBI taxonomy): domain Eukaryota; kingdom Metazoa; phylum Arthropoda; class Insecta; order Lepidoptera; family Saturniidae; genus Automeris; species Automeris io. Next base: position 4,564,390 of record JAUDJH010000018.1, read on the forward strand.
TGGCACCTTTAATCAATTCTACAGGGTACAATCTTGGAGAGAGACAGTCCCCATGATACTGAAAGGTGCTTTTCGGCAGAAGGCGTCACGACGCTCCGCCAACTATTCAAGGGTCGCCCGTTGGCTAAGAGCCCGTATCATGAAAACCTTTTTAGATCTATTTTGTCCCCAAGTCTATCATAAAATACGGTTTATCCTATTCATTTGATATTTTAGGTAATATCCTGTAATTTAACAATAAATACTCAAGCTTATCAAACATACATACGAAAAAGAAAAAAGTTATGTTAAATAAGTAAAAGTTAAATATGTAATAGATACATAAAATTACAAAATATTTTTTATTACGTATAAATGTATGGAAAAGATTAACCAATTTTATTATTGACATAAATAAAAGTAAATGAAAATTTTACGTATATAGTAAATATTAGATAAATCATACCTTTTCATTTACACTATAGAAAGTTTTTGATTTATATTAAACGTGGACGCCGCAGATGCCTATCAAAAAAGGCGTAAGAGAAAATTTTGTTGATGTTGTTGTTGTTTATTCGCCAAAAGGCAGGCAAAGAATCGAGCCATACAGCCTTAATTTTTGTTGATAGTTGACGGTTCTTTTTTTTTTTTTGAAGCCGACTAACTACTAATTGCCGGGAAAGGCATTTTCAGCTCAACCGGGCTTAGGGGGCGAGCACAGAAGGTGCTCAGCTAGCTATTTGACGGTTCCTTTTATATACTCCTTTACATACTCTATGGTATACCTTTATATACTCTATGGTAATGAATAGGCAAAGAGCGAAGAGTATAGGCCGTACACACGTATCTAAGTAGCGAAGTAAATAATTTAACTAAATTTGCAACGTGTAAACAACGACTTTATAGCTTTTAACTAAATATTGTTTTAAATTATTTTAAATTGTATTGTTTTAAATATTGTTTGTGAATAAGTAGACATGTAGAATAGAATCAATCCTATTTTTTGACGAAGTAACCCACCCTCCCGTACCCTGCACATTCTCCGGATGGCGTGGCTTTACTAAATTGCATTTTCTCTCCCACAATCTAGGTTTACTGCTCAGGTTTTTTGAAATTTCATGATTTAATTTTTCTAAAACTTCAGTTATTGTAATAATTTAATATGAAATTTACAACATCGACATACTGTTTTACCATTTTGATAAAAATATCTTATTATATTTCTTTATACGCCCTATGAAGATGGCATAATGTACTTATAATCACAGATGGGAAAAATGCAATCAAATTAATAAAAATAATTACATTTATACTAAAGAATAATTATATTTATACGATTACATTTTACGTTTTATACCATTTATATGATTGCATTTTGCTCAACTATGTTTTAAACATTACAGAATCCTAGATTGCATACATATTTATGATTTCTTAATGTTTTAAATGAATTTAATCATAATTACAGAGCAAGACAATTAAAATTACGACTACATTTTGTAATCGTTATTCATTGATCAGATTAGATTTTGCCCATCTCTTCATAAGAAGAAAAAAAAAAGTTTAGTGAAATTATAAAATTTTACTAAAAGAGGTATGCATTGTAGCAAGTGTGAAGTTCATACAGAATAAGTGAAGTGTACTTGTTACTTCACTAAAACACGTATAAACGTCAGACTACTTAAAATTTAGTTATCTACTTCGCTACTTAGATACGTGTGTACGGCCTAGCCTGTATACTAGTATTAAGTAACGAAATAAATAACTAAATTTTAACTAAATTTGTAGCGTGTAAACAACGACTTAATAGCTTTTTAATAAATATTGGTTTAGCGAATAAGTAGATAAGTAAAGTAGAATCAATCCAATTTTTTAATAAAGAAATCCCTTCTAAATATTAAGAATTTATTAATATGTATGCAATTGAGGATTCCGTAATGTTTAAAACAGATGAGCAAAATGCAGTCATAATAATGATGGAAAACGCGAAATGTAATCATAACCGTTTTTTATTAAGCTGATTATATTTTGCTCATCTATGTCAGTAGGCATGATAAAGCAAAAGAACGGTCAGGACACCATCTATCAAAAAAATTGCTCAGAATGGCAAAGATGAGGAGTGATAAAATTGAGATTGGTCGAAGAGAAATCACTGCATACATATATTATAAATCTCAAATTCCCACGCCGGCGCCATGTCTGTTTTTTATTGCTCTGCCTGTTCACGCGATAAACTCAAAAACTTCTGAACAGATTTTCACGTGGTTTCATGCTAATTGACTAAATTATTCATGAGGAAGATTTAAAATTGATTAAGTTTTGCATAAAATAGTTGAAATATGAGCACGTTGTCGAGCCAGTGTAAAAAATAAAACAAATCATCTAATCAATCTAGCCTTTTTTTTTTGGTAACCCGGGGGAAATCCTAACAGACCTTTAGGGGGCAATGAGGGCCGCTTTCCGGTGTGTCGGACTTGCACCGACTAAAACCCCCGGGGTGTTCCTTCTTTCGCCTGCCGAGTGCCAAGGGCAAGGCAGAGGTATCATCCTCGGCACCCGGTAATCAATCTAGCCTAATCTTTGTTTTTTTTTGTTCTATTCTCCTTTCTGTTGGGAAAGCAAAGGCTTTCACCATACAGCCATCCAATCTTTGTATTACTAAAGATACTAACATAACTGGAATTTAATTCTTTAATTAACGATTTAAGTAGTAAAACAGTACTTCAGTACAGTTCAGTATTGTGTAATTATTATTATTTACTCGTTTCTTTGGGCATTTCGGACTCAAAATAATTTTAGGGTGACTTTCATGTATGGGGCTGTAAACACTAATACTTCTGTCAAACATTTGTAATTTCCTTTCTTTTCTATGCAATCGCCATTTTAGCTGTGCGCGCTGTTGGCTTTTCAGCTGTAGCAAGAAGTATATTCTGTTTGCAATATGGGTCACGCAAATATCTGGTATTCACACCCTCGTAGATACGGTCAGGGCTCTCGCTCTTGGTACGTATACATATATTTTCCTATTTAAAATATGCCTCTAAATTGGTTATAACACGTGTATTTGTACTAAATAGCTTTATTTTTTAGCCGAGCATGCTCAAACAGACATGGTCTAATCCGTAAATATGGCCTAAACATCTGCAGGCAGTGTTTCCGAGAATATGCACATGATATTGGATTTAAGAAGGTAATTTTTGACGATTAAATATAACACATTATACATGTTATATATTTTTAAGATCACAAATTGTATATTATTATAGCTGGTTTATCTTTTGTTAATTATAAACTAAAATAGGTGCAAGGAATTAAGTGTAAGCACGCAATGTGCTAGATTTGGATCCCATTTATAAACATTTTTGTCTGTTGTTTAGTGGAAAGTTATAAAAGCCCTGGATGTAGAGGCAAGCATAAGTGCTTTTGTTAATTTAAAGCTATAGCAAAACTGCATTAGTTGATGTTAAAAGTGGTTTATTGTTTTCTGATATTTAAAGTATTATAAGGTTGGTAATAAGCCTCACTTCTAAAGCACCTCTTCTGCTTTAATAATTAGTGGTTGCCCCTTTATTATATATTTTTTTATATAACAAAGACTAGTAAGAGTGTTTATGCACTGCATCTTATTTGAATCTGCAAATATATCTTCGGAAATAGCTGTTTAACAATTTCTATGGTGGTATACATATTTCATCTGTCATCTGTTATTATCTGATTTAGATCAGAATATTGACGAACTAAAGTATTATTTGAGAAATGGTGCAAGAAGGCTTGGAAAATAGATTAGTGGGAATAGTAATGTGATTTTGCATGAAATCCATATTAGATTAAATTTTTACATTTATTAATTTAATGTTTTGTTGTTCCTGAATAGTGTGATTTCCAAGATCTTTATTTTGATGGATTGAAATTGGAGATATTTCTTAAAGCAACATCTGAATAGTTGACAAGTTTTCTAGTTCATTATTGTCACAAATTTGAATTGTATGCAATTTGTAACCGCTCTTTGTATCACTAGCTAGAAACTACTTATTGATTTCTTTCACTATAACCTCTCTCATTCTTTCGATGTAAGCTTTGATCCATATCCCACTAACAATAATTTCTTTTTTATCTTGACTTGGCACAGTAATTGTTCACATGGTGTGCAATGTCTGATGTTAAGCAAGGAGCAGTCTAAAAATGACAACCACTATCAATATTTAAAATAAAACCTATAGAAAGTTGCAGCGATCATACCAGCCTGTTCATTCCTTATTTATAAGGATTGATGTGAAGCATAATTTTAATGCGTTAATTAGACTATTGCTTATTTTACTCATCTTTTGATGTATTCTCGTATTGGGATGCAGCAATCTTAAAATGAATTGCAGATTTATTCTCCTACTGAGTAATCCTGTTTTTTTTTATCTACCTTATGCATAATTATAAACATTTTTTTAACAACTGATTTCTTTTTGTTTCAGCTGGACTAAGTTAAAAATATAATACATTTTTAATTTAAGTGATATGTTGTTTGATTGTACCTTAATAGGCTTAATCCACATAATTCTAAAACCATGTTAAGCATGATATTTAGTCTCTTTAAATGCTTTCAACCTGTCACAAAAAAGTGATTATATGGTTGAACTGTGATTATTTTGATAATGGAATTGATAGTATTTTTAGTGAAGCTTCAATTTTTTTTTTTTAACCTGTATTACAATGTAATTTATATTATTATTCTGTAATATTTTACAATATATGCCATAGGGCTTCTTCACCATGTTTTCCTACACTAGTGAGCTTGTGGTGCATAAATAATTACGTAATCATGGAAAACCCAGAGGTACTTTCCGAAATTTAAACCTATGACCATTCACGTTGTGTATGGAGGCTGGCCAATTATCTGCTAGGCCACCGCAGCCACAAATAAGTAAATACTTTAAAGGATTAGCAATGTTAGTAAATTATTGCATTCTAGCAAAGTAACCTAAAATTATTATCCAAGGTCAATATATGTTAACTATTTTGATACATAAATCATTATACAATTGCATTTTCATACTATCTTGGCAAAGTAACTTCATTGCATCTGACGTTAAGTACAGTGTAGTCAAGAACTGATAACTGCTTGGTGATAATTTCTCTATAGTCTCCGTCATCGTCTGGATGTAGATATACTATGTCCATGGCAGCAGAATTATAGTGTATTGAAAGGAATTTATAAGGTTTAAACAGCTAGAACTAGCTTTTATATTATATTCTTAAAACAGCTTTTTAACTTAAAGTGCGCTCATTTTATATGCTTTTAGTTTCTCTTCTATAGATTAGCTATTTTAATCTTTTGAGCTTATATAATTTTTACAATGAAACAAGTACTTAATAAGTTTTATAATATTGTATAGAAAAGATTTTATTGAGCTTTGAATGTCCATGTTTGATGAGTAAGTTATCTATATTAACTTTTGAATTTTCAAAATATGAAATACAGTGTAACTTCTATGTAACGTCACTCGATTTAACGAGAAACTCCCTAAAGCGTCGATATGACTCTGTTTTGGTTGGTTTAGCTTGTTTCCCATACAATGATACACTCTATATAGCATTACACCCACTCTCAATAACGACAGCAATTTAATAATATAAAGTACTTTTTAACTAAGATGACTTTTTAAGTTGCTAAAATTAGAAAACACTGCAGCTGTGTACGGTTTTTTCTCGCTTTATTATCCTAGCCCGTAATAAACTCGACTGTCGGCATTACACATACCGAACTTTCTAAGAAATCCGTTCTTTTGTTTACAAATTGGGACTACTTGCACGTGTTGTCTGTTGTTAGTAAGAGTTATGGATTATCTATACGTTATCATATTCTTAGTTGCTCACAAATTTTCAAACTGTAAACATGACAAGTAAAAATTTAAAACTTTTTCTTTTTCTAATACAGACTTTTCTTCTCTCCCTTTAGCGACAACTCTCTATAACGTCAAAATATGCACAGTCCCTTGAGGGTCGTTATATAGAGTTTGCACTGTATATTAGACTAGTTTTTTTGTACAAATATTTCCAATAATTTTTTTTATTATGAAGAAAACTTTTTCAATAAATAAAATAACTTTAATAGAGAACTGTACAAAAGTTTAGTTTAACACTTAATAAGTAATTTTACACCTTATTTCTCTTTGCTTGAGCCTGTCGTATGTTGCCAATAGTAGAACCAACTCTCTGAAACAATTTTTGATTAGATTTTGAAAATTGTCAACATAGTTACAAGTAGCAGAAATCAATCACAGTTGAAAACTTCAAAAAGTTATGTGGTATTTAAACCAATTTTTTAATATAATTTGTAATTTTTTTACACTTTATAAACTTTGAACATTTCACTAATTGTGTAATCATAAGCCCACTTAAATACTATTCTGTATTTGTGGTTTTTGTAGAAAATAATATTATCTTGCAAATAGGAATTTTGACTACGAAAATGAGTAGGTATCTACTATTAAATATTAATATATAGAAATCTTATGCTTTAATATCAAGTAGGGTAGTGACTAAATACACACATCAACAAAGTGACAGCCCGTAAATCAAAACATATAAAACTACTCGAATAAATGTACTGGCCACTTATAAATTTAAAAAGTCAATAAAGACGTGATAAAAAATTATATTCTAAATTCAAATTTTATAAAACTTATGTTCACTATTACGTATATTATTGAGGTCGTCGGACTAGTACAAGTGGCTTTTATTCCTCTATCAACTAGAAAATTTTCAATCATATGTGACTAAGAACACTCGGCCAAGTTACTTTTCAAACAAAAAAACCTAAATCAAAATCAGTTCATCCGTTTTAGACACATGGTAATACTAGCGTTAAACTGATAATACCCTACATTTTGCGTCTGGATTTAAAATCCAAAATAAGAAAATTACTTGAGTTACTCCTGCTAATAGTGCGAGCAAGCTACGTTGTGGGGGCCTGCAATGCTTCTTGCCTCCTTCAGCGCAACATAAGTTCGGGAAGCAGTCAACACTGGAGCTGCATCGTTGCGGAAACAGGTCATACTGAGGTGGAGCTGTACATTGCAAGTACTGTTCCAACATGCGGACGGCTGAAAATATACATTTTATGAAATGCTTTTATCAATTCATTAATGTTAAAGCTATAACTTCATGTTAAATTGTGATGGCTTAGTAGGTAATTCGATTTTTTTTGTATAGCTATCGTCCCAATACTATAAATATAATATATATTATTTATTTTAAACTACTTCAAACATTCATTTTTTATTGATTATAATTTTTATTGCAAATTAACGTTGTTGGCTGTTTAATTTTTAAGTAAGTTTTTTTCTGTTTTATGAGTAAGTTATTGGCTCATCAAATGTTATTTAAATATATAAATAATATTAAAAGTCCTTTACAATAATCTTAGATAAAGTTCAAAGTTAAAAAAAAAAAAATTTTTTTAATATAGTTAAAGCAGTTTATGGCTATCTTCTAGAACATACCAGTTAATTGATTCAAAACAAAGGTCCTGGCAAAAAATATATGACTTAGTATCTCGAAAACATCACCGATAGTTACGACTATCAGTTTTTACGACTATTTATGAGTAGTCCCTTCGATGTTTGGACAGATTTTGACTGTATTTTTAAAAAGTGTGAAAAGTATTTAATTAATTGTTTACTAACGTCCATCGATCTGGTTGGCTATCGGCACGAGATCAAGCCTGGCGCGGGCGGTGCGGCAATAGGAGCGTGTCCCATCTGGGCAGCAGATTCTGGGCCAGCAGTCCGCATCGGATTTACAGGATTGCACCTCGAATAACAGTTCGCCAAGCGGCGCACTTGGACACTCTCGGGGTACAACGCCTAGGAGAGCTGAAACATTTAAATTGCATTTAGTAATATTATCAGGCGCTTTATATTTATAAAACAGCCTCGCTGAGCGTTGACTTTTATATTGCCTTGTATCGCGCTGCTTAAATAAATAAAAAAAAACAATATACACAAACATCCAGCTTGTTCGTGACTAAAACAGTTTTTTTTATTTCTACCTGTATTGTGTCTTGTAGCTATCTTTAAATAAAGAAATAAAGTATATACAAACATCCAAACCCGATACAACTGGATTAAGTAAGCTACGATGTTGAATTTCCAGGTTAGGCCCATGGTCTTGTGATTATGGCCCTTTAACACTCTCATTCGATATACCCCTTATTTGGTGTTAGTCCTGGTCATAGCACCATCGGCAGCCAAAGCAAGCTGGTTAATGAGATATTTCAATAGTTGATAAAATAAATATAATTACGTTGATGCGTCTGGGGTGCTGATGTGGGTCGCGGTGCCGGGACGCCTTTTACGCAGCGTTTTCCACAGCAGACCTGGTCAGGGCCGCTCGTAGCGCGGCACTGCGCGTTGTTGTCGCAGGGTATCGGAAACAGGATCACCGGAGACTGGCCAGACTTGGGACATACCAGCTTCTGTGTTTTGCCTGTGCTCGCGTAATCCGCATTATATTTATGAATAGTACCAAAATCTTGTGTATGCGAATAAACTATGTTACCGGTTATGACGTTGCCTACAAACAAACGGTCTCTATGTTTCTTTGTACTGGACAAAATCGACGACTGGCATAAATAATTTAAAAAAAACTTATTCAATATGCCTCGTTGTTTAAAACATAGACCATGTTTCCTTGATAGAAAACATCATACAATAGTAATAATTTATATCTCAACATGTATCTATACTGTAGTCAAACTATAACATCTACATGAAACAATTTTTATAACATTTGAGATACGTTAATGCTAGTGTCCGACCGAAAGTTCGGTTTCGGTTTCGGCCGAGTTTCGGCCAAAAATCAAGTTTCGGCGGCAGTTTCGGTTTCGGCCAAAATTGGCAGAAACTTTTGCCGAAACCGAAACTGATTTCGGTAGTTGTCGTACATGCTTGCCTAACTTCGTTTCTCGCGGCAACGCTTTGGCGGACGCTGGCGGCCCTGTTCAGGATTCGTGCGCAGTTCGCATTGCCTTTTTTTTTTTTCGAATGTACACGTGTTTGTTGACCGGGAATGGTCTTCACAACTTAACCGGGCGGGGGGGGCGAACACTGAGGGTGCTCAGCCGGCAATTTATGGGTTGGGTGGCAATGCAAGGGCACCCCTGTGGGTACGAACCTCGACTTGGACTGCCAGCCAAAAATACGAAACCTAACGGTGATCTACTAGCGTTTCGGAAGCGACTACCTTGAGAAGAAACGCCGAAAGAAACTCAAGGCTGCGTCGGAGTGTAACTGCGTCGTTTAGACGACAGTTGACGGATTTAATTCGCATTGCTCTATAGCAACACAACTTAGTCAGTTTTTTTTTTTTTTTTTTGATAGCCCGGGGGAAATCCCTAACGGACCTCAGGGGGTGGTGAGGGCTGCCCCCCGGTGTGTCGGACTTGCACCGACTAAAACCCCCGGGGTGTTCCTTCTTCCCGTCTGACCGGGGCCAGAGGAACAGCGTCATCCTCTTCTCCGACCCTCGGCAACGTCTGGCCTTTTGTAAAGCCGCATCTATGGACTGCGAGGAGTGGTGTAAGGAGCCACCCCTCAACAACTTAGTCAGTGCGTTATCACCCGACGTAAACATTCTTTAGAGGTTATGTTTTGATGGAACAGATTACATGTAAGTTTTTGTTTCATTTTTTTACTTGACCACGTTGACTTTTATACTTGACCACGTTGACTTTTATACTTGACCACGTTGACTTTTATACTTGACCACGTGAGTTTCGGTTTCGGTTTCGGCCGAAACTGAAGCCACGGCCGAATATTCGGTTTCGGTTTCGGCCGGAAAAACAGTTTCGGTCGGACTCTAGTTAATGCTGAGGCAGAGTAAAAGCAAGAGTCAAACCCGCACAAAGTTTACAAAAAATAATAGTTCGGCATACTTTTTACACAGTCATTGGAAATAATTAAAAAAAGCCTTCTTCTTTAACACATCGCTAGATTACGATACAAAAAAACAATAAAATGCCTGTACACACGATGTGTTGTGGCGACGGTGCGGCGTCGCAACGCCTTATCACATTGATAGGCACACGATGCGGTGCAACGCCACTTAAAAATTAAACGGAACAGACAATACCGGCGTCGCACCGTCGTCACAACACATCGTGTGTTCCAACTGTAATTGCCTATTTGTTTTTTATAAAAGATTTCTGTCCAAAAGTAAATTAAGTTCAATGAAGCGAAAAAAGAAAAGCAATGATTTACACTGTTCCCTAAAAGGATGTTTTTTTTTTAAATAACCTTATTTATAACTGACTCGGCAAAGTGACTGCACCACACCCCATGGTAAGCACGGTGTACACCGAAAACGGTGGCAATTACCTAAGATTTAGATTAAAATGACTGCCGTCATCGACATGTTAACTTTAAAATTTCAAAATTGTAAATTAAATATAGTAAAGTAAGTCTTACTTGTTTTAACCGGAGCGTTTATTTTAACTGTTGTCGCTTCAGTTCTTTGTATGGGTAACAGTTGCAGGAATGGCAGTGAGAGTTCCGGGGTTGTTGTGGTAGTCGGCGGCGGAGGTGGCGGCGGCGGGGGCGTTGTTGTCGTCGCGGGGCTGGTGGTACTCGGACTTGTAGTTGTGGTAGTGGTTGTCGTACTGGTGGTTGTGCTTGGGGTAGTAGTTGTCGTACTGGTGGTTGTGCTTGGGGTAGCAGTTGTCGTACTGGTGGTGGTGCTTGGGGTAGTAGTTGTCGTACTGGTGGTGGTGCTTGGGGTAGTGCTCGTGGTCGTAGTTGTGCTTGTACTACTGGACTCTACTACACTACTGGGTCTCACTTGGGTGGTGGTGCTATAATCGAAACTACTAATTTACTAAGTGTCCGCCAATATTTAAAGCTTAGGTAACTACATTTTCAATTAGCTATCATATTAGTACGTTATGCAATTAAGTAAAAAGCGACTATATCCATGAAAATTGTATAAGTATCTAATTGGAGCATAGTGGAGAAAAGCATTTTAAAAAACCCATGTAATATTCCGCTAGGTGGTTAGAATTTGAAAACGATTGTAGAAACATAACAAATGTCACTATTAATATCTGTCCGTGGTGAAGATATTCAAATTACGATTTTATAATGGTAGAGAATTAGAAATGTAAACAGATGCAATGTTCTACATAAATAATAATAACGATGACAGGATTAAATATGTTTTTCTAAATCTAATAATGAATATAACAATCCTTTCCAATGTTTGTGCAATGTGCAAAAGTCAACTCGCGGATCGTTAAATAAAATAAACCATGAATACTTAATTATTGTTGCAGTAACATGAATTTTTTGGTCATTAGATTAGTGTTTCACGTATTACTAAATTCCAGCACATCTGCAACTCATATAATTTATATCTTTTGCCATATCAATGGAAAGGAAATTTCATAACTAAAGATTTCGTAATCTGTGGTCTGGTGTGAGTTACGCCTTATGCGTATGCATAAAAATCAATTGGAATTATATTATCATGGGCGCACTGAATTTAAAACGACGCCTTTTAGGGTTGATACCAATAACAACTTATCGCAGCGGCATTTGAAAAGCTTTTAATAAAACAATCCTAATAAACAGTATTTAGATTTTATGTTTTTCAACACAAATGTCGATTCCCGAAATAACAAATATTATAGAATTACTACTAATTACGTACTTTACACAAAAATATTTAAAAAAAAGAATAGGTATCAATGTAAGAAAACCGTATGATCTTACATTGATACCTATTATGACCTATTCCCTAAACATACCATACTTGGGGTAGGCAGTATGCACAAAAGTAAGTACATGAAGGTCTAAGTAGTTGTATGTATTATGCTGTCGAATTGTTGGTTTGACTACTGGGTCAATCCTTAGTGAAAGGAAAGGTCCGTCTGGAACATTGACATAAAGGTAAAGTTTTAAAAGGTCAATACAATACAATACTTTGTAAACAAACATTATCATCCCCGCTTGACTAATCCTTTCACTACAACTGCTGACCTAGTGGTCACTGTTGGTGATCACGGCGGACTCGATAATAAAATGGATATAATAAATAATTTGTACGTAGATATATGGTATACTATTTATTTTGAACTTATCCACTTTCAACCAGCAACGTAACCAAAGTCCCTAACGATCCGTGTCACAAGTACTTTGTATCGTCCGTGTCACAAGACATCCATTGGTCTATTATGTTATATTCTTCTTTATAATCTTATTCTAATAAGTCTAATTTAAATTAACCACTAAAATCTTTATACTATTCTAAAACCTTGTTGAAGCCTTACAGTACAGGTGTATAGCTAACGTGGATAGTTGATATTTCTAAACCAAAACCAAAGAGAATGTGAAACTAACCTTTGAAGCGCAGCGGCGACCTTGGTACCCTTCGTGCAAAAACCTTTACAGCAAAGATGCTGTTTGCTCATCACTCGGCATTCAGAGTTTTTTCTACAAGGTAGCGGAAATAGATCAAGCCACCCACTGCTGGTCCGCACTTCTGGGCAAACCAGCGATTGACCCTGACCTGTAAAAAAACACTTTTTAAATAGGTAACGGTCGAATTTCTTTAATATAACAATTCTCTATTTTGCGTGATCGATTGGTCTGAGTAAGCAATCTCGTTTGGAACATAGACATTGATACGCATATACACAATAGAAGTCAGTATTCCGATTCCTGTTTTGGACATTGATAAAGACTCCCAGTTATAAGAACGTGGAAATATGGTCGATGGAAGCATATTCCGCTCCTTAGCTGTTCCTATGATTAATGTAGAAGCGAATCTGTTCGTGCAGATATAAGGAATGTTTACTACATACGGATGGTATCTGATAGGGCTTTTAATTTTATAGTGCAATAGGGCTGGTGGAATTAGGGAACGTAGCTCTTGAGATTACTTCATTGTGCAACCGGTAAAAGACTGCGAGCTAGGTATCTTTACTTCGATGTTCTGCATTTTGGCCTCAGTCAGAGAGTCATCGACAATAAATCTACGAGCCCTGTGATCAATTGAATCCAGAGCAGACAACTGACATTTAGCAGACCATCCTAAATGTGGCAAAAGTACTCCACACCCGACCGCACTTGTCCTGATATAGGTTAAGAACTTGCGATAGTGTGAAGAACCGCCTGACCAGAAAAGAACTCCTGGTTCAATCAAAATAATTTCGGATATTTCAGGATTTGAATAATTTTATGGAAGTAGTTTAGTGCTAAGTAAATAAGATCTACTACAAACGTATAAAGGAGTATGGCTTCCGCACTTCAAAATTTACGAAAAAAACTATGACTTACAAGAAAGCATAAAACTGATAAAACACTATAATTAGTATCACAATAAATCTAACAACGTCAGAGATTGCCATTTGTATTGCTTATATAATGTTGTATACCAATGGTTATTTAAAATAATGTGCATGTTGAACAAACTTAAATTATGAAACCAAGTTACCAATGCCTACACGGTACCGTACATTCACTTCGAGTCGAAGTTTTTATTATTTATATCTCTATTATTATATTATTATAAAATCGTTACTGGGTTAAGTTCTATTATTTTACGTTGTTCAAAACTGAGAGAGATCGGTTATTTAGTGAGATACATACACGAAGCATTAATCCTAAAAAGTCTTTACGTGCTTCACGTAGAATCCAGCTACCTATACGCAATCGTTCTGACCTACTAAATTCATCCTGGTGAACCTTTCAAAGCTTTAATAAATGGTTTTAATTTTTTTTTTTTTTGTATTGGCTAGGTATTTGGATTCTTTAATATAGCTTGAACTCTTCATAGTTTTTGTTATCGTATATTAGATATTATTCAAATGACGTCCTGAGTATTTTTACTAACTTAAAATATTTATGTATTTAATTTTGACTAAAACAATGGTATTTAAACATTGTTTTTATAGACGACGTTGCGGGCATAACTTCTAGTTAATGTATATTTTTATTTAAATACATGCTCTAATAAGCCTGTAATTTTAAACTTGACGTTAGTCAATTTAGCGTCTAATGTAAACTTATTCGATTACCTGCGATCCTATATTATTAAATATCTATCCTTAAATATCTATTTCCTAGATAGGTTTGATTGTGATAAGCTATTATTACCTCGGTGGCTGTTAGTGGATCCAGGATTCATGAGACTCCTGGTGGTTGGTAGTTCCTGTTCTTGCTCCGTACTGTACATGTATCTAGTACACTAGTCATATGCAGAGCCAATATAAAAAAAAAATAGAGAACAAAGTTTATTCAGATTTACCTAAGCCTACATCTAAACATAAAATAATTAGTAGTGAGTTAAATCTGAAATTAGAATAATGTCTTTATTCCTTCGTTTTACATAGAATTACTTAGTTGTGAATCGCCCTAGAATACCTTCTGCTCTATGAGGGTACAAGTTACAACACTCATTCCTGTTCTTGGTGTCATGTAGAGCATTATGAAGTTTACTATCAAGCGTTTTGCGAATTTGTTATCTTAATGGACTTCAAACCCTTGGACGTTATTAGTTCATATTAACGGTGACAGTAAATATCAGCGCATCGGAATTACCAAAGTATGCTTTAAATAGTAGGAGTACTTTTGAAAACCCTAAGTAACTTTTTTCGTAGTACAATTGGTGGTTTTATTGTTGAAGGTTATTTCTTCAAGCTAATCTATGGCAATTTGGAAATTAATCCTTTGCATATCTGATAAATAATTAATTATTAAATGGATATATGCAAATATGGTTCAATTTCTTAAATATATAAAATGGTTAGATTCAACACAGAGATGACAAAAATGAATTAAAAGCTCTCTATTAAATGTAGTTTTCGTTCAGTGTTAGTAGGCACATTGGATCTAAGCCATCGATGCGAATGGTAAAAAATACTGAGTGAAAATAATGCGGATGACCTAAATCAAATGGCTCGTTTTTGTCAGTATAACGAGTTCTCATTAATTTATATTTGTTATATACCTAATTTAATATCTCAAATTAAATACATAAATAATGTCTTATTTATAATTAAAACTAACTCATGCGTATAGATAAAATACAAAACTGTGTTACTCGTATTCACATCATACCGTCATACTTAATTTTTTTTTTTATAACTTATAGGCGACTTTCAGGCGCTTGACCTCAATCAAACCTGGTGGAAGGCGAAGATGAGTCCGATGATGAACCGCGTCCGCCTAACAAATGCCTATTCACTCTTCTTTTTAAGACTCCCAGGTCATAAGATAGCGGAAATACGGCCGCTGGTAGCATATTCCACTCCTTAGCCGTTCGCATAATGAATGTAGAAGCGAATCTTCTCGTGCGGATATAAGGAACATCCACCACATACGGATGGTATCCGACACGATGTCTTGTGGTTTTGTGATGGAATGGGGCTGGTGGAATCAAAGAATGTAGTTCCTGAGAACACTCTCCACCGCGCAACCGGTAAAAGACCGCGAGGCAGGCAACTCTACGTCGATGCTCGATGCTCTGCATTTTAATTTTTGACAAAGAGAAAATTAATTAAGAGATATTTAATCTAAGACTGTATTATTGTCTTGCTATAATAATATGACAATTTATCTAATTAGCTGAACTCAATGGTGTATTAAATCGCTGAACTGAAAGAAACGTAATAACAATATTTTCTTATTTTATTTAAGTCTGTACGCCAGGTATTGAACTATAATACTTTCTCTGCAATAAAGAAAAATATCTAACCACTTCCGTATCTATGATACATTCACTTGGGATGTGGAAAATTAAACTACTTATCTAACGACGATAGAACTTCGCTAATATAATATATCTACGAATGTAAGGTGTTGTAACGTAAGTTAAGATTGGAGCTACGCAGCCGATATAAACTGCTTGTAACATATTGTGGGACACGAATAACTCTGACACCCATGATACAGATAGGCCTAGTTTGGGTGTCTGCTGACTGTTATGTACCGCTTTCTGTTTTTTCTAATTAATAAATAATGTATTATTAATATCCGTGTAGTTATTTTACTACTATCGTAAATGCAAAAGTCTGACTGGATGTCTAGAAATATAATCGGTTCCCGTGGGAACGCGAATGGGATTACGTGCTGAAGCTAATCTCGAAAAATGCATGCCCCACCAATGCCTTTCGTTTTTTTTTTTTTGCTTTATTATTGAAGCCATTTATGTATATGAATATATCTATTTCTATCCAGACAACGACGGGTCATTACAGCTATGTAATACTTAATATTTTTTAACAAACGAACCAAAATCTGAATTTAAACGGGCTAGGCATTTGAGCTTTGTTCGTCAATCTTAATATTAAGTTTTACGGCTCTGGATATAAATCCTTTTGAGTATGTCGTTAATATTCAGTAATATAATATTCAGTAAGTCGGTAATATTCAGTAGTATCTGATTAACGTCAATTCCAACGCCACAAGCGCCTTGCTCTCTATCTCACACCACCATAAATTTAATGAATCCCTGCAGCAGTTTGCCATCCGGGCATCTTGCTGCTGTGTAGACCCTCCACCAATCCAAAAAACATGAACAAGACGTCTAGAAAGCCAAAACAACGACAAATCACCAACTCCGGAGAGTTGCTACCACTTATGTTCAAAGATTAGACGTCAATGAAATGGAAATTAGCTCTTGTGTTATTACCAGCATAATTAATTAATATTACTATACATTTCTGCCCCAAGTTAGGGACTAGTTTTAAGCCCTATTTGGTGCTACGTAATTTGCGGATAATCTATCTCTAGCAAGATTAGAATGAATTACCAACATTCATAAGGTAATTATTATTTTTGCCGTTAGATTGAAATTATACTGTAAAGTATCAATATACTACGAACCACTTATTATAGTAATAATCCTAAGTGGTATAAATCCTGACTTTTTTATTATAAATGCGAATATGAGTTTGTTTATTATGTTTTCACGCCTTCGATCTGATGATGATGACGTTTTGCAAATATTTTATTAGACGTAGAGAAAAGGATATACATTTCATCCCGAAAAAAGTACTGTACCCGAAGAATAGAAAAGTAATTTCACGTGAATCGTTAATTCAAGCGAACGAAAAGCTATTAAAATCGTGTTGTGATATTCATTGTTTACATGATTTTATTTTATTAATAACTCTTTGATTGACTTTAAAAAATAATAGTGTAAAATAAATAAAAGGCGTACTAATGTGCCTATAGCATATTCATGACATTGTCGATGTGCAAGGGTGCAGTTGCTACTTGTAATGTCACCATGGTAATACATATCACCACTATAACAACCGAATACGAAACACACTTTGTATATTTGCCGCTGTCAGATATATTACCAGCAATTGAGCGTCGTTGGCAGTCAGGCATAGACTTCTACACTTGTTTATATCCCATATGAATTCACAAAATATGACAAAATACAAATCTATAGATGTCAGTAATAATCAGATATAATAATATTATATTTTTTAACCATATTGTCTAGATATTAATTAGTTTTAAATTATTCTGTTAGTAAATGTGACAATTTACATTCATTGTACTGTGAATGCTTATAATAATTGGAAAAAGCACTATAATTACAAGTATATACAAATATTAAATTTCTATAATGGTTCTTGTGAATGAGGTTGAGTTACCACAATTTACAGAACTAAACGTTTCTGAGATAAATTTATCAACTGCAACTTTAATGTCAGCGTCATCTTATTTAGGCAAACAATGTGAGAACGTAAATAACGAATACATGCTTTGCCGACAAGAGTTAAATGACCCTCGGCCCTGTATTGACTTAGGTAAAAAAGTAACAGCGTGTGCAATGGATGTTTTAAAGAAAATCAAGAAGGAATGCCTGCACGAATTTAACCAATATGCTAATTGCATTGATAAAAGCTCCGGAGATTACGGATTGCAGTTTTGTCGCAAGACGCAGGCCGTTTTTGACAACTGTATGAAAGAAAAGCTATCCATGAACCGGCCTGACTTTGGCTACTTCTGTCGCGGCCGAGTGCACAAGACCCTACGTGCTCCGCCACCGTCACCTCCCTGTCCCTGCCAACCTAAGGTCCCGGATCCAACTCCTTCGTTGCCAGATTGCAAACCACGTCCAGAGGCACGTTTCGGTAATCGTAGCTACTATATGAATGAGTAGGACACAACTATTTGTGACGTGTATGGTCTACAGACCATTTAAAGTGGTAGGGCGATTGGTCGAACCGGCTCATGACCACAGTACTCGAGTGTAAAGACTGTCATAGTGACTCGTTTCGGCGTGTTGCGTTTTGGTACCAGCTCGTGTACTTCCAGTTAGTCATATATCGAGAGACCTTCAATCATGGTGTATATGCGCCGGCGTAACGACGGCGAATGCCAATAGAATATGACAGGCGCTATCGTTTTTGGATTACATTGAACTTTTCATCAGGTGCGCTGTAGTCACTTTGTTTCACTGTCGCCGTCAAATTACAAAATCCGTTGCAATAAAAAATGACAATTACAAAACAGGTCTATTCTGTGAAACGACTAGTTAAGGATTAAGCGGATTTAGTATATCGATTAATTGAATTAAACCACAATTATTTCGTAACTATACCATGTTTGTTTTACGAAGTCCCCCATGACGAAAGACAAAAACTAGTGTGGGTTTGTATGTGAAACAATTATTTAATGTTTTATTTTGATTCTAGTTTAATTTAATGGTGTTTTACTACCTCAATCAATAAATATCTATTTTCACTATTTATAGTAGATATCGAAATTTACGTTCAAAGGAATGGTTTAAGGACTTCATTAGGTGAACAAGGTAAAGTTCCTAATTATACCGGTTGCAATTCTGCATTACCACAATACAACATGTAAATGGATTCCGAAAAATATTTTTATCTAAATAAATTAACATTGTTACAATTGTTCGTTCTTTTAATTCTTTATTTTATTTTGTTTTGTTTTTTAACCAAATAATGCTGAACATTTTTAATTTTGTAAAGCCAAGTTTATCTTTAAACAACGGAAAATGTTATATCGACGTGTTTTTCTTAATATTTTTAAAATTTGAAAATAATTAAAAAAAAATTCTTCGACGTTAACGAAAATTGAGACGGACATTACAAACACATGATACAAAACACACAAAGATCTTAAAGCAAGCATACGTTCTTAACTGACCTCGACAGTAGAAAATGGTGGGCATCGAAGGGCGACCATTATAACATATAACTTTATAATATACAATATTAATATTAAGTAATATATCGTCACGCTATATCCCTTTCGTGGTGAGCAGAGATATATTAGTAGTTATGTACGAGTACATAATATTAATATGTATTAAGTATGTGCCATTAGCACAATGTTTTATAGATTATAGGCACCTGGCTAATCTTATCATGCGTAAACTTAGACTTAGGTTGGATATATTTTAAGAAACAGTCAGCGTACAATCTACAGAAGTAATAATCTGTAGATACCTACGTTATATAAAATACAACTTAAAGTACGGTGCAATCGAGCAGTTACGATGCAGCGACGAAGGTCGACGAAAATGCACTGGTAACAATAACTAGGTTAACCACCTTCGTCTAATTGCAAGGAAATGGCGTAACATACATCACCGCAAAATAATAAACCATTGACCCGATAAGGCAAAAGATAATCTAAGTTCTTTTTAAGTGTTAACGTATATTCAATGTTTGCAACCCTTATATTATTATTTAGTTACATTCCAGAATAGCAAAAATATACCTACTTAGGACTTAAGTATTTACGGAGATCAATAATGAAACATGAATTTATTACACTCGAATGTTTAAAATATAAAACATGAAATTAATTCATGATTCATTAAAAATTAACAGGTTTGTAGTTACCTTCATGTATGGTTAAGTATAAAACAGATAACCTCTCTACTTAAAATTTTATTTAATGAAATATGACAGACAAAATTGTGTAATATCATTTTCTTTTATTTTTACTGTGTTAAGGACACAAAAAGATTCTTAAAGTCTAAATAATAGCAGAAATAATTCGTAACCTTGTGTTTAACCTACATAGAAATTATTTACTGATATTGATATTATTAATTCTGTAAATTGTGAAATATGAATTAGACATTAGTTGTTATCCGGTATGTGTTACAATATCTATGAACTTGCATACCACTTGTTTTAACTGGGCGAACAACACCTCACTAAACTTTAATTGCTGTTTCAGGGCAAACAAATATTATATTTTATATTAAGTACATAGTTAAAACTAATCCTTATTTATATTTACACGACTTTTGCTAGATTATGCAGGAATTCTTACTTTGCCAAAAATATCATTTTGTTTGAAAATGTCCATATAAAAGCTACTAGAATTCTGCTAGGCATACATACTAGAGTTACTAGGAGAGATTAAAAAATCTTCAGCTATCATATCTACAAGAGCGACGCCAGCGTGTAAATCTTATCGAGACAAAATATTAACAGAAATATAACTGCTCCTTGTGTAAACGGTGTGCAGCTGGTTAATTGAAGATCGAAAACGAATGTTGATTACCATTCATTCAGTAACAGAATATTGCAAGTTTGGAATAAGCCCCTAAATAAAAATAAATTTTAAAAAAGTTTGGAATAAATTTTCTCAGGACACACCATCATGCAACCATACACGCAAGTTTGCTTAGACTTTACTAAAACATTAAAATTTATATTACTCAATGAATGTCAATTGATTTGGTAAGTCACCGTTTTTGACAACATGGACTTAGCTCTGCGAATACTATGGCTATACTCAAGTTCCTATTATATATTCAGATTTTTGTTAAAACGAATTTATTTTATGAGAACGTTGTTAAGCAAAGTCGAAACAGTCTATAAATCTCAGCGTAAGTATATAGTCAACGCAGTACTAAACAAAATGTGATTTTATTTCTGTAACCCGGGGGAAAATCCTACATAGGACCATCAGACGCTGTGAGATTACCGACCCCGGTGTGTCAGACTCTTACTGACTAAAAACCCCCGGGGTGTTCCTCTGATTGCTCCACCCGGGCCTGGGAAACCAAATTTATCCAGCCACCCAGTGAACAAGAATCCTAGCTGAGGCTACCTATCTGGGAGGGGTAGGAGTAAGCCCACCCCTCCAAAACCTCTCTCCCAGGCGGTGCGTCGGACACCGTGCACCGTCTCCCTCTCATCCGAAACAAAATGTGATAGTTGAACACACCAGCTGAGACATAGGCATATCAATTAATAGCTGCTCACGTATTATTTCGTAATAATTACTTTTTTTTTTTTTATTATTTTTAGTTTACTAATCTTCCAAAACGAGCATTTGAATTAAGTATAACATTCAAGTCCCTTTCAATCTTTCGACATACAGCCTTGAATTAATAAGTCAATTTGTAATAACTTTTCTACTGCATAATAAATCGCATGTAACTTTGTAAGAATTTACCAAGATGGTTTAGCTAAGGATTGTTATTTAGAGTGCTGTACCTACTTACTCAATTTTCAAAACTAATTTAGTCAAGCATTTTATTTTCTTTACTTCTTTAATTTTTATTATTTCAACCTACGTTGTCACACAGTAGATTTTTTGTCCCGCAGTCGTAGGTGTGTTTATAACCTTTTAATTCCATGTGTACAAACACCGAAACCCATAACAAACATTAGGTCAGACTAAAGTTCTTTACAAGTTAAATTGAACCCACAATGATGACAATGAATTTAAAGAGTTTAAACTTGCTTTAAAAAACCGGCCAAGTGCGAGCCCGCTCACCGAGGGTTCCATACAAATTTAAAATGTATGAAAAAACTTATCATCAAATTTGACTGTCACTGTTCATATTTATTCCTGCCCTATAAAAGAGTGTTCTTCGCATGAAAATGAGTTCATTCTTATAAAAAAATATCAATTTAGTTGACTTTCGTAGAAAGTTCACGCTTGGCCAAAATGTATCATTACTAAATTTATTTTAAGACAAAGCACTAATATTTCTTAATGCTGTATTGTTGTATCGCTTTAGTTTATTATATCCCCACAATGTCCACCTTAAAAATAAACTACTTACAATTTTATTATCTAAAAAAAACGGTTTTTCAAAGTTTTCCTTTTAGTTTTAATATAATACCTTGCTTCTTGCCCAATTTCATGATTCTAGGTCAACGGGAAGTATCCGAAGATAGGTAGTAGTAGTAGTAGAAGGTAGGTTCTTTGCTTTGACTCCCTCGCAAAAAAGATAAAAATTATAAAAAAATACGACATAAACATATTTTTGAATACGTTGACTTAAAAGTATGATTTTTTCAAAGCCACCGGATATCGTAGACCTGATTATTTGATATTAATGTCAACTTGATACCTTCAAGCTTTCCTGAAAAAAAAATGCCTTAACAGATAAACAAAGAACAAAGTGATCTTATAACGGTTCTGTTTTTTCTTAATAGGTACTGAACCCTAAAAACAAACAAAAGATTATCACTATTTATTTTAATCAATACACCATTGTTTAAGCTATTGTTTTACCACCGCAACATGTAGAATGTAAGTAGTTGATGTCATGAGAATTTTGGAGAGTACGTAATGAATTTAATTAAAAAATAATTTTGATGTGGATTCTGGTAAGGAACAAATCGTTTTTAAGAGTTTTAACTGCTTGTCCTGGATTTACACCCAAACTATTAAATCTTTTAATATTGCTGATTAATATAATTATTAGTAATTTAAAAAATCATGTTTTTCCTTTTCTTCAAGGATTGTATATACTACTCGTACATAGATTAATAGAGAAACGCGATTTGCCGAGACATTCTTACAATGATGGTCTACCTGTCCCGGTATACCTTGCACCACCAAAAAATCGGCTTTTTTTTCTGACGCGATATAGGTTGATGGCCGGGAAAGACTTTCATAACTAAACCAGCCGAGAATAATCGGCCAATTTCAAGTCACACTCGCGCACGGAGGGTTCCGTGCAAATTTGAAATGTATGAAACAAGTTGTCATTAAATTGGACTAACTTCCACTGTAAAGAGTTTTTTAATGCCGTAAAAAATAATGATCCTCATATGAAACTGAATTCCTGTAAAATAAATTTTAGATCAATTTTATTTCGAGACAACAAGCGCTATAGTTTTCTAATACTGTTGTATTGATGTATCTCTTGTAATATATGCTTTTCCCATACTATCCTCTTTAAAAAGTATTTGTATTTATTAAAATGATATAACTAGAAATTTACGACTTTCGGACTTTTTCCTATACTTGTAATAAAAGATATTGCTCCTTGCCAAATTTTATGCATCTAGGTCAATGAGAAGTACTCTATTAGGCAGGGTTTTGATTCCCTCGCGAAAACGGCAAAAACAATGAAAAATAAGACATAAACGTACATATTCTCTTGAATGCGCTGACATGGTAGTATGAATTTTTCAGGGCCACAATGAACCTTAGACCTAAATATTTTGTATTTCTACTTCATACCTTCACGAATTCCGGAGAAAAGAATCATGACAGACAGATCTACAACAAGGTGATCCATTAATAAGGGATCCGTATTTCATTTTTAGGTACGGAACCCAAAAATTATAACAATTTTCTCGGTGACTAATTTCTACAATTGGTTTACGATATCTGACTTGACCCGAACTACTAGCTTTTTGCACTAAGATCTTTAATTTCTACAATTGGTTTACGATATCTGACTTGACCCGAACTACTAGCTTTTTGCACTAAGATCTTAAGTGACCGATTTTTATTTTTACAAACTATCGTTCAGTTTAAATTTGAAAAACGGTTTTAAATACTAATGAGTCATCAACTGCATACAAAATAAATTATTATTGTTTAAAAGGGTCTTAAAGTATAAGGAGTTTTTTTGGAACTGGGTATATACTTAACTATAACACGTATAATTTAATTTCAAGGTGCCGTTTCGTGACACTGCGAAGCTCTGAAGGCACTCATCATAAAGTGTTTTTATAGAATATTATATTCTTATTATTACACTTAATTATATAGAAATTAAGTAAACATATTCATTTTGAAAAATGTGTTTCTATTGTTATTTTCTAACAGCAGATATGCAATGAGATCATCTATTTGCAATAGGTATTATAATAAATATTTATAAACTCACTGTCTATTTTAAATATTATATGTATACATACCTTTATATTGTGATATTTTAATACAGCAGTTTTTAGTGTCTCTGAAATGTCCTAATCATGTTTTTCTGTTAAACGTTTACCAATACTGCAAACGGTTGCTTAAGCCCGTTAATTATGGAGACTATTTTAGGTGTCTACAGTGATAGAGATCCGGCCAGCTTTGTCGAACACATATTTTCCTTACATGACAAATCGAGTAGGTCATTTTTATTTCGCAACCTGGACTCAGATGCTGAACGTATTTTAATTCATGTTATGTAATGAATACCGGTCTGTTGCATACGGTGACCTGTTGGTAAACGTCAACGAGTATAACTTCCGAGGCTGTTGAGAGCTGAGACTATCGACATAAAAGCGAACCGTTACGTACCTTATTCGTTTTCTAAAGTGTAATAAGGTAAAGAATATTTATTGACTCCGAACGATTTACCAGCTATAATGAAAGGGACTAAATTCAAAATAAATATGCTTACGACCGCGTTGTTATTCTATACTGGTAGTGGCGAAAATAACGTTGCAACTTTACATCCTTGCAAGTCTCTTGCGATTCCTTAAAATTGGCTTAACATCGTCGACATTAATTGTTTTTGATTTAATCTTGATTTTGTACTTAAGTCATTGCATCTTCGTTTGCTGGTTAAGTTTTTTAATTGGATAGAAATCGACCTGATTTTACTGCAATTTTCGTCGGTCATCGTTTAGTATGTCTACGGAGTGGACTGACATAAACTCACATCTTGACAATATTAAGAATATTATATAAATACCGTAGGTTTAATATTAGTATGGTTTGAACATGTTTCATTTATTATACCTTTATGTAATATAGACCTTAATATTTTTATTATCTCGGTAAAAACTTGATTTGCGAACAGTCGATATAGCAAATATATGTTTAACCATAGGTGCATACTCAACTTCTATAGCAAAAACTTCTTAAAATAAGAGAATATGTATATATTTAACTTAAAACGCTAATATAAACATAATTATAATAAATAAAAATAAAAGTTACATTTTAAATTAGCAATTATTTTTAGCGATCATAGAAAAGGTTGCACGGAACTCAACGTTCACGTTACGGCGTTGCTATAAATATGTAACAACGTTAATTTGACAAACTTATTGTTAGATGGCGATCAGCTACGCCTCTGGTCACGTTGGGCACAATATATAAGCACAAAGTGAATACAGCCGCTAATGTATATCTGGCCACCTCGAAAGGGATGTAGTATGATGATATGTTATTATTGTTAAATTCAAGTAATAATACGAAAGATATTAATAGTAAGATTGTAAAAAAAAATATGAAGCCTTTTATTTGCCTACAGACTGAAAGAATTTATCTGATAATTCAAAATACTTTGGTACCTATCTAGATATGTATGTATTATAAAAGATGTATTTTTGTAACTATAGCAACTAATACAGAACATTTAAGTATTGATTGCAATTTATTATTTTAGTTATTTTGACTAATTCAAAATATTAAGTACCTACTTTATATTCTTAGAAAAAGGCTTTAGACTAGAGTTATGTCGGCACCGTGAATATACATATCATATTAGTTTCTTAAATCTAAATATCTGTTTTTGCAAAATAAATTAAAAAAAAGTGCCAGGGCACTCCAAGGCTCGGTTAAATATAGATGGAATGCACTCACATCCATCATATTTATATTAAAGATTCGAAAAAGAGTCTCTTTCCAATATGATCCAAGGGCGTTCTATCAATATATGTTCCATATCTTTCTTAATTATGTCAAATCCTATTTTTTCAATTTCTGTTAATAAATAAAATGTCTTTAAAAATAACGCTTACAGTTTACCAACTGTTACAATTATATCAATAGATAGTGAGTTACTATGTTAGTCACAGTTGTTTTTATCACTTAATACAAACTTTGATTAGGTAGTTATTTGTTTCTAATAAACTTACTTGATGTTAATCCGATTGTAAGCACAAACAACGTTATTACTAGTGGCGGTAAATTCATTTTGAATTGAGTAATATTTTTTCACACTATGATTAGTTAATGACAGCACATGGAAGGCACTGTTGGCAGTCAATTGAGCGTTGTCGGTGGTAGCACAGTACCCACTGATGCTGTGCAGCGGTGGCGCTCGCCGAATTGCATAAGTACTGGCCACAGTTGATACAGATTATCATTTGGGGGACACTGATACCTACTTTCGCTACTTACCTGCATACTATTTGCTTCTGTGCCTACTTGTGACTTCACCCGTGTAGATCTGGTTTTAATGCAACTTTGCAATAGAAAAATACTCATATAAAATACTTAAACTATTTAGAAAAACTGTCGTAATCCTGATAGGATTAGATTTTTTTTAGTGGGTCGACAAAGTAACATCACCGCACCTGGTGGAAAATAGTGTAGATTAGAAATAGAAGTGATCATCAAGAGGTTACATGTATCACGATATAAAGCCTCTAGATGTATGATCAACGCGAAAATAAATAAACTGATCCCGAAACGCAACAGGCAGAAGAGAGTCACTATGACGATGTTTGCACTTGTGTTCTGTGGTCGCAATCCAGTCGGCTTTTCGCCCTACCATCCTCATGAAAGTAACTAGAAGGTATGACCACAACTCGGTCTACGGTTGCAATAATGAGACATGATATCTGTTAGTTAAATTAGAAGTTTACATTAATATATTTTCTTAGTTACAATAAAGTAGCTTTAATTTTACTTAATTTCACATAATTTCGAGAAATGATCGAAATTAAAAAGCATAAATCACTTAAACGGTATTTTATTAAAAAAAAGTTTTTAAGGGCATCTCCGCTGTTTTCGATATATTTCGAAAAATGGTAGATAGGAATATTTATTTTAAATTTAATTCTCTACAACTTTAGTTCTTACCCTAAGATCATTTTTTATCATTTTATCCTACGATAGATATTTTTAAGGTAAAAAGGAATAATTTGTCGCTTTTACTGGTATTTAAACATTTTAAGGTAATAATTGGGTTAAAAAAGTAATAAGAAGTTCAAAAATGGTACAATTTTTATCTTTACAACTTTCATGTAAGTCCTATGGCAAAAAATAGCGTAGATATCGACTTCCAGCCCTCCCAGAGAAGTAGCCTTTTCGCTCCTCGGGCGTCTGGATGAATTTGGTTTTCCAGGCCCGAGTGGAGCAATTAAAGGGACACCCTGGTAGTTTTTAGTCAGTAGGAGTCCACTGTGAGGGCAGGGATCCTGGTGGTCCTATGCAGGATTTTCCCCGGGGTACAAAAAAAAGAAAATTAAATGAACATGTCAAAAAAATTTTGTAAAACGATACGTCGCACGAGCATGAGATGTAAGGTTTTCAATGAACATCTGCATAGAATGAAATTGGTGCAATTTCTCTTATGCGACTATTGTTCCACTGATTAAATTCAATCTGTGGACCATTTGATATTTTGTTGCAACTATTTGCATATATTGCTTGGAGTTAAGATTGGAGCTACGCAGCTAATATAAACTGCATGTAACATATTATGTGAAATGTATTATGCTGATACCCAAGATACAGGTAGTATTTTTAATCTATTTTTTCCATGATAGACAAAATTTATAAGACTACAGAGAATATGCCGCGCTATCTGTAAGATTTGTTGAAAAAGCAGCAATGTTTTCTTGCGTTATGCAAATTTGTTTAGACGACAAATCAATAAATATAGTAACACGAATAAAACAATGTCATTGTTTAGAAAATACCGAAAACACTTAATCTAACTGCTCTTAATTTTTATAGATTTATATATACTTCAAACATAGCTTCGGCTTTTATAAAGATGAACATACAATGAAGAAGAAAATATCACAGACATAGCTGTATGGCATGGAAATCTTTGCCTTGCCCACAAAGGGTATATAACCGAAAAAAAAATCTGATCAAAAATACTCTTAGAATAGAGTAGTTGCTAGGACTGTTGATATTATTTAAAACTTCGGATTTTAGATATATCGATGTTTTTAAATAAATCAATATCGGATTTCGATATATCGATATTTTATCAACAGTGGTATCAGTAAGTCCAGTATTCGATTTTGACGATGGTAGCAATGCTATCGACATATTATTATTGTTTTCTTCTGCATTATTAATGGTGGCTGTCTGAATATTTGTCTTTTTTTATGATGGTTGGGCATATGCATGATGTTATTTGATTTTTAAGTGGGTTGATAAATTTGGTATTTCCGCTGCTTTTATAATTTTTCCCACAAAAGTTGCAGGAAACTAAACTAAGGAACAGGAAAATAAACACTTGCTTTAACTGCTACATTACAATAAAGCAGTAACTGACCATAACCTCTCTTTTTAACTTCGCTCAATGTTAGCCACAGACTAAGCTCAATAAAACCTAGAGGTAGGGATGCTAACTTTGGTAAGCTGTTAACGCTGACAGTGACAATAAACAGAGGTATATCTATACAAAATTACATTTCATCTTAAGATAATAGTAAATAATGACTAGGAATACAGAAAAAACATAATATAGTGTAAATGAAATACGTTATATTAAGTTTTTGTATATTAAATAAAATATTTAAAAAAATGATTAAAAAAAATTACATTTCAATATCGAACTATCGATATAGTGACCAAAAAAATAACTGTTATAAATATCGATAATTTGAAACAATTATATCGATATTTCGATTTTTTATCAACATTCCTAGTAGTTGCTGGTATCACTGCCATTGGGGTTTGTTTTGTCGTCATGTGGTCTGTGATATAATATTAATAATAAAACTGAAGTAATAAACATAAGCATGCCGCAACTAGAAGAAAAACCACGAGTTTATCTAGATGAATTCCGTGTTAAGGTATTGCTTTTCATTACTTGTGTTTACATGTATACGCCTGGCCAAAGAATTTTAATATTTACTGTGACTACCACATTCATAACCTTATTATTTTGCTTATGTTCAGACCGCACCAAATGATTACGGAATGGCTGACGAAAAATGGAACTTTAAGAAATTCGTCAAAAAGTTACGCATTGTAATTGTACGGATGGATGCATACGAAATGGAATTTGACTTGATTGGTGTACAACCGGCTTTTGCTAATGCGTTTCGGAGATTAATGTTAAGCGAGGTCCCTAGCATGGCTATTGAAAAAGTTTTAATTAAAAACAATACATCAATAATACAAGATGAGGTTTTAGCGCACAGGTTGGGGCTTATTCCCTTAAAAGCTGATCCAAGATTATTTGAATATCGACCTGAAGGTTTGTTTAATGTTTTATTATAATTTTATATGTTTGCCGCTTAATTTAAATTATTAAATATATATTGATTCACAATTCAATTCAAGTCTGTACTGGAGAATTTGGAATATTAAAAGTGGCAGCACCAGTGTGAACAATAAAAGGGATGGTCAATGTTGTGGTACTGGTTGATAAATTAAATAGAGCCTCATTTACATATAATTGAACCCCCATTTTTTTTTACTCATGTGTACACCTGAACTTCGATATAGAACACTTTGGGAAACAATGAACCAGATGTACCTAAACTAATCCTGAAATGTGACAGTGCCAAAGCCTGAAATGTGCCAAAGCATGTTACCATGACAGTTTTTTGCATGTGTGTACTGTATTGAGATTCTACAGCACTGTTTTTTTTACATCAGTTCAACTTAGTGACTACAGAATACCTGTTGGTAAGTATAGTGTAGCCCAAAAACAAAAGCGACAATCAAAGAATGAAAATCCATTCATAGTCTCCATCTTCATCTAGGCCCACATATACGATGACTGAAAATCAAAAATAAATGGACAAACTATTTTTATTTAACCAATTTTAAAACTATAAATACAACCTTGTTTATATTACTCTTTGTCCTAATTACTGTTTGGTATTACTTATTGGTCTAACTAAATCATAAATAAAAATATCTATGTGTATATATAAACAGAAAGTGCTTTTGAGATTAGTATGTTCTGATTGCCTTTCAAATTGACTAAACAGCATTAAGTATAAATCTAATTTGATTTGAACTGGTGTGTTTCATAATAAAAGCTATTTGAATTATATACTATTGAATTACTAATACATATATTTGTGTACTGACAGTAAATATAAGTTTATGAGGAAAGTTATGTTCAAGTGTGATGCTGTTGTCAATGGCAGAGTGTAGTAGTGTCTGTAAATCAATTCATGGTCTACTGCTTAATTTTTTGCATATACAGTGTTATTTTATTGTAAATAGTAATTTCAGATGCAACAGAGGGAACTGAGTTCGATACACTAGAATTTTCCTTGAAAGTAAAATGCAGCATGAATAAGTCACAGCCAAAAGATTCTTACAGAACAGAGGATTTATATGAAAATCACAGTGGTAATTATAAAATAGTATCTCAAACTCAAATACAAAAAAATATTTAATGGATACAAATACAGGCTTTTACTTTCCTGTTTTTAGTAGCATTACTAGTAAATATAATCTTAAATTATATATGTAGACATACCAATCCCTTTGATGACTCAAGACACTAAATCAAATATTTGATCCAGTTAATTCTTGCATCTTTAGCATTTAAAAAACTGAGGTACAATAAATTAAAAAGCATAAATAATAAAAAGTTTTTAAAATTAAAAGTAACATGCTATCTAATTGCCTTTATGGGGATGGAATAACAGGTTGAATGCTTGTAAGTGATATTTAAATGCTGCTTAATAATTATTTATAATAGAAAATGAATTATCATAACATTGAAATTTACATTTTGGTTTTATAGTTTTGAGACTATTGATTTGTAAATAGATATTGAATAGTTTCAAAATAATACTTATTAAATAATAATAATATATAAAAATAATCCTTACTTATTTTTAGAAAAATGTTTAAAATTCTATTATCTGTTATCACCCATTGTTGTCCATCTAGAAATTAACATGGTTGGTGAATTTTCACATATACTTTTATCCCTTTTTTTACAATCTTGGGGGGTTGATTTTCTAAAAACATTGAATATGTAGTTTTGGTTTTTAACTAAAAAAACCTAAATACCGGATTTCATAGTGCTTACTTCTAGTGGCAGATATTTGAACAAAATTTCAACCCTTAATTTAGTCCTTTTGGGGATTGACTTTCTAAAAGCATCCAAACATGTTTTTTTTATTTCTAATCAACCAAATATCATTATGTTACTTTAATAACATTTGTTTTATAGTTTATTCTTCTCAAATCAAATGGCATCCAATTGGGAATCAAGCAACTGTTCACAAAGAAACAGACATAGGTCCCGTGCATGGTGACATTCTAATATCAAAAATGAGACCTGGACATGAATTAGACCTAAACCTAATTGCTGTAAAAGGTATTGGCAAGGATCATGCAAAATTTTCACCAGTTGGTAAGTTTTAGCTTTAGGAGAAGTGAACTAAATTAGTCATAATTATTTACTCTTAAAAAGTTTACATTCCTTAATGAGGGACATATAAAAATATAATTCGTTATTTTTGCCAATAATAAAATGTATGAAATGTTTTTTTTTATGATTTGAATCAATATAAACTAAATTATATTAAGTTTTTATATTAGAATTCTTACACACACCATACACCTTACACCATTTTCCCTTTTTATCATAAATCTTGTATCCCTTGTTATCATAAATCTTTGATTTTACACAAAATAAAACAATTAGCTTTCTGGAACAGACTGATGGCAACAAGTTAAGTGTTTTATTAGATACAAAATGTGGTGCTTTTGGGTGTGTGGTGTGGGGATTGGTATCTAAACTGTATCTAGTCTCATGTATAGTCATCAGTGAGACTAAAATTAAAAGGTACTTAGGATATCTATATTATTACAAGTTTAATAAAATTAGATAATAAAGATGCAATTTAATCATTCCGCAATAGTAGTCATCCGACACCAGAGAGGTTAAGTGAAATTTTTGTCTATGTAAAATTAAACTAGTAGTATGTCCCACAAAATGATTGAATAATTTTACATAGGGTATATTCCATTGTTGCCGCTGTTGACAGTCACAGGATATTTAAAATATAAAAGTATACTATACATTAAGCATTCTGATTGCAGTTTTGCCATTACATTTTTTATTTATTTTAGCTACTGCATCCTACCGTTTATTACCAGAAATTACACTTACCCGTGAAGTCAGTGGTAGTGATGCTACATTATTACAGAGCTGTTTCTCTCCAGGAGTAATAAACATAAATTCAGAAGGTACAGCTTACATCCGAGAAGCAAGATATGACACCTGCAGCAGAAATGTGTACAGATATGATGAAATTAAGGATGCTGTAATTTTGGGTAGAGTACGAGATCATTTTATATGTAAGTGCATACAAAATTTATAAATCTTTACATTTAAATAATATTATAAAATTAAAATAAATTTATTTTGTTACAGTCAACATAGAATCAGTGGGAGCTATGCCACCAAACATCATATTTGTTGAAGCTGTAAAAATTCTGAGAGATAAATGTAAATCATTTTTGGATGAACTAAATAAATTTTAACTGATCTTTCGAAATATTTTTAATTTGTACCTTTTTTATCGCGGTAAATTGCTGTATTAGTTTCATTATATATATTCAAGAAGGATCAGTTGTTAATAAGCCTATGTTTATATAACCATTTACACAAGACTATTCAAGAAATATAGCAGTAAGCAGTGAAATATCTTTGCATTTTCATGAAAAAAATAAATATTTCGATAGGAACTTGCAGGAAATTTAATCCAGTTTTAGAAACTATCCTTTAATTTTCTATGCAATCATTTTATGCTGAGATATGGATAGTTAAAGACAAAATGGTCTTTTTTGGTTCCAATTCCGTGGCAAATGAACATAGCAAGCATCTAAAAAAAGTAAACAAGCTGAATAAACAGGCCATTTACTCATTGTAGCAGTTTAACAAAAAAAAAAAATCCATACACATAAACCAAAAAGAAAATGACTAAAATGTTTGAATTTCTTTTACACTCTATTCCTTTAGATTGCACAAAAACCCTAACTTTTTTTTGCCAAAAGATCTAAAAAATTAGAGTTTTAGATATCCAATATTTTTCTCTGAGATGCAGCAAGTCAAAAAATGTGAAATTTTTTGGATATAATTTTTGCTTCCTTAATTATTTCGCATAGTTTATTACATTTTTTTTATATTATTTTATTTGTGTGTCAAATAAAATGTCTGCTGGAAATTATTGGAAGAGAAATTACTATTTGAATGGCCTTTAAAGGATTAAAATCATCAAATACCACAGAACAGTTTATAATGGTTTCACGTATATTATTTACATAAATTGCTTTTAATTCAAGTCAAATCTGCAAAAATAGTATGTTAGATAGAAGGTCTGTACTTGAATAATAATCAATTTTAAGGGTTTGCGTTGTGAACATGTGGAAACTCTATTTTTGGTAAGCAGGTGGGGTGCCATCTACTACGAAGTATCTAGTAGGCCATGCCAGTGGGCCATGCCATGACAATTGTCATGATGACATGTACAATTTTTGACGTGGAATTTTTAAGGTCAACGTATGAGCGAATTTATCTTGTCATCTTAGGTCACATCTTATGTCATGCTTCGACAAATACAATAAATTGATATTTAAATGTGGAACGAAAATTAATCTACCCCACGATATGCACAGCTATGAGTTTGCTCACTGATTGTAATGATGTAATGTGGTTTCGACTAATATGTGAAAGCTAGCCAGTGGACACTGGACACAAACCGCTTGTTTGTAGTAATGTTATATAATTCGTCAACTTAGTGGGAAGAAATACTCTGTAGGATATTTGCTTATGTGCGAGTACTTAGCCAAATCCTTGTATTTATGTAGGGTCCTAGATTCCCTTTAGCATTACATATCTTTTGATCGTAAATACAAACGTGGTTACTTAAAATCTTTGCATAAGAATTTCATTTGCCTAATTAATTTTTATTTCATAAGGAACAATACTTATATGAATGAAATAAAAGGGAGAAAAAAATATAAAATGATAATATTTTGAAATAAACATAAATAATGAAAATTAAACTAACGTTTTAAGGCTTAAGTATACTAAATATATACTTGATTCGCTTTAATTAACACATGATTTGAAAAAAATATATAAATCTGTTTTATTATATTAGGTCCTTACATATGAAATTGGCGTTTTTCGTACTGGCCACTTTAATCACAAATTTCTCCTCTTTGGTAAGGAATTCCAAATTCAAATTTGTACAGTTATAGACTCATGTATTTGTGCTTCGATGATCGTCATTCATTTGTTTTTTTCTTCTGTTTTTTTTCTGTTTGCGTCACTCATTTTACAAAATGGAAAACTTAAAATATCGCATTATTTACGAGTACGAGTTCCGCCGTGGCACTAGTGCTGCGGAAACAACTCGAAGGGTGAATGATGTGTATGGCGGTCGTGTTGCAAAAGAAAACACAGTTCGTTTTTGGTTCCAACGTTTTCGTTCTGGAAATTTCGACCTGCAGAACAAGCCCCGTGGACGGCCTGAGACTCAAGTTGATAATGAAGAGTTGAAGGCTATTGTGGAAGCGGATCCATCGCAAACCACGTCCGAGTTAGCTGCAGGCTGCGATGTTAGTGATAAAACTGTTTTAATTCACTTGAAGCAAATTGGGAAGATTAAAAAGCCTGAAAGGTGGGTACCTCACGAATTGACTGAAGCAAACCGGCAAACGCGCGTCGACTGCTGCGTTACATTACTAAACCGGCACAATCATGAAGGTATTTTAAACCGAATCATTACCTGTGATGAAAAATGGGTTCTTTACGATAATCGGAAGCGCTCAGCGCAATGGTTGGATCCTGGCCAGCCAGCCAAATCCTGCCCCAAGCGAAAATTAACCCCAAAAAAGTTACTTGTAAGCGTTTGGTGGACTAGTGCCGGTATTGTTCATTACAGTTTTCTCAAATCTGGCCAGACTATTACGGCTGATGTCTATTGTCAGCAATTGCAAACCATGATGGAAAAGCTAGCGGCTAAACAACCTAGGCTGGTCAATCGCTCCACGCCACTGCTGCTTCACGACAACGCTAGACCACACACTGCGCAACAGACGGCTACTAAATTAGAAGAGCTTCAATAGGAAAGTCTAA
Organism: Automeris io; assembly: GCA_036320925.1. Classification (NCBI taxonomy): domain Eukaryota; kingdom Metazoa; phylum Arthropoda; class Insecta; order Lepidoptera; family Saturniidae; genus Automeris; species Automeris io. The sequence continues at coordinate 4,599,658 of JAUDJH010000018.1, forward strand.
GACATCCTCCGTACTCCCCGGACCTTGCTCCAACAGATTACCATTTTTTTCGAAATTTGGATAACTTCTTGCAAGGGAAAAAATTCAACTCCGATGGGGCAGTCCAAATCGCCTTCAAAGATTTTATTGATTCCCGTCCGACTGGTTTTTTTAGTAAAGGGATCAATGAACTACCTATGAGATGGCAAAAGTGCATAGAAAATAATGGTTCATACTTTGATTAATTAAATATATTATATTAAAAAATATACTACTTTTTGTTCCTCCCATACAAAACGCCAATTTCATATGTAAGGACCTAATATAAAAAACACCAGATTTCGCCCGATTTGTGCTGACAAACCTCTCGTTTTTCCACTTTTGCAACACTGCTTTATTCTGTTAAAAAACTTGTCATTTGTCAGTGTGCTGTGTGTTTACAAAAATAATCTAAAATTGTTTGTTGATAAATAATTTCTGTAAACTTAACAACTATGGGGAGCCTGGATAGAGCTGTTCTAACAGGATTTATATGTAGACTTTGTTCAGAAATGCACCGTATTGTTATTCATATATATGGAGACGAAGGTATTCGGTTGTGTATATCCGAAAAAATTAGCAGATATCTCACTATAAACGTAAGTTAGAATTGTATTTTCCTATAAGTCAGTAATTTATTTTTTGTACTTCATTTGTATGGTAACATTTTAGATATCTAGATCGGATCCTCTGCCAAAAACCATATGCAAATCATGTTTGGAAAGATTGGAAAGCCAACACAAATTAGTGATAATGATGGAACTTGCTGCCAATATTTTGAAAGGGCGTGGAGGTAGAAGCTGTCCAACCAATCAGTGTCACAATGATGAATCGAATGAATTGCTAAATAATACAATTACCAAATAGTTTTGATCTGAACAAAGATAATGCTACATAAATTTACTAATTAAAGCTATTTACACTATAATTATGCTTTTGTCTTACCATTAATTTAACAAAGAAAAACTAAACTTATAGTACAAGTGCTCTGTAAGGAAATCATGCTGCAATATGTTCATAATAAATTGTTAAATAAATACCCATTTATTCTCTTTATCAGCTTTGAACATGTTTTACTCATAGTGGTTCTTTATTATACATTTATCCTTATAACTTGTCATGCAATTTTGACAACTATAGATGAACTCAATAATAAATTATGATATTAAATTTTGGAAATGAATAATAATCAAAGCAACTTGCTTACAAAGATAATAGTAATATATGTGCCTATTCATTCATTCCACTGATAACTGTTATGATATTGATATATTACAACAATAATATAATGAAATTTTAATATACCATTGTAATTAGATTAGATATTTAATGAAAATTGTGTTTTTTATTTGTTTTATTAATAACTAGAACACAGTTCCTTTTATGACATAGACCCTTTGCTTATTTTTATTTTTTGTTGAGCCTTTGCTAATCTAATATTGTATTTTGCAAATTCATTACCTAAAATATGTTTTTGATAGATTTCTGACTGTACTTATGTGTAGAGTGGAAGAACAATAAAAATACATGTTAAGTTTTACACATTTATTAATTATATTCAAATTTAAAAATTTAAATTAAAATTTATTAAGTATCTGTTACTTAAATGTGTTTTAGTGGGATGGTTGAACCTGATGCTTTGATAATTAATTTCAATATTTGGCAACAAATTTAGTTAGGTTCAATTCTGCTAAAACAAAGCTTCTCAGTGATGTTCAGTTTGTTTCTTTCTTATTAAAAGATTGATAACCATTTCGAAACCACTTTCCACTAGGTATGAAGAAGGAAAAGCTATAAGTAACAGGTAATCTTTTGTAGTCTGAATAACTGATATTCATATCTAAATTGTACCTTACATTCTTTGCTAGTACTTATTTCCATCATGTTATATGGGTTGATCATCCATTGTGGTACTACCATTGACAAAACCTCCTCAAACCTAGTTTTCAAAATCTAAAGAGAGAGCATTTAAAGGTTGAAAATAAATTGAAATGTCAATTTATTGGCAGTTTATCTGTGACAAACTAAGAAACTGGGAAAATTTGTCCAGTCCAATGTTTTGGTTCATTAGTTTAATTCTGGTAAGAAACCCTAAAATTAAGGAGTTAGGTTTGATCAAATTTTGACTGACATTGTAATTGTAAGTTTACCACATTCATTGTACTAAACAAATTGTTAAATAAGCAATGTCTGATTTAGATTTGATTAAATTTTGTTTTAAATTTGAATTCTTTGGCATCCAAAAACCCTAAAATAATTTCGAATAGAGCAATCTTTTTAAACACAAGCCTTTTGATAGCTAGCATATTTCGGTAAATAAAAGCGATTAAAAGTTCTTTTCTTCTGTGATTTTCTTCACACAATTGTGCCCATAAGCTTGTATTTAATTTATTGATTCAAATTTGGTTCACTGCATTATTGACTAATTGAAGAGATTCATATGATGTATCAATCAGTTTTATTGTGACTAAATATTGTCTATGCTTTACACTACGTTTTGCTAACACTCAGGGGACATTTTGTTTTAAATGGCTTATAAATCCCCAGTAGCGCAAACCATAGCAGGTGTCCCTTTGGTTACTACTGATATTGTACTTGATAAAGGATTTTTGAAGTGAAACTTCAATAGAATCGTTGTGATTTCAAACCGGATGCAACGGGAAAACGACAGGTAAGAGACAAATATAAAAATTAATGAGCCAGAGCGAGAGAGCAAATGTAAAACTACAAGTAAGAGAGACATATACAAAAATTAGTGAGCCAGAGCGAGAGAGCAAATGTCGGTGTGTATTGCGTACTACAGCTTTTTAGTAAGAAGTCAGCGTGGTGTGTTATCATTTAACAGTGTTTGTGAGTATTTTTATAACTTGTTGTGCTAAATAATAAATTTTATAAGATGCCGAAATGTGTCGGTAATATAGACCCCAAAAAAAATAGAAGTTAAAATTACAATAAAACCAGGAAAAAGTTCCTCAGAACGTAATCGCGAGTTTCGTGCGCACAAAAAAACAATTATTGAACAATCAAGATAGATGTACAAATATAAGTGTTAATAAACACCAATGAATTATGTAACATATGTTAAATAAAATATAACATCTTTTAAAATTATTCAAAATACTTTCATTTTTAAATAAAGAAACTTTGTAATTATCCTACCCTTTTTATATAAATTCATCTCATTCTTTTGTCAATTTACTGAAGTTTCACTTCTATCGTGTGTGAATCGCACACACACCTTTTTTTTCTATAAAATAATCCTTTGAAAGGTGGTAGGTGCCAAAATCCATATTTTTTTATTCTAACTTGACACAATGACTGCACCATACCTGATGGTAAGCATGGTGCAGTCCAAAAAACGCCAACAACTATCAACAGGTAAGAAAAACCCATCGGTAGTTATAGCGATCATGGCAGCCTGCGAAAATATCTGTTCGCCCTATGCTTAAATGATCCCATATTATACGATGGTGGGAACACGCTAGCCGGAAGACTATTCCATAGCCCAACAACACGGCAAAAGTAAGAGTTAGAGAACTTCTTAATCCTAGCCGCGATATGTGATACCGTATATCTGTGACTCTGCAAACCCGCGCGCGTGGTTCTATTCAGGAACGGAGAGGATGGAACAAGGTTAAACAACTCTTCAGGACACTCGCCATGATACAGACGGTAGAAAACGCTTAGTGAGGTAATATCTCTGCGCAACTGAAGCGGTTCAAGATGTTTAGTCACGTCAGGATCATACACAATGCGGACAGCCCTCCGCTGCAATCTATCCAGGGCATCATGTAAGTACTGAGCAGAACCATCCCAACGACGTGAACAATATTCCATGCATTCAATCATCATCATCATCAATTAAATTCAATTAATCCAAACTTAGATCGCATGTAAAATAATTCAATTCCTTAAATTTTATATGGCATTAACTTTTTAAGTTCTTGAATAATATAATTTTCTGATGAAATACATCAGAAAAATATACTCTTAGAGTTATCGTAACACCAAGAGACCCTCTCGGAGCAGATAGGGTGTTTAATACATACTGTATAGTTTTCAAGAAATGAGAATAGCCTCAAGTATTCAAGGTTTGCGGAATGTAGGTGTGGAATATAAAATTTTATTTATGAGCCGTATTAACAATATAAAGAAATGAAAAAAAAATTGATAGCTGCAGTAGTTATCAATAATTTATACATATTAATTTGATTCAGGTTTGATTAAAAAATATTTCTATAAAATATTTTCATATGAATCAGGATTGCCGTGGGGTAGCTCTATATATTGGGTCTGGGAAAAAGTTCGTGGCGTTTTTTCAGTAAAATTCGACTGGTCTCCTTAAGCGCGTGAATGAATTTATTTGAACCAAATATGTTCCATTATTATCGACAATGTTTCGACATTTTTTAGGTAGATCCACGATCCCATTGGTGAAGACCTTCTGTGGTTTCTGGTTAAAAAACTGGATCAAGTAGTTTTCATAGGCTTCTTTTGAAACCAAGTTAATTCCATGAAAAGAGCTCTGCAGAGATCGGAATAGATGATAGTCAGAGGGTGCTATATCCGGACTGTAAGGTAGATGCAACAAAACTTCCCAACCGAACTCTCTAAATTTTTAACGGGCCATCAAAGAAGTGTGTGGTCAGGTGTTGTCACGATTATAGACAATACCTTTCTTATTTATCAATTTGGGCCTTTCCCTCTCAATCGCCAAGCCTAATCTTTCTAGTCAACCACAGTAGAATTGATAATCAATCGTCTCACCAATCGCAAGTAACTCGTGGTGGACGATAACCATCCATTTCCACCACACACACAACATCACTTCTTTTGGCGTCGATGTTAGCTTAGCAAATGATTGTGAAGGTTCACCATCCTTTATTCACAATATTTTATGCTTCCAGTTGTCGTACGTAATCCATTTTTCATCTCCGATTATTAGACGTTTTAGAAATGGCTCGATTTCATTCAGTTTCAGCAGCGTATCGCAGATGTTTAATCGGTCCATCGTGTTTTTCGCGAGCGAACCATTTCCACACAGCAGAATTTGATAAAGTACCTTCACTGTATACAGCACATTTTTTTTCGTAAGTTTGCGCAGCGTTGTTCCCGTTGTCATAACGATATTGTAGAATACACCGGATTTTTTCATTATTCAGCTCCATGTTCGAGTGCGAAATACTTTCGAACCACTGCACAGATTGCAATGTTTCTTACATTTAACTAACGTTCAAAAGGCCACCTTTAAAGGTGCACTCATTGGTGTTGCTGTAATTCATGTTTCTTTAGTTATATGCGACCAACGCCATTCATCGGAAAATACGCCACGAACTTTTTCCCATACCTAATATAACAGTTGTATAAGGTGAAATTTAACCAAAAAAAAATGGAATGTTGAGGTATATATTATTATAATAGTCAGTGTAATTCAATTTAAAATGATTTATTGGGTAAACTTCTATATTGTAATGTAATATAAATAACCTGTTATTTTCTCTCAATGACAGCTAATAGTAATATTATATGACTATTGAAATGGATGGTACAGCTATTAGTTTTTCAATTCTGGAATTGTTTTTGTTGATAAGAACCTTGAGATCATTGATTTTTTTGTGTTTTTCTTGTACCTCTTCTTCTATATGTTTTAGTTTTGAATGAAGGGGCAATAATGTGCCTTCATTGAATCTGAGGAAATAAAAGTCAATCGTACATGAATGTATAAAGGTTCTAGCTTACCTCGAGACTATCGAGACTATTAATTGACTCTTCGTACTACCCAAGAGTCTGCTGTTAACTTTTAGCTAAACCTACGCCCCTTCTTCTTTTTTTACACTGGCTCGACATAGTGACTACAGAGTTCCTGATGGTAAGTACAGTGTAGTCCAAAAACGAAAGCGACTATCAAAGGATGAAAATCCACTGATAGTCTCCTTCGTCATGTCGGCCCACATATACCACGACTGAAGGTCTCTGGGTATATGAGCTACTGGAAAAACACAAGCTGATCCCGAAACGCGACAAGCCGAAACTGGTCACTATGACGGGCTTTACACCCATGTACTGTGGTCGCGATCCAGACGGGCACCGACACCCTACCACCTCGCTGCTGCTCGTTTAGCACAACGTGTAGAGAAACTAGGGTAAAGCCTACGGACGCGAGCAGCTTCGACTCCCCAAACTCTCCTACTGTACTTCTGCCCCTCCTATTCATCTCACTTTTTCCCCCTCCATCTTACGCCCACCTCTCTAAACTCATCTACCCCTACCCTCTGCCTCTCCATGCCCCTTTGTTGTTAATATTTTATCCTCTTTTCAAAATGTTAATATACTAAAGCAGGGCGGGGAAGGCTCCGTCATGTTAGACTCGCGCCTGAATTTATTTCTATGCAAGATAGTTCTTATTTTGCCGTAACTCCTAAGATATTCATTGAAATTATATGTTATAGAGGATTATAATAACGTGCATGAAATGTTTAAGTAAGTGTAATATATTTAAATTGATAAGGATTAATATTGAATTCAACTAAATAACTTTCAAATTACCACATAGTATGTGACCTTTTTAGAAATTAGGCTGGATTGGTTATAGTCAGCTATCCTTAAAAATAGATACACGCCATAGCAGAATTTCGTGTAGATTTATAAAAGAGGAAAAACCCACCATACGTTGTATAGTTATATGGCAAAGGGATTAACCAGCTTTTTTCATAAAAATTCGTAAACAGCCTAACTTTTTTCGACATTTTTAACAATTATTGCTATATCAACTAATTTAGACAAAAATTTAACCAATTTCGCACCTAAACATTCCTTAGGCGACACTTTGTAATGGTGAATTCCGCATAAAAATCCGTTCAGTACTTTTTGAGTTTATCGTGAAGTCAGACTGAAAGATACGGCGGGGTACTTTATAATATGAAATGATATCTATCAACATGAATTACCCTATTAACAACAGGAATGAACGCCACGTTCCATATCCCTGCAAATTTCTTTCGCTACCTTAACATTCATTAACCCCTTCACACACTTGCTGATTATGCGTTGCCCTGACTTTATCCTCAATGACAATTATTTTTATTTTGTTTGTTTAAGCTAGTATTAGTGATTCTGGGCTCTTACAGCCACTCATTCATATACAGTAGTGTACATAAAATTGTTATAATAATAAAGAAGGTCGAATATCTAAGAGCAAACTTTTGAAATGCATTATTTTAAATGATATACATTCGTGTTCATATAATAAAGGTGCGAGTTATGTTTACATCAAAATAGTGTGCAAAGTATTTATTCAAAAATTATTTGAGCTACAATCTAGTTCTGTTCGGCAATTTGAACTTTTTCCACTGCAATAAATGTATATACATTTTGTAAACATAAAGGTGCGGCACATGAGTACGAGCGCGGGTCGTGTATACGCTTCACTAATTTGACCAATCAACTAGTCTGGCTTTATTCGCCGACATTGCGTAATGTAAAAGGCGAGACTTCGTGATATATTTATGACAAGAGTTACACGATATTGTTTTAGAAACAATAAAAATCTGAAGAATTTACGTCATCAAAAATTAAAAAATAGATTTATGTTAATGTCTGTGTTATTTACTTTAGGTACTACTTTTATTTCTTTTTACAACATATTTAATTTTAAAATATATACATATAAACAACATATAAATTTTAAAACATGTATACCTATGGAGGCGAGGCCTAAGGCTCAAGCTACCGGTTGTTAGGAGCTAAGACTGAGGAACCTCCTAACAATATGTGCCGTATCGAGTAATACTACCTTCTGTATCCGACCCTTGATCCAACAATCAAGCGAGAGCCTCTTAAGATAGTAATCGAGGCTCATTGCAATCAGCCCATTAGTCGACACGACTATCGTGACATTAATCACAGAATCCCACATGCTGGTAATCTCATGTGCGAGGTCTAAATATTGAATCATTATATTATCTAATTATATTGTTTATTTTTATTACTTATATAGAAAAAAATACAGCCGCTTTAATTTCCTTTGCATCACATAAGTGTCATATTTATTTATGACTAGCTGTGCCCGAGACTTCGTTCGTGTGGAAGTACTATAATAATTATTATCCTAATAAAAGTACTAGTTCCGCGCTAGTATCTTATAATAATTATTGCATTATTAAACAGTTTAAAAAACCGTTATTAAGAACTTACGTTTTTTGTTTAAGCATTTGTTGAGATACTTCTTCATAAATGGCTATCCATTGCTGTAGTTCTTGTCGCATTACTTCAACATCTTCTTGTATATGGTCCAATAATTTTCCTAGAGGATTAGCTATTCGCGACAAACCTTGTATATTATGTCTTAGCAAGTCAATGTCTTGACTCTGCGCATCTTTAGCTTTTTGCAGTCCAAACTGCCACTCCTTAAAAAATATATGTTAATACAAGCAGGCTAAATATCAACAACGTTAGGCCCTTAGTAGTACGATTACAGTTTCTGTCGTGTTATGTGTGGACGGGCATGACGGCGGCGACCGTCAATGAATTTTCGTCCCTTGGTAGTCACTGCCATTCTCGGACTATTCTGTACTTTTCATCAGGTGAACTGTAGTCACTTGGTTGAGTCAGTATGAAAAAAAAATTCACTCTGCGTTTGAATTCGTGTTCTAAGAGCATTACATATGCTATTTTTATTAAATAAGGTGTGGGTTTCCTCCCTACCTTTTCTCTAATCGACGACTATTTAGTACCAAGTCACTGTATTAGCAAAGTCTAAAAATCATATTATAAGTTGGTATAAGGTGCTTATTTTGTAAAAACCCATAATTACGCGTTTGAATAACCTGCGACCATTTGCATTTTGCTCAAGTATGTATATTTTACAGTCAGTCCCGGATCTTTAATTTTTTCGAGACAGGGCATTAACTACTGTTTACCGCCACCACTCCGCCAGTCCTATATTACCTTTGTTTCTCAACTTTATGGATTAATCGAACGAAAAAATGTTTACAGCGCAAATTTTAGAGATTTTATGGTTTGCGACTTAATAGTGTAGCTATCATTTATAGCATAGGAAGAGAAATACTCACTAAAAACGATTTTTGATTTTGGATAACTTTAAAAATGCCAAAACAAAGGTTTGTATAAATCACTCTATTCTTTTAGATATATTATTTACCCCTAGAATTTAGTGCCAGGGGCACTTACCCCAGGTAGATTTAGGGCTGTGTATATTTGTATATAGGTACTAGTTAATTACCAACTTAGTCGCTGATGTAATTACCTATATTACCTATTAATAGATACCTATTATTTGATACCTATTATTTATTAAACTAATATTCTAGGTATTATATAATTAAATTCAGATGACGTCACATAAGCCACCTCTACAAACCGATCTGAGTTCGTCTCCTGTACTACAAATGTAAGTTTTATCGAGTTTATTTTTCGAATTAGTTCGTTTTAGACCATTTTCAAGACGAGAAATAATTTGAAGTTTTTAAATATTTTAGTGTGCTTACAATTACTCATGATCACCCCGTGTGAAACAACGTTAACGTCCAAATCTAAAAACTAGACACTTGAAGCAACAACCTCCTTTTTTTAAATTTATGTACGACTTATTTCCTCAAAATATTAAATAGCCCCTTTAACATCACCTAAAAATTTGTGACTTTTTAAATATTCCTTTATTATAATATTTAATATATGCAATAATATATTAGTATTCTGTGTCTATATCATCAAACCCAGGTCATAATAATACATGAAAACTTGGAAATAAAACTCACACCTCGATGCGTTCAATAAGAATATTTTTAAAAACGATCGGTGCATATCTAATTGTAACAGCAGTCATTTTAAATAATAAAATCGTAAAACTTACTATCTCCGTTTTTGCTGTTACTTGACTTAACTCCTTTTTAGAATTTAATATTTGCTGAACGAGATGCCCATGCGTGTGTTCTGAAGATAAATTATTTTGATTACTGACATCTAAATTTTCAGTTAACGTATTTTCTTCCAAAATTATAATACTACTGTCTTCTTCCTAAAATAAATAAACTAATAAAACAGTGTTTAATATAGAGGTTGATTGTTATAATAGCAAACTAACTTCTTCATTTTGACTATGTTCTGCAATAATGTTGACTTTTCCAGAAACGATATTTTCACTATCAGATACATAGTTTTCAAATTTTTCTCTTGGTCGTGGAGCACCAGGTCTGCTAGAAGATGGTCTGATTTTAAATGGTTTGTCAATATTTTGATTACTTGTTGCTTTTGGTGAGTTTGAAATTTTCTCTACTATTTTTTTTTCACTACTATAATTCGTCCGTTCGGATTCTTCGTTCTCATGATTAGATTTATCATAATCTGATATTTTTGGTGTATAGTTTTGTGTTAGATTTTTATTATCAGCTTCTAGATGTACATTGTTATCATTAGAAATGTTGATATTCATATCATCTTTCTGAGTAGTATTTGCGGTTAAATCATTACTTTTTGTGTTCAAATTTTCTGATTGTATTATTTCTTCACCTAAAGGCAACGTAATTAAATCATTATCTATACACTTATTAATAGTTGCAATTTGTACGGTATTGGATTTAACATTATCGTGACTATTAAATTCTTCCTTTTCAAGCTGATCTTCCAAATGTTGCATCTGGATATTTTCAGTTTTTTCCGTATTTTCATTTTTTCTTGATGTTATAGTTTTAACGCTAGGCTGTGACTGATTAATCCCTGACTGATTGATCGCTTTTAATTTATTTTCAACTTTAGTTTTTTTGACTAGTGTTTTCGATTGGGATATAATTTTGTTTTGAGATTCATTTTTAATTACACCAACTTCCTTCTTTTTTATAGTAGTTTCATTTTGGTCTTTATCTTTTGTTTTTATCCGTTTTTCATTGGCTTCTTTATCATGATTTGTTATTTTTTCGTTTCTTTCTACATTTTTAGATTCCTTTGTTTTTTTAATAATTTTCTTTGTATTGTTAGTCTTGGCTTGTATTTGTTCTTTGATTCTAGGTGATTTTGCATTTTCTTTGTAAGCTTTGATAGCCTCATTTGATGATAAATTATCATCTAGGGCCTGTGCTAGACATTGAAGTAAATCGTTGGTTTTTTCTGGCTCCTGTCCTGCTACTATTTTAGATGGCTTCGCCGATAATGGTTTTCCTGTAGCTTTACCTGTGAAATAATTAAAATATATACGTATTTAATAGATATGTATTATTGATAGCAAATATAATACGTAACGTTGTAAAGACATATGCAATTATCAAAATATATTTAAAACTCTGTATTTCTATAAAATGTGGTTTAAAACTTACTTAATACCCATATAACTTTATTTAAAAATAATATTTTACTGTCTCTATCTTTTACATTTTCTGAGATTAACTCATTTTCTTCAAATAATCCTTCAAAGAAGCCTGTGGTTTTAAGTACCTAAAAAATAAGTAATCGTGACTAGTCATATTTTTAAAAAATATTTAATATTATGACTCCAAAATCCAAGATATTTATAATTATTATCTCTCCTAGGTGATAGATTCTGGTAACAGAAGGTGTAACCCTCAGGCAGATGCGCAAAGTACAGACTCAAAGTGATCCGATTCTGATTGTTTGTGGACATTGAAACAAAAGTCCGAAATATATCTAAAATATTAATTCTCATTTATGTTTACCGTGCGCGACAGCAAGTCCATTTGCCTCTTTTATTTATTACTATATTATCTAGTCTTGAGGTAACTAGAAGCCAAACACAGAGCAAATTGAGCGAACCAGAGAAAAAAAATTAAACGTATTTTTCTCCATACAAAAGACACAACATTATTTTGTTTCTATAAAACTATGCGTCCTACTGATTTTTCTGTAAGTAATCAAATTGTAAATTATAACGATAGATATACTGAAAAAAAAATCAGATCGATATTTTAACGTCTGCTACTATGTCTTCAAAAATTTAGAATCGAACCACTGTGCCACTTCACGAGTTAATTCAAAATCTATGTTTAAACTCGCAACCAATATTAACATTTGTTAAGACTGTTTATACTTAATTGTATTTTATTCTACTTACAGTTGTTATTATATCATGTAAAAAACGAAAAGGTGGTTTTCTTAGTAACTTTTCACTTAATGGTGGTCTCTTAATATATTTGCCAAGGGATACTTGAGTAGCTTTAATGATTTCGGAACTCAAATCATCTTCCATTGTACATATTTTGCATGCAGTATTTTTTACGTTTTAATTTCAATTCAATTAATGACAATTATCAATTTAAAGTAAAAACTATAGTTACGGTGCTTTTTATTTACTTAATCCGTTTCCAAGGTAACTTCAAATATACATAAAGTGTGAGTTGCCTTTCTAAAAATATAACCAAAAACCGTAACGATACTTTGACCATAACATTAGTCTTAAAACCTGTTCTGTGGCGAATTAATTAAAGGCCCGCAGTCCCCGCCAATGCGCAGAAGTAATCGCCTTGGGGTTTTTAGCCGGTACAAGTCCGGCTCACCTCGACTACGCCACTCCCGCGTGCGGCAGGGACGGTCCGACGAGGATTTTCACCAAGTAAAAAAAAATGTCTTAACTGATTCCTGTCTTTTGACGGCCTGATAGCGCAGTTTGTAGTGACCATAGATGGGCATAATCTGATTACTTTTAATCAAGATTACATGAGTAATCATTAATCTTGATTGCAGTAATCATTCAATTAATCATGATTATTTTCATGATTACTTTTGAGTTCTGGCTGAGAGAGAGTCCGATTTAAATACTCGTTTATTTAATTTTTCAAGTTATCTTATTTCGAACTAGTTGACCTCGAATATCCGTCTCGTTGAGCGAATCATAATCATTATAAGGGTCTTTGCTGTTGCGTACTGTGGTCACGAATCACGACACTGTTCAGCCAATAAACCTACCAACTCATAGTAACTCGCTTCGACCTGACTACGTTCAGGACCATTTTTTGTGCTTTCAGCCGTTAGAGTTGGTAGGTTAATTGCCGGAATTGGGTCATGACCATAGTAAACCAGTGCAAAGTCTGGCATAGTCACTTACTTCGACCTGACTACTTTCAGGATCAGATCGTGCTCGGTAGACATGAATACAACAACAAATACAAGAACAATAGTTCTGAGTGATTCCTGGACTATTAGAAGTGATTATCCAAACTACCGCCCATATTTTACTGCAATACCGGCTCCTACCCGATACTCAACGCCCGCCTTCGAGATGGAGAATACTTCTGATAATGGCCAATGACTTTGTGTGCAATCCTTTAAGTTAAATTTTTAAAACAGAAAAATGAAATTACTATTTTTTTACTCATTAAACAATATATATATATATAAAGCGTGTAAGGGCTACGTCTCACGAATACTGAAGAACAATGTTAGTAAACCTAAAATATAAACAAATAAAAAATATTTTATCTTTGCGACAAGTAGTTTTTGAGTAAATTGATGAACGAGTTTTATGTCCTAATGCACGGCCAGCAATGTATACTGACGTGCAAACACGTCGAGATCTGTTAACGTATTCGATTATTTAATGAAAACTCGAAACTAAGAAATGAATAAAGAAAAACCAAAATACTTGTCGAAAATTTCTAGTAATCACTGTTAACTATAATTGCAAGGTGTAATAATACATTTTAACTTTATACCCACCATGTGCTTACGTTAAGTATGTAACTTATCATGCTATACACGAAGACACAACACAAAAAACACAACACAAAACTAAAATAAAAACAAAACGCGGTTATTGTTTTATACCTTCGCAAATTACGTAATAAGTTCCGGAATAGACGCACGTTAAATCATAACGAAATCCAAAAGCGCACTGATCAAATAAAAATTTTGATTACCTATTAAATGGAAATAATAGGTTGAACATGCTGAGATCTTGAAATGCTGGGATATCTCGGGTCCAGGGTCTATCGGCACTAACTAGATTCAGAAGAAAATTAATAACGAATAATATGATTGTTTCGATATTTAATTATTATTTTTTTAATTAAATAACCTTATAAAAATTACTTATTTTAACTGAATATCATTTTGTATTTTATTTTGATACGGTATAGTGATAATAACATAAGCAATATTAAATACAACAAAGTCCGCAAATGCACAGCATGCCTTGAGAAGGGGTTATAATATTGTACTGGTAAAGGACTTGCAAATATCTGCTGCCAAGGTGAGGGAGAGGCGGTGCGACGTGTTCTGCACATCACCCATTATGGAGGTCGAGATGAGTAGGCTCTTTACACCCACCTCTCCAAGAGATAGAGCTTAAAAGGATAATCGCTTGCCGGTTTGTTGGAGGAATACAGATTCTAAGTTCGGCTATCAGCGATTTGAGAGACACCCTGGAAGCTTATAGTCAGTAGGAGTTTAACACACCGCTATCACCGCTTTCGAGGCGGCTCTGATGATCCTATGCAGGATTTTCCTCTGGATTACCAAAAAAGGGTTAATAATAATTTTTCATCCTATGTTAAGATATTAAGTATGGTGTAAATAATATTGCACAAATCTGCTCGCGTGATTTTATTGTATTAGGAAGAATAAGGATTAATATTAAATTGCTCAATAGAAAATTTGCCATAAGCGGCGTTATCTTTATACAACTGCAGCGGATCTAAAATTTGTAAAGTTTACATTATTAACATTTTGTACAGTCCTCGATTGTAATCCTTCTAGACCAGCCTCGTCCAAACCTTTTCCAGGAACGGAGCTCTAACACCAGTTAACCATAACCCTCGGATGCCTAAAAATCCTATGTTTCACTATTCACATAAGTGTATTTTATTCTCAAAACTTCAATTATAAATCTAACGTAATGTTCTTGTGGACAAAAAGCTAGCCCCCATAGCACTTATCTGAAACGTCATTTCAACGTGTATCTGAAAAGGCTAAATGTGTGCATTACTATACAGTTGGCAGGTTTAGCAATTTTCATTTATTACAAATCTAGTACATTAGCATTTGTCATTACTATTTCGTAAAACACTGGTCTAAACTATCAATGAAATAAATAAACTATCGATTGGAAAGACATGCCACAGAGATGTAAACATTTTCCGTAGACAGATACGTAAAAAAAGAAGTGCTAGATCTATATCTTATAAAGACGTTACAGTGACATGAATAACACTTAAAACCTTACAGTGCCATGCTGTACCCTTTCAATACGTAGTAAAAAGTTATTTCAGGTGCAGAGACTTTGTCGTAATAAAATAGAGAAAATATGAATTTAACCGTTTTTTTAATAAAATATTTATATGATAAATTAGGTAGACAAATACAAATGACTTACATAATAGCGTATTTTTCATTTATTTATTTAAAATCATTTATACTATTTCACACGATTTGACACGAGCTGCTACCTGGTATTACTCGTAGAACATTTTTGACGTAGGCCTATGAATACTATTTGTTAAAAGTCTAATAAGTATGTTTGTAAATTACTGAAACGTTTATTACAGCTTTTGAAGAAAGATTTTATTTTTATTTTAAGGTGCTTGTGTTCTATGAGCTACGTATACCGGCCAACATTGCGTAATTAATATAATATCTCAGATTGTTTTTAATTTGCAATAGTTATAAACCAGAAAAGGTCACAGTTTTAAATACTATGTATAATCTCTAAATTATGGTCTTGGGACTAGAAATTTGATTGTCACCATATGATTGCGTCATCCTTGTGACTTGCCAGAGTGACCAGATAGAATAATCAAAACAACATAATTAGATTATTTAAAACTTTAATGACAATTTCAGTTTTGACTACTAAAAATACAGTATATTTTACAGTAAACAAAAATGCTAGTTTAAAGGTTTATGATTATCAATCTGACTCACTCGCTTCTATTTAGTGCAGTAATCGTTTTATAAATTACTGAATTCAAGGCTTCCTTTCGTTTGAAATTGTGACAATTACTTCGTTGACGATGTATGTATGATAATGTATAGAGCATGACATCCTAGAAAAATAATTGATCTTCTATCTTATAGAAAACAAGTGACATTACAAAAGATCTCAATATCTTACCGCTAAAGTTATCCTCAATATTAAATTATACTACTAAAATACGGAGCATTCCATTTTTAATATTATTAAAAAATTTATTTGTATGATTATTTATCTAAAGAACATTCTTAAAAATTACAGTAAATTGCTGTAATTTCAGTGTAATAGGTCGCATTGAAGGGATTAAACGGAGACACCCGATTGGTCGTTCTAATTAAATCCGATTGGTCGTGTGGTGTTGCGCTTTTTTAAGAAGTCTGCACACAATACTTTATTACAGTGACGGATATTTCATACAAACATAAAAGCAATGCTTGTCCCACGCTCTAAGAGTATTTAATTCTAATATTATGAATTATAATAAATTAATTTTGTTTTTTTTTAAATAACTTGTTTTTACTATATCTATCGATCCATCGAGAAAGTATAACAACAAATCATTCGCATAAAATGTGTAGGTACCAGCGCTACCTACAACCACAACTACCGGGTAGCGAGCGGGTTTTATAGGGGTAAAGCAAGCATGCTTTGAACAAAAAAAAAGTAATTTTATGGTTTGTACAAATGAATATCAATTAAATTTTATGTGTAAAATATTAATCAAAAAAAGAAAAGCATTTCATTTCATGTACCGTAGTCGAACAAATAATGACAGTTCGCCATATTGCGTATTTTTTTTTAATATTAAGTTTTACGGCCATATTGTGTATATTATCTTAGTTTCAGTGTTTCCACTTTTAGAGATTTTTTCCTCTTTTTAGAAAAAAACTAATAGTATGTATAGCTTAGAGACATTTTAGGAATTTAGGAAAATTTGGGGTTTCGGAGTTTTTTTTTTTAAGTTAGTGAAAGACGTGTTTAGCTTTTTAAATGTTTGATAACAAAATGCAAATAGCAGACAATGAATTAAGAAACCTAGCTCTCATCGAAACCAAGTATTATGGGGTTGAAGTTGAGGAAATAACCTGGAGATTGTGCGGCTGAATTTAATTCACTCCTCCTTATCATACTATAAATTGACAAGACGTCGTGCGCTCCCGTTCTCACGAAAGTAATAACCCCTTTGTTATTGTTACGATTTACCAAGAAGTAGTATTCGCTTCCTGTATGTATTTTTCTATCTTCTAATAACATGGGAATCTACAAACGACGAGTGAATCGGTATTTGTTAGGTGAACGCGTTCCATCATCAACCTCATCATCACTTTGCATCAGGTGAAATGAAAGTCAAGCGCAAGCTTATCTGTAATAAATAAAGGAATGAATAAAATGTCAGCTAAAATTTATTTGAATAAAATATTAAGCTTGAAAGTTATCATGGTAATTTCATGTAATGTAGCAATTTAATCAATACTTCACAGCCTCGCCGTGCCGCGTCCTTGCAAGCACGATCTGGAGAGGCCTTAGCTTACTAGGTTTTACGACAAAGCGCGTCACCACGTTGCATAGACTTCTCGGACGTCGCAGCCTATCGTGAACCAACGGGTCTGCTAAGACTGATATGCCGGAGCGGTTGCCAGCATCACAAAGTCTTATTCTTCGATTTGGATCGGATTAACTAAGTGTTCAAATAATGTCCAGAATCTTTTCATCCACGGCTTTTTAAACGCAGTGAAAACGTTTTAATCTTCCGATGTTATTGTTTCCTCTTTCTTTCTCGTCGAAAATTACGTCAAATGTAGTCAGATAGTCAAAATGGTTATCATTACAAATTAATTATCTTATGGTCATTTAAATAGCAACCATCCTATGGAATGGGATTTCTCAATCAAAATATTAATTTGTTCTTTTTGACGCGTCTATCTCAGGCGAAAATTCAAGTGAATTGTTAAAACCTACACCGATAAATCGGAAACTACACGAACATAAAACACCAATGCTACAGTCACCAAAACTATTACAAACGGAAATGATGTAATGTTAATACGTTTGCACGGTGTCGTGTACAGGCCCATTAACATCGCCTTGAACTCGAGCGCACGTTAGCGAGGTTCACGGATATTGAGTAAAATTAGGTCACCCGTCAGCTGTTTTATTTTCGTTACATTGCTGTTTTTCGAATTGTTTGACTAATTTTATTAAATAACTTAGATTTTAGACTATGTAGGTTTTATTTATGGTGTATAGTGGTAATACATGCGAAAAATTAAAAATAATCATCAGTCAATTTTTTTTTTTTTTTTCAAAAATTTCAGTCCTACTGTGTTCAGAAGCTTGTTCCGATTCTATATTTTCAGTATTAGGGAGTAAAAAAAAAACACCCTGTATATATAACCTGGTAAACAAAACAGCGTTTTTAATGAGATAAAAATGGTGCGCGCACGTATGTCGATTTGCCTCTTTTTTTCTGAGTACTATATTCTTTAGTCTTTAAGAAATTGAATGTCAAACGCGAAAAAAAAAATTAAACGAACTGAGAAAAATAAATGTTTTTTTGGTAACTATGTATGTGTTCCGCTGATTTATTGTAAGAATAAAACTTATTAGATAGAACGTCAGTTATCCGAAAAAAAAAACAGATCGATATCTCAACTTTAGTTATGAGTTAAAATTCAAAATACGATACGAACGTGTGCGGCGGTTCGGTTTACATCAAAGACGAAACCGAGTCAGTAGAGAGAGACGGATGACCAAGAAAGGTGATGTTGCGCTCTACGCTATAGAAGCTTGTGTAAATTTGAGAAAATGATGTCTTGTTCTGATCAATTTAAATTTTGCGCTATCTTGCTCTGTCTCTCTACCTTCATCCCGAAGGCAGGCGTGGATTATCGGGTTGGAGACGGTATTTCAGTAAAAAATGGGCGGTAGTTTGATAATCAGTTCTAATAATCCAGGAATCACTCAGAACAATGGTAAAAGCATCAATGATTAGCTAGATTTCGTTGGATTTACTTAATGTCCACCGAGAACTAACTGATCCCAAAAGTAGTCAGGTCGAAACAAGTCACTATGCCGGTCTTTGCACTATTGTACTGCGGTCACGACCCAGTTCGGGTAATTGCCCTAACACCTAACTATGTGGTGGTACTCAGTTCGCCAGTTTCGGTAGTAGTAGTCGTACACTATAAACAAAAAAAAGGCGAGCGCCGCTCTGCTGTCGGCAGCACATTTTTCGTATCAAACAGAAAAGTAATCATAAAAGTAATCACGATTAATTGTAATCCGATTAAAGATTAATAATCCTTAATCACCGAAAAATGATTACTTTTTTTGATTAATTTCGTTAATCATTAATCATCATTATTAATCTGATTACATTTTGCCCATTTCTGTGCGTAGGAGATACACCGAAGTGAGACTCTCCAGTGTTTACTAGAGCTCTCGTGTGTTTATACAAATATACGTACTAATTTTTCCGAAAAGCTTGCACCCAGAGCCGTAAAACGTAATATTAGGTCCTTACATATGAAATTGGCGTTTTGTATGGGAGGAACAAAAAGTCGAATATTTTTTAATATAATATATTTAATTAATCAAAGTATGAACCATTATTTTCTATGCACTTTTGCCATCTCATAGGTAGTTCATTGATCCCTTTACTAAAAAACCAGTCGGACGGGAATCAATAAAATCTTTGAAGGCGATTTGGACTGCCCCATCGGAGTTGAATTTTTTCCCTTGCAAGAAAATATCCAAATTTCGAAAAAAAATGGTAATCTGTTGGAGCAAGGTCCGGGGAGTACGGAGGATGTCTTAGACTTTCCAATTGAAGCTCTTCTAATTTAGTAGCCGTCTGTTGCGCAGTGTGTGGTCTAGCGTTGTCGTGAAGCAGCAGTGGCGTGGAGCGATTGACCAGCCTAGGTTGTTTAGCCGCTAGCTTTTCTATCATGGTTTGCAATTGCTGACAATAGAGATCACCCGTAATAGTCTGGCCAGATTTGAGAAAACTGTAATGAACAATACCGGCACTAGTCCACCAAACGCTTACAAGTAACTTTTTTGGGGTTAATTTTCGCTTGGGGCAGGATTTGACTGGCTGGCCAGGATCCAACCATTGCGCTGAGCGCTTCCGATTATCGTAAAGAACCCATTTTTCATCACAGGTAATGATTCGGTTTAAAATACCTTCATTATTGTGCCGGTTTAGTAATGTAACGCACCAGTCGACGCGCGTTTGCCGGTTTGCTTCAGTCAATTCGTGAGGTACCCACCTTTCAAGCTTTTTAATCTTCCCAATTTGCTTCAAGTGAATTAAAACAGTTTTATCACTAACATCGCAGCCTGCAGCTAACTCGGACGTGGTTTGCGATGGATCCGCTTCCATAATAGCCTTCAACTCTTCATTATCAACTTGAGTCTCAGGCCGTCCACGGGGCTTGTTCTGCAGGTCGAAATTTCCAGAACGAAAACGTTGGAACCAAAAACGAACTGTGTTTTCTTTTGCAACACGACCGCCATACACATCATTCACCCTTCGAGTTGTTTCCGCAGCACTAGTGCCACGGCGGAACTCGTACTCGTAAATAATGCGATATTTTAAGTTTTCCATTTTGTAAAATGAGTGACGCAAACAGAAAAAAACAGAAGAAAAAAACAAATGAATGACGATCATCGAAGCACAAATACATGAGTCTATAGCTGTACAAATTTGAATTTGGAATTCCTTACCAAAGAGGAGAAATTTGTGATTAAAGTGGCCAGTACGAAAAACGCCAATTTTATATGTAAGGACCTAATATTAAAAAAAATGGTTTTTTTTATATTAAGTTAATGGCCATCACTGGTTACAAATCCTTTTGAGTTTGTCGTCAGTATTTTTAGTATTCTGTAATCTTTCATTAACGTCAAAACGAACGACCCAAGATATCTGCACACTGCCTTACATTAACTGAAAAATCACCGATTCCCTGCAACACTCTGCCATCCGAGCATTTAGTTGCTATCCAGACTCACAGCACCAGTCTAGACACCATAACACGCCCAGAACAATAGCGACAAATAAGCAATCCTCCGACGACAATCCGAAGACGACACAGAAGCGTACACTCGCGTTTCAAGCTTGTATGTCAATTTACAGATCGTATGAGTAGGTAGTAGATATTCGTCAATCTAAACAAGTTTGTTTATAGTCTTTGGTGTCACCTTAGAAGTTTTAGCCTTAAATTATGGAGTTCTTAATTTAAAGATAATTCAAGAAAAAAAATAACACGTACAAAATATGTAAATTTATAATAATGCTGAATTTACAATAATAAATAATTGCTAATCGAAATGTAAACATTCAGTTGAACCACATTTCAACTTTATGCATGGTATAAAATATGAAATAATGTATCAGATTTTTGACATTCTGTATGTCATATGTATACTTACCTAAAATTTTATGTGGTAATTACCAACTCTACAGACATTTGATTTTATAATTTGGACAATGAAAATAAAAAGCTTTGGTATCTTTACCTAATGAGAAGAATTAATATATAAAAACGTTTTAAAATTTAAGTAGTGTTTCTGACACGGAATGTGCTTTACAGTGGAGTTGTGGACTATAGAAGGGTTATGATTTCCACAAATATTTAAATGAAGATTTTAAACATTTTAGGGGCTTCTCTTGTCTTAGGCTTACAGCACTAGCAACGAATATTAGAGATGTGGGATATTAGATGAATATCAAATCAAGTAACATTTATACTAACATCATAAAATAAAAATCGATTACATAATTGAAAATATTGATATTCTAGTAATAAATTTATATAATATAGTATTATAGTTCAAAACTAAATTCAAATAAACACGACTTTATTTTTAATATCGTTAGGTATTTTCCATGAAATTAAGAGAGTATTTGTAAATGTTCGATTTATAAAAATAACATATCATTTATATTTTATTCAAAATAGTCAATTTACACACAAACCAAATTAAATTAAAAAAATGTATATCATGTAATCTATACATGGTATAATTTTTATATTTAGATAAAAATTCAATATCATTGATATATCTATATCCATTATATCTATATTTTGGAACACAACCGATTTTCCAATAACAATTAGCGATGGACAATCGCGAAAAGTTTCCACAATAAAAAAAATTGCAGTCAAGTAGATTTATAATCGAGTCATAAATTGCATTAAACAGATAATTTACCTCTCAAGATGTTTTATCTTGAATATTTGCCCTGGAGGTGTTTTTTCTCGAATTAATATATCTTAAGATATTTTTCGATTTTAACTATTTAAGCACAAGGCTTCGAGTAAATCACCGGATTCGCCATGATAATTGATCGTTGAAAATATTTAATAAACTGAGCTCTTTTCGACACCTATTATCAATGAGCGACTGTCCTCGCACGATAATATAATAAATACGTTTTATAAGCAATTAAGCATGTATATATTTTTATTGTTTTATTTATTACGTTATTACTTTTATCAAAAATTAATCACTTTATAAATCATTAATAATCATAAATGAATCAATGATTTTCATTTTATCTTGTATTTAAAATAATAATGATTCAATTACTAATTACAAAAAAACATTTTTCTTAAGTTTATCGTTTCATTATTATTACTATAACCTTGAAAAATAAAAACACAAATTCAGATCTCAATGTTTAACTAAATACGTGTTAAAAACATAATTGATTTTTTTTTGTTATAAATAATAAAACATACAATAATATAATTAAACTAATCCGACCCTAAGAGATAATTGATCTAAATGACTTTTCAGTGTTCATCGATAATATATTATTTATTAGTCTGTGATCGATAATAACAGTAATTTTTGATGATTTTACTCATCCCTACATAACAGAATTATTTCATTCGGAAATCAGAATCTTTAATAAGTAATTACCAATTTGTACCGATATGTGGTTAGATATATATTTACAATTATTTTTTAGGTTTTTAACTTCGATATATTATCTAAGGTTTTAAGATATAATAGACGTTAAGTACCATAGGTAAAGTTCCATTTATAGACTTTCGTATACGTGGCGCCTGACAAGGGACCACTGACAAGATGAAAGAATTCAACACTCAATGATTGTTGAACACCTGTTTTGCCTAGCGCCTGAGTGAAAGTAATATCAAATTGTGTATAAGTAAGTTGATTGCGTTTGTTTAATTTTTATAGTAATGTAAACAATAACTAATAATTTCAAATACTTTTAGAGAAAATGCCACCTAAGCGTAAAAAACCTGGACGTCCCAGGGGCTCTAAAAATAAGAAAAAGGAAGCTCTCGCAATCGACTGTTTCAAAACAATTGGCCAGGAAAATTCAAACACTCCATCTACAGTAGATATCTCGTATGTTTGTATCAACTGCTGTAAGTCTTTTGAAAAGCAAGAATTTGAAAATCATAAGCAATTATGTATAAAATCTGAAGAGCGTGACAAGACCATTTCAGAAAATCGTAAAGTATGAAATTTGTTATTTTCACATATTAGCAATCATCTTTCAATAATATTTCATTAGGTGCCTTAATCATTCTATGCAAAATATTTATCAATAGTGTTTATATATAATAACACTTGTATAATGCCCCCAGTAAAAGCTATTTACTATTAATTTTTGTTGAATATGTAACTTATTATATTCCATCAGGAGCTTAATCTTAAATTCAAAATTATCATTTGAAATCACTATTATTATATTTGTTGTGGTAAAATTCTATTATTTTGAAGTATTATAAAAAACCAATGAAGTTAGCTATTTCTATGCTATTGAAGATCCATAAATTTTTATAAAATGTTTGTGTTAGTTTGTGCATCATGCCGCAGCTATTAAACCAATCTTGAAAGGAGTTTCACATTTTTTACATTGCCATTGTCAATTCTACATTTGGCATGTGTAAAGAACATAACTAATAGGTAATGAAACTTTCTTCTGTAAAAAAATTTAATGTTTATAAACCACTAGCTGTGGCTGTGACTTCGTCCGTGTGGAATAGTTATCTTTGAATAGCATTTTAAATTATTTAGGCTAATTATTTTACAAATATAAACCATACATATAAATAAGTAAGGTGTTAATATGAGTCTATTTAAGTACGTTTTCACACAACACACAAACATAGTTACATATTTCCATAAAAACTTTTATCCCTTATTTCCTATTGTTATTTTACACCATTGATGGTTAAACTTTTATAAACTTTGTATATCATATTTATTTATAACACATCTTTCAATAAGTCCTGGGACTAACTATGAAAACAACATTTTATTGGCAAAATTCTTTATTATTCATCAACATAATCTCCTTCAAGTGTAATACAATCATTCCAATGGTTCCCTAACTTTTCAATGCAATGTTTGTAGAACGATTTGTCTTTTGACTCAAAATGAGCCTCAGTAGCAGCGATCACCTCCTCATTCGAGCCAAATCTTTTTTCCTGCAGCATCTTTTTGAGATCCGTGAAGAGCCAGTAATTAGATCCGGCGAGTACGAAGGATGGGGAAGCAGTTGGAAGCCTAATTCGTTGAATTTGGTCATCGTTTTGATTGACTTGTGGCACAGTGCGTTATCTTGATGAAAGATGACTTTCTTCTTCTTCATGTGTGGGCATTTTTTCGCTATTTCGGCCTTCAAACGATCCAATAACACCATGTAGTAGTCGCTATTGACGGTTTTTCCAGGTAGTCAATTAAAATTATACCATTCGCATTCCAGAATATGGACGCCATCACTTTGCCGGCCGACTGTTGTGTTTTTGGACGCTTCGGGCGGCTTTCACCGGTCGTACGCCATTCAGCTGACTGCCCACTTGACTCCGAAGTAAAATGGTGAATCCATGTTTCGTCCACTGTCACATATCGACGCAAAAAATCCTGTTTATTGCAAGTAAACAATGCCAAACAGCTCTCCACTGATCACTGATACGCTGTTGCTTTTGTTCCATTGTGAGCAAACGCGGCACCCGTTTGGAAAAAACCTTTTTCATAGCCAATTTTTGGTGCAAAATAGTAAATGCACTCCCAGTTGATATGTTCACCATCTTAGCTATATCGCGGTCTTTTATTTCGCGGTCACCCATCACGATTTTCAATACTTACTTGGTGTTTTCGAGAGTTACTATCTCATTTGGCCGACCCGAACGTTCCACATCATTTGTATCAGCACGACTGCGTTTGAAGTCAGCATACCACCGACAAATGGTTGTTTTCGACGGAGTAGACTAATGATAACATTATTTCAAGCCATTGCTGAGCTCGAACAGTGTTTTTTTCCCACTTGAAAACAATGTATTATCAACACATGAAATTCGTTTTTGGTCCATTTTTCACGATTGCAAAGGTAGCGTCACTTTAACCACTATAGCTTTCTTGGTTATGTTTCGAATTACATCAAATTTTGACACATCTCATTTAAAGGTTGGTACTTCTGAACCTTAGTATATACCTGGCATTATTAGCGCCATCTCTACGCTAGTCCCGGGACTTATTGAACAATGTGTTATCGAATCAACAGCCTAAAAAATAAGTTTCAAGCTTTTAGCTCTAAAAATGGCAATACTTCCATACAACTTTTCATCTACTCCTTTCAACACTTTTTATGCATTAAAAAGTACCCCATGTCCTTTCTCAAACTCAAATTCAATTTAAATCAGTTCAGTAGTTGTGGTGTGAAAGTATGACAGAATGACAGACAGAGCTACTTTCACATTTATATTATTAGTAAGGTATATTAATGTCAGGCATCAATACAAGTATGGACATATTTATAGTTTCTTCCAATAGAATAGCAATAGAGCTACAGCTTGACCTCATTGTTGCAGTCACCACCCTCATTAGGAAGGTCAATATATATAAGGTCAATATGTATATATATTTTTTAATAATAAAAATTGTTTTGATAAAACTTTTACAAAACTACTGATCTTGAAAGGTCCTTCAGTTTTAATTAGGGTTGTTCTGAATTGTTTGTACAGCTTACTATTCCACCACTTTTTTACTGGTAAGCGACTAGTCGAAAAAGACTTCACATCATCCAGTTTTTTATTTTGTATATGTTTTTCAGTAAAATGTATATAAGAGGAAATACACTAAATTAAATTATGTTATATATTGTTGAAATGATAATTAATCTTTGTTTCATGAAAATTTTTTTACTTGTATATATTTATAATGAAGAGAAAGAGTCCATTAGATGTTTAGAGATAGTGACATCTGGGCTAATGTCCGTATAACTTTGTTTGCTCATAATATAACAAGTTTTATAAATGTAACCAGTGCACTTATAAGATTTTCACAATAAATAGCACTATTTTAGTAATACTACTGTGCTCTGCTGAGGTTTATAATGATCAGCTGAACACCATAATTTGCATAAAGAAAGGCAGTTACATATGCCATATTGCAGGGAACCATTTTTTTTTTCACATTTTAAATAACAATGTATCATTTCACTTCAGAAAAATTAGAAAAAAGTAATAATTACAAAACCAGTTTTAAATGTTATTAAACAATTTGAATAGTTTTAAGCATAAGCAGAAAGATCACAAAAATGTGTTTATTAAAAAAATGTTAATTTATGTCCTGAAAATGAAATGCACACAATGCATTTGTTTTATCATTAATTGAGTAAACACCTATTAAGTTTTAGTTAACAAATCACTAAATAAACTGAATATTTGTTTAAATAATTTATAGTTAGTTAATTGGATTATTCAAGTAATGATTTCTTAAGATTATAACATACAATAATATCATTCTCTTATTATATCATTATATATATATATAACAGGGTAACAGCACAGTATAGAAACTTTCAGTAGGATTATTCTTTTGATCACATATTCCATTGTATCATCTGGTAGTGCTGTTATTTTCTTATATCATTATATAAAAATATTAATATATATATATATATATATATATATCATTTTATTTTAGCTACCATATTACTGCAAGCAATGCTCGAAATATTTTAAATTTGAACAGAGTTTGTTTGAACATATTATGAAAGAACATTCTGAATTGCCTAATAGTGTGGCCTGTGCACAATGTTCAGTCAAATGTCCAGACAAGAATACACTGAAGGAACATATAACAAAGGTGCATGATAGAGACGTTTTTGTGTGTCCTGAATGCAATAAAGAGTTTGTTAGAAGATCACATGTGTTGAGACACATGGCTCAAAGTGGATGTAATGGAAGAACTGTCATTTTATACCCATGTGAAGTAAGTTGCAAATTACAACAATTATTTTAAATTTAAGATTATTTGATAGCCAGATATTTTACGGCAGTATAGCTTAATTTTTTATTATAATTGGAAATCCAGAAAAAAAAACATGATCTGACCAGTGACACTAGTTGTGTTTAAGGATATTTATTAATTTGTAAAATAATCATTGCAGATTTGTGATGCAAAATTTTCAAGAAAAGACAATTTGATGGTGCACCTTCGTATTCAGCATATAAACAAAATGAAATATTTTGCATGCAAATGCTGTGATTTTGTTACAAAAAATTTTTCCAAGCTTGTGAACCATTGGAATAGGAATCATTCAGGTAATCATTAATAGTTTAAAAATAATGTTAATTCACTTTCTGCGGTGGTATCAGTGGCAGTGTGGATAACATATTTAAAACATGACAATACTAATTGATATTAAATATTTTCTTATACTAAGTTCTTGTATAGCTTGGCAAAGAAATGTAGAATCAGAGGCGCTACTGTATTGCTCAAATGGCTACATATTAGCTCATATTGGCAATTAAATGCTTTTGTAGGATAAATTGGAAAATATATATAAGAGAATAAAATTATCAATTTTCTAACACTTTAGGCTAATTTTTATTATGATCTCAAAGTGATGAAACAACAATACTTCTATT
Organism: Automeris io; assembly: GCA_036320925.1. Classification (NCBI taxonomy): domain Eukaryota; kingdom Metazoa; phylum Arthropoda; class Insecta; order Lepidoptera; family Saturniidae; genus Automeris; species Automeris io. The sequence continues at coordinate 4,627,528 of JAUDJH010000018.1, forward strand.
GTCTGTAAAATGTTATTAAACATTTTGAGTATACTAGGAGAAACCAAAAAAAAAAAACAATATTATACAATATACAATTTTTGGACAAGTTTTAATATAATGAACTGAAGATTTTGGGCTCCCTTGAATTTTGCCACATTTCCAGCTTTTATTGAGACTATGACTGTAGTTTTTCAGTTTGCACAATTGATATTTAATATTTATTTGATTTTTGTCCTCTCCGCTTTCCGAACAGGCCAAAATGTTCGTTGCACTTTACCTGAAGGTGGCTTAAAGTAATTATAAGTGTTTTGCCTGTACAGGGGTGACGTGGTCACTCTGTGACAAAACCCCTATAAATTAATAAAGAAATTAAAAAAAAAATTGTTAGATTTATTTTATTTTATTTATTGTTTGATATTTAATTTACGACTTTGCAGAAACGCCTGGCCAGTATGAATGTGATCATTGTGGGAAATCAATAGGGTCACGAGCAGCTATGTCTAAACATTTGGAAATACACGGGGAAAAGAAATATTCTTGTGATGTGGTAATTATACAAATATACTGTTTGTTACTTTCATGATCATGAATAAATATGCACAAGTAAGTTTAGCAACAACTAAATACAGTGATCAAGTATGCTGCTAAAAAAGCTAAACACTGTATGTAAGCTTTGATTTTTGCAACAATATTGAGAAGAATTTATTAATTTTGCTGCTCGATAAAAGAGTTTTGCGTGGTTTACATGTAACAAGGCTACCTTTAACTAGCTCTTTATTTTAAATGCAACATTTCAAGTATATTTATAAAAGCTGCAGTATTTATTCCACTAACATTGAACATTAACATATCTATCTAATACTCAGGATAGTTACTAAACAAATTAAAACCTAACACATCTAAGTAAAAGATACTAATTATTAAGATATTTCGTTTGATAAGACTTTTTAACTTCGCTCCATTCACGAAATAATATTCTAAATACATAAAATAATTGCTACTGTTTTTGAGCCAATTCAGTAATACTGAAGTTAATGGCTTATTACAATAATCGAAAATACTATTTGTGTAAAATTGTTATAAAATATTTACTATCCACATAGTTAATTAACGTATTCCGTTTACATCAAGTTAACGAGAAATGACGCAAAGGTAGATTAATCGAAAAAGATAATAGAAAATTTTCAAATAGATTTAATGAGTCTCAATTTTTAATTATAATTAAGAACCTATCTTCTATCTTCTTATGATTGTTTTTAGAGTAATGTATCGTTAATGGAGCGAAGAAAAAATAGTTTTTTTTAGATGAAGCACCCTATTAACAGGTATATTATTAAAAAACCGGCTTGCTATTTATAATTGTGATTCGAATATAATCTGCTTAAAACTATTGTAATTATATGTACTACCCTTTTTTTTATATGCTTACATGGATCTGTTTACGGTAAGTTAACCCTAATCTACTAATTTTGCTATTATTTGTTATTAGATGATATTTTAACTCCTCTTTTTTATAGCATCAAAGTCCTCTGCTATTTTTAAATTGAATACAAAGTAAAATAAATTTATGAAGTAGACATTGTTTTGGGATATACATAAACAGTTGTTACCTTTTTATTGGAACGAAATTCATTTTTGGGGCTTGCTGTTGGAGTTGAGTTGTAGAAATCGTCACGTAATGAAAAAGCGCTATACTCCCTTTGTGTGACTTTCGCACTCTCTTCTTCTTTTCTATCTACCCTCTTCTCTCTCTTACGCTCTATTATATACGAGTGTGTATGTTTGCATAAGTGTATCAAGATTCAAGGAGAGGAATATTGTGCGTACCCTTGTGTTTCTTACAACTTACTAAGCGCGTGAAAATATTGAAACCTTTTTTGGTTTGACTTATTTATTTATTTTTTATTGGAATCATACTTTTACAGAATTCCTTACGGGAGTCTGATTATATACGTTTTTGGCTATTATTGGTATTAATATCACGCAAAATATGGTCACTTAGCCATCGAGTTATAAAAACCAAGCCCATTTGACCAGAACCTTTGTTTACGACACTGTAATCCACAATATTATCGATGTTCTTTTTATATTTGATCTGTATACTCAATTTTTATAAATATTCTATAGTGTGGATATTCTACATTCACTGTAGAAGTGATGCGGCGGCACATTTTGACCCATGTGGATGATAAACCATTTAAATGCCCTCAATGCAACCGCTCATACATTCAGCGCCTACAGTTGCAGCGGCACATGGAGAAACATTCCGGCAACGTCTGTGTCAAATGCGATAAGTCATTTTCCTCCAGAGCAAGGTATATATTATAAAACAGGTTAAGTATTTATGCCCATTTTTAATTATACATTTCTTAATCACGTTTTGTAATGTTACAACACACAGGGTAAATAAATGTCAGTCTGAAGCTTGAAGATTTAGAGACAGTACAATTAGTGAGAGTTTCACAACCATTTGGATTTCCATAGCTACAATAGAATAAAAAAAATCAACCAATTTGGAAACAGCCATCGAATTAGTTTTCAATAACTTAGTGTAATTTAAAATTGCGAACTATAGAAAGTTCGATAGATTATAGTTATTCTAGTGAATTAAAAAATTGTTATATAAGAATACAAAATGTTATTTCACGGAAAAAATATTCTAGTTTCAGTTGACTCGTTCAGTGTGATGGAGTTTGAGTTATAGTGATATATATTTAACTGGATAATACATACACAGCAAAGGCATAAGTAGAATAGCAAACCGACCTCACCTACTCGTAGGTAATAATGATTAAATTTACAGATTAATGTCACACCAAAGGGAACACATGGGTTTAGCAAAATTGTTGTGTCCTGTAGAAAATTGTTCATACAGCAAAAAGGAATTCGCCAACGAATCTAGTTATCAGACTCACCTAAAAACACATTTAGGGCATAAACGTAAGTATCAGAAAAATCTAATTTGAATTCTAACAAATATTGTTTTTTTGTTAGAGCTTTTAAGCTTAAAGCAAGTAGCCTAAATAGGACTCGTGCACGTCATTATATGTAAGTACGTATTTAATGAACACTTTAAAACTATGTTTACAAATTAGGTTTACATATATTAAGTATATACGACATATAATTAAATGATGAAAGAGAACAATATTCAGGAGTGATAGAAATTGCATATACGGAGAGACATGATACCATACACTAGTTTCAAAAATTGTGGTGGGCAGATTATAAATATTTTCTTTATCTTTCGGTGTAATATTTGAGAACGTATAGCTACTTTTCAACAAAGTAGCACAAACAATAATATTAGGTCCTTACATATGAAATTGGCGTTTTTCGTACTGGCCACTTTAATCACAAATTTCTCCTCTTTGGTAAGGAATTCCAAATTCAAATTTGTACAGCTATAGACTCATGTATTTGTGCTTCGATGATCGTCATTCATTTGTTTTTTTCTTCTGTTTTTTTCTGTTTGCGTCACTCATTTTACAAAATAGGAAACTTAAAATATCGCATTATTTACGAGTACGAGTTCCGCCGTGGCACTAGTGCTGCGGAAACAACTCGAAGGGTGAATGATGTGTATGGCGGTCGTGTTGCAAAAGAAAACACAGTTCGTTTTTGGTTCCAACGTTTTCGTTCTGGAAATTTCGACCTGCAGAACAAGCCCCGTGGACGGCCTGAGATTCAAGTTGATAATGAAGAGTTGAAGGCTATTGTGGAAGCGGATCCATCGCAAACCACGTCCGAGTTAGCTGCAGGCTGCGATGTTAGTGATAAAACTGTTTTAATTCACTTGAAGCAAATTGGGAAGATTAAAAAGCTTGAAAGGTGGGTACCTCACGAATTGACTGAAGCAAACCGGCAAATGCGCGTTGACTGCTGCGTTACATTACTAAACCGGCACAATAATGAAGGTATTTTAAACCGAATCATTACCTGTGATGAAAAATGGGTTCTTTACGATAATCGGAAGCGCTCAGCGCAATGGTTGGATCCTGGCCAGCCAGCCAAATCCTGCCCCAAGCGAAAATCAACCCCAAAAAAGTTACTTGTAAGCGTTTGGTGGACTAGTGCCGGTATTGTTCATTACAGTTTTCTCAAATCTGGCCAGACTATTACGACTGATGTCTATTGTCAGCAATTGCAAACCATGATGGAAAAGCTAGCGGCTAAACAACCTAGGATGGTCAATCGCTCCACGCCACTGCTGCTTCACGACAACGCTAGACCACACACTGCGCAACAGACGGCTACTAAATTAGAAGAGGTTCAATTGGAAAGTTTAAGACATCCTCCGTACTCCCCGGACCTTGCTCCAACAGATTACCACTTTTTTCGAAATTTGGATAACTTCTTGCAAGGGAAAAATTCAACTCCGATGGGGCAGTCCAAATCGCCTTCAAAGATTTTATTGATTTCCGTCCGACTGGTTTTTTTAGTAAAGGGATCAATGAACTACCTATGAGATGGCAAAAGTGCATAGAAAATAATGGTTCATACTTTGATTAATTAAATATATTACATTAAAAAATATTCGACTTTTTGTTCCTCCCATACAAAACGCCAATTTCATATGTAAGGACCTAATATATTCAATTTAAAATGGGGCTATGTGATTTTAGTGTTCTCGTGTGAGGTGTGCGGCAAGCAATTCAACGTGGAGATGAACATGCGGCGGCACATGGCGACGCACACTCTGGACCGGCCGCGTCGCTGCATGTACTGCATGACGGCGCGCGCGTACGGCCGCGGCGAGCAGCTCGTGCGGCACGTGCGCAAGCATCACCCCGCCGTCTTCCGCACGCATCTGCAACATGTGCGCTCCGTCCTCGTGAGTACAACTTATGGCGACGCACACTATGGACCGGCCGCGTCGCTGCATGTACTGCATGACGGCGCGCGCGTACGGCCGCGGCGAGCAGCTCGTGCGGCACGTGCGCAAGCATCACCCCGCCGTCTTCCGCACGCATCTGCAACATGTGCGCTCCGTCCTCGTGGGTACAACTTATGGCGACGCACACTATGGACTGGCCGCGTCGCTGCGTGTACTGCATGTCGCCATGCAGAAAGTACTCGAAGTCTAGTTGCAAAAACCTGTCAAAACATTCGCACGTAGAACAAAGTCCTTTTTATTGCGCATTTTAATGAGTTATCGCTCTGTACCGCATTCCAAATTAGAACTGAAGTCGTGACGGTATCAAGACGCCATTTATATCAGAATAGCCGCCCTCCGACATTTTCGATAAAGATTCAGAACCTTATAAGAGATCTTTGAGCCTTATGTTTTTACTCGTAAGTTCGACCTTCCGCGAAATTCGACAAATAATAGCTGACTAATTAATATTCACGTCACGACCTCTCGTATCCACGGGCGGCTGGAGTAAATAGAGGCCGTTCCTTTAACCTTCCTTTTACGGACGTTCAGTAATTATAGCCGATTTGATTGGATGTTAGTTTATTTGAAACGGCATTTCAAGATAATTTATGCGTTTTAAAATCGTACTCGTGGGATAACTAGAAGTCTAGAAATCTAGGGTTTAAGTTTATCACCCTAGGTCCGTCGTAACTACAGTTACATCTAGATTTCGGTAAGTTGATTATTATAGAAATATAAAATGCCTCTTGAAACGCTTAAAAAACTGCAAGATTGTCCCGTAATTATCATACTACTATACTGTAGTTACAAGGTTAAGCGTAGTGGTTTAAGTTCATATATATATACTTTTATCACTTACAGGGAACTAGTCCTGATGTAGAACGTGTGAAGAAATCTGAAATTGATTCCATTCTCAATGTATTGGATGCAGAATCTGAACGTATTATGGAAAACTATGGCGGATCGGGTGTCCTTTATGGAGGCATGCAAGAAAATGATGAGGCATCAATAGAAGTAATTATTTTAATTCCAATTTTAATTAATTGTTTTGAAACAACATATTTATTATTATTATTATTTTTAGTTTGGTCATATCGCCATGGCGTTTTTTACCGATTCCAAATATACAGGGTGTTTTTTTTTAACTCCCTAATACTGAAAATATAGAATCGGAACAAGCTTCTGAACACAGTAGGACTGAAATTTTTGAAAAAAAAGTAAAAAATTGACTGATGATTATTTTTAATTTTTCGCATGTATTACCACTATACACCATAAATAAAACCTACATAGTCTAAAATCTAAGTTATTTAATAAAATTAGTCAAACAATACGAAAAACAGCAATGTAACGAAAATAAAACAGCTGACGGGTGACCTAATTTTACTCAATATCCGTGAACCTCGCTAACGTGCGCTCGAGTTCAAGGCGATGTTAAGGAGCCTGTACACGACACCGTGCAAACGTATTAACATTACATCATTCCCGTTTGTAATAGTTTTGGTGACTGTAGCATTGGTGTTTTATGTTCGTATAGTTTCCGATTTATCGGTGTAGGTTTTAACAATTCACTTGAATTTTCGCCTGAGATAGACGCGTCAAAAAGAACAAATTAATATTTTGATTGAGAAATCCCATTCCATAGGATGGTTGCTATTTAAATGACCATAAGATAATTAATTTGTAATGATAACCATTTTGACTATCTGACTACATTTGACGTAATTTTCGACGAGAAAGAAAGAGGAAACAATAACATCGGAAGATTAAAACGTTTTCACTGCGTTTAAAAAGCCGTGGATGAAAAGATTCTGGACATTATTTGAACACTTAGTTAATCCGATCCAAATCGAAGAATAAGACGTTGTGATGCTGGCAACCACTCCGGCATATCAGTCTTAGCGACCCGTTGGTTCACGATAGGCTGTGACGTCCGAAAAGTCTATGCAACGTGGTGACGCGCTTTGTCGTAAAACCTAGTAAGCTAAGGCCTCTCCAGATTGTGCTTGCAAGGACGCGGCACGGCGAGGCTGTGAAGTATTGATTAAATTGCTACATTACATGAAATTACCATGATAACTTTCAAGCTTAATATTTTATTCAAATAAATTTTAGCTGACATTTTATTCATTCCTTTATTTATTACAGATAAGCTTGCGCTTGACTTTAATTTCACCTGATGCAAAGTGATGATGAGGTTGATGATGGAACGCGTTCACCTAACAAATACCGATTCACTCGTCGTTTGAAGATTCCCATGTTATCAGAAGATAGAAAAATAAATACAGGAAGCGAATACTACTCCTTGGTAAATCGTAACAATAAAAAAGGGGTTATTACCTTCGTGCGAATGGGAGCGCACGACGTCTTGTCAATTTATAGTATGATAAGGAGGAGTGAATTAAATTCAGCCGCACAATCTCCAGGTTATTTCCTCAACTTCAACCCCATAATACTTGGTTTCGATGAGAGCTAGGTTTCTTAATTCATTGTCTGCTATTTGCATTTTGTTATCAAACATTTAAAAAGCTAAACACGTCTTTCACTAACTTACAAAAAAAACTCCGAAACCCCAAATTTTCCTAAATTCCTAAAATGTCTCTAAGCTATACATACTATTAGTTTTTTTTTTTCTAAAAAGAGGAAAAAATCTCTAAAAGTGGAAACACTGAAACTAAGATATGATAATATACACAATATGGCCGTAAAACTTAATATTAAAAAAATACGCAATATGGCGAACTGTCATTATTTGTTCGACTACGGAACATGCAATGAAATGCTTTTCTTTTTTTGATTAATATTTTACACATAAAATTTAATTGATATTCATTAGTACAAACCATAAAATTACTTTTTTTTTGTTCAAAGCATGCTTGCTTTACCCCTATAAAACCCGCTAGATACACGGTAGTTGTGGTTGTAGGTAGCGCTGGTACCTACACATTTAATGCGAATGATTTGTTGTAATACTTTCTCGATGGATCGATAGATATAGTAAAAACAAGTTATTTAAAAAAACCAAAATTAATTTATTATAATTCATAATATTAGAATTAAATACTCTTAGAGCGTGGGACAAGCATTGCTTTTATGTTTGTATGAAATAACCGTCACTGTAATAAAGTATTGTGTGCAGACTTCTTAAAAAAGCGCAACACCGCACGACCAATCGGATTTAATTAGAACGACCAATCGGGTGTCTCCGTTTAATCCCTTCAATGCGACCTATTACACTGAAATTACAGCAATTTACTGTATTTTTTAAGAATGTTCTTTAGATAAATAAACATACAAATAAAATTTTTAATAATATTAAAAATGGAATGCTCCGTATTTTAGTAGTATAATTTAATATTGAGGATAACTTTAGCGGTAAGATATTGAGATCTTTTGTAATGTCACTTGTTTTCTATAAGATAGAAGATCAATTATTTTTCTAGGATGTCATGCTCTATACATTATCATACATACATCGTCAACGAAGTAATTGTCACAATTTCAAACGAAAGGAAGCCTTGAATTCAGTAATTTATAAAACGATTACTGCACTAAATAGAAGCGAGTGAGTCAGATTGATAATCATAAATCTTTAAACTAGCATTTTTGTTTACTGTAAAATATTATACCTACTGTATTTTTAGTAGTCAAAACTGAAATTCTTATTTAAATCTTAATTAGTCTAATTGTGTAATTTTTATTATTCTGTCTGGTAACTCAGAGGAGTCACGAGGACGAGGCAATCATGGGGTGACAATCATATTTCTAGTACCGAGACTATACATATTAGTTAAAAATGTGATCTTTTCTGATTTATAGCTATTCTAAATTAAAAAATAATCCGGGGTATTATTTTAATTAAATAATTAAAGAACACAAGCTAAAATAAAAATAAAATCTTTCTTCAAAACCTGTAATAAATGTCTCAGCGCTTTACAAACATAATTATTAGTCTTTTAACAAATAGTAATTATAGGTCTACGTTAAAAATGTTCTATTACCAGGCAGCAGCTCGTATCAAATCGTTTGAAATAGTATCAACGATTTTAAATAAATAAATGAAAAATACGCTATTATGAAATTCATTTGTAAAAATCTACCTACCTAATTTAGCAGATTAATATTTTATTACAAAAAACGGTTAACCTCATATTTTCTCTATTTTATTACAACAAAGTGAGTACACTGCACCTGAAATAACTTTTTATTGCACATTGAAAGGGTACAGCATGGCACTGTAAAGTTTTAAGTGTTATTCACTATAACGTCTTTATAAGATTTAAATCTAGCACTTCTTTTTTTTACGTGTTTGTCTACGGAAAATGTTTATGTCTCTGCGGCATATCTTTCCAATCGATAGTTTATTTATTTCATTGATAGTTTAGAGCAGTGTTTTACAAAATAGTAATATACTAGATTTGTATTAAATGAAAATAGCAAAACTTGCTAACTGTACAGTAATGCTCACAATTAGCCTTTTCAGTTACACGATGAAATGACGTTTCAGGTAAGTGATATAGGACTAGCTTGTTATCCACAAGAACATTGCGTTAGATTTATAAATGAAATTTTGAGAATAAAATACACTTATGTGAATAGTGAAACAAGATTTTGAGGGATCAAAGGATTATGGTTAACTGGTGTTAGGGCTCCGTTCCTAGAAAAGGTTTGGATGAGGGTCTAGAAGAATTACAACCGCGGACTGTACAAAATGTTAATAATTTAAACGTTACAAATTTTAGATCCGCTGCATTTGTACAAAGAAAATGTCGCTTGTAACCATACATAATATCCTAACATAGAAGAAAACATATTATTAGCTTTTTTTTGGTAATCCAGAGGAAAATCCTGTATAGGACCATCAGAGCCACCTCGAAAGCGGTCATGCCAGTGGGTTAAACTTCTACTGACTAAAAACTCCCGAGTTGTCTCGAAATCAAAATCGAAATCAATGATAGCTGGACCTGGGATCCGTATTCCTCCAACAAACCGGCAAGCAAATACCCTTTTAAGCTCTATCTCTTGGAGAGTGTAAAGGGCCTGCTCATCCGACCTCCATATCGGGTGGTGCGCAGAACACGTACGCACCGCCTCCACCTCATCTTGGCAGCAGACATTTTTTTTTCAAGTACTTTGGCGTTCAATATTATAACCCTTTTCCAAGGCATGCTGTGTATTTGCGGGCTTTGCTGAATTTTACGGTGCTTATGGTGTTATCACTATACCGTATCAAAATAAAATACAAAATGATATTCAGTTAAAATAAGTAATATTTATATGGTTTCCATTAATTAAATTTAAAAAATAACAATTAAATATCGAAACAATCATATTATTCGTTATTAAGATTCTTCTAAATCTCGTTAGTGCCGATAGATCCTGGACCCTAGATATTCCAGCATTTTAAGACCTCAGGATGGTCACCCTACTATTTCTAATTAATAGGTAATCAAAATTTTTATTTGATCAGTGCGCCTTTGGATTTCGCTACGATTTAACGCGCGTCTATTCCGGAACTTCTTACGTAATTTGCGAAGGTATAAAACAATAATCGCGTTTTGTTTATATTTTAGTTTTGTGTTGTGTTTTTTGTGTTGTGTCTTCGTGTATAGCATGATAAGTTACATACTTAACGTAAGCACATGGTGGGTATAAAGTTAAAATGTATTATTACACCTTGCAATTATAGTTAACAGTGATTACTAGAAATTTTCGACAAGTATTTTGGTTTTTCTTTATTCATTTCTTAGTTTCGAGTTTTCATTAAATAATCGAATACGTTAACAGATCTCGACGTGTTTGCACGTCAGTATACATTGCTGGCCGTGCATTAGGACATAAAACTCGTTCATCAATTTACTCAAAAACTACTTGTCGCAAAGATAAAATATTTTTTATTTGTTTATACTTTAAGTATATTAACATTGTCCTTCAGTATTCGTGAGACGTAGTTGATACACCGTGTATATACATAACTATATCATTAAAAAATGTCGCTTAAACCAAATAGCCTTTTACCCCTCAATATAATAGTTTACAAAGACTTAATTGACATAAATAAAAACCGGACAAAACCGAAAGCACTGTCCAATCATTCGAGTACGCACTAAAACCGCACCAGGAAAACTTCACGGGGCAGAGAGATTCACTTATATGTGAAATATTATTATGTAAATACCCATTTATATAAACTGAAAACAATGGTGTCTTCTACTTTAACTAGAAATAATAAATTCTGTAATCCTTACCTGAACGATTTTTTAAACAAAGAGTAAAAAGTTTTTCTCAGTTTTGAACTGCACTTTAATTATTATCAGGTGCAGTAAAGTCGCTATATGAGTCTGAAAAAAGATGTGATTGAGGTCAAGCGTGTGTCTGTGTAAAAAATCTTAATTTTTTCATATAATATATTTATATCAATGAATGTGAATGAAATTTAAGTAATACTTACGCTTTACTATTTTATTATATTTACTTTTAGGAAGAAAGCGGTCCATTAATGACAGAAGAAGAGTTAGCTGAAAATTTAAGGAAATTGCTTTCAAAACTAATTGACCTTGAGACATTAGAATGCTTTGGATGGCCCGATGAGAATGTCGATATGGTAATATATTGAATGCAATATATGTAATACAATTGATAAGGCGTCTAATTTCAAAACCCGCTAAAACGATTTTTCGTACAAAATTAATTAATAGCCCTAATAGTAATTTGAAATGATTTATCAAAGCAAATATTATATATGTTTTTTTTATTTTTTGCTTTTTCACTCTAGAATCATAATTTAAATACCTTATAAGAATGTGATTGTTAAGTCATTATAAGTTTTTGTAAATTTATGGGATTTGAAAAAATATATTATAGTGGGTTTTGAAATTAGACTCCTCAATTGTATAATAACAATAGGTATAGCAACGTTTAGGCTTATACGTATACGAGATAAACTGAAAAAATATTTTGTAGAATAAATTTTTGAGGCTAAACATTTAGCATAATATCGTCGCGTTGTATTACAAAACTGCGAATTTGAAGTAATAATAATATATCGTCACGCTATATCCTTTACGAGGTGAGCAGAGATACATTAGTGGCCCAACGTGACCAGTATCGCACGTGAATGCCATTCTCAGGGCATTTACAAATGACATGAATTTGAAATGATATGACTTTACAAGAGAACTACTGTTTTTTTTTTTATTTTTAATTAAATTTAAAAGCAATATAGTGTTCAAAAAAGGCCCGTGATGAGTTTTAAAGGGTCTCAATATTCTTTATAAAAATGATTTCGAAAAATGGGTACTGCAAACAGGTAAAATTAAATATTCGCGGTTTTGTATTTAATGTCATCACTAATATTATAAAAGGTAAATTAATAATTATAAGTTTGTTTGTGTGTAAGAGAATTCCTTGCTAGTGTAAGTTCGGACAGTTTCGAAGATTACTTCGAGTTGCCGAAGGATCCGTCCGATTTTGCGATAGCGGTGCGTGATGTGTTTCCGCGACCGCTCCAAGACAACGAAGGTGAACAAACGATGTGCAGTGGCCTTCCATTAGGCCAGACGTCGCCGCGTGCTGAGGAAACTGGCCTAGCGTTGCGCTTTGGCCCCGGCATACGAGAGAAGGAACACCCCGGGGGTTTTAGTCGGTGCGAGTCCGACACTCCAGGGGCGGCCCTCATCGCCCCCTGACGGCCCATAAAGGGTTTCCCTCGAGTTACCAAAAAAAAGGATCTATCCGATTACAGAAATGTCTTTACCAATATTTAGATTAAACCTGTAAAATGGTAGGTTCAACCAGTTTTTTCGTTAAACGTGAATTCCACATTCCAGAAAAACTGCGGGTATGTACTTAATATTAAGTCACTGGACCAAAACTCAAATTAATTTCGTGTATAAGATTATTTATTATAATAGTGTCTTGTTTTGATTAATAGGTTTTAGAGAAAGTCATAGAACACTGCGGGACCCGGCCGGCGGATCGTGACATGTGGACGCGTATGCAGTGCTTGCGAGAGAATGCAAAGCATCTGTTCCTTCACGTTATAGAGGACAAGAACATTGCCCGCATGCTCGAAACGCATACTATCGATCAAATTGTTAAAAACATACTTACACAAGTTAGTGACGATGATACATAGTGTTAATTAATAGTATTTCCATTATGAATTTTTTGTTGAGTATTTAGATGGTAGATAATCATCTAGTTTGTTAGAATTATGTTAAATATAGTAATGTTGCAATATTACTTTTTTGTGCCTTAAAACGTCCTTAAAATATTGCAACAAATGTTAGGATTAATGTATTAAAAATATTATTGGCCTTTTTTTTAAAATGATATATTTAAGTCTTAAGAACAATTGTTTCGGCCATTAGTTTATTATTGACACGTTGATTGCCATGCAAAATTAAATGCAGCCTTATTCCTGTTGAGCCATTTCTATTTGTTCAGGCGAAGGACATAAAAAAGGTACTTGTAAACTAGGGCATGGTTCATTCTTTACTGTAAACTAACGATGGTTGATGTAAAGACACTGTATGTAAAATAAATATGTATTTATGAAAACATTACACAGAAATGAGCTTAATTAGTTACTTATATATTAATTAATTATAGTTTTAATGACCTAGTGGCGATGTGCGCAGGCGGCGGCAGACTGTTCGGTCCTGCACCGGGACGCGAGCGGGCGGGTACCCGAACTACGATTCCATCGAGTAGGGATGTTCTGCCATCAACAGTACTTGTATCACTTCCCATTGGCTCACAGCATTCCACGCTCGGCACTTAACAGTGACACTTATGTACGCACGGGGGAACTAACCAGACTTATCATCGGCGGCGAACCCGGTAACACTTTGGAATAGTTGGTTTGCTTTTGAACAATAACATGTAAATATTTATCATGTACAGTGAATGAGTGAAACTCCAGTAGCCTGTCCTCATCGTTCAGTTTCCAGGGGAGTTTTTTTTTACTATTTCAGTGTTACTGTGCCTGAACGAACTGTTTATTCCCTAATTAAATACGCGGAGATCCAGAGCTAGCGGTGCTCCGCTGCGCTAACACTATTTGTGAGTAGATTCTTGTCCTTACTCCAGGAGTTACGCGGGTGACTGCGATCGAGTGAGCTGCCCACACGTTGGTATTTTTTTCTTGTCTAACGCGTATAGCTTACCTTTAGAAAATGGTAGTCATTATGTTGAATTTACTTAATATAAATTCTCATCGAACTGTACCGGTCGCAACTAGGAATGGCATGTGAGGAGTGCCTGCCTCTCATATACTAAAAAAAAATCACATGATTAGGTCATCAGTACATGAACAGGAATTTGGGACGCCGTTTCTCACTATCGCTGTAAACCTCTTTTGCTTCCTAACAGTCAGCACACAGTACACAGCAGTAACAGTTACAGTAAGCAAGAGCTCTAATGGTTTTGTTAAGAATGTGAGAACATTTTCCAGATTCAAGTGACGTCTTTTTGAAATTGACAATCAAACGGGTTTATTTGACAATTTCTTTAAAACCTCAACCGAAACATGACTTGTACCATTTCTGTCGGCATCCGAATATGATGTAGTTCTTGACATCTGACGGCTCTGTAATTCCTAGTTTGTTTCATCCGGCTCCGCTTTTGTCACCGTAAACGCACATTGCTCATTCCAAGTTTCTGCCTATTACGCTTACGTTAGATGATGCAAACAATATTTCCGAGGAAAAAGCAAATGGCTTTTTCTTCCTCTTTGTGTGAAATAAAGATGGGGAAAAAACGTGTAATAGAAATAGGAGACGGCGACGCGATTAGAACACTGAATAGAATTTATTTACCGCGTGTAAATGGAAGACGCGGAAATGGCACTGGCTGTCAACGTGTTAAATACAAGCGTTTACTATATCGTTTTGTGATATTTTTATTTTTGTACTACCATTTTAGAACAATCATGAAATGTATTCCATATTTTACACTGACTATATGTATATTCTTATATTTCATAGCCTGATTTGATAGATCATTTATATTTAGTGATGTTATTTTTAATGTTATTATAATTTTAGTATCATTGGTCTTATTACAAAAGGCATACGATATTCTGTCAAAAAGTACTCAGTATACACAATGTAATATATAATACAATGTCAAATATATAGCTAACGTATACTCTCTGATCGCCCTCGCTAAGGTATCACTACAGATGTGTATAAATATGATTTAGTATTACATTAACACTTTGCCGTCCGCACGATTCTTAAATATCTTTTTGCTTAGCGCCGGCAGCGCTAATTCTGATCACTTGTCGCCGGCCGTTCTTGACATTATCGGAAGATTATAAATTGTTAAGTTTTACTAGTCTCATCGTTAGTTCTCATAAGTTCTCAACCCTGTTCCCCTACTTTCATGAAATTTTGAAGACCGAATGTTTGCGAACGTCACCGCTAGTGTCGCTGGACGGCATAGTGTAAATTTCAAGTATTTATTTTTAAGATAAAGACTGTAATACGCTAATATTATCCTTATTCTGTTCTATAAAACTTTTGATTTATTTCCTAAACGTTTTACTTATATCACGTTGTACATTGACTGAGGGAAAGAAAGATACGACAGTTTATTGTGAGAAAAATCATGATTAATTTTTTATTAATTAAAAATATCCCAATAATAGAAATGCTCATTTGGAAAATAATTGCCTTTTATAGATTAGTAAGATTACTCACCAAAAGATGCTGCATGTAAGATTGAAGGAATTAAACAATGACTCTCCTCCTTTGCTTAAATTCTTACTGAGGCTATTTTCTGCCACTATTTTTTTTAATTCCTGCTTATTGAAATTATCATTATTGTTTTAGTGTATTATAGTTTAATCTTACATTTAGCACGGGCATAATACATAACTATTAGGCAAATTTGATTCAATAAGATAAATACAAAAGTCAATAATATATAAACTATATTTTAAATATACTACATAAAAAAGGAAGTTGTATGTTCGACTGTATATTTTTGTAATAAGATTTAAATAAAACAACAGTTAAAACTTTGTAATGAAAATGAAGTAACTCACTCAATATTGTAATAAGATCGGATTATGACCTCAAAGGAAGCTCTAATTAACCGAATTCATTTAATATTGTTATTACTAAGATGTTTTGTTCTTTATAATGGTTATACATTTTACTGAATTAAGGAATTGGTTTTAAAAATATTTTTAAATGGTTTTAATAAAATATACAAAATATTATCTTTGAAATTTAATTTTATTTAAGTATAATAATTCAAATACCTCGCTAAACTACTGAACCGAGCAAGACAGAACTTTCACATTATTATTACATAAACTATGAAAATTAAAACATGGGTTATGTTTCGTTCATCTGTTGGAGATATAGCCTAATGTATAAACCGAACCATTTTTAATGTCACGTGTCTACTAACGTATTGATAGGGGCGTGTGTATGAGGATAAGGCTCTTATACCTCACCCTCGTACGTTGACGAATTCGATTAGCATATCATGACGTACAATGTGCGTGAATACTAGTTCAATTGGTTAGATTTTCAGTGCAATATACATGCAACTCTCCAGAAAAACCTAATCTAATTCGGCTCTCAGTCGATGCCAATCTCCAGTACGTTTTAAGCGTAAATATATTATGTTATAGCCATTTCGGAGTAAACGGAGATCAATTTTAATTTGTTAACCGATGATATTGAAGGAAGGGTTATTAGTCATAAATGAAAAACTTGTTTGTGGTGTACTAGCACTTCGCGTTCATATTATGTTATAATCCAATGTAAAAACATTTTATTGCTTCTAAGAATAGATATAATCTATGATAATACCAGTGAATACTTTTTTAAACAACAATGGTTGCACACAGACTAACAGAACACTGGATTGAAAGTGGTTACAGTTCAAAGAGTTTTGCTTTCAGCCAATTGTTGCTTGATATAAATTACTCTCGATAATTATGATTATTGATTTAGTTATTATTCATTAAAAGTAAACGTTACTCCAGTATGCCACCATCCCATAGAAGAATTGAATGGGAGGAGAAACTATACGTCATAAAGGAAAATAGTACAGAAAAATAAAATCTACTATTAGTCCACCTTAATTTTGTAATGATTAATGTGTCTATAGAAGATAAGATTCTGTTCAATGACATGCCGCATGAGAATTGGACGTGAGGTTTTCAATGAATATCTGCATAGAATGAAATTGGTACAATCTCCCTTATGCAACTATTGTAACACTAACCAAATTCTATCCCTGGGCTATTTGATATTTTGTCCAAGATAAACAAAATTTATTTAGGGTCCCTGTGAGTATTTATAAGACTACACAATATATTCCGCGTTCTCTGCAAGATTTTTTGAAAAATCGGCAATGTTTTCTTGCGTCAAAAAATTGGGTTGGACAATATCTCATGTAATATAGTATCCAAAATGTGTCAATTTCATGGATTTTGAAAAAGCAAGAACACTTAATCTGTTTTATATGTGTTTCACACATGACTTCGGCCTATATAAAAATGAAAATACGTTGAAGAATGAAATATCACAGAAACGACTCTGGCCTTTATAAAGATGAAAATAGTATATAGAAGAAAAGATCACCTTTGTCTTTCCCATAAAGGGAAAATAAAACAATAATTTAAAGTGACAGTGAGTTTGTTACGCTTTCAAGTCTTAACTGCCTAACCGAATATTATAAAATTTTTACACACACTGGCAATGGAATTTAGATATTATCGCTAAAATGTTTTAGAAATTCTTAGATTAAGGAAGCGTTCAAAATGAACAATAACTTTTTTGACATATTTAATATTTAAGAAAATATTTTGCTAACGAAATATTACAGGTTTAGAATTTAGACAGAAACTGGAGCACGACTTTTACTATTTTTGGCTGCACTTAACACAGCAGTATTTGGTTTTAAAATTGAGCAATTGTTTGCTACCATTCTGCTTCGTATGAAGCAAGCCGTCAAGGCTTTCGGTGTTAAGCCTATTTCTTTTGTTCGTTTTTACATTTTTAAAAACACTGAATATTTTTTCTACCTACATAATAAAATGTCCCTAAGGTAGCCATTATTATTTCTTTTCCCTAAAAAGGAAAAAAATCTCTTAAAGCGGAAACACTGGTTCATTCAATCATTGTCAATTTATATAGCAAAGGGTAATTATAAAATACAGGTAACAGGCTAACACGGTCTGTGATTATTGGTATTTTGAGTACTTTCTAAATCGAGTGTTAGTACTTTTTTTATCACATTTAAGAAACAATTATGACTGCTAATGTCCCTTTAATTGTACGATTATTAGCTTCGTCGGTATCAGTTGCTAACAGGGCTGGAAAAATAGTCCGTGATGTTATGAGCAAAGGTGAACTCGGAATTATAGAAAAGGTTAGTTACCTATGTTATATGGTAGTAAATATATATAATTAATAATATAACGTTTTGCAATACATATTAATTTCTAGGGAAAAGATGATTACCAAACAGAAGCAGACAGATCTGCACAGAAATGTATTATTGCTTCATTGACTGCTCAGTATCCGAGGATTAATATAATTGGTGAAGAAGACAGTCTTGGCAATGAGGTATTTATCTTTTTATACTACTTTAAATAAAACAAATTGTGTTAAATGTGTTATTACATATTCGTAAAAGTAATGCAGGTATCTCAATGTTACAGGATGAAGTTTGTAAAGATTGGATAGTTTTTGATGCTGACAAGGATGTTTTGGCTTTGGATTGCCCTCTTAACCTTCAAGGTGTGAAAGAGGAAGATATTGTTGTATGGGTTGACCCCTTGGATGGAACTTCAGAATATACTCAAGGTACATTGTTATACATATGATTTTGTAAAATATGGCATGTGACATAGCTTATTGCTATTCTGAATAAAATAGCTTAACTGCCATATGACTATGGAAGTTTAAGGTCTGCTATTTATCTTTATGTAAAACAATTCTAGGTGCCCTTATGTTGAAGAGGGATCCATGGGAAAGATGGAAAATGTATTTAAGCCATCCATTTATTAGTATCAAATGGTATTTAAGTTTACTGCATTCACATTATGGTAATAATTAACATAGGTATATAAATAAAATGTATTTATATTCTATAACTTACATGGTACAACTTTTACAGTAAGGGTACATTTTTTCTTGCCTTTCATTCATTCCTGGGATGTCTGTAAATATTGGTTTAACTCGCAAAGATTCATGTCTTAAAATAAATTCAGTTTCAAAAACTTTTAGCAATAATAAATAAAAAAACTGTAGGTTAATATTTTACTAAAAATGTGCACCTTTTAGATAAAAAAATATAAGTAGAATATATTTACATATTATTCAGAGGTTGGACAGATGAGGGATTTTTGTTTGCAGTGGACTAATATTGTGACATGTGCAAATATTCATGTTAATTCCAGTTTTTACTCTTGACATGGGAGACTTATGTTTACAGTACTGATAGTCCACCAGCCACCTGAGAAAGCTATAATAGACTGTTGTACATAATGTTGTAATACAATTTCTAAGCTATGTAATGTAACAGCTTTGGTTCGTTTTCACATTGCAATATGCAGTTTTTGTATATTTTAGTCACTTAAAATATACTCCTTTTGTATCTATGCATTTTTCAGATAAACATGTATGTTATGCATTTATAGTGATGATATTTATGTTTCTATTTTTAATACTTAAGATTATTTCAGTAATTATGATTAACAGTCTTATTCATAGAAAAAATTAAGCTGTGTTATACAAGATGTAACATAATATAAATCTGCTTCTTGAAACTAGAATAAGTTCTCTTTTATACCATTTAAAACATCAATTGCATACAAATATATGATTCACTAGAGTTTAAAAGCATCTTAAAGCTTAAAGGGTGTTTCTGAATTTATGTGTTGATTTATAAACTAATTTTATCTTCATCAACTATAATCTATATTCAATTAATTATAAAGTTATAAAAATATTAACTAAGTGGGAGTGTCTGTGATTGCTGGTTAATTTAGTTATATTGTATATATTTAAACTTTCTAAAATCTAAAAAATTCAATGAGATAAATATTTATGAGTAAGTTTGTTAATCTGAAGCATGTTGCATGCCAAAATATCAATAAATAATCAATTTCTTTTAAAATTATATAATTATATATGTTCCAGGATTTCTTGAACATGTTACTGTTTTGATTGGAATATCTGTTAATGAGAAACCTATAGCTGGAGTAATTCACCAGCCTTACTATAAAAGTGTTGTGGGAGAGACGACTACAGGTAGAACGATTTGGGGACTAAAAGGTGTTGGTGTAGGTGGCTTTACACCAGCTCCTCCTCCCGACTCTCTCATTATAACCACAACAAGAAGTCACTCCAATCCTGTTGTAGAGTCAGCACTTCAAGTTATGAATGCTGCTCAGGTATTACGGGTTGGTGGTGCAGGCTATAAGGTAAAGTACCTTGAAATGTTACGTTTATTTTTAAATGTTACGTCAATTGTTTAAATATTATTTGAAGATTTCGTAGCACTATTAAATTTCTATCAAAGTGGTGTTATAGTAGAATCGTAAAAAAAAGTTAAACGGTAAGACAATAATGTGGCCTCTCGTTACTGTGATGTTCAAACATTAAAAACTCGATGATACGTTTAAAGCAGTTGTGTAATAGACTTGTGTAACGGGAAAGGTGTGTAATGGGTAACGGTTTCTATACCCACACAAATATTTGTATGACTAGATAGTCACTACTTTACTCTATTTATGCATGTGGAATTGTGTTGTAAACACACTTATTACAAAGAATATATTCTTAATAAGGCCAATATTAAAACAAATAAAGTATTGGATCGAAGCTTTAGCTGTGGCTTCATCCTTGGCTACTTTTTGATAAGTTGTGAGGTAATTTAATATCTAGACTTTGTTTATACATATATATCAACGTAAACTTTAAATATAAATGTTTTAAAAATTATTATATTTATTACAATTCTAAAAATGACTGGCCAAATGTTTGGCAATATCTGATTAATGACTTGCCACATATAGACCTATAATCATATATCTAGTTAAAGTAGTAATAATCACAAGTCTTGGAAACTTGCTAGAAACCTTAGGCTTTATCTAAAATTTCAGCCCATTTGAAAGTTTTACTAAATGTGGTTATTTAACCTGAAGCCTTTGGTTGAACATTACTAAAAAGTATTGTCTAAAAGATCCTAAAAAAGATATCAATGGCATGACTAATGTTTTAATTTAGTTTGTCAAGGTTTAGCATTGTTATAATGCTATTTGTACGGAATTAAAATTTCTCACGATTTTAGTTGATAAAGGTAATTTAGTTTCAGTAGTTTCCAGAAATCCTTGAAAGTACTTTTTGTGGGCTTATATAGTTTGCTTAAATCAACATTAATTATTTCATTCGACATCACGAAGTATTTTATAATTTAAGGTGCTGCAATTGCTGGAAGGAAAGGCTTCAATATACGTGTTTGCGAGCAGCGGTTGTAAGAAATGGGACACGTGTGCACCGGAGGCAATTTTGTCAGCAGCAGGTGGAAAACTGACTGATGTTCTTGGAAACTTTTATAAATATGGCGCTACAGAGTCAAAGCCAAACAAAACAGGCGTACTTGCAGCTGTTAATGACGAACTCCACAATTACGCTTTAAATAGAATACCAAAAGAACTTAAAGAAAATCTTTTAAATAAATAAAAATTGAAGTTTAGTAAATAAGTCACAAAGTGTATTTATTATTAAATCATTTACGTAAAAGGTTTTGTAAATTTATAAAAACATAATAAATTAAGAAATAATAACAAGTTGTAAGTCGCGCTGTATAATTAGCAACAGTAACATTCTATAGTTTGCTTTTTAACTTTTTTAACATTCCCCTGAGTTCACGTCGCAGTATTTTACCAGAGGCATTCTTCGGTATTTCTTCAATAAAAATTACTCCTCCTCGTAAATGTTTCGCAGGCGACACCTGATAAAAGATATCAGTGATTAATGTAAAAGCGAATTACATGATTGAAGGAATTAAGATTATTTTTATAGATAAAAGATTACCGTGTGGTGTGGGTCTAATATAAAATAATAAAAAGCATTACCTTAGAAGCGATAAAATTGACTAGTTCTTGTTTCGTGACTTTGCTGTTAGTTTGAGGAACCACAAAAGCAAGTGGCAACTCCCCACCTATTTCGTCTGGTAAACCAACAACACCGCAATCAGCAACACCACCGTGCTGCAGCAGTAACGCTTCCAATTCTGCCGGTGCCACCTATACCACAACAATTAGGACTAAGAAACACGAGTGACAAATTTTACCGCTTCTCGTGGCGTTCATTACATAGAAGCATAAAAGGGATTATTATATTATAGTAGTATATTAACTTCAAATCAGATATCCAAGTATGAGGTAATGTTTTTTTGTTTCCAAGGGATCAATGTCATTGCTATTATCACTGACTTTTTAAAGCAATATTTTTAGTTAAAGAAAAAAAAAACAATATAAAAATTTGAATTTTAATGATGAATTACCTGAAATCCTTTGTACTTTATTAGTTCTTTTAATCTATCAACGATGTAAAAATATCCCTCCTTGTCGTAGTAACCAATATCTCCAGTTCTAATATAACCATCTTTGTCCAATAGTGCGTTGCTCGCGGCCTCATCCCCCATGTAGCCTTTCATACGCAATGGGGATTTAATCCATAGTTCACCTTCTTGGTTCGGACCTAACAATTTCCCATTTTCTATATCAATTATCTAAAAAAGGAAATTCATTATCTGCTTACGAAAGTACAAAGACCCCCATTTAAGCTGAATACATACTTATAGGAATAGCGTTAAGATATAAATTGCAGAGAATAAACGCTTTGTTTCGCTTGACGGCTCTTGTGTTTGATGGCTACATCAAAGTCAATCAGTATTTCTATTCATATAATATTAGTAAAACTTGTGATTTTTTTTTCTTTCGAATTTATGCTTGTTTGTTGACCGGGAAAGGTCTTCACAACTTAACCGGGCGGGACTTGTGATATGTACAGAATATACACCCTCATTTTTATTGATCTCCATAATAAATGGTGCACGTTACACTTTGGTCTATGGACAAAAGCCCAAGCAATCATGACTAAATATATCCCATGTAAGTTTGAAAATATATATTGTGGAGTGTGCGCATGATAAGTGTGGAGTGTGCGCATGATAAGTGTGTACCGCAAAAGTTCCGCCAAATACCTTAAGTTAAATTAATGATGTAGCTAAAAGTGCGGTGATTAAAACTAAAAAATAACTACTCACTCTTCTTTTTTAATGTAAGTAACAATGTATACTTATTAATTAATAATTTTTATGTAATGTCAAATTAATATTGCCTTGTTCAGCAGATCTACCGCTTTGTCCTGACATTGTGAAAAAAAACCTTATTTAGCTATAGGCTATGATCATGATCTCATAACAAGCGCATGCTCGTCAGTTAGGGAAGCAGTTTTGTCACGTAATGTTCAAAATCAAATTGTTACATTACGGACGAATGCTCTCGGTGTGGGAGCACCTTTACGGTCATTATTCAAGTTAATATTATATAACTCATTCTCATAGCAACTTCCAAAATATGTTTATATCCTTATAAAAGTTATTATCTCATATCTAATTGCATCATATCAATCTTTTTTCCGATTCACGATTCAAAGGCGATTATTATAATTTGGAGAACGTTTTTAAGTCACGATTTGATAATGGAGTGTCCATAGTTTATGTATCTTGTACTGCAGAAAAAACTGGTACAAAACATTGTCTATGGACACAAGCTGCTACTGCTTTGTGTGTCTAGCCACGTCTATGACCATATTTTAGTATATTTTAATTGTGGGTTTAAAGTAAAAATAGAAGCAAGTACCTAGCTACACCAATGTAATTAACCATTTAAGTCAGTTCATAGCCAATTTAGCTTTATTTTTTATTTAAGATGTTTGTTCAAAATCGATTTAGCTATATTTGAGCTGCCAGCACTAAAATGTATTTTTCATTTACAAATATATTGTACTGATATGTATGGTTTTTAGTACTTGCATGTATAACAAACATTAGTGTAGACTTAGATACATGCATTTTTACTTCTTATAGTTTTTATAATTTGCATACATTACCTTTATTTTCATGCCAGGAGCGGGGGTACCACAAGAGCCTACTTTTTCACCATTTGTTAAATCAACGCAACAAGCCATTGTTACTTCTGTTAGGCCATAACCTTGTTTAATGAAATCAATACCCGTCCTGCAAGCATGTTAATACTTCATAATAACTACTTTTGAATTAGAAATATCTCAAACCATCACCAGTCGGGAGGCCCCCAACACATACAAAATACACATTTTTAAATATTTTCAAAAAACTTATCCAAGGAACAACTTTCTAAATACTAAAAAGATAAAAAAAAATTAAAGTGCATGCACATCCTATAAGCATGGTACTTGCGAAATGTGTTCGTAATCTTACCTTTCAGTGACTGCCCTTTGTATGTCACTAGAGAGTGGAGCAGCTCCACACCAAACTTCAATGAGTGATGACAAGTCATACTTTGGCACAAGTGGATGCTTTGCTAAGAACACAGCTAGAGGTGGTACAATTGTTGTCATGTTAATCTAAAAATAACAATATAATTATAATATATTATTTTTGTGTCTAAAGTAAAATTAAAGCTATTAATTAACGTATCGCAAATGTCGTGTATTTTACAAATCTGTTGAAAGGAATTTTGATACAATACATTTTTTTATATCAATTTTATTATTTCAAAAATACATTTCAGTTAATACAATGTTTAAGTTCGTTAATATATTATAATGTTAACCACACCACATTAATGTGAAGATCAGTATAGTGATTTGCTTCAATATGGCATGCTTAAGGTATCGGCTCTTTTAGTCATACATTGCTATAACTTTATATGTATATATGCTTATCTATATACATAGGAGACCTTTTACAGTGAGTTATATTTAGGATGATATTATCTGATCATGGATTGTTATCTCTTTATATTAACCACTATTTTTATACTGCACTGTGCTTCACCATCAGATATATGTGGAACAAGCATTTTTTTTTATAGCACCATGCCCCTACATTATTACAAACTTAAAGTGTGATTGACATTTATAATGGGCCAATTTGATTTTTTTATAGGTAATTTATAGGGTTAACATGTGCCTGGGGACAAACGCCCCTTTGAAAAATGTATTAAAAATACCTTATAATTCTGAATTGTTTCCAAGAATTGTTCTCCTTCAAAACGTATTAGAAAAACTATTTTTATATTCATAGCCATAACTGCAAATGTTGTTATGAAGCCATAGGCATGGAACCAAGGTATAAGTGATAAACCAGTAACAATTGAATTATTCTTCTTTTCCTGTACGCTAGAAAAATAATACCTAAAAATAAAATGTAGGGTTATTGTTAATAATAATATTTTAACGCTATATCCCTTTTGGGGTGAGCAGAGATACATTAATGGTTGCATCCACTAATGGAGACATGACAATTTATTATTTATCTTTTTTTAAACTATTACTAGATCATGTTTTATAAACTAAAACCTATATTAATTTTGCTATTCAGAGAGAATTCAATTACTAGAAGATAAAAAGTACTACGTACGTACTAAGTAGTAAGTTAAGGATCATTTAGATAAGCAATTCAGTGTTGAATGATTTTTAGAAATAACTGCAATTACAACTGATCCGGATCTGTTAATTATTTAAATAGATAAATATTTAAGATTTTTGAACTATTTAAATATAAATATTACATAACAATAACATTGAATACAGTTTATTAATATTATTGTACAGCCCTTTTCAACTAGGTCCGCATAAACGTCAATAACAATAGAAATGGGCATACTACCAGTGAAAGGTCAGATAATAAGTACATATATTTCTTTACATTAATTTCATAATGGATTATTAAGTTTAGTTTAACACGTTCCCGCCGGCGCATTTTTTCATTTGATGCACCACCCGGCGGCGCGTAAATCTATGTCGCGCTTCATCTGGCGGCGCGCTAATTTCGCGTGTTCAGGCTTGCACGCGCTTCTTGTTTCTTCAGTAATACATTACTTTGCAAATTGTGTAACAACTGTTGTTTTTATATCCAGATCAGAGATCTATGCCGGTAAAAATAACAAAAGGTGTTCAACAAATTACACAAAAAATAATAAATCAATAAGTTACAAATAAAATAATATTGAATTATTTTGTTAATTTTATCGATTTTAAGTTACATTTATAATATTATAAGTTATTGAGCAAAAGTTATATTTATAATACGTTATTAAATATAACTTTTATTCAAAATAAACGTTTTTATATATGTACGTTAAATTATCAGTGTCTAATAGCACAATCGAATGCGAAACACCGGTAGTACACGACGCTTGATGAGGCAGTCTAGCGCGAGCCAAAACTGTACACGCCGCCCGATGGCACAATCAAGCGCGAGCCACCGGTGGTACACGCCGCCCGATGGCACAATCAAGCGCGAGCCACCGGTGGTACACGCCGGCGTGAACGTGTTAAGCACCATATGGTCAATAAGTTCATATTGTAAAATGTTTATACAGATTTTTGATTTTTTCTACAACTTCAGTAAATAAAACTTAAATTGTATGTATAAAAATAGTAAAAATTTGTGATAGATTTTTGTAGACATACATATGTAGATTTCTTCTTCCTGCTAATTACAAATAAAAATATCACAGTTTATCAATATACACTCACTACTATTACATATTTCACTGGCAGGCTCTGTGAACCTGATAAGTGAGAATGAAACAGATAGAAAAAAATGTTTCATGACCCAACAACTTAGTTTAAAATGACCCTTCTATAGTAGAAATTGATAATTGTAACTTACTTATAGTGAGCACATAGAGTAAGAAAATTAACATGTGTAAGCATAACACCTTTGGGCAGCCCAGTGGTGCCCGAGGAGCACATTACTGCCACAGTATCCTCTGCCCCGTTTACATCAACTAAAGTGAAATCATCAACATTCACATGGTCTTTTATTAAGTCTTCATACATTAGTCCTGGTACTACATTAAAGTCTCCAAACAGAATTATATTTTCAATATATTGTAAATCTTGACTACAGTCATAAACATTCTGAGCTGTGATTGGAGATGTAAATATATATTTAGGTTTGGTTATTTTTAAAATGTGAGTTATTTCTCCTGGAAAAGAAAATTTGCAAAAATATTATAAAAGACCAAACATGTTTTAAGAAATTATAAAAAAAGTGTAATTCCAGTTAGAGCTATATCTAAAATACATAGTCAAAAAAGTACTAATTTCAGTTTTAGTGATCAGCAAAGTAGTTTGTCAAAGTAACCTAATACCCAAGATTAAAGTTGATTAAAATTGGATATATTGATATTATTCTGTCATCAGTGTTATAGATGTTACGACCAATATAATGAGGTATTGCAGCTGATCACACATGTTACATATAATATTACTAATAGTTGAGTAGCAATTTTCTGGACAGTTTTGGTGCAGTGCACAATTTTTTATGCTATTATAGTTATGCATTCATACAAGTATAAAATAATGTATAAATATAAAGTAATGTATTAAAAAGCCATACTCAAATAACAAAAGAACTACATGTTGCTTGTGAACAG
Organism: Automeris io; assembly: GCA_036320925.1. NCBI lineage: Eukaryota > Metazoa > Arthropoda > Insecta > Lepidoptera > Saturniidae > Automeris > Automeris io. Next base: position 4,655,085 of record JAUDJH010000018.1, read on the forward strand.
AGGTTTGCAGATCCCTGTCCTAGTTCAACTGAAATATTTTTATATAATGTTAACATACTAAAATTTCAATTAATAATAAAATATTTACCAGGAGAATATGTGATATTTAGAGTGGATAAGATTGCTCCACAATACACAACTGCAAGGGATGTGACAATAAATTCAAAGCGATTTTCACTGCTTAGTGCAACTATATCACCTTTCTTCAAGCCCAGTTGTTGCAAATTAACCGCTAAATTCACACTTCTTTGTAAGAAATACTGGTAAGTCACAGATTCACCCGTTTCAGCACTGATCTGAAATATATTTTTTTTGTTTTAAACCTAATTGGTTTAATAAAATTCACAGGATTATATACTCAAATAAAGGAAACCAGTATATTTAATATTATTTTAACAGTACTTTACTATATAGTACTATAAAAAGGATAACAACAATCATTTTTTAATGATGTTGTATTTCATAACTGTTGCATGTTTGAACACCATTAAATAATAAGTTTTCAAAACTAGTATCTTGAAATAATACTATTTTAGAATAAAAGATTTGAATGTTTAGAAAAAAAAAACTCACCAATGCAACCCTATCACCACCATTTTTTAGCTGATCAAATAAATATTGTCCAAAAGACAAATGTGCTGGAATTGGCTGTTCCTGAGGACCACACACCACATTATTGTGTATAGATATGGACATTGTATTATTATTGGGGGCAAAACACGTAAAATTTTCAAAATTTTTGTAGTTTTGAAGAATATCTAAGCCTGATTAAAGTCCGCATTAAAACTGCTTATCTATTTATAACAATTATCTATCAGCTGATTTAATTTAAAGAACTTTGCAACAGATAAAATGTGTTGATGTAATTAAACACTTTTATATAGCAACTTTATTTGCAACCTATTTCTACAACCCCCATACAGTCATATTGATTACAGTGCTTATTCCATTAAATAATAATTAATATGTAATACATATATCTTTAAAAAATGAAGTCCATAAAACACTACAAATAACTTCAACTTTACTAGACCGGAGAAGGAAAGTTAATATCAAAGGATGTTTATTATTTTGAATGTGCTGCCATCTCTACTTTACCACCATAAACTAAGGTATAATTCTTATTTTCGGTAGATGGCAGATTTTACGATGCGTAATTAGTTGAATAGTTTTTGACCTTTGCCTCTTTTATACCAAGGAATTAATTCAATAAAAAAACAATTTATCCAAATTGAATTTGAATGGTTGTTACTTGTATTTGCGGTTTCTTTGTGCTGTTCTGATAATACATATATTGATTCATTTTTAAGTGAATTCCATACATCCCGACGTTGAGTTCATATGTTACACCCTTTTTTTTTTAGCAGCTACATTTTTAAACGAAAGCTTTTGCTTTATTACTACTTTGTAAAGAAAAACAACAGAGGGTATATATTATATAAAATAAAATCAAAATTGAACTTACATGGTTACATCTTGGCTAATTTTATATCCAACAATGAAACAAACAAAAAATTGCGTTATTTCTTTCTCGTTCTATTATATGACAAGATTATGAAATATAAACGTATAGAAAAATATACACAAAACATATGTAAAAGTAGTAGCGATGAGTATTGTGCACAATAAATAGATTCAGTAACAATTTATTGGTAAACCATCTAAAATATGTTAGTGAGTATCACAATAACCATTTTTTGAGCGAAATTGTGTATTAAAATGAAACGACACATCATTGTCGCTATAACTATCTATTGAGTGAAACTGAATAGTTTGATGCGACATGATTACGATATAATTACGCTAAAACAAATTTCTAAACCGAGAATTACTGAAAGTCGCCGAATACAATATTTGGTGACTTGATAATAACTGTAGGTATCTTAAGCCATATACAATAATGAGACGGAAAAATTCGTGAGGAGCAAAGAGGTTTCTGAGTCTGTAGAGTATTCGGCTCTGTGTCTTTTTGGCTGTACATTTGTGGTCTATAACTTTTAGGCTAAATAAGATATCGATTTAAATTTAGGATATATTATTTAAACCTTTAATAAAAAGATGATAATTATATTTAATGTAATAAAAATCAAATTCAAAGGGAGCTCACATTCATTTATAGAGGAGATTTTCTTTCTTTTAATATTTCATATGTAGTATCATTGTAAAGGACTTAAGTCAACTTAAGCCCCTTTTTTAACTTTCTACGTCAATAAATTACAACTTAGTAAGACGACAAAGATAGTCGTATTTAGACCTGTTTTGTCCCTCGGTCGATCTTAAAAATAGTTTACGATATTCAGTTTATATATATCTTAGATTGTAGCTTATATTCTATAAATTAACAAGAACATAAGGAAAACTGGCTAAGGGCGGCTTACACTAACAAATTAAATCTAGTTTAGAGTTATATATAATGCAATTTAACGCTAATCTGTATTTATTGTCTTGCACTAAATCAAAATCTAGATGTAACAACTCTTAAACTAAAAACATCATTAAGATGGAATCAAACCAATTCAATTAATAAGCGTTTTATACAAGCTTAAACTAGATTAATTCGTTAGTGCAAGCCGCCCTTAAAGTTATAAAAAAAGTTATGAGCAATGCAAGTGAACCAAAATGAGTAAGCAGTATTTTGTGAACACGGCTTTAAATCGACTGTCGTTGGCACTACAAACAATTTTGGTAATATGTTATATTGAAATGATAAGTATAATAAACATGAGCTATAAAAATTATATCTGTACAAGATAAACAATGTACAGGCGCTATCGCTGGAGTTATAATTTAAATTTTTTACAGTAGTTAGTTTCAAAGCGTAAGCAATAAGTAATATCAAATATTTTTTAGAAAAATATGTTCTTACTGGCATTTTAACATTTTTTATGTCTCATTTTAAATTTAAAAATGTTATTTAACAAGAATTTTCATAAAATTAGGTACCATTAAAGTACGAGTAAAGTAAATTTATCTTAATACGAGATGATTTGATACACTTTCCTTACAATGTTACTGAAAATGCAGCTTAAAGTACTAGAGCAAAGTAGATTCCAAATTGTACTAAACAAGTATATGTTTAGAGATCCGGAACTCAAAAAGAACCCTTTTAGAAAAACTTCGTGGTTTGTCTATCAAGACCCTTTTCTCAGGAGCATGCAGAAGTCTCGAGTTAAAATAAATATCAAATACTCAGTCCCTTGTAGATTTGTTTATGTGGATGCCTCTGTACGCGAATCCGATACGTAGGTACCTGGCCAGTTTTTGAAATAAGTTCATCTAATTAATTTGATAATTTCGACTAGTGTGAACTTTCAAAAGTGTTATGAAAAAGGTTCCGAATAATCATTTTTCTGTATCATTACAATCTAAAAATGTCGCAAAGTCTCGGTTTGCTAAAAACGACTAGTTAGGATATAATAGTAAACATGTAAATAAATAAGTTATATCATTTTGATATTCCAGTGTAATCATATAACCCCAACAGCGACCCATAGATTTCTCCTCGAACTAATTATTAAACGTGGCGGTTGATGTACCAAAGTGCCCCATCCCGAAATGTGCGGTATATAATAGTGCTATGAAATATATATTTTTTTATTCGACGGTATATTTTATTTATGACCGGGGGTAACGGTCGCTACAATATCACAGGGCTTGCTATGAAATAAGGAAATCTCAGTAGCGTCTCACTGTGCAGAATGCGCGGTGTGCGAAGGAGAGAGCAAATCATTTCCTGCAACGCAGCGTCACACAGTGCAAAAATATATCTTAGAAAACCTCATACGTTTTATTTAACAACAGTATATTTAAATAATAATACAATAGAAGCTTGTTTTTAATAAATAAATATTTAAAAAGAAGATAATAGTAATTTATGAAGTAATTTGCATTTTGTTTCTCGCTTGAAAGTACCGGGATATTTGTATGAAGCTTCTGAAGAGATTTTAATCACAAGGCTGTCCAATAGACTTATAGAAGCCGCATTCAGCTCCAGGGTCATAAATTTGCCACTACTACGATATACCGAGAAGTCTCCTTTTCAGATGATTCGGTCGAAATAATTGAGTTCTGTTGTTCGCTCAGCCGTGAATTTTTACCTTGAGTTGTACTAATTTGAATTATATATAGATTTTTATTATAATGTTTACTATTTGCTAATGGTATTTTATTTTATAACTAATGTCTTGTTAAACAGTAAAGTAATTGATATATAGAAGTAATTATTGTTGGTAATATATGGACGCAATTTTATAACAGATCTCTATGTTTACTGCCAGTTGAGCGATGTTGTATATCATGTCTAAATTCCGACTGGACGAATTTGGTCGACTGGACGAATTTGGTTTCCCAGGCTTGGGTGGAGTGATTAGAGGGACACCCCGGGGGTTTTTAGTCAGTAGGAGTCTGACACACCGGGGTCGCTGCCCTCACAGTGACCCTGATGGTCCAATGTAGGATTTTCACCCGGCTTACCAAAAAAAAAAAAAACATGTCTAAATTCACGCTGATGTGGCTGCAACACCGGTCGGTCCATAATACAACTTGTCTACACTCTACTACAGTACAGAGTAGCTACAGAGAACCTAGTCCACCACAGAGGAAATACTTATACCTGATTAATTACCTACAACATGAATACAGCAATGAGCAGTGTGTGCGATTACTTATTCAAAGTAAAGTAGGCACATTATTATATTAGCTGTGGCCGATAAATGTTCTATCCTCGTGCAGTGTGCATTAAGCAATGATATTAGAAACAAATATTTATATCGCGTTATAATACACATTTACGTTATACACATTTAAATAAATATTTTAGAAATTGAAATAAAATGATAGTTAATAAAGTAGTGAGTGGAGGTCCGGCTCTGAAGATTCCAGCTCATTTATCGTTTGGGCAATATGTTGTTGACAGACTAATAGAAATATGTGAAAATGAAGATACAGTTGCCTTGGTAAGTTTTGCGCATAATTACAGTGTGATTGTTAGTGTTGTTAGGTTAGGAATATATATATTTCACGATTGGTTGGGCAGAATTTAAGATATCTCATGACCAATTTATAATGTGAATCATTAATTTGTGTCAAAGGTCAATATAAATAGAGACGTACATATGTTTATAGACTCTATTGTGCAAATTTTATTTAATCCGGTACGTTGATATAAAATTATATGTATAAGCCGTGGTGGCTGCCGGCAGAATAGAATAGCACCCCCCTCTTCTTGCCGAGGTGTCGTAAAAGGCGACTAAGGTATCTCTTGAACACCGCAATTCAACCAGGTGTTTAGAGAAGGGAAAACTCAACCAGACCTGCATCCTGCTCCCTCCCGATCGTATTGGTTCTCCTTTCCATCGGGCCTGAGGGAGCTCGGACGAGAGAGTCCTTTTCTGGCTGCGCGTCCAGTTATGCACTTAAATATCTCCTGCGCAATTGACTGTTTCCGAAAACTGGACCTCGAATTTCTTAACCGGTGTTGAAACAGTCGCCGTGGCCGAAACCGGCTAGGACATCATCATATGTATAAAACGATGAATCAGCAGAATAGATATAGAAATATATCTTGACCTCTCTGTAATAGTACTAATACTGGAGAGGTCAAGTAAAGTAACATTAATGTTAATAGCTTTAGTTGCTAAAAGTTCTTATCTACTTAAACGAGAGTATCTCAGCATTGCTAGCGTACAAAGTCTCGAGCAGAAGCCAGTGCACAACAGATTATATCTGTATTCTGAAAGGAGAAGTATTATAGCTACATGAATACTTGCCTATAATTAGGCTTACCATAGTTCCTGTTTGATAGAACTGCTCTGGCCTAGATAAAGTAACAGTCGATATTTAATATTGAACGATATCGCTAATAAAATATATGAGATTGACATGAACATTTGGTATATAACGTGGTCTGCAATAACGAATCGAAATTAGCTAGACAAAGTTTTAATCATTCTATTCCATTAAGGCATCAGTTCAATTTATTATATAATATTATAATAAACTTTTTAAATATATGTTTTCGTATGTATTTTTTATTAATTAGTATATTCATTAGCAGACCCATAAATGTTAAGAAAAATGTTTTTTTAGACGAGACATTATGTTATTGACCGGAGCACTTAAGGTGCTCAGCTAGGTGAATATTTACGTGTGCTTGTGATTTAAATTCAAACATTATGCCAAAAAGCTAACACCCAGGAACGTAAAATGGAACGAAATTCGAATATAATTCGTTTCGTAGCGATTGTACATAGAATTAAGCATTGGTCTCGGTGTCCCAGTCTAGTCTGTTTGATATTTTGTAACCGTTTACTTACCATACCTAAATCCTGGTTACACTAAAATGGTCATGGTTTGGCGCATTGGTCCTGAGCGCCTGCCATCACGATCGCATGTATGAGAATATTCCTCTTATATGTTACCCTCGGACGTTGACGAATTTGATAAGCATATCCATATGTTAAATGCATGTGAATAATAATGCACTTGGTTCCTGCTTGTGCCCTAGTCGCGCATTTCCAGTACAATATATGTGTAAGTCTACTGAAAAACATAATCAAATTCGTCTCCCAGTCGACGACAAACTCCAGTAGGTTTTAAGCGTCAGTAATACCGCCAAGCAGTATGACACAGCATGACAACATGCAGCATGCAGTATGAAACAGGTATAGCATGACTCATGCTATATCTGTTTCAGGGTGAGCAGATATGAATTTCAATTATCAGTCGATGACATATTGGTTTAAGGAGTGTTAGTTATAAATAACAACTTGTTTATAGTGTACTGAGACTTTGCATTTCCATTTTATTACAATGCTACGTAAAAACACTTAACTGCTTCGAAGAATAAATGCAATCTCTCAACGATAAAGTCAGCGATTAATTATTTTTTTAACCTTAAAGGTGACACACAGTCTATTAGAATTGTTGATTGAAAATTGTTACAGTTCGTCGTCGACTGAGAACCGAATTAGTTTAAGATTCCAGTAAGAGCTGAATTAGATTAGGTTTTCCAGTAGACTTACGAATATATTGTACTGGGAATGCTAGCGAATAGGCTACTAGCAGGGACCAACTAAATTAGTATTTACGTGCAATTAACGCCTGTTTACGTTAATCGAATTCGTCAACGTTTGACGGTGACGTATAAAAAAGAAGCATTGTCAGACACTCGTCCCGGCTGTCTTGGACTTATGCCCCGGTTAATGTCCCTGCTCCCTTTATAGCATCTATATTTTTTTAAATTTCTATTTGATGTTCCATATTTTGCCTCATTTTGGCAATTTCTTACACATTTCAAGCATTTTCAGTTGCATGTTAGGGTGTAGTCTTTATTATTTTCTTAAGTAATTAAGTTTCGTTTAATGTGAGAAGAGATGTAGCAACGCATAATTGAATAATTGTCACTTGAAAATTATTTCAAAATTCAGAAAATATTTTCCAATTTAAAAGACCTGATTCTTTAGATACCTTCAATATTTATATTTCTTTAATATAAAACATTTTTGATAGTACCATATTATGTTCATTATTATATATTATCGCTCTATACTGTTTCTCGTTCATGTCCTGGTTCAGAGCTTCATGACTTTTGTAAGAAAGCCTACCTGCAATAGTGCATAAAGCGTGGAATCATTTGTACTACACTGTGCTTACCAGGTATCAGGTACCACATTATGTTAATAAATATCAAATGATTGGCGTTCTGGTTATAATTTATGTCGCCTACTATACACTATACAGCTGCGTGTTTTTGTCGTGGATATGGATACAAAAATGAAAATAATTTAAAAATGGCGTAATCATAGTGACGAATCTGGAACTGTTATCACAATACAATATAACGTCGCGCCACGCGCGATCTTTAGATCCGGATCGAACTTCAATCTACTTGGCGACTCTTTGTCAACATTCGCTAGACCTTTGTAATGTATGATGACAAGTGCTTCAAGAAGTATTTTTATTTCTATCCAACATATTTAAATGTAAGGACGATAAGAGCAATGTAATTTATTGATCTTCGAATTATGAATAATATTTATAATTTTACAACATACATTACTATGATAAAACAGTATGTCCCGTTGCCCTATAAATTACTAATTCTTGGTTGAATAAGTAAATGAAACTTCTGGTGTCTCCAAAAAATCGTGTGCATAATTTTGTGTATAAAAATCTCACAAAAAAGGTTTCTTAAATATTGTTGACATATTTTTAAGAAAAAAAAAAAATTTAAAAGCCGCTCCTTAAAAGATAATTATGAAAATATAAAAACGTATCATTTTTTAATTCTGATTAAAAGCCAGATACCAAAGAGAATGTCTTTTTAGTAGCTGATAATTACACCGTGGTTGCCTAAAGATCAAAAATAAATAAAAAAAGATAAATAGTATTTCACTGTAATTATTATTTAAATGTGGTCTTAAAAATCTGTATATTTTTACACAATATTAGAATTACATATTACTATTGAGGCATTCATACCTCAGATTATAAAAACAATCATCTGAGATGTTAACCATGAGTATTATGAAGTACTCTGAGACTGTTTAAATATGATTGTTTATTTTAGATAAATGGAGATAATGGACAAAAGACAACATGTCGGCAGATATTACAAGAGACAGTAAATGTAGCCAGTGGTTTGAAGAAACTAGGCGTAAAACGTGGCGACACTGTGGCTCTATGCAGCGAAAACAGAGATGAGTATCTGGCTGCAGCGTTGGCCTCCGTTTGTTGCGGGGCGACGCTTACAACAATAAATCTTGCTTATACGAAAGGTAGGAATATAAAGATATATAAAAGCCAAATATAAAGTACGTTATCGTTTTTACGAAGTTTGTTATCATAATGACAACATCCAAGTCTTAAGTGTTTTATGACATTTGCAAGGAGTAATCGTTGATTAAAAATTCTGATAATGTACAGTACCTAATTATTAATAAAAATACCTGTCATTAATCAATAATGATTATATTACAATTTGACCCCTCCATACTATTAAGTTTTTCTCTATTAACATAAAATTGTAATTGGTTATTTGTCTAAAAATCATACCACTTCTAACGAAATTTTCTCTTAATAATTTTTCCTACATAAAGCCATTGCTGTATTAAATGAGATAGATAAACTGGTGGATTAATTGACGTTTTTACAGAAGTCGCCGGTTGTCATACAAACTCCTCATGTGGAATTCTTATAAATAAAATTATTTCCTAAGCTAGATGTAAATATGTTATTATGTCTTTACGTACCTATACATTTTGTCGATTCTAATGTTAGATGAAATCGTAGAAGATGAAAGCGGAAGGGAGCCATTAGTAATTTCTCTATATATAGTAATCGAATGAAATAAAAACCGGTATTCCCCATGACGTGTATGACAAACCTCAACATGTTCATTCGACCATGTTGCACAAGTTGCATTAAGTCCCCAGCGGACGTGGTGGGATACATGCAGTCCGTGACCAGGCATTTTTGTGTTTCGATACCTATTTAATAATCTTGATGAATAGTTTTTCCAACATAAAATCATCGATAACTTTGGTCTGGATAAGTAGGTCAGATCAGGTTATAGTTGACCTTTTTATATTATACTTAGTCTCAGTAAATGTGTATACATACGCCTCTTTTCCAACATACATGATATCAGTTCAAAGAATTTATTCTCAAAAAGGTACAAATCAGTTACATGAGAACATTTTATTTAAAAATTATCTGAAACCAGTAAAGTAGTAAGACCTCACTTGGCATAAACAGAATTATATTTGTTAGTATTTATCTTTGATATATTGTAGTAATTTGTTTTTGTATATGCCAAGCGAGCCCGCGTTTTTTATGCATAAGGGTAACGCGTTGAAGAGTTGTGCTCCCTCAAAAGTGATATTCCGTTTTTCATAATTAGTCCGTGCTTTAGGAAGCACAAGCAAACTTGTTCGGCGAGTAGGTACTGCGCGCTGTATCAAGAGAATGTTTTTATAACAAATAAATTTAGATTAATTTTTATATTTATTTTTTTTAATATACCAGCGAGATCATATTTAATTCCCTAATGAGGAACTAAAACATTCATACGCTAAATATACACATATATATTAACTACATATATAGTAAATATATATTTAACTTTCAGAGGAAATTATTCACGTTACAACTATATCAAAACCAAATATTATAATTTGCTCTGAAGATGTTCTCAAGAGTAATCTTGCTGTCTTGAAATCGTTACCATCCGTGAAAACAATAATACAATTGAATGGAAAACCAATAGAAAGCGGTCTCTTAGCGTATGCTGATGTTAAGATTGAGACCGACATACAGTCTTATGAACCGGCCGATGTGCAAGGAGCGACTGACACATTATTGATACTCTACTCGTCAGGCACAACGGGATTGCCGAAGGGGGTTATGCTTACCCATGTAAACATGTTGTATTCTGCAATGGATTTTGAGTAATTATGTTTCTTTTTTCATCCTTTTTTTTTATAAATATAAACGGACGTTTGAACTGAATCACACCTGGTGGAAAGTGAAGATGAGTCCGACAATGAACCGCGTCAGCCCAACAAAAGTCTATTCACTCTTCTCTTAAATACTCCCAGGCCATAAGATCGCGGTAATATGGTCGCTGAAAGCATATTCCACTTTTTAGCTGTCAGCATGATGAATGTAAAAGCGAATCTTTTCGAGCAGATATAAGGAACATTCACCACATAGGGATGGTATCAGACACGGTGTCTAGTGGTTTATGATGAAATAGGTCTGGTGGTATCAAAGAATGTAGTTCCTCAGAACACTCTCCACTGTGGAACTGGTAAAAAACTGCGAGGCAGGCGACTCTACGTCGATGCTTGATGCTCTGCATTTTTATCTTAGTCAAGGAATCATCGCCAACAAGTCTACGATTAATCTGTAGAATAGTCTATATTACATAAACAATTTCCAGCAAGTCCCTATGGGAAACAATGCCGATGGTTTATGTTTAGCAGTACCCATATTGCGTTTATAAGATGAGGCAAAAGATATAACGAGATATAAATGGGAAAATAAAGTATAATTAATGCGGCGAAAATGTTTTTTTTTTTTTCGTTCTCTATCTTATGAGACCATTTTTTATTTGTCGATATGACTAAATATCACTTTTACGGAAGCTATTAGACAGTATACATTTAATAAGAATTAGAAAAACAAGGCTTAAAATTCAGGATGTGTTTAGGTACAAATATTAAATAATGTTCCAATGTAAGCATACTTTTTACTTTTCAGGTCTAATGATACGCCCGACAGAAGATATAAGACTATGTTGTCTATAGTCCCGTGGTATCACGCTTACGGACTCATATCGACTATTAATTATATATTAATGAGAAGAACTATAGTCTATTTCTCTGGATTTAATCCTCAAAAGTATTTGAGCTGTATTCAGGAATATAAGGTACATGATAATATATTATGTAATCTTTATGTATTTTTTGCATCGATATATAATTTTAATTCTTAAAGGCAACTTATTCCGAAGGGTTCTGCAATTAGCATTATATTGCGATGTATCTGGAAAAAACGTTGATTACATGCAATTTCCTTTTTTTTACCTCAATACATTAATATGAACAGGAGATATTGAGGTAAAAAAGAGTAAGTAAAATAAATGTAATCGGCATTTTTCTAAATACCTCTCATTACTTTCCGATTTCAGAACCCCTCGAAAAAAGATAACTTTAACTTAATAAGTCACTAGTTTTAATGTAAATTTTCTTCTTGTAGGTTAACATTCTGTTAGCCGTGCCGCCTATCGTCGTATTCCTAGCAAAAGCACCAATGGTTGCTGAATACGATTTATCATCAATAAATGCCGTATGGTGTGGTGCCGCTCCCCTCAGTGCAGAAACTATAAAAGAGGCTTTGACACGGTAATCAAACGGACGGTACACGGTACGGTTTTGGGAGTCGAAGCTGCTCGCGTCCGTAGGCTTTACCTTAGTTTCCCTACACGTGACTCCTGGGTGGTGCTAAACGAGCAGCAGCAAGGTGGTAGGGCGTCGGTGCCCGTCTGGATCGCGACCACAGTACATGGGTGTAAAGCCCGTCATAGTGACCAGTTTCGGCTTGTCGCGTTTCGGGATCAGCTTGTGTATATCCAGTAACTATATACCTAGAGACCTTCAGTCGGGGTATATGTGGGCCGACATGACGATGTAGACTATTAACGGATTTTCATCCTTTGATAGTCGCTTTCGTTTTTGGACTACATTGTACTTACCATCAGGTACTCTGTAGTCACTATGTCGAGCCAGTGTAAAAAAAAATCACTAACTCTTATTAATGAAATATACATTTTAATGCATAAATATATGAATAATATTTCTGTGTATTGTGTGGTATTTCTGTGTATGGCGGCTATATAAATACGCCATGAACTCGCAGCGTGAATTCACCCTATGAACTTCGTATGACGCGAAAGACTTCATACGTTTTGTTATTCACAATTCTGTTTCTTATTCACTTATTAGTGTACCACAGTCATAGATGACCTAGTATTCCTATGCTAATAAACTCTTTGATGTGACACATAAAATCTCGAGACGGAAAGAAGGAACAATCGTGAATGTTCACGGGTCGCGGCGTTAGATTGGAGTTACTATTAGGTAGATAGAACTATATATCAAAGTTCCATATAAACTATGTCAAAAAATCTATGTTTGCAAATAATATATCATTATAAAAAAACAAATAATGCAGGTGCTTAAAAGCAATGTTGAATGATGGGACCAAACTTTTGATTTATCATTAAGCTGTTTCCACATTATCGATACACTGCAATTTTAATGGAGCTAATAAGTTTAATATGTAACTTACCAAATAATAGGTAAAAAAGTTTTAAAAATTAAGGATCAATAGACATAGTTGAGCTTAAAGTAACGTAAATTAAAGTGTAATGATGTATTATTATTGTAGTATGCCTAATTGTATTGGAATATTCCAAGCCTACGGCATGACAGAGACGTCTTTAGCGGCCACTAGAGATTCGGATGATATAAGTGTAGCCCGAAAACCGGGGTGTGGGGGTTACCCGATTCCTGGAGTAAAAGCGAAGGTGAATAAAGTATTATACCTACTTATGAAACGCATCGACAGAATCAAATGTGGTATTTCAGAAACTTGCAATATTCTTAAATTACCTATTCCATTATATTTGTGCTCATTGTGGAGATAGCACTTATGTAACTATTGAAATTTCAGCCAATATGGTATGTTGTTAATTAATTACATTTTCCAGAAACCTATGTATGTAAAAAGCTTTTTTTTTTTAATGTTGGCCGCAAGCAACACTAATAGCAAAGAGCCATGTTTAATATATCAATAAAATCATAAACTACTACTTAATAACAAGAAGTTATTTATATTTGATGTGTTATTAATTATAATTCAAAGAAAATATGAATATTACATTATTAACTAATTTTAGGTTATTGACATAACAACAGGACAAAAACTAGGGCCAAATCAAGAGGGAGAAATTTGTCTGAAGGGACCAATAATTATGAAGGGTTATTCTGGTAACGAAGCACAGTCACGAGATATGATCGACGAGGAAGGATATCTCAAAACTGGGGACATTGGATATTACGATTCTGATGGTGCCTTCTTTGTAGTAGATCGGTTAAAGGAAATTATTAAATATAAAGGGTACCAGGTGAGGAAATCATATTATTTATTTATATATAATTTTTATGACAGCACACTAACAAAATGCTTACTTACCCGTATAAAAACTAATAAAAAAAGTTATAGTATTTTGTTTTAAGAAATATTATAAATTAATTTTGATTTAGTAGGTGAGGTTAGGTTAATTAAATCCTTAATGGCTTAATAATCTAAAAAAAATACTTTTATGATTTAAATATTTTCACGTGATGAAAAAAGTGCAGTTAAAACTTTATGGTAGATCCCACGACATGGTTAATCATTTTTCTTGCCATGAGTCATTTTGCTGACTGTTTTTAAGGGGTTTTTATGACTTACTAGCGCACCATAATCTTATGGTAAAACACTGTTACTAGCATAACAAAAGGGGCCATTGGTCTGAAACAGATACCAGGTCTTATTGCACTAATAAAAAACTTGCTGACTCAGTAATAAATATATTTTTGAATGATAATACATAGGTAGCTCCAGCTGCAGTTGAGCGGGTGATCCTCCAGCACGGTGGCGTCGCAGAATGCGGCGTAGTGGGCGCACCCGACGAGACGGCGGGTGAGTTGCCCACAGCCTTCGTCGTGCCTAAGCCCGGCGCCAACTTGACCGCTGAAGAATTATTACGCTTCACTAACGATAAAGTAAGTAAACGCGTTATAATTTTCTAAGAACTTTTACGTTCCGAGTGTAGAAGTTTGTTTTTGTAAGCGCTTATGATACTCATCTTACAACTGAACGTGCGTGTGCGCGCTCAGAAGTAATTAGTGCGTAAAAGAGCATAATTAGCTTGTTGTCCTTCAGCAGCCATTTACAATACACTAATGTGAAACAATATAACTATGCTTCGACTCAATATAGTGTTCCAATTCAATGATGATGACAAGTTAAGTCAGAATCACTAACGTTAGGGTTAAAAAATGTCGGAGATCATTTCTCCGTCACGTGGATTCAGGGCAATGGCGTGCATACCATAGATGCATAAAAAGCATTATCTTCTTTTACCCTGATATTACATAAATATATTGATTTAAAATCGAATAATTACCAGAATAGAAGTGTCAGCAACCAGATTAGATCATATTTTAAATCAATATAGGTATTAAATGTCCAAGAATAACAAAAAATGTTCTTTTATGCTTCTATGGTATGCATGCTGTTCAGGTTCAGATGATTTCCTAACATTAAAATATATATTTATAATGCATATATACATAAATATGGTAAAAAGGTTTTCTTTTCAGTTATCAAAAAATTCAAGACTTCGTGGCGGCATTATATTTTTGGATAATATACCAAAGAATCCTTCCGGGAAGATACTACGGCGTGAGCTCAAACAGAAACTTCAAACTAGGAATAAGAGTAAATTGTAATGATTACCATTTAACTACTTCTTTTTAGTTTGTTGTATGTATGTAAATGTCATTAATTGGAATTGGTTTTTTGAGAAATAAAATGTTTTTGATGGTTACAGATGTTTTGTTAATTTTAACGACTTGTGTGTGTTAACAAGAGATTCTTAGGTTCTCCGATCGATACTATATTCTGAGGAATTTAGAAATCATATGTAGTTTACTAATTTTTTTAACTGCAACACCTTTTACTAATATGAATCAGATTTTACTGTAAAATAACTAGTAAACTTTTGTCCTTTTTCTCGGAATATAATGGCGGTTTCAGGACAACATAAAATAATTTACCAAACGAATACGTTGTCGTAAGTGTTCATGCAAGTGTATCAAATTTGCAATGCCTAATGTACGACAGCTCAGTACAAACATAATACTTAATACAGAAAATGTTGATATAGTAGAGTCCACAGTGTTTCTGGGAGTGACTTTGGACTCAAAATTACAGCGGGGTGCACACATTACACGTCTTGTAGGGAAAGATAGCTCGGCTGCTTATGCAGTCAGTAAAATCAGGCGACTCACAGATATTGAAACAGCTCGATTAGTTTATTTTAGTTATTTTCACAGCGTTATGTCTTATGGTATTTTACTGTGGGATAATGTTGCTGATTTAAAACCAATGTTCATTTTGTAAAAGAGGGCTGTTCGTGCTATTTATAATTTAAGGACTAGATTCTCGCTTAGAAAACGTTTTAATGACTTCGGTATTTTAACAGTTCTATCGCAATATATTTACGCTTGTAATATATACATACGACAAAATCTGCATCTATTTTTGGCGAGTAGTGACGTTCATAATATTAATACTAGAAATAAACACAAATTAGTGTTACCTAATTTTCGGCTTAAAAAGGTTCATGGTTCCTACATGGGGCTCGGTATTCGCGTATACAATACAATACCTAAAGACATCTTGGAGTTACCACTATTGAAATTAAAAAAAAAACTATTAAAACTAAATTGCTGGGAAAGGGTTATTATTCCATTAATGACTGTTTGAATGATAAAAGTGCGTGGTCTTAATATATGCAATTGTTCTCGCGGGGCATTCAATCCTTTATATATTATACCTGTTATTGTACCTCATTCTGTTAAAAGGAGCAACTACCAGAGTTTCTTGCCGGCTCTTCTTGGTAGATTCTGCTTTCCGAACCGGTGGTAGATCCACTTTGTTTTTTTGACGATTCACATGTGCTTGGAAGTAGGCCTATTTGAATAAAGTTGTATTTCATTTCATTTCAAGAGATTTCATTTCATTAATATAATTAGTTCTGCAATTAGTTATGCACGCATGGCTTCACAAAATCTGACCTGTGAATGCGTTCTAGTCATTTTCTTTCCGCTCTACGTCAAAACATTTTTATTTTTCATAAATAATTGGGTGACGAACAATTTCACAATAGCTTCCGAGCTAAAGAACGCGAGATATTCGCAAAAACTTATTATTGCGACCGTTGACATTTAATATTTTTTTAAGCCGAGAAATATTAAGTGGATTTTTCCAATTATCATTTTATAAAGAAATATACTAAAATTCAGCCGATAGAATTGTTCCGTCGGTGAAACCTAAAATGACTGGACTATATGGAAAAATCCTAAATTACAAAAAATATAACAAAACTTTTGTGCTTTTCATCTGAAAATAAATTACATGACGTTAAAATTTTGATGAGGCTTGAACTTTTTACGAAAATATAGAAAATTGATCAACATTCTTTGTACAGGACTTTCCTTATTTAATTAAATTAACGAATGAAATATAACTATATTCAAATAGGCCTACTTCCAAGCACTTTCGAATCCTCAAAACAAAAGATGTAAATGAATCTAACATCGATTCAGAAAGTAGAGTCTACCGAGAAGAATCGACAAGAAACTCTGGTAGTTGCTATTTTCCACATATGCCACATGTCCTGTGAGAAAAGTTGTATACATTAAGAATACGCACATTCATCATTTAAACAGTAATTAACGGAAAAATATCGCTTATTTAGCTATTTAGGTTTATTAGTTTTATTAAATTTCAATGGTTATAATTCTGAGATGTCTTTAGGTATTGTATTGTATAGGTGAATACCGAGCCCCATATAAGAACCATAAACTTTTTTAAGCCGGTAATTAGGTAACGCTAATTTGTATTTATTTCTAGTGATGATGATGATGATGTCCTGGCCGGTTTCGGCCACGGCGACTGTTTCAACACCGATTAAGAAATTCGAGGTCCAGTTTTCGGAAACAGTCAATTGCGCAGGAGATATTTAAGTGCATAATTGGACGCGCATCCAGAAAAGCACTCTCTCGTCCGAGCTCCCTCAGGCCCGATGGAAAGGAGAACCAGTACGATCGGGAGGGAGCGGGATGCAGGTTTGGTCGAGTTTTCCTTCTCTGAACACCTGGTTGAATTGCGGTGTTAAAGAGATACCTTAGTCGCCTCTTACGACACCTCAGCAAGAAGAGGGGGGTGCTATTCTATTCTGCCGGCAGCCACCACGGCTTATTTCTAGTATTAACACTATGAACACCACTACTCAATAAAAATAGATACAGATTTTGTCATATTTTCATAATACAGGCATAAAATAATATACTGCGATTGAATTGTGAAAATACCGTAGTTATTAAAACGCTCTTTAAGCGAAACTCTAGGCCTTACATTATAAATAGCACGAACAGCCCTCTTTTGCAAAATGAACATTGGTTTCAAATCAGCAACATTATCCCACAGTAATGTACCATAAAACATAACACTGTGAAAATTACTAAAATAAATTAATCGAGTTGTTTCACTATCTGTGAAACATTTTTTTTACATTATCAGTTTGTATGGAACCCTCGTTTTGAGAGTTCGACTCGCACTTAGCTATAAAATATATGGAAAAACCAGCTTTTCTAACTCAACGTAGATGAGTAAATATGTATCTATTGTAGGTATGTGTCCCTTGTAAATTGACTTCACTTTTGAACTAACAATTATGCATAGATACTGTCTTAATTGCAAAGCAGAAAATTAATCATCTATTTAACTTTAATATTGTATAAGGGGGTATTCTGGTCTAGAAAATTGAAAAAATCAATATTTTTTTTTGCCATATTTTCAAAGCTTACACTTTCAAAAATATGCTCTTAAAAGGATTTTTCAAATATCGAATTATTTTGAGAGATACAGTGGATTTTGTGACGCGGCACTTAAACCGGCCGAGCGGAGTGATCACACAATGAATGGCAGATGTTTTCCAGGAATTCTTTTGTATCCGACTTGAGCTCGTTATATACCCTTTTAAGTTTTTATATATACCTGACTACCAGTACGTACCCAATATACCTCAATTCATTGATATGGACTTTTGCTCCAAAGCATATTCACGCTGGAACCCAAACTATCGAAATTGCAAATCATTTAGCCGTTGCTATTTTTAATGAAGGCTTTTTAAATATTTTAAATATAATGGCACTCATGGGCATCATCGTTGGTACTGAAGCTCACACATTTGCTGTTAGACGTAACGAGCAGAGGATTGATCGCTCTGAACTAAGAGCTTCTGCTGCTTCAAAAGCAGGCAGAACAGCTCGTTTAGAAGAAAGAAGATCACAAAATCTCGATTTTGAGAAAGAAGAAGGTCTAATGTATGGATATGGGATCGCCGATTAATCCAAAGTGAGTATTAAACATAATTATCTGAGTTATTTAACTGGAAATCTTTCTCAAACTTCAAACGCGTTTTTCTCAAAACTCCTTTTGTTGAGGTGGTTTACACGATATCTGAAGTTCTATCTGACCGATTCCTTTGAAATTTTGTGAGAATCTTTTTCATACATCTCTTTATCACTGGAGCTAAGGATTTTGAAAAATTTTAATTTGAAGTATTTTTAAAAAAATCGTAAAGGTCGAAAAACAGGGGTAAAAAAAATTTTCTTTTCAAGTAGACGCCATTTTGTGAGTTTTTTTTCCGGCCGAAGTTCAAGATGTAGCGACATCTTTACTAATTAAGAATTTTTTTTGTTTGTTCGATTTAGATCACTACAAGGGTTGGAATCATGTCAACCAGGGAGCACTGTTTGACTAGCAACCCCCACTTCACCGACCTGTCAGTGGATGAATTTTTGACTTTTTTTTTTAAAAAAATTTATATACTTTAAAAATCAATAAATATTATATAAAAAAGTGGATAATAAAAATGTTTTTAATTTTTTTTATCCTAGTTTGTAAAATACTCAAAAAGTAGGGCTCTAGACCAGAATACCCCCTTAAAGATGCAGGTCAGAGTACTCTCTAGGATCTTTAATCATCTATTTTGACGTGCGCGATAATGATTGTCTTTCTTGCGCATACAACTCTTTGTATACGCCTCGAATTATACATATGTAGATTATTATCGCCGCACATTAACATGAAATACATATCAACTTCTTCATTTGAATATAATCAGTGTATCAGTTGTAACATTCGTGTTTTGGTGTTAAAACTAAATATTATATAACATTTTTATTAGGTACGTTTCATCTGTACAATAGGTTCCTATTGGGAACATAGATTTTAACAATATTATTATAACATTTTAATTTTAAGCAGTTTTTTTTTCATATATATATGCTAAGTATTGTAGATAAATACTATAATGAAAGCAAAGATAAGTAATAAAGTAGTGAGCGGTGGGCCATCGCTCATGGTGCCAGCACACCTGTCCCTAGGTCAGCATGTGATAGACAAATTAAGAGACAACATCCGGAGCGGCGACATGTTTGCCATGGTAAGTTTAATAACCTATATACTTTTTATTTACTAAAAATGTTTCAAAGGTAACACAATTGATTTTATCGAAGAGCAAAGTTAGATTTTACCCTAGTACATTATTTATAGAAATTAATACAATAAATACTGTTTAGGAATAAATTTGCTTTATACATAAAGATGATTGTGAATAACCTCAATCTCGTCTGATGGAAAGTAATATTGAGACATATTCGCTCAACTAATACCGATTCAGTCGATGCCTAAAGATTCACATGTCCTACGTTGCTGAAGATAATTCCACTGGTTCGCGTTACATACTAAAAAAAGAAGCGGCTAATTGCTTTATGCATTGAAAATATCATCCACATAAAAATGCAACCTAGCTTTGTATCTAGTTAATTATGGTAAAAAGATGAAAGTGGAATGACATCGTGCAGCTAAACCGCATACACTCCAGAGTTTAGCTTTACAAATCAAAAAGCGGGCAACTCTACGTCATTGTACATTTAATACCTTTGAATTTTAACACCACATACTATTTTATTAACACAAAAGTATAAATTACTCTTGTTTAGTGATGAAGCCGCATAAATATAACATATAACATATATAAAATGTTTCAGAATGTTTTTCCATTTTTATATTTAAAAAAGGCATGTGAGTCTAAATTACTTTATTTACCGTTATGTTAACGAATAGTTTTTTAATTTTTATTTATGAAACACAATCGCTTGCAAATGCACTCCATTCAATTCTTCACACTAATTTATCTTAGAATTAAAATGATCAATCAATATGCAATTTAGTAGCAAATAGGTTTTAAACTTCACTTTTTTTGATATACCCATTCATATAAAACAATATTTGTGAACAATTACACTCATTGATCAAGCCCCAAAGTAAGCTTGCGCTTGTGTTATGAGTACTAGACAATGATATATACTTAAATACATTTATACATCCACGACTCACGATAAATGAATCTATTCATCATAGAAGAGTTCGCCGCTACCGGGACTCGAAACCACGATAATCAGCGTTGCAGGAAGGCGTTATTACAATTGCTCTACCAGGCCGTTATCTGAGATAATGCGGACGGGTTAATTTTCCATCAGCCCTAACAAAGACGAAACTCCTAAGGTGCAAGATTGAGCTCTAGTTTTTGCATTTGTTTCTGTTTTCAAATGACCCATTTCATGGAGTTTTTAGTCAACGACTCTACCGGATCATTGAAAGAACAAGTTCTATGCAATTAAATTTGATATAAAATCGCACTCTGGCATTTGGTTTTAAAATATAATATTTGATAGCTTAGTTACTACGCATGTTTTTACTTTTCAACAGTTCTGCTTGTATATCATTGTGAAATATCTTTTTCTAGTACCGAACATACAAAAAACCCTAAATCTTTGACAAAGAGCTCTCAAATTATGTCTCAGTCGACAATATAATGTCTCAAAATCAAAATTAAAAAAAGTATATATTATGAAATATACACTTCCTATAACATTTCAGATAAACTACGACACCGGACACAAAATAACATACAAACAATTATTACAAGAGATAGTCAGTGTTGCGACAGGCTTAAAAATAATGGGAACAAAAAAAGGTGACGTTATCGGCATTTGTAGTGAAAACATTAACGAATATATTACAGCTGTTCTTGCAATTATTTGTTGCGGTGCCACCGTTACGACAGCCAATATAATGTATTCTGAAGGTAACCAAACGATACTGTATGATATTTACTTTTTAAATTAGTAAGATCGCATCGAAATCATGTTAACGCATTTATGGTAAAAGTCCATATTATGAGACACTGCCCCTATTTATGATACACATTGTGAATATAATAATTTATAAAAAGAATACCAAATTATACTTAAAAAAAAAAACACATAATTTTATCGTTTTTGAAAGAAATTAACAAGTCTAATTGTTAATTATTACTTGTATGTTTTAAAATTTTTTATAAAAGTATGAGATTTGTTGTTGGCATTCAAAACCGTGGCTTAAAAGAGTTGAACGATAACCACTGTACAGTTTTTTACTTGGATGAAATTATATATTTTATTATATTTATATACATAATGTAAGTGTAATCTAAAAGCTTATAAATTATAGATATTGTATGTTATTTGCATTTATGTTAATTTATAGCAATATTATCTTATTTTTGAGTGTCTCACAATACCGACGTTTGTTAACGTAGACGTACCGGTATATGGAACACTTTACACCGCGTGTATCACTCAATACGGACATCAAGTCTTATGATTGTCCCCCATTAATGAGACAGTGTACTGTTATGTGTTTTTAATTAAAATATCAATAATTTTTAGTATTAAAAAAGTAAAATTATTAAATATAACAAATTATTTTTCAGCATAACTTCAAATAGTTATTTCTGAGTAAGTATTTTCAATTTAATTAAGTTAATTTCAAAATCTAACCTAAAATCAAAACATTAATTTTGCAAGTTTTTTTTTTTAATTTTTTATTTGAATTTATTGAAATATTTAAAATGAGTTTTTTTATACTTTTATTAATTTGTGAAATATTTTAGGTTACGTGTCAACAGTGAACAATAAAAAAAAATAGAAAATCGGAGTAATGGGGAAACAACAGCTGTCTCAATCAGCAAAAAAGAAAGTGTTGTGTTCAAAAGTGATTGATAAAAGACTTAAACATGACCAAATAGATGTAGAAAATGCTTTTAAAGCAATAAAAGATACTGGGTCATCATTACGGAGAGCAGCCGTTGCCTTCAGAGTACCTGTGGCTACTCTAGGCAGGAAAAACAGTATTGGGCTAGATGAGATAAAACAAAATCAGAACCAGAAACAGTCTTATCGTCTCAGGAAGAAGATGATATTGTCAAATGGGTGCTGGACAGGGCTGCAATGGGAGCACCTGTAACAAAAACTGAGTTATTGGATTGTGTTCAAAAATATGTCTAAAAATTAGCTGTAAAAACTCCGTTTACAGATAGTCGTCCTAGTCGCCACTGGTATGAAGGGTTTAGAAAACGTCATTCAGAATTAGCTATAAGGAATCCCCAACATTTGAGTGTTAGAAGAGCAGCTGTCACTTGTGAAGAATTGCAAGAGTGGTTTAAAAAGTCTGGAGCGTATTTTGAAAGTAAATATGTATTTAATATTTCTCCTACAAGAATTTTTAACTGTGATGAAAGCAGCTTACTTCTCTGTCCTGAAGCAAAGAGTGTGTTGGCAGAAAAAGGATCACCATTCCACCGCAAAACCACTAGACATCGTGCGGGATACCATCCGTATGTGGTGGATGTTCCTTATCAGCACGAAAAAATTCGCTTCTACATTCATCATGCGAACGGCTAAAGAGCGGAATATGCTTCCAGAGGCCGTATTTCCGCGATCTTATGACTTGGGAGTCTTTAAGAGAAGAGTGAATAGGCATTTGCTGGGCGAACGCGGTTCATCGTCGGACTCATCTTCACCTTGCACCAGGTGTGACTGAGGTCAACCGTTCGCCTATAAGTAATAAAAAAAGTTATAAAGAGAACAGAAAAAACTGATGGACAAAGTAAAAGAACTGCAGAAGAAAATTAAAGAAGAAAAGTGAATTAAATATTTTTATAATTTTCATTTATTTGTCATTTAATTTAGTAAAGACTAATTATTTGTTATTTCAGATTCAAGTTCCAGTTCAGATCTATTTTATAAGTATTGTGATTTAAAATTAATAAATAGTTATTTTAAAATGAGTTTTATTGATTTCTAAACTGTCTCAAAAATAGGGACTTACATCATAAGACATTGGGACCATATACTTTTTAAGTGTCTCATAAATAGGGTCATATAGTTTCCTTTCATAACAGGCTGTTAATATTATTTCTACAAATAAACATTCATTCAAAACTAGCTATATTAATTAAATAATCATAAGACAATTGTATGATACGACTTAAATAGTATTTTTGACTTAAACAGATTATATAATAGCGGTAATGTACGACCAACCTGAAAATGTGTCTCATAATAGGGACTTTTACCTTACATGAAGTCAAGTATAATATGATTCATCTCGATCTATTGCGTTTTAAGATCATTGCAATGTAGATCTATGTATATCCAAATATTTTTAAATACGATTTCACACATCCAACGCAATTTCAAAGCCGCATCCAATCGCCATTGGCACATCCCTACATTGTAAAGTTTCTAGAACCACGACAATGCAGCTGTATTCTAGAACTTTTTACCCCGCTCTTTATGCCAGGTATAGTTTTTCTTCAGAACTATGGCATAGGGTTCTGCAAGAAAGCTGTAAATAACATCCGTCCAAGAGGACGGCGAAGCAAAAATGACGCTCCTTATGTCTCAACTTATAGTTTTCTCTAGGCGACGGTAATTACTTACCATCTGGGAAACCGTCGAACTCTTTTCCAACAAAAGTTAAAATAAAATACTCATTAGCATAATTCCAAATCAAATATATAAGCTTATACATATATGTATTAAGGGTATTTTTACTTTATTATTAGGTACTAAAATACACTACGACATACATCCATAACTCACTCCAAAGTAACTTCTTCAAGATAGAAAAGTTGCCTGTACCGATTTGAGCCCAGTACCTTCAGCGTTACAGACAGTGTCATTACTCGTTACCATTCATTAATTAAGTTAGGCTGGCGATTTTACTATCACGAATGGGTAAACGATGCCAATACATCTGTTGTTACACTTTTATATAAACAACTTACCATCAGATTGGACAGCGTGGCGTGAAGTTACTTGGCGTGGCTCATCATACACACCATAAGTACTGGGTGTGGGCAGGCATCGTGATATTTAGCAAACCTTTCAAACTTTACGCCATTCTGTTTCAGATACACTACTCAAATTGGGGTAGTAACTGATTGGCATAACTGAGTCCTGATCACATTACGCAATCAAGTGCAAAGACTACCATAGTGACTCGCTTCGAAATCAGCTTGTGTACATCCAGTTGTTTATATATTTATAAAGGCCTTTTGTCGTGATTGGTATAATAGGTCGGGATAACGACGCTAACTGTCAATGAATTCCCGTCCTTTAGTAGTCGCTGTCGTTTTTTTTTATTGACTCGACATAGTAACTGCACCATACCTGATGGTAAACATGGTGCAATCTAAAAAACGCCAACGACTATCAACAAGAAAGGACAACTCATCGGTAGTCGCAGCGATCATGTCGGCCTGCACAAATATCTCTTCACGCTACGCTTAAAGAATCCCATATTATAGGATGGTGGGAACACGACCGCAGGAAGATCATTCCACATCCCAACGACACGGCAAAAGAAGGAGTTAGAGAACTTCTTAGTCCTTAGCCGGGATGTGAGATACCATATAGCTGTGACTCCGCAAACCAGCGCGCGTGGTTCTATTCAGGAAGGGAGAGGATGGAACAAGGTTAAACAACTCTTCAGAACACTCGCCATGATATAGACGGTAAAAAACGCTCAGTGAGGCAACATCTCTGCGCAACTGAAGCGGTACAAGATGCTTGGTCACATCAGGGTCATTCACAATGCGGACAGCCCTCCGCTGCAAACTATCCAGGGCGTCAAGTAAATACTGAGCAGAACCATCCCAAAGATGCGAACAATATTCTATGCAAGGCCTGACCTGTGCCTTATAAAGACGTTTGTTCGTTCGTGTCGTTTTTAGACTACAACGAACTATCCACCAGGTGCGGTGTAGTCACTTTGTTAAGTTAATATTTTTCTTACAGAGGAAATAAGAAATGTTTTAAATATATCACAGCCGAATATTATACTATGTTCTGAAGTAAGTCTCAAGCGGAATATTAATATTTTTAAATCAATACCGTTTATCAATAAAATTATACAATTAAATGGGTCTCTTGTGGATGAAGACATTATACCATACAAAGATGTCATGGCATCCGCAGACATGTGGACGTTCGAACCTACAGAGGTAGAAGGATGGAGAGATATCGTGTTTATCTTGTTCTCTTCGGGCACTACTGGCATGCCAAAAGGAGTTATGCTCACTCATCTTAACGTGCTATACGCAATGGAGTGCTTTAAGTACGTATCGTCTTCTTTAATTAAGTATAATATCGAGGGGTGAAAGACTATTTGAATTAAGCGACATTACTATATCACCAAAAAATGTCGTTTAAACCAAATAGCCTTTCACCCCTCGATATAATTATGATTGCTTTCGGTTGTTTGTTTAATCCTTATATTTTTCTATTTCTAGTACATTTCTCCCAAGAGTGGCTTACCGCGACGCGAATTTAAATAAGACGAGTCATTGTAACACTAAACTATAAAACATAGATCCCCAAACTTTTTTGTCTCGCAACCCGCTTACCTTGTTTTTTAGTTTTAGGTAGTGTAAAACTGTCAGGAATTAAATCATCAAGTCACTGAATGTAATGTCGGGTTATAGACAACATTTGATCGAGTCTAATCAAATCGTTCGAATTGTTATCCGAATCAGATCGATCGGGCCAAGTCTGATCACATCAGCACATACAGGATTGTGTTATGGATGATCTTGCAAATAACAGCATATAAAATTTCGCGTTTTATACTCATTATAAATATTTCAACGGGTCATAATTAAAGTAAGTTATTTCAAGTTCCGTTAAAGTATTTATAATGAATCTGCAAATATCGGTTTCGGCCGAGTTTCGGCCAAAAATCAAGTTTCGGGGGCAGTTTCGGTTTCGGCCAAAATTGGCCGAAACTTTTGCCGAAACCGAATCTGATTTCGGTAGTTGTTGTACATGCTTGCCTAGCTTCGTTTCTGACTGATTTGATTACATGTAAGTTTTTGTTTCATTTTTTTACTTGACCACGTTGACTTTTATACTTGACCACGTGAGTTTCGGTTTCGGTTTCGGCCGAAACTGAAGCCACGGCCGAAATTTCGGTTTCGGTTTCGGCCGGAAAACCAGTTTCGGTCGGACTCTAGATAATATTGATCTCAAATACAAATAGCTTTATTAATAAGTAATATTTTCTTTAGACAATCCTAGCTATTGCGGCACTATACAATAGCGGTATTTTTCGCGTCGTCCTATTATTAGTCTCTATGATGTGATAAAAATCATGACCAACTTAAATTAAATCTACTATCGTGGATCCCCGGTTGCCTCTAATCAACCGCCATTTTTTTCAAGTGGAGGGTTTCAAGCCTTCTTTGATCCCTGGGGGTCGATATATACCTCTTTGAGAATCAATCTATATAGAGGAGGACGCTGTGCCGCTCGGGGTAGCGAGAATCGTACTCCTGGTGGGAAGTTTAAAAATACGACCAAAGTCCATAGAAAAGATTTTGTTCGAGTGGGCTCAGTGAGTCTCTTCATAAAACTACTCTAAAATAGTAGTATAAGTATCTATATTATAAAACAGTATCTGTAATTTCCAGCACTGGATATACGGCGGAAGTATATAAAAAAATTCTTACCGTATTGCCTTTGTATCACGCATATGGACTTAATTTGACCATCCAGTACCTTCTTCGCAAGAAACTCATTGTTTACATGGTAGGATTTCAACCCGAAAAGTATTTAAAAGCTATTGAAGAACATAAGGTAATTTTGTTTTTAATTTTGATTTTGACTCTATAACAATAAGTCTGAGATGAGAATGAAACTGTTTAGTGCACAATAGAACCTACAGTAATGTGCTTGTAGATATAAGAATCAAAGAGCGTTGTAATGTAATGTATTATAATGTACATATATCTTTATCTAAAACATTCTCAGATAGACGGTAGGAAGTTCTCAGTGTGGGAATGATGAGATTTTATTGTTTAATCTTATAACATTTTTTTTTTGTTTTACTCAGATACAAGTTCTCTTAACTGTACCACCAATTATCATATTTCTTGTAAAGTCACCGATTGTGACCCAGTATGACACATCGTCTGTAAATGCTATGTGGTGTGGCGCAGCACCTCTAACTTCAGAAATTACGAAAGAGGCTCTACAACGGTAATATATTATGTAATATTAAAAGTAGTTCATTAAAATAAACATTTTATCGTAAAATATTATAATATTAGCCTAAGCGATTACTTTACTAGTAACTATAAGCACTCGCAGAGATCGTAATCAAAATTGCATAGAGATTGGGTGCTGTACGAGGATTTTATAAAAATCTGCTGAAGTGTACTGTCTATGTCTTATAGCATGTAGCGTAATGATTTATATATGACAAACATAAATTGTCAAAATTGCATAGAGATTGGGTGCTGTACGAGGATTTTATAAAAATCTGCTGAAGTGTACTGTCTATGTCTTATAGCATGTAGCGTAATGATTTATATATGACAAACATAAATTGTAATACAGTTACGGAAAAATAATAGAATAAAAATATATTTTATTATATAATTATTTTTTAGCTTTTTATTTATTTGATAACGTTTTTTTAATACGATATATACTTTTCACATAACGCAATCTCTTTGACTTGTACAGTTTTTACCTTGCTATGTTGCTATTACCCCTAAGCTGTATCTACCTACTTATATCATTTTCCACAATGTTTAAATTGATAGAATGCCCAACTGCAAAGGAATATACCAAGGATACGGTTTGACAGAATGTACACTCGGAGTTATCAAAGATTATGAAGATAACAAAACTATACTAAAAACTGGTAGTTGCGGTTATCCTGTACCTGGTATAAAAATAAAGGTAAATATTTGGTGTAAAGGTTGCAAAAATATTTAATATTTGAGAATTTACATTAGCTTATAATTTATGCACGATATAGACAATTATCATTACGACGGGCTCTCAAGCAAACGTGGCGGTGCACTATAATTCAAAAAGGGTCAATTTTATTTAAAATTTCAATAACTTTTTATCTAGTGGGAATATTGATATGAAATTTCAAATGGAAGTACGGTGAAACTTGAACTCTAGATTTCTAGACTTATAGGTATCACACAGCTATGATTTTAATACGCGGTGTTTGTCTCGAGGTGCTCTTTTAATTGTGAGACAAATTGCTAATGATGATTGAACATAAAGGATTGTCACCTATCTACACCGTTTATTCTGAGAAATGAGGCGAGCGTGATCTGAATTTTAATTACACATGTATTTATCTGTAGAATTTCGAGCTGCAAAAGATACATAAGCGATTCTGGAAGATCCGAGAAATATATAAGGTGTACAGATAGAATTTGATCTTTTTCGAATGTGCTGGTAGGTTAACTAATCGATAATTTATATCCGGGAAGACCCAACCGCAAGACAGTTTTTGTTTAGAAGCGACACAAGCGATTTCTCCAAGTAACCGAATAAAACTTTGGCGAATATACTGAAATAATGAGACAACTGTGACTTGACATGGTTTCTAAGTGTGAATATTTCGATTGTTTTTTGCGAACTCTCTGGGATTGGATTTTGAAGACTGGACTTTTGGCGACACAATATCGGGAACTTTCATCGACTGAATTTCTGCAATCTACGGCGATTGCACATCAAGGTCATTCGATGACTGCGCTACGAGACGTTTCTGTGACTATGTACTAATAATATGGTACACTCTTTTAAATTATTAAATAGATTTTATGTCAACACCGGTTTTTTATTATCCTACGCTATTAATAGTGTTAGTATATTTTATAATATTTAAATGTAATATTTAAAGAAGTCAATAAAAAATATTTATATAACATGAATGAATCTTTACAAGTATAAATAATGTTTAAAAAAAATAGGGTTAATTAGCCATATTGACAAAATTTATAAAACAAAATAATACTTTTTTTTTAATCTCTACCAAGTTTATAACCAAATACAGCAAATGCACTGTAAAGCGTTAATCCTATAGGTATCCTAATGTAATCCTATACATACCAACTTATTTAGTATTAAGTCAATATTTATAGCGTAATCAAGTAATCATGATAATGAAAATCTCATCTTTATAGGTTGTCGATATAAAGACCAGACAAAAATTAGGAGCATATGAAAGTGGTGAAGTTTGCATTAAGGGTCCTGTAGTAATGAAAGGTTACGTGAAAAATGAATTGGCCACACTTGAAATCATAGACCAAGAAGGATATCTAAAGACTGGCGATATCGGTTATTACGAAGATGACGGGCGTTTTTATATAGTCGACCGTTTGAAAGAGCTCATAAAATACAAAGGAACTCAGGTTATGTACATGTTTGATCACAGTTATTTTGTATATCAAAATTACCAAAACTATGAGGCATCTCTATTGTGTCTGATGTGGTGGGTAGTGGTAGTGGTTTATGTAAATCAAATAAACCTTAGACCGAATGAAATATTTTTAGTTTTGTGATTTCACTCTTTGTTTGTATCTTATGTGAGTGATAATGAATAAAAAGACTATTTCAATTTTGGGATGTTCACGTTTTAATATAGGTGTACTTTAATCGAAACACTTGAAAATTTTGCCAAAATTATATGTAATGTTGACTACACGTTCTTTTTTATATTTTCTCAATAACTTGTCTTATTAACTATCTGTATTATTATTTTGTAAAGTCTTTGCCATACTATCCAGTTTTCTGACTATAATAAATATGTAACTACATAATTATTATTGTTATTCCTTTAGGTAGCACCCGCTGTTATAGAGCAAGTACTATTTGAGCATAACGGAGTAGCAGATTGTGGCGTCGTCGGCAGGCCTGATGAGCTGGCTGGGGAACTGCCGGTCGCCTTCGTTGTCATCAAGCCTACTGTCAAATTAACCGAATCTGAGTTGTTACACTACACTGATCAACGGGTCGGTAAAAGTTACCTATAGTTTTCAACATCACCATGATCTCAGTTGCTGTCCCTCTTCTTTTTTTTTTTCAAATATTTAATTTAATTCTATTTTTTTGACTGGTTATTTCGTTTGAGTTGATAGGATTTGATTTATTTCTATTCCAACTTTACCTGTAACATCTTACTATCAAAAATTTTGAGTACATCTTCAAAGTTATTTTTAAACAGCATTTTGCTTAAGAGAGATTACTAATTTTTCAATGTATAAATTTAGATAGATATAGTTATATATATAAACTCTGTACTCTGTGGGCGTAGCGATGAATAAGTTTGACCTTTTATATTTTACCTTTTACGAAAAATTACGTCTCAGCGCTTTTAATACAGATAAATGTGTTTCCTTTTTTTTCAGTTGTCACATATATCAAGACTTCGTGGGGGTATAATATTCGTAGATACAATTCCAAGAAGTCCGTCCGGAAAAGTATTACGTAAAATTCTAAAAGATACATTTAAAAAATGAGACCGTAATCGTGTATTGTTTTATCATTAATTACTACCATTATACCCAATTATCCCGAGATTCATTAAATTCATAGATTAAATCTAAAAATATCGATTATGATTCACTTTTTTAAAACGTGATCACACTTTATTATTCTTACTGTATTCTTAGGAAAGCTTACAAACACTATACATACGATTATATTCATATTCCATTCAGTGTGGACTAAACTTTCAAATCATTATATCAGATAACAGGCTTTGTTTTCATCAGCCATGGGCTATATATGTAATTTCAATAATACAATTTATATACATACCTATACAGTTTTTTTAAGCAGGACAGTTTAGAGAATTTCTAACGTACAAGAGATTCGACGATATGGCCTTAGGTAGCTTTAACTCTTTTGTTTCAAAATGAAATTCGTATTATTAAAGTTTTGGTCAATCGTAAACTTTCGACAAAAAGTTGCAAAATTGATCCATGTTTTTTTACAGTAATGAACTCTGTTTCATGCGAAGATCGTTATCTTGTATGGCATAAAAAAATCTGTACAGATGAAGTTTGTCAAAACTGACTTTTTTCATACATTTCCTATATAAATCGTCACATCTTGCATAATGGGTAGGTACTGTAATTTTCGCTAATTACAGTAATGGTCACCAGTTTATAAAATTATAATTACAAAAAGAAAGAAGAAAAACGAGTCCTTTTTTTTCTAATTAGCATTAAGTGATTAAAAGAATATTGTAAGAAGTGCGTATTGTTTTAGTTCATGCTTTTCGGTTAAGTTTATTGTATCTAAATTAAAATATATGATAGATGTTTTTGGTATTTCGGTAATCTATTATAAACTTCATAATGATCGTCAGTTACCTAATTACACATATTGATTAATGTAATAAAAAATTATGACCAAGTACTTGCTTTACATCGAAACCTTTAAGAAATCTATAATTCGATTTTATCAACCATATATTTAATCCAAATGCTTGTGATTTACAGTATATCTTTATTTCTATGAATATTTATTGTTATGTAGCTAACTTGCACTGTTAATATGTTAATCTTTATTAAATGGCAAAATAATTGTCAATCATACAAAAAAAAATAAACAAAATTTTTCATACATAATTATTTTAATCACTGACATCTAGTGAGGTAAAGACAGATTAGTTGTTCATTAATTTTATGAGTATAACTTGATAAACTGACGACCATAATTGTTTTACGAGAAAATTACAGTAATTAATATACACAGATGGGCAAAATTTAATCAGATTAATAAAAATGATTAACGATTACATTTTACGTTTTTTACCATTAATATGACTGCATTTTGCTCATTTATGTTTTAAACACTACAAAATCCCAGATTGTATACACATTTATCATTTCTTAATGTTTTAAATTGATTTAATCATGATTACAGAGCAAGAAAATTAAAATTAGGACTACATTTTGTAATCATTCATCATTAATCAGATTACATTTTGCCCATCTCTGTCAGTATACAATATTTGGACATTTATATAGACAAGAAAGAAAAAAATTATTGCCGAATATGAAAAAATTCTACTCTTTAAAAATTTTTCATGCCATTCAAATAATGATTGTCAAATGAAACTAAATTCATTGTTGTATAAACATTTTTGACTATCCTTGTAGCTTTTTGTCGAAAGTTCAGGTTTGACTAAAAGTTTAATAATGCTAATTTTATTTTCAAACAAAAATATTTAAGCATTGCTATAACCGAATCTCTTGTAGTTTGGTCTCCATATTGCTCTAGTAAAAAAAAATTAATTCAGTATATTGGAAATTATTGCATATGAATCGATTACTAATAATAAGTCTCTCGGGGAAAATACTCCATAAAGCTATAATTGACTGCTCATACCTAAGTATAATAAGATAGCATCGCGGCATTGGCTACTTACCTACTACTACTTACTTATCTAACAATCAATTACGGCTAATCGTTCAACTCCCAACACACCGATCCGCTAAGGCCAGTATGTACAATTTATTAAAGTAAAACAAGCAACTATACTACATCTACTAACTATTATTTATAAGTGATTTCAAAAGATTATCCCGAATTACATGAATTTCCTCAACTAACATAAGATCTCATTTTATTCACACTTGGAATTTATCAGTTAAAGCTAGTAAGAAGTAAATACAGCGAATATTTTCAGAATTGTACTTTCTATCCACACCACCACCACCACCACCACACCACCAGTCCATATTATCACGGAGCCAAACACAAAATTGAGATCGCATATAGTTACGCTATATATGGTAGATATATATCACCAAACGCAAAATTGCTAAAAGATCGTGTATAGCCACTGCATGTAAGGTACATATATGTTATGTATTTAGAAACAACTCCAGTAATACACGCAATAAATTATTACATTGCAATTTTGTTACTAGAAAGAGAACTTTTAGGGTATTGTGCCCACATAACGTATATAATGTGGTATCTAGGATGAGCTCGTTACCAAGATCAATTTCGACAAGCATAGATGACGAAAATAACGCGTGAAACAATGCTTTATGCAATGCTTTTTATATATCTAAAGTAAATTTATTGCTAATTTGAGCTGACGGTGATGATGTTGATTATATATGTTTATTTTATGTATAGTTTTTACCAAAAAGAATACTGGGTTCACTTAATTTATTTTTTTACAAACTCATTCTGCAAATCTAATCTTTTCTATGCAGTAACTTATTAAGCCAAACGTTTTTTCCATCGTCCGAATTTTGTAAAAATTTGTTAAATATTCTTTAATGAAGTATTTTATCACTTTAACTACAATCTTAACCAACGTCATTTGGACCAAGGTCCATACAAAAATGCCCATGTGCTAACGTATGCCGGTTTCGGCGTGTAAGTGACATATCCAGTGGGCACGCACGCATAAACTGCTTCTTTGTAGTAGTGTAATAATTTGGCAATTAAATGGGAAGCGAATACTCTATAAACGCTCTATTACTGTGCCTATACTTCGCCAACCGCTTTTTAGGCTTTCCTTTGAGCAATATGCTTGCCAATTTAATTGAATTAAAAGATATAACTTATTCATACACTTTTTGTGGATCAGGTCTTTCATTTGCCGCTTCGTCTTGTCAAAATTTCGCCAACACCTCGAAAAACCCGGCGTAGTATGGGCAGTTTACGTTACGTGTTTCAGCGGAGTGAAGCGGTACAGTGGTCAGGAATAAAATGTGATAGGTTCTCGTCCGTTTGTAAATCTATGACGTAGGTATAGTTGATCGGTTTGGCGAAGAGCGCGGGATCTGCGTACCGGACGTCGCCGGGATACACGTATGATGTAGCCGCTCGTCCGCCACACTCGCAACACCCATCCGCGGACACCACACGTGGCACACGCGCCCATGCGTCGGTACCGGAGCCGGTTACACCATGTCAGGGTGTGGACACAACGGCCAAGGGGAGGAAGACAATGCACCCGATGAGTCGACGGCGCCGGTACGAGATAACTACAAACAAAAACCTGCGAGCAAATTAGTCCGTGTGTTGACAGTGTTAGCGTACCTGCTGTCTGTGTCCCTCGCCGCAATCCTGCTCTCTATTTACTACGTGTGCGTGTGGAAGTCACCGGTACTGCCGCCGCTCAACAGCACTCTACCGATCAGCATAAAACTCACGGGTAAACAGGATATACACTATATTATTCATTATTACATTCACATTATCATTGCACAATAGATACATACCTGCGATAGATATTTATCATATTGAAACAGTAGTTGTACTTCTTTGATACAATACATTTCAATATATTCTAATGTTTTTAAACTAGACTGAAAGATGTTTAAGTACTTTCTCCACGTTTTTATTGTAATATCCATTCTCCATCAGCTTATTATGATGAACATATATAAAATTTAAATTAATAGTGACTGTTTTCAGATTTTTATATTAATTTAATTATTGTCCCGTATTTTCATTTGGATAGCACGTGCGTTTAAACCCTCTAACCAGCTCTCTTTTGCCATTAGAGTAATTATATATTTACCATCTAAGATTTTGTCTATTTGGATAATTTATGGATACTGAGATTACAAACTAAAAATAAATCAAATTAAACTAACTCAGAAATAGCGTATTATTTTATTAGTCAAACATTTTTTAAATATCTTTTAGTAGCTCCATACGTGTAAATAAATAAATACAAAGAATTTTACCACTTCATTATATTAAATGCCATATAAGCGTATAATTGAACAATTTTAAAACAATAACTAAAAGTATATGCAGTCCAACAAACAGAACTCCAAGTATATGCAAACAAATGTACCGGGCTACTCAGAATTTTTTTTTGTCATGTTTGGAGCAAGGCCGGTTAGAATTTATTTTTTCTTTTGTTTTCTTTTCTCCTTTGTGGGAAATGTAAAGGCTTTCACGTCATATTATAATTTCTTATAAAAATAAGATGATTTAAAATATATAATATAAATGTTTCAAATTCAAATTTCCCTCCACATTTATTTACGAGCCAAATGTAAATATCATGTATCACTGAATAATGGATCTGTCTCGAGAGCAGTTTTGCGCTATGATATTTTATTATTTGAAATGTGGCCATAAACCGATAGAATAATTTGACTTCAAACTACATTTGTAAACGAAGGTCCGTCTATACCGATGGTGCAATTAAAGCAAGGTTCACTCAATTGAACCGATGAAGAAAGATGTCGCTTTTTAACAGCTGCTTCAGAGGGCGTGTTAGTAGTTAAAAAATTAATTTAAAAGAATAGACGAAACACATATAAGGATATACAGTACGCATTAAAGATTGAATGAGGAAGCGTTCACAAAATCTTACACAAGCTTCTTTGCGTAAGCAGGATGTCGCGCTTAGGTCGTACAACCTCACCCACGCTCTGAAATGGGTTCGTGAGGAATCTTGCCAAGATATGATAACCAATTTTGATGCGGGCTTGTCTCGGCGTGTTTACAAAATCGTGACAGGTGACGAATCATAAACGTATCAATACGATACAGAAACAAAGCGTCAATCAACAGTTTGGCTGTTTCAAAATAAACTGACGTCTACTAAAGTGAAGAGATCGAAAAGCGCAGGAAAGATTTTGGTTGCAAATTTTTAAGATATCCAAACCAAAAAATATCTATCCGGTACTTACAATTACCATATTAAGAAAGCATTAATGCCGATTTACACTGCTAAATGTTTGCCAGAAGTGTTCACTGCTATGAGTAGCAAGCGATCGAACTGGAATGTCGCTTCACCATAACAATGCACCCGCCCAATAAGCTTTCAAAGCCAGAGAGTTTCCGAACAGCACACCGGTCAAACTCCTAGGACATTTTGGGAGTGATTATAGTATAATCACTCCCATCTATAATCACTCCCATTATAATCATATATACTATAATGATATTATCATTCGGAATTGATGTCACATTCGATGGAATATGTGATAAAGTTCGAGTTTCGACTCGTTGCTAGCCCGGAACCTACTTACTATCTTGCCGAGTTTATCTTTTCACCGCTTTGGTCTAACCCAACCGGTGTGGACGCAGGTGCGTTGGCGGCAAAACTACATAGCACTTGATCACCGTGAAAGATTGACCTTTTGCGTTACTGCTAAAAAACACACTTTAGAAACTTTAGAAATTTTTGATCAAAGAACGCAATTCTAAAGCGTAATAAACCCAAACACATTAAAATAAAGGTACAATAGAGACGTTTTGTGTACCTACAACTTCTTCCTTTTAGTCCTGATTTAACAATGTGTGAATCTTGTTTATTTCTAAAAAAAAAACAGCTTAAAGGGAAACAATTTTCACCGCTGGAAGATGCGCTAGCTACTAAGAAGCAACCTCACGTGGACTGGAAAAATGTTTTTGAAAATAAGTTAAGAGTCATGAAAATTAGTACTAATAGTGACATAGAGTTTTTTGAAAAGATGTGATTATAATTATTAACTCCATAAACCATTTTTTTTTGGTTTCGTTAAATTTACTGAGCGTTCCACGTACGAGGTAGTAACTATGCTCAATAAAATGACTAAGGTATCTATAAATTTTTATTCACCGAAAACTTAGAAGATCTATTATTTCACAAGTAAAAATTAAAACAGCAAACATTATACTCAGAAAAGGAGAATTGACGTCTCTAAGCTCGAACGACCTTATAAACTGAGATGTTACAGATTACAGGTGGTAGTTCACCCTTGAAGGGATGGGCTTTACTCCTTCCCCTCCTAGAGAGGTAGCCTCAACAAGGCTTCTTTTACCCTGGGCGTCTGGATGAATTTGGCTTCCCAGGCCCGGGTAGAGCAAGCAGAGGGATACCCCGGGGGTTTTTAGTCAGTAGGAGTTTGACACACCGGGGTCCCTCCCCTTACAGCGCCCCTGATGGTCCTATGCAGGATTTTCCCCCGCGATACAAAAAAAATGGTAGTTCACATTTATAAGTATTTAGGGTCATGCGGTAACATGTAAAACACGTTTAGCTAAAAATGTATAATATTGTAGTAAAGTCATTAGTTTTGGCCTATAATTTGAAATTTGGGATATTTAAGGTGATCATTATAAGCCAATTGACTGAACAGTATTTTCCAGCCTTACACAATTTGTATAAATTATTTATTTACCAAAATTGACTTTATAACCGTAGGCTATATGTTTGAATGAAACTGTTTTCCTTTTGAATAGTCACCGAAGCTACTAATGAAATTACTATCGGTCTATTGAACAGTGAACTATATCAGTGACCATATCAATAATACTTGACGTTGGATGAATAGAAAACCTACGTTTGTAGTGACATAGGTGACTATTACAGACATAATTTCGATTTGAAGACTTATATTCCTTATGAATATCATGAAAATAGTGTCTCGATTGCAGCCACAACCTGCTGCCGTACTGACCATAATTTCTAAATCATTTTAATTTTAAGATAGTCTTACCTATATCTATAGGATACATGTAGGTAAAATTTGTTGTTTAATAAAACGATAAATTTATTGATATTAATTAACAGTTATATTTGACGTTTATATGAAACCACCTACAACATCAGTGGCGTGCGTCCTATATAAACAATAAAAAGCATTGTCTTGTTATACTTGGATGTCTAATAAATATATTAACTTAAAATCTGGTATTTACCAAAATAGCAGTCTGAGAGTCAAAATTGAATCAAAATGTATGTATATATATATATATATGTATGTCTATGTTAAATGTCCAAGTAAAACGAATGAATGCTTTTTATCCTTTATATTGGATGCACGCCACTGCACAACAGTAATACAAATATTTTTAAGTCCAACAAAAAAGATAAAACTTAAGGGCGGCTTGCACTAACGAATTAATCTAGTTTAAGCTTGTATAAAACGCTTATTAATTGAATTGGTTTGATTCCATCTTAATGATGATTTCATTATTATAACTAGATTTTGATTTAGTGCAAGACAATAAGTACAGATCAGCGCTAAATAGCATTTTATATAACTCTAAACTGGATTTAATTTGTTAGTGCAAGCCGCCCTAAGTAAAAAACTTTGTAACTATGAATAATGGTTTAAATTTAATTTTATTAGTTTTATACTTGGAAAATCACTGAAAAGATCCATCGTAACGAAATATTACTTAGTTCATTTTTATTCTAATACTTTTATTTTAACACACCCTCATTGAGTATTGAGTGGCAGGAAAACTATCAGATAAATGAAACAACACGCATTGACATCATTACCGTGTTAATTAAACTATTTAATTAATTAATAGTACAACATTATATGAACCCCTAATGAAAATTTTGATACAATTAGGCATATAAGCAGCAGCATGTCTCGTGTAAGAAACTAATCATTTTCAACAAGGACAGTCAACGTCATTGTACAATAATAAAATATCAGAGATTATGTAATATATGAATTATAATAAAAAAACATTAAAATCTGTGATGTGGTTCGTAAACGTAACTTTATAGAACAAACTGTTTCACTAAACGTTCCGATGAAAATCATGACGCTTGTGTGTAGTAATAAAAAAAGGAATTTGTAAATAAATAGTTTAAATGCGGCGGAGATCAAATACCATTTTAAAATTTACTGATGCACTAGTTAGTTATATTAATAAACTCAAAGAGGCCGGCTTAAAATAGCGCATGTTCCTGTTATGATATATCTGTTAATCAATCAATCAGTCGTTTTTAGTCTAATTAATTATGTCAGATGTCATTATTTTGTGTAATGTTAAATAATAGTACGTCATATACGTCACGTACGTCATATATAAATCTTAGATTAAAATGTTAAATAAGCCAAAATAAAAAAAAAAAAGTTAAATGGCTGTTGTTTAATTTAAATAAACAAGTGAATACAAACGGATTTTTTATTGCAACTATCGAAATATTGTCTGAAAGGGTTCGGACTAAGCTCGTATTTATTTCTCCTTTCAAAAATAAAATAGCTAAGGATCAACATAATACGAATAAAATAAGTAGGTATTAAAATATCGGTTTTTTTAAGACACCCTAATATAAATACTATACCTACCCTTAAGTATTATTTTTACTTCAGGTATACAAGTGAAAGACTAATTCACTGACTTCAATTCCTCAAGGAACCTAAAAGGTACAGTTATAAACTAAACTAAAACGTATGATGAAGATTAGCAAATTATGCTCTATATTTAGATAGGTATGTGAATTTTTAAAATATAACAGTATTATTTTTTATTAATTATGGTTTTTCCGGGCCGACATCAATTCGTCCTCCCTAAATAAAAATGTACAGTAATACAAAATTGTAACAAAACATAATAATTCTTAAAATCGACACAAGGGATTTCTACCAATCCAATTAGTTTAACCTAATTGTGCTTACACTGATCACCTAGTGTTTTATGTTACTTAATTTGTCAATAGGCGCTGTGTGAAGGAAATTGTAAACTTACAATGCTTTTGTATAGTTTTCTAAGATCAAATTAAAACAAGGATACCTATAAAATAAAACAATTGCACTCTAATTGTATTATATATATACTTAAGAATTTACAATTTAAATTGTATGTTGAAATTAAAATATTATATGGTAATTAAAAAAAAGCCTTTGTAAAAATTCAATTCATTTTAATACTTATTTGTAATTCCATTTACGTGCTCCCATTTCTGACTGCAATCATTAAAACTAATTAGTACAGTACAAATTCTAGACGTGAATTAAGTAGACGTCGTATTTATTGATTTTGTTAGCAGCGCGCGCCCCTTAGTTCTGAAGCATCGTCACGTTGCGGGCGCGGACGCGATGGCCGACCCCGTACCTCTCGCCCTGTTGCGATGGCTCTCACGCCCTGTCACCCGCTGTCACAATACAGCGTCACCCTCTCTTGAATTAACTTTGTTTGCTTATTGTTATACCGTGACATCGCTCTAAATAAATACTAACCATTATAACAAGTACCAGTGTCTTTAGGAGATACCAATAAAACTATTATATTTCTATATACAACGTGGAACTGTTTATTAGTGACGTGCTTAAAAAGTGGTGATTTATCTAAAATTGACTTTGTTGTACAATGGAGCTTTTATAATAAGCATAATCGCTCGTTAACTGAAACAATGAAAGTTCATGGACGGCATTTTGACAGACGAATCGCGATCTTACTGCTACGTCACAGGAACTGGAATAGAATTACGTATACTGGGCGTGAAATTAAAGGATAAACAAATGAAGTTCGAAGCGGGCGCCATAATAATGAAACAGCAGTCCGTATCAAGAGGTGTCAAACGGCAGACACCATCGGCGTGAGCCGGCCCGCGACTCGGGTGCGGCGCATCGGGAGAACTGGGGCATATCGATAAGCGTGTCCTACTTACCTGAATTAAGCGGTGTGGGGTGTTGGGGTGCATTTGGCCCGAGGCCGTCGCGGACGATGTCGTGCAATTCGGGCAGCGTGCGCTCATGTGCCGGCTCCGTGCGGCTTGGCACAGCACCAGGGCACGAGGTGGTGCTCGATGCGCTCTACGACCGGAAGCGTGATAAGAAAACCGTCCGCGTGCTCACTGTCATCATATACGTGTTCTGCGTGTCGCTCGCCGCTATAATGCTCTCCCTCTACTACGTTTTCTTCTGGGAGCCGAAGGACGCGCAATATGCGCAACGAAAGGTGTTTCACACTGTAGAGAAGCAAAGCACCACACCAATGCCCATATGCTTAATGCCCCACACTGGTAGGTCCCTAGACCGACACGCTTTCCTTCAATCACTGGTTTGCAAACTAAATATATTGTTAGCACTGATCATTTTATAGACTCTGCACGAAATACACAAATGAAAAATAACGAAAACATGGCACGAAAGTTGATTGAAATACAGGAAAATGTCTGTTTCACCTGCCAGATGTTAAAAAATTATACACTTTATGACTTATTACTTGGCATCGAGCGCGCACTTTGCAGATTAGTGGGGCATATTTTTGTGCAATGTGTTCTGTCCACAACTCTTCACAATTTATTACTAAGATAATACCTATTTATGATATACCTCCTCCCAATCACGTTAGAAATACCTAGTTGTTGTGAAGTTATATGCTATAATATGATTTTCATAAAATTTTGTGTTTGTTACATACTGACTGTTGTCAAATTAAACCAGTAAGTAGTGTTTTTACTTGGACCCTAATTTGCAAACTTTATAATCAAAGCTAAGATACAAATGAAAAGTTAATTTTATTGAAATAATTTCTATGTAATAACTTAATGTTGGATCCTTTAGTTTTCCATTAGTGAAGAAAAAAATCGTTTAAATTGTTCGGAAAAATTGCATACTACATACAAATGTACATACACATTATCTTTTTATAAATTATATTATTATAGGCAAAGTGTTAATAATTACCCATAAGAACTTGTATAAGCCACAACTTGTATGTATAAGAAATAATTCCCATAGTGTTTAATTAACTATCGTAGTTTTCTTTCTTCTTTATCCCTGCTCTAACCAAAGTCCGTTTACCTATCCAGGCTAGACTAAATCCGGCCTTTAAAATAAACTTCACTACTAAAGTAATATACTACAACTTATAGTTGGTAAAACCAAGAAATATACAATATAATGGAATACGAGATTGATTGCTATTAGCCATTTACTAGGGCTACCATATTTCTCGTTTTGATCGTACTGACCCGGTGTCAGGCATTCGCATAGATTGTGGCGTGCGAGTACGGACTAGTTTAGTATTTTATCCCAATTAGCGGTGGTATATTTTTTAAGTACCTTGTATCGAATTCTATTTTTTTTCACGCTATCCAGTCTCTCACATGTGTCCTGGTCTATAACGTATAATTATGGTAAGCTTACAATTTGCCTTCAGTCTTGCTCCTTTTTATGTGTTTGGATGACAAATCCTTCGATCTTGTTTTAAATTAAATAAAACCTCAGTCTATGAAAATTTAGGCACAAATAATTGTGACTTGTGAAGATTCTAGTAAATATGTAACGTCTTCTCTGTGAAAATAGTCCCACTTACTCATTTGATAAGTCATAATGTTGAAATCGTAAAGAAACAAACAAAGATATATGTACATAATATTTTTTTTAATATAGCAGGGCTTATTAGGTTAAAACCTTAAAAAAGTAGACTAAGATTTTTTTTTAAACTGTTAAACCGTTTATGGCGACATCGTGTCTTTGAAATATGATTCCAATTTCCATTGCTTCAAAGAATTTTCCTTGAAATATGATTCCAATAGGTATTTATATGACTCACATAAACTTACCGAGACATAATATTTCATATTTTATAGCATGGAGAAAATACTACCAGTAATTAGTAGAAGGAATATCTACCAGTGGCGTGCATTCCATAGAAGTATAAAAAGCATTACCTTTTACTACTTAGACTTATTCACTTAAAATTTCTACTTTATTATTTGAAATGGTAGGGCAGTTGCCCGAACTGTGTCATGATCACAGTACACAAGTACAAAGACGGTCATAGTGACTAGCTTCGGCTTGACGCGTTTCAGGATCGTTGTGTATATCCTGTTGTTCATATACCTAGAGATCTTAAGTCTATATGTAGGCCGACATAGCGATGGCGACTTCCAACGGATTTTCGCCCTTTGGCGGTCTTTGCTGTTTTTGGTCTCCGCTGTAGTTGCTACTAGGTCCAATATAATCACTTTATTGTGCCTGTGTATAAAAAATTTTTTTTTCAAAATCCCAATTGAACCAAATTTTATGTCGATATATTTAGTAAATGTCCAAGTATAAAAAGATAAAAAAAAATCAAGCTTCTATGGGAATATCAAATGGAATTTCATGATATCAATATGAGTGCTGAAGCAGGCTGGGCGCCTTCAGTTATCGCTAAATATAGGCGTTGGTCTTGTAGTCACAATAACCGGCTCTCGGCTATTCACTGATCATGTTTATAACATATATAAATCACTGCCGATTTCAGCCGATTGCCCAGAATAGAACACTCGTTCCATTCGTTCGCATAATGCATTAGGAATGTATAACAAACCTTCAGGAACATCGAATCAATACTCGATGATAAGTCGTCAGAACAATTTCATTATTCCAGTTTTCATAGAACCATCAAAAACACCAAAACACCAAAACACCAAAAAAATTTTGTATAACTAGATATTTACAGATGCTATTTCACCTGACATTTATGCCTTGAGTTAACATTATGCCTAGTATGTAAATAATAATACTTGTAGGTAATTAAAATAAAACATTATCATCTGAATTTATATACCTAAAAGGCACCTATCGCAGGAGCGATTACTTTTATGCTAAATTTTTAGGTAACTTAATTTGGAAATAAATACCTTTTTGGTCACCCGGGGGAACTTCTTTATGGACCGTCAGAGGGCAGTACGGGCCGCCCTCCGGTGTGTCGGACTCGCACCGACTAAAGCCCCTAGGGTATTCCACTTTCCATCTAGGGTACGAATGGAGCCTCATCTTCGATACCCGGCTGCCTAGCCACCTAGTACGCCTGTGCGGCCTTGGTAAGGCCTCTGTTCACTTGAGGAGTGGTGGTATAAAGAGCCACCCTTCTCTTGTCTCTGCGATTTTGGAGCAGCACGCGGAAGCACATCGCGTGCCGCTCGCACCTTTGTTGGGCGACACACTCCCTCAAGTGTGTTACCCGCAGGAAATAAATACCTAAGTTAACTTTCCTTAACTTTCTATATAGATTGCCAACACCTACTTTCGAAAAGAGTAAAAACTAATTATGGGTTTAGGAAGTCGTAATAAAATAGCATTACCTGCTGTTTACTTGTTAACTGCTAGCTAGAACGGGCATTGTACCTGCGTCCAAATCTACCGATGTTTGTCTAAATATTTACAAGACTTTATACATATTTTTTCAGGTGTTAGTCTGTACAAATGTAAATAAATGTATCTCTACTTTATCACACACACCATAAAAACAGTAGGAATCTTGACAGCTTAATTTTTTTCGTGTTACATTGACTGCTGTGGCTCAAAGAAAATCTTTTCTTTTTTCAGGAGGAGGCGATACCTCAGTAACTAACGGAGTAACGCAAACTTCAGCAACTGCCACCACGTCTGATCTCACAATGAATACAAGTGAAATCCAAACTTTCACCAGCAACTTAACTGTAATACCAACCACTCTGAGTGACACCAGGCAGAGCAGTAGTAATACATCCTTGCTAGGTATTATCACCCTAAACGACACCGATAGTATAACATGACGCTTAATAACATAACGAGTGATTATAT
Source organism: Automeris io (assembly GCA_036320925.1). NCBI lineage: Eukaryota > Metazoa > Arthropoda > Insecta > Lepidoptera > Saturniidae > Automeris > Automeris io. The sequence continues at coordinate 4,699,975 of JAUDJH010000018.1, forward strand.
TTTCAGTATAATTGGGTACCTATGCGTTTTAATGCTCATTAGGGAAATTAAAATATGGCCAAAAACAATTTTAAATTTCGTATTATTTGTGTTTAAATATGAAATACAATACAATATTATTATGAATTTTGTGATTTGGAATATAAGTTTCTATAACATAATTTCTTGTAATTCTATCTTATGTCTAATGTAGTATTATATACAAAATAAATGAGGAATATTTACATACAAAATTATAAGATAGACGATTGTATTGTAACCATAATTCATTAACATACTGGTAAGACATTCAGAGTCGTGCAATGTGCTTGGCCATGAAATTTACATTTCGAGACATCTATTTAATACTATCATTTTTATAATTATACACGAAATTTTATTAGATTACGAGTCCATAATATATTGCACTTCGCAGACGATCTTAAAAGTTAGGCATCTAAATAAAAAAATTATGGCAAGGAACAAAAATCTGTCCATTGTGCAAGGTGCATACTGCAATGTTATTAATATACAATGTATATCTGTATGTTAAAATTTACAAGAGTATAAATCCTTTACAATTATTTCAATTTATAAGTATAATTATGGAAATGTAGATAGTAGCTAGATATGTCTTTTTGCATATGTACCTACCCATATTAATAGTTTATTATTAAGTAGGTGTAGTACGATTTTATATTAAAAATTGATGTTATAGCTTCAACATATGTGATATTTAGTCGAATAAATTCATTCTGGTAGGTATACATCACTCCGCGTTTCAGCCACGATAGAGCGAAAGAACTATAATAGAACTTCAAGAAATGTATTTGTAACTAACTGTTTCTGTATATTCTTCTACACGTTGCAATAATTTTGTTATGATAATAATGATTATTTCAAGCTGAAACCTTTGTACAAATGATTATATAAATGCCATCGAGTGTTTCCTCTAAATTATTAGAACAATAAATATATAACTCAGTATTAATGACTAATAATGCTCGACAATAGTTATCGTTAGAGCTTGCTTAGTTTTTTTTAATATAAAAGTAGCAGATGATACTTTTTCGGGATTAAAAGCAGCTATATTATTACAAGATAAAACAGTTTTGGATATAATCGTGCAAAAAACACACAGACAAACATTCTAATAATAGTTGTTCTGATATACAATATTTTCCATGTACATACAAAGGTCAGTTACTACACACTTACAGTTACTTTTATTATAAGTATAATATTATAGGTATTTCAGCCAAATAGCGTAAACAGTTATTTTATACCACTTTTTTCCAATAAATAATGGACGTGTTTTTTTTAAGCTGACATTTCTTTTAATTATAAACAGATTGAAGTGAAATGAATACTAAATATGAAGGGAACCTTTCCAAAATACATTAATGAAAAAATCACATTCAAATTGGTTAAGCTGTTTTTGAGATTAGCGGGCATAGCCGGGCACGGATATGTGTAAATTGATTTAATAATCCGATATTTTTATTGATCGTTGATTTTTACGTTTTATTTTTTTAAATTAAATAAAAGTTCATATAAAATTTTATTTTAAAAAATTTGTTATAAGTGATAAATATAATCAAAATACCCTTATTTATTAACCTTAGTACAAATGCGTTTTTTTAGTTGAAACCATAAATTATTTTAGAAATTTAAAATAACCTACATCGTTTTTATTTGGGACGAAATAAATGTATTTCATTTCATCGTGTAAGTGATTTTTTTCTATATGGCGGTATACGAGTATAAGTAGTAGGTCTCAAATAGTTTTCCGTTTAGATAATTTTATAACAGCAGGGGAATGGATTTATGACATGTAATTGATTGTTATGAATTATACTGCGTGTACTTGTTATTTATATTATAACTTTTGAAGTAGAGATTAAATAATAATGATAATTTCATAAAAAAGATTTACGAGCTACCCTCACGTAAAAAAAAAACGTATAAAATATGTTGTAGGTGAGGAGTCATTAGAAAAAATATAATTATTCAAATCGGTCTATAAATGGCCGAATTATATTATTATGCATAAAAAAAAATAGATATACAACTGAACATAGCATTTACTTCATTTTTAAGTCGCTTAAAAAGTGATAAGCCTGGAATTACCGCTTTGTAGTGATAACAACTTCAACGAACTTCACGTATTATGCCTTCGTCAATACATTACTTTAAAAAAAACCTACTCCTAATTGTTTATTAATACAAGATGAAGTATGCTCTGAAAGATTCTTCAATATTTAAATAATTTTATCTCATACGACGTGGCACATAGATAACACATCCATATAAATCATGGCAATGGAAATCTAAATAGTAGATACTTATTTAAAGTAGGTACGTATAATAATTATTCGTACATATCTAGTTACAATCTACAGGATATTTGCCGTATCTAACACCAAGTACATAGTACATAAAATTTAAGAATGTTAGTTGATTTGTGTGATGTGGAAGCTTCGAAATGTATTTATTGTATTATAAAATATATTTTGTAAGTAAAAAGTTTATTTTTTAACACCGAACACAAACCTACTAAAAAAAATTAAAAAAGACGCAACCTTTATAAATTTATTAAAGTGCTAGAATTGCGTCGGTCCTGTTTGGTGCATCATTGGTTCTACAAACAGCAGAGCTGGAGAGGTTGACCAATATATAATAAGTCGTTCCAGGCATGAAATTTATATATACGAGTAGAACAGCTTGACCCTGTGGCATGTCGCTTGACCTCTTCACTATTTAATTAGCTATCCTCGAATGGTGAAATGAATTTTCTCAATAGCTTTTTTTAGGATTTATAGGCGGACCCTTGACCTGGTGGAAGGGAAGATGAGTCCAATGATGAACCGCGTCCGCCCAAAAATGCCTCTTCTCTTAAAGACTCCCAGGTCATAAGATCGCAGTAACATGGTCGCTGGAAGCAAAATGCACTCCTTAGATGTTCGCATGATGAATGTAGAAGCGAATCTTTTCGTGCGGGTATAAGGAACATCCACCACGTACGGATGGTATCCGACACGGTGTCTAGTGGTTTTATGATGAAATGGGACTAACGGAATCAGAGAATGTAGTTCCTGAGAATACTCTCCAAAGTTCAACTGGTAAAAGGCTGCGAGGCAAGCGACTCTAAGTCGATGCTCAATGTTCTGCATTTTAATCTTACAATCATCAGAGTCCTCGCCAATAATTCTACGAGCTCTACGGTCAATCTAGTCGAAAGCCGCCAACTAGTATTTAGCGGACTCGTCCCAAAGGCAACAAAAGTACTCGTTATCCGACGGCACCTGTGCCTGCTTTATTAACTGCAGATATATTAGTTATTATACGCATCTTATCTGCATCTAATTCTATGTTTCATCATTGTAATCTATATTCCATATCTAATATTCCAATGCAAACTGTGGTCTGCGGATAAGATGAAACTTTGAAGTAAAATTTACAAAAACAGTGATCCAAATGCAGTAAGCGCCTATTGAATGAAAAAATTGATATAGAAATATTGCCACACCTAACAATGCTCTCGAGATTTTGGTATATCAATACTCACATTTAGCCATATTCAGTTTCAAGATGGATTGACGCTGTTTTTTTTTTCACTACAAAAATGCTGCGTTTAATTTATACTTGATATTTAGAAATTAAATAGGCCTAAGTGAATATTGCAAATATTCTTTTTAGGCGCCTATAGATCATAGTAACATAACACTGTCGCGCTGGGAAGTCTGGATCCTGGTAAGGTAGCTCTCCCCTTGAAAAGGTTTAGGAAAGGATGTTTCACGATTATAAGTCACTAACGAGGACCATCATTTGGGAATAATACGAGGTAAGACAAAGAAGGATTGACCGCACTACGCTGCAATGGAACTACGCGACGCGACGTTACAACAATATCGAGTCGCAACTGTAGTGTTATATAGAACAGTTCTGTTCTTACTACACATCGCGAACTGTAATAATGTAATGTTGACAATTTTCGACTTAAAAACATAATCAATACATGTATAAATAATATGAAGCAATACTGAAAACACCTAAATTTGTAGTTTCCTACTAGAAACCCTAGAATTCAAGTCATTCACTGACGGTCGGACCCTAAAAAATTTGGTATATATTTTTTAAATGTTACGATTTTTATAGTATGATTCACTGCTGTGTTGATGGGTTTACAAACATCAACTTCAAAGTTCAAATGCACAACCACTCAGACCCGGAACAAATACATATTGGCACAGAAGTCGCACATTCGACAACTGCGCCAATTTGGTCACGTATTAGTCATAATAAAAACTACTGTTTTGTATTCGTAAATATGTTTATTAATATATAAATACATTTACAGCAAACTTAAAAAATATTTTTTAATGTTTATCCAGTCATGTAGGTGTGAACGGATTTATCAGATAACATAATCCGAGCGGCGCGCTCCGAACCTAATGCGGCCGATAATTGCGCCAAATCATATTTGCAATATAGTACGGTCACCGTCATATTGTACACGCTGCCGCCATATTTGTTCTGATTACATTCCTAAAAAATAATAAACAAACCTGAATTAATTTACAAATAAACAAATTCAACGGGAAGTCGTTAATATAAATGTAAACGGACGCAAGGTTACCGAAATGATTAATACATACATCATATACACTAGACACGTTCATCCTATATATAGAAACAAAACGTATTGCCTTATAATACTGGATATTTATATATTGACTTACAATCTGATTTAATCTGAGACTCTCAGACTCTGGTAACAGTGCATACAAAAAAGAAAATATTCATATCATTATAATAAATGCCATTTTCACGCCATCTATCTTTCTTATAAAACTAATTATCTCATATCTCATAAAATATCTCATAAAACTAAATGCGTAAATACTAATTAGGCGAGCACAGCGCCGCGGAAAGCAAAGTAACTTTTGCAAAACACCGCTGCGGTAGATATCGTTTGTAAGCCAAACTCGCAGATTTCATCGCAATTAAAAGCAGTGCTTTCTGTAAATCTATTTTGTAATCACTTTAAAATGTTGTTTATTTAATTTAATCGTTATTTATAATGGTTATTTTAAAATAATAATATTAATATAATTTCATGGCTATAAATTGTCGTTATAACAAATTATAGATTTGAATTTAAATTTTGCATTCGAGTTATATTTGTCATATATTGCGTGCGTCAATACCATGAACTCTGTACTTAAGTCTCTATTATCGTATTCCTTAAGTATATTTATGTATTCTTTTCTTTTTCCATTCTTGTTGCTTTTCCACTGGTGTATTTATATTCTTTGTGAATTAATTGAAATATGTCATATTAAATAGCATCTATGTTTTGTTTTATATGAGAACAAAATTTATATTTATTCCTGTGCATTATTTATTAAGTGTAAATATTATTGCAATACGTGTTTATTTAAAATAAACAACAACAATGCACATAATAAAATTTAGTGAACAATGAATTTGTTACTAAAGTATGATTCCTCGTGTGCTCATATAGAGTACCAAAGTTATATAATGTATCTAAAAATATGAACATTTTGTTTTAACCGGTTTGGAACTGAAATTTGCATGCCCGGGCTCTATTTGCTACACTAGCTTCTGATAATGACCAGATTGAAAGTCAATACACTTGTTGAATGCTCAAGTACAATAAAGATTGCCTTAAACGTAACGTTAAAGGACTAGCTTTTTATGCTTCTATTGAATGAACGGTACTGATAAACATACAAACCGTACCTGCATTAGATTACACATCTCTGAATAAAAATGTGGATATGTCGGCGGCTGATAGAACACGATGTGTCGAATTCCTTTCAAACGAAATCTCCTGAAGAAATGTACGCGTTCCGAATACAGCAAGAAATGTGCTTCTGTGTGAAAAAACATATCTCTGGCACGTGCGATTTTGTTATCCTGAAATAATAAAAAATAATAAATAATAAAGTTTTTTATTAGACAAACAATTACAAGCAGCACATTAAAATCAGCTGACACCCAAACTAGGACAACCTGTATCTTGGATGTCAGCATATTTCACACAATTTGTTACAGTTTATTACCGCTGCGTAGCTCCAATCTTATAAAACAATACAACAATAATATTACATACTAAACAATAGACTATACAAGAATAAAAATAAAAAGTGAATAACAATTTCAAAAGAATGTTAAAGCCCAAACACATCTATTCCTGCAACAGTTCCTCAGTATCATTATATTTTAGATTCGACAACCAGTCTCTCAGCTTCATCTTACATTCGAAACATAACGAACATATTATTACAGTAACAAAGTAATATCTACATATGTATAATCAATTTAATATTCTTTTACTACAGATATTCTAATTAAGGGGGCAAGCTAGTAGGAACTGAAAATATGATATTTCTAAATGCAAATTGGTTACTTTTCATAAAATTACTAACATCTAAATATTACGATTTATGATTTTTATTTGTTGAATATTTAATATTGTTTGAACTTATAAACTAATACTTCTATAATTTCAGATATTACTCCTTCAATTTTAAAATAAATGATTAATTAATTTTACCTTTGAATATTCACAAATTTGAACAAAACTGATGTCCTCCTTCTTAAAGTAATTCCTTAGTTGAACATAATCAAAGTAACTAGGAACATAAATAAGAGTGTGGCTCATTAACGTATCACGCTGCTTGGGAAGAATCTCTTTTACAAAATAATCAAATCTTGCTTCTATAGACTCAAGTGGATTTGCAGCATTAAACCTGTAAAATAAATACATTCACAGGAAGTGTTTATCTATCTTTATATTGACAATAAAAAGTCAAAATTCTATACAATTCCCCTTGTACGTAAAGCTTTTTTTTTTAACAGCGGTACGGCCAAGTGATTGAGCTGTACCTGGTAGTAAGTCTAGTGCAATTCAAGAACAGTAACGATCACCATAGGACGAGTATCCATTGACATTCGCCGTTGTCATACCGGCTGTGACGTGATAGGTCTAACCGAAACGATATGAAGAACTTTGTACCCATGGCTATTAGTCGTGACCATATGATTGGCATCAAATCCGGCAATGATGCAATACACTGTCGTTCGTTCAGCATATATTTTTGTTTCTTTAATCCCTTTTGAATTATTTTGTATACACACAATGGCTCATATTTAATATCAAAGCTAATATTAGAACGCCAATGTAAAGTACTTACATAATGTTACGACTTAACTAGGGTGAATTAAACCTTAGATTTATAGGCTTATAGGTTGATACCTATAAGCGATGATTTTAAAACCCATAGATCGGTTCGAGGTGTTTTTTCGAATGGACTAATTGTCAACAAATCACCAACGGCGATTAAACATCAAAGAAAACTTGCTGCCCTACATACACCGTTCTTTCCACGAAACAAAGTGCACGTGACCTGAATATTAATTTATCTGTGGAGTGTCGAGTCGCGAAAGATCTGTAAACGATACTGGAACATTCGGGTAAATATATAAGATGACCAGAACTCTCTAGACCTTTCTCGAAAATGCCCGTAGTTTGACATACCGATATATACATATACTCGTATACCTGCTGAACTCGATTGCAAGACAGTTTCTGTTTGAAAGGGATATCTCCAAGTGAACAAATACGACTTTGACGAACATACTGGACTATTGTACTTTATTGACTATACTATTGGATAGTGTTTCTACAAACAAATATTTCGATTTGCTTCTGCGACTGGAGTAAGAAAACCCTCTGCCTTTGCCGTTAATCAAACTTTTGACAACTGGACGTTTTGACGGCCGAACTTTGTAAACTTTCGTTGACCGGAAACATTTGGCTTTTGGACATTGGGATGGAATGATTCTATCGAAGCAAAGTATATATATATATATATATATATATATATATACTAGCTGACTCGGCAAACGTTGTTCTGTCATATAAATTATAGCAGACCAGCCACGCTTTGCTGTGACTGGTTTTTGAATAATTACTCAATCCTGTCAACGGATAGCGCCATCTTTTAGAATCGGTTGGAGCTAACTGTAAATTATGACTGCTAAATAATAAACAAATAATTTGTAATAAAATAATATTGCGACTATGAATTGAGATGAAAACTATCCTATCTTTTAAATTAGATCAAACTTCACGTGGTGTGTAAATTTCATTAAAATCGGTTTAGTAGTTTAGGAGTCCATCGCGGACAAACATCGTGACAGGAGATTTATATATATTAAGATAAGTATAGTCATTACGCTGAGTCAAAATAAAATCCAATGGCTTGTAAAATGGTTATTTTACAAGAATATACTTGGACAAGCCAATTTGAACATTTATCCCGTTATCCTTATATTTTCCTTCCCTTTTCCACACTTTGGACAAACCGCTCTTTCACGCTAAAAAATCATTGGTTGCCGCCAAGATCAACCAATAAAATCACCGCATTATGACGCCAAAATAAGCAAGCGACGCTTTTCAAAATGCTTCAAAAAAGTAATTAGTGAGACGCCCGAGCCCGCGGAGAAAGTACGTCCTCGCACACCGCACCCGCTCCCGGTCTAAGTGTTATTAGTAGACTTACGCGAGTGACTCTCTCTCCAGCTCAAAGTGAGACGCCGGAGGCCGCGGAGAAAGTACCTACTTGCACACCGCTCCCGCTAAAACCCGGGCTAACGTGCTACAAAGGCGTCCACCAAGTGTTATTACTAAGACTTATCGCGAGTGACTCTTTCTCCATCTCAAAGTGAGACGCCCGAGCCCGCGGAGAAAGTACGTCCTCGTACACCGCACCCGCTCCCGCTCTAAGTGTTATTAGTAGACTTACGCAAGTGACTCTTTCTCCATCTCAAAGTGAGACGCCCGAGGCCGCGGAGAAAACACGTTCTTACACACCGCACCCGCTGAAACCCACGCTAGTGCTCTACAAAGACATTAGCCTGTTATTACAAAGACTTATCGCGAGTGACTCTTTCTCCATCTCAAGTGAAAGCCCGCGTCCGTGGAATAAGGACGAACCCGCTCCCGCTCAAACCCGCGCTAGTGTTCTACAAAGACGTTAGCCAACTGTCAATACGAAGACTGTTCCGCGAGTGAATTTCTATCTCTCTCTATATCTCTCTCCGCTATACATGCGCGAGCGCGTAGCGACTTGTGTCCGTGCGACCGCTGAGGAGCTTGGAGCTGACGAGGAGCCGACGCCTGTGCAGCCTCGACCCGGTGACTAGTCGCGTGAGAGGCAGGCACAGTCCAATACTTACACAAAACATACATACACGTCCATGAATCATGATAAAATCTTTTACACGTCACAGAAAAGTTTGAAAGTGCCAGAATTTGAACCCGTAGTCATTCATCTTAAAATACTTAGGTAGCACTAAATTTAAAATATATAAAATTTCAAAATAATTAAAAGTAAACATACCTGTAGAATATTTGTGGAACTTGAACCAAAACTTGTTGTATGCTGCCTACTTCAACAGGGTTTTCAACATGCACCTTGCCGGCATAATTGTTGCATTTTTTATTAAACACAGACTTTATTTGTGGCATTAAAATAGAAGAGAAAATTAGTGTTTGTCTGAAATGTTAGTAATAATATTTTACAAATTAAAGCCACTTCTGGTAACTTTTAAAAATAAATATTGATTTGATAAAGTTTTATTCACTACTGCTATGAAATAAAAACAAATTCAAATTTTCCAACAAATTCAGTAACATGTTTTCTATCCTGATTCAGCACAGGAACTGCACACCACCTGACGGGAAGTACAGTTGAATCCAAAAAACGAGTACGACTATCGAAAAATAGCCCGTAAAATGAACTTTTAAACTTTTTTTCTAAGCAGGTAATTTTTTACATACAATAAAAAAGGATAGCTTAAAATTTCAGAACAATGAGAAACAAACCTATAATATTTAGCCCATCCATTTACTGCCCATGACCGAACTCTAGAGAAATCAGTGCCATGTGTCTTTTTTGGTTGTAAATGTAAATGATCCAGTACATGTAGTAAATGATCCCAGTTCTGCATAAGAAATACATCAGCCTGATCCATTATAAGTATTTCTATGGAGGCCAAGAAATCATAGTCCCTGTCTTCTTCACCTTCAGCGCCCACCAACATGCGTAAGCCCAAGGGTGACGCTATAATAATGTCGGATGAGTAGAAATCAGTGTACAGCTAAAATATAAAATCAAACGCTTGTGTATCGCAAAAAAAAAACCTTTCTATTATAATATTATACAACATTATCAATATTTCTTGAAGAATAAAAACATTTTTTAGATCTAATCTGGAATTCTACTAACAATTTCATCGGATGTGGGTACTCACAGACTGGTATTTTTACACAATGTAAAAAAAAATGCAAGCTATAAATTACAAGCTTCTACCTGTTGCTTCATTAGAATTCACTTTTCCCATGAAAACCTATATTCATCTTAAAATTCATAGTAAATATTGGTGTATTTTTTTAATCAGATAGTTTCAAAGAATACATACAAACACTATGTAAAACACAGAATACACAATAATATTTCATACAGGATTGAAACTCTTCACTCCCCATCAATTTTTTCTTCATCGACCTGCTTAGGGCTATTGCACACCTGACAAATTCCGTTTTGTCTACAGTTTATTTTAGACAATGAAGTAACTGTCATATTACCATATGTTTACCGTATGTTTGTTTTTTTATACATCATGTTTAAAAGTAAATGTAATTATTAAATTAAAACAAGTATATACCTTAAGGCTTTTCTTGGTTATGGTCATACCAAGTCTAAATGTATCATCTGCATTGCCTGCAAAAAGTAATTCGTAATCTTCTGGTTTTGGGTTATTTCTTGGCATTATCAATTCTCCACCTGTGAAATCATCCTCAAATCTTTTTTTATTCAGTACTTGACCAGTTTCTTTTGGTACTAGTATTTCTATGAGTGTTTTAACAACTCTATATGCTGCATCTTTGAACGGTACAATTATTAAAACCTGTAAATGTAGAAGTCTTGTTACAGTAAATGATCTCTTTTAATAAGTTTACTACAAGTATACCCAGTATCAGAAACGCATCTAAAGTTAAAAAATTATAATTTAAAGACTAATGAATCGGTACTCATTTAATGATGCATTGCATACAAGCATTTTCAAATTTATGGGGGATTTCTAAAACTGGGCAATAGTCTAGATTTATTGATGTGTGTAATAGTATAGGTTTGTCACCAGAAACAATATATTTACCTTGGGGCGAACTAATCCCTGATCTCTGTATTCCTCGGATACATCATCTTTTTTCCTTGATAACTTAGCATTATGATGTAAAATCTTCATTCTACTTTTTAACATGTGATTTATTGTATGAAGACAATAAATGTACCTAATCTCATCAGCATTAATAAATGACCTTTCACAGTAATACAAATCTTGATAATTATTCATAATAGAAAATAATTCCCTTTGTAAAGGTGTAAATACTTCAGTTAACTCTAGATCTTTTTTAATTAAATTATTTTTGTTTGCAGATACTATATTAGCATGAATTTGAGATTTAATATATAACTGATTAAAATCAACATTGTTAAACAACTGAGGCATTACACCAGGCTGAGCATAGGCTTTGTCTTCTAATATGGATATTTTTGGTTTTACTTTTTTTGAGAAAGTTTCTATTGGTTTTGGTATGACAATAACTATATTCCCAATAGTCGGCCAGCTTTTCTTTATCAACTCAACAGATGGTGGAGTATTGGTAAGAGAAACAATCATGCTATCTTCCAAATCATATTGCACATGTTTTGTGAAAGGATCTTCTAAAACATCCTCCTCAATGTCCTGATCTGGTTCCAATGCAAGCTGTAAAAAAAAAAAAAAAATATTATTTTAAAAAAATCCACAAAATTATATGTATGAGTGATTAGCACCCATGCTTCTTTACCAAGTTGTAGGTAAAAAATATTGACAGGGTGGCACACTAGAGGGAGTGTGTCTTCCAATATCCAGGTGTGAGTGGTGTGTGATGTGTTCTTGCACACTGCTCCAATGACAACTCATAGAGATGAGGGAGAAGATGGCATTGTACACCATCTTCTTTTTACAAAATTAAGCAATGGTCTCATCAAAATCAGATTTTAATGTATGTTCATCACAGTATTAAACAATATGTGATAGTTGAACACACCTACTGAGACACAGGCACAACAGCTAACAGCTGCTCAAATATTATTTGATAATAATAATAATAAATTTATGTAACAAAGGCTAGTATCTTTTATTCTCTAAACAGAAACCCCCTTGTTACAAGTTCCTGTCTTCTTTTTGGAGTATAAAACCCTAAAAATTAATTATTTTCAAAGTAATTTGTATAGCAATAAAATTATGCAACAATTTAATAATAATATGTTGTCACACTACTGTACTGTACTGAGAAGTTAATAATATTATTTATACTTACTCAATACAACTTTCCTTCACATGAGAACATCATTTATAGGTTTTATGTGGTAACAATTTTGTAAATTGTAATTGTAACCTTAATTTCATACACAGTAATAAAAGTCGGAGCATACCTCCACACCTTTAACAATAATGTACAGTGTAACCTCTATGTAACGTCACTCAATTTAACGACAAACTCCCTAAAGCATCGATATGACTTGGCTTTGGTTGGTTTAGCTTGTTTCCCAAACACTGATACACTCTATATAGCATTACACCCACTCTCAATAAGGACAGAAATTTAATAATATAAAGTACTTTTTAAGTTGCCAAAATTAGTAAATACTGCGCAGCTGTGTATGTTCTTTTGTCACTTTATTATCATAGCCTGTAATTACAAATAAGGTTTGCTTGCACGTGTTGACTGTAGTAGTCATGGATTATCTATAGTTATCATATTCTAAGTTTCTCACAAACTTTCAAACTGTAAACATGGCAAGTAAGAGAAAATCTCTGCACTAACAAAACTTTTTCTTTTTCTAATACAGATTTTTCTTCTCTCCATTTAACGACAACTCTCTATAACGTCGAAATATGCACAGTCCCTTGAGGGTCGTTATATAGAGTTTGCACTGTATGGTTATGTATATGGTTAGGTTTCTCTATATTGAAAATATAGAGAAACCTAACCATATACAGTACATATTTTGACGTTATAGAGAGTTGTCGTTAAATGGAGAGAAGAAAAATCTGTATTAAAAAAAGAAAAAGTTTATTTCAGACTAGTGTTAGTAATTACATAAAAAACAATTCTTATTTGATCGCTATTGAGTATATTCTGTTATTTTTGTCTGACGTCTTTTGCTGCAACAGTAATTTTGTTGTATTGCAGTGGAAATATAGCAATCCCAATTTTTAAACAAAAGAACTGATATCTTAGAAAGTTCGGTATGTGTAATGCTGACAGTCAAGTTTATTACGGAGTTAGGATAATAAAGCGACAAAAGAATGTACACAGCTGCGGAGTTTTTACTAATTTTGGCAACTTAAAAAGTACTTTTATATTATTAAATTGCTGTCATTATTGAGAATGGGTGTAATGCTATATAGAGTATATCATTGTATGGAAAATAAGCTAAACCAATCAAAGCCGAGTGATATCGACACTTTAGGGAGTTTGTCGTTACATTGAGTGTAATTACATGGAGGTTACACTGTATATTAGTATCTATTATATATTCTAAATTCAACCTTTTTGTATTGATTTAAAATTAGTCATTCATTTCTAACACAGATATTTTTACCTATTATTATTAAATTATATTTAGATTACCTCAATATTATGGTCACTTTCACTGTCACTTTTCCCATAATCAGTAATAGATATGTCCTCCAGCTTCTTATTATTGTTTACTGCGTTCTTTGCCTCATTCTCTGATTGACTACTATAAATTTCTTCATCACTTTCTTCCAAAGATCGCTTCACTGAACTACTGAAAAAGGATACAAGCTGTCCGTAAGCATCCTGTTCTTCGTCGCTGTCTGATGAAGCTTCTTGTTGCTGTTGAAACTTTTGTTCAAGCTTTCTTTTCTTCTCTAACACTTCCTCCACTTTTTGTAAATTTTTATATCGATTAAATAATGCTTTCTTGTTAATTTCAGTTTCATCACTTTTTTTCCTTTTCTTTATATGAGACTGCCCTATAAAATCGGTTTTTCTTTTACCAAAATACTTCTTGCCTTTTTTCATTATGTAAATTCTATAATATTTACTTCATTTACAATACTAATTACAACACTTTTAAATATCTTAGATGTTTCGTATTATACCTTATAACCTAAGATACATCATTATACATCGTCATCTTAGCTTATAACCTATACCGCAGACCACAAGTACTCAGACGGAAATCTCCCATAGCACAGACTATAATAGTAAACAACATCTGACACAGATTTTGCCAGCTAGCTTTTTTTACAATTGTCTACACCAATATTGAGCACAAGACTAAGACTTTTCAGCCTCCGAATTCCTTTTTATGTATATATAGCTTACGGCCAGGTTTTAATTACGATTAACGTTAATTTAGGTATTGAACCAATACATGATTCCTGAATCTGTTTATGGTACGCATCTCTTATCGCTACTATATTATTATTATTTTTTTTTTACACTGGCCCGACATAGTGACTACAGAGTACCTGATGGTAAGTACAGTGTAGTCCAAAAACGAAAGCGACTATCAAAGGACGAAAATCCATTGATAGTCTACATCGTCATGTCGGCCCACATACACCACGACTGAAGGTCACTAGGTATATGAGCCGCTGGATATACACAAGCTGATCCCGAAACGCGACAAGCCAAAACTGGTCACTATGACGGGCTTTACACCCATGTACTGTGGTCGCGATCCAGACGGGCACCGACGCCCTACCACCTCGCTGCTGCTCGTTTAGCACTACCCGGGAGTCACGTGTAGGGAAACTAGGGTAAAGCCTACGGACGCGAGCAGCTTCGACTCCCAAAAATTATCTTGTCTTCAAGAAACTGGTAGCTAAAGACTATGTATATTGAACGAACTTGCAAAAAAAAAATGTTTTTCTCCATACAAAAAACGGTCTCATTCTTTTTTTCTCAGAAAGAGCTGTAGTGATTTTTTTTTAGAAATATAATTATTAGATAGAACATCAGCAATCTTAAAAAAAAAACAGATCGAATGTCTAGGATAGAATTTGAGAAATATGTTCAATATGTTGAGAACAAAACTATGTTTCCCACTTTTGAGTTAACTATCATAAAATTATTTAAATAACAAAGGGAGGTTGTGTGTGTGGTCTAAAAATTCTAAATAATGTAAAAACATAACTACTTGTGTATCTGTATTCATTTTATTTTAATGTCATTGCAAAAACATTTTAAATTTTTCTTCTCTCTAGGTAGACAGAGGGAACAGGTGTTCACCCTTGTAGTATATGGTATAATATCGATTTGATTTTCAGCTTAACATGTATGCAAACGGATGTAATTATAATTTAATTTACGTAAAAAATTAAATTAACAATTGTAGCGCGCACAGTTAATAATAATGCGCGCGGGCAGTGGCGAGGCATACGGCACTCGCCCCTCACCGCGCCAGTCTTAATTTGATGATCGAATGAACGGCCGCGCGCTCCCACGCTCCGCGACCGCGCTCCGAATTTCGCGTTAAACTGCACCGCGCGACGCGCGAACGGCACACTGGCGCTCCAACGTGAAACCAGGAGTGCTCGTAGAGCACAAGGAGATGCTCAGGCCCCGGATTACCATGGCTCGGACGATGGAGATGCGTCCGACACGACCGACCGCTGCACGACGGATCGGGTCGCCGCCATGTTGATCTCTATGCAAAAGGCTCAAACAGAGGCATTCGAGAAGATGCTCAAGGCGGTCCTGGATCGCCCGCCGACGTTTTCCTCGCCATCGCCTGCACAAGGCATGGACACGTCATTCGTCCTAGGCCAGGGTACGTTTACCCTATGCACCGCACGTTTCAGCGGTGACGCCGACGAATCGGCTGAAGCATTTCTGGATGCAGTGCAAAGTTTTAAGGATTGTGCTAACGTCTCAGATCAGAACGCCTTACGTGGATTGTCGATGCTCCTTACGAATGACGCAGCAATTTGGTGGCAAGGGGTCAAGAAGGAAGTTAGTTCGTGGGTAGAAGCGATCACACTTTTACAAAATACCTACGGTGATCGGAAACCACCCCACCGTATTTATATCGAATTGTTTGACCGCCACCAAGGTCAACAGAATACCGACGTATTTGTTGCTAGCTGTCGTGCACTTCTATCGAAGATTCCAGAAGGAGACGTCTCCGTCAAGGCTCAACTTGACATGGTCTATGGCCTACTTGACAGACGCGTGCGTAAACGTCTCAGAAGAGACCAGTTCAAGACGTTCGACGAGATGCTACGCCTGACACGTTCTATCGAGGAGACGTGTTACGAGAAGGAGGCCGTCCAGGTTCCTGTCCCGGTGTCCCCCCGAGCGACCGCCCGCCGCAGCGAGCAGCGCTCCACACCGAGTCCACCTACGTTCCCCCTCGTCCAGGCTCCGAGTTCTACTCCGTCATCTCGTAAACCCAAAGCACGATGTGTTTATTGTAAACAATTCGGACACACACGCAACGAATGTGCAAAACTTTCTACTAGAAAGGATTCTAAGTTTAGTGATAAGTATCGTGATAGTGTAACATCGCAATCATGTATTTGTACAGGTTGTGGAGCGAGGGGAGTTGCACGTTCGCAGTGCAAAACGTGCAACAATTCTGGTATGTCGTTTGCAGCTCTTAATACATTTCACGATCCGTCGGTGAGTAAACATTCTTCTCCTTCCTTTCATAATACCGACATAAACACTTATCCATGTTATAGTAAACGTCAAAATGAATTGACAGGTTTTGCATGTTATCACAAATGTCAAAATGAACTGACAGGTGCCGCGTGTTGTCATAGACGTGAACAACGTCAATCTCGAATGACATGTTATTGTTTTGGTTGTCGTTCGAGTCTATGTTCGAATCAAACTGCGCGCGAAAATTCAAATAACTCTGTTCCGTACTTTAACAAATATTTTAAGAATTCTGTTCCGAAGTATAATAAATATTTTAAGAAATCGAATCGTGGAAGTGACCGTGCGCCTCGTACTGATTTAAAGCGCTTTCATAACACACAGTATAGGAATAGTTCTGATGTGTCTGATTTCTTAAATTGTAGGCTGAACGAACCTACTTCGGTGCATCATTCCTCGCCTGATATGGTGAATGCACCTGTTGTTGCCCGTACACCTGCGGATCGTCAACCTGTGCTGGACTATTTGGACTTACCATCGGTGGTTTCTTCTGCACCTACTCCTGCGGAGGGGGTGACTACTACTGATCAGCCCGGTAAGAAAGTTCCTGTTGTTCCTTTTTCAACCTCTGACATGGGGATGATTACAACTAATAGTCAGTCACACACTAGGCCTATCCTTCGCATACAAGTGCTGGACCTATGGGATACTGCCTTGATTGACACTGCAGCTAAGTGTTCTGTAGCGGGGCACAAACTTTATAAAATATTCAAAGAGAAAAGTCTTCCTTTTGATTCTAAGGAAGTTCAAGTGAAGCTTGCTGATGGGATTATCCAATCACGGGAGATTTTTATTTACACTCTCAGTGTCACGCTCCCGATGAATAAGGTTGTACAGGTTAACTTTGCTGTCTTTCCGGAAGCAGACAACAATGACACACTTCTGGGGGTTGATTTCCTCCGTGCTACAGGATTGGTTATAGATTTTGCCGCTTCTTCTTGGCATTTTTCAGGAAGCTGTGGAACTTACCCGCTCGAGTATGAAGATGACTTGAAGTGGATCCATCCTGTCGCCGTGTCATCTATGCAGGTAAGGGACGACGAGGGTCCCATGCTCACCTGTGAACAACGCCAGCAGCTCACCATGGTTCCTTCAAGCCAGGAGGAGAGCCCACTTCCTTTGCTGAGCATCATATTGCTCAGTGACTTCGGACGCGAGTTGCGTACTCCTTTCGATGCCAATCATGATCTTCGGGCCATTTTGATGAAAGAAGCCTACATACCTCAGGTAACGCCTTACCTCGACAGGTTTGTTTCCTCATTGCAGGAGATTCGGGAACGCTTTGAGAAGCAGCAGGACCTTCGGAAAGGGTATGCTGACGCTTCCCGTCGTTCGTCGCCTGTCTACAAGGTCGGTGATTCTGTTCTGGTGACAACTCACGCCTTGAGCAACGCTCCAAGAGGACACACACGTAAGTTCATGCCGTTGAGAGACGGCCCTTATTTTATTAAGCGTGTTCTCAGCCCTACCACCTATGAAATCGCTCATGGTCAGGGCCAGGCGTTCGGTCACTTCCACGCATCCGACCTTTCCGCGTTTGTAGGTGCGCAAGCCGCTCTTCAGCCCGTTCGACCAAGACGTCAACGAGGCAGGCCTCGTAAGGTGCATCTTGCTTAAGTGCGCTTACGTCTTTCGGAAGTTTGTCAATTCATCTCCGAGTCGGACTAGATTATGAATTGAAGGAGGAGAGTGTAGCGCGCACAGTTAATAATAATGCGCGCGGGCAGTGGCGAGGCATACGGCACTCGCCCCTCACCGCGCCAGTCTTAATTTGATGATCGAATGAACGGCCGCGCGCTCCCACGCTCCGCGACCGCGCTCCGAATTTCGCGTTAAACTGCACCGCGCGACGCGCGAACGGCACACAATTTATTTAGGTTATAAAGTATATGAAAATAAAGCTGATTAATGATTTACATTTATTTAAGACTTACTTAGAGGGAAGTTCGCTGAGCTGACGGCCAACCTCCGGTAGTGGAGAGGCTCCCTAAGAAGAAGAAGAGAAGACTTACTCAATAATTTGTTTGCCTTATTTTGCTTGTAATTATGCTATTTCCCTAGATTATAGCAATTTCATACAAAGACTTGTTAAAGTACATAAACGTAAAATACGTCAATACGTCACAATACTCAAGACCATTTTTTTTAAATAATTCAAATTGCTTGATTCTGTTAAAAACTTAGATTATATTTCACCTAAATTTTTAAACTTAAAATAAACGAATGTTATGTACGAGTATATTACAGTAATTCGTTTTATTGTGACTCACCTCTAATTTAACTTGTTACTGTATTGCTGTTAATTAGTAATAGTAGTTCCATTGTAGCTACTATGTAGCTATTGTTAAATTACATCACCTGAAAATATTCATCCGTACCAAGCTGAACCAAATTATAAACATAATATGCCAACCGCTTTTTACACCACTTTTACATAACTAGAGGTAAAATTGAACTAAAAGCGGCATTTTACGAGTAACTAGAGATTGAAAACATTATACAAACATTAACACGTAACATTCATAATTATTTGTATTCAAATTAAAATATTTTCCTATACAACTCCCGAGCGTAAATAAAGATATATTTGTTTTGTTGTTATTACATATAATTTATTATTTTTTTAATATTTAATTTCATGTAGTATTGTTTTTATATGACAATGTGAATTCATTTTATTATTATTTACTCTATTCTTTGAATTAACATAATATGGACTTTAGGCCCAGAGACAGGTTTTTATCTAAGGTTTTTATTTAGTGTGTGGGTTATTAAGGCATGAAGAAAAATTGTTAAGACCCGCAGGTGTAAATATGAAAGAAAATTTTAGTTTGTTATTTGTATAAATTCGACTGAATAGTGATACCTCGAAAATAAGCGGGCTACTTCACAATAAAAAATGAAATGCTAAAATAATAGGATAATGAATATGAGTTTATAGAAACTGTTACTTGTGGACAATATAACAGAATTATTTGTTATTGAAAAACAGCTGTTATTGTTATCTTTTGACGGATAGCTAGCCATGGCTATTATATGAGTAGCCATATTTTGGCTAGTTATTGATAAATTATTAATCTCTAGTTATAAAGTCTCAGAAACTTACGACTTTTAAGTTGCAAAGACTTACAATAATATTAAAACATGATGCCCGGGAGAATAGGTAATCTGCCGTTAGCTGCTGAGAATCCGTTAGGTTTATCATGGCACGATTCGGCTTGGATACCTGTTTTAAACCCGTCCAATATCATGGATTATTTCTCGGAGCGATCTAATCCATTTTTTGATCGTACTTGTAATAACGAAGTTGTTAAAATGCAGCGTCTTAGTATGGATCAATTACAGTAAGTTTGGATACTATCTTGTTAACAGTTTGGCAGTGCAATAAGTTTTGTATGTTTAGTATTTTTAGGTTAACTGAACTTATAATAATTCAATAAGATGTTAATGACAACTATTGTTTAAATTTACATAATTTGGAACACTACTCGCTTATTTCATACTCCAGCCCAGCCAAACGACAGCTTTTGGCTTAGTGTCCTCTTGATTCCATTTAAATCCTTTTGTCTATACTAATATTCCTATGTTAGTATAACATCAGATTGCAATATTAGATTCATGGAGCATGATGAATTATTGTAATTTTACTGGCTTAATAAGTTAGACTACACATCACCTGATAAGCAAATAGGAGTAACCACCACAGGACAAATGTATTGACATCATGTATTGTTATCATGTCCTCCCACCTATACTACAACTGAAGATCTCAGACATATTGATATATAGTAAACTTCTTTAAAGATTTGAAGAGCAAGATTTTATTTATTATTATTATCAAATAAAAGGCAAGCAGTTATTAGCTGATGTGCTTATGTCTCAGCTGGTGTGTTCCAATATCACATATTGTTTAACACTGTGTTAACCACATATTAAACTGATTGAGTTGAGAGCCATCTATCCAGTCTGATTTTGAAACTATCAGTTGATGGTGTGTTAAAAATGTAATGATTTTATATTTTCCTGTTAATTTGTATATGTCTTTTTAAGATACCCATGCTAGCATTGCTCCTGTAGTGATGATGGTAGCCAAAGAATATTTAATCGCTCCTCATGACTTCTTTTTACGTAATCCTACTGGAATTCTAATAACTCTGCTCTGAACACTGTCCGAGCTGAGAAGTGTCCTTAGGTTCTGGATTTCTGCATAGAGTAATTAGGGAACCGATAGTTCGTTCAGGCGTAGTGACAATGAAATATTCAAAAGGCACTTACCTGGAAGCCCGATGATGAGGACAGGCTACTGCAGCTCCACACTGTTCACCATATACAATCAATTAGATGTTCTGCTGTATTGTCCAAAGCAACTGACTGTTTCGTAGTGTGACCGAGTTCGCCGCCGATGATAAGTGTAGCGATACCGCCGTGCGTACACATGTATCACTGTTAAGGACCAAGCGTGGAATGGGTATGTAAGAGAGAACAGGATGGGTTCAAGTACCTGTTTTATATTCATGCCCTGCGCCTGAACAGAACACTTTTAAGCAAATTGATATCTTTGGTGAAATCAGAGTTCCAGACCTGAAATGCATATTCTAGCAAAGGTTATATATAAGCTTTATATATCTTAATAAAAGTTTCAGGGGTTAAGAGTTGAAAGGTGATGAAATATTTCACCATGCTGTTATAGTATTTATTTAACAGATATTATTCCTAAAAAAAAGTTAATTTTTACAGAAATATGACAGGTTTAGAATATATATTATTACATGTTCAAGAACCTATACTATATGTGATAAGGAAACAACATAGACACAGTCCAACACAAGCAACACCTCTGGCTGATTATTATATAATTGCAGGAATAGTATATCAGGCACCAGACTTGGCTAGTGTTTTAAACTCTAGATTGGTAAGATATATATGTTTTTAATATTTTTTATATTAAACTGTGCCAAACATAAGTAAATACTTGATCCCAACTACACATGGTAGAAAGGGAAGCTGATGATAATGGACGCATTTGTCAAAATAATTGTAAAGTCTGTCAAAATAATCTAATGACAAATCAAAACAAATTATTGATATCAAACAAAGGAATGAGTACCAACCTTAATTTTTTTAGAACTCATAGCTCTAGGTTGATGCACATATGGCAATTTTAAAGCAAGTGTAACATAACTCCTTTTGATATATATAATAAGATGATAAAAAAGGGGTATGTTTTGAAGTTTTTCCCTGTGATAAGATTTACTCTTGTGTAATTATTGAACTAATAAACATGGACTTCAAATGCATATTTATGCAGTCTGGATATCTATCCAGACTTAGAAAAATTACTTTAAGCAATACAAATAGTTGTTCTGTGCAGAAATCGATCCCATAATTTGAAGTACACAAGTTACATTTTTGACCACTGGACCACCTGGTTCAAGAAATTAATAGTCTATAAACAACAATTTGTTATAACAATTCTTTCATAAAAAGACTTCATATTCATATAAATTATTTGATTATAGTTGTCTGCTGTGCACCACCTACAGTGTTCTTTTGAAGAAACTATGTCATACTCTAGATATCATCCAAGCAAAGGATATTGGTGGGACTTTAAAGCCAATAAACCAGGTTTGTGTAGTTTCAGCAAAATCCTTATATCTTTATACCTATAATAGTTAATAAACCATACAGAAATACTTTTAAATTTTATTTAATTAATAATATTTGAGTAATCCTTACTTAATATTTATTAATAATGGCTAAAACAATGAATCAAGTAGGTTAAGTTATTGAAGGTCATGTTAAAAATTATGCTTCAAATTTTTTAATTTATGTTTCAGGTATAGGCCCTTATAATGCTGGAAATTCAGCCCCAAAGGAAATTGCAACTACACCTAAAGAAGAACAATCAACTCTTTTTCAACGACAGAGAGTAGACATGTTATTAGCTGAACTTGTTAGACAATTTCCTTTGCCTGTAACACAAACTAATCAGGTATTTAAAAATATTTATATTTTAAGCTCACATTTATTATTACATAAGTCTTTACATACTACTTTTGCTTACATTGAAAGGAAATGACTTATTAAGAATATCTAATAAGGATGCCATGTGTAAGTCCCTTGAAAATAACCATCAATTGAACTACCGGTAACAATGGGCGCGACATAGAAACACAAAGTCGTGAGCCACTAATGTATCTCTGCTAACAATGAAGAGAATATAGTGTGATGATATAATATTATTACTAGAGATTCCACGAATATTCGGCAACTATTCTGTATTCGGCCGAATAGTACGTACTATTCGGCCGAATACCGAATACCAAATCATGTAAAAAAGGCACGTTATATTACTCAAAATTATCTATTTATTTCCAAATTACAACACTTTAGTAATTAAAATTGATCAGTGGTAAGTTGTGATGGATGAAAATAAGCTTTTCAGCATTTTCAACGATTCGATTTCACATTTAACGATTACTCTTTTCATCGTAAATGTTACTAGCCTCAGAAAATAACCTCTCACTAAACACGCTGCTTCCAGGAGAAGAAAGATAAACTTTAGCAAATTTCGAAAGGTTTGGGTTAGTTATTGTATTTCGTTTCTATTGGGTATTGTATTGTCTTTGCTGGCCGCGGCAACGCAACGAGGAAAACAGGTTGCAACTTGCCTTAATCCAGCAAACGCGCCCCCGACAAGCATGTATTCCATGCCGAATATTCGGCGCTTCGGCCGACAGCGTTGCCGAATATTCGGTATTCGGCCAATTCACTATTCGTGGCATTACTAATTATTACCATTATTCAACATTTTATTTGATAAAGTTTGTTAAAAAAATTCTATGATAGGACAACTATTAAAAATTTCTAGTACAAGTTGAATTATTACTATTGTCTTTTTTCAGGCCAATGGAGTAACAGTGAAGACTGAAAACGCAAATGAAAAAGATGGGGTTAAGCCAGATATTAATGTAAATAATATAACAATTAAACAAGAACCAATAGACTCAAGTACTTCAGATATGCCAAATGGTTCTTTACAAAGTCATCCAGAAATTAAAACTGAAATCAAACAAGAAAATATGAAGCCACCCCCAGAAAAGAAACAAAGAAATATGTGATAACTATTTAATTTATCATTGATCGAGTGAAGTGTGGTTTCAGAGTCAAGTTAAGGCGTTTGGTATAATGTCCTTCTGTCAGAGAATTATAACTTTAAACCACATAAGATAAAGATTGGCAATTAAGATATACTATTTCAACCTTTAAGGTAAAGCTGACAATGATATTTAATGTAATAAAAAATCAAATTTGAAGGTCTCAAAATTTTTTTTTCTTTTAAAATTGCATGTGTGGTGTCCTTGTAAAGAACATAAGCAGAGTTTATTAAAGCTGTTTTTTTTTCTACGTCATTCACGATTTAGTAAGCTGACAAAGTAATCATTTTTAAATCTATTTTGTCCTTAGATTACCATAAAAAAGGTTTATCAAATACAGTTGATGTTTATGTTGGATTTTAGCTTATATCCAGTAATTTTACAACAAACACTGAAATCTGGCATGAGTTTATAAGAAAAAGTTATAATCAATAAAAATGAGCCAACTGTCCTAAGTAAGCAGTATTTTGTGATATACTTCCAAATACAACTTTAAATCAAAAAGTTTGTGAAAGGCTTTTCTAAACTGGGAGTAATCCCATATGTACCATTGTATTGAATTTCATTTTAGAATTTTTAAAATAAGATTGTATTTTTATTTTGTTTGTTTGTTTATTTCTAATTCATTGTCTCTTTGAAAAAATAATAAATTACTTTCCTGTTGATAATTATATAGATTCCCTACAGTTTCTTGCATCATTGTGTTGTTTACACAGATTTGACAGTTTATTCTTTGAGAATTTGTTAACACAGGTTTGTTGGCATTGGATTGTATGCTGAAATATAAATCAATTATATGTATTTAGTAAAACAGAAAACATATGAATAAATTAGGTATTAAAAATTTTACCTAATTCCTTTTCTGAAACTCCATTCAAATCCAAAACATAATCCTTGTGCATAGCCCATATCAAAACTTGGTTGATGGACTGCCATCTGCCCATTTGCTGCACCATCCATGTATCCTATCTGTTATATTATTATTTATTTGAAACAAATTCTAATAAAGTATATTATATATCAGAGACTTTAAATTTGTTATATTAATAGCTTTTAAGAATCATATCAATATAATACAATCAAAAGCAAAGGTTTTTTTTTTGGTTAGATATTGAATATATGTAATCACTGAAAAAAAAATGACCTATGTAATTGCAAAGGATATAAAATAATTAGAATTTCATCAAAAATAATATCATGTTAAAGTTTAGTCAACTCTCACGCTTAACTACCAGGTGTGTAAATATGAAACCGGAATTCGCCTATAGATTGTCCTAGCTGGCAATATAATCATCGTCTAATGGCGTTATTGGCGCCATTTGTTTTGTTTACACCTGATATAGATTTGCAACTCACGATAATACAAGTTTCGTACAACAGGACAGTT
Organism: Automeris io; assembly: GCA_036320925.1. Lineage (NCBI taxonomy): Eukaryota > Metazoa > Arthropoda > Insecta > Lepidoptera > Saturniidae > Automeris > Automeris io. The sequence continues at coordinate 4,725,341 of JAUDJH010000018.1, forward strand.
TGTAATAGCTTTGAACATGTCGAATTTCGTGTCTGGAAACTATGATTTGCCGACATCATTAATTTTCTGCTACCATCTAAAAAAACTGCTGCAGAATCGCATCGAATGCTTGTTGAAGCATGCTCTAGGTAAATCACAATGCTTCGAGGGGTTTAAAAAATTCAAAAGTGGCGATTTTAACTTGAGTAATGAACAATGTGGTAGACCACCTAAAAAATTCGAAGACAACGAATTGCAAGAATTTTTGGATGAGGATGACTCTAAAACGCAACAACTACTTGCCGAACAATTGAACGTGACATGAGAAGCCGTCTCCGTACGTTTAAAAGCCATGGGGGGAGATTCAGAAGATGGGAAAATGGATTCCACATGAATTGAACGAAAAACCATTAGTGAAATCCTGCTCGCGGTACAAAAGGAAGTCGTTTCTCCATCGAATCGTCACTGCCAATGAAAAATGGACATATTTTGAAAATCCTAAGCGTAAAAGATCATAGGTAACTCCAGGTGAACCATCGACATCGGCTGCAAGACCAAATCGCTATGGACGGAAGACAATGTTGTGTGTGTGGCGGGATCAGAAGGGAGTAATCTATTACGAGCTGTTAAAACATGGCGAAACTGTTACTACTAAACGCTACCGACTTCAAGTGATCAATTTGAACCAAGCTTTGCTTCAAAAACGAACAGAATATAAAAAAAGGCAACACAAAGTGATTTTGCTCAATGACAGAGCACTATCACACATTGCAAAAATGGTCCAGGAAACCATTGAGGCGATCAGATTGGAAATATTCCTGCATGCGGCTTACTCACCGGACTTGGCTACGTCCGATTACTACCTATTTACATCGATGGGACATGCACTGGCTGAGCAGCGCTTCGCTTCTTACGAAAATGTACAAAAATGGCATGATGACTGGTTTGCCTCAAAGGAGCAACATTTTTTTTTGCGTGGCATCCACAAATTGTCAGATAGGTGGGAAAAATGTAGAGCTATCGATGGACAGTATTTCGAATAGAATATTTTTTATCATTTCCATGCAATAAACGGCTACTTTCTATAAAAAAATTCCGGTTTCATATTTACACACCTGGTATATAAACAACCACAATAAAAAAATATGTGAAAACAAAAAGTAAACCATTATAGATGCAGTCATCAACAACAAAATGCAGTGTGTGTAAAATGCAAGATCAAGAGCATTTTACTGATTCCGGTTATAATAATGCTAAGGAACTTTAAACAAGATTAACCTCTTTTTGAACTCTAATGTAGACAAATAGATATAAACAACACAATAATGCTCAAGCAATTGTGTCTATATCTATTCTTATATTTTTTGCTATTTGTGCTTTAAATTTTATATCAGTTGCCTTCATGATCTGACAAAAGCAGTAAGTTATTATTACTTTTTATAAAAACCTTTGCATTCTTTGGTTATTGTTAATAGACATTACAATCACATGTATTGTCACATTATTAATATTAGTGCTATGCATTACCAATGTATATTATGTAATTGTATCAAACCTAATTAATATTATACTTTAAACTGTTGGTGACTTAAGTATATTTATGTATATTATATATGAATATACTGAAGTACTAAAAGATGATATACATAACAAATTATGCAATTTATTATATATCTTAGTTTATTATTAACCAAACATGTCAAATCAATAAATTCATCATACAAACATTATGTATCGGCTGAATAGCGCGATTCCAAGTTCTATTTTGAATATATTTTCCATCTTCATTCATTATTTAATTATTAATATTTAGTATTTATATTTAATATAGGTATTTTACGCAGCCAGTAATATATTCTCTTTACCCACGACTTCATTTGTATACAAAAGTGACGTTTCAAACGAAATTTTTAAAATAATGTTACTACATAAAACCTACAACATTATATTCTCATGTGAAGAAAATTAGTATCGATTAAGTGTGAATAATACTACCGATCGTCTTATACTAAATGTAATATAAAAAGTAGTGTCCGACCGAAAGTTCGGTTTCGGTTTCGGCCGAGTTTCGGCCAAAAATCAAGTTTCGGCGGCAGTTTCGGTTTCGGCCAAAGTTGCCGAAACCGAAACTGATTTCGGTAGTTGTTGTACATGCTTGCCTAGCTTCGTTTCTCGCGGCAACGCTTTGACGGACGCTGGCGGCCCTGTTCGGGATTGGTGCGCCGTTCGCATTGCTTTTTTTTCTCGAATTCACGCGTGTTTGTTGACCGGGAAAGGTCTTCACAACTTAACCGGGCGGGTGGGCGAACACTGAGAGTGCTCAGCCGGCAATTTATGGGTTGGGTGGCAATGCAAGGGCACCCCTGTGGGTACGAACCTCGACTTGGACCGCCAGCCAGAAATACGAAACCTAACGGTGATCTACTAGCGTTTCGGAAGCGACTACCTTGAGAAGAAACGCCGAAAGAAACTCAAGGCTGCGTCGGAGTGTAACTGCGTCGTTTAGACGACAGTTGACGGATCTAATTCGCATTGCTCTATAGCAACACAACTTAGTCAGTGCGTTATCACCCGACGTAAACATTCTTTAGAGGTTATAATAATAATAATAATTTCATTGGATCAAAAATTTTTTACATTGTATAATTAAATTTACGTTTACGCCTGCACTAGTCGTGAGACTGTATCGCAGACGTCAGCGCCCACCATTACAGAGAATACAAATGATTACAAAAATATATAAAAATATACAGACGTGTTGTGTATAGGTGTGTTATGTGTAGAAAAGGGTGAGTAAAGAGTGTTGTGTGTAAGTGCAGATTATATATAAACATTTAAAAGATTTTCAGTTTTTAAATAATCGAGCTGCAACAAGTAATCCTTGACTTTGATTTTAAGTTCATAAAGGGAAAGGGGATAGATATTGAGAATTACATTTAGTTTGTTGTAAAATCGAGCGCTTAAAATTTTGAAGTGTCTAGAGGCGACCGAGGTTCGGTGAAATTCAGTTTTACAGACAGTAAGCCCTAGACGTTTATTTAGAATGCCTAAATCCAATGATTGAGTGTCATGCCTAAAAACAATAGTTTGGAGCACAAAGAGCTGTCTCACAGTCATGATTTTAGTCTCATTATACAGTAGTGTTGTTGGGTATAAGAACGGTTTTTTAAACATGACTTTAAGAACAGCTCTCTGTGCTCGTTCCAGTTGTATTAGATGAATAGTACAGGCACCACCCCAAGATATGCTTTGATGGTACTGATTACATGTAAGTTTTTGTTTCATTTTTTTACTTGACCATGTTGACTTTTATACTTGACCACGTGAGTTTCGGTTTCGGTTTCGGCCGGAAAACCAGTTTCGGTCGGACTCTAATAAAAAGCAGTAATACGCACAAACACACCGACATTTGCTCTCTCGCTCTGGCTCACTAATTTTTATATTTGTGTCTCTTACCTGTTGAAATCCGTTGCATCCGGTTTGAAATCAGAACGATTCAATAGAAGTTTCACTTCAAGGATAAGATACAACACTACAGTTTTATTATAAATATAATAACCCGTGTGGGAATTACTGATGTCAGTTTAAAAACTTTTGACGCCAATTCTAGAGCAATATTGAGTAATCAACTTTTATCGTTTTCTGTAGAATAACATATGTAACTATAAGATGTTGAGCTCAGTGAAGTATCTGCGCGGTAGTCAATTTTGGGTCTAATATCGTCAGTTTTAACGTTCACAAAACTAATTGTCACTCCTACGCGCAGAGGTCGACTTGAAATGCCTTCAGCTATATTGATTTGAATTATAGTGATTATAATGTTATTTCCTTCATACTTATTAAATTCCTAATTACCGATTAAATATAAACATTTTACGAAAGATACTGAAGTTTTAGGTCTAATTATCCGCAATGTCTAAGTAGTCTGTAATTTAGATATAAAGTTGAGAATTATTGAGAAGAACAAAGATACTGTACTACAATGTAACCACGAAGAACAACTAGCTCGTAATAAATATGCAAATATAAAATAAATAATTTTTATATCATACTACTAATTGTTATCCAATTCTTCAGCTTGATACACGTATAAACATGTTTTCATATAATATGATTCCAGAAGCCTAAGTTTGATCGATCCCACTAATTTTTTTGTGTCTCAAAATAGTAATTTCTCGAGTAGTACATTCATTTGGTAGTTTTACCTCGAAAGATATCAGAGTTTTGAAAATTCGTAATTTTGTGGATTTTGGTATATTCTTTCCGAATTTCTTAATTGTGCATCACATGTGAATGTAGATTAAATGTACAGAGTACATGTAGTAACATAGCAACCCGTTGTTTGTCAGAGGCTGTTAAGTTGCGAATAAAACTAAATGTTTGCATGAAAATTATATTTCTATTATTTAACAATGATGCAGCATTTTGGCGACGATGAATGAAAATGGTATATCTCACGGGATGTTTCAATTTGAAATATTCAACAACAATGAAGAAGATTGGGAATACTACTTCCAACGATTTAACATAGCGTTGGAATTACACGGCCTGGATAGAAGTAATGAACAGAACAGAACAAAACGAAAACAATTATTACTATCGAGGATCGGTCCAACAGCTTTCAAGGTACTCGTTGATTATTTCCGACCAACACCAGTTACTTCAAAAACATTTGAAGAATTAGTTAATGTATTAAACGATTTTTATGGCAAAAAAACATATGTTCTAGCAGAAAGAGTTATTTTTGCAACAAAACAAAGAGAAGATAAACAGTCAGTTTCACAATATGTCCTTACACTTCGGACATTGGCTGGCTACTGTGAATTTGGGAACACGATAGACGAACGAATTAGAGATCAATTAGTGGTCGGCATCAACAATACAAGATGGCAGCAAGAATTAATTCGTGAACACCCAACAAACGATTCAAAACTTGAGAGCGTTATAGCAACAGCAGTCAAACTGGAACAATCCGAAATACAAACACTTCGCATAGCAAACACAAAACAGCAAGAAAATAACGAACCCACAATTTACAAAATTTACAACAAACCACAAAACATAGGAAAAAGAACGATATCAAAATATAACAAGAAGTGCATATTTTGCGGTTATGAATATCATAATGATCTGAAAGACTGTCCAGCTAGAGGGAAAACATGCAACGCTTGCGGTAAAATGAATCATTTTTCAAGTGTATGCTTAACTACAGGAAGAACTAAAACGAAACAATTTAGAGCACATCGTGTGCGTGATTTTGCTAAGGACAAAGAAGAAGAAAACGGAGAATTAACCGATGACGGAAGCGCACATACATACCGACTCAATCAATCTAATTCAAATACAAAAATTGTGTTGCCTGTACAACTAAACAATACAAAAATTGAAATGCTATACGATCCAGGAGCTGTTCATTCAGTTATTGGTAAAACATTATGGAAATCTATAAATAAACCAGTACTTGAAAAATGTCAAAACTTAGTTGCTTATACAAATGTCAAAATTAAAACATTGGGTATCTGTCCAGTTGAAGTTAAAGCTTTTAATAAAATTAAAACTTTAAAAGTTTACGTAACAGAACAAAATGATATTCCATTATTTGGCTTGGATTGGTGTTTAAATTTTGATTTACCTATGCCACCAGGAGCGAAACTTTGTAATATTAAACTAAATACTAAAAACTCACAAGAAACAAACAATCAGAACATTGAACGTCTTCTAAAAGAATTTGAAACTCTGTTCGACGGAAATATTGGCACTATTAAAGGCCACAGTGCAAAAATTCATATCAGTGAAAATGTAAAACCAAAGGCTTTCCGACCAAGACCTGTTCCTTTAGCACTTCAAGAACAAGTAACAAAAGAGCTTGAAAGATTAGTTCGTGAGGAAATCATAGAGCCTGTTGACACCATGACTAAGCCTATTGAGTGGGCCTCTCCCATAGTAGTCGCTTTGAAGTCAAACGGGAACGTAAGATTATGCGCTGATTTTAAAGTAACAATAAATCAACATGTACAAATAGATGATTATCCTTTACCAAGATTTGAAGAAATAACATCAAAATTATCTGGTGGAACACTTTTCTCAAAAATTGACCTGAAAGATGCTTATTTACAATAAACCGTTGAACCAGAATCTAGAAAGTATCTTACTATTTCAACACACAAAGGGTATTTTCAATATAAACGTTTGGTACCATTTACCATTTGGTATATCTTTTGCACCGTCTGTTTTTCAAAGAATAATGCACCAGATTTTAAGTGGTCTTGAAGACGTTGTATGTTATTTAGACGACATATTAATAACAGCAACATCCGAGTCGGAACACATATCAAGATTAAGAGCAGTGTTACATCGTTTATCAATAGCAGGTGTAAAAAGTCAAAAGACAAAATGCTCATGGTTACAAAAAAGCGTCACATTTCTTGGAAATAATTGGGCATAAAATAGACAAAGATGGCTTACATCCAACAGAAGAGAGAATAAAGGCTATTAAAAATATGCCTGTACCAACAAACGTATCTCAACTCAGATCGTTTTCAGGATCTATAACTTATTACAACAGATTTATAGATAAATTGCATGTGCGCTGTTCATCTTTATACAGGCATTTAAAGAAAGGGGAGAAATGGAATTGGACTGATGAAGATACAAACATTGTAAATGAACTTAAACAAATATTGACATCAACAGACACTTTAGCACATTATGATCCTGATTTGCCAATTTATCTCAGCAGCGATGCTTCAGATAAAGGCATTGGAGCGGTATTATTTCACAAACATGCCAATGGAGACATGAAACCTATAGCGTATGCATCCAGAACCTTAGGAGAAATAGAACAACACTATTCAACAATTGACAAAGAAGCCCTTGGCATAGTTTACGCCGTAACCAAATTTCATCAATATGTTCATGGAAGAAAATTTTATTTACTTACAGACCATAAACCTTTAAAAAGAATTTTTAGCCAAAATCGTGAAACTCCTAAAATTGCGAGTAACAGATTACTTCGATGGGCAATGATTTTAAACAGTTATGAATATATTATACAATATCAACCAGCTAGAGATAACACACCAGCAGATGCTTTGTCTCGGTTACCTTTACCAAGCACTGAAACAACTATTGAAGAGAGAACTGGTTTTCCGAAGTTTGGACACCTATTACATTTACGGTTAAACAATATTTCAATAACGCAAAAAAATCTCAGGTATCAAACTAAAAAGGACAACATTTTAAATAAAATACAATCTTTTATTACTAGTCACTGGCCAGAAAAGAAAGAATTATCACAAGAACTTCACACTTATTTCGAAAAACGTCAAGAAATGTCATTGGAAGACGGAATAATTTTATGGAATGGAAGATAATGCATTCCTAAAATTCTACAAAAAGATATATTAGAAATGTTACATGACGGGCACAACGGAATAAATGCGATGCAATCATTAGCAAGATTACACGTTTATTGGCCTAATATTAACAAGGATATCGAAGAATTTTCTAAAGCATGCGTATATTGTCAACGATCGAGGAAGAATATAAACACAGCACCTATTTATAATTGGGGTATACCTCCAGAAGCATGGTACAGGATACATATTGATTTTGCTGGACCAATATTTGGCTTTACTTGGTTGATCGTAATAGATGCTTACACGAAATGGCTTGAAGTTATACCAATGAAATCGACAACTTCAGCAGTGACCATACAAAAGCTAGAGAACATATTTTCAACTTTCGGTATCCCAAAATATCTTGTTTCAGACAACGGACCACAATTTACTTCTGATGAATTTAATAGTTACTGTAAAGAAAGCGGGATCGTACATATTAAAACCACACCTTACCACCCACAAACAAATGGACTAGCAGAACGCGCAGTACGATCGTTTAAAGAACGCATGATGGCTGCAGGGAACATTGACGTAAACAAACGACTTTGTAAATTTCTAAGGTCTTATCGCAATACACCACGGCGATCTACGCATCGTACACCTTTTGAAATGATGTTTGGTCGAGCTATGCGAACAACTTTTGACTTGTTGAAACCACAAGTGAGTGATACTATGGAGAGAGAGCAGCTAAAACAGCACTTTAGTTCATTTAAAAAGGCAATAACTCTTGAATACAAAATAGGAGATTTTGTTTGGGTAAACAAACCAACAGATAAAGGATCTGATCCAGGAGTTACTACTAAACGAAACGGTCCATACTCATATGAAGTACAAGTAAACGGTATAATAAGGAAGAAACACGTAGACCAATTAAGACCGAGAAACAAAAATTTAAGTCAGGAACATACTGATACTTGTCAACCAATTTGTTATACCTACTACAAACTTGATGAACCCCTATAACGAGTGATATTACAATTAATGAACAACCGTGTTCTTCAGGCCACGCACCATCAACCCAACAAGAACAAGACCCAGGTTTGCGACGTTCTAATAGGAAACCGAAGCCACCAACACGTTTTGGTTTCTAAAAAAAAAAGGAAAGTAGTAATGTAGTAACATAGCAACTCGTTGTTTGTAGCATAGCAACCCGTTGTTTGTCAGAGGCTGTTAAGTTGCGAATAAAACTAAATGTTTGCATGAAAATTATATTTCTATTATTTAACAATGATGCAGCAGTACACCTAATCTTAGCATCTATATAAAAAAAGTATAAAAACCACCGAAGTATTTCCCAGACCATATCAGTTTCTAGCAATTTACAAACATATCTCTGTTAGTTTCTAGTAAACGATTATTTGGTTTAAAATGGTTTCTATGGTAGGCTCCATCCGCAATGTTTTCTATCAACAAAGATTTAGTATATGCGAAACTATTTTGCACTGGTGTTTTCAGTACTCATAGGTACAAGAAACCGCTGTTGTCACGTATCAATAGAAACATGTGCACCAGATGTAATATAACAAATTATAGGTGGATTTTAAGGAAAGATTCTTAACTAGGTTGGGCAGCACAGAACATTGATTTCTTTTCTGTGGTTTTTGACGTTTCCGTGTTGTTGGTTTTTTTTGTACAATGTATGTACTGTAATAGCTTAATGAAATTTGTTTTTAAGTAGTACCCTGAATTGTCATTGATATATATATATAATAATCAGAGTTCTTTGTGGCACAGTGTTCTTTATAGAGTTAGTAGGTATGTATTATTTATTAAAATGAACGGACATAACAGTACCGATGTTCAAAACTCTGAACCTCATGTATCTAATAATGAAATCAGACATAGTACATCAAGTGTACAGCTAAATAAATCTCGCGCAACATGTTCCAGTACCCGAGAAAACTCTGAAGAATTACTCGATCTCAAGGGAAAAGTCGAATCACGATTGCTGTCAATGTGGAATAATGTAAAATTTGGATGGACAGTAAAACTTAAAACTAGCTTTTCTAAAGAATCTCCAGTATGGCTTCTTGGAAGATGCTACCATCGCAAATTGAGTCCTACTGGTTCTTTGGAGTCTTCTACTGAAATTGGTACTGAAGCAACACCACAACAACCAATGGAGCAAATTTATGGTGAAGGAATTGAAGGTTTCAAATCAGATTTTATTAGTAGAATATGGATGACTTACAGACGGGAATTTCCAACCATGTCAGGTTCATCATTTACAACAGATTGTGGGTGGGGTTGCATGCTTCGAAGTGGACAAATGATGCTTGCACAAGCTTTAGTGTGTCACTTTCTTGGACGTTCATGGAGATGGTCTGAAAAACCTATACAAAATGCTAGAGAATTTCAAGAAGACTGTCTCCACCGCATGATTATAAAATGGTTTGGTGATAAATCTTCTGTTAATAGCCCTCTATCTATACACCAAATGGTTAGCTTAGGAGAAGCTTTGGGAAAAAAGCCTGGAGACTGGTATGGTCCAGCATCAGTAGCTCATTGCTTGAAGGCAGTTATGGCTGCAGCATCAAAAGAAAATTATGAATTTGATAATTTAGAGGTATATGTTGCTCAAGATTCTACAATTTATATTCAAGATGTACTTTCTATTTGTCGGTTACCACATGGAGCATGGAAGTCTTTAATAATTTTAGTCCCTGTTAAATTAGGTACTGACAAATTGAATACTATTTATGGACCTTGCTTGACTTCACTGCTGACTCTTGACTTTTGCATTGGAATAATTGGCGGTAGACCAAAGCATTCTTTATATTTTGTTGGATATCAAGATGATAGGTTAATCCATCTAGATCCTCATTACTGCCAAGAAATGGTTGATGTATGGCAACCAAATTTTTCTTTACAATCCTTTCATTGCAGGTCACCTAGAAAAATGCCTATCAGTAAGATGGATCCATCATGTTGCATTGGTTTTTATCTTGCAACGCAGCATGATTTTGAAACATTCATTAATATAATAAAGTCATTCCTAATTCCACAGGGCATATCCTCTAATTTTGAATATCCAATATTTACATTAAATAATGGTTCTTGTAATACTGTGATGGATACACCTAATATTAGATACTCCATATTTGAAACAGAACAAAATTGGGTGACACCAAATATACAAGATAGTGATACAGACCTTGAGTCTGAAGAATTTGTATTAGTATAATTTATAACTAATTATTTTTTAAAATATATTAGTCTTATGCTTATTATTAATATTGTTATGAAAAAAAAAACTTTTCAAAACATATTTTCTTTTATTGTGTTCAATACTCCAATATTTATTAATTATACAGGAACTGCATTCATGCAAAACTTTAAGGGTTATTTAAATAATAACATATAATTTCATTAAGGAAACTAATATACATGAAATAACTTATGTCTAATGCTTAGAAAATGTTGTAGAATGGCCTTCAATTTTGCAGGAATAATATTCATATTATATATGCAAAATGCTTCATGCTTAATTAAATTTACATTATTACTGTTTTATATAATACAATAATTAATTTTAATCCTATTTCTTTAATGGAGGTAATGAAATTAGTACAATAATTTCAACAATATTAAGTTTTACTAAAAATTATACATCCTATAAATGGAATCTACAAAAAGCAATTTAATTCTTGTCTTTAACCGGTGGTGGATGTCGAATGAAATAATGTACTGCATTATACACAAAATGTGGAGCAACATTATGTAGTGGATGAATACGATTTAGTTCATTTCTTGGTGACCCCAAAACCAAAGGATCGCCAACTCCTGTCCCATGTTGTGCTACTGACAATCCACTCAAACCATAACATGTGTGATATATATCTCTAGGTCTGAAATAAAATAATTTTAATTACTTTCATCATATTTTGCATTTCGAAAGATCTTCATAAATTTTTTCATTTTAATAACTACTACTCACTTTCCAGGTTTATCAATTAAACCTCCATCCCGATTTTGACAACAGATTAAAATGTATTCTTGCAAAGCCGCTTGATTAAATAGGACTGTTTCTATTAACTCTTTATTCTCTAAAATAAAGCACATATATGTAGTTATTGCAAGATCAAATTAAAGATAAGTTTATAAAAAAGCAAGGATGTCATAAATAAAATATATCACTGACCTTGGGAAAGAATTGCACTTATAATAGGAAAAGCAGCCCCTTGCCAAAAGGAATAACATCCATCTACCAATTTATTAGTTCTGCCCTGAAAGCCTCCTTCAACTTTCATCTGTCTATTCACACACCAACGTAATAGAGCATCTACATCACAAAGTTTCGTTCGATTCAATAATGCTAATGATGCTATACCACAAAAGGCATATCCACCATGAGCTTCCATTCCTGGACATCCAGCAAAACCACCCTCATATGTCTGGCAACTAACAATCCATTCTGCTGTTTTATCAAATAATGCATCTGTGTATGTATTTGTTACTTTGGCTATGCTAATTGCACAATATGCACCTCTTATGTCTTTCTCTCCTCCTTTATGAAGAGCAAAAGATCCATCAATATGTTTGACTGTCCAAAGAAATTTCTGTATACTACTCCTATCTATAGAGTCATATGCTTCACTAGTTCCAATAATACTGAGAGCATTTACTGCTGCATATGTTGTTCCTAAATGTGGAGACTGTCCAGGTCCACCTCCATACCCACCATCTTCATGCTGACATTGAGATAAAAATAGTACAATATGTGAAAGTGTCTCTGCATCAGGCATATCTCTCAGAATCCATAATGAATGTAAAATCCAGTAAATTAACCATGTTCTGCTGGCATCCAGGCATTCATAGTTCTTTGGCAAGTTATATAGACATCCTTTTAATAACCTACTATGCATTTGGTTCTTTAATCTTGGTAGATCTGGATCAATTGAACAATCTTTTTCAAATTGTTTATATATTTGTAATATGACTGTTTCTACTTGCACCTAGAAAATGAGTCATTGTTGTAAGTGCATTACATTAAGCCTTAATAAATGTTCCTGAGTTATCTCAATATGTTAGGATTAAATCCATAAATATTATTTGAGATCACCAAAAGTGACCATAAAGACTAGGCTACATAAGTTGGCACCTTTATGTATACTGTGTTAATAATATGTTGTTTATGTTAAAGGAAAAAAATCAGCATTGATTCATTTTAAAAAGGATGTACTGCCCTTTGATTATTATAGTGTAGTCACAAGGCCTATCCCCAGCTAACCTCTGTCACTATCTCAAACATATTTCAAGGAAGCTGTTCTCTAAATTTCAACATGTTAATAAAATCCAGATAGCATACATAAAAACTATTAGTTATTATCATAACACAAATAAGTTTTACCTGCTCCGATGAAGATTCTGTATTTACATCTTCTGCGTCAAATATTTCACTATAAATGTCATGATAATATCTTAATTTGCTATCCATTGTGTTACTTATAAGATTAAAAGATTAACAGGGATAGGCTAAATAGTTGCAGGGAAGTATCTTGGAAAATGTCACAGAGCACAATATACTTTACGAGCACATAAGTACCTCCATAAGATAATTACTTTTTTTAGTAAACCCTTGGTTCTATTTTTATTTAAACCTTGACATGTATAAATAATTGGTAGTTATAGGTTGGAACTTTATAATCAGTACAGTATGCACAATTATTATATTCTCTTTAGCCTGTAGCCTGTGAGGTCAATAATATACGTAAACCATAAACAAGGTTTTTTTTTAATTGTCTAGCACAGATCTGTCAAAGGCTATATAATCTGTCACATGGCTATATATGTCTATCACATGCCCTAAATAGATATATTTTTATTTTGGAATCTTCTCAAGTTTATAATTAACTTCCAGAGCTACTATTAATTGAGTCTTAGGTTAAATAATTATAATATATTCAACGATATTCTGTTTTTTTTTATAGTTAATTTAAAATATAATAAAGCGTGATGTTCATCCATATTAAGTACTATCTAACCCGGCAAACGTTGTTCTGCCATATAAATTATTTCTAGTGAATATCTTCTGTATTATAATATCGAGAGTTGAAAAGCTATTTGGTTTATGCGACATTTTTTGGTGATATAGTAATATATACATATTTGAAATCGGTAAAAATCACTGATTCTGAAAATACATATGACTATATCACTAAAAAATGTCGCTTAAACCAAATAGCCTTTCACCCCTCGATATACAATTTTGGTTATAGCGGCTTCCACATAAAAAGTAAGTAGATATGCTGCGCAGACTTTTATTTAAAACTATTCAAGACAACAATCCTACGGTACATCATTTTTGTGTAACTCCAATGGTTTAGGCAGTGTACGCCAAGATAGCTCTCAGAGGCCAGATTTTTTTTTCGACTTAATTGACATATATAATTATAATACGAACAAAATTACATAAAATCTATATTACTGTAAAAGTTTCATGCAAATCCGTCCAGTGGTTTTTATCGTGAAAGTGTAACAAAAATATTCACAAACTTTCGGATTTATAATTATTACTAGTATGATGGAGTTAATAGTCACACGGAGTCACATCTAGTATCTAAATAGACGATTTTTACAGGGTTGTCTCATTATAGTTTCCCTGAACTGTGACCAAAAGAGGTACCTACATGCATAGATGGGCAAAATGTAATCAGATTACTGAAAATGATTAACGATTACATTTTGCGTTTTTTACCATTAATATGACTGCATTTTGATTATCTTTGTTTTAAACACTACAGAATCCCAGATTATATACACATTTATGATTTCTTATTGTTTTAAATGGATTTAATCATGATTACAGACCAAGAAAATTAAAATTACGACTACATTTTGCAATCGTTAAACATTAATCAGATTACATTTTGCCCATCTCTGCCTACATGCTTGGAAGAAGTTGGCTTAGTAAAGTAAATTTTTTGTTCTTATCAAACATTTAATGAATTCAAATTAAGTAATTTAATTAATCAGTTATAGTTCGGCGATTTCTAGAAACTTTCTGCTTCAGCCACTTGGATCCATTTAAGCTTAACGCCCAAAGGGGAAACAAAAGTTCAGAAACGTTCCTTATATTTTATGACGCTTTTAAACAGAAATTAATCATAAATTACTTACAAATATATGATTTAATCAGAGATGGGCAAAATGTAATCAGATTAATGATTAACGATTACGATTACATTCTGTAATCATTAATCATGATTAATGATTAACGAAATTAATCAAGAAAAGTAATCATTTTTCGGTAATTAAGGATTATTAATCTTTAATCGGATTACAATTAATCATGATTACTTTTCTGTTTGATACGTAAAATGTGTTGCCGACAGCAGAGTGGCGCTCGCCTTTTTTTTATTTATAGTGTACGACTACTAGTAGCTAAACTGGCGTACTGAGTACCACCACATAGTTAGGTGTTAGGGCGATTACCCAAACTGGGTCGTGACCGCAGTACAATAGTGCAAAGACCGGCATAGTCACTCGCTTCGACCTGACTACTTTCAGGATTAGTTAGTGCTCGGTGGACATTAAGTAAATCCAACGAAATCTAGCTAATTATTGATGCTTTTACCATTGTTCTGAGTGATTCCTGGATTATTAGAACTGATTATCAAACTACCGCCCATATTTTACTGAAATACCGTCTCCAACCCGATAATCCACGCCCGCCTTCGGGATGGAGGTAGAGAGACAGAGCAAGATAGCGCAAAATTTTAATTGATCAGAACAAGACATCACTTTCTCAAATTTATACAAGCTTCTATAGCGCAGAGCGCAACATCACCTTTCTTGGTCATCCGTCTCTCTCTACTGACTCGGTTTTGTCTTTGATGTAAACTGAACCGCTGCACACGTTCGTATCGTATTTTGAATATTAACTCGTAACTACTAAAGTTGAGATATCGATCTTTTTTTTTTCGGATAACTGACGTTCTACCTAATAACTTTGATTCTTATAATAAATCAGCGGGACACATACATAGTTTTTTTTCTCAATTCGCTTAATTTTTTTTTTTCGCGTTTGACTTCTTGTTTTTTAAAGACTAAAGAATATAGTACTCAGAAAAAAGAAGCAAATCGACATACGGGCAAGCGCCATTTTTATCTCATTAAAAACGCTTTTTTGTTTACCAAAATATATATATGTGTATATATATATATATATTGTTTAATGAGTAATAAAAGTAAAAAAAGATAGTAATTACATTTTTCTGTTTTAAAAATTTAACTTTAACTTAAAGGATTGCACACAAAATCTTTGGCCATTATCAGAAGTATTCTCCATCTCCAAGGATTATCTGGTAGGAGCCGGTATTTCAGTAAAATATGGGCGATACTTTGATAATAACTTCTAATAGTCCAGGAATCACTCAGAACAATAGTAAAAGCATCTATGATTAGCTAGATTTCGTTGGATTTATTTAATGGCCACCGAGCACGAACTGATCCTGAAAGTAGACAGGTCGAAGCAAGTCACTATGCAAGTTTTTTCACTAGTGTACTATGGTCACGACCCAATTCCGGCAATTAACCTACCAACTCAAACGGCTGAAAGCACACAAAATTGTCCTGAACGTACTCAGGTCGAAGCGAGTTACTACACAGTACACAATTGCAAAGACCCTTATAGTGATTATGATTCGCTCAACGAGACGGATATTCGGGGTCGGACTTGCACCGGCTAAAGCCACCGAATGCCAGCACTGCCTAATCTTCGCCTTCACCGGGCCTGAGAATCCAGATACTTCCTAGGGGCCCAGCGAGCGATTGGTCTTAGACAGGCCTCCTCCCTGGGAGAGGGTCATAAAACTACCCAAACAATACCTCCCATTGGGGCGGCATGTGAGCACACATACGACGACACCACCCTAGCCTCCACTGGACGCCAACCCCCACTTTCCTCTGGACGACACCCCCACTTTCCGCTAGACGCTACCCCCCACTCTTCGCTGGACGCCACCCCCCACTCTCCGATGGATGCCACCCCTCACTCTCAGCTAGACGCCACCCCCCACTCTCCACTAGATGCCACCCCCCACTCTCCACTAGATGCCACCCCCCACTCTCCACTGGACGCCACCCCCCACTCTCCGCTGGACGCCACCCCCCTCTGTCCGCTGGACGCCACCCCCCCACTTTCGGCTGGACACCACCCCCACTCTCCGCTGGACACCACCCTCACTATTACACGGAAGTTTGGGGTCATATATAATTCGAAATAAAATAACTTGAAAAATTAAATAAACGTGTATTTAAATCGGTCTCTCTCTCAGCCAGAACTCAAAAGTAATCATTAAAATAATCATGATTAATTGAATGATTACTGTAATCAAGATTAATGATTACTCATGTAATCTTGATTAAAAGTAATCTTATTACAAGTAATCATGGTTACTTTCATCATGATTACTTGTAATCATGATTACGCCCATCTATGGATTTAATAATGGTTAAAAGCGTATTTATCTGTAGTTAAGGAAAATGAAGACCGTGTAGTTGCATTGTAGTCTTCCAAAGCTTGCTTTATTATATTATTGTGTTACATTATATACTCCTTACATCTATCATTTTCTTGTTGAAGGATATTTTAAAAATGAAAAATTGAATAGTATTATATTAGTGGTTGTCTCCTCTTTACGCTTATATATCGTACCTAACACAATTGGTAGCGCAGTTAATCGCCGTTCTCAAGGTACTTACACATGAGATTTCTATTGGGTTTGCCGTGTGGAGTTCCTCACGGTGTTTTCCTTCACCGATAAACATGTGGAGTCCAAATCTGTACTTAATCTGTAAATACCCAGATGTACATGTTGAGATTCGAAGTCACGATCATTTGCGACGCTGCGCATGGATATCAGCCCCTAATCCACTAGGTCACCACAGCCAACTTGCTATTCATAATATACATAGATGGGCAAAATGTAATCAAATTACTGAAAAATGATTACGATTACATTTTGAGTTTTTCATCATTAATATGACAGAATTTTGATCATCTATGCTTTAAACACAACGGAATCCACAACTGCATATACATTTATGACTCATTAATGTTTTGTAATCGTTAATCATTTATCTGATTATATTTTGTTATCTTTGAATTCATTCTTTTTGCTTTAATTCTTGTTTTATTTATTTTTTTTGGTTATATTCTCCCCTTTGTGGAGAAGACAAAGGAATCTACGCCATACAGCCATGTTTGGGGTCTTTTCTTTACAAGTTCTATAACATTTGTTATCACGTCTTCCCGCCACGTTTTACTATCTCTGACGTATTTTCAATCCAATTCATCTTCGTTTCTTGTTTGATGCACCATTTCAAAATGTTTCCACACAATGTAAACGGCGCGAAAGACTATGCAGATTAGCGTGAAAACTGAGCGACCCAAGGGACGCATCACACCGCTAGCGTCTCGCCCAAAAACAATTGATTCCACACTGCACACGGTTTGCTGAGCATCCCATTGCTGCCCGAGCCCATAACACAAGCTACGACAAAAATTGAATACCCAACTGATCACCACAACAAGAAAACATCAATTATTCAGCGAGAGTGCAGAGGAGATGCAACCACTCCGGCTTCAAGCTTTGCCGCCAATCTCTTGGGTTTTATTTATTTAGGTACATCACTATTTCTATTACGCAAAAAACCTGGAAAATGGAAATTAGGGATGAGATATACTTGCTAAATTCGATACCAAGGCTTTTAAGTACGAGTACGTAAAAATACCAGGGTCGAAAACCAGGTTTTAAAATACTTGCATACCAATTTGACCCGTATTCCATGTCGTCCTATGATGAATAAGGAGCAAAATGGTATAAATAAAAAAATACTTTGTACTTCAAAGTATTTTCCATTCACAGATAACAATCACTCCAAACCCCGCGCGGTTTGCGACACGAGCGGTGTAACCAGCCGCGGCGACTTAATTTAAAAATACTTGCATACGAATTCGACCCGTATTCTATGTCATCCTATGATGAATAAGGAGCAAAATGGTATAAATAAAAAAATACTTTGAACTCCAAAGTATTTTCGATTCACAAATACGATTGTGTTTCTTATCTTTATTAAGATATGGATCGTTTTCCTATGTAAGTATTTTATGTGTAGTATTTCAAGTTCTTCGCGCATCGACCTATAGCAAATACTTTCATACTTGCAAGTATTTTCTGCTCATACCCAGGGCCCCCACTCCGTACCCCGCGCTACTTGCGACGCGAGCGGTGTAACCAGCCGCGGCGTCTAAATTTAAAAATGCTTGCACACGAATTCGACCCTTATTCCATGTCGTTCTATGATTAATAAGGAGCAAAATGGTATAAATAAAAAAATACTTTGAACTTCAAAGTATTTTCGATTCACAATTACGATTGTTTCTTATCTTTATTAAGATATGGCTCGTTTTCCTATGTAAGTATTTGTATGTGTAGTGTTTCATAATCTTCGCTCATCGACCTACAGCAAATACTTTCATACTTGCAAGTATTTTCTGCTCATACCAGGGCGCCGTACTTCGAAGTGAAAACCTGGTTTTAAAACCTGGTAACGTAAATACGTCGCAGCCCTAATGGAAATGTCAGTTTATTAACCTGTGATGTCAGGTTGCGCACAGAATTAAAAGTTGGGGTATGTTTATATTTACGTAGGGAACTACTGTAAAAATGACGAATACTTTTGTTGAGATAAAACCTATGAAATCAGAAGAATACAATATAATACTAGAAGATTTTAATAAATTCCTATCTTTTAACCGTGTAGCTGAAAATGAACTAAGAAAGAAATACAAACAGTAAGTATTACAGAAATATTTATTTAGCTGTTGTTATAGAACATTAGATATTACTTTACTAAAATCTATATAGTTATAAATATTCTAAAACCTGCATGTTTATGATTAAGCTTAAATAATGTAGCAATTGCAGTGTGGGTGTAATTTTTTTCAGTTTATTGATAAGGTTAGATTATATGGCTCGGTTTGAGATAATGGTTTCCATTTCCCAGTCGGGTTGTATTTAGTTTTTGTATCTATATCATATTTATATTTTGTGATCTGGGGAGAACCCTACATAGGACCATCAAGGCAAAGGCAGCGACCCTTGGTATGTCAAACTCCTAGTGACATAAAAAGCCCTCAGAGTTTCCTTCTAATCACTCCACATGGGCCTAGGGATCCAGATTTTTCCTGATGCCCAGGGAGTGAACCGCCTCGTTAGGCTTCATCTCTGCAAAAATGGTGTAAAAAGCCCAAACTTTTCTCCCAGGTGGGACTGCGGGCCGCCTCCCTCTCATCCAGACAAGAAACTCCCTTAAGTCTACTGCCCAGCAATACCATACATCCTGGTTTCACTATAGTTGTCCCAGGTTCAGGTAGTTTCTTATTTTATCTGAGTTAACCTCTTTATTCTTGGAACATTCATTATTATATTTTGTCTTTTTTTTCACTTTTGTGTTCCTTATTTAAGTTTTCGGTTGTATATAATTTGATTTCTAGCATTTCCTCTGGTAATTACAATACATTATGTTAAGAGGTGATATCAAAACATAATTTAATTTAAATTATTTAGTATGAAATGCTTAAAAGATTTTCTGCTTTAGTAGACTTTTTATTTTGTATGAAAAAAAATTTATTCACATTATTTAATATTTTAAGTAGTAAAAGCTTATATTTATCACATATTTTGTTTCTAGTCACAATGTTGTCACTCATTGCTGTCTCGGTTTAGAGGTTCGTGGTATACATATGTCATGGTATGGTAGACCTAGATAAGGGGTAGAAAGTCATATTAAGGCTAAGATAAGTTAATATTGTCTTAATTTTGAATTATAATTTACAGTATACCAGCGCCTACTTTAGGCAGTATTGTTGCTCAACTGGTGCAGAGAGCTATGAAACAAAATTATAGAAAATCACCTCAAATAGCAAGTAAATATAATGAATTTTATCAACAAGTGATGCAGGAAAAAAGCAAAGAGAATGTTATATTACAGTAAGTTTATATCTAGATTTGATTTTATTCAGTTTTAGTACCTTGTTATAAATTTGTCATTCTTCAGACAATTATATTTTTTCTAAAAAGGCTTTACTTTTTTATTCCTAAAGTCTTAATGATATTTTTATAAAACTACATATTCCACTCCTGAGTGACTAATTTAGTAACTGTTAACAAATTAAGATTAACTTATTTTATAGCTAGATGTGGATGATTATAAAACTAATTATGATATTTTGTTGCTTACAATATTTTTTGGCAATATGCTCCATGTTACAGTGGAGTATCTCCATAACCTTTTCTATAAAACTCTTTTTGGTTAAAGTTTAGTATGATTAGCATGTGAAGTGTCATGCCTGGGCTGTGGTGCATTTGATTACAGGGCCCACAGTCCTGTTTTAGTGCAGATGAGGTCAGCTTGGGGTCTTTAGCCGGTCGAAGTCTGGCACACCCCAGCTACCATTCTCACATGCTTCTGGGACGGTCCACTGAAGATTTTCCTCAAGTGAAAAAAAGCATATGAAGTGTGTATCGAACTAATGCAATGTTTATAACTCTTGGGGTAACATAAGATAAGGGCACATGCCTGCAATTTATATATAGAAGTCATTAAATAGTTGATCTCACTGAGTTTAATTTTTATAATATTTGGAAATAACTGAATTTGATTCCAAACAATATTATAATATTAGTAGAGCAGATATGATGTGTGAAATCAAAGATTTGCATTGGTAGCTGAGCCCAGAGATGGACATAATGTAATCAGATTAATGATAAAGGATTACAAAATATAGTCCTAATTTAAATTTTGTTACTCTGTAATCCTGATTAAATCCATTCGAAATATTAAGTAATAATAAATTTGTATGCAATTGAGGATTTCTTAGTGTTTAAAACATAGAAGGGCTAAATTTAATCACATTAAGGATGAAAAATGTAATAGTAATCATTTTTCATTATTCTGATTAACAGAATTGATGACATTTTGCCCATCTATTGTTGATATATTGCAATGATAATGAATAGACAACAAGTGAATGTAATCATTTTGAACCTATGTTATTGAATGCATTTACAGACTTTCTGAATGCCAAGGAATTAGTCCAGGTTTATTTGCCAGATCATTGTTACATGGTGTCTACTCAGATTCAACAGTAGCAAAAAAATATGTTAAAGACACCTCACTCATTGAAGACAAGGATTTGGCATATCAAGTATTTTTGGTAAGTGTTAAATAACTATTTCCCCTGTTTACTGTTATGGCTTATTAAATGATTACTTAACACAAAGGTTGCTGATGGATTCAGGAATTTGTGACTCAACAACAGTGACATACCAGTAGCTTCCAGGTTGCAAAGTATGACTCTGTAATATGAATATGTGCAAAGGTATTGATGTAAACAATTACTCAGCATTGTTAGGCGGCATGTCTAGCTCGCGATCCTGTTTCCTCCCTCCCCTGCATACACGCCTGTATAGGCATTTATGTGAATTATGTTATTAAATCTCCTGATTCTTTGTAAATATATTTTTTTTATTTAAGGTTTATAAGCTGGTATTACTCTGCAACTGTGCAAAAGACGAATGACGTTTATTGATAAGTTAGTTTGAAGGTGGTTGTAGAAAAAAAAAATTATAAAGAGAATGCAAGTGTTACTTTAGCCTCCATATGTAAAATTAAAATAAAATAGTTTGATCCAAAATATCTCTTTCCTCGATTCCACATTTATATATGTATATACTTTACCCATTTTATATTTAAAGTATATTATTAATATTTACATATAGTGAAATAAATACAATGTTGTGGCAGCCATGTATAGCAGAAGTGGCACTTCTCGAATAAAAATGTTTAATTTTCAGGGTACAATTAATGATAATCAATATGGCCCCTATACTGAAGCAATAAAGCAGTAAGTTTTTTTAGATTAATTTTAATGTTAGCAAAAAATCTGAGAGTTCACCAATAATAATTATTATAACAAAAATCAGATAACCTGTATTTAATTTTTTCAGATCAATTGGTTTAGAATATGAATTAAGACTGGAAAGAGAGTTAAGATTGTTAAACATAAAATTTTCTGATGAAAATATTCTCAGAGCTAGAGGGTATGATAAAACTCCTGATTTTAAACTGGATATCCCAATAGCCATCAACGGTTTTATTGTCAATTGGATTGAAAGTAAAGCACTATTTGGAGATGACAAAACACATTCCGGATATTTAAAAGAGCAGTTATCATGCTACTGGAATAGATTTGGACCGGGCTTAGTAATATATTGGTTTGGATATTTGGAATCATTAGAATCTACTTCTGAAGTAGGAACCATGTTTATATTACGAACACGATTTCCAGATAAGGGAAACATCACTCAGTATAAAATAGATGTCTAATCTTAATCTCTATTAGATTTGTAATTGTATTAATTTCTGTTAGGTTGGATATAAAAAGAACTGAGTTTGATCTAATATTTAAAGTTTCCAAACATGATGGCAGTGAACTGGGGTGATTTTTATAAGGGAATATCTGTTATTTTAAAATTTTAGGAAATGACAACTGATATCGACTATTTAGAAGCTCTGTAGCTTAGACATAATGATATTAGATAAACAATAACGCTAGTAGTAAATGCAAAGTAGTAAAAATTGACATAAACTTTCGAAATATCACGTTATCACGCAATGCTAATTTCATACATTTTACATATTTTTATTAACATCGTCATTTATAAAATGTTACTTGTCTACGCCTTATACATTTATCGTTTGTTTTAATGTATAACTATATATAAGAACAATCTAGTACATAACACGCGGATAAATGTGAAGCAACATATTTTCTATGTTTTCATAAGATAAATCATGCTTATCTCGTTTTATCATGTTTTTCTAAACCCTGTAGCATTTCTTAATACAATTAGACGACTTTCTCTCGAAGTTGGACTTGATCGAAAGGTTTGTACCAAGTAGACGTACTCTTCATAATTTTCGTGGATCGTGCCAATAATGGGCACACTGGGATAGGTGAAATATGGGCATTAGCCATGACCTTAGTCTTGCCCATGTTCATCCTTTGGCCCATCTTTTGATAAAGTCAATTGAAGCCTACGAGCATTGTGCTAAGATCCTCCAGCGACTGCGCCTCAATGAAGATATTCTTGGTGAATTAGAGGTGAGTGATGTACGCACTGTTCACATTGAAGCAGAATCCTTTCCATTCCGGGAGCTTTTAAAGATGTCTTCCAAAATAGCGGTAAACAACTTCGGGGAGATGACATGACCTTGTTCTACACCTAGCTACATTGCAATCGTTTTCGTACTAAGCTCTACTCCAAAGCTGTACTCCAACCGACATTGTGGCGTTTTTGTATAAACACTTCCATGTACCGGTAGTCAATGCGGATCCGCTGGAAATATTATAGCGCTGCCCAAGTTTCGACCACATTAAAGGGTTTTTCATAGTCCATAAATGCTAAGCGGCTGTCGCGTGTTGACATCTATGGTACTAAAGCCTTTTAGCCAAATGTCTTGTTAGAAAGGCTGAAAGTCATCAAACTTACGTATAAAATGATTCGTGATCACCCTCGAAAACAGCTTGTAAACATGTCTTAGAAGTGAGATGGGCCTATAGTCCTTCAAAGGCGTTTTATAACCTTTCTTGAAGAAAAGGAACACCAGACTCCTGTTCCACATTTCTGGCGTTATTTAGTGAAGCAATACAAAATGAAAGCGCTTGTTTAGGACTTTGAGTATACCGATATTCGACACCAGCTCCATCTGCTTTCAATAGCTCAGAAGAAATTCCACTCTTGCCCGGTGCTTTGTTATTTTTCAGCTGTTTGAGAACCATTCTAATTTCGTATAGGCTGATTTCTGGGATAATTTTGATACTGTGTCGGGTAAGATTGGTTGTTGGATCTTTAGGCTAGCTATTTTCCGACCAAGCGAACCATAACTTTAACGACCATAAAATAGCCATAAAACTGCTCGACTTCCTCCAATATCACATTGTTCGACATACCACTGCCATCACCCCTTTTACAACTTCATCTATTCCCTATCGTATCCTTTATACGATTTGTGCTAAGGAAAAGAAAGTCGTGTCGCAAAGATTTATTTATTCGTCTATCGAGCTGTCAGTATGTTACAGCATCTTATGTGCTCTGCAGTCTCATTAAATACCGATTCATCATAAGATTAAGGGTTCGATCAGATAGTTTTTGCCGTCGATCTTAACGACGAGGTCTAATAAATTTAGACTCAACCGCGCGGACACTTTCTAACAACCTTTTATGCATCTTGTTCACAGAAACATATTTCTCCAGGCAATCGAAACGGTTTGATAATTCAAGTTAAAAGCCTATGAGGTTTTCAATATGAGTGTAAATAGGACATCGTTTAGTATCATACGAAGCTCGGAGAGACCGTGGGACTGTTTCGTGCGTCAGGACGACAGGACAAAGTATGCCGACGAAGATGGAAGCAACAGACCATGCCTGCTATAATTGCGCAACGTGCAGAGAGCTGTGTAATCGGTGCGCATCCCCTGGAGCTCGATTATGAGTTTCTTATTCTAAGAAGGGACCTTCCTAATCTCATTAGTTACCGAGCTGGCCTTGAGGATCTCCACCTGCGCCTCAATAACATTCAGCGCCTCTTTGGCATCACAGATGATGGTCTCCTTTATGTTATTCGACTTGGTGAAAAGGTTCCTCAGCAAGCAGACTTTTTTGCGCATTCGGTCGCTGCAATCATAAATGGAAGTGCCCCCATCCTGCACTGACGTCTCTGACAGGCGAGACGTGTAGTGGAAGCGGGTACTTTACAAGGAAAACAGCAAACTGTGCTAAGCCTCCTTTTCCTCCGCGGTATTTTCCCAGCGACGAGTTTCTTTTTGGCTTCCCACATAGCAATATATTTGCCACTCGTTGGAGGACGCCCTCTTTCTCTTTCAGGGACCGCCGCAAATTTGACGGGGGCGTCGATTTCCGACTCGCTGTTCGAAAAGAATTGGCGGTAACTCCACTTCCGCTTCAGCGAGCTGGAAAAGACAGATATACGGCTGGACGCCGAGTCGTCGGGATCCAAATCAATTCGCTCCATGGATACCCAGAGCTCCCTATCAAAAGCAACAAGTCCAGTAGGCGTAGTGGTAATAATAGTCAGAGCAGTGGCAGGGAGAACGCCACTGCGGAACACAGGGGTGACCACTCGAGAACGACAGGCTGCCAGAGGGGAATGGATTCTCTGGTGGTACTTTTTCCTCGTCTGTCCAATATAAAAGTTCTACATTTGTTTTCTTTGGTTACCACCATTCTTTTAGAAATATCTCTTGACCTTGACTCTTAAAGTTGTGCAATAACTATTCGATGTTACTTAAAAACACGTTCATAGGTGCTTCATATTTAAAATTTAAAACTTTTGCACTATTATGTGGGTACTTATGTCTGTTTTTTATTAATTATATATAAGGTTAAATTCATCCTAAATGTCGAACAATGTGTTACAGGTTATTATGTGCAATATAATCTTTTCATCTATACGGCTCACAATTAATTTTTGCGCATTTTCATCGGTTTTTCCATGATATTTAATTTTTATCATAATCCCGTGTGGGTTCCCTTCAAAGCAACTTTATCAATTTTTCTTATGCCTGGGCCTGTAACTTTTTATGTGTAGGCATTAAATCGACTCCAGTATTTAAATAAAAAGCCAGCACTTTATTATTTAAATAACTTTTCTGCAATTGGGTAATTTCGACTCAAATCAAATTACGACCTTGCGTAGGCACAGCGTGAACACTGCTTCATAGTCCAGGTGTATATCTATGGCAAGAATCGCACTAATGAGCGTGGTTCGGAGCCGCACCTTCCCGGTGCCGTAACATAAACCGTACTTCCTCAAAATGGCGTCCGCGGCTGTGCGATAACTTGCATCGTTCGAGTTACCACAGCTCGTAGGACCATAGAAATGATTGTAAATATAAAAAAATATTTATTATAAACATAGCTACAAATTATCAATAAAAACTAAATCGATAAAGGCCCTTCATTATTGAAATCAATAGGTAGGGAAGTTCCTAACCCATACCTACCTATAAAGAGTACTTTAGTTAGGTTCTTAGAGTGGGTCAGATTACGTAGAACACATACATAATCCACATAATACTAATATTTTAATATATCTAATCCAAATACGTGTTCCTAATTATTAAATATGGGCCGGACGCCAGATCTGTGACAGGTATTATGTATTCCATGTTGATTAGGTAGAAAATATTTCTCCCTGCCAGCAGTGGTGTCGGCAATGCTGGCAGGGTATGACAACTGGAGGGCCGTGGTCTCCTTCTGTGAAGATGTCATGTCCCAGAAGGAGGCCGCAGAGCGAGAACGGCAAAAGGAGACACCAGGGTGCCGGCAACCGCCCTGGCACATCAGTCCCAGCCGACCGGTCGATCCACGACCAGTTGGCTGATGTCTGGGGTCGTGGCTGCCCTGAGCAACTGGTTTAGCGGCCCTCGAGAAGTTGGCAGGGCATTGTGGCGTGCTCTGCCTAAATACAAAGAGCAGTATCGGGGAGGGTATCATCTTCCCCCGAGTTTGTGCCCATTGGGCGCGGCGCGACGGGACTGTGGCGAATTGATTACAGGACCCACAGTCCCCGCCAATGCGCAGAAGTAGTCACCTTGGGGTTTTTAGACGGTGTAAGTCCGACACACCTCGGCAGCGTAACCCCCCTGTGTGCGCAGGGTAGCGAGGTAGATCGAAGGTATTAAAAGTTTATGTGGCCGCCGGAGAGCGTCGCTGGTCTGGATTTCCACGTAGAGAATTAGGGAACAAAGAGTTCGTTCAGGCACAGTGACAATGAAATATTCAAAAGGCACTTACCTGGAAACTGGACGATGAGGACAGGCTACTGCAGCTCCGCACCGTTCACCGTATACAATCAATTAGATGTTCCGCCGTAATGTCCAAAGCAACTGACTATTCCGTAATGTGACCGAGTTCGCCGCCGATGATAAGTGTAGCGATACCGCCGTGCGTACACATGTATCACCGTTAAGGACCGAGCGTGGAATGGGAATGTAATGGAATGTAGGGAGACGGAAGGGATGTCAAGTACCTTTTTTATACTCATGCCCTGCGCCAGAACACCCCGTGTGCGGCTGAGACGGACCTATGAGGATTTTCCCCAAGTAAAAAAAAAAGGTAGAAAATATTTGTCATTGATATTTTGTTCGTTAGGTGAGATTTTATTCGTTTCGTTAATAGCTCCAAAAATTTAAGGAAAATTAGAAAGTAGGAAATAAATCAATGGGTGAAAGGCTATTTAGTTTAAACGGTTTGGTGATATAGTAATATAGATTTTTTTGGAATCGGTACAAAACGCTGATTCCGAAAATATATATATTACTATATCACCAAAATATGTCGCCTTAACCAAATAGCCTTTCATCCCTCGATATAAGATAAAATTTTTGTCCGTTTACTGATATATGGTTTTATATGTTCGCAGGCTATTGCCAATTCAAAATGGTTATTCATAATCATTATTTATACTTAGTTTCATATTATGTTGTAAAATTATTATGTTAATATTTTTTAAACATGGATGTTCTCTTTTGCATAAAGCACATCTCACACGTAAAGGAAATAAATTGCCTAATATTTTATAAATAGACGTTTATTTTATAAAATATTAGGCAATAGGTTATTTTATAAAATATGTTTTACTGTAAAAATGGGTTAAAATTAAAAATAGTGAAATATTTAAAAAAACAATTGAATATTATTGTTGAGTATATATGAATCTTTTATTACATTATGTGAAAAATTGTAAATCATTTTATTATAAATTTGTAACACAAATGTATCTGTAAATAAATTGGGAAGCTATTAGATTTGTGTTTATTATTGAGTGAGTAACGGCACCTAACAATAGATGGGTGTAATCATGATTACTTTTAATCAGATTAATAATCAGATTACAAGTAATCATGATGAATGTAATCATGATTAGAGATGCCACGAATATTCGGCAACTATTCGGTATTCGGCCTATTCGGCCACTTTTTTTGCTATTCGGTATTCGGCCGAATACCAAATCATGTAAAAAAGACACGTTATATTACTCAAAGTTATGAATTTATTTCCAAATTACAACACTTTAGTAATTAAAATTGATCAGTGGTAAGTTGTGATGGATAAAAACAAGTTTTTCAGCATTTTTTAGTAGCAAACGATTATGCTTTTCATCGTAAATGTTACCAGCCTCAGAAAATAACCTATCACACACACATTCTCTCTCTCGCTCACACACATACTAATAAACTTATACCGTGAATATCCATATAAAAACACAAAACACCCTTGAATAACCCGAACGGAAGTGCGAGTCTCACCAGAGACAAGATGTACTTAATTGGTGAGACTTATCACCCTGTGTATATGCATAAGTTTTGTGTTGAAATAAAGATTATTATTATTATTACTAAACACGCTACTTCCAGGAATATTCAGCGCTGCGTTGGCGAATATTCGGTATTCGGCCAATTCACTATTCGTGGCATCACTAATCATGATTACTTGTAATCTGATTATTTTTAATCAAGATTACATGAGTAATCATTAATCTTGATTACAGTAATCATTCAATTATTCATGATTTTTTTAATGATTACTTTTGAGTTCTGGCTTGAGAGAGAGACCAATTTAAATTCTCGTTAATTTAATTTTTCAAGTTATCCCATTTCGAATTAGCTGACCCCGAATATCCGTCTCGTTAAGCAATTCATTATAAGGGTCTGTGAAGTTCTATACAGCAGAAAATGGGGCGCTGCCGTCCGGCGGAGAGGGGGGGTGGCGTCCAGCGGAGAGTGAGGTTTGGTGTCCAGCGGAGAGTGGGGGAGTTGCGTCCAGCGGAGAGTGGGGGTGGTGGAGTCCAGCGGAAAGTGGGGGGGTGACTACCAGCCGAGAGTGGAGGGTGACTTCCAGCGGAGAGTGGGGGGGAGTGTCGTCCCGAAAATTGGGTACTTCTTAATGAAAGCCATCATAAATTTAAAATGTTATGTGATAATAGTTACTTCCGATAGATGGCGAGATAATTAAAAAAGTGAACGAGGCCGATGTTATAAAAATAATAATAAGTGTGGATGGTATACAGATGCACGCCGGTTGATGGTTTTGATTTTTCATTACTGAAGTTGATGTTAAAATCACTGGCCAAAATGAGTGGAAGTTTATCTAATTTTTTGCCACCCCTCCTCCCCACTTCTAGCTGGAAGCCACCCCCCACTCTCCGCTAGACGCCACCCCCCCTCTCCACTGGACGCCACCCCCCTCTCCGCTGGACGCCACCCCCCACACTCTCCGCTGGAAGTCACTCTCCGCTGGACGCCACCCCCTCTCTCCGCTAGACGCCACTCTCCCTTCTCCGCTGGACGACACCCCCCCACTCTCCGCTGGAAGTCACCCTCCACTCTCCACTGGACGCCACCCCCCTCTCTCCACTGGACGCAACCACCCTCTCTCTACTGGACCCCACTCTCCGCAGGACGCCACCCCCCACTCTCCGCTAGACGCCACCCCCCTTCTCCACTGGACGCCACCCCCCCTTTCTCCAATGGACGCAATGGCCCACTCTCCGCTAGACGCTACACCCCCCCTCCGCTGGACGACACCCCCCACTCTCCGCTGGACGATACCCCTCCACTCTCCGCTGGAAGTCACACCCCACTCTCCGCTGGAAGTTACACCCCCGTCTCCGCTGGACGACACCCCCCACTCTCCGCTGGAAGTCACTCCCACTCTCCGCTGGAAGTCACCCCCCCACTCTCCGCTGGACTCAACCACCCCCACTTCCCGCTGGACGACACCTCTCTAACCTCCTTTCGCAACGCGCGATAAGAAACTTCGTTCCAATAAATATAGGCGAGCGCCGCTCTGCTGTCGGCAGCACATTTTACGTATCAAACAGAAAAGTAATCATAAAAGTAATCATGATTAATTGTAATCCGATTAAAGATTAATAATCCTTAATCACCGAAAAATGATACTTTTTTTGATTCATTTCGTTAATCATTAATCATCATTAATGTTTACAAAAT
Source organism: Automeris io (assembly GCA_036320925.1). Taxonomy (NCBI): domain Eukaryota; kingdom Metazoa; phylum Arthropoda; class Insecta; order Lepidoptera; family Saturniidae; genus Automeris; species Automeris io. The sequence goes on from JAUDJH010000018.1 coordinate 4,755,827, forward strand.
GTAATCGTAATCGTTAATCATTAATCTGATTACATTTTGCCCATCTCTGCACCTAACAAATTAAATAGTAATTCATCATTGCAAATATTGACATAATACCTAATACTTGAATGAAATAGTTTCCTAGATGGCGCTGCCAATAGTGTGCATAAATATGAAAATTAATAATTAAGTCGTAATGTCTAGTATTGCTTGATTTTTTTTTATTAAATAGTTTTGTGGTATGTAATAATATTGGTCACATAATACTAAACGGCACTTAACAATGTGGAGAACACACCAAATCCACGTGTAATATCTGGATATTAGTATTCATATCTACTTGATCCAATATTTATAATTATATTCTCCGGGAAATATCCAAATCAGCACCCAATATGTATACCTGATTGGCATTGGATCTGTTCGTTGTTATAAATTATTTTTATATTCGGTACGAAATCTTTGTCATTGATATTATATTGCTGAGATTTGGTGATTCTTTATTAGTTTCAATCATAGATGGGCGTAATCATGATTACTTTTAATCAGATTAATTATCAGATTACAAGTAATCATGATGAATCTATACTAATATTATAAAGCTGAAGAGTTTGTTTGTTTGTTTGTTTGTTTGTTTGTTTGTTTGTTTGAACGCGCTAATCTCTGGAACTACTGGTTCGAATTGAAAAATTCTTTTTGAGTTGAATAGACCATTTATCGAGGAAGGCTATAGGCTATATAACATCACGATGCAATTATTAGAAGCGAAGAAATAATGGAAAATGTAAAAAAAACGGGCAAAATTTTTCATCCTTGAGGGCTTCCATTGCGTGCGCTGCAAAAACGGTTCAAGATACCAAAAATATATGTAAGAAAGAATTATTCCTCTTGAGATGATCTAAAAAAATGTCCGCGACAGTATATGTTTATCTTTTAAGATTAAGTCACTAGAACCGTTTTTATGGTAAACAAATTTGGTCGAAATTAATGTATTATTTGTTAAGAGTTGTATCAACGTAATAATGTTAATATTTATCCAAATAAATGTTTTGCTGATAAAGAGTATTTAATTATGAACAAAATTGTCTTTGACATCACTTAATTTCAATGAACATCATAGAAGATATTACAATAACTTATATAGCAAAACTACGTTTGCCGGATCAGCTATGTCTTGATAAGCGCGAAACTCGAGAACGACTAAACCGATTTGACTGATTTCTTTTTTGTTGTGTTTGTTGAAGTCTGGGAAAGGTTATTACGGAGAGAAAAATTAAAAAAATTGTCTGAAAAAGTCTAAAAACAACACTTTTCTATATTCTCATACAAAAAATTCGTAATAATATTTAAAAGTCAATTTGAACTTTAACACCATACCATAAAGTTTAAATGTCAGTGGACGGGTTCCGGGAAGGCAAAACAATTGAGTGACGTATAAATATTAATGTCAATATTTGTCAATTTTTATACATATAGCATTAAGGCCAGGTTCTTTCAAACAATTTTCAAAAAAATCTGACGGGGAGGCTATTAACATTAAAAAAAACAATATGACTTTGTTTTTGAGAAATAGGGCAGAACAAGGTCTGCCGGGACAGCTAGTGTAATCATAATTACTTGTAATCTGATTAGTTTTAATCAAGATTACATGAGTAATCATTAATCTTGATTACAGTAATCATTCAATTAATCATGATTATTTTAATGTTTACTTTTGAATTCTGGCTGAGAGAGAGAGACCGATTTAAATACTCGTTTATTTAATTTTTCAAGTTATTTTATTTCGAATTATATATGACCTCAAACTTTCGTCTAATAGTGGGGGTGGTGTCCAGCAGAGAGTGGGGGGGTGGCTTCCAGCGGAGAGAGTGGGGGCTGGCGTTCAGCGGAGAGTGGGGGCTGGCGTTCAGCGGAGAGTGGGGGGTGGCGTCCAGCGGAGAGTAGGGATGGCGTCCAGCGCAGAGGGGGGGTCCAGTGGAGAGTGTGGGGTAGCATCCAGCGGAGAGTGGGGGGTGGCGTCCAGCGGAGAGTGGGAGTGTCATCCCGCGGAAAGTGGGGGTGGCGTCCAGCAGAGAGGGGGTGGCGTACAGCGGAGGGTGGGGTGGTGTCGTCGTGTGTGTGCTCACACGCCGCCCCAATGGAAGGTATTGTATGGGTAGTTTTACGACCCCCCTCCCAGGGAGGAGGCCTGTCTAAGACCAATCGCTCGCCGGGCCCCTAGGAAGTATCTGGATTCCCAGGCCAGGCGAAGGCAAAGATTAGACAGTGCTGGCACCCGGTGGTTTTAGCCGGTGCAAGTCCGACCTCGAATATCCGTCTCGTTGAGCGAATCATAATCAGAGATGGGCAAAATGTAATCAGATTAATGATTAACGATTAAATTACATTTTGTAATCATGATTAATAATTAACGAAATTAATCAAAAAAAGTAATCATTTTTCGGTGATTAAGGATTATTAATCTTTAATCGGATTATAATTAATCATGATTACTTTTATGATTACTTTTCTGTTTGATACGTAAAATGTGCTGCCGACAGCAGAGCGGCGCTCGCCTATATTCATTGGAACCAAGTTTCTTATCGCGCGTTGCGAAAGGAGGTTAGAGAGGTGTCGTCCAGCGGGAAGTGGGGGTGTGTCGTCCAGCGGAGAGGGGGGATGGCGTCCAGCGGAGAGTGGTGGGTGGTGTCCAGTGGAGAGTGGGGGGGTGTCGTCCAGCAGAGAGGGGGGGTGGCGTCACGTAGAGAGTAGGAGAGGTGGCTTCCAGCGGAGAGGGGGGGTGGTGTCACGTAGAGAGTGGGGGTTGGCTATCAGCGGAGAGTGGGGGGTGGTGTCCAGCGGAGAGTGAGGAGGGTGACGTTTAGAGTGACAATTATGACACCATTACTACTGTAAACCAATATTATTTATGCTAAATATAGTATATGTAGATATCTCATTGTTCAGAAATATTTATTATACACATTGGTCCTGATACAATGTACTGAATATAGCGCCATCTATCTGTTTAATAATATTTGGGTACTTCTTAATGAAAGCCATCATAAATTTAAAATGTTATGTGATAATAGTTACTTCCGATAGATGGCGAGATAATTAAAAAAGTGAACGAGGCCGATGTTATAAAAATAATAATAAGTGTGGATGGTATACAGATGCACGCCGGTTGATGGTTTTGATTTTTCATTACTGAAGTTGATGTTAAAATCACTGGCCAAAATGAGTGGAAGTTTATCTAATTTTTTGCCACCCCTCCTCCCCACTCCTCGCTAGACGACACCCCCCTCTCCACTGGAAGACACCCCCACTCTCCGCTGGAAGTCACCCCTACTCTCCGCTGGAAGTCACCCCCCCCACTCTCCGCTGGAAGTCACCCCCCACTCTCCGCTAGTAGTCACCCCCCTCTCCTCCCGACGACAGCGCCTCATTTTCTGCTGTATACAACTGCACAGACCCTTATAATGAATCGCTCAACGAGACGGATGTTCGGGGTTAGATAATTCGAAATAGGATAACTTGAAAAATTAAATAAACGAGAATTTAAATTGGTCTCTCTCTCAGCCAGAACTCAAAAGTAATCATTTAAATAATCATGATTAATTGAATGATTACTGTAATCAAGATTAATGATTACTCATGTAATCAAGATTAATGATTACTCAAGTAATCATGATTAAAAGTAATCAGATTACAAGTAATCATAATTACGCCCATCTATGATCATAATCATTATAAGGGTCTTTGCAGTTGTGTACTGTGCTCACGAGTCACGACTAGAGATGCCACGAATATTCGGCAACTATTCGGTATTCGGCCTATTCGGCCACTTTTTTTGCTACCAAATCATGTACAAATGGCACGTTATATTACTCAAAATTATCTATTTATTTCCACATTACAATACTTTAGTAGTTAAAATTGATCAGTGGTAAGTTTTGATGGATGAAAATAAGCTTTTCGGCTTTTTTTGGTAGCAAACGATTACGCTTTTCATCGTAAATGTTACTAGCCTCAGAAAATAACCTCTCACTAAACACGCTACTTCCAGGAGAAGAAAGATAAACTTTAGCAAATTTCGAAAGCTTTGGGTATTGTATTGTCTTTGCTGGCCGCGCCAACGCAACGAGGAAAACAGGTTGCAACTTGCTTTAATCCAGCTAACGCGCCCCCGACAAGCATGTATTCCATGCCGAATATTCGGCGCTTCGGCCGACAGCGTTGCCGAATATTCGGTATTCGGCCAATTCACTATTCGTGGCATCACTAGTCACGACACTGTTCAGCCAATAAATCTACCAACTCATAGTAACTCGCTTCGACGTTCAGGACCATGTTTTGTGCTTTCAGCCGTTTGAGTTGGTAGGTTAATTGCCGGAATTGGGTTGTGATCATAGTACACTAGTGAAAAAACTGGCATAGTGACTTGCTTCGACCTGACTACTTTCAGGATCAGTTCGTGCTCGGTGGCCATCAAGTAAATCCAACGAAATCTAGCTAATCATAGATGCTTTTACTATTGTTCTGAGTGATTCCTGGACTATTAGAAGTGATTATCAAAGTACCGCCCATATTTTACTGAAATACCGGCCCCTACCCGATAATCCACGCCCGCCTTCGGGATGGAGGTAGCGAGACAGAGCAAGATAGCGCAAAATTTTAATTGATCAGAACAAGACATTATTTTCTCAAATTTACACAAGCTTCTATAGCGCAGAGCGCAACATCACCTTTCTTGGTCATCCGTCTCTCTCTACTGACTCGGTTTCGTCTTTGATGTAAACCGAACCGTCGAGTCAGGTCGAAGCGAGTCACTATGCCGGTCTTTGCACTATTGTACTGCGGTCACGACCCAGTTCGGGTAATCGCCCTAACACCTAACTACAGTGAGTGTAATAAGTATTCGTACACCACATAAATAATTTTATAAATGCGTATATCTTCGAGAAATATTGTTACTTTATTAAACTAATATATATATCTGATTACGGCACGTTTTAATCTTTATTTCCAGAAAGGAGAACAAAAAAATATCAACACAATTACAAATAAACAAGATTTTGCCCAAATATGCCACAATCGTTCGCTCAAATACTATTCGTACACCTACAAATTCTAGACGAAAACTATTTGTATCTTTGGGGTATATCAATGTCAATAAACATAGTTTCCTTCATGACGAGCCTAATCGGAAACCTCTCATCAGTGCTTATCTCAGTATAATTGGGAAAAATGGGCTGCAAACAGCGTGAAACGAGTAAATGTGAAAGAAAAATTATTATCAAATAACATAATCAATGTAAATCTTTACGCGAAATAGCGAAAACTGTTGGCAGGGCGCATAGCATTGCCTAAGGTGTGATAGATTGATTTGGTGATTGCAAGAACCACGAAAATAAGCCAAGATAATTTCGTCTGAGTAAGCTTTCTGTACGCTACGAATGTTTTGTAATTCGAAAAGTGAAGCAGGATTCTAAAACCAGCACGCCAAAAATTGCGGCGAAGCTGGAAGTGCATCCTGGACCATGTGTCTGTAGTGGTACAATCCGAAATTGTTTACGGAAAAATGATTTTCACGCCAGATTTGCTCGTCGGAAATGTTTTGTTAACAAAAAGAATAGGAAAAAGAGATTTACTATTGCTAAGATTAATATTAATCGTTCTGTTGACTTCTGGAATAGAGTTATATTCACTGACGAAAGTCAATCATCGAAAATTTGTGGGATTTTCTGGATAAAAAATCCACAAGCAGCAAATTTTGAGCAAGCAGGAATTGAAAACGTCCTTCAGGAGGAATGGACCAAAATTACAGCTGAAACAACATCCAACCTAGTTGATTCCATTCTCAAGGAGACTCGAAGCAATAATAAAATCGAAGAGGTACCCAACAAAGAATTTATTGGAGTGAACAAAGTGTTAAAGTTAAAAAATTATCGGGTGTACGAATAGTATTTGAGCGAACGTTCGTGGCATCTTCGGACAAAATCTTGTTTATTTGTGATTATTTTGACATTTTTTTTGTTCTCCTTTCTGGAAATAAAGCTTAAAACGTGCTGGAATCAGTTGTATATATTAGATTAATAAAGTAATAATATTTATCGAAGATATATGCATTTATAAAATTATTTATGTGGTGTACGAATACTTATTACACTTACTGTATGTGGTGGTATTCAGTTCGCCAGTTTAGCTAGTAGTAGTCGTATACAGAGATGGGCAAAATGTAATCAGATTAATGATTAACGATTACGATTACATTTTGTAATCATTAATCATGATTAATGATTAACGAAATTAATCAAAAAAAGTAATCATTTTTCGGTGATTAAGGATTTAATCTTTAATCGGATTACAATTAGTCATGATTACTTTTATGATTACTTTTCTGTTTGATACGTAAAATGTGCTGCCGGCAGCAGAGCGGCGCTCGCCTTTTTTTTATTTATAGTATACGACTACTACTAGCTAAACTGGCAAACTGAGTACCACCACATAGGTGTTAGGGCGATTACCCGAACTGGGTCGTGACCGCAGTACAATAGTGCAAAGACCGGCATAGTGACTCGCTTCGACCTGACTACTTTCAGGAGCAGTTCGTGCTCGGTGGACATTAAGTAAATCCAACGAAATCTAGTTAATCATTGATGCTTTTACCATTGTTCTGAGTGATTCCTGGACTATTATTATTATTAAGTTAAATGTCGGTAACGGATACCAATAACAGACAACCACAGCATGGCCCAAAAGCATTATCTAACAATATCAAAACACAAAAAAAAAAAAAAAAAAAAAAACAACAGCAGACAATAATATCTCAAATTTGTCTTGTTCTGATCAATTAAAATTTTGCGCTATCTTGCTCTATCTCTCTACCTCCATCTCGAAGGTTGGCGTGGATTATCGGGTAGGAGTCGGTATTTCAGTAAAATATGGGCGGTACTTTGATAATCACTTCTAATAGTCCAGGAATCACTCAGAAAAATAGTAAGAGCGTCTATGATGAGCTAGATTTCGTTGGATTTACTTAATGGCCACCGAGCACGAACTGATTCTGAAAGTAGTCAGGTCGAAGCAAGTCACTATGCCAGTTATTTCACTATTGTACTATGGTCACGACCCAATTCCGGCAATTAACCTACCAACTCAAACGGCTGAAAGCACAAAAAATGGTCCTGAACGTAATCAGGTCAAAGCGAGTTACTATGAGTTGGTAGGTTTATTGGCCGAACAATTTTTTTTTTCGAATTTAAGCATGTTTGTTAACCGGGAAAGGTCTTCACAACTTAACCGGGCGGGAAAGAAAAATTATAAAAAAATAAAATAAAAAATAATGAAAAACAGACCGAACAATGTCGTGACTCGTGACCACAGTACACATCTGCAAAGACCCTTGTAATGATAATGATTCGCTCAACGAGACGGATATTCGAGGGCGGACTTGCATCGGCTAAAACCACCGGGTGCCAGCACTGCCTAATCTTCGACTTCGCCAGGCCTGGGAATCCAGATACTTCCTAAGGGCCCAGCGAGCGATTGGTCTTAGACAGGCCTCCTACCTGGGAAAGGGTCGTAAAACTAACCAAACAATACCTCCCATTGGGGCGGCGTGTGAGCACACACACGACGACACCACCCTACCCTCCGCTGGACGCCACCCTCCCTCTCCGCTGGACGCAACACCTCCGTCTGCTGAACGCCACCCCCCACTTTCTGCTGGACGACACCCCAACTCTCCGCTGGACGCCAACCCCCACTCTCCGCTGGATCCCCCAATCTCCGCTAGACGCCACCCCCCACTCTCAGCTAGACGCCACCCCCACTCTCCACTGGACGCCACCCCCCACTCTCCGCTGGAAGCCACCCCCACTCTCCCCTGGACACCCACCTCCCCACTCTCCGCGGGACGCCACCCCCCCTCTCCGCTGGACGCCACCCCCCTCTCTCCGCTGGACGCCACCCCCCACTCTTCGCTGGACACCACCCCACTATCAGACGGAAGTTTGGGGTCATATATAATTCGAAATAAAATAACATGAAAAATTAAATAAACGAGTATTTAAATCGGTCTCTCTCTCAGCCAGAACTCTAAAGTAATCATTAAAATAATCATGATTAATTGAATGATTACTGTAATCAAGATTAATGATTACTCATATAATCATGATTAAAAGTAATCAGATTACAAGTAATCAAGATTACATTCGTCATGATTACTTGTAATCTGTTTATTAATCTGATTAAAAGTAATCATGATTACGCCCATCTATGGTCGTATACTATAAATGAAAAAAAAGGCGAGCGCCGCTTTGCTGTCGGCAGCGCATTTTACGTATCAAACAGAAAAGTAATCATAAAAGTAATCATGATTAATAGTAATCCGATTAAAGATTAATAATCCTTAATCACCGAAAAATGATTACTTTTTTTGATTAATTTCGTTGTTATTACAAAATGTAATCGTAATCATTAATCTGATTACATTTTGCCCATCTCTGGTTTCAATGAATAAATAGTAGGTATAAAAATAAGATAAATTTCCAAAGTAAAGACAAAATATGAATATAAACAATTGAAGCGAAATATGTTAAATTATTATTATAATATAAATAACTAGATATATCGTCACGCTACATCCCTTATGACGTGAGCAGTGATACCTAAGAGACTGTATCCAATTTGCGCTTAAACTTACTATCATCTTCTATCTTTTTACTCAAATATGGTCTATTGCTTAAATTTATATAAATCACTGTTTAGAAAAAACAAACATCATTTTATTTGCCTTCACTGAAGCTTAATTTATATTAAGATTAAGGGCATACAATTTTTTTTAAATATTTGTGAAACAATGCTGAACGAAACAATAACAATTCATCTCATAACAATTATATTGTCTCACTAAATAATATAGACCTTGTTTTTGGTATAAGCACCTGCGAATTAATAATGGTCATAATTGAAATTTAATCAGATCGCAAAATACTCGATAAAATTATGATAGCTTTACCAATATTTTATTAATATTGCTGTACTCGAGTGCCATATCACGTGTACGTAGGAGATACCCTAATATTAAATATTAATTCTACGTACTTTATTTAATACTAGCTGATTCGGCAAACGTTGTTTTGCTATATAAGGTTTTGTAATATCTTCTCAGATGTTCATTGAAATTAAGTGATGTCAAAGACAATTTTGTTCACAATTAAATACTCTTAATCGACAACACATTTATTTGGATAAAGATTAATATTATTACGTTGATACAACTCTTAACTAATAATGCATTAATTTAGACCAAATTTGTTTACCATATAAACGGTTCTAATGACTTAATCTTAAAAGATAGACATATACTGTTGCAAACATTTTTTTAGATCATTTCAAGAGGAATAATTCTTTGATAAATATATTAGGTCCTTACATATGAAATTGGCGTTTTTCGTACTGGCCACTTTAATCACAAATTTCTCCTCTTTGGTAAGGAATTCCAAATTCAAATTTGTACAGCTATAGACTCATGTATTTGTGCTTCGATGATCGTCATTCATTTGTTTTTTTCTTCTGTTTTTTTTTCTGTTTGCGTCACTCATTTTACAAAATGGAAAACTTAAAATATCGCATTATTTACGAGTACGAGTTCCGCCGTGGCACTAGTGCTGCGGAAACAACTCGAAGGGTGAATGATGTGTATGGCGGTCGTGTTGCAAAAGAAAACACAGTTCGTTTTTGGTTCCAACGTTTTCGTTCTGGAAATTTCGACCTGCAGAACAAGCCCCGTGGACGGCCTGAGACTCAAGTTGATAATGAAGAGTTGAAGGCTATTGTGGAAGCGGACCTATCGCAAACCACGTCCGAGTTAGCTGCAGGCTGCGATGTTAGTGATAAAACTGTTTTAATTCACTTGAAGCAAATTGGGAAGATTAAAAAGCTTGAAAGGTGGGTACCTCACGAATTGACTGAAGCAAACCGGCAAACGCGCGTCGACTGCTGCGTTACATTACTAAACCGGCACAATAATGAAGGTATTTTAAACCGAATCATTACCTGTGATGAAAATGGGTTCTTTACGATAATCGGAAGCGCTCAGCGCAATGGTTGGATCCTGGCCAGCCAGCCAAATCCTGCCCCAAGCGAAAATTAACCCCAAAAAAGTTACTTGTAAGCGTTTGGTGGAGTAGTGCCGGTATTGTTCATTACAGTTTTCTCAAATCTGGCCAGACTGTTACGGCTGATGTCTATTGTCAGCAATTGCAAACCATGATGGAAAAACTAGCGGCTAAACAACCTAGGCTGGTCAATCGCTCCACGCCACTGCTGCTTCACGACAACGCTAGACCACACACTGCACAACAGACGGCTACTAAATTAGAAGAGCTTTAATTGCAAAGTCTAAGACATCCTCCGTACTCCCCGGACCTTGCTCCAACAGATTACCATTTTTTTCGAAATTTGGATAACTTCTTGCAAGGGAAAAAATTCAACTCCGATGGGGCAGTCCAAATCGCCTTCAAAGATTTTATTGATTCCCGTCCGAGTGGTTTTTTTTGTAAAGGGATCAATGAACTACCTATGAGATGGCAAAAGTGCATAGAAAATAATGGTTCATACTTTGATTAATTAAATATATAATATTAAAAAATATTCGACTTTTTGTTCCTCCCATACAAAACGCCAATTTCATATGTAAGGACCTAATATTTTTGGTATCTTGAACCGTTTTTGCAGCGCACGCAATGGAAGCCCTCAAGGATGAATACTTTTCCCCGTTTTTTTTCACATTTTCCATTATTTCTTCGCTCCTAATAATTGCATCGTGATGTTATATAGCCTAAAGCCTTCCTCGATAAATGGTCTATTCAACTCAAGATTTTTTCAATTCGAACCAGTAGTTCCTGAGATTAGCGCGTTCAAACAAACAAACAAACAAACCAACTCTTCAGCTTTATAATAAGGGGTGTCTCAGAATGTTTTTCGTTTTTGAATTGACCAATACGCGCCGATCGCTGGTAGCAGGGGGAGGGGAGTGGTCTCAAACGCTTGGCCGGCTTGTTAAGTTTAGTAGCCATGAATCGTTTCACGGGACCGCAGCGCGCGTTTTGCGTGCGAGCGTTTTATAAAAACAACGATTCCTACACTATTGTTCGTCGTCTCTACAGGACACATTTTAATTTAACAAGCTTAAAACATGTGCCAAGTGCCAATTTAATTAAACATTGGGTGTGCAAGTTTGAAGAGACTGGGAATACAATGCCGGACAAATCATCTGGGCGCAAAAGGACATCAAGGGCGAGCACGAACGTCGACCGCGTTCGCCAGTCTGTTATGGACGACCCACGACAGTCGTTGAGATTGCGCGCAGCTTCTCTGAATTTGAACAAATCTACGGTTTATCGCATTATTTCGAAAGATTTGCATTTTCACCCATATAAAATTGTTATTGTTCAAGAAATGAAGCCTGATGATCCTGATAAACGAGTCGAATTCTGCAGGACAATGAAAAACCGTTTTAGGAGTTTCAATAACATCTGGTTCTCCGACGAATCGAATTTTCACATCAACGGTCACGTGAATAAACAAAATTGCAGATACTGGGCTACCGAGAATCCGCTAGAACTGCATCAGAAGCCCTTGTACTCACCAAAAGTGGTTGTTTGGGCAGCCATATCAAGTCAAGGAATTATCGGTCCTTATTTTTTTGAGGATAACCGAGGTCGAACTCAGACCGTTAATTCTGATCGATATTGCCATATGATCCGGACTTTTTTGGCTACAGAAATGCAAAACCAGTCTGGCTACAACCGCAACACCTTTTTCCAGCAAGATGGGGCCACTTCTCATGTAACAAATGACTCATTAGCTGCTCTTCACGATTTATTCCCCGGAAGAGTGATAAGCCGCCGAGGAGACATAAACTGGCCACCGAGGAGTCCTGATTTAACGCTTGCTGATTTTTTCTTATGGGGCTACCTAAAAAGTAAAGTTTACAATCCATTGCCCCCAAACCTGAACGTTTTGAAGCAAAGAATCACTGAAGAAATCAACGCTATTCCAAGAGCAATGCTCCAGCGAGTGATTGAAAATTTTAGTTCCAGGCTAAATGAGTGTGAACAAGTAAATGGTGAACATTTGCAAACGGTTGTTTTTCATAAATAAACTTCAAGATCTGCTCTTTAATTTAACAATAAATAAAACAAGTTTTAATGGATAATGTTGTTTTTTATTTAACATCAAAAAATGAAAAACATTCTGAGACACCCTTTATTAGTATAGATTTATATCTCACCACTAGTTATTAGATAAGAAAAAGACTGCTGCTACAAAAATAAAACTACGAATTAATTGGATTTATGGTTTTAAGCCTTTGCATGCTCAAACTGCAGGCTGGCATGATCGCTGCGACTACCGATGGGTTTTTTGTTACCTTTCGATAGTCGTTGGCGTTTTTTGGACTGCACCATGCTTACCATCAGGTATGGTGCAGTCACTGTCGAGTCGGTATAAAAAAAAAAAATAAACTAAAATAACCAATGCTATCAACATATAGAATATTTCTCAATTGCGGAGAATTTTTGTAAGAATAGGGAATGGCCAGATGCGTGAATTTATTACATTTAAATAATATGGGAGCAGCTATTAGCTGATCAGCTGGTGTGTTCAACTAACAAATTCATTTATATTTATTTAAATTAAACCATTATGATAAATCTAAATGATTATATTATTTCTGTTACCAGATAATAAAAAACATCTATACTTATTCTAAATACATAATTTGTGTCCATTTGATAATAAAATTCAGTTTCATTCCTGAATCATGTTGATAATAGCCACCATGCAGCCATGGAGCGTTGTTCACCATAAAATATTGCGAGCATCTGCGTCGCCAAATTGTACTCTGGCAAAGCCGCGGGTATTGAATAAATACTTGTAATATATAAATTAATGTGTACTACCCACCGACTCGCGGCAAATCGTGGAGCACACGCCGCCCGTTTCATGTCCTGTTGGATCCGGACGATCCAATTACCGCGGCCTTGATAACCGCAGATCCTAAAAACAGTGAGGTACACTCATGCACCAGATACTTACCACGACACCGGCGTCGCCGGCGGTGACAAGTTAGGTTAGATCCATCAACTGTCGTCTAAACGACGCAGTTACACTCCGACGCAGCGTTGCGTTTCTTTCGGCGCTTCTTCTCAAGGTCGCTTCCGAAACGCTAGTAGATCACCGTTAGGTTTCGTATTTTTTGGCTGGCGGTCCAAGTCGAGGTTCGTACCCACAGGGGTGCCCTTGCATTGCCACCCAACCCATAAATTGCCAGCTGAGCACCTTCAGTGTTCGCCCACCCACCCGGTTGAGTTGTGAAGACCTTTCTCGGTCAAAGAAAGCGCAACATGTCAAAAAAAAAAGTGTACTATGATAGTATGTGGTACGATGAGTGAATCATGTTTTCTTCTGCAATAAAAACCCTATATTTTCTTACGTATTTAATTCTGGATATATAATTTTACACTTATTTATAACATTTCTCTTTATGTACCGCACGAATAATCAATTTAATATTTCTCTCTCAATTTCAAATCCTTTATTTTTCATTATGTGTTCCCTTTATTTAAATTGTGATCAACTTTGCACGTTTCCGCAAAAAGTAAATAAATCTTGCCTATCAGCCTCCTTTCGCACATGCCTGTTGAAGTATGTATTTTAAAAGTTATTGACTTGTTTGAAAAGTGATTTTGCAGCAAATTACCAACATTTTAGTCAATTTTATGAATATCAAGATAAATCGTTTGCACGGTTATTATAATATTATGTATGTATATATATATATATATATTATTTGTTATATATCAGGAATCACAGTTTCGAGATAAGAAGTCGTGAAATTATAAGAAAATTCAAGATTTTGTAATGAGATGACTAAAATCAAACAATATTTAGATACACATTTATATTTATACACACGATTAGGGAATTTGAATTATAGTGTTCCGCAACACTTAAAATGTCACATTGTCGAGTGAAGGCTTATATTGTCAAATTGTGGCTAAACTTGAGTGTAGATTGTGATATATAGCTAATTTTACATAGGTAACTCAAGAAAATACAAATTCGAATACATTTTTTATATGTTATTTACTTTATGAGGCTAGTATGAGTGAAGCAGGAAGGAAAAACCTTTATGATTGTGATTAAAAACTATTATGTATAGTGAATAATTTTTTTGTCCTAAAATAATTACAATTATTGAGATAGTAAAGTAATACTATAGGTAACAGTTATTGTATAACAACAAATCGTACTTTATTTCATTAACCATGGTTGTTGGAGCATTTCCCATAGCAAAATTATCTGTTCTCTTGATTAAACAAATAAGCAAACCTATAGCAAATGCTTGTAAAGAACGAGCTAAGAATAACCCTTTTTTTAGAACCTACGTGTGTATGCCTCCAGCTCAGTGTAAGTTAATATTTTTATATTTAGTTAAAACTGTCTGAATGCAGAACCTAGCTGGAAAAGTGTTTTATAGTCTGAGCAGAAGAACAAAGATAGACTAGATAAACTGCATTTACACTGGAAGAACATTCTCAGTATCGAAAATATGAAAAAATAAATACATTAATTTACAAGGTGGCAGGATGATTGTCTGAACTGGCTCTTGACCTCAGTACAGTGTAAAAGTTGCTTTAGCTTGTCGCATATCAGGATCAGCTTTTGTACATCCAGTAACTCTTAAACCTAGAGTCCTTTGGTTGTGGTATATCTGAGCTGACATGATGGAAATGACAATGGAATATCATCCTTTGATGGTCACTATAATTCTTGCACTACACTGTCTTTTCCATCATGTATACTGTAGTCACTTTGTCGAGCCAGTATAAAAAAGAAAGATTGAATTCAGTACTTCATTCTTCACTTTAACCCTTAACTAGTGACATGGAGTCTCACAGGCGTTGCGTGTTTTGCAAATTATTGGAATTGGCCATTCACCCCCACTCGCCGTAGTTTACCGTCTCAGAAGCTTTTGTTTTTGCAATAAACAGACCAAAGATGGAGGCAGACCTGTTATAAGTCATATGAAACGTGAGTAAAATTCATGCAAAAAATTAACATACCCTGACAGGCGTAATGTCCCTAGGTGCCATACAAAATATTTTTCCAAATTATTTTTTCTATTTTTATATTTGGTAGAACAAAATGGCAGAAAACTTTAATAAAAGCTTCTGTCTCCAAATTTACTGTTCAGGATGAGGATAATGATAAAAAGATGCTCAAAGTCATGAAATCTGTCAAGACAAAGGAAAGGCATGCTGGATTTGTCCACCCAAATTTCACAGAATGACAGTGTACATGTGTGTCCGGTGTTGTGATCCCATATAATTGCAGTGTTTTCGTCTCTTGTGCAAAAATTGTCAGTAATTCATGCTGAATTGAGTCCTTGTCAGTATTTTTTGTTTTTGGAAGTGACAATTTTTTTTGTTTCTTTATATATTATATTATAAGTAAAGATTGTTAACTTATCATTTTCCTCGCATAAAGCCAATTGAAACGTAAAATAAGGACTCATACCAATTCAGGCTGAAAACTATCAATAAGTGTTAATGCTCATTTTTTAAAATATTTTATTTAGAAAGTTGATTTAATTTAATGATGAGTTTTTCATTACTTACTGATAGTTCAATATCAAGACAATTTTGAAACATGCAAGTTGAATTTCACATCAAAAATGAATTTAAAAGTTGTAGCCTGTGAGACGTCATGTCCTCTATAGTATATTATACATTTTTCATGTCCCCAGTTAAGGGTAAACATTCTCATACATCACCTAAACTGGTGTCATTGACACACCTGCACTATAGTGAAATTTTATTGCTAAGATTTTTAATAATAATCATTTTTCTTTGAAGTTCTCATGATGTAAAAGCTCTTGTATCACCTCAGTTAAAGCAGTGCTAAAGCTAAATTTGTCAAATAAAAATGTAAAGTGTGAAATTATTTTCATGTCAGTTAAAAGTTTCCCATGCAGTAAAAAGTTTGAACTTAATTACTAACTGCAATTACAAAACAGAAATTTTCAATTCTGTGATCATTATCTGATATGATACAGTATATGTGATATATGATCACAGAAGTTATGATATTGTAGTTTTCTTTTATAATTATAAAAATATCTTTAAAAATATGAGTTTATAATTTGATATTTCTATCTAAATGATAGTACCTTCTTTTTGATTGAAGGACACCTAATGAATATCAAAAATGGTTGAAAAAAATATGAAACTGACTAATGTTAAGAAATACATACTCTTTATTAAATTATATCTGATATCTGGTAGTTTTGATTATGCATATGAACATGTAACATGTGTATGTACATGTAATGTATTCCTAATTAACATATCATAAATAGCAAATGTCTGTGTGCTTGGGAGTTTTTGCATATTTTAAAGACCCTTTTTTTTGTATACCCAGGGTGAAAATCCTGCATAGGACTATTAGGGCTGCTGTGAGGGCAGCAACCCTGGTGTTTCAAACACATACTAACTAAAAACCCTCTAACTGGGAAATACCTGGGCCTGGGAAACCAAATTCATCCAGACGCCTGGGGAATGAAAAGCCTTGTTGATGCTACCTCCCTGTGAGGGGGGAGGGGCAATATTATAAAAACTCACCACAACCCAAGAGATCTGGCACCCTTTCTTAAATCCAATCCTGAATATTTTCTTCACATCTATAGTTGTTTACCAAGTTTAACTATAATATTTTACAGTTTATAACTGGTGTGAAGTCAAGGCTAAAATGTGGATTTTGAATTTGGGAAAGCCAGTAAACATTCCTGTTTTGAGCCAAGAAATGGCTATAGAACTTGGAGCTAATCTCCTTGGTGAAACAGTTATTTTTGTTATTGGCGCTTCACTGTTAGTGATTGAATACAACAGGTAAGGAACATATTTGTAATATTTGGTATCAAAAATATATTATGCCATACCTTAAAATAAAAGTTCTTATAATTCAATTTTATAACACATTTTTTTTAAAATCATTAATGTTGATTTGGTGATCAAAATGGTGTGCAATATGTATATCATAGTATGGTTATATCAGTTTGTTTAACAATTACTACAGATGGCTAGATTAACAATAATTAATATTAATTTGAAGTGTGACCAATTAGCTAATGAGTTTTGAAAGGGTTTTTCAGTAAGCAAAGTTTTTTTTACCAAATTTTTATTTACAATATACAAATTTGTATAGAGGGCTGCAGGAAAGTTGTAGTGTCCGACCGAAAGTTCGGTTTCGGTTTCGGCCGAGTTTCGGCCAAAAATCAAGTTTCGGCGGCAGTTTCGGTTTCGGCCAAAATTGGCCGAAACTTTTGTCGAAACCGAAACTGATTTCGGTAGTTGTCGTACATGCTTGCCTAGCTTCGTTTCTCGCGGCAACGCTTTGGCGGACGCTGGCGGCCCTGTTCGGGATTCGTGCGCCGTTCGCATTGCTATTTGATCGGGAAAGGTCTTCACAACTTAACCGGGCAGGTGGGCGAACACTAAGGGTGCTCAGCCGGCAATTTATGGGTTGGGTAGCAATGCAAAGGCACCCCTGTGGGTACGAACCTCGGCTTGGACCGCCAGCCAAAAATACGAAACCTAACGGTGATCTACTAGCGTTTCGGAAGCGACTACCTTGAGAAGAAACGCCGAAAGAAACTCAAGGCTGCGTCGGAGTGTAACTGCGTCGTTTAGACGACAGTTGACGGATCTAATTCGCATTGCTCTATAGCAACACAACTTAGTCAGTGCGTTATCACCCGACGTAAACATTCTTTAGAGGTTATGTTTTGATGGAACTGATTACATGTAAGTTTTTGTTTCATTTTTTTACTTGACCACGTTGACTTTTATAATTGACCACGCGAGTTTCGGTTTCGGTTTCGGCCGAAACTGAAGCCACGGCCGAATATTCGGTTTCGGTTTCGGTTTCGGCCGGAAAACCAGTTTCGGTCGGACTCTAGAAAGTTGTGCCATAGTAAATTTTGGTCATATTTAGAAAAATACTTATATACCTTAAAAGCCACCAATTGGAGAAGATTTGATTCACTCCTTTTAATATGTTAAAGTACAAATTGAACATGTTTTTTTCAATCTGCCACTTATTTAGGAGAAATATATAGCATTTAAACTGGCCTCCAATAAAATGCCAAAATTGCATTGGGACTCTCAACAGTATGTTGAACACATTAATACATTTTATTTTTTTAATATATACATATATATTACAGTAAAGTTTAGTATAAGCACCTTTTTATGTTTGTTTTAAATTTCTATTTAATCAGGACCTTTGAAGGATGAATTTGCATCTTACATAATTTTACTGTAAACTCAAAGAATAAGTAGGCAGATTCATGTTATTCTTAAAAATCATCAAAGCTTGTAAAAGTTGTTCAAAGTTCAAATGCATCTAAAAGCCAGAAAAAAAACTATATAGGGGAATTATATAAAACACAACACATTGAATTATGGGATGAGTCAAAATATGCACAATTATATGAAGATTCTTTCCTTGTTTAAAAATCATTATTTGTAGAGTAAAAGTTACCAAAGTATTACTAAAAATAATTAAAAATTTAAAAACAGCGTTTACCTAATTATATAAACACCATTTTAACACATTATACTGCAATTCAATCACTTTATCAATTTGTGCTTGGACAAGTTACATTGCCTGTGAATCTATAAAAATAGCAATTTTGATTTGTAAATCCTTAGGACCTTTTACACTGACAATAAAGATGTAACATATCATTAGTTTCATAAATATATAAAGATGACACAGGATTCCAAACAAAAATTTACAACTTTGGAATTTACTGAACTGGTGATTTGTTACATATTTAGTGAGTAGTTTAATATACATGTATAGAATATTTGTGAATATATTATCATGGTTTATTTGTATTTAGACAGAGTAAGAAAGAAAGTGCAAAAGAAGCAAAAAGAGAAGAAGAAATGAAACATTTTACAAACACATTAACTGATCTATATTTTACTGTCCAAAAACAACAGACAGAACTCAGAGAATTGGAGAGGCTTATCCATTCAATAAGTATGTTTTTATTTTATTACCCTGATATATTTGTGTCAATAGTTAACTTTATAAAGGTTTAAGGTCTTTATCAAGATTTATTTATTTACTTTTATCATTTAAGTGTTTAGAGGCGTTAATACTACATTATTAATACATTCAAAATATTCAGTTCCCTCTCACCCATATTTTGTATACTTACATGAGGATTGTTATTGTAATCATAGATTTAAGCGAGCTGGTTTGGATAGAAAGAATAAATCCTGGATTGTAAACCATAGCGGTTTGTGGGCTGTACTGTAATTATTTTGCTGCAACATTCCAGGTGGTCAAAAATTACCAAGCAATGCACCAGTACTTAAGGATCCACAACACCCTCCACCTTCTGCTGGACCAGTTGGACCATCTCCTAAGAACTTGTCATACGAACTGGATGAAACACCTCTAAATACAACTCCTTATCCTAATAAGGGTATAATCTTGCAATCTTTAAATTATATACAAATGGATGTAGTTAGCTTTTTATTTCCCCAAAATCGTAATGTTGGGCAAAGTACTGAGTCAGAAAAAAGAGTTAAACATGACAAATATCAACCAGCTATTCTTTCAAAAGCATTACATAACATAGAAAATAATTTTCGGAGTTTATTTTGAATTGTAACACTTGTAAATAATGGTTGTTTCGTTACGATTAAAATAATGTAATACATTTAACCAGTTTGGTGTTGATCATAGTTAAATCAAATATGTAATAGCAGAACTATCAAATATTTATTTATCAATATTGTAGTGTTAAGAAAATACTAATTTGTTATAGAGTAGATAAATAAAACATTATAGTTAATACATTTTATTTGTTTTATGATGTATCTGATTCCAGAAACAACAAGAACAAAACGATTGAACGATTTGAAGTAACATTTATTTAAATGTTTTTTGTTTTATCAAACATATGCTTTTCTCTTTCTTGTGTATTCGCAATTATTTTTTTCTTTCTCAAATAATTGAAAATACACAAGAAAATAATAAGCAGCACGAAACAATTGCTCCGGACTAGTGATGAAAATGCCCGGGAATTTTCCCAAAGTGCCCAAAACTTGTATGGGGAATATTCCCGGGAATTTACGAAATGTTCGCGGAAGTGCTGGGCACTTTGGGAAAATTCCCGGGCATTTTCATCACTACTCCGGACGCACCATTATATGTAATCAATACATATAATAAACGTTCCTCAGCCAACTCTCCAACATTCCGTTGATACGATGATTGGGAAGAACTTATACATATGTGAGTGGCCAGAAAAAAATCATTTGCGCGATGTATGTTAGTAAATGTATCAGAATCATTAATTATTGAAACCGCTAATCTTAGAAATAGCATAACCGATTTAAATGCGGTTTTCGCTAATGCATCGTGGAAAGCTGTCTTGATCATGTAGAATCAATTTTATTACAACCGGTTTATAAATAAAACAGTTATGTCAGTTTAAAAAAAATCACGTCGATATTTTATTGGAAAAAAAGAATAACTGTTCAGTTTATTTGATTAAAACTTTAATTAACGTTACAGACTACTGTAATACAATGACAATTGAAGGTTTATATGAACAAAATAAAAATCAAAATATAGACAGTTTCGGAGTGTTGTATTTTCCATTGTTAGTTGAGCTTACATATCGTGAACCATATAAAATAGGGTTCAATTTAGGTTGTTGATGTGCGTACACAAGTCGCAGTTACGTCTGTAAAAAGCGTAACTCGAACCGCGAGTATTACTGCCACGTGAACGAAGTCACGGGCACAGCTAGTATTGACATAAAACAGTAAGGCTAAGATTTATAGATGCTAATTTGATTTTTCTCACAAATTAAGTACATGTCTGTCAAAAAAAAACTGAATGTACAATAGGAACTCGAATACAGCCTAAGTATTTGCATTCTGTAACTTACTGTATACTTTGATACTAATTAAATTATACAATTTGTAATGTTTGAGTAAAGTCTAAAGCTAAGTCGAAGTAGCATCTATAAATCACAGCCTAATTCTCTAAGATCTATAGCGAAGCACATAATAAAAATTGATTTCATTTATATATTTAATATAAATATGTTCAGATTATTTGGTAAAGTTACACATGCTTATGATACATAGTTTATCAGTTCAATTTAATTAGTATAGTAGCATTAACAAAATATAGTTACAAGAAAACTATATTAATAGGTGTAACTTCTATGTAACCAAGAAATACTAAACAAATGTCTATATTCTAGATTTCCAGCCATTCAGTCATATAAGTACACGCTTGAGGTGTGATAAGTCCTGTAGAAGTACATTTATGTATAAGGGGACATACACCGCAAGGCAACTGGACAAGTCCTGGGGCTGGTATTAAAGATTCTATAGCCCGGTACACTTTAGTCCCATCAGGATATATACTGCTTTCTGCTTTACCATCGTACACTAGTGTATTAAGTATCATTATTACATCTTCAACATCAAGTTGAACCTGAAAACAAAATTCATATTGGGTTACATATGATGGATACATTATATTTGTACAAGATATTAATCAATGTACATAGGCATATCTACAAGCATCATGTGCATAGTTAGAGTTAGAATTTTAAAAATTCACAAGTTACTTTCATAGCATAGACAATAGTTACTAAGAAATGATATTTAGACAGATTATCAATTATGGGGGTTTTAACATTTTTTTTTATAACTCATAAAACGCTTGACCTCAATCACACCTGGTGGAAGGTGAAGAGGAGTCCGATGATGAACCGCGTACGCCTAACAAATGCCTATTCACTCTTCTTCTAAAGACGCCCAGGTCATAAGATCGCGGAAATATGGTCGCTGGTAGCATATTCCACTCCTTAGCTGTTCGCATGATGAATGTAGAAGCGAATCTTCTCGTGCGGATATAAGGAACATCCACCACATACGGATGGTATCCGACACGATGTCTTGTGGTTTTGTGATGGAATGGGAACACTCTCCACCGTGCAACCGGTAAAAGACCGCGAGGCAGGCAACTCTACGTCGATGCTCGATGCTCTGCATTTTAATTTTTGACAAAGAGTCGTCGCCAATAAGTCTACGAGCTCTACGATCAATCGAGTCCAAAGCCGCCAACTGATATTTAGCGGATGCGTCCCAAAGATGACAACAGTACTCGACACCCGACCGCACCTGCGCTTGATACAGGTTAAGAAGTTGCGATGGTGAAAAGAACCGTCTGACCTTAAAAAGGACACTCAATTTTTTAGCAACTTTTTTCGCTCTATGTTCAATCGACCGCCCAAAGTTCAAGTCAGCTGTCAGCTCTAAACCGAGGAGCTCAAGACCATCAGTCATTGGCAAGGAAACACGCCGGAAGGTGGGAGTCAGGTGAAAAGTACTCAGTTTGGCGGAAAAATGACACACCTGGGTCTTGGTATCATTAAAACTAACCAGATTCGCATCGCCCCAATCAGAGACATATTTAAGGGCTAAATCTGTTCGCTTCACCATAGCCTCTCTCAGCAGAGAGATCTCGACGGCATCTGCCCGCGGTCCAGATAAGTACCTATCAGTAACAGTGCTATTATCCGCATACCCAAGGATACCGGGTTTAAGCAGATCGTTGATGTGCAGCAGAAACAATGTTGCTGAAAGTACTGATCCCTGAGGAACACCGGCATTAACTTCCAATTGGTCCGACGAACAGCCATCAAAAACTACTCGTATAGACAGTTCTCTCAGGAAATTACTGATCCAGACTCTGAGACACTCCGGCAGCCCATAAGACTGGAGCTTGCTTAGAAGGCTTGCGTGCCAGACACTATCAAACGCCTTGGAGATTTCAAGAGAGACAGCGAGGGCCTCTCCGTGCTTCTCAATGGCTTCACCCCAATAATGGGTGGCACACACTAGAAGGTCCCATGTAGACCGGTTCTGACGAAAGCCATATTGCCGATCACTGAGAATATCATTTTGCTCTAAGTATGCCAGCAATTGACGGTAGATAAAAAAAAAATATGCCAGCAATTGACGGTTGATTATCCGCTCCATTACTTTTGAAAAAAGTGAGGTGATGGTGATTGGTCTATAATTAATAGGGTCGGCACGGCTACCCTTTTTGGGAACTGGCTGCACATTTGCAAGCTTCCAACACGCGGGAACAATACCGGTCCGCAAAGAGAGACGAAACAGGCGTGTCAAAACAGGAGACAACTCTGGAGCACAGGTTTTAAGCACTCTTGCTGGAACACCGTCTGGTCCACTGGCTTTGTTCACATCTAGACCACGAAGCACTGAGCGTACATCCTTCATACGGATCACTACGTCGTGCATTAGTGTGCCACATCCAGGAATAGACGGTGGTTCTTTATCCCCACTATCCAGATGCGAACTATTCGCTTTATCTGTTGTGTTATGAGCCAGCTTCCCATCAGGCCCCAGAAGTGGGGGGGAGTGAGGGTCTCCGAAAATTCGTCTCAACAGACTTTGCAAGGGACCAAAATGCCTTGCTACCACAGGGGTAGGCTGCTAACTTGGCTCCAATGCGACTAACGTGCTGAAAACGTGATTTTCGAAGAGCTTTCTTGTAGGACTTGGCAGCTATGTTGAACAATACTTTCTTCTCATGCACATCCTGGGCTTTACGCCAGCGAGCATCCGGACAAGATTGAAAAGCCAGTTTTTTCACTCGCTCTGCTTTGGCGCACTCTAAATCAAACCAAGGACGGGCACTGCTACCCAAAGGAACGCTAACATATGGAATAAAATACTCCATAGCCAAACGTACAATGTCAGTAATGGCAGGGGTGCAACTTGATGGATCGTTTGAAGAAAAGCATGTTTGCCGCCAAGGGTTTGATGCTAAGAAATGACGCATCTCACCCCAATCTGCTGATTTATAACGCCATATTCTACGGGAACCCCTATGACTTACATCTGGCGTTGAATGCGATGAAACAGACCTAACAAGACAATGATCTGAACTGCCAAGAGGGGCCGTTATCAAGATAGAGAACCTATCTGGGGCAGTCGTCAGCAGAAGCTCCAGACAGTTTGCAGTATGACCAACAAAGTCAGGCACCCGCGTGGTCTGGCTTATCAGCTGAGAGATGTTAAAAGAAAGCGCAAACTTACGAGCTTCCCTCCCAGCATGGTCTGTCTTCTGATACGAGAACAACCATTCTTGATGGTGAGCATTAAAATCCCACACAAAAACCAAGTCCGCGGATGGATAACGCTGCTGAGCCATGTCTGCTGCCTCACTCAAGTGCTCAAAAAATCTGTTCGTCTCCTGATCTCCACTGTGAGATCGATATACCACTATATAAACAGTCTTCTCCACTCCAGAATCGACCAGCAACCACAAAGTAGAAAAATGGGAATCTTCAAGGTTACGGGGACGCCGGCAGCAGATGTCGTCGCGAACGTAGACGCAAACCCCAGCACGCTGGAAAAAGTTGTGCTCCAGGGTATAGCCTGGGTAGACAAGATATGCATCATCGGCTGGAGTTCGTATCGGCGTCTCCGTAAGGAAGAGTAAGTTAGGTTTATCAGTCTCCAGATGGTGGTGGACTGCGTTGAGGTTTGCGTGCAGACCTCTGATGTTTGTGAGGTGCACCTTCAATGGGAGGAAGTGCAACCGCTGTTTAACCTTACTCTTTTTCCTTGTTTTTTTCATAATTTAGTTGAGTGAATATGGGTAGAATGAGTTTGAGATGAAGCGAAGCAAGGATGACCAAACATCATAGAGGTAATCAACGCTGATGGGAGTCTCAATCGGAGACTGCGGGGACGCCCGAACCCCCCTCAATGGCCATCGGAACCTCCCTTCCGGTCGCCAACCGGCACGACCGAGCATTTCGGGATTTTTCGCAAGGCGGCGGGGCAGCCTTTCAGTGATGGCTAGTCAACTACTTGGGCCCCCTACAACCTGCGGTCGGCCAGCGGTGCACCGTGCTTCGGATCCCGCTACCCTCCACATTGAGACACCCGGCGTTGAAGACCACGACAATGCGATCGGTCCACACATGCCTCGCAATTATCCCTTCCACATTCCACCAGGCTGACTACCTTGGATCACAAGCCGGAACACGACGAATCGTTTGGCGGCGTGACTAAATCCTAAGGGTGGTCGCAAGCCACATTTTACAAGTTATATTTTAAACAGAAACATTACTTAAAATAAATTTTCAAAAAATTAAGTATAGTTTTATATCTATTGTAAATATTATAATATGAAATGTATATAACTTAAAGGAACTTAAGATCCTAGATTGTATTAAAAACAGTATGTTTTTAGGGTTCCAGAACACAAAAGGAACCCTTATACAACCACTTTGCTCTCCGTCTTTCTTTCCATCATTACCCTTTTTCTCAGGAACACGTGGAAGTGTCAAGTTTAAATATATACTAATATTATAAAGCTGAAGAGTTTGTTTGTTTGTTTGTTTGAACGCGCTAATCTCAGGAACTACTGGTTCGAATTGAAAAATTCTTTTTGAGTTGAATAGACCATTTATCGAGGAAGGCTTTAGGCTATATAACATCACGATGCAATTATTAGAAGAGAAGAAATAATGGAAAATGTGAAAAAAACGGGCAAAATTATTCATCTTTGAGGGTTTCCATTGCGTGCGCTGCAAAAACGGTTCAAGATACCAAAAATATATGTATGAAAGAATTATTCCTCTTGAAATGATCTAAAAAAATGTCCGCGACAGTATATGTCTATCTTTTAAGATTAAGTCACTAGAACCGTTTTTATGGTAAACAAATTTGGTCGAAATTAATGCATTATTTGTTAAGAGTTGTATCAACGTAATAATATTAATCTTTATCCAAATAAATGTGTTGTTGATTAAGAGTATTTAATTGTGAACAAAATTGTCTTTGACATCACTTAATTTCAATGAACATCTTAGAAGATATTACAAAACCTTACATAGCAAAACAACATTTGCCGGATCAGCTATAGTGTCTTGATAACCGCGAAACTCGAGAACGGCTGAACCGATTTGACTGATTTCTTTTTGTTGTGTTTGTTGAAGTCTGGGGAAGGTTATAACAGAGAGAAGGTTTTAAAAAAATATCTGAAAAAGTCTATAAACAACACTTTTCTATATTCTCATACAAAAGATTTGTTATAAGTCAATTTGAACTTTAACACCATAGCATAAAGTTTAAATGTTAGTGGACGGGTTCCGGGAAGGCAAAACAATTATTGAGTGACGTATAAATATTAATGTCAATATTTGTCAATTTTTATACATATAGCATTAAGGCCAGGTTCCTTCAAACAATTTTCAAAAAACAGCCGACAGGCCAATAGCTATTAACATTAAAAAAAACAATGTGACTTTGTTTTAGAGAAATAGGGCAGAACAAGGTCTGCCGGGACAGCTAGTATCAAATACTCAGTGCCTTGTAGGTCTATTTATACAGTACCCTGTGTAAGCAAATCCGATTTGTACCCAGGGACTTAAATACCGGTATAAAAGCGGTAACGTTATAAGCCAAGAAGGGCGATAACGTTATTTTTTAGAGTAACGTTACTCAGTATTTGTTATTTTTTATGTTACTTTTCGTTAACGTTATCTTTTTCGTTCTGATATTTTCTTTAGCGTTCCGATATCTCGATAACGTTATAACAAAAAGTAACGTTATTTATTTTCGTTATTGTTTGTCTCATTCGCTCAGTTCAATTCTCTTTTCTTTTTGTATGTATCGTACGCGACATTTTTTGGTTGCTATGCGATGCACATTAAGTGAGTCGATTTACTTAAATCTTATCAAGACCAATTAAAGGTATGATTATGTATTTATTAAATCTTTATTATACTATATATATATAGTATTATACTATATATATATAGTATAATAAAGATTATATATATATATATATATATATATTATTGAGTATATTATATACATAATATTAAAATGTTATCTTATATTTTAATTATAAAAAATATATATTACGTCCTTACATATGAAATTGGCGTTTTGTATGGGAGGAACAAAAAGTCGAATATTTTTTAATATAATATATTTAATTAATCAAAGTATGAACCATTATTTTCTATGCACTTTTGCCATCTCATAGGTAGTTCATTGATCCCTTTACTAAAAAAACCAGTCGGACGGGAATCAATAAAATCTTTGAAGGCGATTTGGACTGCCCCATCGGAGTTGAATTTTTTCCCTTGCAAAAAGTTATCCAAATTTCGAAAAAAATGGTAATCTGTTGGAGCAAGGTCGGGGAGTACGGAGGATGTCTTAGACTTTCCAATTGAAGCTCTTCTAATTTAGTAGCCGTCTGTTGCGCAGTGTGTGGTCTAGCGTTGTCGTGAAGCAGCAGTGGCGTGGAGCGATTGACCAGCCTAGGTTGTTTAGCCGCTAGCTTTTCCATCATGGTTTGCAATTGCTGACAATAGACATCAGCCGTAATAGTCTGGCCAGATTTGAGAAAACTGTAATGAACAATACCGGCACTAGTCCACCAAACGCTTACAAGTAACTTTTTTGGGGTTAATTTTCGCTTGGGGCAGGATTTGGCTGGCTGGCCAGGATCCAACCATTGCGCTGAGCGCTTCCGATTATCGTAAAGAACCCATTTTCATCACAGGTAATGATTCGGTTTAAAATACCTTCATTATTGTGCCGGTTTAGTAATGTAACGCAGCAGTCGACGCGCGTTTGCCGGTTTGGTTCAGTCAATTCGTGAGGTACCCACCTTTCAAGCTTTTTAATCTTCACAATTTGCGTCAAGTGAATTAAAACAGTTTTATCACTAACATCGCAGCCTGCAGCTAACTCGGACGTGGTTTGCGATGGATCCGCTTCCACAATAGTCTTCAACTCTTCATTATCAACTTGAGTCTCAGGCCGTCCACGGGGCTTGTTCTGCAGGTCGAAATTTCCAGAACGAAAACGTTGGAACCAAAAACGAACTGTGTTTTCTTTTGCAACACGACCGCCATACATATAATTCACCCTTCGAGTTGTTTCCGCAGCACTAGTGCCACGGCGGAACTCGTACTCGTAAATAATGCGATATTTTAAGTTTTCCATTTTGTAAAATGAGTGACGCAAACAGAAAAAAACAGAAGAAAAAAACAAATGAATGACGATCATCGAAGCACAAATACATGAGTCTATAGCTGTACAAATTTGAATTTGGAATTCCTTACCAAAGAGGAGAAATTTGTGATTAAAGTGGCCAGTACGAAAAACGCCAATTTCATATGTAAGGACCTAATATATAAATAAATTATATATATATATATATATATATAAAAAGGGGGAATTTACTAGACCATGCATGTACTGTTCCTCCAGTTATTCATATACCTAGATACCGTGGTTCCATTCGTGGTATACGTGAGCCGGCATAACGATGACGATTGTCAATGAATTCTCGTACCTTGGCGGTCGTTACCGTTCTTGGACTGTCTATGTAGAAGATACGGCTTAATCACATTGTCGAGCCATTTGCCATAGTGTCAAACTGAGAACATGCTGTACTATTATTTTTTAATACAGATTGGAGCCAATACATAAACGTGATGTAAATAAAGTGGTAGACTGATTGCAACTTGAGCTCTTTTATGTAAACGAGAGGAAGGCAAGATGGAATTAATTCATTAGCTCAATTGTGAGATATATCAAAATTTTAAATTGGAATTACATAAATTGATTAAAATTGCGTAATTATCTATTGCATTCTGTATTAAAAAGAGTACATGGATTTAAAAACATCGTATCTCTTCTAGTCAAGTGTTTTTACATACTGTGCAAGAAAAACAGTAATTAATAAGTATATATAGTAATAATAAGTATTTAAAGATAGAATTAATTATCATTTCTATTGTGTTTAAAGAATGTAGCGAGTAAATTCTCGTGACTACATGGATTCAAAAACTTTTAATAGCCCTTTAATGTTTGAAATAAGTTCTAAAACTTGCAAATCTATGGGAGACAAAAAAATTGTATATGCACAACAAAAAACTTCTAAGAATGAATGTTGCGCATCTCACAACAGCAAGACAAAAGAAATGATCAATTTGCACAGTTGTTACCAGAAGAACAGAACCATGTCAATCCCTGTATAAGAACAAGATACTACGTAAATGTTTTTAACTTTATGAAAATTGTGAAAAATCATCACAATCATGAAAATGAGGCGACGGACAAAGAAAAAGTATAAAATAATTTAGTTGCTCATTATTCTTAAAATGTTAACTAAGAAATTTAATGCATCTTAGTCGCATTGGTAATGCATCTTCTTCATATTTTATGTGTTAATGTAGATGATGTTAGTATTCCTATAAATAAACAAATCTTTATCCAAGAAATTTTGGAGACTTGTTTACGCAATCTAAAAAATAAACTTTTTGAAGTGAAACTTCTATAGAATAGTTGTGGTTTAAAACCGGATGCAACGGGAAAAGGACAGGTAAGAGATACAAATACAAAAATTAGTGAGCCAGAGCGAGAGAGTAAATGTCGGTGTGTATTTGCGTATAACAGCTTTTTAGTAAGAAGTCAGCGTGGTGTTTTTTTATTTAACAGTGTTTGTACTTTTATATCTTGTGCTAAATAATACATTTTATAAGATGCCGAAAACTAATGCCGAAATATGTTGTGAATATCGACGCAAAAGAATGAAATTAAAAATAAAAAAAAAAAAGAAACAGGAAAAAGTTTAACAGAACGTAGTCGCGAGTTTCGCGCGCGTAAAAGACAATTATTGAACAATCAAGATAGATGTTCAAATATAAGTATTAATAAACACCAATAAATTATGTAACATATCTATACTAATATTATAAAGCTGAAGAGTTTGTTTGTTTGTTTGTTTGTTTGAACGCGCTAATCTCAGGAACTACTGGTTCGAATTGAAAAATTCTTTTTGAGTGGAATAGACCATTTATCGAGGAAGGCTTTAGGCTATATAACATCACGATACAATTATTAGGAGCGAAGAAATAATGGAAAATGTGAAAAAAACGGGCAAAATTATTCATCCTTGAGGGCTTCCATTGCGTGCGCTGCAAAAACGGTTCAAGATACCAAAAATATATGTATGAAAGAATTATTCCTCTTGAAATGATCTAAAAAAATGTCCGCGATAGTATATGTCTATCTTATAAGATTAAGTCACTAGAACCGTTTTTATGGTAAACAAATTTGGTCGAAATTAATGCATTATTTGTTAAGAGTTGTATCAACGTAATAATATTAATCTTTATCCAAATAAATGTGTTGTTGATTAAGAGTATTTAATTGTGAACAAAATTGTCTTTGACATCACTTAATTTCAATGAACATCTTAGAAGATATTACAAAACCTTACATAGCAAAACAACGTTTGCCGGATCAGCT
The DNA here is from genome assembly GCA_036320925.1 of Automeris io. NCBI lineage: Eukaryota > Metazoa > Arthropoda > Insecta > Lepidoptera > Saturniidae > Automeris > Automeris io. The sequence goes on from JAUDJH010000018.1 coordinate 4,786,282, forward strand.
ATAGTGTCTTGATAACCGCGAAACTCGAGAACGGCTGAACCGATTTGACTGATTTCTTTTTTGTTGTGTTTGTTGAAGTCTGGGGAAGGTTATAACAGAGAGAGGATTTTAAAAAATTATCTGAAAAAGTCTAAAAACAACACTTTTCTATATTCTCATACAAAAGATTTGTTATAAGTCAATTTGAACTTTAACACCATAGCATAAAGTTTAAATGTTAGTGGACGGGTTCCGGGAAGGCAAAACAATTATTGAGTGACGTATAAATATTAATGTCAATATTTGTCAATTTTTGTACATATAGCATTAAGGCCAGGTTCCTTCAAACAATTTTCAAAAAACAGCCGACAGGCCAATAGCTATTAACATTAAGAAAAACAATATGGCTTTGTTTTAGAGAAATAGGGCAGAACAAGGTCTGCCGGGACAGCTAGTGTTAAATAAAATATAAAATATCTTTTAAAATTACTCAAAATACTTTCATTTTTAAACAAATAAAGTTTGTAACTATCCTCCCCTTGTTATATATTTTCATCTTATTCTTTTGTCGATTTACTGAAGTTTCACTTCTATCGTGTGTGATTGGCACACACCCCTTTTTTAATCTATCATTTAATCTTACTAGCGCTTTAATCACGTATGTGATTAGTCAGCCCCGTTAGTCAAAGTTAGAGTTGGCACATGTGTCCTTATATAACCTAAAATTTGATTATATATTGAAATACAGAATAGTACCTACTAAACATTTGTCAAATATACTATTTTTCCGCTCGACTTTTCTTGAAGAGTATTAAAAATAATTGATGTAAATAATAAATCCACCACAAAAAGAAATAACTAATAAAAAAGTTAAATATAGACACTTTAAATATAAAACATACATATATATATATATATATACTATTTAGATACTATGTATATTTTCTACAAAGTGCAGATAACATGATAAAGTAATTACTTCGTCCAGGTATTATTCATGATAGTTTTTTGGAATTGATGAAATAATAAACAAAATACCACAGCTTTCATACATACTTATAACTTACAAGTATGTGTGGAAATCTACTTATATATATATATATATATATATATAACAAAGTCGGGTTTGTGTGAACACTTATAACTGGAGAAATGGACCGATTTTCATGGTATTTGAATTGTTGTATTGGTCTCTATCTCGAGTAGAAGAATAACTACTAAAAAGATTAGAAAATAGACGAAAAATAATACCATTGCGAAAAATATTTTCCCATAGGAAATGTTAATGAGTTTCGTAGCTGTCAAACATTTAATATACATCCCGTCGATACGGTAAGCTCTCGCCTCAAATTAAAGAACGTATTTAAATGAAAGTTTCGAATCGACAAGATATATGCACAAATTCGGATATTGACATGTTTTGAATTTTAACAGTGTAGAATGATGTCAGTACTGAAAAAGGATTTGCTTTAAATTTTTATGAGTGCGTTCAAGAACTTATTTTATGTAAACTAAGGAAAATATATGAAAATAATTATTTTGTATTCATTCGCTCTATAATCGGCCTCATCGTCACTTTCCATCGGGTGAGATTGGAGTCGAGCGCAAGCTTATCTGTAATAAAAAGAATCGATGGCATTTATATCGTTAACACAAAACTTTCAATTTGAAGTAATTATTATCCTAAGTTATTATCATAGAAACAGTATTTTTTCCACACAAACGAAGTCCCGGGTACAGCTAGTATATTATAAATTAGTTTAAAAGGTAGACAATATTCGGTATTTACTGGGTGAGCGCGCTCTATCTTCCACCTCATCATTACTTTCCATCAAGTGACTTTGAGGCCAAGCGCTATCTGTAATAAATACTAAAAAATAAAATTTAAAAATATTAAAATTCCACCATTAATTAATAGACCACCATAAAAATTTTTCGTCGACTAAATATTTAGCACGCTTCTTTGTTTCATCTATATCAACATATCTGTACACTTTGCTAACTTTTTTCCGCCCCGTATTGTAAAACAAGCCAAAAGTCGAAAATACGTCATGTCAGCTTGCAATGCATGAGTCCTAAACATCGACACATATTGAGAGTATTGAAATAGAAGCCGCCGCAACGTCGCTATATTTCTATCAATTATAGCGCCGAATTTGGTGACGCGTGTTTAAAAAGTATAAGAGTGGCAACGTCGCATTTATAACGTTATAATAACGTTAATTTTTTTGTTATAAATTTCGTTCTGTTACCTGAGTAACGTTACTGATACCATTATGACGTCATTTTGTTATTGCGGTAACGATACAAAAATAACGTTATGTATCATTTCTATAACGTTATTTTTAGTAACGTTACAAGGCCCTGTTTGTACCTGGACAGCTTTTTTTTAATTCGCTCTTCTTTATAATTATGTCATTTCGTTTAGTAATGATTTTACTTTAAAGGTGCTAAATGTAAAGTTTTAAGGACAAGGTCGGAAAAATCCTTAACCAAAAATATTTTTGTAATGCAACTTAAAAAGGGATATATCAATATCACAAATGCATTTTTGGCATAGTTTTGAATGGATGATGAATGAAATATAAACAATCTTACCTTACTAATTCCTAAATCGGTAATAAATTTTAATACTTCAGTAGCAGCAGCATATGATTGTGTCCTACCAATTATGGGGCCTCTAGGATTATTTTTCATATTATCTGCTCTCTGATTCAAGAAACGTAAGCATTGGACATTTAGAACATCAACAAATTCTGATTCAAAGTCTTGATCTTGGTACCAAGCACCACCTGTTAGTGACCTGTCTGGTTCCAAATTATAAAGCATATAAACTTTTTTCTTTGATGCCTAAAAAAATAAATATATAGATAAAATGCTAAACTTCTATAAAAGTTTACAAACTTAAGATCTACATTTTTATGTGTAAAATCTATACAGGGTTATTTTATGGACAAGGGTTTTCAGGATACAATATTTTGTAACAAATAAAAATGTATGAACCTAACAAATCATAAAGAAAAATATATGAACAAATTTGGTTCAATTTGAATTCTAACACTCAGAATTACCAGATTTTAGGTTAATATGTCTATTAAATGTCGAAGTATAGTAAAATAATGCTTTTATGAGCCATGACCTATGAACTCCTCATTTAGAAATTCCTTGCAGGTAGAAGTCATATGTTTATGTAGACAAAATCTTTCTGATAGGTTCCTTTTCAGAATTTTCAATAATCTCTCCCATCCCTTTATTCCTCATTGTAATATGCTTGATGAAATTTCTTCTAAGAGCTATTAGGCGGAAAAAGAGTGATCCATTTGTCTATGACCATGTTATATTCATGGTTATATCATAAAAATATAAGTCAGCTACCTAAACAAAAGTAATGAAATAATTAAATTCATTATAGTATATGTACTTAACTATTTCAATCAGTTCATAACACATTTAGCTGTATTTTGATTTAAGATATTATTTATTTTTGTTAAAAATGGATTTAGCTATATTTTAACTATCAAAACAAAAATATGTAATTGATTTCCAATTACAATTTATACACAAGTTATGTGTATGCAAAACAACGTTTTGTACTGATGTTTTTAGTACTCACAGCTACAAGAAACATGTGCAGCAGATATGCACTTATAGTAGTAGTATTGATTACATTTTATTTTAATTTCAGGTTTTATACTTACATTAACACATTTCACTGCCTTAATAACTTTCTTTCCTTCAAGACTTTTTAAAACTTTTGTTAACTGTGTATTGGCAAGATTTGAGCGGATTCTTATATCTCTAATCCATATGCCCTTATTGCCAGCCTCTTCTATTAAATTATAAACTACTTTTTCCTCATTATCAGCTCCCTTTACAGCTTGTTTGCTGGTTTGAGTTTTTAATCTATAAAATAAACCAATGTATTGTTATGTGTTAGCAAGGCAATTTGTTGATACTCAATTTTAAAGTCATTACCTAAAAGTCTATGAGTCCTGCAATCAATTGGACCCAAAGTGGCTAGTTGATTTTGTTTTTGTCTCATCACAAAAGTGACAGCAATACTCCACATCTGAACCCTCACTGATATAGGTTGAGAAGCAGCAATGGTGTGAACTACCTCTGATCTTAACAAGAATATCTAACTTTTTAGTAGCAATTTTAGCCCTGAAGTCAATTAACAGCCCAAAATTCAGGTCAGAAGTTAGCTGCATATGGAAGAGCTCCAACCTATAAGTCACCAGTAGGGAAATAACCTGGAAAGTAGTAGCCAGACGGAAAAGACTCCACATTACTGAAAAAGACATCCCTGTGTTTTGGAGGCATTGAGACTAACTGAATTCGTGTTACCCTAATTAGATACAAATCAAATGGATTCACTCTACCATCGCTTATTTCTGTTGACAGATTTTGACAGCATTTATCTGTGGCCAAGGTAAGTATCTCTCAACAACAGTGTTTACATCTATATACCCAATGATACCGAGTTTTAACATGTTGTTGATGTGCAGCAGAAATAATGTTAAGTGTACTTCAGAGACACATCACCATTAATTGATCCAATGAGTAGCCATTAACAACTACTCCTACTGCTAGATTGTTCTCTCAAGAAATCATTGATCCAGATTTAGACTATCTGGTATCCCACAAGGCTGGAGTGTGCTTAGAAGACATTATAAAATCCTTTAAAAATACAATATGACTTTTGTATATAATTATTGGTATAAAATTTGAATGTGTAGCATAATATTTTGTTGCTTTTCATCTTTACAAAGTAATATATTCATTTAAAGAATTACAAAATTGTATTAAATCCAAGGAGTTATTTTTCCAAATATTAAATAAGAACCCTGACCTGAGAACAGTGATCAGTTCCGCTACTGGTCATGATTGGCAGGACATAAGCGCAAAGTGGATACATCCACTAATGTATCTCTACTCAGCTCAAAAGGGATATACTATTATTGAATAAGAACATTATAAAGAAAAATTATATATTTTTCAACCTGTAAAAATCTTCATGACAAAGTTGTCCATATTAGGTTGAAGTGGATCCAAGTCTAACCTATTGAGAGTGCTTTTCAAATTCAAAAGTCAATGAAAAAACATTATACAACAAAAATGAAAATTTCACATTAATATTTATTACGATTATTTATGGTAATACAAAATTTAATAACTAACCTGTAAATTAACGAACCACCCTGATTGAACAGATCAAAACATTCTTGTTTTAAAAGTTCATTTATCATCACAACCAAATCGGCTGGAGGCACTCCAGGTATTGCTGCATTGATATCCTTAATAGAAATCCCTTTAGGATTTTTCCTTGCAAGATTTAATATTTTTTCTTTCATAACATCAGATTTGTTTGGGCTCATTTCTAAGATGACTTTCTAATGTAAAATTTGTTTACTTTGTAGAATAAGAATTTAGATGTAGGAACTTATACGTAGAAATTATTAAGGTTCCTTTTTGTGGTTATTCGTCTCACTCTACTTCAAATTCATAGTCATTACTCAATAACACGTCCCCCTTAGATTATAAATATGTTTAGTCTATAATCTAAGGTTTAGTCTTATATTCTCTACTTTGAATCCGGGCACAGACTAATAAATAATCCGGGCTAATACGATTTTGCTCATATTGAATATGGGGTGGATAGATAGAAAAATGGGTTAATAGAAACAATAAATAGATTTGTCTTAAAAAAATAAGTGTAGCGAGGTCTTTGAAAGCAACTTGGGTATCGGCACTATTCAACGAAGATAGGCAAAATTAATAACAATGATATATTTTTTAATATTTATGATATTAATTATTAACGATTACATTTTGTAACCGTTAATCATGATTACAGATTAACGCAATTAATAAAAAAAGTAATCATATTCGATAATTAAGCTACTCCTATCATTCGCTTATTTAATTCACCCTCTTCTTCCTATTTTGTCTCCTCTTTCTATCTGCATCTACATATCCACTCGCCTGCTCCTCTCCATCCTTTCTTTCCATTTCTCTCTTATCCTGCTCAGCACTCTATTTCGTACCTCATGAAATTTATAATGTAGGCCAAGAACTGCTACTATCAAGGGCAATGGCAGCTGGTGCATCAAATTAAAAGTGGTACCCTTTATCAACTCATTACGTATTCAAATCCGAAGTTTTAGTAAAACATTTTATCTATACTAGGTATTTTTATTTTTTGCTATTTATATATAAATATGAAAACAAAAAAACACATCTAGGGGTGAAAGGCTATTTGGTTTAAGCGTCATTTTTTGGTGATATAGTAATATATACATATTTGGAATCAGTAAAAAACTCTGATTTGATTTGAAATATATGAACAGAAATAATATAAATGTGACAAGGCTCGATAGAAAACATAATAAACAACAATTAAGATTGGTGGTAAAACTTCAAGTCGGAATGTATGCATCTCTTCTGCACTTAGGTGGAAGAATTTTTTTTTCTTGTTGTAGCGATCGTTTGGGTGTTCAATTATTATCTGAGCTTGTGTTGTGGGTTTGGGCAGTAATGGAATCTTTATCTGACCTTATGCGATGGAGAATAAATGGTTTTTCGGCGAGACATTAGCGGAGTGATGCGTTCCTTGGGCCACTAAGTCTTCTCATCAATCTGAATAATCTTCCTTGCCGTTAATATTGTGTACAAACGTGTGAAAATTGTGTAACAAGCGGGAAATGAAGATGGATAAGTAACTGATACTACAGCAGAGATATGTGATATGAGAGATGCGGTGGGAAGATATAACAGAAATTTAATAAAACGTGGAAAAAAAAACCCTCAGACATGGCTATATGGAGTGAAAGCCTTTGCCTTCCCCACAAAGGAAAAATAGAACTAAAAAAATTTAAATTAATTTTTTTACTTGACACTTGTCAGATTTTGTTTATTGAGCGGCTTCAGCCTTCTGAATTGGGTTAAAAAGAAGACACGGCTTAGGCCTTTTGAATAAATGAAATGGATAAAGAAGACAAGGCTGTATGGCTCGATCCTTTGCCTGCCTTTTGGCGAATAAATAAACAACAACATTGTTTATTGAGCAAAAGTCATAGAAAGTTTGTAATTTTTATCATCAGTTTTGCGCTAGTTATATTAATATGTTTTAGTTAAATTATTATGTTTCAAAATGAGAAGAATACCCTATAAAATGTTGTTAATATTAATTTTATGTAGTTTTTCCTTTATTTATTTGTATGCCAAAAATAGTAATAATCGTTACAAAAGAAGTGATAATTATACTAATGATGAAAAGTTTGTATATTATAAATGTTCCTATCAAGGGGTCCGGCCACTCTAGGATTTTGAATAAATGCTTTTTGAAATTGTTTTAAACGGTCCCTTGGGACCTGAAAAATGAGATCCCAAAAGATTATGGTTGAAAATTATGTCAAAATATAAGTTTTTCAAAATAATGTACAAGGCTGCCGCTAACCGGATCGCTGAATCGACGCGAATTAGGGGTCCTAAGTGAAGTGAATGTCAGTGCATTTGTAAAAAAACTGAAGCAATCAGTAGAAATGTACAACATTGATAAAAATTTAAGTTTTGATTTTTGTATGATAATCTTTATTGCAGTCTTTTCAGCAATTTCTAACCGCATTTAAAATGTGCAAAAAACAAGTAAAATAAAAAAAAATGTATTGGATGGCGCTAGGGATATTGCAATTTGTGTCTACAATGACAGTTTTGCTATAATTTGTCATATAATGAAAGCAATAGATGTATAAATTATCCTAAACAGCTATGATATGTGCTTGAAGATTGACAAAAAGCTCATAAAGCTTACAAAAATATTGCTATCTGAAGCTTTAAAATAGAGGAGGAATGTTTAAAATCCAATAGAAAAAATAAATGGAACAGTGGAATACTAATTTAAAAGGTAAATCATATGACATAGGCATTACAAATTAAAGGTATTGCAAAATTTTTCATAACTTTCTGTAATTTAAAACTCTAAATGTATTTACTCAAACCAACATACTTGAATTTGGCTACATCCATAACACAAACAATTTCCGATTGATGTATGTAAAAATTTAACTAGGTCTTTAAAATATATTGCCTAGGATTTTTTTTAATTATGTAATTCTTTCATTATTCCCAATTCAGTAATTTTTTTCTGTCATTTGACCAAAAATCAATATATCAAATAAAGTCCTATATACTTTTCTTGCTATTGTTATGTTAAATAGTAAAAGAAGTTAGTAACTTATCATAATGAAAAACTTACAGGAGCTGTTGGTATGGCTGTGGACCCTATCAAAATAGAGAGGTCACCTGAGAAATGCTGCACAGCTGCCATTTTTTATAATTTATTCAATAAAAATTATATTTTATAGTCAATCACATGTACAAAATAAACTGCTGCCTTGTAATCTTGATTCATTTTATATTTTTCCTGAAAAATTATCACGAAAAGCTTTTTTTAGTCTCTAGAGCGGCCTAACCCCTTGAATTTAAATAAATTATTACAAAGATTTTTTTGTTTGTTAAGACTGTTTGTGTTTTATAGAATATTGGATAAAAAAAAAATACTTCCTGAAGGAAAAATTATTTTATCCTTTGTTGTGTGTGATGCAAGATTCAATGAATCTCTTAATGTTGTTAAATCTGTGCTTATATTCACAAAATCACCAGTAAAATTAATTATATTTACTGACGATAATCTGCATGGGAAATTCAATGAGACGCTTGGAAATTGGGTGAAGTTAACCAATCACCAACTTGAGTTTGAACTTCATCATATCCATTTTCCAGAAGCTCACAAAGAAGAATGGATGAATTTATTCAGTAAATGTGCAGCTCAAAGATTGTTTATGCCTGTAAGCAACTTATCAGATAATATTATAAATTATTCAACATTATGCAAAAAATGGCAACAAATTGAATTGTCCAATATTAGAAACCTTATCATAATATAATATCAACTTTTGTAACAATAACTACTCAAAAATCGATTAATTTCATGGAATAATATTTTTACAGTAATTCATGAATTAAATGTGCTTTATTTTAAAATATTTGCATAACTAGATCAAATATACAAGAGGAAAGTGCTAATTACTCAGAAATTATCAAATCTTTAGTTGCAGTAGTTTGCTAGTCCATAGACATTAACACCCAGTTTCAGAAAAACCCCTTATAAATATTGTTTTTAACACTAATATAACATAAAGTATAGAATAGTTAATTCATTAGTGTTTTCTTTTGTTTCTACTCAGCACAGTAAAAGTGCTATACTGGTCGAAAGTACTATGTAATCAAAAACAGTATGACTAATGAGAGAAAATAAACTACTTTGCTGCAATCATGTTGGATTATACACATATTTTTTCGTACTTTATTTAAAAATCCCAGTATAATAGGACGACCTTAAGTAATTTTTTTTTATGTAGGGTTACCTTTATATGGAAATCACAGGCAACTAGTTTAAATTTTTATATTATTTGAAAAGGGGACTACTGAAAAAAACACTAAAATTATTCAATAGAGTATTCAAAAATAAAGCATCATTATTAAATCAATATGGTTGAAATGGTCATTGGGATTTCTAAAATTGGATGGTTAAATTTATTGCAAAAGAAAATGTTACAAGTGGTTTTTCTTTTTTCAGAAATTATTAAGTCACATTGATGCTATGATATATATTGACACAGACACATTATTCCTAGGCCCTGTTGATGAACTTTGGAGTTATTTTTCACTTTTCAACAGTTTTCAAATCTCAGGAATGGCAGTTGAAGATGACAATCCAAATGTGTCTTGGTATCCACGTTTTGCAAAACATCCATTTTATGGAAAATTTGGTAAGATTGAATAATGAAATAGTAAACATATAATATAAATAACTGTTTTACTAATCAGTGCCAGCTTAGCTATATAGCAAGAGTAGTAATTGCTATGAAACCCATGCATTCAATGCTGTCTGTGTGTAATTTTTAAAGTAGAACTTTTTAAGCATCGCAGAATGCTTTTTCTTTATAATTTGTTTTTAACAGTCTTTCTTCTTTTAAATTAAGAACCTATAGAAAGTTAAGGATCTCGTTAATAGGATGTGTTACAGGCCTTGATCTGGTTTACCTTTATCTAGCACTAGTACTATACTCTATAATAGAGTAGATACTCTATTAGTGGACATCTACCAAAATGGTGTGTTAAGTAACTGATGTATTTATTAACTAAGTACCGTTATAATTGTGCCTTGCAAAGTGTTTTTAAGCAAAGAAACGCAATTCTAAAACACCTAGATCAAGAATTCAAACTTTGGTAGGCTTACCATTATGGCCATTTTTAGATGTAATTTTTCCCTTGGTCTGTAAAAAAGCTGTTGGCCTAATATAATATGCTACATATGCATTATTTTAGGCAATATCCTGTAATTTGATAAAACCTAATATAAGCAAAAATACGAATTGCTTAAAAAATCTAAAATCAAACATTACTGACTATATCGTTTAAATAATGTTACTCTTTATTAAAGTATATTAAAAAGTTAACACATAAATAAATACTCATGTAGTTTTAGAGTAATTTTTTTTTACATGTATGTTTTTGCAGGACTCAACTCCGGTGTCATGCTGATGAATTTAACCCGAATGAGGGATTTTGGATTCACAGATTATGTAACACCCATTATGTTAAAGTGGAAACTAAACATTCCTTGGGGAGATCAGGTGATTAAATTTGAATATTTTATGAACTATTTATAACTAACTACATTAACTATTATCATGTTCCATCACTTCCAAAAATCCTTATGCTGTCTGCAAAATATTTTCTTTTAATTGGTGACTCTGTAAAGGATACAGTGACGGGATACCGGCTAGGTGGCAGCGCTTATGCTGCCCAATTCCATGTCGGCTTGAATAGCCATGAACAGAGGTACGGAAATTTCGCAAAAAAAAAATCACCAAATTCGCATTCATATTTTTCAAAATTTAAAAGTTTCGCATTTATATTTTCAAAATTATAAAATTTGGGTATATTAGGTATTTATTAATCAAAAATACTTGTTTAGTAATTTTATTACTAAATATGAAATTAAAGTTTAACAAAATACAACATTTCAAAGTACAAGTCTTAACATTAAACAATTTTAATTAATTAAAAGATAACATTGTAGAAATTTCAACATTCGACTCCTTAAGCGTCGTTCTTCGGTCCGTTATATGCTGAAGAAGCGTTCAGCGTCCACGCTGTTGGTTGGACTCCAAAAACTTTATAATGCTGCTTCAGCAAAGGACGGAAAGTTGCATTTGACAGCCAAAAATATGTCCTTTACATTAAGATATTCATTCATATTAATAGACCGAAGGATTAACCTATGAAAGAGAGTATATCCATCAATTATCTCATTTTGAGGAAATCTTTGGAAAAAAGGAATTTTCAAAAAGCTTTTCAGCAATGCGTTTGGATTTAAAGTAGTTGAACTTGCAGCCACAGATGGGCAAAACAATTGACCAATGTGAAAGCAAGCCTCGTTCGTCTTATTTAATTTCATGTGAGAAGAAAGCTTACTAAAACTTTTGTCGCTCAGGAGGTTTTTGTCAGAGACGAATTTCACTCAAGTTCAATTGTTGCGACTCGGGCGATACGATAATAATCCATCATACGAATACTACTATAAAAAAAATCATACATTTCGCATTTATTCGCATCTATTTCGTAAATACGAAATTTCCGTACCTCTAGCCATGAACAAAAAATGTAATCGTAACACTGTTTAAATCATTTTTCATAGACTCAAACACCTTTGAATAAACGTTTGTTCCTCAGGATATTATAAATATTATTTTTCACTACCACGAGCATGCTGTGTACGAGCTATCTTGTCGATACAACTACCGATCTGATCAGTGCATGTACGGAGACGCTTGCTCCGCTGCGACCACGCGCGGCGTTTTTCTTCTACACGGCAGCCGTGGTGCTTTCCACAACAATAAACAGCCCGTATTTCAGGTGAAAGTCCTACATTGGTACATTCATTTATTTGTTTTATATTTCGGAATATTACTTTAATATAGGTAATACGTAAATAGAGAGATAGGTTTGAAAGAATAGAGAAGTGAAGTAGTATACCATTCTCTCTGCTTACCCCAATAGGCGAAGTGATGCTATCATCTATGATAGATAGATGACAAGATATAGTCTATAGATGATTGATATCGATACCACATGCTGACTGATAAAGGAAAACTTCGTGAGGAAACTTGTATAGCATCTAAAAATAATTTCCTCTTTGACAATGATAATCAGCTGCGCCACTGCGGCGTGCACAACATATAAGAAAAAAATAAGAGCAAATAAATAAAGAGCAAAGTGGATAGATACAGTCGACTTCAACTCATCCCGGAATGGAAAATGGCCCAATGTCCTACATTCATCAGTGTTTTGTCGGTTGTCGATATGTTTAAGCACCGAGTCGCAGTCCCACTCCGACGCAACCTTGAATTTCTATAGGCGTTTCTTCTCTAGGTACTCGCTGCCGAAACGCTAGTAGATTACACCCTATTTTTCTCAGTGGCTGCTGAAAGCAAAGACTGTACCCACATGGATGCCTTTATGTTAGAATAAATTCGCTGACAGAACAACTCGCTCGCTCTCTCATGTCCAGTGAAACTGTAACAGAGCTCCCAGGCCAGCAGTACCTAGTCCTGTTAAATTAGTTAAATACTAATAAAATATTTATATTACAAGCCCAATGATATCATAAATAAAAAAAAAAAACATTTCCACCTTGTAATAATAACACACGTTAATAAAATATAAAACATAGCAGTCCATTGGAATAAAAATTGTACATTGTACTGTTCTGAGTTTTGTGTATTTTTTAAATTAAACATCGTCTTATTTTGCAGGCAATATATAAAGCGATGGATGAGTATGAACTGGGTACAGATGCATCTGCAGCTTTCCTTGCAAAAATAGAAAAATATATAGAGCAAGCACCGCCGTCCAACTGTGGCAATTTGAAGAGTGCGTTTTTAAAAATTCCAACCCAGGCAATCATTGAAAAATATGTAATCCCAGACAGATAATGAGCTGTTATATGACTAAGGCTGAGATTTATAGACACAACTTTAACTTTGCTTAGACTTTGCTAAAACATTACAGTTAAATTACTCAATTAATGTCAAAGGAATTGGTAAGTCACCAATTTTGTCAACATGGACTTGGTTCTGCGAATTCTATGGCTATACTCAAGTTCATATTATAGTTTTTCGTCAAAAAGAATTTATTTATTGAGACATTTGCTAAGCAAAGTCGAAATAGCGTCTACAAATCTCAGCCTGATCCTCAATTTAGGTACTATATAACAGGGTTATTATACGTGTAAATCTTTGGATCAATGAAGTATATTATATAGTGTTAAGTAATTATGGTATTTTATAATTTACTCAAACAAACTTGAACTTTTGTGTTTTTCGACTGTAACAAAAGTTAAGTTGATAATTGTGTAGCCCCTTGCATCATAGATGGGCAAAATGTAATCAGATTATTAAACATGATTACGATTACATTTTGCGACTTTCATTATTAATATAACTGCATTTGGTTAATCAATATTTTAAACACTACAAAATCCTGAATTGCATACACATTTATGACTCCGTAATGTTTTAAAGAGATTTAATCATGATCACAGAGCAACAAAATTAAAATTGTGACTACATTTTGTAATCGTTAATAATTAATTAGATTACATTTTGCCCATCTGTTTACTGCTTAGATAAAACTGTATAAAAATATTTTTTAATAATTCCATAAATAAGCCAACAATTGAGCATGAATAAGAGTTTCTTGATAAAATTAAAAATATATATTTATATGTTTAATCCTACAATGTACCTACAATCTACATATGTGCACAGTACCTTCATTACCAAGTTTTTGTTGTTTGGTATATAGATTAAGGAAAAGAACAGACCATTGTTATTTTTTGTTGTTGCTTAGTTTTTAAGATACGTGTTACCGGCTATATGTATAATCAGGTATTATGCAAAATTATTAGATATAACCACATTCTATACCTATAGGTTAACGAGGTAACACCGACCTGGCCAGTGTTGTTAGGTGGGAGTGGGGATGATGACAAAGAAAATTACGAGGTGAATGAGCGGCAGGACTCAATTTTAACTCCCTTCCCCCGCTTCTCTCTGACGTTGCAGGCGAGGACTGAATTTTCCAGTTTACATAAAGCCATTTTGTACAATATCGGGCTTCTTTAGAAAATGCGTTAAATGGTTATTTTTTATATATTTTATAGAATAAGGACTGGATTAAAGTATATAAGATAAAATATATTAATGAAAGTTACGCAAGAAAGCGTGTTTATTGTAGAAATATGAAGTACTAATTTGTCATTTTTAGGCTTTGTTTAGGATAAATAATTATATAAATTACGATTACATTAATACAAAGAAACATTAGTACTGACCAAACATGATTATTATCTCTTTGTTATTATAGTCTAATCATAATTGACCTTGATTTATAGAGTTTGTTATTTTTTTACACATTTTGTGTGTACTTGGTTAATTTACTTAAATAGCATACATTTTCGTCGTCTTATTTATTATAAATATAATGTGAGGAGACTTTATACTCATGCCCTGCGCCTGAACAATGTCATTGTTGATTTTGTTATAATTTTCAACATATATGTTCTTGTCGAAAAGACACCTTTTATATGTATTGTTAAACATGTTCTTTAAGTATTTGATATACTTGGATTATAGATATATTTTATAGTTAATAAATAATCAAATAACGTGGATCTGGAAATAAATTTTGTAAGCGTCGTGACTGGCGATCATTAAGTATCAAGTTGTTTTATTTTTTATTAAGGTCGTTATTTAAGCTACACACAATAGTTTTTGAGGAAGTCTGCTGCCCGGATGAGAGGGAGGTGGTGCGCGGTGTCTAGCACGCCGCCTGAGACCAGCGGTATTGGAGGCGTAGGCTCTTTATACCCACCCATCTCAGAGAGGAAGCCTGAATAAGGCAGTTCGCTCCCTGGGCGACTGGTCCAATTTGGTTTCCCAGGCCTGAGTGGAGTGATTAGGGGGACACCCCGGGGGTTTTCAGTCAGTAGGAGTCTGACACACCGGGGTCGCTGCCCTCACAGTAACCCTAATGGCCCTATGTAGGATTGTACCCCGGGTTACAAAAAAAAAAAATAGTACAGTGTATATTTAACTAGTAAAAACAAAATAAAAACAGTTGTCAGTTACAGACTTATGACTTAAAGGAGTTTTTATTGGATTAACCAATATTATGTTACTCTTTGAGGTCGATAAAAATATATCGTCACGCTATATCCCTTTTGGGGTGAACAGAGATACCTTGGTAGTTGTATCCACTTTGCGCTTATACTCGTATGTCATATCTGATCGCCGCTCTCAGGGCACTTACACAACATTTCTATTAGATGCCACGTGGAGTGCCGCACGATGGTTTCCTTCGCAGGTAATTATGTAGTGCCTAAAACCGTACTTAATGTAGGAAAACCCAAATATACGTGGTCGGATTCGAACCTACGACCATTGTCGTAGCCGCTCGTAGATTCCGGTCTCTTATTTATTAGGTTACCAAGCCACAACCTTTATTGAATTTTATTTTTTTATTTTTTTTTAGAAAAGAAATTGCGTGGAAGTATATACTTCCCGCAAGAATAATGATTTTGTGAATGTTATATAGGTATAGCTATAGGTGGGATTTACTTTGCTTCTCAACCGTCCCTGATAACGTTACAACTTTATAACAATAAAGATGTTAATGTTTTGGTGTTTTCGTCAGTGGATGGTTTAGCGTTCAATCTGAATAATTTTAATAGAATTTATTCACGCGGTGTGTAAATATAAATGATCTATCTATAGTTCTTACGTTGTTACTAGGAATTATTTGGATAGAAATAAAGCCTCACCGCTGTATAAATAATTTCAAGGTACATACTAAGAAAAACCTAAAGGAGACAACTGTTTAGAGGCTTTTGCTTATGAAATAGAATTAGTTATAGAATTTGTATTTTTATACGCACATCACGTAAAACCGGTACGGTGAGTATTGTTGGGGAAGTGAGAGAAAAGAATAAGATTAAACAAATCTTCACAATACTTGCCGAGATACGAACAACAGGTTCAGTGTAGCAAAATCCCTATGCAGCTGCGATACAATGTTTATAAATATATGATGACCTCGGCATTATTTACAATGCGGACAGCAAGTCACTGCATCTTATCAAAAGCGTCAATAAGGTATTAGGTAGAACCTGTTCAGTAATATATACAGTACTCCAAGCACAGTTAAACTTTCACGGTATAGTCCAGTCATTTTAGCTCTTTTCAATCCTAATCTACTGTAAATTCCCAGTGGCCTTAATTGTGGTATACACATTTATTACGGTGTTTTAAAGATAATGATAAAAATCGACATTAACATTGTGTATATAATACCGCATGTGAATGCGGTCTAGTCGCTTTTTATCCGCTCTACTTCTAAAACGGTTAATATACCTACAGAAAAAAGCAACGGAAATTTGTAACAGATGATCCGGCGACGAACAATTTATAATAATATTTATTGACCTCCGTGCAAAAGGACGCGAGATATTAGCAAAAAACAGACTTTTGTGACCTTTGACATTTAATTGCCTCTATTATTCGACATGATATTTATATCGATTTTTCAAATTATTATTAAAACATCGCAATAAAGATGTATACCAAAATTTACCCCACTAGAAATTTGTCTCGACTAAAGGCACTGGTGACCTAGTTTTCAGGAGTCGTCAACTCGACTCAGAATTTACGCGCTTACGTTTAAAAAAGAACCGCGCACTCCACTAAACTATTTTAATGGCTACCACAGTTAGTAGGGCCAAATGGTTCGCGCTTAACCTCGCGCCGTTGAACGCATTATATCTCACTATATATATATATATATATATATATGTACAGGGTGAACGGTAATGCGATACATTCCTTGATGGACGTTGTAGTACAGCTTATTTGGAGTCATTTAAGTCATATGACACCATGTCTGAAACTTGTTAATTTCTGAGATATTCAAGATTTAAGTATTTTTTTAAAAAACTCCAGTTTTTATGTTAAAATGTTCCCTTGTAGTGACGAACACAAAATAATGTTATTGTTTATGCTGTATTCGTATAGCTAAATAATAATAATTTCATTTTAAATTAAAATTTGTAAGAAGGAATCGTCATTACTTAAGTAAAAGCTAAAAACCCAAGTATCATTTTGCAAAAAAAAATTGTTTTAGGTTGCAAAAAAAAAAAACGAAGAATTTCCAAGAAAATGTGTATGGAATGTTTTGTATAAATTACATAATTTTGTTCCTTGATTCATTGGCTATTCACAAAGGTACAGGTGTCAACAAAAACTACATACTTATTGTTATATTTGAATTTTAAATGTCTAGTAGATACTTTAATAAAAAAATGAATAAATAAAAAGACACACAAACAACTAGTATTTTTGGGCCCTAATAAATGAAAAACTTAGTATTTTAATAATACATTTATTGGTTAATTATCTGGGTACATTATTTCAAGTCCTGCTCAAAATGTGAGCCCCCGTCTTCTAATACAAGCTCGAAGTCTGTTTCTCATTTCTGTTTTTGTGACTTTTGTTGTCAAACTTTGCCGGATATTTTAAGCTGCCCTCTGAATGCGCTCACGAAGCTCTTGCTCGTTGTTTACGGGGGTTACATACAAGAGATCCTTCATGTGACCCCATAAATAAAAATCGCAAGGGGTCAGATCCGGGCTTCTGGCTGGCCAAGGAATAGGTCCACCGCGCCCTATCCAACGAAGTGGATATTGTTGATTCATCCAATGGC
Organism: Automeris io; assembly: GCA_036320925.1. Taxonomy (NCBI): domain Eukaryota; kingdom Metazoa; phylum Arthropoda; class Insecta; order Lepidoptera; family Saturniidae; genus Automeris; species Automeris io. Next base: position 4,804,147 of record JAUDJH010000018.1, read on the forward strand.
GTACACTGAGCCGAAAGTGAGCTGGACAGCCATCATGTTGGTAGATAAGATGTCTTCTCGTGGCTAAAGGGACGTCTCCCAATAAAATATTCACTTGGTTTCTTAGGAAAAGTTCATAAGTTTCCCCATTCAAATTTTGAGAAAAAAAGAACGGCCCAATCAGTTGGCCATTTATTATTCCCATCCAAATGTTCACAGATAATCTTCTTCTTCTTCTTTTGATGTGCCCTTTCTTTTTTCATCCTTGGATTCTCTCTTTTCGGTACCCAATAATGTGAATTGTGATATTTAGTGATTCCGTCACGGTCAAACTTGGACTCATCAGTCCACAGAATTTTCTCGAGAAAATGAGGATCTTCCATATCGGCATTTAGCATGAAAAGACAGAATTCCATTCGTCGGGCTGGATCGCCTTCTTCTAGAGCTTGGACCGGTGTGTAGTGGTAGGGATGTAATCTTGCTGTATGTACGGTAAACCAAACCATCCACTGGGATAATCCAAGGCTTCTAGCTGCAATCCTTGTAGAGATTGTTGGATTTCTGCGAAATATATCAAGTATTTCTTCTTCTTTATCAGGAAGTTGAACTCGAGGTCTACCAGAATCCCTTGTTCGCGCTGCGAAACGCCCTGTTTCACGGACGCGTCGATATGTTCCCGAAAACACTCTTACGTTTGGTACACGTCGGTCAGGAAAACGCAGCATGTACTCTCTTTGGGCTGCTGCAGCGTCGCCGTCGCATAATCCGTAAACGTACAGAATGTCCGCGTATTCTTCATTACGGAAGGCAGCCATTTCTCAAGATTTTAATCAGGAGAGACGCAGTTAAAAAGCAACGATAGGTCTGTACTCAGAAGACAGTTGTAACTAACTGATACAGATAACTAAAATATCTACGAGCAAATTGCCCTTCATATCAATAAATCCTATTGTTTTAGCAGTGTCAAGTGCAAGGCGGTGTCATAAAACGAACAAATACTGAACACGTGCGCGGTAACATAATGAAGAGGATTTCTAGGAAACGGGTCACTTCGTCTATTATTAGGGTTGCAAATCAACCTCTTAGTATTTTGTTATGACATTTGTACTTTTTAGAATAGCCAATGAATCAAGGAACAAAATTATGTAATTTGTACAAAACATTCCATACACATTTTCTTGGAAATTCTTCGTTTATTTACCTAAATGAATTTTTTTTTGCAAAATGATACTTGGTTTTTTAGCTTTTACTTAAGTAATGACGATTCCTTCTTACAAATTTTAATTTAAAATGAGATTATTATTATTTAGCTATACGAATACAGCATAAACAATAACATTATTTTGTATTTGTCACTACAAGGAAACATTTTATCATAAAAACTGGAGTTTTTTAAAAAAATACTTAAATCTTGAATATCTCAGAAATTAACAAGTTTCGGACATGGTGTCATATGACTTAAATGACTCCAAATAAGCTGTACTACAACGTCTATCAAGGAATGTATCGCATTACCGTTCACCCTGTATATATATATATATATTATAGTTTTTGTATATTAATAACTCTGTTTCATTGTATATAGACTTTCTAGCTGTAAAATATGGATAACGAAAAATATTTTTTTATTATTTTGTTCTATAGGGTTTGTAATTCATGCAGCTTTTAATCAGATATAATAAATATGATTTTACTAAGGAATTATATATAATAAAACTCATTTTCGAGGGATACAACCAGTTAAGTTGCAAAGTGAACAAACTAATGTCATGTACCAAAGTTTGTTTTTAATATAGTCTTTTATTATTGTAGTAGTTTATTTTAAGGCCGACATATTTTTTAGTCGTTTTTTGTTGTATAGGGATTGTGTTTACGGTTAGTGGGACAAGTTGGTTTTCAAGTTGGTTGGTTTTCCTAAAAAATATATTTATTTCGCATACGGTTATAAAGTCCAGAAGCTGTAGCATACCTGCAACGTTGTTGTAATTAACACAAATTATCCAATTTAGGTCTGCGGGCCAGTAGAAAAGATGAATTCTGAAATTTGCTTCACCTGCTGAAAACGCTGGCCTTTCATATTAGTTACACGAGAGAGTTCAGATGATATAGTTACTTATTCCAAGTATATCTGAAAGTATAGTAGTGTTCTTCGACTGTACTTCCTACCAGATGCGGTGAAACAACAAAAAAAAAATCTTGATCGTCTTAAATTTGGGTATGTTGTCATAACTAATATGGATAAAGACGTGAGACCAGCAGATAAAGACTAAAACAGTAATTAACACGTTAGCTACCGGCGTTTGAGAAAAAATTTTTGAACCACAGCCTATGGATTTTTTTCTTATAATATGACTTTAAATGGCATTGATTTTTTAAAAATATTATATTTATAAATAAACCTAATTATCTCCAGACTAAGGACAGTCTGAATCCATTATGTTGTTTTACAGGCCATTATAACTGTTTCGGAGAAAAATAAGTGTAAGAATTTGTAATAAACAGAAAAAGTAAACACGCCGCTCATTTGCGGCGGCGGGCTCAAATGCACGAACTGAGACGACGCTGATATGCGGCGCTGGTAGCGAACGTGTTAATATAATTGCTTATAATTTACTAGTTTTAAATAATATTATATATTCTGTGTTACTAGTCTGTTTTAAAGCAAAATGTTTCCTACACTTGATTTGTATTTACACAGAGATGGGCGTTATAATGATTACTTTTAATCAGACTATTAATAATATTTATCTTGATTAATGTAATTATGTTTATTGACTGTTTTCTTATACTGGCTTGACAAAGTGACTATATGTCACCTGATGGAAAGTACAATGTTCTTCAATGATAGCAACGACCGCCAGGGAACGATCCGTAGACAGTCCCTTTCGCTATGTTGGCCCACATATACCACGACGGAAGGTCTCTAGGTATATGAACAACTGAAAATACATAACCTTATCCCGAAACGCGACAGGCCGAAGCGAGGCACTATGACGGTCTTTACACTTGTGTACTTTAGTCATGACCAAATTAGCGTAATCGCCCCAAAACGCGTATCATCTCAAAAATCAAAACTATGTGGTACTATAGCATGTACACGCCGCCCGATACGTATCTGTCGCCCTAAGGGTCGTTAGGGTGTTACGAGACGTGCGGGGTAAGAGGATGCGCGCGCGCACGGGACGCTTGCAAGTTAGTCGACTACCGAGACCCAAGGCGGGAGTACGTGCGTGTACGTCGCAGTTCGGTGTGCCTTAAAAAGCAAATAAACTGTAAAACGCCAAATTCGTGTCTTACTAAAACCACACCCACGACCACCGGTCATATCTGGCGTCCAACGTGGTCATAGTACTAAGTTCGCCAGTTCAACTAGTATTCGTATATAAATAAATATAGGCAAGCGCCGATCTGTTGCAAGCGAGAAACTTTGAGTATCAATCAAGAATGTAATCATGAGAGTAATCATAAAAGCAATCATTAATCTGACTAAAAAATAATTATAATCCTTAATCATCGAATATCATTACTTTTTACATTATTTTCGTTAACCTGTAATCATGATTAACGATTACAAAATATAATCGTAAGTTTTCATCATTAATCTGGTTACATTTTGTCCATTTACATATTTACTTATAGGCGCATGATTATGATTAGGTATATTATTAAATTGGATTCCAAGTAATTAATATAAATGTGGCCTCTATGAGGACCTTGATTTTTTTTTTGTTTTTAATCTTTGTAGCACCGAATCGTTAATTATTTTTTCGTGTTCAACAAAAAATATAAGCTATAATGTGCTTCTAACTACAATTTTCAGAAGACTCTCCAAAATAATATCCTGGGTACTAAATGCTATTCTATCTGATACTTCTCGCAGAAACATTATTATGAAAAATGTGCTAGGCTATTGCTATCAAATTCAAGGTAACGACTTCTAAGTTAATGTTAGAAAAAGATATTTATTTTAGAGATCAACCATTGTACCTAAAAAAAATTGACGGAAGTGTTTTTGTCGAGTGTATAACTACGGGAAATGAGTTTCATTGACCAAATTAACAGGGTATTTAATTACTACTATTGAGTTTTTCTTCATTTTAATATCTCTCGGATGATTACAATCTATTTTGAAACTTGTATCAGTTGCTGAAATGTTGCTACCACTGTCGTCTCCTATATAATAAGATGTTTTATAGGATACTACTCGCTTATATAATAATAGGCACATTCGTCATGATTTCAGACCTCTTTCAACACTACAACCACATTACCCCGTGAGTTGAAATATTATCGCAAGTCAGGCCTATGGACGGAGTCTCAATTTTCCACCTCAAAAAATTATAGGAAAGATTTTTAGAAACATGAAATCCTTCGTCTTTCCTAAATGTAAAAAGTATTTTATTTGATCCTAAATCAAAGAAATAATTCGTTAACAACATCAATGTTTTTTAGTTGCTTAGATATCAAATTGTTCAAGTAAAATAGTGTTGTTTGTAAAAGTTCGATAGTGTTCCATAGCTCTCGTCCAGCGTAGAACGAGTCCACAATCGATTCCTACTTTGAATTATCTTGCGCAGCATGCTTTTATAAAATCTTTACATTAGTAAATTCTAGTGACCGCTAGCCTTCAGCTAACTTCGCAAGTGCAGGATTCGGCTTAGTAGTGGAAGCGAGGTTATGAAGAAGCAAGTACTAGAAAAAAAGTCACTCAAAGTATTAATTCAACGTAGAAGAATTCAGAGGCAAAAGGTAGTTGTTACCTTATTCTATAAAGCTTTCGACACCGTGTCGAGCGATGTGTGGTAATAAATATGATAAAATAATAATAATATGCAGTCCCGCTATATCCCTTTCGGGGTGAGCAGAGATACATCAGTGGTTGTATTCACTTTGCGCTTTTATCTAGTACTCGTAACCAAAGTGACCGGTAGCGCAGCTGATCGCTGTTCTCAGAGCACTTACACGTGATATTTCAAGTGGTCAAGTTTCCTCCCTACATTTTGCTTCTTAATCTGTAAAGTCCCAAATGTTTGAGCCGTATCGATGTGTGGTAAACAGTGTTCATCTACCTAACTTCGTTCTACTTCTCCCAACTCCTACTACTACTATTCTATTCTACTATTCTATCTATCTACTCGGTAGAAATCCCTTAATTTAGCCCTTTTTTATTTTTAACTAATAAGCTAAATATCAGTATTCATAGTGTTTACTTCTAATTTAAAAGGTTTCAATCCCTATTTCGCCCTGTGAAATATAATAAAATCAGTTCTAAGTGGGTGTCTATGTCATAAAAGAACTTAATGTAACAAATCATGTTTTAAGCTTCAATAATTTAGTCACTACAATGATAATATGTCAGTCAGAACTTAGGACAATTCTTTATGTAATAGAAGATAGATTACGAACATTGGTGTGGTTAAGTAATCCACTATACATAAAGTATACTCCTAAAACATTTCATGACTCATATATATTTTAAGTTAAATAATTAAATTAAAAATAATATGTAGTTATCTGGTATGAAGTAGTCACGCATGAAGAATCATATTAATATGTATGTATTATATGTTTTTGCTAAAGCTAGTTACTTGTAGATATATGTTCTCACATACAGGTATATATTCTTGCGATATTATATATAGAAGCAATGAATGCCAAAACATTCTATCTTAACGAAGCTTGCATTGGTTGTTTTTGCGTGCGCAGTAAACGGACGTTTCTTGAAAGATTGTATTTATGATTGAAGAAATTTTTTCGCACTAATTTATCATTATGAATCAACTATTTGGTATCTTTTTTAGTTTGGTTATGGTGATTCCTTTCGTTTGGAGTAATAACGTAACGCCTGTCGTACAATGCCCTGGTAAGTAAAAACAAATCAGTTATTACGACTAAATCGTAAAATATTTACTACAAACATAAGCATGTTCCTTTACTGCCGAACGGAGTCCCTTTCATCTGAATCCATGTTCTGTCCTGTTGGGTGTTTTATTCCCGGTAATGATAATTTAGAGCTTCTCGGTATGCAGGTAACAGTTGATCTGAAATTTGTCCGTTCGATTATTCGAATTTAGAGCGTAAATAGGGATACATTTTCTGTGGACATCGAAACCGTTTACAACGTCCCGAAGGCCGCCAACCGCGTATCCTTCTTGGATTAAAACCGAACCTTGATTCATTAGAAAACAGGACATGAGCTCACTGATCTTCAGACCATTGTAGAAGAACACGCAGTGGCCTAAGAAAACATTTTATTAATTCAAATTTTCAAATTCGAGTTACACAAGCGGATATAAACACACACAATTATAATTTTATATTACCCTATATCAAAGGATTTGATAAGTCACCGACTTTGTCAACATAATATTTGGCTTTGTGAATACTATGACTATATTTAAGTTCCTATTATATATATATAGTTTTTTGCCTAAAGGAATTTATTTTTTGAGAGCTTTGCTAAGCAAAGTAGAAATAGCATCTATAAATCTCAGCCATAGACATCGTTTTAATGTGTATACTATATTAGAATTTGAAATAATAATTTATGATTATAAATAAAATATAGATGACTGTAGATGTGTGTGTGTGTGTGGAATCGTTTAACATAATTATATTTATCCATAAAAATAACATTTACAGGAGAGTCGTTCGCTGACCTCAGGGAAAGGATAGAGGTTATACCTTGTGGGAAAACTCGCTGTAAATTACAAAAGAATAGCAATACTACAGTCATATTCAAGTTTACATCTGGTACGTATCTAATGATTTGAAAAGTTAGTATAGATATGAAAGAAGTATATTTCCATATATAATTCCAGTTAAGCTAAGAAGCGCATTTATATCGTTGTTACATTATGCCTACATAGTTTTTAAAATAAACAAATTGTATACATAGCTATTGTCATATACAATTACATTAATTACGCAGTGTTACTGCATCAGCAGATTTAATTATTTATGCTTGGAATAAAAACACCGCAAAGAGATGATTCTTTGAAACTATTTCATAATTAGCGGATTTTACACAAGTTCTTGCTGATTGATAAAATATTTAACATTTCCTTATATCATGGCTTTTAAACATACTCAGTAAGCTATGAATATATTATCTGTAGGTAGCCCAGTTCAGTAATATGCTATAAAAGAACTATCGACAATCGCTATATAATAATTACAAAAATAATATCCTCTAACTAATAAACTCGTACTGAAGGACGTATATAATAATTATTATGACTTGCATGACATAAAAACCAGTTATAAGAAATCCTTGTCTCTATATCTATAAAACAGGTTTAACAGGTACACAACCGACAATATAACACTGTTCAGTTTATTTAAATATTAGTATATAAAGTTTTTAATATACTTACTTATCTCTTAATTAACAATAAACAAACCTTGATCTTTTACTCAATTTTGTGTATAGTAATAAGAACAATAAAAACATAATAATAATGGCAGAAATCAATGGGCTGGTTAATACAAGATTGCGATTTTAAAAATAGCACAATCGCGTGTTATTTTTGCTTATATACTAATGGAGTATGTAGGTATGATTCATTTATCATTTATACACATAGGTCTAAAACATAAACATAAAAATTCATAAATATCTGCATAGTTTCATGTTAGCTTATTAGCTAACATAATCATATAATATAATATGCATAATCCGCTATTACTGACAACTAAAAGAAATAAATATTAAGCCATATCAGACATTAGTAATTCCTTTTTTTGTTGTTTAAAACTGCATCGTATAGACTCACTCTCTCCTCACTTAGCCCTTTTTTTTTGGTAAGCCGGGGGAAACCCATTATGGTCCGTCTCGAGGGCGGTGAGGGCTACCCTCCCGGTGTGTCGGACTCACACCGACTAAAACCCCCGGGGTGCTTCCTGCGCTCGCATCTGGTACCTAGCTAGGGCACTGCTATGCCGCACTCCCCGGCTAGGCACGCGTTTCGCCCTGTGGGCGCCACCTAAAATATAGGTGTGGTGGGGAGAGTAGGCCCACGACTCCTCCTTCTAGTGGTGTGCAGAAGCACACCACTAGAGCATTAAGTGTGGCCAGCCGTCCCCTCAGGCTGACTGTCCACTGCTCCTTGAGTGAAGCCTCCCAGTAGCGACGGTGGAGTTGTCGCGGGGTCTCCAATTTTTCACTCCTCACTTAGCCCTTGCCCTTAAATAATAACCGTGCTCCAAGCTTACGAGTCACCGATCTTGTACATTATTTTTATTTTTTTATTTAAAATGTTAAAATGTAAAATCAGTTTTCGTACAATTTTTTTGATATGCCTAACACATAAGCTGTAAAGTGTATTAGTGATAAAACCCTTTTTGGAGTTACATTACAAACGACTATTGAATCTTCTCAAAGCACTAAAAAAGATGTAAGAAACTGTTTGATATTATTTACATTTAGGTCTTCACCATTATCATCTGATGATGATGATCATTTGTATCCTCTGCCGAGTATAAGCTTTCTATCATGCCGCAAGGATCTAGTTTTTGCCGCACGTGCCCATGACCTTGCGAATGTCATAGGTTTTCATATTACATTTAGGTATATTTAATTAATTTTAATACTAAGTTAGTTAACACTACATATATTATGGAAGCCAACTAATATAAATTTGGGAAAATATTAATTACGCTGAACTTAGCTTTTATACAAATGGTCCCAAATTTCGTCGCATTTGACGCGACATATTCTACGAAATCGACACAGATACTATAGAATTAATTTTTGCTTATAAATAAATGTAATGAATGATTACTATTTTGAAGTAAGCTTTCAACACACATGTATATTTTCTTGTGCAAAAACACTTGTTAAGCTTTGGTGAATCATATAATAAGTTAAGCTATGCTTTTACAATATTTTAAATGTCAATGTCAAAAGCGGCCTCAAAACCCTTGAAACATAATATAATCTATACAATAATGAACAGTTTACTTTGAATGTAATTGTATCAAGTGGACATTCTATATTTAGTTACCTATATATGTTCAACAGAACCTGCATATCCTCATGCAATGGAAAATTAATTACATTAATTACGCAATTATAATACATTTTGAGTTAAATTTTTCATCTATATTTGTAATTAAATTAATACAATTATCCATTATGTACGTCATGGAAATAATTCTTAGTTGGTAGGGCGATTGCCCGAACTGGATCATGACCACAGTACATGGGTGTAAAGACCGTGATAGTGACTCGCTTCAGCCTGTCGCGTTTCGGGATCTGCTTGTGTATAACCAGTAACTCATATACCTAGAGACCTTCAGTCGTGGTATATGTGGACCGACATGACGACAGAAACTTTCAATGGATATTCATTCTTTCATGGTTGCTTTCGTTGTCGGAATACACTGTACTTACCACCAGGTGCATTGTAGTCACTATGTCGAGCCAGTGTAAAAAAATATATTTTTAACGTTAAAACATATAATAAGAAATATAAGTAGACGAGTTTCAATGTGCATTTTGCCCTAAGGCCATTACAGGTTAAGCTAACAAGATCAGCCCCAAAGAGATAATTATGGATATACATAAAAATATTTTACTATAATTCTGTCATTATTTTTTTAACTATTATCTCATTTGTAGAAAAGCGAAGAATTTTCTCTGATGTTTCACTTCTGTTGCAGGTTCCACGGAAATAAAATCTTTAGTGAGCGAAGTATACGCCGACATCGGTGGCTTGAAACTACCGTTCCTTGGTGTAACCGATGTAAGTGCGTGTCCGTACGTGAAAAAAGCAGATACTGGAGAATCAGCGCCATGCCCCTTGGCACCAGGGCAAGAGTATATTTATACCAATGTTTTTCCGATACATAGTTTCTACCCATCTCTCGGAATGACTGTTCATTGGAGTTTAAATGACGGTTCTCGAAAAGTAATTTGTTTTGAGGTTCCAGCTATCATCACCGGAACATCCAAGAAAGAAAATTAAAAACTTTAATTAAAATATATTAGATAGTGTAAGTAAGTCCCACATGCAGAAATATTATAAGCCGTATTATTATTATAAATAAATACCATAATAAAATATCTGTAGGCAATTTTTTACATATTTGTAAGCCCACGTTGGGTCTAATGCTGGGCTCACATTATTTCGAACGCGTTTTAATCAGGAAAGTTAGTAGTTTTTAATTGTATCTGCAAATCCTACTCTGTGGACAAAGTCTACTATTAGCGTAAACATTTTTTTTGGTTTTCCTCTAAGTTTAGTTAGACATATTTATAATCTAAGTATTTGTTATACAAAAGTACAAACTAAAATTCTTAAAATGAATAAACAAAGGTATCAAATGTATATTTTTTTCGAATCTTGCGAACGAGCAGTTAAGTGGAGGCTGTTAATATAAAATTGTCATTACTAGAGCAACTATTAATGCTCCATTAATTATAACGCAGGACTTTTTATAACTCACATATCTTTTATTCTTGCCCCATATAAAAAAATGGTTTTCACGCCAAAGCACCAATTTTAGACAATAATATTAAATAGCAATTAATTCTTTATTAACAAAGTCTTCTTCAGACAGTTCTTTAACCACTTCGAAAAATTTTACGGCCCTTGGCGAAGGGCCTATGAAAACTCTTTCATACATTTCTATGCATACAAATCTTTACGTATTGTCTAGTGAGTAATGTAATTATCGTTTAATACAGTAATGGGCATTCGTTTATAAAACTGTAAAATCCAAATAAACCATTAATAAATAATTATAAACTTTAACAGAATTTATTGTTATGACGGAAGTATTTCTAATGAGTGCAAAACGCTAAGGCCTAAAATGGATTAACAAATCTATCAAGAAATAATTAAAAGAAATCGTCGTGCTTATAGACAATCAAGCAGTTTTATCGTATACATAGCTATAATAAAATTATTGCCACTGCCTATTTGTATAATAGGCTGTACTCAATTTTTATTTTAAGTTAGTTTTTGGACAATAATTGAACACCAGAATATTAATAATTTATTTTAGATAATAAAATAATATTTGTTTAAATAAATAGTAAAAGCCTGTCCAATAATGTAAATTGTATTTTTAAATCTAAAATTAATGTATTGTAGATGTGGCGTTCACACAACACAGGAAGGAGAATTAAGAAACTCGAGACGTTAATAGGTATATATTAATAATATTAACAGTTTTTCTTAATAGCTATAAAGCGCACCGTTCGATGTAACAAATTCAATTCTTTTTCTAATTTCTTGACATATTGACATTTGATAAAAAGTATAATTTAAAAATATAAAAAAGGTGTTAATAAAAAGGTAGCCTACAGTATAATGTAGTTTAGGTATTATTCATGCTTATCAATCTAGTTTTGATCATACATTTGATTAACTCAATACCTTTTTTTTAATATGACTACTATACAATTCTTGCAGGCACTGAGAAGCAAATTACGTCTTTTTTTTCACTGGTTAATGTCCAAAATACTTCAACATTTAGGCTCGGATATACTTTTAATACAGGAAATGAATCTATGTAGATGTAATTTTCGCCAGCTTTTAAAGGACAGGAAGCCTTTTCTCCGCTCGCTGTAAAAATTTTGTTACAAATAGAAACGCCATCTACTCCCACGAAGGGAAGCATTACACCAAATACATTAGCTAGCACTTGATTCTTCAATACTTTAATATCATGATCTGAAAATAAAAAATCGAATCACATGTAATTGTATATAATAAATAATAACACCTTTGTCTATATCTACTCAAACTGTCTGCGTCCTGACTCCTGACCGCGGCCCACTAACGGGACAGATTAAACTAACTATACCCTGTTCATTTTACGAAGTCCCCCATGACAAACAAAAAATAGTTTGTTTTTTATTGTGAATCAATTATTTAATGTTTTATTATGATTCTAATTTGATTTAATAGTGTTTTACACTCTCAATCGCCAAATATTTATTTTCACTAATTGTACAAAATTGTTAAATTTACGTTCAAAGAATTATTATAAGGGACTTCGTAAAATGAACAAGGTATAAAAATGCTAACTTTTCTGATATCTACTAGAACTATGCATTAGCAAACAAAATAAGTCTATAAAAGTATTACAATCGCCTTTAAAATCTAAAGAGTATTTCTTCACAAATCTATAGTTGACGGCCTGATAGAGCAGTTTGTAGGGACCCTAATTACGATGCTAAGGTCCTGGGTTCGAGTTCTACCAGTGGTAAACTTTTCTGTGATGAGCAGATGAGTTTGTCACGAGTCATAGTTGTATATATGTATTTTAGTATCAATATTTTTGTCTATTACTCATAGTACAAACGCAAGCTTAAATTGGGACTAGGACAATGCGTGTAATTGTTAGTAATTTTTTTTATTATAGTCACAGAGCACATCACTGTAACTATAAGTTTGTATCTCTTTCTTAGCAAATTTTCACTTGGACTAGGGAAAAACAGCTGAGCTAACTAACGAATAGTCATCGAATATTGTACCCACAAAATTTCATTAATTTTATAACAAGTCGTAAAATAATTGGTATTTAAGTTTTACCTAAATTCAGCTACAGATGCTAAATTAAACATTTATACCTACTATATAAGTACTTTTGTTTAAATATTATTATTTCTGTTTAAAATGAAATTACATTAATATTTTACACAACAACGTGACATTTTCTGACTAAACATTAACAAAAGTGCCTAAATATCAGATAAATAAGTACCGATTTTTTGTTAACCCGTTGGAAATACCTTCGGACCGTCAGGGAAGTGGTGAGGGCAACTCCCCCAGCGTGTCGAACTTCCACCGATTTAAACCACCGAGTTGCCAACTCTGTCCTCTCTTCGCCTTCACCGGGACCGGGTATCCGTATACTTCCTACGGACCTGGCAAATGACTGCCCTTGACGGGCCTCCTCTCTGGGAGTGGGTCAATTGTTACCCCCCACACAACCTCTCAACGAGGCGCCATGTAGGCACACACACGATGCCTTGTCCTCTCTGGCGGACAGCGGCGCTCTCAACGTCCACCGCCCGGCCTGTGTCAGGAGGGGAGCGCGCCCCAGATAAATAAGTACCTACCTATCTGACACCATACAAAGATATAATTTCAATAACCATGAAAATTCTGTAACTTTTATTTTCAAACACCAAACGAGTTAATCTGTTTATTTGTAAATATGCACTTACCAGGAGTAAAATAGATTTTTATATGCTGATTAGTGCCTTTCTTGAGTTGACACGGGCTGCCTTTGCACGGAGATAAATGTACAGCGTTACTCAAATTTTGTTTTGGTTTTCCTAAAAGAGAAAAAGCCATTGTGATTATTATTATTGACTTGGAAGAAATTTTCTTTTATTTTGTGATATTCCTAATGAATTTTATGATTTCTTGGTCTTCAGTTTTTTAGATCAATATATTTCTCAGCAAATTTAAAACACATTGCTTTCTTCGTTGTATTTATATTAAGGAAGCCCGTATTATATTGTAAGTAAGCATATTTTATATATACGAAATATTTTTTTGCTAACCAGCGCAAAGCTACATAAACTGCGCAACGAGTGAACAAAGCAATCATTTCTTTGATTCTACCTACTCGTACATACACGTTTTATTTTCTGACTATTAAATTTTATATAGATATTTAAAGCATAAATATTGTATAAATAATCTACATATGGATCGTTCACAGCATCTATTGGCTAACTCCATAAGAAATATGGAGATAATAGAAATGTTACGGCTTATTTCCGCATCGCTACATCAAGGCCAGGATAACTTAAACTGCTGTGTTAGCAAAACGTGTACTATACGCGCATCGTCAGATTGCCCACTAACGCACGGCTGAGGAGCACGTACGGTTTTCCTTCCTGACGCTATAATTCCAGAACGCACGAACTGATTTCCACGGTTTTGCATTCGTTAGAAAGGTCTCGGGCTCCATGAGGTTAATAGCAAACAAAATTCAGGAAAAATTACAACAGAAAGCAAGAACACGGGAAAATCATTTTTCACATACAGCGCCATCTCTGATACATAGCATGTACTACAAACCAATATGGTTTTGCATGGTGGTGTAGCAGATTGCACCAATATTTTAAGTAGATGGCATCTATGCGTTATACATTCTTTGACAGCTACTCATTGTACTCTGCTCAGTCAATTTCATGTGACATTCATTATGCGCACGTTCTTCAAACGCTAACTAAAAACCAAAACGAAGCCATCTGGTGGCGAAACGAAGTTCGCCGGGTTTGCTAGTTGTTATATAAAATTAGTCCTAACGTATTGTAACGGTCTTCCGTCTTATATTTCATCTTTATACTGTCTAAATAAATAAACATTTAAGGCATTTAGTATCTTTCACTGCATCACAGTCAGGATGCGCTGACAGAGATGCCCTTGCTTTGCCACCCAACCCATAAATATGCTGGCAGAGCACCCCAGTGTTCGCTTTCTCGCGTGGTTTAGTTGTAAAGGTCTACCCCAACCATCAACGAAGTCCTGTCGAAAAAACAAAAAAGGCGACTTACACTATTCATCGATTCTTTAAAGTACTTTTGTTAATACATTATTAAATTAAAATTAAAGAGCGTACATATATAAATATAGATTTCAACAAGCATATATACCTAGAACATTAACTAGTCAAATATTAAAAGTTATGGTAAAGATATAATCGATTTTTTTACAAGCCGATGAAGTCAGTATACGTGTTAAGAGTATTAAAACCTTAAGGAAATATGTTATGAATTTAAAGTGAGTCCGAGCATACATCCATAATTGATGTAAAAACCATATAGATAACTAGTGGGCCCTGGTTTATATTTGCTCAGGTATGTTTCTCTTAGGGTACTTATAGCAAAGTGCTTAAGTAAATATTTCAACTCTCTATCATTAATCAATATATCAGTATGCATATAATAATCTGTTCCTTGGCCACCTATATAATATAATCTAGATGAAAAATTACTCGAGAGCTACTATATATATATGTATATACCGCTTTACAGAAAAATTTTGCTTGCGCGTCGAAGGTGATTTTAATTTTCTAAAAGAATTTATGAATTTAACGAAAAAATTTCCATTTTTGTGAATTTATACTATAGTTAGCGAGTATATAATTATATAGAATATTTAGATTATAATCATCGTTAATAACAAATCTTGTAAAATTAAATAGTAATATGAATTTTTATTTAATTAAATACATGACAGTGTGTGCCTATCATTAAGGAGGGATTTTATTATATTGTATTAAGAGGGTAATAAAAAGCTTGAACGTTTCTCAGAAAATTTGTCTAATTTGGAGTAAGAACCATGAAAACCGTATTTATCTTTTTAGATAGAAATAAAATCTATGTTCAACTTTTTTTTTATCCAATCAAATCAACCCCAAAGCGGGTAAAATGGATGTTGAAAGTTTGTTTGAAAATCTGTCAATTTTGAAGTAGACCCTATGAACATTATACTAACATTTATCCATTTGGTTCGAATTAAAAAGCACCTGTTTCTGAGTATTAGGAAAATCAACTCCCAAAGAGGAAAAATAGGGGTTGTAAATCCGTCAGTATAGAAGTAAGATCTATTAACACTAGACCTACGAAGATTTACTATATACCTATTTCAACCAACCGGTCAACTGGTTGGAAAATTAAAAGCATAAGAACAAAATAATCTATAATATTATTCTATACACAAATTTAATAGAAATCATGACATTATCGTAAAATATTAAATAAGACTTAAAGAGGAAATGGTATAAATAAATGATGCAACCGGTCATTTTAACCGGTTCGTAGTTCTAGTGTTAAAATTGGTTCAGCTTTTTGATAAAATATACGTGTTCTTACGTTTTTTGGAAAATAAATTTCCAAGTAGGTAAACTATTTCTACCCGAGCAACACCGGTTAACCACAGCTAGTGGCTATATTTCAATTAAGCTGTAAATTAACCACTAACTAGTTATTATTCATTACAGACTCCCTAAAGAATTCGTAATGTTCTACTGAAAAGAACTTACATAAAACTGGACTGAACTGGGATTTTGTAGTAAAAACTATAAACCACTTTAAAAAACGACGTATTCAACTTGAAGTACATAAGCATTACCTAATAAATTTGCAAAGATGCTATTTGACAACGTAAAATATTTATTTACGAGTTAGCTTGCGAAGTCAACCTTGACCACCAATCTTACGAACATGCATGGTGATTATTCGTACGTGTTCTAATGAAAAACGGTAAACTAAATTTTAGATTTCAATACCATTACGAATGTAGACTAATATTTTAAAAAGTAAAAGTATTTGGTAATATAACAGCTAACATAATAATAGCTATACATGTAAATAGCTTTTTAGAATGTTGTACCTATATAATGGGATCACTTTTTTCCCGCCTGTCTGTAAAGATTCCTTATCTCAGAAACAAGTAGAGGTACCAAGTTGAAATTAATATTTAACACTCAGATCTGAATGCTATTTGTTGAGCTTTAAAAACGTTCTATTTATAATTGGGATATATGTTTAGTATAAATAAAATCGCCATTGGCAACTTTTTTTTTAGTATCCCGGGGGAAAATTGTGTGAGGCCAGTGACCCCGGTGTGTCAGACTCTTACTGACTAAAAACCCCCGGGGTGTCCCTCTAATCGCTCTACCCTGACCTGGAATACCAAATTCATCCAGAAGCGCCATTGGCAACTCTTTTAACCGAAAACAATGTAAAATAATGCCTATTTTGACGGCCCGGTAGCGTAGTTTGTAGTGACCCTACTTACGATGCTAAGGTTTTGGGTTCGAGTCTCGGTAGTGGTAAACTTTTCTATGATGAGCAGATGAGTTTGTCACGAGTTATGGTTGTATATATGTATTTAAGTATGTGTATCTTTGTCTAGCACCCATAGTACAAGCGCAAGCTAAATTTGGTACTAGTTCAGTGGAAGTAATCGTTAGTAAATATTATTATTATTTCATTATTAGGAAGTAATGATAATAATAAATAAAAAATATAAAAGTAGTCTTCTTAGTAGTAGTATTCATTTTAAAATGAATTTAAACTTTAAAATTATTTTTCATCGGCATCTGTGTCATTTTCAATATGTTTAGAAAAATGGTAGATAGAAAAGTTTGTTGTAATTATAATTCTCTACAGTATTATTTTCAACCGTTTTCATCCTATGATCGATATTTTTAAAGTTAAATGCCAAAAATATTGCGCATAATCATAAGAATCGACTTATGTCGTTTTTTTTTTAATTTTAGGAAATATCTGGTCTAAAGAAGTGGTGGATGATCAAAGTTGCTAAAATTTTTGTTTTCAACGTTTTTCATAGCCTATATATAGTAAGAAATAGAAGCAATATCGAGAAAAACCTTAAATACAAAATGAATGCTATATCATCGACGGCAATTGGTTGCCATTCTGAAGTTAAATGATACGATTAATTGTTTATTAGAGCATTGGACTATAAATAATAGAAACTTGCAATATAATATTGCGAATTTAAATACTATTAGTCTTTCCATAAATTCTGTAACTTATTCAATGTTGTCTGTATATTCGAGTATGTTACACTCTGTGTCAATACTGCCAATTTGATATATCATAAGATGGATTCCTTTTATATTTTTGAATAAAGGTAAATCTAAAATTTACCACGCCATATTAAAATAACTGACAAACAGGAATAATACAATAATTAAAGTAAATAATTTATATATAATAATATGCGATACACATAATAAATGAGTAGATAATACAAAATCTTAATATTAGCAGATTAGCATAATAGCAGAATTAGCTCATTTATTTTATATTTATCTTATCCAATTTCGAGTTTCTTATTTTTTGTGTATGTTATTAAGAAACTCAAAATAAATTACGAAGTATTTTATCATATTAGAAATCACGTACATAGATTACTGCGATTCTAAATAACGGGGCATATCTTTTGAACTTAAATAAACATTTAGAATCAGTGATAATAGCTTAAAATTTTTGCTTATAACTTTACTATTACAGTGATTTCAGTGTTGAAACTGACTCTTAAATATTAGGTCCTTACCTATGAAATTGGCGTTTTTCGTACTGGCCACTTTAATCACAAATTTCTCCTCTTTGGTAAGGAATTCCAAATTCAAATTCGTACAGCTATAGACTCATGTATTTGTGCTTCGATGATCGTCATTCATTTGTTTTTTTCTTCTGTTTTTTTCTGTTTGCGTCACTCATTTTACAAAATGGAAAACTTAAAATATCGCATTATTTACGAGTACGAGTTCCGCCGTGGCACTAGTGCTGCGGAAACAACTCGAAGGGTGAATGATGTGTATGGCGGTCGTGTTGCAAAAGAAAACACAGTTCGTTTTTGGTTCCAACGTTTTCGTTCTGGAAATTTCGACCTGCAGAACAAGCCCCGTGGACGGCCTGAGACTCAAGTTGATAATGAAGAGTTGAAGGCTATTGTGGAAGCGGATCCATCGCAAACCACGTCCGAGTTAGCTGCAGGCTGCGATGTTAGTGATAAAACTGTTTTAATTCACTTGAAGCAAATTGGGAAGATTAAAAAGCTTGAAAGGTGGGTACCTCACGAATTGACTGAAGCAAACCGGCAAATGCGCGTCGACTGCTGCGTTACATTACTAAACCGGCACAATAATGAAGGTATTTTAAACCGAATCATTACCTGTGATGAAAAATGGGTTCTTTACGATAATCGGAAGCGCTCAGCGCAATGGTTGGATCCTGGCCAGCCAGCTAAATCCTGCCCCAAGCGAAAATTAACTCCAAAAAAGTTACTTGTAAGCGTTTGGTGGACTAGTGCCGGTATTGTTCATTACAGTTTTCTCAAATCTGGCCAGACTATTACGGCTGATGTCTATTGTCAGCAATTGCAAACCATGATGGAAAAGCTAGCGGCTAAACAACCTAGGCTGGTCAATCGCTCCACGCCACTGCTGCTTCACGACAACGCTAGACCACACACTGCGCAACAGACGGCTACTAAATTAGAAGAGCTTCAATTGGAAAGTCTAAGACATCCTCCGTACTCCCCGGACCTTGCTCCAACAGATTACCATTTTTTTCGAAATTTGGATAACTTCTTGCAAGGGAAAAAAATCAACTCCGATGGGGCAGTCCAAATCGCCTTCAAAGATTTTATTGATTCCCGTCCGAATGGTTTTTTTAGTAAAGGGATCAATGAACTACCTATGAGATGGCAAAAGTGCATAGAAAATAATGGTTCATACTTTGATTAATTAAATATATTATATTAAAAAATATTCGACTTTTTGTTCCTCCCATACAAAACGCCAATTTCATATGTAAGGACCTAATATTTGTAATAGATAATTTACATCCTAAAACTGAGTGAACTTTTAGAAACGTCTTAAATGAAAAGAAAAATTCGGATTTCTTAAAAAAACTAATAGAATTTTCTAAATTCTCTGGAAATTTCTCCGCAAAATTATATTTTTAAAAACCTATAGAGCTACCGTTCCTGTATGAGCCCTTCAGCTTTGGATGTTGACTTGCAGGACACGTTGTTATCAATAAAAATAATTTTAACTGCAAAATCAATTAACCTGATTACGATACTTGAAATTCAATTGTAAAGAGACTTATGTAGGTACCTACTTAGTATTCAAATACACGCTGTTATAAAATATGGCTGTACGGTGAGGTGTCATTGCCTATTCCTAAGCAACAAATATATAATAATTATAAAGTTACTATTCCCGCGTTCTCTGTTTTTCTGTAATGGTTGCGCTGTCATTATAAATGTATTTAATTATAATAAACTGATTTGTGTAATATAATGACTATTAATCACGGACCTCATAAACTCTAAACAGGTTACGGGCCCAGTTTACGTATCGAAGGGCAACCTAAAGAGAACCGTGAAAAAGTGTAATATCGGCTTGCAGTTGGCAATTGTTTTATTTGTGCAGTCGAGAAGGTTGATAAAAAATACTTGTTATAAAGTGCAAGGATGGAAGGAAATATAAGTAATCAAGTCATGACAATCAGGTTAGAAGGTCAATCAAACTGGAACGTATGGAAATTTCAAACTATGGTGTTACTACGCGGCCAAGATCTTAGTGACATAGTTGAAGGTAAAATAAAAAAACCAACGGATGAATCCAAGCAAAGTTCGTGGTGTACGAAAGATGCAAAAGCTCAAACTATACTGGTAACCCGAATGTCTGAGCAGTGCATGCTACATATTTTAACATGCAATACGTCTACAGAAATGTGGCTTAAACTACTTAGTGTGTATGAACAAAAAGCTGAAACAAACGTACATATAACACAGCAACGATTCTTCAGATACAAATATGAAGAAGGGATGGAAATGGCTATATATTTGTCAAAAGTACAGGAAATTCAGAATCAATTGAAAGAAATGGGGGAAGAAATTTCAGACAAGTTTGATATCACTAAAATATTAATGTCATTACCAGATCGTTTCGGGCATTTCATATCAGCGTGGGAATCCACACCCGATGAAAAACAGACATTGAATAATTTGATGGCCAGACTATTAATAGAAGAAGAAAGGGCAAAAGAGAAGGAGCATGTGTTAGAACAACCCACATCTGCATTTGTAGTCAAGAAAAATAACATCAAAAAGAATGTCAAGTGTTTTAAATGTAATAAATTTGGACATGTGCAAAGTGAATGCAGAAGCAATTACAAGAAATATAACAACAATAATAATAATCATAACTTTAACAATTATAAAAATATAAATAATAAGTGTTATTACTGCGGGAAGGTTGGACATTTTAAATCACAATGCCGTTTTAAAATAAATAAGGAAAGTAAACAAAGTAATGCATTTGTAGTGTTAAACTCTGAAAAGGGACACTACTGTGAGTCTCAATGGCTGGTAGATAGTGGAGCTACGCAGCATATGTGTTGTGATAAAACATTATTTAAGACATTTACTAGTACCACACAAAATACTGTAATAATTGGGAATGGTGAATCAATTAATGTGTTGGGATGTGGACAGATGACAGTGCAAGTAAATAATGGTAAAGAGTGGATCAATTCTACTATTGATAATGTCCTATATGTTCCTGATTTAAAAATAAACTTATTCTCTGTAAACTGTGTGACAGATAAAGGTTATGTCACTGTGATGAATGACAGTTCCTGTGAATTTTATAAGAATAACAGACTCTGTGCAGTTGCAAAACGAATTGGATCCTCATATTATATGGAATTTAGATATGAATGTGAAGTAATTAATATGGCACAAACACTAACTAGCTGGCATGAAAAGCTTGCTCACCAAAACTTTGATTATGTGAAAAATATATTAACAAAAAATAATATTGAGGTGCCTGACAAAATTACTGCAAAGTGTGAAAGTTGTTTACAAGGTAAGATACACAGATTACCTTTCTCAAGAACTGATAATCAAACTACAAGAACATGTGAAATTATCCATGCCGACACTTGCGGACCAATGGAAGTTAGTTCTGTCGGTGGCTCGAGATATTTTGTTTTATTAAAGGATGATTATTCTAACTATAGATTTGTATATTTTGTCAAGGAAAAATTAGAGATAAAATATGTCATTGAAAATTTTATAAACAGAGTAGAAAATGAAACAGGAAACAAGATTAAAATATTTAGAAGTGATAATGGATTAGAATTTATTAACAACAAGGTAAAACAGATATTTTCTAAGAAAGGAATTATACATCAAACAACAGTACCATATACTCCAGAACAGAATGGCAAGGCAGAAAGAGAAAACAGAACTTTAGTTGAAGCTGCAAGGACATTATTGTATGCAAAAAATTTACCAAAGAAATTATGGGCAGAGGCGGTCAATACTGCGGCTTATATATTAAATAGAACTGGAAAGAGCAATCAGGTTGATAAGACACCCTATGAGGTTTGGACTGGCAAGAGTTTTGATATTAAAAAGTTGAAAGTTTTTGGAACACCTGTACATGTACATATTCCGAAGGAGAAAAGGAGAAAATGGGATAAGAAAAGTGAGGAAGGGTTAATGGTTGGTTATGGTGAGGATGTCAAAGGATTTAGAGTGTTTTTCCCTAGTAAAAACACAGTAGAAATAAAGAGAGATATAGAATTCATGGATTCAAGTGAAGAAGGATATCCCATAGTTAAACTAAATATACAAGAAGATATAACTCAGCAAAGTTGCCTTATTGAGGAGGATTTTAAAGATTTAGAGTCTCCATCGCGTCAAGAAAATGTCACTATAAGTGAGAGCTTGCTTTCAGATAATGATGTCTCTTCTGAGAGTGAGTATGTACCATGTGATGAAAATACTTTTACCTCTGATTCAACACCTGAAGTTCCAAGGAGGAGCCAAAGGGTAAGAAAACCAGTTTCATATAAATGTAACAAAGCATGTGTTGTTGATAGCGAACCTACCACATATGAAGAAGCTATGCAAAGAGAGGATTCAAGTAAGTGGATTGAAGCAATGAATGTAGAATTAAATACATTAAGAGATAATGAGACATGGAATGAAGTAGAAACTGTACCAGAAGGGCATAAAATTATTTCTACTAAATGGGTTTTTAAAATAAAAGATTTCGGTGAAAAAAAGATATATAAAGCTAGACTAGTAGCGATGGGTTTTGAACAGTCAGACTGTGATTTAGAAGTTTATTCACCTGTAGCTAAGTTACCCACATTTAGAGTATTTATGGCAATAGCATGTAAGTTACAGCTTCTAGTACATCAGATGGATGTCATAGGTGCATTTTTAAATGGCAACATAGATGAAATAGTCTTTGTGAAATTGCCTAATGGTAAGATAGGAAAACTGAATAAATCTCTATATGGCTTAAAAAAATCTCCAAAGTATTGGAATAGTAAATTCAATGAATTTATGCAATCTGAGGGCTTTACTAAATCTAAAAATGATCATTGCTTATACTTCAGAAAACAAAATAGATGTAAAATGTATGTACTTTTATTTGTTGATGATATTTTAATGTTTAGCTCAGATACTAAAGAGTTAGAAAAATTCAAAGGTCAATTGAGTAAGTCATTCAAAATGAAAGACTTAGGCATAGCAAAAAATTATCTGGGTATTGATATTAATCAAAGTAATGGAAAGGTAGTTATCAGCCAAAAAAGTTATTTGTGTAAACTATTACAGCGTTTTAAAATGTCAAACTGTAAAAGTATTAGCACTCCTATAGATCATAACTTTAAGTTTAATATGTTAAAAAGAGAACAATCAGAAAGTCCTGAAATAGAACATTTGTGCAGACAACTAATAGGTAGCTTAATGTATGCTGTTTGCGGCACTAGGCCAGATTTATGTGTGTCAGTTTTTTTCCTTAGTAGATATCAACATTGTGCAAGTATTATGTTATACAAAGCTTTAAAACGTGTTTTACGATATATTAAAGGAACTTTAAATTATTCATTAGTATATGACAATAAAGACACTAGTTCTGAATTACTATGTTATGTCGATGCAGATTGGTCAGGAGATATTTTAGATAGAAAGTCAACAACAGGCTATGTTGTGAAATTGTTTAATTGTGTTGTGTCTTGGTGTTGTAAAAAACAGTTAAGTGTATCTCTATCATCTGCAGAATCTGAGTATGTTGCATTGAGTGTAGCAATTACTGAAATATGTTGGTTAAAAAATTTATTATTTGATTTTGATGTGGTTCCTAATGAAACAAGAATTTTTGAAGATAATCAATCAGTTATTAATTTAGTGCACAATAATGAAAATAACAGAAGGCTAAAGCATTTAGATACAAGATATCATTTCATTATAGATAAAATTAAAGATGAATGTATGTTACTTAAATACATAAAAACAGAAGATAACATTGCTGATTTGTTTACAAAGCCTCTGGGTAAAAACTTATTTGAAAAGTTTAACAAGTTATTATTTTTGAGTTCATATTAGTAAGAACTATATGTGATTGATTTTCTTTTAGTTTTGTTTGTTAAATAAATAAGTTTTATATATATCTGGTAAAGTTAAGAAATAACTGATATAGACTACTACTGGAATAGTAACTGGACTATCAAATTTAGTTGAATTTTGAGTTGTAATTGTTTGTATAATTTTGGTAAAATATTTGTTGAGGGGGGGTGTTATAAAATATGGCTGTACGGTGAGGTGTCATTGCCTATTCCTAAGCAACAAATATATAATAATTATAAAGTTACTATTCCCGCGTTCTCTGTTTTTCTGTAATGGTTGCGCTGTCATTATAAATGTATTTAATTATAATAAACTGATTTGTGTAATATAATGACTATTAATCACGGACCTCATAAACTCTAAACACACGCAATCTTTTTCTTTGTAGATATTTCCCTCAATGTCCGATAGTATTGATCGGAAGCTGTTATAAAATATAGTTTGCTTATGTACTAACAAAATATTTCGTAACTGTTACTTATATAACAGAAAATATTTAAAACATTCCGTTATTAAGTTTACACGGTGCATATGCAACAAAGTGTTTGTGAGAACGTAAAATGAGACGAGAAAGCAGGTCGAGCGACTATAACACTTATAATGACGTACCTCGGCATTGCTGCACCTCCGTAGCGGCGGCGAAGGCTAGTAGTGCCAGTGATAGGACTACTCTCAGCGAAACCATGACGACGTCTGGTCACAGCACTGTTATGATGCCTGATTCACTGACTATTGCTGCACATATAACTTCACCACAGTGCGTTAGATTACTCCTTGCGCTAATGCTGGAAAGTCTAAAATGACTTGACTGTTTTTCTATCTTGAGAATATATAGACTCGTTCGTTGTCGTATTTGCATTAGAGCCAATGAATTGTACGCTCTTTATTTTTATTTGTAGAAATAAAAAAAACATCTTTTGAGAAATATCATTTTTTTCTTAATAACGTCGTACCTACAGTAAATGGTAGATATGACATTAATATTTATTTGTGATATGTAGGGTAAGATTGGGCAAGTCCTAACTCCTAAAGGAAGAACTATAGTGATACTTAGAGTAACTAAAATTGAACAAAATCTTTTACATCTACAGAAAATTTAGTTATTAAACTTTCATATTTTTTTTAGAATATTATTATAACTCTATATTTCCACAGTTATTTAATAGCTTTTCAAAAAGTACTTTCGCTTTATTTAAGGCTCGTAGTTGCCTAATTCGTATTACCTATAGCCTAAGTCCTATTTAGTCTAAGGCATCAATGAGGACATTATAACCTATTGAGAATGTTATTATAACAAGAGTTCACATCAAAGTATAAACTAAAATAGGCCCTCTCTATTATCTTATCACAATCTCATTATTAATCTCAAAGTGAAACGAAAATTAGTCTTAACAAAGTTACAAATTATTCAGAATAAACATCAAATGTTTACATACAAAAAAATAGTGTAGCATAAGTATGTTAATACTAGATTTACCAAACCAGTCAAAATTACTAGTCTTTATATTTGTCTTAGAATTTATTTCTTCTCTAATATTTTTTCATTCTGTAAAATAACATGTCTTTTACTAATAGAAGATATTGATAAATATAATGGAAGTAATTTTATTTATAACAAAGCAAAATAAACCATGTTATACATATTTCTAAAATAGATTTTAATTGTTTGCCGGTATATCTAGTGTTAATAAATAAAATCGATTTGCTTTTACCATTCAAACCTATTAAACATTTAAACCCATATTTAGCGTAGGTTTTGCAAAATTATATCTTTTACATACTTCATTTGAGTTCATTATCACCATTACAATGTTTTAGCAAATGTCCGTTCATATCCTTCTGCTCCATAGTTCATAGTACTATACTTGTTTGCCATATTGATTAGGTGGCAAAAAAAGATATAAATTGTAAATAATGTGTTCTAAATATGTAAGTCACACCAGTATGATTAAAGAATTTATATTAACTAAATCTTAAAGTTCTTTCAGACTTGAAAGTCTTAAGCCAAACTTCTGATATCGACTAAAAGTTTTTCAGCTTAATTGTCTTTTGAACAGAAAAATAACATGGATATAGAAAATAAATCCTTATTCTAAAATAGCTTACGAATAAGCTTAGGCTGAGATTTATAGACGCTATTTCGACTTTGCTTAGCAATGTCCTCAAAAAATAAATACGTTAGAACAAAAAACTGAATATATAATAGGAACTTGAGTGTAGCCATATTATTCGTAGAACCAAGTTCATGTTGACAAAATCGGTGACTTACCAAATCTTTTGACATTCATTGAGTAATATGATTTATAATGTTATAGTAAAGTCTAAGCAAACTCAAAGTTGCATCTATAAATCTCAGCCTTAAAAGTTAGGAAAAACGAAGTATAAACTTACTTATGAAATATTTTTTGATCACGGAGTTTGGCACAACTCTCTTTTATTTATGATTATGGCTAAGACTAAATTGATCAAGTTTACCGTACCCAAGGTTACTTCCTGTAAATAGGAGAAGAGATATTGATATGGTATGACTTAGACGGTAGTACGGCTAGGGCGACCTTACTCTAGTTAAATATTAATACACGCTGTAATTTTTATAAATTTTATTATTTAGCTATGACGGTCAAAGACGGCGCACCTGATGGGAAGTACAGTGAAGTTCGAGAATGGCAACGACCATTAAGGGACGGGATTCAATTGATATTCGCCGTCGCCAAGGCTGCCTACATATATCAACTGGACGTAAACAAGCTGATTCTTAAACTGCGTCCGGTTGAAGCCAGTCACTGTGACGATTTTTGGACTATGGTCACAATCCAGTTCGGGCAATCGCCTTACTACCTCAAAACCTTTTTAAGTGTATTCTGCAGAGAGGCGAGGTCTTCTTAGGAAACAAAACCGTTGAGTTGATGTCCGGCAGTATAGTGAGATGCAGAAAGTATTTGAGGAGAGTTACCATCCGCGCTTCAAAGATTATTATGCTGAGTGACATACATCAATCATACAAATCATATTACCATCTTCTGCTGCTTGCTGTAAATTTTTGCTCTGCGCTGGTAAATACCTACCGTACTCAATCCGTGATGCCAATGGTTCTTTAAGCTTAGACACTAAAATTACTTTCTGGACTAATTTTAAGCCATTTCAAAAATATAACACAGTAGTACTAGAAACTGGAGCACAGAATAACAGTCATACTAGTACTGCAAGCAGCTGGAGCCTATCAGTGTCACACACCACCAAGCTGACAAGCGGAGTTTCTATGGAGTCAAATGTTTCCAAGAAGATAATCAGGATCCTCAGCAGAGAGGAAGTAAATGAGAATAGAAAAGCGAGAGAATTTGAATTAAATTTATATACGGTAGTTTGTACAATCGTCCACTGCTATAAAAAGTGTAGCAATAATTAAAATTGGGATATTAGCTTGAAAGTTACAATTGGAAAGTTTTTAGATAATTTTGCGATACTACTAGTTTTATGATAATAAACGTAATAGGTTGGTTATCTTCATGATTTATCTGAACTCATTTTTTGGGTTGTAGTTGTTTATAAATGAAATAATATTATATTGGTAACATACAATAGGTACGAAGCTTACATTTATTACATGCAGAATTACTATTCTAAAACGGTAATACGTTAATATTAAAAGAGAAAACTTCGTTATTCGTAGACCATTTTAATGAAAATTATTACATTTTGAGATCATAATCGTTACATACAAAATAAAACATTATTATTATTATTTAAATAAACCTCTCAGACTATGATATATCACAATAGCTTACAATTTTTTCTAAAACACAATAACAATCTTTGGTAGTATCTGATATCTACAATAATTATCTCGCAAAAAAAAACCATATTAATTGTCAAACAATAACTTTACTGTAAAATTCCGAGAGACATTGTTTAAATTTATTTTATTATCAAAATCAGAAGATCTTTCTTATCAAAAATATCAACATTGAAGTCAGTTTATTATCAAAAATAGGTAAGTATAATTTGTTGTCATTCACGATTATTTAACGTCCAGTATCCTGAAAAAACTGACGTAGAAATTTTTGTATAGGACTCTGTGTCTGTACCAGCACCGAGTAACATAAAAGCAACAAATTATCTTCATTATAAATACTCCATCGCAGCAAACCGCGCTGATTCTGTAATAAAGGAAAAGTATACATTAGAGTCACGTTGCAATAATTGATGTCTGTTGGTTGTGTCTGTTGTTATACGTTATGTTACCGGATGGCAGATAAAACTATTACGGGCGTATTGACGATTTTTCGGCTGTGCAAATATAGCATTTCAACCACACATACAGCATTTTTTCCACGAGTAAAAAAAAATTAAATACCATATTATAAAATACTATATTGAGTAGTACTATAATAACTACCGGCGCATCTTGGCCTCTTCCTAATACAGACTATATAACAATATCATTCCAAAAATATTGATGAAATTGGTATTATTTTATTTACATTAATACTATCCCTCTGTTTTCACCAAAGTGCGATTTATCAATGTAACATAAAAAACTACCTAAATAAATTATATAAGTTAATTAAAGTTTCAGCAAAATCGACTAAACAGTTATAGCGTTTTTTAAATAAATGTTCGGCGATATTTTTTAAATTAACATTTTTTTTTGTAATCAATTTATTAAAATGGCTTTTGACTGCCGCATGCAGTTATGCCAGCCCTATCGTGCTACATTATAAATATAGATATAAAAAATAAAAATATAAACATTACACTAAGTGTTATAGGCACACTATAGAAGATAGAGAAACCTTAAGTTTCCATTAAACTCTTGTAAATAAATTTATAAATTTTGCGAGATTCTCGACTACTGGGATTACTTAAATAGCTTTGATAAATGCCTAAGTCCAAAAAGTTTATGTTTAGGGTGCTCCTTAAGCTTTCTCTTTCTTTTTTATTCTGGACACATTCCATCAGCAAATGTTGGATATTCTCTGTTGTGCCACAGCGGATTCAGTTTGGACTACCGATTTTTTTCATAAGATATCAAAACTTGTTGAGAGGAACGTGTCCAGATCTAATTCTATGAGCTATTACAATATATTTCCTAGCTAGCCCAACCTTAGAAAACCAAGGAATACGAGGAGGCTCACTCTGCATTGTGCGATACCAAATGTCTTTCTCTGTTGATCTTTTGTCAAAATATTCCTTCCAGCTGTTGTGTATTACAACTTTGAATTTTGGCAACAACTCAGAGTAATCACTTGGCGGCGACATGTTTGAGCCTGTTCCTGCTGCAATTTTTGCGCTGCGGCCAGCCTCCTCGTTTCCTTTTAAACCAATGTGAGATGGAACCCATTGCAATCTCAGATCAATACCGAACGTAATAATTTGTTTAATTATCTCATATGCTTTCGGTACGCCTCTGGATCCGGAAGTGCACCGAGCAATATGCTGGAGAGCACTCTTACTATCTATAAAAATTACTACTTTAAAGGACCCTTAATTTCTAATATATTTAATAGCCTCTGAGATAGCAATGAGTTCCACGCTCATAATTGACAAATTACTGTTATTAATTCTAAATTTAACATCCTGTTTACGTAGCTGATCATACAGGGCGGCTCCTCTACCGTTAATGCTCTTTGAACCATCGGTATATATATATATGGTACTAATCTTTGAATTCGGATGAATTCCCCAAGATACACCTGATAATACCTACATTAAATAAATTCAAATATCTGAGTGATTATTCACAAATATAATTAATGTGCTGCCCCCATCTCAGCGACTCGGCCAACCATAATCCCAAGTATTTGACACTATCTACCAACCCCAAATTGACTCCATTTGCTTTTAATTCTATCATATGTCTTTTATATCCCCTGGTAAACAAACAACATTTACATTTTCCTACAGATAATTCTAAGCTAATATTATTTAAAAAAACAATTAGACTATTAAGTGAGTTTTGCAGACTACTTATGCTGTCATTGATTACTCTATTACTATCATACAGAACAAAGTCATCTGCGTATTGGAAAATGGACACATTGCTAATATTCTTAAAAATGTTTAATGTCACAATATTAAACAAGATAGGCGACAAGGGGTCGCCTTGAGCCAGGCCTCTATTTGTTAATCTATAATATATGAACCGGGTAAACTATCCACAATTCCCTTTTTAATAGTTAGTCGTCTGTCACTCAGAAATGCCCATATGTACTCACAAAGTTTTGCGCCAACATTAATTTCATCAAGTGATGTAACAATTCCTTCTGTAGCAACATTATTATAAGCATCATGAATGTCAATAAAACATGCCAGGGTCGGTATATTTTCTGAAAAACCTATCTGAATCTGAGAAACTAGCCGAACAAGAGAATCTAGCGATGAATGAGCACGCCTAAATCCGGAAGTAAATGGAGATAAGAGTTGGTTTCTTTCTATATACCATTCTAAACGTTTGGTTGACATTGTATGAAATATTTTACAAACACAAGATAGCAATGAGATCGGTCTTAACTTAATAGCGCCATTAGAACTTCTAGATGGTTTGGGGATTGGTACTATGTCAATATTACGCCATTGTGTTGGTATGAGACCATAGTTCCAAACTAAATTGTATATATCCAACAAATATAATTTACATGTATTCGGAAGGTTAAAAATCATTGAGTAGGTAATTTGGTCATTGCTAGGTGCTGTATCTTTTTTTTCCAAGCAATTCCTTAATTTTTGTATACTAAATATTTTTTCCAAACTAGAATTACATAAACTGAATACTGGTTTCTGTGGGCAAACTGAGTCGGGTGCTAGATTACATAAAAGTTCCTGTTCTTCTTCGTTTGAGATAGCTATTTTACTTTTACTGTATCCTTTAACCCATCTCATGCGTTGCCACATTTCTCCTACAATTACTTTCACATCAATACTACTACAAAATTTTCTCCAACTATGTGTTTTTGCTTTTTGTATAAGTTGTTTTGTTAAAGCTACCTGCTCCTGAAAAAGTGTAAGGTTGTTCGGTGTAGGGTTTTTTCTAAAAGCGGCCAATGCTAATCTTCTCTTAGCCACAGCCTTAGATAGTTCGGGATTCCAGTATCTCTTAGGCTTAAAATTACTTTTAGGGCTAGTACATATTTTAAATTTTGGTATACTTTTGTTTGCAGCATAAAGTATTTTATTGATAAAGAAATCATATTTTTCCTGAACGGTGTTAAATACTGAACAATCTGTAAACACTGCTTCGAGAATATCTTGATACTTTTTCCAACCAGCTAATTTAAAGTTAATTTTTTTATTTGTAATTTCAGGAGAATCAAATTCCATTTTTACTTTGATCATTAAATGATCACTACCCAAATTTCCATTCATTATATCCCATTTAAAATTTACTGCAACATCAGAGGAAATGAACGTAATATCTGGAGACGACTTCTGAATAGTGCCATTTACTATTCGAATTCTTGTCGGTCTACCATCATTCAAAGATACAAAGCTTTTATCTATTACCGAATACAGAATTTGAGAGCCCCTCTTCTCACATCTTTTTTGTATGACCAATTAGTATGGTGGACATTGAAGTCACCAGCTATTAAAGATTTACTCTGACAGGAACTGAAAAGACTATCCCAATCCGGCTGCGAGGTTCTAACATGTGAAGGGCAGTATACAGAGTATATATTTTCTAAATTTACACAATTCATTAATTTTATATATAACACTTCTATGCCTACTTTATTTAACTTAAACAAGGTTGTGCGCACATTTATAGACTTATGAACTATGCAGGCTACCCCTCCATAACCATCATACCTATTTTTTCTAAATATATTGAAACCATTAATACTAACATTAACTCCATCCTGTAACCATGTTTCACTAATTATACATACATGAATCTTTTCTTGCTGTAAAAGACATTCAAGTTCGTTAATTTTTGGTTTCAAGCTCTGTGCATTCTATTGAATTATGTTTACTGATTTCTGTTTAGGTGTACTATCCATTATTGAATGCTTTAAAGATATACTGAGTCCATTCTACTTTACTAAAGACATCATAAAAATATTCCTTGAGTACAGCAAAAAGTAACTTGACAACTGAAACAATTTTCTCTTCTAAAGATAATTCGGATATAAAAATACTCTTAAACTTGTTGATCAACTCTTTCAATTTAGGTTTCTTTTGTTTCTTGTCACTTCTTTCTTCTTCCTGTGATGCAGTGCCAATGTGTACTTGTGACTGATTACAATCATTTTCATTTTCTGATGTCTCTTCTGCCCATCTATTACTGTTCTGCTGTTTCTGCTGTTTTTGTTTTCTTTTTCTATTGTTCCTTTTACTTTCTATTATTTCTTCTTGCACTTGAAGACCTGTGTCCATTGGTTCATTTAATACTACGTCTCTATATGACTTACCGGTTTCTTCCAAAATTGTGGTTTTAGATACGTTTATTATTACTTTCTCGTGGTCGTTTAAATATGTATTTAGAGCTTGTCTATATGTGCAATTAATCCTAGACATAGTAACTCTAATTTCTTTTTCTTTTAAAAAAATGGTACACTCTTTATTAAAAGCCATGTGACGACCATTACAGTTGTTGC
Organism: Automeris io; assembly: GCA_036320925.1. Lineage (NCBI taxonomy): Eukaryota > Metazoa > Arthropoda > Insecta > Lepidoptera > Saturniidae > Automeris > Automeris io. Next base: position 4,836,665 of record JAUDJH010000018.1, read on the forward strand.
AACGATGGACTTTCGTTTCGCAGTTCTCGTGACACTCACCACATTTAGGGCATACAACCTTTTTGGACGGACATTGTTCCGACATATGCCCAAACTTCCAACGTTTGGAGCATTGGGTCACCAGGAAGATATACGTTTCGACTTTAAATCTACAGACATATGCGTAAACATATGGTAGTAAAACAGAACCCTCAAAACAAACTTTTATTGCTTCGCTGTCTAACCATTGACTATTTTCATTTAAACGCTTCATTATTTTTGCAAAAATAAGTTTAAAATTACTAGTGAATTCCGCCTCGATCTCCTTGTCTTCTACTTCTAAATCAACATTTTTGATTACACCATATGAGAAGAGTACCTGTTGAGTCGGTTGACAGCTGAATCCTAAACTCTTTATTTCTTCCGAAGATATTAGTTTTGTTAAATCCTCTTGCTTTTCGAATTCAAAAACTACCTTATTGTAGCGGTGATTTATGTCACGCTATGATACTTCCTCCCTCTTTTACATAACTGGTATTTACATATAACATATTTTGAAGGAGTTATGCTAGGGCTTACAACTCTTCACAAATTCGAGAAACATCTATTTGCGCGGCGTAGATTAATTATCCTACTGCCCCAGACAAACGCATTTGTCATTGCTCTTTCAACTTTAGTAGTGAGAGGACGTACATTAATAGTCCGAATATTGTCCGACGGTGCCAACTGGTCGTGCCTATCGTGAACCCGGATTAGTATAACCGGGTAAGTTATTGTTTGTATAAATATTTAATCACTCTTGTTGGCATATTAACTGTATAAATAATACCCATTTCCTTGTGCCAGTTATGTGTAGTTGTTTTATTTGTTATCTCCGGGACAGGCGGGGGTAGTTGTTGGTTGCCGCTGTGGACAGACCATGACCTAGGTCAAGTCTCTTTTTAGAGGCTGTTCCTGTCCACCGCGCCGCCACCCTCCTATCCTGCCTGTACTGCATATCCCTTTTTTCCCGGCGATTACAGGTTCTTTCCACGTTCCCTTAAAAGGGAACTGCACTTGGTTGCGGGAGCCTAAGAGCGGCCACGTGTATCGCCCCCAGCCTCGAGGACTGCGAGCCCCGGCGTGTCTCGCCGCGTTCGTCCCAGGGTCGCCGACCTGCGACCGTACCAGCCTAGGGGGTCGCCTGAGTCGCCGATTCCTCTGTTAAGTCCTCTGTTCCTTTTAAAGCCAAAAGGAACAACAAGCACACCCGAATCCACCGCTCGAATCTTTTTTCGCGAGTCGCGTATTATTATTTCCAGTTTTTTTAAATAAATTTTATGTAACAGGTTTTGATTGTTTTTTTTATTTACTGAGCTAGGCCCTTCAGGCATCAACCCTGTTACACTATATTTAATTTTAATAATGTTTTGAATATTCTTAGCTTTTAAGAGTTTAGCAAGCCCCATCTGTCTAGGTAATAAGTCTTTAGAAGTCAAACAGACTTCATGCTTCCTCCATCTTCCGTAGTTACCTCTCCAACTATATCGTGCGTTGTTACTTGATTATTTTAATTAGAACTCATAATAAAACGTTTAGATGTTTTCTTCTTGACTGTTACAAACCCTGCTTCGTCGACATTGTACTCGTCGCTGCTGACATGTGGCCTCTTTTCGCCAACACGCTTATCAATTGAACTACAACTGTTTTCACTCTCGCTCCGTATTCTTCTTCCCACCATCGTTTAATCCTCCCTATATACAGTCTCATTATTCACCAGTTCACTATTACTCATTTTGCGAATCTAAATTAATTGCGGGTAAATTTAATAAACTTTGCATCTTGAATACGTGCTCGCGCTAGCAACCGCTTCACGTGAATGATTTTTTTTTATTTATAAACTGGTTAAAATTCAATTATTATAATAAAAGTAAATGTTAGGTGAAGCTTGCCAGTTCACTTGTAAAAATTGTATTGTAATCGCTTAAAACGTTTATAAGATTAGAGTGCACAAACATACAGACAAACAAAAATTCTAGCAATCATTGTTTTGGGGTTTTTCGCGTTAATAAAGGCCCGCAATAACAGTTACAATATAATAAAAATAAAAATATCTTTCATATACCGACAGCGATCAGTTACACTTTTATTATATGTATCTACATATTGTCAAATAGCAAGGTTCAGATTTAAAGTAGTGTCCGACCGAAAGTTCGGTTTCGGCCGAAACTGGCCGAAACTTCGGTAGTTGTCGTACATGCTTGCCTAACTTCGTTTCTCGCGGAAACGCTTTGGCGGACGCTGGCGGCCCTGTTCGGGATTCGTGCACCGTTCGCATTGCTATTTTTTTTTTTTCGAATTTACGCGTGTTTGTTGACCGGGAAAGGTCTTCACAACTTAACCGGGCGGATGGGCGAACACTGAGGGTGCTCAGCCGGCAATTTATGGGTTGGGTAGCAATGCAACGGCACCCCTGTGGGTACGAACCTCGACTTGGACCGCCAGCCAAAAATACGAAACCTAACGGTGATCTACTAGCGTTTCGGAAGCGACTACCTTGAGAAGAAACGCCGAAAGAAACTCAAGGCTGCGTCGGAGTGTAACTGCGTCGTTTAGACGACAGTTGACGGATCTAATTCGCATTGCTCTATAGCAACACAACTTAGTGCGTTATCACCCGACGTAAACATTCTTTAGAGGTTATGTTTTGATGGAACTGATTACATGTAAGTTTTTGTTTCATTGTTTTACTTGACCACGTTGACTCTTATACTTGACCACGTGAGTTTCGGTTTCGGCCGAAACTGAAGTCACGGCCGAATATTCGGTTTCGGTTTCGGTTTCGGTCGGAAAACCAGTTTCGGTCGGACTCTAATTTAAAGGTGCTAGTTTGAATTTGATTAGACTTGATTCAGACATTGCAAAATATGGTTTTGAAATGACATCAAAGTGTATGGTAAGTCACTATTTTTCTCAGCTTTAACTAGGCTCTGAATACTTGAAATATGCACTAGTTCTTGTTATATATTCAGTTTTTAGTCGAAGACGAATTTATTTTCAGAGCAAAAAGTCCAAGCAAAGAGCTTCTCCAAATCTCAGCTAAATATCTATAATGTGTAAATGAGTTAGGTTCTTGAAACAAGTTAGACCGGTCAAGAGGGTTTCGCCGGACGATAACGTGGCTCGTCTAGATAAACAGTTATTAAAAAATATGTAATAATGCTCTTTTAATATATCACCATTATCGTGCAATTTAATTGTATTTAACAAATTGGACTAAAAAAAATTGTGACTTAGACTGCGGAGGCGAATTATTAATTTCATTAAAATTGAAGTTTTCTGCACATATAGTTCATGTTTTAACTGTATGATAAATCAATTAGTAGATATACTATTGTTCTTACGCTTAAATGTAGCACCTCTAGACGTTTTTTTTCGTGTGGCCTGTTAACCTGATTAGCGTCATTTTTATACAAAGAATTTTTCAAAAATATGGGTTTAAAAAGGCACAGTTTCAGAAAGTCTCATTAAATTTAAACCGCTTTTATAATTATATTTATCATAAAGTATGCAATTGATGAATCATTAGTGTTTTAAATATCAGAGAAATAACGATACAAGATTTCTTCTAGAATTAGGTACAAAATATCATCATCATCATCAGCCCATCCTAGTCAGTAGACTATATCTAGCAGTAGCTAGACATAGGCTTCTTCTAACAAGTGCCACTGAACTTGTTTCCGGCCATGTTTCGCAGGTCGTCGATCCACCTTCCCAGGGGGCACCCCACGCTACGTCTGCCGATCCGCGGTCTCCACTAAAAAACCCAACCGCTGCAACGACCATCGGATCTTTGGCATATATAGTCTGCCCCCTGCCACTTCTGCTTGCTAATATGAAGAGCTATTTCGACAACTTTGATTCTCTGTCGGATAATCTCATTTCGAACTTTGTTCCTCAAAGACATGCCCAACACAGTCCGCTCCATCGCAAGTTGAGCGGCCTTAAACTGGTGGACATGGCCAATAGAAGCCAAAAAGACTCGACGTTATTTTCCAAATGCTAACCAACCCAACTGAATCCTTCTTTTGACTTCCCTCTCGAAGTTGTTTTTACCTAACTACACTGATTGCCCCGGGTCCTACATATTCTTGGACAACCTCAATTGGAAAGCCCTTGACCATAATGGTACAAAATATCAAATAATATAATTATAAAATATCTATGTATTTATAACTAAACTGAATCAATAATTTGGTAGACTGTAGAGGAGTCAAAGAAGAAAGTAATAGTACAGGAAATATTAAATCCAAGAGGTAGCTTTTTCACTTTTTTTGTGTTATGTAATTGTGAATATTTATTTATACACTTACCAAAGCCATGTTCTTGGGCACAGACATAACACTGTGGAACGACGTTATAGAATCCATCTTCACAGGACAGTCGCCAATCTCGCAAAGTTCTAAAAGTATACAAAGACATAAACTATGCATAACAATTAACAAGTTAAGGCCGGGGGTAAGCCCGGCGCCGGTCGCTAGGATTTTCCTTCGGATGGCATCGGTCCGTGGGACTGACAGTATTAAGGTTAAAAAATAAATATACTCTCATTGAAATGTGATCAAATGTAGTTTCAACTTTCAATGGCAAGGGCGACCGCAATACAACATTGTATCGCTCGCCGGCTGCCGGCTGAACGGAAGTCAGCAAATTCAGCGCCTGGTTTAACGTGTTAAAGGAGCAAAATAAAAATCCATTTTCCTTTCTGATTTTTGATGGGCTCTATCTTAGTAAAAACGATCATATAAATGAAAAAAAAAAAAACATTTTTTTTAAGCTTTAAAACTTTAGTTATACGTTCTTTTGGCGAAATTTATTATGGAGCTAAGGTTTTTACGCTATCTAAAGAAATAGACGAGAAAAAACAATTGAAAAATTATTGTCTTTTTCTTTGTAACCTGTAGTAATGTATATTGTTAAAATACTACATGGAATAAATATGCTATTTATTCAGCTTTAGTTTGCCTTTATTAGATATTTGCTACGCCCACTTGTCTCGGAGATATCCGAAATTTAATAAAAAAGGTCCCTTTCATCTTTAACTGTTAATATCTCAACAAACAATTATTATATAGAAAATTGAAGGACATTTTCTAAAACTGGAATAAATTTTCTGGAAGTTAATATCGAGACATTAAAACAAAAAAATGTATACACCCATAATATTGACTTGAAAAAAGCTGAAAAATATCATTTTTTCCTTATTTTGGTAAATCGACTGTATCTTCGTGAATATTGATAGGGAGGGCATGACTTTTAGGAATTTTTATATCTTAATATACCTAATATCCTTGTCAAATTGCAGATCAATTCAGTAAACGGAGTTTCTTTCCCGACTGATCACATTTTGGAAAAATTGAAGGAGCATAATTTTTAGTCTGGAACGATGTGTAATCTTCGTTAAAATGGAAATATATATAATTTTCTTTTACAAAGGTATAAGGTAAAATAAACTGGCCTTGTCAGATAAAAGTTTTTGCCTCGCACCGAAATATTTCCAAATTCGGAGCTGTATGCAGATGCTGGACTATAAAGTAGTTTGTGAAAATTATAGGAACCTATTTCGTTGCAGCAGAGGTTAAATAGGTGTTCTATTTTCTTATTTTCATCGGGTTGACTGCATCGCCGTCGTTAATTCGAATGTTCACCGAATACATAGTCAATAATTACTTCCTAATCTTATAATGTAGGTTTTTATAGTTTTGTTAAAATTTAGTTTATAGGTATCCTTCAAGGGTATTTCGTTTTTGGTATTCCGGGGGAAATCTTAAATCGCACTATCAAGACATCTGTAAGGGCATCGATTCCTGTGTGTCAACCCCCTACTGAATAAAAACCCCCGGAGCGTCCGTCTAATCGTTCCACCCGGGCTTGGGAAGCCACATTCATCCAAACGCCCGGGAAGCGAAAAGCCTTTTTCAGGCTGCCTCTCTGGGAGGGGTACGAGTAAAGAGCCCACTCCTCTAAAAACTATCTCGCGCATCGCCTCCCTCTCATCCGGGCAGCAAAGTCCCTCAAGTCTACTGTCCGGAAAGAGTATTTCGTATTAATTAACTTTAAACAAGACATATCTACTTGTTTTATGACTTACCCGGATGGACAGGAGTCCTGAGATTAATATGATTAATATTTATAATAACATCTTGATCTAGTTTTCTCGACATGAAGCCTGTAACATAGAAATGTGGGAAATTATATATAACGATATTTTGATTTGATTTTTAAAAATAATAACAATACTGGTCTTAATTTTGCCAAAGCAGTCCCGAGGCTCTTTTAAGCGTTTTTCGCTACTACTCATAGTCTTCGGCTTGGCCGATTTGGCTTAAAAATTTCCGTAGAGAACTGAACGCACACGAGCTAATTCCAAAACATAAGAGAATAGAGCAAGTCGCTATTACGTACTCTGCATCCAAGAACTGATTAATCATCGTGCTATATACTATATGTAGCATTCTCATTATACATTAACATTTGACACCAGTTTTAGGACGCGTAAAAATAATAGCGCTATATAAAAATCATAAATTATCTCTGTCAATAAAATGAAATCCGATTAGCAATATTGTGTTATTTAGGTTGTAATATGGCAACGGAGACCTCACACATTTATTGGATTAATGCTTATTAGATAGAGTACTTAGGTATTCAATATACGCACTGGCACGAAACTCCAACTTCACTGGCACATCTTCGCCTAATGTGACAAAACAAGGTAAATTGAATCCACAGCCGGAGATTTTTACAGCATATAGATCATAAGCGGAGCCTATAGAAACAATAACACAATTAATATAATAATTTATGGAGCCTGCCTATGTCTTCGTCTTCCTTACTAATGCTGTAATAATCCAATTTGTAATTATTATTTGATACAACATGTTTAACTAATCTTATAGGGCGATAAACATTATATTCGGTCTTATTGGTGTATGTTGGAAAATATTTCAGAGAGATCAGTCAGGCTACTTTTATGAAACAACTCAACTTGTCTATTGAACAACTGTTGGAATTAGGTTGTAAAATTATGTATAAATAAGCAATGAACAGCTCGTCTTGGCTAAATCGTTTTAGAAGTTTCTACAAGAAGTGAGAACTCTTGTTTTGTGACTCGAACAAACATACAAATTATAATTTTATAATAGTATTTATTATTATTAATATACTTTATTTCAACTCAAGCAAGAAAAATATATACCTATTATATGCATATTACTTCTAAGAAACAATAACCCGATGGTCGAAGAAGTAGTGTCGAGTAAAAAGCAAGGACAATGAAATCTATAGAGATGTGAATAATTACGTATTATAATTTTACTAGCTATGCCCGCGACTTCGTTCGCGTGGAAAAAGTGCTTTTGCTATGATAATAATTATTTCAAGCTCAAATTTTTGTATAAATGATATAAATGCCTTTTTTTTTATTACATAGAGGCTTGCGTTTGACCTCAATCTCACCTAATGGAAAGTGATGATGAGACCGATGATCAAACACGCTCACCCACCAAATACCGATTCACTCATCCTTTGTAAATTTCCATTTGACAGTTACGAAACCCATGAACGTTTTGTATGAGAGAATGTTTTTTCTTTTATTCTTATTTTTTCGTAAATTTTCCAATGTTTTAATGCTTACTCTGCTATTCGGGACGGAGAGAAACACAAAAACCATGAAAATCGGTCCCGCCGTTCTCGAGTTATAAGTGTACGAACAAACCCGACATTGTTTCATATACATATCTATATATATACAGAAATATACAGATGTCTTATAATATACTTTAAAGTATTATATCAATGCCTAGAAGTATTAATACTAAGTAAATAAGTAAAAAAAGTGAATGATTCAAAAGTTCATATACTAGGTACATTTATTCTGAAGATGATGAATCTTTTGTAATAGGTATAGCTTCTTGTGTAGGAAACATAATTTCACAACAAAGAAGTTACGAAACAATTATATACTTTGGTACGTCCTAGTAATGAAATAGCGTAATAATAATCTTACGGATTTCTTGCCTTTGTTTAATAATTCATTCTGATCCTGAATAAACTTTAATGAAGGAATTTTGCTTTCATATTAAAAACCACGATATTTTCCTATATTGTAGTTTACTGAAAAATGTGCGAGTATCTATATAATGGTCAATAGCGAAGCTTACTACGTAATTGCCATATTTGATATTAAAACAAAGTATATTATATTTAAATGAGATAATTAAGTATTATATCAGATTGGTTTTGTACTGATACGGGCACTGGTAAATGACAGTGTAATAACAATTTAAACGGCGACGAAGCAACTCTATTAATACTCAGGTACATTCAATGAATTTTGCATCCAGGAATTAAGATTCTTTGAATAATGCTAATAGGTACTCGGATATTTTTATTACTTATCAGATAAGGGAATTCATTTATCGCTTATTTTTAATATTTGTCCGTACAATCATTGAGTATACTTTTAGTGAATAAATTGATTAATGACATACCTAATAACTATACTTGGAATGTTTATATGACGTACCTAATGTGTGGCATTCTGACGCTAAATAACTATCATTATAAGTTGGTGGAGCGTCGCTGGCGTTTACGACATGAGTCAGGATGCGGCATAAAAAAACGGAACTTCAAGCACAAGAATAGATAGATATATACGTTATATTCAGTCAGTAGATTCATTTAGTCGAAAGCTGTCAAACGCCTACCAAATTTACAAGGGTTTTCACACGTCCATAAAATGAACTTTTATTTATCTGCTAATTCATTATATGTGTCGTATACTATTATGAAAAAACTAGGAACCGGAATTACAAAGAATTAATTTACAACAAATATCCTATCTACCCTTAAAACAAAATAGCGGTGATGTCGATAAAACCGTAAACTAACGTTTAAATACAATTTAAAATTAAAATTGTTTTTGGTAGATATATGTTGTCACATCGTATGTCATGCTTTAACAAATACAACAAATTAATAAATCATATTTAATAAATACATAAATGTGAAATGAAGATAATTACCGCATGCTTTGCACAACCCTAAGTTTGTTCCACCGCTTATGCTGACGTAAGCTGGTTTTGACGTATATGTGACAGGCAGGTAGTGGACACGCACACATAAACCCCTTGTTCGTATTAGTGTAATAATTTGGCCATTCAATGGGAGGCGAATACTCTGTACACTTTCTACTACTGGGCTTCAAGAGAGGTTCTTAGAGATATTTTATTTTAAAAGCAATTGACTTGGTCGTTGCTTACGTTCCCAGAAGCTTTTTATATGACTAACAATTATAAATAAAACCGAAAATGTAGAGAAAATAACATTTGAATATTTCGGTATTACCAGAGTAGATATACTATCAATATCAAATCAAACGCCACCAATGACTTGTACAAATCTACATAATCATAGATATATTTATGATGCTATAAATATACATTTATTTTGATTCATTTATAAGTTGTCTATTTAGGTAGTCTCATGTAAGTTTATATAAATTTATATTTAAAGATTTATATGGAAATGGACGTGTGACCTCTCAGATACTTTGGTATCTTCTATTTAAATTATAGGTCAGCCATGGAGTGATTTCGTTTCTTTTCTTTACAGCAATGTCTTATTACAATAGTAACTAAAAGAACATTTTAATAAAAATATGAAACTTTACAATAACCTATTCACTTTTAGCGACAAAATTTACAAATAGATTATAAGTCATCACTCTATAGGTCCAGAGGATACCTAAAGAAAATGGGAAATTAAGGGTGCAAAATTAGAAGTCGCTTAATGCATATACAATAGTTAAATATTTTACCTAGTTATTTTATAGGTATATTAGTAAGTAGGTTCATAAATTATATAAAGAGCTCATTCTCGTCACGAATTTAGTGTAATAAATTGAGATAAGAATTATTATGACTGTCATATGAATACGTGATTCACATTTCCGGTTCCATCCTTTGCCGTGACAAGGCTATATTAGCAAACACCGTTTAATACAAATATACACACGTTACTATATCCAGACCTGAGAAACTGTTAAAATAGGAGATTGCACCTATTTTATTTAGTTATAAAAACTAGTATTCCGTAGTGCCGTGTATTAGACACTAAATTCTAGCATTTCAGTCAATAAAAAAAATATACAGTCAATAAGTACGGTCTATATTAGATTTTAGACTATTACTTTTTGGACACGCAAATGACTTTTCTGTGAAGACCTACTAATCTATACTAATATTATAAAGCTGAAGAGTTTGTTTGTTTGTTTGTTTGTATGTTTGTTTGAACGCGCTAATCTCAGGAACTACTGGTTCGAATTGAAAAATTATTTTTGTGTTGAATAGACTATTTATCGAAGAAGGTTTTAGGCTATATAACACCACGATGCAACTATTAGGAGCGAAGAAATAATGGAAAATGTGAAAAAAAACGGGGGAAATTATTTATCCTTGGGTGCTTCCATTGCGTGCGCTGCGAAAACGGTTCAAGATATCGAAAATATATGTATGACAGAGTTATTCTTCTTAACATGATCTAAAAAAATGTCCGTGACAGTATATGTCTATCTTTGAAGATTAACTCACTAGAACCGTTTTTATGGTAATCAAATTTGGTCGAAATTAATGCATTATTTGTTAAGAGCTATATCAACGTAATAATATTAATCTTTATCCAAATAAATGTGTTGTTGATTAAGAGTATTTAATTGTGAACAAAATTGTCTTTGACATCACTTAATTTCAATGAACATCTTACAAGATATTACAATAACTTATATAGCAAAACCACGTTTGCCGGATCAGCTAGTCTTATAAATAACCACAGACGTAGTCATAAGTTAATTTCAATAAAATATCTAGTTAACATTATTTTTATAATCCTTACATAGATGTTTTCCTTCACCGGTGAACATGTGGAGCCTAAGCCCGTATTAACTTTGAAAAAAATCAAAGGTACGTACTGGGACTGGAACCTATGATTATTCACGTGCCCGTGCATGGATACCGATCTCTTACCCACTTGGCCTTCCCAGCCACTCATGGCATCTAATGTCATGGCGCTACTGGTCACGTTGGGCACGAAATATTCAAAGTGGATACAGCCACTAACATATCTCTGTTCACCTCGAAAGGAACATAACGTGATAATATATTATTGTTATTACTTATATTGGAAGCTGGTAAGTTGAGCTCTGTAACGTAATCTGCAGTAATCAATTGTGGACTAATTGACGTTTGTTTTGACGTGCGCGAAACTGATTCCCACTCTTTTAGGCAGATCTCAACTTATATACCTCGAATTCTAATACAGAATGATTAGGTTAATCATTTAATTTTTTTTTCATATACCTTTGCAATTGCATCGTCATAAGCGTTCCTTTACCAAAACAGAAACATTATTCTCGCCCGGCTTTGTTGTGCAAGTCTATCCCGGCCACCAATGTATTGCCAATTCCAAAAAAAGAAACATTAGATATGGAAATAAGTACTCTGTGTCTTCCATCATGATTTCAGACGGAAACTAAGAATTTTTCTCTTGTTTCTGCTAATAAATTATATTCTTCAAGTAATTTTTGGGAGTTGATACTGCTCGTGTTGTTACGTGTATCTCTCGATATCCTAAGCGTGACCACTGAGTGGTACAAAAAGCATTAAGGTGATATGGCTTCTAGACACAACTAAATCACGTCCACAAAAAAACGTATGAGAGTAAAGTCAATATTAATAATGAATGCATAATAGTGACTCCTTGAACGTCACGTGATTCGGATCGTGTACTTTTAATTATTTATATAGTGGTTCTTCCAGAATTTATGGAAAATTAGACATTATCTTATCGACAGTTACATTAATACAAATTATTCTTTTATTTATAGCCATTTCTATTTTTAATAAGCAACAATTTAACCACACCTAAAGAAAACTTCTAATTTTTTAACAAACTGTGTTAGTAACATTCAAGAACGCATGGAGATATCAATTGAAATTTATGTCCAGCTCTCAGGTCACTTAAAGCTCTGAAAAAATCAGTCCCTAAGTTAACTCAACGAAATTATGCGGCGACATCTATGCAAGCGAATCACAAACTGTTGACCGAAAATCATATTTGGCAAGAAGTAATTTATTATATCACAAGTATAAGGAAAAATGTGAAAACCTTAGAACTTACATCACATTTATTTGTGATTATAAATTTATGCCTACAACTTTGTACGGAACTTTCAATGCTTGAGGCTAACTAACATTTAGCCTCTTAATTTATTGTTTTTCTCGATAATTGACAAAATTCTCCAAATATCGCCTCATAATTTTTATTGCTTAAAAGATTCTGTTTCATATCAGCTTTAAAATAATATCTCAAACCGCAAACACAATCCCTCCCATAAGAAACTAAAAATAGAGACGATGAAGCGAAAGAATTTGTTGTATAAAGTTAGTAACGACGGACCAAGAATATAAATCTACCGTAAGTATCAGGTGCCTCCCAAGTTCGTAGGTACCAGAAAAGACGTACCTATCTAATTCGTATAAAAGATTATTATTATAGATTCTGTAATTGTAGGTAATAGTCGAACGAAATATCTAGTTTTTGCTTGAGTTGATAACTATGTAAACGTAGCTATGTAGGTTTTACTTGGTTTCCTGTTCTACTTTGTGTCTCCTGATATTTAAGAGGATGTAGGTAATATCTTGCATAAATTATTCGTTGATTTAAAAAACACCACTAAATATCGAGCATATTGAAAAAAGGGCAGATATTAAGTGTATGTACAATTTTAAGTATCAATTATTATAAAATTTAAATAAAAACCTAAAGATTTCGTGATATTATTTGTAATGCGATTAATATCAAAATAATTACGTGATAATATCCCCTTATGACTAAAACTTATCTAGTTATATATTAAACATTTTCGTACATAGTTCTTGAGGCAAGTTATCCGCTATAAAAACATTCATACCTAGTGAATACTGATTGTCATGTAAATAAGTAGGTTCATTGTAACTATCAATGATTTAATTTTTTAATATATAAATAAATTAATATGAATTTGTGCTAATTTTCTATCTAGAAGTTATTCAATGACAAAAAAAATTTACTAAAATGTATCTATCGATAAATTGCAAATTTCTAGAAACTCACCGCAATCTTGAAAAATTATGGAAGCATTAGTGATTTTAAACGGCAACTGTAACACCCACAGAACAAACAAAGTAAATAAATCACTTTTCATTTTGTGAGACACTTTTAATAATGTTATTGCATGTAAGTTTTGTCGCTTAATATTAAATGTCGTCTACGTGTAAGAACCTAAACACAAAATTATCGATCCTGATAAAAACCGTCACAGGCCATAGTCGTTATTCCAATTGCATCGGACTAAAGATGATTAATTAATTACACATACCTAATTAATGATGTAGTAAGGATGGTCAGAAATACTTACTTTTATCTAATACCAAGGGGTATTCCATCATAATGGATCAAGTATAATTCTTTTCGGATGTGTTTCTTTCATGCTCGAATACATTTGTAGGTACACCGAAGTGCAAGAGGTATCCCTGAACACTGCTACAATAATAATGTACATACATTCCTGAAGTTTATATGTGGTTTTCTAGAGTGAATCGCATTCTATGTAAACTTTAGTAAGTAACTAAGGTACACCCAAAAGTTAGAGAATATCTTAATTCTCATCAACGGCGTAGTTACCGGAGCGCTAACCGGTGTCATGCCTCTGGACTCCTTGTCCAGGAGGCCCGCGGATCCAGAACAGCAAATTTTAAATTGAAGTAGGTAATAGTCGCATCTTCGCGGAATATAAATAAAATGGTCAATGTGGCAACCCAACTTTAATCATGGCCATTTTAGTAAAATAAACTGGGTACGTTTGAAAGGATTTTAGATACTATATCGTTCATAGTATTGTTATTTATAATGCGAGCCAAGATAACGATGTATTAAAGGAATGAGTTAATTTCTAAATAAGAATGGAAAATGCTATTTAAATTCCATGTTTGCTATATTTAGTAGTATATCAAATTAAAATTTTCCGATTTGTTTCAACCGGCCATTTGCCAAGGACGAGTAACACAGTGTTTGAGGTCAGTTGAAAATTATATTTTAAAAATAATGTGGCACTGTATGACAATATTAATTAGCCCTTAATATTTTATTGTAATCTTGTAGCCTTTTCCAAAAGAAAAAAAACTGTTATAATGTAAATATTCTTTAATATAAGTTCGGAGTCAATCACGTACATACGTACGTACAACAGGCTGGAGCACTTTGTGTGCACTCTTCAGGAGCCCACAGTTTGACAGCTTGACAACGCAATGGTATATAGTAACTCTGCCTGCAACGCTGAAGGTCCTGGTTTGGAGTCCCGGTAGCGGCAAACCTTTCTATGATAAGTAAGTTAGTTTGTAGCGAATCATGGATGTCTATATGTATTAAAATTTAAAGTATCTTTGTTTAGTACCTATAACAAAAGCACAAACTTACTTTGGGACTAGGTCTATGTGAATAATTGTCCACAATTATTATTATTAGCATCATTATTACTATCATTATTATTATTTCTACAATATCTCAAGTATGTAATTATATGTATAAAAAGATGACATATAATTCTACATATATAAGAAACAAAGTCAGATTTGTGCGAACACTTATAACTCGAGTACGGCTAGACCGATATTAATTGTTTTTCATTTGTTGTATTTGTCTCCGTCCCGAAAAGCTGAGTAACTATTAAAAGTATTGGAAAATTGACGAAAAAACAAAAGAAAAAAGTGGTTGAGGTACGTACTGGTAGTATAGTATCTCATTGTCCACAAGACCATTTGTACGAGAAAGTTGCTGTTTTATCTTGGCTGCTTTACTATGTCTGTGCACTCGCTGTTAGCAAGAAATGAACAACTATAAACCACATGCTTTAAAGATTCTCCACGACTGTGGCATGCCCAACAAATGTCAACCGTACCATCCTTGATGTACTTTCTGTAGATTTCCGTCTTGATAACTTCGCCATAATTGCACAGACAAAACATTCGGTTTCGCCAGAAATGTCACTGAAACGAAGTCAAAAGGCGGAGGCAATCGAGTCTGCATCAGGCCCATAAAGAACCCGATAAAAGTATCCATGTAGCTCTTTACTCTTCCATATATTCTTGCGATCCCAGGTACTCAGTATCTTTGAATTTTGTCAGTTCTCATTTAGCAGGCAAAGCGGAGATAGTCCATTATCTACCTTGACTACATTTCAATGCATATCCTCAGATGATATATAGCAGGTGCGGCGCGCGGCGGGACTGTGGAGAAATGATTACAAGTACCACAGTCGCTGTTAATGGGGATAAGTAGTAACCTTAGGGTTTTTAGCTGGTATAAGTCAAGTAGACCTCGGCCAACATCCCTCTGTGCAGCCGAGGCGGTTCTATGAAGCTTTCCCCAAGTAAAAAAAAGCTAAAAGTTAACACGGCGTTCATCAAGTGGTATGATTAAGTTCGGCTGGTCAGCTAGTTGTTGAAATTTAGTGCAGATTTTGATTTATATTTACTACAAATCTATACTAATCAGAGATGGGCAAAATGTAATCAGATTAATGATTAACGATTACGATTAAATTTTGTAATCATTAATCATGATTAATGATTAACGAAATTAATCAAAAAAAGTAATCATTTTTCGATGATTAAGGATTTTTAATCTTTAATCGGATTACAATTAATCATGATTACTTTTATGATTACTTTTCTGTTTGATACGTAAAATGTGCTGCCGACAGCAGAGCGGCGCTCGCCTTTTTTTTATTTATAGTATACGACTATTACTAGCTAAACTGGCGAACTGAGTACCACCACATAGTTAGGTGTTAGGGCGATTACCCGAACTGGGTCGTGACCGCATTACAATAGTGCAAAGACCGGCATAATGACTCTCTTCGACCTGACTACTTTCAGGATCGGTTCGTGCTCGGTGGACATTAAGTAAATCCAACGAAATCTAGTTAATCATTGATGCTTTTACCATTGTTCTGAGTGATTCCTGGACTATTAGAACTGATTATCAAACTACCGCCCATATTTTACTGAAATACCGTCTCCAACCCGATAATCCACGCCCGTCTTCGGGATGGAGGTAGAGAGACAGAGCAAGATAGCGCAAAATTTTAATTGATCAGAACAAGATATCATTTTCTCAAATTTACACAAGCTTCTATAGCGCAGAGCGCAACATCACCTTTCTTGGTCATCCGTCTCTGTCTACTGACTCGGTTTCGTCTTTGATGTAAACCGAGCCGCCGCACACGTTCGTATCGTATTTTGAATTTTAACTCATAACTAAAGTTGAGATATCGATCTGTTTTTTTTTCCGGATAACTGACGTTCTACCTAATAACTTTGATTCTTACAAAAAATTATCGGGACACATACATAGTTTTTTTTCTCAGTTCGCTTAATTTTTTTTTAGCCTTTGATTTCCATATTCTTAAAGACGCACCATTTTTATCTCACTAAAAACGCTTTTTTGTTTACCAAAATATTTAAATTATTAAATTATTATATTTAATATACATATATATTTATATATATATATCTTTATTTATTTATTTATTTATATATATATATATATATATATATATATATATATATAATGAAGTATATATATATATATATATATGTAAATATATATTTCATTTTTCTGTTTTAAAAATGTAACTTTAACTTAAAGGATTGCACACAAAGTCTTTGGCCATTATCAGAAGTATTCTCCATCTCGAAGGCGGGCGTGGATTATCGGGTAGGAGTCGGTATTTCAGTAAAATATGGGCGGTACTTTGATAATCACTTCTAATAGTCCAGGAATCACTCAGAACAATAGCAAAAGCATCTATGATCAGCTAGATTTCGTTGGATTTACTTAATGGCCACCGAGCACGAACTGATCCTGAAAGTAGTCAGGTCGATGCAAGTCACTACGCCAGTTTTTTCACTATTGTACTATGGTCACGACCCAATTCCGGCAATTAACCTACCAACTCAAACGGCTGAAAGCAGAAAAAATGGTCCTGAGCGTAATCAGGTCGAAGCGAGTTACTATGAGTTGGTAGGCTTATTGGCCGAACAATGTCGTGACTCGTGACCACAGTACACAACTGCAAAGACCCTTATAATGATTATAATTCGCTCGACGAGACGGATATTCGGGGGCGGACTTGCACCGGCTAAAACCACCGGGTGCCAGCACTGCCTAATCTTCGACTTCGCCGGGCCTGGGAATCCAGATACTTCCTAGGGGCCCAGCGAGCGATTGGTTTTAGACAGGCCTCCTCCCTGGGAGAGGGTCGAAAAACTAACCAAACAATATCTCCCATTGGGGCGGCGTGTGAGCACACACACGACGACACCACCCTACCCTCCGCTGGACGCCACCCCCCCACTCTCCGCTGGACGCTACCCCCCCTCTCTACTGGACGCCACCCCCCACTTTCTGCTGGACGACATCCCAACCCTCCGCTGGACGCCACCCCGCCACTCTCTGCTGGACGCCACCCCCCACTCTCCGCTGGATCCCCCCAATCTCCGCTAGACGCCACCCCCACTCTCAGCTAGACCCCGCCCCCACTCTTCACTGGACGCCACCCCCCCACTCTCCGCTGGAAGCCACCCCCCACTCTCCCCTGGACACCCCCCACTCTCCGCTGGACGCCACACCCCCACTCTCCGCTGGACGCCACCCCCCCTCTCTACTGGACGCCACCCCCCACTTTCTGCTGGACGACACCCCAACCCTCCGCTGGACGCCACCCCGCCACTCTCTGCTGGACGCCACCCCCCACTCTCCGCTGGATCCCCCCAATCTCCGCTAGACGCCACCCCCCACTCTCAGCTAGACCCCGCCCCCACTCTTCACTGGACGCCACCCCCCCACTCTCCGCTGGAGCCAACCCCCACTCTCCCCTGGACACCCCCCCACTCTCCGCTGGACGCCACACCCCCACTCTCCGCTGGACGCCACCCCCCACTCTCTGCTGGACGCCACACCCCCTCTCTCCGCTGGACGCCACCCCCCACTCTGCGCTAGACACCACCCCACTATTAGACGGAAGTTTGGAGTCATATATAATTCGAAATAAAATAACTTGAAAAATTAAATAAACGAGTATTTAAATCGGTCTCTCTCAGTCAGAACTCAAAAGTAATCATAAAAATAATCATGATTAATTGAATGATTACTGTAATCAAGATTAAAAGTAATCAGATTACAAGTAGTCATGATTACATTCGTTATGATTACTTGTAATCTGATTATTAATCTGATTAAAAGTAATCATGATTACGCCCATCTATGATACTAATATTATAAAGCTGAAGAGTTTGTTTGTTTGTTTGTTTGTTTGAACGCGCTAATCTCAGGAACTACTGGTTCGAATTGAAAAATTCTTATTGAGTGGAATAGACCATTTATCGAGGAAGGCTTTAGGCTATATAACATCACGATGCAATTATTAGAAGCGAAGAAATAATGGAAAATGTTAAAAAAACGGGCAAAATTATTCATCCTTGAGGGCTTCCATTGCGTGCGCTGCAAAAACGGTTCAAGATAAAAAATATATGTATGACAGAATTATTCCTCTTGAAATGATCTAAAAAAATGTCCGCGACAGTATATGTCTATCTTTTAAGATTAAGTCACTAGAACCGTTTTTATGGTAAACAAATTTGGTCGAAATTAATGCATTATTTGTTAAGAGTTGTATCAACGTAATAATATTAATCTTTATCCAAATAAATGTGTTGTTGATTAAGAGTATTTAATTGTGAACAAAATTGTCTTTGACATCACTTAATTTCAATTAACATCTTAGAAGATATTACAAAACCTTACATAGCAAAACTACGTTTGCCGGATCAGCTATAGTGTCTTGATAACCGCGAAACTCGAGAACGGCTGAACCGATTTGACTGATTTCTTTTTTGTTGTGTTTGTTGAAGTCTGGAGAAGGTTATAACAGAGAGAAGATTTTAAAAAATTATCTGATAAAGTCTAAAAACAACACTTTTCTATATTCTCATACAGAAGATTTGTTATAAGTCAATTTGAACTTTAACACCATAGCATAAAGTTTAAATGTTAGTGGACGGGTTCCGGGAAGGCAAAACAATTATTGAGTGACGTATAAATATTAATGTCAATATTTGTCAATTTTTATACATATAGCATTAAGGCCAGGTTCCTTCAAACAATTTTCAAAAAACAGCCGACAGGCCAATAGCTATTAACATTAAAAAAAAACAATGTGACTTTGTTTTAGAGAAATAGGGCAGAACAAGGTCTGCTGGGACAGCTAGTTTTTAATAATCTGCGAACCGAAATATTGTAAAAAGGAAAATCATATGCACATCCAATAAGGAGCCTACTGTCATTTATTTTTATTTTGTAGGTCGAGTTGTCTTACAAGTTTTTTGCAAGGCCCAAACAGTATTCTTATATCGAGGGGTGAAAGGCTATTTGGTTTAAGCGACATTTTTTGGTGATATATTTTCGGAATCAGCGTTTTTTACCGACTCTAAAAATATATATTGCTATACCACCAAAAAATGTCGCTTAAACAAAATAGCCTTTCACCCCTCGATATAATATTATTTTTTATAAAGCAATTAGAAAAATATATTTTTGTAGAACGATTTTAAAACAGTAACAAATGTGACAGCGTATTTTTTTTTTTTTTGTTGTATTTTACTCTTTGCGGTAAAGTCAAAAGCTTTTATTTTTAGTTTAGACAAGATATTTTCTTCTTCATCATATTTTTATCTTTATGAAGGCCAGAGCCATGTCTTAAGTATATATAAATCCATAATAATTAACAACAGATCAAGAATTTTCGTTTTGTTTCCAAATAAATGAAATTAATTAAGGATGCTATATCTCATGAATTGTTGCCCAAGCAAATTTGCACAACACATGAATCCGCCTGGTGTACTTGTGAAGGTCTCTCCCAACGGCCAAAACTAGTCCAGTCGAAAAAAAAAATTGCTGGTTTTCAAAAAATCTTGCTGAGATTGGCGGCAGGTCATCAAGCCGGAGTGGTTGCATCTCTTCCGCACACTCATTGAATAATTGTTATTTTCTTGTTGTGGCGGTCGGCTGGGTGTACAATTGTTTATTGAGCTTGTTTTGTGAGCTTGGGCACTGGTGAAATACTCGGCCGACCATGTGCGATGGGAAATCAATAGTTTTTCGGCGAGGTGCTAGCAGAGTGGTGCGTCCCTTGGGTCGCTGAGTTTTCCCGCTTATCTACAGTCTTCCTCGCCATTTATATTGTGTGTGTTTAGTAATGGTGCAATAAACAACAAATGAAGATGGATTACAGTGAATTCAAACTACAGAGACAGACAGAGACAGAGGTATTGAAGTTAGTGGAAAGAATTTACACAAACATAATAAAACTAAAAAAAAAATTACTTCAGACATGGCTGTATGGTGTAAATGCCTTTGCCTTCCCCACAAAGGCGGAGAATATAACAAAAAAAAAACCTTCCAGAGAATGTTCTCTGTAGTTTTATAAATTCTCATAAGGCCCTTAAATAAATATTGTCTATCTATAACAAAATGGTCGCAACAAAATATTATAAACATCAATAACTATACATTGTGATAATTATTAGTAAGGAAACGAGTAGGAATCGGAAAGGTCCAGATAAATAACCAGATGGAAAGCAGCTACTTTTGCAACATAACTTATAACCGAGTGTAACTAATTACCGAACGAATCTGTTTTAGTAATCAAGTCTGACAGAATAAATTTCATCCCTCACGTTTTTATGCAAGCATACAATACAATTGTTGTTGTAACATTAATTCCAAGCAAGTGCTTATTTTTTAAAGTAGTGCAACAATGTCACATACAGAGAACAGATTGCCCTCAAAATACCTGGAGCAGTTATTGTTTTTGTGCAATCTGTATACAACAGAGTTGTTTGCTTAAATGCCGCGTTTTTCTGTGTATATTTATTAATAATAAATTTACACTTACAAAAGATGTTATATTTTATACCTTTACTTGTAATGATTAAAGCTGTGAATATTATTTTCATAACTTGTTAAAAAAAGAGAATACTAATCACTTCAAAGTAATTTTCTATTTTTATTATCAGTCTCATAAAAATTAAAAACGTATTGATATAAGTAAGAATATAACAATATAAGTAATCGATTCTTTAAAGGAACTGATATGAATAGTACTGAATAATGATTTAAATATTTCTTAAATGAATACTTATCGATGTCTTATGGGCATCGGAACATCTCTAAGTATAGTATATTCGTCCATCCTTACTAGAGATGGTAATAACGGCTATTTTTCAATAATTAATTATGCTGTTATGTTTTTTACAAATAACGGTTTTTATAAACTGTTATTTATTATATTGTTTTTGTAGCATTCTTTTTTTTTATAAAGTAGGTCTCATTTTGTGTAGAAATAAAATAAGTTTGGTGTATTTGAAAAAGAAAACATTTTCGTTTACTCCAGTAAACCCAGAATTTGTCTCGAACAGAGGATCCTGAGACTTGGTAAATAAAATCTTACACAGAGCTTAACAAACATATAATGAAAATCCTAAGAAATTATATTTTCGTATATGTAACCCTACGTATAAAAACTCCATAAAATACTGTTATTATATTATAAAATGGATGTTCAATAAACACAAACAGAAAACAAAAAATACTTAACATCAAAAAATGTACGTAGCCTCAAACTTACTCTTGCGCCGCACATGTATTTGTAATAGATAAATATATACAGATTTATATATAAATACATATCCATGACTCACGACAAACTAATCTGCTCCTCACAGAAAAGTTTGCCGGTACCGGAACTTGAACCCAGAATCTTTAACATCACTGGTAGAGTCACTACAAACTACGCTATCAGGCCACCAACAACAACAAATATTACAAAATAACAAGTTTCAATTACTAATAACTAAATATTTGTGTATAAAAGAATGAATGTTTTATCTATCAACTTATATATAGCCAATTTCCATGCTTTATAAAGAGCAAATATAGAGATGGGTATATATGTTGATGTTCTCGCCGCCATTGTAGAGGACAGGCTTGCCGAGGAATTAAAGCTTCTTTAACGCACATATCTACTTCTTCCACTGCTTTTGTGTATGCTGATTTTGGAGCTTGGACTGGCTTACCCGTTGAGTTTAAGCTATACCTTAAATTGTTTGTTCTAGCCATAATTTACATCTCTACTAATAATATAAGATCAACGAATATTATGTAGGTATTAAGTTAGAATTAATAGTATGTCATCTATATGTAAATAGAGATTAGTGATTTGAGTCGACCTCAACGGTGATTTTAATTTGGTAGTTGATAAATTCGATGTACCACAAAAAAAAAATCTGTTGTTTACATAACTTGTTATTTTACAACATCTCTATGTATTACACATTCATAGCACTTGGTACGATTGCATTTTCTCCAGAGTACCAATATTAAAAAATCTATTTGTATATTTTAAATATGTATCTCTATTGTAATAACAATATTTTTTTTTTAAATACATAATTTTGTAAATATAATTAAAACTTCGTGGCAATTAAAAAGTTTCAACTGACAAAAAAATCAAATGAAGTCTCTATCACAAACAGCAAATTATGAATATGTTGTATTTAGTGGAGACAGCCATATGTAATATAAAATGTACAAACATATATCCATTTGGTTGTATCCAGAGTAAGGTAATGTGGTGGTCCACTTTATAGAGTGTCCGCAGCTAATGTTTCCTTGTACCTTCGAGTACTGAACAACATAACATTTTTTCGTATACACATTTTTTGTGAAATCAAAAATCTAAGTTCAAACCCTAATCACCAAGTATTTCTTACGAAATCTATAGATATGTTTATTTATATTATTTCAAATTTTGTACTTACATTCGCAAGAAAAGATACATTTCAACTACGGACTACTACGCTCTCGTACTAACTACACTCTATTTTTGTTATTAGTACGTATTTTTCAAAATGTTTATACGGTCAAGTGTCTACTGCATAACTACTTCAAAGTTCCAATAAAGTTACCAAGGTTTGATGACTTCGTTTGACTATAATCTTCATACACCCCTATGTATATTTTACTTAAATGTAATTTTAAATTAGTGATCGCACTTTTGTATGATAAAGTAGTTTTACAAAAAATACAAGTTACTTTTTTATATCACATTTTCCAACATAATTTCATATATGAGTTGTTGTGGACTTCATTTTTGGCATTTTAAATACTATACTATCATTTAATAGAACTTAAATAAGATTAAAAATACGCTGAAATGCAACAGCGTAAATGACTTTCTACAACGAACTGTCTTAATCGTACATTTTTGAAATTATATTTTAGCAAAATAATAGCAGTCTTTCATTATTGTAATCGTTTAACAAAATATAAACAGTGTTACCCGTTGTACTTAAATAATGCATTAGATTATTTGTTCGGACAATAATTTACATCTCTAATCCTTACTTTACGGTTTGTTTATTTGAAAGAGTTAGGTTATCTGAATTACGTATAAACAAATTATTATAATGAAAGTACTTTATTAATAGAATTATATAAAAATAGTTCAAAAGTAAAAATGTTAAATACAGTTTTTTGTAAAATAAAATACAAATTAGGTGGTAGCTTATATTTACCAGTAAGACAAAGACATAAATTGGACAAGAAAAATGAAAAGGAAACACCAAAAGCTGCTTCTGATGTGTTAAAATTTTTAGATAGTACACCAGAAAATCGCGTTATAAAAGATAAGCTACCTAAATCGTTGCTTAGAAAATATAAGTCTCCAGAAAGTATGTACCTAATAAATAGAAAAACTGCAAGTATTATTGCCAATGTAGTTAAAGAACATTTAAACAAAGAATCCCCGATAATAGAAGTAAACCCGGGACTGGGATTTTTGAGTGAAGAATTACTAAATTGTCAAGAAAATCCTATTTATATGTATGAAATTTCAAATAATTTTTTACCACATATCAATGTAAGTGCTTAGTGTAAGTGTTCAGTCAAGCCTTACACCATTAATAATTTAAATATAAATACTAGATACCATTAAATCTACCAAGTCAAATTACTTTACAAACATGTAATTTTATATTTGTTCACAGTTATTACAACAACAATATCCTGGAAGAATCATATTCAAAGTTGCAGATTTCTTTGGAATGTGGAAACTGGCTTTTCAAGATAAAATGGATCATGGAAATAGAATAAAAGAATTGCTAGGAAGCTTAGTTACTAGCAATAATGGTGAATAAGCTAGTATTTATATTATAAACAACTATATTATATAACTAATTTTAGTGTAAAAATATTTCATTTTTAAACTCATTTGGAATCCAGAATCTCTATTTTATAATAATAATTTTAACCCTTAAATGGACGATTTCTGTTTCATGTTTGAAAAAAAAATTGTTAATAGACTATATTAACAAAAAATTAAAAGATGGTCAATTTTATCTGTGGTTTTTAGTATGTTGTTTAAAAACAACATTGTGCATTTAAGGGTTAACACATATGCTTAGTATGAAGCAATGAGAAACAGAGTTGCCTGAGTGTAAATTTTGCCATTTTTTAAATAAATTATATAATAATAATATAATATATTGTCACACTGTGTCCCTTAACCCTTTTCTTGATAGTGTATCTGTGGAGATACATCAGAATTTACAAAACCTATTGCCATAAGTTTTTAGGACAAATTTAATATTTTTATATGAATATTTAGGTAATTTCTCAGTTTTTGAATGCATGGTTAGTTTCTATTAGACATCCTTGGAACATAAGGGTTAAATGGTATGAATATTATTTTGATAATGAAAGAAAGAACATTCTGCTAAGTTAAGGGTTAAGGGATGAGCAGAGATACATTAGTGGCTGTAACCACTTTGCACATATATGTCATGTCCAATGTGACCAGAAGCATGGCTGAGCACTGCTCTTCAGCCACTTACGCATGAAATTTCTATTAGATGTCATGTGGGTTTTCTCACAATGTTTTCCTTCACTGGGGAACATGTGGTGCCTAAATCCATAAGTAATCCCACCCAGAAAAACCCAGAGGTAATAAATCTTTTAAAATAAGTTATTATGAAGTCATTTAATAACTCCTAATTATAATGAGTATGACTATTGGCTTGCAACTTATTTTATATATTGATATTCTAAAAAACTGTATTTTATTTCAGAGAGGACAGTGAAAATCATAGGTTCAATGCCAGGACTATCTTTTGTGAAGCATTTAATACACAATATTGTATTCCACAACACAACAAATCAGTTAGGAAGACCTGATCTATTTATCACAATGCCTATCCACCAATATGAAGTATGTCAAATTTTTATGTTTATATATTTTTTTTCCAAATTCAAAGTTACAAAAATATTTAAATTAAATTCTATGCTTGTATATTTTTTGATGAAGGGCTCGTAACCAGTTATTTTGGATATAAATGGGGAAGAATGTAAAATTTAAATAGATTAAGCCTAAATTAATTTAGTAATTTGGAGTTCAGAACAAGTTAAATTTAGATGTCCTTGTCAATCTAGTAGGCATAGAAAACATTATAGGTGACAAAATACTAGGAGCTTCCGGGAGATTGTTAAAAAGTTTGAGGAGTAACACTAAATCAAATAAGCTTCAATCAACAAACTACTAATGTGAAAATACTGTAACTGATTGTAATAATGTTATTGTTTTCACAATCTTGTCATATTACAAGTCAATTATGTTACCTCTCTCATACATACATACAATTTATCAGTATACTTTACAAAACTCCTTCATATTTCTAAGTCATAAAACATGGCATTTTCGAATTTAAATTATTACAGTTATCAATTATAAACATACTATATTACCACAACCTAGCATCTAAAAAATGCCTATTATTTTTGTTGGTATTGCACATCACTCATATCATTTATTCAGAACAACCATGGACCATGTTCATTAAAATAATTTGTTGTTTTATATACATAAGGTTCAGGTAGGTTTAAAATTATGTTTGAAAGCTATGGTGGGATACAGTGGAACAGTACAAGTTCCAACATAATTATTGTCTATTTTACTCTATATTTGTAAGAATAGAAGTTTCAAATTTAAAATCAATAATAAAACAGTTTCTTACAGACAATGAAGTGCAATTTACTAAACAGAAGGCAGTTCCGACATTATTTCAATTATTATTTGATTGCAAGATACTGACAAAAGTTCCAAAAGTACATTTTCTGCCATGGATTATATTACCAAATAGTAAAAATATTACAATGGTAAGACTATAAACTTTCTGTTCTTTTTACAATAATTTGATACAATTTTGCATGATTTATGGATATTGATGATATAGTTTTCTATGCTAAATGAGTAATTGTTAAGTATTAATATTGAAAGTTGGTATATATATAACTATAACAGAGTCTGCCCACTATTTTGTATCAAACCATAACTGATATTAAGGTATCTGAGATATAAGATGATATACTTTGCTCACTAAAACGTACAAACCTCATTTCGTAACAAATTACAACAGGTTTATTTGCGTGCATATCGTGGCGCTGCAAAGATACCTACGTACATCGGTTTGGTATCGGCAAAGATAAACACTTCGTGAAAATCACGCTACGGTCTTTGTCAGTTACGAAACGCTCTATTGGGCATAGTTTATATACATTTTTAGAGGTGAGGCGTAAATATTGGAATAGAGCGTGGATAAGGTATTTATACAAGTATTGAATTACATAATCTTGAACTAAAAATGCCTGTTAATATGAGGTCGATCTCCTTTCTGCATACGAGATGAGGCTTTTTGTAAAAGGGGAGTTCCTTCTATTTCTAAAACATAAGGTCGCATTTTATGTCTGATTGTGTTTCTACATGCGAAATACCGCCAGATGCAGATTAATATAATATTTTTACAGTATGTTATGCAACCAAATACAAATAATAGTCATCTATAGTTGATAGTTATCTATATTACATCTTTTTCAGTAGCTAGGCAAAATAAATGACGTTAAATTTATTATTTTACCTGATATATTTCAAACTTTCTAATTGCTCTTTACTTTTTGGAGCCATTAAAAATGCAAATAAAAACTCACCTAGCTTTTTTTTCACACTGGCTCGACATATTGACTACATAGTTCCTGATGGTAAGTACAGTGTAGTCCAAAAACGAAAGTGACTATCAAAGGATGAAAATCCATTGATAGTCTACATCGCCATGTCGGCCCACATATACCACGGCTGAAGGTCTCTAGGTATATGAGCTACTGGATATACACAAGCTGATCCCGAAACGCGACAAGCCGAAACTGGTCACTATGACGGCCTTTACACCCATGTACTGTGGTCGCGTTCCAGACGGGCACCGACGCCCTACCACCTCGCTGCTGCTCGTTTAGCACCACCCAGAAGTCACGTGTAGGGAATCTAGGGTAAAGCCTACGGACGCGAGCAGCTTCGACTCCCAAAAACAAAAAGCTGAGAAACAAAACACCAAAGCTTGAAATGTTTTACCTAATCAACAAAAAAATAATAATATTAGGAACAGTTATTGGGAATATATATTTTAAAATATCAGTATTAGTGAACTAGGTACGCACTTCACCTAGTCCGACCCATCTCTATACAAATAATATTTTGCCAGCCACGTTCTTAGGACTGTCCTGGCCTGATACAGTGAGCATGAAGCTTAAATCAGTTGAATATAGTTAGTATATTGAGTCTAAATATTGTATAAATCTATGTGTAATCTACCGTATATGTTACATTATTAATTGAAGAATCTCTGTTTTAGATGGATGAATATAATTTATGCCTAGTTAATATAATACAAAAAGAAAATCTGCCTTGTCCACCAGACTATCTTCCATTATTATGGTATTTTTTTAAGCCACACATGTTCTCAAAGTCTACAAGAATTATACCTATGTTAGAGTAAGTAATCATTTTGTTAGGTATTAAGTACATGTTCTCTAGGTCCAATTTGAGTCATTCCCTGACAAGATCTGCCTCCATACGCAGTAGTTAGCGCATAA
Source organism: Automeris io (assembly GCA_036320925.1). Lineage (NCBI taxonomy): Eukaryota > Metazoa > Arthropoda > Insecta > Lepidoptera > Saturniidae > Automeris > Automeris io. Next base: position 4,864,817 of record JAUDJH010000018.1, read on the forward strand.
TCTTTGCGAGACGTCCTTATGCTTGTAACTCTCCCTGCAGTCGTATCTTGCAGCTAGAGCTTTTGCTTGAGCAGCATGTCAGTGAACTTAGGCCGAGATTTCTAGACGTCATTTCGACTTTGATTAGCAAAATTCTCAAAAAATTAATTCGTTTTGACAAAAAACTGAATATATAATAGGAACTTGAAAGTCCATGTTGATAAAATCGGCGACTTACTAAATGCTTTGATATTCATTGAGTAATATAAATTGTAATATTTTAGTAAAGTCTAAGCAAACTTAAAATTGCGTCTTAAATTTTAGCCTTAGTTTCATTGCGATCAGCAACGTGATACCTTTGTCGTATGATAGCCAAGCGTGGTGGTTCTACATGATGCACTGTGGTCTGTACACGCTCGTCTCTCTCGTTCGCACTCTCAGTCCTTTGTGAACGCGTCCTGTTTCTAAGTCTTTTTTTAAATTACTGACAGGCTTGCCATTGACCTCAATCTCACCTGCTGGAAAGTGATAATGAGGCCGTCGATGGAGCGCGCTCACCAAGCAAATACGATTCACTCGATAAATGAAGATTCCCATGTCATGATATTGGAAAAACAGACGCAGGAAACGAATCCCACTCCTTGGCAGTTCGCAGCAACAAATAGGAGGCAAATCACTTCGTTCGAGCAGCTGGAATGTCAACCACATAAGGGTGCAAACCCACAAGGCGTCTTTTCAATTTAATGTAGAAGGGGGAACTAAACTTGTTCTTCAACTTGTCCCAAAAATGACTAATGAGATTCAAGTTCCTATAGATAAACTTGCTAAAAGTGTAAGAAGAAACAATGCAGTAGATTACAAAATAAATTTGCTATATTTTTTTTTTATTAAAAAACACTGATTTGTACTAGGTAAAGATAAGTGAATAAAATAATTATTTAGTTATTTAAATATTTCAGGCAATGGATACCTGGCTGTGGTGTTTGGCTAATAACAGGGCAAGACCCGCCAGACACAAACAGAATGTTGGCACCGCAGCAGGATGATGCACCTTTACCTCATATGACAATATTTACAGAGTTTGGAGATTTAAATTTAAAACAGAAAGTAACTGTATTTAAAAGGTTTAGTATTTTTTATGTATAGAAATTACGAAATGCCTACGAAAACATTTTGGTTTGACCACTTTTATTGTATGATGGCAACTATTACTTCTAGTTTAATTCAACTAACTAATCTTGACTAAAGGTAGATTGTTTTCAACTGTATATGATAACTCTGAGGATTCTTTCAAAATCAGATCATCACTCTGTGAAGTCTGGTCAAATATTCAATTTACGATTTTTTGTTGAGAATATGGATAGTGTATTGTACGGATTAATCACGCTCCCGCCGGCGCCTGGATTCGCTTTCTTCGGCATCTGACGGCTCTAAAAAATCAAATTTGTCGCATCGGGCGGCGCCGTTTGCACTTATTCGCATATCTTTCATTAAGTGCTTCTGCCGACTTTACCTGCGTTCATTTGCAAACTTTTTTTCTTTTTATTAGCAAAAACTACAAATTAAATAGATTTCTTTCATTGTACCATTAATGGTACACGTCGCCCGATGGGACAGTTGTGTATGTACCATAAATGGTACACGCCGACCGATGGAACAATCCTCAATGTACCGTTAATGGTACGTGCCAGCGGGAACGTGTTAAGCACCATATGCTCACCAGTGAATGAAAACATCATGAGGAAGGAAACTTTAGTGGCATCTAATGGAAACCTAATGTGTAAGTGCCTTGAGAATGGTGATAAGGTGAATTTGGTTATATGGGGTACGATGTGTAAGCTCTAAGTGGATACAGCCACTAATATATCTCTACTCTCTCCGAAAGCGATATCGCGTGACGATATATTATTATTAGATTACAAGTTTTCTAAGGTCACCCTTGAAGATCACATTCAACTGAAACCACCCAACCTAAGCTTGTTTTTTTTTAATAAGTTTTACAAGAAAAATCTTTATAAAATATAAAGATTATATAAATGTAATAAAATTCTTGAACTATATAACTGCGTAGCGTATCTTTTATATAAATCAAAATGGTTTAGAAATAATGTATCAAAATTACAATTAACAATACGTATGACAAAATCTATTGTTAGCAAAAGTACTACAAAAAAAAAGTAAGTAGGATACACATCAATCTTGGTTTTATGATAACTTTTCTGCTTTAAACTTTATGTCATAAAATTTTGTTTTTAGCTATTCTGCCTCTTTTGACCTAAGTAAATCCCTTACATGAATATTGATGTTTTGAACTGACAGTTTTAAACTGAGGCGGGCATCTTACTTTTTTGTAAATTTACTTCTCCAATTAATAAAAGTACAAGTTAAAAATAATGTTATTGTATATTTTACTGTTAAATATAGATTTTCTTATAGATTCATATCGTGGCCGGAATTTGACCAATGCCAGTTCAGAGTGACTATGGAAAGCAACTTACCCAAATTTGTAACTGAATTGGATGAAGACAAGCATTCTATAGGAACTCATATAGATATGGATCACTCAGATGCGGAGCCGGATTCACCAGAATTTGATAAATAAAACAAACTCATAAAATTACATATTACAAGTTTTTATCTCCTTATACATACTACATAATATACAATGATTCGGATAAAATTAATACATTTTCATTATTTACCCATTTTTGTTCCTAATGTTAGATGTTTATATATATTAGCTGTGCGTGGGTGCAAATTGCTACATATTAAATAAAAGTGTCTTCAAGAGTTTATACATCATAATAGTATTTTATTTCAATATATAGAGGAATCCTCTGTTTTTAAAGTCTTTGAAATGGCAGCTTAATTATTGCATTAAGCTGCCATACTTAGCTAATCTTTTTGTACTAATGAAAAATTATTCATAGCATTTTCACAGAGTGACCGAAAGCAGCAGTGTGAAAATATACATGTTTAATAAGTGCTATGAAATGACTAAGTTCCTTAAGGAAACATTCACAAATTTGTCTGTTATCTCATTAGGAGTACAAATAAGTTTCCGCCGCTTTTTTGTCAAAAAATATTAATTGTGAAAGAACGGTAGTTTCATCGAAATATTGTCCATCACTAGCAACTACTTTTTCCCATCTTTCAGCCGGCATTCGGATTCCACGGCTGAAGAACTACTTATCTTTTGAGACTATCCACGATTCAACTAAATGTTTTGTATCTTCACTTGATGTAAACCGCTGCTCCCATAGGACATGTGTCATTGACCGGAACAGATAATAGTCTGACAGTGCAATGACTCGTGAATACGTTGTACCAATCCCAATTACCTTGTAGTAGACGACGTGAGACTGCTTGCTGAGTGAATTCTAACGTAAGTGCAAGTTCCTTTTATGTTTGAGACGAATCTTACTCCAATAATTCCTCCAATCCTACATCCTCGTCATTTTTGCACTTGCACTGTGATCTTTGTCTTTTACGTCAAAATCACCGTTTTTAAACTTTTGAAACCACTCACGTCATGTTCTCTCACTCATAACAGCCTCATTATATACTTCTACGAGCAATCAATGTACCTCGGCTACAATTTTTTAAATTAAAGATGTACATTTAAAGTTCTCGCAAATGACGCTTAGCTCAAAATTAGAAATTTTCGGATTTTTAAAAATATGATACTAATACGAAGTTAATAATATGATTCGAACCTAATTTTAAAGCCAGTTATCTGCAATGCTAACGTAAGCCTCGTGCCATACCATCTCTCACAAAGCGGTGGAAACTTATTTGCACTCTTAAATATATTATTGGAATGATAATATTAATATAAAGTTCAACGTGAGTATAACAGTAATTAAAAAGAATTATCAATTTGACCACTTACATCGATTAATTGATTTGATTAGAATTAAACATGTAAAATCAGCACACATGATATAATATTCTTAAAATAGCAAATAGCGGAGTGTATATAAAATATATACAGTATGTTATAGAAACCCTGTCCTATCCGTAAAGACGTTACTCGGTATCGATATCAGAATCTATTTAGGTTATCCTTTTTAGTTAAAAAGCAAACCTGTATAAAATACATTAACACTAGAAAGACTGAATATAGGTATAGCACATACGTATATAGGGAATAAAGAGAGGGGGGAGGTAGATACAACTATTAATAAATGCTATAAGATATATAAAAAGTCATAATATTTTAAAAAATTGGTTCCTTATAAATATAATTTTTTTTATATAACTAAACTTTAAAAACAGTCAAAATGACTGCTCTGGGCAATCTAGTGTTAAATGAAGAAAACTTATATGGTAACACTGGGAGCATGCGTAGAGAAAAAAGGAAAACAAAGGATCATACTATTAGATCAGGACGACAAAAAGGTCATAAAACCCGTTGATACCAAACACCGTTATCAATTAAATAGTTTAATTTTAGTCTGTAAACTAATTTTGCAAGTAATTCAGGCATAGATTGCATGTATAATAATTGCATTTATCTTATTCAACTTTAGGACAATAAGTTTTTAATATTCACGAATTATGTATTTCTCTGATATATTTTAATAATTTTATCGTGTCATTGGCATGCTCTTTTCGGGTCGAACAGTGTTTCCAAAATATACTGTATATATATATTGTGATGTATAGTAATATTACTATACATCACAATATATATCCATATCAGTATATTATAAGTATCTGTAATAAAATTTTGTAAAAACTTAAATAATATGTCGAGATCATAAAATACATCATAATTAGCTGATATGTGACATCACGATGCTTTCAGAACGCTTGTTTTGGCAGCATTCAAACTGACCAGATTCGCATCGCCCCAATCAGAGACAAATTGTAATTGTACAACTATAAGTCATTACGAAGTTATAATTGAGTACTATATTTAGTTGTTGTAATAATTTACATAAGAAACAATTGATGGCATTTATAAGTTTATAAAAGATTTCAGCTTGAAATAATTAATATCATAACACTACTTCCTTGCGAACGAAGTCACATGTACAGCCAATATATAATATATATAAAACGGAAAGTATATAACTTGGTCATCACTAAATCTCGGAAATGATTAAATAGTGAATTACATAAATTTTCAAAAAACATTCTGTATCATCGTGTTTTAATTACGAATTTTTTACCATTGATATCTTGTTTTAGGGATGTGACTTACAGGTTCTTTTATATTTAACAGCGGAACAAATCTATTATTTATGTCAATGTAATGATGAACAATGAATAACAAACAAAAACAAAACGAATGTTTTAGTTTTGACGACACGGTTGCCGCAATGTTCATGCGCACGGGCTCTTCTCTGAGGGTTGTAGGTTTGAGCCCCACAAGGAAATTATATTTGTACGGTCTATGGGTAGTCGAGTCTGGGTATTTAGGTTTTATTTGCAAACTCCTTTTCACTTAGTTTTAATAAAAAAACAAAAGCCGTTAATATCCTTACATAATATCGAGTTCAAACTATAAACAGATCATTCATACGAATTAAAAATCTTCTTTAATGAAATCCTCCGATAGTTAGTATTCTAAATAAAAACAAGCTCTAATAGACTGTCATTAATTCAGTTCTATATTTGCTTTATTGTAAGCATATATTGACTATTTTTATAAGGAAATAAAATACATTGATTTTTCATCTTATAACCCAAGTTTTGAATATATTATTTTATTATCAACCATTTTTTTTATCAATATAACAAAATGTAATCAAATTCTTTCGTAATTAGCTGAGTATAAAACTTGATTTGTAGTTAGTATATCAGCCGCAGTAGCATGCTGCCACGGCCGTCAGGAACTATAATGACTGTTTAGTATAGATTGTGTTGAGGGTATTCCGACAAAGCAACAATCCTGCTCGGCAATACACGGGTCCTTGCTACCAACAGCATTTCATACTGCCAGCTGCATTGCTGCTTTGTCAAAGTACTCTTCATGCAAATCTATATAGACCAGTTGTTTGTTTGCTGCCGGCTTCAGCATGGCAGCGTATTGCACTTCTTCGTTGACACGCCTCCTTAAGACATAGTACGTAGTTGCGTTCTCAGTATATAAATAAAATAGATATTGATATGTATAAGAATGGGAGTGTGTAGCCAATATTGCTATGCGGGTGTCACCAGTTGACGAGGCAAGGGAACATAGTGGGTTCCTTTTGAAGTTCTCATTCCTTTATCGTCATTGGCATGATCTGAACAGAACTGCACGACGGGATGTATTTGGTTACTTATCGATTTTGCCATAATTTCCGTTGCTGAATAACACAGCCAAAAGTATTATTTTATTTTTTTTGGTTTCAAAACATTATTATACTGCAGTAACATCATCTGTCATTGTATTCTTCCATAATAAGCGCCATCGAGAATGGTTTTTAATCTAATTATGACGACTAACGACCCTCGCAAGTCGTCATTCCACCATGACTACCACTACGCTTGTCCATTTGCAGTCTCATGATCCGCCTGCTCCAGCGATCATCGACTCTTCACCACATGTGGCTAACTCAATGCCACTTTGAACTTGCTAATTTCATGTGCTATGTGGATGGATAACTTTGATTCATTGTCAGATAATCTTATTCCGAATTTTGTCCCTAATTTTGTAACATACCTCGTTTCATCGCACGCTGAGGGACCTTATATTCGTAAACGATCCAACCGTGAGTGTTCACGTCTCGCTTCTGTGCGTTATAAGGGGTAGGCCACACTAATAGAAAACTTAAGATTTTAGGTATTGTGGGATAGACGTCAGACGACGAAAAATTCCAACGTAATTTTCTGAATACTGCTCTGCCCAACTAAGTTCTGCTGGACTAGCATAAATTGGATTGAAATAATAATCATTCTAATACAATATATATTTTTCAAACCTTTTTACTTTTTAACAAATCTTGTATTAGGTACTTATTTACAGTCTCAATATACAATAACTTCTCAATTTGATAACTAATTTATATCATATTAAAATTTTATTAGTAACAAAATTATAATTTTGAAAGTATAAATCATAAGTTTAATAAAAGGACGGGTGTCATCACAAAAGACACTAAGTTATCGAAAATTCTTTAATACGTCTCAGTTCCACTCACACAAAATCTACTTCAGCTTTTACTGGCAGCTCCATATTGGTCTGTACTCTGTACAGTATTCTATAGCACAAATTTATGTACAACAGAATTGATAATATCTACTAAAGTTAATAAATATATTTTGAAATATTACAAATTATACGCCTCCACCCTATTTACATAAAGTGTTTTTATGTCTATTAAGTACAGTTGCAATAAATTAAGAGAAAAAATATAATTGTGTTGTTATAAATTTTGAAAATGTCTTTCATTATATGTTTTATGACTATTTGTTTTGGGTGTAATGTAATTCAATGACGGAATATCTAATGGTAATTGATCATTTATCTTGTTGAATTTACCTTGATTTGATGTTTTCTGGATATTTGAATTGGTATGTACATTTAAACTAATTGTATTAAGACCATTCTGAGGTTTAATACTCGAACTCGATACAAAGTCTGTCCATTCCTCATCGTCATTATAAATCTGATTTTTTTTTTGTTGTGATTGTTGTAGCTTTGGTTTACTTGAAACAAATTCACCCCAAATATCTTCATCTGGTTGCTGGCTGTTCATAGTGTTCTTGTTATTATGTATAGGCGAAGTTTTAATTTGACCATTACTGGTTAAATCACTTTTTAAAGTCTGCAAAGTGTCCACAGGATTGAATCGAGACAAATCTTGTAAATCTATACCAGGACCAGGCCAATTAATTTGGGAATAGCTCTCTAAAGTTAGCGGTTGTAAAATTTGTCCACTTTTCTGTTGATTAGGTAGCAAGGAAATACTAAGTTTTGCAGGTGTAGGCTGTAGAATTTTACTATTAGAAGGCTCTGAAGCTTTTTTATTCTCACAAATGGAGTCTGTCACATTTGTTGTAAGAACTAAATTTGTAATAAAAGGTTCATTCAATTTAGTAACATTTGTAAATGATATGGGATCAGACTTAACAATATTTTCATTTTCAAACACCTGTTCAATCTTACTCTCAGAAGTTGAAATTACTTGCTTATTAAGCTTTTCATTTGTTAAGTTGGTATTGTCAGTACTAGAACTTTTTAAATCAAATTCGTTAAATTGTTTCCTCAGTGGTAATGCAAATTGGAATGTACTAAAATCATCATCCAAACTGATATTTTCATTTGTACTTTCAATACTTATTTCATCTTTTTCAATATTAGGATCTGTAATTGGGGTCTTTGTATTTACATCAGTTTGAACTACATTCAAAGTATTTTCACTCCATGCTGAATTAGACATGAAGTCTGTGAAGTCATCAAAATCATGTTTTACTTCCCCTGGGTCTGGCCAATTAAGCTTTGGTATAACTGGTTCTAATTTAATAGGTTGTAACACATTTATTTGATATGTTGTATTTGGTATTGGAGTAAGTAATGCTGGATTATTATTACGTTTTCCTATTGAATGTACAGTTTCATAGCTTGTAGTTGGAGTAATACAATTTTCAGTAGAAGTACAATTAAAACCTTGAAATTCCCAGTCTTCATCTTCTTTAGTTTTATCTTCTATTTTGTCAGATTCAAAAGAAATCTTTGCTATTTGAGCAACATGATTTTCTGAAACTTGCTCAGATAAATGGCCTGATGGCACACAATCATAATGTACTGTTTTAGACCTTGGTGTTTCAGAATCAGTTGGAGTAAAAATGTGTGTTTCAGGTAAATTAATTTGCCTTATTGGTTGTATTTCTATAGAAGTAGGATATATTTTCTCTGGTTTGTAAGTTGTTGTAGCTTCAAATACATCTAAATCTGTGGGTCTTGGTTCATTATCATTTCTGTCGCCTTCTGTGTTGCAAGCTGAAATGAAAAGAGTCAATATATTTATTAATTTTAATGAATAAGATTAAAATCTTAGTCTTAGTGGTAGAAGTTATATATACAGAAAAAAAAATACAGTAAATCCCCACTTACCATGTGACAGTAGATCAGATATCTTGAGAGTGGAATTGTTATGGGCTAATTGGTCCAGGGTAGCCATCAAGTGTTCTAGATCAAGGAGGAGGGCTTCAGCATAGGTGACTATAGGATTTGGGTTAAGCATTTAAATACATACAATTTGGTGAGTGTAAGTCCATGTGCAAGACATGCAAAAAAAAGGTTTGGTGAGCACGTTATCATTTAGTATGTTAGGCATTGAAATCTACTGTTAAACACCCTTAAATTGATTAGGTGCCATGTGTAATAATTACAAGTGTGCTAATTCCCTAATTTATAGAATTGCTTACAAATTCAAGCTCTTTATTTAACTTAATACTAGTACCACTAATGAGCAGCTAAATTATTTCTGCTTTTTTATGTCAATTTTATGAATAACATATTTTCATAATACATCCAGTTATTAACAGAAATAACCAGTGTAAAATAATCAATTAGCTTTTTATCATTTTTACCTTTATAATTTATCCTTACAATAATTTTTAAAATAAATCTATGTGAATACATACTGCTTGTACTATTTAGAAAAATATAACAATTTATATCATAATTAATGTAAAAAGTTTTAAAATAATTACTGAACAATTTACTTTTGCTGAAAGACCTTTTTAGTACTTTCAATAAACATAATATTTGCATATTTAAGATAATCATACAATTTTCAATTACTTACATTCTTGTCCATCAGTTGTGAAAGGATCGGTCCATGTCCCAGTTTTGCTAACTGATTTTTCAACATTGATAGCTTCATTGGGTGCAGTTACATTGTTGTTGGATGTTGATGTCTGTTTCTGGGGTTGAAGAGGAGCTGCGCCCAAGTTTGCTGCGTATTTAGGCATGTTGTAGCCCCACTTAGGACCAAACAGCTAAAAAGTAATATTTAAAACTGTCTTATTTACATTAACTGAATGTTTGTCAAGAATATTTTTGTAGCTAAGAATGCTTGGGGCTGTTTAAGTATGAGTAATTTATGATAATTCTTCATTATTTAAAAATATCTCACAGTGAATTGATCATAAAGTATAAGATTTCGTAACAAAACCAATTAGACACAGTGTTACTATATTCAGACTTACCATAATCTTGAAGCACTTAACTGGGACATGTGTGTGAGACAAGATAGAGAGAAGAGAAACATATTTTTATTATTTAAGTAACTTAACATGATACTTAACCGTAATACTAAAGTCTGCTAAATCTAAGAATCTTTTGGGCATTTTGTATTTATTAAATACATTGCTGCATCTACCTCTAAACTATTAAACAATATTGTATCACTAGTAATAATGTTCGAAACAGCACATTATATGCAACTGAAAATGCTTGAAAAATATGCAGTGAAATTGCCATAAAATGGTAAAATGTGGTATACAAAATTAAAATAAATAATAACTATACCACAAAGGAGAATGTTAACTATGTTAACACACAAAAAAAAACAAGAATAATACAAGTAACACTGCCTAAAATTGGGATAATCTGAGTAAAAAATTGACATACACTATTTAAAAAAACTACACAACATTACATAATTTAAAAAAAAGGTGAAATAGCAGGGTACAGCCACTTATCAGTTTCAACTACTTGCCTGGTAATAAATAAACTTGGACAAAATAGCAAACTGGCTAGGACCTATGCTCTAAGCCAGTCAATTGTGTTTAAACCAGGATATGTGGTGAGACTAACTATATTTATTAAGTCTATTTTATTCATAAATCTATGTGGACTGATATACTCTTATACAAGGTGTCTCAAAAGAAAGTTCACATTTAAATCTTTTATTAAAAGAAAAGTCTTAGCTTTATTGAAAAAATGTTTATTTTATATTGAAGTACACTGTTTGGGAATTTATTTTTTAAAAATAACATCGTCCAAATGTAAACCGTTGCGCTCTCGGCATTCATTTAGTCGGGCACTAAAATTGCCTATGACAGCTCGGCAGGTAGTCTCCGTGATGGCTGCCATTTCATGACGGATATTTTCTTTTAATTGTGCCAGGGAAGTCGGTTTATTAGCGTAAACTTTTGATTTGACATAACCCCACAGGAAAAAATTCATAGGCGTTAAATCGGGACTCCGTGGAGGCCAATTTATGTCACCTCGCCTGGAGATTAATTTGTTCGGAAAAATTTCTCGAACTCGAGGCAGAGATCTGTTGGACGTGTGTGAAGTTGCTCCATCCTGCTGGAACTATGTTCTTTGGTTGTAACCAGCAAAGTTTTGCAGTTGGGGTACGAAAAACTCGTCTAACATCTCCACATAACGCTCTGAATTCACTGTGAGTGTGCGTCCCCTTCCATCTTCAAAAAAGTAAGGGCCGATAATTCCTCGCGCCGACATCGCTGCCCATACGGTGACTTTGGGTGAATGTAGCGGTTTCTGATGTTTTTGTTTTGGGTTGGTTGCACTCCAGTAACGACAATTTTGCTTGTTTACATGCCCATTCAGGTGAAAATGGGCTTCATCGGAAAACAAGAACGTTGGAAAGCGCTCAATCATCTGATTTACAAAGGCAAGCCTCTGACCAGCATCTCGAGGCTTCAGTTCTTGCACTAACTGAATTTTGTACGGGTGCAGCTTTAAATCTTTGTGTAAAATGCGGCATAATGAAGATCTGTGCACATTTAAAGCAACAGCACGCTTCCGAATCGAGAGGTTTGGATCATCTCGAATAGACTGAGTAACACTGTCCACGTTTTCGGCTGTTCTTGATGTTCTTGGCCGACCAGATTTTGGTTTCTCCAGAGTTGACCCAGTCTCTTCAAACTTCTCAACATATTTTGCAATGAGTCGAGTGCTAGGCGCATCATTTAAGTGACGAATATGTCGAATACTGCAGAATTTCCTACGCGCTACAGTCGCCGAATTACCGTTTTTGTAAAACTCACGTACGCACAACGCACGTTCCGCACCAGAGAAACGCTCCATAGCGACTAATTTCCCAAGAGCCAGACTACCGACTGACATAGCCCCCGCGCCCCTCAGAATAGTTGCTTTCGCGTAATAAGATAAGCAAATGTGAACTTACTTTTGAGACACCTTGTATTATACTACACACAAGCACAATAGTTTGCTCAAGTTAGCTTAAAAAGTATAGGTCAGCTTACATTAATTTGCATTGAGCTGAAAGTTGGTAAAAATGTTAGAAAAGCCATTATGAATGAAATGTGAAAGTTCTCTTTGATCCCATGCCTTCAATAAAGTTATTCAAGGTCAAAGGTTGCATTTTCAGCCAATCTATAAGTGAAAATACATTACATTTTTTTATAACATATTGTACATGTATCACATATTTGCAAATGTGGGATCATTTCATTCCTAATGGTATTCCCAACACTCTTATCAGTTTTCAGCTGTATGTGAATTAATGTAACTTCTATTTTGAATAAGCTAAGAGGTAAAAGAAAAATTATACTATGATCAAATCAAGAGAGAAATTTTTTACAAATACTTACTATGTTTCTGGAGTCAATACATAAAGCTCTTAAAAGTGTTTTTTGTCCAAATGAATTATTCCAATTTACAATATATGGCTGTCTAATGTCAGTCTCTATTAAAAAACCCCATGTTTCATTAAGAAATGTTTCTAATTTAACATCATTTTCATCTTCAATGTCTGTTAATTCTTCTACAAACACATTTATTAACAATTTGTTTATATTTTCCATAATAAAAGACTCACAGTCAGTGGATTGTAAATTAATAATATGAACAGAGTTAGCCACTTTTGATTCTTCAACTGTGACTTTGGTCTGAGTTTTGATATCTGATGATTTAAATTCATCAAAATCATTTTCACTAGAACATATATGATGTTGATAATCAGATTCATTTTTAGTAATCATTTCCACATTTTCATATGGCAGTACACATGCTTTATTTTCATTGTCTTCAAATTTAGCAGTGAAATCCCCAAAATCAGTACTATCCACTACTTCATTTTGCCATGGATTTTCACAGGTTTCTATAACATCAGTAGATTTAGCCACTGACCTTATAAATTGGAAGTCATCAAAATCATCAAAATCATTATCAACTGGAAGTTCTATTGCTTTTGGGGGAGTATCAGTTTCATCAGAGTCATTTGGAATTTCTATTGTTTTCAGGGTATTATCAAGTTCATCAGAATCAGTTGGAATATTAATTGTTTTTAGGGGATTATTAAGCTTATTAAAATCAGTCATATTTTCTATATTTTTTTGGGAATTATTAAAATCTTTAGAATCTGTAGAAATTTCTATCGTTTTTTGGGTATTATCAAATTTACTTGGATCATTTGGAATCTCTATTACATTTAAGGGATTATAATGCTTATCAGTTTCAGTATCAACAGGATGAGTGTTTACTGCTTCATTAATAACAAAATTAGATTCTAAAATTGCTTGCTTATATTCTATTGTATTTTCTTTGCAAGAATTATTTGACACACAAGCAATTTCATCATAATATTCTTTAATAACAACATTTGAAATATCCACTGAGTTTTCCTTAAGAAAATAATGATTACTGTCACTATCACATGATTTCTCATTAACTGGAATATTCTTAAAACCTATTTGTATGGTCTCATTATCGACTTTTAAATTTAAATCTTCAATATTTATGTCTTCATCACATTTTAACTTTTCTTCACAGTTATAATTAGTCTCAGTGATGGTTTTATCTGTATTATTTTCAAAAGTATTTTTGTTTTGTTCAACTTTATGTTCTTCTAAATGACTACAAGTATTAATCATTTCAGATTGTTTGTGTGATGTCTGGGATTCATAATTAGTGTATGTTGAAAAATTTCCAAAACCATATTCACTACCATCATCATCATCTTGAGATACTGAAATAAAATATAGATATAGTATATCTCACATAAGTTACATATTTATAATCAACACATCACCATTTACATGTTTAAATTTAAAAATTAAATAAAGACTAAATAATTTTTATAGAGTAAACAAATACTTTACCAAGCACACACAATGCTTGTCAGATATCATTCAGAACTCATCATTATTTATATGTAACATTGAGGAATAAGATTGGAAGATGAATACATAACAGAATAAGAAGTATAGACATAAATTCAGAATAGTTAATCATCACTCTTTCCCGGGAAAGAGAAATACATTTTTTTTATGTTCAATGTTTTAAAAAAGCAGAAAAACTATAAAATTTTAAAATTTATGCTTATGTGTTTTAAAATACAAGAAGATAATTAGCTAATAAATACATATGTATGCCAATTTAATACTTACGAGATCAGCTGATTATTCCCACAAAGATCAAACATGTACGAAATAAATATATACTTACGATTGTATTGTAAATCATAATCGTCTGGGTCTTTGTATTCCTCGCATTGGTCGGGCGGTGGAGGAGTACTGCAAACTAGTGGAGGAATGGACATTCTGTGACAATGAAAATATGATTAAGGGGTCAACACTTCCATACGTATTAAAGTACGTGTATTTTATTCTAAATTTGATGTTTATGTAAATTATATAAAGCAATCACTTATTTACAATTTAAAAAACAAGGACAGCTGTTTAAATAATTGACAAAAATTAACTAGGTACAATTTTACAAAACCCTGATAACTGACAGAATGAGACTAACATTAGGCAATGTGTCAAACGTCAATGTCATTTAAGATGTATTTTCGGAGCTATTAAAAACGACACTTTTGGCATCGCAATTTTTAATCATCTAAAAGCTGTTTAGGGACCTATAGTTTAAATTTGTTGAAATTGTGTAAAATGTACCTTCCATGAACAAATGTCCTGTTATCTTGTCTGTTATTTTATTTTAATTGTGGTGTTTGTTGCTTATTAACCTGTTATTGGGATCAGTAAATTTTTAAAACATATGTTGACTAAATTTGGTACTAATAAAATAACATCATAAATTCACAAAAATCAAATTGTTCTCACACCAATGACACCAGCTGCACTTGAACGATTTGATAACTATTGTTATAAAATTGAAAATAACAATGTCGTTTTTTTTTTCAAAGAATTGCCGCAATGTTTCACTGCTTACCTGTGAAAGAAAATTTTTTTATAGGCCTAGACTTTTAAAAATTTTTTTTTACAAAAATTTATAGCACACCACACCTTTATAATTGAATTATTACAGTGGTGAACACGGCAACCATACCGAATGACAACTCTCAATGAAGATAACGGTTATATGTATGGATATACATCCATACAATTCATTGACCGTTTATTGCAAGTTTAATGGGATATCTAAACTATTCATTATTTTAGAGGTGAAGATTGATTCACTAGATCAATCGAATACTATATATCAAATTATTTTTTTTGTTTTTCAACTCGACTAATCGGTTACTGAATTAATTGTTCACAGATCGCATCTCTATTATCTACATAAGTACCT
Source organism: Automeris io (assembly GCA_036320925.1). Lineage (NCBI taxonomy): Eukaryota > Metazoa > Arthropoda > Insecta > Lepidoptera > Saturniidae > Automeris > Automeris io. The sequence continues at coordinate 4,880,265 of JAUDJH010000018.1, forward strand.
ATATAATAACTACCTGTTCTAAATAGCCGGATTGTCGAGATAAGTTCTAGTGAGACCTTTTTTAATTGATCGGCAATTGACATAGTAAAAACGTGTAATTGATCAGGGAATTGATTATTGAATCACTGACACTTTCATATTTTATAAGAATATCAGTATCCAGTTATAAATAGGTAAGATTTTAGACAAGATTTTTGCTTTTACATCTGCTACTACGACTACAAAAATTTTAGGTACAATTATTTAATTTATTATTAGTAACACTTTATTTTATTTTGTGATAAAATATATTTTTCCAATAAGTTTGACCGAAAAGTCTGTCAATAACCTTTGACATGTGTCATTGCTTACGTGTCTCTTGTCAGCCTAAACCTTCATTTTGTGAAGTGGTTTTGGTCTTTTACTTTAAAGTATACAAAGAGAATTGCTTTGCCTATTTCATATTAGTGTTTAGGTATGTACCTATCGTTATATTAGGCTTAACTAATGCGTTTTTCTTATTAAAATAATCATACATATGAACCCGGCGTTTCTGTTTTTTTTTGTATTACATTGAAGACTGAAAAGAAATGTATCTTTGATTCAAAATATGATCATTTAAATGTGTAGTTATCTTGTATGTAACATAGGCATAATTACGGCATAATAAAATGTGTAGTTATAGATATAATCATCATGCTTATAGTGACAGAGAGTTGTAAATTGTAATTTCAAATTTAAATGTAAATTTGTAAGGTTTAAAATATTACTGCACTGATCCAAATTCTACATTATGTTGTAAACTATAAATTTGGCCAAGTGGTATTAATATTTATTTATTTATCTTTGTTTGACTTAGAAAAACACTAGTGGCTTATATTAGGTTACAATATTTAATATATACAATAAGTTGAAAATGCCTTTCTGGATCTAATAAGTTGCAAAAAATCTTCATAAAGATTATATTGTGCTGGTTTTTTTGTATCATTTTTTTATGATAAACCAAAAAGTTATATATAAGTCAATTGGCATATCTGTTAACTGGTTTAACACGCTCTTATTATCATTACAAAGAGTATAGACCTAATAATGATAAAATTTATTGCTCTAATTTTGCTTCATTTTTACTGTAATTAAAGGTTGTGGTGGCTTATTGGATAAGGAACTAATAATAATGCACACAAACACACACATTAATAGGTTTGAATCCTGGCAAATACTACTGGATTTTTGCCAGATTTAGTACACCCTTGACACTACAGCTGAACATTGAATGAAAACATTGTGAAGAGTCAAAAATGTAATGAAGTGACCTGATAAATGTAATTAGCTGTGTTACTGGTCATGTATTTTTATAACATTAAAAATAATGAACAAAACAATACCAATTATTTTTTCAGGTAAATTTGCATGCTGCAGATCCAATGGAGCTGCAGGCATTGCTAGTGTTATGTGGTATAGGAGTAGTTGTTATTGCTGTGCTGCTGCTGATGGGACTTTTTTCTGCTTCTGGCACTAGCTACGAAGAAGCAATGGCGCAGCAACGTAAGGCAGCAACAGAGTTGCTTGCCTTGGCTGAAAATAGAAATAAACCCAAGAAAAATGTCAAGAAGGCAAACAAAAAGGTAATTTTTAGAATGTTATATAGTAAATTTAGTTTAAAAACAATTTATTTCATATTTTATTCTCAATAGCAAATAAAACCAAAAAGCTATTTTTATCTCTTCAAGAGATGAACATAGCCTCATAAAATGGTTTTGGAATGCCGCCATAAAGTAATTCTTCAAAAAATTTATAATTCTGCAGTAAAATAATTATATAAAAATAGTATTCAATATTATATGTTTAGTTAGCAAAGAAGGAGAAAAAAGAGACTTCTGCTGCAGTCACTAGTAGTGAATTGGAGAGTGAAGCTCCTGCTGAAAGTGGTGTAGAAGATGATCCTGCACCTCCAGTGAAAGTTCATGTTGAATTCTGTCCACCTGTAGTTGTTGACTTGCCTAGAGATATGCCACCTAATGTTAAGGTATGTTTGTAGTTAAAGAAGTTGTTCATATATTTTAAATTTAGATTCTCCTTGAAACATTATTATGTTATGCCTATGTTACCTTTTTGATAAGTTATATTATTTATGTATGTGATTGGGTACATAACTTATATGTATATATCATGTAAAATTAGAAGCCATAAGAAATTCATAATTTTATTCTTATTTAAAAAGTGTTTGATCTGGCAAATATATTTAATATTGAAATTATATGTGCATGTTTGTTAGAGTGATCTAATCAGAACTTATAGTAATAATTACAAATTTCATTGCATACTATAGAAGATACCTAATAATTAATTGTCAACTATTATAATTACATTAATAATAATAATTATTATTATCTCAATAATTGGCTTCAAAGGAATGTACATAGTTAATACTAATCTAATCAAATTCTTATTGCTGCCTGTATACTACAGTATATGATTTTGTTTATGTGAAATATGAAAAATAACAATATTAGATTCATGCAAAAGTTTCCAAAAAATACATTTAAGATTATTAATCATAGCCAGTTGCATAGAGTGCCTTAGGCAGACCCTGCATCAAAATATGTTGGGGGAGGCCCAAAAGAAGAGTAAAATTTCAGCACAAGGGAAATGAAAGCACTTCCATTGAATTAAAATAATTATATTGATTATAAGTTATTACTCCCAATGAATACTACTAGGAACTAGATTAGCCAAATGATATAATATTTTTCTGGAGAATTATGGCCTTCATTTAAAAGAGATTATATATAACATGTTGTGAATTTTTGCTTAAACACATTCCGGGCCTTTGTAGCCAGGGGCCCTCATATTATTGATAGGGTAGCTATAGAGCTATATTCAATACCTGTTATAAACAGCCAGCAATTGAGGAAGGATGTATAAACAAATTATGAGGGCATATTTATTATAGTCTCTACATTATTATAAGCCTGATTTAAAAAGTTTCTATACAGAGATATAAACAGCTTAAATTTTCTATAATAACTCATACCATACACTAAGGAGGTTTTAATAACTTCAAAGTAACTAACAAAATTAAACCTATTTACTTCAAAGTATTTCATCATTACTGACACAGAAAGTCACAGGTAGAGCCATCTAATAATACATAAAGAATTTGAAATATGATACAAATAATCATCTTACATTTACATAACATATGAATAACTAATAAATTATAACACTTAAGGATATAAAATATCCTTTCTTACTAATATCTACTATCCTTTTTTAATAATAGCTACATTCCAAAACCTAACTTCAAAACCCTGTAATTGGGTAGATAGTCCCACACCTTAATTGACCCTTAATTGCACATATTATGAACTTGTATTATTTGAAATATTGACTCATTCCAATTACTGCTATTTATGCAGATTCGCAAACGTGGCAAGGATCCTAAAGTAAAGCCGATTTTATTGAACAAAGAGGATCCGAGTTGTTTTAGCGATCCAAGTTCAGTGCCAGTTCCAGCTGACACTACTGTCGCCAATCACTTTGAGGAATTGCACCCTAAAGATGAATTCGAGTTATTACATGCTACACTCGCTGCCGATAAAGTGAGTCTTCTGCATGTATACCACATGTTTGTGTGTTGCCAATGTTTATGTTTGCTATGTTTTTTAAATGTTTTTGCATTATTGGTATGTTCATATATTTTTTACTGGCAAAATATAGTCTTTAACTGGTTTGTACTTTTCCATAATTATTTTAATATTTCTGAAATTATTCTGATATTGTTTGCTCAAATTGAGTTTCGATTGTATGCAGTTTTTTTTATTTTACATATTTTAGTTTACAGTTTTAGTTAACCTATGTAGTTGTTTAAATTTCATTAAGCAAACATGGATTGTTCATTGTTGTCATCAAACTTTTGTCTCGTATTTGTGTTTTTATTATGGATTGGCGATATGTATTTATTGGATTTACTTACATAAATGTATTCTCATTTATTTTATAGTTGTCAGAATTGCAATACACATTAATGTAGACACTAGTCTTCACAAAATGCAAAACTGGATTTGATACATTCAGACCCTAAAATTCAGAACTTCTCTATGCACATATTGATGTAAAAGGAGATGCATGCCAAGAGTCACTATCATAAAAAATAATATGTCATATAAGTTAATATGAAATGATGACTTATTTATATTTATTGATCATCTGCTTTCCATTATACTCTTATTTTCATTATAAAGTTTTTTTTATTGAAAGTTACCGGCAGATTTTCTCAATATTACCCATGTATTCTTATTGCTAAAAACACAACTTAATAAAACAGGTCAATTATACCAATATAGAGATGTTTCCAGAGTACCGTATATTTATTTAAATGGATATGATTTTAATAAAATGCTTATTGTACTAGATAATTACAATAAATAGGCTGTTGTCATATTTAATCTACTTTATAAATAAATTTCCTGTTAAAAATCAAATACTTCGGTACTTTGATATGTGACGTTAATAGATAAGCGCCTTGGATTTTTAATGGAATCTTTAAATTGTCTATCTATATATCTATATATGAGTAATATATAGTAAAAGTTAATTTACTTGGCCAACACAGCTATGTAGTTTTTTTGTAAGTCTTAAAATACACGGACAATAACACAATATATAATAATTAACATATTTTGACTTATTTAAATGTAGTACGTATGGGAGAAACTAGTATTTTTTTACTATAGTACACAAAAGAAAATATAAATGTTTAAAACATTTACCACTGTTTCAAAAATTAAACCAACAATGTTTAACAGACTGCAGAAAAGATTGAAGAGGTGGTGGAGAAGAAAGAAATTAAAGCACCGAAACCTGCAAAAACGTCTAAGGGGGTTGTAAAGACACCAACTCCAACTGAAGCGTTGAAGGATTCTAAGGATGAAGGAAGCCGAGAAAGACATAATAGCAGCGAATTACCTAAGGAACAACGTAAAGGTATGAAACAAGTAAAGTGCTTTGATAATAATTCTTTAAAATTTATATAACATCTATATAATATACAAAAATGTCTATCTTAAATAATCTCACTGTCTTATAAATACCGAGTTGAAACTCTTACAATCTTGGGATCTCTAAAGTTGAATGGTAATGTGTTTTACTATTGACAATTTTCATATTTAATGTTCAATACAATTAAAATGTACTAAATGTCCTTTTCTTTTTTTTATCTATGGTTGATAACAAGTGTTTTGCCTCTACAGTCTTTCTAAGAATAACGTTGAAAAACAATTTTGATTGAGAATAAAACATTGATAAAATTCTTAGCAAAGAATATATTTCTGAAATAGAACACTTTCTGTCAGTTGCATGACTGTATTTTTAATCCAGATTTAACTCCTAATGTATCATTATTATATGTTAAAACACAACATTGTCTGTAAATTAAAATGTCACTGAAATTTTATTAAAGGTATAGGAGATGTGGTCTGAACTCAAGTTTCTACTATTCAGTATTAGGAAAATATGTAATGAATTTCATTAAAATTTTAATTATCAGTTAACCTTTAGAGGACAATCAGTGAATTAATTTTAATACAACTGATCCATTATCAATTAACTGTTTTAGGATAATAATTGACTTGTCGAGTTATTAAGAAAAGTGTTTGAATTTTCAGCTAAAAAGATTGAAAAGAAATCTGCGATTGAGGAACCATTGGCAGATGTGGGTCGTGATGAAATAGTGCCTCCATTAAATGTTCCACAGCCGACTGAATTAACAACGGAAAAACTGCTCAAAAATGCGTTGAGCGGTACTCCTGCGCCGACTGCCGCTCCGCCTTCTACGCCGCCTACCAAGAACAAGAAGAAAAAGCCTGAGCCCAATGTTCTTTCACTCATGGGTGAGTCAGATCATATGATTTGTTATGGAACTGACGTTTAAATTTTCATAATATAGTCGAAAAATATTTTAAAAAATTCTATCCCCATGCTAAGTATTGGACGCAACTACTACACAGCCGATTTTCGAAATTGTAAAAAAAAAAACTGACAATGAAACATTTGAGCATGTCAGAATAATATACAGTCAGTTCAGTATGATGTCTTTGTCTTGTTGACCAATAATCTGGCAATTCTGTGGAAGATTTTTATTGTTTGACAGTTTAAAAAAAGTAATTAATGAACAAAAAATTTACGGATATTAGGGTGGGTATGGTGCGAGACAGTGATTAAGGAAAAGTGACGTGAAGTGGGAAACACATTATTCTATGCACCTACTCATACTATATATACTTCATTGATTAATTTAGCTAAAAAAGTTTTGCGAAAGTCGTCAGATTATATTATTTCCATGATCTGTACATAAATAAATAAACATAAGCATTTAAATGTATTTATAAAAAACATTTTGGTGTAATTAAGAAAAAATTTACAGGTTGCTAAAGTGATTTTAATATATTATTAGCAGCTGGGGACAGTAGCGGTGTTAATGTGGGCGAACTGGTGCGTGTCGTCCGCGAGGCTGTCCTCTCTCGCACCGAGATTCAGGTCCTCACAGACACCTTGCTCAACAAGCAACACGAAGCCCTGCCAGAGCACTCAGAATGGACAGAGGTATAGAAGTATTGAATAACCCATTACCCGCCTCTACACTAGACGATCTGATTGGAATAGATGTTGCGCAGATCATGGAGCTGGTAGACCATAATCAGCTCACATTTAGTTCACAGCTAAACACAGACATTTTCTAATAAGCGACATTAAGTATTGTCTTTGATTCTCTTCATCTGATAATTATCAGCCACTTTTCATATGTTGTCATTTGGCGGACGTTTACATTGTGTCCGGCGATGAGCGGTCTCCATTTTAGAAGGATCATGTTTCAATGATAAATCAATGGTTCTTTGATATATGTGGTAGCCCCTTGTCACTACTGCTTGCTAATCTGTAGAATTCTGCTGAAAACTTAGGATTTTTTTTATTGGATAACCCTATTTCTGATCCGGTTTGGACCCAGATACTAACCGACAAAATTCGGATAGTTATCTCATTATCATCACATAGATTTTATATTTTTTACATTGTTGAACAAAATTGATTGATATCTCAGTGAAGAAGTAAACACGATTTTGACAATTTGTTGAATAGTTTTACTGTCAGGCTGTTTAAAAATAAGTATAAATTATGATCAGGGTCCAAATGATCCAGTCCAAAAACTGAAGAAACAACTAGCTGACAAGGAAAAGGCTTTGGCTGACGAAGTAGAAGCGTCCCAGGCCTTGCAAGCTAAATTGAAGGAATTAAGGTAAGAATTTTTCGATAAATACTTTCAAAATAGTGGTTATGAAATGAATAGCTTGTTTATACTTTTGTGTATGTCTTTAACTATTAGCCATGCATCATGTTATGGAAGCGACAGTGGTGATTCTCGCGATTGAAAAAAAAAATAGCTGTTTTTTTTATATGGTAGAAGTCCATAAACTACATAATATTTATTAAAAAATGACTTTATATTTGAAATAAGAAATTCTCAATCTTCATAAGTAGGCGTTAGAGCTATTACCGCGGGCTTAGAAGCTTGATCGCAGTGAGGACCTCACCATACGTATTTTCGCAATGGGAATCGAAGTTTGTAGGTATCGCCCGCGCGCAGTTTATTATTATTTATGTCCCATAACTTTGGATATATCTCCGCCTGAAAATTAATGGAAGCAGATTCGAAGGTTTAAATAAAAGTTTGTTACAACCCTGGTGTGAAGTAGTTATTGTTTTTGACTGTTGAGTGTAACGGGCATATGCATGCCGTTTGTTGTAGAGGCAATCTGAACGCGGAGCGGGCGCGAGCTGCGTCCGTAGCGACGGCTGGTGCGCGCGCCGCCGAGCAGGAGCGCGTCCGCAACGAGCAAGCCGCTGCGGCCGCACGCGCTGAGATGCACACGCTCCAATCGCGTCTGCAGCGACTGCTCGATGAGAACCGCATGCTGGCACAGGAGAAAGTCATGGTATACTCAATTTATCTTTACATTATCTACATTAAAATCGCTGTTTTTGTCTACCTGTCTGCCTGTGCTTGTATACGCTTATATCGTCTACACTACGAAACAGATCTTAATCTGGTTTTCACTATTATTTAGCAAATATCAAGGATGATTTTGAAGAACATCTGAAGCGATAAAATCTCAAAAATGGTTTTATCATAGTTATCACTAGATTAAGTGGTTAGCGGTAACTAAACGTATCGTTCACTAACTGTATAATTAAGATTTCTTGAACATAATACTAAAATGCCAAATACATATACTATAGAAAAGCTAAAAAATGTCCCGCCTACTGCTACTTCTTTACCTAAAATGACACATTTGCTATGAATTCAATTTTTAGTCTAGTCATATTATCCATACAATACCACTTGTGTCTTTCCTTTTTCGCAAACATAAACATTAAATAATTTAATGTTTAATTACAGATGCAAGCTAAAATGGCCGCTGAAGCAGAGGCTCAAAATCAACGCGCGCAAATGGAGATTCATATTCAAAGACTTTCCGAGGTGTGTGTTTGATACATTTGAAAGCTTCATTAAATATCATTAATACAATATTAATATTTAAAAAATAAACAAAAGTAAAATTGAATATTTTTGCGTTAAGTTGCACACCAAATTAAAAATCGAAATATTGTTTATATTTTAAGCGTATCATCTATAATAATCCGAAATGTTTATATCAGATATGGATACGAATATCCATAAGATGTTATCCCCACAAGCAATTGTATCGTGACGATATGGTCTTCCTGCCACTGAAATGGAACGAATATAACTTTATTCAAATAGGCCTACTTCCAAGCACTTTTGAATCGTCAAAAAAGAAAATAAAGTGAATTACCACCGGTTCGGAAAGCAGAATCTACCAAGAAGAGCAGCAAGAAACTCTGGTAGTTGCTCTTTTTAACATAATGAGGTACAATAACTGGTATAATATACAAAAGATGGAATGCCCCGCGAGAACAATTGCATATATTAAGGACCGCGCACTTGTATTATTGAAATAGTTATGATGGAATAATATCCCTTTTTTTAGCAATTTAGTTTTGATATGTTTTTTTTAATTTCATTACTTCATTCTATAACAACTTTATGAACATATTTCCACACAGCGATACACTCTAGGCAATTATAGACATGACGTTAACAAAACGCCACGAGGCGCCACTTTCCAGGAGGAATGTTACGATCATATTTGGGATGATGATGATGATGTGTGATTGCAGTCAGAGGCTGCGCTGGTGCAGCAGCTGAACGCGCTGCAAGCCGAGCTGAACGCGCACGCGCTGGAGGCCGGCCAGGCGCGCATGGAGCTGAACGCCGCGCGAGACTCGCTCATCATGGCGCAACAGCACGCCGCCGACCTCGCACAGCAGCTACAGGTACATTGAATACATTACACTTACGGGCGTATACAGAGATGGCACTAGACAAGCTCGACGTGCCCACACTCGCTGGACCTCTTGCAACATAATGTACTTGTCACAGGTGGGCAAAATGTAATCTTTATTTTTACACTGGCTCGACAAAGTGACTATAGCGCACCTGATGGTAAGTACAGTGTAGACTAAAAAAGAAAGCGGCAATCAAAGGACACAAATTCATTGAGTCTCTGACGTCATGTCGGCCCACATATACCACGACGGAAGGTCTCTAGGTATATGAGTTACCGGACATACACGAGCTGATCTCGAAACGCGCAGGCGAAAGCGAGTCACACTGACGGTCTTTATATGTAGTGTGGTCATGATCCAGTTCACACAATTCACCATGCCACCATATCCGAAACAACATTATTACCGATTAAAAAAATTATTCGTAATTTCGATTTCGTTTATGTAAGCATGATTAAAACAATTTAAACATTAATGGGTCATAAATTTATATGCAAGTGAGGATGCAATTCATTAGTGTTAACATAGATGAATAAATGTAGTCATATTAATGATGCAAAACGCAGAATGTAATTGTAATAAACGTTTTTCATTAATCTGATTACATTTTGCCCATCTGTGGTACTATTTAATCATAGCACACACTTAACACATGTCAGCTAACACAAAGCTATGTTGTTAGCATTCAATGTGTTAAATATATTTTAATAATACACGCTCTTTTATCTACACGGTTAGGCTTTTAAGGTATATAACAAAAAAGTAGGAAAGAAGCAGATAAAATAAACATATTTTGTTTTACAACTTTTCCCAAAAGTGAACAACTAAGGAGATGCAGGTACAGTCAAAATCTGTTATAACAACATCGAAGGGGCTATTCATATTTAGACGTGAAAACTGATAGTCGAAACAACCGGTGATATTTTCGAGATACGAAGTCCTGTTTATTTTGTCGGGACCTTTGTTCTGGGTAATATAACCGGTATTTTGTTCTAACCGATATCGCCATAAACGGTTATTTCTGTACCTATATATTTACTTGCAAAGCTTGTGTTTTAGTATGGGTTAATGCACCATCAAAGATCAAATAAATGTAGATGGAAACATACCCAGAAATAGACAACAAGCCTATTTACGTCTCACAAACTTAGCTATATTATCAAAATTTTGATGTTACTATACTTTTATGTTGACTTAGACACTTTTATTAAATGAATAATTTCATTATAAAAAAATAGAAATCATAAATTAATACAAAATATACGCAAATTAAATGGCATTTATTAAAAGAAGCCTATACCCAACAGTGAAATAAAATGGACGGATAATAATCATGACATGCTAAAACCAAGGAGTAGTAAGGAGCCAAGGAGCTTTGACGTTAATATTTCATATACATACAGGATTCCAGCCGCGCCCTTTCTGAATTGGAACAGCACACGCAACAAGAACTGCGACAAATGCAGGAAAGAATATCTGGTGAATATCTTGGATTTATTAGATAACAAGAGTTCTAAGAGATTAAAAAAAACATGCTTTTTAAAATCGGCTTTTATAAAGTATTAATCGAATTCATCGCTGAAAATTTATGTCTGAAACAAAAGCTTTAATTGGGGTCGGGAGCGAGACTGACACCGACGCCAGCTTATTTACTCGCGTCCGTATAAAAACGGAAGACCTTATTTCATTCATTAACACGTTAAGGACGCCGCAGTATTTCTTATTTAGCTTCATTGGATGGCAGCAAAAATCGTTCTTTGCTTTATCTGGCGGCGCTTTACAATGTTGTTTACTAAAACTTGAGTTTCTTTTTCCTGTTATTCGATTTTTAAGAAGCATGTACACTTGGTGCTGTAAATATAATGCTGAGTGTTGAAATATTAACCATTCGCATGTGAGCCATCGGTGGTACACACCGTCTTTCATTTTAATATAGTACAAGGTTATCTGGTCCAGGCGAGCTTGTTTCCGAAACTCTATGTCTAGGTGCGCCTATTTTGCATGACACTGGTTCAGGACGATTTTAGTTGTCCTAGCCCAGTTCCTCCAGGAAATCCACCACGCTTCAGTGTTGCTCCTGAGAGGGACCCCGGCGCGCCGAAGTGTTGTGCCCGCTATACTGTTAGCTCACTGTGCTCAAACAGCGCATTTCTGGCTGTCTCATCTTCTCATATGCATGATCTGCACAGAGATATTTCTGTAACATCTAAATGAAAAGATGTGTGTTAAAATAGCCGCATTCTGTTATAGCACCTGTGACCCTACGTATCTGTTGTTTTTTAAGGCGCAGAATACCCTTAAAAACTTTTGGATTGCCTCTAGGTAAAGCCTCCTTTTATTTTCAACATTGATGCGTTATAGCATCTTCAAACGTCTCTTGATGAATAAAGAAGTTTTTGCATGTAGTGTCAAATCTTGGAACTACTGGATCTCTTTCTATAATAACCCTGCTATAGATTATAAATAAACCACTATTGGTATGTATAACAACTGTTAATTTGTTTAATCTAACCATAAATTAATTTACAGAGCTACAAAACGAAGTGCAAAAATTAACAAATCAAGTAGAGATAGCTGAGAGCAGTGCAGATAAATGGAGGAATGAAATAGAGAAAATCAAAATTGAAAGTGAAAATGCAAAAGAAGATACGGAAAAGCAAAAACGTCAGGTATGTTAAAAAGCTACATAAGATAAATATATAATCCACAATCTTTCTGTGGGTAATGTTGTTGCTAGAAAAAAGTTTCTTAAAGTTTTTTTTTTTTTAGTTTTTAAGCAAAATCTCATCATTAAGTGAGCAGCTCGCGCTCAAAGAGAGTGAATTGGCAGAACTGAAGCAAATGCAAGTTGTCCCGACGCAGAACGGCTTGCAAACCTCAAACGAAAATCAACAACAAAAGGTCAGTCTTACTTTCAGTAGAAAAGACAATTTCACTTATCTTGTAACACATTCTAATACAAGTTTTATAGTATATTGCATTTCTTAGTAGATCTTTTTGCGTTCTTGTATACAATCTTAATAGAGACAAGCTTAGTTAATTATTCAAAATATTATAAAAGGACAAACAGTATTCACAATCTAGTCTTCACCTATATATATATATATATATAAAAACATTTGCGTTATAATAAACTCACTGTTACGTGGAATCGTTACCACAGCAGCTAGAATAAATAAATTAATAATGTTATAAAATAAATTAATGTTAATAAAATTAATGTTAAATAATGTGGTCTAACTAAATTACATAAAAAGTAATTTACTTTGTCTTCTAGTGGACTGCAGATGTGGTTGTTTATTATTTCTTGTGCAGCAACACTGTCGTTCAGTCTGAATAAAATCTACACAATATTATGTAGGTGGATGGTATAAAAATACAAAATAACTTTTTTTTTTCTATTTATTTAAGGGACTTTTGTGCCTCGGCACATGACAAAATAACTTTCCAACAGTTTTTTAAACATGAACTGACACTTAATAAATTGTGCGGGTTTTATTTCCGATTATTTAATTAATATATTTCTAACATATATTCATATTTATTGAAATAAAAATATGATAATTGAGAATTGTATGTGGCATAAAAAATACTATGATGGTAGTTTCAGATTAATTTGGTAACACACTTGAAAAACTTACATTTATATAGTTAATTAACATAAAACAATAGATCATTTGTTTATTGTAATAAAATGAAAAACTCACTTAATTATTGGATTTCCTTAGTATTATGTTTTGTAGAATATATCTAATATTCGCTGTTTATGGATTAATTTAAAATGAACGACAGTCACCTGTTTTTTTCCTATTCTGCGCGAGCGACAGTGCTGCCACACGAGAAATAATAAACACAAAGGTAAATTCTTAAGTATATAAAGTAAGTTTATTAGTCTTTTAAAAGACTAATAATGTTTTATAGTTAGACTAAATAGACCACAGTAAACATTATTTATTCATTGTGGCTGTTTTGGTAATGATTCCATGTTACACAAAATCACACATTCTTGAGTTTTTCTGGAGAAATTGTTTTATATTCTATCTATTTTGTTTACCTTTTTTTAAATATCTTATTAATAGTAGCAATAGAGGTAATGCAGTTAAAAAAGTTAGTAAATTGTACGTGATTGGCCGGTTTCTAAATAACTGGGAATATAATGAGGATTTCAAAAGTCTATGGAATAAGGCGACATTACCTTAAAATATGTTTGGTTTGAAGGCAGCGGAACTGGCTAAAGTAGAGAGTGTGGTGCAAGCATTGCGTGTGGAGCTTGAAGCCGCGCAGAAAGGCAACCGCGAACAGCGCGATCAACTGCAGCAACTTAACGACCAGCTACGCATTTACCAAGATAAGAACAATGTTAGTATACACCACATAATTAATGTACTATCTGAGACTAATAATTATACAGTAAAAGGCAATATATTATTCCAATTGAATACTTTTTTTTTGGTGACTCGGGGGAAAATCCTGCATATGACCATCACGGTCATTGTGAGGGCAGCGACCACGGTGTGTCAGACTCCTATTGACTGAAAACCTCCTGGGGTATCCTTCCAATCACTCCACCCGGGCCTGGGAATGCAAATTCTTCCAGAAGTCCGGACAGGGAATATCTGTTTAGGCTTAATATTTGAGAGGAGTGTAAACAGCCGACCTCTTCAACCTTTCTCACGAGTGGCGCGCAGTGTCTGGCGCGCCGCCTACCCTCTCATCCGATCAGCAGACCTCAACGGTCAGACGGGCAAGTCTACTGCCCGGCTGGTGTCACAGAGAGATGTCGCGCTCATTATGAGCGAACGAGTCGCTCCGGCGACGGTGTCTTGTCCGCCGAATGTCCAGGGTAGTTGTTTGCTCCCTGATCCTTTCGGTGGCCTCCTTCTGCCTAGCAGAAGACTGTGACCTCTCGCCAGGCCTCTTCACTTCCGACCATGGCTTTCACTACTGCCGGCAGCGAGAGATTTCAATTTAATACTGCTAGAGGTACAGTTGTCGACACTTTAAAATGTTGACCTGAGTTACTTAGCCAAGATTTTATCTATCAAAAAGTGACAAAATCGTATATTTATTCACACAAATATTATGAACACATAAAGTTAGTATGTAGGAGATATTTTTCGAAACTATCTGTGGAACTGCGAACGCATCTAGTAATATTAGTTTGGAAGCCTTTAAGAGAAGACTGAATAGGTATTTGTTGGGTGGACGCAGTCGATCATCGGACTCATATTCACTTCCCACCAGGTGTGATTCTGGTCAAGCGTTCAATTGTAGGTCATCAAAAAATAGTAGTATTTATCTAATATATAATATATCGTATTAATATATATTAAATAATAGTTTATCTAATACCTGAAAAACTTAATACAATTATAAGAATTGTTTTCATCGATTTAGTGTCTACTATTGGTGAGCATCTTGTGGCGTATTCAGTTTATATTTAAATCACAGTACTGATACTATACACAGAAAAGTTTAGTACATTTTGGAGTTTTCTTTTAGTAATTATTCATTAATTTTTGTATTGACTCTTACCGCTCAGGAGTTGCGAACTAAAAACTGGAAAGTAATGGAGGCGTTACAATCAGCCGAAAAGGCTCTCCAGATGAAATCGGCAAGTGCGTTGCCGGCCCAAGACTCGCTGCTCGTAAGTTCAAGTTTTGTACATTCAGTTGCCATTGACAATTTATTGTACTTACACGTGTAGACGGCGATATATCTTTGGCCGGCTTCGCTTGTATATTATATATAAATGTATTTGCTTTCACGCTCAACTCTTATTAATATGGGGACATTACAAAATCGTTATGTTGTGTCTTTATTGGCAGTATTATATTGTGAATGCAGTGGTTGAGTATTTTTGATGTTATACACGGTGTTTATTCTATTGCGTGACTGCCGCACAAGTTTCTTGTATCTG
Source organism: Automeris io (assembly GCA_036320925.1). Classification (NCBI taxonomy): domain Eukaryota; kingdom Metazoa; phylum Arthropoda; class Insecta; order Lepidoptera; family Saturniidae; genus Automeris; species Automeris io. The sequence continues at coordinate 4,895,590 of JAUDJH010000018.1, forward strand.
CGAGTACTAAAACCACAAGTACAAAACGCGAAATAAATATTTTGTTGACGAAAAACATGTACACGTTTTAGTGTTCACAACTCAAATATAGCTAAATCGATTTTTAAGTAAAATAAAGTTAAATGTGCCATGAACTGACGCTTGTGTCCATAGATAAAAATATTTTAATCAGTGTTTTCTATACTCACAGGTACAAGAAACATTAACTGCTGTCACTCCATTAAGTTAACCTTAAAATATATTTTAAATGAGTTTATTTGACGACGTAAATACAACTAATGAATTTTTTATGTCTGCTAATTGCGACCAAAAGTTACAAGACATACGTATTTATTATATAGCACTATTATTACTCGTGCAGATAAAGACTTGGTAATGGCGGCTAACTGCGCTTTTACAATCAACAGACACTTTGTCTAATTGAAGATTGGAAAATTAAAAACAGAAAAGATAAATAAACTAAAAATTAAAGATAAAATGTACAATAATATTACATTTTACGTGCTCGGACGATGTACTTTCACGTGTGTAGCTTTGTAATTGTTATCTTATAAACTTTTGTGACATTACTCGCACTCTTCACGGAAAAAAACTTCGATCGGTATGTTTTTTTTTTATTTCACCGCTGGATATAAGATTAACTGGTACATCAATATGTAGCAGACAATGTACCAACGGAGATATGTCTAAATCTAAATATATATAACTCAAAGGCGACTGACTGACTGACTGACATAGTGATCTATCAACGCACAGCCCAAACCACTGGGCGGATCGGGCTGAAATTTGGCATGCAGGTAAATGTTATGACGTAGGCATCCGCTAAGAAAGGATTTTGATGAATTCTACCCTCCAGGGGATAAAATGGGTGATGAAAGTTTGTATGAAACTTAGTCAATTTTAAACCGATTGGGCTGAGACTTTGCATGCATAAAGCTACTGTGACGTAGGCATCCGTTAAGAAAGGATTTTGATCAATTTTACCCCCAAGGGGATAAAATGGAGGATGAAAGTTTGTATAAATCTTCTTACATTTTCACTTCCACCGGACACACACGCACAGCCCAAATCACTGGACGTATCGGGCTGAAATTTGGCATGTAGGTGGGTGAAGTCTACTGTGCCATGACAATAAACAAGTTTCATGGGCAAACTCTCAAATTTGTGGGTATTGACTTGAAAGAACATTGCTTTTCTCAGGGACAGTTTTATGTTGCTTGCTCACGAGTAAGTTCACCCAATAGCTTGATAGTTTTAGCGCCTAATGACAGATTAGTTAAGAATATTGTATACAAAGAAGTTTTGTAGGCCCTAATTTTTTACACACGGTAAACAAATGTAAAGCCGCAAAAACTATACCTAATTAATAATAATACTTCTTAACGCGAGCGAAGCCGCGGGCAAAAGCTAGTTACTCAATAAAATAATAACATTTTTTAAAATTATATTCATAAATTACGTAAATTGTTCCATATCCCACTCTTTTAAGAGTTAATATGCACTTTCAGTTATTTTGTTTTTTTTTTAGCTATAAACTTTATCTAAGATTGAGTATTTATCCCAAAACCTCTTTTTTGAAGTTCCTGAAAAGTTGTATTTTCAAGTTACATTTATGTTCCACGAATGGTGCGATATGCTGTAAATGATGAATGATGATGAAACGTTTGTGAATGCGGGTGTATTAAAGTGATTGGGTTGCTTTTAAAAGGAAGCTGTTGCGAAAGCCCAAGAGACGCAATATAAGGAGGTCGCGGAAGTCCTTCGCGCCGTATGCCCTGCTGCCGCCCCTTCGGCTGCCGTGTTCGGCCGCGACTGGCTGCAGGCGTTCGCTGAAAATGTCAAAAAGCAACTACAGAAGACAGAAGTGGTACAAGAGAGAGTCAAAGTCGTCGAAGTCGCTGCGTCTCCCGCCGCCGAAGACAGATTAAACCAATTGAAGGAACAGAACGAGCATCTTCAAAGCCTTGTCGATAAATACAAGACTGTTATTGATGATACTGTGAGTCCATCCTGTTTTCTATCGCACACTTATATTGAAACTTACTGTTATTTTTTTTAATTTTTAGCAAAGTACCTAATGTTAAGGATGAGGTAGTTCCAAAAAATACCTCAACTGTCAATAAATTGGTTACTATTCGTCGATAGTTGTCGTTATCATGCCGGCCTGCTCAAGTCTCATGCCAAGTCTCGTTACACTTCTTTTTATTGAACGTTATTCCATAAGAGGAAAGGAATGTACTAACTATAACTTGTTCATATTACGAAGTCCCGCATTCCAGACAAAGAATTGGTTGGTTTTGTTTGGGAAACAATTATTTAATGTTTTATTTTGATGATGGTTTATTTTAATTGCGTTGTAGTATCTCAATCGATAAATATTTATTTTTACTAAATATGGAAATTTACTTCCAAAGAATTGTTATTAAGTGACTTTGTAAAACGAACGAGGTATAAAATATTCCACTAATTTGCTGATCACAGAAATGTTTACCGCTACCAGAACTCGAACACTTAACCACTTAACTTTTAGCCAATCTTACACTGATTTCTTAGGATTTTAAAACCCTCGGATTCGGCTTTGGTCGTAGATTGTGACGATAGCTATTTAATTTAGCCAGATATTGGCATATAATCGAATATTTGTTAAACGAAACTTGACTATCAAGTTAAATCAGTCAGTCTTAATTTGACGCTTGCAAGAAACCTTAAGTTTTGTTTAAAATTTCGGTCTATGTGAAAGTTTTACCCTATGTATATGTTTGTCGTCTGAAGCCTTCGGTCGAACACTACTGATTTAGTATAAATTTGCCAGGAGGGAGTGCTGTGCCGGCTGCAGCAGCACGTGACGTCGGAGGAGGAGCGGTGGGCGCTGCAGCTGTCTGAGAAGCAACGTGAGCTGGACGATCTGCGCCACAGGACGGTCCAGCAGGTATATCGCTACTACTCGCTTGTAAATTTCGTAATTAATTTAAACAGTGGTCACCCAGTAGTCGAAATTCAACCATAATTCATTTAAATTATAAGTTTTAACATTATTAAGGTTCTGTTGGCAAAGACTATTCTTCTATGATCACAGATTTTGCCAAGGCTACACTTTTAATTTGCCTATTTTCTTCAAACAAATTATATAAACCATAAATATCTATTTCATAATAATTATGGTTATGTTTGACATTCAGTAAGACTAGATACGTAATATTAAAAATGAACAATATAAATCTATTCTCAATTTGACCACAGACTAACCATAAACAAAAGAGTATAGATGCGTTTATGGATGTGTCAATTGCATGGTAGTGTGTGTAATTTTTTTACTGATTTAATGTATTTTTAGGCGTTATTTTTTTTAAATATGAGTATTCTGCACTCCTCTATATAAATTATAAGTGGGCCAAATTTCATACTCTGTCCGCGCAATTTTCGTGAAAAGGGGTACAAAATTTTTTATTCATGTATGTATTAATATATAGATATATATTAATACTGTCTACAAGCTATTCGGCGTGGCAATCGAACACGTTCAGTGGGCACGAATTCGTTAACAATGGTCTGAAGATCCACTGATCTTCTGATTCATTGAGCTGATGTCCTGTTTTCTGAGGAATCATGGTTAGGTTTTCAATCTATTCAAGAAGGGCACATGTTTGGAGAGCTTTAGAACGTCGGGAACGGCTTCAGTGTTTACAGAAAGTTCAACCCTATCAAGGCAGAACAATAATAGCTTGCCGTTTTGATACGAGACACCCAGACTGCCGAAAAGTACTGCGACTAAGTGATCGAACATATTGTTGCTCCACTCCGACAGCAAAAGGGGGACAACGTCGTTTTCACTCGGACCAATGCTCGTGCACATACCACAGACTAGGTGATGAACGTGTGCCGTGAGAGTGCTATCACTGTCTTAGATCTTGACATGTATCCTATCGAGCATACGTGACATTTGCTCTGCAAAATGGCGTTTGAAGAGTTGCTTAAAAATTATTATTATTTTTACACTGGTTCGACATAGTGACTACAGAGTACCTGATTGTAAGTACAGTATAGTCCAAAAACGAAAGCGACTATCAAAGGATGAAAATCCATTGATAGTTTACATCGTCATGTCGGCCCACATATACCGCGACTGAAGGTCTCTAGGTATATGAGCTACTGGATATACACAAGCTGATCCCGAAACGCGACAAGCCGAAACTGGTCACTATGACGGGCTTTACACCCGTACACCATGTACTGTGGTTGCGATCCAGACAGGCACCGATGCCCTACCACCTCGCTGCTGCTCGTTTAGCACCACCCAGGAGTCACGTGTAGGGAAACTAGGGTAAAGGCTACGGACGCGAGCAGCTTCGACTCCCAAACACACAGAACAAGATCTTTTCTTGTATATCTCTCAGGACCTTGGATCAGGATACTCTAGGTCACTCTAGATAGCCTGATTTTAAGCATTCAGACGCCGAAATGTTGCAGTTTCGTAATCAGTGCATTGGGAGGTCCTACTGATCACTGAATGCCTTCTATTATCCATTTTTATTATTTAAATTTGTATTTCACAACATTTCTTTGTTTTTTATTCTTTTTACTCAATTCTGTTCTTTATTAATAAACCTTTTTTTCATTTATCTATAATTTAATTTTAAATTACATACAAGCCTAAAATAATATTTCAAATCGTATAACATTGTTTATTTAAAAGATTGCAATTTTTTGTTAGGCATTAAAAGTCCACCTGAGTTTTAAGACTTCGTTGATGTGATTATAAAAATTTGGAATTATTTCTGTGTTTATTATATTGATAAAAATCTACAAAGTATTGCCTAAACGCACGCATGTTTTATGGTTATTATTTTTTTACGTAGGAACCTCTGGCGTTCGCATACTCCTGCATAGAAAAATCATTGCCTACCATCATGGAGGAGGTATAAGTTACAAAAAAGGTTTTATTTGCACTGTGTGTGCTTTTGTGCCGCTGTTAACGTACCATTGATACCATACTGCGAAGCTCGCCTGTTACATCGTATTATGTAACTCGGAACTATTTTAAATGTAGATCGCGAAAGGACCTTGTGACATTAACAACTGAATTTCTTTGTTGCTGTAAACTGACTGAAACGGATTCGATTTTGTAATATCTCAGGGATTTTCTGTGGTCTACATTGAAAGTTTGTTCAGTGTACTTGTTACCTTTGACTTATTGGGTCGTATGATTGCGTGTCGTTTCGTATTTCTTTTCTTTCACTTTTTTATATTGTGTTATGCGTTACTGCGTCTCCTGGTGCTGGATCACGCACTAAAGTAAATGTATTATATTTAATTTTGTTTATAATTGTTCAGATGCAGAAGAAAATAGACTCACTTCAAAGTGATCTTCAGCGAGCGACAGCAGCGAACCAAAATCACAGTTTTGCTGATGCAGAGAGGTTGACACAGGTCCTTGTTTTTTTTATTTTGATATAGTTAATAGTTTAAGACAATATATAACAATCAATTATTATAACTTGCAAGATATATGAATAGCTGAGACAATTTTAGTGTAGTCAAAACCGTTTATGGTGGTATTGTTTAAAACAATATACCGGTTATATTGACCATCAGCAAATATCCTGGTAAAAAAAATACTTTGTATCTTCCAAACATCGGTTTTAACGACTGTACGGTACTTCGATAGCTCCGTAACAGTGGCACGGGCTGCCTAAAGAGTTTCACTTACCACGACCACCAGTTCGCTAACTCCTCAGGGGCCCCTGCTTCTCCTTCAGGAAACGGATGTCTTGAAGGATCTTCCCTTAGCACACTGGTACACTTTGGAATCGGATGATGGATAAAATTGAATATTTATACCTTTTTATGTTGTTACTCGGCGGATTGGTCGAGCGAGTGCAAAATTCAATTGACAGCCCGTAGTGTTGCCAGAACTGTCGAAAGTTATCCGCACACATTCGAATACGGATCAACGACTATATACGAGTAGTCCCTTCGATGTCCTTATAACAGATTTTGACTGTATTTATATATATTTTTAAAGTGATTTTGAAGTGATTGACACATATAGTAATGCTAAATATTATATAAATATTTACAGGAAAGACTTATGATGGACTTGTCTAATAAACACATGGATGTGCACAACGGGCCCATGCAGGTTTGTTGCTTTTAAACAATTTAAGATAATAATATAATATCAGTAGTTTCGACTTATTGATCTGTATTTGTATTATTTTACAGACGGTATTGGAAGATAAATAGCAGTTACATATGCCAGTTCGGGGCGATGCCGTGTCGAAATGTAACTCTCAGTCGCGTAGTGCGCTTCGGTAACATTTGAGCTGCCTCCGCTTGTACGTCACTAACATTAACTAGGTACGACGTAAGAGACTCATTAGCGTTATATTTAAGCTGTGACTGAAACACATTAAATTTTATTAAGTCTCTCAATATGATTGTTTTGAATTAATGTGATTGATTTTTATTATTTACCACGTTTGATGCGTTCAATATCGGTAATAATTTATTCGTTAACGTCAATTGGACTCAGAAATTAATCAGTTTTAGTGTTTGAACATTATGATTTGGACATTAGTTAGTTTCGTGCCCTGGCGATATAATTTGATCACTATCCCTAATATATGTTTTCATATTGTAATCCTTGCATGCTATAAACGTAGTCACTTCTATGTCGCATGTTTATTTTTAATATTATATCTTTCACACAACCGCCCAATCTCACATACATAGTTGTGTCAGGGTTTACATTTTTTTTTTTGGTATCCCGGGGTAAAATCCTATATAAGACCATCAGGGCAGCGACCCCGGTGTGTCAGACTCCTACTGACTAAAAACCCCCGAGGTGTTCCTCTTAATCGCTCCGCCCGGGCCTAGGAAACCAAATTCATCCAGACGCCCGGGGAGCGAAAAGCCTTGTTGTTGAGGCAGCTTCTCTGGGTTTATATTCCGTCAGGATTTATTTACATAATGTGCATAGTTTCATTTTCCTGACTTATAAAAAAACAATGAAATTTGTGGGCTCTTTTTAAATCAATTTTAATGTATGAAGAAATTTCATTTTAATATTCACGTATAAATTATTTATAATATAACGGGTCATTCTATGTTACATAACTTCTTTGATGTGTAGAAACAAACGGACAGCATTAAAAACCTGAGTCATGGCATGGCATGTATGTGACTCATACCTTGCTTCCTAATTTAATTGATGGTTTTATAAAGTTTATAAGGATTTGTAATTATAAGTGTAATTGCATACGAAATCTGTCATAAGATAAAAAAAATGCTACATTGAACTGGCGTTAAGTGACATTGATTTTAGCGTTTGGTTGTTCCATACATAATCCAGTTCAAAATATTTTGACTGTATGATATTAATTTTAATGGCTTACGCAGAGTAATGTGATTTTTTTTTATCGGACTTTTAGATAATTATAGAGGACATACTTTTAAAGATGTCAGTTTAATCATTATTATTTTTGCATATAATGGCTTTTATTTGCCGAATTAATTATATTATTATCAATTTTAAGGAATGTTATTTAATCTTTAGAAGTATAATTATTTATAATTTACATTTAACCTAACGCATAATTATTTCTGTGCCTTAGGTTAATTGGAATGTAAAAAAACAGACGTCATACTTTCGAAATCACAATTATCAGTACGGAATAGGGAAATTGATACAAATCATATAGGCGTTATTTTTAAAATACACCAATACCTCGCTTTGCGTCAGGGTTACGTTCCAAAAAAACACGACGCAAAGTGAAAATAGATTTTCTATAGCAAACCATTCAATGATCGAAGATCGGTTCCTATTTTACGAAAATACTACCTTTTAAAAATAAAATTAAACAAAGTATTTTTTTTAAACAAATATAATATACAAAAAACGTATTCAATTAAACAAAATAAACCACAAATTCATTTAATTTATGAAAGTTAAAATTAATCACTGTCTGATGAGTCCATAGTGGCTGTTGTCGTAGGTCGGCTTTCTTTCACAAAAAATTGGTCCAATGTTTGTTGAACAGCTTTTTTTTTTTCAACGTAAGATAAATTTCCTTGGAACAATTGATATTCGTAGCTACCGCGGACACTTTTAAACTCCTACCGATGTCAGGATCGTTTTTAAAAAAAATCTCCATAGTTTCGTCAATCAAACACATCGCTTTAGAAATTTGTTTGGAGGCTAAATTTGTTCTTTGGGGATTTCTATTAAACTGTACAAAACTTTATATATGTAAATTTATTATTGTCTTTTTAAAAAAGCACAACACACTACATTACCTCACACTACATAATTAAACTGAACTCTAAAATAAGCAAAAGAAAGTGAAAATAAAATTGTATTAAATTTGCGTTGATTTTTAGTTAGAAAGGAAATCCACAAATTTTGATGGCAGGGCGCAATTAAAAACAAAGGTGTTGCCATATTAGGAAAAACAATTAAAGACTCGAATCCAAAACAACGCAACTTCGAAAATCCAACGACGCATAGTGAAAATCAGTAAAAATTAAGCAGCGACGCAACTTCGAAAAAAACGCAAAACGAAACGACGCAAAGCGAGGTATTGGTGTAGATATTTATTTGTATACGTATCTTGTTGTCAACTTTAGAAATTTCATACGCAGCAAGGCTTATTCAAATTGTGATTAAATAGAAGAATAATTCTTTTCTCAAAATATCCTATTTATCTGTAAAAGTTTTGAATTCATTATAATTTATTCATTTTAATTTAACCAATAATTTATTTTTTGCTATTGTTATTAATTGCATTATAAATAATTACTTTAAAAATTATAAATAACGACGAATTCTAATTTAAAACCTTTTTTGAGTATATCTAAAATGAATTCTATATAGTTTAATGCCTTGCGCGTAACCAAAATCAATTAAAGATATCGCAACAAATTAATGTTACTAGTTAAATTACTGTGTTCGTAAAGTTATCACCATCTAAATTTAAATGAAAAATGTTAAAATGATGTTTTTTCTACATTATTAGTTGCACACACGTTTAAAAATTATTGTCAACGAAATATTTTTATTATTGAATTAATGCTTATGTTTTTTTTGTCGAAGAGAAATATCGTGTCAAACGTCCTGATGAATATAATTTTAGGTGTTTAGTTGTAACTATTGTATTGTCTAATTTTATAATACGTAAGCATCTTTGTATCATAGTAAATAAAGACATTATCAATAAAATAATTCTTAATAAAAGGTTTTTTCATTATATTTTACATCATTTTATTGGATACAATATTAAGGGTGGCTTGCACCAACCATTTATATCTAGTTTAAACTTGTATAAAGAGATATTTAATTAAAGTCATTTTGACCTCTATGTTGATTTAAATTGAACAATGTTTCCGTGGTAGACCATAAGTACAGTTTAACGCTAAATTGCGTTTCATATAAATAAACTACATCCATACAAAAAAAAAGAGGTTATTAGGTAGGACATCTGCTATCTAAAAAAAATCAGATCGTTATCTCCCGTTTAGTTCCAGTGTCCACGAAAATTCAGAGTCGGACCGCTGAGCGCCTTGCTGTTGTCCTATCAGTCATTAAACAGTTGTTATCTGGTGGTTATATACAAAAGTTCGTATCCTACCACAGCTTGCCTGCACATGATTTTGTTAGTGCTATATATATAGCAGCTGATGCATGAAAAGTCCTATGCTTTCAAAGTACCTAGTACATTATTATAGATGGCTTTCTTGTTAAAGGCTAGCGGCACTGGTAACTAGGCTTGCATATAAATATCGATATTTTCAATTCAATATATCGATATGTTTGGGTGATATATTTTGTAATGATATATCGATAGAAAATATCCAGTATCGAAAAATGTATCGAAAACTATATTTTTTAAATTCTTATGGCTTGAAGTCGCTGAAATCTGAAACTGTAGAAGTTAGGAATGATCGAAAAAAAAGAACTATATTGTCTATGACTGTTGAGTATTATGTTTTGTTACGTTGCACGCATTGACATCTGAATTTGTTGCATGTATAATATTTGCTGCCATTTATTTATTTATTATTGTTTGATATCTTAAATAGCTCTTAAAGTTAGAAGATAGCCTTTAGTTCTTGATATTTTTGTAATTTTGTCTAATAAAAAGGAATAATGGTAAAATACTTCCGTGTTTATTGAGATTTATCGATATATCGATACTTTTCCTTCGATATATTGACGCTAATATCGATATTTTAATAAATATCGATATAACGATAGTTTTTTTTTCATTTTCGACATCCCTACTGGTAACTGTAACTAGAGATGCTGCTGTATCCAGATGATGTCGATACACACTAACATAATATTAAATAATTTATGATGTTATACTGTAACAGGGTAGGTGCCTGAAGGGCCTAGCTCATTAAAAAAAAACAACCAAAGCCTGTTACATAAAATTTATTTTAAAAAAATAGGAGATAAAATTAATGCGACTCGCGAAAAGATGTGAGCGGTGGATTCGGGTGTGCTTGTTGTTCTTCTTGGCTTTAAAAAGGAACAGAGGACTTAACGAAGGAATCGGCGACTCAGGCGACCCCTAGGTTGGTACGGTCGCAGGTCGGCGACCCTGGGACGAACGCGGCGAGACACGCCGAGGCTCGCAGTCCTCGAGGCTGGGGCGACAACCAGTGTCCGCTCCCAGGCTCCCGCAAGCACGGAGGGTTCCTTTAAGGGAACGTGGAAAAACCTGAAATCGCCGGGAAAAAAAGGATATACAGTACAGGCAGGATAGAAGGGTGGCGGCGCGGTGGACAGGAACAGCCTCTAAAAAGAGACTTGACCTAGGTCATGGTCTGTCCACAACTGTCTTCCGGCGAGCGTGTTCCTTCCATCCTATGATATGGGATCTTTTAAACGTAGCGTGAAGAGATATTTGTGCAGGCTGACATGATGGCTGCGACTACCGATGGGTTTTGTGTTACCTTTCGATAGTCGTTGGCGTTTTTTGGACTGCACCATGCTTACCATCAGGTATGGTGCAGTCACTGTGTCGAGTCGGTATAAAAAAAATAAATAAAAATAAAAAATTGTAAAGATTCATAATGTTTTATTCTTTATTATATTTATTGAAATATCAATATCGGCATGGATAAATCAAAAGAATAATATCGATATATCGATTAAATCTCAATAAACACGAAAGTATTTTACCAGTATTCCTTTTTATTAGACAAAATTACAAAAATATCAAGAATTAAAAAGCTATCTTCTAACTTTAAGACCTATTTAAGATATAAAACAAAAATAAATAAAAAAGATGTATGTGCGATTCACACACGATAGAAGTGAAACTTCAGTAAATCAACACAAAAGAATGAGATGAATATAGTATATAACAAGGGTAGGATAATTACAAAATTTATTTGTTTAAAAATGAGAGTATTTTGATTAATTTAATAAAATATTTTATATTTTATTTGACATATGTTACATAATTTATTGGTGTTTATTAACACTTATATTTGAACACCTATCTTGATTGTTCTAGAATAATTGTTTTTACGCGTACGAAACTCACGACTACGTACTGGTTATTTTGTAATTTTATTTTCATTTTTTTTGCGTCAATATTCACGCCACATTTTGTTTTTGGCATCTTATAAAATTTATTATTTAGCACAACAAGATATAAAAATACTCACAACATTGTTAAATATTAACACACCACACTGCTTCTTACTAAAAAGCTGTAATACGCACAAACACACCGACATTTGCTCTCTCGCTCTGGCTCACTAATTTTTGTATTTGTGTTTCTTACCTGTCGTTATCCGTTGCATCCGGTTTGAAATCAGAACGATTCTATAGAAGTTTCACATCAATAAATAAATAAATGTCGGCAAATAATATACATGCAACAAATTCAGATGTCATTGCATGCAACGTAACAGAACGTAGTATTCAACAGTCATAGACAATATAGTTTTATTTTTCGTTCATTCCTATCTTCTACAGTTTCCGATTTCATGCGACTTCAGTGCCATAAGAATTAAAAAAATATCGTTTTCGATACAACTTTCGATGTTGGATAGTTTCAATCGATATATCGTTTCAATATATATCGCCTAAAAATATCGATATATTGAATTGTAAATATCAATGTTTATTCGACAAGCCTACTGCAGAGTAGAGCGGCTGCTCAAGGAAATAGTTGAAATAAAAATTGTAAACAATAAATTTAATATGTCTGAAGCAGCTGTAAAAAATGTTGACAATGCTTGTGAAACAGCCGAAGAATTTACCAGACTTTTTTACAAACAAGTGGATAATAGTCGACATTTAACATCAAAACTATACCTCGATACTGGTCTATTAGTGTGGAATGGAAATGGTATTAATGGATGTGATAAGATTCAAAAGTTTTTAATGGATCTACCTGCTAGCAATCACGTTTTGAAAACTCTTGATGCCCAGCCTATTTCGGAGAATATTGTTTCAAATAAATTGACGTATCTTATTCAAGCTTGTGGAGATGTTACCTACCAGAATGATGATGCAAAGAAACCATTTCAACAAACGTTTCTCATCGTAGCAGTAGATGGTAAATGGAAGATTGCATCTGATTGCTTCAGATTACAAGTTCCTTACAGTTGAAGATACTTGTAAATATAGTTTAAAATAAAAAGACAACTTGTGTGTGTATGAATCTACTATATTTTATTTAAATAACCTGCAAGCCAAGAACTATCCATTTATCAAGTCTCTGAAAAAGATTAATTATATTTTATCAAATAAATGTCTGCTAATGATAGAATATTACTCATATTTTTTTAAAACTTTTATAATACTAAATACTACTTTTTTTTATTTCTCAGCATTCATGTCTGTATATTGAAGGTGTGTTATCTTTAGTCACACAAGCTAACTATTTAGTAACCTCAATTTAATAATAAAGAGGTTTTTTTCACGACATAATTTCACTTATTCTTTAATAAATTGTAAATTCTATCATTAACATCTTGTAAAATTAATGATTTGCATAGCACTATAATAAATAAGTCTAGTATAACCAAATTATACAATTAAAATATATTGAAATTAAATATGATTATTCTTATAACTACAGTAAATTTTACACTTTTCATGTTTTGCTCTTCAGATTTGGTATTGAATATAACGAAATTAACAACAATAATAACATAATTATTTCAATATGATATTGAATGTAAAAATAAATTCAAAGTTATGAAATATAAAATAAAGTTCAATTCAACTATATTTGTTATAATTGTGTAACTAATATGTGTAATTTATAAATTAAACCAAATTATAAAATAAATGAACTGTTATAACAAACTTAAAAACTGTTTTTTAAAACATTGTTTTAATATTTAGAATTTTGAATATTGTCCAAGAAAGGTGTCACAATTTGGGCAATAATGATCAACTCTTTTGAATGTAGGCACTATGTATGGGATTGCAGCAAGACAACACATCATACACCAACTGTAAAGAAAATTGTTCCAGCTTAATTAAATATATCAACAATATAACTATTTTTATATATTTAAAATCAAATTACTTAAATTGTCTGGTGGAGATGAAATTGAAGATAGGACACACTTTCATATAAAATATTTTCTCATTATGCTTGAAAATACCCCATGACATTGAAGTGAAAAAAATAAATAAATTAGAAAACACTGTCTTGTGAAATGACTCTTTAATGGTTGCCTTTATTCATTCTTGCCTTTGGAAGTCATAATACTAAAACTAGTTGTAAATTCAGAAATATGTAAGATAATAGAGAATACTGAAATCATAGCAACTACTTTGTTGAACTGAGCATTTTATGCAACATCAGTGTTTTATGACAAGCTATTAAGTCTGTGACTATTGTTTGAAGCCAACCTGAATATGTCAACAATATTTCAAACACAAACTTAAGTTCTTATTATAATTTAAATTGTGAAATACTATCTGAAAAATGTTGTTCCATTACAACTTTATTTGTGTTGGTAAATATATAAAACATTCCCAAAGAATTTTTAAACATATAAAACAAAAGGAAATTCAAAGAGTTCAAATGGAATTGCTTATTTCAGAAGTATACAATTTTGAGGCAGCCAGAGCAATTCAATAGTTTGCTAAAATAAATGATTTTCACAATATTACTTTTCTTAACCACATAATATATTTTGTCATTCAATCATTATAGCTTTTCAATTATTTATGCATTATTTCCTCTTCTTAAATGGGGATATATGATCTTTCAATTTGACAGATTATAAATTACTGTGAGAATATTTTTATTTTCGTGCTTTTATTTTAGCACTTAACTTGTTAAAGATATATTTTATGAATTATGATTATGATCCTCATAACAGGTCAACTAGCAATAAAATCTATAGTTGAAATAAAATAATGACATTAAATGTCAAATTTTTCATGAAAGGTACATTTTCAGCAATTTAAGCCCCTATATAGGTTCTAGATAACTGCCGATGTGAAAGTGGAGATGGTAAAAGTGCGGTTTTAACATCTCCAAAAACACCTATAGTTCTGATGTTGATAATTTAAATCTCCATTTAGGAAATAAATTGCAGCCTCCTATTTCAAACAATATGCTAATAATATTTGCTAATACTTACAAAGTTGATCCACAAATAAAACCAGCCAACAAGTGGGTTTTTTTTGTGGCCACATACTTAATTTTTGTAAGAATTCTTTCTTCACATCTAGGACAATTCACAAATATTGGGTCATTCTTCAGTGAAGGTTGGATAATTATCGTTTGATGAATCACCGGTTGATTTGTTATGGGTACATCCCTAACAGTGTATGGAGGTGGAAGATCGCAATTTCGATTCACAATTTCGGCTTGATTTAGTTCCCTGACAATTATATTCACCCCAGACTGTGCTGGATTCACTCCCCCATTATTGTTCATTTTATATTTATTATTTTAATAGCTAAAACTTTTTCAACTCAGATCATATTGATTACAATTTAAAACCTCTAGAATGTGTTTTTATCATCCAACCATTGTAGCTGATATCTTATCAGATAACTCTCACAGCTGATAATGTTATTTACAATGTAATATACTTATTTGTTCAAAGAAATAAATAATCAGATATTTAGATTATCAAAGCCTTTATTTTTTTCCTAACCATATAAAATACTAGGACTTAAATATAAACAAATGGGCGCAACAAATTCTCGAACAAAAGAATTTGCCATAATACAGTTTTAAAATCACATATTATACATAATTATCTAAAACAAATATCTACAAATACAATTAAACATTATTTTATCAATGCAATATTATTTATAATGGTCGTATATTAGGTCGAGATGAAAGCAGTAGCGTGCATTTTATATGAGCTTAATATTACTAACAGCCTATTTAATTTTTGGTTATTAATAATAATTATTATAAAATTAATAACAGAAAATAAAATGTACATATATTTTATATCAACAAGCTAGCGTACTTCTGTATGAAATTATAAAGAACTTACATAGCTTATAGTATGGTTTTCCTCAATGCCTGTTTTCTATTGTTTGAAGTCCTATGCACGCAACTGTTCGGAAAAGTTTGGAGAATTATCACTTGTAGTAATATTAAGAAAAATTCTGTTCATTATGAATAAGTAAAAGTTAAGACTGGTACAATTTACAAACTGAAAACCTATGATAGCTTATAATACAAGTAAATTTCTGTTACATTATATAAATAAATATTTTCAAGACAATGTGTTTATATTTTTTGTCTATTTAGTTCAGTCATCCTGTACGAGAAAACATATTTATCCTATTTTTAACATTTTCATGTAAAAAATATTTAATACTTTGACGACAATGGATTTATATTTGCCAGCTGCACTGGCATATATTTTTTTAAATATATTTATTTCATAATTTTACAGACACTATCTTTTTTGGTTCATCTGATGCAGTGTGGTGGTGCAGTCAGAATAAAAAAAAAACTGAATGATTGCTATAACAGTTTCATTTTAATACAGAAATTCAAAAGTAAACAAAGTGTTGCCTGAAAAGGATATACAACTTTGCTTCAACTTGGAAGAACTGTATTTTAGAAGTCTCTAATAATTATTACTATATCACTTTTAATATATTCATAAAATGTAGCCTCCTAGACGCTGTAAAAGAAATTACAAGATATACCACTATTATTAATATATTGTCATATAGTATCTTTGTTATTAAGCGGAGGGTTACCAGGAAACAATTTAAACACATTGTTTTGGAAATAAATGAAATAATAAATTATTATATTATGAATTCATAAGAGTTGTATATGTTGCTAAACGCTATAGAGTTTTACTTTATTTATAAGTGTCTTGGAGAAAAATGTACATGTATTTGAATAACGTTAGATTAAATTTCCTTTATCAATAAATTTTAATTTACTTTGTAATAACTCTACTATTTAAGATGGAAATTAAATTTGAGCACAGCGATTGCCAATACTTATACATTTTATCTCAAGCAAATATCTGATTTTATAGCTTTGATTTTGCTTCGACTTTACTCAAAACGCAAAAGTTATACCCCACACATCTTTAGCCATTTAGCAAAATGAGGGGGGCTGGGAGGAGTTAATGCATCCGCCGTACACCCTGACCTTACACCTTCAGATTTCCACCTGTTTCGGTCTCTTCAGAATTCTTTAGGCAGTTTCAAGTTAACATCAATAGAGGTCTGTCAAAACTAAATGTCACGTTTTTTTATCAGAAGTCCCAAAATCTCTACAGCAACGAGATCTTATCCTTACCTACACGATGGCAGAAAGTCATTGAACAAAATGGCACATATTAAGGGTTGAAAGGCTATTTGGCCTATGTGAAATGTTTTGGTTATTTAGAACAATATATATTTTGGAATTGGTGAAAAACGTTGATTCCAAAAATGTGTATTACAGAATGTCGCCAAAAGTCACTTAAAGCAAATAACCTTTTAACTCTCAATATATACTGTAATTAAAGATAAAAAAAATGTCTTGAGTTTTCATGTAAAAATGTGAAGAAACTTTTCCCCAACCTATTATGTTTAGTTTTATGTCAAAAGCAAACTTATTTCATGAGTAAAGTCAAAGTAGAATCTATAAATTTTAGCCTAAGAATTCCAATCAAGAACAAGACCATCTAGATGCAGTTTTGTGTAACATTACAAGGTGAAGATAGGTGTATAAATATTACTTTATTGACATTATAAAAATAAATAACTGTATAAATTTATAATAGTTTCAAAAGCTTGCATAGTGAACTGTAACAAGCAACTGCTACACATTGTGGTTTTACATTACCAATAATTGATCACACTAAAGTACTTTTTTTCTAGCAAATAATACACCAAAAATGTATTATTTATTAAAAATCAATAAACACAATATTTGGATCATACAAAATTTGTTTAATAAAATATACTTTACCTGCTCTATGGTACCAGCCTCAATGAACTATCCTCTAGTACAATTTTATTCTTAGTTCGCATACAGTACATAAATATTAAATATAGATTATAAAAGTATGTAAAAACAATTCAAAACTTGTTTTGCAATTAACATTTACTACTTTTTCCAATAAATGTGTTGCAGTTAGGACAGTAGTGCTCAGCATCTTTGAATGTATCAAAGCAATACGGCACAAGACCCAGACAGCAAAGTGAGCATACCCTGAAATAAAAAAAAAACATATAATCAATCAGAATATAAAGCATTGTGAAGCAGTAACTGATATCTATATATTTCTGTCACAAATAAAACCATTCCCTCTGTAAATTATTATTTTACATAGAAGGTAGTCTATATGCACATTTTAGCCGAGTCTGTTTGTTTTGTGTTTTTTTGTAGGTAAATGTTGATAGCATATTCATATTGTGCCAATTCAATTTATGATAACTGCTCAAAAAGTTTTATGAAGCTATTCACTGATGACCATATTCCAAATAGTCATATGCTGGCTAGGCTGTTAATTTAAGATGATTCACTACAAGCAGCTTATCTTAATTATTTTCTCTAAAGGAAAACATTCTAAAGGACTATCACTAACTTGAATTTACTAACATAATACCTTTACAGTAATTGAAATAATACCACCAAAACATAGTCACACATACAGGAACTGTAAGAAAGGATGATTCTCTTGTTATCTTCAGGGTGCAAATATATTAATTTCATACATTTTGCACTTTTTCACTAAAGTAATTGCAGATTCCTAGCTACTTTTTCTAAACATTTTGAACAGTTTTCATGTCATGGGGAAAAATACATTCGTAAATAGCCTATTGGATAAGGGTTAATACTATAAAGGACCTACACTAATAAGGTATCTAAGTACCAGAAATGTCAATAACCACAATAAATAAATAATAATAATATTTGTATGGGAATAAAGTTATTAATTGCTATGTCACTTCCTTAACAGGTAATAAAAATAACTATAGGGAAAAAAATAATAGTCAAAATGATTTAATTGAAAGATGAAAATAAATTAGTTAATTAAGTAGGATGTCCTATATTTGTTTTTTCATTGAAAACTAATATTGAAATAGATAACTTGTTCCTATTTTAGGAATTGATATCCGAGACTAAGGTTGTATATTGCATTTCACACTGCCTTTGTTTCAAATCTGTGAAAATATGAATCTAAGAGCTTGCTACAATTACAAAAGAACATTTCTAGATAGTTTATACTCAGTTTAAGTATTGCTCATATGTATTCAGAAAATAATAATAAAACTATTTTGGTTTGACAATATTCAGATCTGAACTGGAGATTAATGGATGACTGATGTAGTGCATAAGCTAATAGTACTAGTTACACATAGTTCTACAGCTACTTTGGAATGTGTTTTCTCAGATTTGGAACAGATGTACCAACATCTTTTTCTATTGGGCCTACTGCTCATATTTAAAACTTTACAATTATGGTAATTTTACTTACATTGTTATAACACAAATTGATCCTGCAACTAAATGTGTATGCCAAGCAGTGGTGTATGTGACCCTTGTTGTCACAACTTTATTGCAGTTGAAACATGTTATTGTCGTGGGTTCTGTGCCCACGGCTGCGGGAAGCATTATGCCTATGGGTACGCCTGGGGGAGGAGGAGGCATAGCACTGGCTTGTGGTTGCGTAGTGGTAATTGGGATTGTTGTTGTCGTAGCAGGATATGGGTATACTCCTGACGGAGTAAATTGTTTAGGCATTTGAGAAGGGCAGACCCCAGGCGCACCAGGGCCGCTACCGGGTGCAACAAATCCGTATGGTGCATGGCCCACTACTGCAGAATACGGAGGTGGTAGATCTTCTGGAGCCGACGGTGTAGAAGTAGGTTGATTAACACTGGCCATAACAATGTAGTTCTTTATTTTCAACTCAATATTCAGCACTGCACAATTATCTTGAGACTACTTGAAATTTTGAAGGATGTATAAGTTAACTTGATTGATTCTCAAAAATATTATCAGAAGTTATGATAAAACTTGACATTTTATTTAATGACGTCATGTGATCATTAAAAAACAAAAGAACGCAGTTTTGTCAGAAGCTAGAGATGTATTAATCGAGTACAATCAACAAGTCGATTTATCGACAAAATTAATTTTATTTACCAATACCGATTTACTAAATACTTTAAACTATGTATTAATAAATATATTCTAAGCCAAACTGATCCTACATGTGTAATACATAGGTTATATGTAGATAATATTATTATAATGTATTGAAATTGTAACAAAAGTTTTGTAAAAAATCTGTGATTAAAGTCATTGTCCTTTTTTGAAGTAAAAAAATATAAGAAATTCGGAAATAATGAATAGAGGTGTATTACCTGTTATACAAGGTAAACAATATCATCGGCCTTGAATGTCATACATCGAATTCGGTATAACTACTTATTAAGATTGATATATTTATAACCAAAATCGATTTTTGACAAAAACTTACAATATTAAATCAAATTCGTTTAAATATTTTATATTTAAACGAACAAGCATAATATACATCAACACACACTTAAATATATATATATATATATTTTTATTTTCAGGACCATACCAATACTCATTTTCTATAGCCACGGTCATTCAAAATTAATTTCCAAGTCATAAAAATTAGTGTCATTAAAGAGTTATTATGCATGTAATAGACCAGTGATAGACTCAGTAGGTAGTCTATTTCGCTGTTTTGTTTTCATAAGATTAATATGCGAAAGTATGCGTTCGACGTTGGTGGATGAATATGGCGGTAATAAAATATTAAAGATAAAATGAAACATTTTATCTTTAATATTTTATCATAGCCACGCTTTAATAAGCTTACTTCATCCGAAAACAGTTTTACATCATCAAGAAATGTTTTGGTCTATTCACTACAATGCGTCACTCAGGATTTATTACTTTCCTGGACATCATTGCTCTGAAATATATTGAGAGCCTGGAGAGGCTACTAATACGAACGCAGTTTTGCCACGTCATTAATATCCACAACATTTCTAGGATTTTTAAAATCAACATTTTTGATTAGATTGCTAGTTAAATATATTGCACGCCAACTGAGGAATATAAAATCGGTAAAAAAAATCTGAATAATTTTCATAAATTGTTTGAAATCGTGGAAAAATCATTGCATTTTGGTGCTTCGGTAAAACTGAGCTCATATCAGTAAAAATACTGAAAAATCGGTAGGTTCTAGACCACTGCACAACGTGCCGTACGTTTCATTTCATTTCACGCGTAGGTTTTTCATAGTGCCATTTCAGTCACAACGATTTTGTTGTACATTATCCTTTAAAGCAGGGGTCGGCAACTAGCAGCCCGCTGGCCGCATGCGGCCCGCGTAAGTAAGAGCCGTTCCACAGAACGTCGCACCCCAGACAATAAATTAAAGACTTATATAAATAAGTTTCTATTTCATTGTTTTGTGTGCGAGGAAGCCGGAAGTTTATATAGAAATTCAATAACAATGAATGAACTTTATAAAGAATATATTATTGTTTTTTCGAAAATTTACTCCCGGGGTTTAAAATGCGTATTTTTATGATTCTTACGAATTCAGTCATTTTTAACCTTAATTTTAGATCCATGAAAATTAGAATGTAGGTTGACAATTACAAATAAAAAAATACATGTTTTTTTGGTATCCTCGGTAAAATGGGCATTTGAAGTTTGTGGACTTTATTTTTTATTAGGATTACCATAGGATTCTTTGATATACCTATATTATGTATTTTTATTTACATGTCTTTTTATTTTCGATATGTCCTACGTTGATGGCCTGGGAAAGACCTTCACAACAAAACCGGGCTTGGTGGACGAACGCAGAGGGCGTTCAGCCAGCAATTTACATGTCACCTGTGGGTACTTATAGGGTTAAAGTTTACTCTAATACCAACTTTGTTAAAACGATTCAATAAGAAAATAAAGGTCTACTGGAGTAAAAGAACCCATATGCGGGATTTTATTACAATAAATAAATTCATAAAAATCTTAACTCTGATAGATATATTATTATACAACTTCTTTTATAACGAATTATAAATGCAAACGGAGCTGCGACCAACAGCTTGTAATGAAACATGAAACTTCGTGAATTTTCAGAAAAGTCCTAAAATTAATGCAAGTCCGTTTTTTAAAGTTCAACTTTTCAAATATCCCCTAAATGCTTTAAAATAAGGGTAATCCTGTTTTACAGTAACTTATATAACTATCGTTTCCCTATTATATCAACCCTTTATCCCTTTGGATTACAACTTTTAGGATACCGTGTAGGTGTAGGTATATCTAGTTATTCTTTATCGAATCCCAGGGGTTCACGGTGATCTAGTGGTCTAAGAGCTGGCAACATAAAAAAGGTGATTATCGTTACATGGCTATTTTTTAAATATGAGCACCCTTTTAAGTAGCCAAGTTCAAAAAGTCTTGTCTGCCAGCGCTATCCCGTGGATGAAAGCGGGGGCGGCCGGTCAAAAAGGTCAAATTTCGAGATAAAAAATATAATAAGTTACACGGCTAATTATTATAAAAACAGATTATATTTATTGTTAAGAAAAGCGAATAATTGTTGGCAGACAATTTGCTAGTGGATAAAATGCCGGCAGACAGCGCGAAAAAATTTATGAAAAAAAAAAAATCATGCGATACATGCAGAGATGGGCAAAATGTAATCTGATTAATAATCAACGATTACAAAATGTAGTGGTAATTTTAATTTTCTTGCTCTGTAATCATGATTAAATCCATTTAAAACATTAAGAAATCATAAATGTGTATACAATCTGGGATTCTGTTGTGTATTCATAAATGAGCAAAACGCAGTCTTATTAATGGTAAAAAACGTAAAATGTAATCGTTAATCATTTTCATTAATCTGATTACCTTTTGCCCATCTATGGATACATGGATGCCGATTAATCGGCTATATCATTTACACATTAAAAATATCACCTTTTTATATATCACGATAATCACCTTTTTTATGTTGCCATCTCTCAGTCTATAGCCCAGATGAACTTGTTAAACTTGCATATCTATATAATGATTCCGGGCATCGTGTGCGCAATAGAACTTGTATTTGTACTAACTTATTCAATTCATCAACCAATGAATATCAATATGAGAAACAAATGGGCTTATGTAGTTCCGAAATGTTTGAAAAGAAAACGCTAGGTACTTAATTTTAAAATATTTTCAAAAATATATATTAGTCGTTTTTTTATATACATAAGCTGAATCGATACAATTTTGTTTGGGAGTGCCAGAAGAAAGTTAGTAGCTGTTTTTTTTTTTTATTTACTTTTCAACCTATAGTTGAAAAAGACACTCTTGATATGGTTCTCAATATATCTGTGTCTAGATTGTGTCTAAATAATCTATATAACTATGTCTAGTTTGTGTGTTAAATTTATCTTCAGTAAAAGACGATGGAAAGTGGAATTATTTAACGGTTACTAGTTAATTAGCAGTTGCATGCAAAGCAAAACTGCCAGATAAACTGCCAGGAAGATTACATTTCAACGTACGCTCAACATTTAAATACCCTTTATTTATATTTAGAAATTAGGTTTGAAGATACTTTGTCAATGGATAATCAACCCATATGATGACATTGAAGAAACAGATGTCATACTACAAGAGGAACTCGTCGAAATAAGGAGTAACGAAGAACTAAAAGTATAATTTAGAAACAGATATCAGCTATTCCGGCTTCAAAAATATATAACCTGTTACTTATCCCTTAATATGAAATACCGCGAGAAACTTTTAAATGGTTTTTCCGTCTTCATACTTAGTGGAAAGAGGTTTCAGAGCAGTTGCCAATATTCTAACAAAAAAATAAACTGTTCGTCACTAACTGAGGATATTTGAGATAAAACCGATTAAATTGATGTTCAATATTTAAAATTTATTATGAAAACATAAGTGACATCTCTTTCACTAAAAGCCAATAAAATAATGTATATATGTAATACATTTTAATTTGGTTTTATCAATTGGAATTTAGGTAAAAAAAATATTAAACTTAAGGTTTATTTTAACTTGAGTATAGTCAGAATCAGTCACATTTTAAGGTCATGAATTTGCAAAATATAATATTAACTTAACAAGGGGTCTACTCAAAACTAAAAACCACGACGAGGAGTCTCTGAGATAAATATGTTTGGGACCATATAATTTAAAAGTTACACATTACATTATATACATTTACAATTTTAATATGTAATTGTACTTTATACCTAAGCGATCACTTGATCGTTGGTATATACAAATATTTATACAAAATATTAATATTTGTTCCGTATATGTTCCTACCATACTTCTTATACGTGTCATTTCATAAATTGTGATCAAAATTTTGTGAGCAATTCACACGGTCGCCAAACTTTTTGTCTTAGTACAATTGTTTCACAATATACGGTATTTGATATCGCAGTGCATGCCAGGTAATAGTTAGTATTGTATAACGATTATTAAAACATGGAACTGCGCGAACAATATTTACAGGCGTTCATAGCACGTGGTTACCGGCATTTAGGCACCGATTGACTTATGTAATAAAATTAGTTAATAAAAAATGCTAAAATTATTGCTTGAAATGTTAAGCTCTGAAAGGTTAAATAACAATTTTGCAGGAGTGGTGGCTTGTGTTGGGTAACAGTTTCTCAGACTGCGGTGGTCAAATGGATAGTAGTGGATTGTACGCTCTGACACGACGCGTGCGCATTTAAACTCAGCGCCTACCTTTTACTTTACCCTAGTTTTGTGTACCTTAAAATATTACGCAAACACTGTTCTGAATTGGTAATAAGATCTTTTAATATTTAAAACAGAAATTTTAGTGTTTCCTAAGTGTTGCCAAAAATATTTTTCATTGTGCCTTTAGGAGTATTTAGAATAACAATAATTATGCATTTAGAATTTGTGGGTTGTCTAGTGTTGACACTTCTCACTTCACTGATGCTATGGAAAGGGTCATTACGGTATAGTTTTAAAGTATAAGGCTCAGTAATATATTACCTTTAAAATATGTTAAGCGAATTTGTTGATATATCTATGTCGCAGTAACATAGGAATCCGAATAGTGACATTTATCTCGGAAGATAGTACATAAATATTACTTATACAAATACAAACATAAATACATCATTAAGTAAGTGCCTACTGAGACACAAAACACCAAAATTTATATAAATGTAGCTATACAATTTTCATTAGCATAGGAGTTGAGATAGGATAGAGTTTAGTAGGATAAGATGATTTTTTTTTTCAAATTAAATTGTATGAATTGTACTTAAATACTGTTTAGATTACTATGACCCCAAAAATAATAAGAATAGGGCGATAATCAGTTTCAATTTAATTAATTAAATTAAAATAGAATCGTGAGCAAGTAATTATTTAGAGAATAATAACTAGGAAAAGTAGGCAGTAAAGTGTAACGATATCTGCAATCTATTATTATTCAATTTTTAATACCCCCAACAAAAATAATGCAGGGGCTAAGTTCGTGCAATAGGTGTTCAAATACAAATCAACCCAAACTTGGGTACATTGTTCCAAAATTGGTAACAAACATGCAGGTATTCAATCATTGTCAGATACCAGAAGTAAACCATGGTAAATAATGATAACATTCCAATTTTCCACTACACGGATGTTATTTTCTTATGATGTAACGAAAGTCGCCTCCTTCTTAATGCTATATAAACAATGTTCCGGACTTTCATTTAAACCAAACGTGTAATAAACTGATGCGGACCAGTGTAACGCAAAATCCTGATTAACCACCACATATATACTTGCTGATAACTCCTTGCTGCATATCTAGAATTTTTTAAGCTAAATATATAACGTCTTATTAACCAATTGACCAGCAGAGCCATCTAAACAACACTGTACTAGTGTTGGAACCTGGTTAATAAGTTCGTAGTTGAAAACACTTTTTAAGCTAGTAGTTAAATAAGAATACCATTACGGACTTGGATGCTAGTTAATTTTTAAACATAATTATGAAGCTATTCCAGGTCACTAGCTCACAAAGCATAGCGAGTTATCTTGGCCTTTAAAAACTAGCCTCATATTACATCGGCGTAAGGGTCATCTAACTATATCGTTAGAAAAAGATGTTTTACATTTCATGTTTTTTTTTTTTTGAAGATTCAGACAGATCTTCATATTTTGCTTTAATATATTATGTCTGGAGTACATAAGTGCTTCTTTATACTACTTTCTCCTTTCACTATTCACAATCTATATTAAAAAATTAAAAATATATAGATATAATAATACATTGTTAGTTATTAATAGGAAAATAAACACTTATAGTAATATATTTAAAACAATATACAAAAGATACATTTAAATCAAAATACTGAAATAAACAATTGAAACAGACTAATAAGATGAAAAACAATGAACAAAAAAGAAAAAGCAATGAAAGTTAAAGTTGAAAAAACACGATTACTGTACAGGTATATAAAATATATTGTTTATAAGCATGAATTGGTTTATTTCGGTGGTTGAAGAGCTAGCTTACTACATTTCATTTGCTTTACGTAACTCCATCAAAAGATATTTGTTTCTTTTATATAAGAAGAAGAATCATTTCATATTGATAAAGTCTACACAAATTGGGTAAAAATGCTCATTTGTACTGTTTTCTGTTGTTTGGAATAATATACATAATATAAATAATAATTTATACTCACCTAATTCTACTTTATATTACGACTTTTTTAAATTATGTCTAATATATTATTTGTCTGGTTTGTTTTCTGGTCACCAGTTATTCTTGTCTCACCTGTCAACAGTCAACGAATTCTCAAATTGACTAGCTTCTACACAATAAAAACGTGATAGCTGACCTCCTATTATATAATACTGACAGTTGCCCGCAGCTTCGTATGCATTTATTACGCTTTATAAAATAATTTAATATTGGTATCCTTTTATTGATTGATTGATCTTATTTTTTTTATTATAACAAAATTGATATTGGAATATACTTTCCCGCCACCAAAGTTTTTTTGGTATCTAAATGAAAAACACAATATACGTATATTAAAGAGCCTATACGCATAATACAAATCCCATATTCTCCTTCTTCATTCCTCTGATGTGAATTTGCGAGCAAGTAATAAAACATATTTTAAACATGTATTGTTTATATTCAAATAGAATTATTCAGATTGCCAATTTCATTGTTATTAATTTTTTCTTGTAAATTTCAACTCTATATTTGATCCCTTTCGAAGATAGATGTTCTTAAAATTAATTTTAAACAATCCGTTCTTTTCTTTCACCAAAATGAAATTACATTCCAAATTTGAAATCTGCAGACCCTATATTTTTAGAAATTTCTTGATTACTAAGACAGTGAGTCAGTGACTTTCCCTTTTACGTATATTATGACTATCTGTACTCGTGACTTCATTCGCGTAAAAGTAGTACCCGTGGCCATCGTCATGCTTCATACAGACGTAGTTCCGATCTATGTACGTACCTACATCCTAAGTTGAACCCTATTTTATATGATTCGTAATATAGATGTGAACTCTACTAATATTGGTAGAATACAAATCTCTGACACCGTTATTATTTTTTTTTATTTTTTTCATACAAACTTTCAGTCGTCATTGTATTACAGGCTAAAGTTAACGTTGACTAAAGTTTTAGTCCAATAAACTGAACAATTATTGTATTATCTAATTTTTTCCATTAAATAATTAACGTGATTTTTAAGCTGACACAACTTTTTTATTTATGAGCTGATTAAAATAAAATTAACACTAAATGTTAAAAGCGGCTTTCCACGATACATTTTTCCTAACCTACATCGCGCAAGTGATTTTTTTCTGGCTACTCGCGTATATACAAGTCTTGCATATTATCGTATCTTTTACTCCGAAGCAGCCTTATGTTTCTTTCGGCGTTTGTTCTCAAGGTTGTCGCTTCCGAAATGCTAGTAGATGTCTTTTAGATTTCTTTTCTGGCTGGCCGTCCAAATCAAGGTCGTACCCATAAAGGTGCCATGCGTTGTCACCCAATCCATAAATCGCCGGCTGAGCACCTTAAGTGCTCGGCCCCTAAGCCCGGTGTAATTGTAAAAGACTTTCCCGGTCTCCAATAAAACGTCCCGTTGAAAAAAACACAAATCGTTGGAGAAGTGGCAGAGGAACAGATTTTTTATATTTATTGATATATAGAATGATAAACAAGCTTTTATTAATGACGGTATTATTCGAGACGGTACTTTTCACGTAATAAACACAATCTGCTCCACTCTGATGAGTAGGTGCGCTTACATAGTATACCGTTCCGTTATACAAAAGACATTCTTTAAAATTTCCTATTAGGTTTATATGAGGAACTGAGTCTAAGAATACACATTTACATTGAAATTAATATTCCATACAAGTATATTAGCTATGTTGTTTTTCAATCAATTAAAATTACAAAACAAATTGTTATTTGTTCTCTAAATAAATAAAACATCTAAAATTATAGATATTTTACACGTATCATTTTCTCTCGTTATTAAATAACACCTTGACAATTAATTTCAGAAACGCGTCTTTAATTTGAAAACTTTTTAAAATTCTAGTAATAAATCATCAATTGTATAGATACTAATATAATGTACAATGTGTATAATGTATGTAGTCTGACTCGATAGTTTTTAAAAACATTTTAAAATTTAATGAGTATTTGGTGAAATTGGCGTGAAACTCATATTTTCAAAAATTAACTCTCATGATAATTAGACGTTGAAAACACTTTGTCACCGTTGGGATGCTGTCTATGTTTTGTCATCGGCGTACATGTCTGCTCCGAAACAGGTAGACTGTTTCAGTGAAAGTTCCTGTTGAATAATATCAAGTTCGCTTCCACGGCCCACTAACTGTCGTGTCGCGTAACGTAGCTCACGTAGATATAGCAACATCATCATGTAAAGTGTTTAAAAATTAATTTAGAAAGACTTAAAAGAAAAAATGGCACAATTCTCTCAGAGGATTTGGTTTATATTAGATGTTGTTGTTACTCTGTCACTGCAAAGCGATGTCGTTTAATTCGTTAATTCGAGTTAATCATTTGTCGAAGATTTCGTTTTAAATTTTTTATTTTGCTCTGAAGATAATTATAGACTTAAATAGATTCCATCTTAACTTGTACAAAATAAATATATCTGGCCATCATAGGCCACTACATATATCCGCCCCACCATAACCAAATAGGTCCAAATGAAATGAGGCGGCGCGCTCATCTTCAGGCACACCTAAATCCTCACAAGACACGGCAGTCTTGGCTGACACCTGAGGCAGGTAGCCAGAAGTGTACTGACGGCAGAATGTCACGAGTGGGGGAGTTCCGAAAACGCGGTGCAGCACATCCCCTGGCTGTTTGCACTCTGGGCGTCTGAAAGAATCTGTCTTCGCAGGCCCAGATGGAGTGATTGGAAGGGCACCCTGAGGGTTTTTAGTCAGTAGGAATCTATCACATAGGCGCCGCTGCTCGCACAGTGACCCTGATGGACCTGTGCAAAATTTTCCTCCAGATTACCAATAAAAGGCCCAAATAAAAATGATAGAGACATAAATTAAATGGATTATTCCGGCCAAGCAACAGTTCAAACAAATTGCTATGTTATAACAATGCGAATGACAAAATGCATTATATTGGCAGTAAAAGAAATGCCACAGTAATTAGTCTTTAACAAATGATTAAACGCATTTTTCTTATTTACAGTTGGCCTTTACTTCTGATGGCCTCATATATTCACCAACATAAAAAAAATAATACACATTTCATAATTTTAATTAGTTTATAGCAAGTAATTTGAATGGAGCAATAAAGCAATTAGTATTTCCAATTAAAGGTTGATAAAATAATATTGTGTATGACGATTTGTGAATAGTGAAAAAAGGTCTGAAAGACATTAAAGTGTAGTGTTAACATGCGCGCTGTGTGGTGGCGTTCGGTGTTATTCTGCGCGTGTGCACTGGTGTTGCGCAGTGATGCGCTGCCGCCGGCTACTCTCGGGGACGTCGTTGCTAATGCAGCCACCAGCCTCAATTCTATGAAGGTAATCACTTCCACTTTCTAGCTTATTCAATGACATCAAATTAAATATTAATTCCATTCAACGATAAATGGTTTGCAGCCTTGTCAACAAATACATAAGGAATTCATCTATTGATTTACATTTTTTTTGCCTTGTTGGTTTGATGTTCCAATTTTTATGAACTAAATCTTCTAGTTTTCCATCAGTGTCCAATTACTGATAATTATAGAAATAAGCTTTAAATTAAAAACATACCTATAGATTAACACATAGGTACTAATTGCGAGTTATCTTGACAACACTCGAAAATTGCAAGATCTGGAAATTAACAGCATGCTGGAGATTTTTTTTTACACTGGCTCGGCAAAGTGACTACATTCCACTTGATGGTAAGTACAGTATAGTCCAAAAACGAAAGCGATCATCAAAGGATAAAAGTCCGTTGATAGTCTCCATTGTCATGTCAGTCCACATATACCACGACTGAAGGTATCCAGCTGTTTGAGTAACTGGATATACACAAGCTGATCCCGAAACGCGACAAGCCAAAGCGTGACGATCTTTACAGCTATGTACTGTGGTCATGACTAGTGATGAAAATGCCCGGGAATTTTCCCAAAGTGCCCAAAACTTCCGAGAACATTTCGTAAATTCCCGGGAATATTCCCAAGGAAGTTTTTGGGCACTTTGGGAAAATTCCCAGGCATTTTTATCACTAGTCATGACACAGTTCGGGCGATCGCCCTTCCACCAAAAAACAACATAATAATAAAAAAGTTAATATAAACTATTGAATACAAAACCGCTAGTCATAATATAGAAGACTGTAGTAATGAGCATAATCAACTATAGATTACGTTACGTTTTAAAAATTCGAGTACGTTTGATTACGTCAGTATCCATTGCACAGGGAATGTGTCCTAATCCTATATAGCTTAAGCATTAAGAAGCAAGCCGCATCCATACGATCCACTATGTACGATAAACATACTTATTAAAATACCTTGGGAACGGTTTCGTAATGTACCGTTTGTTTGTTGTTGTTGTCCTCACAGTTTGTCTCGAGCATCAGAAAGTTTTACACTCTAAATGTTGCTGAAGAAACATGATTTAAACTAAATTTTAATTTCTAATTTGCTACAATTAGATTAATTTATTTATCAACTATTATAATATATTCATATATAGACATGAAATGACTGCGTTTTTATACTGGTCCGAAAAAAAAAACGGCTGCAGTCCATATCGTGTCTGAGAAACCTACTATAATATAAATTATTATATTTAATTTATTTTTAGCTTTAATAATAATATCAAATGTTGCGTGCACTCTGTCGACCCACTCGCGAATGCCGTAATAGTCGACGGTGGCCTTGCACACCCGGCACCGGCCGCGGTAGACGGTGGATCGTGCGGCTTCTCTTTACCCGACTGTACTACGTAATACTGCCTTTACGATGTCAACTTGTTGTATTCTTTTCTAACGTTTTAGCCCAAGATTAAAGTAATAATTCATGGACTATGATGTTGTTACTGCCTCTGTACGGTAAAATATTTAATTACGTTATTTATTTGGTAACAAGTTAAATGAAATATGTAGCTAATTATAATGAGCTGTGATACCCCAGATGGATAATTCAGATCATTCGCATATAAAGTTGAATATTACATTTCAATACCTTTTTATCGACCAGTTACATAGCATTAAATTATGTATTATTATTATTTATTTATTGTGTAAATTTGTTACTAGAAAATAGAAAATAAAAATTAAAGTAAAAATCTACCATACATTTCTTACACAGAGACGTGACATCATAACATCATAATCATCATAACAATCAACTTGATTGAAAGTGCTTACTGTTCTCTACAATCGATTGCAATTCTATAAACATGCTGCCGACCTTTTTTTTTAATAAGAAAAAAACCTTTACTTTTTTTTTACCTTGAAGAAGAGAAAAAGGATTAACACCATACAAGAATCAAAATCAACGGCCTTCATAGTGACTCCTTTACGTCAATCGCATTTTGTAATTTAGCCTATTTTACACAGTCCATTTTTCTTTCTTTGCTTTCCACTCGCGCACATGTGCCTTTGTATACCTTCTGGTATTTGTAGCAAAATCAAAAAGATATTAATAAATGCTATTACTTACAAGTTTACCTGATACAATAATACTTAGCCTCCATCATTGCCTCAAACTGTTTTCTCTTTGAATTAAACTGAAACATTGCATCTTGCTGTTGCTGCGGGTTGCGACACGATGCCCATCCAAACGTATAGATTGATTGTAATTTTTATGTTCAAATTGTTAAATTAAGTACGGTAAAACGATTAATGCTAGAGTAATATTGTAATCTTTAATATGTTTTCGCAATGAGATCGCTCCGACGATAACATCTTCTAGTGTGACGAAAAGTATTTTAGAAAAGTATACATACATAATGTTTCATAAATATAATACGTTAGTAATTCTGTAAAGGTATAATAAAGTTTTTAATATAATGTAAACATTGTAATGTGCTAATTAATTAAAATATAAATTCTGCAAATAATAATAAAATTATGTGTACCTAACAGCTATGAACCATCGATTTACATACATTTTATTTAGGTTAGACCTATAACTTTGAAGATAACCATATTATCTTAATAAATATATATTATTGTATGTAAGTTCATATTACCATAATCACAGGATTTTAAAATTAGAAGGGTATTGTTAATTAATGATAGAAAAACATACTTATACGACTATTCAACGACTAACTTAATTCATAAAATTAAACGTGTTTTTAGGTTAATTAAGTTAATATATAATTATTGTAATATTTATTTGTAATATACTTACAGCTTTGAAACATTTCGTGTAATACATATAATATTAATTATAACAACTGCGTTTGTAGATGCTTTTAAGAAAGGCAATTAACTCAGATGAGCGTTGCACATGTCGGCATAATGACATTGTCGATTATATTTTAATGACTGCGTGAATAAATTGACAAATCGTTGGCATAGAGATCAAGCGGGCAATATTTGAGCAACGTTGTGGTTTCCATTCCCACATAGAAAAAATGTTGTATGATTTACAGATCCAGGTTGAGTGTACGTGTATGTATAGTTTATGTTTTTAAACACACATAAAAAAATAGTTAAAGTAGTAGAGATACGACTAGGACTTGTTTATTCTTGTACGTCGGCAAAGGACTAAACAATAACTAAATGCTTATAAAGGACTAAATGCTTGCAAAATTAGTATATTTTACGAAAGATCGAGGCGACACATAAAAAAAAAAGTGAAAGCATTTATTTTGCACACAACACAACACAACATACATATATACAATACATCAGGACAGGTTAATAAAGACAGAATGAAACAAAAGCAAATACCCTGTGTTGTGATAATGCGCCAAAGAGAAGTCTGCTCAGCAAATGCTAAGTGACCAGCTGAGCCACCCAACGCTGATTTTCAGATGACACTTATTTATTGTGTCGACGCACAGAAAATAGTATGGTAGGGATAAATAGAGTATAGATACACAGCACTAAAGTTCAATTTCCAAGTATCATAGTTAATGACACACACACACTATATATATATATGTATATATATTGTGTGTGTGTACATACATACACAAAACACACTCACACACACACACACACACAAAACACACACACACACACACACACACACACACACACACACACACACACGCCTATAAATACTATATAAGTATATTACATACATATACCATATACATTATTATCATTAATATACAGATTCACACAAAAATAAACGCAAATATAATAAAAAACAAATTTGAACCACTAAATAAAAGAGGCATCCAGTTGATGCAAAAAGTCATACAATTCAATAGTAGCAATAATATGGCGGTTGTTGTACAATTCAATTCTATGGATTCAATTACAATAAAATAACTTTTTGTAAGCTTTCGTGTTTCAACCACTGAAAACAAAAACTATTTTGAAATTTCGCGTTTTGTATTCAATTCAAAATCAATTCAGTTTAGTTTTGTATACATCTCTTTAACACTGAACACTGTTTTGAACTGTTAACAGTTCGACACGTCGAACCATATTTAAAAGTATATAATTCGCGCATAAGGCCCGTAAAAATATTTTTAATGGAATTAAAACCTTACCTAAGGATATTTCTATGCTTATTTTCAGCAACACAATTTGCTGTTGGCCGGGAAAGGCATTTCAATCCTGTAAACGTTTTGTGTTTTTTTAAAGGTAACGGGAGCATGGCGTCGGCTCTCGAGCACAGTGAGTGAGTCGGTGGGCTTGAAGCACGCGCTGCGCCGACTCCAGGCGGTGCCGGCCCGGGCAGCGAGGCTCGTACATGCGTTGGTAGATCGGATAAGGGTTGGAGGAGGACCGATCGTGGTCACACAGCTAGGTGCACTGCGCGGCCGCAAGCTCCTTACAAGAACTAACAACCAAATACCATATTACAGCTTTAAAGGAATAAGGTACCAATACCTAGGTTTTTTTTAATACTAAAAGGGAAATTAAATTTTTTTAATGTCATGGCAATATGCCAGCAGCGGGTGATTTAATCTTAAAATAAAACACAAAGGTGTTACCAACCTTCTTCTGGTTACTGTTGCTTATAACCAAGAAAAAATATAATTCAAAATTGTCACATTATGCCCATATCAGGGTGAGCATAGATATATTAGCAACTGTATCCACTGTGAGCATATCAGTTGTACCCAACGTGAGAAATCACGTAGTTGATTGTCGTTCTTAGAGCATTTACACATAACAACTTTGTACTTGAAAGTGACGCGATTTTACTCACGGCGTATAACAGAATACAATACTAAAAGCTATCGTGCTGTTTTCTTTAAAGAGGAATTGAAGAAAAGGAGAGGTATAGTGACTCGCTTTGGTCTGTCGTGTTTCGGGATCAGCTTGTGTATATATAATAACTCATATACCTAAGAGACCTTCAGTTGTGGTATATGTGGGCCGACATGACGACGGAGACTATCAATGGATATTCACCCCCTAATGGTCTCTTTCGTTTTTGGACTACACTGTACTTACCATCAGGTACACTGTATTCACTTTGTTAAGCCAGTGTAAAAAAATATTATGCCGGTTTCCCATCCAACGCAGACAATTGAAATCAGTGATTGTATCTTCACCTTTGCGTTTCATCTGCACATATTTCTATTGTATATGTCTTTCGTCATCTATGCTCTGTGCCCAAACCTGTGAATCATGCCTTTGTGTTGTGACCTTATCAAATAATAGAGATCACTACCCTAAACGTTTTAAAACACTTAGGTATGCATTAAAATGTTTAGGTGATACCATGCGTTTCCGTTAATTGTATTGACGACAATACTCTTAAAATAAATAATGGAAAGTTTTTTTTAGATATGCGCAGCCACCTCGTGGTTCCCTGCGATTCAGGCCTCCCGCACCTCTGGAACCCTGGTCTGGAATACGGGATGCCCTGGAAGAGGGGGCAGTGTGTCCCCATCGGTTTATGCTTTTTGATACATACAAAGGAGATGAAGATTGTTTATTCCTTAACGTGTATACACCAACTTTGCCTGATAAACTTTCTGGGTACATATCTTACTAATATTATTGGTTACTTGGGATTTTATAAGTAAGAGATAGGTTATACCCATCTGAATATGAATTTATTGTTATTAAATTACATACATGTATGTACATATTTACTCTTATATACAGTTAACTAATCTTTAATGTAACTACTGAAAAACTTTGTGACCTTAATTAATTGCAGTATCATGAAATCATAGAAGAACAAGCACAGGTATACCGTATTTGTAATATAGTTAGGTATATGTCGACTTCGTTGACTAGCTATATGCGGATACGCAGGTCCAACCAGCAAGAAGCCACCTCAATAGCCTTGTTGGACGCATAGATGGATAAAATGTAATCAGATTAACGATTACGATTACATTCTGTATTCGTCAATCATTAATATGATTACTTTTTGCCCATCTGTTTTAAACACTAGTGAATCCTCAATGGCATACAAATTTGTGATTTATGAATGTTTAGAAGGGTTTTAATCGAGATTACAGATCAACAAAATAAAAAATACAATTACATTTTAAAATCATTAATCTTTAATCTGAATTCATTTTGACTATCTATGGTCGGACGCCTCAGTCATTTCGCATAATATTAGCATCATAACAACCTTCTTTAAAAAAAAGATGAACAATTTTCTAAAAGTAAATAAGAATTCTAATTCTACAATTATAGCCTTATCACTTTTGCAGTCAATGCCGTAACATATATTACTTAACTAGACTCTGATTTCAGGCTTGAAAATGTATGCTACATTTCAATCTGGATGACTGTTGAAAAAATACATAAGGAGAATAAAAACTAATATATAATTTTCTTACATTTTTTTACCTGATGATTTAAATTAGCAAAAATATTATAAGCACAATCACCGGCGTTTTAAATTGCTATGAAATTTCTAGCTGTCTTGAGTTCTACTTATCGTGTAGCTAAATTACTATTGTATTATTAGGTACATTTTTAAAAGTTTACTGGACTACTTACTGTCAGGTTTTGGAAGTCAAAAAGATTAAAAAAGGATGCAGGATAGCGCCATTCATGATCTGTTGTATGGCGATGGGATTAGTTGAAATCATACAATATTTACGAATAAATTTAGTATCTATATATGTATGATTATTAAACCTAAAAAAATGCAATTGTTCTTCTTAGGTATAATCCGAAGTTAGCTGTGATGGTCTGGATTCACGGCGGAGCTTTTGCAGTAGGATCGGGCAACGCATTCCTTTACGGACCAGATCATTTGGTTGGTGCAGGAGTAGTACTTGTTACATTGAACTACAGGTTGGGAGCTCTTGGATTTTTAAGTCTTGAAAATGAAGAAGTATCTGGGAACATGGGACTAAAAGTAAGTCAATATTTTAGATTTTTTGTACAAAATAACAAAAAACCACAGAGCTATATTTCATTCTAGTAGATAATTGTTTTTACCATTAATTTAAATTTTCCAAGTAATTCACATTATGCTGATGTTTACCATACTAGTAAATTACTAGTTAGTACATTTGTACGTAATATGTACTGATTCCTTATATTGTTCTTTCATTAAGGATCAAGTTATGGCTTTGAAATGGGTTCGGGATAATATCGAAGCCTTCGGAGGTGACCCTGACAGAGTAACTATCTTTGGTGAGTCAGCCGGAGCTGCCTCCGTTCACCTTCATATGCTTTCTCCGGCGTCACAAGTGAGTATTATGAGAACAGTAAAATATCCTGAAATAATATTAAAACTTAAAACATAATATTAACTTCTGGTAATACAAAAGTTATAAAATATTATGTTTATATGATCTCAAAAAACCCCTTTGATGCTGTTTATTTAGTTTTTTTTATTTAGTACAACGACTCTGAAATAATAAGGCACTTTACAAGAACTTCTCATAGTGTTTTTTTTATATTGTTGTAGTTTATCAGTACTTTTTACAGTATCGTATCAGTAACTTAAATACTATTTTTATATATTTAATTGAACCATTTTATTAAACGCACAAAGGGGTACACCCTTTTTTTTTTTTTTTTTTTTTTTGTTAACCCGGGGGAAATCCTGCATTGGATCGTCAGGGGAGTGGTGAGGGCCACTCCCCCGGTATGCCGGACTCTTACCGACTAAAACCCCCGGGGTGCTTCTCCACTCGCGTCTACGCCAGCCCCCGGGCACACCGAGGACCTCCAAGAGGGCTGACGCGCGATCCGCCCTGTGGGCTTCTCCACAATCGGGAGGAAAAATCCTCTACCAACGCCTAGTGGTGGGCGGAAGCACACACAACACCACTGGAGCTTGAAAGTCAGGCAGCGGCCCCCTCAGGCTCGTTACCCGACGCTCCCCTCGAGGCGAATTTGCCAAGCAGCGACTTAGGTGCCGCTGCTGGCGAGGCCTCCCTCTCCATGGGCTCCACGCGCGCCTGTGACGGTGGAATGTCGTCGGCGGTGGCGGGAGGCTTCCTCACTTTGCCCGGAGGCCTCTTGATGGGCCTCTTGGCCGCTGCGCAGGCCGCGCTGCCGAGCCGGTGGCCAGCCCGCTTGCCGGCGTCAGCGCACACACAACATCGAGGCTGGGCCTCGCAGCCCTGGGCTTTGTGCCCGGGCTGGCCACATCTGAAGCAGCGACCACTGCGGTTCGTGGTCGCTTTACACGCTTGCCCCACGTGCCCGGGTTCCAGGCAACGGTAACACCGGAGCACGCGGGGCTCCAGCAGGCGGATCTGGGGCTTGGCCCAGCCGATCCTTAGCCCTCTCTCCAGGATGTTTTGGGCCGCGGTGGCTGGGCAAGTTACCCAGGACGTTCCGAGGCCGAACCGCGTCATTTTAATTTGGCTGGCCCGGACTTGCTCCTCCGGGCAGCCTCCCACCATGGCGATTGCGCTCTTAAGGTCCTCCCAGTTGACGGAGTCGTCGAGGCCCGTGAATTTTAGGTCTGCGCGTTTGTATGGCCGCGAGACCTTCACGTCCTCCGCTGGGAGGATCTCCTTTAGAACCTCGAGGAGGGCATCCGCCTTCTCCTCGGCCTCCTTGGGCTCACCGGGCACGCGGATGATGCGCGCGTCTGTGAGTGTGCCTCTGATGGCGATGTCACGGAGGCCGAGGCCGATCAGATGACCGTGCACCTCTCCACGTGACTCCTCTAGGATCGTTTTAAACGACACGCCTCTCTCGATCGCCTGGGGCGTCAGCTGCAGGATCACTCCGGCCGTCTTGGGTGGCCGGATCTTGCGTTTCCGCGCTCCTTTCTTCTTTTTCTTAGGGGCGGCCTCTTTGGAGGGGCCCCTGTCACCCTTCTTCTGCCTGGAGGGCTTGTCCCTCTTCACCACCTCTGACCAGCTGCCCTCGGTACTGGCGGGCTGGGTCGAAGTTGGAGGTGGTGGGGGTGCCTCCAGGGATGTCCCGTCCGTGTTGGCAGCGGGGCGACTCTTCTTTCCCTTCCCCTTACCTTTGGAGGGTTTGGGGTTAGGGTTGGAGCTGGGCCCCGCTGCATCTACATCCGTTGATTGGACGTCTTCTGCGGCGTCGTCCGCCAGCTTGGGCTTTGCTTTTCGCGCGGCTTTCTTCGCCGCGGGAGGCGCCCTCTCATGCTGCTGCGGCGGTCGCAGGAGCTTGCCCTCCAGCACGTCGTACCGCCGCTGCATGTCTCTCATGGTACCCACGACCTCACTTAGTACCGAGCGGATCTCGGCGAGGTCGTGGGGCTGTGTCTCGTCCAGTGTTTGGGCAGGGTCCTTGGCGGAAGGCAGCAAGAGACCCTGCCTGTTATACTCTCGAATCTCTGCACGGAGAGCGGAGTGGTCCTCTCGCATCTCCTGCAGTTCTCTCCTTAACCGGACATTCTCCGAGTGGAGCTTCCGGATCTCCTCATTAACTGTAGAGGCCTTGGAGGCCTCTATATCCGCCTCTAGAGCATCCAGAGCCATCTTGGCATCTCGATGGATGGTGCCCTTAATGTTCTTCGACTTGGCGAACAGTTCTCTCACCAAGCCGGCATTCCTCAGCATTCGGGCGCTCCTATCATAGACGGAGTCGCCTTCGTCCTCGGCCGAGGTGACCAAGAGACGGGACGTCTCTCGTGGACGAGAGTTGCGCGACGTCTGGAGCAGGTCACGCCGAGCCTGCAGCTCCTCTGCCTCCTTCTGCTCGGCCTTGAGCTGCTTCTTCGCCGCCCACAAGCCGACATACTTACCGGTCGTGGGAGGCCTACCTTTTCCCCTCTCGGGGACCGCCACGAACTTGGCGGGCACGTCTATGTCCGGCTCGCTGTCCGAGCAGAGCAAGCGGTATGACCGCTTTCGCTCCAGCGAGCCGGAGTTGCAGGACATTCGGCTGGACGCCGAGTCGTCCGAGTCTATATCTCTTCGCTCCAGAGAGACCCGGAGCTCTCTTCCTTTGGCAAAATCGGAAACCGTGTGGGTAGCCGTGGTCGTCGGAGCGGCAGGGGAGTCGGCCCTACCGCCAAGCATTGGTTTGCCCCCCCCAGAGAACGAGGGGCTGCCAGAGCGAGAGCGAAGCTCCCGCCCTGGGAGGGATTCTCCGGTCGCGGAGCGGCCGGTACCCTCCTGGGGTAATACTATTTGACACAATGCTTTATCCATCATTTCTTTTTTGACATTCATCAAATTTCCATACTAGTCTCGCAGGGGTTGAAAGTAGAAGAAAACAGAAGAAGAAGATAGAGGGGGTAGAAAATAGAAGAAGAAAGAAAACAGAGCAAGAAGGGGGGAATACAAAAGAAAACAACATACAATCCTAACATAACCTATCATAAAATCCCTAACAAAATAACCTAACACATCTGACCTGGAATAGGGGAAGACGGGAGTAAGTGGGGATGGGATGTGAGTGGGAGTAATGACTGAGACGGGATGAGAGAGACGAGACGGGAATACAAGGTAAAGGGGAGGTGGGAGAAGGAATTGTTGGTCCTCTTCGCCAATAGCCAGCAATGCCTAAAAACATTGCTGCCTATTGCCCAGGGTGCACCACGAGGAGGTGAGACCAACTTCGCACCCCAGACCAACTTCGCACCCCAAAGGGGTACACCCAACACAACCGAACATAACCCAACACACCCCAAGACAACCCTTTTTTTTTTTTTTTTTTTTTTTTGTTAACCCGGTGGAAATCCCTAACGGACCTTCAGGGGAAGTGGTGAGGGCCACTTCCCCCGGTGTGTCGGACCTGCCCCGACTAAAACCACCGGGGTGCCAGCACTGCCTCTCCTCGCCTTCGCCGAGCCTGGGAATCCGGATACTTCCGACGACTCGGCGAGCGTTGGCCTTCGGGCAGGCCTCCTCTCTTGGAGGGGGAATTTAAACCCCCTCAGGACCTCTCTTGGGGAATGGCGTGTGGGCACACACACGCCGACCCTTCCACTCTCCACTGGACGGGGACGCCCTCAACGTCACCCGCCCAGCCTGTGTCAGGAGGGGAAATTGTCGCGCTGGGAGTCCAGCGCGAACTCAGTCCTTCTCCTGCGCCGTCTCTCTCCACGGCGGCGCCGAGGGTTGCGGGGATTGGCGACATGCCGCTCCCGTTCCGCCGCTTCTTTCCGTGACATGACGGCCTCACAAAAGGCCGCCAAC
Source organism: Automeris io (assembly GCA_036320925.1). NCBI lineage: Eukaryota > Metazoa > Arthropoda > Insecta > Lepidoptera > Saturniidae > Automeris > Automeris io. The sequence continues at coordinate 4,936,345 of JAUDJH010000018.1, forward strand.
CCTCGCCATGCCGATTCCCTGTCGACGGCCGCTTTGATTACGGCCGGCAGGGAAAGGTCGCCGCCGACGACCTGCCGAAGCTCGGCTCTCTCATTGGCCCAAGCTGGGCACTCCTCTAGCGCGTGTTGCGCTCTCTCCACGAGGCAGCCGTCGCAGTGATTGCACTTTTCGGTTGGCTCGCTCCCGGGTATCAGACTCAGGTATCTCCCGAAGCTGCCGTGCCCCGAGAGAACCTGAGTCATCCGGTATGTCAGCGAGCCGTGACCTCGTGACAACCACTGCCTAAGGATTGGACGGACTGCCTCGATAGTCCTTTGGCCGGCGCTGGGATTGCCCAGCCTGGACTCCCATTCCCTTAACGCCCTCTCATTGAGGATCTCCCTCTTCCTTCTTATTTCAGCCGGGGCCAGCCGCAGGCCCTGGGCTCTCTTCTCCTCGCGCCACTGGTACAGCTGCGCGAGGGTTCGTGCGTCCAGGTCCCACGGCACGGACCCGGACAACACGCAGGCCGCCTCGCACGAAATCGTGCAGTACCCCCTGATCACTCGGATGGCCATAGCTCTCTGTGGGCGACGGAGGAGAGCTATGTTCCGGCGGCTTAGTCGATCAGCCCACACGGGGGCACCGTACATCACCATCGAGCGGACGACCTGCGTGTATAGAAGTCTGCAGGCCACGCTCGGGCCTCCCACATTGGGCATTATCCTGCTCAGGGCCCCTAGGACCTTCTGGATTCTGGGCATCAGAAGGTCAAAATGGGGCCCAAAGTCCCATCGGCTGTCGAGGACCAGTCCCAGGTACTTCATGGTACTCTCGACGCCGATGCGGACACCACTCACGATAATGTGCGAGTCAGGGGGAGGCGCTCTTCGGGAGCCATGAAAATAGATGGCCTCCGATTTGTGGAGCGCTACTTCTAGCCCCAACCGCCTTATTCTCCGCACAACCTGGGCCACTGCAGCGGTGGCCAGGATAGACACGTCCCGGTATGTATCACCGGTTGCCATGACCAGCGTGTCATCCGCGTAGCAGGTGACTTCTACCCCTCGGAGATTAGCGCCCCTGAGGACGAAGTCGTAGCCGATGTTCCACAGGAGCGGGCCAAGGACGGACCCCTGTGGAACACCGCACATCATCTCATGCTTCCCCCACTCATTCCTCCCGGGGTAGACGATGCTTCTCTCCGAGAGGTACGCTGCTATCACGCGGCGGATGTACCCTGGCAACCGGTGATACCTGAGCGCCTCATGTATACATTCCCAGGGAAGGGAGTTGAACGCATTGGCGATGTCAAGAGATACCGCCAAGGCAACCCCTCCCCGGGAAACTGTTTCCTGCGCTTTGGCCCGGACCCTCATAATCGCAGAGATGGTAGAGCGATTGCGGCGGAAGCCGAATTGGTTTTCCGCCAGGTCCGGGCCTGTCCCCTCCAAGTGAGCGGTGATGCGATCGACAATCACCCGCTCGAACATCTTATTCACCTCGTCCAACAGGACAATAGGCCTGAAGGACGAGGGAGTCTCATCCGTGCGCCCTGGCTTTCGCAGGAGGACGAGACGGCCTGTCTTCCACCTGCGCGGAATGGTGGCTCGCGCTAGACAGGCGTCAAACGTCCTCCTGAGTCGCGGTTCCAGGGCGTCGAAGGTCCTGGCCCATATTTTTCCGTGGACTCCGTCGAGTCCAGGGGCCGCTTTCTTGGCCTTGAGCCTCTCTATCACCCTCTCCAGCTCTTCCCGGGTGACTGGTGGGGGAGGCTCAAGGACCCCAAGACAACCCAACACAACCGAACATAACCGTACACAACCCAATACAACCGAACACAACCCAATACAACCGAACACGACCGAACACAACCGAACACAACCCTTTTTTTTTTTTTTTTTTTTTTTTTTTTTTGTTAACCCGGGGGAAATCCTGCATTGGATCGTCAGGGGAGTGGTGAGGGCCACTCCCCCGGTATGCCGGACTCCTACCGACTAAAACCCCCGGGGTGCTTCCTTCGCTCGCGTTGCGCCTGGCTAAGATACCACGATACCGCATAACCCTCGGCCAGGCGCGCGTTTCGCCCAGTGGGCGCCTTCTAAAATATAGGGGTGGTGGGCGGAGTGTACCCACGACTCCTTCTTCTAGTGGTGTGCAGAAGCACACACACACCACTGGAGCGTCAAGTGCTGGCAGCCGCCCCCTCAGGCTGGCTGTCAGCTGCTCCTTTAGAGAAGCACCCCAGAAGCGACGGTGGAGTTGTCGCTGGGGTCTCCTCTCTATCCACCGCTCCGATGGTACGCTCGCCTGATTGGCCGGCGTCCATCCGTCTTCTCCTAAGCGGCCTCTTCGCCGCGGCGCAAGCCGGGCTGCCGGCCCGGTGGCCCGCCGGTAAGGACGCGGCGGCGCACACCGTGCAATGGGCCTTCGGGGCCGTGCAGGTTTGGGACTTGTGTCCCTCCTGCCCACACCTAAAACATTGGCCACTTCTGTTGGTTGTGGCCCGACACTTCACGCCCACGTGCCCAGGCTCCCAGCAACGGAAGCATCTGAGCACGCGGGACTCCAGGAGTTGGGCCTGGGCGTAGACCAGGCCAACTTGAAGCCCATCCTTCATTATTAGTTCGGCGGCAGGGGCTGGGCAAGTTACCCAACACACACCGCCGCCGAATGTCGTCCATTTTATGGGGCTGACTTGGATTTGCTCCTTGTCAACCCTCGCCTTCCACTTTATCGCGGACTGGATTTCCGCCGAGGTGACGGAGTCATCCAGCCCGGATAATTTAAGGTCGACGCGCTTGTAAGGGCGGTCGACCTTCACGTCTTCTGGGAGGACTTCGCGGAATTTACGGACGATGGCGTCCGCCTTCCTGCTGGCCTCCTCTGGCTCGCCGGGGATTAAAAGTATGCGTGCCTCGGTGAGCGTCTTTCTCATATGCGCTGCCTTGATGCCCTCGTCGTGGAGGAAAGTGGTCACTTCACGGCGAGCGGCACCAAGGACAGTCGCGAAATTGACTCCCTTCTTGACCGCGTCCGGCTTAATTGTCAGCACGACGGCTGCCGTTTTAGGCTGCCGAACCGTGCGACGCTTCGCCATCCGCTTCTTCTGCTTTGGGGGAGGAGGCGCCTTTTTGGTAGTCTTCTCCACCTTCTTCTTTTTGTCCCTTTTCGGCTTCCCGTTCTTGCCCACCTCTGTCCAGGGAGCGTCCTGGGACGATGTCGTAGGTGGGAACGGGGCCTCGGGGTTTGTCTCTTCTGGGTTTTGGGCTGGGACGCTTCTCTTTCCCTTGCCCTTTCCCTTGCCCTTGGCGGGTTTGGGAGGGACAGGGGTCGAGTTGTGCCCCGGCTCCGACACATCCATATCGAGGAGAGCGTCCCCCTCGGCGGGGGTGACCGGCTTGGGCTTGGCCTTCCGCGCAGCCGACCCCGCCGTGCGGGGTGCCTTCTCCGATTGCAGCGGAGGACGCAGTGAGCGCCTCTCCGTCGCCTCCAGCCTGGCGTTCATTGAACGCATTTCCCCCACCATCTCGAGCATGGTCTGTTTGAGGACATCCATGTCGGATGGGGGGGAGGTGTCATCGTGGGTGGGTTTGCCGGGACCACCCAACGCGTGAGGTCGCGTGGGGTCCTGGTAACCCTTCTGACGGACTTCGGCGCGCATGGCGGCCATGTCCTCCTGGAGGTCGCGCACGACCTCCCGTAACCGTTTGTTCTCCCGGTGGAGTTTACGGGTCTCCTCGGTTACGGTGGCCGTGATCACGACCTCCAGTGCCTCCTTAATGGCCGTCATAGCGGCCTTCATGTCGCGTATCACCGTCCCTTTCAGGTTGGTGGACTTCGAGATGCACTCCGACAACACCTCGAAGTTCTTGTCAATGACCTCCTTTTGAGCGAGCACGGAGGTCCCCTCAACCTCGACCACGTCGAGTCTCGACGTTTGGCGAGGGCGGGCGCTCCGCGCCGTCTCAAGGAGGTCTAACTCTTTTCGTCGCCGCTCCTCCTCCTTCTTAGCGGCGAGCATCTCCTTTTTGGCCGCCCACAAGCCGACATATTGGCCGGTCGTGTGAGGCCTACCTCTTCCCCGTTCGGGGACCGCCACGTACTTGGCGGGTACTTCTACCTCCGGCTCGCTGTCCGAGCGTAACAAGCGGTATGACCGCTTTCGCTCCAGCGAGCCGGAGTTGTAGGACATTCGGCTGGACACCGAATCGTCCGAATCCAGGTCGAGCCGCTCCAGGGAAACCCGGAGCTCTCTTCGTCCAAAATCGGAAACCGTGTGGCTTGCCAGAGTCGTCGTGGCAGTGGTGGGGGAAGAGCCACCACTGCGGAGCACATCGTTGCCCCCCCCAGAAAACGTGGGGCAGCCAGGGCGAGAGAGAGACTCCCGCCCTGGGAGGGATTCTCCGACCGCAGAGCGGTCGGTACCCTCCTGGGGTAGTGATTTTTTGCGTTGTGCGTCCATATTTATTTTTTTTCCGTTCGTCAAATTGCCATACATCACGCTGGGGTTGAAAATAGAAGAAAAAGGGGGAAAATGAATAAAAGGGGGGAGAAAGAAGAACAAAAGACATAAAGAAGAAGAGGGGGGGAGATACAATAGTAACCATTCGTCGCCTAACATAACCTAACAGAAACCCTAACAAATAACCTAACACACGAAGCCTGGAAGTGGGAACAAAGGAGTAACTAAGGATGGGAAGGGTGGGGGGAGCTGTGAGAATTTGGGTGGGGAAGGAGTAACGAGGCCCTTCTCACTCCTCTTCTCTGAGGAGAAGAGGTAGCGAAAAAAGGCAAGAAAGGAAGAAGGAAACGGGAAAGGTGGGAGAGGGAATTGTTGGTCCTCTTCGCCAATAGCCAGCAATGCCTAAAACATTACTGCCTATTGTTGCCCAGGGTGCACCACGAGGAGGTGAGACCAACTTCGCACCCCAACCGAACACAACCCAATACAACCGAACACAACCGAACACAACCCAACACAACCGAACACAACCGAACACAACCGAACACGACCGAACACAACCCAACACAACCGAACACAACCCAACACAACCGAACACAACCGAACACAACCGAACACAACCGAACACGACCGAACACAACCCAACACAACCCAATACAACCGAACACGACCGAACACAACCGAACACAACCCAATACAACCGAACACAACCGAACACAACCCAATACAACCGAACACAACCGAACAGAACCGAACACAACCCAATACAACCGAACATAACATAACAGAACCGAACCCAACCGAACCAAACCGAACACAACCCAACACAACCGAACACAACCGAACACAACGCAAACACAACCGAACACAACCGAACACAACCGAACACAACCGAACACAACCGAACACGACCGAACACAACCCAACACAACCGAACATGACCAAACACGACCGAACACAACCCAACACAACCGAACACAACCGAACACAACGCAAACACAACCGAACATGACCGAACACGACCGAACACGACCGAACACAACCCAATACAACCGAACATAACATAACAGAACCGAACCCAACCGAACCAAACCGAACACAACCCAACACAACCGAACACAACCGAACACAACCGAACACAACCGAACACGACCGAACACAACCCAACACAACCGAACATGACCAAACACGACCGAACACAACCCAACACAACCGAACATAACCCAACACAACCGAACATAACCGAACACAACGCAAACACAACCGAACATGACCGAACACGACCGAACACAACCCAATACAACCGAACATAACCGAACACAACCGAACACAACGCAAACACAACCGAACATGACCGAACACGACCGAACACGACCGAACATAACCGAACAGAACCGAACACAACCCAATACAACCGAACATGACCAAACACGACCGAACACAACCCAACACAACCCAACACAACCGAACACAACCGAACACAACCGAACACAACGCAAACACAACCGAACATGACCGAACACGACAGAACACAACCGAACACAACCGAACATAACCGAACACAACCGAACACAACCGAACACAACGCAAACACAACCGAACATGACCAAACACAACCCAATACAACCGAACATAACATAACAGAACCGAACCCAACCGAACCAAACCGAACACAACCCAACACAACCGAACATAACCGAACACAACGCAAACACAACCGAACATGACCGAACACGACCGAACACAACCCAATACAACCGAACATAACATAACAGAACCGAACCCAACCGAACCAAACCGAACACAACCCAACACAACCGAACACAACCGAACACAACCGAACACGACCGAACACAACCCAACACAACCGAACATGACCAAACACGACCGAACACAACCCAACACAACCGAACATAACCCAACACAACCGAACATAACCGAACACAACGCAAACACAACCGAACATGACCGAACACGACCGAACACGACCGAACACGACCGAACGCGACCGAACACAACGCAAACACAACCGAACATGACCGAACACGACCGAACACGACCGAACACAACCCAATACAACCGAACATAACATAACAGAACCGAACCCAACCGAACCAAACCGAACACAACCCAACACAACCGAACACGACCGAACACAACCCAACACAACCGAACATGACCAAACACGACCGAACACAACCCAACACAACCGAACATAACCCAACACAACCGAACATAACCGAACACAACGCAAACACAACCGAACATGACCGAACACGACCGAACACAACCCAATACAACCGAACATAACCGAACAGAACCGAACACAACCCAATACAACCGAACATGACCAAACACGACCGAACACAACCCAACACAACCGAACATAACCGAACACAACGTAAACACAACCGAACATGACCGAACACGACCGAACACGACCGAACACGACCGAACACGACCGAACACAACCGAACACGACCGAACACGACCGAACACGACCGAACACGACCGAACACGACCGAACACGACCGAACACGACCGAACATAACCGAACACAACCGAACACAACGCAAACACAACCGAACATGACCAAACACAACCCAATACAACCGAACATAACATAACAGAACCGAACCCAACCGAACCAAACCGAACACAACCCAACACGACCGAACACGACCGAACACGACCGAACACGACCGAACACGACCGAACACGACCGAACACGACCGAACACAACCGAACATAACCGAACACAACGCAAACACAACCGAACATGACCGAACACGACCGAACACAACCCAATACAACCGAACATAACCGAACATAACCGAACACGACCGAACACGACCGAACACGACCGAACACGACCGAACACGACCGAACACAACGCAAACACAACCGAACATGACCGAACACGACCGAACACAACCCAATACAACCGAACATAACCGAACATAACCGAACACGACCGAACACGACCGAACACGACCGAACACGACCGAACACGACCGAACACGACCGAACACAACCCAATACAACCGAACATAACCGAACACAACCGAACACAACCGAACACAACGCAAACACAACCGAACATGACCAAACACGACCGAACACAACCCAACACAACCGAACATAACCGAACACAACGTAAACACAACCGAACATGACCGAACACGACCGAACACGACCGAACACGACCGAACACGACCGAACACAACCGAACACGACCGAACACGACCGAACACGACCGAACACGACCGAACACGACCGAACACGACCGAACACGACCGAACATAACCGAACACAACCGAACACAACGCAAACACAACCGAACATGACCAAACACAACCCAATACAACCGAACATAACATAACAGAACCGAACCCAACCGAACCAAACCGAACACAACCCAACACGACCGAACACGACCGAACACGAGCGAACACGACCGAACACGACCGAACACGACCGAACACAACCGAACATAACCGAACACAACGCAAACACAACCGAACATGACCGAACACGACCGAACACAACCGAACACGACCGAACACAACCCAACACAACCGAACATGACCAAACACGACCGAACACAACCCAACACAACCGAACATAACCCAACACAACCGAACATAACCGAACACAACGCAAACACAACCGAACATGACCGAACACGACCGAACACAACCCAATACACCCGAACATAACCGAACACAACCGAACACAACCGAACACAACGCAAACACAACCGAACACGACCGAACACGACCGAACACAACCGAACACGACCGAACACGACCGAACACGACCGAACACGACCGAGCATAACCGAACACAACCGAACACAACCGAACACAACGCAAACACAACCGAACACGACCGAACACGACCGAACACGACCGAACACGACCGAACACGACCGAACACGACCGAACACGACCGAACACGACCGAACACGACCGAACACGACCGAACACGACCGAACACGACCGAACACGACCGAACACGACCGAACACGACCGAACACGACCGAACACGACCGAACACGACCGAACACGACCGAACACGACCGAACACGACCGAACACGACCGAACACAACCGAACACAACCCAATACAACCGAACATAACATAACAGAACCGAACCCAACCGAACCAAACCGAACACAACCCAACACAACCGAACACAACCGAACACGACCGAACACAACCCAACACAACCGAACATGACCAAACACGACCGAACACAACCCAACACAACCGAACATAACCCAACACAACCGAACATAACCGAACACAACGCAAACACAACCGAACATGACCGAACACGACCGAACACAACCCAATACAACCGAACATAACCGAACACAACCCAATACAACCGAACATGACCAAACACGACCGAACACAACCCAACACAACCGAACATAACCGAACACAACGTAAACACAACCGAACATGACCGAACACGACCGAACACGACCGAACACGACCGAACACGACCGAACACAACCGAACACGACCGAACACGACCGAACACGACCGAACACGACCGAACACGACCGAACACGACCGAACACGACCGAACATAACCGAACACAACCGAACACAACGCAAACACAACCGAACATGACCAAACACAACCCAATACAACCGAACATAACATAACAGAACCGAACCCAACCGAACCAAACCGAACACAACCCAACACGACCGAACACGACCGAACACGACCGAACACGACCGAACACGACCGAACACGACCGAACACGACCGAACACAACCGAACATAACCGAACACAACGCAAACACAACCGAACATGACCGAACACGACCGAATACAACCCAATACAACCGAACATAACCGAACATAACCGAACACGACCGAACACGACCGAACACGACCGAACACGACCGAACACGACCGAACACGACCGAACACAACGCAAACACAACCGAACATGACCGAACACGACCGAACACAACCCAATACAACCGAACATAACCGAACATAACCGAACACGACCGAACACGACCGAACACGACCGAACACGACCGAACACGACCGAACACAACCCAATACAACCGAACATAACCGAACACAACCGAACACAACCGAACACAACGCAAACACAACCGAACATGACCGAACACGACCGAACATAACCGAACAGAACCGAACACAACCCAATACAACCGAACATGACCAAACACGACCGAACACAACCTAACCTAACCGAACACGACCGAACACGACCGAACACGACCGAACACGACCGAACACGACCGAACACGACCGAACACGACCGAACACGACCGAACACGACCGAACACGACCGAACACGACCGAACACGACCGAACACGACCGAACACGACCGAACACGACCGAACACGACCGAACACGACCGAACACGACCGAACACGACCGAACACGACCGAACACGACCGAACACGACCGAACACGACCGAACACGACCGAACACGACCGAACACGACCGAACACGACCGAACACGACCGAACACGACCAGTTGGGGGTTTCCTTGAAACCAGACCGCACAATTCGCAGTGTAAATTTTCAATTGCTTTTGGTAATTTGCTCTCGTTCATACTAACAGACCCGACATGCTTGCATTATAAATTACAATTTACAAAAAACTAGCTTCGACATTGTAATTCGAATATGTTGAGCTGGTGGCCATCCGCATGCGCACGAGCTCTACTTTGGTTTGCTCAGTCAGGGATACCTCTCCTGACCAAAATGGGCGGAGTATGTATCTTGCACTCTGCCGGGCTATTCGTGCGGTCGCCGTAATGTTTGTTTGTACGGATCGCTAGCGCAACGACCGCGGTGGGCGGTAGAAGTGAGAATTCGTGCGACGTCTCGTGATCGACCCTGCCTTGCACAAAACGAACTCGCGATTGTTATTACTTCTTTGAAATTGCTAATGGATGTCACCACAAGTTTTTTTTTTGTATTATAGCGCATATATTAAGTAGCATTAATTAAGCAGTATTAATTTTCATTGGTAAAAAAAAGATTTCAAAAGACAATGATTGACTTACTATAAGATTTTTGTAAATAAACAAAGCCCTATCTATATTCCACAGGGATTGTTCCACAGAGCAATATGCCAGAGTGGCGTCGCATTGTCACCTTGGGCGTTGGCGCAACAGCCGCTAGCGAGAGCCTTTGAGTTAGGCAGAGAACTCGGCATTGACACTAACAATACAGCAGAATTGTTGGGTAAAATATTTTCTTTTTTCGATTAGAATCTGAATAGGTTGCAGTCATAATGCACACGATAAAACACACTGCTAATCTCTCACTTATAGATAGGTAGCAGTATTATTTATTGTTTTCATAGTCAACGCATATCTTGGCCTTTGCCTTAATATTTCAAATTGTAATTAAGTAATTTCTGAATCCTGGTTCGTTGATGTTTTCTTAGTATTCTTATGTTATTACTTATAATATTTATACATTTTGAAAACCTATACTAATATTATAAAGCTGAAGAGTTTGTATGTTTGTTTGAACGCGCTAATCTTAAGAACTACTGGTTTGAATTGAAAAATTATTTTTGTGTTGAATAGACTATTTATCGAGGAAGGCTATAGACTATATAACATCACGATGCAACTATTAGGAGCGAAGAAATAATGGAAAATGTGAAAAAAACGGGGAAAGTTATTCATCCTTGAAGGCTTCCATTGCGTGCGCTGCGAAAACGGTTCAAGATACCAAAAATATATATATGAAAGAATTATTCTTCTTGAAATGATCTAAAAATATGTCCACAACAGTATATGTCTATCTTTTAAGATTAACTCACTAGAGCCGTTTTTATGGTAATCGAATTTGGTCGAAATTAAGGTTAAGAGTTGTATCAACGTAATAATATTAATCTTTATCCAAATAAATGTGTTGTTGATTAAGAGGATTTAATTATGAACAAAATTGTCTTTGACATCTCTTAATTACAATGAACATCTTAGAAGATATTACAATAACTTATATAGCAAAACAACGTTTCCCGGATCAGCTAGTCATTAGATATAAAAAGTCGAATACATTGTGGAATACATTTATTAACGGTTTTTATGTTGAAATTTTCAAAATGAGTTTCTAATGTCGGTAGTCTACACATCAGGTGAGCAGAGCTTATCTACAAGACCATAGTTAAGTCATAGACAAGAATATTATATACAAGGTCTTTGTCAGACAGCGGAGAAGATATTAAGCGATGCGATATGAGCGATGATGACTTGATTTATATTATAATACAATTGCCGAATGGAACAAATAATTCTTTAAAAACGTGATATAATTAATTTTTGAATTAGATATTACCATGTGTGTGTTAATAAAAAGATATGTTTTACATTTTTAGGATATCTTCGCGCAACTCCCAGTGAGTTGCTAGTGAAGGCAGGTGCTCGACTCGCCGTAGCTTCTAGCAGGTCTGCAGACTTGCAAAGTACAGTGGCTCTGCCATTCTTACCTGCACTGGAACCAGACTCACCTGACGCCTTCTTCACTCGCTTCCCGAACGAAAGCTTACCTGGTGCTGACGTGCCATTTTTAACGGGGTATAACGCTCAGGAAGGCATTATTCTATTTCGCCGTAAGTTATTTTGCTTTTTATATTAATACATTATAAAATAATAGTAATTCTAATAGTTGTGGATAAGCATAAAATTGATAGACTATTATTATATTTATTATATTCCGGACATTTGGTAGAATAGTGATACATTATCTTTCTATAAATATACTTTGAAGATTATTAAATTTTACACGTAGTACAAATGCAATTTGATATTAATGTAAACCAATCAAATAAATAAATGTAGTGTTATGAATAATCATGTTATTAATAATATTTCAATGAAACTTTCCACTTTGTTGCGGAAATTGTTATCTCTTCAGTAAGGACAGGGGTCCTGTGAGTTGGCAAAGCAAATAGAGATCTTTGTTATGCTAATATATTTTTAATCATTTATTCCAGAATATGTAAGTACGAAGCGTAAGAGAAAGAGTTATAAAGTTCATTATTGTAACTAGAATTGCTGTAGTAAAATAAAAATATATCTATAATGTATGTTTGTTTACGAATTCTCTATAGGTCGAAATTTTAGCACTTCTTTTAATTAATTTGAATACAATATAAATCTCAAGAGATTATCACATTTGGCTGTTGGATCTACAATAAAGTACAAAAGGCAGTGAGTGATATTTAACATGTGTGAACTTTTATAAACTAACTAGACAACCTATACTAAGCCTGCGGTCTGCCAGGTTTTTGTGGTTGGTCAATATGTTGATTTTAAACCATTTTGAATTTCACGTCAATTAGAAAAATTGAGAGCGCGCTGAGTAAATAGGTCCTATTAGTAGTTAGTTACTACTGCGCTGCGGTATGGTCTGAGACTACTGATGCGGTAATCTGTTGTGATATAGAGCATTTTATTTATTTTTCAATTTACAGCAAGCATCTGATTATATCACGGTAGCACGTCATTACAATACTTTCGTAATCACGGCAAATGAAGTGTTGATGCTAACTAAATCTGGTCAATCAATGGACCTGAACCAAAATTTTTTCCTTACGCTAAATTGATCATTAATTTTGAATTTGGATTTTTATTTTCACCTAAGTAATTTAAATTTAAACAAAAATTTGTGACCAAGGACACTGAAACGTGTTTGCGGCATCAGAAAATGGCAATAAAAATGTTAAAATATACGCGATGAATCTGTTCATAATTATTTCATTCAATTGTCATTTGTAGTATTGTAGTTTGTGTTAGAAATCATAACCTTTTTTAGTGGCCCACGACCTTATAAGTAATACGTCTTTGTTCGTGGCCTCTATGTATAAAAAACGTTGCGTAACTCTGATCTAGATCATTTACCAGAATTCTTCTCTTGGATATATACGAAAAAAAAAACAATTAAGTACCATAATATTATTAAAGTTATGAAAATTCAAAAGTCTTATACTATTGTAATTTATTAGGTTATTCGAATATTGGAAACTATCCATGACATAACCAAGGCCTGTGTTATTACCATACGTCAATTTCCTGATAAATCACACGTTAACGTTAAGCAATATTTGATTAAATTTACTTACTTATACATAATTCTTTTTAAACGTATACAATTTAAGCCAGCTTTTATAAAATTCGAAAATTTATAAAGTTCTCAAGCAACTGAAATTAATTATTTCTGAATAGTGACTGAACTAATAAACTATATAGCACCCACCTTCGAATTAAAAGTACGTAATTAAATTTTTAATACTGCAAAGCTTATTTATGTTACCTACTAGCCGTTTTGAGAACATCTTTTGTAATAAATTTTTAATTAATGTAAATAAACTATGATTTGCTTTATATATTTATAGTTAAAGTTATAATTGTTAGTATTATATCTAGTTTCGTGAAATTAGAAAGTAAAACGAAAGTAAAGTAATTATCCTTACAAACAAAAAAGATAAACCGTTACTAAAAAAAACATATGTTACTTATGTTGAATCCTTTCATAACGAAAAAGAAAACAACATGTACTAACACGTCATAAACAATCACAGTGAAAACTTGCCAATTTTTTTTTGCTTGCGTTTGTCACTACAGCGATGGTCCTTGAATCAACAGATGAATTAACAGCCTGGAGTAAAACATTATATATTATTATTATATTGGTATACTTAAAAAAAATACACTCTTTACACAAACTACCTTTAAATTTATACAAATTTTTTAAGTCACTTGTGTGTGAAAAGAAATGTGGCTTACTCTAAGGTCCCCGTTTCGATAGCTTAATCACGAATAATAGTTTCCGTAAGTCATCGGTGACTCATCAAAATTTCATCACACAAGTTCCTCCGTGCCCATTTACTGCGGAACTCTTTAATTGTTATAGCTTGAAGATATGTTATTTGCAATAATGCCCTCTGTACTGAAACAGGTAATATTCGTAAATTAATTTATAGTTACTCATTCATAATTTCATAAAAGGATAATTGAATGTCTATTGCAATTAATTAATAAATTAACTTTATCCTCTAATAGTTATTACAGGATTATTGTAGAATACGTTATTTTTTTTACTGCTTACAAACAATAAAGTCATGTATTTCATAATAAGGAAATAAGCCGCGAATTCCGTATTAGATTAAAAATGTATATAATATTTTACAGTAATGTTGTTTTCGTACTATATTGTGGATCGTAGCACAAAACAAATAATAAACAGCCCAATCATATTAACGAAAAAGTGGCCAAATCTTAATATGCAAAAAAGTACCTGAATTTTTTTTTAAGCTTTTGCTTTGATATTTTAAATTTTACTCAAAATCTCATAAGATACTTGACCGAGCAAAGCGGCGTTTCGTCATCCCAACGTCGTCGTCCATATGTAATGGAAGACGGGCGGCGGTTTACGAACTGACTTTATTGACATTAAAAACGGTATGCTAATAACAGTTTAACAAGTACCCGACATGTGTTACATTGGGGCTTCGCCACTTTCTCCGTCTGTTCGTCCGTCCGTTCATCGGTCTCTTAGAGGCCTGTAACTTTTAAACCAAATAAGATAACGAATGGAAATTAGATACATTAAGTCCGATATTAACTATATTCTCTTTTGAGAGCGCGAAAAGTGCGGACTATTCAGTTTTATATGGCATAATCTGATCTCAGGGGACGGACCTTGTGTCATATTGGTATAGACCGTGGCTCACTACGGTGTCCCAAATCGGTGGTCACAAATTTCTCTTAATCCGTTATAGACACAATTTACATAATCTGCTTTGCAATGTAAATATCGTTTATAGCATAGGAACCGAGATATTCACGAAAAAATTTGTCACCTTTAAACATAAATAACTTAAGGCATTTGAGTTTCCTATGTGACTTTTGAGTAAGCTTATACAATATTAAAATAAAGGGTTACACAAATTATCACTCACTGTAAGTACTTTTATCACTATAAGTAAAATTTAAGTGATTTCATTTACTGATTAATAAATTCAGGATTATTGTTTATTTTTTAGAATTGAATAAATTTTTTATATTAAAAAAAATATTCTTACTTTAAAAACAGCTAAGCTCAGCTTAAATATGTTTTAATAATTATCTATTTAAATTATTTCCCTAGATATTTCTTCTATAAAAATAATTATACAAAAATATTATCAGTTGAAAAATGTAAGATGAATAGTAGCATTTACAGGTTTCCGAAGATACTAGCAGGCTTAGAATAATCATATATAACATATAATATCATAACACATTGTTAGCTTGATAAAGTTGAGTGCACTTATAGCAGAGATGGGCAAAATATAATCATATTAATAACGCAAAATGTAATCGTAATCGTTTTTCATTAATTTGATTACATTTTGCACATCTATGACCTAAGTCTATGACTTATAGTATAATAGTTAGAAATTTGGTAGACGCTTAGGTAGTACAATATAGTAAGTATTACATATGTGTACAAGAAAAGATAAATATTTTATATTATAATGCAGTAAAATTGAGTTAACAATCAAAGAGACAATTACTTTTTAAAATTTCACTACATATGTATATACTTATGAAAAAAGCGTACAATTGCATAACAGTATTTACTTGCTATTTCTCGTACTAGGCAAGTCCCATTAACAAGAGCTAAAACAGCAAATTGTTATTGTTACTCACATTTACATAACAGAACAGCTGAACATGTATAGCCGCTTCGTGCCACTTTCTCCTAAATCATGTGTGCTATGTTTGGACACATTTGATATTTCATGTCACCGCTATTAGCTGTGCTGTGACCACTTTACAAAAGTAGTCAAATGGCATTAAAAATATCAAAAATATATATCTACATGCGTGCTGCTAGCACACATGATCGTGAGAACTCAACTAAGCAGCGAGCAATATATTTAACATAATCCAATTAAGATAACATCGTTATGCCTATTTCATTTACACTAAATCAACTTGTGCAAACGCAATTTGTGGCGCACTTAAACCATTATTAATGCTTATATTGGTATACATATTATCTGAACGCCTAAATTTTATTAAAATGACGTCACAACTTGTCAAAAGGTGGCTAAAGCCAGAGCCGCAGCCGAAGATTCGGGCGGACACGCTAATCACGATCACAATAATAATCGTTGCCAGCACCTTTGATTAAATAATATATCTAAACAAAGGTTATCAGAGAGCTTTACTTGATGTAATTTGTAATATTTCTGCCTCAGAACGGATTATCGTATCGAATATCTTCAAAACGTAAATAATATCAACGATTTTTTTTTCCTCAGGCCTTCAACGCACGCCTAAGCTCCTAGTAGATTTAGATCGTGAATTCAAGCGCGTGGTTCCCCCTGAAGTGTTGTTACAAGATGAACGACTGTCACAGAAGATTGTAGATGCTATTCGAGCATTCTACTTCCAACAACGGCCCGTAGATATAAGAAATATAGATAGTCTTATAGATGTAAGTTCACAATATTGAATATTTTACATTATTTACCATTATATTACCATCATTTGAATGAATAATTCTTAAATTAAACTTCGCAATAACCTTAGTGTAAATAAAAAGAATTCCTTTTTTTGTAGACAATTTAGATTCGGTAAACGAAATTATAGTTACATTGTACGGCATGTAAACCAGACCTAAATGGACACTCAATGCGTAGTGCGTTCAAGCCATTCGTGTAGTGTTTCGAGTTTATTTTTAAAATAAAAATGCACAGATTACAATTATTTATATTTTAGTAAATATAGGTGCAAAAATATATAGGTAGGTATGATCAACACAGATCATAACTGTGTTGAATCAAGAACCGGAAGATGATTATAAAATGATATGAAAAACCATTCATATATATACTGTTAAATGATATCATGCGTCATATGAAGGTCAAGATATACTTACTAGCAATAGAGCGGATTTCCGCCGGAAAATTCGTAGTCCCATTGCTACAGTTACGCGCGGAACTGCTACCCATCTTATATGCTTATACTCAAACTTAAAAATTAATCACTCCGAGGGTTAGATTAATATCCCGTATTATTAATACTCATTAATAATTACTTAAGCGTTACTTTTCTTATTCACAGCTTTTTACGGACGTAATGTTTTTAAGGCCAGCGTTGGAGACAGTACGCTTGTATGCATCTTCAAATAGAACAAGCCCCACGTACATGTATCGATTTGCTTTCGACGGAGCTCTGGGACTGTTTAAACGCATGCTGGGTATCTCGCATCCCGGCGCTTGTCACGGAGACGAAATGGGCTACCTATTTTACTTTTCAAGAATCAATTACAGGCTAGATGAGGGATCTACAGAATTAGCCGTATCCAGAAAGATGGTACAGATGTGGACTAATTTTGCTAAAACGGGGTAAGTTTTCTGTAATCGTCAATTCATAAATAAAACTATTTCGATGCCTAAGTAAAGTAATAAACAATAACGACAAAGTGCAAATTGTATGAAATGGACGTAACTTAATGATGTGACATTTCGAGAATTTATGTCTATTGCATCCATTTTTCGCTGTCTTTTAGCATTATCGTTTATCGAATGTTACCTTTACTAAGTCCTCAAAAAACGCATTGCTATCTTAATTGTACAAACAATTTCTGTACTCTGATTTTTCTTAATTATAAACACATCTTACTATAGAACATTATGATACGAATATGATGTTTGTATTTGTAGACGATGAGAAATCTTGCGCGAGCTGCAAGTTTGTAATTTTTATAATACGTAATCATTACCCTAAGTAATGTATTTTATTATATCACTTGGTTTATATAGTGAAATGTATTGTGGGATGAATTTTGAAAGATAAAAGAATATAATAAATAGATAGACAATATTATTTTGATTTTGCATAAAGAATTACGACTAAAAATGATTTGATTTTAATGGTAGAGATCTGTGCATGAAAAAGTGCTGACCATGGTATATAATCCGATAGCCTGTCATGATAATTTGATTTGAGTAGTCAGTAAGCACTTTATTACAATAATCTATCTTCTGATTGCTGTTATTTCACTATAAAGATTTAATTATGTTTTACGTTTAAATATATCATTCGTTGCCCCACAATAAGACTTTGCGTTTACAAACATGAACTCTACATGCATAAACATTTAGGAGAACTACTTGTAGCGTATAGGAATCGAACCCATAAACTGCAGTGCAGAAGGCACAACTCCTGAGCGAAGAGTCTTCGAAATTCTTGTCATTACTATCTTTTATTACAATCTACTATCTATATCGACCTAGATATAAAAAATTTCAGACATTGATTGATAGTAATGTTTAAAATTGAGCTATTTGTTCCAGAAATCCGACACCACCCGTTGATTACGAGTCAACTAATGATTTTAAATGGATGCCAGTAAATGACACCTCACATATAACTTACCTGGACATCACTGGTAACTTTAACGTCAAGACTGACCCCGAAGCCAAGAGAATAAGTTTTTGGGACTGGTTGTACGAAAATTATGCGCACAAAAATTTTACCAAAGCGAACAATGAGTGAAGGACTTAGTGATCATATTTTTGATGTTATATTTGAAATATTTCACAAAACAAAGACTGATCAGTGAAAGTTTATATTTACTAGACTATTTAGAAAAAAAAAATGGGTATTGCTCTTGATTCTAGGTTTTGGTGTACGAACTAACAACAAGAAGGAATTTAAAAATGTATAAATACATAACTTGAATCTATGTACAAGGAAAAAAGATGCTACAAGTGTAAGAGAATTATTAAGGAAAATTTAGAGTCTGTTAACTATAAGAACAGCTTCAGTTATTGTTTTTTACCGGAAAGATTCTGTCGGTTAACGTTTTAAGCTTTTAAACGCTCAGTAATAGAATTCACAACCGAACGATTATATCAGAATCACAATTAAAGTATCCGTAGATGCTGAAAATGGAATTTAGTGATTGATAGCTAACCTAAATATTTGATCTAAGTACACTCGTGAAACCTCAAATAGAAACTTCTATAGATTCTATAGAATCTCATCTGTTCCGACCCCTTTTTTTGGTAATCAGGGGAAATCCCTAACGTACCTTCAGGAGGCGGTGTGGGCCGCCCCTAGGTGTGTCGGATTTGCACCGACTAAAACCCCCGGGGTGTTCCTTCTCCCGTCTACCGAGCACCAAGGGCAAGGCTGAGCCATCTTCCTTAGCACCCGGTGACGTCAGGCCCTGTGCAGGCCCCATCTACTTGGCAAGGGTCTGTCCAGAACCTAACATTTATTTAATTCACAACAAACAACGAAATTCAGTAGGTTAAACGAAATGAATATTGTTTTTAAAGGATCTCGAGAATTTAACCGAAAGGATTATAAGTAGATTGTAGTCTTCGATTTGTTAACAAAATCCTTGATCTTTTAGCTGTAATATGTTGTTACCACTGTGTTATATTGCATAAGTAGTCTATTTAAATAGTGACGTTCTGCGAAAATTGACCATATTATAATGTCATGAGCAGACGTCAATCATTAACCAAATACATGTTGAATATGTAAATAACTAGTAAATATATTATCTGTCATTAAAATTAACAATTACTTTCAAATTGACTGATTGTTAAACTGAGCTGATGTTAACCGTTTTGCTGTACACATTTGAGCCCGCACTCCTTGTCAACTAGCAGATAAAACACGGAGTTCGTGCAGAAATACCATATTATGACGTTCTTTTACAATAAGTATTACGATAAGCAAATGTAAATAACAAATTTTTTAAATATATTCCAAACGTATTAATAAATATGAGTATTTTAATATTTTGTTTCTATAAAAAAAATACCTACCCATAAATAAATACGTCAGTAACACTAAATATCGATGAACTTGATTAATTAAATACTATAGATAATAAATCAAGTATAGTGCTAAGGTATAATCTATACTAATATTATAAAGCTGAAGAGTTTGTTTGTTTGTTTGTTTGTTTGTTTGAACGCGCTAATCTCAGGAACTACTGGTTCGAATTGAAAAATTATTATTGTGTTGAATAGACCATTTATCGAGGAAGGCTTTAGGCTATATAACATCACGATGCAACTATTAGGAGCGAAGAAATAATGGAAAATGTGAAAAAAACGGGCAAAATTATTCATCCTTGAGGGCTTCCATTGCGTGCGCTGCGAAAACGGTTCAAGATACCAAAAATATATGTATGAAAGAATTATTCCTCTTAAAATGATCTAAAAAAATGTCCACGACAGTATATGTCTATCTTTTAAGAATAACTCATTAGAACCGTTTTTATGGTAATTAAATTTGGTCGAAATTAATTCATTATTTGTTAAGAGTTGTATCAACGTAATAATATTAATCTTTATCCAAATAAATGTGTTGTTGATTAAGAGTATTTAATTGTGAACAAAATTGTCTTGGACATCACTTAATTTCAATGAACATCTTAGAAGATATTACAATAACTTATATAGCAAAACAACGTTTGCCGGTTCAGCTAGTAATGAATATTGTAGTTAATTTAGAGGTTATTTCTGAAAGTGGGTTACGAGAAAACATTGGTAATATTGAGTTTATTTAGAAGCTCAAAATTAAATGAAAGGTTCTTTAATCGCCTTTAATAGCCACCCGATTACAATTTGCTACTAGTTGCCTACTAGGTTATATTTTTAACAAATACGTAAAATAAAGATCTGTAACCGATAACGAGATAAATTTTCGAAGTAAAGTTCGAGAAAACATTAGGTTTTTTTTATAAAGAAACGCTGTTGTAGTGCTTACTATATGATTTGATTAAATTTTTTTATCAATAAATAAATCACATTGCTAAACTTAATACGACATAAATTTCTTATCACTTGTTATCTTTCTGCATAGTGTTTTACTCACTGAAATATTGTCAATCCAATAAAATAAATGTTTGTAGGGGATATTTTTTTATTATTTTAAAATTACTTATTATATTTTTGGGATATTTTTATAAATATTAATTTAAAAAAATGATCGGTTAGTTTAATAACAATTAATTACTTAAGATACCAAGATAGCGATTACGATAATAAAACCATTTTCAAGTTCTTGTTGCTTACTACATTCTTCCGGAACACACTCGATATTACAAAAAAATGAAATTATTTTTGAAACTGTGAACGCAAAGCCACGTTACTCCGGTTTTGTAATCTACACTATATCCCAGAGTATTTATGAAAACGGCCATCATATGCAATTTAATACTAAACTTTTTTCCGCAATAACTACTATTATTACAGAAATGCCATTTGTGAGTGCCCTAATAACGGCGATCAGCTGCGCTACTGGTCACGTTGGGCGCGTAGTGTAATCTACGATCATAAAGTAGATACTTTTATAATGTTTTTGTAAAAAGTTTTTGTGGCAAGCTGATTGTACAAACATGTATTAAGTAGATCGAACTTATGATGGTCCTAATATCTTTCAATTGTCATCAACTTTACGCATGTAAACTACGTATTTCATTATACTGGCATGCCTTTTGTGCGGTCACAGCACGCCATAGCATTGCATTTCAAACCACCGACTGGATCTTTAAAAGTAGCTTTGCTTGATGTCTCTTAATACTTAATTATGATTACCAACAAACGTAGACCGATTAGCCGAGGACAGAACATAAGGGCACCACCATCTCATGTCATTCGCATCCATGTACGCCCCGCAACCTTCACAAGATCATCGACCCATCTGACCGTCGCGCCGGATGTCCCACGTTCCGTTTACCCAATCTGGGCCATCATTCGTTTGTTTCATAGCATGAACTAAACATGTTATTGCAAAAAATATTTCTTTTAAATTATAGAGGTTACTGAAATTGTTTGTAAAATATAAACCGCTACCTTTGACAGATGTCTTTGAGATGTGCAGGAAGTGCCACATATATTTTTTTAAATCCTCCATGTACTTGTCATAGTTTATTAGCGGTAACTAACAAATATTGATCTTTCTGGCGTCATCATCTAAATCAAATTGTATAACAGATCGATATTACAAACACAGGAAATTCAAATAAGTTTTTTCTTAATAATCTAAACGTAGATTTACATTCTGTTATTAAATATGATTTAAATATAGGTAACAGTTTAGGTATGTTTGAAAGACATTAACTTAAATAAATATTCAAATAAATCACAAAAAACGTCCTCCTAGTCTTTTTGTTTAATTTTATTACAATATATATTAGTTACTTTGGCTGAAATTTATAGATGAAAATTTAAATTTTCTTATATTTTACTAAAACATTACAATTACACAATACAATTACAATTTACAATTTTTACAATTTATAATACTCAATGAAAGTCAAAGGTTTTGGTAAGTCACCGATTTTGACAATATTAGCTCTTCAAATACTATGGCTATACTCAAATTCTTTTTATATACCTATTCAGTTTTTTGACAAAACGTATTTATTTTTTTAGAACTTTATAAATTATTAAGCCGAAATAGCGTCTATAAATCCCAGCCTTAGTGTTAGTAAGTAGGGTTAGTAGTATTAGAATAATAACAATACCAATATCAATTAGAATATAAATAATAAAGTTATCGACATTGTCTCAACCCTAGAAATATTACTTTGTTGTCTATAGCAGTTATCAAGCATCATGGAAGCCATATTTCGATTTTGAAGAATTTTACTAGTTCCTACTCTGAAAAAAATAACTGTTAAATTTTTATGTTTTATCGTGAACTCATTTCAAACAGATAACACTGAAAATTATCAGTCAATGTACGGAGAGTTATGGGATATGAGTAATCAGTTGTGATTTATTTTTTTAACGCTTTTTAAAAATCAGTATAAGCCGCTTTATACTCGGAGTAAACTGAAAAAAAAATTTTTCTACTGCAGCGCAATATAACAAGTTGTCAGCGCGTGTAATTACAGTTTGCACAAGAAGTAATTTGATTATATATCACAAGCATATTGTGGCGACTATTTATTACTTTGATGACGTTAGTTTTAAGTTGCTCCGTTTGAGAAATGCATATACATACATCGATTTTTTTTATTGTCTCAACCTATTGAAGTTTTAGGTAGTTTTAGGTAGAACTGTTAGGACGCACTTTTTATCATACTAAAGATCTTTCTTTTCTTGTGATAAACTATAACAATTCATATGTACAAGTACTTCCTATAATGAACTATGTAAAGTAATTACAAATTATGAAATATTCCTAAAACAAAATGGAACACAAGCTGACAGCCAATCTGATGGTAAGTGGATGCTGCCGCCTTGGGAGTCGAAGCTGCTCGCGTCCGTAGGCTTTACCCTAGTTGCCCTACACGTGACTCCTGGGTGGTGCTAAACGAGCAGCAGCGAGGTGGGAGGGCGTCGGTGCCCGTCTGGATCACAACCACAGTACATGGGTGTAAAACCCCTCATAGTGACCAGTTTCGGCTTGTCGCGTTTCGGGATCAGCTTGTGTATACCCAGTAGCTCATATACCTAGAGACTTTCAGTCGTGGTATATGTGGGCCGACATGACGATATAGACTATCAATGTATTTTCATCCTTTGATAGTCGCTTTCGTATTTGGACTACACTGTACTTACCATCAGGTACTCTGTAGTCACTATGACGAGCCAGTGTAAAAAAATAAATTAAAAAAAAAACAACTATACATGCCGCGCCGCCGACCTTGATGGAAAAAAACAGAAACGGAACATATCATGGTTGATTCCAAAACGCAACAGGTCGAGGCAAATCACTATGACAGGCCTTACACTCGTGAATTGTGACACCCTACCATTCCCCCGCTGGAATCACATTCCGGACTAATTTAGACTGAGATTTATAGACGAACCGTTAAGTTTGCTTAGATTTTGCTAAAACATCACAATTTATATTTCTCAATAAATGTCAAAGGATTTGGTAAGTCACCGATTTTGTCAACATGGCATTGGCTCTGCGAATACTATGGCTATACTCAAGTTCATATTATAGTTTTTCATCAAAAAGAATTTATTTATTGAGAACTTTCCTAAGCAAAGTCGAAATAGCGTATATTAATCTCAAGCAATAGACAACAAGGCAAAGCTTACAGTCGAAAATCGGAGTATACTTAACCCAATACTATTGTACATCTAGACAGCCTCTTGAGTTATACAAGGCTCGAGTGTGGCAAAGGCGAGATATGCGTATTGTAGACGATCCCAAATCCCGAAGTTATGGCATGGGGTTAAAAAGGAACGAAAAATGTTCTATAAGATCGATAACATGACGAAATTACTACTTGTGTCGCAGTTGTCTTGAAATGACAGTAACGCCATTCCATTAGGTGGAAGCTTGCTAACCACCTTAAACAAAAAAAAACATGAAGAGATTGATGCTAAGTCTTGCGTTGCGTATACAAGGAGTTTAGACTACCACGTCCAAGGACATTCAGACAATAAACACTGAAAATAAAGAGACAAAACTATCAGCCCCTAAGTCAGTCTAATTAATAGCTTTACCCAGTAGTCACGTGAACTTGAAGGTATTTTATCATAAAATATGTTATATGTCAAGTTAGATACGGGCTTAAAAATTTGACCTTGTGAAGTGATTTAACTAAACTCAAGCAATGTGCGAAGGTCAATTAATTAGATTCCATCGAATCATTTAATTAGATTCAGTTTTGTATCTTTATCTTTTTTTTACTGATTATTAAAGTTCCGGAAGGAATAAATATAGATAAATTAAAGGTGTAACTACACAAAGTACGATAACGGGAATGTCCTAGAAATAATTTCAGCTTTCGATATTTAAGTATATACACTTTTATTAATATTTATATTTTGCTAATTGTATATTATTCTCAACAACACAGCAATCACAACCCTTGTAATTGAAAGTAACTAACTAACTAATAGGAATCTTGATATGATCTGTATAAGGAGAGATTACCTATTAAATTGTATTAGATTTTAAAGCCCTGCATGGAGTATTATTTGCATCTTTGGGATGGTTCTGCTCAGTAGTTACTTGACACCCTGGATAGATGGAAGCTGAGGGTTTTTCGCAATGTTAATGATCCTGACGTGACTAAGCATCAAGTACCGCTCCAGTAACGGAGAGATACTGCCCTACTAAGCGTTTTCTACCGTTTGTATCGTGGCGAGTGTTCTGAAGAGTTATTTATACTAGTTCCACCTCTCCCTTTCTTAATAGAGCCACTCACAGGGATTTATAAAGCCACAGTTATACAGTATCTCACATCCCGACTAGGACTAAGAAGTTCTCTAACTCTTACTTTTGCCGTCTTGCTTGGCTGTGGAAGCGTCTTCCAGCGAGCGTGTTCTTACCATCCTATGATATGGAATCCTTCAAGCGTAGTGGAAAGAAACATGTATGTGTGATCGCTGCGACTACCGATGAGTTTTTCTTAACTGTCGATAGTCATTGTCGTTTTGGGACGACACCATGCTTACCATCAGGTGTGGTGTAATCACCGGGTCGAGTCAGGATATAAAAAAAACCTACAGGGCACTTTCTTAAAAGAGATTGATTTCGTTTGTATACTTAAAAGCTAAATTACGTCAGTTACAATATTACGTTATTTCATTCATACTGTTGATTCCTTATTACAGTTCAATTCTTCGAAAGTTTAATTGTAAATGGAATTATTATATTCAATCTTATTTATTTATTCCAAATAAAAATTATTCGCGACAATTTTAAAAATTTATTACGTCTTAAACTCTCAAAGTTACCTATATTGGAATATAAAAATAAGATAGTTACATTGTAACAAATGAAAGAGTGAAGTCAAGAATGAAAAACATTTCTTTTATTACTTTTTTAATCATGATAAACTTTCTAAATATATACAAACATCGATAAACAGATAAGTAATAGATATTAGCTACGTATTCTATATTCACAATAGCTTAGCACCTATTTAAATATCGTAAAAGGTGACAAAACAATTAAAATATAATTAGTGAAAAATAGATTACAATCTATAGGATATTAAAAATATATAGGTAAATAATCTATACTTAGAATGATGATACGATATTTCTTTGTTAACTTGATTTATTCATAAAAAATATGTATAGATTTGACGGAAAAGCAAAAGGGTACATAGGTAGTCTGGTAGATAGATACATGATGTTGACAGATCAGCTATCAATAACATGCGCTTGTATATAAACTGACACGAAGTACATATCAACAATTCAGTAGTTATCCAGTCGCCGGCCCTTACCCACTGAGCGTTGCAAATGAGCGAGCTTCGAACAAGGAAATAGCCCAAGTTCATTATCAAATTTAATAACCGTAGTAGGAGTTATCACATTGATCTATACTGTGATAAGGGAGCTGTTACTTTGCTATAACGTTAAAGTACAATCGACGGGATACGACGACACTCGCGGGTATTATATAAACCAGAGAGTTCCTTGTTCAGTTTTCAAATATTCGGAGCTGGTTAACAAATTAGTACGGATATAGTTAATAAACGAAATCTGTCACTATGTCTAACGGGACGAGGTAAGTGCAATTTTTTTATATGGTTTAGGTGATTGGGAAAACAAGATTTTTTATAAAATATATACCTCCTTTTATTTTAATTAATTAAATCAAAATATTATTAAAAAATAAATCTTAAAAAAGGATTTATGTTTGTGCAAAGTAATGTTAGCGGGTATTTATTAATTTGCGTATAGTTAGTCCGTTTATCGACTTTTCGGTGACAGAGATGTTTTGTAAATGAAATCATTATCTAGAAAGTACTCTTATTATTTTTTACCAAGACTTAAAGTTGTTTGATAGATACAATTTTAATTAATTCTATTTATTTATTCATTAGAACTTTAAAGTTAAAGTTGTATTTCATTTAATTCTACAAGTATCAATTAATATACACGATTAGCGTAAGTCTTATGTTGCAGTAGTATGATTTTCTGGCCATTAATGACTTGTTCTATGTTATTATTATTTACATATAACTAGTGGAATAAGCAAGTGTTATGTGGCTCGTTAATAGCCATATAACATGAATTAATCGTCAATTTATCTAAAGTTGAAACAAACCTTCTTTGCAGACATCATAAGGCTCGAATTTACGACAATATTCTGCAAACTATAGGAAATACTCCTCTAGTCCGTCTCAACCGAATACCGAAAGACCACGGTCTGGAATGTGACATATGTACGTATATATATATATATATAGTGTTTTTAATTAATTACCCTATGAGATACTTTATGGCCATTAAAAAAATTTCACTACGACAAAAAGATTTAAAGTTAAATTATTATTAAAAAATCTATTTTATTAGTACTGTTTGTACCACTTTACGAGCTTACATACGAATACGAACATGTTTTATAAAAATATGTCCCATCCGCAGCCGTTAAGGAATTACAATATTTGAATTTAATTTTATATTATTATACATTTATGCTTATAGCAAATGCTTCTGTAATTTTTTCGTATTTGTTTATCTAGTAACCTATCAAGTAATATTAGCATAGTGTTACTAAATCCGTAACTCTATTCGTATTGTTTTCATAAATAAACAAACGGACTTATCACATCTGCCATACAAAATAGAGTATGTGTTTGCTTTATAAATCTAATAATCGAGTTCATTTTTAGCTATTATAGGTAAATAGTTATGTGTAATATGCAAATATTTGATACTCATTGCATTCAATGCCATAAAATTGGGTGAAAATCAATTAAAATGAATCAGTTTTTTTTTAATAAAAATATTTAATGAAATACCGGTAAATTTAATGAAGTAATAAAACTTATGACAATAATAAAATTAATGGAGTAAGAGGCAATAGAAGTAAATATGATATTGACATTCTTTTCTATATTTTTAATGATGTAACTTTAAATAAAGTAAAACATTATTGACCCAAAAACATATATTAAATATATTTCATTAATAGAAAAAAATATTATTTAAATTTAAAGATTATGACGTCAGTAACCGGGTTTTGTTGACTAAATTTGTTTATCAAAGATATCGTGAACGATAAATCATTAAATGTAGATATACCTGTTATCAAATGATATTGAGTGATTAATTATGTAAGCACATGAATTTACAATCACAGCTGTTTAAAAGACGTAGATAAGAGTAAAAAAGAAAGTTCCAATCGTTTTAATAATTATACTTCAGATAAAAGCAAATTCAAGGGTTTGGTTACAGCCATAAGAGGGGCAATTTACTTGCAAAATTGGTTATACAGGTTGCCCCATAAGTCCTTTGAAAAGTAAAATTTGAATAAAATAAAAACGGCGCGCTTGATCGAGGCAGGGAAAGCGGGAGCAGTAACTTTGGTTTCTGGGAATTTAATCACGATGGAGCGTTTCGCCGGAGCGGACCGTGCGTTTTGTTTGCGCGAGTTTTATCAAAACAACATTTCGGCAACCGTTACGCGGCGTATCTTTCGAGAACACAAAGGTTTACAAAACTTTGACGACACTCCAACTCTTCAAATGATTAAGAACCGGGTTGTTAAGTTCGAGGAGACCTATTCGACGGCAGATAAACCGCGGTAGGGTCGCCCAAGGACATCACGTATGGAACAAAACAACAACACAGTGGCACGGTCTATTCGTGAAAGTGCTACACTGTCAACTCGTAACCGTTCCAATGCATTAAACGTACCCAGAATATCGTTACAACGGATTTTGAAGAAAGATTTACTTATGCACCCTAACAAAATTCAGTTGGTGCAAGAATTAAAAATTGAATTAAAAATGAAAATTATGCGAATGAAATGTTGAATCGGTTTACTTCGTTCAATAACATAATGTTCTCTGATGAGGCTCACTTCCATCTTAACGGGCATGTTAGTAAACAAAATTGCCGCTTATGGAGCGCCATCAATTCAAAACGTACGCATTAGAAGCCCTTACATAGTCTTAAACTGACCTCGACCTTAAACTGGCATCGTAGGGCCTTACTTCTTTGAGGACGGCAGAGAGCGTGCGGTTACGGTTACTTCGGAGCGCTATGTAGCTATGATCGAGGAGTTTTTCATACCAGCATTGCAAAAATTTCCAGGCATTAATGCTCGGACGTAGTGCAACAGGATGCAGCAACTTTCCACACTTTTAACACTGCTATGCCGTTATTCGTCAACTTTTCCCTAGCAAAGTGATCTCTAAGAGAGGAGACATTTCTTGGTCACCACGTAGTCTGGATCTGACTCCAATGCAATTTTTTTTGGGGGGCTACTTTAAGGCTAAAGTGTACGACACTAACCCGCGGTCAGTTGATGCTATAACAGATAATATCCACAAAGAAATGGCAAGCATTTCAGTATTGACGTGCCGCGCAGTCATCAACAATTTTAGACGTCGTTTGCAAGAGTGCAGTGGTCGTAACGGATTACATTTAGAAGACGTTACTTTCAAAAAATAATTCCAGTCTTTCAAACTTTATTTATAAATAAAAATATAATTCATAATGTAATTAGATTTATTTTAATTAATTTTGTTCATTTCAAAGGACTTATGGGCCACCTGTATTATATTGCAAAATAAATAGTTCCCATTAAGATATATATTTTTGTGAAATTACGTGCATAACTATTTAAATTAATGAATAACGCTTGTCATAATATTTAATTAATAGTCTTTTTTAATAGGTACTTATTTTTTATAGTAAGAATTTAGTTCTTAATAGGCAAACAATCAGTTGAGGAGTCTAATTTCAAAACCCACTATAACATTATTTTTTAAATCCCATATATTTATAAAACATTATAATTAATCTCTGACCTAACAATCACAATCTTATAAGGTATTTAAATTATTATTCTAGAGTGAAAAAGCAATAAGAAAAAATTCTTATATAATATTTGCTTTGATAAAAACATTTCAAATTAGATTAGAACTATTAAGCAATTTTGTAGGAAAAATCGTTTTAGCGGGTTTGAAATTAGACGCCTCAATTGAGGAATGATCAAATTGCCTTCATTTAAAAAAAACAAATATTAATGAAAGTTAGAGTATCTACAAATAGTAACAGTGTTTATCTTACAGATGCAAAATGTGAATACTTAAACCCCGGAGGTTCTATTAAGGACCGTATAGCATACACGATGATTGAACACGCGGAACGTACTGGTCAAGTTAAACCAGGCATGAGATTTGTAGAACCTACTTCCGGCAACACGGGCATAGGTGTCGCCTTGGCAACAGCCGTCAAAGGTAAAATGTTTGCAATGACCATCAATCAATGTTTTATAAGTGGTATAAGTTAGATTGTGTGAATCGTGTAACTGTGTTTTAACCTAAGTTAGGGATACTACAATTTACAAATAAATTGACATTTAAATTGTTTAGCTTAATTCTTCAAATGGGCCTTTTTTTTAAATAAAGTTTATTCGTTATTGCTAAAGTACTAAATGCTTTGTTCTTAAACTAATATTTGAAGAAACCTCTAAATTTTTTAAATCTTTGTAAAGTAAAAAAGAAAAGAACAGTAATAACGTTTATATATTTTTATAATAACGAATTAAGTTTTTAACACCGGATAACTTTAAAACAGAAAAAATAAACCAATAGATTCAAAATCTAACCTGTTTAGATCAAATTACTAAAACACATGGGCAATGACTTGCAATGAACTGTTGAGATTTCAGATCCTCAACATTCAGATAAAAAAAAGGTTTGATGTGTCCCTATCGTAAACAGGATGACGTTATCTCAACGTATTCGAACAACTCATATGTTTACATTGTTTTCCCCA
This sequence comes from Automeris io, assembly GCA_036320925.1. NCBI lineage: Eukaryota > Metazoa > Arthropoda > Insecta > Lepidoptera > Saturniidae > Automeris > Automeris io. The sequence goes on from JAUDJH010000018.1 coordinate 4,967,558, forward strand.
CATATGGTCGTAACTGGAAACCTCGGTTGTAGTTCATCAAAGGGAAATTATCATTGAGCACATGCTGTAAATACATTTTTATATCTACCTACCTAAACTTTATTGTAAACTATGTATCTGTTTCTGCATCTTCGCCCGCGCGCATTTCACATTTTACGTGTTCTTCGTCTTTTACGTGAACCTTCTCATTTCAATTGCTGATAACAATATTTTTTTTGGGATGCAAGGCACCTAATTTCGTTTTTGGTATCCCTGACAATATATTTGTCATGATGATCAGTTTAGTTATTAAGGCGTGAAAGCGTCACAAGCAGGCTCACATTTGTATTTATAATGTAAAGATAGATCAATGTCGATATTTGTTGAAGTTATCACAAATCGAGTCAGAATAATACAAAGGGATTCATTAATATTTATTATTCATCCAGCCGTCATAATGCAAAAAACAGTATCCCAGAGGAACAACGTGCAACCATTCATTTTGAAAATTGTTCGGAAATAAATGATTTCATTATAACATCTACATATATCTAATTTGTATAATAATATTAATAATAAAATTAATAACTGCTGTATGATAATAACATTTTTTTTGTACTGCTTGCCTTTTTTAATCACGACAAAGTGAATACCGGTCAGTAAAATCAGTGCAGTCCAAGCATAACGATAACCGCCAAAGAACGAGCCCAGTGACAGTCGCTATAGTAGATGATCCCGAAAACCCGGATCCCGAAACGCTACAAGAGAAGCAAGTCACTATGAAGCACTTACAATCCTTGTATCGTGGTCGCGATCTGGTTGTGTAATAACGCCCTAAGGTGGGTAGACAGTGAGGTGTCACTCGCGAGACGTGAGTGGATATCAACGATTTTAACCTGATGATCCGAGAAGTTTCTAGTACTTATGCCTATGTTTCCTTGAAAATATGCAAACATCACTCTGGATACGTCTTGCGGTGTTGGTGTTCTATAATAGTGAGTGTAGACTAGAACAGTTTTTCAAGCATTTCCCGGTAATGCAACATTCTTTTAAATCGTACAATACGGCCAAAAGTTACCTTTATTAAAGTATATTCATTCAGATTATGTAATTTTTCTTCAAATTCTCAACAATGCGTTCGTTGTGGCTGAGCATTTGCCTATGACATTTGTCTCTATATTCTCTCCCCGCATGTGTAAGAGTGTTTGCTCTCGCTATACCCTCGTTTGTTTTTTATATCAAATTTGATCTTGGCACTCAAAGTTCGGTTCATAAAAGAATCATGATCCATTAGAGCGGCTTGTTCTGTTACAAGTAAATGCTCTGATATCTATTTACTCACCATAATGCCAACAATGTTACCACGGTCAAAAGAAGGTCGGCAGCGTCGTTCGTCCCAACGTCTAACAAAGACTTAAAAAAAAATCATGCAGGTCGTCAATTATAGCATTTATATGTATGTATGTTTATTCAATAATCAACATGTAAGGTATTAAATACTTACGTAAATCTCTATGCCACTATAAAAGTAGATACAACTGATTCATAACCTTGAATGTATTAAGATACGATATCTACTTAAAAAAAATGCTTGTGGCATATTCAATATACCTATAGGCTATACTCTTCTTTTTTAATTACATATAATAAAAACTAAGTAAAAATATTTGGATTATTGTGACCTGCTGACAAAAGTAGGTGAATCTGCATAGAAGAATATCCTCTATAATAATAATAATAATCCTCTAATTTTTCTAAAAACATGTTATACTTGCGTGTTACCTTTTTTCACGGATCTCATGTAGAAAATCTGTGATTAAAGATGTTTTTAAAATTGTTTTTTTTAATATCTTGATATCATACAGTAAAAATTTAAAAGATTGTATCTAAAATTCAAATAAATAAATGGACAGTTTTCAATGAATATTTATCTCGAAAGTACAGTATACAAGTCCCTTTTGTGCTTTTGTACAACTCAACTCTAAAAGTTACATATACTAATAGATAAGTAAATAAAGTAATAAGTAAGAAAATAAAGTAAAAAAAAAAAATAAACAACTCAAAAACATATAACTAAAAGTAATTCTTAAAATGCGTCTTACTGAGATGTTATAACCACAAGGCCCATAAAATAAAAAATGTAAAATGATACATTTATATACACATATGTATATTAACTAGCTTTTGCGCGCGGCTTCGCTCGCGTTAAGAAGTATTATTATTAATTAGGTATAGTTTTTGCGGCTTCACTTTTGTTTAGCGTGTGTAAAAAATTAAGGCCTACAAAACTTCTTTGTATACAATATTCTTAACTAATCTGTCATTAGGCGCTAAAACTATAAAGCTATTGGGTGACCTTACTCGTGAGCAAGCAACATAAAACTGTCCATGTTCTTTCAAGTCAATACCCACAAATTTGAGAGTTTGCCCCTGAGACTTGTTTATTGTCATGGCAAAGTAGACTTTACCTACCTGCTTGCCAAATTTCAGCCCGATCCGCCCAGTGGTTTGGGCTGTGCGTTGATAGATCACTATGTCAGTCAGTCAGTCAGTCACCTATGAGTTATATATATTTAGAAGATTTAAATAGAAGATGTATCCCAGCGTAACCCGAGTGAAATATTCTTTGATAATATATTTATTATGATTTTTTTAAATATGAAAACAGGTTACGGTTGCACGATTCTTACCCCAGACAAGAATTCCGATGAGAAAATGAATACGATGAATGTCTTGGGCGCGCAAGTTATTCAAACGCCTGCTATGACACCCTGGGACAGTCCTGGCAGTTTCGTGTCTATAGCCAACAAGATTATTAGTGAAGATCCCAATACTATGTCTTGTGACCAGGTACTTTAACATATATATATATATATATATATATATACATCTTGCTTAATATATAAAGATAGGAAAATATACTCTTCCATTGAATTTAGCTCACATTCCGCACATGAGACAATAAATATTGTTAGTATCAGTTCTCACCATGAAATTCGTAGAAAGTAGAATTTGTTTTTATTCAACATATCAAAATGCAGTGAGGACAAGCACATTTCGAGTTACTACATTTCGAATTAAAATTCAAAGGACTTTAAATCTTAGAAGCTTTCTTACTTACAGTAATCTGAATCTGAATTCGAATGCAAATGTATTTTTAAGAAAATGTTAATGATTGTACACGAAATTACAGTACAAGAACGATATCAACACAAAGACACATTACGAATATACCGCCGAGGAGATATTGGCAGCGGTTCCTCAAATTGATATGATTGTAATGGGATCAGGAACAGGAGGTACTATCTCTGGTGTCGCCAAGAAAATGAAGGAGAGATGTCCACAGTGTGTTGTCGTCGCGGTCGATCCAAAGGGATCTATCATTTTTGGTGAAGGACGCCCCAATTTGTACTTTGTAAGTTATATTAAAATTCAAAACATAACATGTGTTACAATGCTGCTTTGACTTCTAGCGTAAATAACTACGCTTAATACCCGTATTTTAATGGATCACAATGAACTCATTACATTTATCCTTACTAAAAAATTTCAGTCCTATTCCTGCTCCTCCTACTACAACTTCCCAGAGCCTGGGCCCATAGTGGCGGGCTAAGATTGAAGCTACAGTTTTAGAAGGCATAGCGTTAGCACCTTTTTCTCACCCCCCAACGTGTGTACATATTATCCTGTATATAAATCTAACTATTTGACGAAAAAAAATACAAATGACAAAAATACATTTTTTAGCATTAGAGCAGCAGCGTTCATTCCATAGATGCATGCAAGCATTGCATGCCCTTATGATAAATAAATCTGGAATAAATTGCTTAAAGTTAAACAAAAAAAGGAATCATTTATATTCATATCTATTCTATATTCACGAGGTCTATCTTTCAACAACTCTATGAAAGCAATATGATGTTTACTATCATAATATAATACTCAAATTAATTATACGAATTCTGCCTACCCTCTCCAAATACCCTATGCACGTCACTGCATTAGAGTATAGGTACCTACCAAAAAATGCAAGCGTAGTTAATATATGATTGTCTAATAATGCAAATAAATTTAAGTTATTAACCAGAAGATAAATTTCAGGTGGAAGGTATTGGTGGAGACTTCGTTCCCGAAGTTCTTGATAAATCAGTAATTGATATGGTTGAGAAAGTAGATGATTACGCGTCGTTCAATATGGCAAGGGAGGTTATTAAAAAAGAAGGTTTGCTATGTGGTAAGCTTATAAAATGAGAATAATCTAGTCACTAAGAGATAAACCCGCTTTTAATACATTATCAATAAATAATGAAAATTGTTGCAAACCTCTTCAAAGTTGCTATTTACTTACGTTAAAACTGTACAAACATATTATATTGACTATGTTTATACTTGATTAAAGCAAAATGCAGAATGAATACATTGTTGTATGATAAACTTGCGGTAACTTAACGAAGGTAACAGTATAAGACAAAAGATATGTAAAGTCTAGCATCATTGTTGTATGCATGAGCTATAAACATGAGCTTCGCGTTTGATTAATAATGGAGCACGTAGTAGAGAATATGTTACATAAGTTTATAGGACTGAGAAAATAAGTACCTACAGAATTCCTAAGTGTAAATATACCTATACCTACATATTATTTTTACTTTTATAAAATACATACACGAATGGTTTGCAAATATTTGATCAAAATATCCTCACTAAAAGATAAATTAGAATCTTCGGCGCCAAAGACAGATTCTGGTACGGATCAAGTTTGGGATGGTCATTAGGCTGAACCAGTATAGTAATAATAAAGTAAATTGTACGTTATTGATATTCGACAGTGAAAAATTTAAAGCCATTAAATTATTTATATTATTAGGGGGCAGCAGCGGCGCAGCGATGATATCAGCAGTGAGAGCAGCGAAGAAACTAAACCTCGGAGCTGGCAAACGAGTGGTCGTGATCCTTCCCGATGGCATCCGCAACTACATGACCAAGTTCATCACTGATCAATGGATGGAGGCGTATCTCTTCAAAGAACCACCAGAACGAGAACAAATGTAAGTATTTATTGAAATTGTATGTTTATTTATGCTAGTAGCGATGTTGGTTGTAAAAATTATCCAACATTGAAAAATAAACTAAGAACGATCAATATTTGAATGATAATCGTTATTAGCTAATTTTCGAAATATGATTTTTGGTTTTTAATCATAAGATCATTTAATCATGGCGCATCGGCTACTGAAGGCTAAGCATTGAGTAAAAATAGAATAAACAATTATGTAATGAGTCCACCAGAACCGTTTTGTGCAGTAATGTCTTTGAAAATTCTATGTTGACACCACAGTAAAACACCACAGAGTACTCACATGCAAGATGTTTGCAATGTACATCACGTCACAGATACAGAACATGGTTGGAAATTAAATGCACAAGTCTACTATGGATTGAAGAATTAACATTGCACAAGAAATAAGCATTCAAACATCACTGTTTCTTGGATACTATGTAATATGTAATTATTGTAAATTAATTAAATAAAATGTGTTTGTTATATAACACAATTATATTTCAACAGTAAAGCACCTATAACAAACATTTATTATACACGTGTTATAAATACCTAGGAACTTTCAAGAATAATAAACCTTCGTTATTAAGCACCTGTTTTGTGATATTTTAAAAACTAACTGCGCACTATTTATTTACTATAATGATAAAATTCTCAGTAGGATAATCCTATGACTACACAAACAGTAGGCTCCCAGGCTAGGTTAGGTATTTAACAGGTCTGGGTTGCTGAGGGTTGCAATTAAGAACTCAATAATGTGTCAACTAATTTAATATTTCATAGGTTAGGTTAGGTAGTTATATAGTAGATTACATGATGGGGAACACATTACCACCGCCAGGGCTAAGGAAGTAGGCGTGGTTGTACTCTTGGTCCCGGCAGGCGGGTAAGAAGAACACCTTAAAACGATTTGTCGATATGCACGTTTATTTACCAGGCACTTTTTGGACCTGTATACAAGTCAATTGAATCCTAAACTATCTACTGGTTTAGGATTATCGTCTAACATTATCGCGCCTCTGTTGCTGTGGTAATTGATTTTTTAGATTTAATTTCGTATCCATAATGTTGATTTCTCCTTATAGATGGTGGAATAGATGCATTTCCAATTTGCCTCTCAACCGTGCCGTACCTAAAGTTCCAGAAAGTGCGTCGTGTCTTGATGCTTTGGCAGCCATGGGCACTACGAATAATGTAGCCCTTGTTATTAATGAAGACGGGTATGTAATTACATATACTTAATTTTCATTGTTTACGCCAATAAGCAATTACATTTCGAAAAGATAATTAAAATAGGTAATATAGCACTTAAGACCTAGACCATTTATAGTTTTAAACGTTAGCCCAGGTGTGCCACTGCGGCGAATTAATTACAGGACCCGCGGTCCCCACTAATTCGCAGAAGTAGTCACCTTGGGGTTTTTAGCTGGTAAAAGTCCGGTATACCCCGGCTGCTGCCCCTTTGCACGGCCGGGACGGTCCTATGAGAATTTTCCCCAAGTAAAAAAAAGGGGGGGACGGAGTGTCCCCAAATAATATATGGATTTGACAGATTGAAATTCACACAAGCATAACATTTTGAAACTTCATATCCGTAAACAAATTGTATCATTGCGTGGACTTCAGGGTTGGTGACGGTAGTATTTATTAACAACAAATTACGTTGTTACTTATTTAACGAAGAAGTACAGGGATATTCAATTCAATTCAAAGTTTTATATTAATGTTGCACCTATTGTAAAAAAATATTTTTGTTAAATAATAAATAGTACAGACATGAAAAATAATTCATTTTACAGATATTTCAAAGGAGTTCTTACTAAAAACAGCTTAAGGTCCGAAGCTACAAATCCAAAGAAATCAAGCGCTACCAAACTTGACTTAACTGAGCCAGTTAATTTACATGTCATGAAAACATACTACAAGATTGTAGAGAACAGAGGTAATCCTACAGTCGGACTGGCGTCGCGGATACTTGATATTGCACCATTTGTCATCATAGTGGAAGCGATTTACGATAACAAACAAAAAGATCTACTCAAAGGTAACATGATTATCCTTCATAAGATATTATTATTTTTGTTAAAATTGTGTTCCTTTCAAAAGCGTTTCCATACAGAGATTTTACAATACTTATAAGTAACAAAGATATATTTAATTTCAATAATGATATAAAAGAGGCAACTACCACTTCTATGCAAACGAAATCGTGGACACAGCAATTAAATCATTATTTTTTCAGGTTATATACCTAAAGGTATCGTCACTCCAGAACAGGTACTCGAATATATCATTGAAGAGGAAAAGCAGTCAAGTAACACATAGTATTATAAATGAACGAAATAATATATTGATAAGGACCATGTAGATCGATAAACTAACCACTTAATTATATAATTTTAAGTTTAAACAATGTTATTTACAACGGCAGAATAAAGGAAACGAATATCTCTATTAACATAGTAGGTAAACTTTTTGCTCTTATACGCTTTACAAATAATTTAGTTGTTTAGCTCTCTCTCGTATCTCAGAAATAATGTACTACTTATACATGTATACTTACTTATATGTTTGTACTAAATATAAACAATATTATCGATTTAATTTCGATATATCTATAATATATTTGAGTTGTATTTTAGTTTTTATAAAACAAAAATCGTATAAATAATATATAAATATATACTTTTTACCAATAATCAACTGTTTCAATTATTAATCCTGTCACCTATTGGGTTACTTCAAACATTAACTAAAATCATTAATAAAAAAAAATATAAAAAATAATCAATACTCCTAAAAAACTAAAAAACTCTTGTGTATGTTACATTGTTGCCGAATTATTTTAAATAAATAAATACCTGATATTCACCAAATATAAATACTATAGTGCTACGCAATTTTTTACAAACAATAATGACCTTTCGTCAGTGACGTGTCCCATTACAGAACACGTTAGAAGTCCTTTTCTTATTATTTGGTAGCTCATAATATTTCTCATAGAAGAATTGCAATGCAATTTAAAGTTAAATGTAGTGTAAGTAATTACATAAAGAAATATATTTTATTGATAAAACTAATTGGAGTTATAAAAAATTTCAATTAGATTTAGAGAAAATCAGGTTTTTCTATATCTAGGTTTAAAAAAATTGTCTTCAAACCTATGTCTGTGGAAAGTTCTGTAATGGGATTCCACGGACAGAGGATAATCGAAATGTTTACTATTATCCAATATAAGCGACAGTGTCTTAGATAACCTAACCAACAGAGCAGCAAGTCATATTGCATCATAAGGACGAAATAAAGAAACTTCTATACAGAGCGTATCCACACGTTCCATTGAGTATATCAAATATTACTTATCTCTTGCTCATGGGCATCTACAGAGAAGTATTGAAGTAATAAAATATATTTAGATTAATCTCGTTCGAATCATATTAATTTCGTTTTTTTTTTGGACAAATTTATATCCGTTGAATAAATAAACACATCAACAAAATAGCCAAAAAACCCAAGCACACTTTTGATCCATACTAACAATTCATTGTTTAACTAACCACGCGGAGTAATTTTTTACTCGTTTGTAATTTAAAATAAGAAATAAGTTAAATGAAAAAAAAAATTTTTATTAATAAAGAATAAAGTTAAGTAAAATCTAAGAAATAAAAAAAAAACACAATAGTATGGAGAATTTGCGTGTTTAAAAAAAAAACAAGTTTAAGGAAGAAGATTTGCGTTGTTAGCATTATGTCGTGACGTCATTTGATTTGAGAAATGCTACGTGCTTCGGGTAGGGTATGCCAGACTGCTGGAACTTCACAGTGTGAAGTTATGCTGACATATTCTAGACAATTGATTGTGGGGACGTTATCAGATCACTGGAAGCAAGGCTGAACGGCATCCTGGGAGATATCATGCAACAACTCAGCGACAAGACCATTTTTTACACAGCCATAGTCAGTGCATTAGGATGCCCTACGGATTACTTAATGCCACCGAATATACACTTATAATGTTTAAATTTGTATCTCACAACTTTTATTACTTCTTTATTCTTTACTATTTTTCTTTCAAATTCTCTTTCAAATCAGCTATTTATTCTTTTCTCGGTGTCTAATCGAATTTTGAAAGAGCATCAAATTTCGCGTAGGAATAGGGGTATTGGATTATTGTTTTTGGTCCGATAACATAATAAATAAAAACGTTGAAAAGTTAGTAAAAATTCTGATCATCTCGGCGTTAATGGGTTAAAGCCAATATTATGTACTTTAATAAATCAGACTACTGAGTAATCAAGTCGTAATCAAGTAGTTCGAAAATGTATCACAAAGTGGAGAACTTATGATATATTTGCATAACTTGCATTAATTTGAATAAATTTGTATAAGCTTGTTTCGGCGGAGAAGCTCGTACGTATTTGCAAGAAATTTACGTCACTCTTGTTATTTGATGACGAATAAACGTCATGAAGAAAATCTTTGTTGCTACTTCTTGTAACTGTATTACGTACTAAGTCGAATGTTTGATATTGTTGAGTAATATAAATACCCATATACACGTGTTATTATTTTAAGTAAAGTTATTATGACCTAATAAGGGGTTGGCCCGTCGCTTACATTATGGATCGATATTGCACGGTATGTTATTACTTTATAACAAAGCTGATTCATTTAATTGACGTTTGTGGAAAACCTTTGAGGCTTAGAAAATTTTCGAAAAGTAATAGAGAAATGATAAAAACCAGAATCCTGATATGATGCTGCGATAATCCTGTATATTGAAATCTTATCTTGTGACTGCATAATATCCAAATACTCATCAGAAAATTCAGTGATATAAATTTAGGCTTAATCCGATTTTAAATTCAGGAAACTCAAGACTAAGAGTAATGTTCCATGCACTGTGCCAACATGATTATGTATACTAATATTATAAAGCTGAAGAGTTTGTTTGTTTGTTTGTTTGTTTGAACGCGCTAATCTCAGGAACTACTGGTTCGAATTTAAAAAATCTTTTTATATCGAATATACCATTTATCGAGGAAGGCTTTAGGCTATATAACATCGCGATGCAATTATTAGGAACCAAGAAATAATGGATAAATGTGAAAAAAACGGGGAAAATTATTCATCCTTGAGGGCTTCCATTGCGTGCGCCGCGAAAACGGTTCAAGATATCAAAAATATATGTATGAAAGAATTATTCCTCTTAAAATGATCTAAAAAATATCCATGACAGTATATGTCTATCTTTTAAGATTAAGTCACTAGAACTGTTTTTATGGTAAACAAATTTGGTCGAAATTAATGCATTATTTGTTAAGAGTTGTATCAACGTAATAATATTAATCTTTATCCAAATAAATGTGTTGTTGATTAAGAGTATTTAATTGTGAACAAAATTGTCTTTGACATCACTTAATTTCAATGAACATCTCAGAAGATATTACAAAACCACGTTTGCCGGATCAGCTAGTTAAATATAATTAGGTAGACATAGTTAAAAGAAAATCAATCTGCGTGTTTTCATTTGAGTTTATTTATTGGTAGGTTTTGACGAAAAAACTTCCGATCCCAATAAACTAAGTTTAAATATATGAGCACAATTCGTTCTCACCCTTCCGAAAGAGAACTGTGAACTATATTAGAATTATTTGTTTTTGCATGAAATGAAAAATGTTAATTTTACTCATTTAATAATAATAATATGTTATCGTAATATGTTTTGGGATGTCGGATCTACTATAACAAAAAATTCACAAATAATTTTGGTGCCAATTAAACAAACACTACTTTTTCTTTATTAATACGAAAATATAAAGTCAAGCCAAAGATACATGAATAAACATGTTTACTTTACTCAGTCTAAAATGAATACAATGTGCATAAAAATGTTTTATAAATAAACGCAACGACTTTTTAGGCATGCAGCTGATGAGTATCTAAAAACATTTATTGACTCCTAAACATGCTCCGATTGCAATCTTGCATTATGAAGCGTCTTATTCTTCTTATAAGGCGTTATTTACTGCAATATATCAAGACTATATATATCAGCTACTAATTTGAAAGTTCTAAGATCGAGTTGCCTTTATTCTCTGTAGATTGTATCCCTGAGTGCGCAAAAGAAGTAAACGGCCCTTTAGGAATAACTTGACACCGTTATAAGACCGGTGACGATCTTCGCTAGTGTAGTTTCGCCCAGTCCTCCAAACTTTACAACACCGGTTTCAGTTGATCCACAATAAATTCTTGCACAATGCAGTAGGTGCCCCTTTGTATAAGTGCAACGTAGATCTAAATTTAGAGATCATGACGATCTCGAACTAGAGACGGTGGTCACTTTCATGCGTAAAGCAATTCGTCGTTATTTCGTTAAGGCGACAGCGTTTAGCGATTGTATGATTCCAACGATCTAATTACAGCGGTTTACGCAGTCACAGCGGAGTGCGCAGTCGGAGTCTAAAAAGAATAGTTCAGTCACCTGTAGCTACCCAGAGTGTTCACGCTCGGAGGCGCAGTTCCATTCCGACGTAGCCTTAAATAAAAGCCTTAAATAAATAAAAGAATAAAACTCTTATTTGGTGTTTTTTCTCAAGGCACTCGCATCGAAAACGCTAGTAGATCGCCTCAGGCTATTTCTCTGATTGGCCGCCCAAATTAAGACTCGTACCCTGTGGGTACCCTTACGTTCCCACCCAACCTAGAAATTTACTTGGCTGATGTCTTTAGGATCAGAGCATCTTAGGGTTGGGGCCTTGTATGACGAGTTAGAAACTCTCGAAGAACTATTTCTGCAGAGCGCCTAGTAATATCAGGGGCGACGGCGTCTCCCCCCGAGATTATGTCTGGCAGGGTGACCCTCGTCAATGCGCAGAAGAATACGTTCGTGAAACATATTAAGGATTATCTTCTATAATATAAAAATGAATCGCAAAATGTCTTGATAAGCGCGAAACTCGAGAACGGCTGACCCGATTTGGCTGATTTCTTTTTTGTTGGGTTTGTTGAAGTCTGGGGAAGGTTATTACGGAGAGAAAAATTAACAAAATTGTCTGAAAAAGTCTAAAAACAACACTTTTCTATATTCTCATACAAAAAATTCGTAATAATATTTAAAAGCCAATTTAAACTTTAACACCATACCATAAAGTTTAAATGTTAGTAGTGGACGGGTTCCGCGAAGGCAAAACAATTGAGTGACGTATAAATATTATAGTCAATATTTGTCAATTTTTATACATATAGCATTAAGGCCAGGTTCCTTCAAACAATTTTCAAAAAACAGCTGACAGGCCTATAGGTATTGGCAGAATAAAATTTGACGGGGAAGCTATTAACATTAAAAAAACAATGTGACTTTGTTTTAGAGAAATAGGGCAGAACAAGGTCTGCCGGGACAGCTATTTAAAATAAAATATAATTAATGACCGTTATAACTGCTTAAATCATGTCGACATTTCATTCATTGACACCCGTAGGCCGTAACTCATATCGACCATACCAAAGTGAAGCGAAGACATTATAATTATTTAAAATGAGCATCAATCTCATTAGACTATTAAAATAGCTATCATATAAACTAGTCACTAAAATAAACAAAACGTAAAAAAGATTAATATGTTAGTTGTTTAAAATATACTAACATACTTTATATCTACTAGTCCATTTCCAATTATATAGTCATGATAATTATAATACATTCGAGAAATCTTCGAACAGTAATTTACGAAAATGTAGTACGTACCTAATTGCCTACAGATCTTTACGTACTTTATTACTACGTGTTTACTTACGACATAATGACAAAGCTCAACTATGAACCATAACAGCTCTTTACAACTATATAAACTGAGGCGAAATACATAAAACCAATTCAGTAGCTATCCTGTGGTCGTCTCTTGCTCGCTGAACGTTTCAAGTGAACGAGCATCGAACAAGGAAACAAATTGTTCATTAGCAAATTTAATTAACGTAGTAGAAATTATTGATTGATCGAGATTGTTAAAAGTACAATCTGTGCAACTACTCTGCGAAAACAGCTATTATAAACAAGTGTACGCCTTATTAATTTTCAAATATAATATTTGAAAGCTAGTTAACAAGCATGGCCCCTGTTGATATATCACTCTCAAAAAAAGTTTCAACAATTTTGCCTTGTGGTGTGAGGTACGTATTATTTCAATGGTTTTAAATGACAGGTATACTCTGGGATTAGATGTAAAATGAAAAATACTCTAAAACAATTACTTATCTTTACAGACATCACAAAACTCGTGTATACGATAACATTCTGCAGACTATAGGGAATACACCCTTAGTCCGGCTTAACCGAATACCGAAAGATCATGGATTGCAGTGCGAAATTTGTACGTATATATTTTTTACAATTATCTAAAAGATTTATTATATATACCAATCTATTCTAAATACGGTACTAACATGTAATTAATAGATATGCTGGGTGATCTAGAAGCATGAAATTATTTACAAGATTAGTACTGTGTATATCAACTAGCCAAGATAGTTATAGATACCTACTATTATACTATTATATAGCCTAGATAATTATGTAGTTTAGATAGATATTGTTAGTTCTGGTAGGTTCCTTTACGATGTTTTCCCCCACCGGTGGTCATGTGGCAACAAACCCATACTTGATTTGGAAAATCTAGTGCCGTACGTGCTGGGATTCGAACCTATAACCATATTCACGTTGTCGCGTATAGATACGCGTCTCTTATCCACTAGACCACCACAGTTACAACTAATCAATATTATTGTATCTATTATAATGTAGTGCAGTGACTATTTTCTTCCTTACAGATGCAAAATGTGAATACCTAAACCCCGGAGGCTCCATAAAAGATCGCATAGCACACACAATGATTGAACATGCGGAACGTACTGGTCAAGCCAAACCAGGCACGAGATTTGTAGAGCCTACATCTGGAAATACGGGCATTGGTATCGCCTTAGTGGCAGCCGTCAAAGGTACACGACTTCTTGTAATAACTAAAATAGATTATTTTATATATTTGATACATATATTTAGTTGCTTTAAGTGCTATAGGAACCGTTTTAACTAAACTTGAGTTTTTTTTTAATTCAATATGTTTTAACTGTCTGATGTAGTCATGCCAGTCCTATCGTGCTACTCAATAAACACTAACAGCAAACGAATTGTTAATAAACAGAATTACTATACAAGACAGAGAAATTTTAAGGTTGTACTAAACTATTGTACATAAATTAATAAATTTTGCGAGCTTCTTGACTACTGAGATTTCTTAAATAGCTTTGAAAAATACCTGAGTCCAAAAGGTTAATGTTCAGGATGTTCCGTAAGCTTTCTCTTTCTTTTTTATTTTGGACACATTCTATCAACAATTGTTGAATATTCTCTATTGTGCCATAGCGGATTCAGTTTGGACTAATGACTTTTTTAAACTTGCATTTTTATAATTCAATTCATATTTTAATTGATAGAGACCAAAATATTTTTAACATGAGAAAACTGAATTCAACTACTTTTGCTCAGTACAAAATATTTACTATAAAAAATGTTAGTCATGGAATAAGTAATCTCATATTTTTACTCTGTAAAATAAAAATATGTGAGTAATTAATTCATCGAATGTAACAGGTTATCACTGTACGATTACTACTACTGACAAGAATTCTGAAGATAAAATGAATACTTTGAACGCATTGGGCGCAGAGGTGATCCAAACTCCGTCTTCTGAACACTGGGACAGTCCTAATAGCTACATGTCTGTTACAAATAGGATTGTTAATGAAGATTCAAATGCTTTTAGTTTGGACCAGGTAATTTTTATTATTTTTACTTGAATTGAGATAACAGTGATAGATCCTTTTTCGCTTCTATGTATTGGATTCTGGAGAATCATTCATATGGGAAAAATCCATCAATGTCACTTCGTTCGGCGAGCGTTTGCCCCAAGTGAGGTAGGCTTTATACACTAAAATACTAAGAATAGTTGATATCTACAAATAATTTTGGGGGAGCTAGAACCCTTGCCCCTGGATCTCTTATTGACACAAACCATCAGGGAAACGATGTATTACCATAATTTGTTAATTAATAAAAGATAAATATTCTTTTATTTTACAAATTATTGTTAACAACGTGAAATTTCTAATAAAAGTACAACGAATTTATGAAGAAAGCAAAATAATATAGTCAGTGATAATTAAGATATTGTTTTACAAGCAGTTTAATAGCTTTCTGAAAATAAGGAATACAAAATGATTCATGTAAAATCTAATAACTGGTCCATAATTACAGTTTAACAATGAAATCAACCCAAAGTCGCATTACGACCATACAGCCGAGGAGATATTGGCAGCAATTCCTCACATCGATATGGTCGTTATGGGTTCAGGAACAGGAGGTACTGTTTCTGGTATCGGTAGAAAAATGAAGGAGAGATGTCCACAGTGTGTTGTGGTCGCTGTTGATCCAAAGGGATCTATTGTTTTTGATAATGGCAACGCCAATGAATTCCTGGTAAGTGCTAATTTTCAGAATTTTGTAATATATATGTAATATACTATTATACAAATGTATAAAAAAACAAAAGTATTAATAGTTACTCAGGGAGGTTAATTAATCGAAAATAAAATGGTCAGTCAATTCTCACAAGGTGTCAACAAAACTTGTCTCAGCAAGTCAACTAATGAGCGCCAGCATGGAAGTCGTGCATAACGACTTGCTTCGAAATCATAAATGTGCTTTTCTGTTTGCGCAGTGTAAGAAGTACCTCAGGAATACAGCTTTACTTATTCTGTTTGTTACGTATTGCTGGTTATGGTTGTCAGGGATTTCTTATAATTTGTTTTCGTTATGTGTGTGAAGTACGCTTACGACTATAAATTTTCAAATTAAGAGTGAGTAAAAACCGCACTATGTAGCAATCACAGTAGTAAGGAACGGAAATAGATATTCTTATTGTAGCCATTGAAGGAATTACACGAAGCAACGCGCGACGATGCTGAAATTGATCAGAGCTTAGCTTTTTCGCTCAAGACCATTGCTGCATAGGGGTTTACGTTACACATACTTAAATAATAGTTTCTCGTAAGGTATAATTTTGCGTAGCTCCGTTGTTACATTGTGTGATCTTACCCAGTACTGGATTAAACGAGAGCGGGGTCCCTAATAAATTCATTCGAGAGGCTATGATTATTAAGGTTTAAGAGGTTTGGTTATTAAGTTTAAATCCATAAAATCTGTTACAAATTAAATAAAAAAAACCATTTCAAAATTTAAAAAAAAATCGTAATTCAAAATAATTTCGTTCTAAGGGGTAATTCTTATTTCGTCTGGGCTGCCAGACCAGTAGTAATTAACCCTTTCTGCCTGGATGATCCGGTACTGATCTTCACTTTTACATTACAATAACATGAATTAATGAAAAGTTTTGTACTCAATACTTTGTTTATATATGTAGGTACTTTTCGTAACGAAAATAAAGTAACTATTTTAATCATATAATTTTAATGATAAATAATTGTTACAGGTGGAAGGAATCGGCGGAGACTTCGTGCCTAAAGTTCTTGATAAAACTGTAATTGACATGGTAGAGAAGGCAGATGACTATGCATCTTTTAATATGGCAAGGGAGATTATTAAAAAGGAAGGCTTGCTGTGCGGTTAGTTAATAATATTACCTTAATAAAAAAGTAGAAATCTTAACAAAGACATTGCAACTAATTGATAATGGAATAATATTTGAAAGTCGACATTATAGGTAAATATTGATTTCATATTAACTGTTACAAATAAAAGAAACAATAATACCTTCGGATATACCACCAATAATATATTCGGAAATGTTCAATTTTTTATGTTCGAATGACGTATAATATATGATTGTAATCAAATCATAAATGTGTACATACCTAATGAAATTTTGTTACTAAAACTGGTAGGTCAGTTCAATTTAACTAAAAAAAAATCTAATGTTGTAGGTGGCAGCAGTGGCGCAGCCATGATATCAGCAGTGAGAGCAGCGAAGAAACTTAACCTCGGAGCCGGCAAACGAGTGGTCGTGATCCTTCCCGATGGCATCCGCAACTACATGACCAAGTTCGTCACTGATCAGTGGATGGAGGCGAATCTCTTTAAAGAACCACCAGAACGAGAACAAACGTAAGTCTATATAGTAGCTTATTATTCATCACTACTATTCCAACAATGCCAGAGTAACGATTATCCAGCATTAGTCAACAAGTTAGGATTTTAAAAATCCCCTACAAAACATTTAAATGCATTCAATGATTTTAAAATTAGATTTTGAAACGAACCAAAGATCTCAGCGAGAATATCTATTTTCCCGGAATATAGACTACTGATTATTGTCAGAAGGATTACAGAAAATAATCGCATTAGTAAAAGTACATAAGTATTTACCTACTTATTATTATTAGCAAGTAATTACATGTACCTTTACATAAACGAAAATCAAAGTAAAAGACACGGTCAAGTCCGAGCGCCGAGGGTTGTGTATAAGGAAACTATGATAGTAGTAGACATTACATTAATTGTACTTTACATTAATTTCAACTTGATACCTCCACTACGAGTTCCTGAGAAAAAGGGTCTTGACAAAGAAGCAGACGGCCAACAAACTGACCGTATAAGAGTTTCATTTTTCTTTTTGAGATACGGAACCCTAAAAATTTTATATCGATGGCCGGTTTGACTTAAATGTAATCTATTGTAAAAATGTAATACGCACATTGAGAAAAAGTCAAATCAAAGCTATTTCCATAAATTAGTCCTAGTTTCTGGATTGTTTAATATATACCTCGGTCTTTGCTGGTAAAGTTAACTTTACGAAAATACTGTCATTAAATTTTCTTTAAAACGATTTCTGATTACAGATGGTGGAATAGATGCATTTCTAACTTGCCTCTCAACCGTGCCGTTCCTAGAGTTCTAGAAAGTGCGTCGTGTCTCGATGCTTTAGCAGCCATGAGCACTACGAGTGATGTAGCCCTTATTATTAACGAAGATGGGTATGTAATTCCATATACTTAAAATAAATTCATAATTAAACAATACCAGGCAGTGATATAAAGTTCGGCCAGAGCCTGATTTAAGCGACGGCGTATTTTAAAAAAAGCAGTGTCTTGCCGAAGGAACTTGATTTAGATGATGAAAAAAACCTCCTACTAGATGTGGACCCGTCTAATAATCACAGAATTGCCGCATATCACCTCATATGCCCTAAAAGTTGATTACATATATTGAAATGCGGAATCGTACTTAACTTCTATTAAATATATTATATTTCCACTCGAGTTGTCTTGAAAAGAATTGAAAATCATTTATTAAATAATATACATGAAAGAATTATAAAATTTTCTCTAGTGCATAGTGATTGTAATCCTCTATAGGCCAGACAAATTAGTTATTTTTCTTGAAGAAAATCCCGGCAGATATTTCATTGCACCAGCCTTTACGGGATTAATTTCAATTTTGAATTTAGAACTAAGAAGTTCTCTAACTCCTTCTTGTGGCGTGTCGTTGGGCTGTTGAATGGTCTTGCGGCGAGCATGTTCCCACCATCCTATGATACAGGATCCTTTACGCTTAAAGCGTAGCGTGAAGAGATATTTGTGCAGGCCGGCATTTTTTGGACTGCACCATGCTTACCATCAGGTTTGGTGTAGTCACTGTGCCACGTCAGTGTAAAAAAAAGGTTTTATGTCTATAGTTCTATTATTCTCCTTTTTTTAAGGTAGAAAATAAAATTGTTGATATTTTAAATCATTACAATTTTTTTTGCACAATATTTATCCTAGAATCGATATTTTTTTTAATTAGAAGCAAAAAATCGTCGTATATGATTAGAATACTTACAATATCAGATTACGGATACGTATAAATTTTTGCTAGCATTCTTATTAATATCTACTTATGTCAATATATTATTTCTATAATAATTATTTAATTTTATATTATGTTCATTTTGTTTTAATATTTTATTTGAAAAAACCCCTTGAGAAATTAACATAATGTAGATATAAAAATATTATGTTTTTTATATAATATATCGAACAGTGAACTATAAATGGAAAAATTGCTTAAATTTGAGAACTTTGTAAATGTAAAAAAACTGGCAGCACTAAGTTCTCACAACATTTAAAATACTAGAAAATTTAAAATTTGAATTCTTTTTTTTTAATATTTTAAACATAATGAGCGCTATATGACGACCCTATGTGGGAATTATCGTTTATGAGAAGTGTTTGGTCTCATAATATATCAGTACATATCATGAACCTTAAGCATATGCGTGATTTAGGTTCTATGTGGACATTTTTATGACCTTAGGTTTTACGATATATTTATATAAGATAATGTTTAATTAAATAAGATTAAAATCAAATATTTAATGTTATTTACTTATAAACTTATCTACTGAAAGCTACAATTTATTAATGAAATCATTAAATATTTTACAGATTTTTCAAAGGAGTTCTTACTAAAAATAGCTTAAGGTCCGAAGCAACAAATCCAAAGAAATCAAGCGCTACCAAACTTGACTTAACTGAGCCAGTTAATTTACATGTCATGAAAACATACTACAAGATTGTAGAGAACAGAGGTAATCCTACAGTCGGACTGGCGTCGCGGATACTTGATATTGCACCGTTTGTCATCATAGTGGAAGCGATTTACGATAACAAACAAAAAGATCAACTTAAAGGTAAGAAATGTTCAAAGTTAATCGAAATTCTTTGTGCGATGTAATCAGAGATGGGCAAAATGTAATCTGATTAATGATTACATTGAACGATTACAAAATGTAGTCGTAATTTTAATTTTCTTGCTCTGTAATCATGAATTAATCCATTTAAAACATTAAGAAATCATAAATGTGTATACAATCTGGGATTTTGTAGAGTTTAAGACATAAATGAGCAAAATGCAGTCATATTAATGGTAAAAAACGTAAAATGTAATCGTTAATCATTTTCATTAATCTGATTACATTTTGCCCATCTATGGATGTAATACTTTCAAGAAGAGTTAGTTCCCTTCGATGCAGCCTTGGATATTTTTCCGCGTTTCTCCTCAAGGTAGTCGCTTTCGAAACGCTAGTAGATTACCGTTGGGTTCATTTTTCTGGCTGACCACCCAAATCGAAGTTTGTATCAAAAGAGGTACCCTTGCATTGCCACCCGACTCATAAATCGCTGGCTGAGTACCCTACGTGTTCCCCTCTTTGCTCGATGTAGTTGTAAAGGTCTTCCCGTCTATCAACATATAGTCCCGTCGAGTAAAAGCACCACTTGACGTATACCCTGAGTTGTCATAAAGAATCATTAGCTCTCTGGGTTTATGCAACTTAAATAGTACCCTCATAGAGCTACTATTACACTAAGTCATTTTCATTCTCCTATGCCTTATAATTTTAATGAAAATATAATATGTAGTTAAGAGATATAACACTATTAATTAATATTAAATAATGTTCGAAATTTGATTTTCTTTTTATTTTCAGGTTATGTACCTAAAGGTATTGTCACCCCTGAACAAGTACTCGAATATATAATTGAAGAGGAAAATACTTCACCTAAAAGCGGACCTTTGTAACTACTACCTATTTAAAACTGAAATATTAAAAAAACTAGTACCTATTACTTTATATAATAACCAGATGAGATACCCTAATCTTTGTCTGTTTACAAATTATTATTATTATATTACTTTATACTATTAAATTATTATTATTATATATACTTATTATTTTAAATACAAATTTTATTTTGAATATCATTACAATAAAAGCAAAATTAGACAATTACGTTTTTATTAAGTCTTAGATTATAGCTTAGTATTAGAGAAATTGTATTCCTTATAAAGTTATAGATTATATTTGGCTTTTATTTAAAATATAACTTTATATAATTTTGGACTGTATTTTAAAAGGCCTTAGGTTTACCATGACATAATAACGCGAAAATTCCAAAATAACGCAAAAGGATGGTAAATTCTAATATATGATACATTTAAATAATATAAAATAAAAGCTAGTTTTATTTTACAATAAATAATTATGGTAACTAACATGTTTAATTTGATTTACGTTAACGTTGCACTCACACGCTTGGTCTGCGTATATTTCGAGCCACATAATTTTCGTTATCCACCTAACCTAATGGTTTTTCTTGTCAGATATTTTGTGCTATTTAAAAATTATATTTTTACCTAGCTGTAAATTTATACTACAGTCAAACATAAACAATTTTGCGGAACATTGGCGAATCTAGAGAACCGTTGCATTGTCCTATGACAATGATCTATTAATCTAATTAGATCTATGTATATCTAAAGCTGAAACTAAGCTGAAATAAACGCTTCTTTGGCTTTGCTTAGATTGTATTCTCGACTTTAGTCGTGTCTTATACAAGTGCTGAGTTTTAAGCTAAGCAGTCTCAAGTCGGTGAAATCGGTGGCTTATCCAGTAGTTTGATATAAACCGAGTATAAAGAAGAATATGACATATTTAGATTATAAGCAACCGTTTAAATCATACATCCTTTATCTTGGTAGTATAATAAAACATACCTTAAATAAAACCATTAAATGTTGCCAGATCGTCCAAAAATAGCAAGTTTTCGATTCTGTTTTATGTTTGATGACGATGATTTATTTATTTATACTTTTATACCAATTATACTTTATTTATTTATTTAATTTCCTAATAAATCTTGCATTACACATACATTTTTTGATAAAGTTATCAAATACATATAATTTTATAATTAATTTTAACTAAAATTTTCCAGGGGTTTTCTTCTCCAGGGCTGGTAACACTAGATGGCTTATGACGTAGAAATGCGTTTCGTTTTAGTTAACTTGTATAAAAAAATTGTTATATTGTTTTGAGCATACAATAATCGGGTCTATACGTAGCCTTAGTTAAATGTCAATACAACGTAAAGCACTCAGGGTATACTTAATTAAAAAAAGATATTGGCGGCAAAGCTTCAAGCCGGAGTGGTTGCATCTCTTCTGCACTCTCGCTGAATAATTGTTGTTTTCTTGTTGTGGCGTTCGGCTGGTTATTCAATTGTTATCTGAGAGTGTGTTGTGGGCTTGGGCAGCAATGGAATGCTTGGCTGACCGTGTGCGACGAGGAATCAACGCTTTTTTAGCGAGACGCTAGCGGAGTGATGCGTCTCTTGGGTCGCTTAGTTTTCCCGCCAATCTGCATAGTCTTCCTCACCATTTATATCGTGTGTGTATAGAAATGGTGCAACAAACAAGAATTGAAAATGGTTTAGATTGAATTGAAACTACGACAGAGATAGAGCGTGGCGAGAAGACTTAGCAGAAATTTAATAAGTTATGAAAAGAAATAACTTCAGACATGGCTGTATGAAGTAAATGCCTTTGTCTTTCCCATAAAAGGGAAAATATAACAAAAAAAATTGCCAATAATCAGGTTAATTTTGCACGAGTTTACGCGCCACAGTATAATTGTGGGTTATTGAGTAGTGTTTTAACTTTTAAGCGCGAGTAATTAATTAATATTTTTTTAAATAATTTAATTCTATATAACTTTTATTCATAGATTAGAAGTATTAACGTAATTAAATTTTATTAAACTATTTTATATAAAAAAATAATTACATTCAAACCAAAAGTGTGATTTATTATTTTATTTAGTTAACAAAATAAGTATGTCTAACCACGTAGCCATGGAAAATGGTGTAGGAAAGGCTAATAGAGATTTTTTTAATCTAAAAGAGATGCATCATGTAGTTAAAGCACTGTAAGTTTTTTAAATTTTTATTACGGTATCTATAAAATCTATGAACAGATGTCCTTATTCATGGCAAAAAAAAAACATTTTGTTAAACTTTTATGTAAGGCGCCCTATAAAAAAGATAAGGTGATAGACGTGGAGTGATCAAAAAGATATTTACGTAAGAAACCCTATCGAAACAATAAGGGCCTTTTGTTAAGTCCAATCCTAATTTTTCATATTTATTTATAGTGTATGTTTAAGAAAAGTTCTAATAAATGTATATGAATTTTAAAGGGATAAGAATGATAAGATACACCCAGATATATTACACGTTATTGGTAGTACACCACTAGTAAAGCTTAATAAAATACCAAAGGAGGAAGGCATTAAATGTGATATGTGTAAGTACATTTTACTTGAATCCTGGGATTTTTTTTTTATTATTGTTAATCCATGTTCTTAAATTCTCAATGACAATTGCTTCTAGAAATGATATTTTTGCTACAATGTAAGTGCAAGAGCAGTGATACATAAGTAGTTTGTGTTATTATATGTCATTCTTAACGCTTGTTAATATATATGTATATATTAACTAATTAATGTATATATTCCAATACCTACTAGGCGTTTGCATTTACAAAATTATGTTTATTGTTTATTAAATTATGTTATTTAATAATATATTATCAGTTGAGTATTAAGTAATGTAAATATTAGCAAAATATGTATATTCTTAAATTTTAATAGGTTCCTTACAATTTCTTTATTATAGATGCAAAATGTGAATTTCTAAATCCTGGTGGTTCTGTAAAAGACCGTATTGCCTACCGTATGGTGCTAGATGCGGAGCAGAAAGGTATTCTGAAGCCTGGAAAGTCAGTGATTATCGAACCCACTTCAGGAAACACTGGTATTGGATTAGCTCTAGCTGCTGCAGTTAAAGGTATAATCTCACTGATATTGTTTTTAATGTGTTTCTAAGATATTCCTTTTAAAGAAATGCCACATTCTTTTAATTAACTATTATTACTAGAAATGTTGAATATAATTTTATCTATTACTTACTTCATTTATAAATTTGTTCACATTAATTTAATTTCCTGTCTATTTTTGTTTGGAATCATTTCAAGTATACATTTTATCAAACTATTTATTTTCACACTGATGGAGAATTTTTCCTATTATTTCATATTGATAAAAGAGTTGACCAAAACCAGCTATAAGCTCTGATACCAATTGTAATCTGATATTATTTACCAGATAATCATGCCATGATCTGATCATCTACACATTTAATCGGCTATACCAGTTTTTAAACTTGTGACCCTCAATGATCTTATTCGTATATAATTTTATAATGATTGCTGACTAGTTTGGCATGCATATATGTTTTGATTCAACAAAACTGTTTTTAAATATAAACCCTTGTTTGTGCATATTAAAAATAGGGCAAGTTGTATCAACTATTTGTAATCATCAGATTCCAATTAAAATTGCAATAATGTGATAACAAGTGCAAAGTTGCTTCAATGGCAAATTAATTATGTAATGTAATTGAATACAGTTTAAATCAATTTTTTTTTTAGTATAATAATAAAATTAGTTTAAACTCTTATAAATAGGCCTTAATATAGTAACTAAGAGTTCTTAGTTACATTTTTTTCCTTGTTCAAACTCTTTTTAAAAATTTCCTTATTGTACCTTAAAAAAATATTAATAACAGAAATTATGAGATGCTAAACATTTTTATCTAATTTTAGGATACATCAAATTTTCTTTTATTTATGTCGAATTTCTACTGTGACAGGCAAAATAATGGAATGCCACTTCTCTGTATCCTAACACCAACCTGAAACGGTTTCAGACATTCTTCTTAAATTCAAATATTTTTTAAACCTCAACAAAATATTTAATATAGAAACTATCAAAACATATATATATATATAGCTACTTGAGGAAGCTTCTTTGTTTCACCATAATTTCATAAACTTGTTTGTATGTTGAAGTATAAATATTTTGTGACACAAATATTTATTTTTAAGGCTATCTTTATTATCGTGAAATCATATTTCTGTAACTAGGCTATCGGTGCATCATAGTATTACCAGAAAAAATGTCAGATGAAAAAGTGAACACTTTGACTGCTCTGGGTGCTGAGATTGTCCGGACACCTACAGAAGCTGCTTGGGATTCACCTGAAAGTAATATAATGGTAGCGCGCCGTCTGTCACAGGAAATACCTGATGCTGTGGTTCTAGATCAGGTAAAATTACATTCTCTATAAAAATATTGCTATATTATTGGGCAATATTATTATTATATTATTATTATTCTCTATAAAAAAATATGTATAATATTGGGCTTTATTCGGCTTATTTCCTCAACATAGCAATAATAATTATATTTACAGATATTGCCCAGTGTAGTTGTGAAGGTTTCTCCCAGCCAAAACATTTGTCATACCGAAAAAAAAAAGAATAAATTAACAGACAACTACCTACATTGACCTAATACCAAATTAAGCTTGTGCTTATATTATACCAGTACCTGGCAAAAATATACTCAACCACAAAATAATAATTCAGGTCAAACTTTTCTGTTCATCACAGTGCAATTTACCGCTACCATGACCCAAACCCAGGACCTTAGCATCGAAGAAGAATACCTACCATAGATGGGCAAAATGTAATCAGATTCATGAATACGATTACGATTACATATTGCGTTTTTCATCATTAATAAGACTGTATTTTGCTCATCTATGTTTTAAACATAGATGGGCGTAATCATGATTACTTTTAATCAGATTAATAATCAGATTACAAGTAATCATGACGAATGTAATCATGATTACTTGTAATCTGATTACTTTTAATCATGATTGCATGAGTACACATTAATCTTGATTACAGTAATCATTCAATTAATCATGATTATTTTAATGATTACTTTTGAGTTCTGGCTGAGAGAGAGACCGATTTAAATACTCGTTTATTTAATTTTTCAAGTTATTTTATTTCGAATTAAATATTACCCCAAACTTCCGCCTAATAGTGGGGTGATGTCCAGCGAAGAGTGAGGGGTGGCGTCCAGCGGAGAGAGGGGGGGTGGCGTCCAGCAGAGAGTGGGGGTGGCGTCCAGCGGAGAGTGGGGGGGTGTCCAGGGGAGAGTGGGGGTGGCTTCCAGCGGAGAGTGGCGGGTGGCGTCCAGTGGAGAGTGGGGGTGGCGTCTAGGTGAGAGTGGGGGGGTGGCGTCCGACGGAGACTGGGGGGATCCAGCGGAGAGTGGGGGGTGGCGTCCAGCAGAGAGTGGGGGGGGTGGCGTCCAGCGGACAGTTGGGGTGTCGTTCAGCAGAAAGTAGGGGGTGGCGTCTAGCAGAGAGGGGGGTGGCGTCCAGCGGAGAGTGGAGGGTGGCGTTCAGCGGAGGGTGGGGTGGTGTCGTCATGTGTGTGCTCACACGCCGCCCCAATGGGAGGTATTGTTTGGGTAGTATTACGACCCTCTCCCAGGGAGGAGGCCTGTCTAAGACCAATCGTTCGCCGGGCCCCTAGGAAGTATCTGGATTCCCAGGCCCGGCGAAGGCGAAGATTAGGCAGTGCTGGCACCTGGTGGTTTTAGCCGGTGCAAGTCTGCCCCCGAATATCCGTCTCGTTGAGCGAATCATAATTATTATAAGGGTCTTTGCAGTTGTGTACTGTGGTCACGAGTCACGACATTGTTCGGCCAATAAACCTACCAACTCATAGTAACTCGCTTCGACCTGATTATGTTCAGGACCATTTTTTGTGCTTTCAGCCGTTTGAGTTGCTAGGGTAATTGCCGGAATTGGGTCGTGACCATAGTACAAAAGTGAAAAAACTGGCATAGTGACTTGCTTCGACCTGACTACTTTCAGGATCAGTTCGTGCTCGGTGGCCATTAAATAAATCCAACGAAATCTAGCTGATCATAGATGATTTTACTATTGTTCTGAGTGATTCGTGCACTATTAGAAGTGATTATCAAAGTACCGCCCATATTTTACTAAAATACCGACTCCTACCCGATAATCCACGCCAACCTTCGAGATGGAGAATACTTCTGATAATGGCCAAAGACTTTGTGTGCAACCTTTAAGTTAAAGTTAAATTTTTAAAACAGAAAAATGAAATTACTATTTTTTACTTTTATTACTCATTAAACAATATATATATATATATATATGTATATATATATTTTGGTAAACCAAAAAGCGTTTTTAATGAGATAAAAATGGCGCGTGCCCGTATGTCCTTAGTCCTTAGTCCCCTTAGTCTTTAAGAATATGGAAGTCAAACGCGAAAAAAAAAATGAAGCGAACTGAGAAAAAAACTATGTATGTGTCCCGCTGATTTATTGTAAGAATCAAAGTTATTAGGTAGAACGACAGTTATCCGGAAAAAAAATTAGATCTACATCTCAACTTTAATTATGAGTTAAAATTCAAAATACGATACGAACGTGTGCGGCGCGGCGGCTCGGTTTACATCAAAGACGAAACCGAGTCAGTAGAGAGAGACGGATGACCGAGAAAGGCGATGTTGCGCTCTGCGCTATAGAATCTTGTGTAAATTTGAGAAAATAATATCTTATTCTGATCAATTAAAATTTGCGCTATCTTGCTCTCTCTATCTCCATCCCGAAGGCGGGCGTGGATTATTGAGTTGGAGACGGTATTTCAGTAAAATATGGGCGGTATTTTGATAATCAGTTCTAATAGTCCAGGAATCACTCAGAACAATGGTAAAATCATCAATGATTAACTAGATTTCGTTGGATTTACGTAATGTCCACCGAGCACGAACTGATCCTGAAAGTAGTCAGGTCGAAGCGAGTCACTATGCTGGTCTTTGCACTATTGTACTGCGGTCATAACCCAGTTCGGGTAATCGCCCTAACACCTAACTATGTAGTGGTACTCAGGTCGCCAGTTTAGCTAGTAGTAGTCGTATACTATAAATAAAAAAAGGCGAGCGCCGCTCTGCTGCCGGCAGCACATTTTACGTATCAAACAGAAAAGTAATCATAAAATTAATCATGATTAATTGTAATCCGATTAAAGATTAATAATCCTTAATCACCGAAAAATGATTACTTTTTTTGATTAATTTCGTTAATCATTAATCATGATTAATGATTACAAAATGTAATCGTAATCGTTAATCATTAATCTGATTACATTTTGCCCATCTCTGGTTTTAAACACTATGGAATCCTCAATTGCACACACATTTATGACTCCTTAATGTTTTGAAGGGATTTAATCATGATTACAGAGCAACAAAATTAAAATGACGACTGTATTTTGTAATCATTAATCAGATTCCATTTTGCCCATCTCTGGTACCTATAATCTTATGCAACCAGGTCAATGCAATCTGCAATGTCGTCAACGCGTGTGCGCAGTGGCATAACGTGTTCTATCTAAACCCTGTATTAATATTATTTGGGAGCATAAATCAAGATTAATAAAATTATTACTTCCAATCAATACTCTTGGAAACTAAGTAAGCCAAACAATAAAAAAAATATATACACCTATCTTGCCATTTTTTCGGCAAACTTATAAAATCGTACAAGTCTAAAGACGATTTCAGTCCTTCTAAATTTTTTGCCTCTATAGACAATAATGTCAAGACTGCTAGCCATTGCCCTGTTCTATATTCTTAGATAATTATTTAGACACGTTGGACACTTTTTATGGTAATAATTTCCTAAGAAGTACGACATAAGGTTTTAAATGAGATTGTGGATAACATATTACAAGTTTTTGCTTACACACGTTCGAGGCCTCTGTAGCCAGGGCCCTGTATTATTGATATGTCTTATACAGCAGAACTTATGCCTATCTGTGTCCGAATCGTATAAATCTAAACCTAAGTTATTGTAACTCTACATAGATCTTTTTACTCTGTAAATAAAAATAATACTTCCATGAATCATCCAGAGTTTTACACTGCATTCCGATCGGCATGTATCACCAACAACAAGTTATTTATCGTCACTTATTTGATAATTATATTAATATATCATCACGCTATATCCCTTACGGGGTGAGCAGTGTTACATTTGTGGCTGTATACACTTTGTGCTTATATGTCGTGCCCAACGTGACCAGTAGTGCAGCTGATCGCTGTTCTCAGGGCACTTACACGTGACATTCCTATCAGACGCCATGCTGAAACCAGCACGATATTTTTCTTCACCGGTGAACTTATGCTACCTACATTCGAACTTACGATCATTCGCGTTGCCACGCATGTAAATTGGCCCCTCATCCGCTAGGCCACCATAGCGACTTGAATTTATGTTAAATGTCATTGTCGTTTCTTTCTATGTTTAGATATTAGATAAAAAAAAACAATAACTAAGCAGTGAGCAGCACCTTATCTTTACTGTTAAATATAAAGGGTGTCTCAGAATGTTTTTCATTTTTTGATGTTAAATAAAAAACAACATTATCCATTAAAACTTGTTTTATTTATTGTTAAATTAAAGAGCAGATCTTGAAGTTTATTTATGAAAAACAACCGTTTGCAAATGTTCACCATTTACTTGTTCACACTCATTTAGCCTGGAGCTAAAATTTTCAATCACTCGCTGGAGCATTGCTCTTGGAATAGCGTTGATTTCTTCAGTGATTCTTTGCTTCAAAACGTTCAGGTTTGGTGGCAATGGATTGTAAACTTTACTTTTTAGGTAGCCCCATAAGAAAAAATCAGCAGGCGTTAAATCAGGACTCCTCGGTGGCCAGTTTATGTCTCCTCGGCGGCTTATCACTCTTCCGGGGAATAAATCGTGAAGAGCAGCTAATGAGTCATTTGTTACATGAGAAGTGGCCCCATCTTGCTGGAAAAAGGTGTTGCGGTTGTAGCCAGACTGGTTTTGCATTTCTGTAGCCAAAAAAGTCCGGATCATATGGCAATATCGATCAGAATTAACGGTCTGAGTTCGACCTCGGTTATCCTCAAAAAAATAAGGACCGATAATTCCTTGACTTGATATGGCAGCCCAAACAACCACTTTTGGTGAGTACAAGGGCTTCTGATGCAGTTCTAGCGGATTCTCGGTAGCCCAGTATCTGCAATTTTGTTTATTCACGTGACCGTTGATGTGAAAATTCGATTCGTCGGATAACCAGATGTTATTGAAACTCCTAAAACGGTTTTTCATTGTCCTGCAGAATTCGACTCGTTTATCAGGATCATCAGGCTTCATTTCTTGAACAATAACAATTTTATATGGGTGAAAATGCAAATCTTTCGAAATAATGCGATAAACCGTAGATTTGTTCAAATTCAGAGAAGCTGCGCGCAATCTCAACGACTGTCGTGGGTCGTCCATAACAGACTGGCGAACGCGGTCGACGTTCGTGCTCGCCCTTGATGTCCTTTTGCGCCCAGATGATTTGTCCGGCATTGTATTCCCAGTCTCTTCAAACTTGCACACCCAATGTTTAATTAAATTGGCACTTGGCACATGTTTTAAGCTTGTTAAATTAAAATGTGTCCTGTAGAGACGACGAACAATAGTGTAGGAATCGTTGTTTTTATAAAACGCTCGCACGCAAAACGCGCGCTGCGGTCCCGTGAAACGATTCATGGCTACTAAACTTAACAAGCCGGCCAAGCGTTTGAGACCACTCCCCTCCCCCTGCTACCAGCGATCGGCGCGTATTGGTCAATTCAAAAACGAAAAACATTCTGAGACACCCCTTATAAGCAAGGCACTGTAATAAAATTAAAAAACAATAAAAACTTAGGCATTTTCCATAAAACCCACACTATAAATTACTAGCTGACCCGGCAAACGTTATTCTGACATATAAATTATTTCTAGTGAATAGCTTCTGTATTATAATAAATTACATAAAATCACTACAAATTGTAGCCTATATGTTATTCCGATGATAATCTACATTACTGTAAAATTTTCAAGCAAATCCGTCCAGTAGTTTTATCGTGAAAGAGTAACAAACATATTCGCAAACTTTCGCACTTATTATATTAGGTCCTTACATATGAAATTGGCGTTTTTCGTACTGGCCACTTTAATCACAAATTTCTCCTCTTTGGTAAGGAATTCCAAATTCAAATTTGTACAGCTATAGACTCATGTATTTGTGCTTCGATGATCGTCATTCATTTGTTTTTTTCTTCTGTTTTTTTCTGTTTGCGTCACTCATTTTACAAAATGGAAAACTTAAAATATCGCATTATTTACGAGTACGAGTTCCGCCGTGGCTCTAGTGCTGCGGAAACAACTCGAAGGGTGAATGATGTGTATGGCGGTCGTGTTGCAAAAGAAAACACAGTTCGTTTTTGGTTCCAACGTTTTCGTTCTGGAAATTTCGACCTGCAGAACAAGCCCCGTGGACGGCCTGAGACTCAAGTTGATAATGAAGAGTTGAAGGCTATTGTGGAAGCGGATCCATCGCAAACCACGTCCGAGTTAGCTGCAGGCTGCGATGTTAGTGATAAAACTCTTTTAATTCACTTGAAGCAAATTGGGAAGATTAAAAAGCTTGAAAGGTGGGTACCTCACGAATTGACTGAAGCAAACCGGCAAACGCGCGTCGACTGCTGCGTTACATTACTAAACCGGCACAATAATGAAGGTATTTTAAACCGAATCATTACCTGTGATGAAAAATGGGTTCTTTACAATAATCGGAAGCGCTCAGCGCAATGGTTGGATCCTGGCCAGCCAGCCAAATCCTGCCCCAAGCGAAAATTAACCCCAAAAAAGTTACTTGTAAGCGTTTGGTGGACTAGTGCCGGTATTGTTCATTACAGTTTTCTCAAATCTGGCCAGACTATTACGGCTGATGTCTATTGTCAGCAATTGCAAACCATGATGGAAAAGCTAGCGGCTAAACATCCTAGGCTGGTCAATCGCTCCTCGCCACTGCTGCTTCACGACAACGCTAGACCACACACTGCGCAACAGACGGCTACTAAATTAGAAGAGCTTCAATTGGAAAGTCTAAGACATCCTCCGTACTCCCCGGACCTTGCTCCAACAGATTACCATTTTTTTCGAAATTTGGATAACTTCTTGCAAGGGAAAAAATTCAACTCCGATGGGGCAGTCCAAATCGCCTTCAAAGATTTTATTGATTCCCGTCCGACTGGTTTTTTTAGTAAAGGGATCAATGAACTACCTATGAGATGGCAAAAGTGCATAGAAAATAATGGTTCATACTTTGATTAATTAAATATATTATATTAAAAAATATTCGACTTTTTGTTCCTCCCATACAAAACGACAATTTCATATGTAAGGACCTAATATTATAGTAGGAAGTAGGATTTAACAGGAATGAAATGCGATAAAAATTTATTTTATTTTGTTTAGTATAACAACCCGTGCAATCCTCTGGCGCATTATGACGGTACGGCAGAGGAGATCCTTTGGGCACTTGATGATGACTTGGATATGGTAGTGATTAGCGCTGGCACCAGCGGGACAATATCCGGGGTGGGACATAAAATCAAAGAACGCTGCCCCAAGTGCACAGTGGTGGGCGTCGACCCCTACGGCTCTATACTAGCTGAACCCGAAGAACTCAACGTAAGCGACGTGCAAATTTATGAGGTAAGTGTTTATCGATAGATGTTTAGCCTGATGATAGATATGTATATCATCACGCCGTAAATATCAAGTATCAACTTTATTGTTCAACCTGCCAGAATTTTTTTTCTTGTATCCCGTTGGAAGATCATCAATCAGTACCATCAGGGACGCTGTGAGGGCAGCAACCCCGGTGTGTCAGACTCCTGCTGACTAAAAACCCTCTGGGTGTCCCTCTGATTGCTCCACCCGGGCCTGGGAATCCAAATTCATCCAGACGCCCAGGGAACAAGAAACCTTGTTGAGGCTACCTCTCTGGGAGGGGTGAGAGTAAAGCCCACCCCTCCAAAACATCTCTCCCAGATGGTGCGCCGGACACCGAGCACCACCTCCCTCTCATCCGGGCAGCAGACTCCCTCAAGTCTACTGCCCGGCAACTTGCCAGTAGTGAATTGAATTAGCGCAAGTTCGGTAGCAACTAGTAAATATTATCTCGATACATTTGGATTACTATAGGTTATCTATTATTTAAAAATAAGTCCGGTTTTCCTTCCTGACGCTATAACTCCAGAACGCACGAACTGATTTCCACGGTTTTCATTCGTTGGAAAGGTCTCGGGCTCCGTGAAGTTTATAGCAAACAAAATTCAGGAAAAAATTCAACAGAAAAGCAGGAAAAGGGGAAAATCATTTTTCACATACATCGCCATCTCTGATACATAGCATGTACTACAAACCAATATGGTTTTGCATGGTGGTGGAGCAGGTCGCACCAGTATTTTAAGTAGATGGCGCCGATGCGTTATACATTGTTTGACAGCTACTCATTGTACTCTGCTCAGTTAATTTCATGTGACATTTATTATGTGCACGTTCTTTCAAACGCTAACTAAAAACCAAAACGATGCCATCTGGTGGCGAAACGAAGTTCGCCGGGTTTGCTAGTTAAGTTTAAAATGATAAAAAATAGATTCTCAGAAGGTTAGCGATTCACTTATTCCACATCAAGCTAAACTATTCCGTATTTAACTTGTTCCATGTCAACGATTTTATCAGTCACAAATATAAACAATAAAAAAATTGTGAAATGGCGCAATTAAGCCAAAAAGACTTAATTAAGACTTAAGCCTTTTCAACTGTCAGCCTGATAATGAATAAATAAAACAATTGGTATACCTATGTACACCCCATAAAGGATATAGTGGTAGGTAACATGCTGAAAACAATGTTAATCTGATTTAATACGAGAAATTCTCCATAATATGTGCCTAAAATCTGACACATATGTTTTATGGTTATTGGTCAATTACTCCATACAACACAAATTGTACTAATATTATAAATCTGAAGAGTTTGTTTGTTTGTTTGATTGATTGCGCTAATCTCAGGAACTACTGGTTCGAATTGAAAATTTCTTTTTGTGTTGTATAGATCATTTATCGAGGAAGGCTTTAGGCTATAAAACATCACGATGCAACTATTAGGAGCAAAGAAATAATGGACGAAGTCGCGGACACAGCTAATATAAAATAAACGGCAGGGGACCGCCGCGTCTATATGTCTGTTCGCTATAAACTCAGAAATTACTGGACGGACTTTTATGCGGTTTTCATTTATAGACAGAGTGATCCATAAGAAAAGTTTTAGCCTATAATTTGTTAAGGTTTCGTAAATTGGTTGAAATATGATGATTATTGTTGACAATGTCGGAAAAAGTCAAGCACCCTGGGTATTTCATCAAAAACGCTGTCTAATACCTATAGATATATAAATAATAATAAATTAGTCACCAGATATTAATATTTTGAAAAGAAAATAGAATATAAGCAACAAGGAGGGAGAAAGGGAGCTGGATAACACGACATTCATCACAATAATATTTTGTTCAATAACTACCAGTTAGGTAAAGAAAGAATTGTTTATCGTTCTAATTTTTATCGAAAGTTCACACTTGACTAACATTTTTAACATGCCAATTTTGTTTTCAAACATAAAAAGTTAATGCTCTCTTAGACCATATTATCTCTTATAGTTTAAGATTTCTCTATTCAGTCCTATCTAAAACAATACATACATTGTAATATACTTATGTGTTATCTTCTAATAGCGAGTTACATAAATCTCGCACTAAATCGATACCAAATAACTACGCATTAAACTCTGGGTGGACTTCAATTGCGTCATTTATAATAAAATATGCCAAAAAAATCTACATTATCAATACATATTTGTAAATACCGGAAAAGTCAAGGTAACTCCTTTGCTATAAAAAAGGAAAATTGGGACTATATTATTTGCGTAATATATAAGAAATAAAAAACAAATCGAATGGCGAAGCTACGGCCGGATACTAAATAAGGTTACATTTAGAAAGAACCATAGTAAAAATATCGACTTTATAAACAATGACTATATGATCGGATATGCCAACTTTCTTTTTAAATGAAAACTTCTAACTAGGAGCGATGTTAGCAATCAATGACGTCGACGACTCATATGGCTCAGAAGAGAGAGATCAACCTTTATGCAACGGGCCACTGGTTTGATTCCCACACGAAACGAGTGTTTGTTTAGCGCAAAAATTATTCTCGAATCTGCTGTGTATGAGGAAGTCGTATTTGAAAACGCATCAGATAGATTATTATTCTCGACATACCTCTCATCATCAGCCTATCCTAGTCCACTGCTGGACATAGAACTCTCCTAACAAGTGTCATTGAGCTCGGTCTTCTCATCCAATTCTTTCCGGCCACCTTTCGCAGGTCGTCGCTCTACTTCACTCAAGAACCAGCTTGCAACCTGCAACAACCAGCGGTTCTTTGACATGTATAGCCTGCCCTCTGCCACTTCAGCTTGCTAATACGGAGAGCTATGTCGACAATTTTGGTTCTCTGTCGGAAAACCTCATTTCAGACTATCCTACACCTATCTACCTCTATATTTGTCCATTTATTTTGATCACACAAATGTCTATTTATTTTTTAACGTAGTCGCGAATGTCGGTATTAGTCAATGTAATTATAGCCTTAGGTATCAACTATTGATCTTTAAAACATTTATTATTGCTATATTTTTAATTACTTGGACTGATAAATTTAGATATGCAGATGAAAACAATAATATTTAACATCTCGTATGATTAATATTGTAATCATAATTACTCTTGCCTCAATCAGAATTAAATATAAACAGACGGTTATCGTCAGTGTGTTGCTACAAAAGTGATGTAATTCAAAATAATTTTATATCAAATATGCAAAACATCTACATCTTGCTGATGAGCAAGTTGAAGATTAACAGACAAAGTATTGGAGCATGGCACGGCATTTTGGCAAATCCTTTATCCAGTGAAGCCAGAATGCTGTGCCAGATGGTGACACTTGCTCATCCGCGACTCCCCTAGGATATAAGGAAATAGGTTAAGGTACAATGGGGCTGATATATTCGTTGGAATAAAAGCCCCTTAATAAAAATAAATAAAAATCGCCATCTTTCCCAATAACCGCGTTTACTATTTTTTCTGCGCTGACTAAAACCCACTTTGCGTTAAAGTACCTTTCGTGGTCTGCTCGGATAGTTCCTACATGATGCAAAAGTCTGTTACATGATTCATTTTAGTGTTCTCTTTTGTGAATTTTTGTCCTGCATTTGTGAAAAGGCCGATTGCATGGAACACAGTTAAAGCAGTTGAAAGTATATTATTTTAAAATATAATTATCCTGAAGTGGTTATAGACCCGGCGATGTTCGTACCGTCATGAATATTGGTATTAGTTTTACTCTCCTACCTATTTACCTTTCCTCTCCCATTCCCTACACCTGCTTTTAATATTCTATCCTCTTTTCAAAATATTTATAAATTAAAGCAGCGCTGGGAAAAGAAACCTGCGCATTAATTTTAATTCTTCGGTAACTCGGTCCGGTAACTGGACTTTAATGTACATATAATAGACATTTCGGCGCGATCGACCCGTTTTTTACCTCCAGACGTGCTAACAGAAAAAAGATACGCGACATTTTAAACAGTAAATATACTTGTATGGTGCGGTATATTTGTTGCTTAATTACAACTAAAACAATCAATCACACAATACACGCACAAAACCACATAAATTTACACTAAAACCTTCATCATAAATCACTGTGTCTATTAGTGAAAATCTGTTTAGTAGTTTTTGAGTTTATCGTGAACGAAGAGACAGACGGGACGGGGTATGTGTTGTATAATATGTAGTTGATGTACTTATTAGTAAGGCATACTGATAGATAAATAATACACTTCTTTATATGCAAATTTAAATGGACATATTGCATCTATTCAGCGCCATTTTCGTAAGATACTCTAATGAATATCCTTAGTGAATATCCTATAATTATACAGTCACAACTACTGATGTGAACTTACTATGGAAAGTAATGGCTGATATAATTACTCTATCAGTCTTACACCAAATTCGTCATAATGACTCGCTTTGGTGGTAGGGCTATTGCTCGAACTGTCATGACCACAGTAGACAAGTGTAAAGACCGTCATATTGACTCGCAGGATCAGCTTGTGTATATCCAGTAACTCATATACCTAGAAACCTCCAGTCGTAGTATGTATGGTCCGACATGACGACAGAGACTAAATTGACATTCATTCTTTGATAGTCGCTTTCAATATTGGACTACATTGTACTTACCATCAGGTACACTGTAGTCACAAGTCGAGGCAGTGTAAAAATAATTTTAATGACTGTCATACTGTTTTGCTTCAGTTTGTCGCTTTCGGTATCAGCTTGTGTACGTCCATTTGTTGTTATAGATACCTTGAGACTTTTTGTCATGGTATATATAGATCGGTATGGCGTAAATTGATTCTCGTCCATTAGCGGTCGTGGTTTTTCTCTCTGACTCTGATTTTTGCTAACGAATGACATTTACATGCATACATGTGTGGTGTATGCGTAACAGAGTATGTAGAGTGTTGCATTCAATTGTGGTTATTTATTTTGAAGGTGGAAGGTATCGGGTATGATTTCCTGCCGCGAGTACTCGACAGGAAGGTGGTGGATAAATGGGTAAAGACAGATGACCAGCGCTCGCTCCCGATGGCTCGCAGACTCATCAAAGACGAAGGCCTACTTGGCGGTAAAACTAACTTTATATTTTCTCTAACTTTCTGATTCTATAACGATTAGAGGTATTTTTTTAACCTACAACTTACCTTTTGAAAGCACACATTTATAATTCTTCATCCAGTATATATTGTTTTAGTAAATACTGATATACCTGGTAAATGAAAATTAATTGATAATGGGCTTTATGATACAAGTCCAAAAATACCATTCTCTGTTTATATCTATTACAAATTATTATATTCGGTTCTTTCTTAAAGTTTTTTTTTTTAGTTTCAACCGCATAATAATAACCATAAACAGTTGTAATTGATATTTAATACTTTATTTCTTTCTTGAAATACTTCTACATATAAAGTAATGCTTATAGATATAAAGAATTACTATATGTATATACAGAAATATAAAAACTATATACGTATAAAGTAATTATATAGTTATTCAGAAAAGCGGTTATAATTGTATCGCAACACCTGTAACAAGTATCTAGTACTTACGAAATGATTATAGCTCATCCTAAGTTTTAACTCAATATTATTTATGAACATTATATTTGTATAAGGTTCTCTAATTGTAGAGAATATCTCAGTTTCCTTTGCTTAATAGAATTTAATAAGAAAATATAGGGTTATAGAATAAACTATAATTTTTGCTTAAAGGAGGGAGCTGTGGCTCTGCAATGTGGGGAGCTATACAAGCAGCAAAATCATTGAAAGAAGGACAAAAATGCGTAGTGATTTTACCGGACAGCATACGTAACTACATGACCAAATTCATTTCTGACCAGTGGATGGAAGCGCTTAATTTCAAACCGGTGGAAAAAAATGAAAAATTATCGTAAGTATACTCTATGACATATTTTGTTTGTCTACCTACTTAATAATAGTCAGATTCACAAACTTTATTTTGCATATAAATGTAAATAATGTTTTGAGAACCTCAGAAAAAAGCACTTGTATTGATCACGATGATATTATCTCGTTTGGAAATTCCTTCGTTTTTATCAATAAAATTAGTCATATTTATTTGCAGTGGACATATAAATAATTTAGCATTTGATCAAAACAATGTTATTTTAATTAATTCAAAGTTTTTCTACTAAAATCTACAGACCTTCATTGCCGAGATAAAAATTCCCTAGAATATATAAATAAATATATCAATCAATCACAATAATTATTTTTAGCAATCATTATTAGGCTCGCATATTGCTTTGTATGCCGATAATATACACATAAATGTATAATTTTTGAACAAATACATTTTATAATCATACATCGTACTGTGTAATCTGTGTACTGTGTGTTTCTTGGGGACAGAGATGGGCAAAATGTAATCTGATTAATGATTACAAAATGTAGTCGTAGTTTTAATTTTCTTGCTCTGTAATCATGATTAAATCCATTTAAAACTGTTTTAAAAGTATTTAAAACATAGATGAGCAAAATGCAGTCGTATCAATGGTAAAAAACACAAAATGTAATAGTAATCGTTTTTATTAATCTGATTACATTTTGCCCATGTATGCTTGAGGAATAATGTTATCGAAATGAAACATATTTTAAAATAACACTTTAGGCACAATACGAAAAAAATGGGGTTCAATATATTTTATGTATGCACACGTACAGGATAAAATTACACTAAAAATGTATTTGTAGTTGGTGGGAAGCCCCAGTGAGAGAAGACATGATGCCGCCAGCTCACAACATATCACATAAAAGCACTCCAGCTGAAGCTTTGGCGGCACTACGACAAAATAAAACACAATTCCTAACAATCGTTGACGACAGCGGGTAAGTTACCATTGTTGACAATTATAGAAACGTAAACAGAAATTACTTTTTAATTATTATACTATCTACCGCTGCATTTACGGACCGATGCAGTTCCACTCCGACGTAGCCTTGAGTTTCTTTCCGCATTTCTTCTCAAGGTCGACCAGCTTCCGAAACGCTAGTAGATCGCCGGTAGGTTTGTTCCATGGCTGGCCGTCCAAATAATTTTCTACCCTTGCGTTGCCACCCAACCCAAATAAGTTCTCTGGCTGAGCAACCTCAATGCTCGCCCTTTTCGCTATGTGAAGTTATAAAGACCTTTCCAGATCAACAGCATTTTGGCACATTGAAAAATTATTTTATCTATGTGTAAGAATTAAACTGTATTTCAGTATAATCTCAATGGTTAAAGTTGTTTAATACATTTTAAACGTTGAACATGAAATACAAGCAAAGATAGGTGCATGTGACAGGCAAAAAGTTATCTTAATTCACACGATATCTTGTATTTTTAGTATCCCTATTTTTGTAACAAATATGCTACGACAAATCTCTTAATAAATCTTTACTTCTCTGAGCTACAAATCATGATTTTTTATTCTCGAGTCTTATTTATATATGAATACTCTTTGATGATACTAATGTACTCCTAGATTCTCAAGATATTAAAAATTTCTGTCATAACTTGTCCGTCATTGACGTAAACAGCAACATGTTCAAATTTTCCGAGATCGCGCATTATTTTAAATGAATCTATCTAATGATTTTCTTGTTACTATGCCTAATGGCTTATGTCTACATTGTTATTTCATTTTTTGACCATTTGATGCAGCACTGCTAGTTCACTAATATCAAATTGAATCTAGGCAGTAATTGTACGTATTTGCTTAATATCACAAAAATATCATATATATTTGTTTGTGTTAATTATAAATCTTTGTGTTAATTAAGTATGAATAATATTCTTAAAGCTATCGTAATTTTAGCTGGGAATAAATATAGATGTAACCCCTGGAGTCCTACTGTTTCTTTGCCTTATTTATGGACGAGTCGTACTGTCGTCGTGATGTAGTTGAAGCAATTGTCTTACGATCTCAAAATCATTATAGTACGTATTAACAAAGTAGGACAAAATCGAAATTATTAAAATTTATTGTCAGATCCATCATCGGTGTGTTCACGGCGGACAATGCGCGCAAAAGATTCGCCAACCTGTCAGCATCTCCATCAGAAACTCTTGAGAAATTTACCTTAAAGAAGTACCACAAAGTGGATCTAAATGCGAAGCCTACTTTGGGACTTGTTTCACGGATGCTTGACATTGCACCATATGTTGTAATCTTTAGATCAGGTGAGATAATAAATTAATTCTAACTAAAAATGTTCAAATACTAATGGTAATTAGATTTTCATTTACATATTGGTAAAAGTACAAATATTATTATAAAAATATTAACATATTTTAACATTTACAGGGTCATCAAATATACGGAGTCCAGTTGGAGTGATGACATCTGAATATCTCTTAAATGCAATCTCTTCAGAATATATGCAATCGAATGGAAATTAGTATCAATTAATACATATTTTCCATTCATAGTGTATTAAAATTTAAATTGAATTATTTTAATATAAAAGTTCCAATAATTGAAGTGTGTGATGATGGCATTTATTTAACATATGGAAAAGTATAATAAAAAACTTATCATTATCATAAACCAATAAAATACAAATGAATTAAATCACTTTCTCTTTTCTGTCTAATTTCCTTTTTTATATATTTGTCATGTCAAAAATGCAAATTCTAATTTTGTCAGTTTATTGTACTCAAAGAAGTCAATAAATTTGATTTACTGTTATATATACAAGAATAACACCAGTTTTCTTTACATGTACTTAATTTGGGATACTTTACCCATAAGCATAGCTTATCTTAGAATATCTGTGGCTCTTAAATTAATTATAATTGTTAAAAACTGCATTTTCTAAAATATTTCATCTAGTGTGATCATGGCTAGAAAGTGAGAACCTAGACAAAGTAACATTCTAACAGCAATAATGAGCACGACCAGACCTGCCCTGGAATGATTCTTGCTTCGGCATATATGCCAGTTAGCGAGGATCCCCCTACACATAGTTTGACAGCCCTGGTTGACCGTTGTGAAAGAGAGGGACTCGAGCTCATCATAGCTACAGACTCCAATGCCCATCATCCACTGTGGGGCAAGGAACACAGCAATAGTAGAGGTAACATACTTGTTGAATACTTATTAACGACCAACCTTGACATGTTAAATATAGATTCGAACCCTACATTCGTAAGCAGGAGAAGCAGAACCATAATTGATCTGACCCTGGCAACAAAACACACAGTAGACCAAATCACAAATTGGCACGTGTCGGATGAAGACTCGTGCTCTGATCATAAATGGATCCGATTTGATCTTCAGGTACACACCAAAACGACAATTCCTCACAGGAACCCACGTAGGACCAATATAAGTATATAACGTAAAATGCTGGCATTTGGTCTTAGAGGGACAGTAACTCCCGAGAGAATTGAATCTGCACAACAAACAGATGAACAAGTTAATGATCTTACTGAGATAATAATAACTAGCTACCACTCGGCATGTCCACTCATAGAAGAGGCCACATCCGAAAATACTAATAAGAACACCTGGTGGGGACCTGAGCTACTAAGGCTCAGGACAAGAACAAGGAAACTCCTAAACCAAGCAGTGAATACTAACGCAGACCATGATTGGGACAAATATATAGAGGCCAAATCAAGGTATAAAAAGCGATTAAGATACAGGAAAACTTTATCATAAAGGAAATTCTGTGGAGATATTGAATCCAATATACAGGCAAATAGAGTGAGAAAAATCTTATCTACCCAAAATAATAACAATCTAGGTTCACTTAGAAACACAGACGGTACAATGACATCCACACCGGAAGAAACTCAAAATGTACTCCTACAATCACACTTCCCATGAAGTACATTAGTTAATAATTTTTTCTGGTCTGGTTGTTCTGTCCGCTGAAAAATAGCTACCGAAGAGGTAACTATGAAAAAACTAGGTGATCCATACAAAGCTTTCACACATTTAAGACAGCAGGCCTAGACAATATTCTACCCGTATTCTAACAATGGGGAATAGAATATATTATAGACCCATTAACGAAAATACTGCAAGCGTGCCTAGCACACAAATATATACCCATTAATTGGAAAGAAGTGAGAGATGTCTTTATACCTAAACCAGGCAAAAGCGACTACACGCATGCCAAATCCTATAGACCTATAAGCCTCACATCCTTTATGTTAAAGACATTGGAAAGGCTCTGTGATAGGATGATTATAGACAAAGCAAACTACGGTAACAATACATAAAAACCAACACGCATACAGCTCTGAAAAATCCAGAGTCAGCCCTACATATGGTATTCGAACATGCGATAAAAAACAAGCAGATATGTCTAGGCACATTTATAGACATAGAAGGAGCTTTCGATAAAACTAATTTTAATAGTATCAGCATAGCACTGCATTGGCATGGTGTCGATGAAAATGTAATAAACTGGATTAAAAACATGCTCAGCAAAAGAATAATTAAAATCGCTGATGGAGAAAGCAAAGGTGCATTGGTAGCCAAATGCTGCCCGCAAGGAGGCGTACTGACCCCCCTCCTTTGGAATATCGTAGTAAACGACCTTATTCACACCCTAAATACTAGATATTTCTACACAATTGCATACGCAGATGACATTGCGATCCTCATAGCAGGCAGATATGCAAACACGGTTTGCGACGTCTCTCAAGCAGCCATAAGAGTCGTTGAAAAATGGTGCAAAGGAATCAACCTCTCTGTGAATCCAACAAAAACAGAGTTAGTTATGTTTACAAATAAGCGAAATCTAGGAAATTTCATCTTACCACGCATGTAAAATATAGAACTGGAATTAAAACCAGAAGTAAAATACCTTGGCATTATTCTAGACTGTAAGCTAAGCTGGAATAGCCACATAGACTACAAAATAAAAAAGGCCACTATAGCCTTCTGGCAATGCCGCAGAATGCTAGGCAAGAAATGGGGATTATCCCCTAAAATCACAAGCTGGCTATATTCAGCTGTAATACGAACTATGGTAAGTTATGGAGCATTAGTATGGTGGACTAGAACTAAGCTCATAACAACCATTACAAGGTTAAGACAATTTCAAAGGCAAGCATGCATGGCCATTACAGGATGCATGAGAAGCACCCCCACAAATGCACTAGAAACCAAGCTTGACATGATACCACTACACTTGTATGTTCAACAAGAAGCAGTATCATCCGCCCTACGATTGAAAACTATAAACCTGTGGAATGATAATGGTGCTCATCACACCAGAATCTTAAAGGAATTCACAGATGATATACCACTACTTGAAGCTACCTGCGACAAAGTATCTATGCAGTTCGTTTTTGATAAGAAATATAACATACAATTACATGAACAAGACTACAAGAGCCTAAATGTTAAAGAACTGTGGATCTTTACTGACGGCTCTAAAACAGACTGAAGTACGGGCACAGGCGTCTACTCAGAGGATCTTAACATCAAGACCTTCATGGCGTTGGGAGCTCACAATACTGTATTCCAGGCGGAATACATGGGCAACCTATTGGCAGCCCATGCAGTCATCTCCAGGAAGGTAACAAATCAACCAATACGAATACTTTCGGACAGTAAAGCAGCACTGCTGGCCATAGGAAGTAAAAATTACAACTCCAGTCTGATCATGCAGTGCCACCAAGCCCGAACTCAGGTATGTCTAAACAACAATGCTACAACCCTTCAATTGATTAAAGGACACAGCGGATCACGCGGCAATGATGCCGCTGATGAGCTGGCAAGAAGAGGATCTGATACAAGAACATTCGGACCTAAGCCGATTATTTCACTTCCCTTCAGCTGGTTCAAATCCGAAATTCGTCAAAGAATAAGACGTCTGAACGATTCAGACTGGAACAACTTAGTAGGATGCAGACAAGCTAAGGAGGCCTTACCTCGAGCGAATCCAAAGGTTTCTAAAGCTATCCTGCATCTCAGTAGATTACAGATACGTAAAGTCACCGGAGCTATAACAGGACACGGTTATTTTAATAGACATCTTTTCCATTTAGGTGTCACAGAAACTACTCTGTGGAGAGCATGCATGACAGAAGAGGAGACAGCCAGACACATGCTCCTCGAGTACAGTGAACTGGCAGTGTACCGGGCACAACACTTCG
Organism: Automeris io; assembly: GCA_036320925.1. Lineage (NCBI taxonomy): Eukaryota > Metazoa > Arthropoda > Insecta > Lepidoptera > Saturniidae > Automeris > Automeris io. Next base: position 5,012,165 of record JAUDJH010000018.1, read on the forward strand.
GCACACCAAGGAACCTTCCGGAAGCAACCAGCAACATCAGGCGGCTGGCGGATTTTCTGAAGGAGCTGGGCTGGGGTGATTTCAATCACCCCAGCCCAGTTTCCACGCAAAATAGGCGCACTCAGACGTCGAGTTGCGGAAAACGAGCCCGTGTGAAACTGATACCTGAAAACCAATAACTATAATCGAAAAGTATTAAATGTATGCGATTGAAATAAGCTTTTGATTTTTGTACTGTTGTTTGAGCAGTTTGTAGTTATCGCTTACAGAATATTATTTTGTCTATGCTACCCCAGAATCATCTAGAATTTCATCTAGCCATGCCATCTGCTTCAGCCAGAAATTTACGTTCAGACTAAAAAATGTTGATTTACATTTTTATCCCAGCAAACACTGAAGTTCTATTATCAAAAATTTAACTGTTATTAAAATTAATTAATTTTTTTGCCAATATTCCATCTTCCTCTTCATACTCTATTGAGTGTTTAAATAAAAATACTTTTATGCAGATCAAAATTATGACTATATACTATATATATACTCACAATGAACTATTAAACTGGATGGTTACTGAATACTGTTGCATCAGAAGTAATAAAGCTAATTCACTAGACAGTGCAAAATTTGTTTAATTATTATCTCAAACATTGATTTTATTGTAAAACAAATAAATAGGTGGTAATGTTTTAATTAAATTGTGAATCAATTATGGTTGTGGAGGTGATCCTTGTCTTGCATTTGCTGCTAGTATAGCTCCAGGCGCAGGGTATGGCCTCATTTGGTACAAGGATCCAGAGGCAGTAGTGTCTACTCCAGTTCGAGCATGAGTCTCCAAACCAGTAGTCCAGTTGCCTCTAGGAATATCGGAGTAAGCAGCTGGATCCATAGGATCCAAATCATTGTCTTTTACTCTCAACCGTCTCTTATCCCTGTGATGAACCATTTCCCTGTCTCGACGCTCCCTTCTTTTATCTTTAGTTGTTTGCTGAGGTACCTCTTGATCAGATATATCACTACTATCATCATCACTTTCATCTCCCTCTTTCAATAATCTCTCTTCACGGAAATGTGCCGCACTCTCTGTTGGTGTAGCATGAGGATGACTTGGTGGAATCCAGGACACCAAGTTATTATGAGTATTCCAAAAATAATGTTGACCAGTTCCTTCATCATACACTGCTTGCCATCCTGATGGCAATGGCCAATGTTCCAGAACTTTGCGTTTAACTTCTAAATACTCTTCATCAGGCACTGTTTTGCCTTGCTTCCAGCGTTTCACACAATACTTAGAGCACTCATGATATATATTACTTTTATTTGGGCAACCTTTATGGCCTTTAATGGGATCAACATTTATACCCTCGATTCCTTCCCAGAACTGTTCAGAGTTTTCATCAGGTTTATTGTCATAATCTTCTGCAATAATTTCTTCATTAACTTGTACTGATGGGACTTCATTGTTAGTGTCCGAATTTGGTTTCAATAAGCCTCTTTTAGCAAGGCGAGCTGCCAACGCTGGTGGTAATGGCATTGTTCTTTCCGTAAGTTTTATATTTTAATTGTTAAGTGCTACACTTTTTACTACTTATGTACATTAAGAGCAATTATGAAATAACTACATACAGTAGTATTATTTTTACTTTTCCTTTAACGTACAGCGCAATCAAAAAGTTACGCTTTGCGGTCATGCAATTGTGAGTCGTATTTAAAAGATATCTAATCTAATTTATAAGTTTCTTATCTTCTTTTATTTATGGCAACCTTTTCACAAATTAAAACAACGTGAAATCATTCTGCCGAAAATTAAACTGAAACCAAACACATATAGTAATCTATGAAACTACACAATAGAGCTTACAGCAAACAAGGTCTATCCTAGCCACTAGAGATGCAAATTATTGACAGAACAAATAATCTAATGCATTATTTAAATACAACGGGTAACACTATTTATAAATAAATATAATAAAAAAAAGTTGATAACCAATATATACCAATTGTCAAAACAATAACACATGAACTATTGTAGACAGTTGTAAAAATTTTAAGCAAATGATAATGATGATGATGTCCTAGCCGGATTCTACCACGGCGACTGTTTCAACACCGATTAAGAAATTCGAGGACCAGTTTTCGGAAACAGCCAATTGCGCAGGAGATATTTAAGTGCATAACTGGACGCGCTGCCAGAAAAGCACTCTCCCGTCCGAGCTCCCTCAGGCCGGATGGAATGGAGAACCAGTACGGTTGGGAGGGAGCAGGATGCAGGTTTGGTCGAGTTTTCCTTCTCTGAACTCCTGGTTGAATTGCGGTGTTAAAGGGATACCTTAGTCGCCTTTTACGACACCTCAGCAAGAAGAGGGGGGTGCTATTCTCTTCTGGCGGCAGCCACCACGGCTTATTAACAAGCAAATAACGACACTACAAACCATTGTTAAATCATTAATTACAAGTTTGTACTTTTATCTGCAAGGAATAAAGTTTAATTTTATTTGATATGTTGTCAGCACAACGGGTTCATCATTATCAACTGGAAATAGTTGATATGAGATTTACAATTTTGGTCTTTTAGCTAAAAGGAATAAAATTTAATTTTGTTTAGTATGTTGTCAGCACAACGGATTCATCATTATCAGCTGGAAATAATTTATCTGTAAAAATCTGTATATATTTATCTATTACAAATACATGTGCGGCTACGTAAATTCATTGATGTAATTATTTTTTGTTTTCTGTTTGTGTTTATTGAACATCCATTTTATAAAATAATAACAGTATTTTATGGAGTTTTTATACGTAGGATTAGATACACAAAAATATAATTTCTTAGTATTTTCATTATTTGTTTGTTAAGCTCTGTGTAAGATTTTATTTACAATGTTTCAGGATACTCTGTGCGAGACAAATTCTGGTTTTGCTGGAGTAAATGAAAATGTTTATATTTTTCAAATACACCAAACTCATTTTATTTCTACACAAAATGACACCTACTTTATAAAAAAAAGAAATGTTAAAAAATAATATAACAAATAACAGTTTATAAAAACTGTTATTTGGAAATAACATAACAGCATAAATCATTATTAAAAAAGAGCCGTTATTAAGATCTCTACTAGTCACCAATGTATTAGCAGCTCGAAAAAAAGGGTTATCATCTTGACAAAATGTCAACTTATTGAAATTTTTATTTTTAATCATAAATAAATTATGTTATCGACATGTCCAATATTCTTAAACTAAGTATTAATCATTTGATCATCAGAACTATGATGAGCTCGTTAATTAATTTCTGTAAAAGCTAGAAATGTACCAAGATTTGCCCCTACGTACTTTTACATATAAGCGTTTACCTAACCATTATAAATAACTTTCATACTAGAAACCGCAGAAGGACCTTCACCAGGAAGGACGTTACCTCAAACTGCACTCTGTACCGTGTTAACTCACTGCTACGATGCTTCATTCGCTAAAAACATTGGTACATTAATTTTCATTAGAAAAATCACATCTATACATATTACTCTTAAAATAGGGAGAAAACATCTGCGTTGTATCACCGTTACTGAGAAATCGCGAGATTTATATTAGGTACCGTCAAATGCGCTAAATATTACTCGTGTTGTGAATAGCATATTTTCTGTAAATGAGTTTAATTGTTTTATTTAATTAATTCAGATGAAAAAACCCGATTCACCGATTAAATGATAATCTGCTTCTTAATACAATGATGTTTTATGTGGCACAGGATCGATAAAGTGTTCAAATCGAATGGTAAAGTGGACAACAAAACAAGTGCATTTCGTTGGTCTGACTTTGGAATTCTGTAAATGATTGGAAATGTAAATATTACCATAATTTTGGTTTAACGTTGCAATGTGTCTCATTATATATCGTATTAAGAATATGATGAAAAAATGTATTTTTGTATTATATTTGAATTTATGAGATGTATTTTGATACATTTTGTGGGGGGTGAATAAACACACCACATAACTGAATAGACGCACGTGATAACACCGGTCAACAAAAAGATTTTTTTTTTCTTGCACATGGGTCTACTTATTATATTCTGATTATATAAGCAAATATATATATATAAATGCAATTATAAATCGAAAAGATTTACTTCTAAGTAATAGCAATTTCAGCATTTTTGATTTTCGCGCCCAGTTCAATGTCGGTAGGGATGTCGAAAATGAAAAAATATATCGATATTTATAAAAAAATCAATATCGGCGTCGATATATCGAAGGAAAAATATCGATATATCGATTAAATCTCAATAAACACGAAAGCATTTTATCAGTATTCCTTTTTATTAGACAAAATTATAAAAATATCAAGAACTAAAAGGCTATATTCTAACTTTAAGACCGATTTAAGATATCAAACAAAAATAAATAATACTTAAATCAATGGCGGCAAATAATATACATGCAACAATTCAGATGTCAATGCATGCAACATAACAAAACATAATAATCAACAGTCATAGAGAATATAGTTCTTTTTTTTTTCGTTCGGTCCTATCTTCTACAGTTTCAGATTTCAGCGACATCACTGCCCTAAGAATTAGGAAAAAATTCGATATATCGATATTTATTCGACAAGCCTAAATGTTGGTCTTGGCTAGTGATGAAAATGCCCGGGAATTTTCCCAAAGTGCCCAAAACTTGTATGGGGAATATTCCCGGGAATTTACGAAATGTTCGCGGAAGTGCTGGGCACTTTGGGAATATTCCCGGGCATTTTCATCACTAGTCTTGGCGCACTAACGCTGTGGAAAAAGAGGTAAGAGGGCGGAGGGCAGTATTTCTTGCGTTCAGACAGTTCAGCAAAAAGCCTAAAGGCTGTTCTACGGCACAATGGGAACAAATGTCCATCTATTCCACTGGCACACTCCGTACTACTCAAAGAAAATTATGACAGTATTAAAATGCTATTAACTGCAACTAAATATACGGAATATAAGTGGGAAGTTATTGAAGACTTCAAGATGGTGTTTTTTTACTGAAATGCAAGGTAGATATACTAAATACTACTGTTATCTTTGCCTGTGGGATAGTACAAATGATGCCGCTCACTACCGCCAAAAACATTGGCCCATACGTACTGAGTACGAAGTGTAAAAATGCAATATTAAATGGGAAGCAATTGTCGATCCTTAAACTATATTAATGCCGGCATTGCATATAAAATTAGGACTTATTAAGCAATTTGTAAAGGCTCTGAATCATGAGTCTGAAGCTTTCAAATAATTAAAGAAATAATCCCGAAATTTTCAAAGGCGAAAATTAAAGCTGGAATCTTTGTAGGCCCTCAAATAAAAAAAATGGATTGTGATATTTTCCCGCAATTACTTAGCAAAGAGGAGGAAAGAGCCTAGAACAATTTCAAACAGTAGTTCATGGTTTTCATGGAAACCATAGAACTGAAAATTATGACGAGCTGATCACTGACATGATTATGAATTTTTTCATCGGATGTAGAATATCTCTAAAGATGCACATGTTGCATTCACATTTGGATAAATTTAAAGATAATATGGGAGCTTATTCAGAAGAACAAGGGGAACGCTTCCATCAAGATATAATGCAATTTGAGAAACATTACCAAGGCCAGTATACTGAAAGCATGATGGGGGAACATAGATGGGCGTAATCATGATTACTTTTAATCAGATTAATAATCAGATTACAAGTAATCATGAAGAATGTAATCATGATTACTTGTAATTGATTACTTTTAATCATGATTACATGAGTAATCATTAATCTTGATTACAGTAATCATTCAATTAATCATGATTATTTTAATGATTACTTTTGTGTTCTGGCTGAGAGAGAGACCGATTTAAATACTCGTTTATTTAATTTTTCAAGTTATTTTATTTCGAATTAAATATTAGGTCCTTACATATGAAATTGGCGTTTTGTATGGGAGGAACAAAAAGTCGAATATTTTTTAATATAATATATTTAATTAATCAAAGTATGAACCATTATTTTCTATGCACTTTTGCCATCTCATAGGTAGTTCATTGATCCCTTTACTAAAAAAACCAGTCGGACGGGAATCAATAAAATCTTTGAAGGCGATTTGGACTGCCCCATCGGAGTTGAATTTTTTCCCTTGCAAGAAGTTATCCAAATTTCGAAAAAAATGGTAATCTGTTGGAGCAAGGTCCGGGGAGTACGGAGGATGTCTTAGACTTTCCAATTGAAGCTCTTCTAATTTAGTAGCCGTCTGTTGCGCAGTGTGTGGTCTAGCGTTGTCGTGAAGCAGCGGTGGCGTGGAGCGATTGACCAGCCTAGATTGTTTAGCCGCTAGCTTTTCCATCATGGTTTGCAATTGCTGACAATAGACATCAGCCGTAATAGTCTGGCCAGATTTGAGAAAACTGTAATGAACAATACCGGCACTAGTCCACCAAACGCTTACAAGTAACTTTTTTGGGGTTAATTTTCGCTTGGGGCAGGATTTGGCTGGCTGGCCTGGATCCAACCATTGCGCTGAGCGCTTCCGATTATCGTAAAGAACCCATTTTTCATCACAGGTAATGATTCGGTTTAAAATACCTTCATTATTGTGCCGGTTTAGTAATGTAACGCAGCAGTCGACGCGCGTTTGCCGGTTTGCTTCAGTCAATTCGTGAGGTACCCACCTTTCAAGCTTTTTAATCTTCCCAAATTGCTTCAAGTGAATTAAAACAGTTTTATCACTAACATCGCAGCCTGCAGCTAACTCGGACGTGGTTTGCGATGGATCCGCTTCCACAATAGCCTTCAACTCTTCATTATCAACTTGAGTCTCAGGCCGTCCACGGGGCTTGTTCTGCAGGTCGAAATTTCCAGAACGAAAACGTTGGAACCAAAAACGAACTGTGTTTTCTTTTGCAACACGACCGCCATACACATCATTCACCCTTCGAGTTGTTTCCGCAGCACTAGTGCCACGGCGGAACTCGTACTCGTAAATAATGCGATATTTTAAGTTTTCCATTTTGTAAAATGAGTGACGCAAACAGAAAAAAACAGAAGAAAAAAACAAATGAATGACGATCATCGAAGCACAAATACATGAGTCTATAGCTGTACAAATTTGAATTTAAAATTCCTTACCAAAGAGGAGAAATTTGTGATTAAAGTGGCCAGTACGAAAAACGCCAATTTCATATGTAAGGACCTAATATTACTCCAAACTTCCGTCTAATAGTGGGGTGATGTCCAGCGAAGAGTGAGGGGTGGCGTCCAGCGGAGAGAGGGGGGGTGGCGTCCAGCAGAGAGTGGGGGTGGCGTCCAGCGGAGAGTGGGGGGGTGTCCAGGGGAGAGTGGGGGGTGGCTTCCAGCGGAGAGTGGCGGGTGGCGTCCAGTGGAGAGTGGGGGTGGCGTCTAGCTGAGAGTGGGGGGGTGGCATCCAACGGAGATTGGGGGGATCCAGCGGAGAGTGGGGGGTGGCGTCCAGCAGAGTGTGGGGGGGTGGCGTCCAGCGGAGAGTTGGGGTGTCGTCCAGCAGAAAGTAGGGGTGGCGTCTAGCAGAGAGGGGGGGGGGGGGTGGCGTCCAGCGGAGAGTGGAGGGTGGCGTTCAGCGGAGGGTGGGGTGGTGTCGTCGTGTGTGTGCTCACACGCCGCCCCAATGGGAAGTATTGTTTGGGTAGTTTTACGACCCTCTCCCAGGGAGGAGGCCTGTCTAAGACCAAGCGCTCGCCGGGCCCCTAGGAAGTATCTGGATTCCTAGGCCCGGCGAAGGCGAAGATTAGGCAGTGCTGGCACCCGGTGGTTTTAGCCGGTGCAAGTCCGCCCCCAAATATCCGTCTCGTTGAGCGAATCATAATCATTATAAGGGTCTTTGCAGTTGTGTACTGTGGTCACGAGTTACGACATTGTTCGGCCAATAAACCTACCAACTCATAATAACTCGCTTCGACCTGATTACGTTCAGGACCATTTTTTGTGCTTTCAGCCGTTTGAGTTGGTAGGGTAATTGCCGGAATTGGGTCGTGACCATAGTACAAAAGTGAAAAAACTGGCATAGTGACTTGCGTCGACCTGACTACTTTCAGGATCAGTTCGTGCTCGGTGGCCATTAAGTAAATCCAACGAAATCTAGCTGATCATAGATGCTTTTACTATTGTTCTGAGTGATTCCTGCACTATTAGAAGTGATTATCAAAGTACCGCCCATATTTTACTGAAATACCGACTCCTACCCGATAATCCACTTCCGCCTTGGAGATGGAGAATACTTCTGATAATAGCCAAAGACTTTGTGTGCAATCCTTTAAGTTAAAGTTAAATTTTTAAAACAGAAAAATGAAATTACTATTTTTTACTTTTATTACTCATTAAACAATATATATATTGGTAAACCAAAAAGCGTTTTTAGTGAGATAAAAATGGCGCGTGCCCGTATGTCGATTTGCTTCTTTTTTTCTGAGTACTATATTCCTTAGTCTTTAAGAATATGGAAGTCAAATGCGAAAAAAATGAAGCGAACTGAGAAAAAAACTATGTATGTGCCCCGCTGATTTATTGTAAGAATCAAAGTTATTAGGTAGAACGACAGTTATCCGGAAAAAAAATTAAATCTATATCTCAACTTTAATTATGAGTTAAAATTCAAAATACTATACGAACGTGTGCGGCGTGGCGGCTCGGTTTACATCAAAGACGAAACCGAGTCGGTAGAGAGAGACGGATGACCAAGAAAGGTGATGTTGAGCTCTGCGCTATAGAAGCTTATGTAAATTTGAGAAAATAATGCCTTATTCTGATCAATTAAAATTTTGCGCTATCTTGCTCTCTCTATCTCCATCCCGAAGGCGGGCGTGGATTATCGAGTTGGAGACGGTATTTCAGTAAAATATGGGCGGTATTTTGATAATCAGTTCTAATAGTCCAGGAATCACTCAAAACAATGGTAAAATCATCAATGATTAACTAGATTTCGTTGGATTTACGTAATGTCCACCGAGCACGAACTGATCCTGAAAGTAGTCAGGTCGAAGCGAGTCACTATGCTGGTCTTTGCACTATTGTACTGCGGTCATAACCCAGTTCGGGTAATCGCCCTAACACCTAACTATGTGGTGGTACTCAGTTCGCCAGTTTAGCTAGTAGTAGTCGTATACTATAAATAAAAAAAGGTGAGCGCCGCTCTGCTGTCGGCAGCACATTTTACGTATCAAACAGAAAAGTAATCATAAAAGTAATCATGATTAATTGTAATCCGATTAAAGATTAATAATCCTTAATCACCGAAAAATGATTACTTTTTTTGATTAATTTTGTTAATCATTAATCATGATTAATGATTACAAAATGTAATCGTAATCGTTAATCATTAATCTGATTACATTTTGCCAATCTCTGTGGGGGAACTATATTTGAGGGTTAATAAGAAAAACTTCCACTCAACATGACAGGAAAGTAAAACTGTTCATTTTTAAACATTTGAACTTTATTTTTAAACTTCTATTGTAAAAACGAATCATAAATCCATGTTTGGTCTGTTTTAATAAATCATCTCAAGTGCATTTTTTACGTATTTAACTTGATTTGAATTTTCCATTTTTCACACATAAAAGCAAATTCAGAACTCTTTTTTCATTTCTTATTCTTGTTTCTAGGTATATAAGCAAGGAAAGTAACGTGTGTAACCCGTGCGCAAAAACGCTGTAGACCGATGTAATAGACGTAGGAATATACAATTCACACGTGAAGGGTGTATAGAATAGATGGGCGTAATCATGATTACTTTTAATCAGATTACAAGTAAACATGATGAAAGTAATCATGATTACTTGTAATCTGATTACTTTTAATGAAGATTACATGGGTAATCATTATTCTTGATTACAGTAATCATTCAATTAATCATGATTATTTTAATGATTACTTTTGAGTTCTGGCTGAGAGAGAGACCGATTTAAATACCCGTTTATTTAATTTTTCATGTTATTTTATTTCGAATTATATATGACCCCAAACTTCCGTTTAACAGTGGGGGTGGTGTCCAGCGGAGAGTGAGGTGGTGTCCAGCGGAGAGTGGGGGGTGGCGTCCAGCGGAGAGAGGGGGTGGCATCCAGCGGAGAGTGGGGGGTGACGTCCAGCGGAGAGTGAGGGGTGGCATCCAGCGGAGAGTGGCATCTAGTGGGGGGTGGCTTCTAGCTGAGAGTAGGGGGTGGCATTCATCGGAGAGTGGGGGGTTCAGCGGAGAGTGGGGGTGGCGTCCAGCGGAGAGTGGGGGGTGGCGTCCAGCGGAGAGTGGGGGGTGGCGTCCAGCGGAAAGTGGGGGTGTCGTCCAGCGGAAAGTGGGGAGTGGCGTCCAGCAGAGAGTGGGGGTGGCGTCCAGTGGAGGGTAGGGTGGTGTCGTCGTGTGTGTGCTCACACGCCGCCCTAATGGGTTGTTTGGGTAGTTTTATGACCCTCTCCCAGGGTGGAGGCCTGTCTAAGACCAATCGCTCGCTGGGACTCTAGGAAGAAACTGGATTCCCAGACCCGGTGAAGGCGAAGATTAGGCAGTGCTGGCACCCGGTGGTTTTAGCCGGTCCAAGTCCGACCCCGAATATCCGTCTCGTTGAGCGAATCATAATCACTATAAGGGTCTTTGTAATTGTGTACTGTGTAGTAACTCGCTTCGACCTGAGTACGTTCAGGACAATTTTTTGTGCTTTCATCCGTTTAAGTTGGTAGGTTAATTGCCGGAATTGGGTCGTGACCATAGTACACTAGTGAAAAAACTGGCATAGTGACTTGCTTCGACCTGACTACTTTCAGGATCAGTTCATGCTCGGTGGGCATTAAGTAAATCCAACGAAATCTAGCTAATTATAGATGCTTTTACTATTGTTCTGAGTGATTGCTGGACTATTAGAAGATATTATCCAAGTACCGCCCATATTTTACTGAAATACCGGCTCCTACCCGATAATTCACGCCCACCTTCGAGATGGAGAATACTTCTGAATGGCCAAAGACTTTGTGTGCAATCCTTTAAACTAAAGTTAAAATTTTAAAACAGAAAAATGTAATTACTATTTTTTTTACTTTTATTACTCACTAGCTGATCCGGCAAACGTAGTTTTGCTATATAAGGTTTTGTAAAATCTTCTAAGATGTTCATTGAAATTAAGTGATCTCAAAGACAATTTTGTTCACAATTAAATACTCTTAATCAACAACACATTTATTTGGATAAAGATTAATATTACTACGTTAATACAACTCTTAACAAATAATGCATTAATTTCGACCAAATTTGTTTACCATAAAAACGCTTCTAGTGACTTAATCTTAAAAGATAGACATATACTGTCGGGGACATTTTTTTAGATCATTTCAAGAGGAATAATTCTTTCTTACATATATTTTTAGTATCTTGAACCGTTTTTGCAGCGCACGCAATGGAAGCCCTCAAGGATGAATCATTTTCCCCGTTTTTTTTCACATTTTGTATTATTTCTTCGCTCCTAATAATTGCATCGTGATGTTATATAGCCCAAAGCCTTCCTCTATAAATGGTCTATTCAACTCAAAAAGAATTTTTCAATTCCAACCAGTATTTCCTGAGATTAGCGCGTTCAAACAAACAAACTCTTCAGCTTTATAATATTAGTATAGATTAAACAATATATATACAGGGTGAACGGTAATGCGATACATTCCTTGATAGACGTTGTAGTACAGCTTATTTGGAGTCATTTAAGTCATATGACACCATGTCCGAAACTTGTTAATTTCTGAGATATTCAAGATTGAAATATTTTTTTAAAAAACTCCAGTTCTTATGTTAGAATGTGCCCTTGTAGTGACGAATACGAAATAATGTTATTGTTTATGCTGTATTCGTATAGCTAAATAATAATAATCTCATTTTGAATTAAAATTTGTAAGAAGGAATCGTAATTATTTAAGTAAAAGCTAAAAAACCAAGTACCATTTTGCAAAAAAAATATGTTTTTGGTAAGTTAACGAAGAATTTCCAAGAAATATGTATGGAATGATTCGTACAAATTACATAATTTTGTTCCTTGAAAACGCAGCATGTACTCTCTTTGCGCTGCTACAGCGTCGCCGTCGTATTATTCGTAAACGTACAGAATGTCCGCGTATTCTTCATTACGGAAGGCAGCCATTTCTCAAGTTTTTAATCAAGAGAGAAGTAGTTAGAAAGCAAAGATAGGCCTGTACTCAGAAGATAGTTGTAACTAACTGAAACAGATAACTAAAATTTCTACGAGCAAATTGTCCTTCATATTAATAAGTCCTATTATTGTAGCAGTGTCAAGTGCAAGGCGGTGTCATCAAACGAACAAAACCTGCTCAGGTGCGCGGTAACATAATGAAGAGGATTTCTAGGAAACGGGTCACTTCTTCTATTATTAGGGTTGCAAATCAACCTCTTAGTATTTTGTTATGACATTTGTACTTTTTTGAATAGCCAATGAATCAAGGAACAAAATTATGTAATTTGTACAAAACATTACATACATATTTTCTTGGAAATTCTTCGTTTATTTACCTAAAACAATTTTTTTTTGCAAAATGATACTTGGTTTTTTAGCTTTTACTTAAGTAATGACGATTCCTTCTTACAAATTTTAATTTAAAATGAGATTATTATTATTTAGCTATACGAATACAGCATAAACAATAACATTATTTTGTATTCGTCACTACAAGGGAACATTTTAACATAAAAACTGGAGTTTTTTAAAAAAATACTTAAATCTTGAATATCTCAGAAATTATCAAGTTTCGAACTTAGGGCGGCGTGCACTAACGTATTAATCTAGTTTAAGCTTGTATAAAACGCTTATTAATTGAATTGGTTTGATTCCATCTTAATGATGATTTCAGTTTAAGAGTTGTTACAACTAGATTTTGATTAAGTGCAAGATAATAAGTACAGATCAGCGCTAAATAGCATTTTATATAACTCTAAACTAGATTTAATTTGTTAGTGCAAGCCGCCCTTAGTGTCATATGACTTAAATGACTCCAAATAAGCTGTACTACAACGTCTATCAAGGAATGTATCGCATTACCGTTCACCCTGTATATTAAATAATATTATTATAATTTGGTAAACAAAAAAGCGTTTTTAGTGAGATAAAAATGGCGCGTTCCCGTATGTCGATTTGCTTCTTTTTTTGTGAGTACTATATTCTTTAGTCTTTAAGAAACTAGAAGTCAGACGCGAAAAAAAAATTAAGCGAATTGAGAAAAAAAACTATGTATGTATCCCGCTGATTTATTGTAAGAATCTAAGTTATTAGGCAGAACGTCAGTTATCCGGAAAAAAAACAGATCGATATCTCAACTTTAGTTTTGAGTTAAAATTCAAAATACGATACGAACGTGTGCGGCGGTTCGGTTTACATCAAAGACGAAACCGAGTTAGTAGAGAGAGACGGATGACCAAGAATGGTGATGTTGCGCTCTGCGCTATAGAAGCTTGTGTAAATTTGAGAAAATGATATCTTGCTCTGATCAATTAAAATTTTGCGCTATCTTACTCTGTCTCTCTATTTCATCCCGAAGGCGGGCGTAGATTATCGGGTTGGAGACGGTATTTCAGTAAAATATGGGCGGTAGTCTGATAATCAGTTCTAATAATCCAGGAATCACTCAGAACAATGGTAAAAGCATCAATGATTAGCTAGATTTCGTTGGATTTACTTAATGTCCACCGAGCACTAACTGATCCTGAAAGTCGTCAGGTCGAAGCGAGTCACTATGTCGGTCTTTGCACTATTGTACTGCGGTCACGAGGTCACGACCCAGTTCGGGTAATCACCCTAACACCTAACTATGTGGTGGTACTCATTTCACCAGTTTAGCTAGTAGTAGTCGTACACTATAAATAAAAAAAGGTGACCGCCGCTCTGCTGTCGGCAGCGCATTTTACGTATCAAACAGAAAAGTAATCATGATTAATTGTAATCCAATTAAAGATTAATAATCCTTAATCACCGAAAAATGATTACTTTTTTGATTAATTTCGTTAATAAATAATCATGATTAATGATTACAGAATATAATCGTAATCGTTAATCTGATTACATTTTGCTCATCTCTGGTGTATAGTCATGTTTACAGTAGGGATGTCACAAAGTTAGGCATGTTATACATGTTTATGAAATAGATAATTATGGTTTAAAAATCAATTTTAGTAATCATTTCTTTAATCATAATATTGTTGGTAATTTTAATGTTGTTTATAGAGAATAGAAAGCTGTGATAATTTTAAATTATAACTTTTACAATAATACTAATATGTAGACATATTATTCCAACTGCTGGTAATCTCTGGGTTACCTGGAGTTCATAGCTAGTTATTTTTTAAGGATTTACGTGGGGCCACAGAGTAAAAAAAGGTCTTTTTTTAGGACTTTTATAAGTTGTTATGGGACATTCAACAGTAACTCTCATTAGTTGTGAAAGTAAAAACTGTTCATCAAAATATACCATGTAATTAGCGCAATAATTATGCTACCAGCTTTTGTACTTAGAGTCAAAATTTCAATCCTTATAAACAACCATTACTTATTTACCCTATATGCAGCTGTTCCGGTGTTTGTGTATATGGAATTTATTTATAAACACAGCTAGAATGAAGAAAATTCTAGTTTAGAGGAACCTCTTTTTAGTTGCAATAATATCATCACAATACAACTTCTACAATGAAATACGCTACTGGCTATATCCCCTTGGCATTTGATGTTTTATTTATATTATTATATAAGAACATCTAATTTAAAACTTATTATAACTTCACGCATCTACAACAAAAAGTTAGTGAAAATATTTATTTATAAAAACAAGTATTCAGTTTCCAAAAGTAGTTTTTCCTTTCTTGCAGTACTTTACATTTACAAATAAAAAATGCGAATAATTAAGAAATATTTAATTAACTTTTGAAATAGGTAATTAAAGTGTTGCCTAATGACGATAGTGCTCACTAAAAAATTAATAGTTTATTTGCATAGTAAAGATATAGTAAAAAGTTGATTCATTTGCTCCAAAATAAAAAATACACCAATACACTCTTGAATTCTGAAAAAAAAAATTCAGTTAGAAGGGTCACATATAAAAAAAATCTAATATATACTTATTCTAGCATTTATCGTATAGTAAGTAGGTATCCATAATATTCAGATCATAGCATTACAACTCATCTCTATTATTACCAAAATGTTCAGAATCGTAATGTTATTAGGAGTACAAATAAGTTTACGCCGCTTTTTTGTAAAAAAAAAAATGTGAAAGAACGGTAGTTTAAATCGAAGTATTGTCCATCACTAGCAACTACTTTTTTCCATCTTTCAGTCTGCTTCGGATTCCTCGTCTGAACAACTCCTTATCTTCGGAGGCTATCCGTAGATAGCCTCAACCCAAAACAAAAAATCAACCTAATTATTGGTATCTTCATATGATGTGAACCACTGCTCTGACAGAGCATGTGCCATTGACCGAAACAGATTATAGTCGCAAAAAATTAAAGAAGTAAATTAAAAATTACCGCAAATGACTCTTATGTGGCTCACATTATGACATTTCTAGATTTAAAAAAAAATGATGCTAATACGAAGTTAATATTCGGGTTATGTTGTTCTTGAATGAACAACCTAATTTTCAAGCCGGTTATCATCTAATGTAAGCTTCGTGCCCTTCCATCTCTCAAAACGGAGGTAATTTTTTGTACTCTTAATATTTCAAAATACTATATATTCGACTATGTCGTGGTTTTTGAACATCAATCAATCTTTTTTTTTATTAGGTCCTTACATATGAAATTGGCGTTTTTCGTACTGGCCACTTTAATCACAAATTTCTCCTCTTTGGTAAGGAATTTCAAATTCAAATTTGTACAGCTATAGACTCATGTATTTGTGCTTCGATGATCGTCATTCATTTGTTTTTTTCTTATGTTTTTTTCTGTTTGCGTCACTCATTTTACAAAATGGAAAACTTAAAATATCGCATTATTTACGAGTACGAGTTCCGCCGTGGCACTAGTGCTGCGGAAACAACTCGAAGGGCGAATGATGTGTATGGCGGTCGTGTTGCAAAAGAAAACACAGTTCGTTTTTGGTTCCAACGTTTTCGTTCTGGAAATTTCGACCCGCAGAACAAGCCCCGTGGACGGCCTGAGACTCAAGTTGATAATGAAGAGTTGAAGGCTATTGTGGAAGCGGATCCATCGCAAACCACGTCCGAGTTAGCTGCAGGCTGCGATGTTAGTGATAAAACTGTTTTAATTCACTTGAAGCAAATTGGGAAGATTAAAAAGCTTGATAGGTGGGTACCTCACGAATTGACTGAAGCAAACCGGAAAACGCGCGTCGACTGCTGCGTTACATTACTAAACCGACACAATAATGAAGGTATTTTAAACCGAATCATTACCTGTGATGAAAAATGGGTTCTTTACGATAATCGGAAGCGCTCAGCGCAATGGTTGGATCCTGGCCAGCCAGCCAAATCCTGCCCCAAGCGAAAATTAACCCCAAAAAAGTTACTTGTAAGCGTTTGGTGGACTAGTGCCGGTATTGTTCATTACAATTTTCTCAAATCTGGCCAGACTATTACGGCTGATGTCTATTGTCAGCAATTGCAAACCATGATGGAAAAGCTAGCGGCTAAACAACCTAGGCTGGTCAATCGCTCCACGCCACTGCTGCTTCACGACAACGCTAGACCACACACTGCGCAACAGACGGCTACTAAATTAGAAGAGCTTCAATTGGAAAGTCTAAGACATCCTCCGTACTCCCCGGACCTTGCTCCAACAGATTACCATTTTTTTCGAAATTTGGATAACTTCTTGCAAGGGAAAAAATTCAACTCCGATGGGGCAGTCCAAATCGCCTTCAAAGATTTTATTGATTCCCGTCCGACTGGTTTTTTTAGTAAAGGGATCAATGAACTACCTATGAGATGGCAAAAGTGCATAGAAAATAATGGTTCATACTTTGATTAATTAAATATATTATATTAAAAAATATTCGACTTTTTGTTCCTCCCATACAAAACGCCAATTTCATATGTAGGGACCTAATATATATATTTTTGGGTGTCGCACTATTGAACCGATCATAACCAAGCTTTCATAATATTAATACATAGTTTCCATCTTAAAACGTGGGCTACGTTAATTCACGGTTGGTTGGGCCGAAGCGAAGATACAGCGAGCAATTGTTAATGTCACGAGACAATATAAAAATATGAGTACGAATTTTTAGTATCTACGTAATTAAGAGATTTGTTAAAAAATAATACATAGAAAAGTAGATACGGATTGACCTCATCGTTCTAGACATCCCTCTTAGTTATAAGGTAAGTTCAATAAAAAGGTTTTCTAAATAATATTATAAAAGTTTTTCTATATATTACTGAACCGATCTTATCTGGACATTCCCAGTCTTATTCTTACTCATTTTAAGCAATTTATAAAAATCACAATTAGGCAAAACGTCATCTAAGTTTTTTTAAAGTCAGTTGGTATAAACACAGGTACAACTTGATATTTCAGTAATGATAGCTAACCTACACTAGAGGTAAAGTAAATAAATAACAGGTCGGGTCGTAATCCGGTTACTCAACATTAGTTAATTAAATAAATGAATATACCACGAATAACTACTTTTTCTTAATAGTGTTGTTTGTGTTTATTCGCTGTTTTTTTAATATGGCACAAATCACAATACTATCGGATATTCTTAAAACATATATTGTTTATGTAAGTACTATATGCATATTTTAAAAGCTTTTTCTACAGTTATTTCTACATGAAAACAAAAAGGAAATAAATATCTTTTAATTTTATTCAACCGCAAAAACCATTAAAATCTATTATAATTGATATTATATTCTATAAGAGTTAAGTAGCAAATTTACTTAGAAAGACATTAATTCTATGTAGTGCAGATAGACAGCGCACCATGCTTAAAGCATTTTTTTAATAATACCTTAAAATAAATATAATGCGTGCAAAAAAAAAAAACTCATTAAGTATTTGAGTCAATATTTATGTTCACGTTTATTTATCAAGTTTAAAAATAAACTGAAACATGTTCAAATAAAGAATTCGTATCTACTAAGCATCACTTACAATTCCTACTAAGGGAGGCCTTAATAGAAGAGAAATCTTTATCACCTGATAATAGTAGGTGCCTTCACTCACCACGGACGACTGAAGTGTCACTGCGGATCACCTTCGTTGGTAGTACCACATCATGAAACTCTCCACTGTGCATCAAATTAGCAGTACTATCAGACACTAATGAACTAGGTTCCGCATCTGTTTCTGAAAATGGGGTGACAACATCTAATTCATCCGAACTAATTTTATTTACACCTTCTGCTTGCCTTTGTGTATCTTGCTGCTGTTTCTGATTACTTGTCGTTTTAGCCACCAAATCGTCACTTTTAACAATAGGCCTAATATCATTCAAGTTTTTTTCAACTTCCATTTCATCAGAATCCATTTTTGCAACACTTTCTGTTTGATTTTCTATAATTAGCTGCTGCTTCTGAGTATTTGATGTCGCTGCTACTAAAACGTCACTATTAGTAAATGTTTCCATATTATTCAATTCAATTTCTACATCCATTTTATCCAAGCCCATTTTAGTAACACATTCTATATGCTCCTGTGCATCTTGCTGCTGCTTCTGAGCATTCAATTTTGCAGGTACTAAAATGTCGGTTACACTAATAGCATTCATATCATTTAAGTTCTTTTCAACTTCCATTTCATCAGAATCCAATTTTGTAACACTTTTTATTTGATTTTCTATATCTCGCTCCAGTTTCTCAGTATTTAAAATTACCGCTACTAAGCCGTCACTTTTAGCAAATGCTTCCACATTATTTAATTCATTTTTTAAATCTACTTTATCCAAATCCATTTTAGTAACATATTCTATATGCTCTTGTTTATCTTGATGCTTGTTCTGAATATTTAATGTCGCAGCTACTACAATGTCGCTTACACCAATAACATTCATATCATTTAAGTTATTTTCAACTTCCATTTCATCCAAATCCATTTGTGTAACATTTTCCACTTGATTTTCTTTATCTTGCTGCTGCTTCTGAGTATTTGATGTCGTAGCTATTAAAACGGCATCTTTAGCAATAGTTTCCATATTATTTAATTTTTTTTCTATATCCATTTTATCCGAATCCATATTTGAAACACTTATTTGCTTTTGTGTGTCTAGCTCCTGCTTCTGAGTAGTAGTTTCCTCACCATTTAAAGATTTATCCTCTTTCGAATTATTTTTAGATTCATACGTCCTGGACTGCGTAGATATATTATTATTAAACTCTATTTCTCTCACGGAATCAATATCTTCACTGAGTTTAGCACTGTTGTTACTTGGCGGAGATACAGACTGGAAGGCGTCTTCCCGTTTTAGTTGTTTTCTTCGTTCGCTTTTATCATATCCCAATGGATGTAAGTTAATAGACGTTGGTGGACTACCGTCTAGTGATAAATCCATCGAATTGATAACACTTTCATCCCGACTAATGGATCTGTTTTCCGTTTCAGGAACAATGTGGATATTTAAAACCGTTTTATGAGTCTTGTTGTCTTCAGTATCCGATGATACAACAGGTTGACTTTCTGAGTATTTTAAAGAATTATTAGATAAAGTTTTACTGGAATTCATTTTGTTTCTTATTAAAAATCCCCTAACATGAGCTTGAATAATTGTAGCAGCACTTGATAATGTCGAAGAATCATCTGTAGACAAAGAAAGAGACTTTTCTTCGTTTACAGTTTGTAATACACTATCAATTCTTGTAATTGCTAATGTCCTTCTGTCTTTGTTTGCGAATGGACCATTATATCCCTCGGTTACCTGCAATAGAATATATATATAACTTATTTAACAATAATTCAAATAAGATTATTTTTTTAATTAATGGCTGTTTCAGGCATGTATAAAGGATGAATATGAAAGTATGTGAAAAAATGAGTGTAAAAGGATATACACTATAAATGCTAGTTATTTACACAAACCAAACATGGAGAGTTCTGATGAAAGACGAGGTTCATAGCACCTAGATTCAAAGAGTGTAAGAAGATATAAGCTACAAAGATGCTTTTTTTTTTTTCAAAAACAGATATTGCTATCAATTTTTGCTTGTATCGGTAGAGAATGGGCATACCGATAGTTAAATATATAAATATTAGTTAATATATTGTAATTATTAGTTTTATTACACTTACCTTAATATTAGAATCGTTTTCCTCATTCGCACTGTCTTCGAAAGTTGATCCTCTACTTTTGAATAAAAACGAACGAAATACTTTTTGGATCGTAATAGCAGCGGTCTCCAAACTCATTTTATTCGATTCAATAATATTTTGTTGTTTTTTGTTATTATCTGGATTTTCAGTTTTTTCTATAACTGCAGAACTTTTATCGGAATTACATGAATCATTAGTACGAATGTCGTTTTGTATATTTTGACTTTCAATATCTAATTCCTCGTTATTTGGTGTAATCACCAATAAATATTTATTGTTTCCTATATCGTTTGGTGTTATTTTTATATTACTATAATCTTTATTTTCAATCATAACATGATCTTTAATAATACTACCAGAATTAGAATTATCCTGTAAATTTTCAGAACGGCTATCATCCAAATTTTGTTCTATGTGATTATTAGACACGCTATTAGTTTCGTTTGTTGAATCTATATTACTATATTCGTTATTATTACTATGGGTATCAACATTCTTTACATTCCCATTAAAAAAGTTATGAACTGTAGATATAATAACATTTTCATTTGAAATGCTACGTTCAATTGGTTCTTTTTTCGTTTCCAACATTATGGAGGCTTGTTCTTTTATAAAATGAGTAATATAATTTAAATCTTTTCCTTCATCTGTTATGGATTTTAACTCCACATTAACTTTTCCTTCTTCTACTATAGTAATATTTTGCACTGGTTTTGTTTTCTGAACATCATGTTTAGAAAATTCGGTTACATCAATGATCTCATTTATCTCTTCATGCGATTCTTTCAGTTTCATTATATTTTCAGATTGAATTACAGGCTCGTACGAAGAATCCGATTCCATTAACTCATCCGTGTTTTTAGAAAGAGATTCACAAGGTTCTATAATTTTATCAGGTTGTATGATAGTATCTATGTCTTCATACATTTCTGGTCTTAATATTCCAGTTTCTTTTACTTCTTCATTTTTCATAGACGACAGAATGTTTTCTTCTACGCCAACAGTTTTCTTATTATCCAGTAGAATTCTATTATTTTCTTCAATTATAATTTTTGTTCCTTTAACTGCAATAGCAGTTAATTCTAATTCTGACATTGATTCTGTAACATTATTATTACGTTTTCCGTTAATATTATTAGGGCATTCTTCTGTACAATAATTGTTTATCGATTTTTCGTGTATTTCAAGAGGTAATACGAAGCCTTCAACATTCTCGTTATTTAGTAATCGCATATTTTCGTCATGATTTTTACATCCTTCGCGTCGGGTTTTGTTTTTTTGTGAGTTAACATTTTTTATTTTTAATGACATAATTGGATCTAGAACTAAAAAAAAACTTTTTAATAAAAACATTAAAGTATAATAATATACAGGGTGAACGGTAATGCGATACATTCCTTGATAGACGTTGTAGTACAGCTTATTTGGAGTCATTTAAGTCATATGACACCATGTCCGAAACTTGTTAATTTTTGAGATATTACGAATACAAAATAATGTTAATGTTTATGCTGTATTCGTATAGCTAAATAATAATAATCTCATTTTAAATTAAAATTTGTAAGAAGGTATCGTCATCACTTAAGTAAAAGCAAAAAATAAAACAAGTATCATTTTGCAAAAAAACTATGTTTTAGGTAAATAAACGAAGAATTTCCAAGAAAATATGTATGGAATGTTTCGTACAAATCACATAATTTAGCTATACGAATACAGCATAAAAAATAACATTATTTTGTATTCGTCACTAGAAGGGCACATTTTAACATAAAAACTGGAGTTTTTAAAAAAAAAACTTAAATCTTGAATATCTCAGAAATTAACAAGTTCCGGGCATGGTGTCATATGACTTAAATGACTCCAAATAAGCTGTACTACAACGTCTATCAAGGAATGTTTCGCATTACCGTTCATCCTGTTTAATAACCTTTTTTTTTTTCATACCAGATCCATCCCTAATTTCCAGTAGTGTCCTCATATGAGCAGCGCAAAACTCATATATGTTACTTGGATTGTTTCTGAGAACTTCTTTTGATAGACCTGCCATTAACTCTACAAGGCCAGGCGGCATCTTCGGGACCGGTGTAGGTCTCAAATATGTACGTGAGCCGGAAATTCTCATTTTAAATTATTATCACAGAGCAAATATGAATACGCAAAGAAACAAGGAATCTTTAATTCTTATTAAAATGTACATTTACAACACACTTTACAAGAAATTACTTCAGCACAAATAAAATTAATTTTACGTCAAATAAAATGAGAGTGAAATCATCAAATGGGTGTTTCCACTACTGCACCAAGTTCTTTGATTTGGTGTCGGTTACCATAGAAATACAACTTGAACTTTATATTGGTAGTAGAAATCGATCGCGATAGTTCATTGAACTGCAATGGCCTTTAATAGCAAATCTTGATATTTCACTTAGTTGCCTACGTTGCGGCAATGCTTCTGATTACATACATAGGTACTTCTAAGTTTTTAAATTAAATAATATGTAATTGATACTAATAATAAAATAAAAAACGGAGAAATGTTTAATTTGTTATGTATTTCCTATGCATCTAAGCGATGGAGTAAACACTAGAGAGAGAGGATCAGCTCTAAACGACATATTCGGGGATGATTCGCAAGTGAGGCGAACATTTGCTTTGAATACAACGGCGCGGTAGTGCGCCTCGCAAACATAAGTTTTACGCAAAGAATTCAATTCATGTGAGTCAACTTTTTTATTTTCATACTGTGTTCTATAATAGTAATTTATATATAAGATCATATATAATTTTTGCAATGTTAATTAATACATTTAACATAATAAAAGTTGTCCATAGTGTAGATAGACGCAGTAGCTCTGGGCTAGATGGCGACGCGTATCGGTATATACAGAGGCGCGGGCGCGGACGCTGGCTGCCAGGCCGACCTGCCGCCCTGCCGTCCTGCCGCGCCCACAACGCTCTACAAGTGATCATAGAAAATATTTATTACTACAGTAATATCATACAAATTAATGACTATTCCCTTATAAATTATTACATCTACTTTAGCATTGTTCTACTCAAATACGAGCCAAATATTTTTTTGTTTTTATAGAGCTGTACGCATGATACATGAAATCTCTAGTTTGCTCCGACTGATTTTGTTCTTTGTGGTGTACTACTCCCACAGCTATGTATAAAAATCACACTGCCATAAATTTATAATAAATAAATGCCTATTTACACTATGTATCTATACAAAATGATAGTACGATAAAATACATTTTTGAATTCAGCATCTAATTTTATAAAGTAAATTCCATACAACAATCTACGGCGGAGCCCCGAGCCTGCACATAGCTCCAGCATAACGGAGCAAACGGCGCCGGGCTCTCTTACCGAATAAAGTACATCTCATTAATGTTTATTATTAGCTTTTGTACAATCATATTCAGCCGAAAGCTGGGTGCCCGATCAGACTTATCGGCGATTCAAACACGGTACAACCGATCATGCATCAATAATACATACAACTTTTAACTTATTTAAACAATTTAACAATATTAAAAATCCTAAATTATAGTGACCTATTTAAACGTACACAAAACAGCAGTACAGTAATGACGATGCACATCCTGGGATGCATAATACGATTGGTTCAGCACTACGAGATTTAGCCAAGAACGGCAACGCAACGCAACACAGGCGCGCGCGCGCTCGCCTGCCGCACGTCCACACGATATACCCGAACGAACGTATCGGAACGATCAGAGGTATAAAAAATTAATAACGTCATTAACAAAAGTGTAATCGAATAGAAAATATCAATACATAACTGAAAATAAAAATTATCGTATTATTCTATATCGCGAAATGGACGTTATCGCCGGCGGGGACATCACTTGGCGACCGGCGTGCCGCCAGACACCACCTGCTGTCGCTTGTGGCTGATTTCCAATTCCCCCAACCGCTTCCACAACTCGTCGCGCTCTTTCTCACGTTTCTTCTCCCTGCACAGGAACAAACACATTTTCTTGTGATCTCCGTCATATTATTTTCAATTTGCAAGCTTGAATAAAACGGTGGTACAAAAAAAAACATGTTTCCAAAGCCCCATCGTATCTTTATATAAAAATACCTAACATACGACATGATGTCACTGATTTCAACAAAACAGACCAGACGCCTCATCAGATAATAGTTCTGTTAAGATTTTATTAACATCCCAATGTCTAATTTGTTCAGACCAAAGGCACATAGAAACGCATCTCTTCGTAGATTCCATCGACAACAACACATTCAATCAAGTTTGATTGCACAATTCTTTTAATTTCACAACAAACTAAGTATTTGTATGATAAGATTAGCTGGTTTGCACGATTGGTAGTATAGCGTTTCCTGTGTTCGGCAATTTAATGTTTATTGTAAACAATGTTTAGTGTGAGCTAGCATTATTAAAATAATTATGGAAGTTAGGAGAACATGTGTTTATATTATCAAGTATTTTAATCTCTCCAGAGATTTTTACAATATGTTATAAATCAGTAAACCCTTTAACCCTTAATCGTATAACCCTTTTTGCGAATACTTAAAAAAGAAAAATCATAGTGATTCCGCATTACATTGTGATTATTTATAAGACCTCACTGAACTATTTCCTTAAGATCATAAACGACATCTTTTGTTCTGTGGCTTTTTAATAATTCATTAGATTTTACTTTCATACAAAAAGAAAATCTATTCATTTGGTCTTTCTAAATGTAACCCTGTGCGTCTACGTGGTAAAAAAATATGATTTCAGAGCAGACGCGGTTCACGGGCCCGGAGGAGAGTTGAATTATCAGCTGGCTTTCATAGAAAGCGTGTAATGAATGACAGATTACGAAACGTCTCTCTTTTTGTTCAAGTATTTATTACAAAATACACACCTAAAAAGTGTAAAATAGTACAACATCTGGGATGTATATTATGGTAACTGAATTATGTTTTATAAAAAGTAATACAACAAAAATAATATTATATTATTATATATTACAAAAATCAATGTCGTGAAGATAAGTCTCCAGTGAGGTCATTGCTGTTTTTACCATGTATATTTAAAAGTGAACACTTACTTTTGTCTCTCTGCCTTGTAGCTTGCTGTCAACTCATCAAAGAGTTTGGAGTTCATTTCCATGAAGGTTTTCAGCACATTGTAAACAAGAGCCACTATAGTCTGATTCCAGTGCTCCTTGCTGATTCGATACAATGCCGGAAACATTATGGGCATGATGACATGATTGTTTTCCTCCATTAATGACATAATGTACTCATTGTTCCAAAAATATAGTGCTCTTTCTGCCACCTACGAACAATATGCCAATATTAAAATAACAAATTGTGAACCTACAATGCAAATACACAATATCAATGCACTAATTTGTATATTAAATACATTTTTTTTAATTCATGTCTATTTTTCCAATTATGCATGTTACTGAACTCATAATGTTAGAAATTATGCAGCTTTGAATATTTTTCTATTTTTATCTGTGTATGTTTAGTCACGATTTGTTGGATGTTAACGTAACTCTGCCATATAACGGCCGATTTATAAAATTATTTCTTTATGCAATAGTATGTAGCGTAAAGTTGATCCTCTTTTTTTTTGTAACCCGGGAGTAATCCCTTCGGACCTCAGGGAGTGGTGAGGGCCGCCCCCCGGTGTGTCTAACTTGCACCGACTAAAGCCCCCGGGTGTTTCACCTTCCACATACCGGGATCGCGGGCACGGCTAGGGCCTCATCCTCGATACCCGGCAAGGCGTGCGGCCTCTGTATAGGCCTCTATTCGCTTGGGGAGGTGTGGTGTAAAGTGCCACCCCTCTCTCTCGCCTCTGCGCTCTTGAGCGGCACGCGGGAACACATCGCGTGCCACTCGCATCCTTGTTGGACGACACACTCCCTCAAGTGTGCTACCAAGTGGTATCGTTAGAGGCGGACGTATCATAGAAACGCTGCCCTACGACGTCCCATTCTTGCGGTTCAGTGGGCGGGTTGGGATGACGCTGCTGAAGCAAGCGCCTCCCGAACCCGCCCCCGCCGCCTCCTTCTATGCAAACACCGGCTCACTAAAATTGAGCACCGCTCTCTATGCACCCTCGCTGCCGACCATAATTGGGATGAGCGTCGGCAGCGAGAGGTCACCACCCACCACCCTTAGCGTAAAGTTGATCCTGCTTTAATATGCTGCAGGTGTGATTATCATAGGAGATATAAATTAGAACAATAATTATAGAATAACAAAACTTATTTTTTCTTCTCTATCTATACCTGTGTATTATATATAGACCAAACTGGTTAATTATTTTTTATTGTAAAGGATATAGAATAAAGGCTGTTTGAGGTTTAATACTGTGAAGTCTAATGAAGATCTTTTTTTATATTGAATTGTATTTCTTAACATACAATATTATTCAATTTTAATTAACAAAATCTATTATATTTAATCAATATTTAGAAGAGATACACATACAACATAAAGCAGATATAATATGGGCTCATTTTAGTTGTAATTTCGGTACCAACATCATATATGACCGAAATTTGATCCTGCGGTACGGTCAGCTAAATCCTTTTAAATTCAAACCTACCCTATGTTCTCAGAAACCTACAGCGTATATATCGTGAGTAGGCTTATTTTAATCAGGTTTTTGTGTCGAACATAATAAATAACATTTCACTTTTTATTTTTTATCTAAAATATTTCATTTTCATGTGAGGATCATTATTTCATACGACATGAAATAAATCCAAAGGGTGGAAAGTAGTTAAATTCAAAAATACCTTCATTCCTACAAGCTTAAATTGTACGGATGCACAGGCGCGTGAGCCTGATCCGTATCCGTGCAATAAAAAAAATATATATATTTGGGTATCAAAGGACTTAGTCAACTGTAAATGGATTGACTTTCAAGCTTAGAACGCGAGCTTTCACTATTAATAATAAAGCCACCTATTGCTCAATCAAGCTTAAAATGTTTTTCCTTTAATGTAGTGTATTGTATTATGTTATACGCCAAAATGACAGATATTCTAACTGTATACATATCTAGTAAATTGCTAAACTAGTTATAATAAAAGCCATCAGATTCAGAGTGGCTTTAGTAAAAATTTTTGTTAAGCAATTTTCTATAGAAAAATGTCCGTAAAAATACCTTACAACTTAATTGACGTAGCATTAAATTTTCTGCCAATATCATTGAATTTGCCATTAGCATATTGTTATAGCATTACAATTTTTAAGAATTATTACAGCCCATTTAATTTGAATTATTATCATTTTGACGACATCACTTCGGCCGCTCTAGATCTGGAGGCCTCTACATATATAAGTACATATTTAAATGTTTTACCTGAAAATGTGGACTGGACACACACTTTGCTATCTGTCTAAATAAAGGCTCTTGTATTTTTGCAAATTGTGCTGGTTCTATGACATCCAATATCTCTTCAATCTCGCCCAAAAACATGACCTGAATATTCAAATATAGAAAAAACTATTTTATAACACTAGAATACAGAAAAAAAAAACAAAATATAAATATCTTGATACATATAAATTACGTGTCACGTTTTTTGACCGCGTTGGACTCCTAAACTACTTAACCGATTTTAATAAAATTTACACACTACGTATAGTTGATCTAACTTAAAAGATAGGATAGTTTCTAGTAATCACCTCAATTCAAAGTCGCAATATTATTTTATTGCAAATGATCTGTTTATTATTACACAGTCACAATTTTCAGTTAGCTCGAAACGATTCTAACAGATGGCGGTATCTATTGACTGGATTGAGTCATTATTAAGATTAATTATTATTGCTTAATATCGACTGTAAGAAAACATGGTGGTTTTCATGACAGATGTTCTTTTATCGTTACCCCTTAAATAGTTTACTACCATGTAATATAACAAAAACCATAGTCACAGCAACACGTGACCGGGTCTACTATAATTTACATGGTAGAGCAACGTTTGCCGAGTCAGCTAGTAATTTATATAAATGAAACCCTGTCTTTCGAGCTAGTGAACACTGCGTTGCAGAGGTAAAGAGGTTAAATACTAATTAAAAGTTTGTTCGAAAATACTTACAATAATTACAATGAAAAACCAAGGGCATATGTACAGACAATAATTGTTATATGAATCTTATCACATTTACAAACAACTTATAATTTGTATCCACGTGTTTCGTTTTTAAATTTTACAAGTACTTTCAATATTATCACACCATTAACAAAAGACAACAAAAGGAAGGAGTAAGAGAGACAATTATGTACTCTTTTGTACGATTTCAAAACTATGGTCTGTCAAAAGTGTTTTATTTTTTATTTAAAGTATCTATTTACTTTCAGATATGTTCAGTTTTCTAAAAAAAAACATCACGAGTAATGTACATTATAAGTTTTATTTATATTAAATAATCTATTATTACTTAAAATCAATTTTCTTAGCACAATATTTAAAAACAGATAAATAGGCAAGCAAGCAAGTTTATATTGCATTGTCAGCTAGTTATTACCTGTCTCCAATTTCAAAGGGAAACGGCTATGGCGTGACGATACATTATTATTATATTAAATTTCAAATAGCTCATCGAAGTAACTTTAACCTCATTGCAAATGATTTACCGAACAGACAAGAAAGTGGGATTCCATGAGAGAATGTAGTCTTCACCT
This sequence comes from Automeris io, assembly GCA_036320925.1. Classification (NCBI taxonomy): domain Eukaryota; kingdom Metazoa; phylum Arthropoda; class Insecta; order Lepidoptera; family Saturniidae; genus Automeris; species Automeris io. The sequence goes on from JAUDJH010000018.1 coordinate 5,041,131, forward strand.
TGCAGGCACATAACCAATAGCCCAGCCAGTTTATTAATAGAGCCGTCGAATTACCCGTTAGTTAAGCTTAGTAACTGTTCTGTGAGCACTCAGGCTGAGGTCCATACTCATGGAGTGCTCTTGCTACGAAAATCCATAAATTCACTAACTGAGCTTCCTAAGCGCACATCCCACTTGTCCGGAGAGGCTGTAAAGGCTCACCTATGAGAAAAATACTAGCCTTAAAATTTACATACATGGTTTATGATAATTACCTCTTTTTGTGAGCATGTCTTCGGCCAGAACTTGAGGAGACCACGCACGACGGGCTCAGTTAATGTGGCGTCCTTCTCCAGGAATTGCACCACACAATAGGCCAGCTGAGCGTGGTACAAAGATAAACACTTCACTTTGTGAAGAGGCAGCAACACCTTCACCAGAAATTGTTTGTGCTCACTCTTCAGAGGCAGGGCGAATCCATTTATTATACTGAACAAAATTACCTTTATTATATAATGAACTGCAATTTAAAGTATACACTTACAAGCCTACGTGGCCGCGATTCAATAAACAAAACGCGAATATAGATTATAGTGGCAGGGTTATATATCAATATTTCAGTATTATTATAGTTTGCGGGTAGTATTCTTTTATGTGAAGTAAGTGTAGAAAAAAAATAGCATGAGTGCTCTAGGGGTAGGTGCTGAGGACCTTGTTCCAATTTGCGGAACAGGATTACACACAAATAACGTAAATTTTTTGAAAAGATTGCTTAATAAATTGTTTAGTTTTAAAAACGTAAAGAGATATTTTTGAATTGTTTTATGGACTGCACCATTCTTACCACCAGACGTGTTCTGGTCACCATGGCTAGTTAAGATAAAAATAGCCAAAAACTTGAAATGCATGTATTAAGACAAAGATAAAGATGCACTGTCATCCATTTCTGCGCTATTCTAGTTACAACAATTAAGAAAGCAAAAAAAAAAACTATTTTTTTCCCGACCTTGAACAGGCTATATCCAATGAATAGAGGTCATAATGCAAATTAAAATAAATAATTTTAAAGTTTCAAGACTCAAGTTTTACGATGTTTTGGCAAAATAGCTTTTAGATCTACGGTTTTCCCGTAATCCAACAGAATAGACCGGACAAGAAAAGTTTTAATCTTCGTTTTTTTTTTATAGGCAAGGATTTTTTTTTTTTGTTAAACAACCACACTCAACCAATAGACAGTTTTTTTAGCTTCTGTTTGTTTTTTTTAGATGCTTGCTTTGCCCATTTGTCGTGAAAATATCCAGAATTAACAAAAAAGAACCTTTTGTCTTTAACGATCGATATATCAGCAAACAATGATTGCACAGAAAACTAAAGGACAATTTAAAAAACTGGAATAAATTTCCTTAAAGATCTTATCACAGACACATAATTGTCGTTTAACATTTAAACGACAATTTTTTTTTCCACTCTCAATATCGATTTGAAAAAAGCTGGAAAAAGTATTTTTTCTTGCTTTGTTAAATCGACTGCATCTTTGTGAATATTCATAAGGAGAACTTTTAGGAATTTTTATATTTCAAGGTACCCCCAATAGCCCCGTAAAATTGCAAATCTATCCATTAAATGGTTTATCTTTCACGAATGATCAATGTTTTAAAAAAAAATTAAAGGAGCAAAATTTTTAGTTTGCAACAATGCGAGTACCTACATCTTTATAAAAATGGAAAAAATATATGTTTTTCTTTTTTTCCTTTAATGTTGCGTTGGTTAACTGATAAATTTGGACAAAACAAACTAACATAAAACGAAAGCTTTAGATGCCACTTTATGTTTTTAATCGCTTATACAATTTGTATCAAACAGACTAGTGACAAAAAAGATAAAATAATAAAAACGCAGTAATAATAATAATAAAACTCACCTTCCTAAAATTTCTAATAGTTCGCCCACACCGTTGAAATGTTCAGTTTCATAGACAAACCGCAAGAATATATTATTGATTTGTTTTCGTATAAAAGCTCGCAAGCCCAAAAACTTGCCATAAATACGATGCAACACCGTCTTTAAGAAATCGCGTTCACGCGGATCTTCAGAGTCAAACAAATCTAAAAGCTTGAATAGCAAAAATAAAAAATATTAGTAATTTTATAAAATTACAATCCTAATCACATTAGTTCGATTAGTTAGTACCAAGATACTCAAACACGTTCCCGCCGGCGGGAACGTGTTAATGTATGAATAAAATCATTTCATTTGACTCACTAGTGCCTACACAAGAGAAATCTTTCGAAAAAGACAATTCTGTATTTTTATTTCTGATCACTTGCAATAATGTGTATGCGCTGTCGTATGCCCAGAATGAGCATTATAACCAAATAGTAATATTGACCGACAGCACATAGCTAAGTGTACCTTTGGAATCAGAGGCACATCTATAGGATATGTAATTCTATCCATTATAGACAACTTACAGTTGAATGGAGTACAATTGAGATTGCAGTGGGTCCCAGCACATATCGGGATACATGGTAATGAGGAGGCTGACAGGCTGGCCAAGGAGGGAAGTCTTGAAGGAGAATATTATTATTTTAGACCAGATTATACGGAATTTTTACCCAAATATAAAGAAATTTGTTTTAATGCATGGAAAAACTTTATTAATTAACGATCTTTGACCAAAGGTATATGGTACAAGACGCTAGTATGTTAGCCTCCTCATGAGCCATGGTTTGCTAATGAAGTCATTAGCAGACAACTTATAGAGGTAGCACACAGGCTGCGGTCAGGTCTCATTCCATCAGGCAAATTTAAACATCTGATGAAGCTTGTGGAGTCACCGAACTGCAGCACGTGTAAGAAAGTAGATGACGTACAACATTTGCTGATGGAGTGTGTCCGATCTCAGTCTGCAAGAGATTCTCTGATGGGAGCCTTTAGCCTGAACAAATTTGATGTAGGCATGTTCTGCGGAATTTTAGCAAGACCTTACTCAGCCGAAGCAAATGAGTTGTTCATTCTGATGGCTCCCCATCAGAAATAAATGCTAGTAGTGCATGTTTAGGATACGATGGGGCTGGCATGTGCCGAGGCACAAAAGTCCCTTAAATAAATAGAAAAAAAATGTGTATAGAATTCTCATTTATATTGACCATTACAAGTATATCGGTTCGTTTATATTGGTCAAATAATATCTCAAATTCTATCAACCAATAATGACCAAGAATCATACAAGTACATTCTTTTAGGCTTCAGAATAAGCATGAATACTAAAAGCCACGTCAAGATCACATGTCTGTCTAAATAATTGAACACTATTTTTTTAATATTTGATCCTGAACTATTTCATAAAATGTGTAAATTTAAATTTAAAATACTTTTCAATTATGATAATCATATTTACCTGCAGTACAAATTTCTGGTCAATGACTTTCTTACCAATAGTTGGCTGAAAATCAGTTGACTCAAGGAAGCGCAAAAAAAACTCGTAGACTAATTGCAGGTGAGGCCATGAAGCCTCCAATGTTGGGTCGTCCTCCTCAGGATCAAAATCAGGATTTTCACTCGGTGGCAAAGTGCGGAACAAGTTTGCCGATATCTATGTCAGAAATAATTATAATGAATTAGGTTACAATTTATTTTTGGACTTATTTTCTAAATTATACATAACATTATGAATTGCCTCCATAAACACGTACAACTTTATATAAGAAATCGTTGTTTTATTGTTTAACACATAAAAGAATCATACATTTGACATTATAAAAACTTTTTTATCAGATTTTTTTATAATCAGCTATAGTAAAACTATAAAAACATTTGGTTAAGTATACAAGATGTCACAAAAGTATAAAATGATACATAAGGATATTTATTGCATGTGCACCACAAGATAAATTCATTACTTTTTTTTTTGGTTTCTCGGGGGAAAATCCTGCATAGGACCATCAGGGCCGCTGTGAGGGCAGCAACCCCGGTGTGTCAGACTCCTACTGACTAAAATCCCCCGGGGTGTCCCTCTATTCGCTCCACCCGAGCCTGGGACACCAAATTCATCCAGACGCCCGGAGAGCGAAATGCCTTGTCGAGGCTGCCTCTTTGGGAGGGGTAGGGGTAAAGAGCCCACCCTTCCAACACCTATCTCACAGGCGGCGCACCGGACACTACACACCGCCACCCTCTGATCCGGACAGCAGAATCCCTCAAGTCTACTGCCCGGCTATTGTCACCGGGGGACGTCGCGCTCGCTCTAAGCGAACGCATCCCTCCGGCGACTGTACCTTGGCCGCCGAATAGCCAGAGAAGATGTTCGCTCTCTGACCCTTTCGGCGGCCTTCTTCTGCTTCATCACAACCTCGCAGAAGGCTGTGACTCCTCGCCATGTCTCTTCGCTGCCGACCATGGCTTTTACCACCGCTGGCAGCGAGAGGTCCTCCCAATACGGTCTTGAAGGACCTTCCTTTCTTCAGCCCAGGCTGAGCACACCTCAAGCGTGTGCTGCGCCGTGTCCTCGATGCTCCCGCACTCGTGGCATTCCGCCGTCAGCTCTCCTCCGGACACCCGCCACCGGTGACGGCCAAAACTACTTCAACAACTTCAAGCCTATTTCAAGTTTGGAGAAATTAAACAGACATGTTCAGGAGGCTGCTTCAAAAATAACTGCACGGCGTTACGCACGACTTCTTAAAAGAGCATTTATTATAAGATGTCGAGCTTGTATCCGAGTCGGTGGAAGACAGTTCTAACACTTATTATTATAAAATATTTCTTCAGTCGAATTTATTTTTATTGCATCTTAATAGCAATCACGGCATATTTACGTTAATTCTAATTATGTATTATACCTTTTTGTAAACTGCATTTTGAATACGTGGCATCTTGATACACAAAACCAGTGCACATACAGGCCAAGTCATCGTAAAATCATCAAGCAAAATCCAAATCAGAAAGCAACACTAAGAGCCCAATGAAATAGCCTGGTTCGTCGATATAACACTGATTGAAAATCACAAGGAACCGTTTTTAGATAAACTTATGTGTTATAATACCATTTTGTAAACTGCATCCACTGCGCATTTTTTTTAGTAGTTGACCACTTAGGTTTTTATTTTATTTTTTTCACAAAAGGCTCTCAATCTTTGTCAAAATGATTGTTTATCCAATTTCATGTAAAACATTTAAGTTAATTTTGTTTTTCCAAAAAAGTACAGTAGGTACTCAAAATATTTACCGCATTTCTAAAAACAATATCTGTAAGGAATAGGAATAGCCCCAAAAACGCAAAACATATTTCCTTAAATTGCAGCCGTGTTACACTTGTTAGTACAGTAAGATCAATAAAAACGCATTTTTATTTAAAAACTTCATAATTTGGGCACCACTTGGATTTTTTTTTTGAGCTCTAGATAACTGTACTACTAGGCGCTCCAGGATTATCCATTCTTTATGGGGCAACCTGTATAGTCAAATTTACGATATCGACGAAAACGATAAAGAAATAATAAGTATGTCATTTAAATTCATTAATTATTATTTAATTGCTTTATTTGATATTTTCAAAGCGTTATGTCTTATGTTATTTTACTGTCGGATAATGCTGCTGATTTAAAAAATCTTTTCATTACGAGAAAGAGGGCTGGTTCATTCTATTTATAATTTAAGGAATAGTTTCACTTTTAATGAATTCGGTCTTTTTACAGTTCCACCGCAACATATTTACGTTTGTATCATGTAGATACGACAAAGTGTGCACCAGAGATGGGAAAAATGTAATCTGATTAATGATCAACGATTACAAAATGTAGTCGTAATTTTAATTTTCTTGCTCTGTAATCATAATTAAATGCACTTAAAACATTAAGAAATCACAAATGTGTATGCAATCTGGGATTCCGTAGTGTTTAAAACATAAATAAGCAAAATGCAGTCATATTAATGGTAAAAAACGTAAAATGTAATCGTTAATCATTTTCATTAATCTGATTACATTTTGCCCATCTATGGTGTGCACCTATTTTAGGCGAGTAGAGATGTTCAAAGTAGTAATACTAGAAATAAACAAATTAGTGTTACTTAATTACCGGCTTCAAGAAGATCGTGGTTCTTATATGGGCCTCGGTACTCGCCAAGACAGCTTAGACTTATTACCATTGAAATAACTAATAAAATTAAATGACTAAAAGTGGGATATTATTTCAACATGACTGTTTAAATGATCAAAGTGCGTGGTCTTAATGGCATAATTTTTCTCACGGGACATTTATTCCATTGCATATTATATATTTGTACCTCATTATGTCGAAAAGAGCAACTACCAGACTTTCTCGCCGGCTCTTCTCTCTAGATTCTGCTTGCGGAACCAGTGGTAAATTAATTTCACCGTTTTAAGACAATTCACAAGTACTTGGAAGTGAGCCTGAATGTACTACGTTATATTTCAATCATCACTTCATAGACACATCGCCTGGCTCAGTCTTTTACCGGATGCATCTGAAGTGCTCAACGGCTTTATTTTCTAATTCCACCACAAAATCACTAGACTAATACCATCTTTGAGGAATACCACTCTTACGTGATGGATATACCCGTATAAGCACTATAAAGTTCACCTCATCATTTATAATGGGAACAGCAATAGAGTGGAATATGCTCTCTGTATCTGTGTTCCCACTATCTTACGATTAAGGAGTTTTTAAAAGAAGAGTGAAAAGGCATTTTTTGGGCAAAAGTGGTCCATCATTGGCTTCTTCTTCACCTACTACTAAATGTGATTTAGGTCAAGCAATAACTCGTAAAACATTTAAAAAAATACTACCATGTGTAAGCTTGATGGTGGCTATATTTAGAGTTGCAATAAAGTTTGGTGGTATGTATCATCCACCCCTTTGGTTGTTATACTGGTGACAGCCTGTATATCATACACATAGCCCTACTATCATAGATGGGCAAAATGTAATCAGATTAATAAAAATGATTACAATTACATTTTACATTTTTTAACATTAATATGACTGCATTTTGCTCACCTATGTTTTAAACACTACAGAATCCCATATTGCATACACATTTATAACTTCTTAATGTATTAAATGGATTTAATTATGATTACAGAGCAAGAAAATTAAAATTACAACTACATTTTGTAATCATTGATCATTAATCAGATTACATTTTGCCCATCTCTGCCTACAATTACTTCACCCTGCCTGTATATTATATCTATGTAGTTAATTTTGGTGAGTTGCTTTAATTTTATTAGATATCCTAATTTCTCCCTGTGCACATTGACTATTACAGCCTTTTTGTTCTTAAATAACTCAAGATTTATTGAAGTTTAACTATAATATATTAAGGTACTTAAAGTTACTAACTCTATGCTAATATTATTGAGTATTGAATGTTTTACATAACATTTCTAGCATATGATAGCAAGTACTATAAATAGTTTCAGTTGTATTTGTTTCTATTTAACAGGTTTTAATCAAACAGGTAGCAATGCTTTAATACATTGTCATCATTCATGAAGTAATTGAAGAATTATTGTTCATAATATGAAAACTTGATTAATGTATTGTATCTTTAGTGTGAGTAATATTTAATTGTATTATAGTATTTGTTTTTTTATTAATAAATAAATATTATGCTCTAGGTACACTAGTTCTTTAGAACCAATTTGAACAAACATTATGTTTTAAGTGAAAAAAAAAAGTATTATAACTGTGAAAGTCTTATTGTGATTGGCCTAATTCGTTTTTGCATGATAGACGTAGAAACATACAAACTATAAACTAGAATATCCAACAAATTACATAATAAAGATATCATCATCACTTTAATTGGATTTGGAACTTACTATACATTTTGCTTCATTATGAAGTGTTTTATTATAATTAAAATTATACAAATCTTTTCAGTAAAATCATTATCTATTAAAGTTACAAAATTTTCAGTGCCACTAAAAAATTCTAAATAAGTATAAATGGATACTTTTTTTATAATTCAGTATATACATACAAAATTTTGGAAGCAATTAGGATATTGCATCATTTATAAGATTGGTCATGTTTCTTATAATAGATAGACAAGAGACAGAGGAAATGTTACCATTTTAATAATCTCTGGATAAACAGGCTCTGTAAGCACCCCACGTCCTCCAGTGATGTATTCAACCAATTCATTAAGAGTAGCTCTCTTTATCTCCTTGCCTTTCAAGTCTGCTACTGGATCCATAAAGTCAAAAGCCACACAGCATTGCCGGAGTTTACGAATAAATAATTCTTCCTGTTCACTACTTGGAACATCTGGAAATAGCAGTAATAATACACATTATTCATAATTATAACCAAATATTTAATCCAATGTGCATAATATTAAACTTGACATTATTTGTTTTATTTAATGATGCTTTAATACAATAGAATTTTAAATTAAATATTATGTAAAATGTACTAAGATGTATGTAAAATCACTATTAAAACAACATTGTTTTCCATACATTCAGCCTCTCAAATGCCAATAAAAAATCTAACTGACATCAATTTAATCATTTATTGAATGTTATTTCAGCTACTAAGTTCAAAGTCCAAGCAAGATTTACTCTCAAGAAATACATTTTTACTGAAACATGTGATTGGAGAACATGCAATATTGTAAAATAAATTTTAAATTTATAGCCACCAAGATCATTGTAATGACGGAAAATATATCAATTCACTGAAAATATTTGTTCCTTATGGCTAGAGGCACTCTCATATGCAGAAAACTTATAAACCTTGTAAATGTATCTCTTATATTTAAAAAGCACTACAAAATATTAATCACAGACTTAACATTAATTGTATATATTTAATCTCTCTATTTACAACTTCTTTGCTTTCCTGGAATATATAATTCAGATAATACATACATTTTGCTCTACATTCCTGTAAATTTGAAAACTATATTTTATAAAAAAAATATATCAAATAAATATATAAATTATTGTACCAAAGACTTATTATAGGAAAAAGAATAAGAAGTTATTGTACTTGAATAGTAATATTGAAAGATACCATGGAATTTCATGTTTGGATTTAGAATTAATTTGCAACTTTCTCTTCATAAAAAAAAATATTTGGTAGACCATTTAGCTATCCAATAAAATGATACTATACTTTAAGTTTTAAGGATTAAACACTTCCATCCTCAGATATGGGAAACAGATTTCACTATAAAAACAGGGGAACTAGTTAGTGGTTTGGTTTTTATTATGAAAAAGGGATGTAAATTTTTTTAGTTCCTAAATTTAAAAAAAAAACTGCACTTAACTATAAGATCTACAAAACATTGATATTCAACTGTTTAAGGAGTACAAGTTTAATATTTTTCTAAAACAACTATGTTAAGTTATGGCAAATATCAGATTTTATATAAAATTTTGAACTTTAGATTACGTTGGGTCTACATGAGGATAGCACCACATAAGCATAGCAATCAAAACGAGAGTGACACAGTAGCAGTTTGGAGGCGACCAGGTTTTATGTTAATATCATATCAGTGTTTTCCTATTTAAAGGTTATGTATAAAGGTTAGAATTATTTTCAGAGAACCTCTATTTTTGTTTAATATAAATGGTATAAAACCAGGTGACCTGCATCCCTCCCGGAACCCCCAGACATATCTGTGTGCCAAATTTATTTGAGACCATAGTTTGTTCATTTTCAAAAATATTTATTGGTATTGATACTAGGGACAGAAACACCAATCCCATATTCCCTGCCAATTAATTAAAAATTCTAGCCTTACTTGAATTAAAGATACTTTAAAGTAAAGTGACAAATAGTAAATATATCATTTAGAAATAAAAATAAAAATATAATAATTGCAAATTTTGATCAGATTAATATAATTAAAACATTAATGTAATTATTTATCAATTAAACACAAATAGACTAAAAATACCTTTATCATAATCTATTATAAAACTGAAGTTCAATGAACTAACAAATTTAGATGGACCATATGAAAGAAATTGTGTAAATAATTCTAATAAGATTGTGTTGACAATAAATTAAGGTTTTACTTTAGTAAATATGATACTTACCCTTGAGTAATGGCAGAGCTTGCAGTTCCACATCCTGGGTATTACGGTACCGGGAGGAGCCCTGAGACTTTTTGGTTTTCTTCTTCATTGATCTCTTAGCAAAGGGATCAATTCTGTCCACAAAAGTTCCCGAAGACATTTTGGTAGTATAAAAGTGTCCCAAATGACAAATAAGTAGATAGTGATCAATCCAAATATTGTTGTTTTTTTAGTAGAGTCATGATCTGGGCCAGTTCACGAGACAAACGCGCACTTCCCGTAAGGTCGGAGCACAAAATTAAAGCCTAAACAAACATTCCTTCGTCACACATGACGGCAATGGAGTGGACACACTCAAGCCATTCTTATTCACTTCCAAGATTCCACAATAGTTACGTAATTTTAATACGTCTTTATCACTAAAATGACACAAATGCAGAAAATATTAATTCAGTTCACAAGTTAAGATTAATTTTCTGAGGCGTGTCACGAATAGCAGAAGGCAGAAGTCACATATACATATACAAGCCTCGTGTAATATCAGCCGGTCAGTCAATGACAATATATTTCTTCCCGATAATCACCGAAGATAATTCAAAGATTTATTCGTTTCAACTCAGAAAATAACTAACCAAAACGGTTTTCGTCACGCCTAAGTGTAATCGAAAACTATAGTAGTGATGACACGAAGTAAAATTTAACACCAAAAATCCATCATCGTATTTTCGCCATCGCTCACCATCCCTTTCGACTGCGAAACAGTACACATTTTAATGTAATACACTAGTTTGTTTAATAATGTTGCACTTTCAAAAGTATAATTGGGAGTCTGTGACTTTTTCACTGTATAAAGCGATCAATTTACAAAATTTCTAATTAAAAGTCTAACATCACTGAATTGCTGCGAAAACGCCACTCTTAGAAAAGTACCTACTTCTGAAAATAGATGGAGATAGAAATATTCAGTTAGTCAAATGAAGTATTTTGAAAATTAAAATACCTGTTATAAGAAGTATTTGTTTCTTAAGATTTATTTTTAAATATATACATGAATATTAAGAAATATCTGTAAATAGATGTAGGTTCTAAAGTACCCAAATATTCCAAAATACCTTATATATAACAACGTTTCCGGTAGGATTGTTGCATGTATAAAAAAATTAAATTATAAAAAATCTAAATTAAATAAAACAAATTTTCCTTTTTCAAATAATAGTTTGAATAACTTCGTTTTCTTTGTATGTCACTTACTTTAAAATAGAAAGATTTTTGTAAAATATACACAAAAAAATAACAATAATAAAATTATAATTTTATAACAGTAATGGTATATCCGCAGCAAAATTTCGTGCTGGTTATTGGATTGTAGTAAATGACGTCATCACCTGCGAGAAAGCAAGATACATATATAAAATACAAGAGAAAGAAAGGGACCACAGTTGTAAATATGTCCTCTAAGCAGTGATCTAGAATCATCCGAATTTTTGTTATTTCTACCGATATGTGTTTGTGCTACTGAAATATCAAATTGAACGATGTTTCCTCGATTTCAAACAATACTGATAGCAGTATGGTTTAAAACCATCCTTGGATACACTTCATTGCACAACCTTTAAGGGCATAACAATCTGTGGAATATAAACTATCATTTGAACTTTAATTATTAAAAAAATATTAAACGGTAAATTTTTAGCATGTTGTTGATCATTGTTCCGCCAATTTTGACGCCCTTATACGACTTTTTCAGCACGGAAAGAAAAACGGCTCGACGGGTTGAAATTATCCTAGTCCACATTGTGTCTTCATGAGTACTGATTGAATCTCCAAAATTTCAAAGGAATTGGTTGGATAGATATCGTGGTCACCAGTTTGAAAAATACAGTTTTGAGAAAAACGCGTTTAAAGGTTAAAGCGCCTTAAGCGCGCGCTCCAAACTCCTCACCTGTCCAACGCTGTAACATTCGAACGGCTTGAAGTATCGAAAAATCACTCAACTAACATATTTTAAAATATATCTAGATAAAATTCATGCGAAATAAAAAATCTATTTATTGTACCAGTCACACTAGACCCCCTTAAAGCTCGCCGCGAGGGGCCCGCACTTGCTTGTGGGCGATCGACTAAGTGCGTTGCGTGGATCTTCTGTTCGTGTCTTAAGAGATCGCGTGAACCCTTTTTCATGTTTAATAATTGTATTACTTTATTCTTAATTTTGGAGTATAAATAGTTGTGTAATAATGTTTATCGACTGATTTGTTTTAACTTGGTCATTTGTAAAGACAATGAGTAAAGATTTATCTATGTATCTCTCAAGTTGTTCTTTTGTTCATCTTTAATTAACTCTATTGCTAACAATACATACAAATTATCTTGATTTTTCTACCGACTTTACAGTTGACATTATAGTTGGCTAGCACTAAATTTAACTCATAATACTCATATTGCAAATGTTGATTTTAAATATCCTAGAAACACCGCTAATATATGATATGAATTAGGTACTGTAGCGTCTAATACACTACTCAGTAGTTCAGCAGATCTAAGCCCACATCAAGTAAATTTGTTCAAAAGTAGATGTCTAGATTTTTACATCGAAGCTTGTAAGCAAATAACCACGCGGCTTCCATTGAAAAATAAACTAATAAAAGTGTGAATAATTAATCCAACAAATGTTAAAAGAGGCAAAAGTATTTCGATAGTTCCTATTAGTAGGCTCAGATGACTTATTAGGCTCTTTCCTAATATTATACAAAGTAATGCTTTCTAGGTAATTAATACAGTGTGGCGCATTTTAAAAAATTGTAAACTTATCAAAACATTTCCTAATGATATAGAACTATTTTGGGATGAAGTAAATTTACTAAAACGTGGTGATAACACTCAAATATTTCTTTTGTTCTCTACTTTCATCTTTAATATTTTATTACTGCTCTTTTCATCCAAAAACGTTATGAAAATAAAACAGCGAAATTTTGTATGTTGCGTTTCGGCTTTGGGTACAATGGTTTACATGTATAACCTTTCTCTCTCTCTCTTTATCTGTCATCTCTTTTTTTTTAAATAGCTTTTTAGGGAAAACAAATACAGTGCAAACTCTATATAACGACCCTCAATAGACTGTGCATATTTTGACGTTATAGAGAGTTGTCGTTAAATGGAGAGAAGAAAAATCTGTATTACAAAAAGTTTATTTCAGACTAGTGTTAATAATTACATAAAAACAATTCTTACTTGATCGGTATTGAGTATAGTCTGTTATTTTTATCTGACGTCTTTTGCTGCACCAGTGATTTTGTTGTATTTTTTAAATGATTTTATTCATATATTGCGATATTGAGGCATCTTAGTCATAAAGAAAATACTTTTCCAATAATGTAGCTGCTTCCAGAGCTTCTTTAATGCTTGGCGGAGACTCAGGCTCATCCGTCTCATCTTCTTCATCTCCTTGTTCTTGATATTCGGTTTTTCTCACCGAATCCAAAATTTCTTTGTTGTGCAAGCAATCCTAATTTGTAAACAAAAAAACAGATTTCTTAGAAAGTTCGGTATGTGTAATGCTGACAGTCGAGTTTATTACGGGCTAGGATAATAAAGCGACAAAAGAGCGTACACAGCTGCGCAGTTTTTACTAATTTTGGCAACTTAGAAAACAAAGTACAAAGTACTTTATATTATTAAATTGACGTCGTTATTGAAAGTGAGTGTAATGGTATGTAGAGTGTATCATTGTAAGGGAGACACGCTAAACCAACCAAAGCCGAGTGATATCGACACTTTAGGGAGTTTGTCGTTAAATCGAGTGACGTTATATGGAGCTTACACTGTATTATGATAAAGAGTAAAATGGTCGGTAGGTTATTGGAAATGGAGACACACCTAAATAATCCGTAATCGTAACCATTGTTGTGCAGCTTCATTCCTTTATTATTTCCGATTGTTTTCTCCTTTTAGCGATGTTTTCTGTACACAGCAAAACATTTGTCTATGGTGTGCGAGAAAGAGAAAAATAGTTTAAAAAACACAAGAAAAAAAGACAAGTTGATGTTTTGCGAAAAACGATCATTCATTCATTTGGTGGTGAAGTACCATTATATAAAAACTTTTTAAATGCTGGTGTCGATTTGTCTATGCTAATATAATTTTATATCAGTGCTGCCAACGCTATAGCAATTACCGTCTTGTAGGTAGGTTTTGTATATCAATTTAATCGTTATCAAAGTTAGCCACAGCGCGGTGCTAAGCGCCCACTTGTTCAGTCCCAGTAGTAGTAGCTAAAAGCAAATATAACTAATATATCTAGACTCTTATACCTAATAGTATGCAGTGATTTGCAATCTACTAAAGTACTACTTTTATATTGTAATGACATACTTTAATTATCTTTACGAAAACAATAACGCTCTATTTATAAATGATTTGCCGAAAATCACTTCTTATTTGACGTCAACGTTTTAAAAGGTGTCTTTCTATTGCCATAATTCAGAATTTGTAACCTCGGCGACTTAGGTCATACTTAGATAAAACACTTCTATACACAAAAATTGTATTCAGAATTAATTATCCGCATTTTATTTTTTAATTACTATAATATGGGATTTCTACATTAGGTGTAATTTAGACAACGCTTGGTAACATTGAGTCAGTCAGCTTTGGTTGGAAAAAATCAGCTTTCTAAACATTTTTCTTAGTTTCAATATTATATGACACTTGTAAATCTTATTAAAGTTTGATGATATATGATATCCATTTAAGTTTTTGCATAACGTGCTGTGGTGCTTTTTAGGAAGTTGTTATCTCTAAAGAAGATTAACTAATTTAGAAAGCAACATGGAAGCGCTGACAGTTCCGCCATGAATGCAAAATAAATATAAATTGAGAAGGTACTCTTATTATTTATTAAAACATTACTTCACAATCATACAGCTATTGTTTTGTTTTCATTAAAAAACAATAACATATGATGCAAACAAGGTAAAACAGTAAGTTTGTATTTACCATACATTAGTTACATTCATACTTGTAGGTACCTGGTAAAGAAAGTCTTCCGTAATTCATGTGATCAATTGTATGAGTTCTAATTACTGCTTTGTAATGAATAGCGTAGATTCAGAATTTTTTTTTTTTTTTATTACAACGATATACACACAAAAAGTATACAAGACATTAATTGTAATTTAAATATTTTTGTGGAAATGTTCTAATTTTTTACTCAGTGAAATAGTTTATATTTTTCATTAAATAATATATTCTAAATACAAATGTTTTATGTTTCAGGAGCTGGACTTGTATTAGGCAGGTTAGAACCTTCACAATGTTGAGAGGTGGGCGTGGGGGCCGTCACAGTCCAGAGCTGTATCCTCACACATTGAAGTGCTCTAATGCAAGCGATACAAGCTCTGCATATAGTGGTAGTGATACAATGACTTCAGTACACAGCTCTCTTGATATGGACATGGAGGTTGATCTTTCAGGACTTCTTGAGTCAATTGTTGATTCTGATGAAGAAGAAGACATGGAAGAGAGTATGGATAGTTTAACTGTAAGGGATGCAGTGAGAGAATGCCTTGAAAAAGATCCAAGTGAAAGGACTGAAGATGATATTGAAATACTACTTGAATTTACTCAACACCTGAAAGCATTCACCAACATGACATTGACAGTTCGAAGAGCTTTGTGTGCTGTAATGGTATTTGCTGTGGTTGAGAAAGCTGGCACCATAGTCATGAATGATGGTGAAGAACACGACTCATGGTCTGTCTTAATTAATGGACATGTAGGTATTGAACATGCCCATGGAGACATTGAATATCTTAATGTTGGAGACAGTTTTGGAATGGCAGAAGCAACACTTGAGAAATTATATCACAGAGGTGTGATGACCACAAGATGTGATGACTGTCAGTTTGTTTGTGTAACTCAGACTGATTATTATCGAATTCTTCATCAGGGTGAAGAGAATATAAGACGACATGAAAATGAACATGGTGTTGTTGTCCTGGTAACTGAATATAGAGGAGCCGCTGGTGAATCAGGATGTCAACAAGGCCATGTTGTTATCAGAGGTACACCTGAACAGTTGATGTTGCAATTAGTGGAAGATAACTCCCGTGATTCTACATACATTGAAGATTTTTTATTGACACATAGAACATTCATTGAGAGTCCATTAGTTGTTGCTAAACAACTTCTTGCATGGTTTTCTGAATCCTCAGTTCGTGATAAAGTCACAAGAGTAGTTTTACTATGGGTAAATAATCATTTCACTGATTTTGAAACTGATCCAAACATGATGGAATTTCTAGAAAGTTTTGAAATAGCATTAGAACATGAAAAAATGGAAAGTCAATTAAGATTATTGAATATTGCATGCTCTGCAAAAGCTCGTACAAGAAGTGTAACACTGTCACGTCCTACACGAGATGAGCCATTGAATTTTACAATTTTGGGAGGCTATGAGCGTGGATATGGTATTTTTATTTTCAAAGTAGAAAAGCAGTCAAAAGCAGAAGATGTAGGACTAAAAAGAGGAGATCAAGTATTAGAAGTAAATGGCCAGTCATTTCAGCATGTAAGCCATGCAAAAGCTATGGAAATAATCACTGGATCAACACATTTAAGCATCACAGTTAAGAGTAATTTATTAGCCTTTAAGCAAATGTTGTTAATGCCTGAAAATTCTCCCAGGCAAAGAAGTAACGCAAATATGGTTCGTTGGCAAACAGATCCTAGAGCAAGATTATCTACTGCAGAACTACTTAGTGATGACCCATTCACATTACCACCAGTATTCCAATCTCCCACGAAAAGACCGCAGCAACTCAATATAAAAAAAGAACCACAAAAAGGTTTTATGACTTTAGGCCCAAAGAGGAGACTCCAAAAAGCTTTAATGAAAATGAATATCCTTCCCAAAAACACTATTACTGATGGATTGCATAGTGATGATAGCATAATTTCCAACTCAGAATCCCTGAACAAAGCTAACTCAAGCACATCCTTTTACAATTCACATAGTAATCCCGACTTAATATCTATTTGTTATGATGACTACCAGTCTTCAGATTATCCTGAACATGTTCTGAAAGTATACAGAGCTGATCAAACCTGCAAGTATTTATTAGTGCATAAAGAAACTACAGCACGAGAAGTTGTTATGTTAACACTACAAGAATTTGGTATTACAGATCCCAGTTCTAATTTCTCTTTATGTGAAATGTCAGTTGCACAAGGTGGCATTATTAAACAGCACCGTTTACCTGATCAATTGCAAAATCTTGCAGAACGAATTGGGCTCAGTTCCAGGTATTATCTTAAAACAAATGGAATTAGTGAAACTTTGGTACCTGATGATATGGCACCAGAATTACTCCGAGAGAGTGTTGTACATTTTCTCCAATTAAATGCAGTAGAGGTGGCAGTACAGTTAACATTGCAAGATTTTTGTATCTTTCGGCAAATAGAAAGTACTGAATATGTTGATGATCTTTTTAAATTAAAAAGTAGATATGGAACTCCAATGCTATCTCAGTTTGCAGAACTAGTAAATAAAGAAATGTTTTGGGTGGTCACTGAAGTAGTCAATGAGCAGAACCTTGTGCGTCGTTCTAAAATTGTAAAACAATTTATAAAAGTGGCACGTCATTGCAAAGAATGTAAAAATTTTAATTCTATGTTTGCTATTTTATCAGGCTTAGGACATGGAGCTGTATCCAGACTTAGAATGACATGGGACAAATTACCCACAAAATATTCCAAGTTATTCACAGATCTACAAACGTTAATGGATCCTTCTAGGAACATGTCTAAATATAGACAGCTGGTCACTACAGAACAAGGCAGATCACCAGTAATACCATTTTATCCCGTTGTTAGGAAAGATCTAACATTTATTCATCTTGGCAATGATACTAAAGTAGAGGGAATGGTGAATTTCGAAAAACTTCGCATGATTGCCAAAGAAGTTAGGACTCTTACAAATATGTGCAGCTCCCCTTATGATCTTCTCACTTTATTGGAATTAGGCAAACAACCGCCTTCAAATGCCATGGTTGCATTAAATCAACTTACCACTGGAGGAGTACAACAAGGTCAAGTGACAGTGAAACGAAGGAAAAAATCCTCAAATGTACCAAACCCTAAAAAAATGTTTGAAGAGGCCCAAATGGTGAGAAGGGTTAAAGCATATCTTAACCGTATGCATGTGGAAACAGATGAGGAGCGACTACATGCTTTATCACTAGAGTGCGAGGGAGCCGGGCCGGCCCCGGCCGTGCCTCGTCGCCGACATCCGTCACCTTCTTTATCAACAACTAGCAGTGCTTCCTCAGCTAGTGAAAGTAAAAAGAGTTTTGCAGGTAATAAATTTGGTACAGCATCACCTCAAGCTGTGAGGAAGCTTTTGGCGCTATCAGAACCCGCTAAAACTAGACCACATCAGCCCAGACCTCCTCCACCAGGACCTTCTCCGTGTTCTCATCGCCGAGAAGGGCCTGGACCCGGCATTTGTTGTTCGCGGACAGCACATGAACGATCACATTCTGATACGCCGACTCCTTTGCCAGTAGATTTATCGGCGGAGAGTAGTAGTGTGACATCATTGGTGAATTTGCCATTAAGGAAAACCGGCTCGGCCACATCGAGCGATAGCGGGCACGGATCATGCACAGCGACAAGTTGCGCGCGACCCGTGCCGCCACCTCGCATGCCACAGGCTCCGTACACGCTTGCAGCACAAGTAGCGCGACTTGAGCGCTTGAGCCGCGCTCACTCGCATGAAGGTGTTACGCGAACTTATGACTATTACCACGATGTGCCCGACGATGATGATGATGATCAGCAAGTATCAGCAGTTTGAAATTTTGAATACTCTAAATCAATGTCTATTTATATAGTACACTGTTTTGTAATCTCACTTGATGAATAGAAAGCACGAGTTATAAATTTGTCTCATATTATTAAATATCATGTATCTACCCTTTATGACTAAGTCTAAAGACTGTATAATTATAGACAAAATGTCCTAGTGTTGTTACATAATGTAAAATCCCATATATTTAATAAGTCATGCCTCTTTAATTATTAATATAATAGGGGCTGGTTCTGAAGGCAATACTTTAAAATTTAATATTTCTAATTTAGTAATAATCAGCAAGATTAAACTAATATAATTTACAGAACATAATTTAATACGCAATTTTATACTATTGCCTTCAAAATTGGTCTCCATGCAACCCACCATTTTCCAGTAATATCTAGAAGTGTTTGATGTGTACCAAATAAGAGATTTATTGTGTATCCAATTTTGGTATATCTACATTCCGTTACTTGTAAATTATTAATTGATAGTTTTCATTATTTATAAATTGTGAAACTTAGACCAAATAATAATTAATGTACCTTTTTAACACTTATGATTTGAAGCGATTGAAATAATTTTATGTTATAGTGTGTAATTTGTGGTAGCTTGTGGACCAATAATGGGTTTGAATGTTATTTCTTATGGATGCCTCAAATTCTGTTAATATTATTATCATGAATTTAATTATTACGAGTATGTAAATAATAAAAGTATATTAAATATATCAAAAAATGATTTTATTTTACGTTACATAGACAATATTTTAATAAAGATCAAACTGTTATATATTACTATCTAAATTGTGCAAGATATTCTTGTTCTAGCGGATGTAGAATGGGAGCAGGTATGACAAGACTATGCAGAGGCGGCCCGAGGTCAAACCCTTGCATTGCTTCGATCGACATAACTGCTATTTTTTGGTCCAGAGCTCCTACTCTCGACAAACCTATTGCTTCAGTCGTTTTTTTTATATCTGTTTAAAAAAAAACTTAGGTAAATTAAAAAAAAAAGCATAGCACTTTTAAAACGTCGTATATGTACCGTCAAATGTTTGAACTTTTCACAAATTGTCACATTTAAGCCTACGAATTCCAAAGTGCATTATGTCCTAGATTTTCAAAAAACTTTGATTAACCTGTTTTAATTCAACTAGTATTTTTTTATTTACAGGCGGACGCTTGACCTCAATTACACCTGGTGGAAGATTAGTCCGACGATGGACTGCGTCCGCCCAATGAATGCCTATTCCACTCGTTAGCTGTTTACATGTATTTTTTCACGCTTTATTTTCCAAATAGCCTATTGTTAAAACATTTTTTCCAAAAGCTCTCTTGCATTTTTACGTTTCAAGCGGATTTTTATCCAGTATTTTATTAACGTCCAGTCAATTACTATTTTGACACTGCATAGAAAGCCTTTCCATAAGTAACATAGTCAATCTGCTGAAAAGGGTCTGTGACGCGAACATTTACTCAGATAAATAATATAGAAATACACATTTCAACTTAAAATTAAAACAAATTTAATATTTATCTAAACATAACACATCTATATCAGTGGAAGAAAAACATCAAGAACCGGCTGCTGTATCTATTAAAGCTAATTATTATTTTAATTTTAGATTTAATTAAGTTTAGATTTAATTTGTTGGTTAATGTTTTAGGGTTTCATACTTCAAAAGGAACCCTCATAAAATCACTTAGTTGTTTGTCTGTCTGTCTGATTTGTCAACAGGTCAGTTGCCGCTGCTTATGGAAAACTTTAACACAAGAAACGCTTTCATCCCATTGCTAACCAAGGACATTATTCACGGTCCTTTTGAAGAACCCAAAGTCAAAGCCCTGAAGAAAACTGTTATAATGTGAATAAAAAAGTGAGAAAAATCTTAGGAATGCTTACAGCTATTAAGTTTAAAACAACTTTAAATACTCAAGACTGCAGTCCCTGATAAAATCAAAATTTTAAGTTAACGCAATCAAAAAATATGTCAGTTAAGCTGCATATTTTATCATTTACACAGCTTTCCTAAGAAATCCAAAGGTATGTGGCTTTATTATAAATACTTTAACAGGTCTTATGCACCAATTAATTTCATAATGCAGTAAAACACCATAAGTGCATAGCTAAATTCATTTATTGTACTTTAACATAGGATAAAACAATTAAAAACTACAAAATATAGCAATAATTAGTGAGCTACATCTGCAAGGCCTGATCACCACGAGAGACATCACACATATTCCCTCTCCTACTGTCCACCGCGACCAGTATGCAAGTGATCCATACAACCATTACGACGTCCGCGAGAGTGGGCCGGCAGAGTGCACACTACAACTTACTTTTAAAAAACCTTGTCACCTATTGGTTACAATTACCCAATAAAACTTTAATAGAAACAGCAGTGTGTTGAACATGTTAAAAATAAATATTTTTCATACTTTACCTGTCTCTGAATTCTTTTCAATAATAGACACCAGTTGAGCTGCAGCTTCTTTTACAGACATAAACTTAGGATCCATATATTGACGGACTTTCTTTGTCAAAGACTCTTCAGTTGGCTCTTTAACCTTTATATCTAAAATTAAAGGTCATAATAATATAGTACTACTATTCAAGAAATAAATATTAAAGTATTGAAACCTTCAAGACTATTTCTTTTTTATTTATGTTTTTAACCAAACATTATAAATACTCTACAAAATTAGTTATATATTAGGTCCTTACATATGAAATTGGCGTTTTTCGTACTGGCCACTTTAATCACAAATTTCTCCTCTTTGGTAAGGAATTCCAAATTCAAATTTGTACAGCTATAGACTCATGTATTTGTGCTTCGATGATCGTCATTCATTTGTTTTTTTCTTCTGTTTTTTTCTGTTTGCGTCACTCATTTTACAAAATGGAAAACTTAAAATATCGCATTATTTACGAGTACGAGTTCCGCCGTGGCACTAGTGCTGCGGAAACAACTCGAAGGGTGAATGATGTGTATGGCGGTCGTGTTGCAAAAGAAAACACAGTTCGTTTTTGGTTCCAACGTTTTCGTTCTGGAAATTTCGACCTGCAGAACAAGCCCCGTGGACGGCCTGAGACTCAAGTTGATAATGAAGAGTTGAAGGCTATTGTGGAAGCGGATCCATCGCAAACCACGTCCGAGTTAGCTGCAGGCTGCGATGTTAGTGATAAAACTGTTTTAATTCACTTGAAGCAAATTGGGAAGATTAAAAAGCTTGAAAGGTGGGTACCTCACGAATTGACTGAAGCAAACCGGCAAACGCGCGTCGACTGCTGCGTTACATTACTAAACCGGCACAATAATGAAGGTATTTTAAACCGAATCATTACCTATGATGAAAAATGGGTCCTTTACGATAATCGGAAGCGCTCAGCGCAATGGTTGGATCCTGGCCAGCAAGCCAAATCCTGCCCCAAGCGAAAATTAACCCCAAAAAAGTTACTTGTAAGCGTTTGGTGGACTAGTGCCGGTATTGTTCATTACAGTTTTCTCAAATCTGGCCAGACTATTACGGCTGATGTCTATTGTCAGCAATTGCAAACCATGATGGAAAAGCTAGCGGCTAAACAACCTAGGCTGGTCAATCGCTCCACGCCACTGCTGCTTCACGACAACGCTAGACCACACACTGCGCAACAGACGGCTACTAAATTAGAAGAGCTTCAATTGGAAAGTCTAAGACATCCTCCGTACTCCCCGGACCTTGCTCCAACAGATTACCATTTTTTTCGAAATTTGGATAACTTCTTGCAAGGGAAAAAATTCAACTCCGATGGGGCAGTCCAAATCGCCTTCAAAGATTTTATTGATTCCCGTCCGACTGGTTTTTTTAGTAAAGGGATCAATGAACTACCTATGAGATGGCAAAAGTGCATAGAAAATAATGGTTCATACTTTGATTAATTAAATATATTATATTAAAAAATATTCGACTTTTTGTTCCTCCCATACAAAACGCCAATTTCATATGTAAGGACCTAATATTTGAATTACTGGAGTGACTTACTGGGATTTTATATTTATCCAAACAAGTTGAGAAGAAAGACTATCATATCAGATATGTCATAAAAATAATATATTACCACACTTATTCCTGCCACACATATTCCTTTCAGGATGAGTAGAGATACATTAGTGGCCATATCTAATTTGCAATTAATGCCTAACTATACTTGTAGCACAGCTGATTGCCATTCTCAAAGCACTTACACATGACATTTCTATCAGATGCTATGCTGGTTTCCTCCGTTTTCTCTCAACAGTGAGCATGTGAGACCTAAATGAATTTAATTTATTTATGATTTTATTAAGTATGAATAGTTAATCTTGCCAAATAGATATATAAAAGAAAAATGTACAGACCAAGGCGTATGTAAAAGAAATAAAAATACCTAATAAACACAGGGTGTGTAAATTTCTTGTGTAATTTGCTAAAATTTTTTCAAAGAAGCTGTCAGGTTGCCACGATTCTGTAAAATAAGGTATGGAGACAGTTTCTCCAAAATTATAGAGTTGTAGGCCACAGCAACTCACTGCATTCATTATTGAAGCATTATGAACTATCTGTAAAAAACATCATATTAGTTCTACTTATTATTGTTTATTAGTTTTATTTTGGTACTATGTTTGACCAACCAAATTAAATCTGTGACCTACACATCAGTCATTAAAAATGGCCCTCAAAATATTTGTTTGGGATAAATGGAAAGCTGCTTGATCATAACTGCTCTGTCAACAGTACATAACAAAAGAGAGAAGTCTACCTCTGGCAAACAGAGTAGCTGACATTAAGTTTTATGATGGTACAATAAACAACACTATTATACAGCAATATAAAGCTAAAGGTAATAAGAAAGAAAAGACAACAGTAACTAAATATTTTGTGATTTGGCCCTTGCATTTTGTATTTTGACACTATATGGTCAAACATATATTTGTACCATTTGTGAATATTTTATACCTGTGATTCTACACCTAATTCTTTTGCCCGCAGTAACATATCTGTGTGTGTAGTTGCTCCTAATGGATCCCCCACTACTAGTAAGGCGATGTGTTTTTCTTTAGCTTCTTTTAAAATATCATTTGTGCTGGTTTCACATAATTCACGATCTGCTAGAATTAACTGTCTCCCATAAAATTCTTCCTGAAAAATATAGAATTGTAATTTAACGCTTTCTAAGACTGGGATATTTATTTGAAAATTATTATTACATACTAATGTATTTTTTCCGACAGAAAGGATTGATGTGTAGCTCTCTAAGTAAACTTTGTCGCACAGTTTAATAATTTCTAAACCTTTGACTGTTATATCTTTTGCATCCCCTAATCCTAACCCTATTAAATAGAACATTGTATCTAACTACAATAGGCTTTACTCCTTGGTCATAATTTTGAACAGAAGTGTAACTATTTCTCAATACTCAATAACTTATGTCATTAAACAAGGTATACATATAGTCGTTTTAAGCAATGTTAACAAGAAAATCAAAGAAAACTATTAGCGAAGTTTGTCGAATTGACATTCATTGCTTACTACCACAGACTAATAAATAATAGTTACTACACCTTAGGCTTGTCGGATAAATACCGATATATCGATATTTTCAATTCAATATATCGTTATTTTTAGTCGATATATTTTGTAATGATATATCGATTCAAAATATCCAGTATCGAAAATGGTATCGAAAACGATATTTTATTAAATTTTTATGATAGTGAAGTCGCTGAAATCTGAATCTGTAGAAGATAGACCGAACAAAAAAAACTATATTGTCTATGACTATTGAGGATTATGTTTTGTTACGTTACATGCATTGACATCTGAATTTGTTGGATGTATATTATTCGCCGCCATTTATTTATTTTTGTTTAATATCTTAAATAGGTCTTAAAGTTAGAAGATGGCCTTTTAGTTCTTGATATTTTTGTAATTTTGTCTAATAAAAAGGAATACTGGTAAAATACTTTCGTGTTTATTGAGATTTTATCGATATATCGATATTTTTCTTACGATATATCGACGCAAATATTGATTTTTTAATAAATATCGATATATCGATTTTTTTTCATTTTCGACATTCCTACTACACCTGTCAGTTAGAGGCACAGACCATATAGGTAGCGGCTAGAGGTGAGGGCATAGGGTATAAATGTAGAATGAAATGCTTGGACCAGGTATTTATACGATAAATGTATTACATAATGTATTAATAAAAATCGTATTTGAGTAAACAGACAAAAGAAATGGCGTTAGAGATTTTTACGTAATATATTTCTCACTCTGCCTAAGATAACTTTTTGGACCTATTACAAAGACGACTAAAAATCAACAAAAAAAAAAAACACTTCAATGACCATTTCTATCAAATCGACATAATATTCAAAATAACGGTAACACATCCAGTATCTGTACTTTCTAAAAAATGCTTAACTACCAGTACAACTTCTAACTATTTACCTAATAAATATTAGGGACAAGTATTTGGGTTAGGTATTTGAAAAAAATTGTATTAGGTGGATTAAGTACGATTTTCACCTATCTCTTCTGTTCGCTAAGCTGCTTAATCTTGTTCAACATGCTCACAGCACTACGACGCAAATTTTTGGTCAGTAAGTATATACACTACTGGAAGGAAAAAGATATTTTTACACATGATGATTTTGGCCTGAGTTAAAAAAAAACAGTTGGCAGCTTGGAATGTGTTGGGCGTGCATTCTGTTTCATCCATTACAGAATTGCTGATTGGACAACTAGACGAGTCGTTCTCGTTAATAAAAGTAGAGGTTCTCTTATATAATCTCATTAAATTTATTATATCTCACAAAATACAACCATTCTATATCTCAGAAGAAGAATACATGTCATATTTTAACTTAATTTTTTTTTTATTTATGGCCAGTAAATTATATAGAGGCATATATATAAATAGAGGTATTATTTTTGTTTTACTTCAACAATTTTTATTATCTAGAACGGTGTTGTGGGTTTGATCAGCGACAAGATGCTTGCATGGTTGAGTACTGCGGGGAAATGGTGGCTTTTCTTTCTATGTGGTGAAATGTGTGCTTTTTGTGTCGTTGGTTTGAGATCAATCTGTGACTGTTATTCGAATAATATTAAAAAAAAACGACGGGCCCAAAAAATGCTGAATGCGAACGAGGAGCAAAAAGCTTACGCAAATAGCTGTAAAATATCATTAAAAAAATTAGGAATGTCGTAATAGAATTGTCAGATTTCAGACAAGGATGCGATTCTTGTAAATGATGCACCAGTTCAATCAATTGATTTGTAAAAAAATAGATTTTTCAAAACATTTCTGTTTACCAATACTTATTTAAATATAAATAAAAATTAATTTCATAAGAAACAAAAAAGGTACCATCGTAACCGGTTTCTTGTTAAAACAGGGAATTTCTTAGTTTAAGCAACTTAATAATTTCAATCGTTTTTATAATCATACCAATTATTAAAGAAGACATTTTTTCCTAAAATTCTTTATCACATTAATTTTTTTATAAAATATATTTTAGTTCCCAATGCTTAATGTCTAAGCATTTCAGAAATAACAGTATGACAAGTAATTAATAAGTGAAAAACGATTATTTATTGCCATGTGTATGCCTTCATTCAACCTACTGTGAACAGTTTCATGGTTTTTACCAAAACATATAAAATCAAATGTCTATTTTTTAAGTAGATTCACATATCGATTAAACTATCTACATTTATGCCTAAAAAACTTGAAACATTAATAGATTGATTTTTAGATCGCATCCTTAATTTCAGAATTTTGATTATGCACTTATGATGTTGATATGCTTATAAATAGGTAGTATTTTAGGTATTGAAATTTATATAGGGTTTCAAGTGTTGTTGGTGGTTTTATAACAAAAAAATACATGACTGCTGTTAGCATTACTTACAATGATATCCCGAAAAGGACAAAAAGCTATAAACGAAGGTGTCGTTGGGAAGTATATAAAGAAAGATACTCCTCCAGATTTACCAAGTTAGTACAATAGATTTCGTGTGAGCTAACATGGTATTAATATAAGCAAATAATTTTTTGTTATTTTACATTAGTAATAACGCAACAAAAATTAAAAGATTTCCATTGCAGTTATCAATGTTTGGACAACGGGACATAATAAAAGACCCCGAAGTCAACCTTTCGGCACCAGCGATGGTATCTCACAGAATCATGAAAATAAATTTGGCAAAGCGCAAACTATGAGCGGCCATGCGGGGAAATATACTCCAAGTGAGTCAGTACCAAATTTAGCTCACAGGTATGTAATATCTATAATAAATTGTATGATGTGATAATGCCACAATTTCTGCAATAAAATTGTAAATCTTCTAGATTCGCGAGCTTGTCAACAAGCAGTGAAACAGCCAGTACTTCCAACTACTATAATTCACAGTATCACTTGGACTCAAATGCGGTATATTTTATTGTATTTTGGTATAAACATTTTGATACCATAATCTAATCTATCTACAGTAATCAAATCAGACAAAATTCTTTATGCTCATTCAGAATTTTTGAAAAATATTTAGTATAAAGTAATAAATATAATAGAAAATAATACAAGTAGTCTATATATTGATGTCTATGTCAATATTATAAATCCATTTTCTTATTTGTTATTATTACTATTATCTTCCAGGCTTCACATTCAACTCTTCATGAAATAGAAGATTCTTTTAGTCGTCAGACAAGCTACAGATATTATAGGCAACAACAGCAAGAAGATCCAATATATCAAAATCAACAACAAGTCAGTACAATACTACTAGTTTATGCTTGAAATATAGTTTTAATAATTACTTACACTATAATAAAATCTTATTTCTTACATAGTTATCATAATCTTGTTTATAAGAAATAAGATGATTTATGATTATTATATAAGATATACAATTATCATAGTTATTATACATATACAAGACCACTAGAGCTCGAGTAGTCCAAATATAAATATTGTTAATTACAGTATGTTATAGAATAATGCTTTAAAATATTTTAAAGCATAATTCATGCTACTCAATGCTGCGCCATTACTTTATCAATATAATAGGTTTTGTCATTCATATTCTTATAACATTGCAATTTGTATGCATTAAATGCTAAACCAGAATACTATTTAATTTGAACAATTATGATTTTTATTAAATCATTTATGTCTCTAACTCTGGCGGTATCATATATTGTTAAAAAAATAAAGCAACATTTCAACATAATGACAAGTTAACAGTTGATAGAGCATTCAACTCCTGATCTTCATATGTAATCCCCAGGTGGAACAAATATTTGTATGGTCTATAGTTATTTGTTCCAGGTCTGAGTGTTTGTGCATATGAAATTTGTTTCTGTAAAACATCCACAATACAGTTCCATCAATGTTGTTAATATAACAGGTGCATCTAAAAATACAGTCTAAGAACTCTTTAATGTGAACTATATGAATTTGCTTAGGGTAAGTTATTTACTTAATTTTTCTATTCCAATCAGTTTATAAATATGTTCCAGTTTCAAATAGTTCAGCTATTAAAATTAGCATCTCTGCTATACTATCTTCAATAGTAACATGTCTATAAAACGTTTTTAAATGTAAAAAGAGTTAGAATTCCTAGTATTTTCTGTAACATCTTTGTCTGATTGATTTTATAACAAATTTTTAAAGAGTTACATGGTTAACTGAATAGAGATATTTAAAAACATTACATATCTCTTTTTTTCTTTAGTTTGGTAGTGAAATGAGCGGCAATTAGGTGATAAGATGTTGTAATCTTTTCAAATCAATATGAGTACATGATGTAGATGAGTCTAAATCCTCATAGTGATGTGTTTCATCCTGTCTCATTTCAGAATCACTTCATAGAAATCAAGGCATGCATTTGAGTAAAGATCTTCAATTGTGGCATATTCAGACAATCATGACAATGGCTACAGCCATTTGAGTCTCTCATCTCTTAGCAGTCACTGCCCCATTTTGACAGTACTATGCTTAAAACCAAGTACAGTGTGTGCACTATAAAATGATTCTCATTAGAATTAGAAATGTAATTTTAAATTTTATAATGAGCAGTAAAGTTATAATAAATAAATAATAGGTACAACAACAGAAACAACAGCAGTATGCTTCACGTGAATCCAGTATGCCTCGACTCTCTTCGAACATGAGTCTAACTACAAGATTGCATCCACCATCGCCACACCCCATTCAACTACACAATTGTACTGAAAGTTAGTGTTTGGTTTTTTATATATTACTTAAATTAGAGATGTGATCCACAATCTAACAATCACATAATTTAAAATGAATTAACACGTTCCCGCCGGCGCATTTTTTCATTTGATGCACCACCTGGCGGCGCATAAATCTATGTCGCGCTTCATCTGGCGGCGCGCTAATTTCGCGTGTTCAGGCTTGCACGCGCTTCTTGTTTCTTTAGTAATACATTACTTTGCAAATTGTGTAACTCGTGTTGTTTTTATATCCTGATCAGAGATCTATGCCGGTAAAAATAACAAAACGTGTTCAACAAATTACACAAAAAATAATAAATCAATAAGTTACAAATAAAATAATATTGAATTATTTTATTAATTTTATCGATTTTAAGTTACATTTATAATATTATAAGTTATTGAGCAAAAGTTATATTTGTAATACGTTATTAAATATAACTTTTATTCAAAATAAACGTTTTATATATGTACGTTAAATTATCAGTGTATAATAGCACAATCGAATGCGAAACACCGGTAGTGCAAGACGCTTGATGAGGCGGTCTAGCGCGAGCCACCAGTGGTACACGCCACCCGATGGCATAATCAAGCGCGGGCCACCGGTGGTACACGCCGCCCGATGGCACAATCAAGCGCGAGCCACCGGTGGTACACGCCGGCGTGAACGTGTTAATATCCACACCCTGTGACTAGTATAAATGATTATAATAATTTAGAATACTCTGTTAGTCACAATTATTCAAAGTTAAAAATACCCTATTATAACACCCTGTATTTGACTCTTAG
The DNA here is from genome assembly GCA_036320925.1 of Automeris io. Taxonomy (NCBI): domain Eukaryota; kingdom Metazoa; phylum Arthropoda; class Insecta; order Lepidoptera; family Saturniidae; genus Automeris; species Automeris io. Next base: position 5,071,085 of record JAUDJH010000018.1, read on the forward strand.
CTGTTCTAATATTTCATGGTTATTTAATGGTTCATATTAAATAAGTTATTCATAATAATACTATTCTATAACATTCACCATAACAAAATTTACTTGTATATCAGAAAAATTTTGACTAATAAAATTATCTATAATTGAATTTATATCTTTTATTCTAGCATACACAACAGTTAGTCAGTCATCGCCTATTTATTCAAACTATGTGAACTCATCTGCACTTCCGTATCACAACAAAACCCATGGGAGCACCATCATATCCAATAATCCAGGTGTGTCTCATATTTTTTATAGCTAGTTAAAAATCACTAAATCACTTAAAAAATATACAGATATAGGTCTAATCTGATGTTTACTTAGTTGTTAATATTTAATTATACTTAAATTTCATGTAACAATTAACCTGTAACCTTTAAACGAATGGTGAGAAAGAAAATATTAGCCTAAGTTCAATTTTGTTCTATAATGTATTTTTTTTTTAATATAAATGTACTATTTATATGTAACATATATATGTATGTATATTTGATTGATTTTTTTTTATTGTTATTTATTAGCTTGATTTTTATTTTTGTACTAATTTTTGTGGAAACTTTGCTGGCTTATGTAAAATTTTTTGTGTATATTATTATCATTTATATATTGCTGTATGTTTCCCTTTAAAATAAATAAATAATAAATATTTTTAAGCGTTAGTCGCAAACACTAAGTTACTTTAAGTGTTGTAAATATTCATCTAACAAGGTGGCTATATGTCGCCAGTCGGATTCTAGCGGTCGCGACTCAATAGCCGTAGTTGGCTGCCACTATCCACTGCAACTTTGCAGCGTTCTACAGCACATTCGGATAACCGCAGCAGCTGCAAAGAAATTAAGCAGTAGATTCTCTAGAGCATTGTGTACCACATGTATCAAGATAGTCCAAAAAATGTCACTTGTAATATTAATAAAGCACAATTTACACTGCCTGACCGCAAATAACGCGACCCGGCAGCGTCATTAAGATCCTGAACTTAACACACCGCCTACCAACACCACGCAGTCGCCTACATCCTTACGCCTTTGCATATAAATAGATTTATAGTAGTACGTTGCTGCCTAACAACCGCTGCTGACTTGCGATTGCCGGAATCCGATGAGCATCTTTACATTTTTTAAATAATCTACTTTACATTTAAAGGTTCAGATGAATGCGACTTGCCCCTACCACCGGGTTGGTCCGCAGATCGAACATTGCGTGGTCGACGCTACTATATGGACCATAATACACAGACTACACACTGGACGCATCCACTGGAGAGTGTTCCACAGCCGTGGCAAAGGGTCTCCACGCCACATCATGGTGTTTACTACTTTAAGTAAGACCTCATTTTCCTTAATTTTTTCACAGTGTAATTAATATTCTTTCATGCTTCTAAAATTATCTTAATTAACTACAAAACAAGATTTAGCTTTGTTTTATTAACTATTCAATGTACTTATTAAATAAATAGATTTTTCGTTAAAGTAAATTTTATTCCATGAAGTGTAGGAATGTCAGAAGAAGCAAGAAAGTAGGATTAATTAATAAATAGACAACCAAAAAATAAAATTCTGAAGAAAAATAAAGTAAAAATTAGTAGAGTTCATGAAGAGATTAATGAGCCTTCTTAATATAGAAGTGGTATTTCGTTTTTTCTGCTCGTCGCAATGGGGCTGCTTCGTACGAAGCGGTACGAAGAGATGATCATTTTAAAATAAGACTTCCGATAGCAATATATAAATACAAACATTCATTTTCGGCATATGAATAAATTCATCTTTTGTATTTCAGTGAAATAACACATCAAACAACCTATGCACATCCGTGCTTAGTTGGTGGTTGTTATTTGGTTAGTCCATATGTACCGACTCTGGTTCCGCCTTATTTGTTAGAAGAGATACCACACTGGCTCATTGTTTATTCTAAAGGTATTGAATTCATAGTCTAAATGCTATCTATACTGGTTAATTTTTTCAACTTTTGATCTGTGGTGTTTAATAATAGTGGCCATCTCCTATTTTTACTATTTTACATGGAAATAAAAAAGTAATGACTCGAAGTACCTATATGAATATTATTAATGATTTTCTTTTGTATGGCAATTATGTGCTAGATTAAAATTAATTAGCCTTCTTTGTTCAGCTGATCAAGAGCTCGACCACAAGTTGCGATGGACTATGTTCCGACTGAGCGAATTGGACTGCTACTCTGATATGTTGACACGGCTATATAAACAGGAATTGCAGCTAATTGTGATGAAGTTTGAACGTTATAGGTATGTTATAAAGATTTTTAATCTAATATACATAGAAAAGAATATTTATGATAAAGATATCATTGGTATGCTATCCCTATGTCAGGCATTCCTTTCAGATATTATATACTTTAGTGCTTGTATCCATTTTATATTGTGTTCAAATATTTATCACACTGATTGGTGTTCTCAAAACATGAATATATTATACATATACTTTATGTCGTCAAATAAAATAGGTTTTTATTTGTTTCTTTTCAACACTTAGGCTGAGACTCATAGACGGTATTTCGACTATGCTTAGCAAAGTTCTATAAAAAAAAAATCGGTTTGACAATACACGGAATATATAATAGGAACTTAGTACAGCCATAGTATTCACAGAGCCAAGTCCATGTTGACAAAATCAGTGACTTATCAAATCCTTGGATATTCATAGAAAAATATAAATTATAATGTTTTAGTAAAGTCTAAACAAAGTTGAAATTGCGTCTATAAATCTCAGCCTTAGTATATACTAAGCCTAAGATTTAAAGTATATACTTTAGCTGAAAAAATCTGTAATAGTTGACATAAATTGCATAACGTCATACCTCTAATCCCATATATGGGTATGGATTTAGGAGTTAAAGTTAGAGTTTTTGATACTTGTACCCTGTATTATATTATAATAATAATATATAATCACGCTATATCCCTTTCGTGGAGAGCAGAGATGCATTCATGGCAGTATCCACTTTGCGCTTATATGTCGTGTCCAATATGACCAGTGGCACAGCTGATCGCCGTTCTCAGGGCACTTACACATGACATTTCTATCAGATGACATGCCGTTTTCTTGGCGATGTTGTCCTTTTATCTTAAATTATTATTAAATCTTCGAAATTTTAGTGAAGTCAATGTAAAATATATTTAACACATTTTTAATTCCCGCGGTTTTTACATATTATTTTAAGTGTGCTTATAACTACAGGCTTTAGGTCGATAAGTAAGAGTAAAACATGATCACATCATGGATTTTACACGTCTATAAAATTTTATGATTGCACCAGTTTAGAGTAAATACCAATTGTTTCAGGTCTGCATTGTTGCAAGAAATTGAAAGAAGACGGCATGCAGGTCATGCCTTGACATATCATGCACATTCTAACTATTAGTTTCATATCAAGTTGCCTTATATTGATTGATCTGTGATTTATATGTTAGGTATTTAATGCCGAAGACATAGTATCACTTTGTTTATATGCTTGTTGTAGTTATTGCCTTATATACCAATTTGTGTATACAATTCCTGTTCTATTCATAATTAGAAATTGTAGCGCGCACAGTTAATAATAATGCGCACGGGCAGTGGCGAGGCATACGGCACTCGCCCCTCACCGCGCCAGTCTTAATTTGATGATCGCATGAACGGCCGCGCGCTCCCACGCTCCGCGACCGCGCTCCGAATTTCACGTTAAACTGCACCGCGCGACGCGCGAACGGCACACTGGCGTCCCAACGAGAAACCCGGAGTGCTCGCAGAGCACAAGGAGATGCCCAGGCCCCGGATTACCATGGCTCGGACGATGGAGATGCGTCCGACACGACCGACCGCTGCACGACGGATCGGGTCGCCGCCATGTTGATCTCTATGCAAAAGGCTCAAACAGAGGTATTCGAGAAGATGCTCAAGGCGGTCCTGGATCGCCCGCCGACGTTTTCATCGCCATCGCCTGCACAAGGCATGGACACGTCATTCGTCCTAGGCCAGGGTACGTTTACCCTATGCACCGCACGTTTCAGCGGTGACGCCGACGAATCGGCTGAAGCATTTCTGGATGCAGTGCAAAGTTTTAAGGATTGTGCTAACGTCTCAGATCAGAACGCATTACGTGGATTGTCGATGCTCCTTACGAATGACGCAGCAATTTGGTGGCAAGGGGTCAAGAAAGAAGTTAGTTCGTGGGTAGAAGCGATCACACTTTTACAAAATACCTACGGCGATCGGAAACCACCCCACCGTATTTATATCGAATTGTTTGACCGCCACCAAGGTCAACAGAATACCGACGTATTTGTTGCTAGCTGTCGTGCACTTCTATCGAAGATTCCAGAAGGAGACATCTCCGTCATGGCTCAACTTGACATGGTCTATGGCCTACTTGACAGACGCGTGCGTAAACGTCTCAGAAGAGACCAGTTCAAGACGTTCGACGAGATGCTACGCCTGACACGTTCTATCGAGGAGACGTGTTACGAGAAGGAGGCCGTCCAGGTTCCTGTCCCGGTGTCCCCCCGAGCGACCGCCCGCCGCAGCGAGCAGCGCTCCACACCGAGTCCACCTACGTTCCCCCTCGTCCAGGCTCCGAGTTCTACTCCGTCATCTCGTAAACCCAAAGCACGATGTGTTTATTGTAAACAATTCGGACACACACACAACGAATGTGCAAAACTTTCTACTAGTAGGGATTCTAAGTTTAGTGATAAGTATCGTGATAGTGTAACATCGCAATCATGTATTTGTACAGGTTGTGGAGCGAGGGGAGTTGCACGTTCGCAGTGCAAAACGTGCAACAATTCTGGTATGTCGTTTGCAGCTCTTAATACATTTCACGATCCGTCGGTGAGTAAACATTCTTCTCCTTCATTTCATAATACCGACATAAACACTTATCCATGTTATCGTAAACGTCAAAATGAATTGACAGGTTTTGCATATTATCACAAATGTCAAAATGAACTGACAGGTGCCGCGTGTTGTCATAGACGTGAACAACGTCAATCTCGAATGACATGTTATTGTTTTGGTTGTCGTTCGAGTCTATGTTCGAATCAAACTGCGCGCGAAAATTCAAATAAGTCTGTTCCGTACTTTAACAAATATTCTAAGAATTCTGTTCCAAACTATAATAAATATTTTAAGAAATCGAATTGTGGAAGTGACCGTGCGCCTGATTTTAAGCGCTTTCATAAGACACAGTACAGGAATAGTTCTGACGTGTCTGATTTCTTAAATTGTAGGCTAAACGAACCTACTTCGGTGCATCATTCCTCGCCTGATATGGTGAATGCACCTATTGCTGCCCGTACACCTGCAGGTCGTCAACCTGTGCTGGACTATTTGGACTTACCATCGGTGGTTTCTTCTGCACCTACTCCTGCTGAGGGGGTGACTACTACTGATCAGCCCGGTAAGAAAGTTCCTGTTGTTCCTTTTTCAACCTCTGACATGGGGATGATTACAACTAATAGTCAGTCACACACTAGGCCTATCCTTCGCATACAAGTGCTGGACTTATGGGGTACTGCCTTGATTGACACTGCCGCTAAGTGTTCTGTAGCGGGGCACAAACTTTATAAAATATTCAAAGAGAAAAGGCTTTCTTTTGATTCTAAAGAAGTACACGTGAAGCTTGCTGATGGAATTATCCAATCACGGGAGATTTTTATTTACACTGTCAGTGTCACGCTCCCGATGAATAAGGTTGTACAGGTTAACTTTGTTGTCTTTCCGGAAGCAGACAACAATGACACACTTCTGGGGATTGATTTCCTCCGTGCTACAGGATTGGTTATAGATTTTGCTGCTTCTTCTTGGCATTTTTCAGGAAGCTGTGAAACTTACCCGCTCGAGTATGAGGATGACTTGCAGTGGATCCATCCTGTCGCCGTGTCATCTATGCAGCTACGAGACGACGAAGGTCCCATGCTTACCTGCGAACAACGCCAGCAGCTCACCATGGTTCTCCAGAATCGTGAAGATATCTTCAAGCCAGGAGGAGAACCCACTTCTTTTGCTGAGCACCATATTGATACGGGAGACCACTCACCTATTGCTGTACCACCTTATCGCCTCACTCCTGCCAAGAGGGCTATTATGGAGGCAGAGATTAACAAGATGTTGGAAAGTGGAGTTATTGAGGAATGTGAGTCTGCATGGGCCGCTCCCGCTATCCTCGTTCCTAAGAAAGATGGTACGTACCGCTTTTGTGTTGATTACCGACGGTTAAACGCTATCACCAAGAGTGACACTTATCCTTTACCAGTCATCGATGATCTATTGCATGCCACAAAGAGAGTAGGCTTCATCAGCACTATAGATCTCTGGTCGAGCTATTGGCAGGTGTCTGTCGCGCCTGCTGACAGGGATAAGACCGCGTTCACGTCACCATCAGGAACGTATCGCTTCATACGTATGCCGTTTGGACTGAAGAACGCTCCGGCAACGTTTCAGCGGTTAATCGACCGTTTCCGTTCAAGTTCATCTCTGAAAAACGTTACTCTGTTGGCCTATTTGGACGATTTACTCGTCTTATCTGATGGTTTTGACCAGCACCTCAAGGACCTGGAAGCTGTATTCAACCGTCTACGAGTCTTTGGCTTACATGCCAACCGTGCCAAATGCTCTTTTGCGTGTGAACAAGTGAAATACCTTGGTCACCTTATCACGCCGCAAGGTATCAAGCCTGACCAATCTAAGATTGATGCTATCTTGGAAATGAAAGAGCCTGTCAACTTAAAACATTTAAAATCATTTTTGCAAACAAGTGCTTGGTTTCGAAAATTCGTTCCAGGGTTCTCCGCCATCGCGCAACCCTTGACCAAGCTCACGAGGAAGTCTGCAGCCTGGACTTGGGGTGAAGAGCAGCAACACGCCTTCCTGGAGCTGAAGAAGAGCTTGACATCAGCTCCCGTCCTCGTTCAGCCGGACTACAGCAGAGACTTCGTCATTCGCACTGATGCCAGTAATTACGCTTTGGGAGCCGTTCTCCTACAAGGTGAAGACCATAACGAACATCCCATCGAGTACTCAAGTCGCTTACTCACTTCTGCCGAACGAGGGTACAGCACCACAGAGCGTGAAGCTCTCGCCGTTGTATGGGCCGTGGAGAAGTTTCGCCCATACATTGACGGTCATCCTGTGGTTGTTCGAAGTGACCACCAGCCGCTCAAATGGCTTTTGTCTTTGAAATCGCCTAGCGGCCGGCTCATGCGATGGGCACTCAAACTTCAAGCGTTCGATATTCGTTACGAGTACACACCTGGAAAAGCGAATGTTGTTGCGGATACACTGAGCCGCCCTAACTGTGAAGAGGGTAACCAGGACCAATGTGGTGTCTGCTCAGTGATACTAGATGTACCACAAATAAATCCCACTGAACTTCGGTCTAGTCAACTTGATGATCCAGAAGTAAGTAAGATCATTAATGACCTGGAAAACACTACCGACCCGTTGTCATCGACCCGCTGGCTGGAGCGTGGTTACATCCTGGACCAGGGTGTTCTTTATCGACATGGGCCAGATTCTGATGCTGAAGAGCCTCAGTTAGTGATACCAGCTTCGAAGGTAGGGGCCGTCCTGAAGGAATTCCACGACGCGCCTACAGCTGGTCACCAGGGCATCGACCGTACGTTAGACCGAATTCGTCAACGATACTTCTTCTTCGAGATGCGAAAACGCGTCTCCGAGTATCTCAAGAATTGTATCGACTGCCAGAGATATAAGTACTCCAATCGGAAGCCCGCTGGACTGCTACAAACGCCTGTCTTGAATCAGCGTGGTGAGGTACTTGCAGTCGACTTATTTGGACCGCTGCCAGAGGCGACCTCTGGTGAGAAATGGGTCCTTCTCGTCGAGGACACTGCCACTCGATGGGTGGATTTATATGCGCTTCAGGACGCTACTGCTGAAGCGTGCGCAAGGATCCTGTCAGAAGAATACTTCCTGCGCTATGGCTTTCCTCGACGAGTAATTTCAGACAACGGTGTGCAATTTATTTCGGCAGCCATGCAGTTATGCATGTACCTGTTTGGCATTAAGCAGAATTTAATCCCGCTCTATCATCCAGAAGCGAATCCTGCCGAGAGAAAGAACAGGGATCTTAAGACCCAGCTGTCCATCCTTGTCAAGAACGAACATCGCTCCTGGCCGGCATTCCTGCCTCAGATTCGTTTTTCTCTCAATAGTGCCACTTGCTCCACCACCGGTCTGACGCCATCCTATATGACTTTCGGACGCGAGTTGCGTACTCCTTTCGATGCCAATCATGATCTTCGGGCCATTTTGAAGAAAGAAGCCTACATACCTCAGGTAACGCCTTACCTCGACAGGTTTGTTTCCTCATTGCAGGAGATTCGGGAACGCGTTGAGAAGCAGCAGGACCTTCGGAAAGGGTATGCTGACGCTTCCCGTCGTTCGTCGCCTGTCTACAAGGTTGGTGATTCTGTTCTGGTGACAACTCACGCCTTGAGCAACGCTCCAAGAGGACACACACGTAAGTTCATGCCGTTGAGAGACGGCCCTTATTTTATTAAGCGTGTTCTCGGCCCTACCACCGATGAAATCGCTGATGGTCAGGGCCAGGCGTTCGGTCACTTCCACGCATCAGACCTTTCTGCGTTTGTAGGTGCGCAAGCCGCTCTTCAGCCCGTTCGACCAAGACGTCAACGAGGCAGGCCTCGTAAGGTGCATCTTGCTTAAGTGCGCTTACGTCTTTCGGAAGTTTGTCAATTCATCTCCGAGTCGGACTAGATTGTGAATTGAAGGAGGAGAGTGTAGCGCGCACAGTTAATAATAATGCGCACGGGCAGTGGCGAGGCATACGGCACTCGCCCCTCACCGCGCCAGTCTTAATTTGATGATCGCATGAACGGCCGCGCGCTCCCACGCTCCGCGACCGCGCTCCGAATTTCACGTTAAACTGCACCGCGCGACGCGCGAACGGCACAAAATTATTTTATTTATGATAGTTATAGTGTAACGTTTTTTTTGCAATCTTTACCAGTGAGATATTAAGAAAACAGAAGGATAAGCTTATATTAACAAAATGGGAAGAAAGAGCTTTAATTATTGATATCAGGCCATTCGCAAGACAAAAAACTAGATTAATAAAAACTCGGTTATCAAGTTGACTTGATAACAATCTAAATTAAATCTTATTATGTTACTTGCATTAAAGTTTGGACATAAGTTCTAGAAACTTAACTTAAAATTCAGTTAATTTCTCATTTGATCTTTACCAAAGATGATAAATCTAACTGAAATAATTCCGAACAATGCTTAGAAGCTTATCTTTATAAAAATATTCATGTATATTAATAATTTAAACCACTTTAAGTAATGAGGCAATCCTTACAAATATGGAGAAAATTATTTTACCTAATTGTACTAATTCTATATTTTATATTAAATGTAAACATGGACCTTGCGTTTGGAATGCGTCTGTTTTATAAATAAGTTAAAATATTTTTTATTGTATCTGACTCACATTCCAGAAGGATAAATTGGGCTCAAAAAATGTTTTATATATATATATATATATTATTTAAGATTTCCTTTAAATCTGTAATTATAAACAGCGAATAGTGTTTTACAAGAACAACAAAAAAAAATTGTGGAATCCGAACATATTTTTCACAAAAACAATTTGTTTAATTGTTAGTGCCTGTTGCACTTGTTTCTTGTAATTGCGAGTACTAAAAACATTGTTTCGCATACATTATGTTTATACAGGCATTGTGTATGCACAACAAAATTTTTGTCGATGGAAAACATCTACACATTTTAGTGGTAACAACTCAAATATAGCTAAATCGTTTTTAATAAAAAATTATGTCTTAAATAATAAATTGAGTACATTTGTTTAGATAGGTGCTTTTTTATATTTTTAAGTTAAAACAAGGAATAAAGCAGATTTAAAACATTGTCATAGAAAAATGTTTTGTAAAAATATTTTGTATCGGCGTTTTCCGTACCGGCGAGTGTACGAAACACGTGTACCGGATTTAATATTTCATCGTTACTTTCTTTTTTATGAAAAGCTATGGCATATGACAAAATGATCTGTCTTTGGTAAAGGGTATTATTTATTTGTAACATGTTCAGTGAGAGTACAAGAACTTATTATCTATGGACGGAATTTAAGAAAATAAAGGTGCTAATAAAATTTAATATATTACAAAATCTCTTGAGTTATTCATGCGAATGATAAACATTCGATTTTTTTGACAGGACATACTTCGTGAGATCATAATATTTGTTAATAAAAGTGGCATGTCCACAATGCAGCACAACAAGGTGCCAGAAGCATTATCCCATAATATGCTCTATTACAAATCAGTAATTTTGCTTGCTACTGGTTGCTGCAGTGTGGTGCTTTGTCGACATGCTATCTTAATAATTTCCTTATTTAAGCAATAAAGTATTTATTTTTAAACATTTCTTTTAATAACAAAATTCTTTTGTTTTGATCAGTTTTATAATTAAGGATTGGATCAACTAACAACTGCTGTCACAACTTTATTTCTTGTATAGTGTCTATTATGCCCAACTGGACACAATAGGCCAGAGCATTGTTTACAATTCATGTATGCAAATGGACTTGTTTCCCAAAGGTCATTGTTCTTAGACTGCACTACACTTACCATTAGGTGTGTGAAGTCACTTTATAATAATACCATAAAAACAGTACAGTTAACATTAATAAGTAAATATAAATTAATACTCCAGTTTAAGTTAGATTAATTTTTTTTTTCAGATATGCATGAACCTTGTGATTTAGGTAAAAGGATACGAGAAATAAAAACAAAAAATATTTTATACACTTTCAAACATTCTATAATAAATAAATAATATTAATTTTAGTAAGAGTACATAATCTAGGAGCTTTTAACTAATCTATATGACTATCTATACAATAATAAACATGCAATGTATGTACATTATCATTATTATTGCAATAATTGGGAAATGTTCTTAAAAAATAACTGCATGCCATTATAACTAATATGATAAGTTATTAAAAAATGGCCAGGGCTTGCCCAAAAATTGTCTCTAAAATAATATTTCTGATTAATGTTTGTCTGATACTTTCAAATGCAGTTTTTACTAAATTCATTAATTTCATGTGCTGGATGGTTATTTAGATGGAAAGATGAAGAAACCAAACTTATGACCAATCTGTCAACAATGTTGATTCTGCATTAATCTTTGAGATCCTCATCATTTGTGGTTTGTGATTTTTTTTTATATTCCCCTTCAATAATGTCATATTCATCCACTTTTTGAAATCCAGATATTCTTATAACTTTTGCATTTTTTATACCTAGAGTGTTAGCCCAAGCTAAACCTGTAAAAATATGTTAAATAAATAAATAGTAGTATAGTTAAGTGTTTAGCTTGCTAAAACTTCAGATACAGTAAGTAGTACCATGATAGAAAATTGCAATAATGTATGTGATTTTGAAAGTTTCAACACTACCTTGTTCATTTTATTAACTCCCTTATGACAGTGTTCCTTGAAGATAAATTAGCATGTTTTACATAAATAACAAAAATAAATAGTAAACAAACAAGGTACTAAATAAACACATCAACAATAAATAGAATTAAAATAACAATTATTTGACAAATAAAACAAAGATTTTTTTGCAGTAATATTGTTCCTAAACAATTTAAACAACAAAATAAATTAGTATTTACTATCATAGCACAGTTACTTTTAATGGCCAATTTTTTACTTTATATCAGATAAAATAGTTTTAACTCTGTAAATGTCAAATAAAAGCATGATGTATCAATGAATCATGGTCTCTGTTACTTTTTTTATCTTTAGTTAAATATTTTTTGTATTTTAAACATGATTAGTATTCACAATAGAACCAACTGCAATAAATATACACCTATATTTTACATTAGCTTTTGCTTGCAGTTTTGCTAGCTTTAAGAAGTATTAATTAGGTATAGTTTTACTATTAATTAGGTATAGTTTTTGTGGTTTTACTTTTGTTTAGCGTGTGTACAAAATTAGGGCATAATCTGTCATTAGGCGCTAAAACTATCAAGCTATTATATTATAGTAAAAATCTGAAAAGATTTATACAAACTTTCATCCCTTATTTTATCCCCTTAGGGGTGGAATTAAAACTCAAGGCTGCATTAGAGTTGAACTGCGTTTTGGAGCGTTAACACACTAGTGACAGTTGACAGAACTATCCTATGGTGCCAATGTCTTGAAATGAAACTAGTGTGTATATCTCAGTTGTTCTGAGTGGCGGCTTCCAAGACCGCGGGAATTTCATCATCGGGATGTTTTGACGATAATGTCGGACGACGGAGAAAAGTGTGTATGCATATATATAATGTATCTAAAGATTCATTTCACAGCTTATGAAATGTTATTATTCCTGTATAATTCCTTAATTAATATTAGCATTTGAATATACACTATAAACAAATTACCTGGCGGTATAGCACGCTCTTCGTCAGTTTTAAGCCCATGGTAATGTGCCCAATCTGCTTTTCCTTGATAAATACTATATACCATAAAACCAAAAGCATTCCAAGCAAATAATCCATAAGCTATGGATAGACGGCGTTTCCACAGCAATGCTTTATCTTCAGGAATAGGCTTTGTTCGTTTACGCACAAATCTATGCCACCATTTGTAAATCATTATTTATAAACTTTAGCAAAAAACGAGAGCACTTTATATAGTTATTTCCTATTGGACATATTCACAGACTAATATTTACTTTTTAGATTATGTTAGTAGTGGGCGATATATATCGACATATCAAAAAATATCGATACATGTACTCATTATATCGCTTCAATCCGATATAATCGTATCATCTAGTATCGATCGTAATATCGATATATTTCATCCGATATACCAAATATCGTGTCACATTCAATTTTTTTCTTTATATCTACTTATTCCTTTAAATCTGCAATATTGTCAATTTGAGTAAAAATACAACGAAAAACCCCGGATTATTGAAAACTAGCCTTTGCAATAGCGTAACGCAGACATAAGATACTCTCCGCGAGGGCAGCACTAGTAGCAAAACTTTTATAATCCATGGCGGGGCAGTATTGGGACTATCCTAACACACCTTTTCTATTTTTCTTAAAATAAAAAAAAATCTGTGGAGTATATGGTTACTTGTTTTGGCTAGCCCTGTTCCATCTGAACGACTTTTCTCAAAAGCCGCACAGGTTCTTACACAGCAGAGAAGCAGATTGCAAGCCAAAAGGGCAAATAAAATTTTGTTTTTGCAAGGTTTAGAGGCAAAGTACTGGGATTTATAAATCTTTCATATTGGTATAGCAGAAAAGAAAAAGCTGCAATTCATTCTGCGCAGATGCTAAACATTGCTTTTGAGTCGAATGGCCTTGGATTCACTTTCGTATGATTTATAAATAAAGTTGATTTGTTTCTTCCCTCTAAAGTAGTTTTACTCATAATTAACCTGATCTCTATTTAATATTATGGACTAGTCAAATACAAGTAATGACTTACGATATTTTAAAAATATCGATATATTTGTTCAATATATCGCAAAGTATCGATATAACATTACGATATATTATATCGAAAAAAATATCGACTTTTTTTTACATGAACATCCCTAGGTTATATTTAACTAGAGAGGCAATAAATACTAACAATATTTGATTACATTGATTTATTCATATTGTGGTTTAAAATATCAATATTGATATTAGGTTATATAAATAAACGATTTAATAATGGATAATGGAAACAAAAATATCGTAAATATTAATTTTACATTTATCTGTACTAATATTCAAATTCAAATTACGCAACATCTATAGACCTAAGCTATAGATATAGAATACATGAAATGTGCCAGCGACTTCTTTCGCGTGGAAGTAGTACTTTTGTTATGACAAAAGCTCTTTCATGCTGAAATATAAGCATGGCGTTGATATCATTTCCCAAATATAATCCCTCTTAAATTGCTTAACATTTAGTTTGTCTATATTTAGGTGACTGGACAACAGACTTATTTACAAGTCTGTTGATTGAATTGTAAAATGTCAAGTTATATAAAATTTTGGATCATTGAATTTAATACCCCTTTAAAAAAAGTTCATTTATATTACTAAAACATATTTGTATTAAAAATTGTTTTTTTTTTGTTGTAATATTAAGTTACAGTATTCATATTGATATTAACATAACGTCGATTTGTTTGTTGTCTTTCTAATAACGCTCATCTCTACCTTAAACGACTTTGACAGTGAAAAAAAACTGATACTTCTAGGAGGCATAGGTCAAATCTCATACGGCTATATGGTTGTTATTTTATTAAATTTTATAAATGAATAATTATTTTTTACATTTGTAAAAATGTAAAAAAATCTTTGTCGTCATATTTACTAAAGAAGTCTGGTCTTTTGCGATGTTTTCGCGGTCTAGACAAAAAACTACGATTGGTTAATAAATCTAAAGTTTCAATACTATCAATATTATATATAAAATCACCTAATACTCCTTCCATTTTAAACGTCACTTTGTTAGGGGTTAGTTAAAGAATGAACAATCGATCCCGTAACTTATAAGGGATACCTAAGCGATTAGGTGTCACCTAAACGTTGGTGAAAACAAAATGATCACTAAGGGCCACCTAAAATGTCTTAAGTGGCTCTTAAAATTTAGGGAACGTTGGTGAAAACGGGCATCAGTCTTTTTCTAATGACGATATTAGGTTTACACCGTGAATCGCGGTAATAATTCACGGCTCGCACTATGAACTTCTTATCATGAACTTTGTATAAGGTCTACGCGTGATCTAAACTCTTAAGCGTGAGTTTCTTAGCAAAGCGGGGCCTACGCTGCAGAAGCATAGGAAGCGGTGTTCCCATTCCAAGTTTTTATATGTCGTTAAGTATCTCTATCTCTTATACATTTAGATATTGCCCCCTGACTCATTTTAACTGCCTTTTGAGTCTCCATTACATGACGCATGGTATACAGAAATTTACGTCAAACTTATTTTGTTACTTCGCATGAAATCGGTGTATTCCTTACTTGCAAAAGGTGGATATTTATCAGACACTGCGAATATCGGCAGGTCAAAACGTGTAAACTTCTTACGTAAAACTGTAATGGCAATATTTACCGGCCGTTGTCTTTGGCATGTGATATAACTCTATTCCTTTTGCCGTAGCATCAATTATTACAAGAAAATTTTTACCTTGACGTGGTCAGAGAAAATAAACGTACAGCTGAGATGACGGTTGCAGCAGGTACGGCAAGAGCAGAAGTGGAGCGTGCGGTAGTGCCGGACTCTCAACAACACATGTCGCGCAGTCCCGGCACGTGCGGTCTGTATCCACGTCGATACCGGGCCACGATCCCTAAATGTCCTATGTGAAATTCTTTCAGGATCAATGGTCTTAAAGGCTCAGGTATAATTACCCATACAATATACTCAGCGTCTGTAGAGTTGTCTATAGAGTTCATTACGATGATCGAATTGTGGTGTTATTTTGTCGACTTTACAATAACCAGGCCAATCCGCTTGTAAATGTAAATTAGGGATGTAACGGAGGCAGTTTTATCGGAACCGAAGTCGGAGTCGGAGTTTTTAAATTTGATTTATCGGAGTCGGAGTCGGAATCGAAGTCGGAGGCAATGTCAGTCACAAGTGACGGCAGAATAAAATACTTTTATTAAGGGACAAATAAAAACATTATTCAGTGAACCTTTTTAATTAGAAAGTGATAAATTTATAAATACACAGACAATACAAAATGCCGTTTCTTATTAACATTTTCATAGTACTGTGAGAAAGCGATTACCTGAGCTACTGGTCACGTAGTCTACGACATTTAAGCGCAAAGTGGATAAAACCACTATTGTATGTCTGCTCACATAGGGTGATAGCGTGAAGATATGTTATTTATTATATCTTAAATTTGATCCCATTTTAATATGGTGCAGGATTGATACATGTCTTCGAAAGTATAAGCCAGAACTTTTCAATTGACAACAGCATAATCCATTTCCCTCTACATCTCCCTCGTGTGTAGACAGTAGAGTCCGACCGAAACTGGTTTTCCGGCCGGAACCGAAACCGAAACCGAATATTCGGCCGTGGCTTCAGTTTCGGCCGAAACCGAAACTCACGTGGTCAAGTATAAAAGTCAACGTGGTCAAGTAAAAAATGAAACAAAAACTTACATGTAATCAGTTCCATCAAAACATAACCTCTAAAGAATGTTTACGTCGGGTGATAACGCACTGACTAAGTTGTGTTGCTATAGAACAATGCGAATTTACGCTCGCACATTGCCCGGCGTGGGGCAGCGAGCGGCGGGACCTGGTCCAAAGGATCGGACACGACCTCTCCCTGCCAGCAGTGGTGTCGGCCATGCTGGCAGGATATGACAACTGGAGGGCCGTGGTCTCCTTCTGTGAAGACGTCATGTCCCAGAAGGAGGCCGCAGAGCGAGAGCGGCAGAAGGCCGCTCGAAGAAGACACCGGGGTGCCGGCAACCGCCCCGGCACATCAGTACCAGCCGATCGGTCGATCCACGACCGGTTGGCTGATGCCTTTGGGGTCGCGGCCGCTCAGGGTGGGGGCCCTGAACGACTGGTTAGCGACCCTCGAGATGTAGGCAGAGCATTGTGACGTGCTCTGCCTAAATACAATGAGCAGTCTCAGGGAAGATATCTTCCTCCGAGCTTGTGCCCAGCGGGCGCGGCGCGACGGGGCTGTGGCGAATTGATTACAGGTCCCGTGGTCCCCGTCAATGCGCAAAAGAAGTCACCTTGGGGTTTTTAGTCGGTACAAGTCCGAAACACCTCGGTTTTGCGCAACCCCCCAGTGCGACCGAAACGGTCCCATGAGGATTTTCCCCAAGTAAAAAAAAAAAAAGAAAAAAAGAACAATGCGAATTAGATCCGTCAACTGTCGTCTAAACGACGCAGTTACACTCCGACGCAGCCTTGAGTTTCTTTCGGCGTTTCTTCTCAAGGTAGTCGCTTCCGAAACGCTAATAGATCACCGTTAGGTTACGTATTTTTGGCTGGCGGTCCAAGTCGAGGTTCGTACCCACAGGGGTGCCCTTGCATTGCCACCCAACCCTTAAATTGCCGGCTGAGCACCCTCAGTGTTCGCCCACCCGCCCGGTTAAGTTGTGAAGACCTTTCCGGGTCAATAAACACGCATAAATTCGAAAAAAAAAGCAATGCGTACGGCGCACGAAACCCGAACAGGGCCGCCAGCGTCCGCCAAAGCGTTGCCGCGAGAAACGAAGTTAGGCAAGCATGTACGACAACTACCGAAATCAGTTTCGGTTTCGGCAAAAGTTTCGGCCAATTTTGGCCGAAACCGAAACTGCCGCCGATACTTGATTTTTGGCCGAAACTCGGCCGAAACCGAAACCGAAACCGAACTTTCGGTCGGACACTAGTAGACAGATGTTGAGAATCGAGACTGTTTCCAAGCGTATATCAGGTTTTTTTTTTTGATAGCCCGGGGGATATTGTTGACGGACCTCAGGGAGCTTTTTGGTTGTCGGACTTGCACCGACTAAAACCCCCGGGGTCACACAGCGCTCTCGCCTGGATAAGTTGGGCGGCACGCTCCCTCAAGCGCGTCGCCGGCGTATATCAAGTTGTGTCAACACAACCCAACACAACCCAACACAACACAACCCAACACAACACAACACAACACAACACAACACAACACAACACAACACAACACAACCCAACACAACACAACACAACACAACACAACACAACACAACACAACACAACACAACACAACACAACACAACACAACCTAACTTGGGCAAATAAAAGCTGTTGTCCATAAAGTGTTGGATATATCAGAAGCCGTTATCCTCCAGTGAACATTGTCCAGTGAACAAATTAAATCAAATTTGCTGCAGGGTTGTTTTTGTGTTCATTTCTATTTTACTTAATTTAATGTAAATGTAAAATAAAAAAACCTTTTAGTAATAAATTTAAATGTACATTTAGTTTTAAATTTAATAATTTAATCATAATTTTTTAAACTACATTTTAAAAAAATGTCTTCTACAAATTAAGTAGCACTGATTGTTTGATTAATTGATATTATGTTTCAACAACATATAAAGTAAAATCAAATGAATTGACTGCAACAGTGGTGGTGACCTCCGATGAATACCTCCGATTAAAAAGTTTCGGAACCGAAGTCGGAACCGAAGGTGTAATAACGATCGGAAGTTCCGACTTATCGGAGTCGGAGTCGAAGCTCCGTAACATCCCTGATGTAAATTTCTTTTAATATTCTATCGCTGTTTAATAATAATAATAATCTCTATTAAGTAACAATGACCCAATTTGTTAGTAAACTCTTAAAATTACGTATTATTATGCCTAATTACAAGGTTGTATGGCGATAAATACAATTATTTATATAAGGGCAGTCTAGCCTGCCGGCTATCATGGCCAGTACGGTGTTGCGGCTGGGCCGCTTTCTGCTCAGCAATGACGCGCACCGCTTGCGCAGAGTTGCGAAGAAACAATCGGTGCGCGCCTCAGCGAACACGGCCGAGGCACTGCAGAAGCGTGGCAGCCGCAATAACGTCCGGAATGCATTATTATATTGAACGCGCAGGGCACTGTACGCCCTTTGAGTATAGTTCTCCCACAAGCTACACGTGTAAAAAGATGTACAGTATGCCTTAAAAAGCGTTAGTTTTACTATTTTGGAGCAACGTGTAAACCTATGAGCCAACATGTTTGCTCTGACAGACAGTGCCCTGCGCTCACGTTCAATATCACCCTGCGCTCACGTTCAATATCAACATCCTCTTTAAGGCTTTCGGTAACCAAGTGACCTAAGTATTTAAACTGCTTAACTCTGTTTAGTTCAGCTCCATATAAGGTAATAGGAGGTACATTCAAAGGACACTTGGTACCAGCTTTAAACACCATGTACTCGTTTTTTTTAACATTCTAGACCAATTCATGACCGGAAGCATAGCCTCCACAAATGCATAGAAGCTGCCTTATCCCACAAACCGACGCGCTGAGCAGCACCATGCCGTCTGCGTAACTAAAATTAATTAAGCAAACATCATCAATATAACAGCCGACATGTCGACTACTAAGCGCGACGATCAGCGCATTAATATATAAATTAAACAATTTCGGAGCTCAAACCGCCTTGCCTAACCCCACATTGTAATCTATAAGGTTGAGACATCGCTCCTGCCCACCGAATATTATTGATTTTTATACCAAAACTTAAATATATTACAAAGTTCTACTGCTAAATTCATCTCACGTAAATTACCCCACAAGATATCATAATTTACGAGATCAAATGCTTTAGATAAGTCTAGGAAACAAGCATAAACACGAGTCCCCCTAGTGGTATAATATCTGACACTTTGCTTCAAACACAATATTGCACTTTCAGTTGATAACTGTGGTCTAAAACCAAAAAGATTGTCATGCAATTCGACATAGTCATCAAGATGTTTATTGAGCACACCATCAAGTACTTTCGCAACTATAGTAGCTAGTGATATTGGCCTATAATTTGCTTTACCTGAAATATCACCCGTTTTATTTTTAACTATAGGTACTACAACAGTTCTCATTAATTCCAACGGCAAATATGAGTGACTCAAGCAGAGTGAATAAAACAACGCCAAAACACGATAAATAGGAGGCCCAGCACATTGAAGACGCTCGATACTGAGACCATCGTGACCTGGCTACTTACCCCTAGTCATTTGCTTAATAACTTGAGCTACCTCTTTGGCTGTACATCGGGTATTCACTACCGTGTCCTGTATCCCAATGTCAAGTTCCGAATACGACAAGCCAAGAGGAGACTCAACAAAAAAGTAACTCTTGAATAACTCTGCTATACTACCAGCATCAACAACCCCGCCCACGCTCACAGGAACACAAGGTATACTATTGAATTTATTTGTGTTCTTCCAAAATTTACAAAAACCTTTATTCACATGAATAATCATGTGATGAGATGCAAGAATATTCATCCTAATTTGCTCTCGATGACTCTGTGTCCACTTTAAATGTGATTTAAAAAAATTCTACTCTGTTTCATGTTATTATACTCAATCCCAACAGATGGCTTCCCATACCACATCCGTTGTTTAAAATCCTGTCTGGCCTTCCTGTGTGTGTTTAGTTGTATCGCTATATTGTTGTACCATTTCCCACGAAATTGGAAGTTTTGGTTAAACATATATAGGTTGCCATAATTTTATCTTTATTATTGCTTTCTAGAGGCATCCGTGATAAAGCGTCGCCTAAATTCTTTTCACCGGGATAAGTTCTAGAACAAAATCATATCTTGCTAATATGACCGACCAGCGGTGCATTCTGCTTGCACCGATTACTGGGAATCCCACTTTATCCCCAAATATATTTAGTTATGTTGTCATTCGTTATCGTTACCTAAGGTTTATAATCCATTCTTAAGGTAAAGCGCCGACCATATAGATTTTGGTAAAGTTTTCTTTCACCATAGATTATAGCCAAAGCTTCCTTCTCGATCTGTGAGTAGGCTTTCTCCGCTGCGCTCAGTGCGTACGAGGAAAATGCAATGGTGAGATACAAGATGCCCACGCCGACGCAGCTCGCATCCGTAGTCAATGTTAAGAGCAATTCAGTTAAGTAGTGAGTCAGTACCTGATTAGAAATTAACAATTGTTTTATTTGAATAAGCGTTCGACGTAAGCGTATGGTTAATATTCCATTCAAACTTGACTTCTTGCTTTAATAAATTATATAGCGGATCCATAATCATACTCAAATTGCGGCCAAATTTGCAGTAATACATTACCATTCCAATTAATGAACATAATTCCAATATATTTTTGAGCTCCAGTATCTCGCTAACAGTCTTAATCTTTTCCGGAGATATATAATAACCTCCTCTGATGATAACAATTCTCAAATATGCGACGGAGTCTGCAAAAAATACTCACTTATCTTTTTATATTTTTAAGGCATATTATATCCCGGATTTAACAAAAATGTCTTGAGTTTTCATATAAAATGCGAAAAAACTTTTTCTCTAACTTAGAGATCACGTGTGATCTCTCTCTCTCAGCACCTCTTTTTTACTTTATTTTTTCAAGATCTAAACCATGGTGGCTTGTGTTGTTTTTGTTGGCAATACTAATGGCATTTTGCATTATTTAGAATGCCAGCCTGCTGCTCACTTTGGAATAAAAGTAGGTATAAGTATTATAATCACAAGATTCAGGAATAAATAAAGTCCTAGTAGATTCTCTACTATTGTGGTATAAGTATTAAAACCGTCGAGAGAGAAAAATAATGATTGTGACTTAGGGTTTTAATTAAAATATTATCGGTGTTTTCTAAAACCTCCTTTTTCATAATCTCTGGGCTGACATGGCATGCCACAATCATCAAAGAAACATATTAATCATATTCTTTTATTCATCCATCACAAAATATACCTCATTTTCTTCTAGTATGATATAATTGCTGAGTTGTTTCGATTTCTTGTACAAAATATTGTAAACATACAAACAACTATTATTCGAACACCGATTTCAAATACTAAAGATAATAGGTATATATCGTATATATGAAATATGCTTTCATCTAAAAGAGTCAGTCGTGGGACCTCTTTTTCATACTTTATTTATTCCTTGTAAGTATTTACCTAGCATTCAATAACACCAGTGCTGTAATAAGGTGAAAGACTGACAAATCTTATCCATCATGGAGCATCATTTGTAAAACGTTAGAATTGTACGTCGTAACCAGGGGTTTCCTGGAATAAAAATATATATTTTGGAATAGTAAAAATGAAGTATCGAATACAACGAGGAAGTGAGTCGACGGCAGTTCTGTTCACTCCTCTTCAGGAATAGAGAGAGAAAGAAAGGACTTAGCTATGAGGGCCGACGCATCCAGGGGAACGACGGTATTCTTATGCTGCTGCTGGACGTCTCGCATCCTCTGCCTTCATTAAAGGTGGTTGCCGGCCGTGGAGCTTACTGAGCAGTAGTTCGTCTGGGGTCCTGAGGTCTACGCCGAGCAGCGTCTCGGCTAATAATCGAAAAGGAAAAACCCGAAACACGTTAGGGACAGAAAGTGAAGTTCGCAGGACCTGGTAAGGATTTGATTCGGGACTTAATGAAGGCTCGCCTCGTGCCGTGAACGTTCCGCACTGATCATTACAGAAGATGAAACAGATCTTAAAGAAAAAAAAAATCCCCTGCGATCTACACCTATGGGTTGGCAAGAACAATTATGTCGTACTTACAATATTAGATACAGTAATGAAGGTGTTACGACAATACCGTTAAACAATACCATTACAATTTAAAATTGTACATTATTTAACAGTTTAGATGACTTGAGTAATGTCTGAACAATTACCCTTTATCCGGGTTTTTAAATAGTACAGCCTATACGTGACTCAGGCGACGTTTACTAGCTCGAAAGCAACAAATGTCTCTGCTCGAGTTAAATTGTAAAAGGCGGGTGATCGCCATCGTGGGCCATCTACTACCTCGCGAAAAAATCATTATGCACCTTGCGTAGAGAGAGCTGCCTCGCGAATGAATGCAAACCAAATTACCGTTCGCAACGTGGGTAGTGATACCATGACCAAGTTCCTATCGCTAGTTGGGTGACTTGTGTTAATGGGTGGCATTACATGTAAATAATACTACACCTAAACATATCTATGGTGATATCGCAGCGTGCATGTTACCATGCTGCAACGTATATTTTGGCGATGAGACGTAGGAAGTAACTCGCTCAATATCAGTTCATGAGCATGACCCTAATTCTTATAGTAATAGTTTACAGTTAATGCTGACTAGTTTTTACCACTGGATTAATTATTACCTCTGCGAACCTAATCTATCTATTATATTATAATACTGTTGTTATTTTTTCATAGGTGCATATTACTGTAATCTATGTATATAATTGAAAAGTGAATATTGAATATCATTTTCTGTGACCATAAACCAAGGTCGCAGTTTACTTAGTTGGCATTGTAATACAACACATCGTTTTGCAGACTGAAACTTGAAAGCCGTACCACTCTGATCCAGGCACAAATACTCATTGTTACGTTTCGCTATGCCGGTATATCTAGATAGCTAGCCGGTATATATTAGATACGCGTACACTATATTAAGCTTTTGTCCTAATAGTTTATTTATCTTTATGTTACTGATTATCGTAAAATTTAAACGAGGCATAATCTGTACGCTAATTGTTCTATTTATTATTACATGCTGACCTGGCGAGCTTTCAATCACTTAATAGTCATTAAAGTCGTGTTAGCTTTCAGCTAAACCTACTTCTTCTCGCCCACTGCCTCTCTCGCCCATATCGTGGTCAATTACATACAAATTATATACCTATACCTTCTTTATAAATAGTTTAATAGGTGAAAACTACATGAAAATCCGTTTAGTAGTTTTGGAGTTCATTGCAAACAGACAAATAGACGCAACGGTTTTTTTATATGGGAGAGGAAGGCGAGTGAGATGGAGTGATAGTAGAAGGAGAAATGGGAATGGGTATTAGAAGGGTTGTAGTAGAATAGGTTAGTAGGAAAGTAGATTTAACTAAAAATTAACCCGACATTTATTGACTGTTAGGCCTTATTAAGTTAGCCGGGGCAGCTAGTTATTCATAAACGATATCAAATGAATAAACTTTGACCCCTTCGAACCAGATATTGTAAGGAAGAACTCGAAACTTAAATAGAGTCTGACTATAATTAGTATATACTATTAGACTATATTTTGGTTAAGTTGAAAATAAAGTGGACTAGAAAATTGTCGGAATAATATTCCAAAATGGGAAAGAATACAAAGGAAATAAATTAATAGAATTTTGAAAATGATGCATTTGATTCTTTACCTAAGAAATAACAGATACTAATGGAAATATTTAAATGAGGAATATCTACAATGACAAATATAATTCATACTAAAAGACACCTGTAAATTATAAAACACTAATACTGAAGTACTATTATATATTCTGTATATCAGTGAATAGCCTATAATTAAGTATTGTATATGGGATATTTTAGAATCTGAACAAAATAAATGCTTATTCATAAACATCTATAAAGAATAATCTAATAGCTACTAAAAAGTAGCAGATGTATATTAAATTATATATCACTTAATAAAAAATGAATACTCTGAACGTACACCATAAAAGGCTCGTTTCACATCGGCAATAACTAACAAGTTATGCCAAATCACAAAACTTCGCGGGGACCTTCAGTAAGGTCGGCACAGCATTGCTTTGTTTGCCACGGTCGCATCACGTCACAGATAAATCCATATTTTAAATTTTATTATGAAGAAGACAAGTAAAAAGTATTAAAAATATTTAATCCATCAGCTTACCTATTATACTAAATTAAAATACCTATTATACCTATGCATTGTTGCAGAGTAAGATCAGAACGTGTTAATGCTCTCAGAAAGCGATATGATGATGTTCTTGAAGAAGATAAGAAACGAAAAGATCGTAATAGTTATATTTTAGAGAAACTTGACAAAATGAGACTTAGTTCAACAGTTGCCCAACTGACAGATAAGGTAAGTAGGTATTAGTACTCAAATACTGTTTGTAAAATAAAATTATTAAAATAGACAAAGCGCTGCTTCCCAGGACACGCTCTCCTTCAAGCTAACCCAGCTACTCACAGGTCATGGAAGTTTTGGCCAACACCTGTGGCAGGTAGCCAGAAAAGAGCCGAGAACGAAGTGCCAGGAGTGTGGGAATTCTTAAGATTCGGCGCAGCACACTTAAAAAGAGTACCGATTCTGGTCTATAGAACGTTTCATCCACAAGAATGTGATTGGCAATGATCTCTTGCTGCCAGTAGTGATTAAGGCCATGGTTGCCAGCGAGAGATCCTGAACGAGTTTTATTTTTCTGTGAAGAAGTAATAAAGCAGATGGAAGCCGCCGAAATAGACAAGTAGAAAACAACCACTCTCAAGATTCCCTAGCCTAGATACCGTCGCAGGAGGGATGTTTTCGCAATATATCCCTCCGTGACATTGATCAGGCAGTAGACCTGAGGGAGTGTGCTTACCGGATGAGGCGGAGGCGGTGCGTATTTGCCATGCCCATCGATTGATAAAGGGCTTGTGGGGTGGGCTCTTTACACCTTGAGGGATGGACTCTTTACAACCACATTTCCAAGAGATGGAGCCTAAAAAACTCTTCGTTTACCGGGCTATTGGAAGAATTTGAATCTCCAGGCCCGGCTAGCAGCGATTTGAGGGACACCCCGGAGGTTTTTAGTCAGTAGGATTGTGACACCCCGGGGTCGTCGCCCTCAAACCAGCCATGAGGGCCCTATGCAAGATTTCCTCCAGATTACAAAAAAATTGTATATCGTTGTTTTTTCTTAGCCATGAAATGAAATATATCTTTGAATATAAGTTTTTGTAAAATTAAATTATTTTACATTTATGAAATTTGATTACCAATTTAGTATTATCATTACACAGTACTACTTGTGAGCTTCGAATAATGACTATGATTAATAAGAGTGTACTCTTATTTTTTTCAGAATAACTTTGTCTCCACTCGTTATCCAGATATTGGTATGTCTCTTGGCAAAAAAATAGGAAATTATGACGAATACAGCTCTCAGTTGAATCGACATGTTTCAACTAATGTAGAAGCCTTTGAAGAAACATTAATATTACAAGAAATTAGTAAGAAGTTTATACTTATTCCTAAAAGACAATCGACACCTTTCTCTAATTATGCTCTAAATAATAAATCCATTACAAACGATGGCTTTGATTGGAAGCAAAAATATGAAATATTAAATCAATTAAAGAAAAGTGAACTAGAGAGTCATATTGAAGAATACAGTAAAGATAAATATAACTCTGAAGCCAACGAAAGAAAAGATGAAATAGAACAAATGTATAATGACGCAATAAATGGATCAGATACATATAACATCCAGAAGGAGAACAAAGACATTTTTTCAAAAGAAAAATTAAAAATAAAAACAAGTTGTGAAGATGATAATAAAGTTTTGTACAACTTAAAAAAAAATGAAGCCTATGTAGAAGAAAAGGAAAATAAGCAAATAGAAGAAGGGTTGATCAGACCAAAAACTGAATCATTAGAAACTAAAAAATGTCAGAGCATAGATGACACACAGATTTATAATGATAACGCGGGTGTCGATCATGACAATAGTAAAAACAGTACACCAAATAATAACATAGTAAAAATTTGTATGGATAACACCAAAACGAACTTTAGAAATGTAAAGTCCAATGAACCTCTTGTTATAGAAAGTAAAGATGTTCAAAATATAACTTATTTCGAAGGAGACGATAAAAACGCTATACAGGAGGTAAATTCTAATGACCTTGTATACGAAATAAATAATGATATCCCTGTGGCAAATGCTACAGCAGACAACAATATTCGCTCTCCAAACGAAATTACCAATATTCAAGAATGTAACTCGAAAGATAATATCATGTTACAAGATAACGACAATAGAATTTCTGAAGGGCATGAAACTGCGGAAACTATAGATTTAACATACCTAAATGATCCTGGATATTTAACAAATCAAGGAATTGAGGACTCCACACATTATAATGAACCTCAAGAAGAAATTTTAGACAATAACGATGTTGTCAATATTACTTCAGATATTGAAGCCTTTGATACTGAACAAAGAGAAATGTTTTGTTCTGAACAAGTTGAGGAAAACTACGCATATGACGACTCAAATATCGCTGGTGATGCATACAACCAAGAATTTATTGACAATGAGGAATATCAAGAAAATCCAGAATATTTTGATGGTACTCAAATACAGCATGCTTACCCACCGGAAATAAATGAACATGAAGAAACGTCACAACGTTATGATCAAAATTACGAAAATCAGTACTTCACTTATAACCAGGAATATAAAGAAACTCAGCAGTTTGAAGAAACTGGTCAATGTGAAGAATCTGAAATGGGCGATAAGATACAGACTGATGTTGATCAGTTGCAGTATCAAGAAAACAATGACGACAAACAAGAGCATGTAGAAAAGCAGTTGGATTATGAGCAAGGTTTAATCGAGAAACAAATTACTAATGAACCACAAGTAGCTACATTTGAGATTCAGGAAAAAGAGGTAGAACAAATAGCTGATTAAAAATATAACTTATAATAACTAACTTTTATAACTTTTTTCTACAAAATGTACTCTCACCACACGATTTACTTCTGCGTCATGGACGTATGAATCATCATGTCGTCATGGATCTCACATGCGCAAACACCCTGACTAGAAACAACTATTTGTACACCATACAAATATTTGTTCCGAGGGATCAAACCCTCAATCTGTAGCGCAAAAGTCACAAGCTTGATCGATGTGCCACTCGAGTCGTGAAACAATAGTGTCATTCTTCGTAGAGTGCGCATAGGAAATTATGTGAAACCATAGATCATAATATTGTAACGGGCAAAATTATTTAAAAAATCCTTTTTTTGTCTAGTTTTTGAAAGGGATTTTGCGTCCAGGCTATTATAGCCCAATCGCACCCTTAAGTAAATAACTACATTACACCTACTTTATACTGTACTATACACCTATACCCATTGCTATATATCTACTGTACCTAGTGTTGAGCCATCAATATCAGTAACTCTTTTGCTTCGTCTAAAATTAATTCCGCTAGTATTTCGCAAAATATGCAGTCCACATATTTGTTTAAACCAAAGGAACTCTCTTGCAGTGGATACATTCAATCAGCAAATGTTGCAAGACATATATTTTGCCACATGTACTGCGATTAGGTGACTCTACACGTTTCATATATTTGAATTTGTCTGATAGAATGTGACCCGACTTAAGTCTGTGTGCTGCTACAACTAATCTCCTATTAATTAACTCAATCCCAAATTATGGTACTCGTATATAAGGAGGTTCATATTGTAAGGTCTTATATGAAATTCCTTTCGTTAGGGATGTTTCATTAATTTTTCATGCATTAAAGCAAAATGAATTAAATTTTGATTAGCAACTGCCGACTTCATCTAAAGAAAATGCTAAGATGATTAATATTGGAGAAAATGTTATAATTTTAACTAAATTGGTTGTATTAAAACAAAAACTGTATCCATTGCAATACAATGCCACAATAAAATACCTTTTATCAATTATTGTCAAAATTTTCAAAATAATGCGCATTTTATATGTGTATAACTATATACTTATAATTATATGTGTATAATTTTATATGTGTATATGTTTAAGTTGTTCTGTATCATAGTTGCTTTAAAATAATAACTTTGCTTAGTACTTATCCCAGACGCAACATCTTCGATTAATTAAATTCACAATAGTCGGTATTATGATGTCTAATCATCATTATCAATACATATAATAAAACCGTTTATTAGTCACGTTTATTTCTTTTCCGACGGAATGAAAGTATGTTGTCAACGAAATGCCTTTACAACTTCTTCGGGCGAAATGGGTTCTTAAGGTGCTCAGCCAGCGAGTTTTGGATTGGGCTGGTGGCAACGCACTCCTGTGGGTATGAAGCTCGACTTTGGAGGCCAGCTAAGGAAAGAACCTAAAGTGATCTTTCTAGTAGCGTTTTGTAAGCGATTTCCTTTAGAAGAAACGCCGAAAAAATTCAAGGCAGCATCGGAGCGGAAAACATTAATCATTTGAGAACTTATACGCATTACAAAAAAATATCGCTTGCGCAAAACAGGTTAGTAAAAATGGATCGGAATCGTGAATACACATATCTGTACTAAGGATGTAAAGGAGGCAGTTTTATCGGAACCGAAGTCGGAGTCGGATTATTCAGTGAACCTTTTTAATTAGAAAGTGATAAATTTAAACATACACAGACAATAAAAATTGCTGTGTTTCTTATTAACATTTTTCCATTAAGAATGCACAAATTAAATCAAATTTGTTCCATGGTTGTTTTTGTGTTAATTTCTATGTAATTTAATTTAATGTAAATGTAAAATAAAAAAAACTTTTAGTAATAAATTAAAATGTACATTTAGTTCTAAATTTAATAACTTTAATCATTTTTTTAATTTATTAAAAATGAGATATTGAAATTAAGTAGCACTGATTGTTTGATTACATATAAAATGAAATCAAATAAATTGACTACAACAGTGGTGGTGACCTCCGATGAATACCTCCGATTAAAAAGTTTCGGAACCGAAGTCGGAACCGGGGGTGTAATATCAATCGGAAGTTCCGACTTATCGGAGTCGGAGTCGAAGCTCCGTAACATCCCTGATCTGTACACGTTTGCACCCGCCAATGTTAGAAGTGGCTTAGCTGGTTTAGATGCGGTTTCCACTAATGTATTGTGGAAAGCTGCCTTTAATATTTATCCTTAGTTTTATTTAATCGGACTTTCACGAATAAAGTTATATTAGTTTATAAAAACACTTGGATCATTAATTGAAAAAAAAAAAAAACAAATTTAAAAACTTTTTTAGAAGTTAGGATGTGTATATTAAGCTCTTTTTGAAAGATAGATTATATGCCGTTGCAAACTTTTCTCTGGACCTATAAAAGAGAAATATCCTAGCATACATTGTTTTGTTATATCTCGAAGGGATTAGGAAACCTCCGAAGCGGTTTGATCTTTTAGAAAGACCCACATAAACACTTTCTAAGCAACAAGATTGTCAAAGCGTGGAATGATGACGTAATCTCAGCTTTAAATGTGAACCAATTTAAAAATCGCCTGGACAAATACTATCTCAATCAAAGAAGACATGCGTTTTAAAAAACTGAACAAGCAGGATATAGGTATTTATAAGTTGTTGCAACTGCTTGCCTGACAATAAATAAATACATTTTCAACAATCACCATTATATTTCAAGTAATTTACATAAAACTTTAACACTACAAGTTTATTAATGACTCACTCATTATTTATTTCGTCTATTTGTGAAAACCGCATGAAAATCCGCTCAGCAGTATTTGAGTATATTGCTAACAGCTAGTTTGACATGGCGGAGTATTTTATTTTATAATATGTAGTGATGAGTATGTAGAAAAATTGAAACAAAATATCAATGTGACCAATAAAGCCGTATTAAGAATTCAATTGTTTACAATGGTTGAACTGTTTTTAGAGACAAGATTTGGGACTTCAATAATAAATAATTTAAGTATTTTTTGAAATGTACATTTGCTACAGTTTAGTTAATATTATTACTTATAATATTGTCCTTTATTTAGGTAATGGTATTTTCTCCAATATGGGTGCTTGTTCTGGGATTAGTGGTTCTAATGGTTTTTTCCAATGATTTTCTTCCCATGGCAATCTATCCAGACCAGTGGCCCAATGATGAATTCTACATCGTACATTCACTTTTTCTTTTTTATTTATCTGTAAAAAAACATAATAATTTCATATTTTTGTACTATTGTTAATTGGTCTTCTAATATTAGGTCCTTACATATGAAATTGGCGTTTTGTATGGGAGGAACAAAAAGTCGAATATTTTTTAATATAATATATTTAATTAATCAAAGTATGAACCATTATTTTCTATGCACTTTTGCCATCTCATAGGTAGTTCATTGATCCCTTTACTAAAAAAACCAGTCGGACGGGAATCAATAAAATCTTTGAAGGCGATTTGGACTGCCCCATCGGAGTTGAATTTTTTCCCATGCAAGAAGTCTGTTGGAGCAAGGTCCGGGGAGTACGGAGGATGTCTTAGACTTTCCAATTGAAGCTCTTCTAATTTAGTAGCCGTCTGTTGCGCAGTGTGTGGTCTAGCGTTGTCGTGAAGCAGCAGTGGCGTGGAGCGATTGACCAGCCTAGGTTGTTTAGCCGCTAGCTTTTCCATCATGGTTTGCAATTGCTGACAATAGACATCAGCCGTAATAGTCTGGCCAGATTTGAGAAAACTGTAATGAACAATACCGGCACTAGTCCACCAAACGCTTACAAATAACTTTTTTGGGGTTAATTTTCGCTTGGGGCAGGATTTGGCTGGCTGGCCAGGATCCAACCATTGCGCTGAGCGCTTCCGATTATCGTAAAGAACCCATTTTTCATCACAGGTAATGATTCGGTTTAAAATACCTTCATCATTGTGCCAGTTTAGTAATGTAACGCAGCAGTCGACGCGCGTTTGCCGGTTTGCTTCAGTCAATTCGTGAGGTACCCACCTTTCAAGCTTTTTAATCTTCCCAATTTGCTTCAAGTGAATTAAAACAGTTTTATCACTAACATCGCAGCCTGCAGCTAACTCGGACGTGGTTTGCGATGGATCCGCTTCCACAATAGCCTTCAACTCTTCATTATCAACTTGAGTCTCAGGCCGTCCACGGGGCTTGTTCTGCAGGTCGAAATTTCCAGAACGAAAACGTTGGAACCAAAAACGAACTGTGTTTTCTTTTGCAACACGACCGCCATACACATCATTCACCCTTCGAGTTGTTTCCGCAGCACTAGTGCCACGGCGGAACTCGTACTCGTAAATAATGCGATATTTTAAGTTTTCCATTTTGTAAAATGAGTGACGCAAACAGAAAAAAACAGAAGAAAAAAACAAATGAATGACGATCATCGAAGCACAAATACATGAGTCTATAGCTGTACAAATTTGAATTTGGTATTCCTTACCAAAGAGGAGAAATTTGTGATTAAAGTGGCCAGTACGAAAAACGCCAATTTCATATGTAAGGACCTAATATTAGCATATTATTGTTGTATGTTCTCTTACCGTAACAGAAATGTAAAATTCTTTATCTTGTAAACTAAGGTCAGGCCCCTTAATTTGAATTGGCGGCATTTCTATAGCTTCCTCAGGAACAATAAATCCACTTTTACGAAATGAAGCTTTGATGTGCCACGGTTCAAGTGTCCATGGCTGAGTCTTATTCATGGTTATTTGTAATACTACTTTCGACAATAAGCGCATTGTCTGTTGAAAAATATGGAAAATGTTCATTATTTTTATAAAATATGCTTTAGCTAGTTTGAATGAAATATAGGTTTCTTCAAATACGCCTTTCAATGCATCAGTTATCTAGAACATTTATGTGACATATTTTGAAGTTGTAGAATGGGCTACAGGGTACAGCGTTTCTCACTGAACTATGATATGGGGTTCTTCAAGAAGACAGAGACTAATGTCCTTGTAGGTCATCAACCCAATAATAATGGTTTTTGGGTTGCAGTTACCATATGTGATGGTAAACAGTCCATCACTAATTGGACAGTCAGCGTGTTTGCTGAATACATTAAAAAAAGGCCTACATTCAAGCAATCTTGTATACTCAGCACCTACAACAGGCAACAGGCTTGATAACTGAATTGGAAGTTACCCAGCCTACAATCCTGAAGGTCTTGTATTTGAATCTTAGTATCAGCTGTTTCTTCTGTGATGAACAGTTTCTTATGTCACAACTCTTATGCTGAAATTTATGGATGCTAATATGACTTTGTTTAGTCTTTACTCAAACATTTCAAATTATAGTATTCCATTAAAGTGAAAGTACTGGATAATTCGTCAAGTTATACTCAATTTCCTATTGTATACTCTGTCTTTTGTTACAGATGAATATATTTTTTGAGCAAAATCTAAGCAAAGTCAAAGTAGTGATTATAATTCTAAAGCATACTTGTATTCCTATTAATTTAAATATGTTCCTAGTGTATTATGTTTTATTTTACCCTGTGGACATAAGGTGAGCTGTAGTTATCTTCCATTTTAGGTTTAGATTCATCAACTTTGTATTGCTCCAAATTTTCAGGGGTGGCATACACTGCTAGTCCAGGCAAAAGATAATCATTATATGCTTTATTCGGATGTAGAGTTAGGATGTCACCAGTTTTACCAATACCTGAAATAAAAATACATTATTTATTAAAATATATTTCACTGCTACAAGAATTTATATAATTTGGATTTTCAAATACTAATTTGAAAGTCTCGTCACATAAATAGTTGATTGATTATATAAGTATAGAGCACTGAAGATTGCCATTAACATACATTTTTTTTTCTTCAAAATTGGTACCTTGTTTCTTTTGAGTACTTTTTGCTATTTTTTATATTTTGTTAAGGAGGTGGCTACTCTCTTAAAACATTCATCTGTATAGAGATTGATATAAATGTTCTTTTTTAACACAACACAGTAATTATACAAAAAGTATTTAGACTTACCGTCTATAAATTGACTTAAGATAATTTTCATGTCTGTGGCCTTTTTAATATTTGTGTCTTCTACAAGATCATACACAAAATGTCGTCCTCTCATCTTGGGTACCTTACCACCTTTTTTGTGCAGTGGTGGAGGCCATTTTCTTTTCAAAATGAATGTATTCTGCAATATGTAATTTAAAATATTTCCTATTTTCTTTACGGTTTGAGAAAACTGGATTGCAACTCAGTTTGAGAAAAACTTTAGTTAAGTTCGAGTAAACCAGTATACCATTCAGATTGAGAAAATTTTTGATGGAGTTTAACGGGTTCGAAATTTTAACAGGTCAACACATCATACCAAGGAGTGAAAGGCTATTTGGTTTAAGCGACATTTTTTGGTGATATAGTAATATATATTTTTTTGGAATCTAAAAGATGATTTCAAATATAAAAGAATGAGCACATTAATTCATACTTTACACTAGAAAGACATAATGTATGTGCTATATGTTATATAGGGAATAAAGAGAGGGGGGCAGGTAAGTACAACTATTATTAAATGCTATAGGATAAAAATATAACAAGTCGTAATATTTAAAAAAATTGGTTCCTTATAATTTTTTTTTTTTTATATAACTTAACTTTGAAAACAGTCAAAAGGACTGCTCTGGGCAATCTAGTGTTAAAAAAATAATGCATATATACATTAACACTTTATAATATTTGCAATATTGTAGTAATAATCATGCTTTGTATAAATTATATAGTTTTTACAACACTGTTTAAAAACTGTAGCAAAGGATACATATACAGTGAGTCCAAAAACTATTCGTCTAGTTGCAAGTTTAAACAAAAATCGTGTCTAAAGAACAAGGTAAGGAGCGAATAAAATATTGATTAGTCAAACATGTTGAAAGAAGCTTTTTTAACTATATTTATCCAAAAATAAGTATATGAACAATTTTCTAGGGATAATAAGCGTATAAAAAAACTAAACATTCATTTTTAGCTAGCTCAAAAAGTATTCGTCCACACCATATTTCATGGCATTTTGAGCTACAGAACATAATTTTAGAATAGGATTTAGTACTTAATTGGATTTCCCTTCGCGGCAATCACTGCTTGAAGACTTCTGGGCATAGAATCAACAAAAAATTTTGCCACAGAAGATGGAATTTTATCCCATTCTTACTGAAGTGCTCATTTTAAGTTATTCTTGTAACTGATGTGCCTTTTCTAATATTATCTTCAAGCACTTTCCAAAGATGTTCGATTGGATTCATATCCGGTCTTTAAGGTGGCGTATGAAGTTGTTTTGGGGTGTTATATAGCTGCCACAGCTTAGTATTCATAGCTGTCTGCTTAGGATTGCTGTTCTGTTGAAAGATATAATTGTCATGGAGACCCAATTACTCAGCACTTGCATTCAAATTCTCGTTTAAAATGTTTATATACATTTTATGATTCATAATGTCTAATATGAGTGCAGTTTTCCCATACCTTCTGCACTCATATACCCCTACACAATAAGGGAATGTTTCACAATGTTGTACTGTAGGCGCGAGATTTTAAGGCAACACCTTAGTATTCATCTTTCCCGACACAATTTGCTTTCCATCTGACCAAATATGTTGTGTTTGCTTTTATCGGTTAATATGACATACTTCCAGAAATATTTTTTCTTAAATCTATCTTCTTGGGCAAAAACGAAACGTTTTTTCTGTTAATTCTGTTTGCTAATTCAAAACTTCTTGTGATCTACCTGGCCATTGTACCCATTTTTTTTGCATATATTCTTGATTGTATTGACACATGCTTTCTTGCTCCTACTGTACAGTTCCCTAGGAAGCTTAAGTGTACTAACTTTTGGGTTCTTCTTAATTTCTCGCACAATAAACCTCTCGTCTTGTTCGGTCAGTGCACGAGAGCGTCCACTCCATGGATTGTTTTTCAATGTTTTTATTCTACGGAAACGATCAATCACCGACTGTGCTGTCAGTAGAGGTCTACCTACCAACTTGGATATCTAGCAGGAAGATTTACACTCATTATGTAAGTGTAAATGAGTTTTCTTTCAGTCGTGCATGTTTCACAGCCCTTCCGACCCGTAATATTAAAAAAAATATAACTTCTCTTCTCCGATCAGCTCGAAATAATGACAGGTTGTCCTTTAGGCTGTAAGAGCTAACAAAAGAAGCGTGTTAAGTATTAGAGGTGATCTTGTATCCGCGAACTCCTATTGTTTTAAGGGTGGACGAATACTTTTTGAACTAGCGAAAAACGAATGTTTATGTTTTGTTACCTTCGTTATCGCTAGAAATTTGTTTATGTACTTGTTTTCGCATTATTATGGTTAATATTCCTTTTTTCAACATGTTCAATTAATCGAGATTCTCATTCTCATTCGCCTGGTCCTTTAGAGAAGATTTTATTTTCAAACTTGCGACTAGACTACTTTATGAGAATACTTTATGGACTCACTGTATATATTTTTTTATTATTATTTACTGGCGAACGCTTGACCATAATCACACCTGGTGGAAGGTGAAGATGAGTCCGATGGAGAACCGCGTCCGCCCTACAAATGCCTATTCACTCAATATTCATGTATATATATCGTTGATTAAATACAAAATTAACAAATTACCCTGGTTTGTTGACATAGTATGTTCGGGCTATAGACGTTTGTTTTGGCTACCAATAAAAATATTCTTAACATAATTTTAAGTGCAAAAATAGTTTATTTATTCGTTGTATAAGATATTTAGGTTAGATTCACGGCAGTTCACAACAATCGCTAGGGATGAACGTTGGCACCATAAATAGATTCAAATACAATTTATTGATACAATAACTAATATATGGTATTGAATGTCACAATAACAATTTATTGAGTGAAACTATGTTGGTGCGAACGGCACTCTCTGATATCGTTACGAAATCTAACTTCTTAACCGATAATTAACGACAGCGGCTTAATACAATATGTGGCTACTCCGTGATAAAGTAAGTACTTTAAACCTACTTTCCTTCATGCTTTTAAGTTTAAAAATGGTATTGGTATTATGTATTTATTTCAATGGGCTAATGATATTAATTGTGTGGACTTCAAATCTAATAAGAGTCACGAAAACAATAAGACCTGCGTTGACTTAACAAAATGCATGTAAAGCAATGGCATTCATCTCATATATGCATAAAAGCAATTCCTACCTTACAATAAATAAGTCTTAGATAAATTACTAAAAGTTTAATTAAAAAAATATATATTATAACGCCCACAACCCTACGATTTTTTCACTATTAAAAGCAGTGCTTTTTTGTGAACAAAGAACTTTAAAAATGTGGTTTATTCAACGTAATTTCTATTTATAATTATTTTTTATACTAAAATAACAATATTTATGTAATTAGATTGCTATAAATTGTAATTAAAAGAAATCCACATATGTATATAAAAATGAATCGTAAAATGTGTTGCTAAGCGCATAACTCGAGAACAGCTGAATCGATTTGGTTGATTTATTTTTTGTTCAAAACGTAAAAAATACGAGAAAAATAGTAAAAACTACAATTTTGTTTTTACTGTACAAACCACTCTGTCCCCAGCTGTCAAACATATGATGTCAATTAAAACAAAACAAGGTTCGTTAGGATTGTCTTTGTTATGCTTTCAAGTTGATTAGAGGTTGCACGTCATTAATGAAAATTATAATTTATACACAAAGTAATCAAACCAAAAAAACAACTTGTCCCTTGCTTGTCCCATAAGGCATTATAATAAAAATATCATTACCTTAGATATCATTTAAGTCTTTCAATGCATTTTATTTCTATTAGACTGCGACAGGCCAATAACTTTTAGCAGAATGAAAACTGATGAGGCAGCATTTAACATAAAAAAAACAATGTAACTTTGTTTTAGAGAAATAGGTCAAAATAAGGTCTGCCGGGACAGCTAGTTTTAGGATAAAATGTTTAAATTTATTTGACACGGCAAAAGTAAAAGTTAGAGAGCTTCTTAGTCCTAGCCGGAGTGTGGAGACCGTACAGCTGTGATTCCCTAAGCCCACGCAAGTGGTTCTATTAAGGAAAGGAGGGGGTGGAACAAGGACAAATAACTCTTTAAAATACTCGCCGTGATACAGATGGTAGAAAACGTCTAGTGAGGCAATATCTAAACAATTGGAGCGGTTTAAGATGCTTAGTTACGTCAGTATACTTAAGTACCTAATACCTATACTCCGTCTCGTTTTTGTAAAACCTTTTACTGCCACACAATTAGCGACATTAGCGAACAGGCATCAGAAGTAGGACTGTTGATAATTTCAAAAATATCGGATTTTCGATATATAGGCGTTATTAAAAAAAAATCGTAAGTCAGCTTAAAACTGATTACATAGTTTATAATCCAGTATATTTATTCAACAAATTAAATTATAAATCTATATACCTATTACGTTATAATTTTTAGTAATTATTTTTTAAATTTAAATAAGTCCATTATGTATATCAATATAATTCAGCAAGAGTTTTTAAAAATACTCTTTATTTTATATGTTCAGCTGTTTAGCTTCTTCGATTATTAGGCACTTAAAGATTGACTGTAGAAATTACTCGTTCAGATGCTCCAGATGTAGCAGAAGAAATTAAATATTTAACAGCTATTTCTGATAATACAGGAGTAAAATGACTACTATTGATCAAAAATTTTAGCGCATTTGATGATCTGAAAATATTAGGCTGATTTAAATAACCTCTCTTTTTAACACTTGGCATGCGGACAACGTTTTTTTATGTTTTTTGCAGTCGGTCACTAGAGCGCAGGTCACATAAAAATACGTATTTAGTAGATTTGTGGTGGAAACGCGCGCTGCACGTGTAATTTAGCAGCGAAATATGCCCACATACCAAGTGGTAACTTCATTCAATGTTGGACACAGACTAAACTCAATAGAACCTAGAGGTATAGGTGCTAATTATGCTAAGCTGTTAACGCTGACAGTGACAGCAAACAACGATTGTAAGTAAAGTATTAACTATTAGGTGTACAAAGTTCTTGAATTAAAAATCCACTCTCGGCGCGTTCTTTCACTAATAGCAGCCTCACCATAGACATTTGAGAGCATTCGATAACCCTCAGGCGCAAATTTCTTCATATTAAAGCATAAAATTAAAACATCCCGCAAATGATGAGAATTTCGCTCGTAAGCTGACATGTTTAAGGGGTTATATACAGTTAGAAGGCCGAAAAAAAGCGAATTTTCCAGAATTTTTTTTGAGAAACCTTTTAAATTTATTGATCTAAATATTTGAACAAATATTATGGTATCTTTTAACAATATTTTCAGACTTAGTACTAGTAAAAATATTTATTTGGACAGGAGCTACAGTTGATCTCCGGGAGCTCCTCTCAAAAAAGACGTTTTGCGGTGACCACTATATCTCTGAACTGGATCCTCTGAAATTAAAAAACCAAACAGATTTTGTTAAAGTAATGTAAAATCTAGTGATTAATCGAAGGAATAAGCAGAATAAATTTTTTTGATTAAATGGCGGTTTCTGGAAAAAAAATCGTTTTCGGCCAAAATTTCGGCCTTAAATTGTTTATAAAAAAAAGTATTAATCGGAAAGATAAAATCTTCGATCAATTACTAAAAAATATATTTAAGAAGCTTGTGTCAAAATCTGAGATCAATCGGTTTAGCCGCTTTTGAGTAATGTTGGTCACCGACTTTGAAAACACTATTTTGAGAAAAACGCGTTTAAAGTTTGAAAAGCACTTTACATAGGATGAAAAACAATTTTTTTTCAACTTACATGGAGTCGTCTATTCCAGGACCATATAATAAACCCTCCGACGCTTCGGCAGCTTCTAATAACTCGAGCTGATGTTGTCTGCGAGCCATTCTTCCATCTCGGGTGCTCTCACGCGCTCTGATATCGGAAATGTTCACGCGCTTCTCATCTTCTTTTTCAGCATATGAATGCGCATTGGGTCCAAGTGTGATTCCCATTGCCTGCATATAATATAATAGTGATGCCATTCCTTCATTAAATGTGCCGGCAGCTATGTATGCAGAGATTTCCGGAACAATTTTGGGAGAGATTTTCCAAATTAGCTGATTGTAGCTCTCGTTGTTATTTTGGTTAAAACCACCTACACATCTTTCCAATAAATTCTTACTGCTGAGATCTGTAAAAACCGGAAATATAGCCACAGCAACATCTTCTGGTAATGGCTGATAATCATGTTTGAAAGTGGATAATTCATCGGAAGCTGCAGCCCTCTGCCAGCTGCACCATGAGTCTGGACCGTCCGGGCACTTATCGTGTTGAGGTTTTTTTGTCAGTTGAACAATAATGATAATATGTGGCCCATATAGCATTATACATTTTTTCAACGGAATCACAATTTCTCCTTATCGCTAAGCCATAATAAACTGTCAACTTATCGATCATCTTTCCAGTAAGTTTCCCTTTTCCACCGATAAATACATTAGAAGGGAACATTAACAATAGGTAGGCGCACAAAAGGGACAGCGTTCCAGGTAAGCGCTGCCGCTCCGGCCTTATGCTTCCAACCACTCTGAAACGCCTTGTTAAATTTGCGTGTAACTTCGAAAATATTCACCGGAACGATATGAAATTTTCTGTGTGTATTCTTAAATAAAACATGTAAACTTGTACATTAAGAAAAAAAAAATCGATTTTTTGAAAATTCTAACTGTATTTAACCCCTTAATCGAGAATAACTTTATAATGCAGACATAAATTGACTAATATTTCGATGACGTTATGTTTACAAATACCTAAGCTTATTGTATGACATCTATGATTTATTTATTTCAACTACCACTTACCGCTACAACCATCTATTGCAAAACGGCGGAAGCAAAGTTGTACACCTAATAGATACTCCATATCATAGATTATAGTATTTTTTTTGCCACAGAGGTATACCTCGTCTTTAGATAATAAGTAAACTAGGAATACAGAAAAATCGTTTTTTTTTAACCAGGAGAAAATGCATTATGGACCTTCAGGAAGTTAGTGAAGGCCGTCTCCCCGGTGTGTCGGACTCTCGCCGACTAAAAACTCCTGGGTACTCCTTCATCCGCTTGTACGCTGGCCGTGGGTGTGGACTCGCAATCTGCCACGACCGGCGCGCAGTGATCCTAGTTAGGCCTCTTCAGTAATAGAGGACGGAAAGAGTATTCCCGTTCTGTCCTCAGAATAGGCAGTGTGTGGAAGTATACGCACACTTCCACCCACATGTACCGGCAATGAACTCCCTCAAGCACCACTGCCCGCTTAAATGTCACGGCAGGGGGTTGCGCAGATAAATAACGCGCGAATGCACCCCGTCGGCGACCCTTTCTCCGTAGACTCCCTGATCCGTTCAGCTGCCTCCTTCTGCTGCATGACCCGCTCAGAAAATTGAAGCATGGCCTTCCACTTGTCCTCGCTGCCGACCATGGCTTGGATGACGGCTAGCAGCGAAAAGTCACTTCCGATGGCCACAATAAGGTCGCAGCGCTCGTTAGCCCAGGCTGGGCAATCTTCTAAATTGTGCTGTGCAGTGTCCGTGGGGCAATTGCCGCAGTCTTAACACTCCTCAGTGGGCAAGAAAAAACGTAATAACGTAACGTAATATAGTGTAACTGAAATACGGTGTGTTAAGTTTACGATGATTGTGTATATTAAATAAATTACGAAAATAAATTAAAAATTCAAATCGATTTTTATTAAAATATCGACTTACAACAACAAAATTTTAAAATTGAATAATCGATTTTTCGATTTAAAAATAACGATGTTTTGATATATCAATATAATATCAACAGTCCTAACTTACACCTCTAGCGAAAATATAATTAAAAAAAAACATTGTATCCTGCTCCTGATATAATTTCGTTAATTTTATATGGAAATTCGTGGAAATGGAATGATTGTAACTAACGCTAACGTATTGAAAAATATTAGGGATAAATTTACGTAATCCCCTAAATACTGTAAACGGTGTTATTAAAATAAATTAAGTGATAATACTAAAAAGTCAATATGGACGACGACAGTGGCTCTGACTTGCGTGTAAGTATTAATATTAAAAACATTTCAATTTTAAACTTTGTTATATCCTAAGATTGTATAATACGATTTCAAAGATGCTTACCTTTACAGAAGTGTTTGTCTGACGGTCCTATGGAAACCGATGAGGGTCCATTGATCAATGAAAACTCAAACGGCTTGTCCCATTTGCTTACGGAGGGCGAATTCAACAGTGTTGATGCAGGTATGGTTGACGAATCGTCGATATCCAACAATGGTTTTTTAAATGCGGTGGAATTGTCGGCCGGTAGTGTCGGGGACTATCTTGAAAATAACACTAATGAATTCAATGCTGGTTCGTTTGACGTTGGAGATAACGCAGTCACATTTCCAGGCGATTCCTTGGATAACGTGTTAGAGGGTGGAGACTCGCTTTTAAGTGACGCCGCTACGTATAAATTGGCTTCCGAAACCAGTGTAAATATTAGGGAAAAGATTGTATCAGATACTGATGGTGAACATACAAATTTAATAACAGAATCTATATCTGGTTGCGATGATGATGATAAACAAATTAAAAATCAGATAACAGTTCAATTAAATGAAAGCGAGAAAAGTGAAATAAATTGTGAGGATGTAACTACAATCAATAAATTGAATAATGCTATTTCAATACCTAAAGAAAAAGAAGCTAAACTAAAGAATGAAATTACGATTCCTGATAAAAGTGAAGGTAAACTGACGGATGAAGTTTTAATAGCTGATGACACAGAAGCTAAATTGACAGACGATGTTGTAATACCGAATGAAAGAGAAGGTAAAACAACAGATGAACTTGCAAATCCAGATGAAATAGAAACAGCTACAGATAAAAAGGTAAAATATGTTTTTAACATTAATAGTCACAAATTCAATTGTCATTGTAAATATGAGGCCTTTAGAACCAGAGTGAGAGAGTGAGAGATTTCATAAAAATGATAGTGACTCAAATTGAATGAGGTATTTAGTTCTAAAAATGTTGTATAAAGCTTACAATGCTATAACAATATAAATAGCTAAATCAATTATATTTGTTTCTACAAATATAAACTACATTTTGCTATTTGAAATAGTCATATTACTGAAATCAGACTACTTAGGCATAAAATTTTCATTTTTGCCACTTTGTCTACCATAACAATAATGAAAAACACCTGTTAACATTGAATTACTTCCATACTTACCTACTTGTTAATAAAGTTTTTTTAATGTTACATAGATAAACCATTTTACTCGTAAATGTTGTATAAAGCTTACAATGCTATAAAAATATAAATAGCTAAATCAATTATATTTGTTTCTACAAATA
Organism: Automeris io; assembly: GCA_036320925.1. Lineage (NCBI taxonomy): Eukaryota > Metazoa > Arthropoda > Insecta > Lepidoptera > Saturniidae > Automeris > Automeris io. The sequence continues at coordinate 5,113,752 of JAUDJH010000018.1, forward strand.
TAAACTACATTTTGCTATTTGAAATAGTCATATTACTTAAATCAGACTACTTAGGCATAAAATTTTCATTTTTGCCACTTTGTCTACCATAACAATAATTAAATACACCTGTTAATATTGAATTACTTCCATACTTACCTACTTGTTAATAAAGTTTTTTTAATGTTACATAGATAAACAATTTTACTCATCATATTAGTGTTAGTTAAAAATAACATAGATTAGTTACATCCAAATAATGTTAAGAAAATTATTTATATTTTACATGCATATATTATTATCAAAGTTAGTAATAGAATTGATGATTTTTAATAATTATAGTAAAACTATATCCTTTTGGTTTTATTATATTGTTTGAGATGGAGATTCACAATTTTACTGAAGAACATAAAAATACTGACGCTTTGAATGAAGCAGACGGTGATGAGATTAAAAAATTGACAAAGGTACTAAAATTTTCCAAGGCATACTTATATGCATGTCAGGTTTTTTTATGATTATATTACTGTTGTATATTGTGGGCTTCAACTGTTTATGATTACCCAAAAACTTGCTTCAAATGTATCTACAACAATGTTTTTAAAATCAAATGCTTTAAAGGTTGGCAGTGCTGAAGAAACTGAAGTAGTGTCAGAAGATGAACTCCCTGAGGTTCAGAAACCAAGTGTCAAGGATGCAGAAAATGTGTCTGATGATGAGCTGCCTGAACCAAAGCCTGCAGAACTTCCAGCTGATACAGAGGTAGTAAAAACAAACAAATATTTTTGAGGTATAGAGTTACTGTCATAATTGCAATATATTCTTTTAATATCCAGAAGTCCTGCATATGAAGTAAAAAATTGTTATCTGAAGATATTTTCCAAAAGAAATGACAATATTTTATTATAAAACTAAAAGAAAAAAATGTCTAAAAGTCTTTATAAGTCTATGTGATATTTATCATATGATTCTTTTACTTTAGGTTGTATCAGAAGATGAACTGCCAGCATCAAAGAAAGAAACAAAAGAATCTAAAAAGCGTAAACTTGAAGAAGAAAGGGATGGCTATGATCCTGGATCACCTACATCAGAAAATGAGACATCTAGTAAAAAACAAGCCCTTGTTAAGGTTCATTTTATAAGATTATCTCAATTATATCGTAAGACAAAAACTTTTTTTAAATTAAACATTTTTGTTTTAGAATGGTGAAAGTAAGCCTATAGCTGCAGAAAAGAGATTATCAGTGGATGAAAAACAGAAAAAGAAAGTTCTGCCTGAATTAGACAAATACTGGAAAGTAGTCAATGACGATCCAACTGACTTTACCGGATGGACATACCTCTTGCAATATGTAGACCAAGAGGTAAAATAATATTAATTTATGTCGCTTCCACTCTGCTGATCCACTCTCGCGGACGCCGTAATGGTTATGCGGATTTCTTGCTGCACCGGCCGCGATAGATGGTAGGAGAGAGAAATTATGTGACGTTTTCATGATCAACCGCTTGTGACGTAGCTCTCGGATTATTGCTTATTTTTTGTAGTTTTGATTATTTATTCTATATTAAAGTGCAGAAATCGGATTTAATGATGGCTTTATGCTGTTTTACTGCTTAGAATGTTATATTTATAATTTATTATCAATGTGATGAAAACCATTGCTATTTCATTGATTTATGAATTAATGGAAACTGAATCATAATGTTGATTTGCAAGGGCCAACTGATAATTTTTTGATTATAATTAAAGTATATTATGTTGTGTGATTATTTACTATCGGGTTTTTCACAGAGCGACGTAGAGGCGGCCCGTGAGGCATACGACGCTTTTCTGTCTCACTATCCATATTGTTATGGGTATTGGAGAAAGTATGCTGATTACGAAAAGCGTAAAGGAAGTAAAAAGAAATGTTTGGAGGTGAGTATTATAATCTATAGATTGTTCTATAGTTAAACTAGTTTGCTGAGAATTGGTAAGGTTTTATTTAACGTATAAGTATGATGAAATTGTGAAAATGACTCAACAATTGGATTTTTTAAGTGTTTTAGACATAATTGGTATTTTGCAATTATTTTTTTCCCAGCATTGCGCCGAGGTCCACGATGTTCGTATGCCAAAGTCGACGGTCACGCAGGACACCTATTACCATCACTTACGATTACTGTTGAATAATTTAATGTGTTGTATATTTTTTAACTTAGTGCATATATTTAATATACTTTGTACACGCATGATGTATTGTAATATTGTTTATGTAATATATTTAATTAAGAACGTAAATAGTGGTGGATATATTTAAGTTGCAAATAATCCATGGTAGCATGGAGTGTGCATCGGGCCCACACGTTTAGCCATTGAATGGCGTTAGGATCGGAGGACAGCGAAGACTTGGACCCGCATCATCACGCCGACTGCGAACAGGTGTAATATACACTGCAAACATTTTTAAATGAAATAAATATCAAAACAAGTCTGATGTTCTGAAAGCGCTTCTCAACTAAACATGGCGCAACTCAACATCTCACTTGTATTATATTCAATTAAATATGATATGCTATTAAATATTCCCTTGCTTTCATAGTGTTTGTCGTGATCACGGCAACGCTCCTTTGCTCGCGGAGCGCTCCTAATACCGTTTCAAATTTCAGGTATTGGAAAGAGGATTGAAAGCTATACCCTTATCTGTCGATCTCTGGATACATTATTTGAATCATATTAAAGCAACAAGAACAGAGGACTATTCATACATTAGATCCCAGTACGAGAGAGCTATTGGTAAGTCATAGCTTTGAAAAAAAAAACAGTCCAAATAATGTTAAATGGCCCCAGAATTATTTAAACAATATAAGTCGTCTTTACAATAATTATTAATTGCCTATTTTATAATATATAAATGAATATATTGTATTTAATTTATTGTATTATATTTGTATTAAATGGATACTCCGCATTTAGTTTTTTATACCTACCTATATTTAATAAAATATCTTTCACATACAGTGAACAAATTGTTATATTAACTACGTATCTTTATCCAAAAATGTAGTAAATTTTTTGTAATATTACGATTCCTTGCATTGCCTCTCATGAAATAATGATCTTACGGTAATTGCACAAATAATTGTTCCTTACTATATGTATTTGTAGAAAATTTATAGACACAGAATAATCATTTTTGTACAATATGAATAATTGTGGTACAATTTTTCAGATGCTTGCGGCTTAGAATTTCGGTCTGATCGTCTTTGGGAGTCTTATATCAAATGGGAAGCGGAAAACGGATCTGCACTAAATGTTACCCACATTTATGATAGACTGCTTGCTACACCCACTCTTGGATACACATCACATTTTGACAAGTTAGTTCAATTACTTTTTATTATTGGTGTTTATCTAGATAAGTTTATTTGTTATTAAAATAAATTGACTACCAATTAAATTAAAGAAAACAAAGTCAAAGGTTACGTATTTTTTTTTTATATCAAACGGCAAACCACAGCCTATTGAATGGAAACACACACACAAACGACTAGTGCAGTTTTTTTTTAACAATGGCACATATGTTGGATTTAATCTCGCGACGAGTCGATCTAGGATATTTACGAACATAGTAATCCTGTTCAAGGCCACGCGCGCCGCTTCTACGAGCTGGTACTGTAGGACCGGTGTTTCCGATCGCAGTAGAAGATAATTTATGCATATGCATAGGCATGAATGCCTATAGGTATCACTTGAAAAATATAAGAAAAGAAGGTAGAGTGATGGCAAGGAGAAAGACAAAGCGTGTTATAACATATTGTAATACTTATGAAGGAGAACCATTTTTATGTTTGCCATGTTTTAATTTTCTGTAATTCCATAAAATAGTGTAAATTTTATAGTCCTCATGTTACACGCTGTCAGCCACCGATGGCTGACGGGACCTAAATGGAAAGTCTAGTGTCAGCCGCCGATGGCTGACGTGGCGCTCAACGTGTTAACAATAAGTTTGTGTGTATACCGTTTATGTATGTTAACTGCACGTGACTGCATAGTACGTGCGCGTTCAGTTTCCAGTAAACATGGTATAAACTCTCACAGGGGGGACGTTTATGCTGTTAACTCTATCTGTTTCGCACTAGTAGTTATGTCATAGCGTTCTCTCTTTCTCTCGCTCTCGTCTTGATCCCTGTGATTCATATTAAACGCTGTTAAATCACCAGTGATTTAACATTTTTTCCATGTGTAGTTTCCAGGAGCACGTGATGGGCGAGCCGGCGGCGGGCGTGGTGTCGCGTGCAGAACTGGTGCGGTTGCGCGCAGAGGTGCGCGACGCTGCCGATGCGCAACCGCAGCTCGACCTGCCGCCCGGCGAGGACGAGCCTCTTGACCACATTGTACGTACGGATTAACACCTAATATTGCGCACTAGAAATGTTACGAATGCATCTTGACGGTACCTGGTGCGAATGTGGAATTTTCTTCCCACCTTCGCTCTTCACCTTTGACTCAACTGATTTTCCGTGACCTGTATTTACAAATCATCGTTGTGTCTTTTTGCCGTATTAACGCCCAACTGAAAAGTATAAGTAAGCACTTACCCTGTAACACAAAAAGAACCGCTAATACAAGACAGGATCACTATTACTTCATAGCTTTGATTTATTTTAGATACATTCTTACTGCATATACTCTTATTCACAGATAAAAAACGTTGCCAGAGTGAAAAATTACATAAAGGAATTTTTATACTTATTTCGAGTAGTGTTACTACTTATAAGTAATGAGTTAATAATAGGTGAAAATCCTCATAGAAACGGCCCAGCTGCAGCAAAGGTTTACTGGACTTATTTCTGGCTAAAAACCCCGAGCTGATTACTACTGCTCATAGATGGGAACTGGTGTATCTGTAATTAAATCTCCACGGCCACGCCGCACCCCGCTCTCCGGACATAATCTAGGGGGTGGAGGGAGCAAAGACGCCACCTTCATCATATTATTAAGTAAAAAAAGTACGTCTTTTAACACGCAAATGCCAATTCAGGCAGCACCAGTTCTCAACAGCAACTTCGATATAATTATGGCCCTAGGTCATGTATTATGTTAACTGCAGTTATAATGCGTCTTACCTATCGGTTATTGTGAGATATCGGTCATTAAAGCACAGAGAACATTTTAACGAACTATTCCCTGTTCGCTGTCCAGTGGCCCGCTTTAACTGTAGCTATTATATTGATTATTGATATTATGACGTTTGCGCTTAGGCCTCTGAAGAAGAAGCACAGGCGATTAAAGAACGCATCATTGCTGCACGCAGGAAAGTGCACAAGGCGACCGGCGAGGAAGTTGCGGCCAGGTGGACTTTTGAAGAAGGGGTGAGTAAGCCAAGCCATAAGAATATAATAGCCGGTTCACACATACCAGTTTCTTTAAATTCGGTTTCGTATCCGATATATACATATACGTTAAAAAAATCATTCCTGTTCACATGTATATGGAAGTTTATGTTTTCTTACAGGGCATAATTCCTCCTTCCGTATACTGCGTACGGCACTCGAGTGGCATAAAATATAAAAAATGTTATAGGGTTAAATGAAACATTAAGGAATAACTAATCCTTGTTTTTTTGGTAAATACAGATATTTGTTTGCATTGGGCACTTAAAAACCACATAAATTTTTTTTAGGTAAACTACAATGTGTGAGTAAACTCTTATTCGTAGGTTTAATCATTTTATTATATTATTGAACATAGTTTGAAAATAAAACGCAAAGTAAAGGAATTGCATAGGTCTGCGATAGAGGAGGTGCAGGCGAAAAACAATTGAAAAACTTGGCATAAGAAACTTAATTCTACATTATTATTTTATTTGAAAACATTGTAATGAAGAAGGGCGAAAATAATTGTACATGCTTCCCTTTACTGGGTTATGAGCGGGGAGATTGAATTGAAACCACTAGATACAGATGACCACTAGTTTAATTACTTCACATATATAGCACGAAAAAACCAATACTTAATATCTCTTTTGTTTTTCAGTCGTTTCGTCACGATCTACAATATGGCACCTTTGCCTTATATGCAGCTGCTGTGAACGAAACTATAACGCGGTGCAATTTTGCACAACGCCATCTACCGAACCGACATGCATCACGTCATAATCTGTTCACAGCAGCTGACTACTGTCCTTTTACTCGAATAATAATTCACCCAAAATTGTAATGATTAGTTAATTTACTATCAAGCAGGCAATAAATGCGTTGTGAAACCGAAACATTATTTGTATTCTAGTCTTGTGTGTTATTTTTTTATTGTAGATATAGTAATGCTAGCATTCTTTTTTTAAATACAGATCAAACGGCCTTACTTCCATGTGAAACCATTGGAGAGATGTCAATTGAAGAACTGGAAGGCATACCTCGAATGGGAGAAACAGCACGGCTCGTTCAAACGCGCGCTGATCTTACATGAGCGATGTTTGATCGCATGTGCTCTTTATGAAGAATTTTGGATGAGAGTGAGTATATATTAGTTCGGTAAACACATTAATTTAACTACCTCTGCTGGTAACTAGTTATTTGTGGTAAACACATACATCGCGATATTATTAGGTTATGATGAAATAAATAAAGTATTTTTCGGAACCTTGTATTTACTATTTCACACTTAGCACTTTTAAAGTAAATCCGTAATAACTAAACAAAATTGGGGAATACTACAAAAGAGAGAAGTGAAAAGACCTGTCAAGTACGAATCGGATTTGCGTACATAAGGGTCTATCACAAAATACACAACATACATAATATGATATAGTATGATATAATATAATATGATATAGCATAGTGTTATATGATATAGTATAGTGTTATATGATATAGTATAGTGTTATATGATATAGTATGATATAATATAATATAGTATAAATAAACAGGCCACTCTGACGTATGTTGTGGATGCCTTAATAGGAACTGTACATTTTTGATTGTAACTGTGTATATGTATTGTGTAAATGAGTTATTGTACCGGGCCACTGGCAACCCTGTGAAAAGTAAATAAATAAATAATAAATACCACTAAAGTTGTGTACAAAAGCAACTACTTTCAAATTAAAGCCATGTTTGAAATGTATACTCAATTGTATTGCTTTTACATTTTTATCTTTTAAACTTTTGACAATTTTCAGTATTTTTTATTAAATTACAGGATATAAGCTAAAGTCCCCTATACGTAGGTATCAATTGATTACGATAAACCGTATTTATGATAGACTTAGGGACAAAATATTAGGTCCTTACATATGAAATTGGCGTTTTGTATGGGAGGAACAAAAAGTCGAATATTTTTTTAATATAATATATTTAATTAATCAAAGTATGAACCATTATTTTCTATGCACTTTTGCCATCTCATAGGTAGTTCATTGATCCCTTTACTAAAAAAACCAGTCGGACGGGAATCAATAAAATCTTTGAAGGCGATTTGGACTGCCCCATCGGAGTTGAATTTTTTCCCTTGCAAGAAGTTATCCAAATTTCGAAAAAAATGGTAATCTGTTGGAGCAAGGTCCGGGGAGTACGGAGGATGTCTTAGACTTTCCAATTGAAGCTCTTCTAATTTAGTAGCCGTCTGTTGCGCAGCGTGTGGTCTAGCGTTGTCGTGAAGCAGCAGTGGCGTGGAGCGATTGACCAGCCTAGGTTGTTTAGCCGCTAGCTTTTCCATCATGGTTTGCAATTGCTGACAATAGACATCAGCCGTAATAGTCTGGCCAGATTTGAGAAAACTGTAATGAACAATACCGGCACTAGTCCACCAAACGCTTACAAGTAACTTTTTTGGGGTTAATTTTCGCTTGGGGCAGGATTTGGCTTGCTGGCCAGGATCCAACCATTGCGCTGAGCGCTTCCGATTATCGTAAAGAAACCATATTTTATCACAGGTAATGATTCGGTTTAAAATACCTTCATTATTGTGCCGGTTTAGTAATGTAACGCAGCAGTCGACGCGCGTTTGCCGGTTTGCTTCAGTCAATTCGTGAGATACCCACCTTTCAAGCTTTTTAATCTTCCCAATTTGCTTCAAGTGAATTAAAACAGTTTTATCACTAACATCGCAGCCTGCAGCTAACTCGGACGTGGTTTGCGATGGATCCGCTTCCACAATAGCCTTCAACTCTTCATTATCAACTTGAGTCTCAGGCCGTCCACGGGGCTTGTTCTGCAGGTCGAAATTTCCAGAACGAAAACGTTGGAACCAAAAACGAACTGTGTTTTCTTTTGCAACACGACCGCCATACACATCATTCACCCTTCGAGTTGTTTCCGCAGCACTAGTGCCACAGCGGAACTCGTACTCGTAAATAATGCGATATTTTAAGTTTTCCATTTTGTAAAATGAGTGACACAAACAGAAAAAAACAGAAGAAAAAAACAAATGAATGACGATCATCGAAGCACAAATACATGAGTCTATAGCTGTACAAATTTGAATTTGGAATTCCTTACCAAAGAGGAGAAATTTGTGATTAAAGTGGCCAGTACGAAAAACGCCAATTTCATATGTAAGGACCTAATATGTCTAAAACGAACATTTGTCGTCTTTTCAAATTTCTATTGACATAGAAAAATTTAAAACACGCGGTCATACTGGATTTGAAATGTTCTTTGCCACAATAACCAATATGCAATATTAATACTAGATTGACCAGAGCAGTCACTTTGACTGTTTTTAAAGTTTAGTTATATAAAAATATTTATAAGGAACCAATATTTTAAAATATTCTGACTTTTTATATATTATCTTATAGCATTTATTAATAGTTGTACTTACCTCCCCCCTCTATTCCTTATATACGTATGTACGTATGTGCTTTACCATTATTCAGTCTTTCTAGTGTTAAAAGCGAAAAAGAAATTACCTCCATTTACATGTTTGGGAGCCCCTTTCCTATTCGATTTTTTTTTACACTAAATATCAATATCGGCTTTACGTTAAAGGTTCACATTATATATCCTAATTTCCAATCGTTATCCTTTATTATATGTATTGATATAAATACTCGGTAATTTAAGAATGTGACTTTGTCTAATCTAACGAGCGATTATTTTAGCAATGTACAAAGTAGTCACAGTTTAATTAGACGAGCTTAATCCAGCAATAAATTATATGACACAGTGAAAGTACTTATGTTAAAAATTTTCTTAATGGACAACATACATGAGCTTATTTGTACGACGACAGTTCTATGTGATGATAATTACAACCAGAGATGGGCAAAATGTAATCTGATTAATGATGAACGATTACAAAATGTAGTCGTAATTTTAATTTTCTTGCTCTGTAATCATGATTAAATCCATTTAAAACATTACGAAATCATAAATGTGTATACAATCTGGAATTTTGTAGTGTTTAAAACATAAAAAAGTAAAATGCAGTCATATTAATGGCAAAAAACGTAAAATGTAATCGTTAATCATTTTTATTAATCTGATTACATTTTATCCATCTATGATTGCAACAAATACGCTCGTAGGCATTAAGCACTAATGAAAACAATGTACCGATACAGTTGATCAAGTTCCTGGAAGAGCAAGACGAAAGTGACTCAGAGTTAATTGCCATCGAAAGAGAAGTGCTGGAGCGAGCGTGCACCGTACACCACTTGGATAAGCCGGAACTGCATTTGCACTGGGCGCACTTTGAAGAAGCTAACGGTAACCCCACGAAGGCAGCTGAAATACTCGACAGGATAGAAAAAGCTTGTCCGGGTATGGTTCAAATACAATACAGGTAAATATGATTTATATCATAAATAATATAATCAACCTGTTTCTAAATTATCAACTTTATTAACACTACATCTACCGAACCGGTCAAAATTACCCGTCTTTTTTTTCTTCTTTAATATTTTTTCACTCTGAAAAATAGCATATTGTTTACTAATACAAAATAGTGATAAATATTATGGATTAATTTGTATTTCTATAAAAGCAAAATAAACTATATTATACTATATATACTATAGAAATAAATTGTCTAACGGTAGATCTAATGTTAATAGTGTTACATCGTATAGTAACTACCAGAAAGAAGTACAGTGTGATCCAAGAATAGCCGTGAAATGCTAATGGACGAGGGTTCATAGATAGTGGCCGTTTTCATATCTACTCCTACGTCTTAACCTACTCTTAAATGTATGGATAACTAGACGTAAAGGGGTGATGACGTAACACTAAAGTAAATCACTATAACGAACTTTACACACATGTACTGAGGCCGCGATTTAGTTTGGCAATGAATCGCTGTTCGTTTAGCACCAGCAGGACGTTATATCTAGGATGATGATGCGACAAATTACCAGGAGGCAGGCCTGCTATTAATATCGTCTCTTTCGTACAGGTAATTTTGTCATAGTGCTACCTGGGTCTCAGTCCGTGTGATTTATCATCGTTAAATCGATCAATGATTAGTAAATCAATGATTTCACGTTTGTCCCATCTAGTAATGGGAGATGAATGTATGAAAACGAAATATTTTTGATCTGATTTGTTCAGGAGGTAGGTAATGAGATAGTTGTACATGTGCAGACGTGTGAACCTGGAACGTCGGCGCGGGGACTATGTGAAGTGCTGCAAGCTGTATGAAGGGTACATAGCGGCCGCCAAGAACAAGTCGCTGGCGTCCGCGCTCGCCATCAAGTACGCGCGGTTCCTGGTGCACGTGCGGGGCGACCACGCGGCCGCGCGCGTCGTGCTCGACGAGGCCGTGCACCGCGACCCGCTGAACGCGCGTCTGCACATGCAGAGGCTCGACCTCGCGCTGCACACGCCTGACACCACCTACACCGAGCTCGACGGTAACTATTGCAACGTATAACTCACGTCGAACTCGACTAGGCTACGTTAAAAAATGTAGTCCAAAGTTCAACTTCAGAGCTATTAATTCCGACACAGCCTTGAGATAATTTGGGCTTTTCTTCTTTAGGTATTTGGGTTCGTTTTTCAATGGCTGGTCGCCCAAGTCGTGGTCCGTACCCATATGGGTGCCCTTGCGTTGCCACCCAACCCATAAATCGCTGGCTGGCTTCAGTGTTCCTTCGCCCCCTCAAGCCCGGTGTATAAATGGCCTTTCACGGTCAACAACGAAAGACAACTCGAACAAGAAAAGAGTTTTTAAATTCGAAATTGAATGACTGGTATACCAATTAATCTAACGTTCCCTTAAGTGGTCGATGCCGCGTTCGTTATTCATGCTCCAGCGAATGAGCATTAATATCAAAATAAACAACTCTGATATTTTATTATACATTGCTCCGCCGCCGACGCACAGACGTTTCCTGGATGAATTGTTACACCAATATGCTCGTTGGTTTGTAATACCAGCCTTCTGAAGTTCTTGGGAAAAGGTGGTACTTCTATTACAAGTAAATCCTCTACTAGTTCTATACTCACCATTACATAAAGATGTAATCAAATTAATGATTAACGATTACAAAATATAGTCGTAAATTTCATTTCATAACTATAATCGTGATTAAATCCCTTCTAAACATTAAAGTGTCATAAATTTGTATGCGATTGATGCTGATTCCTTAGTGTTTAAAACATAGATGGGCAAAATCTAATCGTAATAATTTTTCATTAATCTGATTGTATTTCGACCATCTATGTTACATAATATGTATGTTTGCAATACATTGGCGTTGTGTAATTAGAACTGGTCCAGTCGTACGAGAAGCAGGAGGGCGCTGAATTGGAGATGAGCGCGGGGCTGGCGTGGCGGCGGCGCGAGCTGGCTGAGGAGCTGGGCTCGGCGATGGAGGCGCGCGCCGCACACAAGCACGCGCGTGCGCTCGCCAAACACCTGCGCAAGCGAGCCAGGAAGGACAAACACGAACCGTTACCTACAAGGTATCAACGATCCGCCATTTCTATTACAGCCGAACAATCAGAAAAAATCTTTTGATGTAATTATCACACCCGTTTGTGACAACTTTACTAAATTCTTAGAAGTTGACTCCATTTATATTATGATGCACCTGCAGAAATACTTCGTGTTTCGCAAAACATCTGCTTGCCTTTTTTTGTCTTGTATTTGCAAATATATTTATCTGGTGATAACTTGAATATTTAAAACATTACAAGAAAATAAAATATAATTGTAAATAGAAAAAAAAGAAATGTCATGTGTAACACGAAACATTTGCTGCGGAAACACGATACTCTCTGTGACTGTATTACAGCGATAACATTTATTTTCAGTTGCATAGACACTGGCAGCAAAAAGAAAGAATGTATGCCACCCGCGAATAACACCACTGGCACAGCGAACAACAACTCGTATTACCAAGCACCACCAACCTCAGCGCAGTCCTACGACCAATCGTACGCCCAACCTTACCAACCACCCTGGGGATACCAGCAGCCGCCCGGGCCTTATCAACACCATCCGCATCCGTGGCCGCAGTATACTAACTACTATTAAGTATTGTCTACAAGAAATGCAATATATATACCGTTAATTGGCAGTGCATCTATTTTCTGGTTTGATTGTCGTCTTGCTCTCGTTTTGTGATTATGCAGCATATAAGGAGCGTGCTACGGATAATATATGTAATTAATATTCTTTAACATTTTGTGTTTATTTCCCCGTGTCCTCATTCTTATTCCTTACATAAACCTTATGTGTTCACACAAAATTTTAGGCATTTAGATGTACGGATATGATTACAACTGAATATTAAAATAATAGCCTCTTGATAACAAATACTATAAATCATCTCTACTCATATATATATAACGACTCATTTCTGCATCTAGATCCAGTGTAAGCTGCAATGTCATTAACTCGTGCGCGTATCAGTCGATCGCCCACTATAGCACGCGTAGTAGTCCGGTACCAACTCTTAACTAAATCTATTGCTAAGTTATAAAAAAAACATATATCATACTGAATATTACTCTATCTCGTAAGGCAACACCAACTTATAATATCAACGAGATTATAATCTACATAATTCAAGGGATACTCTAATATTTAAAAAGAAGCATTCGATAATGGGAATAATAAACAAGGAATTAATCGTCAAGACGTCTACGCGCATACCCATGTTATACGTTATGACAGTCGCAATTTTTAATAGATATTTTTAACTTACAATATTGTGTATAGCGAGCGATTGGCCTCTGCATAATATACTAGGAGTTTAAGAAAATACAATATTTGTTGCTTTCCAATATTAAGTATAAACTCAAACTAGAATGATTTGTAATTGCTAACGTAGCCGAAGTTGGAGACAGAAGCTAGATCACACAATACAGTAACATTTTATAGTAGTATTAAGCGTTTCTTATATTGCGATACATGAATAGTTCTGGCCGGCTGAGCACCTCAGTTTTCGCCCTCTCGCCCGGTTTAGTTGTGAAGGTCTTTCCTGGCCATCAACACATTCTGTCGAAAAAAATATAAAATAGTTCTGGGTTTGGTGCTATGCTAGGTTTCAAGTAAGATTCATTTACTATGGGCAACGTTTATGAAAATTATAGATCGGTGTAAAATTAAAACAATATGAATTTAAAAGTTTATTGACACGAAATCAAATTTAAAAATTATACCATAACTTATATATATACTATAATTTTCACAATTATCTAGTGTCCGACCGAAATCTCGGCTTCGTCCGTAATGAGTTGAGCTTTTGACTGAAGTCAGTTTTTTAATAATCACTAAAATAGAACTAACTGTTACGAGGGCGTACATTATTTTAAAATTATTATTTTTACAAATTTCAAAGTAATTTTAATAATCTCTAGAAGTTGTTTATAAATGAACAACATAAAACTTTAATTCCGAAAATTTTAAATTGATCACCTTTTTCTTTCTTACCCAATCTTGAACTGAACTTTTTTAAAGTTTTTAAATAAATCTGCGGCCGTGGTGATAAAGTATGGCGATAGCTCATCAGCTATCATATATAATGGGCTGCGGTCTTAAATCGACCCCTAGTCGGACACTACGATTATGTTTTTTCATTCATCAATTCGATCAGTCTTCAACGCGATTCATTTCATTGTGTGTACTTTTATTTATCATTAGTTTTAAATATACTAAACGTCATGACATTTTAAATACAAAACGAGTATCAATACTTTACATAAAATATATTTTATCGGAAAACAAAAATTACATATTTTTAAATTAGCTGTTTCTATCATGTGTTTGTTTTTATTTCATTCTCTGTGTAATATCCCGTGATTCATTTCATCGTGTGTACTTTTATTTATCCTTAGTTTTAACACTAGATTTACCGAACCAGTCAAAATGACGTGTCTTTATATTTGTCTTCGAATTTTTTTCTTTTCTAATATTTTTTAATTCTGGAAAATAACATGTACTTTACTAATACAAGTTGTTGATTAATATTATGGATTTAATTTCATTTATAACAAAACAACATTAATCACGTTACACCTATTTTAAAATATAAATAAATTGTTCGCCCGTAGATCTAGTGTTAAATAAACTAAATGTCATGACATTTTAAATTCAAACAAGTATTAATACTTTATAAAAAATATATTTTATTGGAAAACAAAAATTTCATTTTTTTTAATTAGCTGTTTCCAACATGTCTCTATTGCTTTTATTTCATACTCCATGTAATATCCCTTATTGATGAGTTTCCAAAAACAATGAACCAGTTTTTTCTCATTTGTAACTAAGAATCTAGACACCATAATAAAAAAAGTTAAAAGCTTACAGAATTTATACCTCTTAAATGTTTAAACACATCTGACAACCTTTATTTGTTCATAAATTAACATAGAAATGTAATAATTTATTTCAAGGAGAATTATCCGGTACATGTTCACTTTTTACAAATCTGTGCACAATGTGTTTTCGTTACAAGGAGAACTTAACTTTACATTTCTAATTTTAGTTGTTTAGACTCTATGTAGGCGAGTTTTATACAAAGTAATATAACAAGAACAGTAACTAGAAAATAGTTTATTTAGAATCAATTTCAGTAATTATAAAAGCGTAAATAAAATCGAAATAAAATGCAGATACTTATTTTAAAAGGATTTAACATAATTTTGAAGAGTTCAACGAAGAAAATTATTTATTCGGGAAAAATTGTTAGATAGAATGATTAGTTGTCCGTCGTGATGTATGGGCGACTGGCATAAATGTCACAATATTTAACATGATAACGGCGACTACCAATTAACTTGCAGGTTTCACTGTTCGATCTTAAACCATACTGCACTTATCATCAGGTGCGATACAATCACTTTACAGTAACATTATAAGATAAATATATTTATTTAGAATTATTAAGGGACAATATACGAACAATAATCGTGAAATGCTCCATCACGCAATTCGTATTAACACGTCGAGCACCACGCGTATTTCTAAGACAATCCTGTTCAGGGCACGCGCGCCGCTTCTACGCGCTGGTACTGTAGGGCCAGTGTTTCCGATGGCAGCAGAAGATTGTTTACGTTCGAAAAGTGATACCTATAGGCATTCATGCCTATAGGTATCACTTCAAAAATGTTAGAAAAGAAGGTAGAATGATGGCAAGGAGAAAGACAAAGCGTGTTGTAACATATTGTAATACTTGTGAGGAAGAACCATTTTTATGTTTGCCATGTTTTAATGAATCCCAATAATACTGTACTGATACCAAATTAAGTAAATTTTCTGTAATTCCATAAAATAGTGTAAACTTTATAGTTCTCATGTTACACGCTGTCAGCCACCGATGGCTGACGTGGCGCACAACGTGTTAAACGTGATCAACTTAAAACGGTTCCACTGTAAATATAGTAAATGGAATAACAATTTTATAAAACAATTTGTTATTTATGAATACATTCTTAAATTATCTTAAATTAAAACTTTCTCATAGAACATTTCTTAATATTATTCATGTGTTATTTCTCTATAAAAATATTAAAAGTATTAATACGTCCATAGAATAGCAGCTACGCTTATTCTAAACCGAGTGTAAATAACACTTCACTAGCTGCTACATACTTAGAACCGTTATCATGAGCACGCCGCCCTGGCCGCTTTCACAGCTGAAACAAGACATTACACTGTGTAAAAACTATATTACGGCCTCGGTGCTACGAAGTACTTTAATTTTTTTATGTATGTTTATCCGACAGACGGCTTTGGCAACCATCGGCAAAAAAAGAAGTACATTTGGAAAAACATTTAATGGACAGAAATTTTAGTTAAATAAAAATAATAATAATAAATTATTTATTAGAAAAAACAATTACAAAGCAGCACATTAAAGTCAGTTGACACCGAAACTAGGACTACCTGTATCCTGGATGTCAGCACATTTTACACAATTTGTTACATACAGTTAATATCCGCTGTGTAGTTCCAATCTTCACTTAAAACAATACAATAGTAATACACAGTGCAGTTTTAGCCCAATGTTTCTAGCAATCGTCAAACTTAGACTGGCTCTAAAATCTTGAATAATTTTGTTCAATATTAACTACAATCAAAATCGTTTATGGCTATATCGTTTAGAACAACATACCGGTTATATTGACAAAGAGCACGGGGCCTAAAAAAATAGGACATCGTTTCTCGAAAACATCACCGGTTGTTACGACTAAATATGAGTACAGTCAAAATCTGTTATAACGAAGGGACTACTCATATTTTTTCGAAGGGTTATCATATTTTTAAAAACTGAGGATGTTTTCGAGGTACTGAGTCCTATTTTTTTGCCAGGACCTTTGTTTTAAGGAGGAAGTTAAGGAGTCAAATGTGTATGCAACTAAGGACTCCTTAGTGTTTAAAACATAGATGGACAAAATGTAATCATATTAATAATGAAAAATGCAAAATGTAATGTAATGAAAAACATTAATCAGATTACATTTTAGATTACACTGTAATTTTTGTCAGGTGGTATTGTCATATTATATAAAAAAAAGAAAAAGCAGAGTAATCTTGATATTATAGTAACGTTCATTGGTAATAAACGTGTATCAGTTACCTTCCCGTTCTTTACGTCTCAACTTCTTCCGGCGACGGTCGATAGCTGCGAGTTCTGTTTTCACAGAGTGGTAGGCCTTGCGCAAGTCCGCCAGACGGTTCGTCAACACGTTGATTCGTGTCGGACTGTCCCACGTCGGATCTACATTGAATCACATTATGATAATCTCATTGAATACACGCAGCTGTTGCCCAAATTAAGAATACGATTGCGTGACGATACAGTGCACTCTCAACTTGTACGTCACAAGGTTCAATTTCAATTGACATAAAAGTCGGAACGGACTGTATTAAATAATGGTTTTGTGGTGACAATGTTGAGTAAGGCTAATGGAAGTTTTATGCACTTAATGCAACCTAAGGTTATTAATAGTTCAATTCATGATATCTAGGTCACGCGCATTATATCGAGGGATGAAAGGCTATTTCTATTATATATTATACAATACATTATATATTATTTTAGCCGTGGTGGCTGCCGGCAAAATAGAATAGCACCCCCTCTTCTTGCTGAGGTGTCGTAAAAGGCGACTAAGGTATCTCTTTAACACTGAAATTCAACCAGGTGTTCAGAGAAGGAAAACTCGACCAAACCTGCATCGTGCTCCATCCCGATCGTACTGGTTCTCCATTCCATCAGGCCTGCGGGAACTCGGACGACAGAGTGCTTTTCTGGCTGCGCGTCCAGCTATGCACTTAAATATCTCCTGCGCAATTGACTGTTTTCGTAAACTGGACCTAGATTTTCTTAATCGGTGTTCAAACAGTCGCCGTGGCCGAATTCGGCTTGGACATCATCATATTATACAATGAAGTATGGTCCATTAAGTTGATTTTTCACAAAACCTCTAAATAAACCTTTCGGTAAAGAAGAGAACAAAGTCGTAGGTAGCTCTTCGAATCTCCAAAGAGTTTTTTCAGGACACCTTAGAGTTTAATACTTCTGGACGGAATTCTTCCTTAACCCATTGTATACAAAGTTATTTCAAGTTATCCAAATATTCTCGTATATGCGATTTTTTACCTTATCTTCAGTTAGCATTTTCTTTTCAAAAAGTAATGTTTAACCAAAAAATTGTAATTTTATCTTATAGAGAATATTTTGTAATTTAAAAAACTCTGCTTCGATTTTCTGTCCAATCGTTATTACCCAAGTAATCAATTGTCAAAGTCAATAAGGTCTTTTTTTCTTTGATCAACAATAACTCAGGATTAAATCATCATAGAAGGCTCGTAAGCAAGTTAAATAAAAGGCAATTAGATTATCTAAAAGAATTTTAGGATAAGGCTTCTGAATAAAAAAAATTAAAGTCCATAGATCATTTTGAACACGAGGAAAATTTTTGAAACTTTTTCTTCCTGTATTTTTCCTTTCTGTAACCTTCTACTTTTAAAACTTCTGTACGACCATTTTCCTCAAATTAACAGCTTCTTGAAAATCACCTAAAAATTGGGGACCCTTTTTAATTTCCTTTAATTTCTGCGTCTAGTATATTTGGAATCGGTAAAAAACGGTGATTCCGAAAATATATGTATATATTACTATATCACCAAAAAATGTCGCTTAAACCAAATAGACTTTCACCCCTCGATATATAATGCAAAGCTCCCACAAGCGGTAGAGAGCAGACTCCCACAAGCGGTAGTTAACAGTCTCCCACAAACGGTACCAACCTGCCTCAACAGTTTAATAACAAACATAACTAGAATCGGATCGAAGGACGATTTATGGTCGGAGTCGAAGATGAAGCTTTGAAAATTCTAAGTTGAATTCAAGACTAAAAGTGAATAATAATATAATGATTTTAAAAACTTTATACGTTTATATTGATTGTATAAAAGCAATTTCTGAAGATTATTAAAAATAACCTTCAAATTATTTCATTATGACGGTCTTTGCACTTTTATACTGAGGTCACGATTAGTGATGAAAATGCCCGGGATTTTTCCCAAAGTGCCCAAAACTTCCTTGGGAATATTCCCGGGAATTTACGAAATGTTTTCTGAAGTTTTGGGCACTTTGGGAAAACTCCCGGGCATTTTCATCACTAGTCACGATTCAGTTCGTGCAATCGCCCTACCACCATTTTTAAAACTGTACTCATTAGCGATTCGAACACTTATATCTACATTCAGTTTAGTCAGACCTTCAGTCGTGGTACATGTGGGCCGAAATGACGTCGGAGACTATCAAAGGATTTTCAACCCTTAATTGTCGCTTACGTTTTTGGATTACCCTGTTCTTACCATCAGGTGCACTGTAGTCACTTTGTCGAGCCAGTGTTAAAAAAAAGAGAATGCCTCACCGAGATCTACGTAGAAGTTGTACTTGGATGGCGCGTGGTGGGCGGAATGCAGCGCGCCGGCGCCGGGCGGCTCGTCCGTGTCGCGGCGCGCTCGCCGAGCTGACCGTGGCCGCGCGCCCGCCGAGCTCTCGGACGCTTTGCGGGACCGACAACCTGTTACGATATACATCATTTTATTTATTTAAAACTCCCATGAAACGCAAGATATTAGAATGTTATAGTGTATAGGAAATTTAATATGTTAATCTATATAAATTAATAAAAGGCATTGTATAATTTGAATATTTTTAGCGTTTTAATGTTGTATATTCTATATTTTCATATAAATGCTCATTTCATTAAATATCAAACTAAAAATCCTATTAACTTGAACTAAACCCACACACACACACACACCTGTTTCGTATTAATGCGAGGCAACTGTTATTTTATTTTCCTTTTCATTGTAGTTTTTAAATATTATCATTGTCTAATTGGCACAGCTTGTAAAATTGTACTGTATGTAAACTGTTTGTTTGTGCTGTTCAATGAAAGTGAATAAATAAATAAAAAGAATGTCACCCAGACGTGGGTGGCGTGACGACAAACTTGTTAAATTTAAAAAGCATTTCTGAAAGTGGACGTATACTAGAAATGTACAAACAAACAACAACAACAATACAATAATAATAATACAATTTGTATGAACAAATTTCAATAATGTACATTTGAAAACAAAAGTCCTGGGTATATTAATTCGTGTAAACGTTCCTAGTACTAACCGTGCGGTTTGTCGAAGTCCATAGGCAACGCTTCGTTCGGCCTGACGTCGTCGTCGTCGTCTTTACGATCCGAGGGACTGTCACGTTCTGATATTCGTCGATCTCTGTTAATGATAAAATTATCATTTGTGGACAATTACATATCAAGGGGTGAAAGGCTATTTGGTTTAAGCGACATCTTTTGGTGATATAGTAATATATATATTTTCGGAATCAGCGTTTTTCAACGATTCCAAATATATATATATATATTACTATATCAACAAAAAAACGTCGCTTAAACCAAATAGCCTTTCACCCCTCGATATGTTGACCCCTGCCCCTTCTACCATAAATTGACAAGACGTTGGGCGGGTTTGCACCTTATGGTGTTGTAATTCCAGCTGCTCGCACGAAGCGATTCGCCTCCTCCTTTTTGCTGCGAACTGCCAAGGAGATGAATTCGCTTCCTGCGCCTGTGTTTCCAACGTCTTGGAATGACATGGGAATCTTAAAACGTCGAGTGAATCGGTATTTGCTGGGGAGCGCGCTCCATCGTCGGCCTCATTATCACTTTCCGGCAGGTGAGATTGAGGTCAAACGCGAGCCTGTCAGTAATTAAAAAAAAAGACCCAGACTGCACTTGTACCTTTTGTGCATAATAAAGAATCTTTTAAGCGTAGTCTGAAGAGATATTTGTGCAGGCCGGCATGATCGCTGCGACTACCGATGGGTTTTTCTTACCTGTGGATAGTCGTTGTCATTTTTTGGACTGTACCATGCTTACCGTCAGGTGTATTGCGGTCAGTATCGAGTCAAGATTAAAAAAATTGCATCTATACCTGTCGTTCAATGAAAACGCCTACCAAGCAGTGGCGGGCATAATAATTATACATCGGGTATGCAAACCTTTTCATTTAGGAACCCGCTAATACAAAATTTTACACAACGCAAATTTTAAATACTTATATTAACAATTTGTTATAATTACAATTTATAACCAAGATATTATATTAATATTGTTTATTAATTTAAAAAAAATGTAATGAAATTGATTAAAAAACATTTTCACAGGTTCTATATTTATAAAAACCATTGCTTTTAATTACGAAGAAATGCGAAAGTTTTGGGCGCGACCAAACACTCTGGTTAGTATGGCGCCAGGGTCTGCAGAATTTACTTTGCTTTTCGTAAGCGGCGCTGTGTTCGCATAATTAATTTGCATTAGCAAACGGTTTACTTGTCTTATAGGAAAGATAGATTGCGTGAAAATGAAACATATTATAATGATATTACATTTTCCTTTTTGGTTTTTAACTTTAAGTAATTTATCCGTCCGGTGCCCGTCTGGATCGCGACCATAGTACATGGGTATAAAGCCCGTCATAGTGATCAGTTTCGGCTTGTCGCGTTTCGGGATCAGCTTGTGCATATCCAGTAGCTCATATACCTAGAGACCTTCCGTCGCGGTATATGTGGGCCGACATGATGAAGTAGACTATCAACGGATTTTCATCCTTTCATAGTCGTTTTCGTTTTTGGACTACACTGTACTTACCATCAGGTACTCTGTAGTCACTATGTCGTGCCAGTGTAAAAAAAAAAGAATGTGTACCTGCTGTGCGGCGACAAGTCGAGGCTACTGTCCGGAGTAGTCGGAGGCGTGTTGTCGAGCAGCGCGTGCCGCCGCGCCCAGCCTGCGGCTGAGCCTGCTGCAGCTGCAGCGGCTGCAGCGTTGGCCTCCTGCTGCTCTATCACTTCCGCTGCTGCCGCAACAGCCGCCACGTTGTTGCCAGATCGCACCACGTTCTCGGCGCGACGTTCGTCTGATTCATAACACACATTATACAGGAGGATGCTCCTAAAGTATGAAATTATAGTAAAAATATTATGTCCGCATGCCATGATATTAACTTGACAAGCATTTATTTTTATTTACACTAAAATCAATTCTTTTGACAACTATGTGATAGTCAATAAATGGAGGCTACAAGTGTAACCAACAAAATCATAGGAATTGGGTTAAAAAAATCCATAAATACTTTATTAAATAAATATTTATTTATACTTTATCATATAGAGCATATACTTTGAGATTTCTAGTTTGTCTGCCAACCTAACCGGTATATTTCGAATTTCATCTGACCTGTCCGTCAATTATGTTTTTATTTATTAAAATGAAAGGTTTATTATTAAGTTTATAGTAAGTGTGAATCTTGGTTTGAGCAACTAGAATGGATATACCAAGGATCGAATTAAAAGAGTACTACCTGACCTGGCGAACTTCGTACCGCCTAAACATACAATTAACGTCGTGTTCACTTTTAGCTAAACCTACTCCCTTTCTCTCACTCCTCTTCTCTGGAACCCCTTCTCCCACCTCTCCCCTTTTCACACTCCTCTTTCCTCGAAACCCTTCTCTCACCTCTCCCTCTGCGTCCCTCACACTGCCCTCTCTATATCCCTAACTTCTATATCCCTAACTTGGAAGATATACAATTCCGCAGAACATTAATTTGATCTATCTCATAAGGTTTAGATAGCGTTTGCGATTTAAGCGCACAAAAATATGTTTGATACGACATCGCATTACAAATCTTTGAATTTTTCGGCTTTTCTGTGCCATAATGTATACGTATTATACATATAAACATTTCTCATGAATCACTCTACCTAGTATCGCATTACTGCATTAAAATCCGTTGAATACTTTGAAAGACCTAAGCTAACAGACAGCTGAAGCGACTTCATTTTATACTATGTAAAGATAAAGATTTTTCTGTTGGTGTTTGTTTTGTGTTATGTATAGTTTGCGTCATATGTGTATTCAGTGTTTTTGTGCAGTGTTGTTGTTATTTGTCGCTACCCCACCTGGCATCAGCCAGACCTTGTAATTTTTTTTGTCTCTGTCAATTAACATAATGATGTTACCTTTAGAATGCGAGTGGTGATGCGGTGGCGCTGACGCGAACGGCATGTGCAGCCGTTGTCGAGGCGGGGCCGGCTCCGAGTCAGGCGCCGGGGAGCCCGGGATTGTCTCCTCGCACAGCAGCAGCGATATGTTGCTGTCCTCCTCGCACGCGCTGCTCAGTCCGCTCAGCGCGCCGACAGCGCCCGCGCCACTGCCAGACGCGCCTGCGCCAACCCGCCCGCTGCCCGCGACGACTACGCTCGCACCTTCATTACAATAACGCATATATATTGCCTTATCACTATGCATCGAAACAATTTTTTTTAATTATAAAGTATCTCACATCCCGACTACGAGTAAGAAGTTTTTTCACTTACCTTTGTCGTGTCGTTGCGCTGTGGAATGGTCTTCCTGCGAGCGTGTTCCCACCATCCTAAGATATCGGATTCTGTAAGCGTAGCGTGAAGAGATATTTGTGCAGACCGGCATGATCGCTGCGGCTACCGATTGGTAACAGTAGGTGGGTGGGGTTTCTTACCTGTCTATAGTCGTTGTCGTTTTTTGGACTGCACCATGCTTACCATCAGGTGTCTTGCGGTCACTGAGGTGTGTCAGGATAAAAAATACTTTATTTTTCTTGTCACTGTTGTTTTCATCAGACAAAAACCTTACAAAGCCTTACATTTTGAAAATAATCTTCAAACATGTTATATTTGTAACTCGTCCAGTTACAAAGATAACATGTTTGAAGAAAATTGATTATCACATGACATTTCACATCTCATATCACAAAGACGAGTGGGAGTGGTAGTTTACACCACTTTCCCCCTAATAAAAATAGGATTGAGGTGGCATCTTTACCACCTCCTGCACAACAGGCGGGGTCTGTCTGGTCTAGACGTCACCGGGCGTCGAAGAAAATGGCTTAGCCGTACTCTTTGCCCTGGCAGACAGAAAAAGTAACACCCTGGGGATTTTAGCGAACAAGAGTCCAGCACATCGAGGCACCACCCTCACGGCGCCCTGACGGTCTCTAAAGATTACCCCCGAATTACCAAAAAAAGGAGGCACGTAGTGAAATATTCCACACCTACTTCTCATACAACCTGAGTTGAAAGTAGATATTAGCAATGGGTGATTATTGTGATATCTAAACAAACTATTAATAAACAGATGGCAATTTATTGTCAGAACATTGATATCAAAACTACCAGGGTGTCATCAAAAATTCTGTAAAAGATACTCACTGTGCTTTCTCTCATTTTTGCATGCGTCTTCCAGCATGAGCAATGACTCGCCAGCGCTCCATTCGCCGGGCGACTTGCCTGCATGCAATGCACTTGTGTTTCGGCTCGTCTCAGGCCTAACGGTGGTCCAGTCTTCCATAGTTAACTTATCAATTATCAACCTGAAAGATATAAAATTATCAATTTCTTTAATTTTACAAGTGAACTAAAATATTTAATTTATCCAATTTTAATGTCAGAGCTCAATAACTATTTTTGTTTTTTTTTTCTTATATCCATAATTAATGTACTAGGCAAAATTGTAAAGAAAATTTAAATATGTTATAGATTTTATATAAATTGAAAATTTGTTATAAATTGTTATAAATGAATAATGTTTAAATACCAGAAAATTATCAAATACTATAATACTAGGTAAAATTGTAAAGAAAATTAATTAATAAATGTAGGTACCTTCGATCTGAGTCATCGGAGTCACTGGACTCGCTCCTATCTGCAGATTGGAACGAGGGCAGCGGCATGATGGCTGCTGCAGCCGCCGCTTGGTTTATTTGACTTGACAACTTTTGTATAGTGTCACTGAGCACTTTATTGTTCTTCCCCGGCACGGGCAGCGGCAGGTCCGCCACGCTCCTGCGCCTTTCCAATATATTCAACGGACTTTGCAGTCTTGGCGGTGTGGCCTCCTTTGGTTTTATTTTTTTTATATCTGCGCCTTCTCTTTTCGCGTCTGTTATGTTAGACGGTTCTCCGAAAATAGTTTCAGAAATTTCTGGTGGTCGCACTTTCTTTGGTTCGGTTTTGAGTTGTGGTTTGATAGAATCCAGTTTCAGTGTGATCGGTTTTGGTTCAGGTGATAATGATAAATTAATATCTGGTTTGCTTAATTTGGTAGGTTCTAATTTATTTGTATCAGGGTTATCATCTACAGGAGGTGGAGACATTGACAATCTTTTAGCGCTGCTAATAGCCCTGAGGAGTTTCTCAGCAATCTTGGGCCCTTCAGCCTGCAGTAAGAATCCAGGAGGTGGCTCAGGCAACACATCGATTCTTGCTGGACTATCTGGCTCAGATCTGTCTTCCTCAGTATCAATAATAGGACTGGAAGGTAATTCAAATTTAGCCGGTACTGGCTCTGAATCTGGTTTCTGTTCTATTACTATTTTTGGAATATTTTCCTTTTGCTCTGTAGGCAGCAGTGGAATTGATAAAACTTTCGGTGGTTCCATTTTAACTATTTCTTCTTTAGGTGACATAATTGTGACGATGGATGTCGTGAAAGCTGATACAACAGACAGAGCAATAGGAGAATCGTTCTTTAGCGGTGGCGGAGTAGTAGCTGGTTCTGGAATACTGATTTCTATTGCTTCTTCATCCATTTCGATTTCTAGATTTTCCACTTCTTTTATTTCTACAGCGGGCTTTGGAGGGTCAAGTTCTTCTTTTACTTCAGGTTGAGGAGTTTTAGGCTTTTCGATAATAATTGCTTTAGCAGGGCTTGGTTGTCTTTCTAGCTCATGTTCTTTTACAATAATTTCCTGTTCATCTTCAGAGGATTGTTCATCATCAGCTGGACTATCGGGAGAGTCATCAATAAGTTCTCTAAGCTTGGATACTTTACTCTTTTTAGAATAAGTTTCTTGATTCTTAGCTGGAGTAAATCCTTCAAATGTTGGACCCGAGCTACCATCACCAGGGAATGAATCGTCATCCAAAGAGAATAAGCAATCCTTTGAATCTTCTTCAGGACTCTGTTTACCTATATCGCGCGTGGCACTATAGTCTCTGAATGGTGACATAGATGGTGACCTTAGCGAGGATGGACGAGGTCTTAAAGGATCTTCCGCTATTTCTTCACTTAATGATTTTGATAACGTTGACGTATATTTACTTGGAGAAATATCATCAAATATCCTGTGTGTCCGCTTTTTCTTTTCGTCATGTAATTCTAATTCAAAAGGCTCTGGTTCTTTGAACTCGTACACATCTTCTGGTTGTTTTTCAGGCTGTGGTGGATCAGGTGGTGGTATGGAGGACGGAACAGTAGGCAATGCTATATCTTTTTCTGTCAGTTCTTGTTTGATTGTCTCTTCTGGTTCTTGTTTGACTGTATGCAACCCCTTCAACTCAGATCTGATTTCATTAAGATCGTAATCTCGACCTTGATGAGTACTGACCATCGGACGTGGTTTTTTCGCCGGCGCAACGTTGGTTAGTGAAGAAATTGTTCTGATAGGCCTTTTGCGAGGTTTATTCGAACTGCTGCTACTAGATTCACTAGATTTAGTATCTTTAGGCCGAGGTGGTGCTGCCAAAAAACATATACTCCATTAAAAGTTGTCGATAGTAATTACGTAACAATAAAATTAATTTAATTAAAATTGAGTGTAGTTAATTATTATCACAGTACAATTTCACTTAATATTTATCGCTTTGTAATGATAACTTCGATTTCAGATATAGGAACTTACTTTTGGAACTTTTTTTGTCATCATTTTTCTTAGTAGATCGTTTGATATCTTCTTCACTATCCGAATCGCTGTCTGAATCAGATCTAGCTGAAGATTCTGTAGTAAAGAAATCAAAGTTTGTGTAAGTGCATAAATCATTACGAAAATTAAAAACAATTCAGAAGACTTATGTATTACATATTATATATATATATGTACACACCTTCAGCCCGTTTAGCTCTGACACGCCTACTTATACTAGCCCCCTGAAAAGAAAGAAACACATAGATAAAATCTGTGTTTGAACTTAAAACTATGGCAGAATAATATAATAGAGTCACATTAAATTTGTGTTACCTTTTTGTTTCGTGTTTCGTGTTGTGTCACGTTGACAGCGATACGTTGAGGTTTTATCCACTCGTCGTACCGCGTATTCCAACCCGTATAATGTACTCGAAGCATACCCTCTGATGAAATCTCAATTACTTTTGCTTCATATGTTACCTGCCAAATATATTGTCAATTGATTCTGTGTACTGAAACATCTCATTAATTTGCTATTAAAGATTGATGACATACAAAAGCGCTCCTATTTTTTTTTAGCAAATAGCTATACAAAATAAAATGTATTACCTTTGATTCTGATTGTGTAGGACCATAATATACTTTTAACTTGTCGCCTACTTGTGCTTTCAAGTTTGATATTCTGGGTTGGTTTGGTTCGTTGGTTGAAGGTCTAAAAGAGATATCATAATTTAATAATAATTAATAAATTAAGGTAATTATACAACAATTAGTTATATCTTACTCGGTGCTCTTTCGTTTACGGGGTCTCTTGCTACTGTTTGAAGCAACTGTGTTGCCGCTGCTGGCTGAATTTGCACTCTGGCTTCGACGACTTTGCATCTTCTTTGTGGTACCAGATCTATAGATGATTAATACAAACAATATACAGTCAAAATTTGTTATAACCACGTAGAAGGCACTATTCATATTTGGTCGTAAAAATCGGTAGTCGCAACAACCGGTGATGTTTCGAGATACGATCTGTCATATAGCATTCAGCAGCAATATAACCAGTATGTTGTTCTAAGCTATTTTTTTTCGACTGGATGGTTTTTGGTGGCCGGGATAGGCCTTCATAACTAAACCGGGCGAGAGGGGAACACTGAGGTGCTCAGCCGGCAAATTTATGGATTGGATGGCAACGCAAGATCACCCCTGTGGATAAGAACCTTGATCTACTAGCGATTCGGATGCGGCTATCTTGATAAGAAACGACGAAAGAAACTCAAGGCTGCGACGCATTGTTCTAAACGATATTACCATAAACCATAAACGGTTATGTCTGTATATCTTTTGAAACTTTATCCGAATAGTTGATCCTTAAATATTTTCATTTCAAATAGCATCCATAGTTTCATAAGATATTATGGTTCATTAATATCTTCAATATAATAAATATACAGACACAAGTGTCATTCTGACTGTTGTGAGTCTGCAGAGTCGTCTCAGCTGTGGCTAGACGGGGTATACCGCTCTGTAAAATTTTATATACAAAGGCGTCCAATGTAGGCGATTGCATGGCGTTGTTAGGGTGCTTGTCAAAGCTCGCCACCACGCAAACTATATCAAACTCATCTACCTTAACCCTTCGTTTGACAGATGAACTAATATCTTCGGTCCGACGGATGGTGTCTGGCCAGACCCTATACATTAACATGCATTTCTTTGCATTTTGTTACGAATTAGTGGTGCATTCAAACATTCATTTCAATACAAACCAGGTATATATTTTTTTATTTTTTCATTTTTCTCAGATAAACACGTAATATAACTTATTAACGATTGAAAACTAAAAAGGTCTGGCTGGAGCCATCTAGCGGACGGAGGGTTAAACAGTTTTACGAACATACCTGTTGTTAATTGAAAATAGTGACATGTGACGATGTGCCATCACCGAATTAAAAAGCAGCATTTTGGAAAAATAAACAAACCAATTAACAAAAACTATTCAAGCTTTTATATGGAAATTTAATATTTCTTAAGTGAAAGTTATAAAAAATATTTTTTATGGTGACAAGTGCATCGACAGCAGTCTATTTCGAGAGTAAGTTCAATCTGTATTACCTTGAAGTTCTTGATGCTCGGCCTGAACTGTCACTATCAGTGGAGACTGGAGGGCGTCTTGATGGTCGTGACAATGTACACACTGTAGCGCTCTCACCTATAGTTACATCAAAACCTTAGCATATAGTATTTATGATATAAGGTACAGTTACATATAGGGGAAATCCGTTCAAAGTGATACCTCAGGCAAAGCAAATAGTCTTTATTAATCCCAAATTCGTTAGCCGGCAGCCGCGTCTTCATAGCAACGATCTTCTATTGCCGTTTAGTCCGCGGAAACTACTTCGTCGGAACTTTGTGTCGCTTGGCGCCAGTAAGTCAACGAAAAGTGTTTTTGTAATAATAAAAAAAATACACACGTAAATTTTTCGCTTATAATGATAATGTTATTTGTAACAAGTTCTTAATTATGATGAAGATGTAATGTATGACTAAGTAGCTTTCATCTATGTGTGGATGTCGAGTTTAGATGCACTAGTTTTTAGTGACATAGTGCGAAAAGCTCAAAAATGTACCCGAAGGGCAAAGTGGATATTGTATTCATTATACCGAGTCATCACGGATATTATAAGTTTATGTTAAAAATGCCAATTTTATAACAAAAAAGAGCACAAACAGAAGTTTAAGCAAGAATGACTGCTATAAAGCCACTTATTGATGTCTTAGTGCCGATGAGGTCAACTTGAGGTTTTTAGTCGGTAAAAGTCCGGTACACCCCGGTTACCATTCCCCATGTGTAGCCGGGACGGTCCAATGAAAATTTTCTCCAAGTAAAAAATAGTCTCTAGATACTGGATATACACAAGCTGATCCCGAAACTCGATAGGACAAAGCGAGTCAATATGACGGTCTTTACATTTGTGTGCTGTGGTCATGACCTAGTTCGGGCAATCGGCCTACCACCAAAAATGTTTTGAATAAAGCTACTCAGGGGACTGCCAAGAACACTGTTAACAAACTGACTGTTAAATCAAAAATATCTGGTAAAAAAATTGTAAAGGATAAAAACCAAAAGAAAATAAAGACATTTAATGTCATCTGCATTTTTGATGGTAAAAGGTACATTAAAGATGATCAGCCAATTAAAAACTGAATATACGAGTAACGTAACATTTGTGCTCAGTGGTGTCATGAAAAGTGTTCAGTATTCGAAGATCATTTTTTTTTTTTGTTATAACTGCAATAATTAGATTTGTACCAGAAAAATTTTAAAATATGTTGTTTCAATTTTCAATGTTTCTTTGGTTTCTAAGTTTAATTTTATGCAAAAAAAAAAATTGTTATTCGCTTTGCCCTGTTACCATATCCACCTTACCTGGGGTCTGCGGCAAAGTGCATAGTAAGCCATTGTTGTTAGCATGGGTGATAACTAATAATTTGATTAATATTAAGAACAAATGATATACAATTCTGGAAGTACTTAGAATAAAAACTCAAAAAAACAAATGTTTCTATCTCCCCAGTTACAACTAAATGACAACAATTTAAAACGGCTCAAGGTATTCACTTTACCTGGGTTTCCTCGAACCTTTATCATTAGATTCTTCAATAAATAAGAATATTGTCAATATCAACTTGAATGCCTGTGAATACAATAGTATGCAAGAGACGTGAAAATTCTCAAATGGATTTTTTTTGGATATGTGAATGGTAATAAAAGACCTTTGTAATTAGAGAAGCAGACTTGCACAGGATTTTTTTATCGCTGTAAATTTCAATTTGGCATACATTTAAGAATGCTCTCCTTGCTCAAATTTTTGTAGTTTTTTATCAATAAAGGCAATTGAAGAAAAAAAAAAGAGTGGTTTTATCATTAATATTGCTGTATTATGTCGCTGTTTTATATTACTTTAGAGCTGTGGCTCTATTCATATTGCATTATTGTTTTTGGAAATCAACTTTAAAAAAAAAACATGTTTAAAATCATAGACAATATTACTAACTTTTTAATGATAATGGTCTTCTTTTGGGTGTTCGCTTGTCACCAATCTCTACTTTGGCTTGTGGTGTAGTACGGCCTTTGGATTGTGAGCGAGACTTAACAACTAGTTTTTCCTCGGTTGTTATTGATGTTGAAGGCTTTTCTTTCTCCTTTTCTTTTTCCTTTTCTTTTTCCTTTTCTTTTTCCTTTTCTTTCTCAATTCTTAAACAAATAAAAGGAATCATTTGAAGGAGATTAAGCATATTACTATTGAATAAGATTCATGGTCAAAAGGGAAGAACTAAGAGAAGAAAAATGACTTAGAAACATACTTCGGTGCAGCAATTGCTAAGGGTTGATTATCAGCACTGTCTTCTTCATCACTATTCCGAGGTTTCTCTTTAAGATTTTCTACTTTCTCCATCTTTTCGTCTTTTTCACTCTTGTCGCTTTTATCCGTCTCACTTTTATCGGACTCCTTGTCTTTGATACGCTGTGAACAAATGATGGGATTTCAGTTTTAATTAATTTAAAATAATATAGGTTGGGCACGACTGGTTGAACAGAACCAGAAACAAAGACTAATTAATAATATTTGGAACATAATTAATGACAGAAATCAATAAAAAAAGGGGTCTTTATATTCTTAAAAAAATATTAAAATCAGTTAGAAACATATTGTTTAAATAATGGAAAGTCCTAACAGCAAATATACCACTGAAAAACTTAACAAATTATGGTGGTTATAATATAAATATTATTTATTAAATACCAATTACTGCTGTGAATTTTATTAACAATGTATAATAAACGGTAACAATTATATGAGTTGGCAAATATAAAAAGCGACACGAGTCAGTTAATTGGAGGAGCTACATGACTCTTTGATTCCAGACCTTAAGTAAAGCGTTGGGAAAAAAGTAAATGTTGATATTAAATAATAGAATTTCGTAAATTAATAACTTATATAAAGGCCAAGGGTTGATACAATGATCAGAACAGGGGTTTCCTTGATTGTTCGGTCAACATAGTACCTTAACATAAAGTTTTGAGATCAAATAAGTTGTAAAGAGGTTTTAGTATATAATATTAATACATATATAGCTTAAACTGCCTACAGTACTTGCCATCATACACTATGGAGACCAAGTAAAATGATTGTTCTTCATAATATGAAAATAGCATCAAGTAAACTTACACGTGATTCCAATTAAAAACAGGGAATATACAAATTAGCAAGCCAACATCATCGTGTCGATATTATATGAGAAAAAACGGCAAGGCAAAAGGGCAATATTTAGCTCTTTATAATATTAACATTTGAAATAATTATTCTAGATAATTAAAAGTTGGCGTTTAGTTTGGAAAGAACCGTTATACCTCACCTAAAATGGCGGCAGCCGTACACAAGGGGAGAAGGGGGGGTCGAATGAAGCAGTACAAAGCAATGTGGGTATAACACCATAAAACAGATTTCATTAGAGAGGTTTGCAATATTTTAATTACAATGATATCTTCGTAAATTTATTTATTTTTCAGTCCTAATATATTTTATGGTAATATTACTGATAAATAATATTTGTTATATTGGAGCCCCCTTAAACACGCCCTTTACTAGTAAAAGATAGTGATAAATATTACGGATTTAATTTTATTTATAACAAAGAATAAACCATGTTTAAAATCGATATAGATTTTTCGCCGGTAGATTTAGTATTAGAATATATATATATGATTTATATAATCTATCGAAATATCATATGGTATACGTTATGTCAATCTAATACATTAGTTAACTTTAATTAAGCTTTTTCGCTGATAGTAATTCTGTCTAATCCCCGAAAATTGGTAATGCACTCGGCCGCCATTTTGGAGACAACCTCGTGACGAAGCTTTCAAACAATAATTATTAACGTTAGCAATACTAGTCAGCGAGTACCCGTATCTTGTTTTGATTAGTGAAGTAACAGAATTCGTATTGACATTTATTTTTGACTAATCAATTGATAATCAATTCGAGGTTTCATGACAAAGCAAATGAGAGCTTCAATCTAAATGTTAGATTACATATGAACTATGAATTCATTGAAAAGTCCTTAAAGTCCTTATACAAATATTACTTTGTTGTTAAAGGTTTACTAAAATATAATATTTATATATAACCCTGGCTGATTAGAATGTTTTGCTGACTATATTTTTTCCGTTTCGTAGGACTTCAAACAGGCGTAATTATAGAGATCCTCTGATCCTGCTATACCTGGCTAGGTGTGCCGGTAGGTGTCGAGGATGCGGAAGACGAGGTGGGCGGTTGCTTGTCTCTGTCGCGGATGAGCGAGCGGCCGGCGGGAGGAGTGCGTGCACCGCGAGGATGGGCCACTAGTGTTACCCCTAGCTTGCGGTAGAAATCTTCAAAACTATGTAGAAACCTGATAAAACAGTTTGTTATCTTTACATAATAAAAGGATTATTTATGCAGTACAGGGATGTATGACGGTCTTGCATTATCTGGATGCCTAGACAAAGTAACAGTCGATATTCGACATCACTAGTTAGATGTATGGGATTTACATAAGCATTGGATTTATCACATGGTCTACAATAACGAAATGAAATTAGCTGGACAAAGTACTCATCTTTTCTGTTCCATCAAGCATTTGACAGGGTAGATTGCTTGTTTTGTGTGTTTCTTCTTATATGGGCTAAACAAAGGGATTCATTTCAGAATGGGTCAAAGAACATATAGTAGCACTCAAGAACCAGCATCTGCATAAGAAGGAGTCAACCACTGGATTGAGCTGCATGAGCTAGAAATCCTCTCTAGAGATTGTTTATTATAAAAGACTAGTTCAAGAATCATTAGAGATTAAGAAGCATAAAACTTTTAATGGGGATGATAGTTTTAAGCTATGAATAGATAACTAAAACCTCGTTTTATGTCGCTTTGTAAAGACGCTGATAGTTTGAGTGTTGTTTTGTGACTATTCAAAAAATCAAAAACAAAAACGGGTGGAGGGAGTAAATTCTTGCTTCTGACAAAAACTTTGCAGCGCTTCACTCTGCTTGTAATCATGGCCAGTTAAAGGTCGAAACGTCGTGCGTCAATTAAAAGTAAGTTAATTCATGCATAAGGTCCGTAAAAGCATTTATTTTATCTCTACAAAAATGTTTAAAGTTACAACTAGTTATTACTGACAATGTCTGAGCTGAGTGAGGGCTGAGTAGAGAAACGTTAGTGGCTGTATCCACTTTCTGCTTATGTTTAAACTTTATATGGATTATTGATAAACCAATATTTGTTAAATAATTTACACAAAAGTATGTCATAACATTTAAGTATATATAGAGAATGGTACATACTTTTTATAAGCTTGCTTGCAGAGATTAGTTATGCTAGTTGTAACTGGATGAAAACCCATTTTGTCAGCTATGGTTTGCCATTGATTTTGATTTGTGACTCTGTTATATCCCCCAAGTTTATGGACCACCTAAAACACATGCATATTTGTGTCACATATAATCATTTTAGTGAATAATAATGACATCAGAAGGATCCATATGTAATTAAAGGCAATTGATTTCTCATGAAATTACTTCAGACTTTGAAAATATATATACTTGCCCTAAACAATCTATATAAATCAATATCCTTAGTAGCAATAGTTGGATTTCTATTCAGTGGTGTTCCACGGTCATCCATGAACTTGTAAAGTTGTGCCACAAAGTGATCTTTCTCTTCACGAGGCTCATCATCAGAACTCTGTGGAAAATATTTATTTAAAAATAATTATTAATCAATAATAAACTCTTGTCATGGCATCTAGCAAAAATGTTGTAAGTGCCCTGAGAATGGTTGTCAGCTGAGCTCCCGGTCACATTGGGCGTGACATAAAAGCGCACAGTGAAACCAGCCATTGATATATCTCTGGTCGCCCTAAAAAGGATATAACGAGAAGATATATTAATGTTTATAAAAACTTCTAATATTATATATGTATAGATAAATAATAAGCGTACAAAGGTCAAGTACTAGTAGTACATAGCACTTCATCTTTTCATTATTATCTATAATACTTTGAAATAGTCTCTAAAGTTGTGGGTTTATACTCTATTATTCCATTTGTCGCCGTTTTCTAAATGTTGACACAATAAATCGGTGTCAGCTGAGAATCAGCATTAGGTGGCTCAGCTGGTTACTTGTCCGTTGCTGAGTGCATTTGCCTTTGGTGCATCATCACAGCATAGGTATACCTTGCTTTTGTTCTTTTCTATTTTATTTAACCTATCTTTCTGTGTGGTGTCAATTAAATGTTTTTTATTTCTTTGTTTCTTACAGTAGTAAATATAAAATCCGCACAAATAAATATTAGATTTAAAAGTAGTAATCGGTGAAGGTACATATTCAAGGATTAATGAAAGTAAGGAATGAACAAAATGTTTGCAAAGAAAGAGAGAATATATCTACTCCAATAAGAGTTATAATGTTAGATGTTTTATAAGTGTTGTTTCAACTTTTACTGCTATAACATACTTTGTGATTACAAGCTCGAATTCCACATATTCCAGCACTCAGACTAAAAACAATTACTTGTGTGGCATATAATTATAAAGTGGGGAGATCAAGTCGATTGAGCCAATAAAGTTGTAAAATAATTTGTTTTATTATATAAAAAATACACACATCATCTGAGGTGTTCCTTGGTTCATTGAAGAGAGAGTCTCTGTCCCAATGTGGCGGTAAAACCCCGTCGTTCAGATACTGCAGTGCTGCTTCCACACCACCCCATTCCTGCGGCGCACTACCCTTTCGAAATTCACGAGCCTCTTTCTTTGGTACTGTATAACTGAATAAATTAATAACAGTTACAAGAATTCCATACATAGCCGCGGCAAATGGCCAAACGCTAGAAGTGTAAAAAAATTGTGGTCGCATCCGCTTGCCAGCGCCATCTGTAATTTATTTTACTTACAAACCGCTTATCGACAAATCAACGGACGCGCATCGCAAGCAAAATAAATTATTATTTAATATGTTCTAATATACTAAAATGGTACTTTACAAATATTTCTAGTGTTATAACTTTAACAATAAATAAAGTAAAATTTTGCAAATATTATGTCATTATCATAATAACCCTACCACAATATATGTGTATATCTGTATATTAAAAATAAACTTACTATCTTCCATCTTTGAAAGAACGTACAAGGTAATCTTCCTTCACTTTTATTTGTCCAGTGGGTGCCACTACGAGAGCAGGAAAAGCAGGCTGGTGCGGTCTACGTCTTTCGGCACCACTGGACACTTCCACGAACACTACGCGACCCACATGAGGTTCGCGCTCTGTACTATCCGCTTTCACGGGCCGTGTACTGACTTCGCCTTCACTCTCATCCGACCTAATATTAAAATTAGTAAATATTCCATCATCTCTAGCAGATTTACATTAGTGATTGTATGCTGTAGAAGATATTTTGGTTACTTTTTTTTTATTTATTCAGGGTATCTCATGAAAAAGTTCTGAATAACTAAGTATCCCTATTTTCCTTATACTTATTCAGTATGATCATGGTAGTTGATGGACCTTTGCCTACTTTCACAGCAGCTGCTATAAAATTTAAAATATGAGCATCTAAACTGGTGAAACAAAAGTGTGTTAGTGAGTGTCAGTACTCTAGAGCTAAAGTTTATGCAAATATTATACACAGGATTCAGATTTGAAATTAGAAAATATAGAATTGCTAGTCAAAACATTTTAAAATCAAATTTAACTATATATTTATTTATATTTAAAGTTCATATAGCCTTCAAGTGACTTTAATGTATGTCTCATGATTTTTAAAGCAATTTTGTTAAAATAGTTCTTTATCAGAATGTTATACAGTATGCAAGGCAGTAGATATAATGCTCCAGTTTCTTTAAACTCAGTTTATAGGAAAGATATTATCATTCCAAGGTCCAAAGACAACAGAAGAATTGAGTAATATTATTAGAAAAGCAATAAACTGTATTTTAGAAAAATACCCTCTAAAATATCTTATTTTCAAAATAATGTGATTCATTTTAATGCCTTTATCCATTTTAAAATAATTGCCTAATTCTTTTAGGGTCTCCTTATAGTCACCCTCTACTCAAAAATTTGTGTCTATATTTCTAATAGTAAATATTAAAAGACTAGTAATAATGTAGTCATCGGTTGTAAATGTAAAATACTCTAAAAAAACATTACAAATTCTGATCAACAAGTATTGTATGTAATAATTTATTAATACATAAAATTATGTATGTAACAGTAGTATATATTATAGTTTTGATTGTCAAAAACAATGTAAGAACTTACTGAGCTCTTCCTCTCCTACCTCTACGCCCAGCTATGACTGGAGTAGAAAAGTGTTCAGGATGTGTTAGAGGCAGTTGATCCAAAGTTTCACTTTCATTAAAATGCCTTCCACTTTTTAGGCAAAGAGCTGAACGACGTAAAGTAGTTATATCTCCATCATCAAATACTATAACAAATATATAAATAATACAATACTTACCTTTATACACAAATAAAATTAATATTATCTCTAAAGAACTGTGAAAAAACTAGTTGATCTGATAGAGCTTATTTTTGCCAAGTAATCTTAACATTCAGCATAATTATATATACCTTATTTTAAATTGAACAGATGTAAAATACTAATATAAATAATAAAATTTAAACAATGTGATGGTAGTAATGTGATTGGTATACAAGTTATATGGGATAAGCAATACAGATTTTTAAAACCAGATTTTACAGATAGATCCTCAATTTTTATAACTTTATGTAGTAGAAATTAAAGTCACCATTTTTCTCTGTATGTATGTTCAGTCATCTTTTATATTGTCATAGAACTTGATGTGACTTTTACTATGTAAAGAAAATTTTATTCTAAATTGTTGTTATGTAGTTAATTTCCATAAAAATTAAAATTGCACAGATATCTACAATATTTTTATTACAAAAACATCTTTATTTATTGCTCCCTTATCATGCACTGGCATAAATATAAGAGTTACATGAAATCAATATACAAAATAACTGTAAATATTAAATAGAGTTCCAAAAATATAGAGGACACAATTTAAACAACAGAGTGGGCAAGGAGGAAGTGGTATAAGAGAAGAAGGAGAGAAGAGAAAGGTGAGGATGGCGAGAGCGCAGGCGAGAGGAGGAGGGAGGAGAGGGAGAG
This sequence comes from Automeris io, assembly GCA_036320925.1. Taxonomy (NCBI): domain Eukaryota; kingdom Metazoa; phylum Arthropoda; class Insecta; order Lepidoptera; family Saturniidae; genus Automeris; species Automeris io. The sequence continues at coordinate 5,151,662 of JAUDJH010000018.1, forward strand.
GGGAACAGGTATAACACAACATGAATGGTGGTATGAAATTCACTAAATCAGCTAATATTATAATAACCCACCCACGGTATATTGGCTACAATCTTGAATTTTAGTGATAACAGCCTCCATGGCATCCTTTTTTGGATCCTGTTTCACCTCAACTGTGGTACCAACTCTTAGAGTACCTTTGATAACATCATCATTCACTGTTATAGATCCACCACCAGTCTTCAAAGTAACCTGTAAACATAATCATTACTTATAAAAAAGTACAAAAAAAATAATATTTGTACTTATTCTTTTTTTACAAAAATGTACTAGTTGCATGCCACATGTCATCTTCTCCAACTCTGCTCCAGCTTAGCAACTGCATTACTCCTAATTGCAGAAACACTTTAAACATTAAAATATTTATCAAATCAACATATTCTTGAGTCATAGTTGTTTAAGATGGTCTTGTAAAATTTATAATGTAGGTACTTTTAACTGGATATTAGTGGGTGAGGTATAATGAAATAGGGAGAGTCCTAAATATACTAAACATCAAATTAATAAGACATGCAATAGGTCTCATATCTCAGGTAAATGATAAAATGTAGAATACAATATGATTGTTGAGTAATAATAATGCACAGATTGTATTTAAAACTCTTAGTTCTCTAGTATATCATTTTTGCATACACTTATTATAATTGCTACATAGATAAAATGTTATAACATTTTTGATACTCAGTCAAAAAGTATATACACTGTCTACTTCATTTGAATTGTTAATGTGATTTCTATCTTTTTTAGGGGAAATATTTCTCTGACCTGGAGAAGTGTAATAGTCTATTTGTGTTAAGAGTATAAGATACCACTCACCTTACATTTTATATTTCTCACAACTTTCTTAATCTTTGCTTCACAAAATGCACCTTTATACTTGGCACTAACATCAGTTCCCACAGGCAAGAAGGGTGGATCATCACCCTGCTAAAATTATGTAAAAAAAAAAAAAAAAGTTAACTAACCTAAAAATACTAATTTATTTCACCAATTTATGTCACATACTCATGTAACAATATAATATTCTATTGAATATTATATAATAACATTAATGTAAATTTATAACTTACCATTTTCAATATTGATTAAAGAATTAAAATAATTGTGATGTACAGAGTTGAAAGAATCTGTAAAAAAAGCAAATTCAGTAATTCTCTTCATTATTCTTATAATCAATCACTGAAAGAATCATGTGCTGTATGTACAATTATTGTGATATTAATTAAAATACAGAATAGTTATTCAGTTAAGGTTCCACTATTGTTATTGCAACCAGAACTTTTAGTTCTTTTACTATTGGCACTGATGCTTGCCTTAAAATCTTGCGCTTATTGTTTCATTTGAAAAATATTATATTTACATACAGAATTAAATGTTTTAAGAAAGCCTTCCACTAATATCAATGCTTAATATTAAATACATTAGATTATGTGCACTTTAGTTTAAAAATATAAATTTTGTCCTTATGGCGCAGTAATTATAATATATTACCATTTGTAGAATCAATACAAATTTTGTTATATATCATAAAAGATTAATGTTCGTTTTTCAACGCCCGTTTTTGGAGCATTGAGTAATATTATTCCTAATTTACTGAAAACAACAAGTTAGGTGATTGATTCGGCGGTAAGTTTATATTGTTGTTTGGTGTTTTCTTTACCTTAATTATAATATTATACTAATTGAGTTAGAAACAAAAGCATACCTCATTTACATAAAACAATCAATTCAACGGTTCTTCCAGTTGTTATTAAAACTAAAATTATAATCGACAACCATTTTTTGGAAATCTACATGAGTAAATCAAAGAGCATATAAAATAGGGTAAATGTCAAATTGTCAAATAAAATAGGTGCGTTTTTGGAGCTGTTAAAAATTTACTTTTACCATAGCCAATTTCAATCATCTGAAACCTATTTAGGGATCTTATAGTTGAATTTGCCGAAGTCCGGGGGTCGGACTACTCGCTTCTGTAGGCTTTACCCTCGTGACCCTACATATGACCCTCTATGAGGTGGTGGGTACGTCATGGCCCTAGGTGACTTTTTTTATAGTCGTATTTGGTTTTTCGATTACATAGTGTTTTTTATCGAGCATGGTGTATTACCATGATGTTTTTATATAAATAAAAAAAGAAAGGATAAAATATTACCAACAGAAAGTAAGTGGGCTAGGAGAGGGGTGAATAAGCAGAGAGGGGGAAGTGGAGGGAAGGGAGAGGGGTGGAACTAAGAGATGGTGTGAGAGTAGAGATGGGATTGAGAGAGGATGAGGAAGTTAGGGAGGTAAGAAAAGAAGGAGAGACGGCGGGTTGGAAGACGGGAAGGTAGAAAAAATAAGAGAAGGTTGGAGGAAAAAAATGAAGCCTGGGAGAATGGTACTAGAAAATGGGGAGTAGGCTTAGCTAAAAGTTAACACGACAGTCACTGATTGTTAGGTGGTATGAAATTCACCAGTTCAGCTAATATGTGTTTATAAATAAATAGGCGAGCAGTATGGTGACGTTGACACATTTCAAGTATCAATCAAAAAGATAATCATGAGAGTAACCATGAAATTCATCATTAATCCGACAAGAAAGTAATAATTTTTAATCAAGGAATATGATTACTTTTTTAAATTTTGATAATGTGTAATCATGATTAACGTTAATAAATGTAATCTTCATAGTTAATCTAGTAGTGGACGATATATATCGATATATATCAAAGAATATCGATACATGTACGCGATATATTGCTTCAATCCGATATTATCGAATCATCTAGTATCGAATGTAATATCGATATATTTCATCCGATATACCAAATATCGTGACACATTCAATTTTTTTCTTTATATCTACTTATTCCTTTAAATCTGCAACATTGTCAATTTGAGTAAAAATAAAACAAAAAACCCCGGATTATTGAAAACTAGCCTTTGCATTAACGTAACACAGACATGAGATACTCTGCGCGAGGGCAGCACTAGTAGCAAAACTTTTATAATCCATGGCGGTGGCAGTACTGGGACTATCCAAACGCCAACTTTTCAATTTTTTCTTGCAATAAAAAAAATAATCTGTGGTGTCTATGGTCACTTGTTTTGGCTAGCGCAGTTCCATCTGAACGACTTTTCTCAAAAGCCGCACAAGTTCTTACATAGCAGAGAAGCAGATTGCAAGCCAAAAGGGTAAATAAAATTTTGTTTTTGCAAGGTTTAGAGGCAAAGTACTGGGATTTATAAATCTTTCATATTGGTATGGCAGAAAAGAAAAAGCTGCAATTCATTCCGCGCAGATGCTAAACATGGCTTTTGAGTCGTATGGCTTTTGATTCATTTTCGTATGATTTATAAATAAAGTTAATTTGTTTCTTTCCTCTAGTGTTTTTACTCATAATTAACCTGTTCCTTATTTAATATTATAGACTAGTTAAAAACAAGTAATTACATACGATATTTGAAAAATATCGACATATTTGTTCGATATATCGCATAGTATCGGTATAACATTACAATAATGTTACGACGGAACTAGGGCCAAACTTTAGCCCTAGATTTCTAGGCTTTAGAATGCTGGAAAGCGGCTGTTCCGATATAAATACGCGCTCGATGCGATCACAGGACAGTTCTAATTTGGACAGCGACACAGTGCGATATTACGAAGCGATCTTCAAGGACTTTGCGATCATACTGCGACTGTATAGTGATTCTACGTGCGATTATTTTGACTGGATTTTTGATACTGGACTTCGAGAACTTTCTGCGACTGGACTTTGGACGACGGATTTTCGAGAGCATTCTTCGACGTGCTTCTGGACTCTTCGACGATTTAACATCGCGATCGTTCGACAGCTGCGTTTCACGACATTTCTGCGGCTGCGTTTTGATTTTGTGTACTCTCCTCTATTAATATATTGATTGTCCGTCACAACCGGCATTTTAATACCCCGCGCTCGTAACAATATATTATATCGAAAAAAATATCGATATTTTTTTTACATGAACATCCCTAAATTAATCACTTTTACACATTTTGCTTATCTATGGTCTGAACATAATCGTTTTGTCAGAATTAAGCTAAATTGTCGCTATATTAAATTTTTGATAATAGAATAGTCACTGGAAATTTAATTTTTATTATTAGTATGCTATAATTAATACGAATACTGCATGAAATATTATTAGATATTTTGTCGTTATTAGTTACCTGCCTACCTATTTTATTTCTAAGGATGTTAATACTTATTTAACGGTTAGAGTCACGTTCACAGTACCCAATGATGTCATGGTCACTACCTCAATGGTCTTAACATTGTAATTTTAAACTTTCGATAGCCTTAAACCATATCAAGTAAACACTTAATATTTCATTTTAAAACAGCCTTGATATTTAGTCAACATATAAAAAAACAGAAATCTTTGAATTTACAAGGTCTTTATCAAATTTAAAGAGACGATGTATGTATAATATAATGGTATTTGTCCGTGATCTAAATTGGTACCCCGGTGTTTAATAGGACCATAATATCTATACTATTACCATCTATAATATTATATATTGTGTGGGTATTTAGATTAATGTGGTATCTGTAATTTAGATTATGGATGGGTATTTAGATTAATGTGGTAAATCTAGGATCCGATAAAGGATGAAAAAGTTGTAAAAAATTAAGACATCCACTTTTCAGTCATAATATCATAAGCCCGAATCCGCTGCGTTTTATCCAATTCGTAGGATTGATTTGGATTGGTTTAAAAGGTATTACTAGGTAAGTAAATGTTGCTTAACCTTCCGGTAGAATGTTGATATTTTATACATTAAATTTATTTAGGACTTACATCGAATAAAATACTTAGATAAAAATACCTACTTATTTTGCATAAAAAAGTTAGCAAAAATTATTTATGGATTTACATCATCATTTCACTTGATTTGACATGTGACAAATGAACATTGAACACGTCAAAATTTTTTTTTGTGTTACGAACATACTAAGCGATGTTTTGAAAATGTATTTACTGACTACTAAGCGATTTCGGAGTGCATAAAAGCTTAGATTTTATTTTACATGAAAAATTTAATGTTTACGGAATAATAAGACTGTTTCAATATGAAGGCTTTACTCGCAACAGTGATTAGTCTGGCACTTACGACGGTGGTTATCGGCAATGCATATTACCAGAAGAAACAGTTCTATCCATCCATAGTTTACTTAACTAATTCCAATCCTAGTATGGCAGTAAGTACTTAATAATATTGTGAAACAAAATATATTTATTAGCTAATGGCCATATTATGTTATTTGTACTTAGAAATAAGTAAGTAGCCTCTTTAGATTAATGTTATTATTTGTAATATTTCCCCTATTACTTGAAGGTAGATGTATAACATTTTCCTTTTTTGTAGGTGATGTATTTGCAAGCTTTTATTTTGGTTTTACTTCTTGGGAAATTATTGAGGAAAATATTCTTTGGTCAATTGAGACCGGCCGAGTTTGAGGTAATTATGATATTTTTCTTTTAGCATGAGATATAGACAAGTGAAAAACTATACTGTCATAAAATTTGCACAATAATATTTCATTTGATGACATTAAAAAATATTTAGATTGATTTCTCAGAGGTCTATGAACTTTCTGACAGTTTTTAACTAATAATGGTGAATTTCTAAAATTATTTAATTTAAATTGTACAGTCCATATTAGATGTCCGGGATAGTTGGTATAAATAAAACAACCAGTACGTTGTGGCCACTATGCCGCATCTGATAACTCTAGGATCTGCTGTAGTAATCTACATTTGATGTGTCATTTCTGTACCTGTCATTTACTGTAAGACTTGCATTTGAGTATGTGTCTTACAGACACACACTTAGGCCTATATGCTACAATCCCACAATCCTTTGATATGAGGTCCCATTAAACAAAGTGTGAAGAGATATTTGTGCAAGGTGGCATGATTGCTGCATCTATCGATAGGTTTTTTGTTATTGTTGATAGTTGTTATCATTTTTGGACTGCACCATGTTTACCATCAGACATGATCTGGTCAATGCTGGGTCAGATTAAAAAAAAATGCAATAGAGTACATAACATTAAAATATTTTTTCTACATTGATATAACTATAATTTTTATTTTAGCATCTTATAGAAAGATCCTGGTATGCCATTACTGAGACATGTTTAGCATTTACAGTGTTCAGGGATGATTTCAATCCAAAATTCATTGCTCTCTTTACACTTCTACTATTTCTCAAAGCATTCCATTGGTTGGCTGAAGACAGGGTTGACTATGTGAGTATTATAAAGAAATTTTACAAGTTTTTTAAAATAGCATACAGACAAAAGTATGATCTCTTACCAGGTGTAGTAATTGCACAATAATAATTATTTCCAAACAATCTAAAAATGTTACATTGTTGTTAATAGTGGGATGACATTAGTTTACTAACTATTCTGTTCTTAACTAAGGTTATCTTTTTTTGTATATATTAGCTCATTAAAATGACTTTTTTATGGGACATATTGAGCTGTCCAAGAATAGTGGTGGCCTATAAATAAAAACCAGTTGACAAGCATTTTCATTCAACTGTATGTTTATGAGATAGTCTACAAGGTAAAAGTGGGTCACTGAGATGGCATCAATTACTCATACTTTAACTAATCTCTAGTTTTCCAGATTCTTTAGTTCCCCTTTGTGAAATATTACTGTATGTCTATACATACAGTATGTCAAACATCTATATGTTTGACCAGTTAAAATGGCTCTTGTAAATTATATCTTGTTTCTCTTAGATGGAGAGGAGTCCAGTAATTGGTTGGCTATTTCATATAAGAATACTAAGTTTGCTGATGCTGCTGGCACATTTTGATTTCTACTTTATCCATCATGCATACCAATTTACTATATTGAAAGGACCTTCAGTGCAACTAGTTTTTGGTTTTGAATATAGTATTCTAATTGTTATGATTGCAAATATTTTGATCAAGGTAATTACATTATGTTTTATTTAAAGTAACATTTCTTATGATGAGTTGTATAATTTGAATAAGTAAACTGCTAATACATAATTGTGTAATTTAAAATCTGAAAGTGGCAATTATATTTTCCTTATTTGTTAAGTTCTGCCTTAACCTTACGATAATATCAGAAATTGCTTGGTAGAGTGATTAATTTCTGGTTCAGTTCTAGATTTGATTCTCATATAGAATAAATATGAATACCACCTGTAGGTATTTATTCTTAGATTGGTTGTTTATGCAATTTATGTTTGTAAATGCAACTATGACAGAAAGAAATCTGAGTATAGGACAGGGCTTTATATGACTATTGCTAATAATTTAGATGGTTATGATTGTATTAAACTGTTGCAGTATGTTCTTCATGCAATTGATGCACGCTGGGAAGCTCCATGGGAAAGCAAGGCAGCTGTGTTACTTTACACTGAACTTGCTATTAACTTTCTTAAAGTCCTTCTTTATATCGGTTTTGTAGCAGTTATGGTTAGGATTTATACACTGCCATTGTTTGCTTTCCGACCTTTGTATGAAACAATGAGGTAAGTTAGTTCGTTTTTATTTATTGAACACAATTTTTTAAAGTATGACTACCATAGTTTCTTACTGGCTCTTCTTGGTAGATCTTTTTGAACAGGTATTAATTTTATTGACTATTTAAAAGTGCTCATAGTATAACTGTTTAAATAAAATTATTTGGCTCTAGAATTCCCATTGTTATCCCCTTCTGTGATTATTAAAAACCTTTACTTTTTAAAAAGATTTGTGAAAATTAGCTAAACTGTAACTGATTGTATGTTGTAAAAATAATGCAGTTGAAGAGTGGTAATTGATAGCCATTTTTATATCCACTTTAAAATGGCAAGAATAAGAGATCAGGTGTGAAGTAATTTTCCATTGTTGTAGAAGTTTCAAGAAGGCTTATAATGATGTGGTACTGTCACGTCGAGCTATACGCAATATGAACACCCTGTACCCTGATGCCACACAGGCTGAGCTTGCCGCCGCTGATAACGAGTGTATTATCTGTCGTGAAGAGATGCATTCAGGTATTGTCTAAAATAATGCCTCTGGTATAAGAAAGAATGTACCAGCCTTGTTCTTACATATATAGGTGCTGAGCAAATTAAAAGTTTTAATTATTATAATGCTGCATCTGTGATTTATATTATTCAAAGTGTTCGTCATTCAACTGAGACAATAAGACACCATAGTCTTATAGAGCTGAAGCTCTTTTTGGTTGAAGAATAAAATTGCCAATAACAAGAATTTGTTCAAAATTTTACGAATCTCGCATTTTTCTTAATAAAAAAATAAAATAATTAAGTCAATAATAGCTTAGTTTTGAACTATCTTTTATGGCATGAACAACATCTGAACAACGAAAGTGTGTCAGTCTAAAGGCTTGTCTAATAGGTATTGTTTGCTTTGCTCAGGTGCAAAAAAGTTGCCGTGTAATCATATATTCCATGCGGCGTGCTTGCGGCTGTGGTTCCAAAGACAGCAGACTTGTCCGACGTGCCGGTTGAATGTGCTGCGAGCTCCGGCGCCGGCTGAAACCCCGCCGGTGCCCAATGGACCTGCGCAGGCCGCGGCGCCTGGGGCTCGGATGCCTGCCCCTGCGCCTGGACCACAGGCTACTCCTGGAAACCCTGTACCGCCTCCGTTCCCGAACATCCCGCCTCCACCACGTAAGGATACATTCTATTTTTTACTGTTTAAAAATACAAGAGTGTCACGAGAAAAAAATGCGATTTATCTTAGCTCTCAACCAAGTTATTGATATTTTTTATTTCCCACCTAAATGATCATAGGTATAAAATATTAATAAAATTAAATCACGAATGTATCCGTTAAAGTATTATGGACTTAAACGCCATAACATAATCTTACTCTATCAGGAACGACTCTAATTCAGGATGTCTTGTTTATGCCTTTTGTCTGTGAATAAGAACTAGAAAACGCACAAGCTATGTATGATTAATACAATACAAAGTATTTGGATTACCCTATCTTTTATATATTAAGCCCTGTCAGCTCATCTCCATGATACTTTCCTTTATCATCTAAAATACATTTAATTCGGCAAGATTCAGCTTTTACGAAATAAACTGAGAAGTATTATAGCTGAGGCCAAACTGTACTATTGTAAACAAGAGTGATTAATGATCATATTTAAATTGCAAAATATGTTTCAACTAGTGAACCTGGCTCAGCTTCGCACAGAAGCGATAATTCTATTAATTATATATTAGGTCCTTACATATGAAATTGGCGTTTTTCGTACTGGCCACTTTAATCACAAATTTCTCCTCTTTGGTAAGGAATTCCAAATTCAAATTTGTACAGCTATAGACTCATGTATTTGTGCTTCGATGATCGTCATTCATTTGTTTTTTTCTTCTGTTTTTTTCTGTTTGCGTCACTCATTTTACAAAATGGAAAACTTAAAATATCGCATTATTTACGAGTACGAGTTCCGCCGTGGCACTAGTGCTGCGGAAACAACTCGAAGGGTGAATGATGTGTATGGCGGTCGTGTTGCAAAAGAAAACACAGTTCGTTTTTGGTTCCAACGTTTTCGTTCTGGAAATTTCGACCTGCAGAACAAGCCCCGTGGACGGCCTGAGACTCAAGTTGATAATGAAGAGTTGAAGGCTATTGTGGAAGCGGATCCATCGCAAACCACGTCCGAGTTAGCTGCAGGCTGCGATGTTAGTGATAAAACTGTTTTAATTCACTTGAAGCAAATTGGGAAGATTAAAAAGCTTGAAAGGTGGGTACCTCACGAATTGACTGAAGCAAACCGGCAAACGCGCGTCGACTGCTGCGTTACATTACTAAACCGGCACAATAATGAAGGTATTTTAAACCGAATCATTACCTGTGATGAGAAATGGGTTCTTTACGATAATCGGAAGCGCTCAGCGCAATGGTTGGATCCTGGCCAGCCAGCCAAATCCTGCCCCAAGCGAAAATTAACCCCAAAAAAGTTACTTGTAAGCGTTTGGTGGACTAGTGCCGGTATTGTTCATTACAGTTTTCTCAAATCTGGCCAGACTATTACGGCTGATGTCTATTGTCAGCAATTGCAAACCATGATGGAAAAGCTAGCGGCTAAACAACCTAGGCTGGTCAATCGCTCCACGCCACTGCTGCTTCACGACAACGCTAGACCACACACTGCGCAACAGACGGCTACTAAATTAGAAGAGCTTCAATTGAAAAGTCTAAGACATCCTCCGTACTCCCCGGACCTTGCTCCAACAGATTACCATTTTTTTCGAAATTTGGATAACTTCTTGCAAGGGAAAAAATTCAACTCCGATGGGGCAGTCCAAATCGCCTTCAAAGATTTTATTGATTCCCGTCCGACTGGTTTTTTTAGTAAAGGGATCAATGAACTACCTATGAGATGGCAAAAGTGCATAGAAAATAATGGTTCATACTTTGATTAATTAAATATATTATATTAAAAAATATTCGACTTTTTGTTCCTCCCATACAAAACGCCAATTTCATATGTAAGGACCTAATATTAATTCCAAAAAATATATTATACATATAAACCGTTCACATTAAGCTTTGTTGTATAAGTACTTTGGAAAATTTTAATAAATACACGCATAGACAAAAATTGGAAGTCAAAATTAATAAATATTTTTTCAGCTTGTGAAACGTCATATTATAAATATAACCAGTTTTGTTCTGACATTCGTCAATTACGGTTAACTTTTTTCTCAGTTGATTTTACCTTTAAGACCCTACTCTGGACTTCTGGGTCACACTTCAGCTTTCCGGACAAGATATAAATAATTATTTTTGCTTCACTATATGTTTTGTATCTAGCGATGATGGCGTGGACTGTGCCCCCGCCTCTACCGCCACGCCCCGCGAGCCTTGCGCCGCTCTCGACAGCAGAGCTACAGCGCATGGAAGGCAACGAGCGTCGAAATATTGAAGCACGATTACAGGTTTGTTGATCATGAAAAATTAGCTTTTTACATCCACTATGCGAATAGCTAAGGAGTATTCCACTCCTCTGGCTGATTTTCCACTTATGATTCAGAAATCTTTAAATAGGAGTGAATAAAAATATGTTGAGCAAACACACTCCATCATCGGAGTTAACTTCACCTTTGACCAAATTTGTTTGAGTTCAGGTGCTTGCCTGTAAGTCATTAGAAAGGATATATGGGTGTTTATATGCAGGTTTTATAACAATAATTAGGGGTACTGTTAAAATATACTGGTAATCAAGTGTTTGTGGTGAAACTATCCTACGAACAGTATTAGTATCAGGCTAACTGTTCCCTGCCAAATAACAAGAGAATCATTTCAGAATCCGTAATGGAAAATAAACAATTTTGAATGCATAAGAGATTGTCTATAAAAACTGTACACGCATTTTTACCTATGATGAAATGTAGTCGTAATTTTATTTTTCTTGCTCTGCAATCATGATTAAACCCATTTAAAACATTAAGAAGTCATAAATGTATATACAATCTGGGATTTTGTAGTGTTTAAAATATAAATGAGCAAAATGAAGTCATATTAATGGTAAAAAACGTAAAATGTAATCGTTAATCATTTTCATTAATCTGATTACATTTTGCCCATCTATGGATGAAATCTGTAGATATTTGCATTATTATAGGTGTGTTACAGTCACTAAAACCTAAGTGACTAGGGGAAGTGGCAATATAAGTGTATACTAGTTTTCATTGTTCTTTCGTTACTTTATATTTTTCTTTTAATCTGACTGAACATTGTGACCACACTAAGCCTGATGGTAATGGTGCAGTCCAAAAAACGACAACGAATAGCAACAGCAAAGAAAAACCCATCGGTAGGTCGTAGCGATCGTGCCGGTCTGTACAAATATCTCTTGACGTTACGCTCAAAGGACCCCATATCATAGGACGGTGGGAACATTCTCGCCGGAAGACCATTCCACAGCCCAACTACACAGCAAGTGTTAAAAAACTTCGAAAAAGTAATCAGATTACAAGTAATCATGGATACATTCATCATGATTTTTTTTTTACACTGGCTCGACATAATGACTACAGTGTACCTGATGGAAAGTACAGTGTAGTCCAAAAACGAAAGCGACTATCAAAGATGAAAATCCATTAATAGTCTACATCGTCATGTCGGCCCACATATACCACGACTGAAGGTCTCTAGGTATATGAGCTACTGGATATACACAAACAAAAACAAAACAAAATCCCGAAACGTGACAAGCCGAAACTGGTCACTATGACGGGCCTTACACCCATTGTGGTCGCGATCCAGACGGGCACCGACGCCCTACCACCTCGCTGCTGCTCGTTTAGCACCACCCAGGATTCACGTGTAGGGAAACTAGGGTAAAGCCTACGGACGCGAGCAGCTTCGACTCCCAAACCGACTTGTAATCTGATTATTAATCTGATTAAAAGTAATCATGATTAATCGTAATCCGATTACAGATTAATAATCCGTAATTACCAAAAAATGATTACATTTGTTGATTAATTTCGGTACTCATTAAACATGATTAACGATTACAAAATGTAATCGTAATCGTTAATCTGATTACATTATGCCCATCTCTGGATGTGAGTTACCGCAAAGCTGTGACTTCGTAAACCCGCGCTCCTGGTTCTATTTTTATTAAGTTTAAAATATTTTTGCATGAAAGATTAAGGTAATACAATTTCAACGGTTACTTGATTACAGTTGCTGAGGGAAATACAAGCCATGTTAGATGCGTCTGTGATTCTAATGCAGCAATACTCTACAGTTGTCGCTAACTTGCCGCAGAATAGTGCCAGTGTTGCCACACAGACAGACATGTAAGTTTTAACTCATTTTAAAATTTCTTATTATACTCATTAATGTAAGTTGCTATAAATTTTTCCTCGGATTAAATATACTCCGACAAAAGTTTCTACACATACGAGCCCTAAAAGAGCTAGAAGGATGTAAAAGAAAATTTTGTGAATTACATCTGCAATTTAAAAAAAAAAAAGAATTTTAGATGCCGATTGAATGCCTAACAATATGAAATTTTTATGCATTAATTGCTGGATTATAATAGCCAGTTTAATTTTTGTGACTATAATTTTTATTAAGTAAAAGATGATTTTTTAAAAATATATGTTTACAGTCATACAGAAACACCCGCAGAAGCTAAAGCAAAAACAGGTCCCGATGTAGTGCCGACCACATCGGCCTTCAAACAGTCTTTGTCCATGCCATCCACGAGCAAAGCCACTGTTAACGAAGAATTTAAGTCTGAATCAAGTAGTTCCGATACGACACCTCTTTTAGATTCTAATAGGTATGAAATGTTGAAATAATTTATTGTAAAACATCTATCTAAAAATAATACGTATAATACAAACGCAGTAATGATTTTTATCTAATGGTTTCTATACTCACATTACAAGTTATTCCGCATAAATTGTGTAATATATGGCATAGTTAATTTAATATTATAATCTTGTATTAAACATTAATATGTTTTTAATGTAATGGAAATTAAGTCATTTAGGGCATGAAATCTTTACATAATATAAACTGGTTAATTGTAAGTTTAGGCAGTACGAAGTTCCCTGGATCAGCTAGTTTAACTAATACATGACGGTTTCGTGGGTCACTTCCAAGCCATTGGCCGGTTACTTGCTGTTCGCATTTTACCTACTCCTTTATTTAGGGTACGACCGCACTGTGTAGTGTAGTATGTGTACTATAAATATAAACTTATGAAACAATCTTAATGTATTAAGGCGATAACAAATCTGTACTATAATACGGCGCTACATAATTGATTTATTATCAACTTTACCATGCAATTGGTTGTTAATGTAATAATTATGTCTCTTACGATCTCATACGCTTAGATTTGTCAAACTGTGTATTGTATTAAAACTGCTGTGTAGTGTGGTCTTACCTTAATGAATTGTATAAAAATATAATTAACTATATAATAAATACAATGTAATATATAAAAAAAATTGCAGAGACAAGACTGATGCCGATGCAGAGGAGTTAAGAAGGCGTCGACTGCAAAAATTCACATTGGATAAATGAACTTCTTCACATTGAGAACTTTCGTTTTCTTTTGTCTAATTATTTAGTGTATAAAGTATCTCGGTTCGATACAAAATTGTGAAATCTTTAATACCCTTGTAAATATAATGGAGTATAATATACGAAAATACATTGATCTGCTTTGATGGAGATAAATAAAGAAAATTATTTAGAATATTTTTATTATGCTAATCTAATTATAATAAATAACATTTTCACGCCTTAACTATTGTAAAAAGCATTAATATAACCATAAATATCTTTATCATAGTTTTCTAAAACTGGCATGCCTCCAAAATATCTACTAGAGTCATACAGTTTCATGTCATTCTTGCAGTACCATATATTTTTTGTACCTTCTTTGCCATTAACATTAAGGGTGTTTAGTTCTAATATTCCAAAGTGATATATTTGTCCATCTGTTTGTATACAGTTAATGTAAATAGGCTGAGGCAAATCTTTTATATCCTCCTGCAAAATAAAATATATTTTTAACATATGATTATATGCTTTTAATACATAGCAAAATGATTTTCTTATATTAGGAAATGACATTACTTTCTTCATATTATCCCTCATAAAATAGTTTATGTTGGGTAAATAAAAATTATAGACTGCATTTAAGAGAAATTAAACTAGTCTCGATATGGAAGACATCACAATACTTTAACCTACAATGTTGTCACCAAGTTAATTATGCTTAATATGCTTGGTGGCAATTAAGTACATAGACAAGCTGATCCGGAAACACAAGTCAGAGAGTAATCCCTTTTGACATACTTTTCTCAGGCTGAGATGTATAGAAACAACTTTAAATTTGCTTAGACTTTACTAAAATATTACCATTTGAATTACTCAATGAATGATAAAAGATTTGGTAAGTAACCAATTTTGTCAACATGGACTTGGCTATGTGAACACTATGGGTATACTAAAGTTCCTAATATTAGGTCCTTACATATGAAATTGGCGTTTTTCGTACTGGCCACTTTAATCACAAATTTCTCCTCTTTGGTAAGAAATTCCAAATTCAAATTTGTACAGCTATAGACTCATGTATTTGTGCTTCGATGATCGTCATTCATTTGTTTTTTCTTCTGTTTTTTTTCTGTTTGCGTCACTCATTTTACAAAATGGAAAACTTAAAATATCGCATTATTTACGAGTACGAGTTCCGCCGTGGCACTAGTGCTGCGGAAACAACTCGAAGGGTGAATGATGTGTATGGCGGTCGTGTTGCAAAAGAAAACACAGTTCGTTTTTGGTTCCAACGTTTTCGTTCTGGAAATTTCGACCTGCAAAACAAGCCCCGTGGACGGCCTGAGACTCAAGTTGATAATGAAGAGTTGAAGGCTATTGTGGAAGCGGATCCATCGCAAACCACGTCCGAGTTAGCTGCAGGCTGCGATGTTAGTGATAAAACTGTTTTAATTCACTTGAAGCAAATTGGGAAGATTAAAAAGCTTGAAAGGTGGGTACCTCACGAATTGACTGAAGCAAACCGGCAAACGCGCGTCGACTGTTGCGTTACATTACTAAACCGGCACAATAATGAAGGTATTTTAAACCGAATCATTACCTGTGATGAAAAATGGGTTCTTTACGATAATTGGAAGCGCTCAGCTCAATGGTTGGATCCTGGCCAGCCAGCCAAATCCTGCTCCAAGCGAAAATTAACCCCAAAAAAGTTACTTGTAAGCGTTTGGTGGACTAGTGCCGGTATTGTTCATTACAGTTTTCTCACATCTGGCCAGACTATTACGGCTGATGTCTATTGTCAGCAATTGCAAACCATGATGGAAAAGCTAGCGGCTAAACAACCTAGGCTGGTCAATCGCTCCACGCCACTGCTGCTTCACGACAACGCTAGACCACACACTGCGCAACAGACGGCTACTAAATTAGAAGAGCTTCAATTGGAAAGTCTAAGACATCCTCCGTACTCCCCGGACCTTGCTCCAACAGATTACCATTTTTTTCGAAATTTGGATAACTTCTTGCAAGGGAAAAAATTCAACTCCGATGGGGCAGTCCAAATCGCCTTCAAAGATTTTATTGATTCCCGTCCGACTGGTTTTTTTAGTAAAGGGATCAATGAACTACCTATGAGATGGCAAAAGTGCATAGAAAATAATGGTTCATACTTTGATCAATTAAATATGTTATATTAAAAAATATTCGACTTTTTGTTCCTCTCATACAAAACGCCAATTTCATATGTAAGGACCTAATATATATTCAGTTTATTTTTGTTTGAAACCAATTTTTGAGAACATTCCTAAGCAAAGTCGAAACAGTGTCTGTAAATCTCAGTCTTAGGGTATTGGTCATAGTCAGCCAGGTAAGGACACCCTTCCACTTGACTGCTACTTGTTTAATACATATTTAGTCTTTTCCTGATGGTTTGACTAACGACAGCCGGCTACAGTCATCACTATACTGACCTTTACAAACTTACCGAACTAACGGCAATTTGTTCATGCAGATGACTAGGCAATATTATATAATCCTAGAGTGTATACATGTGGTATGTATGGTTTGAGATAGGAGTATGTTGCTCTGCAAGTATGAAAAGTCAACTGAGGTCAAATGTGTATCATATGCATGGACTAACAGTTCTGTCAGGATAGGACTAAATACAGCCTCAAAGATAAAACCTTTGGATGCAAGCAGCACTGATTATCAAATCTTAAGTAAAATATGTATGTTATAGTGGATCTAGAGAAAAGTCTATGTTCAGCAGTGGAAAAATAGAAGCTTGTAATTAACTATTATATTTTATGTTCAAAATGGAGATTTATCATCTCAATAACTAAATATCATCTAAACAAAGTTTTTGACAAAATAACTCTGTATATATTGCATTAATATATTCATACTTACCCCATACAGTTGTTTTGCATATGAACTTGCAATGGTAAATGCATGCGTAAGTGACCTTCCAAGAATTTGTTTTTGTGTGACTGGAGTCTCATATATATTACTTACTTCAGTTTGGTTAAAGTGCAACCATGTTGTATGTGGATGGTTTAATTTTTTTGACTGAATTGCTAAAAATATTATTTTGTTAGTTCATTGGCAAAATATATTATTGTTAAAGTTAAAATAGTTTAGTATAATGGTGACACATGTAAGAAGATTTAAATCAATTTAAAATAATGAAATTGCTTTGCTTTTGGGGCAAAAATACATTTCCTTACTTCTTTATATCAAAACATGGTAAAAACCAAGCAGACAGTACTTCTGATCGAAAATGGTGACTGTCTTCTTTAAACAAGTGGAAGATCAGAAGAGATGCCATTGTTTATCATCCTCAAAGAAAAGTTAAACAAAAATGGTTATATACAGATTTACTTACGATATTTACTAGTTTCACTATAAAAATGTTCTTGTGGCATTGTTATAGTGTGCTTCACTGGATACAGATCAGGTATTTCAACAAAAGGAATCTCATTATCAGTGTCATAAGTGATAGGTTTGTTACTTGTAACTAAAATATGTGATATTTCTTTAAACTGTAATAAATCATCATCTTTCTCAAACACTGTATTGCTTTCTACATCATGTGAAACATATCTTGCCCGGGTCACATCATAATTGCTTGATTTTTCTATGAATTGTATTAATTTGTTTGTTAAAATCAAACTGAAAAATAATTGTGATTAACATAACTGTTTATCATGCTATTTCCATAAAGCAACAAAGAGATTTTGGAAATTAATTCACCATTAAATTTCACAACTGGAGATAATATTGCACTGCAATAAACTCACCAGTGTGTGTGAAGCTTAACATGAATATAAAGAGAAAGCAAACTCATAATACTTAAAATAATTATATATCATCATGCTATATCGCTTTAAGGATAAGCAGAGATATATTAGTGGCTGTGTCCATTTTGCACTTGTATGTCATATGTGACTAGTAGAGCAGCTAACATTTCTGTTAGATACCATGCATATTACCTCACAATGTTTTCCTTTACTTGTGAGCATGTCATGACTAAATCTTTACTTAATATTATCAAGGTTCATAAATCTTTTACTCTTCTTTAACATTTATTAATACTTACTTTAATACTATTAGAATGTTTTTTTACTTTCTAATCACTTATTTAACATCAACTATGATGATGATGAAGGTCAAAACATGAAATAAAGTGAACAACCCTAAAGGCCTATTCACCAACTTTTCACTTGTTTGCCATATCCCTAAACATGCACTATATGCCTTTCGGTACTGACTTATCACACATTACTTAAGCTATATGTTTTTCTTTTAGAATACTTTATAGTAATGTAATACATGCTATGTATTGCAATTAATGGGATGAGATGGGAACTAGTGCTCAACCAACATATCACCTTAGTCTGCCTGAAAAAGATCGAGGCTCCCTTTTTTTTCCAACAGGATATTTGTTGATGGCCCGGACAGACTTTCTCAACTAAACCAGGCAATCGGACTGATGCTTCATCAGGTTTGCGGCTCATTTATACCTTGGTACAAGACAACACTAGCGTATTGTATCACTACAATATTGATCTGTTAAGTTGGTACTACTGTCAGTCAATATTATTAATAAACTAATGTTATATTCACAAGAATAATAAGAAATAATGTTTTATATTATATTCATAACAATTAAATGCTTCCACAATATTTGTAGTCAGGGTTGCCCACCATACATTTATTTTTTAACTTACAATTAATGAATTTATTATGGAGATAATCTTTTTATTTAAATTTGGTTTGACAAAGTCATTACACCAAACTTGATAAAAGTACTTGCTATTTATGTGTATTTTTTTAGATTGGTATAAGGTAAATGTATGTAGTTATAAAGAAAAACTTACTTTCGCCTTCTGTCTGTGATACCAAGAATCCTGGGAAAGTTATAAGCAGGCCTCTCAGGATCTTTAATTTTAGGTAATTTCTTCTGTTCACAATCAAATACATTTGCTGACAAAATTGCTTTCTTTACATTTTCATGAATAAGTGATGGTGTAGGTAGCTCTGCAAGCTCTTCAATTTTTGGTGGCAGTTTTCCTTCTGCTATAATAGTTTTTGTAAGAACTTGTGCTTGAGATATACCCTCCAAAAGTACATTTGTATGTTTTAATGTAAAACATGGTCTGCTTTTGTAGTCTGGATGGTTTTCGTCTAATGGTATAGCAAGTTCATAAGGCCCAATAATATTGACACTAAAATAAATATAGTAGAAACATTCAAAATTAAAATTCAGTGCCTAATTTTTACTTGAGTCTCCTTAATATTTTTAAAGATTCTTTTAAAGAAGCTTATTTGTTATGATTATAAATATTATATTGTACTTAAATTGAAGTCAAGTGTATGAAGGCAAAGTTATTTTAGGACAAAAACAATTTTATTTACTAGTTACATCTATTTGAATGTATTAAATAAGCGATGCAAATAAATAAAATATGATATAAACTGTTAGATTAACGCACTTTTCCCTTGGTTCTGGTTTCTCCTTCACAAATTCTATAGCATCCTCTACTTTAATACCTTTTTCTTTTAATTTTTCTTCAACCCCAGTATTAATTGGAACACGTTTGCCTTGTACCAGCCAATGTTTTTTGAACATAAAATCTATATGCTGTCTACATAATATCTGAGAAAGCTTCATTATTTTAATAAGTGTGATAATACTCCTATTATTAATTTTATGCTATTCGCTTAGATTATAATTCGCTATTTGCTTGAAAACTGAAGAGTAACCTAAATTTGTTTCTGTTGTTTATTATGTTTGCCAGAAAGCAGGCAAAAGAACGAGCCATACAGCCTTATCTTATTTATATTATCTTTTTTATATATTTTAAAGGCCAAAGCTATGTTTGATTTATTAAGTAAAACCCAATGTACACCAAGTCGACACTGAAAATAAATCGGATTTGTTGAAGTTCAAAAGTCTATCGCTATCCCTGTTTCGATTTATCTTGTTGTTGTATCCATGTTTATTTTTCTGAAAGGCCGAAGCCATCCCTGCTTTATTTCCAATCCGAAAGGTCAAGATGACGTCTTTTCCTTTATTGTAACATCTGTATAATAATTAATGTACTCTTCCATCTATCACTTCCATCATAGTGATAAGTCCAAAGACTTAAATTATAAATCTAACAAAATAACAAATTAATGACAGAAATTGGGCATAGACATCATGCGACACGACATCGTTGGCACAATATCTATTGAGCGAAACTTTGTATTTTGATCTCATACGATATTCAACAATATCCATGCGCAAAAACAAACTGTAATGGATAGTTTTTATTTCTGATTGTATTAAGCGACTATCAGTCTCTTGTAGTTATATATATATACTTTCTATATAGTTTGTAGTTATATATATAGTTGTAGGTATATATGTAGTTTCTCGATGATACAGTAAATATTTTAAACCTATTTTTCCTTCATGCTTTAAGGTTAAGCATGATATTGTTATTATGTACTTATTTTAATAGGCTAATAAATATTAAAAGTATGAACTTCAAGTTTAAAACACGACACAAAAAAAAAAGACCGTCACGAACGACGACTACACACGATTCACGTATCGCCATACTATAAACAAATAGCACATTTTTTTAAAATCCAATTCATTAAACACTATGATATTACTTATACTGATACTGTATAAAATGAACTCTATGATGGAATCCCATTTTAAACGTTGCTCTGGATCCGAAATCCATTCCAATCGTCACGTTAACTCCATTTCGGGGTGAGTAGTATACATTAAAAGTAACAGTATATACTACAGTCACTAGGCTGTATCCGCTATGCGCTTATATGTGGTGCGCAACGTGACCAGTAAAGCAGCTAATCGCCGTGTAAATTGAAACAATTTTTCTTTTGTCATTATGTTGTTTAATTTAGCCAAAGGTTGTTACTTAAATTTTGTTCATACAAATAAAAAAAAATACACCATACATTCGTACACCATAGAAGTACATACAAGTCAAATATGCACTAATTAAATAAAAAGTGATAAACAAATATAATTGCATAGGAAAAGGTGAATTGACTATTTAACATGTAAATATGAAATAACTATCGCTAGGACTACTAAAATGTTTTTTTTTTAGTAAATTCCTAAATAAGGAATACCTAACGTATAATAACGTATAAGGTAAGCCTATATTTAACGTAAAAATGTAATTATAAATAGTCTAACGGATCTTATGCGCGGATTAACTTACTTTTATGACGACGTTTGGACTAGTTTACAATGGCCATGCTCACGAGCAGACTAGCGCAGCATAATTTTCATCGGGAGCGAAAAGTTACTTCATCTACCCACTTGATCATTTGAAAAGTCACGAAACACAACGCTCAGAGTAATAGCATTTTTACAAAGCGATATAAAAAGTAGAATAGGCGAGTATTTTTAATCAGTACAAAACGCGAAAGTGTAATATTTAAGTTAGACACATTTAATTTTTTTTACCTGTCCTATTAGATTTAACACGGCGTAATATTTATAGTGTCAAAGGACAAGATTGTGATAATTTTTATTTCGGCAGCCCTGAAACTGAATTTTTTTCGAGTAGAAACAAAAACTGCTGTCTGTCCACCCCTCTGTTAGTAATTTTATCTTTATTTCTCAAACAACTAAGCCTCAACTTTTCAATATACAGGCTCAATTAGCGAATTTCATATTGCCTAACAGACAATGAATATCGTGTTAACTTTAAGCTATAAAAAACCTTTTCCCCCTCTCCCTACCCACCCCTTGGCTTCTCTCTTCACTAACCCTGTCTCTTCACGCTCACTGCCAACCTTTTAATATTTTAGGCTCTTTTCAAAAAATGAAAATAACTTAAATTGAAATTAAATTTATTTATTTTTGAGGTGGTAAGGCAATGTGCCGAGCTGGCTTATGGCCACAGTACACAAGTGTAAAGACCGTCAAAGTGACTGCCTTTGGCCTGTCGCATTTCGGAAACAGTTTTTATTTATTCAGTTGTTCATATACCTTAGAGATCTTTTGTCGTGGCATACGTGAGCTGACACAACAATGGCAACTGTCAACGGATTTTCGTCCCGTGGCGGTCACTGCTATTCTTGGACTACACTACACTTTCCACCAGGTGCAATGCAGTCACTCTGTCGAATCAGTATTTAAAAAAAACTAAGCTCGCTGGAATCGGTAAATGACAACTCTTACAATATTTCAACAGAATAGTAAAGTCTCATTTTGCGATTAACGACAAAACGTAACACCGATTAGAGATTTATGCATTTTATTTTATAAGTAAGAAATATTATTTAATATATACTTCTGTTATTCGTATTACTGTAGATTGTGCCTTACGATACGTTGCTGTACTATAGGACAATGCATGTGGGATGTCATCAAATAAAGACACACAAAATAATTTCGTAAATATATATATTTAAATTTATATCTTCCATCAATACATACAACGACACTTACATAATTAAACAATTTGGCCGTCACTACAAATAGGTCTCACTTTTAATGGCGTATCTTAAAGTTAATCATGAAATTCTTAGGAAATATCCTATTACAGATAAAGTTGAGGAACAACGACAAAAATTCAGATTATAATATACTTGTCGATATTTCTGGCTATATATATGGTTACTTAATTCTGATAATGATAAAAAGGGAAGACATCGTTTATTAATTCTCATCAAAATAAGCACCGTTGTAGTTTGAAATAAACCGCATCGCAGAAAATTTGGAAGTATGGTATTGATGGAGGAGAAAACTTTACAAAATAAAACTTATCGAAATATCTTCGGTGTATGCTAGGAGCTATAAAAATTGAAAATAATACAACTATGCAGTTTTAATTCATAACTAGTAAGACATTACAATCCCTTACCACGAGATCAGCGACTTGATAACGTCACCCGGTGTAACATTTTTGCGATAGGTAGGTATATTTTACTTGATTAATTATTTCCCTCATGTTTATTTATTAGAATATTACCTACTATTTAGTATGACTGTGCATGGATAACTAATTTTCGCCATCTGATTCAAGTTATGTAATATTGTATATTAGCTGCATACAAAAAGTTAGACACAAACGAGAACGGATAGTCCCTTTGGTAATTTTACAATAACTTGACCAATTGGTGGGAATTTAGATTTAAAATTTTCTTTGGATATAATTTTCTGTATTAAATAAAAGAGAAAAAAAAATCGTATCATGTTCTTAAATCCGACTATGTATTAATCTATTCGCATATTGCGAATCCAACATACAACACTTAATGGCTAAATATAATATAATACTTACCTAATCATTTTGATAATGTAACAAAATTAACTTATATTTACAATTACGATTAAATTTATAGCAGAATTTTACTATTTTAGCACTAGGTTTTTAAATTTTCTTTTCCTAAATTTCTTTATCATTGTGATCTAAGGTTTTCGGAGAAATATATACCTACATAATCAATATAATTATATATTATACTTCAATCAAAAATATTTATGCTGAAAGTAGATAATATCTCCATAATACTGGTTCTCCGAAAAGTACATTAAAGTAAGAAATTATATTTTAAATCCAAAATCACAAAGTTTTCTGTGATTAAATAAGGCACCGTTGGTTATGTTTTGGTACTTACTATATATTTAGGTTATTAAAATCTTGAATATGATTGTTATTTTATTAGTACATTAATAATTCCACTGGTGGCTGTGTATGAGATCAAATCCGACATTTTTAATTATGACAAATCGTCCTTACCATTATTATGAATATTAGTAAAAATAGCTCGCAAAACAAATGTGAATAAACTCGAATTAAACAATGTACATCAGCTGTCCTTTACGATTGAAAGACTTGTTTCATAAACTTGAATATAATCATTTTTAATGGAAAAGCGGTTAATGTTTCTTCAGTGTGAGTGATGATCGCAGTGCAGAGTGAGTCGAGTCGCGATCGTGGCTGGCGCAGGCGCGGCCGCTCGATTTGGCTTCAGTCGTCGTCTTTCTTCTCCATTTTGGGCTCATACATTGCGTGCAGCTGCTCTGGTGATATGCTAAAATAAGGGGAATTCAATCTTTGTTATTACTGTTTTGGTTAATTTTTTCATGTGGTAGAACTGAGTAAGTATAAGGACTATAAGTAAAGGAGACCAAAAGACAATTTAAGTAGAGTTTCAAACATTTCGGCCCATAATCGCTTTTCATGGCTTTCATCTACAAAATCTTAAGTAGGTATAGTAATATTGTAATAATATATGTAAAAACGGAACGCACTCCGTTTCCATGGTTTATGCTGCTATTTTATAACCTATGGAACTAATGTCAGTGTGACGTGAGTGACACGGATTGTCAATAAGTGAGGTTAGGAGGTTAAGAAAAAACGTGAGACAAATATTCTCCTGTTTAATGTAAATTAAATATTATGTTAGTAAACTAGAAGTAAAGGCTCTAAATGTTGTTTTCTGTTATTTCAGCAAACACAGTTCGTCTTTATTTCGTCCCATCTGAGCATTTACCATTATATATATAACAATAATATATTACACGCCATATCCTGTTCAGGGTGCGTAGAGAAACATAACTCTAACGTAGCTCTAAGCACTTTGCGGCTATACCATATGTCGTTCCCAACGTGACAAGTAGCGCAGCTGATCGCCGTTCTCACAGCACTAGTACACATGACATTTCTATTAGATGCCATGCGGGTTTCCTCACTACGTTTGCCTTCACCGGTGAATATATGGTGCCTTCGTACTTAATCTGGAAAAACTAGATGTACATGCCAGGGTACGAAATTGTGACTACTTGCGTTGTTGTGCTCGGCTATCGGTCTCTTATCTACTAAGCCAGTAGTAGCCACAGACATATTGTAGTTACAAAATATACAAATAAATGTTATGCTCACCCCAGTAAACTCTGTAAGTCACAGACGAAGCGGTAGACGTAACGTTTCCCCGCCGTCTTGTGTATTATGTTCTTGTCGTAGTAATAGCGGAGACCGCGCGATAACTTTTCGTAGTTCATTTTCGGTTTGTTCTTGCGGATTCCCCAGCGTCGGGCCACCTGTTTACGATTTACATTATTAAAACTTATATATAGTACTGATTTTATTGATGTTGATTTAAAGAACAATTTAAAAGTCTAGGGGCAGCTTGCATCAACAAATTAAATCTAGTTAAAATGTATGTAGAACGTTATTTATCATTAAATTGTATTTATTGTCTAGTTTGGAACATTATCGTTTTAACAACTGTCAAATTTAAATTACTGAGTTCAAATTAAGTGGAAAGTAGATTTAATTTGTTCGTGCCAGTCGCCATAAATTGGTAAACACGAGCAATTTTGAATTGATAACCAAACAATAATTTATTTTGGAGAGCTCTTAGGTATGTCTATTATATTAAATCGTGAAAGATCTAATTAGAATCGATTAATGCAAATTTGTTTTATTATTTTTTAATTTTTTCGTGTATTACACAAAAACTATTGAACCGATGTTGACCAAAGGTTAACCACCAAGGAGGTCGAATCAACTGATTTTTCTTTGTAATATGAAAATAAATTTGCGTCTATAAATTAAGACAGGGAAAACAATGAATGTCCTAATATAGAAGATGTATGTTATCTTTTTCTATAACCACAGTCCTGTTGAAATACAGTTAATAAGTTTTAAAAATGTATTACAACAATTGACAAGCAAATTTTTTATATTTGAATTATAATTGTAATGATCAATCAATTATATTTTGCATTTAACTGACATTTTTTGTTTTTCATCAGTTGGTTACTTGTAGAACAGTGGTATTTCATAATTTATACCATAGACAAACCCAGGCAGAGCTTTTAGTGTTTAATATAATAAAGTTTTAAACTTGCCTCATCGGGGTCTGTGAGTTTAAACTCCCAGCCGTCGCCAGTCCAGGAGATGAAGCCCTGGCAACTCTTGTCAGTGAGCAGCTCGAGCAGGAACTGCCACAGCTGGATAGGTCCTGAACCTGTACACGTTGCACACACTTGCTTTACAATATACTATTAGTTTTCTTTTCTAGTTAGTGATAGCCGGTCAATGGATACTTTTGTACCGAAGGCTTTATAATTATTTCGAAGTAATTAATTTAAAACAATACCGCGTTGATAATGTAGTGATAAACTTTAGGTCTGGGTCTATTTTATTGTGCTTTTTCTATTAAGAAACCATCGTTTATACAATAACAAATATTTCTCATACTACTTTTATTAAAAAAAAAACTATATCAGTTGTGAAGGCTGGAGAAAAGGGGGCTAGTTCGTAAAAATAGTAGCTAGTCAAAAATAAATTCCACAATAACTTAACAATGGCTCGTCTAAATAATAGGTTAATAAATAGTGTAGACGCCTTTTCCTATAGCTTACTATTTTTCTTGAATTAATGACTGATTATGTTACAGTAAAACTCCGTCAGCCTAGGAGCTAAGGGAATAAGTGAATGTATGTCGTACCGGTAAAACAAGGTCCGGATGCAGGGTAAGCAAGTTTGTCTTGCGGTATGAGCGCGTGTTGCTCGCTGGGCCACTCGCTCCACTCGGCGCAGGCGCCCACGTACTCCGGCGCGTAGCCTTCTCCATACCCTTCGCCGCCGTACCTGCCTCCACCGCCTGTAAGCACAACTCCCATTGCATGTCTGTACCAAGATATAATCACTCAAAACTATTTTTTATATTAGTTTGACAAAGTTGGTATATAGTACCTGGTAGAAAGTACAGTGTAGTCTAACAACCGCAGGGACTGACATGGACTTTGACAGTTGTTGTCGTCATGTCGTATATGAAATAATCGTGACGAAAAGAGGCTAACATAACATGGTAACTACGCAGCCCCTGATAGAAGGCATAGATGGGCACAATGTAATGAGATTAATGAAAAATGATTACGATTACATTTTGTGTTTTTCATCATTAATATGAGTGCATTTTGCTCATCTATGTTTTAAACACTACGGAGTCCTCAACTGCACATATTTATGACTCCTTAACGTTTTGTAGGGATTTAATCATGATAACAGGGCAACAAGATCAAAATTATGTAATCGTTATTTTGTAATCGTTAATCATTAATCAGATTACATTCTGCCCATCTCTGATGGAAAGTACTGTGTGCTGTCCAAAAATCGATAACGAATATATAGTTTTCTTAAGCTGTTTATAGACGCAATTTCAACTTTGCTTAGCAAAGTTCTCAAAAAATAAATTCGTTTTGACAAAAACTGAATATATAATATGATAAGAACTTAGTATAGCCATAGTATTCGCGGAGCCAAATCCATGTTGACAAAATCGATGACTTACCAAATCCTTTGACATTTATTGAATAATACGAATTGTAATGTTTTAGTAAACACTAAGCAAACTTAAGTTACGCCTATAAATCTCAGCCTTAAGACATGATAGTCGAACCCATCATTCCAGTCTACACGATCCATTCACGTGACCTGAACGCCCTCGCCGAATAACGGTTTTACAATTTTATGAAACGACAAATGTAAGACTTAGAGAAAAAATGGAAGATACCGCATAAAACTGTGCCAGACGTGAGAATGAAACGGAGAGGGGCATTACTAACACTGTAAACACGGGCAACATTACTACCCAAATATGGGTATTTGCTTCTTTTCCCATTATATTGTCTCATTAAAATAAAATATTAATGAAAATACTGGATATTAAGGTTCAATACAGTTCGTTTTTGTGCATTGTGTAGCTACGTATTCGAAATTTTCTGGCTGTACATATTTTTTGGTAGGTAACTTAGTCACAGTACTTTGAATTTATTTAAGTATATTTTTGCTTATAAGACCCTATAAAGTTACAAAAAACACACGTTAAAATTAAGAAAAACTCGAAGTGTTATGAAGTACTCTCATGACATATATTGTTGGTAAACCAGGAATTTCGTTAAGTTGATGATCCGAATATATTTCAGGATATGATAATAAAGCAGTGACGTGCATAAGATATTTGGACACGGTAGGGGTAATTCGAGTAATTAATTTGAATATTATATTATGATGGTAAATATTATATTGCTTCCATAGGAAAGAAAGATGGTGTGAATATAGAATAAAAATGAATATAAAAAGTTCCTTTTTTTGTTTTACTTTAAGCAATTTATTCCAGACTTATTTATCGTCAGGGCAAGCGATGCTTTCATGCATTTATGGAATGAACGCTACTGTAATAAAGGTACAGAAAGGTACATGTTACAGAAAACATTGCCAATTGGGTATTAAATGTACATGTAAACTGTTGACCCCGTTATTCGACACCCGCTCAATTAATGACGAAATGTTATAATCCCGATGAAAGAGTCATCGCTGTTAACGAGTCCGCGTTGAAATAGTACACCTTCATTAATTTCACACTGACCGACTCTTTAATTGTCGCCTTGTGATCTTTTATAATGTGCTGACAGCTATTGTGATGTCTAACGGCTAAACAGTTTTTTGATACGTTTTATGCCATAAATATCATTTCCCATGAGAATTTATAAATAGATTGATGAAATAACATATTTCAAGAAGTTTCTTTGTAAAGTAGGTATTGAAAACCACTGCGTAATTTTCAAGTTAAATTTTCAAGTGGATCACAACGTTACAAATAAACAAAAATTACTTTGAGTATCTACTATAATATTATAAAATATATATATATATATATTTGTTTTTTGCATTACAGTCCATCTTTACTTATATGTCTAGTTACTATTTTATAATAGTTTAAAGGGTCGGATGTGTTTATTTTTATTATTCCGGGATGAGAGGGAGGCGGTGCACGGTGTCCAGCGAAACGCCTGAGAGAGAGGTTTTGGAGGGGTGTGCTCATTACTCCCATATTCCCAGAGAGGTAGCCTCAACAAGGATTTATTTGCTACCCGGGGTTCTGCATGAATTTAGTTCTCCATGACCGGGTCGAACAATTAGAGGGACGACATGGGTGTTTTTAGTCAGTAGGAGTTTGACACACCGGGGTCGCTACACTCACAGCGTCTCTGATGGTTCTATGCAGGATTTTCCCCCGGTTTAAAAAAAGTTTATTTTTATTATATGTAAAATATTTAATACTGATGTTTATGTAAGTGTATTGTTTATAATTTACTATTTTATCATTCAATATCTATCAGTTTTTTTTTATAAAGTGAAGAGTAAGGAGTAGTTTTACACTGACCTCTGGGATATGGTTTCGAATAAGCATGCGGCTGGTACTTGGGCTCGTGAGTGAGCAGGGGCTGTGAGTGCGCATGCGCGTGGTGGTAGTACTCGTCGAGGTATTGCTGCGGGGGCGGCGGCTGCGGCGCGGGCGGGTACTCCGGCTGGTAGTACTCGTCGAGGGGTGAGGCAGCCGGGGGCGCAGGCGCCGGGGCCGCCGAGCCCGCTCCGCCCCCGCTCGCTTCCGAGTACCCGTACGCGTTGCCTTCGCGGCCTCCGCCTGTTGTGTACCCTCCTGAAACAAATAACTTCATTATTAATATTGGCAATCAAAATACAACCTCTAAGGCCTCGACAATAGTGAGGCAGCCTGCGGTAACAGCGGCGGACATGCTAGTTTCTTAGGCTGAAATTTATAGACGTTATTACGACTTTGCTCAGCAAAGTTCTCAAAAAATTAAGTTGTTGTAACAAAAAATTGAATACATAATAGAAACTTGAGTATAGCCGCAGCATTCGCAGAGTCAAGCCCATTTTGACAAAATCGGTGACTTTCTTTGACATTCATTGAATAATATAAATTGTAATGCTAGTAAAGTATAAGCAAACTTAAATTTGCGTCTTTAATTCTCAGCCTTAGACCTCGACAATACTAAGACAGCCTGCGATAACAGTGGCGGACATGGTAGATCCTCAAAATATTTAGGTTAAATTTTTTTTCGAGAGTACTTTGCTCATTGGGCGGGACAGGCCTTTACAACTAAGCTGGGCTTGGTGGGCGAACGCAGAAGGCGCTCAGCCAGCGAATTTTCTGGGTTGGGCAGCTACGCAAGGGCACTCCTGTGGGTACGGACCTTGACATGGGCCGCCGGCCTCAGATTACGTCATGCTGCGCCTATTTTAATAACTTTTTTGTAGCGATATGGGAAAGTGACCATGCCTTATGCACATCCGTCTCATGCTTAGTCCAAGAACGCTGGTAACCCTGAGGGTTGCGAAGTTTATGATAGTCGTTATCGTTATGTCATTTGCTATATTATATACTGTCTGCTATATTTATACTGTGACATCATTATTATGTTTATTTAGCCGTGGTGGCTGCAGGCAGAATATAATAGCACCCCTCTCTTCTTGCTGAGGTATCGTAAAAGGCGACTGAAGTATCTCTTTTACACCGCAATTCAACCAGGTGTTCAGAGAAGTAAAACTCGAACAAACCTGCATCCTGCTTCCTCCCTATCGTGCTGGTTCTCCATTCCATCGGGCCTGAGGGAGTACGGACGAGAGAGTGCTTTTCTGGCTGCGCGTCCATTTCTGCACGTAAATATCTCCTGCGCAATTGACTGTTTCCGAAAACTGAACCTCGATTTAAATCGGAATTGAAACAGTCGCTGTGGCCGAATCCGGCTAGGACATCATCATCATCATTACTGTGACATCAATATGTCCCTTTAGAGTCAGACAAGGTCTATACCACATACTGTATAATTTAGATGGACCAGAGTAATTTTCGAATTTATAAAATCAGCGTCGCGTCGCCGCAATCGGGCTGCGGGGCGTCTGCGGCCGGTGCGCCGGCGCGGACGTACCCAAGCACGACGGTCGCGGTTCACGGAGCGCCCTTTGTTCTGCGCGTGCGTTGTTGGACCCACGCGGACCCAAATGCCCCCTCCATACACAGTTGCCTCGCACTAATGACTCAGTCACGATTTCACCAATTAGGTCTCTTTTTTTATTTGATTTAAACTATTTGTATTACAAATGATGGTTAACATTTTTTATGTTTTAACTAGATTTTTGTACGATAGTTATCTACTTAAAGAAGCGAGAGATTTCCTGCTGTGGGGTATCAATATTACTTTGCCGATCAAGTAAGTACTTCAAAATAAAATACTGTAAAACAAACTCTAGATTAATGTTTTGAAAACAACCCTCTACATTTTTTTAAAGAATTAGTAGGTTAATTTTTAACATTCAAAACATGAATATTCAACTTCAACAATAAATCAACATCTGTTATAACGACATCGAAGGGATACTTACATATATAATATTTAGTCATAACAACCGGTGATGTTTTCGAGATATGAAGTCTTTTTTTGCCGGGACCTTTCTCTTGGGTTAATATAACCGGTATGTTGTTTTAAACGATGTCGCCATAAACGGTTTTGACTATATATTATTAAACTGGATCAAAGCAATGCTTTTAAATTTGATTCAACAGGATCTTTAATTATAACTGTAAGCACAATCAGCTGCCTTCTGTAATATTTACTTTTTTACTCATAGTATGAACATATTGATTTCTCGCGATTATACAGGGAAGTACAAAATGTTTTAAATCAATGCGTCATTAGACTAAAAAAATAACCAATCTAAGTTACATAAAGATATATTGTTACCAATTTTTTATCGTATCAATCTACATAGATAAAGAAAATTCATGCTTGAATATAAAATACACACGTAAGTGTACATCTCAGTGGCACAATGGATAAAAAAATTACGCTGGCATAAAAAACGATTGTAGAGCGAAAAGAATTGTCTGATGGTATCACAAGGCCCAGTGTGCGATGTACAAGTGAACAACAAATAGCATGTTGCAGACGCGCGGACGCGAACGGCTCGGGGTCAGTAATCGCTCATTGTCTGACGTTTGACCGCACGCTACCACTCTACACTCTGTGCCTATCGATGTACCTACTCGAAACAAACAAATTTTGCTTTTCATATAAGCATCGACTGTCTTTGCGTTTTTAATTTCGCTAGAGTGGCACATCACTCGATGTTTGCATGTTTTTTTTGTTTTTTTGCCATTTTTCTATAACATGGTAACATCTAGGACTTTATTTGCAATAATATATGTTCCTATAATAATAATAGCTTAATAATAAGCTGGATAATAGCTTACCGCACATTAAGCTAGAACTAAAGTTACAACTGACCAATTGGTCAGCCACGCCTTGTAGTGTCGTAGCTGCATAATGCGATTTTTTCTTTATATAGATTTAATATAATAGTAATGTATAATTATACACATTGACCTAGCCCCACTATGATATACATTCTTAAATACATGCACAACAATGACTCTGCTAATAACAGAAAAGTTTTAAATTGACATCACTAACGAAAAGTTATTGTAACACGTAACAATATGCATATGATTGTGAATAAATTTAAACGATTTAACAGTTACTGTATGGATCAGTGATTCTGAAACTTGGGTCACAACTTAGAACCCAAGTGTGAGTTTTTACAAAATTAACTCGTTTACTACATACACGTTAAATTGTATAATTAATTAGTTTGTTCTTTACGATCGTCTGAGAAACTTAAAAGTAAAAAATAAATAAACGATTTGGTAAAGCATTTTGTAACCCCTCATAACTGGGTCTTTTAGATTGTTATTGTTGTTAAGGTAGGTTGCGAGAAGCTTGTGGATCTGGGTATAGAGGATGAGGCCCTAGTCGTGCCCTCGATCCCGGTTGGTGGAAGGTGGAACACCCCGGGGTTTTTAGTCGATGCAAGTCTGACACACGGGGTCGGCCCTTATCGTTCCCTTAAGTCTGTACGGATTTTCCCCGGGTTTCAAAAAAAAAAAACTTGTGGATACTTTCAAAATATTATTGAATTTGATTTTCATAAAACTAAAATAAAATTATAAGAATTATGATTTACATCATTTATCTAATTAAAATTAAATTTTCAAAATATGGACCAATTTTACTAAAATATAATAATAAATAAACTTTACGGTTAGTTATCTGTTGGAGCTCAAATTTATTTTATACATACTTTTTTCGGGTGCACGGCTAAAAATTATTTTTTGTAGGATGAGTACTGTGCATCGTAGATCTTAACACTTAACGGATGGGCCCCGTAGATTTACGTTTTTCCATTTTGACTTCCTAGAAAGGGCCTCGTAGATCTACGTTTTTGCTTATATTTTAGGTACGTTGCGTTAGTTTTTTTTATTTTACAGATTTTTTTTTGGTGCCATTAATTAGCACTATCTAAGCGCAGATTAAGGTTAGAGCAGATTCGGCCCGTCCGTTAAGTGTTAAATTGATCAGTACTGTGCCTAGAGAGCTGGAAAGGTTGGGAGGCCCGGCCGAGTAGCGAGCCGCGTAGTCGTGCGAACAGCCGCTGCGTGCCCGTCCGGCGCGGGTGACCGTTGACCAGCGCGTATTGCATTCACACTGTCGCAACATTACGCATGTTCCCTGCGCGTTCGTGTATTATTTTTAGTTATCACGCTCCGCCACTTCAACGCCGCCTCACGATTTATATGGGTATTGTTTATACTTGTGTTTTCATAGTATCGTCTAAAGTTATTCGTTTAAAATATTAACATATGTTAAACAACTGAATGTTAGGAAGCAATGACATTCGGATTATTTGTGGTAAATTGTAGAAACCAATTAATTAGCTATTATTAGAATAAATGGATTAAGAAGCTTGTTGGTACGTTTGATCTAATATATACAATATTTACAAAATACATAATAATATGTGATAATAATAAAGATTGTGGAAACTATTTTTTGTGGTCTGAGGATTATT
Organism: Automeris io; assembly: GCA_036320925.1. Classification (NCBI taxonomy): domain Eukaryota; kingdom Metazoa; phylum Arthropoda; class Insecta; order Lepidoptera; family Saturniidae; genus Automeris; species Automeris io. Next base: position 5,185,527 of record JAUDJH010000018.1, read on the forward strand.
TTAGTATTATGCTTGAGTCGTATATTAATCTTTGTTAGGCTGTAGGCTGTTAAGCTGTAGGCTGTAGGCTGTACATTCTTATAAAATAAGAATTTATATTATTAGGAAATTATAATAATAATAATATAATATTAACTATCGATTACACACATTGATCTAGTCACACATTAAGCTCGCGCTTGTACTATGGGTACTAGACAAAGATATATATACTTAAATACATATGTACAACCATGACTCGTGACAAACGCATCACAGAAAAGTTTACCACTGCCGGGACTCAAACCCAGGACCTTAGCATCGTAGGTATGGTCACTATAAACTGCGCTATGAGACTGTCAACAATACATTACATTATGATAATACTGTGAAGGTAAATAATTAATTTGAGTACCCAGCTGTATTTTTATACATTATTGCGTTTATTGTAAAATTGTAATATTGTATAATAAAATACATGCGTGTAGCTATTACAAAGTACTTATTTAGGTATCTATAATAGCAAACCTGTAAGAGGTCTGATACCTATACCAGTGAATATAAAGTTAAAATGATTGCTAAATAATCCAAGTAGATATGTATCTAATAGCCTAAATTACTGGGTAGGTAGGTATCTACTCAGCAATATCCTTTCTTTATAAAAAAAAAAAACTGTTTAACCATAGAGTTGAACGTCACACAATAGATCCATGAATTCAAAATAACCGTAAATAGGATAAAGGAAAGAATTCAAAGTTCGTAATTTTATGTTTTTTAAAGATAAAAGCGTGTAAACAAATCACGGCGGGCTGTCAAGCAGACAAATAGAAGTATTTTAATGAAGCAATGGCGGCTAATTACAATTCCCTTCAGTCGTCGAAATAACACTAATAAATCGTGTACAAAACATTTGGAAATACGTAAAAAGTTCCCGAAGTTGACCTCGCGACCCGGCCGTGTGTCACGAGCTACGTTTAACTGCGAAACATAATTCATGGAATACGTTATGTTAAACTGAGCAAGTTTTCATTTTCAAATGTACATTTTCTATTGTTTTTGTTTTATTGCTCCGATTGAATTTAATTCTATTTTGTTGTTTCGCTACAGTAAGTATGATATAATGAATTTAAGTGTGCTTCTTTTACAGAAAATTAAAATAGAGTTTTAAAACTGAAGTTATTTATTTACGAAATATTAGTAATCCACGATTTAATGTCATTAGTACTTATTTTATTTTTTAAAGTTCAAAGCAATATGTTTGATGTTTTTTTGTTCAGCTTTGAAATTATTTGAATATATAAGCGTTCCTAGAAGTGCTAGGTACCTATCTAGATATCTATTGCGTATTCAATTTAGAATGACTTTAACCTGACCGACCTCTCATGTTCTTGTATTTGACATGTAAGAATGTTAACAAAAAACTGTTAACAAAAAATATTACGAACGTGTCAGTAGTAAGGTATGGGATCCAATGCTTGAATTACAGTTGCTAAAAATAGTTGAGAGTTAAAATTAATCATTTCCGCTCATTCAGTATCTCTGTACTAAGCTAGATGGCGGTACAATCGAATTATAACTCACAATTGTTTCGTTACACAAAATTGTAAATATATTGAGAGTTCTACAGTACGATCATTTATTTGAACATCCAGCTTAACATAGTGCAGTGCTCGCGACAACAGTAGAATTCATTTTCTTTGGTTATAAATAAATGAGGATAGGAAATATTTGTTGCTGGTACAGATCAGTTCAAAGATATCGAGTATTAAATTGTTTTTGGTAACGCATTAATGTAATAAAATTGATGTAACGTCACGTTTAAGGCTCGATATATCTGCAGTTCCAAACAAAAATAATTTTACAGCAAGGATATAAACCTTACATTTCAGTTACATTCATATTACATACACGTTTTACGTTTATATTTTATAAACCATAAGGATGTATGTAACTATAATGTGATTCTCGAGAGAATGATTTAAAATTTTCTGTTTTTATCATATCGAGGGGTGAAAGGCTATTTAATTTAGCGACATTATTTGGTGATATTTTTTTTTTCCCGGTAAGTATAGGCCATGAGTTTAAGGCTGAGATTTATAATAGCGACTTTAAATTTGGTTAGAGTTTGCTAAAACATTACAATTTATATTACTCAGTGAATGTCAAACGATTTGGTAAGTCAATCGATTAGTAGATCGATTTTGTCAACCTGGACTTGACTTTGCGAATACTATGGCTATACTCAAGTTCCTGTTATATATTCAGTTTTTCTCAAAACGAATTTATTTTTGAGAATTTAGTACTTTAGTAGTTTTACAATACGACAGTAGTCAGTATCAAAACGTTATAGAGTTTTAATAGACATTACTTAATAGTTTTTTTTGTACTGGCTCGATGATGTAGTCAACATTGCCCTTGATGGAAAGGACAGCGTTTCCAAGAACAGCACGGGACGAGAATCCATTAGAAACCGCCATTGCTTGATTATTTACAAACTGAAAATCTTTTAAGTACTTATATATAATCTGCACTCACACACAACACTCTTTACTCACCCTTTTCTACACATAACACACCTATACACAACACGTCTGTATATTTTTATATATTTTTGTAATTATTTGTATTCTCTGTAATGGTGGGCGCTGACGTCTGCGATACAGTCTCACGACTAGTGCAGGCGTCAACGTAAATTAAATTATATAATGTAAATTTTTGATCCAATAAAATTATTATTATTATTGCTATGTGGGCCCATATATAATAGGACTGAATGTCTCTAGGTATATGAGTTACTGGATATATACAAGCTGACCCCGAAACGCGACAGGCGAAGCGAGTCACTATAACGGTTTTTAGAGTGGTGTACCACGGCCACGATCTAGTTAGGGCTACTGCCCTACCACCTCAAAACAACGTTACAGTGTTAACCAAAGAGGAATGTTAAGTAAAATTACAAAAAAGCATGATAAAAGCGATGTCGCCGCTCCTGGTTCCAAAGTCTGCGAGTGAGATTAGTGAGATTAGCGCAGAATCATCACAGCCGGAGTGAGAAGGTCCGGCGGGGCGTGGGGCGGGCGGCGCGGGGGCGGGGCGAGCCAATCGGGCGCGGCCACGCCCCGCGGCTCGAGCGCGTCGGGTCGAAAGGTCGACACTCCATTGGCGCGCGGCGACTAACCGAGATTTATTTTGCTCTGATATTTACTGAAATACAATAAAGCGAACACGTTTATGATTCAATTGTCGCTTAACCGGGCCGTATTTATGCTCCGAGACGCAGTTTCACTCCAATGAAGCCTTGTTTTTCTTTCGGCGTTTCTTCTCAAAGTAATCGCTTCCGAAATGCTACTAGATCACCGTTAGATTTCTCATTTTGGCTGGTGACCCAAGTCGAGGTCCTTATCCACAGGGCTACCCTTGTGTTGCCGCCCAACCCATATAACTCTCTGTCTGAGCATCTTCCGTGCTCGCCCACTTAGCTTAGCTTAACTTAGGTTTAGTTGTGAATAGTGATGAAAATGCCTGGGAATTTTCCCAAAGTGCCCAGCACTTCCGCGAACATTTCGTAAATTCCCGGGAATATTCCCAAGCAAGTTTTGGGCACTTTGGGAAAATTCCCGGGCATTTTCATCACTAGTTGTGAAGGCCTTATCCTGGCCGCCAACGTAGTCCTGTCTAATAATGAGAAGATATATTCATTTCAACTTTGTGTTTCATCAGTAAATCATAAGAATGAGATTTGCAGATAATATAATTATATCTATTAATATAAATTGTATAATAATAATATATCGTCACACTATGTACTTTTCGGGGTGAGCAGATATGCAACAGTGGCTGTATCCACTTTGCGCTTATATGTCGTTCCCAATGTGTCAAGTAGCGCAGCTGATCGCCGTTCTCACAGCACTAGTACACATGACATTTCTATTAGATGCCGTGCGGGTTTCCTCACTATGTTTTCCATCACCGGTGAGCATGTGGGGTCTAAATCCGTACTTGATCTGAAAAACTCAGAGATACGTGTCGGGACTTGAAGCTACGACCATTCGCGTTGCTAGGCTTCGATTCCGACCCTTTATCCACTAGACAACCTAGTTCAGCCTTGTCCTTCGCACTCGGCGGGTGGAAGAAGGAATACCCCGGGGGTTTTAGTCGGTGCAAGTCCGACACAGGCCCTCACCGTCCCCGGAAGGTCCGTTAGGGATTTCCCCCGAGTTACCAAAAAAAGGTCAGACGCTTTGATTACAATACAACTTATTTACTTCCCAAAAATCTTACTACAGTATTAAAATAGCTTAGATATTGCAAAAATAATTTAATTATTTATATTTCGATACGTGACAACAATGGGGTAACAAGTATTTGTTAACCCATCAATGACGTAGGTAGGTATAATTATATATAGGTATAAGGTATAATTTAAATAAACAGTCTTAACTCAATTAATAGGAAACTCGTGCAGAAAATAAATAATACATATTAATAATAGCAACAGTTCATTGTGTGTGGATATTTAATTCAAATATCTAAGTATATTTCAATATTAACTTACATTCATTGGGAAAACCGATTTGCCATACAAAGAGGAAAAATATCTATATTTAGAAGTTAATTCCAAATTTAGGAAAAACGTAAAATACTTTAAAGTTATTAATGCGCTTTACTATAATGGTTCCTAGCAGTTATATGCTCGCTATGAATATCTTTTATATTACTCCCCGTCTCATTAGGTCAAGAGGGGTTTGGACAGAGGGTGCGTTAGTGTAAGTGCATTCACGCATCAAATATTTCCTGCGCAATTGACTGTTTCCGAATACATTCATCAACGAGCTTACCTTCACCAAATGGGGCTGACCTCCTCACTTGGTGTGATTTGGAAATGTCGCCAAAGCAGAAATCGACTAGGATTTCATCATTATCATGTTGTTGTGATTTTAAAGAACAGTTTAATATCGAATAAAGAATAAACTGTATATTGAATAAGACTACTGGTTTTCCTTAAACAACGTCTTTGACCATATATATATATTCCGGCAGAATAGAATAGCACCCCCCTCTTCTTGCTGAGGTGTCGTAAAAGGCGACTAAGGTATCTCTTGAACACCGCAATTCAACCAGGTGTTCAGAGAAGGACAACTCGACCAAACCTGCATCCCGCTCCCTCCCGATCGTACTGGTTCTCCTTTCCATCGGGCCTGAGGGAGCACGGACGAGAGAGTGCTTTTCTGGCTGCGCGTCCAGTTATGCACTTAAATATCTCCTGCGCAATTGACTGTTTCCGAAAACTGGATCTCGAATTTCTTAACCGGTGTTGAAACAGTCGCCGTAGCCGAAACCGGCTAGGACATCATCATATATATCATCTACTCTTTCAAATGATCATTGTGAGTTGTGACTAGCGGACTCAGTTCGCTCTACGCTATGCTGCGATGTACAGTAAAAACTGACGGATTTTTAAACATATATTCAACCCCTAATTCACCTTTTGGGAGTGGAATATTTAAAAAATTCACCCTTAGTGGGTTCCTACGTTATAAAAGGATTCACCTTTATAGCTTCAGTAAATTTAGGCTACGAGGATATGTCAGTCATCTATACATACCGGAACTGACATGCCTGATCTTTCCTCTATATATAATGATATATATAATATCAGTGGCGTGCATGCCACAGAAAGAATAAAAACCATTATTTCGTTATACTTGGATATGTACCACATATATATATATTTAAAATTTGATCCCACTGGGACTCTCAGACTGCTATTTTGGTAAACATCAAATTTTATATCAATATTGTATTTATTAAACGTCCCAGAACAAATACTTTCTATGCTGTATATATATACACACATCTATTATATAAAAATAAGTCCGGTTTTCCTTCCTGACGCTATAACTCCAGAACGCACGAACCGATTTCCACGGTTTTGCATTCGTTAGAAAGGTCTCGGGCTCCGTGAGGCTTATAGCAAACAACATTCAGGAAAAATTTCAACAGAAAAGAAGGAAAACGGGGAAAATCATTTTTACATAAACCGCCATCTCTGATACATAGCATGTACTACAAACCAATATGGTTTTGCATGGTGGTGGAGCAGGTCGCACCAGTATTTTAAGTAGATGGCGCCGATGCGTTATACATTGTTTGACAGCTACTCATTGTACTCTGCTCAGTTAATTTCATGTGACATTTATTATGCGCACGTTCTTTCAAACGCTAACTAAAACCAAAACGAAGCCATCTGGTGGCAAAACGAAGTTCACCGGGTTTGCTAGTATATTATAGGTATAGATAGCAGTGGCGTACATTCCACAGATGCATTATTTTGTTATAATTAGTTGTTACATTTTATAAAGAGATCTAACATGGATTCTGTTCTCTTATTCTGGTATTCATCTGATTTTAATTCAAAATGTTTATTAAATGCCAAACTATAACAAGATAATGCTTTTAAGCAATGTATGCCACTGATAGACAGACAGATAAACATATTTAGGTTGCAACCTACTGGTTAAAATAATACAAAAATTCGTTATAAACGTTTCATAATGTAATAGCAAGCGTAGAAGCACATGCGACAGTAACCTTAGACCTTGCGGCAGATGCGCTGCATTTTTACTCGTTCTGTTCACGAAACCTGAGACATGCAAAAATGTAGCAGTTTTTATAAGCACGCGCTAAGCTCGCCGTATGGCGTTTTAATGCAGACGAGGCTTCCGTGACTCATTTACTGATTTGAGTGTCCATTTAATAACGTAGCTGTGTAATTTGTAATGTAAATTAATTACATTTTTTATATTGGACTGATGTGTACCTCTGTTAATGAAGGGTCTGTAATCAATGTAAATAGCTCGATTTTTTTTATTTAAGTGCGTACTTAATTCACATTTACTGGATAGTGAAAGAAAAAAAAATCAAAGGATGCGTAGTTTGATATCATTTAAAAACAAGAAACCTCGAAGACTGAATTATAAGGTGTGTTATACCTATTTTTAGTTAAGTAAAAGGTTGCCCGTTAGGCATTTTTAGGTATATATCGATACCTAATATAACTATTAGTGAATGATGAATTCTATACATATTTTTATAATATAATAATATTACCCAACGATTACACACATTGATCTAGTTTCACATTAAGCTTGCGCTTGTACTATGGGTACTAGACAAAGATAAACATACTTAAATACATATATACAACCACGACTCCTGACAAACTCATCTGCTCATTACAGAAAAGTTTACAACACTACCAGGACTCGAACCCAGGACCTCAGCATTGTCAGTAAGATCACTACAAACTGCGCTATCAGGCCTTCTATTGAATATTCGCTATTTTTTTTTTGTGTGGGGGTACGTTTAAAAATGCTAATTACACAGACACAAATACCTAGATGCAGAATATTTATTGAAGACTATACAAAGTCCACATACATCATACATTGCTCTATGTGTGGACAAAAGCCGCGTCTCGGATCGCCCAGCACTATTTCAATCAAGGCGTCAAGTCAATTAGCACGAGCATATCATTTTGTCATAGAGAAAGGAAATATGTTTGAATTTTATACTACCCATCACAAAAATGAGATCGCTCTGTATTGTGCTAATTCAAATTTAGGAACGGAAGTCGAAATATGAATTTTAAAATTAGAATTATGTCGGTGCGCAGGTGAGCCCGAGTGACAACGCGTCGACACGTCGGGAGTGCTCACACGCATAGACTCTCAGAAGTAGACGTCGAGTGTAAACTGAAGTTGTTTGGTAGCATATTCATGGAACAGCACTATTGCGTAGCTGAGGTATGTACTCGCAGAGATAATTTTCCGTTACATTCAAGTTCATAAAATTAGCTGGTTGAGTAACTTATGAGCTCGTCCTTGAGCCTTGAGCCCAGTGAAAATGTACGGGCACTCAGATTACCAGTATTTGTCACATCAAGAAAAGTATTAATACAATCAAAACTGTTTATGGCGACATCATTTAGAAAAACATACCAGTTATATTGACCCAGAGCAAAGGTCCTGGCAATAAGAACAGGACTTCGTATCTCTAAAATATCTACTATCGGTTTTTACGACTAAATATGAGTAGATCTTTCGATGTCGTTATAACAGATTTTGACTATATCTAAAGTAAGGTCACTTCAGTAATTCGCCTTTTATTGTTAACAAAGATAATTGAATTAATAAAGGAATTTTTTCTACCAACATAACCTACCTAACCCTATGATTTATTTCACAAAATCGTCATCCGGTTTTATTACACGAGATGGGCTGTCTATACTCTGTTGTAGATATATGTCAATGCTCGCACGTGTGCGTCGCGTATGTTCGATACGAATGACAAAAATACTTCACCATAACCATTACTATAATTAATTATTAGCAAACTCATAAATTGAATTGTGTTACAGAGAACATATCTAGCATACGGCGAGTTGTGCCGGCACGTGTGAACAAGTTTACAAAAACAAATGTGTTTTATATTACATTGAAAGGTAATTGATCGTAAAATATTATGTTACTTTTTATAGTACTACATGAAAAGATTGATTGACAAAGCAAAACTCTATTTACATATATAATTTTCAATATTAGAATTGATTTATACACGCACCTATCTATAAATAGGTAACTACCAGACTATAATTATATCTATTTCAAGCTCACGTATCTCGAAGAAATCCAATTAAAAAAATCATGAATATAGCTTATAAACACATCAACAGTATAGCAAGGGTATTTATTGTTAAAAATGCTACAATATTCGTAGAAGAAAGGAAATGTCTGTCATCGTGTGTATGGTATATTGTATTAAAATTGGGTCATATTTTGACGGGATATGGTGAATATAATATTTTACTTCTGTTGTGGTTTTAATGTTTAAATCCATTTCCACTTACAATTAATATCTAAATTTAAATGAAAGTAGAAATAGCAATAAAAGTAATGAGTTTTGCAGCAGACGAAGCTTTCGAAATACGCAAAATCTGGATAATTATTTAATTTCGAAATACATGTATTTAGGCCAAAAAAATTAAAGACGATGTTGTAACTTCTAAAGTCTGATTCGATAAGGATAAGTAGACCAGATGATGGCACAAAATTAACTGAAGAAAGAAGATAAAACGTTGAAGTTCTGGAAAATATATATCATTACGCTATATTTATTTCAGGGTGAGCAGAGATAGATTAAAGGCTGAATAATACGATTAAAATAAAAATGTGTATCTAAATTATTTATTTTTCAAAGAACTACCTATGTGATTTCTGATACGGTCTCTCTACTGCTGTTACTGCTTAGATACTTACATATATGTATATTATATCGAGGGGTGAAAGGCTATTTGGTTTAAGCGACATTTTTTGGTTGTATATATATATATTACTTATATGTTAGGAAGCGAAGTAATGTCACAATTTTATTGTGAAATTAAAACCTTGATAAAATTTGAAATTTGTTTTATTTAAACTACTCGTAAGGTCAACTTGGGTTATAGATAAACTATTTCTCGCACGCAACTGGTGCAAAGTCAACCAGATCCACCGATATTTATTAGTAATAAAATCGCGTATAACCGATATTATAATTATGTAATTTTTTCACATCTTACGAACATCGATACCGAATTAACCACATAAAATAACGTATGATATTTCGATTAAAAATATTTCTTTACAATAACATCCTGTTTGTTACGATTTAAGCGTGAAGCTATGATCTCGATCTGAATAGTGAATTATTAACTCCGGGCAGTAGACTTGAGGGAGTCTGCTTCCCGGATGAGAGGGAGGCGGTGCACGGTGTCCGGTGCACTACCTGGGAGAGAGGTTTTGGAGGGGTGGGCTTACTCCTACTCCTCCCAGAGGGTAGTCTCAACAAGGTTTCTTGTTCTCTGGGCGTCTGGATGAATTTGGTTTCCCAGGCCCGGGTGGAGCAATCAGAGGGACACCCCGGGGGTATTTAGTCAGTAGGAGTCTGACACACCGGAGTCGTTGCCCTCACAGTAACCCAGATGTTCCTATGCAGGATTTTCCCCCGAGATACAAAAATGTTAATAATAGATACCTAATGATATCGTATACCTATTATTTCCAGTTTATAGAGATAAGGTATAGGTAACAATAGAAACTAATTTATTTTATATTAGTTTCCTAAGTCTGTAAATTGAAAAAAGCATGTTTGAAGATTCACAACTATCTTCCTACTTACAAAATCTTTCAACTGTTATATTAAAATGTTAAGTTTCATAAACTATCTCCAATCATTACTGGCCATTTTTTTTACACTGGCTCGACATAGTGACTACAGAGTACCTGATGGTAAGTACAGTGTAGTCCAAAAACGAAAGCGACTATCAAAGGATGAAAATCCATTGATAGTCTACATCGTCATGTCGGCCCTCGTATACCACGACTGAAGGTCTCTAGGTATATGAGCTACTGGATATACACAAGCAGACCCCGAAACGCGACAAGCCGAAACTGGTCACTATGACGGTCATTAATAATATGCTGCCATTAATAGTATGTAGATGCGAGCGGCACGCGATGTGTATCCGTGTGCTGCTCTAAGACGCAGAGGCAAGAGATGGTGGCTCTAAAGAGCCAAACAGCACCAGTCCTTACAGCGAGCAGAAACCAGAGACAGGTCGCACGCATAGCCGGGTACTGCGGATGAGATCCAGTCGTGCCCTCGATCATGGTGGACAGTCCATAATGGATTTCCCCCGGGTTACAAAAAAAAAAATGCTAAAAGCGTAATTATTACTATTATTAGGTATAACACGCATTTTAATAAAAAATATAAAATCCTTATTGGTCACGATTTTCAAGGTCATGGATGTGTAATTATATATCTATTGTTTCTGAATCCAAGTGATCATAAAACCTCGATCCAGTGCGCGGGAAATCGTTATTACATTGTCTAGACTTTATAAAATGTAGAGTGTTGAACCGTAAGACATGTACAAAAATTAATATTATTAAAAAATGTATAGATTCAAGCAATATTAGAATATTTTAAATCTTTTTTTATAATCATACGGCAAAGCGATTACAACACATCTGATGATAAATAAAATACAGTGAGTGAATTAATTTAAATTTGTATAGGTATTTATCGGTCTTTAACGGTTTAAAAAACAAAGTCTGTTCTTATCCTGAAAATCCAACGTTTTTATTTAATACATGATTACTTACACACGTTTTTCACAATGTATATAATTATTATTATTACTAAACTTGAAAATCCAAAGAAAGGAAAGTTGTGTTTATGTTTTATGATTTTTATTGTAAGCTATCGTATACACGTAATCTTAAAGTTCAAAAGCACTACATTCCAGTCTCTGTTAAAACTGTCAAAACAATGTCCATAGTTTATATAAAATTCTACAAGCATAGACGGTTTCAAGTGCAGCCGCACGAATAGCGGTAACATTTAAATCATTAAAAGGAAGTATATTTCCTTTGCATTTACTTTGATAATCGTTTATAGTAGGTATGAAAGATCAAATATTAAAATGGTCGGCTTATAATTAATTTGGTAGTGTGAACGTAAGTTCTAATTCTGATTAATTTCATTGTTTTCTTTTTAATCTACAGTCTTATCAAACTTTAGACTTTGAAGAAAAACGCCGTGATCTTCACACTCGCATTATTTAATAGGAAGTGTCATATGAACCCAGAGAACTGCGATATTTCAGTGCGTTTTGGATACAGTAATATATTCCTATAATGTACCTATTACATTTCTGCTTATCCTGAGAGGAATACAGAATTATCATATTTATGTCTTTGCTAGTAGGTTAAGACGTGTCTTCCTTGCTTGCTTTCCACATATTGTTTTTACAGAATTGCGAACATACGGGCCTAAAATGGACACAGACAGTAATACATCTCCGCTTAATCCGAAAGGAATAAGAAGTTGTGATATTCATAATTTTATTCTTTGTTTATAACTAAATATTTATTCAAAATGATATGCAATATGCCGTGTCTACGAATTTTAGAGGTGCGTGAGGCAGGTGCGGTGCCACCTGCGCACGAGCCGAACGTTACAAAAACCGTGCGCTGTTCACAGGGGCCTCCCGACCCGACCTGCTTCATAGCATTGTAAACATGGCATGGTGGTGCTACTAAACAGGCTCAGGGGGTAGAAACCCCTAAAAATAACATCATTTTCACTTGCCGTGTCGATTATACACCGTCTCGAACTCGGCGTAACGAATGCGTTGTAATTGTGGAAAATATTGACCGCTAACATTCGGATATATTTTGATAGCAATTGTTGTTATGCTGTCTTGTAGGTACACTATGATCTCTTATAGTAGAAAGGTTTTGATTTTATTGTCATAGTCTGAAAATGCTACAGCAGAAAAATAATTTGATGCAGTCAAATATGTTGTCTTTCTCCGTAAAGTTTAAAAAATAAAATTGATATAACTTTATCTAAATAGCCAAGCATTTTGAAATCGTCGAAAGAAAAGGAAATTGCATCTAACGCCGGTTCAAAAAGTAGAATATACCGAGAAGATCCAGTGAGAAATTCTGGCAGTTGCTATTTTCAATAAATTGAGACACACAAAGAAATAAATGTTCTGTGAGAAAATTGTTTACATTACGTGCACGCATTCTTATCAATTAAATAGTCATTGATGAATAGTATCTCTTTTTTATCAATGTCGTTTTTATAGATTTTTAAAATTACAGTGTAGTTAGCTCCATCACGTCTTTGGGTATATTAGTGTATAGGTGACAGTTTATACGAGTAAAAAATAAGAATGGTTGAAGAGCAGAATATCTTTATATTATACAGGTACTGCAAATACCTAATTTGGGAATTATTTTCATTACTATTATAAAATATGAAATCATTAATAGAATCAAGAAAAGATGTAATTTTGAGTTTATGTCACATAAAATAAGTTTGGCCACATGCCTGCCGCCTGGTGGACATCATATTTAGGATCGACAGTCATGCGGGAAGCCATTAAAACCCGTTATATTATTTTATAATAAAATCTGAATGTTTACATTGAATACAGTTTTATGAAAAACTTTTAAACGTATTGTAAAACGCGGTAAATTTCGACAATTTACGAAACATTTGTCCTCGTCCGTGATTCTAATAATTGTTATTTCATAAGCTTTATAACAGAGGCCAAAGTGTGAGTTTATATAAAATGTATGTAACAACTACTTCTCAAATTAGCTTACCCTTTTAAATTTTATTAAATATTTGGTTAACGCTTTTATCGGATCATTTGGAATTTAAGCACTAATACTTAAAAGTGTAAACTAATTTGGGAAGTATTTGAGTTTTGTAAAAGTAATAATTCAGGTTTCAGGTAATATTACTCAAATAAAATGTATCAAAAATGAAGGAGAGTTTTACAAAATGTCACTAACTCCGAAGAAAAAGCTATAAAACGTGTTTAAAAGAATGCTCTTGTGATATTAGTTGGGTGATAGACATAAAACTGCAGACAGGATGTACCGGCGCTAAAGACGACGGAAGCGGCGTGCACGGACGCATCAATGGCGGTCGGTGCGTGCGTGATCTGTGGCCGTGACGTAATCACCATTCAATATTATTTCAACCCTAGTAAACCACATTCGTCCAAAATAAGAGTAAAATAACAATTTAAAGGCATGTACATACATTGCCTTGTCCAAAATTAGGGATGCCAATGGCTAATGTGTACAAGTTGTGTCAAGCACTAATACTTAAAAATACTCGGGATAAGCTATTCCGTTTAAATACTTGTTTGCCAGTAGTGGGGTTCTAACCCAGGTCTTTCAGCGTCGTGAGCGTAGCCATAACGAACTAAGCTGACAAACCATCACAGTTTCGGCACGTACAGTGGAATGACTCAGCTATTGTCTACTGTCTAAGAGTTGCGACTTGATTCCTAATTGGATCAATATTCGCAGATAAAAATAATAAGTCTAGGTATTCTTACATAGGTATTTATGTTTTTTAGAATATTAGAGTAGGGCAAAGTTTTAAAAAGCCTTAATAATTAAATCCGTTTCATTCATAAGATAGATCAGTAAAAATTAGAAGAGTGTTTATTTTGTAATTAAATATTAATCTTTCTGGTGCTTTAATATAAAAACGGACAAGAAATATTTGGCATTATAGTGTAAAAAACGATTATAAAATTTGTAGAGGATTAGGAAGGGCGCGGACAGAGCGAGGAGACGACACCGGACTCGCGACAGGAAGTTAAACATAATCCTTCATGAATGAACGGCGCTACGTGACGTCGGTGAAGAGCCTGTGACGTCAGCGACCATTAATAGGCATTGTTGCGCATTGTAATTATTACAATTATTTACTATAGTTCTTGTTTTTTTCTGTAACTATGAAAGCGTTTAAGTGATATAGTAATCGACTGGCAACAGTTCATGAAGCCTAAAAAACAGTAAAAAGTAACTAGGACAATTATATTACAACAGCTCAATTATTTCATTTATATCAACTTTAACGGGATACAATTGGATCTACTTAATATTATACTTATTAACAATATTGCGCTTCGGACGCAGTACGGCAATATTCGGTTGGCCACTAATTGAAAGAAAAAAGTACTTGTAGCCCATGTAAATAATTATTCCATGTGGAAACCCACGACCTGTAAAGCCAAGGTTAATCACATAGCTACTGCACCAATTAAGTGTTCCTTCTGGTATGTATATTAATAATTTAATGCAAAAGTATATATTAAAAATACATAACAAGAATTGTCATATATCATCTCGCTAAATTCCATTCAGTGTGTACATGAATAAATTAATAGCCGTATCCACTAATAATAATAACTGTACAATAATTTTATTTATTTACTATCCACCACAGATGTAGGCATTACTTGCTGATCATTGAACGAAAACATCGTGAGGAAACCCGCATGACATCTAATAAAGCAAAGTGGATACAGCCGCTAATGTATCGCTGCTCACTGCGTAAGGGACATAGCGTGGCGATATATTATTATTATTATTAATTTTATTTATTTAAAAATGTAAACATAATCCTAGCGCTCTCGATTCGTTATTTTCAAAACTGGGAGAGCCCCGATCCAACCGAGACATATGATGAATATAATTCATGTTTACTTATTACTGGCCAGAGATTGTTTTATAAGAACAGCATGAAAATGTTCTTTAGGTACTAATACGTATACATTATTGATCAATAAAAAAATTTAGAAACAAAATGGATATAGCTTTATTATTACTGTGGTAAATATTTCATAGCAAATTAAAGTTCGCCTGCAAGGGTTAATGAAGTTGACCACTGAGTTTTTTATTTGTTAGCAATATGCCGTATTAATGGATACAGAAATATAGCACCCATTAGAATACCTAACTGATAAAAGGATATTGGTTTGGTCGCGCACATGCCTTTTAGGTCATCTGCAGAACAGCTGCAGTTATGTTAGACAGGTGTTTCTAACGCGTTTAGTTGTTCCTTGCCTTTTACGATAAATAGTAATATCACTTGTATATTATTTTATTTTCATAGGTATACAGGCTGATTGCTTTGTCTATAAAGTTAATTAACAATGTCACTGACCTATAGTTTCAAAGGTGATCTTTTACCGCAAAATGTTTCAACAAATACAGCCAGCAATTTACAAAAAAAAAATATATTTCGCTCTTTGCCGAATCTGATTGCCGTCTGATTTTTACTCAGCTTGACAATATATAGTGTTTATTTTATTGATATAAGGATTGCCAATTATTAAAATATTGTTTCAGTTATGTGGACTACATTGAACTATATCAAGATGGTATGTCCAGAAAAAACGAAATAAAGTAAGTAAATTACGTCTAATTGGCAACAAAAGAAAAAAAAATATAAGTTTAGATTGACATCCAAGCTTGGGACGCGAGCGCATGTTTCTCTGTTTCGTCTAACGGAGGATTGCCGACTTGTCGATGTGTGGTCTACTGGAGGTTTTGTTCTAGTTGTCTGGACTGATGTTGTGGTTATGAACAGCGACAAGTGCTCGAATGGCACAGTGCTGGGAGGAATTGGTGGTTTTTTGGTGGGTGAAGTGGAATATGCGTCGCTTTGGGTTCGTTGGTTTTGATGTTATACAAAAGTACTGAATACTATAAATACTTACAACTGCCACAAAATGACTTATATTGAGAGCCGTAAAATATGATATTAAAATTTTAAAATTATTAAAAGTTATAAAATATATAAGTAAAGATTTAGATTAAACAGAATTTTACACATCATGATTGCAGTCACGTAAACTACCTATGAGATTTGTGACGACCTGTAAAAGGAAGGAAGCGATTACTGAAAGGTTATCGACCGCAGACCGTTACCTCTAGCCTCTGAATGGTTACCATTTATGACCGTCGGCCACAATTCGTCGCCATGTTAGTGCATGGAGACGCGACGCTGTTCAACATCGATTAAATCTAGAGAAGCCGCATGAATATTCATATAAATCTAAGCACGTGTTCAGATTGTAAAATTTTTAAACAGTATCTATACTGATTATGTTTAAACTTGTACTTGTTATTTCTACAACATTTTATTGCGGATGCCCGTGCTTTGCCGCCCTACCCATAACTGGCTGGCTGAGCACCTTAGGTGCTCGCCTCCTTCGCCCGGTGAAGTTGTAAAGAATATTCCCGTCCAGCAGCATATTGTCCTCTAGAAAAAAAAGTGTGATCTTCGACGAAAATATGTACTGAGATGACTAAATATTTGATTGCAATGATTAAATTTCCGATACCGTGAACTGTACAACTTAGTGTAGAATATATATTATTGTTTAATAAGGGATTTGTATAGCTCTTGTCGAAGGAAGATATCATGAACAGTAATATTTTAAAGAGGAATCTTAAGAGAACCTTTGTAGTTCTTTTTTGATGTACGAAACTCTAAGTTTATTCTGATTGACGTGTTATTATAATTAACATTAATTGATAGAGTTTATTTTGTTAATAAAGTATTTTCTATGATATGAGCTTATCATATAATATATATAGATATAATTAAGGTTATTGGAAATGAATACCATGTCGAAAACGAAAACGTTTCCCAACGATTACAGTTTATTTATTTAAGATCTGGCAGGGTCTTATTATTTATCTATCTCTGAATAACCGTGAATATATAGAATTAAGGAGAATGTTATTTAAATAAGCTCATTTTAGATTGAATTAAAAAGATGCAAAGAGTTATAAAAAAAATATTTTCAATTTTTATTTATGTTTGTTAGAAATATTCATACATTTTTGAGTAAGGCTTTCTGCGAGTTACAATTTAATCCGAAATAAAAGTTGGTTAATCTATTTGAGCTGTATAAACAAGAAATAACCTGTCAAAGTAGCGCCCGATTTAACATAAAATATATTAACATTGGTTTCACGCAATCTATCAATGCAAATGCGTAAGCTATGTGACAATACTGCAAAGCTCTTTATGCGCGTCACGCGGCGGAAATTGTGAGCGGCGCGGGAGCAACGCCGGATCCAACATGGCGGAGGCGAAAGTGCTTCCGCTCGGAAAACTTGAATGTTCTCAATGAAGTGCCGCTTATTTATAACATGAATGAGCTTAGTTTACATCTTAAACACACCTAAGTACCTTTTAATGATTTAATTATTATTATGTAAATATTATGCAATTTCTATTAAAATAACCGTTAAATTTGCGTGTGAATAAGGTTTCAGTAAGTATGCATTTAAAGTATCATGATTTATTAGCGTTATTTAACTAAGTTCAGTTACTAGTAATATATTATACATTTTACCTTATTTTATATCGTTACTTAAGCTTATAAAAATATTTAAATGTAATGTGATAGTTTGGTAAGCAAGACAAGTTTATATCTGTATCGTATTATGATTATTTGATCCCTGAAATTAAATTGAAAACATTTATGGCAGTTGATGTTTGAAAAATATTAAATTATAGTCACTTACGTAAACATTGTAAATAATAAAGTAAACTTAATTATAAAATGATGTCTAAAAGGTCACATTTATACATACAGGTACATTTATTTACATCACATGTAAATGTACCGAGATATTACTTTGAAGTAATACCTACAATTATACTATCTTTTAATCAATTTCCATAGGTATCTACTGATTTTCTACTGTAATGCTGTAATTAACAACCGCAAACACTTATTAGGTAAGTTATTACCTACGTGTTGAGTATGTTTTTAGAATAATGTTCATTTGTTTATACTTTGTAGCAAAAATCATGTATTAATAGATACAAAAAAGTCAAATATCAAGATAAAATGTATTAAAATAATTTGTTTTAAAGTTTTAATCAAGTATTTTTAATATCTAATCAGAAGTTACGTTTAGGAATACATAATAATATTAGATAAATACATTACTTACACTATTATAGAATAAATAATATCAGACAGCGTGTCGGTAACCATTTTTAAAGTGCATCGGTTAATGATCGCTATCCATAATATTAAAATAATGTATTCACGGCGATCAAGCGAAGTTCAAGGTTCGCATTAAAATTTTTGGAAGTCGACATGCATACGTACTTTTTTTATATTTTATTATAGTTACACAGCTGCCGTCTTATAGAATTTTCTGCGAAATTAAAATAAAAAAACAATTACCTACTATATTTATATTTTATATAATTATTTTAAAAACATTTGTAGAATCAAAAAGCCACAAACCTGCTACTAAATATGAGGGGTCTGCGCACATCGCGTCCACTGCTGGGTCGTAAGCAATTTTATTATGTTCAGCATAATGCAGCTTGCCTGCGCTGCCCACTGTTTGTTCTATTTCATAATTTAATCGCGCCACACTCGCGAGAGTTTCCTCGTAACTTAGCCTATTGTCTCTTTGTTCCGGTAACTCCGTGTACGACTTGTTCACTTTAACGCTGTAGTCCGTGAAGTTGAGTTTAGTTAAAGAAGACATGGGTAGATGTTGCAAGGGCGCCGCGCACGGGGGCCCGGCGGCTTCACGCGGCGCCTCCACCAAAAGCATGGCGGACTCTGCCCCGCGCACTGATATTCTTCAGCAAGTCATCACTACACTTCACCTATATGTGATCGATCATTCATTCAACAAAAACGAATAAAATAATTTTAATTAAAAAAAAATTAAGTCGCTGACGTTCACTAAACCCTTAAGCTCGATCACCAAAAGTCACTTTTTGTTACTGCGGAATAAGCACTAAATGATAAAAGCGAATTTTATGAAACGGCGGAGCTTTTATAGTTTCACGACTGAAACACCAACTCACACCGCGTCTAATAACCGACTGCGAGCTTTCGGGCGCACGGAGAGGGCGGTCGCGGAAAATGCGGGCCGAGTATTACCGACTGCGCTCGAGCGGGCAAGAGCGAGACACGAGCGTTCGTGAGTACGCCGCGACTGTGCCTGCGACCTGTCACACCACCTGCTACGCGACCAACTGTTGCGTGACCGTTGATTTTTTGCTTACCCCCCTTTTTAACTTATAGAATCAGCACACACAGCTTCAATAGCTTATCAAGTACATGATTGGATAACGCAAATATAGCCGTTTTGCGAAACCACTAGTCTGAATTAATGTTGCAAATAATGTTGAATTAAATAAGTTTCATTCTAATTATGCGCAAGTCTTCATTTTCCTGTTGTTTATCAGTTAAGGCAAAATTAAATGAACATTGCCGACCAATATACACGATGAAATATCTAAATACCAAAATAAAACGTTCGTAGTTGAGTGTAAATTAATCACACATAGCAATAACATTTTTAAGAATATTGTTCCTTAAGACTTAAACGTAATTTACATTTCACGGTTGAGTCAATCTGTACATGGTTTTTATTTTAGTGTGAACAGTTACGTTGTAATTTATGTTGTTTGTTTTAAACGAATACCAACTTTGTCTGATTTCGCGTACCAAACGTATTTTAAGTAATCATTATTTGAAGGTCCGTTTTCTGACACATCAAAAGACTAAAGAGATAATGACCCCAAGTAATGGATGCAGTAAGTCAGTTAGTTCTTTCAACCTTCGCGTGTTCAATTATACTTTTGAATATAAAAAAAAACATCAATGATTTTGATGAAACTGGTATGATGGTAAATCTTAACATTTTAAATTTTTTCAAACCTCTCAGAGTATTTGAGCTAATTGAAGTAGTTTATTTATCATACGAAAGTTCTTTGGAACATTTGATGGTGGAGGATAGAAGTCCTCCCGGCTGATTATCCACAAGATGGAAAGACTTAATTAAGTCCTCTTTGAGGTGTCCCCTTGGAGAATATACACACAGTGCCTTTAGGTTTACGGTCGTTTTTTATAAAACTATCTCTACGTACACGAGTTACATGTCAATAGGGGTAGGTGTATCATATAAAAAACTTCAATATTGCAACAGGTATGAATCAAATAAATAACAAAATATATTTGCCTCATTCAATGGAATATGTTGAATGAATAGACTATAGAAAAAATAAAAATACGAACTTTTTTTGTAATTTTCCTTCTAAGATACGAAATGCGTCAAATAGACGCGTCCCGTAAACCTATTGTTAATAGAGAAAGATGTAGGCGTCTCGCAAAAGCCACAACATCCAAGCAGATAACCCATCACCACGACCACTCTGCTAGAAGAAATCGACTATGAAGAAGAAGTCTTATCACACATAAGAATGGGATCAGTAAATCTTACACATTACTAAGCAGAATGAATAATCAGCACAGTATTTAATACTTTGTCTGTACGAGTAGGTAGTTATTATAAATGATATTATTCATTATTGTTTACATTATACATAAATAGGTCTATTATTGTCCATAATACAGATTCTATACAATATATATCTATGCATTAGGTAAAATAATTATTTATTTATTGAATATACATTATAATTATATATTTTCTATTTGAATATCGAGTGCTGTCATGGAATTGCAAATCGATTATTATATTTATGAACCCTTTACAAAGCCTGAGTATTCAATTAATAGTTTAGTAATGAATATAGTTAGTCGGTGTAAAGAAGGGCCGAGATACAATTTATTTGTTGTTGAACAATGTTTCGTGAATCTGTTATATTTAAATAATGCCCACACTCCGCCACAATGTAGGCATATAATAGCAAATTCAGTTGGATTGTACTCGGTAACGGCGTCGGTACAACATAATTACTTTATAAAATAATGACCATGAGTGACGCGTGGCCTTGACGCTGATTCCCATTGTTTCATACCTGAGCACGAGACCTGAGCACACACTTGAATTTTAAATATATATTTAAAATAGTTCCATTCGCGGACGTCCTCACAAATAAAGATTACTACAATATTAGTACATTTTAATCTAATACCGACACTCGATTCTTCATGATAAATACCTTAAGAACAAATGCGTTTACGTCTGAGTCGTTAACGCATCAGTCGTATAAGTTGTTTATAAAAAACTTTCCTTATACTTAGGAAATTGAATTGTACTCCAAGAAACCAGAATGTAGATAATACAAAGGATGTGTTGCCAATATAGTTGTGTAAATTTATAAACTATTTATTAGTTAATACAACATTAGTGGCTCCATCCCAAAAGGATATAGTATAAAGGTATATTATTATTATTATACGCATGCAAGTTAAGTCAAAATATTATTCAATATATCCCAATAGCATCTTAAAAAGCTATTTTCTGTCTAGTAACGTCCAATGAAGTTCAGAATGTTTTGTTCGATATTTGATCCGTTATCGAAGTTTATTAAACACAAAAAGTGCCAGGGTGTTGACAATAGTTCTAGTAACAGACAGATGTATCTGAATATCAATATCTTACGCGAATAAGATCGATGGGAGGGCACGAGCTAAGGGGCGGCGTTAGGCAAAAACCGGGTCAAGTAACAGGGGGAGGGTTGGATTGGGTCACAAAAGATAAGGGGACCAGAGGATAATAGGCACCTGAGCACGTGTGCCGCCGGATACACAGGGCCATTGTCTGCCGGAGGAAGCGATTTCGACGGCGTCGTGCGATACGAGGCAGATCTTTAATATGTCTTTAAAACGCCGGTAAAATATAATACTGCCTTATAACATAAGTGCATGATTCAACGATTTAGAATCCTTTATTCCTTATATATGATATTCTGTTTTAATTAAAAATAATGATGGAAGAAGTAGGGCTATCAACAAATTGTACACTCTGTGATTGAATGCTTAAAAATTGATATATGGAAGTATAAAGTACAGTCACACAAGGAGAAATGTGAATCAATCAGTAGGTGTATTAATTTTATAAATATTTGACAACTATAATAGAACGAGTTGGCGATTTAGCGAACTTGTTGCGAAAAAGTTGTCAGAATTACACAGTCGTGCTATAGCACTATGTGCCATTCTTAGAAAACTTACGAAAGTGAATCTTAAGTAGTTTTAATATCAAGGAAGCAAAAAAAGACTATTGATAGATTTATTATTTACAAAAATAAAGCTAATGCAAAATATAACATATAATAAAATAAGTTCTAAATTTTAAAATTTTTCTTTATTATCCTCTGTGCACCGTGAAACTGGGAAAATGAGTTTGTAGAACAAACGAAACCCAATTAACTCGTATACCAGTCTGCGCGCTTTGCAAGGAACAGGAAATGACCCGGAAATGAGTTTCCAATATGCATAAATGCATCGAGAAAATAAACAGGCGAGAAATATTGTCTCGTAGAATCTTGAGGCTGTAGTCGCAATGTAGGAAATAGAAAATTATAGCAAGTACTTACTCATTTGTAGAAAGTAGTACCGCGTGTTTCAATTTTACTCAAGATTTATTATCTATGTGTATATACTATATATCGGTATCTAATACCAACTTAATTTGAATACTTATTAATTATGACACTTGATATATTTTTATATAGGAGCTCGCTATATCATACTACATACCTATACCTATATTTTTATACCTATTTTATGGTTGCCGAGAGATTGTTTCGAGTAGCTAATATAAATAACTACAATATAATAGCAGAGATAAATATCATATGTTAACATATTTCCCAAAAAAATGTATTACCTATATGCTCTGTGGCAAATTTTATTAAAAGTATAAGTATCAATAATAAACAAAGTCGGCTCATGTAAAGATATAAATTACGTATGGCCAATACGTAATATCGATCGCGAAACGGCGGCGGCGTAGAGATGTTAAGCCAGCCGGCAATCGTTATTCATGGAGTAAACTCCCTATTCCCACAGTCTAAATTTAAAAATACAACCTACCGAGGTATTCCCTGCTTTGAATTACATTAAGTGTAAACAATAAAGCGTAAGCGAGCATATCGGCTGCGGCAGGCGACGGAAGTACCAGATAAACAATCTTTTTTAGATAAAACACTGAAACAGTCCATAAATCTATACAACGACACGGTGGCACTTCATCCAGAACTGTCAAAGCGTGTTTATTACAGGGATTAGAAAGTACATGATTTGTGTAGAAAATTAGAATATAATTAAAAAATCAAGAATGACAAAATAAGGCGCTTTTTGGATTACAAAAAAACGTTATTAACCTTTGCATTAATTAAAAAGTGCAGCATATCCGGTCCTTACGATTACACAAACTGATCGAATCCTAATTTGAATTTCATTTTGTATTCTTCATTAGTAGTCTATGGTTTTGAATTTTTATATCCGACGAATTAAGGATGCGATACATTATTCTGTGACATTCATTAAACATAATATTTTTACCTTTTTTTGTGTCGTAGATACCTGTGTTATACGTTTAAAAACAAGGGTGGGATTTTAATGACATTTAACTTTTTGTAAATAGATAGTGAGGTGCACCGCTACATTGTGAACTATAATACCGGTGCCATACTTTGCACCGGGTTCTGTTTTAAATTGGAGCACGCGCGGGACGTCGTTTCCGGTACCAATAATTTATTTCTCTCGGCCTCCGTCATCTGTCGTGATGGCGCGAGATACGACATTTATCCACGTTTATATTTGGAACGATTTCTGAGAACATTATTATTGTGACATGTCATTTTCTGTTACACCGACGACCTCGCGGCCTCAGAACCGCAGACCGCGCCCTCTCTTTTACTAGGCACCTATCTGATTTCAAAATTTAAATATTTCCTATTTATCTTGCCATACCTATTTCATATATCTATTATTACACTGGTCTGTTCTGATGTGGGCAGAAAAAATGAACCACTCACTCTGTTTATTTTTCCAAATCATTCCCGTTTCCTTAACAATAATAAATGCCATATTTCTGTGACTGAAAAACTATTATACGTCTACTTGAATTAAATATAATAAGAATTATCTATAATAGTTAAGCATATTTTTGTTAAAGCTGTGTCTAAAAGTTAAAGTCTTATAAAAATTAAGACATTAAAGTTCTAACATTATTTCTCTTAAAAAATGACTTGTAGATATAATTATTGAGAAATATAGTTAATTGTTAATGGTGTTCACATTAATATTTAGCATTTAATAACTATTATTTATATTACATCCAGCCTAGCTTATCAGTGATATTTGCTGTTGTGCTTCTTTATTATTGTAACACTGTAACACAAGGTTATCTTAGAAGAAGTAGGTGTAAGTAAATAAAAATATTTTCAAATACTATGTATGTATGTATTATTGGTAGACCATAGCTCTAATGAATAATGAAGTATGATTTTTGACTATTTATAATTTAATTTGGTGTTTTATGAGATCCCTAGCTCCAAAGGAAAAAAAACGAACTCTTATAGAATCGTTCCTTGGTCGTATGTGTATCTGTCAAGATTCTTAATCAGGCACGTGTCCAGTTGAAGTAAATATCAAACATTGAAAACTCTAGTCCTTTTTAGTTCGGAAAAGAAAAAAGAAAACTAATATGTAACTCTACTCAATTAAAAAATACCGTCGTAATGGTCGTATATCTTTGATTTTCGCGCAAGGGAATTATAAACTATAAGGTACTTTCCGTTAGTCAAGAATCATGAAATTTTGCGAGTAGCATTTTTTTTATAGCATAAATATAGAGATAAATACGAAAAATGTAAATTTATTGTCATATTATTTTAAAAAATTGATCATAAACCTATTTGCAGCAGATAAGACTGATCGCGACCTACATTGACGTATACAAAAGTTTTCCAAAGAAGTTGCTAATATTGTGATTATATGTGACCCTCGCCTCGATGCGTGAGTCCGACTCGCAATATGTCGGATTTTTTTGTATATTATATTTTGGAAAAACTTTGTAAGTTTTATCAGTAGATAGAGTTAAGTAAGCAATTTAAGGGATAATAATAGAAAAAGCTTATCGTACCAGAGTAAAAACTGGCAGGGGTTTGAGAAAAAACATTGGTTGATATTCGACTTATTTGTGACATACAAAACATTGACAATTTACAGAGTTGTTTCAATTTAGGGAATTTTCTCAAATGGGGGATAATGTAAATAATTACATTTTACGGAAGCGTAATATGAGGATCTAAACCAATATTAAAATAATATATTTATAGATCATACTATAATTCAGCAGTCTTTTAAGTAATTATTTTAATCTAAAATACAAAATACTAAAGAGTAGATGATGGTAATCCTGCTGGTAGCATTCATTATATATGTAGATACATTCAAGGCTGATACTACCTAGATATAAAATTTTAAGTTTTACTGTTTCTATCTTTGCAGGTGTCAACATTTATTTAAAAGTAAACAAATCCGAATTATGTTAATGTTTTTTTTTTATTTAAGTAGCTGTATATTTATTTATCTAAAACTATTGCAAAAATTAAGGACTTGAGCATTTCATTTTTAGATCGACACCTGAATATTCGATTGTTTGATTGGTAACACTGTATATCGATATCTCAGGGGCAGTGTTGCGAAGGACATGCGCCTACGCCATCCGGTGTGTGCCCCCCGCCGACTCTGGCAACCTCCCTCCCGATAGCGTATCGAGGACACCCAGCATTTTATCACAGTAACACTAATTTTATTACAATAAACACGGACTTTTTTAACATCAAATTATATTCAGCGATAGACGTTACAATGTTCTTTTTATTGTGTTAAATACAATTCACCTCTAACGTAAAAAAAAATGTCAGAAATTTTGTTTCCGAATGTATTTATAAGAACAGAAATTTTGTACATTTTTTTATGCTGTTATAATGATATTTTACTAATACAGTAATACTAATTTGCATAGAGAATATTACGTTGTTTTATAATATTTTACAAATTAACAACTACATGGATTCATATCTAATCTTTTTTTTTTATATATATTTTAATACCATATTAAGAAAACAACAGAATTATAAAAATTTACAGTACGTTAATTTATATATTACATCACTTATCTTAATTTTTTTATAAATTTTAGTATTCAAACTTATTACGCTTTGAATGTATAAGTAATAAATAGCATATTTTCAAGCTATTTTTATATAATATATTTTACAACTTAGGAAAAGGAGTACCAGCTTCAAGGTTCTCTCTGTATTTTATGTTATTTTAGATAACATAGTAGTACATTATGATACAAGTGTGTAAAGTTGGTCTTGGCTTTCCTATTGTGATGGCATTGCGGCTTGCGCATATTTTTGCCCCGTCTGTAATGGCCCATGTTACGCGCGTGTTATACGACAATGTTCATTAATCATCAAATAAAAGTTGTAACTAACGAAAATTTTAATTCAATGTGAAAGCGTTTAAAAAATCTTTAAGAACTTGCCGACGGTCATTTGAAAATAAGGATTAATTCTTATTTTAGTGTGACGATATATTATTATTATCGTTAATCATAATTCTTCTACAAATAAAACGCTATAGAGATGCACTACATACGTTAATTTACAAGTAAAAAATGCGATATACTCTACATTGAAGCGATGGTCACAATTATAATACGCACTCTCTAATAACGGATAATGAACAGCCGGCAAATATTTGTTTTTGCGGGGGATTCTTGTAATCAAGAAGAGAACAGGCAGGGAGCCAGAAATTATTGGAATAGGGCCCGGTTTTTTAAATGAACATTGAAAATTAGGCTTTAAATTCTATTTTATTTAGATTTATCGCACAAAGTCGAATATTTCAGAACTATTAACTAAACAGTTTTCGAGATATTGGCTTTGTCGTTATTATAAAAAATTATGAAATGATTTGGATTTCACTGAAATAATGTTTCATTTCTTAAGTTTATTAAGAATATAGCTAATGTTCAGTAGTAAAAGGATTATGTAATCTATGTCTAAAGTACGAATCTGGTTTGCAGAACCACATAATAAGGCAATTAATCGAATTCGGCACTTCAAAGAGATCGCCTAAGGGCTTTGTCGGCGCCTCGAGAGAATCGCAAACTGCACTTGTAACACGACACTTGTATTAAATCTATTGAGGCATGACATCCTCACTGGTAAACTACAAACTGAAGATACTACATATTCCCACACCAATAGAAAAGGCGAAAAAGCTGAAGATAATGCCTGTGTTATAAGTAAAAGGATTCATATCAAGTTACTTCTATTTGGTAATAATAGTGTCAGTGCTAAATGTTTTTTACGTTTTGGCAAAAAATTATGTTCGTGTAGAGTTTCCTTACACTTTGGTTAATCCACGATTGTCCGGATTTAAGGTAGAAATTCCGGTTGGTTGGTCAAGTGAGCTATAACCCTCTTACGTTTATTTCCGTTTAAGTTTCCAATTATTTCTGCTGAAGTTAACGTAATATTAGATATTAGGTATTTTTGATTACATCCAAGTATTTATCATTTTTACTTATCCTTATCCTATCAGTCACTAGTGTCCCGGGTGTTTATAATAAGCCTATTTATGAGTAACATAAGAGCAATATGATTTATTTATTTATTGCAAAATGCAAATTTATTCATAAGATGAGCTCTATTATCAAGTAAATTATAAAACAGTAAACTAGTTTTAAGTATGTGTTTTTTGATTGACAATTAAGAAATAATATTATATTATAATGTATTGTAACGTTAGTCCCTATAGGGTTGAACGGGTACACGTTAGTTGAGGCGGTGCACAGTGTCCGGCGCACCGCTTGAGAAAGAGGTTACGGAGGGGTGGGCTCTTTACTCCTACCCCTCCCGGAGAAGTAGCCTCAACAAGAATTTTTTCTCACCGGAAGTATGGATGAATTTGGTTTCTCAGGCCCGAGTGGAGCAACTAGAGGGACACCCCGGGGGTTTTTAGTCAGTAGGAAGCGACACACCAGGGTCGCTGCCATTACAGCGTCCCTGAGGGTCCCAAGCAGGATTTTGCACCATGTTACAAATAAAAAGTACACGTTAGCTACTGGTTATATTTATTTACTTGCGCATTTGCAGAATTCAACTTAGAAATATATTTGTATTTTGGGCTAAAATAATTAGAACTTAATCAGACTGGTTACCTAAAAAAGCTTATAAAATAAATATTGTTCATTATAATGGTTTATGATTTAAGAGTCTTTAGATTCATGAAGACGGTATGATTTACATTATATTCTATAAACATATTAAGGAAAAATGTAAATTATCGCATCCTGAAACAATACTGATCGCTGGACTAGGTATTTCCCAGCACTTATTAAACCTCAGTATATTGAATTTACGTTTCAACATTTAATATATGTATTTATTAATAAACATTAATAACTATCTATGAGCCATTCAATATGTTTCAATTCATATTATATGTGGACAGTATCAAATGCTGGTAGGTATGTTTTTTGTGATAAGTTGTTATCTCAGCTGCCTGTTCAGAAATTCCGCGAACCACATAAATATTAAATACAAAGAGTATTATAGTAATTAATTTAAAAAAAAAACACAAATATTACTTGCGCTTGTGTTTTTTCAGGTTCTGGAAATACATAGACATGCCAATAATATTACTTTTATAGGTAAAACGTATATAAGCTATAAGTTTTAGAATGGTTTACGTAATTGTATTTTGGTAGCTTAATACAGTTAAAACGGTACGCAAATGGCCCTGCAAGGTTTTATAACAGTGTCTATAATAGATATTTTAAAAGAAAATAATAAATAACTCTTGTTAATAATACATAATAATTATATTTTCGTAATAAATAGAAGGGCATACCTATTGTAGCTTTGCTATTTTAAGTATTATTATTTTATAATAGATCTGTACACCTTGACAGTAAATAAAAGGTAATCTATAAATTAACACTTGTTGGATTTCACTGTCGGCGTGAACTTTATTTTGATATTGAGCTAAGTGAGCTGAGCAGAGTGACACGTTCTGCTGAAGATCTGAAAATTATCGGCTTTTTATCAAAATTATGCTAGGCGGGTGCAACGGGTGGAGTTGTGAGTCTGGAACATTGATTACAGAGCTCACATCGGCAACATGCAGATGTAGTCACGCTGCGTTTTTAGACGCAAGAAGTTCGGCACAACGCGATCGTTACTTTCATGTGCACCTAGGACAGTCTCATGAGGATTTTCTCCACGTAAACAATATATTAAAACCACAGAAGTATTACAACATTGAAAGTTGCTCTTATAGACGTATAATCTATCTTTATAGCATTTGCTTTTATGGCACAATACTTTACATCCAACAAAAAATAAGAAGGGTCTATTTAGAAAGAAATCGTAAGATTTTATCTTAGCTGTTAATTTAATTTTATTATAGTCAAGTGATTATAGATGTATTATAGTATCAAACCGACGAAATGATAAAATATTTAACTCATGATAAATCCAATAGTTTATGGCATTTCAAATTACTCGCCTTTATGTTTTAAGCCATAAAATGATTGTTATCCGTTTACTTTTCTCTTTCAGTACATTTTGATGAGTTCGAAATTAAAATAGCAGTAAATAGCTGCCGATAAGAAACGCTCTTGAATATTAAAACCCTTTGTGAGTTTGACCCTTGCCCTTTATTCGAGTACAATGACATTGACAAGTAAATCTGATTTAGAATTTGAATCAAGGCCACCTGAAAGAGGTGAAGAAAAGACTGATTGAATGGGTACTTCTTGAGGGCCCTTATTAAGGGTTTATTGGAGGACGAGCACCCTTCGGGACTAAGAAGTGAGTTTGCGAGCAAAGGATAAATAGTTATATTAAAAAAACGCCCTTGCTCTTTTACCGAGGCAGTCCTTATGGGGTGTTTTTTTACAATGACCTCGGTTATAATAGAAGCGTATTACATTGTGTTCAATTTTAATAATAAAGACATATTTTTCATTGGCTATTGTCTTTATGAATATGACATGCGTGAAAGTAAACAATAGTTTAATGGATATATCAAGTCAAGTAAGCTATAACTCTCACACAAATGTTTCCGTTTAAAACTTCACCGAGTAAATGCTTTATTGGGAACGTATCAGATACAAAGGCAAATAAAGAATATGTATAAAAATAATAATATTATAATGTTATGTCTTTGGTTATAGAAAGCTACACGTTCGTGGAATAGTGTTACAGATAAGAATATCTTTGTTATAAAAAGAATTGCATTAAGATAAGTTATTAAAACAATAGATTTATAAATAGGTATACTAGATTTTTAGCAGTTCAGTGGGTTTGGTGCTAATCGTGTCTTTTTATGCTCGGCCTAGAACAATATTAGGTGATTTTAAATATACTTAGTATTTATATAACCTAACTACAAACAACAATCGTATGGTGACAAATAAAAGCTTTATCCGATAAGAAAGATATGGTTACGTCTAAATAGACGCACATTATGAAAATTTAGCCTACGTAAAGATTTTAAATTGCGGTTGGTATCTTGTTCTTGGCATCTATTATGTCAGTTTTCGTAGTTTGAAATTTGAAAAGGTTGCGCACGTGCGCAGGAGTGGGTATCGGGTTGCGCCGGAAGTTCGCCAGTTGAAGCACAATACTAGCCGGATGTGGCTGCTCGAAATGACACGTATCTTTTTATTGATATGTTAGAAAGCTCAATATTTTCGCTGTCCGCACTTCAATCTTATTGACATTTCTGTAATTTAAATTATCAATTGAAGAGCTTTATTTATAATTTTCTTTTATGTTCTTATTAACGAATAAATGTGCTTGGATAAGTCTGAAATGTGCCTTATGTGGGTTTTATCAGTGATGTGCATAGGATATTTGGACAGGGTAGGCAGAATTCGCGTAATTAATTTGTATATTATATTATTATAGTAAATGGTATATTGCTTTCATAGGAAAGATAGACGGCGTGAGTTTAGAATAGATATGAATATAAATGGTCCCTTTTTTTGTTTAACTTTAAGCTATTTATTCCAGACTTATTTATCACAAGGGTATGCAATGCTTGCATGCATCTATGGAATGAATTCTACTGGTTATTATAATACATCTATTAGAATATCACTAAGGTAAACATGCTCATGGATACAAAAGGAGTGCGCGGAGCCTTTTCGAACTTGATTAGCTTTTGTTTGTTGGCATATTTAAA
Organism: Automeris io; assembly: GCA_036320925.1. NCBI lineage: Eukaryota > Metazoa > Arthropoda > Insecta > Lepidoptera > Saturniidae > Automeris > Automeris io. The sequence continues at coordinate 5,216,959 of JAUDJH010000018.1, forward strand.
ATAATTAAATGTTATAAAAGTTTTTTTTTTATTCTGACTCGACGCAGTATATGCACCACACTTGATGGCATGCATGGTGTAGTCCAAAAAACGCCAACGACTATCGACAAGTAAGAAAACCCATCGGTAGTCTCAGCGCTCATGCCGGCCCGCACAAATACCTTTTCAAGCTACGCTTAAAGGATCCCATATCATAGGACGGTGGGAACACGCTCCCAATTTCAAGATGACCATTCCACAGGCCAACGACTCGACAAAAGTAAGAGTTAGAGAACTTCTTAGTCCTAGCCGGTATGTGAGATACCGTATAGCTGTGACTCCGCAGACCCGCGCGCGTGGTTCTATTCAGGAAGGGAGACGGTGGATCAAGGTTAAACAACTCTTCAGAACATTCGCCATGACACAGACGGTAGAAAACGCCATTTCTAAGTCCACTTACTATAAAGGTAACCGATTAATATCTAAAAGTGACTCACTTATTGAATTAAAATACGCCTAACATATACCTAAGTTTTTTAAGACTTCCTATGAATACGATTTTTATGGTGTGCAAAAATAAAAACAGCAATTATATCAAAAATTTATGATTGCTTTAAGTGTACTTATGTGTTATTTACAGGGTGATTTAATGTTCTAAAGGTAGGGTGAGAAAACCAGGTGGAATGGGCGTGGCAAACACATGCCGGTTGACAAATCTGCAGAGCATTGGGCGGTGCCGAATGCGACCAACTAATTTTAAATGTATCTTATTTTAGTATCAATGAACGTAATTGCTTATATTAATTGCTTCTGAAATGTTTGGAAACAAATAGGAAAATTACGATAATCTAATGGAATCGGATTTCTTAGAAGAAAACATTCGTGTTTACTTGTATATAAATTAAACAGAATAAAAATAATTAGGTTTTTAACATTTAATTACTAGGGATATTTTAAACAACACTGAAATATAAGCATAGGAACAGTCAGTGAATTAGTTTACACAGTTATTTTAATTTTACAATATTCTAATAAATTATTTAAACTTCCATATTCCACGTAAGTTCCTATATCTCTTTAGTTTACAGGTAAATCGAAACGTGATTTTTTTCTGGCCAATAATATACGTCATTAAAGTGTATTTGGGTGCTTTTTTAAATATTTGAAAATTACGTTAGTGAAAATGTTTGACAATACAATGAAGTACAGCAACTAATCGTTAATAAATTATTGGTAAGAACACTTAAAGATAAAGACATATTGTCAGTTTCTTATGTGATTTAGCAATGTTGTTCCGCGACATACGTCCGGCGATTAGGCCGCCAGTACGCAACGCGAGGATGTACCGGCGCAGGCTGGCGATCGCTGGCCCTTGCGACATCGCGGATGCAACAGAATTGCACACATTAACTATACCCACACATGCTTTATTAAAACATATGCACTGTTGCTAAATACTGAATATATACGGTGTTTTTTGTGCGTTAGCCTTCAGAATCGTCGGTTCAATTGCATTCGTTTACAACGGTCGAGTTGTCGCGAGGACGGGCGAAACTCATTCGTGGGTAACTATGTGTGTGCTCACTAATGTGTAATCACATTTGGCATTGACATTATATTTCGCATCGTAAGTAGCTTTAAGCTAATTTTAAGCACACGTATACTTGAGAAAATAGAGTATTCCTTGCAGAAACACACATGGCTAAGTTTTTACTAATTAGTTATAGCACACGCGTTTGCGAATACCATAACAAATTAAAATCATTATCAGTCGCAATTTATTATTTATTTATTTTTATTATTAATGTATTCATATTAAACCTAAAAGATGCCCTATTGAAAGGTATCATAAGATCTGAGGTAGATCTTTATAACTTATTAAGTTAAATAATCAACTAATAATCAATTTATCATATTTTTTAACTTTCCATATTATATGACGCTGTAGTTTAGATGACAAGAGTGAAACTTATTCCTTAGCTGTTAATCAATAGAGGAGAAGAAAATGTTCTTAGGCGAATATAGAAAAACTAGATACGGCTTGTCGCATTTATGAAATCGGTTTTGTAGAATCGAAGTATAATTCTTCGAAATACTGACTTCCTAAAGCTTTTTCTTTGTTGCTAGTTTTTGGGTAATATAACTCACCACGCCACACCGTGAGTGGGTCCAACTCCGCGGAGTCTCGAGACCGAGAGCTTGGGTGTAAGAACATAATTTATCCAGAATCCAAGTCCGTCATATTGCTTCTCACAAATACACTTAAATCACTTGTCACTCATTAAATTACCAAAACGGAGTTCATAGGTTATGTTAGCAACGTTCTTATTTAATTAATAATACAAAAATAACCTAACACAATTATTGAAATAATTATGAGTTTGAGTGAAATTATAATGTAATGCGCTCAAGGCAAAGAGGTGTAGCAATGACAGACGAGGCGCTAAGCCTGAAGACTGAACGCCAAGCTTGAGCGCTGAACACATTCTATTGCAAGAAAACGCACGGAGGGGCGGGGATGTTGCCAAATTTACTCTTAAACTTGAAATAGATTGAGGCTACTTTCATGAGTTTAATGAATTCTAAAAATGTCGGTGGTGTAAAGGTAAGTCGTATTATGCAGTAATTAAACTACGTTTTGGAGGTAGGGCGATTGCCCGAACTGGGTCATGATCACAGTACACAAGCGTAAAGACCGTCATAGTGACTTGTTTTTGGCCTGTCGGGTTTCGGAATCAGCTCCACACGTCCAGTAACACATATACCTAGAGACCTTATGTCGTGGTATATGTTGGTCGACATAACGACGGAGACTATCAATGGATTTTCATCCTTTGATAGTCGCTTTCGTTTTCGGATTACACTGTACTTACCATCAGGTACTCTGTAGTAACTATGTCGAGCCACTGTAAAACAATTACACAGTGCGACACGATGAGGCCTATTAATTGATCAGCTTTTGACTTCGTCGTGTAGATCCGTTGTCACATATATAACTTAATAAAAACTTAAATTATTAAGATATAAAAAAGTTTTACAGAGGATTCTTAAAATAATTGTAGGTTCATATATGTTACATTCAAGTTTAATGTACAAGTAAAATATTTTTTATACTTATAACTTATACCCCTAAGTATATAAGTACTACGTAAAGCGAAATCTTACTTTACGTATAAGTTATTCAAAGCAGGTGGTACGAGCATCTAAGTAGATATATGTAAATATATATTGCATATATAAATACGTATTGCAAGTAATTTGGAAAGATTGCCATTGAGTTTAATATATAAAATGCTGAAATATCGCGTTATATTTAAGTTATTGGTGTTTTATTCAAGATTCCTTGTAACTTATCTAAATCTAAGAATATATAATAAATACGTGTTTTAATCTTATGCAATGTGCTGAGAAGCGTTGGTTTTTAGCAATATCCGCAGACAAGGCAATGTCTGTACCAAGTATACGAAACAGAACTAATATATTCACGAAACATAAATGTATACGACAAATGTTTAAACAACGTATTATAATAATTATAATTTATAGATTATTTTAAATATCATTCAGATTTTAAACAGATAATGTAACAATGCCAATCTTCTACTGCACTCTGCGCACTCTATGAATCGTTGTATTCACAATAATTCTGCATAATAATTATCAAACTTGAAGTAGATAATCTTGGTTTTTCTCCTATTATTTTGATTTTTTCTTAACTTCATAATTTGGGCCAACTCTAATAATAAGTTTTCTCGCAGCGCGACACTGTTGTTGTTGATTTTGTTGATATAGCTTTTTTCTGCCGCATTTCATATTATCATCAATAAAATAACTATATAGTCTCCATTTAATATATAAATAAATGTATGATAATTTGTCATTATATGGTCGGATATATTCATATCCATACCTATTACGAATGATTATTTACAGTCGCACATATTTAAGTAAATACGATTTAAATTCACTACATTTTACCGATCATTAATACAACAATATTAACTACGTTGTTGCATTAATTATACCTACAAATTACATTTTTTATTTAATTACAGAATATTTAAAACCCCTGATTATAGTAAGAAACGAAAGATATTGTCTACAATTTATGACTTAAATTTCAAGAACATACTCCAGAATATTCTATAAAATATTAGCATAGAGAGTTTATCTTCAACCACAGCATTGCAAATCAAGTAATGTTTTGTTAAAAAAAATTATGACGTAAGACACAAAACGTTTTTCGGGTAGACCTCGCATCGTCTGAAAGAGAGCGGAAAAATCGCTCCAAGGTCGAACGCCGTTGCGCCACACATCCACCCGACTAGAAACGTGTGTGTTAGTAAAATACTTATGTAGTGCTTAAATATAAATAATAAGTCAGAATTAAGATCGTTGATATAAATGATAAATGGCGTGAACCTTGTGTATGTTGTTAACGTTATAATATGTTTTTTAATTGAATTATTATGCCTAAAAATTATTAATGCCAATTTACCACTACGTGTAATTCAAACAGTTTAACCTATTTTAATATTATTGTTGTTGATTGTATTTAAAAAGTGTATATTTTACAAGGTTGTACAGTATTATTAATCATTGCACATTATTAATATCATTATTATAATAAAATAGCCTTTAATACATCATTCTAGTTAAATTGAATCAATTTCAATAGATTGAAGACATTTTGGAGACAATAATAATTATAAATACTTTAACGGGTCTTATGCGCGAATTAATTTAATTTCGATTATGGCTTGATTCTTCGTATCTACTAGCTACACAGGTCATGGTCACAAGGAGATTGACGCATCACGGAGTTTTCATCGTGGGCAGAAAGTCAAAGTCTCTACTCTCTTTTGTTCTTGATAATTCGAATGGAATTGAATTTGTATTTTGATATCCTGTGTAACCAGATCGAAGCGTCCGGCCATAATTTAAAGTAAGTTAAGCCGCATAAGACCCGTTAAATTATTTATAAGTACAAAACACGAAAATTTAATACGTGTGACAATATAAATGAATATTATAATATGTTAACTTGACAACGTATTAACAAGTATGCTATTTATACTGCGCGACAAACAAGAAAGGTACAGTTGCAGTGAATGCATATTTTATACTTTTATACGCTGGATACAAATAATAAAACAAATGTAACGCTTCTTTAAATACATAATGTAAACACAGCGCCACAAGCACCGTGCAATATATACGGAACACGAATTGTATTTGTAAATGGGTTGTATAAATGCATCAGGTCGTGAGTGGAGACCACCGTGCTAACGATGCCGAAGAGGACATCTCGTCTCCTTCGTTAATTTATTATTTCAGTAGCTGAGCGCAACCGCGTCTTTCAGTCAAAACATCCCGCTTGTATGATTTACAACGCAATAAACACACCGTTTTATATCTAATGGAAATGAGCTTTTATCCTTGAGGCTACACAGCCGCCAGGATTGTGAAATTATGATTAACTTCACGCGTACCTGTATTCTAAATCAACCCTAAGAATATTCCTCATGCATCTTCAGAGCTCTGCGAAGATTATACATATTTTGGACTTAATTCTTATACCGTGATTAAATGTTTTATCCTTCATCACAGAACTGAAAATTTGATAGAATTATTTATATTTAAAACTTTTATGTATTGTAGATAAAATATAAGTAAGTTTTGACAACAAACGAGGGAACACTCATTTTATAATAGTGCTATATTTGCCATTTTATTACACTTGTTTTCCTTGATATTATATTCGATGGAAAATTAAAAGGGACCTTCAAATTTATTGCATTCTTTAGCCAAACTAGTATGCTTGGAGACGTCAACTAAAAACCATTTGATAGCATCATTAATACTGTGTCCCAATATTTTTTCAAGGTTTCGTCAAATAAAATTGTTCAGTCGAAATAATTTATCATAACGCATCATATTTTGACATTTATAATATCCCTTTCAGGGTGAGCAGAGATATATTCACTTTGCGAATATGTTGTGCCCAACGGGACTAGTAGCGGAGCTGATAGCGATTCTCAGAGCACTTGCATATGACATTTATATCAGATGTCATTCGGTTTTCCCTCAGCAGTTAGCTTATGGTGCTTAAATACATACTCAATATGGAAAATTCAGAGATACGTGCCGGGATACGAACCTATGACCATTCGCGTTGCCGCGCTTGGATATCGGTCCGTTGTCCACTAGGCCACCACAGTCTAATTTATCAGTCTACGGAATATTTATATGATTTGCAATTAAGAATAAGTATTTGTAAAATATTTATATAATAAATAGTGACTAAAATATAAACGTAATAAATAAAGAGCGAAATTTCAAGACATTCCTGAAATAAAATAACAGTTTTATAGATTATTAAATTTTCGATTTTAATACCAGCTATCGTGTCAACAAGATCATTCTACTAGCACTGTAGGTACGTTTTTTGTTGACACATTGACGCAGAGAGTTTTACATGCGAACGCTTTTAAATATTCATTCACAAACAGAACAAGACTTTATCGCCTTTAAAGTGGGTGAATAACGTGCGATAAAGAATTAGGGATAAAAAACATGTAAGAAGTAATTCGACTTCAATGTCAAAAGAACGATTTCCATACGCGTTTTATGATATGGAGAACGTTAAAAGTGTAGGTCGTAACGCGATGTGGTTCGTAATTGTTGGGTTATCGTATGTGGTAGTTTAATGAGACGCATTTTACAGCTACGTTGATAAGCTGTCGATTCGCTTATCTTTACGACTTGATACTTCACTAGCTAAACGTGTGTGATCGACGAGTGAAAGCTCCTAATATAGATAGCTTGCTACAAAAAATTCAAAGGCGGCAGAGCCCTTGCGCCTGTCTTGATTGCAATTATAATGCATGGATGTACAACCTCTCACTCAGAAGCGTAGATGTTGGGGTGCCAGCAACCGCTCCGGTACATCAGTCCCAGCTAATCGGTATATTTATGAACGGTTGGTTGCCTTTCGGGTCTTAGTTGCACTGTGTTGAGGCTCTGATCGACCGGTAACCTTTGAGCGGATGCTCTTCGCCGGAAAACATTGTGCGATGTCGGCGAAGATGTTGTTCTCTTCCGAGATAATGCCCAATAAATACGGTATAGTAAGCCTGTGGAGAATTGAATATAGAACCTACAGCCCCCGTCTATATGCAGAAGTCACTCTGGGGTTTTTAGTCAGTACAAGTTTGGCACATTCCGGCAGAGTTACCATCGCGTGCGGCTGGGAATATACGATACGAATTTGTTTCAAGTAAAAAAAGGATGTAAGGCCTGCCGTAATTATTCAAGCGAGAGTGGAGAAGAATAAAAGAGACATTCAATCAGCATAGCTTCGCTGAATATTGAAAAGAGAAGAGAAATATTACAATTGTAATCTCGAACTTTAAGTAACCACTGTAAATGCTGAAAGAGTTTTTTGATAATACGTTAATTTATTGACTTACCGGTATTGTTGTTATTATTATAGTGATGCGCCGGTGGTGGTATGTAGTCTGAGAGCTCGGGCAGGCACACGTTGCTCTCGTACATGTTGGGAGGCACGTTTGCAAGCAAAGAACGTTCTTTTTCTACATCTGCGAACAAGTCACATGTTGTACATATTCTATTTAATGGAATTTTTGTATCAGCACACTTTCAATTTACTTGCATAAGTCGTAATGACCAGGTAAAATAATTTTAAGTAGGTATGTTAAAATTAATTAAATACCAATGTTTTTATTTTACCGCTTCTAAAATCCTACGAATTAAGTAAAAATACGTAAATGCATTCCTCATATCTCATTATACATTAAATTAAGTTCAACATTAAGAAAAGATTAATATTATACGTTTTCTTCTGTCTCCTGAATTTAGTTTCTGAAATACGTTTAAAGGGTAAATTTTAAGGACATATTTTTAGTATATTAAGTAGAAAATAGTATTTCTATCTAATGAGTACAGATAAAAAAACAATATCCATAAACTAGCGGTTCGCCACGATCTAATACCTCACCGTAACTATTTCAAATATACTTTCTCAGAAGTACAGAGGTATGTTAATGTTACCTTTTTGTAATATTTCCAGATGCTCCCAGAGTATGTCACCCATGAATGCAGGCGCCCTAGCAACGAACTCATCCCTGCCCATTGCACAAATATCTTTTCCTTGGGCTCGGGCAAACTGCTGGAGCGCCACACCTTCCAAAGAAAACTCGCGCGCCGCCCAGCGTAGCCATGCTGTCACCGCCGCCTCGCTCCACTGTCGAGGATCTGTTCAGAAACAAATTGTATTTATTAAATAGCATACAGCATATTTCATTTGTGGTGATAGGACATTAATGCTGTGATCATACCACAATATAAGTGTGAGAAGCCCGTTATAGTGACCCGTTTGGACTTGCCGCGTTATGAGATTCGCTCCTGTACGCCTAGTTCATTTGGTTTATTAGTGACATAGATGGGCAAAATATAATCAGATTAATGAAAAACGATTACGATTGCATTTTTCGTTTTTCATCATTAATATGATTGCATTTGCCCATCTCTGGTTAATGGTATATTTAAAACGGCATGATAACGGCGATTGTCAAACAATTCTTATCCCTTCGCTATCACTGCCGTTTTTGGACTCCTTTCTATGGTAATTACACAATCGTTATTGAACTATTTAGCTAGATTGTAAGTCACGTATGTGAAGATTTAGTTTAATATTTAGATAAGGTGACCCTGACGGATAATATGTTAAAAAGTGAGTGTATCGCTACATCAGTATACAATTTTAGTAACACGTAATTTGAAATCTTGTTGGTATTTCATATTGCTCCCAAATACGGTAAATATATTCTTGATTGCAAATAGGAATAATTTAAAACATCGATTTCATTGCGGTATTATTAATACATATAATTCACGTTACTCAAGTGCGCGTGTATATTCACGTGCTACGGTCACGTTGGGCACGATAAACGAGAAAAAATGGAAAATTTGAATTTATTTATGTGTTTCGTGTGTATGTGTTAAATCTATGGACACGTGCGACATCAACTTTCAACTATTTTATTAATCAATAAGGGTATTCGCTATGATAAGGTAAAAGCGGTTTAAGTAGACAAAGAGAAGTAGCATTCTACTTATTCTACCTACACATGACATGATTATCATCATTATTAACAGTCTACTCTAGTCCATTGCTCGATATTGGCTTCTTCTAACAAACGTCATTGAGCCCGGTCTTTGGCTCTTCTCATCCAATCATCAATTGAATATGATAATAGACAAATATCAACCCTGAAGAATATTCATATAAAAATGGTCATAAATCAGAGAAAAGAAGCCGGATGATAGGGCTGCAACAGCAACAATTAGCCAACCAGCGTACCGCTGCGCCGCGCGCGTTGCCTAACAGCGGAACTTGCCTCACGCACCGGAAGCTCGTGGCCTTGGCGCCAAAATGTATTCGCCAAAGTAATAGCTTCTTTTGAACTTATAATATTGATTTCTATTGCCAATACTACAAATAAAGGTTGGCATCGGTGAACCATATAGATTTTATATTATATCTAGCCACACGTTCAGAAAATCTCCGGTTTTCAAGAAAGTTGTCATCTCATGGATTATTAAAGAAAATAGAATTTAACGGAAGAAAAATAACTGCACTTGTTTCGCGAGTTTTCATATAATTAGTAAAATTGTATCTAATAAAAATATTAAAGCTTATCATTTTAAAACTTGACTGTTAAAGCTTCAACTTGGATATTTTATTTTTGTTTTAAAATATTTTTCACGAAGATACCGGCTCCTTGAAAATTTTCTAAAAATTTTTGATTCTTGTATTAATCCATTTATTTTTAATACCGAATAAATGATGTATTTTATAGTGTACCTATGTGTAAAAAAGTAAAATTGTATATTTTTAACGTTTATGTCAAATTAGTTTAGAACAAAATAATGGTTAATCTCAAGCTATCAAGAGAAAATAAAAAGAAAAAAATTATTTCAACGTAAGTTGATATTCATGATAAATTACGAAGCCTCAGAACTAGAGATTTCCCCTCAAAGCAGGCGAGAGCCGGTAAATGTTGAATAATTAGTTTAATTACAGCTTTTAGTCGGTGGCCGCCTTCGGGACACGCTGTTTAACTTATACCTACTGTAATAAGAACAACCTAGGCTATGGGTGATTGAAGAATTTACACAGGTATATCCGATACGATTTTTATGCATATAATAATACTATTTCAAATATATAGTCAACCGGAATTAATTCTATTTTTTAGTATTTTGTAATCACAATATATCGATGGTTGTTAATTAAATTTAAATTCAGTAGCCACCTTTTTGTATTAAACTGCCTCATTACATAGATAATTTTTTTTTCCCAAAAGTGGTAACTCTATGATAAATTAAATTTATTATAAACAACAAATTACATTTTTATGTTATCAAAAACTAAGCTTTACGAATATATTCATGAAATAAATATAACTTAGCAACGCTTTGGTTAAATATTCAATTGTCAATAAATCTATAATGTCGATACAATTGCTGAATAGAAAAACATTACAAATTAGTTAGTTTTAATGTAAGTACCCATTTGTCGCATTATCATATTTTTTTAACCTTTCCAATTAAAGTGTATAAATGAATCAATTAGTTTTTATATTGCCATAATTTCTACATTTATCTTCTTTTCTTCATTTAGATAGCTTATGTATAAAAACGCGAGGTGTTTAAAAGCGGCACCTCCAAAGAAATTATATTTTAAGATATCTTTAAGATCATAAAAATAAACGAAAATGTCATGATTATATTATAAGCGTACGACATATAGATAAATGTAGAGACTAATAAAATAATTCCTGAGCTAATGGAAACGCAGGCTGCTTGGAGTAACGGTAGCAGACAAACAACCACGCTAAAAGATATCTCGTACAACTGCAGAGGGACGAGTAAAAGCTATCATTTGCTAATGTTTTTTTGTAGTTATTAAGTTATTTATGAAATGAAGTCTTATAATAATTATTATCTATACCTCTCGGCATTAGCGTTACATAGGTACGTTTCTATTGAATGTTTATTAGATAATCCTTGGAAATATAAAATTGGAAAAATTAATTTCAAGAATATCAAATTATGGACATTTAGATTTTAAATACGATTTTAATATATCCTTGTTTTCATTAATATGATGAAACATAATTATTATAACATGACAGTCGGGTATCTTGCTGGAGTTCTCCTTGCCAATTAGATGGGGCCTGCAGAAGGCCAGACGTCGCCGGGTGCCGAGGAAGATGGTTCAGCCTTGCCCTTGCCTCTCGGCAGACGGGAGAAGGAATACCCCGGGGGCTTTAGCAGGTGCAAGTCCGACACACCGGGAGGTGGCTCTCACCGTCTCCTGAATGTCGGTTAGAGATTATCCCCAGGGTACCAAAAAAAGGGTATCTCGCTGGAGTCGAACTCGGCTTCATGTTTCGACGAATAATCCCAACTTTTGTTGTTAATGATTGCTCATGTAACTACTATATCGTTGAAAAACATTTTAATGTAGTTAATCAATTGTAGTTAATTAACGGAAGTGGACATTTTTAGATTTTAATAGTATACCCTTAATTCCCCAAAAATATTTTTATTATCCTAAATTCTACGTATAACCAGTATGACCTTTTCTATTTATTATGCAATACAAACCCTTTACTGGTAAAACAAAGCACGCTGGGTATGTTAATAGAGTAATATCGTTAACAACCGATATCAAGATAAGGCTTGTCTCCAGCCCAGAGGAGATACGGCTGTTCTCGTCATTCTCAACAACGATTCATTAATGTTCGGCCAGATTTCAATGTATAAATAAGCGATAACGACATCCACTCTTTATGTATGTCGTGCGGTGATTACTTTTGTGTGCTACCTAATAAATAGTACAAACTATTTCTTCAAAATGGTTCAATACACTTCTATGTTGTTACAACGTATTTTACAATTATTGTAAAACATAATCTTTAATTATGCATAATAATTTATTTATATTACAATACTTTTTTTTATAAGTACAATATAGTTAAATATATATAACTATGTCTAAGTCCAAAATATTCTAGCATTTTCGTATGTTTATAGAACATATATGTTAGAAGGAATCATAATAAGCAAAATATGTAAAAAAAGCTTGTTGTTAAAATATTGTAAGATTTTCAATTACTTACAGTATTACCCTACCTTGGTTAACAAGGAACAATACAATAAAATTGGAATTTATTGTATGTAAATGTGTATATGTAGTTGTAATAGTAATGTAGTATTGTACAGAACTATAAAAAAAATTAACATAGTATTTTTTTATATTAACATAATATTTTTTTTCCTTTGTTGTCTTCAATATTAATTTCAGCTTTTAAAAATTAGCAATAAATCCTAATATTTAAGTTTTCAACACGTTTTGTGTGGTTCAATAATCTTTATATTATACTTTATTTACTACTTTAAATGGAAGACTGAACTGAAAGTTCTGATTAAAGGTAAGTCAAAAGATGACTGATTCGGCTAGAGCGCATGAAGTGATTAATGAATGTTAAGGAAATGAAAATGTTAGCAAATATAGAAATAAATGTGTTCCATCATAGAGATGATATGACTGCCTATCGCAGTGGGGATACGGCGTGATTATAAGATAGATTCTAAAGTTAATACTATATGATTTTTCTTTTTATTATTTATAATGTCAACTAATTCGATTTCATTATTTAGGAAAATAAAACTTACAGATATCTGAAACAAAAGGGCTTGGATCGTCGATTTGTCATGTTGGTACTCATGGAACTTTATGTTTGGTTTTACTGCTTGGTTTTACATTGTTGAACAATTAAACCGAATCAAGTCGTATCGATGTAAGTAAGGGTTATTTATTAGTGCACGTATAAATTATAATATGTACCTACTTAGATAACAAAACAACTCTTTAATGATGACACGAGCGTGTCGAGACATCGAACCTTGAAATATTGAGTTTATGTTGCATTTTATATTCCTTTTCGAAATACAATTCAGTGTTTTTGACTTACATTTTATAGATAAACTAACACAACGATTGAATTCTAAATTATTGATCGACTTTTACACGTTGACATTAATTTAGATTTTATCGCTGTATTTCCAATTAATCTACAATCATAAACATTGCTAAGTATCAGAACATTTAATAAAAAAATGACATATAGCTCCGGAAATATTCGAAAAGGTATAAATACTAGAATTATTGATAAAATCAATCGTGTTTTGGATATTTGTCAGTCTGTCTAGTATGCAAGCTGCAAATATTATTTTAATTATGGCGGAACCTTCAAGTCTTAATCAATTTTAATTTTTTTCCTAACATTTATTATTATGTGTGCTTATGATTGCTTAGGCAGAACTTAAAATTTAATTATAACCTGTGTATATATATTATCAACCTTAGTTCACAGCGGATATCTATATATAAAAAAAAGAACATATTCATAGCTTAACAGTTTGGGCAGTATCGGTTGTATAGTAAAACGATACAGCTTGAACTCACAGTAGTGCTTGATATCATATGCTATGGAAGGCAAATGAAATAGTTCCTATTCGTAGCATGGGAATAGCTATATTGATTAATCGGTGATTATACGTACACAAATAAATTGATTTGAATGAGTGTTCCGGAATTGATAATGTAGACAAAGGTTTTTTTTAGGTTGCGGACAATCTCTTATTCTTTTTATTAGTGGCAATCAAGCTGATAGCCCACCTGATTGAGAGTCGTTTTTGTCCCCTCTATGGCTACTTGAAACACTAGGAGCGTAACCGCCATGATACATACATACAAGATAAATTTTCCCACTTTTTTTGAAGAACCTCATATCATAGCTCCGTGAAAAAGCAGTCACTGGTAGGTGATTCTGTAGGTATTTGTTACATTTAAAGAATATAAAATAATAAATAAATAAAAATAGCCTTTATTTTTCTCTGACCTTTACAATTTTTTTTTGTTAATTTAAAAAACAATATTGAACTAAATAACTATTAATTAATAATTGATTTTTTTTTTAATCATCAGCAGCCAGGTCAGGTTGTCTTGCGAAATGCAACGCTGGAGGCATATAACACGAGATCGGTACGCATGGAGAGAACTTGAGGAGGCCTATGTCGCAAGACAACCTGACCTGGCTGCTGATGATTAAAGAATAGTATTGTAATATTAATGAGAATGAAGCAAAAATTCATAAATGACGCGGTGCACATGATTTTGTGTTAGATGCGCCGGCGCGGGCGCACCGGAAGCGCGAATAGACGTGCCGCAGACGCACGCACTTCCGCCGCGCTCGGCCGACGAACCCGCCACCTGTCCGATTTACGGTCCTTGTGCAATGACAAATGCATGCCGACTAGGATATACAAAAGATATCATTATACAACTAACGTTTCTTAATTATTAGCTATTTACTGGTGTCTGTGGTAGCCTACTGGATAAGAGACTAATGTACATCCCATAGATGGGAAAAATGTAATCGGATTTATGAAAAACGATTACTTTTTGCGTTTTTAAGCATTAACATAACTGTATTTTGCTCATCTATATTTTAAACACTGCTGAATCCTTAACCATCCTTAATCCATACACATTTATGATTCTTTAATGTTTTTCGTAATGTTAATTCGTTAATCATTAATCCGATTACATTTTGCCCATCTCTGGTACATACGCGGCAAGGTATATCGTCGTAAGTTCAAATCTCGGCTCGTACCTACCTTTAGTTGTATTTCCATATTAGGTACGGGTTTAGGCACCACATGCTCACCACTGAAGGAAAACATCATGAGGAACAAGAATGTTATGCATTGAGAACCAGTTGCAGTATTGGTTGCGTCGTACTTAACATATAAGCGCGATGTGGATATAATAATCTTAATTTCACTTGCGTAGAATTCTTATCTTGTGGAACTCTTGCTCTATTTTTTGCTTTTGCTTTTCAATTGCTCTACAGAGTAGCTATTTCATGTAAACAAATCTGTTTCGACATTTAAATAAACGTGAGGTTTCGTTTTCTCTAATAATAAGTAAATAAAAAGGTCTTGTATAATTTATTGTAGAATTGGATTTTACCAAATTTCCTAATAAACTGCGTATGGATTATTAGCCAATCATTAGTTTGTTAATTGAAAGCCGTGGTGGCTGCCGGCAGAATAGAATAGCACCCCCCTCTTCTTGCTGAGGTGTCGTAAAAGGCGACTAAGGTATCTCTTTAACACCGCAATTCAACCAGGTGTTCAGAGAAGGAAATATCGACCAAACCTGCATCCCGCTCCCTTCGGGTCTGAGGGAGCTCGGACGAGAGAGTGCTTTTCTGACAGCGCGTCCAGTTATGCACTTAAATATCTCCTGCGCAATTGACTGTTTCCGAAAACTGGACCTCGATTGTCTTAATCGGTGTTGAAACGGTCGCCGTGGCCGAATCCCGCTAGGACATCATCATCATCAATTGAATGATTGAATTTTAAATTTAAAAGAATTAAGTTGGCAAGTAAGAAAATAATATATTTCGGTGAACTGAGATGTGTCATGAAATATACCTACTTTTGTACTCTGTTGGCGGTAGCGAGTCGAGACATGAGACACGACAACCCGTCCGCGTCTGTCAGATTACCATATGTAAATTACGCTTTGTTGTTATATGCCTGTGCACTGTTTGCTAACAGTTTTTACTTGTAACCACTATACACTTCAATAATGAGAGGGGAGAAATAAGGACCTAAACTTGTAGTCATTGAAAACATACAAAACTTATTAGTCGAAATACTGCTAATAGTAGCATAAAAAGACGTCATACACTTAAACTGATCTGGGGAATGTTCAGAGCCCCTAGACAAAGTAACATTCTTCTATCGATAACTTTTGTCTAAACGTACAAAATGTATGGAATATCAACATTAGCTTTCAAAACATCACGATGACATGTAATGTCTTTACTAGCGTTATCGATAAACGAATGTTCCTTTGTCTAGGGGCTCTGATGTATTTGTTTAAGGGCAATGCGACCATTATAGTAAGCCACATGTACCTAATACATCAAGTATGTCATATATTACAACTGTTATTAAAAACTTCTGAAATGAAACATAAGTGAAATAACATTCCGTAACAAATAACTTTTTTATCTAAACTATTTTATTTTAAAATAAAGTAATAATTTAATTTGTTATATTTTTTGATGGTATTATGCTTTTATAATAATGGTTAATTGTTTATCTTGACCTTTTTATGCATGCTTAAGACTTCGTAAAACAATTTTTAATAGGATGTCATTTTTTATAGCTACAGTGTTAGTATGGAGAGAGATTTAGCTTATTTTATACGTACAACATTGACTAGTACTATCGTTTGCTTGAGGTGAATCAAAAACATTTCCAAAATGTAATTCTTTGCTTCTCAGATCTAAACGATTGAAGTCTAAAATTATTTTTATGTGGTTTTATTGCCTTTTCTTCCTGATCATAAAATAGTGAACGATTCCGAAGCGAGCCTTGTTTATATGATCTTGAGATTAACCAACAGCCGAGAGTTTTCTTGCTTCGACATTAAGATTATCACAGTGTTAAATGTTATATTTAAGTCCTAAGTCATATAAAATATTTAGCCACTGATGTAGTCAAAGACTTTAAATGCCGTAATATATTTTATGGATAAAGATTTACTCACACTATCTTCATTGTCCATTAAACTTAATTACCCGTGTAAGTATGCGCGTGAGAAGTTCAGAATGATCGGTATGTTGTTTTAATTATAATAGTAAATAAATCTCTTTCCACTGAGCAGTTTAAGCCAACTGAGTATCTGCTACATAATTATACTTATTTTAAAAACAACTGAAGCAATATTTTGCAATAACATCAAATCTCTTTCAATCTCAAATCAATTTTTTTTAGTAGTATTTATATTTATAAGTATTTATAAGTTTTAGGGCGATTGCCCTAACTGGGTCATGACCACAGTACACAAGTTTAAAGACCGTCATAGTGACTCGCTTTGGCCTTTAGCATTTCGCGATCAGCTTTTGTATATGCAGTAACTCATATACCTAGAGACATTCAGTCGCGGTATATGTGGACCGACATGACGACGGAGACTATCAATGAATTTTCATCCTTTGATGGTCGCTTTCATTTTTGGACTACACTGTACTTACCACCAGGTACTCCGTAGTCACTATGTCGAGCCAGTGTAAAAAAATCTCATATTTGTAAGTTATAAAACTAATTCGCAATAAATCCGGACTTCAACATCCTCTAGTAGAGAATGTAGAAAAAGAAAAGCTATGGTATCATGTTCTACGTACTTGTGCGATAGGTATATTAAAAATGTGATGTATAAATTATGCGCCCAATCAACTTGAAAGGTAGGTCGCTGTTGCCGCTGAACAGTGAACAATCTCGTCACATTACTGAGTCGAATGTTTTACTAAATCAAAACAAACTAGAAGATGTTATCACTTTACATTTCACGGTTTTTTGCATTTCTTGTTTATATGATTGAATGAGGTATATATTTGTTATCGTGTATTTATCTTACCTTTGGGTACATTGAGGCGTAATTGTTCCTTCTCCCAAGAGGCGAAGGTGGCCTTCAGAGCTTCAGCCATTTTCTTGTTGGTGCCTGGCGTCAGTGGCGGCACCTGAGATGGGATATCTGTAAAAAAATTAAAGATATTTGAATTTTTTTTCAAAAATTTTGAGAAGTGAATGCCTTAAAATACGTAATGTAATAAATAAAATATCTTCATGCCATATCCCTTTCGGGGTGAGTCGAGTTATACATATTAATGGTTGTATCTACTTTTCGTCTATATGTCATTGTAGAAAATTGTATGAGTGTAATAAACCGTCAACAAACGCACATGCTTATTTTCAGCAGATATTAAGCAATGACTTAATTTACTCGTATTTTTTTTTTTATACCGACTCGACACAGTGACTGCACCATACCTGATGATAAGCATGGTACAGTCCAAAAAACGCCAACGACTATCGAAAGGTAACAAAAAACCCATCGGTAGTCGCAGCGATCATGCCAGCCTGCACAAATATCTCTTCACGCTACGTTTAAAAGATCCCATATCATAGGATGGAGGGAACACGCTCGCCGGAAGACCATTCCACAGCCCAACGACACGGCAAAAGAAGGAGTTAGAGAACTTCTTTGTCCTGGCCGGAATGTGAGATACCGTATAGCTGTGACAACGCAAACCCGCGCGCGTGGATCTATTCAGGAAGGGAGAGGGTGGAACAAGGTTAAACAACTCCTCAGAACACTCGCCATGATACAGACGGTAGAAAACGCTCAGCGAGGCCACATCTCTGCGCAACTGGAGCGGTTCAAGATGTTTAGTCACTTCAGGATCATTCACAACGCGGACAGCCCTCCGCTGCAACCTGTCCAGGGCATCAAGTAAGTACTGGGCAGAACCGTCCCAAAGATGCGAACAATATTCCATGCAAGGCCTGACCTGAGCCTTATATAAAAGGAACAGCTGATTCGGCGTGAAAAACCGTCGCACCCTATTCAGGACACCAAGCCTACGTGATGTTGTAGAGATGACAGATCCTAAATGATCCCTAGGATTGAGATCACAGCGGATATTCATACCTAAGATACTTAGGCTGTCGCATATTGCAAGTGACACATTCTTCATTCATTTATAAGGTTGAAATAGGATAGCCGTCATGATAAGTAACGTAGATATAGTACATATATTAAATGTAGTGTAGACTTTATCAATCCAGTGTAAAATAAGCAATTAACCATCTTAAGTATATTTATAAAGCACTGTAAGAATTTCTACCAATATTTTGCGGTTTAAAAGGAAAAATTAAAATATTTCGATTAGTTAATATGAAATTCTAATGTGGTATTAATTGGCACTTATTATGAATAAATACATATGAAAATGGTCTTTTAATGTGAGTGTTTAGATGTCCGTTAAATTTACAAGGAAAACGTAAGCTAGAAATTTATAAACCTATAAGTATAACATGCTTGATATAGTTTTGTTTGTTTACTTTTCTGACACAAAATGAGTTTAAATCTTTGTATTCGTCGTCTTTTATGATCACTGAATATTTCTGTAATTTAATGATAATGTCGTGGGTTTTATGTTCTTGTGTAAAAAGATATCCAAAACATTGGAATAACATTATCAAGTCAAATCACTTTATAAGTATTGTGCAATATAGTCAGACCGTGCATAAAAATTAATTGGCATTTTTTTAGGATTCGATGGTTTCGAATAAAACAAATCTGAGATGAACAGAAGAGATTGATTCTTGAATGTGCGCATGTATACGTACTTTTTGTTCGTTAGGCTGTGTGCTTGTGTACATGAAGGCTTCATTCATAAGTGCGTATGTAATGAGAAATATGTGGTAGTGTGCAGCTATTTGTGTTAGGGTAACCATACGTTAAATCGTAATGCATAGATAGTATTTACGAAAAGTTAACGTTATAACAGTAAGAATTCAAGTAAATTACAGTATAAACCTTGTACTGGTATATCCCTAATACGACTTATGAAATAAGGGACACACAGCCACAATTATCTTTCTCTTTACGTCCAAGTTTGAGGCATGTTCATATTGGAGTAAATTGTAATGAATAAGGATTTAAACATACGGTTATTACAAAAGAAGCAGTGAGATCCCGGAGGCCCAGCTTAATAAAATCTTTTTGTAACTTCAAAACTGATAAAATAAAATAAACTATAATATTGGCCAAGTACTAAATACCTGTTTACGTTGGATCTTACTTGGAAAATAAAATTGATGAAGGCAAATCCGTAAATTTTGTAATTTTGCAAAGTGGGCGCAATGAAAAACGTAATTGAATTTTTTAAGGGAAATGTATATATAGCTGAGAGACTGGTTGTCGAATCTAAAATATAATGATACCGAGGAACTGTTGCAGGTGTAGATGTGCTTGGGCTTTAATATTAACATTCTTTTGTAATTGTTATTCACTTTGTTTGTATAGTCATTTGTTTGGTATGTAATGTTGTTTTTGTATTGTTTTGAGATATGATTGGTGCTACGCAGCAGTAAAAAACTGTATCAAATTTGTGTGAAATATGCTGACATCCAAGATACAGGGTGTCCTAGTTTGGATGTCAGCTGATTTTTAATGTGCTGCCTTGTAGTTGTTTGTCGAATAAAAAATGTTATTAAATGTTATTATTATAATAATACAAAAATATGTTTTAAAACTGTTGGATAATCTTCCCCAAGAAGATGAAATAGGGGTTTGAAAATTTGTTCAAAAACCCATCAATTTTGATGTAAGCACTATGAAAACCTATAATGAGCTTTTTAGTTAGAAATAAGAGAATACGATTATATACGTTTTTGAAAAGTGATTCACGAAAAGGCCAAATTATGGCGTTACTTAGATTGCATAGAATTTATCATCAAATGCAGTATACTTATTATACAAAGGCACTAGCCACTAGATCGAGGGTTTGAGAGAACAGTGGCATGCGTCCCATATAAAGCATAAAACACATTATTTCATTTTAATTGAACATTTAACACATGTATGTACTTAAAATTTGGCCCGACCGCTATATTGGTAAACACCAGATTGTCACTCAATACATTTATTAAATGTCCAAGTATAACAAGATAATGCTTTTTGTGCTATATATGGGATGCACGCCACTGTGAGAGAAGGAATATGCACATCTCACTTTTGCTGAGTCGTTGCGCTATGGTCTTCCGGCGAGTGTGTTCCCTTCATTCTATAATATTCAGTCCTTTAAGCATAGTGTGAAGATATATTTGTGCAGGCGGGCATGATCGCTGCGGTTATCGATGGTTTTTTTGCTGTTGGTAGTCGTTGTCGTTTTTAGACTCCATCATGTTTACCATCAGGTGTGATCAGGTCTGCGTCAGGATAAAAAAAAAACCGACGTTTGGATAATTTAACTTAACTGTGATTTTACTATCGGATCGTAATATAACTTCTATATTTTAAAATATAATACACAAGTCAATAGAATTTCTGAGCAAGCTATAGTAGAGTAAGTCGAAAAAAAAAATTTAAAGGTATTTTTTACAACAAGATATGTCCGAAAAGCGGCGCCCGTGTGGTTGCTGCCTGTGTGAGTGGCCCTTGTGCACCTGCCGACCAGTTCTGAGATGCGGAGATTTGTGCACCTCTCCCACGGTCGGTGCCCGCTGCCGCTCTCATCTGCTCTAGCTGAATCTCGTTCTGATATACATTTATCAATTTCGTGTTTTTAGTTTTACTGATAAAATATTCTGATTTAATCACCGCCCTATAGATTTTTAAACCTACACCCAAATTTTGTAAATCTAACTAGAGTAAATAAAAAGAAAAATAATACAATTAATCTTTCTTAAGCCGTAACTTGGTAAATAACAAATTTTTCCATAAAAAAGACTAATATATTTTGCGTCATAATTTATTTAATTTCAAATGAACGTCACGTCGTTGTATTTTTTATTAAATTTTTACAACAGGATTGATTCATTATTACGATTTTATTATTTTGTTTTATTAAGAGTATGGAAAAATATTGTTAGTAATATGACTAAATCAACTGGATTCGGCTTATTATCAATCACAGCAAATAAATGTTTTTTTTTTATAAACTCGAGAAAAGTCCTGCGCAATGTGCTTTTCGACCAGTGGTAAGGTAATTGTGCGACCAAATCCAGCTCATTGTGATTTACTCACACTGTACTATATCTCGTGCAGCTGTATTTGACTCACGACTATTGCGCATATACATCCTTAAAATGAATGCACAATGCGATCAAAGTGCTTCGATTGTTATCCTTTATTGTAACTTCGTAATATATTATTCGATTCTTTGATAATTGAAAAAACAGCTTGTGTAGAATCATTACTGATAAATAAATATAAGTAACTAAGTTATATCTAGCTTTGAGCGTGTTTCTCGTAGAGAACGAGTTCTCTGTAATAAGAATTTGATTTAGGTCCGAGTTAAGAAAATCGATAACTTACCACATACTTGAATTTTCATTAAATATTTTTTAATATTTGAGTAAAGTTTAAGCAAATTCAAAGTAGCCTCTATAAATCTAACATCTTAATTTTACAATAAATTGATAATTTTGAGATCTGTTCTTATAATTTAATGGGAAATGTAATAGACAAACGTTAAATGTAATATGGATTTAAAAATCATTAAACAATGGTTATGTATTAAATTTTTATTTCGAGGGTAACATCAAGACTTCAGCCAGAAGTAATATCATAGTAACGAGCAGGACATAGCTTAAGATAGTACTTTATTAAAATTGAAATATAAACTAAAAGTGAATTGGCACAATATTATGTTATTATAAAATCATAAAAGAGAGTTCTCCTCAAAACGTTTTTCAATGCGTCTCTGAAATATGCACCCGCCCCCGGAGTCGTTAACGTTGAATGAGCGCTGAAGCCAAGGTCATTTTTTTATTCGAAAGATGAAAGCGAAGGAAATTCCTAAACATGAGTGTAAATAAAATCGTTTAATGCCGTCTGAACAAAATGAACAAAACACAGTGAACGAAATGAAAAGACCTATCAAACGAGGTGGTCTTTAATGATGAATTGTAATGAAGCTTCGAATAATTCAAACGAAATAAAAAGAATACTATATTTTACGGTTTCAATATCAAATGTACCAATAGTTTCACTTAATGATTTGCTTAGGTAACATGATTTTAACTGCCTTAAAAAGAGGGGTTGTTATATATTTAACGCGTGTATCTATGTATCTATGGCTCTGTGTATTTGTATGTCTGTTTGTGGCATCGTAACTCCTAAACGGGTGAAACGTTTATTTTAATTTTTCTTGTTTGAAAGGTGAGTTAATCTAAAGTGTTCTTAGCTATGATTAAAAGAAATCCGATCAGCTGTTTAAAGTTTTTCAGCTCTTTTCTAGTTGTTGAAGGAATGTAAATAATTTCTACTGGCTTAATTGATTCAAAATTTAGAATCCTGTAACTTTAATGTTATAACAACAGCATGGTAACTTTGCTCTGACGCTGCAATATCATTTGGAATCACCGGGATACTCAACTCTGTACCATTTTACAGCAGAAGTATAGTGTTCGAGAGTACTTTTGTATGGTTTCAATGATTAAGTCAAAGATAGATAACAATCTAGTCGAGGTAGGAGTCGTTTAAACTATGAATTTATTGGTTATAATAATCATAATATATCATAACGCTATATCCCTTTCAGGGTGAGCAGAGATATTTTTTTTTTTTGAAGCGGTCTAACTACTGATTGGCGGGAAAGGCGTTTTCAGTTCAACCGGGCTTAGAGGGCGAGCACAGAAGGTGCTCAACCAGTGAAATTTTTGGGTTGGGTGGCAATGCAAGGGCACCCCTGTGGGTACGAACCTCGACTTGGACCGCCAGCCAAATAAAGTACTAACCCTACGGGTGATCTACCAGCGTTTCGGAAGTGACTACCTTGAGAAGAAACGCCGAAAGAAACTCAAGGCTGCGTCGGAGTAGAACTGCGCCTCGGTGCGAAAACGCACCGGTTAGCAGCAGTTGACTGAACTATCCTTCTTCGGCGCCGCCGGCGACGCCGGTGTCGTGGAATTAAACTAGTGCGTGTAGAGATACATTTGTATCCACTGTGTACTTATAGGTAGTGTCCAACATAAACCACTAGCGCTGCTTACCGCCGTACTTAGGGCACTTACGCGTGATGTTTTCGTTAGATGACATGCGGTTTTGATTTGTAATAAAGGTTATTTGAAGTTCACAGCGAAAATAAATTCAAAGTTACTCGTGTATTCTATTATCAATTGCGAAAGCTAATCAATATACAAAAAGAAATATAGGTTGAGTGAGTGCGTTTTAAAACTGCATAATGTGTTGCAGAACAATTATGTGAATAATACGAGTCGTATCATTTACTTCGTATTAAGATAAAAAATGTCATTTTTTTTAAAGTAAAACAAAAAGTATAAAGGCAAGGCTTCCGTTTCCGTAATTAAAGTAATTGATCCAGAATGGTTTCGTTTAATCGTGTGGAGTTTCCGATGAGCCCCATCCTGGTTTCCATTAGTAAAACTGTTCAATTATCAGATTCGGTATTTGAAACATTCAAGTAGTATGGTGGTAAGGTGATTGCCTGAACTGCGTCATGACCACAGTACACAAGTGTAAAGACTTTCATAGTGACTCGCTTTGGCCTGTCGCGTTTCGGAATCAGCTTGTGTATATCCAATAGCTCATATACCTAGAGACCTTCAGTCGTAGTATATGTGGGCCGACATGACGAGGGAGACTATCAACGGATTTTCATCTTTCGATGGTCGCTTTCGTTATTGTACTACACTGTACTTACGACCAGGTGCACTGCAGTGACTATAAAGCCAGTGTAAAAAAAGATCTTAATACAATTTTTATTTTTGATCCCTATTATTTCTTAAAAGAATAATCCCGTTTAAATGATGCGTCTCGCATGCGAAGCAGCGATGATATTAGTCTATTGAGAATAAAACTTAAAAAAAAAACCTTTTTAATACCTATTTAACGTTGTCAGATTAAATAACCTAAATTGTATGCTAAGATGATATTCTATGTAATAACTATTAACAATTGCACTATTTATATGACATTGGCGGAATCGTTTTTACGCATCACTATTAAACAAAAAAGAAAAGGAACTGTTTACAAATATAATTGTTACGTCACGTTATAATACATATTATTGACAATGTAAACATTATAACGTGATAATAAATACACGTAAAATACCTTCTAATTTCGTCAAGTAAATATTATTCCAGTAGGTATATAATCACTATTAATACATGCAAGTGCGAGTATAGGTTGAAATGTAGAAATATTTAAAATGATCAGAATTCTTAGTATTATCGTTTTGTAAATGTCGCATAATCTTTGAATTCTTAGAATTATTTTCCAAACATTTTAAGCACCAATACTTATAAAATACTTGTATGTAATTTACTTAAAACCACCTTCAAGTTAACGAACGACCGTTGCATAATTTCAGTACACGTTGTAGATATATTCAAAGAAATCAGAACACTATTAAACAATTGATGTCCAATCTAACAGAGCATCGGAGTGTTAAAAGATATTGTTGGGTCAAAATGTATTGAGGTTTAAGTAACCATAGGCGAGCGGGCCGAATTGTGAATGGCGTAAATAACGGCACAAAAGACCGGAGATACGGGCGGACAGCTTCAGTCAAACAGCACAAGGATAATATGACCTTCTTACATGTAGGGTTAATTACTAAGTACGAATAAATATGCTATTCGCAAGTAACTGGAATTTAAATTACATCGTAATGCTCATTTGTGATGTTTTACATTCGGGGGTTTATACATAATCTAACTCACTTAAATATCAGTATTTAAAAATAATATAGTCTCAAGTTATTGAAAAATTCCCGTTTACCAAAAAGAAATTGATACTTTGATTTTTAATAGAACCAATTCAATTTGGAATAAAATTTAACAAGTTTGTTTCGAACTTCGTTAGGTAAACCTCTAAGGCTGAGATTAATAGAAGCTACTGCAACTTAGCAAAGTTCTCAAAAATAAATTTGTTTTGACAAAAAACGGAATACATAAAAGGAACTTTAGTATAACCATAGTATTCGCAGAGGTAATTCCATGTTGATACTATCGATGATTAGCCAAGCCCGTTGACCTTCATTGAGAAATATAAATTGTAATGGTTTAGTAAAGTCTAAGAAAACTTAAAATTGTGTCTATAAATTTCAGCTTAAGACCCTGCGTTATTATTTTTGAATGACTTTAGATATATTAATTTAGTTCAGGCCCGGATTTAGGACAAGTCGGAGTCAAAGCCTTCGGCGTCAAACTCAAGGCGGTAGATTAGCACATTACCCAGCGCACTTACTGAAAAATGAAAAAAATAAAAAACAGTTGGCCCGTTTTTTAGCTCCATAATATATAGCCTGAAAATGTATACAAGCCTTTGTTTTGCCGTTTTAAAAGTTAACTCAAAAGTCTCATAAGATATCATTACTACGACTTAAATAATGCGATTCATGAGTATATCGGTTTTTATGTGATAGGCTATATTTACAAAGCTGTAGAGGGAGTGGGACAGAGAGAAGTTTTTGCTCCGCTTCAAGAAATAAATCAAAAGTAATTTTACAGTTGTCTCAAGGGCTAAAAAGGACTAAAAGATAGAAAACATAAATGTGAAATACTGGCATATGACATTATGTAAGCGTAACTAAGAATTATGAATTAAGCAGAACGTCAATAATGCCTAACAAAAAAATATTAACACAAGACCTTATCACCGCTCACTCTTCGAGGAATAACTTGATACCTAACAGTAATTAATATGGCCACACCAATTTATTACGGATGTACTTTATTTAAAGTCGGTAAATTCTAAGTATGAGGAACAAACGGTGCCGTATTACCCACGTAGCTACAGCCTAATTCAACGATGTGACACTTTTTTAGCGGTGGTCGATTGATTTTACTGGAGGATATAGACGATATAGAAGTCAAATGTTTAGGTAACCTCCGACTGCACTTTTCATTACCTCTTTAAACTAAAGAACCTATCATCTTTAAGTTTTAACAGTGCGGAAGTCACTTTTATCTTTTGAGTTTTGAATATCTTCGGATACAAAATAAGAGAGCGCGTTGAAAGGAATTATTAAGATATCCTCTGCTACAAAAATTGAAAGAGGTAGTTTTTATTGTAATGTCGACGAAGCAGCTGCAGCAGCACCAATGTCGCATATGGGCTGCTGGTCGTTGGCGTATCTCTACACTCTAAAGCCTTACAGAATCGCGCCAACGCCGCGGTTCTCTGGGGAATTTTTTGCCGCGCACTTTGGATTTGTGGACTGGTCTGTTCGGTACGTTTCTCCCCAGAATCATGGCATGAGATTCTTCAAAGAGGACAGTGAATAACGCCCTTTCTGGTCGATAATGCATTAACAACGCGCTTTTTGTTCCATCTATCCATAGGCGATGGTAATCACTTACTATAGGGTGGGCCGATAGCCTGATACACCATGAGAGTTAAAAAAAAATTAGCTAGGGAGTAAGCAAAATGACTGGTTTGTACAGATGTATTCCTGTATGGAGCGTATTCTGATAAACAAGCTCTTGATGTTCGTGTTCGGCAGTTCGAGTAAGCAAAGGCCGCAATAGTGTCGCTTTCTTTGAAATACAACTATTATTTTCAAAACATTGCTTCTTAGACACTTGTGTACTCTTATGTATGTGTCATCTTATATACTTTTTATTAATTTCCTGTAAAGTAGCCATTTTTAATTATAGCGCTGAAAAAAACTTGAATGTCGCTTATATATAAGAAACCGAAGGATTCTCGATAAGATATTTTATGGGCCCTACGTTGGCTTATTCCGCCACTGGAAACAAACGTTTCATGTTAAAAAATACTTATACAGGTGATTATGTAGGGCCAGCTCAGTGGTTTCGCAGTAACAGGTGGCATACGAGGGTTTTATCCAAGGGGGAATTTATTAACCGACACTTGTTGCGTCCAGTTGGTTGAAACAAGAACTATAAAATAAAACGTAATGGCCTCGTAACGTTACAGCGCGTGTAGGAAAGACTATACAAATATGAGATTTAAAGGGCTTGTTTTTACTTTGTTTATTTAATTACATAACAAGATGTATAAAATATTTTTAAGAACACACAAATATTCTGTTGGATATAAACAAGTAATTTAAATTCAATTCAGTCTATTTCATGGCTAACCCTTTCTTACTAATGGAGTGTTTCAACTTTAATATTTCTTGACACGGTATTATAATTTTCATGATAACGATCACAATGTAAGTGGCATATTAATACAACAATTTGATATGTTAATTGTTTGATACATATTATTTATTATAGATATATTTTCTTAAAATAGATTGCATGTTTTGGTTACAATAGCAACCCAGAACAAAAGCTTGTACCATTTTCGCAGTTGCCATTGTTTGCAGTTTGAGGTGAGTTTGCGTGACGTAAACGACGCGTGCGATGCTCTGCATTCAAATAGTTAAAGTCAATTTGTTACAATCACTCTAAATAATATTCCCCAAAATCTTTAATTAGCAAGCAAGAATGTTAAGTTGCCAGTTATTACCAGCTATAACGGAATGAGAGGAGTCAATCACCGAGCTCGATTGTGTTTATGAGGCTTGTGTCCAACAGTGGACTACAGTGGAGCGGTTATGAAGTATACTAAGTAGATATCAAGGAGAGTATAGGTGCGTAAATATTTTAAAATTAAAATAGAGTAAATATTCGTGTATATACATACATTTATCCTACGTAGTCAACAGGTGCTCTTTAATTATGCTAAACAAGTAGAAATGAGGTGAGTAAGGGAGGTGATGGATACTGGGTCACGGCCCTAGCAACTATACGTAAACGGATCCAAAGGGTAGTTTCCAAGAGACGAAGACATTCTCAAAGGCAGGAGGTTTCTGAAGGTTTGATTTTTTTTTCGAATATCGACGCGTTGGCTACCTGTAAATGCCTTCAAAACTAAACCGGATGGGTGAAGGTTTTATTGGATATTTAGTTACGATCTTCTATTTAGTATATTTAGGTCGGTCTGACAGGCATGATCATCGATAAATTCTCATCTATTGGTAGTTTTTTTTACACTGACTCTACAAAATGACTACCATGCACCTGATGGTATGTACAGTGTAGTTCAAAAACGAAAGCGACCATCAAAGCATTAAAATCCGTTGATAGTCTCCGTCGTCATGTCGGCCCACATTTACCACGACTGAAGGTCTCTAGGTATATGAGTAACTGGATATATACAAGCTGATCCCGGAACGACGGGCCCGCAAAAGGTCAAGCATGTCACTATAATGCTCTTTACACTTGTGGTCATGACGCAGTTCGGGCAATCGCCCTACCACCAAAAACACGACGTCACAACGACTGGTCTATATTATGTAACTAGCTGAACCGGCAAACGTTGTCTAGGTGATAAGTGATCAGTTATCGAGTGGGAAGAAAAATGATTAAATTACTAAAATACCTATTAGAAAATAAGGGTTGGTGATAAAAGGGTAAAAATTCAGGGTTGTATGTATTTTTTAATGCCACATTATAGAAGAAAAAAATTGTCCAAAACTATTCAAAAATGTTAAGGATGAACCATCCCTTATCACTTAGGGGTATGAAAAATAGATAGTAGCCAATTCTCAGACCTACTGAATATACGTATAAAATTTGATAAAAATCGGTAAAGCCGTTTCGTAGGAGTAAGGTAACTAGCATTGTGACACGACAATTTGATATATATATATATAGAGATATATATAATATAGACCAATAATGATAAGTAGATGGTAAGTATAATGCTTACCAAAAGGTAAAGTGAAGCAATTTAACCGAGATAGTAAAAATGTTCTTTAGTAAATTTATAAGTATGCCCGAATTCATATCAGCAAATTTTTATATCTATGATCCACAAAAACTGCAATCATGAGTAATTTAACCACGAATAAATAAAAAACGAGTTTAATGTGATTAAATATACGTTGGAGCACTTCGCAGCCGTGTGAACAGCAATTATTCGTTTTTGAAAATTGCTCATTTGCCTACGAATGTCACCCTTGCTTGCATTCGAGCGTGGTGGAGGGTTCCATCATAATGTGGTAAAATGTTACATTCAAACGGTTTTCAGTTCAGTGACGCGTAAAATGAACGTTTAGTATGTGGATTCTTACTATATATGGCTTAATATACAATAGGTATTAAAAATAAGGAATCATTGAAATAACTAGTTAACATTTCAATTAATTTAGATCTTTAGGATTTCCTTTGTTCATAGCAGTTACTCAAGGACGACCATAATGTTATAAATTACGTAATTTTTTATACATTTTTCCTGTTATTATCGATGTGTAAGTTATTAACTGACCCGGCAAACTTTGTCCTGCCTAAATAAAATGTCCTCGGTACATGGGAATTTACTTAGGACAGTTATAATAGAATTTAATGAATATAAGTAGGTTTTTTTTAAATTATTATTATTATGTTTATTCGTAGTAATAACAATGAAGATACAATGAACCTGCTAGTTGATACATTACCTATACTACATATATGACTTCTACCGGATAATTGGTTCAAAATCTTTAAGAACATTGATGAAAACTCAATTTTACTATTCGCAGATGTAAAAACTAGTTTTTGCTCGCGACTTTGTATATATAAGTTTGTAGCGCTTTAAACGTACATATGTTAGTATGTAAAATAGATTTAAATACTATAGAGTAGGTTTACCTACTTATTAAAAATTTTACTTTAAGTGTAGTTAAGTTACTTTCTATACGAATCATGAAAAAACATAAATCCATGGTTTTAAGTAGGAACGTATATATTAGAGTTTAGAACCGCAAATGTACCGTTAATATCGTATTAGATGTGGTTTCTAATTGATTCCTGTACAAACCCTGAAATTTAGATTTTGTAACACTAGAGATAATATCTCGGTGGTAGATATTATTTGAGATATTGTGCATGACTGAGAGGATTTAACAATAGCAAGTAATCATTGAATGATCTACAGCGATGCTCTCGGATGTAGGCGAGAGACCTTTGCTCAATGACAGAGGCGGCGCGGGCGCATCATCTCATTGAGCGCGCACCGGATGGGCCAATCAGCGGCGTGAATGGACGCCCCCGCTCATGCGTTCTTCTCCGTGCGTTATTAGCTCCCGACGTACTAGATGCCACTGTTTCTTTGTTGTGCCCGTAAATTGTTATGACTCTTTATGGCTCCAAGAATGTGTTGAGTCGTAAATCCGATGTTTGTTGCCTTATTGATAGCGGCATTGTTCGACATATGAGAAAGAATCGTCTCTCGCCTCCCGGCTACTGGTTACCGCCGCGTAGCATTTCTTAGCTAGTTAGCTCTGAGGTGATATGTCCGTCGTGAGGCTAGTCACAGTTGTTCAAACTTGTGACCTCTGACAATAACTGCACACAGGGTGTGTAAGTATTTTATGAAACAGCATCGATAATAACATTAAGTGAAATTGTTTTTTATCGGATGTATAAAAAAAAACATCACACTGTAATTATTTCGGTATGAGCGAAAATAAATCTTAGTGGATGTATGCAATTTACAGTAGTAAATGTGTCATGCTTGACCGGTAGTACATCTGATTTCTGTCCCGAGAGCACTATATGCCATTTAAAACTTTTGCCCATTTGTATATAATGTATTATAATCAACTTAATGGGTCTTATGCGTGAATAAACTTTTAATTATAGCTTTATGTTTCTGCTGTTGGGTTCACTCGTGAGCAAGACCTGTATCGGAACGTCGGTCGAGCCATACCTAATTAAAAGTAAGTTTGCTCGCGTGTAAGACCCGTTAAAGTATATAATGTGCACTAAAGAAACTATTTGTATTAAAAGAAATGCATGCTTACTCTATATACCATGGTTGAAGGTGTATAGGGGGATAACTGGACGTACAGTAGTTGTGGTAGAAGTACGTCAATATGACGCTGCAGTAAAGAATTAGCGAGTTCTACATAATATGTCATAATTTTTGAGTTCAAGTAACAGGTTATTGTTACATAATTAACGTTTGAAATGACCTGCGAACAGTTTGTATAAACGTAAACATTGTTTAGCTGCTTCTCATGTGATTACGCGTATCAAGGCCTTTACTTTCAAGATCAGCAGAGCATGCGTGAGGAGCAACTCATAATTACGGTAATGGGCTGACGGTCACACAACGGTGCACCCTGCCAGCCATGCGACACGCGATGTTTCAAAACATCAAGAATCCGATTGGACGAAATTGCTCTTGGGCAATCACTCGTGTTTTAGATTTTACAGTGCCACTAAATATACTGTAACTTAGGGACTCAAAGGGTCACGTTCATATACTGAAATGAGCCGGCTTATTATTAATTTCAAAATAGCATGTTTTGTTGATGGAATGTGTCCGATCTGAATCTGTGAGAGAGGCGTTAGTGAGTGCCTTTGGTCTGAACAGACTAGAAGTCGGGATGCTTAACAAAGTCTTAACAGAACTGTTATCTGATGAGGCGTCTGGCCTGTTCATATCAATGGCACCATATGTCATATGTTAGGTATTTCTGTATTAGGGTGCGATGGGGCCGACATACGTACACACGTAAAAGTCCCTTAAATAAATAGAATAAATAAAACAAAATAAAAAATATCATGTTAGCTCTAAAACATTATATTTTATTTCAAAATATAATCTGGAGAAACTAGTAGAGTACAAATTTTATCTAGACTTTTTGTTATCCGTATACGGCTGAGTGACCACACCATATCTGATGGTAAGCATGGTGCAGTCGAAAAATGGCAACGATTACCAACAGCAAAAAAGTCATTGATAGCTGCAGCGATCATGCCGGCCTGCACAAATATCTCTTCACGCTTCGCTCAAAAACCCAATATCATCGGACGATGGGAACGTGCTCGCCGGAAAACCATTCCACAGCCCGGCAAAAGTAAGATTTAGTAAACTTCTTAGTCATAGCTGGAATGTGAGTTACTGAAAAGCTGTGACTCCGTTTGTAAAGTCGATGTTTGTATTAAAGCAGGCTGAAAAGTATAATTGAGTAGCTTAGTTTTGTAATAACTGTTCAAATTTCTAACTCTGTATTGGAAGTCAAAAATATCGACTTTACAAGAATAAACTACATGTCTGACTTCTGTTCTTGATGTTCAACGAACTGTAACTGTTTTATTATATATTGACCAGCTAAGTTGAGCCTTACATTTTAAGATTGTTAATATTATCAGAATTTACCTTAAAACATGGAAAGCTATAATCATGTGTGCCTACATCTTCAGGAATGTGTATCAACATAACGGTTTATTGAAAAAAATCTAATAAATATTAGTTTTATACCGTAGGCTTATGAGTATATTCAATAATTTCTAAATATATCATTGATACAGAAAGATAATACATACACGTGAAGTTGTATAGATATTAAATATCAATAGACTCAGATATAAATTCACACGAATTTGATGAAATAAATATTTTATTCTATTTAATGAGCTCTAGGAACAAAGTATTTAATTTGTTTTATTTCCAAGTAATGATGATGCTTATACATTTATAGATACCTAAGTTTATAGAATTACTAAATAAATACCACATTTAATAAATATAGCATATAAGCAGTCTCGAAGCAATAGAAATAGTTACAATGAAATTGAAATAATAATTTAGAAATTATTTAAATATTTCATGACAAAAAGTTATAACACACTAATAACAAAAAGTAATAAAATATAAATAATACTAAGAATTTTCAAATTAAATTATTTATATAATATTCTTCTTTCAAATGTAGATACAGTTTTGATGTTTCACTGGGTACAGAGTTTTCCAGCTGGTTGGGAAACTTGAATTGAATTTTAGCGCATGAGTGGAAATGAAGTTGAAACTCGATACGTTTGAAGTTATGATACACAACAAACACACCGGATAATTGTAAATGAACGTTAACATATATTTCTTTCGGTCATGGTGTGTTCACATCGGGGGCAAGTGCACTCGAAACCGAGAGCGTTGTGTGCTTGCCTCACTCCGACAACTCGAGGATAATACGCTGCCTTTTTCATAACTACGAGTATGTACGTCCTCATTACTATTAAATTAATCTAATAATTGAACTTTATATTATAAAAAATATTTTTGTTTAATAGAGATAATGTGGATTTGGATATTTATCAAATTTAAAAATTTGAATGATTTCGATTTTTGTAAAATTGTTAACAGACCATATAATAAGTGGTACGCCGTTACTGCAGTTTATTGAAGCAATATAAGAGGCCAATGAGCCAATTTTTCGAAATTTACTTTTCGTTAGTTCATTTTTTTATTTAAATATGTAACGCAATTCGAGAAACAAGACAAGCAAAAACTCGCACCCTGGTCTAAGAAGTATCAACGTTGTATAATCGGATTGCTTTTAAAATGGCCCATGTTATAGTTTACAAGCAAAAACAATATCCGGTAGTCAATTTCATGTCGTGTAAAGTGCGAAATAAAAACGAAGTCGTTCGAAAAACTGTGGTAAATCTACTCTGTGATAGAAAAGGGGCTGATGTTGTAGATTGATTTGTAAATAATGAATCTTACCTTTTGGCTTATTGAAAGCTTTCATGATGACTTTGATTCCCATGCCTGCGATGACCGCCGTTGCCTTTACGGTGCCTGCCGCGAGCTTATAAAGTTACAATCACGCCCGCCAGCAGGGTGATTATTATTGTCTTTTATATTATCACTTTAATATATGTACAGTATAAAAAAAAAACTTTTTTTTATAGAGAGCTCTAACTTAAAAATTATCAAGATCAATAAATATCACACTATTTCGCCATATTGTCTAATAAAAAGTCTAAACACTCTTCACTGTTTTTCATTTTGATTAATATTGTTATTACATCAATGTTAATATCATTATAGTTTTATCACTGTTTGTCTCAGCATTGCTTGATTTGCTTGAGATAGCACCTGTTTTGGAAATTGTTTACATTTTTGAATTTCACATTCAGCTTCCAATTGTTCCGTATGAAATAAATACAAAGCTTACGAAACATTGGCATACGTCAAAAGTTTTATATTGTTTAAGCTCGGACTACAATATTCCGGCAGTTTGTTTACGGTGTTAATAGATATAGCATAGAACCCACTTACAAGTAGTCAATGCGAAATGTTTGCTTGAGCAACTTATTAAATCTTAACTTCTCCAGGCATTGTCAATGCAGGACAATTGTACAAGTTTTAAGTTTACTATTTCTTCTTACTAAGTTTTATTTTCACATATTACAAAAACAGTTTAACTTGGTTGAAGTCAAATTACAACAAAGGTATTGTTTGTATATTTTAAAAAACACTATTTATTTTTCTAATAAAAATATACTGTCACAATAAGGCACACAGAATATGATAACGAAATTGCGTTTCACGTTTCCGCAGGTGTCTCCGCAGCGTTCCGATAGGAACGTTTCCGGCCTACTACCCCACTGAGGCGAGTGCAAGCCCCCGCCGACGCTCGTTACTCACCCCTTAGTTAACGCCACCGCGGAGTGCGGGCTCGTACATTTCCCACGCAGGCTATTATGCCATGACCAGTAAGTACTATTGCCAACTTTACCTACACGGTACCAGCATGTTCCTTTGTTAATTTTATACACCTGATTAAAAATATGACAGACTCTAAGGCTTCCGAATAATTTAACACTTAACAGACGGGTCCCGTAGATTAACGTTTTTCCATTCTGACTTCCTAGGACGGTCCACGTAGATCTACGTTTTTTTCTTAAATTTTAGGTACGTTGCGTTAGGTTTTTTATTTTACAGATTTTTTCTTGGTGCCATTGGTTAGCACTATTTGGAAGCTAGGAAAGACAGAGCAGATTCGGCCCGTCCGTTAGGTATTAATATACTCCGTCAATTTATTAATATATCTTCTACTGTGACACATTATGCTTAGGAAATATACTTAAATTTTTTCAATACAATAAAGAATATTTCTTTTTCATTGTACTACATAAAAAAAAATGGTACAGAAATAATTTTATATATCCTCTTGATCAAACAATAAATAGAATAGGAAATTAAGTTATTTCTAAGTTGAATCATAACTCAAAGTGATTGTAGCATTCTTTGTATATTATTTTTTATAATAAAATTATTTGTACTAAATAAACAGAGCGCTTAAGTTAAAACGTATTGACATTTTTTGCACGTTATGTATTCAGTTTTTTTTTAGTTCTTTTAATTATTATACTCAGTTCATGGATAAGATGTAAATCTCTTAAGTATTTATTGGAAGGATTAATTGTTTCTCAGAAATAATTTAATCGAATAAAACTCAAGAAATAATTGGCTACATTTAAACAGGTTGACACTCTGTTTAAACTAAATTAATATTCATTGCTACACGAGTTGATAGACTTCACGCCATGAGGGTTGTAATTCTAATTTTGATCATGTTTCCGACATAATAACAATGTTTACATACTTAATATATTCAATTTTAATTCATAAAACAGTATTAGGAAATTATGATCACAAATTCATAATAGCGATATTAACAACCACTTGAAATCCAAGGGTTAAGTACAAACATATTCATAAAGTTTCAATAATGAAAAGGGTTCTCAATTGTTGAGTTTATTTAATAGAAACATTCATTATCTTGTGTATTGTTACAATAACTTTTTAATCTTCACTGAAATTGTTAGATGAAGTTTTTTTCCCACGTTGAATATTTGATATTTTAAATAATAATTATTAATTTAATTTCCTAATTTCTTGGAAGTCTTTCAATTATTATCTTTATATAAAATAACTTTAACTATTTTCAGTTTTTGTTATAGTTCAGAAAAATATTAAAATATATCAATAATAAATTGAAATCAATATGACGAGGATTACGAATTACTTCTAATAATGTCACTGCTAATATTTATTTACATTTATTTTACGTTTGTTAATTGGTATTGTTATGTATATTACATATGTTTACTCTCTTCCTCAGTGTTTGCAGCACGATGGTGAAACTTTTGATGTTGCGCTCAGTTAGAAGCGACAGTAGCTGTGTTAGTTGCCATCAAGTAGCCTGTTATCCTAGTTGAGAGAAAACAATTATGTCTCTATAAATTTTAAAACACTTATTATCGTTTTATGTTGATAATTTTTATTACAATACTTTTGAATACACGCCATTACGTAGATAATTATTATTTTAATGATATTTACAAAAAAAAAACTAAAAGAACATTAACAAACAAAGAAATATGGCTTGAGAGCTAAAACGTTCGCGGTCTTTTGTGTCCTAAGTAGTTGTATTCAATGAGCCTAGTTGACTCGCCCAGTCCAATAGAGGAGGACAATGGACAAATAACGCACGACCAGCCGTATTCAGTGAACTTATACTGAAGACAGCTATTTAATCTATTTATTTTTATAACTACTTGATGTTTATGTGGATAAAATGTTTGCTGAAAAATTCATGCCCTAGAGTAGGATTTCCTATCATACCGCGTGTGCGCTTACAAAGATAAATTATACATTTTAACCACATGGATTTGAAATGTTTA
Organism: Automeris io; assembly: GCA_036320925.1. Lineage (NCBI taxonomy): Eukaryota > Metazoa > Arthropoda > Insecta > Lepidoptera > Saturniidae > Automeris > Automeris io. Next base: position 5,254,135 of record JAUDJH010000018.1, read on the forward strand.
CCTATAGCCTAGACAAAATTTCCTTCCGTCTTGGAACTACGTTATAATTCCCAACTTCAAGTTTCACATTCAACTACAACACCAACGGAATCACCAAAAAATAAGATGTAATTTGAAAAACAGGAAAGAGATAGACGTATTCTGTTTTTTACAAGTTTTTGTAGTCTTCGTGTCTAGCACGATCAAGTATGATATTTCGTGTAGCCTCAGTGGAGAACTAGATTTCTGGTATGGACTGTTGTCGCCGCTGCGAGACTGTCATCCTACATTTCGATATGTTTCGGCCACATTGTGTGATCTTCGGACAGTTTTTTTTTTTACATAAACAAGCTTTTCTAGTTATTAAACGATTTCGATTCATTAATTTTCTTTAATAGCAATGATAAAACTGTTTTTATATGCGTATGAATTCTATAATTTGTATATACAAATAGAATTTTATTTTATGTTTTTTTTTGCGTCGCAATGTGGTTGATTATTGAAATAAGTTGTAACGTATGATCTGTCGGTTTTTTTTTCTGTTTTTATCCCATAATGATGATTGTACCGAATTATTTGGGCCGTAATAATGCTAAGTTTTATAAAATGTGTTTTGTGAAATCGAAGTTTTTTCACTTTCGATTTAAGTATAAACTCAACTTAATTCAACTTTTTCAACGAAATCGTGTTTTTATACACCAACGACTTACTGATTGATTGTTGATTTTTATAGAGACAGGTAATATTTAGAGGTATATTATTCACATAATGGCTGATATTCAAATTGGAAAACTGGTTAATCTTTATTATAGCAGCATACATTATGGAGAGCATAGACAATATTTATCTTAAATCTCAGATCAGTATATAATTGTTTATAAGAAAAACGAAACACTAGATTAAAAAGAAGTAAAATATTTGACAAATCCCTATTGATTATTATAAAAAGTAAGTTTTTGACCTTGCACCCCATTCATAGATTCCCAGAATCGAGAAATCTACCAACTTATCATATATGTACTTAATAGAGTACCAGGTTATAGTTCCGAATTAGTATACATATTACAGAAAATAAAAGTACTAACAAATATGTTACCAGTAGGCCCAGCTTTTGTTTGTCTATTAGTCTAAGTCGGTTTAGTAATAATCGTTTGGAGTGTAGCTGAGATTGGCCGGGTCCCGGGTCGGCTAACTCGATTGTCGCGCCCAATTTGTCCCCCCACACACGACTCAATGAAACCGAGACATGTCACATTTGTCATTTTAAATTTGTTACTCGATATTGTAATCGATTATCGTTTCTCCTAATTTATATTAAATCATTTTAAATGTATATTAGTTATAATAAAATCCATATTAAACAAGCAATTAAATATACCTAAGCATTTCAAAGAACTGTATAAACTTGGTATGTTTATTACAATATTTAACATTTTCATTTATGATTTCATTATATATATATATATATTATCGGCTACTTTGATCATATTATAAGTGATAGAACAGGTAATCGAAGTGTGGCAACTAATCTGCATCAATTAATTCATAATTATTACAAATAACTTATTTGTGTAGAGATTAATAATGATGTAACTAGATTAAAATAGTTGTTTACAACTAGAAACCAGAGGAATTTGAAGTTCTTCCATTATTATATGCATACTTAAAACCTTTTCAATAGGTAATACAATGAAAAATATTTTTAAATTATCAATATGCACCTACATATTTGCTGTGAAGCACAACTTTATGTTGCTTTTCCGCCTTTGTAAACATTTCTATAAAAAAAACACAAAAATTTACACTAATTTATTAGGTATACACTATCACTATCCAAAATATATTTGCTAAATAGTGATGAAAACCGCTTCAAGATCCGTTACGTAGTTTAGGAAATATAAACCAACAAACCGACATAAAAATGACGACTTCAATTTGTATTATGGAAAGATTACATTTATTTTCACTATGAAAGCAGTATAGCATTCACTAATTTATATATGTTTTGTGTTAATACGTGGTTTATCAAATACTGAAATTAGAAAGTGTTGCCCCTTGCGCTGATATGAAAATACCTAAAATTTCAATAAGTTATTTTTGTTTAAAATGCGATAATTGCGAACTTCCACCCTTCTAGAAGAACAATAAAGTTCTAAAATAGACTTTTATTTTTAAAAGAGAACATCAAATAAATGTGTTCCAAATAATTAAATGCAAAAATATCCCAAATAAAATCAAACGAAAAGGTTCCTAGTAGACTGTCTACCTTTAAACTGCTCTTCTTCAATTTCATCATAGGTAAGTATTATTTAATACCCCATATGTCATATGTTCGGTATTTCTGTATTAGGGTACGATGGGGCTGACATACGTATACACGTAAAAGTCCCCTGAATAAATAGAATAAAAAAAGTATTATTTAATCAAAGTTAAGAATCTCAATAATAAACGCTAATAGTGTGGTGTAAGATCAATTGCGCTTCGGATCAAGTGAGGCCAGAACTTTAGCTCTTTGCGCCCTTATTAATAATGTCCGCATATTTGAAGATACAAACTAAATTAGTGGATTCCAATATTTCTAAATTGAGTGGATTTATGAAAGCAGCAGGGGTCTAGGCTTATTCAACCCACCTAAACATATTCTAAATAACCGTGGCTTTTTTTTAAATTAATAATTCGATTAAATTTTAATTTCCTCTTATGATTCTACTAGTTGGGCTTATTTTAAACGCTAGTCATTTCATTTCAATGCTAGTTTTTGTTTTAGTTTAAACAGAATCAAAGGAATTCGTTCACTCACATAGCGTCCGTGAGACGTGCGTGAATGCTTGTTTAGATTTCGGTCAAAGTATCTGTGAAATTTTGCGTGGTTTTGCTCGGATCGCACAAGCAAACAAACACCGCGACAATGCATGCTTCGGTGAATCGTGTGACGTTTGACGCTCGATACAAATGTGGAACAATGAGGATTGTATAACTAGAGGCAGCAACAATTTGGCGGCATGTTTATAGGAACAATGCTGTGGATTCAGCGCTGTACGTAAGCAACGGAGCTTTTACACAAATTGTTGTTTAAAATATGTAATATTGTTGCCAAAATTGATTTGCAAATATTTGTGTACAGTGAATGTTCTTTAAAGGTACTTATTAGCATTAGTTAGTTACATCAAAAATTGACGCTATTTCGCTAAACATATATTACAGTTTCCTTTATCTAAAACGCAAATATTTACAAATGAGTTTAGGTTTCTATTATAAGTTATGAATACTAATTGTATGGTAATATCTTTAATATTCCTAAGAGGATATTTAGAAATCATTGAAACAAACGTATTTTGAAAGTTATTAATTACTTATTAAACAATTGTTACAACAGCGTGTAAATCCTGAATATCTAAATAATATTAAAAAGACAGCTATGAAAATATCATATTCTTGATTGATATTAGTTAGTTTGTTCTGAACGAAGCAGTGTCGAGGCTGGGTCACGCGGGTCCGCAAGTGATTTGACCTCCGACCGTTCAATTAAAACGTTATTACGGTCCGAGCTCGCTCCTCTAGTTTGTCACTAGACAGACATAAATATTTATCTCCAGCAGACCGTTGTAGACGATTTACTCATTTATTTCTTTAAAAAAATACTATTGCCTTTATATTTATTGCATTTAATGAATGTTTTTATTTAACAATTGTTTTTAGGGATTCTTGATTTACTTATTCTGTAAATATTAACTTTATATAACCTATACCTATAGTAAATTTTTGTGTATTATTTACCTTACAAATTTAACATGTAGATACCTAGTATTAATAGTAGTCTTCCTGTATTCAAAATTTTCTAGACTGCGTGAACTGTGAACTTAGCTACCAGCTTAGAATTAATATTAAAATTGTATTTTAAGTTATTGAGACAATTATAAATATTACATTGGTGCGCCTGTTAAGGGACTAAAGATATATTAGAAAAAAAAAGAAGTAAATTATGACTTCTGTTATTTATTTATTATATAAGTGCGTACTACCCCACGCACCGCCTGAGAGAAAAGTTTTGTAGGGGTGGGATCTATATAGGTAGCCTCAATAAGGCTTTTTGCTTCTCGTGCGTTTGGATGAATTTGATTTCTCAAGTCCGGGTGAAACAATTAGAGGGATACCTCGGAAGTTTTCAGTCAGTAGGAGTCTGGCACACCGGGGTCGATGTCCTCACACTGGCCCTGGTGGTCCTATGCAGGATTTAACCCTGGGTTACAAAAGAAAAGAAGGCAACAGCATGTTCTTGAGGTTTGTCACCAATACTGCGATTTCATACACGCCCGCCCAATGTAGAGATTCTGAGCGATAACCTTGCTAATAAGTCCAACGACAGTGTCTATTAGAAGAGGCCTATTTTGAGCAGTTAACTAAAGATAGCTGACGATGATGATGTACCAATGCTGTGTTTAATTGGAGTTGTTAAAATTCGCATTGATTATTGAAGTGATATGCACAGAGAACTTGTAGAACGAATTGCAATTAGTTACATAAGAGTATGAGTAATAAATTATTTAACTAATTATAAACTCAGAAGATAGAGCTCTCAATTTCAAATCACTTTTCATATTTGCAATAGCAGGCATTCATTAACAGTCTTTAACATAGATGGTAATACTATTTATTACAGTCTGGAATATGTAAAAACTTCCAATCGAGTTCACCTAGTTTAAAAGAATCTAGAAAAAGTTGACTGTGTGCTGTGATTATAACGGTATGGTATTGATATCCGATACATTGATTTTTTTTTTAGTAATTTAATGACGTGGGCAAGTAGAGCTGTAACACCCAAGAGATTTCAACACATTCAATAAAATATAGCTTGAATAATTTAAATAACTTTTTTTTTCTTTGTTGTAGTTGTTTTTTTTATATAATGAGTTAGTTTTCTTTTATTGTTTTAAGTCCCTTAGCTTGAATTTTGTTATGTATTTTTTTTGTGGAAACTTTGCTTGCTTATCTTTTTTGTTATTTATATATTGCTGTAAGTTTCCCGGAAAATATAAAACATAAAAATAAATAAATAAATTGAATTTGTGCATTTGGATGAAACAGGTCATGTTGTCTAACAGTAGCGTGCATAATATATTAGTAAGAATGTTCTGCCTACTTTTTTTATTCTAACCTAGGATAGTGACAATATCACACCTAATGATAATGACTATCAAAAGTTAAGAAGTTTTTTGTATAATAGCCGGTAATTTAGTTTTTTTACTATCTTCCCTCTTTTGACTATTCTTGAAGGCTTTTATTACTCATAATGCGTATGGCTGGAAATACTAAGATGCATGAATAGAGAAAAATGTTCCGTTGAAATAGCCAAAGATGGTCCAGATTCAGGTGGAACGTTCGTATTAATCTTATGATGTGTAGGTATATAGGTACTAGAGCATTCATTTGTAACAAATCAATGAGCTGTTTTAACGTATAATCTTTCCACGAACTGAATTTCCGGCACCACACTCGACCTGCAGGCTTAGACATTAATATTCGATCAGCGATATCGCTAATGAAAAATAGCAAAAGAGGATTGGCATACGCTGCTGAAATATCACGTTGAATTTTTTTATTTATTTCATACATTTTGGACTTTTGTACTAGCGTTATTGCAGATATAATGTTACTTTGTCTGAGCTCTTTGATATTACAAGCCAATAAGCGTATTGGTTATCTCTTCGAGCAATCCTACGTGCGACGGAGCAAGATAAAAAGAAATCTCCAAAGAAAAACGCTCATTCATCGTGAGCATTAAAAGGATTGTTATACTACATGGAAATGCTTATGTGAACTGAGCTTTTTTCTGTGTTTATACCATTTGTAAGAATATTATAATTCATGGCAAATCTCGACAAAATGTTCTAGATTATATTCTTACAGTTCGCTGAAAGTGTTTGTAGTGAGGCGTGCACACGAGGCGTGGGCAACCGTGGGGCGGACACGCCTTCGATTGGCGAACACCGCCTAACGCCTACGCACGCGCTCTTCACATCTCGCGAGAAAAATTCAACATAGATCCCTTGGAAAAACAACTTCGAACATTAAACTGATGTTTTGGCAATACATCAATGGAACATCACTATTGTTATATTACGTCCACTCGTGTTACTTCAGTAACTGACAACTTAATGTTGGCTTATAGTTATGGGGCACGATCCGCACTAGGCTACTAGCATTAATAACCTAATCCATCATATCCTTGGTCATTTGGTAAAGAAATGGCTTACAGATGATCGAGACATGGATAGGGAGCGCAGGGCTTTAGCTGCTCGTTGTAGAATGCATGACTTTGTTCAAGGCTTATTGCCAGTCCTTTTACTCGTGCAGTTTGTGGGTAAGCTATTCGCAGAAGGCTTACAATGTCCTGCGTATTCAGTATAACAAAGCGTTTAGGATTCTCTTAGGGCTGCCCCGGGACTGTAGTGCGTCGGGTATATTTGTCGAGGCAGGATTGCACGATTTTCATGCAATCGTGCGTTGGCAATCTGCTTCGATGCTGCAAAGGTTGATAAGCAGTTCTAATGGCATTCTGGGCGTTTTAGCTGAGTGAGTGGATGGGTCTTTCAAGCAGTTTTGGGCGAAAAAGCTCATCCACTCGGGTAATTATGTTATAAATTAATATTATCTATAAAAATAAAATATGGTTGTTTATAGTTTGTTTTTGTATATTCCAGAAATCTAAAAAAATATATATTATTGTTATATACCTAACAGAATCTGCGCCAAAGATTGTAATGACATGAGACGTCTACTGCATACTATATCTATGTATTCTGAAAAGAAAACTGTTCCGTTCTACATTGAAATTTTAATGATTTTTCATAGCACGTCGGCGACATTACAGCCGTTCGGTCACTAGACAAAATGGCGTCTGCCGTTTAATTACTTTTAAATCAATGAAGTTAAGCTGATACTTGTATGTTATTTTAAATACACGTAAGATTTTTTAACGATTGTTTAGCCTCATGTCTCGTAAACAGAGCGACCACGACACAATTAACTATAAAGGTACGTAATAAAGATTTAAATGAACACATTTAGGAATATTTATATGGAACCATTCATTAGACATTCAAATGAATGCGTTTTCAGTACTTTTGTATGTTAATTAGTTTGGTGTAAGGTTAAGTTCATTGTCGCAGCTGCAATTTCATGTTATGTTTAAAGACAAGGAGTTCCTTTGTGCATTTGACGATAGGTATAATGAAATGTTTTTGAGTGAATATAAAATGTGCGAAATTGTAATCCAAAAAACTCTAAAAGCAAAAAGCAGTTAGTCTTTGTATACAGACATTCATATGCAGAACACAATATGAAGCCCTATTTATAGAAGGACTAACTTAAAACTACGTTCGTGAAAATAAATGTTGAGAATATTGTCGACAATGACTGAAATATGTATGTTTATGGTAAATAAAAAGCGAGAAAGTCAATATATAAACTTAAAAAAACTTGTTATCTGATTTAGCGCTTTTAGAAGCTAAATTGAGTAATATATAGAGAAAAGTATAAATATTAGGTACTAATTAAGCTGGTGCTTTCGATATAATGAGGTGTGACTTACTGAAATTATATATTTATCGAAATTACTAAAGAGTTAACAGCATTAAACAACCTGTCGCGTAGATAATATACCTTTATAAGGCATAAAAAGAGCAATGAAATCCTTGGTGGTACAGGAAATAGACTAAAACTGCTTAAGTAACAATCCATTCGTTTTAGTATTAAGAAAGTTACGACTCTCGTAAACTTATCTGTCACTAAAAGCTGAAAATACGGTAGAATTAATTTTAATGTCGTTACCGGTGAGCTATTTCGTTCAAATTTCCATTTCATCACTCAGAAAATTAGGTCGGAGCAGCGACACACTGGGATTAGTGGCTATTAACTGCATGTTAACGTTAAGTTAAAAATATCTAACCGTATATATCACGGGTGCAACATTAAATTTCACTAATTGACGAGGAACTGAAACTTACGTGACTAATTACTTGATAGTGGCGTTTTGTAAACATGGTTACACTTAGATTATTAAATATTTATGATTTTATTTATAATACGAGTACCACTATAAACTTTAAAAAAGTGAAGGTGAAAATGGATCATTCTTTTTTATTATCAATAACCTTGATTTGTCATTTATATGAGATATAGGATTAATATGTAGCAGGCAATTTACCAATTGAGTTACTCGTATCCAAAGAATAAATTAGTCATCATTTTTTCATACTCTAATCAGGTTTGATCCACCTGCTTGACTCATTTGATGGAAAGCGAAGATATGACACAGTATTTAAAGTAAAATATAGTCTGTATAGGGCTCAATGTGATGTGACAATGTGAATATGTGTGAACAACAGATATTATGATTGTGTATTAAGTATTCATAACCTACTGGAATCGCATATTATATATAATCGCACCTTGGAAACAAAACAAAAAAACGTTGCTAATTTGTAATGAGCTATCACCACAAAATTTCATATGTTAACGACAATCACAATCCCTGTATTCTAAAAAACACTAAGCACTCGTTTAAAAACATGTACATAAGAAAAAATCTGACAAAGGAATTTGAAGGTCTTCAAAAGATTCTCATGATTCGTACTTTGAAATAAAATAAAAACAGCACTGCTTAATTCATAAATACATTGCTCTTTTCGTTTTGGACAAACAAGTAGGGTAGCAGAGCGCGGAGTTCGTGTTTGAATACGAGTAGATATAAGCGTTCAGTTTAACGCTCCTTTGTGAGTCAGAAGCGGCACGGTTCGCTGCCTGCGAAAATGTTATCACTGCCTCGCGCTGACAATACTTCGCGACCGAATAAACGAGTATTATTTTTTCCAATTCAATTGCATAACGAAATAACTAATAAAGCGCCTAATATTCATCAACGCGTCCATAGCCTAACGCAATTTGGTAACACGATTTGGTGTCGTTACTGAGAAGACACAATAAATTAGTAACACACATGGTTTACATGTAATTGTCCGGAGTCTGGGTATTTACTGTGAAAAAATAAAAAAAAAAGATAATTGAATCTATGTATCTATGCTAGATTGTCTAATAGGCTGCTAGTCACCCTGATGATAAATGCCTACAGATAATAGTAATAGCGTACAAAGTTCCCAGAGATGAAGCCTAACCAGGCTGCTCGCTTCCCAGGCGTCTGGAAGAATCTGGATCCCCAGGCCCAGGTGGAGTGATTGGAAGGACATCCCGGGGTTTTTAGTCAGTAGAAGTCTAACACACCGAGGTCGCTGCCTTCACAGCGGCTCTAGTGGTACTATACAGGATTTTCCCCCGGATCACCAAAAAAAAGAAAGGTTTAGACGAAGCAACATTCGATCAGCGATAACGTTAGTAGAAAAGTAAAAAATGTATAGGATGGTTGATGTGATATCTCGTATGTCAACTTCATACATTTTGCACTTATAGCTTTGCATTATCGCTGATCAAATGATGCTTTGTCGAGGCCCTCTGAAGCGTCAACACTGCGTAGGTATAAATTTTATTAGTATTAATAACTACACGTAGTTTAAATTAAATTTTCTCTAACAACTTGTAAATATTTTCAATACGTCTTTGTATTAGTATATTGTTTTAGAGGAATATGTGCCTACATCCATATTTTGTATTGGAACTATGTTGGCAGCTGAGGCACGGGCGTGATTCGTAACTGAAGGAACGTGAAATTATTTGCTAATCCGTTTCTGTGAACATAAACGCATACACGATCCTAAATACCTATTTTGACGATTCAGTTGGCACGGTGGTCGAGCGTTCGATATTTTATCGATAAGCCGGGGTGCGATTCTCATATAGAAAACATAGACATAGACTTCTTCTAACAAGTGCCATTGAGCCCGGTCTTCGGCTCTTCTCATCCAATGCTTCCCGGCCACCTTGCGCAGGACATCGTTCCACCTTGCCTGGGGCCATTCCACGCTACGCCTGCCATTTTTTTTTAAATCTGCTCGGCAAAGATGTTTTATTTTTAAGGTTTGAAGAAGAAAAGGTAGGAACAATAAAAATGAGTGCCGTCAAGTTATATCTCCTTTGGTGTAAGCAGACATATTCTATAGGAACTACTATTTCTATTTTCCTATTATAAATTAAACACAATGCGACTGGGTATTATTATTAGTACCTCTTGTAGAAGAAAGATGAAGTCATTTTGAAAATATAGAAAGCTTTCCGACAACTCCAGTAACTAAAACTGTTTTATTATATACATAGTTTAATATTATTAATAACAATTTATAAAGTTAAATGTAATGAAGTAAGATACTAAACAATCTTGTTGAAGAATCAAAGTAAAAATAATTAAGTATAAAGTATCCATTCGCAATTAAAAAATCCGTTATCCAGTAAAATAAAGGGTGGTTGTTCAACCATTGTTACATGTTTTGTTTACGAAGCATTATTCTGTCATGCTCAATATTAGGAATTCGTTGCTTTTTAGTTTTAAGTGGCCCTAGAAACAAAGCGATGCTCCGTACTATAGTGCAATTGATTAGTTAGGTATTATTAAAAGAATTATAAATTATACAGTATTTCAATTAAAAAAACATAATTACTTTCATATAAGTTAATGATTACAAATTAAATCAGCTACAGTACTATAGGTTCTTAAAAAGCTTTGAATATTATAAATAAAAATGGCAAACACTTAAATCAATGTTGTAATTTAAAAATAAAACTAAAATGCTGACAGATGCAACATTGATAATGTAACTTTTATAAAGCTTTTCTTTCAATAAAAACCCTAGAAGCGATGCTAAGTTTTGCAATATTGCATCCTTAAAACACCTGTATCCGTTTTAATATGGGGCGTGTGTACACCCGTACAGGTATAACTTCTTATATTAGCACCCCCACAGTATGATATAATTTAAATATACTTTATATTACTTTCAATAAACACATGTTTTCTTAGAAGTAGGTATACTAACAGTATCATTTCCCTGTTTACATTCTTTAGAGGTTATTTCAACAGTAAATTAATTTAGAACGTATTCCTTATTCTGTACACGAAATTTGTACTAAATTATTTAAATAAAAAGTATAGACAATGTAACCTGAAGTAATTTTAAATATTATTTTTTTTTTCATTTTTTGAGTGTTTTTAATATTGCCATACTAATTTATCTATTTTACAAAGGGCAAAAACAAAATACTCTGTTGAATTTGTAAATAATTGGCAAATAATATAAATACAACTGAATCCACAGTACATGTCCACAATAAATATTTTAAAGTATTATAACTTACAAGTATGTTACAAATGTGTATAAAAAATCATTAAAACTGACGAAATTGAAGAAAAGAGGATTATTTCGTCTGTCCTCCTACATTAATAAAAATAAAGCGTAATGATAGACAAAACTATACGAAAGCCATAATAAGTAAATAAAAAAAGAGTTTAAATACCATTTTAAAGATATTTATCTATTCCTTTTTTAATGTCATGAAAGTGAGTCATAAAGCCTAACATTGGTACAGGCCGCACCGAACGGGTGAGGTAAATAAGAACTATAATTACTTAAGGGTACCCCGAATGGGGTCTGACGATGCTCTTATCTGTGTGCTATTGTTTAACACGCTTTTTTCCTTCCCACGGTCGCCCGCCAGCGACTGATAAGGCGCAGTACCTGCCTCAGCCAGTGACGACGGAGAAAACACCTTGTGGAATTTAAAATTATTAACTCACGACAAAAAATCGTTAAAATTAAAGCCATTTCAATTAATCTAACCAGCTTTATTATTTGATTTCTAACGCGCCGCCGATTTAATTATAGATTTTATAAAAAAATCTAAAGGATAAACTTGATTATTCTCTGTGGATAGAGTAATAGTAGACAGGTTTCTTTCCTACATCCATTACGGCGTTGGAATATTCTTTACATTAGTTATTCATTTCCCTCCTAACCCAATTATTCATTTTGCGATAGTGTTTATTCATTATAAATTTATTTATAATATTTATAAGTTTATTAAATATATGTAAAAACTATTTATAAACATATACAAACGTACAAGCAAATGTAAATATTCATATTAATGCAGGCATACAAAATAAAACAGAATTCACACAAAATTATTGGACTCAGTTGTGGCGTTAGGAATTCAGCCGAGTACTTTCGATATAGCTTTAGTTTTTGTATAAATAGTGGACAATTCAATACAAATAAACTTTAAAGATCAATCAAATTAAATACGTAAACAATAAATGCCATGGAAACGTAGCTTTGTATTCATCTCATGAGGTCAGAAATCGCATTGTTGAATTTAAAATGTTAAAATGGAACGGCATCAAACAAAGAATTATGACGGGAGTCAAGTGTGAAATTCACCAGCTGCCCACGCATGTTAAGAGGACATGTAAAATATAATAGGCATATGAGCCGAATCCATTATCCAATGACGTGCACCAATTACCCATTTAATGCAATTTGGGGCATCGTACAGTCGTCCAGTGCGGGTTCTCGCACATTCCGGCGTCACTCACTCAAAAGCACCAATTAGAGAAATCACTGGTGGTGAAACACTTTGTGTGCACAGATCGGTCGCGGGCGATCGTGTTCGGAACCGGTCATTTGAATTGAGTTAGAGAGGATCCAGAACGTAGCGGCAGGCTGTGAGAGCGCGCGCGCGTGTTGCTGCGGCCGGCGCGCGACTGCTCGCAGCTGAATGGGCGCACGGCGGAGGGGCAAAGCTACGTCTCACTCCCAGTGAGCTTACGAAAATCACCAATTGCGACTGTTCCCTCATTAAACCACTCTATATTACATTACAACGAGACACTCTTGATTTCGATTTGCATCGTAAAAGCGCCGCGGGCAGACTAGCCTAATATCCGACGGTTTCGGACGCGAGATCAGGCCTGATCCGAGGTGGAACAGGATGAGGTCTTTCTAAAAGCTTCCGATCAAAGCTTAGATCTGTAGCGCGGCGACGAACATCCGGTCTCACCTGCTCACTCTAGAGCCAGCGCTACGTGTTAGAGGGAGATGTGGTTATAGAGTCGAGCGCGGACCGGATGGCAGACTCTGTTATGAATGAATCCGCCATCCTTGTCTGGCGGCCGGGTTTGCGCGCCGGAGTCTCTGTCGGCTGCAGGCGCGCAGGTTGTCGCCGCTCCGTTGAGGAAGTGAAAGGGACGGGACGCGTAGTAAATATCGCGCTCAGTGATTCCATCGAGACCCATTTTAAAAGCACGAGGTTTTTATGTCACCACAATAGATGACCCATCTTCATTCATAGAATTGCTTAAGTAAATATTAGAATCTAAATGAAAACGCCACTCCAAAGCAGTGGCGTGCATCCCATGGAAGCATAAAAAGCATTACCTTGATATATTTAGACATTTAATAAATATATTAGCTTGAAAATTAATCCAGTAACGATTTTGTAACTTCGAATCTAGTAATTTCTAGATTTTAAGTCTAGAAAAAAAATTAAAAGATTAAAAGTGTAAGTTTATCAAGGTAATGATTTTTATGCTTCTATGGGATGCACGCCACTGCTCCAAAGTAACATGCAGCAAACCAATAAGGGAACACTTTCAGGTTTCATCTGCTACTTCTTACTTGGACGTCTAACTTATTTTATTAACACATTATGCATAGTATATTCCAAAAATTTACAAAGACAAATATATAAAACATGTTTTTCATGCTAGGTAATTCTTTTCTACAAATAAAGCACAAAGGTAATTTAAATTAAACATTACAACCTTACAATACAAGGCATTAAGCATACCTCACCTACGTCTTTACCTTCAGTATACGTCATTATAAAATGGTATTTATTATATGTATCTATAGCAAAAAATTATAACAAGAGACTTAAGCCATTGTGTTGTAATTATATTTTTTAATAATTGTATATGATTTGAAAATAATAACTTATTATTTTTATGCTCTATCTAATTCTAATCTTAAAATCTAGAGTATACTGTATATATTAAGCAAACGTTCCGAAGAATGTAATTTGTAATAGAAATGAAACAGAAAATAATGCTTAGAGTGTGCTATATTAGATAGAAAGGTATTATAATGTGTCTTAAAACAGAGTCATAGAGTCAAAAGCAAATAGTTGAAGCAATAATTGTTGAGGTATTGTTATCGGCGCGCGGCGACGCGACAGGAGGGCGCGGCGAGTCAATGTTTGGACGGCTCCGATCCCTCGTCGCACGTGGACAATGCTTTTGTCGCAAGCACACATATTGAACCGTTTCGAATTCCTACAGAATGCTCCGACATGTTTTTAACATGACAAGTGCCTAACACAACACACATTTTACACACGTAGAGTCATGTGGGGCAATTTCTACCTAGCGGTAATATCAACTAGACATAATAGATAACTTTTATTAAAAAAATAATTAACTAATAACTAATATGTTATTAAAAATCTGAGGATATTGTTTTCCTATATAAATATTGGATAGTGGATTATTTTGGGAGTCGAAGCTGCTCGCGTCCGTAGGCTTTACCCTAGTTTCTCTACACGTGACTCCTGGGTGGTGCTAAACGAGCAGCAGCGAGATGACAGGGTGTCGGTGCCCATCTGGATCGCGACCACAGTACATGGGTGTAAAGCCCGTCATAGTGATCAGTTTCGGCTTGTCGCGTTTCGGGATCAGCTTGTGCATATCTAGTAGCTCATATACCTAGAGACCTTCAGTCGTGGTATATGTGGGCCGACATGACAATGTAGACTATCAATGGATTTTTATCCTTTGATAGTCGCTTTCGTTTTTGGACTACACTGTACTTACCATCAGGTACTCTGTAGACACTATGTCGTGCCAGTGTAAAAAAAAAATATGTATGTATATGCCAATGTGAAAAAAGTTAATACTGAAGTTAATAAACATTCGTCTAAGTTGGCAGCGCAATAACGACATTTCTTGTTTTGCAGTTGTTTATGGACGAAATCTTACCATCAACCGCTTACCATCAGCAAGATGTTCGCCAGATTGCCGTATTGATTGATTATTGTTAGGTATGTGTTTGATTTTTGTGTGTAACTATAGTTAAATTCTTCTATAATAAATTCGAGATTTGAATGTTTGTACACTGTGCGGAGGAAACGCAGAAAGTACGGGATCGATTTTACTACTCTTTCGAAGTTTTCCAATTGTTATTGTTCCAAAAAAGTTAAGCCAATTGGGCAAACACAAGTAAAATTTAACACTCGATTAGTTGTAAGAATAGATAATATATCAATATCTATTGATCTATTTATTAACTCACGTCGGCACGTAACTTTTACTTTTGTGACTAATTAAGTAATTACCCAAACAAAACAAGCTTTTAAGTTTCGTTTAAACAAATAAAGCACAACGCAACAATTGCCTTTCACTAAGACAAATAGAGGATGCGGTATTGTCATCGTGGGTACTCGAACACCTCGACAATTTTATTTCTGTGATTATACTATCCGTAAAGAAATTTTCACTATTTAAGTAAATACTAGAATAGCCGCCTTTGGATTAGTTAAATATTGCCTATATCGGTTTACTTAATATTAATGCCCAACAAAAGTTTTTAAATATTTTACGGCAATAAAATAATAAATATTCATACAGTTAAATACATGTAGGTATGTTAATAACAGTCTATCGGCAGATGACTTTGATGATTTTATTTAACATATTGCCTTCATCAGCTTTTGGAATAGATCTATCGTTGTGCAGAGCGCGACAGGGGTAGGCTGACAAGATGGTGTGCCGTTTCATTCAATTTCATAATTTTCATCTTATCATCTTGGTTTCTGCCGAGCAATTTTTATTTTGTCTTCCTTGAGAATTCACTATATTTAGTATGCATAAGTGTTTCACAGTAGGTATGGTTGAATTAAAGAATAGGTCATTGTTTCAGTAAATGTCAAACCTGGTGTCTATAGACGCTGCTTTAGATGATAATTCTGTATACATTTTTCTTTCCTTATAATTACAACAGTTTCGTGTTCATTTAAATTAATAGATTTAAAGTATAAAACAACTACTACAAAATACCTATTTTCACTCACCACCAATTATTTATTATTAATGATTCTGTCCACAAGAAAAAAATATGGATCCAGTATTACGAGTACTTATCATATTCATACACTTGGTCACTTATAAAGTAAGATCTACTCGAAGATTTCTCTGGATTATGTTTCTTACAGTCCGATATGAGATTCATCAGTTGAAATTGAACGTGGGACTAAATAAGTGTTATCTATACTAATATTATAAAGCTGAAGAGTTTGTTTGTTTGTTTGTTTGTTTGTTTGTTTGTTTGAACGCGCTAATCTCAGGAACTACTGGTTCGAATTGAAAAATTCTTTTTGTGTTGAATAGATCATTTATCGAGGAAGGCTGTAGGCTATATAACATCACGATGCATCTATTAGGAGCGAAGAAATAATGGAAAATGTGACCAAGACGGGAAAAATTATTCATCTTTGAGGGCTTCCATTGCGTGCGCTGCGAAAACGGTTCAAGATACCAGAAATATATGTATGAAAGAATTATTCCTCTTGAAATGATCTAAAAAAATGTCAGTGACAGTATATGTCTATCTTTTAAGATTAGCTCACTAGAATCGTTTTTATGGTAAACAAATTTGGTTGAAATTAATGCATTATTTGTTAAAAGTTGTATCAACGTAATAATATTAATCTTTATCCAAATAAATGTATTGTTGATTAAGAGTATTTAATTGTGAACAAAATTATCTTTGACATCACTTAATTTCAATGAACATCTTAGAAGATATTACAATTTTAAAATAAATAACTAAAATGCCCAAAATAACTATTCCACGCGGACGAAGTCGCGGACACAGCTAGTACATAATAAACTTTTAACTACAAGCAAGGGCTTGATTTCAGTCAGATCATGTGGAAAGTAAAAACAACCCTGTGATAGAACGCGCTGGCCCTACAAATGTCTGTTCAATCTTCTCTTAAACTATCCCAAATCATTGCAATGTGGGAATATGGATGCAAGGAGTATAAACCACTCCTTTGCTGCTTATATTATGAATGAAGAAGCGAAATATTTCAGCGTGGGTTTGGGAAATGTACTCCACATAAGAATTTTACCTGACACGGTACTAAACCAAACCACTGAACAAACGGTTTTGCGTTGAATTGATAACCGTGGAATTTCTAATCCCTCTCATTCTACATTTTCTAGATTGAATTTTTAAGCATACTCTTAAGGGTTGGCTGCAATCAGCTTTATTAAAAGTTGATCATAGACTAACTAGAAAAGGAAATTGATTTAATTTTTTATATTGAATGATATAAACAAGACTTAGCTGAACTGGCAGATTGATCTGTGCCTGAATACATCTGACTCTCTATCAGCCTTACTTTATATAAATTTAACAAAATATGAATTACTTAGCGAATATGACCTCTATTAGAAAGGCGATTAGAAAGTTTTTACAACGTATTCAGACAAACATTTAATTTTTATTAAAAAAAAAAGGAAAGGGTGTAATAAAAAAAGGCCTATTTACATGTTAATATAACACTTGTTAGTGAACATAACTTGACAGGAATTTGGTTTTTCAATTAAGTAAGTGATCCAAAAGTTTATGGAACATTTACAGACAAACGTTTAATTTTTCTATAAAAAGTTTATAGCACAAATTGGATACAACCACTAATGTATCTCTGCTCATCTCAAAAGGCATATAGCGTGACGATATATTATTATTATTTTAAAAGATTATCTTGTATAACAAAACAATGTATTTTTTATATGCATGTAAAAATAATGAAAGTTAAATCAGAAGAATAACAAGATCAACAGCATCTTGCCACAAATCAATAGGATCCCGTCAAAGTAACCTCTGCCTCTGAGCGCCAGGTGCTACGCGGGAAGTTACCTCCTCCCGCGACCTCTTGCCCCCTCTCTTCTCACACGCATACACACACAGGCGAGTAGAGGAAGTGCCTCGTACACATACATCAACGACGTCGTACGCTGTGACGTAGAGATCACGTTTGTATGTGTGTTTCTGTAATTTATTAATGGCTTGCATTTGCGTATGCGCTGTTAGTTGCGCATGAAAAATGGTGGTTATAAATATAAATTGAGTGGACGTTAATTCAGAAATATCGAGCACAAAGCAAAGATATTACGACATGGTGAGGGCAAGCTGAAATCGGGGAAGTAATGAAAAAATCCACAGACGAAAGAGAATAATCGATATGCAGATCAGTGACTTCAAGAGACAGTGGACAAGTAGCTCGTGGAGCGGATGACCTATGAGGCAGGATAGTTCTCGAGCAGATATCACCAACTGGCAAGCGCAGTTAGGCACGTCTACCTACGAGGCAGACAAACGACCTAATCCAGATCACAGAACGATGCTGGATGCAAGCTGATTCCGAATGGTCGATCTGGGAAACATTAAGGGACTATAGGTCAATTTAAGAAAAGTACCTTCAATTTTAAGACGATTTTAAATATATAACAAAATATATCATCAGCAATTGCATACAAAATTAAACAGTGTTTAAAAGCGACATTAAATTTAAGGGACCATTTGAAATTTGGCGTAAATATAATGTCTATGCATCTATCATGCGGTATATACTAATATGAAATACGTTCGCCGCGAAAGTGATTAAGAACAGTATCTTTTTTATACGTATTTAAGCAATATTGGTTAGGCTATAGGTTCTATTGTATTTCAAAACCTTTAAGATTACGGCGCCCAGCAGGCATGGTCGAGGAGCTCATCGATAGATATCGATTTCTCCTTCATAGCTATTGATTTTTGGGCAGCATCCTATCTACCACTAGATACTAGAGTTTATTAAAAGGCCTATTAATGGTCACAAGTTGCTTTATTCTTATACTTATGAGTATAATATTAAGCCTAATGGATTTTATTAAAAACTTATTTCATTATAAAAATAAAACAAATGTATAAAAAATCACATTTCGCTTTTATTTATAAACGTAATTAATAAAATAAGAAAAGTTAAAAATAAATGACCGCAAATAAAATGACCACCTGTGTAAACGTATAGCAGTGACGTTAGATTCCACTCGCTAATTCTATTAATGCATTAATTGGCATTTAAAAATACCAAGCTGCATAAATATGAGATTACAATATTGTATGTTGCCAAAGACGAAAACTGTCCGTGAAGTGAACGGCGAACTCAGTTATGGAATGCTTTTAAAAAGCCTCTAATGTTGGCCACGTAGTATTTATTGTACGCGTTCACAATGAAAATTACCAACAGGTAGCGAAGGCTTGCTCTCTACGTCCTTCCGGCATCCGACCCGACTGCCGTTTATACTAAAATCAGTCTTAACTAAAGGTGATATGAATCAAACTCGAAAAAATATTATATTGTTAAAACTAACATGCTGACAATATTAAATATATCAACATGGCAAACGAGTTTAAGAGTACTCTGCAAACATTTAAGGTATAAAATTCATGCAGCTGGTTTTTATATAGGCTTTAAGTTGTAATGCAGGGTTAGCCACCATCCGGTGTAAGATGACACCGTGGGGAAGCGAATGCCATTTCGAGACCAGAATAAACCTTGGAAATCATAATATTAATATAATTAATTCATTTGAGTATCACATGCCTCTATCAAGAGGATACATGAAAATTTGTTCTAACATATGTTAGCTTAATTTAATTATTTGATATACACAGGCAGTTTGAATCAACTTTTTTTTAATAAACTCAAATTTAAATTTTAATTCTTTTTTTTCATGGTTAATAGGCGGATGCTTGACCTCAATCTAACCTGGTGGAAGGTGAAAATGAGTCCGACAATAAACCGCATCCATCTAACAAATGTCTATTCACTCTTCTCTTAAAGATTCCACTCCTTAGCTACTCGTATAATGAATTCAACGGTTGCCTGTGGTTTAATTTAGTTTGAATTATCTTCAAATAGCGCACGTAATACACAGAATTCTAATCCTTTAAACACGATGGATGGACTTTTGACGAATCTCAACAGAAGAAAACTTAAATATTGAACTAGAAGAGTTTTCAGAAATTCTCATTCATTGTGTAAGTATTACTTAAATGTACTTGCGTCAACTGTACTGCGCTACTTGTGACCGGATCTTAGGCTGAGATTTATAGACGCTACTTTAAGTTTGCTTAGACATTACTAAAACATCACAATTTATATTTCACAATGAATGTCGAAGGATTTGTAAGTCATCGATTTTGTTAACATGGACTTGCCTCTGCAAATACTATGGGTATACTCAAGTTCCTATTATGTTTTCGGTTTTTTTTTCAAAAGGAATTTATTTTTTGAAAATTTTGCTAAGTAAGGTCGAAATAGCGTCTATAAATATCTGCCTTAAAATCAACTCGAGTTAACAGTCACATTCAAACTCATAGGAGACTGTAGAGGGCGCCGTCGACGGACACATCGGATAAGAGAACAAACAAGTACATTAAACA
Source organism: Automeris io (assembly GCA_036320925.1). NCBI lineage: Eukaryota > Metazoa > Arthropoda > Insecta > Lepidoptera > Saturniidae > Automeris > Automeris io. The sequence goes on from JAUDJH010000018.1 coordinate 5,274,609, forward strand.
AATAAAAATTGTAAGCGCACATTAATACCAACTTGCTTGTGCAGACTAAATAATTAAAAAAACTTTTTTTAAACTGGCTCGACATAGTGACTACAGCGCTCCTGATGGTAAGTACAATATAGTCCAAAAACGACAGCAACAATTATAGGACGAAACTTGATTGATATTCTCTGTCGTCATGTCGGCCCACATATACCACTACGTAAGGTCTCTAGGTATGAGTCACGACTTGGTATATAAGGACGACGGGAGTCATTATAATGGTCCTTACACTTATGTGCTGTGGTCAAGACCCAGTTCGAAAAGTTAACCAGTTCCAAGTTCCACTTAGCTGCAGATAGACTAAAAGCTCTACAAATCCGCAAAGATTAATAAGTAAATATTTATTATTGTTGAAGATTTATTTGCTAATGGAAATAACGTTACACGTTTCTATCTACCCTTATTGATACCGGAGAGGCGCTAGACTTTAAAATATGTTAAGTCATTTCACAAAGTTGCCTAGGCAAATGTATTTTTTTTCCAACAATACGTTGATGGCTGGGATAGACCTTCACAACTAAACCGGACGAGAGAGCGAACATTGAGGTACTCAGCCGGTAAATTTATGGGTTAAGTGGCAACGCAAGGGCACCCCTGTGGGTACGACTTCAACTTGGATCGCCAGCCAAAATACGAAACCTAACGGTGATCTATTAGCGTTTAAGAAGCGACTACCTTGAGAAGAAACGCCGAAAGAAACTCTAGGCTGCGTCGGAGTGGAGGCAAATGTAGTATAAATAAATTTTATCACATGCGGAAAAGTATGACTATTGGGATAACTCCAGATCAATTGAAGTAATTTACTAATGTTAGTTCGTTGTTGAATTTTAGTCTAGTCAGAGTAGAGGACAATATTATAATTAAACTTGGAGGAATAACAAAATAATACGCATTAAGTTATAATATTGCTTATTTATGATATCAAGTTTTCAATTACATCAACATGAAAATGTAATAACCATAATTCCAATCTGTGTAAGTATTATGAAGCCTCTATGAAACTTTATTAAAGAAAAATTACACGCAACCGTATCTATGATATAAATCGTCCTGTATTAATTAAATATAATGGTTCACCAATTCGTTTCGTTTTCCCAACAGCCACCGATCGAGAACAGGTTCTTCCTCCACCCATTAATTTATATTGCCCAAATTAAATTAACATGGGATCCGAACATTATCTAACTTATATTTAACTTATCTGCTTAAGTTGAGATAAGCTTCTTTTATATCGGTACACATGTAATCTATTCCTACACAAACTCTTATCTGAGCTTGTTCGTACTGTTATATCTACGGCAATAAACTTAAATGCCTTAATGGCACATAACTCAACCCTTTGCTGATCCCACACATTGATTTATATTACGCGCTCCCTTAGAACTGTGTGAATCAGGTATTTATTATGTACGATTCAAGCCTCATTGTGCCTTCGCTCACCGCCGTGTTCTAGACTAAAAAAAATCAACAGTAAATGTCGAACGGAACCATAAAATGTTGAGTAAAAGGCATCGAAAGAAGGCAGCGAATTTTGAACCAAACCAGTTTAATGAGGGTCGAATTTAAATACGAAAATAAAGCGGTTCCCACGGCGTCCGTCGCGGGAACGGAAGCCTCTGCGATGTCGCGGCAACATGGCGCGACTGTTTGTGTCGCGCGATCATCGCTCGACGCATCGATTGACGCAGTCGCGGTCGCCGGCTAGCGGATCCACCGACCGCGGCCCAACCTACTCTTCAAGTCTACATTCAACACATAAGAAAACTAACTTGAATGAAACGATCGACCGCGTGTGAGATCTGATACGCCAATGATTATTAATGAATATCAGATTTCACGAGTTTTGGTGCAAGATATTTCATATCCTGTGCTGATTACGCGATCTCGTAACTTGTTTTTATTTCAACGACACTAAGATGTTGAGATAAAAATTGGCAGCACCGTTAAGTAAGATGAAATACTGAAATGTCTATAGATATAATAATTGTCTCATATGATATGGGAGACTTAAATTAATTTACGTTTTCCGTTAATAAAATCTATGCGATTTCCTGTAAAGCTCTTTCCGTTGGTAAATGTCATTAGAAGTATGAACGCGGGTTTAAGCGAGTAGAAGATATTTAAATTAAATAAAAATGATATAAGTCAAGATTTGGGTTCGACAATAAATAAATAATGATATATAAAACAAACAATATATGTATATTTTCCTCAAAATACAATAAAAACAATGTCAGGTTTATCAGTGACATCTGTGGTTAATCCACAATAAAGATTATGATATGAAATCTTGTTCTAAACTATAATTACTGCTGTGCTTCGAAAGGTTTTCGTCGTAGCAGTGAGATACAATGTAATGTTTCGCAACATTTACAACTTACAGATGAGGATTTATTTGCGAAGTGACTAAATGAGATCTACAAAAAGTTTTTACCATATGACCCCTTCAGAGAATTCTCGCATAAGTTAATTTACTTTTCAAAATATAGAAGTTGTAAACACGCAAGCCAAGGTCCAATGGAGTCTGTTCGAGCTTGCTTTCGATAATGTCAACAAGGCCTTTGTCAAAGAAACTTGTTCCAACACCATTATTTGTAAACCTTTATGATATTTAATCTATTTTTATATTTTCTTTCACGTCTTTAAAATGCCGCGTTAACTTTACATATCGAATGAGAATAGTATAAAAACTTGGCTGAATAGTAAATATTACAATGTCATGAAAAAAAAAAACTGAAATATATTGAATTATATATTGAAAATAAAAGTTTAATTGATATTGCAAAATAATGAATTGTACTCTTATCTACATATGTAAAATATAAATGTGATTTTTGAATTTATTTTACAACAGAAGCTAAATATTTATTAGAGATGGAATTGCTTACTTTCGATATAAACAGCATGTTATCATTAAAATATTGTATCATTCATAATGTTTGCTAAGACTAAACCAGTTTCGGTATGTATACCTAATGAATTATATGCGAATTTATCTATGATATGTAATTTAAATTAATTGGCCACTACAATATACTATTATTTAATTCTATTTCATAAAACAAAGTTCCCATTATGTCTTCATCATACTTATACAAAACATTGCATAAATTATTACAATGTCGTAAGGCTCGATTCATTAAGTAAACTTGAATGATACATTCATTGAGATCTTGGGTGCAGACTGTTTACTTTCCATACATCTAATCTATGAATGACTTTGTACTGTCTCTTTCTATATCGTTTAATTCTAAGTTTGCCATCTCGTTTTGATCGCTGTTAATTTGTTTGAACATGATATTATATTGACATATATCTGGTCATGAAAATTGATTGTTTTATTATTTAAAAGAAAATGAGAAATTCTAGTTAAAGAATAACGAATTTTATCTATTGGTATTTCTTTTTTTTTTAAACAATGTTTTGTAATTTCTATTTTGATAACATTGCTTATTTTACTTTATTATATTAATACGTTACACGATAAGTTACTTATAATATGTTTTACTATCACACTATGTTGCTGTATTATATAGGGCTTCCTAATAAACTCCGACCGCGTAATGTCCATTTCGTAGAAAAAGATTACATCTATAGCATTCATTAAAAATGTATTATAACCATAGATGGGCGTAATCATGATTACTTTTAATCAGATTAATAATCAGATTACAAGTAATCACGACGAATGTAATCATGATTACTTGTAATCTGATTACTTTTAATCATGATTACATGAGTAATCATTAATCTTGATTACAGTAATCATTCAATTAATCATGATTATTTTAATGATTACTTTTGAGTTCTGGCTGAGAGAGAGACCGATTTAAATACTCGTTTATTTAATTTTCAAGTTATTTTATTTCGAATTATATATTACCCCAAACTTCCGTCTAATAGTGGGGTGGTGTCCAGCGAAGAGTGAGGGGTGGCGTCCATCGGAGAGAGGGGGATGGCGTCCAGCAGAGAGTGGGGGGTGGTGTCCAGCGGAGAGTGGGGGTGTCCAGGGGAGAGTGGGGGGTAGCTTCCAGCGGAGAGTAGCGGGTAATGTCCAGTGGAGAGTGGGGGTGGCGTCTAGCTGAGAGTGGGGGGTGGCGTCCAACGGATTTGGGGGGATCCAGCGGAGAATGGGGGGGGTTGCGTCCAGCAGAAAGTGGGGTGTGGCGTCTATCAGAGAGGGGGGTGGCGTCCAGCGGAGAGTGGGGGGTGGCGTTCAGCGGAGGGTGGGGTGGTGTCGTCGTGTATGTGCTCACACGCTGCCCCAATGAGAGGTATTGTTTGGGTAGTTTTACGACCCTCTCCCAGGGAGGAGGCCTGTCTAAGACCAATCGCTCGCCGGGCCCCTAGGAAGTGTCTGGATTCCCAGGCCGGGCGAAGGCGAACATTAGGCAGTGCTGGCACCCGGTGGTTTTAGCCGGTGCAAGTCCGCCCCCGAATATCCGTCTCGTCGAGCGAATCATAATCATTATAAGGGTATTTGCAGTTGTGTACTGTGGTCACGAGTCACGACATTGTTCGGCCAATAAACCTACCAACTCATAGTAACTCGCTTCGACCTGATTACGTTCAGGACCATTTTTTGTGCTTTCAGCCTTTTGAGTTGGTAGGTTAATTGCCGGAATTGGGTCGTGACCATAGTACAAAAGTGAAAAAACTGGCATAGTGACTTGCTTCGACCTGACTACTTTCAGGATCAGTTCGTGCTCGGTGGCCATTAAGTAAATCCAACGAAATCTAGCTGATCATAGATGCTTTTACTATTGTTCTGAGTCATTCCTGCACTATTAGAAGTGATTATCAAAGTACCGTCCATATTTTACTGAAATACCGACTCCTACCCGATAATCCACGCCCGCCTTGGAGATGGAGAATACTTCTGATAATGGCCAAAGACTTTGTGTGCAATCCTTTAAGTTAAAGTTAAATTTTTAAAACAGAAAAATGAAATTACTATTTTTTACTTTTATTACTCATTAAACAATATATATATATATTTTGGTAAACCAAAAAAATATATATATATGTATTTTGGTAAACCAAAAAGCGCTTTTAGTGAGATAAAAATGGCGCGTGCCCGTATGTCGATTTGCTTCTTTTTTTCTGATTACTATATTCTTTAGTCTTTAAGAATATGGAAATCAAACGCGAAAAAATAAAATTAAGCGAATTGAGAAAAAAAAACTATGTATGTGTCCTGCTGATTTATTGTAAGTATCAAAGTTATTAGGTAGAACGACAGTTATCCGGAAAAAAATCAGATCTATATCTCAATTTTAATTATGAGTTAAAATTCAAAATACGATACGAACGTGTGCGGCGCGGCGGCTTGGTTTACATCAAAGACGAAAACGAGTCAGTAGAGAGAGACGGATGACCAAGAAAGGTGATGTTGCGCTCTGCGCTATAGAAGCTTGTGTAAATTTGAGAAAATAATGTCTTATTCTGATCAATTAAAATTTTGCGCTATCTTGCTCTCTCTATCTCCATCCCGAAGGCGGGCGTGGATTATCGAGTTGGAGACGGTATTTCAGTAAAATATGGGCAGTAATTTGATAATCAGTTCTAATAATCCAGGAATCACTCAGAACAATGGTAAAAGCATCAATGATTAAATAGATTTCGTTGGATTTACTTAATGTCCACCGAGCACGAACTGATCCTGAAAGTAGTCAGGTCGAAGCGAGTCACTATGCTGGTCTTTGCACTATTGTACTGCGGTCATGACCCAGTTCGGGTAATCGCCCTAACACCTAACTATGTGGTGGTACTCAGTTCGCCAGTTTAGCTAGTAGTAGTCGTATACTATAAATAAAAAAAGGCGAGCGCCGCTCTGCTGTCGGCAGCACATTTTAGGTATCAAACAGAAAAGTAATCATAAAAGTAATCATGATTAATTGTAATCCGATTAAAGATTAATAATCCTTAATCACCGAAAAATGATTACTTTTTTTGATTAATTTCGTTAATCATTAATCATGATTAATGATTACAAAATTTAATCGTAATCGTTAATCATTAATCTGATTACATTTTGCCCATCTCTGATTATAACTATATCAAATGTAGTAAAATTATCAAAGAATATTATTGTACTTTTTAGAATATGTAAGCCTATTCTTAAAATTTAAGAAAATAAGGAAAATAAACTGACGTGGTTGGTTTTTCTACAATTGTGCTGTTTAACGATTGGTAATGTTTGCAAAGACGAGAGAGGATTGTCACAGAGTTGTACAAAAGCAACAAAATAATGAAGCTTGATGACTCAATGTCCACATTATTCGTTTTTCGTGTACCTATGAGCATTTTGTTTTGTACAAGAAACTTGTTGTTCAACATTATCACTGTGCATAATATGGGTAATGAGGGATACATTTAAAAAATAATTTAGAAATTCCTTTTTCACTTTAAAACATGCTTTCATTTACTCCTATCCCTTTAATGCATACTTAGTGCATTTTTTATGAATTTTTGATAATTATTACCTACGCTATGAATGTAGCTAGTGTAAAAATCTTAAATTTATAACTCCAGCTATAACTCCTGTATATTGGCGAATATCTGTACAGATATAACATTTATAATTCTACGTATAATATTATTATCATTTAAAAATAAAATCGCACTAAAATTATGTATAAAAGTCACTTTCAACTTAAACCCATGTTAGAAATACTCCACAAAATACTGCATACTTAGAAAATGTATTGCCTCACCTATATTGTTTATAACTTCTTTTTTAATGAATTTTCGTAAGTTTTTATTAATTGTTTTTAATAACAGGATATTATCCAAAATCAATAGAAATAAAAAGTGACTATAATCATTTATTTTTATGATAGATCTAGGGGCAAAATAGGTCTAAAAACGACTATTTTGTCTGCTTGTCTGCTGCTTAATTGTAAATTATTGACACAGAAAATTTAAAAAATGCGTTTACACTCAGCTTAAAAAGTTTTTAGCAACAATACCTGCGATGCAACATTAAATATATATTTGCCACACCCTACTTCCACGTAGGTATGAGGGCTCTTTCAAAATCACTTTTTTAATACATTAAACAACGTAATTGGCTTCGCGTCAAATGTTTACAAAATATATTCTTATTTCAAATCGTAATCTTACTTAGTTTAAAAATTATAAGCCTCTGGCAGACGGACGGACAGGCAGACGAACAAAGTGCTAAACCCTCTAACCGGACTCAGAAATCTCGCTTCGCTCCGTCAACTATAATATTAAAATATATTTCTGCTTTACTAGGTTCGGCTGTCCCTATCTAATATCGATTTCAAACTATTTTCGTATAAATAAACATAAAATGACTTCATGGGTTACCGGTTATATTTTCTCATTAACAAATTTCAATATCAATTACTTAATTAACAAACTAAAGAACTTATTGGCTCTACATAAACATATCGAGGAGTATTTAATGAAATATTTTTCATTACCATAAAAATCTTTTCACTGGCCCAACTATCACTTAATTAAAGAATGCATCCCGTTTATTTATCTAAACGCTACGTAGTCCAGTAACATTTACCTGTAAGACGATATGTCCTATTAGAGATGCTATCCGCGTTATTTAAATAATCGTAAACGTCTTGGAATTGATGATTATTTCGAGCTATTTATGTGCATATCCAATATAAAAACACCGAATCTAGAGTATTAACGGTAGTAATTGGTAGTAGCTTAAACTCCAGTTTAGACTTAAAAATCAGTAAATAGACATTTTTGATGAAGTTATCGATGGAACGAAGAATTGATAAGATCTCAGGGTAGAGATAACATCACTAAACTCGGCTCTTAGTACACCTGAGTGATCCATAAAATTGGTTATTAATTAGTGTGACATTCTCAAAAACAGGATTTTTATGTGTAATAAAATTGAAAATTATATTTTATTTCAGTCAATATACGTTATTTTAATTATTTCATGTTATAATAATGTCAAAAGACTATTGTCACTTGTAAAACAAAACAAATATATTTTTTATATGTTTTTCGTTTTCATACGTTTTTTTCTGTTAACACTAGATGTTTTTTTTCCGCTCGTACTTCAGTTTGGGGTCAAACTTGGTTTTATTGGGTGTAGATATGCACTTATGCATTGATTATAGCCAAATATGCATTATTAATGTCTTAAAATAGGCCATTTTTACGTTTAGCCAATTAATTAAATTGTAATAAATTGATTAGTAATTTTTAAACACCCTAATTTGTTTTATCTCCTCTTTACTTTTCAACTAAACAATAAAAACTTATATGGGAATTTAGTGTTGTAAATTTTGATTTTAAATATAGGATCGACAGGTTGATGACCTCGTTGAATATTAATTATACTTTTTGTAGCTATCCATATAAATAGGAATAATAATCAGATCGCTGTGATTTTTTATTGCCAGCCGACCGATCATCTGTGTCAGTTTTAGGCCGCAATGATTACCATATGCTTTTCGTTTAAATTTGATCGTTATTCTTTTCTAATCAAACCTTGGCTTCGGGCATGAATCGCGGTCAACCGGTCTTCGGCGACGCGTCGTCGTTGCAACATTTATCTATATGTTTCTCTGTCGGCATCATAAGCGCCGTCGTGAGAAAACACACTCGCCAGACTAAGCTGTTCTCTATTTATTTAACGAGTACACCTTCCACATTCATTATTATGAACGATTACGGACGTTGACGCAGATCGACTTTGTTTGGTGTATGTCGATTTCGGTTTTCGGCGCACCCATAAAACAACGTGTAAAAACTCTCATTTGTGATAAATGTGAGACGATGCGGTCTCCGTCGAATAAATTAGAATGACCGAATTTAGCATTTGTCGCGTGAGAAACAACATAACGAACGATACAGAAACGTGAAAGTTTAACTAGAGCTTTATTTTAAAATCTCGTTGTCGATCGCGTCAGTGCGGTTAATGCGAGTCAATAAATGTTGTACTCGATCAATACCTCGTTATCGTGCGAACCAAATCAGTTATGAATAAAAAATCATTTAAAGGAGCGATGTGGGCTGAACTGTGTAATTTAGTAAAGCTATTCATATAATTAGCTAAGAGATGAGTGGATAAAAACCACAGGACGTGTACACACGTGCACCGTCCTGATTGGCAATAAAATCTCTGAAGCAATGCTGGCGATGCCCATCTATCGACCGAGACCACTGCCAGCAAATTGGCAGCGCAATAAACGTTTTTCCTTACGAAATTGCAGATGAGAATTATCGCCAAGAAAGCTTGGAATACGAATTCTTCAGAATATTAAACGTACCCAGTCTCTTTATTTTCAAAGATATCGTCAGACAGATGAATTCTTCTTATTATTGGCACGATATAAATTATTTTGATTTTTTATGGCGTAACATTTGGCTCTGTGAAGATTACATGAAATAATATTAATAAAGATAATATTTATGAATTAAACATTACAAATTCATCTTTAACACACGAATTAATTTAATGTTCCTGTTAGTTTTTGTGTATTAGAAATCAATCAATTTATAATTCGTTTTTATGGACATATTGTTTGTCACAGCGTCTGTTTCTATGATGAAATAAAAATTAAAACTAAAGGAAATCTTACACCTTAAATATATGAATTGTCTGTGTGGGTGTTTAGGTGTCAGTCAACTGTTGTAAAATTGTAAATGTGCAAGTGAAACGTTAAAAAATATTACTCTAGTATGTTCTTCAACTACCTGTCTAACTATAGCATTGGACAAGCAATGGTATATTTTCGACATAAACACAAGAGGTTACAAGAGGCACACACGTTAGGGCTCCAAAGAGAAACCTAACAATTTGTGCAGTATCAAGCACGACCGCTTCTTGCATATATGCCTTTAGTATCTTATTATTTAAGACGAATTTATTGTCATAATATACAGTTACTTCGTTTATTAGTTGTTTGGAGCTCTGTGTAAAAAAACTTGATGGTGGAGAGCATCTCCATACGACACGAGAATCTCGCCTTCCGCTAATTATTTACGATATATATTGCGTAACGGTGAAACACCGGGATGGAGACAGGAAAAAAATGTGCTCCACAGGATGCACGCAGTCACCGCTTGAGACAATATCACTCCACATCCAACTGTAATACTCTTACATAAGGTTTAAATTTCTTAAGCAATAAGAAAAGCTTGGTCACTATTAGAATATATTTATTCATATTTCGAACGATCTCGATAAAGCAGAAATGGCCTCCGATCAAGGAAACGGTAAAAGAGATTTGCACTTTAAATCCTCGCTGATAGGTTTTACTTTTCCTCGAAAAGCTATTTCAAGCTCCGGTCTGTTTATACTGGCGTCGTAATTAAAGATACCATAGCAGGAATCAGGAAGAGTGTCGTACTATCTCAACAGTTAGCCGGAAGTCGCTCGATCTGTGAGTTCATTCATAAATGAGAGACTGGTTGCGACAATGTGGCATGACAGGTTGACTTATCGGCCAATATTACTTTTTACTTGTACGGCTATTCGACTGGAACATAATACTGCAAAAAAATAATCGCTAGTAATATAGAGAAGTTATCCAAGTTGACTGCGGTACAGATATGGAATAATTCCTCAGTGAATTTATTTAACATATTACAGAGCGCTCCGTTATCTTTCATTTATTATTTGAATCTCATTTTGTTATACGTGTGACCTCAATCACAGCTGATGATAACATCGTAATAAAAAATATTCCCGCTGTTATGTTGCTTTCTCCGTTTTCAGGTTATTAAAAATATTGATATATGTATATATCAATATTTATATATATATATATATAAATATATAATATATAATGTTATTAGACCTTCATAATAAATTATGAAGAATCAGATAAATACGACAGGTTTCTGTGACGTTTTCTTTTATAAGTATTAGTAAAACTTTTAACAGGATTTAAGTTTATATATTGTAATCAGCATCGTCAATTTGATAATTTATTACTCGTATACTACCTCGTTAAAATTATTACACTATACCTGATGCACAGTGCAGTCCAAAAGACAAACTGCAACTATTAAGAAACAGAATAATGTTCATCGTTAGTAGCCATAATCATCCTGTTTTAAAAAGACGCCTCAAACTTCTTTTACGGGATCTAATATCATAAGGTTCGTTAATCTTTCCCGTGCTTAGCTTTTCGGATATTTAGCTTTAGTTTTTTTTACCTCATGCTCCAAACTCCTTATAATAGAAAAAAATAATAATACAACTTACGGCACCATCTTTTTATTTTAGTTTATCATCACTCAATCTGCTAGCCCTTAACCATTTCATGATATTAAATATCAAAAGCAAGCGTGTGAAATTGCTAGAAAAACAATTATTACAATCAAATTTCGTTTTAAATTAATTAATTGGGTAATTGATTTAAAATGTTTTTAAAACTTGTACGCTGAATAAAAACGTGCTTAAGAAGTCAGCAAAATGGATCATCGTGCCGATACCTGTTCTGGCGATTTCACTAAACGACTAAAACAATTAACAACACATTAACAACGCTCATTACTTTTTAAGATAATTATAATATTACTGATAAAGTTAAAATAGTATATTTTCCTTTTACCATTGTACAAATTTTTGGAGTTGTTATCAATGTCAAACCATGAAGCGTGTAGAATTCAAAATCTGCTAGTAAAAAAGTGTAAATCGCGACCTATGAAAAAAAAGAAACTTAAAACAACTTTATTTTTTTGATATTTTGTAATATTTTAAAAACTTTTACTCTTATGATTTATTTTCTTCGGGGTTGGAAATCGTTACAGCACTATTCACAAAACCGATTTCTTAAATACTCTAGATTTCAATTCATGTCTTTAATACCTTAATTTAAGTGGAATATAGAGGCAAATGCCGTATTCAACTACTATTCAGAGGTGTTTATAAACACAAATCCCTGTGAGAGGTTACAAAAAAAAGCTCGGAAATTCGGGACTACTTGGGTTTAAACTTAGTGATTGTCATAATAAGCCTCGAATGTGACACTTGCTAGGTTCTACCAAAATGGAAATGGTCAAAGTGGCTTACAAGTTTTAAAATTGTTTTTAGATAATACATATTACGTGGTACATAGGTTTAAAGTTATTAACATCTGTTCGTTGCCAAGGCTATATATTAAAGGCTAGTATTTTTAGTATTTGACAGGATTTATTTGGAAACATAGATGGGCAAAATTTAATCAGATTAATAAAAATGATTACGATTACATTTAAAGTTTTTTACCATTAATATGACAGCATATTGCTCATCTGTTTTAAATACTACAGAATCCTAGATTACATACATATTTATGATGTCTTAATGTTTTAAATACATTTAATCATGATTACAGAGCAACAAAATTAAAATTACGACTACATTTTGTAATCGTTAATCATTAATCAGATTACATTTTGCCCATCTCTGTTTGTAAAGTTATGATTATGTGAAAAGATGAATTTTTCCCTTATCGGGCTTAGAATTGAACCTTCTGTGAATTAAACTATTTAATAATTTTGCCAATTTTCTTTAAGAAAAATTATTTGATGCAATGATTTGTTTTAATCTATAATATTTGATAAAATATTCAATTTGCAGCATTGTTACTATAAAAGAAAGATCAAAAGAGTTGCCAACGTTTCTTATTCTAGTATAATCGTAAATACTTTGACCTATTAAAGGTAATTATTCTGCAGATGTATCACGCTCAACTTCCTCGATTGTAAACTAAGAAACTAATTTTTTATTGAAAAGTTTACGACGCAAATATAAGAGTAGAAGTTAAATATTATTATCATCAAAGGAAAAAGATAGGCAACAATTAGCGCGGCGGTGCCCCAGACGCTGGGGCGTCGTGTACACTATACAGGGCAAAGGGCGAGACTTTGATTGCTTTAATCGAGTTAACGCAGGGAACAACCAAACAAAAAGAGCAGGACAATTAACGCGCGCGTAGGCGCACCATGTTTCCGCTGGTTCGCTTCCACTCAAGAATTCAATTACAATGATTAATTTGATAGCAAGGAGTCGTGTGCATGTGCATAAAGGGCTATTCTAAGGAAGCTCCTAAGCTTTATAGATGTTTTAATGTGCCATCTTGTATTTAGGAGTCTTCATTCTTTTTAATACGTGATGAAGGATTACTGGTAACCTTCGCGTGATCTATATGCTGATTCAAGAATCCATTGCTAGTCGTCATTGTTTGTTTTAGTTATATAGGAAACTAGATGCTTACGAGTTGATCCCATAACGCGACTGGCGGAAACACGTCACTTTGACGGAGTTTTCACTCATATACCTATGATCATGATCCAGTCGGGTAAAGATGGCCTACCATCTCAAAAATTATGTTGTTAAGCTTATGTACCCTTTTTTTTAATTCTTTATTTATAAGGACTTTTGCCATTTTGGCATATCAGTCCCATTGTGCCCAATACGGTGAAATACACCTCAGTTCTTAGAGAGTCGCTGATGAGTCAGTGCTACCATATCCACCAACAATTTCAAGATCCTCTGTCGGATCACATAGGATGCCGTGAAAGGCACCTATATCAAAAAAGCTGACTCTACATTTGGTTTATGTACCCTAGATACAGCTATTTAGCCAGATTAAACGTCAAGACCCGCATGTTTAGAAAATGAACCTAATACTTTCACAACGCACCATTGGTGTAATAAGTTCTCAGTGGCGTGTTCGGAGGCCACTTTTTGAAATTTAATTTACTGCATCCGCATTAAGTAAGCGACTATCGTTAGTACAGAATGTAATAAAATTCATCGTAATTACATATTATACATTCTTAGTTCAGAAATTTTCCTGTGGAATTGTTAATTATTGGATATTAAAAAGGGTTAATCATAGGAAATTAACATTAAAAGTTATTTATAACATAACATAGATTTAATTGAACTTTTTTTATGAACTGACGAGATGTGAATAAAAAATTATTAAGATAATCTCTCAGTTCATTGGATACAGAGTTATAGACTATTAAAATTTGCTGGTCATTACTTCAATAACCTCGCAGCCGCGACAGGAAGTCAGTGCCGGACGCGCGTATCTAGCTACCGTATCTATCTCATTCTCTTCACAGCTTTGTCACGATCTACCCTCCCGCTCTCGCAGCTCCCGTCTCTTTTTGACAATGTGTAATACAAGTTATGAGTTATGCTCTCTTGGATACCAGTAACCAGTACCAATGCACTCCCGTGTTGCGCAATGGGCCGGTCAGAATCTACTTTGTAATCAACTGTTTCACATTGTACCTCATCAAACGTAACCGGACTGATTTTTTTAAATTTGTTTTTTATTTGGGGCTTTTATTCCACTGAACATATCTGCCCCATTGTGCCCTAACCTGCGTCCTTACATCCTAGGGTAGTCGCCGATGAGCAAGCGTCACTATCTGGTACAGCATTCACTGGACAAAGGATCCGCCAAAATGCCGTGCCATGCTCCAATAATTTGTCAGTTAATTTTCAACTTGTTCATCAGCTACTTCCTTCGTGTTTCGTTCCGGGTACACTCCATCAGCAAGTGATACATATCTTCAGTCTTTCCATACTTGTCACAATTGGGTTACTCGGCTTTCTTCATGAGATATGCAAAACTTGCCGCTGGATAATGCTCGGAACGGAACCTTAAGCATAGTTTTATATCTTTTCTGCAATAAACTCGACGGACTATAAGTTAACCGTTGAATCTCCTTTCATTTTAATAAACCGTTCCCTGTCATAGTAGTTTAATTACATTTTTATAACATCTAAAATAAAAATATGTCATCATAGACATTGGACGTGTTACGGTGGCAGCAAACCAGAAGCTGATCTGGGCCCAACAGCGGCGAGAAATCATCTTTACGTCCGGCCATTCTGCCAGTTGCAGGGTTTTAATTATTAATGGAACCGGCCGCGCCGCGGGAAAGCCGCACTACGGCCGGCTCTGCTTCCGCTAGCAGCGCAGAGCTTCATTCATAAAATTACCTATACAACTATAACGATATAAGTCGTATAATTTCTCAGTCAAATACACACCTTAATGGTAACATTATAAAGTTTATTTCGTAACATGTACAAAAATACAAGTTGCTTATACAAATAAAGTAGTTAGCGCTCTGAAATAGATATCGAAAAAAGTCGTAACTCAACGCAGACACACAGGAAAGTGGTTTTAACATGGCTAGCAGAAAGTTGTTGTCCGTTTGAGGAAACGCTTCTAATTATGCCTTACAAGGTGTTTAAGTTGTCGGTTGATTTACTCGCTTCTCGTGAATGGGATGCGTTCTGTGGCCGGTGAGGTGCGAAGATCTAGTAATCGGTGAATGAAGTAACCACTGTCTCTCGGTGTGCTATGAAATGTTATTTGCTCGGTGACCAGCGGAACATGCATTACATTCCATGTTTCTTAATAATTGATAAACATGTTTCTACACTTCCTTTAAAATACTATTTAACTGTATCTTATGTCTTTTTTTGAGCGAGAATAATTAGCTTAAACGTGTCTCAATAATTAAGCAAAAAGTTATACGACAGTGTTTCCTGTACATGGGAAAGAATTATGATTTAATGTTATTTTCTCATGTAGGCACTTCAAAGATTAACCAATTAAACACACTTAGATAAATAAGCTGCACAAAATTTGCCGGTGCCTTGTCAAGTCAGTTGGCACTAACCGCAAGCATTCGACAGGCGGTACTGTATCCGAATTTCCTGGAAGTAATCGATGACCTTCTTCAATTTCAAGTGTAGTTAACAAAAACTTATGGGTACCACACTGTCTGCGTGGCAGCCACAAAAGAGCGCAACTTTTTTTAATTACCTTAGAAATGCGACGATGGCCTCTCAAAATCGACCCTCTGCTGATAACCACGGTTACTCACTGCGGCTCAGTTTTTTTTTACTCTAATGAGCAAATTTTTTTCGCCTTACCTGTCTCGCATTGCTTGTATTCACCGGATGTAGTCGGAACTTCTCATGAATAGCGTTAGTAAAGAAGCACATTCAGTATTATATACGAGCGATTTGTCCTCGACATTTGATATACAATTGTCAAGTTTGGGTGCAATCATTGTATTATGTTACACGCGCATCATAGAAAAACTTTGGAAGTACTTGACCTATTATTATTACAAACTTTTGTCCAATGAAAATTATTATTGTATAATTGTGTGAATTTGTGTTATACGCTTAACCTTGTAAAACGTTTTTTGTTATCTATTTTTCTATATTTCTTATTTCGATTTTTTAAGTTAGATTTAGGTTTGAAATAATGGATTTCCTTGGCTTGGTAAGATACTGATTTTCCTAACACATCTGATAAAACTAAATTCTAAGACAAAAATTTAAGATAGAAGAAAACGAGCTAATGAGAATTATAGTTTTGAGCTGTTTGCGTTCTCTAATTGTACAAAATAGCTACATATGTAACTGTAAATAAGATATTAAAAATTATTTAATTGACCTTAATACTAGAGAAGCTTTTCCAACTGGCGCTATCTTATATTGAAGTATTGATACATGTAAAAAATACAGCCACTTTTAATAATTTCTCTTCGAATATTAAAACGTTATTCAACCTACTAAAATATCACACACGTGTCTAATTGGTTGCTTATTTACAGAATTGAAAATAATATCATGTCAAATTATCGAAATATCTCAAGACGTGAGTTTTAACAAATCAACACATTATGTTTTTTGAATATATTGCAGTCGAGACAGAGATGCTTCCAGTTTTCAAGAAATGATCAATCATAAAGCGCGAGGTGATTTTTCACGAGGACGTACCCGCAACGTTCTGTTTTCCCAAAACAAAATGAAGCCGAATTTAAATATAGTTTGAAACGGCGAAAATAACTGAAGTGATGAAACAAAGTTGCTCTCACCTGTTTGCCTGGACTCGGCAATTCGTCTCTTTTCTCTAAGAAATAATTTACGACGTTTATTTTACGAGTAATGGTAAGTTCAACTTATTTGTGCTGTTATTTCCAACAAAATTATCTGCAGATTATATAATATATTTCAATTTAAAGTATTCCGTGGGTGTGGTGGCCTAGTGGATAAGCGACCGGTATCCAAGCCTTGTAACGTGAATGGTCATTGGGTCGTATCCTGGCACGTGCCTCTGGACGTATCTGGATTAAGTACGGAATTCGGCACTACATGCCCACCGGTGAAGGATAAAATTGTTGAAGAAACCCACATGGCATCTAATAGAAATGTCTGCGCTACTGATCACGTTTTGGCACAACATATAAGCGCAAAATGGATACAGCCATTGTACGTATGTGATGTATCTTTGCTCACCCCGAATGGGACATGGCGTGACGATATATTATTATTATTGTTGAAAGCAAATAGTTCGGTTATAACTATATCGTTATTATGAGGTAGCTAAGTCGGGATTATGCCAAGTGGGCGCGGTGCGGGGTCTAAGGAGAATTCATTGCAGGAGCCACAGTCCCATTAATGAGCAGAAGTAGTCACCTTGGGGGTTTTTAGCCAAAAAAAGAACGGCGGTGATGGTCCTATGACGATTTTCCGTAAGTAAAAAAAGGTAAAGGTAACTATAGACTATTTTATTGTATTATATACACGATTGTCTTGGCAAATCAACTATATGAAAACAATCGAATGGCTTGACGGGAAACTGTTTAATGTTTCATTCTTCCTATACATATTACTTAAGTGCTCAGTTGTTATATTAATCTGATTGAGATCAGGCGGTACTTTTTTCCTCAGTTATTAGGTAGGTGAGTGCGCGGGTCCAGTGAATGAACGCAAGACCGGTTCCGCCGTTCTAATGTAATGCGAGTTCACAAACAGAACATTATGTTAGAATCTTCAAACTACATTTTGTATGAGACGTCTTTGATGATTACTTTAATGAATTCTTGTTGAGCCTTTCTATATTGAACTTTTATTTTATGCTTTTGTGGATTTCAATAGTGGATATAACCACTAATGTATTTTTGTTTTAATGTTGCTAGTAATTATATTCTGATACATATTATCATGCTGTTTCACTTTCACGATAAGAAGTGATTCATTTATTTTAATGCACATGATAATAGGTGCCTTCTAATAGACCAAGTTGCAAGCCATAGTTTATTTTAAATCTATACTAATATTATAAAAAGATAATGTTTGTTTGTAACGTTGGCAGGAGATCATATTCGAAACCAACCATTTTAATTAGTTATTTTTTACTATTATTTATAAGGGAACTTCATGGTTGACACAGATTTTATCCCGTTCTCATGCGAAGGGGAAATTTCACGGGAGTGGAGCCGCGCGCAGAGGCTAGAATGAATATAAAATTGGCTAAGTGCTTGTCGTAACACACTTTGTTAAGAGTTCAATAGTAATGAGAAAATTTTTAGAAGTATATTTTTTTCCTGCGTGATTTTTTGTTACGATTAAACGAATTTAAAACCTTTTTGGAATATATATGAAAACTCTATCACAAGTATTTGGAAAAAATCTATACTTGAAATGTATGGGGAAGTATCTACCCTTATAAAATTTTAATATCTATTTTTTCAATAGCAGAAACTTAGAAAATGGATCGGCCTACGCAGAGACTTGCAGTTCGAATAATTACAATTACATCTGTGCAAGCTATCAACTGCACATTAATCATGCATTTCAGACAGAGCCTTGGCCCATAGGCCACGTTTCCTTCCGAGCGGATACATCTATCCACCACTATATCCTTCCGTTTCTGATACATCATATTTCGCAATCTGTTCAAAAGAAATACACGCAAATTAGTCCTCTAATGTGGGCGATTTAGATTCAGCCATCGTCACGTCATTTATAGTTATTTCACTAAAGTTTTTATATTTACATAATTTATATGTTTGCTTTTTATTACTGGGTAAAACAAAAGTTCTAGAATAGTAATAATTTACTATGAGTTTAAGTGTTTTGCGGTCCAGTGTTAATTTGTTATCTTTATAAATTATACAAAGTACACTATTATAAACCTATTACATTGGCTATATTTATTTACGTACTAAATTTAAGCTAAAATATAGACAATACTATTTGTATGCCCTTACCTTGTCATTTTACTACACTATTCTGCGTTTTTTCGTTTACTCAGTGATAACAATGTTAAATAGTTCAATTTCACGTTACCTGAAACAAAAATAAATAGATTTAAAACAAATGCACTTCTGTGTATTTCTTAAATAATATTCTTATATGAATTAGGTAATAGTAAAATAGCGTTTTTCACGGTGGCGAGACAAAGTGAGTACGCAGTAACTTATGGTAAGTATAATGTAGTCGTTATCTTCGTGCCAGTCTGGATATACCACAACAGAAGATGTTTAGTATATAACTGAATTACGAGCTGAACCCGAAACCCGACTAAAGGAAGCGAGTCACTACAATGGACTTTGTACTATGTAATGTTGTAAAGAAATAATTCAAATCAACGATAATTTTAAATGTAATTTTGATTTTATTTTAGTAAATTTTTATTTTAAGCTGTTGTCCAGGCGTTTTCATAATTTCATGTTTAGGTAGATCGCGATACTGGCTTTATTAAAGATACCTCTGTTTTACAACATTCAGTTTTTCGTTAAAACGTACGGCGGGCTGAACGCTAACGGATTCTTCTTTTAGTGTATGTGATTTCTGGCTTATCAACAGAACAATAACCCCTTGTGTGACAATTGTGTATACGTGTGTGTGGCGGTGCACCATAAGTGCGATCTACAACAGCCCAGATTAGTGCTGTATGTATGGATGTATGGAAATACCTGGATTGAGGGTTGAACCAGGCCATCTCAGACCCTTATTGAATATTTATAGCATATTGATAGCAGCTGTTTTATATAAAATAGTCTACCTAAAGACTTATTTACTGTATGTATAAAACAGTTATCATTTGTGATTCACCCTTTTATTCAACCGTTGGAATTAAATTAGGGGTGATGATAATATAAAAATGCAACTGTCATCTTTTTATGAGGAGAGAGGAAGAGGCGTGGTTGTTAGACGGCTTCCAATGAGAATTCTGAGCGTGTCAGTTGAACAACAGTAATGTAAAGCTGGCGTCTTTATTAAATTGAATAGAATTTGTTAGGAGTAACGTGTCCCCTTTTGTGATGTACTGTTTATATTATTTATCGTGTTCATTATTGTACAGTTACCTAGTGGACTATGAGAAGAATTAACGGGTGGGGATAACAGAATATTCTTTGATTCTGAGGATTATTGCATGAGCTTCTGCCAATCAATGCGCTTGTTGACAATATATGCAGATGTAGGGTGACTTAGTTGTTGCTCAGTTTGAGCCATTTTTACAATAAATCAGGATTGATGATGCTTACGTCTGGGTCCTTATCAGGGTTGTTGGAGATGCAGATTTATTTTATATTAGTGGATACTGATACTTATGTGGATTTTCTGATATGTTCTTTTCTTTTCAAGATCGTCAGCAAGATGGTAGCATGGATGGGTAAAATATAATCAGATTAATGAAAAATGATTACGATTACATTTTGCGTTTTTCATCATTAATTTGACTGCATTTTGCTCAACTATGTTTTAAACACTATGGAATCTTCAATCGTATCCACATTCATGACTCCTTAATGTTGTAAAGGGATTTAATCATGATTGTAGAACAACGAAATTAAAATTACGATCACATTTTGTAATCGCTAATCATTAGTCAGATTACATTTTGCCTATTTCTGGATGGTAGTACCGCTAGTATTAAAATGGTGAATAGATGACAGCAACCACTTTCCGTTCCTTGAGTTTTCAGCCTATTTACCGACATCTAATATGTTTAAATACTAATAAAGAAATGAATAAAATGTGTGAGAATGTATGTTCAGGTAATTTTCAATTAGTTATTGTTATTATGCTATTTCGTCATTTTTAATCTCGTTCAAATTGCGAGGAAAATCTGGTTTGGTAATAAAGGCTATTATTTATTGTTAATAAATATGTTGTAGGCATCTAGGCAATAATCTCATTAATATGTATAACCGTTCTATTCTATTTTACCCACGAGCATAAATATTATAATAGAAGAGACATTTGTTTAATTTTTATATTAACAATATAAATATATAAAAGTAGAAAATCAATTTATTAACATGATTAGTAATAATTCCGGTTATCAACTTCATCTTGAATGAAAAGGAACTTTTCTCACGCTATTTCGCGTTTAGACGACACGCTGACAACCCGCTGTCGATGTTCACACAACATAAAAATTAAACTATTTCCTAATTAAAAACTATTAAAAGTCGAGTTAGCGCCGATATAGTCGCCCACTTCCGCATTTAGTTATTTGTGGCGGTTAACCCTTCACCGGCTATTAAAGGACCGTCGGGGTTAAATGAAACATTTTTCAAAGCGAGCCTAAACACTGACAGGCTTAATGAGATGTCGCCAGAAGTTATTTTCAGTCTCCATACTGACTTTTGAATAAAATAAAACATCGTTTGGAAGAGCATATTAACATTGTTGAGATAATAAACGCATTCAAAGGTGTCGTAAAATTACTACCAATAAAAGTGACGTTTTAACGTCATAAAACAAGGAATCTTTGTTATGTGAATAATGTATTTTGGAAATACATACGTACATTTAACTTTATAGCTGATAGAAATTATAGTTTAAAAATATCATACTAACTGACTTTCAGGGTGGTCATTGAACAATAAAACGTTAGACATGGATACATCTGTACCTGCTGCAATGAAGAACCCGTACTAAAAATATTACAAATATAATAACAAGTAATAATGTGTCATCAGGAAAATAAAAGAAAGAGTTTATTTACTATCCAACAGTGATGGGCAAAATGTAATCTGATTAATGATTACAAAATGTAGTCGTAATTTTTATTTTGTTGCTCTGTAATGATGATTAATTCCCTTTAAAATATTACGGAGTCATAAATATGTATGTAATTGAGGATTCCGCAGTATTTAAAACATAAATGAGAAAAATGCAGTCATATTAATGATGAAAAACGCAAAATGTAACCGTAATCGTTTTTCATTAAGCCGATTACATTTTGCTCATGAGCCAACTTAGACTTATGAGCCTCTGGTCTGAACAGACTAGAAGTCGGGATGTTTAACAACGTCTTAACAGAACTGTTATCTGATGAGGCCTCGGGCCTGTTCATATCAATGGCCCTATATGTCATATGTTAGGTATTTCTGTATTAGGGTACGATGGGGCCGACATACGTACACACGTAAAAATCCCCTAAATGAATAGAATTAAAAAAAAAACTACCGCTGAGTGTACGCAAGTTTCTTGAATGGCCGGTAAGTAGAGCACGATTATTAGTCGGATGATCGCGTCACGTGCATATAAAGTTTCGTGTTAGGCTCGATTGGTTGCGTGGCGAGCTAGCAACGATGTCTAACAGTCTGTGACGATTGCTATCGTAATCCAAATAATATTATAGTTTCTTTTATACTCAACTACGCACACCAAATAAAGAGTATTCCAGTGACGGTTTTGACAGTCTATTAATAGTGACGCGCAAATAATTTCCATTTCACGCATACGCAAATTTAAACGCATGTATATTCCAAAGTGGAAAATGTAATTGAATATAAGAGCGATATTTACATATATTTATTATTTAATGTAATATATTACATTATGTAATTTATAGATTTTAGGTACAGGAACTGTTAGGTCCCTGATATACTTAATTAATACCTATTTGAGATAGTACTTAAGTGTTATGATTTAAACATGTATTTTCATTGTAATTATTTGAAATACAAATAATATTATTAATAATATAAATAGAGAACAGAAGCTGCAGTAAAAAGCAGTAAAAGACGAAAAAAAGATAATTAATACCAAGGCACTCGATAAACATGTGTTTATTCACATCTTTTCTTTCAATACATAGCTAAATAATTAATATATTTTGATACACTTTATTATTGGGGGCAGTAATTTAAAACAATTAAGTCTGCTTTTAATTTCCAAAATGTCCTAATACATATCTCCTGTAGTCAGCTATCAATGGAATACCAAAATAAAACATGAAATACTTATTTACTTTCATTATTGTAATCACTTAGAAAAACTTTAAGTGACTGTGCATTAATTATATGCATGCACACCATACATACACTCTTCTAACGAATACAAACTTATTTGAACAGCCAAACTCTATTTGAATAAATAGGTGAGAAATATCCCATTCAAATGAATGGGATCGTTTTGTTTTTATCGAATAAATTATCAGTTCCCACCAAATAAGCTTTTATCTATCTTAATTAATCGAATTTTGAATCGAAAAGTGCAGTGAGTGTGAAACAATATTGAATTATTGGGGCTGTATAAGTACGAATAGCTACTGGTTTAGATTTAATATATTAAATCACGGCATATATGCCATACTCGTATAACCTCACGGGCCTATTCACCTCATATTGCCTCACGGATCTACCGAGATTAAGCTCTGATGCCTTAATACAACTCACGTAGATAATTAGGCGCAATATATAACTAAACAATCCATTAACGATTGAGAACAATACAAGAAATAGCGGTTTGATCTGAGTCCGGCGGTCGAACAAAACCGCTATATAGCATCGGGTGTGTAATTGTTGACATTTAGAGATAAAAAAAAATGATAAGCTGATTTATATGAAAAATGATAATTTTTAAAAATGTACAGTTCAAAAGCGCCCCTTACATTTAAAAACGCTCTTTAACACTCGCCAATCATCGTATTCTGACAAATTTATGGTTTACCAGTGTTTAAAGGTGTTTTAAAATTTAAGGAGCATTTCCGAAACCGGGCGACAGTAAAAACTGATTCAGCGGCAGATACGTGTTAGATGCGGCGACAAGAAACGTTTCGGTGACCATATCGACAGGCAATGCATTCGTTTATTTTGATTACCTATAATCTGCATCATATTAAGAATATTTTAACTTGAAACCCTTTTGTACTAAAGACAGTTATGTATCTTATCTAATTATTTAACCGACACAGTTATAATAAAGTTATAGATTTTCTCTTCACTTCGCTTTCTTCAAAGCCGAGTGTAAGTAATACGTAACAATATTGAATTTTTATACTTATGACAACTTATTTTTACGTATTAATTATATGAAAGCATGTGTTGACTTTGCGCTATCTCTTGACATAAAATAGTTTTCCTTTTGTTCATGTTACTTTTTGTTTTTATTTACGGAGAAATATACATAATATTTGACTTGTGGATCGTGGGTGATTTAGAAAAAACAGTTAAATAAATTAGTACATTTAGAGTTAAACTGTATAAATCTAAATTTATTTCACAGTAATATCGAGAAATATTTACAAATATTTAACCTTCTCGGAAATTAATTTAAAATGTGTTTTTATAACTATTTAGTAGAATTTTATACTTTGAGAAGCGAATGATTATTTTTTTCCACTTGTACGTTATGAAAAAACCGCGTGTGCTTAATACCACCCGGCGGAAGTGAAAACGTCTACGGCAACCTCTATAAGTGTATATTAATATAAAATGTTGTAAGTTCTGCAAAAATGCTCCTTGTTCATTTTTGAAAATGTTACATCTGGCTTTCAGTAAAATATTGTGCGACGGAACTTTAACCCTGCGTGAAAACGTTTGTATTACAATGTAAAAGTAGATACAAGTAAAGTGATGAATTAGTTACCCTGTATTTGTTTCTCAGGGTTGCAAACTATATACATATATATATATATTACAGTATATATATTACAAATAAATGGAAGCAGTTTTCATATTTATAAAGTAAAATGGCTTGAGAATAAACTTCAAATATTTTTAGCTACAGATGTTATTTTTAATCTTAATAGGTTTACTTACAACTGCGAGTAGTATATTTGTTACTAGTATAATAAATATATACCAACACTAATATACCTCTGCTCCCTATGAAAGGGATATTGTGTGAGGATATACTTTTTTATATCAAAAGTGGCAAACAAGCAGACCATTCACCTAATGAAAGTAAAGCTATAAAATTGTTGACAATTTCAGAAATTTCCTTATGTCTCAAAATAGTATATTTTGTATCAAACTTCTGATAATTTTCTCATGTGATCATATCACATCACATCAATGAAAACACGTAAATTATTATAAAGCATTAATTATGCATACAAAGTTTGGGACATAGGAAAGGATGCAGGAAACTGTCGTAGAGGTACTAATTTACCCGGCCTCGTGGTAAGTTTCAGCTTATCTCCGGCCTAAGAACCTGTTTCGCATGCCGTGGGAAAGACACTGACATGCGCAATAATCTACCTTGTTTTATTTACAGGGCTGTACACAACAGAGAGCGCTTTCGCCTCAGTTATGCATTGATTGGGACTTTCACGGCGTGATTGGAATAACAGCAGCTTTTAAGTTGCATTTTAATAATACTTTACATTATAGTACGTTATTTGAGCAAATACTAAATGTATAGCTACACTATACTTTTTCATTCTTAAACAGTTTGTAAAAAATGTTTTTGACAGCCCTATTAGTAATATAGCCAGTGGCAGAATCCCATTCATTGCCGTGTATACGCGTATAACTTGTGTGTGAGTATTAACCAAAAAAGCCTTACTACATGTTTCTCACAAAGAAGTCTTTTTTTGATTTGTCAGCAAAGAATAACTTTCTGGATAATCCATGAGGAGGTTTAAAGATATTTTTTTTTTAAACAAATTTAACCCGCGGTACCTATCGCTTTCATGTCGTCCAGTTAAGCGGATGTAATA
The DNA here is from genome assembly GCA_036320925.1 of Automeris io. NCBI lineage: Eukaryota > Metazoa > Arthropoda > Insecta > Lepidoptera > Saturniidae > Automeris > Automeris io. The sequence goes on from JAUDJH010000018.1 coordinate 5,300,390, forward strand.
AAATCTATTTACTAACATTTAAAATATTCAAGTGATTCCGCGTAGGTACAAATGAAATATAATTTTTTCTTGGAAGTGCAGCTTTTTCGCTAACTACATTGGGTACATACAAAATCTAAGTATGCTCTATAGGATGACTGGTGTGTTATTTAATTCCTGTACAGGATACATAAAAATATTACATATTTAATCCTTGAATGTTTTTTTTATTGCCACAATATGAGACCACAAACTTTATAGATATTAAGAATATACTTAGCATACACCAATTTCTTAGGAAAATAAAAAAAGAGCATGTAATAGTTAAAATCATTCATGTAACGATCAAGTTTGTAGCTAAGGTTAACTGTGGGAAAACTCGTAGTAAGAGCCGTGATCTGGCGCTACCGTTACCGCATGGATAAGTAACCAGAGCAACTGTCAGTCCAGATGTATGAACAAATGACCATTTTTTATGAGCCCCGTGTAGAACAATTGTCTCTCGAACAGTTATTAATGGAGCTGATATCTCAATCCTTGACGTAATAAAGCATTGCTTTTAAATATAAAAACACAAGCAGTAAATCTATGTTGCTGATATAAGCTTTACAAATTCTATTACATTTTATCACTATTAAAAATATTTTTGCATTATTCACAACTGTAACAAGAATTAGGTACTTTTCAGATTCAGATTTTTTTTTGTGATAAAAAACAAATATATTTATCTATTCGCATTTAATTAATAGGGTTTTGTAAGAGTCGCAGTAAAAGGTCTTGAAAATAACTATAAAAGATGTATGATTTGAAGGTTCAATGCGTTAAGTGCCAGCGCCGTGTCATTGGGTAAAACGCAAATAAATTTTAAACGCATTACGTTCGTCTCGTGATGAATCACGTCCTCCTAAAGCGGTGAAAGGGTTCGCTTTAAAAGGATAAATGTACATTTCATATTTATTAAGAAAAGTAAAAACTACATTTTTTAAAGCATACATTTACCAGCAGTTATTTAGGGATACTATTCTCAAACATGATTTTATTTGTAATGAGTGTCTGATCATTGAGTGGTAGACGTATTATGATATCAAGGGATGAAAGGCTATTTGGTTTAAGCGACTTTTTTTGGTGATAAAGTAATATATATTTTCGGAATCAGCGTTTATTACCGATCCCAAAAATATATATATTACTATATCACCAAACAACGTCGCTTAAACCAAATAGCCTTTCTCCTCTCGATATATTACTATATCAACAAAAATGTCGCTTGAACCAAATAGCCTTTCACCCCTCGATATAAATTTTCTTTGGTTGAAGTGTTACTTATTAGAAAGATTTGAGTTTTGTTTGATGTTTTATAAATCCTTGGGCGAAATATCTCTGTAGAAAGTACTTACATATAAGAACTATCGTCTAAATCGTATAAACCTTTGTTGCAATAAATCATCAATCACATAGAATTACAGACAACAGAAACATGTAATTTGAAACAATCTTCTCAAAAAATCCACAGTAGGCAAACATGCAATACCAATAAAACCTCCTTAAGCATCAACTAGACTGCGAGCATTATTTATTAATCATACTCGAATAGGAATGATCCGATTGCTATTATAAAAGATAATATGGAGAGCGCCAACGAGCGGACAACGGCATCTGTAATAATGCTTAATAACAAGTCATAGTATTTTTAACTAGTGAATTATTGACTACAGTGTAGAAAATTGTTAAATCATGAACAAAAAATGTTGGCTTCTCTCACTGAAGGTCTAAATGACAATGCTATTACAAAGTGCAGCAGTACTTTAGCATAATATATACGTATTACTGTCGATGCGGATGTTAAGAATTATGTATTTGTAAACATTTACAGTAAGCTCTGATATTCAATCCGAAAAAATCTATATACATAATAAAATCGTAGCGAGTATAAAACTATAATATATTGAAAAAACTGATTGGTATTATCTATTAAGAAACATCTAAACTTCAAATAATATGTTAAAATTTTATTGTATTCATTTAAAGCTTACGACCTGATAGCACAGTTTGTACTGACCCTACTTACGATGCTAAGGTCCTAGATTCGAGTTCTGGTAGGGGTAAAAATTTCTGTGATGAAGAGATAAGTTTGTCACGATTCATGCTTGTATGTATGTATATAAGCATGTATATCATTGTTTAGTACCCGTAGTACAAGCAACTAGCTTAATTAGGGCCTAGGTCACTGTGTGTAATTTTTAATAAATATATATTATAAAAGCTATATCTATTGGATGGGTAATATTTCTGTAAACATTTATATCCTAGGCAAACGCTAGAATTATATATTGAACTGGTTCTAGAATTATATGCTCATTGTGACGAGTCATTATATAGTCTACACGCTAAAAGTTACAGGGTATTATCCATAAAGTGATGTTTATTATCGAAATAATAATCGCTATACAAATTGATCTTTACAAATTTTTACACTTTTAGCTCATATTATTAGATTAATAGAAATTACCTATACGCAGACAAAGTCGCGAGTCACAGCCATAGTGTAAAAAGTAATTAAAATATCTAGGTTTCGTTACATTTAGAATGACCCCCACACTAGGCAATGCATCTTAGGGGCCATTGACTTTACCAGGATGTGATGCCTCCTCGGTCGGATTTAATATACTACACATTTTAAAAACGTTTTAAAATACACTTTAGTTTGTTGATCTCTCGATATCCATGATTATAGCGAACTATTTGAACTACTGGAAGCCAATACAAACTACAGCTACAAGTAATTAAGCACTTAAAAATTATCACCAAAGATGGAGACTGTTTAGACCTATAATGTAGGTAATAATAAACCTTATTATGAATAACTGATTCGGAAAATTGATTGTGGTCCTTTTGACAAGCACAACATATCCCATAAAAGTGACGCATATTGATATTGATAAGTATAAATAAAATTGTAAGTGATTTTTATGTCACCTGTAGGAATGTCACACGATTTAATTTAGTCGATAACTCTAATTAATTTCTTTTTTAAACCAAAACTAAATAAATATATTCTATTAGCAACCAAAAACACACTTGAATTTGAACAAGTGCATTCGCTATTAGGTAATTTTATGCAAAATAAAACATAATCGAAAAGTTTCCTGTACAACCAGTACGTAACAACAAAAAAACAAACACTCAAAATAACTGAACAAAAAAAGTTTATAGATGACCTTTTGTAAGAAAAGATAGAATGATTGATCTAAGTAAGATAAATAATTCTAATTAAAAAAATATTTTGCTTAGACTTTTCTGATCTGTTTTATTTTATACTATATATTACACATATTTCACGTGAATTTTTGCATTGTACTCGTATTTTATTTTTCTTTACTAGAAAACTGGTTTTTATGTGGCGGAAGACGGATGAGTTTAACCACAACCTAATTTTAACTTCAGACAATTCATTCTTGGCTCCCGGTGATTTTAGTCGGTGCAAGTCCGACACACCGGGTGGTAGCCCTCACCACCCCCTGAGGTCCGTCAGGGACTACCCCCGGGTTATAAAAAAAAAAAAATTCTTGTCTCATTCAAAATGATTGAAATCAAAAAGTATTTTTTCTTAAATCGGTGATATCGTAGACACATTTTGTTTTTACGGAATTTGTAATTTTTTTTGTATAAATTTTTATGCCCATCTAATGCCATTAGCTAGTATTAAAATATTAACGAAAATTACAAAGATTTTTTAAGTGAAACGTGCAATTAATCCTAAAAATTTGAAATTAATACTGCCTTTCATTTCAAATATTTTTCAAAGAGACTAATCTCAGTTTTGGTAACACGAAACCCATATAAGTACAGATAATATTTAAATTTACTAACGATGATTTTTTTATCAACGTTTAAATGTTTCATTGAACATATCAAAGTTCCTTCCTAAAGCAATAAAAATAGATTGCGGCTTCTGAATTGAATATTAATTTAGTTGTTACATCATAGCCGAGCCGCGGTGCTACGGAGATTATGAAATCTAGCGAAGCCTCCGTCAGGCACAGTAGCCGCTTAGTTCACGCTTTTTAGTAACGCCTGTTAACTAATCAATAATCATTCTTTAATTATTACTGTAGCTTTGGTCTCTTTGCGATGTAGCCCTTACACATAAGTACATATCTCTGCATGAGTTAAATACGAATTTTCACTAGGTTTATCTATCTGTTAAGACTATACGAGTATAAGAAATTATAATCTCATTTTATTAGTACTAAATAGAATTTTCATAGGTTAGTTTGTCAATATAAATAATATTAATTTCTCATAAAAATTTAGCCATTCAAACTAAGATCGTAGAATCACTATAATTGATTGTGATTAAAAGGATTTTTTGCCAAATTAAGTTAAATATTGTGAGTCAGATTATAGGTCAGTATTATTATTTGTACATTGTTGATAGAAATAACCAAAGATAATTAGCTGGAGGATTATCTGTTATATGAATTTATATTAGTAGAAATATGTCTACATTATCTACTGTTCCCTGAAACTAAAGGCGTGTATATAGCGGTTTTAATGAATTTAAACTAATTAAGAAATGTGTCTAATATAGACACCTCTTGTCCAGGTGGGCTCTTAAATAAACCTCGGCTAGATCATTGATCCCAGTTGATAGAGAGCTGGCGCCTTCAGCGGCAGTGGGAGGAGGCTTGCTCCGAAACACCTGCCGCCCAAGTACTATGGACTAGTGTGAGCTAATCATATCGATACGATTTACATGCATTAAATAATCTTACAAAATTAGACTGTATTCAAATCTCAATAGAGAGTAAATTTATTTAAATTTAAATATTAGTAACGATTTTTTGAAATTGCGATCGAATGTGCAACTAACCTCGCCAGGGCACAAATCTCGTACAGATTATATCGCAGGCGCATTAACTTTAGACGCAGGAGCCTGCTTACAAGGTACTTTTCATCGAGCCAGTTTTATTCATTAGTCTATACAAGAATAAGAGATAAGATATATTTCTTAAAACATTGATTTTCATTATTAGAATAAGCTTCTCGAAAAAAATTCTGGTTTACTAAAGTCATAAGGCCTTTGTTTTTATTTTTTTAATATTTCAAAACTAGCAGGCATATATTCCATTAAGAACCATAATTAAAATATTTACCTACCTATTAACACTTCACAACATATCGTAAAACAAAATCCACCATTGTGTTTGTGTGTTCGTTATAAACTCAAAAACCATTGTACGGATTTTCGCGCAGTTTTCACCAATAGATAAGGTGACTCTCATGGAGAAGGATTTAATGTATTATATAATTTACTAGCTGATCCGGCAAACGTTGTTTTGCTATATAAGGTTTTGTAATATCTTCTAAGATGTTCATTGAAATTAAGTGATGTCAGAGACAATTTTGTTCACAATTAAATACTCTTAATCAACAACACATTTATTTGGATAAAGATGAATATTATTACGTTGATACAACTCTTAACAAATAATGCATTAATTTCGACCAAATTTGTTTACCATAAAAACGGTTCTAGTGACTTAATCTTAAAAGATAGACATATACTGTCATAGTGACAGACCTTTTTTGTAGAGCGTTAAGTTCTCTACAAAAATAATGACTGGGTATTGCAATACGATATATCGTTCATTAGTTATAGAAATCAAAAGAAAAAACAACTTTTGTCCTGTGTTATTTGTATGGGAAATCGAAAAGTGCGATGCGGACAACCTAAATATTAATATTAAGGGCTCATATTTTCAGAGGCCTATTTTGGCATTAAAACGAAACTTTTGAGCGTGGTTCCAAGGAAAAATAATTTTTTTTTGAAACGCCCTAATATATATATATACGTATGTACATTTTCAAATATTAAATTAAATTAAATTGCTTAGACTCTTGAGGCAAAACAATGATAAAGTAACTATTTACACTTATTATATATTATTGGTAACTTTAAAGCATTGGAAATTACTAAACGAAAACCATTGCAATAAGAGCATGCTAGTGTATGTTTAATGTAGTCTAAAATTACACAGATCATAAAAAATATTGCCTATCAACTTATAAAATAGTTGTATGAACATCTCTAAATAAACTTAATTTTACGACTTTGTTATAAAAGCATCAATTAAAATTGCCATATTAGTGCTGCTATCGAAATCATGTTGGTACCCAGAAAACAAAATTATATTAACAGACTCTAATGAGTCAAGTCAATAATGAATTAATATTATTTAAGTAAATTTAGGTTTCCTTGCTATTTTCAGGACTTTATAACTTTTCAAGTCACTATAAAAAATTGTACATTACAAAATCTATCGCAGTTGTCGATTAATATCCATAAATGGAATTTATCTCAGCAAGTACCTGTTAATTTACCAATACTACCCTAAAAATGATTGATATTTTATATAGTTAAAAAAATCACTGACTGCAGCGAGCTGAGGGCTCAGGTTCTTATGTATGAGTCATGAGACAGAAAAGATATAAAGTTGATATATGTAAATACATGTTTCAAACAAGGCAGTATAATTGCGGATAAACTAAGTTATTTGTTAATAACCGGCCAATAAAATATTCAAATTAAAAGCGAGGTGTGTCTTTTGCATTAAGTGGCATTATGGTTATGAGTCATTCTAAGTAACTTGTAGCAGTCGGTCAGAATTGTTACTATACTTCTTAGTTATACACTAAACAGGTGTCTTAAGGTACAATATACTGTAATACAATCTCTAACGCCTGCCTCTGTATAAATCGAGCGACAAGGTGTGAATATACTACTCGTATAAAGTTACTCCTAATTTATGGTTACAAACTAGAAAAGGTATTTTAAAGTTTATTTAAATTTGACAATTGATTAATGAAAAACATTATGATTTTGTTTTTTTTTTTTGTGGAAACTTTAATTAATGGCTTATGTATCTATCATGTGTGTTTTTTATTGTTTATATACTCGTAATTTTTCTTTAAAAATAAATAAATAAATTACATTATATTATTATTGGAACCATAATAACAGGTTGTCACTCAAAACATCATATACAAAAGTTTAAAAAATTAAAACGTTTAAGAGTTTATACTAGAAATATTTTAGATAATAAATTCTACCTGACTCCTTACCATATCAGTAATAATATCAACAAAAACAAAAAAAGGTTTCGATTCCAATGGTACAAATGAAGTAGGAGCAATTTGTCTACAGCCTCGTTCGTAGAGCTGTGCGCCGGTTGCGGTCGTGTCGATCGAAAGTCCAGATAAGGACGATAATGACCATAAGATTCGATATTCAAAACTCGCTTCTGAAATGCTACTAGAAACGTCTAAATGTTCGGGGTAGACAATTAAATATAAATTCTTCTATATATATTGACGCTTATAAAAATTTCAAAACAACTGCGACAATTGGAGCAGCTTCTAAGTTAGTTTTTTTTTTATTTCGGAATTTTAATACTTTTTATGTATTAAAATTTTTTGGCCAAGGTAAGACAATATATAAATTATAAAATTAAAATCTCATATCATTTTAAAGAGTTTATATAATGCGTCGAATATTTTATGAAAAAGAATCAAGATTTATATTGATGTCTTCATTTTATCCGGGAATTTGTTGTAAAGAATAAAGTCGATACGATATTTTATTTTATTAATAACAATCTAATTATGATAATACTTTACATACTATAGATATACGACCATCTTTATTGATCAATATAAAGATGCATACTTACCACGCAGCAATAAGCATTCATTGACTCGACGATTTGGAATATTTTCGGAATTATCAAATCGATTTAAATCACTTCACTGGAAGTAATTACATGGAAAATTATTCTTGTAATCTGCTCAAATCGCGCCTAGTATAAGTAAAATTTTGGTGATATCTATACAAAAGAAAACAGTACAATTTTTAATTGCTCTTTTTTTACGCTGACTTGACTAAGTGACTACCATGCACCTGATGGTAAGTACAGTGTAGTCTAAAAACGAAAGCGACCATCAAAGAATGGAAATCCATTGACATTTTCTGTCGTCATGTCGGCCCTCATATACGCATTTATAATATTGCGGCATGTACCAAAGCGAGTCACTATGCGCTCTTTACACTTGTGTACTGTGGTTATGATCTGGATCATTCCCATATTGGTGGTAGGGCGATTTCGGACAATCGCCCTACCACCAATATATATCGACTACTTAATATTAAACTAAATTAAATCGTTTTTTGTATTGTTAAAATACTTACAACGAAGAAATCATTTTAAAGTTACATGGCCTGTCTCATACTGTAAAGATAGACTATATTTTAATGTATAAGACACTTTTTTATTTTAATATAATTCCGTAAAAATTACAACTATAATCTGATTGACTAATACTATAACTGAACTATAATCTGATTGACAGGCTATATAAAACAATATGTGAAGTTACACATTGTTATATTGTGTTAATAATTCAATTTTAAAATAAAGGTAAATAACGTAAAAGTGATAAACAAACAATGGGATTGTCGTTTCAGGATACGGAGGTAGCCAATTATCATTTCGTTTACATCTTGCGGGGTGGTCGAGCTACTACTTTCATATTGTAAACATCACTTCCGTTTCCAAAATACTCGTACTCAACAACCACTATCGGACATCATTTCTGCTACCGAAACACAATAATATATATGGCATGAGAGTAAATAGATATATGTTACCTAAATTAATGAATAGTTTACCTCGCGATATACAGGACGTATGCCTCCACGCCCCTAAACCTTTCACTAAGTAAAACAATATTATTGTAAACCAGATCTTCATCATTTTATAATATAACAACGCTATATGATTGACTTAAGCTAATCGTATCAATTTTATTAAGTATAATTGTTGTATAATTCTTGTATAATTGTTTGCTCGAACTCACTGGCTGCTCATAAGCCCGACATATGGCTTTGCCGTCTTTATATTGTGAACTATTATTTTTTGTAATTTAGAACTAATATATAAAAAAAAAATTGACATTTTTATTTTTGCCTAACAAAAGAATTGCATTTTTGAAGTGATGCGATAATGATAATCCTTAACTGGGTCGTGAGTCATGATCACAGTTTTTTTTTACACTGGCTCAACATAGTGACTATAGAGTAGTACTCTATATTTAGTATCTAGTATATTTACCATCAGGTGATGGTAAATACAATGTAGTCCGAAAACGAAAGCGATTATTTAAAAATGAAAATCCATTGATAATCTCCGTCGTCATGACGGTTTCTAGGTGTATGAGTTTCTGGATATACACAAGCTGATCCCGAAACGCGACAAGTCAAAGCGAGTCACTCTATGACGGTCTTTATAGTACACTTGTGTACGTTGGTTATTATTCAGCTTGGGCAATCGCCCTAACACAAAAAAAACAACAGTATACAAGTGGAAAGACCATCCTAATTACTCGATTCTCTGTCACATTTCTGGATCAGCTTGTGTACCTATAGTTGCTCGAATACCTAGAAACCTTCGGTTGTGAAAGATCCGGCACAACGATGGCAATAGTCAATGGGCTCCCGTCTCTAGGTAGTCGTTGTCGCTCTTGCACTACGCTTTGTAATACTTACCGTCAGGTGCACTGTAGTCAGTTTGTCAAGCTAATATAAAATAATTGCGTAGTTATTTGTTTCCGTTAGATTAGTACTCATTACATACGTAAAAAATCGATTATTAATCCCACGTATACTTTTTAAGAGAGAGAGAAGGATCGACAATAGTATAACATATAAATAAATACGTATAAGAAAAAATAATAATTGAGAAAACAATGTAATCTTAGTTTACGTCGAGTAATTAATTATTCATTTCAAAGTTTACAGGATTGTAGATACTTGAAATTAAATAAATTTTAATAAAAATAAAGAGGTACGGTAATTCACTAAACCAGTATAACTAGACAACTAACCTATATCTAAAAATATGAAACCAATAATATTTATACAGATACATTCAAATTTGAGTCAATAAGAGTGTGACGTGTTACATTCGTATTGTGCCTACATATATATACTAAATTGCATAAAAAGTTGAGAATTTGTATTAAGGTATTCCAGGAACGGGTAGTTGCATTACATATCGGTTCCTGATTAACTAGACTCGAACCCGAGACCTCTTGTTCCTCGAACGTGCTAGCGTCGCGTGCGCGCCGATTGAAGTGAACCGACAAACGCGCCGCACTCTTATCTCGTCTGAGGCCGATTTTTGTTCTAACAACTGACAATAATGGTCTTTGTGGTTGATAAATATAGATTTTTGTATACTTCCTGAAAATATGGAGTGTGCCATACAAATAGAAAGGTCGGTGAAGCTTGTAACGTTAAATACTAAAACTATATACAAGAAGAAAATTTTATAAAAGGTCACCCTAGGCAAGTGTAACAATTTCAATTATCATTAGATTGGCCAAAGCAGTCATTTTGAGTGTTTTTAAAGTTTAGTTAAATAAAAAAATACATATATATTTATAAAGAACCATTTTTTTAAAATATAATGACTTTATATAATATCTTATAGCATTTATTAATAGTTGTACTTACCTCCCCCTCTCTTTATTACCTATATACGTATGTGTTATACCTACTATATTCAGTCTTTCTAGTGTTAAATGCGCTCATGCACATTTTTTATTTAGGATATTTATACCAGAAAATGCAGGAATCTCATTTATAATTATTTTAAATTTTATACGATTGTTTCTCTTGACGATTGAAGTGTTAGTTATAAACATAGACGTACATATATAATAGACGGTCCATGTCGTGTAATCAAATATGGATGTGATTTTATTGATTGACTCGATGGGTTAAGCAAGTGGCGTTCATCCTATAGAAATACAAAAAGCCTTACATTATTATACTTAGGCAATTATATATTGGCTTAAAATCTAGTGATTACCGAATTCTGAGTCTTACAATATGCTACTAAAAATAGAACTCATGTTCAACACAGTTTCCTTCAGTACTGGTATGACGATTTACATTTTTCATTTGTAAAGTCAGCAAACAATCGGTAGATGGTCCGGTCCACCTCCTCATTTGTATGGAAGTGGGCTGTTGACAGACTAGATCTATTTTTGACAGTAACGAAAATATGGCCGTTGGCTCCGGGAGCTTGTTATTTAATTAGAGCCGCATTAATTTCGTAACTGCCGCTTCCGTCGCGGAGTCGCGAGGTCTCATCTGCGCGACGTGATGTGCCTCGTTTGGTTAACAGTTTACACTACTGTGGTTACTTATTTGTATACATTTCATTTTGTGGTTGCGTGCAATGGCGATTTTAAATTTATATTATTTAGTCATTAAAACGGTTAACTAAAGTTAGTTTCGTAAAATTGCTATATAAGTAGGAAACGCGCCTTAATTAGGGATAAACTTTAAGTTTATATTATATCAAAATATATTTAAGTTAAAATATAATTACATTCATTAATGACGAAAAGCGCATTTAACATAAAATAATGTTTACGGATAGTTCACCGATCCCCAAATCCGGCGTGCGTTTGTGCTATGAATACTGACCAAAGATTTATACACAAATACATTTTCAAGACCCGTAGTAAACTATTTTACTCATAATAGTGCAGTTTACAAGTTCCGGGACAGGAACCAAAAACATTCAGTGTCGCAGACAAGGACACTACAAATTGCACTGGTTTCAACTGGGATGAACTTTAATTTTTAAATGTATTGAAATCTTTAACCTGTATAATTTTTTTTAATATTTGCAGTTATTGCTTATGACAAAAGAAGCAGCTAAAAATTATCTGATTTTTTTAAATCTGGATGAAATCATATTATCAGAAGTTGTGATATACATTAGCATCTAAAAATTTTAAATGTGAACAAAAAAAAGAAAAATCTGGATTTTTTTTTTCTATTGTAAAGATCTATGTATAGGATTACAGTTAATCATTTTTGATTTGTTATTTCTTTTAACTTACGAAAACTATAAATTACGATCCAAATTAATACTCATTATTTTCAAAATTTTCTGTTTCTGTTGTTTGGATACTTTCAAAATTTTAATCGATGCACTTATATATCTATTAATATCATAATTGGCAATGCTGAAATTAATTTTAATCAATTTCAGGCTAGTATTATCTAAATTTTTTATTTTATAAAATTCCTAGATGTTTTTAGGTGTAGGTCGCCGATGAATACCTACATCACTCGCTAATATTTGCAAGGTCATAGCAGTGAGGCAACTCGCCTTGCGTCCCTTTCCGCTCCAAAAACTGCGACGGTTATGCAAACGTCTTCGTACTGTGTTCGTTCACTGTATAATATACTCACATTTAGTTATAGACTTTTAATAAGTATTTTCTATTTAGAACAGAAGCGTTCAGATAATTCATAAGAATCATTTATATTTCATTACGAACTCTAAAAATCACATAATCTGCGAAAGTTACATGTTATTTGTGTCACTATCTTTCATTATTATAACAGGATTTAAAAAATCATAAGCCATAAAATATGACAAGCTAACCGGAAATGCAGATTGTAGACGGGCGTGCGCGTCGGCCGGACGTGCGCCCGCGTAACTGGGTCAGTTTATTTCTGTTTTGGCGGGAACCTGGCCGGAAGGGACGCCATTGTAGATGCACCGGGAAGCCCGGAAAACTGCCACCGGATTTCTAACCAGTGAAATATTACACGTAGATGCGGTTAACACTGAGGTATCTTTCTTTGGCGACCACATGATACCGAATCCGCTCTTTTCTTTGGAAGTAAGTAAATATAGTCAAAACATATTCGTGGCCATTAACGATACACATTCCTTACACCTACAAATGCAATGATTCGATGTTAAATACTGTAAACAGGATACTGAACCGCATCTTGTTCACGGAACGTCTTATTTCTTGCCTGGTAATTAAAACTTACAGAATGTTTCATAACGTAATGAAAAAAATGTTTTGCGGTTTGCGTGTGAATGAGTAAACATTACATTTTCCACACTATAAAATAGGGGACAAAAACACTCGGAGGGAATCTATGCGGGCGTTTGCAATAATCTTCATAAAGTTCACGAAAGAACTCTTAATTAAAATTAATTAAAGACAATTTAGCAAGCTCTGGAGATAAATGGATACTCGACAATAAACGTGATTTAAACTTTGCTTGCAGAGTTTATAAATTAAATAATTACTTCTTACTTTTGTTATATGAGAGTGCTTTCAAAAATAATAATATCAAAAATATGCAATTGTTTAGCTATAATTTCGTTATGAATTTTGTGTGGGCATATTTATTGATTTTAAATTTCTAGTCTTTTAATGGAGACGATAAAAACATCCAGCGGTGTTGAAAATAAGGCATTTGTACTGGGAACTTGGACACAAGAGTATCGAATGGAAAATACATTAACAAAAGTTGCGACTAATTCGTGATGGTATGTGAATCAGTATTCTACGAATTGTTCCCGCAAAGGAAACATTGTAACACTGAGGATGTAAGCTTTAGGTAAAAATGAATAAAAACACGTAATTTTAAACTTATGCAAGTTCTCCATAGTTAGTTGGAAGCGCTAAACTAATTACTTTTGATCCAACGACATTAGCCCCGAACTATCATTTTATTCAAACATTCAACAGCTTTTTCCAATTTTTTTTTTTTTGTGATGTATGTTATAACTTCAAGTTTACGATTTTCGGATTTGCGCTTATTCATTGTGCTATAAGACATTGCTCCTTGCCAAATTTCAAGGTTCCTAGTCAATGTAAACTATCCAATAAGCTCAGAATACATCATTATATTATAATTATTATTTATAGTAATATATATTGATTCACTTGCAAATGACAAAATATGCCACATAAACCTTGTATTTACTGGTTTTTTAATTACGTTGATTTAGAAATATTTTTAACAAAACTCCTAGGAATTACAGACCCGTGTATTTAATATTAATTTAAACTTAATAACTTCTCACGTTCCCGATAAAAAAATGGATCTTGGCAGACACACGAACGAACAGTGAAGTGATCCCATAAGGTTTCCTTTTTGACTTTTGAGATACGGAACTCTAAAAATAAACACAGGGAGCGTATTTCAGGCTATTCACATCTGAATAAAGATGCAAATCTTAAAGAAACATATACCAAGTAAAACCTCATGAAGTCGATATTTTTTTCTGTCAAAATGCAGTTACATTCATTACTACCTTCATACTTTTCTTTCCCAGTTTATCCAAAACATAGATTTTACTTTTATAATTTTGACACCTTAATGGCTTAGTTAAAAAACAAAACTAACTATTGTAGAGTGCTTTTAAGAAGACTCTAAATGTCTTGTGTTGTGTAAATGTGATGAGTGTGTGACTTATATTTTTGTTGCTTCTTCGAAATATATTACGCGTCGTTGTCTTTTTTAAAACTACAGACATGAGATAAGTCGTAACTGCACCTTGTAAATACGTAAAATCACCCGATCTGCGGATGTTACATATAATCCCCGAATGACAAATCATTGTGCAACAATGAATGACTTTGGTCCATTTGTTTACACAACGGAAAATTAAAAAATATAAAGTATCTTAATTGACATGACGAAGCAATTGTCATGTTGATTTGGGTGATAATAATCAACTCATTACAACTAATTTTTTATTCATAATACTAGTAACATTTCAGAATTTATGAAATAATGCTGTAATAACTATATAAATCATTATTACTTAAATTTTTGTTTCAATACTTTCTTGTATGTAAATATGGTACAAGCTTTTATTTACAAATTTCGAACATTAGGATAAAAATAATGTGTCATTAATTTATTTATCTAGATATACTATAAAAAAAATTAAGAACTTAATGTGTTCCATATGTTTAATTCTGAGTAAAGTTTACATACGCTTAGCAATACGAAGAACCAATACCTAAGTTTGTTATATAAACATTTCATTATAACTAATTTATAGTTAACTTCTTGTAAATTTTCACAATTCTAAAAGTGTAACACTTTTTAAAAGATTAATACAATGGTGAAAATCGTATCTAATTCTGAATACGTCATTGTAATATTGACATTTTATGGCTCTGTGTTTTTCCAGTAACCTAGACGGTTTCCTGCCTTTGTTAAAAAATTGCTCAAGATTCAAATAAGATTTGTCTTTTTTATGTTTTAGGTCCGGTTAGATCCTTGAATTGATCCTTATCATGCATTTTGCCATATAAACATTCGTTGATTTTTAATAACATTTTTTATTTAATTTTGATATTTTAAGACAAACTACTATCAAGTGAATATTCCTGCAAGACGAAGAGCATCAGCCATGTTATTTGTTAATATAATTATCACATTTAATTGTAATATATTTTTGTTTTGTAATAGTTACACTGGGACAAATTTCTTGTATTTTATTTATTTATATTTTGACTGTTGAAGTGTGTTTATTTTAAGTAACATAAATTTTTCACAGATAACTATAACAGTGAAGTATGTTAGTAAGCACGAGAAACGACATTTATATAAACTGTGGAGAATACGATCACATCTGTATACAGCAAAATCCAAATTTCATACCACTCCAATTCCACTGCTTTTCATTCGTCATTCTTTCATCCGTCCGCTGATAAGGTCGAAGTAGTACCGTTTATTTAATAAAAATTTACAATATAACGTTAAACCTAATCTTAAAGCTACATTACACATTTACTATTTAAACCTAACAACACAAGACAGTGCTATATACTCAGGTCTTGTATAGAGCATTGTGTGTGTGGTGTGGATATGGTTATATCCTTGAACTTTAAAACATTGTTGTAATTTTATTCTGTTTCATTAATTAACTGAATGACTAACAGGTACCAAAGGAAATAGACGACATGTTGCAACTAAATTAATGATAATAGGTTTAAAATTAATAACAACAGAGTAGTTTTGATTCATTAAAGTCGGTTTTATTTATTCATATTAGTTACGATATAAATTAAGGGGTGTTTTCGTATTTGATAAGGTTTTAATCTGATTTTTCGCATATCTAGTAGATAAATAACAATGGAATCGATTATCCAATTATAGAAATAGCTTTGGGAAAACAGCTGATATTATATAATGTTGGTCTTGATTTACTTAAAGACCATTTCCTTTACAAAAAAAGCTTTTACTGGTGGTTAATGGTGGTAGGGCAATTACCCGGACTGGGTCATGACCACAGTGCACAAGTGCAAAGACCGTCATAGTGACTCGCTTTCGCCTGTCGCGTTTCGGGATCAGCTTGTGTATATTCAATAGCTCATATACCCAGAGATCTTCAGTCGTGGTATATATGGGCCGACATGATGACAGAGACTATCAACAAATTTTCATCCATTGATGGTCGCTTTTGTTTTCGGAATACACTGTACTTACCATCAGGTGCGAGTGCACCAAAGTATGACAATCTAGCATGTAATATCGTAAAGTTAGATAAATTAATGTTTCATACTATTATAACCATTTTAATAGTAGACACGTTATTGTTCTACGACGTCGCTAAAATTTATATAGGTGTAATCACTTTTAAATAGATCGTAAATTATAAGGCTAAGTGAACAAGACGAGATTCACCATAATATATGATATATATAGGCTTATACACCTTTGAAATTTAACATAAATTTGTAACTGCTATTTTTTGTGTATTCTTTAACAGCTAACTATAAAGTAATTAATTACATAATTAGTTGTTATAATTCGTTACTTTTATAATGAAAATCATTAATAATTCTCCGACTTGTTATTTGAAATTCACCGAAGATAGTGATTGAAAAAAATTGTTGCTAGAATCTTGCTGATACAAACAAATTTTATTAATTTGACAAGCATATAAAAAATACAACTAAGGAGTAATGCCGCTGTAATATTTTACTGCAATAAAAAAGGCATCGATGGGCGTTACTGGCAGTTGCTTTGAGTACTCGCAATTTGGTCATTAGCTATGAATTAATCAATGCTTAGCACACGCCCATCGCCGCCCCCGGCTATTGACATACCAAATCAAATTAAGAAATATCTATATACGGATACATTTAATTCATTGTATCACACGAATACATATGTATAAGTGCTATTAACGACGTGGGTATGCATTCATGAAACCGCACGTTTTAGCCAGAGTTTGTTACAATTTTTATGGGTTCACAGAAATTAATTAGTAAAAATAAATAAAAAACACCGGATACATACATATTTTCCCAGGTCCGTAGTGTATTAGATAGCCTATGCCTGTTTTTGTTTCATACGATTCTCGGTATATTTGATTTGTATTTAATTATTCGCCAGTAGCGGCAACAGATCGATTCGGCTAATCATAACTACGTAAATATTCGGCAGTATTAACTCTGAACTGTTTAGATATAAATATTGATCTTATAGTTTTTTTAATTAGACATAATAATATCAGCAATTGTTTTAAGAACTATATAGACTTTATAATATTTGAGAGTAGTCGATCCTAGATTTTACATGTAGATCCGAGTCACATTAAATGGATTTTTATACTGATAGAATTTAGTTCCCATGTCTATATATAGTTGGGTTCTGTACGGTACAGTGCGAATTAGTTTCGCGCACGTCAAAATAGCTGATGATTATGTAAGTGGCCGAAAATTATCAACAACGCAAATACTTTATTTTATTCATATTGACTAGTGGCCTAATACACTATTCCGTTCACACAACGCATGCACAATTACAATCAAAAAATTTGCAGTTCTTATTAAGGCATCCACGACATACATTAGATTGACATGTTTTATTTAATATTAATAAAGTCAACATTATCTGCCATAAATACAAAAAAAAACGTTATTAATAATAAAAAAAGTTACAGTCAGACAGAATAATACGAACGCAAAAAAAAAGATCAAAACAACTGCACATTAAAAGGATGATACTATTTTAGCAACATAAAAACAATCAAATAATACACAAAGATAAAAAACCAGCAAAGATTTCGCTAAAAATATCGATATCATTTAAAAAACTAAAATACTTTTGCAAAGCTTTTAGAGTACAAATAGTTTTATTTAAACAACCTTTCATAAAAGCTTCGGAAAGAGGTGAACTCATTAACAGCGAGCGATCAAAGGGCAAACGTACGGTTCGCTTCTCTCTTTTGGAGGAATCTAATTTTTGTACCACTTTTACTCAGACCTCGCCCCCAGCCCGGTCACTTCAAAACACCATAAAAGCAATTAAGTCTGCGGTTATAAAACTTTCTCAAACAATGCATTTAGGCAAACGCTTTTAACGCTGATGGTTTCTGTTATTAAGTTATCTAGGCACACGAATAAATTGATTTTTTGAGTGTAAGTATATTTTATACTTTATTAGATTCTTTTCAAGTATCTTGCAGGAATGATTGAATCCAGAATACAATGACATCTACATTCATAATGTAGGCACTGTACATATTTATTTATTTATCAAAATAAAAATATTACAGATTCTACCAGCTAAAGTATATACTTTAACGGGTTGAATACCTATAAAGTATTTTCAATACAGACGTAGCAAGAGATAGGCAAAATGTAATCTAATTAGTAATTACAAAATGCAGTCATAATTTGAATTTTGTTGCTCTGTAATCATGATTAAATCTATTTAAAACATTAAACAGTCATAAATGTGTATGCAATCGAGGATTCCGTAGAGTTTAAAACATAACTAGATGAGCAAAATGCAGTCATGTTAATGATGATAAACGCAAAGTGTAATCGTAATCGTTTTTCATTAATTTGATTACATTTTACCCATCTATGGACGTAGCTACCGTATTAATTATTCGTGGCCCCCAGGCCCAGGGACCCAGAGGCCCCGAACATGTGTAAACTAAAATTAATAAAATGTTACCCACAATCTGATTTAAGCACTTAAGTCGTACTACCCGGGAAAAATCATACCAAACAAAGGGCACAACGATCCTAAAGAAGTTTTCGCTTCAAAAATTATAATAGGAGTTTTTTTTTTTATTAAAACTGATAAAAATTGTCAGGACTTTATGGGGCAATAACGGGTATCAGAATTGTCAACAGAGACAAAAGATTTATAAAAACTATTTTTTTTACATTGGCTCGACATAGTAACTACAGTGCCCTCAACATTAAGCACAGCGCAGTCCAAACACTGACCGTAAGTCGCAACTATCGAGAAACAGAAGGCTATCCATTGATAGTCGCGTTGGTCACGCCGCCCTGCTCAAAAGTCTCTACATACTTTTGTTAAAGGACTCGATATCATAAGGGGACGGAGTGTACCGGCTGGAAGATCATTCGAAAGCGTGATGATATTGCAGAGGTAAGAACTAGAAAACTTCGAGTGTACGCAGAAGGTATACGAAGTAAGATTGCTTATTTTTAAAAATGTCTTTCAAGTGTATTTTTTATATGGCGATGGAAAATGACTATAATATGTAGCCATTCATGAAACGATTGTGTAATAAAATAAATAAATATGCGCTTTAAAAACATAGACTTCATTAAGAATGTATTTATAAAGTGATCGAGTTCTTATGTAAATGTTAGCTAGAACAGTAGTTCAACAGATCATAGAGTCTGTAAAGGCGGAACTTTCACAATAACGGATACCGCGGACAGGACGATGTGTACCTGTGTGTGTATTCAAGTGTTTATAGTAAAAACATGTTAGTAAAACTTGTGTGTGCGTGTTCAGGATCAGTGGCCGGCGCGCGCGCACCTGCCGCGCGGTTCCCACGCCTCACCTCCCGCGACCCCGCTCGCCTGACGTCATATCCACACAAACAACGGTCCGCAAACAGAGCTGGTTTTTGTTTTAATATTTAAATATACTATCCATATTGGCAATCTACGTTATAACTAGAGATGTGCCAATTATGATTTCGGTCGACTACCTGATTAGCCGATGAGCTGTCTGGTTAGTCGGCCAAGCAGAACATAATTTCCACGAAACTTCAATTACTGATTCGCGCGCAAGTCGCAACCGCTGTCTGCCAACGTGTCGGAACATGTTTATTTCGAATGTTAGATATATTTTTTTGTGAAATATAGATTTGTTGTTATTATAACATAAAAGGTTTTATTTACACTGGCTTAACAAAGTGACTACAGTGTACCTGATGGTAAGTACAGTGTAGTCCAAAAACGAAAGAGACCATTAAATGATGAATATCCATTGATAGTCTCCGTCGTCATGTCGGCCCACATATACGACGACTGAAGGTTTCTACGTATAAAAGTTACTAGATATAAACAAGCTGATTCCGAAACATGACAGGCTAAAGCGAGTCACTATGATAGTCTTTGCACTTATATACTGTGGACTTGACCCAGTTCGGGCAATCGCCCTACCACCATAAAATTAATTATTACATAATAATTGTTTATACATTTTACTAAGAAGTACATACAAAGTAAGAAGCAGGACAGTTTAGGCTCTTTGCTAAATAGTTGGAACATCACTAGTTATAATTTATTTAATTGCGTCAACATTTCCTTACCCATTTATTTCGCTAAAGAAGTAAATTGTTAGTTTAAAAAACACAAATGAATGATTCCTTTTGTAATAGAAAATCGTTAAATTAAGAAATACAGAGAAGATTTTTTTTTAAATTCTAATACAAAACGCGCGGTCTAATGTAAAGCAACACGTATTTTCTTTGTTTCGTTCATTCATTGCTCTTCTTGTTTTGTCGCGTTTTTTATTTAGCTCATATTGATTAACTTTTTTTTTTTGTTAACCCGGTGGAAATCCCTACGGACCGTCAGGAGAAGTGGGGAATATTGATTAACCTACTTTAAACTACAAAAAGACATCTTATCAATCTACTAAATATTTATGTCTATAGATAGCTATTTAAAAGCCTACAAAAAATCTAGCACCGCATAATCATCCTATGTTGACCCACAATAACCTGTCTATCTTCTTCTTTTATCTATCTATTCATATACTAAAAATAAAACTTGTCGTGACTGACAAATCGTCGAACTGCCTAAACTGGAACTAAAACTTGAAATTTGTAGATTCGTATGTTTTTATGACCGAGGCACCCACTAAGGGCAGATTTTTTAATATTCAACTCCCAAGAGTGAGATAGGAGTCAAAAGTATGTTTGAATGTTTTATAAATTTAAACGAGTACTTTAAAAGTGGCATTTAGCTTTTTGGTCAGAAATAAGAAAACACGTGTTTCGATGTTTTTGGAAGATTTACTTTCAAAAGGGTAAAATAAGGGAAGAAAGTTTGTTTTAAAATCCGCCAATTTTGAGTGTGAATCGCGTCTAGGCAAAGCAGACTGGATATGCACGTAATTTTATATTTTAAATTCTGATTATAAATAAAAATATTTATATGTAACTCAAAAGATGCTCTGTATTTCTACTTAAAGAAAAAAAAAAAACAAAGCACACGGGCTAGCGCGTTAACAATTAGCACCCATGATAAGCTGGGGTTATAAAAGCAAGCAATTATTAACCTTATCATTAAAATTCAAAAGGCACTGTGCCAAAGACATTCACATAAAACAGTAGTTTGCATAGCTTTAAAAAAAAAACTTTATGCACATTACTTAGTTTTAGGTGTTTTTACACAGAGATTCCTTTGTTAATATTGCAAAGGCCAGCAAAGTGCGTAATGTAGCAAAACAATAAGTGTATGCATTTTTTACCGTTTTGTCCTTATTTTATTGCAAGTTAGTTCACATGTTAGTTCTTGCAATTCCTATCCAATGGGTAGTGCAATTTATAGGTGTACTTTTTCATTTCATCTTAATATCATTCAAAGACTAGATAAGGGAAAGTTGATGGGGAAAACTGACGTTATGCTAAAAAATCTCAGCACAAAAAAATTGATTGTACTACCGAATATATAACGGAAGAATTTATATGTGGTCATGTGTGGTAATTAATAACTAAAAATATTTTATAACTTCTGTCTACGAATTCAGTTTAAATCTTATAATATATTATTACATACTGTACATCAAAAATAAATATCTATAAATAAATGATATACATTATATCTTACTATACTTTTAATAATATTTATTATCAAAGGACCACTAATTATATAAAATATTTTTCCAATAATTTAGTTGGTTATAAAACGCTATCTGTTGTCATATTGCTGAACTACAATCACGATTATATTACTGCCACCTAGTGTCCAATATATTCACTATAATATTACAGTGTGTTCCAACTAAGTTAAAGTTCAATACACAAGATGTAGATGACGCTACTAGTGAAAGCTTTAAAGCTGCGTATGATTAGTTTAAGCACTATCTTTTTAGTTTTGTACAGTTTTTATAATTTTTTTTTAAATTTTATAATTAAGCGTGCTACTATTTTATTTGATAATATATTTATTTGTTATTGCGGTTATATATTTTTAAACGATAAGTTATTTGTGTTGTTTGCTAATATATTTCAGTTAATTTCTAAAGCATATTTACTAATTTAACCTCCGTTAGCACAAAGTTAAAAAATCTATCAATTTATCTGTACAATTATGCAATTATTGTGTTTTATTTATTAAATAATTATATTTCTCTGTCACTTGTTTTCATTAAGCAAATCTTAACTAGAACTTTTTACTTTTTTTTAATTTTACGGATAAAAGAACAAATTTTCTATGGAACGTAATTTAATTTCGTTCCTATATAATATTAAGTTACAAAATAAGACAAAAGTAACTTTTTTTAAATTGATTAAATAAGTACTTGTATAAGCTAATTTTAACGAAATATTTTATATTTCTGTTCATATGTTATGGTATGTCATTATTTCAATTGATATGGGATTGAAAAACGCTCTTCTAGTTTGACAGTACAATGATGACACTTCTTGTGTAACAGTTGTTTCTACTTTGTACGCGACAGTAACTACTTACCAACAGATGAGCCGTAAATCCATTTACATTCCATTTCCATTAAACAAATGTTTGTATCAGAAACGAATCATGTTAAATATATACAATTTACAAGAAGTATTCTCAGATGAGCTCTGTGCTTTGTTTCATCTCAACATTACAAACAGTTCAAAGAGGGTATAAGCATTACGCGATCACTGGAAATACTTGCGAAAGCTAATCTAATAAAAGGACTTGTATCTTTTGAAATAAGTATCTATATTTTATGCATTCATGCTTTGATTATCCGTTCACAAAGTAAACATAATTTTTATTTTAAAGTAGAGGCATTTCTGGGCTTAGAAAAAAAAAGATATGGAAAGAGAGAATTTTTCAATAGTACTGCGGACATAAGTTCCAAAACGAATAAAAAACAAGACGCATATTATTAAAATGTAATCAGATTAATGAAAAACAATTACGATTACATTTTGCGATTTTTATCATTAATATGACTGCATTTTGCTCATCTATGTTTTAAACACTACAGAATCCTCAATTGCATACACATTTATGACTCCTTAATGTTTCGAAAGGATATAATCATGTTTACAGAGCAACAAAATTAAAATTACGACTACATTTTGTAATCGTTAATCACAATCAGATTACATTTTACCCATCTCTGATTATGACAATACAGAAATTCGGTTCTAAATCATGTATATCGTTCATAGTTCTTGCTGCCTACTTTAGTAGGCGTATTGGTTTATACTATTTGCTTTTTTATTTTACCTCTGCAGTGGGAGTATATTTTAAGCAGCGTAAGTATGTAGGCAGTAATTTGCCGCATGTTGGCAAGATTTCAAACGTCTCTGGCGTATCATAACGAGGCAGCAATGGATTTATGACCCCCATAAATCATATATTAAGGCACAAACTTCAGCGTAATGCGGGAATTTATTTTACAAGAGGTTCGTATATGTGAACATTATGCTCGGTATTATAACTATCCACATAGGTTCGTCGCAATGCTTATAAAAATATTAGGTCCTTACATATGAAATTGGCGTTTTTCGTACTGGCCACTTTAATCACAAATTTCTCCTCTTTAGTAAGGAATTCCAAATTCAAATTTGTACAGCTATAGACTCATGTATTTGTGCTTCGATGATCGTCATTCATTTGTTTTTTTCTTCTGTTTTTTTCTGTTTGCGTCACTCATTTTACAAAATGGAAAACTTAAAATATCGCATTATTTACGAGTACGAGTTCCGCCGTGGCACTAGTGCTGCGGAAACAACTCGAAGGGTGAATGATGTGTATGGCGGTCGTGTTGCAAAAGAAAACACAGTTCGTTTTTGGTTCCAACGTTTTCGTTCTGGAAATTTCGACCTGCAGAACAAGCCCCGTGGACGGCCTGAGACTCAAGTTGATAATGAAGAGTTGAAGGCTATTGTGGAAGCGGATCCATCGCAAACCACGTCTGAGTTAGCTGCAGGCTGCGATGTTAGTGATAAAACTGTTTTAATTCACTTGAAGCAAATTGGGAAGATTAAAAAGCTTGAAAGGTGGGTACCTCACGAATTGACTGAAGCAAACCGGCAAACGCGCGTCGACTGCTGCGTTACATTACTAAACCGGCACAATAATGAAGGTATTTTAAGCCGAATCATTACCTGTGATGAAAAATGGGTTCTTTACGATAATCGGAAGCGCTCAGCCCAATGGTTGGATCCTGGCCAGCCAGCCAAATCCTGCCCCAAGCGAAAATTAACCCCAAAAAAGTTACTTGTAAGCGTTTGGTGGACTAGTGCCGGTATTGTTCATTACAGTTTTCTCAAATCTGGCCAGACTATTACGGCTGATGTCTATTGTCAGCAATTGCAAACCATGATGGAAAAGCTAGTGGCTAAACAACCTAGGCTGGTCAATCGCTCCACGCCACTGCTGCTTCACGACAACGCTAGACCACACACTGCGCAACAGACGGCTACTAAATTAGAAGAGCTTCAATTGGAAAGTCTAAGACATCCTCTGTACTCCCCGGTCCTTGCTCCAACAGATTACCATTTTTTTCGAAATTTGGATAACTTTTTGCAAGGGAAAAAATTCAACTCCGATGGGGCAGTCCAAATCGCCTTCAAAGATTTTATTGATTCCCGTCCGACTGGTTTTTTTAGTAAAGGGATCAATGAACTACCTATGAGATGGCAAAAGTGCATAGAAAATAATGGTTCATACTTTGATTAATTAAATATATTATATTAAAAAATATTCGACTTTTTGTTCCTCCCATACAAAACGCCAATTTCATATGTAAGGACCTAATATTTAGGATTTAAATCATAGGAATATGTATTCTCTTCAGATACTAACAATAACGATTCAACTATTATAATCTCTGCACTGCACTTGTATGGTAGCACTGAATCATCAGCAACTCTCTCAGAATTGAGATGTATTTCACCGTATTGGGCACAATGGGGCTGATATGCCAAAATGGCAAAAGCCTTTATAAATAATAAATAAAAAAAAACTATTATAATAATTTCAAAAACCCGCGGCGTCTAAATAAAAATGTCATGTGTAAGTGCTCTGAGAACGGCAAACAGCTGCGTTATTGGTCACGCTGGGCACCACACATAAGCCACTAGCAAAGTGGATAAAACCACGAATACATCTCTGCTCACCCAAAAGGAATATGGTGTGATGGTATATTATTATTAGTATTAATAACTTCAGTCACTAACAATATTTAATTTTAAATTAATAACTGTATTGATTTACTAAAAAGTTTTATCATAAGCAATTACATTAAAAACTGTAATGGCTATTGAACACTAGATTTACCGAACTAGTCAAAATTACATGTCTTTGTCTTCGAATTTCTTTCTTTTCTATTGTTTTTTAATTCTCAAAAATAACACATTATTTATTGATACAAGTTGTTGATTAATATTGTGGATTTAATTAGATTTATAACGAACCAAAAAACCATGTTATACCTATTTCTAAAATACAAATAAATTGTTCGCCGGTAGATCTAGTGGTAATTAAAAAACAATGAAGTATTGAAATAAATTATTATACAAAAACTTATGTTAACAAAGTGAACGAGCGTATTAATAAATTTTATCAGAGATATTTTATCTTTTTTGACGTCGTGATACTGAGATAAAACATAAAACGATTATGAGCAACGTGTTTTTGTTACATTTAAAACGAATTAGTAATTATCGTCAGATACATACAGTTCGTTGTCCCTAAATACAATCGAAAGTATGAAAATATTATAAACACTATGGATTTACAAATCATTAAATTGTATGGTTATTCCCATAACATTAATACAATTAATTACAGGTAAAAACTAGAAGTACACTAAATTTTAACTTATTAGCTAGTAAATTTTGGCGTCAATTATTCAAATGCCAAAAGCGATTTGATTGTGTTCATAGTTAGTTCAAACATAGGAAATTTTGGGAAAAAAAAGAGATAGAGAAGACTGTTAATGCATGCTTATTGCGAACAGAACTGGCTCAAATGTGGTTATATATAGATAAAAGATCAAGTTGGCAATAATAAGCAACCAGACCACGCCATTAAAATTCTAAAATTTTTCGGCAGAACGTTCCTGTACAAAACGAAACTAATCATGGAGTGAAATGGAGTGAATTGAGCCATCATTCAGGTTGATAAACTCCTACAAAAAACAATTTTAATATCTGGGAGATATAAAAATATGAAATTTATTGTTGTGTGGTTCCGTTGCGTAGTTTAGTATGCAAACTATACTGCGATGCGGAGTCGAGGTGACGAAGAACCCATTTGGATGCACGCAGGTAGTTGTCGACGTGCTACGAATTAACAATTGTTTCTGAATAAATATTAATGTCATAGGCAGTTTTTATATAAAAAAAAACTATATTCTCTACCAGTTCTTAGTATTTTATAACTTGTGTTAAATCTTGCTTTATTAATTTATAGCATCTGCTATTAATATTACAATTTCTAAATGTATCTCAATGAAAATAATTTTGTAAGTGTATGTACATAAATATTGACAGTAAATAAGTATGTAAATTCCTGTTGTGGGCTTTTTCCGTAACGATTTCCGTTACTGCAAAGTATGCTAAGTTTTTAGTTTGGGTTTTATGACCTAAACCCAGCGTTATAATCAAGGATTCCGACCCATGGAATTAGCATGGAAGGCAAACATATTAATATCAAGCTACCAGAGCTAATAGATAATAATTCTAACATTCTTTTAAAGTGGAAAGATAAACATGCGTATCAGTTTTAACACTGATATGATAAACATTGTTTTTCATCAGTGGTGGTTGAATGAATGAGAATGTATTGCATTTTTGAAACTTATAGTGATCTTATCTATAATTGCTATAAATAGTTTTTCACAACTGCGCTGATTATTATTCTACAAAATTCAACAGCTAGGCGCTGTTGTTATGAATTGATTGGCCTTTCATCAAAGCTTAATTGATGAGATAAATTTTATCTGTGACAATAATTATAATTGATGAGTGGAATGTTTCAATATTGTTCTGATTTATTATTTCCTAATTTTACGTTGAACATTTATCCAAGTTTAAGCTAATAATATTACACGTAACCCATGTAAAGCCCGGAGTAAACCAAAACGTAAAGAAGAGACATAACTATACTGTTGTAAGCTATTGCAATTCTAGCAAGAACTAAAGTAAGTACCATTATAGCGGGGTCAACAAACACGTTCGCTCGCATTTTTCTGTTATTCTGATGGAAAATAATTCAACAGTCTGATGAAACGGCAGAAGTATGATCGGGAAACCTTTTAAATGTTTGTTGGGATGGGAATAAAAGAAAATCTACACATACATATCAAATCACTTGTTCTGACTAAAAACATCATCGTAGAGCCTAAGGTACAGAAACATAAAATATTCACACTGGGTTCTTTTTATAATGTAGGTATTGTAGGTAGATTTTTTGATAGTCCACACCTAAGAGGTTGAAGGTTTGTTTAAAAATCCGTCCATTTCAAAGCAAACACTATGTAGATTATATTTCAACGTTTATAGGAAGTTATTCCCCAAGAGGAATACATTTTACCCGGGCAACACAGGGTCACCCACAGATAGTCGAATATGAAATTCGTATCTGTGATCGGATTTGTATATATGTATTAGAAATAACCCATGGACAGTTAGGTGGGTACTATTGACAGAGAGAGATGTTTAAAGAGACCGCGGACGATGTCAACTAACTCGTAAAGCAACATGTCCGCCAACCGGTCCGCCTGCAGTACCAGGCAAGCATATTCTACAAGAGCTTTCGCGTCCGTCATTCAGAACAATCCTATGAATGAACGGATCCACCTATGTGTGCGTGGACGTCGTCACATCGCGTTTCCAGCGATGTGTGCAACCATGTGTTTATTTGAGCCAGCACGACAGGCATTCATGAGAATTTTCTTGTGTCAACAACGAAACTGGCTTTAGACAGAAATAACTTGCTGCTTTGTATTTGCAAAGTTGCGAATTGAAAGTTCGCCATTCATCTAAAGCGAGTCGTAGGCGATTGTAAATTTATGATGTCTAAAAATACTTATTTAGTTTATTTTATTTAAGAAAATGGTCATTTATCAATATGTAGAACATAAGTTTTGTTTTAAAATATCATTCATATTGAATTGAAAGAAACTTTTATTTTTTAAAGCGGAGGTCATCGCTATTATATTATAAGTGAAGTTGTAATTATAAGAAATCTTACAAATCTCTCCACCTTTTTAAATTCCATTCAAACATGAAATTAGTTGGGAAGCTATTTTAGTAAATATATCAAGTACAATTACTGCCCTTCTTGGTCATAATAGTTCATCACGGTCAGCCAAGCACAATAAAAATTAAATTAATGTCATATCTATCGTCATATTGTCAACATCGATTACTGTTACACCATATGACATGCAAGATTCAGCTTCCACATGTGTCGTTGATCATAAAAATCGTCGTGCAAGATTGAACTATACACGTATTATATTAAAGAAGAAATTTATTCTTTTAATCCTTACACCAGGTGACACACGAAACGGTGTTTCAACTTGATCAAGCATGAAAAAACTTCTTAGCACGCCAGTATATTATGTTACTGAGTAATGTAATTTTCTTTACCCTTATAAATCTATCTGTAACTATTTAAAGATTAATCAGGGTTATCACATTTAAAACTTTGGCATTTTGTATTTATTATAATTACTTACCTATTTATCTTATACTGTCATGGGTATGTGTGTATTTATGTATGTATATCTTTTCCTAGCACCCATAGTACAAGCGCAAGCTTAGTTTGTGGCTATGTCAATTGTAAAGTTGTCCGCAATTGTAATACCCTTTAATGTAATGCCATGTTTACTTTAACGGGTCATTTGCATGGAGAAACTTATTTGTAATCACCAAATCGCAATGACAATCCTTATTTAAAAGCAAGTAAGTTAAAGAACTAGAAATACAGTTTGTCTAGTCTAGAGCAGGTTATATAAAACATTTAAGAGTGCCTATATTGAACCTTTGAAACAAACTTTACTAAATGTAAACAGGCAATGACGACGGTGGAAACTAGTATAATACTATTAACAATTTAAATAAATATTTCATAAAGCCTTAAGCAACACATGCTCCAGTGTTTATTTTACCCTACGTAGCTAATGAGTAAAAGCAAAAACAGGCACGAATTCACAAACGGACTGAGATCAACAATACGCCGGCCTAAAACCTACGGAACAATGTTTATGAATTGTTAAATAATATTTGTTTTCTACGAAACGGTACGTAACTTTAGTTATGTGAGCGAAGAAAATATACAAGCGAGTTTTAGAAACATCCTGTAGCAACAGAGCACCGGCGAGGGAAGTGGACACCGCAACATCCTCTGAGGTATCGTGTGTGGACAACTTATGTCGCTTTTAGTTATTTTTCGCGTATTCACTCATGCATGATTGCACAAGATTATTTTCTTATAATTTGAACTGATACAAGGGAAATACCTAGTAATCCATTAACGAGTAGTTAATTATAAAGATACTATACATAGTTAACATTACATACTTAACATATGTATACAAAGAATAATATTTAAAATATAAAATAGTTCCTAGCTGGCTCTCCTCAGTAGATTCTACATATGTAAAGAATTGATTTTCTTTTTGAACTGCTAACTTAAAGTTGATGTTTAGAAATGTTTAAAATCGTGATAGGTTTATTTAAATAAAGGCATGCCCTATACTTAACTATTTTACTGGCATACTTTTTTATTCTTAGTCGACACAGTGACCGCACCACACCTAATGGTAAGCATGGTGCAGTCCAAATAACGACAAAGATTATCGACAGGTAATAAAAAACCATCGGTAGTCGCGGCGATCATGCCGGCCTGCACAAATATCTCTTCACGCTACGCTTAAAGGATCCCATATCATAGGATGGTGGGAACACGCTCGCCGGAAGATCATTCAGCAGCCCAACAACACGGCAAAAGTTAGAGTTAGAGAACCTCTTAGTCCTAGCCGGGATGTGAGATACATACGTTGAAAAGAGTGACAATCAGAGTGTCATGCGCACTCTTCTCACTTTTACTTTTGGAACTGGTAGTATATTAATTTTACTTTTTTTTGATGATATAAAAGTCCTTTGGAAGTAGGCTTTTTTAATAAGTTATATTTAATTTATTTTCAATTCATATATTTTACCATAGTTGGGCAAAATGTAATCAGATTAATGAAAATGATTAACGATTACATTTGACGTTTTTTACCATTAATATGACTGCATTTTGCTCATTTATGTTTTAAACACTACAAAATCCCAAATTGTATACATATTTATGATTTCTTAATGTTTTAAATGGGTTTAATCATGATTACAGAGCAAGAAAATTAAAATTATGACTACATTTTGTAATCGTTCATCATTAATCAGATTACATTTTGCCCATCTCTGGATATAACTATACAAGGCTCTGTATTTTACATCTTATACACACTGATACTTTCTATTTTATACGTATTTAATAAAATCCAATCGCATTTTGGCACCATGTGAAACGTGTTACAAAGCCCAGTACTATAACATTTTATTAATGAACGAGCATCGTCTCATTCAACAAGCGCAGTCCAAACATGCATATTAATGAATATATAGTACGCAATATGTAATTATAATGTATGTGAGTCACATTATGCACGGCTGCAAAGATAACTCTACAGATCAAAGCTATTGTTCTTGTTACCATCTCATTAATGATGTGATAACGAAGTACTTATTTCATCATTATTGCAATACCGTGAAAAGATCCCATGCAAATAAATTATTATGCTTACTGTAAGTGTAAGATAATATAAAAGAAAATTAATTTTCATCGAGTAATTATAGGCGACTGAAATTATCCTTTTAGCTCTAAAATATTGTGCTTAACTTTATAATTAGAGGTTTTGAAGTGATTCTCGTTCTTAGATAAATCTACGTGTGCAGGCGGAATTTCAAATTTAGCTTACTTTTAGATTAAATCACACCTTTTTTTTTTTGGTAACCCAGTGGAAATCCATTATGGAACATCAGGGGGCGCTGAAGGCCGCCCCCCGATGTGTCGGACTCTCACTGACTAAAACCACTAGGTTGCATCGCCAGGCACAGGGTGCGCCGACTACAGGAATGACTGGACGACCGCGGTCCAGCGCGGGCAGATTAAATCACACCTGATGGATAGAGATATTGACACCGATAATGGAGTGGAATCATCTATACTAATATTATAAAGCTGAAGAGTTTGTTTGTTTGTTTGAACGCGCTAATCTCAGGAACTACTGGTTCGAATTGAAAAATTATTTTTGAGTTGAATAGACCATTTATCGAGGAAGGCTTTAGGCTATATAACATCACGATGCAATTATTAGGAGCGAAGAAATAATGGAAAATGTGAAAAAAACGGGGAAAATTATTCATCCTTGAGGGCTTCCATTGCGTGCGCTGCAAAAACGGTTCAAGATACCAAAAATATATGTATGAAAGAATTATTCCTCTTGAAATGATCTAAAAAAAATGTCCGCGACAGTATATGTCTATCTTTTAAGATTAAGTCACTAGAACCGTTTTTATGGTAAACAAATTTGGTCGAAATTAATGCATTATTTGTTAAGAGTTGTATCAACGTAATAATATTAATCTTTATCCAAATAAATGTGTTGTTGATTAAGAGTATTCAATTGTGAACAAAATTGTCTTTGACATCACTTAATTTCAATGAACATCTTAGAAGATATTACAAAACCTTATATAGCAAAACAACGTTTGCCGGATCTGCTAGTCTAAAATATAGATTAAATTTTTCTAGTAGAATCTTATTTTATATGACGCTGGAAAAATAGATTCTGCCACCGAATTCGCCTTAACGATACGCAATATAAAAGAGGAGACTAATTGCTTCTTTCTTTTTCTTTTTTTACACTGGTTCGACATAGTGACTACAGTGTACCTGATGGTAAGTACAGTGCAGTCCAAACACGAAAGCGACCATCAAAGAATCAATATCCATTGATAGTCTCCGTCGTCATGTCGGCCCACATATACTACGACTGAAGGTCTAGATATATGAGCTATTGGATATACACAAGCTGATCCCGAAACGCAACAAGTGGAGTTTTTATGACGAGCTGGAATACCAACAACAGATTGGCATTATTGCGCACAACGTTTTGTTACGAAAAAAATAGGTGGGCTGAATTACTTTGGAAAATTTAGCTAAAATTACAATTTGATGTAGTCCACTATTCTATAGGTATAAGAAAAATGGGAAGTCGGCCTTGACAAGGTATTAATAGACAATATGTTGACAGATCATTTGACGTTTTGGATGGT
Source organism: Automeris io (assembly GCA_036320925.1). NCBI lineage: Eukaryota > Metazoa > Arthropoda > Insecta > Lepidoptera > Saturniidae > Automeris > Automeris io. The sequence goes on from JAUDJH010000018.1 coordinate 5,333,128, forward strand.
GCAGTCACTTTGTTAAGCTGATGTACAAAAATAGGATCACGTCTAAAGAAAAACCCACGGGAAAATGAGAGAAAAAATAAGACACAATCATTTGAACTGTTGGAACTTATATTGGTTTTTTACATTAGCTATAATACATTACAATAAATGTACTTTTTTATATGCAGAATAAGATATCTCGTAAGTAAATATTAGTATTGTTTATAATTAATTCAAGCTCATGCCAATTTGAATGCAAACTCCGGTAATTTCAGCTAGTGAAAGATACATAAAATCGGCCCCACCTACATTTATCATCACAAAAAAGTAATGTATATAATTAAAATATAAATATTAAATATCAGTAAATATAACGAGCCGAATGATGAGATTTATTTGACAAACTCTAACTTGATTTTATGAACACTTGTTCGTTTGAAAGAATTGTAGCTTAAAACTAGTTTTCTCAGGTAACTCAATGTGAGAAATAGCTTTTTTTTAAATGTTATATCGATATTCAGTAGTAAAACATGGTTACAATACTAATATTAAAATTGTTAGGTACTAAACAACGAACTTTTATGTTAACAATACTGTTTGCGAATATATTGAAAATGTTCCGATGCTGTTTTAGTTTTAAAAAGCTTTATTAGATTTAGTTGCTGTAGCAAAGGAAATCCGTCGGATAAAACTATTATCAATTAACACAAAAAACTTTTAATTAAGCGTAACAAGAAAAATTACGATTTTTTTCATTCAAATAATACATTAGTTAGCCTATGTTTCGAATTGCAAGTTAAATGGTACATAATGTATAGCGACTCAGTTATTAGACGTAGAAATAAATGGTGTATTTTGAGATTTTGGTTTACCTAACCACACTAAATAAAATAACATCTATTATTTTATTTAACTTGATTTCTCTTTTATTTAATGGCTTAAAGTTGTTTAAGTTTGTTTTTATTCTATTTATATTTATTTTTGTATGTATCTGTATATTCATGATAATAATGTATATGGTATCTGTATATAATATACTTATATATTTATAGCCGTGTATGTGTGTGTTTGTTCTTGTGTATATGTATGTACATATCATTATATATGATACTTTGAAAATAGTCTCCAGTGCTGTGTTTCTTTACTTTATTGATCCCTTCCTTGCTGTTTTGCGCGACGACACAATAAATGCGCGTCAGCTAAAAATCAGCGCTGGGTGGCACAGCAGGTCACTTAGCATTTTCTGAGCTTACTTCGTTTTGGGGCATCATTATTTATAGATTTTAGGTAAATGCTACATAAATTTTACTGTAATACGATAATTTTAATGAGCGAAATTAGGTATATGGACTTACATATTCGAGTTCATGTTTATTTGTATTCTCGAACTGTTAACAATAGTAAATAAGTAAGTATTTATCTCGAACGATTTCGCATGTATTAACATTTAGCTAAATTGTGCATTACATATCAGTTTAATAATTTACTGTAATTAATACGCCGTTTTACACTTTTGATGTAATATTCTCACGTTAAAACACATAGAGGCGGATAAGAAACAATGGTCCCGTATACTTGGCCCACCCCGGAGAGTACAGACAGACAAACAAGTTTGTATAAAGTTCAATGGCCTAATGTACATAATTTAGGTGCAAATATTCCGATACGGGAGTGAGGGTGTACGTGATCAACTATTAATTTTAGCTATCTAGGTTAATCGGACCAGCTAAAGTAACAGACATGCGTGATACTTTTTTAGAGTGGTGCACATATGGGAGTATAACCCCCTTGGTGGCAAAATTAGCCTAACAGTTAATGTCTATTGGCAAAATAAAGAAATCTTTATCTTTTTTATGCTTTTTTTTTGGTTTCTCGGGAGAAAATCCTGCATGGGACCATCAGGGCCGCTGTGAGGGCAGCAACCCCGGTGTGTCAGACTCGTACTGACTAAAAACCCCCGGGGTGTCTCTCTAATCGCTCCACCTGAGCTGGGAAACCAAATTCATCCAGATGCCCGGAGAGCGAAATGCCTTGTCGAGGCTGCCTCTCTGGGAGGGGTAGGGGTAAAGAGCCCACCCTTCCAATACCTATCTCACAGGCGGCGCGCCGGACACTGCACACCGCCACCCTCTCATCCGGACAGCAGACTCCCTCAAGTCTACTGCCCGGCTATTGTCACCGGGGGATGTCGCGCTCGCTCTGAGCGAACGCATCCCTCCGGCGACGGTGCCTTGGCCGCCGAATAGCCAGAGAAGATGTTCGTTCTCTGACCCTTTCGGCGGCCTCCTTCTGCTTCATCTCAACCTCGCAGAAGGCTGTGACTCCTCACCATGCCTCTTCACTGCCGACCATGGCTTTTACCACCGCTGGCAGCGAGAGGTCGTCCCCAATGCGATCCTGAAGGACCTTCCTATCTTCAGCCCAGGCTGAGCACACCTCAAGCGTGTGATGCGCCGTGTCCTCGGGGCTCCCGCACTCGTGGCATTCCGCCGTCAGCTCTCCTCCGGACACCCGCCACCGGTGACGGCTAAAACTACCGTGACCCGTCAGGATCTGGGTGAGCCGAAAAGAGAGCGCGCCGTGTTGTCTGTCCAGCCACGAGTGCAAGACAGAGCGCACCGCCTCAATTGTCCGAAGACCGGCGCTACGTTGCTCCAGCCTGGACTGCCAATCCCTCACGGCCTGGTCCTGGAGAAGGACCCTCTGCCTCCGAATCTCCGTGGGGGCCGGCCGCAGATCTTTTTTATACCCCTTTCAAAATATATCAATTATCTACTAATGAAGCTATTACAAAATAAATCGAAACTCCAGTAGGGATAGCAAATATTTTAATAAAACCATTTCATATAAAGTTTGTTTTAATTTCTTCATAGTCTTTTTATGTGGTTGTCAAGCAAGGTTTTTATTAAAAATATTTGTTTATCTCATAACAGTGGATTCACGTAATTGGTTAAAACTATATTATGATATAATTTTTTTTTGTACAATTATATTACAAATTTCTGTGAACATTCATTAATACCGTTAATTTCATCTTATTATAATTTCTAAAACATATAAATTGTTAAATTAAACTCACCACTTCATTTAAAAAATATATACTATATATCAGAAACTGAATGCGGTTTTAAATACCACAGGTAAATAAATGAATCGGAATTACAAGTAATAAGAACTAGATAAATGGCTTTTGAATCGATGCAAAGTGGGTTAGGAAAGCGGCATATTAGTGGTCTGAAACTGCACCCAGAGCCCCTAACAAGGATGCGGCGGATTATTCTATTTGTATACTATTTTCTAATCATTCTTTGTCTATCCTATATTCAACTAGACACAGCAGGCAGATCCACTACAAATTTTAAAACTCCTTTAATTAAGGATTGTTTAGAAACTCAAACTGGAATTTCAGTTTCAGAAAGATGATAATATTTATTTCTATCTTATTGGATGCTAATCCAAATGTATGAATTTATTAAAATTTAATGTACTGAGTAAATACCCAGATAGATAGAAAACAAAAGCAGGTTTTTTTAAAATTTATTTTGACAATGACTCCCACGGCAAGAACCGTGGACTTGTTTTGCAGTGATAATTAAAAACAATTGTAAAAGTTGCAAGCCTCATCACAAAAGATCATAATAACAAGATAATTGTTATTAAAATATTAGTAACAACTGTAGTTATTAATATATTACATATACTTTTGTTTTAATTTCAAAGGCAAGGTTTCGATTCCTTAGAGAATTTATACAAACTAATGATAAAATACATTATATCTACATATATTTACTATTTAATGGAAATAACAGAGATAATTGTTTACAATATATTTGCATATCATAATACAAAGAAATATGTAAAGTAAGCTATGTAGTAAGTTAGACTAGGTATACTAGTAATATAGTATTACAGCGGTTATTATTTATTCTCATCATATTTCTATTATCGTTAAAACCTTATACTTAGTTATATAATACATATGTAATATGTAATTAAACTATATTTAGTAATATTTTACGGAAAATAGCACGCATTGACCTAGTTCCAAACTAAGCTTACGTTTGTACTATTGGTTAATACCAATTATTATCTTTGCCTAATGGCAAAGATATATTTACTATAGGGATATTACAAACTGCGCTATCAAGTCATCAACTTTCGTTTCCTATATTAGTGTTTTTTAACATCTTAAAATGAAATAATTGAATCCGTTTACATTTTACAATGCTCGAGATTATAAGTATCTATAGTAATAATATAGAATTACACAAATATACACGCATAAGAGCCCTTAGCAGACAGGAAGGATATCTTCGGACGCCAGCTGACACTATCCGGTCAACGTAATAATTTACCAAGAGGGTGACAGTGGCTATGATTGGTCCATTATAGTTAACCTTCGCCACGTCGGGAAACAATATTGATATAAACGAGCATTTGATTCTATAAGCAACAGTGTTTCACTATAGTTATTTCTTCAGATACATAGTAAAAGGAATTTTTACCGTTGAAGGTAACTAAATATCTACAGTTCAATCTAAGAATAGCAGAACGGCTAGATACGAGTCGAATTAACAGACGCTTCGGCCTAAGTCTGGACTAAACGATAATCACTGAAACCATAAGATTAGATAATAGGTATGGGTACACTAAAAAAATATAGCTAATAAATACAGAATAAAGATAACTTCGCATGAATTAAAAAATATCTGCGAGTTTATGGTTTAAAGTTTTACATCTTAAAAGATTTCGCGAACTTTTATCGTGGTTACTAATATGTCTAAACAAATATTTTTAAAGATTTATTCAATAGCAACAAATGAGCAATTGATCGCATGGTCAGTTAGTTAATCTCTGTATTAGAAGTGGATGTAAATCCTTAACAACTCAATTAAAATTTCTGGAAGTCAATATCCAGTCAAAATTACGTAGATATGAACTTTCCTTTCTGTGGTTATATTAATTGGACACATTAAAATTACCTTATAGTCAAGCTATTGTTTTTTTGTCATTTTACTCTAAAATTTTAATATATTTACAAAAATTTTAACACTGTACGAGTAGTTTAAATATTTACTACCTACGTTGATTACACGCACCCACGTTACTGTATATAAACGGGTAAGATATAAGACAGCGCAAATGAATGTGTGTAAATATTTAGACAATTAATGGACTCACCTAGCGATGCTTCCGGATCCGACAAGTCGGAGAGAGACGGCACCTTCTGCATTGTTCTGGGTTCTTCTTGTTCTGGGGGTTCACTCTTGATCCCGACAGCTAGGCCGCCACCCTCATCACACTATAACAACAGAACAAACATTGCGTTTATTAGGTTTTATTTTGTTATCTAATAAAAATGTCATGTGTAATATCTTGAGAACGGTGATCAGCAGAGCTGCCGGTTACGACAGGCACGACATACAAGTCAAAAATGGATATGCGTCTAGATTCCAAAACTCTCCTTAAATTTAAAAATGAATCATAAATTTGTATGCAATTGAAGATTCGTCTAGATTAGGTCCGTCCTATACTGCGCTCGTCATGGTAACATGGTGTCTACTCAATAACTTGTCTGCGTCTTCGGACAACCACTCTAAAAGCTGTGTCCTGCCCACTACCACTCCAATTTGCTATTCCGCTAGGCTTGCAAGCCGCTGGCGACCCATCGCTCTGGAAACATTAGGGGAGGCCCATGTCCAGCAGTGGACGTCCTATAGCTGATATAATCATGATGACGAGTCATTAATATTTAAAAACATTTAAAAATTTAACTAAATTTTCTCAAATCGTGTGTATGTCGTTATGTATCTCGGTTCACATCGGAAAGAATATAATTATGACGATATATTTTACACTATTTGTTTAGTTACTGGTATGCAAATAAAATTCTAAGTGCTTTTTTACTGTCTCTAAATATCTGGATATAATCAATCCTCTACACAAATAGTACCGACAGCATATGGATATTAAACATAGACTGTACTATGCCAAACGACATAGCACGCAGTACAAGACGTTCCGTAGGCAGTTAGTTATTAACTTTTCCGTATAATTCCAACACCGTATCATGTGTTGCATCTATTACATATGCATTTTCTATTGTTGAAACTAAACATATGAAAAGTAAAGGGAAATTAAAGCTTCGTGCCTCTTAAATTTATAGGAAATTTTTATTATAAATGAAATATAACGTTATTCAAATAGGTCTTCAAGCATTTTTAAACCGTCAAAAAAGTGAAGTGAATCTACCACCGGTGTGGAAAGCAGAATCTACCGAGAAGAGCTGGCAAGAAACTCTGGTAGTTGCTCTTTTTAAGATAATGAGGTATAATATACAAAGAATTGAATGCCCCGCGAGAAAGATTGAATATAACTAATATAACTATTAAGACCAGGCACTTATATCATTCAAACAATAATTGATGGAATAATAACCCCGTTTTTAGCAATTTAGTTTTAATAGTTTTTTTTTAATTTCAATAGTAATAACTCCAAGATATCTTTAGGTATTGTTTTGTATAAGCGAATACCGAGCCCCATGTAAGAACCGTGAACTTTTTTAAGCCGGTAAAAGTATCACTAAATAGTATTTATTTCTAGTATTAACATTAGTGTTGTTAAATATTTAAGTTTTATTTTATTTAATGTGAAAAAAAAGAGTGTAATTATTTTTTAAACTGACTCGACACTGATACTGCAACATACCTGATGGTAAACATGGTGCAGTTCAAAAATCGACTACGACTATCGAAAGATAAGAAAAAACCCCTTGGGAGGCGAAGCGATCATGCCGGCCTGCACAAATATCTCTTCACGCTACGCTTAAAGGATCCCATATCATAGGATGGTGGGAACACGCTCACCGGAAGACCATTCCACAGCCCAACGACACGGCAAAAGAAGGAGTTAGAGAACTTCTTAGCCCTGGCCGGGATGTGAGATACCGTATAGCTGTCACACCGCAAACCCGCGCAAGTGGTTCAGGAAGGGAGAGGATGGACCAAAGTTAAACAACTCTTCAGAACACTCGCCATAATACAGACGGTAGAAAACGCTCAGTGAGGTAATATCTCTGCGCAACTGAAGCGGTTCAAGATGCTAAGTCATGTCAGGATCATTCACAATGCAAACAGCCCTCCGCTGTAACCTATCCAGGGCATCAGGTAAGTACTGGGCACAACCGTCCCAAAGATGCGAACAAATAAACATGTTATGTTATAAACTAAGAAAATATTAATTGGACCACCACGTAAGATAAAACATGAGATGCTTTGTCATAAAGCAGCATCCAGATGCCACATAACTCAATGAACAATTAACAAGCATAAACTTGGATAATGTGATTTATTTATCTTTAGGTTATTGTACTTAACGTCTTCATATAACTCATTACATTGACAATGTTATAATATCTATAACTTCTTGATAATATTATTCTGAAATAGGCACAGGAAACTGCGATTATATTAATTTATGCGCGTACATAACCTATTATTTTGGTACGTCCCATAACCTTATTCTATCTAAATGGAGGCTAACCAGCTACTATTGGTCTGTCCCTTTGCTTTAATATAAAGGTTAATATTCGAACTGAATAATTGGTATATAATTTCTTATGATCATATCGGCTAACGTTTACAAGCGAGAATGTCAATATGCGGCGCACATAGTTTGGTCCGCTTCCGCTCCCTGTTCGGACATGCATCGCTTAAAAATATTCACAGAATGAAGACAATGCTTTAAATGCGTAAAGGATCTTTTGATCTATCTTTAGGCGCATTTCAAAGAAATAAATCGCTATTTATTTTAAATAAAAAAATAAATAAGTTACTATTTTGCATAGCATTGCATTGTTTGTTCATATTAATAAAAAAATGAATGAATTTAAAGATTAATTTTTGAGGTGGTAGGCGATTGATCTAACTGAATTGTGATCACAGTATACAAGTATAAAAATCGTCATAGTGACTCGTTCCGGCCTGTCACATTTCAGGGTAAGTTTGTGTATATCCAGTTGTTAATATGTATACCTAGAGACGTTTCGTCCGTAGTAAATGTGGACCGACAAGCCGATGGCAACCGTCAATGGATTTTTGATCCTTGGCGGTCGTTGCAGTTCTTACGGCCGAAATTAATATCCAATCCTAATCCGTTAGTAGCTACTTTTGGTAACAAACTCAATCCATTTTTATAAAAAGCGTCCCAATAACCAATCTAGATATGAGCACCGCTATCTATAACACTAATCCATCTTCGGGAGGGCTTATGACGATTACGGATTGACTTTTGTATGGAAATACTGAGTTGTCCGTCCCAATATTTAATCTGTACACTTTGACATTTCTTTCGATAGGCTAAAACAATCAAGGATTACGATCGTAGCATTTTGTTGGATTGCAAGCTATGGTTGTTACGATTTGTGCTTTGAATTGTTAATTTTATTGTTGTTTATTGTTTTTTTTTAATATTAAAATGACATCTTTAATTAGTGATTGGGACAGTGATTTGTAAAACTTAATAATATTATTTGACCGACAAAGACGCTCTGTAAATCATTTCAAGAGGGTGAATTATATGCAGAGCCTTGATAATGGAGAGTTTACTTTTAGGTTAGGTTAGGTAGAACATAACAGTCAAGTTTCTAAATTTTTCTCACATTGATATATCTTTTTTCAAAAATATCATATTTCATAACTTTTTTTTCCATTCTTGTGTACACTTATAGACAAGAGATAAACAATATGATGTTGATCTCAAAAATAGAATTAAAAGAGCCAAGAAGATCTGTAAAGATAACAGCCTATTGGTAACTAGTATAATATAAATATTTTAGTTACATTCTTCCTATTCTTATAATACATGAAAGTTTGGTTAATTATCAAAATTCTTGTGAATTATTAAAATCTCTTATTAAGGAAAGAAATGTGCTATAAATGGATACGATCTTAATTTGAATAGATGTAACAATATCTTGAAAACGTGTCATAAATGCAAGTGAAGTTGCGGGAAACAGCTATTATTATAATTAGGTAGTCAGTCGTCAAACTTGATTTAAATTAGTGAATCTAAAAAGTTTCTTAGTTATTTTCTTTTCTCGAAACATTTGGCTAAAATTTACCCAAAAATATTATTTTCCTAATATTACGACAATAGCTTCGACATGCTGCGACACTGAGTCCAATTTTTTATTATTTATAAGTAAAAAACAAAAATTATATGGACCCCTTTATAAAATAAATATTTAAAATTATTCACGATATTGTTTATATTATTTTTACTAGAAGAGTTTTAGCAATGATTATCTAAATAATAATGTTTTTTGCGTAAAACGAAACTTTATAGAGGGAAAAGATGGCTACGGCTATCTTGACAAAAACGAGATCAACTATGGAAAGGTTTTTTATTGGGACGCGGATAGGTTACCGGCCGATGGGAGATTGGATTTGAAAGATTGATATCCAGATTAGTATAGAGATTGGTTATTAATTTCGGCCGTTATTAGACTACACTGTAGTTTTCATGAGTGTAATGTAGTCACTTTGACGAGCCAGTATAAAAAAAATAGTTTGTTTGCTATGTGATGTGTTACTTTGTAACACACAATGTAACCACAGATGGGCAAAATGTAATCTGATTAATGAAATACGATTACGATTACATTTTGCGTTTTTCACCATTAATATGAAAGCATTTTGCTCATCTATGTTTTAACCATTACAGAAGCCTCAATTACATACACATTTATGGCTCTTTAATGTTTTGAAGGGATGCAATCATGATTACAGAGCAACAAAATTAAAATTACGACTACATTTTGTAATCATTACTCAGATTACATTTTGCCCATCTCTGAAAGTAACACATAATAGTTTTATTTAAAAAGTTAAGCTTCTAAAGTAAAATATATTACTAATGTTTTTTTTTACAGAATGCTTGTTTATCATTTATTCAAAAATAAAATACATTTAAAAGTGTTTTGTGTGGATATTGGTTTACTTAATATTATTTATTCGATAAACTATATAAATTACTCGATTTAGCATTTAAGAGGTTTTTACTTTTCTTAACATTAAATTATACTTATAACATGAAAGACATCTTAAAATAAATCTATTTGGGTTAACAAATATAGCGAATTATCTCTACAATGAGATATATTTGTCAGGTTTGTATTATACAAGCGGACCCTTCTCAATTGGATCTCATGACCCATAACACTGCTTTGAATTACAAAATATATCAATGCTACTCAATAAAAACGTCAAAATTGAATCAGTACTGGCCGGGGCAATCAAACCCAATGTATAATACGGATGAACCGTATGTCTAGGGCAGTCGGGACACAATATGTAAGTGTCTCAGAAGTTGTTTACAAAACTGTAGATACCAACTTTGGATTTTGTAATAAGTTTAACAAAGCTCTATTAATTCATTACAATAATTACAAAATAATAATTTTTATTATTTCGTAATAAACTTATTTATTTTTTACTGTAAAAGCCCTTTTTTATCCTGGTTCGGTGCAGTAACCATAACACACCAGATGGCAAGCTTGGAGCAGTTCAAAAACGACAACGATTATCACAAGTAAAGATCTATCGGTAGTTACAGCGATCATGCCGGCCTGTACAAATATCTCTTCACGCTACGTTTAAAGGACCCCATATCATAGGACGGTGGGAACACGCTCACCGGAAGACCAATCCACTGCTCAACAACACGGTAAAGTAAGAGTTAGAGAATTTCTTATTCCTAGCCGGGATGTGAGTTACCGTATAACTGTGACTCCGTAAACACGCGCGCGTGCTTCTTTTGAGAAAGGGAGAGGGTGGAAGAACACTTGCTGTGATACAAAGGTGAAACTGATTTCAGTATTTTGGGAGTTTTAATTAGTTAACATAAAAATATAATTATAAAATTTCAAATCCTAAATAACTTGGCAGCAGCCACGATACGTAAATACATAAAAAAGGTGACGAATAGTTATTAGCACTAGAAAGACTGAATATAGGTATAGCACATACGTATATAGGAAATAAAGAGAGGGGGAGGTAAGTACAACTATTAATAAATATTATAAGATAATATATAAAAAGTCTATTTTAAAAAATTGGTTCCTTATATATATATATATGTGTGTATTTTATATAACTAAACGTTAAAAACAGTCAAAATGACTGCTCTGGGCAATCTAGTGTTAAGGATGTTAAAAAGTTGTCTATATGGATAAATCAGAGAAATACCTACTCAATCTTTCTATATCATTAAGATCTCTTCCTCCTAAGACATGACCCTCAACAGTGAGGGACCAACGAAGAAGAGAGGTATTCTGGGTATGATACTTAGTTAAAATTTATTTGATAGATGATTATTTTTCTAACTTTGTTAAAGAAAAGTTTGTAACAGTGACGTGTGCTTGACTTCGGTACCCAATGTGTGTAATACAATACCTTAAATCCTAAACAAAGTAATATTGGTAAGAATTAACATAAACTATCAAAATATCTCAGTCACATACATTTTGTACCTTCAACCAAAATATACGTTTTTTTTTTCAATAAACAAAATCAAATAGATGTGGTAAACTATATTCACCACCCGCTGTAAATTTTAGTTTACTAAATTTTAGTGTACTAGATACGCATTACTATGATCGAAATAATTTGTATCTGAAATTCTAAGAAACAACATCGAAACCGAACAAGAAACACCGATAAAAAGAAAAAATGCCACACATTTCCACTGCTCACAGTTTGTAAACAATAATAGGTACATTTGTACGGTTCAATCTCACCCTCCTCAATGTTTGGTGACTTGGCACGTGATTACGACTATCGAAGGGCACGCTCCGAATTCACTTACACCTCTAATTGCCGTTGTCGACGATTGACAAATACTTAAAATAGAGTTACTTCTGTAGGAAATTACAAATCTAAAGGTAATTATTGACACTTTAATCATTTTAAATCATCGAGTGATGCTAAATTAGTACTGTCTGTAATATTTTAGGCAGTGGTACTTGAGGGAATTCACTGCCCATGCATGAGGATATTATGATGTTTTTCTGTAGGTGTCCAGCTTCACGCTCCATAATTTGAGGAGGCCTGAGAAGGCTGCCGCGTGTCGCTACCGTGACAGATTGCGCAGTTCGGCAGGATAGGTACATCCTGAGTTTTTGAGTTAGTAGGAGTTTGTGGCAACCCCTGGCCGTCACCCTCAAGCCGAACATGTCTTCGTAAGATAGATATTCCCCTGGTAAAAAATATTTCAGACATATTTCTGATAGAAACAAACAGAGTCTTCAGATTTACAGTTCGGCTTTCGATGATGTCGTACGTGAAATCGATATAATCTCTACTGTTTTAAAATTGTCATTTGAGTATGTTTCCAGAAACTACTTACAGGTCGATCCCAGTTTTAATATATATTTTCCAGCTTTAAAACTATAACACGTATAATCTTAATTTCTCCAGTCGTAACAAAAAAAAAAATATACCATTACCATTCCATTGTACTCGCCGTTATTCAATTGAGACGTTTAGTTTCTTTTTCCTAGAAGTCGAAAACAGAGCTAGAAGATTTAAATCTAAAAGAAATTTCGCAATACCGATAAATGGTTACTAATATGAAATTATACAAATCCCTACCTACATATAGTAAATGAGAATTAGTGAGTTCAGCCGAGCGTGTCTCATTAGGGCGCTAGATGATATCCGGCTCCTAATTTAAGGGAACCGACCAGTTACATCCGCTTCGTAAGATATGACAAATTCTGGGCGATTTTTCGATATAATTGCATAGGTATTTTTACGGTAACTAGGCTCGGCAAAACGGCGCACTAACTTGTTAAGCAATACAACGTGTTGATAAAGTCCCACTCCACACAACTTGTGTTTTGTAAATAATTCTGACGTCTTTAATATTCAGCACCACGAGGTATGCATGAAACGACTACTTTTGAGAAAAAAAATATGTAATTTTAAGTAGACAGATATTTATTGTGTGAGTTTTGCCAGATACTTTTTTCTGTTTATAAAAATACATTCCAATTTAGATGTATTAAATGTGAAGGATTTACAACGATCTGAATAGTAATTTATTATAAGTCTAGGATTAGAGGGAATAAATCAGGGTGCGTTTAAAAAGAAATGACAGGTGATATAGTAGACACGAACTCTCAAGCACGACGGGAATGGTCGGGAAGAGACAAATAGTCAATTACCAATGCATTATATAAAGCTTGGGACTATTTCAGTTCTAATTTAAAATCAAGACCTGATGAAATAGTTTTCGTCTGACAACTAACAAGATTCTATATTATCTTAACACAACTGCTCTTAGACTATACAATACTTATCACTAAAGTCCTATTAGGCTTGCTTTCTTATAAGTTCTTTTATTAAAGGAAATTTAAAAATGTATTTAAAAAAATGTGACGTTATATAGGATTTTTGGTGGTAGGGTGATTGCTTGAACTGGACCACAGTACACAAGTGTAAAGACTGTCATAGTGACTCGCTTTAGCTTGTCGCATTTCGGGATCAGTTTATGTATAGTTACTCATATTCCTAGAGACCTTCAGCCATGGTATATGTGGGCCGAAATGACGATGAAGACAATTAATGGATTTTCATCCTTTTATAGTCGCTTTCGTTTTTGGACTACACTGTCCTTAGCATCAGGTGCACTATAGAGGCTTTGTCAGGTCAGTGTAAAAAAAGGTAGAACAATTTTATCATATACAAAATAGAAGATAATGTATAATAGAATAACTTGTTACAATTTACAATACGCAATACATTAAGCGGCATTCGCCTCTAATAATCCATTGCTTTCTATGTAAATATCTGAGTTTTAGCAAAATGTTCCGATGAGAAGCAAAACCGGTACACATTTAGCAAATCATAGGATTAAATGAAGAGTTTGAGGTTTTCATACTTTGTTAACGGTTATGACCGTGAGAACAGGGATCATCTAACAATTTACATAAATAATTGATTATGCAATAAATTTTGTACCATATTTATATATAAACTGTTATATTTCGATCCGAAATTTTTATGTATTAATATATTTACGATTTGAAATGAGAAAACGCCTAACTTCCGGTACCTATACAAATCGAATCGTTAAAATATGTAAATTGCAATCAGGTTTTTTTGCATCAATTTAACTTGAATATTTTTTTAATATCACAACACATTCATTACATCTTAGTTGTTTATAATTTAGATTTGTAGTATTTTTTTGCAATATTCGAAAAGGTTTTTTATAATTAGGAAGCAATAAAATAATAGTAAATATAGAGGCATACAATATTATAGCTTTCATCAATTGAGCTCATTGAGCGATTTGTATTTGATACAAAACGTCATAAGCCGTAGGTAATGTGTAGAATAACTTAGGAACAAATATAAAGTAGATACACGTATTAATAACGATTCCTACAGTAATAATAAAGATATTATATAGCCTGGTGATAGAATATAATATAATTATATTATAGCAGTGACATGCATTGGGTATTTGGACAGGGTAGGCAGAATTAATAAAATTAATTTGAATATTATATTCTTTTGAATAAAGCAGTGCAATAAAATTCCCCGCAAAAACACTTTATTTGACACAAAAGTAGATATTTTCAAAATATGTAAATAACCACATGGTTGACACTGTGGTAAACTTTATCGACTAGAATTTGAGATTACATATAGTACTACTTAGCTAATGCGTTACTGTACGAAATTCCATGCAGAGTGCCACAACGCCTGTTTTTAAGAAACAGCGAGAACTTATTCAAGGACCTAATATTATGATAGTAAATATTATATTGCTTTCGTAGTTTCATAGTCAAAGATAGACCGCGTGAATACAGAATAGTTATGAATATAAATGATTCCTTTTTTTGTTTAACTTTGAGCAATTTCATCCAGACTTATTTATCATAAGGACATGCAATGCTTGCGTGCATCTATGGAATGAACACTACTGCATTATAGGTATTTTACTCAGTTAATAATAGACATGTCCCACAAATGTAAATCATGCCATAGGTTATGCTTTATGAAGATATTTTAAAGCTAATCGGAGGTGTCAACGTCATAACAGTCGGCAGTTGGCTTTAATTCACCCTTCTTATTTATTAACGCGACTTTCTTTAACTGTTGTAAGGGTGATTTACTAAACACCCGATATTAATTACAGCTCCATCTGTAGCTATTATTATAATAATTTTATTAACTATTATTACAATATTTTATTATGTATTTAAAGTAGAAAACGAACTAAAAATGATTTTTTTTTCATCGTTTTCTGCATTCTAGGTAGATTTAAGTAGATACATATAAGACAAAAGCTCTTAATTATATTAAATAAACGGTCTAATATTATGAATATATGATAACACTATCTCTTTTGGAATCAGCAGAGATGCATTAGTGGTTGCCATTGTCTATCAGTCGAGCTTAATGTGACCAGTAGCGGCGCTGATCATAGTTTTACGGGCACTGGTACATAAGATATTTATTACATGACATGCAAGTTTCCTTACGATATATTTTTTTTATCTTTTTAATCTAGGAAAGCTCAGAGATATGTGCGGGGTTTAAAATATACGACATTTCGCGTTTTCGCGTTTGAATTCTGGTTACGCACCAGCTACGTCACCACATACCATACACCAAATTTTTTTTTTGCTAACCCAGTGTAATTCTCATGGACCATCAGGGCAAAGGCGAGGGCCGCTGTCCCGGTATGCCGGACTCTTACCAAGTATAACTTCCAGGGTGCCAGCACTGCCTACTCTTCGTCGAGCCTGGGTATCCGTATACTCCCTACGGTCCGGCCAACGATTGGGCTTAGCAGGGCTCCACTCTATAAAGGTTACCTCACTACCTCTCTACTGAGTGATGTAAAGTTCGTAACAAGTGAGAGAAAAATATTTAAAAATAATATCTTGAGTTTGATTTAAAAAGTTTTTTTTTTTCGGTGTCTGGAAATTTCATTAATGTGGATTTATTCCTGATAGATTTGTTTTATACTGGATATATTATTTCTGAATGTTTGTACTTGGTTGATAAAATTAAAAAACAATAGAATACTCTTGTAACCCATTCTTAAAAAGTCCCAACGTTGTTCCGTCGCCGTGAGCTAATGTCGAAACTCATTAAGGCCGCTTAGCGTCAGTGTCACGGACAAGTTTAAAAATAAAAAATAAATAAAAACCGAGCGGGTTCTTTGAAATAGTTACGCGGGTTTGTTTTCGATAGTGTTTCACGGAGCCGGTGATTGATCGTTGCCGAGTCGAGCCAGAAAGAGTGAATTAAACGAACTTCTTAATTACATTCGTCTAGATTATTCCCATTCGAACAGCTGTGTGAGTTAATAGCCTCTTAACTAATTATCCATGTAAAAAATTCGTGTGAACTCCGTAATGCTATTTGGATTTATTTTACGTATTTATAAGGATACTATTTAATGAATGGTCAAAATTAGATCAAGACAACGCTACACATTTATTAAAAGCCAATAGTAAAAATATCAACATGTTATTGCAAAATAAACGAGCACGGCATTTAGCGTACGTAGTTTCTATATTTTATAGTATAATAGTATAGAAGATTTCTGTTTGGGAGAGGCTTAACACAGCTAAATGTAAGCTTTATCAAGATAAGTACTAAGAAAAATAAGTATAAAAATATTTAATTTTGAGAGAGCCTTCGCTTGAGTCCCTAAGCATCCTTGATTTGTTATTGAGGCCGCATATTGACTATGAAGTTCAAAATTGTATATTTATTTTCATGGTTGCAGTAAAACATTTTCTATTATATGGTCATTTTGTGCACGTAGGACATATTGTTTTCGTGTAAGAGAGGGATGGTATATCAAAAGGGAGGAGTATAGTTAATTTCAGTACGCTCCGATGGACCGCAGCGATACATCCGGCGGGGAACAAACGACATGACTTCTGAGTCGTGGGGCTGAATGCTAACTCGGATATTGAGAATGAAGTAAACAATGTAGATATAAGTAATTATTTTTATATAATCCTATACCTTTATGATGCTTTTACGAAAACTATAACCAAATCTAATAATTGACTTACTTAAGTTACGTAAAACTTTTCCGATTCCTATAGTGGAATAGGATGACATTTTGACTACAATTATCTGATGGTAAGTGCAATTCAAGTCAAGAACAGCGACAAATGCCAAGGAACGAGATCGATGCCAGCTTAAATATACCACGATGGAAGGTCTCTAGGTATAAAAAAGGTCGTATATGAGCTGTTCCCGAAACGTATCAAGCTGGTTAGTGTCACTGTGATGGGCTTAACAGTCATATACATAGTATGTCATAATTTATATTAAGTCATTTTGCTTTTCTGATATGTTGGAACTTTAACGTAGCGTGACTTTAATTTATTTGTGCCTTTTGTAATTTTATATTATCAGTAACTGTTTAATTAATTTTACAATCATAATGCATTTATTAACGATATTACCAAATTAAAGTAAAAAAAATATACCACTAAATGTGATGAGGCTGGAACTGGGTCGTGACCGCAGTACACAAGTGCAAAGACCGTCATAGTGACTCACTTCGACATGTCGCATTATAGGATCAGTGTAATGTAATCAATTAGATATTGACTAATAAATTAAAATCTAATTATATCATTGTTATCAAGCAGGTTTGGTTTACATCGTTATTGCTATCATGTGTTTATGTGCAATTACTTTGATAGTATGTAAGTAATTCCTGTTCCTTTCTCTGCAAGTTAATGAATGAAACTAGTGTCGTCATTGCAATAAGCAGTAGTAATATCAGCAGTAAGAAGAAACGAAACAACTCTATAAATAGGTCAAAACAGCGCGATTCCAGTCTAGTCAAGTTTTCTATAGAAAGTAACGTTTGATGAAATCGCTTTCCTCCATTCAATCGGATTTCCCGTCGTTTCTTAATTAAATATTCTGTATTTGCAATGTTTAAAGTCTGAATAGGTAGTTCCTACCCGTTTTTTAATTAAGTGTTAGTTCCACTGTTTACACGTGTAGCTTATTATATTTTAACAAAGTGCATAATTTTTGAAAATTTTATAAAATAATATATTATATTTGCATGACTACTTCTTGATTATTGTATTAAACTTAAAGAATGAACATTTGCAAATGTTTAATGAAAGATGTTATATATAGTTGAATTGCCTTAATTAACCATTGGTAATATACGAGTACATTGTAGAAGCATTTGTATTGTAGTAAGATGTGTAAAACTGATTTTTTAAATGTTTAATAATGTAATAACTGAGATAAGTCTGTGTTTTTAGAAAATTACTATACTTACCAAATCAAGTCTAAGGTTAAAGGACACGTGTTTCCGAGGCGCAGGCGCAACAATGGTTGTCCCTTCATAAAAAGCAGCTTCTTCCAGACCATAGTCAGATTCACTTTCTGTCCACTCCAGCTTCATTGTGCTGGGACTGTAAAAAAAAACAACTATGATTACCCATTCAATTAACGTATTTTACATACCTGTGTAAATACTTTTATGATAAGAAAAAATAGTAAAAATTAGATTGAGTTGCGAATTCTTTTTATATACCTAATATTAGGTCCTTACATATGAAATTGGCGTTTTTCGTACTGGCCACTTTAATCACAAATTTCTTCTCTTTGGTAAGGAATTCCAAATTCAAATTTGTACAGCTATAAACTCATGTATTTGTGCTTCAATGATCGTCATTCATTTGTTTTTTTCTTCTATTTTTTTCTGTTTGCGTCACTCATTTTACAAAATGGAAAACTTAAAATATCGCATTATTTACGAGTACGAGTTCCGCCGTGGCACTAGTGCTGCGGAAACAACTCGAAGGGTGAATGATGTGTATGGCGGTCGTGTTGCAAAAGAAAACACAGTTCGTTTTTGGTTCCAACGTTTTCATTCTGGAAATTTCGACCTGCAGAACAAGCCCCGTGGACAGCCTGAGACACAAGTTGATAACGAAGAGTTGAAGGCTATTGTGGAAGCGGATCCATCGCAAACCACGTCCGAGTTAGCTGCAGGCTGCGATGTTAGTGATGAAACTGTTTTAATTCACTTGAAGCAAATTGGGAAGATTAAAAAGCTTGAAAGGTGGGTACCTCACGAATTGACTGAAGCAAACCGGCAAACGCGCCTCGACTGCTGCGTTACATTACTAAACCGGCACAATAATGAAGGTATTTTAAACCGAATCATTACCTGTGATGAAAAATGGGTTCTTTACGATAATCGGAAGCGCTCAGCGCAATGGTTGGATCCTGGCCAGCCAGCCAAATCCTGCCCCAAGCGAAAATTAACCCCAAAAAAGTTACTTGTAAGCGTTTGGTGGACTAGTGCCGGTATTGTTCATTACAGTTTTCTCAAATCTGGCCAGACTATTACGGCTGATGTCTATTGTCAGCAATTGCAAACCATGATGGAAAAGCTAGCGGCTAAACAACCTAGGCTGGTCAATCGCTCCACGCCACTGCTGCTTCACGACAACGCTAGACCACACACTGCGCAACAGACGGCTACTAAATTAGAAGAGCTTCAATTGGAAAGTCTAAGACATCCTCCGTACTCCCCGGACCTTGCTCCAACAGATTACCATTTTTTTCGAAATTTGGATAACTTCTTGCAAGGGAAAAAATTCAACTACGATGGGGCAGTCCAAATCGCCTTCAAAGATTTTATTGATTCCCGTCCGACTGGTTTTTTTTAGTAAAGGGATCAATGAACTACCTATGAGATGGCAAAAGTGCATAGAAAATAATGGTTCATACTTTGATTAATTAAATATATTATATTAAAAAATATTTGACTTTTTGTTCCTCCCATACAAAACGCCAATTTCATATGTAAGGACCTAATATAAATATTTCTAAAGATTTTTGGCCAAATATTTTTAACTACTAAAAAGTTATTTCTGTCAATAATGATTTGTAATTATAGCCTTAAATTAGACACTGAAATTACTATCCAATAAAGTATTAAATAACAGCGACTCGAACATTGAGAAAGGACAATGTTTTACCCTTTGTTGCGGTTGATGAAGCCTCGCATTTAAGCCACATAATACCATAAAAGTGGATATTGAAAAGAAAAAAATACATTGTGGGATCATTATTATATAACTGCTTTGATAATATTAAAATCAAATATATTAGTAGTAGAGAAATAACAGTGAATATTGTATCATTATATAATACCTGCTTAATGATAGAACACTCTGTTATAATTTTTCACACAAATCATTTATTTTTACATTTTAGTTTTTAAATGTACTCGGGACAAATATCTAAATTAAAATTTTAGTAACTCGTTTGTCCTATGCATACACTTGAGTATTCCGTACATAATACCGTTAAATAATACTATATATATTTTGTGAGCATACGCTTGCATGTATTTATATATATATATATATTTTAAGATTATACGAGAAGGAAACACAATTGGATAGATTGAAATCCTGCGGCAAGGAAAATACTCTTTTCAGCCTTAATTGTCAAAGGGCAATCAGACATAATAGAACTTTCATTTTGGTTATGATGCTGTTTTCATTTCAACTGTACATGCACAACAATTTTCTTCATTTGTATTCAAGGGTTTATCTCGCACATATTTTACGTATGAAATACTTATATACTTGTTTTATACTTGTTTTATACTTTGTTTTATTTTTAAAATTTCCATTACTTCTTGTGCGAAATAATTATATGTGTATGAAAATTTTTATTTACAGTCGTAATATTATTTAAAAATATGTGTATATTTTAAACGTCTAGTCTCGTAAAATGTATACTTTTATACTATATATGCTTTTATATCGAGTGCCATTTACACAAGTAGCAGACAAATATACTAGGCTTGTTTAAGCAATTCTAGTTAAATTATGGTTATATCAATAAACACATAGAGTTTAACGTAGTAATCGCTAAATATTATCATTTAAAGCCAACTTAGTAATACGAGTATAATACTCGGTACTTCTAAATCGGTGTATTAATTGTAAAAATATAATTATCAATTTACTTCTTAATTTTTTTATAAGAATACAATTATCACATAGTCCTTCATGTGTATTGAATAACTGAAAAGAGATACTTTTAAAAACGTATTCGCAGAAATTAAATATAAAAATTTACGCCAAGTTTTTCGCGAAGTCCTGTTTTATAAATAGTTTAAAACACATAAAAAAAATATATTGTATAATAATTTTAAAAAGGATACCTTTATTTTTTGCCTACACCTTTAGCTGCATGGCATAGTATAAACATCTCCGTATTTAATAAAATTTTATAAGGTAATAATGTAACACTCAAATGTAATAATTAGTTCTTCCGGTGGAAACTGTCCCACTAGTCACGTGCCAAATGGCTTCTCCAATACATGTGAAATTAGTCGTAACGGTTTGAGAATAAGACCTAAATCTGGTGGAAGCAAATGTATGACTTTGTTTGGCAAAATCGAGTCTAAAGGGATGACACAAATTAATAATATATCGATATTCACTTCGGGAATTTTAGTACTTAAATATTATTCATACGAAAACTGACAATTATTTATTTGTTGTAGCCGTGGTGGCTTAGTATATAAGTGAACGGTTTCTATGTGTGGCAACGCAAATGGTCTAAGGTTTGAATCTCGGCACGCACATCTGTGTTTTTCCAGATAAAGTACAGATTAATCCTACACATATTCGTCGGTATATGAAAACAACGTGAGGAAACCCACATGGCATCTAATAGAAATGTCATGTGTAAGTGCCCTGAGAACGACGATCAAAAATAGACTGCTTATGTAAAATATCGACTTTACGTATGCAGTATTTCTCTTGTGACGTCATTTTATTTTGCTGCTATTCACTTTTTTTTAATATATTTGACTAATATTAGAACGTTTAATTTTAAACATTAAGTTTTTCTTCCGAACATCGACAATAACAATCAATATGAATAACATAACATCTCTAACGTTGCTCAAGGGTTGTGTGATACACTAAACATGTCATCGGCGAAATTCGGCGCGTCTGTAGCTTGTCGGTGAGGTGTCGCCTCGGATAATATCCGCCGGATACTGTGTGACGACTCGTGCTGCGTGTATCTATACTGAACTATAATTGAAATGTCGGAACAATTTGTTCATATGCATAGGAACGATAGGTGATAAATAGCTGAAGGCCATAAATATATAGTGATCTAAATACAGTTCTAACTATAATGGTAAAGGAGCAGAGTTTAATTTAAGAAGTTAATTCGTAGATGAGGACGTTGTAACTTAGAAATTATTAATTTGTGGACGTGTAATATTTAAATATCTTTATAGTCAATCGGAGTAAAGCACAAAACAGGGTTTTTAGTAGGGTTATCTTCCTTTGACGGTCGCAATTTGTTTGGACTACATTATACTTACCATCATGTAGAATACGGTGACTTTGCTACGCCACGTATATGTATTTAATTACTAGAAGCAAACTCGGGAGTAAAACATCTACAACATTGACAAAAATTAAAGGTTCAATAATATATGCATCAAGTATTGAGCGAAATATGGTTTAAATTACATAGAAATGAAGAAGTAATTTTCTTAGAATTTTCCGAGAAATATGGATTAGCTTTTGATAAAAAAGAAGTAATTAAAAGTACATTTCGTCAAATATTACAAATTACATTGAACTTATTCATAACAACAGGTAATAATATACCGGCTGCTCATATCTTATCGTTGAGTGATAAATTATGTAGCTCGCATAAAACACAAATATCACGTAATAATTTACCTTCCATAGTTATTTTCTTTTTTCTGTGTTTATACGTCTTCAAGTTCATACTGTATTGCATTTTGATTCACTTACATTTTTTATGTGTTAAATTAAATAACCACTGTGTGAAAATCATTTACCATAATTTTTGTATTAACAATAAGCTTACAGACATTTTTTATATACCTACCACTAGGAACATGCGTCACGTGTTTATTGAGGTATATATAGAAGTATATATAGAGATCGTAGATGGGGAAAATGTAATCAGATTAATGAAAATGATTACGATTACATTTTACGTTTTTTACCATTAATATTACTGCATTTTGCTCGTCTATATTTTAAACACTAGAGAATCCCAGATTGCATACTCATTTATGAATTCTTAATGTTTTAAATGGATGTAATCATGATTACTGAGCAAGAAAATTAAAATTACGACTACATTTTGTAAACGTCAATCATTAATCAGATTACATTTTGCCCATCTCTGATAGAGGTATAATATATAGAAATCTTCAATATTGCAACAGGTATGAAGAAATAAAATAACATATATATATATATATATATATATATATATATATATATATATATATATATATATATATATTATTTGCTTCGTTAAAAGGATAATCGTCTTCATCAATAGAAAAAATAAAATAAAAATACGAACGGTATTTCTAATTTTCCTTTTAAGATACGAAATGCATCAAATTGACACGTCCCGTAAGCCTAGTGTTAATTTGACTCCATCATAAATTAGAAGGTTTAATATTCTGTGTAAATTATATTTTAAAACTATCAAGGTAAAGAAGGCAGTTAGACTTATTACTCACATCAGATTCAGTTTACTAATTTTACGAAGCCAATTTAAAATTATATATATTTAGTTATCATCCATATGACGATGCTTGTTATATCATAAGGTGTAATTTTTATGCATACATTTTTGTTTGCGCAGTGTTATGGACATAATTGCAAAAACAACGAAACTAAGATTTTATTGCCAAAACAGAATTAGCGAAAGGGCATTTATGTATAGAAATTCCTTCAAAAGATAAATATGTGTAGATGAAGTTACAAGATTCATTATTTTTCTCTTTAAAAACATACGGTACTTATTTTGTTATTTAAGGACAAAAGATTTGCTGTGCGGTGTTTCTTGATTTTAAGGTGTCTTGTTTATTAAACTATTATAGAATCAATCCAACATAAAAAAAAACTATTTGAAGATAAAGTCCAATGCATTCGGAATTGGTGAGAGTGCATGTAGAGATTAATGAATATTATTAGGACGTGAAAAAATAACAAGATAGAAGTGGTTTATCATTCTTTCTACCTACTACAGAAACAACTAGGCGTGATGACAAACAAATACATATTACAAGTCTTTTCAAGTATTATTGAAATTGACCACGTTCTATTTTCAGACAGAAAACAATTTTTCGCCATAATTTTGATTTCGGGATTGTGTTTTTTTTTTAAATAATTATCGGTTTTGGTTCGATCTTTTGTGCTTACCATCTGTAGAACCTTTTTATAATAATGTCTTCATTTGTGGCTATATATTATGAAAACAAATTACGATTATATCTAAAGTTTTTCACGCGCATAGATATTTGGCTTCGTTTTATCATTTAAACAAATATTGTATCTAATGTTTATAAAAGATAATTGAAATATGTTTACTTTGGCGCTTACAAGATTTGTCAAATGTCGTGTGATACTTCTTCCGCTTTCCTTGTCTATTAATTTCTTATTTAAAACTACTGTCTCACAATCATATATTTTTATATCGTGAATCAATATTTAATAGGCTTGTCGCGTCGGCGACCGCAACATTTAGTCTTGATTAAATCCTGGGAATGAGAACAATAGGTGATTAGTCAATAATATTAACAGAGCTATTATTTAAAATAGAGAACATATTTGTTTTTGCATATGTAATAACTATAACTATTATTCATGAATCTATTTGAATTAATCTAATATATGGAAAAATAATCTGTATGAAAGCACAATATACACCTAAGGAGTATTTGTACTATAACATGGGAATTGATTGTTTTAGATTACACTATTTAAAATAGACTGATTTAGTTAAAATCGCGGTAGGAACCGAATAATGTCCCGCAAACCGAATAACAAATTTAGGTAATTGTCAACTGAAATATAAAACACACGTTTATAATTTTTCAGAATAAGTAATTTAATGTATACTGAACTGAGAGAGAAAAATATGGCACAGAATTTTATACACGAGCATAATATTGCATATGTGGGGTAAGTGTTTCTCTTTCAGAGTGAACAGAGATACATCAGTGGCTGCACTCACTAGACGACAATTTTTCTCTGTATATCGTTTAAACAACGCACAACTACATTTAAAACGTCCAAAAATAATGATTAATGCGTGTGTTGTTTGAATGCTGGTGTCACCATTCTGTGAAATAACTAGTTCAATGGTCTCACTCACTTCTGCCCACATTCAAATGATTAGGCAACAACGTACGATAAGGCTTTATAAACTTTTGTACATATAGTTCCAAGAAGCTATTTAAAGTTAATTATTAATTCTGTTTAAATTATACGAAATTCGTCTCCACTCGATATTGGTGTAGTGATATGTTTTATGTTCTAGTTATACTCTTAGTGAATTAGCAAGCAGAAGACGTAGTGGCCTAGCCACAATTTACGAAGAACTGATAATCACCGGAGTAGGCTAGTTGAGTTCAGACCGCGAATCAGCAAACGTAACATGGGAGGACCTCTGGCAAGGTGGAGCGGCGACTTGCGAAAGTAACCGGGGTGCAATTGTCGGGTAAGATTGAATGAACACAGACGAAGACCCGGCGCAATGGCGCTTAGTAGGAGAGGCCTGTATCCAGCTGTGGATTACAGTGGGCTGATGATGACCTTAGATACAGTTCAATTCGCTATCTGTACAAAATGAAACTATGTGTAAAGGCTTAGATTCGGAATTCATTTTTTATTTTAAAAAATCCGACACAATTCGTCATTAATATTAGATAATTCGTTTACAGAACAAGATACAATAATAGGATTTATTCGGTCTTAAAAGGTATTTCTGTTATGTTGGACTTGCCATTATGCAGGAGCCACGAGATAAGTGCTGATTTTATGGGCTGTAACGTCTTTGCTAAATAAATTTTGCGCACTAATCCACAATAATTATAATAAAACGAGTAATAATAAATAACCTTAATATGAGGCTGTTTATCTTTTTTAATGTAATCCTACTTACATAGTAACCTCATAATACGTGTCTTGTTTACTTGACAAACATAGAGCATTATTTAGTGTCACATTGAACAATATTACAGTAATACATTTCATTCTAAATGGCTAAACGTTTCACCAAAGTAAGCATTAATTGGATTGAACTGCAGAAAAAGGTACCGCCTGAGCAGAAAACAGATTTCTTTGCTTTTAAAGCAAAAGCTGACGCCTACTGGAGGAGGTGATGGAAATTATATTATTTTACACTGATGGGTTAAAATTCGATGGAATTGGGTGGATTTGGATGGTGATGGAATGGATGGATGGATTAGTTGGATGGGTTCAACTCATACATATATTGTACATAATTATGAAAACATGATACATAGTTAGTAAGAGAAATTAGTACAGTATCTTTTGCTCTTGCGTTAATACAGTAAGACAGTCTCCAAACATATTAAAATAGCTTTTAATGAAATTCAACTCCTGATAGTCAACAGTAGTAATTGTGTAACTTCTCAGAAATTACTACGTATTCTGTATAATAAAGAAAGCTGAGCAATTAGGCTGAGATTTATAGATGCTATTTTGACGTTTCTTAGCAAAGTTCTCAAAAAATAAATTCGTTTTGACAATAAACTGAATATACAATAGGAACTTGAGTATAGCCATAGTATTCACAGAGCCAAGTCTATGTTGACAAAATCGATGACTTTTCAAATCATGTAATATCAAAACATTCACCGACTAATACAAATTGTAATGTTTTGGTAAAGTCTAAGCGAACTTAAAGTTATAAAATCTCTATCGTCTATAGATCTCAGCTTTAGATAGGCATATTTTGTTCTTACAAGGTGGACTGATGGCTTAATCCAGATAGCGGGATAACGCAGGATGCGACCTGCTTCTGACCGGTCCTTATGGAAAACATTAGGGAAGACCTATGTTCTGTAGTAGATGTCCAACGTCTGATATGGTGATAATAATTTGCTTCCATCCAAAATTCATCAGAGTACTTGCAAACCCAGCCGAACCACCGAAAATTAACTGGGAAGAATATAAGGAGGCCGTACCAATCCCAGGACTTGTGGATAAATTCAAATCATCTTATGAGAGTTTCAAAGTTCCGTATCCACAAGATACCATGACTGTTAAAGTTGACGAACAATGGAAGAGTTTAGAGACGGAAATAAAGGCGTTCTGTGCCGAACTGCAAAAAGAAATTGATAAGTAATTTGTTTAATACTAAAAATTCTTATATTTCTACATAAAACCATAGAATATGAGATAATAATTCATATAGAAGGGATACTCTCCGCTCCCCACCAATATTTCCTTCCTCGCCTTGGTGGCGTACACAAGCGAATTGACAATACGTTCCTTTTCGTTTGATGTTAGTTTTCGCCAATGAAGTGATTGTAAACTGTTACATTGTTACCATATATTAATAGCTCATTATATATTTTTTTTGTTTTTCTTATTGTATTATACTTTCTTGTTATTATATACCATAATGATTTATAATAGCGCAATTCCTGTAATTTTTCTATGACTACCAATTTTAGTATTGGGTTCTTAATTTAACTATATTATGTCATTAAGCTTTACCAGAGAATATGTAATCAGAATAATATTCCATGTTCTCTGTAAACTTCTATTTTATAATATTTACATCCCTTAGTTGCCCCTTAAATCGAATTTGTTAACATAGAAACCAGTAAACGATAGAAAATGAATATTTTATTGTGTTTGTACGCTACAAAATTAAGCTTACAAATACAAGTACAAAGTATAGTACCCTGGCTGAGCGCCCTCTGCGTTCGCCCACCAAGCCCGGTTTTGTTGTGAAGGTCTTTCCCAGGCCACCAACGTAGGACACGCCGAAAAAAAAAAGAAAAAAAAAGTATAGTACCCCAGTGCAAAGACCGTCATAGTAACTCGATTCGGCCTGTAGCGTTTTGGGACCAGTTGTTCATACACTTATAGACTTGGAGTCGTGATATACAATATGAGAGCCGGCATGAAGATGGCGACAATGGATTTTCGTCTTGTAAAATCTTGGAGTTAATTTAGTCATGTAACGAACTTGCTATGTTATCCGTCTACAGCCACAGTATCGTTTAACCATATTGTGATTTAGATTTTTATATACATAGAGGAATACACGGCTATGTTTAGACCGCAGTATTATTTTTTAGGTATGTTATAGATGACTTTGAACATTTCCATCCAGGTTCAGTATGAAATAAATACCCCTATTCTTCGTCGTTATATCAATAACACAATGTAATATGATGTTAATAAATACTGCCGTTCTCAACCCTGAAACTGGCATAATGACACAATTTGTTTATGGACATGAAGTGTGAAAATATTATGCTTATGTGAATTTTGATCTGTCAATTCCATACGTTTTCATCGGAATGCGCCCCTTGTGATGAAATGTAGAATTTTAAGATAAATAAATAATATTTATTTTTAGTAGGTACTTTAGTTTAAGGTAAATGTTACATTTATAAAACCGAGTTAATTTATATATATATATATATATATACACATCTATACTTTTAGGGCTACAAAAGAATTAGAAAGAGTTAACGCGCTTCCCAAGTTTGAAGATATGACAATGGAAATGGTTTACGATCTATATCCTAAGGACAATTTCGATCCAGTAAGAAAACCTTCGTTTTGGCCACATACACCAGATGAGCAGCTGGGATATGAACCTCCTATGCCAGTGGCTCCTAAGGGTCATTAATTGAGGCATTTTTAATTTTCATAGGTTTCCGGATCTTTCTGGTTCTAATCGGGATTTATAACAAAATAGTCATTTAATTAAACTTTTTCATAATTATTTTAATGTTTCATTGTTTTATTAAATTGATTATTATTTAATTTCCTTTTACTTTTACTAATTACATTACTGATTACTAATTGTAAGTATAATTACAATACTTATACGAAGAAATATAATTTTAAGTGGCTTTTAGTGGTTGTGATGGCCTAGGGGGTAATGGACCGGTTTCGATGCATGGCAACGCGAGTAGTCGTAGGTTCGAATCCCGGGACGTATGTCTGGGTTTTTCCAGATTACGTACGAATTTAGGCACTACATGCTCACTGGTAAAGGAAAACATCTAATGACATATATAAGTGCCCTGAGAACGGCGATCAGCTGCGCTACTGATCACGTTGTGCACGACATATAAGCGCAAAGTGGATACAACCCCTAATATCTCTCAGATCACACCAAAAGGGATATATCGTGAGGATATATTATTATTATATTAATTTTAAAATAGAGTCGAATTCCGAGAAAGACTGTCATATTTAGAAAAAAAATCTATTTATTAAATGAATAATCATTAGCTTTTCTTTTCTGAAGAAATCGATTTAATATAATTTCGTAATGTTTATTTCATGGATAAATTTCTGCGTAAAATTAAATAGCGAATTCAAATTCCAATGCGAATACCGTGTCATGTATGCAAGATATTTTTAGTAAATTGCTGCTATATGACATGTGCTGAGCAAAGGCCGAGTAAACGGTCGTCGCCGCTGCAGGCCAGTCCAAACATCGCGTGAGTTATTGCCTTCAACCAGGGCCGAAATCCGCCGTTTCTTCAAATAGGGTGTCATAAAGCACGCTATACTTAATTTTACTTTGAAATTAGATTTTCGTGAATACATTATAACATGGTTATATGATTGATTTAAGCTAAACATATTAATTTGATTGAATAAAGTAATATTTGCTTGTAAAATTGTTTGCTCCGAATTCACTGGCTGTCCATAATCCTTACATATGGCTTCGCAGTCTTTAATTTGTTTTTTATTTTCCTTTGTAATTTCGTCATAATAAATAAAACATATATACAGTCATAATCCTTTATAACGACATCGAAGGGACAACTCATATTTACTCGTAAAAATCGATAGTCGTAACGACCGGAGGTGTTTTAGAGATACGAAGTCGTATTTTTTTGCTGGGATTTTTGTTCTTGGTCAATATAACCGATATGTTCTAAACGATGGCGCCATAAAAAGTTTTGACAATATATACTAATATGAAATTTGTTAGACTACGGAATAAAATATTGACAGATTAAAAAAATACATACGCAATATTATTTCATTTTAATTCAATTATACAAGTGGATCATAACGTACTAAAATCACAAATCAAACCAACAGATTCACCTTGAATCCAGGCCTGGACCGCGGTCATGCAACAGAAGGGTTGCGCTCTAAATATAACATGTTCACGGTCGCACAAGGGATATCAGCCAAGAACTCACCCGAGGCGAATTATTATTACTGATAATTGCATTACTGTTGCACGGAATCCGTTTTAAAATAGTATCTTTATAACAGGCATTAACTGTGGTAAGGGCAGAGCAGCGTCAAAATCGAGTTTGAATTGATACCAGAGGCGAGACCTTGTAGAATGGTGTCTACTAACTTCTGTATTAATGGATTTTTTCTTATTTTTTATGTAAAATTCTGATTTTACTGTGTATATCAATGAGAATATAGAAGAAAGGTAAAAGTATATAGAACAAGTAATATAATAAAAATTAAGAAAGAAATATTTATGTCGTATATTTCATGTTTTGTTTTAATACAGTTATGAATATTTTATACTGTCAGTAGTTTGTTTTTCTTGAGAAGTTTTCTATAAGGTATATAATTATCAAACTGGATAGTTTTAAAGGAAGCATGAAAAAAATACTTTTTTTACACTGGCTCTACATAGTGATTGCAGTGCACCTGATGGTAAGTACAGTGTAGTCCAAAAATGATTATATTAAAGGATAAAAAAAACCGCTGATAGTCTCTGTCGTCATGTCGGCCCACATATACCACGACTGAAAGTTTCTAGGTATATGGGTAACTACACACAAGCTGATCCCGAAACGCGACAGGCCAAAGCGAGTCAATATGACGGTTTTTACACTTGTGTACTGTGGTCAGGACCCAGTTCGTGAAATCACACTACCATAAAAAACTTAGAAAAATAACAACAAACTAGAAAGTATTATAGAAACAATATCCCTATAGATTACGATATATTTAACTGTCGTCGTACATATAATGTATTCAAAGTATTAAAAATCTCATTCACAGTTGACAATGAAAACTTTGATATAAAAAGCTCTTTGAATGAACTTTATGAACGTGTGGGTGTGTCGTGCGCCGGCGCAGTTCGTATTAGTCGGACGCACGTGCAGCTGTAGCAGTGTTGTTAATTCCGGACCATAAATGTACCCTAAAATGATTTAAAATCCCTACAATTTTTTATAAGTAGTTGCATTGTTATTAATAATTATTATTAGATTAGTATTATATTATGTTTAAAATTGGATTGGATTCAAAGGTTTATCTATTGATTGTAGTTCAATTGAATAGGACACAATATGTATTTATGATCACTAAAATGTATAATACTTATCATCATAATGTTTATAAAGTCATGAATTTTCTAGTAATATTATTTTAATTCCTAAATATCCTCTATATTAAATGTAGTTCATCTTTATTGTTATTATTATTTACTTTTTTTTATCTTTTTTTTTGTTGTAATCATATTTAAAACTCTCTAACAATTCTTCTCTCTAAAAATCCTCTTCCCTACATGATAATCCTAAACTTCGAGGTAAGCTGCCTAAGTTGTCATCATTGTTGTTGCCTGTAGGCACTTACAGACGTTTGAGCAGTGTGCAGTTTCTGAGAAACTCTCTGCCCTCTAACTCATCACGGCAATTTTGTATTAATAAGTGAATCGTTTGAAGACTTTATCATGACCAGTATAATATTATATTATTATCAGTGTATTATCTTATTACTTGAGCTGATTTTAAGATACTTACAATTTGCACATGTCTAAAATGTTTATAATACTCCACTGTAATAGGAAACAAAGGAGACATTTTTTTTTGGGTTAACAAAATATAAGCGTTTATTGTTAGTAGTTGTATATAGGTTATTATTTAGTCCACATGTAACAAACGGCTAAAATATGCCTTAATAATTTAACCAAAATAACAAAAAGATACTATAAGAAGTTATAATCTGCTACATTGTACATTTGGTGACAAGTGATTGTTTACAAAGTTGTCAATACATACTTATACTTTTACACAGTGATTTTCCAGTCTCGTAAACATAATAACTTTGGATTCAGCACTGAGACAAATAAATATTTTATGCATAGGTTTAAATTAATTAAAGAAAAACAAAGATATTAAAGCAAATTCGTTAAGTATGTACGTTGTCACAATATACTTGGTGCGTGTGAGTTGGCGAGGAAAATAGAAGGAATCCGGGAACGAACTTACTTGTATATTGTCCCGGTCCACGGCGCTGGTTCAGGCGTCCACACCACAATTTCACGCGTTGTTAGGGTAAGCAGAGCGTTCGAGTTGATACCAATTGTATTACACAGCGTTGTAGCGTTTTATATATTTTTTAAGGAGTTTATTACAGCGAGCGCGTTGTACTTTTCGAAGCGTTCGAACCCAGAAAGGAAAACGGATGAGGAAGGTAGGGGGATAAAAATGTCGAGTGAGTGTTGCTAGTTTATAAATAGATAATATAAGAGAATATATATTAAAATATTATAAATAAAGAATAAAAAATAAAATAAATGTAAATTAATAATAAACGGCGCAAACAATACTCGTACATATAATATGAATAATAATAATATACTAGATTTTTGGAGTAATCGATATAAATATTTAGTTTTATATTTTACGGTTTTAGTGATTTCTTGGAAGTTTTTATTAGGAATTTGATGTGTGTAATTTATTTTTCATTTTGACAAAGAGATATTCATCTAATAATTTATTTGTCCATTCTGAATGGGGATGGTATTGACCTGTTCTGCAAAATCTTTTGTAAATATAATTTCTTCATTGTCGTATTTTACAGGATTCCGGTTAGACCAGATAAAGTTATTATAACCCTTATATTATGGGCGTGACAAGGAACAGATTGACATACATTTAATATTAATCCCATGGATAATGGTTTGGCTTAAACCGCGAACAAAAATAATTATCTCCTTACTGATTATCTCTATTCGTAACAGGGATGGTTTCATTGTCCCTAGTGCCAAGTTGAGTACTATTAATAAATCCTGTTACAGTTGAATTATAAACAGTGTTATACTTGATATTCTTATCGTGTTACGCATAAATACAGATACTAATGATTAGCAACAATAAAAATTCTACATACATCAACTTCCAGTCGTCGAATAATAAACACTTTGAAGTCAATGATTGGGGATGGGCTGGAAATCCCTTTGCCTGAGTATAGTTTTAAAAATAAAATCTTAACATCCCTTTCCGTTTCCTTAGTAGGTTCAACTCGGATAATCGCGGATCAATCGGCGTCCTCGACGGTATATCCGACAATGATTAGTGAAACATACATCTAGTAGTTTTAAAAATATCTATTGGTTTGGTTATGAATTTAGGATCTATAATATTTTACATCAGATAATATTATAATGATACTATGTGTTTAAAATAGCCTTAAACACATAGGCATACACAAACTGAAAGTGCCCTTCAAGTGCAGGGCCTACAAAATAGGTAAATATATATATATATATATATATATATAGATACGTCAATACGTTTATCTTAAGATAGTAAGATACATTGTTTACGCATTACTTTTTCAAGTTTTTTTATGTGACTTACCCACCTAATTAAAAACCATTAAAGTAAATCGTTTATCAAATATTACATAAAAAAACGATTCCATATATCCTGTGCTTATCTAAAATATTCTATGTAAAATATTGTAAAATTAACAGCTCTTTGTCTATAAATAAAAGTACGTAAACTAAAGGTTGTTGTTTGTTTTGTTTCCAGTAATTATCATTACGTTTGGAAATTAATTAAACAGTTTCCAATTCATTATGTAAATTAATGCAATCAAGGAAGCGTGGATCTTTTCACTTTCGACGTCGTCGAGTGCATTTTAACGGCGTTCCTATATTTAAGTAGGTGAGTAGGTGTTAGTTTACATTTCTTGGGATAACAATTTGATGACTAGCTAGATTGTGATGTAGGTCTATGGTTGATTCGTTTACATAAGTTCATTCTTGATGTCGCGGTCGGTCTGCGTGAGTGGAAGGGTAAGCTGTAGAAACCACCTGTTGCTTTGGCTCTATATTTAGTACCGTAGCCTATTCGCGTTCCACGGCTCCCCTTTCAACCATTCATAACTCTGTGACTAATCTCTGAACGAGAGTACCCGGCGCATTGCTGAATCTAACATCTAATTACCTATATCACAGAGCTAAATAAAAATGAAGACATAAGATTAAATAGAATTGTTTTATTTAATTATATTTAAAAATTATTTGTTATCAGCCACACATCGTTGTGGTTCAGCGTGGATAATCTAACAGATGTTATTCAATACGAGGGAGTCGGTGCACAGTGACCGGCGCACCGCCTAAGAGAAAGATTTTGGTGAGGTGGGCTCTTTATTTCCACTTCTTCTGGATGAATTTTGTTTCCCAGGCCCAGGTGAATCAATTAGATAACAACCTCGGGGTTTTTAGTCAGTAGGAGTTTGCCACATCGGGTTGCTGCCCGCACAGCGTCCCTGGTGGCTCTATGTAGGATTTTCTCACGGATTAAATTAAACAGATGTCAATCAGGTATAGAATAAAGTGTATTGAAGTTCAACTTTGTGTTAAAATTTCAAAGCAATAGGTATAGAACTTCCAAACGTTAAAATTTTGGAGAAAGGGTAACTTACCAAATTTTATTTTTATATAGATTGGAGATTGATTTGTGTTACTCGTACAACTGGCCATTTATTGATTTGTGAGCTTAACTAGAAAATTATCTGCAATCTCACGACAAATAATCTTAAATAAGTTATAATATTTTCATTTGCTAACGAGAAAACAGGCGTGTCAAGATATAGATAAACGTAGCGGAAAGGCCGGAAAAACCGGATAAATTAGGTCAGTTAAAAATATATTTCCGCTCTACCATAAGCACCGGAAAGTTATACAGAGCTAAATGTACAAATATGGAAGACAGAAAAGAACATCATAACTAAATTCTTATTTAAAATAATATTTATTTTACTATATTTCTTAAAACATCACGTAAAGTTAGGGTAAAATATATTAGCATCAGAGATGGACAAAATGTAATCTGATGAATGATGATTAACGATTACAAAATCTACTCGTAATTTTAATTTTGTTGCTATGTAATTTTAAATACTTCCCTTAAAAACATTAAGGAGCCATAAATGTGTATGCAATTGAGAATTCCGTAGTGTTTAAAACACTTATAGATGAGCAAAATGCAGTCAAATTAATGATGAAAAACGCAAAATGTAATCGTAATAGTTTTTAATTAACCTGATTAATTTTGGCCATCTATGGTTACAAGATTTGTCTTGTTCAATTGAGACTTAGTGATTCAATTATTATAAGCTCAACAAAGTTAGAAGTAAGTAATAAAAATGTTTCTGTTGTGATTTGGTAAAAATTAAATATCATCTATTTGTTAAAAAAAAAAACTTATTTTGTAATAAAAACTGTTTAAATATTCTGACAATTAGAATTATCAAATAATTTTCTGTTAAGAACTATTTATTTTTGACGTTTTGTTTTTTGGAATTATATAAATAAATTAAATTTCATAGAATTAAATATTGCTATTATTCCATAAAACCATTTTAAAATGGAATACTAGATAGACCCTTTTGCCTCCTGGCAAATGACAAGTTCTACAAAAGTTGTAAAATTACATATTTCTATTATGATAATCCCAACATATAATTGTGTTGAACATAATCGGATAATTACTAATTTGATTTATGATTTATATTTTATTAGGTCCTTACATATGAAATTGGCGTTTTGTATGGGAGGAACAAAAAGTCGAATATTTTTTAATATAATATATTTAATTAATCAATTAAACCGGCACTAGTCCACCAAACGCTTACAAGTAACTTTTTTGGGGTTAATTTTCGCTTGGGGCAGGATTTGGCTGGCTGGCCAGGATCCAACCATTGCGCTGAGCGCTTCCGATTATCGTAAAGAACCCATTTTTCATCACAGGTAATGATTCGGTTTAAAATACCTTCATTATTGTGACGGTTTAGTAATGTAACGCAGCAGTCGACGCGCGTTTGCCGGTTTGCTTCAGTCAATTCGTGAGGTACCCACCTTTCAAGCTTTTTAATCTTCCCAATTTGCTTCAAGTGAATTAAAACAGTTTTATCACTAACATCGCAGCCTGCAGCTAACTCGGACGTGGTTTGCGATGGATCCGCTTCCACAATAGCCTTCAACTCTTCATTATCAACTTGAGTCTCAGGCCGTCCACGGGGCTTGTTCTGCAGGTCGAAATTTCCAGAACGAAAACGTTGGAACCAAAAACGAACTGTGTTTTCTTTTGCAACACGACCGCCATACACATCATTCACCCTTCGAGTTGTTTCCGCAGCACTAGTGCCACGGCGGAACTCGTACTCGTAAATAATGCGATATTTTAAGTTTTCCATTTGTAAAATGAGTGACGCAAACAGAAAAAAACAGAAGAAAAAAACAAATGAATGACGATCATCGAAGCACAAATACATGAGTCTATAGCTGTACAAATTTGAATTTGGAATTCCTTACCAAAGAGGAGAAATTTGTGAT
The DNA here is from genome assembly GCA_036320925.1 of Automeris io. Lineage (NCBI taxonomy): Eukaryota > Metazoa > Arthropoda > Insecta > Lepidoptera > Saturniidae > Automeris > Automeris io. The sequence continues at coordinate 5,369,841 of JAUDJH010000018.1, forward strand.
TAAAGTGGCCAGTACGAAAAACGCCAATTTCATATGTAAGGGACCTAATATTATACTAGACTCGATTTTCAAAATGTGATTGGAAAACCAAATCAAACCAAAATCAAACCAAATCATGTCAAATTGAACCTTCAAACCCCGTCCTACCCTAACAGAAACAGGAATAAAATACGTAAATCTAAGTATTAGAAATGTTATCACTAGTCGAGAATCAAACTTGGTTACCTCGACCCAGAAAACATTTCGTCCGAAAACACCTACGACGCAGTTAAGAATTCGCCAGTAAGCTTCGTAAATTTTTAAAATCACATCAACCTAAATTGTCTAAGAACAACGAAACAATATACATAATAAAACTGTCACTGAAATGCATTTGCTTGATTTTTACAAGTAAATACTACCACTGGGATATCTCTGTTTACCCAGAATGGAATTAAGTATAATGATATTCATTTTCTTAGTTTCAAATCTGACAGATTTTTTCTTTAGACGTGACTATAAAAAAATGGTAGAATTTTATAAACGTAGATTTTTTTTTATTTGTGACGCAATTGAATGTTCGTCGTTATTTTAAATCGGAAACCTTGATCCGAGCTAATACACGATATGACACCCACTTGTAACGTAATGCGGCGCGTAGAAAGGAATGCCGCCGTGTAAACATTATTTAGTTTCCAACGCATACATTTTAGTTGTACTACTTACTATGTATAATTTTAGAGATCGTATTATCTATTAGGTTTTTGTTGTCCTCGATATTAACTGATGAAATATCTTAGTCCGTAAACATGCTACGCGCCATTAAACAACTGCTGATCCAGTGATACCTGGTACAGGATATGTGGAGAGTGTGCCTCCATTGCTACCCCTCACGCATTAGATTATTCAGTTATGAAAGTGGCTGCCATCAGGGCGTTACTTAAGTAATCTGTTAAATATGTGTAGGGTCATAATATGAGTGTCTATTTTTTATTAGGACTTCTGTCAAATAAAGGTTAGGGAAAAGATGCTGCGCGTTGGCCAATAAACATCAATTCACTGTTTTTTAATACCTATTTATTGTATGTAGGAAGTCAGAGAAAGAATAAGGGAGCGAATTTCGTAATATGAGGTGAATCGATTTGTTCGGATGGTAGGCTGACTATTTTTCGTAGTTTGTTTGTGGAACGGGGAAATCAAAATAAGCTCGATTCTTCAAAATCATTTGCACACTCTCAGAGTCGATTTTTTTTTTAACTATTATTATTAATTATGGAATGGTTTCTAAAATATGTTTAACTACAGTGAATTAAAATGTGCTATTAAGGGACCTCAAATATTATTCGTTAAGTCAGTTACATTCTAATTATATTGAGGCCGGTATCTGGAATATGTCCTATATTTTCAATTAATGTATACATATAATTAACCACATTTAAAGATAATTTATCTTGTTTAAAATGGTATGTCCAGTGAAAGGACGTGGGTAGATCTGATATGGCGTTGGGTGCGTGGAGCTTTATGTATATTTAATAATATTTATCAGTGAGTCGACGACCTCAACATATGGGTGAGCGTGGTACATTTTCTATACAATAATTAGTTATGTTTACTGATATGATGCTACAATGTATACTGTGGTCATGGTTTAATGAAAATATAACTGAAATAGAGTAAGTTCTACATATAGTAAGCATTTTTTTTTTGTAACCCTCCGGGCCTCCCCGGTGTGTCAGACTTGCACCGACTAAATCCCGCGGGGTTGCGTTGCCCTCTTCTCCAGTACATATAATAAGCCTACATAAACGGTGTTATCCTAGGTTTTATGAAAAGGAAAAGTGTTCTCTAGTACCTATTATAAAATGGTAATCTAAATAATCCAGGCTTTATACAAAAATACTGTACCGATTCTGATAAGTCTTTCACAGTTCTATACGCATACTCCAACTTAAAATTATTGATATTTTTGGTTTTCATTGATCGGTTATGACCTTATAACCATAAACCTTTATGTAATACATTTACGCAGTTTGTTGTAGGCAGGTCAGGTAAAATGTTATTTGTTCGTGACATTAAAATTGCTTTGATTAAAAACACGTGTTCAAGTTAGTAACTGTCAGTGTAGACAACATCGCAAATAGAAATCAATATAATGTAGATATCATCTTGTCATAAACTTGTTTCATTGCTATATACATATATAGAATGTTTTTGGTCTATATCAAATAAAAATGAGTAATCGCTAATCGGGATTAAGCAAGTTTGTGTTGTTCGTTAGTAATTAATGCATAATTAAAAATTCTGGTGCGCCCGCGCAGACGGTCGCGTCAACCAATTACTCTGCCTACACGATGCAAATGAAAATGGACGCTAATCCTATGGCGTTGGAGCTTAGAAGTGATATAATAAGGGTTGTGAATGAAGGGCAAGAGACAGTTGTTTTATTTTATGCTATATTTAGTGCTTGGACTGAATTGTTACTGTGCCAGCTTTGTATGGAGCGATATTCGATTGGCATGCCTATCAACACTAATATTATTTTCATATACCCAAATAAACTACAGTGTTGTTGAACTTTTAAAGTAGACACATAAATACTTTATCACGACATACTGGTGGTGGTTTTTGATGGTAGGGAAACTGCCCGAACTGGGTCATGACTACTGATGAAAATGCCCGGGAATTTTCCCAAAGTGCCCAAAACTTCCTTGGGAATATTCTCGAGAATTTACGAAATGTTCTCGGAAGTTTTGGGCACTTTGGGAAAATTCCCAGGCATTTTCATCACTAGTCATGACCCCAGTACACAAGTGTTAAGACCGTTTCGGGATCAGCTTGTGTATATCCAATAACTCATATACCTAGAGACCTTCGGTAGTGGTATATGTGGGCCGACATGAAAACGGAGATTATCAATGGATTTTTATCCTTTGATGGTAGCTTTCGTTTTTGGACTACACTGTACTTGCCATCAGATGCACTGTAGTCACTATGTCGAGCCAGTGTAAAAATAAATTGGTATTGGTATTTTTTATTATTATTAAATCATCAAAAATATATAAATCCATAATTTTTCACCTATTTTAGAATTCTGTTTAAATAAAAACTTTGTTTTTTCTTGGCCATGTGTAGAAAATCAGTAAATTCATTGTGTGAACTTCGAAACATCTGTTATTCTGACTGGTATCACTAATCTCAAAATGTGCGGTTACTTATTTACAATATGGGCGCACAAAAATCAACGATAGTTTTTATTCATAGAGACGACTACGAGGTTTAATTATGACGTAATGAAGAAAGAAATTTGGTTTTATCTGTTACGCTCTAATTTTAGACTTCTTAAATCATATTATCTATTTAATTAATCCATAAGATTATCTTATCGTCTAATTGGCGCAACTTGTATAAAAATAATAAAAATACACAGCTTATCCGATGTTGTTACACGATATAATCTTGAAAAATTAAATTTAATCTGACTCATTTCATAACTGCGTGTTCTGAATCCATATTTGTTGGGAAAAAGATGTTCGTTCCAATTCGGAATAATGTCAGCGAAAGAGCGTTTCTACCTGCTCGAAACAGGGTCCCGTTGCGTGCAAGGTGTACTGCACCCAACGCACATAAAAAGGAGACCTAATGAACCTCACGCTCACATGCAAGGATCAGGGTTGGTACCTTCTAACCGCAAAAAGTATTCTTACGGACACATTGCTTCAGGTACATAAAACAAGTTTTAACCACCCATTAACCAGTATATTGTGATCACTTTAGTTATTTGAACAGGTAATGTGAGATACATTTTTTTCTGCTGATATCGTCACTGGGGTGTTTCAATTATCATTTTCTGAAATATTTTCCATATATATTAAACAAATCTGTAAGAAAATTTGCCAGTCTGAGGCAGAGATTTATAGACGCTATTTCGACTTTGCTTAGCAAAGTTCGCAAAAAATTAATTCATTTTGACAAAAAACAATATATAATAAGAACTTGAGTATAACCATGGTATTCGCAGAGCCAAGTCCATGTTGACAAAATCGATGACTTACCAAATTCTTTGACATCCATTGAGTGACATAAATTGTAATGTTTTAGTAAGTCTAAGCAAACTTAAAGTTATGTCTATAAATCTCAGCTTAAGCGATTTACTGATTGTGCGAATAAATATGAAATGTATCGACAATTGATAAATTGAAAATTCATTTGCAATTTTCGTATGAATCGATCACAGATCTGCGCGCCGCAGAATTTAAAAGTAAAATTTTGTAGGACACTGAAAACAGCATTACAATGCAGTATTGTTTTGTATAAGGCCGATTCGCAGACCGCTGCAATAGTCGCATGATTTGTACACATATTGGAATCGATTTCATACACATTAATACAAACCATCATCGCCTGTCGCGGCCAAGGGAATGTTACCTTTATTGCAACAAATATTGGCGACTATTGAATAATGTTGATTGTTATTTGAATGTATTCGATAAACAGGATACTTGAATAATTCGATTATTTTTTGTAACAATCGTTCATCGCTTTTAGATACCCACTGCTTATTCGAATAGTTTGTATATTTTTTTTATGTTCAATTCAACAAATATGGTGAAAAACATTAATAAATTATGTACATGATATATCAGATTTCAGCTCATAAAAACCCGATTGCAGTCCGTTGAATAATTTATGAATAACAACTCACATCCTTTACATATACCTAAGCTACATTGTTTCTTAGGTTACAGCTATATTTATAACATATTTTATTGTTTACTGTATCGCAATAAGATTTAAGTCTAATGTAAATATAATATGTTTATACATACTACATTAATAGTTTCTGTCTGTGACTACATTTGAGTTAGCAAAATTGAAATAATATCCGTTTAAGTCCAGTTGCAAATGTATAATACATTTAGTGAGTGAATCTATTTAATGAGATAAGGAGAAAATTTACATGATCTGATCTGTGCAGTGTGCAGGATGACTACTAATACGAAGAGGTTAATATACTTTTTTTTCTATTAATTTAATTTCAATATAACTTATTACGGTAAAAGTATAATCACATATTTATTTCTGTTGAATTGCATTACGAAAAATTGTTTGCATTGATATACATAACGCTCAAGCTATACCTACGGTTCTAAGAAATCAATCGCGATCAAAAATATCGTTAAATTTTGAGTAGGAATATGAGTGCTAATACTACGGAAGCCCTGATAAAATTGGTTAAGTAGTTTCAGCTTCATGGGCGTAAAAACATACAAATTTAAAAAAATATATATTCGTGTTTAGCATACTCTAAACAGGCGATTCCGCTTTAGTTTGTGTGTACAATACTAGTAGAAATAAATGGTTTTCATCACCGTTATAGTGATAAAAAAGCTAGTCACTTAGCAGTATAAATAGTTAGGTTTATAATCTAATTACATAGACGTATTTTATTACTTTTAATAAGGTATTAAAAATAACATATATTTTATAATCATTTGTCAACCCTGAAGACTTGAGCTAGCGCAGATGTAACCCCTCTGCCTTTTTACACCCCTCCGTCGTCCGATAGTGCACCGAACTTCATCTGTGACTGCCCGTCAGATGTTGATCGACAGTTTTTTTTGTTTACTCTTTGATAAAATGTGCATTGGCTCGAAGGAATATAAATTAAGACTGTGGTCAGACAATATTTTACAAGACTGTGGATAGTAAGCTTAGTGAAGCCATTGCTAGCATGTAACATAGAGCATATTTAACTTACTAATATGTAATTCAGCTTTCATATGTCCACAAATTGTATTATCGCGATGTGAACCCATAGTTTATTTACTAAAAGTCGGATGTAACAAATATATGGCACGCAGCTCCTGATCTTGAAATATTTCAAGGCAGAGCAAAAAATACTGTCTAGCATCTTCCTCCCCCAGTACCTTTGCTTCTCAGTTATATGGGTTCATCCAATGCCAAAATATTTACAGCACAATTTTGAGACATTTCATGGTCTACAATTTTATAAAAATCATTTAACCTATAGGAAGCGAAATACTCACAAAAATCGCGTTAACGATATCTCTTTATACACTTTTAAAACGTCAACACAAAGGTTTTTACTTTTCAGTCTATTTTTTATGGAGAGCTTGGTGCGATTTTTTAAATATATTACTCAGTAAGTACGCAGAGCTCGTGTGCCACCTCTAGAATTTGGCACCCGTTCCGCGGGCCCCAGCTTGCCCACCATAGATTCAAGTCTACACGTAACGGAAAAAGCTTACATAAGACAGTTTTAATATCTAAGTTAACTTTTGCTACTGTTTAAAATTTTACTCATAATTCCTTTTTCCCCCAGGTAACCAAAAGAAAGGTAAAAGATAAATCCGTCACGACAAAGAAAGTGAAGGCTAAATTTGAAATTATTATTTTTTTACACTGGCACGACATAGTGACTACAGAGTACCTGAGGGTAAGTACAGTGTAGTCCAAAGACGAAAGGGACTATCAAAGGATGTCTACATCGTCATGTCGGCCCACATATACCACGACTGAAGGTCTCTAGGTATATGAGCTACTGGATATACATAAGCTGATCCCGAAACGCGACAAGCCGAAACTGGTCACTATGACGGGCTTTACACCCATGTACTGTGGTAGCGATTAGTGATGAAAATGCCCGGGAATTTTCCCAAAGTGCCCAAAACTTGTATGGGGAATATTCCCGGGAATTTACGAAATGTTTGCGGAAGTGCTGGGCACTTTGGGAAAATTCCCGGGCATTTTCATCACTAGTAGCGATCCAGACGGGCACCGACGCCCTACCACCTCGCTGCTGCTCGTTTAGCACCACCCAGGAGTCACGTGTAGGGAAACTAGGGTAAAGCCTACGGACGCGAGCAGCTTCGACTCCCAAAAAATTAATCTGTCAAACGAAATTTGAACCAGTAACCATTGTCTTCAAATGAAGTGCAGTTAAATAAATGCGATCTTAACTGTGATAAAATATTTTGAATGAAAGTTTATGTTAAAAATTGAATTTCTCTATAGAAGCGGTCAGAAGTGCGCGTGACCTTCGTTATACCAGATAACACTCAGGTAGGCATCTGATAAAATGATAAGGGCGCATTGCAATGTCGTTTTCCATAGCAAACGTTATTGTATCGCCAAGAGATATTTACATAACTTATTTAAATATCAAAAAACGATAGCCTGAAAAGTAAAGTTTTCATCGAATGCATTCTGCCAGTTATGAAGTACGGAGCCAAGATATGAACAGTAACGATTGGGCTAGTCTACCAGTTTAAGGACACTCAGCGTGCTACGGCTACTCGGCATCACTGTGAAGAATAAAATCCGTAATGAGGTTATCCGACAGTGAAACAAAGTTATCTATATAGTTCTCTGTATTAGCGTGTTGAAGTGGCAACGGGCTGGCTGGCCACGAACGCTAAAGAAGCCATGATCGTTGGATGAGACAAATTAGCAAGCGTAGCGTGGGGAGCCTCCCGGCAAGGTGGAGCGTCGATCTGCGGTAAGTGGCCGGAAAGGGATTGAATGAGAAGAGCCAAAGACCGTACTCAATGCCACTTATTGTAGCAGTGGACTAGGATGGGCCTGTGTACTAATTTTCAAGCTAATAAACAAGAACTGAATTTAAATAAATAACTTTTTAAAATCTAACACCCAGTTTCTGAAACTCTCCTTAAGACGCTTTTGACCACTAATAAATTACAAATTTGGATGTAATTGATGATTCATATGCATACATTATATACCTATATATTTGTAGCAAATTAATTTCCTAAATACAGGTCGTTCTTCATAGGTATCTATGAATGTCATTGATGAACTTACACTTCATTATTTTTTATTGTGCAAATTTTATTTAAACGTAATAAATCTCATATAATATACCTAAAACTTCCTAAAGCTTAGGAGCTTTCGCTATGTTTAAATCTATTATACAGCTTAAGTATACATATGCATAATTCCTAAATAATACAAAAAAACTTATTAGTGATATAGGAAATAAGAAGAGATAGTTGATTTCACTTTTTATCTATTGTAGGTACCTAAAAGGCGAATTAAAGGCAACTAAAAAAATGTTTAATCAGAAATAATGAAAAAGAAAGAATTTCATTGGGAAGAGAATTTAGAAAATTAACCAATATTAAAAAAGCGAATCAAAGAAAGTTTGATTTGAGTCGTTAAAATAAACCAAACAAATAGTAGTAGTGGTGTTCCCAGACGCCAGCATCTTGTATTTTATTAGATCAATAACTATTGCGAGATTTATAGCGATGCAACCATAATCAAATTCCCTAGATTACAAATAGTAAAAGGAACAAGTATTCTTACACATTTTATTAGATAAAAATATAGTATAATTTATATAAAGCTGTAGAAATGTTCAAATAAAAAGATCTAAAACTTTTCTGAAGAACTTTTAAATGTATGCAAAAAAACGTTTAAAAGTAATTTTTAAATTATTCTTCTATAAAAATATTTCGGTTTACTTGAAACTTATGAAGTCTAGATTTCAATGATCCCGCACAGCATTTCAGCAGCGTTACGATAACTGGTTGAAGTATCGGAAAGGTGGTGACAATCATTATAAGAATAGGTTTCCTTCAGTTATTTATTCCTATATACTTTTTTACATTTACACTAGTTTAAGGAAGACAAGCTATCAGGTCATAAAACCGTTCTTTGCGTCAGGTCGGTCTTTTGGGTACTCCTTTATGCAACAAATTACCCTAAAATGATAATAATGCTACTGAATCTGATGGTAAATAAAATTCAATAAAACACAAAAACCAATACATTCTCGAAGGATTCTCGTTCAATATTTGTTATTAATAAGCAATATATACGCACTTGAAAAAAATATTACAAAGAGCTTATCACGGTAGTCAAATTTGTTCAGGAAACGCACAAACATGGCAAACCAATGGCTAATATTATTTTAAATACATAGGTATTTAGAATCCAGAATATCAGAATATCTTTACTGCGAACATGTTATCTGATCTAGTTGTGCACTTTGTAAATTACCAATAATTCTGATAAGATATAAAAGAATTCAGCGCTTTATTAAATGTATAAAAAGTAACATTAACTAAATAACTTTGTATAAATTATTCATGAAATGAAAGCAGAGGTAACCAGAATTGTCGTCATTGTTTTCTTTATAATAATGATAATGAAATGTATCAAGATCTTTATCATTTCTTTGTGCCTAATGATATTAGTCAGTATGAGTACACATAACACGTGATCCCAATTTTATAGTTACGTCATGATGTAGTTTTCAGCCTATACTAAAATCAAAGCAGTCACACTCGGAAATCCGAGGGCACGTTATGCCGATGCACCACTACTCAAAAGTAAACAAAATCGTAAAGTTTTTGATTTATAGCTTCTTATCTTTCACTATACCAATAACTGATATTAATTATGTGAAAGATTGCGAAATATGTACAGATATGCTGGCGTTTATGATTTTAAAACGTGTCTAAAAATAATACGTACTTAGCATCGCTGAGAATAGACAAAAGCTTTGATTGCGTCGTGTCGGAAGGTGCGGTTAGGTTGGAACCTATATGGTACGCAATGTTTGCGCCTCGCTATTAGCGGAATCAGCTTGCGGCAAGACGAGTCCACTCAACTCGCTCAGGTAGCACCGGGATAAAAACGCCACTTGAAATGGAGCGGACGCGGCCCCGTCTCACCTAGATAATGCGATCGCCCGATGAACCGATCGCACCTTGATACTAACGATTTTTTTAAATATTATATATCCCAACCGCGCACGTATTGCTATGAATCAACGTCTCAGAGTCATTGCATGGCATTCTAATCACCCATTCATCGCACACGTGCGATAGTAACACAAATAAACCCTAATGCCCAATAAACGAACTTATGCATGTAAATTCATCGCTCACAAATCGCGACACAGCCCGGAGCGTAGGCGTCGGGTTTGAATGAAAATAAACACAATCATCAGACCGGCTTACCTCTCGATTTTTACGATATTATCCAGATTAGCGATATCTACACAACACTCAGTAATAACGTTATCAATAGTTACACTGAACTTGCGGGCATATCACTGTGATGTGAGGTGATTCGCGACGGTGCTCAACAGCAATACAAGCCGCGAGGCGACTGAATGTACACTGCCTCTGGCCGCTCGAGATACTCGGCGTAGGTGCGCTCGCGTCTCGCGCACACAGAAGCGTTCATTCAAATACACTCGCCACACAGTTCGGTGGAGGGGCGAACTCATGAATGGACGTAGTGGATCCGCTTTGTATAGATATCGCTGATAACGCGCTATGCAAGCATTATACAACGCGATACCGGCCCGCGCCGGCCGCATCACCGCCGAAATTGCTTCCACCAATACATAATGGTTGAACATTACTCACGTCAGAGTAATAGGAAACATTTTTCAAAGTCTACGCATTTTAAAAGCATCTCACATAAACAATTGCGTTTACAGTATGGCTTTAGCGTTAATTAATACATTGCGTTAATAATTAAGCCTGTGCAACATCATGTAACAACAATTACGTTGTGTATAGAGAATATTCGCATCGCGAAGAAACCCGCATGTCATGTATAGTGGTGCTAACCCCTAGACAAAGAACCATTCCTTATTAACTCTAGTAATAAAATGCAAATGTATGTAATTGACATAACGGTTCAATGTGCTATGTCGAAAGCAGTGTCGTACATCCCACATAAAGCATTATCTTGTTATACTTGGATATTTTATAAATATATTGACTTAAAATCTGGTTTTTACCAAAATAGCAGTGTATAGTCCAAATTGGACAAAATTTTAAATGTGTATTAAATATATATATATATAGGCTTTAAATGGAATGCACGCCACCAGTGGAATGTCATACATTTTGTTTTTCCACAAGCGTTATCTATAAATGAATGTATTATCCAGAGGTTCTGAAAATGACGATCAAATTCATTACTGGTCATGTTGGGCACAGCATATAAAGACTTAGAGCAGCCATTAATGAGTGACTGCTCCAAACAAGGAATATAGTGTCTGGATATAATATGACTATTAATACAGATTACTGTCTCTTTATTTATAAAAATATACCCGAATCCACCATTCCTGTTTCGTTATAGACCCATTGTGGGTACTATCACCCTTGTCGGCTTATACGTATAGCGCATCTAGCAAACTGCATCTCTATTCATATTGTTAAATGCTATTGGATTCCCATTGGCCGTCCGTTTTGGATAGACAGGCGATTATTATGAAAATTGTCTTCAAAGGTAAAGTGAACCTGGGTGTTGGATCCAACGTCAACCTTATCTTCGCTTTCCGCAAGTCGTGATTGAAGTTAAGCGTGAATCATTTGTGAGAAATTTCTCATTTACATTAACATTTTTATACTAGCTCGACAAAATGAGTACACCGTAATTTAGGGAAAGTGCAGTGCAGACCTAGAACGGCAGCGACTTCCCAGGGACGAGAATCCATTAACAATCACCGTCGTCATGCCGGCCCGCATATACTACTGAAAGTATCTAGGTATATCTATCTATCTAGGTATCTAGGATGTAAGGATACTGAGGAACTGTTGCGGGAATAAATATTCCTAAGGTTTAACGTTGTAGTAAAGTGTATTGTTTGCAGTTATGATTGGAGCTATGCAGCGGATATAAACTGGATGTAACATATTGTGTGAAATGTGCTGACACCCAAGATACACGTAGTCCTAGTTTCGTTGTCAGCTGACTATAATATGCCTAGTATATTTTAATTCCAAGAATATTATTCTGTGACAGGAAAACATTAGGATCTAATCGTCAACAAAAACTGATTTTAAATTTAAATAACTTTTATTTCATTATACATGTAAATATGATGTCTATCTTTATAAATATATATAACATATCATTCCGATACTTAGGTCTATTCGTATAAATAAAACAAATGCCTGTGCCACTACGAAAGCCCTTTGAGGAATGAGGAAAGTTTGTGGCTTTTATAGTCGGCTCGAAGTTGTATGAACCTGAGCAAAATTGAATGATCCAACTCCGCCTGTGAAGAGAATACATTTTAATTAAAATATGCGCTGTTGATCCTTCGAAATTAAATATTTACACCATGTCAAAATCTTTTCCTTAGAGGGGGCTTTCTTCTATTAATTAATTACCTACTCCTTTGGAAATACGTTAACAGATATTATACGCAAAGAAAGTTACATGCATATTTATTATGACCACAAAATACGAATGCTTTTACATTGTGTTATCTAAGGCTAAGATTTATAGACGCTATTTTGACTTTAGTTAGTAAAGTTCTCAAAAAATAAATTCGTTTTGAAAAAAAATTTAATATATAGGTAATAGGAACTTGAGTACAGCCATAGTACTCGCAGAGCAAAGTTCGTATTGACAAAATCGGTGACTTGTCAAATCCTTTGACAATAATTAAGTAATATATATTGTAATATTTTAGTAAAGCCTAAGCAAAGTTAAAGTTGCGTCTATAGATCTCAGCCTTATTCTTTGGTAAAATCTTTCTGATATTAAAGAAGAGATTTCTTTTTTTTATGTTGACACGACAAATCGACTACTCCACACTTAATAGAAAGTACAGTGTAGTCTAAGAAAAGCAACGACTACCCTAACAACGGAGAAACGCCTTGGGCTGGAGAGTGTCATGACAGCCCAGATAAGCTATGACTGAAGGTCTCTAGGTACACGAATAACTGGATATACACAAGTTGATCCCGAACCGCGGCAGGCCGAAACGAGTCACTATGACGGTCTTTACACTTTTGCACTGTGGTCACGACCCAGTTCAGACAATCACCCTACAATCTCAATATCATATTAACACATTAAAGGCGGGAGTCGTAGTACAACGATTAATCTTGATTATAACTTAAAGGCAGGGACGTAGTAATACAATTTATCTTATCTTTCTTGTAGTTTTAAGAATTGAAATATTTTTTTCTAAGTCTCAATTTTTTTTTGATTACACAAAATATCGCCTGAATTTGGACTAAAAACGAGGCGGGAGGGTCGCCGCGTTACCTAGCACACTTTCGTCAAGATCACCCGCTTTTAATGTGTTAAGAAATAAAATCAAATCTCTTATAATTCAAAATGTTTAATATAGCATTTCATAAAAGAGAGAAGATTGAATTAAGATATGAGAAAATTGATTAAAAACACATAGAATTTCAGAACGCGGTAGATAAGCAGAGAATATAAATAAACCTAATCCAATCAATCCCTGTAATTAAAAATAAAATCACAGACAATAAAAATCATGTGGGTATCCTGTGCCGATCAAATTAATATTTTCCATCAAATGCGAAGTGATAATGATAGAAACTTATTACTTTTAAACAATTGGCCGTGAAACGAATAGTGATGTGCTAATGACACGAGTAAATAAACCAAGACAGCAATTTGTATCGAAGTGTGAATTGCTAACAGCACTTACAAACTCATTTCAGTGGCTGGGTGCATTAAATATTTCATGACCTTGACACGTTTTTACTTTTACTTAACTTTTAATTAATTCCTCTAACTTTAAAACCCGGGAAATTCGTTAACAAATTCATCTATTGTTCAATAAATAAAAAAGTAGTTTATCGTTACTTGGCCAGGAGTCAACGTTTCTTTTAAAAGAAAATCTTCAACTTATCTATGAAAGTACGGATTTTGAGCTCATGCCTGATCAATAGGAAAGGAAACGACGTTTACAAACTTGCATATAACTAAATAAAAAACCCTTTAACAGTGCTCTTTCTTTATTTATAACTTTTTTAATAAATCATCGAATTTTGAATCGAATAGCAGTTTCAACATCGACATTCCAATCGCCATTGCAATATGGCGTCATTAAGCACTTTATATCATAAAAAAGATGTTTTTTTTTTTAATTACAGTGCATTCATCTAGTGCAACTTTTAATTTCTTCTTCTTATTAGTCGTATACTCCCAGACGAGCCGTCATGGTTATGGATCGTCTACTTAGTTAGTTGCAGCTTTTGCGCGTAACCTCCATCTCTTTCTATTAAAGGGACTAGGAGTCAATTTTAAAAAGTAAAATATTTTAGAGGACTTAATTAAGTCAGTCCATCTTGTGGGATATCGGCAGTGGGAACGTCTACCGTCCACTCGTGCTGGCACCATCAAACGTTCTAAAGATCTTTCGTTGCAATTTTAATTTAGTTCTTACTAACTAACCCATCGAACTTCGTCCAGCTATGAATGCCATGTTAAACTACTTCCCTCCTCCTTTCTCCCGGCCTCTTCTCTCCTATTAGATCTATTTTAAGTTTAATCAGCGTTTGCGTTATAAGCACTCAAAAATTTGTTTGTTACGACATCACATTACAAATCTATGAATTTTCCGGCTTTTCTCTACTATAATATATATAAACATCCCTCATGAATCACTCTATACATTGTCGAGAACCGCATTAAAATCCGTTGAATAGTTTAAAAGATCTAAGCTAACAGACAGCGAAAGCGATTTCATTTTATACTATGTAAAGATTATTTATAAACAATATTTCAAGTAAAGGCATATGCATATAATTATTATCGAATTTGAATTATCGATGTTTAATATATTTAGTTGGTATCATGGATCCCTTAAAAGTAAAAACAAGGATCAATTAACTCACCAATGTTTCCCCTTCGCAGACCTGGTACAAATTCTCCGGCTTGACAAGCAGCAGGTTACAGAGCGCGTGCAAAGCCTCGAACAGCGTTTGCGCGCCTCTGACAGCCGACCGATACTCTTTTACATCGCAGATCGCTACCATAGCCCCTGTGCGCAAATCCACTACTTAGTAGTTTCTTATTATAACTTATATTTCATTATAGCTAAGGTTTTGTGCAAAATAGGTGGTGCCAGTAGTAACAGTTGGTTTGATGCATACGACCGATAAACGATGTAATGGGCAAAATGTAATCTAAACCAGATTACCAAATGTAGTTGTCATTTTAATTTTGTTGCTCTGTATTTATGATTAAATCCGTTCAAAACATTAGTCATAAATGTGTATGTAATTGAGGATTTCATAGTGTTTTAGATGAGCAAAATGCTGTCACATTAATGATGAAAAACGCAAAATGTAATCGTAATCGTTTTTCATTGATCTGATTACATTTTGTCTATCTATGGTTGTTCTAGACAACGGGATCAGTTATTTGACGATAATTTCAATTTCGAATAATCCGGATGAGATTTTATTAGTGAAGATAATTTTATTACAAACAAAATTACCAAAAGTAAAAGCATTTTTTTATATGATACAATCTTAAATCATTCAAAATTAAAATTACCATCAATGACTGCTTCCGTCGTTCTAGTGTTAAGAATGCAGCTCAGCAGCAATTTAAGTTGTCATTCCGACACGAGGATCAAAAAATCAAATATGAATGAGCCTTTAAACTCCAGTCTACAACTATGTATCACTCAAGCAGATTATAACTATAGCTCCTTAGTAGATACAACATAGAGTTTTTCAGCCAAGCTTTAAAAAATTTAAGATATGATAAATTTATTAAACCTTGTTTTAGTAAGTGTATTATAATTTACCAGCAGAATTAAACTGGAAATTGTGCATGTGGTCGTAAATGACTCTGTGCAGACGCACTGCCAATTCTTGCGTAACCGCATTTAGGTTGTCTCCTTCAAGGCCGGCGTGGATTTTGTCCATCACAGTGTTCAAATAGGAGACAACTCCGAGACAGGCCTGTACAAAAAAAGTTAGACGGTTGGTCATGACTATAAAAAAGAAAATCTTCATTGAGTAAGAGAAATCAATTTTTTAATTAATTATTTCCTAATTAAAACTTAGGTTTATTCAGATTTATTTGATTTTCGACTCGATCCATTCATGACCCTGACTTCTTTCTTCGAGAAATCGGTATGCTGCTTGAAGGATAGGAAAAGATATCGCTTTCGATGGTGCGTACTTTGAATATCTTTTCCATTTCATTATTTGAATAAATATTCACTTCATCTCGAAAATGGTGAAAACTTATTCCTATACTTAATACTAATCAAAAACCTGTATACTACACCAGTCCATTTTGTTTTAAAAACTTGAAACCACGGCACATTTGACCAATATTTTTTTATTCTCGTAATAAACAACTTAAATTAGTAATCCATATTTGATGTAATGAACCTACTTCAGTGTCAGCTTAGAAAGACTTAAGCTCTTGTATTTCAATACATTTGTATGTCTTTGCTCCCATATTGAAAATATTTTTTATCCTTTTTTTTTTATTTTAAATATTTATTATTCGTATTTTTTTTACTCACTGGTGAAGCAATGGTGTCAATATCTCCCTCGGGCTTAAAATCGCTTTTCTTTTGTTCAGTCTGCAGGTGAAGTTTGACCCAGCTGACGATAGCCGCTATCGAGCGCTCAAGGCCCGCGTCCAATTTGTTTTCCAACTGCTCCATTATAATATTCTTCTTCTGGATACACTCGGTTTGTTTCGATGTTGAGCTATTTTAATCAGTTAATATATCTATAATTAGCTAAATAATTCTAATACTATGGTGTTTTACACTATTTTCATTTTATTAATGACTTTTCAATGGCTTAAAATTTTATTTTATTTCTTTTCCAAAGTTTTTAACTAAATTTTAACAAATATATATAGAAAACATATATTAAATTAGTTAGAATAAAGTATACATAACTCACCTGACGCAAGCTAACACAGAATCTTGAAAATGCTCTTCAAACATCCTTACAATTTTGTTCGCTTGTTTAACATTGTCGAAAAAGTAAATCTAAAAATTGTAACAATAAAAGTAGTGACATTTTATTTCTAACAGCTAATACAGAACATTTTTAAATGTGTATTTCCTATGTAAACAAGACAAAAGTTCAACAAATATATTAAATAAATAGAGTAAACAATAATATTTATTACAATTAGCACTGTTTATTAAATTACATTATAAACAATAAAATAATAGCTTGCAGTAATAATTTACACCCTCAAATTCAATATAAATTTACTTATATTGATCTATTACAAGCATTTATAAATCATCAATAAAATTAACACCAAAAAACTGTAAATGGCTCTCCTGTAAAACTACCAAAAATGAGTTACAATGTTGTTAAATTCAGAAATGAGCAAAATGTAAAATGCATGTAAATGTATGTGAGTAAAATGATTAACAATTACAAAATGGCATACAGATTTTAATTTCGTTAATCTTTAATTATGATTTAAACCTTTCTAAACATGAATAAGCCATAAATGGGTATGCAATTAACAATTCCATAGAAACATAGAGGGCCAGAATAATAATACATCGTCACGCTATATTCCTTTCGGGGTGAGCAGAGATACATTTGTGGCTGTATCCACTTAGCGCTTATATGTCGTGCCCAGCGTGACGAGTGCAGTTGACCGCCGTTCTCACAGCACTATTACACATGACATTTTTATTAGGTGCCATCAGAGATGGGCAAAATGTAATCTGATTAATGATGAACGATTACAAAATGTAGTCGTAATTTTAATTTTGTTGCTCTGTAATCATGATTCAATCCATTCAAAACATTAAGAAATCATAAATGTGTATACAATCTGGGATTTTGTAGTGTTTAAAACATAAATGAGCAAAATGCAGTCATATTAATGGTAAAAATCGTAAAATGTAATCGTTAATCATTTTCATTAATCTGATTACACTTTGCCCATCTATGGGTGCCATGTGGGTTTCCTCACGATGTTTGCCTCCACCGGTGAGCATGTGGCGCCTAAATCCGTACGGAATCTAGAAAATCCCAGAGGTACGTGCTGGGATTCGAACCTATGACCATATGTGTTACCGTGCATGGAAACTAGTCCATTATCCGCCAGGCCAAAAAAAAACAAAAAATGTAATCATATTAACACCAGGTCTACCGGCGAACAATTTATATATATTTCAGAAATAGGTAACTTGACATCGGGATGTTTAACAAAATCTTAACAGAACTATTATCTGATGAGGCGTCTGGCTTTTTCAGATCAATGGCACCATATGTAATATGTTAGGTATTTTTGTATTAGGGTACGATGGGGCTGACATACGTACACACGTTAAAGTCCCTTAAATAAATAGAATAAAAAAAAAAGAAATAGGTATAATAACGTTTATTTTGTTTTGTTATAAATAAACTTATCTCTATCTAAATTTATCACTCTCTCATATTTGTAAAAGACATGTAATTTTCAGAATGACAAAATATTAGAAAAGAAAAATAGTCTAAGTCATATATAAATACCGGTCATTTTGACCGGTTCGGTAAATCTAGTGTTAATGATGCAAAACGCAAAATGTAGTTGCAATCATTTTTTTATTAATCTGATTACATTTTGCCCATCTATGGTTGAATAAAGGTGTCGATATTACCTGTGGCGGTGACTTGCTCTCAGCAATGGGTATGGACTGCAGTCCTAAGTCTAAAGCGTAATCGACGTGTTCAATTAACAAGTGCTGTATTAGTATTTCCAACAAGGTCACTGTAGTTCCAGGTAGCTCATTTGCAGTACAGAGCTGTTGAAATATTAATTTATATAGTCAAACCGAATATAACGACATCATTTAAACGATAGATCGTTTATAACAACCGAATGGCAAGGTCGCGGCCGAATCCTTATATAAATTAATAACTGAACATACCGCCTATAACGACATTTCATTTGAAAATAAGCTCATATGCATAACCTATACACATACCACATACGACTATTAATATGACTACTTGTGTATATTGCTTATAAAACTATCAGATATAACGTCCAAATTATATAGTACCGTTGCAGATGTCGTTATATCAGGTTTAGACTGTATTACTAACATAAGTAAGAGTTTTTGTGGTAGGGCGATTGCTCGAACTGGGTCGTGACCATCATAGGTAAAGACCGTCATAGTGACTCGCTCTGACCTGTCGCGTGGACCAGCTTGTGTATATACAGTAACTCATATACCTAGAGACCTTCAGTCGTGGTATATGTGAGCCGATATGGAGACGGAGACTATCAATGGATTTTCATCCTTTGATGATCGCTTTCGTTTTTGACCTAAGCTGTACTTACCGTCAGGTGTATTGTATTCACTTTATCAAGCCGGTGTAAAAAAAATGGATTTACCACTGGAGCTGGCACTATGTTATTTCGCCAGTCTCAGTGTAGTATATTTCATAATAGTAAGAGTAAGACCATCAATTCATATAATACAATTAAAACGATGATGAAAAATTCTTATAGGCAACTAATAATTTATGGAGATGAATAGAAACCAAGGCTAAACCTAAAAATGAAATAAAAATAGATAATATGATCAGTACTAACTGTTTTACATCTCATGAAGGATAGTTTAGTGTCATTCAATATTTTTTGTGCAAGTTGCTCACTTAGAAATGTTTCTCCACCATAGTTTTCTATCTGAGCTATGTTAATATTAGCTCTGGTTCCTATAACATTTTGCAGGTCTCGTCGTAGCTCTTGAAAACTGTAAATAGGCAAACATTATTATTATTATCAAATAATAGGCGAGCAGCTATTAGCTGATGTGTTCAACTATCACATATTTTACAGCTCTGCATTGACCAAACATTCAAATCTGATTGAAATGATCTAGAGCCATCTATCTAGTCTAATTTTGAAAATATTAGTTGAGGGTGCGTCAACAATGTCTTGAGACAATTGATTCCAATATTCCAGTTTTTTTTTTGTGACCCTGTGGAAAACCCTGCATAGGACCATTAGGGTCACTGTGAGGGCAGCGACCCCGGTGTGTTAGACTCCTACTGAGTAAAAACCCCCAGGGTGTCCCTCTAATCGCTCCACCCAAGCCTGGGAAACCAAATTCATCCAGACGCCCGGGGAGCGAAATGCCTTGTTGAGGCTGCCTCTCTGGGAGGGGTAGGAGTCAAGAGCCCACCCTTCCAAAACCTATCTTTTAGACGGCACACCGGACACTGCGCACCGCCTTCCTCTCATCTATATTCCAGTATACCTTAACACTAGATGAACAATTTATATCTATTTTAAAAATAGGTATAACAAGGTTTATTTTGCTTTGTTATAAATAACATTAAACATATAATATTTATCACTATCTTATTAATAAAAGACATGTTATTTTGCAGAATTAAAAAATATTAGAAAATAAAAATAAACTCTACGATAAATATAAAGACTGGTCATTTTGACCGGTTCGATAAATCTGGTGTTGAAAACCCTGTCCAAAGGTGTTACTCGGTATTGATAGATTCTATTTACGTTATCTTTTTTATTTAGTTAAAGAGCAAAAAGTACTCGAATAAAATATAAATAGTTACACTGGGAGCGTGCAAAGTTCGTTAACAAAGGAAAAAAAAGGAAAGCAAATGATCATGCCAGGTGCATGACGTCATAAGGATCGTGAACCCGTGGCCCCAAAGCATTGTTTATCAATTAAATAATTTATTTAGTCTGGAACCGTCGTGTATTTGAAAGATTCCAGGGGATTAAAAAGTGGACTGAATATTTTCTAAGGTCTTTGGCTCATGTGATAAAGGTTTTGCCAACCACCTGTTAGGCTGTTCAGAAGTCCCGGAGATATGTGATACCAAATTTCACAGCACAGATAGTCTTTGTATAAGCACACACCAAATATAATGCGTAAGGTGCACTGCCGACGCGCACGTGTTTATGCAGAAGTTGAAACAATTTTATATGAGTTCGACAAATTACCCCATCGGACTAGGTGGCAATCAAACGCAACAAGAGCCAGATAATATATTAATTTGTTATATGTGGCGATACCAAGTCATTACACTGACTTTTATAAGTAATCCAAGCTTAGATCGCATGTAAATAAGTCAATTGTTTCTATTTGATATGGCAATACATTTTATAATTTTCATAATACAAGGTGTCTCAAAAGTAAGTTCACATTTGCTTATCTTATTACGCGAAAGCAACTATTCTGAGGGGCGCGGGGGGTATGTCAGTCGGTAGTCTGGCTCTTGGGAATTTAGTCGCTATGGAGCGTTTCTCTGGTGCGGACCGTGCGTTGTGCGTACGTGAGTTTTACAAAAGCGGTAATTCGGCGACTGTAGCGCGTAGAAAATTCTGCAGTATTCGACATATTCGTCACTTAAATGATGCGCCTAGCACTCGACTCATTGCAAAATGGGTTGAGAAGTTTGAAGAGACTGGTTCAACTCTGGAGAAACCAAAATCTGGGCGGCCAAGAACATCAAGAACAGCCGAAAACGTGGACAGCGTTACTCAGTCTATTCGAGATGATCCAAACCTCTCGATTCGGAAGCGTGCTGTTGCTTTAAATGTGCACAGATCTTCATTATGCCGCATTTTACACAAAGATTTAAAGCTGCACCCGTACAAAATTCAGTTAGTGCAAGAACTGAAGCCTCAAGATGCTGGTCAGAGGCTTGCCTTTGTAAATCAGATGATTGAGCGCTTTCCAACGTTCACCAACATCTTGTTTTCCGATGAAGCCCATTTTCACCTGAATGGGCATGTAAACAAGCAAAATTGTCGTTACTGGAGTGCAACCAACCCAAAACAAAAACATCAGAAACCGCTACATTCACCCAAAGTCACCGTATGGGCAGCGATGTCGGCGCGAGGAATTATCGGCCCTTACTTTTTTGATGATGGAAGGGGACGCACACTCACAGTGAATTCAGAGCGTTATGTGGAGGTGTTAGACGAGTTTTTCGTACCCCAACTGCAAAACTTTCCTGGTTACAACCAAAGAACATGGTTCCAGCAGGATGGAGCAACTTCACACACGTCTAACAGATCTCTGCCTCAAGTTCGAGAATTTTTTCCGAACAAATTAATCTCCAGGCGAGGTGACATAAATTGGCCTCCACGGAGTCCCGATTTAACGCCTATGGATTTTTTCCTGTGGGGTTATATCAAATCAAAAGTTTACACTAATAAACCGACTTCCCTGGCACAATTAAAAGAAAATATCCGTCATGAAATGGCAGCCATCACGGAGACTACCTGCCGAGCTGTCATAGGCAATTTTAGTGCCCTACTAAATGAATGCCGAGAGCGCAACGGTTTACATCTGAACGATGTTATTTTTAAAAAATAAATTCCCAAACAGTGTACTTCAATATAAAATAAACATTTTTTCAATAAAGCTAAGACTTTTCTTTTAAAAAAAGATTTAAATGTGAACTTTCTTTTGAGACACCTTGTATTATATTTTTTTAATATATTTTGGTAATGTTGTCGTGACACCAATATGCATGCTCCTTTCGGGTGGGATAAGGTGTTTATAGATACTATATAGTGAAGAAAAGATTATAAAATTTTTCAATATCTTTAGTAAACTAACTTACCAAAGTAAGTTTTATATGAATTTATCATGAATATGGGTCTTCTAGAGCATGTGGCGCTTAAGTACGTAACATAAATTTGCATTACACCTAATCTTGTACACACATAATGAAAAGAAAATCAGCAATTGTTTAAGCAGTGGCTAAAGTCCGTTCTTACAAAAATTACCTTACATCTTATATAAAAATCTATGTACTATATCAAATGCTAGTCTATTTTTATATTCACAATAAAATATCTATTATAATAATTTAGTTTTACCACTGTATAAACTTTTGCTTAAGTTAAAATCAGCTGATAATAAACAAGCTTTTGAATGTAATTTTCTTACCCGCCACCTTGAATCTGTTTTTTTACGTGTTGTTTCTCAGCATAGTACGAGTTAAGGGCGGCGGAGAGAACGGATTTAAGTCGACGAGTTTCCATAGCAGGGTAGCCGTCATTGGCTCCGGCCATCGCGCCCATAACTAGAGGCTCTCGCCGTAAATCGCCTGTTGTGGTATTACCATCCGCGGGGACTAATCCAGCTGCTACCAATTCATCGCACACAACTTGAGTACTGGAATGTTTTAATGCGTATTTTATATAGCAATAATGTCCGACTGGTTTTTTTTTTTTAACTGACTCGACAGTGTGACTGCACCGTACCTGATAGTAAGCATGGTGCAGTCCAAAAAACGCCAACGACTATCAAAAGGTAAGAAAAAAACCATTGGTAGTCGCAGCGATAATGTCGGCCTGCACAAATATCTCTTCCGCTACGCTTAAAGGATCCCATATCATAGGATGGTGGTAACACGCTTGCCGGAAGACCATTCCACAGCCCAACGATACGGCAAAAGAAGGAGTTAGAGAACTTCTTAGTCCTAGCCGGGATGTGAGATATCGTATAGCTGTCACACCGCAAACTCGGAAGCTTTGGCGGAAAAAACTACATTAAGTAAAACTTTAAATAGACCGTAATTTTAGCTAATGTCTAAGGCCGAGATTTAAGTTTTCTTAGATTTTACTAGAATATTACAATTTATATTTTTCAATGAATGTCAAAGGATTTGGTAAGTCACCGATTTTGTGAATATAGACTTGGCTTTGCAAATACTATTCTCAAGTTCTTATTATATATTCAGTTTTTGTTAAAACCAAAATTATTTTTAGAGAACTTTGCTAAGCAAAGTCGAAATAGCGTCTATAAATCATAGCTCAACAAAGTTCTCAAAAAACAGCACACAAGGGCAAAGGTACAATTTGAATTGTGATATACCGTTGAAGTTATGGAAAGGTGTCCAAAACGAAAATGACTTGCTAGTTTATATTTTTAAGCATTTTTTAATCATATCAAACATACCTGGTGTACATTTCATACAAATTTTTCAAATATTTCTCAACATCATTTTTATCGGCCAGTTTAGTTTGTATGTACTTCTGAAGTTTTAAGTGAAAAATATTCAGTACAAATTTGCTCATCACTTGGTCAGGGTTCGGGAACACGTTGCTAATAATTGTATAGTTTTTCTTACAAAGAGGCAGAACAGCAGAGAAAATGTCTTTACCGAGTAAAGTATTCTGTAATGACAAACACAACATCATTATAAGAACCAATATATATACTTATATATATATATTTGGTATTCCGGGAGGAAAATCCTACATAGGACCATCAGGGATGCTGTGAGGGCAGCGACCACGGTGTGTCAGACTCTTACTGACTAAAAACCCCCGAGGTGTGCCTCTGATTGCTCCACCGGGGCCTGGGAAGCCAAATTCGTCCAGACGCCCAGGGAACAAAGGGCCTTGTTGAAGCTATCCCTCTGGGGGAGGGGTGGGAGTAAAAATCCCCCTCTCCAAAACCTCTCTCTCAGGCGGCGCGCCGGACACCGTGCACCGCCTCCCTCTCATCCGGGCAGCAGAATCCCTCAAGTCTACTGCCCGGAAGAGCCAATATATAGCTTTAGTTAGAATTTACAAAAAAAAATCTAACAACCCTTACTATTGAATTAAAGGAGACATCTGTTACACATAAATATGTAATAGTTAATTCACTTTATCAATTTACAAAAATTAAAACTAAAAAATTGTTGATCAAAAACTGTCAAGGAACATCTATAAGATTTTACAGTATTTGGTATATTTAGTAACATGTTTTAATTTGAATCTGTTTAACTGTCTAAACCAAAATTAAAATAATCCAAATTCTATTTAAGCTAGCGGTCCAACTTGTTCTTAAAAATTGTTTTAGTTGAAGAATCACAAAATTCAATTTAAAACATGTTACTAATTAAAAGTTAAAGTTTCTTTATTTTGTTCCACTTCTTTTCCAACTGACGAAAAAAATAACACTATTACTATATATGTTGCTGTGGTGGCATAGTATGCAAGGGACCGGTTTTCATTCACGGCAAATCGAATGGTCGTAGGTTCGAATCAAGGCATGTACGTATGTTTTTTTTCTAGATTACGTATGCTCACCGGTGAAGGGAAACATCGTGGTGAGGAAACCCACATGGCATCTGATAGAAATGTCAATATATGTGCCCTGAGAACGACGATCAGCTGTGCTGGTCACGTGGGGCACGACATATAAGCACAAAATGGATATCACTCATGTATCTCTATATATGCTCTGCTCTATATATGCCGTAAGGGATAGAGCGGGGCCATATAATATTTATTATTATTATAGCTATATAAATAAACTACCATTTGACTCGTCTCTATAAAGGCATCAACACACTGCGAATATCCTTTAAAATTAGTCATAATGTTAGCGATTTCTTTCATTCTCGCCATGTTACCCTGGTTCTGAGCTCTCACAAACTCCTCAATTAGGTTTCTTTCGATTTCATCATATTTTGCCTCAATTTTCTTTTTTGCAACTTCAAACTTGTCTGGTGGCAATTCTTGCGCGATTGTGTGCAGTTTTTGTATTACATCAGCTGCCTCATATAACTGAAATTATAACAAACTGCTACTAACGTAAGTATTATTATATATTTTTTCTTAATCTTCCGAATATATATGAAGTAAAAACAATTATTCATGACGAAAATCAACAGCTGATTTTACCAAAAGAAGCCACTAGAAATAAGAAATATATTACAATATTGAAATACACAAAACTGAAAATTGCAGAAGTTCCAAAAGTATTTTTATACAGAAAATTGTACATTTACATGTAAATTTGTAAAAACATATCTGAATAATCACTCAAAGGAAATATTACTTAAAGTTGTTCTTACTTTACTAGGATCATTAAATAGATCTGTAAGCACAGGTCCAGGGCTCAAGAATTGAGCTAAATGAGACAACAAATCCCTCGCAGCTGCAGCCCGAGCTCTCGGTGCCCTTGCAGCTCCCAATTTTTCTCCCACATCCAGTGCCCTACCCCCGCATCGTGACATTCTTTCATCCAGAGAACTGAACACACCTACACAGTGCTGAAAAAATACACCATTTTGGTCATGATAAAAGGAATCACATAAAACTAACCCTTGAATGTTATAATTTTTTTTTATTTTACATTATAAATATTTATTACACAAAAATATACAATTAATAATTCTCACAATTATACAAAAACATGTCACTGACCCTTGCGAAATGAAAAACCAAGACGCAGCACACAGGATGCATGAAGAGATATTGTGTATTATTCTTTCATTGTTTTATAGAAATGTGTATATTTTCTCTATGTATCTTTCTTTCTTTCAAACTGTACTCAAAAATTGCAATCCTATTTCCTAGTTATAATGCATTGTATAATAACCCACAAGTTATTCTTCATACTACTGCTTTATTAAAGACTAGCATAATATCCAATTTGAAATATATATTATCATACTATGTCCCTTTCAGAGTGAGCTGAGATGTAATACTGGCAGTGTCAATGTTATGCTTGTATATCATGCCCTATGTGTTTTAGCTGTTCAACTTTCTCAGGATGTTAAATGAGTACATCTTTTTGTTTTTTCAATGTTTGGTTGCTTAACTAAAGCTTACATTTATAACATTAGAAGATTGTTAACAACATCTATAAAATTAAAATATTTATTAATTGAGGATTTTTGAGATAATTGTACATAAAATATAGTCACCATGTGTTGATCCATGATTTCATTTAACTTAGCTCCATATAATTTTTCTTCCTCCTGTACAGCCTGTTCCAGTCTAGCACATTTTCTTTCTTGTCTCTCTTGTAGCACCTGTTTTTGAGCAATAATTAATAACACAATCAACCAAGTAAATAGTAATGACTTACACAAAAGCATAAAAAGGTGCATAATTGAGTTGTGTCAAGATTTATTACATCGGGCACATAAATTTTTTGCATAATAACATTTTGAAACCCTTATCTGTGTTTGTAAAGATCCAATGGTTGCCAACCCTAAATCTAGATTTTTTTCGAGGCAGGATAAAACTGTCTACCACTTCTCCTATCCTCAGTCCTTTTACATTTGTTTCTTGATTTTATGGATTAAACCACTAAAAATTTTTACAGCTCATTTTTTTAAAGATTATGTGCTCTACAAATTTGTAAAAATCACTTAAACCATAAGAAACAAAATATCAAAAACTATATATATTTGACTTTATATAACTTAAGACATGATAATAGTTTATGAGCCTTTTGAGGTAACTTTTGAACATCAAGGCAATAGCCTTGCCTTTTAAGCCTTTTTTGCCTTGCCTTAACTTTTAAGGCAATTTTTTATGAAGTGTTTTGCCCACTTGTTATATGTATTATTCAGTGGGTATACTGGGTAATGTGCTTCTCTGCCATCCCTAGTAATTTGTGCAAGTTCTGGATTCCACCCTAGATGCCTGAGGATGACACTAGCCCGAAGTTTGATAGATTTAGTATGTAAATGCAAGATTAGAAACTTCTGATGTTGATAGTTTACCTTTAAATCCTGTATAGCTTGAGTAAATATATCATGTATCATTTCAGGATCAAATTGATCGTCTTTTAATCTTGATTCCTGCATACTTCTTCTCACCATTCGTTCAACAAATTCATCAGGGTCAAATGGGTCCTGAAAATTTACAATTTTCTTTTAAATAGAAATCAAATTATGTAGCGTGGAATAGAAAATCTGTAATTTTAAAATTAGAGAGATATGGAATAATATGGCTTGTAGGAAAAACAATAACAAATAAATTTTAGGAAAGAGATTTGGTTGGCTGAATAATAGTTTTAGTTTTATATTATGTTATAAAGTGTACTCACATGTTCCAATTCTTTTATATATTGATTCATCATCTTGTTAAGTGGAATACAATATGATCCAACACTTAAAATGTATATCTACACAAAAATTCAATTTACATACACCTACTTTATTCTCTCAAACAAAATTTTGAAATAGGGCTGGCGCTTTGAGATTTATTAATTAAAAACTAGTTATACCAGCGAAAAAATTACAATTTGGATTCGATTTGTCACTCTCCTGATACTTCATTTTAGAAAATTGAGACATGATTTTAGTTTTTGTTGATAATGATCATAAAATTATTCACAGTTAGTTGAATGCACTCAACATAAAAATAAATAACAATTTATTAAAATAAAATATCGTTATGGTGATTTACTTGATTTTTTTGAGAGAGTGATATTTAAGCTCTTTTTTATGCATACATTTATAAGATATAAATTTGAGTCAATATAAATCGATGGTTTTTGTGAAGAATCTCATCCCTAATTTGAAAATTGTACAATGACGTTGTCATGATGACGTTTTAAATGGCTCTAGTGTCAATAATTTAAGGACTAGGCATGTTCAGGGTGCTAGATATTTTGGCCAGAGTCGAAAATAAAACTGTTCATGGTGGTGTATGACGACATCAAATTTGCCAATAATCGCCAACGTTAAACCGTTAATAGACCTTTAACGACGTCGAAAATAACGCTACTTTTAGAATTTGATGGTGTTCTTTCAGTGTCACAGATTTTAAGTAACATTAGTGTGAGAACAGTTTTTTTTCCTTGTGTTTATTCATTTATTTTACCTAATTTAATCATAAAATATTTTATGAATTAATTTACCTTGATAACAGGACAATAAGCAACCGAATTTGATTACCGATACAATTGAAATAAAATTACTGATTTAAAATGTCAAACTGTTTATGCAGGGTACATTTTAAGGAATTTCGACATATTTAACTTTTACTCCTTGAAACAAGTTGTAATTTATATAAAGTGGCAATGTGAAAAGTGTTGTCTTTAACTGCACCATGAACCCACTCATTATATAGCTGGGAACTGTGAAACTATGACTTTAAATTTATAGCTCTCATTTTCATATATATCGTTGCTCTCATTAAACTATCATGCCTCTGTATACGCTTTCAATCTACAAATATAAGCTAACATATGGCGTTTCATGTCGTAAGTTTTTGTGTAGTTATTGCTGCAGCGGATGTTATAGCTCGTTGCATAGTATGATCTCACATTTAATTTATCTGTATTATCTCCTGGTCTAGTCTACTATTTACACCATAGAGTATGGTCACAAATTCGCACTATTCCTATTACATCGAGTCAAATTTATTGAGCATTATACCTTCACTGAATGACTTAAAATACTTATTATATTTTCCTTGTAAGCTAAATCAATTTATCCATTTTTTAGATAAATCAGGAGATAATATCGATAGCTCACAAGCATTATTACAAATATATCCTTTGTTTGCAAATATCGAAGTAGTCATATTTATATTAATTTAATTGAAAAATATATATTTTTTAGCTTTGGGTGGTAGGTTTACATATAAGGTATACGAAAATGTAATTATCTTACTTGATTTAAAAGTTATAACCTTCCGATAAATGAACAATTTGCTGATTACCGCTAGAGATCACTCAGGGACAAAGTTGTGTCTAGTCTCTATTACCATCCAAAGAGTGGTCAATTAGCTTCTAAATAAGAAATTTATTGTAATTTACCGTAACAGGTCCAAATTATTTTTTAAATGTTTTATTGAGTTGTGGACAGGATTGGAATAGAACTGGAATCCACAATTTTAGAATTTAGAATCACTTAATACTATAACTATGTATGCCCAAAAAACCTTTTTGATATATCAGTAATGCAGACTCCGATCAAAAATATAATTTAATTTTAGAAACAAAAGAAAAAGACATAAATGTAGCAGATACGTCGTTTTGGAAGATTTTTAGTAGTGAGAGCGTTTTTTATATCCAAATTCTTTGTGATGTAATATTTTATCAAAATTTTGTACATACCAAGAACGATATATATTATATTGATTTACTCTCTTTTATGAGAGTTAAGTGAAAAAGTTATATCAATCGGAAAAATAACATTGACAGCAGCGACACTCAACAGTTAGACATAGTGAGTAGTGAGATGTCCAATGTATCGTAAAAGGGTTAGGATAAAGTCTATAGAGCTCAATGGCTGAGCGCCTCAGCCCTCGAAGCTCCGAGGTAAATGCCTTGGAACAACGAGGCTATCTCATTGGCAAGAAAATAGGACAGGGTTCCTATGCTACCGTCCACCTGGCTGAGTACTGCGATGCATCGACGCCTAAGCGCATGCACCTCGCTTGTAAAATATTCGATAAAGAGAAAGCACCTCGTGATTTTTTAGAAAAGTTTTTCCCTCGTGAACTCGACATTCTGACTAAAATTGAAAATCCTCATATAATACAAGTGCACAGTATCCTGCAGCGCGGACCAAGAGTTTTTATATTTATGAGATATGCTGATAATGGTGATCTACTAGGTTTCATAAAGCAAAATGGTGTGGTGCCAGAAAATCAAGCCAAATTGTGGTTTAGGCAAATGGCTAGCGGCTTACAGTACCTTCATAGCAAAAACATCGCCCATCGAGACTTAAAATGTGAAAATATATTGCTCTCAAGACGATTTAATGTGAAATTGGCTGATTTTGGCTTTGCAAGATTCTGTACTGATGGTGAAAATAGACGCGTACTCAGTCAGACATATTGTGGTTCTGCAGCATACGCCGCTCCTGAAGTGGTGAGTGGCACACCATATAACCCAAAACTTGCAGACGTTTGGTCTCTCGGAATCATTCTGTTTATAATGCTGAACGCGTCCATGCCGTTTGACGATTCAAACCTTCGCAAACTATTAAAGGACCAAATGTCACGAAACTGGGTGTTTAGATCTAGGATTCGCGACACGGTGTCGACGGCAGCTAAGTCAATAGTGCGACATATATTGGAACCAGATATAACTTTGCGCCTTACGCTCGATCGTGTACTGTCGCACGAATGGACTAGGCCACGTAAGGATAAAAGTGCAAGTTTAATGGGGCGGTTAGTGCAGTCAGCCCCATCTGCCCCACACTCAGGTGGAAAACGTGAGCACGACGAGGCTGGCAGCTCTACCGGTGCTCGCGTCTCGGGAGATCACCGTGAGACCGACAGAGAACGTCACGACGACATCAATGTACGTTCCCGTGACGTATAACCGCGCTATACTTATCCCTCATAAACCCACGTAATAATCTATAAACATTTTTGAACTTAAAAACGGAAATTTATTTTATTATATTGTTTTTTTTTACAATCGACGACTTGACTATTGTTAATCGTCAATAATAATAAATTTTAATACAATGTGGTGTAAATTTTTATTTTTAATTATGTACATTAACAATTTTACTATTCAAGTTACTAAAAGAGAAACACCTAAAATATTCATGGAATTATGAATGTCTTCTTTTGATATAGAGACATCGACTTTTATTGATCTCTTATCAGATGCCTCATCTCTTTTTATACGCTTTTTAGTATTTATAGTGGCATAGAGTAGCCAATAATGCCAAAAGGAATGTTATAAAGTGGATATATTACTTGAAAAGTCAAAGTTAAATTAGTCTTATCAAAATTTATCTCCACTTTTGATAGAGAATTAATGTATTCAACTCTTAAGTATGTATATCGTTTCTCTAGGTCGCTTCTATGTGGCTACAAAAGAAAATAGCTTTTAGGAATATAATAATAATAATAATTTTCATATAATAATTTTACTATGAATAGTTAGGTACCTTAATACACGTGAACAGATACTTACTGTGACGTCTAAAATGAATTCAGAAGTAAATGCTGGTACTTCGCCATGGTATGTGAAAGATATCTGCTCTCCACGAATATGATGCCCTGTCATTTCGATCCATAAACAATGAAACATTCAGTAATTTGTTGGGACTGGTTAGAGTATCACAATAGAATACTTATAAAATCTTATATCAATAATACGATAACATCACAACTTTTTTTTAATGGATGGGTCATCTCAAGCTAGTTGCTTTCGATCAAGTCAAGAAAGCATTAGTGGCTTGACTGTGTTGTATACTGCTGGTGCTGTCGACAGACCATAGAGGTACTGTGCTGTCGGTGGAATGATATAGCAGCGTTGGATCTTCGGACGTTGCAAATTTTATACAGCACTAGGCCAAAATAAGAGATGGTTACTCGTCATGAATGCAATAACTCTCCTTGGCTTGTTGAACACGCAGAGAAAATGAATAACTTTAGTAATAACCGAAAATTAACGCGAATGATAGGTGAATGCAGAAACATTTAAAGGAATCTCAAAAATATATTTATATACTTATCGGTAAAAGGTTAAGATCTTAGATGTTAGAGAAAAGGTAAGTAATGTAAATGAACTTAGTGGAAAGCGAGACTAAAACTAATCATTGTCAGCGCACATTATAAACAAAACATTAGTGATCCAGAACATTATTTTGTCCTAATTGTTATGAATATTAATGTCCGCTCGACATTATAGTAACTAAAAAAATATTTACAACTCTAAATTTCATCGGCTTGGTGCTTATAAAAATTTATTCAATCGACCAATTGTAAATTTTATAGCAAGCAGTGTTTTCTCTATTTTAAATAGAAATCATTATTTAAAAGATCATTAAACTTTTCATTATGACCCCCATATAAGTGCCTTATGTTTGAAAATGTTTAATATTCATTTCATACACGCAAACATGGAAACACAAAATGGCCGTTCCGACAATTAGCACTACAACGACGATTTGTCGAAGAACTTATTCTTCATGGCAAATATTTACTGTTTATGGTATAATAACAGAAAAAATATATTATTAGAAAGTAGCATACCATATTCATAAACCAGAATTTGATCATTATTAAGATGTTCTGCAGACAAACTTGTACAATAAAGATAATATATAAAAATAAAAATGTAAAACCAACCAAACGAAATCATGGTATTGAATAGAAATGTTTTAAAATTAATTGAAAATAGTTTTTCTTGCCACCATGACTAACGTGCTTCAAATTTTTAATTATTATTCTAGTTAGTTTACAGCCCAAGCCTTTTCTACCTTAGAATTGATTATGTATGACTATTACACAAAATACCAAACGAACAAAGTAGTCTGTATATAAAACTTATAGCTAACTCTAATAATATAAAGTAATTTTAAGTTTACCTTTTAGTATTAGCAGGAAAAAATTATACAACTGGATAAATGTAATTAAACTTGTTTATTACGCCAAATAAGCGTTTAATTAAGCAATTCAGTCACAAACACATTATCGTTTGATGAATCATGCGATATATTGTGGCTGCAAAGTTGGTATGTAGTGATTACGGCGTTTCCGTCGAATCGGCCTGTCGGATCCTGTCGTACCACATGCATGTATTCATCTCCAAGCGTGAATTGGACTTGGGGAGGTGCTACCCAGTCACACACGACCGTTACTGCTTTGTTCACTGTTGGAGGATTAACACAGTACATCTGAAAATGAAAACAGCTATCGAAATATGTAATCTTTAGGACCTTTATAAACATTATTAAACTCAACAATCATTAATAATAAATAAATCATTAATAATTAATAATAATAAACTAAAGTTAGTTAAGGGATTAATAAATGCTACCACTGTGACGGATGCCCCGACGAGGCGGCTGAGCACACGCTCCAGATATGCCCAGCCTGGGCTTCGGCTTAGGTGGTGGGTGGAGACCTATCGCTGCCGACATTGGTTTCACTACTGGTCGGCAGCGAAGGTGCATGGAGGGCGGTCCTGCGGTACGCTGAGGACGTGCTAGCTAGGAAGAAGGCGGCGAAGCGGGACCGGGAGGCGCTGGCTACAACATCTTTGGCAGCGTTGTCCCCGCCTGCCCGCCGGCCTAAAAGAACAGGGCGCCGCAGAGCGGCGTTCCTCAGGAACGTCCAACTCTAGCGGCGACACCGGGCGGCACGCTTGAGGGAGTGTGTCGTCCAACAAGGGTGCAAGCGGCGCGCGATGTATTCCCGCGTGCCGCTCTACAACACAGAGGCACGAGAGGGGTGGCTCTATACACCACCCCTCCCTAAACGAGTACAGGCCTACTCACGGCCGCACGCCCAGCCGGTCATTGAGGATGAGACCCCAGTCGTGCCCTCGATGCTGATAGGCAGAACGTGGAACACCCCGGGGGTTTTAGTCGGTGCAAGCCCGACACACCGGGGGGTGGCCCTCACCTCTCCCCGAGGTCCGTTAGGGATTTCACCCGAGTTACAAAAAAAAAGAAGAGATTAATAAATGCTGACCTGCTGATAAGCCTCTTTTTGACCAGGGTGGATATAGGCGACAGGATAGGCCAATCGAAATTTAGACGCATAATCAGTATCTAAAAATATATAAAGATTATTACAAAAATGTGCAATGATAATTAAAAATGTGTATATTTAAGGACGCTACATTACATGAAAATGCTTAAATAAATGCTCTTGTTATTAATTTATATACTCATCATAAGAAGAAGAAATAATTGAGAGTTAGTTTTGAGAAATTTAAAATTCCTTAGATCTGAACAGTTTTCTGGATTAATTAGCTGTATATATATATATGTATATATAATCGCACGGTTCAATTTATAGATTCACATATTATAAGAATAGGTAATTAGATACCGGTTCTCCTTATTAATATATTGAGTCGATATTTACCCTTCGTAACTTGAGTGCAGTGAGGTGGCGAATTATATTTTTTCAATTTTCCAAAAGTCAGTCCAACAAAAATTAAAAGCAATAATGATATTTTATGAAAATACATATTGAATAATATTTGCCTACAGGTCTCCTGAGGCAGAAAGAAAAATGTTGAATAAAATTGATATATGTGTAACTATAGTAAACTATAATAAATATTACGACAGGCTATAAGTGACTTCAAAATGTTACTAAATGTTGTAAAGTAAATAAATATACAAGACTTATTTGTCGCATTCGCTTGAAAACAAGGAAAAACAGACTTTTATTAATTAAATTTAACGAATACTTTGAGCCAATTAAGTATAATAAGAGATGAAAATAAACAATACACATTATGCCTACAGCTATATATCGTCTCCACAATCGTTCACTCTTGGAGAAGAGGCCGTTATATCATGATAATATATTTATTCGTGATGCCCCTCTCCTCGTCTCGGTTCTCTGAGGCACGCAAACATAGGACTATGGATGTCCATGTATCAGCCCTTATCAAATTCGTTCGATGCGTAAATGACTTACCGCGTGACCGGTTGCCCCCGGACAACGGGTCTCTCCGTGAAGAGTTTTGAGCAATGTGTCCAAAATGTTCGAAAATTATTATTTGCATAGTCGAAGACAATCTCTCTCTTAAATTATAAGTTCATCTAAGATCGGAATAATGGTACGAACGCTGTACAAGGGATCCACAGGAGTCGTTTCAGCACAACATTTCAAGTGTATCTATTTTCCGTTGGTCACACGTTGGTCGTTGGTTTCGTTAGTGGAATACAGGAACATTGGAAAGACTAAACTTCGAATCAGACACGAGATTCGTTTAAACTTATTGTTGGAGGGCCCATTTAGCCCCGTTTACGTGTTTACCCCCTGTAGTACTTTTTTCTTTTCTGTATGTTGTTTTTGTATGTTTTACTTTGATAGAGGCGAATTTTTTTTTAAATTTAATTTCATTTCATTAGTAGCACATTTTCTTCGAAACTCGTCCTCACACCCCCGAATATATACGGTAACTAAGGTACACGTAGCTTCTAACAACCTCAGAGTAACCAATCAGAAAGATACCAGAATGATTAAGTTCAGCTCGGCCCACAATACTCGTCTTGGTTTTGTGCCTATTGATCACTACTCTAAAAGAGAGGCTAGTTATCTCTAAGCGTGTCAATAACTATAGTTCCCTATCTTCTTTTGTTTGAGCAAGAAGGATTGTGTCATTGTCGTATCTCAACTTTGTCTTCTGTCTTTTGTCTTCCCACTGAACCCCCTTGTCGCTCTGGTCCAAAATAAATCCCATAATATACTTCTTACTATTTTTTTATCCTGACTACACACAGTGACCGCAACACACAGTGGTAAGGATGGTGTAGTACAGAAAACGACAACGACTATCGACAGGTAAGAAAAACCCATCGATGGTCGCAACGATTATGCCAGCCTGCACAAATATCTCTTCATGCTACGCTTAAAGGATCCTATATTATAGGATGGTAGGAACACACTCGCCGGACGCTATTCCACAACCCAACGACATGACGACAGCGACATTCCACAACACTCGCCAAGATACAGAAGGTAGAAAACGCTTAATGAGGCAACATCTCTGCGCAAATGAAGCGGTTCAAGATGCTTAGTTACGTCAGGATCATTCACGCTCTTATTTCGCTTATATGAAACTAAAAATTCTATGGTGACAGAAACCACGTGAAATTAGTTTTACAAAGTGAGCTGAGTTTTGTTTGCGAATAAAATTCGCACGATATGTTTTCGTGTAGTGATAAAATTCCGTAGTGCGGTCTGAGCCTAATGCAAGTCGGGAAGCTACATTTATTTGTGGAAATGTATGTCCATTGTTCCACATGTCTTGGAAAATACTTACAAAAACTTTATTCACATATCTGGCGCGACATAAGTAGAAAAAAAAATTGGCTTAATGGTTTATATGCGACCTTTGCTTATATTTTCCAAGAACGAATTAAAAAAATTACTGTCATTGGCTGTCACTTGTGTCTAGGGGTGAACGATAAACGATTTTGAAAATATCAATTTTACTATGGACTACTATATCGTTAGCATTCTATCCATATCTGAATATTATCAAATTAAAACCAAAATAAAAGAGCCTTGTTTCGGAGTGGTTTTTATTTAATATAATTGTATAATAACATTATGAGAAAATGAGCATTTTATTTTATTATATAAAATGACATTTCATCTTAAGATAATAAGTAAACTAGGAATACAGAAAAACATAATATAGTGTAAATGAAGTACGGTATATTAAGTTTACGCTGATTTTGTATATATAAATTACGCAAAAAAAATGATTTTTTATAAATATCAAACATCAATATCGTCATTTCAATATCGAACTATAAATATATCGACCAAAAAAAAATAGTACTATATATTGATGTTTTTAAATAATAAAATCGATAGTTAAATATATCGATATTTTATCAACTGTGCTATTATACACATCCCTATGTAGAACCAATCGGTAATCACGCATTTTGTTGTGTTGGGTTAATAAAACGTAATATTTAATATCTGCAGTAAAATCATAACATTACTCATGATTGTGTATTGATAGTAACCAAAAAGTTGTTAAAGTAA
The DNA here is from genome assembly GCA_036320925.1 of Automeris io. NCBI lineage: Eukaryota > Metazoa > Arthropoda > Insecta > Lepidoptera > Saturniidae > Automeris > Automeris io. Next base: position 5,406,831 of record JAUDJH010000018.1, read on the forward strand.
AACAAAATTTTGTTAAAAATGATGAGCGACGACGATCGGGACATTGACATAGAAAGTGATGTAGGTGTTTCCTTGACTATCAGTTTTGTTGATCAGGTCGTGTTTAATTTATTCACACATTTTAAAATTTTCAGGCTGAAAACGACTCCGATTCTCGAACACATGCTAGGAATAATCTTGGCGGAAGTGGTTATTATTCCCAGGTGATAGTTTATTTTCTAATCCTTACATATTAATTACCACGCTACAATACTCACTGATAGTGTAAATTATTGCTGTTATATTAGTTCTAATGTTAATCTCTCTACAGGCTAAAACTTTATACAATGATTTGATAACGAAAATACTTTCTCATGTTATAGTTTTTACTAATGCTACATTTTGCTCTTAGGATGTTTACTATCATCCGATTAATAGTATAGTAGGCTGTAGATAATATTAATTCTGTTGCATATTTGCCCTATAGTCAGTTTTTTGTCTGCTAATGTCTGTTTTGACATATACAAAACTGATTCTCATCATTTTGCATTGAGCTCAACTTACATGTCTTTAACTGTACTCTTTATTGTCATGGCTGACTCTTACCACTGCTACTTCTATATGTATAGTGAGTAATCTACTGTATCCAATATTACCACAAATTCTTAACCCAGTGTGAATGAGGTCAGGTATTTTATATGGAAGGAGTTTTTAAATGTTGATTATTTATTGTTACTGTTGCCAAGCCACAGGTTTTTCCAGTATTTTAGTTACTGATCAAGATCATTACAAAAAATGGTTGTTATATAGATACAATTATTAAAGTACCTATAACATGCTAATTATATGATCATAGTGTAAAAATTAAACATGAAAGTTTTGGGTATCTACTACCCACCTCATATCTGGTGTAACAATTTCTCAGCTCATTCACTCTAAGTTAAATTAAAGAGTAAGACAACTGTGAACGAATATAACTGCTGCATGCAACTCTGGTGCAATCTTATTTATATGAAGTCATTCTCTCAGAATTCTCACTTTTGAACACCAAATGTGCACAAAAAGACAGTGCATAGAATTTAAAAGCAAGAGAGGTGTTTTTGTTTTGTAGCACATGGTATCGTATGAATCATGTAACAGAAATATGGAAGCAATCTGATTTACTTTTGTATTTCTATATCATATTTTTTTGTAATTACAGACAATTACACATATTTACCTAGCCCCCAACTAAGTTTGTTCTTGTATTAGAGGAACTAGATAAAAAGATATACATACTTAAATATGTGTACACATCTGTGATTTTTGACAGACTAATCTGTTTATCACAGAAAAATTTACCAATATTGAGGCTTGAACCTATGACCTTTAGTGACACACATAGGATTGCTATAAACTGATCTATCAGTTGTCATATGAAATTATAATACACTAAAAATTGCTGTCGTCCTGCTGAACAAAACACCACATGGCTACACCAATTAGCTATGTTTTTAAAGTTTCTATAAATTCAATTTAATTATTTACAGTAATCATAAGTAAAACAATTTTCCATTGAAGACATTTTCTTTAAGAGGTGTATCTATATCACATTGAAAACTAAATACGATTTTAAATAAGATACCTGAGTAATTTTAAATAATAATTATGTGTGATTTTAACTATGTGATCACAGTTCCTCAACCAAAGTTTAAGTAGTGTCAGTGGCGTGTATTCCATAAAAGTATTATCTTGTTATACTTCCACATTTAATTAATATATTGACTTAAAATCTGGTAATATCCAGATTAGGAGTCTCAGAATCCAAATTGGACCAAATTTCAATTCAATAAATTTGATCAAATCAAAAAAAATATGTTTCTTTAGGTAGAACATCACTGATTAGTGTATACTAGTAGACTAATAAGAAAAAACTATTATAGGCGGAGAAAAGAGCCCATCACAATGCCCTAGAGAGAAAAAGAAGAGACCATATAAAAGACAGTTTTACATCTTTACGGGAGTCAGTGCCAGCATTACAAAATGAAAAAGTGGTATGTTGTATTTAGTTTCATATGATAATATATTCATAAACAATAATACTTATTGCTAAATCATACATTTATTTTACTGTTTTAGCACTTTGTTATGATTATTGTATTAAAAAACTTTGTATAAGTTTACTGATGTTTATAATATTTGATATGGTGTTGAAGTTCAATACTTTGACAATATAGTTCTTAACTTTCTTGAGTTTCTTCTCAAGGTATTCACTTTTGAAACGTTAGTAGACCACCATTAGGTTGGTTTCCTGTCTGCTCAGTTGAGGTTCATACCCACAGTGGAGCCCTTCCTTGCATTCCTATCCAATTGGGGTAACTAATAATTTTATTAGTTACCCTAAGGTAGAAATATAAAATTATCGAAAAATATCAGTATCAAGAACACTGATTTGTCCCTAGATTTATCTTAAAAAAAGTCAACAACATTTTTAACAATTGACCAAAATTATACAAATTACATATCCTGAAGATATTTATTTTCATAGAAGAAATCTTGTTTGTAACAGGTAGTCATACAATTGAGATGTTAAAGAAATGTTTTAATTAATGAATGTTATGGTACAGGCGAGTCGAGCACAAATATTGAAGAAAGCAGCTGAATATATTCAGTTTATGAGAAGAAAAAACAATTCACATCAGCAAGATATAGATGATTTGAAGAGGCAAAACAATCTTTTGGAAACACAAAGTATGTATTATTGATTTGTGATAGTTGGTACAGTAGTATCATAATAAGAAATTCCAAGGATGTACTTAATCTCTCGACTAATATTAGCCAATTTTTTTCTATCTACACAATGGTGGGCTATTACACACAATGTTTTTTCTTTATTATTTAAAATACACTTTATGTGGCAAGACTCTGCTTTTACAAAGTATAACGAGGGATATCATCATTATCAACCCCTATTTGTCCACTACTGAACATAGGTCTCTCTCAAGATTCGCCACTGAGTCCGATCTTTTATCTTTGGCTTTTATCATCCAACAATCGCTTGCCACTTTGCACAAATCGTCGCTTCACCTAGCCACAGGGCATCTTACACTACGCTTACCGAGGCGTGGACTCCACTCAAGAACCATTCCACCCCAGCAGCTGTCAGGTCTTTGGCAGATATGACCAGCGTACTGTCACTTCAGCTTGATAATTCTCTGAGCTATGTCAATGACTTTAGATCTATATGATGAATCAGTTAATTCTTGATTCAATCCCTCAGAGAAACACCTAGCATAGCACGTTGAATAGCACGCTGAAGGATATGGCATGTCTAAACTATATTAATGTGATTATTAAGGGGGTATTCTATTCTAGAGGTCCGAATTTCGAGCGTTTTATGGCAATTAATATAAAAGAAGCAGTTAATATTTTTAGTATCCAATTTTTTATCATTTGTTTATTGATATTTCAAGAATACAAAAAAATACATTCAAAAAGAATTTTCAAAAAGATGTAAGTCCTTGAAGTAAAGAAAAAAAAGGTCTGTGTCCTCCTGAAAACATGTACAAATGTCCATTATCGCACAAACCAACAAAACTTGAAAATAATTTTTTTTTCACAAAATGGCGGCTGTTTAAAAATAGAGGTCGATTTTTTACTCATTTTTCAACTTACTCAAATTTTTTAAAAATATTACAAATTTGAAAGGTTAAAATTTTATTGGTTGGTGCGAAAGCGAGATAATTGTAGAATATTCATGCTAAATTTCAAGTAAATCGGCTGATTAGAACCTGAGATATCTGCATCACCGTATCTAAAACAGTAGTTTCGAGAAGAACGCGTTTAAAGTTTGACGTTCATACTTATGTTATACGTTATACTTCTTCACAGCTTCGAGGTTTACATGGAACTAACTCAAACTAAAAACAAATTGAGTATAGATTCTTGTATAATACGTTACAATGACCTTCAGACTATTATTATAATAAACTAAAAGTATATGAAAAGAAAGAAAGAAAGGTATTCATACTCAGGTAGCCCGGACCGCCTGTAGTCTATTGTTGCAGTCGTCCGCTCAAACCGGTCTAGTTACCACGACACTAAAACGGCTGTAACTTTGAAAATAATTTGAATTTTGAAAAATCCTTTTAGGGAGATATTTTTGAATATTTAAACTATCGAATTATGAAAAAAAAAATTTTTTTCTAAATTCTAGACTAGAATACCCCCTTAAATTACTAACACCTTTACTTTGGTAAAATGAAACATACCTAAATTATTAATTTTACATTTCCTTAATTTTGATAAATTTACATTGTTTTATTTCCTCATATTTTGCCATTATACTTATATATATGATATAATAGTGATGATAAACTAATGATATCGCAAATAAACTACAAAACAAATTATAGATTTTCTTTTACTGTACCTTATTTTATTTATTTATTTATTTTAATACTAACATCACAGCACATTACAAAGTCAATTATATACAAAATATAAAAAAAAAATACAGTGCCAGTAACGAAGTTATGCTACATATTAAATTTTGTTGGCATGTTTTGGGTCACTCTCAGTACTCGAGTACATAATTGAGTGTATTTCCTTTTACATTTTCAGTCAGAGCCTTAGAGAAGGCGCGAACGACTGGGAACTACGTAGATCCTCATGAGCTAGGTTTGGGCATAAAATCAGAAGGAAGTTCACACGACACTGACAGCTCTGATGGCGAGGGAACCACTCGACGCGTGAAGAAACTTAAAATCAATGGTGTAAATATTTAGCTAAGTGAATTACATGACTCAGAACATAGTGATCTATGCTCTTTAAATAGAAAAACTATAATATTCATCTAAGGTTATATTTTAAAATGTCTTTCAATGTAAGCATTGCAGTATATATCTTCATTTTTCTACTTGTGTACACTTGAAAACTTGAACTGTGGCCTAATATTTGTAAAAAAATCACATAATGAAATGCAGTAAACTACCACAGTCCACGTTTCAACTTTGTACTCAGCACAAGTACCTTGTAAATAGTAAAAAATGAATTCAACAAACATTTATTGTAAATAAAGGATGTGATTTTTTATTTGGGTTTTGATTATCGATAAAATAGATTTATTGTTTGTGTGTAAATATACACCTGACCAAGTTAAAATGTAGACCACTGAAGAGCCTTGTCATATTAACAAGCTAAAAACTTTTGTTTACATATTGTTAACACTAGAAATAAAGATAAAATAGTGTTACCTAATTATTGGCTTAGAAAGGTTCATAATTTTTACATGGGGCTCTGTATTCGTTTGTGTAATAGAATACTTAAAAGCATTTTGAAGCCCCCCGTATATGAAATTTAAAATGTTAATAATAGGATCATTGATAAAGAAAACTTTATATTATCTCATTGATTATGTGGCAGATAAGGATGCTGGACGTGCGTTCTCAAAAGACATTCAATTTAATTTAAATTTTAGGAACAAATTTTTCAAAAGAGCAACTATCTATCAGGGTTTCTGGCTCTTCTTGACTTTCCTGCTTTCTGAACCGGTGGTAGATTCATGATATTGACTATTTAACAGTGCTTGAAATAGGACTTTTTAAAAATATATTTTTTATATTTCTTTTAAATTTTGTTTTAAGTTGAGTTTACTATAAACAATAAAATATGACATACATTCAGTGGTTTATGTTTCAAATTGTGCTTTTAATGTTAATAATATGTTAACTAATTATATAAGAGATAATTCTTTCCAACTACATAAGTTTAAAGATCACTAGGTGTCCCTACTGTTGATTTTTTCTACTAAATAAGAATGTGTACAGAATGAAATTAGATTATAATTTAATAATTTTTTTTATGAATTTAAGGATCTATGATTTGTTAAATTATAATAAAATCGCTTGATATATACATTAAAGAATCTTAAAAGGATTATGTAAACTGGAAAGTTATTTTTAAATGAGTTTTGTTATTGAAGCCGATTATACAGTAAATTTAATTGGAACCCAATATCATGAAATTCATAAGAATAAAAATATGTTCTTGATACATAAAAAGTTCTGAATATGAAAGTATTATATAATATGTAGCTTTATTTTATAAATAAAATATACAATATTTAATATAAAAATAACTATATCAACCCTTGTTGGCATCTTTCAACTTTTGTTTTAAGTAAAATTAATTTGACATTTGCATGCTATTAAGTAATATAGACCAATATTGAAAGTGTTTACAGGTTCCCTAAAGTTATAGTAAGATATGATTTTCGTAAGCGTATCGAATGTAGATAATATTAGGAACAAAATAATTCTTGCAAATAGTTTTAGGGGAAATGGAAATACTTGATCATCCTTTTTTGTTTTGACCTCTATTATTATACAGTTATTATATCAAATTGCATTAACTTTGTTGTTAATATTTCTGGAATAAATAGCAGTATGATTTACATTGATTTTTGTCTCATTTAAAATCATAAAGGCGTTAAATTCAATTTCTAAGTATTGAAAAATGTATGGGATCAACCACATAAGTGTTTCAGAAGTATGAAATAATACTAAATGCATTTATGTGTACTACTAGATGATAGTATGATTGCTCTAAGTCTTGATTTTATCATAAGATCTATGATAATACGGCCATTATCATACGAACATTTATTGTTGAAGTGAAATGAAAATGCTTTGTGCACTTGCACAATTACTTCGTATTATAAAAAATATGTAAACATAATTAAGTGTATGACCGTTGGTCGTGGGTGGGTAGGTAGGAAGACACGGATTTTGACGATTTAGTGTTTATTGAAGTATATGGCACCCTGAACTGCGACGCGCACGCACGTACTCCCGTCTTGGGTCGTGACTAGTGATAAAAATGCCCGGAAATTTTTCCAAAGTGCCCAGCACTTCCGTGAACATTTCGTAAATTCCCGGGAATATTCCCAAGCAGGTTTTGGGCACTTTTGGAAAATTCCCGGTCATTTTCATCACGACTCGTGACAGGCGACTCAGCAGACGGCAAGTTACCCCGTGCGTCCCGTAATAACCTAACGACCCTTAGCGCGCTTTACACAAGCACGTATCGGGCGGCATCTACATGCTTATAAGTGAAATTTTATCAACAATCTTAGAATAGATTGCGCTGGAACTGAAAATGAAAAAGGTTTTTCCATTTATATTTTCTTACTCTCATTGGCACATGTACCTGAATCGATTTTGTTTATACTTTACTAGTTTGAATACATACCAAACTTTAATAATGGTATAGGTTTTTATGGTTGTGTAGAATCAAGCTATAATTTGTTGACCAAAATATATGTAGTCATTCGTCACGGAGGTTGATAATAATGAGGATGTATTTACAGTCTTACCTTTATTACAAAGCCTGTTTGATAACAATTGATATCTCTAGTCGCGAGTCTATATAAAGGTGTCCCGACAGGTTATCGATTAACCGCCTGGACGTAACAGCGAGGAAAAAAATAAAATATAGGTGGGATAAATTTTTTAAGATGAGATTCACATAGTCACACCGGATGGAAAGTGAAAATGAGTCCAACAATGTACCGCGTCCACCTAATAAACGCTTATTCACTCATTTCTTAAAGGCTTTCAAATCATAAGAACGTGGAAATATGCCCACTGCAAGCATATTTTACTCCCTAGCTGTTCGCATTATGAATGTAGAAACAAATCTTTTTGTGTGGATATAAGGATCTTCCACCACATACATTTGGTATTCATCACGTGTCTAGTGGTTTATGATGAAATGAGGGTGGTGGAATTAGAGAATAATGCCCTTGAGAACACTCCACTGTAAAACCAGTAAAAGACTGCGAGGCAGACGACTTTATGTCGATGTTCAATGTTCTGCATTTTAGTTTCCGTCAGAGATTCATCGCCAACAAGTCTACGAGCTGGTATCGAGTCCAGAGCCGCGAATTGGTAATTAGCAGACCCATCCCAAAGGCGACTACAGCTCTTTTTGTAACAAACAGTGTTTAGTGAAAATAAAAATGTCATCTATACCTGCAAATTTCTATTTTCATTTTACTGTTTTATGTATAATCATAACTATAAATGATATTGAATGAACCATTAATCATTTTGCCATGTTACACATACTTTTTGGTAATCAAATTTCTTAGATCAAACACTAATTTCATAAGGACCTAATGTAAAACAAAAAATACATACGTCCTTTAAAAAATATTACAATTCTTGAAGATTCCAAATTGATATATAACACCACTAATAACTTCAGCAAGTATTTGTTAAAAGTATAAACGTGACATGCGCAGTAATACAAATTCGTGGAACATTTGTTAAAATAATAAGTCCGAGTGAGATTTTGTATACACGGGCTCAGGAAGTGTTCTCTTGTTGTCTATTTGCTTCTTCACATTTAATTTGTGTGTGGGTATTTTTAACAATAGGTTAATTGGATCTTTTAAATTGTAGTTGGGACTTAATGATGTGCAAAATGTGTTTTTTGCGCAATAATGTGCATTCGCTTCTAGAAGTATAAAGTATCGCAAAATGTGGGAGGAGGCATGTGTCTCTAGTCCCCGTGTGAGAAAGACGCGCCAGTATCTCGATGACCTGGTTCCCAACCAACAGATTGCAAAGAGTGCGGGTCTACGACTACCTTGATCACCTGACATTAACCCTGTATATTCCTTCTTTAAGGGTTATTTTAAAGAATAAATATATATCTCGTATACTGTAATACAGAGAGAGAGTTAAGAGGAAAGTGACGGACACAACAAAAATAGTGATTTTCTGCTTAATACAATTTCTGTTGTTATATCTGATACCCTTTATTTTATATTTACCGGAGGCAATTCACACCAGTTGCATTAAGTAGTACGTGGTATAACGTAATATAGGCATATTCATGTTTCGTTATTATTAAAGGTACAGTAATTTCGGACATGATTAGCTTTGGCTCCCCTTTTCCCCTTTGAACCAGGTCCGCCTAGCAAATGCCCATTCACTCTTCTTTTAAAGACTCCCAGGTCATAAGATCGCGGAAATATGGCCGCTGGTAGCATATTCCACTCCTTAGCTTTTCGCATGATGAATGTAGAAGCAAATCTTCTCGTGCGGACATAAGGAAAGTCCACCATATACGGATGGTATCCGACACGATGTCTTGTGGTTTTGTGGTGGAATGGGGCTGGTGGAATCAAAGAATGTAGTTCCTGAGAACACTCCACCGTGCAACCGGTAAAAGACCGCGAGGCAGGCAACTCTACGTCGATGCTCTGCATTTTAATTTTTGACAAAGAGTCGTCGCCAATAAGTCTACGAGCTCTACGGTCAATCGAGTCCAAAGCCGCCAACTGATATTTAGCGGATCCGTCCCAAAGATGACAACAGTACTCGACACCCGACCGCACCTGCGCTTGATACAGGTTAAGAAGTTGCAATGGTGAAAAGAACCGTCTGACCTTAAAAAGGACACCCAATTTTTTAGCGGCTGTTTTCGCTTTAAGCTCAATCGACCGCCCAAAGTTCAAGTCAGCTGTCAGCTCTAAGCCAAGGAGCTCAAGACCATCAGTCACCGGCAAGGAAACATCCTGGAAGGTGGGAGTGAGGTGAAAAGGACTCCGTTTGGCAGGAAAAAGACACGCCTGTGTCTTGGTAGCATTAAAACTAACCAGATTCGCATCGCCCCAATCAGAGATATATTTAAGGGCTAAATCTGTTCGCTTCACCATAGCCTCCTTCAGCAGAGAGATCTCGACGGCATCTGCCCGCGGTCCAGATAAGTCGGTCGGTTTCATTGGGTTTTAACAATTAATAATAAACCAAACTTTATTGATCCCACCAAATGCAAAGGATGAGCTTAGAGCCATGAATATTGCGTTTTGCCACTGATGATGATGGTTGTCCGAGCTTAAGCCATGATCTTCTGCGTTTCGGATTGTTGTAATATATCCATTTTTCATCACCAGTAATAATACGACGTAAAATTTTTTTTCTTTTGTGCCGTTCAAGCAGTAATTCACAGGTCATAAAACGTTTTTCAATGTCTCTCGGTTTTAATTTATGGGACCCAATTTCCTTCCTTTTGGATCATTCCCACAGCTCTAAAACGTTATCCTACCGTTGATAAATCAACCCCCAACGATGTAGACTTGAAGTGTTTGACATGAATTTCCTTCAAGTAAATTATCTAATTCTTTATCTTCAGATTTTTTTGACTTCCAGGTCATTCCTTGTCGTCTAAATCAAAATCACCACTTTTAAAACATGCAAATCACTTCCGACACGTTTGATTTGCTAAAGCATGTTCACCGTTGAACTTTTTGAATCGTTATATCTCAAAAACGGTGGCTCTTAGGAAAAAAAGTATTTTAACATTTTTTATAGATAATTATCTGATCTACAATTTTTGTCTAAGATAATTTTATGATAAAACTTACCGTTTTGCAGAAAATCGCGAAAAACCCGTTTTTGTGACCTTGGTTTGTCTTTTGTTTGGTATTATATAGTTCGAAAAAAAAACATAGTAAATCCTTCGGTAGTTGTACCTGTTATCTTAAATTTTTCTTTCTCCTCGTGTATTCTTAAATCTTTTATTCAGCCCATTTATACTCTGCAATAGCTCCGACACAACTATTATTAAATGAAAATCATAATTTAACTTCAGCGCTGTAATTAAAAAAAAAGTTTAAAAACTATAAACAAAATAATGAAACTATAACCGTAACCATGCGTATTTATAATGTCCGATGAGAAATAAACAACAAACTTTTACAAACAGCATTAACGAAATAGGTATGTACTTATATGTACTGTATCAATAATATTCACTAATAACTAACTAAATAATAAATACAAAATAGATGTATATATATAAATATCATTTACTCCTGACAATTAATAGGTACACTCAGTATACTTCTAGGAATATGTCAGTAAAATAAAAATAACATTGAGATAGTAACTTACTCCATGTTTCTCATATTTGATAACTTGTAATATTTCTTAAACTAATATTATTCACATAACAAATTTTTGTTACAATATTATAACATAATATCAACAAATATAAAAGTACCTAATATATTGTATTTCCACACGAAACTTGTAAATATAAAAAGTTATATAACTTTCGCTTCTATATAGAAGAGAAAATACAAATAAATAATTATTTTAAGAGTATTATATTAAACAAAACTACCATTATGTGATCTTTACATATTAATATAAATATAATAATAATAGCTTGAAAGATATGTAGGGTAAAAAAGTTTTACATTCGGGTCCTAACCGGTTGCACCTGCCAACTCACCCATCGTATATACAGGGTTATAGGTAACTAACGCACAGCCTCTTAAGGGTGGCTTTGATTCATCAAGACAGACAACTTTTGTTGTACGACTTTTTCTAATTCAATTACTTTTTTTCCCATACAAAAAAAATAAAAATCAGATTTGCAGTTCTGAACTTTTTAACTCTTCGTAAGGCGACGATCGCGCCACGCCGACATAGGCGACCGAAGACAGACTTACATAGTGCGCGGCGTCTTGTGTCGCTACTAACAAAGAAAGGGGTCTGCGGCGCGGTGAGCGGGCGTGGCGACATGTGCTTGACTACTGTGTAACACGGGTCATGTCAGTCGCAAATTTGCTTGCGTGTGCGCCAGCCGTGACGTGTTAGTTGTCCCAGTGACGCGTTCGTTTCATAAATCACAATGTCAAATCGATACACTAACATTGAATATACCGAAATGGTGCGTGTTTATGCTCGGTGCGGTGACAATCTGTCTGAAGCTTGCCGTGAGTCCGCGAGACTATTTCCGAATGTGTTGACACCGAGTAAATAGATTTGAGTATTTTTGTAAATAGTTTAATTATTGTAAATAGAGTGATTTCACTTTTTAAATACGCCTACATTAAAAAATAGTTTGCAATTATCTATCTTCAAACAGACCGCGCGCCTCTTTTGGTGCGATGAATTACTTGATTACGTATCAATGTTCGTGTTTTTCTATTTACTTTTTTATTTTTTAGTGTAGCCAGTCCTAAGCCTGGATAAGTATGAAGGGATTGTGGATTCAGTGTATAAATATGTACAGATTGTACAACCTTTGAAACATTAACTTACGTAGAGGCCTTTACCTTGTTCATTTTACGATGTTCCCTATGGCAGACAAATAATAGGTTGGTTTTGTTTGTGAAACAATTATTTAATGTTTTAGTTTGATTCTAGTTTATTTTAATAGTGTATTAGTACGTCAATCAATAAACATTTATTTTCACTATTTAACTAAATATGGAAATTTACGTTCAAATAATTGTTATAAGCGACTTTGTAAAATAAACAAGGTATAGGGTTAATAAACTTTCTGCTACACGATCCTTAACGCTGCGTAGCAACGTAACTTTGCGCACGACAGCATAGCACCAGCTGATTGGATACCTACGCCAGATCGAATGAAAGTTGGAATATAGAGCTAACGATGACTAGATATTCACACTAAAACTAAAAAAAAATAATCTAACGATGTATTAGGTTTTGGCAAAAGTCGTACAACAAAAGTTGTCAGTCTTGATAAATTAAAGCCACCCTTAAGAGGCCGTGCGTTAGTTACCTATAACCCTGTATAGCGCCACCACCCTTTCTTGAGACAATTCCTAGGACGCCTTTGCTCCTGGAAATATATTTTACTTATTATGATAATGAATACAATGCCTGACCGATTAGGTAGAGAGCAACTTGTGGTGACCTTATTTACGATGCTCTAGAGTCCTGGATCCGAATCCCGGTAGGTGCTATCTTTTCTCTGATCAGCAGATTAATTTATTACGAGTCATTGTTCTATATATGTATTTATTGAAGTATATATATCTTTGTTCAGTACCCATAGTACAAACTCAAGCTTAATTTATAACTACGTCAATGTGAGTAATTTTCCGTAAATTAAAAAAAAACAACAACAGAATGCTTAATAAATAGCATTTGTATTCCTGCCTGTATATGGGATTTGAATAGATAACTGAATTATAATTTTGAGTTTCACTATATCTTTCTTTCTGAATAATAACTTGCACATTGAATTGCCTTATAAAATAGCAGAGTATTAAATAATATTTATTGATTATTTTATATTAGGTAGTTACAAGAGATAAAGCCTTCGTATTTGTTCCAATAGAATGAATTGCGTTTCCTGGGGACATTGCCGTTATTACTGGAAACTACGTATATTTGATTCTTTCCTCTTAGCCGTTTTACAATCATGAACGTTTTGTTCAAATAAAAGACGCTGACCTAAATCCATAGTAATTAATTATTTTAGAAAGCTATACAAAAATATACAAATTACTGATGATTCTATTTAATTGTCAGTGTTATTGCGTTGCATTTGGCTGTATTTATTTTGCGCTTATATATCATGCGCAACTGATCGCTGTTCTCACAGCACTAATACACATTATATTTCTGTTAAACGCAAAGCGGGTTTCCTCACGATGTTTCCCTTACCCCTTTATCCGTGAACATATGGTGCCTAAATCTCATCGTAGTTAATCTGGATAAATCCAGATGTACGTGCCGGGTTACGAGCTTACTACCCTTATCCACTAGGCCACCAGGTTTAATATGTGTTACGGAATATACACTTCGAATTTTAATATTAGCAAGAATAGCGATTTTTTTACCTGCATCCGATTTTGATCCGTCGGCGACCAATGCTTCTGGGCACCGTTAAGTTTGCCGTAGTGCGGGTATTTTGAAAATTTCTCGTCCATTCGTATCTCCTTCACCGATAGCAGGTCTTGATGTCCACTAAAGTACAGCGCTGACATCACGACCAGGCTGTAATAGAGTAGATATTGCTATCAAATTTTTAATTTACTTTTCTAAATTCGAATTCAGACATTTCGAATGTGTTGGATATGTTCATTACACTGAGTAGATGAAGTGACTTTTGCACCGCACCTTTTGAAAATACAATGTAATTTGTGAATGTTAGCGACTGCAAAGGGCCTAGAATTCATTGACAGTCGCCATCGCCATATCAACCTATATATACCGTGGCGGAAGGTCTCTGAACCACTTAATTGAACAACCAAATAAACTGAACAGCTCGTGTAGCTGATTCCAAAATGCGTCACTATGACAGCCGCTTAGGACGAATATGAATGTCATAAAAAGTACCCGATGTATAAATTTCATATTTCTAGCGTCAGTAATTTAAGATAATATGTCAGTCAGAGCAAGTCTTTTTATATAGATTGGATAATAATTCTGAATTGTTTTGTTTATTGTATGTATCACTAAAATATTAATGTTTTATTTAAAAAAATGCAAAATTTAGACTTTAGATCACACACGCGCACCGTGAGATCCGTACAAACTTAAAATGTATAAAAAGTTAACATTATTATTAAATTTGACTAATTTCCACTGTTCAGATTTTTCTCAGTTCCCTACAAAATAATGACCTCAATTAAACTATAATTATTTCTACGTACCTACATAATATATACGTAGGTAACTACACATAAAAATATAACAATGACTTTAATGAGTCACATTCAATAAAACACACCTTAGTTGCCTTTATTGGTCGCCTCATGAAATTATGGTACCCATGAGGGCTATGAATAAACATGATTCTACTTTTAAAATAATGAGATCGAAGCAATTTTCTTACTTATTATACATTAGTAAGCCATAACAAAAAATGGTGCTGGAATGATAAATATTATTTTTGAACAGGTCTAAAGAAAAAAAAAATGGTCGGAGTTGTAATGTAAATCTATTTTAAAATTTAAACATTATATTTCTAACAGCCAATGGTGTCACTACACGTATAAAAATGTTCTTAAGGTTGAAAGCCATATTTGAACTTACCATACGCTGAATTAGATTATTTTGAAAGATCCATAATTGGCGCCTCTTGCCATATCTTAGATATTATAGGACTGAAATTTTATTTCACAATTTCATGGTTCACTAGTGCTATGAAATAAGTTTATATGTAAATACACATTCATATTGTATTACGCTTTCCGTCAAAGTTATACTACCAATATTTTTATAGTCGGTAGACTAAAAAAATTCATAATCTTAAATAACAAAAAATACACGATCACTCTCAACGTTGCCAAAAATAGAGAGCAGTGATGTACCGTTATACGACAATATCCTAGGGTTCACGACTCAGCATTGAAAAATACGACGCAAGAAAGATACTAAACAAATCGCATTAATGATATAAATATTATATTTACATATAATATTGACTCTTATAACAAGTTTAGTTTTTATCTCGAGAAATGCTCTTTATTAAGATGTCGATATTATTCCGTAATCTAGCCGAAATGACACAAGCAGTAGTGAAATAGTAAAATGTTTGTCTCCATACATATCAGGTTCACAGTACTTAGGTAAAAAGTGCGCCGTATTGACTTGGAAACACAACAAAATTACTAAAATCTTATCTTACTATGTCACGTATCAAGTGATTTTATTAAGAAGAAACTAGAATAAATAGGTTAATATGCAATTAAATAATAGGGGTTTGCAAGATATAAAGTTAACTATTAATAAAATAAAGGCAATCGTTCTAAAACATGCAAATGAATTCAAAGAAATCGACTGGTTGTGATCGTTCTGCGCATGTTTTTGAATACGGCATGAAATTCGTCCAAGTCGTGTCGAAACTATGGATGTCGGAAATAGCCGAACAGTACCGAACCTACTACGCACGGGCTCTTACTACTGCCCGGCCAGATCATTATTGACCATTTCCTGTAATATTCCTAATAGAACGCATCGCTTGGCTACAGTACTGACGATAATAGAAAATTAAAGTGACAATAAACGTTTTGGTGATAATACAGTAAACAAACGTAAATATACCATATTTACTTTTGTCAACAAATAATATGAACATAACAAGATCAAGTTTAAAGTCGTCTGGCGCTGTGTTACAATAATATTCTTTAGGTTTTTTTGTACAAAGATTCTTGCATTGAAAAGCTGTGTTAAGAACAACACAAGTCATCACAAAAAGGTAATTTATAAGAAAATCTTTCAATTTCTTGAATAAGATGCCGACAACAATACATGAGAATATTGCTTTATTGAACATGATGTCGTCCGATAATTTTGAAGATGAATTAAAAAGCGTTCAGCTTCATTGTCCATCTGAAAGACGGCTGCAGAGTGACGGCGCATGCGTAGAAGTGAGGGTGAGAACCTTCCACGGTGATATCCTGGTCGCCGTGAGAGGGGACCGAAAAAAACCCGCGATAATTACCTACCATGACCTCGGATTAAATTACGCCACGAACTTCCAAGCATTTTTCAACTTTGTCGACATGAGACTCGTTTTAGACAAGTTTTGTATTTATCATGTGACTGCTCCAGGACAAGAGGAAGGGGCTCCGACACTTCCAGAAGACTATAGCTATCCCAACATGGACACTTTGGCGTTCCAAATAGATTTTATTCTCGCTCATTTTGGCATCCGAACTTTCATCGGGTTCGGCGTTGGGGCAGGGGCAAATATTTTGGCGCGCTATGCTGTAGGTAATTCCCAGAAAGTTGATGCTTTGATTTTGATCAACTGTACATCGACACAAGCTGGATGGACAGAGTGGCTCTATCAAAAAATTATTACAAGGCAACTCCGGTCTAACGGTATGACGCAGGGTGCTCTGGACTATTTGATGTGGCACCATTTCGGACGCAGCACTGATGATCGCAACCATGACTTGGTTCATGTATACAAAGAGTGCTTTTCGCACGTGAATCCGGTCAATTTGTCTATGTATATTGACGCTTACCTACGTCGCACAGACTTGGGATTATCACGGGATGTAAATACATTTAAAGTACCGATTTTAAATGTCACTGGTGCATTGTCGCCACACGTTGACGATACGGTGACGTTCAATGGTCGGCTAGATCCGTCAAAGTCTTCTTGGCTGAGCATTTCGGACTGCGGTATGGTTTTGGAAGAGCAACCCAGTAAGACAGCTGAAGCATTCAGGCTATTTTTGCAAGGAGAAGGCTACTGTATATAGTCGCGATACTAATGTGTCACGAGCGCAACGCTACAACCATTAGAATGCATATGTTGCTTTCATGCAAGCTTTAACAGTTTTAGACACGTTGAGTTTTGTAGACCAAATTGTTGTTTCTTGTTTAGATATTTACGAAAATAAATTTATTTTATGGCTTTCAGTGGCTTTTCGTCATCTTTTTCATTATTATGTCATGGGGAATTAGTATTATTAATCTATTTTATTGTGATGAATTACCTTTAATTCGAATTCCTCGATATGTTTTACCCTGAGACTGAATGATTTACAAGAATTTTATAAAACCCTAACTTATTTAATTTCTATTTTGTCTAAAGGAAATTTGTTAAAAATTGCGCATTCCAATAAAATCTCTTCACCGAGCAATTTTAATTAACAAAATTGGATTATTTCCGAAGTTGATATAAAGGCAAAACGTATTTCCATATTCATTTAAATCAAATTTGATCCCGTTACCCAAATTGAGCTAAGAGAGCGTATAATTATCAACCGATATTAATAAGAAACATTTTGGTATTCGTTTAGAACCAATTCAATTACAGTCGTATTTAATTTCATCGTACAGATGTAACCTTATTACGCAAAATAAATCAGGTTCATTAATGTAATTTTGACTGCGGTTGTGTCGGGTTTGTCTAGTGGATAAGACTATCCATTCGAGACGACACAAGTGGTCGTAGGTTCGAATCCTGGCACGTACCTCTAGGTTTTTCCAGATTAAATACAGATTTAAGCATCACATGCTCACCGGTGAAGAAAAACATAAGGAAACCCGCATGGAATCCAATAGAAATATCATCCATCATGTTATGAAAACGGGGATCAGCTACGCTACAGGTCACGTTGGACACGAGACAAGCACAAATTGGATACAACCACGATTGCATCTCTGCTCACCCCGAAAAAGATATAGCATGGCGATGTATTATTATTTATTGTAATCTAGAAAGCTTATTTTCAGTATAAACTATTCTCATTATACTAAGAAGATTCATTGATGAAATAAATTGCTGATGGGTTATTATATTCTAATTTTTGTTAGAATTATTAGTTAAAATATCTAAGTTCAAATCTCTTTAAATAGGAGCTTTTTATTATTAAAGTTAATACCACGGTACGCTGTTATATCACGGAGAAATGTTTTGCTCGACCTTCATGGTAGTATGAAGGCCAGTAGTAAGGGAAGGTCAAACGGTACAAGTCAAGATAAATATATTTTTCTGTTCAATCCATTTTAATCCAAGATGAAGCTGTGTAAAGGTTTAAATTACGGTTTCAGTTTTATCGACTTTCCTAAAGCACCATGGATCGAAAAATACTGAAATCGAGTCGTATAACTTAACTATTAACTTAATACTACTTACTACTATATTATTTTATTAACTTTTATATAACTTTCTAAAAAATAAAACATATCACAGATTACGTCGAAAAATATTATGAAAAACTTAAAGTCCTGTCAAAATCTCTTTAGTTATTGCTGCGTTAGGACTGGGTTGTGACAAACATATATTTTAATATTATATTTTAAATACTTTGTGTTGAGATTCTTAAAATAGCCTACCCTAATATTAATTTTTACGTTTTTAATTTACTCCTGTTACGCTAATCTAACAAAATGAAGACGCTGGAAAGAGCTAGATAATATTTACCATTCTATCTAAAATTATTCTCTTCGAGCGCTCTAAATGAAGGCTTTGCACTAGTTAATGTTCTAAAATAAATTAAAACATCAACTCACAAGTATTATTTAAACATTAACGTTTATAAGTTCTGGCAAACTTGAAGAATTCATTTATTCTTTAATGAAGAGGTTATTTGACTGCAGTTTTTACATGCTCGAATTAGAAAATTAACTTTTTTCTACAATCATGTTGATAAATTTTAATTCCAAATGAGTCCCCAGGATATCAGGGTAATAACTTTTTTTTTTTTTTGTTAACCCGGTGGAAATCCCTACGGGCAGTCAGGGGAAGTGGTGAGGGCCACTTCCCCCGGTGTGTCGGACCTGTCCCGACTAAAACCACCGGGGTGCCAGCACTGCCCTCTCTTCGCCTTCGCCGAGCCTGGGAATCCGAATACTTCCGACGGCTCGGCGGGATCGGGGTAATAACTGACTTTAAAGCTTAATTGGTAACATTTATATTATTTTCTCTCCATGTTACGTATATTGACTTAAAAAAACTAAAATATTTTGTAAAAGCGCATAAATAATTAATTAGTTTTA
Organism: Automeris io; assembly: GCA_036320925.1. Classification (NCBI taxonomy): domain Eukaryota; kingdom Metazoa; phylum Arthropoda; class Insecta; order Lepidoptera; family Saturniidae; genus Automeris; species Automeris io. The sequence continues at coordinate 5,426,087 of JAUDJH010000018.1, forward strand.
GTGTTTTTTTTTTCCATTTTACTTAACATAGATACAAAGGTCTTTGCTTCTTACCGACACAATTTAAATTTGTATGTTTAATAAATAACTTTAACATAAAATACGTTTTAAACAGTCTATACACATATACCGTAAACAATTAATCAATTCGGAACATAGAAATATTATTACGTAGATGTCAGGTACATATATTTCCAACTAGATAAGAGTCTTCATTGAAAAAGTTCTTGGGAAAATTCAATTCAGAACTCAAAAGTCTTTTATTATAAGCCTTTAAAAGAAATGTCACAGCACGTGACAGATCGCTTCCGATCTATTGATTGAACATTGTAAGGCTTCACAGTCGACCAGGTACTGGGGCAGATATGGAAATGTGAAAAGATTTTTTTCAGAGCCGTAATTAATTTTCGATTCGCACTGAGCGCCCAATTCGTGTTTTTGTTTGAAAGCATTTTTCCGTTTTTGCCGAACAAACGTGACGCCACCCGCTGCTATGGTGGTGCCTGCCTGTGGAGAATGTGGGAGGTCCAATTTAAATGGACTCTGAGCACGAAAGAGTGGAGTCCAACCACCCTCTCACCCTCTTACTGACTGACCACTGGATGAACAGATTATGAAATATTTCAATATCATATTTCATAAGAAAAAGTAATACCGGCGGCATCTGAGCGATTTTCTCTGACGCTTTTAAAATTATTTACCTAGAGAATATTAACTGTTGAATTTATTGTTATACGTATCAAGTTTAAAATAATTACAGTGTAAGTGTGTACCCTATTAAATAGATACTTACGTCCTTTATCTAATATTGTAATTTTTAACTATTGGCAATAACATTCTAAATAAAAATAATCAAACAGTTTCATGTTAAATTATTCAGGCTAGATTCTTAAATTTGTCGTGTTATATTATTGAGGAAAGGGCGGTGTCGAATGTTTCTTTATAATAATTTAAACTACCTAAAGATACAAATTACCAGTTAACGATGAGGTATCGTTGGTATTTCTGTTGCAGTGTTATATACTTATAGTATATTTATTTACCTTGAAAACTGAAATAATGCTTGTGGTTGCGTATTGGTCACTGTTAATCATGAGAAGGCAATTAGCATTATTTACCACATATTTACTACACTAGTAAAGATATAACTAGTTGTTTGTGGCAAACTAATATCTCATAGAATTATTAAATAGCAACGACACAGACAAAGGATTTTTCAGAATATAATCTACATTGAGTATTTGGCACTTTTAAAAGTAAAACCGTATCTAAATGAAATAACGAAAAAGTAATGAAAAATATTTAAAAAAAAAACCTGCTAAGTACAAATCGGATTCGCGTACTTAGAGTACTGTACAAACTTATTCCTTATAAGGAATCTTAAAAGGGACTGCGCATTTTATATTAATTTAAAGTTTTATATTTGTAGTTATACAAAAGGAGAAACAAGTCAAAGTCTAGAGGACAGCTTTTTTAATATTGAAAAGGAAACGAGATGTGGGCAAAATCACATTGGTTATAAACCAGTGGAAAAGCCACAAGAAAGGAAAACGAGATGTAATAAAACAGTACAAATTAAAGTAACAAATATTCTGATAAATACATTTATTACACATACATATATATACCTTACATGATTTTTTTTACACAATACAATTATATTGTTATAAAACATTTAATAAAAATTGACTAGAATTCGTAAGATTATCTACAAATTGTATGTACTATATACATAGAGTAAGCTCCGAATTAATATAGATATTAGATATCAGTCTGACTACATGTGACTATTTATTTTATTTATATACATACATATCCATGTCATTTAATATTTTAATGTTTATAAGCACTTAAAAATGGATCGAAAATTAACATTATTATTATTTTGCAAAAACATTATTTTATTGTGCGTCCCATACAAAGCATAAAAAGTATTATATTGTTATAATTTAGACATTTAATAAATATATTGACTTAAATCTGGTGTTTACCAAAACATAGGACTGAGAGTCCAAATTGGATCAAATTTAAAGTATATATATATGTGTTAAATGTCCAAGTATAACGAGATAATGCTTTACATGATTTACATGGTTTCTGTTTCCAACATCTTATGACATGGTAATCTTTAAACGTCGAGTGAATCGGTATTTGCTGGGTGAGCGCGCTCCATCGTCGGCCTCATCATCACTTTCCAGCTAGTGAGACCGAGATCAAGCGAGAGCCTGTCAGTAATTTAAAAAAAAATGCACGCCCCTATTTTTAACCATGTTAAACATACAATTAAAAAAGGTTTGATGGAAAGAATTGCAATATCTTTAAATATATCTGTGATTAATGCTATCGCTAAACAATAAATTATGTATTCTTGTCCAAGGAACCTGAAACAGGTATAATTAGTACAACATAGAGGTATTATTATATTCTAAGCATTAATTACTAATCTATTAAATCATAAATTACTAATCTATCGATTTATTATTATAACAACCATAGTATGACTTATATATATCACACGTACATGTATGAGAGAGAAACATATTTGTTTGTGGGTACTCATCTAAAACCAAATATCTATTCACGTTTATAAGCTAAACCGTGAACATTTATCGGCGAAAGTAATATTTTATTGTTCAAAAGAAAATAATAAAAAAACAGCTTCAGACAAAATCCTTTGAGCATCTTTTAAATAATCCAGTAAATAAGCTGAAGTAAAAATACAATTATGTGATACCTACTTATAACATAGATTCAGAATTGATTAATACGACGAGTACTTAGAAAACAATGAGACGTAACGTAAATTAAATTAGATTATATCCCATTTCATCATTCTGTTGAAGCTTCAATTTCCTAAACGTAAATTCTTTCCAAAAGATTGCTTTTATTCGCTATGCTTGCTAACATTTCTCATTATTCGATCGTTACCAAACGGTGTCTTGGTTTATTTGTGGATGCACATTCATTTCCGCTGAGCTCGCTTCAAACGTATTCCCTATTCGATTTCATACCCAAAATGTTATCTATCTACATTTAACACACTACCTACAGACTGTAAGAGTATAGTAAGTACACTATGGACCGTTAATTTCTCTAACTAGGGTAAGTCCGGGCTAGTTGGCTGTAGTTTTTTTAAAGACTTAATGAAATATATATACAAATTATGAAGAATAAATTTTTAAAATTTGACAAGGAAAGCTTAGATTTTTTTCCAAAAAAAGTGTAAAATTAACATAATTCGTAATTTTACTTTTATTAAGAAATAAAACAAATTTGGTCATTTCTACTTGGTGCTGAGTATGTGGGGAAGATGGCTATAGTAGTAATGTCAAAACGGTCAGACTTTCAATCAAAATTTAAAATCTTCTTTCTTATAACATTTTGAGTTTCTGCTCGACTTTCTCCTTTTAGCCACATTTTCAACACCTATCAACGAATTCTGTGAGGTTTGTATAGCATTTCACGTTACAGGTTATCTTGTGTGACATCATTTTTCTTTGTTGCCAACACACTTCTATATATTCTTATTCTTTATTGGGTTCATTAAGTAATATTAAATCTAATGCACAGTGACAGCTTTTAAATAGGTTTTTTAATCATTTTCTTTCCTTTCAAGTTTTATGATATATATTGTTACAATAATAGAGAAGCACAACAGCAAATATCAGTGATAAGCTAGGCTGGATATAATATAAATAATAGTTATTAAATGCTAAATATTAATGTGAACACCTATAACAATTAACTATATTTCTCAATAATTATATTTTATGTTGGCAACCATAATAAGTGACAGGAAGGATATGGCAGAAAGTGTGACACTTCTCAATGGCGTCGGTTTTTAAGTAAAAGTGTCGTGGAGAGGAGTTGTTTTATATTAAGTATAATATTCTGAAATGAATAACAAATAATTATGAGGACAAGAGTTGATCCAGTACGAAAACTAAGGAGAGCCGGAATGGGAGAGATCTTAAATGGCGTGTTTACCGATTACCAGATAAGTTTTAGAGTTTATAAATATATATAATTTTATCCTTTTAATAATATATATATTTTTTTTTTTTTTATTTTACACTGGCTCGACATAGTGACTACAAAGTACCTGATGGTAAGTACAGTGTAGTCCAAAAACGAAAGCGACTATCAAAGGATGAAAATCCATTGATAGTCTACATCGTCATGTCGGCCCACATATACCACGACTGAAGGTCTCTAGGTATATGAGCTACTGGATATACACAAGCTGATCCCGAAACGCGACAAGCCGAAACTGTTCACTATGACGGGCTTTACACTCATGTACTGTGGTCGCGATCCAGACGGGCACCGACGCCCTACCACCTCGCTGCTGCTCGTTTAGCACCACCCAGGAGTCACGTGTAGGGAAACTAGGGTAAAGCCTACGGACGCGAGCAGCTTCGACTCCCAAAATATATATATATATTAAATATATTTGTTTCAATATCATTTTCCATCGCTTTTTCTTTTTTTGTTGCTACATGATGTGTTCTTTTGCTTTCACGACAATGTCATTGCTTTTTTATGATAAAGGATTCCTCTGAAGTCAAGTGTATGCCAACTGATTCGTCAACTGGTATTTGATACATTAAGTAATTATTTTTTATTTTCACCATATCTTCGCTGCAATTTCTACTTTTAGTGATTTTATATCTTAGGCATTTACTAGGAAACCAAATGAAAAAAATATAAACATTAAAAAATATTATCATTTCAGCTACACTTTGGCCATCTTTTATTTAATGAATCTTATATCTCTCCTTAACGCTCGGGAGAGGTTGCCACATATCATAATTAGTGAGAAATACAAACACACTTGTACACAAATATACTGTAATATACAATTAGTAAAAAAAAGGATTTTTAATAAAATTATCATTAAATAAACCGTATGGCCGGTGGTCGTGGGTGTGGTTTTAGGAAGACACGAATTTGGCGTTTTACAGTTTATTTGTACTTTAAGGCACACCGAACTGCGACGTACACGCAGGCACTCCCGCCTTGGATCTCGGTACTCTACTAACTTCCAAGCGTCCCGTGCGCGCGTGCATCCTCTTACCCCGCACGTCTCGTAACACCCTAACGACCCTTAGGGCGACAACTGCGTATCGGGCTACGTCTACCTGCTATAACCGTTTATTTTTTTTAGCTATAGGCAAAATAAAATAGGCGAATCTTACTTTCTTTTCAATTTTTATCACACTACAAACCGAATTAACTAGACATAAGCGACATGGGATGGCCACAAAATTGTTTTTTAATTGTCAATCTTATCCTTATGACCAACTCTCCCGGAATTACCTTGTAAAAATATATACACGCCCTGTCCTTCAAATGTACAGTATATTAATATATTTATTTATACCAGCAAATTATGGCAAATAATAACAGCTCCCTAGCGTGAATGATCCAACCTTAATTCTATGAGATCATGATAAGTAATAATAAATTAGTAATTATGGAATTCCATTGCTTTCTGCTAAATTAATTTGACAAACATTAATTTGTACAACTATTATCATATGTTTTAATTAATTATTTAAAATGGCAGTCGAGTATAAAATATTTGAATATTGATTAAATAGCTAATTATCTTAAATTAGGCCTTATTGTATTCGTTTTGATTTTGAATGTCAATTATTATTTCTACATATTATAATTGTGAAATTATCAGATTAAAATGCTTTACATTCTAGAGAGTGAATATTACATAAACCAGTTAGAATGCACGATAAACTTAAGAATTTAATAATATTTACATTTAATTAATTTATTTTAATTAAACCACTTGATGTTCATATAAACAAATTATAATTTGTTCTTGGTCTTAAAAAAAAAAAACTTCACGTAGTAGCAATAATTATTATTTCCTAGGTTTTATAAATACAGAAATCTAATTAATATTCGATTCGATTCAAATAAAGATTCAATAATAACAAATTCCAGTAAAGATTCAAAAACAGGTCAGTGGTTGAAAGCAAATTCAAACATACATCAGTTTGAATTCTGGTTTTGTACATAGACATAAAATAAATGGTCTAATGTCGTGTAATCAGAGATCAATGATTCTTTCCAATAATTTAAAGGTTTACATTTGTCATGTTAATAGAAAACAAAATAAACGTGATTGCTATTGAATTAATGTACTGTCATATATCAAACCAAGCGATTATATGTTACCAGTAAGTTTTGCGTTATATTCGAAATTAATATTGTTTCGTACGTGTATTGTTACAAAATATTGTTTAACCGTGTCGGTGCCAGTGACGTTGAGCATCATTCGAGGTGCTTGGATGAAGTATTCCAGAGGGGGTTAACGTTTCGGTGTGAATTTCAAGAGTATAATAGTTTATCTGGCACAATAGCTTGGCAATTGAATGATGACCAGCAATAAAGCCTACATATCGACAGCTGCAGTGACAATACTGCCGGCAACATATATTTTGAAATATACGTAGAATTTCGTACTGGGTACTGAGTATCCGAATAGCACGTTACGGTATTGAAAGGTACGGAATTAAAGATCTAGGTAAAGTTAGGTTAACTTCAAAAGCTTGATATTTCGATAGCTTAAGTCAATCCCACACATTTTTCAATACTACTATAATTATTATAAATATTCGTCACGTGTGAATATGTTATTCAAATGTTAAGGTACAATTAATTTTTTGGATAATTATAAATTGAGTGTGAGACTGTGTCGTTAGCTGTGCTCGTGGTGAGTCCGAGGCGAAAGAGATCCCGGTCCGGACTCGGCACTCGAGTCACCAGCATACACTTCAGAGAAACCACCTCCACTGCCGCCCCCGCCGCCGCCGCTTCCAACACCACCTATATTCAAAATCATAGGCCTTAATAATGAAGTCCTAAAAGGCGCCATTGAGGCCGGTCTTCAGCTCTCATCCATCCACCCATTTATTTCCGGTCACCTTTCCCAAGTCCCTCTGCATTGCTACTTATTCGGGGATGTTTATGTCAAGAAGTGAACAAATCTCAGATAATGGTGGTAATAAATGAAATCCTGAAGATCAGTTTTTTTACTTACTTTTTATACGGGTTCGACAAATTGGCTACTCTTTGTCTTATGAAATATAACTTTATTCAAATCGGCCTAAACGGGTCATGTTAAGGCGAAACTAAACCATACTCTTAAGCAGACATGGGCGAAATGTAATCTGATTAATGATTACAAAATTTAGTCGTAATTTTTATTTTTGTTTCTATGTAATCATGATTAAATCCTTTCAAAACATTAAGAAGTCATAAACGTGTATGCAATTGAGGATTATGTAGTGTTTTAAACATAGATGAACACAATGCAGTCATATTAATGATAAAAACGCAAAAGTAATCGTAACGATTTTCATTCATCTAATTACATTTTACCCATCTATGCTCGTAAGTGCTGATTTATTGAGTTCTCAATTCAGTCAGGTACAATATTTGCGATAATGTGCGAGTATAAGGGCTTGATAATTTAATGGCAGTGAACCTGACTGATGTTGTCGCTCCTTGCTGTTCTGTCTTGAGCAAATTTGTTTTGTAGCGAATCATGAATGTCTGGGAATCATATTTAAGGTGCAAGCTTGGTTTGAGATTAGTTCAGAGTGTGTAATTTTTTTCTTCTTTAAAAAAGACTTCACCCCACCCTTCGATTTACGCCTGTATTGTAGACTGGTTTACAAACATATTACTATTATTTTCTATCCTATATTGTTGTAAAAAAAACTCTTTGGACATGTTATCAGCAATGAAAACTCTTTAGAACGTTTAATAATGCAAGTAAGAGTGGAGGCTTGACGTTCTCATGACTGATTCCTCTAGAAATATACTTAACTAAATCCTCTATGTGGTGTTCTTTTATAGGATCCACTTGCAGTATCTTTAATACAAAGATATAGAGACAGAGGCGCCTCGCGTAAGCCGCAATCAACCAAGTAGACAATTTATGACCACGACCATTCCGCCAGGAGTGTCCGACTATGAAGAAGAATTGCTATAAAAAAACTGGAAATATCTACGTACCATGATGTGCAAGAGGCACACAATAGGAAGTCCCAGCACAGTGCCGCGGCCGCACTTTCTCATACCGGCTGAGTTGTTGCAACTCGCAATCCGAGTGGTGCTTCTCAACTGTTTTTAAAATTGTAATTAATATTAGGAGAAGAGGTTCTTATTTCGCAAATGTCCTAGCTAGAACTTTCGTGAATAGACCCAATCCATCTTAAGTGAATTTTATTCGTAATATTAAACTATTAATTAATTATTAAATATTCGTAAATTCGTTATATAACTTTTTGTGTCGCCATAACAGCAAATTCAGGCTATTTAGGTGATTGAGACAAACTCTTGATTAAACTGAGCCATAATATGATAAATCAACTGTATCAAGGAAGATCTTCATCCGACAGACCTTTACAATATTAAACTTCAAGTAACCTTGTTGTATATCCTATCGAACAATAATCATTAAAATTGATCTACTCACGGGGAAGACATAGAAGGAAAACCATACACTAACTACTCTTGCCCGTTAAAGCGTTATCACCTATATTCAAAAGACTTTCATCAGAACTGCACTAAATTAAAATGGAACCAACCAACATGAACTAGTAAGTAGATTTTCCTTATATCTTCAAAATATCCACTAGTTCCTAATAGGAAAAAATGAATGATATGGATTGTCCCCCGCGTCTGGTGTTCCCCGTTCATATCATTTGGGAACCTTTAAAAGAAAAGTGAATAGGCGTTTATTAAGCAAACGCTGTCCATTATAGATTCTATCTTCCACTTTTATCAGGTGTGTTTTCCTGTATTTTGTATAAACAGCTTTTTGAACTACAAGTAAGCATCTGATTCGTTTAAAATAGGGGTAATATTAACGTTGCAATCTTAGACGAAGTAATAGGCACAACGGTACCTTCAGGTCTATCACGGTGTCGCTGCGGGTGTTTTCTGCAAGGTCGGTGAGGAGGAGCGTCGTTATCGCGATGCCCAAATGTGCGGAACTGCAAAGTGTGATCCAGTGTTGCCGCTGCAGCTTCGCCGCCCACCGCGAACGTCGCATATGGACTTATCTCATACACATCTAAAAAAAATATTACTAAAAACCTTTGTTTAGAGCACATATTGTCATAATATTGGCAGATTTCATTACAGATAAAAAATCGAAATGTCACAGTAAGCGCTCAGTAACTGAACGGAAGCTAAACACCACAACAAGCTTTTGACGCATACTACTTGCGTTCTTATGTAGTACCCTCGATAGTTGATATCATACAAGCGCCCCCTAAAGATACTATTGTACATTAGCAGGGAGGTGGCAAGGACGCCGCGCCGGTCTGGATCATAAACACAGCACTTGAATACAAAGCTCTTCATCAGCTTAGAATCCACCATGTTTTATCGCTATCTATTATAGAGCGCTGTCTTGAGTTATTTGGGCATAGACACGGAACAATTTTACAAAAATAATTAATTTTAACGTAATTTATTAACCAAATATAAAAGTATCTTTATATTGTTCTATATAAAATAAAACTTTTTTTTTACAAAATGCGGTAAACAATTACATTATGCTCTTATAATGCATAACTTATTATTTTTTAAATAATTTATATCCACCACAGTTTTCTAATGAGACCGCGTATTACATAGAATTATATTCTGGGACAAACGTCCTTAATATCTTACAACATATGTAGGGATCATAGATGGGCAAAATGTAATCAGATTAATAAAAATGATTAGCGATTACATTTTTCGTTTTTCACCATTAATATGACTGTATTTTGCTCATTTATGTTTTAAGCACTACAAAATCCCAGATTGTATATACATTTATCATTTCTTAATGTTTTAAATGGATTTAATCACGCTAACAGACCAAGAAAATTAAAATTACGACTACATTTTGTAATAATTCATCATTAATCAGATTACATTTTGCCCATCTCTGGTAGGGATTTGTGCGTACCCGAAGCCGGTGATAGTTTGTCGTGTTTGTAATCATGTTGGCAATTCCGTATGTTCTGTTGCTCTGGACAAACGGACTTATCGGTGCTGGTAACGGAGTGGCTGCAACGCTGAATCTCCTCGTCAGTCTGCACAGCACATGGCCACAGAGTGCTGGCACCAACAAAATATATATAGAAATGTCTTATCTCATGATAAATATTAAATTAAAATTTTGTGAATTTATCGTAGCACGTTTAATTAAAAAATAATTTTATACTAAGTTTTATACGAATAAAAAACATGAAAGCTGTACAACGCTAACCGATACCTTGCCCGTGGTCCAATAAAATTCAACCAATTTATTACGAACTAGGTCAGTGCGAGTGATTTACTAGACTTTACGTTCCCGATCGGTCATCCATTACCAAAATTTATTATTTAATGTTTCTGTGAAACGCCATAAAAAATATTATCGATGATCGTACATAACAAATATGAAATCAATTCTACAGCATCTATATCTATCTATTAATATATTATACAATTGTAATATCATCACATAAAAATTACTGAATCAATTTAGATAAAGCTCTAGCAATTCTAAAAAAGGAGTTTCTAAATATCTCTATGTTTGTCTATTTTGGGAAAATCATATAGAGAGAACTATGAGATGTACCTTGAATTATACATAGTACTCGTGATTAATATACTAAGCCTTCTTACTAAAATGTTCATTAGTTCTTAATGTTTTAACAGTATTTAAGAAACAAGAAGAGTTGTTAGTTGTTGTTTTAAGTTTAAACATGTCTTTTTTAACTTGGGGAAATCCTTATAGGACCTTCCTGGCCGCACATGGGGTTGGCGGCTGAGGTTTTCTGGACCTCTACTAACTAAAAACTGTAAGGTGACTACTTCTGCGAATTAATGAGGACTGCGGGTCCTGTAATCGATTCGCCGCAGAAGTATAAACATATCTATATCAACTTAAATTGAGATATTTCACCATTATTAATGTATATTAAAACATAGCTAGTTTAAGAATAAAAATGTTATATAATATTATATTTTACATCTGTGTAAATATTTTTTAATGAAATTTCAAGATATAAATCAAAAATACTATTCGTATCATAATGTTTTACTTTACTTCCCTGAGTTCTTTAAAATAAAGAATCGAGTCAAAACGAATTATATATAATAAAACACTTATTGCATTAATGACTGACTTCAATTAAACATTACACATAATTGGTTCTATTAAAGAAATGCTGTACTAAATAGTAATTAAATAATTGAAGCTATTTTACTTTAATTAATAAGAGGTAGATTGATTGAGAAATATCACCAATGCAGTACCTACCTCCGTTTAGCAATTAGCACTAATAATAAAGCGGTGACAGCGAGCGCTGCCAGCACTGCAAATGCTAATGACACAGCTCCTAGTACTCGCTCTGTGTCTGCGTTATTGGTGGTAGCAATCGGGCCGCCCTCTGATTGAAACGCCACGGGTCGGCGAAGACGCTCTGCATTATCAATAAGTCATGACATATTAGAAGGTTACATAAAGCCGCAAGTATCTCGACATCCGTGTATATATACACTCAAAATGTCTTCCACTTCAGATTTTAAATCATAATACTATTCTCATAGTGTTTTTAGTCTAAAATCATATAAATTACAAATCTAACTCCGTTTTACTAGTAGGTACATTTTTAACACAATAATCTGTTAAATTCTAGTAATGGTTTCACGTCTTTGTAAAAATACTTAATTAATTAGAATCTACAAGCTGAAAGATCCCAGTTAAAATTAATACCTTCGTGAAACTATGATAAATTAATAAAAAATGCACAGGTAAATGTTTATGAACCTACATATCGAAATTAAGAAGCATTAATAAAATGCCACTGACCTCCAGAGTGTGTGGTAGTAGCGGCGTAGATGATGGCTTGGTGTCGAGCAGATTCAGTAGAGGTCCATAGTTTCAGTCCATACCAAACACCAGCTGTTAGACCGCCGATTACAACCTATTGGTACATTCGGTTTTTATTACTAAATTTTCAAAATCATATCAACCGCTGGACCGTCTGTACTGGCTACAGGTTTTCCTAAAATGACACATTTTGAGTGACCGTCAAGAAGCTATTTATTGCATACATGAAACGAACAACATCAATTTATATTTATCTATAGGAAATGTGCTATAAATATAATGTAAATAGTTCATTAAACAATACAAAAAATTGAAATATTAAAGAAAATATACCCGAGAACAATGTTTCAGGGCGGCATGCATCAATAAATTAAATCTAGTTTAAACTTGTATAGAACTCTATTTAGCATTAAAATGTACTTGTCTTGGAAGGAAACATAGTCAAGTTTCAACGACTGATAAAATAAACATTGAGGTCGAATTAAACCGCTTTAATTTAATAGTGTTTTATACAAGCTTTAACTGGATTTGATTCGTTGCTGCAAGCCCCAAATTATAAGTTATGCTCTGTGGTTTAAATTTTAGTATAGTTTACTTTTTTGGTGCATGATGTGGTGGTTTAAAACGGTGCAGCACATTATTATAGGTTTATTTTAAAGACTATTTATTTTGTGTAATATGTTTTCCAAAATAGGTATACAGATAGATACTTTGTAAGCAATATCAGCAAAATCAAATTGACTTGCGGAACAAAATTCCGTTTCAAGTCCGTGCCGTATGTAATCTCAGAATTTATCCAATCACATGTGATATGGGAAACGGGCACGTTTTTTTACCCTACTTTTCCTCCTTCACCTTTAATCAACACATATCCGTGTCTACTTTCATCTGCCTTCCCGTACAGTCCCTGATATTTGCACAAAAAGGTATTTTCATCCGTTGCCAGGATCATAACGTGTTTCGTATAGAAGGCGCATGTCAATTCACGTGACCTAAATTGGCTGTTGTTCTTACCATGAATGGAAGAAGAGTTTTCTACCCAGAAAATATATTCTAGGAAAATAAGGTTTCGGCTATAATATGTGTAATTCATATAGGTACAAAATATTGTATTTTATATCATATATGTTCAACTAGCGTACTCGGCTCGTCTTCGCTCAGGTGCAACATACACTCAGAACCGGCGGATTTACAAGAAAACTTTCATCCCTTATTTGGGGATATAATATTAAAAAATCCACCATTTGCAGGTACTTGCATCATAAAAATATTGTTGGTGTGTGTGAGTTGAGAAAAAAAGCCAAAGAAATCCGGGAACGAACTTACTTGCCAATCGGTCCCAATTCACGGCGCTGGTTCAGACGCCACACAATTTCATAATTTCACGCTTTTGAGATTGATGACAAGTTTCAAAGCATAAAGCGTTCGAATTTTCACGGAATTTTGCACAACACAACAGGATGGCATTTTTTAAGAGTTTTAAAAACGTGCGAGTTTACAGTTGAATTGAATTCTTCGAATCCATAGAGGAAAGTTGAGGTAGGTAAGGGGCAAAATAAGTAAGCTTGTATTAAAAGTGTAAAAAATTAATAATAGAGAAGATAATATTTAAAAATAAATTAAGAGATAAAATAAATATATAATTATTAGATGTAGTAAAAAGAAATCCATTATATTTAAAATAGTCGATTTTAGTATTCTGTATTTCGCGTTTTATATGTGTGATCAAGTTAAGCTATATGACATTAGAAATATAAGATTCCGCACTAAAAAAACTTCTTAAACAGTTTTGTGATTGCTTTAATGAATATTGTTTGAGCGCAAGTCAAAAATGGATGCCAACAAAGATAAAATATTCCATATTTTACAGTTTTTCTTCAATAAAAAATTGTCTATGAAAGTGTTAAAATGTATTATATAACTTCCTGAAAATCATCATCATACGAACAGCTAAGGAGTGGAACACGCTTCCAGCGAGTATAACCAGAATCTTATGACTTAGGAGCCTTTAAGGGAAGTGGGAATAGACATTTCTTGGGCGAACGCGGTTCATCGTTAGACTTATTTTCACCTTCCAACAGGTGTGACAAAAGGTTGGCCTTAAAAAAAACGAATTACATAGAAAAACTTACTTTTGTCTGTAAATCAATATAGGCGATAATAAATCGATTTATATAGCAGCGGCACTGCACGACAAAGATAACAATTACTTATTAACCAACTATGTGTTGTATAGTGTGGTTTCACCCTCGTAGGCGGGATAATTTTAAATAAAGAATTCAAGAATTTGAGACAATTAGAAAGTACTTAACAATTGTTAGCAGTAATCGGGCACTTCACAAATCACTCACTGTGTATGTATTTGGTATGTGTATGATGTGGAGTATGGTGTCGGTGAGGATTTGTGATGAGTGTAGCGAATTTGAAATTATTAAATGCGATTGTGACGAAAAAAAGAATGCGATGCGAAGTTTGAAGCGAGAACAGTTATGTAAAGAAGTGAATGTTCGCCAGATGGCATTTGCGTTTTGGTGCATTTACATTTTTATTATATTTTACGGACTGGAATTGCGCCTTTTGGTGTGACTTACTTCTATATAAATATATGATGAAGAAAGAGACATATTGTACCTCCCGGTGATGATGTAGTGAGGTAAGATCAGCGTCTTTCCAAGCTGTCGAGCCTAATGCGTCAGCTCTCCGCCATTGAAGCCTAACGAGCCTGGCACCACAGCGTACTGCTCGCCGCGCGTCAACCGCCAAAGCACTGCTGTTACTCCAAACAGCTGCTTCGGAACCTTCGCTCTGGCCTTGGTATCCTCCACCTTCCCATACTAGCACTAGCGGCGGGAGACATATAGTGAATCAAAATATGGTAACTAACTATGATACAGGTCAGTATTCAAATTAAAGTAAAAATAACGTTTTACCAGAATATACGCAGTCATATAATTTCTTTATAATTCAGTTATTATTACGTATTATAATGTATATATATCTCTCCAAACTTTATTATCTTCGAGGTAAGCAAAGATATATTAGTGGCTGTATCCAGTTTGCGTTTATATTTCATATCCAACGTGACCAGTAGCGTAGTTGGTCATCGCTCTCAGGACACTTACATAGGATATTTATATGCAAAGCGGATTTCCTCAGGATATTTATCTCCGATATGAATCTACGTCCGTCCAGCCACGTTTCCGCGCATTAATATCGGTACCTTATTGACTAAGCCACTACAGCAAATCATATCACTTATCAATATAACAGACAATAACTACGGAGGCATCAAATAAATCCGATTTTTGTTAAATTGCGACACAAAGCTGAACGAGATAAATCATGTAGGCATCTATTCAAATTATTTTTGAAGCAATGAAATATGAACAGTAATTTATATCGATGTAGCCGGTTAATTTTAATACAGTTAACAACAGATAAACGACGCGTAAACTATGTTGTAACTTGGGCATATATCTGTTATTTATTAGGCAAGGGAATAAGTTTCCACCCTGTTTTAAATGTAAAAACGTTTTAAAGTTAATACAGTCTAAATCTGCTATTCATGATACCTCATCGAAGGGACTACTCTTACTTAGGCGTAAAAACCGCTAGTCGTAACAACCGGTGATGTTTTCGAGATACGATATCCTATTTTTTTTGCCGGGACCTTTAATATATAAAATAAATTCGCAGGATGAGGTAATGTAAAATAAAATAATAGCGTTTACCTGGTGGTTTGGTCCTGACCAACAAAGGAACAGATGGCAAAGAAGGTCCAGCTCTAGAATGAGCGACCGCTCTCACTGAATAGGTTGCTCCACACGACAGAGCTTTTAATACCACATTGGAGGCTTCTCCACCAGCCTCCAATTTTCTTTCTTCTTCTCCACGAGCAGTCATTTCCACGCTTTCACCCGGCTCGTCGCGTATTCGTATCCACCAAATTGTGAATCCTGTATTACGATTGGATATAATCTACATCAGAGGCGCACAGACTTGAACTAATGGCGGCCAACTTCAACATTGTTAGACTATGTTATTTTCGTAAATAAAAGAACCTCTGTAACTCTGCCTTCTTGCCTTTTATGGCTAAAACTATATATAAATGTGAAACAAAAATAATTACTGCATGCCCTACACAACCCTGAGTTTGTCCACTGGCTGTGTTGAGATGAGCGTATCAGCGTGTATATGGCCGGCAGTCAGTGGGCGCAGACACATAACTACTTGTTTGTAGGGCCCATAATCTGTTATAATTTGGACAAATACACAGAATAATAGCTGAGATTCGTATGGATAATATTTTATATTTTAGATAACGTCATAATCTATTTTACAATATATCACATCTACTTTTTCTTATAAACCTAATGTGTATATAGGTTTGTTTTACAACTATAAAATAGTTTCCAACAGTGTAATCATTTGGCAACTCAAATACTATGCACACTATCCACTACGTGCTAGAATAAACCATATAATTATGCTCGTGTCATAATATATAATGTAAACAGTTTGCCACAAAAGAAATTACGCAATAAAAACGTCAAATAACGTTTATACTCACCATGCGGCGGAGCTGAAGGATGATGCGTAGTTCTCCAAGTAAGTTTCGCCTCTTTATGACTGGCGTGGTCCAAAGTAAGCGCTGGAGCGGATGGCGGCGTAGCACATTCGACGCGGTACGTAATCTCTTCAGAACCAAAAGTGTTACGCGCCGAACAAGTGTAGTTCCCACTTGTTGATGCATCCACTTCTAATTTATTAAATTAATTATTAACATACTTCGAACAAAATATCTAGCTCTTGCATGTAAGAAATACCTTGCTGTTACGTAGTACGTTACAGAATAGGGGAAAGAAATAAAATAAAACTAATTGAAATAGAAAATATACTATAAATAGGGGATTCTGTAACCATTGCGTTAAGAAGAAAGCAAGAGGCTACTAGAATCTTAGTAAGATTGTGGGAGGTCGACCCTTAGGATTCAGACTAAATTTCCCCAATTCTTGTTACCGCACGCATTTAGTTATCAGTCGGCGCAGATAGATGGTTCGCGCCGTGCTGCAGAAGCCGTATGGCAGACTAGCGTTGATGGGCAGATAGCAGGTATTACATATGAGTGGGCAAGAGACCATCCGGCTGAGCAGCTGATCAAGATTGGTAGCTTTGAAGCCCAAAGAAGGAACCTCAGTTTCCTTGTTTTCTATCTTTCAAAACTTGAGCGTCATTGCTACCGCACGAGAAGTGACAAACAACCACAAATGTAATCTACTAATACACTAAACAAATTTATTTTCATATAATTCAATCAGTCTAAATAGTCGATAGTACCTAGAATTAATTTACTTCAATATTGTGATTGCTTGTAGGAAAGATTGCACGTTACATTGCCTTACAGAATGTTACCAAACCTACATCATTCGTGTGTAATTAATGTATTTATAAATAGAAAGTTTGCACACGTATTATAGTATTCTCAAATTAAGGAGTTCATTTTTGAAAAACTTAGGATTAATTTTTTTAAACTAATAATCCCGTCGTTAAGTGAACAACTCAATAGTAAAAACACAAAAATATACTTTAACATTACTAACAATAAATATTACCATGAATGGCCAAGTGTCCGTGTGGTGTTAACGTTGCGCGAGGATCATGGGTAACAGGTCTATCTCCACGTAGCCAGCGCGCACGTGGTACGGGCTCACCACGCCAAGCACAAGCCAGTCTTAGCGAATGGCCGCACTGTACTCGGGCCCATACTCCAAATGATAACAGTCGGGCACCTGCTGTCGGAACATGTAAGAATGAGCAATCACAAAACTTTATTGATATATTATATATTTCAACATTTATTATATTTAATATAATCTTGACCTACATCACTTAAACTAATATCTGTTTGTCGCATATAATTGTTTAACTATTCCCATAAAGCTACTCAATGTGAATATTACAAATATTCTGTATTAATTCTTTGTGAAGGTTACTAAAAATCAAGTAGGTAATTAAATAAATAATATATCCACGTAAACACACAGGTATGTGTTTAAACATTATTTACGCACATGGTGACAATATTCCTAAATGTTTCTTCTAAGGACAAATAATAGAATCATGATATTTATAGGATATAATTTTAATTCACGAAAGGTTATAGGTACCTCTAGTTGTTGTGGTTGCTGGTTGTGGCGCAGATGGTTCACCTTCCCCAGCGGCTGAGTGTGCCGCTATCCATGCCTCATACGTAGCACCTTCGGATAAAGAGCGTAATTCAGTGGATCCTCCTAAACCCACTGATGTATCTCCATCCTCCGCTTGAACAGTAGTCGTTTGGGGTGGCCTATCTCTAAAAACAAAAAATCAATTTATCTTGTTTCCTTGGAATATACAATATATATATATATTTGTAAATCACAAATAATATTGATTTTTCATATTATTATAATAATATAGTTGAATGTGGACAGTTATTGAAAATATATAGGTATTACTAACCGTCCCAATTCACGAAAGAATACAGTGTAATAAAGGACGGGTCCATTAGGCCTACTCGGTGGCAGCCAACTAACGGCTAATGATGTGACCGAAGTTGCTACGACTTTTACCGCAGCAGGAGGTCCAGGTGCTGTAAGCAATAGATTTTTAGTATTTGCTGTATTTAGATCATTTATTTTGGGGGAAAACTGTTTTGCGGTAGTTCTGTGTAATGATGAACTTACACAATTTAATGTAAAATTAAGTTAATATTAACACGAGATTATGACTGAGGATGAATAAATTGAATTATAATAGAAATCCTTTTAATAAATTACCATCTTGCTGAGTTGTACAATGAATAGGATGAGCAGGCACACCATCACCCGCAGCGGTATATGCCAGAGCCTGTATAGTATAATTAGTATGAGGTCGTAGTGCAAGAAGAAGGGTTTCTACGCCAGCTACTCGCTTAACTTCCGCTCCCACTCCTGCGCTTGTACCACCACCTCCTCGAACTTCCCATTCCAGCCACTCTGCCGCTGCCGACAAACAACTGCCATCACTCAGCTTGGATTTAAATAAAAAATACATTATTCTTTATAACGTGAATAAATAATATTATTAGTCTAAAGTAATTTTGTAGTAAACAACAAAACATTTTAGGTTTATAAATACAGTGCAAACTTTATATAACGACCCTCAAGAGACTGTGCATATTTTGACGTCATAGAGAGTTGTCGTTAAATGGAGAGAAGAAAAATCTGTATTAGAAAATTTTTATTTCAGACTAGTGTTAGTAATTACATAAAAAACAATTCTTATTTGATCGCTTTGAGTATAGTCTGTTATTTTTGTCTGACGTCTTTTGCTGCACCAGTAATTTTGTTGTATTTTTTTAATTATTTTATTCATATCTTGCGATATTGAGGCATCTTGATGCTAATGAAAGTACTTTTCTAATAATTTAGCTGCTTCCAGAGCTTCTTTAATGCTCGGCCGAGGTTCAGGCTCGTCCGTCACATCGTCTTAAAAAGTACTTTATATTATTAAATTGCTGTCGTTATTGAGAGTAGGTGTAATGCTATATAGAGTGTATCATTGTATGGGAAACAAGCTAAACCAACCAAAGCCGAGTGATATCGACGCTTTAGGAAGTTTGTCGTTAAATCGAGTGACGTTACATGGAGGTTACACTGTACATCTTAATTGTAGTGTTTTAATATTCCGGTTAGCTTAAATGCAAAAAAGTATTTTAAACATGTTTTTATCTGATATAATAAATAATAATATATATAAATATAATAATAATAATAGTAAAATAGATAGATACTTGATTCGCATTTTTCTCAGAATGCATAGTACACAATACTAAAACTGAATGATAAGAAAAGATTTGCTAAATTAATGAAACAATAATGTACTCACTATGTTCAGGCCTATACAATAGTTTATAACCAAGCAGGGCTCCATGATGTGCATGAGCTGGTGGGGGGGACCACTCAACTTTCAAACTTTGTGGGGATATGGCACGACATCGAATTCCTCGAGGTCCTTCTAAGGGCACTGTAATTTAAAACTTACATTTATAATCCAGTTAAATCACTTATTAACGTGAGATTAAATACACAAATAAACATTAAACTTACGTCATCAATTCGTCACTTACCACTTTCTAAAGTAAGAGTATTAACGGGTGCAGATGCAGGTCCTGCGCCAGCGCTGTTAAAAGCTCGGACACATACTGAATATCTAAAAACGGGAGACACGTTAATGCATTAATTATGATTTATGTAAAAATGAATACATATATGAAGCTTTATTATATGGAAATTAAGTAGCAAATAAGTTTATCCAATAACATGAAGCACCTACAGTAATTTATTACAAAATTGATAATACTAACCTTGTGTAGTGTTCTAATTCTTCGATCGTGTACTCTGTTATTTGTCCTCTGACAGTAGCAAACTCCATTCCGACATTTGCTCCGCCAGCCAATGAGCCTTCAGCTGAAGGCCACCACCATACTGTATATCCAAGCAATTCACCGTTCCACGAGGAAGCCGGAGGAGCCTTGAGAACCCAAAATTATCCTCATAACTATTTGCATGTTCTCTTAAAGCTTAGTTATTTTTATTGAATTCATAAGTTCAACATACAATAGATAAATATCTAAATAAATGTAGTATTATTATTACCTGCCAAGTTAGTTCGACTGTTGAGGGTCTGGGAGCGGACGCACGGAGGCTGATCGGTGCTCTTGAGGGTGGTTCATGAAAAGTAAGCACAAGGAGCGCTCGAGTATGTGTAGAAGCGAATTGTGCAGTTACTGTACGTGCTCGAACTAAGTATGCTGTCGCAGGCTCTAGTCCCGTGATCGTAGCTTCTTCCGTCCTAAATATAATACATGTCGTTCTCTTTAATCTGTTTTAACCCATTATACTCCAGCATCCTATTTATAGGTCATTGCAAAAAAAAGTAATTTTGAACCTTTATATACCTATTGTAGTGGTGATATGCTTAATTACCAGTGTTCTATTTAAAGGATAGGCTATATTTTTATTATTTCTTTAAAAAAAGCTAATATTTTTTGTATTTATTTATTCCAATTAAAAAGGTTTTATAAAAAAAAATCTAAAAGTTGGGCGCTAATGAGTTCAGATAGAATTAGATATAAAGAGACATAAAAAAACAACAATATGAATAATTCTGTTGCTAAGGGATAGATAGTAACACAAAATAGATGAAATACAATATGGAATATAAAAACGCTGAATTTACCTAGAGAAAATTATTACTTTATTAATACTATCCTGCCATCACGTTGAGCCCCTATATTGGGGTAGGTAGAGAGAACGCGACGCGACTTCTTTTTCTCTTTTGTAGACTATGTAGGTATGTCTCGGTCACCCTCGACATTAACTTCTACCCACATTCATATTCTATTTCTTTTTCTCATCCTTTCACCATCCATTCTCTGTATGTGTCCGAACCATCGAATCATGCTCTTATGCATACTATCGACGACACTATCTCTCAAACTAACCATTTTGAGTATCTCTTCGTTCCTAACGCAAGCTGTAAATGTTATACTGCATATAAAACGAAGAGATTGTATATCCACTGCATTAATTCTACGTTTATGCTTCTTTGGCACACCCAGATCTCACTGCCGTATAACAAAGTGGGCTGCAAAACCGCTGAATACACTGCTACTCATCCTGTTTCCGTAATGTATTTACTTTTTAGTACGGCAACCAGTGCACCATTATCTTTGTTGCTAGCAACAACTCGCTTTTCTATATCTATATTACACATACAACTTCTTGTAAACATATTACCAAGATATTCAACATCATTCAGTGAGTATTCAAGTTAATTAAATTAAATAACATTAATTTCACCACCCTAAAATGAATAAAAATTGTAAAAATATTTAGTAGGGCTTACTCAATATATGAATCGATAAGATGTGCCGTTACAGTAACGTTATGTGTTTCAGCATCTCTCCAAGAATCAGACCTTGTAGACTCATGTTTTCTATATTGTACAACGTAACCTAGAACTGGGGAATTGCCATCGTATGGTCTTCGCCATTGTAGTTTGACCGATCGAGACGTTACTTCAAGTACCCTCAAATTCGCCGGCGGTTCAGGTGGTTCTAAAAATATATTCTGCTGTTACTTTATAAGTTATACAAATTGATTACATTATTATATATGAGTTATGAAGTTACATTACCCTTTCCCATGGATTACACAAATATAGTGATACAAAGGTAAAGAGGCCTTTGCTTGCAGTGGGACGAAATTGGCTAATAAAACAATATATATGACAAATGATTCGCTATTAAAGGTAGGTTCGTATCGTCAGTTAATAATCATATTAGTTTTTGCACTGGCATTTTATGGATCCCTTTCGGATGAGAGCTTCCCCCAATCCATCCCATTTATCTCGGTCTATAGCGTTCCTCATCCAATCCTTTAATTTAATAGCAAAGATATTAGAGAGAAAACTGGACGAACGGATGCGCTTCAATATGCTTAAAAATTAAAATGGAAATGGGCAGAACATATAGCAGGACACTTGAATAAATGTTTGGCGTATATAATAAATGGATGGACTGATCCATCATATGGTAAACGAAAAAGAGGCAGACCACAAAAAAAATTGGAATGACGACATAATCTCAGTTACAAGAAAGGATTGTATAAAATAATTAGACAGTGTTAATACCTTGAACTGCTAAATGTACAAAATGATCTGAGCGACCATATGGGTTAGATGCTTGACATCTGTAAACACCAGAATCCCTTCTATCAGCACGTTCTATTACTAATTCACTCCGCAATCCTTCCGCACTTCTCGTTTCTGATATACTCATTCTAAAAATAACAAATTTAGCGTTAAATTAATTCTTATCCACCTAACTGATACTGGAAACTATATATTCAGTCTCACCTGTAATCTGAATTTGGTAACGCGCGTCCTGTATGGCTCCAAGCTGTGGAAAGTGGACTATCACCGCGGGCCACACAAGCCAACCTAACTGTATCTCCAAGTTTCGCTGTAATATTTACTGATGGTGTCTCAAATCTTGCTGGTTCTGTTAAAAAATATATTTGATATACAATTTTTTGTTATATTTGTCAAAATATGATTGCTGTATCCTGTGCGGATTTAAAATTGTAAAAAAAACTATATATTCTGAAAAACTAAGGATATTATACCATTGACATGTATATTCAGGGTTTTTGACAAAGCTGGTGCTACTCCATTATCAGCTCTGCATTGATACTTTCCAGAGTGTTCAGCACGAGCTGTCTCTATTCTTAATGATCCATTGTTCAGCACAACCGGATCCGATACTCCTCCCAGAGTGGTTTCTGTCGTGCCTACAAAATTAAACGTCTAATTTGCTAGATGTTGATTCCTTATAATAGATAAAATTTCCTCAAATGTTGAGAACATTCTCACCAGAATATTTGGTCCAATATATGGTAGGTGGTGGGTGACCTCTCGCTTCGCAACTTAATGTTAAAGATCCATTTAGTAAAACAGCATTGTCTGTCGGTTCTATTTGCCAGAAGGGTGGAACTGTAAACATTTCAAGTCATTAATTTGAATAGTAATAGTTGCAATGATTATTTTCGACTACACTTATTTTAACTCTGACTAAAGCTTGTCTTTTCTGATTTTCGATGAAGCAGTTGGTAACTAATGTCGCCTATACTAGCGTGGGATGTTCTGTTACTCAAGGGATATGTTAAAATGCCGCCGACATAATTAAAGGTATGAGGAATTCGCGTTTCTAATCTAGCACGCAACTTCAAAAGTGTTTAAAAATTCATTTCATTATTCAAATGTGTTACCATGAAGTGAAAATAATCTACCTTTAATAGCCAACTCAACTGACGTGTTAGCTTTTCCAGCTGTATTAGTTACCACACAAGTGTACACTCCGCTGTGAGCTGCGGTCAAACTTTTAAATAACAGCATACTGTAAAATTCAGCTCCTCGTTCGTCTACCTAAAAAAATATTGACCATTATTTGAAGGAAAAAGATACCGTGTATTTACAAGGAAATGGAGCAGCTACTCCATTGCCTTGGGCCAGGTTTAATTTCCAAGTTGAATTTTTGTTTTCAAACTAAATATAGAGCGCGCTTGTTAAGAGAATAGAATTATATCGAAGAACAAAACCATAATAAAGCAATAATATGCGGTGAACATACAAAAGAGAAGCCGTTACAGTCAAGGAAAATTAAAAAAAAAGAAAACAATTTTTTGTTTATATATTTGCAAAATTATTTGTTATTATGTTGCATGCTGGAAAACACAGTTCGCAAGTCGAATGATTCCATTATCTGTCTTTATCTCTAGCTTTAAATTGTAAGCTAAAAATATGAACCTCACGAATCTAAACAATATTTTTGACTGTACGGACTAGTTTTTATACCTCACATCATTACAACAGGATACACAACATAAAATAAAATCAACATATTTAATAAAAAGTTAAAAACGAACTTTTTTTATGCTAAGATAATATTTCACCTGTAAAGCACTAGAAATTGGCATTTGATCTTTCAACCACGAGAAGTAAACAGGCATATCGCCAGATGTCACAGTGCAGGTCAATTGAGCGCGATCACCTGATCTCAATCCAGGCGGAAATACTATCGGCGATAATACAGGCGGGGAAACAACTGTTACTTGTACCTGGAGTAAAATGTCACAATGTTATTTTCCCATTTAGAAAATGTATATTGGTCTTTACAAGTAAGTAATAACTAAATAGTGTAAAGCTACTTTATTGTAAGGACTTTAATGTAAAATCAGCACAATATTTCGAAGTTTTTAGAAAAATGTCAATCACATGCATCTTATTAACTTATTTTGCCGAAATACGTCGATAATTGTAACAGGTGTATTGCGATAAATAGCCTATTTTTTTATGATCTTTATTTTTTTTATATTTCACAATTATAAAACAAATTATTATGCTATTACTGTTTACATATTTGGCATATGCGTTTTTGGACTAAATTATATTTTATAATTGATTTTACTGTTTATTGAATTAGGAACAATTAAACAATATAAAGAATTATTCAAATCTCGCCATATTAGTAAAAGCATCTAATAGAGGACCTAAAATGCAACAATTTAAGCTATCTTATACAAAATATTTTTTTTTACAATTTAGATTTAAGTGTCGTAATCAGGCATTCTAATAAAAAAAACTTTAAATATGAAATATCTCTCAAATTCTATAATTTCGCCCCTACATCGATAGCTTAAATTGTTAAATTTTAAGTACTCTATCACGTTTATCCATTTATAAGGCGAGTTTCTAATAAGTCTGTATATATCAACGATATTATTATAAAACTTGCCTCTCTCCTGGCCAGCTCTCCTCCTGGAGTTAGAACGGAGCATATCCAAGCACCTCTATCACGGTTTCGGTCAACATTCGTTATTATCAGCTGCCCATCCATTTGTTGGTAGCGAGGGTCACTACCAGCCCCGCCTTCCCATTTTACGGAACTTTCAAAAACATTATAAAAATCTATTGAGTCAGGGCACTGAGATTATTTCCGGTTCCCTACTTTTTATCATTTTATTTTAATAAATAATGTGACTAAATATTAATTTACCAAAAATAATTAAAACTACTGCCGAAAAAATACTGTATGACCCAATTTATACAATACGTATAACACAGAGCAAAAAATCGAAATAATTTCTCTTGGTTTTTTTTTATATTATAGTATCTACTAAATACACAAAAATCAAATTTATATTTTTTTTTTTAATTTATCATTCTCGCGGGCGTCAAAATAAATGTTCAGACAAAAAAAAAAGATGTGTAACAGACATAAATCTGACGATTGCACATTACTACACACAGCCCAATTTACTTATACTCCACTATGTGAGAATGTTACGTGAATTAAGATTATAAAATACCTACGTAAAAAATGATACATTAATGTGAACTTTTTGAAATAATATAGAAATACGTTTTCACAAGTAAATAAAACAAACAAGAACATTGCTTCTCAAAAATTCTGAAGGTAATGATAATAATAACCTAGTGCGCTGGAGAACGACTCCGTTCTGCTCCGTGCTCAGTTTGCTAATGCCATTTCATACATATTGTAGCCAGATGAAGTGAATGAATTATTTAAGAAGTCATTTCATAAAGTTGATTAATTAAAATTGACTAAATTGCTAAGAACGGAATGATGAAATGTAGATCTTATTAAGCCGACAGCTAGGAGTTTGAGTTTCTAGTTACTGTGAACAGGCTAAAACTTGACCTTAACCCTTCATACCTCCTACAATTGTTTTTAAATTGTAATAAATATTTTTTATGGTCAAGGTAGCTACACCACCTATTTTTAGATGTAATTTTTTTATTCAAAGCTGTCTTTTCGTCAACATTATAGCCATATCATAAACTAATGTAATAAAATACTTGAGTATTTGCATCAATTAAGGAAAAATTATAAAAATCCTGCAATTTTATTTCATTTTTGTAAAACGCTTATTCGACCACAAGCAGAATATGTTGAATGTTGTGTTATGTTGAATGTATAATACGGTTCTCTCAGACCCTACATGATTTACATACGGTCAAGATCCATCTTAACAAATGCTTACTCAATTGGAAATCCGTAATAGGGGCACCAGATCGTCACTTCAGAGCCTGCGACTGCCTTCACGGGGTTCAAGGCTCGTATGTAGGGAGGACCTGTACAAATCACAGAATAATACTGGCAACAGAGTCGTCACGCTCTTATGCTTGTGTAATCAAATGAATGTTTGTTTAGGATAGGTGGAAAAACAAAGTGCTCTGCAAATATTCAACACGGCCCTCCCTTAAATAGAAAGGTATTAGGCATAATTTAAAGTTATAACTGAAAATAATAGCATTAATGTTTTAAATATATCGTGAATACAATGCTTTATCACAACCCTAAACATTTAGAACGGAAACGTTTGTATTAACCAAATAAAATTATTAAGTTCTCGCACTAAGTATTTCTCTTCATCTTAATACTTTTTGATATATTTTTATAAACTTGAATACATCTACCTCACTGCTATTTTAACTTGCTTATTTATAAGCTATTTCAATCTATATCTTTTTCCACTGTTAGCAATAAACAAATCACTACAAAAATCATTAAAACAAGAAATAAGTACAATAAAGTATATTATTATTGGTTTTTTGTTTATATTTAATTACCTGCGTGTTATTTAACTCGATTTTTTAAATATTTTTTATAGAAAAATGTCTGGCTTGAACGTCTTCTTTATATATAATTTTGTTGGTTTTATGTTGCTGTTTGTTTCGTTACATATATAAAAATAAAAACTGTAGGTATTATCGTTGGCTTACGTCGATTGCGACAGAATGCATGTTAGACCCATAGATGGGCAAAATGTAATCAGATTAATGAAAAACGATTACATTTTTCATCATTAATATTACAGCATTTTGCTCATCTATGTTTTAAACACTACGGAATCCTCAATTGCGTACACATTTATGACACTTTAATGTTTTGAAAGTTAAAATAGTTAAAAATAGTTAATCAGGATTACAGAGCAACAAAATTAAAATTATGATTACAAATTGTAATTGTTAATCATTAATCAGATTACATTTTGCCCATCTCTGGTTAGAACTTTCATTTCGTACTCTTTACAGTATTATAAGAACGTATTTACTGACCGTACACATTGAGCCTCGCTGCATGCGCCACGTTGCCATGAGCATTAGTAGCTCGACATTCGTAGCGGCCCCCGTGCTCTACTCTCGCACTGCTTAATGATAATGTTGATAACACATAGTTGTTGCCCGATCCAATACCCGGAGGACCACTCTCTCGACTCTCGGTTATTATAGCTCTGAATAAAACAAAACAGTAAGCCGTTTCTACGTAATTTGATTAATATATCAATGGTTGGGTTTAAATACAAGTGGGTTTTAAATTGAACTTTAAAGTCAAATATTAAAATATGAAAAGCAAGAATAAGTAGTAAGAATATAGGATTGAAAATCCGTTTTCAAAGAACACTAAAATAGTATATTTGCATTTTTGAATCTATTATTTGGGAATCAATCTCTTTTTTTTCACTCTAAGATTATGTTCTTTTCAACGTAAATATTTTAATGTTAACAAAACATAAGTACAAGTATAGTGGACATAAAATGAGAGAAAATTGATTATTTTTTACCCGATTAGGTATTTGGAATTAAGGAGTAATAAAAGACAATTATTCACAATTACATAAACGCCTATTAATTTTAAAGATTTTAAACTTTAATTAAGTACTAATTTATATTACATAACAATAAATACATATCGCACGAAACATTAATAAGAGTAGGAATGCTGTAATAGAATTTTTTCTGGAAGATTCCCAACCGTACTTAAGAAAGCTATTGTCCATCCTATTTTTAAGAGTGGAGAT
This sequence comes from Automeris io, assembly GCA_036320925.1. NCBI lineage: Eukaryota > Metazoa > Arthropoda > Insecta > Lepidoptera > Saturniidae > Automeris > Automeris io. The sequence goes on from JAUDJH010000018.1 coordinate 5,454,464, forward strand.
AGGGCTTGTGTCAATAATTAGTATACTAATTAATTAATTAATTAATAGAATAATAATTAATTGTGCAAAATTTAGACTCGAGAAAGAAGTGCCTGGGTATTTTTCTTGACCTCTCTAAGGCTTTCGATACAGTTTCTGTCCCGCTTCTCCTATCAAAACTGGAACTTATCGGCATACGTGGAATCAGTCTAGAAATCTTTAAAAACTACCTTTCTGAGCGAACCCAGCGCGTTAGAATAGGCTCGTATATTAGCGATGATGCTACTATGAGTTACGGGGTCCCGCAGGGTTCTATTTTAGGGCCAACGCTTTTTCTAATTTATATTAACCCCCTCTGTAGTCTAAACATTCCAAATTGTTCCATTTTTTCCTATGCCGACGATACAGTTTTGATTGTCCATGGTCAGAACTGGGAGGAAACATTTTTACACTCAGAATATGCTCTCCGTCAAGTCATGACTTGGCTCTCTTTCAATCTTCTAACCTTAAATTTAAAAAAGACCTGTTACATCCCCTTTTCGCTAGTGGCCAAGACTCTGCCAACCAATAACTCTTTAACACTTAAAGCTCACACTTGTTCAACAAATCCTACTACCTCCTGTCTTTGTTATACCTTAACCCAATCAAATAATGTCAAATACCTTGGAATCCACATAGACAGCCTCTTAAATTGGAAAGCTCATCTGGATACGCTTATTTGCCGCGTTAGAAAACTCATATTTATTTTTAAAAAGCTTAGATACTCAGCTGACAATGACACCTTAACGACTGTTTACTATGCCCTGTGTCAATCTATTCTGACATATTGCATCCCTATATGGGGAGGAGCAAATAAAACAGTATTTCTGGCCTTGGAGCGTGCACAAAGAGCTGTTCTGAAAGTTATGACGTTTAAACCTTTTAGATTCCCTACATCTCTCTTATACGAAAACTGCAAACTGCTCACGGTAAGACAATTGTTTGTACTCCATACTGTTTTGCGCAAGCACTCTTCTCTTTACTTTAACAAGGACTTATTACAAAAGCGTCGTGCTTATGATGTTTGTCCTGTTACTACCGTAAAAACATCCCTTGCTAAACGTAACTACAATAGAATTTCTAGTCATATATACAACTTAATAAATAGATCCTGTAATATATATCCCCTAAATCGGCACGATTGTAAGCGTAGAGTAATAGAATGGCTACTTGATAAGAGCTATATTGATATAGAGAACCTTTTACATTAAATTATAAAATATAAATACGTTGTATTCTTGCACTCACTAGCACACACACACGCGCGCGCACCGACACACACACACACACACACACACACACACACAATTATATAAAATAATAAATATGTAATTAATAATAAAAAATTAAAAATCAATTTAATAATATATCTATAATATTCATAACCAATCTATCAATCATTATTATCAAATGACATATTCTCTAAGCATATATACATAAGATTCACAAATAGCATAAGATCAATATTTGTAAGATGTGAGCAACGGTGCCCATAACACAAGTTAAATCTTAATTTGGGCACCGGAGTTTCAACAACACTATTACGACCTAAATAATGTTAAGAATTGAATATCCAAATGTATGTGTAATGACAAATGTATATCTATGAAATAAATTATTATTATTATTATTATTTTTTCATCTTGACCCGACACACTTACTACACCATGTTTGATCTCGTAAGCATAATGCAGTCCAAAAAACGACAGCGATAAACGTCGGTTTAAAAAAACCCATTGGCAGTCGCAGCAATCACGGCGGACTGTATAAATATCTTTTCACGCTACGCTTAAAAGACCTCATATCATAGGACGATGGGAAAACTCTTGCGGCACCGCAAAAGTTACAGTTGGTGAACTTCTTAGTCCCCACCGAGATGTGAGTTACCGTATAGCAAGGAATGATACATTAATTAATAGTACTGTAATAGATCTTTCAAATAAAAAAAAAAACCTTTATGCGACGGAATATTAGGCTAGCAAAAAACGTATTAAAAATTGGAGAATATTCTGGAATAAAAATTCGAAATACTTACCCATTATGCGAGGGTATGGACTGGCCGTCAAGTGTCCAGCGAAAGCGAGGGGGAGGCTCCCCCACAGCGGAGCACTTCAAAGCAACCTGGACCCCTGGCTGCACCGCTTGTTCAATAAACGTGTATACTAACTCCGGCCGGGAATCTGAGCAAGTTATTCCAGTGAGAAAAACTTAAGAACAAACAAGTTTCATCAAAGCTCGGGAGCCGCATAAGGTTTGAGAAAGCAAATTAAGCAGCTTATATCGACACAAATACGAAGCTTACGATTGTATTCTGTACTACTAGAATCTTACAAACCACTTGCTGTGGTCAAAGAATTGAAGTTGTAATATAAAAATAAAACAAATATAGCTACCATAAACATTTATTATTATATTTTATGTAAGTCACAACAGAATGTGGCTTCTTTTATTATGATTATTTTTATTTAAAAAATATCCGTACAAAAAACTTAATCTATCAAAGAAGCGATAAGGAGTTTATAATAATTATCGATTTATTTTAATTTGATGTAAATATTTAGTACTAAAAAGTTTATGTATTTCAAGTTAATTTTTAAAATAAAGTATTGAGAATTTGGAACTAGACACCTTCTGAATCCGCTCCTATATCCATATTCCTTAAATCTAATCTAATTGAGCTAAAGTATTTCAAAACAAATCTACAATGGCAAAATATCTATGAAAGAAATGAAACATACCTGGAGAGCGTTTTAGTCGTCGTTTGAGTGGATATCCTGCGCTCGTTTTCTTCACTAACGAGCAACGTGTAACTGCAAAATATAGGTAAATTGAAAATAAATGTTTTCCTACTCTGCCGAGTAAGTTTGAGTGGAATATATATGTTAGCAGTTCATGAATCAGTGTAAAAATATTCTTTATTACTGTTAGCATTACGTAGCCATTCATTAGGACCGATGAAAACCTGTATGTGTAAAAATACTTCATGAATAGGCTTTACTAATATAAATTAAATATATATTTATTTATTTTTTATTTGGTTCATATACCGGACATCATACAATTACGTACAAAATATAAACAGAACATAAAACATTAATACAAAAGGTGTGTCCTTAAAAATAGTATACAACAAGCAAAGTTATTAATGTTATAATAAATAAATCAGACATAAACAATAAACGGAAAACGAAATACCTGCTACACTTACGTTTACTTACGTTTGGCTGAGGGAAAGGAAGAAATTTCTAATAGTTGTTTCTTATACTAATAGTGAGGGTGTATCATTGTAATTTAATTAAATTAAATTATTGTAACTAAAAATTCGTCAGTCAACAATATTATTTGGTAGGTAGGAGCTATTACAGGAATATTCGTAAAACGGTGTGGTTTTACTAAAATGTAGTTTTATTAATAAGCACCCTTGAACATATTTCGCATTCATCTGGAATTTACAGCATCATAAATCGTGAGGTACAACAAAAAATTTACAGCCGAACGGGGTCCTGAATTAGCGAGATAAACCAAAAGCTGCTGTTGTTTATCCTTACTCGTAAACAAAGATTATACCTGGCATTGGCTTAGTTCATATGAACGTGCATAACAAGAGAAAGTTCCACTTAAGTTCTACGTACATATTTTCTACAAGCATAAATACATATCTAGTTCCAACAGTGACGTGCACGTTTGGACAGGGTAGGCAGAGTTCGCGTAATTAGTTTGAATATTATATTATGATAGTAAATATTACATTGCTTTTATAGGAAAGATAGATGTCTTGAATATATAATATATATTAATATAAATGTTTCCTTTTTTTGTTTAACTTTAAGCGATTTATTCCAGACTTATTTATCGTAAGAGCATGCAATGCTTTCATGCATCTATGGAATGAATGCGACCGAGTTCCAGTATGTTAGTCTTAAGAGTATTCTCAGAGTAAAAATTGGAAATAAAAAGCCATATCTGATTATTATTATTTTTTCTTTTTACTCATTTTAATAATGTGGTTGTTATTTTCTTTAAAAATTAAATTGTGATTAGGTACATAGAGCTACGGAGAGAAAATATTATATTACATCAAATAATCAAGCAAGCTTCTAAGACGACCTTTTTGTCCTACTTTTTTCATATAATTACCAGCTGTGCATAAGAAGAGTTAGTAAGTAGTTACTAAGAATATTTACCTGATACCTACGTCAAAATAAATAAATTAATTATTCAATAAACCAGTGTTGCATTTATTAAATTCAGTTAGTGGTTGTCTATTATGAATTTAACATGCAAATCGTATACATTTGAATTAAGCTTTCCATCGAAGCTCAAAGCAAATAGGTTACTCGGCAAACGGCCGGATATTGGAATACGAAAAAACTACTCATACCCTCACGTGACACCCGACCCCACAAAGATGGCTGCCAACGCGGCAAATATACAGAGAACTATTTCAATTCGTAAAGTTTCCTATTGGTAGATCAACCGCACTAAGTTTTGAAGATTTGATCTCTGGACAAAGGATTGATTAAGGAAGTCTATTGTGACTCATCGGTACATGATAAGAAATAATAAGCATTTATCAATATTACTGTAAACTAGATCGTCATTATTTTATACTAGCTGTGTCCGCGACTTCGTCCGCGTGGAATAGTTATTTTGGGCATTTTAGCTAGTTATTTATTTTAAAATTGTAATATCTTCTAAAATTAAGTAAAAAAATTAAATTAATTATTGAAATTAAGTGATGTCAAAGACAATTTTGTTCACAATTAAATACTCTTAATCAACAACACATTTATTTGGATAAAGATTAATATTATTTATTACGTTGATACAATTCTTAACAAATAATGCATTAATTTCGACCAAATTTGTTTACCATAAAAACGGTTCTACTGACTTAATCTTAGAAGATAGACATATACTGTCGCGGACATTTTTTTAGATCATTTTAAGAGGAATAATTCTTTCATACATATATTTTTGGTATCTTGAACCGTTTTCACAGCGCACGCAATGGAAGCCCTCAAGGATGAATAATTTTCCCCGTTTTTTTCACGTTTTCCATTATTTTTTCGCTCCTAATAGTTGCATCGTGATGTTATATAACCTAAAGCCTTCCTCGATAAATGGTCTATTCAACACAAAAAGAATTTTTCGATTCGAACCAGTAGTTCCAGAAATTAGCGCGTTCAAACAAACAAACAAACAAACTCTTCAGCTTTATAATATTATTAGTATAGATTATAACAACGCTATACGATTGACTTGTGCTAATCATATGAATTTTATTAATGAAGTAATCTATACTTGTAAAATTGTTTGCTCGAAATCACTGGCAGCTCATAAGCCTGATATATGGCTTGGCAGTTTTTATATTGTTATCTATTATTTTTGTAATTTAGAACTAATAAATTTAAAAAAGTCAGAAATCATATCTAAATCAATCTTGGAAGTAAAGAAATTTTATTCCTTAACCATTTTTGTTTGCTTTCACCTAATAATATTCTAATGCATTTAAGAAGGCATTTTTATAAAAATGTATAAAAATAGTTTCGTATAAGGAAGCGTAATAAACTTTGAACCAGTAAAACAAATGTTTTTCAGTTAAACTCTATTTACTGTGCACAAGGAACTCATCCAATAAGTATATATTGAAGTCAATATATTAGCAACGAAACTGCAAAACAAAGTTGACAATTAGCCAAAAATTTCGCTGTATAGTTCCTTTGCTGCTTAGTACGGGTTTGCCCTAAGACTAGACGATACCACCTTTATGTGATGATTATTGCCACTACCTATTTAAAGGTTAGCCTTTCATTGATTTTGAAAACAATAAATTTGTTGAATTCGCTCCCCAGGCTTTATGAAACATTTTCTATGTTAATAGATATCGTTAATGACTAAATAATGGGCAATTGTTATGCAAACACGTTCCATTTTTGACCTTATCTTTTGTTTCTATAAGTGCGATTGAGTCAAACGAATTCCTGTAATTACAAAAATATATATTTCATATTATCTATAAAGGCTAGATTACTTCTCTAAAGTAATCAACGTAAAATTTTACTATACATAATTTGCTACATTTTTACAATAGTCTACATTGTGAGTTAAACTGATGTAAGCTTGTGTTCTGAGCCGACTGCAACCGTTTCTAGTCGTTTAGCACCAATTTTCATCATTACTATTCATATTGACCTACCGTACAGTTAAGCTGGTTATTACATTACGGCCGAACCTTAGTCAACATTGCCCGAAAATGTGTTGGCATAGTTACTTTATATCTTGAATGTAATGACGTTATAACAACACGCACTAAGTTGGGTAAATCGATTGTACGTTACAAAATGATATGGTTGTATTTACATGACGCGTATCATGACACTCAACAATGATAAATTACACTATTGGTCATTTCTTACGGCATGACATAACATTTTTCATTTAATTCCAAATCAAGTAATTTCCTTGTTTTTACTTATATCCTTTTCGATATAATATTGTTTGATGCCTCCTCTTAATAGTAATTATTTTAACGTAATAAACAGCTTAACCAAGATAATTAATAACGCGGTATCTTTGAATAAATATAATTTAAGCATGTTGACATTGTTGCTATTTTCACCATGTAATTTCATTAGAAATGCTCAGTACGTTTCGATTATTTCATAGAAAACGGTTGAGTTGCGCGCGCCGTACTGCTTTGCTATTTAGGTTATTTCATTGCTTCTGTTTCGAAATACTTAGTAGGATTTAGGAGCTCACAACCATTGAAATTTCTGTTCCTTATAGTATTATAGCAATAAATAAAAAATATTATTGAATTTCATCACTTCATATTCTTCTTCCATTGTAAGTTTCGAAATATGAGATTCTTTCATAATTGTTTCTACCTACATACGTTTTTTTTTTGTCTAAGCTCATAAATTACGACAACAATCGAGATATCTATTATCCGATCTTTTAATAGTTGCTTTTTGATTCTTTTAACTGCGACATTAGGCACTGGTGCGTGTGAGTTGATGAGGAAGAAGAAGGAAGTCCGGGAACGAACTTACTTGGGTATCGGCCCCGGTCCACGGCGCTGGTTCAGGCGTCACACACCACATTTCCACACGTTGTAGGGTTAAGCAGAGTGTTCGAGTTTTCACAATTGTATAGCTCAGCGTTGTAGCGATTTTAGAGATTTTTAAAGCGAGCGCGTTAAAAATTAGGCGAAGCGTTCGAATCCAGAAAAGGAAACTAATGAGGTAGGTAGGGGGATAAAATGTTGAGTTAGTGTTGTTAGTGTAAAAAAAAGAAAATATAAAAGAATATATTGTTAGGATCAGAAGTTATTTTACTCAAAAAAATAAATAAATGTCAGGATCAGAAACTATTTTACTAAAAATAAACAATTTTTTTTTGTTTTTTTTTTTATTACATACAGGCTTGCGCTTGACCTCAATCACACCTGCTGGAAAGTGATGATGAGGCCGACGATGGAGCGCGCTCACCCAGCAAATACCGATTCACTCGACGTTTGAAGATTCCCATGTCATAAGACGCCGGAAACACTGACGCAGGAAGCGAGTTCCACTCCTTCGCGGTACCCAGCAAAAAGGAGGAGGCAAATCGCTTAGTGCGAGCAGCAGGAATGTCAACCACAAAAGGGTGCAAACCAGCACGGCGTCTCGTCAATTTATACTAGAAGGGGGAGGGTGGAACTAAATCATACAACTCAGCCGCACACTCTCCAGAGTATAGTCTATAGAAAACCGAAAGGCAAGCCACTTTACGCCGGTGTTCCAAACTGAGTAGTTTACGCGACGTAAGAGACTCATCGGCAATGAGTCGCCGAGCTCGGCGATCAATTGAGTCCAAAGTAGCCAGATGGTGTTTGGCGGAACCATCCCAAAGGTGGCAGCAATACTCCACACACGACCGTACTTGCGCCTGATACAGGTTAAGAAGTTGGGTCGGCGTAAAATGCCGCCTAACCTTGAAAAGAACCCCCAGTTTCCGAGCAGCTGTTTTAGCCTTAGCTTCAATCGAACGCCCGAAGTTAAGGTCCGCAGTTAGCTCCATGCCTAGAAGCTCGAGGCTATCAGCCAATGGTACGCTAACACCCTGGAAAGTAGGAGCCAAGACGAAAGGCCAAACAACAAATATACGTCTTGATACAAACTAAACGCGATTTAACATTTACATGTATAACCAAAACAACAACTATCAGAGATTCGACACAATAATACAATCCTCACGTAAACTAACAAGAGCTCCGCTCCGCACAGAGCCTCAAACAAGAATCCCCCGGCCGACGAGCCTGCATGGGCTTAAACGGTTTCTATATTGGGTGTATAGAAACGGTTTATTTTGTTCCTATTTTTCAATCTATCTAATAATGTATTAAAATATTATAAATATAAAATAAGAAATAAAATAAATGTAAATTAATAATAAACGGCGCAAACAGGCACAATATTCTCTCTTACTGAGTTATACTCGTATCAGTAGAAGAATTTTTTTTTTAGTTTCTAAAATCAGTTATTCTATCACAGTGGGTGCATTAAATTTTTATTTTGAAATTATATTAATTATATACAACTAGTCATTTATATCAAAATACGTTCAACTATTTGATGTAAGGTTCAATCTCTATTTCGAAGCTAAATACACGTCACAGTTCAGTGATTATGTTAGACATTTTGTTTAACTATTTTTATTATAGGATACCATGACAATTAACAGTATATCTTGTATATCCAATAATAAATAGCTGGAGACAACCGACACTATTTTCGAACCCTCTTGTGATCAGTATAAATTAACAAGAAGTTTTCGCGCCATTTTCCTTTGAGCTTCAGTTAGACCTTATTTTTCTCTGTGACTGGGAGAATTTATGAGAGGCCCCAAAGCAATAAAATACCTTGCGAGAAAATGAAGGGGCAAATCGCAATATATTTGTTTCTCGGTGGCTAGAGGAAAACCATTTTAGCCATCTGCGGGTAGAAATATATTTTATGAGTATGTAAGAAGTATATTCATTACATTTTTGCCACATTCATAGATAGGTATAATGGTATAAGCAGCAATAAACGAGGAATAATATATTATGCATGTTCCCATATTTTATCCTTATGTATACGTACCTACAAGTAATACGTATTTAATGTAAACATAGCTAAAGGAAACTAGCTTCTATCGGCGACTTCATCTATGCAAATCATAATAAAATTATATTATAAAAGTATATCATCACACTCTATCCCTTTATGGGATGGGCAGAGCCACGTTAACGAAAAATCATACACATAAAAGACATATACATAATGTAACAAAATATATTTATATTTTTGGCATTTCATACATATGATGTATTTTATATTGTATAGTTTTATCTCAAAAGTAGAGTAATGCTCAAATACATTAGCTCGACTATAAAGAAAATAATAATAATTTTAGTATAGGTAATGTAAAACTCAGGAAATTTTCAAATGATTTTAAGAACAAAAGACAGCAAATATTAATTACAAATTAAAGCAACAAGTCGATTCTATTTCAAAGGCTGTATTATTCACAAACTTGAGCGTTTGTATAATGAATATTTTATTACTCGATATGAATTATTGCGGCTGTCCTTTCTATATATAATCATAAATTATTTGATAAAGTTGCCGCGGTAATAATATGTCGCATTTCTTATTTACTGTTCTCTCTGAGGTACGAACTCGTAAATGTGTTACTTACTAAGCATGGTATATTTTTTATGAAGATCTGTCGAGCTTATCTGGGCAATAATTGTATCTTTAAAAATTTACGAAGAAGCCTAATAATGTGGCTTTCTTGTCCGTTTTCATATAATACTAGTTGTTGCCCGAAGCTCCGCCTGAATGTAGGATACGTTGTAAAAACGTTTTTACATCTTTCTCCCGTTCATCTCATCTCTCATCCGTTTATATTTCGTAATAAAGGCGCTATAGTTAGATTTATTTGCTTCAATGTATCTTTTTTTATGGATAATTATAAAAAAGGATATTAAATCAAATTGTTATGCCATGTAAGTACAGAATAAGCGTAAATTAAAGATTTATAATACAAGAGCCTTTTGAATTTTCAATTCCCATTTTTTTCTATTTTATCTCTCTTAAATAAAAGTAACACTTTCTATTTCAATCTTTGTCTATTTTTTATCAAAGAGTAAAATCATAGTATCGGTATATTATCCAAATATTTCAAGTCCAATAAATAAAAGAAGCTATGCCTAAAAAAATATCTATATTTTATATTTTTGAAAAATAATTTGATTAAAAAATAAATAAAAAAATTTAAATGTAAAAAATAAAATAAAAAATAAAAAATAAATAAAATAATAATTAATTAATAAAATTATATTTATAGAATTTATAATATTTCAATATATCAATTCATATGAGACCGATTTGGACAAACAACTACAAAAATGTTATTGCCGTGTGATAGTTGAAGTCATATGACGGAATCGGTCTCAAACAAATTAATATTATACACTAGCGTCATCAACTGTAGAACAAAACGTGTTTGCTGTTTGCCGCTACCATCAGCCATCTGTCGCGTTGTGGCAAATGTCACCTTAAGAGTAGCATGTTCCTTTTAATTCAGCAACATAATTCAACTTCCCCGAAACTGCTCTATCATGTCGAGATAAAGGCATCTTATTCAAATTATGTCCCGAAAACCTATTATCATTAATTTTCACATCACGTATGATTAAATTTATGGTTTATAGTAAATATTCTAATAAGATGTTAATACTGATGTGTAGTCTTTAATAATACCTATTTTAGAAACAAAAAGTTATATCAAAATATATAAAGCAAATTTTTGGACTCATCATTCAGGTATTTATTATACTAATATATTGGTTAAACCGACTATTTAATGCTAAGGTAAAGAGAAATAAGTAAATCTTATCATAATTCCTAATACCGACCCCGGATAATATAATTGAACTAAATCCAGTCAATAGAAAAACGTCTTAAGGACAGATTACCGTCATTGGTTAAAATATCAACAACAAAAAAAATGTTTTTGAAATCAGATGTGTATTGAGAGCTTAAATCATTATTGTACGAAGAAAAAAGCATTATATATTTTTGGATAAATAAAAACGAACCACATTTATAGCCAGCGGTGGCTTTCCTCCGCGGAGTCATGCCTACCGCAATATCCCACAAGGCTAACCTTTATATTTATAGCCTGTCTTATTATGAAGCTCGGCTATAATTTACACTCTGTGGCTTGTGCTACCTTTTACAGTAGTTGATACTGTCAGCACTGTGGTTTTACTGTAAACAGTTTCGATGTTGTAAATGGAATTAAGTTAACCAGTAGATCTAGCTCTCTATAAAAACAAATCTACTTCGGACTTTATTAAAAGAACGTTCTTTTTAAACTGGTATGTTACCAATTATTAAAGACATGTATTTATTATTTCACTAATTTTCTTCTGGTATATAAAGAAAGAATAAAAAGTATTTTCATCTCGTCTATATGTAAATTTCGTGCAATCTTCTCTCGCCACGCAACTATTGATCTTCTTCTGAATAAATTCTAGGAAATTCTATAAATACCTAGAATTCAGGTACCTAGAGACTGTACGTTGTATGGTAGTATAGCCGGACATAGCGATGGCGACTACCATTGGATTTTTATTCTCTGACGGTCATTACCTTTTTTCGACTACACTGTTCTTTTCATAAGGTGTAATGTAGACATAGATGGGCAAAATGTAATCAGATTAATGAAAATGATTAACGATTACATTTTACATTTTTTACCATTAATATGACCGCATTTTGCTTAATTGTTTTAAACACTTCAAAATTTCTGATTGTATACACCTTTATGATTTATTAATGTTTTAAATGGATTTAATCATGATTACAGAGCAAGAAAATTAAAATTACGACTACATTTTGTAATCGTTCATCATTAATCAGATTACATTTTGCCCATCTCTGAATGTAGACACGTTGTCGTGCCAATACAATAAAATATAGTTATTTTCACCCTCCTTCCTACTATTATGTAATACTAATAACTATTGAAACACATTTCTCACTTATTGATATCGACAGTAAATACAATTTATTAACGAAACCAAAAGGTTTCTCAGATCCGTGTTTATTAGAAAAGAGCCCATTATTTATAAATGTCAGAAGAGAAATCCATTAAAATGTATCTACTGATATTTTCTTGTTAGATTTCTGTCAAAGTTAATTTGCGAGTGCCTTTTTATGTTATTTTCTTTAAGTATTTTCCTTATTATGTCATCCGTGTGTGCTTGATATTACTTTTACTCGTATTCGTCAACTCATCCTTATAAAAACTTAATATGTCAGGAATTTAAGAATATATTCTTTTTACCTGTCATTTATGTAGATCACTTCAAGATTTTTTTTCTTAATTTCGATACAATTCATTCAACTGTGTGTACAATATTTTTATAAGTAATTCGTTATCCATCAAAACACTTAATATATATTTAACAATTTTTTTTTATCCTGGGGGAACATCCTGCATAGGATCATCAAGGACGCTGTGAAGGCAGCGACCCCGGTGTGTCAGACTCTTACTGACTAAAACCCCCGGGGTGTCCCTCTAATAGCTCCACCCTGGCTTAGGAAATCAAATTCATCCAGACAGTCAGGGTTTCCAGACTTTAGGGTGAACGGATATAGGCTATTTTTTTTTTATATTTCGAAGCGCTAATTCTACGCGGGCAAAGCCGCGGGCATAGCCAGTGACATAATAAATTAAAGCATACTTATCTAATACATAACGCATTTACATATCTATACTTTAAATTATTTGATATTGTGGCTACCTTTTTATATACACCTTTTTTTATATTTTTAATTATACTTTTTTATAAATGTCAATATGTACAAAAATAAGAATTCGAATTGATGACGTTCAATGATGTGCCTTATAGCTCTTAAGAAAAACTGTTTATATTATTAATATATTCATATTAACTTCTTGAGTATCTTAATTCTCCTTCCCGTGTTGTGGGAACTCCACCTCTACATTGGTGACCCCGACGTGATCACGAAAAATGAATGTGAGTAAAGAAGCCGATACACAAAATTCTGATATTTTTTCCGACACTAGAGATGAAGGCGTGTCGATACCAAATATCGATATTTGTAAAGTCGGCACACGAGTACCACCTTTTTGGCCAGAAGAGCCTGAGATATGGTTTACTCAGGTAGAGGGACAATTTACCAACTCGGGAATTACGAGCGACAGCACTAAGTTCAATCATGTCGTTGGTGTACTTGACAATCGGTTTTTAAGGGAGATTAAAGACATCATTCTCCGCCCACCCACTAACAACAAATACGAGAAGCTTAAGACCGAGCTAATCAAAAGGGTAAGTGCATCGAATGAGAAGAAAATTAGACAGCTACTTATGTTTGAGGAACTTGGCGATCGCAAACCGTCACAATTTCTTCGACATCTACAGAGTTTGGCTGAATTTAACGTACCTGACGACATTTTGAAAACCATTTGGACAAGCCGTCTACCGCATGGAATCCAGACTGTTCTTGCTGGTCGCCCAACATCGTCTACTCTGGAGGACCTTGCAGATTTGGCTGATCGTGTGAATGACCTAGCTTTATCGACACCTACCATTGCCGTCGCTAGCAACCCATCCTCTAGCTCAGAAATCAACGAGCTTACAAGGGAGGTTGCAGAGTTGAGGACACAGGTTCAGGATTTGTCCCACCACAGGAATAACAGGTCACGTAATTACAGCACTAGAGCTAAACGCAACACCTCCAGGCAACGATCTCAATCGAGCTACCGCAAACATCCTACTTGCTGGTTCCATCACAAATTCGGAGAAAATGCCAATAAATGCGTTCGACCCTGTGACTTCCAGGCAACGGAAAACTACAGGGGCAGTCGGTAATGGCGGCTAACGATTGCCCTTCCTCAACAACTGGCCGCCTATTCATCACGGACCGATATTCGAAGACGCAGTTCCTGGTCGATACAGGAAGCGACCTCTGTGTTTTCCCACGGACTTTACTTCGTGAGCGTCGTTCTCGTACTGATTATGTTTTATGTGCTGCAAATGGTACTAAGATAGTAACTTACGGCTATGTAACCTTACATCTAAACTTTGGACTTCGTCGTAATTTTGAATGGCGTTTTGTAGTAGCCGATGTGACGAAGCCAATTATTGGCGTAGATTTTATCAATTATTATAATCTTGTTATAGATATACGTAACAAACGCTTAATTGATAATTTAACGTCGGTCGCAACAGTTGCTACTTTAGCAGATTGTCAAAATGTATCTTCTGTTAAGATTGTTACTGGTGAGTCACCGTTTCACAAAATTCTTAACGAATTTCTGGAGATCACACGCCCAGCTGGTATATTACGCACCATTTCGCACAACACAGTACACCATATCCGCACGACACCCGGCCCTCCAGTTAGTTGCACACCTCGTCGCTTAGCCCCAGATAAATTAAAAATCGCGCAACAAGAATTCCAGTCGATGCTGTCCAACGGCACAGCTCGACCTTCGGAAAGCCCTTGGTCATCCCCGCTGCATCTAGCGCCCAAGAAAAATAATGGCTGGCGTCCTTGCGGCGATTACCGCAAACTCAACGCCCGTACAGTACCAGATAGGTATCCGATCAAGCACATCCATGATTTTGCTCACAGTATCTCAGGTTGTACTGTGTTTAGCGTATTAGACTTGGAGAAGGCTTATAATCAGATACCTGTCAGCGCTGAAGACATTCCGAAAACAGCTATTACCACACCTTTCGGTTTATATGAATTCCCATTCATGACGTTTGGCCTTAGAAATGCGGGACAAACCTTCCAGCGTTTTGTGGATGAAATGACCAGAGGACTAGACTTTGTTTACACTTATTTGGACGATTTTTTGATTTTCTCGCCTAACGAAACTGAGCATGAATCACATCTCCGTGAAGTTTTCACTAGATTAAAAAACTACGGGATGTTATTAAACACTTCCAAATGTACTTTTGGAGTGAAAGAAGTATCCTTCCTAGGTTACAGTATTTCTGCTGAAGGGTGCAAGCCTTTAGATACCAAGGTACAGGCTATTAGGGATTATCCAGCTCCAACTAACGTGCGTCAGCTTAGAGCGTTCCTAGGCATGCTAAATTTTTATAGGAGATTTCTTCCTCGAGCAGCCGAAATACAAGCCCCGCTGCACGCATTATTAACTGGATCGGTTAAAGGATCACACCCCGTAAACCTGACCGGAGACACTTTAATAGCTTTCCAAAATTGTAAAGACAGCTTGTCAAATGCTGCCCTGTTAGCACATCCTGACTGCGCTGCTAAGCTTGCTGTAGTCACAGACGCATCCGATAAAGCCATCGGTGCAGCTTTGCAGCAGTGGCGAGATGGAGCTTGGCAGCCTTTAGCTTTCTTCTCCAGGAAATTAAGCCCTTCCCAAACGAAATACTCACCCTATGATAGGGAATTACTCGCAATTTACGAGGCCATAAAATATTTCAGGCACATGCTTGAGGCGCGACATTTCATAATCTATACTGACCACAAACCGATCAGTTTCGCATTCCATGAACGGAAGAATAACTGTTCGCCAAGGCAGTATAGACACCTCGATTACATCGCCCAATTTACCACTGACATTAGGCATATTTCCGGCAAGAACAATGTTGTTGCCGATGCCTTATCGCGTATTGAGGAACTTGAATTACCGATTAGCCTCGATACTTTAGCGCAAAATCAAGCCTCAGATCCAGAGTTAACCCAACTATTAGAGGGAGGTTCATCTCTGAGCCTAGAAAAGCATAATGCACCTGGAAGTTCGATTCCACTGTACTGTGACGTCAGTACTTCGACTTTCAGGCCCTATGTTCCAAAAATCTGTCGTAAACAAGTTTTTGACAGTTTACATTCTCTCAGTCACCCTGGCCCAAATGCCTCGGCAAAATTGATAGCAGATCGGTTCGTCTGGCCAGGTATCAGGAAAGACTGTAGGAAATGGGCACGTTTTTGTATACAGTGCCAGCGGGCCAAAGTTACACGTCACGTGACTTCCCCGCTTGGTACATTTAGTTTACCGCGCGCCCGTTTTAAACAAATTCACATTGATCTGGTTGGACCTCTTCCCCTGTCACAAGGCTATCGTTACTGTTTGACAATAGTAGACCGATTTACTCGTTGGCCGGAAGTGACACCGATTGAAGATATCACAGCAGAAACCGTTGCCAAAGCCTTACTGTCCACTTGGATTGCTCGATTCGGTTGCCCGACAGACATTACGACTGACCGTGGTCGTCAGTTCGAATCGGCACTGTTCCAATGGCTGTCGAAATTAACCGGATTCGATCACAAAAGGACAACGGCGTACCATCCAACTTGCAACGGTTTAGTTGAGCGTTTTCATCGCCAACTCAAAGCTGCAATCGTGTGTCACGCCAATGACAGATGGACAGAGTCACTGCCGTGGATCTTGCTAGGCATCCGATCTGCCTTTAAAGAAGATCTGCAGACTTCTTCTGCAGAGTTGGTATACGGCGAGCCACTCCGTTTACCTGGAGAGTTCTTTGAGCCAACAGTAACCGGAACCACTGATATGTCAGAATTTTCCGCTAGGCTCAGGGGTATTGCGGAAAAATTACGACCCGTACCAACATCTCGCCATCGCCAACCCAAAATTTTTGTATACAGAGAATTGAAAACCTGTGATCACGTTTTCCTGCGTGAAGACGCATCCCGCGGTTCCCTTTCTCCTGCTTATTCCGGGCCACATAAGGTCCTCGATAGAGGAGACAAAGTTTTTAAAATCCTCCGCAATAGTAAGGAAATGACAGTGTCCATAGATAGAATTAAGCCGGCCCATATACTGTCTATTTCTAATGAAGACCCTTCACCAGAAACACCGAAAGGTTATGTAACCCAGTCTGGGCGACATGTAAGGTTTCCAGACTTTTATCGCCCTTGACGGTCTCTGGAAGGGGGTGATGTGGCTACCTTTTTATATACACCTTTTTTTATATTTTTAATTATACTTTTTTATAAATGTCAATATGTACAAAAATAAGAATTCGAATTGATGACGTTCAATGATGTGCCTTATAGCTCTTAAGAAAAACTGTTTATATTATTAATATATTCATATTAACTTCTTGAGTATCTTAATTCTCCTTCCCGTGTTGTGGGAACTCCACCTCTACAATATATATTATTAATGCTTATCTAACTTACCTTTCCTGTCGAGGATATTAAGCTGAAGGTATTTTGCTAGGTCGCAAACAAGCTTCCTTTCTCCTCGTCTTTGTTTCAAAATAACATTTCTGTTAACAAAACACTTACATTATAGTCATACATAAAGTCTATTACATTATCATAAGATATTGAACGGAATAGAAAAGTATTCCTGTAATGTTATTCACACTTATCCTAATGGGTTTTAACTTTTAGTAGAATAGCCCATAATTGAAACAAACTGTTCTAGAATAATATTTTCTTTTAATCAAATACCAGGTAGCGTTATTTAAATCTTTTAAATTGTTTGAATCTTTTAGATTCATTAATTTACCAGTATTGGAAGCAAATTAACGTAATCATAAAATAATAACTCTATTTTTATCTCGTTAAATTGAAGAAAATCAGGATGTAATAATTGATCAGGTAATATAATAGGCGTACGAAAATTCAATGAATTTTTAAAATTACACGAAATATTGTACATTGTTGACCTAGAAAATTATTTGACTACGTTATCGAACAGGTACATACCTTCTTTATTCATTTGAATAAATATATTGCAGTTAAATAAAAACAAAAATTTATTAAATAAAATGGAAAATATAACAATATTCAAGCAGACCTACTTCCACGTACTTTTGGATTGTCAAAAGAAAAGAAAAATGAATCTGCACTGGCTTGGTGAACAGAATTTATCGAGAAGAGCGAGCACGAAAATTTTAGTAGTCACTGGTAGTCTATAGTAGTTAATCACCTAATAAGATTTGAAAACGAGTTGAGAAAAATACAAGACAAATTTAGACAAAACTCACTCAATTAAAAAGATCCTTATTTCACTTGCACAAGGCTGTATAATATTTATTATACCTTTGTATCTGACGAAATTAAAAAAGGAAAAGTATTTGTAAATTGTCTAAAATTAAAAGGTTGTAATTAAGGAAGTTCTATTTGATGTAGAACCACATCGTAACCACGCTGGAGGCGGATGCGAGTACCTACGCATTAGACCCCACAGACTAATGAAGTCAATTATTTTCCTGTATATCGTCTTTTTTCAAATGTTAGTTAATTGCATATATACACCTACCCGCAGCAAAAAGTTCATAAAGTATGAGTTAAAGTGGTAATATGACACGATTGTTCATCACAGTGTATGTTCACGGTTTATCGGTATAAATAGGAGTTGTTTTCCTGTTTTAATCTATGTTGAAACATATTATTACTTTGGATGGCAGACAACAAATTAAATCTAGTTTAAGTTTGTATAAAACGCTATTTACGTGAAGCGGGTTAATTACATCTCATTGATAATTTGTTTAACAGTTGTTAAAACTGGATAATTTTTCTGTACAAAACTGTAAAACTTGCTCTGAAATATATTAAAATGAATCCTGATAATCAATTCCACTTTTAGTTGACTCACTTTGATACTCTCTTTTAGACTTATTCCTCGCTTGGTAGCTGGCAGACGACTGACTATTCAACCTATTTTGTTTTTTTGAAGCGGGCTATCTACTTATTGCCTGGAAAGTTACAGTTCAAGTTCAGTACAGTACAGTTCAACCGGGCTTAGGGCGCGAGCACAGAAGGTGCTCAGCCAGCGAGTTTTTGGGTTGGTGGCAATGCAAGGGCACCCCTGTGGGTACGAACCTCGACTTAGACCGCCAGCCAAATAAAGTACTAACCCTACGGGTGATCTACCAGCGTTTCGGAAATGACTACCTTGAGAAGACACGCTGAAAGAAACTCAAGGCTGCGTCGGAGTGGACTATTCAACCTGGCGGAAGCTATATAACATATAAAGGCTAAGAAATAGTGTGGCCATATAAATAGTTCGCTTTGACTTCAAGACAACGATTAGTGTTACCATATTAACAATGAGCGTAACAAGACAATAAGTACAGTTTAACGCTCAATAACGTTTTATATAAGTTTAAACTAGATTTCATTTGTTGATGTAAGTCGCCCTAAAAGTTAGCTTCAGATATTAGTTCAGTTCGTTTAAACTAATGCTGCAAAACTTTGCTGGCTTGTGTATTGTTTTGAGTTTATATATTGCCTCTATGTTTCCTTAAAAAATAGATGTATAAATAAATAATCTAAGGCAATTTGTATCATTATATTAATTATTAAACATAAAAGGACTTGTGCACGAGTAATTTCTTTGACGTCCATTCAAGTAAACGGCAATGTTAATAACACAATAAATCAAATAAATATTTATAACTTAGTTAAGTATATTTTACGCTTATATGGGTGTGTATCTCATAACTCATGGAAATATGAAAATATATCCCTTATTCCTCGACCGCATAATCTCGTTTTATTCAACCCCGCACGGAGATGCTTCAAATCATAGGTAATGGAAAGAAAACATTACGATGTAGATAAACTTGTAGTGGATACGTGTACTAAAATAAAATCGTAAATATTTACGATACAATATCGCTAAGATAACGTTGTTAATGTTGAAATTCCAATCAATCATAATACATTCATCAGTAAAGTAATCTAGAGAGGTAGCGAGCGCGACATCCCCCGGTGACAATAACCGGGCAGTAGACTTGAGGGAGCCTGCTGCCCGGATGAGGGGGAGGCGGTGCTCAGTGTCTGGCCCGGCGGCTGAGAGAGAGGTTTTGGAGAGCTGGACTCCTTACTGCTAAAGATAGGCAGCCTTAACAAGGCTTTTCGCCTCCCTTGCGTCTGTATGAATATGGTTTCCCAGGCCCGGGTGGAGCTATTAGAGAGGAACCCCTAGGGTTTTTATTCAGTAGGAATCTGACTCACCGAGGTCGCTGCCCTCACAGCGGCTTTGATGGTCCTATGCTAGAATTACCCCTGGGATACCATAAAAAAGGAGTCTAGAGAGGTAATTAGTCATTAATTAGACAAAAGTATAAGTTATTGTATATAGTTTACTAAACACAACATGGCGATCTCGGGCTTAATGCATCTACTCATAAAGTTATCTGCGAGTGAGATGTGAAAATTAGGGTAAGAAGTGGGTCAAAGTCGAGCAGGGTCGTCGGCCTCACTCGGCGCGGGGTGTCTAATAATTACGTAACGAGGATGTCGCGACGATACCGCTCCACCAATATTCTGTTATCTAAGTCACCTAGCTTAAGGTTCAAAATGGCTTAACATTGCTCAACGGAATCTTGATAAACTCCATATTATGACTGCTAGTAAGTTTTGCGAAGAAAATATCAACTTGGCGTGGAAGTATAAACTTCGTCCTGACTCAAAACAAATGTCAGGCGCTCCGCAAGTTTATAAAATGAAATATTTTCATTTTTATCTTTTATAAAGACTTAAAATTAACTTACTTTTTCTTGGAGTTAATAAATTTACATGTGATGAAGGGTTCGCATATGACTCTGTTCTTCTTTAGTACATCTACAACACCTGGAAACAAGAATAAATACTAAAATAATCATACAAACAAATTAGGAGTGTAAGTTATAAAAATAAACAATTAACGATAATTATTATCCCCTTTAATGAGTATTATCTTGTAGATAAAAGCATAGTTGTACATGTACAGATAAGGGTGCCATTATCCACCATGCGAGCCTTAAGCTCAGCAGATTATCTGATTTATTGTTTTGCCTCACAAATTAGCTGACCCTTTTTATTCCCAGTTTGGTCTTTATATTCAATTTTCTATTAAAAAAAACACTTATTCGCAGATCTACATTGTAGGGTTATGGTATATTTGAGTGAAAACTATCTTATATTGGTGAATGTTATATAGGTATAAATGGTAAAGCAAAGAGAAAGAGATTTGAAAAGAAAAAAATTAAGTGTTCCATTATTTCTGTAAACCCCAACAGTGAGTCGGCGTAATGATAGACAGATAGATAAATACAGGCTTGTTGACGAGTGTCTTCACATTCGTTTAATTTTTTTTTTAATCTCAGAAGAGCAGTGGTGTGCTTCGCATAAGAGCATTATCTTTTTATACTTGGGCATTTAATAAATATTAACTTAAAATCTCGTAATTACCGCAATAGGAGTCTCACAATCCAAATTGGTCCAAATTTTAAATTAATTTATGTATTAAATGTCGAAATATAACAAGATAATGCTTTTTATACTTCTATGGGATGTATGTCACTCCATAAGAGGTAAGAAATACGTTGGATGGAAGAAGCAGCTCTCAATTCAAAAAACTAGATGACAGTTTTACCCGCAATAGTGAAAATTCTCTAGTCAATACATACGAGTATCTACGCTTTGTAACATGTATTTAGAGATTGTAAAAGCGGATATCTTTTATATATGATCCTTTTTATTATTATAAAAATGTTAAAGGATGTATTTAAATTACTTGAAATATCAAAGATCGTCTTGCTCCACCTCTCTATTGTTGACGAAGTTAAATTACTCGCAGTATCTAGTAAAGGCAACAATTAATATAGACGTTTATAATTATTATTTCAGTTTATCACACTAATATTGTGCATTACAATCCATTCATAGCGTAATATTGTTAATTATTTAATCGAGGGTCACATACAGTAAACACTATTCCGCGAATTTATCTAGTGATATTAAATTATTTGGCATTTCCATACGGCGAGAGCAGATTCCATTTATATTTTTGGGCGAGCGCAATAAAATCAATACTGTGAACTTTCGAGCAGTACACTGACCTAGTCATTCGCTCCATCTGAATAAGGCCATACATTGCACAACTTATTTGTGCTTTAGTATAAAGCAACTAGAGTTGCAGAGTTCAATCCAATTATTTCTATGTATACATACAAAACTTTTAGTTTCTTCATTTAAACTCATTATTTGATATGGATATATTTCTAATTTCGGTTTTTATTATTTTATTTGTGCTAGCGCGCTTCGTCATAGTTCTAATCTTCACCAAGAATAGAGAAGACATTATGGTCCGAAATAAGATTACATTTTTTTTAAATATATTAATGCAAGCTATAGAATAATGAGATTATGTTCTTGTTTTTTTAAAGGCTTCTACAAGCTTCTGTTTTCAGTGCGGCACATGAATGTAATTTGTAATATCTATAGGCAGTCCTAAGCTAACAAGGATAAGGGTACAAGTTTTAAAACATCTTGTCTATATCGACCCTAATTCAATTTAGGTGAGGGTTGCTTTGTTTAGGCATTTCATGAATGCAGAAAGTTTAGAATTTCAAAGCATTGCTATAAAATTTTTGTTTATAAAGTTTTTAATAAAAGGTTTTAATTATATTCTAAAACACATATCCGTAAGAACCTTTGTTATTTGCTAAATTATAGAACCTAGTTTTTCTTGTGTCTAGATGTCTTAAATGTCAATGCAATAAAACGTTATGTGATAAAAAAATCATACCAATGGTGGCAAATAGGCTTACGAGCCACCTGATGGGAAGTAGCTACTATCGCCCTTTATTGTACAATACCACTGAAGTCTTCTTGCTTCCGATAATGAAGGAGAAGAAGAAAGAAAGGATTTGGATATATACGGGCTGATACTCAAACACGACTCGTCGCACGAGTTGTTATGATGGTCTTTTCACTCAAATACTGTGATTGAACAATGTAAATAATATTTTTTACAACCCTTTCATATAGAAATAAAGGGATAGTTCTCCCTATGTTAAATAAGCCCTTTAAGAAATTCAGACTCAGCTAAAGCCTACCACTTGAAAAGCGATAAAAATTCATTTTGAATGCGCATATTTTCCTGCAAACCGGCGTCCCGTGCGGAGCCGAGACAAAGGCCTGTGAAATTACAGCCTTGCTTTTAAATGCGGGAATGAATCGCAATGTCTCATCCCTCAAAGCTTTGCGAATACGTTGCGGGAAACTACGTTTCAGCTTCACTGTTGTTAAACACACAGTGGACGTTGCAACCCGGTATTCAATTAAAACTGCTTTATTACTTTTTAAATTAAATCACTTTTAATAATATAAAAGTGCCTTAGTAAATCGCTTACGAATAACAAATTACCAAAAGGAATAATAAATACCTATATTTTCTTTGAAGAACGATTATTAAGGTCATTTCTAGTAACACATACGGCCTGTTAATTTTACAGTCTATTTTAATAAAACAAATCTCGCTTATTTTAATATTAAAAAATATATTAAATTAAAAAGTTCAAACCCCTCTCAGCTCAATTAAATATCTATTAGTAGGCTGTTTATCTAATGGTACAATTTCTATGAGCTTAATTACTTATACTGCTGTAAGTTAGTGATGAGTTGAGTTTTCTGTTACTTCCGGATTATACTATAGCATCAGTTCCAGGCTATCACATTACTTTAATATCATGAAAGTCACGGAATACTATATTTCGAATCAATTTAACGAATAGATGTGGTTTATATTTATCGAACAACAAAAAAGAGCTAATTACCTACGAGAGCCCGATTTGATTTTCTACAATCATAGCGAAGAACTCTCTTGGTCAAGTTCGCTTACGAACAACAAAAAACTAAATCGAAATATGTTCCTTGGTTTAGAAGGCTCGATGCCATAGACAGAGAAATACAGAGAGCCACAAATACACGCGTTAAACATATAACACCTCTCTATTTTCGTGGGGGGAGGGGGTGAAAATTTGTTGTTAATAAAGTCTGCACGCACAGAGTCGTGAACTAAAGGCAGTTAAATTTTTAACTTATAAATGAGGACTGAAAAGCGAAAATATTGTCAGATGTTAACTTAACTTTTAATGATGTTTCATTTTTTTGTTACTGCAAATCTCACTCTTTAAACTATTATTATTTTATACACTCCGCGATTGTTTCAGTGGATAGAGCAATTAATGTATCTATCTGTGCTCACGCCAAAAGGGACATAGAGTGACGATATATTTATTACTATTTTTCTTGTTCATTTAACTTTAATTTTGTGAATCGTAAAATTGTATATGTTATGAATGTTGAATTATAAATGTAAAAAAGAATATAGAATTATGTATTTTTAAAGTATTATAAATATATTGTCTTGGTTGTTTTCTTTATTTATTCGTTATAAAATTTTAATAAATACCCATTTAACAGGACTCCGCGTCGGTGTGAGTGATAAACTTTTGTAATAAAATTCATGGGAGGACAAAGCGGTTGTGTCTGGCACGAAATAGTTTCGGTATCCCTAGAGAGAAATTAAAACTAATCGCTGGCGAGTCTACACTAACACTGTGTCAACATTTACACAAGATCAGAATACTAAGCATATATTACATTGTAACTTTTACCAGGGAGTTAGCAGAAATCCGATATTTATGTAGAATGTTCTTCAAAATATAATTTATAAAAAAAATATGTTTGATAAACTGACATTTTTGTTGTTATTTAATACTGTGGACTCCCGGTAATTCGGCCCTGGTCTAATCTAGCGCCCCTTATAATTATACAATTCATCTCTGTTGATTGCATATAAAATTTTCACATATATGTGATAGAGGTATACATACATAAGGATGTAGCTCAAATTGCTTGTGTAATTTATCAGATTACAAGATACTCCTTTTCTAAAAATTTCGAACTATAGAGGGTTTTAAACACTAAATATTTATATACTCTGACAAATTCGATAGTCCGACATCGCCCTCAAAATGTTTGCCGGATGGATAACCAGGTCCACTGTATGACATACATATATGCATGCGTAATACTATATTTGATATTCTATAATTCAGTTCTCCATAATCTCCTATTAAGTCAAATATTTTTTGAAGTAAATCTAAATAATGGTAATGATGTAAGCATATAATTAATATTAAATATGATGTGTTTATTGTGTGAGGTAAGCCAACAATCGGTTTATTGTACTTTTAAATATTAAAAGCAATCAATAACAATCATTGCAGATATTTAAGTGGCTAACATTACTCCGTAAAGTTGGAATATAAAATTATTATCTGTTTATTATCTGGTTATCCAGCTTTTACAAAGTATGCTCTGCCTACTGTAGAATTAAAAAATGCAAAAGCTCGTGTATGACTTTCTTTTCATTTGTAGATGTAAGGCCACAAGACAAAACCTTGGGGAATTACACTCTTGTTCTTCAAATGCGAGCTAGGAGCGCAATACCTTTCCTTTGAAAGCGAAACACATAAAGACAACAAACACTAGGATGTTATTTGCTACGTTTACTTTATTCTTTTATTTCGTTTTATGTAAGAAAATAGTGTTTGTATTAATGAGAAATGAGTTTTGTGCCGAAAACGCATGCAAACATATCGACAATAGTATAAATATAAATAAATATTAGAATACGATTTTAAAACTTCTTTAAAACGATTCCAAATCATAAGGCATTTGGGTTTTTCATTAAAATGTTTCATTAAAAGCAATATAAATTACTTAGAGCATTATTTAATGCTAAATTAAAAACAAAATCCTGATAATAATCGTTTTTGTTCTAATATCTCAGATACGTAAAGCGTTCAGTTCCTGGACTGTTCGTAGACGACTCTAATTAGATTTTACCAGTAGCTAATTGCTTCTGTCAGTCCCTGACAATAGCCTCACGACGTGACTGGGTAACGATGAAAAACAAAACTGCTTTCGTCTCTCATTTGTTCAGGGCACGTGCGTCGTGCAGCCAAGAAACGAAGACAAAGTTGAGTGAAATTGTGGCATGTCGCTAATGCGGGCCGGGTTAGGCTATTGTACTCAATGTTACACAAACAAGATATTTTATGAACCCCCATTAGGAGGCAGTGGATTACGTAAAGCGGGTTTTATGTAGCGTTGAAAAGCTCGCGTGTTTTTTCTACTTTATGCTCAATAATGTGCGCATTCTATTCTTCAGTTCACGCCACCACATTTTCTTTAAGATTTCTAACAATGGAGAGTTCGAAAGATAAATCAGTGTTTTTACTTCACGGACTTCGAGAGTATTAAGTTTCAAGACGTTGAATGATATAGCGATAATGTATAACGAAGCTACTATTACTTACCAATTACTGGGATATTTTCTGTGACAGCCTCCCAGTTAATTACGTCTACTAAAATTGGGCTGTAAATGAGAACTCATATTATAAATTACTTTCATAAATGTAGTGTACTTAATCATGATGTAAAAAGTTTTCGGTCTCAAAAATGTAAAAACCGTCTAACATTTTCGTTGTTATACATTATATCACTTGTTTTACATATATTAGAAATAAATCAAAGTTTAGTCAATAAAAACTCTTTTACCTGACATAATTGTCTTTTCCTTTATTAATTAGCCACACTCTTTTGCTGTGTAAGCAAAGCGAATGGAATACATCGTCTTCTTGTGACAAAGTCCATGTACTGGGTCGGCCTTTGTTCGTGGAATCTGTGAGAAAATGCATAATGTTTCGACAGTTAGACAAGGCTTTTATCTTTTCTATACAGAAATACAACAAATATGCACAGTAAAATACTGTTTTCACTCTTATACTTAGGTGCATATTAATAATCGGAGCATAAGTTAATATTATCAGCGTTTGTAGTCCATATTGAAAATGAGCCTGGATAAAAACCCCCAGGGTGGCCCTCTAATCGCTCCACCCGGGCCTGGGAAACCAAATTCATCCAGACCCCCGATAAAACTATTTGATAATCTTAGCTTAAGTACTATATTTAACAGAGGTGATGCACGACCTTCTACACTGAGAATCACAAAGAAAATGTTTTATATTAAAAATCTTAATAATATTACACTATAACGCCGGTGTGTCATTTATACTGATATAGGTAATGTAGTATTACAACGTCATTAACTTTTATGGACCGTAAATAATGTTATTAGTTTTTTTTTTTATTTATATCTGAGAACCAAAATGATGATTGTTTTATAACGTATGTAGAATCAAGAAAACCGTATTGTACACTTCACTGAATTTCATTTTGTTTAAGTACCATAAATTAGATTCAATTTGAAAATAATATAACATAGAAAATTCTACGATGCTAAATAATTCCAATTTATGTTGTCATCTGAAAGTTACAATATATGAAATATACACACAACAGAACATGATATGTCCCTATAAAATCAAATAATTCTTTTTTTTTTTTTTTTTAAATTAATTTGTAGCCAATTAAAGGTTACAACTGGTTCTCATAAAAAAAGCTAAAAATTACATCAAAAATAAACATCCATTCGCTTATATTTGTAATACACACTTTTTTGGTGGTAAAATAGAATGACCACAGTACAAATAAAAAGTATGTTAATTTGGGTGATTTTTATTTAAAAACATTTTCTCAGACGCAAAGAAAATCTATTAACGATAGGTTATTGACTTTAGCCTGTAATTTAATATCTACGGTTCGACTACCCGGATATACGTCAATGATAATCAACTTTGACCGGTATTCCAGCTTTCAACGCTCACCTCTCAATACTTACTTGATTGTACCCTTATCCCCTTTGACAGCAAGACTGTCATTTTTCGTGACACGTGTGTTGTGTGTTGTGTATATTATATTTTACGAAGGAGGGTGACCGGGTACGCTGTCATCACTGTCTCTTTACATAGATATTATTATAGAGTTCCTATGAGAAAAGTAATGAAAACAATCTCTCTTTATACTTGTCTGCAAACTGAAAACATTGCTAAGTGATTCTCAGTACTTTTAGACTCTAAACAAAATGAACTCTGTACAGGCTGCATGTGTGGACAGCAAGTGAAATAAAATATATATGGACAATTATAGACATTGGACTAGCCACAAACTAAGCTTGTGCTTATACTAGACAAGGAAATACATAAGTATATACATCCACGACTCGCTAAAACCATAGGTCAAATGTAATCAGATGAATGAAAAATGATTTTGATCACATTTTTAGTTTCGTAAAATATCATGAAAATGATTACATTTTGCCTATCTATATTTTAAACACTGGTAATCAAATGGCCTCAATTGCATTCAAATTTATGGCCTATTAATGTTTAAAAGGGTTTTTATTATGATTACAGACTAACGAAAATAAAATAAAATTTGTAATCGTTAATCATTAATCTGATTACATTTTGTTTATCTCTGCTACAGACTATTCTGCGTATCGCAGAAAAAAATACCAGGACTCGTACCCAGGACCGATGCGTTGCAGGTAGGGTCACTATAAACTGCGCTACTAGGCCGAATTGGTTCTAAAATGAGTAAATGTTTACTTTATAAATAATTAAATAGGTTGCATCAATATTTGTTCAAAAGAACTGAACATAGTAATTTATCTTCGCTTAATATAGAAAATTGATTATGTTTTTTGCAACTATATTTACATTAGGTAAAGCATTTTCCAAATCAATTAGATACGTATCAATCAAATTAATGAGCTAAGTAATTATTTTTTTTTAACTCCAGAGGCTGATCTTCACAAGCGGCTTTGTTTCGTTCGACCATTTCAATTGCAATTAAATTTGGGCAAATTGAATTCAATCGGATCGTGAGCGCGTAACCAAGTGTTCGACAAATAGTCTGTTCCAATTTATTTTCATCGCACATAATGAGATACGATTCCAATAAAACCCGATTTAATTTGCGTGTTGAGTAATACGCCGATCGCGCGATAGGCCTTCATCCCTACTATGTAGGCAATAAGCACTTTGCTAAAACGTTTCGATGCCTTGAATACGCCGCGGCTTTCTCAAAGATTTTTTTCTTTTATATATTTACAGAAGTAGCCACTTATTTCTAGAAATAAAACACCGAACACTTACGGAACCACTTGAATAAAAAAAATCAACAAAACATCTTGGGCAAAATTAATTTATTAAAATCTTGACCATATTGAGGTGGTAATACTCGTAGGTATTATCAAGATTAGGCAGGTAGACATAGAACATTCAATTCTATTAGAGTATTCAAACAAGCTTTATTATTATTGTCTAAAATGAAAATCACTCTAAACGGCATTGAATGATTAGAATATTTATATATATAATCTAATAATCAAATATCTATAAATCTAATAAGATATCTAATTAAATATTATCGTACACATTTACAGTATGATTCAAGTCCTTATTCATAAGATATGAAGCGTTTACTAATAATGATTATTTCAACTATCTTCTCTTTATCTGTATGAAAAAAGTGGATATTGTCTCATTTTGTCTAAACCATAAAATCTAAATAAAAATTGAGAGTATATTGCTAGTATTTTTGAGAGTGTTATCAGCAATAAAAAAACTGATTCTTTTATTACGACTTCAAAATTGACAGCTGACATTGCTTTAATATTCAATAACTTTTAACATAAGAATTATTGTACTGCAGTAGTAACGAACAGTATACATACGGCTACTGTATACTAACTATGTTTCAAGGGAAAATGAAAGAAAAACTAATAATTGTATTAATATATTTTATATTATAAACTGTATTTATTATTATAAACTGTACTTATTATTATAAACTGTGTTTATTATTATAAGCTGTATTCATTATTATAAACTGTAAGATAGATATATTATATATAAGGTAAATATTTAAAATTCCCTTTTAATATCCCTGCATAGCCGTTTATCCTCCTTCAGAAAAACAGTTTTAGGCACTAATTTTTCCATAGCTAGAATGATAAAATTATATAATAAGTATTAGACACTGGATTTTATTCTTTGTTTACAGTCAAAATTAATATAAATTATGCGTTTTAAATCTTTATCCATAATTTTCAATTTTCATGTTTTATTGTTTAATTTTTTTATCATCATTTGTATTTTTTAAACTAATATTATATTTAAATTCGAATATTTGCATACGGTGTTCATTCTATGTGAACTAGTTTAGTGCACTAAGTTATAAGTTTATAATAATGACGTTTATGTTTTTCTTTTATTAATGTAACTATTGTATTTAATTTTTTTTTTTTTAAGTTTGACTTACCGCTTATTTCATGTATGATTATTTTCACACCAGTCAGGCCCAGCCTCAGACATCTGTGGAAGTGAAATTTATTGAGAAAGGGTTTTTTCTAAAAATCTTGTGATAGGAGTACCTTTTTTTTACTTTGGAAAGATCCTCATTTGACCATCCCGGCTACACATGGGGGATGGTAACCGGGGTGTACCAGACTTCTACCTACTAAAACCCCAAATTAGATTAATATCATAGATTGTGGACAGAAACAAGGCATTTTGATATCTTCAGATACTCATATTTTTGTATGTTTTTCGATGCGTTATATAGAAACTTATAAAGTAAAGAATCGTAATCTCATAAAAGACCTTTAATATTTAGGGTCATTTCTTGTAATTTAAATTCCCTGCTTGATTAATGATGTAATTATAAAAATTTCGTATGTGCTATACCGAAAATTTTGTAGCTATAGACATTAAGTGGGCTATTTAACAAAATTAATTTAATATTACATACAAATTTTATAGTAGTAATTAATTTAATACAGAACAATGAAAAAATCAGGCGATTGCCCGATCTGGGTCGTGACCACAGCACACAAGTGTAAAGACCCTCATAGTGACTCGCTTTGGCCTATCGCGTTTCGTTTGCGTTTGGGATCAGCTTGTGTATATCCAGTAACTCATATACCTAGAGACCGTCAGTCGCTGTATATGTGGGCCAACATGACAACGGATACTATCAATGGATTTTCATTCTTAGATGGTCTCTTTTGTTTTTGGACTACACTGTACTTACCATCAGGTACTATGTAGTCACTATGTCGAGTCAGGTTTAAAATAAGTACTGGACATTGCTTTAACGGAAAAATAAACTAGATTCAGGAACAAAAACATTGCAGCCGGTAAACGTCTGTCCCCATACATTAATAAAGATCTTCTTTCCAACTGCAAGTACATTTACAATCCCAAAAAAGAACCTATTTTTGTCTAACGTAATTACAAATTTACGGTTTTCGGACTTTTATTATATTTGTGACATAAAACATTGCTTCTTGTTAAATTTGATGATTCTAGGCCAACGGGAAGTACCCTTTAAGTTTTGATTTCTTTCTGAAAACGGTAAAAACCTTTGTCTATTTCTCTGTCGTTAATAAAAACTCCCATGCCCAGGAAATAAAAACAAATATCAAAATTTCTAAATCAATACAATCAAACGATACCGCTGTTTGTGCCGCATATTTTAGACTTTTACGACGGAATCTAAACCTATACGGTCTTTTTTTTTGTCAGAATTATTAGCAATATAGCATGAGTACACAGAACCTAAAAACCCAAAATTCGTTATTATACCGAAAAAATCATTTTGGGATTATAAACTTATTGGAAGTTGGTAAACAGTTCGAGACTTATATTGATGTATGGGTACAATAGTCTTCTAACGACAACTTAGTAACATTTGTCCTTTAATCTATTTTATTTTATCGAATGTAATGTTTGGTTCTTTTATAGTTTATTGTGGAACGGAACCCTCGGTGCATGATGTGGCTAGGCACTTGGCCGATTTTTCGTAATTCGGAAAGCAGGTAGGGACATTTCTGTCTCTTGATTTCTAGATAATCTAAAAATGTTTCTTTCGTTTCCATTAAATAAGGATACGTCTTAGAGGCTCCCGATACACTTAATACAATTTAAGGAACCGTCGCGGTCGCTTAGGACTCCCTAACCGTTGGAGGTTCATTTCAACTGGACGATCATGTAAAACAACTTCTTTTTAATGACGTGCGTTCGGGGATGTAATTTATTGCTTTTTTTAATTTTTCCATGGCAAAGTGACTACGGGACACTTGATAGAAAGTGCAATGTAGTCCAGGAACAGCAAGAACTAACAAGGGGCGAAAATCCTCAAAAGTTGCTATCGCTATGCTGTGATAAATCAAGACTGAATGTATCTAGGTATATTAAAGACTAAAGGTACACAAACTGATCAATAGCATGGTTATAATTGTATATAAAATAATATTCAAGGCATAATAAACGTAAAAATTTTGTAAAATCGTTTAAGCAAATTTATAAATTAGGATATTACTAAATAGGATCTGGAAAGAGCTTTTCAGCCGATACATTGTTTTAAACAATGTCTTTAAACAATAGACCGTCCTTGCTTTCTGCTCTCACCGTGCTCCTAAGAGGTTTCGCGACTTTATATGCCCTATAAAAAGTTATTGTCGTCGCCCTGGGTTTTATAAATTCATTATAAGTAGTGTCTCTAGTGTAATATAAAAGATTCAAGAGGTGATTGTTCCAAAGAAAATGTTTCCAGTTTTATCTCTTCAGGTTTACTTTTGCACTATGTATAGGTTTTTAAACCATACGAAATAATAAGAAAAATCCATAGAACCCATATGAAAATAACCGAAAGAAAGTAATAATATCATTCATTCTGAGGTATAATGTGGCTAAGAGCGAAGTAATGATGAGAGGTAAATCGCCTTTATTACATATTCCACCTGTATATATGAATAGTGCTCCACTTCGTGTTGTTACGCATTTTAAATACCTAGGACATGTTGTAACGGAATGGCTTACTGATGATAAAGATATTGATAGGGAGCGCAGGGCGTTGGCTGCTCGTTGCAGTATGCTTGCCCGCAGGTTTGCGCGCTGCACGAAGGATGTAAAATTAACATTGTTTAGGGCATATTGCCAGTCCTTTTACTCGTGCAGCTTGTGGGTGAGGTACTCGCGGGGGGCGTACAACGCCCTGCGTATTCAGTATAATAATGCTTTTAGAGTGCTATTGGGGCTGCCCCGATTCTGTAGTGCGTCGGGTATGTTTGCCGAAGCAGGATTGCAGGATTTTCATGCAGTTATGCGTCGGCGGTGTGCTTCGATGCTGCAGCGTTTGAGGGCCAGTACTGATGGCATTTTAAGTATTTTGTCTGAGAAAGTGGATGGGCCTTTCATTCAGTTTTGGGTGAAGAAGCTCATCCACTCTGGTATTTATTTAAGAAATTAATATTAAGTTTTAAAATTTTATGTATTTTTAATTTAAGAAATACGAAATAAAGTTATTATTATTATTATTATTCAATATTCGTAGATATAATAGTTACACACGGCTATTAATATAGTATCCAAAAACTCACAGAAGAATTATTATATCTTTTTTTAAGATTTAAAAACTAACGCTTCTCCTCAATTACACCCAGTGCTAGAAGAAGATGAGGCCGATGATGAACGGCGTTTGCCCAACAAATGCCTATTTACACTTCTTGTCCTCAGATCGTAAGATTATGGGAAAAACACACGCAAAGAGCGTATTCCCTCCTCTGCTGTTCGCATATCTCTTGGCATGTAATGATTTCAATCTCAATATTTTTAGGATATAAATATTATTATTATAATTTTTTTTACACCGGCTCGACATAGTGACTACAGAGTACCTGATGGTAAGTACAGTGTAGTCCAAAAACGAAAACGACTATCAAAGGATGAAAATCCATTGATAGTCTTCATCGTCATGTCGGCCCACATACACCACGACTGAAGGTCTCTAGGTATATGAGCTATTGAATATACACAAGCTGATCCCGAAACGCGACAAGCCGAAACTGGTCACTATGACGGGCTTTACATCCATGTACTGTGGTCGCGATCCAGACGGGCACCGACGCCCTACCACCTCGCTGCTGCTCGCTTAGCACGACCCAGGAGTCACGTGTAGGGAAACTAGGGTAAAGCCTACGGACGCGAGCAGCTTCGACTCCCAAAATGATATATATATATAATATTAATGATATTGATATTAGTTCACCATGGACTTCAGAAATTGAAAATTCGGTATTCATAGATAACTATCATTGAATAATAATATATTTAAATTCTTATGAACATATAGAAAACCTTTCCGTACAATATTTGTTACAGAGCTGTATCCATCGACTTACACACCTTGCAGATGCGTTGACCGGGCTCGTTGCGCTCGCTGATATTATTGCGAGTGGCCGAATACATGTGTCCATAATTATTTTTAATAAAAATTGGATCAAACAATCCTATCATCTTTTACAAACCTAGCATAAGACGAGTACAGAATACGCTTAATATTATCTTCTTTAAAGAATCGCCTTGTGTAGACAAGATTAATTTTGTGGTAAAACGTCTTAAACTAATAAGACAGTTCACATAGTTCAAAGGGCGGTGGAGTCAGACACATCGACAGATGTGATTGATGAGGCATGTTGGGATATCAATAGTATATTGATCACGAAATGTCTTCACGGTGGCAATTTATCACATACTGATTATACGCTTATCACAGTAGCAAGGAAGACCAATATACGTAAAGGTATGAATGATCCTGTTATATACATTGTTGTTAAGTATCAGACGTTTTAATTTTTTTTAATAATAAATAGTTTGTACTTAATTATAAAAAAAATCTAAACGTTTCATTATAATTAAATATTAGTTAATTATAAATGTAATATGTATTATTACAGGTAGATGTAGAATCTATAATGTATACGGGCGTGAGCGGCGTGGGATATGTTCCCTCACGCCGCTCAAAGACTAGAGGAGAGCGGATGGTGGCACTCTACACCACCCTCCGAAACGTTAAGATTTGGCCTGCAGAAGGACGTCGCTGCGTGCTTGGAAAGCTGGCTTGGCCTTGCTCCCAGCGCCAGCCGACGGGTAGGAGGAATACTCAGAGGGTTTTAGACGATGCAAGTCCGAAACACCGGGTGGCGACCCCACCGCCCCATGAGGTCCGTAGGGATTTCCCCGGACTACCAAAAAGAAGGCTCTATAACGTAAATATATGTACAACAATACAATTTCAAATTTACAGTCTTATGAGATTCAATAAACTTCTAGTAAAATTTTCAGGGAGTGTTTAGATTGTTTATTTAAATGTACATATATGTTTTATTGTTCTAATAAGTATTCTTATAATCTGTTGCTATAGAATAATATACCAAAGATAATGAGAAAATAGTAATCAGTCAAGTTAGGGTAACGCGCGGTAGATATGACGTCCGTAACATGAACACACGCGCGGGCAGACAGCTGTGATAGATGGACGCGCCAGAATAATGGCTAACTTATTCCAATTTATCATGAACCAGCAAAACTCGGCGCATACATATTTCGCTGTTAAACTACTTGATGACCACAAGATATAAGTGTATGTAATCTATACATCGATCCTTGATCTTGATTAGTCATCGACATAGGAATATACTGGGTGGCCCAAATAAGACCCGCTGATGTGAAACACAAATAACTTTTTTATTTTTTAACATAATTTATTTTTTCTTTTTGCAGATTATAACTGAACTCTTGGAAATTTAAAATGAATACGTACAGTCCACAACAACGCATTAAAATTATCGATTTTTATTATTCTTCTCAACTATCAATTGTTCTGACGCAGCGAAATTATCGCCGTTTTTTTACGTAAGATCAGCGCCCACATCTTCCATGATTACAAGTTTAGTTCGCCGTTTTGAGGAACTGGGTTCAGTTGCCGACCGTCCAGGAAGAGGTGCTCATCGAAATATTCGTACTGTAGACAACGTGGAAGCTGTACAGCAGAGTGTTGCAAATGATCCATATGTCTCAACTCGTCGCCGTTCCGGCCAATTGGGTATACCCAGAACAACATTACAGAGAATTTTAAAGTTGGATCTTAAGATGTATCCATACAAAGTTCAAATTGTGCAACAGCTTCTACCGCAAGACCCCCAACAACGACTACAATACGCTATTCGCTTTACACAATTAGCCACACAAAATGATTTTTTAAATAATCTTTTGATGACGGATGAAGCGCATTTCCATTTAAGTGGTTATGTGAATAAACAAAACTGTAGGTTGTGGGGCTCCGAAAATCCAAGGGCAATGCATCAGCATCAGTCACACCCAATCAGATGCACTGTTTGGTGCGGTGTTATGGCCACAAAAATCATCGGCCCATATTTCTTTGAGAATGAGGATGAAACGCCAGAAACAGTCTCCGGGGCTTCTTACAGAACAATGATCGACAACTTTTTGCGGACAATGGTGGAGCAACATCCTAATTTGTGGTTTCAACAAGATGGAGCCACTGCGCATACTGCTAGGCAAACTATGGACATGCTGCGTGAAATTTTTGGTGAACGCATAATTTCAAGAAATTCAGATTTCTCTTGGCCTCCTCGTTCACCAGATTTAACTGCGCCCGATTTTTTTTATGGGGATATTTAAAAGACAAAGTGTATGTTAACAAACCACAGACAATTGGACAGCTTAAGCAGAATATTCGAGACGAAATACGGCGCCTGCAACCAGAAACATTACGCCGTGTAATGCAAAATGCGCTAAAAAGAGCCAATGCCTGTATCGAGCAAAATGGTGGTCATTTGTCTGATGTCATATTTCACACATAGTCACGTTAAATTTCCATAAAATGTATTTAACATATAAAAATAAATCATTTAAAAAAAACCGTTATTACAAGAGTTACACGTGTTTAACATCACTAGGTCTCATTTGGGCCACCCTGTACATATGTTAAGGATTAAGGGAGTGATACGACGCAGGGCAGATTAAGGCTTCCAATCGTGCACCCTATCTTTAATCTCGGTTTTTACGGAACTAAAAATTTAAAATCCCACGTGATTCTAATATTTGCGGGACGCCCATACAGGCATTAATAAATTTAACGAAAGGGGAATATCACTATGAAATCACCATAACTAATTTTATATTTAAATTTTACTATTAGTATGAAATCAAATAAATTGCACTCTTAATTTATAGAAATCAAATACAGAAAAAAACAATCAACTATGATTTAAGCAAAAAAAAAAAAAAACCCGATTCTTAATCGAACTTTAAAGGCTTTACTTTTTTTTGTATATAGTAACCACCAATCATGTACACCGACTGGTATACTTGACGGTTTTAAAATCTCTTTCTCAATATATGTATTTACTGTATATATGTATGTATGTGTATATGTCATGTATATATGTATTTACTTGCCTTTTTATATTACGACTAGAGAACCTACATATAAATATACATAGATGCTTAAGAAATGTTATGACCGGTGGTCGTGGGTGTGGTTATAGTAAGATACGAATTTGGCGTTTTACAGTTTATTTGCACTTTAAGGCACACCGAACTGCGACGTACACGCACGTACTCCCGCCTTGGGTCTCGGTAGTCGACTAACTTCTAAGCGTCCCGTGCGCGCGCGCATTCTCTTACCCCGCACGTCTCGTAACACCCTAACGACCCTTAGGGCGACAAGAGCGTATCGGGTTACGCCTACATGCTATAATGTCATTTTTTATTTATTTATTTATTTATTTATAAGTACACTTACATAGACTACATTAACACATAAAAACTATATAAGAACATGAAGAGGATACATTATGAATGCGACTATATTTATAAGTGTAGACTACATGCACAGAAGAAAAGAAAAATAAAAATACGAGTAACACAGAAAGATATAAACTACTGTAATCAGAAAATTTTTATAACAGATAAAATAAAAAAAAAATCTATGGAACAATCTTCTCAAATAACATCTTTTTTTTTAATTTGTATATAGTTTCGTTAAATATGTCGAGATCTATTGATCTCGACATATAATTGTATAACTTTGTCATTCTGCATAGGGGTGCATTTTGACCTAAGTTTGTAGAATAATTTTGAACACGGAACAAGTTAAAATTAGATGCTCTGGGTAATCTAGTAGGAGCAGAAAATTCTATAGATGGTAAGATGCTAGGAGCTTCGAGAAGATTGTTAACAATTTTGTAAAAAAATACCAAGTCAAGCACGCGTCTTCGATCGATTAAACTATTCATATTAAAATACTGTAATTGATCGCTATAATTTAATAATTTTTTACCAAGACCACAGGAAAAGGTAATATGCCTTAAAAATCGTTTTTGTATGCTTTCCAAACGCTTTATATAAATATCATAGAATGGATTCCAGACTGTACTACAATATTCCAAGCCACTACGTACCAGTGCATTGTATAATAGTATTTTTGTAGATGGTGACTTGAAATCCCTAGAATTGCGTAATATGAAGCCTAAACATTTAAATGCCTTGGAGACAATGCTATCAATATGATTATTAAATCTTAATTTATCGTCCATGATGACACCCAGATCGCGAATATGAGAAACACTTTCCAGTGTGATATCATTAATAGTGTATGAAGGAGCAATTACATTTTTTTTCCTACTAAAATAAATTGAAAAACATTTGGCTATATTCAGAGACATGTCATTGGCAACACACCATTTATTAAGACTGTCCAAGTCATCCTGCAACAAAACGATATCAGCACAGCTATTAACAGATTTAAAAAATTTAAGATCGTCTGCGAAAAGATAGTAATTTGAATTCTTGAAACAGTTACCTATGTCGTTGATAAAAACATTAAAAAGTAGAGGACCCAAATGAGAACCTTGAGGCACC
This sequence comes from Automeris io, assembly GCA_036320925.1. Classification (NCBI taxonomy): domain Eukaryota; kingdom Metazoa; phylum Arthropoda; class Insecta; order Lepidoptera; family Saturniidae; genus Automeris; species Automeris io. Next base: position 5,493,042 of record JAUDJH010000018.1, read on the forward strand.
CCAGAGTAGATAGGAAACCAATCAGACGCATATCCATTAACAACTACACTAGATTCTCTATTAGAAAGATAGGATCTACACCAATCCAACATTGGTACAGAGATTCCATAAACTAAGAGCTTATCAAGAAGAATATTATGATTCACTTTGTCAAATGCTTTACTAAAATCTGTATAAATTGCACTCACTGAAGAATGTTGATCCAGTAGACAGGATACATCGTTAATAAATGAAACTAAGTTCGTATTTGTGGACCTAAGTTTCATAAAACCGTGTTGGTTTAAGGAGATAATATTTTTAAAATGCCAGGATAAAATAGGATGCAACAATTTTTCAAAGACTTTGGCAAATGTATTTAAAATAGAGATGGGACGATAGTTTGTTACTAAATCTTTCTCTTTGGTTTTGTGTAGAGGAATAATCAATGCTTTTTTCCAAACTTCGGGGAAGACCCCTGATATTAGAGACTTATTGAATATAAGACAAAGTGGATACGCTAGGGCCTCGGCAGTCTTTACAGCAAATATTGACGGAATCCCGTCTGAGCCAGCACCTTTAAAAGGGTCAAGTCTTTTTAAAATCTTTAATACTCTGCTACTTTTAAATTTAATAGACGTTAAGTAATTGTTATTGGTTGATTTATTAAAGCATAGAGATTGACCAGCTGTGTTGAGATAGGATTTTTTGGCGTAAACTGATGAAAAATTCTTCGCAAATAGGTTGCAAACGTCTTTACCATCAGAAGCTGAATTATGATTCAGAAACATACGAGCAGGAAAATGACTTGGTCTTTTCTTTTTATTTTTGATAAAAGACCAAAACAGCTTAGGATTAGAACGCAAATTACACTCTAGATGAGTAAGATATGCCTTGTAACAAGAGGAAATAAGAGCAGATGACCTTGCTTTAGCATATTCAAAAGATATTTGATCACGTGGATTATTGTTAAACTTACGCAGTTTTTGATGAAATTTGTACTTTTCACGCAATGCATACACAAGATCACTGGAAAACCATACAGGGTATTTTTTAGAACGACATGTTGCAGATTTTGGTACATGCTTACTAATAATTATACGCAAGTTTGCATAAAAAACTGATACCATATCATTAACTGTTAAAGTTTCTTTAAATTCATTCTGCCATTGTATTGATCTTAACTCCTTTAAGATTTCATCATAGTTTGCCTTATGAAAACAGAATCGTGTATTGTTGCTTACTGGGAGGTAGCAAGGACTGCCAATATTGAATAAAAATTGTATAGGTGGATGTAGGGGATCTATAATTGATAGAGGCATTCTACTTTCAAAAATGTTACTGATGTGTATGTTAGATAATAAAAGATCAAGTTGTTTTCCTTTATTGTTAGGTATGTGATTGTATTGTTTCAAGTCGTGTAATAATGCAAAATCAAGTAACATATTAGAATAAAGACTATTGTTAGATGAACCACCCATGGGTATGTCTTTACTAGAGAATTTCCATGAAATAGAAGCCAAATTGAAGTCTCCGACAAAAGCAATATGTTCTATGTTATTAAAACCTAGCACTCTATCAGCATTACTTAGGAATTCCTTCAGTATACACTTCTGGATAGGCGGTGGCAAATAAACAGTGCATAAATATAATAGTTCTTTTTTTGTATCACTAAAATTTACCTCCACTGCAACCCAGAGGTCTTCACATTGCGACTCAAATGATTGGAGACGATTGGAATTTAAGTGCTTAGCAATCGCAATGAGAACTCCTCCTCCGTTTTTCTTACTATGAAAACCGCTAGACTCTCTGTCACGCCTATACACGTTATAGCGATAATCAAAGAGCTCCGAGTCGAAGACGCTGCTATTTAACCAAGTTTCTGTTAATATAATAATGTCATGGTTGTTACATACAATATTGTTGAAAAATTCTACAGTTTTTGTTCTTAATCCTCTAACATTTTGATAGTAGAAATTTAACATTAGTTAAAATCAAAAAAATAAACTAAAAAAAAGCCGGCAAGACCAAAAAAAAAAAAAGAAACACAAAAATCGTATAGTTTACTACACTAGTGAGCTAAGGCACTCAATAGTTTTTATAATAATGTATTTAGAGTTTTCGGTTTTCCGCACAAAAACCTTTCCGTCACGCACCCAGACAAACTTGTAGTTTAATTCCTTGGCCTTGAGTCGTGTAGCAGCTTGAAGAAATTTAGCCTGTGGAGTCAAATGCTCAGTAATATACACAGGGCTTTTTTTTCCGATACCCAAGTGGCTGGAATTTAGCTTTTCTGAAGGATTGTTCTTATTGTGCTTAACAGCGGACGCCAAGAAGTTGTCTCGAAGTCTTTGGCTGCTAAATTTTACCAGAATAGAGCGTGGACGAGGGCTTTTATTATCCAGTTTCGCAATTCTGCCGCAATATTGAATATCAGTTTCAGCAATCGGGCACTTAATAACGTTGCTAAGCTGTAGGACAGTCTTGTAGATATTCTCGCTGCTATATTCAGGAAGGCACTGTATTTCGATATTTGTTTTACGAGATTGAACTTCCAGTTGTTGTAAACGATGCGTCAGGTCTAGCGTGTTAGAGCGTAAACACTCATTGTCTCTTTTTAGATGCTCTATAACCTGCCTCTGAGATTCACAAGTACTTTTTATTTTTTCAAATTCTCCGTTAAAGAATGAGAGAGACTCGTTTATAGTTGAAAGGCTATTATGGATTTCCTGTATATGAGAGCTGAATTTTCTATCAAGTTCTTCCCTGATAATCTCACGCACAATATCTGCTGAGAGCGAGATACTGCCTGATGTCATTCGAGGTTTAGCACGCAGCGTAACGTTATCGTAATTGTCTGTCGATGTAGACAGAGGTAAAAGCAATGAAGTTGAGGCAGCAGATGGGCGTACCGGAGTATTAGAATTGTCGCCACACCTGGGTACTTTGCAGAGACAAGAAGGGCACATCCACTTAGCCTTGAATTCTTCTGAAAGTTCACTGTATGTTTCAGAGTCTATGTTTACGCATAAAAGGTGATACTTTCCGTTACAACAACTGCATGATATACAAAACGAGCCCTCCAGTTCGTTTTTGCAGCCAGAACAATCAAGCGAGGACATATTAATATATCAGTGCTAAGCAGAAATCAGCCAAAGCGAGAACAAACAATGCAGCGAGGCGGTAGCAAAATAAATAAATAATTGTTATAAGCGCGTTCGTGTTAAATGTTCGACGAATGACCTAATGGAGCGTACCAAAAGAGCTCAAGCGCCGTGTGTAGCTTGTCGCTTACGCGTTCACTACGTGAGGATATAAATGCACTCACCAGTAAATAACTATTTAGAATTTCACTAAAAATACACTTTAAATAGACACTATGAATATTTATTTAGCATCAAGAATACCTTTAATCAAGTTACACTCACTACTAGCATGTTAAATTGCAGAAAATCAATTAAAAACATAAAAACAACAACGAAAATCTTTTCTCAGCTGTTACTCGTATAGAGGTTCGGACGATAATTCTTTCTTTAATTTTTTCTTTGAATTGTCTTTTGTTAATATGTCCCTTTTTGTGTAATGGCTTTCTCTTTACAGTCGAGCAATCGCGCTCGCGTACTGTCGTGTGCAAGCTCTTTTTTATATAGTCCCGCCAATCCCGCGGAATTTCGCGCCCTTAATCTCTGTCCACGGGACTGGAAAATGATGCGAGATTTTTTTTTTACACTGGCTCGACATAGGGACTACAGAGTACCTGATGGTATGTACAATGTAGTCCAAAAACGAAAGCGACTATCAAAAAGATCTTAGAATACCGAGATCTCGATATTGCGGGATTGGAATCCTTAGCGCAGACAGTACATAGCTTCATATTTAATAAAGTTAAGAAAAGGTATTACAATTCACTGTTTTTTTAATCGTATTTATAAGGTGCTTATTATAATTTTATTTAATTTTAGAATTATATTATTTTATTATTTAATATTAAGATATTATTATTACAAGACTCGATTTAAATTCAATCAATAACCAATACTAATTTCAACCAATTTATTCCGCTAAACGAATAGGTCCCTCGCTTTGTTTACTTCAGCCACGTAGAGCAAACTAGCTATAACATTTTAAATTTATAAACTTATGAATAATAATTGGCTTTCAAGTATGTAAATTATAAATACAGTATAACAGAATTCTGTAATATCCACGGTCGGAAACTTGTGTAAAACATCTTCAAAATTTGAGATTTTGTAAAATATTTTCAATTAAATTCTTTGTCTAAACCGATATCGGAACAAATTAAATTTATTTATTAAGTCTGATACTAAATTTAACGTTTAAGTTATTCTGGTATTGTTACATACAAAGTCCATTTGTAACAAGTCACAAAATAAAAGTGAAAATCCAATTTCATAAAGATTCCTCAACTGTTCCAGCCAACGATGTCCCAAGTCTGTTCTTACACGAATGTATTTATTTTTATTACAATTGCCTTTTCTTTTCAATTTTAATGTCGTTATTTAGAATTTCCACATTGTGTATCTTCATAGATGAAATACATGAAGAACCTTAAACAGATAAATGCTATAAAGATAGAGTGAGGGTAGTTCGAGGGTAAGAAACGTTTCTATGTTTGTAGGTATTGTAATAGTAGATCTTCGAGATAATTAATTAGGTAATATAATAAAAATCTGTAATATTAATGCACACTACAAGGTACGGTTAGTATTTTTGTAAACATGTCGTTTTATCATAAAAAAGCAATTGTGTATATTTAATCCATAAATTATTTGACTAATTAACTTAATATATTTGCACACCATGATTGTAATAAACAAAATTTAAGTAAAAATCACTTAGTATTTGTTTATAGTACGTTAAGCAACTTCAATGTCCTACCCCGTCTGACTGTGGAGTACTTCAAATGCTATGTGCTGTTTAAACACGATGCAGTATTTGTTGTTAGTAATGGTTTCCAGCGGAAGCTGTAGTATTTTCAATTTATATAAACAAACTACTTCCAATTTAGTTTTTACAAAAGCTACTATTATAGTTTAAAATATATTGCTTGTCTGGATATATAACTATTATATCCGTTATATTTTAAACTGTCGATAACAGGTATTATGTTAGTAAATATATTATAATATTCTATCATTTATTAAATAATTTACAATAAACAGTGAATTTACAATATATATTTTTTATGTTTAATAAGTTCACGAAGGTTGAGATATGAAAGACCCCAAGTAAAAATAGCACCGGTGCGAGCACAAAACGTGTGCTTTGCCGCGGGTGCTGTCTGTACTTAGAGGTACGAAATAGATAATGGATTAAGTGCGAGCTTTCTAACGTTATCTGCCGACAGTTAGCTTAAAAGGAGATACTGAGCGTGTTACTTTTATGGCAAAGGCTGTACAAGATATTACTTTATGTAATAAAAAAAAATTGATTTACGATAATACCTACATATGTATTATGTATTTTAGGTACAACTTTTAGTTGCTAATAAATTGCTTATAATTTACTGTTAATTTGCTTATTTTACTAAATTGATTTTTATTATTATTATTTACATAGAGAGGAGACTTTTATTTAATTTTGATAAAAAAGAAAATTATTATGTAGTTCATGGATTTTGTGTTGAGTTAAAAATATCCATATAAACAAATATACTAACTTCTATTTTATTAGCGATATAAAAAGTAAATTATAAACAAATACTTAATACAGTAATAAGCATATAAACGTAAATTATATTTCTTAAGCAAGTCTTAATTTATAGGTTCAACTTTAAGCGCTGGATATGTAATCTTAAAAAATCGGTCATTATAACCTTACAAGTATAGCTGTCCACATCACTCGGCCGGCATCCCCCAAACTATGTAGGAAGACCAAGCTTAGCGTAGTTTTGATATAATCAACATTATAATGTCGGTAACAGATTCGGCGTCCATAGATTACTTAATAAATATTTGTAACGGTATTTTAAAATATTAATATTAGGTACAGGATTCATCCAATTCGACAAGCTCTCAACTATACCAATCAGCAGTTATATGAAATTAACTCTGTATTAACGTGTTAAAGGAGAAGATAACGTTAATAGCAAACATAAAGAATTCAAAGACAGGAGGGAATTGATTTTGGTATTTTAGCAATTATAACCGCCTACTGTTGTTAGCTTACATTCTACTTTCGTCAGTTTCGCTGTAGTTATTTTACGAAGGCAGCATAAAAATGATATGGTATTATATAACGTGATGATTTATTTAAATTGGTAAATTGAAAAAGCTGCACTCGCCTCATCCAGTTTTGAGCGGACTTTGTGCAAAGGATCAACGGAAACAAGATAAACCGATGCGGCGCGGCGTAACGCATTCACTGTACCAAGCCGGACATTTCATGTGCCCGTTCGTTTTACATATGTCTAGGTCTATATGGAGCTCAGAAGCTTACATTATCTTTTGACTAGATAATAAATGCCTTAATACTACATTAGCTTCTACTAGCAACTCTGTCTGTCTATGTTTTAATATATAAAGCCTTCATTCCATATTTGTTCATTTCAACACTTATTTTTTTGTTTTTTATGTGAGAATCCATATTATTCTTCAATCGAAACAATTTCGTAGAGAGTCTTCTTTTAAATCGATATATTTTTTTTACTTTAAAAGTCAGTTTTAGTAATAAATAATAATTGTAATTACAATTTTACTTGACCACTCTAGTTTTAAATGTCAATACTATAAGTAGGTCAAGCGAAAACTTCGTTCCTACCCAATTAATTATAACAAAACAAACCCATCATTTTATGTTGAAAAATATTTAATTAGATCAATGCAAGCCCCCATAAAATCAGTTCTGTAGTTTGTGTTTAGTATTCAAGTTGCGATTTCTTAATAGAAATAAGCTTTGTTTAATAGTAACAGTCTTTCTGATCCAGGGGATGTTTAAATTCTTTGTGTTGTGTAAATTGAAAATTATTTTACATCTTATTGAAGCGATAAAAATAACTATAACGATTCATATATAGTTGATTCGGTATTTTGCTACTCATATATTTTCAGTTGTACTAGGAGGATTTCCTTCTTTTCTGATTTCTGGCAATGGCATTCTTTGTTTTAGCGGGTTTTCTTAACGTGTGCCAAGAAAATATGTGTGTTAGGTAATTTTCTAGTTCGTCTTATTTTTATACAAAGACAAAATACAACTATATTTGTTGCGCGGAGTGTTACCGTATGTTTTCTAATAATTTTCAAATTAAGCAACGATAAACAAAGATTCATATTTATTCACTGCATGTATTATATCATTATTTTAAATTTCTTTATTTGTTTTTATTGATCCTTAAAATACAAATACAAAAAACATTATGGAAAAGAATAAACAAATTAAGCTGATACTAAGTAGAGATTAGTCCCAGAACTTTGGTTGTATATATATATTGTTTTATTTCATGTTTAGCGTATATTTTGTAGATATACTTTTTTAGTTCAAATCAAATAAGCTAACGTCAAATATGTTATATTTGAAGCAATAACATTGTATAACGCAATCAAACAATTCAACTGAAACTATAATTGAGTATAAACATCATAAATGCATTATTTTTTTCTTAGAAAGCTTACAACAAAAATGTTATTAATTTCCAACAATATATCTCATTTTCAAACGAACTATTAAACAGTGACAAAAACAGACTGCCTCGCCAGTATTTATCTTTCACGAAGAGTTATAAAGGGCATAAATAAAGCAAAACCTATAAGACTTTAAAGCAGCAATGAAAAATACGAACCGTTTCGCGTGGGGTGGCTGGGCGGTCAGGCTGGGCGGCGGCGTGGAGGCTGAGCGGCAACAATGCGGACCTGGCGAGAGCACCGCTGCAAAAATAAAAAAAAATACTTGAACAACCGCTCCAATTATTGACGTGAGCATGAGATGAGGATCTAGAAGTACACGCATAGATGCCTGTTCTGGGAAATGTATGTACGTTATCTGTTTTATATGCGCTCATTTCATACTCCTACAAGTATATAGTATAGGCTATAGACATCAATTTACAATTGAATGACTATATACTATTTTTCAGCTTTTGCTATATAAAGCTCTTAATATTGGTTGGTATCTAGTTTTATACTTGTAACAAAATATTACCATAAGAATACCTTTTTCAAGAAACCTTATGAAGTTTCTTGAAAAGGTCTACTTTTACTTAGAATACCCATTACCAGAAATCTTGCGTAGGTTTTTAAGAAATAATAATATTTATTTAAAGTAACACAGTGTATAAAAATATCAAATATTCAAATCTCCCCGAGGAGCTTTCAGTGAAATGGTACGTTAATGGAAGGTAAGAATCAGAGAAATCAATTTCCGTCGGAAAAGCAAAAGCGGAGCATGATATTTTGGAATTTTCTATATTATTACACCTATACTAATAGGGCTTTTGTAAATGACAGCCATGTCAAAGGTACTATATTGTGTGTTTGATTATTTTTCCAAATATGCAAAAAACTAATTTCGATTAATTTATATTGTTTTATATTTCTTTTTATATATTGTTTGGTAGTTAGTATATGAATGATCAAACCATGTTACAAAGAATAGAAACTAACAATATATCAGGCTAATAAAACCAAAGTGATGCCCTTAAAATATTAGTTCCCACAAGTTGAATGCATACAAGTTGCAATGCTACAGTAAAATGAACAACCAAATCTGCCAATAAGGCAGGAAACGTAATGCTAGATCAATAAGACTATGAGTTTTTTTTTAAATAATATGACGCAAACTTAATTTCACAGAACATTTACTTAGGCCTCTTTCTTGTTTTAAGTTTTTAATATTATTAATATTTCGATACGCTACATCCCCTTCGGGGTAAGTAGAGATGCATTAGGGGTTATAATCACTTTGAGTTTATATGTCGTGCACAACGTGACCAATAGCGCAGCTGATCGCCGTTCTCAGGGCACTTGACATTTCTATGGGATGACATGCGGGTTTCTTCCCGTGTTTTCCTTCACCAGTGAGTATGTGGTGCCTAAATCCGTACATAATCTGGAAAAAGGTCCGGGACTCGCAGCTATGACCATTATTCCTGTTGCCGTTGTTTAAGTTTTTAATATATGAAAACTATATATTTGCAAGGTAAAATGTCTATTTAATATAAGGTTTTAATTTTAAATGAAAATTATAACTTTAGCAAGAAATTAAACATGCATAAACAGGAAATTAAAGCATATTTGCTTTCCAACAAACAAAATAAACACAGTTATACATACATGCATATATGAACAGAGGACTTGGTTAAAAATTACACGTATTTTGTTTCAATACTCACGAGCTCACTTAGTATAACAACGATTGCTATATTTTAAATGTATGAGCGTGCTTTTCACATTATTTAAGCTTAACAAATACGTTTATATTTACTTTTTGTGTGAAAAACGAGAAGAGGCAAAAATGTGAGTAGGAGTCCATTGGAAATTATGAGGACGTGTCAAGAACCTACTCGTGTGATGAGGGAGGTGGGTGGAAATACAATCGCCTCGCTGTATGTAACTGTTCAAATAATTTCACATATTTTTTAAAACTCTGATGTAGGAGGGCTACTTGAAATTTTACGCAAGAAGAACGTCATATTTTAAAAATTCTAATAATCTTATTGATATTTTGTAAGTAAAATGTCATATTTCGAAATAATTAAACTAAATTGAACAGGAATGTAAATAAACAGAGATTCGTTAAATAATACTTAGTAATTGCTTCAAGAGATGACACTTCCAAAACAATTTATTGTAGATTTTAAAATATAAAACCAGTCATCTTTATCAGCCAATGTCTTTGATTAAATACAATATTATTACGTTTTTGGGACGGAATGAAATACTAAGTTTTACTGTAATATAAAACAGTAATATATTGGTATGTACCTCTTAGTTTTTTCATATTACGTACGGATTTATGGCCGAAATTAATAACCTATCCTATCCCCTATCTTAGATTTGTTACTATGGCAACTATAGTACATTTCTTTTCGTATACGCAGATTTGAAAGGGAGAGGTGTAGCTATCGATCTACGAATTAAAGGTAGATAGGTTATTAATTCTGGCAGTTAAGCACCACATGTTCACCGATGAAGGAAAATATCGTGAGGACACTTGCATGACAACTAATAGAAATGTCATATATAGGTGCCCTGAGAATGATCAGCTGCGCTACTGATCACGTTGTTTATGGTATATAAGCGCTATGTAGATACAGCCACTAATATATCTCTGCTTACCCTGTAAGGGATATAGACAGAATAAAACCAAATAAGTCAATGAATCCAGAACATAGAGAATACTTCCATCACTAATTTTATTACGCAAACAATCCCGAAACGTAGCTTTTCGATCGCAACATCGTACGTATATGTATATCTTCGGAACCGTACTTATCCCGGAGCAATACTCTTATTTTGCAAAATATTTGCTGAATATACGCCTCCATCTTCGAGCTAAGTCAAATTTTCGTCCATTATTTGCAATTTCACGCCGAACCCAATGATGCGGCACAAAACCTTGTCATATCCGCGTTATTTGTAGATATGTTATTATTTAGCGTGGGCTGAAATCCCGACCCAACTTTTTCTTATGTACATATTCCAGCTTAAAGATTTTCTTCATTGAAGATTATTACTTTTAAGTTAGAAAAGCATAATCTATTTTGAATATTTTATTAATCTATGCCAATCTCCTATCGTTGCCTTGCTACAGTCTTTTATAGCAGAATTGTTTCCATCATACTTTAATTTCTAGTATCAAGTTGCTGAGTATGGTGTAAAAACAATAATACTATATAAAAATATATTATATCTCTTTTATTCAAAATCGTAAATCATACGCCTACTGAACTACGCATAAAAAATGTGTATCTACTTTTGTCTATTGAGGTAGATACTGCCTTATCAGCTGTACTAATACGGGGCCCCGGGCTACAGTAGCCTCTAACGTACGTAAGCAAACATTTGAAAAATATCATCCACAAACACATTTCAACTCTTTGGTCATATGAGGACTTCTACGGAACAGGAACAGCTATCAGACATGTCACTGTTGCCTATAGAGGCAAAAGATTTTATAAAACTGAAATCGCCTTTAGCTGTACTAGATTTTATGATAGGCTTACCGAAAAAAAGTCATGAGAAGTGTATGTTTTATATGAATTGTTTAGCTTAGTGGAATTAGTAACTTATTATCAATATTTATTAAAATTATTTTAATTCAATGCGAATGATTTTGTTTCATTTGTGAAAATTTTTACCTTTCTTTTCGACCTCCAACAAATTTTGATATAGTGCCGACTAAGGCATGCCTCGCCACTGATTTTGTCTTTCAATTATTCGTTCCAAATTCCAGACTAATCACTGAATTCTGTTATGGATTATTTTTCTCGTAAATAATAATGTGGCAATTAGCCTTGGCGAATATGATTTTAAATTTTTTTAATAGTGTGAGATATATGATTCTTTAAACATATGTATATCGTTAATTACAATATTTGCATATATGTTTTTACTTATCCTTTGTGTGCTTTAACGGAACCGAATGGTTCGCGTTAAAAGTATTTCTTGACCTAGTTTTATCCCCCTTTCACTCTCTCTCTCTTACGAGTATTAAGGCGCCTTTTTAATATTTATTCGTTTTTATTTAAGTATAAGAATTTATAAACTTTGATTAGTTTATTTACTTACGTTATACCTAGCTTTAACTGACTCTATTATTCTGGTCTATATAGTCTGGACAGCTACAGTAGAATATATAAAACCCATTTGCACAACATATAGCAACTTCAAATTAGGTTATTAAAAATATAGTTACCAAAAAATTAAAATACAAAGATAATTATCCCAATTTATTTTATAAATTGTAATTTAATGCCTATGCAAAATTTAGTAGAACTATCAGTATTAAAAGGAAAGTACAATTTAGTAACTAATCTGACTAAAAACGGCTTATGAATTTACGTACACCGGAGTGCAAAACATCATTTCTGCTACCGAAATACGGCAATATAAATGGCACGAGGGTCCACCAATACATGTTGCCTAAATTGATTAATAGTTTGCTTCGCGACATACAGTTTGTACGCCTCCACACCCTTAAACCTTCTACTAAAATAAAAAAATATTTTTTGAAATTAGATCCTCACGAATATATATAACATGGTTATATGATTGATTTAAGCTAATCATAGTAATTTCATTGAGTAGTCTATGCTTGTAAAATGGTTTGCTCCAAATTCACTGATTACCTATAAGCCTTACCATAAACTTGTACCTGTGAAGCGTTTATTACAATAAATAAATGGATACGCGTCTTAGCAGAAATAGATATAACAAATTCTTATATTAGGTCCTTACATATGAAATTGGCGTTTTTCGTACTGGCCACTTTAATCACAAATTTCTCCTCTTTGGTAAGGAATTTCAAATTCAAATTTGTACAGCTATAGACTCATGTATTTGTGCTTCGATGATCGTCATTCATTTGTTTTTTTCTTCTGTTTTTTTCTGTTTGCGTCACTCATTTTACAAAATGGAAAACTTAAAATATCGCATTATTTACGAGTACGAGTTCCGCCGTGGCACTAGTGCTGCGGAAACAACTCGAAGGGTGAATGATGTGTATGGCGGTCGTGTTGCAAAAGAAAACACAGTTCGTTTTTGGTTCCAACGTTTTCGTTCTGGAAATTTCGACCTGCAGAACAAGCCCCGTGGACGGCCTGAGACTCAAGTTGATAATGAAGAGTTGAAGGCTATTGTGGAAGCGGATCCATCGCAAACCACGTCCGAGTTAGCTGCAGGCTGCGATGTTAGTGATAAAACTGTTTTAATTCACTTGAAGCAAATTGGGAAGATTAAAAAGCTTGAAAGGTGGGTACCTCACGAATTGACTGAAGCAAACCGGCAAACGCGCGTCGACTGCTGCGTTACATTACTAAACCGGCACAATACTGAAGGTATTTTAAACCGAATCATTACCTGTGATGAAAAATGGGTTCATTACGATAATCGGAAGCGCTCAGCGCAATGGTTGGATCCTGGCCAGCCAGCCAAATCCTGCCCCAAGCAAAAATTAACCCCAAAAAAGTTACTTGTAAGCGTTTGGTGGACTAGTGCCGGTATTGTTCATTACAGTTTTCTCAAATCTGGCCAGACTATTACGGCTGATGTCTATTGTCAGCAATTGCAAACCATGATGGAAAAGCTAGCGGCTAAACAACCTAGGCTGGTCAATCGCTCCACGCCACTGCTGCTTCACGACAACGCTAGACCACACACTGCACAACAGATGGCTACTAAATTAGAAGAGCTTCAATTGGAAAGTCTAAGACATCCTCCGTACTCCCCGGACCTTGCTCCAACAGATTACCATTTTTTTCGAAATTTGGATAACTTCTTGCAAGGGAAAAAATTCAACTCCGATGGGGCAGTCCAAATCGCCTTCAAAGATTTTATTGATTCCCGTCCGACTGGTTTTTTTAGTAAAGGGATCAATGAACTACCTATGAGATGGCAAAAGTGCATAGAAAATAATGGTTCATACTTTGATTAATTAAATATATTATATTAAAAAATATTCGACTTTTTGTTCCTCCCATACAAAACGCCAATTTCATATGTAAGGACCTAATATTACGCGTAATAAATGCAAGCAGAGCTACGTGCAACAGCTAGTTTATAATATAAAATTAAACTTACACTGACCTGATTTTTATATGTAGGAAATATGGTTTTTTTTCTAATATATTTACATAGACGTAAAAACTAAGATGTAATGTGCTGTTTCCTAAATCAGAAAGAGTGTAAAATCGACATGTGACACCATTAACAAGTTAAAAGGGCGCACTTAAGGCGCGTATCCGTGTCACAGAGGCTGAATTCAGGGAACAATGCGGCGCGACTTGCGAGGCATTCGTCGCGCGACATGTTCTCAAGTGGCGCGTTTTAACCATTCGTTATGAATGTATGCATTCACTCGGGAAATGTTATTGTTTCCGTCTACTTATTGCAATATTTTCGTACATATAATGATATTTTAATAACAATTACATTTTGCCACAAACTCGTGGTAGGGTTTGACTGACGTAATGGGATTGTTTATTGATTATTTTTTATTTGTGTTTAATGTAAACTATATGGGAAAGCGTAATAAAATTAAACAAAACGTAAAAAAACAGATATGTACGAATAATATACAAGTATTTTTATATATTATATTATACATACATACGAATAATAGAATATACATATAAGGCAATTTGTTTCATAGTATCACTACGCAGAGATCTATTTAAATAATCTTTTTACATTAGAATAATCGAAAAATGTGCTGATTAATCCAAAAACCGTTTGTATTATTAGGATGCCCAAAAATATCGCATTTATTAAAACATTCATAATAAAACTTGCATAATCCAGCAAAATTTCGAAAAGATTTAAACTTTATAAGTTCATTATAATACGTTACCAATAAAACTAATTATGAAATATTCTTCTTAAAGCAAGACTTTTTAATTTTTCGTTTATTTTTGTCAGCACTAATAGTAAACACGAATTAATAAGTTTTAATATGATATGGAAAAAAGATTTTATACCATTTATACCTTCCTGATCCTTTATTCTCCGAGATTTATAAATCACAGACATGAAGAATGATCCTTATGGCTAAGTGATCTCAATTTAGTTAAATTACAATGAAGGTTGGTTGCAATCCATATTTGTAAATTTTTCGAGATCTCTCCTGAACAATATTCAATCAAAGCATGATTGGTAAAAACAAATGTAGGCATACTATATAATAAATGCATATATAAAATAAGCAAAAGAAATACTCTTTTATATATGCATATATATTGTACTGTGATTCAATGGAATACAAAAAAATCGAATACAAAAGTATATTAATAGACTCACTATCGAGTAATAACCTATTGCTAAGGAGGTTCCTAATAATATACCAAATCTATGAGGTTGTGTGAAAATATATAACGTCCAAACAATACCCTAATCCCGTTCCCACACTGTAGATATGGAGCTACCTCAATTTCAGCAACAAGATCCTTCGTAATGTGTTGTGAATGGTGCGCCTTGATAAGGAAAAACGGGTAAATAAGGAATCCTGAGAGGCGAACGCGGCCGGAAAGGTTCCAGCGTTGCGCAGCCGGGGCCGCATCCGCCGGAAATACTACAGTCAGGCCGGTCGTCAGCCGCCGGCTAGTATTTTTCAAAATCCACAGTCACTATGAAATTTTATTAAACAATAGAGAATGTTTGAAAACTTTATTCAGACAAGTTTCCATGCACTTCATATATGAACGTTATTAATATTGTCACAATTTTTCTCACATTACGTTCAAAGTCTTTTATTATTATAATCATAAGTGCTGTTATACAAATTCAAAAATTATAATGTAAGATAAAATCTAATATTAATTATTGTAGGTAGGTAGGTAGGTAGGTAGGTTATATATATGATTTATTATAAATTTAGAAAATAATGAAAGTTTACTAGTCTTTGGGTTGCTCATTGAATTTTCATAAAATATTTTATGTACAGTTTAGTGAATTTATTACAATATATCAATACAAACAAACAAATAATGTAAAGGAATTGTACGATAAAAAATCGTAGTGCATTAATGACTCTGCGCATTAAAATTTGATATTAACATACATACACATATTTGACATATTATTTTCAAGAATAGCGAGCGCTCTTATAACAATTTAGATTTCCCCCTGACGATGTCAAAGGAGATCACTCAGGGAGAAAAAGAAAAAACGGACTAAGGATAAAAATAAAAAATGCACAGAAACACGGAGGTCGGAGTTTTTCCTGTCACCGGTCACAAACAATGCCTCCATTGTAGTGGAGCTGCAGCGTACCCCGCGAGGCGCGCGGTTCGCCCCAGGAAACGAGCGTCTTTTGTTTCCATCACCGCGCCCGCCCTGCGGAAACGAGAGCTCTGAACCCTCGGTCATCTGTTTACATCGCGTCAACTAGAATAATATACATATCTAAATCAGATTATTTCGTTAATGGCGTAATACAAAAACGTATGTTGAAAAATACTTTTTTCCGTTTTTATAAGAGCACGTCAACACTAGAGTTCGCAGATAAATTTGCATTTATTTATCAATAACGCTAGTACAACAGTGTAAATGTATGCAATTGACGTAACGTGTCAACATTATACTCCGAAAGCTTATACCAATTGCGTACATTTAGCAGTTTCTACTAGCGTTATCGTTTATCAAATGTTACTTTGTCTAGGACCCCAGGACCGTATTTTTATGAAATACTCATTCGTCAGCTTTTCTTATCTCTTAAAAGCATAAACTAAGAAATAATTACAAAATGTTTCCTACAGATACTAATTAAATACACATAAAATTTAAATTTGATGATTTTGTATGGATTGCAGTTTGATAGGGATGGAAGGGCAAAGGCACTAAATATAACAAAGTTAGATACTCAAATTTTAAATCAGTTTAAGATATAAAAAATAAAATATATTTTTCATACTAACAGCTACTTTATACAAATACGTCTATAACTTAGAGGCGTGCTTTGAAATTCAATTAAATTAGATATAGTTAAAATATATTCATAAACTCAATATTTACTTACAATTATAGTCTATGTAAACAGTCAAAGATATGTAGTTTACATAAGGCATGTTACATGTATGCTAGTAAATGAGGAAAATATCGGATTTATATACTAGGAAATACGTTTTATATAAGCAATTTGCAAATAAATTTGAAAAGGTTTTTCTCATTTTGTATTTACATCGATCACTAGTCTGCATATCGAGGATTCGAGACATAGGACCAACCACATACATCAGTTATTGCTATGCGTGCCGCAGTCTGCTCTCGTGAATAAATCAATACGTTACGTAAATATAATATTTGCTTTATTTGATTTTATTCTAATAAAAATTCAAAGATCGTTCTTTACATCTATGTGCTTTTTTGCACACCTAAACCTAAAACTTATGCTTTGGATATAGTATCACAACTCTGCGTAATTTCCTCAAGTTTTCAGGGACAACGGTCACGATTGATTTCAAAATTGAATCGAACCGGTAAGAGACGTGAAGTAAAAATAAAATTAATCATCGTAGAAGCATAAGAATAATTAATTTCTAATCTATTAAAAGTGACCAAGCTAAAAATGGCCCCAATCATATAACCCAAAAAATGCAAAGTTGATTCATATGAACTTCTCTAACTTTATCTTATTGTTTTTGTAAACAGGTAATAATATTCCTGTATTTCTTCAAATAAAGCCCAAAAGTAGGATTTGATAATCAGATTCTTTTTTTTTTAACCTGGAGAAAGTTCTGCATAGAACCATCAGGGCCGGTGTGAGAGCAGCGAATCCGTGTGTCAGACACCTACTGATAAAAACCCCTGGAGCGTCCCTCTAAATGCTCCACCCGGGCCTTGGGGCCTTATTGAGGCTACCTCCTTGGGAGGGATGAGAGTAAAAAGCCCGTCACACCAAAACCTCACACTCAGGCGGCGTGCCGGATATTACGCACCACCTCCCTCTCATCCTGGCAGCAAGTTCACTTAAGTCTACTGCCCGGCTATTGTCACTAGCAGATGTCGCGCTCGCTCTGGGCGAACACGTTCCTCGCGCCGAATGGCCTGAGAAGATGTTCGCTCTCTGTGCCTTTCAGCGGCCTTCTTCTGCTTCATCGCTATTTCGCAGACGGATGCCACCTCTTCCCTCGAATATCTAATATATGTTCTATATTATTTGTATTGTGTATACAAAAATAATATAAACAAACAAATATTTAGTATCAATACATCTGATAATATAGCACTCGTAAAATGTATTATAACAAAACAAATTAAGTAGAATTAACAACGCCGTGTATAAAATAGGATTGTTATATTTTACTACACCCCTGTAGTCTCTACATAAAGCTGAAATGTAACTATATTTTACTCAATTTCGTTAAACGTCCGTACGATGAATATGGCATTATTTTAACATCGTAAATTCCCGTTTTCCCGTACATTTCGCGTTTAAACTTTATTGAATTACTGGCCGCATGCACGATGCAGCTTCGGGATGTATTTACAAAATTGATGCTGCTAAACATGGTTACACTTAATACTTCATAGCAATAACTTTCAAAATATCTGCAAAGTTATAAAGATCATATAATAATTCGTTCTCTATTTATTCTCACAAATACAAACTCTTCATTGGTTACAAACAATTCCGTAAAATTAATTATACACAAGAACAAAAATGAAAGAACGCTAAATAATCTCAATGTGGAGTACGAGTAAATCCGGTGAACAAGGGAAAAATACACAGAAAAAGGTAACGACCCGACATTTGCACCGCGGACGAGAGGAAAACAAATGTCAAACATATTTTAGACAATTAAAACTCTAATGAGGGCACAGGGAGATGGGTAACAATGTTGTCTACAACAGGAGATATGATTTAGGAGATTTGTACAATAAAGCTGATAAAATTAAATTGAAATATAAATTATTTTTAATTACGCATTCCTGAGTTCTGTTTAGCACTTTAGAGTAGAAAATTTTAATTTAATAAGCAAGTCTTTAATTTCAAACAACTAAAATTGAATATTAGTCCATAGAAAATTACAAACTCGCATTGAAAAGGAAAATCTCCCTAGAAATAATGAAATACTCTTTTTACCTTTATCACGGAAACGTAAATACAATTAAATTATTCATAATGCCAAATTATAAGAAAGATTGGTGCGATATTATTCGTCTACCGTGCAAAGTAACAACATAAAACTATTAATGAATTGATAATCTACGAGTCCTATTGCACATATCTATATTTTTATTTATCTTGAAACGACACAGTGACCACACCATATCTGATGGTAAGCATGATGCAGTCCAAAAACGACAACGACTACCAACAGCAAAAATCATCGATAGCCACAGCGATCATGCCGGCCTGCAAAAATATTTCTTCACGCTTCGCTTAAAAGACCCGATATCATAGTACGATAGAAACACGCTCGCTGGAAGACCACTCCCCGCCCAACAACTCGGCAAAAGTAAGAGTTAGAGAACGTCTTAGTCCTAGCCAGAATATGAGTTATTTAAAAGCTGTGACTCCGCAGACCTGCACGCGTGGTTCTGCTATGGAAGGGAGACGGCGGAACAAGGTTAAATAGCTCTTCAGAAATTATCACTAGTTGAAGTTTTCAAACAGCTTTCGAAAATAAGATAATTAACGAAACAATAAAATATATTCTTTTACAAATTGCCATTGTCGAAATATTCAAAAATGATTTGCTCATAAAATTACTAATTTCTTTAAAAATAAATATTTACTCATGATATTATATATAAATCTTGTGATTTACTTATAAAGTCATAACACCCTACCATCAAAAGCAACTGTCGAGTGTGACTGAACAGAACAAACGAACAAATAATGGCCCTGTACTTTTTTACGCGAAGCAGCTGGCAGTATGTGACACTGCGGAGAAGATAATTTGTCAACAGTCTGGGACAAGTCAACACCGATCTACAATATCATAAGTATTGTTTGCCATTTTTGTAAATAATTTATACGAATATTATAGAACCTATTATACATATTTCTCTCTTAGAGGAAATCGTCTTTCTGTGTGTGTCACAAAAAAAAAATTAATTCGAATTAAATGCAATTAGCTAAGTACTAATCATATTTAACCTTTCAATAAATTTTAAATAATTATTGTATAAATTAAAAATATTTGAATTTATTTTGAATATCATATTTTAACGTTCGAAGGCAGTAAAATCCATCTCCTATACGTTTATTGTATAAAAACTTAATATTAAAACAATAATAAACTCGATAAATAGACATTAACCTAGCGAGCTAATATTACAAGGCGCAATCGATCACGAAACCTCACACGAATCTCTCTCTTCTACCGTCCACCGGGGCCGGTGCGCAAACGATACGTATAAACATTACGGCGTCCGCAAGAGTGGGCCGGCAGAGGGCACGCTACAAAATTAAATTAAAAATGCAATTAACTGAGAAGAAGCCGGAACATAATTAATGTAGGCTAGAAATTTGAAAAATGAACTCAACAATATACTCATGAACTTTCTTATATATTCATTATTAAGTTTTGGTTAAACACTTAATAATTTTGATAAAACGATGTAATTTGAAGACTCTCTATAAACTCTGTTTAATTGTGCATAAAATAATTCAACATGTTTCGTAGTTGGACCAATTAATATCCCATTAATTTCGAACAAAAAGTCAGTGAAAACGTTCGCGCCGCTAAATTGTTTTCTCGTTCAGAAATATGAAACGCCGACTCCGCATGAAGAGGCAATTTGTCGGCAACGATCGCTCTACTCCTGTGTAATGTTATCGGGTTACGTGCAGAGTTCAGTTGCTTAATTAGTCATTTGTTCGCGTTAAATTGATCATTATAAATGTTAAATAACCACACATATTCATTCATATAATTTACTGAACAATATAAAGATATATTTAAAGTAGCATCGCCTTAATTAATTCAAAAATAGGTTACAGTATCTTACAGTACATTACAGTAACGTAATCTTAGATTTACCATAATACTATTAAATGGAAATAACACACATTTGGTGGACACATATGTAGCTCGTTGAGCGGATGGTCAGAGAAGCAGAAAAATTCTCAAGTGGAGACCACGTACTGGCAAACACATTGTTGGACATCCACATAAAAAGTATACAAGCGACCTATTCCAGAACGCAGGGTGACGCCCATAAAAACAATAGAGGAAGCCTATTCTAGCTGTGGGCATCCTATAACCGATATGATGTAAGTGATATTAACAATGCATACGAAATATTGAGGTAATATGTAACAAACACCAAATAAAAATGAATTTTATAAATTAATACTTTTTCATCAAAGTACTCTAATAAACTGCTGCATCTAATAAGCGCCATACCTCATCTTAATTACTTAAATATAAATTTCTTATTACCTGACTATCTTACAATATACATATATAGATTTAGTTAGGTATATATATTGACTATATACTTAACCAGTATATTCCGTCCTTTGGTTAGATTAACGAGATGCGCCGTAAAATTTTGGATGTTGAAAGCTTTATACTTACAATTCAATCAAAGTCTAATGGTTCTCGTGAGCCGAAAGATTTCTCAAATAAGTCAATATGAAGGATATTTGTTGACAAGTTGGTGGGTGTCTCAAATTGAATTGTACATTGAGGTACTTTCTTAATTTTTACTTGGTTCTTGGTTTTAATTAACCGATTTATTTTAAGCCTCTACTGATGCATAAACTATAATATAATAGTCATAAGTTCTTTTTTCTAGTTTAATAAAGCTTAATTTCATTCACTTCTGTTGAGATCAGTAATAGAGTGCTGAACAATAATTCATTAAAATAAAAAGTTATAGTGCACTATACTTAGGTAAACTCGCCCGATTTTGTTGTGAAGGTCTATGCCGGCCACCAACGTATTGCCCAGTTAAAAAAAAACTTAGGTACATAACATACCTATTAAAATAACTATAAATAAATAAGTAACAGTATACCATAAAAATCTAAATATTGAAAACTAATTTGGAAAGTCAAGTTTATATAATTACTTCCATTCATTAATTTTACCTTCATACTTAAATAGTATCTTTGTAAATATTAGAAAAAATGTTTTTAAATTTAATGATTATTATCATACATTATGAAAAATAAAAACAAATAACCTCTGACGCTAAAATGTCAAGAGAATACAAGACATCGTAGAAAATTATGAATGATGAAAACACTAATAAAATAATGACTCTCTGGGTATTTAAAGATGATTTATATGTCAGAGACAAGTATCCGGTACAAAATACATGTTTTTTTTAATTTTGTGAATGACTTACCAAGCACGACGAGAATGAAGACGGTCAACATAATCTCCAAAACTGAAAAAAAAATCATTCAACATCAATAAATATTAAACTACAAATCTAATACTATATGTACCATATAGTCTTGTTTATAAAATGTCAAACCATAAGCGTGGTATATTTAGTTTTTTTGTATGCAACAAATTCAACGACTTCGTTGCATATTAATTAAATAACATGTCAAACTGGAATGTAAAACGGATATCAAACGTGTATAGATAGTAAATTTATAGATTTATGGATAAACATTCTGTACATGTAGGGTTCTGGATAACATTAAAATATAAGACTTTTTATATGTATATCTAAAATGACTTGATCAAGTATAAAGTTTGAAATTAAGAAACTTTATAAAACCTTTTTGTTAGTTAAATATAAATATTCTTATTCAATAATAATAGAGTCACGCTAAATATCAGTCATGATAGAAGTGGATTGGAAAGTGAAGATAACCGAAATGGTTGCTCGAGTGCCCATATCGACAGTTCGAGTATAGCAATGTATAAATTTACTCTAAACTTTTTTTATTTTATATTGTGTTGAAAAAAAACGTGAAAACCACTGGTATTAGACATTTAAGACCACAATAAAAAAAAAACTTATAAGAAATAAGCGCTTAATAAGACTCATTTTTGATAGTGATACTATAATAAAATCATAGATTTTTTTATTAATTAAATGATCATCCACATACAAAATATTTTTATATGATCTTAGCATTGAACGAATAAATTATATATAGCTGAATTCATTTTTTTACGTTGATTTTAGACCTTCGTAAATTCAGGCATTATGCAGCATATTAGAAAAGTTTCTCATAAAATATTTAACTGAATGACTAAGGATTCAGTTTAAGTAACATTTTTTTAATTTAGAAGGTTTTTCAATGCTAATGAATCGCTTTGTATGCAATTAATGATTTATTAGAGTTTAAAAGGTTTTTTTTTTTTTTTTAATTTTTAAATTTTTCTGAAACTGACCGTTATAGACGTAAATTATTATTATTTATTTCGTTTTTTTTAAAAGTGTGGGAAGTATTATATTCCGATATAGCCTATACCTAAAAATACCTACTATTACAGTTAGAAGCAAACAAAATACTAATCACATATTAAACCATATAAATATTTCGTTATTCCTAACGTTATGATTCGTCGAAAAGAGTATCAAAGCAAAATGAAGCTTCTAAGGGACGCGTCACTATGGCTACCTCAGAATACCATTTTACATGCTTTATACATTGGGCTTTCAATCCGGGTATCTCAGGTATCTTTCATTTCAAAATATATAAGCCTCTCTAATATCTATAGGTCCCGCTTTATTTAATAAACAATTTTACTTTGTAAATAACATCTTGTACAACTTTTTTGGTACTTGACATATCTGAACAAAGAGTAAAAATACATATTAAAACAATTATTTGTTCCGTGTACGTAATTAAGTTAACCATATTTTTTTACTATCTAAATAAGTAAAACGACGGTTTTAGTTTGCGTTCTTCGGTTCACAAGCAATTTATTTATAAGGATAGGATTTTTTTTCTAAATAAAATCTTAAATAGTTGCTGTTGCATATAATGGAAAGTAACAATAATAAATAATAATAGATTTCATTTATTTACATCTCTTATTTCACTGTCAGCAGAACAAGAATACGGCCCAAATATTTTATGGCAATACATCGTGATCCTACTGTAATTCCTTTACAGTAATTATCACACCTAACTAATTGTATTACCTAGTGTGAATCGACCCGTGCACTTTATTGTTAAATTGCTTCTGTGTATATTAATTCGGTTGTAAATGATTGTGAAGATTCTGTTCTACCACAATCATTCACACATTTATCACCTCAAAATTGGTTTTGATAGGCTGAATATCATACATTCTTTGTGTAAATAAAAGCTATTATTAAATTATCTCTTTCCTATATCACTAAAAATAAGAAAGTTTTTTTTTATAGTATGCTCAAAGTAAATTCTAATCTATAGTTAATATAATATTGTGTGACTAACATCGTATGCCACTTCTTATTAAAAATCTTTTTCTAAAATAGTAGCTACTTATCTTTTATTAATATATCTTAGTTTATTTAGTTATAATTTTGTAGATCAATGGATTAATTTCGGAATTATGCAGACATTATTTTTTATATAATTGTGTGAGGCACATTATCTACATTAAAAACTTTATTAAGTTTATTTTGCGACTCACCAGAGTTAAAAAACTTCCACTTAAATATTCGAATAAAGATATTTCAGTTTCTCACAGATAAAGCACATTAAAATAAGTTCTCTAAAGTTTATGCGGATTCAGAGTCATTGAATGTGGAAGTCATAAGTCGCGCTGAAACAATGCAGCGCTGAGATGAATCAGTCGACGTGGGAGCGCGTCGGGCGGCTGCGAGCATCGGTCGCGACTGAGCCGAGACCAGCCGTCCGCCCGCGCTCTTCCATCTATTTTATATAAACGCCTTTATATACCGATTTATATATTTACCCGCACTCATACATATTTAAGTTTTTTCCCATTTCACGTCGTTTATTCCCGTATGTAAGTCCGGACAGTGTAGGTGCGTTGCGTATGTGTGCGATGCCGCCGCTGAACGGTACGAACGTCCCTGCGTTTCTATTTACGCGTTTTTAGAAAGGGTAAGGCTTTTACCTCTCCTCTTTACTATTTCGCTCTGTAGTTGAGCGCAATGCTAACAACAAAATATTCGCTTCGATTTATGAGTTTCATTTATTTGAGATATATTTTTTCCGATGAAACATACTATCAATTTCCGCCTGTATGACGTTCTTCTGGTAACATTCGATATTTCACGCTATTTACATGAAAGCGTTTCTCATGTAACCAGTATGATATTGCAATAAATTTGGCAAATGTAGGTGTACCTAATAGGTTCGAATTACATATGAAATACTGCGGGATGTTCTCTGCCAAAAGCTTTTACGCTTTATTGATACTTAAATATTGCTACTGTATCACCAAGAGAACAAAATATATAGTTTTTTATGCTATAATTCTATTTTATTGTTAAGTACAGATATAAAAAATTTGCTTCTACCTAGTTGTTTTATCTACGTAAATTGCCTACATACGTTAGCATTAAATTACAGCTTTTTATAAAATCTCAACAAAAAAAACTACGTAGAGTAAAATAATAAACAAATCTATCATATATATTTATTATTCGTACTTTATTTCATATTATTACCAAATTAAAAAAAATGTTTAAAAAGACCTAAACCTTTTTAAATATAACAGTAATATATTCTTTGTATATGTATATAACAAACTATTTATATATTTTAAAACTGATTAAGATGATACGTTAAATAATATTTTGTAAATATAGTATCAGCTTATGTATATTACAGTTGGCAACATTTCAAGTGTAGGACATTTGTGGTAAAACGCAACGTGATATGCGCTTGCAGGCCAGCATACACGCAAAAAATCAGAGCTCCAGCCAAATCATCAATCACTACTAACTATTCCTACCTACTACCAGAGTCACTAGGTTCATCTATAAAAAGATAATCTATAAAGAGATGTTGCTTGTTTGTATTTAGGATCTAATTTTCTAAGGAATCCAACCGTTTTCAAAAGCATTTTTACTCATATTACGCGTTAACCATATTATTCATAATATATTAACCTTTTTCCACGCCAAATGGGAATTGAGATAGAGACACGAGAGGGAAGTCATGGACTGTACCCAGTATTTTATAAATACTGTACATTTATAATATTTATAAAGTGTATGTTTTTGTGTAGGTATAGCAATAAATTATATGAAATGGCATCAGTGCAGCACATAACTATACTAAAATCTATGTCTATAGCATAAGCCACTTTGATTGTCTCTGAATATTAAAAAGTTTTAATTTAATAAAACCATTTGGAGTTCAAATATAGATTTGTGTAATATTTACATATATTATCAAATTATCCAACAAGAAACAAAACTGAGATCAGTTAAGCAAAAAAAAAATCAATCTACTTTTATAGTAGTATTAAAATAGTAAACTACAAACCATACATACTCAATATTAATAAACATTTTCGTTTTATTTATACAAGACAAAAAAGTTGTTGACAATCATCTAAACTAAAACGTATACAAATTTCCATTAACGCTAAACATGTAATATGCCAATGAAAGAAGTTGATTTTCATCGCTACTACACGAGATTCATGCAAAACGACCGCTTAGAATTAATTACCTGAGCCTCTTTAGAGGTTGGTTCATGAAGCCCGTTTGCACAGATAAATGCTATCATTTATTTCATCATAAGACCCTAAAATCGTAATTGTCGTAACAATTTAATTAATGACGTCTGTGTTTGTTAAATAATGACAATAGAGTTTATTGTTGACTCACGAGGTACTAAGATTTATACCAATACTATGAAGCATTATTATGTATGCTGTACCAACACAATAATCGAAATCGTAAACTTTTTGAAATATATTTTACAATAATAATTATTTCTGGACTGTGAGAAAAGTCGTTTTTTTATTATATTGCGTTCTCTAAAAAAACCTATAAATTTGTAAGCTACATTTCATCGTACATACTCAATAGAACCCTGTTTTACGAAGGCCGCGGAAAACTTCGATAATTGTAGACGATTACGATAAAATCATATTTTCCAATTTAGATAAATTCAAACTCAACTATATACATAAGTTATTCGGAAAAGAACAAAGTACTGTCCTCCGATGTATCTATATTTATAGAATAAGAATAGAAAAGTTTCGGCCACGTTAAATTAAGGACACAAAGCTTAAATCAAATATTCATAGTAAAAGGCTTACACTCAGTTTCAGAAATACTCCTTAAATCCGTTTAAGAAGTGTTTCTTGAACTAGGCGTTAAAAAAATAAAGATATAATATTTACAAACCAAGGAAATTCTAAGTATAGATGTTATCTCACTGATTCTATGTAATAGATATTACTTATTTCGTGTGGAGGGTTATTATAAATCAGTTTAAATATATGTATTATTTTGAATATTATTTGAGGAAAATGTAACTATTAAAGCACTCGGCGCTTCCAAAATTTAAATACATGATTTACATATTTGTGCTACGCCGTAGTACTACGCCGTAGTGCTACTACATTCATTCCTACTACAACGAATCTATTCTAGGCTAATGGTTTAACGATTAAGGGTGGCTTGCACTAACGAATTAATCTAGTTTAAGCTTGTATAAAACGCTTATTAATTGAATTGGTTTGATTCCATCTTAATGATGATTTCAGTTTAAGAGTTGTTATAACTAGATTTTGATTTAGTGCAAGACAATAAGTACACATCAACGCTAAATAGCATTTTATATAACTCTAAACTAGATTTAATTTGTTAGTGCAAGCCGCCCTTAATTGTGTTGGCTAATAAATTTAATCTATTTTATCTTATTCCGGATGTTATTCAATAATATTAAAAAAAGTTACCTCTTATTAAAGTAAAATGTTATTATGGTTCCTTCTTGCATGTTTAACACTTTTACATAAAATTACATTTCAACAAAAGTTACAGGTTAAAATTAATTAATGTAGTAGGAAGTTAGCAAAGAAACTTAAAAGTTATTTTTCAATAAACACACTATATTTATAAATTGTGTCCTAATAATACACTTTTAATTATCAAATTATATTATCAATAGCATATTGTAAAAGCGAAAATAACGTAATCGTGTAAAACGTAATTCTAGTTACGGGTAATTATTTAAGTGGATTCAATAAAATACACTTATTACTGTGATATAAAATCCTTAAATTAAGTATACTCAAAATAAACATTCCATTCTCTTTCTTTCTTTTATTTTACACTACTTATTGGTATTGTTTTAATTGAATTTAAGGCCTGAAATATACATAACATAATATATACAATTAAATTAAAAAATACACGATTTGTAGTATATGAGTATTAACAATGTTGAAAATGTTGACACTGTGCAAAGCTTTGCATTGTTAACATTTTAATCCTTTTTAACCTTCACATAATTACAAATTAATAAAGGGCTATGGGCTTTATCTTTGTGATATAAGTCGGTCCTTTAAGCAAACGGCCATTCGGATTAAAACTGTAATGAAGTAAATAATTCGAATCTGCTCAAGTAGAAATTCTTTTCATTCAGATTTCTTTCAAAATATATCGAACGGACGACATTTTAAGGAAGAATTTTCATAATAGATTTATTTATGGGAAGCTGTATTACATAGAGACTACACACAGACATCAACACACATATATGATACACTTTATTGTAATGAAAAATTGACTAATATCAAGACAGTAAATAGACTTCTAGTTTACAAAAAAACATACTTTAATAAGGTATTGAACAACTAATATCTGTTTGCCCCTAAAAGGGATATAGTGTCACGATAAATGTGTTGTGCTTTCATGTAATTGGGGCATATCTATTTGAAAGCCTAATAAAATAAAAAAAAATATTATATTATCATTATCCTATACGGCGTGAGATAGCTGTTCATCTTGTTCACTTAAAAAAATTGTAATCATACTGAATGTATATTTCATATTAATATCTGGAAATCAATTTATCATAATGGCTGCGGGGCTATTAACTAAATTGTTTTAATTACAATATAATACGTATTAGAAAATTACACCAAAAATATCGATGTTTGTTGTATTTATGGAATATCGATTCGGTGGACCCGAATAATGACTCCTTACGACATTTCGACAGCGTCATAAGACAAAAATAAACAGCTGGCAGTGAATGACGTGTCGGTCAAGTGTCAATCATTTTAAATATTTTTATCCAATATGTTTTTCGTTATGTATGTCAATAGTCATTCAATTTCATTAAAAAAAAAAATTTAACTATCTGATAAAACGTGTTTTTACTCATCCTAATGTACGTAAGGTATAAATACAATTTAAAGAGCACATGTCTGTACATAGAAACATTATGTATCATTATAATTGGAAATAAGAAGAAATATATGCAACATATTTTATTGCACAAAACATGTGCTTATTTTCCAAGACTGGAAGCTTAAACTGCGGCACGCCATTACGGCTACAATTTCAAACAATAGTACTCTTTTGTTCTTTAAAACAGCTTGTAACTGTACTCTTTGTGGACTAAATTTTAATGTATAAGTCAAAATTACAATTTGGTGTAAATATTTTTACTATAGAAACTAAATATCGCATGTCACGTTGAAACATTTTTCCAGTACACGACGATCTATTACCATATTACATTTATCGCACTATATATCTCGCTATGAATATATGGTAAATAATAAAAAATCACAATGCACATACTCGAGGGCGAGCTAAATAAAGAAAGCTAAACAAAACTCCACTTCTTACCCGCCTACCTATTTTAATTCAGCTCTCTCACAGTTTTAATTAAACCCCAGACGGTTCAAGTGTATTTTTATAGAATCTGGCGTCTATGCTGTGCATAACTTATAAGTTTTCTATTGAAACTAATTAATGGCTTCGCAGTGTTTCAAGAAAACTTTTCCCAAATGATTTTTTACTAGGGAAAATATAAGACCTGCAAATTTATTACTCAAACTATTCACAAGTATATACATATAGTAAACAAGGATGTTTTCATACATAACGATAAATATAAAAATTATAATTTAATATAGAATTGTTTGTCAGATCCTGATTGTAGTTTTGTGTTTCCACAAAAAGTACTTTTTCGTAAACTTTATACCTATAAAGGCTATTAATGTAAATAATTCCACTTTGTGGAAGGCGAAGATGAATCCCCAACGATGGACTACGGCTGCCCAACAAATTGCAAATCACTCTTCTCTTAAGGGCTCTGAAGTCATAAGAACATATAAAAATAAGATCACTGGAAGCATACTCAGTCCTTAGTTCTGTTCTGTTCGCATTATGAATGTAGAAGTGAATCTTTTCGTGTCGATATAAGGAACGTCTACTACATCTACTACGTCTTCTACGAATGGTAACCAACATGGCATCTAATACTTTATGGTGAAACGGGGCTGAGAAAATATTTTTTTTACCTGATTCAACACAGTGACTACACCACGTCAGATGGTAAGCATGGTGCAGTCAAAAAAAACGACAATGACTATCAACAGTTAAGAAAAACCCATCGGTAGTTGCAGCGATCATGCCGGCCTGCACAAATATCTTGTCCCACTGCAATTAAAGCACCCTATATCATAGGACGATGGGAAGAAGACTAAATTAGAGAAATTAGAGAATGTAGCTCTTAAGAACTCTCTCAATTGGTCAACCGATAAAAGACTATGACGCAGGCGTCTTTACGTCGACGCTGGGTATTTTATATTTTAGCCTCCGTTAGAGTCATATCTAATATAACTACGAGCCTTAAGATTAATTGAGTCCAGAACGGCTAATTTGAATTTAGCAGACTCGTCCCGAAGGTGACAACAGTAGCCCACGCCCAACCGTAACTGTCGTTCATACAGACTCAGAAGTTGCCATGGTAGAAGTACTGTCTGACCTTAAAAAAGACACCTAATTTTTAAGCAGCTGTATAGACTCTAAACTCAACAGCCCAAAGTTCAAATCGAACTATTAGCACTATACCGAGGTGCTAAAGACTATCCATCAGTCACCCACAGGGAAAATTCCTGAAAGGTGGGAGTCAAGTAAAAGAGACTCAATTATGTGGAAAAAAGACACGCCTGTGTTTTGGTACCATTAAAACTTGCATTGCTCCAATCAAAAACAAATTCAAAAGCTGAATTCTTTTGCTTGATCACAGTCTCCTTCTGCTGACAGATCTCGACGCCATCCGTCCACGATATATAGAAATATCTATCAGTAGTAGTGCTATCATCTGCATATCCAAAGATAACCGGATTTAAGCAGATCATTGATGTGCCGCAGTTGATCGAGAGTAATGAGCCTTGAGGAACACCAGCATTAGTTACCAATAGATCCGACGAGCAGCCATCAACAACGACTCATATAGACTGTTTACTTAGAAAATCTCTATTCCAGAACCGCAGATTATGCGGTGGCCCATAAAACTGTATTACCAAGATATCCAAGTGTTATTTATATACAAAACATTAAAACCATAATCCTCAGATATATTATTTGCCTACATTTATAGAAGACTTGCCTAATTGTCGCTGAATGTAGAAAAAAACAAAAGGCTTTAGTAGCCGCCACATTTGTAAGATAAAACTGTCGAATATCCTAACCTCGTTAATCCGCGTCAAACGCCGAAAGATCATAAAGCGAATTTGCATAAAATTTAGTCCATTTGAAGAGAATTCGCGGCTACCAACGGGATTTTTTATGCGCGCACATTAAGGGACATTACCGACGGATGCCGCCCTCTCGCCCACGTTTACTGAAATAATATTTTTCAAGCTGTTGAGTTGCTTTTTATTTCGGGTTCCGTCAGCAAATGAGTTTCTAAGCGTAAATAAATCTCACTGCCCTCGAGTAAACTAAACTCCTATTGGAATCGTTTTTCTTTCATGTTCCAAATCGATTTCATTTAGCAGTAAATGAGTGTATGTATACAATAATTGTTGTACTTATATTTCAGAAAGAAAAATATTTTTGTAATATTTATTCATTTTCCTATTAGATATTATATAAAAAATTGATTTCAAATAGTATGAATATATGTATGTTAAAGCTATTTTGAAATTCAAAAATAGATTTCATCATAATATTATTTGCCTGAAAATTATAATTATTATTTGCCTAATTTGTACATAAAATTTTATAAATACGATATATTTTGAGTACTAAAAAACAATTGATTTCAAATTATTGTAATATAATATTAAATAATTAGTTTAACTGTACATATTTAATAAAAATTTAATCTCAGCCAAGCCGTTACATAAAATAGCCGATCTAAAAGGGTATTCGCTGGTATTGAGTAAAATGTCAATAGCAAATATATTTTCAGAATAAGAAATTGCGCAAATTTAAGGCACAGCAAAAGTACATATTGGGCATGACATCTGATTCCTTCGGTGGGTACACAGCGTCAAATCCACAAGTTATTCCCAATATCCCAATATCCGGCGCGACGCCGCCGACCCGACGCGATATACATATTCCAACAAATAGATGTATATCTATTACTGCTCTTATAAAATATACTGTTAAAGTCAAGGATCTACGAATTTGACAATGTTACGTGTCTTAGTTACGCATTTGCAACATTTTAGTTTAATAATAGCGAAAATTAAACGTAATATTTAAGAATTTGAAATAACATTAATAAATATTGGTAAAATCATTCAGTATTAAAATATTATTAACTATGATGTCATGTGTTGTAGTGGCCTAGTGGATAATGGAGCAGTTTTCATGCTCGGTAACGCGAATGTGGTGGCAGTGGGTATGGTTAAGGTTCGAATCCCGGCACGTAACTATATGTTTTTCTAGATTACGTACGGATTTCGGCATCATAAGCTTACGGGGTAAGTGAAAAATCGTGAGGAAACCCAAATGTCATCTAATAGATGTCATATCAGGGCACTTGCCCAAAGAATGGCGATCAGCTGCGCCACTGGTCACGTTAGACACATAAGCGCAAAGTGGATAAAACAACCCATGTACCTCTGCTCTCCCCGAAAGGAATATAGCGTAACGGTATATTATTATTATATAAGTTAATTCTTTTTTTGCGTAAATTATAAATTATAAAATCAAACGCTAATTAGTTTAGTATTTTCTTAATAAAAAAATACATATAAAAAACCCTATACATTTATATGATGTTTTGTATTAGCAAATTAGTTTGACCTTGTCTTCATCGTCTGCAATGTTACAATTAGACATATTTATGTACAAAATCGTGCAGTTTTTATATTAATTTTATGCCAAGTCTGTTTGATTTAATGACAGATTACATTGAATCTATTTACATTTAATTTTTAAATTTAAATTAAAGATTACATTTAATTTTGTAGCTAAAAATTTATCATCGACTGTCTTCTTTACTTTAATATTATGATGATGTATTCGTATTTGGAATTGTCAACACTAAATGAAGAAATGCCGTGAATACTAAATTATAGTTACCAACATTATATAAAATGACCTAAAGTATAAAAAGCCAATATAATAATAAGTGTCAATATTATATTACAAATCATCGTCAAAAGTTTTACATTTTAATGTTTATCACAACACAATTTCGTACTCCTCGAAGTCCTACATACGCGTATAAGTATCACCACCTTCGCACCAACACACGCTTACAAATCTTATTTGTGCTCGCTCCTACAAGGAATTCGTTTTGCTGTGCTATCGGCAGTTTTATCACCTGCGTATTATGTTTTACCTTACCATTATAAAACAACATATTTCAATACCACCCCGCAACGCCTTTAAGTGCTGAAAGCTTTGAAATTGACGATATGTAATTTCGCATGAGCTAGCATGTTTAATTATAAAACGTATTGTTGTTATTTTATGACATTACTAATTAGTAGTTTCATTAAATCCATATACATATATTATACTATATATAAATACTGGTCGATACATTTAGCAAAATTATGAAATACTTATAAATTATATAACTCAGTTAAAGCTAAGTATATAACTAAAACTCTTTAAATACCCTTCGATATACCAAAAACCTGAAGTAAAAATTCGAAATTTAGAAATAATTTTATAAATATTCAGTTTAATAAAACACGCATACCTACTGATAAAAAAAAATAAGGAAAGAAACTGTTATTATTTAGTCACAGCGGGATTTTTATCAAATCACACCGGATCAATGGCTAGAAATAAGAATGTATTCAGAACATAAATCCAATGTGACGCCGCCCAATTTATTAAGAGCTCTCATTGGTCGTAAGATGATTTTCAAAGATATGAAAATGTTAAAAATGTGAGGATCACACAAAATTGGTTCAAGAAACAGGTGAGCTAGTTGGAACCCCACCCGAGATTTCAATTTTGCAACGCTGAATAAATTTATTCTTATTTCGCCTCTTTTGTTGAAATTGGCTATATAAACCAATATCAAAATGGGTCTCTGAAGTGGCTCCATTCCCAAAATATGTCGCTCTTAAGCAAGATTAGAGTCCACTTTGACCTAAAAAGAAAATGTCGAGATAAAGGCGAACGATATCTTAATATGTAAGCAGAGAAAAGGATTGTGCGGGTCGTTACCCAAAAATATCATTAATATGTGTTAATGTTTGTAGCTATATTTCATATTAGTTGATACCTACTTCCGCACGAATTACATAATTAGAAAATTATACAAAATATTCAATATTTAAAAAAAAATCTTGATTTACACTTTCTACATACAAATATCATATTTTATTAAGCCCGCAAAATTCTGTCGTATTAGCAACCACACCCTACCCATTTAATTTTTTTTTACACTGGCTCGACAAAGTGATAACCTGTACACCTGATGGTAAGTACAGTGTAGTCCAAAAACGACAGCGGCTATCAAAGGATGAAGATCCATTAATATCTGTCGTCATGTCGCCCCACTCATACCACGGTTGAAAGTCTCTATAGTATATGAATAACTGGATATACACAAACTGATCCCGAAACGCGACAGGCCGATGTGAATTACTATGTACTTGTCTACTGTGGTCACGACGCAGTTCGAACAACCACCCTACCACTTAAAAAACAAAGATCATGGTCATTCTTAAATGTAGAATGCTACTTATGGCCAATATTCAAAAGGAAGCTGGTATAAAAAAAAACTATACGTTTAATATATCTAACCATAAATATGATAACCGTACTTATCGGAAGATGAATAACAAACACCATTAACAAAGCGTGAAATTTAAGCTATATCCTGGTTTAATTGCGCAATAAGCACTATAAACGCTTTCGGCAAGTTTTTGAGAGCGTATTGTTTGGAAACAGGCCAAGTGACCCCATCCGGCAGTGATTCCGCACATTCGCTACAACCAACGCAGACAGGCATTTTAATAGCAAAATACCAGCTATTATTACATTTTTTCGGAAAGTTCCCGACATTTCCATTACATTACTCATTGCCTCCTTATCTGAATAATTCAAGATGGCGGCCCTGAATGACAGCGAATGAATGATAAGGACAAAAACCATTTACTGGATTAGAACATAAATATTTTGTTTATTTATTAAAATGGTATCTATGTAACTGGAGAGAAAATCGTAATAGTTAACGTATCTATGCAAAAACTAAGAAATAGTCTCTTACTGGTATATATTACCTTTGACTTAGTCTGCATACAATTTTGTATTTTTCTAGGGAGTGCATAATATATTACCTATATATTGCTGTAGAAATGTATGTCTGTCTTTTCGTGTAAATCAAATCAAACTTATCAACTGCTATCATGTTGGTTTAGTATTTTCACTGTCGTTTTGTCTTCCTCAATTTTTTTCTTGGCGTTAATACTTTTTGAATAGTCCTATGATCAATGTGTGTCTGACTTTAACCGGGTAAAAACCCCAACGTAATTACATCTATACATTGTCGAATACTGTGGACTATATAATCAATTGTCCACAGCGCCATCTTGTCGCGCTTGTTGGACATTACCTCGGGGCATAGATGGGCAAAATGTAATCAGATTAATGAAAATGATTAACGATTACATTTTACGTTTTTTACCATTAATATGCCTGCATTTCGCTCATTTATGTTTTAAACACTACAGAATCCCAGATTGTATACACATTTATGATTTCTCAATATTTTAAATGAATTTAATCATGATTACAGAGCAAGAAAATTAAAATTACGACTACATTTTGTAATCGTTGATCATTAATCAGATTACATTTTGCCCATCTCTGCCTCGGGGGAGGCAAATAATGTTAAACAATACGAAAAGGACAAGGTATATCTTCCTTCCTTACATATCAATATGTTTAGTAACTATTGAGTGACTACTGACAGCAAATGCTGTGTAAATAATGTTGATAGTTATAGATATAGATTTATAAATTAGATATTTATTAACAATTACACACATTGACCTAATCCTAAATTAAGCTAGTGCTTATATCATGGATACTAGACAAAGATATACGATACTTATTTACATATGTATAAACAACCATGACTCGTGACAAACTCATCTGCTCATCACAGAAAAGTTTATAACTACCGGGACTCGAACCTAAGACCTTAGCATTGTAAGTAGGGTCACTACAAAGTGGGCTATCTGGCCGTCAAATTATATAAATTATGAATTCCTTTGTTATTCACAATATATTATAAAACATCACAATAATTTACCTTTGTAATGTAATTATGCAGTAATATCTAAAACTAAAATTTGTTAGTTGAATTTACTCTCCGTAATGACTTGTGGATAAATCAATAACTTTATCTAACGCCATAAAAAGTATAATACTTCGCGCACTTTTTAAAAGCGATTCAATAAGCCAAGTCGTATTTTTGATATTTTCAAACCATTTTTTTTTTTTGTAACCCGGGGGAAAATCCTATATTGGACCATCAGGGTCACTGTGAGGGCAGCGACCCTGGTGTGTCAGACTCCTACTGACTAAAAACCCCCGGGGTGTCCCTCTAATCACTCCACCCAGGCCTGGGAAACCAAATTCGTCCAGTCGCCCGGGGAGCGAACAGCCCTATTCAGGCTTCCTCTCTGGGAGGGATGGGAATAAAGAGCCCACGCCTCCAGTACCTCTTTCATAGGCGGCGCGCAAGACACTGCGCACCACCGCCCTCTCATCCGGGCAGCAAACTCCCTCAAGTCTACTGCCCGACTATTGTTACCGGTGGATGTCACGCTCGCTCTGAGCAAACGCGTCCCTCCGGCGCCGGTGCCTTGGCCGCCGAATGGCCAGAGAAGATGTTCGCTCTCTGACCCTTTCGGCGGCTTCCTTCTGCTTCATAACTGCTTCGCAGAAGGCAACTACCTCTCTCCAAGCCTCTTCACTGCCGACCATGGTTTTCACCACCGCCGGCAGTGAAAGGTCGTCACCAATATTGCCCGTGAGGACATCACGTTCTTCAACCCAGGCTGGGCACACCTCAAGGGTGTAAATATTTTCAAACCAAAACTGATTTTATTCAACCTTTTGCCATTGAAAACAAATTTACGTTCTATTTTGTACGAAAAAATCTAAGTGCTCGAAATAATATATATTTTTTAATATACTGTCTACTCTATTGTAACATAATAAATAGTACCAATCATAAAATAAGATAAATCTCATTACAGCACTCGTAATTTGCAGTCGGCGGAGACAATATTGACAAAATAACCAATAATATACCTCAAATAAATACAATCAACAAATAAGAAATATGATTGGAAATACTATGATTGTCTTCGAGAATAAACAAATGAAGGCGTATTGTCGCAAGGAATGATATCAAGCATGCCCCGAGGCTAAGGTTCACTAGAATGTAGAAAATGTGTTCTGTTTTATTAGAGAAAGCCAATAAATTTTGTACGTGAGCCAACGCAGTGGATCACTGCGCGCCTCGGCTCACGTGAATTATTTCTTCGTCGTAAACCAAGTTATAAGATAGTTCATTCTCTCTCGACAGTCTCGACCAATGCCTTGAAGTATTGTTGTAGATATATTTTGCTATATACCTACGATACATTGTTATAACAGTTTAACTGGTGTTTAATTATGTAATTAATATAAAATTTGGTATCTACTTTCTTTTCTATCCTCATCAGCATAATAATTATTTATCCTGGTAAATTAAACATAACATTAAATATGACCTTTTATCAAATAATTAAAGCATAAGGAGTAAAAATAGAACTAATCTAATAAATAAAATATTTATTTCTACAATTAAAAAGGTATCATTACATATTTTATAAAAATATATTTACGAATATAATAAAGAGGACGATGATGATTCATTAATTGAATAAATTAAGTTAATCTTAATATAACTCTATATGATCTGTATTCAATGCACTTATCGTACTAACTATAGACACCTATGCAAATGGATGTAAGATCCTTAAGGATAAAAAGTTCTTAACATTAGCATAAAATTAATGTCATATATCCCTACAATCACAATAACAAATGTAAACAAGCAATATAAATCCCTGTGCTAGAAATTGTATCATTGTAATATTCTTATAAATACTACAATATATACTATACGTTCTTTAGAAAAGTAGCTCGCCTTTAAAAAGTTACAATTTCGGACTTCGAAAGGGGTTAATATTACTAGCAAATAACTATGAAACACGCAGAACGCCAGTGTAGTGTATATAGCACGTGTCTGTCGCAGACACGTTCGCTTCATCTCGGGGACATGTTTTGCAATTTCATTTCCCTTGGGAGAGTAGAGATACAGTTTGCTGTCACCTTATTCTTCAGTAAACTTTAATATTTGCTTCTTATTATCCTTAACCACAACACGACACCCCTTCTCTTTGAATTTGATATGATAGATATTAGAAAGTCTTTACGTTGATATACATTTAAAAAAAGTATGCTTGGTTCGGCCTATAGATTATAGCGCACCTAATAATAATAAGTACAATACAGTAGCAGTTATTCCATAGATACATGAAAGCATTGCATGCCCTACGATAAATAAGTCTGCAATAAATTGCTTAAAGTTAAACAAAAAAAGAAACATTCGTCATCAACAAACATACACAATCCAATCATTTACAATTTTTTAAAATTACTAGTGATGGTAAATAAATCATAGATAATACATAGGTACCTAAACTATACATTTCTATATAATAAAGTAAAACTTTGTGAAAACTGAAAATAAAGGCAAGGATGGAACGTGATTGTTCAACAAAATTAAATAACAAATATATAGATTCAAGTTACTTTTTAAAATTCCTGAATCCTATATACTATGATAGTATTTCATCCAGGTAAGCACAGGTATATTTGACTAAGCACCGATTCTAGTACGTTCTTGACGGCGCTACGGCAACCGACGCGATTTTTACAAGTGCACCCATTACCGCCATTTAATTAAATGCTCACTATTTTAATTACTCAGTAACGCTGCGGAATTACTGGCTCGTAATTCAAACCGGTCTCAATGGATAGTAAATAATGGTACAAAAATTGATGTGAAATTGTTCTGCATTTTATATAACCAGCAGTATTCTGATAACGAAGTTTCGTATTGTCTAGAACTATTTCTTGTTTATAAGTGTGTGTAAAATATATGTTCATCATTGGTATTGTGCTTTGATTAATTGCATAATATTATAAATAATGTCAGATTATAAATATTGGAATAATTCATATAAACAATGTATTACGTACACATAATATAAAGTCCGTATTTATGCTCGTAGGATCACGAAACAGCATTGTATCGTTATGGCAAGCGTAAATTAGAAGCCACTGTAACAAAAAAATCTACGTTCGGCAAAAAACGAGAAAAGTGTGCACACACACAACGAACGGTTTTCCTAACTCGTAACAAAGGACTGGTTAGCAAAACACGTTTCTTTTAGAGCAAACTAATACACCGACTGTTTGTTTTAGAAAAAACAAATACAAACAGCTGATTTCAGAGACAAAATATTGATAGGAAAATACTAATTGTCTACTCATCTGCAAATAATTTCTTACAACCATCGATTTAAATTGCTGTTCTTTTACTATATGTACGTGCGTTCCTTTGTTTAAATGACTGTACAAACACCGTATGTCTATATTATAATATACTCTAGGTGTGTGCTCATATCATATTAAAAATCGATAAGCAAGAAATCTTTATATAATTACGATTTTGTCTCTAGACATCAGTTACCTATTCTTATAATTCAATTTTTATATAATTGATGACCCTTTACTATAAAACATTTTAATTCCTTTCCAACATGGTTATTTTAATTGATAGAGGTAACTATTTCGATTCCAAGAAAAAAAAAAGAAAAGTCTTATATTTATAGCTCTGCAAACATTTCATAAACCAAAATTATTTTACATTGAAAAAGCCAATGACTGAGCCCATCAAACTTTCCCGTTGAATCCTGCTTTTTATTCATAAAATCGCTCGCCGTATACATAAGAGCACTTACTCATCTATCCAGCAACCGCTGGAATATGGATTATGGATATGCTTATCTTATAGCTATAAAAAATAAACAAACACAAAAAGGGAAATACAAGAATATTATTTTTTATTCAGTTCAAACAAATTGCAAGATTCCATAAGGTCGCAGATTTTATGTTGATCACTTTCGATTAAGAAGATTTTTTGGTGAAACGAATAAAAAGTGATTAATTAAAAGTTGTAATTGTTATATTTTATATAATGATTTCCTTCGCAGAAGTGTTTATTACATAGGCTCGACTCTTTTCGTATAAACTACGTAATCTATTTCAACTGTATTTAATCTCTTTTTATTCTTCACTGTTATTCACTATTATATTAACATTGCTCAGAGTCAAATTTAGTTATTCCAAGATTTAAAAAAAACGAAAAGGGTTCGTCTATTTAAAAACTATTAAACACGAGTCATATTTAGAAAGGAATATAAAGAAAATATATTTACTTGGCACATATACAACACAGAAAGATAGGTTAATCGAGATAGAAAACAAAAGCAACACCCTGTGCTTTGATGTTGTGTTAAAAATAAGTCAGCTCAGCAAATACTATGTGACCAGCTGAGCTACACAGCTCTGATAGTTTTTAGCCCTAATTCTAAATTTAATAAAATTAACACTTAACATTACAACAAGTTTCAGTTTTTATGGACTCTAAACCATAATAAATCTCAAAATTAATATCTAAAGCTTTATTTATGGTGTTGGTAAATTATTTGTTTATAGTTAATTTACAATTTGAAGATCCCAAAAAGAGATTTAAAATATAATATCTGGACGTTTTTTATGGTGGTCAGTGGTCAGTAACCGGTCGCCTTTATTACACACTATTCCGACGAATACACGCGCTACAGAAGGGGGCTTAATGGACCGGTGTGGAATGGGGAAGCGCCCCCTCGCTCCCGGTTGTCCACTGTATTGGCTTCGAATATTGAATATTTTTAGCGTGAACCGAAGCTAGGTTTTGCGTGCCTGCTTGCTAATCAGCGGCTTGTGGAGAGCAGTTGAAAATTACTTTTCTCTTACTCTTTTGAAAAACATATACAATAAAATGTTTTATTTTAAAAATACTTTTTTCTAAAGAAGACTGCTAAGGTCTTTTATTATTTAGTGTAATAATTTGTATGTAGTAAATACTTTGTTTTAACGGTTTCATTTTTCGACGGGCCTTTTGAGTTGATGTTTATATAGGATTTCGCTTTATTTATTCATAATTTTTTACCTAGAGATGTTAAAATAATTAAACAAAATACCTATATCAAAAGTATTCCATAGTGTTAATTTAAAGTAAGAGAGTTTAGCCCTAATTAGGTAAGTTTCGCCATTTATTTTTTAATTTAACTTGAAAAGAATAAAAAAAACAATAAATACTAGGTCTCGGGACAAATAACACTTCCAAGATCTTTTATATAAACCTTTTTGTCGATGAGAGCTACAAAGTTTTATTGTTTAATACCGTTGAACGTTTTATTTGATGTTGTAAACTGGAAATTGCATTTCGTTTTCACGTATTTTCATTGCTTTAGCCTGTAGTTTGGCTGCCAGTATATTGTACCTGGCAAGTATAATGTATGTACGTATAGCTACATTCGAAATTTCTAGTAGAATGGAACAAAGCCAAAAATGTATCCTGATAGCGCAATGTTTGTTACCAGTGACCACACACACAGGCTGACGTCAAGTAAGGTTTCAAATAGCTGTTTTTCATTATTTTTATTCCAGTGACATTTTTATCAGGCTTGTAAACAAAATAAATTCATACTTTACATATGAAATCACCAGAAAGAAAGTAGCCTAAGTAAATGTAGTATGTAGTTTTTTTTTTGTTTTTTTTTCGGTACATTTTGCTAAAACTAATTTTTTTAGTAACAGTTTTACTTCACCGGTTCTATGCGTGAATAGTTAAGGACAAGATGCCGAAAAATCCACTTTCAGTGTCATTACAATATATTTAGGATCCAGAAGTAGGAATCTTTAAAAATAAGTACAAAATGATCATAAGTTACATTTATAATTATTAATTTAACAAACTCGTAAACTAACCTACAAAATGATCATAAATTGCTAATGATTTGAAATACAAAAAGAAATCACCAATACAAACTTTATAAAGAACTTACATAACCACATAACTTACTAATATTACTTATAGAACCACTTTTAACCATTTATAACATAAATGCTCGATATAAACACAAATCACAACGACCGCGCCCTTACGCACCAAACAGCGATGCAATAGTGCGCGCGCCATGTTGCTATGCTGTCCTGCTCTACCACTCATTTTTAGTGAGGTACCGAGACATTCCTAACTCGGCCGTTCCTGACTCTCCGTCGTCCCCGACGGATCTGCCTCCCCTTCCAGGTGTACGGATCATCATGTCCTTGTGCCAGGTTAGACGGGTTTTCAACATCAGCAATAGGTGGTGTTGAGCCTGGTACAGGGTTAATAAAGGCATCTAACATTTTCAAACAAACCTATAAGAATCTATAGCAATGCACCTTCTCAACTGCTACATTGTTAGTAGTTAGTTTTACCTAATAAGAGGAAAAAAAAAAAAAACATAATAAGAAACAACATCTGAGAGCTCTCATTTTATAACCCCATTAGATTACCATTATAGCGCTTTTGGATTCTTCCTATAAACGTCACGATGAACTTCATGTCTGTCAGCTGTCTCTGTGAACATAACATAGAATAGACGAAGGCGTCCCTTACGTCTTTTATATAGGAGAATAACGTGTCGGTTAGTAGACATGTACAGTTTCGCTGTGGTAGAGACGTCAAGCTTAAAACATACGCTACGTTTACACGTAAATTATGAAACGCTAGGGTAGTGGCGTCGAGCTTAAAACATACGCTATGTTTACACGTAAATTATGAAACGCTAGGGTAGTGGCGTCGCGCTTAAAACATACGCTATGTTTACACGTAAATTATGAAACGCTAGGGTAGTGGCGTCGAGCTTAAAACATACGCTATGTTTACACGTGAACTATGATACGTTAGGGTAGTAGCGTCGGGCTCAGAGCGTACAGTAGGCTTACCCGTGAGTTATGAAACGTCAGGGTAGTAGCGTCGAGCTCAGAGCGCACAGTAGGCTTACCCGTGAATTATGATACGTTAGGGTAGTAGCGTCGGGCTCAGAGCGTACAGTAGGCTTACCCGTGAGTTATGAAACGTCAGGGTAGTAGCGTCGAGCTCAGAGCGCACAGTAGGCTTACCCGTGAATTATGATACGTTAGGGTAGTAGCGTCGGGCTCAGAGCGTACAGTAGGCTTACCCGTGAGTTATGAAACGTCAGGGTAGTAGCGTCGAGCTCAGAGCGCACAGTAGGCTTACCCGTGAATTATGATACGTTAGGGTAGTAGCGTCGGGCTCAGAGCGTACAGTAGGCTTACCCGTGAGTTATGAAACGTCAATAGCTGTCAACAATTAACAAACGCGATTCAGGCCTATCGGGTGATCGTGCCCTAATATTGCATCATCGCGTTTGACTTCTAGAAGAATTTTGTGAATACGATATCGCTATCGAGATTATACCCGCGAACTATCTCGGTTACGCGTGTCGTGGTCGGGCCGAAGTGATTTGTTACGTACACTTTGTCTCAAATCGAACATATTAACACCAAATTAACAAGAACAAAAGTACACAACATACGGTATACGAGTAAAAGCATAATTGGTGATTTATTTCTCAAGAAATGCTATCGCTCAAAACAAAACTCAATGTAACAATTACTTTATGTTCTTATGACATAAAATATTAAAAGAAAATGATATCCGAAACAATGTAATAGTAACAAAAAAAATATTATTGTGAAGTTGTATTCAGAATTAAAAACAGATGTTCAAATTTAATATGGCTGACCGACGCTTTGAACAAAAGAAATTACAATTATTAAAATTAAGTGTGGGCATACGTGGGAAGTATGATCCCACTTCTGAATTTAGGATCCAGAAGTAGGAATCTTTAAAAATAAGTACAAAATGATCATAAGTTACATTTATAATTATTAATTTAACAAACTCGTAAACTAACCTACAAAATGATCATAAATTGCTAATGATTTGAAATACAAAAAGAAATCACCAATACAAACTTTATAAAGAACTTACATAACCACATAACTTACTAATATTACTTATAGAACCACTTTTAACCATTTATAACATAAATGCTCGATATAAACACAAATCACAACGACCGCGCCCTTACGCACCAAACAGCGATGCAATAGTGCGCGCGCCATGTTGCTATGCTGTCCTGCTCTACCACTCATTTTTAGTGAGGTACCGAGACATTCCTAACTATATAATAATACCGCGTGGTCTCCGTTTTTAACTAACGACTATTTCTAGTAATAGATTGTTACATACAGCGTAAGTCACGGTTTGCCGACAGTCGAGCGGAGTCCTGCTCGTTATTTCTGGCATTCAATGTTCCAGAATGTTCATCAGTTTCCAGTTCACGATTTTCTATTGAACGCGCTGCATAGTCTCGTTTTACGCTATACTTGGCAAATACGTATTATCAGTAATATACAAAAAGTACATTTAAGTACATTTGATATAGTACTAAGATGTTTATACAAGAAATAAACTAATTTTTGTAAAAACTACTTTTGCTACTGTTTAAGTCTTTGTTTAAATTAAAACCCGTATTCTAATACGGTCAATTATGTTTAGACAGAGAATATAGGTAGTTTGCACATATGGTATGAGGGCATCAGAGACATAGTGATCCAAGTAACCATTTTGCGCTTATGCAATTTTACTATAGAAATAAATATTTGAAGGCCTGGTTGATGTAGTATTACTTTTTTTACCAATATAATCAATTTGC
Organism: Automeris io; assembly: GCA_036320925.1. NCBI lineage: Eukaryota > Metazoa > Arthropoda > Insecta > Lepidoptera > Saturniidae > Automeris > Automeris io. The sequence continues at coordinate 5,537,941 of JAUDJH010000018.1, forward strand.
CATTTATATTGTTATAACAGCAATTTTTATGAATCATTTCTAGACTAAACAGTCCATTTGATTTGAGTCACTATTATTTTGACGACTTCACTTAGCCCACTTTAGTTCTGAGAGCGCAATATGTAATCGATGTAGTTAACACTTAACGAACTGCAGTTCGTAACTACAAGAGATGCCCTTGCGGTGCTGTCAAATCTATTAATTCACTGGCTTGCCTCTCTTACCAAGTACTTTGTAAAAGTCTCCCAAGTTAATAATACAAAAGTATTATGTATCTTCCCAATATCTTTTTTCGGTACAAACATCTACAAAATACTCTTTTCATTGAAATGATTAATAAAATGTTATATCAAGATTAGATTAGGTTGTAGCACTTACGCACGAGAATCAGTTTTTTATTTGATATACAATCTCTGAAAATATAAAATAAATTCCAAAAACAAAAAATATACGTATTATGGAGCACAGGTCTCGACGTACGTTCAACAGAAGTTTTAATAACAGGTGTCGACACAAAGGCCAGCCAGTCATTGTTTGTGTTTCGTACCCACAAACGAAATGCTCATCTCAACTGCCGCGAGCAGACGCCGCAACTTTGAAAAAGCCTGTTAGTTTTTAGTGCAGTGTTGATGAATGATTCCTTATTAACCAATTTTGAAACATCACAAACACGACAGTAACTAAGTGTCGGACACATATTTCACACTAGCAAACGTTATCGGAATTAAAACTTTGTTAGTGAGTAACTTTGGTTGATAATACCTATTTATTTTAAGCTACGTACTTCTTCTATGTATATGTAGTATGAATCGATTTCGTTTTTTCTGCAGTGTGTTCACTAATATAATATCTTTAAGTTACGTTATGGATCTTAATGCGGTTTTAATTAAACATCATTAAACAAATGTACTTATTTCAGGTTGTTTATCTCTGTATTTTATAAATGCTATAGTTACTTAAAAAGGATGAGTCATTCAGCAAACTCTATTATCCAGTACATAAACCACCGTTCGTAATACCATCTTGTGGCGAATAACATAACTACAGCCACTAGTGGTATCATGGTGGAGTATAGAAAACGATTTCTAGAAGTGTCGCTACAGCCTAACTTGCTCGCTGAAATATACGGGATGGCTAGAGAATGTTCTACGAAATTCGTGAAACTTGCCGTTCCGCTATAAATACGCGCTAATTTTTGACGCGGAACTAGGGCTATCTACGGAAAGCGAAACTAAAGTGTAATGATGTTTTCAGTATAACATTTAGTGTTGTGTATTATGAACTAATTAGCATTTTTATTTGTATTTAAGTAAATCAAATATAGTAATACCGGTGGGGCTTTATTGTAGAACATGAGCTCGCAAAAGTATGTATAGAAATCGATCTCCCGCGAAGTTGGACCGGTAGAAAGTATTCAATATTTGAAACGCTATACCATCTACCCGCCCGGTTTAGTAGTGAAGACCTTTCCCGGTCAACCAACAAGCGTCATTTGGAAAAAAAAAGCTATACCATCTCTGACGGTTACCAGATCGTAATAATTGTACGTGAAATAAATGCGTATTTATCTTCTTTATAATATAAAAATGAATCGTTAAATGTGTACAAGCGCGAAACTCGAGAACGGCTGAACCGATTTGGCTGATTTCTTTTTTGTTGTGTTTATTGAAGTCTGTGGAAGGTTATTACAGAGAGAAAAATTAAAAAAAAATGTCTGAAAACAACACTTTTCTATATTCTCATACAAAAAATTCTTAATAATATTTAAAAGTCAATTTGAACTTTAACACCATACCATAAAGTTTAAATGTTAGTGGACAGGTTCCGGGAAGGCAAAACAATTGAGTGAGGTATAAATATTAATGTCAATATTTGTCAATTTTTATACATATAGCATTAAGGCCAGGTTCCTTCAAACAATTTTCATAATACAGCCGACAGGCCAATAGGTTTTGGCAGAATAAAATCTGACGGGGAAGCTATTAACATTAAAAAAAACAATGTGACTTTGTTTTAGAGAAATAGGGCAGAACAAGGTCTGCCGGGACAGCTAGTATTTTATAAAAATAAGTCTCGTTTCTCATCTTACAATTTTTTTTAATTCTAGTCGTATAAATAGCTTTCCGTACCCAATTGCCATAATAATATCTGACAATAATACAATACCAAGTATGATTAGGTATTACAAATCGCGAAATTGATTTTTACCTTTCATAACCACACTGATAGATACATAATAGCTAATAGATACAGAAAGGGACATAGTGTGACGAAATATTATTATCATTGTAACGATTAAGCTTATATTATAAATATTAATAACCTAAGTTATTTCAAATGAAGTAGATACCTATGTATTTATCTATATACATCAAACAAAGTCGAGTTTGTTCGAACACTTGTAACTCGACAACGGCTGGACGGATTTTATGGTTTTTGATATATTGTATTTTTTCCGTCCCGAATAGCAGAATAACTATTGGAAAATTGACGAAAAAAAGAAATAGAAGAAAAAACATTTTCCCATATAAAACGTTCATGGGTTTCGTAACTGTTAAATATTTAATGTTCATCCCGTCGATACGGTAAACTCTCTCTTCAAATTATAGAACGTATTTAAATGAGGAGTCTAGTTTCCAAACCCACTATAACATATTTTTTCAAATTAAAAAAAATATATAAAACTTGTAATTAATCTTTAACTGTACAATCACATTCTTATAAGGTATTTAAATTATTATTCTACAGTGAAAAAGCAAAAAAGAAAAAATTCTTATGTAATATTTGCTTTGATAAAAACATTTCATATTACTATTAGGACTATTAAGTAATTTTGTACGAAAAATCGTTTTAGCGGGTTTTGAAATTAAACGCCTCAAATAAATGTTTCGAATCGACAAGGTATGTCCACAGTCCATACAATTCGGATAATGGAGTATTTTAGATTTTAAAAACTGTAATGTCAGTAATGAAAAATGATCGACATATACATATATTAGTTGTCATATATTTAAGCCTGCGTTCAGAAATGTATTATGTGTAAGCTAAGGAAAATATATCAAAATATTTATTTTATATTCATTATATTACTTTCATAAAATTATATATTAAGTTCAGCTAATCTGTAACACGACATTCATTGACTGTTAGGCGGTACCAAGTTCGAAGGGTCAGCTATAATTTATATACTCGAATGGAATTCGCTTCCTGCGTCTGTTTTTCCAACATCTTATGACATGGGGATTTTCAAGTAAGTGAATCGGTATTTGTTGAGTGAGCGCGCTCCATCATCGGCCTTATCATTACTTTCCATTGGGTGAGGTTGAGGTCAACCGCAAACCTATTTGTAAATGAAAATAAAAAAAAAAATGGCATTTATATCATTTATACAAACATTTCAGTTTGAAGTAATTATTATCATAGCAAAAATACTTCCCCCACGCGAACGAAGTCGCGGGAATAGCTAGTCTAATAATAAAATTAAGTTGATAGCTATTTTTTTATCCAAGAAACAGACAACACATTAGATCCGTCCTGCGTGCGGCGGGAATGTTAAAAATTGATTACAGGACCCACAGCCCTAATAATGCGCAGTTTTTAACCTGTACAAAGGCGCACTTCAGCTGCACCTGCCAATTTGTGACAGAAACGTTTCTATGAGGATTTTCCTCAAGTAAAAAAGTTACGTACTTCTACCTATTTAAATTTTTAAGTATGCCTTTTCACTAAAAATAAAATAAATACCTATTTATTTTTTAAATATAAGAAATACATTGTATACGAAAACCAGCAAACTTGAAAATAAACAAATTTTCCATTAGGTAACCGCAAAATACTGTTTCGTTTTAATAAAGCAATTACTAACGTCCCGGAAAAAATAAAGCTTAAGAAGGAAACGTTGATAGGATCTCATTTTATCAAGATATATGTAAAAAGATAAGTAAACAAATAACCACAGGTACGTAAAATGCGGTTACAAAAGTCGACGTTTTTCGTGAGCCCAGGGATGAAAGCATTTAATAATGACTCGGGCTATAAACGAGGCCATTTCGTTTTATTTTTCTTTGTAGCTTTTGTCTTGTTCCGTTATACTTATGCGTATAGATTGACCGTTAACACGCTATTTTACTTGTTTCAAGACATCTTTAAGATAAGAAGCACTCTATTATCACACAGAAAGTTGGCAGTGTTGTAAGCTGGATCCAATATGTTAGCCTTTTCTGTTACTTCAAAGAATATATACATAGTTGTAACTACGAGATTTATATATTGAATCACTGATTTATAAAACTCATTTAAAATAGAAGCAAAATAAACGAATAAAAATAGTTAGGCGAATTATTATATACCTGTGTTACGTACGTTACATTTCCAAAAATCTCTGAAGTAAAATAATGGTAACTATAAGATGTTTAAAAACTTTTGAAATAGTACTTGGGGACTTCATAAATAACAATTATAAATACAATATTTGACAATAATCTACTATATTGTTGTTTTGACAATCATGTAAGTCGCAGCAACGACGTCGCAAGGTGTTGGTGCCGGACTGGTGCACGACCACAACGCTCGTATTAATGACTCGCTTCGGCAAATCATGTTCCGGGATCGACTCGTATTCTTTCTGAATCTCTAATTATATCTAAAACTTTTTATATTTAGGCTGCCATGATAACGGCGGCTGTTAATGGATAATATCATTTGGCGGTTGTCACTTTTCTTGGACTGTATTGTAATGACGTATTATGAAATATTATGTATTGTTTGGTACTTTATAGTTACTTAACGGATCTAGAAAAAAAAATCATTCAGAAATGTGCCATCTACACTTCGTAAACTGTGGTAACATTGTTACCAATTAACAACAATTTTAAGCACGTTTTATTACCTATAAAAGATGAGCACACCAACGACTGATGAAGGTACAAGGAAAAGCTATAAAATGAAATAAATTAATATTTTAAATGATTTATTATAAAAACTTAATTACTTTATTCTTTTACGATTCATGTTTCGCAATCTATAGTAACAACAGATGGGCAAAATTTAATCAGATTAATAAAAAACGATTACGGCAACATTTTGCGTTTTTCATCATTAATATTACAGCATTTTGCTTCTCTATGTTTTAAACACTACGGAATCCTCAATTGCATACACATTTACGACTCCTTAATGTTTTGAAGGGATTTAATTATGATTACAGAGCAACGAAATTACGACTACATTTTGTAATCGTTAATCATTAATCAGATTATATTTTGCCCATCTCTGGTAGTAGCATCATGTTTGTTCAAATATTTAAAAAAACTGAACATTTAAATCTAATTCAACTTTAGTAACAAGAAATAACCTGATTATAGCGAGTAAATAAATTATGTATTTTGTACAATATATTCAAAACAAGGGCCGTGCAAAAAATTCCAATAACAAAATGCAACAATAAACACGAAACACGCACAAAAAGGGTCAAATGAAGGTCAGTCGCTATGAATTTTCATCGGATCAGTGAACTGAGCTGTGAGAATGTAGAACAAAGCTGGGGCTGGTACCAGCGACAAATACCACAGTTCTCTAAAACCAGTCAATGATAAAATACCATAGGCGTGGACCAGCCAATGGCCTATTAGTATTATCATATTCCTTGTGTTAGTTATGGAGGATATCAGCAGAGCTGGTGCTGACTGTTCGATCTTAATAGAGAAATGTGAAGCAGAAGTCATCATTGATATAATTATTGTAATGAAGGGGTAGGACCAATCTGAAAATAAAAAAAAAAATTGTTTAACAGCAATAATAAACAAACTTAGGCTGAGATTTATAGACCAACTTTAAGTTTGCTTAGACTTTACTAAACAATTACAATTTATATTGCTCAATGAATGTCAAAGGATTTGGTAAGTCACCGATTTTGCCAACATGGACTTGGCTCTGCGAATACTATAACTATACTCAAGTTCTTATTATATATTCAGATTTCTGTCAAAACGGATTTATTTTTGGACAACTTTGCTAAGCAAAGTCGAAATAGCATCAATAAATCTCAGCCTTATATACTGTTGTACATATTTTAACACTAGCATGGCAAATTGAATACACTTTTCTTCTTCTTCTTTTTTTCTTTTTCTTTTTTTTTGGGAGTCGAAGCTGCTCGCGTCCGTAGGCTTTACCCTAGTTTCCCTACAGCAGCAGCGAGGTGGTAGGGCGTCGGTGCCCGTCTGGATCGCGACCACAGTACATGGGTGTAAAGCCCGTCATAGTGACCAGTTTCAGCTTGTCGCGTTTCGGGATCAGCTTGTGTATATCGAGTAGCTCATATACCTAGAGACCTTCAGTCGTGGTATATGTGGGCCGACATGACGATGTAGACTATCAATGGATTTTCATCCTTTAATAGTCGCTTTCGTTTTTGGACTACACTGTACTTACCATCAGGTACTCTGTAGTCATTATGTCGAGCCAGTGTAAAAAAAACACTGTACCTGATGGAAAGGACAATAGTTCAATGACAGTTATTAACATCATGTTGACTTAAATACAGCACTACTGGCGGTAGATATCTGCTGTTTCAAGACAAAACAAGCAAAATTGCTTAGCTATTTCATTTGAAAGAGATATAATATAATTTTCATATAACATTGTCATTTTGAAGTCTTAATCAGCTGGTATAAGATATGAAAGTATGACAGAAACAATATTAAGACTGACCATAAGAGAGTGATAGGGGTGACTCATCCATAGAGGTCAGATTTAACAAGATTCTGTAGCTTCAAGTATGTCAATGCTCCTAGTTTAATTACCATTTGTTAACTGAAAATAAGCTTTCATAAACATTCCACAAGAAATCTATACTAATAATATAAAGCTGAAGAGTTTGTTTGAACGCGCTAATCTCAGGAACTACTGGTTCGAATTGAAAAATTCTTTTTGTGTTGAATAGACCATTTATCAAGGAAGGCTTTAGGCTATACAACATCACGATGCAACTATTAGGAGCGAAGAAATAATGGAAAACGTGAAAAAACCGGGTAAAATTATTCATCCTTGAGTGCTTCCATTGCGTGCGCTGCGAAAACGGTTCAAGATACCAAAAATATGTGTATGACAGAGTTATTCCTCTTAAAATGATCTAAAAAAATGTCCGCGACAGTATATGTCTATCTTTTAAGATTAACTCACTAGAACCGTTTTTATGGTAATCAAATTTGGTCGAAATTAATGCATTTTTTGTTAAGAGTTGTATCAACGTAATAATATTAGGTCCTTACATATGAAATTGGCGTTTTGTATGGGAGGAACAAAAAGTCGAATATTTTTTAATATAATATATTTAATTAATCAAAGTATGAACCATTATTTTCTATGCACTTTTGCCATCTCATAGGTAGTTCATTGATCCCTTTACTAAAAAAACCAGTCGGACGGGAATCAATAAAATCTTTGAAGGCGATTTGGACTGCCCCATCGGAGTTGAATTTTTTCCCTTGCAAGAAGTTATCCAAATTTCGAAAAAAATGGTAATCTGTTGGAGCAAGGTCCGGGGAGTACGGAGGATGTCTTAGACTTTCCAATTGAAGCTCTTCTAATTTAGTAGCCGTCTGTTGCGCAGTGTGTGGTCTAGCGTTGTCGTGAAGCAGCAGTGGCGTGGAGCGATTGACCAGCCTAGGTTGTTTAGCCGCTAGCTTTTCCATCATGGTTTGCAATTGCTGACAATAGACATCAGCCGTAATAGTCTGGCCAGATTTGAGAAAATTGTAATGAACAATACCGGCACTAGTCCACCAAACGCTTACAAGTAACTTTTTTGGGGTTAATTTTCGCTTGGGGCAGAATTTGGCTGGCTGGCCAATTTTCATCACAGGTAATGATTCGCTTTAAAATACCTTCATTATTGTGCCGGTTTAGTAATGTAACGCAGCAGTCGACGCGCGTTTGCCGGTTTGCTTCAGTCAATTCGTGAGGTACCCACCTTTCAAGCTTTTTATTCTTCCCAATTTGCTTCAAGTGAATTAAAACAATTTTATCACTAACATCGCAGCCTGCAGCTAGCTCGGACGTGGTTTGCGATGGATCCGCTTCCACAATAGCCTTCAACTCTTCATTATCAACTTGAGTCTCAGGCCGTCCACGGGGCTTGTTCTGCAGGTCGAAATTTCCAGAACGAAAACGTTGGAACCAAAAACGAACTGTGTTTTCTTTTGCAACACGACCGCCATACACATCATTCACCCTTCGAGTTGTTTCCGCAGCACTAGTGCCACGGCGGAACTCGTACTCGTAAATAATGCGATATTTTAAGTTTTCCATTTTGTAAAATGAGTGACGCAAACAGAAAAAAACAGAAGAAAAAAAAATGAATGACGATCATCGAAGCACAAATACATGAGTCTATAGCTGTACAAATGTGAATTTGGAATTCCTTAGCAAAGAGGAGAAATTTGTGATTAAAGTGGCCAGTACGAAAAACGCCAATTTCATATGTAAGGACCTAATATTAATCTTTATCCAAATAAATGTGTTGTTGATTAAGAGTATTTAATTGTGAACAAAATTGTCTTTGACATCACTTAATTTCAATGAACATCTTAGAAGATATTACAATAACTTATATAGCAAAACAACGTTTGCCGGATCAGCTAGTATTAAATATAACTTTTTTTCTAACTGAGGTCACAGAACCTTGCTAAATCTGGTCACCCTGTAGTAATACTAATATATGATATGTCAAAGTGAGTAACAATATAATGGACTTTGCAGCCATACCGAACATTGTAAAATTAATAAAAAAGACAATATAACTTACAAATCAACCCAGCGGCAATAGTATGTATGAGAACAAGGATTGGGAAAAAGTAAAGAGCACAATATACAGCCTTTTTGCCTGGGTTTGATGAATTTGCAGTCAACAGCCAAGGTCTTAGAGTAATTGTCATCAGAAGACTAAATGCATATATTAAAAGCACTAGTGTGTATCTGAAACATATTTTTAACTTAATAATTATTAATGTAAGCAGTGTTTGTGGCAGTTACATTATGTGATAATATCTCAAAGATCATTAATATAGTTAATTCCTTTAAGGTCTTAGTTTGCATTTTGCACAAAGTAATAGAATATTTTCTGCAAGTCTATAAGATCGAAGAATGAGGACCAACTTTTGAAATCAAATTTTAGACATGGTTTCTACAGTATGCCACAAATGCATACTTACAGTGGATATACAGCTTCTTGTGTGCAATGTAAAACCTCTTTATAATCAGGTTGTGGATTATGGAGTAATGTGTACCAATCAGAAAGAGCTTTGGGAGAGCACACATGTAAGACTATTGAGCCAGTGGGTGGTAACACCAGTAATGCAGCTAATGTTCCAGATACCACTTCTACAAATGCACAAATATGTTGAATCAGGACTCCATCTTTTCTGTAAACATTTTAAATTAATTTAAATATATTTCAATTTAATTTACTTGTGTAGATATTTCAATCATTTAATCTTTTTGACTATCTAACGTATATTACTATTTATTATGTACATTAGGTGTGGCTTTTTAGATCTGTTAAAAACAACATTTTTGCCGTAGCTACTTTCAATCATCTGCAACATTGGTCCACTTGAGTGAAAAAGTAGGAGTTGGTGCAAACGGGGGTCCACAATAGTGGATTTCATTTAAGTAAATCATGACTTTTATTTTGGCTTTCTGTGAATGGAATGATCTAGTTGCATAGATAATTATTGTTTGAAAATTTCACAAATAGACCAATTTTCACAATTCTTTAGTATATAATATTACTAGGGAATTAAGTATGAGATATGTCTCATAATATTATGTAAGTTAGCTAGATGTTTATTGTTAATAAGTAGGACAATTTGAGATTAAAAATAGTTAAATTGATGCCAAATATTGAAAATTAATGATCAAGTCATCAAGTTTATTCCTCCCACTAAAATGTAATTAAATAATAAACACAATAAATTTTTATTTAGTTTTGTCAATTGGAATTTCATAAATAAATTTATAAAATGTAACATGTATTTTGTATTATTTTTCTTCTTTGAGCCAGAAATCAGAAAAATACATTTGAAGAGGATAAATTTGCCAGAGATGGGCAAAATGTAATCTGATTAATGATTAACGATAACAATATGTAGTCATTATTTTAATTTGCTTGCTCTGTAATCATGATTAAATCCATTTAAAACATTAAGAAGTCATAAATGTGTATGCAATCTGGGATTCCATAGTGTTTAAAAGATAGATGAGTGAAATGCAGTCATATTATCGGTAAAAAACGCAAAATGTAATTGTAATCATTTTTATTAATCTGGTTACAATTTGGCCATCTATGCCTATAACCAACAGATACAGCAAAGGTTCTATGAGACATAACTGGTGGGCCCTACTACAATCAACAAATTGTTCAAGAAGCTATAATTGAAATATTAAAAATCTCTAAAAATTGTCTTATTTTCACCACTGGTGAAAATGTCTATATTTGTGAACCACCTATTATGGCAATAATGTTTTAAGGTTTTAAAATTTACAGACAAAACATTTATTTTGGTAAAAAATATGATTTAAATACCAACTGATATAAAAATTTTATTCAGACCATGTATATATAGTTATCTATTAAGTAACTATTTTGTAATACAACAACTATTTTAACTACTTCAAATGTCATATTGATATAGGAATTCCTATTGTTCGTAATAAGAATTTAATAATATTTATTCATAAATACTCCACATACATGAATACAATAGTATCCAAGAAACGAGAATTTAAAGCAACACAGATATACCATTCATATATATATATATATCCATAAAATCTCACACAAGTACCTTTCATAATACTAAGTTTAAGCTTAATATAAGGAAGTTATAGTCGCATTTGTAATGTATCTTGTCCATGTGTTATATTTTTTTGTTTCTATTAAAGTAGACTATGTAAGTGTTGTTATAAATAAATAAACAAATAGTTATAGACACAAAATATGTTTATAAATCTTACCCTTTTCCTAAAGTGACCATATCAATAAAGAACCAATGTAAAATCATTGGCAAAAGGACCATGAAACCTAAATACTGCCAGTCATACAGTGTAGGCTCGTTGTCACAAGGCATACAGTAACTTGAGTCGTTTGTCCTAAAACCGCGAGGACATGCACTGCATTCACTCCACAGATCATTTTCTAGTTGTGTTCGACCGCAATACAAGCCAGGGCATGTTCTCACTGCAGTCATGTCTAAAGTATGTTTAGCATTTTATGCAGAAATGTGTTCAGTTCGCTTTTCAGGTATATGGCGATGTATTCTGCAGCTTAGTCTGTCTCTGACAGACCAGACTGATTGATTAGTACACAAGTCTTACTTCAGCCTTTAAATTTGATAAAAGGTTTATTTTGTGATTATTATCAACTCTTATTATTGTACGCACAGCTGACAATTTGTGCGTCATATTGCTTTAACAGTGTTTTGAAATAACACACACAAATGTCAATTTTGACATTGTCAAATGACATAGTTGTACGATTTACATACCTTTGCCTTTCCCAAAGTAAAATACTGTGAACTTCAAGCCGGAGTGGTTGCATCTCTTCTGCACTCTCGTTGAATAATTGTTATTTTCTTGTTGTGGTGGACGCCTGAGTGTTCAATTGTTGTCTAAGCTTGTGTTGTGAGCTTGGATAACGGTAGGATGTTCGGCTGACCGTGCGTGATGGAAAATCAATGGTTTGTTGTCAAGACGAAGCTCAGCTAAGCTAAGACGAAGCTAAGTTTTTGGGAGTCGAAGCTGCTCGCGTCCGTAGGCTTTACCCTAGTTTCCCTACATGTGACTCCTAGGTGGTGCTAAACGAGCAGCAGCGAGGTAGGGCGCCGGTGCCCGTCTGGATCGCGACCACAGTGCATGGGTGTAAAGCCCGTCATAGTGACCAGTTTCGGCTTGTCGCGTTTTGGGATCAGCTTGTGTATATCCAGTGGCTCATATACCTAGAGGCATTCAGTCGTGGTATATGTGGGCCGACATGACGATGTAGACTATCAATGGATTTTCATCCTTTGATAGTCGCTTTCGTTTTTGGACTACACTGAACTTACCATCAGGTACTCTGTAGTCATTATGTCGAGCTAGTGTAAAAAAAAAGACGCTAGCGGATGTTGCGTCCCTTGGGCCACTGAGTTTTCCCATCAATTTGCATAGTCTTCCTCGCCGTTTATATTGTGCGCAAACGTGTAGAAACAGTACTACAAACTGGAATAGAAAATAGATAAGTAATAATAACTACAACAGATATATTGGAGAATAGCGGGAAGATGTTACAGAAATTAAATAAGACTTGAAAAGAAAAGACCTCAGAATCGCAACACAATCACAACTTCTTAACTTATATCAGGCACAGGTGCGTTTGGGTGTCGAGTATTATTGTCACCTTTGGGATCCGCTTTTTTTTTTTTTTTTTTTTTTTTTTTTTTTTCGAATTGACGCGTTTTGTCGACCGGGAAAGGTCTTCACAAACTAACCGGGCAGGTGGGCGAGCACTGAGGGTGCTCAGCCAGCAATTTATGGGTTGGGTGGCAATGCAAGGGCACCCCTGTGGGTACGAGCCTCGACTTGGACCGCCAGCCAAAAATACGAAACCTAACGGTGATCTACTAGCGTTTCGGAAGCGACTACCTTGAGAAGAAACGCCGAAAGAAACTCAAGGCTGCGTCGGAGTGTAACTGCGTCATTTAGACGACAGTTGACGGAACTAACCTTACTCGTCGTCGTCGGCGCCGCCGGCGGCGCCGGTGTCTTGGTATGTACCTGGTGCATGAGTGTACCTCACTGTTTTTAGGATCTGCGGTTATCAAGGCCGCGGTAATTGGATCGTCCGGATCCAACAGGACAGAACGCGGGCGGCGTGTACCCCATCCGGTGCCGCGAGTCGGTGGGTATTCGCATACGTTGCGAAGAAGCTCATTGGGATGGTGTGGTAACCTATCGAAGTAGCGACGAGATGCTGTGCGCATGAAACTGGCGATCGTCTCGAGTTTGAGGTCGTCGTGGAGATCGACATTTCTCAAGTAATATGGGGCTCCTACTATGGTGCGGAGGAATTTATTTTGCACTTTTTGCAATCGGGCGATTAGGGGATCCGCTAAATACCAGTGGGCGGCTTTGGACTCAATAAGCCGTAGAGCTCGTAGACCTGTTAGCGATGACTCTTTGACGAAGATTAAAATGCAGTACCTCGAGCTTCGACGTAATGAAGCCTGCCTTGCAGTCTTTTGCAGGTTACACAGTGGAGTGCACTCAGGAACTACCGAACCACATTCTCTGATTTCATTGATTTGATTTCAATCTGTGTGTGATGGATGTTCCTTAAATCCGCACGAAAAGATTCGCTTCTACATTCATCATGTGAACAGCCAAGAAGTGGAATATGCTTCCAGCGAGCATATTTCTAAGATCTTATGATCTGGGAGTATTTAAGAAAAGAGTGAATAGACATTTGTTGAGCGGACGTGGTTCATCATCGGACTCATCTTCTCCTTCCATCAGGTGTGAATGAAGTCAATTGTCCGCCTGTAAATCATAAAAAAAGATTCCACCAAGTTGAACTTGGCTCTGCGAATACTTAGGCTATACTCCAAATCCTATTGTATTATATAATGAGTTTTTTTTATCAAAGATGTAATTATGCTCTGGTCAAAGTGTAAGCAAAGTCAAAGTAACGTCTATAAATCTCAGCCTAAGACTCAGGTAAACTTTTAATACTCTCATCCAGTAAAGTTGTAAAGGCCTTTCTGGCTATCAGATCTTGTCCTGTCAGAATAAAACTTTTGAAATCTACTGAAATATTGCTATTGTTTAAATAAACAATCTTAACGCGTAATTTTATGCTCATTAATAATTGAAAATAAAATTGTAGTCAAATGAACGAAAAATAAAAGATTATCAATAAACACCAAAGTTAAGTAAAAAATGATAAATTTAGGGAACTCAGCTACATTTAAAAAAAAACTATTCGTGTCGCCATTTAAGTCGGGAAGAAATGTTACGGATATGTAAATGTGTCCACTGAGCATTCACTGCGTGAAGTTGCAGAAGCCATTAATTCTAACTGCACTTTGTACATAATAATTTCACCCAATTAAGTTATACTAAAATAAATAATGAAAAATACCATAATAAAACTGATGAGTATTTAAAGGAAACAAACACATTCAGCTCTTAGTTACTATAATTTCATAAATTTTGATTCAATTCATGTTACAATAAAATATAATTTAAACATAATATAAAAATACATTATTAAATACACACATGTACATAGTGAATTTAAAGTTGTTTAAATTTCCCTGTAGCACTTTCGCCACGTTTTTGTAGAAAACGAACACGTAAACGTCTCACAATACACCGTAAAATAAGGAAAGTTAGATAAAGTGTAAACAATATAGCTGCAATTAAGTAGCTAAGTAAATCTAACATGAAAAATTTAACGAAGGTAATACCGACGGCTGGGGAGCGCAAATGCCGAGCGCCACCGTGTCTCAGAACATACTCTGTCCACCACACCGCATTCTCCGGCCCAGATATCACGGGATCTACAACCATGTCTTTTAGTTTTGCAATAGCGTTTTTGTATCTGAAAATTAATGTTTTCAATTTGTATTAAAAAATAATTATTAAACAAGCTTCTTAAAATGCACAATTACTATTTACTTTCTATTATTCTGCAAAATGGCTAAGTTATAGGTAAGTATCTTTTAAGAATGAAATGTTTTCTAAATGTATAATAAAATATAATTTAAATATAGAGAAAGATTAAAAGATACGTATTTGAAAGTATACTACCCAATAACAAAGTGGCTTTATATAACCAACAAATGTCTGGTCTCGTACGTGGCATTTCCAGAATATATTGATCACAATTATTTGACTATCGTCTATTTGCTACATGAATGTTTTAACAGTAAGAATAATCTAACTGAAAGAAGAAACTGTAGCATATCTAATAAAATTTAGATATCCTACAAAAATGGAAACTTACTTGGTATCTGTGGCTACTGCTGTAATTGTAGCTTTGAGTGTGTCCTTATTCAAATAATATGGATCTAGGATCTCACCAACTCCGTACTTTGTAAGTAGTCCAATAAAAATCTTTCTTGACTTAACAAGTGGCAAACCAATTATAGGTACTTTATAGAAAAGGGCTTCTTCTAGTGATCGTGGTCCACCATGAGTGATAAAAGCCTTAACATTGGGATGCGCTAAAAATATATTTAACAGAACGTGATATATATATTGGTAGATATACACATTCAATGAAACTGTCAGTAATTTAAAAAATTTGTAGATTTACCCAAAATCTGTTGTTGCGGGAACCAAGCTTGTGCAATAACATTATCTGATTTATTAATCAAGGTTGTATTACCAATCTTCCACAAAACTTTAAAGGGTAGTTCTCTAAAAGCATCGGAGAAGGTCTGAAGCAGTAACGGGGATAATTGTTCGGCTTCTTGAATAGCTCCCACGCTGAAATAAATCACCCCCTTCGACTGCGAGTCTAAGAATGTTTGTAAATTCTAAAAAATGGACAAATATTTTATGCACTGGCTCAGACTAAAAATTAAGTCACAAATTATACAAAGAAACACAATTCTACCTGCGGTAAACTTAAACTGGGGTTGATATGCATGCGATCAACAAAGTTTATAGCTGGCACAACTGGCCTATTGCCTATCAGCAAGGGGTTACTTGCTATAAATAACATATCAATATCATACTCTACTTCTTGAAGATCCCTTTTCAGACCAAGAATTTTCTTAGCAGCTAATTCGCACAGAGGCAAATAATTATTATAATATTCATTTCTAGTCTGGATATGTCGATAAAACTCTGTAACTTTTTGCCAACGTGTCAGATTTCCATAGTTCAGAGTATTAACATCGGGGTAAAGGATTGGATGGACGGGATTACCCTTAGCTTCATATTGATGTATTCTGCCATTAGACGTTGCGATTGAAATATGTGGAACCTGGTACTTATCGGCAGCTGCGTAAAGAATAGGGACATCCGCTTCAGTAACCACTAAATCAAATTTAATGTTGGGATTAATTAATAAAGCCGTCATCTGTTTAGACTTTAATTGTGCGATAGCTATTTTAACCGAAAGCTCGTTTAACGGCCTTAGTCTTTGATAATAATCATCAGTGTTGGTTATCAACTGTCTGTACTCTTCCCAGTATTCTGCTGATTCCTGTCCAACATCTAGTTCCACAATATTTTCTACTTCTGGATACCGAAAGTGACCTGGGTATGGCGTCATAACTACAATATTGTGGCCTTTCTGCGCAAGAAGTGAAACATACCCTCTAAAAACTAAATGATCGGAATAGGATAAAGAAGAGAAGAGAGCGAGAATTGATGCACAATCGATGCTACAGACAAAACTTATCACAATAAAAAATACACATTTTTTAGTCAACCCCATATTGGGTGATGGTTCTGTTAAACACACGACTGTTCAGTCGAGATATTGACTTATAAAAGACATATTTAAATGACGACGATGCTAAGAGTATAGTAATATACGAAAAAAACATATTAATGCAGCTGTGTAAATTTACTCATCGTTAACATTGTTTGCCTTCTACATGAAGGTACCGATCCATTGCTTAGTTTTAAGCAAAAGAAAATCACCAGAATTACACATAATTAAATCTTATCATAACATAATCTGCTTCTAGTGGAATTCAAATACAAGACGGGCAATAACGCAGTATTAGATTTGCTATGATGCCTGGATAAAAACTAAAAAGTGTTTTATTCTAAATGAAAAATAAGAAAACTTACAGAGATACAGAAATAAAAAAAGGATTAGATAAAGAACTTTTTGTACCAAAACAGCGTTACCATGACAACGGTAGCACTGTAACATAATTTTGAACACAATAATTAGCAAAAGCGAGGATTTACATTTCTTTAATAGACAGCAATGAATAGCAACATCAGTAACTATACAGTGATAGGTCGTATTGGAGAAGGAGCTCATGGCTTAGTATTCAAAGCCAGGTCCAATCAGACTGGTCGTGAAGTGGCGCTGAAGAAGATTCTGATCAAAAACCTGGACGATGGTATACCGGTTAACGTAATGAGGGAAATAAAAGCATTGCAACTGCTTCGTTGTAAATATGTAAGTGTTTTAGGAATATCAAAATTTATATAGAGATTAAATGGAAACTTCTTCATGAAGTAGAAGAGAAATATAATGCTACCTAATAGTAACATATAGTTGCAATCTTTATAATGGTGACATATGTTCTACATTTACATGTTACTTACGTATTAATACGTATAAACATCACTAAGTAAATAAATACAACCAAAGTAGGAACGTGTAATTGACATCTTTCGAACTAAAATTTTCCCTTAAGGCCGAATACTTCTTTGATGTTTAATTATATATTCTGAGCCTTTAATATAGCCATGAATGAAGTTCTTGCTATTAGTAGTTCCTACTAACCAAAACCACTGCCTACAGAGTAATATTGTTTTTTTCTCCGTTTATTATAATTCTTGTTCACAGATAATTAAACTTTATGAAATGTTTCCTCGAGGCATGAGCCTAGTCCTTGTTTTGGAATACATGTGTTCTGGGCTATGGGATATGCTGCATCACAAGCCGCAAGAATTAACATTGCCAAGGGTCAAGACATACGCACAGATGCTTCTCAAAGGCACCCGATATATGCACGCCCATTATGTTATGCACAGGGTAATAAAATTTATCATTATATTCTACATTCTGACTAGCCCAATAATTGAATTTAGACTAGACACTACATTTACTTTAAATGTGATTTTTTTTATCTTCTTTTTTATTTATCTATTCCGAGTATGTTTTATTTTTATTTGATGTTGAATTGCCACAACAGATAACATTTAGATATGTGTGAGTAGGATTTGAAACCAGCCAATCTACTAATAAACCATGATGGAATATTGAAAATTGCCGATTTGGGGCTCGCGAGATTGTACTGGCCTGATGGAGGAAAACCATATTCGCATCAAGTTGCAACAAGGTACGTCATTTCTATTCACTATAAATGATATAGCTTAAGTATGTTCAAGTACAAATACTTGTAAAATATTATAATATCTTTTAAAAACAAAAAGAAAACTAATAAGGTAAAACACAATATGTACCGACTTATTTATAGCAACAAAATTAAAAAACAAGCGTATTTAATGTAATCAATTAATATGGATATTATTTTTATATAATTCGTATTTATTTCAGATGGTATCGTGCACCAGAACTTCTATATGGAGCCAGATTCTACTCGGAAAAAGTTGATTTATGGGCGATAGGCTGCATTATAGCTGAAATGATCACTAAGCAACCTCTTTTTGCGGTAAACAATATTTATTCGTAGTTTTATTTTCCAACTACTGCTAAACTTGCACAAGGGAAATATCAGGAACCTGTTAGTGTACCTTTATTCTACATATCGTTTAATAAAGAATAGCATTAATATAATGTGTTTGTTCAAAGGGTGAATCAGACATCGAACAGTTAGCCATTGTCCTCCAGCATCTAGGTACACCCACAGAAGAGACATGGCCTGGACACTCGGACTTACCAGACTTTCACAAGATAACATTTCCCGAGACGGCATCAACGCCTTGGACTGACCTGTTACCTGGAGTTGAATCAGATGCTGTGCATCTTATTAAATCGTTTATATTGTACGATTCCGACAAGAGAATTTCTGCCAAAGATGTAAGTTAACACTTTAATTTTTTCATTGCTGTATTTCTTTATATATATATATATTACTGAATGTTTCCCTTTATAAATAAAGAAAATAAAAATAAAGTCGACATCGGTTACAAAATACCTATGGCGTCACTTAGCTGAATGTTACATTTGTCATATTCCACAGGCCATCAGACATCAATGGTTTAAAAATAGACCAACTCCATCTTCACTGGAAGAGATGCCTAAGCCAAATGCAAAAAAATAACATTAGGTAAATCAAAATACTTTTATTTTTGATAAATTGAATTTATTATTTGCTGGAATCCTGTTATCTTATATTAAATTAATTAATATATACATAGGTATATGTCTTTATTGTACTTTTGAAATAGTATTCATACAGGGTATGAATCCTGAATGTGATAAAATGTGTCACAGACGAACATATCGAGGGGTGAAAGGCTATTTGTTTTAAGCGACATTTTTTGGTGATATAGTAATAAATATATATTTTTGGAATCATCGTTTTTTACCAATTCCGAATATATAATATATTACTATATCACCAAAAAATGTCGCTTAAACCAAATAGCCTTTCACCCCTCAATATAAACATAAAAGTACCATATAAGGCAGACTAGTATTATAGGGACAGTGTATGATAACATGTACAAAAATAAATATGGATTATTTAAATGCCGTCCCGTTTCTTTATGCTAAGTTTGCAATTAACAAATTAGGTTTTAGATGGGACTACAAACAAGTTATCAAGTATGTGTAAATAAACAAAAAGTAGTGCAGCGAGTTATAACTTCGATTTTAAAGATAGAACTGCATAATTACATTACTCGTTTCGCTAGTCTATAAACTGTTGCATAATAAAATTATAATTGTAAGTAAAAATAAAAAATATAGTTTCTTTTTTTGAAAGCCATTCTTCTTTTGCGAGTAATTACTGTATTTGCAACAAATTTCATTAATGAAATTATTCTGTTTTTTGTTATACAATTGTATTTGTATAAAATCATCTGGTTCAATAACCTAGAAAAAATAAAAAAATAAAGTTTTCCCTCGATTGTCAATTTATTTACATTAATTAAATACTTGACTATGGAAACACAAACACATACTAAAACATAACAAGAAAAAAATAGACCTGAAGGTCTCTAGGTATACGAGTTACTGGATATACACAAGCTGATCTCGAAAAGCGACAGACCAAAGCGAGTCACTATGACGATACATAAAATATATGTAAAATTTTATCACTCAAATTTTTACCGTTCTCATTTTACACTGCAACCATAGATGGGCAAAATATAATCCTCAATCTTATTACATTTTACCTATATTTTACAGTTTTAAGACATTGGTCTCAAAACTGATGAATCCACAATTGCATACAAATTCGTGACTCATTAACGTTCAGAAGAGTGTTAATCATAATTACAGATTAACGAAATTAAAATTACTGATTATTACTGTAATTATTAATCCGATTTGATTCTCCTATACATATATATATGACCACAACCCTATGATATTAATCTGCCGTGTACATCGTCTGGATTTGTTGTTTCAAAACTAGTACCTATTTAACCCATTGACTGCCAGACATATTTAGACCGTCTTGCCCTGGGTGCCACGGTTTTATTTTGAAGAATACATGAAAGTTTACAAAATATAAATATATTAAGTTATTCATATAATATTGTAATAGCATTTACAGTAATTTCTATTGAAAAAAAAAATTATTAACTGAAATGGCCATTTGTAATTAATCTAAAATTGCAGTTCGTATTACGAGATATCTCGTAGCTGGCAGTGAATGCGTTAAACAAAAAAAATACCTAACATACATACAAGTTAAAATGCACAATACATTATAAATTATATAGAGATCATTATAAAAACCATACATTCATGAAATTTATATACACCTATTGTCTTTGTGTTACATACTCTTACATAAGTATCAATTATTACATATTAATTTTGGTGTCAACCATAGACTCTTTATTATACCATTCGATTAAAATTAATTACACATATAACAAAAAACAGCTTTAAGAAGCATGTTTACATTTGAACCGAAATAAGATAGTTTTATCAGGCATATAATTAAATCCTTAAGAAAATAACTAGATATAATTATATTATCAGAGTAGTAAAATAGTGCAAAATTAAGTGAAATAAAACAACATGTTTATCCTTCCCAAATGAACAACCTAACCCAATGAAAATTTATTGAAAACGCCATAATAAATTTATACTCTCTAGATATAACTATCTTATATCGACTATATTATACATAGGAATTTATTTCTATAACTGCAAAAGTTTAGAATGATGCCTCATTGTAAGGAAATAAACATCATCCGATCTTTTTTTTTCTTCACAATAATATAAATTAATTCATTCGGGATAAATAATAACCATATAAGTTAACACTACAATTTCTCTATTATTTCAATATCTTACTGTGTCTAGGAGGCTGTGTGCAATATTATCATCAACTATTAAGTCGGTATATTATAAACCGAAAAGCGTATCAAAGAGTCGATTGTTAGGACTCATTTGAACAAATATTTTCGTAAATCGATCTTTAGATTTAGAATGAAGTTTCTAGTAGGATATCCAGCAATCAGAATTTTCAGTAATAATAAATTAATACTGTCACCGCAACACATTATTCGATTTATATCGAGGGGTGAAGGGAGTGAATCAGCGTTATTTTTTACCAATTCCGAATATATATTACTATATCACCAAAAAATGTCGCTTAAACCAAATAGCCTTCCTTTCACCCCTCGATATAATGGTCTAATTGTCGCTTTAAAGTTGCATATTCCTTCATAGACACATCAATCCGCAGACAATGAAAATAACAATCGATTTAAATTGTGCATAATTATTACCTAGAGATAATTTTACTAAACCTAATATAAATTAGCTAACACTTAACCGTTGTCTCAATATTTATATAATCACTAGCAGTAATCAAGACTAAAAGGTGGGTACTAATGCCACCGGTTTAAAGCCATTTGGCGGCGCACATTGGCTCGAGAATGCGATTGTTAGTATTCCCAAATCGTTCCTTAAATATCGTAACTTCAATCATAAAATATCTTGAAATTCATTTTTGCATAATATAGTGGCGCTTTTGATAACGATTTTCTAGTGAAACTGCATTTTTTTTTAATTTCTTGACATATAATAGATTACAATTATGTACATAAAAACGGCACATAAATTATAATATTATTAGGTATTATAAACCATTATTTAAAACTAAGTTTTCTAATCAGGTCCATGCACAATCCAAAAGCCGCCACTTGCATAAAATCATTCATTCTGATCATTAACCAGTTCAATAAAATCAGTATAACTGTACACTTTACTAAAACCATGTATCGGATTAAATATAATGTATATGGCTAAGGCTGAGATTTATAAACGCGACTTAAAGTTTACTTATACCTTACTAAAACATTACAATTTATATTACTCAATGAATGTTCAAGAATTTTGTAAGTTTTGTAATTTTGTCAACATGGATAAACCATCGGATTGTAACCTTTTTTTTTAATATTTCTTACAATATAAATTAAAAATTCTTAGTATAATTGATACTTCAGGATATTGTGTAAAATGTACAGATATAAAGATCACTTGGAATTTTAAAAGCACTAGATACTATGTATGACTTTAACAATTGTAATTTAAGAATATTAATGCTAAATAATTTAACTCGTATTATTCATTATAATTGTTTGGTAATCAAATAACTTGCAATTTAATGCGTAGTGTAGGGGAAATTTACCCCTCAATATTATTATTTACATATTATTCTAGTTATTTACATAATGTCATTAATCTAAAAGGATAACACGCAGTATGAATATTTCAATTTGTATATTCGATGTCTATAATTGCATATATTTTGATACGTGACTGTATAATTTTTTAATCAAAAACGAAAAGATTTCGAGGGGTGAAAAGCTATTTGGTGTAAGCGAAATTTTTTTGTGATATGGTAATACATACATTTTCGGAATCCACACCATTATATCTTCATGGCCGAAAAACACATGATATATTGTATCAAAGTAACAGTTTTTAACAAAGACTATTGTGACGTCGTCTGGAGATATTTCGACTAGTAAAACAAAATTTGGGTATTAATATAATTCAGTTTAGCAACATTGAATATCTGATTTATGAGACTGCGAAATCTATATTATTTTGTATATTTATTTTCAAGGATAAAGTAGTGTAAAATTCTAGAAAAAATCTTGTATGAAAAAAAAAGATAAAAAATAAAATACCCCGCCACAGATTGAAGATACAATACCACTACAAATTCTATGTTTACAATTAATCGTTTACCTATAAAAGAGACGTTTTTCACTTATTTTTCTACAATGTCAACCAACACTGTCATGTCGGATAAATAAACTATGGTAAGCATATTTTTCTTTCATTATTGAACGACAACTTAATAAGGATTCTTCCATTTAATAAGTCACGCATTTTTGTCTATTATAAATTTTTAACTCTCTTTGCTTCTTGTTAAATTTCATCATAAATCCTTCTCTAGTAATAATACACATAATCACTCTTTATAGACACAAAAACCCTTAGATCCTTTTCCCTCATATGTATTTACGATTATTTTTCTCTCTCTCGCACGCCATAGACAAATCTGCGTAACGTAAATGAGCGTAACGTAAATAATTGATCTATGACGTGCGTTAAAGAGAAAAATGACTGTATGTACACCTGTACACGTCTTAGAATTAGTCAAAGAATGCCCTCAAATTTTTTAGAACATTAAAACATAGGGTACAGTGGTTCAAAAATTTTTTTAGACCAATTTGATCGTGCATTGAATCTCGGAACTTTTGTGTTGAAGTGTCCGTTCAGGCGCTAATAGGTTAAGCTAATACATATTTTTATGTATGCGAAACATTTGCTTTAGACAAGCCATAAGAAGCTATATAAATTAATTTGACAAAAATCAAAGAATTATCACGTATATTACATTTGCTAAGTACTGTTATTTACCAGTTCTTTTTTTATCAACAGGGTGATTATACACTGCACTTGGAGTTTAGTACTAGCATAATGCAATTCAAAACTGACCACAAGAGTCTACTATCGCTATTTACCGCGATAACTCGGTATCTATTACCTATTAGTATGTATTATTATCGGTAGATATTTACTGCATAAACATCTTCTTGCGCTTCGTTTATAAACGAATAACAGGGGACCAAAAACATTAACCCAATAACACACACCACAATTTAAAGTTACGCAATACCGCATTATGCCAGTGCAAAGCCCGTAGCAATCTCCACCGAAAAACCCTTTTTTACTATAGATTATTAAGTTTAAAGTTTTTTTTTTACAAATTATCGTATCTAACAAAATAGTTTAAATTATCGCGTCTAAAAAAGTTCAGGGTAAAAAAATTTGACTTGGACAGGGGTAGCATTTCCTATTCTTGCACTGTAAAATGTCATATGAGTAAATAACGTACAGAGAGACAGCACCAAAGAAGTTAGCAAAATTTAACTATAAAGTTGTCACAGATAAGTAAAACATTTTTTATCTATTGTTATTATGCACGCAAATGGTACAGCATTTTATATTATGATCTTAATAAGTAAGATAATAAAACAAGCCTGAGCTTGTCCATTGTCCGAGCCAGCATAATCCGGTTTCGATACCAACGTCACGCGCGGTTAGTGGTCAGGCACACGTGCTCGATTTGTAATGATACGTCCGTAGCAATGTTTCCCAAAACATCTGTTTATCTTTTTATTTCTTCTGTATTTACGATTAATTTTCTCATTTTCACAATGTTTTGAGTATACAAGCAAAATTTTTGTCTATGGCGTACGAGAAAGAGAAAAACAATTGCAAACAAACGAGAAAGAAATAGACAAGCACACGTTTTGCGAACAAGAAATATTTGCTGCAGATGACCTTAACGTGTCAATTAATAAAGATAAAGGATTATTTTTATTGGTCAACGCAGAGGGCAGGAAATTTTATAATTTATAGCATAAAGCTCGTATGCAAGTAACCATTTCCATTAGACGATTGGGAGCGATTATGGTACAACACTGGGAACCTCATTTTCGCTGGTCCAAGCTGGTCTAAACACTATAACTTGCAACTTCCATTAACCATTACCAGCGATTATAATAATAACTGTTTTTCAATAATCAATTATATTGTTCACAAATAACACTTTTTATAAACTGTTATCCATTAAATATTGTAATTAATAGTTTGAAAGCAGTGAATAGTAGCGTCATCTCTTATAAAATTTTCACAACTGACAACTATAAATGTCATTGCGCTGACAACATACATTCCTGGAGAACGGGCAGTCTTTACAATATTACACAGAAATCTTTGAACTCGTGTATGCTTCTATATTAACCAACTTTTAGACCGTTGAATGGGGCTAAAGCTCTGTACGATTCTTTACTCACATGGTAACGATAGGAGCGAAGTGATTATAGTGAGTGGTTGGTGGTAGGTTCAGTTCCGTATCCAGCCGGCCGCGTGCAGGTAGTGCGTGATGGCGAAGTCCGTGTCGGTGTCGGGCACGGCCGCCCGCCGCAGCAGTACGCCCTTCAGGGTCACGTACTGCGCAGCCGGCAGGCTCAGCGCGCAACACAACTGTACAAACACATTCAGATTCCACTATTAAATACGTTTGCCCCATAGGCTTTGAAAGCAAATAAAATATATTCATTTCGCGCTAAACTAAAATAAAAAAAAACAGAAACATATAAACATGGCGAAATGGGCCCTCCGTTAGCTTAATGCCACAGAGGAAATCTGCAGCGCTGGTTTTTATGAAGGACCTAGGTCGTGTTACATCTTATCAAAATAATTAATAAGCAATAAAACACAATAAAGAAAGCATATAGTTTAAAACAAAAGATATTTCAGTCATGTAGAATAAAACTATAAGTTACGGATATTGAATTTTGTCCACAAAATTTCAAATATAGGATTTTTTATAATGTATCTTCATTTACACCCTTCACGTTTTGTACTCATTATACTCTAACGTGTCTTATACGCGATAAAACTAAACGAGTAGAGTAAATACCCCGAGGGTTTTTCGTCGGGACGAAAACTCTGTGACGCTTCAGTCTGCTCGTGACCTTTGTAACCTAGTTGAAACGTCGAGCCATAATTAGCTTTTGGTTGTAGGGCGATTGCCCTTACTGGGTCATGACCACAGTACACAAATGTAAAGACCGTCATAGTGACTCGCTTTGGCCTGTCGCGTCTCGGAATCAGCTTGTGTATATCAAGTAACTCATATACCTAGAGTCCTTCAGTCATGGTATATGTGGGCCGACATGACGACCGAGACTATCAACGGATTAACATTCCTTGATGGTGACTTTCATTTTAGGACTACACTGTACTTACCGTCAGGTGCATTGTAGTCACTTTGTCGAGCCAGTGTAAAAAAAAAGTTTTTTTACGTAAAAGATCTGTTAAAGTATTTATAATATTTTTATACTATTTGCATTTATTAAAAGAAAATGTTTCACATTATTACTTTACGGCGAACATTCAAAAGATAAATAGCCGATCATGCATATTATGAATACATAATGCATGTTTTAATAATGCAAAACGGGAACCATTGTTCACGACATAGTTAACTAAAAACGAGGAATTTTTTTTTCTGAGTACCCATATTGCACGGCTGGAAAGGCCGTCACAACTAAACCGGACTTGGCGGGCGAACGCAGAGGACGCTCAGCCAGCGAATTTTATGGGTTGAGCGGCTACGCAAGTGCACCCCTGTGGGTACGGACCTCAACTTGGGAAGCCGGCCAGTTAGAAACGAACCTAACGGTGCTCTACCAGCGTTTCGTAAGAGACTACCTTGAGAAGAAACGGCGAAAGAAACTCAAGGCTGGGTCGAAGTGAAACTGTGTTATTTAAACGACAGTAGGACCAATGAGGAAGTATTCATAGCCACTAGACTACAAAACTTATAAAAATAAGTGGAATAGAAATAGGGATACAACCTAATCTTTCCAATAATAGTAGCCATCACTAGAAAGGTAAAGATATTGTTTTCTCTGTAACATTAAAATAGCTTTCTGTTTATACTCGTCTAATTTGACTTTGCTAGGGACGAAGTCACGAGCAGATGCTCGTGTTTCATATTAAACTCAAGTGATATTTGTGTTCAATAAAACTCTATATACACTTTAAATGTGCGATTCATAAATTATGTTACAGCAGCGTCATACATTGGTTACCTAAATTAAATGCAAGCACACTTGATTAAACAATTTGCTGAAGTTTTCAATGTTGTCGTCAAGTGTTTTCTAGAACATAATACAACACGTTTCATTACTAAAAACAAATAGGTACCTATTTTTTATGTAAACATTAAAGTGCTGATTAAATTATATTTTTACTTTAACTTAAAATCACAGATATTATGTCTGATTATCAGGGTCGGATCTTAGGGCGGCTTACACCTAAAAATGTATCTAGTGTAGTCTTATATAAAACGCTATTTAATTGTAGCTATTTAATTCGGCCTCGATTATGGTTGAAATTGAATAGTCATAAAACTGGATAGAGTTTCTGTGCAAAACAATAAGTACAGTTTAACGTTAAATAGCGTTTTATAAAAGTTTAAACTAGATTTTATTTGTTAGAGCATATCGCTCTTACAGTTCACCTTGATGCAGAGCTTAGATATCTGAATCATAAAAGTAATGTAAAAATATTTCAAAAGTATTTATAAATGTAAAACATTTTTTTATATATTTTATTATAATTACAGGTATAATTACAGGTATATTATTCCACAATTCTGGTGTATAACGGTGAATTGTACGAAGAGGTTAAGCTGTATTTCTAGTTCTATCCAACATGTAACAACAGATGTCTCACTAAAATCGCCTCAGTAGTCAATACACAGTTTTATAACAGTGTAACAACTCGAACTCCATTGGTCCAAAAGACCAGAATACTCGAAGGTCGAAGGTTTTCTTGCAGTTCGGTCGATAATAGGTCTAGTCACCTGTATCTCATTAGTGGTCAGCAGATGCTTCGAGCATCCTGCGCTGCATGAGCTCTTTTTGGAGCATCCACATGCGGTACTTCCGTCCCGTGTGCACCTTGGGCTGGTGGAACTTGAGCCGCTTTCTCCGTCTCTGTAATACAAAACACTTTCAAAAAATCCACTAATGCTATTGAAAATCCCATTGAATAATTATCAACGTAAATAAAGCGTGTACAAATGAAAATCCTGTGTACTGTAGTGATTGTACGAATGGTTAAAGTAGGTTAGTTATATGGCACTATTGTCCATTGTACTATATATTGGCTTACTTATACTATACTATTGGCCACTAATTAAAAATAAGTTTATTTTAAAAAGGAGCACATCAAATTTAAAAAAATATGAAGGTTGATTTGAATTATTATGATAGACAGATTGAATGGAAAATTAAAAAAAGGAAGATTCGGATTGTAAAAATTATATCATAAATAGATTAGGAAAATATATGTAAACATTAAATGAAATATATGGGTATAGATACAAAGGAAGTGTTATTATAAAAGCGAGTGAGCGACCGTAATAAACACATAGGGAATGTAACACGCCTGCAAGAGCGTGCTACAGTACTTTTTTGTACCTACGTACCGAGATAAATATGACTATTAGAAATATAGCACTGATAATTAAAAAAAAAAATGCTGACACAAAAACAACAGAATTAGGCAAACAATAACTAAATATTATTTTAACTATATAAAAAAAAGCATCCCTTTTTCATTTCTTTGCGGGTATAGTGGTCTAGCGCATAATGTACCAGTTTCCATGCGCAGCACGCGAATGGTTGGTTCAAATCCCGGCATGTACCTCTGGGTTTTTCCAGGTTACGTGCAGACTTAGGCACCACATGCTCACCGGTGAAGGAAACTATCGTGAGGAAGTCCGCATGGGGTCTAACAACAATGTCATGTGTGACTTGAGAACGGCGATCAGCTGCGCTACTGGTCACGTTGGGCACGACATATTAGCGCATTGTGGATACAGCCAATGATGTATCTATACCCACCCCGTACGGGTTATAGCGTAACGATATATTATATTATTACTAAACAATATTTTACTCTTAGGTTACTTCTAAGAAACGAATACACAACAAATTAAATTTCAATGTAAAATCTATTAAAAATTTGATTACCAAAATACTCTTTTGTCCTACAAAACGTAGTTCTAGTAATTAATATGCAAATTTAATCATTAAAAAAAAAACCATCGAATTCGTATAGCCCATACAATATAAAAAAAATGCTGATCAATCTGTCAATACTTTGAGTTTTCTAAAAGTAAAAAGAATTAAACACATGTTCTATTATAAAGTAACAACGCACCTTTTTCTTTGCAGCTGCATGTTGTTCGGCGTTTGTTCTTTTATCTGGTTGATTTCCAGGCACCCACTGCTGCCCTGGCGAAGACAACCGTTGTACGGGATCAAACGCAACACCACACAACATAATTTACATTCAAATATCAAGATAAAGTACAAGATTTTGAATAAATATCTTCAAATAACATTACGTATCGAATTCATTTTTTCATTATTAAACTTAATTTCTTTATTATCATGAAATATTTTCACAAATATATTTCATGCCATACTTTTGTGTAAAAATTGTAGTCAATGGAATAAAAACCTTTGTTTTATCCATAAATATCAAACTCCCAGTACATCAAAGGTATAATTAATTTTGTAGTATTTTTTTTACATTTGTTCTATTTAATATTATCATTTAAAAATGCGTAATTTATTTCAGTTTTTTGTCCTATTTACCAAATGATGGTTATCATAGACATACAGGCGTTTGATATTTGTCAACAACAAATATCTGAAGTAATTTTAATTAGATATATCCTATCTTTTCGCAATAACTGTATTTACTATCAATTACATTAATTAACATAATATAAATTTTACATATTTGCAATTATTTAAACTTGCTGTATCATGCGTTCCAAACAGGAGTGCAACTGTCAAGGCGCTATTTTTAGCTAACTGCAAATAGGTTTACAGGGATCCCATGCAGGATGTATAAAAATAACCAACATTTTAAAAATAAAAACAACGAACTCATCTAATTAAATATTTAAAGGATGTTGAGAAAAGTAAGCTCGCTTACGCAGTAATGTAATTGTAAAGGTATAAAAACCATTGTGTGATATTACTTCATTTTTCCAGAAATCAAAGTATCACAATTCTTTATTTTGTATAATAGGGAGGTTCGATCTTTTACTTTAAGCTAGAACTGTATCTGACCTAAATAATCCATCCGATAAAATAACCTTTTTTATATATCATAAGTGCTGGAGCATACTATGCGCTGTGGCGGCGTGCCGCACGTTCACCGGACTTGCGTTTCGCGAGACAAAGCGGAGAAGGGTGCACGCGTTATGATGCCGGAGCAGTTACCACTCCGTTGTATTTTCTGATACATTTTCAATGGCAATCCGCACTGAACGGTGCCACTCCGGCGTATAACGTTGCGTCATCGCAACGCCTTAACGCAAAGCTTAGTCTTTGCTTTTAGACGACAAAGAAGCCGACATCATGCTTGTTTAAATGTGGTTTATGTCGTCTATTACCGAAAATAACAGAAGTGTTGTCGATACATTAGTTTCTTGCTAACAGTTCTAAAATACCAGTTAACCTTTGCACTCGAGACCGTTCCCGCGCGCATGTAATGTGGTGAGCGAGAGTCACCTTCCGAGTGCAAAGGGTTCAGAAGTGAAGGTGTACGCAAGTTCTATCCTGGTCTTAATCAAAACTCAGGTAAAATGACTGTAAAACTATTAATTTTTAGACACAAGAGCTACCATTTTACCAGTAAAAAATGTGATAAACTCTCAACAGTACACTCGTTTTACCTGATGCCGAGAGGTATTTTACGATAGGTAAAATATAGATAAATTCTCAGTTCACTTAATATAAATAGATCATGCAAACAGACGACTAGACAAAAACACACTGCGAAAGCATAAGCATAATATATGAACACGAATAACCTTTAAGAAACCATGCAAAGGTATTGTAAATCGAAAAAATGTATAAACATGTGTTATAAATTAATGCAATTGTGATATAAACAAAGGGTGATGATTTTTTTTCAATTTGACCTTTTTGTTAAACAAGAGAGTTATTATTTCAATTAATAATAACGTGAAAAACAATATTTTACAAAATGAAACCAGGAAAATCGTAATATGACACTATCATACAAAAAGATAATTAAATCTTGGTTGTAATTTAATGCAAACAACTACTCAATAATAATCTGTCAAAAAAGTTATATAATTGTAATAAATTTGGTGATTTTCCCAATCTAGTCCCCGCTTCCTTCTTCATTTGCTATAATGTATAATCCTTTTTACTAAACTCTAATGTAACTCGGAACGGCAAGTCAAAAGTACATATAAACATTAAAATCATATTGTACGTGCCAATCACAAATGTAACGAGAATTAACGCGTAATTAACCAAAACTGGGATTCACCCCAACAAAACATCCAGAGGAACTATAAAAGAACACGTAATCGTTTGATTTTTTTGTCTTTGTGTAGACGCAGCCCAACTTATTAATGCTCACTGTACTATAAATAGAACAAAATTAGTACAAAATATTCTTCCTGCGATTTTCCACTCTGGTAACGTTTTTTATATTTTAATAAGAGTATATGCAATAAGAATGTATCTAAAATAAATCAAAGCCATGAAGTAATCCCACTCTTGTATTATCGTTTATTTTTGTATTGTAGAGTGACTTCTTACTTTGTTTTTTTACAAGATTTGACTTCACAAAATGTGAAAGTGTCTTTTTTATTCTATAACATCATAATTTATTGAAAAAGTCTATGCATAGAAAGAGGATGTTTTACTACATACCACTCCTGAGCACCAATTGTACTAAGCATACTACACCTCTAAAAATATAAGTTTGAATTCTTTTTTTTTTTGTTTATTTTTCTTTTAAAATATATTAAGAATAATAATAATATAATAGTGTTTCATCACAAGAATTAATGAAATAATTAATGCTTTTCATTTCGGCGTTAGTGGGTTAATAGAAATGTCCTTTTGATTGCGAGCTAAAAGCATGAATAGTACCAGCGTGCGTGGTCTCACGTCGAGGTGGTGCGGGTTGGCGTTGGGGTGCTTCCTGTGGTGAGCGTGCTGGTCGTAGTGCGCGCACTCCTCGAGCCGCGTGACGCCCGCCAACCGGTACCGGTGCAGCTCGGCCAGGCGCACGCGCAGCTCGCGCTCGCGCCACAACCCGCTGACGACACCGCATTGCTCAGCTCGACCGTAGAACTGGGCCGTCCAGCGCAGTCGCTCCGTAAATTCTCTGAAATTACGCATCACTTACAAAAAAACAACTAGATGTCGTATTGGCTAAAATCTCTAATTTTTTTTTACACCGGCTCGACATAGTTAGTACAGTGAACCTGATGGTAAGTACAGTGTAGTCTAAAAACATAAGCGACTATCAAAGGATGTTAATCCGTTGATAGTCTCCGTTGTCATGTCGGCCCACATATACCACGACTGAAGGTATATTAGTTACTGGATATAGGTACACAAACTGATCCCGAAACGCGACAGGCCAAAGCGGGTCAATATGACGGTGTTTAGACTTGTGTACTGTGGTCAAACCCAGTTCGGACTATCGCTGTACCACCATATAACATATACATTGTGGATATTTACTATGTTCATACTAAAAGATGTACTTCTTCATTCATAATGTGAATAGTGCAAAAGTGGATGTCACTCTCCCGGCTATTTTTTCTAATGTTTCGTGTATCGCGAAACAACTGTGCATTTTTTACTTACTATCTAATGTATTTGTAACTATTTTTCTCTTTCTCACCATTGTGTTGTCTACGCAAATCATTATTTGCGAAACAAACAAGATATTGTGAAAAAAGATAAATAAGCGCAAATACATGAGAAAGAATCCACAAATGTTTTGTGTTTCACATCTGCGGGAGACGACCAGTAAGAAGTGTGAATAAGCAAATGCTTATTCACCCCCAACAAATGTTGGGGAAATGCATTATTGACATTTAATAAGACATTGATTGATTGATGGACAATAAACTAGAACTTTTTTTTCGCTGAATATGGCGAATTTAAGGTTTTGATGGAAACGCAATGGCAACCATGCAGTCAAAGACTTCGACTTTAGTGGTCACAGAAAAAAATATGAAAGTGATTTTCTAACATTACTACTACCTTAAGGAACTCTAGGTTACGTCAAAAGAGTAATTCTTCTACGGTGGCGTTGATTGTTTGTGTCAACAACATGTCATCAAGGCTAAAATTGAGTTTATGTCCTAACAATTCAACCATTATAAGGAGTTTATTATTACAAATATTATTAAATAATTAAATATATATTAAAAAATAAACATGTATGTGATGCATCGCTAGGGTGAAGCCATAATCAAACACGGCGAATCTTTGACAGTCAGTCTCGACATAGCCAAAGCTTTTGATAGGGTTTGACACTGTGATCTTCTTTACAAGCTTCGTGGATACAATCTTCCCGACAACTTGTGAATATGGATCTCTACATTCTATACGAAGGTACTATACCTAGCATATTCTAGGTATACCTGTCCTAGCCGATAGTCACGGTTCGTAGTTCATTGTAGTTAATAATGGAGTGCCGCAAGGATCTGTTATTTCACCTACCCTGTTTCTTCTGAATATCATGTTTACATTTCTGAGGATGTTTGTATAACCTCATTCCTCTTCCTTTCTTAACAGAACCACGCGCGCAATACTGCGGTGTTACAGTTTTACGGTGACTTCTATTTCAGCTAGGACTAAGAAGTTATTTAAAACGTTGAACGCCGGCCCTTTTTCTCGATACTTCCCGTTCAGGCCGTTTTAATCTCTTTATTCTACAAAAAAATCTATTTCGAAATATGTTTTTCTTATCATTCCTAGTGTTATTCCTATTGTAATCTGCGTTTTATCACATTTTTTAGCTGGGGGTCACCGGTGCACACCCCCCGGCCCAAACGGAAAGTTCACTGGGGGTCACCGGTGACCCCCACGGCGTTCAACGTGTTAACTCTTACCTTCGTCGGGTCATTGGCTTGTGGAATGGTCTTCCAACGAGCGTGTCCCCTTCCTCCTATGATATTGGGCTCTTTAAGCAAAGTGTGAAGATATATTTATGTAGACATGATCGCGGCGACTATTGGTATGTGGTTGTTGCTCAATAATCGTGCACAATTTTTAGAATGCACTACATTTCCCATCAGGTTCAGTGTTGTCACTGTACCGAGTCAAAATAAAAAAAAAGCGAAATATACATACTTTTTCTCTTTGGCAAGTTTTCCAAGTGTTTTCTGCTTATTCCTCTGTATGTTAAAAAATACAGACACCAGTTGGTAATCACGAACCAATCTCTTTCTTCTAGTCCTCTCGCGTAGTCGTCTAATGTATATATCTACTTGAGATAATTTAAGGGCTGAAAAATAAAACAAACAACTAAATGACAGACAAATTACTAAACCACAATTCTTTCTAAACTTAACTCAATATCTCAGTCATAAAAAAAAAAGCCCAAATAAAATCTATGACCGGTGGTCGTGGGTGTGGTTGTAGAAAGACACGGATTTTGGCGTTTTACTGTTTATTTGCACTTTAAGGCACACCGAACTGCGACGTACGCGTACGTACTCTAGCCTTGGGTCTCGGTAGTCGACTGAATTTGCTAGAGTATCCCTTGCGCGCGCGCATCCCTTACCCCGCGCGTCCCATAACACCCTAACGTCCTTTAGGGCGTTTCGGTACGCACGCGTACGGTACGTAACGCGTATCGGGCGCGTATGCTATAAATCATATATTTATTTATAATAAGTAGGGATGTAACGGAGGCAGTTTTATCGGAACCGAAGTCGGAGTCGGAGTTTTTAAATTTGATTTATCGGAGTCGGAACCGAAGTCGGAATCGGAGTCGGAGGCAATGTCAGTTACAAGTGACGGCAGAATAAAATAGTTTTATTAAGGGACAAATAAAAACATTATTCAGTGAACCTTTTTAATTAGAAAGTGATCAATTTACAAATACACAGACAATAAAAATTGCTGTGTTTCTTATTAAAATGTTCCTATTAACAGTGAACCAATTAAATCATATTTGCTCCAGGGTTGTTTTTGTGTTAATCTATATTTTACTTAATTTAATGTAAATGTAAAATAAAAAATCTTTTAGTAATAAATTTAAATGTATATTTAGTTTTAAATTTAATCATTTTAATCATATTTTTTAATCTATAAATAAATATTTAAAAATCTCTTCTACAAATTAAGTAGCACTGATTGTTTGATTAATTGATATTATGTTTCAACAACATATAGAATGAAATCAAATGAATTGACTACAATAGTGGTGGTGACCTCCGATGAGTACCTCCGATTAAAAAGTTTCGGAACCGAAGTCGGAACCGGAGGTGTAATAACAATCGGAAGTTCCGACTTATCGGAGTCGGAGTCGAAGCTCCGTAACATCCATGATAATAAGTGTTTAATTGATTAAAATTCACTAAGGCCGAGTTGTTTGATCAATAGTTAAAGTTGTTAACTATAATTTGACAGGTGATATTGCGAACAGAGGTGGACAAAATGCAATGTGATTAATGATTAACGATTACAAAATATAGTCATCATTTTAATTTTGTTACTCTGTAATCATGATTAAAATCCATCTAAAGATTAAAAAAACATACATTTTAATTCAATTGAGGATTCCCGTGTTTAAAACGTAAATGCGCAAAATGTAATCAAATTAATGATGAAAAATGCAATCGTTTTACATTTATCTGATTACAATTAGGTCATCTATGATTGCGAATATGTTTTTACTAAAAATAAACCCATTTTATGTGAATAAAATAAAATAGTTATTTGTCATTTTAAACTGACTTCAAAAAGGATCTTCTGTATTTGACTGTATGTTTTTTATGTATGTTTAAGGAGAACTATGCCGTATACGGCTTTATTTATTTGTTAAGATATTGGGTATATCATGAACTTGATCCAGTTTAAATATGGTGCAGTTCTGATTAAGGCCTTTGCGATAAAAACCATAACACTCGAACTGACAACACTAAAATTTATAGTTATTCCTCTAATCCTTCACCTGGGTTCGAATTTTTTTGTTAAATAGGATATAAATCAATGTTGTTTGATATTCATATGGTGAAGGTCTGATGAAGACCTTATTAGACTTAAGCAGATTTCTCGTGTTTGAACTAATTTCATTCAAATTTCGTCTCTAACACTATAAACAACCTGAATTTGATGCCAAGGCAAAACCAAAAATGATTAAATAAATACATTTTTGTAAAAATTAATTCAATCCTTTTTAAAAAATAAATAATTATCTTCAATCTACCTATCAGACTGCCATTTTTTAAATTAGTGCCTAGCACACGTCATATGCAGTAGCGACTTCAAAAATGACAAAGTTTGTTTGGCAGATTTAGGATTATTATTTACTTTTCGAAGTCGGTTGAATTTTTTTATAAAAATGTTTAATTCTTCATCCTTTAACATAAAACGCGGTTTGGGTGGTCAATCATTACTTTCCATGGGAAATGATTTGAGTTCCAGCATAAATCTTTACTCATTTCTGTCAAGGACAAAAAGATGACTGGCAAACCCTGAAGGTGGGATTTTTATATTTTGTTCATTACAAAGCTTGAGTGTCATACTTGAAGTTGGGCAGTCAATTTTTTACTCACCAACATCTAACTCATCATCATCAGGGTTAATGGACAGGGTTGATATCAGCTGCTCAGCTTCATGATCATGTTCCTGAAAATATTACTTATTTTTTAAAATATAATTGCAAAGAATGAGAGTATAAAAAGATTTTTCGGCTTGGCAACAAAGCAATAATAAATAGCCACTTTTACTGTCGACAATTTTAAGCCCCAAAATATGTTACTAAAATAAAAATATCCTGTAGTATAACCTCCTGAGGTTCAATGTGATAGTTCTAGGACAAAATCATATAGTACTAAATGCCCAGCAAAATCACAGTTACTTAAAGACCAAAATCCACCATACTAATACTAGAACATAATATTTACGGTCCTGTAAAATGTTTAAATTACATGCCACATTGTACAAACTTATCAGTCTTATGACCCAATGTACTAAATAAAGAACAAAATATTATAGTGGTTTTTTTTTTATTTATGTAGCATGTCTATATCTATATTAAAGTACCCTCAAAATAGCAAAACTTAATTCATAATAATTACAGAGATACTAAAAGATTTAGTCTGGGCTTTAGGGACTATATTAGTTATGTTCTGATATTAGAACAGGCTTTCTTTTTTGTATCTACTTTCAAATTGGGCTGCAGGAGGATAATAAACTATCACTGTAACTTGTATTATTTCTTATTAAGTTTACTTTTGGTAATACTATTTTCAGTGCTTCTCTCACTGTGTTATTATTGTTGAGCACCTCTTAAAAATTTAGAAATAGGTATAACTTGATTTTTATTGTTATAAATTAAATTAAACCCATAATATTTATCAATATCTTATATTAGTAAAAGACAGATTATTTTTCAGAATAATAAAAATATTAGAGAAGAAAAAATTTCTAAAAAGGTAAATTCTAGAGTCCGACCGAAACTGGTTTTCCGGCCGAAACCGAAACTCACGTAGTCAAGTATAAAAGTCAACGTGGTCAAGTAAAAAAATTAAACAAAAACTTACATGTAATCAGTTCCATCAAAACATAACCTCTAAAGAATGTTTACGTCGGGTGATAACGCACTGACTAAGTAGTGTTGCTATAGAGCAATGCGAACGGCGCACGAATCCCGAACAGGGCCGCCAGCGTCCGCCAAAGCGTTGCCGCGAGAAACGAAGTTAGGCAAGCATGTACGACAACTACGGAAATCAGTTTCGGTTTCGGCAAAAGTTTCGGCCAATTTTGGCCGAAACTGAAACTGCCGCCGAAACTTAA
Organism: Automeris io; assembly: GCA_036320925.1. Lineage (NCBI taxonomy): Eukaryota > Metazoa > Arthropoda > Insecta > Lepidoptera > Saturniidae > Automeris > Automeris io. Next base: position 5,575,816 of record JAUDJH010000018.1, read on the forward strand.
TTTTTGGCCGAAACTCGGCCGAAACCGAAACCAAACTTTCGGTCGGACACTAGTAAATTCTAATGTTAATTAAACTGCAAACAACAAAAGGAACAAAATTGGTATGTCCTGTTAATAATGTTATTATTTATTTTAAATGAAAATATCTTATTAAAACAGTCATGTCAATTACCCTTTCAAAATCATCTCTGTTTGACATGTAGCCCAGCTGTGCCGCTTCATCTGATGTAACTGCAAGATGAGGCAGCCTCGAGACTGCAGAGGGTCCAAGAGGTCCTTCATCCCCTTCTGCACAGTGCAGTGATGGCCGGGAGGTGCTCTCAAAGTTCCCCCAAGTGGCTCTACCGATCGTTCCCTCAAGATACCTTGTAATGTATTCATCTTTAGCCTCTGCAAATGTGTCAATTTTCCTTTTGCTACATATAAATATAGCAATGATTTATTGAAATTTTTAATGTATTTCATTGACAATGGTTAGCTAACAGTTATTATTTATGAAATTTGAATTCTGCATCTTCACTAAAAACTGTTCACTGAATAAATATTTTTTCTCTCTACATTTCTCTTGAGTAGGACTCTTGTGATTGGAGAAAATGAGCCCTGGAGAGAATTCTTCTTAGTAGAGGGGCACTTAATTATGAAAGGATTCACCCAATAAAACCTATAGATCTACATATAACTTTAAAAAAAAAAAGACAGCTGGATTATGAAATTGCTGTATATTAAAAGATCAAATGTTTTGCTGCTCCCGTGAAGCGATTTGACTCCTCCTTTAGATTCTTATTTATAAATATTTTTGTTTAAAAAGAATTTTCCAGCAAAACGCCAGACAGATTAGAAAAACTCTATTAAATTAATTAAACCAAGTGTCACCTTCAGAGTTGCGAGTTTCAATGTGCTTTGATATGTCTTCCCAATTTCCAAAACCAAATTGTTCCATGCCATCCAGCAGTCTTACTTCTTCATTAGCTGACCAACTGCTTCTTCCAAGAAATATCCCAAATGCTCCTGAATCCTAAAATAATATAAATTCTTTAAATATTATGTTCATATTTAAGCTGTGCAGATATTAATAAATAACCACTAACCACGAATTGATAAGGGTGATCATTTTTATGTGCTCCAATTTCAGCTCCAAGTGAAAAGCACTGCAAATGATAAGTTAACAAAATAATAACATAATTTTGAAATTTGCGCCAAAACAGTAAACAAAAATGGCTACAATAGCTTCTTTACCTGCAAACAAATATCGAAATCTACACATTCCGTGCATTTAACACGAACACCATTAATTTCTTCTTGACAATAAGTACAATTATATTTTGCATATAGATCTGAAAATGACATGATTATAATTAGAAATATCAAATATATAAAGTTATACGTTGGCAAGCATCAAAAACTCACCAGCCATTTTTTTTTGCGTAATGCTGCCAGTTATAAAAGTTAGAAATACCTAGAAGCTCTGACCGAAACTCCCTATTTTTTCGAAATTAAAAACGCTTATATATATACTCAGTGAAATACTTAAAATTGTTAAAATATTATTTTTTCAGAAAGCAACCACACAGTTGATCCAAAGCAACGTAAGAAGAGCCATTAAAGGCGTATACATTCTAAAAAATTAAACAAATGGATCTTTAAGTAATAAATTGTATCCAGATCCATCCGATCCTACTAATATAATAATGTTCGATTATAAATGTTTATTTCAATGGAGAAAAATGAATATTTCATTATCAATCCGGGTTAAAATGTGAAAGTGTGGATGTTGCTATTTTGATAACCTTGATGCTTTCAAAATTATAAGTAATTGCGAGTGTGTGATTTGAAAGCTTATTCCTCACGAAATTCCAGAAAAAGTCTCGTATCAACTTTTCCCGACTGTGGTATTTCATTGTTGTATTCAGCAAAATTCCTATAAGCTGGCAATACTTAAATTACTCAGATTTTTTTTTAAAAAAGTTGAACTCCGTTCTCAGAATATCTATGATATCCGAAAATCTTTACTCAAATAATACGCCTTTTTTTCGTCGTAAGCTAAAGTTTTATTTTATATAGGTACTAGCTGACCCGGCAAACTTTGTACCGCCCTGAATGTCGTATTAACTCATAGCTAAACGTCCCTTTCTCTCCCCCCCCCCCCTTCTATCATTTGCTGCCTATATACATTCAATCCTCTTTTCAGAATATTAATAAATTAATCTGTTTTTTTTTTATATATATTATTATAAGACTTGTTATTGCAACTCAAATAAAGATTAATAAATAAAGTAATATATATGGTAGACACATGTGAATACGCATTTATTATAGTAACAACACCTACAGCACGTTTAACATAGCACCATATAACGAATAATTACTCAATCCAGTGAACAGATACCTCCATCTACTAGAATCGTATGGAGCTAACTGAAAATTGTGAATGCCAAATAATAAACAATTAATTTGCAATAAAATAATATTGCGACTATGAATAGAGATGAAAACTATTTTATCTTTTAAGTTAGATCAAACTGGACGTGGTGTGTAAATTTTATTAAAATCGGTTAATTCGTTTAGGAGTCCATCGTGGACAAACAACATGACACGTAATATATATATAAATATATATATATATATAAAGATTATATCCGTGAGTTTCTATTATGATTGTACCCACAGACAGATACTACACACACACAGACAGATAGATATTAGTTTACTGGTAACAAAAAAAAAAACTTGTATCACTTTTACATTTATATATAGATACTAGCTAAACTGACGAACTTAGTACCACATAGTTTTGAGGTGGTAGAATAATTACCCGAACTGGATTATAACCACAGTACACAAGGTTAAAGACTGACTTCATGACACGCTTGGACCTGTCTAGTTTCAGGATCTATTTATGTGCTTTCAGAAGTTTGAGTTTGTATGTTGATTGCCGGTACTAGGTCGTGGCCACAGTACGTAAGTGCAAAGACAGTCAAAGTGACTCACTCGACGTGACGGATTTTCCAAGTCAGTTAGTTCAAAATAAAATAACTTAAAAAATTAAATAACAGAGTATTTAAATCGGTCTCTCTCTGTCAGAGCTCAAAAGTAATCATTAAAATAATCATGATTAATTGAATGATTACTGTAATAGAGATTACTGATTAGCGCATGTAATATTGATTCGAAGTAATCAGTTTTTTTTTTTCGAATTGATGCGCTTGATTGACCTGGAAAGGTCTTCACAACTAAACCGGGCGGGAGAAGTAATCAGATTACAATAAATCAAGATAAATGTAATACACGTAATCTGACTGAAAGTAATCATGATTATGCCCATCTCTGTAGTATAGTAAATGCTTATATTCAAATCAGAATCAATAAATAAAAAAAGCAAATAGGAAGTTCACATTCAGAGCTGCAATGCATACATTATACTTATTTATACGCATTTTTCAAATTCAAGATAAATTGATATATAATATGTTTATACGGTTTTATCCAGTACAGGATTATTGTTAACGCACCGTATACACTTAAAAGCCGTACCTATACCGTAACCTTATAAACATGTGATAGAGGACCTAATATGCAATAATAAAAGCCATCCCAATATACAGGGCAAATTTTACAGTTGTCGAGAAATTCCTTTTTTTTTGTTAGTGTGTTTGATGTCGGTCCTTAAATATAAATTGTAAAGAACTGCAAAATAAATTATATTTAACAGTATCTAATAGAAATGTCATCTGCGCTACTGGTCATGTTGGACATGACAAATGAGTGCAAAGTGGATTCAGCCACTAATTTATATCTGCTCACGCTGAAAGAGATATAGCGTAACTATATATTATTAATTATTATAAAAGGTAATTCAATAGCTGACACTTTATTTAGGTTAATACACTTTTAAAAAGTCCAAAACTCTATACAATCTAAAGGTATGTAGGACCCTTAACTAAAATGTGAATTTCAAATTACTATTTATTATTTCATAAAGTATTATCTAACTGAAAAAACATACAATAATCATATCTAATGAGTTATCCAGAAAATTACTAATACTGTAAGTTACAGTAGAGATATGTAAATATTTAAAAAGATGAATGATAATGATGATTGAATTGGCAACACTGCGCATAATTCATAAGTGTTTTTATAGTCCTGTGGGCTTTAATCGAGCAGTTTGACTTAATACTGGTCGTGCTTCGTATAAATATAAAATCAGTACAGTTGTGAAGAATTTGTTGTTATTTCAGCCTTTTAATTAGCTAATTAAGATTATGAATTAAGTTAGTTGCACGATGCGATTCTACCGAATATTTTAACATTATAACGAATTTGCTGAATATACAATCTTCCAACAATCATGAAATCTAGTAAAAGACGAAACCAGACCCTTCACGAGGGCACTGATGGACTATCTAATTACCTTAAAATGGAAGATTCTGAAACTTCAATCCCACCAGCTTTCAGATCCCGTTTGCATGATCTGTTTTCTCAGATAGAAAAAGAATTTGACCTTTTATACTCTGAAAATTTAAACTGTAAGTGAACATTTGTTAATTGATAAATTATAAATAAATATTAAGTAAACCTAAAGATAGTAGAAGAAAATTCTATTTCTTTATCAATAAACTTGCACAAAAGAGAGAAACCATGGTGAAGAGTAAATAATGATTGTACAAGCTGCTATTGATTTGCTTTTAGTATTTTCCCATTGAAGTTATAGGATAAAAGTAAAAAATATGGCTTATTAATTTTTTCATGACAAAGCTGTGGAATATTATTGACTTTATTTTTTTCTTATACTAAAGTAACTTCATAAATAAATACATGTAATGTTTTTAGTACAAGAGAAAATTGATATTTTGAGTGAAAAACTGGAACGAGAAAGTTATGTGGGAGATCGGCAAAATGCAGACTACATTGAATTTGAGGCTACCGGAAAAGGTTCTAAAGTTAAATGTTAGTATTGTAAATTAAGATTCATTAATTATTGATGCAGATCACAAACCTGTTTTGATAATTAATTTATCATCAAATCTTGTTGATTTTGTACTTGGCATGTTCAGACTTGTTACTTCAATGATTTAACTGGATGATTACTTAACTATGAGAGTACTGTTATCTATACACATAAAAATACTTGTACAATAATGATGATTTTATCTTCACATATCATTGTGTACATAAGTATCAATATAGACATAAATATCATTATACATAAGTATCATTACATACATGTCATTATGTATCAAGTATCATTTGTATTGTATCATTGTACAATATATTTATATTGAAATTCTCAGCTACTATCTCGGTTACTTTTTACTACACACTGGGCAAAAAATTATTGCTTATTATTATTATTATTTCTGGGTAGAAAATTATTGTAATGAAACTAACATGCAATAACTATATGCATAGAATAATTTCTATAATGTGACTTCACTTTTTTTAAAAGTGTGAAATTTTTGTTTTTAATGCTTTCTTCTCCATTTTTTATTGTATTGAGCTAAATAAGTCTTGCAATAAATAAGTTTGGATTAATTGTTTATGAATATAAAATATTTAATGTTACCAAAATTAATTAAGATATCTTAGACATTTAAGCAGCCTTCAGTGCCAATTTTATCCAAATGTAAAAGCAAATAGATTGCTTTAATACTTGTTACAATTAACTTTAACCCCTTTACTAAATATTGTTTGATCTAGCTTTTTCTAAAATTATCATGAAATTAAACATGTCAATTTTAGTGTATAATTTTTATAATATTTAATGTGTTGCTATATTCTGAACATTTTGATAAAGCTAAGTATTGGCATGCATTCCAATAAAAGCATTACTTTGTTATACTTGGGCATTGTATAAATACATTGACTTAGAATCTGGTAATGGCCAGATTAGGTGTCTCAGGATTCAAATTTGACCACATTGTAAGTCAATAGATTTATTATATATCCAACTATAATGCATTTTTATGTTACCATAGACTCCACACCATTTTTAACAAAGAACTAAATATAGTTATTAAAAGCATACTTTTGTAATGTTTCATGTGCCTAATCATATAAGATTTAAATATTAATAACACCTTTTGCACAGTATGCCAAAGCAACTCTCAGAAGGTGAAGGCAAGTCATAAGTTAAGAGTTCAGACTAGTAAAATAGTATCCAGTTTTAAAGCACCCACATACAATTGCCAACTAGTGCGAGAATTCACTGGCCATAAAGATGGTATCTGGGATGTATCTTCTGCAAGACCTGGACAAGCACTGTTTGGTACAGCCTCAGCTGGTAAGTAAAATATAATGTTATTTAAAAAAAATATATGCTGCATTATGCAAATTCTAAAGGGATTAAAGTTTTCACATGAAGCAACATGAAAAACTTATAAAACACTGTATTAATATATTTGCTGATAGTAAATACATATAACTTTTTCTTAAAATACATTATTGGCCAAAAATGTGCTGATTTTTTTTTAACACTGGCTCGACATATTGACTACAGAGTACCTGATGGTAAGTACAGTGTAGTCCAAAAACGAAAGTGACTATCAAAGGATGAAAATCCATTGATAGTCTACATCGTCATGTCGGCCCACATATACCACGACTGAAGGTCTCTAGGTATATGAGCTACTGGATATGCACAAGCTGATCCCGAAATGCGACAAGCCAAAACTGGTCACTATGACGGGCTTTACACCCTTGCACTGTGGTCGCGATCCAGACGGGCACCGACGCCCTACCACCTCGCTGCTGCTCGTTTAGCACCACCCAGGAGTCACGTGTAGGGAAACTAGGGTAAAGCCTACGGACGTGAGCAGCTTCGACTCCCGAGCTTCTTCGTTCTTGATTGAAGCCTATTAAGCATTTCCACTGCTTCCAGTGTGTTTGTAACATTAAAAGTTATATATTTAAAAGACTTAGTATATTTTTTAATTTTGATTATATTTATAATATAAAAAATATACAGCAGCCTATAAAAGTAATATTAATACTTTGCATACACTTGATTAAATATATTACACTATATATTTATACATTTCAAAATAAACAAAAAAGACTATTAATTTTAAATTATTATAAAAAATATGTGGACCTGTGAGATCACTCTCACAGGTCCACATATTCACATATTCATATTGGTCTGGCCTCACGGGCAGAGGCCCTTTTTTTTATGGGTAACCCGGTGGAAACTCGTGGGCAGTCAGGGGGTTAGTGAGGGTCGCTCCCCTGATGGGGTGATCCTCTGAGTGCATATTTGTGCCTGGCTGTGGTATGTTACGTGTGTCCTCCGGCCTGACACAGCGCTTAGCTCCGTTACGGGCTCGCCACAGAATGTAGGGGAGGCAAGATGGTCGCCTCCCCACCGCCAAATGGTGCGTGTGATCACGTACAACACAACCCGAAGGCCTTAGGCCCATGTCAAATGTAGTTAAGAACTCAGGAGTAAGGAGTCTCCTAAAAATACATGCCATATTGAGTTACACTTCCTTTCGTATCCAACCTCTGATGCAAAAAGCAAACAAGAACTTAAGATGGTAATCGAGGCTCTCTGTGATCAACCCATTAGTCAATACCATTAGGGACAATATTTATTGAATCCACATCTCACATGCTGTGGTAATCACATGTACAAGGCCTATATATTTAGATCATATTTCTTTTTTTGCTATCATGAAGTTTTACTGATGTGACTTAACATTTTTAATATTGATATTTGTAATGCAAGAAATATTTTAAGCAAATTTAGCAATATATTTATTATGATCCTTGCCATTAGATCACACTGCATGTGTATGGAGCGTTGAGTGGGGCAAGTGCTTGCTACAATACACTGGCCATTCAGGTTCAGTAAACTCTATAAGGTTCCATCCAAGCAGAGATATTGCCCTTACGAGCAGCGGTGATAATACAGCACATGTTTGGCAGGCAGCTGTAAACTGGGACTTACCTGTATGTATTTTATTAATTTAATATGTACAACTATAAAACAAAACATCTGACAATGCCCATAATTCTACATGAATTAAATCAATAATGGATAAATAATCAAAGTAATGATTACACTAATATTTTTATGTTTATTTATAATTCTATTTGTTATTTTCTAAATGTATATTTCCTGTTCTTTACATCTTATTCACAATTATATGTAAATTGGCGCCTTATACATCATTAGCGGTTCTCAAGGATTTATTGTAATATTCAATGTCCTGTTTGACAAGTTTTCTAACAGCATTTTTGTAATATGTTTCCAATATGACCCACATTTTTTATTGTAATTTAAATTTATAAAGGCTATCGACTGCTGAATGTAATTAACACATAGTTGTGAAACACCTATATAACGTATTTATTAGAAAGTATGTAACATCAACTGATATATAAATTAATATTAAGCTAAAAGTATAAAATTTTAATAAAAAACACCTATAATTTAATCTGATCTGATATTGTGCCTGAATGACCTGTTTTATTTAAATAAATAGTCCTTTGGCTTAAAATTGATTTTTTGCTTATATATACATATATATATATATATATATATATAAATATATATTAATTACACTTACGGTAAAGTGACTAAGATATATAACATATCCTGTATCTTATTCAAGGAGCAACTTTAAAAAAACTATAGGTTCCTCCTTTTGACAATAATAATTATACGGGTTTGGCAGTCTTTATTTTCTTTAAGGTCTTTACTAATCATCAGAAAAGAATTAGAAAACACTGTAGGAGGCGATATATTTGAATTATACTAGTATCGCTCGTTAGCAATCCTGCCATAAATAATATTTATCAATTGACTCACTGTTGGCATTCATTTAATAACTGATTATTCATTTCTTTTCACGCCACTTCCTACTCGTGCTGGAGTATAACATGAGGCTCTACACTCTTTCTGCTTCTCTATAATCTTTATGTGAACAATATCCCAAAACCTCTATGCAACATATACAGTACCTATATCAGCAACTTCAAGCTGCAGCCACCGAACTTACCGAGGCCTTTATTCAAGGTAGATTGCATCTCATAGTGTGCAAAAGAAGTAACAGTTGTCACACCATTGTATACTCTCACTCCTTCAAACTTTCCTTTTGCTGGTTCAAATCAATAAACGGCTCTCTACTGATCTAGTGAATCACATGATATACAAATATGAGTTACGAATTGCCTGATTGGTGGTGACCACATAATAATTGCTCATTCGTTTTGCACAACAGCGTGGCCAATCGTCGGAAGAAGAATTAGAAGGAGGTGGGGAAGAGAGTCTCGGTGAAGGGGGAGATAGGCCTGAAGTACTCCGCACACCGCTAACTGAACTCGGGGGCCATCAAGGCGTCGTAGTGGCTGCCGATTGGCTCACTGGTGGTGATCATGTGATAACAGCTTCCTGGGACAGAACGGCCAATTTATATGATGTAGAAACGGGGGAATGCTTGCAAGTACTTACTGGTAAGCTGTAATTATACTGCTAATACGTTAATGTTGGATTGTAAAACTGCTCGATTTTTCAACAACATAAAAATTAACCCACCAAAAATTACAAAAATCAGTACCTGTCTGTTAATTTCCTTAAAACTGATAAAATCTCTTATTCACAACATAATTTCAATCAGACTAAGATATTTGGGTAAGTCTAAGTCTACCACACCTGATGGTTTATTTTTAAAATAAAAAAAAAAATATATATATATATATATATATTTGAGCTGCTGGATGCATTGGAAAATATTCATCATAAGTCCGTTACAGATACATGTTTTGGCTTGTTATTTACAGAATTAACTCTCATACATAATACCATCATTCCATACTTTAATAGGTAATTAACAACATTTATGGACAATCTGGTGCTATGCTAAGCTTGCATTTGTATTATGGATATTAGACAAACATGTACACATGAATGATGATGAATTGTGACAAACTTATCTGTTCATTATAGAAAAATTTGCCGATATTGGGCCTCAAATCCATTATTTTTAGCATCGCAGGTGAATTCACTATAAACTGCGCTATTAGGTCTAATTTTATACTATTATATTACACATCGGTATAACCCAAATTTCTTTCCCTTTCACAACATTTTTTTTCTTTTACTAAATAAATTTATGTTAAAGTTTATCTTAATACATATCCGCTTCAATATTGATTATCTTAACATTCCGAACTGCACATTACTATTATCGTGTTTAGGTGCGTTTTTATGGATCCCAGCATGCGGAAATAACTAAACTAGAAGGCTGGTACGTTTACACCGATTTTTTGTGATGAAAGTCAATCCGTTCCAGGTCACGACCACGAGCTGACGCACGCCTCGGCCCATCACAACGCGCGACTCGTTGTGACCGCATCGCGTGACACCACTTTCCGCCTCTGGGACTTCCGCGAACCGATACCATCGGTCTCCGTATTCCAAGGACATACAGAGTGCGTTTATCTAATTTTAATTTAGTTACACTCTTACATAATGACCAGTGTTGTGCATACGGTACTTGGACAGGGTAGGCAGAACTCGCGTTATTAATTTGAATATTATATTATGGTAGTAACTATTATATTGCTTTCATAGGAAAGATAGATGGCATGAATATAGAATAGATATGAATATAAATGGTTTCTTTTTTATTTAACTTCAAGCAATTTATTCCAAACTTATTAATCGTCAGGGCATGCAATGCTTTCATGCATCTATGGAATGAACGCTACTGATAATGGCAACTTCACTTAATGATCACGATGCAGTTGGAAAACCGGTCACGACTGTCGGGATGGATGTAGACAGAAGACAAAATTTTTCCTCCATTAGAGTATTGTTTTTATAATATGTATCTTGTTATTAAAAGATATTAAAATAATATTTAATGTTCTTTTCAGGAGTGTTACATCTGCTGTTTTTACACGAGAAGACAAAGTAGTTTCTGGTTCGGATGACCGGTCTGTTAAGGTGATTGTTCGTTATCTTCAGCTATAAAATATTTACGTTTCTTTTGCACCAAAGGGTGTGAAATAATAAAAGGCCAATCTAATAAAACGAGGGTACTATGTATACAAATATCCTCGTGTAATTTTTCATTTATTCATAAATAAAGCCCTAACAAAATCTGGGATTTTTACATTACATCTCCTTTATAAGCTATTATTATGCCACTCATTATTATACAATTAAAATACATTTCATTACATTCCATTGATTAACATGCGCTGTCCGTGCGTTACATAATTTGTTTCTTATGTAATTTAACAGGTATGGGATGTCCGAAACATGCGATCAGCCCTTGCGACAATTAGATCGGATTCCTCAGTGAACCGCGTTGGGGTTAGCAGTGGAGGCTTGATTGCAATTCCTCACGACAATAGGCAAGTCCGCATCTTCGACTTGCAAGGACAGCGGTTAGCGAGATTGCCAAGGTCCAGCCGACAGGTACCTAAATATCAATGTCTAATTAACTGCAACTAGAGGAACAATTGTCATGAATTAATACCATCAAAAATCCAGTTCTAATATAATTTCAATCTCACATATATCAAAAATGACATGAATTGTATAAAGTAAACGTCCAATGTAACTAGAGATTATCCGATTGAAAATTACCTGAAAATAAAATATGAATTTGGACGCTTGTCATAAAGTTCCAACAGTCCAATTGCTCTGTTATTTTGTTACTTGAATTTTTTGCACATTAAACATACAAGTGCTTGACTTTATGTTAAATAGAATGATCTTCTAGACCTCTGCTTGAATACTAAGCAGATATAATAATATTTATTAACGATTACACACATTGACCTAGTCCCAAATTAAGTTTGTGCTTGTACTACGGGTACTAGACAAAGATATACATACTTAATAAATACTTATTATTAAATACATATATACAACCATGACTCGTGACAAACTCATCTGCTCATCATAGAAAAGTTTACCACTACCACGACTCGAACCCAGGACCTCAGCATTGTAAATAGGTTATAGGTAGGTATTGGTAGAGAAACATGTCTTGACAATAAAATAAAAAAAATAATAATTAATTAATTTATTTATTATTAATTAATAATAAAAAAATATATTAATATTCCACCTCAATGTTCCTTTAAACGGATCAATTGTACTTGATTTACACTTAAAACTCTATCTCGGCATTTGACATCATATTTTTGGTTGATTATGGTACTAAACAACTGTAAGTTAATTGATCCAGTGTAAAGATATGTTGATCATTGATTTGGTAAAAAGATGCACAACTGTAGAAAACGCTCTCAAATCAGTAAATCGTAAATATACTTAATTTTTTTTTTACTACAGATACGGTCTCTCTTGATCTCAACCTCACTTGATGGAAAGCGAGAATGAGGCCGATGATAGTGCGCGCTCATCCAACAAATACCGATTCACAAGATTCCTATGTTATAAGATGAAAAAAATTTAAATTACGTAAAAAATAAAAATGATATAATAATAATAATCATTGAATAAATGTTTAAAACAATGATGCCAAAACAAATGTATTAGATTGAAACGACTATAACAAGATGCCGATGGGGGAAAGAGACGGAAATAAAACTACAACCAGATATGGGCAAAATGTAATCTGATTAATGATTACAAAATGTAGTCGTAATTTTAATTTTCTTGCTCTGTAATCATGATTAAATCCATTAAGAAATCATAAATGTGTATGCAATCTGGGATTCTGTAGTGTTTAAAACATAGATGAGCAAAATGCAGTCATATTAATGGTAAAATATGTAATAGTAATCATTTTTATTAATCTGATTACATTTTGTCCATCTATGACTACAACTATTTATTCACGTAGTGAATCATGTTTTCAAAATATAACATTTTTATTCAAAAGTTTTGTAGGTAACCTACTTATCACTCAAAAGATTTATTTTGCACGTGTCTATTTCGCAGGGTCACCGTCGCATGGTGACTTCAGTTTCGTGGGCTGAAGACATGTCCTCCAATATAAACTTCTACAGTTGCGGCTTCGATCGCCGCATACTAGGCTGGTCCGTCCAACCATCTAAAGAGAACTGATTTGATGCTTGCAACCATTGAACGCATATAAAACACAGAAGTGTTTTTTATACCAAAACGTGGCTAATAGGATATTTAATGGAATGTGGTTATTATTGTATATAAACGATTGCAACACCTCTGAGGTAACTGACTGAAGCGAATCACTATGGCTAAGTATGTCTAGAGTCCAAAAATAACCCAATTTTTACTGAGCCTGGAATGACACTGCTCCCTAACCTTACAATTAATGCCATTAGCAAAGGGGTAAATTGATTCCAAATGAACCAAAATATAAAATCAACCTGGATTTGTAATAGGATGAACTAACTTCCAATGACTCATTGATTGTGTGGTCAGTCTGTCATTGATTATGTGCTCAATCTTTGTGCTTTGCTGACTTGAGCATGCTTCCATGTTTTATTAGCGGTTCAGTGCTTTGATTTATATCATAATTGAAAACAAGAATTTCGTCAGTTGATTAGTGAAAATCATTAAGTAAATTTAAAACTAATTTGACATAATTAGGTTTAGATTATTACGTAGACAAAAAATTTGTTTTGAATGGTGTAATAGATATAGAGACTTTCTTTAAAAATTGTATAAACACTAGAACTTAGAGACATGGTTCATTTTAACTTGTACTTAATGAGTTTTACCTCTCAATTGACTGAAAATTAGTGCAAAAGGATATCAGAGACAGTTGATTTATTTCTTCTAAAATTTTAGAAGACATTTTTAGATTTTTTGTTCATAATTATGAACACTTTGTGAAGTATTGAATTTGAATTAGCTCAATTAAGGCCAGGTTTCTCGATTTTAATTATATTGTTTTATTTATGTGGTGATATGTTCTTTAGTCTTAAGATTCCACTATTTATTCAATATATGGTATGTTTGTTTACACTTCACTAAAAATGGTTTTTAAGCTTTATTTAGCAACCGATAGAAAATAATAGTTTATATGCCGTTTGAGTGTGGAATAAATGCTGAGTTAAATTTTTTATGCAATTAAAGTGTGAGAATATAATAAATACTAACACTAAATAAAAAAATAGCAATGGATCAAATAATAAACGGGTGAAGTATTATATCCTTTCGTCAGTGATGTGTCTCATTACAGGACACAATATACAAGTCCTTTATTTTATATTGGGTAACTCATAATATTATTTCTCATAGAACCATTGCAATGCAATTCAAATTCAAATGTAGTGTAAGAAATTACGTACAGAAATATATTTTATTGTTAAAACTATTTGAAGTTATACAAAATTTCAGTTAGATTTAGAGAAAATCAGATTTTTGTAAGCCTAGGATCCAAAAATTAGTGCGCAAACTTATAATCTGTAGAAAATCCTGTATAGAGATTTCACTGACAAGAGGATATAAAAGTTTATTTATAATAATCATTGTAAGTTTAAAAAAAATCAATATTTCATCTTTTACTTTAGCTAATTATAGACCCCTCTCTCTGTGTTTACCTAAGTCACTTAAATCACAGTTTCAACTACTTTTAACCAATATATTACCCAGTGTCATTAAAGACCACTTAAAATTGTATTATATTAAAAAAGAGATTATAATAAAAATACTTTACAGTTCATTAGTGTCGGATAAAAAAAAAATAGATTTCCAAACCTTATTTTATAAAACTTTTTTGAAGAATTGATCGTATGCTCAATAAGATTAATTCAAAAAGTGCAAAAGTCAAAGAGAAATATTCCAGCAATATATAGATTTTTTATTTGATTTTACAGAATATATATTCTGCTCTATTGTTATTATATCTTTTGTTACGTAAAAAGAAACTAATTGATCAAAAATCAAAGTACGCTGAATAATTACTAAAAACTAAAAATAAATACTATATTATATTTCTTCTTATTAATATTTTATAAAAGAAGCACAAATTACTACATTATTATAATAATTATTATGATGTTTAGGTGTTGTTGGTTTTTGGTAGTTTATTAGTATAAGATTACTTTCGTTGAATAATTATTTATATGCCACTGGTGTCGTTTTTCTGCTGAATTACCTCAATATTTATCAAATACACTAGAACTATCGTAAAACTTTCTAATTTACACTTAATTTTAGGATGAAATGCATATTTCAGGTAATTTTAAAATTAATATTTGTGTTCCTAATTTGTCTTTTCATTGTACATATTTATAAGATACCGGGTCTAAATGATACCAGTATTACATTGTTTACCTTCAAATGTTTAAGAGTTTTCATAAGCCAACTGCTGTTAATAAAAGAGAGATGCAACCTAATTTCAGTATTTATTTGTATATTTTTAAATTTTAATGCTTTTCTTTTCTAATTCTAGACATTGTGAATGTGTAATGTGACATATCTTTATATAGTTACATCCCTAAAAAGCAACAGCATGAGCTAGTGATAAATTGACTTCTGTTCCTAGTACACGAGTAGTACAGGAAAATGTAAGTTTTACCATATTAAGACACCAGAACTACAGAGCCTCTAAAGGTATCTGCAAAATTTTACTAAAATATATTATTTTGGGATAGTACAACTGCATACAAATCAATACCAACAGAAATAAATTGATGAAATTAATGATATTGATTGAAAAACGAATGTCACTTGAATATTTCTGGTTCTGACTGCCTCACAATAAATAATAATACTTAAATTATAACACTTTAAAAAACTGATGTATCGAAACATATAAAATTTATGAAATATTTTAACTTAAACATAAGATAATCTCATCTTTATAGCCCTATCAAAAGACTAACTTACTCGAAAAAACCCTTATTATGCGCACACATATCTCAAGGTTGCCAATAAACACACCTAGTCACAAAACAATCGAATAAATAAACCAAAGATCATACTACTTCAAACTAAGCTTGTAATCCCCATAATGAGATAGCATCTAAATAACGTTGTAGTTAAAGTTTAAGACGGCACTACATATCAGTAACGGTAAAAATAATTGAAACTTTTCTGTTTAGTAGCGGGATGGGACAATTATTGCAAATAAATTCAACATAAAAAGAACAGAGTTAAATAAAAGTTTTGGCTTCCTATATTATTGTCTTGATAGTTGAAGTCAAACCACCAATTTTAACTCTGTAACATAAATGTAAGAACAACAAGTGATCACTCATTTTGAAAATTTTACAAAGATGTTCCCAAATTAATAGGAACCAATATATCCCTGACCTTCCGTAGAGTATTGTCCCGCTTTTGAGGTAAATATGTTTTTATGGCACGCAATTATATTCAATGTTGTAATTTATTGCGTTTGCGTGACATTACTATTCATTGTTTATGCTAGTTACTTAATATACAGGGTTATAGGTAACTAACGCACGGCCTCTTAAGGGTGGCTTTGATTTATCAAGACTGACAACTTTTGTTGTACGACTTTTTCTAATTCAATTACTTTTTTTCCCATACAAAAAAAATAAAAATCAGATTTGCAGTTCTGAACTTTTTAACTCTTCGTAAGGCGACGATCGCGCCACGCCGACAAAGGCGACCGAAGACAGACTTACGTAGTGCGCGGCGTCTTGTGTCGCTACTAACGAAGAAAGGGGTCTGCGGCGCGGTGAGCGGGCGTGGCGACATGTGCTTGACTACTGTGTAACACGGGTCATGTCAGTCGCAAATTTACTTGCGTGTGCGCCGACGTGTTAGTTGTCCCAGTGACGCGTTCGTTTCATAAATCACAATGTCGAATCGATACACTAACATTGAATATACCGAAATGGTGCGTGTTTATGCTCGGTGCGGTGACAATCTGTCTGAAGCTTGCCGTGAGTCCGCAAGACTATTTCCGAATGTGTTGACACCGAGTAAATAGATTTGTGAGTATTTTTGTAAATAGTTTAATTATTGTAAATAGAGTGATTCCACTTTTTAAATACGCCTACATTAAAAAATAGTTTGCAATTATCTATCTTCAAACAGACCGCGCGCCTCTTTTGGTGCGATGAATTGCTTGATTACGTATCAATGTTCGTGTTTTTCTATTTACTTTTTTATTTTTTAGTGTAGCCAGTCCTAAGCCTGGATAAGTATGAAGGGATTGTGGATTCAGTGTATAAATATGTACAGATTGTACAACCTTTGAAACATTAACTTACGTAGAGGCCTTTACCTTGTTCATTTTACGATGTTCCCTATGGCAGACAAATAATAGGTTGGTTTTGTTTGTGAAACAATTATTTAATGTTTTATTTTGATTCTAGTTTGTTTTAATAGTGTATTAGTACGTCAATCAATAAACATTTATTTTCACTATTTAACTAAATATGGAAATTTACGTTCAAATAATTGTTATAAGCGACTTTGTAAAATAAACAAGGTATAGGGTTAATAAACTTTCTGCTACACGATCCTTAACGCTGCGTAGCAACGTAACTTTGCGCACGACTGCATAGCACCAGCTGATTGGATACCTACGCCAGATCGAATGAAAGTTGGAATATAGAGCTAACGATGACTAGATATTCACACTAAAACTAAAAAAAAAAAATCTAACGATGTATTAGGTTTTGGCAAAAGTCGTACAACAAAAGTTGTCAGTCTTGATAAATCAAAGCCACCCTTAAGAGGCCGTGCGTTAGTTACCTATAACCCTGTATAATATTTTCTAAATTGCATGTAAATTGTTATTTCGTTTAATATTGATGAAAATAATTTGAACCATATATCACCATATTATATCTAATATATTTACGCATATAGAATTTCCTACTAAAATTTTGTTAAGATATTAAAGAATAATTATATTTTAGTTTTCGTTTCTAATTCGCCTACAATTATTTATTAATTGTATTGCCTATGTATTAATTTTAAGGAAGGGACAAAAACTTACGTCCTTTTTCAGATTTTTTTTTCATTTAAAAACGTTTTTAAATAATAATAAATCATTATTTAAAAACGTTTTTAAATAATAATAAATCATTATTGCATAAAAATAGATTACTCATTAGCCTTTTGAACGCCACAATAATTAAAATGCCTTTCTGATACTGGGCTTCATCCATAAAAGAATACTTGGAAAATTACAATTAACACTAGTTCTATCGGCGAACAATTTATTTTTATTTTAGAAATACATATAACATGATCTATTTTGTTTTGTTATAAATCAAATTAAAACCATAATATTAATTAACTTCTATCAGTACGGGAAAACTTATTTTTCAAAATGAAAAAATAATACATAAGAAAAAGATTCGAAGACAAATATAAAAACCAGTTATTTTAACTGGTTCGGTAAATCTAGTTTTAATTGAAATGGGCCATTCATTGATATATTACGCTGTACTATTTTTCTAAACGACAGCAAACATTAGGTACATGAAAATAAACAAAATCATAACAAATATTTTTCTTTCCTCTGGTCTATCTGGTATGAAATGGACAGTTTCATAAAAAATAAATGTCTTAGTACAGTATATTCTATAAGATAATAATTCATATTATAAACCATATCTGATAGAGATTAGTTGGCGAATTATATTAAATAAGTAATAAAATATCATAAGTAGGCAAAAGTCTCAAATAAAAACGTATTTTTTCAAGCCGTTCTTAATATGAGATCTTCCTTATTAATGTAATTTTGTAAATGATTTTGCGATAAAATATTATAAATAGGAAACATTTCTTAATTATGCCTATTTCTCCTTGGAAAATATTTACATACTTATTTCTGAAATCTTACCTATTATTATTTTTTTTAATTTCAAAGGCATATAACATATATTTGTATTAATCGATTCATGAGTAACATTTACAATAAGAACATGATTTTAAATTATTGGTACAATAGACAGCAAACTTATAATTAAGTCGGGAAAAGTAATTTAATTGCATATTAATATTTTATTATTGTATTATAAGATTTATTATCCATAATAACAGATGGATATCTTATTATTAAAACATGAAAAATAAAAGAGTTATTAATGTTGTCAGTTGTTGAATCTAATGATTGTATAAATGATCTGAATATTTTTGTTATTCACATATGTGGTATAGAAATACATAATATATTATACAATTATATGTTTTTAATTTTCAGACTCTTGCATGTGGAAATCGGTTAAATCTATGTGGAGATTGTATGGACTATAATTACAAAAATAATAAAAATCATATTCTTAAACCACCACCTTATAATGTTTGTTTTATGAATAAAGTCCTGACTACTGTTATAAGCATAGATGGGCGTAATCATGATTACTTTTAATCAGATTAATAATCAGATTACAAGTAATCATGACGAATGTAATCATGATTACTTGTAATCTGATTACTTTTAATCATGATTACATGAGTAATCATTAATCTTGATTACAGTAATCATTCAATTAATCATGATTATTTGAATGATTACTTTTGAGTTCTGGCTGAGAGAGAGACCGATTTAAATACTCGTTTATTTAATTTTTCAAGTTATTTTATTACGAATTATATATTACCCTAAACTTCCATCTAATAGTGGGGTGGTGTCCAGCGAAGAGTGAGGGGTGGCGTCCACCGGAGAGGGGGGGGGGGGTGGCGTCCAGCAGAGAGTGGGGGGTGGCGTCCAGCGGAGAGTGGGGGTGTCCAGGGGAGAGTGGGGAGTGACTTCCAGCGGAGAGTGGCGGGTGGCGTCCAGCGGAGAGTGGGGGTGGCATCTAGCTGAGAGTGGGGGATGGCGTCCAACGGAGATTGGGGGATCCAGCGGAGAGTGGGGGGTGGCGTCCAGCAGAGAGTGGGGGGCGGCGTCCAGCGGAGAGTTGGGTGTCGTCCAGCAGAAAATGGAGGGGGGGTGACGTCTAGCAGAGAGGGGGGAGGCGTCCAGCGGAGAGTGGGGGTGGCGTCCAGCGGAGAGAGGGGGGGTGGCGTCCAGCAGAGAGTGGGGGGTGGCGTCCAGCGGAGAGTGGGGGGTGTCCAGGGGAGAGTGGGGGTGACCTCCAGCGGAGAGTGGCGGGTGGCGTCCAGTGGAGAGTGGGGGTGGCGTCTAGCTGAGAGTGGGGGGTGGCGTCCAACGGAGATTGGGGGGATCCAGCGGAGAGTGGGGGGTGGTGTCCAGCAGAGAGTGGGGGGGGTGGCGTCCAGCGGAGAGTTGGGGTGTCGTCCAGCAGAAAGTGGGGGGTGGCGTCTAGCAGAGAGGGAGGGTGGCGTCCAGCGGAGAGTGGGGGGTGGCGTCCAGCAGAGAGTGGGGGGCGGCGTCCAGCGGAGAGTTGGGTGTCGTCCAGCAGAAAATGGAGGGGGGGTGGCGTCTAGCAGAGAGGGGGGAGGCGTCCAGCGGAGAGTGGGGGTGGCGTCCAGCGGAGAGAGGGGGGGTGGCGTCCAGCAGAGGGTGGGGGGTGGCGTCCAGCGGAGAGTGGGGGGTGTCCAGGGGAGAGTGGGGGGTGGCCTCCAGCGGAGAGTGGCGGGTGGCGTCCAGTAGAGAGTGGGGGTGGCGTCTAGCTGAGAGTGGGGGGTGGCGTCCAACGGAGATTGGGGGGATCCAGCGGAGAGTGGGGGGTGGTGTCCAGCAGAGAGAGGGGGGGTGGCGTCCAGCGGAGAGTTGGGGTGTCGTCCAGCAGAAAGTGGGGGGTGGCGTCTAGCAGAGAGGGGGGGTGGCGTCCAGCGGAGAGTGGGGGGTGGCGTTCAGCGGAGGGTGGGGTGGTGTCGTCGTGTGTGTGCTCACACGCCGCCCCAATGGGAGGTATTGTTTGGGTAGTTTTACGACCCTCTCCCAGGGAGGAGGCCTGTCTAAGACCAATCGCTTGCCGGGCCCCTAGGAAGTATCTGGATTCCCAGGCCCGGCGAAGGCGAAGATTAGGCAGTGCTGGCACCCAGTGGTTTTAGCCGGTGCAAGTCCGCCCCCGAATATCCGTCTCGTTGAGCGAATCATAATCATTATAAGGGTCTTTGCAGTTGTGTACTGTGGTCACGAGTCACGACATTGTTCGGCCAATAAACCTACCAACTTATAGTAACTCGCTTCGACCTGAGTACGTTCAGGACCATTTTTTGTGCTTTCAGCCGTTTGAGTTGGTAGGTTAATTTTCGGAATTGGGTCGTGACCATAGTACAAAAGTGAAAAAACTGGCATAGTGACTTGCTTCGACCTGACTACTTTCAGGATCAGTTCGTGCTCGGTAGCCATTAAGTAAATCCAACGAAATCTAGCTGATCATAGATGCTTTTACTATTGTTCTGAGTGATTCCTGCACTATTAGAAGTGATTATCAAAGTACCGCCCATATTTTACTGAAATACCCACTCCTACCCGATAATCCACGCCCGCCTTGGAGATGGAGAATACTTCTGATAATGGCCAAAGACTTTGTGTGCAATCCTTTAAGTTAAAGTTAAATTTTTAAAACAGAAAAATGAAATTACTATTTTTTACTTTTATTACTCATTAAACAATATATATATATATATATATATATTAGGTCCTTACATATGAAATTGGCGTTTTTCGTACTGGCCACTTTAATCACAAATTTCTCCTCTTTGGTAAGGAATTCCAAATTCAAATTTGTACAGCTATAGACTCATGTATTTGTGCTTCGATGATCGTCATTAATTTGTTTTTTTCTTCTGTTTTTTTCTGTTAGCGTCACTCATTTTACAAAATGGAAAACTTAAAATATCGCATTATTTACGAGTACGAGTTCCGCCGTGGCACTAGTGCTGCGGAAACAACTCGAAGGGTGAATGATGTGTATGGCGGTCGTGTTGCAAAAGAAAACACAGTTCGTTTTTGGTTCCAACGTTTTCGTTCTGGAAATTTCGACCTGCAGAACAAGCCCCGTGGACGGCCTGAGACTCAAGTTGATGATGAAGAGTTGAAGGCTATTGTGGAAGCGGATCCATCGCAAACCACGTCCGAGTTAGCTGCAGGCTGCGATGTTAGTGATAAAACTGTTTTAATTCACTTGAAGCAAATTGGGAAGATTAAAAAGCTTGAAAGGTGTGTACCTCACGAATTGACTGAAGCAAACCGGCAAACGCGCGTCGACTGCTGCGTTACATTACTAAACCGGCACAATAATGAAGGTATTTTAAACCGAATCATTACCTGTGATGAAAAATGGGTTCTTTACGATAATCGGAAGCGCTCAGCGCAATGGTTGGATCCTGGCCAGCCAGCCAAATCCTGCCCCAAACGAAAATTAACCCCAAAAAAGTTACTTGTAAGCGTTTGGTGGACTAGTGCCGGTATCGTTCATTGCAGTTTTCTCAAATCTGGCCAAACTATTACGGCTGATGTCTATTGTCAGCAATCGCAAACCATGATGGAAAAGCTAGCGGCTAAACAACCTAGGCTGGTCAATCGCTCCACGCAACTGCTGTTTCACGACAACGCTAGACCACACACTGCGCAATAGACGGCTACTAAATTAGAAGAGCTTCAATTGGAAAGTCTAAGACATCCTCCGTACTCCCCGGACCTTGCTCTAACAGATTACCATTTTTTTCGAAATTTGGATAACTTCTTGCAAGGGAAAAAATTCAACTCCGATGGGGCAGTCCAAATCGCCTTCAAAGATTTTATTGATTCCCGTCCGACTGGTTTTTTTAGTAAAGGGATCAATGAACTACCTATGAGATGGCAAAAGTGCATAGAAAATAATGGTTCATACTTTGATTAATTAAATATATTATATTAAAAAATATTCGACTTTTTGTTCCTCCCATACAAAACGCCAATTTCATATGTAAGGACCTAATATATACATACTCGTATATATAATTCGGTAAACAAAAAAGCGTTTTTAGTGAGATAAAAATGGCGCGTGCCCATATGTCGATTTGCTTCTTTTTTTCTGAGTACTATATTCTTTAGTCTTTAAGAATATAGAAGTCAAACGCGAAAAAAAAAATTAAGCGAAAAGAGAAAAAAAACGATGTATGTGTCCCGCTGATTTATTGTAAGAATCAAAGTTATTAGGTAGAACGACAGTTATCCGGAAAAAAAATCAGATCTATATCTCAACTTTAATTATGAGTTAAAATTCAAAATACGCTACGAACGTGTGCGGCGCGGCGGCTCGGTTTATATCAAAGACGAAACCGAGTCAGTAGAGAGAGACGGATGACCAAGAAAGGTGATGTTGCGCTCTGCGCTATAGAAGCTTGTGTAAATTTGAGAAAATAATGTCTTATTCTGATCAATTAAAATTTTGCGCTATCTTGCTCTCTCTATCTCCATCCCGAAGGCGGGCGTGGATTATCGAGTTGGAGACGGTATTTCAGTAAAATATGGGCGGTAGTTTGATAATCAGTTCTAATAGTACAGGAATCACTCAGAACAATGGTAAAAGCATCAATGATTAACTAGATTTCGTTGGATTTACTTAATGTCCACCGAGCACGAACTGATCCTGAAAGTAGTCAGGTCGAAGCGAGTCACTATGTGGGTCTTTGCACTATTGTACTGCGGTCATGACCCAGTTCGGGTAATCGCCCTAACACCTAACTATGTGGTGGTACTCAGTTCGCCAGTTTAGCTAGTAGTAGTCTTATACTGTAAATTAAAAAAGGCGAGCGCCGCTCTGCTGTCGGCAGCACATTTTACGTATCAAACAGAAAAGTAATCATAAAAGTAATCATGATTAATTGTAATCCGATTAAAGATTAATAATCCTTAATCACCGAAAAATGATTACTTTTTTTGATTAATTTCGTTAATCATTAATCATGATTAATGATTACAAAATGTAATCGTAATCGTTAATCATTAATCTGATTACATTTTGCCCATCTCTGGTTATAAGTTGTGCTTTAAAATAAGAACTGTTTTATTATTAATATATGAAAAAAAAAAACTTTTAAATAGTTATTGTGACAATGATGTCGCATCATTTCAACACACAGATTCGCTTAATAAATAATTATTTTAATACTCTATATCGTATTTTAGGTATTGAACCAATAAATATTTTCTGAATCTATGGTGGGCAACGCTTATCGATAATTTAAAGTCCAAGCTTTGAACGTGAACGGTTGTGTTCTCTCTCTTTAGTTCATCGGAAAGTTTCTTATTTGTCGTAGTGGCTTCTGGACGTATCATTCTAAGTTTTTGTTCGGTATAGGGTCAAAACAGTAACATGATTCCCAGATAGCAAACTGCTATGGGAAATTGGTGATTTTTCTGATGGTGTGGGACGAAGTGCGCGTCGCTTGTGTTATTGATTTTGACATTAATCAGAGACTACTGAATATTATAAATTACTAACGATGAACTCAAAATGACTTGTATCCATATTCATAAAACTTAATATTATACAACTTGAATGATTGTCATGAATTGAAAATTAAAGATTCACGGCAAAACTTCAAACCGGATTTCATACTTCTCATGCACTCTTATTGAATAATTGTTTTCTGGTTGTGGTGGTCTCTTAGGTGTTTTATTGTAGTCTGAACTTGTGGTGGAGGCTTTGGCAGCAGTGGAATACTGGTTGACCGTATGCAAAACCGTTAAATTTTTATTTGGCATGAAAAACATTACATCAGACATGGCTGTATGGCGTAAATGCCTTTGCCTTCCGCAAAAAAGGGAAAATATTACCAAAAAAAAAATTATTATGTTGTCGTAGAGATGTCGAAAATGGAAAAAATATCGTTTTTTTTTTTTGAAGCGGACTAACTACTGATTGCCGGGAAAGGCATTTTCAGCTCAACCGGGCTTAGGGGGCGAGCACAGAAGGTGCTCAGCCAGCGAAATTTTTGGGTTGGGTGGCAATGCAAGGGCACCCCTGTGGGTACGAACCTCGACTTGGACCGCCAGCCAAATAAAGTACTAACCCTACGGGTGATCTACCAGCGTTTCGGAAGTGACTACCTTGAGAAGAAACGCCGAAAGAAACTCAAGGCTGCGTCGGAGTAGAACTGCGCCTCGGTGCGTAAACGCACCGGTTGGCAGCAGTTGACTGAACTATCCTTCTTCGGCGCCGCCGGCGACGCCGGTGTCTTGGAATGAAACTAGTGTGTGTGTGTATCTCACTGTTTGATCGATCGGTGGCTCTTTTTACAGCCACTGTGATTCAATCGAAAAAAATATCGTTAAATCGATATTTATTAATATATCAATATCGGCGACGATATATCGATTAAATCAATTGAGATTTAATTGAAATATTGAAATTTTTTTGTTTATTGAAACACGAAAGTAATTTACCAGTATTCCATTTGCAAATTGCAAAAATATCAAGAACTAAAAGGCTATTTTTTAACTTTAAGACCTATTTAAGATATCAAACCAAAATAAATAATTAATAAATAAATGGCGGCAAATAATATACATGCAAGAATTCAGATGTCAATGCATGCAACGTAACAAAACATAATACTCAACAGTCATAGACAATATAGTTCTTTTTTTTTTCGTTCGGTCCTATCTTCTACAGTTTCACATTTCAGCGACTGCACTGCCATAAGAATTAAAAAAATATCGCTTTCGATACTGGATATTTTATGTCTTTATATTATTACAAAATATATCGCTTATAAATATAGATAAATTGAATTGAAAATATCGATTTATCGATGTATCGATATTTATTCGACAAGCCTATGTTGTCGCTCATTATTATTATTTATTAGTCTGTGCTCATTATTAAATACCCTCATCATAAATGTTTGATATATTTGCCCTTTAAAGTAACATACAATTATAAAAGGGAACTAGTTAGCAAGCTCTTTGATTTCAAGACCCATTTGATTCCGGTTCTTGATAGGATTATATTGATAGTGTGGTTGTAGTTATTGTAACCGGCATCCTGGATCTCGTTTGGATAGATTGAGGCTTGAAAATGGATGAATTACATGCTTTTTTTAACGATCAATCAGGCAGTCAAATTGTTAAATTAAGGGGCCCTTTAACTGGAGGCGTCCGTCTCACGAAAGAGGATTCCATAAATGAATTGAATAGACGGGAGGATCATCGTAGATCAGTAATGCCCACTGGAATTGATTATGTTTATGAAGCAAAGCGAAAGGAAACAGAGTTATATTTAAAGGTATAATTTATATTATTATTTATAATGTTTTAGTTTATTTATAATATTGTGCTCATATAAAACATATTTTTGGGATGACTAAAACCCGGATTATATGTTTCGAATTTAAGATGAGAAAGCCTTTAGTTATTATCACAACTTATAATATTAGTAAGGTCATTTGTTAGTAACTGCTACTTTAACAAGCGGATGGTCATCATTTGTCTCAGACAGTTATAAGATATTGCAATAGTGACAATAAAGTGTGCAACCATCATCTGTCCTCTCAAGCCAACAATACTAGTCAGGCTGAATGAAAGTCCTCATCATCTGTGATCAATTAAATTTTATGAACTAATGATTCCTTATTTTACTTGTGTCTTGTATTTCTATGCTTTGGAAAACAATCCTCAAGGGGACAAATTATTTTTATCTAAGAAATACCAGGTCATCATAGCTAATTCATAAAATTTGTTAAATTTTGTCAAAAGCCAAACATTTTACAAATTACAAATGTCAATATTGTTGATTCTATGATTACTGTGTATTGGTTTATTAAAAATGAATCAGCTCATTATAAAATAAATAATACTAAATTTTAAATAATCTATTTAGGCTCCACGATTTTGTGTTGATTTTGTTTCAAAGTTTTTCATTTTCTTTACTTTCATAGAAATCTGGTAGAGTAGGGGGCAGTGTGTGTGTGTGCCCAGTGGAGACATAGTGATGGGGTAACCTTCATATGCCAGAGCACATCCTAGAGTGGTGGCCAGCCTAGGCCAATTGCTTGCTGGGTGATAGGAAATATATGGATACTCAAGCCCAGTGAAGGCTAAGACGAGGAAGTGCTGGTACCCTGGTGGTTTTAAGTAGTAAGAGTCTGGAACACAAGGCCAGCCGCCCTCACCTCTGCCCTGATGGTCTATGAAGATTACCACCAGGTTAACAAAAAACTTTCATAGTACTTCATCAATCTAAATGACTTATTATTTTAGAATGAGTTGGACCATAAACACAGTGAGACTGTGTCTGGAGGTTTGGAGTCTTTAGAACAGCTCTCTACAGTGGATTCTCTTGACACTATCAAAAATTTAGATGCTGATATAAAAGATGCTCTACAAATCTATAAAAAATATTCATTTGAAAGACCACAACAGTGTCCAGCAATAAATTTACCAATTGATGTTTATAGACAGCAGGTAATAAAGGAAAACTGGTACAATTAAGGGAATTATTCATGTTTGCAAGTGAATCTTGTTATTGTCTTCCCATTCTTAATATTTTATTTATTAATGTTATAATTCTTTAATATTACATTTTATCATATTAGGAGAACCAATAAGATTTCCAATTTATGTCAAAAAATAAAAATTATTGTGAAAGAATAGTAGTTTAAATTTAACTAAAAAATACTTAGCAATAGCCTATCATAAGCAACTACTTTTCCCATTTGTCAGGCAGCATTTGGGTTCCACATCTGAAGAACTTATCTTTTGAGGCAATCCACAAATCAACCTAATTTTTTTGAAACCACTAACAATGTGTTCACTTACTCAAGGCAGCCTCGTTATAAGCTTCTATGAGTAATCGAAGCATCTCAGCTGCAGATGAAAAAAAAAACTAAATTAAAAGTTCCTCCAAATGACGCTTATTTGGTTTAAATTTAGATACTTCTGAATAAAAAAAAGATACTAATACAAAGTAAAGATATGATAGGGTTATGTTGTTCTTGAATGAATCTAATTAATCTAATTTTTAAGCCAGTTATCATCTGCGAATTCTAATGTAATCCTCATCCCATGCCATCTCTCTCATAACGACAGAAACTTATATGTAATCCTAATAATTTAAATTTGTTAGACTATTTTATTATAAAAAATTATATATGTATTAAAAAAAATGAACTAAGTATAAAATTAAGTTTACCCTTTTTAGTCAATTATTGAGTGGGTGGGGGGCTATTTGGTATTTACAGTTTTATAACTGTATTGTGTTAGTAAAAATTTTTTTTTTACCTCAATTTCTTGGATGCTAAATTACAATCAGAGATGGGCAAAATTTAATCTGATTAATGATTAACGATTACAAAATGTAGTCGTAATTTTAATTTTTTTGCTCTCTAATCATGATTAAATCCATTTAAAACATTAAGAAGTCATAAATATGTATGCAATCTGGGATTCTGTAGAGTTTAAAACATAGATGAGCAAAATGCTGTCATATTAATGATGAAAAACGCAAAATGTACAATCGTAATCGTTTTTATTAATCTGATTACATTTTACACATCTATGATTGTCACTAATCTTATTTGTGTAACTACTAATATAGTTAAAGTGAAAATACAAACAATTTTTGGGTTAATGTTATTAGAATGGTTATTTATTATTGTTCAGATAGCTACTTATACAGTATTGCTTTCAGATACTTGACAGTATAAGAGGGTTCCCAGTGGTCATAATTGAAGGCCCAACAGGGTGTGGGAAAACTACTCAAGTGCCTCAATGGATCCTTGATGATTGCCGTGAGAACAGTAGGCCATGTAAAATAGTAGTAACTCAGCCTAGGAGAATTGCTGCTATATCTATTGCAAAGAGAGTTGCCCAAGAGCGAGGCTGGGATGTTGGAGGAGTTGTTGGTTATCAGGTATGACATATTTTCTCTAATATTTTTTTTTAACTACTTTTAAAATCACTTCTACGATGCCACCAAAGCAAAACATCTACATAAGGACAAGTGACAGGCTGATGTTCAAAGGTAGCAAAATGTGTATTTTTTAACAATAACAAAAATTATTAATATTATTATATATATATAAAGGCTGATTACAATAATATAACGCTGATTCCAAAAATATATCGTCGGGTAAAAGGCTATTTGGTTTAAGCGACATTTTTTGGTGATATAGTAACATATATATTTTTGGAATCGCTAAAAAACGCTGATTAATATATTACTAAATCACTAAAAAATGTCGCTTAAACCAAATTCACCCCTGGATATATATCTCTTTCGGTGTAAGCATACATAAATTAGTGGTCATACCCATTAGTGGTTTTTTAAATTACTATTAATAATGTTTAGTATATAGGGCCTTTCCCTAACAGAAATAAATCTTTATATTGAAAAAAAATATTTGACCAATCAAGCATTGTTACTAAAGTGGATTTATAAAATATGGAAAATAAAAAAATCGTGGTTAAATATGGTGGATTTTTTTTTATAAACTGTCTAAACATGGCCCATCATTATTAACTGTTTTACAGGTAGGACTTGACAATAAAACATCATCTGATACTCGCATACATTATGTTACTGCGGGTGTGTTATTGCAGAAGTTGGGTAAGTTTAAATTGTCTTTAACACAATGTTTACGGACACATCAATTTGATTAATTTCGTGCCTTAATAGGAAATTTACAAAAACCGTTCGCATTTTTATTTTATCTTTTCTATTGACTATTATCTACTGAAGGAAGCAAATGTATTTTGTTATTTATTTTCTTCATACCTGTTGCAATATTGAAGTTTTCTATATGATATACCTACCTCTATTATCGCGTGATGGGTGTTTGTAGAGAAAGGTATATAAGAAACTTTCGTAAGCCTAGTGTTCATGAATATAGCTATAATTATGTCAATTATTTTTCAATAAGCTAAGCTGAGTATATTGATACTATTTCACTATTCCATGGATGTGTTACAAGAAATATATGTATCATGTTCAATGACTTCCGCTAAGTTTGTAATCTTGTTTTAGGGCCAGAATTTGCTTCAACACGTTACAATCATTGCAATTAATTGACTTTTAATTTGGTTCTGCCGTGTTATGTGTATGTCTATATTATGATGTAGTAAACTGCTTCAAAGTATTGTATTCAGCATTAGGAGCAAACGCATATAATTATATATTGGTGTAATAGATATATTTCAATTAATTACAGTATCAACTAAAAGCTTAAGTGAATACACTCATGTAATACTCGACGAGGTCCATGAACGTGGGCAAGAGATGGATTTCCTCCTTTTGGTAGTAAAGAAGTTGTTGTATACGGTATCGCGGACAGTCAAAGTATTGCTAATGTCAGCCACATTTAATAGAATGGCTTTCGCGAACTATTTTCGCATACCGACACCCAGGGGTCCGCAGACGACGGCGTGTATCAAAGTTGACAAAGAGGAGTCCCTGTTCTCAATGAAGGTTTTCTACTTGAATAATTTGACCAAGTTTGCTTCGGTAATTATTTTTCACATTGTTTTTCGTTAATTATGTTTTTTTTTTTGATAATATAAACTCATAGCAGTACATGTAATTATTGAAATGTGTTTTTGTGATCCTGTTTCGCATTTTACTGCTTAGAAAATTCCTTTTGCTTCATGTATTTGTTTATATCAGTGATCTGTTAGTTGAGGTTGTGTCCAAAATATAATACAAACCATGTCTATTGAATCGAAAGAAATAGACATTCATTTTCCAATACAACAGGATAAAGGATTATTCATGGAGATGAGGGGAGGGTGGCACTTTACAACACTCTCCCCGCCAAATGTGTTAGGAGTACGTGGGGGGTGGTAACTATTTAACCACCCCTTACCAAGTAGATGGGGCCTGCAGAAGGCCAGATGTCGCCGGGTGCCAAGGAAGATGGCTCAGCCTAGCCCTTGGCACTCGACAGACGGGAGGTTTTAGTCGGTGCAAGTCCGACACACCGAGGGGCTGTCCTCACTGCCTTTTGAAGGACCGTTAGGGATTTCCCCCGGGTTACCAAAAAAATGGATAAAGAATTATAAGTGAAGCTGGAATGTTTATTATTTCAGTCACTCCTTAATTCTGCGCCGAATAGTTCAGATCCTGTCATTGCTCCAGAAATGTACCATTTAGTTATTAAACTGCTAAATGCTTTTGAACAAATTGATCCTGTAGAAGATTCCAATAAAATGAAAGACGGTGCGGGTCCACCATCCGTTTTAATTTTCCTGCCTGGAATTAACGAGATTGAGGATTTATATGCACACCTGACGGATATTCCATTGCGGTTAGTAAATACCTTTTACAAAATATAAAAAAAACCATACGTGTATACTGCTTTTACTTTATAAATTAAATTATTATTGAATATTATTGTTTGAAGTGGCCGTATTTCTTGTGAAACTGATAGCGTTAAAAAAAGGATGTGGAATTTGTCTAGTTTGTATTTCTATGATGTATGAATTTGGACCTTCGCAAGAGACTTTCTTTCATAGGACATAACACCATGGGTGGTGCAGATAAGGGAGTGCGCTGTCCAACAGACCAGATGATTTTGTTTTAAAGCGCTTATCAGGAATTTCATTTTTTTTTTTGTATTTTTCAATGTATTGTTAGTGTCATATATGTTTTTTTCTTAATATGTTACATAACAAAGTTTTTATCTATAAAATCAGTTTGGCCTAGATCAATACTTAAACGTTATGATTTGTATACTGTAGTGATTATATGTAAGGAGTATTTTAAAAGTAGGTTATATGTCTATGCTATTAATATAATGTTGTAAGAAAGAATTGTAAAAAAAGGTAGATTAGTTTTTAATTCGAAATTGAATGGTTTTTGATTTATTCGAGAGATTGTTTCTTGAGCTATGGAAGATAATTGTCGGATTTAAATTAGAATATAACAAAATTATAAGAAAATATTATGTAAACGTATCAATAGTTTTGCGAAATATACACTGGGCAAGAAATAAGAAGCATTTTAATTAAAGTGAGAAGGAGCTCCACAATTCATTCCTTATCACTATCATCAACACGAAGCTAAACCACTTACAATACCTATGTTCTGCAATTAGACCGATTTATATATCTTGCCCTTCCACAGTGTCAAGATAGCGGGCAGAGAGTGTGGCGAACACAAATGGTGGGTGTTGCCCCTCCACTCAACCATCACAGCAGATGAGCAAGTGCGCGTGTTCCAACGACCACCTCCGAAACATCGCAAAATAATTCTATCCACTAATATCGCTGAGAGCTCTATCACCGTGCCTGATATTAAATACGGTAAGTCTTATGGAGGCTCTAAAGGTTCTATCACAGTGGAGGAGCGTGCTTGCGCAGGCGCATGTCATTTAATAGCATATAGCTGAAACTAGTTTGGCACAACGTGTCTGGTGTCTGCAAAACACAGAGAATGCTATTATGAGTCGAGTGAGGTGCGCTGCGCTGGTGCTATGTGCGTAGAAGACAATACGCGTCCGCGCGTTTTGTGTACTTATCAAACGTGTTTTAATTTTACTACATATACTTAAACATACACCTATATTTACATGTATATATACATATACCTAGATTTATATATACATGTAAATATAGGTATATGGAGACTTAAATCTGTAATCAATCAAAAGTATCTGAACACATTCTCGTATATTCCAAAAACTTTTTTAGAAAATGACGTAATTCACCGTAGTCTCTGGTATTCACCTAACTGATGCTTGCTTATTCAGGTCATGAGCCCATTTTAATTTTCATTATATCCTGTGAAAGAAACGTTTTTCTTCTAAACATGAAAGTCTCCATTTAAATGATCGTTTTTTTTAAATGACGCGATAAATTTTTTGTTACGCTTCACTTCAAAAATACATGTCACATACTATCAATATTAAAAATCTCTTTGTTAGAATTAAACAGAAAAACGTACTCTTGCGAGTTAGTTAAATTAAGAATGCTATACTACACGCATTATAAATTGCAGTGACGTTCAAACGTACTTTAATCGAGAAATCACTTTATCTTACCCGAGAGCGGTAATTATTTTACAGCTCTAGTGTATAATTTGGATATTTATGAACCTAAAACCAGTCTAACAATGCAATCGTTACAAGCAAGTGTGATAAAAAAATCAATTACGTTTATTTAATGTTCATAGTGATCGATTTCTGCCTACTGAAGACTCTGGTAGCCGATTCGGAAACTAATTTCACTTCGCTGAAATTAATGTGGGCCTCTAAGACTAATTGCCAACAACGAGCTGGACGCGCCGGCAGAGTTCGCGATGGGAGAGTCTACAGACTCGTCACTGATAAGTTTTATGTAAGTGGATTTCATTTTTTCCGTAATTACAAGTATTACTGCCAAAGTTTACTTTGCAAAATTTAATAAATCCGTGTATTGTCCGGGCAGTGGACTTGAGTGAATCTGCAGCCCGGTTGAGAGGGAGGCGGTGCACGGTGTCCGACACGCCGCCTGAGCGAGAGATTTTGGAGGAGTGGGCTCTGTACCCCCACTCCTCTCAGAGAGGTAGCCTCTACAAGGCTTTTTTGCTCCCCGGGCGGCTGGATGAATTTGGTTTCCCAGACCCTGGTGAAGCAATTAGAGGGACACCCTGGGGTGTTTTTAGTCAGTAGGAGTAGTGTGTCAGAACACACTGGAGTCGCTACCCTCACATTGTCACTAATTGTCCCATGCAAGATTTTCTCTAGAGTACAAAAAAAAAATTGTGGAAGAACTAAACAATTATGTTTAGTTTCTCAATTAAAAAAAAAAACATTTTACATATTCAATGTTTATGTTTTATTCAGAAGTTATACTGCAACAGGCAACCACCAGTACATAATACAGAGAATTTACTAGAAATTGCTTTAACACGTTCCCGCCGGCGCCAATTTTCATTTGATTTACCCCCCGGCGGCACACAAATCTATGTCGCGCTTCATCTGGCGTCGGGCCAATTTCGCGTGTTCAGGCTTGCACGCGCTTCTTGTTTCTTCAGTAGTACATTGAGTGCTTACTTTGCAAATTGTCTGACTCGTGTTGTTTTTATATCCTGACCACAGATTTCTGTCAGTAAAAATAACAAAAAGGTGTTTTAATTTTTAAATATGTTTAATAAGTTACAAATAAAATAATATTGAATTATTATGTTAATTTTATCGAATTTAAATTACATTTATAATACCGAATTATTAGGTGTGTGTGTTATTGAGCAAAAGTTATGTTTATAATACGTTATTAATTATATTTTCTATTCAAAATAAACGTTTTAATGTATGTACGTTAAATTATCAGTGTCTAATAGCACAATCGACTGCGAGCCACCGGTGGTACACGCCGCCCGATGGCAGAATTAGGCGCGAGCCACCGGTGGTACACGCCGGCATGAACGTGTTAAACGAATTTGTAAACATATTTCCAAAGGCAATATTTTATAAAAACGTTTCTTAAAGAAAGCTTTTTGGGCAGGAGTAAATATTTTGTTGCAGGAAAGTCTAAAGGAAGATTGCCCTCCTGAGATTAAGGAGTGCCCGCTAGAGCGCTTGGTACTGCTCGCTAAAATGTTAAATATGGGCGCACCTAGTGAAGTCCTTGCACTGGCGATGGACCCACCGGATATATCTAATATTCATCGAACTATTTTAGTCCTCAAAGAGGTAGGCTATCTCATGTTTTAGTTTATTTTATTATACCTTTATAATGTCTAATACTAAGGATATAAATCAATATCAAAATAAAGTTCTTACACTAAGTTACAGAAACGCTCTTTTTCAAACTGATTTAAACATTAAAATTATTATATACTAGCTGTCCCGGCAGGCCTTGTTCTGCCCTATTTCTCTAAAACAAAGTCACATTTTTTTTTTTTAATGTTCATTGTTAATTTTAATTTAAATTGTTTGAAGCAACCTGGCCTTAATGCTATATGTATAAAAATTGACAAATACTGACATTAATATTTATACGTCACTCGATTGTTTTGCCTACCCGGAACCCGTCCACTAACATTTAAACTTTATGGTGTGGTATTAAAGTTCAAAATGACTTATAACGAATTTTTTGTATGAGAATACAGAAAAGTGTTATTTTTAGACAGTTGCAGGGAATTTTAAAATTTTTTCTCCGTAATAACCTTCGTCAGACTTCATCAAACACAACAAAAAAAAAAACAGCCAAATCGGTTCAGCCGTTCTCGAGTTTCGCGCTTATCAAGACATTTTGCGATTCATTTTTATATTATAGATTTTATAGCTCTCAAACCTCGTTCAAAGCAAGTGTTTCAAAATTGTTTTATTGTTGATATAGTTGTGAATTTTTAGTTTGTGTATTAATGATCTCTTGTTTTTTATCGCTGTACCACTAGTTTTTTTTTTTGCATAGAGTTTCGCTTTGTATGGAGATTGTCTTTGTAGTGCATGTTCCGCTTTCATATAATTGGAGTGGTACACTGTAAATGTTTAAGGCATGTTTTCTATTATTATTTATTGAATGTGTATACACTCTGTTTAAGAGCCTATTAAAATAAATAAATTAACAAAACATTAACTTGTTTGTTAAAGCTAAAAATTAATTATACACTATGAATTAAAATTATCTTTAAAATATAGACTGTTCCTGTTATTTGGTTTAAAATCAATAGCGTACACTTCATAGACGCAAAAAATCATTGGCTACCTGCTAAAAGAACATGGAATTTAATATTTAGTTTACAAAGTTGTAATAATTTTATTTTTAATTATAATTCTGGTTATAAATAATTCCTGTATATATTATACTTTACATAAAAACTATAATTTTTTAAACTTTTGCGTTTATTATTTGAAAAAGAATATTTTAGAGTTAATTGTGCTTTGTTTATATGTAAAAATTAGTAAGTTTTAGTTTCGGTTACACCAATGATCTATATTACGTGTTAAGCATTAAGGGCTAAGGTAATGCTTTTATTTAGATGGGAGCTCTGAAGAAGACCTTGGACGACAAGTGGTGTGCATCAGATGGGGATATCACATACTTGGGCCGGATCATGGCGAAACTTCCCGTAGACGTGAGGGCGTCTAAGTTGATAGCTCTCGGTTACGTCTATGGATGTCTTGAGGAATGCATTATCATGGGTAATTCGTTTTTACTCATATCATTTCCAACGTTGGAGCTATCGTTCGAGATACATTCATGAACACATCTACTTTGTTTGCTCTTGGACCGCACATCCTTGGCAAAAATATAAATAATATACCGGAGCGCTTTCAATTGAACTCTGGGACTGTTTTTCTATTTAAATATAGTTATGAATCAATAATAAAGAAATGCTGTAGAATTGTATGGCTTAGTTCCCCCTCCCTCTTCAACTATAAATTGACAAGACGCTGTGGGAGTTTGCACCTTTATGTGGTTGACATTCCAACTGCTCGCACGAAGCGACTCGCCTCCTTTTTGCTACGAACCGCCAAAGAGTGGAATTCGCTTCCTGCGTCTGTGTTTCCAACATCCTATGACATGGAAATCTTCAAACGTCAAGTGAATCGGTATTAGCTGGGTGAGCGCGCTCCATCAACGGCCTCATAGCTTTCCAGCAGGTGAGATTGAGGTCAAGCGCAGGCCTGTCAGTAATAAAAAAAAAATCCGGTACCTCTCGCACTGGGGCTTTAAAATTTGTTTTTCATAAATATATATATTTTTTAAGAGTTACTTCATGTATCTTTTCTTTTATTGAACTTCAAAACTTTAAGCTTTTAGTTCGTCCGAAGTCAATTAACTACATGTTTATCTTCATTTTATAGCTGCGGCGATGTCTGTCAAAAATGTATTCAACAATCCTTTCCGAGAACGTCTCAACGCTTATAACTCCAAACTGACATGGGCTGACGGCTCCACTAGCGATTGCATAGCATTTCTTAATGTTTATAAGGTAATTTTTAATTATACACTATCTTTTGCTAACAAGATTGTTTATGTTTAAGATGTGAGTTCCGATATCCTTCCATAGATAACTTTTGTTACTTTCATAAAATTTGCCCAAATAACCATAGAAATATGTTGCAAATTTAAGAAACCTCGTCAAAATAGACTTAGTAATTTTAGACATACAATAACCCATTTTTTAATTAAATATTTGAATCTGTTCAGAGGCTTGTAAATTAAAGCCAACTCCAATCATCCCTTTAGAATGTTGAGTCGCTAATTTCAAAAATCATGTTATATACGACGAGATCAAGTTACAATCAATAGTAATCAAGCAGGATCACATAAATCTAAGGGTATTAAAGTGATAGGTCATAGGATTGTGTAATAACAAGCAGTGGCAATACCGCTGCAGCTCGGCAATAGGCAAAACGACT
Organism: Automeris io; assembly: GCA_036320925.1. Taxonomy (NCBI): domain Eukaryota; kingdom Metazoa; phylum Arthropoda; class Insecta; order Lepidoptera; family Saturniidae; genus Automeris; species Automeris io. Next base: position 5,612,900 of record JAUDJH010000018.1, read on the forward strand.
GGCTCCTATAGATTTGTACGGAGCGTATTTCTATAATACAACAATTCTACTTGGCACTACATGCTGATTCATTGGAATACGATCCATATGAACTAGTCATTTAGTTTAGGGTAGGGCGGGGCTTTGCTAGGCAGGGACGTTGCTCGACTGCTGGCGATGCCTCGTTAGGCCTCTCGTGTTCCCTTCATTCCGCGTACTTAGTTAGAACGAACGATATACCACTAGTTTTTTACATACTTATGGTGGACCTTTATACCCACGGACCTTTAAGCACCGCTCTACCCTACTGCCAAGAAACATTTTTATTATTGTAGTCTTTGCAGCTACTTCCTTCCACATTATTTAGTTAGCGGGTAGTTTTTGATCAGCCATCGTCCGTGCTAGGTGTGGCAGCACTTGCGTCGCGGGCAGCAGTTCAAAATGCAGGACGAGGCGCAGTGGTCGCGTCGGTTCTACGTGCAGGTGCGCGCCATCAGGGAGCTCGACGCGATGGTGCGCGAACTGTGGAAGCGCGTCAACAGGGAGGGCATCGACACGCGCTCGGCCGCCTCGCCCTGGGCCAAGCACGAACTCTGCCTTGCGCTTAAAGTACGTACCACTCGGATATTTTGTATTTAGATGCTGTGAAACCATAGACTTACAATAGCGATGTAAAAATTAACAAAAATATATTTTAATTGATAACGGTATATTTTTTGATCCATAAAAAATAATTTACCAAATAATTATTTTTAATTCAATTACAAATTCACATTTTTCTAGAATTCCAAATTTTTCATTATATTCGGCGGGTGCTCAGTACAAGACATTATTTTGGTAACACATTAATGGATTATTACCAATGTAATATCACAACTAAGTACTCTCGTTACTTCAGTAACCAACTTTAAAGTTAACTTTACAGTTGTTAAGGTGGATAAGCTGCGTGCAAAGTCTTACTAGTAATTATTGAAATAAAAAGTATGTGGGTATCGAATTTAGAGTTTTTGAAAACCCTGTCCCGCGTTGACATAGCGACACGCACGCATAGCTACAAGACTATAAATTGTTAATATCAAACATCAAATATCTATAAATTGGTATTTATTGGGCTGGGGCGCTCCATCTTACTTAATTTTGCTTGCAATTGTTTCTTTATTTCTATATTCTTTATCTTTTGTTATGAACACTTTTGAACGTATAGGGTCCACATCTATGTATTGGAAGATCAATTCTAGTGATATATCATTTTTGATTTAGTTGTGAAATTTATTTATGTTTTGTTTCTTGTAGATAATATTAGCGGGCGCTTTCTACCCGCAATATTTTGTACAAGTGTCTCAAGACGAGGCCCGTGAAAGGGAAGCAGTGCGCACGCTCAGCGGACTGGATCCTAGAAATACGGTAAAAATAATTTATTTTCAATAAAAAAATATTTTTTTTCAGTAAATATGAGCAAATAGTATTTTATTCTTTTCCACATATTGCTTCTAGATATAATATTATATCAATGTGAACAAATACTCCGCATATCCAAAATATTTATACGATTGACAGAAAAGTGGGTGGTAGTACATGTTTAATTTACTTTTATAAACGTTAATAATACTATGGGCATTTTAAAATCATAAGTGAAAATATATGCGACCGCACATCCCCCACACACGCATATAATTTTAAGTGGGAAAATCATATAAAGAGGGAGAAGGGGGTGGGGCGTCTGAGCGTAACTTTTTCCTTATGTCATGATTTATAAATGATTGAAATATATAGGTGTATTTGAACAACTTTCCGGACCAACAACCGGGCGAGGTGTATGCATCGGTTATACGCAAAATAGTACGTCAGCAGATTGAAGATGAGCCCTGCGTCACCTTTGATAAAAATAGCAAGTAAGCATTTCCTTATTTACTACATCATTTTAATATGCCTTCTAATATTAATAATTCAAACCAGCAACTTACGATATAGAAAAATGTTTTAGATTGTCTGTTAGCGCAGGAGAGCGCCGCTAGTTTCTGGATCTCCGCGTCATTAATTAGGGACAAACAGTTCGTTCAGGCACAGTGACAATGAAATATTCAAAAGGCGCTGAATGATGAGGACAGGCTATTGGAGCTCCGGACCGTTCACCGTATACAATTAATTAGGTGTTCCGCCGTATTGTCCAAAGCAACTGACTATTTCATAATGTAACCGAGTTCGCCGCCGATAATAAGTGTAGTTGATACCGCCGTGTGTACACAGGTGTCGCTGTTAAGGGGAAATAGGGGGGGGGGGGGTTTGGTAAGGATTTCAAGTACCTTTTTTATACTCATTCTCTGCGCCTGAACATTGTCGTCCAAGTTTAAAGCGTGCTCATTTGTCGTTGTTGTGATGGGCTGGGTGTGTTGGTCTTGTATTCTGAACGGAGACAGGATGTTTGCATGGCAGCATGCTGAAGGAAATTGGTGACTTGATTTTAACGGTTTATAACGAACGCTTGACCTCCATCATACCTGGTGGTCGATGATGAATCGCGTCCGCCCAACAAATGCCTATTCACTCATCTCTAATTCTTTTCTAATGTAGTGGAGTTCACATCCCTTTGGTTGTTGGTTTTGACGTTAATCTACGTTACTACTGAATATTAAAATACCTCGCACGGGCTCTAAAGGGCTTCTACCCAGGGCCAGTATACTTAATATGTAAAAATTATACTGTTCATATTATTTTGTAACCGACGGGGAGCACAATTCTGTACAAGAACAGTGATAACTATCAAAGTATGAGAATTTATTAACAATTGTGGTCGTCTTTCTGGACTACATATATCACAATATAATATTTGGGAAATGAAGAGACTGACAAAAGTTGCAAAATTGGGAGCAATACAGGGTGTTTCAAAAGAAGTGAAAATTAACTATTGGGAAATTTTAAGTTTGTTCAAGAAAATTTGTTATGTCAACTGGAAATAATTTTTGATAAAAGAAGTAAAGAAAAAGGTATATGGTACAAAACGATCGTTAGTCAGCCTCTTCATGTCTCCTGGTTCGGTGAAGCTAAAACAAGCAGAAACGATGTAACACTGTGCTTAAGACACCGTTCCGCGCATTGTCCGGCGGCAAATTTTGCATATCTCATGAGGAAATCCGAGTCACCCAATTGTGACACATGTGGAAAGATTGAAGATGTGCATCACTTAATTATGCAGTGTGCCGGGAACGAGACACAAAGGGAGTCGTTGATGAGCAAGTTGAAAATTAACAGACAAAATATTGGAGTATGGCACGGTATTTTGGCCAATCCTTTCCTTTTTTTTTACACTGGTTCGACATAGTGACTACAGAGTACCTGATAGTAAGTACAGTGTAGTCCAAAAACGAAAGCGACTATCAAAGGATGACAATCCATTGATAGTCTGCATCGTCATGTCGGCCCACATATACCACGACTGAAGGTCTCTAGGTATATGAGCTACTGGATATACACAAGCTGATCCCGAAACGCGACAAGCCGAAACTGGTCACTATGACGGGCTTTACACCCATGTACTGTGGTCGCGATCCAGATGGGCACCGACGCCCTACCACCTCGCTGCTGCTTGTTTAGCACCACCCAGGAGTCACGTGTAGGGAAACTAGGGTAAAGCCTACGGACGCGAGCAGCTTCGACTCCCAAAAGTCCAGTGCAGTTCTTGTCCAGTGAAGTCAGAATGCTGTGCCAGATGGTGACGCTTGCTCATGAGCGACTCCCCTAGGATGTAAGGACGTACGTAGGTCAGGGCACAATGGGGCTGATATATTCGCCTGAACAAAAGACCCTAAATAAAAATAAATTAAAAAATGAAACTATATAATATTTCTACATAAGTGAAAAGGATAGAAAATCTCAACCTTTGTCATTTACTTAGCCATTCTAGAGAAATTTCTTCGACCGACCGATTTCTTTTGGGCATATGTGTTAAAAATAACAATATCAAAAAGTGGCATGCTGCTCCGAGACATTGATTAGATTTACTAATTAGTGTTTTTTTTCTTTAGAAAAGTGTATCTCACTTTCAATGATGGCAAACTTCTCACAAATGGTGAAAGGGACAAAAGCGGTGTAAGTATTTTTCCATTATTCCTAAAATGCAGACAAATATCTTCCTTGCTTGTTATATATTATTAATTAAAAACGGCTTTAAGATAACAAATAATTGATTTGAAACGACATGCATCCCATAGAAACAAAAAAACTTTTTCTTTTTATACTTGGGCATTTATTACATACATTTCTTTAAATCCAATTTAGTCCAATGTGGACTCGGAAACCCTTATTCTGGTAATCACCAGATTTTAGTCAATACATCTATTAAATGTCAAAGTATAACAAGATATGCTTTTATGGGACTCACGTCACTATTGACTTATCTATACATATTTTCCGAATCAGCGTTTTTTACCGATTCCTTATATATATTACTATATCACCAAAATATGTCGCTTAAACCAAATAGCCTTTCACCCCTCGATATGTTTCGATAGTGTAATATAGCTTTTGTCGTAATTTTGTAATGCGATAATCTACCAAACACCTCGAATGGTTAGTTTTAATATTAAGACTAATTAGGCGTCATATCTTTAACTCGATTTCGTCATTAGATTGTTTCGTATGTATTATAACAGGTTTCATATTACTTTAATTTTTAAAGGGCCTTTAAAATTATAGCTTTTTTTTTTATTACACTTTAAGGATCCGACCATACCAGGGCAAGTGGCTCTTCCCGTCTACAAGAGTATCAAAGCCAGACAGTTACGATTGGAGATAAGAATCCCGTTATTGCCGTAAGTTAATGTTTGTTTATATGCTATCCAGTGATTGAAATTCCCAAAATCTAAATCTAAATGCACTCAAAAATCAAATCTAATTTTGTATTTGGATAAATAGGCACTTTTCTTTTTGTAGTGAGCAGATGCTCACTGCGATGACAACTATATTATTTAACGAAATTGTATTTTTAGTTTAGAAAAGGCGAACGCTCTTGCTGCGGTATTAGAAACAGATAAAGCGAAATTAAAGGTGGAGAAGATGGTGCCGCGGTTGCCGGATGTTGACGACACTCATTTTCCTCTAGCCATATGTCACGTATGTATTTCTTATTGAATTTATACATGCGATTACATTTTTTTCCGTGTTACCACTAAAGGTCACATCAATTTCACAATTTATGCATCGTTTATAATAAGGCTATGTATAGATGACCTGTAACCAGTCTGATTGTAGTAAAAATACGAGTTCATAGGAAGTAACAATAAAAAAATGGTTTATAAAATCATAATCATAAAAATCATTTTGCGACTATAACGCAACATGTGCTAAACGTGTGTGAAGGACAGGGAACGAAAAACACCGCTATTTATGTACCCATGCCTTAATCGCGTGCGTTGTATATATTTTTTATATAAATAATCTGGACATAATCATAATAATAAGTATAAATCTTATCTAGTGTATGTCCTGTTTTTTTTGGTAACTCGGTGTAAATCCCTAACGGACCTTAGAGGCTTTGAGGTGTGTCCGGCTTGCACCGACTAAAATCCCCCGGGTGTTCCACCTCCGGCATCTACCGGCATCGAGGGCTCGACTGGGGTCTCATCCTCGATATCAGTATTTTTTTTTTTAACATGGGAAGAGAATTATGGAAAATATCTATTGTACAGATTTGATCATTTTATACTATTAAATAGATTACATATCCTGTCTATAGGAGAATGAAGATCTAGATTTGTATTTGTAGCATTATGTGTATGGAAAAGTTTTGTTATGGGGCATCATGAAATTTTATACGGTACTTTATTTATTGACGTTGTGATGTTTTGATCGGTTAGGTGATAAGCGTGGGCAGATTCTGGGCGCGGTACGACGACGAGTCGACGGCGCTGCAGCTGGCGCAGATCCAGCGGGCGTTGAACGGCGGGCCGCTGCTGGCGTACACGGGCTCCGTGGCGCCCGGCGACCACTACGCGGCGCCCTACGTCGACGCGACCGGCACCAGCATGTATCGCGTCCGCGTGCTCAAGCTGCTACCCAAGAACATGCTAGAGGTTACCTACTATTTTCTTCTCTTTTTCATCTTCTTTTATGTCAAAATATTTCCCCACTGACACCATTGTAAAGATTAGATTACTAAAGTCGAAAATTTAGAAGTTAGTTTTTTTTCACTGTCCCTCGTAGGTATCCTAGGCATCCTATAAATCTACGCACAAATGCGGTCAAAACTAACGCAGATATTAATTCACCGGTTAGTAGACTGTGTCTCGCTTGCTTAGCGGTCTAGGATCCTCGATATATTTGGAGACTCCTTACCGAAATTTAAAAGAAAGGCATTGGAAGTACTGAGCGTCACATAAAGGTAAATTTGGTGTGTTTTTGTTTTGATTTTACTGTGTTTTTATTGTCGTTTTTTTATGATTTTGGTTGTGCTATGCGCGTATTCTGTTCTTTCCTTCTTTTTGTCATTGATTGGTAAATTATTTGGTTTTTGATGTAAATTTTGTTTTTCATATTATTATTAATATTTTTTGTTTACTTTTGGTTCATGCTGGACCATCTTCACCAGTTGATGCATTTAAATGTTTGTTGTCATTTTTATATAATGTATAGACCTCTGGCTGCCATATAAATAAACATAAAAATTTGATATTGAGTTCTCTTTATAATGTAAGCTACACTAAGAACGATCTTTCTGATATTCTGTCTTTATGAAAATGAAATAGGGGTTAAAAAATGTGTTTATTAATCTGGTACTTTGATACAAATACCACGAAATTTAATAGGTACAATGTAATTGGGCATTTTTTTTTTTGCTATCTCGTGGGAAAAACCATTATAGAACCATGAGGGTTGCTGTGAGGATATTGAAGCTATTGTAATATTGTTGCAGATCCTGTACATAGACTATGGCAGTTACGGTCGCGTTAACACGTCGAACCTGCGCGAGTTGCCCAAGGACGTGTGCAGCAGCGAGCCGCCGCTGGCCATGCAGTGCGTGCTAGCCGAGCTGAGTCCGGCACCGGCGCTCGATGAGCGGTGCCACTGGTCCCCAAAGGCCGACTGGCTCTTCCGTGACATGATCCGCAAGGGACGCTTACTTGGCAAGGTTCTCATCTCAAGGCTCTTAACTCTGTTATCCAAGCAAAATAGGCAAACCTAGACGTCCAGATCACACAATCATATTCCAACCGACATAATATTGAAACCTTTAAAATAGTGCTGCCAATATTTTCTAAATGAAATTCTGTATCAAGAATCTGAAAAAATCGTATAAAATTTATATGGACTATTTTTAACGATTATTTAGTTAACATCTATATATTATTGAATTTGAATTGATATTGAATATTAATAATGTATTCAATTTAACATAAAAAAAGGTTATTTGTTTTTTTTTGGCCTGAGTTATATAGGATTATTATACAGGCTGATTTTATAGACGAAGGAGATATTCAGCATTCGATTCTAATTCCAAATATATAGAAATAGTGATATCTTAATATTTCCATTAAAACAAAATAATTTATAGTCCTCGTATTAAGGGGCAATTACACACATGATAGAATAAATAATAATTAATTATTATTAAGTAGGTATTTTGTCTCTCTTAAGCCAGGATAAAGTACGAAAGGGTAACGAGTCAACTACCTGTTTAACTAAAATTACGTAAAAAAAAATTACATGCATAATCTATATGCCATCCAATCGTGCCCCCACACGCGCTACGGTGTCCAAACGTTTTACGGATCAATTCTCACTTGTTCATCAATGTTTCTTTATGATTTGTTAGGGAATATTGTTATTTACATTTTTATTAGTTACAAGAAGGTATAAATTATTGTATTCTGAAATATCTACCTCGTCTGTAAAATCAGCCTGTATAAATAAATGTAAACGTTTGCCAGGTATATTCAGTAGTGCACGGAGTTGTGGCTATCGAGCTGCTGGCTGAAGGAGGCCAAATTAATGTCAACCAAGAACTTATCAGACACCAATTAGCGGTCCCTAGTGAAGAGAGCTATGAATCCAAGGTAAGAGATCGCTTTATAGTTTTATATACATAATTTAAATTAAAGTAGTTATTTTTGTGTTTTTATGTATTCGTTTACATCGATGTTGCCCCTATGTACCTTATGTGAGCCCTTTTTGGGTAACCCAAAGAAAATCTATACGGACCTTCAGGGGACAGTGAGAGCTGCCCCCTGGTATGTTGGATTCGCAACGACTAAAACCCCCTGGGTGTTTCTTCTCCCGGCTACCGAATGCCAAGGCCAAGGTCGAGACAGCTTCCTCGGCACCCGGCAGCCTTATGAGTGCCTGTAAAAAGCGAAAAATCTTATTTACTAAAAAAATATTTTATTGATTTAGAAGTACTTATAGATAAACTTACTGATATTATACTTAATTTAATTGTTATACCCAGTAAGGTGTATAAAGTAATAACTTGTTTCCGACTTTGAATAAATATATACCTGCAGCTGAATCATGACCTGAGGCAGACGGCGAATGAGCTCAATTTGGCTCAAAAACGAGCCTACAACAAGGAGCAGACTGAGCTTGCGTATCTACAAGTGCATGAGGCGGTGCCCTTAGACACGGCTGATTGCGTCTCTGACATCAGTCTTAAAGGACCCTTCAGGTATATCATTATATTAATTTAATCACTCAGATAATTTATTCCGATTTATAGTATTTAGTTTTCGTGTAAACATGTATTAGTAATAGCGATTCTTGCTAGAGATGATGGCAATCGTGTATTTACGATTACTTTTCCTTTTCTCACAATGCTTTGTGTGCACAATCAAAACTTTTGTTTATTGTGTGCGAGAAAGAGAAAAATAATTACAAATACATGGGAAAGAAAAAGATCCGTAAATGTTTTGTGAAACACAAAATATTCATGTGAATATGTGAGACATCATAATGTTTATTTCTGTGCAGTCCACTCGAAACCACCGTCCACAGTCTTATGTACGCGAGTCGAGACAAAAAAGTACAGATCGAATGGAATTCTGTTAATTCGGTTCTCTTGGATACTGACCCACAGTTGACATATGAAAGGTAATCGTGTTGTTTAATATATCTTTATTTGATTTTAGCTTAGACATTTTATTTAATTCATATATATAGATTAAACTATTATAAAAAAAACATGTTTTTCAAGTGATTGCGAAATTTTTTCTCTATTAGTAGAAATTCAGTAAACATATATTTATGGCATTTATGAGCAATTTAAATAGTTTCAGTGATTTTTTTTTTCACAAAGAATAAGATACTCGTTGGTCTAGATACGGTCAAACAAATTTAATCAACACTAGTCACGCCAAAAGGCGCCCCCCGGTCCGTCAAATACAATAAAGTGTAAACGCACCCAAACGCAAACGCCATCTGGCGAACGTTCTCTTCTTTACATAACTGTTCTCGCTTCAAACTTACAAACGTCGCATCGCATTCTTTTTTTCGTCACAATCGCATTTAATAATTTCAAATCCGCTACACTCATCACAAATCCTCACTGACACCATACTCCACATCATACACATACCAAATACATTAGTGATGTCACGAATAGTGAATTGGCCGAATACCGAATATTCGGCAACGCTGTCGGCCGAAGCGCCGAATATTCTGCATGGAATACATGCTTGTCGGGGGCGCGTTAGCTGGATTAAGGCAAGTTGCAACCTGTTTTCCTCGTTGCGTTGGCGCGGCCAGCAAAGACAATACAATACCCAATACAAACGAAAAACAATCCCCAAACCTTTCGAAATTTGCTAAAGTTTATCTTTCTTCTCCTGGAAGTAGCGTGTTTAGTGAGAGGTTATCTTCTGAGGCTAGTAACATTTACGATGAAAAGCGTAATCGTTTGCTATCAAAAAATGCTGAAAAGCTTATTTTCATCCATCACAACTTACCACTGATCAATTTTAATTACTAAAGTGTTGTAATTTGGAAATAAATAGATAATTTTGAGTAATATAACGTGCCTTTTTTACATGATTTGGTATTCGGTAATCGGAATAGTACGTACTATTCGGCCGAATACCGAATAGCAAAAAAAGTGGCCGAATAGGCCGTATACCGAATATTCGTGGCATCTCTAAAATACATACACAGTGAGTGATTTGTGAAGTGCCCGATTACTGCTGACAATTCTTAAGTACTTTCTAATTTTCTCAAATTGTCGCAATCTTTATTTTAAAAACTAGCCCGCCTACGAGGGTGCCTTTGTGCATCGGCTATAGTATATACGAGGGCGGTTCGATAAGTCTTTAGCCTACAAAAGAAAAACGAAAATTTTGGAAAAGTGGCGATTTATTTCTCTACATAGTTTCCTTTTAGGTCGATGCACTTGATCCAGCGATGCTCCTACTTTTTAACCTGTCTGAAAAAAAAGTTTTCGGAAGCTCTGCAAAATAAGCTTCCGTGGCGGTGATGGCCTCCTAATTCGACCAAAATATCTACTCTGCGAATGACTTTTTCAAATTTGTAAACAAAAAAAGTCACACTGGGCCAAATCCGGGGAATATGGTGGATGGGGCAGCAGTTCGTAGCCTAATACGACCAATTTGGCAGTGGCGACGGCGGAGGTGTGAGCCGGTGCGTTATCATTGTGGAAGAACCTTTTTTCTTCGCCAAATGGCGCCGTTTTTTCTTCAGCTCGACATTGAATCGACCCAATAATTCAGTATAGTAGAGCCCTGTGATCGTTTTGCCCTTCTCCAGGTAGTCGGTGTAGATCACACCTTGTGAATCCCAGAAAACGGTGGCCATTACCTTTCCGGCCGATTGGACAGTCTTTGCCTTCTTCGGAGCACGTTTTGACTGTTCCTTGGTCTCTGACGTGTACTAGTGGATCCATATTTTGTCTAGGGTTATGAAATGAAGCAAAAACTCCTTCGGATTGCGCTTAAACAGCACCAAACATTGCTTTGAAGTGATTTCACGATTTCGCTTGTTGTTCGGAGTGAGCGAACGCGGCACCCATCGTACCGACAGCTTTCTCATGCACAAAATTTCATGCACGACATGACCCACCCGGTCTTTTGAGATGCCTACAGTCTCAGCTATTTCGCGTACTTTCAATCGGCGGTCTGCCAATATGAGATTGTGGATTTTTGTCACGTTATCCTCCGTGGTAGCCGTTTTTGTGGCACCTGGACGTGGCTCATCAAAAAACGACGTGCGACCACATTGAAACTTGTAAACCAATTTTAGATGGTCGCCATCGAAGGAGAAGAGTCACCGTACACTGCATCTAAGCGCTCTTTGATTTCGCTGCGCAATTTTCCTTCCAAAAACAAGAATCTTAACATGGACCGATACTGCTCTTTCTCCATTTTTTGAAATTCGCCAAAACGCTTGCTTCTACACGGAGTCAAATCTAAACTACGAGCCTCATGTGGCTGAAATTTTGTCAGCAGCGGTCTAAAATAATGTATTACACGATGGTAAATATCCCTTGCGATAGTGGCGCCGTAAGGCGGTGAGGCTAAGTACTTATCGAACCGCCCTCGTAATATATCCCGGCTCGAGTAAGCACAAAACTATTAATTTATATTTTAATATAAGTTTTTTTTATTTATTTCTTATTAGAGGCTTTTAACAGAGTCATATCAGCCCCATCGTAGCCTAATATATAGAAATAAAACCTTTCATACAGTTCCCATAGCATTTCGGCAATTGCTTTATGGGCACCGCTAAAATGCTATGGAATATACCAACATCCAATCTATTTAATTTTAATTTACATATAACATCCTTCCTTACATTGGCGTTCTGAGCACACTCAATCCGGACATGCTGAACATCGTCTATAATTCCGCACTCAGGACACATTGGAGACGGTATCTTTGTCATGAGATGAACAAACTTTCTAGATGGAATATGTCCAGAACGCAATCTATGTAGTAAAACAAACTGAGATCTCTTCAGCTAATATATTTATTTATTTTAAAGGGCAACATACAGCAATATAAAAATGATAATAATATACACAAAAAATGTTACATACCCAGCAAAGTTTCCACAAAAATTAGTACAAAAATAAAAATCAAGCTAATAAATAACAATAAAAAAATCAATCAAATATACGTACATATATATGTTACATATAAATAGTACATTTATATTTAAAAAAAAAAGTATATTATAGAACAAAATGAACTTAGGCTAATATTTTCTTTCTCACCATTCGTTTAAAGGGCCCAAAGGCACAGGACAGTATATTTATATCGCAAAAACGTTTATTATATAGATCACAGGCACGAAAAACAAAAGTATTATTAACATTTTCATATAAAACTATTGTTTTTTTTTTTTTTGTTATACACGGGTCAAGATGTGAGTGAATGTATTTTGGTTGTGATAATATATCTTGAATACTACAGGTTATTGGTGGCAGCTGAGGTGGGCCAGAACGAGAACAATAGCAGACTGAGCCTGCGTCACACGACTTTGATGCCGAACATACCCGCCCTGCCGGCTATCATCGCTCTGCTGTTTTGCCCTGTGTGAGTACTTGATAATAATATTTTTGCTTCTTTTATTATTATTTATAGGCGAACGCTTGACCTCAATCACAAGGAAAGTGAAGACGAGATGAATGATGAAACGCGATCGCCTAGCAGATGCCTATTCACTCTTCTCTTAAAGACTCCCAGGTCATACGATCGCGGAAATATGGCCGCCGGAAGCGTATTCCACTCCTTAGCCATTCGCAAGATGGATCTAGAAGCGAAACTTTTCGTGCGGATATAAGGAATATCCGCCACATACGGATGGTATCCGACACGATGTCTAGTGCTAATTGACCTGACATTATGTTAGTAGATCGGTCGGTAGCCGGGCAATAAAACATTATTTTTATCTTTTACTTTTTAAATGTGCGTTTATTTGAGTAGTTTTATACGAAAAAGTTTTAATTTATGGGCCGAGTCTTGGTCTTTATGTGTACTATTAAATTTTCATTTTTATTAGTATAATAAAAAATTCTCAGTACACGAGTGTGAAGACCGTCATAATGACTCACTTTGGCCTGTCACATTTCGGGATCAGCTTGTGTATATCCAGTAAATTATATACCTAGAGTCCTTCAGTCGTGGTATATGTGGGCCGACATGACGACGGAGACTATCAATGCATTTTAGACTACACTGTACTTACCATCAGTTGCACGGTAGTTGCTTTGTCGAGCCAGTGTAAAGACAAATTCGAATCCTATCTGAACTGAACATTGACAATGTATGAAAGGTTGGATGTAAGCTTGATGTGATGATGACTAGTGGTGGCTGATGGCGTGTCGTTCGCAGCGCGGAGTTGCGTCGCGACTCGCTGAGCACGCGGTACGTGAGCACGCTCTGCGGCCTCGGGTGCGACGAGTCCGACGCGCCCTACTTCCCGGAGCACGACCTGCTGGTCAACATCGATGCCGACATGGACGTCGACGACATCGGACTGGTATGTCTACTTGATCATTACTTTTGCTATGTGATGGCAGCGACCCCGGTGCATAGATGGGCAAAATGTAATCAGATTAATAAAAATGATTAACGATTACATTTTAGGATTTTTACCATTAATATGACTGCATTTTGCTCATTTATGTTTTAAACACTACGGAATCCCAGATTGTATATACATTTATCATTTCTGTATGGTTTAAATGGATTTAATCATGATTACAGAGCAACAAAATTAAAATTACGACTACATTTTGTAATAATTCATCATTAATCAGATTACATTTTGCCCATCTCTGCCCCGGTGTGTCAGACTCCTACTGACTAGAATATGCTTCTAATCACTCCATTCGAGCCTGGCAATCCAGATTCTTCCAAACGCCCGGGAAGCGAATAGCCTGTTTAGGCTTTCTCTATGGGAGGAGTGGGTGTAAAGAACCCACTCCTCCAAATCTTTCTCTCGAGCAACGCCGGACACTGCAGATTGACAGACTGCAGAATTCATTGTTTCGGAAAATATTTCATAGTAAGTCAAAATCATGCAAAGTATATGCAGTCGATAGTATTTTAAAGCGGTTTACGTTGCAGCAAATAATACTTTAGCTACTTCATATGTGGTTAGTCAATTTGCAATGAATTTTCATTGTACATTTTATCTCGACAGATAAATCACATCCGTCACTTGATGGACTACATGTTGTACTGCAGCGAAGCGCAGGACATTCCCAATCCAGACGATGAATTCTTACAGAAGATACCCGGGATCATAAGAAAAGAACTCATGCAGTATGTATTGTACAATAACTTTTCACTAAATCCCGTCCTTTGATAGTCGCTGCCCTTTTTTTTTTTTTTTACACTGACACGGCACAGTGACTACACCAGACCCGATGGTAAGCATGGTGCAGTCCAAAAAAACGCCAACGACTATCGAAAGGTGAGAAAAAACCCATCGGTAGTCGCAGCGATCATGCCGGCCCGCACAAATATCTCTTCACGTTACGCTTAAAGGATCCTATATCGTAGGATGGTGGGAACACGCTCGCCGGAAGACCATTCCACAGTCTAACGACACGGCAAAAGAAGGAGTTAGAGAACCGCTTAGTCCTAGCCGGGGTGTGAGACACCGTATAGCTGTGACTCCGCAGACCCGCGCGCGTGGTTCTATTCAGGAAGGGAGAGGGTGGAACAAGGTTAAACAACTCTTCAGATCACTCGCCATAATACAGACGGTAGAAAACACTTTTTGAACTTGATTTAACTTTCCATTGGGTGTAATCTATTCTCTCCGTCGAAACTGTATATATTAGAAATAAATGGGCAAAGTATATTATCTCAATCAGTTCCCTGGACATAATAATTGTATAGAATGTAATATGTACTCAAGATGTTTGTTCGTAATGTCAGATTGTTGACTAAACGCCGCAAGCACCGCGAGCTGGAGTACGTCCCGAACGCATGGGAGTGGAACTCGGTGCCGGAGGACGAGCTGATGGAGATCACGGAGCCGGACATGGTGCAGCGCGCGGTCGTGTTCCCGCTCCACTCGCCGCTGGAGCTGATGCCGCCGTCCAGGGAACATCTCCTCGAGCTGAAGCGAGAGAACGATCTGCTCAAGTTGCTCGTCAGCCGGTATGTATTCATATTAGATGCGTTCACGGTGCAGTTAAAAAACGACACTTTTGCCATCTCTAGTTTCAATCATCCACAACCAGTTCAGGGGGCTTAACTTAATTGTTTAACACGTCGAAATTCCTAAAAATGTACCTTCCTTGAATTTTGTATTATTAAAGACGGTTACTTTAGTGAATTTTGTTCCTTATTATTCTGTCATTAGGATCAGTTATTTTATAAAATATACGTTTGACTACTTAATTTAAATAAATGCATGAAAATTAAACTTTTTATCACTTTCGTGATATTTAAAATCTGGTAAACTGACTGATCGTCATCGAATTGCCATCTACCGTGGTGGGTAGAAAATGCCATTATTTTCAGCATCGTTGTAAATTTTAATGGTTTGACGTTTGGTATTATTAGCAAAATTGCCAGATTTTAAGACGCCATAAACCATCGTGAACATTGTTATTTTTCGCCACTGGCAAAATATCTAGCACCATGAACGCTCCTTTCGATTAAATACTAATATTATAGTCTTATCCTGGAGAATTTTATGGTCAATTAGCGGTATTATGGTCTAGATTGAGCTTGGTCGGCTGTAGCTATCGCTGTGCAAAGCGTGGGAGCCTTTGACATATGCAGAAATGACCTGGATCATCAGTCAACCGAGTTCGTGTTGCATAAATCAGGATACTGAAGTCTAGCCAATATAAAAATATGCAGGGGAAACTAATTTCTTTATAAAATTGTCTATATACCTTCAGTCGTGATGAATTTGATTAATATGATGATTATAAACTGTCATTGGATTAACGTCGCTTGATGATGGTAATTTTTTTTTGCAAGTTATTCTGCATCTGATGGTACAGAGTAGACGACGAAAGACTGCGATTGCCAAGAGAAGAAACGTCGTGATAATGCCGGCCCGATAATACCACTTTAGGATCTATATTATCCGCAGAGAAGAAATAAAACTTATTTATTTTCAGGACGCCGATATCTTCGAACGTGGAAATGTCATGTAAGCTGTGCGGAACCGCGCCGATGCCGACCCACGCGCTTCGCATACATCTCTACTCAAACGCGCATAAAGAGAAAGAAGAAGATTTCGCTTTATACCAAACATAAATCAAACACATTCCTGTTTCTTCTTTATTATTTTTGCATTTTACTCAAACTGGCTTTTTTAGCTAAAACATATTTAAATTTATGAATAAGTGTTATCATACTTTACAGTAGTATAATATTTCAGTTTTTTTTTTTGTAATGGAAATAAAAATTCTTAGCAATATATATCGAGGGGTGAACTGCTATTTGGTTTAAGCGACATTTTTTGGTGATATAGTAATATATATTCGGAATCAGCGTTTCTTGCCAATTCCAAAAATGTATATATTACTATATAACAAAAAAATGTCGCTTAAACCAAATAGCCTTTCACTCCTCGATATTATTAAACCTGCCAACAGTTTGTGCCACAAAGTATTACTACCAAGTGTAATTATTTTTATGTTAACTAGTTTTATTATATTAAAGTGTCTGTGACATCTAAAAATCTTAGGCCTAGAAGAAAATAAATTAAAATTTAGATTTATAAATAAAAACATGGCACCATTATGGAAATTACTATTGTGATTATAACGTACTGTAATAATTTTTGAGAATTCTCATTAGACATTATTGATTAGACAGTATAAAATAAAAAAATACTAAAAAGGTTTTCTTGAATTTTATTTTATTCCCGCTATTCCACGATTTTGCTGATAATAACACGCTCAGGCTTGTGCATACTACCGATGGCTCGCACAAGTCTGCCTCATCGAGCGGCGCGAACCACTGATATGTCTATATTCAATATTTTGATGTGGACATATACAGTCAATATATAACAATAGAACCAAAAGAATAATACATTAAAATTGTTAGTTCAGGCCAGTCCAATACAGCTAAATTATTTGAGTGTAGCCGTCCATACCAGAAAAACATGAACTACAATGCCCGCGTGAACGTCTTGAGTAAAATACCTTATTGTTCATATATTATAAATAGAGGCCTTCTTCCTAGGTACATGTTAGCCAGCGTGGCGACGGCGACCATCAATAGAATCCCCCTTTTTCGCAGTCTCTACCATTCTTGGACAACTGGTCTTTCCATGACGTTCAGCGTAGTAATTTTGCTGAAACTAGTACTTTTAAAAAAAATTAAAACTATTTATTATAATGATTTCAAATGTAAAATATACTTATTCACTTTTTATTATATAGCACGGAATGCTAAAATTGTAATGTGGAAAAATAAGCATATTAATACTAGATAATTATTTCCTATATATTGAGTAACTTATTCCATTTCGGGCGAACGTTGTCAAAGTATGGATAATCCAATATGAATTACAATTTTATGCTACAGTGTTATTAATAATCAATTGGGCAGAGAACACCTTTAAATATTTTTGTGTGCATCAATTTTCTCTAGAATTTTAGATAGTTACCCATCGACTTTAGCTGGAATATAGTGAAATTGATTATTGACAGTAACTTTGTTGTTTTAATGTAGATTGATAATTAACTGCAATGATTCTATTCACTACTCTCATATATCACGTCTAGTGTAGCTTTAAAATAGTTATATTTATACTAAAACATGGTAAAGAATCTGATTCTCCACCTGGCAGAATGTAGTTGCTATTGCCTAAAACAGAATGTAACAACAGAATTCCATCGTACTACGGACATTACTGAAACCTGAATACTGAATCAACCAACACATTGGACAGGATTCGACGTTTTATAATAGGTTCGCATATAAATTAGTACATTAGTAGTACCTATAAGTCTACATTGAAACTCAATTGCTAAGCAAAGCGCATTCATTTAACTTTTCCTTTATTTTGTCAGCTTTATATAACCTTAACTAAACTAGAAAGAAACTGTTAAAATAAAATACATAGTGGTTAATTCCACTGCTCCCGATAAATTTGGGCAGTTCCAGTTTAGAAGTGTGCACCCAAATCTGGTATATTTATCAGTTATTTGCAATATGATATGCTGTATTATTTGCCGTCATGTAATAAGTAGTTATCACCAATGTATGAAATACGTTATCCTTGAAATCATTAGGGAAATCAGTATTTTGTAGAAACAACAAAAATTCTGCTATAAAATAGACATCATAACTTCAAATAAGTTAAATGAGTTAATATAAACATCTAAAGCTAATATTACATTTACTATATATATTTAATTAACGAAATCGGACACTTACAATTCCGTGATAAATGTAATTTTGCAAAATATGTATTTTTAACAGAGTCGTGTCCATATTGACACAAATGTTTAAACCTGTTATACCAGTTTGTCAAGCGTTAAGGATTCCATTTCAGAGTTCATTAATACACACTAGAAGCACTGTCGCCGGTCAATTTATTGTGCCGGTGCCTTGTGACATAAATATTGTGTTTTTATTGTGTATTGTTAAAGTGTTATACAATCATGTTGAAGACTCGTGAAGATTTTGACCTGGTGTTGGAGTAAGTAATTTTACATAAAAATATGCCAACATGACCAAATCGTGTAAAACACTGCAAACATTGAAATATATAATTACATTTCTAGATTTAATATCCATTTAACTACTGTTTTATTATTTTCAGCGAAATCGTATTTTTAATGATAGGTTTGTTTCGTGGCTTTACTCGCAAACTTGTATGCGTTATTTAAAATTTAAATCTCCATAGAAAATTTGAATCTATGGATAAGTAAATGTTTCAAAAGAAGGCTTAGAAAATTTAAATAAATACATTTAGATTCTTGGAATATTTAAAATCGTTCACAAGTACAACATTTATTTTATTAAATCTCAACATATTATATCATACAAAGTTACTGTAAATTTGCTATTGAAGTTTTCGAAACAAATATAATAGCACGTCCAGACGAAATATGCATTTCTGCAAGAAGTATAATCGATTAACAAAATTGAGTTGTGCATTTTTTAAAATACAAATGTAGTGAACAGTGCTACTGAAGGTGTAAAAAATCAAGCGAATGCCTGAGATAAAAAGAAGTGTTTGTGTACAATTTTACCTGTCTTCTTTTCTAACTTACGGCATTAACTTAGGTGTTCTCTATGTTAGGCAATATTATTGTCTGTTATTTTGATTTTCTTCTTGCTACTTTCAGGTAAAAAATGAATTCCAAACAATATTCAAAACTACGTTTTGTACAGTGAACCCGAGATATTGATTCGATTTTAATTATCCACTGATTATTATGGCTAGAGGTAGGACTTTCAAGCTTGGCCAACATGAGGACATTCACGAACTTATTGCAAAAGAAAAGTCCAATTTAACTCTCGTATTAGGGCTTACCGGCCTTCTATGATAATGGAAATAATAAGTTTAACTCTTTTAACATAGGTTCTTGTGCTGCAGTTATTTTTTTACATGTGACGGTAAACGCTTACCATCAGTGAATCCAACAACCTATTGATTTGATAATATCGTAAAGGATTCCCACCCAAATGCGTAATGGATATGGTAAATGGATAAATATTTAGAATACTTTCAAGTTCACCTCAAACTATTTGAATATTTATTATTATTAACATTTGTAGTAAACCGATTACACAAAATATATTTTCTTAGTAATACTCGTTATAGCTGTAATTTCATATTTTGTTTGCTAGGAAGATTACGAAAGAACAAACAGTGATTAATAATTGTGTTAAATTATTTGTTTTCTTATTAGAATTTTTCGATCAGTATAAATAACGCGTTAGCTAAATCATCTTTTCAAATAACATTATAATTAAGTAATTGTACACAAACCTAAGCTCAAATGGCTCTGAGTTTTATTCCGCGATTGATTGTGATTCCCAAGAGATATTTCAGCAAAAGATGTTTGAGGTAAGCTACGTAAATGTAACAATCATAATATTTTATGTGTGGGTAACTACTGGACTAGAAATAATTATAAAACTACTGATCTAAAGCTTACAAAGGAACAAGTTGTCTTTAGCAATAAAATTGTACCTATATTATACGTCGGTAATTCTGTATCCGTTAATCGGCATATTTGTAAAAGTGAAACAAAAAGTGGAATAAAGTTCATTTTATTCGATTGATATCATTATCATAATGCAGTCTAATTAAATTTGTGTTTAATTCAAATATCATTAGTTAAATAAAAACCAACATATAGCTTGTTAATAATTACCGTTTTGGTATTGTTGTTGTTAAGAGAATATGCAACAAACCGTCATATATTTTAATTGGATTTAAATCATTTGCCATTATATTACATGAAAATTATTGAAATTATAAATCTAACAAAAGAATTCTGATGAAACATATGACTGAAAAATAATTAACATTTATCAGTTTTGTTTTTAAAATCATGGGTTGCTACGTCTTTGTACGTGATCAGTTTTCATGGTGCTCAAGTCATATCCCATTCAAACTAGATGTTGTTTTAATATCACCTCGGGGTTATCACTCCTTTGCACCCACTAGTATATTTCGCGCGACTTGACAGTTGGCTGTAAACCAACAGAGAGGAAAGTCTTCTATAACTCAGGATGGTGGCGAAACCAATATCAGGACTTCAAGTTGCCGGGTACACAATTTTATTTAAGTTCAGAGAAAATATCGTCATGTTCTTTATGTTATATTTTGGAGTTATTAAATTACTTATTTCAATTTAATGACAGATCAATAGAAAATGAGCTTCGGCAGCAAGTTTCGGAGCTACGTTCGAAATGGTCAGAATTCCAGCCGAAGCTGGCAATCGTACAAGTCGGCGGACGAGAGGACTCCAATGTTTATATTCGCATGAAACTCAAGGCGGCGGAAAATATTGGCATCGACGCCGAGCATATTCGACTTCCCAAAGATATTACTGAAACCGAGGTTGGTATGATTCTTTCTTCTCGGATACAATGTAAAATAATAATAATAAATGATTAATTAATTAGAAAAAACAGAAAGCGGTAGATTACAGTCAGCTGATATCCAAACTACAACTACCTGTATCTTGGGTGTCAGAATTATTCATATTACACAACACGCTACAAGCAGTTTACATCCACTGCGTAGCTCCAATCTTAATTTTTAATTAATATATAGTAATTTAGTTAGACAATATTTAATAATATATATCAAAAGACACCACTGTTCTAATTGTGCTTGAGACATAAAAATATCTACTATAATAAATACAACAACAACAATATTAACAGACAGATAAGGCATCAGAAATAAGCACATTCAACATTAATAATACAATTTACAATAATGTTTATTGTTCTACAATTATACCCGTAACAGTTCCTCAGTATCATTATATCTCAGGTTCAGCCTACATTCGTAATTAAATAGATTCAAAATATTTAATGTATTGTTAACATTTTTGTATATCCTTGATTTATTTATCTTGGTTGATCTTAGAATCCAAAACTGTTTCTCAGCAAAATTAGGCAGTATAGGCATAGTGCAAACATATCTTATCCTACGAGGATTCTTTTTATTATCTTTCTTCGTGAAGCCCAGTTTATATTTACGGAGGACAAATTTCAAAACAAAGAGCTGTCTTAATGTTAAAACCTGACAATCAGAATATAACAGTTCAGTAGGACATCTTCTGGGTTTTTATACATAACTTTTAGAATAGCTCTTTGTGCCCTCTCAAGTTTTAATAAAGTGGTCTTCAGGCTTCAGTCAGTTCAGTCAGAGGCTTCACCCTAATCAGCAATGAAATAAGATACGAAGGATTCACATAATGAGAAATAAACAGTCCTAAGATTATAAATATCATCAGAATTCCCAAATTTCTTAAAGATATGGGTAAGTTTTGAGTACTATTAATCAGCAAATCTATATGTGATTTTATGTGATGAAGACTCGGACATAGATAGTTTATAATAAAGGTTATGACAGCTGTTTGACCCTCAAATCATCAATCTGTATAGTATATAAATTGGCAATCTATATGTGATACCAATACAAGCTAACTTGAAGCGTAATTCTATCCTATTCATTTACCTGTAAAAACGAGTTGGATTCTAAAATTATCAATTAAAATAGTACCTAGTACACTAAGTAACTTATTCTTCATTATTGTCTATACCAGGGGTCGGCAATCTGCGGCTCGTGAGCCACATGAGCTTTACTATTTTAATAAAAAAAAAAAAATTTAAGCAAGCACTAGTTATATAGTTGACAAAAAAAGTTTGTCGCTCTTTAAAAACTTTGAAATTTTGTAATTTTTGACTCTTTTGACTCAAAAGGTGGCCGAATACTGGTCTATGGGTAGCTTTCTGTTTGTATTGCATACAAATAAGAATATTCTTCATAGTAGTCCGTGTAATGGAATTGTATATTTAATATAATAAAGATAGTCCATGACAATAATCGGACGAACTCTTGATCTCTTGACTTTTGTATGATAAAACTTTATCGATATTATTTGTTTACGAGTTATTTCGTATGATGTAATTAAGAAGAAAAACAAATAAGGTAAAATTAACAACACTTAAACTAATTTGTTTAATATTTGATTTTAATATGCTTAAATAGGTATCTAAAGATAAGAAATTATAGGTATTTGCCAAATATAAAACGTTTTTTTAAATAACAGAAACAGTTTACGGTTCTGTAGCACACTACGAAACTGTGAAATGAATATGCAAGGGAATAATACATCTTTTGGACTATAACATTAAAAAAAGGGTGAAAAACGGTGTTGAAGGCCGGCAACTCAACGGCGATGCTTCCCATCAGATAGACTATCAACCTGTTAGCCTACTTTTTGGATTTATTAAAAAAAATACCTAGGAAACTAATTAAACCATTTCAAATATTTTTTAAATTATAATATAATTCGAAGATACATCATACTTTTATATGATGTTGCACAAATATTAGAATCGAATGGATATATCGTTTACACTATATGCTAATATTAGGTCCTTACATATGAAATTGGCGTTTTGTATGGGAGGAACAAAAAGTCGAATATTTTGTAATATAATATATTTAATTAATCAAAGTATGAACCATTATTTTCTATGCACTTTTGCCATCTCATAGGTAGTTCATTGATCCCTTTACTAAAAAAACCAGTCGGACGGGAATCAATAAAATCTTTGAAGGCGATTTGGACTGCCCCATCGGAGTTGAATTTTTTCCCTTGCAAGAAGTTATCCAAATTTCGAAAAAAATGGTAATCTGTTGAAGCAAGGTCCGGGGAGTACGGAGGATGTCTTAGACTTTCCAATTGAAGCTCTTCTAATTTAGTTCCCGTCTGTTGCGCAGTGTGTGGTCTAGCGTTGTCGTGAAGCAGCAGTGGCGTGGAGCGATTGACCAGCCTAGGTTGTTTAGCCGCTAGCTTTTCCATCATGGTTTGCAATTGCTGACAATAGACATCAGCTGTAATAGTCTGGCCAGATTTGAGAAAACTGTAATGAACAATACCGGCACTAGTCCACCAAACGCTTACAAGTAACTTTTTTGGGGTTAATTTTCGCTTGGGGCAGGATTTGGCTGGCTGGCCAGGATCCAACCATTGCGCTGAGCGCTTCCGATTATCGTAAAGAACCCATTTTTCATCACAGCTAATGATTCGGTTTAAAATACCTTCATTATTGTGCCGGTTTAGTAATGTAACGCAGCAGTCGACGCGCGTTTGCCGGTTTGCTTCAGTCAATTCGTGAGGTACCCACCTTTCAAGCTTTTTAATCTTCCCAATTTGCTTCAAGTGAATTAAAACAGTTTTATCACTAACATCGCAGCCTGCAGCTAACTCGGACGTGGTTTGCGATGGATCCGCTTCCACAATAGCCTTCAACTCTTCATTATCAACTTGAGTCTCAGGCCGTCCACGGGGCTTGTTCTGCAGGTCGAAATTTCCAGAACGAAAACGTTGGAACCAAAAACGAACTGTGTTTTCTTTTGCAACACGACCGCCATACACATCATTCATGCTTCGAGTTGTTTCCGCAGCACTAGTGCCACGGCGGAACTCGTACTCGTAAATAATGCAATATTTTAAGTTTTCCATTTTGTAAAATGAGTGACGCAAACAGAAAAAAACAGAAGAAAAAAACAAATGAATGACGATCATCGAAGCACAAATACATGAGTCTATAGCTGTACAAATTTGAATTTGGAATTCCTTACCAAAGAGGAGAAATTTGTGATTAAAGTGGCCAGTACGAAAAACGCCAATTTCATATGTAAGGACCTAATATATATAGTAGCATCTTGTATTTAATACTGATAATTTTCTAAACAAAAATATACCAATCGTCAAGCTTAATCCAAGATTTCTAACGTAAGACTTCTTAGTCCTTTTACAAAATCCCTAACAATGTCAATGACAATCCTTTTTTGTACTAAGTGTGATGTATAATATCTACTAGACAAAGTAAAATTTATCAATTTGTTTGTGCAGTTATTGGCGAAGATAACCAGTTTGAACGAGTCCCCGGCGGTACACGGCATCATTGTGCAGATGCCGCTGGATTCTGAGCACACTATCGACTCTCATCACGTCACCGACGCTGTCTCCCCGGACAAGGACGTAGACGGGTATGTAAGCCCCGAGCACTCCACGTTCTTGTCACTTTATCTTCTATTTTCTATGATTTAGATTTAACTCATGTGACTTAATTCGGCCTGTCGCGTTTCTGAGTCAGTTTGTGTCGCCCCAATTGATCATTTCGAGGGGTGCAAGGCTATTTGGTTTAAGCGACATTTTTTGGTGACATAGTAATATATATTTTCAAAATCAGCGTTTTTTACCGATCCCAAATATATATATATATATATACCATACATTACTATATCACCAAAAAATGTCGCTGAAACCAAATAGCCTTTCACTCCTCAATATACTTAGTGACTATAAGTCGTGGTGTGTGTGGGCCGGTATGACGGTGGTGACTGTCAATACAGTCTTGTCTCTTTGCGGTCGCTGCTGTTCTTCGACTGCACTGTTCTTTCCATCAAGTTTGGTGAGGACACTTCGTCGAGCTAGTATAAAATATAAAAAAAATCTGCAGTAGCTTTATTCGTAGTTTTTATCAAAAACGTTTACTATTGCCAAGTCGTTGAGCTGTGGAATGATCTTCTGGCGAGCGTGCTTCCACCGCCCTATGATATCAAGTGCTTTTAACGAAGAGTGAAGAGATACTTGTGCAGGCAATCAAGGCAGGATAATCACTGCAACTATCGATTGTTTATCTTTACTGTTGATAGTTGTGATCGTTTTTTGGCCTACACCATGCTATCCATCAGGCATGGTGTTGTTATTATGTCAAAAGAGGATAAAAAATCCTCACTACATCAAAACATTTTATAAAATTGTTTTGCTAACGTTTAATGATAGACTTTTGGAGGAGGATAAAATGGTTGTTCATGCTCACGTAGAGTAGGTACATAAGGATTTTTGAACAGTACATACCCATTGGATTTACTTCCTAATAAGTTGTTCTCAGGAACTGCATTCTTTGATCCCACCAGCCCTATTTCATCACAAAACCACTAGACATCGTGTCGGATACCATCCGTATGTGGTGGATGTTCCTTATATCCGCACGAAAAGATTCACTTCTACATTCATTATGCGAACGGCTAAGGAGTGGAATATGCTTCCAGCGGCCATATTTCCGCGGTCTTATGATCTGGGAGTCTTTAAGAAAAGAGTGAATAGACATTTGTTGGATGGATGCGGTTCATCATCGGACTCATCTTCACCTTCCACCAGCTGTAATTGAGGTCAAGCGTTCGCCTATAAAATAATAATATTAAATTAAGTTGCTATTGCTTCATTGTAATGTAGTTGTATTTCTTAATAGATTAAATACCGTGAATGAAGGAAGAGTAGCAGTGGGAGACTTCTCTGGTTTTATTCCGTGCACACCTGCTGGATGCGTCGAACTGATTAAGAGGTCAGGAGCGACGATTGCGGGTAAAAATGTCGTCGTGCTCGGTCGCAGCCGCATCGTGGGGACTCCAGTCTCCGAGCTGCTGAAATGGGAACACGCCACAGTCACTGTCTGTCACTCAAAGACTAAAAATTTGAGTGAAATCGTAAGTTGCATTTATTAAAAAACAATTATCTATTTTTTGATATATTTTTTTTTATATTCAATAGCAATCATAAAGAACTATTAAGAAGTTAGGTACAAAAACACAAAACTAAATCGTTTCTCAGCAATGAGCTATGATCGCTTTTCTATCTCGGATTGTAGTAGTCATTATGAAATAAAAGTAAGAAGGTATTCATGCGGCACGTATTGTGTGGGAGTTCTTCAATCTGGATTCCTAACAACCTGTGCCTTGGGCCTTGGGCCTTGCTCCCGTAGGTTTACATGTTTTTTTATATTTTCTTTTATATGTATTTATTTTAAAATATAAAGATATTGTAAACAAGATAAATAAAGAGATAACAATAATACTCTTTATTGTATTTTAAAGTTATACTTGGTTGAGCGCCCTAATCTCCAAATTAGGATACTCTGTGTTATAGGGGCTAGTCTCTTCCGATTATATTATTCACATGACAAATCTTGTTAGGTAACAAAAGAAAGGGACGAAGATATAACTTAAGATATTAAGAACTTATGCTTATTTTAACTTAAAAGAAAATAAACTCAGTAATGGCGAAAAATGTGCTTGAACAGTTTGCTGTAAAAAATGCTCATAAAAAATATTTTAAGACTAAATGATGTTACAATGTTATTTCTAGAATTCTATTAGAAATATATTTTTACCATTGAAATTATAATGGCATTTTAATTTTTATGCATGCTTACTAGATAGCCCATTTAATTGGATTCACTATAACATAATTTGGACTATTTTGATTAAAGTAAATAAAAATTCTGTGTTCTCTTTCGATTATTGTAACAAAGAACTGTTTCTATATTTTAAGTTTTGGGAACCTTTCGCTTCTCTTGAACATATCGATGACTTTAATTTAATAAGTTTTGATTACTGACTTTATGCAATAACTATATTAAATTTGTTATTCAGACGAAAACGGCTGATATTCTTGTGGTGGCTATCGGACGAGCGGAGATGGTACGTGGTTCATGGATCAAGCCGGGAGCGGTGGTCATTGACTGCGGTATTAATCCTATTGAAGGTAAGTTTTTTGTACTCCTTAATTTGAGGCATCTAACATTGTAAAGAAAACAATGATAACCAAAACATGCTTTAGGCATAAAACAAAAAATAAGTTCACAACATTCGTAAACCAATAAAATTACAAATTTAAAAAAGTGGTAGTTAAGTTTATGTTTTTATTAGATATGTAAAGGTTATAAATTATTATAGCTAGTTCTAAGAATGTTGGAAGCAAATTCTAGTCAGCCATTTAGTGCATTAATAAATCTTTTGACTCGTGAGTCCTATATAAAATTATCGCTTATGCGCAAGGTACCTGCCTCTATTGTTACCGTTTTATCCAATGACGGAAATATAAAGAAAACTGTTCAACATGTTGACTAAACATTGAATCCAAGTCAACACAAATGAGTGCAGACTCTATCATGGCCCTGTGCGTCGTGTTGTATGAATATTATTAACAATTACTCAATTCGTCGTTGCTTATATTATAAAATACCCTAATGGTGGATTAGTATAATTTAATACAGAACACAATGTTTTTTAACGGATGAATGGTTCCAAAAATTATATACAGGTATTATCGATTTTTTAATTTTATTTTGTAGTTTTTATTTAAATGTAAATTGATATTCCTTGTTGTTTTTTTTTACTTTATCTTGCTATAAATATACAATAATCGGTATTTGATAAACATTTATTTGAGAGCTATGACAGAAAAATATTAATTCCTCGCTCGCTGAAAAACAACTGGGTATATAGTACGATAATTCAGTTTCGACTAACTATATAGATTTTAGATAGTATATTAATGTATTTATTATTAAATAGCATTTTTTGTTATTTATCATATTACTTTAAACAAGAATGTGTACGATTAAATCTGAAACTGTTAGTTGAAATTACAATTATTATTTTATTGTTCATTATACAAACGCAAGGGTAATTTTGGGCTAAGTATATGTGTAAAATTTTCTGTAAATAGTGTAGTTGTAGTCTTTTAGTGATAATTGCTTCATGTAACTATTTTTACTTTGAATTTTGAAGACCAATCTTAACGCACACTAAAATGTTTACATAGATCCTTCGAAAAAGAGCGGTCAGCGTCTGGTCGGCGACGTCGCTTACGCAGAGGCAATACAAGTGGCATCAGCGGTGACGCCTGTGCCGGGCGGCGTGGGCCCCATGA
The DNA here is from genome assembly GCA_036320925.1 of Automeris io. Classification (NCBI taxonomy): domain Eukaryota; kingdom Metazoa; phylum Arthropoda; class Insecta; order Lepidoptera; family Saturniidae; genus Automeris; species Automeris io. Next base: position 5,641,293 of record JAUDJH010000018.1, read on the forward strand.
CCGTGGCGATGTTGATGCGCAACACCGTGATATCGGCCCGCAGACAGCTCGACCGACTGCTCGCTCCAAGCTGGCCACTGCGTCCGCTCAGAATATCGCCTCTTACACCACCGCCGAGGTACTAAATCAACATTACATTTGTTGTAGATTTGAAACCGGGAACGTATCTTCAGGAAATCCAAACTAAATATTTTTATTTACAGTTTAATTATAATAAAGGTAATAAAAAGAAACAGGGCGATCTAATAGTCTCACACTACAAACCGTTTAGAGTCACCTTTAAAGCTCCGCGAAAATCATTCGCTGTTAATAAAAATATTTTATTTGTACTCTTTAACACTAGAACTACGAACCGGTCAAAATGACCGGTTGTATCATTTATTTATACCATTTCCTCTTTAAGTCTTATTTAATATTTTACGATAATGTCATGATTTTGATTAAATTTGTGTATAGAATAATATTATAGATTATTTTGTTCTTACGCTTTTAATTTTCCGACCGGTTGACCGGTTGGTTGAAATAGGTATATTGTAAATCTTCGTAGTTCTAGTGTTAAAAACAAAATCGTTTTTGTTTCAACAGTGACATCGTAATAGCTCGTTCACAAAAACCAAAGGATATCAGTGAGCTGGCAGCCGAGATCGGCCTCTACCCCAACGAGGTTTCGCAGTATGGACGGACCAAAGCAAAGATCTCTTTATCTGTTATTGACAGGCTGCGCGGAAAACGTGGCGGGAAATATATTGTCGTCGCTGGGTACGTAAAATAACTAAAACAATATCACAACAATTTATCCGGCACGAAAACGAATATGTAAAGCACTAGCTATGTCCGTGACTTCGTTCCCATGAAAATAGTACTTATGCTGTAATCATTATCATTACAAACTGAGTTTTGTGTATAAATGATAATTTATAGAAAAAAATAAAGATCGCTAAAGCTTTCTTAAACTTTCTTAAAATAAAAGTAGAGGATATTTTTTTCGGGATGAAAAGCAGCTAGCAGTAAGTTATAAAGCTAGTAGACGGTTTCTGCAATTATCACGTAAAAACAACAACAATACAGACAAACATTCAAATAATCATTATTTTGGGTCTATGGCATTAGGGAAGGCCCCAATAATGATTTCTTTGATATATTTTCCATGTACAGACAGCGATCACTAACACTTTTATTATTTGTATTGGAGCTAAATCTCTTGAACGGGTATTTTATATTATAATATTATTTTAATAATAAATGATCGACGTGTTTTTTAAACTGACTTAACTTCTTTATTTATAAACCGATTGAAATAAAGTTAATACTAAATTTACCGAGAAACTTTCCACAATATATTCTTGCAAATCGCGTACAAATCGATTAAGCCGTTTTTAGATTAGCGGGCAAAACCACACAGATATACTCGTAAGTCGTAGGTATATTAATTGAGGGGCGATCTAAGCGCCGCTATAGTTTTGATAATTATTGTTGGATGGCACGATTATATATGCTTCCTTTTTAATTAAATAAAAAGCTTATATTATGGTTAATATTTTAGTTATTTACATTATTAAATATATAATTATATATTCGTTTATAAAAATATAGCATGCGTTTATGTTTGTTAAATTCACAAATCCTTTTACAAATTTAAATAATTACACATATATCGCGCATGTTATGTTTCTTTGTCCGTATATTTAGAATTTTAATCAGGTGGCTGAGGGACAGATATATTATATAAATACAGAAAATATGTACGGAATATTTTATAATCTCTAAGTAAGCGATGTAACCTGTATGGAATAACGTAAAAAACAAATAATTTCAGTTCTTACCTATAAAGAAATTGATATTTGGATTTGTAGATATTGGCATTTTATATTTCATGACAAACATAAATAAGAAAGAATTAAGAATTGAATATAAAAAATATCGGTAATTTTGAACTTTTTATCAAGTATACCTATCATTACCTGTGCCTACTTTTATAAGCCTTGAAAAGCTCATGAGTTTATCATTCTAATTTCAGTATAACACCGACTCCTTTGGGCGAAGGTAAAAGTACAACTTTGATTGGCTTGGTGCAAGCTCTATGTGCCCGCCGAGGTCGTAATGCCTTCGCGTGTATGCGACAACCGAGCCAGGGTCCTACTTTTGGAGTCAAAGGAGGTGCTGCCGGCGGTGGTTACTCGCAGGTGAAGAAATTTTGAAGATAACTATACTAGAGTATAGTCACTTTCGTTTGTTACCGCTTTGTTCTTACATTGTGTTTAGATTCCAAATATGACTACAATAAAATATTTTCTAAATTTGCATTTGGTTATATTGTACCTTCGTGAAACGTGTATCAATTACGGCTCTCAGCTAAAAGGTGCAAGTAAAATATATTATAATAAAAAGCCATTACATTCGGCATTACAATATTAATTATACATAATATTTCAAAGGTCATACCAATGGAAGAATTTAACCTGCACATGACTGGTGACATTCATGCCGTAACCGCTGCTAACAACTTGCTAGCTGCTCAAATGGATGCTAGAATCTTCCACGAACTCACTCAGAAGGACGGACCTCTATTCGATCGACTGGTGCCAAAGATCAAAGGTGTTCGGAAGTTTTCACCGATCCAACTAAGAAGACTGAAGAAGTTAGGAATTGAAAAAACTGACCCGGATTCTCTGACCGTTGAGGAGAAGACTAAGTTTGCGAGGTTAAACATAGACCCTTCAAAAATTATGTGGAATAGAGGTCAGTCTATAAATATTTGTCCTAAACTACGATTTGTTCCTTTCAATCCCTTCACTTTGTTTGAGCTTGTGATCACAGCATCAATTTTTATATTTATGCTATTAAGAAATCATGTTTATTCTAGCCCGAAAATCGTTTTATTTATTTTTATTGTATACCTAATTCAACAAATAAGGATAATAAATATTAATATTACCCAAGATATTTAATTGAGGACTAAAGACAAAGAGCTATTTTTATAATGGAAGATATTGTAGTTCTATTTTACGGATGGTACATTTTGCTCAGTTTAACTTGAAAAGTTTATAAATTGTGTTGCGCAGTTAGTATAATAGTAACGACCTTATCTTAAATTATAATTATTATAAATATTTCAGTTGTGGATCTAAATGACAGATATCTACGTAAGATCACGATTGGGCAGTCTCCTACAGAGAAGGGATTCACCCGTGAAACTGCGTTCGACATCTCAGTAGCATCTGAGATCATGGCGATATTGGCTCTAGGCAATGATGTAGATGATATAAAGGAACGACTCGCCAACATGGTTGTGGCTCTTGACAAGGACGGAAATGCTGTTACCGCTGATGATTTGGTAAGCTTACGAAAGAATGCCTGATCACTACATCTTGTTTTTCTGCATATTTATATGTCATTACAAAGTTAGGTCGACTTACATTATATATTTTTTATATTATGAGAAACTTTTAAATTAGAACTTTGATAAAATATTTACTCTTAAGTATCTGTAGGTACATAGGTATTTATATTTATTTCGCTTTCGCTTATAAAATGTTATTGAAATTCCTCACCTTTTTAAAAAAAATCTAAAAGATATATATTTTATCAACAAGAATAGTTGGATTTATCAAACTTTTGATGTTAAATAAATCTAGATTTTTTTTCATAATTCAACAGCTTGCTTTACTGCTAGGCCATAATAACTGTAGCCACCAATTTGTTTTCTAATAACGTTCGTTAGTAACTATCTTGTGAATGTAACATATTTTACAGGGTATGACAGGTGCTCTTCTAGTATTGTTACGCGATGCTTTCGAGCCCACGCTGATGCAGTCATTGGAGGGTACTCCAGTACTCGTCCACGCAGGTCCCTTTGCCAACATCGCGCACGGCTGTTCCTCCATTCTAGCAGACAAAATCGCAATGAAGCTCGCCGGTGAAAATGGATACGTCGCTACCGAGGCCGGTTTCGGCTCTGATATAGGTAAAAATTGATTTAATATATTTTGAAAATTATTAACAGTTTTTTGAAAATTTTGAAAAAGCTACTACCGAATTTTCTTACCGTGTCTTGTTTTTAATCCTCATTTCTGAATCGATGATAGATTCATTCAATTGGCGATGGAAAAGTACTTGACAATGCCTGTATAAAAAAAGTTATTTGGAATTGGCTTAGGATTGACTTTGTAGTAATAAAAATATAAATTATGTATTTAGATATTGTCCCACGATGTCAACGATGACATACTTATATAAAAGATAAAATAAAGTCTTGCTAATTTCAGTTTTCCTTTGAGTAAATATTTTTATCAAAGATAAATTAATATTAATTTTGTTCGAACAAGGTATGGAGAAGTTCTTTGATATCAAGTGCCGTGCGAGCTCGGACCGGCCTCACTGCGCCGTTATCGTGGCGACGGTGCGCGCGCTCAAGATGCACGGCGGCGGCCCGGCCGTCTCCCCGGGACTGCCATTACACGATGTTTATCTAAAGGTCTGATTTTTCACCGTTGATATAGCACTGACAATAGATTTTAATTTCACGTTATCATTAAACATTATAAAAAATAATTTCCTTGCCTAATTCGTTTTCCATAAACAAAGCTATAATATAATGTGCAAGACACGAGTTTAGTCTCAAACATTACAGAGGTATCGAAGTAGACAAATGTCCTTTTCACATAATGTAAGTTAAAACCATATAATCACTTTTCATCAAGAACGGTTTAATAGTTTGGCATTGTTACTTTTATTTAGAAACCGATATTCACTTTATTACTTATCTCAAATAGTATGAAGCGTGATGATTCCTTCGATAATGATCCTTTCACAGTTATATTTTAACCAACTGAATAATTCTATTAATTCTAAATTATTATATTTTTTTCATTATCAGTTTGCTTATGGTGTAGAGAATAACAACCACGAATCACAGTAATAATTATAATCAATTCTTTTACCCCCGTCGCTAAAAGCAGCTTGTTATATGTTTTAACGTGTGTTCTGTGCGTCTATGTGTCTCTTAAACGGACCAAACGATTTTGATTTAATATTTCATTTACAGGAAAACTTAGAGTTGCTAAGTAAAGGTTTATGCAACTTGGGTAAGCACATTAGTAATGGAAATAAATTCGGTGTACCGGTTGTTGTGGCTATAAATAAACACGGGTAAGTAGTTTATCCAGAGTTATAAAAATATTTACCATTTATTTTAAATATAAGTTTATGTATTTGTTAGGCAAATTAACTACGATACATATCATAATACTTAAATCACAGTTTGTGATTTTATATAGAACTTTGACTTTAGTCAATTTAGTTTGAATGTTAAATTCATTACGTAAAGTACCTAAATGCTCTATCAGTTAAAAATATAGATTTATTCATAATGTTGAAAAAGATACACACGAATTATTTAATTATAAAAATAAATAATTAACGAAGAATGAATTAAATCCGAATGGTTAAATTATAGCTTAATTTCAAAAGTAATAAAATAAAGAACGCAGAACTTGGGTAGTACGTACCCTCAATTCATTAGAGAATTAATGTAATCAGACGAAGGAAAAAAACACAATGTAATTTAATAAGATTGCTCTCTTTTCAGTAATGATACCCCAGCGGAGTTGGAGCTTGTAAAGAAATTCGCGCTGGAAAATGGTGCTTTCAGAGCAGTTCTCTGTGACCATTGGGCGAATGGGGGCGCCGGTGCATTAGACCTGGCCGACGCCGTCATCGACGCATGTGAAGCAGAATCCAAATTCAATTATTTGTACCCACTCGAACTTTCCATTCAAGAAAAGATAAAAATTATCGCGACCGAAATGTATGGTGCAGGACAGATAGAGTATACTGACGAGGTTCTTGAAAAAATTAAAGTTTTCACTGAAAAGGTGAGTTCATTATCATATTCCATGTAACTTTTGAGTACATTACAATATATGAATAATATTATAAAAAACTGTAAAGAATATGCACAATTGCATTTTGGCTGCCACCATTATAGGCCCCGGTTTAGTTGTATATCCCGGCCATCAACCAATATCCAGCCGAAAAAAAAACCATTATAGGTAGGCATAAGTCATTACGATTGGATCTTATTATACAGACTATGGATTAAAACTCTAGCTCAGATAATCTATAAAATATTAATAATTATATTATTGGTATTATGGCTAAATTATATTAATAATTTAGCCATAATACCGAATACCGATCGATACCCGAATGCGTCCACACAGACTGTGTATACTAAATATGTTAGTTGGTATTATTTCGGGGACCATATACTTAGATCAAATACTGTCAGATATGGCAAAGAACTTCATTAATGTGGTCTGCAGACAGTATCATGGACTGATTATACAAAGACGTGTTGCTAAATATATTGAACGCGTTTAAACTGAACCTTTCAGTTCGGCCAACTTACAAGTCGGATTCATATCTAAAAACGCCTACCAAATAATATCAGTAGATGGCTAAAAATGGACTGCAACTAAACTTTTTGATTGTAAACGTGCTGCGAATAATTAACTTTTATTTAAGCCCACAATCGTTATCATTTTAGTCAGACGCCAGCCGCTCGACTACGTGGGCGGCCTATTCAATTTATTAACGTAATATATTCGCGAATTAACGTAAATGCAGCTACAATTATTAATAGCATTGTTATTTTTGTTTTTCTGTATTCCAGTAGCATGCTTCCATTGTATTTATTGTGAATAAATAATTGTATAGAAAAGTGTGCTAAGAATATTAACGATGTCGTAAATCGTCGAAATACTTTACATTAAGTAGTCAAATTAGGTAGAGTCCTTCATATTCTCAGCACCCAGTTACTAACATAAAAAAAAATTATATTCCGGTTTTTTCACGGATTCTGCGAAACTACAAAGTTTATCTAAATAAATAGATATATAACCAAAAATTTGTTGTAATTATTAGTTATGATATCGACTACTGTCTGTAAATATTGGTGTCTTGTAGTTAGGAATTGTTCTTGGACAGATATATCTACAAGGTACACTAGACAATTTTCCGAGAAATCACAGAAAAAAAAGCGCATTTTATATGAAGTATAAATTGCTCATTGCGGTACTTTTCATTTAATTTATGCAATTACACTATAAGAGTATTAAGTAAATTTTAAAGGTGCTGCTAGAAACGTTTTTGTTTGTAGTCTATGGAAACACTCTATAGTTGCCTCTTATAAAATTGTGATTGAATATATTAAGCGTACCGGGTGTTTATAAAGTTGATTAAACGTAAAACACAAGAAATCTTGCTCGTGTATTATTTAACCAACGGGTCCCCCAATATACACTATTATAGTAAATCTTATACTATTTTGTATAAGAAATAACAAGTATGACTATTATAAAAAAATATTCAAAACAACTTTTAATTTGCCGATATTACAATAACTAAATTTGTTAGCAACAAGGTAATATTACATGTACCCTTTTTTTTTCAGGGATACGACAAATTTCCCATCTGCATGGCAAAAACTTCGAACTCCTTGACTGGCGATCCTGCAATAAAAGGAGCCCCCACTGGCTTCACGTTAAAGATAAATGGGATCTTTGCATCGGTTGGCGCAGGCTTCGTTGTGCCGATGGTTGGTGAAATATCCAAAATGCCCGGCCTGCCCACTAGGCCAAGCATCTACGACATTGATCTTAACACCAAGACCGGAGAAATCGAAGGACTCTTCTAACATTTCATCGTAAAACTAATATACCACCACCGTAACCGGAATAGCCCAAACATGTATAATTAATCAAGCGATGACACGTGTAAACAATGAATATAATAAAGTCAACTAGAATAGCATAAATCATAATAACCAATTTAGCCTAAGCAGAGATGGTCAAAATGTAATCTGAGTAATGACTAACGATTACAAATTGTAGTCGTAATTTTAATTTTGTTGCTATGTAATCATGATTAAATTTCTTCAAAACATTAAAAAGTCATAATTGTGTATGTAATTGAGTATTTCGTAGTGGTTATTACATAGATAAGCAAAATTAATATGCCATTAATGATGAAAAACGTAATCGTAATATTTTTCATTAATCTGATTACATTTTGCCTATCTATGACCTGTATGTACTACCTTAATTTTAAAATACATTTTTAATGATAGTACCAGCTCTCATAGAATTTACAAAATGTTTACTTAGGTTATTTTGGTTTTGTGGTGATCTCATATGTATATCAAGAATGCTATTTGAACAAGACCAAATATAAATCTTATGTAATGTACATGTTTCATCACTACATACATAGTTTTGATCTGACGTTCTAGTGACTTATTGTATTGCTAAATATATTATTTCATATTTAAAACTTTTATTTCTTCACATTTACATTACGCGTAATTTTTACCGGGATATTTGTTGTGGGTCAATATAACCGGTATGTTGTTCTAAACGATGTCGCCATTAAACGGTTTTGACTGTATAGAACTTGGTCCGAATTGGATTCTGAGGCTCCTTTTCTGGTAATTTCAAGATTTTAAGTCATATATTTATTAAATTTAAGTCCAAACATAGCAAGGTAATGCTTCTATGGAATGCACGCCACTGCTCAGAAATTAACAGCTGTGTGAATACGTTAAGGAGCTCAAATTATCTGGCTATATCTAGCAATTTCTTATCGCAACGCAGTTGTAAAATCAATGTAGAATGTTGAAGATTCGAATGGTTATAGGTAGAAAATAAAAGAAGAGGGTAGGCATTATGATTTATTAAAGAATAATGGATGTATTATTTGGTTGAGTCCGCGGGCTCGTCAATTTCATTGACGATGTGCGTTGGCTGGAATGGCGCGGCGGACTCCTCGTCATCGGAGTCCTGCCCGTCAGCGGCACCCGGGTGCGTTGGCACGAGCCGGTCCGGCTGCTGAGGCTGCGCCGCCTTCGCCGACCCGGGCGCGGACCACGACTTGCGCGAACTCTGTCAATTCACACTTATATTTTAGATTACATTTTGCTAGACACAAGATATAATGATGCCAAGTGCCGCAACAGCAGTCGACTCTACGTTGCGATATTATTTTTTATGAAACCGAATCAAAAGTGAAAGAGGTTTATAGAGATATGAGTATCGTTTCATTCTTTCTGTTCACTTCACAGAGAAATTTGAATGATTAAACATGTGGGGGAAAAATATAAGCTATACCATTCGGACTGTAAAATCGTATATATCGAGGAGTGGAAAATGCTTTAAGCGCCATCTATTGGCTATATTGGTATATATATGACGAAAATATGTCGCGTGAAGCATCTTTTTGGCGTCGCGCTCAGTTATTGTTATATATAATAACCTTTGTAAAAAAATGTACGTATGTGTAAGTGACCTCGAATGTTCGGGGGCGGAGCGTACGCGCCGCGGCCTGCAGTGGCACTCATTGTTTCAGTCGGTCCGGTTAAAGACACCGACTGGGTCGGTCGCGTCGCGTGCGCAACGCTCATACAGATATTTGTGCTTGTAATCTGCCTTCCCTAGGAATATACGTGTTGTCAAATCGTGCACCCCTTTTATTTAGTCTCGTCACGCGCTCACATCGGCTACACACCTTTTCCCCCTCGATATTGAAAGTCATTTTTGTATCAATATGGGATTCATTGAATATTCACTAAGGCTAATCTTATCGTTGTAGCCTTATAATTATATATTAAGTTACAAACTAGATGCATTAGATTAGTTACATTAAGCTTTTGGATTTTCTAATTAAATACAAAAAAAATGTTCTACCCACCTCGTACTGGTTGGTGCAATCGCGGACTTTCTCCAGATATAGGTCGTAGACGTAGCGCGCCATGTGCGGCATGTCGGTGACGGTGAGCACTAGAGTATCGGGCACGGGCGCGTCGTGTCGCCGCTGCGCCGGGTACCTCTCGCCGGGCACCAGCTCCAGCTGCAAGGGCCGCTCCACCAGCTGAGAAACATGTCGACACTCTTAAACAGACTTCTCAAATATAGATTTAACTTACAACCGAGCTTAAATTCCGTTGTCACACATTCAACATAGGAAAACAAGCTTTTGCGAGACGCCTCCAACTCTCTATCGCCCTCTATTATTTATATTCTCTCTGCGTGGTCATTCTATGAGGGAACGTCTCATGAGGTCTTATAAGAACCCAAAAAAAAAAACGAAAATTAACGTACTTGAATATATAAACAAAGAAATAAACAACAATTTACGCTATACATATTCAAATTTTACCGGTACTGAGATTTGGTTCAGCACACTTCGCATTATAAGCTGGCAGCAATGGCGTACATACCATAGAAGTACAAGAAGCAATACCTGGTTATAATTGGAAATTTAATTAATATAATGATTTAAAATTGGGTGTAATTAGAACTCTGAAACTCCTACACAGATAATTGCCAGATTTTACGTCAATACATTTATTAAATTTCCAATTATGACAAGGCAATGCTTCTATAAAATGCACTCTTCCACTGGCTGGCAGCATATCTAGGTACCATCTTATTAAACTTTCCACCGAGTCATTACGTATTAATAATCATCAAAGCAGATCCTCTCAATATTGCTTTAGTTGATACTAGCCTCTGCACACGGCTTTGCTCTCGTGAAACTTGCGTTAATCGAAATAATATATAGCCATGTCCAGGAGATAAAGCCTAAATATAGGTGAAAATAATTTTTGAAATCAGATGGACACTCTCGAAGATTACTTCCTTCATACAAAGGAACAAAACAAAAATAAATTATTATATACAATAATAGTAGGGATTATCTGCCACGGCTAATCATTTAGAAGTAATTATAAAGATTTTCATAATAAAGCGCATATAGTCGTGACAAACCTATAGTCAATACAAAGAGGTAAAAAAAAAGTAGCACCCTTTGACCATTTAAATTCATTTTTACATATTCGTTTAAGTACACGCAGGATAGCTAAACTAAGCATGTTTCAAAACAACAAACTAAAGACAGAAATTCAAATACAACAGTTAAGAATAAAATAAATAAGGTGAATCGTATAAGCCGACAAAATATGCGAAGTTATATCTCTATCACTTTTTGTATTTTAATCTCTTCTTGAATTCTAAACAATTTTCTTAGTACTAACTATTTATGTACCATATCGTTGATTAACATATAAATCAGTATCATTAATATTATGAAAAATATTGGTGCATTGATGTATCCAACCATTGCACAAATTGAGTTTTCAATTTTATGTAGCTCTGTTTACGAAAAATCACGGCTAGTTTATAATAAAATGGCCTTGGACCAGAAAACATAACATCGCGGATAACCGATTCAAAACAACAAATTACCACGAAACCGTAAAATAAACAGGCATGAAGTTTAAAGGAAATTATGTATGTAAATAAAATTTAAAAATAAATGACTGGATGAAAGGGTTTGCTTTACCCTGACACGACATTATGGACACACCACGTCTGATGGTAAGGACGGTGCAGTCCTAAAACGATAACGACTATTGACAGTAAAAAAATCTATCGATAGTCGCAGCGATCATGCCAGCCTGCACAAATATCTCTTCAGGCTTCGCTTAAAGGACCCGATATCATAGGACGATGGAAAGACACGCTCGCTCGAAGACCATTCCACATAACAACGACACGGCAAAAGTAAGAGTTAGATAACTTTTTACTCTTAGCCGGGATGTGAGTTACCGTATAGCTGTGACTCCGCAAATCCGCGCGTATGGTTCTACTATGTAAGGGAGAGGGTGAAACAAGGTTAAACAATTCTTCTGAACACTCGCCATGATAAAGATGGTTTAAAGCTCTTAATGGGGCAAAATCTCTGCGAAACTGGAGCGATTCAAGATGCTTAATAACGTCTAGATCATTCACATTGCGGACAGCCCTTCGCTGCAACCTATCCAGGGTGTCGAGTCAGTACTGGGCAGAACCATAACCATAAAACAGTGTATAATGTAATATTTAATTGCGCAACCAATATCTAAGTTATTTAATTGCCTATAATGGATTATTATAATACCAATAGATAAATGTTACATAAATTACCTAATTAAAAATATAATGAATGTCATACAATGACCTAATTAAAGATCATTGAAGTTTGTCCATTGTCAAATGTCACATATTTATTTTAAAAACACGACCAATAAAGTAAACAAAATTAAAAATTATTAGATAAAAAGAAGTCACTTGTCAAATTAGAGATTTCCCCGATTAGAGGTTGTTACAGCCTACGTGCCTGATTAAATACATGTAATGTCTCATACTTACGGCTTACCTAATTAAAGAGGGGTTGGGTGTCTCAAAATTACTTAAGTTATTATGGAATATTAGTAGGATGTTACATAATTACTTTATATACAGGTTGATTTTATAGACGAGGGTGATATTTCAGAATACAATAATTTGTACCTTTCTCATAACTAATAGAAATGTAAATAACAATATTCCCAAACAAATCATAAGGAAACATTGATGAATAAATGAGAATTGATCTGTAAAACGTTTGGACACCGCAGCGCGTGTGGTACACGATTGGATGGCATGTAGATAAAATTTCTTTTACGTAATTTTAGGTAAACAGGTAATTGACTCGGTACCCTTTCGTACTTTATCCTGGCTTAAGAGAGACAAAATACCTACTTAATAATAATTAATTATTATTTATTCTATCATGTGTGTAATTGCCCCTTAATATGTTGACTATAAATTACTTTGTTTTAATGGAAATATCACATTCCTATATATTTGGAATTAGAATCGAATGCTGAATATCCTCCTTGAATATCTCCCTCGTCTATAAAATCAGCCTGTATAGTTTAAAAATCATATAATCACCTGATTGAAGGTAGGTTGGAGTTCAAAGCAATTCCTGAAGAGGTCAGCTCTGGCGAAGATATAGAGGCCAAGCCGAGCTCTCGACGCTGCGACTATAAGTCGACGAAGATCGCGCACGTGTCCCACGGCTTTCGTTCTTACAAGCGACACCAGGGCGATGTCGTTCTGCTGGCCCTGGTACTTGTCTACTGTCGTTACCTGGTTACGTCATATAGCATGTAACAATAATTATGACATCATCTTAAATAATAAATGTGATCATGTTCGTCTAGCTTAGTGAACCTACGCATATTTAAGCTGATTCAAATTTAAATTAATCACGTTGCGAACAAAGTTCTTACATTACCGTGATCTTAGAAACGTCAGCTTTTATTTTTGCAAAAAGAAAATACGGATTTAGATATATCTTAAATGTCTTGTAAGGTCTTACTGCAATACAAAGAACAATGTCCTTGGTAGGGGATTTATTTTATTCATTTCGACATAAGGGGTCATGCATCATTTTTATTAATAGTTCTCTGTCCCGAAATTTCTGAACATAGAAGTGATTATGTTTATCATAATATGATTGCGTAGCGTATTACATGGTCGAACCCTAAGTTATGTAGTCAAGTTACGTGAAAATTGCCGATATTCTTCTGAAAAACGACCCTTTTTACTTGAGGAAATAACAGGACCGTCCCGGCCGCACATGGGGGTAGCAGCCTGGGTCTGTCGGACTCGCACCAGCTAAAAAACCCCAAGGTGACTACTTCTGTGATTTAGCGGGTACTGCGGGTCCTGTAATCAATTTGCCGCAGCTCTGAAAAACGACCCGAGACAACATAATAATATTTGTTATCATATCTAATCGCTTATAGTTATTCAATCAATGATATTCATCATAATATTGAATTGCTTATAGGTTATGTCGGGTTGGTGATGAATAAATATTCTTGTATAATAAAATTATATATGCAAGGAGGACTTTAGCACATTACCTTATGCGGACGACCGATTAGGGGGTTATCGGCACATCGCTTATCGATGACATCCCGTATTAAGTGCTTCTGCCCGTTGTACGTGGTCAGGATGGATATGCGTTCGGACGGCCAGCCCACTAGTCGCATGTACATAAAAACAGCCACCACGTATTCAGCCTCGGCCAGATTCTAAACGAATAAAAGTTTATAAATATGTATTTTTGATCGCTAATGTTTATCCTTTTTTACTCAAGTACTATTACTCTAGGAGCATAGATGGGCAAAATTAAAGAAAACACATCAGCAATAGTAATTCGGGCAGTAGACTTGAGGAAGTCTGTCGCCCGGATGAGAGGGAGCCGGTGCTCAGTGTCTTGTGCGCTGCCTGAGAAAGAGATTTTGGAGGGGTGGGCTCTTTACTCCCACTCATCCTAGAGAGGTAGCCTCAACAAGGTTTTCCGCTTCGCGGGCGTTTCGATGAATCGGGTTTTCCCGGTCTAGGTGGAACGATTAGAGAGACACCCCGGGGGTTTTTGATCAGGAGTCCTGCCCTCACAGCGTCCCTGACAATGGTCTTATGAAGAAATTTCTTCTGGGATACCAAAAAAAAAAAAATTAAAGAAAAACAAATACGATTACATTTTGCATTTTTCAACATAAATATGATTGCATTTTGCTTATCTATGTTTTAAACACTACGAAATCCTGAATTGCATACGCATTTAGGACTCCTCAATAAGGATTAAATTTAATCATGATTACAGAGCATCAAAGTTAAAATTACGACTAAAATTTTTAATCGTTAATCATTAATCAGATTGCATTTTGTCCATTTCTGCCTAGGAAGGCGTTTACAGATTCACCAAATGAGATGTCCGAGCTTAAGGCGCTGAAGAGATTTTATGAATTTCGGTGGCATCTTAGAGGGTATTTCTGTGAGTTTGGACCTCAGTTTAGGTAGCCACCAGAAAGTATAACTAATTCACTAGTGTTTCGGAAGTACCTTGAGAACAGCAATAAATTTATACTTCAAAAAATAGTAACGTCACTCAGTATTAATAATTTCTATGAAAAATGATTCCAACATCTTTTTTATTACTACTTTCAAAGATGTCGTATAGGCTCAGCGAATCATTTCTTTGGTATTTAAAGTTTAATATTAAATACTTATCCACTTGACACGTTTTTAACGCAAAACACTAATGCGATTTATGGCAAAACATATAAAAAGCTCCTCGCATGTAGGCGTCCTATAAATATAAACTGCGCAAAGGAATGCAAACAATGGCGTAGTTAAAATTTATTATTGTATTAACAAACACCACCATCCAATTATTTAAATAAATAAATTACATTTTTACTGCCGTAAGGGTAAAATAATTATTAAGAAATTGTTGCCTTGTAATGATATTTTTTTTTATTCTTTATCATTAATTAGACCAATAAACGCGATTCTCAATCCTATATTATCCTAAACTCACTTTTTTTAACTGGCTTGACATAGTGACTACAGTTCACCTGATGGTAAGTAGTGTAGTCTAAAAACAAAAGTGACCATCGAAGGATCGAGTGAAGGTCTCTTGGTATATTGAATTACTGGATATTCACAAGCTGGTCACGAAACGCGACAGGCCAAAGCGAGTCACTAAGATGGTCTTTGCACTTGTGTGCCGTGGTCATGACCCAGTTTGAGCAATCGCCCTACCACCACACTGTACACATATAAATATAAATGAATATTCGAGTTACTGATTTATACATAAAATAAATTAGATGACTGAAATGTATTATGATTTTACTTGATTACTGCAAATCGTGTCGTCCACATGTTTAGGCCATTTATGGGAATCAATGTTTTATTCGCGTTTATCTCAAATAAACAAAACAAAATTTAACTTATTTTTAAATTAAGCAAAATGTAATATGTATATTATGTTTTTCTAATTTGTCACCAAACACACACACACAATACAAACATACGTTGCTTGTATATCATTACAGAACTGACATTCAGAGCAACGTGGGAATTGAAACATACTATATAATTCGCGAAATATTGATTAAATTGGGCCTTCATTAAAACAACTCGTACATATATCAATTAAAATGTAACAGGTCATCAATTTAGTTCATCATGTATAAAAATTGGTATGTCAATTATCATCATTCCAAAAATGTTTTTAACATTGCTCCACAATAGAATTTATTCCCAGGTCAGTGTGTTTAAAAGTTTTATTAATGTACACTCATTTCTTGCAACGTTCAACTGAATTGAGGAATTTCATGGTTGCTATCATAGACGAATGCAGCATAGTAATTGACTGATGGTAAATTCATACAAAATTAATTTGGTCTTTTTTTACATACGCTGTATTATAATTCAATGTAAATGTATTTAGCTAAATATTGAATAGCGTTTATTTTTTCATATTATTAAAAAAACTTAATATGATAAAAAAAATTGCCTGCTATGTTTATACGGCATTCCACAAGTGTATATGCAGGTCAGCACGGCAACGGAAACTGGGGCATATCACGTGAGACGGCAGCGAAAAAAGAGTGAAGTTCTGGAATTTATTCGTATTACACTTCTGTACTGTACTACGTTTGTATTTCTAGGACAAACGAATATGTTCGTGTATTGTTTTAATTTGTTTTAGGTTTATTTAGCTCTCAAGTTTTGAACCATGAAAGAAGTGTTGTAATCTAATGCCGGATTTTTTGGAAGTGATTTATTTAATTTCAAACAATTATTATATAAACAATTAAACATACTGATTGAGAAAGATCAATTATTATTTTTATTACGAAAGCAAATTTGAAAAAAAAAAAATTGTCTGTACGAAACCGGAAGTGAGCTCTTCAACTGTTTTTTTTTTAAATTCCACCATTTTTTATTTTATTTTATATTGCAAAATTGGCTTAAAGTGTACTAGTTATTTGTTGTTTATTGATTGTTTGTTTCCTGCGCAATTGACTGTTTCCCAAAACAGGACCTCGAATTTCTTAACTGGGGTTGAAACAGTCGCCGTGGCCGAAACCGGCTAGGACATCATCATCATCATCATTTGTTGAAAGTATTATAATGAATCCGACACATGTTAAAGAGATATATGAGAAGCAAGAAGAGTTCAATTATTTTAATTCTCATATTTTAGCGGCAATGGCCGTGCTTATATCGTAATGTAATAAATTATTTCTCGTAAAAGAATCTTAATATAACTTGCTTTCAACAGTCTTCCACTCACGTATACTGTTCTATCACTTTCTCATTCTTTCAACGTTCCATATCATTTTAAAGTCATACGCAAACGTACGTTCCGTTGTATTGACATTCCCGCATGCATCGTGTACCTGATAGAAATATGGGCTGGGTTCAGTTTCGCCGGCGCCGTTGAAGTCGTCCACGTTAACCAACTGGAAGTCGAATCGCAGACCGGCGTTGGCAGCGCGGTATTCGGGCAGCCGGG
The DNA here is from genome assembly GCA_036320925.1 of Automeris io. Taxonomy (NCBI): domain Eukaryota; kingdom Metazoa; phylum Arthropoda; class Insecta; order Lepidoptera; family Saturniidae; genus Automeris; species Automeris io. The sequence continues at coordinate 5,658,537 of JAUDJH010000018.1, forward strand.
TCACGTGGCCCAGGTCACCCAACGCCAGGTACCGCCAACGGTACAGGTTACAGATACTAAAATACAGATCACAACATCAACAAACAAAATGACAAACATATCAATAAAAATATACAAGAAAAGATTTTTAAAAAAATTCTCGTTACTAGTTTTTTATTCTTATTTTTTTATTTAAATTAAACATCCTGTATAATGTATGTTCATAACCCTATTCTTAATAATGTACCTGTGGAGATACATGCGCATTTAAAAAAGTCCAGTGCCATTATTTTCAGCGCAAACTTAATATTTTTATATGAATGCTTAGGTAATTTCTTAGTTTTTGAAAGCACGTTTAGTTTTTTCTAGATATCCTTGGGTCGCAAGGGTTAAGTGGTATGAATATTATTTTGATATTAAAAAAATAATATTCTGCCAAGTTAAGGGATAAAAATATACGTAGTTTATTACGTTGATTACTGTTTAAACAAAATAATTGAATTACTAAAGGTAAGCGCTATTTAATCCAAAAATGGAAGAAATCTTACCGAGATATAGGATTTAATTGGCTAGTTGGCATGAGTATTAAACCATTTAAATCACGATAAGTCAATGTGATTCGAATAGCAGGAAGAATAATATTATAATATCAAATCATAGATGGGCAAAATGTAATCGGATTAATGAAAAACGAATACGATTACATTTTGCACATTTATCATCAATAAGATTACATTTAGCCTATCTATGTTTTGAACGCTAAAGAATCTTCAATTGTATACAAATCTATGACACCTTAATATTTCGAAGGGTTTTAATCATGATTACAGAGTTATTAAATTAATATCATAAGTTATAGTTATGTTAGTTGTCATGAGTTATAGTTAATTTGGGACGGATCCGCTAAATATCAGTTGGCGGCTTTGGACTCGATTGATGGTAGAGCTCGTAGACTTATTGGTGACGACTCTTTGACAAAAATTAAAATCCAGAGCATCGAGCATCGACGTAGAGTTGCCTGCCTCGCGGTCTTTCACCGGTTGCACGGTGGAAAGTGTTCTCAGGAACTACTTTTTTTTTATTCCACCAGCCCCATTCCACCACAAAACCACTAGACATCGTGTCGGATACCATCCGTATGTGGTGGGTGTTCCTTATATTCGCACGAAAAGATTCGCTTCTACATTTATCATGCGAACGGCTAAGGAGTGGAATATGCTTCCAGCGGCCATATTTCCGCGATCTTATGACCTGGGAGTCTTTAAGAGAAGAGTGAATAGGCATTTGCTAGGCGATCGCGTTTCATCATCGAACTCATGTTCACCTTCCACCAGGTGTGATTGAGGTCAAGCGTTCGTCTATAAATTATAAAATATATATATTAGGGCGTTTCAAAAAAAAAAAAATTTTTTTTCCTCGGAACCACGCTCAAAAGTTTCGTTTTAATGCAAAAATAGGCCTTTGAAAATATGAGTCCTTAATATTAATATTTAGGTTGTCCGCATCGCACTTTTCGATTTCCCATACAAATAACACAGGACAAAAGTTTTTTTTTTTTTATTTCTATAACTAATGAACGATATATCGTATTGCAATACCCAGTCATTATTTGTGTAGAGAATTTAACGCTCTACAAAAAAGGTCGGAAGTCAATTTTTGATAAATCAACTCAGTCAAAAGTTATTCAAGATCGAAGTTTAACTTACCCTCAATTCAGCTGTTTTATTGACTGATTTGGCAAAATATTATGTTTTTAGAAAAATTTAAACCAAAACATTTTACAATGTTTTGTTGTTTAGTGTTTTGTTTGTTCCTGCTTTATAGTAAATGTGGACAAGGTACTTAAAACGAATTATCATTGACAATTAACCCAACATTTGAAAATTCTGGTTGTTGAAAATTAACATCAATCGTTAAACCTTTTTTGTTATATATATATATATATATATATATATATATATATAACGACTACATTTTGTAATCGTTAATTATTATTCTGATTACATTATGCCCATCTCTGTTTCGAACCAGTACTTGCGAACGAAAGAGGCTATCACACCCTGTATATTTCCATGTCAGTTCAAATATTGTACAAAACATTAATAAATCATCATCTAAATATGAATTGAGTGGAATTCAGAGCATTGACTATCAGAAAATAAAACGTCTCAGATCGTACAATTAAGGAGAAACAGTATATAACACCAATCAATATACTATATTTATGTATATTTCCGCCATCTGTAAAACTTATGTATTTAATGAGAACTAAATAAATGAAACATGTGCATGGCAAAATCACTCAAGTACTTGCGTCAATTGCCTTTAAGTGGCTATTAACATATATTTTTTTATGTTTTTAGTTAATACGTATATCAACAGCAGATGTTAAAAATTGTTACGAGATATCGTCATATTTATATTTTTTTTTTGTTTAAATTATAACGACTTCCGTGTGAATTCGAATATTTTTAATCGAAATGACTAATATTGAACTAAAAAAAAATTAATTGGCTTGCGTTTGTAGTTCTAAAAATATTAATTAAAACTATTAAAATTCTACGACTTGCCTCTATTTTATAATAAATTCAAATAATATTTTTCCGATCATCATAGAGCAAGTTCGCAAAATGTCTCAAATGTACTATTGCGTAGCAATTACAGGCCTTTAGAAATGAGCGCGAAAGTACCCAGAACTAACATGGGCAAAAGTAAGAAAAAGCTACACAATTTAAACATCATATCGTCATCATACATAGTTTGTATCATTTCACCATTTTTGCGTTTTTGTTTACTTATTCTTCTCCACTCTCCGGTTGTTATTTCGGTATTATTCAAATCGATTTTAATAAACTTACCTATGAAAACTACAATTTCAAACAGCTCCTAACTAGATGAACATTTGAGACTTTATGACTCACCTTGGTCTAGCACGACCCTGGGCGTCTAACTCGACATAAGGCACCCCTAACCGGACCATTCTCGTAAAGAGGCTCTGTTCCATATTGCAGTACTTTTGGAAAGCCATGTTTTTGACCACCGGCGGCAATTGGTGGTGGTCTCCGATCATTATCCACCGCTTCAGTCTGGAGCGGCCATCTTGTGGATTTTGGAGCAGTAGCGGTATGAACGTCTCGATTTCCAGGATTTGCGCCGACTCTTCCATCAATATGTTGTCGTATTTGAAGCCTATTTTTAATATATGAATTAGGATCAACAGTACACCTAATATAGCGGTCAGGGCTCATGAGTAAATAATCGTACAGAGAGACAGCATTATTCATGGCTCAGAACGGTGAAACAACTACAAGTGCGGGTCTGCACCCATATGTGATTGACGTTTCAGCTGCTCTCAAGAGGCAATTCACCTTTTCTTTTTTGCTGTGAACCCCTAAGGAGTGGAATTCGTTTCCTATGTCAGTTTTTACAACATCTTATGACATGGGACCTTCAAACATCGATTGAATCGGTATATATAGTGTGGTCATGATCATGACCTAGTTTGAGCAATCATCCAACCACCGCAAAATTTATAAATATTTATTATTATTATATTTGATGAAAAGCATATAAATAAATGATTATTTAATTCATTTTATTTAAACTTACAAGCCGATATAAATATTTTTGTAAGCTTCTTAGAAGCTGTCTCTCTGTTCCTTACTCTGTGGTTACTATCAGTAAGCACCTATACTAGTTAATCAATTGTTGGCTTTCTGATACACAGTACACAAAATGTCCTCAGCATGCACAAAACAGTAAACAATGCTGAACTGAACTCGTGAAGGTGCGTTTAATTTATTTGAAATCATGCAAGCGCAGATTCATAAAATAAGAGAAGAAAATCTTTAAGTTCTGATAAATGAATAAGAATGTCTGAATGTTTAAGTGTGGTTGATATTCTTGATAATTTTTAAAATATTTCAATTACAATTGTTTGTACTGTTTCAAACTAGATCGCCATTTTATTCCAAATTACCAACCGTTGCATTTAAAACTTCTATAGCTCACGGGCAAACATTCGTGAACGACAGAAGTCCATACGCACATAAAATATTATTTACGGCGAGAATCTATTTCAGTTTTATACAGTAGTTAAATTGCTGACGTCCATTTGTTTTTGCTGAACGTGTTTTCCGCAATAGACTCACCCATTTGCACCAATTCAGAACGCTTGAGCGCCGCGTGAGTGCAAGTCATTGCTATTATCTTGGCCTCTTTCACTAGGAGATATTTGGACCTGTCTAGACCGGATCGAAGTAGTTCGAAGGCGCGAAACTCCTCCAGTTCCTCGAAAATGTGGTCAATGTACCTGTAATGAACAATTAGCTGATAAATTAGATATTGCTCAATGACGTTTCATTATAAACATAGTAGATTAAAAAATATGACATTTACGAAGAATATCCTACAATGACCTAGCCCCAAAACAACCTAACACTTGTATTATTTATTAATTATTTTTTGAGATTTCTACATACGAATATAACGTTATACCGAAATTATTCTTATGCATAAAACATATAAAATAGGTACTAGATAAAATATACATGTATACAAAGTCAAAACCGTTTATGGCAATGTCGTTTAGAACATTCCGGTTATATTGACCCAGAGAAAAGGTCCCGGCAAAAAAAAAGGGACTTCGTATCTCGAAAACATCACTGGTTGCTACGACTAAATATGAGTAGTTTCTTCGATGTAGTTTAAATGTGTTGTAAAAGACAACAGATAATATGTATATATAAACAAGCGCAAAGCGCTTTTGTAGCGCGTCCAACGCTCGGGACAACTTAATCTGCTCATCACAGAAAAGTTTGCTGGTATTGAGACTCAAACTTAGGACCTTCGACATCACAAGTAGCATTACTACAAATTGCATTATCAGGGCTTCAAAATAGTCCAAGTAAAAATAAATAAAATAGGACAATATTCTACGGCAACTAATCAATTATATACTACAACTAAAATTCGCTAACGATATTATCAAACACGAAAAGATATAAAACGCTTTAATAGAGTAAAAAATAACATTACCTGTAACAGCTTTTAGCTATCTCCATATCGTCGTCATAAGATTTGCCAGGAAACAGGGGTTTTGGTGCGTCATCGAAAAATTCATTGAACGGAAACTCCTTGCTGATTGTCCCAATTGACTTCGTCTGGAAGAATAAGGACATGACATTACATTATTTAATCAAGCGCAACCTGGTTTTCCATGCACTCACTTTGTACTAGTGATCTCAATATACAGTTACCGTCTATGAATCAGAACGATAATTCTATGTATCACAAATATTACGGAAGGAGTCTCATTAATCTTGTTTACAATGTTTGAGAGCTATTGTTTAATTTCAGTATGTTTCCTACCGTAATGCAGCGCTGGATTAGCTACATAGCAAGAGTACTAACTGCTGAAGTTAAGCGCGTAACCAGACCCTCAGGCTGAACGTTATTTTTAATGATAATAATTCTTTATTACGGATTATGATATAGTGTTTACTTAAAAATCTAAAGTCCACTATGGGTGAGCCTCTAAACAGAATTTCATAGTTTCGTTTATAGCTATGTACATAGATGGGCAAAATGTAATCAGATTGATGTTAAACGTTTACGATTACATTTTGCGTGTTTCGTCATTAATATGACTACGTTTTGCTCATCTATGTTTAAAACAGGACGGAATCTTCAATTGCGTACATAATTGAAATGAAATGAAATATATTTATTTTCACCACAAACTAACAAAATACTAGAAATTCAAAAGCATTTCTGTTACAAGACAACAACATACAGAAACAAAAGAAAAAACAAAATCATATTAACATGGCGAAAATGGGGCCTCCATCAGCTTAAAGCCACAGAGGAAGTCTGCAGCGCTGATTTTCGTGGAGGGCCCCGAATATGACTAATTATGGCTCTCTTAAAGTTTTGAAGGTTATTTTTTTAAATGAATCTCTTTTAAACGCGGCAGATTGTTTTTGCTTAAATGGCGTGGAAGAATGGGGTGTCGCATGGAGTCTTTCAACTTAACAACCTATTGCAAACCAATTAACTCTCGATAAGTTTTGGTATGAGCCCCTGTGTGATTATTAAATTCTACACTGACCACAGATATCGTATGATATTCAATGATTTAATAAAATCGGTTAAATAAACGAAAATGGAAAACATAAGTACTTCATCTTTAGCGCATTTATCGATGAAGTTCTCCCATCGCGGCCGCACGTGGTACACGTGGAAGTGATGAGCCAGCTCGCACGTGGCGCCTGCATCCCCGCCCGCGTCTAGAGTGCTCTGCAGCTTACCCACCAACTCTAGCAACTCCAAGCGTTTCGCCAGGACGTAATTAACACGTCCGTACCTGTCATACAAAAATATGAATTTGAATCCTATGGTTCACACCATAGATGGGAAAATGTAATCAGATTAATAAAAAACGATTATGATTACATTTTGCGTCTTTCATCATTAATATGACTACATATTGGCCAACTACGTTTTAAACACCAAGGCATCCTCAATTGCGTATACATTTATGACTCGTTAATGTCTAGAAGAGTTTTAATCATGATTACAGATCAACGAAATAAAAATTACGACTACATTTTGTAATCATCAATTATTAATCTGATTACATTTTGCCCATCTCAGGTCATAACTTTCATAAGTGTATTGCAAATTATTATTTCTATATTAACCCCAAAACTAATATGTATTTGTAGTACAAATACCAAAACAGATTTCATTAATGGATTTTCGTAAATTGCTCTTAACTTTTATACAATACATAACAATGTATCAATGTATTTTGACTTTAAGTGAGTTTAATAGTTAAGAATTCAAATTTTTATTATATATTGTCAAAATATAATATTAATTTCAAGTGGACATTAATAGTAATATTATATAGCCTGAAATAAGAACTGATTCATTATTCTTAATTTAATTATAAGAGAGTGTTAATACACTTAATTTTTTTTTTATTTCTGACAATCTGTTATAATCTTTGTTGGCACACAATAAAGACCGCTTAGTCACGACTCACGAGGCAGATGTGATTTACCGGCCCGTGGCGCCAAGTAGTTTGTATAACACGAATAGCGATTCCATTATGCATTGGTTGGCGCCGGCGCCTGTTCATTTAATACGTATTCTGTCATACCCTGTACATACGTGGAATTTTTAATTATATACTCCTTTGCATAAATTAACTATTTAAATAAGTTCAATCTATATATTATTTACTCAAATCATAACTGGTCGCCTTTTCGTGGTCAGAATTAAAATGACTATAATAGAAAAATGGTTATTTTTAATAATATTCAAATACTGAAATCCGAACACGTTCATTATTTGATTAGATGATTGGCATCGGGGTCACTGCCCTCACAGCGTCCATGATGGTCCTATGCAGGTTTTCACTCGGGATACAAAAAAAAAGATGATTGGCATACGGTGTAATGAGTACAGACGGTAGACTAAATAAGTTTAATGTGTTTACAGTCGAGCTTGTGTAGATTCATAGAACTTATCAGTTTCATGCCGATGAAAATAATTACATTACATTCTCATCCCTTGGTTAGTGTTCTTAGACTGCACTCTACTTTGCAGCAGTTGCGATGTGGTCCCTTAGTCGAGCCAGTACAAAAAAGACACATTGTTTCAATTAATTACTGTCCGGAACACCACTCCGCTCTCATACGTTGTATGTACTCTATATTTATTTTTAAAACAGTCCATAAAGAGACGCCCCTCGCAAACATAACATGTGTTTGTCGATAATGATAATAAAGGACGTTTCTTTCATTACAAAAAACCCGTTTTATATTTAACTACCATCATTTAGATATGTCATTTATTACGGTAGATTTATATGTCAGATTACTTTTATTTCCATTTTATTTATTGATACTAAATAGATTAATAATAAAGCACTTATATAAGAAAGTAAAAGTATTTTAATGATTTGTTATGTCTAAAAGTCAATAATAACAAAAAAAAAAGAAATTTAAAACGAAACATACGTATTTTATTCGCGTTGTCTAACAATGTATTAAAAAACAAAAACTTTTTCGTTCTTTAAAATAAGAAAGAAAAAAAGAAAGAAAGAAAAAGTTTATTGAGCCAAAAGATAACAACACACAACAAACATATTTATATAAAAAAAAACAACAATGAAAGAATACATAACATCACATCATGTATCCTGTGTGCTGCTACCCATCTCAAAGAGCACTCAGCTCAGCGTATGCTGGGCGACGCTGCACGCGCCATCCAGCGCTGATTTTCAGCCGACGCTCAGGGGAATCGATTGCGCGGACGTCACGTCAAAATGATATTACTTTATTTAGATGAGTAAAAAATAAAAGCTAATAAAACAAATTAAAACAAAAATACATTTGGCGCACCTGGAAAAGTCCTTGTCAGTCTGCAAAGCTTCTTCACCGTGACCGAGACGCAACAGATGGCGTTCGTCCACATCTAGTTCGGCCACTTTCTCAAAGAGCTGATTCAAGGCCTGATTGCTGTGGGTTACCACAAGGGTCCGTTGCCACGGGAAATTGTGGTAGAGATTCGATATAATCTGAACCGCCACATCCGTTTTACCTGAGCATGAAAAAAGGACTTATTAAAAGCCAATCATTATCTTCACTCAACATTTGTTCTAGCACAACGCAATCCGCAGCCAAATTCAAATTCATTTAAACAATTTGAATTGCAAACCCACAGTTCGCATTTAACTAAAGTATAACACAATCATAAATTTGACACACTTTTCATGTATACACATTATGCTAGTACAAAAATATCTAAAGTGGAGAGTAACATTAGATTCAACAATTGGAGTCAATTGAAGAACCTTTGAAAGATGATGATAATTTTTTACATGGTTTATTCTCTTGATTGATTTTCTAAAAGATGGTAAGTACATCAAAATGGTCTTCAATGGCGAATAAATTATCTCGGAGATCTTGTAAATAATCCATAAAGAACGACATTCGAGAAGGTAAGTATACATTAAACGTGATTTATTATTCCCATTCACAGTTGAGGGTCATTCCTTATATCCACAACTAAAGTCAAACATATACATAAATTTTACATAACCTGCTCATGTTTCAACAATTGCGTATGGTTTTAAAATGCAACTACGTAGCATGTCAAATAAAAACGGAAGGCTGAATATACAAGCTTAATTCTTATGGCTCGCGCGCACTAGTCACTACTTGTGATTATATTTTATCGTGTATTTCAGAACATAACCTACATTGTTTGCATAGCTTGTCAAATGAATCTATTTGGCGCCGTGACACTTAAAGAGGTCGCGATTAGCGTACATCATTTAAGTTGTAAGATTGAGAGAGAGTACTCGATCCTTCAGGTCCAGTATATTTGAATATTTTTTGTCGTTTTCCACAAGGCAATCGAAAATATTTAGGTGAACTAATCCGTTACAACACGCGTGAATTTAGGGACCAACAACTTAATACATATTAAGAATATGTATGTCTTTTGTATTATTCTTTAAAAGTCTTATAACCATATTCTCTGAATGTTTCTAGAAAAAGACAATCTTAATTATTCACCACGAGTAGGTAGTATTGTTATCTTAACCATTTTTGGTAATGTATGGAATCATTTATCCAAACAATGAGAAGCGATGTGACGTCAAGTACGTATGTTTTTTTTGGTAACCCGGAGGAAACCCACTATGGGCCGTCAGGGGAGTGGTGAGGGCCACACTCCCGGTGTAACTACGTACGTCTATGAATATTAGCTGTTATTTACATTTTAATTTTCAAGGAATATTTAGCTAAAGAAAGATTTTTTTAGAAAACGATGCCATATTACGATTTATTGTAGATTTGTAGCTATTCATCCGTATCATCACCTATTTAGGATTTTATTAACTTTAGACTAAGTTGATACTTAGGAAAATATATTCAGTATTCAGTGAATGATTCGTTTCCAACTATGACGTATGTCGAACTGTTCAAAAACATAATAGCTAATAGTAGAGCAAATATTGTACTTATTCTTAGTTATTAGCACACACGGAAGCCGCACTGAAACCGCACTGGCTGTACGATTGACGCCACAATAAACGTTGCCTACGTCACGTTTCCAAACATTATACAGATATAGCTGATATTCTCTGAACATTAAAAAATGTATTTTACGTCACATACAAATCAGAACAGTTTGTGGAAAAACCGAGATTTCTTGAGATTAGCCTAAATAAGGCCTGATATTTTACTGGTTTCGTTAATTTTTAATCTGACATCTGTAATATTCTTTGTAATGTATCTCTGATTGCGAGCAAGATGCAAAATTAAAATAGTGTAAAGAACGTGTTATCTTATAAGTACTGCAGTGCTATACCGATACATAGCAAAACAAATTACGATATTGCATTTAGTCAAGTTACGGTTAATTGACCAGTGTATCGAAGCTGTGAGGTCAATGGCCAGGGATTTAAGTGCGTTTTAATCAAAGTTCAACGCATTCATTGTCGAACACTTGCATCGTTCTTACGAGTATTAACAGTTAAATGTCCACGATTTGCAGACTCTCGAATAAAATATCTATGAGATTTCGTGGTAAACATCTTTTTTTTTTTAATAAATTATTTTTAACCAAGATAAGCTAGATAATGGTCCTAAAAAAAAGAAAAAAAAAACTGATTGTTTCACATCCGATCTCCACAAATGATTGGTTTGTCGTTGAAATAATATTTCGATAAATATTTATTATAATTTCCCAATTGTGTCTCTCTACTACAAATAAAACGAAAACATAAATTCTTTAGATATATAACGTGGATCTATCATATAGCCCTGAGAACACGGCGCAGCACACTCTTGAGGTGTGCCCAGCCTGGGCTGAGGGAAAGGGAGGCCGTTTAGGACAGCATCTGGGGCGATCTCTCGCTCCCGTTGGAGGTGAAAGTCATGGTTAGCAGCAAAAAGGCATGGCAAGAAGTGGCATCTTTCTGCGACGTTATGATGAAGCCGAAGGAGGCCGCCGAAAGGGTCAGAGAGCAAACATCGCTGGTCATTCAGCGGCCACGACACCGGTGCTGAAGGGGCGCGTTCGCCCAGAGCGAATTTGATTTCCCGGGTGGACCAATTAAAGGGACACACCGGGGGTTTTTAATCAGTAGGAGACACACCGGGGTCACTGCCCTCACAGCGTCCCTGATGGTCCTATGCAGGATTTTCCTCCGGATAACAATAAAAAGAATGTATCACATAGGTCAATCACTATATCATATAGATGCTTCAAGCAAGGGTTTAAGTTTAGCGGCGCCGCGGTTTACCACACGTCGGCTTTCTAAATTAGTAAACGTAGGAAAAATCACACAAACCAATGACGTTGTATGACGTTTAATTAGCTATAAAAACATCATAATAGACTATATTTTATGTACAAATTTTCCTTATCATATAGTTATTGCTATAGAAAAAAAAATGTGCTGATTTTAAGAGAATTAGAACGTATCGCGTGACTGCTAGGCACTTATAGAATTACTCAAGCAGATTATATTGTGCTAGGCGTGGTCTAAAGTGTTAAAACATGTTATTTGCATATCAAATGGTAGTTAAATATGTTAATTTACTATTATCCTATGCAACTGATTCAGTCTGTAATTTAACGTTTCTGATGTCAGCGGCTTCATTTATATGGTGACATAAGTCTAGATCATCATCATCATCATCAACACAGCGTTTCAGCCCACTATTGAGTATAAGTCTCCCTGCTACTGTACTAACATCTTAGATTATGTGCTAATCGTATGATGTTATGTGTATCGTATTGTCATGCCTGTGATCTTTATAAAATCGATAGCAAATTTCGGCTGCCATAATAGGAAATGTGCCTCAAGCATTTTTAAAATGGAACTGTATTACAAATAAAGAGTAAATAAAAGGCTCGCTTAAGCTACTAAAAGGCGGAGTTCTATAGATCAAAGTACTGCAAATGCTATACAGTGCTATTAGTAAGTATGGGGACATATACTGCTAAAACGAAAATTTATTTACACAGGGTGATTTCATAGACGAGAGAGATATTTCAGAATACAATAATTTATACCTTCTTATGACTAATAGAAATGTAAATAACAATATTCCTAAACAAATCATAAAGAAACATTGATGAACAAATGAGAATTTATTCGTAAAACGTTTGGACACCGCAGCGCGTGTGGTACACGATTGGATGGCATGTAGATAAAATTCCTTTTACGTAATTTAGGTAAACAGGTAATTGACTCGTTACCCTTTCATTCTTTATCCTGGCTTAGGAGAGACAAAATACCTACTTAATAATTAATTGTTAATTATTCTATCATGTGTGTAATTGCCTCTTAATAAGATCACTATAAATTACTTTGTTTTAATGGAAATATTAAGATATCACTATTCCTATACATTTGGAATTAGAATCGAATGCTGAATATCCTCCTTGAATATCTCCCTCGTCTATAAAAATCAGCCTATATATCGTCACGGCTAATCCCTATCTGGGTAGGCAGAGAGAATGAACGCAACTTCTTTCTATTCTTGCAATCTTCATTCGCTTCCCTAACATTCATTAGTTCCTTTATGCACTCTTGTCGATTCCGCGTGCCTTTTACATTACCCCCCATCAGAACACTTTTTATTAGAACGAAGATTTATATTGTTGTGTACGCACCTGTACCAGGGGGTCCAACAACGAGTGTGAGACCTGGCTGCATCCCAGACCGAATGGCTTCCACTTGCGTCGGAGTGAACAGTATATTGTTCCTGTTGAAACGTTCCATTTATGTAACGACTTTTTTAAATCTCACTAGATGTCACAAAGAAAAGTTATAAAATAAATTTATATTTTCTAAATAATCAATAAATGTAATGTAGTTAAGTGAAAGAGAACTGTTTCCAAAAAACAGAAAATACTAAAAAGGATTTATAACTAAATGTAACTACTATATGACTAATTATATTTAGTCATAAAAACCGATAGTCGTAACAACCGGTGATGTTTTCGAGATATGATTTCCTACTTATTTTACTGAGACCTTTGTTCTGGGTCAATATAACCGGTATGTTGTTGTCGCCATAAACGGTTTTGACTGTAGTTCGAATAGTCTGACGTATTATGGCATCTACGAGTAAAGGTGCGAGGCCAATTCAGTTGCGGCTCGACGACTGCGATCCAACAATCTGCCAATTTGTAATGTACCGCGTGTAACTTATAATTAGGAATTATTTTTAGTATAACTATAATCGTAATTGACATTTCTGCACCATAGAACTACGTCAATATATACTTATAGTATTGTAGTTATCTTTTAGCAATTAACATTTAAAGCATAGAATGTTAACGTGAATCGTGGTAAATAGTAAATCTCGTTCTTATTGAAATGTCAAAATTGAGATATATGAAAAGTATGTCGAACTCCAATAGTCAAGAACTGACATTTTGAAATATTTTGCTATTTGCACTCTTTTTAGTTACATTTCTTGACTTTTGTTAATTTTTTTTTCTTTGTGTTTCTTGTTTTTTGGTGTTAATATTAAATGTGTTCAATTCCGTTTATTGTGTTCTTTAACATGCTTGACAATGAGTGTGTTTGCCCTACATGGCTATTATTTATATTGCGTACAACTTGTTGACGAAGAACCGGGAAGTTAAACTTTCTATTGGTGATTCAACCCCAATTTATACCGGCAAAACGAGGAGATTGATTATAAATGTTGCTGCCAAGGGTGGTCCACCTAAATTATAGCCTTCTCTACCTTTCCCACCATTGTTCTAGTTTTACATATCAAACTTTAATGGTGCAGTACACATGACATGATATGTGAGTCTCGTGCATGTTTAAATGCAATTTACTGGTAGTTGACTCCCTTTTCAGACTAGACATTTTTCATAATAATTCATAGTTTTATTTTTTATGCACTGTTTTGATTTCTTGCTGTAGAATGTAATTCGAATTTCGCGCCTTGAATAGTCAAGAAGCACTATTCTATGTAGTGTCTTTTAATTTATACTCTATGACCTTTGACAGTTTCGATATATACGTTACTTTTTGTAAATATAAAATAAAGTTTTTCTCTCAATTAAGTGAAATAGTCATTTATTTCAACACTTGCGGTAAGAAGTTGCATAGACAGTTCGAGTTTCACACATCACTTGGCAGCGCCATAAATCGCCTACATCAGTCGGGTTTACACATAAATACACACTGAACGATATCGCAAGATCGAGATCTGGCAGTCGTTGTTGGGTCGCTGTTATCGAGGCGCGACTACAAAAATCTAAAGCGTGCCTTTAGCATCAGGCCTTTCGCAGTGGACATCACAGAAGACGGTATAGGTGAAACTATCTATCTACAAAACGCATTAAGCAGACAACTGTGTACTAGAAGTAAATATAATAAAAGTAAAGTAACTGTATTTTCCACATTTGTTCATGATACAATAAATATACGAACTTTTTTGGCTCATTGTAGAGGTAGGGTCCCCGTTTCGGCTGTACGTGAGGCTCCACGATGATTATTTTCTTTGGTTCATCTTCGTCCATCGCGTCATCGCCAAGTCGCTGCTTCCGAATAACGTTTTCGAACGTCAATCTGATAAGAAAATTGTTAATATTAATCTTGTTGATATTGTTTATAAGCAACATTTATAAAAAAGAAATATTTTTTCCTAAATAATTTTGTATTCAGGAATTGCCTTATAATAGCGAACTATTTTTAACTACCGCCGGAAAAAGAGGGATGTGAAAAGTTTAGCGCGTGTTTCTGGGGTTTTGTGTATCCATATGATTGTATGTGGCATCGTAGCTTCTAAACGATTAAACCGATTTTGGTTTAGTTTTTTTTTTTGTTTGAAAGCTAATATGATCGAGAGTATTCAGCTATGATTGAAGAAAACCTGGTCAGCTACTTAAACCACTTCTACTGGTTTAATCGATTTGAAATTTATCATCTTTTGACTTCAATTACATTACAATACAATAGTAACCTGGACTTGATGCTGCAACATCCTCTAGAAGCAACAGAATACTCAATTCTTGACTAACAGTAGAAGAGTCCTGTTTGATCTCATTAAAATGATCTTCATGATTAGGTTACAAGTAGATAAATATTTAACAAGAGGGTAATTTGATCGTTATACTGTTTACTACTTTTGGGAAAATTTTGTATATATGTGTTCTGTTCATTCGGAAACCATTGACCAAACGTTTTACCTATGCTACTTACAACTTACTTCCTTACTGCTATCAAGTCTTACAAACAATCTATTACAACTATATATGAATTGAACCTTGCTACAAATAAGGATTACATGCCATTAGATTAACGTGAAATTTCAATGTAACTTTTGTCATTCCAAAGTGAACGATATTTAGCCTGCCTACAAGCCTCAGTGCTATTTCTTTTTTCAAATTATAAATGAATTCAATTAATTCGTTTAAACTTTTTTTTACTCTGGTCACTAAAAAACACTAAATAAAAGACGAAAACAAGAATCTGTTTTACATCATACACACTAGCATAAATCTTGAGGCTTAGTGTCAATTACGTTCATGTTAGTGAGTTCCAAATAGCCTGTAAAAGAATATGAATCAGGAGCTTGTAAATAATCTAATTTATATTCAATAGCGTCGATCCAATAACATATTCACATTTATGTAGATAAAGAAATATAATAATTTCCTTTATTCAAAGGTAGAAAAATTAACAGAAAGTTACCACTGTAAATTAACATTGTTAATATTAGTAACAAAATATTTATTTGTTGATAATAAAATCAACAATTCGCCTAATAATTATCATAACATTATTGTAAATACATTGGAATTTGGTTGTCTTATACAATTGTTTGCATTTGTTGTTATATAGCGTTCAATTTAGATTATAATATCTTAGTCATGGTACATAATAAGTTTTATATATTTTTGTATATCTAACTGAATAATAACGGAGTTATAACCAGGGACTTAAATACCGGTATAAAAGCGGTAACGTTATAAGCCAAGAAGGGCGATAACGTTATTTTTTAGAGTAACGTTACTCAGTATTTGTTATTTTTTATGTTACTTTTCGTTAACGCTATCTTTTTCGTTCTGTTATTTTCTTTAGCGTTCCGATATCTCGATAACGTTATAACAAAAAGTAACGTTATTTATTTTCGTTATTGTTTGTCTCATTCGCTCAGTTCAATTCTCTTTTCTTTTTGTATGTATCATCGTACGCGACATTTTTTGGTTGCTATGCGATGCACATTAAGTGAGTCGATTTACTTAAATCTTATCAAGACCAATTAAAGGTATGATTATGTATTTATTAAATCTTTATTATACTATATAAAGATTAATAAAGATTATATATATAATATAACATTATATATATATATATATATATATATATGTATTAATATATATATTAATATTATATATATAATATTATTGAGTATATTATATACATAATATTAAAATGTTATCTTATATTTTAATTATAAAATATATATATATAATTAAATAAAAAATATATATATATAAAGTAGGGGGCTGGGGAGAATGTGGGCGTTCTTCGTCTCTCAGCTCTTCATCCATTGTATTTTCACGAAATAAGTCTCAGTGTACACTTAATAGGTGTTAATCGAACTAATTAATTAACTTTACAATCAAGATGTACACACGAGACGCGGATAGAGATGGATTAATTTCGGGAACGCGGCGAAGTCGGATATAGGTCGGCTACACGTGTTTTCACTGTTGTCTGTCCCCGAATAAGAAGGCCGTTGACAGCTCCACGTGCGCTTATATAACCATCCATGACATTGACAACCGCTGTCAACTCGCTGTCAACTAGCTGTCAACTCAGTGTTGCCACCCATCTAACCGAATACGCCCAAATCGATTTAGATTTGACGTTCCGTTTTCCAATCTCCGACACGGCCATCTTGACATGTCACACGTCCCCGTGTGATGCTCCTGCAAAGGGGAAAACATTCTGCAATATCTTTAGCTCGGCTCATCCTGATTAACGTTTAGTTAAAGAATAGGGTTTGTTACGTAAACCAAAATACTAACGGTTAACATCAATTTTTTTTTCAATTAAGTCATACTATCACATAACATATTGAAAGCAACTCGCTCATTAGTGAACAGTATCATAGTACGTAGTAAAAAACATCAATAACACCGCAAACGTTAATCAGCGAAAAGTGTCGTTGCTATCACCTATATCGAGCGATAGCAACTCATGCCACCTCCATCGAGTGACGATAACCATGCCACCTCCATCGAGTGACGATAACCATGCCACCTCCATCGAGTGACGATAACCATGCCACCTCCATCGAGTGACGATAACCATGCCACCTCCATCGAGTGACGATAACCACGTCACCTCCATCGAGTGACGATAACCACGTCACCTCCATCGAGTGACGATAACCATGCCACCTCCATCGAGTGACGATAACCATGTCACCTCCCTCGAGTGACTCTCAGATTACCTGCAGCCCTCAACGAGCAATACAACAAACATATCACCTAAATCGAGCGATATGTTCCATTACCGGCTTAGTAATAATACCAATTACTGTTCACTAATCAGAAAGAAAACACCACTGAATTTAACTCAACATTCGGTTAAGGTAAGGTCATTGGATTCGATATCTTCCATATCACTAGACTCAGAAATATTATCATTGCCAGGCATTTTTCTTAAGCGATCATGGGCGTACTTATAGGTCCGCTTTGAATCTATGGCCTTTAAAATGTACCTATCGTTTTCCAATATTTCGATAACTTTAAACGGTCCCTTATATTTGTGATCGAGCTTTGTTTGATTTCGCTCTTCATTCTTTAGTAGGACATAATCACCCAAAGAAAAAGGAACAATTTTAGCCTTCGTCCTGTCAAATCGAGTCTTGTCGTAGTTAGAATTTTTGTTAATGTTAGTTACCGCGTTCGATCTCAACTCCTCCAAATCAAGGTCCTGTTCTACGTCCTCAGCTAACATGACCTCCAGAGGTCTGCTAACCTTACCTATCAGTAATTCTAACGGACTTGATTTGGTTACGCGGTTCATCGAGCAATTTAGAGCTAACTGCACATCAGGAAGAGCATCCTGCCAAGAGCCTTGTGATGTTTCGACTGCAGTGAGCATATTTTTAAGAGTCGACATGACTCTCTCGACTTGACCGTTGGCTCGCGAACTACCGGTTGCAATCAAATGCAACTTTATATTGACTGAATTACAGTAGTCACGAAAGTCTTGACTTGCAAAGCAACGACCCTGATCTGCTATGATTCGTGTTGGAGCACCGAATAAAGCAACACTGTGTCTCACTGCTTTAATGCTGCTGGCAGTATCTATTTTGCAAGTGTGGTGCAAAAGAACGTACTTTGTAAATGCGTCTATTAAGACGAAGACGTACTCTTTTGCATCATTCGCGCCACTAAGCTTACCAGTGGCATCTATATGCACAGTGTGCCAAGGAACTGCTACCTTGGGTATGGGGTGTAACTCAGCTTGAACTTTACCCGAGTTTGATTTGGAAACCTTACAAGTTACGCAATTTTCCACAAATTTTCTTACAAATTTGGACATATTCTCAAACCAATAAAAATCGTACATCTTTTCAAGGGTCTTTTCCCAACCCAAATGTACCAGCCCCTCATGCACACTATGAACAATAGACCAACGCAGTGATCTAGGAATTACGGGTAAGCAACGAGTTTTTCCATTACGCTGTATTTTGCGATACAGCGTACCAGAACGCAGTTCATAGGTTTTAGCAACATCCTCATTAAGATTGCCATCAGTAAGATCACCAATCAATTTTATTATATCGCTGTCACGCTGTTGTTCAGCGTGAAGCCAGTTTTTGGTAATCTCAGTAGCATGTACCAGCTTAGGTTCTACCGTGTCGAAAGTTTTCTCGGGGTACGAGGATAGAGGATTACGTGAGAAAAAGTCAGCGTGAGCCATACGTTTTCCTTCTCTATACACCACGTCGAAATCAAAACTCTGAAGGAATGCCCACCACCTATGGACTCTCGGGGTAAGATCGAGTTTCTTACGGGCGGATTTCAAGGAGCTACAATCTGTAACGACGACGAACTTGCGACCGTGCAGGAAATGCCTAAAATGTTTCACTGCATTCACGACCGCAAGAGTTTCCAACTCGTAAGAGTGGTACTTTGACTCTGCGGACGTGGTGCGACGACTATAATAAGCTACTACGTGTGGCACACCTTCAACCTTCTGAATCAATACGCCACCGTAACCGATTGCACTGGCATCGGTGTGAAGTTCTGTTTCACGATCGGGATCAAAAAAGGACAAGACAGGTTCATTTGTCAAGACTGACACTATTTGACGCCTAATGGCCTCATGTTCAGGGTGCCAATCAAGCTTGCCGTTTCCAGCAGTCAGAGAATATAAAGGTGCCATCACTTGTGAAAATTTAGGCACAAACTGCCTGAAATACGAGGCCAAGCCAATAAATTGGCGTAACTGAGTGACAGTTTTTGGTGGCGGTAGAGCGGTTAAGGCTTCGATTTTCTTAGGGTTAGGCCTAATTTGACCCTCAAACACTTCAAACCCAAGATATTCCACTCTTAGCTTTAAAAAAGAGCACTTTTTGGCATTAAGTGAAAAACCTTTGTCGGTGAGGACCTGAAGAACCACCTTCAATCGTTCAAGTGCCTCTTTCGGATGGTTCGCAATGATAAGGACGTCATCCATATAAACGACTACAAATGTGCTTGTCAGACTACCTAAAGCTTTTGTAACAGCACGTTGAAAGACTGAGGGCGCATTCCGCAGGCCAAACGGCATCGCCAAATATTCGTATTGGCCATCAGGTGTTATAAATGATGTGCGCTCAATAGAGTCTGGATGAATCGGGATTTGATTAAAGCCTGATGCCATATCTAAAATTGAAAAGAACCGTGCACCATGTAGTCTGGCAATCTGGTCGGAGATGAGGGGAAGAGGAAACCTATCTGGCACTGTATTATCATTCAGCTCACGATAGTCGACACACATTCGGTCGCTCCCGTCCTTCTTCTTAACCAGAAGAATAGGACTGGCGAATGGTGACGAACTGGGTCGGATGATATTTGCTTCAAGCAGTTCGTTTACTTTATCACGCACTACACTACGCTCTATTGGGCTCAGCCTATAAGGTCGTCGGTACACAGTCTTATTAGGGTCTTTCAGGCGTATAGTCATTGGTTCAGTGTCGGCACGCGTAGTTGGTACTCCAGTAGTAAAAAAACTTTTAAAAGATTTCAAGAGCTTTATCAATTCACTTCTAAATTCTGGGGGTACGTCAGTGTCAAGGGAATTAAAGTCAATGTAAGATTTAGATTCGCAAACGTTAACAATGTTGGGGCGATAAAAAGTCAGTTTGTCACGTGTCATATGTACGGCTATACCTAATATTAGCACTTCACGTCCAATCATGATGTTATGGTGTAAATGGTGATCAGGTAAGACATGAAAAACAACCTCTACCGAGATATCATTAATTTCAATCTGCGATACAATTTGTAACCTACTGCTAACAGTGTTTTTGCCTATACCAGACATTACAACAACATTATTAAAACGTTTTCCATGAAATTTACAAGCTATAGACTCTCTCATTAGCGAGCACTCAGCACCAGAATCGTAAGTAAAATTAAACTGCTCACCAGCATGTCGAAGCATCCCCTCAGGCGTGTTGACGGAGCACACGTTAACTCGTTTCTCGTGCGAAGACCCGGCCACACTGCTGGTGTTGTCCTCCCTATTGCCCCGCCGTGGACAGTTTTTCGCATAGTGGCCTATGGTATTGCAGCTGAAACAGGTAACAGAAGCAGCAGAAGAAGTCTTCCTAGGCGTGACGTCAGCAACTGGTGGCTTTGGTTTTATGTCTTGACTCTTCGCTCCAACTCTTGGGCGACATTGTACCGCTTTGTGACCCGCTTTGCCACAAATGTAGCACTTCACAGCAGTGGTATCGAGAGCAAAACGAGACCTCTTCGGATCATTGCTGTGATCATGTGGATAGGATGATTTCCTTTTCAAAAATGAGGTAGCTTTAAGTTCTTGTTGCAGACGGTTTCTGGTAGTAATATTTTCCGTGAAGGAGAGTCGCTGCACCCGTGGCTCAAATTGGGAAATATGTGCTAGGATAGTGGACACTGCAATTTGTTCAACTGAGAGATTTTTCCACTTTGACATAATAGATGTCATCAATGTGGCTGCGTAAGCGGCTAAACATTCGTTGTCTTTTGGTCTACTGTTGTTTAGATTAATCAAAAATGCGGCAGATGTTTCAGCACTTTCATACCTGGCAGTAAACAAATCCTTGAAGTTGGTCCAGGTCATTCCATGAAATGATACTTGCGACAGCCACACCGAAGCTTGTCCTTTAAGCGCACGACTCAAGGCCATCATGAGCGAAGCGCCTTGCAACTCTGAATCCGTGATGCACATGTCCGCGGTTGTAATCCATGCGCGAGCATCCACGTTGTCTTTATCTGGGTTGAACTCAGGTAGCCGGATGTCCTTGCTAGTAGACGGCGCTTTCATTGCCTCGATCAACGCCATAAAGTTGCGGTTTTGCTGCTCCATAAGTAGGCGCCATTTTGTATCATCAGTACCACGTGTTTCGCGTCGATTTTCTCTTGGGTTACATCCCACTTCTGATAAAGTAGGGGGCTGGGGAGAATGTGGGCGTTCTTCGTCTCTCAGCTCTTTATCCATTGTATTTTCACGAAATAAGTCTCAGTGTACACTTAATAGGTGTTAATCGAACTAATTAATTAACTTTACAATCAAGATGTACACACGAGACGCGGATAGAGATGGATTAATTTCGGGAACGCGGCGAAGTCGGATATAGGTCGGCTACACGTGTTTTCACTGTTGTCTGTCCCCGAATAAGAAGGCCGTTGACAGCTCCACGTGCGCTTATATAACCATCCATGACATTGACAACCGCTGTCAACTCGCTGTCAACTAGCTGTCAACTAGCTGTCAACTCAGTGTTGCCACGAAAAAAGCCAGAGCGAGAAAAAAAAAAAAAAAAGAGTAAATGTCGGTGTGTATTTGCGTATAACAGCTTTTTAGTAAGAAGTCAGCGTGGTGTTTTATTATTTAACAGTGTTTGTACTTTTATATCTTGTGCTAAATAATACATTTTATAAGATGCCGAAAACTAATGCCGAAATATGTTGTGAATATCGACGCTAAAGAATGAAATTAAAAATACAAAAAAAAAACAGGAAAAAGTTTAACAGAACGTAGTCGCGAGTTTCGCGCGCGTAAAAGACAATTATTGAACAATCAAGATAGATGTTCTAATATAAGTATTAATAAACACCAATAAATTATGTAATATATGTTAAATAAAATATAAAATATCTTTTAAAATTACACAAAATACTTTCATTTTTAAACAAATAAAGTTTGTAACTATCCTACTCTTGTTATATATTTTCATCTTATTCTTTTGTCGATTTACTGAAGTTTCACTTCTATCGTGTGTGATTGGCACACACCCCTTTTTTAATCTATTATATAATCTTATTAGGGCTTTAATCACGTATGTAATTAGCCAGCCCCGTTAGTCAAAGTTAGAGTTGGCACATGTGTCCTTATATAACCTAAAATTTGATTATATATTGAAATACAGAATAGTACCTACTAAACATTTGTCAAATATACTATTTTTCCGCTCGACTTTTCTTGAAGAGTATTAACAATAATTGATGTAAATAATAAATCCACCACAAAAAGAAATAACTAATAAAAAATTTAAATATAGACACTTTCAATATAAAACATACATATATATATATATATATATATATATATATATATATATATATATATATATATATATATTATTTAGATAGTATGTATATTTTCTACAAAGTGCAGATAACATGATAAAGTAATTACTTCGTCCAGGTATTATTCATTATAGTTTTTTGGAATTGATGAAATAATAAACAAAATACCACAGCTTTCATACATACTTATTATAACTTACAAGTATGTGTGAAAATCTACTTATATATATAACAAAGTCGGGTTTGTGTGAACACTTATAACTGGAGAAATGGACCGATTTTCATGGTATTTGAATTATTGTATTGGTCTCTGTCTCGAGTAGAAGAATAACTACTAAAAAGATTAGACAATAGACGAAAAATAATACCATTGCGAAAAATATTTTCCCATAGGAAATGTTAATGAGTTTCGTAGCTGTCAAACATTTAATATACATCCCATCGATACGGTAAGCTCTCGCCTCAAATTAAAGAACGTATTTAAATGAAAGTTTCGAATCGACAAGATATATGCACAAATTCGGATATTGACATGTTTTGAATTTTAACAGTGTAGAATAATGTCATTACTGAAAAAAAGATTTGCTTTAAATTTTTATGAGTGCGTTCAAGAACTTATTTTATGTAAACTAAGGAAAATATATGAAAATAATTATTTTGTATTCATTCGCTCTATAATCGGCCTCATCGTCACTTTCCATCGGGTGAGATTGGAGTCGAGCGCAAGCTTATCTGTAATAAAAAGAATCGATGGCATTTATATCGTTTACACAATACTTTCAATTTGAAGTAATTATTATCCTAAGTTATTATCATAGAAACAGTATTTTTTCCACACAAACGAATATACTAGCTTTATAATATACTAGCTGTACCCGGGGGTACAGCTAGTATATTATAAATTAGTTTAAAAGGTAGACAATATTCGGTATTTACTGGGTGAGCGCGCTCTATCTTCCACCTCATCATCACTTTCCATCAAGTGACTTTGAGGCCAAGCGCTATCTGTAATAAATACTAAAAAATAAAATTTAAAAATATTAAAATTCCACCATTAATTAATAGACCACCATTAAAATTTTTCGTCGACTAAATATTTAGCACGCTTCTTTGTTTCATCTATATCAACATATCTGTACACTTTGCTAACTTTTTTCCTCCCCGTATTGTAAAACAAGCCAAAAGTCGAAAATACGTCACGTCAGCTTGCAATGCATGAGTCCTAAACATCGACACGTATTGAAAGTATTGAAACAGAAGCCGCTGCAACGTCGCTCTATTTCTATCAATTATAGCGCAGAATTTGGTGACGCGTGTTTAAAAAGTATAAGAGTGGCAACGTCGCATTTATAACGTTATAATAACGTTAATTTTTTTGTTATAAATTTCGTTCTGTTACCTGAGTAACGTTACTGATACCATTATGACGTCATTTTGTTATTGCGGTAACGATACAAAAATAACGTTATGTATCATTACTATAACGTTATTTTTAGTAACGTTACAAGTCCCTGGTTATAACGTCTATATCGATTAAGATATATCTAAGTTTACATAGAAGTAATATAACACAATAAAATTAGTAAGGAAAGATACTATAAAACTAATTTCAGATTTCTCAGAATAGTTGTTGCTGTTGTTGTTGTTGAGTTTTTCCAGAACTTTATCGGAAAATATATCTGCGTAATGTAAATGTAAGCGATTAGTTACAATTTCATGAGAAATTCACCTTCTCTAGTTGTTTAAAGTTTCTATTAATACGAAAACTTTTGTAAGCAATCTTTCAAATGTTAATCTACACCGATGTAATAAAAATAGTAAGTCAGCGAGAGTTTTAACTGCCTAAATAATGATGAAAATATGTATATACGGTGTTTTATTAGGGGATTTATACTCAAACAGTTGCCTAAATGGGCTGATGATTATGTGTTTCAGTAGTAATTTGTTATTATAAGTTAGTTTATAATATTTATGTATTAATATTACAAATAATAATGAGGATGACATTTCGATGCGATGAGTAACTCAGCACTCACTCAGAGCACTCACAGGTACCCTTGTGATTTAAAACGTGAAAAAAGGAAAAACCCATCTCCTATAAACTACCATTACCTAGTACAATATTAAATCTTTATTTTTGTCTGTCCGTCTCCACCATCAATATTCAACATCAATATTAAAAACAAATGGATCATAGTGAACTAAAATTTGTAAATTTGGTAGATCGTCAAGATTTTCTGTACTGAATTCGAATTTGACGGGTGTCGCCCGCAGTATTTTTTTTTGTATGAATTTCTTTAAACTTATAAAAATAAACATATTATTATTGTAGCACATGGTCTTTTTTACATTCTAGTTAAATTGACCGTAATATAATTGCGCTAAATTTAAATGTCTGCACGCGTACTATTCTTAGAGATTGATTCGTAAGGCAAGGGGTTAATTAATTCAAGCTATTTCTTCTACTATCAATAAATTAATCCCTGAGAGTATGAATCAACAAATTTTATCTGCAAAGCCTTCGTCGTATGAAAAATCTTTTTTCCCTTTAGGATTTTTCATTGAATTCAACCGGTTACTTATAAAACAGTAAAAACAAGATTGTGCTCAATACTTCAAGGAACATTGTCAACTCCATGATAGATGTGTATGCCAGTAATATTAATTATGTATGATCCCTTCAATATACTTGTACCCCTTTTTAAGATTTTATAGAAAAAATGAAGTGTCGCCATATCCCTTTATTAATCTTTAGGTCACAGTTTTTTTTTCGACGCGTCGTTCTTTTGTGACCGGGAAAGGCCTTTGCTATTACACCCGGCTTGATTGGGCGAGCACTAAAGGTGCTCAGCCAGCGAGTTATGGGTTGGGTGGCAACGCAAGGGCATCCCTGTGGGTACGAACCTCGACTTAGGCGACCAACCAGTGAAAATGAACCTAACGGTGATCTACTAGCGAGCTACCTTCAGAGGAAACGGCGAAAGAAGCTCAAGGCTGTGTCGAAGTGGAAGTCACAAATTATCAGTGCTCGAAAGCAAAGTTTATTCATTATTAATGTCCATAATCTACTATAAAGTTGTGTTTTTTTTTTAAATATTTAAGGTAACAACCTTAAATATTAATGCATAACAATGCATGTTCGCGTACAGCACGGTAAAATGCTACTAGTTTACGAGTAATTGTATGTATATGATTAGATCCCGAAGCGAACCGGTGTGACGGATCTACAAGACATATTTCAACAATAACTATCAAATAAGGAACAAATAATCCTGCTAGCTCAGTGCTGATAGTTTGACACGATTCAAAGATCACATGTTGGCTCCCAAAGGCAAATTTATTTGACCGTGAGCAGTATCAATATCTACTATAAAAAAAAAATTGGTATAATAAATATGTATATTAGTTAACTATATGTATATCAAAAACGTATAAGCGAGAACACAATTTAAATCGTTACCACAATGGTTTCATTTTTCTACCAGGAAGTATATACTCATTTTGGACTTACAATGATGACTAGGTTATTTTCTTAATATTCATTTCCATTCAACGAAAATTTCACAACGATTTCGCCATATTTTAACCATAGTATTGGTGACGTCATTTTCAGATAATAGTGCTTTGGCCGGTACTACTAAGACCGTTCAAACCGAAAGTTATTTAGCACTTAGTCATTCTCATAATCAATGATATGGTTTTGAAATACTTCTAATTGTTCATAATTATAAACGCAAGCTGAAGTGATTTATTTTTAATGTGCCATATATTTAATACTTTGTTGATCAACGATATAATAGCTATTTAAGTAAAGTCAATGTATCTTGGTCGCAAGATATTAATGAAGACCTTCTAATCTGGTTCGCCTAGAGAGACTTTTTAAAAACTGCTCCAATGACTAGGTGCGTTTAAAGATAGCAAATTAATCGAATTTAAGCTTAAACAATTAAAGTAAAAATTGCTATGGTAATCTGTAAGTTTAATTTCCAAGAGGCAATTCGGATAAACACCCACAGAATATTTAAAAAACAACGCAATACCAATTTGCAAATATAATCGAAGATCAAGAGCAAAGTAGACTGGCAGAATTAAATTAGTATATACTTTTAATCTAGGATTTTAGATCTCTTGCTCGTGCTAAAGTTAACGACCTGGAGTAATAGGATAAGCTTCATTTATACAAAAAACCGGTGGCATATTTTTTTGATCGGTACTTGCTATTGCGGTCAATGAGTATCTAACGCTAGTTCTTTGACCAACTTCATAATGAATTCGATGTTAATTTTCTATGTTTAACGCTATATTTCATACCTATTTGGATCAGGCCTAGATCATTTTGAGGGCATCAACAATACATTCCTAATTGAACCGAAATCTTTATCTCACGAGAAACGTCGTGGCGCAGCGATCAAAGACACTTTTTTAACCATTAGGAATAAAAAATGAGGTTCTTTGTGTATAGCGTGATCTTCACTGTTTTAGTTTTTATATTTGAAACTCTTAAAAAAATCAACAATAGCTTCACCTACGTTCTACATATATAAACTTGACATGATGACTTAGATGCTTAATGGGATAAACTCAGTACAGTTCGTGGAAATCTAAAATCATTGCATCAGATTTTATGGTACATTAATGCATTACTAATCGTGTAATAACCAATACTTACTTGACGATTACTTTAAGGCCTTGGATCATAAACATATCCATAGGGATTAATAAAATTACATATAATTACTAGTCCTACATATTGCAATGGAATAAAATTTTAAAGACATACTTCGATTCAATTATACTACTATTAATCAAGATTAGTTTTTTTTAAATTATTTTAAGATCATAAGCCTATGAATAATTTTATCTAAAGTAAAAACTTTTTGAAGAATTTGTGTGTATGTACATACACACAAATTCGCTTTAGCGTATATTTATACGCTAAAGCTCTATAGCATAACACACAGTCTGAGATTAATGAGCAGTAACCTATTTATTATCAAGGCTTAGATTTATTATTAAAGCTTAGGTTAAGGTCTTTGTATCACCATAGTTTTAATTTAATTTTGTAATATAGATTTAAGTAAGTTATAAGTTTTTATTATAGAAATTTTCTTAAATAATGACTCGGACCTTATCAGCCGATGGATGTAAGAATAACGTATCAAAGGCAGTGGAATGTGAGTGGTGCGAAAATTCGAATTTGATTTGCGCAGTCACCTACATCGAATACCTGCCCATTTGTATCCATTCAAAGCTAAACATCGTGGTCTAGATAACACCGGTGGGTCAGCATTGTCAAACGATTGCCAGTATTCAAATTGTACCGTTGACATTTGTCATAATAGCCTTAACTCAGAAATTTTCACATCTAAAAAATATTTACTAATAACTTTAATACTTTCATCATGAGCTAACCGAGATCAAACGGCTGATAACGTAAAATAGGTACCTAATATTTGAACAGCGACTTAACATTACAAATTCGTCTTGCGCTTGTTCAAGATAACAATATGATATTAGCGAAACCACCTTAATAATGTACAGTTATAAGTTAATCATTTAAAAATTCGGAGAACTTTTATTCTAAAACACAATTCGTTAACTTTTTTTTTACATTCGACATTGTGACTACAATGCACCTGATGGTAAGTACAGTGTAGTCTAAAAACAAAAGTGACCATCAAAGCATAAAAATCCATTGATAGTCTCCGTCGTCGTGTCGGCCCACATATACCACGACTAAAGGTATTTTATATGAGTTACTGTATATACACAAGTTGATCCCGAAACGCGACAGGACAAAGCGGGTCACTATGACGGTCTTTACACTTGTGTACTGCGGTCAACTGTGCTATTGGTCACGTTGGGCACAACATATAAGCGTAATGTAGATACAGGCACTAGTGAATCTGCTCACCCCGTAAAAGATATAACGCGGCGATATATATGATGTTATTATTTATTAAGTACTAGGAATCCAACTGCATATTTTTTAAGATTAGATAATCAAAAGTGATGCAATTTAAATGTAATTATTATCTAATACTTTTTAAGCTTGTAGAAGGTGCCAAAAACTGCAATAACCACAATGTAATTTGTAAGATATCATAATTTTTTTTTTTTTATCTACAAATAATTCGATTGACGTCTGTTCATTTAAGATATTTATAAAAAATATGAATAAAAACGATTACTAAGAAATTTGGCAATGGCTCCTTTAAGAGGTGCGATAAAGATTCGGAGCTCCGTTATATAATATCCAACTACTCCACCACGGTCATTCACATCTACAATTGTATACACAGTACCTGACGGTACAAACTGAACAACGAAAATCTCAATTGATTTTTTGCAACTTTAAACCAGAATGTACTCTTTAGCTTATGATTGTTGTTACGCAGAGCATTCGTACAAGATTGTAGGTATGTTGTTGAAGTGAAACTACTGAGGCAGCACTTTAAGGTTGAGATTTATATACGCAACTTTAAGTTTGCTTAGACTTCACTAAAACATTACAATTTATATTACTCATTGAATGTCAAATGATTTGGTAAATCATCGATCAAATCAATATGAACTTGGCTATGCGAAGACATGGCTATACTCAAGTTCAAAACGAATTAATTTTTTGAGAATATTGCTAAGCAAAGTAGAAATAGCGTCTATAAATCTCAGCCTTGACATTAATCTCATTTTGTACCACTACGCGTTTCTGAGAATAAGGGTCTTGTTAGATAGACAGAAGGACAGGCGGATAACAAAATGATTATAAGCTATAAGAGTTATTTTTTCCTTTTGGCGTAAAGAACTCTAAAGAAGGCCACAGTGGTAGACCTTTAATCAGAAACTTGACAGCACAATAACCACTGTCAATAGTCGAGAACACCTTGGAGGTCGATAAACGTTACCATTGTGCCAAATATAGCACAAAATAATTTTTGAAGCCGGTATGATAATGACCTTAAAAACTTGCAATTGATATAAATATCTTTGAAACAGGTTTTACAGTATGTAAAAAAAAATTAAAAAGGTTTGATCTGTAATAAATGTAAACACATTGGAAGCCCTACTTTGGTTTCGGATGTAACCGGTTTTGTTCCAATTTGGACGTAATGCATAAGTTGGTATACATTAACATCAGTATCCGCGCGATCAAAATAGTTTTTTTCACGGAGGTGATATAGTTAGTATGAACGAATTATAAATATTCTGTGATCAAATAGTACTCGACGAATCTGTACGCCAATACATCTATTATAATTTTTAATAGTTCTTTGGAAACAATAATTTTGCAGATCTCCCCTGTACAAAGCAATGTAAAATTATTTTATGCATTTTCATCTAAACATATAAATATTTTACAATTCTATTGTCAGTCAAGGTTCACTCTTTACTGCATATATGTTAATAATCAGATAAATATGATATCACTATTTTCAATATACGACAGGGGTCAGTAAATATAAGGTAAGAAAGCGTTTTCTCCGAAAGCTATAACTGCACTAATTTCAACTTACTTGAATGGTCTCACAAGTTTGCGTGGATCATCTGTTTTCACCTTTATTTCATAAGCGGGGAAACTATTTCGCAGATGCTCCATGTCCAAAAAAGTGTCGTTAAAATCCAACGTAGCTATTTCATTGGGCATCCTGTTATATGAAATTTAAAACTCATTAAGTACGTACTGCATTAATGATATTAAAACAAATATTAATAAAAATTAAAGGGAAATGATCAAAAGGAAACAAAGAGAAAGGCAATTAAATAGAAATACTTTCGATGACGTTAATTTAATTTGTACTAAAAATAATACAAGGTGTCTCAAAAGTAAGTTCACATTTGCTTATCTTATTACGCGAAAGCAACTATTCTGAGGGGCGCGGGGGGTATGTCAGTCGGTAGTTTGGCTCTTGGGAATTTAGTCGCTATGGAGCGTTTCTCTGGTGCGGACCGTGCGTTGTGCGTACGTGAGTTTTACAAAAACGGTAATTCGGCGACTGTAGCGCGTAGAAAATTCTGCAGTATTCGACATATTCGTCACTTAAATGATGCGCCTAGCACTCGATTCATTGCAAAATGGGTTGAGAAGTTTGAAGAGACTGGGTCAACTCTGGAGAAACCAAAATCTGGGCGGCCAAGAACATCAAGAACAGCCGAAAACGTGGACAGTGTTACTCAGTCTATTCGAGATGATCCAAACCTCTCGATTCGGAAGCGTGCTGTTGCTTTAAATGTGCACAGATCTTCATTATGCCGCATTTTACACAAAGATTTAAAGCTGCACCCGTACAAAATTCAGTTAGTGCAAGAAATGAAGCCTCAAGATGCTGGTCAGAGGCTTGCCTTTGTAAATCAGATGATTGAGCGCTTTCCAACGTTCATCAACATCTTGTTTTCCGATGAAGCCCATTTTCACCTGAATGGGCATGTAAACAAGCAAAATTGTCGTTACTGGAGTGCAACCAACCCAAAACAAAAACATCAGAAACCGCTACATTCACCCAAAGTCACCGTATGGGCAGCGATGTCGGCGCGAGGAATTATCGGCCCTTACTTTTTTGAAGATGGAAGAGGACGCACACTCACAGTGAATTCAGAGCGTTATGTGGAGATGTTAGACGAGTTTTTCGTACCCCAACTGCAAAACTTTCCTGGTTACAACCAAAGAACATGGTTCCAGCAGGATGGAGCAACTTCACACACGTCCAACAGATCTCTGCCTCGAGTTCGAGAAATTTTTCCGAACAAATTAATCTCCAGGCGAGGTGACATAAATTGGCCTCCACGGAGTCCCGATTTAACGCCTATGGATTTTTTCCTGTGGGGTTATGTCAAATCAAAAATTTACGCTAATAAACCGACTTCCCTGGCACAATTAAAAGAAAATATCCGTCATGAAATGGCAGCCATCACGGAGACTACCTGCCGAGCTGTCATAGGCAATTTTAGTGCCCGACTAAATGAATGCCGAGAGCGCAACGGTTTACATTTGGACGATGTTATTTTTAAAAAATAAATTCCCAAACAGTGTACTTCAATATAAAATAAACATTTTTTCAATAAAGCTAATACTTTTCTTTTAAAAAAAGATTTAAATGTGAACTTTCTTTTGAGACACCTTGTACAAGCTTAAATACGTCGCTATCCTGAAAGGCAACAATTATAAGGTTTTTAAATTTATTCACTAAGTATAATTCAAAAGACACATTACACTTAATTACAGAATACAGGTGTACTAAATATGATTTGAAATCCTCGGCCAGTGTAGGTAAATTAGTAAGTAGTTCTGCCCGAAAGTTTTAACTAAGGTATGTTGTGAAAAAATGCGATATTCATAATACTGTATACTTGAAAATGTATTTCATGATATGGCATCGAATTATTGAATTCTCTTTTACTATTCCAATAATATGGTTATACAAGGTACTAGCTAAATGTAGGTCAACGTGGAGATCGGGGCCATGACTCACTTCTACGAACAAAGACCATTTCATCATTTCTTAAGAGCACTGTTTAAAACGTTGACATACTAATTTGTGAAAATACTACATAATAGTTACATTATACATAACTATAAGATACATTTTACGCGGATGGACACCAAACAAATAAGAAATATAGATCTCTATCCCAATAACTGCAGCCCTTTGTTTTGTTGTGAAATGAAAAATAATTCGGTTCTGTAATATGGTGAGGTTTTTTCTAGAGCATGTTTTAAGTTTGTCGAGTGTATATAAGTGTAGATACATCTAAATAGTGATCTAGGTAACCATAAATAACGAATTAACTTTTGTTGGTAATGAATTGAAAATAGGGTTCAATAAAATCTTTTAATTTACTTCTGCTAACCTATACCATAGAATACAGAATAAGATTGCATCTTCTGCTTCTTAAGGTGCCTCTCCACTACCGGAGGTTGGCCGTCAGCTCAGCGAACTTCCCTCTATCTTGAGCCAAACGAAACAGACGTTCGACGCTGGCAATACTGGTCCACTCCCGGATGTTGCGCAGCCACGACTTTTTTCTCCTTCCAGCGCGTCGTTTTCCGTCTATTTTGCCCATCATTATTAATTGGAGGAGTTGGTATTTTTCATGTCGTAAGACGTGACCAAGATACGCGATCTTCCTCCTCTTGACGGTTTGCGCAATAATTCAGGGTTCATGCCAACGCACTGGAGTACCCTAAAATTGGAAACCTTCTGTACCCAACTAATGCGCAGCATTCTACGGTAGCACCACATCTCGAAGGCCTCGAGATTTTTCTGTGTGTCAGCTTTCAGCGTCCAAGCTTCGCTACCGTAAAATACGACGGGCCAGATGTAACAATGGAGCATTCTGAGTCTGAGCTTTAGTGATAGTTTGCAGCTGCACAATACTTTCTCCATCTTTTTAAAGGTTGTTCAGGCAATTTCAATCCGGGTCTGAATTTCTTGTTCGCTGCCCCATTCTTCATTTACGCAAGCACCGAGATATTTGTACATTCGCACTCGCTCGAGATCTAACCCTGCAACCTAATTTCAGTATTAAGGTGGTTACGAACTTGGTTTTGGACACATTCCTGCTCAACCCTGCTTTCAAACTGCACTCATGGACTCTGTCCCATATCTTCTGCATGTCTTCTTCAGTTGAAGCTATAACTACTGTGTCATCTGCGTATCTCAGATTGTTGATGATTTTGCCGTTTACTTTAACTCCAATCTCAAGTCCTTCTAATGCTCCCGATATTATTGCCTCTGAATATATGTTAAAGAGCAGGGGAGACAATATGCAGCCTTGTCTGACTCAACGACAAATCTCTATTTGGTCAGTGTTTGAATTTTCGATTCTAACTGTAGCTAGAAAAGCTAGGTATAAGATTGCATATAGAAGGGAAATTCTCAGCTCCTCACGGATTTTTCCTTCCTTGTTCCGCCTTGGCGCGGTCTGGTGCGTACTCGAGAGAATGGACGGTTAATTTTGATATTTGAAGACATTGTAAACTGTTATATTATTATCAGAAATTAGCAACCCATTATTACTTTTTTTTATTTGACATATTATATCATCGTTTATTGTTATTATTTAAAAATGTAATTTGTTTTATTTTTATAGGGTACTACTATGTTATTAATTTTACTTTTCTATGTCATATTAAGTTTTGCCGGACAATAGAAATTACTATTCAATGTTGCACTTTGTAAAATTTGATAATGAAGACCGCTTTTATAGATCAGCGCAAAACAAATCTTGAAGATTCAATTCATGTTTTTGTTTTTTGTTAGTTACAAACTATATCTCACTCATTAAACTATATCACTTAGCCATGTTGCAGATTTATTACAATATCCATCTCATTGTTTAACCATAATGTAATTTGGTCTATGTACCAAGGTATTATTTATTAAGTGTCAAAATGTTATGCTTGCGTGAATTTTGATCTGGCAAATTCCTACATTTTGGTCGGAGTTTCCCCTGTGCCAATACGTCCTTAATTTTAAATGTACGTCGAATTAAAAAGTACAATAGTTTTTTTTTAAATAGTAAAAGTAATTTGTCACCTGTTTACTATAAATAAACGAAAATTGAGTAAATAGGGCACAATAATGATACAAAAAAATTTTGATACTCGTAATTGCAAAACTTCAGGAAGTAGTAAAGACAGTCATATTTTCTCTATAGTATAAAAGCGTCCGTCAGCGTCTATTCAACGTTCAGCGTATCAGTGATGTTTCAGGATCTATTTCGGGACGTAGTGGGAACTAAGTGTCTATTCCTGTCAGCTGGCCTCTATTTATAGGTGACAGAAATAAGTTAAACTCGTTGGTTTCTATGAAATCTAACCAATGGCACCTAGTAGCTGTGCAGCATGCAACGGCCATACCCTGGTAACCATGTCGTCTCGGGTTCGAAATCTGGTTGAGGAGGCTTGTACGATTTTTGATCGCGCAAGTTGATGCGGTAACTCCCCTCAGAGTGCAAAACTCTGCCTACTTATTCATCATCTATCCTGCTAATGATAGCGCAGTCTACCGAGGGTTCTGGCGAAGCAGCACGGCATTGCGAAAGGCTTAGTGTGCTGATCGAGGTCAATTCCCAGATATCGCATCCTGCCTGCCTCTAGTAGTGTCGGTTCCCGTCCTATTATGTCAAAAGTGCTTTGGACGAGTGGGTGCGTTTGTGCAAGAACGTTAGCATTCACGTAACAAATATATCCAGCGCAATTCACTGTTTTCGAATATATTTATCAGCAAGCTCACGGACGAAGCTCCATCTCTCAACTACTTTATGTGATTTGGAAACTTTACCAAGGCCGATATCGGCCAAGATTTCATCAGGGTATAAAGTATTTTTTATTGAAATAAAATCTATTTTGATTGCTTTTATATATCCGTGATTCAATTAAATTAATAGTAACCATTCCTAACTAATGACTCTGGAATTTAATGTATAAAAAAAAATTATTAGCACTTAGCCAGGAGCACTAACTTGCACCTGTTTTCAACAAGAAGTAGAAACTTCTGTTCTGCTGTTTTAAGCCTATGTAGATTAGAATTATCTACTGTATATAGACGTCCTAAGTGTATGTAGCAATAATTCACTTGTCACAAGAAATATAAATAATAGACAGTTGTTAATAAAAATTAAGAACTGAAATCGACCTACACAGACCTGACAAAGAAAATTCTGATGAAGGGTAAGGAAAGGAGAAAGCAGAATCAGCACAAGTTTATGAAGGGATTAAAGGTAAAAGGGATAAAGGTTTATAAAGATAACAGAAGTGTCATTTCATTATTATTCGGTTTGATGCTATATATATAAGTAATGTAAGCAGCGATTTTATGCTTATCTGATGATTTTATATGGTTTACCTGGTATAATGTGCTTGCCCCGGATCGCCATAGCCCAGCACGATGTCGTGCAACCATTCCGGTACCACGCACTCCGTATTCATTAATTCCCTGATCGTCTCTAAAACTGCTTTGAAATTATTCTCCTTCGGTTTTCGACGCATCACAATATTGAACGTTTCATATACGTCCTGTTTAAAAAACGAATAAAAAAATATATATATTCGCTTTTCTTAAATCTTGTTATCCACATATTCATCGTTACTGTAGTTATTAAAACCTTCCTTAAGGGTTTTCTTTTTAAATTAAGTTAGCTTGTATCACTAAAGTCACCTATTGCTAAATGCACATTATTTGAATTAAATATTACATATCTTAACAGGCAGTAAAAGGTGTTATTGCAATTGAAACCAAGCAATGTAGCGTTTTATAACTCTTAACATACTATTATATTCTATATGCTATGTATTTTTAAAAATGTGATTACTAACAATACAAATAAAATCAAAATTGTAGATATTCTTTATAAAGTTTACTTGTGAAAAATATCAGAGGTATAAATCAATTTGTAAATACTAAAGATTAAGGTTTTGTCTGGTTACAAATTTTATGCTTGCGACGACGGTATCAGTATAATCTTGCATTAGAATTGTAAAGCATGTTATTGAAATAAAAATACAAGGCTGGTCCCGCTTTGTAACGAATATTGTATATTCATGTTCTATTGGGGAATGGGTAGAGATATTTCTGAAAATTTTAAATCACTCACTTCATTCCCTTTACTCGCACGATCCAAATCGAGTCTGTATTGATTCGGATCCAGCAAAAGACGGAATGTTCTAGAGTCTCCTTCTAGTTCTGGACGTGGTTCCGGACCCTCCTCGATTACCCTGCCCGACGCATCCAGCATACCTTCAATCTCGCATCCGCGGACACACACTATTCCAGCTTGATCTACCATACTATTTCTGTAATTGTACTTTGTACCTAAAACGTACGATTACTAAATTATATTGCTCATATACCTTAAAATGCTTAAGGCCAGTGAAATGTTAACTTCGAATTGCCAGTCTCTTTTTATATATAGTTAATTGTCAATTAGTGTTGCTACATTTTCAAATTACAACTTAAATATCCAGGAAAACAGTACGCATATATAAAAGAAAATTTTAAAAGCAATATTCACAAGCAATACTTGTAACATGAAACACTGCTTAAAGTAAAACTTTTCTCACTATATTTTTGGTAAGTCGTTCTGTTGAAAATCATGACTTTGATATAATAATATTAATAAACTTTAATATTGTATGTGTCTTTGAGCATTAATGTATACTGAGCAGTGTGAAACTGCATAGTAACATTGGTGAATACGGATTTAAATTTACTTATAAAAGAGTTCAACGAAATATCGAAAAACTTACCAATACCCATTGTGGGTCGAACTGTCACTAGAAAACAGACATCGTGTTTCCGGAGGCTCTCCCATTCGTGTTTTATTTCATTTCTAACACTAAGTATCACTGTAACATCGGCACGGACACGAGACGGCGCCTTTTCTCCGATGTTGGGTTTGGCCACCTCCACGACAGCAAAACTCTTTATGGGATGCGCCATCCGCGCCCACCCACCAAAGTATACACTACCATCTTCTGCTTGACTAATGGTAAAATAAACAATCCAATAAAACCTTAAACTATCAAAGTTAAAGGAAATTGAAATGACATTAAAGCAACTTATCAGTGAGCAACTGTGTTGAGTCAGACGAATCTAACTTTTCTTATTTCTTTTTCTTATTTAAAACAAAGATATAGTAAAAACGTAGTAAGTAGAAAACAGTTTATAATAGAAAAATACTTAACTTTATTCGTTTTATATGAATACCATATCCTTATTGTTTATGTTATTTATTTGATCATGTGTAATAGTGTTAGATATTCTGTATTATTTAAACAGGAAATTACTTCATCTTTTATAAAAAAATTATATAATTATTTGAATAGGTGGATATAAAATATAAAGGAATTCAAATAAATGAAGATTCATAATTATATTACAGTAATCAACATTAAAATAAATCTGTTATCCAAATGCCTCTCTTGAAGTTAACATTATTTAAAGTTTTATTTAAAATTAAGTCCTCATAATATTGCAATTTTTAAGTATCCTATGTATGTAATTAAAGATTAAAGAAAATCTTATAAGATAATGATATGGAGATATAGACATTTTTTTCATTATCAATGTTGTAATTAGTAATCTCGTAAATATCTAGCGACCTAGATCCAAATTATAAGTATAACCTTTAGCGGAATCACATTTGACTATATAATTTTGTACATAAAACAAATAAGACCATATAACACCAGAACTATATAAAAATATACGTAAAAGTATACGACAAAAATAACAATGAGCATATATGTATGTATATGAGATCACGTTTATTTTCAGAGGAGTTTGACATCAACGTTAAGATATGACTATAATCTGATATCATACAAGTAGCACCAGTAAGCTTATTTAAGAAATAACAAATCAGTACCAAGGTGGCTTAAATATCACATAAAGAAATCAGTACACTTTTTAATTTAATACATGGAGCATTATAAAGTCATTTATTTATGTGTTAAATATATGATTTTGTTTCTAGCACAGAATAATTCATAATATGTATTTTATAACTTATTTAGATTTATCATAGTTCAAAAACGGTGGGTAGATGGATTAATTAATTCAAATGTACTCACCATGGCGCCAGTCTATAAACAGCATCTTCAATGTCTTGTCGAATTTCATCTGTAATTAGAAGGCACTATTAATTTACAATAATATTCTTTATATCTGTCATCACGTCGTTTTCTTATTTAAATATGCAGAAAAACCGGAACCTGACTTGTCTCTATCTTCGCAAAACTATATAAAAAGTATATTATGTTTATTATTATATTTACAAGTGTAGGGTTGTCTGGAATCAGACTAGGTGGATGATGAAGATCAAAGCGATGACTGAACGCGCTTGTCCAGTAAAAAGGATATCTATTCCGCTTATTTAAAAAAAAACGTTTTTTTTACACTAACTCTACACAGTGACTACGGAGCACCTGATAGTAAGTACAGTGTAGTCCAAAAACGAAAACGACCATCAAAGGATGAAAATGTATTGATACTCTCTTTCGTCATGTCGGCCCACATATACCATGACCGAAAGTCTCTAGGTATATGAATTACTGGATATACACAAGCTGATCGCGAAATGCTACAGGCTAAAGCGAGTCACTATGACGGCCTTTACACTTGTGTACTGTGGTCACGACCCAGTTGGAGCAATCGCTCTACCACCAAAAATTATTCTGATTATACTGATGATGAAAAACTTGACGTGGAGATCGAATTCCAGTCCTTTGTCCTTTAGATTATTAATGAAGAAACGAATCATTTAGTGCTGCCAGTAACAACAATGTCACTTGTATAAAAATAAAACACGATTTTTATTGTTTGGACTAATTGTTCATTGTATAATTACGGGTGAGCAATGCCAACAGATCGTAAGTCAGATAGTAATGATTGACAGAGTATTAGCATAGCTCAGCATTGTTAAGAAGCATTGTTCTCAATAAAATTGACAGAGGTGGTACATACAAATTCAATTTATTCGATCCTATTGTGAGTTTAATTATAGGTTAGTAAGTACTTGCATTTAGCCACGTACAATAAGGTTTAGATTTATTGGCGCGACTTTGACTTTGCTTAGACTGTACTGACAAACTACAAATCATATTATTCAATTAATATCAAATTACATGATAAGTTATCGATAGTCTCAACTTGAACTTGGTTCTGTAAATACTTAGGCTATAATAAAACTCCTATTATATATTTAGTTTTCAGTCATAGACGGGCTCATTAGTCCAGCAAAGTCTAATGTCTAACACACAAAGTCTAAGTCAAAGTAGCGTTTATAAATCTCCGTCAAAGAGTGTTCCGTATGCTATGCTATATATTATTAAAAAATTCTTATCTTACTTCAAACCATTAAAATTTTGATTGCAAATTCGTCTGAATATCACTTTTCTATGCAGGTTTCAACGTTTTGCTATTGTTCAAGAAGCGTTCTCACTTCCTTTATATTTAAATGATTGAAAATTATGAACAAAAAGAACTTTACATAATCCTATTTGTTTAGTTTCTTACATAATTTCACCACGGGTTAATAACCTAATCCTAATAACTAAATATTATTCCGCATGGCAACATTAAAAAAAAAAGATATTCGATAGTCCCAGTTGCCTGTGTAACTAATTATTATTTCGTTACCAACATCTGGTAAGAGCACCTGGTGCTTTTGCGTAGAGGTATGTTAAAACGGATACAGTTGTTTTAACAGCTTCAAATCCGCCATAAAACATTTTATTTAAAAATGTATGTGAAGTTACAATTGTGATAAAACACATAATATAATATAATATAATATTAAATAATTATTCGCTAGGAAACATTTATGTTTTTTTTTACACTAGCTCGACAAAGCGACTACAGTGCACCTGATGGTAAGTACAGTGTAACCCAAAAACGAAAACGACCATCAAAGGATGAAAATCCGTTGATAGTCTCCGTCGTGACATGTCGGCCCACATATACCACGACTAAAGACCTGTAGGTATATGAGTTACTGGATATACACGCTGATCTCGTAATGCGACAGGCTAAAGCGAGTCACTATGACGGTCTTTACACTTGTGTACTGTGGTCACGACCCAGTTTGGGCAATGCCCTACCATCAAAAAATCGTTAATTGTTGTTGTTGTATTGTTAAAGCTATCTAAATGTTTTCTTCAAACTTAAAATGTAAATATAGAAAGCCTATGGTATTGTAAAATTGAATTTTTCTCTTTATTTGTTATTACGAATGTAATTAACATCACCGGCAGAAATTATTCTGTAATTATCTTTACTTTGTATGAGGAGATTCCTCTATATATGTAATCTACATATTGACAATAAATATACATTATTAACAATATCAAGAGAGCCAGGAACCTTTATTATACTTATATCGACACCAGAAAATTTGTAAACAGAGACAACGAAAGGACTAAATAAGTATACTTACATGTACTTTCTAGACGAAATAAATTAAAGTTTCTTAACAAGTAGTC
Organism: Automeris io; assembly: GCA_036320925.1. Lineage (NCBI taxonomy): Eukaryota > Metazoa > Arthropoda > Insecta > Lepidoptera > Saturniidae > Automeris > Automeris io. The sequence continues at coordinate 5,699,356 of JAUDJH010000018.1, forward strand.
GTGTAGCGTCAGGAATTGAAGGTTCAGCTTAGGAAGTGCCAGGCAGTTCTCGCCGCTATATATCTCTGTAGGTACTACGTTTTCATCCCATATAATTTCTTCCGTCGGGTACAGTGGCATCGAATTCAACTCTTCTAGTTGAGATATACGACGTTCGTGTCGTGAAATCTAATCGAAATATATTCAGTTTATTTATATAGCTGTTAAAAAACCTAATTAAACATAGTAGCTTATAAATTTCCTTAATAGAGCTTATCTCCAATAAAGTGCTTCCAACGAATTCGTGCAATTTACAAATATAGATGTTAATATCGGCTAGTTACGTTTAAAAAACACTTTAGCAGGTACTAGAACTATTTATCTATTATTTTATTAGCTATTTAAACTTAAACAATATCAAAGGGATTTAATTTTAAAAAGCGAGCCTAGTTTGCTTTGATCGGCCATTTAAAAATATTTTCTGTCATAAACTTTTAGCGAATTTTTCAGCCTTAAAATCAAATAGTTACAATACGTTTTATTATTTAACTTTAAAACGAAAATATTATCAAACTCAGAACATTATAAACTACGTTTTGCCACACTTACCAACAACTCTTTCAGAAAAATTTTGTCTAGCCTATGCCACGGCGCTTCATCTTCTTTTCCTTCAGGTGGTACAAGGTTCAAATATGTAGCTATCGCACGAAGAGCTTTATCGCTGTAAATAAATATATCGATTCTTCAAGAATCAATGTTGTCCGACAGCGCTATCATTCACGTGTTTAAATATAAATAATGAGTGTAATGTACCTACATATCTACTTGTAGTAAAATAGCAAGCAAACTTCTGGAATAGCTCATTGTGTGTAATTGTCTGTAAATATTATTAAATATAATAACCTAATGTACGTGTACCTACGTGTTTTTATACCTAATTAATGTGTAAAAAACATGGATGGGCAAATTTTAATTAAATTAATGACGAAAAATGCTAAATTTAATCCTATTTTGGTGACTTTTTACCGCCTGTGCGTTCGTTTTCATACAATTCTTAATTTTATAAAATTTACGGAAATCACGTGGTGAAAATTCGTATTACGTGTTAAGACCTAAACTATGAAAAAAAAAACAAATGAATAACTGATTATACATAATACACTGAATTTCAATTACCTATTCAGTACACGATATTATTAGTATTACCAAGGCTAAAAGAAAAATGTCTCTTCTTTGTTATTTTTCCAGGTCACATACGAAGAACTCAAAGTCAATAAATGCTTATCTTATCTCACACCTACTCACATTTGGCTAACTATGTAAGAATAGCATGTGCCTTTTAGAAAATAAGTTACGAAAATTAATACATTCTTTTTATTTTTTTAAAGTATCCAACAACGTCAATGTATTTGTGCTACGAAACCAAAAGCAACGAATTAGTTTATGGATTTTTTTATAGAATAATTGTACATCGAATTAGTAAAACAAAATATAATGATTTATACGAAATTATGTTCCGATGGTTTAATATACAAATGTAACCATAATTATAATTTGTATTAGGAGATATTGTATTTAACATAAAGCATAGAAACGGTAATCCACATAATCCACTAATAAACATTTCAAATTCAACTGGGAGAACTTACCTCAAATTACCAAAATGTTTTTGCAAAGATGCCCTTGTATCAACGCTTGCCACGTTCGCCAAAGCAAATAATCGCAGGTCAGGGAATTTAGAAAATGCTGCTTTCTGGGAACAACAATTTTTTTATCAATCAATCGAGGTTGCAAAGAATTTTAGCGCTTAATTTATAAATATAATATTTATTATATTTTTATATTTTGACAATTGTTGCTGTTATTCTTCTTCCTCTATGTCGATGGAAAAAAAATAGTAGATAAGTAATGCTATCAATTCCCATGATACGTATAGAGCTTTTGCGTAAACGTACTTAACGTAAGTCATAACGATAGCCTTATTCAAGTCGTTTTCCAGTAATAGTATGCACCCAAATATTTGCGTTTGTTGATTCACTAGCGCCTAGTATATCAAACAAAGATCAACGATACGGTAAAGACCGTTTCATGCTATATATCCTAGAAAGATTTTAGTAATATTAAAAAAAAGTAATTGAAAGTAAACCTATTTGGTTAAGTACTTGATACCAAACACATCCATAGAAAAAGTAACGCTTGTACTTTATTATTATACTTATACTTAAAATTATTTAAGCTATATGTTATTCTATTTATTGTGTTTTTATTGCTTATAGATATTTCTAGTAAGATGTAACACGACTGGGGCCTTTTACGAAAATCAGCGCTGCATACTTCCTTTGTGGCTTTAAGCTGATGAAGGTCCCATTTTTGCCATGTTTATATATTTTTGTCCTTTTGTTTCTGTACTTTGTTTGTGTTACTGCATTTACATTTCTAGCTTTTTATTAGTTTTTATTTCATTTCATTTACTTTTTATAAAGCAAATGTTATCGAAGTTGACGATGACGTTCAAAGAGATACCACACAAGTAAGTTTGTATCAGTGACCGAAGTAAACCTGTCCAGAGTACATATAAGAATGCGCAAGACCCTTGGTCGTTGAGAAAGCACAGTTCCCTTACTACTAACCGCGCTATATAGGTTAAAAGGAAAGGAAACGGTTATATAACCGTTGCAACTAAACAATAGGGCTGCTAACAAAGAATCTAATTAAATGTAATTCACATATTTATTGTCTTAACTGCAAACTTACCTGCAACGAAGTGATTCTTGAATAATGAAGCAATGTCATATCACGGTCGGACATTGGATCGCCCGTTTCATCGCTAATTTCAAATCTTGCATAAAATTTTAACATTTGAAGTAACTGAAACAAATGATCTAAATGTAATTTACATATTGTTATTCGATTTTCCGGAAAACCTCTGCATATGTTTATTCTAATTCAAACAAAGTTCCTGAATCGGATACTTGAAGTTCAATACTTAGAAATAATTTTTAGAAATTAATTATATCCGTATATTTCTCTACTACCTTCTATCCGCAACTTTGAAAGCCTTGAAAATATCTTCGTCTTATTATAATAGTCTGCTATTAGTTGCCAAAACAATTTTAATGGAGTGCTATTACTACACGTATCAACTAAGATTCAGCCCGTAAATCAATACATTTTCATATAAAACTACTCAAATTAACGCACTGGCCACTTAGATATTTAAAAAAAAAACTTAATAAGTACGTTCTACAAAGAAGAGAAACATAATGTTCTAAGTTCAAATTGTATAAAATTTGTAATCACTTTTTGCCTAAATTGGCGGTAAAACGTTGCTACAAGTATTGTGACCGTTTTAATGTTTCATTTTCTATAAAGTTAGCGAAGAATTTGCGTATATTAAAAAAAAAGAAAATTAAGAATATTTTCGTTGTCAACATAATGTCTCGTCGCCATATGTTTCGAAATGAAATGTTACATGCAGTGGATAAGTTTGGAGTTGAACATTCAGTGTAAAGTTACTGCAGCCATTATATTAGGTCCTTACATATGAAATTGGCGTTTTTCGTACTGGCCACTTTAATCACAAATTTCCCCTCTTTGGTAAGGAATTCCAAATTCAAATTTGTACAGCTATAGACTCATGTATTTGTGCTTCGATGATCGTCATTCATTTGTTTTTTCTTCTGTTTTTTTCTGTTTGCGTCACTCATTTTACAAAATGGAAAACTTAAAATATCGCATTATTTACGAGTACGAGTTCCGCCGTGGCACTAGTGCTGCGGAAACAACTCGAAGGGTGAATGATGTGTATGGCGGTAGTGTTGCAAAAGAAAATACAGTTCGTTTTTGGTTCCAACGTTTTCGTTCTGGAAATTTCGACCTGCAGAACAAGCCCCGTGGACGGCCTGAGACTCAAGTTGATAATGAAGAGTTGAAGGCTATTGTGGAAGCGGATCCATCGCAAACCACGTCCGAGTTAGCTGCAGGCTGCGATGTTAGTGATAAAACTGTTTTAATTCACTTGAAGCAAATTGGGAAGATTAAAAATCTTGAAAGGTGGGTACCTCACGAATTGACTGTAAAACCGGCAAACGCGCGTCGACTGCTGCGTTACATTACTAAACCGGCACAATAATGAAGGTATTTTAAACCGAATCATTACCTGTGGTGAAAAATGGGTTCTTTACGATAATCGGAAGCGCTCACCGCAATGGTTGGATCCTGGCCAGCCAGCCAAATCCTGCCCCAAGCGAAAATTAACCCCAAAAAAGTTACTTGTAAGCGTTTGGTGGACTAGTGCCGGTATTGTTCATTACAGTTTTCTCAAATCTGGCCAGACTATTACGGCTGATGTCTATTGTCAGCAATTGCAAACCATGATGGAAAAGCTAGCGGCTAAACAACCTAGGCTGGTCAATCGCTCCACGCCACTGCTGCTTCACGACAACGCTAGACCACACACTGCGCAACAGACGGCTACTAAATTAGAAGAGATTCAATTGGAAAGTCTAAGACATCCTCCGTACTCCCCGGACCTTGCTCCAACAGATTACAATTTTTTTCGAAATTTGGATAACTTCTTGCAAGGGAAAAAATTCATCTCCGATGGGGCAGTCCAAATCGCCTTCAAAGATTTTATTGATTCCCGTCCGACTGGTTTTTTTAGTAAAGGGATCAATGAACTACCTATGAGATGGCAAAAGTGCATAGAAAATAATGGTTCATACTTTGATTAATTAAATATATTATATTAAAAATATTCGACTTTTTGTTCCTCCGACAACCTTAACCTTCCTTAACCGACAATTGTGAGGACGTTATTGGGTAACTGGAAGCATGGCTGAGTAGCATCCTGGAAGATATCGTGTAACAACTCAACGCAGAGGCCGTTTTTTTACAAAACACGGCCTCGGCGTTCGATTGAGAGGTTCAGATTGCAACAGATGGACAACTCGTAGAAAGGCTGCGATCTGAACACCAGGTGGTCCTGATCACCCAAACTGTAAAGAGGAGGTTGCATGAGATCCGTCTCAGATTTCGTAAACAGCTTGAGGTCAAAGCTAGTCGCCGTGGCAATCGAGCATAACGATTACAGTGGGCACAGGTCATTGAGCGGGCTCACGACCCAACACGACACGACCCAACACGACCGAACACGACCGAACACGGCCGAACACGGCCGAACAGGATCGAACACGGCCGAACACGGCCGAACAGGACCGAACACGGTCGAACAGGACGAACACGGCCGTACAGGACCGAACACGGCCGAACACGACCGAACACGACATAACACGACCGAACACGACCCAACACGACCGAACACGACCGAACACGGGCGAACAGGACCGAACACGGCCGAACAGGACCGAAGATGGCCGAACACGCCCGAACAGGACCGAACACGACCGAACACGGCCGAACAGGACCGAACACGGCCGAATAGGACGAACACGGCCGAACAGGATCGAACACGGCCGAACAGGACCGAACACGGCCGAACAGGACCGAACACGGCCGAACAGGACGAACACGGCCGTACAGGACCGAACACGGCCGAACAGGACCGAACACGGCCGAACACGGCCGAACACGGCCGAACAGGACCGAAGACGGCCGAACACGGCCGAACAGGACCGAACACGGCCGAACAGGACCGAAGACGGCCGAACAGGGCCGAACAGGACCGAACACGGCCGAACAGGACGAACACGGCCGAACAAGATCGAACACGGCCGAACAGGACCGAACACGGCCGAACAGGACGAACACGGCCGTACAGGACCGAACACGGCCGAACAGGACCGAACACGACCGAACACGACAGAACACGACCCAACACGACCGAACACGACCGAACACGGCCGAACAGGACCGAACACGGCCGAACAGGACCGAAGATGGCCAAACAGGACCGAAGAAGGCCGAACACGGCCGAACAGGACCGAAGACGGCCGAACACGACCGAACACGGCCGAACACGACCGAACACGACCGAACACGACATAACACGACCGAACACGACCGAACACGACCGAACACGACCGAAGACGGCCGAACACGGCCGAACACGACCGAACACGACCCAACACGACCGAACAGGACCGAAGACGGCCGTACAGGACCGAACACGGCCGAACAGGACCGAACACGGCCGAACACGACCGAACACGACATAACACGACCGAACACGACCGAACACGACCCAACACGACTGAACACGACCGAACACGGCCGAACAGGACCGAACACGGCCGAACACGACCGAACACGACCGAACACGACATAACACGACCGAACACGACCAAACAGGACGAACACGGCCGTACACGACCGAACACGGCCGAACAGGACCGAACACGACCGAACAGGACCGAACACGGCCGAACACGACCGAACACGACATAACACGACCGAACACGACCGAACACGACCCAACACGACTGAACACGACCGAACACGGCCGAACAGGACCGAACACGGCCGAACACGACCGAACACGACATAACACGACCGAACACGGCCGTACAGGACCGAACACGGCCGAACACGGCCGAACAGGACCGAAGACGGCCGAACACGGCCGAACAGGACCGAACACGGCCGAACACGGCCGAACAGGACCGAAGATGGCCGAACACGGCCGAACAGGACCGAAGACGGCCGAACAGGACCGAAGACGGCCGAACACGGCCGAACACGACCGAACACGACCGAACACGACCGAACACGACCGAACACGACCGAACACGACCGAACACGACCGAACACGACCGAACACGACCGAACACGACCGAACACGACCGAACACGACCGAACACGACCGAACACGATCCGTTGGGGCTTTCATTGAAACCAGACCGCACAATTCGCAGTGTCAAAAGTTCAATTGATTTGGTTTTTTCACTATGGTGTATCTTTTATTTGTAATTACTATATGGTAACAATAACTATTTCAAAAAAGTTCTTTTTTATTACATTACAATACGAAATATTTCTAGTCCCCGACAAAATTATATAAGTACACACTTCAACAATAAATAGTAGGCAGCCTTATTACAAAGAATAATTTTTCAGGTATCCATTGTATTTCATTGGATGATATTAGATTATCTTAAGGGATAACAAAAATGTATAGAACTTATAGTGCATTAAAGAGTAAAACAGTTCTTCAAAGAACTCTTAGGGATCATTGTTAACACATTGAGGGGTGAAAGGCTTGGTGGTTTAGTTTAAGGGACATTTTTTGGTGGTATAATAATATATATTTTTGGAGTCAGTAAAAAATGCTGATTTCGAAAATATATATATTAAAATATATATACTATATATAATAAATATATATACTACTACTACGATATCAACTTTACTATATCACCAAAAAATGTCGCTTAAACCAAATAGCCTTTACCCCTCAATATAGAAATCCAAAGTAAAAATGTAGAAAAACGCTGTTTTAGTATTTGACGGCGAGTAAGGTTTTTAAGTTGGATATATGTTATTTAGAATGATGAATGCCGGTACTAATCGGTTCAGAAATTTTGGCGTAATTTTTGGGACAAACATCCAAATTACTATTACTATACAGTAGTACAGAATTCTGCATCGTAATCCGTAACCGGCAGCCGGCAGGTATACAACCCTAGAGATCGAGCGAATAGCGATCGCCAGACTTTTTACAAACGGCCTGCAGTACAGACGCCGTTCGTGCTCATAACTTCATACATTACATAGAGCGTATACGTAAAAATCTAATAAAATTTCAAAGTGTACAGTTTTAAATGAATAAATAATCCAATTTACGGCGCATAGTTCAAAAATATATTTTGTAAACGTGCAAATATTGTGACCTAGTCTAATCTTATCACTACGCAAACACATTGTCGTGTATGTAAAAATTTACGTAACGTAAAAATAATGTAAATGAAGAAGCATATTTATTTACAACAGTATAGTGTTACATAAAAATGAAGTTAAAATTGGAAAACATTGGAACGTTGGGATTGTTGTTAATTGTATTCAAAACAGTGACCGCAGTAGAGAGATGCTGCCCCGCGGAACACATAGTGTTAAAAAGAAATGCAACATGTTGGGAACCGAAAAAGAACACGACTGTACCAGTTTCGCTAACCTGTCTGGATACAATCGCCTTATCGTCAGGATATATTGTCAACGACGAGGGAAGCTTAATGTTACGTATTTCGAATACCACATATAGAGAAGTTCACACAGATTTGTACGTAATATTATTATTTTCTTTACTAATATTTATTTAAATAAAACATAACACCACTAAGTATCTGAAACTCTAAGATTTATCAGAATTTTAAAGTAATCAACTGACTAGATATAAACCCGTAGTTGGTCACAATGGGCATTACTTATACGTGCAATAATACATGTAATGTTTTTATTAATATAATATTTGCTTATCTGAAAAGGCCGACAGCACGAAAATCTATTGCATTAATAAGAAGCTGTAATATTAAAACACAACTCTTTTTTATTTGGCTTCATCGCGGCCTTTTCAAACTTAGTCTAACTATAAGATATTTATTACAGCATAGTATAGTAAATTATAATATTAATAAAGGTTCTAACGTCTCTTAGAAAAATTTGTAATTTAATTTTTAGGGTTCCGGATTAAAGAAAACGGAACCCTCATAGGGTCAATTTGTTGTCCGTCTGTCCGTCAAGTTCATTTTTCTCAGGAACATTTAGAGGTATCAAGTTAATGTCTAATATTAAGGTCTATGGTCACTTGTGGGCCTGAAAAAATCGTACTCCTAAGTCAACGCGATCAAAAGATATGACCGTTTTGGTTGTTTTTTAACTTTATTGCCGTTTTGGTAAGGGAATCAAAACCTATAGTATCTAGGGTATTGTATATACAGGTGTACCGTAAATCGATGTCCGAAGATAAAGAGCTGACAGAGGAACGGTAACTGTATAGCTTACTGTTAATAGAATTCTCAAATTCCAGCGCTTATATTATAATAAAATAAAAATCAGTTACAAATAATACTACATGATTAAAAAACATATGGAATGTTTATCGATATTTTCTTATCAACTTTTTAATGTAGAAACATCGATTTTAGATCAAATCTTATAAAAGAAAATTGTATATTTAATACAATATAGATTTATAAAAATAATACATTTTTTTCCTACCCTACTGATAATTATTATTCTTTCGAAATTATTTTAAAAATTAGAACATAATGCATACGTGAACTTTAAAAGTAAAGCGGACTGGTCAGATTTGTTTTTCAGCCACAGATATGATGTTTGACTTTTTTCTGTAGATATATTATAAAAAAACTAAAATGTCGTTTATCTACGTCTAGGTCCAATATTCGTTATGCACTAAAAATCACGGTCTGCAGTCATAATCTTACAATACGAGCTATTGTTAAACTTTACGGTTCACTTATACATACCTACCTATCTACCTACCTACCTACGGCAGGACTGATCTTGTATGTTTAACTTCGTCGGCCTTTTTACCAGACGGGTTTAACTTAAGCAAAGCTTCAAACAGTGGCGAACTATAAATCTCAGTTATTTTATTGAAATATAAAAAACAATCTATTTTATATTATTTTTTATTATTTATATTATTTAATATAAATACAAAATATCTTTTATTGGTAATATAAAAAATAGACAAGCATTTGATATAAGAATATATATTTAAAATAAAAATGGACTTTTGCCATTGTTTAAATCTCTGCTTATATTCAAATCCAATGTATAATATGGTCGCGTAAACTACCAGTCTAACGGATATTAATTGAAACGGGGTTCTTCTGTTTCGATTTGTTTATTAACAGACACAATCAGAGCAAAACACATAATAAAATAAATACAAATGAAAGAACACGCGCAACACGAACGGCAAACTGGATACGACGCTTGCGCGGCGATCTGTGGCGCGGGCCACCTAGAGGCGAGGGGAAAGAGGCGTGCACCGTAATGCGCGAGCGATCTGAGGATACACCCCTCGTTACACCAGTTTATTATGTTTAGTGTAGTTTGCATGTTAATAAAACTGTAATAATAATTTTGAAAACCACGTGCTAGTTTTATACAGGTTATATTATAACAAAAACTAAGAAAGATGGAACAAAAATTGAAATGCCTAAGTTTTGTGTTAAGAAAATTCGTATTGTTTATTATACTTACTAATTTGAATAAAGAAAAAGCAGTATTTTATTCGCAAATATATAAAGAAAAAATATGCCAAAATTGATGAATGAGTCTATGTGAATGTGTGTTTCTATGTTTGAGAGTGTGAGTCAGCAGTGTGACTAACAGTGTGTTATTAAATTTTCGCATTATCTTCCTTTGTTATATTTTAATACCCACCCCTAGAGTTTTAACCCCGTATAGACTTTACTAATGATTAACCTGAAGTAATAAAACTTCTAGATAGTTGGAAAGTATCAACACTAACACTATTAATATCGTCTTGACTAATAAAACACGTATTGTCGAAAATTATTTTATAATTTCTACTAACTATAAATTGGTATTGTTATTTTTAGTTGCGTTGCCAATGGAACATCAAGAAAAGATGTCAATCTAACGCGCGTCAAGGAATTAGTAGTAATTTGTACTGGTGAAGATGATAAAATACTAGACGATAGGATCCTGGGATACTGTATGATCGTCTCCGTGTTATTTCTGTTGCTTACCACCATCATATATACATTATTCAGCGAGCTACGGTAAGAGAACACCAAAAATTGTCTTAAACCGTATGTCCTAGACCGCTCAGCGAAATACCGCGCGAATGATTTAGCGCTCTGTATCACATTCTAGTAAAAAATTCTATCCGATATTCTTCGTACGCGCATATATAATACATATATATATGAGTTCAAGTATTATACAATTATCGGAAAATTACCACGCGCTAAATATTCGCAGTGCGGCCTAGACCTAAGATCAAGACAATAGTCATAAGACACAATTCATAGGTAATAAAATTATTTATATAAAAAATAAATGAAAATATTATAAAAAATGTTATATACTAATAATTTGGATTAATTTAGCACTTTCTTCCTACGCTTAATTTTATACATTTATATCTAAATATTTACATATCTTTACTGCAACATTGACATTTTTCTGGATAGCCAACGCCTATCTAATTAGATGGGCATCTTTTGCAGACTTTGTGTCATAGCATTTTTAACTAGACAAAACTTTCCGTATCTTAAATTTTCATTTAAAGATGAATTTGTTTGTTTAACGACATCATTTTAGATCGTGATTTAGTTTTTGACGTTTTATAGATGCAATAGGATAATTAAAGTTTCAGCTGCAAAATACGTTGCTTCAAGAAAATACATCCAAATCCATATAATTTGAATTTTTTTTTACAAATTAGGTTTATGTATCAAGATCGGAAATACCTACAATAAAACCCTTAAAATTTAAGTAACTCGAAAACTATTGAATTTCGTCCCCAGATTGGGATAACGTAAAATGTTGTATTTTATGTCCTCTATCATAGGCTTTCCATAATACGGCGAGTTTCCAATAACTCTTTAATACCAGTGACCTGCATAGGGTATTCAGACCGAGTAGGCAGAATACGCGTAATTAATTTGAATATTATATTATGATAGTAAATATTATATTGCTCTCTTAGAGAAGATAGATGGTGTGAAAATAGAATAGATATGAATGAATATAAAGGGTTCCTTTTTTTGGTTAATATATTTACAATTTTTCTTTTTACATTTTTAATCGATTTACAATTTATTCCCGACTTATTTATCGTAAGGGCATGTAATGCTTTCATACATCTATAAAATGAACGCTATTTATATATACTTAGTATTATTTACATGTCGTGTAACATCTAGTACATATAGGTGTACATTCTATAATAAATAAAAAAACAATTTAAACGCGTAAAAAACAACGTTTCCTTGCAGTTTAAACGTCTCAGAAGAACGTAAGAATTATATCGAAATTTTTAATACTGTAAAATGTCATTTTTGGACTTAAAGTATTGGCAAAAGTGCATAAAAATTACCATTTGTGTAATCATATGTAGATATATTAATAATAATCGAAAGTACTGTATAAATTCGTTAGTGTTGATAAAAATAATAACTGTTAATAACATAGAAGGTACATGCTTTTATCGCAACACAGCTGACATTACAAAGTAAATAAATACTATGAATTAATTGTATTACAATCGGAATATCGTTTGAAATACAAAGTCTTCTTGTAATATGATCATTGCATGTGCTGTTATTATGTAGAAAACAGATGTATATTCAATTTATAATGAGTAAGTAAGTAAAACTTAAAATTGGTAGCACCATTATGGCATGATGTATCTACAACGTGATGGGGATATTTTAATAAAAATAGTATTTTACTATAGTACAAATCTATAAATTAATTAAAAATGAAATACACGACAGATAGCATATTTACCGAAATTTTAATCCTATTTTTGACATGGGCAAAATGTAATAAGATTAAAGATTAGCGATTCCAAAATGTAATCGTAATTTTAGTATCGTTAATATCTGACCATGACTAAAATCCCTCTAAACATAAATGGATTATAAATTGGAATGCAATTGAGGATTTTTTAATGTTGCAAAATGTAAAATTTTATCGTAATCGTTTTTCATTATTCTGTTTACATTTTGCCGTCTATCACATTAGCTTGAAAACACAACTCGACAGCAAAATTTATGTGAGCAATGCATCAAACTATTTATTTGCAAAATTACTTCATTGACGATACAACAAACATTATATTATAGACCAAGGCCTTATTTATAATGTTAAGTACAATAAAACTATAAGTCAAATCGGACTATGTGATTAATAAATTATATAAACTTAATAATTTATTATAAAGGTAGACATACTTGCATTTTTTACTTGGGGAAAATTCTAGGACTATGCGTAAGACCATCTCAGCAACACAGGGTAAGGTCGGCTTCTACCACCTAAACACTAGGTGACCATCCATGCGCAGTAACGAGGACTTTGGCGCCTATAATCAATCCTTCACATCCCATCCGTACTTACACTGTGTTAACGCAAGTGCCAAACATTCTGCACTAATTTATTTTATAAGTAATTTATCGTCTTTTGATAATAATAATGTTCCACATCTCTCTGAAACTATCTCGACTCTTTTCGAGAGGATATTTTCTAAATATCAACTCTCACTCCTTTAACTAATTTTATATTTTCAATTGATCACTAAAGTATATCTTTCTTAGTTCTACGGATTTAGTACCTACCTGTCACATTGTTTTTATCATAATACATACCAATAATAATAGAATTAAACTTTAAATCAATTAAATAAAACATGCCCGTCTTTATAATTTCAATAATAATCATCATATTTCCCACTATATTGCGCATATATCAAACAGTCCACGGATTAAAATTATGGTTTATTAATCATATAGTCCGTAATATACAATTATATATCATTTAAAAAACAATCATACAATAAATTAATAATATAATAAACACGTATTACAAAGCGACAAAATAAATTTTATCAGATATGTCATATATATTTTGTTATGTTTCAATGTTATATGTATAGTTAGTTATTTTATTATGTCATAAATATTTAAAATCAACATTTGGATTCAAACATTTCAAACATTCAGCATATTGTATAATATGTGCGTTTTTTAGAGACCTTCAAGGGAAAAGTATAATAAACTTCTGCGGGAGCTTAGCTATTGGCCTTGCAATCCTATCTTATATGAAGCTCGGTGAATATTCGGACATGAATTTATGTGCTGCAAGAGGTAAGTAAAAGTTTGTTTTTATGAAAAGGTGTTTAAAATTATCTAGTTATTAAAATAATCATTCATAATCTGGACCGCATGTACCGTGTATTATCATATAAATAAATTGTTTCACTGTTAAATACAGTGAGTACTTTATCAGCTGCTCATCATAAAATAATTAATCATTTTTTGTTAATTTAAAATCAAAATGGTACCAAAGTATAATATTGTTGCTCATTTTGCTGTTGAATAATTAATGTTTTGTAATCAGTACTTTTGCTAAAAGTTTGTCCATTTGCTGCTCTTAGTATCATTTAATACAAAAATAAATTGCTTTAAGTTTTTTCTTTTAAATTTGATACCATATCGGGCTCTCTAAGTAAGAAAAATTAGACAATTATAAAAAAAAATTTGCAAATAATATACCAACATTTATTTCAGGATTTTTCGCATACTTTTTCATAATGGCAAGTTTCTTCTGGTCCAACGCCATATCAATACAAATCCTTGTAAGCACAAAGTGAGTTTCATCCGTTTTCAATTGTTATAAATTTATTCAAATTATATAAATTTTAAACTTAACTAACACAATATCCGTTTTAACTGCAACAGAAATCCGATCATCATTACCGATTATGGGTGGAGAGATTTCGTCTGGTACGCAGTGTATGCCTGGAGCGTACCGATTATCCTGACCATATGCGTAATCGTAGCTAACTACCATCCTGGTGAGCACGAGAGGCCTGGTATCGGATTAAACCATTGCTGGTTTTTCGGTGAGTTTAAACACATAGAAAACTTCATTAGGCTCAAACATTTTTTACGCTATCAAATCATACTGTTTTAAATAGCAACATCTTATATAAGCGAGCGATATAATTAGATTCGGAGGAATCAAAAATGTGAGAAGCAGTAAGTCAGTTTATTTTTGGTGAATGCTAAATTGCCACTACAAACAAAAATTAAGAAAAATATGAAGTTATACAAAGAAGGCTCAGTCATTTTAAAAATCATTGCAAAGATAATGAGGATTTACTTTTAGGTGACAAATACTTTATTTTATTGTACGAGCAATTATTATTTGTTTTTTTTTTGGTGGTAACTTGGGGGAAATCCGTTATGGACCGTCAGGGGGCGGTGGAGGGCCGCCCCTTGATATGTCAGACTCGCACTAACTAAAACCGCCGGGGTGATCCTTTTCCCGTCTGCCGGAGCCAAGGGCACAGCTGAGCCAATAAACCTCAGCGCCTGGACTTTAGCCCTCCTCGGGTCTCCTCCAAATTTTGCGGAGGGTGGTAAGAATGCCCCCTGCTCACTATTGCTATAGCGAGGAGGGTGAATTATTATTTGGATAAAACATTAGACCATATTTTGTTTTCTTTTATTTACGTCATTATGTTTGGGTGTTTAAAATCCTTTTTTTCTCTACATGTTTCAGGAAAGAGGGAACAATGGTTTTACATGTACAGCATTATGTCAATATTGCTAGCAATTAATATATTAATATTTATGTACACTTCTACCATAATATGGCGTCACAAATTTTCATCCCGGCATCTCAAAGCTATAAGATATAAGTAAGCTTGCATTTATACTATTTTAACTATACACATTTGATTAAAATATTAATTAAAATCCCTCGATATATTTATTCAATACTGTCCGAGATATATTAATTTTTATAGTTAGCTCGTCAATGATACTACCACAGTCCTTGATGATATCAACGGGTGCACATTAGTTGAACTATTGAAAGATTGCATCTTCCATAATATTTCTTCAGGCTTGGTTTAAAGAATTTAATATCATGGAATGAAGAAAAAACGCAAGTCTGAAGATTATTTTATAGTGTATTTTGGCTTGAAGTTCGTCTGCTCATTGCCAGAGTTTATATTACCAAAGGCTCTTCTAGCAGAAATATTTATTACTTATTTAGAGACGTTTCGAAATTGGCAATATATTTTTTATAACTGTGCACTTATATCTATCAACGATATATTGCAGTAAAAAAGTTAATAAATGACATATTATTGTCATTTTTTGAAATAATACGATATATTGCAGTAATTTTAACGCCCCTTCGAATAAAGTGGATTACTGTACGAATACGTAACCGCAAATATTCATGCTAGGGCCTCTGGTCAAACGTAGAGCCAAAAATATAGGAAACTCTTTTGCGTGTGGAATACCATAAAATATTTATAACATCGATTTGGTTTCTATTTACAGATTTGCTATGACGCTAAGGTTGATAATATTAATGGGATTGCCGTGGGTTTTTGAAATGATTAGTTCCTTATCTACTACACATATCATTTGGTACGTATTTTTTTGTTTCATAAATCAGTATGTTAATAAAGTATGTCTATAAAAAGAACATTATCATTAACATTACTTTATATCTATTTTTATTATTCAGTGAAAAATTAAATATAGCTTCAAGGCGATACCGCATACACCATGGCCTTGAAATCAATTGAATACTCAAATGCGGGCGGAACAAATAATTATTTTTGTGACAAAAATAAAAAATATACAAGTTTACGTTTTTACGTGTATTCTACACTAAATTCATAGCAAAATGATGATGACCAGTAGCGATATATTAGTCATAATAATCCACTAACAACAAGATTTAAACCTATACTTGAAAAATATTTCTTAGATATTTTACTTAACTTTTTTATAGTTAATACCAACATCTAATTTACACATAACATTTAAAAAACTAACGTTTATTATGCAGGTTGTAATTCGCGAATAAAAAAGAAAATAGATTTTTAACCTGAACGTGTCGACGATTTAAGATTACGGTTCCATGAAAATCTTTGTTTTTAATGCATACTAAGTAATTTCATTCGCCGCTTGGGAACCATTTAAAAGAAACAGCAAGAATCGCGCCACATCATTCGGGTTTATTGTTTTTTATAATTCCTTGCTTTTAGACGCATAAATTAACCGGCCATATCACTGCAGAAATGGGCGTAGTCACGATTACTTTCAATCACATTATTAAGCAATGTTGCGTTAAGGGGCAATAATTTAATTATTAAATTTTTGTTATGTATTTTAAACTTTATTATTATTTTTAGAACTCAAAATACAGTTTTAAAATAAATATAGAGATCCAACAGGACATGACGCGGGACTGCCACGTGGCAGCTAAACGTAGTGCACTCACGCTCATTTTAAAGGCGGGTTCGGGTAATGCGACGGCCTTGTCGAATCAGCGAATAGTACAAGTCAAAAAAGTGTCCCTAATACAAATCATTTATACAAAAAAAAAAGATATCTTGACATCTCCGCAATAGACATCACACTTCACTAAGAAGGTCAAGGGTAGTTTTCTCTGTAAAGAAAGATAAAAAAAATACTGGCAAAACTGAATAAAAAATAGTTATTTAAAAGTACATTATTATAAGTTTTATTAGAAAAAAATAGTACTTAATATTCCCGTAGTAGTAGTCATGCCACGCTCAAGAGTTAACACGTGTCGTCCGTAACATTAAAATAGAGATACTATTAAAATAAACAAATCTAATTAGACTGAAACAGGATTAATTATTACCACCGTAGAAAAAGATGCGGAATAAACTTCTAGTAAAACATATTTTGATTTATACATATTGATTTGATTTATATTCGTTTAAGAAATAATTAAAGTACTCTGAGTATGTAATGTCAATGTAATTACAATGTCAAGATTTAACAGATGTCTGTTAATCCTTTTCAATTTCCGGTATTTTTCAAACTCTCGTAACATTTGCTGGTGCAGATCAAAAACCAATATGAACAATTTAAAATTTATCTATCAACTTAATTTGTATTACTCATTCTATTTTCTCTAAATATTACGCACTGTAACTCAAAAACGAAGCAAAATACAATGTATTAACACTTAACTTTTTTTCGGTGATAATAGTTTCGTATCATAGCATTTCCCACACTTTACATAGCATGGTGATGCAGATGTTTGATATTTAACTGCATAATTATAATCAACAAATTATCCTGTTTTCTCTTTCAGGACGATTCTGGACGTGTTCAATTCATTGCAAGGATTTCTTATATTCTTGCTATTGATCGTTTTTCGGAAAAGGGTAGTGAAATCTATGTACAAGAGAGGTTGGCTGGAGTGTATATCAGGACTAGTAGATAAATACTTGGCAGTTGCAGACGATGACGAAGACAATGTTATTCAACATACAGACGTTCCTATGAGTGAGAAATAAAAGGATCTTTCAATGCTGAAAAATACACTACAAAGTTAAAAATATAAAAGAAGGGTAATCCGAACAAATTTTGGAATCTATTATAACAAACTATTTTAATGTCTTCTTACCAAAAAAAGGCTGTCGTAAGATTGGTACTATGTTGTGTCTAAAATTATTTATTAAGAAAGATCTTCGAATCCGTAGATAGTTTAAGGGTTGAGACATACTGCTTAAAAGGTCCTTCAACCACCTCATAGACCGACAATCGTCGCCTCGTTCTATAAACTAGTTAATTAAAACTGAGATATATTTTTTTTATATGATGTTTCTAATATGATCGATTAAGTTTTATAATTATTATTGAATCTAGTTTTTGTGATACATACTTATTATAGGTTTATTGTAAAATTGTGTTTGTCGTTCCATTAAATAAATAAGTACCTATACGAATATTACAAAATGAAAATGATAAAGCATTCTTAAAACAATATCGAGGGGTGAAAGGCTTTTTGGTTTAAGCGTCATGTTTTGGTGATATAGTTATATATATGTATATATATGGAATTAGTAAAAAACGCTGATTCCGAAAAAATATATATAACTATATCACCAAAAAACGTCGCTTAAACCAAATAGCTTTTCTCACCCCTAGATATGAATACAACTATTGTAAATACATTAAGAAGAATATTGTACATAAATATCCAGTGTAATTTGTTTTTAAGCAAACCGGTTTAAGATAGAGCTAAGTCGCATGTGTGGAGAATTGGTAACAGGAGCCACAATCTCCGTTGATGTGTAGGTCTTAGCCGGTAAAAATCTGGCACGTCCCGGTTGCGTTACTCCATGTGTATCCGTAACAGTCCAATGAGGATTTTTCCAAGCAAAAAAAGAGGCACATTGATTATGGTTATGATATTATTTATTTTACAGTACAAGAATATTTTAGTATTATTAATATAATCGTACTTATTATATTTATAAAAAAAATGAAGTAGTTTATTAAACCTAGTCTAAAGACCGAAAATATTTTTTTAAATATAAATGCAGAAAGTAAAAAATATAATACATTTATTTATATAACTTTAGATCTTTGTATTAGGATTGAATGAATTGAGAATTGTATTGATAAATAATAATTCCACCGACCTACGCGGGTTAAATTATTATAATAGAATGTTTATGTAAGATAATACAAGTATGAGTGTTGACCTGAAATAAAACTGGGAGCTGAACTTTCTGACCAATACATTTTTTATATTATGGTATACGAGTAAATAACAATAAGAAACATATATGTAACTTATGTATTGCTTTATCTTAATTGCTTATTTAAATTCAACGCAATAAGTACTACATTGGATTTCAACCAAAGCAGTTTTAGTATATTAATATATTAGGAGTTTATTTAAATTATTCTCAAGTGCTTTATTTATTATACCTGTGTATATAATAATAATGTAAACATAATTATATTATTTTTACTAAAATATTGTTTATTTACTATAAATATTATGTAATGTCCCAACGAAACTTTTTCTATAATCAAAGCTTATTACGAGCTTTAAATTAAATTTTGATTATAACGAGATTGAAAGCGACATCTATGATTAAGTCATTGTACTGTCAATTATATTAATTTCTTGACGCTAGTATATAGCGCCATCTATCACCGAATTCTGAATATGTACACAACTTATTTATGTGGAATTGAAATTCCCAAAAATATTATATTAAATAGTCTGTTGGTAGGTTGTTATTTTTGTCAAATACCTTTAATTAAATCAATATTAATTAAAATATAATTATAAAATATCATTTTCTGTGCTGTTTATCAAAAAACGAATAATGTACTTTGAAAAATAAAACTAAACAAGAAAAAATTTCCGAAGCTAATTAATTACATGAACATAACGCATAAATGAAGGATACAAACATGCAGTATTCAAATAAAGAACATTTAATCCAAGTTCTATCAATAGAAAATAAAAAATTAAACAAATTAAATTTTCTAAATGAAATGAAATGAAATATAACTTTATTCAAATAGGCCCACTTCCAAGCACTTTTGAATCGTCAAAAAAAAGCAAAGTGAATCTACCACGGGTTCGTAAAGCAGAATCTACCTAGAAAAGCCGACAAGAAACTCTAGTAGTTGCTCTTTTTAACATAATGAGGTATGATACATAAAGGATTGAATGCCCTGCGAGAAAGATTGTATATTTTAAGACCACGCACTTTTATCATTCGAACAGTAAATAATGGTTCAAGTAATACTTTTGGAATAGAGTGAACAAATAAACAAAAACATCTTAATGATTACTATGAATGTAGGTATTAAACCAAGAAAAGTCAACACAATCAGCTTTATAACGACTCAATCGTTATCGACATAATTATGTTGACGGCAGTTATCACTTTCAAAATTCTATGAACTTATTAACATATAAGTTTGTCAAAAGGGGTAATGATTTAACCTAGTCATCAAAGGCTGGTAGTACAAGCGTTTCTAATATGAAATATTTTGGAAAATATTTTAAATTATTTACGGTAAATAACGAATATCGTCTAAATCTTTGATGGCAGTGTTAAAACTTTTGAGTCATCTCCAAAAGTGCTTTCATCATAAAGAGATTGATCGACACACGAGTATGGACCGCTGTTTTTAAAACCAGCATTTCTACCCATAGCTCGGCAGCGCTTACAAATAGGCCTATCGAACCATTGTTTGCTGTCGCATCTCGCAACTACATCTCTAGCAATAATTGAGGCGTCTAATTTCAAAACCCGCTAAAACGATTTTTCGTACAACATTACTTAATAGTCCTAATAGTAATTTGAAATGTTTTTATCAAAGCAAACATGAATTTTTTGCTTTTTCAGTCTAGAATAATAATTGAAGTACCTTATAAGAAGGTGATTGTTAAGTCAAAGATTAATTATAAGTTTTTATAAATTTATGGGATTTGAAAAAAATATGTTATAGTGGGTTTTGAAATTAAACTCCTCAATTATTTATAAACAATAGCCGTTATGTCTTTTTATACTCTGGGGCCAACATATACCACAGGAATAGCGATCTTAGAAGCAGTTAATAATTTTATATTATACAACAGATTTAAACCAGTTTTTCAACTGATCAACAAACATTTTTCATTGAGCGAGTCTAAAAACAGCGGTCTAAGCCCATACGTCAATCACATCCTTGACAAGGACGCGTTGCGAGTAGCGTCAGCAACTACACGCTAGTGCAATAATCGGAATACTTTTTTTTTCGAATTTGTCGCATGTTGATGGATCCGGAAAGGTCTTCACAACTAAACCGGGCGGGTGGGCGAACACTGAACGTGTTCAGGCAGCAATTTATTGGTTGCATGGCAATGCTAGGGCACCCCTGTGGATACGAAACTCTACTTGGACAGTCAACCGAAAAATATAAAACCTAACGGTGATCTACTAGCGTTTCGGAAGCGAATACCTTGAGAGGAAACACCGAAAGAAACTCAAGGCTGCATCGGGAGTGAAGATTACCCGACGACAGTCAATCATAAGGGCTGCGACATTACAATTTATCGAGTATGACCTTAATATCGTAGTGAGTATTAAAATAACTCCATGTAAATTAAACAATAGACGACTAGATATATTAAAAGCTCAATAAAGATATAATTTCTAGAGTCACATTTAATTGTATCAATAATAATAAAATATTTTACATGAAAATTTTATACGAACTGTTATAAAATTTAAATCGATACGAAGAGACATCGCTCTGAGGTGTATCGATGACAATTACTGCGACAATAATTAGCGAGGTTCATTCGACAGTCGCACGCGCCTAATGAAGTGCACCACACAAAGCGGGAGTGCTTATTTTAATATTTAGTGAAGGAAACATGAAGGTGAGCATTTTCAAATCGCTTAAAATTATTTTGAAATTTAAATAATCTACGTAGTATAATTATAATTACATACAAGACAGCATTTGAATATTTATTATACCTATTACATCGTTGTATTCATAGCATTTTTAAATGAAGAAGGTAGGTAAAGTAAAATCAGCAAATCGTAAAATAGTTTTGCTTGTAATTGCGTATGATACAAAATACAATCAGAAGATTATTATTTTAGAATTCCCAATAAATATATATTTTGAAAAATTGAAAAGTAATGATATCTCGTACATCAAAATTTTCTATTCGAACAGAGATGTATAAACATTCCATTGTATGTTTTATCTATAAAGACTTCGGTAAATATTTGATAACAGGTACAAGTTAGTGGGTACTTTTGAAAGACATCTGAGCTGGTTTGGATGAATTCTATTTAATGTCATTAACACGAATCGATTATACGTAGTCACACCAAGTAGTAATATATAAATAGTTTTTTTGTATCAACAGCGGACGTATTGAATGTTTCTAGCTGAGCAAAAACTCCATTCCATATGATCGGATGGGTATAATTACGTTTTAAAATACTGAATCGATTTCTAAAATGAGCCTTATTTATTGTTGTTAGTCATAGATGTGCAAAATGTAATCAGATTAATGAAAAACGATTACGATTACATTTTTCATCATTGATATGACTGCATTTTGCTCATCTATGTTTTAAACACTGCGTAATCTTTAATTGCATACACATTTATGACTCCTTAGTGTTTTGAAAGGATTAAATTATGATTACAGAGCAACAACACTAAAATTACGACAAAATTTGTAATCATTAATCAGATTACATATTGCCCATCTCTGTTGTTTGTAAATTATTTTTTTATAAATAAACGTTTAGCATATTGCAATTACGAGTGTAATCTTTTGTACTAATTAACTGTAATAATAACATAATTAATTTTTTTTAATCAACAATGTTGTTAATTCAGTCTGCAAAGTTTCTTCAGCTGATTATCAAGCGTAGTAATGATTTATTTAAACTGTACATATTTTATTATCTCTTTATCGTATACAGATTTATATATTTACAAAAATGTTGTCAGCCACATAAGCTTGCTCATTATTGCTTCTAGAAATATTTCACATTTTAATATTTGCTCAGTACAACACTGTATCTAGTAGAAATATAGTATAATTAAAAGTCAATGAACGACAGCCTTCGCGTCATGAGAGGAGATTTTATTTACAATCTTTGTCATCATGCTGATCCCATGTAACTTTATAAAAGGTTTCTAGAGATATATCAAAGTTCTTGGCATCTAGACACGTCTTATACCTAATTAAGCACATTTTAAACTTTTGCAAAACTTAGTTGATGCAGTAGTAGACCGATCGACTCCCGCGCTACAGGTCTTGAGTTCTATGCCTACACGAAACAAATATCCTAACGAACACGAACAAACATCTACCTTTAGATAATTGTTGTGGAGGTGCTTGAGTTTGTGGAAATAGGTTGAGATTTGTAGACGCTATTTCGACATTGCTTAGCAAAGTTCTCAAAAAATTAATTCTGTTTGACAAATTAGTATATATTAGGAACTTGAGTGTAATATATATAAGAATATATTAGGAACTTGAGTATAGCCATAGTATTGGCAGCCCCAAGTCTATGTTGACAAAATCGGAACCAAACCCTTTGACATTCATTAAGAGATATAAACTTTTTTTTTTTACTCTGCCTCGACATAGTGACTACAGAGTACCTGATGGTAAGTACAGTGTAGTCCAAATAGGAAAGCGACTATCAAAGGATGAAAATCCATTCATAGTCGACATCGTCATGTCGGCCTACATATACCACGACTGAAGGTCTCTAGGTATATGAGCTACTGGATATACACAAGCTGATCCCGAAACGCGACAAGCCGAAACTGGTCACTATGGCGGGCTTTACCATGTACTGTGGTCGCGATCCAGACGGGCACCGACGCCCTACCACCTCGCTGCTGCTCGTTTAGCACCACCCAGGAGTCACGTGTAGGGAAACTAGGGTAAAGCCTACGGACGCGAGCAGCTTCGACTCCCAAAAACTGTAATGTTTTAGTAAAATCTAAGTAAACTTGTAGTTGCCTCTATAAGTTTTTTTTATTTATTTATTAGTTCTAAATTACAAAAATAATAGTTTAAAATATAAAGACTGCGAAGCCATTTGTCAGGGTTATGAGCAGCCAGTGAGTTCGAGCAAACAATTATACAAGAATAGATTACTTCATTAATAAAATTGATACGATTAGCTTAAGTCAATCGTATAGCGTTGTTATAATATAAAATCATGACGATCTAGTTTACAATAATATTGTTTTATTCTAGTGAAGTCTCAGCCTAAAGGTCGTAGATGAACCATAAAAGCCAGTATTTACACCATAGATATTGCTCTAACATATACATTAGATAGAAACTCTAGCTAGTGTAATAAGTGTCTAACTGAGATATTTTTTATAATATTATATGTTTTTAACAAATCACAATGTTCAAATTTTATAGCTACTGATTACAACATGTGTTCTTATATATTTTTTATAATAGCATTATCATTACGTACTAATTATCTTATATTACACATGTGAGTACAACTACGGATCGTTATGATAAGTGTCATGGGTTCAAACATTATCATTTATCAGGCAGAGCGCAGGAAACAGACGTTACGAATGGCGCCTATGAATTTATATGTACCTATTGTTTGACCCTGCAAAAATTTAAAATTTAATGGTGTAATAAAAAACAGCCCTGTATATTTTAATAAGTAAAAAAAACCTAATAATTATTTCTTTTGACATTTTTTATATTAGCTAATTTATACGTCAATATACAGACTGATTTTATAGACTAGGGAGATATTTAAGGAGGAAATTCAGCATTCGATTCTGATTCCAAATATGTAGGAATAGTGATATCTTAATATTTCCATTAAAACAAAGTAATTTAAAATCAAGATATTAAGGGGCAATTACACACATGATAGAATAAATAACAATTAATTATTAAGTAGGTATGTTGTCTCTCCTAACCCAGGATAAAGTACGAAAGGGTAACGAGTCAATTACCTGTTTACCTAAAAGTACTTAAAAGGAAATTTATCTACATGCCATTCAGTCGTGCACCACACGCGATTTCAAACTTCGTGTCCAAACTTTTTACGGATCAAGTCTCATTTATTTATCAATGTTTCTTTATGTTTTGTTAGGAAATATTATTATTTACATTTTTATTAGTCATACGAAGGTACAAATTATTGTATTCTTAAATATCTCCCTCGTCAATAAAATCATCCTGTATAATATAGAACCAATCTCAGGACTATGATTTTATGACGTTTTTAGTTACTCGAAATTCGTCATAAGCTACATTTACATTACTTATATTGAAAAGAAATATACATATTTATTAAAAAACACAAGATCAGAATTCGTCATTAACTACTCATAGACTGGTTTGGGTTTGTATGATTCTAATAAATCCTAAGATAATAATTTGGCCTAATGTATTAGAATTTAGTCACGGATTTCCTACGTTATGAATTCAACAAACACAAGTACTTGTTTAAGAATTCAACGAATTGTTGCGGTCGTTGATAAACAAAAAACTTTTATCGGCCGATGAAAACGTGGTACCCCTCAAATAATAACTCTGTTAACAAAATGTTTCTTAATGTGAATAAATGTTTTGTAATCATCTTTGCTCATAGAAAATTTAAAGTTTCCCGTTCATATATAATTAACAATGAACCATTATGTAGAAAGACAACTGCTAAAGATTAAGTATTTAATTTTACGATAAATTAACAATTTTTGAACATTACCACTATGTAATGATTAAGGGTCTTAAGCTTTTGAGGTTGATTTCTAGATCTGTATTGTTTATCTTTTGTTAGTGTTTCTTAAATTAAATACCTAAAAATACTCTGAAAAGTAAAACTGATTAAATAAGTATAACTTTGTACCAATTTGCTTTTATATTGTTTATTAATTTGAAGGGGGTTTATAATATATTTAAATATATAATATTAAACCTGAACACCATCTTGATGCTAGTAGTAGGGATTCACAGGTTCTAGCTCACTGATCACGGTGGCAACCCTAAAAAAAAAAAAAAAAAAAAAAAAAAAAAAAAAAAAAAAAAAAAAAAAAAAAAAGGT
This sequence comes from Automeris io, assembly GCA_036320925.1. NCBI lineage: Eukaryota > Metazoa > Arthropoda > Insecta > Lepidoptera > Saturniidae > Automeris > Automeris io. Next base: position 5,725,445 of record JAUDJH010000018.1, read on the forward strand.
TTTCAGGGTCGCTGAATCGAATGCAAGTATTTAAAATTGCGTAGCTTTAACCGTTTCAGAGATAGCATAACATTAACTAACCTATAATAATACAAAAGCAATGGGGTACAATTAACAATGGATCATCCGAGCAAGGGTCGTCTATTGTTCGGCTCGAACGCTATTGTTTGAATCCAGTTACGGTCGGAAGGTCTCAGGTACTTTTTCTATGTATAATAAAAAGCCGTCTACATTCCTTCATTAGTCATATTCATTTATTTTAAAACAGTAATTAAACAAATTCCATAATAACATATCATTGTACATGGTATCGATGTCAAATTGATTAATAAAGTAATTCATTGTACAGTTGTGCAACTTGTAGTACAAATACATTAAACAGTATTGACCACATACTGAAGTCCAATTGTTTTGCAATATTTTTTTATTGAAACTCCATCGGTGGCTATTTCTCTTTAAGAATGCATAGTGATATCCAGAAGGTGGTCGTCCATAGGAGTCGAAAAATTCACCAAAACCATTTTTGTCTATATGTAGTGCAACCCAATGTGATCCAGGTTTTGTATCGGGGTCCAAATTACTAATTAAATAAGTAGGAGTTTCCATGTATATCGGTAATCTATTTGCAGCATACACATTATACCGCAAACTTGGATGTATTTCGTTCAAATATTTCTGTAGTTCTATTGTATTCATATTTATTTAAAAATACAACTTTCCAACCCCAGAGATCGCAAACATGTGTGCGATTGTAATTACAGTAACTTATTATATATCGAAAGGGTGATTATTAAAAATAATACAAAGTAAGTTCATTTTAATTAATTTATTCAAAAATGTACACACAAAGAGATACATACAAATATTACAAAGTTAATATTTTTACAATATATATATATTCAACTATTATAATCGACGGATACATTGCGGTTTTTATCTATCTCAATAACATTATCAAATTCGGCGTAAACAATACAGTTAATAGTTTGTACAAGCGTTGACTCAAATCGAACTTCTAATCTTACAGTGCCATGTCTTATAAGATTCCAATGACCTGAAGAGTTGGCTGATAAATCCGGAGTTAAATCAAAAGCTAACAAACAGTAACCGTTCGAATATTGTTCTCTCGAAATTCCATTCCCTTCATTTAAAAAATGTATACCCGTACCCGAAAATAATGTATGATAAGCCGTGGTGAAAATATGGTTTTCAAACGAAGGTTGTAAAGCTTTCGAAGGTATTTGTTGACCATCAATATATAAACAAAATGTGTTAATGTTGTAATTTTCGAAATTAAATGGATTTTTAGTGAGATTACCGTTAAATGCCCCGTTATCAACAAACCCAATAATACATCTTTTTGGGACTTGCCCCAAAAAAATGTTGTCAAGTGTTTTGCCTTGAATCCCAGATGGTATAGTTAAAACTTTCACTTCAGCTCGAGTGACGGGATATTTTGCTGTAGAAAAAGCCAATGCTTTTTGATGTGCAAGTAAAACAGTTGGATTGATTCGTGCTTTACGAACGATAAGTGTTGCATCTGTAATGCATACTTTAAACTTTGAATCACTTGAAGGGGCCATTAAGTTAAATGTTTCTCTAGAGCGAACTAATTTAACTGACATTTCTACACCATTGATCAAGAACTTTTCTTGGTTAAATATATCGCCATGTAAGTGTCCAATCATTTCAATTTCTTGACTTTCAGAAGCTAATTTTTGTCTTTTAACAAATCCTCCATTTTCCTCGCCGGTTTCATTCATTTTGTTGGCTGTATCTTCATACCAAAGGCCACACGTAAGATGAGATTCTTTAGCTGGTTTAGCATAATTCAACAAAGTTTCCATGTAGGCACGATACGCATATGTATTATTTGGAGGTGATATAAGTTTTTGATTTAAATAGACATCAAGTTGACTGAAGATTGAATGCAACCAATTATTAACCGGAGCCACTACCGTTGAGGCAGCTACCTTAGAGGAATCTTGATGCAATATCCTGGCTTTTATATGAATCAAAGTATGAGACAGATCTATATAATCTTCATATCTTCTTACCGTTTTGACGAAAGCATTCCAAAATTTGTTAGTTATGACTCAAACATTTCTAACAGTTTCATGTTACAACTTGTTTCATTGTCTGATAACAGAAAAAAGTTCCAAAGTATTACAAAAATTTCTAAACAATGAGTCAAAATATTTTTAACAATAGTTTAATAGAAAGATGACTAACAAAGACACCTTACAAAATGTTATAAACCTATTCATATCTTTTGTTCATATCGAAGCCGGAATTCATTATCCCAAACCTTTTGTGCATTGGACCCATGAGTCATGGTGTAGGAGCGATATTTTCTATATATATAGGGTTGGAACTGTTTAAGTTACATTGTGAAACTGTCATTTCTATAGTGAACATTTAGTTTGTTATATTTCGTGTATTTCTAAGTGAAGTGAAATACAAGTATAAATTTAATTTACAAAGTATTAGTGACATAGATTCATACAACAATGAATGTAAGTAATTTTGTTATTACTTTATACCACACTTATATACACTAAAAAACCATCGCTACACTACGAACATCCATCAATTCAGATTTAAATTTATAAAATATTTTTACAGAACTCACTGGAAATTATTGATGAAGAAAATACTTTTAAAAATTACTACTATCCTCTATCGGATGAAGGTAGTCAGGATTTATTTAGTAATGTACAATCAAAACTAAAGAAAAAGAGGGAGCAAAATATTATTACCAAGAATTTAGATGAATTCTTTGAAGGTCCTATAATAAAACGAAAAAAACTTTCATCCACTGTATCTCGAATCGATGAAGAAGGTAATACCGTCTGTTTATCAACAAACGTTGATGATGGTTCCAGCTCAAGTAAACTTATTAAAATAGAAATATATGACATGAAAAAGATTGCAAAAATAGCCTCCACAGAACATTGGAAGCACGCAGATTTTAGAGTTAAATATTACACAAATGATAAACACAAAAATTCTGCAAACGTTAGAAACATTGTTTACGAAATAACTAAAGAAATTTCTAAGACTGAAAATTGTAAAAAATCTCACTTTAGTAATAAGTAATAAACGCATTCCATTCAATTAATATTCGTGTATATATTATTTACTTATAGTTTCTGAATATAATAATCATGTGTATTTTATAGCTAGAATATAAAAAAACTATTTTTGTAAATACAAATTTTTATTAGTACTTTCTTTAAATAAGTTCGTGTCATATATTTCCATTTTATTGAAACATAATCTAAAATTATATCTGTACCTTTCTTCAACGCAAATCTAATATGGAATGTATAATTTGTGGGGAATAGTTCCAGAGAGTGGATTGAAAGACTCCACATATGATGAAGAATTGTACAATATTTGTGCAGTAGTTGAGGAAAACATAGCGTGAGTATGCCTTCTTAAATTATCTCAAAATTTACAGAATTATTTTGTTCTTCTTCTATAAATATGTTTCTTCTTTGTTTTAGACAATCAAAACAATCATATCAAATCGGGATGGGGTCTAAGAAACTTTGTTGTACGAAGGATGATGACAATAATAAGAAAAAGACTAGATATGAAGATAGGCCATCAACTTCATTATCATCGATCGGGATATCAGCAGACCTCGATGTCGACAAGGTGCAATGTAACACGTGCAAAATTTTGATAACTAGAAAATACTTTACCAATCATTTGAAAAGCAAAATTCATAATAATAATGTTTTAACTTCTCACACATCTCTTAAAAATGTATCAATTGCTGAAACAGCCTTTGGAAATAGAATAATTACATATAAAATTAAAAATAAATCTGATTTATCATCTATGTTAGATTTTGAAACGCCGGAATTGTTTTTAAGTTCTATAAAAGATGATGTGCTATTTTTGATTGAAGAATCTATGCAGAAACATACTGCTTTTAAAGTAAATTTTATACTACACGCAGATTTTATACAACAAACTAAAGATATTCTAAATTCATTTGATTTTCAAACATGTAATTATATAATTTTTCGAGGTGATGACTTAAATATTTTCTTTTCTTCATTATGTGATGCTATAACAAATAAAATAAGTGCTTTTGAACAAAAAGACAGTGGGTGGAGTCTTAAACAAATTAATTGCTTAGACATGAATATTAATAAATTTAATCCGCTACGTGGTACGTCATATATTGATTTACCTAAAGATATTAGTAATAAAAAAGCTGTGATAAACGTAAAAAACTCTGACAATTTATGTTTTCAATGGGCATTACTTTCGGCATTATATCCAGTGAGTAAGAACGCAAATCGAGTATCGTCCTATAGCATGCATGTAAATAAACTAAAATTTAATGGTGTATCTTTTCCCGTTAAATTAAATGATATATCAAAAGTTGAAAAATTAAATAATATTAGTATCAGTGTATTCGGTTTAGAATTTAATAAAGAAATGAAAAGGCATAGTGTAGTGGGTCCACTATATTTAACAAAATGTCGTAGAAATAGTCACATTAATTTATTACTCATAAATAGAGAAAGGACTTACCACTATTGTTATATTAAAAACTTATCAAGATTGGTCAGTAAACAAATTTCAAATCAAAATCATGCGGTTTATATATGCGATGGATGTTTATTGCATTTCCCCACAAAGGAAAGGTTGAATAACCATCAACAATATGATTGTTCACATATTACTGTAGAACTACCAAATATAGATAAAAGATATAAAAATTGGTTTGGACAACTAGTGTCAAATACTCAATTAAAATTTGAAAATTTTCATAAAAAGTTAAAGATACCCTTCGTTATATATGCAGATTTTGAAGCCTTTTTAAATCCAATAAAAACGTGTTCTAACGATCCAAATAAACCGTATACTAAAAATGTTCACAAACATGAAGTTTATAGTTTTGGATATTATATTAAATGTTCATATGATAATAGTTTGTCAAAATATGTAACGTATAGCGGTCCAGATTGTGTACAGATATTTATGAATCGTTTATATGATGATTTAAAAATAATAAGTAAGAAAAATAGTTTTCAAAAATGCCCCAAACCATTGACTGCAGAAAATGAAAAGGAAATTGCGAATTCTAAACTCTGTTGTATATGTGAAATAGAATTTTCTGATGATAAAAAGATTTCATATTTTGATTGGTATACAGGTAATTTTAGAGGTGTTGCACACGATGTTTGTATAAGCAAATTTAGGATACCACGTCATGTTCCAGTATTCCTACATAATCTCAGCCACTATGATGCACATTTCATTGTTCATGCATTAAACTTTGTAGAGGGTGATGTGGATGTCATTCCCCAAAACAAAGAAAGATACATATCTTTTTCTAAAACATTAATAATAAATAGCCAAATTTTGAATTTAAGATTTCTTGATTCCCTAAAATTTTTACCATGTAGTCTTGAGCAATTAGCTAAAAATCTCAACGATGAACAATTTATTACTTTAAAAAATAGTTTTCCAAGAAATGAAGATTTCAGGTATGTTAGGAGAAAAGGTATTTATCCTTATGAATTTATGACATCATACGACTGTTTAAAATTAACATCTATTCCCACTAAAAATCAATTTTACAGTTCATTAACTGATTCAAATGTATCTAATGATGATTATAATCATGCACAGAATGTTTGGCAACATTTTGGTTGTCAAAATATGCTGGATTACTCTAACTTATATCTGAAAACAGATGTTATATTGTTAACTGATGTATTCGAAAACTTTAGAAATATTTGTATAACAACTTATGGATTAGATCCTGCTCATTATTATACAGCACCGGGCTTGAGCTGGGATGCTATGTTAAAATATACAAAAATAGAGTTAGAATTATTAACAGACTTTGATAAAATTGCTTTCATCAAGGCAGGTATTAGAGGGGGAGTATCACAATGCAGCAATCGTTATGCTAAAGCTAATAATAAATTTTTAGATAATTATGATGAAAATAAACCTACATCATATCTTGCTTATTTCGATGCAAATAACCTTTACGGTTGGGCTATGTCTCAATATTTACCTGAAGGAGGATTTGAATGGGTCAGTCCAAATACAAGTTTTGATATACCCGACACGTCTGAATTCGGTTTTATTTTAGAAGTAGATTTAGAGTACCCAGTTGAACTTCACGATTTACACTCTGATTTTCCACTTTGCCCTGAGAAAATATGTATAAGTAGTGATTCTAAAGAAACCAAATTAATACCAAATCTTTATAATAAGATCAGATATAAAATTCATTATAGAAATCTTAAACAGTGTCTGAATATGGGAATGAAAATAACAAAAGTTCATAGAATACTAAAATTTAGACAGAGCTCATGGCTGCAAAAATACATTGATTTAAATACAAAACGTAGAATAGAGGCAGTCTCGGATTTTGAAAAGGATTTTTATAAATTAATGAATAATTCCGTGTTTGGGAAAACTATGGAAAACATTGAAAAAAGGGTTAATGTGAAATTGTTAACGCATTGGGAAAATAACGGTAAAACTCTAGGTGTACAAGATTTGATTGCAAAACCGGAATTTCACAGTTTATCGATTTTTGCAGAAAACTTAGTTGCAGTACAATTGCGAAAAACAAAGTTGGTTCATAATAAACCCATTTATTTAGGATTTTGTATATTGGATATTTCAAAAACTCTTATGTATGACTTTCACTACAACTACATGATGAGGAAGTTTGATAATAAATTAAAATTATTGTATACTGACACAGATAGTTTAATATATCAGATTTTTACAGACAACTTTTACAATGATATTAAAACCGACCTCGTTTATCGATTTGATACATCCGATTATCCATCAGAAAATACATATGGTTATCCAAAAATCAATAAAAAGAAACTAGGATTTTTCAAAGATGAAAATAATGGAAAAATTTTAAAAGAGTTTGTAGGTCTAAGATCTAAAATGTATGCATTTGACGTCGAAAATAAATTGACAGCAAAAGCAAAGGGTGTTAATAAATGTGTTACAAAAAAAATGACCATGGAAAATTATAAGACTTGTCTCTTCACTAAAAATATTCAATTTTGCAACATGTACAGATTCAAATCAATTAAACACACAATTTTCACCCAGCAAATAAACAAAAGATGTTTGTCTTATAACGACACAAAGCGTTATATTCTACCCAATAATATGGATACACTGGCGTGGGGTCATTACAAATTAAAATAGATTATAGAAAAATCTGTATGTAAATATTTCTTTGTTAATATATATTTCTATTCAATGTTCTAATTAAGTACCTTAATGTTAACTAAAATATGTATGTATTTCGATTAGTTTATGAATATAATATTTGTAAATATGTTGCTGTACACTGCTGTATTTGTATACTAGTCTTAAGATGTATCTTTTATTCAATTATTATTGTCAATAAATAGTTAATATTTGTAAATACTTTTTCTTATGTTTATTTTTTAATATGCATGTAGTAAGTGAATATATAAACCAACAATTGAACGAAATGTTTTATTTCTCTCTGTAACTCTCAAGCATTTACACACGTGCAACGTGATGTTTCACTTTATTCATCCATTTACTGCAATAGTTGCAGGTCCAAGTGGCTGTGGAAAATCAAATTTTGTTACAAACTTCATTAAATATATTAATGACATATGTAGTAGGGAGTTTACACAAATTACTTGGTGCTTTGATGAAATGCAACCTTTATATAACTTGCCAAATGTAAATTATCATCAAGGTATACCAGATCTTAATATGTTTGATGGGAAGAATGCAAACCTTGTAATAATTGATGATCTTATGAGAGAGTCTGATGGTCGCATTGTTGATATTTTTACCAAAGGAAGCCACCATAGAAACTTAAGTGTATTTTACATCACACAAAATTTATTTCACCAAGGTAAAGGACAAAGAGACATTTCTTTAAATTCAAATTATATTGTTTATTTTAAAAATCCCCGAGATAAAACTCAAATACGATACTTAGCACGCCAAGTATCTCCAGAAAATCCAAAATTTCTTGAAGATGCCTATCGTAATGCAACTATGGAAGCACATGGGTATTTAATGATAGATCTTAAACAAAACACTGATGAAATGTGTCGAATTAAAACAAAAATATTTCCTCCAGATGTACATTGCGTTGTTTATGTCCCCACCAAAGGCTTTAAATATAGCAAGAATCAACAAATTCCTGTCATTTACACATAATGCCGCGAAGTCTAAACACGCATAAAGACTTACTGAGAGCACTACATAAGCTTAAACCTAAATATAAGAAAGCTCTTTTACAATCGTGTGACGAAAAGGAAATTAACTGTATTTGTGAATGTATACATAACGTCCTCCAAGGTAAAGTGGAACTACCAGAAAAAGAGAAAAAAAAACTTAAACGATATAAATCTATACTGCGGAAATTGTTACATAAAAGTTCTAATAAAATAAGAAAAAATATTATTATTCAAAAAGGTGGTGCATTTCTACCAATAATATTGGGTTCAATTTTGAGTGGCTTAGTTAATTATTTTATGTAATAAAAATGGAGCAAGCTAAGAAAATGTTGCTCATTGAACCAAGTTTGATGGACAAACTAAAATACAACCAAGTTCCTGATAGACCCACTTCTAGATTAGATGCTGAGATGAAAAATATTTTGAATAGTAATATGGATGATAGGAAAAAATGTATTCTATATCTACAAATTTTACAAAGATATTTACACTTTACTGGAGAAGACCGTCAACCTCATGAAATACCAATAATAACTAAAAGTATTGATACTACCACTCCAGAAGTAAAAGTAAATACATCTAATAAAAGTAATTATACCGACGACAAGAGTTTAGTTACAGCTCTGCCACCAAACACTGAAGATAAAAATCAGGAGAGTACTATATCTTATGAAAAACTTCCTTACACGAAAGATCAAATTCTTAGTTTAATACCAAAAACCTATGTAAAGAAAGGTGGGTCTTTATTGGAATTGCTAACTCTAAGTACAAATAAAATTCATTGGAATGATGATGGTACAGTCATTATAGATAACGAAAAAATTCTTGGAAGTAATATAGTAGATTTGTTAAATGATGCAATTAGACCGTTAAAAAAAAGTGATCCAATAGGTTGGGAAAAGTTTGCAACAGCATTGAAGGATATTAAAGTACCGTTGACTTACGTTGGGAATCCAGCTAGAAGTGAATACATACACCGGCTTCAATTAAAGGATATTGACCAAGTATCTACAGATGAAGAGTTTAATGATAAAAAAAACAATCTAGAAAAGATAAAAAAACCTATAAGAAAAAAAAATAGTTGGGAAAAATGGACCCCATACTAGAGATAACTAAGATTTATTATGATCCATCACATCCTGCTGGTTACAGTAGTATTGAAAAATTGTCGAAAGCTATGAAAGGTAAAATGACTAAGGAAGACGTTAAAAAGTGGCTACGGTTACAAGAAACATACACGTTGCATAAACCAGTACATAGGAAATTTCCTCGAAACAAATATATTTTGTCCAACCTAAATGAACTTTGGCAGGTAGACTTAAGTGATATGAGATCTTATTCTACACATAATGACGGATTTAATTATATACTTTGTGTTATTGATGTGTTTACTAAATATGCTTATGCTAGACCTATGAAAAATAAAAATTCTGAAACAGTTAAATCATGTTTTGATAGTATTTTTAGTGAAGCTAATACCACACCAACACATATACAATCTGATAAAGGAAGTGAATTCCTTTCAAAAGATGTAAAGGGTTATTTAAAGAGTAAAAATATAAATTATTATACAACAAATAACCCTGATATTAAAGCCAGCATTGTAGAAAGATTCCAAAGGACACTAAAAATGAGAATGTGGCGTTATTTCACTCACAAAAATACCCATAGGTATATAGATATCCTACAGAACTTAATATACGCATATAACCATAGCTATCATTCTAGTATTAAGATGTGTCCTTGCGATGTAAATTTTGATAATATAATGACTGTTTGGAATAATTTGTATGACAGAGAAAAAGTTAGTCAACCTACAAATATTCCACTTCCAAAATTTCATATTGGTGACTATGTAAGAATCACCAAACACAAACATATCTTTCAAAAGGGATATGAATCCAATTGGAGTGATGAAATTTTTATTATATCTTCTATAATAGATAGATCACCGTGGGTAGTATACACATTAAAAGATTTACAAAATGAACCAATAACAGGAACTTTTTATGAGAAAGAGTTACAAAAAATATCTTATGATCCTACTTCAAGTTATAAAATAGATAAAATTATCGGTTCCCGCTATTCCGGTAACAGAAAGCAAGTGTTGGTCAAGTGGAAAGGTTATCCGGATAAATTTAATAGTTGGATATTGGCTTCTAGTTTAAAGAAAATATGATGAAGGAAAGTTTTTATTTAACTTTGTTGAGTAATAGCTCCATGGAATACTTCCCAGAAAATACGACAACCCAGTTTTCAACCAAATTACCGAAACCTATTATACTTGAAGGTAGATGGTCTGTTGGTGTCGTTGAATTTCAATATCCATGCACGATGTTTACAGTTCAGGAACATGAAAATATTGTTTATATAACAAAATGGGCTGTAATGCCCCATGAGGATAAACCTTCACTAATATACTACAAACATTATATACCAGCCACCAACTATGATGATATTAATCAAATTTTAACAGCATTAAACAGCATTGATGATAAAGTTATATTTCGATATGATGAAATTTCAAAGTTTGTATCTGTAACTGTAACGGATGAATCAATAAGATCAGTTACGTTAGCACCTAGCTTAAGTCTTCAACTAGGATTTGAACCAACTAGAAACTTAGCACACAGGGGTGGTTTTGGAAAATGTTCAGCGAATTTACATCTAGGGCTACCATCCCAGTTATTTGTTTATAGTGATATTATTGAACCGCAAATTGTTGGGGATGTGATGACACAATTATTAAGAATAATACCACTAGACCCTTCAAAATACATATATGGAGCTAATAAAATGCATGTTTTCTCACCACCTCACTACATACCTGTTATGCGCAGGGAGTTTGATACGATTGAAATAAATATAAGATCAGGCACAGGACAAAAAATACCATTCCAGTTTGGGACATTGTGCATTAAACTCCACTTTATGAAACTATAATGTATTCCAAAGAATATAATGAAATTTGTCCTTATGAGCACTATTATTCACATCAAGCTGGTCACGGTATTGGTGTGATTTATCGAGGAGCACCGTATCAGCGTGGACATGGAATTGGTAGTTTTTTAGGAGGCTTATTTAGATCTGTTTTACCATTGCTCTCTAGTGGTGCTAAAGTAGTGGGTAAAGAGGCTTTAAATACCGGTGTGGGTCTATTATCGGATATGGTTAATGCACGCCCCCTGGAAGATTCAATAAGAACTAGATTGAAAGAGGCCAGCTCAAATTTACACAAAAAAGCTCAAGATAAAATTAATCGAATTAACATGTCCGGTTCAGGATATATAACAAAGAGGAACCGTTTGAATTCTCTCATTTCAGCACCGAATGTCAAGGTGAAAGGTATAAAAAAATCAAAGTCAAGTCATACTAAAATCAAAGACATATTTTCATAAAATGTCATTTCTACATAACAAATCATGTGAGTGCATTAAATCAGAGTTAGATTTATTTGCATTACCCTCAACACAAACTAGTATAGAAAATGGAATATGGATACATTATAAACCTATATCATCTCTAGCTGATGATGGACCCCTCGAATTTCAAGTACCAGGAACTGGTGAAGATTATATAGATCTGTCTCATACTTTGATTCATATAAAAGCCAGGATATTGCATCAAGATTCCTCTAAGGTAGCTGCCTCAACGGTAGTGGCTCCGGTTAATAATTGGTTGCATTCAATCTTCAGTCAACTTGATGTCTATTTAAATCAAAAACTTATATCACCTCCAAATAATACATATGCGTATCGTGCCTACATGGAAACTTTGTTGAATTATGCTAAACCAGCTAAAGAATCTCATCTTACGTGTGGCCTTTGGTATGAAGATACAGCCAACAAAATGAATGAAACCGGCGAGGAAAATGGAGGATTTGTTAAAAGACAAAAATTAGCTTCTGAAAGTCAAGAAATTGAAATGATTGGACACTTACATGGCGATATATTTAACCAAGAAAAGTTCTTGATCAATGGTGTAGAAATGTCAGTTAAATTAGTTCGCTCTAGAGAAACATTTAACTTAATGGCCCCTTCAAGTGATTCAAAGTTTAAAGTATGCATTACAGATGCAACACTTATCGTTCGTAAAGCACGAATCAATCCAACTGTTTTACTTGCACATCAAAAAGCATTGGCTTTTTCTACAGCAAAATATCCCGTCACTCGAGCTGAAGTGAAAGTTTTAACTATACCATCTGGGATTCAAGGCAAAACACTTGACAACATTTTTTTGGGGCAAGTCCCAAAAAGATGTATTATTGGGTTTGTTGATAACGGGGCATTTAACGGTAATCTCACTAAAAATCCATTTAATTTCGAAAATTACAACATTAACACATTTTGTTTATATATTGATGGTCAACAAATACCTTCGAAAGCTTTACAACCTTCGTTTGAAAACCATATTTTCACCACGGCTTATCATACATTATTTTCGGGTACGGGTATACATTTTTTAAATGAAGGGAATGGAATTTCGAGAGAACAATATTCGAACGGTTACTGTTTGTTAGCTTTTGATTTAACTCCGGATTTATCAGCCAACTCTTCAGGTCATTGGAATCTTATAAGACATGGCACTGTAAGATTAGAAGTTCGATTTGAGTCAACGCTTGTACAAACTATTAACTGTATTGTTTACGCCGAATTTGATAATGTTATTGAGATAGATAAAAACCGCAATGTATCCGTCGATTATAATAGTTGAATATATATATATTGTAAAAATATTAACTTTGTAATATTTGTATGTATCTCTTTGTGTGTACATTTTTGAATAAATTAATTAAAATGAACTTACTTTGTATTATTTTTAATAATCACCCTTTCGATATATAATAAGTTACTGTAATTACAATCGCACACATGTTTGCGATCTCTGGGGTTGGAAAGTTGTATTTTTAAATAAATATGAATACAATAGAACTACAGAAATATTTGAACGAAATACATCCAAGTTTGCGGTATAATGTGTATGCTGCAAATAGATTACCGATATACATGGAAACTCCTACTTATTTAATTAGTAATTTGGACCCCGATACAAAACCTGGATCACATTGGGTTGCACTACATATAGACAAAAATGGTTTTGGTGAATTTTTCGACTCCTATGGACGACCACCTTCTGGATATCACTATGCATTCTTAAAGAGAAATAGCCACCGATGGAGTTTCAATAAAAAAATATTGCAAAACAATTGGACTTCAGTATGTGGTCAATACTGTTTAATGTATTTGTACTACAAGTTGCACAACTGTACAATGAATTACTTTATTAATCAATTTGACATCGATACCATGTACAATGATATGTTATTATGGAATTTGTTTAATTACTGTTTTAAAATAAATGAATATGACTAATGAAGGAATGTAGACGGCTTTTTATTATACATAGAAAAAGTACCTGAGACCTTCCGACCGTAACTGGATTCAAACAATAGCGTTCGAGCCGAACAATAGACGACCCTTGCTCGGATGATCCATTGTTAATTGTACCCCATTGCTTTTGTATTATTATAGGTTAGTTAATGTTATGCTATCTCTGAAACGGTTAAAGCTACGCAATTTTAAATACTTGCATTCGATTCAGCGACCCTGAAAACCTTTTTTTTTTTTTTTTTTTTTTTTTTTTTTTTTTTTTTTTTTTTTTTTTAGGGTTGCCACCGTGATCAGTGAGCTAGAACCTGTGAATCCCTACTACTGATGCTCCTTTATATAAAGTACAGAAATACTTATACTTAACCTACACTTTGGCTTCCCCGGATACATATCCTATGTCTATCGAAACAGTTTAGCGTATTACATAAGTTGATACGCATTTTGATATTGGTAATATTTCGTAATTCAACAACAAATACAAAAAATTGGCAAAAATACATAAGAAAAACCTAATAGGCATTATAAGCAATTGGTTTTTGTCATTAAAAAATTGCATAAAATCAATAAAATTGTAATTGCACTTTGTAATATATTTCAAACACGGCATTAGAATTCGCAGCGCGTCATCCCACCCATCGGCTTCTCGAGGGTAGTCAATCAGGTTTGTTAATCTATACTAATATTATAAAGCTGAAGAGTTTGTTTGTTTGTTTGAACGCGCTAATCTCAGGAACTACTGGTTCGAATTGAAAAATTCGTGTTGAATAGACTATTTATCGAGGAAGGCTTTAGGTTATATAACATCACGATGCAACTATTAGGAGCGAAGAAATAATGGAAAATATGAAAAAACGGGGAAAATTATTCATCCCTGAAGGCTTCCATTGCGTGTGCTGCGAAAACGGTTCAAGATACCAAAAATATATGTATGAAAGAATTATTTCTCTTGAAATGATCTAAAAAAATGTCCCCGACAGTATATGTCTATCTTTTAAGATGAACTCACTAGAACCGTTTTTATGGTAATCAAATTTAAATCGAAATTAATACATTTTTTGTTAAGAGTTGTATCAACGTAATAATATTAACCTTTATCCAAATAAAATAGTTGTTGATTAAGAGTATTTAATTGTGAACAAAATTGTCTTTGACGTCACTTAATTTCAATGAACATCTTAGAAGATATTACAATTTTTAAAATAAATAACTAACTAAAATGCCCAAAATAACTATTCCACGCGGACGAAGTCGCGCGGACACAGCTAGTGGTAAAATATAAGTTAAAACTTTTATATTATTTAAAAGACCCTACTTTCAAAACTGGTTATATTTAAAAAGAATTATAATACTTATAGCAGTAAAGTTGAGTGCAATAAAATATAAATAGATTCAGTAATCCGATCGTCATCATTTCTTTCAACAAATATAAAGAATATATAATAATAGTTCGACATTAAACGTCATCAAATTTGTAGTACAATTCTCATTAGTATGAAACCTAATATTATACTGATATAAAGTTCATGACACGGATCATATACCGAGCGCGATAGCTTGATTTTTAAATATTAATTATGCATATTGTTTGTTACATTACTTTCACACTTTTAGTTATGTTTATATTTGCATTATATTTTAAACGAGCTACATTACAGCTCACGATACGAATCATTATTTTTAACACATAATTGAAATTTTACCGGACATTTATTAATTTACCGGACAGGGATTATTTGAGTTATAAAACAAAACTAAAAACTATTTAAATATAGTAATTTAAATACTTTCAATAAATATAATTTAATGTTTTTTTACATTTTTAACATTATACTTTTATGGCAAACACACACACATTAAAATACAATGTAAATATTTTTCATACAATTCGCACGTTAATCATTGAGGTGTGACTTTGACCTTTGTCGTTTACCCTCCATACATATCATTACCGATCAGTAATTGCAAATTGACCCACTTTTTTTCATTGATAAAACTCAATTGATTCAGATCTACAGAATAGATGGATTACAGTTAGTCATAACGATAAACAACGCCATAAGTTCAATTTTTACATGATGATGATCAATATGTTTATTGTATTACATTAAATAATATTATTGCAAATTATATTGATGCTAACAAAATATAATTTCTAATTAGTGATCTAGAAATATTTTCGTTCGGTTGGTTCCTTTCTAAAGTTTCATTTATTTTGAATTAGCAGATTTATCCGGCTTTACACTAGATTAATTTATCTATTTATAATGAGCTATTACCAAATAACGAAATAGTTCTTTGCATATGCAGAATAGCAAAATTAAATGCTTGGTCTATCCCATAAGAGAAATATGAAGATAAATACAAAGGTATATAAAATCCTACGATAAAATCCTATCTGTCAGTAGAACAATAACATTTACGACAGCCTAATTATTATTATTACATCAACTTTAAAATTAAGTAAATAATAGACTTGTTTGTTGAGAAATGCGTTGATATGTTATAAAATAAAAAGGGGCATGGGGTCAGCGAAATGATAACCATAATAAGGGTCTGCAAATTCTTTAACAATCTCTGCCTTGCAGAATAATCAGACCTAGTTTAAAAACAATTATTGTTGCTCGAGTGTAAATTAGTTTTACATTAATTTAACAAGAAATAAATCTGTCATACGTATGTCTAAGTCTCAGGGTGGTGGGTGGAGATCTGTCGCTGCCGGCGCTCGTAGGAGCGATGGTCGGCAGCGACAGGGCATGGCGGGCGGTCCTCGCATTTAGTGAGGACACACTGAAGGTGAAAAAGGCGGCGGAGCGTGACCGGGAGTTAATAGCCAACCCCGAGAACCCAATCCGCCGCCCACGCAGAACAGGACGCCGGAGGAGGGCCTACACCCGTGGCTTTCTTCCCTAAAACCGGATATGACGCCTTGCCCATTTATACCACTCCTCCCGTGCTTTTTGCAATAGGGAGAGGCCTACCTTAAGACCAAACGTCGCCGGGTGCCGGGGAAGTGGCCAATGCTGTGCCCTTGGCCTCGGCAGACGAGTAGGAGGAACCCCCTGGCGGTTTTAATCGGTGCAAGTCCGACACAACGGCGGCCCTCCCCGCCCCCTGAGGTCCGTTAGGGATTTCCCCGGATTACCAAAAAAAATGGTATAACTAAGCCTGATTAATGTGACAGTTGGCGCTAAAATATACGCGTATTCAAACGCAACGCTTACGTTGTGTCAAAACTTCAAAGTATAATACAATCAGTAAACATTTTTTGGGAGTTTTAAGACTGAACTACGAACACTTATATGTATGTGTATGTATATGTATTATTTAAGAGGATTGCTTCACTTACAGGGATTTTTGTTACTACTGCTGCTAAGTTTCGGAGTGGCACTTGCCGCTAGAAAATGCTGCCCAGGAGGAGAAATAATACTGCCGCGAGGCTTTTGCGGCGATCAACATCAGAGGGTCGACTTAAACTGCACAAACGGTCGGATGCTGCTAAAAGACGTCGTTCTCAATGGTGACAAAGTTTCAACTTTAGATGCGCCAGGTTTTGTTTTTGCTGAAGATCCGAAACAGTAAGTACTAAAAAATATTAACAATACAAATAGCTTTACATTCTGAATAATATCATCGCATGTGGTGCCAGTTGAGGTTAAAGATTAAAACCCCTTTGTTAGATGATCGATTAAAGCGCTTTGTATATGAAACATCGCTGTTTGCCACACATTTTAATGACAATTACTTTTAATCACGACCAGCATATAACTTAATTCATATGTCATTATATAACAATATATAATAATGCATCTCTTTTTCAGCTACTGTATCGGCGAAATGTACAAAAATAATTCAGTACATGAACTTGGCAAGATACCTGTTGCGGTAGTATGTTTTGAAAAAATGGCCAAATCTCAAACCAACGACATCGAGACGAGCGGCATTCTTACTCTAGTTTCAGTCTTCTTTTTAGGAGCAACGTTTGCCGTATACATATATTTACCGCAATTAAGGTACGCATAAGGGCTCTTCCATTTAATATCATAAATTTTCGTATAAATGATACCATTTTTAACCTAAACAAAAGAATTGCTATGGATAAAGATTGCTATGGAAGGATAAGCAAATAGCAGTGTTTTTCATTTATATTTTTCTTATAATAAAGCCAACATGTTCTTAAGCACTACAGTCTCTTCAAAAAGAGAAAAAAAATAGGGCAGTGCTATACAATGCCGTGCCATATAGTTTCACTACTGCTTACAGCAATCTTGCCCTTAATTCAAAACTCAATGAAAGACAAAAGCTATAGAACTCTTGGCCTTTATTTATTTTATTACATTTACAGAGACCTTCAGGGTATGTGCTATATTTGCATGTGTATCAGCATGGCTTTAGGATTTCTGTCTTTGGGTACACTACAATTAAGCACAGGATTCAGAGGCGAAGCGTGTACTGTAACAGGTAACTATGCTACTAAGCAATAAAACAACGTATTTGTTTTGTAAGTCTGATAAGAAAAATGTATAACTTTTATTGCGTTTAAGGATTCATGATCTACACTTGGATGATGGCGACTTTTTTCTGGATGAATGTTATTTGCGTTAATATGTACCGGACAGTCTTGTAAGTATAATAGAATTTTCATTTAAAAATATTTGTTCTATGAGTGTTCTTTGATTTCGCTTTTTTTTCTACTTATAATCTATATGTCTGCTCCCACCGAAAGAGATATAGAGTGACGATATATAATCATTTATTATTATAATCTATATGGCAGTTTGATATCTAAAATATACATATAATTTATATAACGTCTTGCGATCTGTATATTTGTGTAAACAATTAGAATTTTTTAATCGATACTTATTAAAGGATTAAACTGAATATCGTCTATTTTGCATTTTAGAGACGCTACATATTTAAAGAAGACTGAGAGAAAACAGTATTTCTGGTACAGCTGTTACGCGTGGGGTGCCACAGTAATTTTTCTTATTGTATGTCTGGTTGCTAATTTCGCTGAAGGAGATCACTGGAAGCCCGGTATTGGTAAAGCAAGTTGTTGGTTTTATGGTAAGTTAGCAATAACATACGTATTAATTACCATGAGGCTATCAAAATTAGGGTGGCCAAAGTGAATATTTTATTCTCGAACAATTTACTGCAAAAAATGCTCTTAATAATATACCTGGTTGATATAACATTTCTTTTTCATATAATAAGTTTTGTTATTTCTATTGTTTCACTAGGGCTTCACTAGCGTTCACGCACCTTTCACCACGCATTCAGCGTTACGCACTGCGTCCAATCCTAATGGGTCTCAATATAGATATAGTAAAACCATGCAATTCGAAAACAACAGACGAAAAATTAAATAAATAAATGTTAGGTGTACAAATAAGTTTCCGCCGTTTTGAGAGAGGTAGGGCACGAGGCTTACGTTAGCATTCGCAGATGATAACCGGCTTGAAAAATTAGGTTGCTCGTTTAAGAACAACATAACCCTATCATAATATTAACTTCGTATTAGCGTCATTTGCGGGAACTTTTAATTTACTTCTTTAACTTAAAAAATCTGCGGCTGAGGCGCATGGACTGCTCGTAGAGACTGCCTTGAGTGAGTGAACACGTTGTGAGTGGTTTCAAAAGTTTAAAAACGGTAATTTTTGACGTAGAAGACAAAGATCGCAGTGGAAGGCCATAAATTTACGAGGATGCGAAATTGTAGGATTCCGCCTGAAACACAAAAGAACCTTGCACTTACTTTACACGTCACTCATCAAACAGTCTCACATCGTTTCAAATCGTCAGAAATGATTCATAAACATGGTAATTGGGTTCCATACGAATTAAAGCCGAGAGGTGTTAAATGCAGATTATGCATGAGTAAAAAAATATTTTTTTCCATCGAATCGACAGTGATGATGAAAACTGAATTCATTATGATTATCCAAAAAGAAGAAAATCATGGGGACTGTTTTGCCATGCGTCTACATCAACAGCAAAACCGAATATTCATGGATAAAAAAACTCATGTATTGGGTGGGATCAGCTGGGTGTGGTGTATTACGAGTTGCTTAATCCAAGCGAAACAATCACTGAGACTCTCTACCGAACACAATTGGTGAGTTCGAGCCGAACTCTGAAGGAAAAACGCCCTCAATACTACTCCAGACACGACAAAATTATTCTTCTACATGATAATGCTCGTTCGCATGTAACGGTTCCGGTGAAACATTATTTGAAAACACTTGATTAGCAAATGCTACCACACCCACCGTATTCACCAGACATTGCGCCGTCCGACTATTATCTGTTCTGGTCAATGGCACATGCTCTGTCCGAGCATCGATTCACACCATATGAAAATACCAAAAATTGGATTGATTCGTGGATCAAAAGAGAAAGCGTTCTTCAGACGTGGAATCCGAACGCTGCTTGACAGATGGCAAAAAGTATTGCTAATATTGGACAATATTTCGATTAAATTTAAACTATCGTTCTTTCACAATTTTTTTTTTTTGACAAAATACGGTAGCAACTTATTTGTACTCATAATATATAAATGAATATATTTAAATATACTATAAAAAAAGTATCTTAAAACTAATATAAACCCTGCACTGAGTCACATTACTATTCCTCCTACTTCACCGACCGCCGCGCTTCAAATATATTACGCAGATGCAATTCGGATTTAGTGGGCGAGCGTTCATACAAATTGTACTATGTGTATGTATGGCCAGTCTGTGTGCTGATCCGAATCAGAGAATATCGGATGATGGATAGAAATCGGATAACGGACGACAATGTAGTGTGGGCAAAATCATATTGGTCATACATCAATAGAAAAGCCACAAGAAAGGAACGTAGTGTGTAAAATATCACGCAAAGAGTTCTACGCGTCCTTTTCGGAACTTATTTCGGTACGGATTTATATCGGATACAGCGCATAAACGCTCTGGCATAAACTGTAATACCACTACAGGATTATCTCAGTTAATGTCATCCACATCTGCCTAAAAATATGCGTACTAAGATTAATTGGACAACTTTTAAACATATATTTGATATTTAACTATATTCTGATTCATTTTTAGGACGCACTGAAACATGGATTTTTTTCTACGGTCCTATTGCAATTCTTATAGCTTCGAACTTGGTTCTGTTTACTCTATCATCGTTTAACCTTTGGCGACAAACAAGAAAATATGAAGTGAACAAATTGAATAACCTCAAGCACAAGTAAAATATTTTAATATCTGTTTTAGACCTTTAATTAAAAAATGTATTAGACAATTTCCAGAAACTAGAAATGAAAAAACTTAAGAAGTACTTATCATTTTATAGTTTTTTTAAACAAACAAATTATAATCTTTTATAATTGTTTTTGATATTACTAGAATTAATTTTCTTAGCTCCATTCAAAGGATAATATAATGGGTAGGTACATATATAAAAAAAGTCCTCAATAATTAATTATGAATTTCAGGTTCCTTCTATCACTGAAGTTATTTTTGGTAATGGGAATATCATGGATTTTCGAAATTGCTAGTTTTGCTCACGGAGAAGCTCATATCATTTGGTTAGTTTTCTTTTTTCTTAATCCAATAAGTTTTACAGAATATTACTATTAGTTTTATTTTTTAACTAATTTAATTTGCTTTTTTAATTTGTTTTTTAATCAAAACACCTATATCAGCTTTATTTATCGCTTACCTAGCCTAATAGATAATTATTGAACTAGTCGTAATTCTGGTTGTGAAGCTGAAAGCCCTGCTTTGGAATACTGGTGACTACTTTTTTTTAATGAAGTATATCTTTGTTTCTCACGTATAATTTTGGTTTGAGTGTAGATGTTGTTTACATAAAAAGCGTTCTAAGAAATGGAGGTGACAATCGGGGGTTTTCTCTTACTACCGGTAATTTCCCATTTACATCATCCGATAAGTTATATTGTCTTAAGCTGTGATCAAACAAACGAAGACTAAAGATAGTCTTCACTAGTAGTTACTTTACTTGTTTTTGTATGTCTGTATTATTTGCATATAGCAGCGATAGACATAAAGACAACTAGTAATAAACTATTACAAATAAATTTGTATATAACTGTATATAAATATATATATATTCTATCCTAAGTTTTAATTGGACTGATTTAAACATGGCTTTATTGCTTTGATTCACCATTAGAGTAGACGTCAAATGTAGATGAACACTTGTGTTTAGATCTATGTAATTCTTTACTCTTGGGAAATCCATAGAATATGTGCAAAGGAGAATACGCATTATTGTAAAAAACACGGTTACATTAAAAAAATAAATTTTATATGAACGAAATTTGGACAGGTAGGACAGGACGTAGTAGGTACTAATTAATATAAATTTATACAAAATCAATATGAGATTTTTGTTTTGTGTGATTTTTTAAATAATTGCGTTTGAATTATTGTGACAGTCAATTCTTTAAAATAAAAATCCGTATGTCTAAGAATGGTGGTTGCCAATATCACTGGCTAGTCATAAATAACATTCTATTTTTTATCTAACTATCGGTTATGCCCTTATAATTTTTTTGTAATTTTGATGAACTATTTACCCTAAGCTAATTTTAATTTCTTAATGTAGACATCTGTTTTTATCATCAGTCATTTTAAGCCTGCGAGAACTCAGTTGCTCAGTAAATTTTCGAGAACAAAAAATAAATGTAAAAACATGTATAGAGTTAAATAGAATTTTTTAATAATTACTAACGCGTCTGTCAGGAAACAGTTGGGATAAAGTCAGTAAATTGCCTAAATTTTTCATAAAAAAACAACCCCACAAAATATTTTGACAATTCAATGAGGACAAATAATAATAATTAGGTCATTTTTCATGAAAACTCTCTTTCGAAGAAAAGTGAGACCGACCTTTTTTTATTATTTTATGGCTTTATTCCAGAGACCGACCTTACCCATTATCCTTTCAAACTTCGTATCGAATGTCAACTATCCATAAGTTTTACTAAAGTAAATATAATTAACACTAGAACAACTTTACTACTACTAGCTCTGCTTTAAATATAATTAAAACCATAATCTTTATTACTTTATTAGAAAGGAAAAATACTTAGATAAATGAGTGTTGATATATTATCCTGATATTGTCTAAAATATATTAAAAACCAGTTTGTACTTCTAGGAAAATAATGGACATCTTTAACTGCCTCCAAGGAGTGATTATATTCTTACTTTTGGTGGTACTGAGAAAACGTGTCATCCAGGGCCTAGCAAATGAAAACTGCCTACCGTGTATCACGCGTCCTTTGTCAGAAAAACTGAATCCTCATGATGATTCCGAAGATCAGGAGATATTAGCCGATGACACTGTCGAAGTCAGACTTAACTAACTCGAATCTTGTAGATGCCATATTATTAATAGCTTTAAAATAAAATGTAATTCGGATTTGCTGTTTAACGATTAACGAATTAACGATAATTCAATATTGTTAATTTTTTAATCAATAGAAATTATTTAATTGTATATAGTTAGTTACTCTTAATTACGTAAATGTTTATAATATTATCAATTTAGTATAGAACTAATTGCAGGCACTAATAACTCAAGAATCTCAAAAAATACTTAATACCTATATTTTTTGTAATACTCAAAAATCCAGTTATAATATTATTAATAATATTTTTGTGCCATATATCAGAATAATTACTATAATTATCAGTTTTTGAATTACCTTTATTTACTAATTATTATTTACTATTTATTTACTCATCTTAAAACTTACGCATTTAAATAATGAAGTTTAAATCAACTGTTGTAAGTTAGTGTATGTAATTTTATTTCCTACTTTTAAAATAATTAAAAGTTGTTACGTTACGTTTGCCAAAAATATAATATATTTTGTATCAACAACTTTATTTATATTTTTTAATTAAAATATTAGACGAATCTGTTTCAGTTAATAATATTTAAATATCCTCGTAATAATCAAAAAATGTCAATGAAAAATGCGTGCCCTTTATGAATAATTAATGTCTAACCAAAGTTTAATTACTGGCCGAATCCGAAGCAGACTAATCGGCCATAAACACAACCTTCTACCGAAACCGGCGGTTTGAAATTTTTAGAAAAAAATAGAGTTTAATTCAAAATTGACTAAAAGTAAATAATACAATGTATTAAAAAAACAAGTTACATTGAATGTATATTAACAACCTTTGAGGACATCTAAAGTGACGTTAAAAAATAAACACTTTTAACCTTTAAAAAAGGCTCTATAAAAAACGATCAAGCGAGAGTCGGACTCGCGCACTGAGGGTTTCGTACAAATTCGTAGGTACATAATCACAAAAAAAAAACATGCAAGTACTAAAACAAATGTACTTTTAACAAAATTATTTTAATCATTGACTTCTGAAGGACATAAAGATTCGTTTATGGTTTATTTTGCAATTATAATTTAATATACTACTTAATCTCATTCTGAAGAATCTTGAATCATGATGTTTAGAAAAATTATCTATTAAATACAATTAAATTTATTAATAATACAACAGATTTATTTATACGTTAAGGAACTCCATTCAATATCAAAGAAGATCAGACCTACACCATATTAAGCCTAAAAAGCATTTGTCTATACCCTTTTGAACAAAAAAGGAATCATCCAGATCGGTCTACGTATGACGGAGATATGGTAGAAGTCCATATTATGGGACACTGTCCCTATTTATGGTACACAATGTGAATATAATCATTTATAAAAAGAATACCAAATTATACTTTTAAAAAATATAATAAACACATAATTTTATCATTTTTGAATGAAATTAACAAGTCTAATTGTTAATTATTACTTGTATGTTTTGAAAAAAAATTATAAAAGCATGAGGTTTGTTGTTGGTATTCAAAACCGTGGCTTAAAAGAGTTGAACGATAACTACTGTACAGTTTTTTACTTGGATGAAATTATATATTTTATTATATTTATATATATAATGTAAGTGTAATCTAAAAGCTTATAAATTATAGATATTGTATGTTATTTGCATTTATGTTAATTTATAGCAATATTATTTTATTTTTGAGTGTCTCACAATACCGACACTTGTTAACGTAGACGTACCGGTATATGGAACACTTTACACCGCGTATCACTCAATACGGACATCAAGTCTTATGATTGTCCCAATTAATGAGACAGTGTACTGTTATGCGTTTTTAATTAAAATATCAATAATTTTTAGTATTTAAAAAGTAAAATGATTAAATATAACAAATTATTTATCAGCATAACTTCAAATAGTTATTTCTGAGAGTATTTTCAATTTAATTACGTTAATTTCAAAACTTAACCTAAAATCAAAACATTAATTTTGCAAGTTTTTTTTTTCTTAATTTTTTATTTGATATTATTGAAATATTTAAAATATGTTTTTTTATATTTTTATTAATTAGTGAAATTTTTTTTTTTTTACTCTGGCTCGACATAGTGACTACAGAGTACCTGATGGTAAGTACAGTGTAATCCAAAAACGAAAGCGACTATCAAAGGATGAAAATCCATTGATAGTCTCCAACGTCATGTCGGCCCATATATACCACGACTGAAGGTCTCTAGGTATATGAGCTACTGGATATACACAAGCTGATCCCGAAACGCGACAAGCCGAAACTGGTCACTATGACGGGCTTTACACCCATGTAATGTGGTCGCGATCCAGGCGGGCACCGAAGCCCTACCACCTCGCTGCTGCTCGTTTAGCACCACCCAGGAGTCACCTGTAGGGAAACTAGGGTAAAGCCTACGGACGCGAGCAGCTTCGACTCCCCCCATCGACATATCTCTCGATATTTTAGGTTACGTGTCAACAGTGAACAACAAAAAACAAATTATTGAAAATCGGAGTAATAAGGACAACAGCCGTCTCAATCAGCAAAAAAGAAAGTGTTGTGTTCAAAAGTGCTTGATAAAAGACTTAAATATGACCCAATAGATGTAGAAGATGCTTTAATAGCAATAAAAGATACCGGGTCATCATTACGGAGAGTAGCTGTTGCCTTCGAAGTATCTGTGGCTACTCTAGGCAGAAAAAAGTATTGGGCTAGATGAGATAAAAAAAAATCTAAACCAGAAACAGTCTTATAGTCTCAGGAAGAAGATGATATTGTCAAATGGGTGCTAGACAGGGCTGCAATAGGAGCACCTGTAACAAAAACTGAGTTATTGGATTGTGTTCAAAAATATGTCCAAAAATTAGCTGTAAAAACTCCGTTTACAGAGTCGTCCTAGTCGCCACTGGTATGAAAGGTTTAGAAAACGTCATTCAGAATTAGCTATAAGGAAACTCCAACATTTGAGTGTTACAAGAGCAGCTGTCACTTGTGTAGAATTGCAAGAGTGGTTTAAAAAGTCTGGAGCATATTTTGAAAGTAAAAATGTATGTAATATTTCTCCTACAATTTTTTTTAACTGTGATGAAAGATGTTTACTCCTCTGTCCTGAAGCAGAGAGCGTGTTGGCATAAAAAGGATCACCATTCCACCGCGAAACCACTAGACATCTTGTGGGATAACATCCGTATGTGGTGGATTTTCCTTATATCAGCACGAAAAGATTCGCTTCTACATTCATCATGCGAACGGCTAAAGAATGGAATACGCTTCCAGAGGCAGTATTTTCGCGATGTTATGACCTGGGAGTCTTTAAGAGAAGAGTGAATAGGCAATTGCTGGGCGAACACGTTTCATCGTCGGACTCATCTTCACCTTCCACCAGGTGTGATTGAGGTCAAGCGTTCGCCTATAAGTAATTAAAAAAAAGTTACAAGAAGAAAAGAAAAAACTGATGGGCAAAGTAAAAGAACTGCAGAAGAAAATTAAAGAATAAAAGTGAATTAAATATTTTTATAATTTTCATTTATTTCTCATTTAATTTAGTAAAGACTAATTATTTGTTATTTCAGATTCAAGTTTATTATCTATTTTATAAGTATTGTGATTTAAAATTAATAAATAGTTATTTTAAAATCAGTCTTATTGATTTCTAAACTGTCTCAAAAATAGGGACATACATCATGAGACATTGGGGCCATCTACTTTTTAAGTGTCTCATAAATAGGGACATAGAGGTTCCTCTCATAAAAGGCTATTAATTTTATTTTTACAAATTAACATTCAATAAAAACTAGCTATATTAATTAAATAATCATAAGACAATTGTATGATACGATTTAAATAGTATTTTTGACTTAAACAGATTATATAATAGCGGTAATGTACGACCAACCTGAAAATGTGTCCCATAATATGGACTTTTACCATATAGAGGGTAAAAATAAGTTTCGCAGTTTTTCTGTCTTATATCATATCTCCGACGCATTTGATAAGGCCTGGTTCATAGTAAAACAGAACCAACTTTATACTACACACTATTGACCTATGAAAGAATAAACAAAATCGATCGATAAATTGGGGATTTACGGATTAACATATATAAAAAAATACACAAATAAAATATAGTAGGTTCTCTTTTTTGTAGTCCATTCAAAATAATAAGATTTACAAATAAATTCTTTACAAAATTCGTTCAACCGGTACTTTCAAAAAATCTTCGGCTTCGGGCAAGAATAGCCGATGGTAGCCGCAGGCCGAAGCCGCAGCATCGGTCGGACACTAGGACAATGACAGCATTGGAAACTGACTGCCGAAAACCTGTGCGTGTTATTCAACATAAGAACAAAGGTTAAGTTTCTCAAATAGTTTTTATAGTTTTGGTAGCCTAATTATTGAACTGAAAACGACATTAGTACTCCTTTTATAAATAACGGCGAAGATTAATAGCGAGGCAAAATATGAGTATTTGATGGTACTAATCATTCTAATTATTATTATTTATATTATAATATTTCTAATAAATCTAAAGCAACAAGATGGTCAGATGGCAAAATTCTGCGGGGATTTGGTAATTTTTCTGATGGCATGGGGTAGAGTGTGCATTGTTTGGGTCGTTGTGTCGTTGGTCAAAGACTAATGAATATTAAAAATATTAACGACGCGCTCAAAAGGACTTGTATGCAGAGCCGTAAAGCCTCATATTAAAAAATATCAACTATCAAACTTTTCCAAACAAATAACATGAATTTGGAGAAACAAATGACTAATCTCTACATAATTTTTAAGTTAAACGTTTAAGAGTGAACACAAGAAAAACTCCAAAGATAAATATTGCATTACTTTGTTACTACAATTTAGAAGTGTACTGTTCAACTATAAAACTAGTAGTGTACGTAATGTTATCTTCTGCAAAGTGAACAAAATGTATTCGATATTCGTCGTTATTTTATTTATCGGCTCACTAAATACATTATTCGCTCAAGTGGCTGATTCAGATTTAAACGAAGTATCTGAACGCCAATATGCGGTTAAAATAAACAAGTGTTGTGAAAACAACGAGCTTATGGTGGATTCGGTTTGCCGACTGGCTTCAATGTACAATCAAAGTAAGCATTGTTACATAGATTTAAGTTGACTTCTGAATTGTTTAATACGTAAATAGAGGTTATCTTTAGTGAGGGCCTCTATGTTAATAGTTTACTTTAATGAGCAACTGATAAACAAAACAACACATATTTTTATTTATATGCCCAGTGAAGCTTTAAGAAAACGAAAGCTATAAATCTACACTACTTGTTAATGTTAATGTAAAAATTTGATGTTTAAAAGGGTTCACAATCAATGAAAGTTAAGAATACCTTAAGATGATTTTCAACTGTTTTATAGCTATTTAACCTAATCATGTTTTTTAAACATATTCAAGTCCTTGTGTATAATTTTTTATTACTTAGAGCACTACATATAATAAATTAATTTTGCTATATTAAAAAATATTTTAAATCATTATTCAGGTGTATGGGAACCACACTTTAAAACTGAAGATGGAAAGGATGCACAATTGAAATTTTACAATTATACATATGGTTTGCCAGACTGTGAAACTACACAATGGAGACCAATACTTGACTTTAAAAATGAAAAATCAGAAGATGAGTAAGTAAAATAAATATTACTTATATTTTTAATAATAACTAATGTCTAAATATTTGTTAAATAAATTATATCTACATTGTTATATTTAAAAGTCCTTTCTCAATACTTTTAATAAATTTTTATTATAACATGAATGTGAATGTCTAATATTTAAACATAATCCGTTATATGTACTCTTAAATTTCAGGCTTAACCTATTAACTGATGGGCGCTTACAACATCAGATCCATCATGAATTCAGCAAAGAAAGTGTTGAAGAGCAACAAGTTACTAATATGTTTAGTTTGCATGAAAACATACCCATCACTGTGGAAAAAGTGCCATCTTCATACATACATATGAAGAATAAATATTGCATGGACAAGGTTGTTATATTTTCTAACCTTTATCTGTTCATTTAAAAACAAACACAAATTACAAATACTATTGCACTATTTAAAATAATAAACATGTTTTCCCTAAAGTAATTTTATTTATTTATACTATGTTCTTTTTTTTTTTCAGATACTAATAACAAATACCAGCATGGTAGGAGTCTATGCTCGAGTGTGTATACCAGAAGTGAAAATAGATTGGAAGGATTTCAGTTTTCTCATGAGAAAAGTGCTTAATCCTATATTTCACGCAATTGCTATGATATTGTATTTAATTGTGGCTATAATATATTTTGTATTACCAACATTAAGAGATTTGGCAGGAAATATTATTACAACAATTAATGTTTGTCTGATTGTGAGTCAAGCAGCAGATATGGTCAGAAATTTCACAGAATTTAGCAATCATGTCAGTTTTATGGTTGCAGGTAAGCATTATTCATGTATGTTAATCAAAATTATACTTCAATGAGTAGTTAAATAATTTTGTTTGTAAATTTAAGTCAAATCCAGTTTAACATTTTAAAGTGGATGTAAATAAAAATTGGTTAACAGTTTCAAAATAGGTTAACTATTTTAAAATGGATTACATACTTAAGCATCAGTATGGCATAAATTGGAGAAAGTAGTGCTGCATGCTTCCAAACTTTCTGCCTGACCATGACAGCTCTGTCAAGAGCATATGATTTAGAAGGAGACATAATTAAGGAGGAATATTTTATTCTGAACCTTGTGACCTGGTTTTTTTCTTTCAGATATTATTTTGTACATTAGTCTTTTGGCAGCATTCTTTTGGCTTAATAGTTTCGGATTCTATATATGGAAAACTTTCAAGTGAGTCTTTTTTTTAATTATTTATATATATATGTATGTATGTAAGTTGTAATAAGTAACAGCTAAATAATAAAAAACCTAGTAATCCTGCTCCTTCTTTTTTATGTTAATATAATGTGTAATTATATCATGTAGACGCCCTAATAATTACTAGGGGGTCACGGGACATGCTGCGCAGGTGTTGCACCAACGCAGTCAAAGGAACCCTCTTTTATTCGGAATTTAATTGGCTACAAGAACACAAGGCAGGTTTACGTACGTGCATATCGTAGTTCCCTGTGTCATGATCCCTGAAACTACCATATACTCTGAAATGCCAATATGTACTTTCATTTACCTAACCACAACCATCGGTCATCCAAATAATTTAATTGTAATGCAGTATCTTTTACTATTACAGATCAAGAAATGTATTCCTGCGAGTGACAGATGTTCGTAAATACTGTTACTATTCCTGCATCGTATGGTCATGTGTAATAGTAATGACTGCTATGGCCATATGTACCCATTTCCTTTTGGACATAGGCACAAATCCTAATAGAAAGATGCGCACACAGTTCTCATCTTCTATCCTCATAGATGATGCTGAACAAGAGACTATTGGTGAGATCAACAGTCATATTGATATATTGTTAACATTTGTAATGTAATATTTACCTGCACTTTTTATATCTATTTTTGTTCTTTGTATTAATCTTAACTATTATTAATGTCTCAGATAGGAAATTGTAGGATGTGTGCCATGCATGACAGGCATGATTCATTAATTACAAACCTCTATAATACTAGAGAATGTATAATTTATTATTATGATCAATCTAAAGATTATATTTACCATGGTGGCGCTTCAATAAACATATAGTCCTTAGTTATTAATCATGATTGTTAAAAATTTGCATTGATCACTGTTCCAAAAACGATTTAACATTAATTCAAAACAAAGATCTCTTTTACTAAAATAATAAATACAGATAATCTTCAACTTTTACTATTGAAATTAAATTCACGCAAGAATTCTTTCATGGTAAACAAAGATAAATTAGAAGATGTATCTGCATTGTTCTTTTTGAATGACAGAGCGTTTCTCACTGTTTTCCAACACTGCCAACTGATTAACTTCTCAGCAAAATAACCCATATCCATACATCATATTGACTCTAATAATTTTATATCCACAGCTATTTTTAGAGCTTAAATATTCATTTGCTATTTTCGAATTTTCAGGGTTGCTTGGTATTGCAATATTCTTCACTCCAGTAGCGTTTACTATAATATTCAATTTGTTTTTCTATGTAACAACTTTGAAAGTGATCAAAAGAATAAATATTTATGGAAGAATACATCACAAACTTAAAGGATGGTGAGTCTATTTTGTTATTTTCATAATTCACGTTAAGACCAATTAATCTATTTATAGGGTAAAGATGACAATTGGTACAATACTCTAAAATTTAAAATGTATGTAAGCCTCAAATATTTTATTCGCATTTGCTGTCGCATCAATATTGTATATGTAAATAGGATTGTTTTTTGTTTCAGTTTCAACTTATTTCTTCAACTATTCCTGATTATGACTACGGCCTGGTTATTCCTTTTGATGTCATGGCTCAAATTCGACGAATTGGTTTATACGCACATATTTATAAACTTACTTCAAGCTGTCTTAATATTTTACGTTTGTGTGCTAAGACAACAGCATGTGACATTCCTATTGCGTAAGAGTTGTTGTTATGCCGAACCCGTGCCCACCGGGGAATGGGGTGACGAAATGACACATATGAATGGTGGGAACTATTAAAGAATCTCGTATTTTAGTATTAAATTAAAATCAAACTAATTCGAAATATAATTTGTTAATCTTAGCATTCATTATCCAGTAGAAGTTTAAAAAATAGTCAAAATCATAGTTCTACATAATCGAATTAGATAATACCATTTTAAATATTAGTAGGATCGTTTGCACTGCTATTGGAGTGATATTTCTTTGCACTGTTAAGGTTTTTGTGTTACTCATACGTGCAGAAAAACTTCACCTTTTGGGAATATTCCCATCTCTTGGAGACTTATAAATATCAACATTATTTTTAAGTTTTATTTCATGTTGTGACTTTCAATTGGCGATTCAAATGTCAGTCACTGCTCGGCAGCGACGACCCAGCATAGGCTCCTAAGCCGCGGTGTACTGCTGTGTTTGCGTTTAAATGGAAAGGCGTCTGATGTAGGTGACTGCACAGCGCTGTCAACTGTCACGATCGCGAGCTTGACACACCGCCTACATGCAGTCACCTACATCGTAAACCTTTCCATATAAATGCATACAGAGCGGTGTATTGCGGCCTAGTAGCCCTTGTTGTTTTAGTCACCGCCGAACAACGACTGCTAGAATCCAAATCGTACATTTTTTTTTCTTCTAAAAACATATATAACGATAACAAAAATATATAACATAATGATGACTTACACGTTCTCTGTAGAATAAAATTCAATTATGATAATACTCATTAATAACGGTTTTAAAGAAATTAATTTGAAATTTCTTCATTTCCAAATAGTGATATTCTAAAATTAATATGTTAATTGAAAAAACATGATAATTACATAAAAAATATGTGCCTTTGAAATGTGTCTTTGACAGGAATTTAATGAAAGCTTAATTGTTAAGATATCATTAAGAACTAAAATTATTTAAGAAATTATGCTCACAAAGATACTTAAAATGTAGACATAGCAGGATTTTAATTATATAATATGTTACATGTTTCTGAAGTCTGTATTGCATTTCTAATTTTAAGGCTATATTCCTAACTTACTGAGTATTATATTTATAAGACTGTAGTAATATATAAGTGAATGGTGAATAATATCCGTCCTAGAAATGCAGCTACTCTATTGCTTTTAAATATAATGTGTTGCTCTCTGTAATCTATTAATGTACTATTTTTTTACTATAAAAGAATATTTTTTTATAAAAGCATATTACTTTTATATTTCATTTTACTGTAGGAGCAAAAAAACCATTCACATTTATTTTATTGTGAAATGAGAATGTATTTCAATAAAATGTAATGTAAGGAAAGTAAATGTTTTATTAGTATTATTATCAAATAATAGGCGAGCAGCTATTAGCTGATGTGCCTATGTCTCAGCTGGTGTATTAAACTATGTATATTGTTTAGCACTGCATTGACTATACTCTAAAATCTGATTTACTAATAAAATCTATCCAGTCTACCTATGAATCTATTTGTTGATGGTGGTGGTGGCATTGGTTAATATAATGTACTTTGCAGATTAAAAATAAAGCTAACCTTCAATAATATATAACGTCGTAGACACTATACATTTTATTAGTAATAAATTTAAATATTTATCCCACCGGTAATAAATGTTATGTTTAGTCCAAAGACGCTTTCTTAAAATTTTGTTTTTCCGACATCTTATGACAGGGGAATCTTCAAACATCGAGTGTATCGGTATTTGCTGGGTGAGCGCGCTCATTCATCGGCCTCATCATCACTTTCCAACAGGTGACATTGAGCTCAAGCGCAAGCCTGTCAGTAATAAACAAAAACTCATAAGGCTGCTTTGATCTTGAAGAAGTTTCCTTTACTTTTATTTTAAAGAACTGTAAGAAAGCATCTTACATACATCTTTTTTTTTGGCTAGTATTGGTACTCATTACACCTAATTACGTTCTATATTTACTGTTGTTGTAATCATTTATATACGAAACGATAGACATCATTTATATTATTTATACAAAAATATCACAAATCAAAAATAATTATTATCATACAAAAGTACTACTTTCACACGAAACGGTAACGGGCAAAACTAATAATAATAATAACAAGATTATTTTAACATCATTAAACAATCTTTTGTAATAACATTCTTTAACCACTGTTAAAGATAAATTTCGTTTTTCAATAACGCACACTTGAAATAAATAAACACTGTATTATATATAATCTTGCATCTCTTATGTTGTCAAACAAAATCGGATTCTTATAATGCAACGATTCTATAATTATGAACAAAAAAAAAATTACACGACATAATGAAAAAAAATCTAGTGAATGGGGTTCAATGGATTATCAGTTATATATTTAATAAATATGTCGTTACACTAGCTAAACAGATATAATCGGTAGATTACCTTTACTCAGATGAAAATGTTTGCTTGGCTAAGTAACGAAAGTGCTTTACTAATCGATGTACTTGTCTTCGGCTATTCTTATCAAAAAGTTATTGATCGACTTTCGCAATACCTCGTCCACTTTCCGCGAGGCGTCTCACACCACTTTTCCCATTTCATTTTTTTTTTACACTAGCTCGACATAATGACTACAGATTACCTGATGGTAAGTACAGTGTAGTACAAAAACGAAAGCGACTATCAAAGAATGAAAATCCATTGATAGTCTACATCGTCATGTCGGCCCACATATACCGCGACTGAAGATCTCTAGGTATATGAGTTACTGGATATACACAAGCTGATCATGAAATGCGACAGGCCGAAACTGGTCACTATGACGGGCTTTACACCCATGTATTGTGGTCGCAGGCCAGACGGGCACCGACGCCCTACCACCTCGCAAAAAATCATTTTGGGCTGAACGGCAGTTATTCGGAGATGCTTATGTTCAGCAGTGAACAAAGGTGAGTGAATGATAGTGTACTTACCTGTGTAAACAATAAGCCCTCAGGGCGTTGTGCGAGCGCAGACATTTGGCAACGCACAACAAGGTGGCAGTCGTCCATTACTGTATTGAAAAAACGACGTGTTGGCAACAGTGCTTCCAGGTCAATCATCAGCTCCAGAAAGCGTTCACAGTACCTTTAACCAAGGATATACACCTATTATTTATGCCACCATGCAAATTAAATCCAAGCTTTACACGTTTCATTTCCCTCTGGGCCACTCCTGATTCTTTCTGCGAAGGACTCAGTACGGGCCACAAGTCTCCTACTACATAAGTGAATATCGGCAAAACACACAGCTAAAACCTTTTAGTGTCATTGACATCTCTTTGTGCAGTATTTTATTATTGGCCTCAGATGTCGCCTGAAAGAGGTCCACACTCATGGCTAAGGATGTGGTAATAGTTTACAGCTAAGCATAGGTGGAGCTGAGCCGAAGGCCTGTAGATAGATTGGCAAGAAAGCTTTTATTTATATTAGGGACAAACCACTAAAAATTATTGGATGTTGTGGCCAGAGATGGGCAAAATGTAATCTGATTAACGATTACAAAATGTAGTCGTAATTTTAATTTTGTTGCCCTGTAATCATGATAATTCCCTTCAAAACATTAAAGAGCCATAAATGGGTATGCAATTGAGGATTCTGTAGTCCTTAAAACATAGATGAGAAAAATGTAATCATATTAAACATGAAAAACGCAGCTGTAATCGTTTTCGTTAATCTGATTACATTTTGTGGCTACCAACTTTTTATTAATTCTTTCCCTTTTTTTTAATTCTGTCACTATTTCGGCAAATACGTATGTGGGAAATATTATTTCAGTCATGCATTAATTTCAGTAGCAAATGGGATATTTTTAATATCCATAAAATTTTCGTATGAGCCGTTGCTTACCGTACAGTGTGCGGATTGATATCGCCAGTGTCAGGTATACTCTCCAAAATTCCCATGAATTTGATCATCAGTCGCTGCAGATACCGGCGCTCCCAGTTCAGCTTATCTAATAATTCTGGTCTGTCTTTTTTCTGAATAGCGCGCCAATATTTTCTCCACTTTGGCACGGTTTTGAATTCCTGATTTCTCCTACCTTTAAAAAAATTATAGTAAAGTTCGAATTTAAAAATAAAAAATAAAAATAAAATAAATATATAAAAAAAAAACAAAATAAAAAAAAAATATAAATATATTCTTAACACCATCTTTTCAAGAATAAAATATTGTTTATATTTGCAAATCCCAATTTTCATAATCGCAAAATTAATATTATATCACCAACAGTCCCCAAAATAAAAAAATTAAACCATTTTAACTAACTTTATAGCGAGCTTAGGGCCAAATAAAGCAGTAAGAAAATGTTCGTAAATCCATTAAGATAATTTCAGGTCTTTAATCTCACCTTCTTGGAGACTGATCCACATACTGAGTGATACGAGTCGCTTGACCTGGTCTCGACACAGTTGCACTTCCATGCTCCCAAAACAGTGATTAAGAAACAGTAATAAAGCAGTTTGTTCACGCATGTTCTGGCTGGTGTGGTCTTCGGCGACACTCGCCCGCAATACTTGTTCAAAAAACGCTGGGAAATGATCGGGTTTCTTTAAGCACGCCTGGAAATGAATAAATTACATTATTAATAATAATATATCGTCACGCTATATTCCCTTAGGGGTGAGCAGAGATATATTAGTGGCAATGTCCACTTTGCGCTTAAATCCTATTTTTAATTATACAAATAGTATATATTTTTATCCCTATTAAAATCTCTCAACCTCATAGGTGTGTGTTGACCCACATCAGCACATTTATTTTATTTTTATTTTTTACAATATTAAGAGCGGCCAGTGGCCAACACACTACAAACCAATAAAAAAATAAATCGAAAAAAAGTACGTTAATGTGTTGCGCCGTTTAAGGCCATCACATTGTGCATTAAACACATAAACAATAGAACTTACAAAAGAAACACATCAACAAAGAAAAACAAATCTACAAAAATGAAAATAATGGCAAAAAAAAAACATGAAAAACAAAAGAAAAGAATAATCACACCAAGACCTACTGCGTGTCCTTCAACCACCCGATGATTTTCACATAGGTGACAACACCAATCTATAACTGAACATTGATTATAATGTCAGTCACAGAAAATGATGTCTAAAGTTAGTAAAAAAACGGTTTATATGTAAAGGTGTGATGTGGGAAAACTTATAATACCATCAGTACATTTTTTGTGTCCATTAATTACTTTGATAAATCATATTTTGTGCCAATAGGTTTCTTAATTTTTGCAATTATTTAAAATAAACATTTAATATAAAAAGAAAGCATAATTTTGAAAAAAAATGTTCACGCTTGACATATACAACATGAAATGAAAAGTGAAGATAAAACTAAGGAATAGGTTTCCTCAACAAATCAAATTTTTGCCTATTATAATATTTTATTAAATTCTAGTCACATTATTGGATTGGTAGGGACAAACTGACCTGCCATGCTTGCACTCTTTCACGAAATTTTTCATTAATCATCACAACTATAGACATCATGTGGGCATATGTCGATCCACCTGCTTCATAATGAGGCCACAAGTAGTTCTCTAGATACTGCGAGAACTCCAACATCATGATACGGCGCACTGCGAAACTAGAGAAAAAAAAAGCACAGATATATAGATTACAAATGTTTTTAGAATAGACATTGTTATCAGCTTTATTCCTAAACTTAGTATATTAATCGGTTTTTCATGACAAATTTAAGCTTCAGATTAAATCTTAATACGAGATATTAAGTTAGATTTTTAGTTACTGTTAAGTTAGTAAACTTCAATAATGTAGACACTGTGAGACCGAAAACCCTGTCACCACAAGCAGTCTCAGTAGATTTATAGCTGCAACTTTGGTTAGCCTTTACTCAAATACAAGGTGTCTCAAAAGAAAGTTCACATTTAAATCTTTTTTTAAAAGAAAAGTCTTAGCTTTATTGAAAAAATGTTTATTTTATATTGAAGTAGACTGTTTGGGAATTTATTTTTTAAAAATAACATCGTCCAAATGTAAACCGTTGCGCTCTCGGCATTCATTTAGTCGGGCACTAAAATTGCCTATGACAGCTCGGCAGGTAGTCTCCGTGATGGCTGCCATTTCATGATGGATATTTTCTTTTAATTGTGCCAGGGAAGTCGGCTTATTAGCGTAAACTTTTGATTTGACATAACCCCACAGGAAAAAATCCATAGGCGTTAAATCGGGACTCCGTGGAGGCCAATTTATGTCACCTCGCCTGGAGATTAATTTGTTCGGAAAAATTTCTCGAACTTTAGGCAGAGATCTGTTGGACGTGTGTGAAGTTGCTCCATCCTGCTGGAACCATGTTCTTTGGTTGTAACCAGGAAAGTTTTGCAGTTGGGGTACGAAAAACTCGTCTAACATCTCCACATAACGCTCTGAATTCACTGTGAGTGTGCGTCCCCTTCCATCTTCAAAAAAGTAAGGGCCGATAATTCCTCGCGCCGACATCGCTGCCCATACGGTGACTTTGGGTGAATGTAGCGGTTTCTGATGTTTTTGTTTTGGGTTGGCTGCACTCCAGTAACTATAATTTTGCTTGTTTACATGCCCATTCAGGTGAAAATGGGCTTCATCGGAAAACAAGATGTTGGTGAACGTTGGAAAGCGCTCAATCATCTGATTTACAAAGGCAAGCCTCTGACCAGCATCTTGAGGCTTCAGTTCTTGCACTAACTGAATTTTGTACGGGTGCAGCTTTAAATCTTTGTGTAAAATGCGGCATAATGAAGATCTGTGCACATTTAAAGCAACAGCACGCTTCCGAATCGAGAGGTTTGGATCATCTCGAATAGACTGAGTAACACTGTCAACGTTTTCGGTTGTTCTTGATGTTCTTGGCCGCCCAGATTTTGGTTTCTCCAGAGTTGACGCAGTCTCTTCAAACTTCTCAACCCATTTTGCAATGAGTCGAGTGCTAGGCGCATCATTTAAGTGACGAATATGTCGAATATTGCAGAATTTTCTACGCGCTACAGTCGCCGAATTACCGTTTTTGTAAAACTCGCGTACGCACAACGCACGGTCCGCACCAGAGAAACGCTCCATAGCGACTAAATTCCCAAGAGCCAGACTACCGACTGACATACCCCCTGCGCCCCTCAGAATAGTTGCTTTCGCGTAATAAGATAAGCAAATGTGAACTTACTTTTGAGACACCTTGTATTACAAATTAAATTATTTGATTAATGTCAAATATATAGTAATCCACCGATTTAGTCAACTTTGACTTGGCTCTGCGTATACTTAGGCTGCACTTAAATTCCTATTATTTATTCAGTTTTGTTATTTTGTGAGCAAATTCTAAGCAAAGTGAAAGTGATATCTATAAATCTCAACCTAAATGATGGAAAATTCAAACTATAGCCAGATTCTATAAAGGAGTAGCACCATGTTATGAATAAAACCATCAAATTTTCATAATATTTAATTTGCATTACATCTACAATACTTTCGTATAATTCTGTCAAAATGATAATAAATATTATATGGTCACTCTATATCCCTTTCGGGGCAAAAACAGATATATAACTAGCTGTATCTGATTTGCTCATATATGTTGTACTCAACATGACCAGCGGCATAGTATTTAGTCACAACACAAGCAACAAAAAACTCATGAGGTTTCTCAGGACAATTAAACCTTTACTGAAAATCTCTGGACTAAAAATAAAGATCTATAAAATCAAGGAGTGGGATTGGGCTACATAGATAAAACTGATAACATATACTGAAAGTAATTATAAAAATCTCACTATCAAATATCATGTGAACAATATTTCAATTTAGTTTTTATTAAAAATTTATTATTTTATAGGATAAAATATAATTTACTGGATTCTAATTACTTATTCAACATGGTTAGGCACCTTAGAGAAAATAGACTAAGACCTTGTTAGATACAATACATTTTTGAGAAGTTTATAATTTATCTCAATTGGTTTACAACATTAATAAACATTTTTTTTTTTTTAATTTAATGCAGAAAAAAATATATAATATTCCTTTTTTAGTATTAAAATTAACTAAATAGAATATTACTGGTTATAATTTGAAAAATAAAGGTCATTGCACTCACTCTATAAGGCCATTGACCTTAAATTGTTCATTTGTTTAAATCAGTAGGGCTTTGCTTCTAAATAGTGAAAGTTTATATTACAGATTTAAAAATATAAATAATATTGATTAATCTTACTTGGATCCAAGTATTTCTGCTTGATAAATTGACTCCACAATAAATGCATCATAAGGTAAGTGATTTTCTTTGGTTTGAGGCAGCCAGTACTGGTTAGCTAGCTGGAAATTTCAACCATATTGATTTAGAATGTGTACAATTCAATGATGAAAGCAACATAGATTTATTACTACCAATACCAGTAGGCTACTTACTATTTACACAATGCAAATCTTATAATCTATCTTCATAATTTTATGAATGACAATGGTTTGGTAATCTTACATACTAAGGATAAAAATTTCAAATTTTTTACCACTATTTAAACAAATTGTAGATGTATTTACTTTATTTGCATGAGATTAGGTATACAAGCGTAAAGTTAATACAATTTATTTCTTTTCCCCTCTTAAATATGTTTGTCTATGTTTTTAAAATTAACAATCAGTTTTGTTGGCTATTCTACTTTAAAATTAATCTTATATCAAATAAAAAACACGATAAATGATTTTATTGTTTTCTATTTTTCCTATTTCCGAATATATGATATATATATACAAGTCAATAGTAGCTTTATCTACTTTGTGGTTATTTCATA
The DNA here is from genome assembly GCA_036320925.1 of Automeris io. Lineage (NCBI taxonomy): Eukaryota > Metazoa > Arthropoda > Insecta > Lepidoptera > Saturniidae > Automeris > Automeris io. The sequence goes on from JAUDJH010000018.1 coordinate 5,765,874, forward strand.
CTTTACAATATCACTTCATATTTACATAACTGTACAAATGTAACATAAATCATTTTAATTATTCAATTGTTATGTAGTAAATTCAATCAAATAAAATTCAAAATTAATATCCATATACATCATTCCCTACATTTTGATAACTTAAATGCCATTAAACTTAACAGACTGAAGTGAGTTATTTAACAGTTCTCATCCCCAATTACACAATAGAAAGCATAGTCACATCTTTTCATTAAACATCATATATTATTTATATATTGGCAGTAAAGACTACAATATACGAGATAAGACTATAATATATTTAATATTATTTAAATTTTGAGCTCAATGAATTAAAAACCACTTTCTAACATATAGAATGAAATAATATCGATATTTACTGATACTGCAGATTCATTTATATTAAAATTTCTATCATGATTAACATACAATTAGAATATGAACATTATTCAAAACTTTTCCAAATCATATATGTATGGTTTCCCTGTTAATTCATATATTTCACAAAGTTTCTGAGGTTAAAGTATAGTAAACATTATACATGTATTATAGATGAAAATCAAGTATTTTCACAATTTTAGCAAATGTTATGAAATTAAATCGTAACCTCACTTACATGTGTAATTCTATCAGCATTTATTTGAGATAGAGTTGGCAATGGTATTTTTGGTTTATCTGTAGAAGTTGGTGCTGCGTCTGCCTTCATATTTCTTGTTTTTTATTTATTTTAGGCGTTATTGATTCTGAAAACAACAGTAACAAACATAAACAAACGTGACAGCAGGCGGTCTAGGGATAAGCAACGTTCGTAGGTGTTATCAAAACGTCAATTTAGTGTGTTAAAATACCGCTGTATTTAAATCGATATTATGTCTTCTAAAGCATTAATACATTTATGTTGAATACAACAATTATGAAATTGATGTTGCTTAGATAGCCATTTTAATTTATCATCTTAATGTTATGCATTTTTATACAATTCAGTATGTGTAGTCTGAACTATGCTGTACCTACAAATATTTTACTATACACCTATCCCCTGATTTACACGGTACTTGTTTTACACGTTTTCGATTTTACACGGTTTTCCAAAGAAGTTTTTTTTTGTTTTTATCGCACTCTACTAAATGCTACTGTGTTTGAACACGTGCGCTGTGTACACATCTCACGGGGAATCCCGAGTTTATATGCTGACTTGCTGCACATGATGAAGGATAATAAAACACCTTTGGTTTTATTTTTTGTTCTTCTGTTTAATGTAGTGTAATTAAATAAAAAAACAGTGTTTCCGAAATATATTACATATTTTAACCTGTCAATGCATTTTATTTTTATTTCTGTGTACACCTAAAAATATTGAAAAAAATCACAACTGTTAAATAGCAAAATTATGCAATTTCTGCAAGCTTTTCGATTTACACGGTTTTGACTTGAAATTTTTAATTTTCGATTTACACGTTTTTCTCAGGAACGTATCTACCGTGTAAATCGGTGGATAGGTGTATTGTTGATGTAAATCAGGTACATAATTAATTTAATTAATATCAGTAAGACCAGTGATTATTGACATTTTAAGTTTTCACGTTTAGTATTGTATTTTATAATTGAATAGGATTAGATTGGACATAAAATCAAAAATTTTAGCTAAAATGGTAATATTATGTTAAAGATATATTTTTATAGAGATACTAATAACCTATCCCTAACAGCACAACCCTAAAGTATAATTGTTCAAAAACTAGATTGGCGGCAAAGCTTCAAGCCGGAGTGGTTGCATTTCTTCAACGCTCTACACACTGTTGAATAATTTTTATTTTCTTGTTGTAACCCGTCGGCTGGGTGTTCAATTGTTACCTGAGCTTGTGTTGTGGGCTTAGGCAGCAGTGGAATACTCGGCTAGCCGTATGCGATGAGGAAGCAATGGTTTTTTGTTGAGACGCTGGCGGAGTGATGTATGTACTCGGGCCGCTGAGTTTTCCCGCTGAGCAATTTATAATATATCTCGAGGAGTAAAAAGCTATTTGGTTTAAGCGATATTTTTGGGTGATAGCAGCATCTGATTTATTTAGTTTACCTTTATTAAAAAATATTTAATGACATCGCAAAATTTTGTATACGTATATTAATCCTTTTTTCCAGATCCAAAATGATGTTCGATCCACCGGACTATCCATATAAAGAATTATGTGAAGCTTACGATCCACAACATTTACTTTTTAATAATGAAACTGATCCAGAATTATCATCTAATAGTAAAACTCTGGATCCTGTAACAATGACATCTACTAATATAGATAGTCAACTTCTATTTAATTCTAATGATTCTGGCCGTTTTTTTAACATTGATAGTAACTTTTCACAAGATGTTAATGATATTCAACATAATTCTGGATTTATTGTTAGAGCTGATAATACATTTAATTACGAACCGATATTATTAGATGAAAATACCGTCAATCAATTTCTTTTGCCGGTTCCGGAATGTTCAGAAAAAAAGGAAGTATGTAATTTTTTTATAAGTTAATACAAAGTTTATTAGGTATGGGAATAAGTTTCCGCCCCTTTTTAGACGTATTTATTCGAACAACAACAAAGTGATATTATTAAAAGTATGCACCGTGGGAAAGAACAGCCTTTTCCCAACTTTCAAGCAGCATAAGGATTCCTCGAAGAAAGAAATCAAGGACTTTCATTTCAATCCATTCTTCGATACTTTCGTAAGAAGTGAAACGCTCTCTAGTAAGGGCTTACTGCACAAATAGCGAAAGATGTTAATCCGAATGCGCGATGTCTAGGGATTACGCCGGCTGGGGCCAAATTTCCCAATTCACTTCTTGCAATTATGACATTTTTGAGCAGGTTGAGCAATTTGTGGTCTAGCGTAGTCATGCAGCAAAATTAGTTTTCTTTTAAAGGACGATTATTTCGGACGGTTTAAGAAGTTGGCATCACTCTGATCCCACCAGATGCACAACATAACATTTGAACCATAAATATTTATTTTCTGCGTTGATGGACCTGGTTCACCTCGCAACCTCCAACTTTTTCGTCGCATAAAGTTATCTTAATAGATCCATTGTTCATCACCAGAGATAATGCGAAACCAAAAACGTCTTCTGTCGATCGATAAACATCTCCTACGTCACCAAACGACTCACGATATCCCTCTCTTTCAATTCATATGGAACCCAATTTCCCGTTTTCTACGCCATTTCCATCGCATGCAAACGTTTGCTGACGGTCGATCTGTTAACGCCCAATTTATTGTATAATTCACCTAGGGTTCGATGTGAATCTTCATTCAGTAATTCACGTAGTTGTGCATCTTCGAATTTGTATTGTGCATTTCGGTGCTCCTTCGCGTTTTTAGGTCACTGATGTCAAAATCGCCACTTTGTAACTGTCGAGATCACTCTTTGTACTATTATATTTAAACGAGCGTGATCGCCGTATTTTTTTTTCTCAATATACAGCACGTTTCAAGGACACTTTTTTTCAAAATGTTATAATGGAGAATAACTTCCCGCAAATGCTGCTTTTCGGGGACGAATGTCGACATTTTTGACGCCAAATGAAAAAGAATGTATTCACTTGAAACGAATGTCAACAAATAAAATCAAGACTTCACATATAAAACTTTCAATTACAAGTGTAGACTTGAGAGAGCTCAAATGTAGTATTACTAGAGACGCCTCTTTCGACTCGCCAGGTTTAGTTGTGAAGGTCTTTCCCGACCATCAACCCATATCCAGTAGGAAAAAAAGAATCTTTTATAAGGGCGAAAACTTATTCCCATACCCAACAATTAAAATTCTAAAATATTTTTATGTAATGGCTAATTAGCATTTGTAATAAATAGCTGTGCTGTGATCATTAAATAATAGTTTATTAAATCAAATATCCCACCTAATATAGGAAATTTTACGGGGTATTTTTTTTTTGTTTATAAAAAATATAATAAAAAAATATTAGAGAGTATTATAAAAAAACAGCTGAACTGAGGGTAAATTAAACTTCGATCTTGAATAACTTTTGACTGAGTTGATTTATCAAAAATTGACTTCAGACATTTTTTGTAGAGCGTTAAATTCTCTACAAAAATAATGAATGGGTATTGCAATACAATATATCGTTCAATAATTAAAAAAATCAAAAGAAAAAAAAACTTTTGTCCTGTGTTATTCTTATGGGAAATCGAAAAGTGCGATGCGGACAACCTAAATATTAATATTAAGGGCTCATATTTTCAGAGGCCTATTTTGGCATTAAAAAGAAACTTTTGAGCGTGGTTCCGAGGAAAAAAATTTTTTTTAAAACACCCTAGTACAAACACATCTAATTACTTTCAGAATTCTGTAAATATTGGACCTGATGTACTAGCTCTACATTCCTGCATTATTTGTCACGAAATATTCACTACAGAGACTGATCTTTCAGAACATACAATAACTCAACACAAAACCGGTAATTTTTTGTCTAAAATGGAGATATTATCTTTACCAGATTTAAGGAATAATCCGCAAGTAACGTCTCAATTTGAAGGTATTTAAAAAACATTTGATGTATCTACTCAATGAAATGTTTATCTCCAATAACTTACATTAAAAAGATCCCTTTTTCAGAAATAAATAATAACGATTTAAATTGTGAAATTGAATGGCTTGTCTGTAAATTTTGTGATCGGATCTTATCAATGGCTAAAGACATTGAGGCAAATGGTAAATAATAATATGATTTTTTTTTTTTATTATATATTATAATTACTAAGATGACTAGACGGAGTCCGCTCATACATCGACCAAATAATTCCCGCGCCAAAATCTGTACTTGTCATGGCCTACTAGATTTATTGTGGTAGATGGCGCTAAGCACGTTAACCAAAAATAATGTTGCCTCATTCACCCTATATATCCTTAAAATTGATTATATATTCAAATATGGAATAATGCTAAATTTCAATCAAACATACTATTTTTACATACGACTTGTCTTGTATATAAAACCATTTATGTAATTAATATACGTGAAATAATTGTAAGCCATTCTGTGGTACATGCATAAATGGGCAAAATTATTGAAAAACGATTACATTTTTCGTATTTCATCATCAATATGACTGCATTTTGCTCATCTATGTTTTAAGTACAACGGACTCCTCAATTGCAAATACATTTATGATTCCTTAATATTTTTGAAAGGACATTTATGAAAGGACATTTTCCATTGCTTCTGGAATTTCTCCGAAAATTTTTACACAATTTGACAGCAAACCACGCCATAATAAAAATAAATTACAGAGCACAACACGGCCTAAGGTGACTAGATGTAGTTTTAACTGCTCAGGACAATTTCAATGGATTGAACAAATTAGTACCCCACACGCTTCTCATGAACGACAGTTGTCACTCAGAAAAGTTGCCGTCAAATATGTTTCCATTTCTTTGAAAAAAACATCATTGTAAATTTCAATTATATGTATAACAGTAATTATTAACTTTTAATGTTGCTAGTTTTTCAAAGTTTAAAACTCCCCAATTTTAGGGACTTGTTTAACCTGCGCCTTAATATAAAAATATTTATTTTTGTTGTCTTTTGCTGGCATCAAGTGCGATATAGCCTTTATCGATCATCACGTTGATGGAAAAGATATCTATCAATTATCTGTGTAAACTTTTTAGTAGGCGCTAATTGCTTTAAGCCCAGTCAAAATACAAAGTTATGATAAGCGCATAGAGGTATAACTGATTATATTCAGTTTTTCTTAAAACCCAAATAATTTTATTACTACCTTTTTTTTTTTAATAATACATAAAATAGTTATATGGTTGTTCGTAATATTATACCTACATCGCGACATCTATATAATATATAATCCTTTGGTGGTGCCTGGGTAGTAGTTGTATTGTTCCTCATCCTGAGTATTGATTCAATATTATGGAAAATTATTAAAATAATCATGAACCACAGAACTGTTTACAATTATTTTACGTATATTAATTACATAAATGCTTTTATATTCAAGACAAGTCGAATGCAAAAATAGTATGATGACAGAAACTTAGCGTTATTCCATATTTAAATATATAATCAATTTTACGGGAATATGGGATGAATGTGGCAACTGTTTTTTTATTTAACGGGTGTAGCGCCATCTACCACAAAGCATCTGGTAGGCCACGACACGTGTAAATTTTGGCGCGGGAATTTTATGGTCGACCTATGAGCGGACTCCGTCTTGTCATTTTAGAACACTTCAACATTATGAGTAACAACTGTCGTTCATGAGAAGCGTGTGGGGGTACTAATTCGTATAATTTATCGAAACTACCTGCGCGGTTAGTAGTATACCTAGTCATCTTAGTATAATTAGTTATATTAAATAATGTTTTAATAGATTATATAGTTTTATTTAAAAAATATACTTTTAAAAGTAAATCAGTTTATTGTAGAGAATAAAATTGTTACCGTTTATTTTTAGTATTTTGAAACATATTTCCTTAAATTATCTAATTCCCAATTGTAAACCGTTCTTCCAGAGCAATTTTGCTGTCTTGACGACAGCGGAACAGGCAGCGTTCTATCTCAAAAACTGTTGACTTTGTATGTATGTGAAAGCTGTAAAGGCTTATTCGCTAATACAGACGGCCTAAATAGACATAGCTTGCTTTGCATCGTTGAAGAACCGATTCACAGCGATAACATAGTGGTATTGACCGTATTTAATATTAATAGTATTTCGTCTGCACGCTTTAGCCCGTTTTTTTTATATACCGATACAATGCTTTACTTAGCGAAAGTAGACTATTTCTTTTATTATATTAGCTTCCTTTTTCGATGGTCACTGTCAAATATTATTATGTAACGCACAGAAAGGATGTTTACAGTGACAAAATCTGTAAGGCAATGGCTCTAGTAAAATTCTATCACTAATCAAGAAATAACTCCATGAGTTCATATTTAATTTTATCTATTTTTAATGGTAATATAATAATAATTATAGAAGTAATTTGTTTAAATTATAATAACAACTAATTAATTTCTTTAAAGATATAAGCCAAATTATTTTTAGGAGGAATGTATAATAAAATTTACTAGTGATATCTCAGAAGTACGCTTCAGTTGTGACATTTGTAGTAAACAATTTGGAAATGCTGAACAGTTGAAATTACACTTACTGGAGTGTCAGAAGCCAGTGGAACTAAGAAGTGGACGTCACCCATACACGAGCCGTGGTAATAGCAAGATGTGGAATTGCGGGTCTTGTAACCAGTTGTTCTTAACAGCTAGGTATGAGATTTGATAAAATTATGAACTGGTTATTACTTTAATTAATTAAAAATAATACATTATATTTATAGTTTAAAGCGATCCTAAAATTAAAACATCATAAACGAGTTATAAATCAACATTCCCATATATTTTGATATAAAGCTTGTTTTTGTCGCTTGTGTAAGTTTCCTAGTAAATTCTTACAGAGACCTCTACCGACATAAAAGAGGTGAAGATCGACCTGATGAAGAGCCTTTGGCGGTATATGTCTGTGAAGAATGCGACAAAGTGTTGGGAAGCATGTGTGCTTTGCACACTCACAAGAAAATGCACAAGGTGTCAAAGCCAGTAAGTGCATATTTTAATATTCTTTTTAGAAACTATACAAAACTGGTAAGCTTAAATTTATTGGACATATTTAGTGGATTTTATTAAAATAATGTAAATAAAAATATTAATTTTAATGTAATAATTTGTATTAATTTTTTAATTACATTTTTTTTTATTTATTGTTTATAAGGGCTTTTGCCATTTTGGCATATCAGCCCTATTGTACCCAATACGGTGAAAAACACCTCAGTTCTGAGAGAGTCGCTGATGTGTTTTTTGTGTAATTACATAAACAAATATAAAACTTTCATAGTAATTTCTTGTTACTAAATTTTTGTATCTAAAGTTTTGCGATAGTCTTACGTGCTTGAAGCCAGCAAGCTCTTCAGTCAAAACCTAAGTTAAAATTAGAGTTGTAGCAAATCTCTGTATCTATATATAATAAAAAATATCTGCTTCCGCTATTGTAAAACCAACTGCTTCTATGGAGATGCGGTATGAAATCTCCATATCCGCAATCCTTTCCATTTAAAAACCCTAACTTAAACCAGGTAACTAATGGGTACCTCAAGGAGGGAAGTCTTAAAGGAGAGTGTTATTATTTTAGACCAGATTATACAAAATTTTTACCCAAATATAAAGAAATTTGTTTCAATGCATGGAAACTTATAGTGGTGGCATACAGGCTGAGGTCGGGTCACATTGCATCAGGCAAATTTAAATATCTGATGAAGCTTGTCGAGTCACCGAACTGCAGCACGTGTGACAGAGTAAATGATGTACAATATTTGCTGATGGAGTGTCTCCGATCTCAGTCTGCAAGGGATTCTCTGATGGGAGCCTTTAGCCTGAGCAAATTTGATGTAGGCAAGTTCTGCGGAATTATAGTAAGACCTTACTCAGCCGAAGCAAAAGAATTGTTAAGGGTGATGGCTCCCCATCAGAAATAAATGTTAGTAGTGTGTGTTTAAATTACGATGGGGCTGGCATGTGCCGAGGCATAAAAGTCCATTAAATAAATAGAAAAAAAAAGTAATGATTAGCTATTTCGATATTTTTTATTTACTCACGACTAATAAAAATAAAACGTATAAATGCCATGAGAACGGCGATCAGCTACACTACTGTTCACGTTAAGCACGAAATATAAGCGCAAAGTGGATACAGGCACTTTTTTTATCCTGGTGGAAAGCCTGCATTGGACCATCAGGGACGCTGTGAGGGCAGCGACCCCAGTGTGTCACACTCCTATTGACTAAATCCCCCAGGGTGTCCCTCTGATTGCTCCACTCGGGCCTGGGAATCAAAATTAATCCAGACGCCCAAGAAACAAAAAGCCTTGTTGAGGCTACCTCTCTGGGAGGGATAGGAGTAAAAGCCCACCCCTCCAAAACCTCTCTATCAGGCGGTGCGCCGGACATCGTGCACCACCTCCCTCTCATCCGGGCAGCAGTCTCCCTCAAGTCTACTGAACGATGGATACAGTCACTAATTTATCTCTGGTCATCTCCAAAGGGATATAGCGCGACGATATTTTATGATTACCATTACAAAATATCTCAAACGCTTTTACTACCTGATAATAGATTGGACACCGGATAATGAAACCGGCTTAATAGCCTTGATAATCTATCGGTGTTATTGCCACCATAGTGCTACCTTCCACTTGATATTAGGTCCTACATAGTTACTATGGCGAGGAGAAGAAGTTATTTCATCTATATTTCTGGAATATATTTATTATTATTATTTTATTAGTGTTTTGTTTTATTGTACTCTTATATTGCATTAGGGCTATCCTTGCCGAGTCTGTGGTCGACGCTTCAACCAGTCTGGTCATCTAGCCATTCATATGCGGATGCACACCGGAGAACGTCCGTACCCTTGCGATCTTTGTACAAAAGCATTCAAAGTAAAGGTAGGTAATAATTTAATTTAAACTGATCATATATTAGAGTACACGAAGCCGTGTCAGCTATAAGACTGCCCCCGATCTTTGGCAAGCCACGACCCGTGCCCCGGACCCAGATTCTAGGGTTCACAGCCAAGTACATCACACAGCGTGATAGCTGAATAATACTGATCTAAAAATAGGCTAAAAAGTATAAGAATTTGTTTTAACGTTTTAAAAGGTAACTCAAAAATCTCATAAGATACTGTTATCACGTATAAGTTCTCTACAAATTGTACTGTAAACGTTTTTTTATACGATAATTCCATATAATTTAGAAATAAAGGTTAAAGAACTGGCAATGACAGGGGCGGAAGACAGTAGTTTTTGCCACGCCTCGAAAAATTTTAAGACCCGAGGCTGCTTTAGAATAGAAGATAATCAAGCTATCACTTAGTTACAGAAACACACTATGATTCCAGTGCCTTCGAAAACATAACATTTTTGAGATGGGATAATGATCGTCCGAATTGTCGTGACCACAGTACACAACTGCAATGTCCGTCATATCGACTCGCTTAAGCATGTCGCGCTTCTTGATCAGTTTATAAACGGTTATGTTCGTATACCTAGAGAACTTCTGTCATGGCGTATGTCAGCCAGTATTGCAATAATGACTGTCAATAAATCCTTTCGTAGTCGCTACTATTCTTGAACTATACTGTGCTTTCCATCGGGTGGAGTGTTGTCACTTTGTTGATACCTTATATAAACAAGCTTTTCATTTTATTTTGTTCAATTTCAACATCTTCATATCAAACAGTACCAACGTAAAGGTTAAGTTAAGTAGAAAATGTAGAAGCTAATATGTAATATAAACTAATATTATCACTGATGGTAAAAACCACGCACGGCCTCATGCAGCTTACTATAGACGTACAGTTCCCAGTTTTTTCCTTGTGATAAAGCTGTCAACTCATTGCTTTGCACTGTGTGCAAATACACCGTGTGCATATTTATTGGTTGCTTGTTACGGCATACATGTTTTAGTCTTACCTTAAATAAATATATTTGGAAATGTTACAGCAAACAATTTAAATGTAGTACATATTAAGTTATTTTTAACTAACTTAATTCCTATAGATATAGTAAGGGACACATCTTAATCCCTAAGAATTCACTATAATCACTATCGAATATAAAAGCAAAACAAAAGCTTAGTGGTAGGTACAATATAAAAAGTTTTTATAGTAAAATAAGATTGTTTAGAAATTTTAAACACATTTTCATACTATATTAATACTGCTTCTTCACGTCACATTGTTGTAAAGTAATCAGTTTTATCCTATTCATAATTGAATGAAGAGAAACAGTATAGCCACATTTTGCTAAAATAGATTTAATTTGTCTTAATTTAAAAGATGCGATTGTTGCGTGTTTGATTTTATACTTCACCTGAGTTAAATTTAGTGCTACCTGATGGTGGCTGCGCTTAGGATATGCTACATATTACAAATATCAAGGTTCATTTGCGTAACACTGGCGTTATTGCAGACATCATAAGCTGGTGATAATGCAAAGGTCGCGTGACGTACATAGATACAATCAGATCGGGATTGCGGGCGGTGGTGAGAAGGCAATGCACAGAAAGTGAATCAATTCTGGCTGCGGATAATGACACCTTCGTGGAATCAAACATTTTTGAGTCGTGTCCGGCCAATTATTTATTATAGTATGTGTCCTGCCAGTCCGATTTGATTTACCCAATGTTGAAAGAGATAGAACTGATTACTAATTGTCTTTAGTAATCATGGTATTATAATGCAACAATGAATAAATAATTGTGTTATTTAAAAACGAACCTTCGACTTTTTAGAAGGTATATTTTGATATCAAAAAAGATAACACAAAGCGCAGGCTGAAAACCAGCGCTTTGTGGCCCCATCACACAGTAAACGCTAAACCTGCCGTTTTGCCATATGTTCTCTTTTTTTTATATGTAAATTTATGATTATGTATTTTTTGGCAGTAAAGAGATTATTATTACTATAATGTTCAAATTTACGCCAAAATATGCGGTATGATACAGCGATGCGTCCTGCTTTAATAATTTTCAAGATGTGAAGCGCGACCGTATTTAGTTGTGGGTTGCCGGCTTTATTCATGTGAACGTTGTGTGGCAGGTAGAGCGCGACGACCATCGTCGGACGCACACGGGGGAGCGGCCCTTCGCGTGCGTCGTCTGCCCCAAGACGTTCACTGCCGCCGCACGGTTGCGTGAACACGCGCGCATTCACACTGATCAAAGGTTCTTACCAGATTTTTACATTGTACTCAAAACATTTACCTAAATTATTTAGTAACGCAGAGAGGTTCTTTAAGATGGACAAAGTAGGACCATATTTATTCACAGAACTCCAGCTCTTTGTTTGAAATAAAATTGGTAAACTTATTACAATTTTCGCTTTAAATTTCTGTAAAAGGTTATAAAGCTCGTATTTTTCCACAAAAATGATCTGTTTCATAGTAGAACGATTACGTTTACGGGTACATATATACACAGTTCCTTTTTGTGGAAAAAATACCAGGTTTTTAAGCCTATACAGAACGTTTATACTAACAAACTTGAGTAAAAATCTACTTTCAAATTTGTTAATATCTCGTCTAATTTCATATCTTAGTATATTTTTGGTCTGCCTGTAAATTTTATCTTAAATTTTCTTTAATTGTTACTCTCACTCATATATCTCTGCTTACATCTTGAGAGATATAGCGTAACAATATATTATTAACTTTTCATTAATGCTTTTAATTGGCAGTCTGTAGCTGTGAAAATATCATTGAGTGGATAAATTAAAAAACCATAAAAGTATTTACAATAATCATTATTCTATCTGAATATACAAAGTGTATTTAAATGTTGAATAGGTAGGTATACTTTTATCAAGAATAAATATCGCTTTCAAGTATGATATGCTAGATTTCTATTTTTATTTTCTTGTTTGTAGTTCCGATTGATATAATATTCCTATGAATAATAGTTTAACTTCGTTTTAGAACTTTGGAATCTTCAACATTCTTTTAAGTCAAATAAATAGTTAATGTAGACATGTACACTGTTCCTCACGTAGCGCCTCTAAAACACTATGTGGTTCATAAATAATGACGCGAGATGGCGTTAGCAACACGAATTAAGCAAAATTTTACAAAATTCACGTTACAGGGAAACATGCCATTTCATTATAGTAATAATATACGAACTATATATACGCCCTTTGAACGTTACACTTTCCTAAGGTATTAATGTATATCGACTTAGAAAACGTAACATTTATTAGAATTATTTTTATACTAATCGAATCTATATATTTTCTCATTTAATTGTCGGATGAATAACGTTAATTAAATCATTTTCTTCCCATACCTAATGGAGAACGACGTCGTTTCTGATGTTTGAATCACTGTATTTTTAGAATTTCATTTTAGCGGGGTACGACGTTATTGTTATCTTGTATCGCTATTAATAATTGCATCGACAGATTGATCATATAACCTAGATGATGCTAAACGAACAACAATAAGGTAATAGGATTGTTTGTGCACAAATAATATAACATACAATGAACCTCCAAATGGGAAGCCGGCACAGGTCAACATGGTGTTTCTTTAAGTAAAGTCGATATTTTTGACCATCAGTTCAGAATGAGAGAATATATATAAGAACTATTATAACTCCGGAATTATAGATAACAATTATGGATATTAGTTCAAAACAAAAAATAATAATTATAGGAATAATCGTGGCTCAAATAAAAAATGTGGTAATCTTTTGGAGGAGTATATGTTTTACAATGTTTATTATTGTAGGCCATATCGCTGTGATATTTGCGGTGCTGCATTCCGAAGGCCATATGCAAGGACCGTCCACACTCTCATCCATACTGGGGAAAAGCCACATGAGTGTGACATATGTGGTACTGCATTTAGGTAAAGTGATAAATTTTTCCAGTACAAGTCCCCCAGTGCAGTACATTCCATTGAAGTATAAAAAATCATTACCTTGTCATACTGGATATTGTATACAAATATTGATTTAAAATTTGGAATCTGAGATCCCTATTCCGGCCACTACCGGATTTTAAGTGAATATATTTACTAAGTTATTAAGTATTATTAACTAGGTAATGCTTTTTATGCTTCTATGGAATCCACGCCACTGATTTGCTCATAAGTTTCATATGAAATATGGTTGTCATGTCCCGAAACTCAAATTAAAAAATACGTTCCCACTTCTCCTGATTGTGTTCCAATATCCGAAGTATGTGTTACACTAGTAAACCAGCTGTAGGTCAATTTTTACCCGAAGCCAATTCTAATGTCACCAGAATCTTCAAACTAATTTCAACTAAAAGAATCTCAAAAAGAATTTCATCTAGCTTGAAACTTCTAAGAAATTCAGTTCAGGATTGTCTTAAAGTGAATAACATAATGATATTTTTTTTTATATTAAAGGTTTATTTTGACTGTATATAAAATTCTAAAGACAATTAAAATAATCTTGTACCATGTAGAAAATAATTACATTTTTAAATAATATGAGTTATATCATTTATATACTTAGAATTAACTCATCATTCAGAATAAAAGCATTAATTCGACGCCCACTAGATACCTTCGGGTTCGATCAAAATGACGGTTTTACTGAAGGTGTTTTAATTAGGCAAAGCTGAAGCTGAGACTTCGATTAGATACTACCTACAACTACTATACTATAACTCCAAGGTAACTTGTACATATTTTTGAGGTTATGATTAACCGAAACACAGTATTTTAAGATATTAATTCCTCTAAAAATACGATTGGAACAAACAATCTATAATATCCTAACTAAAAGTATTTAATTTTTTTTCCTGATGTTGACATATATCATATTCCAATTTGTCCCGATTTTACATATGCAAATGGTAATTTCCCGGTTTACCTCTCATGGCACACTGTTTCAGCAAAGGGCTTTATGGCAACCCTAATCCCAACCAAACACAGGATAGTCGCCACATTGTCTCGCACCGGTAACTTGATAAGTGAATGAATATTTCGTGTTAAAAACTACCAGAATAGTTACGGTTTTAGAAATTCATTAACAAGGTAAATTTACTTTACCAAATATCTAATTTTATTTTCTTTCGCCGATTCCGCAAATCTGTTTCCTTACCCTATATCGATACCCTCTTCATTGGATCTATGTAATAATTGAAATATGTAATAATTATTCTGCTTTTTTTTTTAAATAGTGGCATACCAACTTTCTACACTGATACTGATAAACTTATTACAGGTCCAAAAGCGGCAGCGACCGCTAAAGAACGAAATTCTATTGGCAGTCCATGCTATTATATCCGTCTACACATATCTCAATTGAAGGTTTATGTGAATTTGCCGTATTCTGAGAGGTTATGAAATCCTAGGTGTTTAAAAAAAATCTTATAACATAAGTTTTACACAATTTTTTACCCGCAACACCTCTATGATAATAGTAAAACGTATTGCAGTTAAAACAGTTAGTGAATTGGGTGTACTTATCGTTTTTAGGAATACCTTGGCTTTAAGAATTCCTCAGGATACGGTTATCTACCATACGAATACGCTATTACTAATATCCACGCTAAGGCCTGTGATCACGAAACGCGACATGCCGTAACCTGTCACTATATCGCGCATTGCACCCACCCATTGGGAACGCGATCCATTCTAGCACTGCCACTTCCAAACATACATATTCGTAGTTCTTGCCTACTGATGATTGATCTTTCCGTAGAAGATCCGGTGACATGTGGAAACACAAGAGAACGCTCCATGGTTCTCAAGCCGCCATCGAAATACACGCACACAAAATGTAAAAGGAACAAAGAAAATTTCTGTAACCTCAGGTTGAGTCCACAGGTACAAACGGACCCACGGGGAGGCGCTCTTTTAAGAAATGAAGTATAATTTCTGTTATGCTTACTCAGTAACTTGAATAGCGTGATAATAAAAGACTGAACAGTTATAGACTATTTTTATTGTTGCCTAGTAAAATATAAATGATAAAACGTATTTTTTTTTACTTAACTACTCCATAATAAACCTTTTTTAATAGATTGCAGTTCAACACGTCTACGTTTCTTTAAATATAACTTTCCGTTTTATTTGTTTGGTAGAACATAAAGGTATCATAACTTTCAGTTCATGTCAAAATCTATGTTTTCCAAATGATATTAAGTAAGTTCGTTGAGTCATTTCAGCGTGATAGATTAACAACCATCCAAACATTTACATTATTATTACTTCTTAATTTTGACTCTTGTGTTTACCAGTGGCTTGCATCCCATAGAAGCCACCGAAAGCATTTACTTATTTTACTTTTACATTTAATAAATATACTGTCTTAAAATTTGGTCCAATTTGGATTCTGAACCTCGGAATGTAATAAATACCAGATTTTAAGTAAATATATTTATCAGATGCCCAAGTATAACCAGTTAATGCTTTTTATGCTTCTATGGGATGCACGCCATTGGAGGTTATGGTATAACTCAATTGTTATTAGGTAACCTGGACAGCTTACGTAACTTTAGAAACAGGAGAATTGGTGAAAATTGATTCACTTACACTTTATCTTATCAATGATTTATTAGTATTTAAAAGCGTTTTCTAATTTACGAACAGTTTCTGAAATTTGATGTTGTATTCGATATTAATTATTCTGTTACAATTTATTGTGGAAAGAAAGTCACTTAATCATACGTAAAAAAACTACTTCTTCCAGCTATTTAAGCACTCAGATTTATTTTCTTCTGTCAAATCCATCTGAAAGTTTTTTTTTTCTTTGCTGTCTCTATACATGCCAATAGCCTCTTACTATAAGGTAGATATACTGACAACTTCTTAATCGCCTTTTAGTATAACAAAAAAATATGCTGAGTTATGCCACTATTGCAGATTTTTAAGCCACATAATATGGTCTTAGTAGCTCAGTGTGGCTTACAATATCTGACCATCAAAAATTTGGGCTTTCCTTTATTCCAGCTAATCTCTACGAAATTTCGATTTAGAAACAAATAACCTTATGACTAAAAGGGTTGTCTATATATACATAAGTATTCTACAAAATAATAGTGCGTAATTCATTCTGGAAATAAATTATACGAGCATAGTACTACCATAAGGAAAATTAATCCACAAAGAACCGGTAAATTATGTAGTTTATGAAGGTAGTCGGTCGAATTGTAGTTAAGGGATCTCTCTGCAACGACAATTAACGGTCAAATTATTCTACTATATAACATTATTTTATTCTTTGAGAGTAGTATATTTACTACCCTCCCTGCCCCCCAGTTATCCTAATAAATTATAAACAAATTATTGGTAGAATTGAATAATCGGTTAAACATGTTGATTTTTTTTTGTACACGAAGCAATAAAAAACATTTTTATAAAAAAATATCCAACAGATCTCTTAAAGTAAATAATAGTAATATATCGTCAAGCTATATCCCTTTCAGGATGTGAAGACATAGGTTCATCAGTAGTGTATCTACTAATAAAAAGTATATAATAAGCCAAATCTACCCCAATCAAGAAACCAAATGACGTATAAGTTACTTATACTTATATTGGTATATTAATAAAACTTTGTCATTTTTGAAGTCAGTGCAAAATCGGTCAACTAACAACAAACATAAAGAGGGAAATGTTACTCTTTACTGTAGTCCGTTCAAGCGATATGGCCTATATCTCCGAAAAACTTCATCAGATTGCACTATATCAAAATGGGACCAACTTTGTAATATATCCAATAGCTTCGAAATAATTCAAATTGCTCCGTAAATGGTTAACATATATTAAAAACCATACAGTCGAATATAGAACCTCCTCCATTTTTAAGTTGGTTACAAATAGTAAACATCGCGTAATTAACTATTTCCAATATAATGGTTACTAATTATCCTGTGCGTGGCTATATTCTTCTTTATGGCTACATATCAAATACAAGAGACCAAAAAATATCCAGGTCTTTATAAAAAGGGTCTTTTATCTGACACAAGTATACAACATTTTACCAACGAGACGATGAATGATGTGAGGTGGTAGGTAGTCTGGATATCTTGATCGCGACCACATTACAAACAGTCGAACAGCCCGTCAGTGATATGTCTCGTCCTGATGTGTTTCAAGATCAGTTCGTAAAGTTTCAGCTGTCTATACGCCTACTTAGAGGTCTTCCGTCATGGTCAGTGGTGTACGGCAATCAGCCAAAAGGGAGGTACAGTCATTTCATACCTTAACAAGTACTTTTTTCGGCATGATATTTGTACTTTAAAAATATTGACTTTACTAACGATCCCTACAATATGTTTGCTCTAGCGACTTCTCTTTTGAATGGTTACCGCACGCCACTGATCTTAGTATATATCTCGAAGTCTGCGAGTATCCGTGGATTCTTATCTTTTAACCGACACGGTAATTCTTTTAGCACTGCTTAAAGGTTACAAGTGCAGTTTATGAATTATACAGAGTTTGTATTAAATTAAATTAAAAGAAATATCAGACGGCTGATGATTAATTGATCCAGGAACAGATGTTTACACATTTAAAAATAGCAAAAGCATGAAGTTTCATATGATTTCAATAATATTTATTTTTTTATTTATTAGTTCTAAATTACAAGAACAATAAATCACAATATATAAAGACTGTGAAGCCATATTATCAAGCTTATTACTATTAGCATCCACAATAAGGGTTAATTTGAACGATCGATGAGAAAAATAAAAGGCAAGTTTCATCAACAGTAAATATTTATTATAAAAATTGCTCTTATAGCCACATTTCTGTTTCTATAGTATATATAATATTTATGTTCATTATTTGTGCCATTGTTTCACAAAATTATTCCTGTTCTTGTTATTTCCAACAACGGCCTAAACAATAATATATTACACTTATATATCTTACATTAGACGATTAAGAAACAATTTCGAAAGCCTCAATATTAGAAAATGATAACAATTCGATGTGCAATACGAGTCCCTTGAAAATTGGTTTCATAATTATCTAACGAGAGATTTTTTTATTATAATATATTCACAATCGTTTCAATAATAAAAATCCTGTCATTTTTGGTAACCAATGGCATTGAAAACATAGGGAAATATATATTATAGGAGTTACGTATGGGGTTGTTGCGAAATTCTTAGAGATTCCGCAACGGGAAAGGGGTCATTCTTTCCTGTAGTAATTATTGCTGTAGTTAACAAAGCATCCACAAAATAAATAAACATGAGATCCCATGATTCATTTAAAGATCTTGGAATCGCAAGTTATGTTTAATATATTGATTTAAAGAGTATTACAAATTGAGGACTGTTGTCACTCTTTTTACATTTTTTACAATAAATTAAATTAAGCCAAGACGTTTTTCCTTTGTCGTAGTAAATAGTTTTTTTTTTAATGACAGGATAGTGTTTGTACATTTTTGCAAGCATTTAGGAAATTATATTTCTGTCGCATAAGATTCGAACGGTATATTAATTGAAGTTTTAGAAAAAATACATTAAGTACTGTGGTTAGTATAAATTTTGTATGGTTTGAATACGAATAGCGACAGAAATATTAAAGTATCCATATAAAATTGTTAATACAAATATATAGTGAAAAATTGTAATTTTATTAAATATAGATCATAGAGAAGAAGCGTTCGCTGAAGAGTCTCCTTAACTTACTTAAGTAAACCATCACAACCAACCATACGGACATCTTCAACAAAATACGCTAAGAGAAATAAAACCATAAAATAATATAGTTTGAGCTGATAATTAATTATGTTCAGTGCATCACTTATGAGTTTAGAACCCAAAATTATAACTAAAAGTTGTTCACATCTTATTGGTCTGTACTGGCAATACAATTTTGTGACATCTTATATCTTAAAACGAGTTAGTATGTAACTTGTAAATCTGTACTTGTTGAATGTATTGGACAGAATAGAGGTCATATTATACAAGACGGGTAGGGGCGGAACGCCGGCCGCGTGTCACATGGCCAGCTTCCGCCGTCCTACTCGGTTTTCCACATCAATATTGATAATTTTTACTTTACACAATATATTTACAACGGCCGCGATCACCGCGCCATAATGCCCATCTCCGTATATAATATTTACATTACAATTTTATTAAGAACATAGTTTTCTCTCATTAGCTACCGAATCACAATTCAAATATTAGAGTAATTGACAACGGTGGACAAACATGCGCCGGGGCACTAATGCATCTTATTATTGAAATTTGTACTTTGATCTGCTAAATGTCATAGGTTTGTTTGGTCCATGCAGTCCCGAATTCAATGTTTGCGTCCCCAGAACTGTGGTCGACGCTAAGTGCGGCCGCAACAGAATTTGCATATAAACAATTCAGTCTGTTAGTTCAATTAAGTATCTACTTTTGATTAAGGAACAAAAAACATGTGCATGAAGCGACGTAGTATTGTTCCACGATACGATATCGTGCCACCATGTTTTGCCGCGTCGTAGAAACTTACGACTTCTATATCGCTGTGTATGACGACACGTCATCGTATATTCCTATCCAAACGATGCTAATATAAGGATAGCGAATAAAATTGAAGAACTTGATTTTAAGATAGAAACACACAAGGCTTTTTTTTCTCTTGTTATTAAACCTCGTCAAAGGACAGAAAGAAAACCAGACTTAGACATAACCTGAAACAGTGGTCAGCAGTTACGATCGAAGACAGTGAGGCTAGTCTTGTCAGAAAAAAACAAAATTTCATACATCAGCTTCGCCAAAATCTAATTTTCTCTTATATTTAAAGATCTAGAGAGAGTGGCGGGGCTAAAAGTGTGTATAAATATATAAAATTATGTATCAAGACTATCAAAGTCTTTTTTGAACTAAATACCAACTGACGTTAACGTTGAACATTATCCAAATTTTAACGGTACAATATCGTTCTTTACAGGCTACGCGATGTCGTGTCGTACACATGTATAATGGCCCTTATACGTCATCCCGGCACCAGATTTTATTTGCACCTCAACGTGTGTATGCTTCACAACCCGTTGTTACTAACATATTGAGACAGAATTGCCAAACCAAAAACTATAATACTATTTATATATTAACGCACTAATTACGCTTTTCTCTCTCTCTCGCTTTAGGAACGGCGGGTTGTATTTATAATATTGGATATATAAACTGTCAAATCTCAGTGCATTGTTACCGAAGGTCATATTTTAAAAATTCATTGGATACCCTAAAACGTAAATATTAATTGGTATAAAATTTGAATTAGATGACACATTGAAGATCAGTTTTATTAAATATAGGAACTGTCATTTAACGTTAATATTGTAGTAAAGTGTAAATAAATAGCTACATGTAATAAGTACATTAATAATATAAAATATTGTTATCATGAAAATTATTTATTCTCATTCAATTGTTTGAATTACATCGTAGGGCACCCAATGTTGACAAATATTTCAGTTCAGATGTAAAAGTTTTTAAGTACCTACAGCCATATATTACTTTGGGTTACATATTTCAAAGGACAAAAGCATAATTCCTGGTCAAATGATTAAGAAGCTTTCACAGTCCCCGTCTGTAAGGCTCGTTAATTGACATCGAGGTACACGTCGCGTCGCCGGAGGCGAGCGGGGATGACTCATGAAAGTTCATAGGCAATGTTAAGTACTTAGGTACTAGATTACAATTTGTTCGCAATCGTTAATACAAAGTTTGCGTCCCTGCATATATTCGGCAGTAGGTTAACAACTTCATGCCTTATACAATCGGCACATGTCCACACATTATTATAAAAACTTAACGAAATCGTTTCTGTCGGAAACGTGCTCTATTCCCCTACTAGTCACAACATAACATAACCATGACAGGGATTTAAAAATGAAACAGAGCACCCTCTTCGAGAAGGATTCCTGCCATACAACATAACCAAATCAAAACCACTCGTTGTTCACAGTTATTATTTATATGAAAATATCAAGACAGAAATAATTTCAAAGTATCACTTTTCTGTTACAACAAAATAAATATAGCATTTCACCTATTTATTTAATTACATAATAATTTCAACAAAATTTCAAACACCCCATTTTTTCATCAAACGATAAAAACGTCATTAGCTAAGTCACTTCAGGTTCGGTTTGGAATTCACTTAAAGGAAATAAAACTATCAAAAATAACTCGGCTCGCGTTTAAGTCCCGCGTCACGTCCGAAGCTAGCACCTTCCCTTTAGCAATTACATAATACTAACTAGTGACTGCGTGCGTGCGTGCGTCGCGTCGCCTCGCACAGCGAGAGGCTAGGCGGGCAGCTGCGACTAGACGGCAGCCGGGCCGGCGGGCCGGCGGGCTGGCAGGCTGGCGGGCCGCGGCCGGCGTATCACAGGCGCTCAGTGCGGCGCGGGCGACTCCTGCCCGCGCGCCGTGCACTAACTCGTAGGCACCAGCAGCCGCACGAAGCTGTCCTCGCTCCAGCCCCAGTCATCCGGCCATGCGTCCTCAGGGGGGTCGAGGGCGGACCGCGAAGACAGGCTCAGCACTGAGCCCCAGTCAATGGTCCTTTGCTCTTCATCACCATAGCCCGAGTCGCGGTCTGGAGCCACCGGCGCGGGGAACGGCGTCGCACGCCCCGCTGCAGGGTCCCGCGCGCTCAGCAGCTCGCACCGCGCAGCGCCGCCTGCCGCACACGCGACTGTCTCGAAGGGCGCCTCTTCAGCGCTCTCGCGCTCCATCTCCCGTTCGATGCCACGCAAAGTATTACACACTAGCACCGATCGTCTCAACGAAGGGTCCGCGGTCTGGCGGAGCCGCGCCAGTTTCAACGCGCACAAGTTCATCATCTTGAACCGTCTCTCGCGGTAGCAGCGGCGTGAGGCGCACCGACCGGCCGCGCGGCCGTCGCAGCAAGCTCGCGCCGCCGCGCCACCAAGCTCCAGGTAGGACTTGCCGTTCTCGGCCCGGATGGTGTCATGTGCGCCACACCAGCCGCCGCACCAACGCCTGCGACACGCGCGCCTCTCTTCCTCTTCCGTTCTCCAGCAATCTCCGCCGCCGCCGGCGCCCGCGGCTACGGCTTCCAACCGAGCAATAGAATCTTCCCAGCGCGCGACCTTGCCGCCGCCCTCGCACGGGGATCCAGCGCGCCGCTTGCCGCCGCACCCGCCGCCCGAGCCCTGCAAATGCAACACGTCCTTCATTAATAATCACATATAATAAGTAAGACCACTGAACTTTTCATTCAATCAACGGTTTGTGCTATTTAATACCATAAATAATCATTAGTTATTTTGCATCAACTGTTATTATCCCACATACTATTATCGACATCATTGAAGTATGAATGACGTTGACATTTTTAATTTCTAATAATATTCAAAAATAAGTTTTACAATTGAAAACTTTTGTTCTTTTGTCGCCATAACAAAATGTATTCAGCTGGAAGGTAAGTAAGTACTACTGAAATAGTCGCGCAATGACCCGAGTATTGATCAGAGGTTCATGACGCTTAATTTTCGAACGCGAAATCCAGTCAGCATTAAGTTCGTAGTTGATAAGCGAGGGAAACGGCGTATGTAATCGTGCGTGGGCCGGCACCGAAATACTCTGCTATGGAGGATATAAGCCGGCGAGTAGGGTCTTCACCTCGCGCTCGCTTCGGCGCGCCAACGCTCGATAAAAGTACCGTAAGAAGCGCGTTTAGCTCACCGCCGCAACGCACCGCGCTGTGCTCATTGGGAAACCGATGAAAATGTGCCGTTTATTTCGTAGACCAAAGAAGTGCAATAAGTGTTCCTTTTTTAAATATGTATTATTAAAACAATATAACATGCATTATACATTCGGAACCCTCAAAACAAATTCGAAAAAAATATTAATAATAGGAAAGGTTTTTCACTGAATCTTGCTCCTTAAAACGGTTTTTCAAACCTGTACCTACTACGATCGAAGTCAAATTAAACAGACATGAATTAAATCCACAGTTTTCATTACTTTTATTTTTCTATAAACAGGTAAAAATATGCCTCATGGTTCGTTTTTGGTGAGCTAACCATCATAGCTTTGGCGGATAAAGGTGCCAATACAGGTAGAAGGAGCCCGAACTCGGCGTGCATTATTCTCGTTCGTCCCTTCTGCGTTTTTTGGGTACAATGCACCCCTGGAGCGCAGCCCCTACCCGATTCAGGTAGATACTTTCGTGAATAGTAACGTAGTTGTCGGGTTTATTGGGATCTCAGTGGAGTCACGTGTACTATTTCTACTAGAGAAATATAAAACGAAAAACAAAATTGAAATAAGACGCAGTTCTATAATGTCTTTAAATGTATAGTTTAAAATTAAATAAAATAACGGACTGCCATTAACAGCTGCGAACCGACAGTGTCGAGACAAGCCACCAGCGCATCGCTCAGACACATCTTATATATTTATTTTATTGAACCAAAGACCTATAGGCTTACTTTTGTCCGTACAGAATTAAAATGTGTAAATGGAAATTGTCAACTAATAATATTTAAAAAAAAAATCCGTTATGTTTGGTGCGATAGTTATATTTTTATCGGGCACTGTCCAGTCGAAATAAATAGGTATTCGTGGGACTCTTGCGCAGTAAAAAAGTTCACGGAGTAGATATACAATTTAATTGATATTAGTAAAGTTTTTGCATATTTTTAACCTCTGCGAATAAAAGTAGCTCTTCTGCAAGAAGCATTAATTATTGTAAAGAAGTATACAACGCTAGGGTTGTTACAATTAGCATTGAAATAACACGATATTCCAAGTTGCGAACGTGCATCAGGCGCGCCAATGCGAACGGTAAATAAAAAAATAAAATAGTAAAGGCGAAGTCCATCAGGCGGCAGATGCCTCTGCACCTGCCACGGCAATTAAGTAGCACACGCGTCTTCGCAACATCGGCCATAAGTGCCTATGATGAAAATGCTATCCAATTACCTATTATCAAATAATTTATATCTATTTTTTAAAGATATTATATAAAGTTGAACTTGAAGATTTAAAGATAAAGTTAGTTGTAAATTGTAATATATTGACGTAGCGTTAAAATACAGAGTAAAGTTTCAAACTCCATGCCGCGGTCGTCGCGTTTGACTCAGCAGCGAATCATCGCATTGCAAAAATAATCACTTTGCGTCACCCCTTTTTATCGCTCCGTAGAAAAGCAGTCGTTTCATTGTGCGCTGGCATTGTTGCAGTTTAGTATATTAGCGTGATTTTATTCTAGAAAAATGAGTTCTAATGGTACTGCAAAAATATAAAGATGTACCACGAAGTTCTATCCGTGTCACACCGAGCTGGCAAGCGATATAATATGTGTATAGCGGTGCCGTCGCGTCGGCAGCGCTGGCGCTCCGCTCATGAAAATAAATTTAGTAAATGACGTTGGCGCTCGGCGTTGCCACTCCGCGCAGCTGGAACGCGACTGCGCGACGTTGCCGCTCCCCGTTCGCTCTTTCTAATCTTGTCGTTAAGTTCTTTTTCTGATGCGCAGCGCGTCGCTCGTTCTCTCCGCTTGAAACTTGAAAACGTCAGACGTTTATTTTATCGCTAGTCTTGAATATACGTTATTTTATAACCTTCTCGCTGGTTATAATATAGAACGAAGGGAGTTAGCATTTATTTTAAATGACAAACGGAATTCTAGTAGGTATAATATACAATATACCTTCATTTAAAAATCGTATTCGACGAGGAATCGACATAGCAGTACAAGAATGTTCTCTCGGTAGGGAAGGTAGGAAAAGTTCGTTCGGCACTGCGAGTTATACAGCGACTTTCTATGGCATTGTGGGGACCGAATGGATGGCGGCACGGCAACGGCATTGCCTCACAGTCCGCTACAGCCATGTCGAGCGAACGCACACAGGTCGGCGGGGTGCGGCAGGGCCAGGGGGGGGGATGGAAAGTACTTTGTGTGCATGTGTGTGTGTGTGAGCTAGTCGCTGAACATGACACGCACACAACCGTTTAACATAATAACATCGCGTAGCGGCTTCTATCTATTGCTACAGCTACCTACGCTCTGCAGAACGTTATATTATAACCAGGTACAAATAAATAGTATCTACGAAGAGAGTTTTGGATGTTATTTATTTAATAAACATATTCAAGAAATTCAAACATTTTAGATTTTTTTAGCTTGTCGAATTTATTGTGGAATAAATTCTATATCTGTCAATTACAAAAACAGTTTCAAAAACATTGCACCGTTCCATATTAATATATAAATTCTATACTTCATAAAAAAGATATGAATGAATTCGCTACATCCGTTGATAATTATAGCATTAATTTAATATTAACCTAATCTGCGTTTACAATACAATTATCGTTTTTTTTTTTACCAGAGTTATGTTTGTTTATAACTGTTACAACGTCGTTATAGTATTGTGTAACTTTTTTTCTTATCCATTCATGAAGGAAGCGGCGTTCTTGCAATATCGTTTACGAGGTCCGATTGAATGACCGATTAAACGATTAAATTCCTTTCAGTACAATAGGCCACGTGCCCGAACGGTTATTTCATTTTCTCAACGACAGGACTTTGTTTCATGTTGTGTACAAGTAATTCCCAAAAAAACATCTTGATGAAGAAAATAACAGACATACCTATACATAATATATTAGGAATATTTATAATTTTATTTTGTATCCCGGGGTAAAATCTTGCATAGGACCATAAGAGATACTGAGGGCAGCGACCCCCGTGTGTCAGACTCCTACTGAGTAAAAAGATCCGAGGTATCCCTCTGATTGCTCCACGTGGACCTGGAAAACCAAATTCATCCAGACGCCCAGGGAACAAAGCCTTGTTTCATGCCACCTCTCTGGGAGGGGTAGGAGTAAAAGCCCACCCATCCTAAACCTCTCTTTCAGGCGGTGCACCGGACACCTTGGACCGCATCCCTCTCATCCGGGTAGCAGACTCCTTCAAGTCTACTGCCCGAATATTTATAATATAAAATTACTAATATTAACAAGGAAGTTGTATTTAAAAAAAATTTTAGTCTATTTCAAAACAGTTTATCCATAAATATATAAGATTTTTTCCGGAATATAAGTCCGTCTTCAACGATTTACGAGAACAGAATAAAGCACAATCCGAAAATAAAATTTTTACTATAACCTAATTCGTTAGCATACTTTAGGTCGTTTTACATTGACGACGCGAGTTACCCCCGTGTGAAAAGGGGAGAGAATTATGAACTACAATCAAGGACACTCCTAGATATATTTTACTTAAAATAATTTTTGCTTTAAAAATACAAAATTTGTCAACGGCATAACCTATTAATCCATTAATAGCGTACTCAAATTCTATTGAATCACTCCCTCCACATTTCAAAATTTGTCTATTTTGATATGTATAAGTAAAGCGCATATAAAAATATAATTATAGTAACAGTTTTGGTTCGTTTTTAGTTACGCATAAAGTTGATGTATTGAAACAATCAAAAACGACATTGGATTGTATGAAAAAATATTGCTACTCCGAACAACTCGGCGGACGTAGAGTTGGGTATTCGCAAAGCGAGCAAAGAAACTCGAAGGCAGCCGTAGCTGGTTGACGCCAGTGATAGGGTTGCCAGTTGCGAATTTATTTTAAGAAAACGAAGTTCCTTATTCAATTTTTCTCGCATTTATGCTACGTCCTGATCCTGAAATTTAATAGACCCAAACGAGTCATTATGACCGATTTTGTACCCATTTATTGGGGTTGCAATCTCATCGCAAAAGCATCAAGCAGAGATGGGCAAAATGTAACCTGATTAACGACGACCGATTACAAAATGTAGTCGTAATTTTAATTTTCTTGCTCTGTAATCATGATTAAATCCATTTAAAACATTAAGAAATGATAAATGTGTATACAATCTGGGATTTTGTAGTGTTTAAAACATAAATGAGCAAAATGCAGTCATATTAATGGTAAAAAACGAAAATGTAATCGGTAATAATTTTTATTAATCTGATTACATTTTGCCCATCTATGATTTAGAGCATGTTTTGTACTACAACTATCGAACTGTACATTCCTGGTGGCCTCCCAAGCATAGGGGCCCACTGCGGTGCCTTGGCCTTACCACTAAACCCTTACAATTCCTAAACTGGCCGCCTCAAAGTTGGCCCTCTTGAGCCCAAAGAAATCCTAAAGGCCCTTCAAAAAACTTTGAAATGCCAATAGTTTTTGTCACATATAAAAATATTTGTTCGGGTCAGCCCTAAGCAGGACGCACATTTCCGTGAGCGGCGAGTGGCGAACGGCGAGGCCGCGCGCGCGTGTGTGGGTGCGGGCCCCGTGCGGACGCGGCTTGCGTGTGTGCGGCACAACCAGTCCCACATCCTGTTTGGTGGGCCGTCGTCGTCGCTAGCGCAGCTTCGTGCCGTGCTTCTGTCGAGCTTTTTATTTCACGCCTTAGCTACTGTTCTCGATTGATATTTAATAGTTGTATCAAATTGTATTGTTTCAATCTTTTGATTGCATCTATTTGTAATTAATCGATTATGTTGTTTGCATTATTATTTAGATCGTTCTTAGTTACAATATGTTAAAGACGAGGTGATAGATAATAAATATCTAGTATTGTGTTAAGTCTATTTTTTTTTCGATGTTAACAAATTATCTACAAATAATATTATTCAAACTTTATTTTTTAAAAGGTATACAAAAATAATTAAATCTCATATTTATCAACTAATATAAAACCTTAAACTTAGATAGAGGTATAAAGCTTAGATAAGTTCCGTATAATGTATACTTTAAAATGAAAACATTTTCTTAATAATGTAAATATATTTAATTAAATAAAATAAAGACTACAAAACTAATTATACAAATCAATGTTCCTTTTGAGAAATTTAAGTATTTAAAAGATTTGCTAAATTATGTAATGCTTTAGTTACAATTATACAAATGACAGAAGGACAAAATAAAAGGAAACGAAAAAAAAAATTGACAAACAGTTTACAAGCAAACAAAAGGAATCCCTCAGGAATGCGACCCCGTAACGTTGGGAATTCCCGAAAGGTATTGTTTACAATGCGTGGACGCGTGCGGTGTTATGCACTATTATCATGAGATGTGACCATTGGATGCGATGAAAAGGAAAATTGGTAGTTTTTGTTCGGTCGCAAGATGACGCACTGTTCCTCGAACGCTGCGGCGCTGCCCGACTGATCGGAATGTCGGACGAACGCTTCGCTCCGAGCTCAACATGTTTCCTTCTATCAACTATTGTGATACTGGTTTATGCATCCACCACTACTTTTCATATCCCCGTAAATGGATGGGCAAAATATAATCAGATTAATAGACAACGATTACGATTATATTTTACGGTTTTCATCATTGATATGACTGCATTTTGCTGATCTATCTTTTAAACACTGCGGAATCTTCAATTATATACACATACATGTATGACTCCTTAATGTTTTGAAGGCATTTATTTAATCATGATTACAGAGCTACAAAATTACAACATTGACTACATTTTGTAATCGTTAATTATTAATCATATTACATTTTTGCCTATCTCTGTCTCCGTAACGACTCAACACTACTGTTTCTACACATTAATTTGTATAAGATTTATTGAATTCTAATTATTCATCAGTATTCTTATTTATAATTGTTTTTGGTTTAGTATTAGTAGATTTTTCGTATTCGTAACTAATAACTGATATACCAAGTTCACGGATCAAAGTGGATAATATAAGCTTGTTTTTAAGTTTGTACGTGTCCTTTTGTAGCTAGTAGGTTAGTGGTCTAGTGTTGATAGGAAGTTGTGATATAAGGTAGATTCACGCACATGTACAGTGGCACTGGAAAGCTAGAAGAGTCGGTACAGGTCGCTGGCACACCGCATAAATCAAAGGCACCGCAGCGGGGCGGGCGCGGCGGCTGGAGCACTTCACGATGCTAGTTAATAAATCAGGACGCACGGGAGTAGGCGGTAGATAATGACGTCACCGGCACGTATCTCGGAGAATCCCCGGAAGAGAGGGAATAAAATAAAAATGTCACGTAGCGATCAGCTGTTGGGCGGACCGAGCGTGACGGCGGGCGGTGAGCGGCCCGCGTTGCGATACGCATAACGACGCCGCAATAAAACTTATTTTTATGTTTTTCGCTCACAATGGCCGCGCGAAGGTCGAGCTATCTAAATGGGTCAATACACTCTGTGTAGTACGAGCGGCGAACACGTGCTCCCGCGTTTGTAAATAGCGAGATATCGGCCGATTGTTGCAGTGATTAATGGGGGCTGGTAATGACTCGACGCCGCCCGCGCCCGCGCCGCTCGCTAATGTGCCCATTCATCGTTCTGACACTATTATTATTTGCCGGTCGGAGATGGTTTTGTTCGCATTCCGACAATCGATGCGACATTAGGGCTACGGCCAATGTCAAGGCTGCACTTGCTATGCGCCCGCCCGACCTCGCTCCACACGGCTCGCGTCTAGTCTCGCGGACCCAGCTCAGAGTTAAATGCTAATTGCCATCCACCTCTAATCCCGTTTACTGTTTATTTACAAATAACAATATTGTGCTTGTTACACCTTACTATACTAACAGTATTACACAGCGCTGACTCACATTACAGGCACCTTGATGTTGTATTTTTGCAATTCACGTTAACATTTTATTAAATTTGTATATCTATTAGCTATTGAAACTTCAAGTATAGGATTATAGTCTAGTTTCATAAGCGTTGCTTAAATTTTAAGATGTCTTCAACCTTAATTTGCATACAAATTAATGATTCATTATTAATTAAAAAGCGTCTTAAAATTTAAGCTACGTTTCTGAAACTAAGTGAATGGTTGGTATATATTCTCCTTTTTTAAATAATATATAAATATATGTATTCCATCCATAAGTTGGCCGTGAATATTTCCTATAATGATATACTTTTATAGAATCTGTGTTTTGAAAATCACACCCAGTTAATGAATCCCGTTTTCTGAATAAAAGCCATCAAGTTTGGTTTCAGTAATTATTGGGTTAGGAAATTATTTTATAGTAAGTTAAAAAATATTTTAAGTCCATTTTGTCTTTGACATTAAAGCGGTTTATAAAAATTCGAAATGTATGTGTAAACTATTGTGCTTTAAAATTAACTATTATCTGATAAAACCTATATATTCCATATATATATCCATATCACTTGTCAGTATAAGTTATTCTACAATATTTGACCCATTCGAACAAGAAAAAGCTTACCAAGATAGCTACAGAAAAATTATACTAATTTCTTTGATTTATTTAAATGCATTTATGCAAGACACTTCGATTGTATATTTCCACGTATCCCAATGTACATTGAAACAAAATACAAAGCAGGTGTAAACTGTAACTAGCTCGTCCTAAATCGTATGCGGGCGTCATCGACAGGCGGCGATAAGGGCGAGGTCACGGTTATCAATGGAGCCATCTCCATACGCGCACGTGGCTATGCCGGCCACGACATCTCGCGCCCATTCACTATGAAGACGCCCCCGCGACTGCCCTGCCGCCCCCGGCGCCGCACTTCACCCCCGCACCCTACGCGGTGCATCCATGCAACAAGTTAGGGCACAGGTTCCGCCTTGTAAGGAGTTCCGGAAGATAAGTGCGTCTCGACCGCGCACACGTTACTCAGCAAGCGAAACAAATCTATCTACATCTCTATACCGTCCTCGAACAACTCTTTATATATATATATAGACAGCCACCTACCTAAGGTAAAGTTGGTGGTTTGTTCAGTAGTAAAAATTTGTTAAAAATGTGCAAATTTGTGTAGGTAAACTCTTAAAACAAAGGAAAAAATATAGTAAAACAATTGTCATTTTCGCTACACACTTTTAACTATTAGCTTAAATAGGAGTAAATACTCATCAAACAACGCGGCTTAAGTGGTTACTAACAATTATGTTTTCAAATGATTAGTAGAAACTTTATATTATGTTTAGAAGACTACTTAAATGGAAATATTTTGGTGTATTTTAAGTACATTAATTATTTAATGGCCATACTTATAAGTCTAAACAACATTAATATTCTAAATTGTTATTATACACGTCAATTTTAGTCGGTGATTAGTCCAGCCTCAGGTCCCACAACTGATAACCGAGCGCAAATAAAGCTTTCCCAAAGCGTAGTGGTTCAAACACATTTTCCAGATTCGCGATGCCCAATTAAATATGGATGTGATTGAAAAACGCGTGTCCGGTAACGAGCGAGTATATAATTGGTGGGTGGCGCGGGCCGGCCCGGAGTGACCCAGTTGCTGTTGCCTGGCGACCCGGGGCCGTGGCCCGGGGCCCGGAGCACCCGCGAGCTGCCTGCCTCCCTCCGGCCTCCACTAAATAACCTGCCCGAAACCGACACCTTAGCACAGGTCGTTCAACCATCAACTAAGCTCTCATACTTCTCTTGCGAGTGCTAGACAAGCATTATGAGCCATCTGTGATTGAACAAAGATCATGCGTATATATCACTGGCGTGCATCCCATACAAGCAGAGAAATCGTTATCTGGTTATACTTGGATATTTAATAAGTTTATTGACTTGAAATTGGGTGCCATGAATTCTGAAAGTCCTATACTGATAATTAGCAGATTTTACTTCAATACTTTTATTAAATGTCCAATTATAACAAGGTATTGCTTTTTATGCTTCTATGGAATGCACGTCACTGGTATATATAGTATTATAAGCGAGGAGCGCCGAAACTATAACAGATAAATCCATGTTTTTTATTAAATATTGTCAAATTATAATTTATGTTGTCTCTGCCGGAAACTTACATATTACAACTGGTCATTTCATCGTCTTTTAAGCTGTTCTTCTCTTTCGAGTGTCTGATTTGTAATAGGAACTTATAACTGTGAGTAATCAAAGAACGTAAATAAAGTATGCTTATGAAATATGTCATCTTCATTAAAGGCTTTGTGAGAAAAAGTCTAGATACAGAGAACAGCCCATGAAGACATCCACGCTGCGGCATTTTCACAGCAGTTATGTTATCTTACTCCTATCGTTCGCTGTTAACATATTTGCCAACTATATCGAGTATAAAACAACTAGCTTATCCGACAAACTTTGTCATACCTCTTTTATCACATATCAACCATCCCTTCAACTAAACGATAATTGCTTAAATGGTGACAGTATAAGCTTTATGTAATACTTCTTTTTAAGTTACAGATTTAGATCATATCAGTACCACTATCTACTCTGATAGAGATGGCAATCTAATCGATCAGTTTTATAGGCTGGACTATGGTCTTCAAAATATTAATAAAACATAATATTTCGTCACGCTTATATAAACGTGACCCCGTGACGTGAGTAAAGATTCATTAGTGCTTGTATTCACTCTGCGTTTATATGTCGTGCTCAACGTGACCAGTAGTGTAGTTGATCGCCGCTCTCAGGGCACTTACGTGTCATTTCTATTAGATGCCATGCGGATTTTCTCACGATGATTTCCTTGACCAGTGATCATGTGGTGCCTAAATCCGTACATAACCTAGATAAATCAAGGGGAAGGTTCCGGAATTAAAAAAAATAAAGATATTAGCTTACAAGAAACATCCTTCTTTGCAATCGACTTCAAGTCTAAAATAGTAATACTTTATTTACACGATTGCAGGCAAAGACTGTTCCTACTGACAACGTCTAACAAAATAAATATATTTACTTTAACTTTTTTGTTGAGCTAAATAGAACCTGCGAGCGAATAAACTTAATTGTTATAAGCCGCGTTTGCCGGCGCCTCCCCCAGCGACTCCTGACGGGCGCGGGCGAGGCGGCATCGAGCACAGTTGTATTTCTTCGAACTTGTGCTAAATTTCACTTTCTCTGAAGACGTTGTGCGTAGACTTTGCCACCCACTGCACCCCCGGCCTCTCGCAAACTTCTCAAAATAGTTTTGACAGTACCTTCTTTAAAATTATTCCTCTCAATTACATAAAGTCAACTCCGTATTGTATTCTCAGAAGAGTCTAAACTCATAAACATTCACCTTAAAAAAAGCATTACAATTATACTTTTCAAATGTAACATTAGCTATGCTGTATATCTTCTGCGAGAATGCTTTCCACCCTTTGTGCTATGTCGTTATCTTCGCGAACCCTAACGGAGTAAAACATAAAAAACGTACGTCGAAAAAAAATCCTTCTACTCACAAAACTCTACCAATCTACCCCCCTTGAACCGTTACGGGCGGTGGAGGGGACACGGGGTTTGTGACCTTATGCCACCCGTCTTAGAGTTGAGAGCGGCACGCGTCGGAGGTGGGCACACCACCGTCTAGGCTGAAAGGCGAGCACACGAGCGTGGAAGCTTTAGCAAAATGAAAGCCAACTCACTCTTAATTCACCAGCACATAGAAGCGGCGTACACGAACGTCGATAGAACCTCCCTGCGCCGCCCACAGTACGCCCGCCCGCCCCACGCGTCGGGCATAAATAAGGGAGGCGAACTCGGGTTAACGAGAGAGTGGGCAGCCTCCCTCGCGGCGGCATTACTAGAAAGGAGAACTAAGGGGGCTGTGGCGAAGGACGAATTAAGGAGATGAGAGAACACGCTCTCTAGACTCAGCGCCTTGCGCCCTGCAGAGCAATAAGGGAGAAGCCCAAGAGATCTCATAGAGCCACTTAATGTTGTACCGTTAAATATTTTGGAGAAGATGTCACAAAGTCCTGTCATTTGCGAGAAAATTTGTTTCTAATATATATTTGTAGGTAGGTATATATATCTACTATATTTTGCTGTAAAAACAATGCGTCTATGGTGGATTTCTTTCAAAGGAAAAGAAATTCGATACGACTACTGAAGCTACTCTCGGCGCATTCAGTGGCACGTGAGTTTTCTCTCCAGCATATAAATTACAAACTGTATCACTCTACAGTTAGAGCTTATTTTCGTCAACATGGGTACTGCTCCTTTGTCTTATTAGTTAGCACTAACCAAATACGCATCTTATTCTCGGGCAATACGGTCCAGTTTGGAAAATGAGAATTTAAATATTCTTGGAAAAGGGGTGGGTATAAATTTTCCATGGGGGCAGACGGGGCGACGTCGCGCGAGGGCGCCGCTGAGTCACAGCGTCGTCGGCGGCTTCGACGGGGCCGCGGGAGGCTCGCCACCGGAGAGGGGTACCACATATTGTATGTATCTACCACTCACATGTCACAAAGTTTTCTCCGAATCAGTAAAGTTTGTTAACGTCAACCGAGCACGTGGCCTTGCCGATATTACACATAATTGTCGCGCGTATTCACGTGCGGTTAGTTCAGTATAGTTTACATTTTTAATTCGCTGATAAAATTATATTTAATCTGACTCTTTATAAGTCTCTTTTACTATGTCTAACATGTTCTATTGTTATTATTTTTGACAGATCATAATCAAGTGCCTTTAAAATAATTTGTTGGGTTATACAGATATTATAAATTGGCAATTATATACGTTGCACGCTTTATCATACAGGTACAACTAGAAATTGTAATTAAATTAAATATCACCACAAAGATATGGTTATCGTTAATTATCGTAGTGGGAAATACACCGGAATGTGTAAGTTATATTAATTATTTCTTTATATTATACACTATATGTATAAATAAACTACATTATTACAAGTTACGTCATTAATTATCGTTAATATATTGCAGTAGCTCAACTCCATATTAATTTTTACTTAACTTGTAATATCAATCAGTGGAGTTCTTTAAATACAATCCTTTTTTAGTTCCATTTTAAAGCTCAGTGTTCACACACAGTCTGTAATAAAAATAATTTAAATTCATCATAAATTATTTAAAATGTTATATGCGTGGTTGATTGGACAACTTAAAATAAGAAACTATTCCACAATTTAATTTCAGTTATAGAAGTATTCTTAATTTTTTGATCAATTTGCCGGCGTTCGTTTTGTTCTATACACTTTTGATTTTTAAGTATTTGTAAAATAGTTCTAAGTTGCCTATTATAATCAGGATATACGTTTATGCTTCTATGATTTGCACGTTACTGGCCTGTACTGGGCCACTCTAAGTGAACTAGATAAGACTGGCTGGCCTATCGCTGAAGCGTCCTTCACTTTGCTTAATCTAATCATGAAGGACTGCCAAAAAATATAAGACCTTATTCACACGTGCGCTTTTAATCAAATAGTAAGCAATAGAATTTTATCATTTACAAAGTAGAGCTTGTGTATGCGTTTTTTTCTCAAAATTTATATAATTATAATTTAAAATATAAAGAATTCTATTTTATTAAATTCTTGTTTATATGTTTCAGTAGAAAACAGTAAATTTCTTAAAACATTGATCAAATGGTATTTGTCTGTAAAATCGATATTTATGGTCTATATATCAGAAACAGAATAAAACAAAATTAAAATATATACGTACATATGGTTACAATAAAAAAAATTGAATTTAGATGTTCATATTTTTTTAGAGTCTATAGGCATTTGATGGGCTGAGGTGGTACATCATCTACCCCATATTCACCTTCCACTAGGTGTGTTTGAGGTCAAGCAACCCGCATGTAAATGATAAAAGCTTGTGGTACGAGTAATATTCAGAAACGATTCTTTAACGGGTATTAAGTAAATCTCGTGTAAATAAGACATAAACCTCATAATAATTATTGTAGAATGTCATCAGAAATGTTGAGCGCTCAATCGCGTAACATCGTTCCGTCACCTTGAGGCGCGATAACGCCGGTCTGCCGTGATAAGACCCGATATCGCGCACTGGCGCGAGTACACAATGCCTCATCTATATCATACATAGACATACAATAGACTGCTCGTGTCCTATAATCATAATGCAATTATTTTTATTATTTTGGTGCAAAGCTAAACGTTAATTAATCCTATTATCTATAAGCAAACAAAAATTGACTGGTTACCGAAGTGGTATAAGTAAACGTGACATTACACTAGTGCTTTAACATACATATATATATTATTACCAGAAAGACCGGTGTTATTATTCGAAGTCTTTTATCCTATATGCGAAATTTAAATGCTTAACTTCAAAAATTTCGCTTTTTACCATTTTTAAAAGATCATAGTTACGACTTTTGGAAGTAACATTGAAAAATCCGATTTTGTTTGACTTTTAACTGGTACGTTATATCTGTGTTCGAGTTCTTAAATTTTGGCTGACAATATATTCTGACGAGCCGAAAGTTCTTTTAAAAATCGATCGGTCAAGTTTGTTAGATTTATAGAAAATTATTCTATGATTTATTCTATTTTTCCGCTTGCAAGTCTGTAAATAGGTACGAGTATTTAGTAAATGCTATACTTCTTGAGATATTAAACAAAGTCCACAGAAAAATTAATTTTTTTGGTTAATATTTACATATATTGAATAATGTGTCAATGAGTAAATAATTCTAAAATACAATGCTATACACATCATAAACATATATTATAAATTTGAGTACAACATAGCAATAGTGTAACGCAGTGATTATTAGCAAAGATTGCTGCGCTGCTTCAATTACATTATATACAAGAGTATGTGCAAGCTAAAGCGAGAAGGACGGGAAATTTTTAAGAATGTAATTATAATCATCCAAGTATGAAAACTCAGGTCATATAATGTGGAAATGAGTTTTCCTGCGCAAACTTTATCATAAAATCTAAAGCCTCGCGTAAGCTTAGGGCACGTAAAGCATCTCCCAGGATTTTGAACTTTGAAAATACTCAGACATTTTTGAAAGATTAGTAGCCTTTTTTTTAAATATTTTTTTTTTATGTTCAAACATCACTATATGCTTGGTAATTAATTGACAATAATAAAATCAAATACACGAACCAATAAGTTTACATTTAGGAATTTAACTATGATATAAGCGGGTCTTTTTAGATTCAATTTATAATTAATCACTCCCTATAAAAGAAAGTGATTAGACTTTTTTCTTATAATTTATAACTAACACTTTCAAATCACCTTCTAGATACTCGTTTAAAAGATAGTATAATAAATAAATTAATATGGCGGTTTGCTGTTTCGTGGAATAGATATTATTCTACTTTTCAACATCAGCTAGAAACATACGTAAAATCGAGGGGCGACCGACTCACAGAGTAGTGTAGGGCCGGCTTCGAAAGGGAGAACACAAAGAGCGACCCCTGCATTTGGCAGTGGCTCCCAACTTTGCTAACTGACTTTCAACTTACTGATTAGGGTCCTAAATCCTATATAAGGAACATAGGGAGATTTTCACAATAACGAACAGAGAAATATTTACTAATCTGTAGATTCGAGGTGGAACGATCGATAAATCAATATAGATTATGAGGTCAGTGTCAGGAGCAGGTTAGTCGTCGTGCTGGCTCTCACTGGATACCAGTGATAAACATGGGCCGCTCGAACTAAGCTCGCCGATGTTGCTTTGCATAAGTAATAACTCCGGCGCGCGCCCCCGCCACGGCCGCTAGCTCGCGCCCCTAGGCCTATCGATTGCGGCGGCGAGGGGCGGGCAGCATCGCCGTAATTGTCACACTGAGCGGGCTGAATTCCACTACGCCCTTGAGACATCGACCTTACTGCCTCCGCATAAAGCCCACTCTCTATCGGCGAGTCTCTCTGATTGAATACCAAATGCGTTATAGTCCGTTCTAAGTTTGGAGTCGCCTCGTAATAGAGCCTTCGAAAAGTCTATGACAGAGCCTAATGAGACAGGCGGGACATTGCATCGAGTAGATTATAATTGTACGATATTTCGAGAGAATTAAAATTCAAATTATCTATATTTATTGTCGATTTTATTTTAGTAGAATGGCAAACCGCACAGCCTTCGGCGACGTGAGCTCCGGTGTTGATTCTACATGTTTGCCTGGTATATTAGCAGCCATACATCAAACTATCAGTCGCGACAAGATCAGAAAAACAAATTTCAAACCACGTACTACATAGACTATTTCGGCGATATGAATATGTGATATGATTTGCTACGTATCCATTCAGCAAGGGAGAGTTTGCTCCTGACTGACGAAGCGAGACGAGCACATGCCCCAAAGAAAATGTTCGCGCGACAGAGCGTGCGACGTCGCAACGCTTTAATAGTCGTCGTCTAGTCGAGTGGCGTTTTTTAGCGCACCAGCATCGACGAAAGTATAGAGAAAGTGGTGCGTTTACGTCAGACACACACACACAAGAGCGACACACGCGTGTGGAACGTTCAGCGCTGCGCCGGGGCCGAGTCAGGAACGTGACAGCTCCGACCGCTCTGCGTGCTCGATACCTGGCCTGCGCGGCGTCTTACCACACGGCTCAGATAGTTACAACATCACACTCTGTATGAGAAATACGAACGCGTCGCGGTGGGGACCGTCAATGTTGCACCGATACCGAGTACCCTCGCTCGACACGTTCTCTTACTCAACATATACTTTAGAAAACTACATCCATAATTCAAGAATCGACTCTTTTGCAGATAGAGACAATAAGACGAAGTGTGACGACCGTATCCCAATCACATAAATTAAACTCATACCGGTTCGTTGTCGAATGCGGGGTTCGATCTCTTATGGTTATGTAAGATGGGATAAAGGAAGTGTTTATTTACATTACCTAGGTGTCAAAATTCGTTGGCATAAATGAAACACCTGTTTTATGAAGGGGCGTGGATAATGGGTCGTTAATTGCGAATCTTTATTGTTGTCATTCTCGATTAGTTACGAGCCTTCATTGTTTCTACCTAATACAATCCTGCTTGTGTCCCCAAGAAAATGTAATAAAAAGCACAATGATACTCGATTATTTAAAATAATATATAACATTTAAAATATACGTACTGAATGTACTTTATAGTGCAAATATAAATGTAAACTTTTTTATAGCTTTTAGAAAATTAATGTAGCATGCGGAATAATTTCATAATGAAATCATATTCAAAATAAGAAATAAAATAGAACAACTAGAATAAAAACTACAAATTTTTTGCCTGTAATATGGATTTTTATAGCCTTTTACATGCCCTTACCTTACTAAACATAAATGTATTAGATCTTAGAGTGAGTCGAATACGGGACCTCCGCTAGATTCGATTTTAATTCTTACCGCGAAACTACAATGGCGTCGAAAGAAACAAATTGATTGTGGATTAATTGAAAGTAACTATAATTGTGCATAGCGTACGACTGTGCTAGGAGATTATAGACGTAAAAACAAGCACGCGCGCGCATGTATCGGCAGCGATCGATTAATGAAATAAATATGACGATTGCTACGAGTAATAATATCGATTCGACGCGATCAGCTGATTCCGTGATTGATGCGTAAACCGTCGCACCCCGCACGCATCTTATTCACAAAACCGGTATAGGACCGTTATCATAAAAAATCTTGTCTTGTTTATTGCCGATTATATCACGTTGAAGGTGATACGTCAATTATGGTTCGGAAGCAAATTCCTTCTGCAGTGAAGGCATAGTGAGCTCCGTATTGGATTACGAGCCGTCTTTAGTCAGGTATTTATGGAAATTAAAAGTAGCTTTAAAAGAAAATAGTGGTTTCGTTAAGTTAGTTTTGATAAACGGGTTGATAATTCAAATAGATCAGTAATATATACGTTATAGTATAAACATTTTTTTGAAAATTGTTTCATTATGAGTTAAATAGTTACGGATTATGATAATATTTTTTGACAAGAACAATAATAAAATTAAAAACAGACATTTCATAAATCAAACCGTGACCTAGTGCTCAGGAAAAGTGAAACATCATGATCTCATAATAAGTATAAGCTAAAAACTTTATCACATTTTTTCATTGCCAAAAAACCTACAAGTGGTGACGTCATGAACTCAAGCCCGCCGGGGGAATAAAGGGGATTAGGACTGGGTGGGTTGATACGTGGAGGCTGGCCCCCTTAGTTATTTAGGCCCTACGATAAGAACACGACTCTATGTCGCGTGGCGGTATGCTTTAGTATTTATTATGGATGTAGATTATTTTGTTATCACCAGTTAAAATAGCAAACGTACCAAGGTAAAATACGCAACGTGTATAATAACTTCATTATCGTTTTAATGGGATTTAGTAATATATACAATTTAAGTGACTTTATAAATGAAAAGTTATTATTTTAAGGCGAAATAAGATATTTTGCACAAAAATGCGATTGCACTAACTAATTGAAACAATAAATAGTAGGTGATTTTATTAACCTTGTGTATTGATCATTTTTAACTACCCTAAGCCGCAAAGAGAGTTATATAGCAGAGACATAAGAAAAATAAATATTATTTTAGAAATCTCGTACGTCTTATTAATTAAAAGTACCTGCCAAAGGATATAGGTTTTACCAAAGGTTTAACTTTGATATTTAGACAGCCCTACCTTTTACGTATTTCCTTCTAATAGACGTTAACATTGTTAATCCACATTGTTTTAAACAACAACAATTCAAAACATAGTCTTAATGAAGAATAAAAAATGAAGAAGAATAAAAAAATCTAGAATGTAAAAATAATGAGTTCGAGAATATTTCGAACACTTGGTAGCGGAGGTCAAAGAGACGAACTTAGGGTGGGATAGGGAGACATTCCATCTCAGGCAGGGAAAATATTTCGAAATTCGTGCACTTACATTAGTTTAATTATCCTATTATAGACAACAAATTATAAAATATAAACAAGAACTCAAGAGGTTATCGGCTTTTGACATAAATTAAACAAATAATGCTAGACAGTGATAATAAAAATACATAATTTGCATAAATTATATGATTATCTTTGTTAGTAAGGAAAATGCAGAGAATTTCAATAGAGTTTACGTACTGTCAATGCCCGCACTCCGAAACAACATGTACAAATTCTGCCTTAGAGCTTTGGTAAATGAATACAAAAAATGAACAATGACCCATCAATTTCCATGCCAATTTAGAGACAACATCATGTGAAAAGTGCGGTTGTTTTAAACATTTTTGTATGCATAGCTTTTTCTAAATTGTATCTAGTCAATATCTTCTAGAATATTCATCAAGATATATTTGTAACTAATAAATCAGCAGATATAGAAGTGAAGGTAGAACGTGACGCTCCCCGAACCCTCCTTGTGGCTGATTACAACACTGACGCTAGAAAATAAGAATGAAATTTTAATGAACACCCGCCCGCCGCTACGTCGCGCCTTGTGACAGCGTACCCTATCTCTTCGGGACGCCGCGCACTTAGGAAATTAGTCCCGGGAGCCCTACGTAGTTAGGTCCACTTGGCATCGATGAAACAATGCTTTCACGTATACTTGAAGGTGGGCATAGACTGTGTCCATAGACATTACAATAATCGAGGTCACTTTACATAAATTCTGAATTATCCTTATTTTTTTTTTAAATTGAAACATTAATAAAATTAACTGAAAAATTTCTATGTCAAGTTAAATGTAATAATATATATATAACTCAAAGGTGACAGACTGGCTGACTGACTGACATAGTGATGTATCAACGCACAGCCCAAACCACTGGACGGATCGGGCTGAAATTTGGCGTGCAGGTATATGTTACTAACTATATCTAATTAATTATAATACTTCTTAAGGCGAGCGAAGCCGCGGGCAAAAGCTAGTGTAATAATAATGTTCAACAAATAAATAAAGCAAATCTCCATTTCGTCTTCGTTTTAAAGATTCGTTACGGATCAGTAGTATCATAGCGTGTCGATGCATTTTTGCAAATAAAAACATAGGTAGCTCATAATAAACGTGGCATAAAGCAATAAAGAGATAAGTCAACGACCTGGCAAAACAATAACAATGTAAATAGAGTTTTATAGTGTAAACAAAAATGTACAATAAATGTGTTACGTAGGCGCTAAGTCGGCGAGGGAACACAACCGACGTCACAGGCGCGACGTCACGAGCGGAAGTCCGCACTAGATATATTTATTGTAGGCATGCAGTGCACGGGACGGGTTCAATGTCGAGCCGCGACTATCTATCGGCCATCAATCAGCCGCAAAAAGACGCGCCCGGCCCGGGAACACCGCTACGCGCCGCGTTCACATAACCGCACTTTCGTATGCCCGCCTGTTCATCCGCGTTATATAAACGATTTATAACCATCCACAGCTCTGATAGAATTAATTGGTGTAGTAATTTTACGTGATGTTTTATGAATTTTATCTACGTAACAAAGATTAATTATTTTAGATTTGATCAGGTACAGGATACTTTTATTGTATGAATCAATTAATTTCTTTTCTTCAGTTGGAATTAGAATTTACATGTAAAGCATGTGGAATTCGCGCGTGTGCTTGCGGTCGGGTGCAACCACGACCAGGAGCAAGGCCGACGGTGTTTACAAACTTCCGTCGGCTCTCACGACCTCTTGTCAGTAGGAGCGGCGTTCCGGCCGCACACACGTGTCGACGCAAATAATAGCGAGCCCTCACCGTTGACATTGTCCTACTTTGGACCGAGCGAATGCCCGCCTGTCTAGACTTGAGATACGATCGCCGATACACTCATTGATGCAGATGTTTTGTGTACATGCACCACGTAACAGTATAACGACAGTTTACAGTTCAGAATGTTACAAAACGAGCGACAAATATAAGGCATATGAAGATCGTGTTCTTAAATTTGAAAGGCATTCGACCCTCATGTAAGTTATGCCCTACCCGAGGTGGATCGAGGGGTGAATGCAATGGGGTGTCTGTGCCCTCCTCGCCCGTCGCCCCGGTGCACAGTAGGCGCGTACTAGCTGCAATAACAGAGCAGTGAAAGTGTCGCGGGCCGCTTCAACCGTCAATGGGTGAGATGTACTCTTCACCCCTTCGTCTTGCACTAAAACTTTATGTCAAATACTACGCGTCCTATGTTTAACTTGTCCACAATGATTCTAGTAGTTTATGTAAACTTTGAGAGTATTCGTTTCCAACATTTCTAACGCCGGTTGATTGATGAATAGTTAAACATCTTCAGTTAAAATGAAAAATTAAATAAGCTTTAACATTTCTTCAAATATAGTTTACTATATGAATGGTTACATACATGTTTTATAGAAAAAAAATTACCAAATAACGAAGCCTACGTTGAAAAACTAGGAATACAGTGATACTTTTTATTAAACGAAACGAGCGTGTGTTGGGCAGGTTTAAAACACGTGCTTCGTCTGGCACGTGAGCGGTGAGCGCTGTCGCCAGCTCCCGATCAATTACAGCAGAACTTGTATAAGATGTACGTGATCCACAGCCGACGGTTGAAGGCGTCAAGCAGCACCAAACAAATGAGCGGAACGGCGCGTCATTATCTCAACTCATGAATGAATCGGAACGTAAATTGAAATATATCGCGTGCCATAATCCGCGCGCATTAATCTCACTCAAACGCCGATCGTTGCGTAATACACAACAAACGGCTCAAGTTCATTGATCCACTTAATGTCTGATCTAAATGTGTCACCGTTGTTGAATGTCAAAACATTGTTACGTAATTATCAGCGTTTACATACCTATCGAGTGCGCACGCGTCTTCAATCCGGCTACAACAATGCAGACTTCCGAAACCGATCATTGATACGCGTCATCGTGTATATTTACGAGCTTATGATTATATAAAATGACGTTTATAACACTCAGATATCGTTGACCGGTGGCTGTATAATAATAACATTCATTCATTCATAAGTGATTAATGGTTACTACCTACAAAATAGATTTGTGGTATTTAATAACGCCATTATCATAATTATAAACAAGATTTTACGCTATTTGATGCCCGTAGTAAAATTTTATTTATAAATATTTGATGGCAACATGTGCTGCTTTTTATAACCATTAGCGTTATTTTTTAATTTTAATTAATTTTTCCGACGTATAATGGCACGTAGTATGTAAACTACCAAACTAAATAAACACTTATGAGAAGTTTTATCAGAGTTTCAATAGAAAAAGACACTTTATAGTTATTACCAACGTAACATAACTGAATATTACATCTCAATGCGATGCAGCAAACAGATATTCCTCACACGGCGACCTCAGGCAGTACTCACTGCGACTTGTTCCAAATTAACGTTTTTATAATACACACACTTTACAAGTTACACGTTACAATTTGGTTATAAATTAAAAAAAAAAGGTGTAAGTGTAAATCC
Organism: Automeris io; assembly: GCA_036320925.1. Lineage (NCBI taxonomy): Eukaryota > Metazoa > Arthropoda > Insecta > Lepidoptera > Saturniidae > Automeris > Automeris io. The sequence continues at coordinate 5,810,578 of JAUDJH010000018.1, forward strand.
TGTTTTTCGTTTAATGAAGAAGAACAATGTTCATTTACCGTGACATGAGTTTAATTCGTAGAAGCAATAAGAACCAATGGTTAATCATCTCGTAGCATTTCTCGCACACGTTTTATGATTTATTGTAGTTTACTTTCACTACATTCCGAACTTGACCGTCAAAACGTGATTGCAATAAAAACATCACTCTTCTTATACAAAGATGTAAATTAACATAAATTATTGGCGGTAATGCGTCTCGGTCAGAGTCGCGGCCGACGCGGCGCGTGTTTACCCAGATGCAATGTTTACATAGGCATACGCTAAACTGGAGGGTTCAACGACATCTATATTGTTTTATTGCCAGAATTAATTGGGTCATTCGCTATTGAGGCCATAGAAAATATATTTAGAACGTATCGGGGAGACATTTCGTGATTCGCAAAAGATTTTATTATTGTCCTCACGCTCTCGATTTTAATTCTGTATCATCGGATGTAGGCGTTTGGTATTTAAGCTGACTGCGCGACTCACCAGTCTCCATGATCTGGATTAGGAATATGAAGATTATGACACAGAAAGCATACAAACGAAAACATAAATCACTATAAAAACCGTAAAACCGAAAACGCAAATCTATAATGCCAAAAAGAAGATCACGAACAGTAAATTTATTGAGTAAACAGTTGTTAGCACAGCGTGAAATGACAAAAAACGTGGTCGTGTGATATAATAAACATTAAGCACCCAAACAAAATGCATTAAGAACATCAATAAAAACGAACACGAACAAAACAATACAAGAGTCATAAAAATATATCGAGCGTATTGAATTCGGTGCACCTGACATTCGTTCGCACACATTTTTTCTAAACAGGTGTTTCCGCGGCACGTCACTCAAGAGTGTCGATGCCCTATATTATTGTAATGTCTCTCAAGTTCATTGAGTCACACAATAGCCATATAATTGGTCGTTAGCGTATGTCAAAACACGTCGGCACGGCTCATAATGCTTTACATAATTAGGCTCGTTTGCATAAACGATTATTATGCGTGTCTTCGCTGATGACGTCGTTGGCACTATGGCTAATTCATTCATTGTTTATGAGTTTACTATTACTTTTACTCCACGTGGTCGATTGTTTACAACGCGAGCGTCGATTTAACGGCAAATGTGTAATAAAACTTGTTAATGTTGTGTAATGTGATTAAAGTAACGCGTTGTCGCCACGGTGATTCAGTCGTCGGAGATGAGTTTTTATTCGGCAGTCTTATAATATTAGCGTATTCTATTTACTTAACCAATATTTAACTTTAAAACTGCTACAATATTTAACTTTAAACAAAGTTAACATTTTTCTGACCATAAAGTATTTATTGTTGATCAGTAGTTAAAAAATATAGTTAAATTAACTAACGGTGAAATAAAGACTTATTTCGAAATTGATTACACAAATGGGTGCACTTTAAACAAATGGTATAAAAATGTCATAAGTCTTAAATGGTCTGTCAACTTATCAATTGCGAACGATTTAAACTTCTAATCAACAACAGGCTCGAGCCTGAGTAAACATTTGACAACGCATAACATTATGTATACTTACAAAGACTATTATGTAGTGTTTTCTCTAATGAAGTTTATCTAAATGCGGTAATCAATAAGTTTCATTTTTATGGAGGTAATCTTTCGAACTACAAAGTCATCCCAAAAATGTTGGTTTGATTTTATGAAAGTTTTGCAGATAAGTCTTTTCCATGTACATATATTCAATATCAAATTGAACTTTTTGCCAAAATAAAGCAGGTTCACACTTATATATTTGGATTTTCATAAATGCAAGGAATTTAATCCGACCGTGGGTTAGATAAAAAAAAAGATTATAAGAGGTAAGGTTATAAGGTTACTATTACGAATATTAGTGATAAATAAAGACCAATAATTACAAAAACTGTACTCATGTTGTGTTCAATGAACGAAAAAAACTTGGCTACTTTTGGCAAACTTGAAGCAAGATTACTATCGTATCGGAGACCTTCAAGTATTATTAGATATAAAAACGCATCGTCATTATGACTGCTTATTTATTCATATTTTTGTAATTGTTTCTATAGGAAATGTAAACTAGCCTTAACGTAGATCATTCACGTGTTGAGGTCAATAACATCATTTATTTTATTGATTCCTGGGTTTGTTTGTTTACATTGCATATTATTTCTTAGATTGATCAAAGAATTAACTATAGATCAATTTATCTTCGCATAAGTATTAGATACAACACGTAAAATGGTTTATAATATTAATTTAGACTTTTTTTAGTCAACACCAATATTTTAAAACATCAAAATGTAAACATCGTAATTGTCATATTTAGTGAACTTTATGTCAAAAAATATTCCACTTATTAATTGACAGGGTTAATAATTACTGAAAATTTTCCGTTTTTGTAAAGAAAATAATATATATTGGCGGTTCTGTAAAGTATTTTTACTTGTGCAATTACACGTACCTAATATTGTTCGTATAAAAACTGTTGGCTGTGTAACTTGAGGCAGATGCTTGGATCGCTTATCTGCTAAATAAATAAAAATAGTAAAGCTTCATAGTAATTTTAGTAATTAATAAGTTTCACAAAAGAGCTACACTATTTTCATTTTGTAGTGGCCCCTTGAAGGTTGGAATTGGAGTGAACAATCGATACCAGAAACTTATATGTGTAATAATGAAAGATGGTGATTTAAAGGTGGAATTTATGTGCAAAAGTCATAGGTAATATTAATATTGAAATCTATTTTACGTAACATAGTATTTCAATTTATCCATACAATTAAATATAAAATATATAGACAAACCGCGTTGGTAATAATTTATTTGCGTCTTTTTCTGATTTTCTTTGATTTTTCTACCTATAACCCTAAAAGAATCTATCAATCATTGAACAGGTATCTTTCATAAAAGTGTTGAAGTGTTAGTTCTTAAAGTTACAAGTGGTTTAAACGTTAATTTGGGAAGTAAAGTGTGAACACTTTCAAAGATGCTATAGGAGCATACATATGTGTATACATAGTTGTTTGTGAATAGTTTCTCGGTACACGTGGCTGCAACAAGTCGCATTTCTCAATGCACCCTGCGACCCAACTCCCGCCACCCATAACAAATAGGCCTACGGTTTACAAACACTGGAAGTTTCGTTTTCTTTTTTTCTCTTACATCTTCTACATATTTTGTAAAATTTAAACTTATCACAGTAATCAATATTCCAACTTTACAAAATTAACATCTATACAAGTTTCCTTAGTAATCATTACAAGTTTATTGATACCAGAGATAGATTGATTTAAAGTATAATAAAATAAACTTATTCAGTACCGCAGCTACTAAAAATAAACTTCGTATTGTGATTAATAAGGGCTATAACGTACATTCGTAGAATTATCATCACCGTCAGATACTATTTTGCAAGTTTTCCTTATTTACTTGTTTCTGCCAAACTGTCATTCTGACATGAGCATTGAGTATATAATCATCTTAGTGTCATTGAACCAGCGGTGTGAGCAAAATCATCTGTTTGCAAATAGTGTTGTACCTACCTAGAACTGGCAGTCTATAGCAAAGATGGGCAAACTGTTATCAGATTAATTGATTAACGATTACAAAATGTAGTCGAAATTTTTATTTCGTTACTCTGTAATCATGATTAAATACCTTCTAAATATTAAGGAATTATAATTTTTTATGCAATTGAGGATTCATTAGTGTTTAAAACATAGATGGACCAAATGTAGTCATATTAATGATGAAAAATGTAAAAGTAATCATAATCGTTTTTCATTAATCTGGTTACATTTTGCCCATCTATGGTCTATAGAATATTTTTTAGGCAGGAATTCTTCCCTACAGCCTAAGAAATAATTAACATCGTATAATTTAACTATCTACACCTAATTGCAGAAATAGTTCCTTATGTCTAGTTATAAATAAAATTAATTTTAATATTGAGGTAAATTCGGAAATTTTTATTTATACATGACTGGAAAATTCACTGAATAAGGAAAAACAATACGTATTCTGATATTGACGGAAATTTGGAACGGACGAGTAACAATTTAGGATAATTTCATTTTTACAAAAACGTCAAAAATTAAAAAAAAACAATTATTTTTTGTATCACTTCTCAAATATTAAATGCTAATTTCCAGGGCTTAGAGGCCAGTCTCTAACCCTGTTGAAATTTTTGAAAATTCTTTGAAGAAATGGCATGTGAATCTGTTTCTTTATATTACAAAGGTAATAAAATTATTAATCCATTAAGTCATGTGTGCGGGGAGGCCTTAGAATCCTTCTAACTTACAGCTTAATACCTATAGTTTTTTTTATTATACTTTATAATCTTAGAGATATATAATAATACTACTCAATCTAGTAAATATCATAAGATCTGAAAAATGTATTTCTAATATTCAGTTTCAGAAATGCTTCTTTAATTTTAAAACGCTTACCAGCACTAATTAATCATAAATATGCAAGCAATTGATGAATCTTTAGTGTTTAAAATAGTTTTATTTAAGTAGTGTGTATGAAACTGATTGTAAGAACAAAAGTCCTTCATTTTTATTAAGGCTACAGAAAGCCCGAGAATATAAATAAATTTTTCATAAAAAAATACAAAACAGTATTATATTCAATCTACTGCAGTAGGAATATGAAGTGATAACTAATAATTTTCCAGACAATAATTAATTTGTTACGACGCGGAACCCCTTCGACTATACGCAGCAGTGTGAGACGTGAGAATAGGCGATTCCAGACATGGAATGAAGTAAGCCTTGCGTTGGAGGAGGTACTAAGGCTGGTGCTGGGCGGGGCGCCCTAACCGTCTCTATGGCAACGTCCCCTAGCGCCTCGCAAATGCTGCCAGGAATACCTAACTTTACAAGAGCGTCATTTAACTAACTTTTTTCTAAGCTGATTCAACTTCTCTAAACTTAATAGCAGGTATTCCTAACATATTGTTGACCTCAACTTTAAAAGTATAGTTTTATAATGTATATTTAGTATTACTAAAATATACGTATAAATGTTCGTGTTTAGAGAACGCCGAATCGTAAATAGAATACCGCAGCAATATAGAAAGTAAAGTGCGTTCGTGCTGCCAATGGCGAGCCAACTCTGCGATAATTAATGTGAAGTCAGTGGAGTCGAGCGAACGGCGCCGCGCGCCAGCCTCGACGCGACAAAAAACCCGCTTCGACACAAAAACACCCGCCGTTGGAAAGAGACTAACGCGCGAGTACGAGCGGGACGGAGATAACTACGTATTTCTGTGACGAGTTCTCGCTCGCCTCGAGCGTCGCGCAGTTATCGAGATTCCGAATACCGCGCTTTGATTTAAAACTCAGTCGATTGCGCCCTTCTATCACATGGCATTTGACAGATTGCCGGAAACGCGTTTACTGTCAGATTTAAAAAAAGGCGCGGATCTCATTTACTAAAAATTAAAAATAAATTAAAAGTAATAAAAAAATCACGCAGACAAATTATTGCACAATAATAAAATACAACCAATAGTATTTGTGTGGAAAATTTGCAATATATTAATATACTAATGTATGTAAATATGTCGGTATGTTGATACGAAGTAGAGAGAATAGCCAACTGCGAATGGTTATTTTCTTTCATTGAGTCCATAAAAAAAGTTCAACAAAAGTTTATTTTATGGAAAAAACCCATTTTATTTATAGTTATTATCATTCTGATAACTCATAAAAATGTAGCAAACCTCGTTCGTATGTTAGATTGTATATTTTAGAACATAGTGTATAAGTTTACATAGGTATTTTTAAGTATTTAAGTTTGGTTGAGTTTGGAAACGAAATATTTAATCTTATTATTGATTGGATTTCAAATATTTATAAAATGAACGTATGAAACTTAAAATAACCATAATCCATACAATTTACACAACACAAGTTGAATTTAAAATTGCATCAGAGATTGGTGGAATAAGTCCATAAGTACACAGCGCTTGTTAACTCACCTGAAAATCACTCCACATTTTCATGGGGATACACCATAGTTCCGATACGAAAACATAACACGATCACGATAACAACTGTCAAAATTTGTCACAGCGCGCTGCTACAGTAACAAGCACAAAGCTTGGAGGCCGAGCGCAGACTGAGGCGATTGGCGCTGCGAGTCACGACCGGCTGGCGGATACGACGTTTGGCCTCGGAGCGCGCGCCCAGCCGCGCTCGCCACCGCCGCAGCGCCCACCTGCGACTCGCTTCCACGAACAACAAAACCGAAACAACTTCGATGTTGCTCGCTGCCCAGCACAATGACTCCTATGTACATACCTGCAGCAGGCTCCTAGGAATACCCACGTTTTCAGTTCGATTCAAAAGAAAATTCCTTAATCACTTTTAAGTTAATACTGCACGATTACAGTTCTGGTTTGAGTAATTGCATTTTTCAAATATTTATTGAAACTTAACTTTAATCAGACTATATCACTATCAAGTATGATAACAGTCTATGTTATAAATTGTGAAGAAATAATGCGATATCATACATGCGTGTTCAATACGCACATGAATGTACAAATATGAGTCTTAACGCCTGTACATACAGAACTCAAGTTTATGACCGGCTGATAACAGAAAGTGACAAATAAAAAGCTTTCTGAACAAAGTTTTGAGTGCGGCGCACTACGTCCGGCGTAGCAGGAAGTTTGTAGCAGTAAAACTTCGTAGCGCTCTCGTAGCGTGAAAGTTTTGATTTCAACGATTTGCGTTGCGACGGAGAGAGGGCCGCGAGGCCGCACTAGTTCTGCGACCCTGCACTCCCTACCATCTACTGTTACCAACTACAAAATAGAACGCTTATACGTTTACCGCACTGTACATTGCCGAGTCAATCAGCGTACAATTTACTTTGTCAGCTATTAAGATTCCAATGTATAATGTATTTTGAAAAAAATCGTTTATTGTATTATTCTGAGATTTATCTGTTCGCTTATCTCTCACAAGAGTGCGCCACTTGGTTATCGGCTGAATACACCCTTATCGTGCTTAGGTACATTTCTCAAATCATATGATACAGAACAGTTAGATTGTCGCTTTCCATTTCACGTGTGGTTCATGGATTGTTAAACGATGACGAGTACGCAGCAGCAATGGGGCGTGTGCGGATCGATATCGTTGCCAGTAAGCGATACGATGGCCGCCTAGCGCCAAGAAAACTCGTTCGGCGGTAATTTTGAACACAAAATCCCATTATAACTCGGCACTGTTATAGACAGACATAGCGGAAAATATAGAAGTATCTTCAAAGTTGCTAATAGCTTATTTGTATCAGTTACTTATTATTAATTTATTATAAATTAATGCACAGCGTATTTTAGTTTGCATAAGAACGTTTCGCTTATAGTCATGACCAGGCGTTTTATTTACAAGTCGCTACGTGTGCATTTCTTGAAGTTTAGAAATACACTTGTGCTCATTTTACACACGTATTACATCATTTTATACTCTTAAACCTGATTATTCTTCTCCTATTGCTATAGTGGTCAATGTCGATCAATCATAAACATTATGGATAAGAATTTTACTTCTTCAATCATCAATGCTCAGTGACGGTCTCGTTTCTCCTTCTCTTGTTTGGGTGGTCGAATGTTACTTAGCTGATTGCTGCATACGGACTAAAGGTTCGAATACTGGCAGCAGCTGTTAGGTCTGACATACTCACACTGGCTGTCAAATTTGAAAGCACACCTTAAGCGAGCTATTTTTCGAGGATGCCTCGCATGGTAACTGCACGACCGGCCAATACGCGCGTCAAACGAGCGCTGTTGTGGCCAATAGCGCGGCAGTTTTTTGTTATGTTCGCAAATATCTCTGTCAATTTGACGTATACACTGTCGACTCGAATAACTTATGGCAGTGTGGTTTTCCACACTTTTAAGTTTGCGCGGCAAATAGTCGCGGCGCACACAGTCAAGCCAGCCTTGCGATGCGACTCGAATTGTTAGCTTGTGGTCAATCAATTCTCCCCAGCCACCTTCATGAAGTCATCGGTCCATCTATCTGACCACTGTTTTTATAAGTTACAAGAGGTGCTTGACTTCAATCACACCTAGTGAACGGTGAAAATTAGGCCAACTTTGGACCGCGTTCGTTTAACAAACGCCTATTCAGTCTTCTCTTAAAGACTCCCTAGTCATAAGAACGTGGAAGCATGTTCAATTCTCTTTCTGTATGTGTGACGAGTGTGGAAGTAATCTGTTCTGCGGTTCTAAGGGATTTCTACCACATATTCAACACGACGTCTAGTGGCTTTGTTGTGAATAGGTGCTGGTGGAATTGGAGAATGCAGGTCTTAAGAACACTCTCCATTGTTCATACTCCACACGAGACTGCATTCCTGCTACAAATCTGTGGTCGCCATCTTAACACTTTCTTCCCCATCTGTCGTCGATTCTAATACAAAACTCTACAAAAATAGTATATTTTATAATAATTTTTGTTTTGAGACACGGCTTATTTTAGAAGATCATGGTCTTCTTGATTGTTTTTCAAGTCGTTTAGTGATAACTTCAGTTCAATCTAAGAACGATGATTGCTTTCGAAATTTTAGAATCTATTAACAGTTGCATTTGTCTTGCCAACGCAAAAAAAAAATACCAAGACAGGTCTCTTGGCTTAGCTACCGAGTATACCGAATATACATTAGCCGACACGTAATACATCGGACTTTATACACGTGAATACATACCCCTTTTAAACATGATGTCCATATATATGCCAATAATTGGAAAAAAACAGTACTTCTTGAATAAAGACTAAAAATGCTTAGGATATTATTAAAGACTAGTTGACCCGGCGAATTTTGTACCGTCATGAATGTCGTGCTAATTTGCTTACCTCTCCTCTTCCCGCTCCCTCGCCCTTTTCCTTTTAAATATTAATAAATCTGTAATAAGGAATTTATTTTATTTGTATATTGTGATCCGTGTATGACCCGCGCTTGAATTACATTTTTCGCCTGTTAATTCTTATTTTGCGATAACACCCAAAATATTCACTTAAAATGTAAAATGTAGAATTATCATAATGTGCATGAAATGCTTAAAGTAACTAACGTATTTAAGTTTAGAAGGATTAATCCATCTAAATAGCTTTAAATTACCACATTATATAACGTGACCCTTTTTTAGAAGTTAAAATGTGTATAGTAAGCTATTTTTAACAGATAGACATACGCCATCCCTGAATTTTCTGTAGTCCTATAAAAGATGAATATTACACTATACATAGTTTTGTTAAATCTCAAAGAGATTAGCTAGCGTTTTCAATTAAAGGTCCCTGATAGCTTATTCTTTTTCCACATTGACAACTATTATCGCCATATTTTAATTTATACAAAACCTTAACGAATTATGCATTAAACTTTTCTTCGTAACTTTATCACTTCGTCTATTGGTAAAAAATAGATCAAATCTCCTTCTTTGCTTCACTTTCTCCCTTCCTTAATAGACACACGCGCGCAGGTTTCGGAGTCACAGCTTTACGGTATCTCACATCCCGGCTAGGACTAAGAAGTACTCTATCTCTTACTATTGCCGTGTCGTTGGGCTATGGAATGGTCTTCCTGCGAGCGTGTTCCCACAATCCTATGATATGGGATCATTTAATCGTAGCGTGATGAGAAATTTGTGCAGGACGGCATAATCACTTCGATAACCGATTAGTTTTTCTCAACTGTCGATGGTCGTTGTTGTTTTTTGAACTGCATCACGCTTACGGTCAGGTGTGGTTTAGATACTGTGTCCATTCAACATAAAAAAATCCGTTCAGTCATTTTAGAGTTTATTGCAAACAGACAGACGCAGTGGAATACTTTGTCATATAATACTTATGTAGTGATAAATATGAAAGTTGCTGATACTATATAATGACAATGTAATAAAGAAATTTAGGTAATAAAGAAGGTGGATAAAGCTTTAATAATAAGTAACAAACAAAACTGCTATACCAATGCGATGGATCGGTTGTGTCTTAAGTGCAAAGTGTGCAGAACAGCACGTGCGTCGAGCTTTTGTACGTCCCGAGGTGCGCAATGCCACAGCCCGAATGTCACAGAGACCTCATACGTAATTAATATATATTATTTGGAATATTCGTAAATTAATTTTCTACAAATCATCCGTAAATCATAAAAATATTAATAATCTAATTTCTACAATAAATGCTAATACTGCAATTTTGATGTTTGATACATTTAAAAATTAAAATGAATAGTTCGGAAAAATCATTATCATTTCTAAAGAACGTTTTACATTTAGTTTTAAAACGATCTTTCAGCTTTAAAGGAGATTTTAAACAGGAATCATTAATTTGTTGCTTTTAAAGTATTCTAATTTTTATTGAGGTTAAGATGAACAGTTTTTTAAGGCCATATTTTTCTTGCTAATCAAATCCAAGATTTTGTTTAGAGCACTTCTACATATTTTGATTTTATTCTTCAGTATCGACTAAGAATTGATTCTCGGTGTCATTTATGGTTTTGAAATGGGATGTCGGCATTTGTATAAAGATCATTCCATGATGTTTCAACCAGGGATGTTACGGAGCTTCGACTCCGACTCCGATAAGTCGGAATTTCTGATCGTTATTACACCTTCGGTTCCGACTTCGGTTCCGAAACTTTTTAATCGTAGGTATTCATCGGAGGTCACCACCACTGTTGTAGTCAATTCATTTGATTTTACTTTATATGTTGTTGAAACATAATATCAATTAATCAAACAATCAGTGCTACTTAATTTGTAGAAAACATTTTTTAAAATTTAGATTAAAAAAATATGATTAAATTATTAAATTTAAAAATAAATGTACATTTAAATTTATTACTATAAGATTTTTTTTTATTTTACATTTACATTAAATTAAGTAAAATAGAAATTAACACAAAAACAACCCTGCAGCAAATTTGATTTAATTTGTTCACTGGACAATGTTCACTGGAGGATAACGGTTTCTGATATATCCAACACTTTGTGAACAACAGCTTTTATTTGCCCAAGTTAGGTTGTGTTGTGTTGTGTTGTGTTGGGTTCTGTTGACCCAACTTGATATACGCCGGCGATGCGCTTGAGGGAGCGTGCCGCCCAACTTATCCAGGCGAGAGCGCTGTGTGACCCCGGGGGTTTTAGTCGGTGCAAGTCCGACAACCAAAAAGCTCCCTGAGGTCCTTCAACAATATCCCCCGGGCTATCAAAAAAAACCTGATATACGCTTGGAAACAGTCTCGATTCTCAACATCTGTCTACACACGAGGGAGATGTAGAGGGAAATGGATTATGCTGTTGTCAATTCAAAAGTTCTGGCTTATACTTTCGAATACATGTATCAATCCTGTACCACATTAAAATGGGATCAAATTTAAGACATAATAAATAACATATCTTCACGCTATCACGCTATGTGAGCATACATACAATAGTGGTTTTATCCACTTTGCGCTTAAATGTCGTGGACTACGCGACCAGTAGCTCAGGTAATCGCTTTCTCACAGTACTATGAAAATGTTAATAAGAAACAGCAATTTTTATTGTCTGTGTATTTGTAAATCTATCACTTTCTAATTAAAAAGGTTCACTGAATAATGTTTTTATTTGTCCCTTAATAAAACTATTTTATTCCGCCGTCACTTGTGACTGACATTGCCTCCGACTCCGATTCCGACTCCGAATCCGACTCCGATAAATCAAATTTAAAAACTCCGACTCCGACTTCGGTTCCGATAAAACTGCCTCCGTTACATCCCTAGTTTCAACATTGAAGTAGTACCGCAAGGTCTCATAACGCTACGAAAGACGAGATTTTAATGCTTTATTAAATTTATTTACATTGTCAACTATGGGACATATTCTATTTATGTATTGGTATAGACATAAAAACATGTTTATTTCTTTAAATATACAAAGGTCCTGTAAAGTGTTATAAGAACTGTAGGAGATAATAATATGTTTTTTTAATTGTACTTATTAACTTTTATCAAATAATTAATACAATAATAATTCGTTGAGTTAGGCAGTTGGATTAGTTAATCCATACAAGTAGCTACTTGATCGAATATCGCGTTTTGATATGTAAGGATCCACTGCTAGTTGTACTCTCTGTGATGAATTAACTAGAAACGGTTGGATGCACTGATTGTATACAATTAATTAAAATAGGAGAGGAAATAGATTACCTTGCATGACCTATTTTCAGTGAACTTATTATTAAAATACTAGAGATTTCTTATTTCAAAATCTCATATTTTTTCATCTACATCTATAGTAGGAGGAAAGAAATATTTATTTCGGACTACTATGAATCACTGTTGTGCTTGTTATGCACCGGTTACAATAGCACTTTAAAAGATCCGCTCAGGGTGGGGGCTTTAAGCGACTGGTTAGCGACCCTCAAGAAGTAGGTAGAACATTATGACGTGCTCTGCCTAAATACAATAAACAGAATGCGACGCTTTTCACCAAGTTTGTGCCCAGCGGGTGCGGCGCGACGTGGCTGTGGTGTGTGGGTGTGGCTGTGTGTGTGGTGGTGTTTGTGTGGTGTGTGTGTGCGTGTGTGTGTGGTGTGGTGTGGTGTGTGTGGTGTGTGTGTGGGGATTACAGGACCCACAATTCCCGTCAATGCGCAGAAGTAGTCACCTTGGGGTTTTTAGTTGGTACAAGTCCGACACTCTTCTTTTCTTCAAGTGAAAAAAGAACACCATAAAAGATGTTACTTAATTCGTATTATAAATTTAGTCTATCTTAATGGTCTGATTAACCGACGTCATATTTATCATACGTAACTTTTAGTCTCAAATTATTATTTTTTATATCCCATAATTACATAATGGAACGGTAAGTAAACTATTTATTGTTGTAGTGATGTATAGCTTGCAAATTATTTCACGCTCCCCACAACGGGCTCTTCATCAAAAGCTGATTTGCAGTTGGTGTCATTTTACTGAACGCTATTATTTTACATTCGTAGCAATTTGAGTATTCGAAAATAGGTCATTATTCTAATATAAATTAGTATTAGACTGTTGTGTATGATATATCTCTATAAAACAATCTTCAATTTGCAGATTCAGGGATTGAATGATCATCTTAAATTTAAGTCTGCTAATCATAACTGAATGCTTGTTTATACTAAAGAAGGCATAAGAGCTAATAAGCGACCAAATAAAAATGCTAATGTCGCTTTTAAACGAGTCTAATATGAGAAGCGTTCCATCGTGCTGCGAACCTTGAAAAAAGAGTGAAAAAGAAGCGGGACATCTTAAAAAGCCATTGACCAAGGTTAATAATTATGATTGTCTTTATACCCATGTGCTGTGGTCGCATTTAGTCGGTCACTAAGGATCTACCACCTCGATGCAGATGAACACCACCTGGGGCTCATTTGTACATAATACAAACTTGGGTTGCTGCGAATATACCACACAGTCAGCTGATTATTTCCATAGTTATTTTTTTACATCAGCATTAAACGGTGTGGATTTTTACTGCTGATAATATGTAAGCTATTGCTTTATAGTGCTAGCAGTCCGAGAACAGCGTGACCAGATAAATTCTTCTTAACTCAGTTAAAGAGTTAAGAAGAATTTATATGATTAATCTTAATGTATTTACCTCTTTTCGAACTGGAGCACTGTGTAGTTATTAATTCCAAGTGTTGTCAGTTGAAAAAGAAAATAAGGCGACGAGTTTATTTATGAAAACAGATAAATATAACAGCTAATTAAAACTGTTAGTCAAAACATAGAGATATTTTAAGGCTGGATTTACAGGATTATTTGCTACACGATAACAAAATAGCAACCTGATTAGTACGATTTTAGTGTGAATTAAGTAATGAGAATATATATAACAGTTAACAAGTATTAAGAACACGGTAATGATGTCCATAAAATTGTGACATTTTTAAGACTGGCTCGACATAATAATTACAGTCCACCTGATGGTAACGATTAGAGGGCGAATACTAAACGTGTTCTGCTAGCAGATTTATGGGTTGGAAGGCAACGCAAGAGCACCTCTGTCTTGATTAGAGACGCCGAAAAAACCCAAGGCTGTGTCGGATTGGTAAAAATTAGCAAAATTTCAGTGCATTCCAAAGTTTTATCTAATCGATTAATCGTTCGATCGGACACTAGACTTATGTTTATTGTATACGCCTTCCAATAACATATATAGACAACTCAGAAGAACATGTCTTATGGCTCAGATCTTACTGACCAAACCCTTGTTGTTTGCTTGTAGATAGTACCTAATTAGACCAATAATTGTAGTGTCTACCAAAATAACTAACCTAACCCACAGAATGATCATACTGTTTGATTACATTTAAGAAATGCTTAGTATATTGTACTATATACTTCTGTTATATTATATAACACATGATTAGAATATTTGCTTCGTTTGCGCGAGTACGTACACAGTTAGCCGTTATGTGCTGTGGATCTGTTTTTATATTATAATATATAAAAGATACAATTAAATTTGTTGGAAAAATTAGAAGACTTCATCTCGCATTTAAGAATTAATTTTAAGAATTACATTTTTTTTTACTGGCACCGCAAACAATACCAACTGATGGTAAGAATGGTGCAATCTAATGGCGGTGACAACGAAGAGACGAGATGTATTTTGATATATATATATATATATATATATATAAAATCATATCATAGCATCAAATATATATATATATCAAATATAGATGTATTTGGATATCTGGACGTACAGGAGCTGATTCTCAAACGTAACAACTTAAGTCACTAGTTCTGGCATTGTATTTTTGTTGTAGTCGCGATTCAATCCGTCAGTGGCGCCCTACCATCTTACTGCCTCACATTTAACTGCTCGGGGTGACCCCAGTGTGATGCACGTGTAGGGGATGAGTAGAAGGCACGTGAGTGTATCGAGAATTAAACCTAAAGTATGAAACCCAATGCGATTTTCTAGAAAGTTTCACTTTTATGAAGGATTTTGATTACCATTTAATTTTTTAGTACTTACTTAGAAATATCCACTATCACTACAGCTACAATTTTTTTTAACCCGGAGTTTTATTTATTGGGAATTTATCAGGGTCTTATTATTTAAAAATTGTAAAACGCTGGTTTAAAAATAAAACCCATTTTGTTCTAGTTGCTATAGAGCATAGGTTCCCAAACTTTTTGTCTTGCAGACCCCCTTACCATAATATTCGGTTTTGGGTAGACGCCTTGCCAAGCTAATACAATCAAAAACATTTATGGCGACATAGCTTAGAACAACATACCGGTTATATTAACGCAGAACAAAGGTTCCGATAAAAAAAACCCTTCGTATATCGAAAACTTCACCGGTTGTTACGACTGAATATGATACGACTGAATATATATACGAAAAGTCACTAACATTTCCTCTTGGTAATCGCTTCAACCGAGGTCTGTAGTACCCACAGGGTATACTTGCGTTGACAGCAAAATCTATAAATTCGTTGGCTTATTGTTTAAGCTTTTTGGCAAACAAACTGACGGCTCATCTGACGGTAAGTTGTTACAGTCGCTTATGGACAATTGCAAATCAAGGAGCGTTATTATTACGATTACGATACTATATTGGCCAAGTAGGACATTGTTCACTACTCGCTTGAAGAACTCAATGTCTTTGATCTGGGGAAATACAGTACCAGGCAGCCCAATCGCAACTCATAGCGCGCGAAAAAATTTGTTCCAAAGAACTGCGTTGTCGCGGTTTTCTTGCCTGAGCATCTTATAAACTGGCCTTACATTGACCAATTTCAGAAGGCTTCCTTAAATTTTAATACGCTTGTAGGTACACCGGGTTCTTTTTGTTTTTTTACGCTTTAGAAATACCTTCATTAATTATATTCATTTTGTCAACGAGTTCTAAAGTGCAACCTTTTTAGCAATAACGCAATAGGCAATCTTTAAGGGTGACTTGCTGTGTAGTTTTTCCGCCAACACATGTGGCGTACATGCCAGCTCAGTTAGACCCAAGCCTCCAAGAGAAGAGAATCTCTGCAAAACAGTATATTCCGGGCTAGCAACGAGTCCACGTTGAACTTCATCAAAAGTTTCAACGAATACGACATCAAATACGAACGATATAATCACACCTAAACGCTTTTAAACACTAATGAATATTATATTTGTTTACAATTGATGAATCGATTGTCTTTAAAACATTTTCAAATAAAAAAAATATTTTTGAAATTAAGGCGGTCAGAAGTCAAAGTCCGCTGAAGGCCATTGCAAAAGCATCTCGCTATAATTATGTATTATAAAATAAACACATGTTTACATAATAGCGACTTGGAATATAGACGTCTTACATTAACAGCGTTCTTTTTTAATATTCGTGAAACCCCTCTGGTGGTGGGCTCTTTACACGCACCCCTCCTAGAAATGAAACCTGAAGAAGGCTATTCGCTCGCCTGGTTGTTATACGGATCCCTAGGCTCGTCTAGCAACGAGTTGAGGAGTATGGAATTTCAGGTGAACTCTTGTCCTGGATTACTGGCTTCCTGAGTGAACGGTCTCTTCGAGTAGTGGTTGATGGCTGCCCGTCTGATCCTATGACAATCAATCCCGGAGTACTTCATAGGTCAGTACTCTTAGTATTCTTGCTTCACACTAACAAACTACTAAAAACTCGGTATCTTTTGCTACGCAGATGACAGCACTGTTGCTGAAAAACACTTATCTAGACCTCAGGTTGTTTCAGTTGAAATCCGCAAAAAGAGAGAGGCAATGGTTTGGCGTGTTGATATGATCTTATTTTTTGTATTTAATTGGGGTGATGCGAATCTGTACAGATTAAACATTCAGAAAACACAGGCCTGTCTGTTTTCCGTCCGGAGCTCTTGTCATCTTGGCTTCAACTTTCCAGGGAGTTAGCGTACCAGTGGCTGACAGCCTCGAGCATCTTGGCATGAAATAACTGTTGACCTTAACTTTGGATATTCGATTGAGGCGAAGGCAAAAACAGCTGTTTGGAAAGCAGAAATTCTTTTCAAGGTCTGGTGGCGTTTCAAGCCGACCCAACTTCATAACCTGTATCGGGCACAAGTACAATCGTGTGTCGAGTATTGGTATCACCCTTAGGACGGCTCCGCCAAACACCATTTGGCAGCCTAGGACTTGATTATTTATTTGCCGAGCTCGGCGACTCATTGCCGATGAGGCTCTTACGTCACATAAGCTACTCAGTTTGGATCACCAACATAGAGTGGCCTGCCTTTCGGTTTTCTATAAACTATACTCTGGAGAGTGTGTGTGCAGCTGAACTGTATTTTAGTTTCACATTCCTTCTTCAACCACAAATTGACTAGACGCGGTGTGGGTTTGCGCCTATATGTAGTAGAAGTTCCAGGAGCTCCCACGAGGTAAATCGCCATTTTTTTTACTGCGAACCGCCAAGGATAGGAATTGGCTTCCTGCGCCTGTTTTGCCAATATCTTATGACATGGGAATCTTCAGACGACGAGCGAATCGATATTTACTGAGTGAGCGCGCTTCATTATCGGCCTCATCATCACTTTTCATCAGGTGTGTTGAGATCAAACGCAAGCGTATCTGTAATAAAAAAAGGAACGCCCCGAGGGTTTTTATCAATTAGAAGTCTGGTACGCCAGTGCCACTGCCTTTACTGCGGCTTTGACGCTTCTTTACGGGATTTTAAAAAGGGACTTTTCTCAAAAAGTAGAAAGATCTTACTAACTGCGCTAACAAGACAATTTTTTTCCTGACGCTTAAATATTTGAATCACCAAACAGTAAAACATCAACAGTAGACAGAGAGAATGGAACGCCACTTCTCTATATTCTTGCAAACCTCTTTCGCTTCCTTAACATACAATAATACCTTCATGCACTCTCACCAATTCCACGTACTTTTGATATTACTCTCCATCACAATTCTATTTTTTAGAGTAAATCATAAATTGTGCAAAATAGGCGGACAAAAAATAGTGAGAAATTAAAGTTAAATGGTCCATTGTTTCTCATAATTTAAAATTTTTCTTGTACATTTATAAACAAATCTGATAAAAAAATAATCCGCCTTCTTTATTTCTACATTTTTACCATGTTCACAAAAACACGGTTTATAAAAAAAATCACGCCATCTATTAACCAACGTCTAAACTGCAGTTACAGTATCTAAAACTAAGCCGTAATAATAGTACTTGCATAACTTCCAAGTGAAAATTATAAATATTTTTTTTTTATTCTTGATGAGCTCGCAATCAGTCCAGATGATGATAAAATGTGATAAAACCCTATAGACAATTGCAATACAATAAATGTCGTCATTGCGTTGTCAAATCTGAAAAATAGCGAAATGTAAAATAGATAATTCGGTCTTCGGTAAAAAATCATCACAATCAATACCTCATCAGAATACGTTAGGAGATACATACATACATATAAATGAAATGAGTATGTTGCTATATGATACAAAACAATCCCCTACTCCTAACAATAGAAAAGCGCCACCACAGTGTCGTCCTATTTCCAATTTCGAGTTTTCATCGAGTCGAGAAACTACCATCGTAGCACTCCGAATGTTTTCCTCGAAAGCTTTATCTCTCTGCCTCTGCTCTTTGACATCTACTGACGTACAACTGACCAAAAAATTGAAAATGGACTTTATCTATAGGCTTTAAAGTATAAATTCGAACGGCATAGCAATTCGTTGAAATTTTAGGACTCATTACGCGGCTCCGAATTTGGGATTTAGTAAACAGATTTTAGCGAATGGAAGAAATTAAAACCATAAAAAGTATTGCCGTTTATTTACGAAATACTAATAAGTACTTACTTATATCCATATTAAAACTTTAAGCCTTAATAGTGACTACTAATTAATGTTTAATATTGCGTTTTGTGTGCCACATAAGTTTCGTATAGAAAAAATAGGTATGAGGAAAAATGAGTAATATAGAGTTGGGTAGAGAATGGGTAAGGTTATTTTACAATACGGAAACTAGCAAGAGTGTGCATTTGGAAATAGTATAGTCAAGGCTGGCGTATATTTCGGCAGTGTATGCGAGCGCGCGACCGTCGCTGTGGTGCGGTATCGCCATCGCAGTCGCAGCGATTGTCAAACCGGCGGCTGCTGACGCAACGCGCGACCCCTTTGTCCGGCCCCACGGACTGCGGCGGAATGTCCGCGAGCCGGCCTCGCCTGCGCTGCGCCGCTGTCCGCGCTCAAGTAATTACGAATGTCAAATGTTATCGCACGCAACCGTCCGCCGCCGTCCGCACTCCGCTGTGCCGCTCTTCATAATAATAAAACCTGATATTTAAAACGGAACGTCCTTCTAACGCCGTGTAGTTGCGCCGACGCCAATCTACGATAATAATAAGCCGGCTACCAAGAAAGCGTTGCGTTATAGCGCTTCAAAAATCGCTATCTTTAGACGCACAAAGTTACGAAGCGCTACAGCGCTGTAGAGCGAGACACGTAGCGCTCACATAAGTACGGCCAGTTCTATGCGCGCCTGTATAGCTATTAAATGTATATAGAATATATAGTAGTAATCGCTCGACGCAGCGGTATTATGTCGGAAATATACCGGCCGCGTCGCGCCTCAAGCCGATTCACTGTTTTGCTATTTAGTTTGTATGAAAAGTTTAAAATCGTTTTTTTGAAACAGTGATAAGAGTTATGGAATTAGTTCTTTCGGTAAAATATAAACCATAAGGTGGGCCATCCTTGAAGTTGTAAGGGGTTGGTCTATCACATTTAATTTAAAAATAAAATAAGTCATTAATTTTCTTATCGGATAGTTATTTTGTTCTATAGCAAGTTTGAAACTGCTATTAATATACATATATTAGTTATACAATATTTATACATTCATCAAATATTCGTTTATTATTTTGATAATAGGGTTTTAATATCAATGCTTTTAATGCAATGATTTTTTTGTATGACGTTCTACTTATATTTGAAAGTGAATAAATAAAAATACATTTTTTTTTCAGTAAATAAATAATCTTATAAATAAATCTATATTTCAAATTATTAAACACTTTGTTATGCTTGCTTACTGATAATAAATATTTACTACGACAATTTAGAGTTTATCCAGTCTGGGTCTTTATTGTATTTACAAATTGGTGTAATGAAGTAATGTTTTAAAGATAGTATAAAAATACATAACATGCTAAGGTATATCTATATAAGGCGTAATAAGCAAAATTCTAGTATATAATTTACGAAATAGTTCAATAAAAGTAATACAGAAGTGACCAAATTTTGTAAATCTTTATTAGTAATAATTAATAAAGAAGTCTAACCAGCTTATAAGCTCACAGACGATCTGGAGAAAAAAAGTAAAGCTGTAACATTATTTAGCACTATATAAGTCGATCTCAGGCTATTGAAGTCATCTTACATTTTTCTTTAACAAACTGTACTCTGGCTAATTGCAATTGGTATACGTGGGGTAACGAAGAAACTTTATTTTTGTCAAATTAAAATTAGATCAAATATCTAATGGGTAAAAATTCATGAGGGAAATGAGCCTATTGGTGATTCAATTTAAATGTACAAAAAAAAATGTAATGTAGAATGTTCATAAACGATTATCTTTTTTTTATAAACTTGCTACTTATGATACAAGCGCAAGCATGTAAATTCTAAAATCAAATGTATATCATTTATGAAATGATATATTTATCTTTCTTTTGGTAAATGCTGATTTGTTTATTGTTGTTGTATATTACGTAAGAAGAGCCTTTTGTGTAAAAACGATTATGTAGATATTGATAAATGACTTCAATGAAAGTGTTTTATTTTCAGATATATTTTATCAGAAAATATACCATTGTAATTGTCTCAGTGTAAACAGCCATTAATATGATATATTTCTGCTTACTCTGAAAGTTGTCCTGACAACATAATGTTATATCTCTATTTAGGGAACATGCTGCTTTAATATTTTCATACCTTAAAACTTTCAAAAATCAGTGAATCCGAATAAAATCTACTAAATTCATTAATATTACTCATTATATTAATTTACCTTTAATTTATAAAATTTTCCTAAAGAATTTAACAAACTAACTATGAAAAAATATTATAGTGTGGATATAAAGAATATCACACATATAGAGGTGATATCCAACAGGACATTTTGTGTTTGATTAAGAGAAGATGCTGCTTTTCTGTTGATTCGATATTTTAATATTTCACTTTGACTGAGATATTAATATAATTTTAAAGGAAAACAATAATTATACATTATTCTAAAGTAAATATTGAATTAACAAATGAGATTATGACGTTATATAGGAATTCATAATACAATACATTAGGTATTTCCTCAATCAGTTTCAATTTATGGGCCTACAACCTCGTATCGTTTTGTTTAAATATATTAAGTTTGTTTTTAATTTCATCGCTTACTTTGTTAGTCTACATTGACCACGTTTATTTTATATCAATTTAAATTTTATATTCTACATTATTTTACCTATTTACTAACTGTATTTCTATTACAGAAAATAATATGTGGTTGATTATTTTAGTAAATAGTTCCTATCACCTTTACTATAGCACGTGCAGAATCAATAAGTCCGTTGCTATTCGTAGTACACTTCCACCACGTGCCTATACTGACAATAAAGTCATATAATTTAGGAATCATTTTACACTATGGAAATTTTAAACATTCACATAATGTTACTGATATTTATGTGAAAAATGAGACGAAAAAGCAAATTATTATTTGAAAATTTAAATAAAATGACAAAACGCTAGACATTTTTTATTAGGGGCTTTTAACTTAATCATATCAGCCCCATCGTAGCCTAATATATAGAAATAAAACCTTTCATACCTCACCTTTCATACAGTTTCCATAGCATTTCGGCAGTTGCTTTAGTGGGCACCGCCAAAATGCAATGTAAACGCTAGACATACTTTGATGTCACATGTTAAAATATTGAATTTTATCAATATACAGGAATCTTAGTTTACTGGTTCCTTTTTGTACATATATATCACGGATTGTGGAATAGATTAGTGTTTGTTTGTTTTTCTTATCCTCTCTTTTGATTTTTTTTTCAAAAATGATTAGTGTTTTTCTTTTTGTTACTGTTCCCGTATGTGTTTCTCGTATTTTATTATTCTTTCCTTCTGTTCAAGTAATCTACAATTTTAAATATAGTCTCTATTGGAATATTTTTGTTCATGTCTTATATATTTTTGTATGTGTTGATGTAACCTATGTAAGTATTCTTATAAATAAATAAACATATGAAGAATTTTTAAATTTTAATGAAACTTCGCTATTGACTTTATTATCAATTAAATTAATAAATATACATTTGTTTTTTTAAAACTTTGACAGTATGACATCCATTGATGATATTATTCGCATATTTTTTTTTAAATAATGAATACACCTTATTTTTTTGTAATAAAATAAGAAAAGAAAAATAATTGAAACAAAGAAAAAGTTTTAGTTCAATCGGCCTGAAGCGCGGCTCGTCCCTTCGTCAGCTATAGCGTGGCCTTATAGATGGTTGTTTGCGCTCACAGAGTGCGGTGAACAGCGCTCACCGGCGTCGCATTGGTGTGAGTGTGTACGTACAGAGGCACACAAAGGCAGACGGTTCACACAGTCGCAGCCCGTGTACGGGTGCGTTCCGAAACCGCTCTCTATTCTATCTATGCGAAGGCGTCGTATAGCGGGCACGCTCGGGGCGAGGAATTTAGAGGCGGGGGTCGTATCGTTAATTGTTATGAAGTTGATTTCGGTCCTGAAATTCCGAAATAGGTATTTTGAAATAACGCCTCTTTTTCGTCAACGACATTTCGCAATATCTACTTATGATTATGCTTCAAGTTGATTTTATTTTGAATTTGGATACGGCGCCCGGCTGGTGATAAGCTTGTCTTTTTCTATTTCACCAACGATTCAAGAAACCCTGGTATATCATCTATAGAGTGTTATTTTACTAATAAAGTCGTATTTAATTTCTTAATTATTTGGTAGTCAAGATTAGAAACTGAATTGTCTGTATTCTAAAACCTAATGCATTTTCGTCACCATACAAATTTTAGGTAAAAACTAACGAACGAATCGAGAAAACTCATTGGATGTGACGTTATCAGTGTGATAACGATATAAATTGAACTGTCTTCGCTTTGCTTAGGGTTTATTTCTGCTCGGCTATGGGCAGGGTCGCGAAACAAGTCCATGGCTAGTGAATTGAAAGAGCAAGCTGCGCGGGGCCCCGGCTCACGGCAGAGAAGCATTCAGAAGATTCCTAATTCTCGAAACAATTACTGTGGCCCGAACATGGAAATTTGAAAACAAAAATGGTTCTCTGTGATTTTAAATTCGATGAAACAAATAGCGACAGTCAAAAGTGACAATCCTGTGAGAGAATATAGTATTATGCATTGTTGTGTTTCCTTTCTACCGCGTGTGAGCTGCACACATACACTTTTTTGAGTGTAACGACAAAAGTGCTTGCACCGCAGTTGATGATAAGTACAGTGCAGGCCAATACTGAACGATATTGACCGCTAAAGGATGACTCCAATGGAAGACGACGTACTTGTCGTCATACCGGTCTATTAAATGATACCACCAGGGAGAGTGTCTAAGCATATTTATAAGTGGATGTATGCGATGTGGATGTGGTGGATGGTTTTTAAAACTATTAATCTATTATTGTCGCGATCCTGTCGAGCAAATGTTCCCATCTCTTCACCGGCTCGTTTAACTCTACCCAGTATCCGGTATCGGTAGTTATCCGGTAGTCTATATAATCTGCCTTTCGGCCAGACAAATAAATGGCCTAAAAGCCAAATGTGTCCTGTTAAAAGCAAAAAGATGGCAACCCTATTCGGGTGTCACATGTAGAGGACTTACGATTTGAAACAGTGATTCCCAAAGCGATTCTGATGGACCTAGAGAGGTCTATGAGAGACTCGACGGGTGGTCTACGATGGCGTAAAAAAGGGGGGTTCACAGGTAGCAAGTGGGGGGTCCATGACAATTTACCTGGTGTCTATAGTAACAAACAAAAATGTTGACTTGGTATTAACTATCGATGAAGGAAGGGGGAATACACTAAAAAAAAAATTCAAATTATTTTGTAATTTTTGATAGATTGTAGTATTTCGGTGAAAAATTGAAGTATTTAGATTTCTAATAATAAATAAATTATAATAATATATCGTCACTCTATATCCCTTTCGGGGCGAGCAGAGATACATTAGTAGCTGTATCCACTTGCCGCTTATTAGTTTGCCCATCGTGACCAGTAGCGTAGCTGATCGCTGTTCTCAGGGCACTTACGTGTCATTTCTATTAGATGCCTTGCGAGTTTCCTCACGATGATTTCCTTCACCGGTGAGCACGTGGTGCCTAAATGCATACGTAATCTGGAAAAACTCAGAGGTACACGCCGGGATTCGAACCTACGCGTTATATCTACAAAAAACTTTAAAACTTTTACACTTTTGTTTTTACATTCTGTGACGAGTTTTGGGAGTATGGTAGAAATGTAGAAGGAGGCAGTCCACCGAAATAATTAAAATATTGAGAGTGGTCTTCGAGAAAAAGAGTTTGGGAGCCTCAACATTGTTCACATGATACACGAACATCAAACCTCGTATCATAATTCAAACCAATTCATATGAGATTTTATACGAAGCATCTATCAAACGCAAAAAAAAAGAAAAAAAAATTGCGAGAACGCCTTTTTTCCAACGGAGCCTACTATATGTATGTTGTTGGTCAGGAAGGACCTTTAAACTTCACTGCGCTTAAAGGGATGACCACGCTTCTATGGTTATTGGTGGTATCGTAAGGACACCACTGTGTATACCGACCTCGATTTGGAAGACCAGATTTGAAGTTACTAAAGTAGATTTAATAAACTTACACTTAACAAAAACTAAAAATTAATTAAAAATTATTTTTGTGTAAAATTTGTTCTTTTTACGTACGATGAAGGTGTTTCTACTATTCGTTATGTTAAATCCCATTTAATTTGTATGAGAATCAACTGAAATCAATTTGATTTGATGACAGTTTATGAAGCTTTCTTAAAGCATAAGAAATGTAAAGGCACGTCCCGACAGCTTTACACACAACAGTTTTGCAATTACGGCATTGCCGGTTTGGTCTCTTGTCCCAGTTACTTTAGTTATTATACAGTATTAAAAAAAAAACATTCTAGCGCAAAGTACGTATTTTCAGGATATCTAAAAATTTTTGAAAAATGTATTGTACATTAGCTGTCCCGGCAGACCTTGTTCTGCCCTATTTCTCTAAAACAAAGTCACATTGTTTTAATGTTAATAGCTTCCCCGTCAGATTTTTTTGAAAATTGTTTGAAGCAACCTGGCCTTAATGCTATATGTATAAAAATTGACAAATATTGACATTAATATTTATACGTCACTCAATAATTGTTTTGCCTTCCCGGAACCCGTCCACTAACATTTAAACTTTATGGTATGGTGTTAAAGTTCAAATTGACTTATAACAAATCTTTTGTATGAGAATACAGAAAAGTGTTATTTAAGAGAGTTGCAGGGAATTTTTAAAAATTTTCTCTCCGTATAACCTTCCTCAGACTTCATCAAACACAACAATAAAAAAATCAGCCAAATCGGTTCAGCCGTTCTCGAGTTTCGCGCTTATCAAGACATTTTGCAATTCATTTTTATATATAAGAAGAAGATATATTTATATGAATAATTTTCAACATTTCTTCATACGTTTAATTTGCTACAATACAATTATTAGTAGTGCCTTCTTTGTTTTTGTATATTTAAAGTGCATGGATAATAAATTTATTTTATAGTATATAGCTGTGGTGATCCAGTGTTGCCCGGTTAGAAATAATTTACTCTATTGGATATTGATTTTTGAAAAACATAGAAACACACATATTTTTATTTAAAATATAAATCTTCCCTTAGTGGACGCCTATGTTATAAAAAAAGTCTAATATCTTAATTTCATGTTTTAATAATCTAGGATCTACGATGATTTATCATTCAGGACAAATGTTTATATAGATCATTTTTAAATATTCATATAGATTTTGCATGCAACGACATCGACGCGACGCGACGACAAAGTCTACAAAGCACACGATACTTTTGGCATAGGAAATAGGCAGTTCGCGGCCACATCGATAATAATTAATCACGATTTAACGACTCGTTACAGGCGCGCTAGGGTAGAGTGCCCAATACGCGACAAATGCGTGTGTTTAAATATTACATACATATATATTTTTTATTATTCTACTTCGGCAAAGTGACTGCATTGTACCTAATAGAAGGACATTGCAATCCAAAAACTGAATGCGGGTATCGACAGACCACCTGCCGATAGCTGCTGTGATTACGCCGTCCGTCACAAATATCTCTTCACGTTTTATTTAAAGAATTTAACATCATAGGACGAAGGAAACACGCTTGTCAAAAGACCATTCAATAATCCACTGACCTAACAAAGGTAAGAGTTAGAGAACTTCTTAGTTCTAACTGAAATAGAAGTCAAGGTAAAACTGTGCCACCGAAATCCTGCGCGCGTGGTTCTGTTAATATTTCAAAACATGTGGTTACTATGACCAAGTTTATCCAAAATTAGCGATTGAAGTGATCAATTGTTGAATGTCATGATATAGTTAAAATGTAGTAGCAGTATAACAGCATCGCCTTATGGCGGAAAAAAATTGATTGAGTTTAACTTTAAATCAGAGAAAACAACAATGAAATCGCCAACCGCCAATGTTACAATTATCATGTGTGCTTTTGCCCTTATTTATTTTAAACGTGACTTCGCGGATTTTGCACTTTAGGGCGGCGCGCGTGGTTGACTATGTTTATAACGGCCTTAAGTATAAATGTATAATATGAAGTTTCCTTTATAATATGCTATAGACCAGGTAAATCTCAGTTTGGGGCATACACTATAACACGTGACTACTGACGCTCACTAACGACGTGGGTAGATATAACACGTGTTTTCATATACTCATGATTTAAATGCTTTTGTGCATAGTTTTGAATAGATAATATCTTAACTTAATAACTGAATCTCCGGTCCTATGGAATTCATGATAAACTTCTGTCCTGGATTACAGACTTCCTGAGTGCACGGTCTATTCCAGTAGTGGTTGATCGTTGCTTGTCTGATCTTATGACAAATAATGCCGGAGTTCCTCCGGGGTCAGTATTCTCAGCAACTTTATTCTTGCTCCATATCAACGATCTGCTAAAACCCGGTATGGGTATGCAGATGCAGATGACTGTTGTTGAGCGATACTTATCTAGGCCTTAGTCTATTTCTGTCGATATCTGTAGAGAGAGAGAGAGAGGGGCAATGGTTTGGCGTGTTGATATGGTCTTATATTTGTAACCAATTGGGATTATTTGAATGTGTTCAGATTCAACGCTCTGAATATATAGACGTATCTCTTCTGCGCCAAAAGGAGCCCTCATTTTTTTTGGTACCTACTTTCCAGGGTGTTAACGTACCAGTGGCTGATAGCCTCGAGCATCTTGACATGAAGTTTACTACTACTACTGGACTACTTTGGGCTACTACCATAACCTTGGACGTTCGATTGAGGTTAAGACAAAAACTGCTGCGCTGAAACAAGGGATTCTTTTCAAGGTCGGGCGGCATTTCACGTCGACACAACTTCTTAACCTGTATCAGGCACATTTATGGTCGCGTATCGAGTATTGCTGCTACCTATGGGACGGCTTCGCGAAACACCATTTGGCAGCCTTGGACTTGATTAACCGCCGAGCTCGGTGACTCATTGCCGACGAGGCTCTTATGTCGCGTACGCTACTCAGTTTGGAACACCGGCTTAGCCAGCCTATCAGTTTTCTATAGATTATAGTTTGGAGAATGCGCAGTTGAACTGTATACTTTAGTTTCACATTCCCCTTCTACCACAAATTGACTAGACACAGTCTGGGTCTGCACCCATATGTGGTTGACGTTCCAGGCGATTCGCCATCTTTTTTACTGCGAATCGCCAAGGAGTGGAATTTGCTTCCTGCGTCTGTGTTTCCAACATCTTATGACATGAGAATCTTCAAACATCGAGTGAATCGGTATTTGCTGGATAAGCCCATTCCATCTTCGGACACTTTTCAGCAGGTGAGATTGTTGTGAAGAGTAAGCCTGTCTGTAAAAAAAAACTGAACACATTAAAGCTATTTTCAATTAATAGAGTATAATCCTTATTAATTATAAATCCCAAAATGTGTATGTTTACATGTTCTGTTTTCACGTTAAAATGGTTGAATCAATTTTGAGGATTTTTAGCATAAAAATAAAACAGAACTTGGAGACAAATATATGCAATTTAATATGTAGATAGGATTATTTTTTAAGTTCGGGATACAGTCACTAGTTTTATATATTTCGTTCTTTGATATAATGAGAGGAGAGGGTAGTACAGAGAAAGGGAAAGTAAGAGGTGGAAGAAGGGGTTCGAGAGAAAAGGAATGAGAGAGAGGGAGTAGGTTTAGCTAAAAGTTGACATGACACTGATTATATGTTTAGGTGGTACGAAGTTCGCCGGGTGAGCTAGTTGCACTATATTCCAATGTTCCTGCATTGCAGTAAGTTATACAGCGTAGCAACTGTTGCATACGATTTGGGCATATATCTGTTCTTTTTTTAATAAATAACATATTTCTCCATACTATTTTCCTTTACCATTAAGTACTTGTTACCCAAGATCGTTTTGTTTTTGAACAAAATCTAGATCAAGTCAACGAGAACAAAACTGAGTCTGCAAGATTCTTGCAAATCTTGCTTAAAAGTACGTCATTGAATGTAACCAAGTATGTTTATTTAATGATTTACTAAATATAATTTTATTATACAACAAACATCATACAAAATATATTATGTAGGTATAATATCAATTCATAATATCATGTGGCGAACTTATACACCAAGGGGTGCGCTCCCCTCCTGACACAGGCCGAGCGGTGGACATTGAGGGCGTCCGCCGTCCGGCAGAGAGGACAAGGCGTCGTGTGTGTGCCCACATGATGCCTCATTGAGAGGTAGTGAGTAGATAGCAACTGACCCGCTCCCAGAGAGGAGGCCTGCCAACGCCAGTCGCTCGCCGGGTCCGTAAGAAGTATACGGATACCCAGGCCCGGCGAAGGCGAAGAACTCTGTCCGAGTTGGCACCCCGGTAGTTTTAGTCGGTGCAAGTCCGAGACACCGGGGTAGTGGCCCTCACCACTCCCCTGCCAGTCCGAAGGGATTAATATAATCCAAAAAAAGCCTATTGACTAGACTCCGGGAGGTTATTCGCGCAATAAGCTTTATTTTAGCTTGAATAAATGATATAATTGTTTATATTAGGTCCTTACATATGAAATTGGCGTTTTGTATGGGAGGAACAAAAAGTCGAATATTTTTTAATATAATATATTTAATTAATCAAAGTATGAACCATTATTTTCTATGCACTTTTGCCATCTCATAGGTAGTTCATTGATCCCTTTACTAAAAAAACCAGTCGGACGGGAATCAATAAAATCTTTGAAGGCGATTTGGACTGCCCCATCGGAGTTGAATTTTTTCCCTTGCAAGAAGTTATCCAAATTTCGAAAAAAATGGTAATCTGTTGGAGCAAGGTCCGGGGAGTACGGAGGATGTCTTAGACTTTCCAATTGAAGCTCTTTTAATTTAGTAGCCGTCTGTTGCGCAGTGTGTGGTCTAGCGTTGTCGTGAAGCAGCAGTGGCGTGGAGCGATTGACCAGCCTAGGTTGTTTAGCTCCTAGCTTTTCCATCATGGTTTGCAATTGCTGACAATAGACATCAGCCGTAACAGTCTGGCCAGATTTGAGAAAACTGTAATGAACAATACCGGCACTAGTCCACCAAACGCTTACAAGTAACTTTTTTGGGGTTAATTTTCGCTTGGGGCAGGATTTGGCTGGCTGGCCAGGATCCAACCATTGCGCTGAGCGCTTCCGATTATCGTAAAGAACCCATTTTTCATCACAGGTAATGATTCGGTTTAAAATACCTTCATTATTGTGCCGGTTTAGTAATGTAACGCAGCAGTCGACGCGCGTTTGCCGGTTTGCTACAGTCAATTCGTGAGGTACCCACCTTTCAAGCTTTTTAATCTTCCCAATTTGCTTCAAGTGAATTAAAACAGTTTTATCACTAACATCGCAGCCTGCAGCTAACTCGGACGTGGTTTGCGATGGATCCGCTTCCACAATAGCCTTCAACTCTTCATTATCAACTTGAGTCTCAGGCCGTCCACGGGGCTTGTTCTGCAGGTCGAAATTTCCAGAACGAAAACGTTGGAACCAAAAACGAACTGTGTTTTCTTTTGCAACACGACTGCCATACACATCATTCACCCTTCGAGTTGTTTCCGCAGCACTAGTGCCACGGCGGAACTCGTACTCGTAAATAATGCGATATTTTAAGTTTTCCATTTTGTAAAATGAGTGACGCAAACAGAAAAAAACAGAAGAAAAAAACAAATGAATGACGATCATCGAAGCACAAATACATGAGTCTATAGCTGTACAAATTTGAATTTGGAATTTCTTACCAAAGAGGAGAAATTTGTGATTAAAGTGGCCAGTACGAAAAACGCCAATTTCATATGTAAGGACCTAATATATTTTTAACCTAAGATAATAGTCTAGATCTTCTTTAACGACGCATGATATTATGTTCAATGAATTATATTAATATATACATCTAACAGTTGTCACTTAGGACACTCGTTATATAGTGATCATAATATACATTTTATGATGGTGTGTCATGCTAAGAGATTGTGTAAAAATGAGATAGGTAAGATTCAGGGTTTAATAACAAAAATATTTAAAAAAACATATTTTTCATTTAAAAAAGAACTTAAGCACAATTTGAAATTTTCCAGCCAAAATCTAAGAGCTTAGTCTTTGGAGTTTTAACATTTTGGTAGTCCCCATATTTAGAGGAATATCTTTCTTCTTCTTTCTTCATTATACCTTTCCATATATTGTCAATTGCTCGACATATAAAAAAACCTGTATTATGTTAATTACTCGAAGTGTTTTTTTTTTCAAATCAAACATTAAAAGAAAACGAATGTTAATTTAAATAAAAAATCCAATACCAAAACTTAGTGTCAGGAGTTTTTTACATTTTGGTAGTCCCCAAATTTGAGGAATCTTTCTATATATTGTTTACTGCTGGACATATACCTTAATTATTTTAATTTCTCAAGGAGTTTTTTCAAACCAAATATTAAAAGAAAACGAATAAAATGTTAAATTAAATAAAAAAGCCAAAAGTAAAACTCAAATGTAAAAAAAATAACAGAGCGGTGTGCATCTTATAAAAGTATAAAAAATATTATCTTGGACATTTAAAAATATATTAATTTAAAATCTGGTAATTACTGGAATAGGTGTCTCACAATCAAAAAACGACCAAATTTTAAATCAATATACCTATACATTAAATGTCTAAATAATGATAATGATTTTTATGCATCTATGGGAAATATTTAACTGAATTAAGACTTCTAAACCTTTTTTTTTGTAAATGAACTGTTGGTCTAGGTATCCTGAAGAGTGCCGTACGATTACTTTTTTTTTGTTTTCGAATGAGCTGATAGCCTACACGGCCTTAAATGCGTCAATACGATGATAACACGACTTGTGTATATATACGTGACACAGAGTATTTAGCGTATTTTAATGATATGAAACCGCGTTTAAGCAGAATCAGTATCCTAAGCTGCTATATAAACTAATACTCAGGAAATATTTCTTAAAATAAAAATAATACCCAGCCTTTATTGAGTAAAGTTAAAATAATAATTACTATATTTACAAAAGTTAAAATTTTAATTTTAGCAACGTTGATAATTTAATCGAAAACAAATTAGCTTGTAAATTTTTGCCGCTAAATTATTGGATGCATATAATTTTCAAAAAAAATATATACTGTTTTTATTTCTCATGAAGTTAAAATTTATCCTAAAATAAGCTGTTTAGTTTGGCTTTTTGGTGCCATATCGCGTAGTTTCCCTATAAGAGAAATCAGAAACATTGGAATGTCATATTTACATTCTTATAATGTTTTCGAACATATTTTTGAAGAGGCATTTAAACTAAGATGTTTATACGTTTAAAATAAGAAAAGTATATTATTGTCTTTAATTGTTACAACAAACTCGATGGCTCTATAATATAATTGAACCCGCCAATTCTAGAAGGCGAGCTGCGTTTGAAAAACAGGCTAAGTCGGAGCAAACTAATTGATCTTGCCTTGAATAATAAAATACATTGCGCGTACTGTACCAATATTTTTTTGATGCGTCATTACACGGCGCTCGATGAACAGCAATAACGTCTGCCAGCCATCTGGCAACAACATGGGCCGAAAAAGGTGTCATTCCCCTTCGTTCGCTTCGACTTTACTACTATCATTCAAAGTCGACGCGGCTTGTGTTCAGCTAACAAGAAAACAAGTTACTTTTTGCTACAGTCTCGAACTAAACTCACTTGTTAAATGGGTATTATTTGATTGATGTTAATGGAGCATTAATAACTAAAGTAAGATAATTTAATCACATATATCCATTAAGTAATGATATTTGGATGGTTTAAGGATGCTTTAAGGACAATGCTAGCACATTTTGATATTATTATACAGTAATAAGTATTCTTAATATTATATTAAATTTCGCACCCGTGTCCCATTTTTACATTAGAATAAGCTTTGTTCAAAATAATTGACAATATCGCCATTATGTAGGCACGATTAGAATTATAGATTGTGTTGTAAATAATATTACGTAGGGAGTATTGTTATTTTGTCTCTCAATGTATGAGATTCAATACATAAGGGCCACTTACATCCTACTAATATTTAAAAAAAATATATTGTATGTAATTGTTATAAAATTTATTCCAATAAATTTCTAAATTATAACAAAAAAACGACGTTCTATCGTGTTAATTTTTAAAAAAGCTACAAATTATCCATAACATAATTCTTCTACTTTCTTAATAAAAAGTATATTAAAGTAACTATTTACGTATATTAGAAATAAAGAGCCCATGATATTTTTCATAAAAATATTTTGCTTATACTATAATTAATATTGTATGTTACTTTCGAGTTTACATGGTTGTATTCCATCATCATTGTTTTTCGTTTCTTTGACTGCAAATGCATTGAATTCGAGCACTTTTGCAAACTTTGGGTCATCTCAGTTCGACGTGAGTCCAACTGTATTCGACTGTTTTAAAAATACCTTTACGATGAGAACTTGGAACTGTAGTCATTATTAAAAGAAGCTGACATAAGTCCATGGCGTAGGTAATTTACTTAAAGACTCTGTGTAGGCCAAACATTAACGTTCCTTCTAAAAAGTCATTGCCTATACATACTTAAATAACTTTTATATGTGTTGAGATTGTTAGAAGTGTTTTTTTTATATATTACAAGTTAGTATTGTGGTTGGAGCTTATTAAGCATAAACATATATAGTTGCCACTACATGTGACCTATAATTATTGTAAGGATAAAAATCGTGTCCTGCCTGTTCAATTACACTAAAAAAATAAATTCACGTACGAATTCAAATACACGAGTTATATGTGAAACTTCGTTATAATCTAAAATACACACAATTTAATCTTTCGCATTGATAGATTTTGTATTCTAATATACATACGTACGTATTAATTACTACATTCTATTGCTTTCTCCTGTCATGTAGGTCATTCCTGTCCTTGTTGTAGCATAATCTTCAAAACATAAACGTTGTACTTTAATTTATTTTACCTTAAAACTACTTTAAGCTCCATAACAATTAATAAAAAAAAAGGTTGGTGACGACTCTATCTTGAATCAACTCAAGGTCTGTTTTTTACTCTTTCTTTACTTCAATAGCATTCTTCTTCCAAGTCCTTTATTTGCTTGGACTAGAGGTAATAAATAGCGTAGGGTTTTCCAAAGTGGCCTCAAAGTTTGAGTGATAAAAATTAATTTGTATAGGTACGTTAAATGTATTTCACCGAAACCTGACCATTTAGAAATCAGAGGAGATAAATGCGCACGTTAGACCAACGGAATGCGAATTTTTTTTCGGACATGACATAAGGTTTTTCAAAAGGGAGTAAAAAACGTTCTTCAAGGTTGTTAAAATGACAATAACGCTGCTAGAGTTGCAGTAACCCTTAGAAGACAACAACCACTCTTTATCCGTTAGACTGTCAATTATCTCGCCCCTTTTTTTTCAAACTGGACAATACGTTGGTGGCCGGGATAGACCTTCACAACTAAATCGGGCGAGAGGGCTAACACTGCGATGTTCAGCCGGCATCTTGCCACCTTTATCATAACATAAGGTAACGACTGTTCCTTCAGAAAACGTTTTTGACAGAAGATATGAACAATAAAATATTTGTGGTACAAGACGATAATTACCGCCATTAACAGCTTTAGCGTTATTATTATATCATTATATTATAATAATTATCACTTTTGTATCTAACAATTCAGCTTGTCTCTGTAAAGTGTGCGTTCATTTCAAACTTTATTCAGCTTTTAGTCGCACCACAATAACACATTATGTTAAGGTTAATACTGAGTACATAATATGCGCTCAGTGCTGTATTAAATAGGGCACAAAATAGCCTACCGAGGTAGATATTCTATATGTCTTATTTACTAATAAAGAAATCAGTATAATTATTAAATATTTATTACAATAAAAAATAATTCGTTCATGATTTTTATTTATTTGTATTTTGCTTTAAATGTATTGATATATAATAATAATACAATTTTAACTTTTTATTTTCAGATATAGGTAGATTTCCTCTAAATATGTCAATTTTTTCTTTTTTTGGCTTTTATTACTTTACTTTTGCTTTATTTATTTTCATATTATCGTGTACTTTACAAAACTATATAACTATACAAAAGTAAGAGTTTATAAATGGAAAATTTCAAGAATAGTCCTTTCAGCTTAAAGTATTGGGAGTATTCTTAAGTTCCAGCTAGAGAGAAGAAGTAGTTATATAGCTTATACACGATAGCTGAGCCAGATTGATACAAGGTAAGCGCTTTCTTTTGGGACAATTCGATGCGAGGCAAGTGCTATCATTTAAATGTTGGAGCAATTTCTTTTGCAACTAGATGGTCGCCTTCACTTGCCTAGCAAAGTGAGCTCTGCTAGGTGATGTCGAGACTTCGAGAGGGCTCTCTACCAATGACATGCAGTAAACGTATAATAAGAGCATCTGGTTCGATCATTCATGTAGTGTATGTACTCTTGTGAAGTCGATACTTTTCTGTTAATATAATTTTTTTATAACTGCATCTATTTGGAAAGGACTATTATAATTATCTTCTTATC
Organism: Automeris io; assembly: GCA_036320925.1. NCBI lineage: Eukaryota > Metazoa > Arthropoda > Insecta > Lepidoptera > Saturniidae > Automeris > Automeris io. Next base: position 5,846,050 of record JAUDJH010000018.1, read on the forward strand.
TATTATTATTTAACTCTGAGTTACAGAATTGACTACCAAAAACAGTTTTTTCCTAGAGATAAATTTCTTGAAGAGAGTAATGAGTTTTAGTTGAGCAATTCAGTAATAATATATCTTGTGCTGCTGCTGTCTATGGAGAGTGATAACCACTTACGATAGATGTCATGTAATTCCTGACAGAAGTTAAAAAAGCTGTAAGTAGGCACGGGATAATTACAACAATGGGCGTACCTGCTGTTAATTGTATCTCTCTCAGGCGCGTAGTTTTATCATAGTGCTATCTTGGTTTTGAGCCATGTGATTTTCATTAATCACAGTAAAATCAACAGTAATTTCACATTTTTCCGATATTTAGTAATAGGTTATAAATATGGATTTCAAGATTGTAAATCATATGTTTGACGATACCGGGTTTATTTTACGCTCACCATATGACTGGCTCGCCCTTCAAGTCGAGGTTCGTACTCACAGTGGTAATGCAAGGGCTACCACCTAACCTATAACTCGTTGACTGAGAACCTGGAGCCTTTTCCAGTTGACAGCATAATGTCCTGCTGAAAAAGAAAAAACAACGTATGCCATGTATGCATGTGAATAGGCGCCTTTATAACGAAAAGCGATACATTGCTGTGTTGCGTAGCGATAGTCGTCCGTTGTGCCAGTTACAGCGCAAGTGAAAGGGCTTGATGCAAGTCACTCGGCGCGATTCTTGGACCGCGCTGTTGTAAATACGTTAGACGCAGCTCTTGTATAACTCATGTGAAACTTTACATCTTTAAATATTTTGAACATTAAGCAAATTATTGTGTGCTAACCGCAGGGATGGTTTTACAGGTGAAGAATTGAGTATAATAAAGCTAAGTTAGACTTGAAAGTTTTACTATGAATCTATTCAAATATTTTGTTCTAGGCTTTACCTTTGATACCTATATAGGACTTCTTGACTGATGTACTAAGCAATAAGCAAGATTAGCAGGCCGTCGATGTCCAACGGGATCACGACCACAGTATTTGGATGCAAGGACTGTTGTAATGTCGCACTTTGGACAATCTCATCAGCCTTTGTGTATCCAGCTATTTTCTCCCTTCATCTTCTAGGTCTGTAGCAAGATATAATCTTCTGGTGTTGAGTTTGGCTATTGTTGACTATGATTATTTCTATCAGGTGAATTGACAACCAGTTTGCTCTCCATTCAAGGATCTCTCCTTATCTCGTAAGTGTGTTTACAAACATGAATTTCACATAGACAAGCACCCGAATCTAAGACAAATATTGGTAGTAAAATAAAAAATCTGTATGGGAATCGAATTCATAATACGTAGCGTAAAGGTCGATTGCTGGATTACTGCACTAATGAAGTCGTCAAATGCTTCAACATAGGTACAAGCGCACTCTAGTATGATACGATGATATCATCGAGTTGATTCTCAATGCTTCTATAGTCATTTAATACTAGTTTGAACCTTATTGAATATTTGAACTTAATTAAAAAAAAATGACTGTCTATTTAAAACATGAATATTTATCATGGAAAAATATAGCTACTGAGAAATCATTTAAGTTGATTTTACAGTAGTAATCGACAGTAGATGGCGCTCTCTTATTTATTTTCATGCGGGTTTTGTATGATTGTACAGGTTTTCCCCGACGCGCGCTGGTTCGTAAGCAGATACTCGAATCATTCCGAGCTGATTTAAAGACAGTTGTGATTGGTAGTAAGCATATCTCCCTCTCCTCCTCATCGTTCGTTCACTGCTGCGGATTGTGACTGCAATTCCTTTGGCAAACTAAATGCCTCCATCGGTGCCACTCTGCCGTCTGGTAGCACAAACATGAGGGATAAAGACGGCATGTACTTGAGGCCTGGAGACACGATATCAACGGTAAATATCAGTAAATATCATACAGTAAAAGAAGAGTAAATTTAGTTTAAAATAGGTAAATAGAACCAGGAAAAAATAAATTATTCCAATTCGTATTAAACGCAAACCTCACCAGAATACAATACATTTAAGTATCGCTCTACATTACTGCGTGTGTATACAAAATTACACATGAACCAAGTACGATATCCCACTTTACGAGACCCCGTATAACACGAATTCGTGATAATGCGATTGTTCAAATCGGAATATTACGAGTTATAGCGAAGTTGTATTTATTACCTCTCTTTATACGTATAAGTCTTAAATGGTTTATTTATAACGTTACTTAATTTAGTTTTCAAAGGTAGTTCGTTGATTTATCCAAAATTTCTGGACTTATGTGCGAACTAACTTACTTTTAACTATGGCTTGAAGTTTCAACCTAGTTACACAGGTCATGGTCACGAGAAGACAGACGTGTCGCGCAGTTTTCGTTGGGGGCGGGAAGTTACTTCCTCAACCCAATTTTCTTCTTGATAATTTTAATAGCCACGAAACCGAAAACTCACATTATCAGTATTTTTGGAAGATTATAGGTTTTGGAAGATTATATCGCGTTGCGAGGTCGTAGTCTTCTAACGTGGGGTCTTAATTAAAAGTAAGTTAATTCGCACATAAGACCCGATAAAGTATTTATAACGAGTGCAAAACGCGAGAGTTTAAAATGGATTTCTATAAAATGTACATATAAATTTTTTACTTAATTATGAGTTAATTTGTTATAAGTATTACGAAAAGAATTTTACATATCAAAATCAGTTTTGTATATATATTTGAGGCTTGTTTTTCGATAGCCCCTTTACAAGTAAATTTCGCATAACGCTATATTACCAGGGGCATGCTCCTCGTGTAACACGAGTTTTAACTATATTACGTAACTAAGAGCAGTCGTTTGATTATATACAACGTTAACATTTAACAGAATGAGCAATTTATATGTTTGATTATTTATTTATTTTTGAAACTACAGGACTTTAAAGTATCGAGGAGGTTATGACCCACCCACTCTTCTGAATCCGCGCTTGTCTACGCGGTCAGCACTGCAGGCATAACTAGTATTATATGAAGATGAAAACGTTTTTCAAGGTCAGACAGGAAATAAAGGCTTTGTATATTTTCTAGTTTGGGAAATCTTTTACTGCTGCTGCAAGAAATATATTTCTAACAAGTGACCAATAAGCAATAAGTTTAATTAGTTATATTTTATATCTAATTAAAAATGAGTGTGATTAAAAAAAATCTTCTTAAATGATATATTTGCAAAAGGCTTCAACGAGACACCAGCCGGGACACGTTACGAAGCTACTGAATTGGGGTCGGGGTCTCATTCTCGATGATTTGAAGCGCAATTGATAATATGACGTCAATGTTGCACGAAGCGCTGAGTCGCTCCGACGCAATTGCGCTGCAGCGCTTTGCACGCACACGTATGCAGGAAAACACACTAATGATGGGATTTGAATTTATTTACACAGTTCAAAACATAATTGATTGAAAAAATATCGACTCAAATTCACTTGGTTTTAAATCACTTGCCCATTAGTCTATTACTTGACCAGAAAAACAGAAATCATCATAAATATTTTAATTTCGTTTATTAAGATAGTGATTGTGAAGCACCGACGGAATTGATTTCAATTTTTTTTTATTAATTGAATTATTATGTCTAGACTTGTCAGATACAAAAATAAAATTACTACAGGTATCCAGTGCTATATATAGGCTATATATATAGGTTCCAGTGATTCCATCACGCTAATAGTGATCGAGTGAATAAAATAGGACTCGAGTCACATCTCTAATCAATGCCGAAAATATTATTTTGACATTTCAATTGTACAAAAATCCGTTTATGATCACGTAAAATCGGTGAACAATTTTAAAACAAAATTCATATAAAATCATTATGTAAAGTCCGCATTCTCTTCATATACTATCTTTTTTTATCTTTACAATTTGAATAACGTTTTGTGTGTAATGCCCACAAATACATTGCCAAATTAGAAGCACTTATAGTTTATTATAAAATAAATTAGATTGGTTAAGAGTACGAGCGTGTTTTAAAAAAAAATTGATGTAGTTGATTCTGAAAAATATAACCTTTGTAGAGGTCGAAAATGATATCGTTTTCAAATCCGTACTAAAAAAGCTGTCGGTATGATGCGATAAAAATCCGTACAAATAGTAATTACATAATTCAACGTACAGATAATTTATATGAAAATGGTCCATGAACACGATGTCGCATGAAAAGAAAATCTGAAAACCCGCAACAATCTCTGCTCTTGTGTAGTCGGACTGTTTCGCTAGGTGGCAGCACATAGCTGCATGTATATTATTCACCGCGTTTATGTATGCATATCGTTATATAAGTGAACAGAAAGCTACGTTCGGTTGTCGAATCGGCCGCGAGTTCGCGCCGGGGTCGGTGAGCGAGAGTAGGAGCCGCTCGAAGTGTTACCAGATCAATCGAAAACGGACGGTTTTCTGCTCTTTTATAAGTGAAAATTTTACTTACCGTATCTTCATTATCATCGTATTTTTACATAAATCAGTCAACTAAGCCAAGACAATGTACTAATATTGATATTCGTCCATCTTTTGGTAACATACAGTCCGAATTGATTTCTTGAATCTAGCAACATCATGAGCGACCCACACAGGGAGATCCACGCACACACGCGCACCACGACGCGTCCGTGTATATCGAACGAGCGGCCGCGCCAAACCGACCGACTCGACGTATTCTTATTATTATGAAAGGAGAAACGCTTTTTGTAGGACAAGAACTAAATTTGTTGTATTACGGGTGCCGATAATAAAAATTGTAAACGCATTTCAGTCGGCTGAAGTTTGTAACGTCGCTCATAGATGTCGTGTTTCACTGTCCGTTGCGTTTGGTGCAAATTGAAAGTTCCACGTTCGAGATGCGATTATATACATTATCAAATCAAGTCATAAATGTTTATAAAACAAGTATATTTCAATTTGCACGCAGTTAAATACTGTAAAAATGATTTATTCTATAAATAAATAATACAATCGAGCTTTAAAGGATTTATTTTATAGCGCCACCTATAAGATTATTCATATTGTGGTTTTTTTTTAATAAATCATGCCTATACCTTGCTTTGTTTAGCAATTTGTTCCATTTTTTAGCCATAATTTTAGCATCTAATAAGTGTGTCATGGGTAAGTGCCCTGAGAACGGCGATCAGCTGCGCTACTGGTCACGTTGTGTACGATATATATGCATAAAGTGAATACAGCCACTTATATATCCTTGCCCACCTCGAAAGGGCTATATCGATATTTATTTTTGATTCTTAGTAGAATCAAAAAATAAATAATTATATATTATGTATGTATGTGTATTATGTTTTGTTAGTACAAAAGCTTAATTTTCACGATCTTTCTATATTACACATTATACATTAGTTTTTTTTTATACCTGTGGGCTGTGTGTTCGCTTAGTATATCTAGGCCCCCGAAAAAAATAACATTCCTTTATCTATAACGATTGTAGAAAAGTATAAAATTCCTATCAAAAGTCCTCAACAATAATATTATATTTACGTCTAATTTACATTCTTGATGCGTTAGTTAGAGATGGATTCCGTACATTGAAAATATGTAATATCTATATCATTTACATTCTTAAACGAAAGTTTTTTTATTACCCACAGGTTTACGCCTCATTTCGGTCACACCTAATGGAAAGCCAAGATAAGGCCGACGATATAACGCACTCACCCAGCAAAAATTATGACGCTCGAAGCGTTTTCTACTCCTTCGTGATACACCACATAAAGACGGAGTCAAATCGCTTCGTAGGTGCAGTTGGAATATCAACAAAATGCTAATGTAATTTTGCTCAGCGTTTTGTTAATTTATTATAAAAAGTGAGGTTGGAAATACGTCGCACAAACCAGTCCTACACTCTCCAGAGTATATTTTAGTTATTGTAGTGTTTGTAATGGCCATATTGATGTTCGAAATCTTATATCTAGAACAACCCTATTTTGAATATAGCAGACTGTTTGACGCAAAGACACACTAGGTGGTATCACGTTCGCGATTTATCGAGACGTGTATTTTGGTATGTTTCCCGCCAAAAAGCGACGCTCAGGAAAAGTCGTTGACTTTCACACGTAGAAATCATGACGACGACGGTCGCGTGACGCACTCGAACTATCCGATGCCGATGCTACGTCGCCAGTGAACCGCAATGATGCCAATTTAGGGATTTTATCCTTAAATTTAGGGGCTTAAAATAAGGGAAGGGGCTTAAGCTATTAATTTTTTTAAATCATGATGTAGCTATCTGCACTCCACAATTATTAGCTATTTTTTTACGGTTTGGTACACCAATGTACACGTACACGTGGATTATAACAATAATTCCAATGATTGTTGAGATTATTAATTAATAAAGATAATGTCTGTTAATTTAAGACAAAATATAGAGAATGATGGATATTTTCATTCATATTAAGTTAATTTAAATACTGTGGATTGTGATGTCAAGTATGTTTTAGAGCTATGCAAAAGAAAATAAAACTTCGGTATCCATTACATATTTTAGAAGATTTTTTAATATTTATAGGTCTCTTTACATTTGTTTATAAGGCATTTTTTGTTCATGGTTAGCAACCCTAGCGAACCAACTGCGGCATCATATTCACATAACATGAAAGCGAACAGTTGCTTGGTGAAACGGTATAAAATTGACAAACTGGTATAAGAACTTCAAACATTTTTTTAGCATCTGTTGCTGATATTTTCAGAAATGAGAGTATGTGTATGACCTTTTAAAATCCAAAATGTCTAGTTTAATATTGTAATAGTTCTTTAAAGATATCCTGATATTTAGGGAACTGTTTCAACGGTCAATCTTTAGCTATTGAAAAATTAGTGTATTTAAATCGATGAAACTATAAAATATTTAAAATCTACAAATATTACCGCACTAGTTGAAATCTGCGCGACGCGTCATGTCTAACAAAATGTATCCTGAACAAGATAATAAATAAACATTTTGTATAAAATAATAAATCATGCTATCAATAATAATAATGGGACATATAGTAAAAGAAAACCTCGTAGAATAAGATATGTTTGCCCTATGCCGATTCATAAGTCTAATTTTGCGGAGAATCAATTTTAGACTCTTAGTTCAAGGATATAACAACACGGTTTGAAGGTTTGAGTGTATATTGTATGTAATATTATTTGGAGTTAACATTGGAGCCTCCCAACGGATATAAACTGTATGTAACAAATTGTGTGAAATGTGCTGATATCTAAGATACAGGTAGTCCTAGTTTGGGTGTCAGCTGACTTTAATATGCTGCTTTGTAATTATTTTAATAATAAATAATTTATTTATTTTATTCTTTTTGCTAAAAAATTTATTAAGTTTTATTTTAATGAATTTTACATTATAATTTAATGTTTTTTAAAGAGTACGAAAAGAAAATAGAATAAATATTGCTAATTAAGCTACAAAATTAATTATATCTATATTTAATACAAGAGTGTGACTACTGGGATTTTATATATATTGACACATAAAGAATAGTTTTATAGTATTCACAAAATCGTTTATGAAACTGAAATTCAGTAATTGAAAGCCAAATTACCTAATATAAATAAATCGACCCTGTATCAATTAGCAGGGTCATTGTATCTTCAATGCTATTACTACGAACAACATAATAATAATAAAAAAACAATCATATTTCCTCAAACCGATAACTGAACTTAGATAACAAAAACGTTAAAAAATTTTTGAAGCTTGCTTATAAAATAGATTTGGAATTTAATCAGAATACGATTCGAAAAGTACGTAAGGGGTGGTCATCAGCTATGTGACCTAGATGGCAACATCACCTGCCCGTGTGGCCACAGCTCTAGCAGGTGACACGCAATAGCCACGTTTATGAAGTTGCAACTTACACCTGGATACGTTATTCCCGTTACTTGCAAAGATCAAAATTTATGACTAGAGAATTCTAGTAATCAAATAAACAAATTAAACAAAAAAAAAATACAGTAATCAACTAAATTACGACCCCCAATGGCCCCAGAACCCTTAAAATATATATCTATAAAATAATTTACATTCTATTTTATAATATTAATTAAATATGTTATGTACAAATGAACAATCAGCTTTTAATTATGAATTTACCCACATACCAATCCTTAAGAAAGCCATAATATAAATGTATATATATATATGTATATAATACACTCCGAGTAATAAACAATGAAGGGTAACAATTGTAATGAAATAAAATATAACTTTATTCAAGTTTTGGGAGTCGAAGCTGCTCGCGTCAGTAGGCTTTACCCTAGTTTCCCTACACGTGACACCTGGGTGGTGCTAAACGAGCAGCAGCTAGGTGGTAGAGCGTCGGTGCCCGCCTGGATCGCGACCACATTACATGGGTGTAAAGCCCGTCATAGTGACCAGTTTCGGCTTGTCGCGTTTCGGGATCGGCTTGTATATATCCAGTAGCTCATATACCTAAAGACCTTCAGTCGTGGTATATGTGAGCCGACATGACGATGGAGACTATCAATGGATTTTCATCCTTTGATAGTCGCTTTCGTTTTTGGACTATACTGTACTTACCGTCAGGTACCCTGTAGTCACTATGTCGAGCCATTGTAAAAAAAAAGTAGACCTATTTCTAGGCACCATTGAATCGACAAAGAAAAAAAGGAACCTATCACCGAATCGGAAAGTACAATCGAGAAGAATCACCAAGAAATGCCGATACTTTATTATTAGCCTCTGTTTTACCAGCATTATATGACATTAGAGTATTCCAGCAGCCAGTAAATCGGTGTTTATTCCCTGAGCGCACACCATCATCCCTTTCCATCAGATGTGACCAAGCGCAATCCTGTTTTCTATAAAAGAAAAATATCAAAAAGCAATTATTTGTTGTAGCTTTAAAATCTGGGATATTTTTTCCAATAATACGACTCGGTAGATCATTCGTCGAATAAAGATTTTATCTACTTACATATGTATTTCTATCATCACGTCAATTCTCTATAACGATAGGCAGAAATAATGACATTCTACTATTATTATATATTTTATTATGAATATTAAATGTTAATTAATTACAGTAAAATCTGGTTAAGTGGGATTCCAAAGGACTTGAGCGGCACACTTGAGGGAGTATGTCGTCTAACTTAGGTGCGAGCGGCACGCGATGTGTTCCCGCGTGTTACTCTGAAACGTTTTTGGGAGTCGAAAGTGCTCGCGTCCGTAGGCTTTACCCTAGCTTCCCTACACGTGACTCCTGGGTGGTGCTAAACGAGCAGCAGCGAGGTGGTAGGGCGTCGGTGCCCGTCTGGATCGCGACCACAGTACGTGGGTGTAAAGCCCGTCATAGTGACCAGTTTCGGCTTGTCGCGTTTCGGGATCAGCTTGTGTATATCCAGTGGCTCATATACCTAGAGACCTTCAGTCGTGGTATATGTGGGCCGACATGACGATGCAGACTATCAATGGATTTTCATCGTTTGATAGTCGCTTTCGTTTTTGGACTACACTGTACTTACCATCAGGAACTCTGTGGCCACTATGTCGAGCCTGTGTAAAAAAAAATCGCAGAGGCAAGAGAGAAGTGGCTCTTTTTACCAACTCTCCTCACAGGGGTCAGAAGCCAGATAAAGGCCGCATATCTAGTCGGGTACTGAGAATAAGGCCCCAGTCGTGCCCGTGTCGTGGCAGGAGGAATACCCCGAGAGTTTTAGTCGGTGAAAGTCCGACACACCGGGGGGCGGCCTTCACCGCTCCCTGACGGTCTATAAAAGATTTCCCCGAGTTACAAAAAAAGGATTTCAAAGGACTTAGGATTTTCTATCAGATGTTGAGGCTTTTCATTTACTCAGTTTCTCAAATAATCAGGTTTGAAATGACAGCTGAGAGGGAGTCCTGCTAAGAAATTGTAGTATTTGGATGCAAACGTGTCGTAATTTGTCTAAACCTGACAAATTATCTTACTTATACAGGTAACTGAGCTTAAAATCTATAAATTAGGTTTTAAAATTTCCGGTAACAGAGGTATTACAAAACAAAAGTGTTAAGCTCTCATTATAAGTAAAAGATGTTTATCACTTATTTATAACACACTTAACCAGGCACCACTGTGTTTAATATAATGTCATAAGTTATTGTCCATTAAGTTGTTATTCTAGTTCTGATGTAAACGATATATGGATGCAAAACAATCCTCTTCATGACGAGGGAATTCCAGTAACCAAAACGGAAATGATTCCATCTGCCTATCTTGCTAAATCGCGTAAGCAATAGGCTTTATTGACCTCACTATTGTCACGAGGTTAATTACGAATATCCATTAACCCACCCCACCTGATACAGGTTTTGCATTCCTGTCCTAAAAAGGGTACTCAAAAGCATCAGTTTGGTGTTTTTGGGCCGAAGATGATTACGATTATCAATAGCTTCTCTTTCCTTGCTGGTAATTACTTAGATCGTAGGTAGCAAACCATAAAAAGCGAACCCAATTTGAAAATAAATAATTTCCTTTTTAGGCCTCAGTTAACACGTGAACATATAACTAAAAGCTATTTTTTGTGCTCATTTGAATCTATTCCTCTGACTACAATAGGGTTACGATTTATAGACGCAACTGTAAGTTTGCTTCAACTTCACTAAGATATTACAATTTATATTTATCAATTAATGTCAAAAGATTTGGTAAGTCAAAAACCAGTAGACACCGTATCGGATACCGTCCGTATGTGGTGGATGTTCCTTATATCCGCACGAAAAGATTTGCTTCTATATTCATCATGCGAACGGCTAAGAAATGGAATATAATTCCAGCGACAATATTTCTGCAAACTTATGGCCTGGGAGTCTTTAAGAGAAGAGTGCTTAGGCATTTGTTGGGCGGACCCGGTTTATTATAGAACTCATCTTCACCTTCTACCAGGTGTCATTGAGGTCAAGCATCCGCCAATAAATGATTTAAAGAAAAGTCACCGTGTTTGTCAACATGGACTTGGCTCTGCGAATACTATGGCTATACTCAAGTTCTTATTACATATTCAGTTTTTTGTCAAAACCCTTTTTTTTAGAACTTTTCTAAACAATATCGAAATAGTGTTTATAAATGTTATCCTAAAACCATAGATATGATACGAGCGACCTGCAGGTCACAGTTTGACCACAATTGGGCAAAATTTTTATACTGATTTGACAAATTGACTACGCTATATCTCATTATATGTTTTAGGTTTCGATCAAAGTGGACATGAGACACATGCAGGCAAATCAGCAATACTATGTGGTATTCATTTATATGAGACCAATTGCGACATATGACAACAACTGCCCCGCGCGACAAATGCACTACTATGCAGTATATTGCTTTGCGTTAATTAGACGCGTCACTACCGCCTCGCCTTACAATTCCATTAATTAAAAACGAATTTTAACCTGTGTGAGACACAGAATACCTATTTTAATAAAACAGTATAGAGATGTTGTCGCGCGATCCCTGCTTTAGTCACAATTTTGACAAATTTTAAGTATACTATTAAGTTTTTAAATAATGAAACTATTGAGCAAGACGGTGCTAAGATGTCTAATGGATGCAATGCATTAATTTGTATGGACCCGATTCCTGCAATTGTCGCGCTTCAATCGACATTTCTAGTTAAATAGTAACTGATAACCAATACTTACATTGACAACATTAGTTACTTGTATACTGGTATAAAGCTGTGTAACTAATTGCGTTACGGTTTATAATAAACAAGCTACATGTGAGAACGGGCATTGAAATATACACGCGAACGTCGCACTTAAAAACTATTTGTCCAGGTTTTCTTGTGTTATAAGTGTCATACAAATTGGAAATATCGCAATGATAACATTTAGAGAAAATTGTATAAAATAGTCTCAATAAAATTATTCACTCGGATGAATTCAAAACCTGACTTTTTCAAGCATCGCGAAGTCAACTGTGATTTAACTTTTCCGATAACCTACTGCTTGCAAGATAAATCAGGAATATACTTATTTTTTCTTAAAATTTGAAACCTCTCTGTTTATTTTCTATCTCTATAATATAACGATACAATTTTGATAGACAATTACACATATTGACTTGATTCCTTTTTTTTTTTACTTGGGGAAAATCCTCTTAGGACCATCTCAGCCGCACAGGAGGGTTGCGCGACCGAGGTGTGTCGGACTTATACCGACTAAAAACCCCAAGGTGACTACTTCTGCGCATTGGCGGGGACTGTGAGTCCTGTAATCAATTCGCCACAGCCCCGTCGCGCCGCGCCCGATGGGCACAAACGCGGGGGAAGATGATACCCTCCCCGATACTGCTCGTTGTATTTAGGCAGAGCACGCCATAGTGCCCTGCCAACTTCTCGAGGGCCGCTAAACCAGTTGCTCAGGGCCCCCACCCTGAGCAGTCTCGACCCCAAAGACATCAGCCAACTGGTCGTGGATCGACCGGTCGGCTGGGACTGATGTGCCAGGGCGGTTGCCAGCACCCTGGTGTCTCCTTCGAGCGGCCTTCTGCCGTTCTCGCTTTGCGGCCTCCTTCTGGGACATGACATCTTCACAGAAGGAGACCACGGCCCTCCAGTTGTCATACCCTGCCAGCATTGCCGACACCACTGCTGGCAGGGAGAAGTCGATCCGATCCTTCGGACCAGGTCCCGCGGCTCATTGCCCCACGCCGAGCAATGTGCGAGCGTATGTTGGGCGTATGGTTGTAGACCAAGATGTACAATGTACCTGCATAAGACATACTTAAACAAAATATGTAACAATCTAATTTGTTCATCTCAGAAAAAAAAATACAGCTGCTGATATTCGAACACAGAATTCTCGGTGTCAGAGGCAGAGTAAGTACTAAGTAAGCTCTCAGTTCATATCTTATTCAAATATCTAAATTACATAAATACATGATTGGAAAAGACATAAATAACTTATAAAAGCAAGGTGTATTTCGGTAAAAGGAACAAGGATCCAGGCAGCTAGTGGTGAAGTATTTGCTTTATCTTTCAAAGCGTCCTGTTTCAAAGCAGTGTTTTTGTGACAGCGTTCCATTTTTATTACAAAGATTAAAATAAAAATAAACTTTAGAAATAAAATATTTTGAATGTATGTGAAATAAAAATCCCGTACAATTTTACTGTTAAAACTGATGCAAAGATTATGTGATCTTTCCCAAACTATGGTCCACGAATACTTCGTAGTCCGGAAACACATAAATACTAAGGGTTTTTTATCTACACAAAATAAAACATATTATTATTGTGAAATAAAGAAATTATAAAAAACCATAACTTACTTTATTTTTTAGAAAACGGGAGATTTTTAATGAAGTTGTTCTATTGAAATTAACTCGGTCGATTCAATTAGTTTTGGAAATAACCTAATTTTTTAATTTCTTTTACGATTTTGTACTGGTTATAAAATTTAACTAATCCCTGTTGAATATCTATAACCCTCTTTCCCTTAATCTACATAATAATGTATTTTTACACTCAGAGAAATTTTGTTTCTACGCATATGCCATCAGACTACTGGTCCTTTTGGCTTGTCTGGCAAAAGTTTTTCATCCCTAGATAAATTTGGGACAAATTAAAACAAGGTGCGCGCCTACTATTCGCACAAACTAGTGTCATCTCTTTCGCAAAAATATTTTTATCATAATGTTATCTCGGTCTTGGTCTGCATTATTTTCCTTTATCACTGTTGCACCACTAGTGCTTTTACGTATTTTTCCATATCTATATCCAAGTCACTTAGTGCAGCGGTCGCTTTGTGCTGCCAATTATTTACCCAGCTTCTCTTCAATAGCTCTAAACCGTCTTTCTAATTTTCGACGTTTGTTGAAATGCGAACATCCTTATCTCTAAATTCGGCATATGATCCGTGAGGTTAATGCTGTGTATAACTCACTCTTCAGCTCTTTAGGTATCTTTGGTTTTTAGGGTTTTCTACCTCAAAAGAAAAAAAACGGAATCCTTATTGGATCACTTTGATCACAAGAATCTGAACAGGGGAATTTACTCAAATTCAATGATAACTTTTTTCATATATTTTGTTCTACGGAACTCTCGGTGCGAATGTGACTCGCACTTGGTCAGTTATTTTGTTTTTAGTGTTATTTCGTGTTTTAGTACTGTCATTGTGGATGGGTACACATATGATACACACATTGATCTACAGTCCTGCCTATATGAAACTAAAAATTATAAACACTTTTTTTTTTTAATATTAAGGTATTGCAAAGATTGTCGACTATTATTGTCTTAAAGGTCCGTGGTCAATAGAGGTGGGGAAACGTCGGACTATGTGATATACTCATTGACGCACTACATATAAATAAGTCGGTACAATGAAAACGACAAATAAATGTGAAATTAATCTTTGTGATTTTAATCGTATCTAGTTCGAGGAAAAATATTAGATAAGAGAAAAACAAAATTTATCGTATCGGACGTTGATATTACTTCGTACTGTACGTCGCTCGTGCGGCAAGTTTATCTCTTACGATTTTATTATTGCCTAAAAATCTACGAATGTTATTATATTTATAATGGGCATATACTTCTGTCGTTACTTACTGGCGAAAAACCTCCGGGATGCTCTAAATCTCGCTAAAAACCGGACCTGGACTCTGGATTGCTCTAACGAACTGGCGAACTAACAGCCCTTTTAAGGCCCCACCTCTAGAAGGGATAAGTGTAAATAATCCTCATCTCTAAATCTCTATGTCGACCTCTATGTATACCAGCACAACAACCACGCCTCATCCTGGGCAGCAGACTTCCTCAAATCTACTGTCCTGTCAATGTCAAAGAAAGATATTGCACAGTTCATTGCAGAACGTATCCTTTTTGCACCGTGGTCTGCTGCACTGAATCTCATGAGGAGAGTTTTTGCCTTTGTCTCTTTCGGTGTCATTCTTATTCTGTGATACTGTATCACAAAAGGCGACCTGGTTCTGCCACGCTCACGCGCTACCGATAACGGATGACGACGTGACGTGACGAAAACGGACGGTAGCGAGAGATCGCCAGTCACCGTTAGGTCCATTTTCACTGGCTGGATGTCCAATTCGAGGTCCGTACCCACAGAGGCGCCCTTACGTTGCCACCCAACTCATCAATCGCTGGCCTCTGAAGCCTGGTGTAGTTGTGAAGATTTTTCCTGGTCATCAACAAACGTTAATTAGAAAAAAGGTCGTCACTAATCTCCGCTATGAGTTCGAAGCATTCCTCGGCCCAGGCTGGACACTCCTCTAATATATGCTGCGGCGTATCACCGGGACAGCCGCATTCGTGGCATTCTGTCGTTGGCTCTCTTCTGGTTACACGCCAGAAGTGTCTTCCAAATCAGCCATAGCCAATGAGCATTTGTGTCAGCCTGTAAGAGAACGCGCCATGAGGTCTGTTCAGCCATTCGTGCAAAACAGGGCGCACTGCCTCTACTGCTCGATGACCGGCGCTTGATTACTCCAAAGAATAATTAACCTTTACCAAATTATATTTTAATTAATTTATTACTTGAAATAAAATATTGTTTTTTTTTAAGTATTTAGATATTACTTTCAACCTTCTACAACAAAGCCACGCGGGCGGGTCTACGAAGCCACAGTTTTACTCTATCTTCCATCCCAACACGCGATAAAATGTTTTCTATCTCTTAATTCTGTCACTTTGCAATATCATCAGGCTTTGAACGATTCACCAACCAACTTCTTCCATCTATTTTATGATAATGAATCCTTTACAACCAATTGCGTGTGTGTGTCATTCATTCATTAGTGATTAAAGTTAAAATACATTTTTAAACACTAAACAATCATCAACTGGAAAATAGTCTCATTAGCATTAAGTATCTTTAAAATCAAAGAGCTACTCTGCAACGGAGCTTTAGACTGTTATACTGTAAAACATGTGACTTCCGCGTGGTGGTAAACAAGCAGCAGCGGCGTGGTATTTTACGTCATCAGGTCCGAAAGAATCCCGATCAATATACGTGGGCGCCATGGAATTAAGAAATAACTACACGGAAGGATAATGTAGTATAAAACATGTGACTTATTTAGTGGGGCAAAATGTTTTCTATTTTAGTAAGCTCAGTAGCGCTGTAGCATATCTTCACAGAAGTGTGACATAGAAACAGCATAATGTAGGTAATGTGAAAATCAAGAGATTACAACGCGTCAATTCACTGTAGCTCGTTGGAACGTCTTTTTTTTTTTCTTAAAAATATATAAATGGCTTATATTTCACACGTGTATGAGATTGCTTTACATCACCCAATTTTATGATGGGCCCAAAGAAAAATATAGTAAGGCGCAACAGCCAGTCGTGTTTCGGGACCAGCCCATGCATATCCATTGTCCAACTCGATTGTTTCTATTTTTTCCAAGGTCGGTAGCACAATCCTGACTCTACTGACGATGTACTCGGTTATATAATAGCCACTATCCATCAGGTGCCCCATCCTTTCCTTTGCCAACTCCGTATAGACTCTTGCAGAGATGGGCAACATGTAATCAGATTAATAGTTAACGATTTCAAAATGTAGTCGTATATTTAGTTTCGTTACTATGCTATGAAAACGTAAAACCTAAACATTCAGGAGTTATAAATTTGTATGCAATTGAAGATTCTTTAGTATTTAAAACATAAATGGGGAATATGTTATATTAAATATAACATATATTATATATGTTATATTGAAAAATGTAATCGCAATCGTTTTTCATTAACCTGATTACATTTTACTTATGTATGGACTCTTGTAGCAGATCTGGTTTCATGCTATATTTATTTTTGACAGCAGTTTGACAAGACGTAAAAGTGACAGCACTATATAATTATACTCTATCCCTTTCATCGTCGTCATATGAGCCATAAGACATCGATTTCTGGAGATAGACCTCTCAAAATATTTCTTGGAACAACCGATAGAAAGCATCTTGCATCCAGTGTTATCCTGCGGTCTGGATTAGGTCAACAGTTTACCTTGTAGGTAGATATCCTACACTGCATTGGCCATTACATGGTGTATGCTCGAGAACTTTCCTTCCCCATCAGCCATCCGCTCTACGAGCTGTATTCTGTTCACAGCCACTTCAATTTACTAATCCGCTGGGCTATGTTGGTGGCTCTCTTTCGTCTATAGATTTTTTCATTTCCCATTCAATCACGTAAATAAATACCAAGAATATTAAGCAAGCTTTGTGACAATGAGCAGTAGCCCTATCACTCATATAAAATCCGATCGACAATATTGGTTCATTTAGCATTAGATACATCGCAGTCCAGTTTTGGTCCACTATTCGCTGCCAGCATCAGTCAATCCAATTTCATATAATACGAAAGTTTTCAAGCAACGAGTGAATCAATTTTTGTTAGATGGGCGCACTACATCATCGGCCTCTTTTTCGCTTTCAAAAAGGTGTGATTACGGAGAAGCGAGAGCCTGTCTGGAAGAAAAAAAATTATTCGCTAGTTGCTGTCACTTTTCGAACTACGCTGTGCCATCAAGTGTTGCTTGCGGTAGTTTAACCATGATATATAAGAAAAAATCTGTGAAATCTGACGTCATTATATTATTATTATCAGGTGCGGTAGGTACACGTGAGTACCAAGTTAGACCGATCGATGGAGCGCCGTCTCCGCTCCACCCAGATAAAACACCACGACTTTCCCATTTTCCTTTTAGCGTTTTCATTTATTTTCTCGTCTTATTATCAACCATACTAATGCTATTAGTGAAAAAATGTAATAAATATTAGACATCGATATTAATATACTTAGACAAAATTGTATTAAAGTCAATGAAGGCTAGTGTGACATGAAGTCATACATAGGAAAGATTTCATTTAGGTATATCTACTCTGAAATAGTTAAATATATTCAGTTTTTATTTGAAATAATTTATTTTTGTGGATGTTACGTTGATTAAATATGGTAGTCTGCTTCAGTGACATTCCGAAATATAATTTAAGTAAAACTTAGGTAAGTAGAGAAGACTGTCATTCTTTTTTTTACTTTACATTTTTAATTTACTGTAAAAAATTAAATGATTTAACTTTAATTGTTTTTTTCCAAACGACTAAGAAACATGCCGATTTTTTTTTTTGATGTAGACGCCCACCTAGATGATTTTTGATAATTCACCCCTAAGGTGGTGTAATAAGTGTTGAAAATTTGTTGGCAAATCCGTAAGTATGTACTATGAAAACTGGTATTTAGCTTTTTAGTTAAAAATAAAAAAATATGTTTTGACGTTTTTGGAAAATACAAGGGATATAAGGGGTATAATCTGTAAAGAATGGACCATCATTCAACACAGTCATATCAGGATGTGCGTATAAATATTTTAATAAGATTCCGAACGGCGCATTGGTTTCTACGTCAAGTCTGAGTCACATCTCAGGGGCAGCCCAGCTCGACATTAGCGATAACTCGAGATAATAAATACCTACCGCCTTTTACCTACTACTGGACACTTTTACTGATTATGTGTTCTAAATAAAATAGTTTATTGATGAAAAATTTCATTAAATATCAGTGAATGTGAGTAAAGATCCAAGGACGATCGATATTTTCCTACACAGATCAGAAAGAGGTATAAACGGCATATGTCAAGAGTATGCGGAATCCTCGTGAGTGCCTGTAGGGATTAATTAATGTTAAAGAAGACAAAGAGATAGACAGACAGAAGTGTCGTTCCATTTTTTTTAGTTACCCGAATATAGAATGGGCTTGATTTATTTATTGACTATCATTGAACAGCACTTACAAATACAGTGCAAACTCTATATAACGACCCTCAAGGGACTGTACATATTTTGACGTTATAGAGAGTTGTCGTTAAATGGAGAGATGAAAAAGCTGTATTAGAAAAAGTTTATTTCAGACTAGTGTTAGTAATTACATAAAAAACAATTCTTATTTGATCGCTATTGAGTATAATCTATTATTTTTGTCTGACGTCTTTTGCTGCACCAGTGAATTTGTTGTATTTTTTAAATTATTTTATTCATCTTGCGATATTGAGGCATCTTGGTGATGTTCGGTATGTGTAATGCCGAGAGTCGAGTTTATTACGGGCTACGATAATAAAACGACAAAAGAACGTACACAGCTGCGCAGTTTTTACTAGTTTTGACAACTTAAAAAGTATTTATATTATTAAATTGCTGTCGTTATTGAGAGTGGGTGTAGTGTTATATAGAGTGTATCATTGTATGGAAAACAGGCTAAACCAACCAATGCCGCATGATATCGACGTTTTAGGGAGTTTGTCGTTAAATCGAGTGACGTTATATGGAGTGTACACTGTATATAACATAAGGTACAAAAAATAAAATAGCAGTTAACTCGCAACGTATAAGAAAAGTGTGTTTGTGTGCGTGTCACAAGAGAACACACACATAATGATGATGATGTAATGATAGTATAGAAGATTTATGAATAAGAACTATTATTTTTATACAAGTTTGGTAATATACATTTCAATAATGGTGGCTACCACTAGCGGACCAGAAGTCATTAATAAGTGCCGTCATCATGCTGTACTAAATATCCCGCGGCTGAAGACTATTTAGGTATCTATTAATTATTCGTATAGGACATGGGTAATTCACGAGATGGGGGCTGATCATCTATTGCGACATGGCAAGGCATTCATTTTAACGGGCTTTGCATTCGTGTAATAAGTTTAAGTTGTTTACTTCGTTTAATAATTTCAATTTTCATAAAACAATAAACTTCTTATTTCCCACCTTTTTGTAAAATTCTTGAATGAATAGTTTCCCTTTATGTTGCTCATAATTGGGCGGATATCGTAAGTGTGCGACTTTTTTCAGCCAAATCTAATCATGACTTGAATTATTGCATAATAGCGGAAGCCATAAAATATAAAACGTAATCCATACCTATAATGAAATCGTAACGAGACGCGAGGTTAAAACGAGACGCTAAAAATGTTTGAAAAGTTTATTTATTTACCACAGGATACAGTTGTTCAATCATTCAAAACAAAACAAAACTCTATTAGTAATAACTCTAGTAGTTAGAAAGTAAAAAAAAGGATTTCTATAAGCTATTGTATTATATAACGGACAGCATGTAAGTTGAATTCTGTGATATATTGAGTAGTACATAGTTAATTAATGCCCTGTTTACTATTTTAAAGTGCGTTGACCTGATTCCTACTTATTCGTACAGAGCTCTACCTATCTATTTTTTTTAACTCGGGGGAAACCCGTTATGGGTCGTCAGAGGATGATGAGGGCAACCCCCGAGGTGTCGGAGTCGCACTGACTAAAACCGCCGGGGTGTTCCTTCTCCCGTTTGCCAGGGCCAAAGGCAAGGCTGTGACAGCTTCTCAGCACCCGGCGACGTCTGGCTTATTGATGGAAGGCCCCTCTAGACAGCATTTTGCTCACCTTCATTTTCTTTGAGCGGTGCACGGGAACACATCGCGCACCGCTCTCGCCTTGAAAACGTTGGGCAACGCACTCCTTCAAAGTGCGCCGCCCAGGCGTTAATCCGTTAGGGAGGGAAGTGCCTTGAGTAGGCTTCCTTCCTGAGTCCAGTACGGCGAGGGCGGCGGAGGGGCGGAAAGGACAGGGAAGATGAAGCCTGCCTCTCCCCCTCACGCTCCGCCTCCTCTTTCACTTTAAGTACCTCCTCTGTAAAATGGAGGACTGCCTTCCATGACCTGTCGCTGTCGAGCATTGCCCGAATAAGTGTGGGCAGCGACAGGTCATAGAGCTCTACCTTTCTTTCACTTGGAACTGTAACCTTTGTCAATCTCATACATTTTTAGATTTTCTACTAACGATGTCGCGTATAGTAAAATATTTTGGCTAAGTCCCCAGCGGTGACCACCGATCATAGACTGAAGTCGCCTGATCAACTGATCGATAGCATACTTATTTCTCATCGCCTCTCGATGTGATATTCATAGATTTCTGATGTACGATATTTACAGTAATATAAGTGACATTAAGCACTGGTCATACACCAGTGGAAAAGCCACAAGGAATAATAAGTGACATTAATGGTTCGGGAATACATTATTGTGTTTTTATAATAATTATTTTGTGAGAAATTATGACTATCTTAATTTAAAACTTTATATTAAATACGTCGATAGTAGTAGTATCTGTAAGGTATCTCTTTAACACCGCAATTCAACCAGGTGTTCAGAGAAGGAAAACTCGACCAAACCTGCATCCTGCTCCCTCCCGATCGTACTGGTTCTCCTTTCCATCGGGCCTGAGGGAGCTCGGGCGAGAGTGTGCTTTTCTGGCTGCGCGTCCAGTTATGCACTTAAATATCTCCTGCGCAATTGACTGTTTCCGAAAACTGGACCTCGATTTTCTTAATAGGTGTTGAAACAGTCGCCGTGGCCGAAACCGGCTAGGACATCATCATCTGTATTTCTTGTTACAACATTAACTAGTATTCTTTTGTTAGAAGGTAGACCGCCATGCTATAGTATTGGAAAAAGGGAAAGAGTGATAAACACTTTTGCAGTAGAGTTCTTTTCATAGATGGATGAAAGCATTGCATGCCCTTACAATAAATAATACTGAAATAAATTGCTTAAACTTAAACAAAAAAGGAACCATTTATATTCACATTTATTCTATATTCACGCTATCTAACTTTCCTATGAAAGCAATATAATATTTATTGCCATAATATAATATTAAAATGATTAACGTGAGTTTTGCATACCCTGTCCAAGTACCCTATGCACGTCACTGCACTTTGGCCACCTCATAGCTAAGTTTCAGAACATATCATTTAGAAATTTTAAGACATTTTGTCTTTCTTATTGTTGATTTGTTTGCTTGTTTTTCCATCATGCAAAATTATTATATTACTTATTAAGTTCAGACATTGCAATTATAATATAATGATGCCAAAAGAATGTCAAAAGCCCAAATTTGTCGTTGAAACAATATTACCTCAAGTAAAATAGGCTATTGTGATCCAAAAATAACGCATAAAAATTACAATATTGTGAATAAGAAATGGCGAAATCTATGATATTCGTGGGAAAACGAATGCAAGGAAAGCAATCAGACGTAAAAATATTTTTAAATACTAAATATTTTTTAGTACCTATTATACTAGCAAACTTCGAATTTTCAAAATATTCAATTGGGTACACCGATTCTAATCGCCTCATTATAATAAGTTAGTAAGATAAGTTAAATGTCACCTCATAACCACTAAACCAATGTATCTTGATGTACACGTATGTACGATGAGTATGTAACATAGCTATCTATGTACATACTTAAACAAGTAACTATGGCTTCTGAAAAAAAAAGGATATCATTACATTACATCACTTTCGAAGTCAGCACATCCCTCATCATATCCCTTTTATACATATATGTCGTGTCCAACGTGACCAGTAGCGCAGCTAAACGTCAGAGCACTTGAGCTGATAGTTTTAGACAAAACTTTAAGTTTGCTTAGACTTTACTAAAACATTACAATGTATATTACTCAATGAATGTCAAAGGATTTGGTAAGTCACCGATTTTGTGAACGTGGACTTGCCTCTGTGAATGCTATGGTTATAGGTCAAGTTCCTATTATATATTCAGTTTTTTTGTCAAAACGAATTTATTTTCTGAGGATTTTGCTAAGCAAAGTCGAAATAGTGTCTATAAATCTCAGCATTATGCTGTACAAATAACATTTTTGTAAAGGTACAATCGAATTCTGACAGTTGCGACTCAGCAACAGCGTCTAAGCTGATGCTGTCAGTTCGCGATGTATATGGATGCTCTATACGCGTATAACAGCATCCGAAGTAGGCAGATGTATACGTATTTCTGCATTAACGCAATTTCATAGAACGCAATGTAGAGGAGCAGACGCGCGATGCAGTCAAACGCTCGGGACTATACCGACAGTAGCCTTTTGGCAGTTTCCCATAGGCAGCAGTGCGGTTGTTTAAATTCTTTGTCACCTTTAGTGATGAAAATGCCCGGGAAATTTCCCAAAGTGCCCAAAAACTTCCTTGGGAATATTCCCGGGAATTTACGAAATGTTCTCGGAAGTTTTGGGCACTTTGGGAAAATTCCCGGGCATTTTCATCACTAGTCACCTTTTTGCAAAAAAAAAGAACGACAAAACTATCAAATACTGCCACTTTATCTCGCTTCGATCGATCGCATTTCGGAATCAAGTAATTCATATACCTAGATGGCTTATGTCATGCTGTGGAGCAATTGATTACAGGGCCCACAGTCCCGTCTTAGTGCAGATGAGGTCAATTTGGGGTTTTTAGTCGGTAAAAGTCCGGCACACCCCGGTTAACATCCCCCATGTGTAGCCGGGACGGTCCAATGAGGATTTTCCCCAAGTAAAAAAAAAGATGGCTTATGTCATATCAAAGTTTATGGTGGTTGGAATGGCGACGTGGTCTGTCAATGATTCTCGTCTTTTGATTGTCGTTGCCGCTCTGGAAGTTCTGGAACTACACTGCGCTTTCCAACAGGTGCCACTGGGTTAGTCACTGTGCCGAGCCAATATAATAAAGCCGTGTCTTGTGCCGAGAATGTTGCGCAGGTCGTGAGAAACAGGACGTACTTTACCTCTGAGTGAACGCCCACGCTTCTGGTTCGGGAATCGACCATTTCCCGCCTCCAGCCGGTCTAGCACTTCCGCTCGGCGTTATAATTACCAATTACCAACATATACTAAACATCGTGTCGTCTGTTACTAGATGGGTCTATGGCTGGGATTTATTGACGACACTCTGACTTTGCTTATACTATACTTAAATATTACAAATTATGTTTTTTTTTTGTAACCTGGGGGAAAATCCTGCATTGGAACATTAGACCCACTGTGAAGGCAACGATCTTGGTGTATCAGAACCCTTCTAACTAAAAACCACGGGGTAGCCCTCTAATTGCTCCACCCGGGCCTAGGAAACCAAAATCCAAAAACTTAGAAAGGGAAAAATCTGTTGAGGCTACGTCTCTGGGAGGTATGGATGTAAATAGCCCACGCCTCTAAACCTTTCTTACGAGCAGTGCGCAGGACATAGCGCTACCTCCCTCTCATCCGGGTAGCAGACTCCCTCAAGTCTGAATACTGCCTGAAATTATGTTATTTAATTAATGCCAAAGTATGTGAAAAACTGATCAATTTTTTTCAACTTAGACTTGGGTCTATGAATACTTAGGCTATATCAAAATGCATTTTTTTTGCAAAGATTAATAATAATAATGTATTTCCTGAGCAAAGTCTAAGCAAAATCAAAGTAACGTCTTTAAATCTCAGACTAACTGACAGAATGATATTACTTTAATTCTCTACCGCCACTAAAATAATTAGGATCAATAATTTAGAGACACACATAAGTATTTGTAATTTTTTTGCGTCGTATTTTTTGCATATTCTTTTTTCCAGGCATTGAAACCGAATTATTTTTAACAGGACTTTCACAATTGTTATACATATTTTACAATTAAAAGTATAGGTTATATTTAAATATAATTGGTGTATCTGAACCAGAAATATAGATTCACCAATACATATTACGAAGGTATTTCTAGTGGCTGTGTTGGCCTAGTGGATAACGAATCGGTTTCCCTACACAGCAACGCGAATGGTCGTAGATTCGAATTCCAGCAACGCACCTCTGGATTTTTCCAGATTAAGTACGGATTTGCTCAACAAATGCTCGCCGTTAAAGATAAATATCGTGTGCAAGCCCGCATGGCATCTAATAGAAATGTCATGTGTACTAGTGCTTCTGGTCACGTTGGGCACGATATATAAACGCAAAGTGGATGCAGCTGCTAATGTATCTCTGCTCATCATAAAAGTGATATAGCTTGATGATATAGTATTATTATAATACAGCTTTAAGTCATCCATTGCGTCTATCTTTCTGTCTGTTCGTGATAAACTCGAAAACTACTAAACGGATTTTCATGCGGTTTTCACCAGTATACGGAGTTATGACATAATGAAGACAGTTTAAGTGTATGATTTGTTAAGGTTTTGTGTAAATTGGTTGAAATACGATGTTAACTGTTGGCAATGTCAGTGAAGCAGCCTGGGATCTTTCATCGAAAACGTTGCCTAAACCCTTTGAGATGTAACATAACAATGTTTGGTAGGATTTTTACCCTTTTATAAATCTACAGAAAAGTCCGCAATAGCATATGTTTGTTTTTTATATTTAGATAGCTTATTATACTCATTATAACTTCTGGGAGAGAGAGAAGGAAAAGGTGAAGCTGGAGAAAAGGACATGGTTAACACGACACGTAAAAAGTTCGCCAGGTTTACTAGTTATTTATTAATTATAACATGAATCCGTCTGACACACAATGCAATTTGTGGCCGACAAAACGATAGTAACAACGAAGTTGATAATCGAAAAATGGCGTCGCGCAATCATCGCGTCGTGTCGTGTCGTGTCGTGTAATGTAGTTTCATTACTGCAGTGGGATATTACCATAAACTGACGTAAATCTCAATTTTGCGTCTCCAAGTCCAAAGATGACAGAAGTCCCAAAAAAAAACTCAGACTATCTTTTCCATCCTCCCAAGGGTGAAACTGAAAAAAAAATTCTTCAAATTTATTTACTTTTTATTCTATTTTTTTTGCAAGTGAATAATGTTGGTGCTTTGCAAATTAAATTTCAATATTTAAAAAATCAAAATGCCCACCTTAGGTTTCAAAATCGTAGTGTGAAATCTTTTAGAAAGAAAATAAATTCTACCTATAACTATTACCTTCTGCATTATCCAACCAATTTCATTTTCCCGCTTAGACATTGCAATATTTCACTCCGGGACTGGCGGGACCGTTCAGAATCCAATAACTTTGTCTATGACAATATACCAGAGACCAAAATAGATAGGACGGAGTTGTTCTTTGTAGCAGCCCCTAAATAGAGTGCGTAATAGGAAGGGGAGGAACGAAAGGGCGAGCGCGCCGCGTCCCCGCGCATGCGCTTTAACTATTATCGGTTTTAATGTGTTTTGTTGTTTATATCTTCTTAATTTTAGTATTTGGAAAAGTCAATTTATTTCACCTCTAACTAAAAAAGTTCACCAATAAATAGTATAGTTGAAGAATTATAGCACAAGGGCTAAATAGTTGCAGCCATTATTATTATGTTAGTGTTTTAATATTGTTAGTGCGAAAATTGCCTCTCCGCGTTTAATGCCATACGTTTTCATTATAAAATAACTTCTCGGACTGCACTCGTGTGGTGATTTGGCTTAGCGAATTAAATAAAAAAGAGCTAAATGTATCTCCGAAATGGCTTCGAAGCCCTTTATGTTTAATAAAGTAAGAATGAATTCGGTTTACAGTTGGTAGAATTAACCTTTTATTTCATCCGTATATATGATTAATAATGATTTACATGTCAAATGTCAATATACAAAAAGAAAAGACAATCTTTTTTCTTTTTTTGAGGACTTAGACGAAGTAACTATGTCTAGACATTTTGGTTTAGAAAAATACTATAATGCGCTTGTTAGTAGTCCAAGAACAGCGACGACAGTCAAAAAAAGGGAATCCATTGATAATCGTTATGTTGGGCTATATGTATCACGATGAATGGTTTCTAGGTATATGGTTAGATAAAGTATTAAAAAAAATGGGATGGTCCTGAATCGCGAGTCATATATGCGAATAACTATATGCGATTAGTTTTGGCTGAACATTATTACAGGTGATATTGGCTGTGCTCACAGGCAAAGTGTGAGTGTTGTGTGTAATGAGGGTCCGTGATTATTCACATTAATATACATTGACATTATCAAAACTAAGAATGGCTTGTTGTAGTAACTTTCCGCCCCCGAAGAAGAAACTGAGGCGCCCTGATGTTCACGAAACCATGGCTGATGTAACTTGTGATTGGGGATTATAAAAAAAAAACGAATAAATCGACAATTGACCATTTGAATATGGATTTATTCAAGACGTATATAGACGTATAAGATGTATTTTTTCATTCGAAAAAATACATTCCAATGGAAATTAAAATTAGCATCGCTGCAAGTAGCACCAGGTATGGCTGCAATATAATTGACGATAATCGAATAATGTCGATCGTTAAGTGAATGAATTGTTAACAAACGCATGCGCTGCCGTCAGGCGACCTGTCAATCTCGCGATCGTAACAGCTGACAGCGTTGCGGAGTCCCCTACATCGGACGCCTCTCTATATAAAGACATACAGAGTGGTATACTACACTGGTCGCCAGAATCTAAATCGTACCTTAATGCTTCAGTTCGCTGCGCTTCTAACAACACTCATTACTAGTTACAATAATCGTAACTTTTAGACTCCTATCGAATAACGTAGATTATTATTTGAAAAAGGATAATTGTAGAATTCCATTAATTTTAATAAATAATAGTAAATCGAAATGCCGAGTCAATATTAAGTTTATTCATTATTCGGTATATTTTAAATAATTATATCTATAGTTCGAATAAATCGGCTAAGCGTCAGCAAGCGCGCAGTGGAAACGAAATGTGTCAGAGGTAGGGTTGTGAAAGATATGGGATTTCGTTTAAAATTGTAGGATATTTAATATGTTTCGGATATATGTGTAATTTGCTTGAAGAATGTTTCAATGAAATACTTCCCATTTTCTTTTGATCAATTACATTAAAATTGTTTTTTTTTTTGGAAATGGGAACTTGGTGATTAAAATATGTTACTCTTTAGGAACATGTTATTAGGTCCTGATGGTATTTTGAAATCATGATTTTTAAAAGAAAATTGGAACTTAATCGATATCTTGATATATTATATGAGTACGGATAACTAGTGGTTTTTGTTACGAATGCGGGTATCTATAACATCCCTATTTGAGGGCCGAGGGTGCCATAGCAGTGTGACCCGTACGGCAGATGTGCGCCGCACGTGGCGGGACTGTCGAGCAGCGCCGGTCGAACACACTGCGCACAATAGAACGCAATTCCAATTCAACATGGCGCCTGGCTCGCGCTCTGGGAAACTTTCCCGCTTTTTTCACCATTTGTTATGTTATGGACCGTTCACATTAAGCAACGTTCGGATCTAACTTTTTTGACGATCTCTAATCGCTCTATCCGCTAGATCTAATCCTTACACTAAGCCAAGGGTAGCTATCTACACATTTTGTTATAAGTTTACTCTATGCCTAAACATTTAAAGTTGCTCTTAACCTATAGTGAGAAGACGTGTGGGAAATATGGTTGACATTTGTTGGTTAAACGTGGACACGGTTTTACATTAATTGTATACTACATACTTTTTATCACAAAATGAAGTTTATTATTAAAATGTACTTAAACTGTGTTGTGAATTCGTTACTAGAAAAAATAAGTTTATCTCTAAATTATATAAAGTAAATGAAACACTATTTTGTTATAATGCAAATTTGATACTCGTACGTAATGAAAAAAACTTCGTTGTGTATAAATCTGGCAATTTTTTTTTCTGTGTAGGCATTTAGAAATTTCCCACTTATTATTAGATTATTATTTATTATTAGATCAGTTTCTATGTTAACAATATTTATAATACAAAGTTTTCGAAGCTGTATGTCGCGAATATATTAATTATTACCTCGGCTCCAGACTCGCGCCGAGACGCTGCAGTGCGAATTCACGCCGCGTATTCTTTGCAGTGTAAGCGACTATCCTTGTTTAGAGTTGTGTTCACTCATCGGTACTGAATGAACGTTTTAGCTATTGTGGCTGAAGCTGAACTCGCCAGGCTCGCCTGAAGGCGAGTTTTTGCGGCCCTCTATGCACTAGCATAATTACAATTATTCTTATTAAATATATGAAAAACGACATAGACAAGCATGACGGGTACAAATCGCCCCGAAACTTACACCAGCACCTGAGTCAATGGAATCTTTAATTATTTTCATATATTTTCAAGCTAAAACAAATGTTAGTTAAACGTACGTTAACGTATAAAATATAATAAGTATAAATAACCAGATAATAATGACTTTTTCTATATATATTGTACTGGGATTTCCTCTAGGGAATTAATCAGAATCCAAGCATAGTTATTTTTTAATTTTATATTTGTGTAATGCAGGTTGTCCATCACATATTATCATTTCTTATTAAGAATTTCCTAAAAAAAAAAATATGTCCCAATTCCTTATTCTACATTATCATACACGCGCGACACACACGTAGGTATATAGCATACACTATGCGTGCCTACAAGTACTCACCACCAATCCTCGAAAGGAACTGCGCCACTGTAAGTGTAAATGTGGGTACGGATCGCGTACGCAGCTGCGAACTCTCTGTGGACACAAAAAACCGACTCGGAAAGATATAATCCGCGAACAGCCAAGAACACAATCCAAACTCGCGTTCACGACGTGGTCTGGATGCGGCCTTAGTTGTTATATACCTACTTGTTGAATTTACATAAAGTCCAAAAGTTATAACACAATATTTCAATTGGAAGTATAAAAAAAAATCCACATTTTTTTTCTTTTTGGTCTGAGCCTTATAGACGTTTTGACTTTGCTTTGCAGAGTCCTCAAGAAATTAATTCATTTTGACACAAAACTGAATATATAATAGGAACATGAGTATTAGCCTTAGTATTCGCAGAGCCAAGTCCATGTTGACAAAATCGGGGACCTACCAAATCCTTTGACATTCATTAAATTGTAATGTTTTAGTAAAGTCTAAGCAAACTTAAAGTTGCCACAACAAATCTCAGCTTAAGTCACGTACACATTACTGTTACGTTTTATTGAAAATATTAAGATATCACTATTTTTACAAATTTGGAATTAGAATCGAATGCTGTTTATATTAAGTATTTATAATTTATTGAGATTTATAATAAAAACTAATTAGTTAAATTAAAAAACCATATACCTACAGTTACGCACTTCGTGAATGGTTATGGTTTGAGCATATGATAAAACAATACATTTTAAAGATATAATAGCATTTTATCCCCTTGGGGGTGAAATTCATCAAAATCCTTTCTTAGCGGATGCCTACGTCATAATATCTACCTGCATGCCAAATTTCAGCCCGATCCGTCCAGTGGTTTGGGCTGTGAGTTGATAGATCACTATGTCAGTCAGTCAGTCAGCCAGTCAGTCACCTTTGAGTTATATTAATTTAGATTTTCAATTTCGGAATCTTTTCCCAATATATACCTGCCTGCAACATAAAAAATCAGTTTATATACGCATTTTAGATGGCAAAGAAGTTTTTATTAAAGAAGTTTTGTCCATGACAAGCGTAAAAATGATATAAAAAACACAAAATAAAATAATAATTAAACCTAAAGACAAAAAAAAATTGCAATACTATTTTTGTCCTGTAATCATGATGCCGACTTTACTAATTATGTATAACTTATGGGAGACACGAGCAAGTAACCAGAGGTTAGAAATATAATATAGGAACGGTCGCTCATGATAACAACTTTAAAAGTTTCAACAAATATTTGTCACGTATGGACATAGCACCTTACGTTTATAAAGATATAACACAAAATACAACCAAATCATCATCTAGTTTCATCATTTATATTAGTAATTAAATATATTAGTTTTAAGATTTAAGAAAAAATGTAATGATCTCATTTAGTTTAAAATTTATAATTTCCGGTAAAGAGTGGTATATTCTTTCGTTTTATGTTTGTCTAGTATTATTAGTACTTTTATTTTGTCACTATTATTTAGTTTTTCGAACGACTATGGGTTTATATATTATTTTTGTACCATACCAATTATTACGTCTACCTAAGTATGGACATAGTTAAGCCTGAGTATGATAGTAATATGTGTTATAGTAACATGAATGTACTAAGGTTCAGTTTCAGAAACGCTCCTTAAATTAAAGACGATTTTTAAAAACTAGTTAATCATACATTTTATGTAATTGATGATTCATTATTGTTTAAAGGCGTCTTAAAATTTAAGGAGTGTTTCTGAAATTAGGCGCTAGGGAATTTTTAGGCTGCACCAAGAGCAACACAACAAGCAAGAATGGACTTTAGACATTTTGAGTACGATCAGAAGACGGCGAAGGAAATTGTCCGAGAACGCGAAAGAGAATATTCCAAGCAGAAGATATACTTAATTACTTACTATAACTTATACTTAGTTGTGTATGAATAATGTAATAAATAATTTATTTTTGTATTTTTAAGATTTTAAAATATAACTTTGTATAATATATTATCTGAAGAGTAAAATGATCTTCTTAAATGTGTCTATTATTAAAAAAAACATAAATGTATTTTTGAAGCTTAAATGATTAATCAAGCCAGAATTCTTGGTACATTGGGTAATTACACAAAAGTGAGTTATTTTTTGTACTGAAATATTGAAAGCAAATGCCTTCCAAGTTAAAGCGGTAGAGAATAAGAGCTTTTAGATTAATTTCTAACTTTTGCTCATATTGGAGATCGTACATACATAAACCTCACATAGACTAAGTAAAATCCAGAGAAACTCTAGCTAGAGAAATCTTAATTTTTGTAATCTTAGTTATTATTATAAGTACTTATCACTATTTGCTCTAAGCAGCTCCAGCATTAGAGCTTGTTTTACGAAATAGGCAGGACCGAGCGATTTCTCCATGTTGCACCATAACATAGAGAGTCCAAGAATGACGGCAACCGCTAAAAGACGAGATTTATTCATATATTCAAACTCAAATAATTTTAATTAAATAGGCTCTCGACAAACACTTTTATATCAGTAAAATGAACCACAAGTTCAGGAAAGAGGATCTACCGGGAAGAGCCAGTAAAATACTCCGGTAGAAGCTATTTATTAAATAAGGTTCCATAGATATACATTTAATTGAATAATCTGTAAGAAAAATTAACAAAAGAACTATTTTCTTTTCTGTTTTCTTCTTGATCGCTTGCTAATTGATGTGGATTGTGACACCGTCATATCCCGGAAACCAATTATCTAGCCGTCTTATGGAGTACATTGCTAATGGGAAGCCCCAGTTTTTAAAGCAACAAAGTCCACATTGTAGACGAAATCTTTGAAATTGGATCGTGTAATAACATAATAATAATAATTAACCGCAAGTATTCGCGATCTAAAATAAAGATATGACTATAACTTTGAATATTCGGATTTACATTCCTGTTTCTTAAATTTCTTTCACTCGCCTCATTAATATAGTGATAACTATTTCTACTAATGCAAAGTAGGTAGTCATTCGACATTTACCTATACCGATTCTGTGGGACCACGGCCGTGCGCTCGTCATTATACTGATGGTCAACCGGTTTGTGATCGCATCAGAAAAACAGCTATCTCACTACCACGACACTCGCTGCGTGAATACGAACAAGACGTAGCGATATTTGAGAAAAAGACTGAACGTTTTCACAAGGTTTCGTGGTAGGAGGTGGCCGATATGCGCGCTGGTGGAGAGCGCCACAAATTCGGTGTCAAAAATTTTATATAACGCTGTGAAATTTAAAGCAGTGCCGCGCAGCTAGCTTGATGTTTTTACTTAGTATTAAATTATAACAACTTTATTCAAAAGCGTTAAGTCACATTATTAGGTAGGAATAAACGCAAGATGTGATGTTTTTTATGTTTCCTCAATTATTATTACATTGAACCTCATATAATTTATGTATGTCTCAAACTGTTTATTTGATTGTTTTTAACCTCTGAATTATTTCTGCTCATTATAAAAAATAAAATAATTGTACAGTTAATAGATATTTATTGACAGAAGTATGGTTTAGGGTCAACTAGGGAAAACGAGAGCAAAGTATTGTGTTTTAGGTAACACACCTTTTATGTTTATGAATAGCTTACAAACATAAATGCAGTCAAGTTTACATTATTCTACAATTACTATATTTCTTAAATAGGTGACTAAAGAGATAAATAATAACCTAAAATTTTCTACCGCTGGCAGTAAAGAATTACGCAAAGGAAAACGACGTATGGAAATAAAAATCGGGTCAAATAAACGAAAAAATTAGAAAGCTGCGTGGGAATAAGCGGAACCCGTCGCTGCATGAATTTATTAAAATAGGAGAAAGGTGGACTGAAGCTCGCCTCTTCATAAACTAATATTATTGAAAAATAATAATTCAGGCATTCAATGCCATTACTGTATATAACATGTGGTTTGATGTGTATATAAGTGGGTGCTTCGTTGGAGAATATTATTTTCATGTTCGTTCCATTGACGAAATACTACTCTAGATATATTAAAAAAAACGAACTTTTAAATTTGTATAGATACTTGCTAAATCCGTTCAAAATTTTACCATTTATCTAATCCACAAACGCGAACACGACATAAATAACAAGAACGGGAACTGATAATTGAATATTTTTGAAGACCTGTTTTCGATGCTAAAAAGCTATATGCATATCTGGCGAATTCCCTACGTTTCTATAAACACTGTGGAGTGCAATAAATTGATTCTAAAATACGCAAGCCTATACCGTAATGAACGCATATTATTATCTCTGTTTGGTCCGTTAAAAGTGTGTTCTCATGATATATTTTTTAATGTGAACCTTAATATTATTGACCTAGTTACATAGAAGAACCATAATAATGTCTGATAATATTAACAGAGTAGCTCTGAGTAATTGTTAGAAGTGATAGCAGTGCGTGCAAAGCTAGCTGAACGTACAGAGGGTGACCAAGGGCGGCAGGGCAAAAGAGGGCGCTAGGGTCGCGCGCTGAGGGCGGCGGGGCACTCTCGGCCAAGGGTACCACGGGCGCGCGGCGCATCGGACCCTAAGAAAAGTTGCCATAGTTGTAAAAAAAATACCTGACAAGATTTTTAAATATTATATCTTTTTTTTTAATTGATTGGTGCAGAGGTTGACGGCTCCGCTACTAGTCATGGGTTTTGATCCCACATATAACCGATATTTGTATGAAATATATTATGTAGTTGCTTCGGGTCCCTTATTCTGCATGTGGAATTCATATTTGTAAATATACACCGGCAGATAGCGATGAGAGCTACCCCAACAGCAGACGGAAAAACTATACAATATTCATTTACGATGGCAATAATATACTAAATTATTGTCGCGTGGCATATGGCACCGTATGTCGGAGTCGATCTCATACAAATTAATACATAGTATTGCCGTCTGCCGTTGCGGCACTTATCATCGCAATCTGACGTGCCGCGTTGTGACTAATGTTACCTTTAGGGCGGTTACGCACTGCACTAGGGAGTGGAGAAAAGCCCAAACGGGGGACCTAGGCGTCAAATTTTAGGGATGGCAGAGGCGCTCCTCGCGCATCACGCAGGATACCCACTGAATAATATATCTAAAAAAATAAACATTTTCATAAAAAGAATATGAACTGAAAATGTACACAACAATTGATTCGACGTTTTAAAAGTTAACTGAAAAGTCCCATAAGATACCGCGATACCACGTCTTAAGTTATGCAAAGTGAAAGAATGTTGTTCGTGTATATTTCGCTTTCTGTGATTAAAATTTACATTTTACAAAATTATAGAGAACAAAATCGCTAAAAATTGTGCTGTAATTTTTTTATTGAATTAATTTGTATAATTGATTAACAAAGGTAACAAGACTGTGAATTGGTAGGCGGTAGTTTTTCTTCCGCCTCGATAAAATTCAAGATCAGGGGTTGCGCTATTTGTATGATAGTTTACGCACTGCATACGTCATTCATCATCCAATTTCTATCCGTTATCTGTTAATCACACTGATCGTAAAGGCGTAATGTAGGACGCCAAGAGGAGAGATGGACCAACGATCTGCGTTAGGGAACTGAATGTTTCTGAATGCGAACAACCCGTTTTTTCGAACGGGAGATACGTTGTTGGCCGGGAAAAACCTTCAAAGCAGAACGGGGCAGGAGAGAATATCCCATAATAGAGATGAGTGGCAAGCCTTGAGAGCGGCCTATGTTCAACAGTCCACTGTGGGATGAAATGATGATGATGTTGTGCCGTTATTCTCTAATTGGAATTCGAATTGTCCGATCAAACAAGCTATAATTCAAATCAAACAACTATTATTTTATGAATACTCGTGTACTGCGTCCTGACCGAGTCTGAACTATGTAGAATTTCCTGTTGTGTTGATGTAACGTTGTGAGATGATTATAATGAGTTCCTAGATTCAAGGCGCATTGATTCGGATAAAAGGCAATATCCGAACATGGTGCGAGATTTCGAAGCTCGTATTTTTACAGTTTCGGATCAGACACAAGGCGCGCCTGCTCTTACCACTGAACGTTAAAAAGGTCGAAATGAATCACAAGGAGACACTCATGCATTCGTGTAGTGTCGCGATCCAGTCAGACAGTAAACTATCTACTACCTAATTACTCCTCTTTTAGTAGCGTCCAGAAGTCACACGTAGAGAGGGTAAAGCCTATGGATATGACAAGAATCAACTCTCCATTTATATCTATAATACCAGTTACAAGCAAATAAAATATAATATTACATAACGCAACAGGAATGCTTGTTAAAGAAAGCTCATGAGTCGCATTCCGCTGTTAACTAAATCATTCTCTAAATTATTTCACTTAATTGATATCTGTACACTATTTGGTTCAGTTTATCAAAATTTTGTAACTTGGACTGTCTGTGAAACCTCGGCATCTTGCAACCCAGGCATTAAACTGTAAAGAGCAATGCATTTCTACTACTTATTATTCTATACTTGTTTTATAACTCTTTACAGTATTTATACCACGTTTATACACGTTACTTCAAATATACAACTGAAACTTGAATAACAAATATATACACAGTATCTTTTTCACGCTTTAATTTAGCATGCATAGAATTTTATTTATCCTAGCAAAGGATAAGTATAAGTACGCAGCCTTGCAAAGCAAATATTGGACGTCTCTACTGGCGTATATATTACGCAATCAGTTTTTGCGATATTGATTGCGGGTTTGATTCCCAGTCGGAACTAATATATATTAATATAGCCTACGAATAGTTGTTGTGGTGTGCAAAAATATTTTTTGAGTCATTGTACATATAAACGCAGCGCTGTCAGACGCCTTGTCTAGTGCACAACAATACGGCCTATAATCGGATGTCTATAAATACAAATACACTTTCGACAAATAAGTAAATCTTACAGTAGTACAATTTAAAAAAGTATAATACCGTTGGTCGTTAAGACAAAGCTCAGAACCTACGCAGTTAAGTGCAAGTATAAATACGTACCTGCTACAAAGGTTAACTGATTGCTTTATATAACAAATATATAATATAGTCCAATATTTCTTCCCGCTTTTGCGTTACGAAAAGTTTTTATACTATGCACTTGGCGGTTGTATGTTATAGGGTAAACACCTTAGTCGAAAAATCTCACAATGCTTCCGAAAAATTAGTCTACCGATAATAGATTAATCTAGCTATTTAAACATTGCCATTTGAAACTATACCATTGTCATTTCAACATTGTCACCCATAATTTTGCCGAAATCACAATGCGACCTTGTAAGCATAGATGGGCAAATGTAATCAGATTAATAAAAATGATTACGATTACATTTTACGTTTTTATCATTAATATGACTGCATTTTGCTCATCTATGTTTTAAACTCTACAGAATCTCAGCTTGCATACGCATTTATGATTTCTTAATGTTTTAAATGGCTTTAATCATGATTACAGAGCAAGAAAATTAAAATTACGACTAAATTTGTCATTAATCATGTAATTAATCAGATTACATTTTGCCCATCCCTGCTTGTAAGTCATATGTTAATATTGAGATGATTAATTTTTTAACAGAATATTAAAAAGATTATTATTATTTCGAACCGTATTTAATAATGTAGACAATACTCTATCACAATCCTGCCCATCGAATCGACGACCAAGGTCTTGAGTTCGTAGAGGGCAGTTGCATGTATTCCATAGAAGCATAAAAAAACATTATCTTGCAATAATAGGGCATTTAATACATATATTAATTTAAAGTTCGATCCTATTTGGATCCTGAGTCCCTTATTTCAGTAATCATCAGATTTTAAGTCAATATATTTATTAAAAGTCCAAATATAATCAAATAATTTTTGTGCTCTATATGGGATGGACATCGAGGGCCATAGGCGGAGCCACTGTGCGCTTGTAAAATATATATTTTTTTAAATCAAATTTAAAAGCAGTAATTATATATATCTAAAAAATAGTAATTCTTTTATTTTTCCTTTTTTTATATTATGAATTCAAATTTTATTATAGCATAAAAATGACTATATTCGACTTTCCATCTTTGCTTACCGATAAGTGTGGAGCTCTTTAATTTTTCTATGATTTTTTATCTTCGCACTACCACCCTCAGTTTTGCTCCTCTGTTAATGCGGAGATTTATAGACGCTACTTTTTCTTTGCTTAGTCTTTACTCAAATATTAACTAATTAAATGCTAATTCAGAGGATTAGCAAGCAAAAGTGGCAAAGTACTGGTCATATTCGCCGAAGAACTGATAACCGCTGGGCTAGATGTGTTCTTGAGAAGAGACCTTGCCTCGATAAACGTAGTGTAGGACACGCTGTGGCGAAGTGAAGGAGACGATTTGCGCAAAGTGGTAGGCAATAGTTGGATGAGAAAAGTCGAAGATTTCAATTGTGCATAGGCGATAGTGACTTCTTACCATTAGGTGGGTTCTTCGCCTGTTTATCTTAATGTCACATAAAATAAAATACATTATATTTTAGTTACTTGACTGATGTTTCCTAAAGAAGCACACATGAAAGAGAGAAGGTGAAATAACACAACTTACCCTTACACAACTCAGGATGTGTAGCTAAATGTAATTTTTATTAAATTATTTACTGCCTTAAACAAAACTTGGCCGTAGGTAGTGTAATGTAACATTGCCGCTCAGATAAATAAAAGGCAGTTCCGCGCGTCCTCTAAAAGCAGCCCAGTTTTCCTCATACTCATTCGCCACAGTAGACTTCTCTGAACCGAGCGAATGTAGCGTGGCGCAACGCCGCGCCGCCAGCAGTAGGTACCTACTTACGAGTTACATAAAAATACAAGTCAGAGAGTCGACCGAGCACGACAGCGTACGTCGCGGCCGTACCGGTTGCTCCACACTCCACAACCGCTATTTAATTTTTACTCATTTCATTCCATCATGTTTACTTCATAAAATTGATTGTTTTCCAAGAATTTTCATAAAATAGACAGAATCTATCAAAATTAGGGACATTTTATACCTTTAAGAATATTTACAGATTATTTTTAGAAATAACGTTTCTTTGGCACAAAAATAAATAACATAAACAAAAGAATAATCAATCTATAAGAATAAGATTTTAAACACTATATAACGAATAAATAAGCTGTTTGTCAAAACAAGTCTTTAATATTAAAGAGGGTTTCTACAACTGGGTGATTGGTAAATCTGACTACAAGTATCTTATTAAAAATGCGAATGTTTGAGTACATGTTGTTTACTCTATTCAATCATGGCAGAAATACTAAACGGATATGTATTAAATTTTGCACAGTGATAAATTACAGTCTAGAATAACACATATACAACTTTTTATCCCGAAAATTCAGCCTATCTGCCCAAACCCTAACTTTGCTACTCAAACCTATCTACCCAAGAGACGCCCGCGCCGGGCCACTGTAACTATTATGGTGCATCGTTTATGTCGTAGATACTTACCTACATGATATTAGTATT
This sequence comes from Automeris io, assembly GCA_036320925.1. Lineage (NCBI taxonomy): Eukaryota > Metazoa > Arthropoda > Insecta > Lepidoptera > Saturniidae > Automeris > Automeris io. The sequence goes on from JAUDJH010000018.1 coordinate 5,884,760, forward strand.
CCACTAAAATTCTATTTAAATAATATTGCGTATTTGAAACATTAATTTTATTACAGAATTTAGATTTATTTCCTTCAACGCAAAGTTCAATTGTTTCATGTGAGAATAGTTTAATTTTAGTTTTCATGTAAGACTGTTAATTTTATGCCTACATATTACCATGACAGTAAAGATGATATAGATGTACAATGATTATGGTGCATTACTAAAAGCAAGCGGTTTATGATGCGTGTCCACTGACTAGCTGCCACGTATAAGCCGTAACTGGCATGCGCCAGTACAGCTGGTGGACAAGCTTAGGGCTGTGTAAAGCATATCATTTAATTCATTAATCATTTGCATTCCAAATTTATGAAACAATTTATAGTTTTTATCAAAGCGTGACATAATATGTGATCATTCTCCCAAAGATAACGCTTCACTTTAAACGTTAAATTTAAGTTTTTATGAACATTTCTGTTATTTTCAAGATTTTTATCAATTGGTAGAAAGAAATTTGTTGTAAATTTATTTCCCTACAACTTAAGTTCCCACAGTTATCATCGATCTATATTTTCAAATTAAAACTTAGATGCAAAATATTATAGCAGTTACCTCATGATTGGCATTTGGACGCCATTCTGAAATTAGATTTTTAATAATAGGATACCTTTTTCTAATGTATTGGACTATAATGAATCAACACTTGTAATATAATATTATGAATTTAAATACTTTTGGTATTTTCATAAAATCTGTAGTTTGTTCAATATTATCTGACTGTTCGATTATTTTTCGCTCTGTGGAAATACTATCAATTTAATATATCATAGAACTGTTTTCTTATAGATTATTAAATAAAAGGTTTGATTTAAAATATCACATTAAAAGAACAAATTATTGAAAAACTACAATAATATAATATTTAGATTAAGTAATTTATAAAAAATAATATTGGACGCACAGTGAATTAGCAGATAAATGTTTTGTTTAATTTATCTTATCCGTCTGGAACAACCCTAATAAATTTGGCTGGCGTTCGACAGCTTACCACTAAGCGATCCTTCTGGTCGGAACTACTTATTCTTGTGCTATTAGATAAAAATAGTGACGACAGATATTTCATGAATAAAATACGGACAAAGAAGTTCTAAACAGAGTAATTGTTATAATAAAAACATGAACTACTTAAAGTGCGCATAGGCATAGTTGGGCAAAATGTAATCAGATTAATAAAAATGATTACGATTATATTTTGCGTGTTTTACTATTAATATGACTGCATTTTGCTCATCTATGTTTTAAACACTACGGAATCCCAGATTGCATACACATTTGTGACTTCTTAATGTTTTAAATGGATTTAATCATATGATTACAGAGCAAGAAAATTAAAGTTACGACTACATTTTGTAATCGTTAATCAGATTACATTTTGTCTATCTCTGCTGGTATAAAAGATAATTATTATACAAAATTGCTATTTTTTAGTTTAATTTCTATTTTTTACTTTTTTGCTACTTTGATCGCCATTTCGCAGTATAATTTTCTTATCAACACATGCATACATATAACTGTGCGAAAAAATGAATATTAGTTTTGAGGACCATAGGCAGACAACGGAGTCAAAATTGCCTTCTGCGCAATTCGTCATAGAATCCAACTTACTGCCAGCTAAATATAATTGTCGTTTGTAGCGGAATTCAAATATCTAGCTTGGGTATTTACTAATTGATACGGCAGAACAACAGTAAACAGGCAAGGCAGCGCGACGTGGTATACAATCTGGTCGCATTTAATGTCTCTCTTGATAAACTAAGTGTCCTGAATCGTAGCAAACAGTTTTTTCTAAGAAATTTATATTATCTCGCCGCGGGAGTAACTCGTAAACAGCGAGCGTCGCGATTGGGCGTCGGCGTCGCTCGTGAGTCGTGACACATCGCCGCATGATTCACAGGGCCCGGACTGCGCGCGCACAAGAATCCCTGACGTCAACCCGTGTCCGGCACTTATTATCACTACTAAACGACAAATTCATACATAAAACTATGCATAAACTACATTTACTATCACTTCGGGCTGTCGCGTTTCGGAATCAGCCCATGTATGTTTAGTTATACAAATACATAAGGGCCTACGTTGTGTTGAGATATATTTAAACCAGGAAGACAACGCTATCTGTTCATGGACTTGTTATTGGACTCAGTTGTCCTTCAGCTACACTGTTCTTACCATTAGGAGCAATGGGGGCTTGAAATGCCGGCAAAAATATGATATTGCTATAATTGTATAACGCAAATCACGGTAATAAATCAAATTATATAATATATGGCCGATTTACCTTAACTATAGGTAATATTAAAGATCCTGTTAAACAGACAGTGAACCGAAAGCGTAGCGTAGCATTTTCATTTTACAATATACGGTATCGAATGAATCATATCAAATAAAAGTGCGAAAGCGAATCGATTCGCTTTTGTATTTCTATGACAAGTTTCCTAGCATACGGTACTTTACAAAACAAAAACGCCTCGTTTCGCTTTCAGTTTGCCGTATGTTTTAAAAGGGGCTTAAAATAGATTATATTCTTACCATTCCGGCTTTTGGATTTCGAAAAACAACCAGATCTCTTCAGATGTCGAAAAAAAAACTTCGATTATTTCTGGTAATTTAGTTAGGTTAGAATAGAACAACACTAATTTATTGCCACCTGTCTTCTTATGAATTCACCAACAGACCGATTAACTCTCTACCTTAGTCCACGATAGAAAGTTTCAAAAAAGTGCTTGATCTTTCGATCAATATTAGGCTTATGTCTAAACGAACATACGCTGATTAAGTACTGCTAAGGAATTGATCAAAGTTTTCAGGGCTTCCTCATTTGGGTTTTCTCACGTTTATCTTCATCTAAATCTATACTTTTTGAGCTAAGACACTTGGTAAGTGTCAAATCTGCAAACGTTTAGGTTACAACTACTGATATCCTGAGTAACAGAATTAATATTATTAATACTTCATGGATTCCTACAAATAATTAAGAACCTGTAATATTTTTTATTATGAAATTTAGAATAAAATAATCTATGATTGTTAGGAATTCAGAATACAGTAAATTAGGTATTGATATTGAAAAATTTGATACAAAGTCCTACAAAGACATGGCGTTGGCATCTTGATTAGTGATGAAAATGCCCGGGAATTTTCCCAAATTGCCCAAACTTCCGAGAACATTTCGTAAATCCCCAGGAATATTCCCAAGGAAGTTTTGGGCTCTTTGGGAAAATTCCCGGGCATTTTCATCACTAATCTTGATACTCTACAAAGTCTTTGGTTGAGCATCCTAAATTCTCATTGTCACCATACTCACTGAAGATGTGAGGACTCTCTTATATTAACAGCGTTTATCATAAGAAAAAATGACGGAATTATGCGTAAACAAAAAAAAAAACCATTCAATAGCATTGTATACAGAATCTTCCCTTTTTGAAGTCGGTAAAAAAGAATACGATTATTTTTGTTTTCGTTTAAAACCCAGATTTACAAATTTAAAAAAGTAGCCGTATTTGTTCTTCAATATGTGATCAAAAATAATGAGATATCTATGAAGTTATTCTAGCTCACATGGTACTATTAATCCTCCGCTAATTAAATGTTAATTACCTTGGGCATTTAATTTAGATCAATATTAACCTTTATAGTTAAAATAGTTATATAATTTAAAAGGAAAACGTACATTTATATCGCTTGTGATGAAAACTCAGTGATATTATTATATAAACATAATAAAAAAAAAAATCCAAAAAAATCACATGTCGGTGTTTATTTCACACGATTTTACTTCATATCAGTGACAATAGTTTTTGATGAATGTTTATCTTCCTCTTTACCGTATAAAGGCTCAAAATACATTCTATACTTAATATGTAAATCTTAGCAAAATATTACTCACTGAAATACTGCATAAATAACACTGCTAGGCACAATAGATTGTTTTTTAAATTACTGTAAATTTTAGTTAATATTTTGTAATATAGTTAAAAAAAACTACATCATTGTACAATTTGTGCATAGAATTATTAATTTAAAAACCATGGTCGCACAAACCATAGTAAACCCAAAATCATTTATTAATACTAGCTATTTAATGCAGTTTTCACGCAGCTGTTTAAGTAGGTCGACGGTCTCAGAATAGCCCCCTGTCGGCAGCAATCGCCGCTCCGCGCTGGTTCATGTCCGTAGCGTTCCGTTCCACGACCGCAATGTTGCGCATTCTATACCTTTTGTATTCATAACCTCCACATCACCTCGCCCGATTCAACTACCCGCCTGTGCCGAATTCGCTCCAAGTGCTGACCTTCCAACGCAACGTCAACTTTACATTCAAATACTTTTAAAAATTCCTAGTTTCTACTACTATGATAACCAACGTATTTATAGACACAAACTAAAAATTGCTCATAACAATGCAGTTATAGGAATTTTCTAAAAAATAATTCTACGAAAATCTAACTAAAACAAGGGTGTCGATTATTTTTATTTCAGTTGATTTACTTAGCAGGTCCCAGGTACATTACTGTGCATTAACATAGATTCTAATTCTTTGCATTTCTTAGTATTGATATTTCAGGTAAACAGGTAATGAAATACACAAAAGAATATCCGTTTTTTTAACCGGCCGTAACAGATAGATATTCTCGTCAACCCTTAACTTGGCATAAATTTATTTTATTAATATCAGAATAACATTCATACCACTTAATCTTTATAACCCAAGGATGTCTAGAAAAAACTAAACGTGCGTTCCAAAACTAAAAACCCTAAACATTCATATAAAAATATTAAGTTTGCGTTAAAAAAACTATGACACTACATTTTTATAATTGTGGATGTATCTCCACGGATACATTATCAAGAAAAGAGTTTAATATTAGAACCCATAATAAATTCATTTAACTAGACAGAACAGTCAAGCATTAAAAAATGGAAAGTATTAAAATCAAAAATCATTTTAGGGCACGTGTAAATTTTAAACAACTGAGAATTGCACCAGAGTATGAAAAAATTGCGGATTTTTGTTAAAAGCACATGCACAGGATAATAAAGTTTTATTAGAGTAAATTAAAATACCAAAGTAATTCTACATCCATTATATTTTAACGTCAGTAGTTTTGACAGTTATAAACTAATACATTTTGATTGTGTCAAGATAATCGTTTCTTTTTACAATAAAATGCATGAACTTACATATTAGACACAGGGTACTCCTGATAAACGTGACTTCAGCTTACCCATTATTCTAGACTTATTGTTTAGTATTCTAAAGTAATACGAGACAGCACTGAGAATAATATTGAATGCAAATAAATCAGTCGAAACGAAAAGCCTTAACTCTATTTGTGGTTTTTCTCATTTTTGAATGAATACACTACATCCTCCATTTTAACTTACTATCTAAAACAGGAACCAAACAATGCTTAATAATACTATTTAGTTACACTCACTACTAATATAGAAAAAAAAGCTTATTCAATCTTATTACAAACTTTATATTCGTACCACTTTAAAATGTAGTTAAAATTCTATTGCTAAGGGTAGTTTATCTCCTATAAGACAATAAGATTCAAAATATAGTTTATGTATCTTTTATTATAAGCCGCCAGGGCTAAATGAGCGAAAGTGAGAATATTATTCTTGTATGGTAAGATCAGAGATGGGCAAAATGTAATCTGATTACAAGATCTAGTCGTAATTTTAATTGTCTTGCTCTGTAAAACTGATTAAATCCATCTAAAACATTAAGAAATCATAAATGTGTATGCAATCCGGGATTCTGTAGCGTTTAAAACATAGATGAGCAAAATGCAATCATATTAATGGTAAAAAACGTAAAATGTAATCGTAATCATTTTTATAATTCTGATTACATTTTGCCCATTAATAAGATACAGAAAAACTCTTAAAAAATATGTTATAGCTTTACTTATGTTATGTAGCCTTACTATTCCGTCAGTGTAATAGATTTTCCATTCATATTCTTTATTTGTGTTACTTGGAAAAATCACTTGGCCTCTACTCACTCTAGTTTTGGCAGCCTGATATACATAAACTATATTTTATAATAAAGAACTTTATTCAGTTTAATGTGTACCAAATATAAACACAAATTGTAATAAGCTTGAAATTTACCTCTGCGAGAGAAATTTTACTTTTATGGCGTCAATTAAATCTAAATTATAATTTACATGTAAATTATTTAAAAAAATAATGAGTATATTATAATACAGTAAACACTGTTGTTATATTGAATTACGGTTGCCCAAATAATTAAAATATAATTATTTATTTTCAACATCATTTATTTTACCTGAAACTATATCAATTATTATAAAAGCGATTGAAAAAATAAATCTTCTATCAAAATGGCATATCTTGTGATTCGGATGATTCATCGAATTATTGAATTACTATCTGTGCCAATAAATATTAGGATCGTACTTACGGAAAATTTTACACATTTTTGTAGTCGGCTGAATAAATTTATCACACTAATTTTATTTGTAGTTATATAAAAAAAAAGTGAAATAGATTTTGGCACGATAAATCACTGGGAGAGAGAAACTAAAAAGCGATATTTTGTTATCCGCGTTTGAAAATCTACGTTAGAGAGAGTATGTGCGTTTGCATTTCTTGATTCTGTTGAAAATAATATAATAAATTTATTTATTAATTAATTAAAGCTTATCTTTTTTATGTTTTTTAAGTTACTGATGCGAGACAAGATACCAGCTTATCAATCCTATTCTTAGTCAGCCCACAAAATACGCTTAAGATCACGGTGTAACGCCTAAATATACGCTTAACCATGTGAGAAATTAACACTTAAACGTGAAACATTCAGTTCTTATGTTCTGGAGTGCTTAAAACAATCAGACAATGAGCAGCAATCAATTACTAATAGAATGTATTTTGAATTATTATAATTAAATTTTTGTCAGTCTATTACTTTATATACAGTAAACAATGTTTAAATATATTTCTTTGAAAAAAAAAAGCGGTTCTTTAGTGGTGACATTAATAATATATGGAAAAATAAATGATTTGTGCGATATATTGCATACTCTGAACACATATGCATATGTTTTTTTTCTTTTTAAAGTGATTACACGGCATCTGATTATTAGAGTGCAGTTTAATAATGATTGCGACCGGCAAAGGAGGAGTGATTATCAATAGTCACCTTTGTCATGCAGAATTAAACATCACATGACGAAAAATCTTAAGAATAGGTTAAACGTATGGGGGGGTTTCCATATACAAAGTAAATTTTTTAGAAACTTTCACATAAACTCGTACATATAGATTACAATTTAAATATTGTCAAATTTGAGTTTCATAGAGCAGTCAATGTTTTATTTCCAAAATCGTAAGTCACAAATACTCAGTCGCAATATTTTAAGCAATAAATCATTATTTAAGTAAATACCAAAAAATCCAAACATATATATAAATAATCGGCACTTCTGTGCAAAGTCCAATAAAAACCTAACACAGCCCACAGCACAATCACTAAAAAAACAGTCTTCTAGTCACGTTACTTATATCACAATAACTTCAGATTTACAAACTTAAAACGAAACGAAATCTTTCGAATTATAATGCACTTTACGACCACGGGTTGTCGAATTGTAATCACAAAGAAAACAGATGTCAACCACAAATAAAATTAAGATGGCAGTGGGTTAAACAAAAAATAATAATAGTAATACAATACATACAAGACAATTAAGAATCACAATACGGTTAATACTTAAGATAAGAGCTTATCTAATTTAAATACGATAATAATGATGACAGCGAGTGTGCACTGACGTCGAAAAAATTGCAGTGTTTTTATTAACTGCACTCGGATTATAATAACTGTCCTAAATTCGTTAGCATTAATTAAGTTTAATAATACACCAATATTTAAGTAAAGTATATCCATTATAGAACACACAACACTAAATGTACATTTAATAAAAATATTAAGCGTTAGTATTTTTCTTGTATTCCAGCGAAACGATTACAATAGTATATTGAGTATTGTAATAAGTGGGAAGTCTACGTATGAACCATCGAAGCTGTTTAGATGGAATAAACAACCGCTGGATTTTTGCAAACCTAACACCATTCTACGACGAGACTTCCACGAAGATTACTGCAGTAAATAAAGTTAGTTTTGGCTACTATATGTAGAGTCGAGTTTATTTCGCGCTATAGTATAAAAAAAATTATATGATTCAGATCTATCACGTCGTTTTAGCGATAATAGATTGGATACGTAAATTAGACCAGGGTGTAAAGCACCAATATTTCGACGAGCCTGTCTGTTGGGTCAATGTGAAATATAATTATATAAAGCGTTTAATATTTTTTAGTTTGTTTTATTATTAATGTGGAATACTTAAAACGTACGAGCATATACCTAAACATTATAAATATTAGTCTAAATTCCTCTTCTTACTACTTCAGAGTTCACTCACTACACAACACCAATATTTGAATATAAGAAACGTATAATGGCACCATTACAGTAAGGGACAATCACATTAATAGTTTGATTAAAAGTTCAATTCAGTCAGATTTGGAGACTATACCATTTAGACAAAAGACAAACCTTATTTGCCAAACCAATCTAAAGGCGTTTTTAGATGACCTTTACTTTGCAACAACCAAAAAATCATGGATAATTGTAAATCCTGACGGATTTTAAATACTGCCACTTGCACAGTATAAAGAAAACTAAAGCGGGGGTAGCACAAAAGATACAATCGGACAAGTAAGGTCAGTATAGAAAGATAACATAGTTTGGAGATCTAAGTCTTGTGTTCCATATAAGGTACATGGAACACATTAGCATAAAAAATATAATCGATTAGTAAGTACCGACGTCACAGTGCGCACAAGCCATCACCAAATGGTACATAGTGAAACTTCAATACACGTATATACTAGAGAGTGATGTCAATTAGCGTGGAAGCATCCTCAGTCTTGTCATTCTTCTGATGTGAACCACCAACGCTGCGACGCTCGCTCTTCGACACTAAAAAACAATAAAATCAAAATGCAGCGTCGATTCAATTATTCCATTTAATACGTATACAACACTTTCTGTTTATTAATATATTAACATTTAAAAATAAAGAATATGACTCGAAATGGCGGCGTTCATAATACCCATCAACAATTTGGAACGTTATAACTTACAGAACAAAGTATACAAAATTTCAAATATATTTATATTATTTCAAGTAATTTATATTTTTCACTTGTATTAGCTATGTTCTTTACGCATTTAACTAACGTAAACTATAAATGAAAAATTATAACTACAATAATCTAACATTTTACAATAACAAAATTAAAATCGACGAGCGTATATACGAAATAATAAAATTAAAATCTATTACAACGCAAATTACTTAATGAACAGATTAGAGAAAGCGAAAGTTACTCATTATTTATTTGCGGGTGATGAGAGTAGGAAAAAATAAAATAAACACCTCCATTTCCAATCCCATTCTTTATCTGCACGAGTAGTATATTATTAGACAAAAAATAAATAAATTTGATGTTTATTAAAACGACAAAGGATATATCTATAAGATGCGTCCAAATTAAACCAACAAATAAATACCGAAGATAGCATCAAGCATTTTTTTATATGTTTAAAGTATATACCGTGAAGATAGAAGTATATACTGAAAAAATATATATGTATTGTTTGCGTTCCTTGGTTTATTGCGGATGCTCCATTAAGATGAATTTAGACTAAATGAACACAGAATTAGAACTTGACCAGTGGCGTGCATCCCATAGAAGCATAAAAAGCATTATTTTGGTAAACTTGGACATGAAATTCATATATTAATTTAAAATATAGCACTATTAAGATTCTCGGACTCCTGGTAATTACCATATTTTAAGTCAATGTATTTATTAAATGCCCAAGTACAGGGTAGTGCTTTTTATGCTTCTGTGAGATGCACGCCATTGAACAAGAGCATTCTGTATTTTCATGTTTGGTATAATCACGATTATTCTATTTCTATTTACTTTGACGTAGAATTTTAGAATTAATTTTTAGAATTTTTGGCGTCGTTCGTCTAGACCAGAGTTCCTAAACCTACAAGACAATGACACACATATATCCCTATAATTTTATAAAACCTTACATTAAAATTGAGCAATTACAAATCAAAGACACTGCAATTTAAGAATGAGATGAAATTATTTTATTTATGATTGTTTAATAATTTCGTATAACGGGTGACAGTTGTATGTGCATGACCGCACATTATTCAGGTCAGATAATTCTCGCTAACTACATAAGAGTTTATCTCATATGTTGTGTTCTATTTCTTAATAATGTTTATTTCTAATCGTAAAATTATTTAGTAATCAAAAATAAGTAATTACACGGTGCCTTAGCGTATTGACACACCTTGTCAATCATACTATATTAATATAAAATCTGTCTACAGTTATTTTAGCTACCAGAGGCCCTAGCACGAATATTTGCGATAACGTATTCGTATGGTAAACGACCTTATGCTGACGAGTTCTGAAATATGAGGTATCAGAAAAAAGTGAATCATACTATTTACTTACTTTTTTAACCGCATGTTATTTGCTTTTTTCTAAATACCTCGGGTTTCATATCCTCTTGGAATAAGATGGTTTATCATACAAATATATTATCGCAAATATTCGTGCTAGAGCCTCTGGTCTCTATGGCTTATCGTTGTCATATACATAGTACTTTTTTACATAACTGTTTGAGCTAATTAGTAAAATGAAAATATTATATAGAAAACAACTAAGTAATACATTGACAATACTCACAAAATGATTTATGCTGTAGGCTGATCAACAGGATCTTTAGGAGGATCCTCTGCCGAGACTGACTTTACTTTGATGTCTGTTACTTCAGGCTCAGTTTTATTGTCACCTTGTCCTTGTTCTTTTGTAGGGTCAATTTTTGATCCATTTACAGTATCATTTCCATTTTCAACAGATAGTCTAGAACTTAATTCATCGTCTTTACTTGCGTCTCCGTTTAAATCTTTCACGTCAGATTCTCCATTCGTCGTGTTTCCATTGACTTGGGTATCCTTAACGTCATTATCTAAATTGACTTGTTCCGAACTAGGCTCTGTCGACACTTCTGTATTTATTTTGGTTACATTTTCCGATGATGTTGTGCTCTCAATAGAAATTGTGGATATTTCTACTTTTTCGTCAAGTTTTTCTTTGACATCATTATCTGCTTTTTTACAACTTACATTATCTTCACGGACTTTGTTATCATCTACAGACAAAACATTACCTTTTATGGGGTCACTTTCTTCCTGCCCTTTACATTCTTCTGTTTTTAAAACATGTTTAGGTATATTAATTTCTCTTGAATCTTTTTCAACTGAAACTGTCTCTGTTTTGTTATCTTTAGCTTCGACTTTATTTTCCTCAAACTCTACGTCCATGTTTGACGTTTGAATTGCGACAGTTTCAGTTTTTGTTTCTGTTTGACAATATACAGTTTCCATTTTTATTTCTTTTTTATTTTCTACTTTTTTCTCTACAATCGCTTGCTTAGAAGATTCTTCAAATTTTTCTTGTATTTCATCCTTATTTATAGCTTTTTCAGGGACGTCTACCGGAAGTTCATCTTTATTCGCATCATTTCCCTTCATTTCAACACCAATATTTTCATTAGACACTTCTTGGTCAGTATTCATATCATCTTGGCACGACTTGCTTTCCATTTCCATTTCTTTATCTAAAATTCTGTCCATAATATCATTAGAATCAATATTTTCTACTTCCATGGTTTCTTCAGCAATAGGATTAAGAAGTGGCTTTACGGGTATGTTGTCTAAATTTGTGACATCTTGTACTTTGGACAAGATTTCATCGCACTCTTTCTCTAAAACTTCACCAACATTTTTTAAATCTTCCATATCTTCAATAGTTTCGGGTTCTTCAATTACTGGATTAAGATCATCAATAATTTCAGTCATTTCATTTAAAGCTTCTTTGTCAGCTGAAATTTCTTCAATTTCTGTAACCATGGCAGGCAAAGACTCAATAACTAATCCCTTTTCATCAACAGCTTGTTCACTCCCTTTTTTTATGTTTTCGGTGATAACGGATGAATCAATATCCATTATTTCAGATTTTTTGTCATTATTTTCTGTGTCGATATTGCTGATTATCGGTTCAGCTTCAACAATTGGTATCTCTAATTGTGCATTATTTTCTGGTAGTTCTTCGATTACGACTTCTTGATGAACGGGTACTTCTGTATCCAATTTTTTGCTATTCACTTGTTCCTCATCAATTTCCATTTTTTCTGAACCATCAATTACTTTTTTAGAAGCTTCACTGTTTTCAATAGACACTTGAGTATTTTCAATAGGTACATCAATTATTTTTTCAGAAGCTTCAATGTCTTCACTAGATATTTCAGAATCTTTAACAGGTTTGTCAATTTCAGTCTTAGGTAATTTGGTGGGTTGCTCGTCCTGGAAGTGGATAATTTCTTTATTTTTAAATGTGTTATATCTTTCTCTTTTGAGTGTTCCTAATTGAAAAATACATAAGCAATATTAATATCCCCCGCAACATCTATATAAAAATATTGCTATTTTATTAAATATATAATATTCTATATATATATATATATATATATATATATATATATATAATCATATACTATAGTTTTAGTTACTAATGTGTCAAACAAACTATTCTATAAGTTATTTTTTATTTATTATTGTCCACTTCTTTCTGTAAATATACTAAAGAAAGCTCGCGAAAATTTCTTGAACAAAGAATATTCCATTCAACATAATTATTTTGTCTTGAAAATAAAAATCTAGTTTTCTTTCTATTATTAAGAAAATCTAATGAAAAAATAGAAAAATGCTTCCTTAAATGATTGTCACCGTGCCGCCGCACTATGGGAAAGCGCTTGGCATTGCCGTCTTGTAAATGTTTTTTCAAGTCACCGGAAATACGATAGCTAAAAAGTGTATTTATATTTTTGGACATAATATACACTTTTCTATGCTACTGTTTAATAATAAAGGACCGACAAGCACACTCAGTTAAAAGGTAACAAAAATTACTGTCAACCTATCGCTTGTTTAGTATACATTTATAGCAACACAATCATATATATCACATAAATATTATATCTTTTCAGAAAGCTTATAATACTAACTTTTTATTAAGTACTTAAATCTTCAATTATATCCAGTTATAGCCACAAGAACCGTTTTATTCCACGACATCTAATCTTAATTCTAATTTTCAGAGTTTTGACATTTGCCGAAATACCAAAAGTATCTTTATATCAATATTTTGTAGGACATTTAATATTATTTTATATGAAATAGAAAAAAGAGGTTAGTGCGGAAAATACTGGAATCTATTAATATATGAAATAATGTTTTTGTAGTGAATATTGGGTCGGTATAATTGTATATATTATAATTTATTTAAAATATTCTTACCTATGTAAAATATGGAGATTTATTTGTCATCATAAACATAGATAATTACGATAAAATATGTTTTATTACCAGCATACCGCATCATGATATTTAATAACATCCACTTTCAGCTTAATTCTAATTCTCATTCAGAGTTTTGGCAGTTGCCAAAATTTGCCTAAGGTCTATGTCATACTTTTATTATCTTTATATGCCATTTTTTAAATATAGTGGCATTTTTGAATATTTATTTAAAGATATGCTTTGCATGTATTAAAAATACATTTACAAAATGTATACAAGTACTATTTAATAGACAACATATTTAAGATTATATAAAAAAAACTTAAAAGTATCAGATTTATGAAACAAATATGACTATATCACCCCATACATAGTGCACCGCGTTGGACATAGCGCCAAGCCTAATTCCAAGCTGATAGCAATAATGCGCGCAGGCTAGGCTTAGAAGTGCTATTTGCTTTAATAAAAAAATAAAATACTTATTTAATATAATTGATACAAGCAACTTTTCTTTAATGCACCTTGTTAATATCAACTTATATAAAAATATTTATTTTTGGAAAATAAGCCACCGTCACTGTATGCAACTACAATCCTGTATAAATCGCAATTTAATTGCATTGTCATGCACAATTACATCGTCGACATCATAGCGGTGTTGAAAGTTTTTATAAATAATACCATTTTGAGTTTATATTTTACAAATAATGTTAATATGCTAGCGATAGTTATATCAAATTTTTCCAAGGTGTTAGAAAAAACATGGTCAGTAGTAAATTTCGGATAACTCAGATGGAAAATTACGTTATCTTAAATTAACAACATTGTATCCTATGTATCTCACAATGATGAACTATATCATATTAGTTTATTTGCCAAAAGAATTGTTTGGACGTATTTCTACATCCAAAAGAACAATTTTCACGAAATAAATAAAAAAATTTAAGTCCAAGTTTGGAACCTAAAAACACTATACACCAAAAATGTTTTGTTTCGGCTTTAATACCATTGTAATTGAAAATATCATCTTATTGTTGTACAGATTAGTTCAAGAACTGACAATCATTTTATGCGTTTTTTTTTTTGGTAACCCGGGGGAAAATCCTACATTTGACCATCAGGGTCACTGTGAGGGCAGCGACCCCGGTGTGTCAGACTCCTACTGACTAAAAACCCCCGGGGTGTCCCTCTAATCACTCCACCCAGGCCTGGGAAACCAAATTCGTCCAGTCGCCCGGGGTATCATTTTATGCGTATCCTAACCTATAATTTTATTGATTTGATTTGAAAGATTGTAGATCATATGTTTTCCAATGGTTGACACATACAAAACATTTGAATTTCGATTAAAATCCCTTTTCGATAAGCATCCCATGAGCTCGTCTCTTTAATCTGCATTATTAAGCTTCACAATGATTTTGTATTAAAATAATACAATATTTTTATATAGTAACTTGATCAAAAATAGTTTTCCATATAGTAATATATTAAAGAAAATATGAGTGTCTTAATATAAAATCATTCACAAAATTGTATACATCTAATTTACTTAAATAATAATTCTTTAAATTTCATAAAATAGATTTATTAAACGAACAACAAATTTTACACCTAATTTTTAAATAACGCTCCTGGGTCCCTAGACGAAACATAATTTCTTTATCGATAACACTTGTAAAAAAAATCACAAAATATATAATCTATATAAGTCTTTAAAATGTCACGTTAACATATCAATTTCATATATTTCTACTTTCCCCCAGACTTACGAAAACGAATGTGACTTTGTCTATGGGCTCTTAAATCTATGGTTTTTAAAAAGTGAACTTTTTGTGAATTTTTCACTATTACGAATCATAACTCGTGTTGATAACATAGCCCATGGACACTAATATAGGAATAACTTGAATTGTAGTTTTTTTTTTGTTGTCTCTCTCAGGGGGTCAAAGATTTCATAAAAAAAAAAACAAAAACAGCCGTTATGGTTTTTCGTACAAGGCCCACGAAATCTTTACAATCAAAAGCTTAGGACAAATGAAGCCATTACAGCCAGCGTGGCCCAAGTGAAAATTGAAAAATAGTATGGTGCAGAAAAAAATTGCTTACTCCATTATCTTTCCCACTTATTATAACACAGTTTGTATGGAATACTACGAAATCGCATATTTAATTTGGGTCACTATTATTTTAAAGGCGTCATTTGGGCCACTTGGCGCTGGATACCTCACAAATGCATAAAATAAAAAAAATGCAAATAAAAACAATATAATATTTATTTAAACCAATAAGAAAAATAAACTACAGAAATGAATATAATGTATTGTTTCTATTTTTTAAATAATAATAATATATCACCACGTTACATCCCTTTCGGGGTGAGCAGGAATACATTAGTGACTGATCACAGATAAGTTTATTTCCCTACCTATGACATTGATTTATAAAACGTTCTCAATGAGTAAAATGCCTTTTTTCTGCTAATGTCTGAGTTGTGGCGGGATAGACTGGATAGCAGTTGACACAGCCGAGCAGTGGAATTGAGGGATCTTTATGCCTGACATAGCTGGTAGCATGGCCATTTAGATCCATTCCATCCAGAGAGGCTTGCCTGAACAAATAATTTCACACAATGGGACGTAGAAGGAATTTGGACTTCCAGACCCTGCTTTTGCAATGAGTAGAGGAAACCAAGGTGGTGGTGTTGATTGTTGTTGGTTGTGATTTTCCACAGGGTTACACAAACATAGTGTATAACTACACAAAGGATTTATTGTCATAACTAAAAATACTAATGAACATTACAGAGAGTTAATTAAAGAAACATGCGACTTGTCGCAATTCAGCCTCAAGAGTTTCGTTCACAAGCGTGTATTATAAATATGGGAGTCAGTGATCACGGATAAAAAATCCTATACAAAACTACTTTTGGGGTAGCTACTTTTTTTTCTACAATTTGCAGTGACTGGCAAGAAAATTACAATATATCGGGATATAATATTTTGGACATTTGCACAAATTGAGGACATTAGTTTCATTTGAGAATAGTCCAAGGTATCTCATGTAGATGCCGCTCGAACCGTAGTTGTGTTAAACGCCCTAAAGGTCCTTAGGGTGATACTAGACGCGCGGGGTAAGGGGTGCGCGCGCACAAGGAATACTCTAGCTAAAGGAGTCGACTACCGAGACCCGAGGCTAGAGTACGAGTGTGCCTTAAAGTGCAAATAAACAGTAAAACGCCAAAACCCGTATCTTTCTACCACTACACCCACGACCACCGGTCATAGTAATTAGATTAATGATATAACTGAGAACGACTTATCACGCGTAATTGAAATAGACATAGTTTGGGCTCACAATCTATACTGACAACACAATATTCTATTTTGCAGTCAGCAATCACGTCTGTGATATAGAAATTTCGTAAAAGCAAGTGGTTGGAGAAAGAAAATGGACGAAAAAGTATTTCTATCTTGTCTAAGCATTGTCTATTATTATTTTAAATAATCTATGGACGCTACCATACAAGGATTAAAAAAAAATCAAAACTAGAATAAGACGGAATCTTTGCCTAGCTACAAAAAGCTTAGGCTGTAATCCCAATAAAAGTTGTCTTAAAGAAATATACAATTTTATGTTGGTGGAACTAGAAAAGTAATATCAAAATCATAGACAAACATATTTGCCAAAAACGGTGTGTATTCCATAGATGCAAATAAACGTATTATCCTATTATTCTTTATTAAATATAAAACTATTAACTTTTATCAGTTACTTAAAAGTCAATATATTTATTTAATGTCCAAGTATAATAAGATAATGCTTTTTTGCTTCTATAGACCATAAGCTACTGCTTGCAAAACTGGTAAAAAAAAATTTAAGACTGAAAATGATGCATTAAATAATCACTAATTCGTTTTACCAAAAGCGAGACATATAACCATCACCATATACTACTACTCGCGCAGTTAGATAATGGAACTGAAAATTTTTAATATACGTCTTTTCTATAAATTCTAAGAATAAAATTCCAATTCGATGCAAGGTGAAGAGTATGCTGCCAATACAAACGCAGTGAGCCGCGATTTCCGATTCCATTCTTTATCTGCGCGAATAATACAAATACTGACCTGTCAGCTACAGCAGAATAATCTATACATATGGACTACATAGTGCATGCATGAAGCGCTACTGAGGGTGCGTATAGGACATCATCGTAGGACCTGAGTGTCCGGCTTGCGTTTGTTTGTATTGGTGAGCTGTACGAAGCTGTGAAGTATCGGGAAACTCGCTGTCGCTTCTGTGGACAGGGGGGTGTTGCCTTCTCGGCTGACTAGTGCCACACGAACGCCCGATGAACGGGCTGCTTCGGCCTCTGCCAACATAAAACCAAACATTTTATTACTAAATATCTATATAAAGTGATATATATTCAACAGACTTGCTGAAATAAGTTTATAGAGAATCAATAACTGATTCCTTTTTTTTTATCAGAAATCGATTTTTCTTATTTACAGGCGATTGGTGGACCGCGTCCGCCCGACACATGCCTATTCACTCTTCTCTTAGACTCCCAAGGTCATATCCCAAGATCACGGAAATACGGTCGGTCGCTGGAAGCATATTCCACTCCCTACTTGTTCGCATGATGAATGTATAAGCGAATCTTTTCGTGTAAGCGAAGGTATGCGACACGGTTTCTAGTGATTTTATGATGAAACGGGGCTGTGGTTTTGTAAATATAATACTGTTGTACCCATTAAAATTATACTATACGGCCTTCATGTTAAGAGCCCAATTTTTTCTAACTACACAATGTCGAAAAAGATACAACATTTAATTTACGGAAAAACAATGTCCACTTAAGCAAAAAGCTATATGTTAATATTTACTAGCTGTATGGTTTCACCTGCGGGGAACTCAATATATCACTTGGCAACTGCATAATTTACAGTCAACATCAACACAGAACGGCCATTCTAAGTATATAA
The DNA here is from genome assembly GCA_036320925.1 of Automeris io. Lineage (NCBI taxonomy): Eukaryota > Metazoa > Arthropoda > Insecta > Lepidoptera > Saturniidae > Automeris > Automeris io. Next base: position 5,903,286 of record JAUDJH010000018.1, read on the forward strand.
GGGAAAAAATTGTGGAATCGAATAGATAACTTTTAACATTACTATCCAAATTATAATATCCCTTTATAATAATATTAGCGTATATTATGCATTTTTAAAACATACAAATTCAATTGCGGTATCTTATATTGCTGATTAAAGATGAAATAACAAGCATAGCCTTAGAGGATATCACACTTGTGTAAACTACTCAACCAAGTATATGCACTGTGAAACAGCCTGGAAGATATTCTTTTTACTATAAGTATAAGAGAGTACTATAATTTACCTTTTGATATATCAGTCAAGAAAAGTATGTCCTCTGGTTTGCAACCAATTTTCTCAGCAATTGTTGCATAACTAGTGGCTTCTTGCTTAGCACCAACCGCTGTATCAAAATGGCCATCAATCAAAGGGAGGAGATCTCCAGCACTTGACTGACCGAACAGAAGCTTCTGGGCTTGGACGGAGCCTGAAGAGTAAATGTAGACTTTCTGGCCATCAACAGATCGCCAGTGCTCGAGAGCTGGAGTAACGTCGTCATATACACTGAAAGTAACCACAGTAATATATGCTTTACTTGCTAAGCAAGATTATAATTATTTGCATTATTCAAATTAACCCTTTTACACTCAAGAGGTGACTTTCACTCACCACATTATATGCGAGCGAAAATGGTCTCGAGCGCAAAGGGTTAATCATCACATGCTCATCGTTGAAGAAAAAACATCGTAAGCAAACCTTCATCACACCTAATAAAAATCTTACGCGTAAGTGCACTGAGAATGGCGAATCTTCAGCGTTATTGGTTACAACATATAGATTGGTTATAACATATAGACTCACAGTGAATACAGCCACTAATGTATCTCTGCTTATCCCGAAAGGGATATAACGTAACAATTTTATTAATATCTATGAGATTATCCAACAGATAACCTCAGTTATCCAGTTATATTACTCCGTTTTTTTATTATTAATTATAGGCGGACGTTTGACCTCAATTACACCTGGTGAAAGGTGAAGATGAGTCCGAAAATGAACCGCGTCGGCTCAACAACTGCCTATACACTCTTGTCTTCAAAGTCATAAGATCATGGAAATATGGTCTTTGGAAGCATATTCCACTCTTTAGCAGTTCGCATGATGTATGTAGAAGCGAATCTTTTCGTGCGGATATAAGAAATATCCACCATATACAGATGATATCCGACACGGTGCCTAGTGATATTTATGATGAAATTGAGCTGGCGGAATTAGAGAATGTAGTTCCTGAGAACACTTCACTGTGCAATCTCGTAAGAGAGGAGGGAGACTTTACATCGATGCTTGACGTTCTGCATTTTGATCTCCGTCAAAAAGTCATCGCCAACTAGTCTACGAGCTCTACGGTCAATCGAGTCCAAAGTCGCCAACTGGAGTGGCAACAGTGAGCTGGTCTCATACCGTTAATCGCTGGAGCGGTTCAGGTTTTTGAGTGGAGACCGTAAACCGGCAAACGTGATGCGAGACCCTCTCGTCAAGATGGAGCAACTAGGTGCGAAAAGCGACCGTAAATAGATGAGAAGAGTTGACGATCGAACCCAATGGCTCTTATAACCAGTAATGGACTAAAGTGGGTTATGGATGATGATGATCTCTCATCACGTCAAGTTATTAATGGGGTAGGTAAATGAATAGAAGAGAGAACTTGTTTAATTATAAAAAACTTTATTCCTCTATAATATTGATTTCTTCATGCACTCTCAAGGATTCCAAGTACTTTTTGACTTTACTTATTATTTGCCAGAATATTCTTAGTAATTAAAATAACAATAAAACGTACAAAATGGACTTCTATGTCCAATTTTTCAAATAATTATGATATGCGGCTCTTAAAATGAGGAAATCACTTCAATATTCATAATTGTTTAGAAATATATAACCACTAAAGATACTTGTCTATAGTGGCAACTATGAAAACCATTATGATGCTGAATTCAATAAAATCAATTTGATATATTTTTCTACGATACTCAAAAAATTTTACACAACGGACATGAAGTACTTCTGATAATCACAGTATCATTACTTAAAAAAAATTACTTACTGGCCTTTAATTTCACCATTGTCATATCCCTGTTTCCAAATCAGTCCCTGGAGTAGCTTTAGTGGCCCGATCTTGCGGTCTGCCGACATCAACCACTTCACATTATTCACCAGACCCTCAATCTGATCTTCTTTAGATGCCTCCTGTAATATTTGAATTCAGAGCATTGAGACACATGAAAAATCCTTTATGTTTGAATTTTGATAGCATTGCTATTGAGAAATCTTGTAACAGTATCATCACAAAAAACATATCTTCATTGAATAGGGACTTTTACCAACAAATTCAGAATCAATCGAGATTAATTCGATGCATCCTGTAATGTAGAACGTTAAGGTGTGAAAAGTATTATGTATAAATCTATACTAATATTATAAAGCTGAAGACTTTGTTTGTTTGAACGCGCTAATCTCAGGAACTACTGAAATTCGAATTGAAAAATTCTTTTTGTGTTTAATAGACCATTTATCGAGGAAGGCTTTAGGCTATATAATATCACGATGCAATTATTAGGAGCGAAGAAATAATGGAAAATGTGCAAAAAACGGGGTAAATTATTCATCCTTGAGGGCTTCCATTGCGTGCGCTGCGAAAACGGTTCACGATACCATAAATATATGTATGAAAGAATTATTCCTCTTGAAATGATCTAAAAAAATGTCCACGACAGTATATGTCTATCTTTTAAGATTGAGTCACTAGAACTGTTTTTATGGTAAACAAATTTGGTCGAAATTAATGCATTATTTGTTAAGAGTTGTACCAACGTAATAATATTAATCTTTATCCAAATAAATGTGTTGTTGATTAAGAGTATTTAATTGTGAACAAAATTGTCTTTGACATCACTTAATTTCAATGAACATCTTAGAAGATATTACAAAACCTTATATAACAAAACAACGTTTGCCGGATCAGCTAGTATGTGATAACGATTAAACTAATAGATCGTTTCACTAAAAAATTATATGTAATGTAATGTTATTTTGATAGGTCTACTAATAAGCATTCATGCGAAAAACATCAGGATATACTGAGAAGTTAATCTCCAAGATACACAGGCATTTGTTCCTCTTTTCAACATATTGTATTAAAGAAAGGATTGAAGATCTCATGAAGTATATTTTAGATTAAATAACTGGACTAGACTGGAAAGAGTTGAATAACGAATTCATAAGCACTTTTTTGGAGTGGACTAAAGTGACCTGAATCATAATTGAAATGAAATATCTCAATAGTTTATAAAAAATTATAAACATCATACCTCTCCTGGAATAGTGACAACCCCTTCAACGCTTTTCTCCTTATCTTCCAGAGCCAGCTTCCGAAGGTCAGTAACAATCTCCTTTACATTTTCCTGCTCCCATTGATTTTCAAGGAATGCTTTAACATTTTTTTCCGCATACGGAAATAATTTATCCTGTTAAAATATATGAAAATGTACATATTTTGGTTAATCATGAAAAATTCTGAGAAGGCATCTGCTCTCCTTCCCAGTACTTATTATTCCACTTGGTTACACTTAGCGACAGTTGGTTAGATTGTCTCGTGATAATATGAGCTAATATTTATAATTTGGACTATGATGGGACATTTGCCTAGCAAGTGTGATAAAAAATTGTTGCTTTTTTTTATTAAGCCGGACACTGCGCACCACCTCCAGCTCATCCGGGCAGCAGATTCCCTCAAGTCAACTGCCCAGCTATTGTCACCGGAGGATGTTGCGCTAACTCTGGGCGAACGCGTAATAACCTTGACCCCTAGGTTGTCCTTTTTTTACTTGGAGCAAATCCTCATTGGACCCTCTCGGCCGCACGCAGGGGGTGGCGCAGCCGAGGTGTGCCGGACTTGTACCGGCTAAAAACCTCAAGGTGACTACTTCTGCATATAGACGGGGACTGTGGGTCCTGTAATCAATTCTCCACAGCCCCGTCATAACCCATAGGTTGACCTAACTTAACATGTGATATAGTAGAACTGGATCGTTTTACATGAGCAGTAGGAAATTTTTAAGGCGTCAGTGCCAGACTGGATTGCAATTAATTGCATGCATACGAAAAAGCTCGTAATTGGACCTGACGTCTTTTCCTTTAAATCGGCGGCATGAGGGCTAGCATGTCCATATTAAAGTCGTTATAGGCACTGGTAGCTACTTGCCATCAGATGGGCAGTCAGCTTATTTGTCAATCTTTGGTATAGAAAAACATTCTCTTTAGCCCCGTGAGATCGTAATAAGAGGATAATTTGGAAATGATAATAAACTAGTCTACATAAATCAATGTTAACCTTCCACTATATAAAAGACATTTTAGTATAAAAACAGTTGATTAACCGTTTCATTCGGATGCTGATACGCTGGTACTTGTGGAGCTCCACGTTCATGCGCGCTTCAGTCGCCATTGATCGGTTTTATGCACACCATACATATAGCGGCGTATAGCGTATATCTATTATGCGAGCTTCCTATTTTGTTTGCACAGTATCCGCGATAAAATTGAACTGTTTCTCATAACTATAAGGAGTTAATTGCATAGTTTCCTTTTTATAATATTGCGTTTAATTAATAAATGTTATTAAAATCAATTTATGTTCGTACAATTTCGCAAATTGCCTACATCTCTGACGATTACTAGCGTATTGATGTGGAAGGGGGGCGGGGGGCGGTGGAGTAGCCTACCCTGGGCCTCCGGTCGGAGAAAGCCTCCAAAAAGACAAAATGTAAAAAAAAATATTAAGTTCAATTGACGCGGCTTTAGATAATTATAAAAACCTGAACCTCTGACTTCGACTGTGTTAGCAATAATAATGTACTCGCATTAGAATTAAGGTAATTGTTTCTACGAAAAGATCATGTTGTATTTTTTTGTTAAATCGATTTATTGATCATTTTGTAATGATATAGAGATTGTAATAAATGTGTCCATTTTTATTCAACTTTGTTAAGAATACTAGATCGTGTTAATGACATTCTGAATGATGGCCATTCTAACCAGAATGGCTTCCAAGATATTTCCACCCTGTGCCTAATTTGCAGTACGCCACTACTCCCAGTTTAACTGTAAGAGTAAGTACTCGCCAAAAATGTTTACCAGTTTGGATCGCCGAATGTTTAAAAATATGAATTTAATTTAAAAAAAAATAAACAAAAAACGAACACAAATTATTCATGTCCCAATTTGTGCAAAATCGTATAAATGTTTTTTATTACTTTTTTTAACGTACAATTTCATAATATTTAATGAGTAAGTATAAATAATTTTCCAATGTTAGCATAATCATTCATGACCGATAAACACATTTGATAAGACTGGCAAAAAATCTTTTCTGGTTCAATGGTGATAAGACTTTTTACTGACTTAATGACCATGATTTCAGACTATCTGCGTTAAACAAAGTACCTATTCACTATTTGAATCCAAAGATAGAATTTGCCCCCGACTTCCGCGATATTAACAACGTATAAGGAAATACTCATCCCCTTTTATATAGAATTACTTATTTATTATTTACTAGCTATGTTCGCGACTTCATTCGCGTGGAATTAGTACTTTGGCTATGATAATAATTATTTCAAGCTGATATTTTTGTATAAATGATATGAATCCCATCGATTTTTTTTAATTACAAATAGGCTTGTGCTTGACCTCAACCTCACCCAATGGTAAGTAATGATGAGGCCGATGATGGAGCGCGCTCACCCAACAAATACCGATTCACTCGTTTAAAAATCCCCATGTCATAAGATGTTGGAAAAACAGACGCAGGAAGCGAATTCCATTCGAGTATATAAATTATAGCTTACTTGTCGAACTTCGTACCGCCTAACAGTCAATGAATGTCGTGTTACAGATTATGTTGAATTAGTTGAACTTATAAGTTGTAGTATTATTGGATGAACTTAATTTATGACTTTAAGAAAGTAATACAAAATAAATATTTTGATATTTTCCTTAGTTCACACTAAATAAATTCCTGAACGCTCACATAAATATTACCAATATATATGTCAATCCTTCTTCATGACATTATTTTACATTTTTTAAATTTAAAATACGCTATATTCATTTTATTTTAATAACGCAGTAATAAAATAACTTTCTGAAACTCGCTCGGGTTAGTTGTGAACGTCTATCCCGACTATTAAGGTATTGCCCATTACGAAAAAAATAAAAAATAAAAATAAACTTACTGAATCGTGATATTTCGAGGGGATATAACTGTGATAAAAATAATAAAGATGGTATTATAAGAAGAAAGTAGCAAAAATAGGCACTAGCAAATAGCACCACGAACAAGGTCAAATGTTTGAAACAAATTGACACGCAAAATGTTACTATATTGTAGTTAGCATATGAAAAGTAAAATGTTACTTTGTGTCTTCTGTTATTGTAGCCAAATATAATAACATCGCAACGCGAATATTCGTAGCGAATTCTTTGCGACTTGTAGTATATTATCCAAATCCACAGATTTATAGTTGTGTTCGTTCACCGATACCGAATGGACATTTACTCTATCGTGAGTTTAGGCGAATTTTTGCAGCGCTTTATTCACTGGCATAATTATAATTGAGGGATGTGCCGTGATTCAAATCGCAATAAAATATGAGAGGGCAGCCCTGTTTTCTTTCTCTTTCTTCCCCATTTGTAGAGGCCAAGTGCTGCGTCGCTCGCACATAGCCCCATCATCTCCATGCAGAGTCAAACTTAATTTTCGTTCAACGTCCCGCAATGGCATCCGATTTCAAGCTAGGTGAAGTTGTTAAAATTAAATAATATTGATTTTTTTTTTTTAATTACAGAACGACGAATCCTGGAACGTATCTCTCTATGGCTTCTCCAGATTACGTAAGTATTTAGACACCACAGGCACACCGATGAACGAAAACATCGTGAGAAAGCCCGCATACCTTGTGCAACATGCCCTGAGAACGGTGATCTGCTGCGCTACTAGTCAAGTTGGTCCACCATAGTGTATAACGCAGAGTACCTACCACTAAATGTAACTATATCCCAAATATTTAGTCAATTTTAATGAAACTTATAATAAAGATAATAAATACGATTTCTTTTTTCTCCATCCTTTTGAATGATTATTCGGAATATGCGTTGATCAAGGTATATTATCAGCAAATCGCAACCTAACAGCCATTATTTAAATTGGAAAATATTAAAATTACATAAGTTCTGTGGAGATCGGTTTAGCAGTCTGTGCATAATGACGGCACATATAACATTTAACGTTAAAAATACCATAGACACAATTCACACAAAAATTCTTTTTACCATTATTGTTGGTTGTGTTTGTTATCATTATTGCCGCGTTTTTTTTTTTACGGACTGACTTACAATGATGGCCATGATGATAGTACTATTATACATTATTGAAAGATAACAGCAATGTATGCATGAGAAATATATTGTAATAGTGAAATATTAAGATCAATCTAAACTTAATACAATCGTAGGCTTTTCAATATTGGTTATGCAAGTCAGATTCTGTTTTGTACCTAAAATTTAGCATAACTTGATATCGTAGAGAAACTCCACCGTCTATGATGCGGCAAAGCAATGGGTGAACGAACTTGCGAGACTTGCTTCGGTGTCCAAACCGGATAGTGAGCCCTACTAGCCGACCCAACCCGTCCGAATGCAACATATCTACGGCGCCATTGTAGTTAAAAAATGTGGTCCAATTTCAGGGGAGGTCTGTCCGGCCAGCTTAAAATGTAGGCCACTGACGGACCTTAGGTCGAAGTGAGATTTTTTCTACATTTATTTCTCGAATTTCCAGATTTAATATGGTCAATTTTGTGGTGTTTATAGTTTGTAAACATTGTTATTTAAGGCGCGTCACATGTAAGAAAAAATGCATAAAGTCAGGTCTTTACTACGTTGGGCCGACCAAATTAATGCTTGGACTAACGCGTCGGTCTATGAAAATTTAGGCAAAGCATCAGCCCAGGACAAACGGAAAACTATTGTTGGGTGCTTTAAAATGATATGCCTAACCACTATTGCTCTGTCAAGATTATGCGACTGAGTAGAGAAATAGATAGTATCTGTTATTCCCAAAAAATCCAGCAGAGGCTCTGAACAAATAAAACCACAATACAATATTTCAGATTTATGAACAAATTGATTCGAGAAGAAAATCTGCAAAACAAAAAATCTCGTATTTAGGTCTATTGTACAGAATCGAGTTATTCATTTATTAAGAGCTTTTGTTGCCTATACAGGTTTACGATATTTATAGATATTTAAAGGTTAAATAATACAACGTTGAAACGTTAATTATCGTATTTTATTTATAGTCAATTTTAAATTGCATGTCATTCTCACATCACATTCGACTTTTTCACGTAAATTTTGACTAAAATTAAGTTGGAACTAATCCACCTCATAACTGACTCAGTTCCGAAGCAACCGAGAATAGAACACGTAGAGCGGGTCTTCAGTCTGCCTAACATGTAACAGTACTTTGGTCATATTACATCGTCCTATGTGAATGGTCTGGTTACAAGGACGATCGATAATAACTGCGAAGATAGAAGAGAAACGACCCAGGCATTAAGCAACCAGGTCTCCGAACAGCTGTAACTTCCTGTTAGCGCCCTATCAAGAAACAGAACGGAGCCGATGGAGGCAGGGAGTTTCCCAAAAGAATTGGAATCACGATCCTCAGCAGTAATAGACCGATGTGGAATAGAGTTCAGAACTAGACTGTAAACGTTTTAAATTTACTACAATTACCTCTCTAGTTATATTATACCTTTTCTGATAGATAACGCGTTAAATATTTACTAATTTGTGAAAAAAAGTCAGAACTTTTGAAGAAATATGACAAGGAGTGAGACGAGGAATACAATTAATATGATTGACGTATTAAATTCGCTTATTAATTTATAATGCGAACAAAGGAGTGGAATGCAATTCTCGCGTCTGTATTCCCAGATTCATATGATTTGTGTATGTTTAAAAAGAAGGAATATACATTTGTTGAGCAGACGCGGTTCATCATCGGCCTCATCTTTATCTTCCACCAGATGTAATTTAAGCCAAGTATCCGCTGTAAATTATTTAGTAAAAAAATGGAAGAGGAATAGATAAGGGGTACATTTGATTACCGGGTGGTGGTGCTAAACGAGCAGCAGTAATGTAGTATGGCACGCGTATACTAGGCTGGAAAGCGATTATAATACACGAGTACAGTGTACGTCATGGTGACTCGCCTTGGTCTGTCGCGTCGGTATAAATCCTAGTTTTATTTTTTTTTTCGAAATGAAGAGCTTTGATTGACCGCAAAAGGTCATCACAACTAAACCGGGCACCTAATATGTGTAAAACCTGTTTTCATTTACTTCAGTATTGATAGCACGATAGATACTTCTGGTGTTGTAATCGTTTTTAAGCGAAATAGGCCACTTTCCATCAAGTGGACTGTCCGCATGGTTACTAACTTATATGCTTCTATTATAAGAAGCATTTTAATTCAACAATAATTTATACATTACTACAGTCCACAGCGAACCAACTAGTTAACAACTACAGTCAAAACCGTTTATGGTAACATGGTTTAGATTCTAAACTTTAGAATAACATACTGGTTATATTGAACCAGAACAAAGGTCCCGGCTAAAAAAATTAGATTTCGTATTTTAAAAATATCACCGATTGTTACGACTATCGGTTTTTACGACTTAATATTAGTAGTCCCTTCGATGTCGTTATAACACATTTAACTGTATGTAGGTAGCATGTATTGTTTATGTAGCAATCACAGGAAAATTAAAAATGCTACGAAATCATGTTATTAATTCTAAAATTGTTATAAATTGTTGGACTAGAAACAATGTATTTTATGGGAATACTACTTATTACTAGTAGATATATACTAGTGTTCATAATAATAAAAAATATATAACATAAAAAAAAATCGTTAAATGATGCATAAATAATATTTATCGATACCTAATGAAAATCTTCTTATGAATTATTTATGTGAATACAACTATTCGTTATGTACCTATCAACGTAAAAAAAAATCACATACATTACGCGCCAATCTCGAAACTCATTGTATTCTTCATTTTTTATCTTTGTCATTGTTTAACGAGTTGACGTGAGTGCAACAAGGACAAGTAGTTGACGCCTATTGGAAAAGGACAGTTAACTGTGCTACATTTTTTACAAGCCAGCTGCTCCGAACAGCTGTTTATGCCGGTAGCAACATGCCAGTCAAGCTGATAAAAAGGCAAATTATTGCATATAACTCTTAAAATTAAAGTTAACACTATTACTGTTAATATTTGGTAAATTACGACTTAGCTTGTCTACGACGCAAAATATTCTTTTTTTTTTTTTTTAATAATTTGAGATATACATAAGGATTAAACTACGCAGTAAGTCTGCTAAAAATTAAATAGATTTTATTTTCGTAACACGTGGAGAAACAGACAATGAAGCGACATGAAAGGGGGTACCATTTTGATTTTGTCCTCCATGTTGCGAATTTCAAAGATGTCGCTTTTATATGATCACAGTAGAAATACTAAAATATGCATTTCTTTAGTTGTATATAAATATATCGTGTAAACAATATATAATACAACAAACATGCGTTGAAGACAAACACCGGCCGGCCAATCGTTAGACCTACCTTAACAAAGCTGACCGAAGTCGTCGTGCCTTCTATATCAAGAAGGAGTATTTTGCATTTCTTTACGATATCGCTGATATCATTGTTTTCATTTGCCATTTTAAAAGCACAATACTAACTACACAAAATACTTTGCTGGAATTTTAATGAATTAATCTTGACTAGAAATTCTTTCACGCTACACTACAGCGTCAGTCCGTCACAGAAAAAAGCATCGATTGAGCGTATGTTAGTGACGGGCTGAATTAATCGATTTATTCAAACTCACTCGATGTATAGCGTCTTGCGTAATATCGAAAATGATTTTATATATTTGACTGTGAGATGTTTCAATATTATAAAGGTAGGCAAAGGGCAAATGTTACGTTTTGTTGTTTTTGTATGACTGTATATTGTTTACAACTACTGTTAACGATTTCTGTACCGAAATATGTTTTGAACATAACATTAAACAATATCATAAATTTGAATATAATTACAATAATTCAAGCAAAGCCTATTAAAATGCGTAACTAAATCAACCAAGAGACTAAAAAAGTAAAACAAAGTTATAGCATAATCTTCTTCTGGCTTGATGCAATAAATAAAGAAAAATATCACTATGATTAACCGAATATCATTTCTTTAAAAGCGATTGTAATATTGTTACGATGGTTATAGTTCGTTTTCGTTTAAATATTTCATTATGCTCTACGTATGTTAATAACAAAAAATTATACTTAAATAGACGTATTAAAACCGCAATTTTATTTTGCTATCACTTTAACTTCGTCGTCAAGAAGATATGCCTTCAAAATCATGTGCATGAAGTTTATTCCTAATTTGTTATTTTTCATTGTAGTTTCTATACAGGTTTTGTTTTGAATATACATGTTTTCTTTTATTTTCTACCATATTAAAGCTAGTACCATTAAAAAATATCTAAACAGTTAGTATATTAGAAACATGAGTTTCTATTAAAATATTTACAGAAACTCGATTTTATTTTGGGATATACCATATCAATTAATTGTTACAATATCAACACTAGTCTGAGTTACCGCCCGGTCGGGACGCCATCCGCACGCGATGAAATTGAGAGCACAGATAGAGATAGACGTTGATTCCCGTTGAGATTTCTTCAGGAGTAAATAAGATAGAAGTATTAAACAAAAGAGGGAGGATACAGAAAACGGAAGGATACCCTGCTATCAATGCACCCAACTTATAAAAATGCAGACATAGTGTTACTACATTAAAATTCTAATTGGATTTTGAAAAAAAAAATTATAAATCACGAAGAAACCACACAGGATTATAACTTAGGTAAAAATCAGGTTGTATCTAATTCCCTATCGGGGTTGACAGAAAGGTTTACGTCAGGTATACGTCATCTCTCGTTAATGCTTCTAAAGCGTGGCATAACATGAGTATAGAACAAAAAGATCCCATAGGGACTGAGTACTGTATTAATCTTACTTCCCGCTTCTTCTGACATACATAGACTTATACGCAGACTTCAAGAGTGAATAAATATGGGCCAATTTCACTTCTACTTTATATTTACTCTTAGCACTGTACCACCATATATCAAAATCGTTGCTAGTTCTATTGTTTTAATATTTTTAAGTTAAAAATTCTTATAGCTTCGGGCATATAAATTAGGTTCAGTGCAAAAGAGTGAGAAACTCTTTTGTGTGCGTTAAACCAGATATTACAGAAGTCAACTTACTTACTCAATGTAATAATCTGTATTTTTACTTTTTAAAGTTTGATATAAAATGGATATACTTTCATTTACATTACTCGCGTCCACATATCACAGTGGTATTAAACAGGCAGTAGAGAGATAATATTATTATTAGAGTCTTTGTATCATGATTCAAGTATGCAAATACCGTTAGAGTGACTCGTTTTCCCCTGTCGAGTTTTAGGATCAGCTTATCTTATCGGCTTATTAGCACGTACCGTTATTGGTCTACAGTTTGGTATATTTAATTTTTTACATCTCAGGGAAACACAGCAATACAAAGACAATAAAAATTATATAAAAAGGAACAAAAGCCGTCAACGTTTCCATAAAAAAAAAAGAATACAAAACAAAAATTAAGCTAAGGGACATAAAAAGAGAAAACTAACAAATTATATATAGAAAATAAACTGTCATTTTTATTCTCACCTTTGTTCTAAAGGAGCTAAATATACAAGAGAGAATATATCGACATCACAAAAAAGTTAATTATTTATTTGATATCCAACAGCTGAACCTTAATAGATATATACTCTTACATTTAAGTAATATTTTTAGAAAGTATTTTAACTAGTAATTCACCATCAATCTGTGTCTGTCCACAGGTGGACATAAGCCTCCGCATAACTCGCCACTAAGAGCAGTCTCCGGTCCTTCACATCCAACAGTAGCTGGCCGCCACTTTACACAAATTGTCGCTCCAACTTGCCAGAAAACGTCCTAATACACTTTGTCGAGATACGGCCTCCTCGCAAGAACACGCCTACTTCCATCCTTCGGGAAATATGACCAGCCCACTACCACCTCAACCTGCTGTATATTTGAGCTATGTCAATGACTTTAATTCTCTGACGGTCACCTCATTTCTGTTTAGCTCTTTTGTATATAATCTGAGCGTGACAGTCACGCAAGTTCAGTGCTATTTCCTTGCACAAAAGTTCTCATTTAAAAAAAAAGATAAAAGATAATAGTTCGGTAGATTATTGATAAGAACAGATACTTATAAAATGTATTAATGCATTTATACCTCATATAAAATAAACATAATTATTATAGATAAATAATAATGTACTACCACGATATGTCCTTACCGTATATATGAGAGACACTTATGTCCACAGTGAATCAATATTTACGTTCTTTTTAACCCCGACGTAACAAGAGGGGTGTGTGTGAATCTATCTGTGGCAACGAAGTTCGTAAATGGAAGAATCTATTTTATTTTTTTATTTGAAAGTAACCGGCGTGACATGTCCGAAGTTCATCAGCTCTTTTCCAGTCGTTAAAGGGTTGTAAGCAACTTATATATTATTGGTTATTGTTATATTATTGGTTTAATCGATCCAAAGTGTATTATCTTGTAACTTTACAGATATTGAAATAACACGGTAACCATTACCTGCCGCTGCAGCATTGTCGGAAATCAGCAAGGTACTCAAATCTTTACCAAATTACAGCAGCAAAATCGTGATGACGCTCATACTATTGTTCTTAATTAATAAAATAATGTAAAGTAAATAATATAATTTCACATATTATAATTTCAGTCCGAGGATCTTTATCTAATATCTTAATTATTTAAATAATAATAATGAATCAGTATTTTCTCATAATTATTACTTCAATGGGCGAATTTTTTTTTTTTAAAGACATTATGAAGCAAGATATAGTAAACAGAAAACAATAGCTTTAAAAATGTTTTAATGTACAATAACATAATATATTGTTTTGTAAAATTCTCAAATAAAACAAGAAAATAAATAAATACGTTTTATTTTACTCTTAGCATTTTAATTAACTAATTCAAATATTATATATAAAGAACAAACATTTTACTATACTAGTCATGATAATTTTAAAACAATTTACTTAAATAGTATATTAAAGTAATTTAAATCCATCAACTGCTTTAGTTTTGTCACATATAAAAAATGTCAAATCTTTAAATGATTCAATAAACTATTTTTATTAAATGTTTTAATTTCATCAGATTTTAGTTTTTTCACAAGTCTTGGTGTAACTAATTTGCTTTCAGCTTTCCTTTTGGATACCTGCAATTTAAAGAAATATAATTTCTAAAGCATCTTTTTCAATGCTTCGTTTTTAGACGTGAGAGCTCACTTATATGTTTTTGCATATTATGTTCTAGTCTACTAATAAGACAGCAGAGAAAATAAAATTTTTAACAAAAAAAAACTAATAGATTTTGTCTTTTGCTGCTTAACCAACCATAACAAATATATCTCATGTTTAAAGATGGAAAACATTAAAATTACAAACGTTCTGTTAAATACGGATCAGTTGTTTTTACGTGTATTATTTCTAGATATGATAGTATGTTTAGAATTTGATATAAATAAAAGAAACAATAGGGTGTGCTCTGCACGACCCATTCGATCACTCTGGCGTTCGCCATAGTAATGTTAATTGACGTGTTGTAACTAATCATGGGGCAAATTTTTACAAGGGGCGTGCCTGCTATTTACATTATCTCTTTCACGCGCGTAGTGTTGTCATAGCGCTATCTCGGTCTCAGTTCTAGTGATTTTCATTTATCACTGATAGTTCACCAGTGATTTCAAGTATTTTTAATCACTAGTCTTGGCTTGACTTTTACTACCATCACTTAAGTATATTTCAGGCATATAGATACATTTAGGTCTATACAAAAAAAAGCGAAGTCTTTCATACAATTCTGTGCCCGGGCAATAACAAGACGGGCTAGGTATCTCTTAAAAATGGACATGAATAATAACAGATTACAGAGAATTTCTAGACATTTAGCATTCTAGAATCTCAAATAAATAAGACAACGCGTGCGGTTAAGTAGGTAACGGATTTCCAAATCACTGACTAACTCAGTCACGTTTCACAAAACGTTTGAATGATATTTTTTATTACTTGTCTTATTTAGTAAAATATATTAATTGAAAAAAATTAATCTATTACATATTTATTTGCATGGTAGTACCTATAGGAGATAAATTACAAGATAAGGAAAGAAATAGAATTTGAAATGAAAACAGACGGTATTATGTCTCACTATTACATTATCACACACTATAAGCGCATAAAATGATCAACGAACAAACAAAACAAGTCAATTTTCAAATATCTCTAAATTTATGTCATTTCTCTTTTTACGGAAGACAAGGATTACCGTAATGCCTGACTGAATTCGCATAATTAATTCGCTTTTTTAATGAAAAATAAGGCATTGGTTTATTTGGTACTTGACTTTTTTTGTTTATAATTATTTTACTGTATAATAATGATATTATATATACAAGTTATTCGCACCAAATGAAGACCATTTACGTCAATTAGGTGTTTTAAAATCGATTATCTATATTTTACTTATTATGAGATTTCTCGTTTTCTAGATTTTGAATTGGTATAAAATTTAGTATTTTACATTACAAAAAATAGAACCAATCCACTAACATATTAAACCTTGGTAACTCTCAGAGCCAATAGGCTCCGTCTCCTTTCTAATAATGATTACATAGAACTGCAGTATAATAATTTAGCGCTGATACGATTTTATCGGATGTAAACATACCTTAGTTCCTTTTTCATCAGGCGTGACGGAAGCGAAGACGAAATTTCTCTGATTGGTAGGGCCCAGGGTGCCGATTTTGGGTGCATCGTCATCAACGGCTAAGGGCGCCGCAAGAGCAGCCAGGCGGGCCAAAGCGCCCCGGCCGCGTGTCAGCAGCGAACCATGGTAACTTTGCTAAAACAATATTTTCCTCTCAATTATGACGTGGAGATATTCAAAACAAGAGTGAATAACGCTTTTCTAGGTTGTAGTCGTACTTAGGCGATAACAACCTCCCACCATCAGGTGAACTGTATGCATATTTGTCTTACATAAAAAAATCACAATATATAGATTATTTGGTAGTAATTTTGTTAGTATGTTTGACAGTACTTAGGTGTAAAAATCGTCATAGAGTCTTGCTTCGCCCAATCATGCTTCGAAATTAGTCTGAGTACATACACAGATCCCCCCTTATGGTCGGCAGGAGGTCGGTGACATCATTCTGATTACATTCGGTTAATGTAGTGTATGCGAGTATGCGTGCAGTGGGTTGCCTCTGCTTCGAACACGTGATAGTGGAGGGGATAGTTTTATGTGAGCCACAGATGAGAGTGGATGCGTCTATCTTAACCATTGGGTGCGACATCACACACATATTATTAGTATAACAGACATTGATGAACATGAAAATTATTTATTTTATACCTGAAAAATAGCGAATGATTTTTTAGGACTCGGTAAATCCAAAGCAGTCTTTTTCTCTTTGACAATAGTAACATCAATTTGTTCAGTCTTTGTAGTTGATTCATTTGCTTCCACGGCCGTACTCGACATATTTCCTGTGATTGTGGTCCAATTCAAACTATTATTGTCGTTTTCACCCAAACCATCCTTATCTGCCTGAGAAATAAAATTAATAAGTAATTTAAAAAAATATCCTGTAAATTGATTTTGTCTATGGCAACTAAAAAAAAGGATATTTAGAACATTATCTTCCAATTTTTTTTATATAGCTGGTCACTAGTGTCTTCTCTTGGAACCACACATCACGTTGAAATAAATAAAACTAGTAATAACGAACAGCCTGTATTCATGGAGAAACTGTTTGAAATTTTACAAGCAATGAAAAGATTTGCCTTCTCCTTTTTACTATCTGCCGTCAAGAACTAGAAATCGCTTCCCGCATCTCTTATTCCAGCCTCATATGACGTGGAAGTCTTCAAGCAACGAGGGAATTGATATGTATTCAGTGAGTACGTTCCATCACCGGCCTCACTACCACTTTTCATCATAAGAGTTTGTGGTGGTAGTGCGAATTCCCAAATTGTGCCGTGACCACAGTAACGTGTAAATACCGTGATAGTGACTCGCTTTGGCATGTCGCGTTTCGGGATCAACTTGTGTATGTCCAGTAACTCATGTACCTAGAAGCCTTTAGTCGCGGTACTTGTGGGCCGAAATGACGGCGAATACGATCAATCGATTGTCGTCCTTTGATAGTCGCTTTCGTTTTCGGACTACACTGTACTTACCATCATATGCACTCTAGTCACATTGTCGAGTCAGTGTAAAAAAAAGATTGAGGTCCAGCGCGTCTTTTATAGTAATAAAAATGGATAATAAAAATGTATAGAAATCCTGTTTAGAAATAGTCAAAATCAGTTATAACAACGTCGAAGGAAATACTCATATTTAGTCGTAACAACCGGTGATGTTTTCGAGATACGAAATTTTTTTCTGCCAGGACCTTTGTTCTAGGTTAATATAACCGATATTTTGTTCATAACGAGGTCGCCATAAACCGGTTTGACTGTAGTCAAATTTCACAACGTAATTCAATTTAATTTCGTGGGAAACTATTAGAAATGATCTTAATTGCTCATTTACTTATAAGTTAACACGCAATTGACGAAAAAAAAACGCGAAACCATTTAAATATGAGTATTGAAGTCCGATATAGAAAAAAGAATATCATTAGATAAATATTCTTACCATTTGTCGAAGGTAAACTTCTCTTTCATGTCTCTGTTTCCTCCACAATTCCTCTGATTGAAACTCTTCTTCTTGTGAATCCATAAACCCTTCGACTGTCTTACCGCTATCATTTACTGAATCTAAAATAGTTATAAATTAATTATATTTATTTGAACATCAAATTATATGTTTGTAAAGAATGTTCATGATGGAACTTAATAAAAAGAACATATTATTTATAGACATTACAATAACCATATTTGATGCAGAATGTAATCAGATTAATGATTACAAAATGCAATCGTATTTTTAATTTTATTACTCTATAATCATGATTAAAGCCCTTCTAAACATTAAGATGTCATAAACGTATATGCAATTGAGGATTCCTTAGTGTTTAAGACATAGATGGGCAAAATGTTTAAAAACCCAAAATGTAATCGTAATCGTTTTTCATTAATCTGATTACATTTTCTCCATTTATGACTAAACAGTACCTACAATTTAGTATTTTTTTAATGCCATTAAAATGCAGAATGCGCTTTCATCGTAACATTGTAATAGAAGTGACTAGGATTTCAGTTAAATTTATAATAATTATACATGTGTATTAGTGACCCTGCTTGCGATGCTGAAAAAACTAGCTTCCAATACCAATACAGACAATTTTTTTATAATGAACAGAATATTATTTATTTGTTGCGGGTTGTAGGCATAGTATCTATGTATATGGATGAGAGGGAGGCGGTGCACAGTGTCCGATGCGCCGCTTGAGAGAGAGGTTTTGGAAAGGTGGGCTTTTACTCCTACCCGTTCCAGAGAGGTAGCCTCAACAAGGCCTTTTGTGGCCTGGGCGTCTGGACAAATTTGGTTTTCCAGGACCGGGTGGAGCAATCAGAAAGACACCCCGGGTGTTTTTAGTCAGTGAGAGACTGACACACCGGGGTCGCTGCCCTCACAGCGTCCCTGATGGTCCTATGCGTATTTTTCCCCGAGATAAAAAAAAGAATCTATGTATATCGTTATCTAGTATCCCTATTATACGTCAAAATCTTGTTAGCGGGCGTAGATAAATATCAGCGTCTAATAAAAGTATAAGGGATTTTTTTTCCACTACCAATAAAATCCAAGATCAAACCTGCATTCTTCCAACGGAATTTACGCTGTCTACGCCCGTCCCCTAAGTCTCCATCTTCAAATAATAGCTCCTGGATCAGTCTCACTTCCCGCTTGTCCTGATCGATCATGTCCCGCCTGTAATCATTAATTAATAATATTACTACGGACCCGGCGAACTTCGTACCGCCATTAATGTCGTGTTAATTTTTAGCTAAACTACTCTCGCTCTCATTATATCCCTCAAACCCTCCTCCCTTTTGCCCACTACGGCAATTACTGCGACCAGACCATATATTGTAATTCGTAAAAGATAAAAATGGTTACTATGGGTAATCCTTTAGAGATAAATATATACCATCCAGGATTTGTTTATTGTTCTTTTGAAGATATACAATTCCGTAGTACATTAATTTGATCTATCTCATAAAGTTAAGCCAGCGTTTGCGATTTAAAAGCACAAAAATATGTATTTTTACGACATCACATTACAAATCTTTGAATTTTTCGGCTCTTCTGTACTATAATATATTATATATATGTATTACACATATAAACCTTCCTCACGATTCACTCTATCTATTGCTGAAAACTGCATTAAAATCTATTGAATAGTTTATAAGATCTAAGCTAGCAAGCAGACAGCGGAAGGGACTTCATTTTGTACCATGTAAAGATTTCTACATTATTTAAGCACTTTGGTAGAGATGCAAACTTACATATGTATCTGACCCAGCTGTTTCCGCAGCTTACCCTGGTGGAATACGTCACTATCTCCCTCTTCGCGTTCCATGCGATCAAGACCCGCCTCGTCTTCATCACCAGAGCCGATCCACTCGTCTTCCGACGACAGGTCAGCCTCTTGCTCAAAGAAATCCGACACATGACGATTTTTCTTGGGACTTTGTGGTTTCACTTCGATCTAAAGGTTAGAAATATTGCATATACTGAAAGAGTCGCTTTTATTTCTTAGCAAAGGAATGATATATGGTACCAAGATAAATTTTCCATGTATTTATGATCCGGAAGTTATAGAAAATAAGCATCTACCTGTAAATGATAAAATAAGCGAAAGGACAATTTCACAAATGCCTCCGGAATCTTTGAAGCATGTGAGCGTTTGGCATTAGTGACAAAACTTTTAAGTTGGAGGATATTATAAACCTCCACGAACGGTGGTGAAAACTTCTAGAACTGTGAACACGTTTTCCTTATTATATCTGTCGTTTTTTCAGTATCATGTCTGTGTATTCTATGATAATACAGCAAAAATTTAATGTAATGTGTCGTATTAGACAGCCGTATTGAAACTATGTATTGTCATCCGAGCATATAGGCGATGGTGATACGCGTTGGAGAAACAGTAACCAAATCGAGTGAACGACCGTTTTTTTGGTAACCTGTGAGTATATCTTACATAGGACCACCAGGGCCGATGTGAGGGCAGAGACCCCGGTGTGTTAGACTCCTTACTGGCTAAAAAACCCCCAGGGTCTCCCTCTAATCACTCCACCCAGGTCTGGGAAACCAAATTCGTCCAGTTGCCCGAGAAGTGAATGGCTTTACTCAGGTTTGTTCACTGGGAGGGGTGGGAAATTAAGAGTCCACGCCTCGAAGCGGTTTTTACAGCCAGCATGCCGGACACTACACACCACCTTCCTCTCAAATGATACATACATAAGTAGACCACGAGTAGTCATACCTCATTCTCCTCCGAGTCATATTCTACAACTCTCTCAGCCGCCTCGCTTTCTTCTTCTGAGATATAATCATCAACTTCTTCATCGCCGATTTGTTCATCTTCATCATCTATATAAGAAATGGATCTATATAAAGTCTAAAAAGTAATGTATATATATGTATATATCATGTGTTCCAGGAAAACATAGCAAGCGAAATATCTTCTTATTATCTTAATCGCTATGTAACAACTTAATTTTAAGCAGAAGTTACAATCTAATCAATCACTAGCTGTATAAATAAAATTTTATACATATAACACAAATAAATATTTGTTTTTAAGCACTTTAGAAGCACAAAGACTTGTTCCTGTAAGAAATGCAAATTGTCGTTGTCATTAGTTCAAACTTTCTATATGTCACATCATGAAACCGCATAACTAATAAATTAGCATGCTTTGGCTCGAGACAATAGCCTATGGTCATTTAGAAGGGATCATTAATGAGTTGATTGTTATTGGAGACATCTTTTTCAACGTGATTCTAGGGTACAATATGTTATTTACTCATTTTTATTTCTTAAAGCGCAGATTAATGAAACAAGTACAAAATCAGTACTAACCTGAAAGCTGCAAGGCCCGAGCTTCAGGTTTTCTCCTTTTGATTTTTTTCTTTTTTTTCTGCTCTACAGAGCTATCTTCAATACTTTCTTCATCTGAGTCTATCACAAACTTTTTTTTCATAAGAGCAGTATTACTGAAGTATTTTTCTTTGTTTGGTTTAGGATGATCGAAATCTGGATCATGTAATTCTTCAATAATTGATTGAAGTACATTTTTCTCATTAATAACTTGTTCACCTTTAGTTTCTTCATTGCTATCCAAATTTTCTTGTTGTGTATCGGGAATTTCACTTTGTACAAAACTATTGTTCGTGGTTGTTTGTAATCCATTGTTGATTACTGAATTGGTACTTGCTTGTGATATAAATTCGTTATCGTAAAATTTTCCTGTACAGAGACCTAGAACGTCTTCTCCGAATGGTTGTGACTCTGATGCTGATATGCATTTCGTTATTTCAGTTGGAATAAAATTATTTGGATAAGTTTCAAAATCTACACTTGCATTACTTAGATTGATCTGTAAAAATATTGTTTCGCTTATATATATGCTTAATTAGAAATAAATTAAGATGATAATAATAATAATAATAAAAAATGAAAAATGAAATGATAGGAAGCCAGCCTGGCAAAAGAGAATTGAGAGGCGCATGGCTTGGGCTCGTGTGTTTATAGGTAAGTTGATTAGTTTCAGATCAGGTAACGCGAGACCAAGGGTATTGCGCTTTGTGAAAATGGCAATCGCCGGGACAGAAATCAAGTTGTCGCAGCCGGATATTGATCAGAAGCTCTTGGAGCGCGTTGATGAATTAAAGCAAAAGGTTTTAGCCTGGGCTAATCGCATCCGGAGATATAATAAGAGAGTCGAGAGGTATACTCAAAATTGCCTCTTTATAAGTGATCAAAAGAGGTTTTATAAAAACTTGGAGTGTCCAAACATGAATCACTTAGATGAACAACCGGATAAGTCAGAATTCATTAATTTTTGGCGAGGTCTATGGTCTTATTCTGTGGAGCATAATGAGGGTTCTTGGATGGCGCCTGTTGAGGATGCAAGTATGTCAATTGCAACAATGGCCCCCAT
Organism: Automeris io; assembly: GCA_036320925.1. Classification (NCBI taxonomy): domain Eukaryota; kingdom Metazoa; phylum Arthropoda; class Insecta; order Lepidoptera; family Saturniidae; genus Automeris; species Automeris io. Next base: position 5,925,757 of record JAUDJH010000018.1, read on the forward strand.
TACTGTCTGTAGGCAAGACGTAACTGAATCATTGCGTAAGTCCCTGAACTGGAAGAGTCCAGGATATTATGGGTTACAGTTCTATTGGCTGAAGGAATTTTCATCGTGTCACGAGACATTGGCCTTGCAGTTCCAAGAGTCTCTTGACAGGGGGGTGCTTCCAGACTTTTTAACAACTGGGGTCACATATTTAGCTCCAAAATCAGATAATGCTACGGATCCAACTAAATATCGTCCCATTACGTGTTTGTCAACGACATATAAAACATTGACGTCAGTTTTATGCGCTAAAATACGAAATCACTTAGATAAGAATAAAATAATGTCTGATGTTCAGAATGGATGCAGGAGCGGTAGTCGCGGTACGAAGGAGCTTCTTCTCATTGACGCTGTTGCTGGTCAGTTAGTGAGGCGCAATCGCAGAAATTACTCTGCAGCTTGGATAGATTACAGAAAAGCTTTTGATTCGGTGCCACATTCTTGGCTGCTAAGGGTCTTGGAGCTGTATAAGATTGATGATACGACTCGAAATTTCTTGCGCGCAATGATGAGGCAATGGAGTACGGTTCTTTGTCTCCGGGGTGAGAGATTGATGGCTGCGGAAGAACGGATAAGAATCAGAAGAGGTATATTCCAGGGTGATTGTCTGAGTCCTCTTTGGTTTTGCCTGTCCTTGAACCCACTGAGCACTTTACTGGATCGCTCTGGGACGGGCTTTCAGTTTCGTAGAGGAGGAGCTCGTGTGTCACACCTTCTTTACATGGATGACCTTAAATTGCTGGCCCCTAATGCTTTACTTTTGGAGGAGCTGTTGAAAATAATGACTGATTTTAGTAGCTCCATCCAAATGGAAATGGGTGTAGAAAAGTGCGCAGTCTTGCATGTCGAGAGGGGAAAAGTAGCTCGTTCCGAAGGGATTGAGCTTGGTCTTGAGTGTGTTAGGGGTCTCTCTGAGACTGATACCTATCGATATTTAGGCATGGCACAGTGTCTAAGCATTAATGAGGCGGAGATGAAACAATCTGTTAGCGAGTTATTTGACGGACGTCTGGAAAAGATACTTAAAAGTTCTTTGTCAGGTGTAAATAAGATACGTGCATATAATGGCTGGGTCATGCCCGTTCTCATGTACACTTTTGGTGTGCTCAGGTGGACTCAATTGGAGAATATAGATCGAAAGGTCCGCAAGACTATGACGCTTCATACAATGCATCATCCTCGGTCGTCGGTAATGAGGTTATATATACCGCGGAAGGGGGGAGGACGAGGTCTTCTGTGTGCCAAAACAATGCACGGCCGCGAGGTTTGCAGCCTCAGATCTTATTTCCTAAGTAAAACTGAAAGTGATGTGCATCGGGACGTTGTGGCTTGCGATAAGGGACTCACTCCACTATCTTTGGGTGTGGAGGACTAGCAGAACCCTGTTCAAACTAGTTTTTCAGACCGTGAGGCTGTATGGAGGGCTAAAGAGCTGCATGGAAGGTTTTATAAGGCACTTCATGAGCCATATGTTGACATGCAAGCGTCTGTGAATTGGCTGCGCTTTGGAGACCTTTTTGGAGAAACTGAAGGGTTTATCTGTGCGATACAGGATCAGGTTGTTAAGACGCGGAATTACCAGAAATATATAATGAAGATTGGAACTCTGGATGTTTGTAGAGCATGCTCCTGTCCCGGAGAAACCTTAAGACATATTGTCTCTGGCTGTTCCGCTCTTGCCAACACTGAGTATTTGCATAGGCATAACCAGGTAGCCAAGATTCTACACCAGGGCATGGCACTGAAGTGTGGACTCTTGGCTCAGAAAAAGCCCTACTATCAGTACAAGCCTGAGTCAGTTCTTGAGGGCAATGGCGTCTCACTTTATTGGGATCTGTCTGTCATCACAGATAGGACAATTATGGCCAATAAGCCTGATATTGTGCTGATAGACCGGGCTCAGTCTAGGGTGTTTTTGGTGGATGTCACCATACCATACGACGAGAATCTTGTAAAAGCCGAAACGGAGAAAAAGAGGAAGTATCTTGATCTAGCTCACGAGGTAACTGACGTGTGGGGGGTGGCATCCGCTGAAATCATCCCGATTGTAATTTCAGCTAATGGCTTGGTTCCAGTTAGCCTACAAAAACACCTGGAGAGTTTGGGTTTCAGTACCAAGGGGATGATGGCGCGTATGCAGAAGGCAGTCATTCTTGATACTGCGCGAATAGTACGCAGGTTTCTATCTTTGGGGCCCTAATCTCTGGCCGTTTGTGCTTATGCTGGAGGTGTACCATCCCTTGCCTAATGCTAGAGTTGGGCGGGTGGGTGAGGCGTTTGTTAATATAACAATAATAATAATAATAATAATTTTATTTGATCAAAAATTTACATTATATAATTTAATTTACGTTGACGCCTGCACTAGTCGTGAGACTGTATCGCAGACGTCAGCGCCCACCATTACAGAGAATACAAATAATTACAAAAATATTAGGTCCTTACATATGAAATTGGCGTTTTGTATGGGAGGAATAAAAAGTCGAATATTTTTTAATATAATATATTTAATTAATCAAAGTATGAACCATTATTTTCTATGCACTTTTGCCATCTCATAGGTAGTTCATTGATCCCTTTACTAAAAAAACCAGTCGGACGGGAATCAATAAAATCTTTGAAGGCGATTTGGACTGCCCCATAGGAGTTGAATTTTTTCCCTTGCAAGAAGTTATCCAAATTTCGAAAAAAATGGTAATCTGTTGGAGCAAGGTCCGGGGAGTACGGAGGATGTCTTAGACTTTCCAATTGAAGCTCTTCTAATTTAGTAGCCGTCTGTTGCGCAGTGTGTGGTCTAGCGTTGTCGTGAAGCAGCAGTGGCGTGGAGCGATTGACCAGCCTAGGTTGTTTAGGCGCTAGCTTTTCCATCATGGTTTGCAATTGCTGACAATAGACATCAGCCGTAATAGTCTGGCTAGATTTGAGAAAACTGTAATGAACAATACCGGCACTAGTCCACCAAACGCTTACAAGTAACTTTTTTGGGGTTAATTTTCGCTTGGGGCAGGATTTGGCTGGCTGGCCAGGATCCAACCATTGCGCTGAGCACTTCCGATTATCGTAAAGAACCCATTTTTCATCACAGGTAATGATTCGGTTTAAAATACCTTCATTATTGTGCCGGTTTAGTAATGTAACGCAGCAGTCGACGCGCGTTTGCCGGTTTGCTTCAGTCAATTCGTGAGGTACCCACCTTTCAAGCTTTTTAATCTTCCCAATTTGCTTCAAGTGAATTAAAACAGTTTTATCACTAACATTGCAGCCTGCAGCTAACTCGGACGTGGTTTGCGATGGATCCGCTTCCACAATAGCCTTCAACTCTTCATTATCAACTTGAGTCTCAGGCCGTCCACGGGGCTTGTTCTGCAGGTCGAAATTTCCAGAACGAAAACGTTGGAACCAAAAACGAACTGTGTTTTCTTTTGCAACACGACCGGCATACACATCATTCACCCTTCGAGTTGTTTCCGCAGCACTAGTGCCACGGCGGAACTCGTACTCGTAAATAATGCGATATTTTAAGTTTTCCATTTTGTAAAATGAGTGACGCAAACAGAAAAAAACAGAAGAAAAAAACAAATGAATGACGATCATCGAAGCACAAATACATGAGTCTATAGCTGTACAAATTTGAATTTCCAATTCCTTACCAAAGAGGAGAAATTTGTGATTAAAGTGGCCAGTACGAAAAACGCCAATTTCATATGTAAGGACCTAATATATAAAAATACACAGACGTGTTGTGTATAGGTGTGTTATGTGTAGAAAAGGGTGAGTAAAGAGTGTTGTGTGTGAGTGCAGATTATATATAAGCATTTAAAAGATTTTCAGTTTGTAAATAATCGAGCTGCAACAAGTAATCCTTGACTTTGATTTTAAGTTCATAAAGGGAAAGGGGATAGATATTGAGAATTACATTTAGTTTGTTGTAAAATCGAGCGCTTAAAATTTTGAAGTGTCTAGAGGCGACCGAGGTGCGGTGAAATTCAGTTTTACAGACAGTAAGCCCTAGACGTTTATTTAGAATGCCCAAATCCAATGATTGAGTGTCATGCCTAAAAATAATAGTTTGGAGCACAAAGAGCTGTCTCACCGTCATGATTTTAGTCACAAAAGACAAGATGTCAAGATGTTCACATTAGGGATGTAACGGAGGCAGTTTTATCGGAACCGAAGTCGGAGTCGGAGGCAATGTCAGTCACAGGTGACGGCAGAATAAAATAATTTTATTAAGGGACAAATAAAATTTTATTCAGTGAACCTTTTTAATTAGAAAGTGATAAATTTACAAATACACTGACAATAAAAATTGCGGTTTCTTATTAACATTTTCCCATTAACAGTGAACAAATTAAATCAAATTTGCTCCAGGTTTGTTTTTGTGTTAATTTTTATTTCGCTTAATTTAATGTAAATGTAAAATAAAAAAAACCTGAAGAGGCGTGTAAATAGCCCTCCATATGAGCGGGGAACGTAACTTGTTTGGCGGTTAAGAGAAATTAAAATAAGATCAAAACGAGTATTAAGGAAACTTATCACTCCATAAATCGCAGCTGATATACCAGAATATCTGAATCACTAACCTGTTGGTCTGCAGCTCGTCCAGTATATGCTACAGCACGGTAAGGTTCCAGGGGTCCGGTAGCGGCCACGGGCACAGAAAGTTTCCTTTCGCACAATTACACCTTTTTCTCTTTTTAATAACAACGTCATGTGGCGGTTTTATTATGATAATAAGGCGGTTTAAATATATTTTAAAATAACAGCGGAGATAACACGACGTCGCGGCGGTTGCATACAATTGTTATACAGTAATGACGTTTTTGTGACGTCAAAACAGAGCGGTGGTAGTATGAGCGACATCTATTGGTTTCACTACAGATTAAGGATGCAGATTATCCTTATATCATTCGTAAGTAACTTATGGAGTGATAGAAGGATTTTGGTATGAAGCGGAAGTATATTAAAACCGCTTCACTAAAACCGTTTAGTAATAAATTTAAATGTACTTTTAGTTTTAAATTTAATAATTTTAATCATATTTTTTTAATCTAAATTTTTAATTAGCACTGATTGTGTGATTAATTGATATTATGTTATAACAACATATAAAATGAAATCACATGAATTGACTACAACAGTGGTGGTGACCTCAGATTAAAAAGTTTCGGAACCGAAGTCGGAACCGGAGGTGTAATAACTATCAGAAGTTCCGACTTATCAGAGTCGGAGTCGAAGCTCCGTAACATCCCTGGTTCACATACAAAAGGAACTCTTTGAACAAGTACTGTTTAAATTACTGTTTACATTACATTTGGATTAAAAACTGATTACAGAAAGTTATATACAATATATATATTTTTTTATACAATTGTGTATCTGTCGTTGTAATATTAAAATAATTTATAAAGTAACAGGTTTAAAAGTGTTTTCAGACGATTGAGTTTTTTGCTCGTTTCATATTTTTGAAAGTGAGGTTGCATATGAAAGTGGTCATTCCGGCAAGTACACTTGTACCAATATGTCAGTCTCTTTGTAATGTTATTATAAAAAACCAAAACGTATAATAAAAATACTTACATCAATAGGCTGGGTGTTACTAAGATCACGAACTTTTCCCGAGGTCAGGGTTATTGTCGAATCTTCATTTGCCTTGGAGTCGAGTGAGTCGAGCACAGAAAATGTTTGTGTGTAAGAACTAGTTTCATCTTTACTTTTTTGACTAACAAATGTAGAATCAGATGTTTTTTCTTTTTGAGCTAACTTTTCAGAATAGTCTGGAAGGATATTATTTAAAATATAAATAAACTTAATTTAAATATTATACGTATTTAAGTGAGTTATTTAAATACTTGCCTTCTATATTTTTGACAGCCTCACTTTCGCTCTCGCCGACAGCTTTATTTTGTGCATTGTTAAGAAATTCATTTTCCATTTCCTTTCCGTTATGGTAATTGATATATTCCATATTCGAAACTGTATCTTTGACATTTTCACTCTCATCATCGGAATCTTCAAAAGCTTTTAATATTCTGCCTTTCTTATGAGACAACTGCTCAGTTTCTGATTCTGACGATTCAATATCACTTGATTCGTCGTTTGTTTCATTTTCATCTTCACCATTCTTCTCATTATCATCAATTGCCTCTTCATCATCATTTTCTCCATCATCATTATCATCGTCATTTAATTCTTGGTAATTCGCAGCATCTTCTTCCTCATTATCAGTCACTTCAGCTTCGTCATCTATAAGTGGATTACTTTTTCTGGGTTTTTCTTTTAATTCAGTAATTTCATCATCATCTTCTTCATCTTCAGAATATTCTTCTTCTTTTGCATCAGACAAAATTTCTAGTGTTTTAAAAGTATTTCCTTCCAATTTAGCTTCAATTTTCTCTATATCGTCTTCCACATCAGATACTTCACCTCTTAACTCTTTTAATTCCATTTGCTTTATTTTATCTTCTTCAATACGTTTGGTCCATTCAATAGCAGATTGCTCGGCTATTTTTTCTTCAAGCTCTTGTTTTAATTTCTGATGTTTGATACCAGGTTTTATCCTGATATTGACATTAATTTGTTTAAAAGTTACATTACACAATAATTATTGAATAGCTAAATCTTTATGCCAAGACAGGATAGTAATAAAGATATAGTTGCAGTAATTGAATATTGTTATACGTATATAGCTATCAATTGGCTTAGATTGGAAATATCTTTGCCAAAGAATTTTAAATTGTAGAATAAACATTTATAAATACCAATAATACAATAATAATAATAATATATCGGTCACGCTATATCTCTTTCGAGGTGAGCAGAGATATATTAGTGGTTATATCAACTTTGCGCTGCTATGTCGTACCTAACGGATTCAGTAGCGCAGCTGGATCGCCGTTCTCGTGGCACTTACATGACAACATGACATTTGTATTAGAGACCATGCCAGTTCCCTCGCGATGTTTTCTTTCACTGATGAACATGTATTGCCTAAATTCCTACTTAATCTCGAAAATTCCAGAAATACGTGCCGGGATTCAAAGTTACAACTATTCGCGTCACCGCGCGTGATTATCGGTCCCTTATTCACTAGGCCTGCACAGCCAAAAAATAAATCACAGATTTTAATCTAGAATTATTGCAAGAATGCAGTTACCTTTTTTTTTGTTCTATTTCTAAATCTTCGGGAGTTTTCAACTTAGCAAAATATATAAATTTTTCCTTCAGAAGCTCTACGCCTGATTTTTGTGGCATGTTGCAATCACTACCGTCTAAATCAATGACCATTCCAGGAGTGCCTTTTAGTTTAGGTTCCAATGACAAGGGCCAGGTTGCTTTACAAAAATTTTTAGAATTAGTAAGTTCATCTGAAATTATATTTTTTCTAAATTTAATATAATTTATTACATATCAATAGGTATGTACTTATCTATATCTCAATTTTAATCATACCTTTAAGTATATCAGCATTTTCAATCATCTTATCAATATTTTCAAAGTCAATATCATCATCGGAAAAATAGCAGTTTTCTTCAGTTATATCTTTGTTAATTTCTTTGGTATTTTTAAGGATTCCACTATCAATACAGCCTTTCTCTGAATCATCATAATGCAATGATATTAGCTGACTATCCTTCTCATTGTCAATATTGTCTAATCGTTTTCCACTATCAATACCGTCTTTGTCTGAATCATCATAATGTAATGATATTAGCGGACTATGCTTCTCAGTGTTAACATTGTCAAATTGTTTTTTTAACTTATTCTCATCATCATCGCTTATATTTTTTTCATTTAGTTCTAAATTATTAGCGTTTTCCCGATTTTTTACAGAAACGGAACTGGGCTTTGGTTCTTCTATTTCTTCTTGAGACATTACAGTGACATTTTCATTTTTTTCTTTATTAAAACTGTCTTGCAAATGTTTTTTATTAGTAACTTGTTCAAGTTCTATTACATTTTGTTCACTATATTCTTGACTGCAGCTTTCAATTGTCTTTTCTAGTTCTGTATTGGAAGCAATTACATTTTCTATTACTTGACATTCAGTCAGTGTTAGTACATTCTCACTATTTTCATTAACAACCAGTTCTTTAGCCTCTATAGTATGTATTTCAGAACTTTCTTCTTCCGTGTCACTTTTACATAATTCTATCATTTCTTTCTGCCGTTGTTCCAGAAGAAGACTGTAATATTTAAATGACCATGATAAAAAGTATATTTATTAATAAATAAACATTATATCATTATTTACATTTCCAGCTGTTAACTAATTCTAGTTTGATACGTACGCATATTCTTTTAATTGCTGTTCATTCATTTTAATAGGCAATACCTTGCCATCAGATGAAAGAGCTGGTTTTCTTCTATTCATAATATCTTTTAATGATAATGCTTTAGGTTTATGATAAGGTAGAGATACTTTCTTCTCCCTTAACAAACGATTAGATTCACTTTTAATTTTATGCAAGTTTTCCATTGCCTCCTTAGCAGAAATCTGTAAATATTATTCTATAAATACTAAAATTCAGCTGACAACTTTCATAAAAATGATTTAATAGAGCAATGTAATTTTAATAGTCCAGTGCATAGACGGGGAAAATGATAATAATTACAGTTAGTAATAGTTAATCATGCTTACAGAGTAAAAAAATAATATTCAGTGATTAAGGATTAATGTTTGCTTTCATGATTACAATTATGATTACTGTTTTGATTGATACAGGAGGTTTATCGTCGGCAGCAAAGCGGCATTCACATATATAGTTTTTTTAATAAATCAAAGGCGTCCAGACGCTCTACATAAATCACATATGGTGGAAGGTGAAGATTAATCCGACGAAGAATGATCCGCGTCCGCCCAACAAATGCCTCACTTTTCTATTAATATATATATTTGTATATACAAGTACTTTTTATAATCTCAATCTTATTTCTGAACTAATTTGAATCCTCTGCTATCGATTTTAAGTATATTCAAGAGATTTCTGTATTTTATGATGAAATTGTTGTAAAGGAATGTACAAATTCAGTATCATAAATAGAATGATCTCGATAGCCTCTGTTCTTATTGCGATAATAACTTAATTTTGACTAATGCTATGAAATGTAATGTTATCTCTTTTATGAGAAAGAGTAACCCTATTATTAATAATCATCACCTTAATAACAATATACTTAATCGAGTAACCAAGATGCGGGACCTTGGTGTGAACCTCGACAGTAAACTATCTTTGAATTACCATATTAGCTGTAACTGCAAAAGTGTACAGAACGCTTTGCTTTATTTTTAGGATGAGTACAGATTTTAGAACCCTTACACTTCTGTCCTTCTTTACAATGCTTTGGTTCGCTCCTTACTTGAATATACTTCTAGTGTTTGGAACCCCTAATATAAAAAATATATCACACTTCTCGAGGGTATACAAAATAAAATTAAAATATAGGTATGAGCTACACAATCTTCCTTATCACTCGATTCCTACTTTAAATAATCATAGAATTGAGAGAGATCAATTTTTTTAATTTAAAATTATGAATGGTCCCATAGACTAGTTTTATTTGTTAAGCCAAATAGGTTTCAGGTGTCCGCCCTGCAATGCAAGAGACTTTTCGCTGTTTAAAGTACCATTTATGAGGGCAATTTATGTTAAAAATACTTTTATTTTTCACACCTGCAATATGTATAATTGTGCATTTGTGTGATGTCGACCTGTCATCCTGTGCATTTGACTCCATTAGACCAATAATGAAAAGAAAAATGTTAGTATGAATTTAATTTTTACTTTGGTGTATTTATTTATATAGATATATAATTAGTTAGTTTTCTTTTATTGTTTTGTGGCCCTTAGCTTGATTTTTGTTTTGTGGAAGCTTTACTGGCTTATGTATCTTTTTACGTACTTTTTATTGTTCATATCATTGCCGTATGTTTCTTTGAAAATGTGACAAATAAAAAAAAATATGAATCAATAATAATAATTTATAATTTAAGTTTATTATATTTACCTTCATAGGCTTTGGTGGTATTAGTATGGACTTTTGTGGTTTGTTTTGTTTTGATTTCTGTTTCTGTTGCACAGTTAAATTATCTTCGTCATCAGAAGTATCTGGATCACAAATTGATGTTTTAAATGAAATTTTTTCTTTGATAATCTGAAAATATAATTTTTGAAAGCAAGCAAAAAGCAATATATTATTTTCCATTATATGAAACCAAAATCTAATATATTCTATTATTTTTACAATTAAGTATTAATATATTTTTATCAGTTTATTAGGTTTTTTTTCTATTTTTTAATTTTTTTCAGTTTAAAATAGTAATGGACTTCTCTGGGATAAATTCAATATGTTTCAAATTGTAGGTTTATTCTAAAGTAACACTGTATCAAGCCAAATTTTGCTCCTGTAATTTAGCTAACATAGAATATTGCATATTCACATAATTCCTTAAACAAAGTATCCAATTGTAAACATATTACAAAATAAAAGTGAAATCTCAAATTATAGACATGCTCCACTGATGTTTCAGATGAGATATTTGCTATAAGATAATAAATATCTTATTAGTTTGATATTTTTGTTATAATTACATTGTTCAGGAAGTTCATGACACTTTCATCGCCCAATGTGAATCAGCAAATTTTTGAGCAGGGCAAAATCTGACAGCCAGAGCTCCTAAATGTAAACTAGGAAATAAGAAACTAATAGCAATAAAGTAATTCAGGTATATTACAGATTCTTGAATTATTGAGTTCCGGAATGAATCAAGAGTTAATCTTTTCAGCTTGAGGACTTCCAGTGATCTCATATTAGTAATCCTAGATCCATTTTGTCAATAACCATACTTTTTAACTATCAACATCAATGATCTATTTCTTTTTAAAGAAGATGCAAACACCAAGAAGTAAACAAAAATAAAAAGAAGATGTAATTTATTATCCAACCAACCTCAAAACTCTTTAGAATATTTTATTTTATATGTATATTTTTAGTATTTTTATGGTTTGTATCCTATATTTATATTTCAGAGATTATTTCATTCAATTCCTAGTAAAAATATATCTGAAAATCCAATTCACTTGAATGAGGGACACACATATTTATGTGACTGGACTCCACAGAACCATATCTTTCACCCACATATGAGTTTTGCAGTAAAAACATGTTAAAATATAAATGTAGCCTAAAGGCCAGGTCAACACAGTTAGTTTAAGCTAAAAATTGAAGACTTGCCTTTTTAATATTAGCTATTGAAGAAATGTCATGATCAGAATCATCTTCTCTCTCTTCCTTTTCATTCTTGTCACTTTCATGCTGCGAATTATCATTTGTTTCATTCTTAGATCTTCTTGACAACAAGTTTTTAAATTTGTCCCTCATTTTTCTTCTCTTATTTTTCATCCTCAATTGTTGGCTTCCATATTTAGAAATTTTATCCTCACTGTCATTTGAACCAGAATCCATTTCACTAAATTTTTTATCTGCAATATGTTTACGGTTTTCATTGGTCCGACTTTCACTATCTGAATCTGTAATAATATATTTGATAGGTGTACATAAAGATGTACATAAAACACTTAATATGAGAGGTACTAAAAACCTTTTTATTTTGACCCAAATTAATTTGCTATTATAACCATATAAATGACAAATTTTAAATAATAACATCAAAATAACTATATTATTAATAATTTAAGTTTTGTTTATCCTTTATTAATTTATCATTTGAAATTGAGGACAGTAGATTTTAAATTAAGGTTATAGTTAATTCTATTGATGTTAAAGTCCAGCAAAAATAACTGAAGTCTTAATCTTTACCTAGTGCTGAGAAAAATAAAACACGAATGAAAAAAGAAAAATGGGAAATTGTAGTATTATACAAATGTAAAATGCAGTCAACCTGAATTAAACTTTTTCTGTACAGCATTATCTTTATTGTCACCATCATCTTCAGAAAACCTTTGTAATCGTTTTTTAGTACGAATTACAACAGTGTCATCATCACTAGAGCACGAAGAGCTTTTTATTTGGCTATTGTCTGATTTAAAATGCTCATAACCATTATTTAGTTCTGTATTTTGTATCTCTGTTAATATATTTTCTGAAAGCTCATCCATCGTGATTAATGTTTAAATATTCGAATGCACTGTAATTAGTTCATTAAAATAATACAGCTTTGTAAAGCTCATCAAGTATCAATCAAACTATTCATATTAAAAAATTACTAAATCCTATTTTAAGTATATTTTATTAACATCAATAAAATACGCGCGAAATTACACGCAGAAATCAAAACATTTTTGTACGTTACTGTCAAAGTTGTCACAAATAGAGACGAGAAAAAACTTGGAATCGATGGTGATTTTAAGTGTGTTCAGGGTGCTAGATATGTGTGCTAATGGCGAAGATAACACCGCTTATGGAGTCTCATGACATCATTAAACTTGCCAATATTGCCAAACGTAAAATGGTTCATGAAGCTGTAACAATATTGAAAATAATATTTTTAACCCACTTCTGATGATAGAAATATGATGGCGATTCATAAATTTGACAGACTTTAGGCGTCATTAGTATAAGAACAGATTGCTTTTCGTTCATTTTCACATTTATTTTTCAATTTTTGTAAAAAAATTGTTTTATGAATTAATTTATCCTGATAACAGGCTAATAAGCAACAAAATTTACAATTCAAATAAAATGAAATAACTGACATTAAATATCAAACTCTTTATAGAGCGTAAATTTTTAGCAATTTCACTATATTAAACTGTAGCTCCGAGGACAGCTTGTAGATGATTTTTAGTGACAATGTTAAAAGTAGTTTTTTAACAGTACCATGAACGAACTCTTAATATAAATGTAAATCACGTGGACTGAGACCAAGGTTACGTTATAATGAAACTACCGTTTCGAAAGAGATAAAACTAACAGCAGACACGCGGTCGAACGACCCGTTATTATTTGTCCCATTTTTAGTCACAAAACAATACTGCTGCTTACTAAACTAATGGTGTATCTGCTCCACATGTTTCTTGTACAAGTGAGTATAGAAAATACTAGTATTGTACAACCATTTTTTTTTTAGTTTTACCGACCTACCTAAAAATTAGCCACTTCAATAAATAAATCAAGATTATATATATTTAATACTATTTTAATTTTTTTTTTTTTTAATTTATAGACCACCCATAGCAGATAGATCTGGCATGTTAGCTTCTTTGGTCTTCGCAATGTCACAGATAACAGCTTCAGCAGTAGTAAGCAAAGAGGCAACTCCACTTGCATCTGTCAACGCTCGTCTAACAACTTTGGTTGGATCTATAATACCCTTTTCGAACATATCTACATATTCATTATTCAAAGCATCATATCCAAAATTTGCGTCCATACTTTCTATTTTTGATACAACAACAGAACCATCGAGCCCCGCATTACTGGCAATGGTTGTACAAGGTGTACGCAAAGCTTTCTTCACGATATTAATCCCGATTTCTTGGTCCAAGTTAATTGATATTAATTTATCTAGAGCGGGTATACATCGAATAAGAGCAGTGCCACCTCCAGGTACAATTCCCTCTGAAATGGCAGCCCGAGTAGCATTCAGTGCATCGTTCACGCGATCTTTTTTTTCATTAACTTCTACTTCACTACATCCTCCAATAAGCAACACAGCAACACCAGACTGTAATCTAGCTAAACGTTCGAAAAGTCTTTCCTTGTCATAATTATTACTTGCCGTTTCCAATTCTTCTTTAATATGCTCAATACGTTGTTCAATTTCGTCTTTGTGACCTTTTCCTTTTAGAAACAAAGTTGAATCTTTAGTTATAACTACTTCCTCTACTTTACCTAGATTTTGTAATTGGCAATCTTCTAATCTCATCAAATTAGTATCATCACCAAACACCACTCCTCCTGTTGCTATAGCCATATCTGTTAACGAATTCTTCCTGTGCTCACCAAAGCCTGGAGCTTTAACTGCAGCTACTTGTAAACCAATTTTCAATTTATTTACAACTAATATCGACAAAGGCTCTCCGTCTATATCATCAGCTACAATTATCAAAGGTTTCTTTTGTAAATTTGCTATTTCCAAAGCGGGAATCAATTGCTGAGCATTCAATATTTTCTTTTCTGTATAAAGAACTAAAGCGTCGTGATATTCTATTCTAGGGCCTTTGGATGAATTTATAAAGTATGGTGAAATATAGCCTCTATCAAATTTCATACCCTCTATAACTTCGAGATCGTCTTCTAATGTTTTACCGTCTTTTACAGTTATAACACCATTCTTGCCAACTCGGTGTATAGCGGAAGAAATTAATTTGCCTATAGATTTATCACCATTGGCAGATATCGTAGCCACTTGTTCAATTTCTTCTGAGGAACTTACAGGCTTAGATATTTTTTCAAGTGTCTGTATTACAGTTTCCACTGCTAACATTACTCCTTTTCTTATTTCGATCGGATTTGCTCCACGTGAAATTTTTTCAAAACCTTCCTTTGCTATAGCCCTTGCTAAAATAGTTGCTGTTGTAGTTCCATCTCCTGCTTCTTCATTCGTTTTATTTGCTACGTTTTGCACAAGCCTTGCACCAATATTTTGGAACTTATCTTTTAATTCGATACCTTTGGCTACAGTAACTCCATCCTTTGTTATTTTAGGCGCACCCAATGATTGTTCCAGTATTACATTGCGTCCTTTTGGACCCAATGTTACAGCAACGGCATCAGCTAAAATATCAACTCCCTGTAACATTACGGAACGCACATCCGGTCCGAATCTTATTTCTTTGGCACAATAAGAATTCGAAAAGTGGAATCGTGCCCTTTGGAGGCATATAATGCTATTAATTAATTTGGACTTTATACGAATCATATTGTGTTTTTATTTTGAAATTCTTTGGTCTGTCAATACAAAATATTCAGATTTAAATTCAGAACAGAACAATGAGGTCCATGATTCATATAAAGAAGTAATTTTGTGATTAAATTTTCCAAGCTTTTTACATAGAATTGCTTATGACAATAAATCAAGAGGCGTGTTATTATTTTCTAAAAAAATATACATTTTTTTTATTCGCTTATAGAATATATTTTGTTGTAGTTTTTAAATACTCTAAGTTAATCATTCCGTGCTATGGCAGCCCTCAACAGTACGTTATTTTTTGAATATTTGCTTATACTGTTTGTTTCATTTTCACGAGTTTAAAATTATTAAAAATAATTACAATTAGTTTTTCTGATTGTTGTACATTTTTATCGAGACCTAGTTTTTCTCCTTGTTGTTAATTCTGGTGCTATTTTTATCCGATTAATAATGTCTTTAACGGAATTAGAAAAATTAATCATTTTAAAGTTAAATATTGGTGATGAATTAACATCAATATCATGTGGTCACGTTGTTGCTGAATTAATAAAATTTATTGCATATCAAAGACTGCAAATCCCCTACACATATCAGTGGTTAAAACAAGTGATTAGGACGAGAGAAGCTTATCATGAACATGAGAACGAAAGTTTTAGGTCCGAAATACATTATCGCACTGCATCCACGGCATTGGAAAATTTAGATTTAATTTTGAAGGTTAGTTGGTGCAATGAAAAATAATATTTCCTCATATTTTCTAACATATTAAAAAACCTTAACTATTGTTTACATATCTCGGACATATCACATAACTACATTATTCAATCTGGTTTCAGAGCCTTTTGTTGGAAATTAATCGCTCAACAATCCCTGATGAAGTTTGTGTTGCTTTGGGATCTACTCCAGTTACTATTAAGGAGATTTATAGATTCCTCTTGCCTACTGTGTGCCATAAGTCTAACTGCCATTCTGCTATTATAGCTAATGATCAGAAGATACAACGGAATGTATTTAAGTAAGTAAAGACTTAGTTTAACCTCCTGCAGCCCAATTTAAAAGTAGGTACAAAGAAAGAAAGCCCAATGTCCTAGAATATTCTACATTCTTCATTTGTTCTGTCTAGAACATTTCTGTATCAGAACATAACTAATATAGTCCCTAACGCCCAGACCAAAGCCTTTTCGTATTTCTGTAATTATTATAAATTAAGATTTAATATTTTGTTCTTTATTTAGTATGTTGGGTCATAAAACTGATAAGTATGTACAATGGTGGAGTGTAATTCAATTCAAACATTTTACAGGACCATAAATATTATGTTCTAGTATTAGTATGGTGGGTCTTGGTCCTTAAGTGGCTGTGATTTTGCTGGGCGTTTTGTACTATACGATTTTCTCTTAGAACTATCACATTGAACCTCAGGAGGTCAAAGAACTAATAAATAAAAGATACTAAAATAATGACATGTGTAATGTAAACTTAGAGGGTAAACTACATTAAGAGGCTCCAAAAAACATTTTATTGCATTTAATCATTTGCATGATTATACAAAAACACCCTGTTGACATTTCAAAGTGAAATTTGCATTCATTTAGATTTTACCACCCAATTATCATGAAAAATTAAAATTCCAGAGTGGCATACACACTAAAGAGAATGAACACATATAAAGGGAAATAATGATGGGCAACCTGACATGCAGGCAATTTTTTTAAAATATCATGATTAGGCCCGGTGCCTAATTGATAATGAAGTTTACCTCAATTAGAAAATTTGCAAAATATTTAATAGTTTTCTATTAATCAATTTATTTATCAAACACTAGATGAAATTGTTAAGAATGTTTCTCATTTTTCAGAACTCTGGTGACATCAGAAAAATTAAGTCAAGTTTTCTACAACACTTTATCTCCAACAAACATGTATGTTTTTATAAAGAAAAAATGTGAATACAATCAAGATCCTATACTTAGCACAAACAGCTTTCAAGTAAGCGATGGATGTAGGCTACCCAGAAATGTGAAGGTCATTGTCTTAGACTTTAGAAATCAAAATTTAGAAAATGTATCTTGTTGCAATGACTTTCTTGTATTTGGTGATGTAAATACAAACTTAATTTCAGATATAGAGTCCGATGAAACACTTACTCAATTCGTTGAAATAGAGTCATCCGATAGAGTGAAATGGTATCAGTCTTGTTATGTTATGAAAGGGTTTAAGGATTGTATTGTAAATGGAAGTTCTGTAACTAATCAATGGTTAAATTCATGATGTAGGTCGCTAATGTTTTATAGATCAATTTAAATCAAATTTTGGCAATTATAGGAAAATTATTTTATTATCATTAGTATAATATATATTTCATTTGAGTTATTCTAAGCAGATGTCATCATATATATGAAGTATGAATATTTTATTGACAAATCTTGAAACAATCCAATGCAACATTTCTAAAGCTGTTTTGGGATCAGCCTTTGTATTTTCAGTACTTTTTTTCTTGTTCTCCAAGATAACAGAGTACTTTGCAATACTTCTAGTGTTGCAATATATAGGTTTCTATAGTTGACAGTGGCCACTTTCCATCAGGCTAACTATCAGCTTGTTTTCCAATTTTCTGTGTAATATACATATTCATAGGGAATATATTAGTGTAATATATTCCAGAGAGGTGCCAAATGTTGAATATTCTGGTTAAGGTAAAGTAATAGGTAATTCAGTTTTGGATCTTATTATGTACTCTATAAAGATTTTATAGGTTTACAAGTCAGTCTAGTAGTCATTTAATAATAATTCTATAAGATTAAATGGTGGTTTCACAGATTGCATATATTTTTTAAAGTGATTAAGAGTTGGAGGATATCCATAACTTGATAATAGTTTTGATTTGCTATGAATTCTATATAAGTACAAATGTTTCTAAATCAATATATTAAGACTTATAATAAGGAATAAGGAAAGGCAGGTCAGGTTTAAGATTATATAAATATTAAACAAAAGCATATATCTTCTAAAGGGAACTTCTTTATTCAACTTTTAAAAACTATACTGAAAAACTGACAACACTCACAATCAGTCAAACTTTGTTTCAGCTGTTTTGTTTTAATAATTAATAGTTGTGACATGTCTGTGCCATATTGTTATTTTAGAATAATTTTTTGACTATACATTCAATGTTATGAATTGAAAATAAATACATATTATTTGTAGAGTTAAATGTTTTATTTGAGTACCTAATATTAATCATGGATGTCAATAGACACCTTGCAGTTATATGTGAGCATCCAATTAATATTGTAATAAGATAAATAAATTATTGTGAACATCCTACTGCCTTGATAGGTATTTCAGTTCAAATAGGAAACCAATATTACAATCCTGTCACAATAAGTAATTATTTATCATCTTCAGTTGAACTGTATTAAACAGATATTTTTTTAATATTACATCCGAATTTTATTAAAAACTTCATTATTATACGTGTATTTAAAATCATTGATATATTTATTTATTTATTTTTTACAGGGTTGCCAGTGGCCCGGTACAATAACTCATTTACACAATACATATACACAGTTACAATAAAAAATTGTACAGTTCCTATTAAGGCATCCACAACATACGTCAGAGTGGCCTGTTCATTTATACTATATTATATTATAGCATACTATATCATATTACATTAAACTATATTATATCATACTATATCATTTTACATTATACTATATCATACTATATTATATCATATCAATGGTAATTGATGTCAAGATTATTCGTTTGTGCATCTCTCAACAACTCGAAGACCTTTCTCCTGAATCCCGGCATGGAGTCCGCAAACAAATCAACCGAATCTCCAAGAAGATTGTAGGCCCGAGACAATTTACATAAAGCACTGTTGACTCCGAGGTTTGTACGCTTAAAAAGTATATATGATTTTTTTTATGTTAAAGGCTATTTTGTTTTTAAGACTATAAGCATAGATGGGCAAAATGTAATCAGATTAATGAAAAACGATTAAGATTACATTTGATCTTTATATATACTACACGTAAATATTGTAATATTAATATTTTTTATATTCCATTATAAATATAGCTCAAGGTTTCAAATGATTATCATTTCGGATTTCCTTCTACAAGACACTAACTAGCTCATAAAATAGCGTGAATGAAGGCAAAAGTTTAAATATGCTCCTTAAGTGTGATTTAATGGGATGTGGTGATTTATTTTAAGTAGTTCATTGTTGGGACATGATAGGGTAGCGTAGGAGTTGTTGGTTAAGGCGTGAATTATATCTTTTGTACAATAATAGATCCTCTACTATTTATAGGTAAGATTTGTTGATGTCATAATCGTAAATGTCGAATTTCTGACTGCCCTTCACCAAAAATACTTCTTTCACTGTTCACTACACACACACTTCGCAAAGGTTTGTCTATACTTCTGCTGGTACAGTTTCTCCAATTATCACAGTTTCTTACCGCCTGATTATATTCCACTATTAAATTATTTCTACCGCCGTTAGGGCCCACGACAAATTCACATCGAATGAACTTATCTATCATATCTTTTAAACAACATTCTAGTAACTCGTAATATTCCAGCCAATAATCTAGTGGTAATTGTACAAGCTTAATTCCTAATGCCTCTGTGAGTAGACCTGTTACAAATAAATCGTCTATCCAAAACTTTGAATGATAGATGGCTTCTTCTGTTAGTATTCCTGCCACTTTTGGAGTAGTGATGTAATACCAACCGGATAAATAAGGGGGATAGTAAGTTCTCTGATATTCTTCAAATGTGACGTACCATTTATTTTCCCTGTTTCTTCTAGGTTTCGTGTTATTAAGCATGTAGCCAATTAAAAATGTTTTTGAACTGTCTAAATTTTTAACAAAGTTGTGTGTTTTCTCTAAATTGAATACAATATCGTCATCAGTTTTTAAAACAAATGAGGCTTTATTGCAGGTAGTTGATGCCCACTGCAAACCCATTAAATGTTTATATGTTAAATTTTTGTAATTTTCCGTGAAGGAACCTTGTAGTATATCACCAAATGTGTCGCTTTCGTCTTGAACGGCTTCTTGCGTAATGTACCTCAAATGGAATTAAAATTATGATTTTATATATGGATTCAATAAATAAAGAACTGAATTGGTGATTACAATGGTATTGTTGTTGTTCAATGACTACTGATTTAGATCTACAAGAAATTCTAAAGAAATACAAAATTACAGATTCTGATACCATAAAAAAGAAATTTTGACTAGATGAAAGTAAATTGGTGCAAAGCATTTTCCTTACCAATGACATCACATAGCCGCAATTTATAAATAATTAGTTTCAATATTTAAAAGTACATACTTTTCGTTTTCTGGGATTTGAGCTAGTAAAAATACTCTGTCAGCATTTAATGACTTTAAAAGTTCAATCGGCATCGCCCGTCTGTGAGCACTTCTCAGTTCTACATGTCCGACGTATGATGTCACTATTATCAACAAGAGAGGATACTCTGAAAAGTACGAGAAATATTAAATTTAGAACTGATAATGAAACATTTTACAATAAATGTAATGCATATTCCTAACTCAAATTCGAGTAGCGAAATAAATTAAGTATAAAGTGTATTTAAATGAAGTAAACTTAGTAAAAAAGTAAAGTAACTATTATGCAGCTTATATTGAAATATGTAAGGAGTCTGATTTCAAAATCCGCTAAAACATTTTTTTTTCCAAATTTTTTTCAAATCCCATAAAAAAAAACTTATAATTAATCTTGGACTTAACAAACGCATTCTTATAAGGTATTTAAATTATTATTCTAGCGTGGAAAAACAAAAAAGAACAAATTCATATATAATATATGCTTTGATAAAAACATTCAAATAAAATAATTTCGTTATAGAGGGATTTGCAACTTATCTACAGTTTTACAGGGTTTTCATACTCACGCGCTATCTATTGTGAAATATTTGTACTAATATAAAGCAGACGCGTTTGCGAAATCTCAACATGGTTTGGAAAATGCATATGGGTCAAATATACACTAATTATTTGTTTAATATTTAAAGTTATATAGATACGTTTTTAGCACATCAAAGGTACAAAAATAATACATTGCTTTAATGAGTTTCACATCGTCAACAAGTGTATTAAAAAATAATAAATATAGGGAAGCACTTACTTTCACTACAAGTTCTATTAGATGGTTCAATGAAATAATTTTTAAAATAACTATTTCTATTGTTTGAAATCATTAAAATTGCATTGTTTATGTCTTTGTTAGACATCCAATAAATCCAGGCTACTAGACTTACTGCAAATATTGCTGGTAATAAGTATTTCCGTCGCATTTTATTGATTATTTTTTACATTTTGTCAAATAAAATGTACCGAAATGTGAAAATAAATGAACCTATGTATTGTTTACTATGACTTCAACAGGTAATATTGTCTTTGCATGGCCAGTCACAGACGTGAAGCGTGAAGTAAGTGCGCATGATTCATTCATAAAATAGATACGTTCTCAAATTATTGCAAGACTAAAAAAGACTACGACAATAGTATAATTCTTGATTAGACGTAAAGCGTATTTTTAAGGTAAGTTTATCAAATAAAAGTTTAAAAAACGTATTTCTTAGTTAAATAGAATTACGCTTAAATGCAATCTTTGCTCAAGTTTTATTTTAGGTTTTATTATCATGTAAATAATCTTTAATATATATATATTTTAAGTTAACTTTTACGGTTCTGGTTAAAGGCCTTTTTGAACCGGTTAATATGTTTAATATTCAGTATTCTCTGGTTGATGTCAAAATCAATGAACCGAGCGACGTATACTCTAACTCATTCCATCAGAAAATAACCAATTCCCCGTAGCACTTTGTCATCCAAGCATCTTGTGGTTTTCCAGATCCACAACATCAGTCTATAAAACAAGAAAAGCACAACTACAATAAACATAAGACAGAAACAGAGGACACAACCGCTCTCGAACCAAGCTTGTAACAAACCTATCTTTAATATATATAAACACGTGTTTCTCAACCTAGAGCCTGCGATCCAATCTCACGAGTTAAGGAATAAAACAAAAAACTTAAAATAAGAAAGCGCAGTGATGGTAATGCACTGAATACCTAATTAACAGCGCATAGTTATAGAAATATTGTAATAACTTCCAACGTTTTGGAAATTTATTTATATGTAGTAATGTTCACAACTTAGCTTTTTTTAGTTAAGATATGGAACGACATGTTAAGTGATTGTAGGTGACTAACCCTTTACACGCAAAGGTATTGTATCAGATTTATATCTAATGCAATACCTTATAAAATAAAAAAAAAACCTTTGTGAGTACAGCAAATAATTTTTTTTAGGGATCATGGTAGGATATCTTCTGAGGTTTCACAGATCATATCAAAGGGGCACATTAATTTGCTTTCGATGAGTTTTATCCAGTGACTCCTGAGATAAAATCGTGGACTACCAGGAGTCCATTAAACTCAGGTAAGGAGACACTTATTGAATTCTGCAAAGTAAAAAAGCGGAAAGTCGAAGTCAATTCAATAGTTTTTGCGAGGCGCTTGATCTAACAGATAAAAACGATATACATAATAGGCCTTTCATCTGTTAATTCTGTGAAAACATAAATACCGCATATAAATTGATTATATCTAGAATTGTATTATCTAGTACCTAGGTATGTAGCTTAACAATGCGACAAGGACGATGAGCGTTTGCTTATTCTGTGTGATGCGACGCCGAATAAACTAGTTGTCATTTTTATCATTAATAATGAGGCGTTATCAAGACCGCCTACAGGCGCAGGATTGCAAGAAGCTCAGTCAAGACATTGCTGATAGAGCAGGCACTGTGTCGCGTGCGCAGTTTAACGCGCGAATAAAATAAATCGGTAGATATAATTTAAAATTCAAACTATGGATACCGACACATCATCGGACGCTAATGTTTTAACAGCGAAAATTGTAACAATGGTATGCCTTTTCGGCATTTCCATGATAGTCGGTTGTATTCCATTATTGATATCTCTAAAATTCGACTGGTTTACGAAATCGAAAGACCCCAATTTACGATCCTCAAATCAGCTTGTGATGGGTTTGCTGGCTTTCGGAGGCGGAGTGCTCTTTGCGACGACATTTATGCATCTGCTACCGGAGGTTGATGAAAATATCGAGTTATTGCAAGGTGACGATTTACACTTATCATATACCTTATAACATTTGTATAAAAATACATCATACTTGAAATGTAGGACACTGAAAAATGTTATTGCCGAACTGAATACTAATTTATAATGAACAGCGAAAAACATGTAGTTAATACGACAGGGTGTATGTACATTTCAAGTTTGTTTATGTATCTTGATATAGGAATACATTACAAGTAAACGCGCATAAAATAAACTGGTAAAATCACTTTATAGTTGTTATAAATGATCTCTTGATAATGGTAATAAGGATAGTATGTGATTAGAAACATGTTTTGCAACATTGACGGACATGGGTTACGATAAATTAATAGCAAAAATATTAGAAATAATAAATAAAACTATTTTATTTCATAACATTAATAAAAAAGTGGAGCATTGGTACTACCTATATAAACTGATAGAAAAAGGGGCCATAAACGATTTCATTTTAAAATTCCATCAGGTGTAACTTATAAATCAACAAAACAGAAGATATTACATAGCATAACATTTTAATAAACATAAACTTATTGTTATATTAAAAACAATGTCGTGAATGACTAACGTTTTATCAAATATCAGATTAGGGCGACATAGGCTAGACTAAAAATCAAAGTCTTTTTGCCTATCAGCGAAAAATAATGTAGGGCTACCTTTTTGTTTGGTTTGTATAATATTTAGTACAGATGTATCGAATGGCTCTTCTCCTTTACATGATACAATGCGACAATTGCCAAAAAACAAGATCGTTCAAGTCAAGATTGACTGCCAATAGATATTGGCAGTCATGTTCGATATGCTGGTTTACTTACACCGTGGGAAAAAGCCTCTAAGTCTGAGATTTATAGACGCCACTTTGTTTTTGCTAATACTTTGCTCAGAAAATAGATTCGTCTAAATATCATAGAGCCAACTCCAAGTAGCGTTTGTAAATCTCAGCCTAGGTTAATTGGAAACTCAGGAGGGAAGCCTATTCCTGGTACTTCCCTCCATAACGGATTGACGCCTGGACGTCGCACTTGAGGGAGTGCGTCGCCCAAGATTCTCAAGGCGAGAGCAGTGCGCTATGTGTTCCCGCGCACCGCTTCAAGACAACGAAGGTGATCAAACTTTGTACAGTGGCCTTCCATTAGGCCAGACGTCGCTGGATGCTCAGGAAGCTGCCACAACCCTGCCCTTTGGCCCGGGCAGACGGGAGAAGGAACACCCCGGGTTTTTAGTAGGCCCATAACGGGTTTCCCCCTGGTTACAAAAAAAAGGTTAATTGGAAACTGGGTGTGGAAGAACTGATAAATATGTGGACACCTATATTTCTCCTGTCCAATATGAATAAGACTCAGTTGGGCGTAAACGGCTTGTCACCTCAACGTTGTTGTATTTATATACACATCGAAGATATATTTTTTTCCCTTTTTTTATTTTTGCTGAGGCTATAGTATGAGTATTTGCAATAAGGTGTTAGTAACGTAAACCGCCTTATTCTGAAGGATTCTGAGATTGGGTCTATATTCCGAGGTATTTAGTAAAATGCTAATTACATGTGATTTAACTACCGGAATATTTTATGATAATTCATGAAGTGTATTACGGTTTAAAAAAATAGGAAATGCATGTGATTTGCGTTTAACAGAATATGGTGGCGATTTTAAAACTCGTCTGAATAAGGCAGTTTATTATAAGTTACCGTAAATGTGCAAGCTATGGCCTCTGGTCCCCTTTGGAGTTTTTTTAAACTTTATTATATGTATACAGCAGTTAAAATGTGTGAAGTGAATGTTTCACAACCAATCCGGCAATGACACGAATAAAAATTATATAAAATTTGACGGTTTGTACCGTAAACTAATTCGAGAAGTAAAACTATAAAAAACTCATACTTACCTCTTATATGGATTGTGAACTATAAACATTATGCGCGATAACTTTCTCCGTTGTTCCGTGCATTCTTAACATTATATGTATTTAATAGAAATGCAATATATATAAAAATGTCGCTTTATACCTAATAGTCATATCTTCTATGTATACCTTAACGGATATCAATAGGAGCTAGTAGGTAGGGTAATAAATATGGTAATTTTACTATATGTACATAAAATACTAGAAACAGCCAGCGTAGCACTATTTATTATAACAAGTTTATTATAGTCTTTAATTTCAGTTACAGACATTCAGTTTGAAATATAAAAGTAAAATTTAAATAATAGGTACAATTATAAAATAAAATAGTACTATGACCGGTGGTCGTGGGTGTGGTTATAGTAAGATACGAATTTGGCGTTTTACAGTTTATTTGCACTTTAAGGCACACCGAACTGCGACGTACACGCACGTACTCCCGCCTTGGGTCTCGGTAGTCGACTAACTTCTAAGCGTCCCGTGCGAGCGCGCATCCTCTTACCCCGACCGTCTCGTAACACCCTAACGACCCTTAGGGCGACAACTCCGTATCGGGTTACGTCTACATGCTATAGTACGCCTACAGGTCTAATTGTAGTTGAGTTTTACCAAAATATCAAATTTTTTCACAATTTTGAAGTTGCTATCGAGATTAATATATTCAATGTTAACAAGTATTAGTATGTGTGAATTAAATTATATGATATATCTATGTTTACATTTCGTTTACCATCTTTATGTCACGGATGTTTGTAACAGGCGTCGTAATAAAAAACAAGCAAATAGAGCTTCCATTGGCTGTATTTTACAATGTTAAGTATCTAATCACCTATATAAATAAACGGCTACAACAAAATAACTTTGTTATAAATACTTGGTGATTATTATTATTAACTATTGTTCATTTAGATACCTACTGCTATTATTACGGTTAATATCACAAATTCAGCTGTAAAAATGAAATTTTGGTCATTTGAATTATTTCGTATCGTACTAAAACTTTATCCATGTAGATTTAAGACATTACCATATTTGAATCTAAGAGCCTATGTACACGATGCGTTGCGGCGACAGTGCAGCGCCGCTACGTAAAGGTTTATCGCATTGGCAGACATATGATGCTTTTTTTTCGAATGTCAACGCGTTGACGACCGGAAAGGCTTTCACAACTAAACCGGGCGAGGACACATGAAGCGTTAAGACGCCACGCGCTGCTTAAACATGTATCGGAAAACACTATACCGCTTCGTCCGCGTCATCGTAGCCCGTTCACCCTCCTTCCCCTTGTCTCGTGTGCTTCTTGAGACAAGGGCATGTCCTTTACATATGCGGTGCGGCGTTGCAAAGCATAGTGTATCCCTGCTGTAAGTCTTAATTTTTCTTAGTATATGTCAACTAGCAACTAATTCATTTTACTATTTTTGTTATTTTAGTAATAACACACATCCCCCAAACTCTCATATGAGTGTGTAAATTTATGAGAGTTTAGTTAAAATTATCCGATTTTATATGATTCTTAGTATATAAATTGTTATAATATAGAGTTAGTTTATAGTAGGTGTAGTCTATCCAGCGTAATCATGTCGCTAATCATTCGTGGTCAACTACAGATTTAATGTGTACAATCCGGTTAGTCAGCTCAGACAGACCTAAATAGGAGGTGTTAAACCACACAATGTGGTTGAATTGTACACTTACACTTAGTTTGTACACCTCATAACGTGCTGACGTCTCCCTATAATATTACTAATAATATATTAAATTTGGATGGAAACTGCATGAAATAGGATCCAACATTTTTTTTTTCAGAACAGACTATCTTCTGATTACCTGGACAGGCATATACAGCTCAATCGGGCTTAGGGGGCGAGCATAGAAGGTGCTCAGCCAGCGAGTTTATGGGTTGGGTGGCAATGCAAGGGCACCGCTGTGGGTACGATCTTTGGATTGGACCGCCAGCCAAAAATACGAAACCTATAGGTGAACCTACTAGAGTTTCGAAAGCGACTACCTTGAAAAGAAATGCTTAAAGAAACTCAAGGTTGCGTCGGAGTGGAACGAATCCAACATAAGTATAAAATACATAGTTATATGAAAGCCATTTTAGGCAATCCGTTTAGACAGGAGATTCGTTTTACAAGTTTTCGCAGAAATACACTTCAAGTGTAAACCGCTAGAAATGATGAACAACTGATATTATAACAAATATTATTGTATCTCTGAACTACTTATGTGTTCGAAGAATACGTGTTTTGAGTGTACATAAAAGGTACATATGCTCATTTGCGGAGAAAAGAGTTTTATTATAACTGGATAGTCTAAAAAAAAAAAAAAGATTGCCCAGTTTTATGTCTTTTAAATTTCTATTTTATTTTTTATTTATGATATGGGTACCTATTAGCAACACATGATTTTATACATAACTATCTAACGCAGGTACTTGTGTACCTATTTGTATAGGTATTGGGTTTTTGTTTCTAGTCTTGTCTGATTAGTTTGTATTGAATCAATCACGGGAGAGGAGCACAGAATTAAGTGGAGTTTCCTATTCCACTTAGCACTGCAATAAACGGGGAGACGGGAGCTTACAAACCTCGTTAGTCACCCAATTCCAAGTCGTTGTTCCAGTGATAATTTTACTCTCCTGTCAGTGTTTAAAGTTTAAATGATGATACTTCGTATTCTCCTAGAATCTATGGAATTCTCAGTTTAGAATAAGGGAAAATGTTAATTTATATAGTTTCACAGTGAAATACACCTAATGGAAAGTATCGTGCAGTCTAAACACAGCGGTTGTCAAGATGAGATGATAGTTTTTTGACAGTTGTTCACATCATGCTGACCTTAATATACATGCCACAAAAGGTCCCTAGTAATGTGACAAAAAACTTATGACTGAGACGGTAATGAAACGGTAATGAGGTATTACGAAATCAGAGATGGGCAAAATGTAATCTGGTTAATGATTAACGATTACAAAATGTAGCCGTAATTTTAAAGGAGCCATAAATATGTGTGTACTCGTAGATTCCGTAATGTTTAAAGCATAGATGAGCAAAATAAGTCATTTTAATGATGAAAAACGCAAAATGTAATCGTAATCTTTTTTTTTTAATCTGATTACATATTGCCCATCTATAAAAGAAACTTTACTTGCAATGAGAAAACAAATAGTGTATTGCCCCTTGTATAAGTTATTACACCTCTACTCCTTAGGAATATCTCTTATATATTATATAGTCGATGGCTGTAAAATTGTGGTAAACAATGTTTAAAATATTTGAATGTTGGCTGCGGGCTCATAGGTTTGTAACTAATGAAATATTAGAATAAAATTAATATCATTCAAAGCAGAGGATCCTAAATATCTAAGGCTCAATTCAATGCTGTTTTTTTCTTCAGCAAGGATAGTAATTGTTTTGCCTCACGCATATATGGACCCTGGTTGAGGGTAATTTTTGAGGTGAAATATGATTTTTAGATGCTGTAAACTGATTTTATTTTATGTTAACATAATCAAAACGCTTCACTTTCTCCAACTTCACTTTGTTATCACTTTAAATTAAAAAAACATATAGTACACCTTTTTTTTTGGTGACCTGTTTTATATTCCTGTATAGGAACATCCAGGCCACTGTGAGGGCAGCCACTCCGGTGTGTCAGATTCCTACTTGACTAAAAACCCTCGGGATATCCTTCTAATCACTCCACCCAGGTCTGGGGATTTAGATTCATCCAGACGCCCGGGGAGCGCACAGCCTGCTTAGCCTTCATCTCTGAGATGGGTGTAAAGAGCCCACCCCTCCAAATTTTTCTTACGGGTGGCGCACCGAACACTGCACGCCGCCTCCCTCTCATACATATAGCAAACCAAAGACTTCTTGAGAGTATTATTTACGAATACCGTGTTGGCCTAATCCCGCACTAGCTAGATTATAATTTCCTTAATTATTTTAAAATTATTCCTACCTGTATCTATGTATCTTTATAATGAAGGTCTATCGGTATCTTCAAAACAATTGTTTCAAGACAATACATTCATTAACAGCTACTAGAAACGTATGTTTCATATTCATTTCATATTTTATTTACTTGACAAATACTGCTATCAGTTATAGGTGCCTACTCAAAAATTGTGACTAATAACAATGTAGAACAATATGTACTTATTTATTTCAGTTGTTACTTAAGTATCTTATAAATGAATACAATATGTTATAATCATAGATGAGCAAAATGTAATCAGATTAATAAAAATGATTACGATTACATTTTACGTTTTTTACCATTTATATGACTGCATTTTGCTCATTTATGTTTTAAACACTACATAATCCCAGGTTGTATACACATTTATCATTTTTTAATGTTTGAAATGGATTTAATCATAATTACAAAGCAAGAAAATTAAAATTATGACTACATTTGGTAATTGTTCATCATTAATCAGATTACATTTTGCCCATCTCTGGTTATAATAATAGCAGAGCACAAAAAATAGCAGCAGCTAAATACTCGTTACATTACTCGCACATTACTCACAACAAAATAGACAAACAAAAATACTTTACATTATAATTATTATTATGATATTGATTTCCTGACAAAACACGAATATGAGATAAAAAACTATAAATAATTTATATAGCTATAAATATGTGAAGTGAATAGTGAATAGGTTCTCCTTTTTTAGCCATTTTAATAAAAGTGTTAGAATAAAGAGGCATGCCGTTCAAAAGATAAAACAAAAGTCATATGCTTATTATCTTATATTCCTTGTCGTTAGGACAAGATATCTTAATACAGATTTTATGTGAGTTCTTGGCCCCTTATTAGAGTTTTGAGCATAAACGATAGGTACTAGCTTCCACCAAAATCTTTGTAATCGTCCCAAGTTAACTGAAAGACGAATAAATTAAATAATACATTTCATTATCATTTGCTTAATTCCAGATGCCGGTGACATCCCAGATATGCCTATATTTTTGGCTGGACTTATAATGTGTGCTGGGTTTTTTATGATGTACTTGGTTGAAGAATTAGTTCATCTCTATATAAACAGTCGTGAGAATAAAAAGGAAGACACTCAGGTCTCGAAACCTTTTAGTTTAAGAAGAAGCATAACTGAGGCGGAAGCTCCTGAAGCGGTTTCAAGTAGTAAAGAAATAAAAACTGTGAATCACGAGGGACACAGCCATTTGGTTTTAGATGATTCTTCGGAAGACTCGGTCGTTTCCGCTTTAAGAGGATTATTAATTGTACTAGCATTATCAATTCATGAGTTATTTGAAGGCTTAGCGGTGGGACTAGAATCTTCAGTTGTAAATGTATGGTAAGTAGATTAAATTTCCTAAGTATTTATTACATGATCTGCGAATTGTTGCTGAAATCTTAATTTAAAAAAATTGAACCAAACAAAACGTATTATTTATGTTAAAGCCTATTTAAATGAGGAATGTAGCCTGGCGTGCGATACACGATTGTCGAGTAAGGTTTTTGTTCAATAATTGTATAAATAGGTATTATTGTTTTTAAACGATAAAAACGCACCATCATAAATATAATATCCAAATACATGTTTATAATAACCATCGTTAAAGATTATATTTAAATTAATAATACACTATAGGGTTATTAAATAATTATTAGGTATATAGGTATTATTGTTTCATTGGGCAATAAAAGTCGTTCTATAATAAATCTAATATCAGAATTCATGTTTGAAATAACCATCGTTAAAGATAATATTAAATATTAATAAAATATTAGGTACTCACATTATAAGTGTCTATGATACAGTCTCTTTCTACTTACACGGGTTTTATGGGCGCTTATTATCGTCTATAAGTTTTCTTGATTAATTTCGGTCATATTATTTAATAATATTCTTAAAACCATTGCGGAATGAATGATACAAATATAAAATTGTCGTGTAAATATGTATGCATACGAGCAGGTGGTCGCAGGTTTTGTAAATCAAACAGTACCAACGTTTAAATAATGTAATGTATTTTAAGAAAATTTTATATAAACATGTTTTTTAAGAACTTTACACCACACGTTACATTTTTTACATATTGCCTATTTAGGATTTATAATATTTAAAAAAAAAAAAATTAAATCGCTAATTGACCAGCAGGCCTCCTGATGAAAGTGGGTTCTGTCTCTTATAATGGAGTAAAACACTGTAGGTGTCGCCATCGTGCTGCCGACATTGAAGAAGATAGAAAAAGCTAGATGATTTTAAAATGGACATAATTCGACTTAAAATGGAATTATGTGATCATTAATGACCTATTACGTATTGGAACTATATAAATGGGAAACCAATACAAGTAAACACGCGGTAGAAGTGCTTAAAGTTGATATTTTTGGCCTAAAATCACGAGATCGAGAACAAATAAGAGGTCCGTTGTATATACTGCGTGCTGAATCGGCCTTTCTGAACTACTGGAATTAAAATAATCAAGTAACATTTACAAAAAAAAAAAACAATAAAATTATTTTATGAATTTAGATTACGCATGAAGTCTCCAAAACCTGAGAGTCTCGAGTGATGACATAAAATGTTTCTAACCAAAATGAATCGGGCTATTCTGGAATAGCATCTAATAACGCATAAAACTTGCAATACTGTAACAACATAAATAGAGGAATCTATTATCTTGGTAGAGAAAGTATCGCTAGATCAATCAGGCTTCAAGATATCCTTTTAGAATATTTTTCTGCAGCGAATACTTTTAGCATTATCAATTTGACTCGAATGGCCTCATATATGTTTAATTCTAGCGACTTTCCTTTTGAACAGTTCCCGCACGCTATTGTTAAAAATAAAGACGATGCCACGCGCTAAGTTAATAATAAACAAATAAGTCGTATATATATATATATATCTCTATAAAACTACCATAGATATTTAAAAACAAAGAGAGATAAAATGTTATTAATCAATACATGATGGTACAATAATAATTAGGATAAAATATATATTTATCACAGAGGCAATCTTTGTAATCCGTCAAAAAGCTATGTGTAATGCACTAATAAACTACTTACCTTATCACAATTTCCCAATTGAAATAATAAGTATTACTGATTAAGTGAAATATTTACAGATAAATACGGTTATCGCGCATAATTCAGCGATTACCGGTAACCTCTTTTATGGTGGCTTAACTAAGTATGTTGATTACTTAGTTTATTTTTGAAGAATTTAACGCGTTAAATCCATTTTAAACCAAAATAAATTATTATGATAAATTAATGTCTTAATTGAAACTTATTGTACCTTAAATCGATATACCTTTCTTGAGTTGGAAAAAGTTCTCGCAGGATCATCTCGGCCCCCGAGAACATGGCACAGCACACGCTTGAGGTGTGCCCAGCCTGGGTCGAGGAAAGGAAGGTTCTTCAGGACCATATTGGGTACGACCTCTTCCTGCCGGCGGTGGTGAAAGCCATGGTCGACAGCGAAGAGGCATGGCAGAAAGTGTTATCCTTCTGCGAGGTTGTGATGAAGCAGAAGGAGGCCGCCGAAAGGGTCAGAGAGCGAACATCTTCTCTGGCCACTCGGCGGCCGGAGGGACGCGTTTGCCCAGAGCGAGCGTGACATCCCCCGTTGACAATAGCCGGGCAGTAGAATTGAGGGAGTCTGCTTATTATATTGTAGAAGTATATATTATAGAAGTATTCCATTGTTTTAAGGTATATGTTCGGTGCAGTCTCAGCTCACAAATATATTATATCGTTCTGCATCGGTGTCGAATTGTTGGCTGCCGACACGAAGAGATGGCTGTCACTGGTCTACATATTTACCTTTTCATTCATGTCTGCGCTCGGTATAGGGGTCGGAATTCTATTGGTGGGTGGAGCAGGGGCTGCGGAAGCTGGACTTTATTCCGTTGTTTTACAGGTGAGGATTATGATAATTCGATTTTGTAAGGGGTGTCTCAGAATGTTTTTCGTTTTTGAATTGACCAATACGCGCCGATCGCTGGTAGCAGGGGGAGGGGAGTGGTCTCAAACGCTTGGCCGGCTTGTTAAGTTTAGTAGCCATGAATCGTTTCACGGGACCGCAGCGCGCGTTTTGCGTGCGAGCGTTTTATAAAAACAACGATTCCTACACTATTGTTCGTCGTCTCTACAGGACACATTTTAATTTAACAAGCTTAAAACATGTGCCAAGTGCCAATTTAATTAAACATTGGGTGTGCAAGTTTGAAGAGACTGGGAATACAATGCCGGACAAATCATCTGGGCGCAAAAGGACATCAAGGGCGAGCACGAACGTCGACCGCGTTCGCCAGTCTGTTATGGACGACCCACGACAGTCGTTGAGATTGCGCGCAGCTTCTCTGAATTTGAACAAATCTACGGTTTATCGCATTATTTCGAAAGATTTGCATTTTCACCCATATAAAATTGTTATTGTTCAAGAAATGAAGCCTGATGATCCTGATAAACGAGTCGAATTCTGCAGGACAATGAAAAAACGTTTTAGGAGTTTCAATAACATCTGGTTCTCCGACGAATCGAATTTTCACATCAACGGTCACGTGAATAAACAAAATTGCAGATACTGGGCTACCGAGAATCCGCTAGAACTGCATCAGAAGCCCTTGTACTCACCAAAAGTGGTTGTTTAGGCTGCCATATCAAGTCAAGGAATTATCGGTCCTTATTTTTTTGAGGATAACCGAGGTCGAACTCAGACCGTTAATTCTGATCGATATTGCCATATGATCCGGACTTTTTTGGCTACAGAAATGCAAAACCAGTCTGGCTACAACCGCAACACCTTTTTCCAGCAAGATGGGGCCACTTCTCATGTAACAAATGACTCATAAGCTGCTCTTCACGATTTATTCCCCGGAAGAGTGATAAGCGGCCGAGGAGACATAAACTGGCCACCGAGGAGTCCTGATTTAACGCCTGCTGATTTTTTCTTATGGGGCTACCTAAAAAGTAAAGTTTACAATCCATTGCCACCAAACCTGAACGTTTTGAAGCAAAGAATCACTGAAGAAATCAACGCTTATTCCAAGAGCAATGCTCCAGCGAGTGATTGAAAATTTTAGCTCCAGGCTAAATGAGTGTGAACAAGTAAATGGTGAACATTTGCAAACGGTTGTTTTTCATAAATAAACTTCAAGATCTGCTCTTTAATTTAACAATAAATAAAACAAGTTTTAATGGATAATGTTGTTTTTTATTTAACATCAAAAAATGAAAAACATTCTGAGACACCCTTTATATGCATTTTGTGTTTTTCAATCATACAGACGCTTTTATGTAATTTATTTAGGGGATTTTGTTTAATGGAACATATCAGCCCCTATTGTACCCTAAATTACGTCCGTGCGTTCTAGAAGTGTCGCCATTGAGTAATCATTACCATCAGGCACAGCATTTTGCCCACCTTCAATTGTTAAAACATTAGTTTTGATGGCATGGAAAGAGGGCTAACGCCGTCAGTTATGTCAATTTTACTGGCTTTGCAATATAACTAAATTGCACCTACTTGTAAGGATAGGTTGCGATCTCCAAGCCTCGAAATCCGTCACTATCATATCACCTTATTATATATCGCGTTGGAGGGCCTCAATGTAGATGACGGCTCTATATACGAGTCTATAATCCTTGAGTTTAAAAACAATGAAAAAAGCAGTACAGAGAGAGAAGATACTTCGAAAGATATGGGCTACAAAAAAGCCACAAGGTTTCATAAATTACAATATACTAGTTGTTCTCTAAACGCGACTGGTCGAGTCACTATGACGGGCATTATAATGTACGGAATTCTATGCTATGCCATGCAAATTATTTGTTTCTCTTGAACCAATTTAAAAAAAATCAAATACGTCGCATTTTTTGTTGTTATAAATCAAAAAATATTGTATTTTTTATGTTCCTAGGGTTTAGCGTGTGGAACTTTAGTTTACGTGGTTTTCTTCGAAGTTTGGAAGCGCAGTACTGGGTTACTCCAATTTGCTTGCGCTTTGCTCGGTTTCGCAGTTATGACGTCACTTGAAGTTGCTGTTGAACTTGGTAAGTATCGGAGTAACATGATTTTATTTACAAGCGTTCTTTTGTTGATCATGATGTTATTAATAATCATTATAATTTTGATGACCTGTATTCATGAACCGATTATTATAGTTCAAAAACCTATAAGACGGATGACTTTTTCCGGTTCAATACGAAACGTGAATTCCATGCCGTCAAATCTCGGGAATAGCTAGTGTAGATATAATTAGAAATAAAAAATACTAAACAATCAAAAGGCATTACAATATATTGATTGATTTGGTTTTTTCAGTGATATGAAACCTTGAAGACATTCAGATTTGGTCAAGAACAACCATTAAATCAAAAATACCCTCCGACTCAATTATATTTCTATTTGAAACACATTTATTGAGATCATTTCATTGAGCTGAAACGACATTACTGCTATAAGTTAATGAAAAGTTGAGTATCCTGTTGCTTGCAAATGGTACAGCAGCATCAGGTTCCAATTATTATGTTATTATAATATGATGAAAATCAGCGAATGCTTAATACCGACGCAATTAAAGCAGTAGAAGTCGTTTATATTCGTTAAATAACTAGAAAAGAGCTGGTTATCTTCAAGTACCTGATCCAATTTTCTTCAATAATAACTGAAAACACTTCTCAGCTTCAAACAGAAAAGAAGGTTCATCAGTTTAGGAGCTATAATAGCACAAACATATACAAGTACACGCGTTAAACGTAGTACAACTCGCCTCGAGTCGGAGGTTTAAAATGGAGTCTACGACATTAAAATTTAAAACTACGTACACGTGAGTAGGAATTATTTTAAGTTTTAAACGAAATGTTATATAATTATAAATAGATAATTTATTATTTGTAATTTATTTCTTAATTTTTATATATATTATTGTGTTGTGATAATTTTTTTTTTTTTTTTTTTTATTCTATTTATTTAAGGGACTTTTACGTGTGTACGTATGTCAGCCCCATCGTACCCTAATACAGAAATACCTAACATATTACTTGTTGTGATAATTAGTAAGGAATTTTATATAGATAGTATACTTTTAGGTTTAAAACCGGCATGATTGACGGATTTGTAATTTGAAAATAAATTCGGTACTTTTAGAGCTTTTTTATTATTATTATTTTTAGCCGAACGCTTGACCTCAATCACACCTGGTGGAAGGTGAAGATGAGTCCGATGGTGAACCGCGTTCGCCCAACAAATGCCTATTTACACTTCTTTTAAAGACTCCCAGGTCATAAGATCGCGGAAATATGGTCGCTGGAAGCATATTCCACTCCTTAGCCGTTCGCATGATGAATGTAGAAGCGAATTTTTTCTTGCGGATATAAGGAACATCCACCACATACGGATGGTATCCGACACGATGACCACTCTCCACTGTGTAAGCGATAAAATACCGCGAGGCAGGCAACTACGTCGATGCCCGATGCTCTGCATTTTCTAATTATTCTTGGTCAAAAAGTCATCGCTAATAAGTTGTTTATAAGTTATAACTATGATAAAATAAATGTTATTATAATTAACCTTATAGGTATAACATACAAATGAAGGTTGCAAAAGTATAGGCAGATGCGATGAAGCATAATTTAGATTCGGTTAAAATAGTTTTATTATTAACGTAAATGTGGAAATGCGGATTAAATATAAGGTTTTTTTTTATAATACTGTGCTAAAGTGACTACGCCGAACCTGATGTTAAGCGAAGCGCAGTCCAGTAACTGAAGACAAGTATCAAAAAACAAGAGACTGCCCTGCACAATTTCTTCACAGTTCTTTTATTTAACCTATAAGTACCGACGCGCTATTTTAGTTACATAAGTACCGATATGACGTCTGGTAGACTACCATAGCTTTAATAACGAAAAGGTTTGATTCATGGTTTTCTTCTAAAAAAAAAACGTTTCTATATATTGTTTATATATGTATTTGTTATATATGTAAAACAAAATATAAAAGTTTTAACATTTGCTACTAATTATAAACATTTACAAGGCAGTCTCAAATCGTTTGGTGAAAAAAAGTAGCTTTTATTTTCTCAAAGTGTCAGAACATACGTCAGCACTTAAAGGTTAAGGAATCAATATAATAGAAGATGACATTGTGTAAGTAAAACTTGGAAAACTTTTTAGTTCGCGTCGGTATAGAAGGAACGGTACAATAGTAGCTTTGCAAACCATCTTGTGTGGAATTGTGGAAGGCATTTTACCATAGCTAACACAAAGTCCCGGGCAGATATTAGTTAATACGCTCACTGAACACGTCTTTTTTTTTCGAACTGACCGAATGTTGACGACCGGGAAAGGCCTCCACTATTAAACCGGGCGGGGTGATCACATCGTTATAACGTTGCCCTGTGGTTCAAAGATTTTTTAATTTTTTTTATGCATATCTAATTTATAATGACATTTAAAATAATAGTTTTGATTATTGTTGTTTGATTTAGATTTTATTTTTTATTCAATAAATTTTGTGATTTGATGTGGTTTTTTATTTACTCTATAGAAAACAAACGTCTTGATAGCATAATCCCTGCCTGTGTAATTGATAGTATTTAAATCCATCTGCTAGAAACTGTTTTTGGAAAGAGCGAAACAAGTGAACTATTTGTTATAAAACAAATCAATGTGGTAATCTATAAATATAACAAAATACAAGTAGGGACCTAAGTACTTACCTAGTATTTGTCTTTGCGAATACTTGAGCATGACACAAGCTCTTATTATAGCGTTTATTCAGTTTTGTGTAGTAGACGAACCTATTTTCTGCGCAAGTCAAAGCAGCGTCTATAATTCTAAGTCTAAGATTTTCTTATACTCTCTACTACATTAAAAAGCTCCGTGTGCTTAATAAACAAAATCATATTCGATTAACGATAGTAGAAAAGTACAAAATATACGAAATTATCAAAAACTTTCGAAATATAATGTCGATACGTTTTGATAATTCTATACATTTCTACTGGCGTTATCTCTAACTGTATGTTACTTTGTTTAAGCTCTCAGTTCCATCACCACGCAGATATGCATCGTGACACTTGTGCGAGTTTAATACAATTAAACGTGGGATCTGTTACTGGCAAATACTAAATAGATTTTGTCGTGCTCAACGTGACCAGAGGCATAGTAAACAAAAACCAACTAGATTAGCAGTGAAAAAGCGAAAACGTGTTCACGTTTCGATTCGGTATACTCAGTGCAAGCGATCATTATGAAGGAATGGAGCGCACCTAGGCGGTGTTTGGACTACTTTAGATCTTTTTTGTGGCAATCTTTAGGAGTCATAAAACTGGTTTGTCCATAGAACTACGATCATCATAGTGAAAAACCGTCTTCAAGGTCAACTGGAATAAACAGTAATAAAAAACCAAAGTTATTGTAAGAAATTAACATTTTATTTAATATTTTATCTATACTTAATGAAAATAGATATTGTTTTCTTTATATTTTAGGCTGATTAAAAACAAATATATACTATCCAGGCGGTTATTTCACACAACTATTGATTATATTGAGTAGCTTTTACATAAACATTTCTACGGAGTTACGGGCATGTTGCTACTTCGGCATTTCTCAACAATTTTCGCGTTTATACATTTACTATCAATATTAACTATAGTAGCAATATGCCCAAAATGATTGACTGAAGATAACTGACGAGTATCTTTCCAAAAAGGGATATTACATGTTATTTATCAGGAAATAGACCAAGCTGTCCGCAGAAATACCCACAATTGTACAAAAAATAATATGACTTACAATGTAGTAATAAGTTTAATTGTAAATTTATATTTAACACAACAGTAAAAAAGTGATTTGATAAATCGGACCTGGGTTGAGCTGAGTTGGTTACTGCATTTAGGCTTCGTTCCGGACATATTCCACTAAATAACTTTGCATTTCTAATGAAACGCGTTTCTTCCCCAAGGTGTGATGAGTGCAAGGTGGTAGATGTTCATCATATTATGGTGGAATGTGTCCGGAACGAGGAGGAGCGTATATTATTGTAGAAAGAGTTTAACATTTCGCTGTGAGATGTGGAAACGTGTAATAGCATTCTTGCGTCTCCCTTCTCGAAGCAGGCAAGAATGCTTTACAAAACAGTACAAGCAGCTCTTAAAAAATGAAAAGTGTAATGTATGATGTTTTAACGCTGTTGTATATAATTCATCGAGGTGACAAGGTCAAAATGACCGAACCTCGTAAACAAAATAAAGAGTAAAATTATTTATTTTTTGTTACATATATATTACTATAACTAATGATTATTATGTTAAAAAAACTGTCTCTTTATAATAATATAGAAGGTATTATAGTCAGACGGTGGTCAGACCAGGTTTACGAACAGCGTTCCGGGCTGTAGACTTGAGGCAGTCTGCTGCCCGGATGAGAGGGAGGCGTTGTGGAGTGTCCGGCACGTCGCCTGAGAGAGAGGTATTGGAGACGTGGGCTTTTTACACCCACCCCTCCCATAGAGGAAGTCTAAACAGGCTGCTCGTCCTCCAGGCGTCTGGAAGAATATGGATTTTCAAGGCCGGGTGGAGTGATGGGAACGACACCAGGGGGATTTTAGTCAGGAGTCTGACATACCGGGTTCGCTGCTTTCACGGCTGCCCTTATTGTCCTATGTAGGATTTTCCTCCGTGATACCAAGAAAATAAAAAAGGTCTCCGAACAGCTGGAGCTTCCCGTTAGCGAGGCGCTCTTCCAGGCGCTAGACCGGATCATGGAGATGAGGGGAGGGTGGCACTTTACACCACTCTCCCCGGCAATGTGTTAGGAGTACGCGGGGGATGGTAACTATATAACCATCCCTCGCCAAGTAGATGGAGCCTGCAGAAGCCCAGACGTCGCTAGGTGCTGAGGAAGATGGCTCAGCCTTGCCCTTGGCACTCGGCAGACGGGAGCAATAACACCCCGGGGGTTTTAGTCGGTGTAAGTCGGACACACCGGGGGCTGCCCTTATTGCCTCCTGAAGGTCCGTTAGGGTTACAAAAAAAAAGTCGGCCGAACGGAACCGATGCGAACAGTTAGATTCCTGAAGGGGTTTTAATCGCGATCCTCAACAGTGCCGGAACGATAAAGAAGAAAGGTCAGCGTGATTTATTTACAAAAATCATAATTAAAAATATCCCCTTTTGTGAAGACATTTCTGAACTGTGTTAACATTATTTTGCCGCTATTAAAATATTTCTTTAAATTTACATCTTAATATTAGGTCCTTACATATGAAATTGGCGTTTTTCGTACTGGCCACTTTAATCACAAATTTCTCCTCTTTGGTAAGCAATTGCAAATTCAAATTTGTACAGCTATAGACTCATGTATTTGTGCTTCGATGATCGTCATTCATTTGTTTTTTTCTTCTGTTTTTTTCTGTTTGCGTCACTCATTTTACAAAATGGAAAACTTAAAATATCGCATTATTTACGAGTACGAGTTCCGCCGTGGCACTAGTGCTGCGGAAACAACTCGAAGGGTGAATGATGTGTATGGCGGTCGTGTTGCAAAAGAAAACACAGTTCGTTTTTGGTTCCAACGTTTTCGTTCTGGAAATTTCGACCTGCAGAACAAGCCCCGTGGACGGCCTGAGACTCAAGTTGATAATGAAGAGTTGAAGGCTATTGTGGAAGCGGATCCATCGCAAACCACGTCCGAGTTAGCTGCAGGCTGCGATGTTAGTGATAAAACTGTTTTAATTCACTTGAAGCAAATTGGGAAGATTAAAAAGCTTGAAAGGTGGGTACCTCACGAATTGACTGAAGCAAACCGGCAAACGCGCGTCGACTGCTGCGTTACATTACTAAACCGGCACAATAATGAAGGTATTTTAAACCGAATCATTACCTGTGATCAAAAATGGGTTCTTTACGATAATCGGAAGCGCTCAGCGCAATGGTTGGATCCTGGCCAGCCAGCCAAGTCCTACCCCAACCGAAAATTAACCCCAAAAAAGTTACTTGTAAGCGTTTGGTGGACTAGTGCCGGTATTGTTCATAACAGTTTTCTCAAATCTGGCCAGACTATTACGGCTGATGTCTATTGTCAGCAATTGCAAACCATGATGGAAAAGCTAGGGGCTAAACAACCTAGGCTGGTCAATCGCTCCACGCCACTGCTGCTTCACGACAACGCTAGACCACACACTGCGCAACAGACGGCTACTAAATTAGAAGAGCTTCAATTGGAAAGTCTAAGACATCCTCCGTACTCCCCGGACCTTGCTCCAACAGATTACCATTTTTTTCGAAATTTGGATAACTTCTTGCAAGGGAAAAAATTCAACTCCGATGGGGCAGTCCAAATCGCCTTCAAAGATTTTATTGATTCCCGTCCGACTGGTTTTTTTAGTAAAGGGATCAATGAACTACCTATGAGATGGCAAAAGTGCATAGAAAATAATGGTTCATACTTTGATTAATTAAATATATTATATTAAAAAATATTCGACTTTTTGTTCCTCCCATACAAAACGCCAATTTCATATGTAAGGACCTAATACTTACAAACTAATACGATTGAGAGAAAAAGAGAGAAAATTTCGAAAATTCTTATATCTACCCAGTACATTAGTACAGTTAATTGTCAAGCCAATGCCTTTAACACTCCTATATTTTACTTCTAAGGCCGGTACATTTCATAATAGTAACAATACATTTCAAGTAATCATAAAGTTTTAAATATTCAACTATGATATAGTTTCCATAAGCTATTAAATGTTAATTTGTAATTACATTACAATATCATGTATATTTTGATAAATTGAAGCGATGCTCCAACAATCAGGATATAGCAACGATTAATTAAACATTTAACATTGGATAACCAATCTATAAGATAACTCGTGGAATTATAACTCTTCTGCTTATACACCTAAAGTTATTAAAAATAAATAAATAAACACGAGTATTAATTTTTACCAAAATAATAAACTACTAAATACAATCAAATACAGTGTACTCCGGCTTTGTGTCCATTGTAAAACAAAATAAAATGTATTTAAATAAAAATCAAACAGCTCAATTTTAACTAAAAATAAGGCAAGAAAGTGTAGTGGAAAATTTTAATTCTTCGCGAATAGCCTTTGAAATAGAATAAAATATATATCTACATTTTAACAAAGATAAAACATATATTTAATTTTGAAATCTTACTACTGTTTTATAACGAATAAATGTTGACAATATGACAACTGTATACAAAGACTTAAAAAAAATATATAAGTCATGTACAAAGCTCTGTAAATATAATATTTAACTAAGTTTAACAAATATTTGTTTGCTGATACTCTCTTGAGTAATTTATTCGCGTTAACGTAATAGAATCCAAATTATGATTAAAAGTGCAGGGGAAAAACAAGGAATGCCAACAATTGACTTCAACTTCTATTAAATAGAAAACAAAGTTTACAAGGTATTATTTTAAAATGACAAAATTCACCTTCAAAATTGATACATATGTAGTATTAAAAAAAAAATGTTTAAAAAGCACATACTGAATTGCCGTTTTTTTCGCACTACCTTCATAATTTTATTGTACATGAATAACTAAAATTTCTGACTATTTCACTAGAAAATGTTATTGAAACAGCTTGACGGCGTCAAAGATAAAACTGCCTTTATGCATTATTTGACACTGGTTTTTCCCTTGTAGTCTTAATTTAGTTATAAACATAATTTCTTGACATCTGAAGCTATGTGTAAATATGTTGTAATAAATAATAGTAAAAAAATAAACAGTAAACAGCCTATAAATCTGGAATATTCCATATCACATACCCTTCCATTATTAACATGATTTGCTATTCTTCACTGGAATCACAAATCAATCAATTTTCCGTTAAATACATTTGGTTATAAACTGGCACAGTTTATATTATTTGATTAATAATGCAAAATACAATTCAACTAATAAAGATTAAGTCCTGTTCTATTTGACTAATTAAACAAATTAATTTAAATTTGACTAATAA
The DNA here is from genome assembly GCA_036320925.1 of Automeris io. Classification (NCBI taxonomy): domain Eukaryota; kingdom Metazoa; phylum Arthropoda; class Insecta; order Lepidoptera; family Saturniidae; genus Automeris; species Automeris io. The sequence continues at coordinate 5,968,787 of JAUDJH010000018.1, forward strand.
AAGCAAATCCACTTTAATTTGACTAATACAATAAAATTTATTTTTTAGGCCTATAATATTAATCATGCGATAATCGACTGGTTTTTAAAAATAAATATTAATTATATTTTATAAATGTATCTATTAAAGACTGGTGTAGCTAAAGACTGCGAAGTAAAATAATTTCACAGTTATTGTGACGTTACAATAAATCGGTTTACAACTAGGCTCACCCTTGACCTTACACACGCCCAATACAAGCGTTTAAAAATAAAAGGGAAATATTTTGGCACATAAACTAAACATTATAATCATACGGGGATAGTAGCAGTCTAAGCATGTGTAAAGTCATATTTGCATGTGTTTTATGACAAGGATTTCACATTATTCAGAGAGATTAAATTTAATATGATCGTTAATATGTGAGATATTATAAAAAAAATCATTATACATAAGGTAAGATAAAGTTTAAAATTGCCTAAATGAACTTAACTACCTAATATTACTAAGAAAAGTTATTGTTTATCATTAAATCTCAAACAATTTATACTGCTTAAAGCAAATTGTCACGATAATTTGAATATATTTGCATTGCTTTTCGTTACACACGTATAAGTACTTACCACGTAGGTACGGTATCTATAACTAATAGATAATTATTTAATAATTAAAATGACGCTGGCGTATTACATGAGCATTTTATTACAAATCATGATATATTATAATTACGTATTATTTGTTATACTTTATTTAAGTAAAAATGAATCTACAACATTTTCTTGTATTTAGTCTATATAGGGAAAATATGATAGTAAAACATGTCTTTTTGTTTTTTTTTTTATTTCTAGATATTATTGTCTACTGCTAGTAATTGCTGTTTTTTTAAGCGTGCTGACCAATAGATTGGCTTTATTTAAAGAATTAATTTTCACCTCCTTTTAGAGGACATTAATAGTATTCTGAAATATATATAATTATTAAAGCTGCCAGCGTCATTAATAAAGAAAATGCTTCTGATGTTGTGCTTAAGATTTGAGAAGTTTATTCGCCCGTTGGTTGGCAACTGCTATGCGTGTCTCGTTACTCTCACCCTTAAATACAAGAAATATTAGACAAATATTAGCAAACAATTATTACAATATAAACACACAGTGCTAAAGAGCATTACATAAAACTATATGTAACAATATTTGATTCTCAGATAATTAGATGAATGAGAAAAACCCTATAACAAGAATTATTTGTTATATATTATTTAAGTTTTAAAAGTTTATTTCGTCGGGTGAAAGGCTATTTGGTTTAAGCGACATTTTTTGGTGACATAGTAATATATTTTTGGAATCAGCGTTTTTTACCGATTCCAAAACTATATATATTAATATCACCAAAAAATGTCGCTTAAATCAAATAGACTTTCACCCGACTATTTGTACAAAGACAATAATTTTTGAAGGCGATTTAGGCCCTTTTGCGTAGATTGACATTAAATATAAACATATTATATCATTAACTAAATTGTTTATATCTAAACAAATTATTTGTCATAATATTTTGGGAAATAAAAATATATAAGTGATATGATGAGTACAGATTGGATCATTAGTCCGTGGAATTAAATTCATATTTCATTGGTACTAGATTTTTGGAAATTGCGATGAGTATGTGTTAAGATTTTTTGATAAAAAAAGTAGTAACTTGATATAAAAAATTATTTTGTGTTATAAATTTAGAGTAATCAAATCAATTGTAACCCACCTGTTACCATTTTGCGTTTTGCAAGCAAAAGGAGCAAATTAAATTATTCGTTAAATAATAATGATAATATTGTAATCATGGTTAGCAAACAAGAAATTATTGCAAGTTTTTTTTTCTGATTATTGTTTTAAACGTAAATCATATATTTTCGTATAAGGTACATGTATCTATATAACTACATACAGTCAAACCTGGACAAGTAGGAGTTCAAGGGAGCACAATCTCATTCTCGCTTATAGAGGTTTCTCACTGACCCGAGTTTCTCGCTAATGCAGGTATATTAGGTAGCGTTTCTCTTTTATAGATGTACGCAGCAATAACAGGTCACAGCAAGTACGAATGTATTATGTACATATTTTTAATAGTGTGTATATATTACGTTCATTAGATTTCGACATAAGTCCTTTATAAGGGTAGGTATTAAGATGCTTACGAAAACAAAACAAAAATTCAAGCACATATAATTTTATTTTATTTAGAACTTATTTACACTTAAAAAAATCCGTCAATTTCGTTTGGGTTTCTGTTTTTGTAATTTGAATGATTATCCTCCTAAATAATATAAATAAATAAAGCTCGACTGTCGCTTATAGAGGTATAGATAAGTAGCAGTCTCACTTACGGAGGTCCATGAGGGAAAAACGACTCTCTCTTACAGAGGTTAGGCTATTACTTTCACTTATCCAGTTCTCACTTATCCATGTTTGACTGTACTTGGTAATATACATAGTAATGTAGCGCTTGAAGTTATATTTCTAAAATATTTACACGGCAGTTTATTTAGTTTACTGCGAATATTGTTCAAAGCAGTATTACACAGCATATAATGTAAAGCTGATTTGAATATCAAAGGAGAGACAGAAGCAAGTTTTCATATTCGGCCGCTTAAGTTAAAGCTGTAGGTCAAAATGTGCAGTTTAGTACGAAAAATAAATATATGCATACTCACGATTGTCACCGCTTGATGTATGTGTGTGAGTGTGTCAGAGAGAGTGCCGGTCTCGTGGTGACCACTTCTCAATATCGTTGTCTTTATATATCATATTATAACAATATAATACACATAGGTACTGTTTGTTTGAAATAATGAAGTTCAAAGTATGTTTATTAAAATATTTTAAACTAAGCCAGACATTAGAATTAATTATTCATTACATACTTTCATTTTTTAACCGACTTCTTAGTTCTAAAACCAGTAGGTACTCTAAATGATGTAAAGTCGTGGGTCAAATAAATAATTAGGAACGTGTCATAACGCTTTGATTTATTTTAAATAATTTGATTTAGATTATTTATAAATAATATATTAAACGTAGCTACATTATTACAATCCATATTTTATAAGGATATATTTGAATTATTTTCCATCATGGCATAGAAGCAGATATGTACAGGTTAGCAGGAATTGTAGCCGAGACAAAAGACGGCCAAGTGGAAGCCATCATTATCAAAATTAGCCATTATAATGCTATTTATTACTTATTAAAATAACGAATTCTTTGACTAGCTATATAAACGCTTGATTACTTTCTGTATACGAACTTATTTGAGATTTAAACGCTCTATTCACAGTCTATTACAATTTTCAAACTATCCATATATATAGAATTTTTCAGTGCCACAACAGAAAATATAATACAATCTCAACAGTTTATAGAACATAAACTTTAATAAGTTCAAATATGAATAGGAGACAATACATAAATGCTTCCACGTACTTAAAAGTATCATTGAGATCTTAAGACACTGACCATGTGAGTGTTTACAAAGATCATTGTCATAAACAAATTTCCTCTAGTTAAATCTATTTAATTCAATTAATTAAACTCAACTCTTTATATTTTTTACCTTCCATTTGAGAAACAAGACGAATTATTTATGCCTGCCATTTTGGAATAGCGGTTAGTAGCATTTTTATTAATTAAATTAAAATTCCAATTATCAAAGTTTATACATAAAAATATACGTAGCTTATTTTAGAATAACGCTTGATTGTTTCACGTTAAATAAAAAAATGCAAGACGTCGTTTGTTTTACGCTACATTTTCCACTGTAACCAGTGTCATAATACTATCGACATTTATAATACACATTCTAATCTCTTTGAACTTAATTATAATATACATTTTCATCTTTAATTTCTATTGAATTACGATAAACATTGACGCTTCAAAAACTTTGAAAGCTAACTTAAAAAAATCTCAATTCAAAAACTGAAATAGATTTGCATTAGAAAAAATATATTTTGTATGTTTCTTTTTCTCTAGTCTTTTCCAAACTTTCATCAGTTCAAAAACTAATTATACTTCAAGTAAGAAACCACGAAAATTCTATTAAATACTTATATTTTTATTAGATACCTATAGACTCATAGAATTTATATCACTAATATAATTTTGATAATAAGGATCATCAATTTCCCTTATTTTCAACTTTAATTCTATAATTAATATATTATACTATGTAGGAAGAATTTTGCTAATGTTTTCATACAACAAAATCGCTATAATGTATAAATATAAAATAATTATCCATACATATAATTAAGTAATTTTAACTATAAGAAACTTTGATTACATAACACATTAAGCTTTGAGATAATTTAGCGTATATAATAATGATATTCATGCACATTTTGTTAACGTTTATAAGACTTTCAAAGTGCATGAATGAGCTAAAAACATTTCTAATATTTTTAACGAAGTTCGGAATATATGTTTTCAAAATATACACATTTTGTATGTAAGTGGTTTTTAAGTGCAAATAGTAAATAATTATTTTATTATAAATTTTAATTACTTCATAATGGTTGCAGATAGAAAAATGTATTTTTAATATATCAGTCTAAATAATAAAGGAAAGCGAGTAAGTACTCAAATAAATATAAATTGGATTTATTAATTCACATTTAGGTGATAGTAATGCCTACATCTACATACAATAATAATAGGTAACTTAAAACTAATTAAAAAAATATTAAAGCAATTAGACTTAAATTTACAGCACTATAATGTTCAAAACGATAAAAACAAAAGAATCATTAATACCCAGGACGTAATGAAATTTCACAAAAATCATAAGTCCAATAAGGAAGGAATGTAAAGCAAACGTAATCAGTCTAAATTGGATTATAACCCTGGTAAATCAAGTAGGTAGAATTAGCTATCTGCAACCGAGGATAATATGAACCATACAGTGTCTGCAATGAAATGAGTTTTATTTTGTTTAGCTTCAGCTGGTACTGTGACCACGAGACGGTCTCTGTTCGTGTATGGTGTTGTGGTAAAGTTCCGGCTTCCTTTACTTGAGTAGCTCGTGGGCGCGCTCGTTCGCAAGCGTTATCCTCGTTTCATTTGATTCCGCCTAAGATATAGAACAACGCGTTTTGTTTTTGCTTAACCTCCAAATAACAGCGACTGCATATATCGTGTTCGATTAGCAATTTGTGTTTATTATATTATACCATATTAAGGATTTTATATAGATTTAAGACGATTTCACGCGTGCCCTGTGTTAATTTGTTATGTATAGACGGCCAAGAAAGTGTTTTATAATTTTTGGTGACAATGTTTGATTGATACAATTTTTACAAAGACTAAACTTGTGTTATTGTCCGTGGCGTGCATCTCATCAATTCGATACATATAATATGACGGCCTGATAGTGCAATTTGTGGCGACCCTGCTTACAATGCTGAGGTCCTGGGTTCGAATTCAGGTAGTAGTAAACTTGTCTGTGATGAGATGAGTTTGTCACGAGTTATGGTAGTTGTATATATGTATTTAAGTATGTATATCTTTGTCTAGTACCTATAGTACAAGCGCAAGCTTAATTTGGGACTAGGTCAATGTGTGTAATTGTTAGTAAATATCATCTATACTAATATTATAAAGCTGAAGAGTTTGTTTGTTTGTTTGTTTGTTTGTTTGTTTGAACGCGCTAATCTCTGGAACTACTGGTTCGAATTGAAAAATTCTTTTTGAGTTGAATAGACCATTTATCGAGGAAGGCTATAGGCTATATAACATCACGATGCAATTATTAGAAGCGAAGAAATAATGGACAATGTGAAAAAAACGGGCAAAATTTTTCATCTTTGAGGGCTTCCATTGCGTGCGCTGCAAAAACGGTTCAAGATACCAAAAATATATGTAAGAAAGAATTATTCCTCTTGAGATGATCTAAAAAAATGTCCGCGACAGTATATGTTTATCTTTTAAGATTAAGTCACTAGAACCGTTTTTATGGTAAACAAATTTGGTCGAAATTAATGCATTATTTGTTAAGAGTTGTATCAACGTAATAATATTAATCTTTATCTAAATAAATGCTTTGTTGATTAAGAGTATTTAATTATGAACAAAATTGTCTTTGACATCACTTAATTTCAATGAACATCATAGAAGATATTACAATAACTTATATAGCAAAACTACGTTTGCCGGATCAGCTATGTCTTGATAAGCGCGAAACTCGAGAACGACTAAACCGATTTGACTGATTTCTTTTTTGTTGTGTTTGTTGAAGTCTGAGGAAGGTTATTACGGAGAGAAAAATTAAAAAATTGTCTAAAAAAGTCTAAAAACAACACTTTTCTATATTCTCATACAAAAAATTCGTAATAATATTTAAAAGTCAATTTGAACTTTAACACCATACCATAAAGTTTAAATGTCAGTGGACGGGTTCCGGGAAGGCAAAACAATTGAGTGACGGATAAATATTAATGTCAATATTTGTCAATTTTTATACATATAGCATTAAGGCCAGGTTCTTTCAAACAATTTTCAAAAAAATCTGACGGGGAGGCTATTAACATTAAAAAAAACAATATGACTTTGTTTTAGAGAAATAGGGCAGAACAAGGTCTGCCGGGACAGCTAGTATTATAATAAATCTGTTACTCAGCCACCTATATGTAAACAAGCTAGATTTTAAGTAATTTAATCGGAAGTATATATATCAAATCAAGTAAAAACATCACGAGAGCGAAGTTAGTTCTTTAAAAATTCTAAAATATAATGTTACACTTTTAATAGAATTTTAATTGAACGCTGTCTTTATATTTGAAAACTGTTATAAGGGGCCGTTCTTAAAGCCAAAGGCCTAAATCAATTATTATTAGAATATTTGTTTGCTTTTGCGCGCTATTGTAGCAGCTTTCCACAACACATTAGTGAGAGCCGTATCTAAATCGGTCAAACAGTTTCTAAGATTAGAGGCCACAATCGCGTAAAGATATGTGTATATTGATTAACAAGATTAATGTAATTATGTATATTCTAAACATAAGCTATTGTTATTAAGCTTTAAGCTCTATTAACAAAACAATAGATATTATTTTCGATAAACAATTAGACTATTTTAAACATGTTTTAAGTAAGAAAGTTATCGTAATTATTAGAAATTATGGAAAATAATGAATGCAAGATACTCGTTATAAAATCATTTTCAATTTTAAATTCTTTACTGTTAGTCTAGACTCGAATTAAAAGGAAAATAAAGCGTCCTTTACCTATCGCTGTTGTTCTTTGAATATACATAACTTCCCGTCAGTTGCAGTGTAGTAATGTTGTCGAGACGGTTTATAAAATGTATATTTGGCAAACATATTTTGATATGGCAAGAATAGCCACGGATATTGTCATTGTAAGGCAAATTAAATTTTATTGTCGAGTATAGTGCAAATGAGATAAGACCTTAGGGTATAAACTAATTTCTTGGCCGAATTTACATGACAATCTGTAGATTCTAGACGTTGTTGACGTGTAATTAGACTAAATATAAAACATTAGTCTAGTTTAAATATTATAGTTTAGTGTGTGGAGAAGACCTATATCCTGAAATGCATGCGTATTTAATACAACAATCACGTACAGGTGCAAAATTAGTATTTGTTATCGTGCATGTTAGAATTTGTTACCGACACAAATTGCTAATTTCAGTTGATCATTATACATTATAACTTTTTTATTAAGAACTATTCAGTAAGCAATTATGATATAGTCAATTTTATATTAGCAAAAAATTTTGACATAATACTTTGAGAAAAACACGTACTTATTATTTGTAACTATGAAAATGGGCCATTAGGACTAGGCTTTTCCAAAGGTTCGCCACTGAGCCTGATCTTTGGCTTTCCTCATCCAACAATTGCCTGCCACATTGCGCAAATCGTCACTCCACCTTGCCACAGGGTGTCTCACACTACGCTTTCCGAGGCGTGGACTCCACTCACGAACTAACCTTGACAGAGGCCTGTGTCCAGCAGTGGACGGATTCAGGTTGAAAGTTGCGACGAATATTTATGACAAGTTCACAACAAACTCATGCAGATTTTTATATAATAATAACAATGAAGCTGAAAAAAATTCAAAAAAATAAAAAATACGTAGTTACTTATTATTTTACTTACTGAATAATTCGCAAGTTTAATATCAATCGGAAAATGCTGTTTAATTATGCATTTTGAACGTATCATTTTTAAAACAGCCGCTATCACTTGAAACAGTAAATTGTTACATTGAAGGTGAATGAGTGTTACTGATGAGTTCTATTTGGAAGTATGTTAGTTGGATGGTTGTGAACTCTAACGGACTCTCGGTTTACAATGTGGATGTGTCCGAAGTAGTTGTAGGTTAGTTATGAGGCTCGTGACACGTACTCTAATATGTTTATGAGAAATTTATTCTAATATTACAGCGAAAAATGACAAGAACATGCTACCAGTGATAGGACAGCGTAGGGTGGTCTCACACGAATATAAAATTAGCGTTTTAATATTTTCTTTGTGAACCGTAAGGCTGTTCACACGGTTATTTAAAAATTAAAAAAAACATTAACGTTATATTTCAAACCTTAACAGTTATTTACTAAGAATATTAAAATTTAAATTTCTACGTGCAACGGCATTGTATTATAATTACAGTAAAACAAAAAATGTGGAATAAAGTTCACATATTAAGTGAAATATAAAAACAACCTTAACTCTCGCCGATTGTCCGTACTTTTGACATTAATATATTAACATTACATTACAGATTTGCAATAGAGAGAAGTGGCGTTCCACTCTCTGTGCCCACCCCAATTGGGATTCGGTGAGATGATAGATTGATAGAAAAATGAATTTGTGGCACTATTAAAAAAAACATAAACTAATTAACTGATATAAGAGCAAAGTCTACTTATGTCAAGATTTAAGTACAATGTTTAGCAATTTTCTTGTACAGTTAAATATTGCTGAGATATCAAAAACGCTTACTTTACTTCGTTAGCTAAGCGAGTGATTAGGAATTCAAATGCCAATAAGCTGAAAGAGGAAAGTGTGTATCTACGCAACCAGACTAAAAATGGCTGACAAAATTGGTAAAGAGTACAAATGAAGATGGGAGAAGCTGCAGAATTTATAATAGATTCTATCGCCTCTCAAAAATATTGTATAAAAATCGTGTTAAGTGAAATAAAAATTATTAATAAACACATATCAATTAAGGTGCATATGAATCTAGCTTAAGCATTAAAATATCTTCAATAAAATGGGTTTTGTATTTATAATTCGAATATTCAAACATCTATTTTTTATTATTATCTAGAACCTCTAAATTATCGATGCCATTATTATTTACATTTTCAAGTAATTGGTTTCGTACAATTAACATTTTGTAATAATAGAAAAAATAAAATTAATATAAAATATAACAGTTTATTTATTTTAATCACTGTTTATGTTTTATTTTAAGTAAGTTTTAAGGAGAATTAATAATAAATAAGAAAAATAATTTAGCCATCGTCTGGTAAAGAACATTAATTTCAAAGTACGAAACATTTTCTTCAGTTTTTTTTTTAATTCATATGCACCAGCTTTGTTAAATGTTGTGCAAACAGCAGTGTTTTGCGAACGAAGCGAACAAGGTTTACCTTGCGGTTGATGCGGCCGATCTGGCGGTTCTGGTTCTCCAGTTCGGAGCCCATGTCGAGCGCCATGTTGCGCAGGTTGCCGATCATCGTGTTCACTTGTCCCATGTTCTCCTCCATTTCATCTTCGCGGGCGTCGTTCGTGATTCTGCAAATTACAGATCCAGTATTAAGTAATAATATATACAGGCTGATTTTATACACGAGGGAGATATTCAACGAGGATATTCAGCATTCGATTCTAATTCCAAATATATAGCAATAGTGATATCTTAATATTTCCATTAAAACAAAGTAATTTATAGTCAACATATTAAGAGGCAATTACACACATGATAGAATAAATAACGATTAATTATTTAGTATGTATTTTGTCTCTCCTAAACCGGGATAAAGTACGAAAGGGTAACGAGTCGATTTCCTGTTTGCCTAAAATTACGTAAAAGGAATTTTATCTAAATGCCTTTCAATCGTGCACCACACGCGCTGCGGTGTCCAAACTTTTTACGGAACAATTCCCATTTGTTCTTCAATGTTTCTTTATGATTTGCTAGGGAATATTGTTATTAACATTTTTATTAGCTATAAGAAGGTACAAATTATTGTAGTCTGAAATATCTCCCTTCATCTAAAAAATCACCTGTATATGGACAATTTTTAGGTTTTCTATTCGTCCCAGTATGACTGAAATTGTCTCGGTTAGTGTCAGTGGACATGTCTCCGTGTCAATAACAGAAATCTAATGTTGCCGGCCAAGCCGTGGACCATACATACAGGGTGCCTTTGCATTGTCATTGTAATCCAAAATTTCACTAGCTGAACATCTTGAGCGCTCCCATATCGCCCGGTGAAGTTGTAAAGACCGTCACGAGCATGTAAAAAGTTTCGTGAAGTGCCGGCAGAGGTTTTCCAAAAAGTCCACAAGGAGTTACATTTTGCCATTTCTTGAGCATCCAATTTTCGTCTCACGTTACGAGCATCCAATCGTCTCACGTCTTACCAATGACCCTGTATTTCAACTGGATCAATTCATCTACAGATTTGTCTGGGGAAAATAAGAATAGAGATGTCTACAGATGGGGAAATATTGACTGGCCCAGTCGAGTAAACATTACGATCTTCACACCCATGTACTGTGATCACATTTCAGTTGAGTATTACACGCTAGGAATTTTCATTCTTAACTATAATACAGCCATAAAGTAAAAACTAACCGTCCAATGTATCCTGCCTGTGGGCCAATTCCGTTGCGTTCATCCATCACTCTTTGAGGTTGGTTGTTGACTACTTTCCCGTCGTCGTTTCCTTTCCACGTGCCGTCATCTTCCTTGAACGATGCTCCCCTTGAGTAAAAAAAAATAGATAAAAAAATCGGGAAGTGATGTTAACATAACACGTTGACTGCCAACTACGAGATAACTCGTAGATTGCGTTCTTTTCCAGGACGCCAACTACGAGTTACCTCGACCTGTGTTTACTTGCCATTTCTGTGCAGCTACGATTATACTCGAAATATATCAGTGCTAGCATCGGAAGACGGATTGTGGTAAAAGAACAAAAGATCAATGCTAGTTTGCACGAAAAGAATATTTTTTTGATGATAACTATACACTAGAATTATTCATAATATAATGTTATTAAATCAAATTGTCATAATAGGTCAGATTTCTGAAAATTGCCGTGGCAGTCAACGAGGTAATAAATCTTTTTGGGTGATCTAAAATGTGCACAAACGCTCTTTTATTATTTCGCTTTGTCTACAAAACACTGTTATCTGTGGTCTATTTAATCTTCTTTCATAAGAATCTTTATGTAAAACAGTTCCAATTGCTGATGATTATTTTATTTAATTTTTAATGCGGCGCAGTAACTACACTCATCTAATAGAAATTGCAATCCAAAAACTGAGTACAACTATCGAGAGATAACTGCTGATAATCGCCGCTATCACAATTATCTCTTCATTCTCCGTTTACAATAAAACAAATTATATCCTAGGATATCTTTATAACAAATGACATTGGAAATTTTCGCTTCCTTACATAATAAATACTTAAAGGTAACTGGATATTACTACCCGATTCCAAAACACGAAAAGTCCGAAGCGAAGTTGCGATTGACTGGGGTATCAATTTTTTTTTTTTACTTTGGGAAAATCCTCATTGGACCCTCTCGGCCGCATGCAGGGGGTGGCGCAGCCGAGGTGTGTCGGACTTGTACCGGCTAAAAACCTCAAGGTGACTACTTTTGCATATAAACGGGGACTGTGGGTCCTGTAATCAATTCTCCACAGCCCCGTCATTCACTGGGGTATCATAGGATATCCTATCAAATTTTTGCGACTCGATTAGCATCACTATTTGCCCACATGTGAGATCTCGAAGAATAAAGCCGTGAAAGCGAGCAATATGAACTCCTACAAATTAGTTGAAAAGGTTATATTAATTATACACACTTGTTGCACGGCAGAACACAGATTCCGCAACATTTCTCCATACCAGACAAATTTTTCTCAGCTTCGCGCATGTCTGCGTTGATTTGATCCATGCCCTCCTCAATCCTGTCCAGTTGTTCTGTTCACACACACCGACAATTGCTTTAGACAAGTTCTTTACAATCCAAATGGTAAGTGTTTGATCGCCTAACGTTAACAACTCCGCAATTATTTTTATTATTTTTTTATCTTATTGTAAATTCTCAACGCTCTCGCCAATAACCTGAGCTAAGTGTAAGACATGATTTCTTTATTCAGCCGAGTTTATTCAATACTATTTACGTCCATGCAAGCTCTCGACTTTTTACCTAAAGCGGTTCTATTTTATATCTAACATTTAAGCGAAGCTCATATTAAGATTTCTGTGATTTTACGTGTTTTAATTATGTCTTACACTTGATCCGGTCAATTCTATACAATTACTTTTGTTTAAATGATGTATATACTATGTGCTGACACTAAGTGAATACTCAAACTAACATTTAGATAAGTCATAATAATAAATAACAAATACTAAAACTCATGCAATCAATAGCAAGATCGAATTAGTCGTGCATAGCATAGATGCGTGAGAAAAAACTAAAGAAAATAATTCACACAGTTTAACTTATCGTTGAATCTCATTGTCCCGACTCGCAATCTACTGTATGTTGGAGCGGAGAGATATTTCGATGCAATTTATTCACACTAGTATTATTCAATTAAGTTATGGCCACTTAACAAACAAGATTTACCTTTTTTATTATCCCTTATAATTAAACTGTTAAAACATTGTAAATCGATATATTTTTAATGTCATAAATCATCCTCCATTATTTTCGTAAAATATTCGAACTGGCATTTCAGACAAAAGCTGTACTAAATCGAGTGATGCAAAATAGTAGGTACTACTGGATGCTTACCGCCCTGTTCATCCAGCATGACCAGGGTTTTCATGCCCACCTCGTGACTCTACAACACAATAATGATGTCACTATAGCTCGCCAAACGAATGCGGTGAGGAGTGTGGAGCGTGTGGAGCCTCGCGCGCGCCGTCACGACCGTTGCGGCGGCCGCGGCGCGCCTTTTGCGCCCCAACGTCTCTTACTCAACACAACTCTAACTCATAACTGAACATAAAACATTAAATACGCGCGTCGGCACATCGAATAAAACAAATTAGCAAATGAGCGTATCCATAAAGCCATTCCTAAATGAAATATGAATGTAGCAAAATATCGATTTAGTTTAAGAATATAAAAGAATAAACTAATACGTAGTGTAGCGAGGAGCGAGCGGCCTCGCCGACAGAGCTAACAAACCTACAGTCTAACAGTACGCAGATAGCTATGGAGATGAAGGCGTTTACACTTTACTCTATACGTCGAACACATACTCGATAATCGCGCATACATATCAATATCGCAGTATAATTACGAGAAGAGAACAGTAGATTCGGAAAGAGAAATAAAAGATTCCTATTAAAAAGCGTTCCGATTGATACATAAAAAAACGGAAGAACTAAACAGATTGCGCAGCTCATTCAAATTAAATCTTTAGCAAAAGATAGAGTAATACTTTTCTGCGACAATCAGCAACGAACGGCCATCGGGCTCTATTTACACTATGCTGTCAAAAAGTCATCCCCATTGAAACATAGAATACACACGCAACATCGATTTTAGATAAGTCGGTTATTCAATTCAAGAGAAACGTCAAAGAAAAACAAAGAGATCAATTAATTTAACTGCACATTCAAACACAGACGTTCTCACGGTTCGACTACCCACGTGTCAGGTTAACTCTTACCGCCCTGGTGACTCAACATATGAAGCGCTTGCCCCCCGGCGTCCTCGCTCTATACATAAAATACAAATCAAAATAATATATCGTAGGAGAGAGATCGGGGTGTGCGGGGGTGGGTGCGGTGCGCCGGTATGTACGGCACGCACGAGACGCCAGTGCGGCGAGCTGCACGGAGCGTGACGCGCCACGCAACGCGACGTGCGTGCGTGCGTGCGCGCGCGGCGTGCGAGCGCGGCGTGCGAGCGCGGCAGAGCGTGCGCTAACACACACTACTCGATTCACAACGGCATGCATGCGGTGAAGCTTGCAAGTAAAACCAGATTCAGTTTCATCTGTGCTTAGTTTCATATGATTTATGATTATTCTGTGTCATGTTCAGAGTCGTGCGTTGAGGAGAAGCGTTTCGAATTTACTTTGCTCGTTAGAGAATCGTTTCATGTGATTTTAGTAAAGATGTAAATTTAGAGTCGAGTGCGGACATTTGAAATGCGAAATGTAAAGTATAATGGATACGGCGAAATCGCGATCATTGATTGCTGTCCTCTCGATGGATCTGCTCGACGTAGATAGAGCTGATTGTTAGTTGTGCAAAGTGGTGTATTATTTACTAAGTCATCAATCATTTATACAAAGATGTGGGTTGTCCGTGATTATCTCAGTGTGTGAGTTGTTCATTGTAATTGATTAATTATTACTAATCAGTGGATTCCCGCACCTTTGCATTAAAGTAGCGCCGACGAAATTTTAATACAGTCAATACCCCCTTAATTTCTTCTATATCGGTGTGAGCCCATCTTCGGCTCTGCTGAAATCCCTACGATGCTCAATAAGGTTAGCAGAAAAAGGTAAAAATAGATAAAATTGTAAATAATGTAGTGTTGCAAATTTTGCAGATCACTCACCTCCCTGGTCGTCTAGAGCGACCAGAGTACGAATGCCGGCCTCCTTGCTCTACGCCGCAAAAACAAAAAGTCACAGAGCTTGTTAGTTGTGAGGGGTATAGTGGAGTGAGTGCAGTGGGGCCGTCGAGCCCGATCATCGAACTCTCGTATATTGAAACAATGTAGTATTCATTATTATATTATGATTTATAACAGTGTCACAAGAGAGTAGATATCTTCAGAAAACTATACTCAAATTGTATTCACTCATTATATAATATTTAAGTAATCAGAAGACATCTTCTCTATTGTCTAAACTGTGTTGTTTAGTTATGTCAAGTCTGTTTGTGGCTTTGCATGAATGTTCCTTACTTGATCTTGTTTATATTACACCTTACGTAAATTATACACGAGAATACGCAAAATAAATACATAGTAGCGTCATGTTGAGAAACATATTAAATAATAAATATGTAATTTAATATTGCCTACATGTTTGTATGATTATTGTGTGAGAGTTAGTTTAGGTGTAGCTCGATATATTTGTTGGAGTTCAGTAAGGGGTGTGTACATGCCCACATTTTGGTTGTATTGTGAATGTTCGAGAAGGCATGAAAATCATACAACATAATAGATACACAGTCAACAACAGAGAGCAGCCACTACACAGAAACCTATTTTACAGAGTTAACTAAAAAAAGGTTAGAACATTAATGTACACTGATCAAGATAGGCACATTTACCAGAATATGGCAGGTCGGTGACAGAAGATTGACAAGACAGAATAGAATTGCTTAGAGTGACAATAAATCATAAACAAAAAACGAAATAAGATATCTGTGCATTCAGAAGATGTGAATTGTCTTTACGGACAATATTTTATTGTTTAAATTCAAACGACAAAAGGGTATCATTTTGAAAGCAAGCCCAAGCAAATTGGAGTCTATACTTAGTTTCATTGAAAAGCGCACATATTTGGTTTGGGTCGAAAACTAAAGGAACACTAACACAAGAGAAGTATGGAGTAATAACAAATGTGGGGCTTGGGAATTCTATTCTGTTCAACGACGGGCTTCATGCTTTGGTACCTAAAGTAGCAAATGGTTTTGATTCGTTAGGAGCTGACGGTTAAATTATTGCCTTTTAATTATTCAGAAATGATTACATTCAACTAGGATTTATTACATTTTTTTGTATTAACTGTCAGCGCCAAGCCGAAATCCGGGTTCAGTTGCCCGGGATGTTATATTTAATTACAAAAATGTACAGTTCACTACGACCAACACAAAAGGGCTATATATAGGTCTAACATTTTCGGACACAGTAAGGCACGGATCATGCAACACCCATATGGTTATAAATAAGAACATATAAATACAGTTAACGTATTGTTAAAATAATCCAATAAAGGAAATGAAAACAAAAACAGGCATAAAGGATATCATTGCCGGAGAGCTACGATAGATATACATAAACACTTAAGTAATAAAATAAAACAAAATATAATTAGCAACATCGAAACACAACAGCCAGGATTAGCAGAGGCTGCGCCCTACGGGTCGGTGGGACGGGCGTCGGAGACCAAACCGAGCTAGGGGGCTATTATCCAGCACACTTCCGCTATACCCCTCACTCCCTCGCATCGAGAACACCTCTCTCACAGATGAACACAAATAATCATATAATAAACTTAATATTATTCATTAATTTCGGGAATTCATCATCAACGGAACAGAATTTAACAATGAATCCGCCAATTTTACTCTATTTGGATTTGTAGCTACAGAAAAAAAGGGGAACTTCCGGTTTCTCGTTCGCTTGGAAAATTAACAGAACATTTAAATAGTTTTCAATTATAAAATTACAGAATAATCGAAAATGATATAAAAACCAATTTTATTTTATTAAAAACAAGATGATTTCATACCATTAGTTTTCATATCAAATTCCGTTAAATATCTGTTTGAACTAATAAATAAACGTCAGAGACTTCTCAATTTGTCTCCATTTTTTATCTAATAATCGTCTTGGATTCTAGAATCGTTAATACAAATTGATTTACCAGAAAAAGACAACAACTCATTAATGGCTATATTATTTAAACACTTCGTCTTACTGTGATTTATATCAGTTTTATTAAAATTACTTAGATACTACATAGTGAAAAAATATATATATTTAAAAATTCGTCTCACCTCTTCACACAGCTGCATCATGCGCCTTGTAGACTCCAACGACTGAAACGAAATAAGTAACAATATAAATACAGATATCTTTTAAAAAGGCCTTATAGAAACTCATCATTATCATACAAACATTTCATAAGCATATTGGTAAAATATAAGTTTGATATTTGACGAGTCAAAGCCATTGCGTCGTTTGTTCCTGAAAAGTTACATCTAAATGTCCTTCAATGAAAAGTTATCGAGGCTTTGGGCTGTAAGTCTCACTTTGGTCAACCATTACTACTAGATTTGATGAGACCAAAAGTAAAAAAAACTGGACCATACGCATGTCAAACTCCTTACGATAAAAGATAAGAAGCCAAGAGGTAGAATGTGCTCAGTAAAATTACGATCACACAAAATATGTCCTATTGGCTAACTTTTGTCTATCCTAATTAACGATCAACCATTATGCGCTGAACCTAGACCTTTCTGCGTTGTGTAATTAAACCGGCTTGAAGACCACGACATTCAATAGATCCCAGTTTCTTAATGGTCGCCGCAGCTATTAGATAATGCTGTCATCACTTGAGATTGATTCCTGTTGTATAAACAAAATCATTTGAACAAAAAAAACGG
This sequence comes from Automeris io, assembly GCA_036320925.1. Classification (NCBI taxonomy): domain Eukaryota; kingdom Metazoa; phylum Arthropoda; class Insecta; order Lepidoptera; family Saturniidae; genus Automeris; species Automeris io. The sequence continues at coordinate 5,986,399 of JAUDJH010000018.1, forward strand.
AAAACTATAGTTGAAGGATCAATAAAATTGATTGAGTAAAAGAAAGAGAAATAATTTAACGCGTCTTATAAGCGAAGAAACTTATTTTTAATTATGGCTCGTCATTTCGATTTGGTTACACAGGCCATGATCACTAGCAGTGACCACTAGATAGTGATTGTGTTTTTATGTATAGAGTTAGTCAAGCCTGATTTAGATGATGAGAGTTTATTGCCCCTATATAGTAAACATGTGCTAGATCTAGAAAATTAAAACATCCAAAAAATCAATCATGTATGATTAGGTATGAAAAAATCTCAGATGGGAGAATTTGAATCGTTTCATTTCATACAGAGGGCGTAAAAAATTGCTCACGTTAATACTGCAATAATTTTTATCAAGATGGTAAACGTTCATTTGTTCCGTTCTAGAGATTCCGTCGAAAAGTCTTGGTTACGTTGAGAAAATATATAAGTTACGAACCTCATCAGTAACTTGACCGGCTCGCATTTGCAGCTGTTCGAGCTCGCTGCGCGGCCCTCCATTTTCCGCAGGCGGCACTGCCGAAGGCATCCTGAAACAATAATGAATAAAACATTGTACTCTTTAGTTTGAAAAATAATTACTGAAGTAACAATCAATTGTAACTACAGTCGAAATTGGATAGTTTCGGCATGGTAGCGCGTGAATCAAGATCGATAATACTTACAACTTTGTACCCACAAAGCCCATCAAATTATTTCGCATTGGTCTATATCACATATCAGAATCAGCTCGTGTGTTACAAATTATTTACATTTGGGCTTTTTATCAGGTTATATTTAGGCCAGCATGAAAAAAATAATATTATAACTTATTAAAATGTTAAAAACTTTTCTTGAGCTGTAAAATTCAGGAAATTACACAATGATTTACCTACAAACACGCATATGATTTAATTAAACTTTTGGATTGTTACTATGTATATCAAAACGTAAAACATGAGGCCTTGTCAATGACCTCACTCATATCCTGACTTCGAGATATATAACTGACTCACAACTAAATATATCGTAAATTATTCACGACTCGTTATTTGGTAGATAGCTATTAAAGTCTAGTATTATACTAATTTTAATGATAAATATTTGTAGACACCACATAACTTAAGCCAAGTCTAAGCAAGCGATGATGAACTTTAAATTAGAAATTAGAACTTAGGCGTAGGGGCAATCTGCGGAGCACCACGTTAATAAATTACACCATCCTTGAGATAAATTAACAACACTATGTACTTATAAATTAATTTTAGGCGTAAACCTTTTATTACCTTTTTTTACCTTTTATTATTAGGATTAAAACCTTTATATTGTTATTGAGGTATACAAAAATAAATTCAAACGGGTTATTGAATAAGATTTAAAAATGATTCAATGCGCAGACTACAAATGAAACTATCGGTAGATAAAAAAATGTTGTGCTAGCCGAATTTATGCATATCCATCCAAAAACATACATTTTCCATTAATATATAAATTATTAAAATATAATATAAATATATTAAAATAATTATAAATATAGGTTCGATTTTATTCACTATTCGATAGACGTCATATTGGTCAATGTTATCAGATATGGAAAATATAAGGGTTAGCCATACAGACAGACATAAATAATTATATTTTTAGCCCGAGCTAAGACTGTCCGCCATTATGTATGAGTACTGTAATACGCATCGCACCACCCTACGGGCTGGCCTTGATCGTTGAGAACAAAGGAGGGAGGGAGGTGGAACACCCTCCCATTTCATATGCCCCTTCGTCTTGGTACAAACTGCAGACCAATATTGTATTTAACGAGGTTTCTTACTTAAATTGGAATATGTTAAAAGAGAATACATCATCTAGTAGATTGTACGTTACCCTCAAATTAAAAATTGGTTAGTAGTATAGGTTCAGTAGGCAATATTGTCATCAAAATTGCAAACATATTAATTTACAATTTAAAGATTTTTATTATACATATAACTCGGTAACGGATATTAATTTACCTTTAGCCTTTAAAACATAGGTAAAAATAAAAACCTTAGCTACAATATATGTTTCTATAAAACGAAGGTACCATTCCAAGCATAGGAACAAGTGTAAAAAAGGTTTTGATTTAAATGTAAAAGAACTTTCTTCTTTCGGTATTAATAATGATTACTTTTGAAGTAAAGAGACGCAATATCTTTAGTTCGGCCCAATATATCGTGATAAAACATATCTTGTATTTTAAATTTGAAAATGTTTATGAATACTAAATAAGTTTGAAAAGAAGTCAAGATCGCTTTAGTAGTTTCTAAGTGATGCGCGTACAAACAAACAAATTGTCGAAAAAGTTACCGATTTTTGTTCAGAAGTTTATAATAATTGACCCTACAAAATATCTTTAAATAACAGCATTTTACACCATTACAAATTTATAATTTAGTATGAAGGAACTTCATATGTGATATTAAGCTTTGGCATTCAAGTTAACTTGGCACCTTTCCCGAACGCCTGTGGTTATGTCTGACCTATATTTGACAAACATGCCGCTTCATCGGACGAAATGTCCATAGCAATTTCATACCATCTCTATGTACTTACAAACTGCTAATATCAATATATTATACGATCAGGTTGTCGCTAAGAAATTGTTCTCTACATACGCAATTGTCTAATGCTTGCATGAGAGTTACTTATAAGGGTGCATAATAAACATACCTTTTTTTTACTTGGGGAAAACCCTTATAGGACCGTCCCGGCCACGAAGGGGGTAGGGTAGCAGCTGGGGTGTGCCGGACTTTTACCAGCTAAAAACCCCAAGGTGACTACTTCTGGGAATTAGTGGGGACTGCGGGATAATAAACATACCTGCATTATGGATATATTTGTGCATGATGGCTTGGATTATTGAACCTAAATTCATAGTTTTTCGATGAAATTATAACTGTACTTACATTTGGTATTCGGATATATTAGTTTTCATCAAAGTTTATTTTGTCGTTATTTTCTTATTGTTTAATTAACAAAATATAGGAAAAATGTAGTAATGTTAACCATAACGGATTTTTTTTTTTGAAGCGAACTACTGATTGCCGGGAAAGGCATTTTCAGCTCAACCGGGCTTAGGGGGCGAGCACAGAAGGTGCTCAGCCAACGAAATTTTTGGGTTGGGTGGCAATGCAAGGGCACCCCTGTGGGTACGAACCTCGACTTAGACCGCCAGCCAAATAAAGTACTAACCCTACGGGTGATCTACCAGCGTTTCGGAAGTGACTACCTTGAGAAGAAACGCCGAAAGAAACTCAAGGCTGCGTCGGAGTGGAACAGCGCCTCGGTGCGAAAACTCACCGGTTGGCAGCAGTTGACTGAACTATCCTTCTTCGGCGCCGCCGGCGACGCCGGTGTCGTGGTATGAAGCTAGTGCGTGTAACCATAAGGGATAATGACAATTTACAATTTATATTTCATGGTTCATGTCGTTTAAAATTTTGAAGTAAAATATTAAGATATTTCTAAGTTAGACCTTCCCATTGTTGAACTGTTTAAATCATCAAAGCGTATTGTTTGAAAAATGTTAACAATGACTTTTACCGGTAGATACTTATGTGTAGAGAAAATTAGCCTCAGTCTGCCACTGTTAACATCAATTATAGATTTGCGTCATAGCATTCTAATATAGCTTGAAGGAAAGACGGTTTTAGAACTGATGTTAATAGAAATGATAATGGAAATGTTAATTCATACACATAGTCATGTATTAATATTATTTTGACCTTTAGTGGGTAAAATTTTTATTAATGTAAAAAAAAGGTAAAAAGTTCCTTCTATAAGGTATCTAGATGTCTACAAATTGATATTTAGTTCAATTATAGGCGAAGTAGAAAGATGTAATAATAATAATATGTTTATTATTTAGATTTTAAATATTTCTGAACAATAAATATTAAAAACCTAAAATATTGTTTACTTACTTCTTAAGTTATGGCGTTTGATTGAGATTTATTGCAATTATTCTTTAGGTACGTTATATCATTTCAAATGTATGATCGTATAGCCTCACTGTATGGAAATAAGCGTGTCTTTGTTTCATTCATCAAGCTTGTAGTTTCGAAGTTATAATATTTTTAATTTCTGCCTCATTCAAATATCTGGCGCGAGCGTGGCGTCATTTTGCATTGCATCGATCTTTCTTTTTTTTTAGTAACCCAGGGGAAAAATCCTACATAGGACCATCAGGGTTGCTGTGAGGGCAGCGACCCCGGTGTGTCAGATACCTACTGACTAAATACCCTCGGGGTGTCCCTTTAATTACTCCACGCAGGCCTGAGAAACGAAATTCCTCCAGTCGCTCGGGGAGCGAACAGCCTGTTTAGGCTTCCTCTATGGGAGGGGTGGGTGTAAGGAACCTACGCCTCCAATACCTCTCTCTCAGGCGATGCGCCAAAGACTGCGCACCGCCTTCTCATCCGGGCAGCAGACTGCCTCAAGTCTACAGCCCGGATTACACCGATCTCGCCAAACTGTCACTTATTCATTGCCAAGAGATATTCGGTATTTTTTCTACAACACAATAATTTTACTAAGTAAAGCTTTTTGTATCAATTTTTGTAATCGCTTTCATTATTTTTGTAATGTAATGAATCTTTTGTTATATATTCAAATTATGGGATTCGAACCTACGACCTTTCGCATTGCCGTGCATGGATTCCGGCCTCTTATCTACTAGGTCATTACAGCCATAACTAACTAAAACAAACAAAATAGGCAGACCAAGCAAGCTCTAACCCGCATAATTTACAAAATTGAAATTATAAGACATGTAAAAAAAAACATATTTCTTATTTCGAATAGTCTTCTGTAAGGTAAAAAATTGGTGACATTCTTCATTATAGGATTCTATAATATAAAGTTGAATGTTGAAAAATAATTTGTTTAAAAAAAGCTATAATTTTTAATATTACATTGTTGAATAATTAAACCAATGCAAACTTAGAATCTCTAAAGAGCTATTAAGCATTGAATATTTATGTTATATAAGACAAATATGCTTAGTGGATCGCATCGTTGTACAATGTCATTCTAAACATTGTTTAGATAAGATCAGAACTATCTAGAAAACTATGGAAGCACGCACTGGCAGTAACTGTACACTGTAGTCTATTATGATACAAGATATATAATACCTATGCACACAATAATGTATTCAATTTTTATAAACACAAGGACAATCTGGAGACGTCTAATATCGTGGGTATCCGCCATGTGCAAGAATACTGCATAACATAATAAACTAAAAGTACTTCCATGCAAATGCGTTTTCTGTTCAAGTCTCTCTTTTGTGTAAAGTATTTTTGCTATTTGAAGCACAATTTAAAAAGGCAGCCGCCTTGTGCAAGAATACTGCATAACATAATCAAATAAACACAAAAATAAATAAAAACACACACATAAACACATAAATACATCAATCTTCTCGAGAGCATACAAAACAAGTTTCTAAAACATTTAAAGTATAAATCTGATTTACACAACCTTCCTTGTAGCTCAATTCCTGCGTTGTGTCATCGTAGAATTGAGAGGGATCAATTTTTTTTATTTAAAATTGTTAACAGTCTCGTGGACTCGTCCTATTTGCTTAGTCAAATAGGTTTCAGGTGTCCGCATTCCAATGCAAGAGACTTTCCGCTGTTTAAGGTGCCATTCTTAAGGTCAAACTATGTTAATAATACTTTTGTTTTTCGTGCCTGTGATCTATATAATAAACGTTTTTGCGATATAGATATACTGTCCTGTGCCTTTGGGCCCTTTAAACGAATGGTGAGAAAGAAAATATTAGCCTAAGTTCAATTTTGTTCTATAATGTATTTTTTTTTAAATATAAATGTACTATTTATATGTAACATATATATTTGATTGATTTTTTTATTGTTATGTATTAGCTTGATTTTTATTTTTGTACTAATTTTTGTGGAAACTTTGCTGGCTTATGTAACATTTTTTGTGTATATTATTATCATTTTTATATTGCTGTATGTTTCCCTTTAAAATAAATAAATAAATAAATAAATAATAAACTAAAAGTACTTCCATGCAATTGCATTTTCTGTCGCGTTTCGGAGTCAGCTTGTGCATATCCAGTAAATCATATACCTAGAGACCTTCAGTCGTGGTATACGTGGGCCGATTTGACGATGGAGACTCAACGGATTTGCATCCCTTCGACTACGCTGTACTTACCATCAGGTGCACTGTAGTCACATTATCGAGCCAGCATAAAAAATGTAGCTTTAGTAGTTCTGCTTTTATTTAGTGAAAGTGGTAGGGCGATTGCCCGAACTCCTGCAGTCCGCAAGTGTAAAGTCCGTTATAGTAGCACGCTGTGGCCTTTCGCGTTTCGGGAGCAGCTTGTATGTCACGTTATTTATATACTTAGGTACCTTCTGTCGTATATGTGTACCAATATGTATCGACAGCGACTGTCAATGGATTCTCGTTGCTTGATATCCGTTGTCGTCATAGAATTACACTGTACTCTTCATCTGGTACGTTGTACCCACTTTAAGTTGGTATAAAAAAGTCAAGATACAAGATTCTTTAAATATATTGAAATGGAAACATATACAAAGGTTGAATTTATTTGTTTATTGTAGAGACATATAAAAAAAAATTAATATATTAGGTATTATTAACTATAGCTGAATGTTAAGAATGGCGTTGCGTATGACGTCATTGTAATCTAACGTTTACTTTAACCTCATTCATATATTTTGCAACCCCTACGTATACGATTTATCATGACCTTTATCGCCCACGCGTCCTCGTAGAATTTTTTGAAGTGATATATTACTCGTCGACAGACCAAATAATTTTTATTTTTAATCTGTGGACACACAGCTTACATTTTCATGAGAATTTTACGGATAATATTGGAGACATTTTGATTTTTAGGCAAGTAATATACAGCAATTTATTTGTATTGCAAATTTTCAAGTGTAAATTAAAGTTACCATAACTATTTGATATTAGATGTCGCTTTATTCTCAGATGTAGATAAAGCCTTTCGCAGCACGCTCTGGTTAGGAAAAATCAATAGACGCGCGCAAGTAAACTTTAGCTAGACTCGGCACGGCGATATAGCTCGTGCAATTTGCAGCTTGTTAAAGTTTGTTTTCATTAAACTTAACAAACCTGTAAGGGTACATCAAAAAATATATACTTATATATAAAAATACTCGACATTGACAAGATATGCGACTGCTTACATGAGCCAAATAAACTTAGCGTCGGCAACGCAACTTGCAGGCATCAATATGAAAGCTATGCGTTAATCGTTGCGATACGGTTGAAACCGAATTGCTTTGTCTGACTGTCGTTAAAAATCATATATTAATGTGAAGATATTATAAATAAAGAAACAAAAATCTCAAACAGTAACTCTCAGTTTCACAAATAAAATTAATATTTCGCCCGGTTTATCGTTTTTTTTTTAATTTTTGTTATTCGCTAACAACTATAAAGTGTACTAAAGCCTCATTTCAACCTATTTAAGTACAAACATGATATTCAATATACATTCACGCACTTAAAATTATTATATACATTGTAATATAATATGTTAGTATAAAAAAATTATGTTCATGTCTGTATGCTCATGTACCTGCTCGTATATTGGTCTAAAAACTAAATTTATATTTAAAATTTAAGAAGATTAATAGACTATAATAACACTAGTTTATCTAATTGAAATCTTTAAAAATAAAACTTCGAGAGCAAGCTCAACAGAACTTATAACCAGAGATAGGCAAAATGTAATTTGATGAATGATTAACGATTGCAAAATGTATTCGTGATTTTAATTTTGTTGCTCTGTATTCGTGATAAAATCCATTCAAAACATTGAGTCATAAATTTGTATGAGATTGAGGATTTCGTAGTGTTTAAAACATAGACGAGCAAAATGCAGCCTTGTTAATGATGAAAAACGCAAAATGTAATCGTTTTTCAGTAATCTACATTTTGCCCATCTTTGCTTATAACCTTGTACGTACAGTAAGCGTGAGAATTTTGAGCACAACATTACATGTACCAATTAAAGATAAGCATTATTGGCTCACCTTAAAATTATGTTTAATTACAACTTTGAATTAATATAATTCTCTGTTTTAATACCCCGACGGCTAGAGTGTTAACGTTGAGAAACCATAACAAGAAACTAATTTTAGACGATCCGTTTCGAGACATTCATTACTCCTTATGTAAGTTTAGGGGTGGTAATATGGAAGTTTACGATGTCAAAGACCTTTCTTCACACATTCTATCTTGACGTCTAGAACTAAAATACAACTATTTGTATATTTTCCATTTGTTTTGTGTTTATGAGTGTCCAACAGAACCTACGGCTTCGGCTTTCAGCCAATTTTGGCCGAAGCCGAAGGTTTCTAAAAGTACTTGAATTAAATGATGTTATGATTTCGAAATCTTTTTTTTTTGTTGACTCTAAAAATGAGGCGTTCGATGTTTTATATACGTATTTTTATATGTTATTGCCCCGATAATAGTATATTTTTAAATGCGATAGAACTCTAAACTATGATTATTAGAATTTTTGTCTGCTTTTGTGCGTTTGTGCACGCAAATCTCAGAAACATCTTAATCATTTAGATACGGTTTTCACTGGAGTATAGTGAAGTATTGTGTAGTTTGATTCTGTGAACAAGTCGATGTTTTAGTAGATATTGTAAGCAGCACTAACAAAAAAAATTAATTCTGAAAGTGACGGACACTGTTTGAAATTTCATTTCATCTTATAATCATATAATAAATGTGAACATTAATTAATTGGCTTACAATTTATGAACTTCAAAAATTAAATTGTTACAACATGGGCTATATCAATGAATGTGTCATAGAAACAGATTATAATTTAGTAAAGTATATAGGCTGTTGTGTAAATTTACCTAGACATACAAAAATAAAGATACTATCATGGCTTTTTCATTGGTTATTAGGATTCAAGAGTATATGTTTAAATTGACTTATTTTTTATTTGTTAATAATAATAAGCTAATATGCTTAGCTAATATGTTGCATTAATAGGTATATCCTTTTTTAGGCGAGCAGAATACATAAAAATTTGCTAAAAAAAATAACAAGATGGGTATTCAATTGGTTACTAACATTAAGCCCCCAATAAGTGAAGTCTAGAATCTATTTTCTTGTAAGGTTTAACAACTAACACCTATAGGTAACCTCCAATCTTCAGAGGATATCAGTAAGTGACACTATATCAGCAAGCTAATAGAAAGTTTAAAATTAAAACCTATCAAAATGTCTCAGGGTATTTGTCATGTCAATCCTAGACATTTTTGGACTTTTTATTTCCTGATAATATGGTACTTTATAGTATGTGGGCTCTTAGATATATCATGGTTTCTGGAATACAATCTGTATCCACACTCTCAAGCGCCTAATGACATCATGATTGGAATTGATTACATTTAATTATACATTCTATTGTTCCAATAATTTTAATACATTTATAGTAAAACAAGTATATAAATAGGTAAAAAATGTTTTAAAAAATATAATGTTAATTCTCTGAAAGTTAATTTAAATATTTTCATTATGATCACTGTCAGAATAAGCAGAAATACTTGAACAGCTGTACATAAATTCTGCTTATATGTGGTGTCCAAGATGAAGCAGCATCAGAGTGGCCAGATTTAGCATGATCCTGTAACCTCAATAGTAAAGCTCCTAATTCAAATATCCATTGGTTTATTAGGTCATTCATTGGTGTTCATTTTACAAGGAAGAATAGAATTAACAACTATGAAATAACTGATGGTATTTTAATTAGGAGCTTAGACCTGCTGAGGTCATAGAATATTGCTAAATCTAGTCACACTGAGTAGCATATATTATTTAATGTTACCCAAAGCCATATAATCCCCCTTGCAATTTAATCAAATACAAAATTTTGTTGAAAATCTGCATAATGATTGTTAATTTCACTTTTTATTTCAGTTTATATTAATTTATCAAATAAATAGAACTTATGTTAAAATAAATAATAGTTTGTTAAATATAAACATACCTAGCTCTAGCATTTTGTCTAATATTCCATAGTGTATTTCTTATTATTTTAAATCACCGTTTCAAACCATAAGTATTACCAAGTATAACAAATTAATCACATTTTTATTACATTTTTTTAAGAACCTCTTATGCTGTTCCGTTTTTACCAATTTATACAGTTCTTGCTGTAGGTTGAATAGCATATATTTTAATGATATTATTACAATAACATTAATGTAAAGAGGTATTTCTTGGTAAATAAGTGCTAGCTAAATTCATAATACGATAATATATAATATGATACATGCAACAACTTAAAACTATTGAAGTTAGAATTGAACAACCGGCGCACATATAATTGTGACCTGGTTATGACAAATTTCCACTTATAATATAAACTATTTGGATTTTTATTAAGGCGCAACTTAAGCTGAATGCAGCTCCATACATTTTGGGTATGCGGTTAGGTTTTATTAAAAATACTATTTGTTATGGGCGTCATTTGATAAGAAAGGAATAGAGATGGTAATGCCACCGCGTCAGAGATATCCGCTCATGACATCACCTATGGCAGTACAGTCATCAATATTGAATATAATAAAACCATTTCTTTCCTAACTGCTATACTATTATTATAATTTATGCAGCACGAAAGCATTTACTATTTATTTACGTCGGGTGACATAAATAATGACTGCGATTCAAATTAAATTTGATAATATTAAATGTTCTTACTTATAAATGATTTAATTAAACGAATAACTTTAATTACCTGTAATTTTACTTTTATCTAGCACCTTACTAAATAAAAAACGCCCGAAGACACTGCACACCCACTAGAGCACCAAAATACAGCACAATGACAATGCGAAGAAGGTTTTGCATTGACAGAATAAGAATTTGGCTGTCGTCGCTGGTCGATGAGGTTAGCTGGGAAATGCGCAATGTTTCGACTATGCGCAATAACTTGCAGGGTAATAGCCATGCGCGTTTTTTAATACACACTAATTTGAGTCATTCGACGTTTAATTGATTGAGGATACACTTAATAATAAATAATATATATTGGAAATATAAAAAAAATCATTTTTTAAAAGTATCCGTAAAGCGGCATCTGTTGTCGAAGAGTTAATACTTAAATTTAATTATTTTATGATTTCGTTGTGAATGTTAGTTTAACTCTATTGGACACAAGATGTCTATAGTACGGCATAAAAATAAAATATCACGGTAATATTTTGTTGATTCGCACTATATAGTGTCAAACTCGTACTTGGACGGTATTTTATACTTTTATATTACTTAAAAAATTCTGGTTATTTCTGTATTTAAATAACCATAATGTTCGGTCACTTTTCACTTGCTATTCTTAATTGTTTTGTTTTTCATCTATCCGTCTATAGGGATGCAAGCGGAAATGTGTTTGATAGCTGACGGAAATGCCTAATGTTGTAGAATAATAAAAATTGTCATTTTTTTATCATTTCCAGACGGACGCTTGACATCAATCACACGTGCTGGTGGTACCGGTAGAGGTGAAGATGAGGCTGATGATGAACCACGTACGCTCAATTAATGTCTATTCACTCTCCTCTTGGGAGGTCCAAAGTCATATGAACGTGGTACAATGGTCGCTGGAAGCATGTTCCACTCCTTGGCTGTTAGCATGATGAATGTAGAAGCGAATATTTTTGTGCGGATATAAGGAGTATCTACCACATACGGATGATATCAGATACAGCGTCTGGTGGTTTTATGAAATAGAGCTGGTGGAATTTAATAATGTAGCTCCTCTGTGGTAATAGAACATTCTTCATTCTACAACCGATAAGAGGTTGGGGTACCTACTGCGTATGTGTGACATAATCAGACTGACAGAAAAGCATACTTAACTCAACAGTCTTGTTCGACAGTCGGTCAGTTATCACATATACTGATGGAAAGACATGTCAGAATCAAATTTCCAGAAGCAGTTGAACAGCAACTGGATATAGACAGACCTGAAACTCATGAACTGGGATCTTTTCCTTATTATATTAATTTTTTTAAAGTTATATCTGTCTAGACTTATGCTGGAATACCCAACAATAACGGATAAACACTATTGACTTAATGTTTCTATAGTAGAGCCATTACCCTTAAAACTCTTTTACTTTAATTGATTGGAAGTGATAGGGTGATTGGCCGAGGTAAGTCTTGACTACAACTATAGTACATAAGTGCAAAGACCGTCATAGTGACTCGTTTCGACTTGTTCCAGGATTAGATTGCGAACGTTTAGTTCTTCATGTGCCTAAAGGTCTTCTGGCGTGGTATATGTGGGCCGGCATAACATTAGTGACTGTCCAACAATTCTTGTCCCTTAACGGTTTGCTTCCCTTTTTGAAACCACCAGAGGTCCTTTCCATCATATGCATTGTAGTCGCTTTATCAAACTAGTATTAATTACAGAGATGGGTATAATGTAATCTAATTAATGATTAAGAATTACAAAAAAAAATCACAATATTATTTTTGTTTCTCTGTAATCATGATTTTTTATTAAACTGGCTTGGCATAGTGACTACAGTGCGCCTGATGGTAAGTACAGTGTAGTCCAAAAGCAAAAGTGACAATCAAAGGATGAAAATTCATTAAAAGTCTGTCGTCATGTTAGCCCACATATACCACGAGTGTAGGTCTCTAGGTATATGAATTACTGGATATACACAAGATGATACCGAAACGCGACACGCCAAAGTGAGTCACTATGACGGTCTTTACGCTTGTGTATTGTGGTCATGACCCAGTTAAGGAAATCGCCCTACCACCTAAAAACCCTTCTAAGCATTAAAAAGTTAAGTTAAGTTATTTAATGCCATTGAGGATTCCTTAGTGTTTAAAACATAGATGCGCAAAATGTAATCATATTAATGATGAACAATGCAAAATGTAATCGTAATCGTTTATCATTTATCTGATTACATTTTGCCCATCTATGATTACAAACTAAATTTTTGCATTAAAATGCTAACGTATAATTTGATTATGCACATTTATTCAGATCAACTTTATATTAATGAATTAAAAATAATGCTCTTTTTAATATTTTCAACAAATGTTTCAGTAATAATATGAATTTTAAGGTACGGTTTGGATTCTGGCAGGCGCGTGCCAACAGTGGCTTTAATTTACTTTAATGCCAAAGCAATCCCGCACAACAAATTGATGGATTATTTTTGTAATTAAAAAGATTCTATCATTAAATTTCTATCAGCATAACAAAGTTACCCCATTTTATCTTATAAATACTTTATTTGTTCGTTATCATTGATGAAATTATTCCTAACTCACAATGGATTTCGTTAAGGCCACGTTGTAAATATTTTGTAATCTATTATGTATATTATCGTTGCTAACATTGTTTTGGAATAACGTAATAAAAACAATTGATTGTTACCTTTTTGCGTACTTTAAACTTTTTAATAATCAAAAACTAATTTGGTATATGGTGAACATTTTTCCGTATGTTTTTTTGGTTGATAAGTTCTGTTGTTTTATTGTCGCTATAAAAGTATGCAAACGAAATCAAGTGTATCTTTACATCTATAGATTTAAATATAGATATTAATTCGCTATTACAAAACAAAGTATGTCTCTTTTACAACTTATAAGACAGTTTGATACCATGTAAAAATAAAGGTTACGTTTATACTGGATTGTATATTAGGCTTTTTGTCTCGCAAAAAGTAAGCGAATCCTGTGGAAAAGCGAGTGAATATTTATATGGAAGTTTCGTCTTATTGAAGCTGGAGACTTGAAACTTTGTATTATAATTGTTAACTGAGCCATCAAGGCTGGGTCCGCTAATTTTGTAATAAATTTCTAGCCATAGATAATTAATACTATTATCAAAGCCAAGTTTATTATAATCTTATTTAGATATATTTAGGCTTTTTTTATTCTAGCTTGTCAAAGTTATTATACAACTGATGTTAAGTTCTGCGCAGTCCAAAATTTGAAAGAAACTGGCAATAAACCGGAAACCGTTCATCTAAAGTCACTGTGATCATGCCGGCCTGCTGATAAGTCTCTACACACTTCTTATTAAGAACCCGAGATCTATTAAAACTTGTGTTTATGGCTCGGGTAGAAGATGATTTTGTTGGACTTTAGTCAATTACTTTCCAATCTCGTTTGTTAAAGATATTATATTTCGATAGGTATATATTTATTATAATAATCAAATGTGTATACGTGATAATCGAACCTGGAAATATGATGAATTGTAATTTTTATCAATTGATAAATGTAAATTAAAATATGCTTTGTAAATTGCACGCGCTTTATTATGGTAGTTAGATAATTTAAATTTTTTACAAATGGTATTATTAATATCGGCAAATATCATCACTCTGAAACGCAATACCGTTCTAGAATAATCTTGTACTTAATGCAAGCTTGTCGTGCAACGTCATCAAAAATTGCTTGAACAACGACACGTAAAAAGGAGAATATAAACTTGTACATAGTACAGGTTAGTTATTTAGGAAAAAAATTAAGAGGTTAATTAATTTGTTTGAGAACTACATATAATGTACTTACTGATTCAAACATATTAGGCTCAAATAAAATACTATAATAATGAAAAGGAATTTTTAAGGATAGTAAGAACAGATAATATTTTAATGTTGGGCAATATATGAAGCCAGGGGTAGCAGAGTGGACCAAGTGAAAATTATGTTAGTTACAGTTTTCAACAGAAAAATGCTTTTAAAAAGATATACTACTTGTTTTTGGAAAACGGAGACCTCGCAGCATTGGTAAATTATAACAATATGAAAAAAGAATGTTCCAGAGCCTTGTCCTTAATAATTTACACTTAATACCTTTAAAGTAAAAGCATTACTAAATGAATCACCAAATTTTACAGAAAAAACTAATTATATGATATAAAAGTTATAGGACTTTGAATGAGGGAGAGACAGACAGACAAAATAACGAAGTCCGGTGACTGTGGGTTAGGGGGAACAGTAATGTGACTCGATGCACCGGTCAATATGATTTAAGTTTTTTTTTTAAGTACGTCTTTAATATATTTATGTACATTTGTTTAGAATAGTAAAGTTGTTCCCGAGTTGCGCGATTTCTTATGTTAGAATATTGACGGATTGAGATTGAAAGTAGTAAGTAAAGAAATATCCGTAATTCCGCAGATTTAGATTTATCATAGTGTGTAACCGCCAAAAAGGTCATCTGAACCTTTCGATTATATTCAACGATGTAAAATAGATACTAGTTATTTATTATTAGTTATTTGTTATTTATATAAATATTAGTTGTACGATACATGTCTGCTTGCCCAGTTACAATTATAATTAAACGTTAAGATACATTTTCTACACGGATATGTGACGTACATGTAAAAAGATATTGTATTTTTGCAATATGGAATAATAAGGATTTTATTAGATTATTATTTGATTGATCATTAACGATCGTTATCATTATAATGTAATAAAGCCTTCAGCTCAGCTTTCAGTCATTGTTATAACGAATTATAAAAATAATGATACAATTAATATGCACTTACACAGGCCCGCATCCCAGGCGCCGAATTTCTAGGCGGGAGAATTCTAGTGGCATAAGACGATCTCGTCACTCAGCATATCCAGGCTTAATCTATATTTGTAAATCTCTCAATTCTTGTACAGTTGACCCCGAATCTAGTTTTACTTCGATCCCTGATATTTGGCCTTCGATTTATGAGAGTAATGCGGATTCTATTATTAATAATCTTCTATAAGTGTATATAATCTAAATACAAAATTTTCCTAGTAGTTTTCCGAGTAAACAAATAGATAAAGCCTAAATCCTCTTGAGTAATGCCTGATATAATGATAATTGTCAGTATACGTCGTAGATAGATGCTCGTGTTAATGTAAGAGCTTCACAAAGCCTCAGCCATCACATAGATATGTAACCATATACCATTCCCTGGCTTATAGGTCCGGCTCGGCCGCTCAAACTGGGAGGTGGCCGAAGGTAAAAACCCTAAGATGACTACTTTTACGCATTGACAAGGACTGCAGGTCTTGTAATCAATTAATCACAGTCCTGCGGCGCAACGCCTGCCGACTGCTTCAACTTCTAAAGGGTCACTGATCGGTCGCTCAATGCTCCCACCCTGAGGGGCCACGACCCTAAAGACATCAGTCAAGCGGCCTTGGATTCACCGATCGGCAGTTTACAGGAAATAAGCGAACTCAGAGAGACAGACAGACATAAATAGCGACTTCAATTTAAACTATATATGTAAAAGTGACGATATTTGATGTGTAACATTTAAATATATTCGACGTTGCTGTATGTAGCATAAATTCTGTTTTTGCTTTCGTGTTGTGTGGGATTTGTTTCGTCTTTAGGTTCATCCATTGTATATGCATACACCAGTATATTTTTCCAAGCTGGTAGGGGCATCAGTTCCTAATTAGATCACGACTACAGTGTATAGATGCAAAGCCTGTTATAGTAACTTCTTTTACTCTGTCACGTTTCGAGGTTAGCCATAAACGTTATGTATATGCTTAGAGAGTTTATGTCGTAGTATATTTAGAACGTCCTGATTACATTGACTGTCAATGGATTTTCATCCAGTAGGCGTTATTTTTGGTTGGCATTGTGCTAACCGTCAAGTAAAATATTATTTTTGTGTTTTAATGTAAAAATATACTTTTTAAGAAGGACATTTCATGCATTTGCTTAACAACTAAGTAGACTTGAAATTCCTCAAGATATTTGTCTTTACCAGAGACTTGGCTAGTCCGCATGTCTTATAATATTGCCTAAAATATTGTCGAGCATCCAAATTGCTTCAACATACCGTCACAAGAAGTTAACAATGAGGCCCTGATCAAAATTACAGCTAGTAGGCAGAAATACAATTACCAAACAGCCCTAAAAAGCATTTTCAATAAACAAATACATTATTACTTATTAAAGATATGTTATATTTAGCCAAGCAATGGGATTACCTATTTTTATTGTACTAACGATAAAATGCTGAGATTTTTTAAATTAAAACCTGTAATATTGCAGACATAACTTGATTTTTTTATTAAATACATTTATTGAATATGTAAGGAACTTTGTAATATGGAGATTTTTATAAGTAGGAATTGTAAGGGTGGTTTGTCGACTGAGCATCGACAGCAGGTTGTAGCAGCACGCAATCGCAGCTGGCAACAAGCAAAATATTTGATTTATTTATAAATTATATAAATTTGTATGGAACGTATTCCGATGAAACAGCATGAGCAGTGTTTCGCTCTAGCTTTCAGTTTCTTTAAGTGTTCTCAAGGTAGTCGCTTCCAAAGCTCTAGTAAATCACCTCAGGTTCTTTCTCTAGTTGGGCGACCAAGCCGAGGTTCGTTCTCAGAGGGCAGCTCCTGCGTTGCTACCTAACCCATAAATTCGCTGACTGAGCACCATAAGTGCTAGTCTCTCTCACTCGGTGAAGTTTTATAGGCCTTTCCCGGTCAACAGTATTGTGTCCTGATGCCTGCAAAAAAAAGTATGAGCTGTCAAAGCATGTCTTACTTTCAGTATTGCATTTTTTTTTGGTAACCCGGGGGAAATCCCTAACGGATCTTCAGGAGCAGTGAGGGCCGCACCCCGGTGTGTCGGACTTGCACCGACTAAAACCCCCGGGGTGTTCCTTTTCTCGTCTAACGAGTGCCAAGGGCAAGGCTGAGCCATCTTCCTAGGCACCCGGCGACGTGTGGCCTTCTGCAGGCCCCATCTACTTGGCGAGGGATGGTTATATAGTTACCACCCCCCACGTACTCCGAACACATTGGCGAGGAGAGTAGTGTGAAGTGCCACCCTCCCTTCATCTCCATGATTTGTCATTGGAACGGTGTAATATTACGTATTGCCTGGAAACATTGTTGCTTCATCGCAATACACTCAATATTAGAGGTTATTAAACTTTCTTTTTTTACTATACCACCGGGTTTTTTTAGATTAAATACAGATTTAGACATCATATATACACTGGTGAAGGAAATTATCGTGAAGAAACCCGCATGGCGTCTAATAGAAATGTCAGGTGTAAGTGCTCTGAGGACGGCGATCAGGTGCGCTACTGGTCACGTTGAGATCGAAATATAAGCGCAAAGTGGATACAGCTCCACTAACGCATCTCTGCTCAACCCGTGAGGGATATAGCGTTTACGTCTAGAGAAGTGTGTTATTTGCCCATATCAGTAGATAAAGCCAATCAAAAATGTATTGTTGAAATCAGATAATTTTTCCCCCAGTCATAACTCGTATATCTTTTTTTTTACAATAACGTAGACCCCCTTCGAGTCTCCCATGGATCCTTGAGGCTCCACCTGGATCATTTAAGAAATCATTGCTCTATGCAATACTATAATATATAAACCAGACGTTTTGATTGTTGCCGGCCGCTATAAGGTGTTGCTACTGGTTCTCTCGACATACTGCCTCTAGGTATAAATGGTAGTAAAAATTACTGTGCAAATGAAAAAATGTAGAATCGCGCTGAGGGAAGTAAGAAAGAGAGGCCAGTGTATGTGAGGAATCAATAAAGATAAACGATTAATAGATACCTGTAGATCAACAAACTAAGTGATTTCACTTATCAGGCTTATAGAAGCTTCACTTTCAGTATAACTAACCGTATTGTATAAGTTGGTTTTTATGCAATATCTGTGTGAGAAAATGAAAGTATTACATTGTGAATTTTATTTTGATCTGTGAAGCTACAAAGACCCTGTAAGATGAAGATTTTATGCCTGTCAATAATCTAACTATTCATTATTAAATAGATTACCTCTTGGTGTAGTATTTAATATTAATTTAAATAATATAAACAAATCAACAATGTCTAAGTTAACTTGTGTCCTAGACTTTGTTCATGTGTTTACTATAGATTAAACGCACATCATGATTTATGCAAATCAGACCTTAAAATTAAAAAAACCAAATACCTAAGTACTTATACTAATATAATCAATACTAGAAATTAATGCATATTTATATACTTTAAATGGGTTTAGAATGTTGTTCTGTAATTTTTAAATCACAATTAGTCAAAAGGTTATTTGATTTATTTTATTGTGAATCAGACTAACTTATGTAGAATGAATAGTAACACATTGTACACTTCACTGAACTTAATTTCTTTTAAATACCATGAATTAGATTCAATTTGAAATTAATGTAACATATAACAGTTTCCGATGCTAAGTAATTCCAACTTATGCTGCTATCTAAAGGTAACAATATACGAAACACAGATAACAAAATTTGACTTGTTCCTATTAAATAAAATAATTATTTAAGTTTTTTTTATATTTATTTTTGATTAATTTGTACCCAATTAAATGCCAAGACGGGTTTCCATAAAACTAGATAAAAATGCATCAAAAATAAAGATATATTCAGTTATAATTGTACTTTTTTAGTTATAGAATAGAATAACTCTAAATTTCATTGTAAAGAAAATATTGGTTTTACATAAAAAATAATAATATATGGAATTTACAATGAAATAATCCAAAAAATATTTGCAAGCATCACCACGTAACATGTACATGTATTGATATGGAAAATACAAAATTCGTAGCTGTTTGCGATAAGAGGCTATCGTACATGTTGTTATATAAGCCGGTGTGAAGGTAACGGCCGCTATACGACAATCGTCGTTAAGCGTTAGCGCGCGTTATCAAGCGTTATCGCGCGCCGTTATTGGCGTTTCGAATCTAAAGAATCATATCATATAGATATCTTTAATCACCAGTATATACTTTTAGATCTATAAATAATGATTAGAGGTTATAATACACAGCGCTTTGTATTGACGCACAAACATTTTATCAGCACCTTGAAATAGTATTAGAAAGAAGAAAAATTGCAAACTGCCATAAGATTAATGTATATTGGTGATAGCAGACCCGGTGCAACTCAGCATTCGAAAGAATTTTCTACTATTTTTTAATTTAATACGTATATACTATACGCATAAAACAATTAAAATACATTTGCTAAATGATGGTGAAAGCTGTTTTAAAATATGTTGAGTAGTTTAGACTATATAAGCAAACACACAGACAAAAATGTTGCCTTAAATTTGTATTAAATAAACATTTGTGTTTGGTCAAGCCCTATATTATAAGAACATTTGTTTAATAGCTTAAAAATGGATATTTTGAGAACGCAATTTGCTTAGATTATTTCAGTTAAGGTTACTAATTACTTGTAAAAAGGTTATGTGGACTGATTATTGCTTTATCTAAACGAATACGATAAATTAATATAATAACACATGGGCTTCATTTACAACCTAACTTATAGGTTATCCTCATTTGACATAGTACAGAAATATTCCGTTACAGGGAAAATGTAATCATAACGACAAAATAACGCATTTCAAAAAATTATTTGGTTTTGAGAAATAACTGAATATATATTTAATAGAAATTTGAGTATAGAAATTGTATTACCAGAGCCAAGTTTATGTTGACAAAATCGGTGACTTACCAAATCCCTTGACGTTCATTGAGTAATATTAATTGTAATGTTTTAGTAAAGATTAAGGAAACTTAAAATTGCGTCTATAAACCTCAAGAGTGTTAAGCTAGTGAATTTTTGAGATGAGGGGCAGCGCAAGAACTTGAAATTAAAATTAAATGAATTACATTTATTTCGCCAAAAAGTAAATAAAACTAAAAATTTAAATAAAAGTAACACAAAGAACATACAGAATAAAGAAAATACGAAACATAAATTTGGCGAAATGGGCTCCCAGTCAGCTTAACGCCACAGAGGAAGTCTACAGCTCTGGTTTTTGAGAAGGGCCCCGGTCGTGTTACGTCTTATCAGGATTATTAATAAGCAATAAAAACGTATAATAAATAGAAAAACATATAGCGTAAAACAATACACCTACTCAAAATTAAAATAATAATAACTTGGGCTACCAACTAGGGAAATGACTTAGGTGTACTAGCATTTCGGAAGCGACTATCTTGAGAAGAAATGCCGAAAGAAACTCAAGGCTGCGTCGGATTGGAACTGCGCGTCGAAGCGTAATAGCACCGACGTAAGAACGATGAAGTGCATAGGTAGCGACAGTTGATTGACCTATCCTTCTTCAGTGCCTAAAGGAGTGGTGTGGTAATTTTGCCGAGTTATATTTAAAAAAAACTTTAGCATTTATGTAAAATTCATAAAGATCGATTCTATAGTTCGAGAGAAAGTAATACCTAACATAATGGAACATAAATAGCGAAATTATCATATTTTATATACCTAATTATTTATGAGTTACCTAATATAATATTATCAATTACAATAATAGCTTAAATTGCTTAAGATATGAACATACAATGTAGCTTATATGTTAATTATCGTATCGAATTTGAAACTTCAAAAACGTGATCATTATCTTTAAAAGTTAAAATTAATAAACAATTTTATACAGGGTGTTCCGTAAGCTTACGATCAAACGGCGTTGATTAACAGAAGTCGGACACAATAAGAAAAAAAGAAAACTGAACGCCGGATAATTTAAAACATTTTTTTATAATTTTTCAGAAAATAGTTCCTTTATGATTAAAAATGTTAAATATCCATAAAAAAATATATTTTTAGAAATTACTGCATTTTCATGTAACTATGTTACGCATTTTCATAATTAGAAACCATATTGACTGAACCTATAACAATTTTGGCAAGTTACACGTAATTTTTGTTACCAATTATCAAGTATTAGGTGCTTACATATGAAATTGGCGTTTTTCGTACTGGCCACGTTAATCACAAATTTCTCCTCTTTGGTAAGGAATTCCAAATTCAAATTTGTACAGCTATAGACTCGTGTATTTGTGCTTCGATGATCGTCATTCATTTGTTTTTTTCTTCTGTTTTTTTCTGTTTGCGTCACTCATTTTACAAAATGGAAAACTTAAAATATCGCATTATTTACGAGTACGAGTTCCGCCGTGGCACTAGTGCTGCGGAAACAACTCGAAGGGTGAATGATGTGTATGGCGGTCGTGTTGCAAAAGAAAACACAGTTCGTTTTTGATTCCAACGTTTTCGTTCTGGAAATTTCGACCTGCAGAACAAGCCCCGTGGACGGCCTGAGACTCAAGTTGATAATGAAGAGTTGAAGGCTATTGTGGAAGCGGATCCATCGCAAACCACGTCCGAGTTAGCTGCAGGCTGCGATGTTAGTGATAAAACTGTTTTAATTCACTTGAAGCAAATTGGGAAGATTAAAAAGCTTGAAAGGTGGGTACCTCACGAATTGACTGAAGCAAACCGGCAAACGCGCGTCGACTGCTGCGTTACATTACTAAACCGGCACAATAATGAAGGTATTTTAAGCCGAATCATTACCTGTGATGAAAAATGGGTTCTTTACGATAATCGGAAGCGCTCAGCGCAATGGTTGGATCCTGGCCAGCCAGCCAAATCCTGCCCCAAGCGAAAATTAACCCCAAAAAAGTTACTTGTAAGCGTTTGGTGGACTAGTGCCGGTATTGTTCATTACAGTTTTCTCAAATCTGGCCAGACTATTACGGCTGATGTCTATTGTCAGCAATTGCAAACCATGATGGAAAAGCCAGCGGCTAAACAACCTAGGCTGGTCAATCGCTCCACGCCACTGCTGCTTCACGACAACGCTAGACCACACACTGCGCAACAGACGGCTACTAAATTAGAAGAGCTTCAATTGGAAAGTCTAAGACATCCTCCGTACTCCCCGGACCTTGCTCCAACAGATTACCATTTTTTTCGAAATTTGGATAACTTCTTGCAAGGGAAAAAATTCAACTCCGATGGGGCAGTCCAAATCGCCTTCAAAGATTTTATTAATTCCCGTCCGACTGATTTTTTTAGTAAAGGGATCAATGAACTACCTATGAGATGGCAAAAGTGCATAGAAAGTAATGGTTCATACTTTGATTAATTAAATATATTATATTAAAAAATATTCGACTTTTTGTTCTTCCCATACAAAACGCCAATTTCATATGTAAGGACCTAATATTTTCGATCAAACAATGATTTCATATGGACCTGGTGTGAAAAAAATACAATATAACTTATAAGTCTTTTACTAATTATTTAAAAAATACTACAACTCTAGAGGATTCTAAGATAGGAAACGCCACCATTTACTTCAACATGTGTATAACCCGAAGTTATAGATTATGATTTTGTAACTAAATATTTATCAATGTATTAATTAAATCGTAAACGCTGGCAAAACCTTACGAGATAGATCAAATTAATGTAATACGGAATTGTATGTCTTCAAATAAGTCGGTATATATGAGATATATATAAAGGATAGTCCACAGTCAAATAATTTATATGACAGAACAACGTTTGCCGTGTCAGCTAGTTTAACATAAGAAATTGCTTCTTAGTACTGCTTTCTATAAGTTGTTGTATGAGCATGACGCAACCTCGTGAAGAGGAAATCTTTTTCTAGCTTCTAACTTTGAACATGTCTGACTGAATATAGCCTTTGAATGATAAAACTCAGTGGTATGCGTTAGCGGAAGCGAACAACTAAATTGTTTTATTTTTTAATAATTTTCAATAACATCCTGTAAAAAAACCTATGAACTCACTAAGTACTTGGAGGTAAATGATACCGTCGTGCAACGCGAGGAAATATAATTCCTATCATTATGGCTTGCCCTTATGGTCTTATATGGCCTACTATGTAAAAGGTAACACTTAATATCACATTGTAAGCTGCTTGATAAAAGAGAAGTAAGGAGTGTTTAAATATAGATAACTATTTGATTGTCTATTATTAATCATATATTTAACGATTCCTAAGCTTAGCGATTAAATATTAGGTCTGGGAATAAGTTTTCGCCCTTTTTAGACAAAATTAATATTTATTCCAACAATATCAGTTTGTGTATATCCAGTAGTTCATACATCTAGAGACCTTCAGTCGTGGTATATGTGGGACGACATGACGATTTACACTTCTAATGGATTTTCATCCTTTGATGGTCGCTTTCGTCTTTGGACTACACTATACTTAACATCTGGTACTCTGTAGTCATTATTTCAAACAAGTGTAAAAAAAAAATACAAAATTGTATTTTTCAATTATGGGAAGCAAAAACTATTGCAGAAATGTCTACCTTACCTAGTGAACTTCCAGCCACCTGAGATTGCCAATTTTAAATCAAGGAAAGCTATAAAATTAATATCAAAAATTGCTAAATCATTTGTATGTATAGTGTTTCTTATGTTTGTCTCACACATAGCTACATTTTTGTTTTGTGAAACGTTAATTCAACATCAATGTATTGTGTTCATCACAAATAATAATTTAAAAAAGCTCCGGTCGCTCCACAGTGGGTAAGTCCTAAGCACCTGAGAGCCGAGTTTCACACGGTCAAGGAGGGAATACCCATTGCGTCTTAAAGCTGTGACGTTTCCCGGCGCATTGTAATGTAGCCACGTTCTGAGGAAAACGTGTAGTTTTCACCTCACGTACACTCATGTAACGGATTATCGCATCTTTAATGTGAACATCTGCACAATAATTGTAGACATTATGAATCATTACATATATTTAGGTACAATAAATGAACACCTGACTTAATATATCTAGAAAATATGAATATCTTCACATGTGAAATGTCGATAATTGAAAATGACTCAAAATTAACTGGTATTTTTTTTAACACTGACAGGCTTGCGCTTGACCTCAATCTCACCTGCCGGAAAGTGACAATGAGGTCGACGATGGAGGGCGCTCACCCAGCAAATACCGATTCACTCGACGTTTGAAGATCCCTATGTCATAGGATGTTGGAAACACAGACGCAGGAAGCGAATTCCACTTCTTGGTGGTTCGTAGCAAAAAGGAGGAGGCGAATCGCTTCGTGCGAGCAGCTGGAATGTCAACCGCATAAGGATGCAAGCCCGCACGGCGCCTTGTCAGTTTATGGTAGAAGGGCGAGGGGGAAACTAAATCATAGAACTCAGCCGCATACTCTCCAGAGTATAGTCTATAATAAGCCATAAGGTATAGAATGGAATTGGGAGATCTTTTCAACAGTATGTTCCGTATGACAGGAAACAGCAAAGACGTGGTGGAGTGTTCTTCGCAAAACCCCCGAGATAACCTGTGGGTCAAGTTTGAGTGTCAACATATTTCATTACGAATCAAGTACCGTGGTAAATAATTTGATTACTGAAGTATGTTATAGTATAGATTTAAATATCAAATTGTATCTGAATTTTTGTCCAAGCTCCGCAACTACTGAATCGTTTAAAAAAATCTATGTATTGCATCATTGAAGATTGTAGAAAATAAAACTAGTCTATATACAATACAAGTACTGTAGTAAAACACAAGTTACTAGATGCTTCCATTGAGACCTCAGAAAGTCGAAGAATTTTCTTAAAATATATTAAGGTTGTACAACGTAATATTTGGATCCCAGCCAGATTAACAGTGTGTCTACAGTATTTTTTTTACTTTTTACGAAAACTGTGTCAAGGCAGCACAAAATATAAATAAGTTACAATTCAAATTTATTTTTAAGCTTTTTTTACTTTTTAATGAATGAAATATATAGTTTTATTTTAATTTTGAATTTATAGTTTCATAATACTTTCGCTAAATTAGAAGCGTTTGTGTATAAATGTTTTTTAGCTAGGGAAAATCTTACATAGGCTTTCCTGCCGAGAAGATAGTGAATATCAGGAATGTTATTGACTCCTGCTAAGCAAAAACCTCTGTATGTTCCTCTGTTCACCACGGCCGTCAAAAACCGGCCGTGAGAGAGAACTGCGCATTCATCTTAATTATCTGGGAACTAACATGGACTAATTATCCTTAGTGATAGAAGCACAAACTTCGTCTGGTTGAAATAAGACTGGTGGTACATTACATTGTACGAAAACCTGGTTTTCTTAGAAACAATATTATTAATTCAACAAGTTCTTAATGTTTTAAGAATTTAAGTTAGTATTGTTCTTGTTAATATATTCAGCTCATTTATTAAAACATTATAAGCCTATTAATGTTTATCTTTGTAAGAAAAATAACTTCTTAAAAATAATTAAACACAATAAGGTTTTACTATAGTCGAAATGATAAAGAGATTTAAAATTTAACGAAAACTGTATTAATGTTTAATTTTTTTATTTGTTCTATATAAACCATGTGGTACCGTAGATATATAAAACTCTAGCAAAAAGTATAGCAAAACAATAGAAACAATTCTATTCAATCTCTTGTCTAATCACGAGGTTAAAAAAGACTGAATAACTAGACGTCAAAAGTAGTAGACATAATTCTGTGTGCTATATCAGTGAATAACAAAGAAGTAACCGGACATTGGACAAATGTCTCATGCTGACAACGTTGTCCCAGATTTTGGCTTTTTGGTCGAGACTAAGAAAGTTGAATAATTAAATTGCAAAATGTAAAATATATAATCAACGTAGAAGACGCCATCTAAATTTTCCTTAATGCCACTTATGGAAATATCTTAATTCCTTTTTTAGAGTGTAAAATTAAACTATTATACATTTGTGAAACCGGATCAAGATAAAAGACAAAAACTATAATATAAATAATACCGTAATATAAGAATGCAAGCTATGCGAAAAAGTAATAAGAAAAATAATAATTGAAAGAAACATCCAACATTTGCGATTATCCCCTTATTCGTGAAATGTTTATCAAAAGTGATACAGCTGGCCTCACGTGACATATCAAAAGCATTTCAAGGCCGACTGCATAATTACACGTACGCCATTCCCTAAAAATAAAAACACATTTATCGCAACGTAAATTAATGAACACGATATATATTCGTGCAACGTTAATTTTCTACGGTTGTCCGCTACACTCTCTAGCGACCTTCACAATATGAATAAAATCAGTCTTGACTCTTGTTTAAATGCACTTTAAGAGTGTCCCACTAATATCAATATTATCTGGTTAAGTTGTGCTGTCTGACTGTAGATTTACGCCAAAATATATTAACACCTTTTCCATATCAATATCTGTTTTATATGTATTACTAGCTGATCCGGCAAACTTTGTTTTGCTATATAAGGTTTTGTAATATCTTCTAAGATGTTCATTGAAATTAAGTGATATCAAAGACAATTTTGTTCACAATTAAATACTCTTAATCAACAACACATTTATTTGGATAAAGATTAATATTATTACGTTGATACAACTCTTAACAAATAATGCATTAATTTCGACCAAATTTGTTTACCATAAAAACGGTTCTAGTGACTTAATCTTAAAAGATAGGCATATATTGTCGCGGACATTTTTTTAGATCATTTCAAGAGGAATAATTCTTTCTTACATATATTTTTGGTATCTTGAACCGTTTTTGCAGCGCACGCAATGGAAGCCCTCAAGAATGAATAATTTTCCCCGTTTTTTTCACATTTTCCATTATTTCTTTGCTCCTAATAATTGCATCGTGATGTTATATAACCTAAAGCCTTCCTCGATAAATGGCCAATTCAACTCAAAAAGAATTTTTCAATTCGAACCAGTAGTTCCTGAGATTAGCGCGTTCAAACAAACAAACAAACTCTTCAGCTTTATAATATTAGTATAGATTAACTTTATGTTTTTTATTAAATTAGTACTCATTTCTATAGTTTTTTTATTATATAAATTCACTGCAAAGGGCAGTAAATTTTAATTTGGTATTAATACAATTTAATTTAGTCTGTAGGTTATTTTTTTTTTTTCTATTTATTTAAGGGACTTTTGTGCCTCGGCACATGCCAGCCCCATCGTATCCTAAACATGCACTACTAGCATTTATTTCTGGTGGGGAGCCATCAGCCTGAACAACTCCTTTGCTTCGGCTGAGTAAGGTCTCGCTAAAATTCCGCAGAACATGCCTACATCAAATTTGTTCAGGCTAAAGGCTCCCATCAGAGAATCTCTTGCAGACTGAGATCGGACACACTCCATCAGCAAATGTTGTACGTCATCTACTTTCTTACACGTGCTGCAGTTCGGTGACTCCACCAGCTTCATCTTGTAGGTTATAATTTTCGGGAACTGGGTTGGTGTAGTTACAACGTTCAAGTATTAGGTAGATTCTTAAAATGTTGCTACGGGCCGTGTTACACTTGTAATTTCTAATTTACATTCTATTTACACTATGTATATAAGAAGCTTATCATCATACGTTGAACGATTTTCCTTATTTACGCTTATCTTGTCCGTTTCCAATGACATCTGACAGTACACTGACATGTGAATCACCAACAAAGCTGCTTTGTAGTGAAATTACTACAATTTTATCTATATTTTATAGTAGTTAGCATCTTTATTTTATACAAACTACATCGTGCAACGTCCGTTTTATTGTGCCTTACCTTTTTTTGTACTGATTCGACAAAATAAATACACCGCTTTTGATGGAAAACCTAGCGTAGACTTCTTAGTCTAACGACCATCAAGGTCGACATCATATTGATTGGCTGATCCCGAAACGTGACAAGCTGAAACAACTCACTATGTTGGTTCAGTAAACTTACGCTGATGTAAAGTTTTTGAGTTGATAAGGCCTCGTTGCCCAAATGGATTCTGACAATTTCTATTATATATATTCCATTCTACAATATTTACAAAAATCCACATTATGTATATCGACTGTGATTTACCATGTTTAAGTTGTATTTCATACATTTGACGCAGTTTTGCGATAATGGTAAGGTGTTTATTACATTGATTAAAATAGTTAACCTGATAATTCGAAATACCTTTAATGGAAATCCCGCGAAGTGAGATCAGCTTTAAAGTGATTTAAAACCTGTTTTCAGATTGCACAATGGCTGGGCGCATCCGTATCTTATGCACAGTCTTCGTAATAGCCGTTAGAAATTTCACTAATTTATATACATAGAAGGTATATCGTATTTCACTAACACGAGCTCATCTGAGTGTCTATTGAGGCAGGTCTATCACAATTTGGTAGGTTTATATTTCTTCTATTAATAAGATTTAAGTTCGCTGCTGAGGTAGATACGAACACCGTGTGGCCACAAGGATTATAAATTAATGAAGGTTTATTCTAAAAAGAAATATGTTTTTTTTTGGTATTTGCTGGGTGAGCGCGCTCCGTCGTCGGCCTCATCATCACTTTCCAGCAGGTGAGATTGAGGTCAAGCGCAAGCCTGTATGTAATAAAAAAAAAGAAAAGCAGGAAACATTTTTACCCTTTATTATATACCATTTGAATCTTTATTAAATTTGAATGTCTTTCGAAGACTCGTTATTCTGATATATTGGTAAATGAGCTTACTTTATTTTTTTTAATATTTTTATAGTTGATAAATCATTTGTAAAAATAAATTGTTACTTATTTATATTTCTATTTTGTTATACGAACTCAACAAAAAATATAATTAAAATTGCAACTGATGTTAAAATATCTTAATCTGAGACTTATAAACGGTACTTCGGCTTTGTTTGGAAATATGAGCGTCTTTGACAAAAAATTGAATATATATTAGAAACTTAAGTATAGCCGAAGTATTCACAGAGCCAAGTGCAAATTAAGAAAATCAGTAACTTAACATATGATTTGATATTAATTAAAAAATATAATTTGCAATGTTTGAGTAATGACTCTAAACAATTTTTAAAAATCTTTTTAAGAATTTTATCATTGTTATAAGTATGATTTATTTGCGTATTTATCTAAACTTTTTTGTTGACAATCGGGTGACAAACAATTTCATTTTAATTACATTTATTGACCTTCGAATAAAAAAACACGAGATATTCGCGAAGAACTGTTTTTTATGGCCTTTGACATTTCCATACAATCAAATATACCATACCAAAATTCAGTCCACCAGGAATTTTTCCGCAAATTGGGCTTTATATCACCTAAAACGAACTGACTATAAGTGTCACTCTGACGCAGCTTTGAATTTATTTCGGCATTTCTTCTCAAGGTAGTCGCTTCCGAAACGCTAGTAGATAACCTTAGGTTTCGTATTTTTGTTATTTTCGTTTCCATACCCACAAGGATGCTCTTGCGTTGCTATCCAACCCATAAATCACTGGCTGAACACCTCATGTGTTCGCCCTCTCACCCAGTTTAGTTGTGAAGGAATCTCCCAACATTTCTCTTGTCGAAAAAAAAAAGAAACCAATTGTTATTTACAATAGTTGTGTTAAGTAAGCAGAATCGAAGACTGAAATTAATTTCTGTCTCAAGTTCCCTTACCATAATATGAATTGCATTGAGAAGTCACGGCCTTCTCCGAGGTTATGATGAAGGAGGAGGAGGCCGCCGAAAGGGTCAGAGAGTGAATATCTTCGTAGCCCGGATGGTCCTATGTAGTATTTTCGGCCAGCATACCAAAAAAAAAAGAATTGTATTGTAAAAATACATGTTTATGAGCTATAAAATAAATCCGATTACGGATTACAAATGGCGCCATACATATTTATTGTTTGCAGACTAACATTTAAATTGTTATAATATTTCCCTATCGATAGTCAATAAATATCAGTTAATACTACAAAGCTAGCTGTTGTTATTACAATCCTAGAAAAGGGTCGATTGTAAAAACTAAAAGTCACTATATTGAGTGATTCTAACTTTTACAATTAGCTATTCCATTTTGTTTCTCGATTCTTGTTGCAGCATCCACGAAAAATATATTTTGCTTAATTAGGAATATATTTTTTTGGAGTTTGATACTACTTGTGCCTATGTAAGGTAAGGAACCTCAATCCCTCGATCAAAGTGACCTTATGGGATAGTAGGGCGATTGCCTGAACTGGGTCGAGACCTTTGTACCAGTTACACAGGCCGTAATAGTGATTCGCTTCGGCCAGGCACATTTCAAAATTAGTACATCTACGTCCAGTTATTCCAGTTGATCATATATCTCGAGACTTTCCGTTGCAGTATATATGGGCCGGCAAGGCGACAGTGACTGTCAATAGATTCTCTTTTCTTGGTAGTTGTTCTCTTTTTGGACTATGTCATACTTTCCATCAGTTGCACTATAATTACTTTGTTGATTTAAAATATAAAACTATTTTAGGTTTAGCACTATACCTATATATCCTATATGGATAAAAAATATATGGATAAAAGTTTTACTGAACTATGTTAAAAATTATAGTAAAATATAAATAGTATAACTAATAATAAATCATGATTTGATTGTCTGTTTCTTGAAAACTTTCGTAGTTATAATATATAATTTGCCACTCAAAATTATCGATATTTTTGGTTCATGATTTCTGGGATAGTCTGCGATATAGTAGACTTCTTCATAGATTTCGCTGTCTTACACTAGGAAGGACAAGTGAAATGTTAAGAGTTTTTAATATTAGAGTTGTATCACTAACTATGGTAATGCATGTACTTGACTAACGACCAATAATCTATCTAGGTATTTAAAATACATATATATATATATATATATACATATACATATTTACACTTGATAGACATAGTGATTGCAGTGCACCTGATTGATGTTAACTACAGTGTAGTCTAAAAACGAAAGCGACCATCAAAGAATGAATATCCATTGATAGTCTCCGTCGTCAGGTCGGGCCACATATGTATACCACGACTGAAGGTCTTTAGGTATGAGTTACTGGACATACACATGCTGATACCGAAACGCGACAGGCCTGAGCGAGTCACTATGACGGTCTTTATACTTGTGTACTGTGGTCCTGACCTAGTTCGGGCAATAGCCCACCACCAACAAATCGCAAATAATGTATCTTTTCCTCTCTAATGTATACGGCGGAAAAGGGATGTGCTACGGTTATTAAAGTAGCAAATGTCAAATAAAGTATAGATGGTTTATTAATGTAGAACATACGTCGTATAGTCAAGGATATTTCGTTATTTCTGACGTAGAAAAAGACGCGGGCAAGAAATAGTAATTTATAACGTAATAATTACAATGTAACTGTAGAGTACTGCTGTCTCTTCCAGTTAAATAGACTAGTAAACTTTGAATTGAAGTATGTCAAGTGTGACGCGGAGTTACTCATATTCCAACGTTGCAACATGTGTACCTACTTATTCAACAACACAATATACTGAGCATTGCGTACATTGCTTAATTTAGATGAATTAATTGCTACCATCTTAAAAATATAAGCAAAACTGAACACCGTTAATCAAAAAATATCAATACGTGTTACATTTTTATAGTTTTAATAAATTGCGTTAGATTATTACTAGTTAAAATGTTATCGTGCTCGTATTCCTTAAAAACTGTTTGCAGAAAATCTCGCAATGCACGGTGCTTGATTGTTAATGAGGGTCCCACATCGCATAACTGACCACTGATCTTTTAGGATAGCTTTGAATTTAGTTTAGCTTGGAGCGCTTTAAAAACAGGCATGTCACTTCTGCGCCAAACAGAGCACGTTCATATTGGCAGAAGCAAAAAAAAAGTAGCAACTTTCCAGGGCGCTTTGTCCCAGTGGCTTGAGCTTGCTTTGTGCTGAGCCTTGAGCTTTATGTTTTTAATTTTTGGCGTTCGATTGAAGCTAAAGCAAAAACAGCTGCTCAGAAATTGGGGATTCTTTTCATGGTCAGGCGGTTTTTCACGCTGACCCAACTTTTTAACCTGTATTAGGCACAAGTACGGTCGAGTGTGGAGTCTTGCTGCCGCTCAGCCGAAGACCATATGCCAGTCATGAACTCAATCGATCGCTGAGCTTTGCAACTCATTGCCAATGAGGCTCTTACGTCACATAAGCTACTCAGTTTGGATCACCAACGTAGCGTGGCCTGCCTTTCGGATTTCTATAGACTGTACTCTGGAGAGTGTGCGGCTGAGTTGTATAATTTAGTTCGCCCCCTCACCCTTCTACCATATATTGACAAGATGCTATGCGGGTTTGTATCCACATGTGATTGACATTCCACCTGCTCGCACAAGGCGAATCGCCTCTTCTTTTTTGCTGCGACCGAATTTGTTTCCTGCGAATTCCAATTCTTGGCGGCCACGGCACGCAGATGTAAAATAAATCGTTGCACAATGTACAAGCGAACGAGTAATAAGGTTTACAAAGCACTGCTAAATGAAGCCTCAACTGAACCGACGCAAACGGTGCGCCGAAGCCGGCCGGCATAGTTGTACCACGTCGCTCTCAGACAGCGCACGCGCATTTAATCTGATACCACATACCGGTATAAAAGGGAACGCACCCTTGAAACAGTCCACTCTTTCTCTTTCGCCGGTAGGACGATCTAGTCGCGAAGCTTTGCGAATAGAAGACGAGTCTTCTTGTAAAAATGTCGCTTGTAGATGTGAACTTCCGCCATTCCCACGGCGATGATGATGAAGAAGGAACCATCATTGCGAAAGCCGTTTCCATGGTGGTACTGTTCTGTGCCTCCATGATATGTGGTCTTGCGCCCCTTGTATTGGCCAAGAAGTTTAAGTGGCTTTCTGCAGAAGATGCTGGGAATCTGAAATCCACTAATCTGGTTGTAATGACTCTACTTTCGTTTGGTGGTGGTGTTCTGCTTTCAACGACTTTCATGCATGTTATGCCCGAAGTAGACCACAGTATCTATCACTTACAGGGTGAGTATTTTTAATATTTTATCTTAAATATTTTTCTTTGTATAAAATATTTAATTTCAACAATACAACGAAATTCTGGTTAATCTGAGCAATGGTGTGAAATGGTTGGCGACATAGATAAAGATGCTATTCTTCGTATGGACATTTTTAAACGGTGTTATTTTAGAATTATCTTGAGATGTTAAATAACAAAAAAAGTGCCCGGTTCAAATGTAACAACAAATTCTAAAACAGAAATACGATCAAAGTTGCAGCTTACTAGTAACTGGTTGACCTTCATTATTATTTCGATAGCGTTTACTATACGAAAACAAGTCGACCGCGTGCACCTTGTATCAATTTTTTTCATTGTATTTCGACTAAATTATATATATAATCACATCCTGGAAGACAGTTTAAACAAACTATTTTATTAGGTATATTATAATATTAAATTGGAGCCATATCTAGTAATTTAATAATCTAACGAAATAGTTATAATTAAATTTAAGGATAAGTATCAAAGGATAAATAAGTATAAAAAAGTTATGTCTATACCTTACTTAATTCTTATTGTGTTGCTAATAATTAGAATATTTTAAGGATTATTTTGTAAGGTTTCAGGGTGTGTGTGCTATAATATAATTGCAGCTCCTATACATGTCTAGTGACATTCTACCATAAATAATAATCTAATGAAGACATTTACGAGTAGATTAATTAGTACCAACTTGACTTCTAAATTTCAATAAGGAAGAATAATAAATATATTGATTATCAACGTGGGCCATTTGGATAACGGTATTGATATCACTTCAATGATCTTCCGATAATGATGTAAAGAGCTCCGATTATGAGTACATAATTAACAAATCAAATTTTCAGTTAAAGTATGACCGATCAATTTTATAAACTAAATGCTTTTATTACTCTTTCATCTTTATAAACCTACCTACTTCCGTATAAGTCAATGTGTAAATTTGTTGCACCAACAAATTACGTATAAAATTAAAAATCAGTTAACAAAGAACTTGTTTTTATCTACATTTGTAATTTAACAGGGGTTTTTAATTTAGTAAAGTATACTGACCATAATTTTATTTCGGGTACGATTACAATTTTTTTTTGCAGGTATTGTTTTTAAATCACCCAAGTACAGTTTATATAATTTTTATGACGTTTGCTTATAATAAAATAAAATTGTTTACAAACTGGAGGGAGATACATAAAATATAACTTTTGATATCGAAAATAAATCTATCTACAAGTAATGTTCTCGTTGATTATTACATTTCTGTGAAATAAAATAGTTTCTTTAAAACTTGCATACTCTCTAGCATTGACCAGCGAACTATATAAATTATATTACGAATTAGAAAATAATGTAGGTATTACGGCTTTGAGTATGATGGTATTATATCTACGTTAGAAGCTATTGAAGTTCAATTGTTCTTATTAGCATTAGAATGTGCAAATGTCTAGTGACCGAGAGAATTACCTAATACACGTTGCGTAAAGGTTATGTACTTTCGTAGATATGCCGTTGTTAGGGAAGACAAGTGTGATTTTATCTTTTTTATTCAGGCTATCATTACTTGACTAATATAAAACACTTATATAAGCACTAATATCAAAGTAATGGTGTAAACAGATTTTCTTATTAAAATCTCACATTATCAGCTCTCAAATAATAAGATATAATATTTTATATTCGTAAACGTATTTCAAAACTTGGACTGATATATTTTATATTTCCATGCTAAGAAGATAACGTATATTTTTTTTAATAATTAAGCATACCTTTCACATTAAACGATTTAGTTTTCTTTAAAAATAAATCAATCTAGCTTACTTTTGATATAAAATCTATTTATATGCCAATGATTTTAGAAACTACGTCACTGAATTTAAATTCAAACCATTACATACGAAATTCTAGTAAAAACGAGTTTTTTAGCATTATCAAGCATATGTATACAATGTTTTGTTGAAATGTAGATATATAATATAATTATATTGTAGAACCTCGTAAGAATAATACTAACGATACAAGTCGTAGTCAAAGGCTTTTAGGTGGATTAATGTTATTCCATTGAGAAATTATAATTAGTATTAATAGAGACGTAAAACACACGATATAACATATAAATAATAAAGTTTGATTATAAGCTATATCTCATGGTCGCCGGAAATTAAAGTTTCTTTAGAAAAAATAACTGGCGTACTGTGTGATCGTAGACAGAATACTTGGCAGCTTATTTCGTAAAAGTCACTTCATAAAGACCGTGGAGCTTAGACAAAATATCATTCGATCAGAGATTATGTATGCAATTGACCTAAGTTTTCGAAATATCACGTCCACGCGTTATATCAATTCCTTAGATTATGCGCTTTTCTATTTGCCCTATCGCTAATTGAATGGTACGTTTTCTAATAGTCCTTTGCGCTAAGCCTTCAAGTATGTCCATCAACTTTCAAACTCTGTAATATTATACTATAGTAAATTTTATAGTCGTTATTACGACTGTAATAAGGTCGGTATTTATTGTAAATATTATTGTGGATTATTATAATATAGTGCCGTATATACGTCATAGTGAACCGGACGTCAGTAAAACAATTAAGTAATTACCAATTCAATGAAGGGACTCGGTGAAGCTGAGTAAACGCACGCACCTCGCATCGCAACTCCTGCGTATTCCCCTGACATCACACATTCAATATTAACAATTCGTTTTGGTCTATTGTGTTGTCCGACAACACGGTGTTTTATGACACTCATGAAATTGGAATTCAATCGTGATTTTATTCATTATGCTAGCTTTCCATTACCAAACTACCTTAGTACACTGCTAAAAATAGACCTCATCTACAATAATATTGTAAGTGCCTTTGAGACCAGCCTTCGTCTCTGCTCATACAATCTTTTCAGGGCACCTTGCAGTAGGATATCCAAGCAACGTTTACCTACAGTTCTCTATTACTTTATTTTATAAACATAACAAAATATTGTAAAGATTATAAATTCTACAAATACAAAAACTATGTTGCACACTCTTTTTTAACGATTTGAATTTATAATTGAACTCAAACTGTTTCTTTGTTTTATGCAACTAATTACTTAAGCTCATAAATTTATATTTTCCCACTATATATACCGCAATCCATTTAATTAAATATTTAAAAGTCAACAACAACAATAATGACCAATATTTTAAAATCCTTACTTGGGATACAAAATCACTTTCTTGACGGCTCTACGGTTATAAATGCATATTTAACATTAACAATTTAAGTGTACAACAAACTAATAAAAGTTTCCCACTAAATCGATAGGGTGACGCCAGTAAAATAATATTGTATTAATAACGGGGAAATCCATCTCCGCCCGGTTATTTTGTGAAGGCCTTTCTCGCTCACTAACGTATCGACAATTAAAAAAAAAAGGGGAATCCCATCCTTACTGTTGACTGTATAAAAATACTGTCATTCCAAATTTTACTCATTATGGTGAATCAATAAGTACTTACATATTAGTTAGTTAGGGCTATGTGGCTCATCGATAAGCAAATGATTCACACTGGAATTGTCATGGAAAACGCACTCAAGTTTCTTCCATATTATGTATATCACGTAATATTTATTGGGACATTTAACGGAACTGCACTTTCATAGCGGTATTAAATTTCATCATAAAATTGCAAACATTCTTCAAAACTTTAAAACTGTATATGAAATGTGTTAATCATAAAATATTGCATTACTGCACTTAGAGATGGCATAAAAAGATTAGCCGTAACGACATGACAGAGCTGTCCTATAGAGACGGTATTTTGCTATCATGAATGCGAGTGTAACTATCATCATCAGTTACTTCAATCCACAGCTGAACGTAGACCTTTCTCAATAAGTTTCATTAAACCTGATTTTCGGTTTTGTTCATCCAGGTATTGCTGGTTTCCTTTTGCAGGTCACCGCTCCTCCTATCTTGTCCATGTCTAAAGCCTTAGAGAGCCCCAAACAGAAGGATTTCCTACCATAACTGAAACTTATTTGTTTAGCGTTAATTACAAATTTTATATCATATATCGTATCAAATATTATTGCTTGTGTATTATATTATATTTGGTCACTATTTCAGTCTTAGGATAATTTAATAATTATGTTGTTTTTAGTTTTCTTTTTGGAAAAGTGACAAAAAAATGTTTACTATTATGCTATTATTACGTTTGTATACATTAAATCAATCAGTAACAAGGAATTATTAAATATTATTGCATTTGAAATGTTATTATTATAAACACAACAACCCAAGAATTTTATTACGATACGAGCCCACACCGCAGCCGTTATATCAATTATAACGGTTTTTACGAAAAAAAATAAAACAGCGGTTTAATTTCCTTTCATTATTATTGACCAGATATCCAAAGTATTCTATAGAAAATATACTTTTTTAATGATAATAATACTTTTACAGTTTTTCTTTATAATGCTTAAAAAATATATTTATTTATAGATGCGAATGACCTGCAATAATAAATAAGTAATAAGATTATGTAATAAAATACAATGTTATACCTTAACAACACTGTTTACAACGTGATAAGCGAATAAAATACAATTTTATATTTTAAAAAGCATTACGCTACACTGATGCAACAGGTTGCAGATGACAAACAACTTTCTCACTGCGAAGTGCAGACACACAAACAATCGTGAGAGGCATTGTGTCATTGACACAGTGGCTCTTAATCTTACCTCGTTACAAATGACATAATAAGTATACTTACATATTATTCTTGAAAGAGAAAATTCTCTAAAAAGGACAGCGACACAGTAATTATAGGTAGAATTTCTCTAACTCTTACTTTTGCTGTGTCGTTGGGCAGTGGAATGGTCTTCTGGCGAGCGTGGTCTCACCGTGGTATGATATCGAGGGGTGAAAGGTTTAAGTGACATTTTTTGGTGATATAGTAATATATATTTTTAGAATCGGTAAAAAACGCTGATTCCGAATATATATATCACTATATCACCAAAAAATGTCGCTTAAACCAAATAGCCTTTTAACCCTCGATATGGGGTTCTTTATGTGATGAATTGTTATTGTAATATCTAGATTAAGATTGATAAAACATAATTTAGTCACATATGAAGTAACTTTTGGAGTAACAGTTCAATACAGCCTTACCAACTGATTACTGTAAATCACAAAAACATTTCTTGGAAAGGACTTGAACGTTTTTTGCCTTTTAAGGACGAAATCGCCAATTATAGGTCCTTTGGAACTTGTTGCCGGCTCCGAGACTGTTAATTGCCTCTTTTAAGATGGACAAAGTATTTTGACTGTAAAAAAAAAATTATCTCAAAGAGTTGTATGTATTTCATCTGTAGGTAAATATTATATATTCCTATTATTTTCTTTACTAAGTTTTATGGGTTTTGACGATTGTTTAAAGTTTACGTGTAATTATTTAAAACAGGTCTTGCTTGCTTAAAGGTTAAATGTTAGATGACGCTTGAAGGTCCTTGTAATTTGTAGGAAATATTTTCTTATTTGAACACTTCACTCTTCACGGATACTTGTCCAATCGAACCACGACCTCAAATAGCTTAGTCAGAGTTGGGTGCACGCACATTTGTACAAGCTCAAACGAAATAGTGATATAATACATAACTACTGACTTAATTTACTAAAATTGAAAATGTATATTTCTAAGCTCTTATAAATCATCATAAATAAATGAAAATCAGTGGCGTGCATCCCATGGAGGTATAAAAAAATATTATCTTATGACACTGGTACATTTAACACACATATATTGATTTAAAATTTAATCATATTCGGATTATAAGAATCCTATTGTAACTAGCTAATTTTAGTTTCATATATATTTATTCAGAAATTCTCATGTTATAGCAAAACCGTAATGTGTAATTACGTGAAATCGGAGATCATCTGTGCTAAATGGTGTCACGTTGAACAAGCAAAATAGTTGCAGCTAATATATTTATCTCTGCGCATCCCGAAATCAACATAGCGTTATGATATTTTGTCAGTTACTTGCGCTGTTGCTAGTATCTTTTGGTGATACTTGTTCAGTCTGAAAATATAAACACCTATCGCAATCAGACAGTAGCAGTAAGACTATTTGCCAAGATGTAAATTATAATTGTAAAAAATCTTTGACTCAAGTTTCACATCAGAAAAACCATCAGTATCTGAGCGAAATCACGTAGTCAAGGCTGAGAATATAACGACAGACTAATTATCTCCGGATAAATGTTGAGACAGAAAGAGCTTTCTCGCTGTTGAGTCAAGCTGATCTTAGAAATTAATAAATATTAAATGGTAATACCGATTATCGTGTTACGAATGCATTTTCTATGTTACAATAATTGCGTAATCTATGAAGGTATTGTATTGTAAAGATTAATTTCAATTGAATAGAAAAGCCATACGTAGAAATGGCATGCTTTGAAAGTAATTCAATATAAAATTGATATCTTGAACTGCATTAAAATATTTACTGGTTAAATTAATTAATTACGTAATGGTTGAGAAAGAGTCTAAGTAAAAAGAAACAAAAAAGCATTTTATATGCCTAGAATACTATGGATATATTAGATACCGTATAAATAATTATTTATAATACCGTAAAATACCTGTAAAAATACGTACAGGAGTTTAAATTACGAAATTGCGGGGATATTTGTTTAAATTTTAAAGATTATATTTTGAATTTACAAGTG
The DNA here is from genome assembly GCA_036320925.1 of Automeris io. Taxonomy (NCBI): domain Eukaryota; kingdom Metazoa; phylum Arthropoda; class Insecta; order Lepidoptera; family Saturniidae; genus Automeris; species Automeris io. The sequence continues at coordinate 6,026,838 of JAUDJH010000018.1, forward strand.
CATTAACTTAGCCACAAGAGTCTCTTAGCAAGTTAATTTTGTTAGTCACGACTCTTGGGAAATTACAAATATCTAATTTAACACTGTAATGTTTATACCGATTAAGATATAAAAATACGTTTTCAAAGTAAGTAAGTTGTTAACACTAATTACGAGTATTAGTGATGTCTTAATAAATTATACATAAAATATTTATGTATAATGTAATGTATTTATGTATAAAATGTCTGTATTATAGGTAAAATATTATACATCCATTTATAGGAAATAATTAAAATATTGTGTTACATTATTTAGTATTAATTTTATTTCTTTGTATTTTATGTATTTATACGAAAACAATGTAAATGTTTTAATTTATTATTGAGTGATATTTACAACAATGTTTTACGAGGCTTTTAACTGACTAGTTGAAATTATAAAAACTCATTACATTCAACTTTAGGCATCATTCTACATTTTTATAACATCCACGTAATACTTTTTCATTGATAAAAGGTAACTAAGTTTTCCTTAATTAAAAAAATAATTCGGTTAAATATAGAATGCGCATTTATTAAGAATGTTAAATGTCTTTATTGCGAGAGATCAAAACTGCAATAATTTGATTACATTGTTATATAAAAAGTTTGCCACAGCCCTTTTTGCATTAGACGCGTTAAATTATACTGGTTATTATTTGTCCTGGGAAAATGGGGACTAAAATAAATTCTTCTGGTTTAATAAGCATTGGCCAAATCTTCTTATTGGACTTTTTTATTTAATAATTAGTAGTATCTATATACATATCGGTATGGGTAAGTATCTGCCGTACTAATCGATGCCTTTACTTTTCCAAATAATCCCCTTTTCATTGGAAATAGGCTCACGCTTAATCTCAGTCATAATGAAAATGATGACAAGGCTTTTGATAAAACGCGTTTGATACCAACTCTAATAACTTTGACTTTTCGATTTTTTTAGTTATCAACTTTAATGGTCTTATCGCTATGAAATAGATTAAGTTTCTAAGGCTTGAGAAAATCACCTTTAATTAAATAGTCATCAGCAGAAATCGAGTCTATTGCATCCAAAACGTAGTCAGTGTCATTACACTGACTACATTTTGGCTGTTAGATTACGATGTGGTCCTCAAAGTAGAATATTTCCTGCAAATGAGATTATAATCATAGCGATAAGCATTACTATCAGTTTCTGTCTACATTAACTCTTCTTTGATAACGTGATAAAGGTCTTCAACCCCACAAACATTTCAATAATTCTCGATTTATAGAATAAATTAAAAATAACTGCAAGATAATTAAATTTTAATTTAGCTTGCAGGATACTTGAATCAATTTGTAGGCATTTGGTAAAGTATTTTAGTACGTTTATTTTGTAACAATATCAGTGAGAATATTTAATTAATTTGTAGCGTAACAATTTCACTTCTTCTGTTCTTCTTTTAGTATTTTAGTAAATAAATATAAGTATATATATATATATATATATATATTATATTATAGCCTATGGGATGTAAACAGATTATAGGAAGGTACAGGTTCTGATCATGTACGAAAACAGGTTTTATTGTACAAAACAAAGACTTCCTATATGATCCTTTGTTGATGATTTCTAGGTCAAGCAATACAATCAATGCCCCATTACTTAATTGCATACCACTTAATTAATTAGTTTTTTTAATGGTATGACGACAATTGTATAACTTCAAACAATATAGTATCTTATTACACATATAAATGGGTGCAGCTCTATGTGACAAACTGCCCAAAATGAACAAGTATGAATAATGTATAAGAGATTGAAGGATTTTGTATACACTAGTCACATGTACTATATCTCGATTGCAGGTTGTAATTGTAAAATCGATTTAAAGTTTATACATATGTCGTAGTTTTTTATTTATTTTCTAAACCAAAAAGAAGCAAACAATCTGACATCCTACCTGATGTAAAATGGCCACTAACGCCTATAAACGCGTGCTATCCTAGAATTATTGCCATAGTTTGTTGGTTGACGAAGCAAATCAGTATAATGGTAAAGTAAAATAGTAAACGGCTCACAAACTCCACGGCTAATGTACTACGTAATGTCATAATATTTATTACAATCAGAAAAACCATGTTACGTGTGACATGAAAAATTATTTTTCATTGCAAGGAATGGTCATTCTGAATCCTATTGAGATATGTTCATTTTTAAACGCAAGATGTCCCATTTACATAAATATATTTAATCAATGTTTTACTTAATCGATATAAATAAATTATAAAAATGTAGTAATTATTCGGCCTTTCGGTATACTAGTAAGTGCAAATCAATGTAAAAACACTTCCTTTAGTGATTTATTGTGTTTTGTGTAAAATGATTATTTTTCGGTGACTTTTTAATAATACCGATTTTAAGGTTCCATAATCTTATATCGATACGTTTCTAACGTAGTACACATCTCTCAAAAATACAACATATAACTGTGGATGTAATCGGTGCTATATTATACTCGTAAACATAATGCTTGCAAGCAAATGTTTGAATACAACAAACTTTTGCGAAACTTTCAGAAGCCTAATTGTAATTTTTTTAAATGCATATTTTTTCTCATTTTATGTGAATCTTTAAAACAGGCATGTCTTTTTATGGTTGTAGGTATTAAGAGACTGAAATTAAACTTACAATTTTTTTAAATTAAATTGACTTAAAATATTGCTCTTATCTCTTATATTTTATTTCAAAATTATGTTAATCAATCCTAAAATATTTAATACCTATGTAATATATAACAAATTGTGTTTGTTACTTATTAAAAATTATTATATAATACTACCACCGTTGATTAGCTTTGAAGAATAAGCTAAAAATAATAGATTTGCACATAATTTATGACAGTTTATATCAATAAAACTTAATCTTTCATATGACATTAGAATCCGGATTAGATAAATGAATAATATGGAATTTATTACGTAAATAGCATAATACCACTCAATTTAATAAGTTACATATACAAACTATTTCATTTTTTTCTAGATTTTAGATTTACTCTCTTCTTACGGTCGAAATTAATAACCTATGTTATCCTCTATATTAGATTTTTAGTATAGTAACTATAGTGCATCTCTTTTCGCATCCACAAGCTTGAAAGGGAGAGGTATAGCTATCAATCTGCAAATTAAAGATAGATAAGTTATTAGTTTCGGCAGTTAGTCACTATAAACTGCGCTGTTTGACATCAAATACAATTATGTATAAAGTTTATTTAATTAAATTTTAAGCGAATAAGCACGACTAGAAACAAATAAAAATACACAGAATTATTATATCGTATGGTTACGAGTCGTGCGACTTGTAATTACTGTCATAAATAATTTATGCCCGCATTATTGCTTATCAAATTCATATTACGAATGGATATATGCCTAAGATTGACCATTAATATTAATAAACATATAGTCAAGAGCAAGATACCTATATCCGTGATCTCAAGGTAATAGATGGAGGATTTCAACCATTAAATCTGGGCATGAGTAATGTACAAGTCACGCAAAGTTATAAGTGTACCTTGTGTGAAAGATGGGTTAAACTTAGATCATTGAGTAGCATTTGCATGCCTAGAACGCTGAAACCAGGGTTCGGATCTCTGTACCAACAAACATTTCTGTATTTAACAACTAAGTTTGTTGTTGTACCCGGAGTTACTAGTGTTATCCCCAATTATGTTTTTATGTCCTATTAAATGGAGTTTTGTTTAGTACCTTTAACACTATTCTCCAAACATTATAAACTATATGTTACTTGACAAATAAAAACGTAGATTATTTTGGGAAGAAAATCTCGAACCATCTCGCATTTGGGAACTGTCTAATATTATGCTGTACTTTATTATAAGCTATTCGATATTGGTTATATCATTGTGATCAGTATTTTTATCATCTGTTAAAATTTGCTCCGTATATATGTCATGATCGGCCTTGGCATCCATCAACATTCGCATTGTTTATTATATTTGCGTGTCGCAACTCACAACCAACTGAGCACACTACATAATACTAATAAAACTACATAAACAGGATGCGTAGGAAATTACACTTAAAGTAAACCTCAGGCTACTGTTTAAATTTGTCTTTCTTTAATTAAGAAGGCCTATATAGACTACAATAATTATAAAAAGTCTATGTGACGTTTATGTAACAAAATTCTCTTTTTAACAGGGCTTCCTATGATTTAAAATGTTTGTTTCGTACCAACTGTGTCAATAGAACAGTGAAAGAAAGGCAGTTATATCATACCGTGATACGCTGGTTAGATAAATAACCAATAGACGTGGCCGACATTATAAGCTTTTGAATTATCACGGTATAGTACTAAAGCAACTTACATATATTTATTTAGTACGCAAAGCAATTACGCCTAAAAAAATATATGCTTATTTGAAATTATTTAAATATAATACATGCGTATTGTTACATTGTAGTTTTGTTTAGTAGCTATTTGCGTTCTATGTCGCTGATTTCTCTGCCATTAGGGTAATTAATCAGGCCAAGGTATGTTAACTCATATTTTAATAAAATTTACGTTTTGGATTAGTAGTTTTCGTCTTTAAATGTTAAATTGTATTGCATTTTTAGCCAGCACTACTGCCGAAACACTTATGAAATTTAAATTCCATAGAATTTTTCATTTAAAACCATAGTTCAAGAAGTAATTCTTGTAAAAATGTATGTGGTAGTTGAAAGTAATGAAGAACATTGTAAAGCTATGTAAATATCATGTAACCAAAAATGGAAGAGCTTTGCTATTTACTCCATCATTTATAAATAAATAGGTTAGTCATACTTGTCTCAAATACTGCCAAAAATTTAATAAAGTAATGTAGTTACTCGTAAGTAAATGTGTGGTTAGACATATTTTAAAATGTTTGTTTGGAATGTTTTACGAGCTTATATTTTCGTCCTTGATACAAAACATTTGATTTGCGGTTGAATAAATATTTCTTAGAATACGGCCGCAGTATTATAACACTGACTAAGTAGCTATTTAAAGCTAGTAGGTATGCAAAGGTGACATCAAGAACAATACTATATGTTAAAACGTGTTTTCAATTTTTTATTAGTGCATTTACTTTTTGGTATTCCCGAGAAAGATATAGCAGCTCTTTGAACAGATTCTTGAAAATTTTAAAAGTACTCATCCATTATTTAGCTTTAGTCATTTAATTGTTTATGGGTAGCCTTGAATATACGTATTGCTTATGTCTTTAATGTATTATAGAAGGTTACAGAGGTATATTGATGTCTACTTATACGTGTCGTTAGCACTGGCGAAAGAAGCGGATTGCGCAAAGAAGTACGTGCAAGATTTATTAAGTACCATTTAGCTGTTTTTGTGTAAACTAACTTTACACGAGGAACCTCGTTAGTGATTTTGTAAAGGCACTGGCAGGACCACATGTTTTTTATTTAAAGGCAACACCTATTATATTTACAACAAATAATGTCTCAATCACTTTCATTCTTAGTAGAATTAGTAACGACATCGTAGCATGGAGTTTATTCAGAAGTATGCTTAAGTTTCGGACTCGAAATCGATTCTGAAAACATTGTACAGCCATAAATTCTTCGAATTAACGCCGGATCTAATCTTGGCTACTGTCTAATCTAATGTATCACGGTTTCAGTGTGTGGATGTCAATACGAGCGTTACCGACCGCTACATTTAACGCTTGTAATGCTGTTCACACAGAAATTGCGATAAATTTATACAATTCAGTATAACAAATCTGGACGCGGGTTATATATATTATGTCAAACTGTCGATATCGAATTGCGAGTTCAAGTTTAATTTACCGCGTACGTGTGCCAATCGAGGCAAAAAAAAAACTTTAATTTTCAAGGTCATCGCTAATCTTATATATTTATTCGTAACGATGATGTTTGAAGATCGCGCTTAGCAAGAATAATTGAGTTCTTTAGTAAAACTATATATTATGTTTGTAAAAGTTGAATATTTTCATACATACATGTCTATTTACATCAGGGTTGTAAGCTCCGCAGCCACATCCGCAACTGCGGACAGCAGAACCACAGTATTAATATTTTAGACAGTATGGAAACTACCGACAAATGCTCGAAACGGCACACTCACACAAGAGCGTAGATATTTATTTAATCAACTAGGCTTAGTTTTCGTCCTGTCTAGTATATTTATACTGTGGCAGAACTGTGCGCAGAGGATTAAAATTAAAAAAATATCTTTTTAAAACCTGTTAGTATTATGTTTTTGTTCTAAATATTTTTCATACATTTCATCAGGTTAACTTATACAGATTATTAATAAATAATTGAGAAAAATATGAAGCCAAAACAAAAACTCCATGTTTCGAATAATTGTCTTTAGTCTGTAACAACACACTTGAATAAAAAAGGATATGAATCAATGTTTATTTGGATAATAGCTCGATAGTTAAATCCTGTACATAACGAACTCGCACATAACTTTTTAATGACAATAATACTAGAATATCTTAATTATTTCCTTATAATTAAATGTCAATACATAAAATACAACTTAAGTGTTGATTATTATATATTTACTAAACTGATACTTATAAACTACTCATAATATTAGGTCCTTACATATGAAATTGGCGTTTTTCGTACTGGCCACTTTAATCACAAATTTCTCCTCTTTGGTAAGGAATTCCAAATTCAAATTTTCCAAATTTGTACAGCTATAGACTCATGTATTTGTGCTTCGATGATCGTCATTCATTTGTTTTGTTCTTCTGTTTTTTTCTGTTTGCGTCACTCATTTTACAAAATGGAAAACTTAAAATATCGCATTATTTACGAGTACGAGTTCCGCCGTGGCACTAGTGCTGCGGAAACAACTCGAAGAGTGAATGATGTGTATGGCGGTCGTGTTGCAAAAGAAAACACAGTTCGTTTTTGGTTCCAACGTTTTCGTTCTGGAAATTTCGACCTGCAGAACAAGCCCCGTGGACGGCCTGAGACTCAAGTTGATAATGAAGAGTTGAAGGCTATTGTGGAAGCGGATCCATCGCAAACCACGTCCGAGTTAGCTGCAGGCTGCGATGTTAGTGATAAAACTGTTTTAATTCACTTGAAGCAAATTGGGAATATTAAAAAGCTTGAAAGATGGGTACCTCACGAATTGACTGAAGCAAACCGGCAAACGCGCGTCGACTGCTGCGTTACATTACTAAACCGGCACAATAATGAAGGTATTTTAAACCGAATCATTACCTGTGATGAAAAATGGGTTCTTTACGAGAATCGGAAGCGCTCAACGCAATGGTTGGATCCTGGCCAGCCAGCCAAATCCTGCCCCAAGCGAAAATTAACCCCAAAAAAGTTACTTGTAAGCGTTTGGTGGACTAGTGCCGGTATTGTTCATTACAGTTTTCTCAAATCTGGCCAGACTATTACGGCTGATGTCTATTGTCAGCAATTGCAAACCATGATGGAAAAGCTAGCGGCTAAACAACCTAGGCTGGTCAATCGCTCCACGCCACTGCTGCTTCACGACAACGCTAGACCACACACTGCGCAACAGACGGCTACTAAATTAGAAGAGCTTCAATTGGAAAGTCTAAGACATCCTCCGTACTCCCCGGACCTTGCTCCAACAGATTACCATTTTTTTCGAAATTTGGATAACTTCTTGCAAGGGAAAAAATTCAACTCCGATGGGGCAGTCCAAATCGCCTTCAAAGATTTTATTGATTCCCGTCCGACTGGTTTTTTTAGTAAAGGGATCAATGAACTACCTATGAGATGGCAAAAGTGCATAGAAAATAATGGTTCATACTTTGATTAATTAAATATATTATATTAAAAAATATTCGACTTTTTGTTCCTCCCATACAAAACGCCAATTTCATATGTAAGGACCTAATATATTCATTCGTTTATGCAAATGTTTCATGAGGAATTAACATAAGTATAATGCCAGATAATTTGTAGAACGTGTTTAAACTGTTGTTCTACAAACTATTGTTTCACAAAAATGTCCACATAGAGCTTCTAACTACCTATTCGATACAATTATCTTCTATACTATAGATATTTTATACTCTGAACAACTTAAATTAGTTCCATTTTAAAGAAAATGGAGGACTGTCAAGTTTTATAATGTTAATACTAAAAAACTAGCCATGGTGACCAGGCATTGTTAGCGTTAATCCTTTTTTATGATCAGGCGAAAATCCTGTATAGGGAAATCAGGACCATTTCCGTTCGAAATCATAACGTTTAACCTTTATTTCACCCACTTAAAGGTTGATATATAAAAAAAATATGTGGGCGCCTAGATCAATTAGCTTCAATTGTTTAAGCTCTCCAATGATATTTCTGTCAGAACAAGTGTTATTATAAATATATATTATGATATAATATAATTATATAATATAATATAATATACATTACAAGCGTTATGTCGAAGGAGGCAGCACTGGCGCGCGGCCGTTAGTAACCAAAAACTATCGTAATTTGTATTGGTTGGAGCATTTTCTGATAAAGTAACAAATCTAATGTTTTACTAGCTGTCTAGCTATATTATTACCGCTGCTGCTCTTTTATCGAAGCTACTATAATTATAAGTCATACATATTACCATTATTTAAATTCATGAAATCTATGTTAATATTGTATTCGCTTAGTCACTAAACTTTCTTTAAAATAATTGAAATGCAAAATAAAGTTCACAAACATTGTACACTATACAGACAGACATTATTAGATCAATGAAAAGTTGAACTGTGTGGAGCTGCGCAGAACACAGACTGAGATCGATAGCTTTTGCCCTTTTCTTATTCTATGAAGGCCAAGACATGACAATCCTTATTCTACATGTCTGCGTAATGAATATTTTAAAATACATATTTAATGAAAACTGTTACATAGAAGTTCCTGCTAAAGAGAAACTACTTTTTTATAATTAGGAGTTTATTAATGGCATGTCTAGAGTTTTTCATTTGCCTGCCCACGTATCAGATGACAATCATATTAAAATAAGAATTTTGACTTTTAACTTTTACTAGCTAATTAAATAAGTATCTGGCTGACTCAAACACGCTGCAAAATTGCTATTATTATAGCCTTTATCTTTAGTCATTTATTATTAAAAAAGTATTAAACTAAAAAACTTAGGCGGTCCCTTCCGGTGTCTGTCCATCACAAATCCATTTATCGTAAATTCGTTCTCTTTAAGATATAAACGTAAAAGACCAATTATAAGCAAACTCGCTTCATTATCCATAACATCTTCAATTTACTTGAAGAAACAAGCATTTATGTCAAGCATATGTTTATTTATAATTAAAAAAAGGAATTAAATAGGCTCGCGATAATTGGATTCGTTATAGGTACTTCAAAGTAAACTAGATTAGACCTCAAACCGTTGATAAATAAAAATTGCCTTTAATAACATAATCAAAGAATAATTAGTACGTCAAAATTTCATCATTTATATTTATCATTACAATTTAATTTTACCTACTAATATCAATTACAATTTATCAATTATCTTTCGTTAATATCAAAATTAAGCAGACTATATGGCTATTATCTTATTTCAACTTAATGCCGTTATTTGTTATTAATTATAAAATTATGACATTAGATTTTTTCCAATAAATACATAAAAATGATTAAATTTGTACCTAGTGTTCTTAGACAATATTAATAATATATCATTCTCTCTATGTCACCCTCATGACTTATAAATAGGTAGTAAAATTGTAGGAAAAATGATGTGAAAGAATATCTGAATTGCCTGACTATATTTCACAGTTAAAGAATGCAGCAACTAGCAAGTCTGTAACAATTAACTATTCTGTGCCAATAAGCTGGAAAAGCTAAAATTTGACTAACGAGTATTTGAATACGAATGATACATTTATTTTGAACTTAAAACAAATATTTCAATTACCTTTCTAAATGCTTTAATACACAAATTTTAATATTTTCGTTTAACAAAAATACAATGGAGCCTTAACTGAATAACGTTGCACGAATAAATAAAATAGGACATATTGGCGCCTGTGAACCCAGACAGGTTTAATGGAAGTGTGGTGAAATTTTCAAGGCAAATTATCTGAATATCGCTCGATAACGGCTTTGAAAGTTTCTGAAGGATGTAATTAATATTTATAGCTATTGCACATTTTACGGTATCTTGTTTTTACGTTAAGAGATATGTAATTGGATAACAATAATAATCGAAGCCATTTAATAAACAAGAAATCAAAATAAGCGTTTCCAAGAATTTTGATTTGTAGCTTTAATTTCTGTTAACACATTTTTCCTCAATAAACAACAATTTTGGAGATTTCACATTCGTATCACCACACCATATGTTAATTTTTAAATAGACATCTAAAAAAAAATTCAAAACATATTTTGAAATATTTCAAACTACAGTAGATTGTTTACAATTTCCGTATACAATGGTGCTTTGTAGAATTAAACATGAGATAACCGATGACATTGAAATTCCAAGCAAAAACGAGAATTTCAAGGCGTGTCTGCATGTTATTGAAATTAATTTGATCGCGATATCTACACATTAGTAACCTACACCCCAAAAACCATTTTTTTGTTATATTTAATCATTTAATAATTATCTTGAGAGAAAATTCTGGAAAAAACCAAAATACAAGTATCAGAATCCAATTAGATAAAAATTTAAAACAATACATCTAAAATGTCTAAGTATAACATGATAATACTTTTTTATGCGTCTAAGGGATGCACGCCACTGCTAAACATATGTTCTATTAAAGTCACGTGATTTTACGTAAAATTAACAAAAAGCCAAGTTTATAACCAAACTATCAGCAAAATATTATATTACACAGTACTGACTTCAAAAATGATAAAGTTATTTTAATACACTGTTATAGATTGATTTTATTTTTACTTTTAGAAACCAATTGCTTCTTTAATATATATTTTTTAAATTAATTTCACGCGAATTCCATCCACTGGCGATTCAAGTTTATAATTATTGGCATTGTTTATATAACAATAACGATATAGCTCAGTTGGTTACTAGGTTATGCATTGTCAATATTCATAAATATGACTGTCTTTGTGGGCATACGAAGAAGACGTCACGTTACCTTGCTGTGTCCGACCAAATATGTGGAGGCCACAATTCGATTCAAGTTAGGTTCAACTAACTAGCAACCTTGTAAACAACAAATAAACATAACGGCGCTTAAATTTCATTGATAGAATATAATATTTTCTAGAAGGTAGGGATGTCACAGGGCCGGATGATGTCAGCGCTGGGCTGTTGACAAATTTTATAGTTACGTTCTTGATTAGCCTACAGGACTAATGCTATGAACATTAACATATATAAAAGATATTTCTTTGTATAAATAGGTTCTTAAGTTTAAAGTAATAACAAAATATTTATCACAAACTAATTTATCATGAAAAATCAATTCACCACGTTCAAAGAATTACGCTTGAACATGGATTCTGCGAACTCGAGGACCCTGGCAATTACTCTTCTACCTACGTAGCCTGTCCCGCATTGATCCTTCATATAGATTTTTTTTTCATTGTGTATTATCATAAATATTATAGATACCTTTCATCGTGGTATATTTGGGCCATCATGATGAAGACTATCAATGGACTTTCGTCCCTTGTGGTCGTCGTTCTTCTTGGACTGAACATTGCTTAAAATCACGTGCTTTATAGCTTTATACACTTTATCGAGCCGCTATCAAACGGATAAAAGCCGTGTTCATAGTTATACATAAGTTAAGTAAATACTAGTAAGTTATAAAAAAACCTGAAACAGATCAGTACTATTCGTAATTACGCAAACTTAAACACATTGAGCTAGCCTCAAACTAAGCTAGCGCTTGTACTGTAGGTATTATACAAAGATATATATATATATATATATATATATATATATATATATATATATATATATATATATATATATATATATATATATATATATGTACATACCCATGACCCTCGGAAAACTTAATAGTTTGTTCATTACAGAAAAGCTCACCGGTATCGGGACTCGAACCCAGGACTTAAAGTGTTTCTACAGACTACGCTACCAGACCGGCGATATTTGTAATAGATAATGTTTGCATAGGTCCTACTAGGTACACGTACATAATTCATAAATAAATAAATCATGATGCTACTGATATATAATTTATGGAGGGACCAGAGGTTCGTATATAACTGTTTTCATGATCTACACGGCTAACTCACTCCGACGCAGCCTTGAGTTTCTTTCGGCATTTCTTCTCAAGGTAGTCGCTTCCGAAACGCTAGTAGATAACCCGTAGGTTCTTTCCTTGGCTGGCTGACCAAGTCGAAGTCGTACCCACAACGGGTGTCCTTGCGTTGCCATCCAACCCATAAATTTGCTGGCTGAGCACTTTCTGTGCTCGCCCCCTAAGCCCGGTTAAGCTGTATAGTATAGACCTCTCACGGCCAACAGTGTTTGTCTTTAAAAAAAAACACGGGTAACTGATGTCCTCAAGATATTCTCTGCACGTGCCGTTTTTTGTTAACTGACAATAATATGCGAGGTTCCTCGAGATATTTTCATTCACTGCCGACTATGTAGTTAGTCCGGACAACTGACATTAACATAGACTGCATTAGAAAAAATAAACAGATAAAGTCAGTTTTTACGATGTTAACGTGATCATTTCATGATCTCATCACGTTTAAGTGTGGCAGTAGACTTATCTACATAATTATGGATTGTATCTTTTTATTACAAACTTATTTACCCAGCAAATATTATTTATAATTCGTTGTAAGATCAGATAAAGAAATTAAGCGCGAGAATCGTAATAAATATAGAAAAGCCCTTGTTTTTGTATACTATCTTAATTTTTAAAAGCTATTATAAAATAAAACATCATATTAAACTATCGTACCAAGTATAAAAAACTTTCATTTAAAAAAATTACACAAAACTCACAATTCAGTCTGGTGGGTCTGGCAAGGGGCTTTTGTACGCGGGGCCCGTATCAATTGTTACTTTTGCAACGTGGTAAATCATGCAATAAGTATTTAGGTACATACATCCCCGTATGCTTTTATAAGTTCAATTTCATTACTAATTTTCACAGATAATAAACCTGCATTTAAGACAACCAAAAACACATTTTAAACTTTTGCGTTTGAGTCATGTCGCGCCACAATGTAAAATAAATTTTATCGCATATATGGCCAATTTCTTGGAACTTTCTTAATTTTATAAAATCACTTCTAAAGTACTATTTATTATAACTGTAAATAAAATAACATATCGGCGAATAATTAAGGTACCCTGTAATTATGTAACAAAGGATTTTTAAAATTTCTATCAAAGTTACATTTCACCACGGATATGGCCTACCTTAACTTTTTTGCGTTTTATTGAGCATCAGAATAATGATAGCTAAGAAATGCGAAAAAATGTCTAAACTAGTAGCTTTAGGTAATAGCATTCATTTGAAAGGAAACTGATTTAGTTACGTTTGAGGTGGACTAAATACTTTTATTTGTAGCACACTGCGAATTGGTTGAAATACCAGATAAATATGTCTCAGCCGTTGTAATTAGCTGAAAAAGATGAATAGCTACGCTACTAATGACGTTAGACACGTTCGATTCCATAGTTACAAGTTACAACGAAATTCTCGTTTAAGTTTGAATTAAAGTAATTAATTAAAGTATTCTGGTATTAAAAGACTAACTAACAACTTACAGTTTTGTTTTAAATTGCTAATGAATTTCATAAGTTTGGTATGTTATTATATTTTTTTTTTTTTATAACTTATAGGCGAACGCTTGACCTCAATCACACCTGGTGGAAGGTGAATATGAGTCCGATGATGAACCACGTCCGCCTAACAAATGCCTATTCACTCTTCTTTTAAAGACTCCCAGGTCATAAGATCGCGGAAATATGGCTGCTGGTAGCATATTCCACTCCTTAGCTGTTCGCATGATGAATGTAGAAGCGAATCTTCTCGTGCGGATATAAGGAACATCCACCACATACGGATGGTATCCGACACGATGTCTTGTGGTTTTGTGGTGGAATGGGGCTGGTGGAATCAAAGAATATATTGGCAAGAGCTACTATAATACACCTAGCTAGTAAAGTAACAGTGAAATGGAAGGGCTTTAGTGCCTCACTAGATCGCGATCACAATACGCAAACCATTATACATATGTATCTGTCATCGCAGCCAGTCGGGTTTCGGGAGCAGCCCGAATACATTTCAGCTTCCTTTTAATCTGGCAGCTGGCAAGACTTTTTGGTTATATTTTACTGGTTACTAGGTTTCAACACTCGGTTATAAACGACGTTTTCATTGTTTTTTTTTACACTGGCTCGACATAGTTACTACAGAGTACCTGATGGTAAGTACAGTGTAGTCCAAAAACGAAAGCGACTATCAAAGGATGAAAATCCATTGATAGTCTACATCGTCATGTCGGCCCTCGTATACCACGACTGAAGGTATCTAGGCCTAGGCAGGCCTGTTTGATACCTTTAGGTATTATAGATACTTTTAAGTATAATATTTTTTGTAAATTACCTACAAAATTCAACATAATTTACTTTAGAGGATCTCACTGCTTCTGGAACCCGGTATTCACCAGGAGACAGGATAACCTTATTAAAAGTTATATGTAATTTCCTTTAAAAAGTTTTATAATCTTTCTTTAACACGTTCCCGCCAGCGGCTGAATTCGCTGTCTTCGGCATCAGACGGCTCTGTAAAATCAAATTTGTCTCATCGGGCGGCGCCGTTTGAACGTAATCGCATATCTCTCATTAAGTGTTTCTACCGACTATGCCTGCGTTCATTAGCATTTTTTTTTTATTAGCAAAAAATACAAATTAAATTTATTTCTTTCATTGTACCATTAATGGTACAAGCCGACCGATGGAACAGTCCTCAATGTACCATTATTGGTACATGCCGGCGGGAACGTGTTAAATGCCTGAATAATAAAACAAGATAATAACGATAATAATAAGTGTGAAATAAATCTTTGTTACAGAGGACGGGTTAATAGGCGAGTTTGACTTTAGTTTAACACCACTGTTGACATGTTGCGGTTTCTTCCTCATGTACTTAATAGAGGAATTGGTTCATCTTTATATCAATTATCGAGAGAAGAAGAATGGCCAGGTGACGATGCTGGTGAGGAATCTGAGCGTGCGAAGCAGAGGGGAAGGTAGCACCAATGGACAGAAGAGTATCAATAATTCTACAGCAGATTTGGTTGATACTAATATGAAGGGAAAGGTATGTTAAACTACTAGCCAAGTATAAACTTATACAAAACTAGCTGTTGTTCGTAGATTTACCTGAACGGAAGTACTTCCGGACAAACTTTTGTTCTTTATTCTATCCCCTTGCGGGTCCATTTTGCAAACACGTTGAAACACGATTCTTTATTTCTGATCAAAAAACCAAATACAAGTTTCTAAAATGCTTGCTTCGAGATCGAAGAACTTTTGAATATATTTCAGGGCCTATTTACTATTTAGCTCCTTTAAGGATAGAATATCAAGTAATGCTTACGGATGTCTACATCAAAGAAGGCCTATTTACTGGCGTAGCCTATCTTAGAGGGACCCTGTATCAAAATGTGTTATGGGGCCCAAATAAATGGTAAAGGTTTTCCACAATAGAAGGAAAAATGCTCCATTACTAGTCCAATAGCCGTTCCTGTGGCATGGAAATCTTTAGATAATATTTTATCGGGAAAATATTGCTTAAGAATTCATGCAAGATTATGGAGAACATTTTACTAAATTTTGCTTCCACACATTCAGGGCGCTGTATTATTGATACAGCTGATCAGACGGTAGCCTATGCTACTATTATTTGTAATTTCAGTAGTTAAAGTTGCTGATGAATCAATCAGTCAGTCAAAACATCTTTTAATATGTACAGATAGATAGCCTAAATTGGTTAACGTTTTTAAATCTTAAAATGATAATTAGTTACTGTCGCCTAGGATCATTTACAACACCATTGGTGTTAGTTATTCTGCAAGCCTATTAGAAAAGTAGGAGCTATTGGATTAACACCGGACTATGCTGAAACTTGACAGACCAAACTGCTAAAGTAAGTCATTATGACGAGCTTGATACCCAGTCTTATGAGTCACAATATAGTAAAGCGCAGACCCCCATTTTTACCCGGTGTATATGAGGATGTAGTGTAAGGGTCACCGTGAGGGTGGTCATCTGACCCCGGTGTGTCAGATTCTTACCTACTAAAGCCAAGAGTATGGCCACGCCAGCTTCTACGACAAACCACAGACCTCTACTACCTCATTGTTCGGTCAATACAACCCAAGTGTCTGGTATTGGGAATTTTGTACTATTATGGTTTTGTAAAAAAAATTGAATTCTTAAGCGTACAAGTATTATTAACGATATATTTTGAGGAAATTTTAAAATACGGCATCATTATAATGCAATAGATAACTAGAATAATTTAATTTCAGGACCCCGAATTGAATCGTCACCAAAACCATGGACACTCCCATGACCATGGCCATGGACACCATCACAGCCATATGCCGATGAATACTGGAGATGACATCACATCCGCACTGCGTGGCTTGCTTATTGTCCTTGCACTTTCCATTCACGAACTTTTTGAAGGATTATATGTTGGTTTGGAATCCAGTGCCTCCCATGTATGGTAAGTTATTGCTATGTATACTAGCGCTATCTAGTGTTGAATAGTATTTTTTAGTTATGCTATTAGCTAGCACATGACGCTAGCTGTTCAATTTTTTATTTATTCTCCAAAAGGCCTTTAACAATTATTATTTTTCAGTTTTGTTTCATCTCATTCAAATTAGATATTTTAAAAATCCGTTTTCGAACTTATTTTTAAGTTCGTTATATATAATTATTCAAAGCTATTTTTTCATTTCAGGTATATGTTAGGCGCTATATCTGCACACAAACTTGTGATTGCCTTCTGCATAGGTGTGGAACTCATCGCCACACGCACCAAGACCTGGCTAATGATTGTTTACATCACTACCTTCGCACTAGTATCTCCGTTGGGTATTGGTATCGGGTTAATCCTGGTTGGTGGACAAGGTGCATCTGCTGCGGGCGTCTACTCTGTTATTCTTCAAGGCTTGGCTGCAGGAACACTGCTCTATGTCATCTTCTTCGAGATTTGGAGAGGAGATCGGTCTGGAATTCTACAGTACTGTGCATCATTGATCGGTTTCTTCCTCATGTTTGGTTTACAAGTCCTGAGTAAGTTACGTGATGTCGTATTGATTATTTTATGTACTTAGGTACATTTATAATGTAAAATTAAAATAAAGTAATGCACTGTGTTTAAACATAGCAGAAATGAGTAAATTTAGAAAATAAATATTCTTTTTGCCATGTTTTGGTATACCTAGTATTATATTTTAAGCTATAGGACCTCGCCCGGTGAAGTTGTAAAGGCCCCCAGGCAGAAACAATATCTGACGACGATAAAAACATTAAGCTATGTTCAGAAAATATTTTAAGTTATTATTTCGAAGCACATTGACTATACAAAGAAATGTGAAATTTGTCATAGTTAAAGTTAATATGGAGAATTATTTCTCTTTTTTACTTAAATTTTCCTATCGAGAATATCTTTATGATTGATTGCAAATTACAGTATAATGTGTAGTAATTATTCAACTTTGTCGGTGCATTTTAACTGTAGGACTTTGGAGATTATTAAAATTATGTTATTTATGTAAATTTATTCTTTTCAGCTGGCCACAGCCACTCTCACGGAGGCGGTGAATGTGTCTGCGAACCTGACGGTGACGATCGTGTCGGTGTACACTTCCATGACAAATAAGACATCCTACATAGCATTTATATTAAATTATTTTATAACATTTCCATGAAAATATGATAGTGCCAGATTGTTAAAACTGACGTTCCTTGATTTAATATAATATTTAATTTAAAAAAAAAAACAGATAACAGCAGTATATTGCTTTACGTGAGCGATGGGATAAAATTGCGTCAAGCGAATTTCACATATTTTTAGTTGTAAGGTTTTTTCGATACATTCGTGCAAAAGCCTTTCATAATAATAATATATCATTACACTATATCCCTTTCGGGGTGAGCAGAGATACATTAGTGATTGTATCCACTAATGTATTGACGTGTTGTTTTATAAAAATCATCAGCGATTTGTATTGTAAGCTGTAGTCTTTAAACTAGACTTGCTGCTGACATTCCTGGAAGTTGTGTAAACGATGTAGACAGTTACTAGTCATGGTCGTGATGATACCTTTCTATCCAATCCTAGAAATTGAATAATGTATAGCGCAGTTGCATGACAATAATATTTTTACTAATAAATTGGATGGTGAATTTTAAAATAAGCTTGATGCATATCAGATGGCCACGTCGCGCTTGTTTCCAAAATGATGAAACGTATAAAGAAGGAAAATAATGATAATAATTCAACTGGCACTAATATTTTACAAGAGATATACGATTACTTATGCTAATTATTATAGTTTGTGTTTTTCAAGATGTAGCAAAGGGTTAAATAATAATAATAAGGGGAGCGTACGATTGTATAGTTTCGTATATAGTTATTTATTTGAATAAAGTAGTAGATTTTTTATTACATTACATTGCAATATTTCTCTACAAACGATGCAACATTTGCTTCGTTAGTAAATGTAACTTTTTATCTAGTCACATGTTGATGTTTAAAAGACAATCTTAAATTATGTTATGCTGAAAAATTTCGTAGCAATCTTAGTAAATCTGTTGGCATACATAATATATCCGAGATACCATTTCAAAATCTATTAAGTGAATCAAATTTAATTTTTCATTGGGCATGTATTGTAGTGTTGAAATAACTATTGTTTTCAGATATTTTTATAATTACTAGGCACTGATTAGAAAAGACATATATCTAAAAAATTGACAAAATAAAAATAAATAATTAAGTTTAATAAATAATTGTTAATTTTAATATTCATGAATTTATTTTCTTTTTATTTATCACTTATTTGGTTTTGAAACGTGGCAATCAAGAAACTCTGTGAGCCAAATCATTGCAAATTCTTAAACTTTTCAATATTTCCGTAATTGCGTATAAAAAAAATCCATTCCTGATACACAAAAATGTATTTCTATATAAAAAATCACGTCTACATATTCGAAACTTGCATACGTTCGATTGTAAAATAATATAATATACGAATTAATGTATTATTTGTAACTGTTGTCTGTGATATTAAAACAGGAGGACGCAGGTGTATTGTTTTAGCCATAAAAATAATTTAACATTTAATTCTAAGAATACTTATGTAAAAATAGTACAAAATTGTAAACCTGGCTAAAGTAAATTAGCCACTTATAAATTAATAAAGATACCTATTTATATTTGAATAATTTTTGCAATTCACTTAAATGAAAGTGACAACAGCATAATAGGCATTATTTAATGTGTGTTTAAAGATTTTTTAAAATATTTTTGTAAAATAAAAATCTGAAAATAATTAGTTTTTATTTAATCCGGTTCATATCCATAATTTAATTGCATTAGTAAATCTACTGAGTTATTTAGCTTGATTTTTTAATATGTACCTATAATAAAAATATAATAGAAAGGTACAAGGTAAGATAATTTTTATGGTAAAAGATGATAAACAAGCAGATAGCTGACGGTAAACGAATTCTGTCGGCCAACTATGACATACTTTAGTTTTCATTAGTTTGCTTTGTAATTATTTAAGATCTTTTCGTATCGACTTTGACGTTATTTGAAACCCACAGATATATATAGGTATAGTGACTATACTAGAAAAAGGATTCTGAAAAGCATTTTTTTAATGATTAGCGATGTCAATCTTCTGTTAAAGGGCGATTTAGACATAATTATTGATATATTTTAACGAGCTGTAAATCTTGCTTTGTTAAACGCAATTGTTAATTAATGTTAGTTAATTAGTTGGTAAATTGTTGCTTTGTTTACGGTGTTGTTATAAATACTATAGGAAAGTAATTCGTCCTAGCCATGATCCTCCGCTAATGTGAAAAACAAAGAAATTAAATATTAATTGAAAATATTAAGTTTTTCCAAATCTATGATTTTTTTTTCTTCAGTACATTTTGGATTCTACCTGACACTGTGCGGCAGCGACTCCCCGAATCCGAAGTGAGCCTTTACTCGTTACGACGTGTAATGGAATTTTAAGCCTAAACTTAGGGATTTTAGGTATTAACAGAAGAATTTCAGTAGCATGTTTTTTAGGGTTTTTAAGATGTTTTAAATCTGTTAACACTGTAAGTACTTTTAAAAATAGTGAAGAATGTTTTTATTCCTTTTTTATATTCATGTATAGTTTAGAAATTTAGAAAATTTGAATGAAGGATGAAAGCTAAATGTCTTTTTTTTAATGTAATAAAGTTATATCTGACGTCTTAATAGTTTAGTCTTAATAGTTAGTAGTGTTATGAGATTAAGCCAAGTCTCGAACTTTTGGGGATTGGATTTGAGATCAAGGTGGAAAAGTTGATTTTTAAATAACACAGATTTTAAAATATTTTAGGGAAATATTTTGGCTTGGGATAGCAATACTGTTATCGCTTTTGTTCTCGTTCTTTTTCTTTTGACTGACAGTGACATAAATAGTGCATTTAATCAAAATACAGAAAAGTGTGAAAATATTTCCACGACAATACTTAGTATTATTTTTGTTTATATAAATTAAAGTGGTACTATTGTTATATTTGCGTGGTATCTGCCTTGCAGCCTGTTTTTAGACAGAAGCGACAAATTTATATAGCTCAAACATTAAATTGAATTTAAAAAGAATATCGCTTTCGTAAGTACAATCATAATAATCTTCAGTGATCACATCGTATGTTAATATAATGCTATTGGAATTGTTAATTTGAACAGTAGAAAGTAAGGTGATATAACAAGTTGAAAGGTAAAATCAGGTTGATAACCTTGTACGGATATATTGATACTGTATTATATTATATTGCATTCGTTGTTCTGCATTAGAAAGTTTAGTTTTGTTGTGCCAGCTTTTTCGTAAAGACTGATACTTGATTTTATTTATTTTTACTTTTTACGAACTTTAAAAAATGATTATTTTTTTCAATTGTAGTGTTTGTTTACATATATCATCAGAAAGTAAGTTTTAAAACTTGAATAACATGTTAATTCAGTTTAAGTTTTTTCTATATGTTAATCTTATCAATATTTGAATTTGAAACATTTAGTTGATATTACACTAGTTTGTTAATTATCAGTTTTATTTACAAAAAAAGTATACAAACAAAAAGATTGTCAATAATATTTTAAGGAAGTTTATTATAAAATCATTGAATATTAAGGCTCCAAAGAAATTGTGACTAGTCATTTAACATAAAAGATGACAAAAAATACCATTGCAGATACTTTGGCAGTATTGAATCTAGAGAATATTTTCTTTAATTACTATAAAAAGATAATCTATAAAAGGAATGTAATATTCTTTGTATGTTCCATTTACCCACCTGCCTACCTAAATTGTTACCTATTTTACATTAAAATATTTTTTTTTATACTGGTTCAATATGTGACATACCTTTTGAAAAGTACAGTGTAACCTAAAACAGTTGCCAATTCCAAGAAGCAAGAATCTATTGACTTGCTGTAATTATAGTGTATAGTGTAACTATACCACTGCAAAAGACCATTAACTAGTTGATCAAATAGACATACACAAGCTGAGCTCCCATAACAGGCAAATGGAGTCACTAAAATGTTTTTTGCGCTTTTGTGCTATTGTTACAACCTAGGTTACCAATAACCCTACCAGGTGAAAATAACAGTAAAACGATTGTTTTTTTGTTACAAAGGACAGTTGTTTATAACAGTATGGCTAAAAATAATTTAATAGGGACTATAAAATTTCTTTCTTTCTTACAGATAATCATACTTTCCATACAAATAAGATGTCAACATCAGGTTTAACTTCTGAAGCTCAGCTTAGATATATTCTCCAATGGTTTGGGGAATTCAGCGAGTTACAGCGGGAGGATTTTCTTCCCATTCTAGCTGCAGTGCGTACGCATGATCCAGATCAACTTGCAATTGCCATGACGAACATGTCTTGTGAGGATAAACCTGTGAGCTTGTTTCAGTGCAGAGTTAGTATTTAACTTTTATCTATTGCTATTATGATATTTAAAATACTGATAAGACATTGTATAGAAAATTTTTCTTAAAATCAAGGACTCTAATTTGTGATCATTTAGGAAATCAATTCTTTATAGCTTACAACATGACTAATTATTCTGATGGCACTAACATGGTTAATCATTCAATACAGCTGTCTCACCCGGTTTAGTTGTGCAGGTCTATACCAGCTAATAATGTATTGCCCAGTTAAAAAAAAAGGGTTGTACCAGGGGTACCAAACAACTCATGTGATTACAAGGAATAAATATCTACAATCTCTTTTTTTTCAGATTAAATTATTCAATGAATGGTACCCGACATGGTCTGAAGAGGAACAAGACAGGCTAGTGCAAGCAGTGTCTGAAATAGATACAGATTTTGGTACCAAATTACAGGATGTTTTGGCAAATGGCCCTCAGGTACTAGATAATGCTAAAGATTTTAATCCCACTTATGTTGAGAATGGAGAAGCATGCATTGAAGAAGGTGCTGTCGAAAACTCAGAGGGATCGATAGTATCACAAGAAAACATTCCACTTGAAATCACAGCTGCATCATAAATTTGACTATTCAATACACAGTTAGAGCCATTTTGGAGTAAAAACTTTGGATTCTCCTTACTCGATATTGAAATCAAAATTTATTATTATAATACATATAGGATGGTATAATTGATAAGATGCAGTGTCATTCATTCCATAGAAGCCATAAAAGAATGACTTTGTTGTACTTGTGTTAAGAAATATATTGATTAAAACCCATTATTTGCCAGATTCTGAGAATCTCAGAATAGATAATACAAAAATTTAATTCAATATATTTATTAAAATCTAATATCTGTACAAAAGTACATTGAAACAAATGTTAGTGTTAAGACACCAAAACAGTCATTAATATGACTAAAATTTTTTTTGCGTTTTCTATATTTAAATCGGAGAAGGGCAAAAGTAATCAAACTAATGATTAATTATTACAAAATGTAGTCTTAATTTTAATTTCGTTGCTGTGTAATCATATTTAAAACCTTTCTCAACATTAAAATTCTATAAATATGTGTGAAATTGAGGTTTCCTTAGTGTTTTAAACATAGGCGAGCAAAATATAATCACAATAATATTTCATTAATTTGATTGATTACATTTTGCCCATTTATAATTCATATGTGCAGTAATAGTATATTTAATGGGATTCATTGATTTGTTAATTTTTAATTGCAGCTATTTAATTTTCAAAATGAAATAATATTGAATCTCATTTAATTCAAAAGTCCATTCTTTAAAATCTTGCTATCTTTCTAATGTTTTGAAATTGAAATTGTGTCTAC
The DNA here is from genome assembly GCA_036320925.1 of Automeris io. Taxonomy (NCBI): domain Eukaryota; kingdom Metazoa; phylum Arthropoda; class Insecta; order Lepidoptera; family Saturniidae; genus Automeris; species Automeris io. Next base: position 6,050,417 of record JAUDJH010000018.1, read on the forward strand.
TCAACTACAGTAAGAAACATCATATACTTCTATAATTTTTATGTTCCCATTCCATTTACAGTAACAAGACATTCCACATTCCTATTTATACACATATATATTTTTTTATTTAAAATGTTTATTAGGATTTTTAAGGGTAAGAAAAACTTAATAATAATTCGTTATACATTTATATTCTAACGTTGATGATAATTTTAACTTAATTGATACAGTATTGAAAAGAGAATTTATTCAAATTAAATCTTGCGAAGTTCTTTTAACGAATTTTAAGTAATTATTCCTTGTTTTGCGTTTATTTATAGGTTTATAGATTGATAGATAACATCTGTATAGTAAAAAAAAAAACGTATGTATTTATTGTACTTTGGCGGGAATAAAGAAAACACAGCGCGGTGGTTAGTCTTTATGGGTTAGCTACTGTTTTCAATAGCGGTTCAAGTAAAAGTTTCTAGGAGAGAATAGATATAATACATTTATTCTTAAAATAGCAAGAATCCGTTTTTGTCAATTTATTAGTTAACACGTTCTAATTTCTGTGGAAATGATACACTTTAAATGATTTCTAAAATGGCCTCTTCAGGAATCTCAATATTAAATCTCATTTATTGTTCGATGGTAAACGGATCCTTCTACCAGTTATAAATATGTTTTTGTATGTACTGTTCCTTTTTTTATTTATGTTAATCTTTGTCTATATATCACTATAAGAATCTAAACAAAATATCTTTTTTTTTCTATCAGCTTGTTTCTTAGCAATTTTTATCATACAAAAGATAACTAACCTATAAACAGATGGTGTAGTAATATTCCTGATATTCATTATATTTTGTATTAAGATTTAACATTGTGTTTTAAAAGAAAAATTGCAAGATGTTTCTATTACAATTACTTTAATATATGCATAAAGAATGAGCTAATTTTATTTTTATATATTATATTATTATTGTATATTTTTGCTATTAAACACAAAGTAATATATTTAAGGGCGGCTTGCACTAACAAATTAAATCTAGTTTAGAGTTATATAAAATGCTATTTAACGCTGATCTGTATTGTCTTGCACTAAATCAAAATCTAGTTGTAACAACTCTTAAACTAAAATCGTCATTAAGATGGAATCAAACCAATTCAATTAATTAGCGTTTTATACAAGCTTAAACTTAATTAATTCGTTAGTGGAAGCCGCCCTAAAAGTGAGTTTACGTGATTTGTGTGAAAAAAAGGTGCGTGATTATTTGAAAGTATGGACTAAATATTATGATTTGGTAATGAAGTTTATTCATGTATTTTTAGTTTTATTACAAATAAATAAGCTATATATCATTTCTTTTTTATTTCGTATAACTTTTGGAATCTGGTAGTAAAACAAGCAAAATTGTGTAGGTACTCAGTGATAAATAAGTATATTGGAATAAAATTTTATAATGTTACATATCGATTTTAACATTGCCTTTTAAAAATCTTATAACTATAGTCAATTCATCTAAATAAGTAATTCACGAAAACTTTTATCTGTTCATTAGGAACAAGAAGTCATGTAATCAAGTGTCAAGCGTGTAATAATTATTATGGATTTATTTTTATTTAAAACAGCGAAATAATAACCATTTACACCTATATCAGTCAAAATAAGTGATTTTGTACCCTCCATATATAATAAGATAGTGAATCCTACATTAGGATTTTTATAATTTCCCCAAACGACTAGAGGCCTACTTAAGGCCGCACGCCCTGCCGGTCATCGAGGATGAGACCCCAGTCGTGCCCTCGATGCTGGTAGGTGGAAGGTGGAACACGCCGGGGTTTTAGTCGGTGCAAATTCGACACACCGGGGGGAGGCCCTCATCGCCCCCAGAGGTCTGTTAGTGATTTGCCCCGGGTTACAAAAAAAAAGGATTTTTATATTCACTCATCCTACTAACAGTTGCAAATAAAAACAAAAAAGATGTGTCAACCAAAACTATTTATTTTTGAACTAGCTATGATGATCCAATGTTGGTCAGATAAGTAGATTTAACCATAGATTATAAAACTATGTTTTAATGGTCTTTGATTCTAGTATTAGGCCTCTAGAATATTCGATAGTATCCAGTCCATGAAAGCTGTGATCCGAGTGTAAACGCTGGGCCAGCCATTAGCGCTGCAAGGAGACGGTCCGAATGATACTATACCGAAGACTCTCCATTCGCTGCTATCCGATGTCACACCAATAAGAGCGCCTCCAGAATCGCCACGACATGAATTCTTCCCATCAAATCCGCCAGCGCAAAGCTGTTTCTCGGTTATTCGCAAGTTTGTTCTGTTGTAGATAGCATCACATTTAGCGTTGCTCATGTAAGGCAAACTGATCTTAAGTTTGACATCAGATTCGCTGCCTGAAAACCGTTTGCTTTGAATTCATATGAGCTAAACGAAATAAAATTTTAGCGTGGTAGGTATGGTGGAAGTAGAAAGTAGACCTACCGTAGGCTATAGCGCAGGATAGCGTGTAAAGATGAGATGATAGAATGAAATGAAGAAAGTCCAGACAGCAAGTAAATAGACGTTTAATGAAGCACAGTAGAAATAATGAAGCACAAGTCTGATAGTTCAAGTAGAAATAAAGTACAGAGCACAACAATACGTATAAGAACACGAAAATAATAACAATACGTAAACTATAAGTAGCGAGCGAATGGTGCGTGGAACTTATCTCAGTGTGATAGCAAGACTGATTTGACGGCTGCGCGGGCGGTCGAGCGCTTGCGTCGCGTGAGTATGTGCAGTCCCCCCGCGCGCGCCTGTATCCCACGGCTCTCTAAATCAGAGCCGTTTCCATCGCACGACACGATATTAGAAATAAATATCAAGTGTGTTAGTATGAAATGTGTTGATAAAATTACTTAGATAAATAAGTGAATATATAATAATGCTTTTTAAAATATTTGTTAGATGTAGGTTAGTATAATATACAGAATTAGAAAATAGATAATGTTAAGAACAGAAATAAATATATACATAGTGAGTATGCCACAAAATCATCAGGCTTAACAACTATTATTATTATTTCATGTAACTTTTTTTTCCCAATGGAAAATCCTGCATAGGACCAACAGGGACGCTGTGAGGGCAGCGACCACGGTGTTTCAGACTTTTACTTACTAAAAACCCCCCTCGGATTTGTGTCCCTCTGATTGCTTCACCCGGGCCTGGGAAGCCAAATTAATCCAGACGCCTAGAGTACAAGAATTCTTGTTGAGGCTACCTCTCTGGGAGAGGAAGGAGTAAAGCCCACCCCTCCAAATCCTCTCCCAGGCGGTGAGCCGGACACCGTGCACTCCTCCCTCTCATCTGGGCAGCATACTCCTTTAAATCTACTGCCCGATATTAACATGTAACCTGATTTAACTCGGTTGGTGCAATGGTCGTGTGTGATTTCCAACCAACGGATTCTAGGTTCTATTTCCAACACAAGAATAATTAAACTCATAAGAATCATTGCGGTAGTCTTCGAACGACGTTACATATATTACTTAGTGTCTTTCTAAAAATAATAAATAACTATATCATTAAATGAGTTTAATTTTGTATAAGAAAATATGAAGAATGTAGGTGAGAAACTGTAAGAGTCGTTGCGTCCAGACGAAATAACTTTAACATTCCTTCGATAACGATGTAAAAACGTACAAAATGTTTGGGATGTCCCGTGTTAATTTAAAATTTATAGTTGAAAATATGACACAATGTAATAATTCATTAAGTCATTGACCGGTTGATTTGTACGCCACATCATTGCTACGATGATTATTGGTCTATTGCAACGTCATAGGGTCATCTTAGGTCATAGGTTAGTTTCCCACACAAAACAAATTTTTGTATAGCCTAAATACTGGTAATTCCCAATTTTTGTGTTTATGCATATGGAAATTGTGATTATACGTGCACCCAAATATTTATTGTATGATATAAATCTATTGGGTGTAAAGTTTAAAAAAAAATCTTACGTGTTTCTGTTTTTCCCCATCCTGCGACTTCCAAGTGAGACTCTTCCAATGTGGAATCGCTTAGCGGCAGACATACGGGCCTGACAAAATCTGAATGTATAAAAATGATTAATTTTCAAATATTTACTGCAAGGACAAAATTAACTATAACGGGATAAGGAAACTTTAACAAAAGAAAAATAAGGACTAAATTTTCTAAGAAGAAAGCATATAAATTATAAATTGTTATGTTAACAACACTCAACTCTTGAGTTTTCCGTGAATTCCAGGATCATCCAGATTTTCATATATTTAGTTTCGAAACTTATGTTATTTCAATTGGAACTGAAAAATAGTTATTACCGTTATATCGGGCAGCTTTGGTCAGCTTCAGCAACGCTATATCATTTTGTTTCGCAGAGCTATCGGGGTCATACGATTCGTGGATAATTATATTCTCCACCGGAATATCTTGAACTGGATCGCTGCAGTGATCATTGATGCAATCAATTTCGCTTGATGTGTTCCACTCGCCAAGACGGACTTGTGTTCTAAGGAGACATCGTCATTAGGCTTATTATAAATTAGAAAGAGGACGTGGCCTTATCAGATAACTAACTTCGTGGCAGAGATGGGCAAAATGTAATCTGATTAATGATGAATGATTATAAAATTTAGTCGGAATTTTTATTTTCTTGCTCTGTAATCATGATTAAATCCATTTAAAACAATAAGAAATGATAAATGTGAATACAATCTGGGATTTTGTAATGTTTAAAACATAAATGAGCAAAATGCAGTCATATTAATGGTAAAAAACGTAAAATGTAATCGACAATCATTTTTATTAATCTGGTTACATTTTGCCCATCTATGGTTCGTGGGCACTTTTTATAGGTTATCTATTTCTGGAAAGCTTTATTAAGTTTATTATATCTAAGTCAGTGCCTAGTCTCGCAAAATATTGACGACACTGCTTCTAAAATTATAAAGTATTAAAAGTCACTTTTAAGACTGAAATTAATTTAAAACGCTTAATTTACTGATCGTTAGATTTAGGATTACACCTATCCCCCGATTTACACGGTAGATATGTTCCAAAGAAAAACGTGTAAATCGAAAATTAAAAATTTTCAAGTCAAAACCGTGTAAATCGAAAAGCTTGCAGAAAATGCATAATTTTGCTATTTAATAGAGTCCGACCGAAACTGGTTTTCCGGCCGAAACCGAAACCGAAACCGAATATTCGGCCGAGGCTTCAGTTTCGGCCGAAACCGAAACCGAAACTCACGTGGTCAAGTATAAAAGTCAATCTGGCCAAGTAAAAAATGAAACAAAAACTTGCATGTAATCAGTTCCATCAAAACATAACCTCTAAAGAATGTTTACGTCGGGTGATAACGCACTGACTTGTATTTTTGGCTGGCGGTCCAAGTCGAGGTTCGTACCCACAGGGGTGCCCTTGCATTGCCACCCAACCCATAAATTGTCGGCTGAGCACCCTCAGTGTTCACCCACCCGCCCGGTTAAGTTGTGAAGACCTTTCCCGGTCAACAAACACGCGTAAATTCGAAAAAAAAATGCAATTCGAACGGCGCACGAATCCCGAACAAGGCCGCCAGCGTCCGCCAAAGCGTTGCCGCGAGAAACGAAGTTAGGCAAGCATGTACGACAACTACCGAAATCAGTTTCGGTTTCGGCAAAAATTTCGGCCAATTTTGGCCGAAACCGAAACTGCCGCCGAAACTTGATTTTTGGCCGAAACTCGGCCGAAACCGAAACCGAAACCGAACTTTCGGTCGGACACTACTATTTAACAGTTGTGTTTTTTTTTCAATATTATTAGGTGTACACAGAAATAAAAATAAAATGCATTGACAGGTTAAAATATGTAATATATTACGGAAACACTGTTTTTTTATTTAATTACAATACATTAAACAGAAGAACAAAAAATAAAACCAAAGGTGTTTTATTATCCTTCATCATGTGCAGCAAGTCAGCACATAAGCTCGGGATTCCCCGTGAGATGTGTACACAGCGCACGTGTTCAAACACAGTAGCATTTAGTAGAGTGCGATAAAAACAAAAAAAAACTTATTTGGAAAACCGTGTTAAAGCGAAAACGTGTAAAACAAGTACCGTGTAAATCGGGGGATAGGTGTATAGTTCACTTTTTGGAGTCTGTGAAATTTTTATTTTTAATATAATTAGCTTACAGTTTCCAGCTTGGTGTAGGGTTTGATACTTTAACACAATGGGCGGCTGTTAACACGTATCTCGGAGATATTAAAACCCCACCACAATAAAATCCCCATCCGGTGGCTAAAATTATTACAAGAATAATATTTAATGACAATAACACACATCGGCCTGCTGTTAAACAACTTGAACTGATATTAATTGGGTACTAGAATAAGTTACACGTACTTCAGCAGCAGTGAGGTCGTCGGTGCCCGTCTGGATCGGGACCACAGTACATGGGTGTAAAGCCCGTCATCGTGACCAGTTCCGGCTTGTCGCGTTTCGGGATCAGCTTGTGTATATCCAGTAGCTCATATACCTACAGATCTTCAGTCGTGGTATATGTGGGCCGACATGACGATGTAGACTATAAATGGATTTTCATCCTTTGATAGTCGCTTTCGTTTTTGGACTACACTGTACTTACCATCAGGTACTCTGTAGTCACTATGTCGAGTCAGTGTAAAAAAAACTAAGTTATAAGGTCGTTTTAACTATCATTGAGAAATTTAAATATTCTAATAACTTGTTTCTATTTAAAAATATTTAAGGTCCTTCTGTGATCATGTAATCTGACCATGTTAATTATAACTTATAAATTATTTAGTGTATATTACGTTCATCATATCGCAGCAACGCCAACCACGGGTGTTCTTCGATCGCAGTCATTGTACCACCAAATATCCTATCGACAATTATGCTCTGATAACCACAAATTTCATTTTCTCTACTTGGACGTAAAGTGACAGGATTTAAGAAATTGTCCTCTTGTTTAGGTTTGCTTGTAACCTCAATGCTTTCAGATAGATATTCCGGAAGACAACAAATCTGGAAAACACAATATAAAATGGAAAATTTAACCAGTTCTTAATATTTATTAATTATTTTGTGAATTACCTACCCTAGGATTTATATGTTTTTTCAATCCACAGCGTAATTCTTGAAGCAGAGCCGTAAGTTGCGTAGAGTTCCCTTGGTTTAATTTTTTGTATAATCCTGGACACTTTTCTAAGAAAATGCATTTTGTTTTGTGCTTACATCTATCTGTAAAGTGCTTTTCCTTTAGAACTCATTTTTCAGCGGTCACAATATTAAGTAATTAGTTTTTTTTCTTTTCAATGACATATCATTTAGATTTAAATACATTTAGTAAATTAAAACCTTGAATTAGACGAACATACTCTAAAGATGAGACGAAATCTTATAGTCTACTATGTTTGACTTACTTTTTTTACGACAACATGTAATAATTATAATAAAACCCATTCCTTCGTCATAAGCCTGACTCTTTCAAAAACTTGCAATAGACTTCAAAGAGCTCCGAGGCTTGTAAATGATCGTAATAAGTCCTTGAACAAAAAGAACGCGCTCCGCGAATCATCCTCGAAAACGCTACGCAAGCCATTGCTTGCATAAACCAAAAAATACCATTGTCTTTTTTGGTTATTTATGGTAACCTCTCGCACGCGAATGGTTATGATTTTATTAGATCCCAGCATCTAGTCTGTACAGATCAAAATCACTAAAAAATGCTTCTCTAATACATTCAGATCAGATGTAGTCTATTAATAAAATTCTTATGTTCTTAAATTTCGATGACGATAGCGCGAAAATACTTTCATTTATTTTGTCATAGAGATACATAGGTACTGAGCGCCTTAAAAGAAATGGAAATTTATAGTAATAATTTAAAATATTTGAAAGGTAGTTCATTGTCGTGTTAATGTTGTATCTTTAATTGTATTCAATAAAGAACTAATGAATTTAAAATTGTCCAACACATAACTTGAAACCACAAAAATCATATTTAGTTTGAATTTTGTCTTCAAGTAACAATCGTTTAGATTAGCGGCTCTCAACCTGGGGTACGCTAAAGTTTGCTTAGGAGTATTAAAAAAAAAGTATTATGGCGGTACAAAGTATTATAAAATATGCTTTCTAGGAGTAACAATTTTTTTATATTTTTTTCTCGTATATAACATTATTTAAAATCATATTACATTAAATATATTTGCATGTTTGTATTTCTTCAGCTGTATTTTTTTAAAGTAAATATATTTGTATATTTGATATTCTAAATGATTTCTTATTTGTGTGTATACATATATATGTGTTTGTGTGTGTTAGGGGTAGCCACTAAGTAAACAATCAGGTAGAGGGGTACTCTAAGGGCACCTACGCATTACGCGGTTAGCCGCCATGCGGCTAGCCGTCCGGCTGACCGCAAGCACAATTATGTACGTAATATTCATTTCTATGCGCACTGCGATGCGGCTAGCCGCAGACCGCTGCGGTCGCTCGGAGGGATGCGGCCCGAGTGACGGCCAACCGGACGGTTGCTATACACACTACGCGGATAGGTTTGCAACCGTACGTTGCGGTTGCGAATGCGGCTGGCCGCAATCCGGCTAGCCGCATTCGCAACCGCATCCTGCGGTCAGCCGGACGGCTAGCCGCATGGCGGCTAACCGCGTAATGCGTAGGTGCCCTTATGTAAAAAGGTTGGGAGCCGCTGGTTTAGATAACTACTGCATACTGTAGATAATATACAAAATATTTAGTATGAAAATAATAAGTAATTTATTTTATTAACTTATTATAATGCTATTTTTTAAAGTAAATAATAATGAAATTTAAAACATTTAGAACGTTTATACACTGCTTCTAATCTGAATCCATGAAAATACGTTCCGTGTAAACGTAGAAAAATTTGTATTCGATAAGAAAAATAATTAAAGATTAAAATACTTAAATCTAAAATAAAAACTCACGTGCATTTATATTGACAAATATAAATATAAAGAGACAGATCAGAATATACATCTTCCCATGTAGAATCTCCATCGTTACAATTTTAATAACACTTTTAAGAAAATAATAACATTGTTATTCGAAGCATGATCTACTGGCAACTATTAGTTTACTTAACTAGTCTTAACTTTATGACAAATACAAACTTGAATCGCATCAGATAATCAGCTAAATGACTTCTCATCTAGTCATCGAACAAGTTTTGTGGTTACCATTATCATCTTAACTAGGCACAACTAAATTACTTTCTGTTAATATTCAATTATGTTAGGTATTATAACTGGTAGGTATTATAATAGTATCGTTTATTATTTCAAGATATTGAAAAGTTATCGACAATTTCGAAGCTTTTGAACAAAATTTGTCTGTTTTTGTTATTGTTTGTACGTGCGTCACGCATAAACTAAACGCATAAACGCATCACGCATAAACACATAAACTACATTGGTCTTAACTGCATTGTTGCGGTTATAAAATTATTATAAATTAATACATATCTTCTAATTTAAAACAATTGTTATATTGATCAGGATTGGTTTGACAGATATAATATGAACCATTATCGTTATCAGTTGTACATATAATGAAGATGTATTTACTATGTGTACATTATTATAAGGGTTTTTAAAAGCAATTTGATAAGAATGCAGATATAGGTTAACCGTTTTGTAATAATTCCTGTCCTAAGCTAGAGAGATCCTCCTCCATGTGGTACCGCAGTATTGTAGATATTTCATATGATTAACACAGAAGTACTTACCCAAATTCGAACTTGCGACTAATTGCATCTTATGTAGAAGAAAAGCAATAATATCTAATAATATGTGGGATTTAGTAAATAGAATTATGTTTTTTTGGCAATATAATACGTTGATAGCCAGGAGAGGTCTTTTCAACTACACGGGGCTTGAAGAATTAGGTACGTGTTGTCACGTGTTGAATTGATTGAATGTTGTGTTGGAGACGCGTTAATTGTTGACATTTAAAAAATAACGAATTACATTAAATTAGAATTAGCACATGTTCCCGAAAAAAATAATATACCCAATAGTTTTAAAAGTATTTATTGTTAAAAAATCATTTACACAAAACTTGTCACAGTGAGTACCTACTCGTAGAGGCAAGAATACATAATTTCATGGCACTTAATGTGACTAAACGCCTACATTTTTTTATAATACACGATTAAATTAAACAAGGAACAAATGAGAGCTGATAATGACTGAACAAGAACCGTATTATAAAACAAATTATAGTTTTAACGTAGGCTCCAATTTGCTGGTTATGTTATTTTGCTACAATTCTGATAAGGCTCTATGAAACCATCGACATCGCAAGAGAGACAAATGGTCAAAAATAACTTTTTTCATAAAACAATTGTTATAATGTTGGTTTTAATAAAATGAAATAGAAAACTGTAACAATATTATGTCGGTTGATATTAAGTAAAGACACATTTCGGAATCTGGCAGACGTTACACGGCTGCGGCAAGCTGGGTGGTATCGCTCTGTATGCATTTACTGATGTATGCAAGGCCATCCGATGTACGTGACTCGGCAATGCTCTCAGATGGCTTGTCAAACTCGCAATCGTGATAGTTAACAGCGCTATGCAGTCGCGTACATCTTTCCATATAAATGCATATACTACAGAGCGGTACATTGCCATCAAGCAGCAGTTACTTCTAGGCTGAAATTTATAGACGCTATTTCGACTTTGCTTAGCAAAGTTCTCAAAAAATAAATTCTTTTGACATAAAACTGAACATAGAATAGGAACTTGAGTATAGCCATAGTATTCACAAAGCCAAGTTCATGTTGACAAAATCGGTAACTTACCAAATCCTTTGACATTCCTTGAGTAATATAAATTGTAATGTTTTAGTAAAGCCTAAGCAAACTTAAAGTTACGCCTATATATCTCAGCCCTGGAATATGAAGTATGCTTTTAATATTGCCTACGACGTTACCGTAAGTGATCTAGGTATAAATTTGAGTAACCTCTGAGTAGCTATAATCGATGATTCGAGAGTTCGTTATTGCGTGGGACGTGACGTTATCCAACGACGCAATTAATAAAATCAGAGGCTTTTGAGAACAGTCATGGACGGCATACCCTATATAACGTGGATGACATGCGCACACGATGTAACTTAAGGGCGGATATTTGCTAGTATCCAGTCCATGTAAGCTCCGACCCGCGTATAAACGCCAGGCCACCCTTCAGTGCCGCACGGAGACGGTCCGTATGAAACTACTCCCGCAACTATCCAATTACCAACTTTATTTATTTGAGCCATCAGCGCTCCTCCGGAATCCCCTCTGCATGAATCCTTGCCAGCCACACCTCCGGCGCAAAGTTGTTTCTCTGTTATGAGCCGATCAACTCTTTCGTAAACGTCCGCACACTCCGATCTTTTGACGTAAGGCACTTTCACTTTAAGCTTGACATCAGATTCAGTACCTGCGGAGGTGTCAAACAATTTATTGATTGCTTATAAACATTTAAAAATAATTAGCAAACAGCTCATGCATAAATAAGGCATGGCTAAACAATTTTATTTATAATAGAAAATAAGTTGTATTATATAGAATATGGCGTATAAGAAACATGCCAGGCAATATAAGACACGAAAAACATGCGTATAGTACAAAAATAATGTAATCCAATGCGTTCATCGTTTCCGGTGCGGTAGCCCCACCTGTTGGCGTGGAGTTATGGTCTGGTTTACGCTGAGGGCTATCCGTCTCCTCTGCCAAATTTTAACATTCATTTAGTCCTTCTTGGCTTTATTATAACAAGCCTTCGTTTATTTTAAGTACGAGTTTAAATAATGTTAAAATTCAAATTTTAAAATAGTTGCTTAACTAAGATCACTAGATGGAGTACTCAGTGCGCAGGACAGTTTCAATGAATTGAACGTATTAGTACGTCACACGCTTGTCATGAACGACAGTTGTCACTCAGAAAAGTTGCTATGTTGTGCTCTGTTGTGTTTTTTTTATCGTGGCGTAGTTTGTTGTCAAATTGTGTAGAAGTTTTCGGAAAAATTTCATATACAATGGAAAAATGTCCTTTCACTCATAAGCAGGGCAATACGTTTGAATTTCTTTGAAAAAATATCATTGTAATTATCAGTTACATAAAAATATTTTAACTCCTAATGTTACTAGTTTTTCACCGTTTAAAACTCCCCAATTTTAGGCACTTATTTAACCTGTGCTTTAATATGAAAATATTTATTTTTACTGTCTTTTGCTGGCATAAAGTACGATATAGCTTTTACCAATCATCACGTTGATGAAAAAGATACCTATTATTTGTGTAAACTTTTTGGTAGGCTCTAATTGCTATTAGTCCGCTCAAAATACAAGGTTATGATAACCACATAGAGTAGAAAATTCAGATTTTTCTTAAAACCCGATTTATTGAATAACTATAATTGTTTTACTTCTCGAAATAATACATAAAATAGTTACATGGTTGTTCGGAATAACACTATACCTACATTGCGATATCTATATAATATATAATTCTTGGGTGGTGCCTGGGTAGTAGTTGTACCTAGAAATAGGCAAAATGTAATCTGATTAATGATTAACGATTACAAAATGAAGTCGTTAATTTAATTTTGTTGCTCTGTAATCATGATTAAATCCCTCGAAAACGTGAAAGGGTCAGAATGATGTATGCAATTTGGAATTCCGTAGTGTTTAAAACATAGATAACAAAATGCAGTCATATTAACGATGAAAAACGCAAAATGTAATCGTAATCGTTTTTAATCTGATTACATTTTGTACATCTATGGTTGTACCTCATCCTGAGTATTGATTCAATGTTATGGAAAATTATTAAAATCATTAAGAACCGCAGAGCGGTTTAGAATTCGTTCACGTATATTAATTACATAAATAGTTTTTAATTCCAGACAAGTTGAGTGCAAGTATATTATGTTTGATAGAAGTTTAGCATTATTCTGTATTGGAATATATAATTAATTTTAAGGGTATATAGGGTGAATGTGGCAACTCTATTTTTGGTGGCACCATTTACCACAATGCATCTAGTAAGCCATGATACGTGCATATTTTGGCGCGGCAATTTTATGGTTGACGTATGAGCGGACTCCATCTTGTGATCTTAGATGCTTAGTCAATTCTTGTATAAAAATATGCTATGCTTATGCAAGAGATACAACTATATTTTATAACTACAAAATTTAAGCCCAAATACTGTATTCAAAACCAAAAAAAAAGAAAACAATACAGTTTGACATATATAAACTGAGTTCTATGCAAAAGTGTAGGATTCAATTACGCGTAGTAAAACAAATATTAATACTGCATAATACGTCACAAAGCCGAACTTATCTGCAGCCCGCGATAGTATAGCTAGTTAATAATAATGTGAAGTGATACGTGCAAATATTTCCAGTTTATCATTCATTTAAAATATATATTTTTCTAAATTTAATGCATATACCCATTAACATTAGTCATAATTTAGAAACATGTATAATTAAAGGAGTTAATTCTCTTATTCTCAAAAAACTTACGTGTTTCCGTTTTTCCCCACCCTGCCACTTCAAACTTATACCCTTCAAACGAGGTTAGACGCATTTCATTTTTTACCGGCAGACATATTGGTTTAATGAAATCTGAAAATTTTGGAAATAAACATGTAAATAGTAGCCATTTCTACTTAAATAATTATCTTTAATATAAGATTACTATTGAAAATAATTAAAAAATAATAAAATGCGCTGGTTTCTAATGTTAGTCAACCTAGTAGTACTAACCGCACAAAACAGTTTAAGTGAATGGCATGTAATACTACATGACAGACTTCTCATGGACGACAGTTGTCACTTGGAAACGGTGCAGTGTTGTGCTCTGTTATATTTTTTATTATGGCGTGGTGTGCTTTCAAATTGTGCAGAAATTTTCAGTGATAATTCGAAAGCAATAGTAAAATTTCCTTTCATAGGTAAACAGTGAAATATGTTTGCAATTCTTTGAAAAAACGTCAATATAATTTTAAATCATATAACAATAATTTTTAACAGCTAATGTTGCCAGTTTTTTACTTTTTAAACTCCCCAATTTTATGGACTTATCTAACCTGTGCTTTAACACGAAAATATTAATTTGCATTGTCTTTAGCTGGCATCAAGTACGATATAGTTGTTATTAAATTACGTTGCACATTTTGTTAATTACATCAGCCTAGGCCTTCGAATTATTATTTATATATTGAAGCCTTCTTGCCTACATAAATACCATGCCCAACAGGGTCCATAGTTGATACTAATAAAAAAATTAAAAATATTTACTAATTATATAAATTGCTCTTAGGCATTATATTAGTACAGTATACTATAGTTTTCATTTACAACATTTTTTGGCATCATTGTTTAATCTTTGTTAATTATATTTATTTTTTGCTTAAAGTCCAATTTATTAAATAAATTATTAATTAATTGATATGTTTCTTGAAATAATACTTAAATAGTTACAAGGTTGTTCGGAATAACACTATATCTACATCGTGACATCTATATGATATATAGATAGTCCTTGGGTAGTGCCTTGGTTGTACCTCATGCTAAGTATTGATTCAATATTATGGAAAATTATTAAAATCATTATGTACCATAGAACTGTTTATAATTCTTTTATGTATATTAATTATATAAATGGTTTTTAATTCAAGACAAGCCGAGTGAAAAAATAGTATATATGACAGAAATTTAGCATTATTCCGTATTGGAATATATAATTAATTTTAAGGGTATTTAGGGTGAATGTGGCAACTCTATATCTGGTGGCGCCACCTGCCACAATGCATCTAGTAGGTCATGTCACGTGTTAATTTTGGCGCGGAAATTTTATGTCCGATGTATGAGCGGACTCTATCTATATATTAGGTCCTTACATATGAAATTGGCGTTTTGTATGAGAGGAACAAAAAGTCGAATATTTTTTAATATAATATATTTAATTAATCAAAGTATGAACCATTATTTTCTATGCACTTTTGCCATCTCATAGGTACTTCATTGATCCCTTTACTAAAAAAACCAGTCGGACGGGAATCAATAAAATCTTTGAAGGCGATTTGGACTGCCCCATCGGAGTTGAATTTTTTCCCTTGCAAGAAGTTATCCAAATTTCGAAAAAAATGGTAATCTGTTGGAGCAAGGTCCGGGGAGTACGGAGGATGTCTTAGACTTTCCAATTGAAGCTCTTCTAATTTAGTAGCCGTCTGTTGCGCAGTGTGTGGTCTAGCGTTGTCGTGAAGCAGCAGTGGCGTGGAGCGATTGACCAGCCTAGGTTGTTTAGCCGCTAGCTTTTCCATCATGGTTTGCAATTGCTGACAATAGACATCAGCCGTAATAGTCTGGCCAGATTTGAGAAAACTGTAATGAACAATACCGGCACTAGTCCACCAAACGCTTACAAGTAACTTTTTTGGGGTTAATTTTAGCTTGGGGCAGGATTTGGCTGGCTGGCCAGGATCCAACCATTGCGCTGAGCGCTTCCGATTATCGTAAAGAACCCATTTTTCATCACAGGTAATGATTCGGTTTAAAATACCTTCATTATTGTGCCGGTTTAGTAATGTAACGCAGCAGTCGACGCGCGTTTGCCGGTTTGCTTCAGTCAATTCGTGAGGTACCCACCTTTCAAGCTTTTTAATCTTCCCAATTTGGTTCAAGTGAATTAAAACAGTTTTATCACTAACATCGCAGCCTGCAGCTAACTCGGACGTGGTTTGCGATGGATCCGCTTCCACAATAGCCTTCAACTCTTCATTATCAACTTGAGTCTCAGGCCGTCCACGGGGCTTGTTCTGCAGGTCGAAATTTCCAGTACGAAAACGTTGGAACCAAAAACGAACTGTGTTTTCTTTTGCAACACGACCGCCATACACATCATTCACCCTTCGAGTTGTTTCCGCAGCACTAGTGCCACGGCGGAACTCGTACTCGTAAATAATGCGATATTTTAAGTTTTCCATTTTGTAAAATGAGTGACGCAAACAGAAAAAAACAGAAGAAAAAAACAAATGAATGACGATCATCGAAGCACAAATACATGAGTCTATAGCTGTACAAATTTGAATTTGGAATTCCTTACCAAAGAGGAGAAATTTGTGATTAAAGTGGCCAGTACGAAAAACGCCAATTTCATATGTAAGGACCTAATAATCTAAGATGTTAGTATAGTTCTATGGAAAATTAGTGAGTGACAACATCTATCAAAATTAAATATAATTCTAAGTAAAAAAAGAAATCAATGTTGAGGATTTATAACAATTACAAAAAGGAAAAACATGTAAAAATTATTTAACAAAAGAATAAATATTAAGAGATAGCAAAATAGAGACATTGTAACAAAAAGATTCTGGTTGTAAATATTTACCGATTACTATTTTTATTTATTAAGAATATTAAACCTGTAAATAGCGGTTTATATCTCTAAATGGAAATAAAAATTACGACACTAGGACATAGATGTACTCTTTTGTTATTCCGTGGTTACACGGCCGTTCAAAGAGTTTATTCTCAAAGAGATACAAATCACTTATATGAGAAAGTTTTGTTTAAAAACTATCAGGAACAGTTAAGTAATAAGAGCTCACTTGGCATAAACAGAACTATATACATATAATATTATTTATTAAAAATATATAATAGAAATATACACGGTTAGTCGGAAAGGGTATATCAAGCCAAGGCTATTGGTATAGGTATCGTATATACTTAAAAAGGAATATAGTAATTTTCCTGAAAGTTGTAATTTATTTTTACATACTCAAAATAAATTATGTCATTTATTCTTAAACTTTGACAACCATAGCGACAAGCCACGCCCACTAGGGATGTCGAAAATGAAAAAAATATCGATGTATCGATATTTATTAAAATGTCAATAACGGCGTTGATATATCAATGGAAAAATGTCAATATATCGATTAAATCTTAATAAACACGAAAATATTTTACCAGTATTCCTTTTTATTAGACTTAATTACAAAAATATCAAGAACTAAAAGGTTATCTTCTTACTTTAAGACCTATTTAAGATATCAAACAAAAATAAATTAGACAAACCAGTATTTGTCCGGCAGTGAAAGTAGATAAACTCTGAATGAATGAAATGAAAACGAAACGATGAAGAAATCGAGGAACTGTTTCAACTCGTTCGGCATTCCGTTGCTTCGAGAGGCCACATTAGCAGTTAGCTGCATTGTTCCTGGCTACAGCAACTAGAAGCTTTTCGTGGCGAAACCACAGTGACTTTAATTCTGACGTTAAAGAAAATAAAAAAGGTAAACAATTCACGAGATAATAAGGTACTGACACTGACAATGACAATACTCGCAAAATGGCGGCAAATAATATACATGCATCAATTTCAGATGTCAATGCACACAACGTAACAAAACATAATACTCAACAGTCTTAGACAACAACGTTCTTTTTTTTTTTCGTTCGTTCTTATATTCTACAGTTTCAGATTTTCGCGACTTCAGTGCCATAAGAATTTAAAAAAATATCTTTTTCGATACTGGATATTTTCTATGGATATATCATTTCAAAATATATCGCCCAAAAATATCGATATTATGAATTGAAAATATCGAAATATCATCTGACATCTGAATTTGTTGCATGTGTATTATTTGGCGCCATTTATTTATTTATTCTTTATTTTTGTTTGATATCTTAAATAGGTCTTAAAGTTAGAAGATAGCCTTTAAGTTCTTGATATTTTTGTAAATTTTATGTAATAAAAAGGAATACTGGTAAAATACTTTCGTGTTTATTGAGATTTAATCGATATTTTTCCTTTGATATATTGACTCCGATATTGATGTTTTAATAAATATCGATATAACGATATTTTTTTTCATTTTTGAAATCCCTAATATTATTACCTAAAACTTCACCAACCAATAGAAAGATCCGTAAGATTTTATAGGTCAAGTATGGTGGGTCGTTGACACACGAAGAAACATATGATTTCTAGGGCTACCTCTTTATACTTTTAGTATGTAAATCTATAGGTACCTGTATCTCATTAGTTATTCATTTTTGCGAAAAGTTATAGTACACAAGATGTTTGTTTTAATGGCCCCCTTCCTAGGTTTTTCGCTTTATATACCCTTTCCGACTAACCGTGTATATTAAAAATAGTATAATAGTAATTTTGTATCTGTCATTACCGGTACAAATGGAAAGGTTCCGAAAATCCCTAATTGGTGATTTCAGTAGTTATTTAGTTCCGTACAACTTCGTTGTGGTATACATTTAACTAGTGGACTCAGCTACTGAACATTCGAATTATTTCTTAAATACAAATGTATTTTTTAAAATTCATCTAGAATAAATACATTTGCTAAATGATGGTGCGATCCGTTGCGTAGTTTATAAGACATAAGGGACCGCAGAGATAGACAAACAAGAATGCCAACTTCAATATATACCATTTAAATATATGCTACTCACCAGTAAATGCAACTTCCTTTGACAGCCTCAATAGTGCGATGTCATTTTGTTGGTCATTATCTTGAGGATCGTATAGTTCATGCGCAATTATCTGCTCAACAGGAACATCTTGGGTTGGTGGAGCGCATTCACCATTTGAGCAATCTGCTGTGCTGGATGTATTCCATTCACCGAGGCGCACTTGGGACCTGATTTAAAAAATAAGTCAAACGTGTACAGAATAATTACTAGTTATTTACTTTAAATGTAGAGGCGATCAGGCCGCGATGTACTGCTCTGTTAGCATTTGTATGGAAAGCCATCCGATGTAGATGACCACATAGCGCTGCCAGCTATCACGATGGCGAGCTTGACATGCCGTCTCACCACAGCATGAGACACTGACACAAGAACCTTCTACAACCTTAAGGCGGAACTGTGCATAATTGATTGCAAGGCTCTCAGTTTTCACCAATGCGTATAATCACTTTGGGCATTTTAGCCAGTATAAGTACATATGTATCTCAGTCGTCATCTGCCACATGGGCTGTCGGGTCGGTCCAAAGAGGAGTTTGTGCAAGTAAAAAAAAGTTCTATTGCCCCTCTTACAGTTTCCAACTAGGCGGAAGATCCGATCCTTTGACACAGTGAGCAGCAGTCAGCACGTATCTCGAAGATATTAGAACGCCACCACAATAGAATCCCCATCCGGTAGCTGGAATATAAAATATTCATAAAAATTATTATTATTGAAATAGGGTAAAGCTACATTTATTACAAGAGATTCTAAACTCAGAACTATATTTCAAAAAGCCAGTCATATTAAATTTACTTACTTTTTTCTATAATAAAGCCTAATTGGATTAATGAGGTATTGTGGTATTGATGAAAACCTCATGAAAATCCGTTAAATATTAAATACAATTTTTAAGTTAACGGGAACAAACAGTCAGACGCGATAGGAGATTTTGTTTTTTAATATGTAATGATAAAGAGGTATTTACTCCTTTATTGGATAATCTATTAAACAGGTTGAATTTGTCTCGATTTAATTTAAATATTTGTTTCACTAATGAAAATTAAACTATCCTAATAACTAAATAATAGACGTTTTTCACCATCTCAATATTTGTAATATTTATAATATATCATATGTTAAAATATACCAAAAATTATTAGGTTGATTTAACTTACGTTTATCGTATCGCAGTAACGCCATCCAAGGGTGTTCATCGATGTCTGCAATGTCGCCGCCAAATATTCTATCGGCATTATGAACACCACAAACTTGATCACTTGGAAGTAATGTAAGAAATTCCGGAGGGCAACAAATCTGAAAAATGTATATGTAATAATCTAAGATTATTCAAAGTCTAGGTGAAGCTTAAACCGCGCAGATATTTAATGAATTAGATGGATTTATACACCCAACGCTTCTCATAAATGACAGTACTCGCTTAATAGGTTCGTCATACTGTGCTCATAAAATAAATTTTACTATAGTTTGTCATGTTATGAGATTGTGCCAAAAACGAGATAGATAATATCCAGGACCATTTAAAGATTACATTAAAAAGACGTTGTGAAAACATCATGTTTTGATTTAAAATGTTCTGGGAGTTTAATTGTAGCCACTTTTTTACTTTTACAAAGTCTCCAACTTTAAGTAATCTTTCATTTTCTTTCTACTGTTCATTGTTCGACATATAAACAATGGCTGTATTATGTAAAATTTTCAAGAAGTTTTTCTAATAAAACGAACAAAATATTTAAAAAAAAACAATAACTATCTTATAGAAAAAAATTGTTGGAGACATAAGTAGATAGTAATAAAATAATTAGCAATAATCTGAGCACATCCATAACCTAATATTGTTATTTCAAATTATTTGCGATGATGTTTTACTTATAACTAAAAACAAACATCGATTACTGGATAAATTTTGTGAGGACTAAAGTAATGGTAAAGAATTCAATTATAAATAACTTTATTATATATGAGTAGCCTATAGAGGATTGAGATCATTATGCACCACAAAAAAATTTACGATTATTTTAGATATATTTACATAAATTATTTTTAATGTTATTCAAGATAAGTTGAGTGCAAAAATTGCATATTTATCAGAAGTTCAGTACTGTTCCGTATTTCAACATATAATCATTTTTAGAGTATTTGGGATAACATGTGGCAGCCCTCACTTTGGTTAGCGGGCGGGGCATAATCTTGTAAGCTATGACATCTATAAATTCTGAAGCGGAAATTTTGTGATCGACATATGAATGGACTACACCTAGACATATTAATAATCTTAGGTAATAATAGCTCTAATATTAAATTTAAAAATTTTCGTAAATTCTGATGGAGGTAATCTTTGTTATCAATATAGATGATCAATATATTTTTAGAGATTTTGTTTTCAAATATTTAAATAAACTATTTGTTTTGTTTGTTTGTAAACTTCTGAAGAGGTAATAATACATAGATTTAATTTATGTACTGTATTGAGGCTGCTCTTTATCCGATAAATTAAACGGATTGTCCGAGAAAGCGGGTAAATTTTAAAGGGGAGTTTTATTATTATTACTACTGAAATAAAGATCTATAAGGATATTTATTGAAATTAAGTAAATCACCTTGGGTGTCGTTGCATCAAACCCACAGTGCAAGCCGCGCAGTAACGCCGTGAGTTGCGGCGTGTTCCTCGTTTGTAGTTGTGTGTACAAACCAGTACACTGATTCAACAACATGCAATTTGCCCCACCATTACACTTTTCTGAAAAATTAAATTTTTATACATTACTAACCACTACCCGTAACTTTGCTGGCGTTAGTAATGAGGAAATATGCTCATTTAAGTCGCATTATAAGAGCATATTTAGTAACATTCATTAACATCTATATACAAATATAAAAACGCTTGTCCTAATTGATATGTCATTGTAGAACCGAAATTACTGAAGGTATAAACATGAAATTTGAACATTGGGTTATTTATGTGACGTAGGGATAGTAGGTATAGGGCGGATTTTTTGATAATCCTTCCCTAAAGGCGCAAAATAAGGTTTGAAAATTTGTTTGATAACCCGCCAATTTTAAAAGAAGCACTACTGTAATGAGTATTTGATTTTTGGATAGGAATAAAAAATACGTGTTTCGACGTTTTTGAAAAATCTACCCAAAAGGTAAGTAAGGGATTTCTTCCGGGCAATGCCGGGTCACAGCAGCTAGTTTAATATACAGCAAAGAAAATTATTTTACTTTTTCCCTCCCGAGTAGGATGGCTACTATATCAAATTGTACCTCTGTTTCTATAGAACCGATTTAATTGTTCATCTAGTCATTTAGACATACAAATATGGATATTAAATCCAATCGAGATTTAGTCCCATAGATAATGATCATAGAAGAGAAAAATACTTTATTAATACATATAATAATGGGCAGTAGCCTAGTGAACCTCTCTCATACACAAAACACCTAGCAGTTTTGGGGTTATGTTCTGTTTGTGTCTATGTATTTTATTTTAACTGCTTGCCTGATAATAATAAATAAATAAATAAATAAATAAATATATGACCTATTTGTTCCAGATATCTAATATTATAAAATCGTAATGGGTTTCAATTTGTTAATTGGAAATATAAAACATGTTTAATGAAGTATCGGTTTAGTAACCATTTAAAACAAACTGTTTCGAATAATTATAAGCAGTTAAATATACATATGTATATAGGGTCCGCCATCTAACGTTTTTTTTCAACTAGTGCTTATTTCGTGAATGGTAACACTTAGCTCATGTTTGATTTGACAGATAATTAGTTTTATCCTTCCGCTGAACGAATATGGTTGTGTATACGCTTGAACAACGCTGGGAAATATTGCGACATTACATAATCATGGTAATGTTGCAGAATGTGTGAGAAAATTGCGTACGGATTTTGGAAGAAGAGAAGCACCGTCAGCTCCGTATGTTCGTTAACTTGTGAAAAAAGTGAAAGAAACTGGCATCCTCACCGATAAACCAATGCGTGAAAAGCCAAAAACAGTGCGTACACCCGAGAATATTGTTGCTGTGGCAGAAAGTGTGCGTGAAGCGCCATCAACATCAATTCACCGTCGCTCTCAAAAATTGAACATTTCTGAGACGTCATTGAGACGAATTTTGTATAAAGACCTTGGTATGACGCCATACAAAGTCCAATTGGTTCAGGAGTTGAAGGCAACTGACCATCCAATGCGTTTTCCCTTCGCTAAGTGGGTCTGCGATCGACTTACAGAAGATGCCGATTTTGCAAAAAAAAAATCATCTTTACAGATGAAGCTCATTTTGATCTTGGCGGGTATGTAAACAAGCAAAATTGTCGCATTTAGGGCACAGAATACCCGCACGCATACATTGAAAAGCTGACGCACCCAAAACGAGTCCCTGTTTGGTGCGGATTTTGGTCCAGATGCATAATTGGGCCATTTTTCTTCGAAAATGAGCACGGAGTGGCCGTTACAGTTAATGGCGATCGTTATCGGGCCATGTTCAACGAATTTTTGTTCACAAAAATTGAAGAGGAGGATATTGACAACATTTGTTTTCAACAGGACGGCGCTACGTGCCACACAGCCGAAGCTACTGTTACGCTCGTTGTTAAAATGGCAACACTAATCGTTGTCTTGGCGTCAAAGAGAAGTTTTTAGATGGCCACCCTATTTCTCTGCCCTTATACCGACCGCGCTACCGCGAGCTTGAATAGTCAGTCGTCGGCCAGCTCCCAAACGAGGAACAAGTCTAAAGAGAGTATCAAAGTGAGCCCATTAAAAGTGGAATTGATTATAAGGATTAATTTTAATATATTATGGAGCGAGTTTTACACTACACTCAATGTTTTACGCCCTGTTTTTGAAAATCGCATTATCAGCCGCAGAGCTGATGTCGTTTGGCCACCTCGGAGCTGCGATTTGACACCGTTGGGCTATTATTTGTGGGGTGCCGTCAAAGATAAGTGTTACGCCGACAAGCCAGAGACAATTGACGCTTTAAAGGACAATATTCGTGAAGCCATTGGTGAAATACAGCTGCACACAATCGATAATGTGCTTAAAAATTGGACCGATCGTGGTAACTGCATGGCCAGCCGAGGCAGCCATTTGAATGAAATTATTTCCATAATTAACCGGAAGGATTGTACTTTCAAATATAAAAAAGAAATTTGAGAAAATATTCAGTAGTTTTTTTATAGCATTTAAAAAAAAGTTATTTGGCGAACCCTATATTAGTAACACATGGCATTATCAGCCAACAGTTGCATAATTCTTAAATGATGATGGTTAGATTAACTAGATGCATAGAATTATAGATATAATAGATTGCCCATGTTACCAGAGATGGGCAAAATGTGATCTTATTCATGATTAACGATTACAAAATATGGTCGTAATTTTAATTTGGTTACTCTGTTATCATGATTAAAGATTACAAAATATGGTCGTAATTTTAATTTGGTTCCTCTGTTATCATGATTAAAACCCGTGTAAACATTAAGATGTCATACATTTGAATGCAATTGAGGATTCCTTAGTGTTTAGAACATAGATGCGCAAAATGTAATCGTAATCATTTTTCATTATTCTGATTACATGTTGCCCATCTATGCATATAAACAAACAGGTCATTTAATCGTTTGTCAAATGATTATAACAAACGATTACATGACTAAGTTAGTAATATTGATTAAAAACTATACATCAAATGGACCAATTATCTATAAGATAACAACACATGCTTGGTTATTGAAATTATATAAGTAGATGTGATTTACATTAGTGCTATACTATCCATGGTGAGAAAATAACTGGTGCTGTGTTCGATGTCTTCTACCGTGGTCTATGACTAGGGAATAATGACAGGTTTGCATGTTTCAATCGACACCGCTAGACTGGTTTTTCTATTTGCATCTCAGAAAACTAACACCAAATGTTAATATTCTAGTGTTTTGAAGCAAATAAATATTCTATTCGTTTTTAATTCCTTACATCGTTAAGATTTTTAACGACAAAAAGTAATTACCTACATTTGATTTAATCATGTCTTTAATTAGTGGTTTGTTCCTTGATCAAGAACGTCTCATTTGAGTTGGTTTTATCTATGTAAATGTTGTCATTTGCTACTTTAATCTATCATAATATATAATATGTGTCGAGAATGAACACCATTTGTTTTATTTCTCTCATTTTCCTTATTCATGGTAAGTAATTTTTATTTAAAATGTAAACGAAACTGCAAAACTGATCACATTCGTGGGATTTATAATTATTCCAATGATACATTCGATACACTCCAAGCAGAATATTCTGAGGTCATCAAAATATCATCTCTGTATCCTTATATATTGTAAAAAATACTTACGTGAAATGGCGAAGGGTAATATGCTCACAAATAAACAGGTTACGAAATACATCTTAACGTGTGATATCTCCATAACACAAAACTTATTTTATAACAGATTCATTAAAACTTTGTTGATCTGAGGACGGTCAGTCCGCGACTGATAGTTCACTTAACCGGCCCTGACTTTGCGGCGGCCACAAACTTAAGGTTATCAACAATAAATATTTTTTAAAAAACGCGATTTACCTCTGCCTCTTGTCTGATGTGGTTTATTTTTTAATTGTTCTACATGGGGCTACTAAAACTTAGGATTTTCCTTATGTCGATGCGCGTCACAAGAATGTATCTTTTAGAATTTTTATTAACACGTATTAGTTTATTAAGCTCACTATTCAATCATTATGTAGGAATTCATTTTAGATTTTAAATTTAGAATTACAACATCCGTTGCATAAACTAGATCGACGAGATCATTAATTCTTATAATATTAGGTCCTTACATATGAAATTGGCGTTTTGTATGGGAGGAACAAAAAGTCGAATATTTTTTAATATAATATATTTAATTAATCAAAGTATGAATCATTATTTTCTATGCACTTTTGCCATCTCATAGGTAGTTCATTGATCCCTTTACTAAAAAAACCAGTCGGACGGGAATCAATAAAATCTTTGAAGGCGATTTGGACTGCCCCATCGGAGTTGAATTTTTTCCCTTGCAAGAAGTTATCCAAATTTCGAAAAAAATGGTAATCTGTTGGAGCAAGGTCCGGGGAGTACGGAGGTTGTCTTAGACTTTCCAATTGAAGCTCTTCTAATTTAGTAGCCGTCTGTTGCGCAGTGTGTGGTCTAGCGTTGTCGTGAAGCAGCAGTGGCGTGGAGCGATTGACCAGCCTAGGTTGTTTAGCTGCTAGCTTTTCCATCATGGTTTGCAATTGCTGACAATAGACATCAGCCGTAATAGTCTGGCCAGATTTGAGAAAACTGTAATGAACAATACCGGCACTAGTCCACCAAACGCTTACAAGTAACTTTTTTGGGGTTAATTTTCGCTTTGGGCAGGATTTGGCTGGCTGGCCAGGATCCAACCATTGCGCTGAGCGCTTCCGATTATCGTAAAGAACCCATTTTTCATCACAGGTAATGATTCGGTTTAAAATACCTTCATTATTGTGCCGGTTTAGTAATGTAACGCAGCAGTCGACGCGCGTTTGCCGGTTTGCTTCAGTCAATTCGTGAGGTACCCACCTTTCAAGCTTTTTAATCTTCCCAATTTGCTTCAAGTGAATTAAAACATTTTTATCACTAACATCGCAGCCTGCAGCTAACTCGGACGTGGTTTGCGATGGATCCGCTTCCACAATAGCCTTCAACTCTTCATTATCAACTTGAGTCTCAGGCCGTCCACGGGGCTTGTTCTGCAGGTCGAAATTTCCAGAACGAAAACGTTGGAACCAAAAACGAACTGTGTTTTCTTTTGCAACACGACCGCCATACACATCATTCACCCTTCGAGTTGTTTCCGCAGCACTAGTGCCACGGCGGAACTCGTACTCGTAAATAATGCGATATTTTAAGTTTTCCATTTTGTAAAATGAGTGACGCAAACAGAAAAAAACAGAAGAAAAAAACAAATGAATGCCGATCATCGAAGCACAAATACATGAGTCTATAGCTGTACAAATTTGAATTTGGAATTCCTTACCAAAGAGGAGAAATTTGTGATTAAAGTGGCCAGTACGAAAAACGCCAATTTCATATGTAAGGACCTATTATTAGGTCCTTACATATGATATTGGCGTTTTGTATGGGAGGAACAAAAAGTCGAATATTTTTTAATATAATATATTTAATTAATCAGAGTATGAACCATTATTTTCTATGCACTTTCGCCATCTCATAGGTAGTTCATTGATCCCTTTACTAAAAAAACCAGTCGGACGGGAATCAATAAAATCTTTGAAGGCGATTTGGACTGCCCCATCGGAGTTGAATTTTTTCCCTTGCAAGAAGTTATCCAAATTTCGAAAAAAATGGTAATCTGTTGGAGCAAGGTCCGGGGAGTACGGAGGATGTCTTAGACTTTCCAATTGAAGCTCTTCTAATTTAGTAGCTGTCTGTTGCGCAGTGTGTGGTCTAGCGTTGTCGTGAAGCAGCAGTGGCGTGGAGCGATTGACCAGCCTAGGTTGTTTAGCCGCTAGCTTTTCCATCATGGTTTGCAATTGCTGACAATAGACATCACCCGTAATAGTCTGCCCAGATTTGAGAAAACTGTAATGAACAATACCGGCACTAGTCCACCAAACGCTTACAAGTAACTTTTTTGGGGTTAATTTTCGCTTGGGGCAGGATTTGGCTGGCTGGCCAGGATCCAACCATTGCGCTGAGCGCTTCCGATTATCGTAAAGAACCCATTTTTCATCACAGATAATGATTCGGTTTAAAATACCTTCATTATTGTGCCGGTTTAGTAATGTAACGCAGCAGTCGACGCGCGTTTGCCGGTTTGCTTCAGTCAATTCGTGAGGTACCCACCTTTCAAGCTTTTTAATCTTCCCAATTTGCCTCAAGTGAATTAAAACAGTTTTATCACTAACATCGCAGCCTGCAGCTAACTCGGACGTGGTTTGGGATGGATCCGCTTCCACAATAGCCTTCAACTCTTCATTATCAACTTGAGTCTCAGGCCGTCCACGGGGCTTGTTCTGCAGGTCGAAATTTCCAGAACGAAAACGTTGGAACCAAAAACGAACTGTGTTTTCTTTTGCAACACGACCGCCATACACATCATTCACCCTTCGAGTTGTTTCCGCAGCACTAGTGCCACGGCGGAACTCGTACTCGTAAATAATGCGATATTTTAAGTTTTCCATTTTGTAAAATGAGTGACGCAAACAGAAAAAAACAGAAGAAAAAAACAAATGAATGACGATCATCGAAGCACAAATACATGAGTCTATAGCTGTACAAATTTGGAAAATTTGAATTTGGAATTCCTTACCAAAGAGGAGAAATTTGTGATTAAAGTGGCCAGTACGAAAAACGCCAATTTCATATGTAAGGACCTAATATATACATAACTATTTTTATATAGGTATACATAGAATTATAGGTAGTTGATGTGACCGTGTCGCTTTGTTGAAACTACATTTTTTTTTAATTTTTTAGTTAGGAAATAATTTTAACTTAAAATCGTATTAAAAATCAAATGTGCTTATTGTACCCCAGTAAAGCGACCACGTACCGCCTTATCGTCCCTTCCAACTCAACTTACAAGAAATGAAATTTCGAAATAAAATCTTTATTCAGTAAAATTATTAAGAACTCAAAGATATTTGATTTTTATTTGCAAAAATAGCCAAAGGCAATATAGTTCTAGCGATTCTCCTCTACACATAAACAAATATATCTTATAACTTTATTATTAAATAATACACAATATTAAACTATATCTTCATATATTATTTTAATATGTTTAATGTTTATCCTACAGTGTGCTGATAAGGATGTCAAAGCTTTAACCTAAAGATACGTCTATAAACATAGTTTGTTGGTCTACGTTCAGATGAGATTTACTCGTGTTTATAAACCAAATAGTCTGCTTATGTTTTTTTTAATGTCTTCTTATTTGTTTAATTTAGATCTTTGAACACCTATAATTAGATTGTTAAGCTAAATGATATTTTAAAAATTAATTGCATTTATTACCCCAATCCAAGTAAATACTAGTGAAGTAAATTGATGGTTAATTAAAAAAAAATTGATACAAAAATAAAAGTGTTTGGTATCTCGGGGGAAATCCTCATGGACTGTCAGGGCGATGCACCGGTGTGGCGGACTCGTGCCGACTATAGCCCCCGGGGATTACCTTATTCCGTCTGCCTGTGCCAAGGGAACGACTGTGCCAACTTTCTTGGCGCCCGGCGACGTCTGGCCTTCTACAGGCCCCGCCTATTGTGCGGGAGTTGGTAAAGATATCACACTCACTCCTATTATAATTGCGGAGAGAGTGGTGTAAAGTGCCAACGTCCCTCGCCTCTGTGAATTGTTACTAGAGCGGTGTGCGGAAGCACATTAAACACTGCTTACCCATGGATATTGAGCAAAACACTTCCTAAAGTGCTGCCCAGTATAAAATCCGTTTGGGGAAGAGGGTCTCTGGCAAAGGACCCCATCCGTTGTCCTGCAATAGTCTTCCGATCGTTCTCCGCCGTCTCCTTCACTTTTATAACATCCTCCCAGTAGGTGTGCCGCCTGTGATGTCCCGTCGCTCTACCGATACTCGCGCTAGCGAGTGCCGGCAGACAGGTAACCGCCTACCACCCTGACAAGGGCAGCTCTTTCCGTGACCTAGGCTAGGCACTCCTCCACCACATGCTGCGCGGACTCGTCGAGGCAATCCGCACAATGGCGGCATCCCGCAGTGTGCTCGCGACCTGTCGTGCGATACAGGTATGTACTAAATCTGCCATGCTTCGTGAACACCTGCGTCATAGTATTTGTTTAATCCAGAGATTCTTGTATAATATGAGGCAATTAATTTATTTAAATAAGAACGACAATAATAAAAACTTGGATAATTGTAAAAATTTTGGATTTAGTGATTTCTTATGTTGGGTTATTCAATTTAATAGCTTACTACACTTTTTTCTTTAATCTTCTTATCCAAGCGTGACTGGACATTAGTTTAGGCCAGTGTGATAGCGGCGACTATCGCCAGTCTTAATTGATATTTGAACTGCACTATGTATCATGTGTAATATAAAATACGTAGCGAAAAGGAAAAAGAGAAATACAAGGAAAATAATGACAAAACCTCAATACAAAATTTAGTATTTTATTTTTATTTCACAGAAATGCAGGGTCATTTTTTACCTCAATTACATCAACGAGAAAAGAAGCCGATAAAACAAGCTTAATCAACAGACGTGGGTTCACTTTTCAGTTAAAAATACTTGTTAAAATTTTGGAGTAGTGGAAACAGTTAATAAATTTTGTTCACTTTACCACGGTTGTCATAGAAACGAATATATTTTAACATTAAATTTATGGTAAGCACGTAGTTGCCTATCTGCTATATTATAGACATAACAAGGTTGAATGTATTGTGTGAAACTAAAAAAAAGTTACCACATTTGTTGTAGATAAGAAGCTTCCTGGTGAATATTATTTCTACCGACAGACCTTGTGCACAGAATGCATTGTGGTGGTAGTTTGGTGTCGTACCGTAACGGTTTACTGAATTTGCGGGCGCACGATGTGTTGCGAGGCCGTAACGTTGTTATACCGTAGCGCCACCACTCGGTTGAATTTGTAATTGATATAATACGGGCAAAAAGTACGAAGACTTACAGCTCCAGTATCACAACGCATAAACCCCCTTTGCCGCGTCTCTCGTGCAGGTTGGCTAGGAAAGCACTATAATGGATATTTCTACTTATAATGGCGGAGTAACTGCGCTCCGACACCGCGCTAGCGCATCGTATGCACTTACAGTATAATATTAATTATTTAAAACATTGAATTTGCATTAGTAAAACAATATGTGTTTTGATACTATCAGAACCTAGTTGGATATACGACATGTGTACATTTTTTAAAATCTTTAAATACATTTTTTTAATCAAAAATGTGTTTCATTCATGGTTGTAAATGTGGTTAAAATTATTTGTGATGTTGGCTATACCTACACATTTCAATGAATCGCCATGTGAATTCTATGTAAAAAGTAAATATTACAAACCTACCGTGTACCAAACATACGTACAAATAAAACTGATGATAAACTGTGTGCAGTTTAGCGGAACGTAGGTAGGTATAAAGTTCCATTTGATAAGTACGTTGAGTAAATTAAAATCCTTTCCCAGTAACGGAAGATTGAATTTATAAACTAAAGTCATATATAATATGTTAAACATTGTATTATAATATTTTTCAGAATTAATTATTAAAATCACGGTGAGTATTCTGTTAGTGTTCTGAAGACTTATTTAATCTTGTTCCACCCTCTCCCTACTATAAAAGATCTACGCCTACGGTTTCACGGTAATACTGTGATTCATATCCCGGCTAAGACTAAAAAGTTCACTAACAATTACTTGAGGCGTCTAATTTCAAAACCCGCTAAAACGACTTTTCGTACAAAATTACTTAATAGTCCTAATAGTAATTTGAAATATTTTTATCAAAGTAAATGTTATATATGAATTTTTTCTTTTTTGCTTTTTCACTCTAGAATAATAATTTCAATACCTTATAAGAATGTGTTTGTTAGGTCAAAAATTAATTATAAATTTTTATAAATTTATGGGATTTAAAAAAATATGTTATAGTGGGTTTTGAAATTAGACTCTTCACTTAGGGCATTGCTTGAGTCATTGCGCTTTGAAATACTCTTCCAGCGAGGGTATTGCCACCGTCCTGATATTGGGTCCTTTAAACGAAGCGTGAAGAGACATTGGTGCAGGCCGGCATGATCACTGCGCTACCGATAGGTTTTGCTTTACTATTGATAGTCGTCATCGTTCTTTAAACTGCAGTATGCTTACCATCAGACGTGGTGTAGTCACCATGCAAAGTTAGGATAAAATGGGACTACGAATGTCTTATTCCTATATTTTGGCCGTTACTGTAGTTTTTTTTTTTATTTTAGGTCTGTAGTTCGGTACTGGTTACTTATTATAATCTTATATTTAAAATGAGATCGCTAATAGTTAATCTTTTTTTTTCTTTGGGGAAAATCCTCATTGGACCGTCCCGGCTGCACGGAGGGGGTGGCACAGGCGAGGTGTGCCGGACTTATACCGGCTAAAAACCCCAAACTACTACTTCTGCATATAGACGAGGACTGTGGATCTTGTAATCAATTCTCCACAGCCCCGTCATACCGCGCCCTTCGGGCACTATCTCAGGGAAGGGCAAAAAGTCCGTTTCGATACCGCACAATGTTTCGCCAATAGTTAATCTATATGATGGAATCCGTTGATCACCTAAGCTAAGCTTTTTGACACGTTAATCACTTATTATGGAATGTATTTATACAAATTCACGGTACAATACAAACTAGTGTCAAAAAATCTGTCATACAAATTCTGTACTTTCTTTCAGGTGCAATGTAATTATTATTTTGAGCTAGTACACAAAAAAAAAACATATATTTTACTAATGTAGGCCTTTATTAAGATAACTCAGTAAAAATAATCATAGTAATATTTTAAACTAAATACTGTCATCGTTGATAACGAAGGAGGCTTTTGTGGCTTATGGAAATACCCTCATGGAAATACCCGTGACAAATATCGATAAAAAGTCCATTGATTCTTTTACGAATAATAGAAATCGCTAATATATTTGTACCTATTACGTTGATATATAATTTTATCGCGTTTTAAGAGAATATCATTTATGTTTACTGTTTAACATATTAATTACTTAGTCGTTTAGTTTTAAAGGTTAAAGAACTTGATATGAAATGCGCAAATATTCTTACGGTAAAACTGGCTAAAAGCTTACTAAAAAAAAATTGAGAATATTTGATATAAGGTAAGAAATTCCCGTAAAGCTACTGAGTTGGCGCATTAAACCTTAGTTTTCCTGTCGAAGTATGTTATAAATCAACGCCCCCGGCCATTAAGTGGATAATCACAAAAAGTAAAATTTAGAGAAAAATTATTTTTTAACGTTCAAAAGGCAGTCAAACACCATAAGTCCATCCAAACGTCCATCCAAGGCGCGCAGTCGATGCGAGAGACGTCACACTCTTCTCCCTCGTACCGTCCACCGCGGACAGTGCGCAAGCTATCCGTATAATCATTACGACGTCTGCGAGAGTGGATCGGCAGAATGCACGCTACAATTTATTGTTTTTATTGAATATCTCTTCAATCACTTTGACTATTGACGTCATTGATATGTTAATACTGTATAACGTAACTTTCAATATTGTGCTCCCAGGGCATCTGGATGTTTTTAGTTTCCCAGGCTTGGGTGAAGCAATTAGAGCGACACCCTGGGGGTTTTTAGACAGTAGGAGACTGACACACCGGGGTCGCTGCCCTCACAGCGGCCCTGATGGTCCTATGTCGGATTTTCCCCCGGGACACCAAAAAAAAGTTCAATAATATATAAGAAAGAAATATGTACAGATAATGAGTCAAGTTAATTATTCTGTAACAGAAACTTACAGGATTACTGTAGTAAATCTGTTAAAGTGTATTCGTATCAAGGTACAACTGAATTTTGCGATTTTATTTTTTGTTATAAGGGCAAAAGTTAAAGTATTTTGATTAAGGGAGTCTAATAATTATTAAAAGATAGAAAACTATTATCGGTAGACTTTATTTAAAATATTATAAAAATATTTATAGTATTAGCGTTTACTAGAAACTTCATATAAACCGAACCGCCAAAGAGTGAAATTCGCTTCCTATTGAAGCATTTTTTTTTAGGCTTACTAATACCAATACTTGTAATTAAATAAAACAAATTAAATCATCATGCAATACTTATCCACATTTTCTACGAAATACAAATTCAATAACATGTTTTTATTCATCCAATTCAGCGTGTGAACAACCAGTTATATACTTAGAGACCTTCAGTCACGGTATATGTGGGCCGATATGACTATGGCGACCGTTAATAAATATGTCTTTTGGTGGTAGCTCCTGTTCTAGGACTGTCCTGTGCTCTCCATCTGGTCGAGTGTAGTCATCATGTCGAGCCGGTATAAAAAGAAAAATATAAAATGAGCCATTGCGATGTTTTTGCTGATGCAAACAGCTAAATACGGGTTATTTCTTAAATTGATTAACAAAGAGGCTCCTAGTAAGCGTCAAAGGTCAATATAACACAAAAACAAGGAAATTTTCGCAATACATTTGAGCATAAATATTTGAGCGATACATTACTGATAGAAACAATGAGACCTTGATGTTTAAAATTATTACATAAATATGAATATAACAATAGTGAAAACAGTTTACAAGTTCATGTTGTATTTTCTGCCATATTTCGTGCTAAATCAGCAAACAACTTAATGCCTAAGGTAAAATATGTAATACTCTTTAAAAGTTGCCATTTGAATGGGTCTGCTTTAATTTTCTTTAAAAATGCATAAAAATCAGCAAACAGTCTTAAAATCTTCATGGTTATATTCTTTGGAAACTGAAAATGCATTTATTACATTTAGAAATTTTTTTTATTCTGACTAGACACAGTGACTGCACCATACCTGATGGTAAGCATGGTGCAGCCAAAAAAACGCTAACGACTATCAATAGGTAAGAAAAACAAACGATAGTCGCAGCGATCATGCCGGCCTGCACAAATATCTCTTCACGTTACGCTTAAAGGATCCCATATCATAGGATGGTGGGAACACGCTCGCTGGAAGACCATTCCACACCCCAACGACACGGCAAAAGAAGGAGTTAGAGAACTTCTTAGTCCTAGCCGGGATGTGAGAAACCGTATAGCTGTGACTCCGCAAACCCGCGCGCGTGGTTCTATTCAGGAAAGGAGAGGGTGGAACAAGGTTAAACAACTCTTCAGAACACTCACCATGATACACACGGTAGAAAACGCTCAGTGAGGCAACATCTCTGCGCAACTGAAGAATATCAATTTTGTATCTACCTACACTCAATATGACGTATGAGGAACTAATAGCCCTACGATATATAAATAACGCTATTAAGATACACATTCATTATGTGGTCATCTCATCATCATCATGGTTACGACATATACAGAAAATAGATACTTATTTAAAATACTTCAATTTAGAATTTAATGCAACTGATTTTTATTGATGAAACTCTATCATTGCTCAATGTCACTTTTGGGGTCATTATGTCTCTTTTAGATACAGTAGATGTATCCTATTTGCGCTTCTACTTGATACGATGTGGTCAATAGTGTAGCTTTTTTGTACTGAAACTTGACAGATCTATACCAAAATTGCTATAGCGCTGCCAATCGTGCATAAGAAAAGAATAAGGAGCTGGAGTTATACAAGAGGGTGATCTAGAAATGCGACTGGCTGAGATGAATCACTATAATGGACTTTGCATCTATATGCCGTCAGCTATCTATATTCTGCTATATTCTGCTACTCAGTGGGAAGCGAATACTCTGTGCGATTATATACTCATTTGTTACTATTGTGCTCACCGGTGACAGGTGAATATAAGCTTGTCTAGCTGCATAGTAGGGATGTAACGGAGGCAGTTTTATCGGAACCGAAGTTGGAGTCGGTGTTTTGAAATTTGATTTATCGGAGTCGGAATCGAAGTCGGAATCGGAGTCGGAGTCGGAGGCAATGTCAGTCACAAGTGACGGCAGAAGAAAGTAGTTTTATTATGGGACATATAAAAACATTATTCAGGAAACCTTTTTAATCAGAAAGTAATTAATTTACACATCCACAGAGAATGAAAATAAAAATTGCTGTGTTTCTTATTAACGTTTTCCCATTAACCGTGAACAAATTAAATTAAATTTGCTTCAGGGTTGTTTTTGTGTTAATTTCTATTTTATTTAATTTAATGTAAGTGTAAAATAAAAATAAAACTTTTAGTAATAAATTTATATGTACATTTAATTTTAAATTTAATAACCTTAATATTTTTTAATTTAAATTTTTATAAATTTCTTCTTTAAATTAAGTAGCATTGATTGTTTGATTAACTGATATTATGTTTCAACAACATATAAAATGAAATAAAATGAATTGACTACAACAGTGGTGGTGACTTCCGATTAATATCTCCGATTAAAAAGTTTCGGAACCGAAGGTATAATAACAATCGGAAGTTCCGACTTATCGGAGTCGGAGTCGAAGTTCTGTAACATCCCTGCTGCATAGATAGATCGCGTATTAACATTATTTAGTGTTAAACTCGGCTTGTTATTGCTAGCGTTTTTTCTGCAGGCGCATTTAAGACACGGGGTCATTATATATTTTTTAAAGATTCTATGGAAGTAAATGCGTGTGTTTTATTTAGTGTTACATTGCTGAGAAGGTTATGAAGTAAGCTAATTTTATATTACACATATATTCAATATTTTCTAGATAATAAACGTATACCTAATGGGATTTTAATATTTTATAATGGAGATGACAGCGCATCCCAAAAAACTTATTTTACTATAAAAATGTATAAAATATTTGTCATAAGAGATAATATGCTTTCTAAACATTGATTCAATGCTACAAGTATAAAGAATTTAATATTTCTTATGGGAAATATACAAATAAAAATTAAATCTTTGCCAATGAATTTCATTTTGGTTTATATTATTACACAAATTTTATTGTGTTCTTTTAAGAATATATAATTTTCAAGAGTATAATATTAACTTAGAATAGTCAATAAGTTCTTAAAACTCAAGACATCTTACCTGTTTGATAAATTAGTTATTCGAATAACTAAATTACTAATAATGTTTCTCAAAAACAAATCTTTTTAAAGTAAATTAATTTAAAATTTAATATAACACATAATATGAAGTCATGGCCAAGATGATTTTATTTAGGCAATTGAAGCACTGACAAGCTTGTTTTATGCCTAGAGACTATTGAGTCTTCAGGCGAACAACAAGGAAAATCGAACATTCTTGAATTTTCGCAGCCGGCTGCACTGCGCGCTTGGTGACTTAGCTAGTTACCTGGGGTGAAGCGCGCAGCGCAACTGGTTGTGGCAATTCAAGACCTTTCGTATCACATAGCAACACGCCACGTGACTTATTAGAAAAACTTGTTAGCTCTAAGTTCTAAGCAAGTCGCTTATTGGTACGTTTCTGAAACGTCGACAAAATTAGGTAGACCATAGAGTATCGGGCACTGAGAAACTAAAGAGTATGTACTCGTATCTATAAAAAAACGTTTTAAATATTTTTAAAAGTCTTTATTGTTTCACAGTGGTTGGTAAAATATAGGTACCTTTTTTGACTAATTTTAAAATGTATTGAAGTCAATTTTTTATCACGTATCTTACTGAAAAATCTATGATACTTCGTGCGACATCAAAGTACAAAAGACTATATCGAAGGGTGAAAGGCTATTTGGTTTAAGCGACATTTTTTTGTGATATATATATTTTCAGAATCAGCGTTTTTTTTACTGATTCCAAAAATATATATATTATTATATCACCAAACAATGTCGCTAAAACCAAATAGCCTTTCACCCCTCGATATTATCCTTGGTATATATTTTTATTTAAGTTAATAATCTTCCTTACATTAAAATTATGCTCACAATTATAATTAAATTAAAATAAATAAAATTATTTATTTTATGCGATAGCTCATTAAAATGTAGATTAAACATGACTATTTACAATCTTCTATTAGGACTAGTCTATTGACTTATAAAAAATATTTCCTAACTCTAATATAGTGCTTTCAGTTACTAATATTATCTAAAATCCAGTCCATGTAATATGCTATATTTGTATAAACTGTAGGAAAGTCCTTAACGCCACACCGTATAGATCCTAAGGAGATTATTCCTCGCTGAACGTAACGGAGTCCACGACGTCCTAGGACACCTGGAATCATCAAAGGTCCACCAGAATCCCCACTGCAAGAATCCACGTCTTCCTTACCACCGGCACAGATTTGCTTATCGTATATTTGAAGTGTCCTGAAAAAGGACGACATCTTGATTTATTTAATTCTTTTAAGTTACTATTTACACACACCTGACGGCCTGATAGCGAAGCATGTAGTGATCCTACCTGCGATGTTGAAGACCCTGCGTTCGAATCTCGGTAACTACAACCTTATCTGTGATAAGAAATTTAATTTCTCGCGAGCCATGGATGTGTATAATGTATAAAGATGCATATCTTTCCCTAGTTACCATACTACAAGAGCAGGCTTAGTTTAGGACGAGGTCAATGTAGATAATTGTCCGTAAATGTTATATTATACTTAAGAAATCATTAAGATTGCCAGTGCAGCGAAAATTAGGAAATTATATGGTTTTGGTCTTGGATTTGATGAATATTTAAATAAAAATAAAAAAAAAATCTCCTATTATGCATCACATAATAATCCTACAATCTTATAATAAGAAGTTATGTAGAACTCAAGATAACAATGGCATAGCTTATCATCATTATCACCCGCCCACCCTAGTCGACTGCTCGAGATAGGCCTCTCCCAATAAGTGCCATTAAGGTCGGTCTTCGGCTCTTCTCATCCAATCTTTTCCGGCTACCTTTCGCAGTTCGTCGCTCCACCTTGCGGGGGTCCCACGCTAAGTTTGTCGATTCGCGGTCTTTACTCTCGAGATCGCCTGCTCTAACGACAATCGGTTTTTCGGCATACATGCCTAGCCACTGCCACTTTAACTTGCTCATACGATGTATAGCACATAGTTCCACAAAATTCATAACCGTCGTATATACAGAATTTCGAGTTGGTAAATATGATCGCAAAAAGGAAAAGATCGTACTTAGGGTACACTGAGGTGAGGCTTTGATTTGATACTAACTTTTTATATGCTTTTTGACAAGCGCTGTTGTCAAGAACAGGCAAAGTAGCGCTTAACAATACTGATGATGTGACCCTCTCCAGGGTAATCCCCCAGCCAGCGACAATAGCGTTTTGACCTACCAAAGACTCACTTCGGAGCTCTGGTGTAGTTGGAAGACATATGGGCCTTGTACTAGCTGAAAATAAAAGTATGAACGGTAACATTGTGGAAAAGTTTTTTTTTTTTACAACCGTTGCTTTTGTAATGCACCGACATTTTAGCTCTTTTTGTTATGTTATTTTCAACACTTATTCATACATTATGATTACACTTTTTTTTTTTTGGTAACCCGGGGGAATCGTACATTGGACCATCAGGGTCACTGTGAGGGCAGCGACCCCGGTGTGTCAGACTCCTACTAACTAAAAACCCCCGGGGTGTCCCTCTAATCACTCCACCCAGGCCTGGGAAACCAAATTCGCCCAGTCGCCCGGGGAGCAAACAGCCTTATTCAGGCTTCCTCTCTGGGAGGGATGGGTATAAAGAGTCCACGCCTCCAGTACCTCTTTCATAGGCGGCGCGCTAGACACTGCGTACCGCCGACCTCTCATCCGGGCAGCAAACTCCCTCAAGTCTACTGCCCATTATGATTACACTACACTATACAAATACTATACTATACAAAATAAATCAAATATTTATATCCATACTAGTTGACCCGGCAAACGTTGTTTTGACATATGTATAAGTTATTTCTAGGTGATAATTGATCAGTTATCGAGCGGGATGAAAAATGATAAAATTAGTAAAATTGCTATTAAAAATAGGGGTTGGTGATAAAAGGGTAAAAATATAGGGTTGTATGTATTTTTAAAACCACATTATAGAAAAATAAATACAAAAAATTTTGTGCAAAAATAAAAAAAAGTAGTTAAGGGTGAACAACCCTTATCACTTAGGGGTATGAAAAATAGATAGTAGCCGATTCTCAGACCTACTGAATATGCATATAAAATTTGGTAAAAATCGGTAAAGCTGTTTCGGAGGAGTAAGGTAACTAACATTGTGACACGAGAATTTTATATATATAGAGATTATACTTATTCTACCTTTAATATATCAATAATAATTAATAACATTAGAAATAATATAGTGACTGCTGGCTCAGCGGAGAATGGACCGGTATCTGTGCGCGGTAACGCAAATAGTCGCAGGTTTGTATCCCGGCACGTACCTCTGGATTTTTCCAGATTTATTATGCTTTTAGGTACCACCTGTTCATAGGTGAAGGAAAATATTGTGAAGAAACCCGCGTGGTAACTTATAGAAATGTCATGTGTAAATGCCCTACG
The DNA here is from genome assembly GCA_036320925.1 of Automeris io. Taxonomy (NCBI): domain Eukaryota; kingdom Metazoa; phylum Arthropoda; class Insecta; order Lepidoptera; family Saturniidae; genus Automeris; species Automeris io. The sequence goes on from JAUDJH010000018.1 coordinate 6,090,152, forward strand.
AACGAAGATCAGCTGCGCTACTGGTCACATTGGGCACGACATATAAGCGCAAAGTGGTTACAACCATTAATGTATTAATCAGTAGGTCTTGCGTCTACGTTCGCAAGAGTGATTTTTCACCCGCCATTCGTCGCCCTCGCGACGTGCTAGGGGATCCGGATGATCCAATCACAGTGGCTGTTAAAAGAGCCACCGACCGATCAAACAGTGAGGTAAATGCCTTTTGAACTGTAACTGTAAATGCCTTTCCCGGCAATCAGTAGTTAGTCTGCTTCAAAAAAAAAAACAACCATTAATGTATATCCCTATTATGTCACGCTATATCCTATTCGTGGTGAGCAGAGATATATTAGTGGCTGCATCCACTTTGCATTTATGTGTACTGTGGTCCTGCCCAGCATGACTATGAGTGCAACTGATAGCCGTTCTTCGGGCACTTACACATGACATTTCTATTTCATGCCTTGCAGAATTAATTAGACTAGAAAAAAAATGCTGCTAAAACCTAGAAGTCAGAAGCTTTATGACGCTTGAGGAGGTTTTTAATACTTATTGTCATAATTACGAATATAATAACTCAATATTATTTTACCAAAGTAAAAACTATAGAACACTCAAACTGTAATCGGGAATATAAAACCAAATTATACAACAAATATTCAAATAAGCGCTACATACGAGAGTTCAAGTCCACTGGCTCAGAGAGTCTTATTAAAGCTATATCATCAAACTTCGTGTCTGGAGAATATCCTGGATGGGTTATTACTCTATCAATTGATGCATTCTGAAAATAACATAAGACTCATAGGTTATTTTTTTCATAATCTGGGAAAAACATTAGTAACTACTGTAATTGACATAACAACAATTACAAAACACAACAAATCGAAAACGAATTTAACCCTTGCACTCGAGGCCTTTTTCTCTTGCGCTAACCAGTAACTCGAAACGGTTCCGGCCAAATTCGGGGAACACTTTACAAATTCTTTAAAAACATTTATAAATAAACAAACGTGTACAAATAATAAAATTACACCAGTTTATACATTTATATGTTGAAAACAACAAGCTTTATCACATATTACACTCTGTAATTAGTTTTGGTGTGATATTTTATAAAACAATGTCGTAGGTGCATCCTAGGTGTCAGGACACGTATCGCAGTAATACGTGATTTCTCGCCTGCCTCCAGGTGTGCTACGGTTAAAACAAACTTTGCGGTCCCTTTTTGGCCCTTTTAGCACTATGTGGAGCTTCCCATTAAGTCAGATTTCATCCGACTGTGACGTAGTTGCTTGCTCTCGTTGTTGGCGATACGGTCCTCTCAATTGTTCCACGATTGTTTTGACATACCGCAGATGGCTTTTTTGAGCGGCTTTTCCCCTTTCTTGTTTTTTTTCTTGTTTGTGCAAAATGTACGAATTGATGACGGAAATTTCCATGCCCCAAAAAAAGCTTACGCTACTTCAAATCGGCCGGCCGCTGTGTCGGCGCCGCTCGAGAGCAAAGGATTAATATTAGCTTCAATAAATTCCCAATTACTTTGTTATCATATCGAGAGGTGATAGGCTATTTGGTTTAAGCGACATTTTTTGGTGATATATCTATATATTTTCGGAATCTGCGTTTTTACCGAGTACAAAAAAAAACTATATCACCAAAAAATGTAGCTTAAATCAAATAGCCTTCACCCGTCGATATGTTAATATGATTTGTATCATACATATATTTTTATTATAATATTGATTATTTAAAAAACAGCATAACTAATTATTATCTTTTTTTTTTTATAACCTGGTGGAAATCCCTACGGACCGTCAGGGGAGCGGTGAGGGCCGCTCCCCCGGTGTGTCGGACCTGCCCCGACTAAAACCACCGGGGTGTTCCTTCTCCCGTCTGCCCGATACTAAGGGCAAAGCCGAGCCATCTTCCTCGGCATCCGGCGACGTCCGGCGGGCCTCACCTACTAGGCGGAGGGCTTTTAAATAGTCGCCGCCCCCCGCGTACACCTAACACACTTCGGGGAGAGTGGTGTAGAGTGCCACCCCCCCTCGTCTCCTTAAATTGTCATTGGAGCGGTGTGCGGGAACACATCGCACACCGCTCACGTCTGGATCTGGGCGACGCGCTCCCTCAAACGCGCCGCCCGGCGTATGTCCTGTTATGGAGGAAGGCCTCTGGCGAAGGCCCTCCTCCGGCGTCCTGTCCGAGCTGGGCGGCGGATTGGGTTATCGGGGGTGGCAATAGCCTCCCAATCCCACTCCGCCGCTTCCTTCACCTGCATAGCCTCCTCCGTGAAGGAGAGGACCGCCTGCCATGCCCTGTCACTACCGACCATCGCGCGAGCGAGTGCCGGCAGTGACAGATCACCACCCACCACCCTGACGAGTGCGGCCCTCTCCGTAGCCCAGGCTGGGCATTCCTCAATCACATGTTGTGCGGACTCATCGAGGCAATCCGCACAATGGTGGCACCTCAGTGTGGGCTCGCTACCAGTTGTGCGGCACAGGTATCCACTAAAGCTGCCATGCCCAGTGAACACCTGCGCCATCCGGTAGGAGACCACACCGTGGCGCCGCTCTAACCATTCCTTCAAAATCGGACGAACTGCCTCGATCGTCCGCAGGCCGTATCTAGATTGCTCCAGCCTGAGCCGCCATGTCTCAATTGAGTCGGCGTCCAGCAGACGCCTCTTACCCCTGATTTCGGTCGGAGCCGGCCGCTGGCCCCGGGCCCTTTGCTTCTCGCTCCATGTATAAAGTGACGCGAAGGCTCGAGCATCCAGGTCCCAGGGAATCGACCCCGCCAACACGCAGGCCCCGTCACATGACACTGTGGCGTACCCCCGGACCGACGCTATCGCCAAAGCCCTTTGAGGGCGGCGCAACAGCCTTATATTGCGGCTGTTGAGAGCGTCGGCCCAAACCGGAGCACCGTACAGTGCCATGGACCGAACCACGTTCGTGTAGAGGCGTCTGCAGTACACGCCAGGTCCACCTATTAACTAATTATTATCCTTAGCGGAGATGAAATAAGCATTCCTAACAAAATAATATAGCTATTACTAAGAGCTATTATAACTTGTTATGGACATGTATTTTTAAATTATGTTATGATTGTTATAGCAGAAACAGAAACCATCTATGTATATTTATTATTTAGTTACACAATTACAGGTAATAGTTTGTAAAACAATACGATATAATTCCAATAGCTAGGTACATATAAATACTTACAATAACATTAGGTGCACAAAATTTATTCATAAACGATGTCTCGCAGTCTGGATCTTGCTGAAGATCATATTCTCCTAAGATGACACTGTTGAGTTTTCTACTTGCACGCAGGAATGCTACACAATGTGCAGCGGTTAGTACATAATATTTATTGATCAGGGTCCCTCCACAATCCGTTTGCGTTCTTCGTCCTGAAATAAATAGCATCAACTTATGTACTTATAATATTTTAAAATTTCTTGTATTTATTAACGAACTCTTAACGAAATCTCACTCTATCAACGAAATTGACTTATTTATTTATTTAATCATGGGCTATAAACAGTACCACTGCATGTACCATTAACAATAAAATCGCATGCACTAGCTGAATGTCGACAATGGATACTAATAGTATATAGCCACAGCATGCCTCAAAAATCAATGCCTTTGTACTCAATGTTTGTAGCAATACTAACAATATTAAATTAACAAAAATTAAAAACAAACAATAAAAAAAAAAACCTTAATAACAATTCCGACAAACATAAAAACAAGAAGCTTAAAGCATTAACAATTTTACAGACTATAATTTTTGTCTTCTGATTTTAACTACGGTCTTTCTAGTTTTACATTATTTAATTTAATCAAGTCTTCGTAATAAAATACAATGTGGACAGATAATTAGAGAAGTTCGACGACAGGTTAGCGAAGTGGTTGTGACCACAGTGCACAAGTGAGAAGACCGCCATAAGGCTTTCTTCAGCTTGTCGTGTTTCGCGATTAGGTTATGAACATCCAATAATTTATATACCTTCTGTCGTGGTATATGTGGACCGGCATGACAATGGCAATTGTCAATGGAATCTTCTCTCTTTTTAGCTGCTGCCGTTCATAGAATAGACTGTACTGTAGTGATTGTATGATTGAATTGTAAAATAGGTTTGTTATATATGGCACTTTTGTCGGAATTGGCCGTTAAATAAAAAATAAGTTTTATTGTTCAAAGGGAGATTTTTTTTTTTTTTTTCGAATTTATACAATTTGTTGACCGGGAAAGGTCTTCACAAAGTTACCGGACAGTTACAAAGGGAGAACATCGAATTTTAAAAGATGAAGTTTGATTTGATTTTTTCAATTATTATAAGAGATTGAATCGAAAATTCGAAAGGAATGGTCGGATAGTGACAATAATATTATAAAAATATAAGATATTTGTAATTATTAAGTAAAGAAATGCAATATAAATATTGAAAAATATAACAGAGTATCATTTCAAGCGAGTGAGCGACCAAATATATAAGGAAATATAACACGTCTGCCGAAAGCGTGTTATAGTACTCTCAATTAGGTGCACTGTAGTCAATTCCTTAAGCAGGTATAAAAAGAATACATACCCGAGATATATGACAAGAGTACCATCCAAGGCATCTCGAACAGATTAGTCCGGTTTCCGCCAAGTATCCTGTTACTTTCTATATTACCACAGATATCGGGAAGCAAATTTATATTAGGATGATTTTGAATATCCGTTAGAACACCATTTTGATTAATGTAATTATCTCTCCTATCAGTAGGGTCATCCAAGGTATTATATAAATCAGTTTTGTTAAATGTTTCGCCGTTTGAATTTGATTCACCGTCAGTTCCCCATATATATTCGTGACCGTTATTTGTATTAACTGAAGGATTAAACGTATCACCACTAGATATTGTATCTGGTGGCATGTTTATGTAATGCATTTCTTCTCCCTCATACGTACAGCACACCTGTAAAAATCCCAGACCTTATTTAAATCTTTTTTTTATCTTCAATTTTTTTCGAGAATATCGTCCTTATCTACAGTTGTGTTTTTCTATTAGGAGTACAAATAAGTTTCCGCCGTTTTATTGTAAAGGGTGTTTTTTATAGATGTATAGAACTTTAAGTTGCAATAAAACAACGATGGATTATTCGATTGACATGAATTTTATTTATCCGAAAGATAATCTTGTGGCATTACATTTTAAATATGATTTCTGACATATGACTGCCACGGCTGGCGCGGATGTAGTCCAATCTGGACGTCCAATTTTCAATGGCTTTTTCCAACATTTGTGGCCGTATATCGGCAATAGCACGGCGAATGTTGTCTTCCAAATGGTCAAGCGTTTGTGGCTTATCCGCATAGACCAATGACTTTACATAGCCCCACAGAAAATAGTCTAGCGGTGTTAAATCACAAGATCTTGGAGGCCAATTCACAGGTCCAAAACGTGAAATTAGGCGGTTACCAAACGTGTCTTTCAATAAATCTATTGTGGCACGAGCTGTGTGGCATGTTGCTTCGTCTTGTTGAACCACATCTCCTGGACATCATGGTTATTCAATTCAGGAATGAAAAAGTTAGTAATCATGGCTCTATACCGATCACCATTGACTGTAACGTTCTGGCCACCATCGTTTTTGAAAAAGTACGGACCAATGATTCCACCAGCCCATAAAGCGCACCAAACAGTCAGTTTTTGTGGATGTAACGGTGTTTCGACATACACTTGAGGATTACCTTCACTCCAAATGCGGCAGTTTTGTTTGTTGACGTAACCATTCTACCAGAAGTGCGCTTCATCGCTAAACAAAATTCTCTTATGAAAATCGGGAAAAATGGTAATCTCGTTTTGGGCCCATTCGACGAATCTACGCCTTACTTGATGATCGTTTGGCTTCAATTCTTGCACGAGTTGGATTTTGTAAGCACGCAAACCAAGATCCTTCCGCAAAATCTTCCATAAAGTGGATGGACACAGATCCAATTCCTGTGCTCGATGGCGGATGGACTCCTCCGGGTCTTCCTCAATGCTACGCTCTACAGCAGCAATAGCTTCTTCTGTACGCACCGTACGGCGTCTCTGGAGATGCGAGTTATCAATAAGAGTAAACGTGGTGCGAAAACGTTCCATGATTAATCGAATTAACTGCTCTGATGGATGATTTTGTCGACGATAAAATGGACGTAGTGCGCGATACGTTTTCCGCACAGAACCATTATTTTCGAAATAAAATTGCACTATTTGCAAGCGTTGCTCAGCCGTGAGTCTATTCATGATGAATTGCCAAATCAAACTAAGAATAAATCACTTGACAGCTGTTAAATCGGTCGCCATCTTGAAAAGTAATGCCAACTTAAAGTTCTATACCTCTATAAAAAACACCCTTTAGATGGCACGGCACGGAGTTTCGATTGCTTTCGTAGATGATAACCGGCTTAAAAAATAGTTTGGACATTCAAGAACAACATAACCTATTAATATCATTGATTTTATATTGGTAAAATAGAATTTTTGTAAGTTGAAAATGTCAAAATTTGAGCCAAGTAAGCGTCATTTGCGGGAAATATTAGTTTACTTCTTTAATTTAAATAAATCTGCTGCTGAGGCGCATCAATTGCTCGTAGAAGCATATGGTGAGGGTGCTTTAAGTGAGAGAACGCGTCGAGAGTGGTTTCAAAAGTTTAAAAACGGTGATTTCGACGTAGAAGACAAAGATCGCAGTGGAAGGGCAAAAATTTACGAGGATGCAGAATTGGAGGAATTATTGGAGGAAGATTCATCTCAAACACAAAAAGAACTTGCTCTAACATTAGAAGTCACTCAGCAAGCAGTCTCACATCGTTTAAAATCATTAGGAATGATTCATAAACAAGGAAATTGGGTTCCGTACGAATTAAAGCCGAGAGATATTGAACGCCGATTATGCTTATGTGAAATGCTGCTATCTAGACATAAAAAAAGGGTTTTTTACACCGTATCGTAACTGGTGATGAGAAGTGGATACATTATGACAATCCAAAAAGAAGAAAATCATGGGGATTACCTGGCCACACGTCAACATCAACAGCAAAACCGAATATTCACGGAAAAAAACTTACGCTGTGTATTTGGTGGGATCAGCTAGGTGTAGTGTATTATGAGTTGCTTAATCCGAGCGAAACAATTACTGGAGCCCTCTATCGAGCACAATTGATGAGATTGAGTCGAGCTCTGAAGGAAAAACGGCCTCAATACTATTCTAGACACGAAAAAATTATTCTTCTGCATGACAATGCTCGTCCACATGTTGCGGCTCCCGTGAAAAAGTACTTGGAAACACTTGATTGGGAAGTGTTTTCTCACCCGCCGTATTAACCAGACATTGCACCATCCGATTATCACCTGTTCCGGTCCATGGCACATGCTCTGACGGCGCAGCGGTTCACATCTTATGAGGATATCAAAAATTGTGTTGATTCGTGGATAGCCTCAAAAGACAAGTAGTTCTTCAGACGTGGGATTCGAATGCTGCCTGAGAGATGGGAAAAAGTGGTTGCAAGTGATGGGCAATATTTTAAATAAATTTATATTACCGTTCTTCTATAATAAATATTTAATTTGTGTTAAATAACGGCGGAAACTTATTTGTACTCCTAATAGCTTACTATTTTACATTCTCTATTAAGTAACTAGTTAGATAGTTGTAATTTAAGAATAGCGGCGACTGCCAAGATTTAATATCTATTGACAGAAGCTGTCATTATGTTGGTCTACATTTGCAAGGGTGAAATGCCCTGGATTTACCTATATAGGTAGAAAATCGTCATGTTTGATATACTTAGCTGATCTATCAAGCAATAGATAAATTGTTAACATTCAGTATCAATGGTTGAATATAGGTAGCTGTTACTTAATATTAGGTCGATCTGTTTCCTGTCCTTTCCTTGATAGTTGACACTTAATGTAAAGAGGTAGTACCTGATATCTATATATTAAATGATCTATGTCTTCCTACATGCGAGATATCGCCAATGCAATATAAATCATCTAGTATTTAGAAAATATTAATACACCTAATATTTTAATAGCATATTATGGAACTAAATACAAATAATGGGAATATTTGGTTTACTTTTGTCTATATTAAATTGTATTTCAGTAGTTAGACAAGAGAAATTGCGTTAAAGTTTTTTATATTTTACCTGATATATTTTATATTGTCTGATTGGTCTTTACTTTTTGACGCCTTTAACAACACGAATAAAAGTCAACTATCTAAAAAACAAAACATTAATGGCGAATATTTTCTACCAATCAACAAAAAATGCATAATGTCGGTAACAGGTTCGTCCGCCATAGATTACTTAATAAATATTAGGAAAATGTATTTGAAATAGGTATTTTAAAATATTAGTATTACATGGATTAGTACTCATCTCTAAAAACAGCAATGCAGGGCTTTTAAAAAAATGTGCCTGGTTGTGGCGAGTATGAAAAGCTTTCGCGATGAATTTGATAATATACACTCTTACCAATGCTGAAAAGAGACTACCATGGCAAGAATCAAAGATAATAGCTAATTATATGAGCAGCATTGACAATTCTATGCACAGATATACTTTTTTAGATCAAAGGTATGCCTTCGGTCTAAAAAATATATAAATATAAATTGTTATAGCAGATTCAGTAATAATATAGTGTTTTACTGCATTGAATATTATTATATCATAGTACTATGTGCAGTAAATTTATTTTCCCCATTTTCTTTTTAAGTTAAAATATACAGAAGTGGGTAACAAAGTAAACAAACAAATTTGTTTTTTTTTTCAAGGTGCCTAAATGCTGTTGGCTGGGAAAGGCATTTATAGCTTCACCGAGCGAGAGGACCGAGCACTTAAGAGTACCTTCGGAAGTACGAACCTCGACTTGGGCGGCAAGACAGGGAAAGAACCTAAAGTGCCAGCGTTTCAATCATTGATAATGACAGTGATATTGTATATGCGTGTAACGTATCTAACGTGAACTATAAATACAGGTCAAATCTTATCTAATGACATTAATTGTCGTAATAATAACACAAAGATTGAAATAAATAGAATTTCCAAGCTAGAAGCACATTAACTTGAAGTGTTCGAAGAATAGCCGATTTTAATATGTGTACCCACCAAGGGCTCGTCATAAATGAACCCACAATTGAGATTCTGCAACTTTATCCTCACGTGCATGGGCATCGGGCTGCCGGCCTCCTTTACCATCTGTACCACGTGATCGCATTCTAACAATACAGTGCAAATTCCACGCACACCTTCGACGTTGCAATGCTCACCAGGGTCCACTGTTGCCAAATAAACAAGCTATGTTAATTTTTCATTCGATTTCAAAATATTAAGGTCGCTACGTTTCGGGTCAGATTTGTCTAACTTTGTCCTTCTATAACATATTAAGCAATTTTATCATATATTATCTCTAATTGATCTTTAATAACTTTCAGCTAAAGATAATCCAAAAACTTCCTCCTCGTCTGCAACTTTAGAGAAAAGCGAGCGGCAGGCGACATTTTAACAATTCTCGCTCCTATAGCCATTCTATTTTTTTATTTTATGTAAGGGCCAAAAATTATTGAAATTTATCTTTCCTTACGTACAGCAAATGAACTGGAAATATTACCATATAGCCTTATCACTAGCTACATTTCGTTGTAAATCAAAGAAGCTTTCAGTTCGGCAATGTAATCAGTGGACAAATTAACCTAATACAAACGATAACGCTAGTAGAAAGTGCAAAACCTATTGCACTGACATAATGTGACGAGAAGACATTTCAATAGACTCTAATTCCATACATCTTGTACTTCCTACTAGCGTTATCGTTTGTCGATCGTTACTTTATCTAGGCTTCAAGGTTAAGAGTTACCCATAATTGTGTCGTCGGTACACTTTTCTATAAAAATCTTTAGATAATACAAAACTAAAAAGCATGCTTGCTTATATCGCGACGAAACAGTAAATTTCGAAAGTACATATGTATGTATATTTACGCTTATTAGCGTAGTTATGCCAAAAGTCAAAAAAATTCTTTCGTCTACAGATAAATGAATATTCTAGAGGTCAGGCTGCATAAATATCTTTATAAGCTCTCTACCCAGGGATTTATATAAAACTACTAAAAACATAACGTTTTGTAATAAAAAATAAATAACTTTAAACTTAATTTATGTCGTAAATTTTCCTGTTTCGGTACTGCTTAATGCCTATATAAGTTCGTATTGAAGGTATAATTATATTAGAAATATATAAATCTCTTTATGGTTATATGATATGATTTATCAAATTTAAAAATAAATGAATAATTTACAGATGTAATATAACTACATAAGGATTTCCCGTAAACTTAAAAATCTGCTAGTATATTAGGTCCTTACATATGAAATTGGCGTTTTTCGTACTGGCCACTTTAATCACAAATTTCTCCTCTTTGGTAAGGAATTCCAAATTCAAATTTGTACAGCTATAGACTCATGTATTTGTGCTTCGATGATCGTCATTCATTTGTTTTTTTCTTCTGTTTTTTTCTGTTTGCGTCACTCATTTTACAAAATGGAAAACTTAAAATATCGCATTATTTACGAGTACGAGTTCCGCCGTGGCACTAGTGCTGCGGAAACAACTCGAAGGGTGAATGATGTGTATGGCGGTCGTGTTGCAAAAGAAAACACAGTTCGTTTTTGGTTCCAACGTTTTCGTTCTGGAAATTTCGACCTGCAGAACAAGCCCCGTGGACGGCCTGAGACTCAAGTTGATAATGAAGAGTTGAAGGCTATTGTGGAAGCGGATCCATCGCAAACCTCGTCCGAGTTAGCTGCAGGCTGCGATGTTAGTGATAAAACTGTTTTAATTCACTTGAAGCAAATTGGGAAGATTAAAAAGCTTGAAAGGTGGGTACCTCACGAATTGACTGAAGCAAACCGGCAAACGCGCGTCGACTGCTGCGTTACATTACTAAACCGGCACAATAATGAAGGTATTTTAAACCGAATCATTACCTGTGATGAAAAATGGGTTCTTTACGATAATCGGAAGCGCTCAGCGCAATGGTTGGATCCTGGCCAGCCAGCCAAATCCTGCCCCAAGCGAAAATTAACCCCAAAAAAGTTACTTGTAAGCGTTTGGTGGACTAGTGCCGGTATTGTTCATTACAGTTTTCTCAAATCTGGCCAGACTATTACGGCTGATGTCTATTGTCAGCAATTGCAAACCATGATCGAAAAGCTAGCGGCTAAACAACCTAGGCTGGTCAATCGCTCCACGCCACTGCTGCTTCACGACAACGCTAGACCACACACTGCGCAACAGACGGCTACTAAATTAGAAGAGCTTCAATTGGAATGTCTAAGACATCCTCCGTACTCCCCGGATCTTGCTCCAACAGATTACCATTTTTTTCGAAATTTGGATAACTTCTTGCAAGGGAAAAAATTCAACTCCGATGGGGCAGTCCAAATCGCCTTCAAAGATTTTATTGATTCCCGTCCGACTGGTTTTTTTAGTAAAGGGATCAATGAACTACCTATGAGATGGCAAAAGTGCATAGAAAATAATGGTTCATACTTTGATTAATTAAATATATTATATTAAAAAATATTCGACTTTTTGTTCCTCCCATACAAAACGCCAATTTCATATGTAAGTACCTAATATATTAGGACTGCGAACTATCTAGGATTGAGCCAATATCTACAGGCTTATGGGTTAAGATCAACACTATGTATTTCCGGGTGAGACGAAACAAAGAGAGCCAAAAATATCTCATATCAAAAATATAGTAGGCTTTTTTGCTTGACTTTTTTGCTTGACAGTTTTTTAACTTTGATTCGTGAATATTTCAACAGTATATATCTGTGATTTAAGAGAAATTACCTATCAATTAACAAGATGTTGCTGAAAATAAAGTACATCAGCATTAAATGTTTTTGTGTTTTACAAAACATCTGCTTGTCTTTTTCTTTCTTATGTATTTGTAATTACGTTACTCTTTCTAAAAAAAAAATATATAAATACGCAAGAAAGATAAAGAGATACAGATGTTTTACGAAACATATGCTGCAGACGCACTATAATTTTTAATTTAGATTTGAATTTGAAATTAGATTTTTAAAATTCCAATATTCTATTTAAATTACGTAGATAGAAGAATTCTGTAAGAAATAACTATTTTTAAAATTTTTCTGTTCTTTTAGGCATTGATAAACCGATATGAAGCTGCAATAGATATTCATCAAAATAATTACGTGCTATACGTAAACTTAAACCTACATTTACATTATAAAAACATAAACATTTTTGTATATTGATTAAATTTGTAAAGTGCTCAATATCAGTAGGTTAAAAAAGGTTAACACATTACCTTGAAACCATAAGTTCACTTGTACTTTTTATTTACTCTGATAACTAATGATTTGTTTTGACTAATAATTGGATTATTTTGTATTATTTATACTTACAGCAATCTACTGGATGGAATGACAGCAAGGCGAAACACATACAAAATATTAATTCATACATTTCCACTTTTATCACTGTCTACAAAGGTCACAAAAAATATAAATATCTCAAAAACTTAATCTCTAATATTAACGGAAACTTGCTCAACTTGTCAAATTGTGTCGACAATTTATGAACTGATAATAAACACAGCTTAAAAATATATATTTGCTAATCACTTTGGGGTATCCGTACAAGCATCCAGTAAGCGTCGGGTCGAACGTTTATCTTCAACGAGTGAACTCGTGTTTTATAAATACGTTTATTTTCCTTAATATTTTTTTCTTATATTAACTTTTCAAATTGATGTGAATGGGTGCAAACGGAGTGATGGACGATACGTATTTTATTGTTGGCGACCACATTGTTAAGAAGGCGGTCATTACCATACTAGTTCCTTTGGAAAACACGGTTTAGCCATCTCCACGCGTCGTCGCACTTGTGCCATTTAGTATGAAAATAACCAGTTATTTAGTTGTGTTTCGTGATGTTTACTTGTTATACGTGAATGAGCCACGAGTATCCCGCATAAATATACAACCATCTCATTATAATGCGCTCTAGAGTACGCTAAAGTCTTGATTAGGGAGCAGTAGGTTAACAAATTGAAATCTACTAAACACCGAAATATATTATGTCTAGTGCATAATCAAAAACCGGCAGACCAAATACTGGATTTACAAGTTATATGTACTATGTATATATGTACTAGGATAGCAACTTCAACTAGCTATTCGCCAATACATTTAGAGCGCTTTCATGGTGCTGTTAAAAACAAAACTTTTGAGATGACATTGCCAGTCTCATTCATCTATAAACTGTTAAATATATAAATATATGTATATAATCGAGAGATAAATTTAAATATGTCGAAATTGCTAAAGTATACTCTCCATAAAAACAGTTCAATACTTAGGTTGAGATTTATAGACGATATTTCGACTTTGCTTAGCAAAGCTCTTAAAAAAATAAATTCGTTTTACAAAAAACTGAATATATAATAGGAACTTGAATATAGCCATAGTATTTGCAAAGCCAAGTCCATGTTGACAAAATCGGCGACTAACCAAATCCTTTGACATTTATTGAGTAATATAAATTGTAATTATTTAGTAAAGTCTAAGCAAATTTAAATTTGCCACTATAAATTTCAGCCTTAGTGTCAGTTATTTTATTTCAATTGAGAATTTTGCTTATTAGACTGTCATCAGGATAAGTTAATTCAAAAACCATGGTATTGACTAAATGAGGAAAACTAAATGCACGAAAATTTAACTGTTTTCACACCAATGACACTTGAAATCTGTGAAACTGACAGATTGCCATCAAATTCCTATCAATTGAGGTGTGTTAAAAGTTAAGCTATGGGCAACTTTATTATATTTTATTTTATAAAATTGGGTGCCCAACATGGGTGACATAGAGTAAAAAAAACAAAAGATCATGATACCAAAATAGAACTTAAATGCCCCCACAATTAAAGCTGACGAATTTTGATGACGTAATAAATCTCCATAAACGTTATGAATGAAATATAACACATATTTTACCTCTGGCAGAAATGTCTGACACCCTGAACACCCCGAATTTGTATAAATTGTAGTCTCGTTAATTTGGCGGTGATATATTCAGTTTGTATATAAAAACGCCCATATATCGGAGACCACCCAAAGATCTCTGATTAAACTGTCTATTAATTTTAATTTACCCTTGTTCAAGTATGTAAATATAACAAATTTAACACAAACAGAAATCATAATAACTTGAACAAAATTTTAAATTGTTCATTTATAATAATCAGTTAACATTAAATTTCCCATAAATAAAATTAGTGTAAAATCAGCAAAATATTAAAAATACTCATTTATTGTCCCGTTGAAATAAAAAAAAAACATTTACCTGCAATCAAAATGTAATAACCTAAACGTAATTTTGTAGGTATGTAGACATACGAGTAAGTAAACATTTAATTACTGGCCCATTAGGAAAACCTGTGATTCTGATGATGTAATAACTAGCTCGTCTAATTATATATTATTGATATTAATAACTTACATAAACAACCGTTTTACCCGTTAACCAAATAACAATAGCTTATATGTCGTTGCAAAAAGAAATAATTACACAAGATATAGGAAGCCTGAAAGGCTCTGAGGATTATAAAAATTATATAAAGTTTGACTAACATATTTTGTGGGATACGTCATAAAATTTTCCACGCCGACGTAGCTTTGAGCTTTTTTCTGCGTTTCTTCTCAAGGTAGTCGCTTCTGGAATACTAGTAGATCAGCTGAGGTTCTTTACCTGGTTGGCTGTCCATGTCGAAGTCTGTACCCATAAGAGTGACCTTGCGTTGCCACCGAACCCATAAATTCGCTGGCTGAGGACACTAAACGCTTGCCCCACTTGCCTGGTGAAATTAACGGCTTCGCTGATCGAATGTTTTGTGTAGCCCCTGTCTAAGTTCAAATTTTCTAAACAAATTCTATGATACGAATTACGAACTAAGATTATTAATGTCTTAGGATACGAAATAGTAAAGAATACTATAATCCAACTAAACTAAAGCTAAATAAAGTTCTTTGTTCTCATCCTCCATCAATAAATAACAAATCATAATATAACGTTTCTTCTAAAAACGTGGACATTTTGCAATAGGCACTCCATCTTAAGTGGAAATGGGCAGGCCACGTTTCTAGATGCACAGTTAAGAGATGATTAACAGAAACGACAAAATGGTCTGGCCTAGAAAACAAAAGAAATAGAGGCAGACTGAAAAAGAAACGGTACGAAGATATCCTTTCGGTGGCGGGTAAAAAGTGGACAGAGTTGGCCCAAGATAGGGCTAACTGGAGGAGGCCTTCACCGAAAAGGGATCCATAATCGATAATGACGATACAAATCTTAACTAACACAACTAACAACAAGAATTAAGAAAAACAAAACTAATAATACTTATAGAATTGAATTGTAAAAACATGTAATGTGGAAATATAAAGGCTTGTTTATTATTATTATTATATAACGTTTCTTGGGCATTATGTTCGTGAAGGTAATCTTAGTCCTATAAAATATTATACTATCTTTGATAGAGTAATTTGTTATTGTACACAAACTAAAAGAAAAATAGTTACTTAAAACTTTTAAGAAATAAAATACTAGTTATAGTTCAATACCGTAAATTAATCTTATGTCATCATTATTGTAATTTAACTATCTTGTTTACGTACGTATGAGTAACCTTTAATATACATTAACATAATATGAAATGACATATTATTATTATCTAGACGAACAACAACAGAATATACATCCTGAATGACGGTATGGTCGACATATGTCGGTCAAGCCACAATCCTGAAGAATCTTTTAGGCATGTGTTTTTTGGGTCTTCGTTTCTTGCTAACACCTGCACCGGCATAATCAAGTAGTCAAGATCATACATCAACAACTTGTTCTTTCTGTCTTGTGGACAATGTGGTACCATACTACCAGTATGCACCTAAGTCAGTTCTCGGAAATAGTCGTACAAAGGTGTACTGGAATCGATCTACGATCCCAGATAGGTCAATTTTTGAAAATAAACCAAACATTGTGACAATAAATCTGTCGGCACCAACACACGTTTATAACATCATACCACATGATGAGAATTTCATGAAAGCAGAATACGAAATATCTTTAAAATATTTAGATCTAAAATGACATGAGATTATCAGCATGCGGTATGTAGATTCAACGATTATTGACCCAATAGTCGTGGCGACTAATGGGCTGATCGCGAAGATCCTCGATAACCACCTCTCGCTTGGTGGTTGGATCAAGGGCCGGATACAGAAGGCAGTACTCGATACGGTACGCATTGCGTTAGGAGGTTCCTCACTATGAGCTTCTAAGTACCGGTGTGTCACCGGTAGCTCGTAGGTCTACATATTTTTAAATGTATATATTTTCTTTTATATTTATTTATTTTAAAATGTAAAAATATTATTATAATTTGTATATTGATCATAATTATAATAACAATTTTCTGATATAATTTAAAAATAGATTGATATTAAAGCCCCTTTGATATAGATTTCGAAGAATAATGACATTGATCAAAATTGTTAATAAGTCCTTGGTATTGGTAATAGACAGACGTATGATTTTCTAAGAATTAATGTTTATATAATTTTCATAAACAAATCAGTATTTTTTAAATTATTTAACGCGTTCGCTGCAGGATATTTTGCAAAATATTATCATCTAATGCGTTACGAGGTTATATTAACCCCACAACAGCATTATTCTTCGTCCCGCGTCGTATATAAATGTTGATAGGGTCAATAAGATCTCATGCTGGAGCATAATTTGTTATTATCTTGTTAGTTTTATTGTGACACTTAAGAAGATTGCTTCAATCCAATATTTTGATTTCCAAAATTGACGGTAAACATTTCCATAAAATAACTATACAAATGATACTTCCGAATCAAGTAAATAAAAATAAGAAAAAATATTCGGACAACTAATGTGTGACTCATCTCGATATAACATCATTTAAAAGTACCCATTTTAGAAATATCTACGTATCAACAGCGATTACTCAGTGGAAGATACCACTTCAAACCATAATTATACATAAAACTCGAACTACAAAAAGTAAAATCGTAAGATCAATACAATTAATACGTAAAAAAAGAAACTTGCTGACGATACCTACCATCTACATATAAATCACATTGTTTTACAAAAAGGATAGGACTTGTAATTTGTACCTATCTACGTCTTATCTCAGTGTATTCTACGAAAAAAAAACGTACATGGATACATTACCATTTTTTTTATGAAGTAGGAACAAACGCTTGACTACAATAAAACCTAGTGGAAGATAAACATGAGATCTATGTTGGAAATACTCTACCCAAGGTATATTTCACCACTAATTTGCTGTTCGCATTATATATGATAAAGTAAATATATAAGTGCGGATATAAAGAATATCCATTACATACGGGTGGTATCCCACACGGGGTATGGAGGGTATCTTGTAAAGTGGAGACGGTGGAATTAGTAAATAGAGCTCTTAACCACAACCGATACAGTGTTTTCTAAACGACAGCGGAGCATGTAACTTTACGTCGACGTTCGATACTTGGCATTTTGGCCTCCATTAAAGTGTCATCGCTAATAAGTCTACGATTAGCTGATGCCAGAACATCTGGTTGATATTTAGCTGTCCTACCTCAAAAATAACAATAGTACTGCACAGTGCACAGCCCATCGTACCTGATGGAGATCAAGTAGTTGCGATAGTATGAAAATACCGTCTGACCTTAAAAAGAATTCCTAATTTGACTTTTGTGTCTATGCTATCGCGAAGTCATTTGTACCTGTCTACCTACGCATATAGTGAAACTGTCACTATTATCAAGGTGGTTTACCATATGACCTTAAATTTGAGTTCCAATAACCTTGTCTCATATTGGCGTATTTATTGGGGTCGATATCATCTCCACGTCGCACTGTATTTACATGTCAATATACCTATATATATACACGGTTAGTCGGAAAGGGTATATAAAGCGAAAAACTTTGGAAGGGGGCCATTAAAACAAACATCTTGTGTACTATAAATTTTCGCAAAAATGAATAACTAATGAGATACAGGTACCTATAGATTTACATACTAAAAGTATAAAGAGGCAGCCCTAGAAATCATATGTTTCTTCGTGTGTCAATGACCCACCATCCTTGACTTATAAAATCTTACGGATCTTTCTATTGGTTGGTGAAGTTCTAGGTAATAATATTAGGGATGTCGAAAATGAAAAAAATATCGTTATATCGATGTTTATTAAAATATCAATATCAGAGTCGATATATCAAAGGAAAAATATCGATTAAATCTCAATAAACACGAAAGTATTTTACTAGTATTCCTTTTTATTAGATAAAATTTACAAAAATATCAAGAACTTAAAGGCTATCTTCTTACTTTAAGACCTATTTAAGATATCAAACAAAAATAAATAATAAATAAGTAAATGGCGTCAAATAATACACATACACTTTGACATTTCTTTCGATAGGCTAAAACAATCAAGGATTACGATCGTAGCATTTTGTTGGATTGCAAGCTGTGGTTGTCACGATTTGTGCTTTGAATTGTTAATTTTATTGTTGTTTATTTTTTTTTTTAAATATTAAAAAGACATCTTTAAGTATTGATTGTGACAGTGATTTGGAAAACTTAATGATATTATTTGACCGACAAAGACGCTCTGTAAATCATTTTAAGAGGGTGAATTATATGCAGAGCCTTGATAATGGAGAGTTTACTTTTAGGTTAGGTTAGGTAGGACATAGCAGTCAAGTTTCTAAATTTTTCTCACGTTGATATATCTTTTTTCAAAAATATCATATTTCCATAACTTTTTTTTCCATTCTTGTGTACACTTACACACAAGAAATAAACAATATGATGTTCATCTCAAAAATAGAATTAAAAGAGCCAAGAAGATTTGTAAAGATAACAGCCTCTTGGTAACTTGTATAATATAAATATTTTAGTTACATTCTTCCTATTCTTATAATACATGAAAGTTTGGTTAATTATCAAAATTCTTGTGAATTATAAAAATTTCTTATTAAGGAAAGAAAGGTGCTATAAATGGATACGAGTCTTAATTTGAAGAGATGTAACAATATCTTAAAAACGTGTCATAAATGCAAGTGAAGTTGCGGGAAACAGCTATTATTATAATTAGGTAGTCAGTCTTCCAACTCGATTTAAATTAGTAAATCTAAAAAATTTTTTAATTATTTTCTTTTCTCGAAACATTTGGCTAAACCAAAAACCCAAAAATATTATTTTTCTAATATTACGACAATAGCTTTGACATGCTGCAATATTGAGTCGAGTTTTTTATTATTTATAAGTTAAAAACAATAATTATATGGACCCCTTTATAAAATAAAGATTTAAAATTATTCACGATATTGTTTATATTATTTTTACTAGAAGAGTTTTAGCAATGATTATGTAAATAATAATGTTTTTTGCGTAAAACAAAACTTTATAGAGGGAAAAGATGGCTACGGCTATCTTGCCAAAAACGAGATCAACTATGGAAAGGTTTTTTATTGGGACGCGGATAGGTTACCGGCCGATGGGAGATTGGATTTGAAAGATTGATATCCAGATTGGTATAAAGATTGGTTATTAATTTCGGCCGTAAGACTGTTGAGTATTATGTTTTGTTCAGGGACTTAAATACCGGTATAAAAGCGGTAACGTTATAAGCCAAGAAGGGCGATAACGTTATTTTTTAGAGTAACGTTACTCAGTATTTGTTATTTTTTATGTTACTTTTCGTTAACGTTATCTTTTTCGTTCTGTTATTTTCTTTAGCGTTCCGATATCTCGATAACGTTATAACAAAAAGTAACGTTATTTATTTTCGTTATTGTTTGTCTCATTCGCTCAGTTCAATTCTCTTTTCTTTTTGTATGTATCGTACGCGACATTTTTTGGTTGCTATGCGATGCACATTAAGTGAGTCGATTTACTTAAATCTTATCAAGACCAATTAAAGGTATGATTATGTATTTATTAAATCTTTATTATACTATATATATATATATAGTATAATAAAGATTATATATATATAATATAACATTATATATATATATATATGTATTAATATATATATTAATATTATATATATAATATTATTGAGTATATTATATACATAATATTAAAATGTTATCTTATATTTTAATTATAAAAAATATATATATAAATAAATAAAAAATATATATATATATATATATAAAAGGGGGAATTTACTAGACCATGCATGTACTGTTCCTCCAGTTATTCATATACCTAGATACCGTGGTTCCATTCGTGGTATACGTGAGCCGGCATAACGATGACGATTGTCAATGAATTCTCGTTCCTTGGCGGTCGTTACCGTTCTTGGACTGTCTATGTAGAAGATACGGCTTAATCACATTGTCGAGCCATTTGCCATTGTGTCAAACTGAGAACATGCTGTACTATTATTTTTTAATACAGATTGGAGCCAATACATAAACGTGATGTAAATAAAGTGGTAGACTGATTGCAACTTGAGCTCTTTTATGTAAACGAGAGGAAGGCAAGATGGAATTAATTCATTAGCTCAATTGTGAGATATATCAAAATTTAAAATTGGAATTACATAAATTGATTAAAATTGCGTAATTATCTATTGCATTCTGTGTTAAAAAGAGTACATGGACTTAAAAACATCGTATCTCTTCTAGTCAAGTGTTTTTACATGCATTTTATGTGCAGGAAAAACAGTAATTAATAAGTATATATAGTAATAATAAGTATTTAAAGATAGAATTAATTATCACTTCTATTGTGTTTAAAGAATGTAGCGAGTAAATTCTCGTGACTTCATGGATTCAAAAACTTTTAATAGCCCTTTGATGTTTGAAATAAGTTCTAAAATCTGCAAATCTATGGGAGACAAAAAAATTGTATATGCACAACAAAAAACTTCTAAGAATGAATGTTGCGCATCTCACAACAGCAAGACAAAAGAAATGATCAATTTGCACAGTTGTTACTAGAAGAACTGAACCATGTCAATCCCTGTATAAGAACAAGATACTACGTAAATGTTTTTAACTTTATGAAAATTGTGAAAAATCATCACAATCATAAAAATGAGGCGACGGACAAAGAAAAAGTATAAAATAATTTAGTTGCTAATTATTCTTAAAATGTTAACTAAGAAATTAAATGCATCTTAGTCGCATTGGTAATGCATCTTCTTCATATTTTATGTGTTAATGTAGATGATGTTAGTATTCCTATAAATAAACAAATCTTTATCCAAGAAATTTTGGAGATTTGTTTACGCAATCTAAAAAATAAACTTTTTGAAGTGAAACTTCTATAGAATAGTTGTAGTTTAAAACCGGATGCAACGGGAAAAGGACAGGTAAGAGATACAAATACAAAAATTAGTGAGCCAGAGCGAGAGAGTAAATGTCGGTGTGTATTTGCGTATAACAGCTTTTTAGTAAGAAGTCAGCGTGGTGTTTTATTATTTAACAGTGTTTGTACTTTTATATCTTGTGCTAAATAATACATTTTATAAGATGCCGAAAACTAATGCCGAAATATGTTGTGAATATCAACGCAAAAGAATGAAATTAAAAATAAAAAAAAAAAAACAGGAAAAAGTTTAACAGAACGTAGTCGTGAGTTTCGCGCGCGTAAAAGACAATTATTGAACAATCAAGATAGATGTTCAAATATAAGTATTAATAAACACCAATAAATTATGTAACATATCTATACTAATATTATAAAGCTGAAGAGTTTGTTTGTTTGTTTGTTTGTTTGAACGCGCTAATCTCTGGAACTACTGGTTCGAATTGAAAAATACTTTTTGTTTTGAATAGACTATTTATCAAGGAAGGCTATAGGCTATATAACATCACGATGCAACTA
The DNA here is from genome assembly GCA_036320925.1 of Automeris io. Classification (NCBI taxonomy): domain Eukaryota; kingdom Metazoa; phylum Arthropoda; class Insecta; order Lepidoptera; family Saturniidae; genus Automeris; species Automeris io. Next base: position 6,112,195 of record JAUDJH010000018.1, read on the forward strand.
TTAGGAGCGAAAAAATAATGGAAAATGTGAAAAAAAACGGGGAAAATTATTCATCCTTGAGTGCTTCCATTGCGTGCGCTGCGAAAACGGTTCAAGATACCAAAAATATATGTATGACAGAGTTATTCCTCTTAAAATGATCTAAAAAAATGTCCGCGACAGTATATGTCTATCTTTTAAGATTAACTCACTAGAACCGTTTTTATGGTAATCAAATTTGGTCGAAGTTAATGCATTATTTGTTAAGAGTTGTATCAACGTAATAATACTAATCTTTATCCAAATAAATGTGTTGTTGATTAAGAGTATTTAATTGTGAACAAAATTGTCTTTGACATCACTTAATTTCAATGAACATCTTAGACGATATTACAAAGCCTTATATAGCAAAACAACGTTTGCCGGATCAGCTAGTGTTAAATAAAATATAAAATATCTTTTAAAATTACTCAAAATACTTTCATTTTTAAACAAATAAAGTGTAACTATCCTACCCTTGTTATATATTTTCATCTTATTCTTTTGTCGATTTACTGAAGTTTCACTTCTATCGTGTGTGATTGGCACACACCCCTTTTTTAATCTATTATTTAATCTTATTAGGGCTTTAATCACGTATGTGATTAGCCAGCCCCGTTAGTCAAAGTTAGAGTTGGCACATGTGTCCTTATATAACCTAAAATTTGATTATATATTGAAATACAGAATAGTACCTACTAAACATTTGTCAAATATACTATTTTTCCGCTCGACTTTTCTTGAAGAGCATTAACAATAATTGATGTAAATAATAAATCCACCACAAAAAGAAATAACTAATAAAAAAGTTAAATACAGACACTTTCAATATAAAACATATATATATATATATATATATATACTATTTAGATACTATGTATATTTTCTACAAAGTGCAGATAACATGATAAAGTAATTACTTCGTCCAGGTATTATTCATGATAGTTTTTTGGAATTGATGAAATAATAAACAAAATACCACAGCTTTCATATATACTTATAACTTACAAGTATGTGTGGAAATCTACTTATACATATATATATAACAAAGTCGGGTTTGTGTGAACACTTATAAATGGAGAAATGGACTGATTTTCATGGTATTTGAATTGTTGTATTGGTCTCTGTCTCGAGTAGAAGAATAACTACTAAAAAGATTAGAAAATAGACGAAAAATAATACCATTGCGAAAAATATTTTCCCATAGGAAATGTTAATGAGTTTCGTAGCTGTCAAACATTTAATATACATCCCGTCGATACGGTAAGCTCTCGCCTCAAATTAAAGAACGTATTTAAATGAAAGTTTCGAATCGACAAGATATATGCACAAATTCGGATATTGACATGTTTTGAATTTTAACAGTGTAGAATGATGTCAGTACTGAAAAAGGATTTGCTTTAAATTTTTATGAGTGCGTTCAAGAACTTATTTTATGTAAACTAAGGAAAATATATGAAAATAATTATTTTGTATTCATTCGCTCTATAATCGGCCTCATCGTCACTTTCCATCGGGTGAGATTGGAGTCGAGCGCAAGCTTATCTGTAATAAAAAGAATCGATGGCATTTATATCGTTTACACAAAACTTTCAATTTGAAGTAATTATTATCCTAAGTTATTATCATAGAAACAGTATTTTTTCCACACAAACGAAGTCCCGGGTACAGCTAGTATATTATAAATTAGTTTAAAAGGTAGACAATATTCGGTATTTACTGGGTGAGCGCGCTCTATCTTCCACCTCATCATCACTTTCCATCAAGTGACTTTGAGGCCAAGCGGTATCTGTAATAAATACTAAAAAATAAAATTTAAAAATATTAAAATTCCACCATTAATTAATAGACCACCATTAAAATTTTTCGTTGACTAAATATTTAGCACGCTTCTTTGTTTCATCTATATCAACATATCTGTACACTTTTCTAACTTTTTTCCTCCCCGTATTGTAAAACAAGCCAAAAGTCGAAAATACGTCACGTCAGCAATGCATGAGTCCTAAACATCGACACGTATTGAAAGTATTGAAACAGAAGCCGCCGCAACGTCGCTATATTTCTATCAATTATAGCGCCGAATTTGGTGACGCGTGTTTAAAAAGTATAAGAGTGGCAACGTCGCATTTATAACGTTATAATAACGTTAATTTTTTTGTTATAAATTTCGTTCTGTTACCTGAGTAACGTTACTGATACCATTATGACGTCATTTTGTTATTGCGGTAACGATACAAAAATAACGTTATGTATCATTACTATAACGTTATTTTTAGTAACGTTACAAGTCCCTGGTTTTGTTACGTTGTGTGCATTGACATCTGAATTTGATGCATGTATATTATTTGCCGCCATTTTGCGAGTATTGTCATTGTCAGTGTCAGTACCTTATTATCACGTGAATTGTTTACTTTTTTTATTTTCTTTAACGTCAGAATTAAGGTCACTGTGTGTGGCTTGTCGCTGTGGTTGTCAAAGTTATGGAATAAATGACATAATTTATTTTGAGTATGTAAAAATAAATTACAACTTTCAGGAAAATTACTATATTCCTTTTTAAGTATATACGATACCTATACCAATAGCCTTGGCTTGATATACCCATTCCGGCTAACCGTGTATATATATATCCGTTCTTACATACAAAATAAAATTAATCTTATAGCTTATCAAACCATAGAGGTCAAATAACTGCTGCTACTGAGATATTCGAAATAAAACATGGTTTTAACATTTTATATATATATATAAAATTAAAGTTGTTTGTAAATATTTTGACGAGCAAATAAAACGTTACAATATTAGTTACTTTTAAGTTAAAATTTATTCCTATAAGTACACATTGCTGTACTTAAATGATACAAATAGACTGCAACCATAGTACGGCAGTAAAGTATAACACCTTATAGGAAATAGTATGGCAACAACACAATTAGACAATGCCGTACATAATTATTTATTCTTCTTCGAGACGTAGAACACACCTTATCCATATCTACAGTGACTAGCATGACTAAGCTTGTTTGAAACCGCCTAAGTAGTATAAGTTTTACATATTCAAGAACGCGATGCATTCTAATTTGAAGCCCAAATATCACAAATTAGCCCTTCGATCATATATTGAATTAAATACAAGCCTTCCATTCATCTATATCTATATGAAATACAAGATATTGAATGTAACACAGGAACAACTGCGCTCTTCTCTCCTTATTGCTTCCGGTGTCTTGGACCAGCATCAGCAATCACTCCACGCAATTCCTACCTCCTGTAATAAATCCGATACAAGTTGGTGGTGATGAGATTTGAATTATAGCGTGATTAATTACAATGATTAGCGTACCTATTATACGACAAGCTCGCAACGTTTGTATGAAGTCTATATTATCCATTATACACCTTCAGCAGTTATGATATTAGAAAATCAAGTAGCGAACTATATATACTATTAGGATTTTGTTACTTTATTGACTACAGATGTGTCATACATATAATTGAGTAGAGGGAATTTACCAAACAAATCCGAAGTTATGAGTACATGCCAGGTATTGCCAGCGAATATTCAGATCGGAAATGAAAGGCAGTATTAATATCTCCTCTACAACGTGTGTGAATAATCACGTTGAAAACCCAAATGTACTGATATACCTGTATGCAATCCGGTTTACAAAAATCTTTACACAAAATATCTTGATGTAGGTACCCCGTGATCGTGAAATAGTCGGTCACGCTCACATTTCTGCAGAAAGACATAGAAATGTAAATTCTATTTGCTAACAGCTCCAATGAAATCTAAGAGCCATGTAGCAATGCGTGAATGTCTAATTTGAATTGTAACAGTCAGAGATGGACAAAATGTAATCAGATTAATGATTAACGATTACAAAATATAGTCGTAATTTTAATTTCGTTGCTCTGTAATCATGATTAAATTAATTTAAAACATTATGGAGTCATAAATGTGTATGCAATTGCGGATTCCGTAGTGTTTAAAATATAGATGAGCAAAATGCAGTTATATTAATGATGAATAACGCAAAATGTAATTGTAATCGTTTTCATTAATCTGATTACATTTTGCCCGTCTATGGTAACAGTCAAGCGACACTGCTCTGGCGCCACGCGTGCCGCTGCAACAACGCATCGTTTGCACCGGCTTTAATTTTCGATAGCTTTGTCGCTGAACCGATGCAATATAGTTATTTGAACTTTAAAATATTAATAAACAAATCTTTAGAGCAATGTAAAAAAGTTAACGCCTTTTTAATTGAATGTTGTGGCTATTCACAATCCGATTAAAAACATCTTTTGCTTGTATAATAAGTATTGTTTCTATATATAATTTAGCACGGTTTAGGCGGGCGAAACAAGCATACCAAATGCCAATTCTATGCTTGTCTCCACACTATATTGCCTACATTAGAATATAAAGTAGCAATTGAAAACAGTAATACTTACGGAAATCACTCAGTGTACAGAAACGAGTACCCGAATGTACTCATGAGTTTAATTAATCATTATTGCATGTAAAGCATGGTTTTTACGTGTTGGAGCGCTTTTCTAATTGTTATTACAATTTACTTTGTCACAGGTAAGATAATTTATTAGTTACGTTTTTATTCGCGTGATTAACTAATGTTTTCATACATTTGGTAATAGAGAGGAAAATAGTAGAAGCATCATCATCATAGTAAAATATATTCTCTCTACTACTAATAAGGATGAATTGATAGATTTTCGCGTTTACTAAAATAATTAGCCTTAACGGAAGTTATAGACAAAATAACAATAACTACCTAAATATATTTTATAACTATACGTAAATTAAAGAATGTGCCTAATGGTTAAATAATAAAATATCGTCTTTGATACGTTGGAAATTTATTTCTTCACTTTATATGTAAACTGGAATGAGAAAATTAAAAATACGTGCTTAGGATATTCACTTTTTTTGGAAAACCGGGGGTAATGGGTAGTACCATCAAGACCGCTGTGAGGGTAGCGACTAGTGATGAAAATGCCCGGGAATTTTCCCAAAGTGCCCAGCACTTCCGCGAACATTTCGTAAATTCCCGGGAATATTCCCCATACAAGTTTTGGGCACTTTGGGAAAATTCCCGGGCATTTTCATCACTAGTAGCGACCCAGGTGTGTCAGACTACCTAAAAACCCCCGCGGTTTCCCTCTTATTGATTCACACGAGCCTGGGAATCCAAATTCATCCAGACGCCTAGGGAGAGAAAAGCCTTGTTGCTCAATTCTACTAAGAGTTTTAGCTCTTCAACTCAATTTCGTAATAATTTTAGACCAGTCATTAAAATGACTGGTAATAATTTTAGTTGATAGTTGGGAATAATTTTAGGCCAGTCATTTTACTGACTGGCCTAAAATTATTACGAACTTGATTACAAAATATGTTGCAACTTGTTAAAAATAATAACATTTCCAACTAATGTGTGCATTCATAACAGTTTGTTCTATTTTGAGGTTCGCTAGAAACGTGTTAACTAATTTTGGTCGAGCCGTAGGTTTTCCCACAAGTGGTTTTGTTGCCCGAAAGTAGCCAAAACCGACATCGAAGCTTCGGTCGGATATTAAAAATATGTTGTGTCCAAAATATAAAATACAGTGTAACCTCTTTGTAATGCTCTCGATTTAACGAAAAACTCCCTAAAGCGTCGATATCACTCGGCTTTGGTTGGCTTAGCAAAAAACAAAATTACTGGTGCAGCAAAAGACGTCAGACAAAAATAACAGACTATACTCAATAGCTATCAAATAAGAACTGTTTTTTATGTAATTACTAACATTAGTCTGAAATAAACTTTTTCTTTTTATAATACAGATTTTTCTTCTCTCCATTTAACAACTCTCCATAACGTCAAAATATGCACAGTCCCTTGAGGATCGTTGTATAGAGTTTGCACTGTATATACATATGACCTATTAGTCATTTAATTGTATTCTCGATAATAGCTCTTAACTTCGCATTTAACCTGTTTAACTAAAATCCCCTATACATTTACTTACCACTGTAATTTTTTTAACAACAACCGCATTGTTAATGTAATAAATTCACTTTTTGCGTATATAAATGCGTATAGGTTTCAAGGAATCATGACCGATCATTCTCAGTCGACTTTCAGGATTCAATTAACCGCCATGGAAATCTACCATTAATATTGAATCTAATATTTAACCCGGAAGAAAATTTAAATGGAAAAACCGCACTGAATGAATGTTCATTATTGCAGTTTTAATTTATATTTACTAGCATTCACAGATTTATAAGAATCATACAGCAATCTAAAACTCTTTATGAAGTAAACTTGTTTATAATTACAAACTTTAAAATATTTAAATGTCAGAAAATGCCAATAGTAGACCCTCTCCGAATTGCCAATCTAGACTCAAGGCTCTTTATTAAAGTAAATATTCGTTTGTTTTCACTGCCTTCTCTGTTTTTCCTGCTCAAAGCTACTACTGTAAACGTCTCTAGTATAAACTGACATATGTATGTATATGTCAATAGCTTTTGCTTCTAACAGCAAAAATAAATTATAATTTAGCTTAGCTAAGACCGGGTTTAATGTTTTAGTAATTTTAATTATAACTAGCTTTGCCCGCGACTTCGTTCGCATGGAAGAAGTACTTTTGTTATGGTAATAATAATTTTAAGTTGATTTTTTTTTGTATAAATTATAGAAATGCCGGTAAGTGCCTCTAAACTCTAACCTATAAACTACTATAAATGATAGAAAAGCCGGTAAGTGCATCGATTTTTCTTAACGATAGGCTTGCGCTTGACCTTCACAAAATAAATTTCTGAATGCACGTATAAATATTTGACAATCAATATAGTGAATTATTTTTCATTACTGATATTATTTAAACTACGCTATTATCCGAATATTGTGGATATATTTTGTAGATTAGAAACCTTTATTTAATTTAAGAGGAGAGTTTACCGTATCGACAGGTGAACATTAAATATTTGACAAAACCCATGAACATTTTGTATAGGAAAATTGTTTTTCTTTTATTTTATTTTTTTGTCAATTTGCAATGTTTTAGGTACTCTCGTATTCGGAACGGAGACAAATACAACAAATTAAAAACCGTGAAAATCAACCCAACCGTTTGAGTTATAATTATTCGAACAAATCCGACTTTGTTTTAAATATATAGATTATTAGGAATAGGGTTATTGATATTTAAGAAAACCGGAAAATTTAAGAACTATGAATGATTTCATAGAAAGTATTTACATTTATATATGATAGACAAAGATATAATAAATACGTCGATATTCGCCAAGCTATGAATTTGTGCCGCGCTAATCGAAGAAAAACGGATTTTTGTACAAAAATAAAATTCCCCTTTGCGTAGTGGATGATGTTATAATTGCTACATCGCTGTATTCGGCGATAATTGAAAGGGTCAGCAAAGATTAGTATCTATATTGCCTTGCCAGGGTAATTATAATAATTGAAATTACAGTGAATTGCAACAAATGCTCATCTGATATATTTGTTAGTGATAAATTGATTTGTTAAGAAGGGCTGCAGAGTAAACTTAATCAGGTTTAAGATACTAAATGCCGGCAACATTACTGCTTTATCGGAATACGGTTCATATATCAATATAAACCATTAGTTTTGACTTTTGCTTGTTGTCAAGCCACATTGGTGCTGTTGCTGCAGTTTCCTTAGACATGTATCGCCTATAACTTTGTATTTTTCCAAAATCTTAAATTATACAAATTATATCGAGGGGTGAAAGGCTATATATTTGTTTTAAGAAAAATTTTTCGTGATATAGTAATATATATTTTTGGAATAGGTAAAATACGCTGATTCCGAAAATATATATACTATATCACCAAAAAATGTCCCTTGAACCATAAAGCCTTTCACCCCCCAATATAAACCCAGCGGATGCGGCAATATATATGTATATTAAATTACTTTGCAACATTCGGTAGTTTTAGTTAAAAGTGCTTATTGACAACCCTAAATTAAAAATAAAATAAATAAATTCTGCAAAAAGGTACTAAATGGGATGAAATTAAGACTCACCCGGCGTGGAAGAAACTGGAAAAATTCGATTGCGGTGACAGCGTCGCTGACCGCATCATCGGCGGAGTTCAAGCAGCTCTCGGTGAATTTCCTTGGATAACTCGCTTGGGATTTACCGGTTCGTTTTAATTCATTCTTTCTTGCATAGCTTCTTTATAATTTTGTGTATTCTGATCCCTGTTATCACTGTCTGTCGGCTGATCCGGTATGACGAAGATCAGGACGAAATTATGAAATTTGGATTTTTGTTTTGTTATTAAAGCACCAAGAAAAGACAGATTTATTTGCAAAATACAAATTTAATCGTACCATAAACCTTCTAGGATTAATTAAAAATGATTACGACATCTCAATTGAAGGTTTAGTTTATTTATCGAGATAAATTTGTAGGTCCCAGGCAATCGCTTCCTCCTGCGTAAATCGGGACACGTAGCATATTCTCATGCCTACTCTTAATTGAAATCTTGTATTTTGCATTTTCCACTTTATAGTTATGAATTGTTTTCAAAATATGTAGATACAATATAATAAAGACACTATTTACATTAAATACTTATTTATTATCTTAAAGAGGATGGCGAAGTGGAATGGATGTGTGGTGGAGCCATCATTACCAATTTCCACATCATCACAGCTGCTCACTGCGTTCAATCAAATTATGAATTTGTTTTGTAAGTTTAATATTGGCACCTTATATTTTTAGCTTTTTTTTGGTAACCCAGGGGAAATTCTCTAGGATCGTCAGGGGGCGGTGAGGGCCGCCCCCCGGTATGCCGTCTCCTACCGACTAAATGAACCAGACCCTGGGGTGCTCCTTAAGTCATGTGTGCACCAACCTCCGGGTGCACCAAGGACTTCTAAGAGGGCTGGTGCGCATCTAATATTTTTAGCGGCAATTCGATTAACAAGTAGTTAATGAGGAACTGGGGACCAATATACAATCTATTACGCCTCATCGTCATATTATCATCCTAAGGTCTTGATTAAAGAACCTAGACATTTACATTGTATCGGCGTTAACACTTGAAAAAAGTCCAATAATGTTTGAGATTTACATATTGAAATATAACGGGATCTACGTTATGTTAATCTCCGTTATCTACATGTTTTACTTTTTTATTTTTTATTAATTATCTTGATAAGATGACCGGGGCTTTTTACGAAAACCAGCGCCGCAGACTTCCTCAATGGCATTAAGCTGACGAAGGATTATTGACAATTTTTATATGTTTTTGTATTTTCTGTATATTATTTATGTTTCTGTATTTCTTTTTTAATTTTGAGGTGAAATAGTTGTATTTCATTTTTCAACAGTATCACAGATACAATTATATTGTCACTAAACCCATATCCTCAGTTAAAAATCCGTCTTCGGATTAATCGTCTTATGTTGGACTTGTTAGTTCTTGACTTCGTGTCATTATAATGCTTAACAGCTCAATATTTACAAATATTATCAATTATTTTAAAAAAGGCCTGCAATTGCTACATATGCGTATTGGCAAAGTTGATAATAAACACCGTATCTCTCGTGTCACCTGCCTTAGATTCGATTTCATATAGAGTTGACTTCTTTTTTCAAATAAGTTATCTTTGATCTACATGTTTTATGCATAGAATAAAGTTTCTTGATTAAATTGGTACTCAAAGCCCTGTGAACCTTAGTATATTTTGTATTTTTGAAATATTTTATGAGTTTCTCGTCGGGTCATCGGAAGACTTTGGACTCGCAGGCTCAGCTTGGAGCGAAGAGTAGTTCGTTCAGCCCAAATGTATAGCAAAATATTTAGTGCAGTTTAGTCCAAAGGACCAAAACCTTAACTCCTCACACTGACCTCCTAAACCCTTCAAGCACCAGGATAGACTATAATAAATTTCCACTGTGTTAAAAATTAATTTCAGATAGTAAAATATATTAATCAAAATTATACACAGGACAACAATTCGAGTTGGTGAGCATAACATCAAGACCAACCCAGACTGTCAGCTGAATGTCTGCGCACCTCTCTTCCAAGAAAGCAAAGTGAAACGAATCATAAGCCACAAAGACTTCAACAAACCGGCTTTTCATAATGACATTGCTATAATTGAATTGGAAACTCCCGTTAAATTTAACGGTAACTTTTCAAATGTTTATTTAGGATAATTATAGCCATTGTCAAAATGTAATTACGTTACTAGAACGCAATTTATAATGAAGCTGTCAATTCGGTTTCATTAGAATTATTCTTATACGTTTATTACATTATTATACAGAAATAAGTTCTTTTAAGTAGGACAAACTAGGCAGTAAAAGTCAACAATGAATAGGCAATGCACCTATATGAAATATTTTTCAAAATCTGTTGTAACGAATTTCAATAAAAAACATTTTTATTCTGACACGGCATAGTGGCCACCACACCTGATGGTAAGTATGGTATAGTCCAAAAACGACAACGACTACCAACAGCAATAAAAACCATCGATAGTCGTAGCTATCATGACGGCCTGCACAAATATTTCTTCACGCTTCGCTTAAAAGACCCAATATCATAGGAAGATGGGAACTCGCACGCCGGAGTAAGAGTTGGAGAACTTCTTAGTCCTAGCCGGGGTGTGAGTTGCCAAAAAGCTGTGACTCCGTAGACCCGCGCGCGTGGTTCTGCTATGAAAGGGAGAGGGTGGAACAAGGTTAAATAGTTCTTCAGGACACTCACCATGATACAGACAGTAGAAAACGCTCATAAGGCAACATTTCTTCACAACTGGAGCGGTTCAAGATGCTCAAAAGCGTCTGGATTGTTCACAATGCGGACAATCCTTCGCTGAGACCTATCCAGGACGTCGATATTGTACCTAATTAAACAAGACAAAATGTCAAACTGACTATAAAGTTATGTAATTCTATGTCATAAAGACCAGATAAACTTATGAAGAGTTCTATTATTACTTGATAAACTACCTTAGGAAACATACTTATTAATCAGAAATATCGTAAAGAGCTCTAATCGCTTAATGTGGGATATCTACTCATCACATCATTAGGAATGAACACAAGTCCTAATTTTTCCCGTCATTAAATTTGTTATTTGCAATTTGGAAGTTATACAACCATTATTCATGGCAGGTTAACATGAATAATTTAATAAATCATTCGAAGAGGAAGGATGAAAGTAAATAAAGTCGAGAAACATCTAGTTTTGTGTTTAACAAATTTCCCGTGATAATTTTCCTATTGGTATCTGTAAATCATTAAACATAAAAATAATATTCACGATATAACCTTTCCCATGCCTTTCAAGATTACGTGTCATCAATATGTTTACCGAGAGACACAGAGCAACTTGCAGATTTGAAACTCGAGGAGCGTTTGACTGTGGCTGGATGGGGAACGATGAATATGAGTACCGAAGCAAGGGCTGATGTGTTACAAAAAGTTACTGTAAGTGCAGCGGTATTCACAACAACAGATATTATACTATTGATGATTTAAATAAAAATATCTAACACATTTAATTCTGTGTTCCCATACTCTTATGTTTTACAAAGTTATATTGTTAGAAAGTACAAATGTCTATATACATCTAGATACAGTATGTATATGTATATATCTTTATGGAATTCTGAGAGTTATTTAAGAAAAAATATTATGTACAGTGTAATGACACAGAATAGATTCTTCTTTTCCGCATTCTTTGATTCCGTCAGCGCAAATTCATCATAATAACACTAGACATCGTGTCGGATACCATCTGCATGTGGTGGATGAAGCTTATATCCGCATGAAATGTTCGCTTCTACATTCATCATGCGAACAGCTATGGAATGGAATATGTTTTCAGCGACCATATTTCGGCGATCTTATGACCTGGGAGACTTAAAGAGAAGAGTAAGTAGGCATTTGTTGGGCGGACGCAGTTTATCATCGGACTCATCTTCACCTTCCACCAGGTCTGATTGAGATCAATCGTCCGCCTATAAATCATAAAAAAAAGAGTTGGTTGTTTAAAATTTTTTTAGCCAAAGTGATTCATTACTACGTTCAGCGTTCCTGCATCTACATATGTAGTCATATAAAATAATTAAGAAATATTTCTTAATTCCATTGTCAGAGTGTACTTATTAATAAGCTAAGAAGCTTTTACTATTTGGTGTACGTCGTAAGAAACACTAATTATATTTTTAGTTTATTTATTTTCTAACTTCACAGCACATTACACAGTCAATTGTATAGAAAATAGAAAATAAAATAAAAAACTACAGAGCCAGTAACGAAGTTACGCTTACACATTAAGTTTTGTTAGCATGTTTTGGGTTCTCCCGTATAGTGAGTGTTGTGTGAGTGAGTAGTTAAATTAGTGTAGTTGAGGTAATTAATAATTGAAGCTAATATAAAAAAGGTACTAAATAATCACTTTTATAAACCTTCCATTTGAATTTACAGATCCCTGTTTTAAAACCAGAAATGTGTAATTCATTTGGACATGGATTTAAAATAACCAAGTCAGAGATATGCGCTGGGGCTGAATACAATAAAGATGCTTGTGGGGGTGATTCTGGTGGACCATTAATGAAAGTGAGGTTTTATAATAATTTATTAGAAATTACAAACACTTCACTATTTTTCAGTTATAACAAAATTGTTCGGAAGACTGGATGAAAAAAGTTAAGCCTGGCTTAATGGGGTGTAAGAAGAGGTTTATATCTAGTATTAGAATAAAATAACAATTATCAATAATCGAGCAGGCCATGTAAAATAATAAAATACAAAACCATATTAGATAAAATTAGGGAAGTGAATATTTTTATGCGGAAGAAAAGTAATTATTCTATATTTAGCACGCAGACGGGAACGATGTGGTCTTAAAAATGTCGTATATTATATCGAGGAGTGAAAGGCTATTTAGTTTAAGCGACATTTTTGACGATATAGTAATATATATATATATATATATATATATATATATACACATATATATATATATATATATATACACATATATATATATATATACATACGGAATCAGCGCTTTTTAGCGATTCCAAATATATATATTACTATATCATTAAAAATGTCGCTTAAACCAAATAGCCTTTCACCCCTTGATATATTTGTAAATATTATTAATTAATCAAATATGAACCATATAAAACTTAAACGAGCTTGATTAATTGTAATAATAAATAATGTATCATCACGCCCGTTCTGGGTAAGCAGTGATAAATAAGTGGCTGTATTAGCTTTTTTGCTTACATGTCAGGCATAGCATGACTAGTAGCGAGGCTCATCGCTGTTATCAAGGTAGTAATAAATTAAAAAAATGTTATTATATCGCAAAGAAATCTAAAAACCCTATCAATATCCTCTTAGACTCTTAGTCAAATGAAACAAAAGAAGAAATATATATTTCCTTTATCCTTATTATTATAATAATTCGCATACTAAACATTTCTCAATAGATATTAGACAACACTACTTCCTTTATGACTCAGCAAATATAACGAGTTGTGTAATATTTTAAAACATTTAAATATTGTTATCCATAAGTACTGCCTCTATTTAATGCAAAATTATTGAGGTAATTTAGTACTTTTGGAAATAATTTTGATGGGTACTTATTTAGTAGTGCTATTCATAATTAGTAAAATTGGTTCGTGTACAAAATACAAATCATCATCTTTTATTAGGAAGTTGAAAGATTGTTCTGAGCATCGCAAAAAATATTTTCTGTTTTATTTTACTTATTTTGTAAATAAAATGTAGGCGTTTGATAATGGACAACACATCACTTAAACCTTTAGAGCAGGGCTTCCCAAACTTAAGTTAACTGTGAAACCCTAGGGAAGTTGCCATAATTTTGCGACGCCCTGCCCTTCTTGCCATACCTATTAGTCGTAGTTCTAGCGTAATAGCAATTTGTCAGAAAAACACGAAATAGCATCTAAATTTTTTATTAGAAAAATAAAGAACAAAATATAAAAACAAAAATGAAAGCATTTAAAAAGGATAAATAGCAAGCACGCCCGTTTTTATTTCTTTTTGTTTGGTATTAACGAGAAGGATGTGCTTGCTTTTCTGAGCATAAGTTTCTCAAAACTTAAGTTTCGAAATTGGCACTTTCGTCTCGGTCTCTAAATTTATTTTCGATCTGTACTTGTTCAGATATAGACGATACAGACAGCCAATCTATTTAGATCGCCTCGCAATGCCCCTGGGATAATATCGCGGCGCCCCAGGGCGTCGCAACGCTCAGTTTGGGAAGACCTGCTTTAGAGTATAATCATTAGGTTTTCATTTATACAGATTCAGGGTGGCTTGCTCTAGCAAATTAAATCTAGTTCAGATTTATATATAATGCTATTTAGCGTTGAACTATACTTATTGTCTTGCACCAAATTCAAGTTGAAACAAAATCCAGTTGTAACAACTCTTAAACTGAAATCATCATTAAGATTGAATGAAACTGCTTCACAGATTAGCACTTTATACAGGCTTAAACTAGGTATAATTTGTTAGTGCAAGCCGACCTAAAATATATTTGTAAATAAGCTTTGTTTTGAATCGATTTTTTTTTTTACAAAATAAACAAATGTATTTGCTTTATATTTTAAAATGTAAAAAATAGTCTACCTGATTTATAATATTGCATAAAAATAATATTATGCCTAATATCGTCTTGAAATTCGAATGCTTGAAATTATTTATAAATATGATTTTATGCTTTAGGTGTTCGATACTCCCGAAGGTCCGAAGACTGTACTAGTTGGAGTTGTTTCATTTGGTCCAACATTGTGCGGAATTAAAAAGCCAGGAGTCTATACATCAGTGCCTTTCTTTCTCAAATGGATTTTAGATAATATATTATAGACTTGGGCAGTATTAAATACCAAATTGTGTTTTATTTGTTACCTTAAACTATTTAAAACGCGGAACTCATAATAATATTTTCAAAGTGATTGTAAATACGGCTATTGTAAAAAAAAATTGGATGAGCCATGAGTCTCCTGGTTGGGATACAATTCCTTTCTGCTGTATAACACATAGGAGCTATGCCCGCGATATTCTTATTTACAACAAACACACAACAAAAAGTAATATATTTATACTGAAACTCTTAACGTTATGACATAGAACATATATACTAGTGTTCCAAAACGTGCATTATATTTACCTTATTAATAATGTGAACTACCCACTGTTAAAACATAATAAAAAGGTGGCGAAGATGTTGGAATGAATAAACTCTTGTTTTCAATGTAGTAACAATATTAGCAGACACTATCTGATTTCGTCCAATAAACTACCTACATACATATAGTTTCAGCCAAATCAACTGAATTTTTATTGTTATTTTATTGCATTTTTTAAAATTGATATAACTGTTTTGTTAAAAAATGATCAATAAATGTTAAATAATATTGTTACTATATATAATACGTCCATTAGAACTTTATTGGAATTGATTAAATTGTTTCTGAGGTTAGCACACATTTACGACAGAAAAAAAAATTAGAAATAAGGGTCATGCTGCCTCACTAATATAAATACTAATATTAATATTGAAGCCATCTTGCCTACATAATTGCCATGCCCAAAACAGGGTCCATAGTTTGTAACTAACAAAAAACAAAAATATCCCTGTATACACTTTGGAGTGCATTAAATAATTTGAATTGACATGAAAAATGTAAAAATAATGGTTGTATTGCGTTAATAATGGCCCTCAATAATCGTTTTTATCATATACCTATTATAACAAGGCAAATATTATATATTAATAATATATTAAATAATAAATGAGATTAGTATCTATGGTTTTTGTATTTTGATAAGATCACACAACTACTATTTTTGAAGCTGGAATTTAAAAATAAGAAAATCCAGTAAAAGGCAACAAATATTAATAGGTTTATTTTTAGGTCGATTTTTATTTAGAGGTTACGTGTAACATTTGCTCAGAGTGCATTAACATGAATAAAAATTAAATGTGAAAACTTAGTTTTTACAGTTTAACTCTATCCAAACTGTCTATGACCACAGAGTCAGAGTACTTATCATCTATTTCGATTTTATTTATATAATCTGCAACATCATCTTTATAGATTTCAGGAAAATTGTTTATGGATACTTTTCGAGAACGATTACGATTATTAATAAATTCTTTATTGTTGATCCATTTAATGGCCTTCCGAGGAGATATCTGTATAGTATCCATTGGACCTGTGTCTGACCTCGGCGCGTAATTGCGTTCAAACAACATCGGTTGTTGTTGAACACGACCGTACATAAGTTCCATTTCGTGAAGGAACTCTTCGCGTCTCATTCTTTCTTCATCACGCCGGGTCTGGAGTCTTATTGCAATATCTTCTTCGTGACTGTACACAGATTACAAATAATGTTATTACTTCTACGAAAATTATACAGAAGTATTTCAATATTTGCCCATCGATAATGTAATCTCGACACGCCGGGCCCGCGTGATACAACTAGTGTTGTATAACACTATATAAAATTGTATGGTATTATT
Organism: Automeris io; assembly: GCA_036320925.1. Lineage (NCBI taxonomy): Eukaryota > Metazoa > Arthropoda > Insecta > Lepidoptera > Saturniidae > Automeris > Automeris io. The sequence continues at coordinate 6,128,801 of JAUDJH010000018.1, forward strand.
TGTAATATGTTACCATACTCAACTATGACAACATATTATAAATTATAGCTCGTTATTCGTAATAATTTCAAGTATATAGAAACATATTTTGTTAAATTAAAAAAAGAATTGGCAAAACTATTTATACAATCTATTTTCCTCTAAAAAGAGTATTTATAACAATAACGTGTAAAGTTCTTTCCAATCATTGAACATGTAAAAATTTAGCTTAAGGTTTTACAAATCCTAAATATACATATATAACTATATTTTCGGATCAATTTATGACCTCGACTCGAGATCAATTTATGAACTGTATGTCTAGTTTCTTGGCCCTTTTTCCTTTCACGATCGGCTTTTAATGTTCCAGACGTTTATACAATAGACTACAATAGCCGCTTACCACCAGAACAGATGTTACCATATCACTTTTTACTACCTAGAGAAAGTGTACATTTAATTAAATTACTTCGACGAATAGATAAATTGGTTGCTACTAAAAAGGATTGGATTATTTGATTTTACTTGTTTTTTACAAGATGCCAAGCAGGTTTGGAACGCAAAAAGCGATCTCGCACTTTCGTTTCCAATTTTCGACGCTGTTCTGCCGCTCGCCGTGCGGCTTCCAATTCAAATCTCCTCTGTACCGCTTCAGCTCTCAATAAGGCCGCTAAGTTAGATCTTCCCGTAGCATTGTTGCCTCGAAGTTCCAAAGCTGAATAAGCCCTCGCTTTTGGCTCTCTTTCACCACATCCAACGCTTTCTGAACTTTTGCTTTCTTGGTACATTTTCCGTGCCACCTCTTCCATCTAAGAGATAATAACAATTGTAAATACTTTATTAATTGCTATAAAAGTCTTGCTTATTTTGAATCGACGTTTCGCCATTATTACATACATCGAAATTGACAATGCGCTATTGAAAGAAATTCCTTTATAATATAATCGTAAACATTTTTTTATAATTGTGGTTGTTTGAAATTTTTAAAGCCCCAACGACTTATATTTGTTACTAGCTGATCCGGCAAACGTTGTTTTGCTATATAAGGTTTTGTAATATCTTCTAAGATGTTCATTGAAATTAAGTGATGTCAAAGACAATTATGTTCACAATTAAATACTCTTAATCAACAACACATTTATTTGGATAAAGATTTATATTATTACGTTGATACAACTCTTAACAAATAATGCATTAATTTCGACCAAATTTTATTACTATAAAAACGGTTCTAGTGACTTTATCTTAAAAGATAGACATATACTGTCGGGTACATGTTTTTAGATCATTTGAAGAGGAATAATTCTTTCGTACATATATTTTTCGCATCTTGAAACGTTTTCGCAGCGCACGCAATGGAAGCCCTCAAGGATGAATAATTTTCCTCGTTTTTTTTCACATTTTCCATTATTTCTTCGCTCCTAATAGTTGCATCGTGATGTTATGTAGCCTAAAGCCTTCCTCGATAAATGGTCTAATCAACACAAAAATAATTTTTCAATTCGAAGCAGTAGTTCCTGAGATTAGCGCGTTCAAACAAACAAACAAACAAACTCTTCAGCTTTATAATATTAGTATAGATATATGCCGATTTAACAAATAAGAAAGATTATATTCTCGTAACTGTGTGAAGTGTATTATTGATAAAAACTCTTGTAATAAAGCGGCCCTGTGACTTAATGTTATATTTATTTACTGCATACATTAAATGCTTTGAATTACTAGAATTAATTATTTCTAATATTGGAAAGGGATATAGTGTGACGATAAATTATTATTATTGAAATAAATAAAATATCCTAACCTACTTTAGTTATCTATGGTCAATTATGTATATAAAAAAATACTTAAAGACGCATACTTTTTTAGCAGCCCTGTCTGCCGTATTCAAACGAAATGGCTGAGGGCTCGTAGTTATGAAGCAGTCTTTAGAACATTTATTCCGTTTCTTCCGCTCCTTCATTGGACTGGTACACCTTTGCTTATCAGAAGACGTAACTGATGGCACGGCAGGCGATGAATCTATTGGCAAATCGCTGTGGGCTGCTGGCGTCGACAATCGACTGCGATCTCTTGATGCCATATTGCCGGGGTAATGAGCATTACGTAACATTTCCTCAGCTCTTATGCGTTTATTCATAGACCTACGATATAATATTTAAATATTAAGTCGGCCGATGAGACAGTTGAGAAATCAACTTCTATGCGATTCGATCAGCATGCGATACAAATATTTGTATGGCTTTTAGAATTAATAATTGTATGGCTTTTTTAAAATTAGCAAAAAAATTTAATATTTTATACTAACCTGAAAAATTGTGCTTCCTTCATCCTATCATAAAAGTAATTAGAAAATAAATTCTTGGGTATCGGTCGAGCTTTGAATTTCTTCTTTTTTTTACTCTTGGGTGTTATAAGAGCTGCACGATCACACAATCCACCCTTTTCTTCTCTTTTCGTAAAACTAAACGGCTTCATCTGCGCCCTTAATTCGGCCTCGCTATTTATTTTTGTTATGGCTCTCCTGTAATTCAATCATACACTTAATACAATTTTCATGGGAAATAATAATCTTATTGATTGGAAAAGAAAAAAAAATCTAAGCTTTTTTATTTAGGCATAAGCTTTTACAGGTACCTTGCTGTAAACAAAATATAAGAAAAATCTTCAGGTTTAGTGCGTATGCCACATAAATTGAAATGGATAGTATTGTAGTAAAGTACGTATCAATGTGTAGAGTTTACTCATGCAAATAAATTGCTACGTTATGAAATATTCTCGAAATATACCTCTAAAAATTACAAATACGATTGCTAAGTAGGTAAACCGCAAAATAAAAGTAAAAAGCATACAGTTTGTGAATAATTGGAACCTCATCGCCTGGTCCTCAAGAATTTTATCGTAAAGAGGAATACGAGATTCAATCGGAACTGGCTTTGCTCTAAACTTCTTCTGTTCAAATTTCTTATTCAATATATCATCAGAAAATGATTTTCGTAAAGTTTTTAGCTCAATAAGTGCATTTTCTTCTTCATCCCTGAAAACACACATAAAATTTGCATTCAACGCCATTAAGGGGTCCTCTACTCTCTCGGCTGTTATTTGACAGCTTTTTCAATATTTTTTTACTGACAATCCATTGAAATAATCAATCTCATTGTTTTTGCCTAATCTTTATTCACATTTAAATAAGCTTTACAAATTTTTTAAGGTCAAAATATATAATAGAATAAAATTTGTAGTAGCCGATAGGAAGACATCAAGTAAAAAGGGTGCTTGAGGGTGACCAAGATTGCGGCTGTTCTGCTTATCTGAAATCAAAAAATCAAACGGCATTTTAATCGTCATATTTGAGACTACTAGCGATTGACCTAGAGTGAATTTTAAATTACAAAAATTCGCTTTGTTATACACCTTTGAAAATTGTATTCTATTTTTTACTAATTTTTTCTTAAGTTTTTCGCTCGTAGAAAAAATACTATCAAAGCAATCATGATAATCGTAGTTCAATCGCTGGCTTATAACATATTAAAGATGCTGTATAAATTTGAACAAGATCGATGTAGCAGTTTTTGAAATAACGTGGTCACCGTTTCTAAAAATGGTATTTCGAGAAAAACGCGTTTGAAATTACGCGCATGTGATTTATACTAAAAATTAAAATTTCATCTCACCGTCAATCTGCTATGCCTGGACCATACAATAGGCCTTCCTCTTTTTCTTGGAAGTCACGCAGAGCTGCTCCCTCTTCCCTTCTCGCGATTCGCTAAATTCTCAAACAAAAATCAATCGAATTCATTTTTTTCTTCGTCAAATTTATAACGGTCAGCGCCGCTCGGCTTTCGGAGCGCGGCGCTCCGTATACGAGTACTTACTCCGTTCCAGGGCCGTAACTTTGTGAACCACTTCGAATATCGAAAAATCCTTTGGCACACATTTTCGACACATGTTGTAATTTGATTTATGAAAAAAAAAACGATTTTTTGACCCGAAAGAGTAGAGGACCCCTTAAATAAAATTCAATCATTTACAAAATTACGCTAAGTACGTATGCGGTATAGGTGAATCCCTCAATTGTGATATTTGTGGAAAAATAGGTGATATACATCATTTGCTGATGAAGTGTGCCCGGAATATTGGAACATGGCGTTATATTTTTACAGATACTTTGATCATTGAAGCTAAAATGTTACACCAGATGGTGATGCTTCTTCGTCAGCAACACTCTTAGCATGTAAGTTATTTTACGGTAGGCGTATTAGGGATGGGTGGTCTACTGAATAAAATAAAGTATAACCATGAAGAAGGTATCTCAGTTCACCCGGAAAGAGATTTTATATTTTTAATCTTTCTCTGTGATCATAATGCATTGACTCACCTTTCAGTCATTTTGAATGGTTTCGGTATTGTGATGCTCCTACGTCTTCTTAGAGGTGATTCATAGCGACTCATTCTTATAGGACTCGTAGGCACGCTTTGCGTCTTGAATTCATCATGTAATTTTGTAAATCTTGCGTTTCTTTTTCTATTAAAGTACTGATCAAACTTTTGATCAATTTCATCTTTATGTTCAATTTTAGTATCATTCCAAGTTATTGAACAGAATGAATTATTTGTTTTTGGACGATCAGATTTTTGTTTATTTAATTGACTTACAGAATTATTGCTAGGGTCTCTTTTAATGCCATTATTAAATTTATTTTTATTGGCATTCTTATGTACAGGGTAATTTTTTTTGGAATCTGCTTCGGAATTGCTTGTTGTCGATTTTAATCTATTAGTTGTTTCTTTACATTTATTAATATTGTTTGATTTTGTACTGCGACTTTTAAGGTAGTCATTTGAATATTTTCTTTTTGGAATATAAGATTTGCTATTAATTATTTTCGAAATAGTACCATTATTTTCTAACGAAGTATCTAAACACCCATTTAAATTCCCTTCCTCCATATTATCTGCGGATAAGCCTAACATTATTTTTCTTTTTTGTCTCAATGATTTTAAGGTAGAGTAGAATTCTTCAGATGGTAAATGGTTAATATCTTTATAATCTGGAATACTACTGTAAAAATCCTTTAATTTTTGAGAGTCTAAATCAGCTAGTATAATAGAACAACTCGAAGAAGAATCAATGGTACTTTGTTCCGTCTGACATCTTCTCGTCCTTTCATATTCTGTTATTGGCATTTTACATAATGGATCTACTGGAACATTGATACACGAATTCGTGAAAACACTGTTGTAATGGTTCATTACGTGTAGTCACCTGCATAAAACTACGAAGCAAGTTATTTAGTTGTGATATAGTTTAAACCAGATTTATAAAGCATAGTGTTTGTATTTGAATTCCATGGAAACGTAATCATTTCATCCTTGTCTTTTTGTCGTTACAAATAATTTAAAATATGAATATGTATTATCTAAGATTAAAATAAAATAATATTTTTTAAGATTATTATTAATTTCGTACTTAATGATCTAATAATTATTTTCATCTCACTCGTATTTAATAAGATATTACCGTCAATTAAAATAATAATGTGTAAGTAGACCTTTCATAATTATTTTAGTAGTGCATATTTTTCTACTAAATCTGCTGAATTGAAAATTGTTAAAATTTGCTTTTTAAGAGCTCTACAGAAACCAAATGTGTGGACAATATCCATTTTTGTTTGGTGGTTGCCAGTTATCTTATGCTGGTGGGTCGGTACGAGTTTTTGCAGAAACAAAACGTATGCCGATATCGGAATGCAATACCGTTTTTAAATCTTATTAATAACTATTTATAAGTTTTTTGTTTTTTGGAATGTTAGCATTACTGCCTCACAAATACATAGTTATGGTCATAGAGTCTAGTAATATAGAACGACGTATTGTAATGCTGTGGTTTTATGGCTGTATAGCAAAAGTCTTTGCCTTTCCCACAGAAGGTAGAGTAAAACCAAAAAATGCTGTGGTTTTCAATGAATCTACGAAAAGATAGATTACGATCTTACAACTGCGCTTAAAAGCTCTCCATCAGTCTCTCGTATAAGTAAAATTGAGAAATCAGTGCAATTACTTACAAAAAAAAATGTTTGCTTGTTTATAGTATGGCAATGCCTGCATTTTATTTGGACAATGCGGATCTATTTTCTATTTGAATCGAATTGACTCGGATTTTAATAATAAGCTATACATTTAATATTTATTAGCCCATTGAAGTGAGTACACAATAACAATACAGTGTATAAACTTAGAAGCATTCATGAAAAATAGGTTTTAAATATCTACTGCATCATTGAGTAACCATATATTGTATTCGGTGACTGTTGATAATAATTTGTTAAGAAGTTCGTTTTTGCGTATCGATATCGTTCACTGTCGCGTCACATGAAAATACATAGTTTCACTCAATAAATAATTATTGTCAGATTGAGTTCGTAACCGAAAGTAGCTACAATCAGGATCAGGATTGGATATTAATTTCGGCTGATACTTAATACTCTATTGCAGGTATTTAATAAAGCGATAAAGGGTTTCTGAATCTATTTAAGGTGTGCAACACTCATCTCTATTATCTTGTCAAATTCATCTATTTTTGACAGTGGATTGTTATTATTGTAATATCTATTATTTTATTTAATAATTGTAATATCAAAATAAATAACAATTTGTTACCGAAATTGAGCTACAAATAAAAAAAAATATTAGTTGAGTTATACATATTTTAATTACAGGAAGAGTAGGCACATTTAGTATTATTTTATCGCATTATTTAAACATACGAAAACAATCTTACGAAATGTTATATAAAAATATCAACCGCATTTTAACAAGCAACACAAAAATATTAAAAAATATTTTAAGCGTTCGAGCTTTGAGTGTAGATAATGATAGAAATTTTAAAGGAAATTACGATGTTATCATTGCTGGAGGTGGAATGGTTGGATGTGCTTTAGCGTGTGCTATGTGTATGTATTAAAATTTTAATCTATCGTTTCACCTATCCTCGATATTATGTTACTTTTTGTGTTCACCCCATTGTCAGCATATTATCCTGGGTCCACTGTACTGTCACTATGAAAAGAAAAAGGGTAATAATTTAGTGAAAGACTGCTCTAATACCTCAAGAGATTGGGTTTGAATTTCTTTTGTAAATATAATATAAAGGCTACTAAAAAATTTAGGTTGTGATTGAGGCAGGCTAAAGTGCCTATGCTGTGTTGTCATGAGAGCTTTTTTTTTAAATATTTATAGTAGTAGTATTATGGGGTGAGGTATCACCCATTTCTAGAAAAATATGTCTTTAAAAAGCATTTATTTTTTGCTATTCTAATAAAACATAAGTATAAGCCCTCTTGTAATATATTTAATTAGTTTGTATGTCACTTTACAGTAAAACTAACTATTTATTGTTTACATTCCAGCAAAAGACAATTTGCTATCTAAACTAAATGTATTACTATTAGAGAGCAGTGCTGATACTAAATTTGAGTTGAAACCGATTTATAGTAATCGGGTAGTGGCTCTCAGCCAGCAAACAAAATCATTGATGATCAATTTGGATGTCTGGAGGCATGTGGAGAACATGCGACTCAGGCCAGTTAGGCATATGCAAGTAAGCATTGAGCATAATCAATTATCAGTAGCATTATTAATTTATTGTTCCTAATCATTACATATTTTGTATTTTTATTTTGCTGTTATCATTATCATCATTAGGCTACTTTAGCCTTCTGCTGGACATATGCCTATCCTAATAACCACTATTAAGTTGAGACCAGCCTTTGTCTCACTTTATCTAGTTATTTTCCTGTTTTTGTATGTATATCAATACTATTCCAAGGAACTATTTTAATTTATTGATTTAAAAAATCCATGCTTTTGGTCTTAGGAGACAGAGATATTGGTTTCTGGGTATTTTATAAAAAAAGTTTTTATACTTCAGTTTTGTGGCCTCTCATGGTCAATTGTTTGTCATATGATGCAACTTGAGTGTTTGACTTATTTTTCATATTTCATTTTAAAGATCAATAGATTATTATTAACCAAAATTTTTTTTTTGCTATAAATGTTAATAATATCCTATAGCTCCTGTGTGCGGCAGAGGGTGCCCCTAATGCATCTCCACTTTGACCTGTCCCTGCACTTCACTTTACCTGACATTAATTGTGTCATTTCTATTTTAATCTATACTAATATTATAAAGCTGAAGAGTTTGTTTGTTTGTTAGAACGCGCTAATCTCAGGAACTACTGGTTCGAATTGATAAATTCTTTTTGAGTTGAATAGACCATTTATCGAGGAAGGCTTTAGGCTATATAACATCACAATGCAATTATTAGGAGCGAAGAAATAATGGAAAATGTGAAAAAAAACGGGGAAAATTATTCATCCTTGAGGGCTTCCATTGCGTGCGCTGCAAAAACGGTTCAAGATACCAAAAATATATGTAAAAAAGAATTATTCCTCTTGAAATGATCTAAAAAAATGTCCATGACAGTATATGTCTATCTTTTAAGATTAAGCCACTAGAACCGTTTTTATGGTAAACAAATTTGGTCGAAATTAATGCATTATTTGTTAAGAGTTGTATCAACGAAATAATATTAATCTTTATCCAAATAAATGTGTTGTTGATTAAGAGTATTTAATTGTGAATAAAATTGTCTTTGACATCACTTAATTTCAATGAACATCTTAGAAGATATTACAAAACCTTATATAGCAAAACAACGTTTGCCGGATCAGCTAGTATACTTATAAGTAAACAAATGTACAAAAATATTTATGCATTAACTTAAAAGTAAATAATTATGTAAATAGAAAAGAATATTCAGGAATAAAAAGTAATGTAAAATATTTTCAATCCAGGTATGGGATGCATCTTCAGACTCTATGATATCATTCAGTAGTTCAGAAATATTAGATGATGATGTGGCATACATTGTAGAAAATAATGTACTGCTAGAAGCCATAAATACCGAATTGAAAAATACTAAAAATGCTTCACTAAGTATATTATATGGATCAAAGATAGCAGGTTATGAATTGCCAAGTAATAAACAAAGTGATTTAAGCTTAGTCAAGATGAACAATGGAGACACATACTCATGTAAACTATTGGTATGTATTTTTAATATATTTTTTCATTATTCAATTCTAAGTGATTTTGGAAACTGATTGTAACCTCACTAATAGGTTACTGTAGAACTGATGAACTTGCCCATTGTAATAGATAGTTATATTAATAACAAATATATTTTATTATATTCTTTATTGAAAACACTTGACAATAACCACAATAAATGGGAATATATAAAGAATAATGATTTTGAAAGAGAATAGTATTGAAATTATATAATTCTTTGATGATCAAATGTAATAATTAAGGGATAAAAATTGTGCATAGCTCAGGCTGGATTTACACCAAACGAACATAGAGCTAGAGCAAGAACAAGAGCATTCTTTCTCGCTCTTTTAGTGTAAACGAAACACCGCTCTTAGCGTTAACACCAAACGATCAACAAACAAGAATGAGAATCAAGAACAGGTGTTTAGCGGCCGAACGAATGCTCATTGCGCATTCGTGCTAATTCTGTGGTTCTGTGATCATACCCTTTATCAGCGATAACATGCGAGAACTGAGTCTTATCTTTTTTTTCTTCTTCAGCATTGAATTCTAGTATATTTGCAATCTCCAGCCAATCAGTTTGTTTATGATTTGTATTTTTGTAGTGTTCAAACGTCGGATCCCAGACATTTGGAATTTCGGTAGGCTTCTATCATAAATAGGCATTTTTCTTGAGACCAATACATAGTTCAATCGATGAATATACTCAGATCAGTGATCGAGATCGCTCGAACACAAGAACGCTTTGAAGAGACCGCTCCGGCGGGCGAGCGCGTCCGAACACGCAAGAACGCTCTAAGAATCTACTCGCACGCTCTAGTATTGTTTACATAAAGCGAACGAGCATTCTTAGAATATTCCATAGAATCTTAGCGAGCGCAGGGAGAACAACGAAAAAACGCTCTATGTCTGTTCACAGTAACCGAATTTGATAGAGTGGGGATAGAATGAGCATTCGCTCGTTTGATGTAAATCCAGCCTCAGACTTATCAGGGTCAAATTTAGTTAATAATTATCAATGTTGTCCATTAATTGATTTTTTATTTTATTTGTAAAAGAGGTTTTGATGGTTTGCTTAAGGCATTTATAATAAAATACATCAACTATATAACTCACACATTTTATAAACATTTTAAAGAAAAACTTAGTAAGATATGTAAATTAGTTTTTGATTTAATATAAACATTACATTATAACTAATATTTCAAAGTTTTATGTACAACTTTACATTTATTTAAATGTTATATAAACAACGTAACATTTAAATAAATTATTTTTATGGAGGCTGTCTGTCTAATTTATTTTCAAGATGGCTTAATCTACTTTCTGTTCCTTCTATAAGTTTATTTACTTTTTTTGTAAGTTCTAATAATTGATTCTTTATGTCAACCATACATATTTCTTGTATTGCATTTATTGTTAAAGAAGGAGGTCTATTTTTACTGTCCACATTAGAGCCAGATGTGGTTCTCTTTCTTCTTTCAACTTGTTGACTTTCAACTGAGAATCTGTCATACAAATTACTCTTTCTCTTAACTCTATCTTGTCTCGCATTCTCTCCATCTTCTTTACACTGTGTTAGTCTAAGTTCATAATTATTCTTTCTTATACTTCGCTTTGTATCTTTTCGACTTGCTACCATTTTATAAATAGATGATATTAAATCTTTAGGAATCTGTAATGAAAAATTTTATAGTACTTACATACTTTTACTTTTTTGTAGTATTTTATAGTTTTTTGTAGTTTTTTTTTAAGTTATTATTTTATAGTACTTTAGTAATATTGTAATGAATGCCATTCTAAGCTAAATATTATATTTCTTACTCTATTTTCTCTCGGATCATTTGGTCTTATATTCAATGTACGCGTTTGTGTGGCGGTTAGAAGAGCACCCCATCTCAGTACAGCTAACAACTGCTGTGGTGCACACGACAATAGTGAACTGAAGAGCATACCCTCAAGATGGGCTATCAGCTGTGTTTGGCGTACTAAGCGATCTAACCCTGCGCTTTCTTGCAAAGCCTAAAAGTTTATACACAACATTTACATTAAGTTATACATAATAATAACTATAAATACAAAATAACTGCAGCAAAAACAATTAATTTTTTAAACTGAATAAATGCTATTCAGATTAACACAAGTCAATTGATTCTACTAGTAAACTGTTATTCATACCTGTATATCACTAACAGCTAACCCAACCAGCAAGTTTGTTAATATAACCGTGACCAGGAGAACAAATATTAGAAACATTATATGCGCCGTAAGAGGGTAATATATTTCAGAATTAGTGCAGTTGTTGTAAAATATGTCTTCATATTCCAACTCTCCAGACATCATCATAACTGTCTTCACTAGACCAGCTGGTAGGTGAAATGCCGGATAGTTGCTAAATAGGACACTAAACGCCAGTCCAAACGCAATAAGCAAACAGCTGTATGCAAAGAGAAATGTTGCAAAGTTAACTGTCACTGAAAATTGAATTAAAAAACAATTTAAACATAGGCATTATTTCATTGAAAGTATACTTTGTTATTGCTTTGCAATACCCAGTGTCAATCTACAATGAATTTAAATACTATCTATCTGTCATCACGACGAATCTATTGGAGACAATAGAACATCACTTTTCTCTATACTTGCAAACCACTTTCGCTTCCTTAACAATAATTAATCCCTTTACGCACTCTCGCCTATTCTACATACTTTTGATATTACTTTCTTTCAGATTTTTTTTATTTAGTCTGTATAGGTAAATCTCGTTCGACCTCGGGACTTACTTCCACTTACATTAATATTTTAGCTCTTTTTGTCATTCTTTCATCATTCATTCTCTTCACGTGCCTGAGTCATCGACGGATGCTTTTGTGCGTGATACTATCTTTCAAACTAACCATTCTACATATCTCTTCGTTCTTAACATGGTCCGCAAGCATTACACCGCATATAAAACGAAGAGATCGCATCTCCACTGCATTCATTCAACTTTAACACTTTCTACTATAATCTAATTTAATCTATAATTGAGTAATTACAAGTAGAATTATTTAAAATCTGATTATTGACCTGTAGTAAACATTTGGACATATAGTCCAAAGGTCGGAAATCGTCCAATTATCATCATCAGCTCCAACCAACAAAAAAAGATCGTAATTGCAGCCACATCATGTTGCCAATTGGATGTGTTAGTTCTTATTACACCATTGTCTATGTCCCAGTATGGTATCTGAAAATAAAAACATTTTCATCAAAATAAAATCAAACATGAATAGATCATAATTTAAATTAACTATACAATCCTAATTATGGACACTGTTAATTTTATTAAATAACACTATACAAAGTACTACTTAAATACAAATATTTATTAAGCACTAGTTGACTCGGCAAAGGCTGTTCTGCTATATACATTATTTTACTGTGGGTTATCCTTTAGAGATAAATATATACCTAACAGGACTTTTTTATCGATCTTTTGAACATATACAACTCCGTAGTACATTCATTTGATATATCTCGTAAGGTTTAGCCAGCGTTTGCGATTTAAGCACACAAAAATATCTTTGTTACGACATCACATTACAAATCATTGAATTTTTTGGCTTTTCTATACTATAATATATATTTATTATACATATAAATACCATTTACTATTATATAACATATAATATGATATACCTTCCCCATGAATAACTATATATTGCTGAAAACTGCATTGAAATCAGTTAAATAGTTTATAGGGTCTAAGCTAACAGACATCGGAAGCAACTTCATTTTTTACTATGTAATAATATTCTGAAACAGCTCGGAAAATGTTTTCTAGATAATAATTTAAACAACTCACTGTACACAAAAAAACTCCGATAATAATTAAGCACTGTAACCAATTTTCCCATTGTCGAATATACGCAGACCAATCCTGGCATGCTTGAAAGATTTCTTTTAATAGAAAACAAAGATTCAAGATTAATATTAGGTATTGAACTGGTCGTAAGTAAGAAGGCACAGTGCATGTGGCATTTTCGCACAAAAATATTTCTGAAACAGGATTTATAATGTCAATTATTACGTTTTTAATGTATTATACTAATTATACAGTATGTTATAAAACCCTGTCTGACCCGTGACGGCCTTATTCGGGATTGATATTAGATTCTATTTAGGTTATCTTTTTTAGTTAAAGACCAAAAAAATTAAAAATTAATTAAATGGGGAAAGCTTACATGGCAACACTGGGAGCATGCGTAGTTTGTGAACAAGGGAAAAAAGAAAGTAAAGGATCATGCTAGTAGATCATGACGTCAAATGGGTCAAGACCTGCATTAATCCATAGCATCATTTGTCAATTCAATTGTTTCATAAGTCATTAAACTGATTTTATAAGTAATCCAAGTATAGATCGCATGTAAAATAATTCTATTTCTTCAATTTTATATGACAATAGCTTCGTAATATTTACGAATAATACAATTTCTGGTGTATCTTGGTAACTTGGTAAACTTGGTAAAGTGTCAACAATGTGCTCCTTTCGGGTCGGGCAGGGTTTTGAAAACATATTGTATAGTATAAAAATATCAACATACGAAGAATGTATAAACTATAGAGACTAATAAACAAAGCGTGATAGATAAAGCTTAAAACGAAAAATTTTCGTATCCTTCTCCATTTCAAAAATAGAAATGTTTCCGCAACGGGGTGCTTTAAAACGTCTTTGTGTCCAACCTGCAAAATGAAAATAAAATGCGTAATTTTGGCGCCTAATTATTTTAGCTCAGTCTTAGCATTGGACGAATAAAATTATAGTCCCTACCTCGACAAAAGCTAGTAATAGTTCCGCTTCTCCTCTCGTAATTGATGGTACTAATGGTCTGAAATCGATAGTGAGTTCGCAGTCAACATCTCCCAACTCATGCTCGCTAACATGAACAGCATCGTCAAACTTGCATAAATACCGGGGTACTACGTCCGGAACTCTTCGAACTATAAAAGATAGTGCTGATACACCGCCATTTGTGCGCAGTGTTACATCTCCGCCATAATCTAAAATACAAATAACATTATTCTGTCGATAAAATAATAGATATCTTTTACATATTATTTTTATTTTGAGAAAGAAGTCTCCTTTAAAATAACCTTACCTAGCAATAACAACACGCAGGCTGAGAATTCATTCAACGCAGCTATATGCAACGGTGTATAGCCGAAATTATCTGGAGCATTAGGATCTGCGCCAGCTGAAAGTAGCAACCGTGCGACGTCGCAAGCTCTAGCTCCCCTTAGAATTGCTCCGTGTAAGGGCGTTCTCCCGTCGACATCTCTAGCTCTCACATCAGCGCACTTACTCACCAGCAGCTCAACTACTTCCAAAGATTGTGCCAACGTGGCTGCAACAAGTTAAAAAATGGCATATTTATATAAGCTATTTGAATGAATTTTAATAAACATTGGAAAACATACCGAGATGTAAAGGCGTTTGTCCTCTAAAATTTGGCCAATCTATATGTGCGCCGTGATCAAGGAGTAATCGTGCACATTCAGCGTGACCATCTTCAGCGGCTAGATGTAAGGCGGTTGCTCGGCCAGGACCGAATGCAGCTCGAACGTCAGCACCAGCGTCAAGTAAAAGCTTTGTGCAAGACGCGGATCCTAACGACGCAGCCACATGTAAAGGGGTTTCTGTAAATACCTATAAAAATAAATAATTGTTTCTCAACACATTTATATGATAATGTTTCTATTTATAATGAAATGGCTAAATGATCTGTTTATTATTAGTGTATGGTTTATATCTGGCGCAACTAAAACTCACCTGTGGTGTATCAGGGCTTGCTCCAAACTCTAATAACTCTTTGACAACTTCCGGTGCGTCACTAAGAACAGCGTAGTGCAAAGGAGAACGTTCACTTAACCCGGCGTTTACGTCAGCACCGTGGTTTAATAATACCTGAAATGTTATACATATTTAATATATTAATACCGAAAGCAAGATCAGAAATATTTTGTTGTGCTTTTGCTTTGTTTGCTTACTTTTACGCAAGCCAAACTTTTCGCACTCGCGGCGCAATGAAGCGGTGTCGCCTTTGTTTCAGTGGACGAATCCCATTTATTCGGTTGTGCGCCGTGGTCCAAAAGCAATTTGGCACATTCTTCACTTCCCACCAAACAACTAAGATGCAAACACGTTCTGAAATACAATAAAATATACAGTATTTTCAGACTTATAGAAATATTTTTTATACGTACTATGCTTTGTATATATTGACCTTTATATTCACAATTATCACTTCATAAGACGTTGATCATTGAAGAGAAGTATATAAACGACGACGCCAATACGAAAGTATAGTATTTTGTATTGCATCTTAATGTTTATAATATTAAACCAAATTTGTGAGTTCGTCTACACAAATCATGACGGTATACATATTGTATCAATTCTATAAAATATAAACGATAACAGTGATTAATCAAGCAGCTCATTCAGGCGTAACATCAACTGTCCAACCTATTTCAATTGATCGAAATATTATAGATAATCCGTATAGAATATATTTTTTACTGGAAATTCCAACAGCACTGTTAAAATCATGGCAGTAATTAATTATTTAATTTGCTTGAAGTTTCATCAGATAATAAATATCTAAAAATAATTATTTCATTGTAAAAATTAATTAAATACTTAATAGCTCCTTATCACATTTTGAAAAAAATATTTACCTATAAATATGATTTATTAGCATAAAGAGATAGTAAAACATAAACAAAGTACCTTCCAGCGTCGTCAGTCTCATCAGGGTCTACACCCATTTTCAATAGTCTTGACAGCAATGTGCTTCTACCAAGCCAACTGGCCAGTAACGCAGCAGTTCGTAGACCGACACCACCGTCAAATTGAGAAGCAAATGATATAACTTCATCATACTGCCCTGATTCCACCAGACTAGATATTTCTTCGAAATGAGAAAGATGACGTAGAGTATATTGTATTTCGTCTGTTGGGAATAACCAAACACTACCATTATCAGGGAAACATAGATGAATGTAATATGAAATTGAATTCACAGATTTACAAAAAAATGTAAAATATAGTGATAAACAGAACTAATTCGGGGTAGAACTCGAAATGCTAATTCATCACTTTAACTAAATTGAGGCATATATTATAAAAAACTCAATAATTAACTAAGGGTTGCTTGCACTAACAATTTAAATCTAGTTCAAGCTTACATAAAATGATAATTAATTGAAGCGGTTTAATTCAATCAGAGATGGGCAAAATGTAATCTGATTCCTTAATCAGATTACATTAATCCTTATTAACGATTACAAAATGTTGTCGTAATTTTAATTTTCTTGCTCTGTAATCATGATTAAATCCATTTAAAATATTAAGAAGTCATAAATGTGTATGCAATCTGGGATTTAGTGTTTAAAACATAGATGAGCAAAATGCAGTCATATTAATGGTAAATACGCAAAATGTAGTCATAATCGTTTCTATTAATCTGATTACATTTTGCCCATCTACGAATTCAATCTTAATGATGATTTTAGTTTAAGATTTTTACTACTGGATTTTAATTCTGTGCAAGACAGTTCAGCGTTAAATAGCATTTTATGTAAGTCAAAACTAATTTTAATTTACTAGTACAAGCCCTCTTTAGCGTTTAATATCAATATAGAATTGTGACCGGATTAAACCCAAGATAAACGGGTGGGAAACAGGCATATGTTTAATACTAGAAACAGATATACGCTATTAGTGTTTAGATATAAGCTGATTTAAACAAACAAAATCGATATCGTAAGTAATTAAAGTTTTCTCAATGATATTAATGACCTACCTGATGTATTTAGGAAAGTTTAAAGGCATTTGTTAAGCAGTTAACTATCAACCCTTTTTCTATATAATAATATACATAATATTATAGTAGTTAGAATTTATTAAATTTCCTAGTTTAATTTGGTTTCGTTATAAAAAATCTGCTTATATTTATAAAACACTGTGTCCCTACTACCCTACTCTTTTTAAGGTAAGTGCTTAAACACTGTTATGAAGCTCTGGTTTTTGTTACGAAGGAGTATCTTATTGGAATGTTGATAGAATAAAGAGATTTGTATTTGTAACTAACCGAGTTCCCAAACATCCTTAGAAGGTTTGGCCCTTAATCTCTCGGCAAGGTCAACACCATGGGCCGATTCGTCGCTAGATATGTACCCCGCTTCAATATCTTCCTCCGTGTCTTCAGGCAGCTGACTCATTCCAACTCGCCATCGCGCACTGCCTTCCCGACACACCTACACATCATAATTTATTCCACTGAATTAAACAATCATTCTATGTATAAACATTTCGTTTAAAGCTCTGGAGTAAATTATTTATCATGTACTTTCACGCTGTTTACTGAATTCTCAGCAGCTATATTCAATATTATATCCTGAGAGTATTTAAAGTAAAATTTGGCACCTTTTTTTTATTATCATTATTTTTCGTAGCGCTATGAGTTGCTATGTTGCGAGAGCGTTGCGCGTGAGTGCGTATCATAGCGCGTGCTAACGCTTTACTGAAATCTGAAAGGCACTCAGTTCCCTTCCCGTTATCTCCAGCTATAGATCCAGACAATAACCATCTGATGGAGTCGTAAAAGCTTCATAACACAGCAAAAGTCGTAAGATAGTGTATTACCTGATCTTTTGTGAATAAAACATTCATAAAATTAAATCGAAAAAGACTGAAATAAAATTAATTCGATACTTCCGCAGTAGTTTATTTTCAACTTTTGATAATGTTGCCCGTCTATCGTGATACCCACGCAAATATTTTAAGAAATCTA
Organism: Automeris io; assembly: GCA_036320925.1. Taxonomy (NCBI): domain Eukaryota; kingdom Metazoa; phylum Arthropoda; class Insecta; order Lepidoptera; family Saturniidae; genus Automeris; species Automeris io. The sequence continues at coordinate 6,146,732 of JAUDJH010000018.1, forward strand.
TCCACTACATATTTAACCGTTTTATTAACTTCGTCTTCAAATGAATGTAAATACGTAATTATATTGTAATCTAATGTATAGCTGACTACGACTTTTAAAATGTGAATCTAAGTTCTTACACGAGGTTTAATATAATAAATTCTAGTATTTTATCAAATTCATATTTTCATAAAAGCTTTTATTGTCATTAAATTGTCGTTTGTTATTGGGATATTTTTTTACACTGGCTCGAAAAAGTGACTGCAGTGCACCTGATGGTAAGTATAGTTCAGTCCAAAAACGAAAGCGACCATCAAAGGATGAAAATCCGTTGATAGTCTCCGTCGTCATGTCGGCCCACGTAAACCACGACTGAACGTCTCTGGGTATACGAGTTACTGGATACACAAGCTGATCCCGAAACGCGACAGCCCAAAGCAAGTCACTATGACGGTTTTTATACTTGTGTACTGTGGTCATGAGCCAGTTCGGGAAATCGGCCTACCACCAAAAAATGTACCACCAAGGTAGTTACTTATTTAACACTGGATATCATTATCGTTAATTTAAAATATTTGATTACCTTAAGAATGCCAAAGCTAAATCGGACTTGCTGTAAAGTGACCAAAACCATCTGTTATATGAAGCAATGATGCAAACAATCAGAGCGAATTAATAGCAAATCTAATATTAGCGCACCACATTTTGCGCTAGGTATCTATAGGTGTAATTCCATTTTGTAAAACTATCAAAATGTAGATACACTCTTAAAATATATTATTTTATTGTGAAAAGAGACCGTATTTAGAAGGGGAAAGAAAATTGAATTCCTGTAACATTCACCAAGAAACAATCCGTCGTTTCGACTGATCAGCTTCCCAATGTAGAATAATAAACGTTTATTGATCTAAGAAGTTGAAGATAAAACCTTTGTTGTGTGCAAAAAGTTTTACATTTTCATAAATCACCCAGGTATCTTTATTTATTGAAGTGTGTTCTTAGTAATGTAAAGTTTACATCGCACCGCCGAATATTCTATTTTGGCTTTTGTTTAGATACATGTCTTGCTGACGGGGTTCGCATGAACATTTTTCCTCAAACATTCATCAAACAGGTCTTATTTTCTGGACATTTCTTGGTCAAACATATTATTCTATGTTTTAAATAAATATAAATTCTAAGGAATTAATTGCACCATATTAGGATAATAAACAATATTGGGGACCTAGTCACAGATTGATGTCTTTGAGAAGTATTGATATTTAGCCTCTGGTTTTGGGCTCCAGTGTATCTCTAATCAGGTGGTTCACGATTTTAAATATAGGTGACCCAAATGATCAGGTAGAAGCGATGGAAAACTCCATATCATTTTCCTTTTAATAAAGTAAGTAAATTAATTTGAGTCTTAGTTTTTAAAAACTACCAGATAAAATTTAGCACTACCTGCATGACAATAATGACATAGTAACTTTTTTTTTATTCAAAAAACAAATGCGTCGTTATTTTTTTATTAAATACAGGGATTTGGTACAAATTTTATCATATATCGTAGTTTTTTTTATATAGTGCTGTCACTTTTACTTCTCATCCGGTTAGTGTAAAAAATTAAAATAAGGTTGGAACAATACTACTGTAATAAAACAACGTGGGATGGCCGCTGGGCTAGTGATGAAAATGCCCGGGAATTTTCCCAAAGCGCCCAGCACTTCCGCGAACATTTCGTAAATTCCCGGGAATATTCCCAAGCATGTTTTGGGCACTTTGGGAAAATTCCCGGGCATTTTCATCACTACGCTGGGCTTTGAAAATTGGAGTTTGCATACGGAATTATAGTATACAAAATTAATATTGGGATGTAACGTGTAACTAATAACTATACATTTGCAATGGTACGTGATAAATCACCGAATTTTTTTTTACACTCGCTCGACGTTGTGACTACTTTAACCTGATGGTAAGTACAGTGTAGTCCAAAAACGTAAGCGACCATCAAAGGATGAAAATCTATTGATAGTCTCCGTCTTCATGTCGGCCCACATATACGACTGAAGGTTTCTAGGTATATGAGTTACTGGATATACACAAGCTAATCAACACAAGGAAACACGACAGGCCAAAGCGAGTCACTATGACGGGTTTTACACTTGTGTACTGTGGTCATGACCCAGTTTGACCGCCAAATGACCCAGATGACCACCTAAAAATGGATGGATTGTACGTATAGTAAAAAAATTAATATTTTAGGTACTTACCGATAATACTGTTTCTTTTATGGTCTCATTTAACATCATTTGCATAGTAAAATATTATTTTTCTTTAAAGGAAATACTTCAAATTGTTTATAGAGTTAAGCAGTGTTTTATACAAATTTAAATAATTTAATTAAAGGTTATTCAATAAAATTTCATTTTACTTTTATTATAGGACATAATATTCCCAATTTAATTTGGTTCGTAAAGTTATTCTTTATACTTTACTAGTTAATATTATTTTATATTATAAATTGAAACGAGAAGACACTATTATTGCAAAATGTCCGTCTTTCTAAAAAAATTCTTCCTATAAGTATTGTATATTGTAAAGTATTTCTAGATTGATTATTATAAAATTACCATGAAAAAGTATATAGAACGAAATACGTGGTGTTTTGAATCGTTTACTATATTTTTGTGTCTCTGATCTCGATGGAACTCATGGATGTTTGTTATTTATGCCAACGCAATATTTATATTTCTTATACGCAATATTCTGTGATATCAATCATGTTGCTTCATTGTAGGTTAGCAGACGGTACAAATAGCCAAATAATTTTACGTCCAGATTCCAAACATACCTACAATTTTTCGCAACTATTTTCAACCGTGATAACATATTATAGTTTGTACCTACGTATCTATTTCCTTTATATTAGACGTTTTATATTAGAACTAGCTGATCCGGCAAACGTTGTTTTGCTATATACGGTTTCGTAATATCTTCTAAGATTTTCATTGAAATTAAGTGATGTCAAAGACAATTTTGTTCACAATTAAATACTCTTAATCAACAACACATTTATTTGGATAAAGTTTAATATTATTACGTTGATACAACTCTTAACAAATAATGCATTAATTTCGACCAAATTTGTTTACCATAAAAACGGTTCTAGTGACTTGATCTTAAAAGATAGACATATACTGTCGCTGACATTTTTTTAGATCATTTCAAGAGGAATAATTCTTTCTTACATATATTTTTGGTATCTTGAACCGTTTTCGCAGCGCACGCAATGGAAGCACTCAAGGATGAATAATTTTCCCCGTTTTTTTTCACATTTTCCATTATTTCTTCGCTCCTAATAGTTGCATCGTGATGTTATATAGCCTAAAGCCTTCCTCGATAAATAGTCTATTCAACACAAAAATAATTTTTCAATTCGAACTAGTAGTTCCTGAGATTAGCGCGTTCAAACAAACAAACAAACTCTTCAGCTTTATAATATTAGTATAGATTTAAGGTACACAGGTCAACATACCACCTGATGGTAAGCGATCACTATCGCCTATGGACAACGCAACACAAGAAGTGTTATCGGTGAAGAGCGTGCTTCACTTTTTGAACAGACCCATGTCGTAATCTAGAGGAAATAATCTGTCCGGAAGCCCATACCACAATTTTAAAGTGTGCGTACGTGTGTTTATTTTGTAAAGATTTTTTTTTTTTTAACTTGGGGAAAATCCTCATAGGACCGTCTCAGGTGCACAGGGGGGTTGTGCTGCCGAGGTGTGTCGGACTTGTATCGACTAAAAACCCCAAGGTGACTACTTCTGCGCATTGGCGGGGACTGAAAGAATATAATATAGAGCATTATACCTTGCGTATATTTGACACTATTTCATCATTTGAAGGTATATCCCGATCCCATTTTCGAATAAAAAGGTATTGTAATGTTTATATAATAGTTTATTGACAGCGATGCGTGGATATCGTATGAAAAATGATAAGATGGACAAAATGTAATCTGATTAACGATTACAAAATGTAGACGTAATTTTAATTTTGTTCCTCAGTAATCATGATTAAATCACTTCAAAACATTAAGGAGTCGTAAATGTGTATGCAATTAAGGATTCTGTAGTGATTAAAACATAGATGAGCAAAATGTAATCATATTAATGATGAAAAATGCAAAATGTGATCGTTTTTCGTTAATCTGATTACGTTTTGCCCATCTAAGTATATATTATAACCATATAATGTCATATTATTTATGAAAGTATATTTTAGTACCCTGAAAACGGCATTCAGCTGCATTATTGGTAACGTTGCGTACAACATATATAAGCGCAAAGTTGATATAGCCACTAATGTATCACTGCTCACCCCGAAAACCATACAGCGTGACGATATGTATTTCTTCTACTGTTATTATATTACAATTTGGTCATTATATCTGCCAGAATTTCTTGACAAAACCAAAGCATATAACATCCCTTTTTAAATAAACGTGTTTTTTTTTTCAATATTAAATAGACTTATTACTGATAATATTTTATCAAGAACAACTCTAGAAATCTCAACCTATCTCTTTACCTAAAATCTTTAAATCAATTAATATAACTAGTGGCTAGTGGTATATACGAGCGAAAGGTTTGTGACACCGAAGCTATTATTCCTGTCCATCGTTTTTCTGTTGACGCGTATCCCCATTTCTTTTAATTGACCGGATATTATCACACATCACAAGTTAGGAGCGCTTCATTCGCAGAAAAATTCTTTTGATGCAAGGCGCTTAAAATAATATGAACTCAATTATAATGAAATATTACTCCATTCTATTTATAATTTATAATACTTGCTAGTAGTGTTCAACCAGCTAGATTGTAGAACTGTGTATTTTATTGTTGTGTGTGAAATAGTTTTGAGCATACTGCATTAATATTTTAGTTAAAAAGGACCAAAGTTATATTAAATTGTAATTGAAAAATAATAATACGGATGTGTCTATATTTGTTTACACTCACCCTATTCACTTTAACAATAAATATAGAAAAGCTTAATTTCTAACATTATAAACCTTATACTTGTTAATAATATTATCGTTACTCATTAATAGAATTTAAAAATGACAAAAATCGTATTGTTATTTAGACAAATATATTTATCTATGTCAACGGTATATTTGCATAATTCGCATTGAAAATTTATTATTCTTATCTAAGTAAAAAAAAATCTGTTCGAAGCACATTCCTTGATGTGTTTTATATTGATTGAAACAAAATGATCGCTGTTTTACTGGAACACCGAATAATTTACAGACATCAACTTTTCCTAAGATTCGGCGCACATTGCAAACTTTCAAAGTACTTTTTTTTAGTCTGACACTTATAGCCGGCTTATTTAATTAAGTCTGGCACTCGGTTTTGGTATAGCACTCGGCCACTGCACCGTTTCTACTGCCTGCTTACACGAAAAACGTAAATAAACTCTCCAGAACCAATAATTGTACGGCAATTATAACATCTGTTTTGTGGGAAGTAGACAAAAGGAACGTGGAATTATTTTTACATTTCTTTAAAGAGTTTCGTAGTATCGCGTTTATTGTAAAGCGATAAGACAGCAAACAATTTTTAATAAGGCATAATGCAACAAAACAGTACATTATTAAACATTATATTGTACATAACATAAAAGTCAATAATTATTTCAAATGTATCAATACAAAAACTTCGTAAGCGACAAAATCTCGAAAATATTTTTACTATTGTAAACGCTATCTACTTCATTTAAAGTAGGTAATAGTTACTAAACAAATCGATCATTAATTGTAAAAATTAGATTTCATATAAATATCACAAAAATACTATGACTATTTTAGTAGTAATTAAGCAAAATACAAAATATTGCTTTCTATTTTTCCCGAACAAATGTATTAGACAATCATCAGATAATAGAATAACTAAAATATGAAATTAATGAAAATTACACGCCAAATACACTGACCATAACAGGCTTATTCTGTGTTTTGTGGTCACGGTTCAAGGGGTCCACAGGGCCTAGGCAAAGTAACAATCGATTATCGATAACGCTAGTAGAACAATTCAAAATGAATGGTCTTTGCATAAGTTGTCGAAATATCACGTCAACCTTATGTTTTGGACTTTTCGACTAGTGCAATCAATAATTCGTTGATATTTTTTGGAAGCTCGTAGACTCTAAAATCTCAACGTTCTTCGTTAAGAACCATCTGGATGTGAAATCTAGATGCGCAAGGGAAACCCTACGACTAAGATCAGTGTAATCTCCAAAAATTGGTATTTTAACAACAGTATTTGTTCTCAATTCCAGATCGGGGCTGATGGAGCGAACTCAGCGGTACGTCGTGCTATGGGCGTACAATATTTGTCATGGAATTACGATCAGATGGGTGTAGTTGCCACTTTGCAACTAGCCGAGGTATGTACGTATAAGCCCTAATAAATATGAACACGGGAACGCTGACGTGTTAATATTCTAAGCAATAATTTATATTCCTCTAATTTTAACCAAGTCGACAATTAAACTATTATTTTTAGTAGTAAAATGGACAAAACAATGCCCGGAGAATTTTTGAATATAAAAAAAAGTATTCATGTTTTATGTAAAAACCTGTTTAACAAGTCCATATAAAATATGGCTCGTAGCTCTGACAAAAGGGAACTTTATAGAAAACCCAACTTTTCTAACAAAGGACACATTTCAAGGTCTTTTAGTTTTTTTTCGATATTCTAAACCATTTGTTTCTGAATTACCTGAGTGGCTCGGGTACCTGCTGCCAGAAGCATGCGGAGACCGATAGGTAATCCCGTCAAGTGAAATATGTTATTTACGTTCGTAAAGTCTGTATTTTAGGTTTTAAATTTAGAGCAGAAGTAGAGCGAGGATAAAGAAGACAACTATTGTAGTTCTGATCTGATGAATAGGTATGTTCGGACGCGCTGTAATTTCCGACAAATACATCATATTTAAAAAAAATAAAAATATATCGACTTGAGTATATTACATATTTCACACTACCGATTTCCATTTTAGGTAGTTACCGCACGTCTGTCTGATGCGTTTTTTAAATACATATTTATCTTTATATATTTTTACATAGTACAAATTAAAGTCGCTAGTTTTGAGTGGCTATGTGTTCACCTATATCTTCTAAACTACAGAACGGGTCTCGATGCGGTTTTCACCATTATTTGGTTTTATTCTGGATGCTAAATGAATACGTTTGTATTAATTTAAAAATATCATGTAAAAATGTCAATATATATTATGTTATGCGCATATTCTGTTTCTTCCTTCTTTTTATCATTGATTTTTAAATAACTTGGTATTTGATGTAAATTCTGTTTTCTCCGATTTTACTATTTTTTGTTTACTATAGGTGCATGCGGCGGTATCCTTCAGCAGTTAATGAATTTAAATGTTTATTGTCAATAGTTATCATTATATATTTATATAAAAATATATTTTTATATAATGTATCAGCCACTGGCCGCCCTTTAAATAAATAAAATATCTCGGATATTTCGATGTTCCTCCCGTGGTCCGAAAATATTTTTAAAGTGCTTAATTAACATGTGCTGTTCAAATCGTAAAAGTTATACAAAATTAATATGAATAAATTGAAATAATAATACAACCTGTGTGAAGACAGACCGGGTCCGTTACATTACTATGTACTACTTTATATCGGAAGTGTCAGTCTATAAATAGTATGTATTTTATGTTTTGCAGGAATGTGAAAACTCAACCGCTTGGCAACGCTGGTTGCCCACAGGTCCGATCGCTCTATTACCATTAGATTCGGCACATAGTTCTCTAGTATGGTCGAATTGGACAGACAATGCGAAGCGATTGTTGGAGTTGCCCGAAGAACAATTTGTGGATGAAATCAATGATGCCTTAGTAAGTGATTAGGTATTTAAGCTTCATTGAAATCGTTAGATATTTTTTATTGTTGAATAGATGGGTTATAAACATTTCTTTTTATACCATAAAGTAGCAGACAAGCTGTAAGTTCACCTGGTGGCAAGCCGCTGCGGGAAATCAACAATATTAATAAAAAGTATCGAATTTAAAAAGTTAAGCGTTTGATACTAACAAATTTCTTTTTGGGTTTAATTTAAATTTTTATCTGTAAATTTATTTATTTTTTAACACTGGCTCGACATAGTGACTACAGAGTACCTGATGGTAAGTACAGTGAAGTCCAAAAACGAAAGCGACTGTCAAAGGATGAAAATCCATTGATAGTCTACATCGTCATATCTGCCCACATATACCACGACTGAAGGTCTCTAGGCATATGAGCTACTGGATATACACAAGCTGATCCCGAAACGCAACAAGCCGAAACTGGTCACTATGACGGGCTTTACACCCTTGTACCGTGGTCGCGATCCAGACGGGCACCGACGCCCTACCACCTCGCTGCTGCTCGTTTAGCACCACCCAGGAGCCAAATAGGTAAATGGTAAATGAAACGGTAAATGGTTGACATCGCCGATGGACAACTGCTATACAAGGATTGTTGTCGCAATTCATTGGCACTGGCAATAATATTCCCAACTCTAACGTCATTCAGACATATGAGGCGTCTAATTTCAAAACCCGCTAAAACGATTTTTCGTACAAAATTACTTAATAGTCCTAATAGTAATTTGAAATGTTTTTATCAAAGCAAATGTTATATATGATTTTTTCCCTTTTTTCTTTTTCACTCTAGATAATAATAATTTTAATACCTTATAAGAATGTGATTGTTAAGTCAAAGATTAATTACAAATTTATGGGATTTGAAAAAATATGTTATAGTGGGTTTTGAAATTAGACTCCTCATATGTCACAAGCATCAAGCCATTCTTCACGGAGTATGATTTACGTTCCAGTGGAAGCAATACCCTCGCAGCAGTGGCGTGGATGCATGCTTATCCTGGTTCAACTCGTGTCTTCGACGAGTCGGGTTGCCGGACGGGGCCGCGAGGCAGCTGCCACCCTCGGTGAAGGCAACAGTGCCGGGCTCGCGAGCCGCATTCCCGCTCGGCTTTGGGCACAGCACTAGATACATTGCACGCGGAGTCGTTCTTGTTGGGTTAGTCACTATACAAATCTATTATTGATAATGATTGGCAGAAGTGTAGGCGTTGATCAATAATGTAGTTTTAGTCACAATTTTTTTTGTCTTTACCCAGGCTTGTTTCTAGCCTAGATCTCATCATATCTAGGGGTGAAAGACTATTTGGTTTAAGCGACACTTTTTAGTGTTATAGTAATATATATATATATATATATACGTATATATATATATATATATATATACGTATTATATACGTATATATATATATATTTGGAATCAGCGTTATTTACCGATTCCAAAATATATATTACTATATCACCAAAAAATGTCGCTTAAACCAAATAACCCTGCACTTGACGAAATGACCTTTGAGCTTTATCCATTGCAATATTCACAAGTTTTGCCAAGTTATACGCATTGAAACGCGAATAGTTCGAATCCCGGCACGTACCGTTAGCTTTTTCCCGATTAAGTACGGATTTAGGCAACACATGCTCACTGGTGAAGAAAAATATCGCGAGGAAACCAACCTGGCATCTAATAAAATGCCCTGTGTCGATTACGTTGAGCACGACATTCAAGCGCAAAATGTATGCAACTACTAATATATGTCTGCTTACCCCGAGATGGGCATAGCGTGAAACTCTAATAATTCTACTAATATATTGGCATATGGGAGTAATGGATACACGAGCGCGTGTAATGTGCTGTTTAATATCAACAGTAATCCTTCGAGCCAATGTTTTCGCAACGACATGGCTTTTAATATGTTTTATAAGCAATAAATCTTTATTTCTATACTCTGGGGCCGTAATACTCTACGCAGGCTTGGAAGTAGTTACTATATTCATTTATAATCGTACAATATTAAACGACAGGCCATTCAAAAATCAAAAAGATACACCGAAACAAAATATTTACTCGAGCATTTTTAAAAATTCGTTTTTATCGGAATGTCAAATATTATTTACTGAAATGTTTTTCTTTCGTTTCGTGGTCACTTTTTTCATTTTAAGAGAAAAGAAAATAGAAATGTTTCTTATCAAGACGAACAATTCACTTTTAATTTCTGAAAATGTCTTCTTTCATACAAATATGACAGAAGAGTTATGTTCCTGGGTAGGTGGCGTTTCTATATTTAAGTGGGTGTGTCGATTTAGGGCACTTTACAATTTTATTACAGTATACAATATAGCATATGAAACCACGAATGCTTAAGATTTTGGCATGTATCCAGTAAATAACACAGCTAAATATTATTTGCATTGCCTAATACTATACTTAGCGTGGTGATAAACAGTGGCGCCTAAAACATAATTATAATTTACAACCATTCATTTTACGGTTTACATTGATGTTCGAGACCTACTTTTAGCAGTAGCGCCATCGCGACTCGCAAACATTTTCTATTTATGCTTCATAGATGTTATTGATATCTGCATTCATATTCGATATAAGCGTTTCGGATTTTAAACTAAAAATATCGAGGGGTGAAAGGCTATTTGGTTTAAGCGACATTTGTTAGTGATATAGTAATATATATATTTTAGGAATCAGCGTTTTTTTTACCGATTCCAAAAATATATATTACTTTATCACCAAAAAATGTCGCTTAACACGTTCCCGCCGGCGCATTTTTTCATTTGATGCACCACCCGGCGGCGCGTAAATCTATGTCGCGCTTCATCTGGCGGCGCGCTAATTTCGCGTGTTCAGGCTTCCACGCGCTTCTTGTTTCTTCATTAGTACATTGAGTGCTTACTTTGCAAATTGTGTAACTCGTGTTGTTTTTATATCCTGATCAGAGATGTATGCCGGTAAAAATAAACATATTCTTCAATCACACGAGGGGTCGGCAAGAGAGTTCCGTAAACGCTACAAGGAATGCTACAAAAATTGTCCAAAACGAAGGGCAAAGATTATGCCACTGCCAAAACAATAAGAGTAAAGACATTTTGTGGTCGCTGCGAGGGTCAGCCAGCACTTTGCTTGAAATGTTTCAACAAATTACACAAAAAATAATAAATCAATAAGTTACAAATAAAATAATATTGAATTATTTTGTTAATTTTATCGATTTTAAGTTACATTTATAATATTATAAGTTATTGAGCAAAAGTTATATTTATAATACGTTATTAAATATAACTTTTATTCAAAATAAACGTTTTTATATATGTACGTTAAATTATCAGTGTCTAATAGCACAATCGAATGCGTAACACCAGTGGTACACGCCGCCCGATGGCACAATCAAGCGCGAGCCACCGGTGGTACACGCCGCCCGATGGCACAATCAAGCGCGAGCCACCGGTGGTACACGCCGCCCGATGGCACAATCAAGCGCGAGCCACCGGTGGTACACGCCGGCGTGAACGTGTTATACCAAATAGCCTTTCACCCCTCGATATAGTTTTTTATAATCGTGGGTAGATGATGTCCTTCACGACATGAGTGTCGACTCTCGAAATTTCCATAGTAAGAAATTCGGTTCTAGTTTAGTTATTGTGTAGACAAGGGGGTTCCTAAACTTTAAAGATAACGGAACACCATCCAGGTGTTTTTTTACACTGGCTCGACAAAGTGACTACGGTGCACCTGATGGTAAGTTCGGTGTAGTCCAACAAGGAAAGCTACTATCAAAGGATGAAAATCCATTGATAGTCTCCGTCGGCATGTTTCAAACCGAAATTATTCTACTTTTTGTCTATAGGTATTTCGTATTAAATATGGTAGTTATATACGAATGCAATACTAAAAGCATTACAATGATACCTTGAAAAAGAAAAAAGAAACGGGATATGGAGCTGATCCTAAAATGCGACAGGGCGTTATGAGCAGATATGGGCAAAATGTTATTTGATGAATGATTAACGATTACAAAATGTAGTCGTAATTTTAATTTTGTTGCTCTGTAATCATGATTAAATCCTTTCAAAACATTAAGGAGCCATAAATGTATGTACAATTGAGGATTCCATAGTATTTAAAACGTAGACGAGCAAAATGAAGGCATATTAATGATGATAAATACATAAAGTAATCGTAATCGTTTTTTTATTAATCTGGTAACACTTCACCCCCATCTTTGGTTACGAAACCCTGCCAGAGTCTTTGCATCCATGTCAGGCGTTGCGATCGATCCAGTCTCGCATACCCTAGCACGTTCCCACTGCTCGTCGTGATGGAATAATTGCGATTGTATCAACAAAATATCACCATTTCAGAGACGCGGCGCATCGTGTCCATCCCTTGGCTGGTCAGGGGGTGAACCTCGGTTTCGGTGATGTTAAAGATCTAACAGAACTTTTATCGAATGCTATATACGCTGGCTTGGATATCAGTGAGTATTATATTAAAAAAAATACTTTTTAGAGAGTTTAGGCACAATTTTTCTCGCTCAGATATACGCAAGTGGAAAGGGACGTACTATAGCTGTTGTTATAGTAACAAGAAGTTGGCAGTAGACTTGAGGGTGGTTGCTGCCCGGATGAAAGGGAGGCAGTGGATATTTCCGGGCAGCCGCTGCCTCAAGAGACAGATTAATATCGCCATCTATTCATATTTTATATTTTTCGGTGGTAGGGCATTTGCCCGACCTGGGTCATGACTAGTGATGCCACGAATATTGAATTGGCCGAATACCGAATATTCGGTAACGCTGTCGGCCGAAGCGCCGAACATTCCTGGAAGTAGCGTGTTTAGTAATAATAATATATTTTCCACACAAAACTTATACATATACACAGGTTGATAAGTCTCACCAATTAAGTATATCTTGTCTCTGGTGAGACTCGCACTTCCGTTCGGGTTATTCAAGGGTGTTTTGTGTTTTTATATGGATATTCACGGTATAAATTTATTAGTATGTGTGTGAGCGAGAGAGAGAGTGTGTGTGTGTGAGAGGTTATTTTCTGAGGCTGGTAACATTTATAAAAAAAGCATAATCGTTTGCTACCAAAAAATGCTGAAAAGCTTGTTTTTATCCATCACAACTTACCACTGATCAATTTTAATTACTAAAGTGTTGTAATTTGGAAATAAATACATAACTTTGAGTAATATAACGTGTCTTTTTTACATGATTTGGTATTCGGTATTCGGCCGAATAGTACGTATTATTCGGCCGAATACCGAATAGCAAAAAAAGTGGCCGAATAGGCCGAATACCGAATAGTTGCCGAATATTCGTGGCATCTCTAGTCATGACCACAGTAGATAAGTGCAAAGACCATCATAGTGGCTCGCTTTGGCTTGTCGCGATTCGGGATCAGCTTGTGTGTCCAGTAACTCGAATACCTAGACTTTCAGCCGTGGTATATGTGGGCCGACATGACGACGGAGACTATCAAATGGATTTTCATCCTTTGATGGTCGCTTTCGTTTTTGGACTACACTGTACTTACCATCAGGTGCACTGTAGTCACATGTCGAGCCAGTGTAAAAAAACATTGTATTTAATGTTAATCGATTTTCTATTAACGATATCTGATATTTATAAAAACGATGTAAATCTATTTACCACAAAAGACATGTAGCAATGAGATGACAGCTAAAAAATACTCCAATATATTGTTATATATTAGTATATCGGTTGTTTTAGCTCACCCCGACTGGATGAAGAAATATGAAAGCGAAAGGCAGAAACACAATGTTCCAACCCAACTTGGGATAGATGTTTTACATCGTTTGTATACAGTCGATTTGCCTCCAGTCGTCCTGCTCAGAAGTATGGGAGTGCAATTCACTAACGCTTTACATCCTTTAAAGGTAATATATTTACATTGAGAAATCTATACTGTATGTTTAGTGTAATAATTTCTTATAATATTTAATATAATATTAGGTCCTTACATATGAAATTGGCGTTTTGTATGGGAGGAACAAAAAGTCGAATATTTTTTAATATAATATATTTAATTAATCAAAGTATGAACCATTATTTTCTATGCACTTTTGCCATCTCATAGGTAGTTCATTGATCCCTTTACTAAAAAAACCAGTCGGACGGGAATCAATAAAATCTTTGAAGGCGATTTGGACTGCCCCATCGGAGTTGAATTTTTTCCCTTGCAAGAAGTTATCCAAATTTCGAAAAAAATGGTAATCTGTTGGAGCAAGGTCCGGGGAGTACGGAGGATGTCTTAGACTTTCCAATTGAAGCTCTTCTAATATAGTAGCCGTCTGTTGCGCAGTGTGTGGTCTAGCGTTGTCGTGAAGCAGCAGTGGCGTGGAGCGATTGACCAGCCTAGGTTGTTTAGCCGCTAGCTTTTCCATCATGGTTTGCAATTGCTGACAATAGACATCAGCCGTAATAGTCTGGCCAGATTTGAGAAAACTGTAATGAACAATACCGGCACTAGTCCACCAAACGCTTACAAGTAACTTTTTTGGGGTTAATTTTCGCTTGGGGCAAGATTTGGCTGGCTGGCCAGGATCCAACCATTGCGCTGAGCGCTTCCGATTATCGTAAAGAACCCACTTTTCATCACAGGTAATGATTCGGTTTAAAATACCTTCATTATTGTGCCGGTTTAGTAATGTAACGCAGCAGTCGACGCGCGTTTGCCGGTTTGCTTCAGTCAATTCGTGAGGTACCCACCTTTCAAGCTTTTTAATCTTCCCAATTTGCTTCAAGTGAATTAAAACAGTTTTATCACTAACATCGCAGCCTGCAGCTAACTCGGACGTGGTTTGCGATGGATCCGCTTCCACAATAGCCTTCAACTCTTCATTATCAACTTGAGTCTCAGGCCGTCCACGGGGCTTGTTCTGCAGGTCGAAATTTCCAGAACGAAAACGTTGGAACCAAAAACGAACTGTGTTTTCTTTTGCAACACGACCGCCATACACATCATTCACCCTTCGAGTTGTTTCCGCAGCACTAGTGCCACGGCGGAACTCGTACTCGTAAATAATGCGATATTTTAAGTTTTCCATTTTGTAAAATGAGTGACGCAAACAGAAAAAAACAGAAGAAAAAAACAAATGAATGACGATCATCGAAGCACAAATACATGAGTCTATAGCTGTACAAATTTGAATTTGAAACTCCTTACCAAAGAGGAGAAATTTGTGATTAAAGTGGCCAGTACGAAAAACGCCAATTTCATATGTAAGGACCTAATAATAATACAGTCAAAATCGTTTCGTCGAATCGAAGGTCCCGGCAAACCAAAAATAGGACTTCGTATATCGAAAACGTCACGGGTTGTTATTGCTATCGGTATTTACGACTAAATATGAGTAGTTCCTACGATGGTTTTGTAACAGATTTTGACGGTTTATATGTATATAAATATATTAATTATTGTCAATTGAATTGTAAATATTTCAAAATAGTTCGACAATTTAAGTTTGTGTAAATATAGTGTAAAAATTATTTTCTTTAAAAGTGTTAAAAAATGAAGTTTGCGGCTTTTGTTTTTGTATTCCTCATTTATAAAACTGCATAAAGATCATCTCTCATAGTTTGTATATTATCAATATTTGTTATCTATCTCTCGCCTATTAAATTAATTCACGAATTTATAAGTAAAAAAATATTACAAACCTAAAAAAACATCTCTTACACAATCACCGACGCTGCCTTGAATTTTTTTCAGCGTTTCTTCTAAGGGCAGTCGTTTCGGAAACGCTAGTAGATCACCGTTATGGTTTCGTATTTTGGCTGGCGGCCCAAGTCGAGGTCCGTACCCACAGGGATGCCCTGGCGTTGCCACCCAACCTGTAAATCGCTGACTGAGCACATAAGGTGTGCGCCCTTTCGCCCGGTTTTTTTGTGAAGGTCCATACCGACCGCCAACAAAAGTCCTCCCGAAAAAAAAAAACATAAAATATAACGCGTTGTCTTTATCGTGTAAACATTTCTTTTGCCAAGACTGTTTTGACAAAATAAGCCAAGGAGTATGCAAGCTGTGCTTACTTTTTTTTTTTTACTTGGGGAAAATCCTCATAGGACCGTCTCGGCTGCACAGGGAGGTTGCGCAGCCGAGGTGTGTCGGACTTATACCGACTAAAAACCCCAAGGTGACTACTTCTGCGCATTGGCGGGGACTGCGGGTCCTGTAATCAATTCGCCACCGCCCCGTCGCGCCGCGCCCAGTGGGCACGAACTCGGGGACCCCAAACACATCAGCCAACCGGTCGTGGATCGACCGATCGGCTGGGACTGATGCACCAGGGCGGTTGCCGGCACCCTGGCTCCTTCTTCGAGCGACCTTTTTCCACTCTCGCTATGCAGCCTCCTTCTGGGACATAACATCCTCACAGAAGGAGGCCATGGCCCTCCAATAGTCATACCCTGCCAGCATAGCCGACACCACTGCTGGCAGGGAAAGCTATGCTTATTTGGCCCAACCGTTTAAGGGGATACAAAGCCCGTTATTGTCACTTCTTTCCGCCTCTCGCGGTCGAAATATGCTCCTGTACGTCCAGATATGTATACACCGAGAGGTGATTTTTCGAAGGAATTAAAAACAGTTGGCCTAGGAAGGTCTTTATAATGTCACCGGGTGAGAGGTGCGAGCACTTAGGCCGAGATTTATAGACGGTACCTTGACATCGCTAGCAAAGTTCTCAGAAAATAAATTGATCTTTGACAGAAAACGGAATATATTATAGAAACTTGAGTATAGCGTAAGTATTCGCAGAGCCGACACCAATTTTACAACATCTATGACTTATCATATCCTTCGATCTTCGTTGAGTAATGTACATTGTAATGTTTGAGTGAATCCTACGCAAAGTCAAAGAAGCGTCATTAAATGTCAGCCTTAATGTTGACCACCAGCGAATTTTGTGGATTGGTGTAACGTTAGGACACCCTTGTGGGTTCGGACCTCGCGATAGACTGCCACTAAGGAGGTCAAGAGGCCTTTCCCCGTGGTATATTTAGTAATTAGGAGAAGGAAAACCTATGCCGAATAGAACATGCTATAATATAGAAGCAGTTAAAAATGTTTTTTGTTTTTTCCAGAAAATGATTATGGCTCACGCCGCTACGTGATGATGCTTTCGTATACCTTGCTCTGGTGGTCTTGTACTGAAAAGAATGTGAAAAATTATAGTCATTATAGTATTGCGTCGGTAGTATTAAATGTAAAGAAAGTTTTCTGTAGATTTGATTGTTGTTTTATAATAAATGTTTAAATAATATTCTGTTTTTATTTCTAAGATTTTTAATCTTAATACATTGCAGACTGGCAACTTTTTTGAAAATTTACCTCATGTGTCCGACTGTTATTTTGAAAGCGGATCTGAAAGTAAAACAATGTAAATAAACTTTAATATATTTTATTTATTATTTAACTCTTATTATATCTTTTTCGTATGATAAAAAGTATAACAATTATCCACGTGTAATGGTACAACACAAGGTTTGAAAATATATCGGATATAATTATTTCAATATAACTATATCTAGTGTCACGTATGTTTTCTTTTTACATATATAATTTTAACACATCACTTAAAATAGCAATATAAAATTTTTAGGGCTCATTAGTTCACAACTCAAAATTATCAGGTACATACATAGTTTATTAACTAATTAGGATAATTAGTTCTCATTGCAACTAAGTACTGCTATTAGATTTCATTTTAACAGAAATATTTATTTTTGACAGAAAACGCATTGTTTATTTTAATTATAATCAATTAGTTACCTGTTTATGACATACTAATATAAAATCAAAAGAGTAAATTCATCTTGAGTTAGCGATGTACACAATGATATACTTTGATACATCATAGGGCATAAACATAAATGTACAAAATAGATAAAAATATGACCGCTGAGCACCTCAGTGATCGCCCTCTCGCCTGGTTTAGTTGTAAAGGTCTATCCCGGGCCAGCAACACATTGTCAAGCACGAAAAAAAAAAGATAAAAATATTTCAGTAAATCACAATCAATTCATAATATTAGCTAGCTAGTATATTCCCTTCCTCCTATAATATTAGGTTCTTTAAAAGAAGTGTAAAGAGAGGTTTCAGCCTATATAGCCTCCAGTATCTTAATTTTTTTTCTATTTATTTAAGGAACTTTTGTGCCCAGGCACATACCAGCCCCATGTCTTAATAGTTACGATCGGTTTTTGAATCGAGCTGTATTTTACATAAGGTAGGTCCATTATAGTTACTGTACTGTTTTAGTTAAATAACTATTAAAGAATTAGAAATGTAATTATATCGATAATAGTTTTAATTGTCCCTAATTATGTACATGCCGGTCAAAAAGTACCAAAACAGTAACTTTTAAAACTAGTAGTTATGTAAATGTAAATTTTTTTTAAGTCTTTTTATACGGTGCATTTGTTAAGTAGGTACCTATATAATTTATTTTTTATAGCAACCTTATTCCGTTACAAACATTTTCGCGTGGCTAAGAGAAAATTACTATAAAGACATGATATACTAGATATTATTATATTTAATAATTCTAATAAGTACTTTTAATATTAAAATGTCACTGCGAGATCTGGTGAATAATATGAGGAGCATTTCAGATTGTAGCGAGCCCTGTTGCGACATGACACCACGAGATATCCTGGGTGCGGTATCATGATCGCGCTTTTGGGTCTACAGCACTCCTTATAAACTCTGCAAATTTTTATTCTAATAACATAAGTAGATAGGTTGAGCGCTGTTATTGAAATTCAACTTTGTTTAAAACAACAACTCTCTCTCATTTTGTAAACATGAACAAGGATGGCGAGTTATTGTGCCTATGATTTTTTTTGTTAACAAAGATGACTTCTTAGAATAGACCCAAATATCTACCAATATTCAAAAGCAGATTCATTTAGAGTCAGGTAGTTTACGTTCCTATTGTCTGTTATGCTTAAAGACAATTAACATATTGTACTATTGTTATTACACAAGCCAGGTACAGGTACCCCAGAAAAAAAAATTCTTAGCTAAATTCACAAAATACATTATAATATCTATTTAAAACGATCTTACTTTGTAGAACTAGTAAATATCTTCCTTAATTGCTTATGGCTTACGTAACGCAATATTGTAGACCAGTTTTGAAAGTTTAGGATCACAATGCTATTCAAAAGTTGTGTATTTTTATGTAGATAAAGGAAAAAATTGTTTAAAAATCTGAGAAAATAGGTACTTTTGGAGAGTTATGTTATAAGCAACCCGTAGAAATTAGTTTAAAACTGTTTGCCAAAGAATGCTTATTTCTTTTTTTTGACAATATACACAAAATAAATGTTAAAATATAGATATGGTAGCAGTGGGAAATCAAAATTAAATCAATTCCGTGGAAATTAAAGTCATACGGGTTTAGTTTAGGATTACATCATGCTTTTTATATAGAAAATTATAATGTTTTGGTTGATTTAATAAGTGTATAGGTGAGTATGCTTAAGAATCTACATTTAAATAAAAATAACAACATTACACAGAAACCGGAATATAACGGACATTTGCTCTAAAGTAATAGAATTCGTTGAGGACAGCTGTACCTACGTTTCGGGGTCGAGTCGCGTGAGAACGAGGGGTGCCGGAGGGGTGTCGTTACGCGATAGCGATTTTTGACGCAGTATTAGTGGCCATCTTGTTTGTTCTTAATATCCACTTGCAAATTTAAATGGAACTTTATCAGCGTAGGTTTACGGCATATAATTGAAATAATACTATAGTATATTTGAGTCACCGGTTTTGCGCAGTATTGAGTATGCGTCATATTATGCTTGTATTAATAAGAGTCGTTTAGGTAATTCCTCGACAGAAATACTAATATATTTCCACTAAAAATCCATAAAAGAGACTACTTAGTTAATTGCTCATTATAATTAAGTACCGAGTCTATTAATAATAATGAGATAATTATTATTTATAACTTACTTATCTATTAAAAACATTACAGATAAACAGGAGAAAGTCATCAATCACAATAATCTAAGAATATCGTAAAAAGATATAATGTCCTTAAAGAGCATCTATCAATTTTATTATAAAATCTACAATCTAACAACGCCCGATACCAAAAACTCTCGTTAAGTTTTAAATCGCTTTTAAACATTAATAAACCATAAAGTTTGCAATGGATGACCCATTAATGTTTTAAAGCGTTTTCAAAATTTAAGAAACATTTCTGCAATTGCTCGAAAGGATAGCAATTAATATAATAGACAAAATAAATGTGCATCATCTTCATTATATAGTATCAAAAAAAAGTCAAGTTTTGAAAAATATGTTGGCAAATAAACATGAACATACATATGCATGTATGTATTAAAATTGCGAAAGTTTCGTCAAGATAGGATAAGTATATCATTTCGGCGTGATACATTCTGCCTGTTTTTAAACATATAAATAGACAAATTTCTTAAAAACGACATATTTGTGTTCAATGCGTTCAACACATGAATGATTCTACTAATTTTTGTTTTTTTATTATCTGATGTAATTTGAGCAAGCTGCTATTATTTTGTAATCATTAATATGTCTACTTTCATAATAATATAGAATGTCTACTCAACGGATATCTACAATGTCTACGCCATATTTACTCTACCTAGCTACATACCTAGCTAACTTAGCTACATAGCTAATAAAGTCATTTTAGCTACATAGCTAATAAAGTCATCTTAGCTAATAAATTACTAACATATTGTTCAACTTTAGAACAACAATACCCACATATGTACATATTTTTGGAGATAGATTACATATTAAACTAATTAAATCTTTGATATTCATAATCGAAGAATCAAAGGCTTAGATTTAGATTAGTAGATAGATTTAATACATTGGTATCAAAATTGTAAGTAATTAACACTTTCCTATAACCAAACCCTTAAACCAAACCCTAATTAAAAATAGGTTGGTATACTTCCATAAGCAGATATAAGTATAATAAATGTTATAATTATAGCGCAGATAGAATACACTTATAATGAATTGATAAATGAATTTGGTGAACCGTAAATTACCTTTATAAAATAAAAAATTAAGTCGTCGTTGGAATTTTCTAGGGCTGTTTGCCAGTCCTACAAAGATCAATACTCTTCCTCTAACCCCGCTCCCCGCATTCCCCTCGAAAGAGTTTTTTTTTTCTAACATAAGTTCGCTCAGAAATGCGTATGGAACGTTATTAAAGTTTTTTTATTATTTATCTTTGTTCTACTGTTCTCGAAAGTTAAACCATTCTTGAGAATAAATTATTAACATAAAATTGTGTTTTTATTTGTTCTACAAAGTGTCTTATAGAATATATAATTATTTACTGATAATATCCATACCTGTAAATGTAAAAACCTCTGTGTTAATCATAAACTGTTAATTAATGTATGAATGTGTCATCATACCTCATCATGGTTCTGGACTCGTTTTGTATATGTAATTTAAGACATAAGCTAAAAGAAGCCTGTTTACTTTTAAAACATGTGAAAAACAGCCTCAAGCCATAGACAATGAATTAGATGCAAGCGGTGTGAGTGGGACAATTGCAGACATCTAAACAGTAACTCAAAATATATATATAATAAAACTAAACATATTCTTTGCTTATCATCTAGGTTAACTAACCAGTTACAAATTATGTGTTTCAAAATAATAAAATTATGTAGGTAATTGTTTATCATAATAAAACTTTTCACATACAAAAACGTATAACATACTAAGAGAAATGAATCAAAAATAATTTATTTCATATAAATATATTAACTTAAAATTTTATTACAAGAAGCTGACATTATGTATAATATTTTAAAATATATTTGGTTCCCAGCGCGTTTCTGAAATAATTTTATTGACCATCTATTTTCCTTGCGCGCATGTGTAACGTTGCCGCAGACGCGGCAGTGGGGTCGCCGCCATTTTGTGAACAACTGCGCAGTAATGGCCCAGTTGGCGTCAGGGTATATAAGCCCAAAATGACGTCATGCGCCCACATTCGTTTCTTGTCGTGGTGCTGTTTAGATGTCAGTTGTGCTGTGTAGTGCCCCAAGTATTCTTTGTGCCTGTACGGATTCAGGTGTGTAATATTATCACCAAACAATATTTATTGCCTTAATAATTAATAACTATGGGCTACATTACCAAAGAAAAACCAATCGTTGAATTTTGTGAAAGTAAAACAGAATCCCTATCCAATTGGGTTCGCCAAGTTAAAAATAAATCTCTTTCTGCCAAGACAAAACGAAAACGTGATTTGAGAATAATCGCCATTTTAACTAACTCCCTCGTCCGAGCTGAGAACGAGCTCCTTACAAAACAAAGAGAACGTGCGAGAAGGTGGGCCCAGATGCAAGTTGACCTCGGACTGCGCAGTAAGGAAGAAGAAATCACTCGCCAGCAACGCGAAAAAATCGATAACATATGGAAGAATGATCTCAGCGGTTTAGATAGTTTTTTTAAAGAATTAGACAATGTAAAACCCGTAATAGTAACGTGAAAGGAATTCAAGTAAGACAATTGAATCTGTAACTGTGATATATGTAGGATGTTTTTCTAACTTACAGTCCCATTGCGTTTCGCGTGGGTCTGCATCCGTTGGCCGCCATGTTGGTTCCCGCTGGGGCGTGGTCGCTGCTAGCTACGATATGGGTTTGTAAAACGGTATCATGTATTTAATTTTTTTTTAGTTTTTATTGTAATATCCTTAAGTGTTTCAATTTTCACTATTGCAAAATGGTTAAATTGGAATTTTCAGTTTTGATTCATATTGAATACAATTATTGTAACTTACGTATAAGTATTGAAATTAAAGAATATTTGAAAAATGTGTCTGTGATTTTTCATTATATTACTGTGATTTTACCACGCATAAAATGTATTATTCCATGAGTCATCACCGTCACTACGCTGAGATACATGGAGGTCACGACGCTGCATGGCGCGTACGAGTCAACTTCCAGAAAGTACGGATGAGTCATCCGCCTGTCTTGCCGCTTCATTATGCTGATATCACACAATGAAAACCGTACTACTTCGTGCTAAACGGCGCATTCACGCGACTCGGGGTGTCCCGGTTCTCAGCCCACTAGGTAACTGGTTAGGTGGTTGCATAAATTACTAAGTTATGGTATATACCAATTTCTACAAGGTCCGAAAAGGACCCTGCATATAATGTTGTCTTTAGACCTCAGAACTTACCCAGGTGTGCTGCCACCACAGAGCAACG
The DNA here is from genome assembly GCA_036320925.1 of Automeris io. Lineage (NCBI taxonomy): Eukaryota > Metazoa > Arthropoda > Insecta > Lepidoptera > Saturniidae > Automeris > Automeris io. The sequence continues at coordinate 6,169,950 of JAUDJH010000018.1, forward strand.
TACTTCACATTATAAAACGTGAGATTAGGAATATGGAGTCTACTGCCTATTTGCTTTTTTTAAGGAAGATTGGTGAGTCTAGTTTCGTAATAAATTGTACAGAAACTGGCATTTCAGGTGTATGAATATAATAATACGGAATTTAATACATGTTATTTTACGAAATGGATAGTCCCTAACACTTTCTCCATACAGGCTTTTAGAAATTAGGACCGAGAGAAGCACAACTGGTCGATTTTTTTATGCGGAACAAATTATATTACATTTGGTTCAATATGATATTAAATTTTGGCTGACGTGATGAGTGGTTCTACGAGGGTGGAACTTACTGGTAAATAATTGAACGAATTTTCTACTACAAAGAACTACCTCCCGTGTACCAAACAAAAATACTTTAAAATAGTATGCACTTAGGAGTAATATATGCAGTTGGAATAAGATTTGGAGGAAACCTTAACACAGTGGGCTGATGAACACTAAATAATATTGAGTATAAACATAACGAAAAATTTGATAGGGCCATGCGTGTCTGGACGTACTAAATGGTGAGTAGTCTGTACTAACGATCTACTTTTTCTTCAAATTATCTCTGCATAAGCAAGACACTAATCTGATGGTGAGTACGTGCAGTAGTAGTTTAATTGGTAAGTGATTTTAAAAAGTTGAAATGTAATAAGAATCCAGTCTTCTGCGTTACAAAATGATTGTTGTAGGTGTCAGTTATTATGATGAATACTGTTGTAATAACAGACAGTTTAAATGTTATTCTTTTACTGATTTATATGCAAACTTCACAGCTAACTACCGGACTGAAGCCGAGGCTGTCGTGAACGAAAGTCACGCTTCCTAAGACCGAAAACCTAAGCAAGGTGATATACTACCTAGCAGCGATGGCTATCCGGTTCCGGTTTATATTAGCGAGTGGACCTACCTCACAACCAAAGTACAGATAAGTCTAACGCAACCCGATATTCGAAACTATAAACTGGGCATGGTACCCAAAATATTCGTAAACAATAACGAACGTTTCACTTGATATTTAAACTGATAATACCTTATTATGCTGATTTTAAGTAAAGAGAGTTAGGTAAGTGATAATATCTCGTCTATGACTGCTAAAAACGGTAATATTTCGAAAAATCTCTTATAAACATTGTAACCACCATAAAAATGAATATCATATTCATTTTCTATATACTTTAAGAAATCTTTATATATTTATTTGCCCCGTTTTAATACGGGAGGGTAGGCCTCTAAACTAAAAGTTTGATTTCAGGTTTACGCAATATATTCAACTATCCTAATTTTTGTATATTTGTATGAGTTTTGAGACACGTTCTCGAAGGGTAAATCGCTACGTACGGACTTTTAAACGTGGTCAACCTACTAATCGAGCACATTAAACATTTGGATTTAGATAAATACTATATTTCGTTTATAAATAAGCTAATAGCGTGAAAGCGATTATTTCCGTTACAATAACAATCATCAATAAGTGAGACTACGCAAATAATATATTGCAGGTACGTAGATAAAATTTAGAAGTACCTAAAAGTTGCATTGAAATACTGTGGTATTTTTGTGCAGACTTGAACAGAAATCAGCTCAAGTTACATCAATCACAATAAGATGTTTTGAAATCTCTAGAAATAAATTTATTCATGCAATGACTATATAAGGTAATGCAAGAAACTTCTTGTGAAGTACATAAAAGATTACGTAAGCTTTTAAACTCTTTAATCATCGCGTACCTAGTTGCTCTTTTTGCTGTCTTTTTTCCTTATCTTCAGGTTTTCCGGTACATGAGATTTTGGAACTAATTCATCTAGCTGAAGTTCCGTAAACTTCCGAGTGCAACCAATTCTTTAAATACCCATTTTATTAAAAATGTATGATATGCTTTCTGAAAGACGAACAAAACCGTTATCAAGAATTATAATATTGGCCAACGCAAAGATGGAATTAACATATAATCATCTGCTGTGAAATCAAGCAACTACCTATAATCAATCGTAAATGAACCGCATTCTTTTTTGCCAATTTTACTGACTACTTCTGAGTATCTTATGGCAGTTGAAGATGTAATCTAACTGGATAACAAAATGGCATAAAAGCAATGAATAATTGAAATATAATAAATTTTCATCCGTAAATTCCTGTGAAGACAAAATTGAAATCTACAAGTTATTTTTCAGTGTTATAAACATTTAATTACAGGAGAGTTAATTTTATATAACCATTACATTTTTGAGTATGTGTGATCTTATTTAATAGATTTGGTTTCATAACTTATGTAATTAGTAGCAGCTAGTTGAAACGCCACATTGATTACCACGCTGTACTAGTCTATTAAAACATTTGCGATAGCGCATTGAATGGTTGAAAGTGAAGACACTTGAGCGGCTAGCTCACAGAATATCATTTTTGTAGACACTATAAATATTTATAGCATGCTTAAAACAAGGATATTAAGGAATTGTAAAATGTGGTATGTTAATCAAATTATCTTCTGATGGCGAGTTTTAATATTCAATTAACCTTATCTTTTTGTAGTTCCAGTTTGTTTTTTGTAACTCGTAAATGGTTGTCATGGTGTGTTATGTTAGAATGCATGAATGTTTCATAATACTGACGGAAGGGAATTTTCTTGGGAAAAGTTACATGTGCACAAAAGTTGTTTCAATTTAAATCACCACTAAATCGTATTATCAGCTTTAAAAACGTAACTATATTTGTATATTGGGGCGTAAGCTAAAGGTATATAAAGTTTGGTCAAAGGTATTGAATTGATTATACTACCCTAAACTTCTGGAAGTTATTATTATTATATAATTGAAATTCAGTATGTACTAATGCAATTTACCAAATGTGTTTGAAGTTTTAGTTAAATATCACTCTCTAAATTATTTTATATAATTGAATGGTTATAGTAAATTATTTTTACTTTTATGATTCAACTTGAAAGCATGATCTTTAGAAAAATGTATATATATATGTTGTATCTCTGTGAATGCGATTTGATGTGACAATAAGCATCAGACAATGTGTTCTGTTTTCACTTGTTTAGCTAGATAACTCCTGAATGTCTGCCTGGATTTCCATGTTGTATATTCAATGCTGCCAATGAGTCACTTCAGAATGGATGCATAGTAGTATTTACACCCGGGGTATGAAAGTAGAAACAAGGCGCGTGCATGCGGAATTCCCTGCGACACCCTTAATCTGCAAACAATGTGACTACGAAATGCTTCACCCCCTGATGCTACTTTTCGATTTTAACTACATGTCGCCTGTTTGCTATGCTATCGCTTTATTGAGGGAATCATCACAGGTGCCTTGTATTTTTAATACTTAGTTGTCATGATTATGGATGTCATTGAACAGGCTTTTGTGTATGCACTAAAGAGTGGATTATTTAACTAAATATACTTCATAAACCTAACCCACTGAAGACATCAAGCGTGGCATTAATTTTGATGGGAGAGGAGAAAATAAAAGCTACAGATATAAAGATGCCTTCGTTGTGAAATCTGCTTTGTTACCAAATAAAGGAAAAATATTCATAAAATCTGTAACACCTATTGCATCGAGATTGGAAAAACGCTTACAACATATCTCTGAACATTTCAATGATGAAAGACTCCTTGATATCACATTCTCAAGGTAGGAAAAATGTCCAATCAAAATGAATATGATAAAATTATGAAACGAAGTTGAGTAAGCAGGCAATGCCCCGCCTTCGTATTTCACTAGTCATTTTAAAAATTCAGAACATTTAATATGGTTTTGTGGAAACTATCCAGCTTCTTGCGGATTCAACAGGTATTAAATGCGATATTATTCTGCAAATAGACACTGATTTTTGGATCATGTTGCGGAGCATATATTACCGGAAAGTTCTCAACAGTAATGTCCTTCATATCATTCAAGTAAGGAATCTATAACAAATATCTCAAACTTCTCTATGTAATTTTATTTTTCAAGCTTTGATAATGTTTGGCTTTTAGTAATTTTTTTCTACATATTTAGTACATTACATATTAGTTTAGTAACTGGAGTAGAGTTCAAGCTAAGGAAAGAAATGACCCTTTGAATATTTAATATGGTACATTATACGTGCTTGGTGGTGTTCTTGGACTAGAGGAAATGACCTGTTACGCAGTTTATCTTGTAGCAAGTGAGTTATTTAATTTTTAAAAAAGGCTGAAATGCTCTCGAAGTATCCTCTTGCTTTGGATGTATAGTGAGCCAGCATATAATAGTGAGTAGTTTACAACTTCTTACCAGAAGTTTCTATTTACACTTACGCAGGTATAAGTGGACATCTACACTGAATTTGTAAATTGCTGTTAAGTCATGATCGTATATTCAAACAAACCGCTTGTAAAATTTATAAGTTAATCATAATTTACTGGCTTTTGTCTGCTTTCGGAGTCGTCTTAGTAAAATTCTGAAAAGCGTAGTTAATGTATACGAAACAACGCGGATTAAAATATCAAAGGTATGAAAGTTAATAGATATTTTTTAAATACATAATAAAAAGCTTATACATTTCAAGGGATCCAAAATGTCGTTTTCTCTGCAGGTGACAGGCGAATTACGGGAAAGTGATATAAATTGAGAACTATTTTTTACAAGAATAAAGTATTCGTAATTAATACCAGAAGTGTCGGAACTTAGCAGTCGATGTGTAATAATGTCAGAGACATGCAAAACAAACTTGAAAGAATTTTATAAATATATTAATTATTTAGGCAACACGTGTTCATTATGATTGCTGATGTACTTACGGAAAGGCACATGTCTTATAAACTGATAAAAATTGTGTACAATTACGATTTAAGCGAAGAATCTATAACAAACAAATGGAAGTTGCATAGCGTTCTTAGAAACAATTGAACCCGCTAGAGGTAAAACAACCGTAATACCTACCTGTTTTTTAGGATAAGACATTGAAATATAACCAGGCCGTGGTCCTGCTTTGATGTAATTGACTCCAGGTACAAAATGTATCGTGAAGATTTTTGCTTGTGCTCTACATATCGTGTGGCAGTAAAATTATCTTTGCATCATCTACAATATTAGATCCAGACACATTCAAGCACAAATATTACGAGCGCCTTTACGTTTTCGCCAAAACGTCAGGATAGAACGCAAAAGCTATGAAAACTACATGGTAATAAAATTCGATTTTACATCACAATATCATATCACTTGTAGTTAGTAATTCAAAGATCTGCTGGATACTTCTATTTTGAATGGCATCAAAAATGGCTCTTTAGGGGCGACGAAATCTTAAGCTTGTGCAGATATTTTGGCTGCAACATCGCTAGGCTGTGCCAGCCCATCCCCGGCGCGTGCCACAAGTCTTCATCATCGTAGACGACGCAGTCTCCCAACTGTCCACATAATGTGGCACATTTAAGAACTTCAATCCGGGCCGAAGGTACCTCATTTAATAGCTGTTGAGGATATATAACCATAAAAGTCTTGTTTCGAGATATACGCGGTATAATAAAAAGCCAGTATATTTTTTGTAAAAGCACGAAGTTACGTGTTGAAAAGGCTTTGCTGAAATTAGTTTTTTTGCTGTTAAATTTTAACAACTGGGCTCTACGGAGCAAATTGTTTTACATGTACTGCGTAGGTACAGCCGTTACTATCAGCACGGAGTTATCCTACGGTCGCGCTATAATTCGAATATGAAAATCGCATGAAGTCGGTCCAGTCTCTCCGAGGTCAGATCACGTGTTATGAGGTATCACGTCTGCAATAGTAAAATGCTCAAAATTTCAACAGATGGGTAATCCACGCCAAATTTTGAAGCATTTTGCTAGGTTGTAGTTTGAATCTTAATAAACAGTAGCAGCAGCTTTCCCCATTCATGTGATACAAGCACTTTTTTGGGTCTTCTAAGGTACTGCAAATTAAATAATTCGACTTGAACCGATAATAGAAGTTTATATACGCAACTATGATATCTATATTAACATTAATGAAAGCTTTTCAATAGACTTTTGAAAATTTCGAATATTGATAAAAAAAAACTGTCTATATGATATATGTAAGCTATCTGATTTCTTCGCTATTGGATCTTGCAACAAATAGGGCCCCTCTGGGGGCATAAGCCACTTCATATTGTGCAGATTTTTACAACACCAGAACCCTCTTACGAGGACGAAGATTCATCTACTTCGCTGTCATCGAGTTTTAATCTTCAACATCAAAGCTGGCGCAGTCTTCCAACGGAGAGATTAGCGTGTCTTCTTCCAACATCAGTATCGAGTTACAAAGTTACCTACTTAGTGCTGTGACTACACAATCGTAAGAGACAAACTTCATTAAAATCAAATAAGGTTTTTAAGTTGTTGGTCTGTTTAAACACGCGTTAAGCTGATAAAACCGCTATTTTTAAACGTCGAGCATTCGAAACTCTTGTAAAAAAAATTAAACATTATCAAGTGATTCAGTCTATGCGTTGAACTGCTTTAAGAAACTTCATAAATTTAGTTGACACGATCAACATTTAGCCCCCACCTCGGGCACCAATGTCACTTTAACAGGTATCGTCGTGTCATCAATCTACACGTGCAGAATAGACAAGGTGGCTTCCTCCGACCTGCCCTGAGACTCTGAACATTAATGCAGCTACGTGAAATAACGTCGGTGTCGGGTCGCCTACAACAACATGATACACTCTGCTAAGGCCGTATAAATTTACATAGATTTAGAGCTCCATCGAGGGATGCCACGATAGTCTATGTTGTCAGGTCACGAGTCTATAGTGAGGAGATGAGGCGGCTACTGAGAACTTGCTTCACCATCAGCCACATCACGGCCATCGTGCACTAGTGCAGCTGGCCGATACGTTCCTGGTCGCCATGAGTATGCTGACCAGCTATCATCTGCTACACCAGACGGGCAACGACGCCTATCTAACAGGTGTTGCCGTGTCTTCAGTCGGAAGATTATGCTGACACCTGCACAACGATTCCTATCCACGATGTTTTGAATGAGGCGTCAGCGGATTGCTGCACAGGCTGAGATGGCGCTGATGGACTTCTCGAACTTCCTGTCTACGCATCGTGCAAGTTCATCAACCATCAGGGTAATTGCTAATAAAATTAGTTTTCCCTTTAATTGCAAGGACGCTGCGAAATTATTCTCAACGAAAGCCTCAAACCAACCAGCCAGCAATGTCGTCATAACAACTACCCTGTACCGTCATGCTACTGACAATACTGCTAGAGAATAGTATAAACATGTATGGGCCTTTTCGTCTTTCGCCAACACGACCACTTCCGTCCAGCATAATCAAGCAATTCGTATACATTCGAGAGAGGTATAATAAATTTTACTATATTAGTTAGTATTAATTTCTTTGTGCATATAAGTCACATAATGAAATCTTAAACTACAACTTAAGAGTTCAAGATCAAATATCGTATAATCTGTACGTTTCTTAAAAAATATTTACATACATAAAACAAAAATAGAACGTTTAACAATTTATCGCTTTTTAGTTTAGAATTAACAATGATTGGTTTCAGTTTAATTTGTCTTAGACTTATAACTAAACAACCGATAGTAAAAATGGAGTATTATAGTAATTTACTGTTTTAAAAAAAGCTGTGGAGCATGGAATAATATTATATAGGAACTCTGAATGCACATATCTTATTTAATTGGAGAAATGCGCTTCACAAGTTCAAAAGTGGTGAAGATTATTAGTGATAGTTTATTACCGATATAATAGCTATTGAATGCAAAAGGAAATCAATAAAAATAATATTGAATTAAAAAAAAAATGAGCCGGTGTCTTCTCCATCTTCGGTAAGGTAACCAGTCTCATTTCAGATTAAAAGTCGAATAATAATGGAAGTAAACAAAAATATATTTTCAAATCTTAGAATGAAACCCAGTCAAAAGTGACAATTCTACAAAAAGGTAGAAATTGTATAAACACAATTTTATTTTATCAAGTGGACACAAAATAAAACTACACATCTTAGGTAATGCTATATTGAAACTATCAAAAATTAACCAGGTAAAGATTTTGTTTTCTCATAAATGTACATGAAATATCAAAAGTATCATGGATGTTATCCGGTTAAATGTAGGTTTAAGTTTTGACATGCAAGAATTATTTAGAGAACTACGCGAATGCATCTCTTCGTACAAAATGGGTAGTAGACATAACAATCTCTGTTAGCCCGCACCATAGGCATCAATGCCACTTTGACAGGTTCCATTGGGTCATCAGACTGCGCTGTGCTCACAATGCGGTTACTGTGGACCTGCTTCTACATCAGCCCAGACCTCGAGCACCTGTGATCTGCTACTTTAGACCAGCTGCATTTGACTACACTTCGAACACCGACGGCAGGATGCTACGATGACCTATGTCATCAGGTCATGCTTGTGCGTTATGTTGCTGAGGCAGCTATCACGAGCTGCAAAATCTACCAGGACGAAGTGCACCAGTCCAGCTACATAAGGTGACCTCAGATCTCCTGTCAGCACGCTGAGGTACCATCACCTGCTACATCAGATTAGCTACCGGGCACTAGCAGTTCAACAGATGCTGCTCAAAAGCCAAGATGTCTTGGACTAGCTTCAACGTAAAGCTGTTGAAAATCTGGTAATGCTAATGGGATTTAACTTTCGACGTTTAGTTCCTCTTATACCATCACTGCAATTTTATAAGCATATGTAGCTATTATCTTGAATGTTAGCCCACATTTGGGGCACTAATGCCACCTCAACAGATGCTGCCAAGACGTCGGTCTGCGCTTGAGCTAAAAGGGTGGCTTCTTCCGACCTGCTCGCGGAATCTGGGCATCAGTGCAGCTATATGAGGTTACCACGATGCCGGGTCGTCTACATCAGTATGTTAAGCAGACTCTCTGGTAGTTAATAGTAACTAGATCTAACGAGACTTCGAGTTCCGACGCGTGATGCCCTGATGATCTACTTTATCAGGTCATGAGTCTGCGCTCTGCTCCCGAAGTGGCTACCACGAGCTTCGAGGTCATTCCAGACGCGATGCGTCTGTGAATCTACATGGAATAGCCTTGGGTCGCCAGTCAGCTATGCTGAGGTGATGTCATCAGCCCAGCTGCCGAGCAGTGGTAATTCAACACATATTGCCGGATTCCTATATTGAGGTGACATTTACATAGCTACTCAAATGCCAAGATGACCTGGATAAGCGTTAGCAGCTCGCTTTAACTCTAGTGAAGTAAATTTTTACTTTTCATTATTTTAGACTTCAGGCACCAATGCAACTTTGTAAAAAAAATTAGCTACAATGTTCTATGTTCGCCCAATCCGGGCTCTAATCGGGTATTCGGCAGGTTCTGCAGTCATCAGTCTGCGTATTAAGATGGCAAGGAGGCTACTTTAGATCTACCTCTACATCAGCTCGGACTCCGTGCACCAGTCCAGCTACGTGTGATGATCTCGTTTAGCCTATATCAACATGGTGAGGTGACACTCGGCCAGTTCAAATCAAATATAGCTTCTAGACTCCGGGCATCGTCGTGGGCTACCACGATAATCTATGTCAAGTTACCAGTCTGTACAGTGAGGTGACGAGGCGGCCACCATGGATCTACTTCGTCATTAGTTCGGACGTCGCGCAACGGTGTAACGCCCCCGCGTGAGATGGCTACACATCGCCCGTGAGCGTGTTGAGGTGATATCGTCCGATATACCAACTCAGCCACCAGGCACTGTCAGTTTAACAGGTGCTACGGAGTCCGCGTATTGAGCTCTTGACATCTGCTCAACAACAGCTGACAACAGTTGCACAAAAACCAAAATGCCTTCGATCAACATAAGCAGATAGCTGTGGAAATTCTAGTGATGATAATGGGGATTCTCGAGCTTTCTACATCATCGAAAGACTGCGGGGCATAAATACAACTTTGTAAGCATATTTTGGTATCTTGTACGTTAGCCCACAATATGGGCACTAATATCACTTCTACAGGTGCTGCAACCGTCAGTGTGCGCGTTGAGGTGACAGAGGGACTTCCTCAGACCTGTTCCCAGACTCTATAATTAATAGAGCTACGTGAAGTAATCTCAAGACGCCTATATCAGCATGGGGAGTTGACATTCAGCAACCCCAGATGAAGGTCTAACTAGTCTTTAAAAACAGACGTGTGGTGGTGCCACGATATAAGGCCATGAACCTGTGCATCCATCTGACTACGAGCGTCGACATCATCCCAGACGTCGCGCTTCAGTGCAGCTACATGAGATGGCGTCGAGTCGCCTGCCAATATGCTGAGGCGATATCATCTGCTAAATTAGCCGGACAAATGGGCAGTAAATGCCACTTTAACAGGTGTTGCTGCCAGGTCCTTCTTTAGTCTGCAAATTGAGCTGACCCCTGGACAGCTTGCTCCAATCTTGGATGAGCGTCAGCAGACTGCTGTGGAGACCCTGGTTGTGCTGAGGAACTTCTGAACCTCCTACGTGTTCTACCAACTGAGACCTTCGTGCACATCCATATGATACAAGGGTAATTGCTAATATAATTGTTTCCCTTTTATATTACAAGCATGCCTCGTAATAGATCCAACCTTCAAGATACCAAGTAAAGCAATATACAAAAATACAGAAAAATATTAATTTTAATCTACGTGAATCGTTTCATCTTTTGTCAAAATTATGACGTGTTGGTATAATAGTAATCTTCAGATATATTTGAAGATTAAAATATATTTTATGATTACTGATTTAGTTGAATAATACCATAACCGAAATTTTAAAAGAACAATAGTGACAATATTTGATTTATTTTTAACTATACATTTCTATTGGAAATGTATTTTATAGTTTAGGTTAACTTTGATTTGTTTCAGTTTAATTTATCCTTCAATATTATTGACATACAATTATATTAAGTGTCTAGTATTAACTAAAAAAAAAAATGTAGCACGGAATGAAAATTAATTAAAGTGGCGGAAATTCTTTTAAATGAATACTTGAGGTGCCAATAAATGATGAAACAGTAATAAAGAAATTAAAGGACAGAAATGACAGTACAAAAACCATCGTTTCTTAGGCAAAATTAAGTTTTGTTACGTCGAGTATGTCTCCATCACAGCAAAGGTAAGCGGTCTGATTTCAGATTAATGTACCCTGGATAATGAAGCTGAGTAAAGGTCGAAATAACGACATAATGAAGGAATAAGACATGAATATTTTAAATACTAAATATATAATAAAATTGTGCATACGTTAGCAGAAATTCAAATATTAATAATCTTTGTCAAAACTAAACTACATTACGACTGACAGAAAAAAAAATAGCGAGGTAACAACTTAATCTTCAGTTGTTTTAAAATATGAGATATGAATGCATAGTGATAGATAGTAGGAAGTATCGAAGATGAACATTGTAAACTGAAATGTAGGGTTAACCATAATTGTACCCAAACTAATTAATTTAAGTGCACTTAATGAAAAAATGCATTATAAACGAAAAATATAAATTACATGAGGGTAATTTTAACCGCAAAAAAAGTTAGAAAATTAAAGTCGAACTCAGGATATAACGTACTGTAAGTTCATTTATTAAAATTTAAAATATTTTGTGAAAATTTTAAGGAATATAATTTTCGTTAGTAGTAGCTGTAAACATTAATTTCAGATTTAGGTCTCTAAGGTTTAAGAAATCGTAAACTGAAAATGATGAGCTAGTTATGATACCACGAAAGGCATATCAATAATACTAGTATGAAAAGGGAGTTGGAGATAAAAAAAACACACAAAATTAATATGTAAATGGGACCTGCAAATAAAGTACAAATTATATTTATTGGAATTACTTCAAAGTTGGGTATAAAATAATACTACGCCGCAGTGAATATTATCACCATTATTTAAATTGTAATTAATAGTATACATTCTAAATGTCTCACGCTTAGCTGTAAAACGGATAAAATAAGGAATTTGGGACTCTATATAATCAAGGATGTTTGGAATCTAAATTCAAAATTAATTACAAACATTAAATTTCAGTCTGGCAAGTATATCTAACCAAGACTTGTCCTCAGATTTTTCTTTTGTAGCATTTGGTACATGTAACAAATATATTATGAAATAATAAAATAATATTCAATGATATAAACAAGATGTTCACAAAATTGTAAAATTAATAACGAAATATGTGTAGAAATATATGAAATACTGTGTATAGATGATGCAAAAATATATTCCATTATAAGGAATATTAATGTAAATACAGTAGAACAACGCAGAATTAATGTATAAAAAAGGCTATTAAGTCATGTATAAAACAGCTTATGTATATTTATAATATAACACTATTAACTTAAAAGCAACATTGGTGAGAAAGACTACACAGATATAAATCTAAGATTTTGCTATCAAATTTATTAATTCAGCATTTGCGAATATGAATGGCGAGTAAAGTAATAATTATAATGGACATGACAAAAAAAAGGAAAATATTACATATTGTTTTAAATATATTTATCACTACCTAGTATAATTATTTTAATTGGAAAATTTTAACGCTGAATAAGTTACCTGGCTTTAGAGAAACGATCGGATAAAGGTTGATGAAAGTAATCTGGAATATAATTAAGAAAATTTAATGGATACTGGACTACATGATATAATGGAAACTAATTGATCGTTTCAGAAAATTAACGTAAGTTAAATTTACAGATATAAACCATTAGTAAAATAATGACAAAGAAATTAACTTCTTGTAAATTTATACAGGTCGTGAAAGAATCTGGGCGTCAAAGAACATTGATATAATCAAATAATAAGGAGAATATCGTGTGAAAGCAAAACCCATGAAGTATTAAAGACAAAGGGCGGTGAAGAGAGAAGACAAGAATGACATTGAAGAAATGACATTCTGGATTCGTGTCGAAGAAAGAAGACTGGATACGTGTCGAAGAAAGAAGACTGGATTGGTGTCGAAGAAAGAAGACTGGATTTGTGTCGAAGAAGACTACAGTCCCGCTGGAGAAAGAAGATTGAAGTAGCGTCAAAGAAAGGAGACGTGTTGGATGTCGAAGAAAAAAGATTGAATGAGCTTCAAAGAAAGATTAGTGAGGTGCCAGAAAAGACTAATAGAAGGACGAAGAAAGAAGACTAATAGCACGCTGTAGAAAGAAGACTGATAGGGCGCAGAAATTAAATTTAACACTGAAGAAAGAAAGCTCACGGAACCACAAGACTGGCAGAACAAAGAAGAAAGAACACTGACTAACGCTGAAGAAAAGACTGGCTGCACACTGAAGAAAGAATACTGACTGGACGCCGAAGAAAGAAGACTGAGAGAATGTCGAAGAAAGAAGACTGGGAAAATTCCGAAGAAAGAAGACTGAGAGAATGTCGAAGAAAGAAGACTGGGAAAATTCTGAAGAAAGACTGGGAAAATGGTGAAGACTGACAGGACATCGAAGTGAGAAAACTGGCAGAAAGCTGAAGTAATAAGATTGACAGAATGTCGAAGAAAGAAGACTAAAGAATACCGAAGAAAGAAGACTGGCAGGGCATCGAAGAGTGAAGACTGGCCGAAAGCCGAAGATAGAAGACTGGCGGAAAGCCGAAAAGGGAAGACTGGCAGAAAGCCGAAGAGAGAAGACTGGCAGAAATCAGACAGAGAAGCCTGGCAGAAATCAGACAGAGAAGCCTGGCAGAAAGCAGAGAGAGAAGACTGGCAGAAAGCTGAAGAAATAAGATTGACAGAACGTCGAAGAAATAAGATTGACAGAACGTCTAAGAAATAAGATTGACAGAACGTCGAAGAAATAAGATTGGCAGAACGTCGAAGAAGGAAGATTGATGGAACATCGAAGAAAGAAGATTGATGGAACGTCGAAGAAAGAAGACTGGGAGAGTACCGAAGAAAGAAGACTCCAGAATGCCGAATAAAGAAGACAGAAGAATGCCGAAGAAAAAATGAAGAATGCCGAAGAAAAAAATGAAGAATGCCGAAGAAAGAAGACTGAAGAATGGCGAAGAAAGAAGACTGAAGAATGGCGAAGAAAGAAGACTGAAGAATGGCGAAGAAAGAAGACTGAAGAATGGCGAAGAAAGAAGACTGAAGAATGCCGAAGAAAGAAGACTGAAGAATGCCGAAGAAAGAAGACTGAAGAATGCCGAAGAAAGAAGACTGAAGAATGGCGAAGAAAGAAGACTGGCAGAATGGCGAAGAAAGAAGACTGGCAGAATGCCGAAGAAAGAAGACTGGCAGAATGCCGAAGAAAGAAGACTGGCAGAATGCCGTAGAAAGAAGACTGGCAGAATGCCGTAGAAAGAAGACTGGCAGAATGCCGAAGAAAGAAGACTGGCAGATGCCGAAGAAAGAAAAGTGCAAAAGGCTGAAGAAAGAAGACTGCTGAATGCCGAAGAAAACTATCAGATAGCCAAAGAAAGATGACTAGCAGAATACTGTAGAAGGAGTATAAGTACCATCGAAGAAAGAAGACTCAATAGAACATCGATTAAAGAAGGCTGAAAGATCGGTAAACAAAGAAAACTTAAAATATTGAAGATTGGAAGAACAACGAAAATAAATTTTTATACATCTAGGTAAATACATTTTAATAAAATTACCGCAATGAAAAATATACTTACCAACAAAAAACTAACTATAATTTATTTATTACAGGATGACAAAAATGATTAGATGCCATTTAAAGAAGCAGGAAAATAACAATGTCAAGAAAATAATAATTTCGATTAAACTTGTGAACCAAAACGGAACGTGTGCCTACTAATATTACGTATTACTTGAATTAGATGAAGAGTTGGTAAAAATAAATAAGGACTTAAGGGATGAAAGAACTAAGACTGTAAATATGTGATGTTCAAGAAAATCTTACGTAAAAATATTTTATATGCAATTTAAAGTACTTTTAAAAATATTTAGTGGCTGCAAATGACTTTAATAGCAAGAATTTTTAAGCAATATAAGAAAATGAAAAATAAATTTCTAGGTGGAATAATTGTTGTAATACTTTAAAAAGATAATAGGAATATAATATTTTATAATTACAACATCAAATACCTGTATACAAACGGCTGAGTACTACGCAAGAAAACTTGTATAAACAATAATAAATAAGTATATTATAAAAAATTGGTGACTTTAACCACGAAAAGAGAAGACTGATATTAAGATCTATGAATTAAGGAAAAAATGCTTTATATGAGGATGCAAGTATTATGAAGATTTAACTGATAGAAAACTGGAATGGATTTGAGTATGAAGTTAAAAAGCTGATAAATATATGAGAACTAAAGACTAAAAATATGAAGACAAAGAATACGAAGGAGAAGTATGAAGAGAAAAAGGAATACTGGAAGCATGAAGAGAAAAGGAAGACTAGAAGCATGAAGAAAAAAAGGAAGACTGGAAGTATGAAGAGAAAAAGAATACTAGAAAAATGAAAAGAAAAAAGAAGACTGGAAGTATGAAGAGAAAAAGGAATACTGGAAGTATGAAGAGAAAAAGGAATACTGGAAGCATGAAGAGAAAAAGGAATACTGGAAGCATGAAGAGGAAAATAATACTAGAAAAATGAAGAGGAAAATAATACTAGAAAAATGAAGAGAAAAAAGAAGACTGAAAGTATGAAGAGAAAAAGGAATACTGGAAGCATGAAGAGAAAAAGGAAGACTGGAAATATGAAGACAAAAAGAATACTACAAAAATGAAGAGGAAAAGAATACTAGAAAAATGAAGAGAAAAAGAAGTCTGGAAGTATGAAGAAGAAAAGAAAGACTGAAATTATGAAGAAGGAACGTAAATATGGAAAGAAAAAGGATGTCTGGAACTATGAAGAGATAAGAAGGTATAGAAAAAATAAAGACGGGAAATATGAAAAGAAAATTGGAAACTGAAGGGATAATATGAAAACTGAAAGTATGATGAAAAACAGAGAAGGCAGGAAGTGTGAAGAAATAAAAGACAGGAAGTACGACGAAAACAAAGAAGATTGGAAATATGCAGAAAAAACGACATAACATTTAACAAAGAAGATTATTAATATAGTGATGATATTCATTATTGAGGCAGGAAATGTTAAAATCTTTTAACAAAACTACAAAGTTTAATAAACGCAATGATAACATAACTTGCAAGAAATAAATAACATCTACAGCAAATTAAAAAAGAAAAACAAACAAGGTCCGTATTCATTTACCATAATTCACTCACTGATCGAAATGAATTTCTTTTTTTAAAGACTTTTTTTTTTATTACAGGTACGACAGTTTGCATCGATGACTGCTTTGCCTACGCCTCATCCAGTGTATATTGTTGTAATTATTATCAACTAAATTGACCATGTTTATTGTAATAAAACTAGAAATGTGTAGGTAGCGTTTTGTAATATAAACACGTTCAAAAATAGCCTTTTGTTAATTTATTTACACTTGTCACGTTATATTTCACAATAAAAAATAGTATTGCAAATGTAACTGTGTTTTTATTGTAATCAGACCACAACTATCGTAAGACTAATAATTGAGTGATCATAGCCTGTCTGCCTATACTTGTGTCTTACATCAATCTCTACATTTTGTTAAAAGCATCTACCAACGATACATTTACATACGAACAAGTGTTGAAGGAGCCAGTAACTTAACGCCAGACGAAAATAATTATTATTTAAATATCCAAATTAATATAATGAATATTATTATGATTTTTAGTATAATCTCCTGCGGTTCAATGTGATAGTTCTAGGACAAAAACAAACTACTAAACGCCCAGAAATTTCCCAGCTACTTAAGAACCAAGATCTACCATACTAATAATAGAACATAATAATTACGGTCCTGTAAAACGTTTGAATTGAATTACATGCCACCATTGTATATATCCAGAGATGGGCAAAATGTAATCAGATTAATGATTAACGATTACGATTACATTTTGCAATCATTAATCATGATTAATGATTAACGAAATTAATCAAAAAAAGTAATCATTTTTCGGTGATTAAGGATTATTAATCTTTAATCGGATTACAATTAATCATGATTACTTTTATGATTACTTTTCTGTTTGATACGTAAAATGTGCTGCCGACAGCAGAGCGGCGCTCGCCTATATTCATTGGAACGAAGTTTCTTATCGCGCATTGCGAAAGGAGGTTAGAGAGTTGTCGTCCAGCGGGGAGTGGGGGTGGTGGAGTCCAGCGGAGAGTGGGGGGGTGACTTCCAGCGGGGAGTGGGGAGTGAATTCCAACGGAGAGTGGGGGGTGTCGTCCAGCGGAGAGGGGGGGTGGCGTCCAGCGGAGAGTGGGGGGTGGCGTCCAGTGGAGAGTGGGGGGGGTGTCGTCCAGCAGAGAGGGGGGTGGCGTCACGTAGAGAGTAGGAGAGGTGGCTTCCAGCGGGGGGGGTGCGTCCAGCGGAGAGTGGAGGGGTACGTCCAGCGGTGAGTGGGGGGGGTGGCGTCCAGCGGATAGTGGGGGGGTGGTCTCGTCCAGCGGAGAGTGGGGAGAGGGTGTGTTGTCCAGTAGAGAGTGGGGGTTGGCAATCAGCGGAGAGTGGGGGGTGGTGTCCAGCGGAGAGTGAGTAGGGTGACGTTTAGAGCGGCAATTATGACACCATTACTACTGTAAACCAATATTATTTATGCTAAATATAATATATGTAGATATCTCATTGTTTAGAAATATTTATTATACACATTGGTCCTGATACAATGTACTGAATATAGCGCCATCTATCTGTTTAATAATATTTGGGTACTTCATAATGAAAGCCATCATAAATTAAAAATGTTGTGATAATAGTTATTTCCGATAGATGGCGAGATAATTAAAAAAGTGAACGAGGCCGATGTTATAAAAATAATAATAAGTATGGATGGTATACAGATGCTCGCCGGTTGATGGTATTGATTTTTCATTACTGAAGTTGATGTTAAAATCACTGGGCAAAATGAGTGGAAGTTTATCTATTTTTTTGCCACCCCTCCTCCCCCCTCCTCGCTAGACGACACCCCCCTCTCCACTGGAAGACACCCCCACTCTCCGCTGGAAGTCACCCCCACTCTCCACTGGAAGTCACCCCCCCCCCCCCCCACTCTCCGCTGGAAGTCACCCCCACTCTGCGCTAGTAGTCATCCCCCCACTCTTCGCTGGACTCCACCACCCCCACTCTCCGCTGGACGCCACCGCCCCCCCTCTCCGCCCGACGACAGCGCCTCATTTTCTGCTGTATACAACTGCACAGACCCTTATAATGAATCGCTCAACGAGACGGATGTTCGGGGTCAGCTAATTCGAAATAAGATAACTTGAAAAATTAAATAAACGAGAATTTAAATTGGTCTCTCTCTCAGCCAGAACTCAAAAGTAATCATTTAAATAATCATGATTAATTGAATGATTACTGTAATCAAGATTAATGATTACTCATGTAATCATGATTAAAAGTAATCAGATTACAAGTAATCATGATTACATTCGTCATGATTACTTGTAATCTGATTATTAATCTGATTAAAAGTAATCATGATTACGCCCATCTATGTATATATCAGTTTTATGACCCAATGTACTAAATGAAGAACAAAATATTATAGTTGTTTTTTTCATTTATCTAGCAAAGTACCCTCAAAATATTAAAACTTAATTCTTAATAATTACAGAGATACGAAAATGTTTTGGTCTGGGCGTCAGGGACTATATTAGTTATGTTCTGCTGAACAAACATTTTGGTGATGCCAATACTTATAATTAGCTAATTAAAAACTCATTGTTAGGGCTTAAATCTAATATAATTTGTGATAAAACAATGAAATCGTGTTATACAGGTAATATGTGCTCGCTTTTATAAACGAGTTAGTAATTAAAATACAAGACTCACAACAATAAAGAGCAAAGAAAATCCATTTTTCCCCAATTAGTCTGCTTATTTAGTTTGTTTTTACTTTTTTTTAATAAATACTCCACCTAGTTGTCGCAGGGATATCTAAAATTAAATGGAATAGGACCTTTCTGTTTTTAACTATCGATATCTCAGCAAACAATGATTGCACAGAAAATTTAAGGACAGTTTCATCACTGGAATAAATTTCTTGAACGGTCTTTTCGAGACATATTTTTGCCCTCTTCAATATCGCCTTGAAAAATGGCTGTGAAGCCTCATTTTAATTTCTAATGTAATTGTAATTACAAAATGTAATCGTAATTTTAACTTCTTTAATCTGTAATCATGATTAAAACTTTTCTAAACATAAATGCGTCATAAATTGGAATGCAATTGTGTGTTTTAGAGCTTGCGGCAAATCGAAAAAAAAAACATTTTTCAAAGTCTTAGAATCACCTCATAAAAGTTAGTGACGAAACTCCTAATGGAAAAAAGTTATAGCAGTTTGAGTAGGGACAAGTCGAAGCTCGCGGCCATCAGCTATGAAGCACCGAGCAACAGCTATGAATCTTTACTCTCTTTTGTGTACGTATACCCCGTACACCTACAAGTCTTACAATATCCATGCGGTTCTATTTTGGTCGAGTTCTCAAAATTATTTTGTACGTGCAAAAAAAAAACTTTCAACGCTTATTGCAGGAAGTCACTTTTTTCAACTGGCAGACAAATAATCTCCGTATCCCCTGGATCGATTTTGATGAAACTTTGTATAATTCTTTATTAAGGTGATTTGTATTCACATTTTTGGAAAAACACTGAAAATATAAAAAAATACAGGACGCAAACGGTGCAAAATCCATAGATTTTTCGTACAATGTTTTTCAATTAGACGCCATGTTTTTCTACCTAGATTATATTTTTCTATTATCGATTTTTGGCAAACGGAGGTGAATTACCACGTAACTCCGAAAATCGATAATACAAAAATGGCGGCTATTTGAAAAACATTGTACGAACATATATAGATTTTTGTACCGTTTGCGTCCTGTAATTTTTTATATTATCAATGTTTTAGAATTGGCTCTACGAATACTTAGGCTATAATAAAGTTATAACAATAATATATCGTCACGCTAAATCCCTTTCGCGGTGAGCAGAGATACATTATTGCCTGTATCCACCTAGCGCTTATATAATACATTTTAAACTTCGCGTTTTTTACTGATTCACTTACGGGTCTTATGCGGGAATAGCTTACTTTTGATTATGGCTCGACGTTTCAACCTGGTTACACAGGTTATGGTCAAGAGCAGACTGACGCGCCGCAGAGTTTTCGCCATGGGCGGGAAGTTACTTCTTCTACCAAGAACAAAAGTTCATGATAATTATCAAGAAATAGTCACGACACACAACGCTCATAGTATCAGCATTTTTATAAAATGACAAAACTAGGTCCCAGTTTTCTAATCACTTGGTTCCACGCCGATGATAGCTTCAACCCATCATCCTGATAAGTTTAATGCTCCTTAATCTCGATAAAAAAATCAATCACAACTCTATTATCAAGAACCAAAGAAGGTACAGGTATTACAATAAAATTCATATAGAGTTTACAGTTTTTTGTCAAAGATTAATTTATTTTCTGAGAAAAGTGTGTGCAAAGTCAAAAATAGCGTCTATAAATCTCAACTTATGGGTTTATACATGTAGAATTTGCAAACGCATGCAAAACAAAGGAATAAATCCTAGTGTGAAGCCACATGAAAAAATGACAAAGAAAAGCGTAAAATGTAGTGGATTTTACTTAGTAAACCCTTACTACTTACTTACTTACCTTACCCTTACTTACTTTCTAACTACCCAGTTAGAAATCAAAATTATAATTGTAAAAGTCCGCCTTGTTTGTAGTTTCAGGTTTTTATTCTACTGGGTTTTAGGATTTTTGACCTCATCTATAGCCAAATTGATATAAACCATAAAACATTGACTTTCTGAATATAGATTGTTTAATCATTCCGATACTTCCCTTTTTCATATTCACTGTGTGGTTTATTAGGTAGTGTGTTATTAGGAAATATTGAAATTAAATTCATATTATTATAGCCACTTACATTGTTTTATTGATAAGGCAACATTACACTGACAATTTACAAAACAAATCAACAATTTTAAAGAAATTCTTAGTCTCTTATTGTACATAAATTAAATACTAGCAAATTACCTCTATGGTTATCTCCTTTCTTCAAGATCTGAAAAATATAAACAGAACATAGGTTAAAAAAACTCAATATTTTTTGCTCTTATAAAATATTCTGTTTGTAAATTAATATGATTTAAGATTTACACAAAATCTTATTAAAATCAATAATTATAAAATGTATAAATAATAAATATACATTGTTATCTAGAACACTTATTTTGTCTATTTGAATATACTCTATTGTAACTGACTAAATTTGTGCTGCATAACGTCAACTAAAAATTATTAAATAAATGACAGAACCTTTAGATCTTGACATTATTATACACAGATGGGCAATTTTTTGCCATCACAAAGTTGTTAGTTTCATACAATTAAAGTTAAAAGAATTGTATCCTCTGAATTTATTTAATACCTATACCTCATTAGGCTTTTTTTTTTCCTAAGAATGTTATTATCTATAAACACACATATATTCATAATAGTATAGGAATAAGCTTCCACCCTTTTAAAAGAGGTGTCACTCTACTACATTTCATCATCAGATCATACTACATTTGTCCTCTCTCAAGTACTATACTTGTAATATGAAGTTTTATGTGTGAGGACTCAATTTCAATAGTTGACATTTATTCAAGCATAAACATTATTTTCTATCTGGCATCAAAAATGTCAATATTTGTGCCGTAAAGGCAGCATTTGCGGGAAGTTATGTTGCTTCATTACATGTCGAAGAAAGTGCCACCTAGACGTGCCACATTACAGAAAAAAACATACTTCTTTCTTCAAAGAACCTGTATACTACATGAAAGATGGGAAAAAGTTGTCACTTTCGATGGTACATTACTTCAATAATATCATTTTGTATTTCATTGTTTACATAAATTTTAACTTTAACGTTTTTTGGGAGTCGAAGCTGCTCGCGTAGGCTTTACCCTAGTTTCCCTACACGTGACTTCTGGGTGGTGCTAAGCGAGCAGCAGCGAGGTGGTAGAGTGTCGTTGCCCGTCTGGATTGCGACCACAGTACATGGGTGTAAAGCCCGCCATAGTGACCAGTTTCGGCTTATCGCGTTTCAGGATCAGCTTGTGTATATCCAGTAGCTCATTTACCTAGAGACCTTCAGTTGTGGTATATGTGGGCCGACCTGACAATGTAGAGTATCAATGGATTTTCATCCTTTGATAGTCGCTTTCGTTTTTGGACTACACTGTACTTACCATCAGGTACTCTGTAGTCACTAAGTCGAGCCAGTGTAAAAAAATACTTTATCTAAAAAAGGATAGAAACTTATTTCCACACTTAATACAATTCTAGTATAAGCTTGTAGTAAAAACTCATGTAGAGGAGATAAACATTTTGTGTAAGGACAAAATCCATTAATTAAATATGGGCTATTGGATATTATAAACATTGAGATTCAGCTGTTTTATAATATGGTTGGCTATATATAGTCTAAAATGTTCACACCCCTGCATGCCACTGGCGGCTCACATAAGTCTGCCTCATCGGGCCAAGGTGTCTTACTGGAGGCCCGCATCAAATTGTGATACTAAGCAGTAAGAACAGCCAAAATTACTACACTAAATAGATTGCATATTAAGCAAAAAAATTAATTTGTATAATCATAGAGCAAAAAGCTTTAATTGATGCGGACTATGGGTCAGAAAAAGGAATTACAACACAGCTATAAACATGTTAAATACTTATATTTAAAGTATACCACTGGTAAGTAAAGTTGTTTGAACAAACTAACAGGTTCCAATATCACCAATATAGTAGGTTCACCTAAATCACACTGGTGTTGACTTTGAAATGATTTCATTAGTGATAGCATCCCCAATAAAACAGGTCTTTCTAGTAATGTATTATAATCCATACAAATTGCAATGTTATAAGGATATGAATAGCAAAATCAATTATACTGATAGGGAAAGTTAGCTACATTAAATATTGTGCTGCAGTAATCTGTAATACACTGAATCTTCATTTCGACCACTCTGGTTCTGGTGATTCCATATTTAAAAACAAAAAGTATTAATACTCACTTTTCCCATCACAAGCCACAATTTTAACTTTATCTACTTTTGCTATTTCTTGTACTTCACGAAATTCAACGTCATTCAACATAAATGTCCATACATTATCACAAAATCTAAAAAAAAAAACAGAATTATATAAGTTTTCACAAAATTGTCAAGCACAAGCATAAGTTTTTAGCTTAGTAAATATTTTTAATAAGAATTATTAAGCGTAATGCATTATATAGAATTGAAGGAATATAGTGACCTGTATGTGTTCAACTTGGACGCTTTGAAAGTCAATCTAGATTTCACCCTATTCGATAGAGCTTGGTTAATAGATTTATCAAACTGAAGTAACACTTTCAATGCCAGTGCTGGTGTAATTTGTCCATACTGAAATATATAAATGTTGTTTAGAATCCTCCATTGATGTAAACATAGCATACAAACAAGATTACAATACTCACCTGTATCAATTCATCGAGACTTTCTTGTAAAGTATTACCGATCGTGGTATTTCTATATAGCTGATATGACATCACTAATATATTATATTTTATTATAATTTATAAATATAAAATAATTTTTAACTAAATCTTTAATAATAGAATTACAAATTCACATCACAATTCAGGACCCATGAACGTAATGTTACCAATGCTATACAATAAAATCCCACAAAGATTAGGAACAACATCTTTTATTATACTAATAAAATTATAAACATATATGTTGAAAACGTATAGTTCAGAGTTTTCCAACGTGGGATCCACGTCCTACAGGGGGGGGGCAATTTGATTGTCAAGCGGGGCAATTCGAAAATGGACTCGACACGAGTTTAACACTTTCGCTTCAGGCTATTAAAAAGCAATGTAAGATTTCGGTGCCAAACTCAAAAATTAATTACGGTAAATAATTATTAGGTATAATTTCACTTGACGATACTAAAATATGGACTAGGTGTTTGGCGTCGTCAAGTAAACTTCCCTGCGACAGACGCAGAAACTCAAGAAGAACTCGCGGAATCGTAAAATGATGAGTCAGTTAAAACTTTATTTAATGTAAAAGGAGCGATGGCATGGCTTTACGAGGAAACAGAAATCAAATATCCAAATTGAACCAAATGTACAAAAAAATTAATATACTGGCAAAAAAAATCGGCTGAATTTATATAACACAACATGGAGGCTTGAGACTGACGCTAACCAAATTGGAACCTGATATAAAATCTCTGGGCACCAAGGATCAAGTGCAAAGTCCTCACTAAATTAAAATAATAATAAATATAGAAAAACCTTTATTAAAATTATTTGAAATTTGATGTTCTGTTTTTCATTATATGTTTTGAAAATTTACTTACTTTGTTTCGGTAACAATTTTTTCCTAAAACCTATTATTTAAGTTTCTTAATCGAACAATTCCATTTTTTAATATTAAAAGTTACGTATGTCACATACCATAGGGGGGGCATAAGAATTGTAGACGGGCTAAGGTGGAGCATGTCACAAAAAGATTGGGAAACACTGGTATAGAATATCAAAGATATTTTTGAATTGTGCATGAAATGTACTAATCAACATATTCCGCAGTGTAAATTCTGATAATTGTCAAATAGAATGTATATTGCCTTATAATTTTGTATAAATAAATTTAAAACTTCTGGAAAAAATTACCCCTGAAAAAGATCCTACAGGCATGTATTGAGAATTCCTATAGTTAAGGGTTAACCTATTGAAGCTGACAACACTACATGACTACCATATACCAAAAAATTATGCTTTTTTTAATAATATTTTCTTTTATAGGAAAGACAAAGACATTGACGCCATACAGCCATGTCGGAGATTTTTTTTCATGTCTTATTACAATTATGGCAATCTTCCCGTCACGCTCCAATATCTCTGTCGTAGTTTCAATTCATTCAAATTCAATTCATTCAATGAAAAATAAATTATTTAGCGTATATGAACCATCAAAGGGTTTATAGGGAGAACAAAATACGAAATTTTAAAATTTGTTATTTTAAATCAATTATGCCCAAATATAGTCCATGTTTTAATTCGGTATTATATTGATACTGTGAAAGTCGCGTCAAGAATAAGATTGTTTAAGCAATTTCAGTATAATGTCCGGACAAACATACGAAATTTCTAAACACGATGTACTTATATATTTGTGTTTATTAGCTGCTAAATAACCGATCTTAATAATTTTATTTAGCATCTTAAAATTAATAAATTGCACTCCAGATATATATAATTAATAAATATAGGAATTGCACAGGATAATATTGATAGTCTAGGAATACCTTTAACAGAGGCTGTCTGCCGTTATTGATTATTGAACTTGTTACTTGTGTCAAATTTATTTTGTAGTAGAAGGTGTCTACAAGTTTATTGGTTTTTAACAAATCTACGATGACTTGTCTAAATTCGATGTAAATTTCATTTGCAAATCGACCAGCAGATTGTTGATTGTCACATAAGTAATGCGTTCAAGTTCGTGCTAATGTAGTCACCCAAAATTTATTACGCCTGGGGTGACTTGTAATTTTCATATAAAAATATCAAAATACCAGCATCAATATGCTTCAAGACGACGACTACGAGGATTTTGTACAGAATCCGCAGCGCCTTAAGAATCTCGGCTTCAAACCCCAGAGAGAAATTGTGACTAATCATGTATTACCATATGCTGATGAGTTGGATGAAGAGTCACAAAGGTTTTTGGAACAAGTGAAGACGAACCTGGCCAAAGCCGTGATGTTGCGTGAGATGAAACCTGCCTGCGGTGTCTGGACATCCAGATTAATGAAGTAATAACTTAACTTTTATATACTTATTGCTTGATTTGACAATATTGATTTGATTGCTAAAGGGTTAGATCTCTCCACCTGTGAAATTATTATCACTACCTGTTGGACAGTAAGCTCCATGCAATCCTGTGGAAATGCTTCTATAATTTAAAATATATGTATGACCGGTGACTCACATCCACTATAATGTTGAAATTTAGTTTTATTAGATGAAAAAAGCTTTGTGGTTAAAAATATTTTTTTTAATCCAATGAAGCAAAACAAGAAAAACTGCAGTCTTTAATGTAGCTAAGAAAACTTTCAATCAGGACTAATTGAAATAAGAAAAAAAAAAACGAATTAAAATCTGTTTATCTGTTTAAGACCTATGCTGCAACAGATATATAATACATAATATGACTTATAAGACAACTTTTTTGGTGTTGGGTGTTAAAAAATGTGAAACTATGACAAAATTGTATGTGGTGTTACCCATATTCATCGTTTAGATACTTGCTTATACTTGCCTTTATGGGGTATAAATTTGGCCTCCAAAGGTGCTCTTGGGTCACCTTTGGAGGCCAAAACTATTTTATTTACATAAGGAATACAGTTCACTTACTGGCTTCCATCTTATTTAGACTAGGAGGTTCTATTAGTTAAAAAACCTCTTTAGTTACTTATAGTCAATGCTGAGGTCTAAGGTCTGATTTAAAAATGGATTATTTTGAATGATTAGTGTTTGTTTCTTCAACAAGTCTAGTGCTATTTGCTAAGCACTTGCAATAATAACACACACTAAATATTAATAATAAATTAGGCTTTCACATGGATTGGAATATTATTGATATGAATACTAACAACATTGTTGGGCAACTTTATAAGTTACAAAATCAAATGCTATTGGTTTGTAACATTATATGATTATGTTTTCATTTAATCTGATAATTAAAATAGAGAATTATAAAGTTTGATTATTATCACACTTGCTCTAGTGGTTAGCCCAAAAGTATGGTGTAAGTTTAATATAATCCCAATTTAGGCACATTGATGTAGATGATCAGGATTTAATATTACTTGATAATAATAATAAAAATTATCATTAAATTGTTTGCATAACAATGGAGTTTAAAAAATTGTGTGAGATTAGATTTGTAGTTTAGATTTGAGGAAGCTTGGGTATTAGCCAACATATCTGACACTCAGGTTTTCTTGCCAAAGGTTAAAACTGATCTATATAATAACTACTGTTGTTCATTGGTTGTATCATGATAGACCTAATGTTATTTCTGAAAACCTTGTGTACAATAAATTAGTAAAAAAAATCATAATATACTTTTTATTTAAGTCTCAAACTAATATAATGGACAAATTTTGGGTTCTTGTGATAAAAATTTCTGATATCCCTAGCTTTTTAAAGATGCTCCAGATTGTATTCTCTGGTCTGACTGATTTTTTTAAATTACGTCACACATTTTATATCAAACCAGAGGTTCAAGTAGAGATTTTTTTAGTTTTATTTTACTAATTGCTTTCCATTTTTAAAATAGTAGCCTGGTGTGAAGACCCAAATTTTGACTTTTATTCATGATTTATTTTAAACAATATAAAATAAAATTTGAAATTTGAACATGTTTTTATCAGTAACTTGAAGTGTAGAATTTTTTATTACTTTATATTAATTTGCTTATAATTTTTGTGGAAAAGTAGCAAGTTTGAAAGAAAATGTAGTTATTACAGTGAATCTCAAAGCCCTTAAATTTGGGTGTATCCTTCCAAGAATATTTTCAATAAATCTGTGTGCACTAAAGTCTCCTACACTAGGTTTATAGGATTTTGTTTGGTTTTGAGTTTATTTGTCAAATTTGTGTAAGTTAATTCTATGATGCAATTAATAGACAGTATGGTACACTCTCTTTTAACTTTAACTATAGAAAATATTTTAAATTTCAATCTAAAACTTTTAGAGTAAAATTTGCTTAAATATTATTGTTTTTTTTATATGTAGTAATAAGAATATTATTAGATATAGAAAATTTTATAAATTAGGGAATATATATAGGTAACTCAATATTTGCAACTGTTAATTTTATTTTATTTTTTACACTGGCTCGACATAGTGACTACAGAGTAGCTGATGGTAAGTACAGTGTAGTCAAAAAACGAAAGCGACTATCAAAGGATGAAAATCCATTAATAGTTTACATCGTCATGTCGGCCCACATGTACCACGACTGAAGGTCTCTAGGTATATGAGCTACTGGATATAAACAAGCTGATCCCGAAACGCGACAAGCCGAAACTGGTTACTATGCATTATAATAATTCTTAACATGTTTCTGTTTTTTTTTCAGGTACTTACGTCTCTATGGGTTGAAATTTGGAAAGGAAGATCATATAGCTCTTATAAAGTTGACTTATGAACTTATTATCATACCAGATCTTGAACCATGCAAGGTTCAGAAGTTTGCAACATTGTTTATAATGCTTATGAAGTAAGTAGTTAAATTTTTATGTACATTTCCTAAATTAAAGTTGGGTTAAATTCTATTATTAAAATATGTTCAAGTCTGTATGTGTCTATGCATTATATGCTATAATATAAGAATGAAACAAATTCTGAAAGGACTGACACAATTTTAATACAATTTAGAACATTAGTAATATTTTATCAGGATTGGCTAAATACTACTGGAGTATTTCTAGATTGATCTATATATTAAAGGAAAGCCACTGACTTACTGACTTGAAATATGGCATGTAAGTTTGTTTTGTTTGTTGTGAAAGGTTGGATGAAAAATACTTGTCTCATTATTTTTTTAATTATATACCTCGGGGAAATAGGGGGTTTATGTCTGTATAGAAATTCGATTTTAATAAAGTTAGAAATGTGAAACTTTTTATTTGGATACCACATTAGAAGAGTATAAAACATGTATTACTTTTTTAAAAGTTTCACACTGAGGGTTGAAATAGACGTTTTTATAATTTTTACAAATTTAGTTATATTTTATGTTAGAATTATGAAAATGAAATGTGGATGTATGATTACAAATAGAAAATACTTGTCTCATTATATTTTCAAAATCTTCTCTCTCTAGGGTGAAACAGGGGCATGAAGTTTGTATGAAATTTCAATAACAAAGAACTTAGAAATGTTAAATATCCTTTTTAATACTATTTTAGATGTGTATAAAAGGTGTATAACTACTTTTTTTTAAATTCACCAAAGAATGATTTAAAAAAAAATTGCGGTTGTAGTTTATGTGGGTAATACCTATGTATACCTATATTACGTATCCTCTATTTAGATTTCACCTGTAGGTGTTTCACATATATGATATGAAATTTTACTCTAATATCAGTTTTAATGTAATTATACAATAAGAAAAGTTTACTTGGGTAAACGAACCTACCTGTGTGGATTTTATTACAATAAATAAATGGGTATAAATCGTAACTCAGACAGATATAAAAACTTGTTTTATAAAGTGTAATAAATGCAAGCAGAGCTGCGGGCTACAGCTTATTTGTAAAACAAACCGTCATTAATTTTGGAGACAAATATAAATTAACACTATGCCGTCCGGCGACACTACAGTGGAGACGTGCGCAAACTTTCGGTCTTCGAAATTTCATGAAAGTAGGAGAACAGGGTTAAGAACTTATGAGAACTAAAAATGAGATTAGTAAAACTTAACAATTTATAATCTCCCGATAATGTCAAGAACGGCCGGCGACAAGTCAAGTGATCCGAATTAGCGCTGCCGGCGCAAAGCGAATAAATATTTACGAATCGTGGGGACAGCAAAGTGTTAATATTTATTTAAAATTTTCACACTATTACAAGTTTTGTTAAAACTTGTATAATAGAAACAAAGACATGGTTTGTCTTTCCTGTTGTTGTCACCGTTCTACACAAGTGGATTTGAGTGAAATGGTTTGACTTCATAACCTTATGAAAGTTCAATCTTATATGTCTCATTGGATTTAACGGAGTATTTCATTGTTATTAATGCAAAAAAGTTGCAAGCAGGGACTAGTATCATTATATACAGTGAGTGTAATAAGTATTCGTACACAACATAAATAATTTTATAAATGCACATATCTTCGAGAAATATTGTTACTTTATTAAACTAATATATACATCTGATTCCGGCACGTTTTAAGCTTTATTGCCAGAAAGGAGAACAAAAAAATATCAATACAATTACAAATAAACAAGATTTTGCCCAAATATGCCACAATCGTTCGCTCAAATACTATTTGTACACCTACAAATTCTAGAGGAAAACTATTCGTATCTTTGTACTAATATTATTGGGGTATATCGATGTCAATAAACATAGTTTCCTTCATGACAAGCCTAATCGGAAACCTCTCATCAGTGCTTGTCTCAATATAATTGCGAAAAATGGGCTGCAAACAGCGTGAAACGAGTAAATGTGAAAGAAAAATTATTATCAGATTACATAATTAATGTAAATCTTTACGCGAAATAGCGAAAACTGTTGGCAGGGCGCATAGCACTGCCTAAGGTGTGATAGATTGATTTGGTGATTGCAAGAACCACGAAAATGAGCCAAGATCATTTCGTCCGAGTAAGCTTTCTGTACGCTACGAACGTTTTGTTATTCGAAAAGTGAAGCAGGACTCTAAAACCAGCACGCCAAAAATTGCGGCGAAGCTGGAAATGCATCCTGGACCATGTGTCTGTAGTAGTACAATCCGAAATTGTTTACGGAAAAATGATTTTCACGCCAGAGTTGTCGTCGAAAATATTTCGTTAGCAAAAAGAATAGGAAAAAGAGATTTACTATTGCTAAGAATAATATTAATCGTTCTGTTGACTTCTGGAGTAGAGTTATATTCACTGACAAAAGTCAATTCAACGTTTTCGGCTACGACGGAAGGTGTATGATTTGGCAAAAATCAAATACAGAGATGGAAAAGAAAAATATACAGTCTACAGTAAAGTACGGTGGAGATTCCGTAATGGTTTGGGGGTGCATGAGTGCTAGTGGCGTCAGGAATCTACATTTCATCGATGGAATTATGATCCAGGACTTGTATTTGAACATCCTGAGAACTCATCTTGCAGTTGGTGCAGACAAAATGGGAATCAAAGATAATTTTGTATTTACGCAAGATAATGCTCCCAAACATACTGCGAGGAAAGTCAAAGGTTGGTTGCACGAAAATACTCCAGAGTATTTAGTAACTCTCCCACAATATCCAGACATTAACCCCATTGAAAATTTGTGGGATTTTCTGGATAAAAAATCCACAAGCAGCAAATTTCGAGCAAGCAGGTATTGAAAAACGTCCTTCAGGAGGAATGGACCAAAATTACAGCTGAAACAACATCCAACCTAGTTGATTCCATTGTCAAGGAGACTCGAAGCGATAATAAAATTGAAGGGGTACCCAACAAAGTATTGACTGGAGTGAACAAAGTGTTAAAGTTAAAAAAATATCGGGTGTACGAATAGTATTTGAGCCAACATTCGTGGCATCTTCGGACAAAATCTTGTTTATTTGTGATTATGTTGACATTTTTTTATTCTCCTTTCTGGAAATAAAGCTTAAAACGTGCCGGAATCAGTTGTATATATTAGTTTAATAAAGTAAATAAATACAATATTTCTCGAAGATATATGCATTCATAAAATTATTTATGTGGTGTACGAATACTTATTACACTCACTGTATGATTGTTGTATGTATTAATTTCAGGAGACGATGTTTAATTTCACCTGAAGAGCTGAGTCTTCCATGGCGTCCACTTTACGATTTGGGTACGAGACTTTTTGACAAGAATAACCTGTCAATAGGAATGTTTCATTATGTTTCGTAAGTAATCTTTATGCTGGTTTGTGTTATTTAATACCAAGAAATAGTAAAAACCATAGTTACATTATGCCCTATTTACGTCTACTCAGGAGTTAAGTGAGCCTGATATGATGTATGTTAGCCTGGTCATTGAAAGTTTTGCATTATATACCATAATTATATATGACACATTCAATCAATTTGAAAGAATCATTCTAGGCAGCATATGTTTATCAAATGCTGCATCGAAACATCTCTTACTTCCATTCTACTTGCACACGATTCTACGACATACTAATCCAAAGAACTCCATCTGATTTCCTGTTGTCGTTTAACCATCGAACCAGTGATGTGTTTAGATGGCGAATTTCAGTTTTAACGACCGAGCTATCTATTTCGAGACTATCTTAATTGCGCTAAAAAAGGAGCTCCGTTCATTTCAATCTCGCGACTCGCCTGTCAACTGTTTTCTCATCGTAATTTAAGATTGTGAGTTTGATCCTCGAGAGTGGTACTGAAATTTAAGGTCGAAACTTAATCAGAATTAATTATGTACAGGCGAAAGCGCGATGGAAATGAGAAACCAGAGGTCAACATGCTCGATATTATTCGTAAATTAATATCGGGTCACGGTCTAGACAACGCCCTTAGTTTGCTCGGCGTCGGTGCCGTTGAAACTGATGACAGCAGAATGCCTACGTAAATAAGAAATACATATCGGGATACGCTTCTGTCCGCACATTGGTGGTAGATGGTGTGGGCTCATCAATCATCAATCTTCACTGTCCTTCAAGTTTACATTTTACAATTCAGTGCGGTGGCAGATCATGCATGTCCTCAAGGGATACGCTAATCGTCGTATTTAATATAAATTTTTATTTCAGTACACTTGATGGTGTTTACTCAGGGATGGTGAAATGTGCAAAACCGTAAGTAGAATTTCGTAAAAAGTGTTGGTAAGAAGATGCAATATTTTTAAATA
This sequence comes from Automeris io, assembly GCA_036320925.1. Classification (NCBI taxonomy): domain Eukaryota; kingdom Metazoa; phylum Arthropoda; class Insecta; order Lepidoptera; family Saturniidae; genus Automeris; species Automeris io. The sequence goes on from JAUDJH010000018.1 coordinate 6,202,673, forward strand.
TAAACAATTTCAGGTACTTTGAAGTTACGGCGTCGAAAGAAATTATAGATGAGATGTTACCTCACATAATGCCATGGTGTGTAGACTCACATCCGTTGTGTCAAATGGTCTTGTTTTTACCAGTGGGTCTACACCCGAAGGATGCTGCACACGGCCATGAACTTTGGTTCAATGAGCTTATGTCTCTATGGGACGTGTGTCATAATTGTCAATGTGGTATTTGGGTAAGATTATTTTATCACATATTTCATAACCTAGCTTATGTATAAGTTATATAGATAACTTGGTTATTTTTTGGAAATTATAAGACCAACTTTAGAATATAATAGTGTCACTGGAAAAATACCTTAAGTTGAAAGCAATCTAACAAAGTGCATGTATGTACCTTCAATTTACAAGGATTTTATTTTACAAAGTTAAGTGCTCAACATGGTTGACATGGAGTAAAAAAAACAAAAGGATCGTGGTACCAAAATGGAACATATAAATGCCCCCATAATTATAGGGTGCCACAGCATGCACAATAATTAATATATAATGCTAGTTTAGCCTAAGTGTGCCTTAAGACTTAGGCTGAGATATATAGACGCTATTTCGACTTTGAATAGCAAAGTTCTCAAAAAATAATTTCGTGTCAACAAACAACTGAATATATAATAGGAACTTGATTATAACCATAGTATTCGCAGAGCCAAGTCAATGTTGACTAAATCGATGATTAACCTAATCCTTTGGCATTCATTGAGTAAATTAAAATTATATAGTTTTAGTAGAGTCTAAATAAACTCAAAGTTGCGTCTATAATTCTCAGCCTTAGATCTACCTTTTTATATTTTGTAGTATATTTGTAGGAATTTCTAACTATTTTCGCCGGCTTAGCGAAGCGAAGTCCAGGTGCGGTGGATTGGGCACCGTATGTGCCAAAGTTTTTTGCGAGATTCCTTCACACTTTGCATTTACCTGTAACATATAAGGATATGCACGTAGTTCAACCACAACTATTAGGTAAGATGCTTTTGATTTATATAGTTGATTTTTTTTCTACATTGGCTCGGCAAAGTTACTACAGTGCACCTGATAGTAAGTACAGTGAACTCCAAAAATGAAAGTGACCATCAAAGGATGAAAATCTGTTGATAGTCTCCGTCGTCATGTCGGCCCACATATACCACGACTGAAGGTCTCTAGGTATATGAGTTACTGGATATACACAAGCTGATCCCGAAACATGACAAGCCAAAGCGAGTCACTATGACGGTCTTTACACTTGTGTACTGTGGTAACGACCCAGTTCGGGCAATCACTATCCACAATTCGTTGTTTTTTTTTATTTACCTCTTCATTTATATCTGTTTTATTATTATTGATAGATACAAAGCAAATCGCAACATGGATTGTGTGGACTATAAACCCTGATGGTTTAGTGTTAAAGCACTTACAAAGTTTCCTCGGAGGCATTGAGAGCTATTTGCACAGTGCCAATTCGGGACGTTGGTCTTATAAGCTGAGGGATTTGTTGAGGAAACTCTGCAGAGAATTCATAAATAGGTAAACATTTGTATTAACAGTTAATCATTAACCTAGTTAAGAATTGTATTTAAAATATTTTCATCTTGTAGGGTTCGTCGAGAAAAAGAAAAGAGGTTTAAAGAATCATGGGAAAATCAAACACCGGAGCATTATAAACTCCGGGAAAAAGATATTACAGAGTTTGTTACTGTGCTTTTTGAACCATTATTGCAAACAGTCTACAGCCGCTGTGGTTCAAACGATGTATCTGGAGCCATACACAATTTGGCAACCCTAAGACCTGCCATTGTTATTCCGCCTATAATAGAAAGGCTCATGACTGCATTAACATCATTGACTGAGCCGCACAGAGTGACAGCTGCCATGACAGCGGTGGCTTCAGTTGCCAGACCATTGCTCAGAGGAGCTGAAGCAGGCTACCCAGAGGGGCCCACACATGTAGTCTCATTACTTATGGCTATACTACCAGGCCTCGATCCCAATGACATGAAAAAGACTGTAACATCTTTGCACTTCATATTGATGTTTACCTTACTTGTGCCATTCATAGACTGCAGCTCTGCGCATGAACATTGGCCAGATTTGACAGAGGAGGAGCTTTTGACCTGCGAATCGACAGCACAGTTTGAAGATTTCGTCCTCATATATTTTGATAGACTGTTTGTCATCATAGAGTCTAGTGTCCTCGAGCATATCAGATTGGAGACTAAAGAGTCGGATGGAGTTAGGAGTAAAACTGACACTGCTATGGAAGTTGCATTAGCATCAGTGACGACGCCGGTACTGATGCAGTGTTCACCGAAAATATTTAAAGAAGCTTTAAGGAAATTTAAGGCGTTTGCAAGAGAGTCTACTTTCGAGCCCACTGTTTCTGGAAACATAGTAGGGATACTGTTGCGTGTATTCACCCGCGTGGACTCTGAATTAACATTGGCCGCGTTCGTGCCTGAACTTTGTGAGGAATTACGGGAGTTGTTGATGACGGACGAGGCGTTGCATGACGAAAATCCTCCACGTGAGATAATGTACAGATTAGTTCTTTTATTGCACGTTGTTGAAACCAACGGTGTGGTGCTACTGAAGTACATGCCTGATATACTCTCTGTGTTGGACCGGGCGCTGAAGTTGCACGCTAAAACCGCTTTGAACCGCGCCTGTGATATACTCACTTACGTGATGACGTCATTGAGTTCCATAGAACTCCAAGAATGGAGAAGTTCACCGAAGAATTACGCAGATGCCCCGGCGCAGTGGTTGCCAATTCGCGAATGGGGTCACGGGTGCTTAATGAAAGACGTCGACTTCAAATGGCACGTGCCGTGTGCGGAGGAAGCGGAGTGTGCGCAAATGTTGTTAGACAGGTATCTGAAGCCTGAGGTCAACAGATTGCGTCAATGGTTGAGTGGTGAACGGGATATGTCCCGCGAACGAAGACTTCGAAGTTTCCACATAATAAACGCTGTATTTGCATGTGCCAACTTTTTGCCACCGCCCAACGAGGAGCCATTGATAATGTGAGTATATTCACAAGTTAATAATAATTACTGATGGGGTGTGCTGAGGTATCTATAATATAAAAATGAATCGCTAAATGTCTTGATAAGCGCGAAACTCGAGAACGGCTGAACCGATTTGGCTGATATCTTTTTTGTTGTATTTGTTGAAGTCTGGGGAAGGTTATTACGGACAGAAAAATAAAAAATAAAATGCCTGAATGTCTAAAAACACCACTTTTCTATATTCTCATACAAATATTCGTAATAATATTTAAAAGTCAATTTGAACTTTAACACGATACCATAAAGTTTAAATGTTAGTGGACGGGTTCCGGGAAGGCAAAACAATTGAGTGACGTATAAATATTAATGTCAATATTTGTCAATTTTTATACATATAGCATTAAGGCCAGGTTCCTTCAAACAATTTTCAAAAAACAGCCGACAGGCCAATAGGTTTTGGCAGAATGAAATCTGACGGGGAAGCTATTAACAATAAAAAAAAAACAATGTGACTTTGTTTTAGAGAAATAGGGCAGAACAAGGTCTGCCGAGACAGCTAGTATTCAATAAATAACACTCAGTACCATACATTACATAACATGCTCTGAACACTCTGCAGGCTTACAAGTATAAGTAATGCTGCGTAATCACATGCCTTACCATTAAATCTCGAAGAATAGTACGCGTGCAGACAATTAAATTTAGCGCAATTATATTAAGGTCAATTTAGATAGAATATAAAAAAGACCATGTGCAACAATAATTATATTTTTATTTTCACAAGTTTAAAGAAATTTATATGAAAAAAAAACATACTGCGGGCGACGCCCGTCAAATTCGAGCTTAGTAGAGAAAAACTTGACAAGGCAAGGCCCGTCATTTCCTCTCAAGGGGTTAAGTAATAAAATTGACATTTAAAATATAACTCATTATTGCTAAGTCTTTGGCCTGAGAATAAAATAAAAAAAAGATATATTCCACTTTGGCTGAGCATATCATAATTTACATTTATTTGAAAAAACTACATTAATAATATTTAGGCATGGAAATGATTACTACTTTTTCTATGACGTCGTGAAATATTTTTTTATTACTGTTATATCACCGATCAAATATCATGACTCACTGAGTTCTTTTGCTTTATTTCTTTTGTTTTGAGTCTTGTCATAAATAATCTCAATAAAACAAGGCCTAGAAATATTAGGAATAAGATTCAATTTCTATCAAACATCTTTTGTAAAGTTGGGTCACATGATGTTAGTTTCATCTCTTTCCCATGCCTAGTTCTGTCATCGTGCCTCATGCTCTCGTTCCACGTAGTTTATAATCGTCGTTATTTTTAGTGACTGACACGGCGTATGATTTTATCACTCTTATTCAACCGGTGAAGTTTGAAATATGACTAATGGTAATACAATATCATTATAGCAGAGTAATTTAATTATATTTATTGAAAATAACTGTCGTTGTAGGATGGAATCTGAAGTACCGGCGACGAGTATACCTTACACAAAGGGCGTTAATTATACAATAACGTTAGACGGAGAAAATGTTCGCGTCGTCCTTACGCGATTGTTGGCAGATGTACAGGCACGCCTGCTTAAAGACAAAACTGATGACACCAAAGGATTGGAAATGCTCATATATGTATGAATTACAAAACTTTAACTCTTAGGTTTAAATTTCGAGAGACTAATTTCACAAAAAAAACCTAGCGTCATTGCAAAATATTTTGGTGTCGGAAAAAATTGTAACTTCGCTATATAGTCCAATATGCGAGTATTTTGTGTATTAAACGTAAAGGTGTTATGTTGACGGAGCGGCCGTAGCATGTAGTAGTATGTTATCCGTTTTTTTTCGGCAGGACAATATGCTGTTGGACGGAAAAGGCTTTTACAACTTTACCTGGCTAAAAGGGCGACCATTTAAGGTGCTCAATAAGCGAGTTGTAGGCTGGGTGGCAAACCAGGGGCACCCCTGTGGGTACGAATCTTAATTCGAGCGTCTAGCCAGGAAACGAACTTAACGGTGATCTACTAGAGTTTCAGAAGCGACTACCTTGAAAAGAAACACCGAAATAAGCTCAAAAGCTATGAAGCTATGTCTGAGTGGTACGACTTACTTTCGACAGCACATGCTACTAGGCAGCATTGCTATTTCGTCGGAATTCGCTTCATATAAATATATACCAGTGTAATATAACCAGTCGTTTTGTTTGCTGCTAGACATGGTAGCGTATTGCTGATGCCAGCTGTCGCTACTTCGTCGACATACCACCTGAAGTATAAACAATTGTACGGAAGTGATCATAAATAAAACTCAAAATAACTTTATTATTAACTTTATTAAAATGACTTATTATTATTTTTAATCTTTAATAAAACTAATTTACCATTGGTTCGGAAAGAAAAATCTACCGTGAAGAGTCAGTAAGGAACTGGTAGTGGATTTGTTTTTTTTTTTAAATAATTGATTTTGTTTTATTTATTTGTTATTTTACTAAATAATGTTTTCATTCGGGTACAGACATGGGAACGCGTGGTGGTAGCGAAGGATCTCCGAAGCGGACCTCCTTTAGAGGTACGACTGCGCTCATTGGGAGCTCTGGACCGAGTCGTGGACGGTCGAGGGGCTCCCGAAAATGAAAACAAAGCGGCTTCAGCTAGAAGCCGAATGTTGTCTGCCGAGGCCGCGAAACTGCATGACGAATCCAGATCCGATTTGGTCTGCGAAGCTGGCATTACACCCACAGCATTAATAGCGCTTAACGCCCTTCTTGAGCTTTCGGTTAATACGTATAGTTCGGTAAGTGGTTTAAAATATTTTAATGCTGTTTTATTATAATGCCTCTAAATTGAATCTCTAAAGGTATGCCCATTGCACATGTTTTGGGTTTCCCATACAAAAATATCCAGTACAAGACATCTGTGGATATATTTCTGTTCCGAACTATGTATCAACATTGCTAACATATTTGAAATGTGTGCGAGCATGACAAATATAATTGTAAATCTTTTGACAATTAAGTATTTGTAAATAATTCTTTTAATTTAAGAATAAAGGTCTCCAAGCACTATGCATTAGCATAGTAATTTACACTAGATTTACTAAACCAGTCAAAATGAGATTTCTTCTCTAATATTCTTTCACTTCAAAAAATAAAATGTTTTTTACTAATACAAGATATTGCTAGATATAATGGAATTAACTTTATTTATAACAAAGCAAAATGAACCATGTTATTACCTATTTCTAAAATAGATATAAATTGTTTGCCGCTAGATGTAGTGTTAACCATAAATTTACTAAAAATTAAATAAGTGTTTTAAGTTAAATGTTATAGACTACTTAGAATAATTAAGGGATTAAGAAAATTTCATTTTTTTTTTCAATTTTCAACAAGCTGTTTCTCAGTGGAAGAAGATAATATTGCAAATGTGAAAAAGGAATTTTGAAGCTTTTAGACTCAAGATTTCGTTGTTTTATCAAAAATGTTCTTAGAGTACTAGTTTTTGGACAACCTGAAAGAATAGACTGGAAGAAATAATTACAAAGTTTTGGTTTCTACTTACATGGATTTTTTTTGTTAAACATCCACATTAGAAAAGTAGCCTCAGCATTCAGATTTAATCGACTTTTTTTAGATGCTCGTTAAATCTATTTGTCGCGTAGATATTCAAAATTGAACGAAAAGGGACCCTTTTATATTTCTTTAATTATCAATATTTCAGCAAACAATAATAGCATAGCTAATTATGGACAGTTTCAAAAACTAGAATATATTTTCTGAAATGCCCCCTGGCAAGAAAACTTCCTTTTAATTTTCTGTAAAGTTATTGTTTGCTCAGGTATCGATAGTTAAGGACAAAAGGATCCTTTTTCGTTCAGTTTCAAATGTCTCCGCGACAAATCGGTGTAACAACCATCTAAAAAAAGCAAACTAAAACTGACTAACAAGGCTATCTGTATCATGTAGTTGTATAACCAAAAAAAGTTTTTCCATGCCTATGGACCAAAAGAAAAATACTAACCTTTTGAAAAAAAAAAATATACCGGTCTATTCGGATAGCGTGAAAAACTGCAACTCTAAACATTTGTTTACCATAAGACCAAAAAGCCAGGTTCTTTAAACCTCCAAATTTTATTCTTAGATTTGCAATACGACCACCATTTTTTCACTGAAATACAGCTCAGCAAAAATTGGCTCCCTTAATTGTTGTACGTAGTATATTTTTAGTAAAATAGTATGCAATAATGTAACAAGTATGTTTCGAGAAGTAGGGTTAGCTCAAAGATAATCTGCTACCTAAACATAGATGGGAAAAATGTAATCAGATTAATAAAAATAATTACGATTACATTTTACGTTATTTACCATTAATATGACTGCATTTTGCTCATCTATGTTTTAAACACTATAGAATCCCAGATTGCATACACATTTATGATTTCTTAATGCTTTAAATGGATTTAGACATGAATACAGAGCAAGAAAATGAAAATTACGACTACATTTTGTAATAGTTAATCATTAATCAGATAACATTTTGCCCATATCTGTACCTAAATACACCACAGAGATCAAATTACGTGCTACGGTTGTGTGTAATATATAAATATAACTTTAAAGGTCCGAATGGTGGCCCAAGTCCGCCTTTACTGGTTGCTGAATCATTATCCATTTTCGTACCGTTTACTGGTACCTAAGCTAGTCGAGATGCTTACTAAAGGAGGAGAAGGAGATGAGTGGCACGCACGTCATAAAGGCATTCTGTTTATTTTGGTAGGCCCAAAGAGTGGGCCGATACCAGCTAAGCAAGATTGGGAGACAGTTCGAGCACTGTGGCCCGCTATATTAAAAGCACCCTTAAGTGAAAAACCTATGATTATGAGGTCAGTTATTGTAATTATTGTATTAATAAATATAAATGACTACAAACTTTAGATTTTAATTAAAGAAAAGAATTTGCGCTGTAATGTGTGGTCACGTTTTATTTTTCCTCGGTAAATATTACAGTTTGCTATAGAAAAATGCTTTTAAAAAAATATATTAAAATTTCATTCATCTAGCATTCATATACTCAATATTGCCATTTTGCAATCAATATATTATTATATATTACAATTATTACTAGATCAAAATTCTCTTTTTGAGTCATAATAATTTTGATGGCAACAGTTGGGATACTCCGGTTCTGGCCTCGCCATATCTATAGTTTTTTTTTTCACTATTTTTGACAAATCATAGTAGAAACTTATATTAAAAATATAAAATGAAACTGGCGTAGCCCCGTCGAAATCGATGTAATACACTACGCCGAAAAATTAAGGGAGCAAAAAAAAACAAATTTTTGTCTCATTTTTGACAGGCTGTATTGCAGTGAAAAATGGTTATAGTGCAAATCTAAAAAAAAAAGAATAATTTTGAAGCTTCAAGACTAGTTTTTCGATCTTTTCACGAAATTCTTTTTAAACCCAAAATTTTTATGTGGATATACCCGAAATAATATCTAAAATTTTGATTCCTTTAGTTTTTTGGCGTAGTTTAGAATTCGCGTAACATCTGAACAATTTTTTTTTATTATTTCACAAGATTTCTTAATAGTCACTCAATAAGTTTCCCTTTTATTTAGAGTGTTGATTATCTGTTCCCTTACAATTTGACAAAGATATTCTTTATGGCTTATTTATAAGATATTAAATAATTCTTAATGATAAAGTAAGCTGCTAATATTATTTCTTATATAGTGATTTTAAATTATAATATACAAAAGTGACTTTTCATTGTTTTAATTGTATGCACAGGTTGGAGTTAACCCTGAGTGATATCATACACCGTAATTTTCCTACAGTCAACACTCGTTTAACAATGTCCCAATCATCAGTTAACGCGGCTAAGCTGTTACTCAGTGAGAGCCAATTATCTGAACCGGGTTTTGTGGAGCAAGTTGCTCGAGCTGTTGAAAATGAAGTAATTACGGCTGATAAAGCAGAGAGAATGTATCGAGAATTGATTAATGACCTTGTTGATGTGGTGGAAACGTCTAATATGTAAGTTTCATTTTAAAGATTTAGTAAAAGTAAGACTACGTCGATACAAGCTTATAACTTATGCGTTATGGGAGATTTTTGATTTAATATAATATCTTAATACATAACAAACAAATTACGTGTCACGTTGTTTGTCCGCGATGGACTCCGAAACTACTTACCCGATTTTAATAAAATTTACTCACCACGTGCAGTTTGATCTAACTTAAAAGATAGGATAGTTTTTATCACAATTCATAGTCGCAATATTATTTTATTGCAAATTATTTGTTTATGATTTGGCAGTCACAATTTTCAGTTAGCTCCAAATGATTCTAACAGATGGCGGTATCTGTTGATTGGATTTAGTAATTATTCGTTATATGGTGCTATGTTATACATACTGTAGGGGTTGTTACTACAATAAATGTGTATTCACATGTATCTACCATATATATTACTTTGTTTATTAATCTTAATTTGAGATGCAATTACAAGTCTTATAATAATATATTAAAAAAAAAAACAGATGAATTTATTCATATTCTGAAAAGAGCATTGAATGTTAATAGGCAACAGATGATGGAAGGGAGGGAGGAAAGGGAGAAAGGGTATACGTTTAGCTATGAGTTAATACGACATTCAGGGCGGCACAAAGTTCGCCGGGTCAGCTAGTTTTGTTTATAGTCAATGGCACCGTCTGGAGTTTGCCATGCACTTGCTGATGTACTGCCCGTCAATGGAAACGGCGTATCCGGTGCGGGCGGTGCGCGTAGTCTTGGATACGCTCATCCACGACAACGTGGTCGTGCGCCGGCTAGCGATGCGTCTCTTGCACTACATTCTCAAGCAGCGCAAGTGCAAACTGCGCAAGATATCTGTCGACCCTTACGAGATAGCTGGAATGCCGCGTTCTGAGAAACGCCAGCCAGGTTAGTAGTTTTTTTTTCACGTCAATTACGGTCTCTTGCATCCAGGTTTTTAAAAGTTTCTAACATATTCACAGCTACGACGCAGCCTTGAGTTTCTTTCGTCCTTTCTTCTCAAGCTTTCGAAGCGCCGGTTGATCACGCTGGTGGTTTTTGACTAGACGGCCGCCCAAGTCGAGGTCCGTACCCACAGGGGTGCGTTTGCGTAGCCACCCAACACTTAAAATTCGCTGGTTAAGCGCCTTCTGCGTTCGCCCACCAAGCCCGGTTTAGTTGTGAAGGGCTTTCCCGGCCGCGCAATACGGTCACTCAGAAAAAATATATATTTCACAGTCTGTTTGATTGAAATTGGGTGCTTTTCAACCGAGTGTAATTAGAACTATTTTGTTAACATGCTGCCGACTTGTGTGAATATTTTTCTAATATAAATTATGTAGCTAACAAATCTTTTTTGTTTATTTGAGACGGGCCACTATAAATGTTTAAGCAAGAATTATTGTACCTTATGAATATTATATTTTTAGGATATAGAAAAGATTTAGAATGGGCAATGTGGTCGGAAGACAGGATACCAACTAACGATGAAGAATGGGACAGACCTTGGTTGAGAGGTGCTAGCTATGGTTTTTACACTTGGCCCGAAAAACTTATTGTAAGTAAAAATACCGTATTCTTATTTTAGACGTGTGGTTGGGCTGTGGGATGGTTTTCCGGCGAGCGTTTTCCCACCATTCTATGATGTGGGATCCTTTAAGCGTAGCGTGAAGTGTTATTAGCCCAGGCCGGCATGATCGCTGCGACTATCGATAGGTTTTTATTACTGTTTATAATCGTGGGCGTTTTTGGACTGCACAATGCTTACCATCAGGTGTGGTGCGGTCAATGTGTCGCGTCAGGATAAAAAAAAAATTAGCCTGCCCAAACAACTAACATTCAACTTATGAATGTTTGTTGTTTGAGCATATACTTATATGTAATGATTTGTTTTAACAGTTATCGTCGTGAACCTGCGTCTGTCTACTGTTGGAAATAGATCGTATGTCGTCCAATTTCATTGAGTTTTTGTCGTACGTTCTTGAAAAATTGTTGACAAACGAACGTAATTAACAACGGCGATTCCAAAGCGTAGCAAACCCGAACACATTAAAATAAAAGTGCAACAAACAAGTTTTGTTTACCTACAGTGTTTTTAACCCTTTGCGAACGTATTTGGACATGGGTGTCGTTTTGGTCGGAATTATTTTCCGTCAAAAGAGCGTAAGCACAAACATAACACGTGAAATTACGACGGATAAACAAGATTTGGTAATTCTTTTGTGAACTTTAGATATCTATTTATTTAATACAGTCATCCATCCATCCATCTTGTTTCAAAAAAGTGTAAACTGATACATTGTTGCATACAGTATAGGATTCGTATGGTTCCTTGCTGTGTGGCTGAGAGCACACATACGACCGGAACGGTAAAAAGGCTTTTGTGGCTGAGAGTAGACATACCACCGCAAAGGGTTAATAATGTAGTGTACCGATGAGTGTGTGAATAGATTTCTCTCTTTGATTCACAGATAGCGGCTCCAATAAGCGAGCAGGAATGTTCAAAGTTCCCAACACCTGAAGATATGGATGAGGCTGATCGATACATTTACGAATTTTTCAATAATGATGCTTATATAAATCGACTAGTATCATTTTTAACAGTTGAAGAGAAAAAGGGAAAAGATAGATTCAGTGTGGTCCGATTCTATGTGTTCAGGGTGAGTTTGTATTTTATATGAATAATGGATTCCGATAATAACAACACTATTGTAGAGATTAGCATTATTTATGTCCGTAAAATTCATTCATGCTTCCATTTTAAATAATTGTTTGTCAAATGTTCTAATCTTTTTAGAAGTTATTATATTTACAGCCGTAATTGAAATGATAAAAAAAGGTATTAAAATTAATTAATTAAATGTTGATATCTAATTATTAAAGGGTGGCAATTAGCAAATCTTGGCCAATCCCAGAATTCGATTGTGGATTTTTCCTATAGCTTCTTATTATTATTTCCATGTCATGTACTTATTTGCTTGTATCACTGTAAGTAATCTTGGTTTTCAGTTTGTTTTCGCAAAGTTCGGCCCACAGTTGACTTTGAAAATATTAGCTCGCGCGAAAGAGCACGTTGTCAAGCCGCAGGAGGCGTCGCAACGATTTGCGACCGAACTCATAGCAAGCGCCATGAGAGCCCCCAGATATTGGAGGAGGGATGACGCATTGACTGTGTACAACGCTGCGCTTGATATCCTCGCTACTGGTACTTTTTTTGTTGTATATACAACCACAGGAGGACGTTGACAAAAAACATTTTTTTTGTCCCAAGGGAAAATCCTGTATAGGATCATCAGGGACGTTCTGAGGGCAGCGTGGGAAGGCCATTTAGCTTATGTTTAATTTAGCGCCTTCCCTGCTGGGTTTATACTTAGGTTTTACCAACAAAACATTTTTATTTGATTTTTTAGTAATATTTTTTCAATATATTTCATTTGACATCTCTATTCTATATACGAATGACAACGAACAATATCGTTTATATTTTAAAAATATAAAAATCTGAGTTGTGCCTCCGCGTAGGTTGTTTGCGACCATTTAACGCCAACACAGCGATCCCGGTGTATCAGACTCCTACGGACTAAAAAACCCCCCGGGTCTCCCTATGATTGCTCCACCCGGCCTGGGAAGCCAAATTCATCCAGACGCCCAGAGAACAAGAAACCTTGTTGAGGCTACCTCTCTGGGAGGGGAAGGAGTAAAGCCTACCACTCCAAAACCTCTCTCCCAGGCGGTGCTCCGGACATCGTGCACCGCCTCTCTCTCATCCGGGCAGCGGACTCCCTCAAGTCTACTGCCCGTAACGACGAAAATATATGGATTAACCCTCTACGGCGTGAGATCGTTAAATTTGTTAGTTGAAAAAATACGGTATTGTTAACGAAAATAATAATTTAAAAAATATTTAAAATTATTCGTTTATAGTTCTCAATATCCTTGTTTGTTGCAGAAATGCAACATTACATCATTAATACTAAATAGTTGAAGTTAAATTTAGGAAATTATCATTGGAATAAATCCTTTTGCCACTCCGACGCAGCTTTGAGTTTCTTTCGGCGTTTCTTCTCAGGGTAGTCGCTACCGAAACGCCTGGTAGATCACCGTTAGGGTTTCATATTTTGGCTGCCGGCCCAAGTCGAGGACCGTTACCACAGGGGTGTCTTTGCGTTGTCAAACGACCCATAAATCGCTGGCTTAGCACCTTACGTGTGCGCCCTATCGCTTTTTTAGTTGTGAAGGTCTCTCCCGACCGCCAACAATTGTCCTGCCTAAAAATAAAAACACCTCTTTTACCTTTTAAAAGTGAAAATAAAATATTTCACCAAGAATAAATTTTTGTAAATGAATTCCAAGAGCTGGGCACAGTTTTGTATTCGTGAGACACTTTAATGAAACATAATTACTTACAAGTGTCATCACCTAGTGAGTTCAATTGTCACTAAATCGTTGTAATGCTTTGTTGCTGCTGCACAACACCGAATAAATTTTGGCAAACGGCATTCGTTTTATTGTTGCTTCTATTTAAGTCGTATGTTGCAGAAATACAACTCGGCTCCGTAGATACGATCGGTCATATATCATTCCGCCCGGATCTTTATTCGGGTCAATATAACTGGTATGTTGTTCTATACGGTGACGCCATGAATGGTTTTGACTGTCTAATTATCTCTACAAATTAAAGTTAGGTTAATGATTATCCTTTTTTTCTTCTTTTTTTTTACTTGCGGATAATCTTCATAGGACCGTCTCGGCCGCACAGGGGGGTTGCGCGACCGAGGTGTGTCGGACTTATACTGACTAAAAACCCCAAGGTGACTACTTCTGCGCATTGGCGGGGACTGTGGGTCCTGTAATCAATTCGCCACAGCCCCATCGCGCCGCGCCCGATGGGCACAAACTCGAGGGAAGATGATACCTTCCCCGATACTGCTCGTTGTAATTAGGCAGAGCACGTCACAATGCCCTGCCAACTTCTCGAGAGTCGCTAAACCAGTTGCTCAGGGCCCCCACCCTGAGCAGCCATGACCCCAAAGACATCAGCCAACCGGTCGTGGCTCAACCAATAGGCTGGGACTGATGTGCAGGTTAATGATTATCCACGTTAATAGAAACTGAATTAATGAGTAATGCAGCATATATTTTGTAACTAAATATCTCATAATGTCGTTCTGCAAAAATACTACCCAGATGTCAAACATGTAGCTAGTCATGGTGGATTATGATCCACGCTATATCATATATTGAAATAGTTTTCGAGTAAAAATGGGTTAATGGAAGTCTTCGATTTTTTTTTATAGGTCTCAATTCAGTAACCCCAGAAACGATGGAAGACTGGGGAACATGTATGGCGACCATTGCGAGCAAGCTAGACCCGAATCGTGGAGCCAGTGTAATAAAACGAATCCTTGATATATGTTTACCGGCCCCCGTAGAAGGAGATGTTGATCCCAACCAGGACACCTCGTTTACCGTCAGTGCGAAATTGTACGCGTTACAGGTACGTGATGGCATATTTTGTAGTATTAAACTTCCAATACATGATTTATTGAGTTGTAAACAAAATTGAGCAGTAGCTGTAAAGCTAAAAACTGTAAGGCTTAAAATATTATTATTTTGATTATTTACAATTATTTAGCAGTAAATTCCTGTCTATATAGGAATACGAGACACCCTTTTCGCGAAGTTTTTATTAGATTTAAGATTTTTATTTTTAAAATGTCCTCATATTGAGTACTGCTCTCACCTCAAGGCCGATTGTCCTGCCCACAAGTGGAATTTTTTAACAATCCTGAACTAACAAACGGTTTGGAACCCCTTTGGCCATCCACACGTTATAAAGCCTTACAGAACAGCGATAATCCAACAATTCTCTAGATTTTTTTTATTTGTGTCTTACTTTTGGGTTATGTAAGGGGCTGCCCAGTACCCTTTCCCCTCAGGAATTTGCAAACATTGAAAACATTGAAACATTGAAATTGGAAATAAATAGACATGTAATAAAAAATATAAGCATAATATTGTTTTGATTGTTATAGAAGTTAATTCTATTATATCTAGGTTTTTTAAGTAAACATATCCACAAACGAAGTTTCTTGGAATAAATAAGAAGTTTATAATCTCAAATAT
Organism: Automeris io; assembly: GCA_036320925.1. Taxonomy (NCBI): domain Eukaryota; kingdom Metazoa; phylum Arthropoda; class Insecta; order Lepidoptera; family Saturniidae; genus Automeris; species Automeris io. Next base: position 6,217,881 of record JAUDJH010000018.1, read on the forward strand.
CTTTATCAATGGCTCTATAGCGCAGTTTGTAATGATATTACCTGCGTTGCTAAAAGACCTGAGTTTAAGTTCTGGTACTGACTATTTTTTGTGATGAACAAATTAGTTTTTGAAACTAAGCGTTGAATGTGTATTAAATTACTGTGTATATGTATATTCTATGTTAAATAATAATAAAATAATATTGTTGTCAGGGTGTGCTAGCCTCCATGAAATGGCGTATGGCTCCATTGGCTGCCGAGATACTGGACAGATTGGAAGCGGCCAACCTTATACAACATCCGTACCAAAACGTGCGAGAACACGTTGGAGCGTAAGTGATACCGCTTTTGCTTGACGTATTTTATTTAATTAATGTTTTTCTTTTTTAAAATGGAGCCTCCTTTCCTTTGCAGTTTTCAATTTTTGCTATGACCAGCCACTGCGACCATCGAGTTGTTAAAAATCTCTATGAATAATTATAATTAAAGTCCGACCGAAACTGGTTTTCCGGCCGAAACCGAAACCAAAACCGAAATTTCGGCCGCGGCTTCAGTTTCGGCCGAAACCGAAACCGAAACCGAAACTCACGTGGTCAAGTATAAAAGTCAACGTGGTCAAGTAAAAAAATGAAACAAAAACTTACATGTAATCAGTACCATCAAAGCATAACCTCTAAAGAATGTTTACGTCGGGTGATAACGCACTGACTAAGTTGTGTTGCTATAAAGCAATGCGAATTAGATCCGTCAACTGTCGTCTAAACGACGCAGTTACACTCTGACGCAGCCTTGAGTTTCGTTCGGCGTTTCTTCTCAAGGTAGTCGCTTCCGAAACGCTGGTAGATCACCGTTAGGTTTCGTATTTCTGGCTGGCGGTCCAAGTCGAGGTTCGTACCCACAGGGGTGCCCTTGCATTGTCACCCAACCCATAAATTGCCTTCTGAGCACCCTCAGTGTTCGCCCACCCGCCCGGTTAAGTTGTGAAGACGTTTCCCGGTCAACAAACACGCGTAAATTCGAAAAAAAAAAGCAATGCGAACGGCGCACGAATCCCGAACAGGGCCGCCAGCGTCCGTCAAAGCGTAGTCGCGAGAAACGAAGCTAGGCAAGCATGTACGACAACTACCGAAATCAGTTTCGGTTTCGGCAAAAGTTTCGGCCAATTTTTGGCCGAAACCGAAACTACCGCCGAAACTTGATTTTTAGCCGAAACTCGGCCGAAACCGAAACCGAACTTTCGGTCGGACACTAATTATAATTATATTAGTATAATAAAACAAAAATTGTCCATTAAGCAAAATTTTATAACACAATTTCTGCGTCTGCAGCAAAATATTCGTGTTTCACAAAACATCTGCTTGTCTTTTTAAGTGCCCTGATAACTACGATTAGCTGCTCTCCTAGTTACGTTAGGCACGGCATATAAGCGCAAAGTGGATACAACCACTAATGTATCCCTGCCCACCTCGAAAGGGATATAGCGTGACGATATATTAATATTATTTAATTTGTAATATTTGAGTGAATTCAAAGGAAAGTCAAAGCAGCGTGTGTAAATTTTGATCTTAGTGTACGTTATATTTAATTGCATGGTTTACATGCATTTATTTGTCTTCCTTTCTTATAGTTTGTTGATGACGCTTTTCGACTTGGAATACACGTTCCACGGCAGCCAGCCTTGCCCTACTCCGAAGCTCGTAAACTTCCTTAAGAAAATCCAGCCGCGACTTGCCGTCTTGTACGATGACAATGGAGACATTGGTATAGTTTATTCAATATAGATTTTTGCTTCAGTGGATGAATAAATTTTATTTTTTTTATAATGATTCGACACCGTGACCATAGATCGTCTGATGGCAAGCAAGCATGGTGCATTCCAAAAAACCTTTAAGATCATCCAAAACAAATAAAAATCTGTCTTTAATCGATCATATCGACCTGCACAAATACGACCTTGCTCCTAGTGACTTCTTATTATTTCCAAAAGTTAAATAACCCCTCAAAAGGAAAGGATTTGAAACGGTTTTGAAGATTGTGGGAATTACGATGAAAGAGCTGACAGCGATCACGAAAGAATTGTACCTACGGTGCATTGAAGATGAGACCACTTTGAAAGGGGACTTAGATATGTAACTTGCAAATTAGGTATATTTTTTTATGACTTCAGTTTGTATTTTTTTAACAGATTTCGTATCTCTTTTCGCTTTATTTAAAATATTCAATATCATAGGACAATATGAAGAAGTTCTCTGGAAGACCATTCCACAAATCAACTATAGCAATTTTTTAACTTTGAATAAATTAAGATTATTTCAGTTTCGAAAACTCTTTAGCTTTAACCGGGATATGAGTTACTGTAAAGTTGACATTTATTGATTTTGTGTGAAAATTTGTTCAGCTGTTTGAAGATCATCAACTCCTTTATAATTATTGAAGGGATCTGACGGTGTGATTCCAAATTTAGTGTTCTGTGATTTCTACCATAATACGAGTAGTATAATAACATGGTAACATTGACTTGATGTCGCAACATTATCCGGGAACACCGTTGTCGTACAACGGCTGTCATATTCCGAATCATACCTTAAGCGAAATCCAAGTAGAGTCTATAAATCTCAGCTTTAAAATACCGGTTTATTTTATTAATATGTGAAATATGTTACAGTGATAAAATCTGCGTCGGTAGCGGCCGTGCACGCGGCCAACAGTGTAGCGACGGGGAAGGCGCCGCGGCCGCTGCCCGTGCGCGTGGCGCCCATCATGAAGGCGGTCGACGACAGATCCGAAATCACTGCCAGCGCTGATGACGACGTCTCCTCGACTGCCGCTCCGGGAGTCTCCACTCAGGTTCCATTCCTTTCCTTCCATTTCAACACGAACATCGCCCAACGTGATCGACTAAGTCTGAGTTTTATACTAACTACTTTGATTTTGCTCAAACATTGCTCAAGGATTAAGTTCTTTGATAAAAAAAATATGTGTAATAGGAACTCGAGTATGGGTCTATGTATTCACAAAACCAAATTATATTGACAAAATCGGTGAGTACAATATACTTTAATATTAAATAAATAATGTTTTTTTGTAATGATTGAGTAAAGCGTGAGCAAAGTCTAAGTAGCGACAATAAATCTCATCCTAAGAACAAAGGGCGGCTGCGACTTATTAACACAGATATAAATAAAGTCATCAGCGAGAATTCATGAAGAGATTAACGAATATTAATAATGGAAAGACAGCAAACTTCTTTTTTTCTTTTTATAATTTACATACGGACGCTTAATCTCAGTAACACCTGGTGGAAAGTGAAAATGAGTCCTATGATGGCTTCTCTTTTTCTTAGTCTTTTCTTAAAGGCTCCTAAGTCATAAGATCGTGGAAATATGCTCACTGGCAGCATTCTACTCCAATAGGGCGTTGGCATTATAATAGATAGTTTTGTTTTTTATTGACCGATGTTATTACCGCGTTAAAATAAATAAAAACGTGTCCAAGGCGGGAGAGGGTGAGGAGACAGGCAGCAGCGCAGCCGGTCCCCGCAGCGAGCGCGGTGAGCGCATGGCCGAGGACGTGGTGTCGCAGATGCACTCGACGCTGCAGCTGGCCGGCGACGCCGTGTCCTCCCCACCGCCGCTGAAGGACCACGCGCGTGCTCTCCACCTCCTCACCACCGGTAACAAAACTCCTTATACTTTACAGTGTTTTTAATCGTATCGTGAGTCGTTGGGTTGTGGATTTTTTTTTTATCTGGCTCGACATAGTGACCACAGAGTACCTGATGGTAAGTACAGTGTAGTCCAAAAACGAAAGCAAGTATCAAAGGATGAAAATCCATTGATAGTCTACATCGTCATGTCGGCCCACATATACCACGACTGAAGGTCTCTAGGTATATGAGCTACTGGATATACACAAGCTAACCCCGAAACGCGACAAGCCGAAACTGGTCACTATGACGGGCTTTACACCCATGTCCTGTGGTCGCGATCCAGACGGGCACCGACGCCCTGCCACCTCGCTGCTGCTCGTTTAGCACCACTCAGGAGTCACGTGTAGGGAAACTAGGGTAAAGCCTACGGACGCGAGCAGCTTCGACTCCCAAAAAATGAAGAATGAATGGAATGGTGCCCCTGTGAGCGTGTTCCCATCGTCCTATGATATTGGGTCTTTTAAGCGAAGCATGAATACATATTTGTGCAGGCCGGCACGAGCGCTGCGGTTATCGATGGTTTTTTTTTACACTGGCTCGACATAGTGACTACAGAGTTCCTGATGGTAAGTACAGTGTAGTCCAAAAACGAAAGCGACTATCAAAGGATGAAAATCCATTGATAGTCTACATCGTCATGTCGGCCGACATATACCACGACTGCAGGTCTCTAGGTATATGAGCTACTGGATATACACAAGCTGATCCCGAAACGCGACAAGCCGAAACTGGTCACTATGACGGGCTTTACACCCATGTACTGTGGTCGCGATCCAGGCGGGCACCGACGCCCTACCATCTCACAAAAAATTAATTAATTAATTAATCTGGTTTAATTTTGCTGTTAGTAGTCGTTGTCGTTTTTGGACTGCACCATGCCTTCCATCAGGCAAGGCGTGATAATTGGTGTGGTATAGCGTCAGGATAAAAAAAAGCGTGTGGGTCGCGACCCCCTGTCGTCGTCGGAAGTATCCGGATTCCCAGGCTCGGCGAAAGCGAAGAGAGGGCAGTCCTGGCACCCCGGTGGTTTTAGCCGGGGCAGGTCCGACACGCCGGCGGGAGTGGCCCTCACCACTTCCCCTGACGGTCCGTAGGGATTTCCACCGGGTTAACAAAAAAAACCCCTGTCGTGTTTCGAAGCTTCTATAGTGGAGTTGCAATTAAATTTCTTTTAAAAATCCAACTAAAATTCCAATTAACTTCAACTAGTATAGCAGCACACCCATATTTGGATGACGTGCGACGAACGTGTTAAATATTGAGGAGCTTTTAAACACTAATTCATTATAAATATGTATGGAGACATTAGGATTTAAAATCGTTTTAAAATTTTAGTAAATATTCTGAAAGTGGTCGTTTAAAATGAACTCTTAGGCATTACATATTACATACATCACTGACAAAGGCGCGCATCGCATAAAAGCATTATCGTATTATTCTTAGACATTTAATGAATATATTGACTTAATACCTGGCATTTCCCAGAGTAGAAATATCAGAATCTAAATTGGGCCATGTTTTAAATCAATTTGGGATGTGATTATGTGCGTTTAGCATTGATGTCGTGTACGATTGAACTTGGTGAAGTTCAGTGTGGACTCGTATGCTAGCATGGAACGAACTGCTATTGCAGAGCTATTCTACCTGGCTCCGAAGACTCTTCTGGGGCCTGATATCTGTATTGACGGCGACTACACAGCAATTGCTTACACATAACAATTGTTCCAATTAACTAATTAATTCATTCATTGCTGTACCAATTGGTCATCATGAAAAAGTGAACATTGGGTAATTGCTAAAAAGGTATTACACTTTAGGAATAGTTGACACAGGTATTTTTTTAAAGCGTAATAAACCCAAACACATTAAAATAAATGAACGATAGGCATATTTTGTGTTCGCCGGATGCCGAGGAGATGGCGCGGGTTTGCCCTTAGCATTCGGCAGACGGGAGAAGGAATACCCCGGTGGTTTTAGTCGGGGTAGGTCCGACACACCGGGGGAGCGGCCCTCACCGCTCCCCTGACGGTCCGTAGGGATTTCCACCGGGTTAACAAAAAAAAAAGGCATATTTTGTGTACTTATAACACTTACCTATTTTTTTTATAATTCTGTCGGTGATCAAAGAGCTGCCTTCAGTAGTAGAAGACAAGAGATGTGTCGTTCGCAGTGCTGCGCGTGTGCATCGGCGTGGTATCTAAGGGCGCGAACGCAGGCGTGATCGTGGAGGATGGGAAGATGGAGATCGCGGCGTACGCGATGGTGCCGACCGCGTGCGCAGCGGTGTCGCGCGGCGCCGCCAGCCCGCAGGAGGAGCTGCCGCGCGCCGCCGCCTCGCTGCTTGCGGTGCTCTCCGTCGCGCACCACTCTGGCGACGCCTTCGACCGCGCCCTCACCTTGTTGCACGACCTAGCCACAGGTACGCGATCAACAAATTCATTTACTATATTACCTATTTTATTTTTAACCCGGGTGAAAGTATTGCACAGGGCCGTCACGGCCCCTGTGAGGGCAGCGACACCGGTGTGTCCGACTCCTGTCTGAAAACCCCCGGGGTGTTCCTCTAATTGCTCCACCTGGGCCTGGGAAACCAAATATATCCAGACGCACGGAGAGCGAAAAGCCGTTTTGAAGCTACCTCTCTGAGAGGGGTGTGAGTAATGAGCCCACACTTCCAAAAGCTCCATCTCATCCGGGCAGCAGACTTTCTCAACTCTACTTCCCGGACCACATTACCTATGGCCGATTTTTAACTATTCGGCCTCTTGGTGCTTATTTGTTTAATCCACTACTGAACATTTTTATAGTTAACACTATTTTTCTCAATTTTAAAAACTTTTATATTTTTCATTATTCCAAATTTTTAATACTTTGCCGTCCAGCGTCACCACAGTGGTGTCATACGCAAAGTAGCGGCCAACTGCCAGTCACACCGCAGTAACATCAACAACTATATAATATCCCGATAATGTCAAGAACGACCGGCGACAAGCCGATAAATTTTTACGAGACTTACCTAATAATCAAATAGTAGTGTCCGACCGAAAGTTCGGTTTCGGTTTCGGCTGAGTTTCGGCCAAAAATCAAGTTTCGGCGGCAGTTTCGGTTTCGACCAAAATTGGCCGAAACTTTTCCCGAAACCGAAACTGATTTCGGTAGTTGTCGTACATGCTTGCCTAACTTCGTTTCTCGCGGCAACGCTTTGGCGGATGCTGGCGGCCCTGTTCGGGATTCGTGCGCCGTTCGCATTGCTTTTTTTTTTCGAATTTACGCGTGGTTGTTGACCGGGAAAGGTCTTCACAACTTAACCGGGCGGGTTGGCGAACACTGAGGGTGCTCAGCCGGCAATTTATGGGTTGGGTGGCAATACAAGGGCACCCCTGTGGGTACGAACCTCGACTTGGACCGCCACCCAAAAATACGAAACCTAACGGTGATCTACTAGCGTTTCGGAAGCGACTACCTTGAGAAGAAACGCCGAAAGAAACTCAAGGCTGCGTCGGAGTGTAACTGCGTCGTTTAGACGACAGTTGACGGATCTAATTCGCATTGCTCTATACCAACACAACTTAGTCAGTGCGTTATCACCCGACGTAAACATTCTTTAGAGGTTATGTTTTGATGGAACTGATTACATGTAAGTTTTTGTTTCATTTTTTTACTTGACCACGTTGCCTTTTATACTTGACCACGTGAGTTTCGGTTTCGGTTTCGGCCGAAACTGAAGCCACAGCCGAATATTCGGTTTCGGCCGGAAAACCAGTTTCGGTCGGACTCTATCAAATAGCAATCGAAAAATCAATTGTCGATCTATTCGAATTATTTTTCGCAGCAATGAGCCATTGCTATATCTATATATATGTGGTACTGTTACATAAGCGGCCTGTACATGTCCACTGTTTGCCTTTCCCGAAATATTTCACCGAGAGCGATCATTGTCTCTTCTCATCCAAAAATTTCATGGGGCTCCGTCTATTCAAGCGCCCTACGTTACGTTTATTAAGACGTGGGCACCACTCAAGAATACAGGGGACTGTATCGACGAGTAAATAACCCATTTCTTGTATATCAATATCAAATCTAGTACTGCAACGTACGTTTGGCAGTTGTCTTCAGAATGATACTAATATTGTGTATTCCAGGTCACTCCTGGTGGGCTCGCCTGGCGTGCATAGACTTCGCGCAACCGCTGATGTTCTACGGACTTTCATACCTGTTCGCGTCACCGAAGCTAGCCGAGCGGGCTGAGAACTTCACACTGCGACTAATGCGTGACCCGCGGCTTGAGGTAACGCCTCTTTAATCACTTTTCAGGAAAGCTATCACTTTTTTAAAATAAAGTACTAACTCCTGGTGAAAGGTGAAGATGAAGCCGATATTTGGTAGCTTTTTCCAACTCAGTTTCTTTTAAGTATTTCTAAATTAAAGGAACGTGAGAGGTAGGATAGTTATGGTGGTAGGGCGATTGCCCAAACTGGGTTGTGACCACAGTACACAAGTGTAAACCGTGTAAGTGTGACCGTCATAGTGACCCGCTTTGGCTTGTCGCTTTTTGGGATCAGCTTGTGTATATCCAGAAAATCATATACCTAGAGACCTTCAGTCGTGGTATATGTGGGCCGACATGACGATGGAGACTATGAACGGATTTTCATTATTTGATGGTCGCTTTCGTTTTTGGATTACACTGTACTTACCATCAGGTACTCTGTAGTCACTATGTCGAGTCAGTGTAAAAATAAATCTGAAAATATGAATGCAGGGTGCATATTCCACACCTTTTTGTTCCCATTATGAATGAAGAAATAGATTAATAATGCTCGGATATAGAGAGGTTCATGCCGGCCTAATCTCGGTGTATATTGATGCTATACGATGAACATCAATTCATAGCAGACATGGTGTGATGGTGCTTTATTTGTTTTTATCAAAATGAAGTCGTCATTATGATACCTTTCAGGTGCGTCAATCAGCATCTAAGCTACTGACCGGCCTGATGCACTGTGGAGCGTTGAAGGACGAAGAGGCCACAATAAGATCGCTGATGCGTAGCTGCAAATCTAAGCAACTAGTCGAGAGGCATTACGGCGTGCTCGGCCTCTGCGCCTATGTGTCATCGCGGCCGTACAGCATCGCGGCGCGGCTCGGCGACGTGTTGGCCGAGCTGTCGCGGCACACCAACGCGCCCGATCCCATTCCTGCGACGATACGCCTTTCGCTCGCAGACTTCCGCAGAACGCATCAGGACGACTGGTCCAAGCATCGGGAGAAGTTGACAGAAGAAGAATTGGATCTACTGGCGGATCTCACTTCACCGCCTTCGTACTGCGCGTAAATTAATAGAATATGGGTCGAGATGTTACGCTATACTCTCGCCTTGGGTCCTGTACCGGTGACAATACGTCTCTCCCTCGCAAACTTCCAAAGTACGCCTGGCCAAAACAGCAGGAGAAGTTCATTGAAGAAAAGTTGTATCTACTGGTGGGTCTTACGTCTCCGCCTTCGTACTGAGGGTCTTACATCTCCGCCTTCATACTGAGGGTTTTACATTTCCGCCTTTGTACTGCGGGTTTTAGATCTCTACCTTTGCACGGCGTGTATTACGTTTCCGTCTTCTTACTGTGGGTCTTACGTCTCCGCCTTTGTACTGCGGGTAAGATTATATCTTATACGCTTAGATGTCCGCACTATACTTTGACCCCCCCATCCTCTAACGGCGACGATACGTTTATTCTCGCTGACTACCGAAAAACAGATCAGGATGACTGGCCTAAACATGGGGGAGAAGTTTGAAGAATTGAATCAGCTGACGGATTTCACTTCACCACTGCGTACTGCGCGTTTTTTTGTGCATATATGGTATACACAAGACTCCGCTTCAGAATGATTAACCATGGCTCAGGATAGATTAACTTTAGATTGCATTTTTCGATGATTATATCTTTTGCTTTCAAAATTAATATAAACATAGTAAATGTTAAACGTCGTGTAAAATTAGTGTAAGTAAGACTTTTTCATAGCTTTTTGTGACATATCTGTCCATTCGTAAATATAAAACGAATTAATAACATCGTATTATTATACTCTTTAGAATATTAAATTAAAAAACTATTAACCGTTTACCAGCGTTCAAACATTTTGTTCGTATCATAAACAAGATATGTATGGTATTATTGAAGTATGAAAATTGCTAGATTTTTTTCAAGTAAACGCGCGCTTAGCTCTATTCGTTCTAAAGGGGTTAATAATATTTTGAATAACTTTTAGTGTGAACAGGTGTCGTTTATTAATATTGATGCAAGCGGGCATAGTTATGGTAGCGGACATTGCTAATGGTATGTATCCAGTCAAAAAATGTTGCTGTCAGTATAATCAAACTCACTGCTATGACTGATAATCGACCATTTGAAAGAAGCAATGATATAATTCCATCCAATACTAGAGTTCCAATAGTAGAGATTCACAATTGCGTAAACAAAAGCTCTGCACTCGACGTGGTATTTTTATACAGTAATTAACCCTTTCGTTACCAGCGCCGGCTTTAGACGACATTCACAAAACACCCCGTGTGGTCCAGCACCGGCATTCATTTTATAGAAAAGTAAAAAATAAATTACTAAGAATCATCCTAATTTAAATTTTTATTTAATATACCATCAAAATCTTTAAATATACACTTAAATGAGAAAATTCGAACATCAACTTGCCATCATGCAATGTGCACACTTCGCGGCGTGTTGCCCGGTTCAACAGCACCACTTCGCCGGAATGGACTGCGGTAACGAAAGGGTTAATTTGATGATACGGTTGAGGCCGTAATCATGCGTGCGTTTTCAGTCCCGCGAGCTGTGTTCCATCCCCACAGGAGAAAAATATTTACATGGTACCTACAGGTAGCTGTTACTTGTCGGAATGTTTGTGGATCTTGAAGTTGATGCTTACGCCACATAAGAGCCGGTGCACACGATGCGTAGCGACGCAACATAAAAATGTATCGGAAAATACTATATCGCTCCGTTATCATAACGCGTTCACCCTTACTGTGTTCACATTTACGATACGGCGCCACAATGCACTGTATGCGCAACATGGATATTTGTATGTAAAATAACAAAGCGCCGCCGCAACGCTTCGTGTCTCCTGACTGTAAAAATAAGTAATAATGAGAAGCATATTGAAAAAAAAAATTAAAAAAAATCAAATTCTTCGCACCGCTACCATCGTCCGCTGTTTCCACACTTAGTATAATGCAAGGATCGAGGTTACTTACAGAGGTTATAAAATGTTATATGGCGTTATACTAACACTATGCACTCTAAACCTTTTTCTGTTAGACTAAAGGCGAATTCAGACATCAAATTTATTTAGCTGTATAATTTTTTTGAAACAATTAAAGTATTGTCACTAGAACTTTCTCTCGAATGAGCCTTGTGATGACGTATTTCCACGTTGTGTAAACTTTGTATTATCTTAGTTTATTGAAGTGCTAGGATGACTTAAATATTCTATTAACCCATTGAGTGCCAGACATATTTAGAGCGTCTTGCCCTAGGTGCCAAGGTTTTATTTAGAAGAATACATGAAAGTGCACAAACTATAATTATATTAAGTTAGTGATATAATATTGTAACATCATTTACAGTAATTTTATTGAAAAAAAATTTTTTTTAAATATTTTTACTGAAATGGCCATTTGTAATTAATCTAAAATTGCAGCACGCACTACGAGATATCTCGTAGTTGTCAGTTTTGATACACATGCTTAATACGAGATATCTCGTAGTTATCAGTTTTGATACACACGCTTAATACGAGATATCTCGTAGCTGGCTGTCAACGGGTTAAACAAAAGTAATATGTCACATAACACAATGCATTAATTTACAACCACGCTGTCCTCCAGTTCGTACATAAACAGAATACTTTCGTGTTGATTGAAATATCTAACATGTTTCCTTAAATAATGTTGTACAAAGGCAACATGTTCACGATTCATATATTTTTTCATATAATAAACGTTATATAACATTCTTTAACTTTAGTGAAGGAGTGTTTCCTGCAGAGACTCAAATAGGTTAAGGTTTTTATATTTATATCGATGTTGTATAATTATCGACATGATCATAGAACAGAATCGATATTTCATTTTTTTTCTAAAACATTTTGATATTTAAATTTGAATATTACGCCAAAAAATTGCATACTTATATTTTTTACTGTTGCAATTTCTTTAACCCCTTACCTTATGATTAAATCTCAAAGAATAGTACGCGTGCAGACAATTAAATTTAGCGCAATTATATTAAGGTCAATTTAGCTAGAATATAAAGAAAGACCATGTGCAATAATAATAATATTTTTATTTTTACAAGTTATAAGAAACTCTTTAAAAAAAAATACTGCGGTTGACGCCCGTCACATTAGAATTTAGTACAGAAAATCTTGGCGAGGCCCGTCATTTCCACTCAAGGGGCTAATTGATATCATTTTTAAATAATTATTAAAGCTTTGGTATTGATAAGTTTTGATGGAACAATGCAGTTTATAATTATATTATTGTTCTATTGCCAATCACACATTACTGTTCTATGGTCACGAATTATATGTCGATGGACGGTGTAGTTGCAATGTTACCTGATATACTTTACATAATATGTATAAGGAATTAGGTTATTTTATACGTTTGAGAGTATCGATTACTTCGAAATTCTCGATAACTACGGCATATTGAAATATTACAATTAGGGATGTAACGGAGGCAGTTTTATCGGAACCGAAGTCGGAGTTGGAGTTTTTAAATTTGATTTATCGGAGTCGGAACCGGAGTCTGAATCGGAGTCGGAGGCAATGTCAGTCACAAGTGACGGCAGAATAAAATAGTTTTATTAAGGGACAAATAAAAACATTCAGTGAACGTTTTTAATTAGAAAATGATAAATTTACAAATACACAGACAATAAAAATTGCTGTGTTTCTTATTAACATTTTCCCATTAACAGTGAACAAATTAAATCAAATTTGCTCCAGGGTTGTTTTTGTGTTAATTTGTATTTTACTTAATTTAATGTAAATGTAAAATTAAAAACCTTTTAGTAATAAATTTAAATATACATTTAGTTTTAAATTTAATTTTTTTAATCTAAATTTAAAATGTCTTCTACAAATTAAGTAGCACTGATTGTTTGATTAATTGATATTATGTTTCAACAACATATAAAATGAAATCAAATGAATTGTGAACAGTGATGGTGACCTCCGATGAATAACTCCGATTAAAAAGTTTCGGAACCGAAGTCGGAACCGGAGGTGTAATATCAATCGGAAGTTCCGACTTATCGGAGTCAGAGTCGAAGCTCCGTAACATCCCTGATTACAATAATATCTAGTTGGTACTAGGTGATTTTTTTTAAATGGGTTTTGTTTATCATTTATACAAATGTGGTTATTTGAGTTTGGGTGTAATGTATAATGATTTATTATGGTGCAAGACTAGGTTTCATTAGCTGCCTTGAACACTACGCGTTCTTTCACACGTGATGATCAGTGTGCGAATCAAATGCGCGATTATTGTACGCTCTTTTCACTTAATTATTGACAAAATAAGGCGAAATATGCGTTTCAATTAAGATTAGGGTCGGTATTGCGAAAAAAATTCACTAACTAGTGTGACCCATAATTGCAAAATGAAATTGTTTGGTTAAAAAAATCGTAATTTTGTATTTGTAATTTACATGTGATTTTATTCATTTGTATTTCCAAATCTCATTGTTGGTGAAAAATAGGAAATAACTATTATAATTAGTGCAATAAATTGCCTTAAGAGCAAAATAGGTCGCTATTACGTATGCTTCTTTCTCAATTATTTCAAGGTTTTTTCTAATATATAATCTGTTTATAAGACATTTATACAGTATGTATTAAAAATCTTGTCCGACCGTGAAGGCGTTATTCGGTGTTGATGTTTAGATTCTATTCAAGTTATCCTTTTTAGTTAAAGAGCAAAAAAGTACCGATATAAAATAAAAAAATAATACTTCGTCTGACAAGGGGGGTAATTTTAAAAATCAATTTTTGTTTATAACTGCAAGTTTCGGAAACGACGGGCACTCTCATGTGTTCCTAAAAGAAGGATTTTTTTTCAATTTGTATTTCAAAAAGAATATTTTGAACTGAAGCATGAATGTATTCAGAATTTTTTGAGTTGCCTAAAGGGGTGGAAAAACGTTTATAGACGAAGTGTTAGATGTGGTGGGAACCTGCGTAGCTCTTGAGCAAAAGAAAAAAGAAAGCAAAGAACTATACTAGTCGGTCATGACTCCAAAGCTCCCAAGCGCCGTTTATCAATTAAACCGTTTGTTTAGTCTTTGCACTAATATTTGCAAGTAATCAGAACTTAGATCGAATTTACAATAATGAAATTGCTTCAGTTTTATATGTAAATAGCTTTGTTATTCATGAATTTTCTGATGTATTTGGTAATGTTATTTTTTTTTATTCTATTTATTTAAGGGACTTTTACGTGTGTACGTATGTCAGCCCCATCGTACCCTAATACAGGTAATGTTAATACGATACAAATATTCAGGTTGGAAAGGGTTTTAAATAAATATTGTGTTTGTTTTTGTTAATGTTTACGTTACATTCACTTTCACCCTATTCTTAGTTGAAACGCATAGTGTTACCTAGCCCTCGAGTGACATATTAACATGCGTAATAATTTTCGCTCGAAAACTGATTAAAACTGTAAAACGCGTAAATGTAACGAGTCAGTATTGGCGTGGGAGTTTTGAATTTATTATTTTAATAAAATATGTTTTTTTTTTGGTATGTAATTATATTTATAAACTATTAACAAAACCGAATTGACCTTTCTTTAACACAGATCTGTTAATTTGAAAGACATGCTGTAGATAATTATTATGTACGAATATGATATTATTGTCTTTTAGATTATTAAAATTTGTGTAATTAAATTGTGGCTTTTATTTGACGTAAAAGTAAATTAGACAAACATTCCCTAATAAATTTTAAAAAAATATAATATATCATAAGATTGTCATACATTTTTATGTGCAGTTTACTAATCGATTAATTGTGTTTTGTAGAAATAATCTTCCCAAGATTTTTTTTTTAATTAATTATATTCACGTGATATTATTTTCGAGAGAGCAAATGATGTTACATTAAGGAAAATGAACGGGTTGTAATGACTAAAAAGTTGCAAGCAAAATTTCTTTTATTGAGCACATTAAATACAAAAAAATATAAAAAGATTTGCTACTTTTGTCTGGACGCTCGGAAATCTATTAGCGTCTATTATGCTTTTGTAAATTCTCAAAAAGAGTTTTTTAGGATGTAAGTAAAATAATTAACATTTTTTAAACATAGAGTTACAAAATATTAAGGCAACTATTGACATTTTTACGTGTAACATACATGTTATAACAAGCGCTGTCTTATATGCGGAAAAAGCTGTTGACACAAAAATACATTTCTATATTACATTGTTAAATGAGATCCACTTCCGACACATCCAAGTTTTTGACACTGACTAGCAATTTTTATTTACTTTCGTATTGATTCAATGATTTCCTATAATAATATATATTGACTTTGTTTTGTACTTAGTAATGGTGCCTTTTCACGGAGCGTGTCAGAAAGTGCCGAATCTCGATGAGAAGATAAGACTCTATTGACAATCGCTACTATTCTAACCCCAGTAAAAATATTGATTCGCCTTTCTAGATTTCATAGGTCTAAGCGTTTCACTATATTTGCCTGTATAGGATACACATAACAGTTGCCACATGCAGTCGAACACAGGCGCTTTTTCAACAAACGAATCAAACCAAATGCGCAGGTATTTTATGCAAAATATACCTTCAGGCTCCTAGAGAAAGTAACATTCATTTATCGATAACTCTAGTAGAAAATTACAAATGTATAGAATAGACATAACGTGTCAACGTATATTGAAAGCTTCTGTCAATCTCATACATTTTGGAATATCTTTGTCATAAACTTTAACAGAAAAGATTTTTGTCTAAGCCCTCTTTGACGACAAATTACGGAAGTCTGAGCCTAAAATATACTTTGAGGCAGTGACGTGCACAGAGATGGGAAAAATGTAATCTGATTAATGTTTAACGATTACAAAATGTAGTTGTAATTTTAATTTTCTTGCTCTGTAATCATGATTAAATTCACTTTTTTTTATTCTATTTGTTTAAGGGACTTTTACATGTGTGCGTGATTAAATCCACTTAAAACATTAAGAAATCATAAATGTGTATACAATCTGGGATTTTGTAGTGTTTAAAACATAAATGAGCAAAATTCAGTCATATTAATGGTAAAAAACGTAAAATGCAATCTTTAATCATTTTAATTAATCTGATTACATTTTGCCCATCTATGGACGTGCATAGGGGATATGGATAGGGTAGGCAGATTCACATAATGTGAATATTATATAATGATAATAAATATTATATTATTTTCATAGAGAAGATAGATACCGTGAAAATAGAATAGATATCAATATAAAGGGTTTTTTGTTTAAATTAAAGCAATTTATTCCAGACTGATTTATCGCAAGGGCATGCAATGCTTTCAAGCATCTATGGAATGAGCGCTACTGTTGTGAGGAAGGTATCGTTCAATAAAGCGCTCCCCTGCTCATTATAAAGCGCATCGTGGGAAGTCATCAACGATTTTTATGCGTATGTCTTATATAATAAAGCTGTTCTGGAAAAGGACATTGCATTTTACACAGTGATCGCATCTTTCTGTGTAGTGTACAAACTGGCGGCAAACACGATATCTCTTTTTATAGCGGTCGAGGCTTCCACCATCTTCGCTTGGAGTTTAGGATCACCGATAGCTACCGCGGCGTCTTTAACATCTATCAGCAACTGTAAACAATAAAGCATATTTTTTTATATGTATTCACTATAATTGGATTGAAACAGTAGTTGTTACAAAGTATTTATTATTATTTAAAAGATAAACTATCATTTGTAATGACGAATCTAAAAGTTGAATACCGTATTAATGAAAAACTCCATTCTGACTAGGTCAAGAACTTCCAAGACAAAACTAAATTTAAAGACTTGTCTCTTTATCTTTCATTTATCAATAATCTGCTGATTTTTTATTTTTGTATTTTAAATGGGAGATTTTTTTTATAGTTATAATATTGACACATTATGATAGTTTCATTAATAATTTAGATAAGTCTGAATCTAGTAAGTGCCACTGCGTCTAAAGTTGAAGGTCATTGGTTTGAATCACATTAGAATTAAAATGTTTTATGATGAATTATTTTGGTATGTAACTCGGAAAAAATCCTGCATAGGGCCATCAGGGACACTGTGAGGGCAGCGACCCTGGTGTGTCAAGACTCCTATTGAGTAAAAACCCCCGGGAAGTCTTTTCAATCAGTACTCCCGGGCCTGGGAATCCATATTCTTCTAAAGGATATAAACATTATTATTGTAACTAATTTTGTATAGAACTTTTTTTTTGATAACCCGGGGGAAATACCTGACGGACCTCAGGGGGCGGTGTGGGCTGCCCCCTGGTGTGTCGTACTTATACCGACTAAAACCCTCGGAGTGTTCCTTCTTCCCGTCTGACCGGGGCCGGAAGTACTGTGTTATCCTCTTCTCCGACCCTCGGCAAGGTCTAGCTTTTTTGTTAGGCCGCATCTCTGCACTGCGAGGAGTGGTGTAAGGAGCCACCCCTCGCTCACCTCAATGTCTTGGAGCGGTGTGCGGAAACACGTCACACACCGCTCTCGGCTGAATAAGTTGGGCGGCACGCTCCCTCAAGCGCACCGCCCAGGCGTCTTATCCGGATTTAAGGGGGAAACCTTTGGTGAAGGCCCTCCTCCTTTGTCGTGTCCTGCGTGGGCGGAAGATCGGATTGTCAGGGCCGGCTATTGCCGTCCTGTTCCTCTCCGCCGCCTCCTTCCTCACAGTACGTGAGGCCCGCCTGCCGTGCCCTGTCGCTGCCGACCATCGCGCGAACGAGCGCCGACAGCGAGAGGTCACCACCCACCACCCTGATTTTGTATAGAACTTGACACACCTGGTATATCTTGAGAAGTTTTTTTAATATATTATTGTTAATTTCTATTTATAGTTTTTCATACCTCGTGTAGCTGTTGAATGCACCTCACTATTATCCCCTCCTGTACATCAGTGAGGTCCATGATTTCGGCGAAAGGTTTTTCTAGGGCCCACTCGTACACGACCCTTACTAAGCGGAAGTTAAGCCGCTCCGTTTGCCCTTCAAATTGGCTTACCTGATTTATATAAAAATTGTTATAATTCTAATTAAATGTACAAATTTTTGAACTGAAGAATATTGTAACTAAAGGAGATGTCGAGTTTTATTTTTAATACTTGTGACTTTTAGTTGACATTACTCCAAGAAAAATAAGCAAAAACGTAAAGCTTTTTTTTCATATTAAAACATCGATATTATTGAATCGATTTATCAAGTACCTCTGGGTTTTTCCAGATTACATACAGCTTTAGGCCCCTCATGCTTATTTGAGAAGGAAAACATCGCGAGTTACCCCGCATGGCATCTGGTAGAAATGTGTAAGTGCCCTGAGAACCGTTCCCCAGTTTACTAAATTTTGTTTTACATAATTAAATTCAGTATTTTACCTCACTTTACGTTTTGTACCGTCTGTATCATGGCGAGTGTTCTGAAGAATTATTTAACCTTGTTCCACCCTCTCCCTTACTTAGTAAAACCACACGCTCGGGCTTGCGGAGTCACAGCTATACAGTATTTCACATCCCGGCTAGGACTAGGAAGTTCTCTAATTATTACTTCTGTCGAGTCGTTGAACTGTAGAATGGTCTTCCAGCGAGCGTGTTCCCACCATCCTATGACGTTGAATCCTTTAAGCGTAGCGTGAAGAAATATTTGTACAGACCGGCGTGATCGCTGCGAATACTTTTCCTTCTTTTTCTTAAGTGTCGATACTTGTCGTTTTTTGGACTGCACCATGCTAACCATCAGATGTGGTGCGGTGATTGTGTCGAGTCAGGCTAAAAAAAGTTTAGAAAGTCTTATTACCAGGTACTTGGCCTCGATGGCTGCGATCTCATCATCGATCTCCTCGATGGCCTTGACTCCCTTGGCGAGCGTGTCCGTGAGCGGCAGGTCGACCTGCGTGCGCGCCTGGAACACGAAGCAGCTGAGCAGCGCCGCTATCTCCGCGGGACTCTTGTCCGTGAACACGTTGCGGAACACTAGCTCTGATATTATCAGCTCGTTCGTGCCCATCCCACACGCCACACGACCTTTAATGTACATATAAAATTGAATAGGACCCGCTACCCTCGATAATTCGACCCTTAGCTGATAAGAACGACTTCGCAGACTTGTTTTTGGTGACGCGAGGGAAAAATCTTGCATAGCATCGTTAGGGCTGCCGTAAGGGAGCTGTAAAAGCCCCCGGGAGCTCTTGCTGGGAGCTGAGGACGTTGGAAGGGCCCTATCCTTGGGCTCATTAGACGGGAGAAGAAACACCGCAGTGGTTTAAGTTGGTAAGAGGCGGAAATCACCGCTGTTCCGACGGTTCATGAGTATTTTCACCGGGTTACAAAAAACAGGGGTCTCCATATTCCTCTTACGACTTCTCAAGCGAAAAGCCTACTTCAGCCATGAACTCCGTGAGGGTAGGGTGTAAGGAGTTACACCGCAAAACCTGTCTATCAAACGGTGCACAATTAACAAGCGCACCGTCTCCTGACCCTGCCGACCTCACGCAATTATTATCGAGCGATACTCAGTGTACATACAGCGCTGTACCGTGTCACATATACTAAATAATATAGAACGATGAGATGGCATTTCCACTATATTAATCCTACTAATATACTGCTTTTAAATATTACACTATAATACCCCCGTTACTAATACTTTACAAGTATTAATTACCTTTTAATATAACACTGTCATTTTCATCGATGTAGTTGAGCTCCTTCAAGACATGCAGGCGTCGCCGATATTCCGGATATAAAGCGAGATTTTCGAAAGAGAGCAGACGTTTATATTTATCCCTTTTCCTTTCGGCCTGTTTGCGTTCATACACGATGGCGAATTCGGTCTTGAAATTAGCTATATCTGTGCATTTCTTTTGTACTTTTAATTCTTCCTAAAATAATATAATAAAATTTATTACAACAATTTTTTTTTTGGATACAGCCATCATTTATCTCTGCTCACCCCGTAAGGATATTAGCGTGACAATATATTAATATTATTTACAATACATTTTTATGCAATCTAGTGGGGCAGGACTTAAAACAAAGCCCATCGTAATGAAGATTTCCATATATGATTTAGCTTACTTGTTGATTTTTTAATAATTGTTAATGAAATTTTAAAACATGTTCAACTTTTGTTTATCAGGCGTTAGATATTTTTATTTTTACAGAAGTTCATACTTCTTTATTATGTTATTGTCACTTTACTCTAACTGAAACTGAATTAGCAGTCCTAAATGTAAAGCCTACTTAAAAAAAGCCCGTTATGTATTTGAAAATTGTATCTGTGTATTTACTTTGACTTCACTTACAATTAACTAAAAAGAAAACAGTTCGTTTAAAAAAAAAAAACTAATTATTTGAGTACCTATAGCCTAAATACTCGCAAAGCCAAATCCAATTATACAAAATCGTTGACATACCACATACTTTGTCATTAATTAAATAATTTAATTTGTAATATTTGAGTAAAGCATAAGTAAAATCAAACAGCGTCTATAAATCCGAGTATTAGTGCGGTACCGTTAGTATTTTCATTTTGTCGAGCGCGTGCAGTATCTCGCCGGTGGTGATGGCAAGCGAGTGCGTCAAGTTAACGTGCTCGAGCGGCGCGGCGCCGGTGCGCGCGGCGTGCGACACACGCGACAACTCTTGGACGGCGTTGGCACAGCTCGACCCGATCGGAGCATCTTTGAACCTGACATTCAACATATTCACTGAACAACAAAGAAAAAAAATCATATATTATTAATTGAAGCAAATTCTCATAAGACTTTTTCGGCCGGGCATAGAGGTGGCAGCTGGAACATGTCACACATGTACCATTAAACACTCCCAAAAGTTACAATATTTCTACGCATGGACGCGCACGATCTCGGAGGAGATGCTACATCACCGACACATTTTTTTTACACTGCACCTGTAAGTATAGCGTAGACCAGCAGTATAAAAGCGACCATGAAAGAATGAAAGTCCGTTGATAGTCTCCGTCGTCATGTCGGCCCACATATACCACGACTGAAGGTCTCTAGACATATACATAAGTTACTGGACATACACAAGCTGATCCAGGAACGCGACTGGCATAAAGCGAAACGCTGACAGTCTTTACACTTGTGTACTGTGGTCATGAGTCCTGACCCCGTTCGAGCAATCACCTTACCACCAAAAAACATTGTGTTGTTTATATGAAGGTAAGCCTGAGTTTGTGTTGTTGGCCTAACCTGTACTAAGCTAGACATTTCATTATTTTAATACTTTAATTCTAAAATGCTCGATATAATGTACACAAAAAAAATTGTTTATAATCTTAAGTAATTAACAGCTACGAGATATGTATAAAAAAAAAACCTTTTTTAGTCCAAATCTTTTACCGTGGCATTTGTCGTTTTTCCCAGTCCTGTATAATGAGATTAATAGTATTATTGTCAAATTTGAAATTCATTTTTGTAACAGCTACAATGTTTTTCGGTGCGATGCATAGAATTGTGTGATCCAGTGTGCTTTCTTCGGTACCTGAACATGAACAAATGAATGAAATGCTTCCTTGAATAAATTTCTAAATAAGTTGACTAGTTTTCTTACCCACAACGTCGTACATGGTGGAGAAACTGAGCACCCGGAACCAATTTTCATCGATTTCAAAATTATAACGATTGTCGTCACGTTCAACCGTGTTTAGGACTAGTACTTTATATGGAGTTTGACGAGGGCCTGTGAAATCGATTTTTGTTTGTCAGTAGTATAAAATTTTATGTTATCAATTTAAAATGTGAAATTGATACGAGTATCAAAGTTGTAATAACATAGAAAATGATAATCAGCAAATCTTGCGTCTACGTACGTAAGAGTGATTTCGCACCCGCCATTCGTCGCCCTCGCGACGTGCTAGGGGATCCGGATGATCCAATCACAGTGGCTGTTAGAAGAGCCACCGATCGATCAAACAGTGAGGTACACACACGCTCTAGTTTCATTCCACAACACCGGCGTCGCCGACGGCGCCGAAGAAGGATAGTGCAGTCAACTGCTGCTAACCGGTGCGTTCTCGCACCGAGGCGCAGTTCTACTCCGACGCAGCCTTGAGTTTCTTTCGGCGTTTCTTCTCAAGGTAGTCACTTCCGAATCGCTGGTAGATCACCCGTAGGGTTAGTACTTTATTTGGCTGGCGGTCCAAGTCGAGGTTCGTACCCACAGGGGTGCCCTTGCATTGCCACCCAACCCAAAAATTTCGCTGGCTGAGCACCTTCTGTGGTCGCCCCCTAAGCCCGGTTGAGCTGAAAATGCCTTTCCCAGCAATCAGTAGTTAGTCCGCTTCAAAAAAAAACATAGAAAATGAACAATCAATGTTTAATCTTTTACATTAAAGAAGTACCACAAAATCTAACTAGATGGCGCCACGGATAAAAGTAAGTTGTGCCATCAATAAGTTCACCTAAGGTATAGACCGATTGTTTATCGCAGCAAGCAGAAAAAATGTAACTCCAATTCCTTCTATCTATATAAATATAATTCCTTCATGCTTTCACGTTACTACCAAGTATTTTGATTTCTCCGTTCCCTAGAACTTTCTTGTTTTATTATCCTCGCAGCGACTTTAGCCACTCACATGAACAGAAAACCTTTGGCTTTCAAAAGTATTCCCATTTTAGACTCTTGGAAACTTTTATATCCACGGAATTACAATATTATTAGGAATTATAATACAAATCATCTTACCATTTGTATTTAATAGCACTCCAAACTGATTTATATAGGGGCCCGCTGATATAACGAGTATTTTTCCCGGCGTCATTTCCTTAGCAACTTTCGGTTGAGTCAGCAATATGGGCATTAATTCATTCAGAACATCGATGTAGGCAATAGCAGTGTCGTAAAACGTCGTCAAAGGAGCGAGATGTGACGGTAAAGGCGTATTACATTTCTCTGAATATTCCTTTTCCGCCAGCAAAAGTTGTCTCCTATAGTTATCTGCTTGAACTATTTGGTTGAATTCGCAGAATGAACGTTGCATCATACCTTCAACCGATACCGTGGCCGCCCTGTAAATAATTTATTGTATAAACTACACACCGTATTTGTGTTTGCCTGATGACAGTAATTAATAATGTTATTATAAACCACAAGTTACAAAACAAAGATTTCAATTGGTCATTGCAAAAAAAAATTGCAATCATCTGGAGAACCATAGGTGGGCTAAATGTAATCGGATTAATAAAAAACGATTACGATTACGTTTTCTCATCATTAATATGACTGCATTTTGCTTATCTGTTTTAAATACTGCGGAATCCTCAATTACATACACATTTATCACTCCTTAATGTTTTGAAGGTATTTAATCATGATTACACACTAACAAAATTTAAATGTCGACTACATTTTGTAATCCTTAATCAGATTACATTTTGCCCATCTCTGTGGAGAACCCATCTTGACAACTTTTATCACTATATAGGGGTTCAAGGATTATTATTAATATTTCTTTGAATAATAATTTCAACAATTAGTTTATTTTAAACCGTAATTTTGTTAGTTAATTCTTTAACTTTGTTAGTTTACTTTATTGGTTTTCAAATATGTTTAATAACCTCACCTCAACAAACTAAGTATCATGGCATATGTAAGCCTGAACTGTGAAGATAATTTCTGCGGCGTACCCATCATCATGCCCTTTAAAGTGACTAAATCCGGAACACCTTCTTTGCAGAGTATTATCACAGTGCCAGTATCATCAAGGCCTTTGAACAAGTTTAGATTATTTCATTTGTGTAATGTATTGACTGGAAATTTTCACGATGGTTCTTAGAAATAATTGAAAATCATTTTCTCTATTCTGTAGCTATAGAAACAAATACACTTTCTTTTAACTGATCACAAAGGGGAGAGGGGGAGGAGAGTAAATTGTACAATGTACAGTGTACAATGCACACTTTCCAGAGTATAGTCTATAGAAAACCGAGGCAGGCCTCTACCCCGGTGTTCCAAACTTACGCAAAGTAAGAGCCTCATCGGCAATCAGCCGCCGAGCTCGGCGATCTATTGATGGACACATTTCTATACATTTTACACTGTTCTACTATTATTATCGCTGATGGGATTTTACTTCATTTAGGCTCTCAGGTGCAGTGTTTCGATTCATTGCTGCGAACAGAAAGCTGTGCCGAGGTGTCGTTTGCCTTGAAATTTAAAAAATCAAGTGGAGATACAAGAAACAGGTCGACCTATATAATATAGTAATTATTAGCCAATCGGCGACGATAAAATGTAACAATCATTAGTACAGTTGTAATGATCTAGTACTCATATAAAACCAAAGGGCCTAGTCAAATTAATATTTGCTCAGCGACAACGCAAGTAGGAAAGTGCAAAATGTGTCGACATGATATTTCTATAGGTTACATTCAACCCGTATATTTTGATCTTTCTGCTAGCGTTATCGCTGATTGAACACTACTTTATCTAGGCTCCCTGATATAAATAAATTTTCTAAAATAACAAATTACGAGTCGAAGCGTCAGGTCATTGGTGTCAGATTAAGCCCCATAGCAAGTTTTATCGAGAGGCCGTTAGTTTATTATTGGTGGAGTTTAAATTAGTTATTAAAAGTGAAACATTTTAGTTCTGATGTCAAGTGAATTCATTCTCTTTTGACCGATATAAATGTACTATGTGCATTTGCCAGTGACGTAAGGTTTTATTTTAAAAAAATAATAATAATAATAATTTTATTGGATCAAAAATTTTACATTGTATAATTTAATTTACGTTGACGCCTGCACTAGTCGTGAGACTGTATCGCAGACGTCAGCGCCCACCATTACAGAGAATACAAATAATTACAAAAATATATAAAAATATACAGACGTGTTGTGTATAGGCGTGTATGTGTAGAAAAGGGTGAGTAAAGAGTGTTGTGTGTGAGTGCAGATTATATATAAGCATTTAAAATATTTCAGTTTGTAAATAATCGAGCTGCAACAAGTAATCCTTGACTTTGATTTTAAGTTCATAAAGGGAAAGGGGATAGATATTAATTAGACTCACGCAGGGTATCAGATTTGCGATATGAATGCTACAACCTTTATTACAACCAATGCTGCAAACCTTTACCATGTAAATAGGGTATGAGAACTAACCTCGCCGGCCGGCTCTGCCCGCCATCTGTATGTACTCGGCGGGCGCGAGCGTCCTGCGCTGCAGTCCGTCAAATTTGCTGGTCTCATCGAAGACCACGGTACGCGCTGGCATGTTCACGCCCATCGCAAACGTTTCCGTAGCGAATAAAATCTTCACCTGTTATTTCAGCAAATGAAAATAAATCATGGAAACATTTTACTGAACACAAAAATGCAAATGTTGACCTAAAAGCAGGAACAAGTTTGAGGGTCATCGGGGCTATTTGGATTATTATGTTAATAGCGTATTACAATTAAATGTAGACTTTATTTGTAGGTAAATTTGGTATTATTTGATTTGTTGCATATAACATTTTTTTACCAGACTAAAGAGAAATATAGGATAATGAAGATCTACGTTTGAATCATTTTTTACCCAAATGGCGTCTAATAGATATGTCACGTGTACCAGTGCTGTGCACGTTGGGCATAACATGTAAATGCAAAATGGATACAACCAATAAGGTATCTCCGCTCACCCCTAAAGGAACATATCGTGACGATATTTCATATTATTTAAATCATTTTGAAATGCTAGGAATGCTTAGAGTCTTTTACTTCTTAATATATCTCATCGCTATTCTGATGCTAAACATAAAATAATGAATCAACTAGTGAAAAAGTTAATCTTAATTTGGAAACGCAAAGAAAAATTACAATATTATATACAATGTTTTTAGAGATTATTAATTAGGTGAAATATTTTTGAATACTTACAAATCCAGTCTGGAACAACATTTCAACGATTTCTTTCAGCAATGGTAATATGCCACTGTGATGGACCCCAATGCCGTTTTCTAACACTCTTTTCAATCTTATAACCTAAAATAGTTAATTACGTCTGATTAGGTTTTAACGCTTTGCCGTCCGCACGATTCGTAAATATTTATTCACTTGGCGCCGGCAGCGCTAATTCGGATCACTTGACTTGTCGCCGGCCGTTCTTGACATTATCGGGAGATTATAAATTGTTAAGTTTTACTAATCTCATTTTTAGTTCTCATAAGTTCTCAATCCTGTTCTCATAAGTTCTCAATCCTGTTCTCCTACTTTCATGAAATTTCGAAGACCGAAAGTTTGCGCACGTCTCCGCTGTGGTGTCGCCGGACGGCATAGTGTTAAAAACAAACAGCTCATTAATCATAGATGGGCAAAATGTAATCAGATTAATAAAAATGATTAACGATTACATTTTACGTTTTTTACCATTAATATGACTGCATTTTGCTCATTTATGTTTTAAACACTACAAAATCCCAGATTTTATACATATTTATCATTTCTTAATGTTTTAGATGGATTTAATCATGATTACAGAGCAAGAAAATTAAAATTACGACTACATTTTGTAATTATTCATCATTAATCAGATTACAATTTGCCCATCTCTGTCATTAATAAATAGTTTATTATTACCTGTGGTAGCTTTCTATCAGGTTCCTTTAACCTTTGCAAGCACTTTTGAAAGAAAGATCTTATATGACCTTTCTCTTTAGCAGTCGTTAAATCAACTGACATTAAATTCTCAGCATTTTGATCACATCTAAAACAGTCAATATAATTATTACGTTTCATTAAATATTCATTTAATTAACTGATACATAAGTATGATGGATTATAAAATTATATATTTATCAATGTGTTAAGGTTTTTACAATACCATAATCATGGACATCATGTGTGATGTACAAATTAATTTATTAAACTAAAGTAACAAATAGAATAAGTTTATTCAATTTATTTTTACAAACTATAACATTAAGTTTCAGACATCTGTACGTATATCCTTACATAGTATAAAATAAAGTCGCTTTTACTGTCTCATAGCTTAGAACCTTTAAACTATTCAACAGATTTAAAAGCAGTTTTCAGCAATAGATAGAGCATGAGGAAGGTTTATATATATCATAGTACAGAACAACCGAAAATTCAAAAATTTGTAATGTGATGTCGTAACAAACTTAAACTCGTAACGTAAACGTAAACATACTTTTGTGTGCTTAACCACTTCGATACGAGCGTCGCCTATAGTCGACGGCCATGATATAAACGTGCACGGCCGAGCGTCGACTATAGGCAACATCCAAGGATTTTCTCTTATCTCTGCGTTTGTGGAGTGTTTATTCACATAATTTTATTTTAGTTCAAATTTATTAAATTAAAACAAAAATCTCTCGCTTATCGCGTCACAGATCTGTCGATGAACGAGCGCATCAGCCAGCGTACGAACAGTAAATGCCGGCTGTGGGCAACTTATCGTGGCCGATAGGCTCCGTACCGAAGTGGTTAAATCACAAACGCTGGCTAAGCCTTACGACGTAGATCAAATTCTACTGAGATTAATGGAATCTTCAACAGGCATAGGTCGTAGCACAAGAAGTTCGGGATACGAGAGGGTAGTGTGGGGTAGGGAGATGTGGGAGAAGGGGTTCCTGAGAGAGAGGGAGTCAGTTTAGCTTAAACTTAACATGATGTTAACTGTATGTTGAGCCGGTACGAAGTTCGCCGGGACAGCTATGTTATTTCTATAAAATACGTAATTTCTTTGTTACCTATTTCTTGATAAGGTAAAGGCGACAACCGGTAACTTATCCTTTTGTTTCAAATGGTCTATGAAGGCCACCCACATCGTCTGTTCCGCTTTCGGATTCATATATTGTTTCCCACCTTGACATACAAATTAATTATTACGTTTAATTAATTTTTATATTATAATTAATTAAATATATCTTTTTGCTCAACTAGTCGAAGATATTAAGTAAATTAATACTCTGCGTCAATACTTTTACTTTCAAACTAACTCGACAAAGCCACTAAAGTGCTCTCGATGGTAAGTAGTGTAATACAAAAACGAAAGCGAATATCAAAAGACGAAAATCTATTGAGTCTTGTCGTCATGTCGGCCCATATATACCACGATTGAAGGTCTCTAGGTATATGAGTTACTGGACATACATAAGCTGATCCCGACAGGCCAAAGCGAGTCACTATGACAGTCTTTACACTTGTGTACTGTGGTCATAACCTAGTTCGGTCAATCGGCCTACCACCACAAAACTATTATGCCCCAGAACCGCCTCGTCTTACAAGCTCGTTAATTAAAAACGAACTTTAAGTTGTGTACGACACAGTATATTCTATTTAGTAAAACGGTTTAGAGGCGACGCTGCGCAGTTCCTGCATTGGTCGCTATTTTGATTTAGAAATCGAAAATATACTGTATCACACGCAAAAGTTCGTTTTTAGTAAAAGAGATTGTAAAGCAAAGCGATGCTGAGCCGTCGTCGTAGGCCGAGCATGAAGAGTACATTTTGGCGATGACGTTTGTTTATTTAAAATAAAATTAACTCTTAATGTGTAGAGCTTATAGTTCAATTTCAATTGACATAGATAATATGTCAAATAAAAAAAAATTTGGTTTATGATTTAAATTCACTCAAGTAACGATACTAAACAAAGTAAATAATTTCATAATAGGTCTATCTATCACACTTCTTACAGAAATAGATAATATACCCAGTTACAGAAATAAATTAATAACTCATGAGTATTTCAATTTGTCTCTAAAATTTAAGAGTATTTCTACAACTAAATGTAAGTACAAAAATATTATAGATCTAGATATGATATTTTTGAAGGCTAGTATTATTGCGGTGACAATCGTTACGTGTTTCTTTGCTTTCGATAGTTGTAGGCGATTTGAGAACAGCACCATAATTACCATCAGGTGTGACAGAAATTTACAAAAAAAAAGATAGCGCAAATGGAATTTGTGTTTGTAAATGAAACACCGATCAAAGATGAAAAACTCTTACCACTAGAAAGACTGAACATAGGTATAGCACACAGTATATGGGGAATAAAGAGAGGGGGAGGTGAGTACAACTATCAATAAATGCTATAAGATAATATATAAAAAGGCATAATATTTAAAAACACTTGTTCCTTATAAATAAATATATATATATATATATATATATATATATATATATATATATATATATATATATTATATAACTAAACTTTAAAAACAGTCAAAATGACTGCTCTGGGCAATCTAGTGTTAAACGAGGCATCGTTAATAAAAAATATGTAAACTACCTTTAGGCCCGAAATTCTTTTTATAGTCGTTTTCCCTTGCCTTTTTAGCAGCGACTGCTTCGTTATATCCTCTCAATTGGAAGTTACCCTCTTGGTCCACCACGAGAAACCTTTCGTGTTTTGATTTACCTCCAGACCCTGGTAAGTTCAATTGGTTAGAGCGAGATATAAACTATTATAATATATATATTTTAAATCATTAAAATTGTTATAGGATATCGGAATTATAAATTTGAATTTGTTTAAACAAACTTTTTTTCGATCTCTTTATTTGAATAAAAAATAAGCCATTTAATAATCGGTTTTCAAATATTACCTACCAGTATAAAGATAGTGGCACAGTGGAACGGGACGTTTTGGCGTAGATACTACGTACACTTTTCGTTTTTTCGTCCGCCCGACCCAGTCCGCAAACTGCAGCGTGTTCGGTACAGTCGCACTCAACATCACAATACTGACGTGAGCAGGCAACAGAATCAGAACTTCTTCCCATACATAACCGCGCTGGAAATAAAATCAACAGCTTCAAACTTTGTACGGTTTAAATTTTGCAATATGCATATTACAAACATATAAGACATTAGTAAAAACAGAATCATAATTAGTACTTAAAAGCTTTTGTGCACAAGATAATAATTTTTTTAGAATGTATATCTGTTTGATTGGAAATTCTGTAATTTTATTTGAATACCCAAGTTATAAAGTAAATGCGAATTCCTGCTGACATCCTGCTCATGAATAAATATTTATAAGATTAGCTTTTCTGTTTAAGATAAAAAGAAAACAATAAAAAAAGGGACATGCCTATTTTATCTGGCTATACTTTTAAGTAATATTTCTAAGATAATAGCAGTATCTTCTAATTAATGTTATTCATAATGTAAATAGATTAAAAAACAGACTCAACTATCCTTCTATCTTTAAACTATTCATTGAGACCACTGAAATGAGCTCAAACTCTACATTTGCTGTAAATTTCAGATAATTTGGATGATCTTTCCAATTTCAGATGAAAAATCAACTAAAAGTTACTTGTATATACCTCAGCATTGTTAATATAATGTACTTCATCAAATATAACAAATTCTAAATCCCTAGTAACGTCGGAGCCGCAGTACAGCATTGACCGTAGGATTTCTGTCGTCATGACTAGACACGATGCGGTGGCATTGATCTGAAGGTCGCCAGTCAGCAATCCAACCTCTCCGAACATCTTGTTAAAGTCATTGTATTTCTGATTAGACAACGCTTTAATGGGTGAAGTATAGATGGACCTGTTAATAAATGAAAATTATTTTAAGCTTTGTCAAGTAAAACATTGTAAGCGAGATTTTAATAATTTTACAAACACATTTAAAAATAGAATGATTTTTATATTATAGTTTTCCTTGTGATATTATTGCGTTATATCAGAGATTGGATTACTACAAGATCTGGAAGTGGATATTGAAAAAAAATAACTAAATAATTTATTATATGGTATATTATTTGAATTCGTAGCAATTATTGGCATCACTAGTAAGTCTTGGGAGAAGAATACGTGCAACAATGCACTGCAGCAATATGAAATGAAATGGAGGGTTGCAATTTTTGGCGCTTACGAAAGTTTTAATGTAAAAAGATTCAATACGTGAAGTTAGCTAATTATTTTTTAATAATTTTTCATTGGTATACATTTTTGTTGGATCGGTTTTATCAAAATATCTACCTTGTACAATTTCTTCTAGACATGGCGATTGCGTATTCAGCTACTACCGTTTTACCGGCAGATGTATGAGCTGCCACGAATACGTGATGACCTTCTTCTAACTTTAATATCGCCTGTAAAGAATATATATTATAATCTGCACAATTACTATGGATTTTCTAAACTTTATGTAGAACACCAATAATATTATAACATCAAATCAATCTATTCATTTGAAATCTAATACAATTATTTCAAGATATTAAGAAAACTGTTGTATTCTATTTAGACAATTCTAAATCGTTATCAATTTTTAGGATTTTTGAGAGTTCCACACAGAAGGCCTTGAGCCATTGTTGATGTATTAGGTCCTTACATATGAAATTGGCGTTTTTCGTACTGGCCACTTTAATCACAAATTTCTCCTCTTTGGTAAGGAATTGCAAATTCAAATTTGTACAGCTATAGACTCATGTATTTGTGCTTCGATGATCGTCATTCATTTGTTTTTTTCTTCTGTTTTTTTTCTGTTTGCGTCACTCATTTTACAAAATGGAAAACTTAAAATATTGCATTATTTACGAGTACGAGTTCCGCCGTGGCACTAGTGCTGCGGAAACAACTCGAAGGGTGAATGATGTGTATGGCGGTCGTGTTGCAAAAGAAAACACAGTTCGTCTTTGGTTCCAACGTTTTCGTTCTGGAAATTTCGACCTGCAGAACAAGCCCCGTGGACGGCCTGAGACTCAAGTTGATAATGAAGAGTTGAAGGCTATTGTGGAAGCGGATCCATCGCAAACCACGTCCGAGTTGGCTGCAGGCTGCGATGTTAGTGATAAAACTGTTTTAATTCACTTGAAGCAAATTGGGAAGATTAAAAAGCTTGAAAGGTGGGTACCTCAAGAATTGACTGAAGCAAACCGGCAAACGCGCGTCGACTGCTGCGTTACATTACTAAACCGGCACAATAATGAAGGTATTTTAAACCGAATCATTACCTGTGATGAAAAATGGGTTCTTTACGATAATCGGAAGCGCTCAGCGCAATGGTTGGATCCTGGCCAGCCAGCCAAATCCTGCCCCAAGCGAAAATTAACCCCAAAAAAGTTACTTGTAAGCGTTTGGTGGACTAGTGCCGGTATTGTTCATTACAGTTTTCTCAAATCCGGCCAGACTATTACGGCTGATGTCTATTGTCAGCAATTGCAAACCATGATGGAAAAGCTAGCGGCTAAACAACCTAGGCTGGTCGATCGCTCCACGCCACTGCTGCTTCACGACAACGCTAGACCACACACTGCGCAACAGACGGCTACTAAATTAGAAGAGCTTCAATTGGAAAGTCTAAGACATCCTCCGTACTCCCCGGACCTTGCTCCAACAGATTACCATTTTTTTCGAAATTTGGATAACTTCTTGCAAGGGAAAAAATTCAACTCCGATGGGGCAGTCCAAATCGCCTTCAAAGGTATTTTTGATTCCCGTCCGACTGGTTTTTTTAGTAAAGGGATCAATGAACTACCTATGAGATGGCAAAAGTGCATAGAAAATAATGGTTCATACTTTGATTAATTAAATATATTATATTAAAAAATATTCGACTTTTTATTCCTCCCATACAAAACGCCAATTTCATAAGTAAGGACCTAATATTTTCACAGTTTTAATATTTTGTGGATATAATTATAGCATGGTATATATTTTTGGTCATGGTTATGGGACCAGAACATATAGCTAGACGATCAAGACAGATTATGGAAAATGATCATGAATCATTTATAATGGAAAATGATAGCAAATGGGTATATATTTAGTCTACAATATTACATGATTTATTCAAATTAGTTCGATAGAGAGTTACAGTTTTATTTACCCATAATAAGTATCATTCTGCAATCTAAGGTAAAATGAAATGATTTTTCTCCATTCCATTAAAATAGGTTTACTAAGTTATTATATCCCATTTGACCTAAATGGGAATTATTTCATCATTGCTAACACAAATCAAGTCTCAGAGGCTAGTTAAAGTGATAAGAGTCTACCTGTTTCTGGAAATTATCCAGCTCAAAGGGATAACTGTGGGCCAAGTCCTTTATTTTCTCTCTGAACTCAGGCACTGGTTGAGACACATCTATCATCTCTGCCCACTCTGTCGAAGTGACACCAGCTTTTACACTGCCACCCGTGATATTTAGAATCGGTATCTCAGGCAGTTCCACTGGAGGTTTGATAATTGTGGCTTCCAGGAAATTATCATTATCAGGCAAGTCCGAACCCAAATCTGGCTGTTTATCAGGCTTTGCTGGACTTTGTATAGGTTCATCATCACTTTTCCAAAGATCTGTAAATGAGGCACTTTTTTTATTTAAGCATACTATATAGCTCAAAAATTTACTGGATCTATTGAGGCATTGCAACAAAAAATGCTGGTTGAGAGCAGCTATAACCATGACTACCTACTGATAATAAACCAAAAATCATAACATTAAAATAATATAAGCAAAACATGATCAAACACAGGCAGCGGATGCAGGCAGCACAAGCATGCAAATAAGTTGTAAACGAGATGTCGCAGATATTGCTAAATATCCTCAAGACCATGATCGATTTGGCCTTGTTGACCTCTTTCAATCAACTAATTGGCTGGTTAGCCAAAACCACAGTTGCTACATCCCTTATCATTTGTAATCAATTGGCAATATATATGTGTTACACATGTTATAACACAAGTTAACATGTGCAACAGTGATATTTGCTAGCCTATTGAACATCTGTAAAAAGAACAGTATTCAAAATGCTCCCACTTAAAGTAGCATTTTATTTGCTAGAGTAGAAATAAATATAGGCAACTAGTTTTGTATATTAATCATATATTACCTACTAAGTGTGCATTACTTTCAACTACCTCTTCCAAGTTTATTTTTATATTAATATCTATATTTTCTTCTTGTTCTACTTCATCTTGTATTTCTTTAACTTTATCAAGAAGGGTACAGCCATCACTAGCAAATAGCACACTCTCCTTACACCCAGGTGCTGTTGTTAGGATATCTGGAAAAATTACTCTTAGTACATTATAAGCACTTTATGGGGCCTTATATATACTAGTACCTAGCTTTGAATTTGATTCATCATATGAACTGCTTACACAAGCAGGTCATGACTAGACTTATTCTCTACAGCATTTTTATCATGAGGAGGTGGTGTTTGATGTGACTTTATTTACAGTATCTTGAAAATTAAAAAAAAAGAAAAAGCTGACATATATTGTTTGGCTTGTGTAACCAGGTGATATATAAGAGCAGAAATTAAAGTTACTTTATTTTATAAGATCTAATCAACCATTTAAAATGACTGATTTCTGTATTAAAATGATTTGTCATATTACATCCCATCAACTGCATTGAACATTTAATAGAAAAATTGGTCAGTTCTTTTACCTTCACCCAAAAACTTCCCAGGTTCTTCATTCTCAAAATCAATTGTGATATTAACATTCTGTGCTGTTTCCTCCAGCATTTTTTGTAATTCTTCTTCAAAACCAGCTGGGAGGAAAGGGCTTTGCGTTGTAGCTCCTCTAGTGGCAAGACTAGGGGGTAACGGGGCACGTGACATTGAGAGGCCATCCTCATCATCTTCAACTGGTATGTTCACTTCCTCTATGCCTATAATCTCACCTGTTATAGGGTCTCGCACAACCTAAAATATCAGCTTAATTACAAGAATAATATATCATTTCATTTAATATTTACAATATAGTACAGGCAGTAATTAAGCACTTAAATCACTATATAGCTGTTCTATTGGAATAAAGTCTAGCAGTTAACGTTGGCACAAAAATTTGAATAAGAAGCTGTACAAATATTCTGCTTTTTTATTAGAGATAGAGATTTAGTTAAAAATAGTATAGGCATAGACGATCTTAGCTTCTGTATTTTGCTGACTTTTTATCCAAAAATATCGCATATTTATGAAAAGTCTACATAAAATATACCGGTCAACTTAGTAAAATAGATTGTGTTTGGGAATACCTCAAGAGTAGTATCTGGTCCACATTCATCATCATCGAGTAAGAAAAGAGAATCCACGTTAGTTTCTCGATGCCAATGAGTTTGTGAGTTCTCCCATTTGTGTATAGATAATTTTTCAGGTTTTAAAAGATAGTCTTGTACCCAGCTGTTCAAATCTTCTAAAATCGGTGGAACCTACAACATATATTTACTAAAGTTTACAATCATTTATAATGATTATATTAATTTTATTATAAAGGCAATATGTACAGAAATATCTGAAAAGTCATCATTAGTGTCGTGTGACATTATAAATAAATAAAGAAAATCTTGATAACTTAAAAGTAATTAATAGGTTATGTTATTATTGTTAATGTCAGTCCGTCATAAAATGTCATTCCAATTGTTTTTTAATATTAAGTTTTACGACTTTGGGTAGAAGCCTTTTTGAGCCGGTATTCCTACTGTCAAAGCCAGTATTACCATTTGCTAAATACTTATTTACCGTTTGCGTATTTGTTGAAAACCACCAAAAGCCTCGTCCACACTTAAACGACGAAAGTCAACGATGTCACAGGCACACAGAATATACAATAATATATCATAGGTAACGATAGTAAAATAACGTTCATATGACGGACACTCACGTTATGTATACTTTTTTCTATTGAAACTGGAGTGGTGCGTCACCCCAACCAGGAAAAATTATTAGTGTATACTTATCTATTATATAAAAACAAGTCCGGTTTTTCTTCCTGGCGCTATAACTCCAGAACGCACGAACCGATTTCCACGGTTTTGCATTCGTTGGAAAGATCTCGGGCTCCGTGAGGTTTATAGCAAACAAAATTCAGGAATAATTTCAATAGAAAAGTAGGAAAACGGGGGGGGGGGGATAATTTTTCACATACAGCGCCATCTCTGATACATAGTATGTACTAATAAACCAATATGGTTTTGCATGGTGGTGGAGCAGATCACATCAGTATTTTAAGTAGATGGCGCCGATGCGTTATATATTGTTTGACAGCTACTCATTGTACTCTGCTCAGTTAATTTCATGTGACATTTATTATGCGCGTGTTCTTTCAAACGCTAACTAAAAACCAAAACGAAGCCATCTGGTGGCAAAACGAAGTTCGCCGGGTTTGCTAGTTAGTTATATTTGTTTAAAACACGTTTTTATCATGGTTTTATAATACAAATTATATTTTAATTACAACTGGCACTACACAAAAGTATATTTTTAATGACTATAGCTCCCCTGAGATCACGCATCACCTCATTTTACTTAGCGAAGTTGCAATAATCACGCTAGCTGTGGAAAGTAAAATAAGTAGAGAACCTTTTATTTGATCTGGTGAAAATCCTTACTAACTCTTTCGGCCTCTTACCGACTAAAACTACCATTATTAAATTTAATTATTAAATTGTTCCTCCTACTTGTCACCTAGGTCCAATGGTAAAGCCAAGTCAACTTTCTCGACACCTATCGACAAAATAAATAGGAAACCTAAAGTAAACTTATGTAAAACAAACGACATGCAGATAATATTGAGATTAGCCAATCTTAGTCATGTGCAAATGTAACTGACAGCAATTACAGATTTTGCCGAATTCGGAATTATTTAACGTATTTATCTAATGAATAGGCAGATAGAAGAGATATAATACCTATTTATATAACATAGGCATCTCATTTTTTTATGTAATAGGTTGATGCTTTTGCGGATTATTACAAAAAGAAATTTATCGTAGAGCTGTGTTAAAAGTTGTTTCAAAATATTTATTACAAAATCCAATTCACATGTAATAATTAAGTTAATCTAGCTTTAAAAAATACTTTAAGGTAAAATATCAATATGAAAATGAACGCAGCAACTATGTTTTTAAATATTAGATGAAGTATTAAGGTTGACCTCGCACTTGTTCATTAAAAACACTAAATGTGTGTTAATTGCCTACTGATATACAGTTAAAAGCTGCTTAACTGCAGTATCATTAACAAGCTAGGTAATAATAACTTACTAAATGCTGCATCTATTTATTAAAACACATTTTTTTACCGATTTGGTATTCATGCCATTTATAGTACAAAGATATTTTAAAAATAAACACTGTTATTTTAATAGATGCCAGAAGTTTTATGTATTCGCCTTAACAGGCACTAAAAATATGTTCAACTTTTTTCAATTATATTAGGTCCTTACATATGAAATTGGCGTTTTGTATGGGAGGAACAAAAAGTCGAATATTTTTTAATATTAGGTCCTTACATATGAAATTGGCGTTTTTCGTACTGGCCACTTTAATCACAAATTTCTCCTCTTTGGTAAGGAATTCCAAATTCAAATTTGTACAGCTATAGACTCATGTATTTGTGCTTCGATGATCGTCATTCATTTGTTTTTTTCTTCTGTTTTTTTCTGTTTGCGTCACTCATTTTACAAAATGGAAAACTTAAAATATCGCATTATTTACGAGTACGAGTTCCGCCGTGGCACTAGTGCTGCAGAAACAACTCGAAGGTGAATGATGTGTATGGCGGTCGTGTTGCAAAAGAAAACACAGTTCGTCTTTGGTTCCAACGTTTTCGTTCTGGAAATTTCGACCTGCAGAACAAGCCCCGTGGACGGCCTGAGACTCAAGTTGATAATGAAGAGTTGAAGGCTATTGTGGAAGCGGATCCATCGCAAACCACGTCCGAGTTAGCTGCAGACTGCGATGTTAGTGATAAAACTGTTTTAATTCACTTGAAGCAAATTGGGCAGATTAAAAAGCTTGAAAGGTGGGTACCTCACGAATTGACTGAAGCAAACCGGCAAACGCGCGTCGACTGCTGCGTTACATTACTAAACCGGCACAATAATGAAGGTATTTTAAACCGAATCATTACCTGTGATGAAAAATGGGTTCTTTACGATAATCGGAAGCGCTCAGCGCAATGGTTGGATCCTGGCCAGCCAGCCAAATCCTGCCCCAAGCGAAAATTAACCCCAAAAAAGTTACTTGTAAGCGTTTGGTGGACTAGTGCCAGTATTATTCATTACAGTTTTCTCAAATCTGGCCAGACTATTACGGCTGATGTCTATTGTCAGCAATTGCAAACCATGATGGAAAAGCTAGCGGCTAAACAACCTAGGCTGGTCAATCGCTCCACGCCACTGCTGCTTCACGACAACGCTAGACCACACACTGCGCAACAGACGGCTACTAAATTAGAAGAGCTTCAATTGGAAAGTCTAAGACATCCTCCGTACTCCCCGGACCTTGCTCCAACAGATTACCATTTTTTTCGAAATTTGGATAACTTCTTGCAAGGGAAAAAATTCAACTCCGATGGGGCAGTCCAAATCGCCTTCAAAGATTTTATTGATTCCCGTCCGACTGGTTTTTTTAGTAAAGGGATCAATGAACTACCTATGAGATGGCAAAAGTGCATAGAAAATAATGGTTCATACTTTGATTAATTAAATATATTATATTAAAAAATATTCGACTTTTTGTTCCTCCCATACAAAACGCCAATTTCATATGTAAGGACCTAATATAATATATTTAATTAATCAAAGTAGTAGAAGAAGAGATTAATTAAAGAGGAGAAATTTGTGATTAAAGTGGCCAGTACGAAAAACGCCAATTTCATATGTAAGGACCTAATATGTAGGTATACAGGGTTATAGGTAACTAACGCACGGCCTCTTAAGGGTGGCTTTGATTTATCAAGACTGACAACTTTTGTTGTACGACTTTTGCCAAAACCTAATACATCGTTAGATTTTTTTTTTTTTAGTTTTAGTGTGAATATCTAGTCATCGTTAGCTCTATATTCCAACTTTCATTCGATCTGGCGTAGGTATCCAATCAGCTGGTGCTATGCAGTCGTGCGCAAAGGTACGTTGCTACGCAGCGTTAAGGATCGTGTAGCAGAAAGTTTATTAATCCTATACCTTGTTTATTTTACAAAGTCGCTTATAACAATTATTTGAACGTAAATTTCCATATTTAGTTAAATAGTGAAAATAAATGTTTATTGATTGACGTACTAATACACTATTAAAACGAACTAGAATCAAAATAAAACATTAAATAATTGTTTCACAAACAAAACCAACCTATTATTTGTCTGCCATGGGGAACATCGTAAAATGAACAAGGTAAAGGCCTCTACGTAAGTTAATGTTTCAAAGGTTATACAATCTGTACATATTTATACACTGAATCCACAATCCCTTCATACTCATCCAGGCTTAGGACTGGCTACACTAAAAAATAAAAAAGTAAATAGAAAAACACGAACATTGATACGTAATCAAGCAATTCATCGCACCAAAAGAGGCGCGCGGTCTGTTTGAAGATAGATAATTGCAAACTATTTTTTAATGTAGGCGTATTTAAAAAGTGGAATCACTCTATTTACAATAATTAAACTATTTACAAAAATACTCACAAATCTATTTACTCGGTGTCAACACATTCGGAAATAGTCTCGCGGACTCACGGCAAGCTTCAGACAGATTGTCACCGCACCGAGCATAAACACGCACCATTTCGGTATATTCAATGTTAGTGTATCGATTTGACATTGTGATTTATGAAACGAACGCGTCACTGGGACAACTAACACATGCTGGGCGCACACGCAAGCAAATTTGTGACTGACATGACCCGTGTTACACAGTAGTCAAGCACATGTCGCCACGCCCGCTCACCGCGCCGCAGACCCCTTTCTTCGTTAGTAGCGACACAAGACGCCGCGCACTACGTAAGTCTGTCTTCGGTCGCCTTTGTCAGCGTGGCGCGATCGTCGCCTTACGAAGAGTTAAAAAGTTCAGAACTGCAAATCTGATTTTTATTTTTTTTGTATGGGAAAAAAAGTAATTGAATTAGAAAAAGTCGTACAACAAAAGTTGTCTGTCTTGATAAATCAAAGCCACCCTTAAGAGGCTGTGCGTTAGTTACCTATAACCCTGTATATTACACAAACGAATTTGATCTTCGTTCGACCTATTGCTACCTCGGTAGGTATCTATATTTTATATTTGAGGTTAAAGTTCAACAATAGAACACATAGGTAACAATTCATACTGCTATGCTAATCGTGTTCAAATAAAAACAATGTAACGTACATAATTATAGAAATCTGTAAGATTATTAAGACATAGATTCAGTAACTGACCTAAAAAATAAATTCTAATCAATTGCGATTAATACTATTTAGTGCTTATAAAAATACAATCATCATTGACCGAAATAGTTTCATTGTATCACAAATATATTTTATGTTATTATTACTAAATATTATGAAACAAAGAACGTCTGTCTGTGTGCTTGTTCGCGATAAATTCAAAACTACTGAACGGATTTTTGTGCGGCTTACACTACACAGACGGAGTAATTTATAAGAAAGGTTTTATTTTGTTAATATGACGATTACAGTTAAAATTTTGGAAAAAGTCAAGTCGCTTGGGAGTTTGCTCGAAACCGCTGCCTTTGAAATATAGCAAAATAACGTATGGAAATGAATTCTTCTTTTATAATTCTATGGAAATGTCCGGGATGAGATATTTTATTTTATTTTTAAAGGGCAACATACAACAATATATATGTAAACGATAAAAAATATACAAAAAATAATACATAAGCCAGAAAAGTATCCAATAAAAAAGAAACAAAACAAAAATCAAGCAAAGAGACACAAAACAATAAAAGAAAACCAACAAACTATATATATATAGTTAGTTGGTTTTTTCATGTATGCATGTATATATATATATATATACATGCATACATGTAATTCGTCTAAAGGGCCCAAATGTACAGGACAGGAAATGACAGGCAGAATATATCAAATATCTTTGAAAGTCAGCTTACTATACCCATTCTAACTTTTAAAAAAATTGTCTTGAACAACGCGGTAATTGGATAGCAATTTAGACAGATACATCCTACAGTATCAATAATCATCGACTTAAACACTTTAGTCACCTTTGGGACGGGTCCGCTAAATACCAGTTGGCGGCTTTGTACTAAATTGACCATAGAGCTCGTAGACTTGATGGCGATAACTCTTTGACTAAGATTAAAATGCAGAGCATCGAGCTTCGACGTAGAGTCGCCTGTGCCGCAATCTTTTACCGGTTGCACAGCGGAGAGTGTTCTCAGGAACTGCATTCTCTCACTCCGCCAGCCCAATTTCATCATAAAACCACTAAACACCGTGTCGGATACCATCCGATGTGGTGGATGTTCCTTATTCCGCACGAAAAGATTCGCTTTTATATCATCATGCGAACGGCTAAGGAGTAGAATATGCTTCCAGCGACCATATTTCCGCAATCTTATGACTTAGGAGTGTCAAATAGAAGAGTGATTAAGCATTTGTTGGGCGGACGCTGTTCATCTTCGGACTCATCATCAATTTCCACCAGGTGTGATTGAGGTCAAGTGTGCGTCTATAAACCATAAAAAGCAGCTACTTTAATAATTTTATGCACAATATGATAATCATTTACACCATATATATAATAAATGTCTTAGAAGTTATTGAAAAACAAAAATAACGGTTTGTTGTGAAGACCTAGCTGATAAGGGGCTTTGGTCGATTCACTACCGGCCAGCTGATGCCTTAGGGGTTATGGCCGCTCCGGGTGGGGGCTCTGAGTGATCGTTTAACGACCTCCGAGAAGTCGGCGGTGCATCGTCATGTGCTCTGTCGAAGTATACTAGGTGGCATCAGGGGAAGCGGCTTCTCCACCCGTGATTGTGCCTGTCAGGCGCGGCGTAGTGGGGCTGCGGCGGATTGATTACAGGAGCCGCAGTTCCCACAGATTCCCAGAAGTAGTCACCTTGAGGTTTTTAGCTGGTAAAAGTCCGGCACGCCCTGCCTGCTACCCCCTTGTGCGGGCGGGACGGTCCTATGAGGATTTTCCACAAGTAAAGAAAAAGCTGATAAGAGACTGGTATCCATACGCGGCTACGTAAATGGTCGAATTTGGAAGCTTGGCTTGTACGTCTAGATTATTCTAGATTAAGCACTAATATAGGCACTTCATGCTTACCGGCGAAGGAAATCATCGTGTGGAAGTCCGCACGGCATCTAATAGAAATGACACATGCTAGTGTTCTGAGAACGGCGATTAACTGCGCTACTGGTCACGTTGGGCACGACATGTAAGCGCGAAATATATACAGCCTCAAATGTATCTTTGCTCACCCCGAAACGGATATACTATGTCGATATATTATTACTAATCTTATATATAAAAATGAATCGCTAAATGTGTTGATAAGCGCGAAACTCGAGAACGGCTGAACCGATTTAGCTGATTTCTTTTTTGTTGTGTTCGTTGAAGTCTGGGGAAGGTTATTACGGAGAGAAAATTTTTAAAAATTGTCTGAAAAAGTCTAAAAACAACACTTTTCTATATTCTCATACAAAAAATTCGTAAAAATATTTAAAAGTCAATTTGAACTTTAACACCATACCATAAAGTTTAAATGTTAGTGGACGGGTTCCAGGAAGGCAAAACAATTGAGTGACGTATAAATATTAATGTCAATATTTGTCAATTTTTATACATATAGCATTAAGGCCAGGTTCCTTCAAATAATTTTCAAAAAACAGCCGACAGGCCAATAGGTTTTGGCTGAATATAATCTGACGGGGAAGCTATTAACACTAAAAAAAAACAATGTGAGTTTGTTTTAGAGAAATAGGGCAGAACAAGCTCTGCCGAGACAGCTAGTATATACATAAAAAACGACCGTAAAAATAAATGTACCACATGTGACCACTGGGTCGTGACCACATTACCTAAGTGAAAAGATCGTCATAGAGACCCGCTTTGGCCTGTCGCGTTTCGGGATCAGTTTGTGCATATCCAGTAACTCATATACATAGAGATCTTCAGTCGTGGTATGTGGCTCGAAATGACGACGGAAATTTTCGTCCTTTGGTAGTCGCTTTTGGTTTTGGACTACACTGTACTTACCAACAGGTGCATCGTAGTCACTTGGCCGAACGAGTTAAAAAAAATTCAAGTGCAGTTTTTACGCGCGATGACAACATTCGTTAGACAACCTTCGCACACGTGCTGCTTTCGGTTTTTAATATTTTAAATAGATAATGTTAATATAATGATAATAACAAATGGGTATGCAGGAGGTGTTGAGTAGGGAGATATGGAAGCGGCGGGAAAAGGGCAGTAGGTGAAAGAGTGTAGGTTTATGATATTATTGACGGTGAGGAGGTGAGGAGGCGAAATTCGCTGGGTCAGCTATTAATTTATAGTTCAAATGGTTTTATTTTTAACTACCTATACAAATGGACATAAGATTA
Organism: Automeris io; assembly: GCA_036320925.1. Classification (NCBI taxonomy): domain Eukaryota; kingdom Metazoa; phylum Arthropoda; class Insecta; order Lepidoptera; family Saturniidae; genus Automeris; species Automeris io. Next base: position 6,261,179 of record JAUDJH010000018.1, read on the forward strand.
AATTTAGAATGGATAGAAGATAAAAATTTCTGCTTGTATTCTTACTAAATCTCAGCTTTATACTAGCAGGGTTCGAACTTACGAAATTTCATATAATACAAGCATATAAATAGGACAAATAAGATTTTGATATATCGGATATTGATGCGAATATACAAATCAGAAAATAAAATCGAAATTCTAAATGGAATAGAAGAAAATTTACATTCGTAGAATACTTATTTGTTCTAATTTAATAATCGTATATACGCGGGTTAGATTTTGGTGATAAGATCTTAAAAACATTTATTAAATGAATAAATAGGCACTATTTATATATTTGCTATACTAGTATTTAGGTTATTAGAAAACTACATAGCTTCAGGGCGTCACAGCCCAGATGATTAAAAGTACTAGTTTCGAATTACGGCAGCGGCAAAGAAAGTATATTCTTTATTAATACTTATAGTAAAAGCGTAAAGTTAATAGTATTTATTCATGCGTGCTAGTAGCGTGAATTTATGTATTATTGATAAATAAACTCAGTATATAAACTAACCAAGGTTATGAAGAAAAGAAAAACGCGACCGAAGATGCTGGATGAAATTTTATTAATCAGGATGCACGTGCACCAGTGAACCTTCGCGGTCAAGGTCGGCAGGTCCCTTCTAGCCTTCTTCTACGTAAGTTCGGTTGTCAGTTCTTCACTTGGAGAACGAGTCGTCACGCTTAACACACGCGTCGCAAACTTATAAATTTTACACACATTACCGTATTTTGAAATATTTTTTATCGTAACTATGACATGCCGGTGGTATTCAAGCGTGACCAAAATATTGTGTTTAATTGCTTTAATACTTCAAGTTACTAATGGATTATCTTTGGTAAGTTTTTGGTCATTATCTTATTATTTCGTGATTATTTAAGTGTAATAATTATTAAGCAATGTATTCCAATAAGATAAATATAAACTTATAATATTTAGTTGTTATTGTAACTCGTACAAAAAATGTGTTTAAACTTTTAATTCTTTTTAAAGCTTAAAAGCAATTTTGTTGCTTTATCTCTTAGAAAGTCAGTTTATATCTTGAATATAATATTGATGTTATTTATAATCTAATAACAATAATAATAATTATAGGTCGTATTATCTGCTGGTTACTTCATTGGATTTCAAGGCGAATTACCAGTGTTTAGTTAGGTATGATCGATCATAATAAATATTACAACAGTGTATTCATATTAAGGCTAGTTATAATAATAACACCATAATTAATTATGACAGAAAACCGGTTCTGTTTGATTAAATTCTAACTGTTAATGTAATCTATAAATGTAATTAAATATTGTTAAAATTAAAAATAAATTACTTTTAAATTGTTTTAAGGCTTACATTTTAGGAAGTAGCACATACTTAATTGACCACTTTCCTTATAATTAATATTAATGTGTCGTATCTAATAAGATAATAATTACTGTGAGAGTTTTGTTTGTTTATACGGTTCTTTTGTATGCAACGCGTCTCGATATGAGTAAATTTTATTCTCGAAGGCAAGACGGGAAGCGTTTCACAATTCGCAACTAACCGGCCTCTATAAAGTCTCTCCATGTTTGTTATAATATGTTTCGTGTAGTATAACCAGAAAGAGTAAATGTTAATTTGTTCGATTTTACTTATATTAGAATAAACCGAAGCATATTTGATAAAGCCCGTAAATAAAATAAAACAGACCTTAATGCAATTTCGATGATTTCCATAGGACGTTGCCCAATATTAGCTAATTTATAAAAGTAGTTGCCTCATTGTTAGCGTCCCATGGTACATGGTACATTGTGTTAGTTTATAGTATTAGTGGAAAGTTGAAAGGCAGAATTTTTGGAGGAACCTCGTGGATAATAAAAATAAAACATGAATAAATACACAGGGCTTCAAATAGGACAAATATTCATAGAAAACACAATCTTTAACTTAGCATTTAAAATATTATCTAGACAATAATAGTAAGTAAATTTGGGTGTTAACGAATAATCACCAAAATCGCATTTCTAGCTTTAGCGAAATAACTTGCAAATAATATTATTCAATTTTGCGGTATTACTGATGTCTTGTAAAATAGTACCTATATTATGGCGAACACTTGTGGAGTATGTTTAAGTTTTTTATTCTAAATCGGCAAAGTAGCGTTCTGTCGTGGTCTTGATGCTAAGCAAAGCGTAATTCAAAAAACAACCGAAAATACAGAGAAACCAGATACTGTTCGTCTATAGTGGACGTTGATTATGCCGGAATACATAAAAGTCTTATAGCGGCTGAGATTTATAACGCCACAGTGACATTGCTTAGACTTTACTCAAAGATTATTAATTATATTATTTAATTAATATAAAAGTATATAATAGCTCACCGATTTTGTCAACTTGGTCTTTGCTTTGTGAATATTTAGGCTATACTCAAGAACTTATTATATATTTAGTTTTTTGAAAAAGACAAATTTCTTTCTTGAGAAAAATCTAAACATCTAAAAGAAAAATAGCATGTATAAATCTCAGTATAGCCTTTTAATAACCCAAAGAAGGGGACACACTGGCTGGAAAATCAAGGTTAATTGCGTTGTTTTAGACAATAGACACGAATATAATTAAACTTATAACAATGGCTCAACAGATTTATTCATGTTTAATAAAAAGTTTGCCACATTAATTTATTTCTTATATGAAACCCAATAATTACCATTATACGTTATTCGTACATAAAAAAAAGTATGGTTTACTAGCAACGAATAATTACATTAACGATTCTTGGAACAATATGATTGCTGCTAATAAAATAACAGCATTAGTTGTTTAGTTTTTGTCAATGTTTCGTGAATTAATCTATGCTCTGCCACAGAATATATAATATTATTATTTGGACAGTGTAGGCAAAATTCACGTAATTAATTTGAATATTATATTATGAGAGTAAATATTATATTGCTTTCACAGGAAAGATAGACAGCGTGAATATAGAATAGATATGAATATAACTAGTTCCTTTTTTTGTTTGACTTTAAGCAATTTATCCAGACTTATTTATCATAAGGGCATGCAATGCTTATATGCATCTATGGAATGAACGCTACTGCTTATTTATATGCAAGGAGTTGTCTTCGACACTGTCCATCCGATTTTAATAATTTTACACCAATATTCAGAATGGACCTTCAGGGTATGTCTAAGGTATATATAATATCTTGTTCCCACGAGAAACTTAAATTCCATGGGGACGGAGCTGCGAGCACAATTAGTGAATAATAAAGATGACTTAATCCTACAAAAATAGTATATTAAACATTATTCTATCACATTTCATTTTTACGTAGCAATTTCAAAAAGTTTTACGTTAAAATATTAAACCTATTAATACACATTGATATGTTTTTTTTTTTAATAGAATAGAAGGCTAACATGATGTTAAGCGGTCAATGTACCTTGCGGCCTATGGACACCCGCAATACAAGAAGTATCAACTTTGCGTTGCCGACCTATAAGAGCGTTTTTCATGTCTTTTTATATATGTATATCTTAATTTAAATTTTATATAATAACTATATATAGATATTGTTTGTGTAAACTCTCTGTCCTTCTAAGCACTTGTAATTTTTGAATACTCCTTCTCACCCCTTCTTCTATTCAACTTCGCAGGTATAGAGGAATAATATTTTTTAATAGTGTGTATTGACTTATAAACAAACTAAATCTGATAAAAATTACTGTATATCGAAGTTGTGTGCGCAGGATAAATTAACACCGTTTAACGTTTTTTGATGTCGACATTACTTATTACATATGTACCCAATAAATAAATATATAATTCACGTCTGCATAATATTTACTTATGGTTTTGTCAACGTAATACATTTTACGTGTTTCACGTTTCTAGTTTTAAAAATAAACGGCCATACGGCCTTTTTTTGGTAATCCGGGGGAAATCTATGAGGGTTGCCCCCCGGTGTGTCGGACTTGCACCGGCTAAAATCCCCGGGGTGTTCCTTCTCCCGCCTGCCGAGTGCCAAGGGCAAGGCTGAGCCATCTTCCTCGGCACCCGCCGACGTCTAGCCTTCTGCAGGCCCCGCCTTCTTGGCAGAGGGTGGCTTACGGCCGAAATTAATAACCAATCTTTATACCAATCTGGATATCAATCTTTCAAATCCAATCTCCTATCGGCCGGTAACCTATCCGCGTCCTAATAAAAAACTTTCCATAGTTGATCTCGTTTTTGTCAAGATAGCCGTAGCCATCTTTTCCCTCTATAAAGTTTCGTTTTACGCAAAAAACATTATTATTTACATAATGATTGCTAAAACTCTTCTAGTAAAAATAATATAAACAATATCGTGAATAATTTTAAATCTTTATTTTATAAAGGGGTCCATATAATTTTTGTTTATAACTTATAAATAATAAAAAACTCGACTCAGTGTTGCAGCATGTCAAAGCTATTGTCGTAATATTAGGAAAATAATATTTATGGGTAAATTTTAGCCAAATGTTACGAGAAAAGAAAATAACTAAGAGACTTTTTAGATTTACTAATTTAAATCAAGTTTGAAGACTGACTACCTAATTATAATAATAGCTGTTTCCCGCAACTTCACTTGCATTTATGACACGTTTTCAAGATATTGTTACATCTCTTCAAATTAAGACTCGTATCCATTTATAGCACCTTTCTTTCCTTAATAAGAGATTTTAATAATTCACAAGAATTTTGATAATTAACCAAACTTTCATGTATTATAAGAATAGGAAGTATGTAACTAAAATATTTATATTATACTAGTTACCAAGAGCCTGCTATCTTTACAGATCTTCTTGGCTCTTTTAATTCTATTTTTGAGATGAACATCATATTGTTTATTTCTTGTCTGTAAGTGTACACAAGAATGGAAAAAAAAGTTATGAAATATGATATTTTTAAAAAAAGATATATCAATGTGAGAAAAATTTAGAAACTTGACTGTTATGACCTACCTAACCTAACCTAAAAGTAAACTCTCCATTATCAAGGCTCTGCATATAATTCACCCTCTTAAAATGATTTACAGAGCGTCTTTGTCGGTCAAATAATATTATTAAGTTTTCCAAATCACTGTCACAATCACTACTTAAAGATGTAATTTTAATATAAAAAAAAACAATAAAGAACAATAAAATTAATAATTCAAAGCACAAATCATGACAACCACAGCTTGCAATCCAACAAAATGCTACGATCGTAATCCTTGATTGTTTTAGCCTATCGAAAGAAATGTCAAAGTGTACAGATTGAATATTGGGACGGACAACTCAGTATTTCCATACAAAAGTCAATCCGTAATCGTCATAAGCCCTCCCGAAGATGGATTAGTGTTATAGATAGCGGTGCTCATATCTAGATTGGTTATTGGGACGCTTTTTATAAAAAATGGATTGAGTTTGTTACCAAAAGTAGCTACTAACGGGTCAGGATTGGATATTAATTTCGGCCGTAAATAGTCGCCACCCCCTGCGTACATCTAATACATTTGGCGGAGAGAGTGGTGTAAAATGCCACCCTCCCCTCATCTCCTTCATTTGTCATTGGAACGGAATACATCGCACACCGCTCACGCCTCGATCTGGGCGACCCGCTCCCTCAAGCGCGCCGCCCGGAAACTGCCATACGACCTACCTGTTATTACAAAAACGAATCTTATAGCGGAATTAGATGATTATCTGTATCTATGAACGTCGGATAAATGAAACAATTTAATATCTATAACCATTAATCGAAAATCAGCGCTGCAGACTTCCTCTGTGGCTTTAGGCTGATGAAGGGCCCATTTTCGTTATGTTTATATGTTTTGTATTTTCTTTTGTTTTTGTGTGTTGTTTGTATTGCTACATTTAAATTTCTCTTTTTTTTTTTTTGTAATTATGTGGCGAAATAAATACTTTTTCATTTCATTTCATTAATTTTTTTTTTATACCGACACGATGCAGTTACTGCACCATACCTGATGGTAAGCATGGGGCAGTCCCAAAAACGCCAACGACTATCGATAGGCAAGAAAAACCCTTCGGTAGTTACGGCGATCGTAATTATTTTAAATAGAACAATCATCATAAGTATTGCAAAACAAAGTGTCAAAGTTTAACATCTATATCACCTTTAACATTTAGTGAGCTCCTTTACTTACCAAATACATATAGCCAAGCTGTTATTTACATAATCGAAAATATTTTTTGTCAAATGTATTCATAGTTGGAATAATTATCCGGATAGCCTTAAAAACCTTTAATTATAAATAAAACAAAAGTTTACAATAGTGATAATTTTTACATTTGTAACCACAACAATGGAATTCTTTGCTTTGAATATATATTTGCATTAATATCCGACATCCATCATCCGTATCATTCTAGCCTAAAACCAGTAACAGATCTCGGAATTTTTCGAGGCGGTGCAAAAACGATTATCTGTGGCTTTCCTCCCTTCCGCCAGTTCCTTTATCTTTGTGTTTTTTTTATTAGGATTAATCTAATAAAAAAAATGTTTACAGCACAATTTATACAGATTTTTTAATAGATTTTAGAAAAAGCGGAAGTCACGAATAACTTTGACTTTGTATAACTTAAAATGTGCTAACGATATATTGTGAGACTTTTGAGTTAACGTTTAAAACATCAAAACAGATGCTTTTATAAATTTCAAGCATATTTATTATGTAGAAGATGGCCCATTTTTTTTTGTATATATTAAGGGGTGGAAGGCTATTTGCTTTAAGCGACATTATTGTTGATTTAGAAATATATATTTTTTTCGGAATCGATTAAAATAGCTGATTCCGAAAATGTGTATTACAGAATATCGCCAAAAAATGTCACTTAAACAAATAGCCTTTCACTTCTCGATATGTATTATTTTGTGGGTACGATGGGTGAACTCGCCTATGACCCTAAAATATGTCGCCAGGGTCACGAGCCCCGAGTTGCCTGTACCTAAATCCGGGCCTGCCTCAAGCGCTGTTGGCACAAGAATAGGTACGTCCGTGCTAGTCGGTCGCTGTTAGACAGTCGTGTCACGGACACAAATAATTGTTAAATGCATTTGTAACTAGGCATAGTACTTTTGTAAGAATCCGTCGAAAAATAACAATGTAACTAATATGACATCGTGAGATACTTAGAGGCCCTAGTATTATTATTATTATTTTTTGGTGTTTCGGGGGAAAATCCTGCATAGGAGCATAAGGGCCGCTGTGAGGGTAGCAACCCCGGTGTTTCAGACTCCTACTGACTAAAAACCCCCGGGGTGTTCCTCTAATCGCTCCACCCGATCCTGGGAAACCAAATTCATCCAGACGCCCGGAGAGCGAAATGCCTTGTCGAGGCTGCTTCTTTGGGAGGGGTAGGGGTAAAGAGCCCACCCTTCCAATACCTATCTCACAGGCGGCGTGCCGGACACTGCACACCGTCACCCTCTCATAGTATTAATATTTGCGATAACGTAATTGTATGGTAAGCCAACATATTCCAACGAAAAACGCCAATAACATTCAATTAATCTGATTACTTTTTTTACCATAACATACATAGACGGGATTTTTTATAACCTGGCTCAACAAAGTGGCTACAGTGCACGTGATGGTAAGTACAGTGTAGTCCAACAATGAAAATGACTACCAAAGGATAAAAATCCGTTGAAAATCTCCGTCGTCATGTCCGTTCACATATACCATGACTGAATGTATCTAGGTATATGAGTCACTGGATATACACAAGCTGATCACGAAACGCGACAGGCTAAAGCGAGTCGTTATGACGGTCTTTACACTTGTGTACTGTGGTCGTGACCCAGTTCGAGCAATCGCCCTACAACCATAAAGGAGGTGTTGAGGTAAAAAAAGATAGTACTGCACGTGAAGGACATTTTTCTGAAGACCAGCGAATATAGGTGCCCCATGTCGTAATTTAGAGGAAATAATACGCCTAACATAAACAAATCCATAACTTTAAAGTGTGCCACAGTAAGCTTCTAGAGAACCGCCCTATTGTTGCGAACTGTTAAACATTTGATGTGGATAGTCTACCGCGCTAAATGCATCCTAAGATTGGAATAAGATAAGGGTGCTTTAAGCATAAGTTTATCTCATGTTACATGCTCATATTACCTCTATCTGTACTTAGGGTAATCGGAGTATTTAAACAGAGCAACATTCTATCAGCGGTAACGCAAGTAGAAAAGTACGAAATGTATGAAATTAACATAGAATATGATGATTTCCTAGCCGGATTCGGCCACGGCGACTGTTTCAACACCGATTAAGAAAATCGAGGTTCGGAAACAGTCAATTGCGCAGGAGATATTTAAGTGCAGAACTGGACGCGCAGCCAGAAAAGCACTCTCTCGTCCGAGCCCCCTCAGGCCCGATGGAATGGAGAACCAGTACAATCGGAGTGGATCGGGAGCAGGATGCAGGATGTAGGCGACTAAGGTATCTCTTTAACACCGCAATTCAACCAGGTGTTCAGAGAAGGACAACTCGACATAGAATAACATAAACTGTCGCCGTAATATTTTATGACGTTTAACCGTTTCTATTAGCGTCACCGAATATGACCGTTATAGAATGATACTCTGTCTAATAAAGCCTTCTGAGCTAATTAAACGGGTATGCATATTGAATCATATATCATGAGGTCTCTCATAATATATTTTTGTTTGCATAAAAGGTATTGCTGCGACTAGCGACTGTAATCCGTATTATGCAACACAAAACTCGTGTTACTGGCCATGGAAATCCTGCACTGCATGTAAATATAAAATTACTTGTTGGTTGCTTACTACGGATGAATTTAATAAGTATTTAAATTTATTTAACTATATACGTTACAATACGAAGAATAAATATGTGCCATTTGATAATGGTAAAGAATTTTTTTTTATTTTCATTAGGTTTAGGCAATTTAAGTTAGTATAATTTGATTCTGCATTAAATGTCTGTAATATCTATACAGTAAAAAGGACATTTTTAAGTTCGAGTTATCAATGTAAACAAGAAATGTAAAAGCCTTTTTAACCCATGACGGAAAAATAGGGGTGTTATAAGTTTAGCGTGTATCTGTGTGTATTTGTATATCTGTTCGAGGCATCGTAGCTTCTAAACGAAGGAACCGATTTTGATTTAGTTGTTTTTGTTTGAAAGCTGACTCGATAAAGAGTGTTCATAGCTGTGATTGAATAAAATCTAATCAGCTGGTTGCAGATAATCATGTCTTTTTAATAGTTGACGGGATGTAAACCACATCTGTTGGCTTAATCAATTCGAAATTTAGTGTCTTGTTACTTCAATGATTACAATGAGATGGCAACTTAGACCTGATATTGTAGTATTAGGTCCTTACATATGAAATTGGCGTTTTTCGTACTGGCCACTTTAATCACAAATTTCTCCTCTTTGGTAAGGAATTCCAAATTCAAATTTGTACAGCTATAGACTCATGTATTTGTGCTTCGATGATCGTCATTCATTTGTTTTTTTCTTCTGTTTTTTTCTGTTTGCGTCACTCATTATACAAAATGGAAAACTTAAAATATCGCATTATTTACGAGTACGAGTTCCGCCGTGGCACTAGTGCTGCGGAAACAACTCGAAGGGTGAATGATGTGTATGGCGGTCGTGTTGCAAAAGAAAACACAGTTCGTTTTTGGTTCCAACGTTTTCGTTCTGGAAATTTCGACCTGCAGAACAAGCCCCGTGGACGGCCTGAGACTCAACTTGATAATGAAGAGTTGAAGGCTATTGTGGAAGCGGATCCATCGCGAACCACGTCCGAGTTAGCTGCAGGCTGCGATGTTAGTGATAAAACTGTTTTAATTCACTTGAAGCAAATTGGGAAGATTAAAAAGCTTGAATGGTGGGTACCTCACGAATTGACTGAAGCAAACCGGCAAACGCGCGTCGACTGCTGCGTTACATTACTAAACCGGCACAATAATGAAGGTATTTTAAACCGAATCATTACCTGTGATGAAAAATGGGTTCTTTACGATAATCGGAAGCGCTCAGCGCAATGGTTGGATCCTGGCCAGCCAGCCAAATCCTGCCCCAAGCGAAAATTAACCCCAAAAAAGTTACTTGTAAGCGTTTGGTGGACTAGTGCCGGTATTGTTCATTACAGTTTTCTCAAATCTGGCCAGACTATTACGGCTGATGTCTATTGTCAGCAATTGCAAACCACGATGGAAAAGCTAGCGGCTAAACAACCTAGGCTGGTCAATCGCTCCACGCCACTGCTGCTTCACGACAACGCTAGACCACACACTGCGCAACAGACGGCTACTAAATTAGAAGAGCTTCAATTGGAAAGTCTAAGACATCCTCCGTACTCCCCGGACCTTGCTCCAACAGATTACCATTTTTTTCGAAATTTGGATAACTTCTTGCAAGGGAAAAAATTCAACTCCGATGGGGCAGTCCAAATCGCCTTCAAAGATTTTATTGATTCCCGTCCGACTGGTTTTTTTAGTAAAGGGATCAATGAACTACCTATGAGATGGCAAAAGTGCATAGAAAATAATGGTTCATACTTTGATTAATTAAATATATTATATTAAAAAATATTCGACTTTTTGTTCCTCCCATACAAAACGCCAATTTCATATGTAAGGACCTAATATTATCTTGAAGTAACAGAACTTCGCTTACTTACAGCAGAAGATTGAGCTCATTTGAATGATTTCAATGAATAGGTTACAAATAGATACATCAGTGTTTTAAATATTTAATTTAATGTTTTTTTTTGCACTGGCTCGACTTAGTGACTATAGTGTAGTCGAAAAACGAAAGCTACCATCAAAGGATAAAATCCATTGATAGTCTCCGTTGTCATGTCGGCCTGCATATACCTTGATTCTAGGTCTCTAGGTATGAGTTACTGGGTATATACAAGCTGATCCCGAAACGCGACAGGCGAAAGCGAGTCACTATGACTGTCTTTACGCTTGTGTACTCTCTTCACCCAGTTCGAGTTATCGCTCTACCAAATTGATGATGATGATGATGATGATGTCCTAGCCGGTTTCGGCCACGGCGACTGTTTCAACACCGGTTAAGAAATTCGAGATCCAGTTTTCGGAAACAGACAATTGCGCAGGAGATATTTAAGTACATAACTGGACGTGCAGCCAGAAAAGCACTCTCTCGTCCGAGCTCCCTCAGGCCCGATGGAAAGGAGAACCAGTACGATCGGGAGGGTGCGGGATGCGGGTTTGGTCGAGTTTTCCTTCTCTAAACACCTGGTTGAATTGCGGTGTTCAAGAGATACCTTAGTCGCCTTTTACGACACCTCAGCAAGAAGAGGGGGGTGCTATTCTATTCTGCCGGCAGCCACCACGGCGAAAATACTACCAAATTACTCTACCAAATTATTACATACTTCGTATTAAGGTGTCATAGTCGCTAGGTAGGCTTTATTTTTGGTTTAATCTAATACTGTTTGCAAATTCTGCTATATGTTAAAAACCTGCATATTGCAAGCGCATTTCCCCACGTACGTGTGTGTTACACGCGTAGTATACTCAACGCTTTCACATCGTAGAGGTAACATGGTATATTATACTTATAACATTTTGCAATATGGTGGTTGAAGTATTCAGATAATTATTTAGTATTGAAATTGATAGAGTATGATTGATTTATCGAGATAATTGAAAACTTAGTCCTGAACAAGATCCTAACAATGTTATTTTTGTAAACGGATCTTTATAATTAATTGTCGATTAATTACCGGATTTATTACCATATTTAGGATTCTGTATGTATTTACCATGTATGTATATGTAGGTATATGTAACAAAGTCATTATAATTTGGTGGTGATTACTAATAATAATATATCGCCTCGCTATATCCCTTTCGGGGTGAGCAGGGATACAGTAGTGGCTGTAACCACTTTGTGCTTATACGTCGAGCCTAACGAGACCAGTAACACAGCTAATCGCCGTTCTCAAGGCAGTTACAGATGAAGATTCTATTAGATGCTATGCAAGTTTCCTCACGATGGTTTCCTTCATCTGTATGCACGCTCACAGCTTTAGCCGGGCCCAAGCTCGTACTTAAAAACTGCAAAATAATCAGAGGTATTTGCCGGATATTGAAGCTACAACCATTCGCGTTACCGCGTACGGATACCGGTTCTTTACCCACTAGGCTACCACAGTCATGATAAAAAAATATGTCACAAAGAAATAGATTTCTGACTAACTGTACTTTTAAAATAAAATAGTTTTTTTAGTTATATCGAAAAAAGCTAGTTATATATATATATATATATATATAACTAGCTGATCCGGCAAACGTTGTTTTGCTATATAAGTTATTATAATATCTTCTAAGATGTTCATTGAAATTAAGTGATGTCAAAGACAATTTTGATCACAATTAAATACCCTTAATCAACAACACATTTATTTGAATAAAGATTAATATTATTACGTTGATACAACTCTTAACAAATAATGCATTAATTTCGACCAAATTTGATTACCGTAAAAACGGTTCTAGTGAGTTAATTTTAAAAGATAGACATATACTGTTGCGGACATTTTTTTAGATCATTTCAAGAGGAATAATTCTTACGTATATTTTTGGTATCTTGAACCGTTTTCGCAGCGCACACAATTAATAATTAATTTTCCTCGTTTTTTTTCATTATTTCTTCGCTCCTAATAGTGCATAATTAATCCCTAATTGCATCGTGTTGTTATATAGTCTAAAGCCTTCCTCGATAAATGCTCCTTCTTCGATATTCAACACAAAAAGAATTTTTCAATTCGAACCAGTAGTTCCTGAGATTAGCGCGTTCAAACAAACAAACAAACTCTTCAGCTTTATAATATTAGTATAGATATATATGATTTGCAGCGATGCAACGATAGCGCATTACTAAAAAAATTGCCATGACCTCTGGCCTAGTATTGCTATTAGGTATGGGATTATAGAATTTATGCACCAACATTATTGTTTTGTTACAGCAACCGTCACGCACGTGTATTGTGGGAGGCGGGTTTGCCGGCCTGGCTACGGCCCGGCACATGAAAGATTATGGAGTAAATTTTAAACTATTCGAGGCCAGTAAGGAATTCGGAGGCACGTGGAGGTTCGACCCTCACGTGGGCGCTGATGAGGATGGGTTACCGCTTTTTACGAGCATGTACAAAAATTTGAGGTTCGTGTTTTGAGAAGTCATCAATAATCATATTCTACAAGAAATCATATCGACAAACTTCTTTTTCGAGGCAATATTTACGCCGAGCCATTAAATTCAATACTAATTAGTAATAGTCTCTAAATAACTGTTTGCAATAATTTCCATATGGAAATGCAACATTGTTATGGTGATGACATTTTAGGGGTAAGACTGCACTAGGAAAATTAACTAGCAAATTTATTATTAGCAAATTAATAGCAAATATTAATAAATTAGCAAAAATTAATAGCAAAAGCAAACATATCACTGTACCTACGAGCCAATATTGTTTAGGTATATGAAAATATAATATGCGGTCGCAAATAATTCCGTGACGTCAGTCGCGTGAAATTTGTACTTATTTCAGGCTGAAATCTTATTATTACTAAGATAAAATACAATTTATATTACGGCAATTTCAGAGTTTATCGATTACAACAAACAAATATTTCCACGTTATAATATTAATATAATACAATGCTATTTGATATCTATACTAAACGGCGCGGTGCGATCAAGTTGTGGGGTGTATTGGTGGGCTATTAACTTTAGCATACAGTTCCGTTGCATCATAGCTTGGTATATATGTCCCATTCATCGTCATATGAGGCGTCTAATTTCAGAAACCGCTAAAACGATTTTTCGTTTAAAATTACTTAATAGTCCTAATAGTAATTTGAAATGTTTTTATCAAAGCAAATATTATGTATGATTTTTTTTCTTTTTTGCTTTTTCATGTAGAATAATAATTTAAATACCTTATAAGAATGTGATTGTTAAGACAAAGATTAATTATAAGTTTTTATGAATTTATGGGATTTGAAAAAAATATGTTATAGTGGGTTTTGAAACTAGACTCCTTATATACGAGAATATTATTAATTGGGTAGTATTGTTACCCATACTTGCGGTTGCTCACTTGAGAATATGGGTGTCCTTAAGCAAGCGGTTGTCGGTTCAAATCTTTCGCGCCGGTTGCGGCAGATTGCGGGGGGGCACCCACGGCCGGCGTACAACCGAATGAGAGAGCACTCAGGAGTTTTTAGTCGGTGAGAATCCGACCAATCAGGGGGACGGCTCTCACCACCCCACCTGAAGGTCAATAATGGCTATTCTGAAAAAAAAGTCTTACCCATAGATTATAGTGACACGTCGGATGACTTTTGACAAGAGAACGTTACAGAGTTGCTGCAACGCTTTGCAACTGCTACTAGCGGGAACGATATGCTGGCATAATAACAATGAATTTGTCATATTACGGAGAATGTCTAGTGATAACGGGGTGTAAGCGGGGTCACAACATTGGGATTAGCCTTAAAATAAATAAGACGTTACTACAATGAATAAAGCGAAACTTTCCTGTTATCTGTGTCATTAAGAGTAGGCTAAAACAATTTTTATGATATAAAGTAGGTACACGGGTACACATAACCAACTCGGAGTGTAGGCCGCTGAAAACCTTGCCACATTATTGAACCGAACCTTCTTTGGTTTTTGAGTAAAACAAATAATAAAATATACAAAAAATAATACTAAACTAAATAATAATACTAAAATAATAATAAATATACAGTTATAATAATATGACAAGTATTTTCAAGGTTCAGAGAATATTATGACTAAGCCAGAACGTTTTTTGTAATCATCATTATCACGTGTCCTGAGTTCTCAGGATCAATGACAATTTACTAACCGTGTTAGGTCACTTTTATTATTTATTTTACAATCTTAGTTCAGTGTTTTTATTTTATCTCTGGCGTAAATATAAACATTAAATTCTATTTTAATATCACAAAATATTTTATGATATATTGTCGCGAAAATGAGAAAACACAATGAGCAATTGTATAAATATGACAGATATTAAATTTAAAAGTAATATCTTGTTTATTTTGAATTGTAACAGTATTTATGCCCAGACTAAGTTTATATATTTGCGGTGATAACGATTTGTAAGAAATATTCAACTTCTCATTCGTTACATTTAGGTTTTCCGC
This sequence comes from Automeris io, assembly GCA_036320925.1. NCBI lineage: Eukaryota > Metazoa > Arthropoda > Insecta > Lepidoptera > Saturniidae > Automeris > Automeris io. Next base: position 6,276,408 of record JAUDJH010000018.1, read on the forward strand.
TACTAACATGTAGACATTTCATAAAGTACGTATTTAGCCGGTTCGTTATGAAATTAGATTAGAAGGCTTGCTTTGCGATCAGTATTAACTGGTTTATCTCGAAACAAATTATTAGTGTTACACTGCAATAGACGAGATTTAAACAGGCTTAACAAGCTATACACCGTTATTTATTTATATAAATCATTTCTGGTTTCATATCTTTGCTTTAGTACTTTACTAAAGATCTATACTTAAAATTAATATATTACTAACACTTTTGGTTTGCTTTGGTTGGTAGTAGGCGATTGCCCGTACTCAGTCGAGACCATAAAACAAAAGTATAAATACCATAATAATAACTAGCCAGGGCTTGTCCCTTTGCGGGAGCACCTTGTGTACGTCCATTTGTTCATATAACTAGAGATGTAATTGCTTATAACTTTACTCTGTGCCTACTGCCGTGGTATATGTGAGTCTACATGGCGATGATTACTATCAATTTTGTCCCTTGGTTATCGCCATCGTTCGTGCAATGTACCACACATTCCATCAGATGCGGTATAGTCACTTTGACGAGGTAGTATAAAAAACATTATCATCACAGGAATGTAAAAAGATATTTTAACATTGATACAAGTATTTGTTTGTAATTAGGTATTTTGACGGAATATGATAAAATAGGAATTTCATAATACCATTCATAGTGCTATTCTGACCGAGTTAGATATATAAAATAAATATTATCAGAATATATTTAACAATTCTTCTTAAAAAACTTAACGTCCCATTACCTCTTCTCACTGAAATATTATTTTCTTAAATTCATACCTGTCTATTTATTTGAGAGAATTACATACAACATCAACATCAACATACATTACATCTAATAGTTGCTTTTATAATCCTTCATGTTTTAATTATGTCATATAATACGGAAATATGATTAACTAAGTACTGTTGACCTTTAGGATAATTACATTCCAGTTTTTTTGCTAGATATACAATGGTCACAACTCGACATACACAACAAAAACCTCATAAATAATAGGTAAAACGCATACAAGCTAATCGGAAACCACTCCATAACATTCTAGAATATTTAGAAAACGAAGAATATTAAATATTGGAGTTCATCATTCTGATTTACATAAGAAATAAAAATATTTAAAATGTTTTTTAAATCTACATAAGTATTCCTCGAATATTTTTCGTTTTATAAATATACAAGATGTTTTATTTTTTAATTCATTAATATAAATATTTGACAGAGCAAATTCGACTCAGAGGGTTCAGCACATTGCCCGTCTGTCACATACATATGGCTTTTAAACATAGTAAGGTTACATTTTGAAAGTATATTGTAATATATTTATCTCTGTCCCGAAACCAAAAATTATTTTAATAACTCTGAAGATCTATCACTTAAATGGCTTTAATATTTAAAAATACGAAGTGTTTGAGATGGTTACATAAAGCTAGCAAGAAACGCCGGGTGCTGAGGAAGCTGGCACAGCCTTGCCCTTGGCCCTGGCAAACGGGAGAAGGAACACCCCGAGGGTTTTAGTCGGTGCGACTCCGACACACCGGGGGTGACCCTCATCGTCCCCTGACAGCCCATAACAGGTTTCCCCCGGGTTAAAAAAAAGTTAGCAAAAAAAGAATAAATCGAATTTTGTTAGTCAAACTTTCTCTATCATACTTAATCATTTGACAGTAATTTTATTCTAGCTTACCGTCATTTTATTGTTTCCATGGGGTTAGATTGTTTGGCTATTCTCGATTCCAAAGAACCGAATGAAAAATACTTACTGCTAAATGAATACTATGTTATTAAATATTTTCCAGAACAAACACACCCCGTCATACTATGGAGTTCACAGGGTTCCCGTTTCCTAAAGACACTCCATCCTATCCTTCGGGCACGTGCTACTACAACTACCTGAAATCGTTTGTTAAACACTTCGGCCTCGATGAATATATCCAAGTAAGTATTTTGGCGTAAAATAAATTTAAGGGGTTATGATTTTGATACTTCATTTTTGAAAAACAGAGATAATATATAAATGCTATTAGTGCCTATAAAGAATGACTTCATAAGTGGTAACATATAAGCGCGTTATAATAAAAATCATCTTTAAAGATCTATTGTAATATGAATAATTTTTCTAATGAAAAAAAACACCATAATTGTTGTTTTTAATAGTGTTAGGAAAGCCGTTACTTTCATCGACAGCAGACTTAGAACTATGTATATATATTATAACACAGCAGTAAAAGTTATACACATTACAAAATGCTGATTTTAACAGTAAGATATAAATATAGTCAGTGGTTTAATATTACTAGCTATTAGTTACCTTGATAATACATATAGTACGTACCCTAACGTTAATCTTACCAAAAGTAATATTTGTCGGATTAAAAAAAAAACAATGAAATAAAATTAATTTATCTCAAACATATTTACAGAAACATATACGAAGCCACAGCAGTAGCTAGTTTGGAATAAATTAGACAGTTATCTAAACGCTATAAGGAAACTAGACTTAATACTTTTTGTATAATTGTTAATAGACTAATAGTGAACTAAATATTTACAGGAAATAACATTTCAGATTGCACGCTCTATAATAAAAAGTATGTTAACGACTTGTTACCTGTACTAGATACAATAATGTAGATAATATTTTAAATATGGAGGTCATATACGTTCTAAATAATATTTTAATTGTTATAGTCTTGAATATTCGTATTTAGGATATAATCGAACACATATGATAGTATTTATTGCTATTATAAATCGGCCTCTCTATAGATTTTTCACAACCGAACTCCTAAGCGCCTCTTTAATAAAGATAACAACTGTTTTTCAATAATTAAACATCCTATTATGTTGTTCATAAATAAGAGTTTATATAAACATAGATTAATATAAGCTATATTACTTAAGATTGGCGGTAAAACTTTAAGCCGGAGTGGTTGGATCTGTTCTGCACTCACGTTGAATAATTATTGTTTTCTTGTTGTGGCGGTTGGCTGGGTCTTCAATTGTAGTTTGAGCCCGTGTTGTGGCTTTGGGTAGCAATGGAATGCTCGGCCAATCGTGTGCGATGGGAAATCAATGTTTTTTTTGGCGAGATGCTAGCGAATTGATGCGTTCCGTTTTCCCACCAATCTGCAGTCTTTCTCGCTATTTCTATTGTGTACAAACGTGTAAAAATGGTTTAACAAATGGGAAATGAAGATGGACTAGATTGAATTAAAACTATGACAGAGATATTGAAGCATTGCGGGAAGATTTAACAGAAATTTAATAAGACATGAAAAAAAAGAGCTCAGACATGGCTGTGTGACGTAAATGCCTATGCCTTCCCCATTAAGAGGAAATATATAAAAAAAACCTTTGAACGGTAACGTTATCTTGCGTTTAACAGTGAAAGCAACGAATTATCGATAGCTACTTTTTCGTTTTTAGCATCAGAGTTATCCATTGAGTATAATAAATATATTAAATTATCTGTTGTCGCAATAATGAACAATATTACACCTTAATATGAAACGCGGATCCCTTAAAATAATTATTTACTTCTCGGGCCATGATAAGTGTTGCACTTATGCTGTTGAAAAAAAAGCATTCTCGTAGGCGAGATCATTTTATTTAAAGTTTTAAGACAATCGAAATGATGTATGTATAAAAGAACTTACCCATAGGCAGCGATAATCAGGACACTTCACAAATCACTCATTATATATGTATGGTTATTTGTATGATATACAGTACGGTGTTATTGAGGATTTGTAACACTTAATTTCAAAATTATTTTACTGTCTATGAGAAGAGCTATGCGATGCAGAACTTGAAGACTGATTGCAGAACTTTTTTTCACTAAAACACTAAACCGGTCACGGTGGGTGAACGCAGGAGGCGTTCAGCCAGCAAATTTTATGAGTTGGGCGGCTAAGCAAGGGCACCCCTGTGGGTAAAGGCTTCGACTTGGGTAGCCGTCCAGTAAAACGAACCTTAATGGTGATCTACCAGCGTTTCGGAAACTACTACTTTGAGGAAAAACGCTGAAAGAAATTCAAGGCTGCGTCGTAGTGAAATGAAATTTTAAATGCGAGAATGGTAATAAATAAATGTCATAACGTAGATGGCGCTTCAACTTGAGTATGTTCATACTTTTATTATATTGATAGATATTTGCAATACTCAAAATTAAATCATATATGCATTGATTTTGTGGCTAGCTTAATCAGCTATCACAATATGACACTTTATTTAATTTTGAAACGGAAAAGGCTTATTGCGACCAATTCTAAAACTAAATGTCCGAAACGTTGGTTATGGTAGTAATCTTTCTTTCTACCAGTCCGCTGTTATTCCGTCCGTACTATTATTAATTAGGCATCACTAGACATTCTTCATTTTACCTTTAAATATTATGTTTTGTTCGCGGATTCCTCGAGACAGGAAAACGGATCTCCAAGGTTTCGCTGACCCCAGATTGAGAAACGGCTTTATAAATTAATTACTCAAGATAACAACTTTAGAGACTCTAGGTGGGTGTTATTATAGCTATATCGTTGTAAAACCATGTATGGCGTGGTAATAAAAAAATATTTAAATAAATGGTTCGAAATAGACTTTTTGTTTTAAAAAATCTTATTTTAATTATAATTTACAAATAATAGCAATTTGGACGTCTGTTTATGATTAAAGTATTCACATTGACATCCTTGAAGTGCCTTTTGATCTACAAAATTACCTAAAGTTGTGATTTGTAATATAGATGCTGCTTTGATTTTCAGCTTTATTATTTGGTCAGCTAGGTTTGCTATTATTATATATTAAGAAGCCATTTGGTTACTAATAATAGGTAGACTTGGTTTTAGGTGGCTATGCTCATTAAATACGGGGCCCGTAAGGTTACGATCTAATGGCGTGGGATTATAGAGTAGGTACACACACATCAGAGTAGGTACACTATAAAAAAAACAATATATAAACTGTATACACGGAATAGTTAAAAATTATTTTATTCTGATTTTGGATAAAATAGCTCTTTTTATAACTAAAAATGGTTAGTAAATTTTTTTTTATCTATTGCATCATCATAACTAGAAATCATATTGAATCAGCCAATTATAATTTTTACAAGTTACACGTACTTTTAATTAACGAAAATCAAATATCTTAATATCAACAGTAACGTTAACTGATTTCAGATGGACCCGATGTAAAAAAAGGTTATAAGCCCTTTGTCAATTATTTTTATAAATACAACAATACACCGTTTTTCTTCTTACAATCAATTGGTTGGGAAACGGCTCGTTGAGATATTAACGAATCTTCTTCGATTGGTGGCTGGAGCTCCATCATATGTGGTGTTGAAATCTTCTGATCTCGAACATTTTGTGATTTTCCATGCAGTATTGGTTCCACACAATTGTACACGATTGAGTTTCGGTGGCAATTCAAATGAATGAATTATCTTTCTGTCAATAATCTCACAACTTAAAACCACAGATGTAGAATGAAATAAATAATGAAAGAAGAACATTATTGAGTCCCCGCATACAACATTACTCTACTGATTCCTAGATATGTGTTATGGGGCGTGCAATAGCTTTTAACAAATACATACTGTTCTAAATAGTGGTGTTTTATACCATTTTAGAATACTCTAGATTTTTTTTTTGCACCAGGTCCATATTAAGTCAGTATTCGATCTAAGATATTCGCTGATTTTTAACAAAAATTTCATGTAACTTGTCAAAATAGTTGATCGTTCGTTCAATATGTCGTCAAAATATCTAAATATTGTCGAGGTATAAGTCTTGTACACGAGATTGCCAGTGTGCTGGATTATGTGATTATTGTCCCGATAGTCGTATCAACTAATGGGCTGATTGCAAAGAGCCTAGAATAGCATTTTAAGAGATTTTCGCTTGGTTGCTACGTCAAAGGCCGGATACAGAAGGCAGTATTACTCGATACGGCACTCATTGTTAGGAGGTTCCTCACTCTGAGCTCCTAATTAGCGATGGTTTGGGACTTATTCCTCGATCCCCTGGGTCTAGATGTTTTTATATTTTAAAATAAAAAATATTGTAAATACAATAAAGAAAGAGATAATAATAATTAAATAAATGTTTTTTAAATAAACTTGTGTATATTTTTATATTTTGTTTAAAATATAGCTCTTAATAAATTCGTTAATGGAGTACATAGGTATGAAATGTTATACGTCGTGTGTTTGCGTTATGTTAGTTGCTGGTCTTTTCCTCGTCAAAATTCCATGAATATTTTTTTGTTGTAATAAACTAGTATTTCAATACGTTTTTAGGACGTCGAGCTTATTAGCTATTCAACAACAGATAGATTGCTTAATGCAAACATAATTACGTGAGTCGAATGCTTGTGCTCAATACAGAGATCATTGTAAATACCGAATTGATTGCTTAATTTATTTACATATATAAGGGCTTAAGGTATGTAAACCACTAGGAATAAGAAAGCAGGAGTAAAATTTTAAAATACTTAGTTAGATAAGTATAATATGATTAGATATTTTTGGATGTAGCAAATCGAGGGCAGTAAACTCTGGATTTTACATATTTTGCAAACTTTGCCTATTCAATTAATTTAAGTAAATAAATTAATTAAATTAAGTATTAATCAGTGAATATGTGTGTACATGATAAATCTTGATAAAAAATACAATGACCTTGGTTTTAACTTTAATATATTAAGGCACGTAATATTAATGTAATCCATGCAATCGTCAGACGGTCAAATTTTTCAATAATTTCTGAATAGTTAGCTTATTTGCATTTAAAAGAACAATGACCTATAACTTATACATTCTAAGTTAGATAAAACTATTGGATAGCCATTCAATACTTTATATAGCAAGAATATATGTCGATAAAGATTTTAAAGCTGAAATGTAGATAGATAAAATATATACCTAAAGAGAATTAAATAGATATCTTTAATCCCAGTTAAGCCCAGTTGCTCCAACTACAACGGATTCATCATTTATGTACCTATTGCTGTATGTATATATTTAATTAGACATAGTTGCCTTACTATAATTAGACACACACACGCACACACACACGCACGCGCGCGCACACACACACACACACACACATATATATATATATATATATATATATATATATACACATGCGCACTAGTGTGTGCCCATAAAATAAACTCATGTTAATAATAGCTGAATCTGAAAATGATCTGAGAGCCTGTGTAAATGGTTTTGTTCGTTTGTTTATGTAGGAAATAAACAAAATCTCCAATAACATACTGCAGAGCAACATATTGAAAAAAATGTAGTCTCCTTGTTATGCCATATCAGCTGTTACTAGTGCTAATAGTATTATTGTCGTGTGACGAGTTTAATTATGCCGAGTCGATTATAATTGTAAATTATTATTTTTATACGTTATGACATCGCCTTTATTGGCGGTGCAAGCGATTATCCATTCACAAGTTCTTTTACGGAAACCTGCTTACAGACAATGACTTTAGTCGATGATTTATATTTAGCTGTATCATAATAAAAATTAAATAGTTGTGTCTGGGTGGCGTTGTGCTCTTCAGTATATTTTTAAAATCCTAATGACATTGATTATTCGGAGATCACCAAACTTAGAATGATTTTGAGTATCAAAATGTTTTTTGCTCGTACATCTCGATAAACGGCCAATTTTATTACTTTTATAGCTGTAATCATAGAATGTAAACTTAAATTTATAACCACAGTCGTTTTTTTGTTTATTTTAAATGATATAAAATATTATTTATTTGAGATCTTTATAATAATTGATAAAGTCATATGCAGGGTTTATCGATATTTGAATAGTTACTACGATAATATAAAATCTATTATAAAAATCCTGCTCGACCCATGAAGGGAAGGCTTCACTCGGTGTCTATAATAGATTCTACTTAGGTTATAATTTTCAGTTAAAGACGAAAAAAAAACGAATATTATAAAAATAATAATTAATTCACTACATGGGGAAAACTTTCATGTCAACACTGGAAACATGCGTAGCTCGTAAACAAAGAAAAAAGGAAAGCAAAGAATGAAATTAGTGCGCTATGACGACAAAGGGGTCATGTCCCCGTTGATACCAAACACTGTTTATCAAATAAATTATTTAATTAGTCTAAAAAGATTTTTCTAAGTAATCAAAGTAGCAGTAGTAGTTGTAGTGTTTTGTTATGTTGTTATTTTGTTGTTTGTATAGTGTTGTTTTTTTTGGTGGTAGGGCGATTTCCTGAACTGGGTCATGACCACAGTACACAAGTGAAAAGACCGTCACAATGACTCTTGTTGGCCTGTCGCGTTTCGGGATCAGCTTGTGTATATCCACTAACTCATAGACCTAAAGACTTTCTGTCATGGTATATGTGAGCCGAAATGACGACGTTTTTGGACTACACTGTACTTACCATCAGGCACTCTGTAGTCACTATGTCGAGCCAGTGTAAACAAAAAGTCCGAGCATAGATCGAATGCAAAAAAAAACAATTTTATATGAAAATATATTTTTAATCTTCATAATTAATCACATTTTCTGATATGTTTTAGTGCCTTTGTCGTACCACCAATAAGCACATTTCATGTCGGACAGAGTCTTCAATATTTAATCCATATGACCAAAAGGACTAAGCATTGTAACATTCAATCAGCGATAACGTTAGTAGAAATGTGAATGGGCTTAAAATAAGCTTTCAAAATATCACGTAGATTCGTTATGTCAATTTTATGCATTTTGTATTTTCGACTTGCGTTATCACTGATCGAATGTTACTTTGTCTTAGCCTCCAGGATGGGCTGGATAAAACTCTAAATACTTATAAGTTTTATCGTACTTACTCGATATTCAAGATCCCGTTTACAAGTTCTTAGCGCTCTTTTTTAATAATGCACCGAAAAAACCATCATTTTCAAAATTACTTCTGCTTCGATTTTAAATCTTATAATAATAACTTATGAAAGTTTTTAAATTCAAGAAATATGACTATTCGTATTAATACAGAGTGTTCCCAGAGTAACATGCTTCCTTTGTTGAGATATGCTTTTGGAAATACCGTCTTTAAAATACGACATGGGTTAAATTGCTTCAATGACTTTAACTGGAAAGTTGTTGGTTTTTTTAATGAGTCTAAGGTCAATAATAATTTCTCAGAACTCTGAAGATATTTTTTCTGTGCTATACATTTGATTATACAAAAATATCATGTTGATAGGAATATACACTAGCGACTACGTAATTGTTTATTTATTATTATGAGATAAAATATAATACTACTAGTACATATTCTACTACTTTATCTGAAAAACATAGGTATTATTATATATAACTTTTTTTTTTTAAATTGTAGGTTCGGAGCTTAGTTACTTCAGTAAAATGGGCGGGAGACCATTGGTTCGTGACTTACGTTAAAACTGACACTAAAAAGAGCCATACAGAAGCGTGTGACTTTATAGTTATTGCGAGTGGGCAATACAGCGCTCCGAAGTTCCCCGAGATTGAAGGAATGGAAAATTTCGAAGGTATGTAATTTATTTAAACATCATTTAGATAATTAAACGATGGAGGATAATTAAGCCTATGATGAGAAACGATGACTCGTCATTAGACTTATTGAAAAAATAGTTAACCTATTTATTGCCTTGATTATTATTGTTACCAAATCAAGTCAGTTTGTGAGATATTTAGATGTGATTTTAGAATTGTACATCGCTTGAGAAACATAAGCAATACAATTTGTTATTAAAAAGCTTTTACTTGAGTAACACATTTAAAACTTTTGCGCTTTGTATTAATTATAAATATTTTAACGGGTCTTATTCATGAGTAAGCCTATATTTAAGGATGGCTCGATCTTTCTACCTGGGTACACAGGCCATGTCTTGGAGTAGACTGGACCGCCGCGAGGTGTTCATCAGGGAGCCAGAAGTTACTTCCTCTACCAGCTTTTGTCCTTGATTATTTGAATAGTTACGGCATGCATCACTCTGGGTATCATAATTATTACAAAGCAACATAAAACGAGGTTCTAGTTTTTTAAGCACTGGGTTCTATGTCGATGAATCTATCAACCCGGTTTAAATATATTTAGATCTTAAGGTTTTATATAAATAAACGTAAATCCGGTTATTTTGTTATCCGATTTTTTTTAACATTTATTTCAGGAAATATTATACATAGCCATGATTACAAAGAACCGGAGCCATACACCAACCGTCGAGTGCTCATTGTGGGCGCTGGGGCATCAGGCTTAGATTTGGCCACTCACTTGTGTAATGTCACCGCTAAGCTGGTGCACAGCCATCATTTAGTGTACAACCAGCCCAAGTTTTCTGATACATATGTAAAGAAGCCTGACATCATGGCTTTCATTCCTGCTGGAGCAATATTCCAGGATGGCACGTTTGAGGAACTAGATGATGTTATATTTTGTACAGGTATCTCTTTAATTTTTTTTATAATGAACGCTAAAAATAAAACATGTAACACAGTTTATAACATTTTATACTTCTCTGTTTTTAAAAATTTCACGTTTTATTTAGTTCTCATAGTTTTACGGCTATGCTCGGGTAGCAACAGTCAACAATAAAACACAGAATGAAGGTGTTATTATATATTACCGAAATTATTTGCTAGCAACATTTGAGGAAGCGCTATTACTTGAAGCTAATTGTCTTATTATGAAAGTAAATAAAAATACAATAATTATAGCTATTTATCGTCCTCCAGGATATAAGGATACAAACATCTTTATACAATCCCTGAATAATTTATTAAATAAATATACATCGGTGAATAACATTATATTAGTGGGTGACATTAATATTGATATTGGAGAAAATAGTGCGGATTCAAGTATGGCTCCTTATTTAGATATATTGGCATACCATGGTATTTTACCTGCCCACACATTTCCAACACACGGTAGAACTTGCCTTGATCATTTTTTACTAAAAACCAAAGCCACTGCCCGTTGTCTTGTACTGGAAACATCTTTAACAGATCACAATAGTACTGTTCTATACATTACAACAGCTTATAAACGTCAAAGTGGTAATTTGATCACGCGCACTGATATGTTAGGTTTGGATAAAGATTTGAGTTACATTGATTTCTCTCCTATTTATGAAATGACTGATCCAAATGTGGCAGTACTTTTTATTGTTAATTTATTACGCAAGGTAATAGCGGATAATTCAAGATGCGCACTAACTTCTAGACGAAAAACTATTCTAAAACCATGGATAACTAAAGGTGTTTTGAAGTGTTTGCGAAACAGAGATAATCTTTACAAAAAATACAAAAAAGACCCGAGTAACGAAATATTATCAATAACATATAAGAGATATAGAAATTATTGCACGGCTCTGGTGAAAAGACTGAAGATTGATTATGAAAGAAAATTAATTGAGAAAGCTAGCGGAAGTAATAGGAAGCTTTGGAAAATACTAAAAGACATAACATATACTAGTAAAAAGAAAGAGAGTCCAAATGAGTTAATTCAATCAAATCCATTGCAAGCTGTCAATGATGTTAATGACTTTTTTGCTAACATAGGGAGATCATTGGCTGAAAAGATAATTCCTAACCCAAGGCAAATTCTGGCATACAATTCATGTTTACATTCATTTGCTTTAATGCCTACAGATTGTAAAGAAGTTAATACTCTCATAAGTAATCTCAGGAGTGATTGTGCTGTCGGTCTAGACATGATACCAGCTAATATTCTTAAAAGATATAATGATATTCTTACACCGCCGATAACGTTTATTTGTAATTTGATAATGACAACAGGAATTTTTCCAAGTATTTTTAAAAAATCTAGAATTTATCCTGTTCATAAAGGTGGACCTAGGGATCACGTTAATAACTTCAGACCGATATCGATCCTGCCCTCTTTGTCGAAAATAATAGAGCGTATTATGAATAATAGGTTAATAAAATATTTGGAAACACATAATCTTTTAGCCAGTACACAATATGGGTTTAGGGCAGGAAAATCGACTTCAGATGCTGTGCATGAAGTGACTAATTTTATAGCTACAGAATTGGATGGAAAGAAAAAGGTTATTACTATATTTCTTGACCTTGCCAAAGCTTTCGATACAGTGTCAGTCCCACTTTTAATTAATAAACTAGAACATCTTGGCATTAGAGGAAATGAGCTAAAATTGTTTGCTGATTATTTATCAAATCGGTTTCAGTGTGTAAAAATTGAAAATTACATTAGTGATGATCTACCGATTCAATTCGGAGTTCCTCAGGGTAGCATTCTTGGGCCTACGCTATTTCTTGTATATATAAATGAATTATGCCAGTTGGTGATACCCAACTGTAAAGTAGTTACTTTCGCAGATGATACAGCACTATTGTTTACCGGTGATACATGGCAAGAGGTTTTTATGTACGCTCAAAACGGTTTTAATACTGTTGCGAGTTGGTTAAATGATAACTCACTGACACTTAATGTAGATAAAACCAAATATGTAACATTTTCCATTACAGATACTGATTCCACTCTTCATACTTTCAATTTATTCTCACATTCTTGTACAAACTTCAATGATCCAACTTGTATATGTCCTAGACTTCAAATGACAACTACAATAAAATATCTTGGTGTTATTATTGATAACAAATTAAATTTCCAGTGTTATATCAATCAGTTAAGTGCAAGAGTTCGCAAATTAATTGTTATCTTCAAAAACTTACGTCATATAGCTGATTCTAAACTTATTAAATGTATTTACTTCGCTCTTTGCCAATCAATTCTTACTTATTGCATTACTTCCTGGGGTGGTATACCTAAATCACGTTTAATCCAACTAGAAAGAGCTCAACGAGCAATACTCAAAGTAAGTTTCTCCTTACCTTATCTATACCCTACTTTCCAACTCTATAAGGACATTAAGGTCTTGACTGTTCGCCAACTTTATATCCTGAACGTAGTGTTAAGGCAACACTCTATGTTGGCATATGACCCGAATATTGCGAAAAATACTCGTAGGAGAGGTAGGGTGTGTGAGCAAGAATTCGGTAGAACGACGTTTTTACAGCGCTTTTTTGGCTATCAGGGTCCTAATCTGTATAATAAAATAAATGAGATACTATTTCTATACCCACTGACACAATACACATGTAAACAAAACCTTACACAATTCTTACTTACACTTGACTACAACACAACAGAAACACTATGCTCAAGCAAGTACACGCACGCACACACAAACACTATAAAATTAAATTAGATTATTTGTATATTAGTGATAAGGAAAGAGCGGGTGTGAGGACCTGGTGATCTGTACCACAGGTATAAAACCTACAGCAGACACCAGTTCCTCACAAACATTTTTATTGTAAATATTTCATAGTAGTGTTATAGTGTAATTCAGTTATTGTTTGTGAGGAAAATAAATAAATATATATTATATATATATTATTATATATATTATTATTATTATTGCTTTGGAAGATTCCGACAAAAAACTAAAAAAACACTTATACCCACAGAGGCACTTCGAATGGTTTTTACTTATTACTAGCAATTTATATTTTGACCACTTTACATCAAGATATGGTGGGCATCTCGCAATAATCATTTAAGTCTGTAATGAATAAACTTTTAAAATCTATAATTTGTATTTCAATTAGTATTTCGAAGATTTCACTTAAAACAAGTGTTTATATACGTGATATTTTACTAATTCATTATAAAAAGTTATTTAAACTAAATGAGATATTTAGACTTCCAATTTTTTTTTATTTATTTACGTTCAATTTAATATTAATTTATTTAACATTTCATTATCAGGTTACAACTACAACCATCCATTCTTAGCGGAAAATTCAGGAGTGACCGTCTCAGGAAAATTCGTTTTACCTTTATACCAACAGCTGGTAAACATTAAACATCCAAGTATGGTGTTCATAGGTGTCTCTAAGAAAATTATTAACAGAATTCTCGATGCGCAGGTAACTTCTTCCTATAGATATACATTTGTTTATTAATGGTTTATTTATATTTAAAGTGATGGGAGATAACAAACAAAACCGCAACATAGACATAAACATTGGGAAAGAGATAAGATCGGTGCTTTTGTATCGAAAAGTCTTCATATTTGTATATTATAAAGCATAGTCCTACATAATTTTCAAATACGTCCTTTCTGACCTAAGTAACACCAAAATATATTATGGTTAAAAATATTGGGAAAACGAATGTATCCCAAAGCATATTATTTAAAACTAACAAAGAAAACGGGGAATTTTCTTTGTATTTTCAATTCTGATTAGGGTCTAAAAACCCCGCTATTGATTAATCTGAATGTTTAATTTCTTTTAATATAGATATTTACTCTTTCATAGTTGATATTTGCTACATATTTGCCCTCCATTTGTTTACAGGGCGAATATGCGGCTGCATTGGCTTCGGGTAAATTTAAATTGCCGTCCCAAGAGGAAATGTTAAAGAGTTGGCTGGACCATGTACATGATATCCAATCGAAAAATATGAAAATCACTGATGTGAATGTTATTGGCGATATGGTGAGAATACACTACAATCAACATTGATTAAAAAAATATGTATTCAAAGTAAATCGTCCTATACCTCCTGCAGGGAGAGTAGAAATATATTAATGAATTCGCACTTACGTCGCTCCCGAAATGCGACAAAAAGATACCATGAAAAAATTTTTATGTGATTTTTCAGGATCAGTACTTCGGAAATTTAACTCAAGAAGCAGGAGTAGTGCGAGCACCACCGGTCCTCACAAGGATGAGGGACTTCAATGCCATCAATCGTCTCGAAGATTTGCTTAACTATCGTGATTATGATTATACAATCCTTGATGACTACAATTTTAAGAGAACGTACAACCCTCGCAAAGGTTTTCCCTGTCCCGTCGAAGTATAAACTTTTGTAAGAGTGTTATTTAAAAAAAACACTCAGTTTTGTTTGTATATAGATAGGTTAATTGGTTTGACTACACGTTAAAAGTATGAAAGAAAAGGTTAATGTAGTATAAATTTGTTGTTCGTTTCTATTTGTGTATATTAATGAATCAATTACAGATTAAAAATAAATAAAAATAAACGAATTCACATAACAATTAAATCAGATACTGAACAGTTAACCAGTACTTACTTCCTTTAACTTTTACTTGAATTTGGTAGTTCCACTGAGAAAAAAAGAATGGGGTAATATAGAATTGCAGGGAAGTATTCTCTCTATGTAGTATATGGCATTGTGTGTGTATCTGTGTATGTACGAACGAATTGGCAGTGGCATGGCTCACTTATTATAAAGTGACTTTTTTCTACACTCAAGTCCTTTTCCAGATCCTTAAAGTGACCAAGAAGAGCAACAGCGTAACCACTGCTAAAGAAATAGTTCCAGATCTAACAAAGTTACATAATATTTTAATAAAGTGATAAATAACATGAAGTTTTGGACACACTCGATTCCATATTATCACGATTTATCAATATTAAAATTGGCCATACTGTCATTTTATAAATTATAAAAATAAACTTACTTGAATACAAGTGCGCTGTCACAACAAAGATTTACTATGACTTCTATTTCAGCTAGAACTAAAAATTTCGCAAACTTATTTTTGTCTTGTCATTGGACTATGGAATTATCTTCCAGCAAGCGGGTTACCTTTGTCACATGACATCGGATTCTTTAAAGAAAGCTTGAAGAGAAGCGTGTAGGTCACGGCAAATATCGGCATATGGATGCATCTCGTAGTCATACTCGATTTTTGATTTGTACAGTACTTTTTATTAGGAACAATGCTGCCTGCACAGAGTCAAATTAAAAAAAATATATGCCAGTGACATGTATATATTTTTCTACTACCAATAATATTATCAAATATTAGGTCCTTACATATGAAATTGGCGTTTTGTATGGGAGGAACAAAAAGTCGAATATTTTTTAATATAATATATTTAATTAATCAAAGTATGAACCATTATTTTCTATGCACTTTTGCCATCTCATAGGTAGTTCATTGATCCCTTTACTAAAAAAACCAGTCGGACGGGAATCAATAAAATCTTTGAAGGCGATTTGGACTGCCCCATCGGAGTTGAATTTTTTCCCTTGCAAGAAGTTATCCAAATTTCGAAAAAAATGGTAATCTGTTGGAGCAAGGTCCGGGGAGTACGGAGGATATCTTAGACTTTCCAATTGAAGCTCTTCTAATTTAGTAGCCGTCTGTTGCGCAGTGTGTGGTCTAGCGTTGTCGTGAAGCAGCAGTGGCGTGGAGCGATTGACCAGCCTAGGTTGTTTAGCCGCTAGCTTTTCCATCATGGTTTGCAATTGCTGACAATAGACATCAGCCGTAATAGTCTGGCCAGATTTGAGAAAACTGTAATGAACAATACCGGCACTAGTCCACTAAACGCTTACAAGTAACTTTTTTGGGGTTAATTTTCGCTTGGAGCAGGATTTGGCTGGCTGGTCAGGATCCAACCATTGCGCTGAGCGCTTCCGATTATCGTAAAGAACCCATTTTTCATCACAGGTAATGATTCGGTTTAAAATACCTTCATTATTGTGCCGGTTTAGTAATGTAACGCAGCAGTCGACGCGCGTTTGCCGGTTTGCTTCAGTCAATTCGTGAGGTACCCACCTTTCAAGCTTTTTAATCTTCCCAATTTGCTTCAAGTGAATTAAAACAGTTTTATCACTAACATCGCAGCCTGCAGCTAACTCGGACGTGGTTTGCGATGGATCCGCTTCCACAATAGCCTTCAACTCTTCATTATCAACTTGAGTCTCAGGCCGTCCACGGGGCTTGCTTTGCAGGTCGAAATTTCCAGAACGAAAACGTTGGAACCAAAAACGAACTGTGTTTTCTTTTGCAACACGACCGCCATACACATCATTCACCCTTCGAGTTGTTTCCGCAGCACTAGCCACGGCGGAACTCGTACTCGTAAATAATGCGATATTTTAAGTTTTCCATTTTGTAAAATGAGTGACGCAAACAGAAAAAAAACAGAAGAAAAAAACAAATGAATGACGATCATCGAAGCACAAATACATGAGTCTATAGCTGTACAAATTTGAATTTGAAATTCCTTACCAAAGAGGAGAAATTTGTGATTAAAGTGGCCAGTACGAAAAACGCCAATTTCATATGTAAGGACCTAATATTATAGTAACATGCTGGATTGAATACAAAAACTTTGTGAGCGGACCCTACTTCCTGGCATGAGGTAAAATGTCCTAATTAGGTACATTCGATTGCTCATATGAACATAGATAAATCCTCCTATTTAAAATATTAATAAAATTCTTAACTCCTAAGGATAGTAATTTGGTAGTATTTTTAAATCAGTGTATACAGGTTTAATGAGTAATAACTGTTGTAAAGGAATGTACATGTAGAGTTAATTAAAAATAATTATTATAATTAATTTTTATTTTGATGTTACCATTTCTAGCTAAACGTTAAGTTATATAAATATAAAAACAAATCTAATAACTAATTACAAGTAAAATGATTTTATTCTGATGTCAATTTTTTTAGGATTGCCATGTTCTAAGGCTGAAATTTATAGACACTATTTCGACTTTCCTCAGCAAAGTTTTTAAAATATAAATTCGTTTTGACAAAAAATAGAATATTTAATATGAAATTAAGAATAGCTATAGTATTCGCAGAGCCAAGTCCATGTTGACAAAAATCGGTAACTTACCAAATCGTTTGACATTCATTGAGTAATACAAATTGTAATGTTTAAGTAATTTCTAAGCAAACTGAAAGTTGCGTCTATAAATCTTAGCCTTAGTGTATATTAGCTTTGTTGATGTTTAGTGTAAAATATTCGATCTATGCAATAAACAATTTCTAAAACTTTTTATATCCTTTTATATTGTATTTTTAATCGATTTTAAAAGTAGGTAACGTTTATTCTAACCTAATAATAAACACAGTTGAATAATAAAAATCTTAGAAATCTTTGAAAGATGTAGTACTATATGTATGTTTTCTAAATGACTTTCATATTCTGTAAGTACTATTATAATATTTTATGTGAAATATATTATGGCGATAAACTATTACTGATTGAGTTTTGGGGTTTCTCTAAAGTTCTTATAAAGGTATTATCATCGACAATCGTGTACTCGTAGTCCCTGAAGGTGTAGAAATTATCTAATTTGGCCTCTGTGTCCAAAGCGCGTATTTTAAACATGACCGGTGGCACTCTATCTATACCGGATTCATGGGATAGAGCGGCATAATAATCATCCTGAAAAATAACATAAAATACAATATGTTTTTAAACAATAACACACACTGTTCGTAAATAGAAAATGCTGATTATAAATAAAAACTGTTTAATAATGAATAGTTATTACGAACAAAAACAATATAAAACGTAATATCACATCGAATCATTCTTGTAACAAGCAAAAAGTGTTTCCAGCTACCAATCAATGTTGCCAACGGTAAAAAAATATATGTTCAGAAACTGAACATACACTGTATAAGTATACTAAAAATTATACTTTTTTAAAGGTGAATATTTTTAATATTATATCAAGAATTTTGATCAAAATCCTATATGCAATAAAAATACTGAAAAAACGGGATATTATTTAGTAAACTTATTATTTGTATTGCTCAAAAACACACATCCACCATTACGAGTCGCATCACCTGGACCAATGGCATATAGATTGATATTTATAAACTCAAACAATATGCCGAAGCTCAGGAAATAAGTTTGTCTTTGAAAAAAAAAAAACTAAATATATCATAGGAACTTGAGTATCTAGAGAG
Organism: Automeris io; assembly: GCA_036320925.1. Classification (NCBI taxonomy): domain Eukaryota; kingdom Metazoa; phylum Arthropoda; class Insecta; order Lepidoptera; family Saturniidae; genus Automeris; species Automeris io. The sequence goes on from JAUDJH010000018.1 coordinate 6,295,259, forward strand.
CCCAAGTATAAAAACTGAGTCTACTTAATAATATACTTTGATATTAATGTTTTTTTTTTGTAATGTTTGAGTAAATTTTAAGCAGAGCCCAAGTACTATTTATTAATGTCAGTCATAAAGGCAAGCTGGCATGGATGAGCGCATTATAACACGCTCATTAGAATGACAGCTTTATACACCATAAAAACAATTACAATATACCTCTTTTTCTGCTAAAGTATGTATATGTGACATTGGTAATCCTTTCGACTTGATTAAGTCGGCTCTTTTTTGCCACTCCTGTATCATTTCTCTTTGCGAGGGAAGAGTAAAATTTCCTTTTATTAAAGCTGTTGCATATCGTGCCTGTAAACAAAAAAATAATGGACTGCTTCATATCTCAGAGTAATGTTAAAATATAGCAGTGCTTGAATAAGTTACCTCGTTTGTTGAAGTTTAAAATAAGACCGTTATTTAGTTTTAACGAGTAATTATTCTGTAATATTAAGTCTAATCTATGAGTTATTTTACTATAAATTCATAGCAATTTGAACTGAAACCAGGTTCAAAAGGTTCAGACTCAATGCAGACAGTTTATAGCACTTCGTAAAATAAAAAAAGGTAACCTGTATTAAAGGTTGCGATGTACTTGTGTGTGTGATGTACTTTGTGTGTCTATAAACTTCCATATAAGCATTTCATACATCAATATAACACTGATTGGCTTGCTAAAATATACCGAAGTTTAATCGGTAAGGTGAAATTTCTAACAACACTGTAAAACACAGCCCAACTTATCGGTCTCGACGGCACATGTCATCATCGTCTGCCGTGTTGTTCCAAATATCCCCTTAAGTGTGATGGTAAAAAAATGTATGTTTCCAGGAATCGAAGGCTTACTTATGAGTATTTTAGGACCAATTCCATATTTACCTGAGCATCTAAAGCAACGACTAGACAAGCGCGTACAACCAAACCCATTATGATCATACTAGGTTGGTTAATGTTTACCATGTAATGGTACAATGGAACTACACTGTGAGGATCGATAGTGAGGCCACTTGTCTCGTCTAAGAAAGGATAATCGTATTGGAAGCCTGAAATAAAATGAGAACATATATAAGCTATGAATTAAAAGGGTAATCTATACTAATATTATAAAGCTGAAGAGTTTGTTTGTTTGTTTGAAGGCGCTAATCTGTGGAACTACTGTTTCGAATTGAAAAATTCTTTTTGTGTTGAATAGAATATTTATCGAGAAAGGCTATAGGCTATATAACATCACAATGCAACTATTAGGAGCGAAGAAATAATGGAAAATGTGAAAAAAACGGGGAAAATTATTCATCCTTGAGTGCTTCCATTGCGTGCGCTGCGAAAACGGTTCAAGATACCAAAAATATATGTATAACAGAGTTATTCCTCTTAAAATGATCTAAAAAAATGTCCCTGACAGTATATGTCTATCTTTTAAGATTAACTTACTAGAACCGTTTTTATGGTAATCAAATGTGGTCGAAATAAATGCATTATTTGTTAAGAGTTGTATCAACGTAATAATATTAATCTTTATCCAAATAAATGTGTTGTTGATTAAGAGTATTTAATTGTGAACAAAATTGTCTTTGACATCACTTAATTTCAATGAACATCTTAGAAGATATTACAATAACTTATATAGCAAAACAACGTTTGCCGGATCAGCTAGTGTTATTATAAAAATAAAAGTGGTTCTCTTTCAATGACTTGTGAGTCGAAGCTGCTCGCGTCCGTAGGCTTTCCCTAGTTTCCCTACACGTGACTCCTGTGTGGTGCTAAACGAGCAGCAGCGAGGTGGTAGGGCGCCGGTGCCCATCTGGATCGCGACCACAGTACACGGGTGTAAAGGCCGTCATAGTGACCAGTTTCGGCTTGTCGCGTTTCGGGATCAGCTTATGTATATCCAGTAGCTTATATACCTAGAGACCTTCAGTCGTGGTATATGTGGGCCGACATGACGATGTAGACTATCAATGGATTTTCATCCTTTGATAGTCGCTTTCGTTTTTGGACTACACTGTACTTACCATCAGGTACTCTGTAGTTACTATGTCGAGCCAGTGTAAAAAAAAAAAAAACTTGAAGCTCAATGATGAGAAGTTACCACTTGCCAACGTATATGAAAATGTGTAAGATATAACAGTAAGAGCCAATGCACACGAAGCGTTGCGACAGCGGTAATTCGGCGCATAACTTAAATAATAATTTTGCGTGAGTACAGAACAGACACTCTTGCGGAGTTAATATTAGTTCTTTATTCGCTGTGGCTAGTATTTCGTTTCGTAATCTCGTCAACGTAGGATGACAGCTCTAACTAAAGATAACATTTAGCATAACGCGGTTGACGGTAGACCGCAGATGACGGAGACATGTGTTAGATGTGCTAAATTTAACTTTTAGAGAAACGATTTACTCTAGTTGCTTTACTTTGAAAGTCGGATTGCTTGCTACTAATAGTAATAAAAGAGTTATCGGTGTAAAGGGGCTGAATATGTCAAGGGGTGTAGCCTTTCACCCATTTTGGTTTAACGACATTTTTTGGTGATATATATAGTAATATACATTTTCGGAATCAGCGTTTTTTACCTATTCCAAAAATATATATTTTACTATATAACTAAAAAATGTCGCTTAAACCAAATAGCTTTTCACCCCTCGATATAATCTCATTTATGCCTAACAAAAAATTAACAGTATAACAAGCCGTTTTCATTATCAAAATAAGACCGTCGTAGGCAGCAATCAGATTCTCCTAATAGGGAATCAAAAGAAATGCTAAGTTAAAATGAATTTACTATTATCGTTTAAACACTTATTGCGTATAATTTCGCAACAATAAACAAGTAGATAAGAATAATGGCAATGTTATGTATAAACCTGTGGCCACTGATGAGTCGTGGCTGTTGGTCATGACTTGTTATCTTCAGTTATGTAAACCTTGAACTACCAATTTGTCATTATCAGTTACTTTATTTCTTAGCTTAATTAACAAAGCAGTTTTATCAAAATACTCAACATCATTATGTACGTGCGAATTAAAATATTGCTAATTGTATTACAGTGAATTTGAAAGGGTTTTTTTTTTCTATACAGATTTAGAGAAACAGAGAGAGAACTGAATCTATAGTTTATATAAAGCGCGATTACAAAATACAATCGGTTGCCTCAATAACAAAAACCTCTTGCTATTGCTTCATTGAATTGCATCCATTATGGTTGCTCAGACATTGTCCGAAACAGGAATTTGATTTTTGTGGGTGACACCCTATTAATTTTAAAGACGATTGAATCCACCTAGTAATAGCATTGACATACAAATTAATGACTAAAAAAAAAACACAAATACTCCTATTTTTCTGAATTAATTTTAACTGGATGTGATTCGCCTTATGATGTGACATATTTTTTTCTATTCAAGTCAATCGAATTAATTTTCTGCGCAATAATGTTATTTGTTTTTCAATCATTTTATCTAATGTAATAACAACAAAGCACGACATTAGGATCGATTCTTAATCAATAGTTTTTAGTAAGTATTCCCATTCTCAAGCATGAACACGCTGTCTCAAAAAGATTTCATAAATTTTAAAAATCTTTTATAAAGTCACTAGCTGACCCGACAAACGTTGTTCTGCCATATAAATTATTTCTAGTGAATATCTTCTGTATTATATTTTACCATCGGCTTCGCATTGTAAAATATTATCTATTTTAATCAAATTTATGGTTCACAATTTTGGTCATAGTGGCTTTCACATAAAAGGTATCTAGATATACGCTGTCGCGGACTTTTACTTAGAACTATTCAAGACAAACAATCCTACGGTACATTATCTTTGTGCAACTCCAATGGTTTAGGCAGTGTACGCTAAGATAATTCTCAGAAGCCAGATTTCTTTTCCGACTTAATTGACACGTATCGTTATATTACGACCATTACATAAAATCATTACAAATGTAGCCTATATATTATTCCGATGTATAATCTATATAACTGTAAAAGTTTCATGCAAAACCGTCCAGTAAATTTATCGTGAAAGAGTAACATACATATTCACAAACTTTCGCATTTATAATATTAGTAGGATTGAATCAAAATTGAGTATGCAATTGACAAAGTGCAAGCGTCCTTTAGCAAATTTCTTTAAACCAATAGATGGTGTTGAAAGTAGAAAGACACACCTGTACAATAAATAACATCGTCAAGTTCTTCAAAAGTTCCGTCAACAAACAAAGCGCCAGTTGCATTAAATTCCTTCACATCTGGCTTCCTGATATAATTCGGTGGGAATGGAGTACGGAAATTAACTCTGGAGTGATGACTGTGGACCAAAGTCTTGCTCAGTTCGGCTACGTCGAGTCCTATATCCATGCCAGATGGACCAGCGCCTATTACCAAAACTCTTCGATCTTTGTAGATATAGGGTTCTCTGTAATCGTGGCTGTGTATTATAGTACCTGAAAATCAAGAACATATTTTTCTTTTAGGTTCCGCCGACAATATCTTATGCATTAGCAAAGGTGGATTATCTCTTATACTATTCAGATCAAACGTGTATCTACACTTATTTAGTGATGTCACGAAGAATAACATTTCACTTGACTTCTATAGTATAGAAAGGTGATTACTATTAAGAGGTCAGGTATTATCTCTATTATTAATAAACCTATTTTATTCCAAATTGCGATAATGATAGTAAGTACCATTAATCAAATACGTTCTTATTTATATTGATTTTAATAATATTTTCTATAATAAATTATTTAAGATATATTTCCAGTTCTACGTAACTATTCGTGATCAAATACAGCACAGGTTATAAGTTGAACAATGTACGAAAACTGCAAAAATCCGGTCAATATCGGTGCTATTCTTTTTCCGTAATATTTATAGACACAAACGATTTTTTTTCTTCTAAAAGCTTTTGATTTGTAGTAAGAGTCTTTAAAATGCGTCTGATTAGTCATTCTACATATTTTTTATAGTAAATATTTTAAAATAACTGAATTGGACTTGGTTTATACTTTTATAGCAAAAATAAAATTAAATAAGATATATTTTTTAATTAAGTTGTACGCCCCTGAATACAAGCATTTTGAGCACGTTGTTAGTATTTTTAGAGTTCAGTATTCTGATTGACTTAAAACCAACAACCCAAACGAAGCGCACTCCACCCTACCCCGTCAGAAAAATCACCGATTCACCGCAGCATTCTATCATCCGAACATCTTATCACTGTCAGCAGACCCACAACACCAGTCCAGACATCAAAATCAATAAGTTCAGAAAACCACAACAAAAACAAATCAGCAAATCTCCGCTGCACGAAACAGAGATATATGCACCAGCTAGGGTGTCAATCCGTATAGAAGAGATAATCCTAACAGTACCAATAGATAGAGACGATAGCCTAAAGTCAAAATTCTATCAAAGAATAATAAAATCGTCATACATTTATAGCATTCAATTTATATTGAATTTGATGAAAATTATTCAGTAGGTAAAAATACCTTTGAAAAGTTCTTCTCCTGGGATATTGGGCATGTTAGGTTTACTAAAATGGCCGTTGCCTACAATTATATATTCAAATTCATCCTCATATTTTTGTCCGGTCTGTGCGTGTTCGTGCCGCACTCTCCACACGTCATTCTTTCGAGTTACTGATACAACGTTATGAAGAAACTGAAAAAAAGTCAAAAAGATTATAAAACAGTGATTCTGGCAATTAAAGTAAATTTTCGTAATATAGAGAGAAAATTGTATAAATGTTACTAAATAAACTACAAAATTAGTTGAACCTTCAATTAATTGGTATGTGACTTACTGGAATTTGATATTCACCGGCACAATTATTAGAGTCGCTATAATTTTGTGTATGTTTGTTTATTTATGTCATCTAAGCAACACAGTGGATCTTGATGCGATTTTCACTATCACGTAGTAATTAATGTAGTCCGGGTGATTTGTCTACTATATTTAAATATAAAATTTTGTATCAAGTTTAAAAATAGCTAAAATAACACAAGTTCTTGTTACGAAGTCCGAAAAAATGTTTTTAATTCATGAACTCTGGCTTTTTCATAAAAACATGTGAGAGATATGTTTTTATATAGGTACCAGTGACGTGCATAGGATATTTGGGTAGGCAGAATTCACGTAATTAATTTGAATAGTATAATATGATTGTAAATATCATATTGTATTAATAGGAAATATTGATGAATATAGTATAGTTATGAATATAAATGATTCCTTTTTTTTTGTTTAACTATAAGTAATTTATGTCGGACTTATTTATCGTAAGGGCATGCAATGCATTCATGCATCTATGGAATGAACGCTACTGATAGGTACCTATTATAATAAACATTTATATACATATAACAAATTACCTGTATATGTTTTTCTAATTGGTAATACTTCGCATAAGCTTGTAAATATTCGTAATACATTTTCCACGTTGGAAAGGACGGTAGTTCTTTTGGTAATGGGAATCCTTTAAGTTCCATTGTAGGCTTTGGTAAATTGGTTCTGTAATGATTTTATCATAAAATAAATTATTTGCCGAATGACGATTATTATCTCATAAGTTATTTTAAACTTTTTTGTTTAAGAATAGATAGATATAATAATACTTTTGTTTATGTCAATTAAATAGGTATCATTGTATGTAAATGTCTTCCAACTTGCATAATATTTGAAGTTTTTTTTTCTTGGATCACGATATCTATCCTTTATGATTACAACGAATGATAATTACGGCAATTCTTAGTTACCATCATCATGCATAATTTATCAATATAATAATTAAGGCCATTCATTTTTTTATATTTATAATATAGTTATAATTATTACGCATTATTCGGTGTTACATCGTTATAACCAATTTCAAATGTATATTATTTTTGACTAAAGTTTTCAAGTTATTCTGCTTCTAGTGAGTATGCGACATGATATTACAAATAATGCCATACAGTGTTTGGTGTCATAAATGTTTACGATATTTTCACTGCCTATTTTAATTAAATTGTTGCAATACACCACCATCTATTGAATAAATTTGCAAACTAATTTGACATATAAAATAAAGCACACTAAATGTTTGTAATCTATGTCAGTAGATGTCAATCGAGTTTCGATTTTCTAAAATACGCTTTTAATAAGTAGTTACAAGTGTTTCACTCAATTATTAATAATGGATTTAAAATAAATGTGCATCATATTTATAGTAAACTTTTCAATAAATATTACATTTATAAAACAAAAAAAAAAGTTTTAAAAACAGTCTCCACAAACATACCTATCTAAAATTAAAGTGGATTTCAGTCTTAGATATAATTAATGCTATAATTTTATAAATACAGAAAGGTACATTATGAATTATGTTACATTTTAAGCTTTCATATATTGTACACATCATTAATACCTTTACGGGTTTTATTTGAATAGCACTAATAAAATATTTATATGGTTTCTTATAAGAATTATAACAATAAATATAGTAAATAATACAAACCTAAGATGTTTGTACATACTGGTATGCAACGGTAATCCATTTTCATCTACTTTAATTCTTGGGTCATATCTCCATGTGCCGCCAACATATCTTGTAGCTTCTAAAACAGTGAATTCAATTCCTTCTTCCTTCAAGTATTTAGCTGATGTAAGTCCCGCGATTCCAGCTCCAATTATACAGACACGTTTAGTCTAAAACAATAGAAAAATATTGATAAGCTATAATCATCTTTAAAATAACTACGATTTAATAATACCCGAAATCTTGGCGTAGCTGGTTTTATAAAGGCACGGCTAATGTCATATTCTAAAAATTGGTTACACGCAGTAGGCATAAAGAATTTTTATAAAATCTATTATTATTATTTGATATTTAATTGATTTGCATTATGCCAGATAATAATAGAAGCAATATGAAATGAATACATAATGTATCATATGTTAATATAGACGGTTTTTGTTGTACAAATTATCTTACCATTGTATCAAACAAAACCACAAATAAATTAATTAATAAACTTAATAGCAAAGTAAAAGTTATAGTTTCAAGTTAATAAATTAACTTAATAGCAATTTTCCATTTTTAACAACAATAGTTTGTCCTTTTTATAATAGATACACAACGAATTTTAACGTGTAGTTGTTTTTATTAATACAATTGACTACATCGCTCGAGGTGTTTACGAAGACTAGGTACCTATCAAATCTACTCATTCATGGAAACAAAAGATCATAAGTGCCTTGTCATTTGTCACTTTATATCAGAGATGGGCATAATGTAATCTGATTAATGATTAACGATTACAAAATGTAGTCGTAATTTTAATTTTATTGCCCTTTAATCATGATTAATTCCCTTCAAATCATTAAAGAGCCATAAATGGATATGCAATTGAGGATTCTGTAGTGTTTAAAACATAGATGAGAAAAATACATACATAAAATACAGTTATATTAATGATGAAAAACGCCAATGTAATCATAATAGTTTTTCGTTAATCAGATTATATTTTGCCCATTTATGATTCATATGACGTTATCTGAATAAATTTATTCGTTTTTTCTGTTTATTTGTAAGTTATTCCATGATGTTCTGCCTTTCATACAGAATTAACCTATTTTAGAGTGATATATACGGCGCAAGTGTGTAATAATTATTCCTCAAAATATAGTATTCTATACATAATAATAATTGAACAGAATAATCATTAACTTGGCGCTTTATTCATGACCTAGTAATTACGGACCAAAATGTCCACCCTTGGGGCACATTACGTGGCTACATACATTGATACAAGAAATGCCAACTATTATAAAAATAAAGCGTGTTATAATATAGCTATAGTATTGAAACTAGGACGGCTATTCTGGTATGAGAGGAATTGGTAGTGGCGTGCATCTCCGATACGCAGAATTATACTGCTTGTCTTATACCAACTTTTGTAACTTACCCACGTCGAAGGGAACTTTAACCTTTCGAATCGGTAATGCGTTATAATTATGTACCTACCTTCATTATAGATATATGTATTGGATTTTATTTCCCTTTTCTTTTAAAATTCAATTCGTTGTTCATAGACTACCAGTACGTTCCTTAACACTGTTTCATCAATTGTTCAAAACAAAATAATTTGGAGCTGAGTTATTGATGAATAAATATTGCTTATGAAAGGGAAATATAAGAGTTATAAAGATCTTGTGTACGTTCTGTTGTTAATATACCTGGAGACCTTATTTCGGTATAGGTTTGTTGGACAGTATGGGGAAAGTGAATGGATTTTTATCCCTAGATAGTCTGCTGTCGTTCTTTATTATACTATACTTTCCATTAGGAGCATCTTTGTCTCCTTGTCGAACTAGTATAAAAAACATTTCATAATAATTAACACATTTAATTTCTTTAAAATTTTTGGGCTATGGTGATATTTTACATATTTGCTCGACAAAGAGGCAAAACTGCACCAGGTGAAAGCTACAATGTAGTCCAAAAGCGACAACGACCGCTTAGTGACGAATATCCATAGAAAAATTTTAATGGTCTATACATATAAATGCGACATATTGCCAATTTAAATACTTGTTTATTTTTTAATATATTTGAATATAAAGATAGAAAAAATACAATTAATTTTAAGAAAATAAATAAAACAAAAACAAACCTTTACTTGGATAACACTAGTTGAACACACTTGAAAAAACAATCCAAAAACGAGAAGAATATTTTGATTCATTTTGATTTATTTAAATAATTATTATAAATAATTTAAATCTAGCTCCAAATAAAAATAAAACACGTTAGCGCGATCGGGTCAGGTTCACAAACAATGCGATATAAGCAGTTACAAGCACATGTAAATTGACATTAGTCTCTTCTTATGTAATAATTATGGGAGATTAAGAACAATTGAAAACAATATATTTATTTAATGAAACTGTTACAGACGAAAATTGTATAACCTTAGTTAATGTACTTAGGTAACCTTATGGCAAATTAATTCCTTCGTATTGAAGGGAAACCAGGCGAAAAAAAAAGAAAAAAAGGAAAAGGAAAAAAAAAGGAAAAGGAAAAAAGGAAAAGGAAAAGGAGAAAAAAAAAGGAAAAAGAAGCGGAAAAATGAAAAGGAAAGGAAAGGAAAAGGAGGCGGCGGAGAGGAACAGGAAGGCAATAGCCGTCCCTGACAATCCGATCTGCCGCCCACGCAGTTCAGGACAAAGGAGGAGGGCCTTCGCCAGAGGCCTTCCTCCTTAAAACCGGATAATACACCTGGGCGGTGCGCTTGAGGGAGAGTGCCGCCCAACTTATCCAGGCGAGAGCGGTGTGTGACGTGTTTCCGCACACCGCTCCAAGATATTGAGGTGTGTGAGGGGTGGCTCCTTACACCACTCCTCGCAGTGCATAGATGCGGCTTTACAAAAGGCCAGACGTTGCCGAGGGTCGGAGAAGAGGATGACGCTGTTCCTCTGGCCCCGGTCAGACGGGAAGAAGGAACACCCCGGGGGTTTTAGTCGGTGCAAGTCCGACACACCGGGGGGCAGCCCTCACCGCCCCCTGAGGTCCGTTAAAGATTTCCCCCGGGCTATCAAAAAAAAAAAAAATTAATTCCTTTCTTTTGAAGATTTAAAACTGGTTTTAAATATATGTTTAGGTCAGATACTTTTTATTAGTGGTGGTGACGGTAAAGACTTGATTTAGTAAATTTTATTTCTTATATTATTGTTACAATTTTGTATACGGAGTCCCGAAGGAAATGGATGGTTAGAAAATAATCCTTAACAGATTTTTTAAGTTTTTTTTATATTATATTACATGCGGAACAATACCCTTCTTTATTCTAGACCTACATAATATAATAACATAACATACAATACATAATATAATAGATGCACTTTGCATTATTAATTGGTACAAGAATTGAAACTACAAGAGTAGTAGGGATTCACAGGTTCTAGCTCACTGATCACGGTGGCAACCCTAAAAAAAAAAAAAAAAAAAAAAAAAAAAAAAAAAAAAAAAAAAAGGTTTTCAGGGTCGCTGAATCGAATGCAAGTATTTAAAATTGCGTAGCTTTAACCGTTTCAGAGATAGCATAACATTAACTAGCCTATAATAATACAAAAGCAATGGGGTACAATTAACAATGGATCATCCGAGCAAGGGTCGTCTATTGTTCGGCTCGAACGCTATTGTTGTGTTACGGTCGGGGGGTCTCAGGTACTTTTTCTATGTATAATAAAAAGCCGTCTACATTCCTTCATTAGTCATATTCATTTATTTTAAAACAGTAATTAAACAAATTCCATAATAACATATCATTGTACATGGTATCGATGTCAAATTGATTAATAAAGTAATTCATTGTACAGTTGTGCAACTTGTAGTACAAATACATTAAACAGTATTGACCACATACTGAAGTCCAATTGTTTTGCAATATTTTTTTATTGAAACTCCATCGGTGGCTATTTCTCTTTAAGAATGCATAGTGATATCCAGAAGGTGGTCGTCCATAGGAGTCGAAAAATTCACCAAAACCATTTTTGTCTATATGTAGTGCAACCCAATGTGATCCAGGTTTTGTATCGGGGTCCAAATTACTAATTAAATAAGTAGGAGTTTCCATGTATATCGGTAATCTATTTGCAGCATACACATTATACCGCAAACTTGGATGTATTTCGTTCAAATATTTCTGTACTTCTATTGTATTCATATTTATTTAAAAATACAACTTTCCAACCCCAGAGATCGCAAACATGTGTGCGATTGTAATTACAGTAACTTATTATATATCGAAAGGGTGATTATTAAAAATAATACAAAGTAAGTTCATTTTAATTAATTTATTCAAAAATGTACACACAAAGAGATACATACAAATATTACAAAGTTAATATTTTTACAATATATATATTCAACTATTATAATCGACGGATACATTGCGGTTTTTATCTATTTCAATAACATTATCAAATTCGGCGTAAACAATACAGTTAATAGTTTGTACAAGCGTTGACTCAAATCGAACTTCTAATCTTACAGTGCCATGTCTTATAAGATTCCAATGACCTGAAGAGTTGGCTGATAAATCCGGAGTTAAATCAAAAGCTAACAAACAGTAACCGTTCGAATATTGTTCTCTCGAAATTCCATTCCCTTCATTTAAAAAATGTATACCCGTACCCGAAAATAATGTATGATAAGCCGTGGTGAAAATATGGTTTTCAAACGAAGGTTGTAAAGCTTTCGAAGGTATTTGTTGACCATCAATATATAAACAAAATGTGTTAATGTTGTAATTTTCGAAATTAAATGGATTTTTAGTGAGATTACCGTTAAATGCCCCGTTATCAACAAACCCAATAATACATCTTTTTGGGACTTGCCCCAAAAAAATGTTGTCAAGTGTTTTGCCTTGAATCCCAGATGGTATAGTTAAAACTTTCACTTCAGCTCGAGTGACGGGATATTTTGCTGTAGAAAAAGCCAATGCTTTTTGATGTGCAAGTAAAACAGTTGGATTGATTCGTGCTTTACGAACGATAAGTGTTGCATCTGTAATGCATACTTTAAACTTTGAATCACTTGAAGGGGCCATTAAGTTAAATGTTTCTCTAGAGCGAACTAATTTAACTGACATTTCTACACCATTGATCAAGAACTTTTCTTGGTTAAATATATCGCCATGTAAGTGTCCAATCATTTCAATTTCTTGACTTTCAGAAGCTAATTTTTGTCTTTTAACAAATCCTCCATTTTCCTCGCCGGTTTCATTCATTTTGTTGGCTGTATCTTCATACCAAAGGCCACACGTAAGATGAGATTCTTTAGCTGGTTTAGCATAATTCAACAAAGTTTCCATGTAGGCACGATACGCATATGTATTATTTGGAGGTGATATAAGTTTTTGATTTAAATAGACATCAAGTTGACTGAAGATTGAATGCAACCAATTATTAACCGGAGCCACTACCGTTGAGGCAGCTACCTTAGAGGAATCTTGATGCAATATCCTGGCTTTTATATGAATCAAAGTATGAGACAGATCTATATAATCGTCATATCTTCTTATCGTTTTGACGAATGCATTCCAAAATTTGTTAGTTATGACTCAAACATTTCTAACAGTTTCATGTTACAACTTGTTTCATTGTCTGATAACAGAAAAAAGTTCCAAAGTATTTCAAAAATTTCTAAACAATGAGTCAAAATATTTTTAACAATAGTTAATGGAAAGATGACTAACAAAGACACCTTACAAAATGTTATAAACCTATTCATATCTTTTGTTCATATCTTTTGTTCATATCGAAGCCGGAATTCATTATCACAAACCTTTTGTGCATTGGACCCATGAGTCATGGTGTAGGAGCGATATTTTCTATATATATAGGGTTGGAACTGTTTAAGTTACATTGTGAAACTGTCATTTCTATAGTGAACATTTAGTTTGTTATATTTCGTGTATTTCTAAGTGAAGTGAAATACAAGTATAAATTTAATTTACAAAGTATTAGTGACATAGATTCATACAACAATGAATGTAAGTAATTTTGTTATTACTTTATACCACACTTATATACACTAAAAAACCATCGCTACACTACGAACATCCGTCAATTCAGATTTAAATTTATAAAATATTTTTACAGAACTCACTGGAAATTATTGATGAAGAAAATACTTTTAAAAATTACTACTATCCTCTATCGGATGAAGGTAGTCAGGATTTACTTAGTAATTTACAATCAAAACTAAAGAAAAAGAGGGAGCAAAATATTATTACCAAGAATTTAGATGAATTCTTTGAAGGTCCTATAATAAAACGAAAAAAACTTTCATCCACTGTATCTCGAATCGATGAAGAAGGTAATACCGTCTGTTTATCAACAAACGTTGATGATGGTTCCAGCTCAAGTAAACTTATTAAAATAGAAATATATGACATGAAAAAGATTGCAAAAATACCCTCCACAGAACATTGGAAGCACGCAGATTTTAGAGTTAAATATTACACAAATGATAAACACAAAAATTCTGCAAACGTTAGAAACATTGTTTACGAAATAACTAAAGAAATTTCTAAGACTGAAAATTGTAAAAAATCTCACTTTAGTAATAAGTAATAAACGCATTCCATTCAATTAATATTCGTGTATATATTATTTACTTATAGTTTCTGAATATAATAATCATGTGTATTTTATAGCTAGAATATAAAAAAACTATTTTTGTAAATACAAATTTTTATTAGTACTTTCTTTAAATAAGTTCGTGTCATATATTTCCATTTTATTGAAACATAATCTAAAATTATATCTGTACCTTTCTTCAACGCAAATCTAATATGGAATGTATAATTTGTGGGGAATAGTTCCAGAGAGTGGATTGAAAGACTCCACATATGATGAAGAATTGTACAATATTTGTGCAGTAGTTGAGGAAAACATAGCGTGAGTATGCCTTCTTAAATTATCTCAAAATTTACAGAATTGTTTTGTTCTTCTTCTATAAATATGTTTCTTCTTTGTTTTAGACAATCAAAACAATCATATCAAATCGGGATGGGGTCTAAGAAACTTTGTAGTACGAAGGATGATGACAATAATAAGAAAAAGACTAGATATGAAGATAGGCCATCAACTTCATTATCATCGATCGGGATATCAGCAGACCTCGATGCCGACAAGGTGCAATGTAACACGTGTAAAATTTTGATAACTAGAAAATACTTTACCAATCATTTGAAAAGCAAAATTCATAATAATAATGTTTTAACTTCTCACACATCTCTTAAAAATGTATCAATTGCTGAAACAGCCTTTGGAAATAGAATAATTACATATAAAATTAAAAATAAATCTGATTTATCATCTATGTTAGATTTTGAAACGCCGGAATTGTTTTTAAGTTCTATAAAAGATGATGTGCTATTTTTGATTGAAGAATCTATGCAGAAACATACTGCTTTTAAAGTAAATTTTATACTACACGCAGATTTTATACAACAAACTAAAGATATTCTAAATTCATTTGATTTTCAAACATGTAATTATATAATTTTTCGAGGTGATGACTTAAATATTTTCTTTTCTTCATTATGTGATGCTATAACAAATAAAATAAGTGCTTTTGAACAAAAAGACAGTGGGTGGAGTCTTAAACAAATTAATTGCTTAGACATGAATATTAATAAATTTAATCCGCTACGTGGTACGTCATATATTGATTTACCTAAAGATATTAGTAATAAAAAAGCTGTGATAAACGTAAAAAACTCTGACAATTTATGTTTTCAATGGGCATTACTTTCGGCATTATATCCAGTGAGTAAGAACGCAAATCGAGTATCGTCCTATAGCATGCATGTAAATAAACTAAAATTTAATGGTGTATCTTTTCCCGTTAAATTAAATGATATATCAAAAGTTGAAAAATTAAATAATATTAGTATCAGTGTATTCGGTTTAGAATTTAATAAAGAAATGAAAAGGCATAGTGTAGTGGGTCCACTATATTTAACAAAATGTCGTAGAAATAGTCACATTAATTTATTACTCATAAATAGAGAAAGGACTTACCACTATTGTTATATTAAAAACTTATCAAGATTGGTCAGTAAACAAATTTCAAATCAAAATCATGCGGTTTATATATGCGATGGATGTTTATTGCATTTCCCCACAAAGGAAAGGTTGAATAACCATCAACAATATGATTGTTCACATATTACTGTAGAACTACCAAATATAGATAAAAGATATAAAAATTGGTTTGGACAACTAGTGTCAAATACTCAATTAAAATTTGAAAATTTTCATAAAAAGTTAAAGATACCCTTCGTTATATATGCAGATTTTGAAGCCTTTTTAAATCCAATAAAAACGTGTTCTAACGATCCAAATAAACCGTATACTAAAAATGTTCACAAACATGAAGTTTATAGTTTTGGATATTATATTAAATGTTCATATGATAATAGTTTGTCAAAATATGTAACGTATAGCGGTCCAGATTGTGTACAGATATTTATGAATCGTTTATATGATGATTTAAAAATAATAAGTAAGAAAAATAGTTTTCAAAAATGCCCCAAACCATTGACTGCAGAAAATGAAAAGGAAATTGCGAATTCTAAACTCTGTTGTATATGTGAAATAGAATTTTCTGATGATAAAAAGATTTCATATTTTGATTGGTATACAGGTAATTTTAGAGGTGTTGCACACGATGTTTGTATAAGCAAATTTAGGATACCACGTCATGTTCCAGTATTCCTACATAATCTCAGCCACTATGATGCACATTTCATTGTTCATGCATTAAACTTTGTAGAGGGTGATGTGGATGTCATTCCCCAAAACAAAGAAAGATACATATCTTTTTCTAAAACATTAATAATAAATAGCCAAATTTTGAATTTAAGATTTCTTGATTCCCTAAAATTTTTACCATGTAGTCTTGAGCAATTAGCTAAAAATCTCAACGATGAACAATTTATTACTTTAAAAAATAGTTTTCCAAGAAATGAAGATTTCAGGTATGTTAGGAGAAAAGGTATTTATCCTTATGAATTTATGACATCATACGACTGTTTAAAATTAACATCTATTCCCACTAAAAATCAATTTTACAGTTCATTAACTGATTCAAATGTATCTAATGATGATTATAATCATGCACAGAATGTTTGGCAACATTTTGGTTGTCAAAATATGCTGGATTACTCTAACTTATATCTGAAAACAGATGTTATATTGTTAACTGATGTATTCGAAAACTTTAGAAATGTTTGTATAACAACTTATGGATTAGATCCTGCTCATTATTATACAGCACCGGGCTTGAGCTGGGATGCTATGTTAAAATATACAAAAATAGAGTTAGAATTATTAACAGACTTTGATAAAATTGCTTTCATCAAGGCAGGTATTAGAGGGGGAGTATCACAATGCAGCAATCGTTATGCTAAAGCTAATAATAAATTTTTAGATAATTATGATGAAAATAAACCTACATCATATCTTGCTTATTTCGATGCAAATAACCTTTACGGTTGGGCTATGTCTCAATATTTACCTGAAGGAGGATTTGAATGGGTCAGTCCAAATACAAGTTTTGATATACCCGACACGTCTGAATTCGGTTTTATTTTAGAAGTAGATTTAGAGTACCCAGTTGAACTTCACGATTTACACTCTGATTTTCCACTTTGCCCTGAGAAAATATGTATAAGTAGTGATTCTAAAGAAACCAAATTAATACCAAATCTTTATAATAAGATCAGATATAAAATTCATTATAGAAATCTTAAACAGTGTCTGAATATGGGAATGAAAATAACAAAAGTTCATAGAATACTAAAATTTAGACAGAGCTCATGGCTGCAAAAATACATTGATTTAAATACAAAACGTAGAATAGAGGCAGTCTCGGATTTTGAAAAGGATTTTTATAAATTAATGAATAATTCCGTGTTTGGGAAAACTATGGAAAACATTGAAAAAAGGGTTAATGTGAAATTGTTAACGCATTGGGAAAATAACGGTAAAACTCTAGGTGTACAAGATTTGATTGCAAAACCGGAATTTCACAGTTTATCGATTTTTGCAGAAAACTTAGTTGCAGTACAATTGCGAAAAACAAAGTTGGTTCATAATAAACCCATTTATTTAGGATTTTGTATATTGGATATTTCAAAAACTCTTATGTATGACTTTCACTACAACTACATGATGAGGAAGTTTGATAATAAATTAAAATTATTGTATACTGACACAGATAGTTTAATATATCAGATTTTTACAGACAACTTTTACAATGATATTAAAACCGACCTCGTTTATCGATTTGATACATCCGATTATCCATCAGATAATACATATGGTTATCCAAAAATCAATAAAAAGAAACTAGGATTTTTCAAAGATGAAAATAATGGAAAAATTTTAAAAGAGTTTGTAGGTCTAAGATCTAAAATGTATGCATTTGACGTCGAAAATAAATTGACAGCAAAAGCAAAGGGTGTTAATAAATGTGTTACAAAAAAAATGACCATGGAAAATTATAAGACTTGTCTCTTCACTAAAAATATCCAATTTTGCAACATGTACAGATTCAAATCAATTAAACACACAATTTTCACCCAGCAAATAAACAAAAGATGTTTGTCTTATAACGACACAAAGCGTTATATTCTACCCAATAATATGGATACACTGGCGTGGGGTCATTACAAATTAAAATAGATTATAGAAAAATCTGTATGTAAATATTTCTTTGTTAATATATATTTCTATTCAATGTTCTAATTAAGTACCTTAATGTTAACTAAAATATGTATGTATTTCGATTAGTTTATGAATATAATATTTGTAAATATGTTGCTGTACACTGCTGTATTTGTATACTAGTCTTAAGATGTATCTTTTATTCAATTATTATTGTCAATAAATAGTTAATATTTGTAAATACTTTTTCTTATGTTTATTTTTTAATATGCATGTAGTAAGTGAATATATAAACCAACAATTGAACGAAATGTTTTACTTCTCTCTGTAACTCTCAAGCATTTACACACGTGCAACGTGATGTTTCACTTTATTCATCCATTTACTGCAATAGTTGCAGGTCCAAGTGGCTGTGGAAAATCAAATTTTGTTACAAACTTCATTAAATATATTAATGACATATGTAGTAGGGAGTTTACACAAATTACTTGGTGCTTTGATGAAATGCAACCTTTATATAACTTGCCAAATGTAAATTATCATCAAGGTATACCAGATCTTAATATGTTTGATGGGAAGAATGCAAACCTTGTAATAATTGATGATCTTATGAGAGAGTCTGATGGTCGCATTGTTGATATTTTTACCAAAGGAAGCCACCATAGAAACTTAAGTGTATTTTACATCACACAAAATTTATTTCACCAAGGTAAAGGACAAAGAGACATTTCTTTAAATTCAAATTATATTGTTTATTTTAAAAATCCCCGAGATAAAACTCAAATACGATACTTAGCACGCCAAGTATCACCAGAAAATCCAAAATTTCTTGAAGATGCCTATCGTAATGCAACTATGGAAGCACATGGGTATTTAATGATAGATCTTAAACAAAACACTGATGAAATGTGTCGAATTAAAACAAAAATATTTCCTCCAGATGTACATTGCGTTGTTTATGTCCCCACCAAAGGCTTTAAATATAGCAAGAATCAACAAATTCCTGTCATTTACACATAATGCCGCGAAGTCTAAACACGCATAAAGACTTACTGAGAGCACTACATAAGCTTAAACCTAAATATAAGAAAGCTCTTTTACAATCGTGTGACGAAAAGGAAATTAACTGTATTTGTGAATGTATACATAACGTCCTCCAAGGTAAAGTGGAACTACCAGAAAAAGAGAAAAAAAAACTTAAACGATATAAATCTATACTGCGGAAATTGTTACATAAAAGTTCTAATAAAATAAGAAAAAATATTATTATTCAAAAAGGTGGTGCATTTCTACCAATAATATTGGGTTCAATTTTGAGTGGCTTAGTTAATTATTTTATGTAATAAAAATGGAGCAAGCTAAGAAAATGTTGCTCATTGAACCAAGTTTGATGGACAAACTAAAATACAACCAAGTTCCTGATAGACCCACTTCTAGATTAGATGCTGAGATGAAAAATATTTTGAATAGTAATATGGATGATAGGAAAAAATGTATTCTATATCTACAAATTTTACAAAGATATTTACACTTTACTGGAGAAGACCGTCAACCTCATGAAATACCAATAATAACTAAAAGTATTGATACTACCACTCCAGAAGTAAAAGTAAATACATCTAATAAAAGTAATTATACCGACGACAAGAGTTTAGTTACAGCTCTGCCACCAAACACTGAAGATAAAAATCAGGAGAGTACTATATCTTATGAAAAACTTCCTTACACGAAAGATCAAATTCTTAGTTTAATACCAAAAACCTATGTAAAGAAAGGTGGGTCTTTATTGGAATTGCTAACTCTAAGTACAAATAAAATTCATTGGAATGATGATGGTACAGTCATTATAGATAACGAAAAAATTCTTGGAAGTAACATAGTAGATTTGTTAAATGATGCAATTAGACCGTTAAAAAAAAGTGATCCAATAGGTTGGGAAAAGTTTGCAACAGCATTGAAGGATATTAAAGTACCGTTGACTTACGTTGGGAATCCAGCTAGAAGTGAATACATACACCGGCTTCAATTAAAGGATATTGACCAAGTATCTACAGATGAAGAGTTTAATGATAAAAAAAACAATCTAGAAAAGATAAAAAAACCTATAAGAAAAAAAAATAGTTGGGAAAAATGGACCCCATACTAGAGATAACTAAGATTTATTATGATCCATCACATCCTGCTGGTTACAGTAGTATTGAAAAATTGTCGAAAGCTATGAAAGGTAAAATGATTAAGGAAGACGTTAAAAAGTGGCTACGGTTACAAGAAACATACACGTTGCATAAACCAGTACATAGGAAATTTCCTCGAAACAAATATATTTTGTCCAACCTAAATGAACTTTGGCAGGTAGACTTAAGTGATATGAGATCTTATTCTACACATAATGACGGATTTAATTATATACTTTGTGTTATTGATGTGTTTACTAAATATGCTTATGCTAGACCTATGAAAAATAAAAATTCTGAAACAGTTAAATCATGTTTTGATAGTATTTTTAGTGAAGCTAATACCACACCAACACATATACAATCTGATAAAGGAAGTGAATTCCTTTCAAAAGATGTAAAGGGTTATTTAAAGAGTAAAAATATAAATTATTATACAACAAATAACCCTGATATTAAAGCCAGCATTGTAGAAAGATTCCAAAGGACACTAAAAATGAGAATGTGGCGTTATTTCACTCACAAAAATACCCATAGGTATATAGATATCCTACAGAACTTAATATACGCATATAACCATAGCTATCATTCTAGTATTAAGATGTGTCCTTGCGATGTAAATTTTGATAATATAATGACTGTTTGGAATAATTTGTATGACAGAGAAAAAGTTAGTCAACCTACAAATATTTCACTTCCAAAATTTCATATTGGTGACTATGTAAGAATCACCAAACACAAACATATCTTTCAAAAGGGATATGAATCCAATTGGAGTGATGAAATTTTTATTATATCTTCTATAATAGATAGATCACCGTGGGTAGTATACACATTAAAAGATTTACAAAATGAACCAATAACAGGAACTTTTTATGAGAAAGAGTTACAAAAAATATCTTATGATCCTACTTCAAGTTATAAAATAGATAAAATTATCGGTTCCCGCTATTCCGGTAACAGAAAGCAAGTGTTGGTCAAGTGGAAAGGTTATCCGGATAAATTTAATAGTTGGATATTGGCTTCTAGTTTAAAGAAAATATGATGAAGGAAAGTTTTTATTTAACATTGTTGAGTAATAGCTCCATGGAATACTTCCCAGAAAATACGACAACCCAGTTTTCAACCAAATTACCGAAACCTATTATACTTGAAGGTAGATGGTCTGTTGGTGTCGTTGAATTTCAATATCCATGCACGATGTTTACAGTTCAGGAACATGAAAATATTGTTTATATAACAAAATGGGCTGTAATGCCCCATGAGGATAAACCTTCACTAATATACTACAAACATTATATACCAGCCACCAACTATGATGATATTAATCAAATTTTAACAGCATTAAACAGCATTGATGATAAAGTTATATTTCGATATGATGAAATTTCAAAGTTTGTATCTGTAACTGTAATGGATGAATCAATAAGATCAGTTACGTTAGCACCTAGCTTAAGTCTTCAACTAGGATTTGAACCAACTAGAAACTTAGCACACAGGGGTGGTTTTGGAAAATGTTCAGCGAATTTACATCTAGGGCTACCATCCCAGTTATTTGTTTATAGTGATATTATTGAACCGCAAATTGTTGGGGATGTGATGACACAATTATTAAGAATAATACCACTAGACCCTTCAAAATACATATATGGAGCTAATAAAATGCATGTTTTCTCACCACCTCACTACATACCTGTTATGCGCAGGGAGTTTGATACGATTGAAATAAATATAAGATCAGGCACAGGACAAAAAATACCATTCCAGTTTGGGACATTGTGCATTAAACTCCACTTTATGAAACTATAATGTATTCCAAAGAATATAATGAAATTTGTCCTTATGAGCACTATTATTCACATCAAGCTGGTCACGGTATTGGTGTGATTTATCGAGGAGCACCGTATCAGCGTGGACATGGAATTGGTAGTTTTTTAGGAGGCTTATTTAGATCTGTTTTACCATTGCTCTCTAGTGGTGCTAAAGTAGTGGGTAAAGAGGCTTTAAATGCCGGTGTGGGTCTATTATCGGATATGGTTAATGCACGCCCCATGGAAGATTCAATAAGAACTAGATTGAAAGAGGCCAGCTCAAATTTACACAAAAAAGCTCAAGATAAAATTAATCGAATTAACATGTCCGGTTCAGGATATATAAAAAAGAGGAACCGTTTGAATTCTCTCATTTCAGCACCGAATGTCAAGGTGAAAGGTATCAAAAAATCAAAGTCAAGTCATACTAAAATCAAAGACATATTTTCATAAAATGTCATTTCTACATAACAAATCATGTGAGTGCATTAAATCAGAGTTAGATTTATTTGCATTACCCTCAACACAAACTAGTATAGAAAATGGAATATGGATACATTATAAACCTATATCATCTCTAGCTGATGATGGGCCCCTCGAATTTCAAGTACCAGGAACTGGTGAAGATTATATAGATCTGTCTCATACTTTGATTCATATAAAAGCCAGGATATTGCATCAAGATTCCTCTAAGGTAGCTGCCTCAACGGTAGTGGCTCCGGTTAATAATTGGTTGCATTCAATCTTCAGTCAACTTGATGTCTATTTAAATCAAAAACTTATATCACCTCCAAATAATACATATGCGTATCGTGCCTACATGGAAACTTTGTTGAATTATGCTAAACCAGCTAAAGAATCTCATCTTACGTGTGGCCTTTGGTATGAAGATACAGCCAACAAAATGAATGAAACCGGCGAGGAAAATGGAGGATTTGTTAAAAGACAAAAATTAGCTTCTGAAAGTCAAGAAATTGAAATGATTGGACACTTACATGGCGATATATTTAACCAAGAAAAGTTCTTGATCAATGGTGTAGAAATGTCAGTTAAATTAGTTCGCTCTAGAGAAACATTTAACTTAATGGCCCCTTCAAGTGATTCAAAGTTTAAAGTATGCATTACAGATGCAACACTTATCGTTCGTAAAGCACGAATCAATCCAACTGTTTTACTTGCACATCAAAAAGCATTGGCTTTTTCTACAGCAAAATATCCCGTCACTCGAGCTGAAGTGAAAGTTTTAACTATACCATCTGGGATTCAAGGCAAAACACTTGACAACATTTTTTTGGGGCAAGTCCCAAAAAGATGTATTATTGGGTTTGTTGATAACGGGGCATTTAACGGTAATCTCACTAAAAATCCATTTAATTTCGAAAATTACAACATTAACACATTTTGTTTATATATTGATGGTCAACAAATACCTTCGAAAGCTTTACAACCTTCGTTTGAAAACCATATTTTCACCACGGCTTATCATACATTATTTTCGGGTACGGGTATACATTTTTTAAATGAAGGGAATGGAATTTCGAGAGAACAATATTCGAACGGTTACTGTTTGTTAGCTTTTGATTTAACTCCGGATTTATCAGCCAACTCTTCAGGTCATTGGAATCTTATAAGACATGGCACTGTAAGATTAGAAGTTCGATTTGAGTCAACGCTTGTACAAACTATTAACTGTATTGTTTACGCCGAATTTGATAATGTTATTGAAATAGATAAAAACCGCAATGTATCCGTCGATTATAATAGTTGAATATATATATTGTAAAAATATTAACTTTGTAATATTTGTATGTATCTCTTTGTGTGTACATTTTTGAATAAATTAATTAAAATGAACTTACTTTGTATTATTTTTAATAATCACCCTTTCGATATATAATAAGTTACTGTAATTACAATCGCACACATGTTTGCGATCTCTGGGGTTGGAAAGTTGTATTTTTAAATAAATATGAATACAATAGAAGTACAGAAATATTTGAACGAAATACATCCAAGTTTGCGGTATAATGTGTATGCTGCAAATAGATTACCGATATACATGGAAACTCCTACTTATTTAATTAGTAATTTGGACCCCGATACAAAACCTGGATCACATTGGGTTGCACTACATATAGACAAAAATGGTTTTGGTGAATTTTTCGACTCCTATGGACGACCACCTTCTGGATATCACTATGCATTCTTAAAGAGAAATAGCCACCGATGGAGTTTCAATAAAAAAATATTGCAAAACAATTGGACTTCAGTATGTGGTCAATACTGTTTAATGTATTTGTACTACAAGTTGCACAACTGTACAATGAATTACTTTATTAATCAATTTGACATCGATACCATGTACAATGATATGTTATTATGGAATTTGTTTAATTACTGTTTTAAAATAAATGAATATGACTAATGAAGGAATGTAGACGGCTTTTTATTATACATAGAAAAAGTACCTGAGACCCCCCGACCGTAACACAACAATAGCGTTCGAGCCGAACAATAGACGACCCTTGCTCGGATGATCCATTGTTAATTGTACCCCATTGCTTTTGTATTATTATAGGCTAGTTAATGTTATGCTATCTCTGAAACGGTTAAAGCTACGCAATTTTAAATACTTGCATTCGATTCAGCGACCCTGAAAACCTTTTTTTTTTTTTTTTTTTTTTTTTTTTTTTTTTTTTTTTTTTTAGGGTTGCCACCGTGATCAGTGAGCTAGAACCTGTGAATCCCTACTACTTACAAGATGCTAGTCAAGGACTTGACTTCGTAAACCAGGCATATTAGCAAGAGATGAAATAAAGCTTACACATAGTCCTGAGTTCACTCATAGAAAAATTTCCTGTGGGGCTATCTCAAATATAAGTTGAACCAGTAAAAAACTGTCTTCCATGATGTTTTGAAAGAAAATATCCCTCACGAAATGACAGCCATGGCTGAGCCATCATAAGATATTTTAGTGTTCTATTAAAAGAGTGCAAAGAACCTAAGTGCTTATATTTGAGCAGTATTATTTTAAAGAAATAAATCCCCAAAGTGTGTGTTTAGTTGTTCATTCTTTGCCCAGATCTGATTATGCAGCTTTGTATACTTTGGGAGTCTTTAAACATCAAGAACACCGCTTTTCTTAGCCAAATCATTGCTTTCCATCAGGTGTGATTGAGTTAGTAATGATAAACGTGTTTTAGATAGACGCCTTGCAGTTTTTTAATTGATCTAATAAATACAACTATATACTTTATTTTGATTCATCTTTATTATTCCTCATTATTGAATTAAGCTTAATAAAAGGAACGATATAAATAGAAACCTTTTTGTTTGCCGTTCGTTTATTTATATGCAATCGTATCTACTATATTTAAATAATATATCTTTAAAATGTACAATATCATATAATAATTAAATAGAATATTCCACAAGAAAACAAATAGTGATAATTGCTCGCGCATTATAATTAAACGAGATAATGTAACAATTATATTGTATGATTATACAATTTTTGAAGATACAAATATTTATAATTGATCATATAAATAAGGTTACTTTTATTTAGCCAATTAGTACAGTAATCTATGTAGTATTATGTAGTGTTATTATGTAATTGTTAGGTTCATTAATATTACATATCCAGCTTTAATTCATGTCATTCTCTGTTTATTGTTTTTATCTATAAATAAGCAAATTGTATACATCATAATAACATATCATCACGCTATAAGCCTTTTAAGGTGAGCAGAGATACATTTCTTGTTGTATTCACTTTGCGTTTATATGTCGTGCACGTAGATGGGCAAAATGTAATTAGATTAATGAAAAATAAACATTTTTCATCTTTAAAATGATTACATTTTTATTACATAATTTACATACCTCACATTAATTGGCATGTATAGTCTGCCCTGACTGTTATTTCAGCTTGCTAATACCGAGATCTATGTCGACAAATTTGGTTCTCTGTCAGATAACCTCATTTCGGACTTTATACTTCAAAGAGAAGCCCAACATAAACCGCGGATAGGCAGATGTAGCGTGGGGCGCCCACCGGCAAGGTGGAGCGACGATCGGTGAAAGGTGACCGGATAGGATTGGATGAGAAAAGCCGAAGACCGGGCTCAATTGCACTATACTTAGGAGAGGCTCATGCTCAGCAATGGATTAGGATGGGCTGGTGATGATAATGATGACGACATTAATTGGCTATCTACGATTATCTAGGAATGCAAGCGCGTAACATATATTTATACCAGTAGTACAAAATGACAACACGGTACATCATGGAAAGTGATATTTATTTCAAAAACGATAGTACCAATTACCATTCATATGACATGATATAGTATAGTATAATGTGATAAGATATAATATAATATAACGTAATATGATATAGTGTGATATAATATAATATAGTATAGTATGATTTAGTATAATTAAACAGGCCACTCTGACGTATGTTGTGGATGCCTTAATAGAAACTGTACATTTTTTTATTGTAACTTTATGTATGTATTGTATGAATTAGTCATTGTACCGGGCCACTGACCCTGTAAAAGTAAATAAATAAATAGTGATTCTCAAGAGACGGGAATCCATTGGTAATCATTGTTGTTGTGTCAGCCGACATGTGTTACGACAGAAATTATCAAGGTATAAGAACATCCGGACACACACAAGCTGACCTCAAAATCTGACCAGCCAAAACGACCCACTATGACGGCCCTTGCACTTGAGTATTGTGGTCATGACTCAATTGGGCTTTAATAATATTTCACCTTTATCAATAATGATGGTAAATTAACCAATAAAAACAAAGTTCTCGATGTAATTTGAATAAGACTTTCGCATTTCCAAATTATACATATGTCAGTCGCAGATATGTTAGCTTGATTCTCACCCTCGGTCATCGAGATATCACCCTCTTAACCGTTTCCAAATGGTGCAAACTAATTTCGCGAGGGCTTTGTCGACCTCAACAACAGCATTATAATTTAAATTGACCGTACAAAAATTTAAACCCGATTGTAGGATATTTATATTTTAAGAAGAAATAAAAAACCTATAAATAATAATTTTAAGCTTTGATTAATATTTCTGTGAGTTTAGTAATATATAAATATAATATACTTTGTTTTCATCTAAAAGTTGTAGTAAAACAAAAATTGGAGAACTGCATAGCATAAATCTTAGAAAAAACATTACTTGTGTAAGGCAATATTTGATATTTTGACTAGACGGAATTAATGATTATTATGAGTATTTGCAAGCTGTGTGTGGAGATAAGATAGTTGAAATTGGAGCTAATGCTTAAACGTTTATCAGTATGTAAATAAATTGTATTGAACTATTCACCATAAATACAAAGTTAGGTAGTTGGAAACTACGCAAATAATTTTAAAACATTTTGTTTTCATATAATGCATGAATATTACAAAATTTTGCATAATCCACATTAACAGAATACAATATTTATTATACCTAAAAAGGGTACAAGTGGCTTACGGTGAATATTTGAAAACGAAGTCTGTACGGTCAATCGTGTAATTTACGTTTGTAAAGTCGATGTCTTTTGAATAACCAATCTAAATCATAAAACTTAGAGTCACGGTATTCCGTATATACCATATATATCGGTAGATAGGAGTCCTGTTTTCAATCTGGCCTGATAATAGACTTTTAAAGTTAGCCACAATTTAAAACATACGTCTTATTTACAAAAAGATGATAACAACATTGACTTTACGATCGCAGATATACTTTACCGGACTATTAGAGTGTACCGTTTTCCCTATTCGTTGTTCACCGATCGCCACTGACAAGTACCTTCTACATATATCAATATAAGACATCTATTGTGTGTGAAATGATAACAAAGTGCAAACATACACTTATCTTTAAGATAATTTTCAGAGCTAAGATTACATTGTGTCATATCGGACTGATATGAAAACCATAAATATTGTTTTGAAGTAGATTTGCATAACTGAGGCGTCTAGTTTCAAAACCCGCTAAAATGATTTTTCGTACAAAATTACTTAATAGTTCTAATAGTAATTTGAAATGTTTTTATCAAAGCAAATATTATATATTCTTTTTTTCTTTTTTGCTTTTCACTCTAGAATAATAATTTAAATACTTTATAAGAATGTGATCGTTAAGTCAAAGATTAATTATAAGTTTTTATAAATTTATGGGATTTGGAAAAAATATGTTATAGCGGGTTTTAGAACTAGACGCCTCAACTATTCATTCATAGATTAAAACAAAAAATTAGACATCGTAATTTCCTGATTTATATTAAATTAGGACGTTTCTACGTCGTATTTGTATCAAGAAAAAACATATGAGAACAAGATGAGCAGGAATGAGCATACGAAAACAGAAAATATATTGTTCAACGTTAATCCTAATGTATTATAATCGATTATCATTCCACTATTTTTTATTTTTTTCAATTAATTCATTTTTTTATTTTGTGTGTCTAACTTAGAATAATCCGAAGTTGCGTTAAAAACTGTTCTGCTCTATGGGTGTGAGAATTATACGTAACTAAAAATTTCATCGACTTTAGGTTTTCGTGGACCTTTACCTTCGCAGTATTCTCTATATAATAATAATATTTACTAACAATTACACACATTGACCTAGTCCCAAATTAAGCTTGCGCTTGTACTATCGGTATTAGACAAAGATATACATACTGCGCTGTCAGGTCCTCAATCTTCTGGTCAAAGAAAAATGAAGAGCTGTGAGATGGCTGTGGAAAGAAATCAGATCTATCATCACATTAAATGCAAAAAAATGTACCTGGATCGGCCACACGATCCAAACAGACTACGCCAACACACTCAAACAGGCTTTAGGTTGGAGGGCTTAGGCTACGAGAATACTTGGCTGTCTCAAACAAACCTAGAGAGGTACGATCCTGGGTTTGTATATTAGTTGTATGTGGTGCCAGCTAAACGTGATGCCCAGAACAGGTGAAGTAAATATGCATTATGGACACCCTCTGCCTCAGGGACCATAGGACATTAATAATAATTTCATTATTCCATAAATGTGAGCAATATCCTTGTATTTACTATCTCAACATATTGTTAGTGCGTGCCCTGGTTTTTTCATGTCTCTAAAAGTTTAGTTGCAGTTATTATATGACAACTACACTTACACTGGATTGAATAACAGCGTGATGACGTATCACGCAGAAAGCCTTTGATCAAAAAGGAATGCGATAGCAACGCGACGCGTCGCCCGAAATGCCTGCTGTATTAAATTGTACATTAATTGATAAATACTTGACTGTTCGTGTGTTAAATTGAATATTCACACACGTTTAGTACAATGAAATTGTTATAAACTTTATGTACTTATTTTTAATTGTATGAATGTTGTGAAAGGTATATTTCTCGTCCAATATACTGTAAAAACAGCAAAGTTTACAAGAGATGATAGGCTGTGGCTATAGATATACTCTTACTTCATATTTATTATGCGTAAATTACTTTATATCTTCTAATTATCTGCCTTGTTTGCTAAAGAAAGCTAATTAAAATCTAATGTATATATAGAACATAAGCATAATCAAAATCTAGGGATTATTTATATTTAACCAATATTAAAAAATAACCTTCTTGATTTTTATAATGACATTTGATATTATTTATTTGTTCCTGTTAAGATAAAAAATTAATTACTTTTCTTGAACAATAAGGACCTATAAATCTATAGTTTAAGATTACCTCATTCTGGCCCAGTTTTAAAATAAATTCTGTATTTATTTAATAAGAAAAAGAAAAACGGCCTAAAACTGTCTAATTTGCAGTCTTTTTTTAAGTAAGTTCACTTTTACGCTAGGAATGGTTTGGCAACATTGAATTTAAAATAGCTTTCTTACTTCATCGTATGGATTATTACTTCAATTATTACTTTTTCTCTTCCCAGAGCGAAGAGTTAAATATGTCTGAAGCAAGGTCGAGACGGTCCAAGCAAGGCAACACGGTCGGTTCGACGGCGTAGACCGATTTCCACGGAATTTTTCCATTAACCCCGACAAATTGCATCCTCGCCTCTATAATGTACTCTTGGGTCGAACGGTTCAATATTTATAATCAGATACAAAGAAAATGGGTGTGTATTATTTTATAAAATATTTATTTTTAAGAAGATATTTACAACAAAATAGTTTATATTTGCATTGTATACTACAAAGCTATATTCTGTGTACCATAAATTATACTTACAAAATGCTTAAATTAAAATATAACTATCTCTGTTTGTATATTTTACAATTTATATCAACGTAAGAAATATTATATTTATTCTCTTCTGATACCAACATATCTAATCAAGTTCATATATCCATAACAATGTCAGGAACAAACATAGATTACAAAATATTAATAATTATTTAAATATATATTTTATTGTAACTTCTATGTAACTAATAATAAAATTAAAGATAAATGGGATGAATAATTTTGCAATGTAGGCATACATACATCTAACGGTTTGATAGCGCAGTTTGTAGTGATTTTACCTACGAAACTGAAGGTCTTGGATTCGAGTTTCTTACCGTCAAACTTTTCTATAATAAGTAGATTAGTTTTTCTCAAGTTATGGATGTATTTATGGATTTAATCATGTAATATACTTGTATAGTAACCATAGTATAAAATCAAGCTTAGTTTGATGCTAGGTCATTATGTCGAGGGGTGGAAGGCTATTTGGTTTAAGCGACATTTTGTGGTGATATAGTAATATATATATATATTTATTCGGAATCAGCGTTTTTTACCGATTCCGAATAAATATATTACTATATCACCAAAAAATGTCGCTTAAACCAAAAAGCCTTTCACCCCTCTATGTGTAATTGTCTGTAAAGTAAAAAAATCTTGAATCTTAATATTTAAATACTGTCTAAATTGTCTTTTCAAATATTCAACATTAGTTCCGTAGAACCAAAAAATTAAAATAAGCTAGCATTAAATAAACTACATTCAGTAAACTATAAAGTTGCCACAAAACTTTATATTTTACGCATCCCTGGTGTTGCGGGTATCCTGTGAAATGGTCAAGTTACCTTCATGTCCGCTTCGTTCGTCAACAAAGGAAACCATAACGATGTGGTTTACTGAAAACTTTTACACCCGTATGCATGAATGTACATTTTTAATGACTTTGCATCATATTTGCTTGTAACAAATGTATTACTATATCGGTTTTAAACATATAAGTATTCTTTTTTTTACTTGGGGAAAATCATCATGGGATCGTCTCGGTCGCACTGGGGGGTTGCGCGAAACCGATGTGTGTCAGACTTGTACCGACTAAAAACCCCAAGGTGACTTCTTCTGCGCATTGACGGGACCTGTAATCAATTCGCCACAGCCCCGTCTCGCCGCGCCTGCTGGGCACAAACTCGGAGGAAATATCTTCCCCAACACTGCTCATTGTATTTAGGCAGAGCACGTCACAATGCTCTGCCTACTTCTCGAGGGAAACATATAAGTATTCAAATTATGCACGAGAGCTGTAATAACGTTGTCACACTTGGAGTGCAGTAATGTATGTTTGGTAGTAGGGCGATTACCCGAACTGGTTCATGTATGTTTTTTAAAGCCCGTCATAGTGACCAGTTTCGGCTTGTCGCGTTTCGGGATCAGCTTATGTATATCCAGTAGCTCATATACCTAGAGACCTTCAGTCGCGGTATGTGTGGGCCGACATGGCGATGGAGACTATCAATGGATTTTCATCCTTTGATAGTCGCTTTCGTTTTTGGACTACACTGTACTTACCATCAGGTACTCTGTAGTCACTATGTCGAGCCAGTGTAAAAAAAAAAATGTACTGTACACAAGTGTAAAGACCGTCATGGTGACTCGCTTTGGCCTGTCGCGGTTCGGGATCAGCTTGTGTATATCCAATAACTCGTATACCTAGAGACCTTCAGTCGTGGTATATATGGATCGATATGACGACGGAGACTATCAACGGATATTCATCCTTTGATGGTCGCTTTCGTTTTTGGACTACACCGTACTTACCATCAGGTGTACTGTGGTCACCACTATACAACTGTACACTGTAGTTACTATGTCGAGCCAGTGTAAAAAAATATAATGTCCCATTTTGTTAAGTGTGCACATCAATGCAATTTATAATGTGTTTTTAATTAAAAGCATGATGTTTTCACTACATACTCTTTTAATGTACTCTTTGTGTAATCTTGGATCTTTCCTATCTATTTATCACACTATTTGATAGTATGGCGTGCCATAATAATATTTATTGTATTACCACAATATGACGGCCCTTCTAAATGACAACTGACGTTTATGAGAAGCATTGAGTATCAAATTATCTATCAAATTCGTTGTCATCTCTTAAGCATTTCAAGCTCTATCTGGACATATTTATCGTCGAAGTAGTTAATATAAACAGAATTACAAATTATAAAGAAACTACATATTAAAAATATAATTATAAATTATTTCATACTTTATTTTGTACTCTTCATCCATTAAAAAATACTTTTATAAAAGTAGAAACCAGAACCGTTGTAAGTAGAAAAATTAAATAAAATAATTTTCGTTTCTTTCCAAATTTTAGTCTAAGAAGATAGTCGTTAAGCCGTAAAGACGCAGATATAACTAGTTATGTACTTGTCGAATATTTCCAATACAATACCGTACGAATGCCCATACAAAGGGCCTAAGCTGAAATCTGTTGTGGCCGGGCAAAATGAGTTCCACGCCTGCAAGATTACCTCACACAAAGGCGGGCTGCTGTGGGCTTATTCCTGCAGCACTCCGATGTTCAGAGCTTAACTTTTGAGTCGTCAAGATTATATTGAAGATACTTTTATATAAAAAAAGAATGACCCATCTGAGAGTTTCCGTATATTATTTTCTAAAATATAACACGATGAAGTGTTTGAATAAAAAAAGGTATTATTCTATTTTTGTCTATTTATTCTAATGAAAAAAACTTTAATTGCTATTCTGCATTTGGGAATTCGTTCGGAATTAATGTCGCATTCGATAGAACTTTTGAAGTTGAATATGGACAAGTTGATAACCCGGAATGTACTATCTAGCAGATTCTCTTTTCACAGGTTTCGGTATAACTCCCAGGCTTGCACGCAGGTGCGTTAGCGGCAAACTTTAAACTCGTAGCAATTGTTTTGCACATAATAATTGATCACCGTGACAGGTTGATTATTGCGTTCTTGCTAAAAATGTTTTACGCTTTAGAAACTGTTCACAAAGGAATGTAATTAACAACGGAAATTCTAAAGTATAATAAACCTAAATATATTAAAATAAAATTACAATAGACAAGTTTTGTTTACCTACATGCATTACTCGTATATAATTACAGAATCAATATAAAATCGCTTTGCTACATTTAAGAATAATCACTGTATGACATATGAGAAGGTTCTATATTGGCAATATCATACTGCAGGCAATACGCAATAGATTGATCGTATTTGGTAATTATTTCTGCTTTTGATATGTTCTAGTGGTGTAGAAGAATTAAAATTAAAAAGATAAAAGAAAATACTCTGTGTTTACATTCTTCTGTATGAGAAAATGTATATTACATTGTTAATATTCCAGACATAAACATTGTAAAAAAGAAATGTAGAATTGGAAAAGTGTAAACGTTAAAGTGGCTCCAGATTTCTATACAAATTTTGAAGAAGATGTAAAAAGTAGCAACCTGAATAAACGTATACCAAACTTCAATAAATAAACATATTCTTAAGAATAAAGCACATTAGAGTTGTATAAAAACAGGACACAAAATACATCAAAATAAATATTAGCCAATGCGCATATAGCAACGAGTGTATGTCCTATTATAAGTACGAATAACAAACTAGAATTTAACGTATTGTTCGTGAGGTTTCTGCTAATCCTCTGTAATTCTTAATGGAATCATACAGGTGACCGAGCAAACATTTTTGATATTTTCGTCAGTTACTCTGATTCTCAAACTAACAAAAACATACTATCAAAATTTTATATGTGGTATAAATTCGTTACTGGCACTGTAGTTTATTTTATTTTCTATTTTGTATATAACTGATTTTAATTGACTGAAGTTAGTATTAAAATAAATAAATAAGTTTATATAAAAATGGCTTAAGAAAGTCTTACAAGTTATTTATTGAATTAACCTAGTTGTATAGTGTACATATAAAAAATAACTAGTTAATTTGTAACTATCAGATTTTTTAACACGTAATCTAACAGAGGAGATTTAATCTACTTTCTAAGATTTACATAGGATTTAAATTAAAACACTGGTTGTTTTTCATTAAAATAATAACTATTGTATTTTAATATGTTATGTGAAGGAAATGAAGATGTTAACATTGCTACTTTATTTTGGGTAGGCTCTGTCAGGCTTTGAGTACCGTAGGCATTTAGGCTGAGATTTAGAGATGCTATTTCGACTTTGTTTTGCTATGTTCTCAAAAAATCAATTCATTTTGACAAAAAACTGAATATGTAATAGGAGCTTAAGTATAGCCATAGTAATCCCAGAACCAAGTCCGTGCTGACATCATTGGTGACTTACCAAACCCTTTGACGTTCATTGAGTAATATAAATTGTACCTATAATTCTCTGCCTTAATAGGCAAAGGGTAGATAGTAGCTAATAGTTGGAGTTCTTTAGACATTGCTTTTTAAATAAATCTAACCATAATATGTATTTCCGTAGATTAATTAATATCTGAGAAAGTACTAATTGAAATATATTGAAAAAATAGGCTTTGAATAAAACTTTGAGAACGCGATACTGCCATAATCGCCTAATACTGAGACCCATTATCATTGGGCACATTACACGAGGTCCCAACCGCGTCTAATACGCAAGATCGAATGATTCGATCGCATTATTCGCTAATACTGATGCCGCATCAAAGGTACCCTTCGGAGGGCGAAGAAACGATGAATAGAGCTTACGGAATCTAATAAAGTGGAATGTACTTCAGAGAGCAAATACGTCTTCGTTAAATTTATTTCGCTTTGCTTTTTACCAGGAACCTGTGAAAGTTGTGTATTTATATAGAAGTACTTTTTTATATGTTGGAGAGGTGTGACGATTTCAGTTTCGCCACAGACTATAATTTTATAACATCAATCGTGTTCTGAAAAAACATCAGAGGCGACAAAATCTAGACCTAATGAACCTAATAAATAAATTTATTTAATTTTTTATAATAGGCAGTATGATTTTTCTAAAATGGTTTATAATTTGTATCTAAGAAACCATTTTATCAGTTTAATAATAAATCAAAAATATAGTTAGGATGTCTTGCACCAAAAAATTAAATTTAGTTTATAAATGGCTATTTAACTGCAACGATTT
This sequence comes from Automeris io, assembly GCA_036320925.1. Lineage (NCBI taxonomy): Eukaryota > Metazoa > Arthropoda > Insecta > Lepidoptera > Saturniidae > Automeris > Automeris io. Next base: position 6,330,904 of record JAUDJH010000018.1, read on the forward strand.
AGGTCGACCTTAGGGAGATAAAAGTACAGTGTAACGCTAAATAATGTTTTATAAAAGCTTAAAGTTAAATCAAAGTTTAAGTTTAAACTAAATTAAAAAAATTGTCGGTGGCAACCAAACTCTTTCTACAAAATTAATACTTTATTTATACAAGAATCCAATCCGGTTATATTTCGACTAAAATGAAGTGGTGTTTTATTAATATAATCGGTAAACCAGGGTTGCAAGGAAGATATTCTACTATGGAACTTCGTGTTACGAATAAGAGAAAAATGATAAGTGTTTTAATTTTTACCCAAACATGTATCTAATATGAATTTAATTATTCTATATGTGAGAAAACGGAAGAGTACTATTGACTTATTAATCCACTACTATCGAAATTTAAGTTTAAACGGCTAAACGATAAGTTTACATTGATTATCAATAATTTGTTGCTACAACGATTTAAAGTAAAAATAAGCATAAAGTACCAATGGAGATGTCGTTACAGTGGATCACATTAAGAAATAAGTAAGGAGAGTGCCACCATTTAGCGGTGAAGACAATCCGCTTACCACCGCGCTCTGCCGTGTTTGTACCCGTAACGTAGAGATAAAGTTACGGCGTACAGATAGGATAAACAATCTTTTTTGTCATTAAATATAAATTCCTTATTTTTAACAGCTGATAGTGTTCTCTGTAAGACATTATTTTCTGGAAACATTAACAAGGATTTTGTAGAACTGTATTTATATATATATATATATATATATATATATATATATATATATATATATATATATATATATATATATATATATATATATATCAAACACATCAAAGATACTAATGTAATTTAGATTCTAGTATAGTCTTTACTGGCAAGTGCACTGTGGGACATCCACCGATAAGGTGGACAGACGGCTGCGAACTAATCCCGACCACAGGGCGACGCTGGATGCAGGACGCTTTCGAACGATCACCCTGGAAATCAATGGAGAAGGCTTATGCCGAGCAGTGGACGTCCTAAGGCTAATATGATAATGATAATAATCTTTAGAAATAGGCAGAGCTCACACCGGTAAATCGGCAGTAACGTAATATCGACTAAGTTAAAACATATTTTAGTAAACATGGCAGGAGCGCACCGACAAAAGTGATTAGCGAAATTAAAACGATTATACAATATTATAAAATGTACTAAAACTTACCTGTATGTTCACAGTGAATAAAATTATTAGGAGACCACCGATGACATTTCAGACTAAGCATTATTAGATGTAATCAGTAGTTATTGGCACATCGTTAAAATGTAATGTTACCACCTGTTTTCTTGTTACTTTACCGCTACGGTCTCAACCTTAAATATTTCGAAGATTGTGTTATTTTGGTGTTTTTGCTATCTATACGGCTTGACGATCTAATAATGACTGACCTTATTTTGACAGTCTGATAGCGTCGTTTGTAGTTACCCTACGTCCGATGCTAAGGCTTCTAGGTTCAAAGCTAGCACAGGAAAACTTTTCTATGGTGAGCAGATCAGTTTGTCAGTCATAAATGCGTATTTGCATTTAAATATTTACACCATTCGAATACACATAAAACAAGCGCCAGCTTGGTGTGGGCTGGGTTAATGTGTGTAATTGTCCGTAAGTGGTATGTTATATGAGTATATACTTATGCTGGTATCGGTAATAACTATTCGAGTATATGTAGATAAAATAGTATCACAGAAGTGTAAAATTCCCGAAATACGAAAACCAAAGAACTTCTGGCATTTAAGCAAATATGGCAAATATTAGTAATGGAATCCGTACCTACTATAGAGTGTCATCTCTGTTCAGTGCATAGTCTTGATGTCGGAGAGTATTAAAGCAATCATTAAATATGCATACGCCACTCAGTCCCGGTATATGCGAGGACAACCCTCACCGCTCACATCAAAAGCCGCATCGTTCCTGTAAGTATGAAAATATAAATTCTCTTAAACAACTTTATTTTAAATCTAACTATTCGAACAAAGTGATTCGCCTCTTTTTACCATGTACCGACAAGAGGTGGAGTTTGCTTCTTGCCTCTGTTTTGCAGCATTATATAACACGGAAATCTTCAAGCAACGAAGGAATCCATATTTGTTGGATGAGCGCGCTCCATCATCGGCTTCATAAAAACTTTCCATCAGGTGAGATTGAGGTAAAGCCTAAACTCTTTTTTGGTAACCCGCGGGAAACTCCTGCACAGGACCATCACGGCCGCTGTGAGGGCAGCGACCCCGCTGTGTCAGACTCCTACTGACTAAAAACCCTCGGAGTGTCCCTCTAATTGTTCCACCCGAAGCTAGAAAATCAAATTCATCCAGAAGCCCGGGGAGCGAAAAGCCTTATTGAGGCTATCTCTCTGGGTAAAGAGTCCACTCTTCCAAAGCCTCTCTTTCAATTGGCGTGCCGGACACTGTGCATCACCTACCTGTCATTCGTGCAGCAGACTCCCTCAATATATATATATATATATATATATATATATATATATATATATATATTACTACTATATAGTATATTACTATATATAATATAAATAATAATATTTAGTACATTTAATGAAATAACAAATAAAAAATATTTACATTCATTAATCTTATCTATGGATGACAGCCCTTGTAAATTTGGCGGGCGTTTGATAGCTTTTTTTTTTTTATTATAACCCGTGGGAAATCCCTGACGGACCTCAGAGGGCGATGAGGGTCGTCCCCCGGTGTGTCGGACTTGCACCGACTAAAACCCCCGAGGTGTTCCTTCTCTCCGTCTAGCCGGGACCGGAGGTACAGCAGCGTCCACTTCTCCGTCCCGCGACGACGTCTGGCTTATTCGGTAGGCCTCACCTCTGTGTTTACGAGGGGCTAAGTAAAGGGCCACCCATCGCTCTCCTCATAAGTAGTCTTGGAGCGGTGTGCGGGAACACGTCACACACCGCTCTCGCCTGGATAAGTTAGGCGACGCGCTCCCTCAAGCACGCCGCCCAGGCGTCTTTCCAGTTACGGAGGAAGGCCTGCGGCAAAGGCCCTCCTCCTTCGTCCTATTCTACGTGGGCGACGGATCGGGTTGTCGGGGCCGGCTATTGCCTCCCTGACCCTCTCCGCCGCCTCTTTCGCCTCCATAACACTCTCACAATATGTAACGACCGCCTGCCATGCTCTGTCACTGCCGACCATCGCGCAAGCGAGCGCTGGCAGTGACAGGTCACTACCCACCACCCTGACGAGGTCGGTCCTTTCGGAGGCCCAGGCTGGGCACTCCTCTACTGCGTGCTGTGCGGACTCATTGAGGCATCCGTCATAGTGATGACATCTGGGGTCCGGTTCACTACCGGTTATGCGACACAGGTACCACCCGAAGCTGCCATGCCCCGAGAACACCTGTGTCAACCGGTAGGTTAGTGTGCCGTGACCCCTATTCAGCCATCCAACCAACACCGGAGGGCGTTTGATAGCTTCCCATTACGCTAACCTTCTGGTCCCTCAGACAAGGATGAAAATAGCTATTCTGCTATCTATGGTATTAGGTAGTATATAATTTTTAAGGTAAGTAGTCACGCCAAAAGGCGCAACTCCAGAACATCAAAAAATTAATAATGTAAACGCACTGAATCCCCAACGCCACCTGGCGAACATTCTTCTTATTTACCTTCTTAACGTTCTCGCTTTAAACCAATCGTCGCATCGCATCTTTTTAAAACTTAATAACATCGCATCGCATCCTTTCATTATAATCGCATCGAATAATCCTTTCAAACTCGCAACACACACAAATCCTCACAAACACCATACTCCACATATTCGCATACAAACATACATAGTGAGTGGTTGTAAAGTGCCTGGAATACCGCTGCTCGCTAAGTACTTGATTTGTCTCAAATTATCGCAATTAACTTTGTTATAAATCATCCCGCCTACGAGGGTGCATTTTGTGCAACGGTATAAGTGAAGACTTATCCCGGCCCGCGTAGTAAGTTTATTACATAAGTTAGGTATAGATATATGTATCATTATTGATTGTTATAATTATAATACAAATTCCATATTTTTTTTAGTAGGTACTTGAATATAACTTTAATGTTGTAGGAAATCCACTGTTTTTTAATGCAAAATATGAAACATAATCATAGCCAATACAAACAGAAAGAATAACACAAGAAGTACATTAATTGTAATGTTAATCTTCTGTTAGATTAAATAAGTTTTAGCATGAAATGAATTTATCTCTAGAATAGTCCAGTGTTATCATACATACTATGGTTTGGAATCGTATTGTGGATACAAACCATTACGCGTTTATTATTTATTTACATCGTTAATTAGGCTATAGTTTGTGCACATAAGCAGATGTATGTACATAAGTAAATAATGTAGGGTGATTGTGGAAGAAACGGTAAGCCGCTTGTGGTAATGGGCGGGGCACATTCGGCGCGATCCTCCACTCAGAGATTACGGGGGCGTTTTGTGCATACTTTATGAGTCGACCGGCTGTCCTTTGTCCTTTTCAGAGGCGAAATTGTAAATCCATTTCATCAGTAGTAGAAAAAGGAATAAACCTTAAAAATATAGAATATTTTGTACAATAAAAATACAGCAAAAACCTAGCTTAATAACCGAACTAAAATTATCCCTTTATTTGAGAAAAATCTTCGTGAATTCATCCCAGCCACACATGGAGGCGAAAGCTGTAGTGTGCGGGGCTTTATTAATAAATAGTGACTGTAGACTATTATGCACTTTAATATAGTCGTAAATTAAGTATACTGTGTATTATAGATATTATGGACAAAGACATCTTACAAAGGTTAACTTAAAATATTAAATATCACTGAATTTTTTGCTGTTACCGCGATTCGGTCCCAAAGCATTCAAAATAGCAAATAAGGCATTGTCTTAGCATTTACGCTAGGCATACGTTACGTAGAGTTAATAGGGCTTATTGAGTCACAGTTAAACAGTAACTCACATTTCGGATAAGACTAAAAAGTTCTCTAAATGTTATTCTTACTAATTCGTTAGCTTATGGAATGGTCTTTCAGCGAGCGTGTTCCATTATTCCTATGATATCGAGGGGTGAAAGGCTATTTGGTTTAAGCGACATTTTTTGGTGATATAGTTTGGATTCCTTGTTCAACATCAGGTGTGGTCACTGTGCCAAGTCCAGATAAAAAAAAACAATTAAGCTATAATCGAATAATTTCAAGATGGTATCTCTAAGTGGAAAGGGCTGTGGACCCGTAGACAATACTCCAACCGCAGTAAACTTATAATTTGACGGCCAAAGTACCGTCGCAAGAGGGACGCTTTCAAACGTGATCAGCACGTCATACCTCCGTGACACTAGCCAGGGAGTACACTTAAGGGAGTTTGCTGCCCGGATGAGAGGGAGGCGGCGCACAGTATCTGGCGCGCCACCCGTGAGATAGATTTGGAGGGGGTCGTTACACCCAACCCTCTTAGATGAAGCCTAAACAGGCTGATCGCTCCCCGGGCGTCTGGAAGAATCTGGATTCGCCGGCTTGGATGAAGTAGCTGGAAAGACATCCCCAGGGGTTTTTAGTCAGTAGGTATCTGACACACCAGAGTCGCTGCCCTCACAGCGGTCTTGATGGTATGCAGGATTTCCTCCGGATTACCAAAAAAAGTAAACTTTGAATTTAACCTAACCTACCTATATACTTGATATTTTATACTGTTTAGTTAATTATCTACATATCCTTGGTTTGCACCTGACCAAAGATGGGCAAAATGTAATCTGATTAATGATTAACGTTTACAAAACGTAGTCGTAATTTTAATTTTCTTGCTCTGTAATCATGATTAAATCCATTTAAAACATTATGAAATCATAAATGTGTATGCAATCTGGGATTCTGTAGTGTTTAAAATATAGATGAGCAAAATGCAGTCATATTAATGGTAAAAAACGTAAAATGTAATCATAATCATTTTTATTAATCTGATTACATTTTGCCCGTCTAAGCACCTGACAGTATGTTGTGTTCAAGAATGAGGTCGATTAGCAAGAAACGAGAATCCAATAACAGCTGTCGTTGCAATGTGGGCTTAATTATACCACGATGGAAAGCGTTTAAGTATAGTTATGTATGTAGGTACCACTGCATAAGGGCATATGTTGGCTAATTTTGAGAGCGAGTGACTTGATGGACTTTGCAAGCTTGTACGTATATCAATAGTGCCCGCGATTCAGTTCGACACAAACGCCCTGCCACCTCACAATGAGTGTTACCGGATTATATATTTTCGTTACTAGATATACCATGATATTTACTATTTAAAAGCTAAATACACATAACAGATGAATATTTAATTCATTTTAAACTTTCGCGTTTTGTATTTATTACAAGTACTTCAACAGGCCTTATGCTTAAAGACACTTTTAATTATAACTTGAACTTTCGACCTGATTACACAAGCTATGGTCACCAAGTACAAAATAAAACAAAAGAAGAGAAGAAAAGTGGGGTTTATCAAGATGAAATGCAGATAGAGGCAGTTATTACAGGGTGCTATTGACCGCGATCTGTGCAACCTGAGGGTCCAGAATCAGTAACTTTCGATGAGCGATATCGCTTTCGCGCGATAGCCGAAAAGGTAAGTGCCTAATATCTGGGATGATATGAGCTTTCGAAATATTGCTTCGATACATTATTTTAATTTTTCTACTAGTGTTATTACTGAACGAACATTCCTTTGTCTAAATCAAGGTCCTTTTTCTTTCCATCTCATCTTTTCTTAGGTGGAAATGTAGAACCGCAATTAATAGCAATTATTAATTTTTTCTGACATAAGATCGGTTTAAGTATATAAAATATTAGGTCCTTACATATGAAATTGGCGTTTTTCGTACTGGCCACTTTAATCACAAAATTTCTCCTCTTTGGTAAGGAATTCCAAATTCAAATTTGTACAGCTATAGACTCATGTATTTGTGCTTCGATGATCGTCATTCATTTGTTTTTTCTTCTGTTTTTTTCTGTTTGCGTCACTCATTTTACAAAATGGAAAACTTAAAATATCGCATTATTTACGAGTACGAGTTCCGCCGTGGCACTAGTGCTGCGGAAACAACTCGAAGGGTGAATGATGTGTATGGCGGTCGTGTTGCAAAAGAAAACACAGTTCGTTTTTGGTTCCAACGTTTTCGTTCTGGAAATTTCGACCTGCAGAACAAGCCCCGTGGACGGCCTGAGACTCAAGTTGATAATGAAGAGTTGAAGGCTATTGTGGAAGCGGATCCATCGCAAACCACGTCCGAGTTAGCTGCAGGCTGCGATGTTAGTGATAAAACTGTTTTAATTCACTTGAAGCAAATTGGGAAGATTAAAAAGCTTGAAAGGTGGGTACCTCACGAATTGACTGAAGCAAACCGGCAAACGCGCGTCGACTGCTGCGTTACATTACTAAACCGGCACAATAATGAAGGTATTTTAAACCGAATCATTACCTGTGATGAAAAATGGGTTCTTTACGATAATCGGAAGCGCTCAGCGCAATGGTTGGATCCTGGCCAGCCAGCCAAATCCTGCCCCAAGCGAAAATTAATCCCAAAAAAGTTACTTGTAAGCGTTTGGTGGACTAGTACCGGTATTGTTCATTACAGTTTTCTCAAATCTGGCCAGACTATTACGGCTGATGTCTATTGTCAGCAATTGCAAACCATGATGGAAAAGCTAGCGGCTAAACAACCTAGGCTGGTCAATCGCTCCACGCCACTGCTGCTTCATGACAACGCTAGACCACACACTGCGCAACAGACGGCTACTAAATTAGAAGAGCTTCAATTGGAAAGTCTAAGACATCCTCCGTACTCCCCGGACCTTGCTCCAACAGATTACCATTTTTTTCGAAATTTGGTTAACTTCTTGCAAGGGAAAAAATTCAACTCCGATAGGGCAGTCCAAATCGCCTTCAAAGATTTTATTGATTCCCATCCGACTGGTTTTTTTAGTAAAGGGATCAATGAACTACCTATGAGATGGCAAAAGTGCATAGAAAATAATGGTTCATACTTTGATTAATTAAATATATTATATTAAAAAATATTCGACTTTTTGTTCCTCCCATACAAAACGCCAATTTCATATGTAAGGACCTAATATTATAATTTTAAAAAATCTAATGTAGTAAGCACACAAAATATATCCATAGCATTTCGTTTTTACCTGTTTAGGTTTATTACGTCTTATAAATACATTTTATTGTTGTGTGTGCACAATGGCCGTGTAGCCTGCTGACAGTAAGTGATCTCAGGCATCTCGCTCCCATATGTGAGGATACTAGGTAGGCCGAAGTACAACGGTGTCTCCAGAGTTAAACAGTTTACAGCGAGCCCTCGATGAGTTTCTATTGAACTTTATCGAATTCAATCGTGTGCGGCGTTAATTCCAAACGACATAATCTCTCATAAACTAATAATCATCCAGGTAAAAAATACAATTTATCTCAACCGTGAAACTTAAGCCACTAATAAAAGTATGGGTAAACAGTATAACCAACTTGGATAAACATCTCTCAGCAACAGCCCCCGCTTTATTTGCATAACAAGCGCGTCAGGAACATTGGAACAAAAAATAAACCATAATGGTTTTATAAATAGATTTCGGGAAGTATTTTCTATTAAATAAACTTCCATTTGACGTGGCAGTTCGTCCTTCGTATGAATAAATCATATCAAATAACTATCAGGGGAGATACGCGAACATTCTTTCCCCGTTTTACATCAAAACATTTCGATTAGGGTTGCGATGGCTCATTTCTATGACGTGAACTGATTTTTTATTTACGATTTTTTAATGCTCCTCCGGTGCTTAGCCTTCCCTTTTTGGTCTTATTGTATTTTATTGATATAATATTTTTATATTTCACTATACGTGCAAAACCTCAAACAGTTCCATTGCATTATAGAGTAGTTTCGGTTAATTTTTTATTACTATAAACTGTAAAAAATACTTTTTTTACCGAGTATGTTAACTAGCTGTTTTCTAATTTTCTACATAAAAACTCTATAGCTCTACATCTTAATTATTCTTTAAAGTTTGAATACGCTTTGGCAGAAATTAGTAAATGCTACTTGAACTATGCTTATAATTTACTCAAGCAATACAAATTATATTATATTGTTATTACCAAAGTATATGGTATGTTACGGATTTTCTCAACTTTGACTTGACTCTATGACTACTTAGACTATAGGTACTTAAGGTCTGATTATATATTTCGTTTTTTTGTCAAAGATGAACTTCCTTATTTCCAGAGCAAATTTTAAGTAAAGTAAAGCTGCGTGCATAATTTTAAGTCTTAGTGCAAGTTTTTATGTTCAGGACAAAGACCAAAGTGTGAGCGTAATTCAACAAGAATCCATTCTTATAAAATTTACGTCATATTTAAGGTTTCAATTTATGTTTAATTGATTTAAAATATTTTATCTTTGAATACGTGACTAAACGAAATTCCGTCAAGTCCATTACAATTTAAAACCCTCGTATGCCACGTAATGAGCTTTTGTAAAAGATTTTCTTCACACCATTTCACCGTCTCGCGTTGTACATTGAATTTTTCAAGTAAAATGTGAAAGGAAACGATGTGGAATCCCAGAGGAAGCTTTGAAGCGTCTCGCGAACACCTACAGAGCTTTATGCTCCTCAACTCTCGCCGTGTTACGGTCACGTCGATTGAATCTTTTACATTTCAGGTAACATTTTTCTACAAGTCAAAATTAGCTGTAAAAGTGTAGAAACTTTTGTTAAACCACTCTTGATTACGATTACTTCAGATGTTTTCTATTTATATTGGGTTAACGAAATTCGTAATAAATTAAACAATATCTATCACAATAAGCATCGATGGATAAATTGAACTGAACATTAATTAAAATTTAATTTAATTTAATTTAAAAAAAAAACTAATCACTTTAAGAGAAGGTTCACAAGGGAGAAGAAGATAAATTACAACATAAAGTATGTACTTTATGTTGTAATTTCATGTATGTACATGAGGCGTCTAATTTCAAAACCCGCTAAAACGATTTTTCGTACAAAATTACTTAATAGTCCTAATAGTAATATGTAATCTATTTATCAAAGTAAATATATTATATGATTTTTTCTTTTTGTTTTTTCACTCTAGAATAATAACTTAAATACCTTATAAAAATGTGATTGTTAAGGCAAAGATTAATTAAAAGTTTTTATAAATTTATGGGATTGGAAAAAAATATGTTTTAGTTGGTTTTGAAATTAGACTCCTCACATATTGACCTACTTAAGTAAAAGTAGGTCGAAGTTTTAGGTGAAATAAAAATAGCTTTATTATTAATATTTATAAACTGATAATATTAAGCATAACAAAGGTATAAAACATGTTATTTTCTTTTATAATACAACGAATTGTCTTTTAACTTATATGAATTTTAAAAGTGCTGAAGTTAAGATATTTTCAATATAAAGATTTGCAAGAGTATAATTTATAGATTTTTATAGCATGCCCTCATTAAGGCGTGAGATATTGAGATGTCTGGTAGTGACGCATAAAGCGCGCTGCAGTGCTTTTGTCGTAGACGTCAAATAAGCTCCTTAATTATCGGTTTGCGTTTGACAAGTGTACTTTTAAAATTAAAATGATTTTGTTTTTCACTTTGTATTTTTTTTTCTTGTTGTTATTATTTATGCTTATCATCGTATTTTTATAAATTGATACCATATTATAAACATAGTAGGTCTTTTTTTACACTGACACGGCACAGTGACTACACCTTACCTGATGGAAAGCGTAGTGGAGTCCAAAAACGAAAACGACCATCAACAGCAAAAATAAAAACCATCGATAGCCATAGCGATCATGCCAACCTGCACAAATATCTCTTCACGCTCCGCTTAAAAGACCCAATATCATAGAACGTTGGAAACATGCCCGCCGGAAGACCATTCCACAGCTCAACAACTCGGCAAAAGTAAGAGTTAGAAAACTTCTTAGTCCTAGCCAGGATATGAGGTATTTTGTATTTTAAAATGTATATGTATTTTTGTATTTATTTTGAAATATATAAATATAGTAAATAATATGAATAAAGAGATTACATGACAAGATACATAACTGTTAATTGTATTACGTAGATAAACTTTCTCAGCATTTAGCTTTTAGGAAAATATTCTATAATACCATATAATGATTATATAGTGTTAAAATGGTTTTAAAAAAACTTTCAATATGTTTATATAGCCCGTGTGGAAGAAGTTATAAATAGTTGTTGGTTTAATCTTTATTATATTATACTATTTAAACGAATTTGATAAAGTAAATATAAAAATAAAGTTCGGTTTGTAAAATCATGCTTTTTAGGAGTTATAATGTATATCGGATCTAATATGATTGTATACTGTCTCTATAAAGCGACAAACTGCACCTGAAAGAGAGTACAGTCGGAATCATTAACTTTTTGTATACGGTTCTTTATAATTACAATTTACTGAATACACTTTTTCCTGATATTATAAATAAACATATTCAGCTAAATATATCGGTCTACAGATTTCTAATTTTGCGTTATAACTATGATACTTTGTTCAAGATGTCATTATGAAGTTAGTAGGTTACAATATTTGAAACATTATTTTAATAAGTTAAAAATTTGTGGAATTAATTTCATGGTAAACTTAAAAGGTCGTTAAAAGCTATTTGTGAGAAAATTTGCTTAATTTGCATATCGCTATGCTTATAGCTATGCTATAGCTAAATAACTTAATAAGCGCTTACGTAATTGATTCCGTCACAACAAACTATTTTCGCCAGGCAAGCTCTTTTAACAAATAACAATAACCACTTGAGCGTACCTATGTTAAATTATAGTTATTCTTCACCATAGGAAAATACTTTCAGTCATGCGAGTAAAAAAAAATACTTTGATACTATATTTTATTTTCTAATTTTTTCCTAGGTTTAACTTGTATCTAAACACCGTAACTTTTTGGATCTAAGCGAATAAATCAAGACACAGTGCTTTTCCTAAAGCCTTCTAAACCTCTCGCCTTTTAAAAACTTAAGTTTTACAAGTTATTTCGTTAACTAGGAGAGGTCTTAACTCTACCTTTGGTTAGCAAATTATTCTGTTCCACTTATTGTCAATTTGGTTTAAATACGAGTATCTACTTATATTCCTATATTACGCTACAAATATTATTTATCAAGAGAAAGCTTGAATTGTCTGATAAATCGAAAAATGATTTTCATGATAATAAAAGAAAATCAAGTTACTATATTATGCTCAATTTAGGCAGCATTGAATTCTGACCATGGCACGTCAAATTGAAAATATTGCTATCATAAAAGATTTCAATATTTTTGGCAAGCAAATCTGAGCTTTATTTTGACAATCATAGAATCATTCCTAAGTTTGAAAGCTTTGAAATATAATTTGGTTATGAAACGTGTAGTGCCGATCTGAAGTGAGTGTCGATTTGTTGCGTGACGTCGCCGGGCACTCCGGCCTCTAATCTAGTTGTCGCCCCCGCTACGCAGTTAAAATCGCAAGGCTAATAAAATATTTTGACCCCTTTATGAGATGAAAACGCCTACTCTCGTGTACAATCGAGATCAAAAGTGAAATCAATGTAATATATTAAAACAACTCTATTATAAACAGAATCTTGACTTAGACATATTAGAAATTGATACCGTCAATGAATGATTTATCTCATTTATAGACCACTTTACTTTAATTCATTGAAAATTCCCCGTACAGTTATTATGGAAGGAAAAAATAGTGTCGTAAGGAAACTACATATATCTAAATTAATAAAAGATAGTATATATCGAATTTTGACCTCTTGTTTCCTTCTACAAGACAAATTAAACTATACTTATTATCAGACGGCAAACAAGTTATTTTCGAGACGATTATTGTGAAAATTTTCTAATTTGTAAAAATTTCCCGTGGAATTATTTTTGCTTTACGAACCTTTATCCATAAAAACAATAATAAACTAAGTATATTAGATCCTAATTAAATATGTTCTAGCATATACTTATGACGTTTGTCATACGGAAATAGAATCTTGGTGATTTATTATCCGGCTTAATTCTATGGTATATATTGTATATTATGCTCAATTCTAAAACTCGTAGAAATTTAAATCTATTAACTTTAGAAGGAGAATAAGCTCTTATGTGATTGCACTCTAATAAATATCTAATAATATATCTTCACAGTATATCCTTTTCGGGGTTAGCAAAGATACATTCGCTCTATCCATTTTGGCCTTATATGTCGTGCCCTACGGGACCAGTAGCGCAGTTGATCGTCGTTCTCAAGAAACTTACACATACCCATTCTATTAGACGCCAAGCGGGCTTCCTAACGACGTTTCCTTTACCAGTGAGCACGTGGTGTCTAAGCCTGTACTTAATCTAGAAAAATTCAGAAGTACGTGCTTAGATCCGAACCTACGATCGTTTGCGTTTTCGCGCATGTACACTGGTCCTTTGTCCACTATAATGAATATATGAGTTAATTAATTTACAGAATAGCACAGTATTTGCTTAAAATTAACGATTATTTTAAAGTAATTATGACCACGAAGGTACTAAAAGTAGGGTGAGTCCTAAACGAAACTATTCGGATGCGATAATAATTGAAATTTGTGCCCGGAGGCATTCATGGCAAATAACTTTATTCACCATTTAGCTTCCAATTTTACAAGCGTGTGTTTTGCTTGAGGAAGGAATCACGACACCCCTCATTTCGTTTTTCTCTCCGGCGCCCTCAAGAATACATGTTGGCACATAAGAGTTTTTTAGATCTTCCTTATGTTCGTCGAAAATGTTTTCAATGGTCTTGGAAAACTAGGTGATTGGTCAAGTATAGTATTTTAGAATTATGGAGCCGGTGAACAAGACAACCTCAATAAGCTGCCACATGTTACAAATTTCCACTTTATTTTGTATCTTATATTTTTTCAGTTTTAATAGATAATTAAATGATTCACTTTTTAAGTAAAATAAACTTGACGATAATACTGTTCTTTATTTTTAAAAATATCTGCTATATGAAAATCTCGAAAATTATATTTAATTTATTAATGTCTATAATGTAACTTCTTCATTGAATTCATAGATGATTTTTAATGTTTAAGTATGTTAAATTTAGTTCAAAACAAAATAAAAGTATGGTCTCTCAAATCAGTTAGGTTATATAACTGACAAATATTAAAATTTAGAAGCACTATATTATTGAGGTAACATTATGACATATTTGAAAATCACGAATATATTAACAATCCCCGTTTAGAAAGCTTTTCCTCACTTTTACAATGAATGGAGCTCCATAGGCTGTAATGAAGTTAAAACTTAATAAATATTTCTTAATTATTAATGTAAAGAATCTTCCAGCAGTATCTTGTTTATTGTTTCCACATAATTGGTCCAATTATGAAACGTGCCGGGCGCGGGACGGCCTCGTGTTTGTAATTACGACCAACTCAAACTTCGATATTATCACCTCCGCACTTGAAAAAGGTACTAGAGTAGCACAGATATCGATATTTAACGTCTTTATTATTACTTCAATATAAAGTGTTTGAATTGAATTGCAGTTTTTTTACACAGGCTTAATATAATCATTATATTTACATAATGTAAAATATAACATCATGTAATGGACTGGTCGGACTTTTCGTGTTTTACGGAACACAAACATGGGATCCCAAGAAGTTTTGCCTATTGACCTCAAAAATTCATTATGAAAATGGAACCTTATGATGCTCAATATAACTTAAGAAAGATGGTGACCGCTATTAATACGTTCTCGCCGGGGCGAATAACTACATTTTTCCGCGTGAGGTGGAACTGTCTTATCTCGTTAAACGGAACAGTCAAGTGTGACCCACCGGAGGGTCATGCCGGCTTGAATGTGTTAATCAAATCAAGCGATAAAGTCCAGCATAGTGACGCTGATAAACGATAAACAGTATACATTTTCGCGGCAGTTACGCTCAGTTTTTGAAATACGCTATGCTTATTAATATAGGTTCTGATAAAAAAGTGTAAAGCTAGTATAAACAAAAATCTCTTAACAGTTAACAGCCGTTGTCGTTATGACAATATACCTAGGCGTACCTCATTATATCATAGCGGACCTCTAAGTATAGCTATAGATAAGTACACGGCGGGGCTGTGGAGCAATTGATTACAGGGCTCACAGTCCCGTCTTAGTGCGGATGAGGTCAACTTAGGGTTTTTAGTCGGTAAAAGTCCGGCACACCCCGGTTACCATACCCCATGTGTAGCCTGGACGGTCCAATGAGGATTTTCTACAAGTAAAAAAAAAACTATAGATAAGTGAATATAAACACAGGGTGTTCATTTTAATCTCAGAACATTATCTATTTTGAGATGACACCATACATTCTATTATACCATTGCCCCTCATTTACCACCGCTAACAAGTAACAGGTATGGTCTTTGAATAGAATACGCTGAAATCAACAGTATAAATTGTAATATATTGTTTAATATTGGTTAGATCAAGGTTTTAAAAATAAATTATAGTTATATTATGAAACATTATCAGCTGTGGAATTATTTATAATGGGTATGACAAATAAAAGCAAGATGCAGTCAACCCTAACGTCATCATAGTTAGTTATACATTAGTGGATACAGCCACTAATGTATCTCTGCTCACTCCGAAAGGGGTATAGTATGACGATGTACTATTAATATAGTTAACTGTTTTGCTGGAAAGTCATAAGTTTTGGTATAATTACATTTACGTCTGCTTGTATCTAGAATAACAGTCAATTTTATCGATATACCATTTTGATTCAAGATGCACGACCCTAATTGAATAACGTTTCTCAGTTTTATAGCACTTTAATAAAAATATTAGCCGGGCACGGCGTCAAAGAAACAAGCTTAATTTAATTATCTTCACCGTTTAATATACTGAGACTCGAAAGCTAAATAATTAAGACGAGTATAAAATTTGTTCAACAGTTTAAATTTGTTCTTTATAATAATATATTTTCACGTAATATTTGTAATGATTATATGTAATGTTGGTCGTAATATAACCATACATGTCAATTAAGTGGGAAAAAAATCTGGCCTCTGAGAGTTATCTTGGCGTACACTGCCTAAACCATTGGACTTACACAAAGATGATGTACCGTAGGATTGTTTGTCTTGAATAGTTCTAAATAAAAGTCCACGACAGCAATATATCTACCTTTTATGTGGAAGTCACTATGACCAAAATTGTGAAACATCAATTTAATTAATCAGATACTATTTTACAATGCACATTTTATTATAATACAGAAGATATTGACTAGATATAATTTATATAGCAGAACGTTTGCTGGGTCAGCTAGCACTAAATACGTTAGGGTTTAATAATTAGTAGAGGTCTATGTTCAGTGGTGGACTAAGTTGACTACAATTATGTTTAAAAAATAACGCTTTTTCATGTTTCAGTGTTTATGGAAAAAATAGTAAAGAATCGAACAAGAGAATCAACTAAAAAAAGGGGCACTACAAGTTACAACTGGTTTAAAGCAAAATAAATTTATTTTTAAAGGTCACACATTAATTATCTAATAATACAATTCTTCATGTGATAAATCTTTAAGTTATGAAATATCATAATAAAAGCTTATATTATGATCAATTTATATTCAAAATCTCAAGATGATTTATATTAGGTCCTTACATATGAAATTGGCGTTTTGTATGGGAGGAACAAAAAGTCGAATATTTTTTAATATAATATATTTAATTAATCAAAGTATGAACCATTATTTTCTATGCACTTTTGCCATCTCATAGGTAGTTCATTGATCCCTTTACTAAAAAAACCAGTCGGACAGGAATCAATAAAATCTTTGAAGGCGATTTGGACTGCCCCATCGGAGTTGAATTTTTTCCCTTGCAAGAAGTTATCCAAATTTCGAAAAAAATGGTAATCTGTTGGAGCAAGGTCCGGGGAGTACGGAGGATGTCTTAGACTTTCCAATTGAAGCTCTTCTAATTTAGTAGCCGTCTGTTGCGCAGTGTGTGGTCTAGCGTTGTCGTGAAGCAGCAGTTGCGTGGAGCGATTGACCAGCCTAGGTTGTTTAGCCGCTAGCTTTTCCATCATGGTTTGCAATTGCTGACAATAGACATCAGCCGTAATAGTTTGGCCAGATTTGAGAAAACTGTAATGAACAATACCGGCACTAGTCCACCAAACGCTGACAAGTAACTTTTTTGGGGTTAATTTTCGCTTGGGGCAGGATTTGGCTGGCTGGCCAGGATCCAACCATTGCGCTGAGCGCTTCCGATTATCGTAAAGAACCCATTTTTCATCACAGGTAATGATTCGGTTTAAAATACCTTCATTATTGTGCCGGTTTAGTAATGTAACGCAGCAGTCGACGCGCGTTTGCTGGTTTGCTTCAGTCAATTCGTGAGGTACCCACCTTTCAAGCTTTTTAATCTTCCCAATTTGCTTCAAGTGAATTAAAACAGTTTTATCACTAACATCGCAGCCTCCAGCTAACTCGGACGTGGTTTGCGATGGATCCGCTTCCACAATAGCCTTCTACTCTTCATTATCAACTTGAGTCTCAGGCCGTCCACGGGGCTTGTTCTGCAGGTCGAAATTTCCAGAACGAAAACGTTGGAACCAAAAACGAACTGTGTTTTCTTTTGCAACACGACCGCCATACACATCATTCACCCTTCGAGTTGTTTCCGCAGCACTAGTGCCACGGCGGAACTCGTACTCGTAAATAATGCGATATTTTAAGTTTTCCATTTTTTAAAATGAGTGACGCAAACAGAAAAAAAACACAAGAAAAAAACAAATGAATGACGATCATCGAAGCACAAATACATGAGTCTATAGCTGTACAAATTTGAATTTGGAATTCCTTACCAAAGAGGAGAAATTTGTGATTAAAGTGGCCAGTACGAAAAACGCCAATTTCATATGTAAGGACCTAATATATAATAATTTAATAAATATTTTGTACAACGTGAGAAGGTCAAATTAAACATTATATTGGTCAATGTTATTGGTCTTTTATTAATTTCTAAATCAATTCAAAAATTCTTAAACTAATTCTTGATAATTTTCAAAGGAATACAATTTATTGCTAAAGATATTTATGTTCGTAATCTAATATACATGACGTATGTTTATGTCATTAACTGTAAGATATATTCCAGGAAGCAATCATGCGTATAAACCATATACTGTAACCAAAGCCAACGGAACTTTACTTAATATGCTGACGTAATATTTACACCCCTGAAAATATACCTTTGTACTATTTCATTTAATTCATCCTAGTTTGGTTCTTATAGCTTTATAACAAAGTTGAAAATTGTTTAATTGTCTATCACTAAAGCTTAAATTATCTTTGTCTTTTAGGTAGTGTGTGTCGAATACATTTTTAGCGTTGCTGGGGGTGTCGCGTGGTTACTTTGCAGCTTGTTGTTGCTTCCGGCAATGTGTGAATACTGTCACCTTGTCTGTATATATTATAGTCAATCAGCTAACTGTGAGCACCTAACGGTAGCAGTCCTATTCTGCCAGTTGCGACTTGCGACTCGGCACCTGCGACCTAACGGCAAATAACCTTTTATGCATTTATATGTAAAGGCCTCCGAAGTAGGCCACATTGGTGCAAGATTTTTTTTTCTGAGTGACTTTTCTGATTGGCCTTCATAACTAAACCGGGCTTGGTGGGCGAACGCAGAAGGCGCTGAACCAGAGAATTTTATGGGTTAGGCGGCTACGTATTGGGACCGCCCGATTTAGTTGTGAAGATCTTTCTCGGTGAACCAACACGCGTCATTTCGAAAAAAAAAAGCTTATTATGACCCCTGAAGGTACGGACCTCGACTTGGGCGGCCGGCCAGTGAAACGATCTCTAACGGTGATCTACCAGCGTTTCGGAAGCGACACTTTGCGGAGAAACGCCGAAAAAAATTCTAGACTAAGTCGGAGTGAAACTGTATCATTTAAATGACAGTTGACTGACCTGGGCGCAAGATTATTACACCTCCTGACTAGTGATGAAAATGCCCGAGAATTTTCCCAAAGTGCCCTAAACTTCCGAGAACATTTCGTAAATTCCCAGGAATATTCCCAAGGAAGTTTTTGGGCACTTTGGGAAAATTCCCGGGCATTTTCATCACTACTTCTGACATGAGTGACAGCGCTGCGCAGTCGCCTATGACGAAATGTTGTGCATATAAATATATTCTGCGCAGCTTACCGCGACTTATCGCGTCTGCCAGAATCCAACGAAAGCTTTTACAAAATTGCTAACAAAAGCTAAACTAAATTGTCGATCTTTGAAATAAAAACGTCTAGAGACAAGTATGAAAGATCTATATGGAGTTTGTAACTGCAATAATAATAAGATGTCCATTTTTAGGATTTTCCCATCTAGGTGTTAATGTTTTATAACAATATAACAAAAGTAAAGCTCTAAAGAAGATTAATTATATGGAAATGTTGGTGAACAATAGAGCCATCTATTGAGTATAGTTAGCAACTAGATTACAATGGAAAAAATGCATAGAAGTTATTTGTTTGTGAATACACCCATGAAACAAGAGTGATGACAAACGAGGAACAAAACATTAAATAAAAATAATGTTTGGCCAAGTAGTAATATTTTGCAGCTGTTGTGATAATTACAAAGATGTGTTTATGATAATCAAGGTTTATATTTGCATATTTTAATAAAGTTTGCGTAAATGCAAATAAGGTTACTATTAAAAAGTAGAAAAAGTTTTAATCATTGCCACTTCCTAATTATTATTATTTCAATAAATGGTTAATAATCGTGAAGAGATATTTATGTAGGCTTGATCACTACGGCTATTGATAGGTTTTTCTTTCCCGTTAATAGCCTTAGTCATTATTTACTGCGGCATGCTTACCCTCAGACGTACTGTAGTCAGGATAAAGAAAAAAAAACCCTTATCAACTACTGTTTTTATATTATAGATTATATGAACTTGATAATTTCGGCCGTAATACGTGGTAAGTAAAACGTTTGTTATAGTAGATACAAAATTTAATATCACTAGAAAATTCAAACAATTGGGACCGATGCAGTGTAGCGGATATACGGCGGTTTTATTTCCGTCCATAACTTATATAGTGTACACACAGTGAGACAGTGACCAGCATTTATAGACACTAAAGGAAAATTGCATTTATGGTAAGCAGATAATTGACCGTAGAGTAGACCGTTGAGTAACCGTAGGATATAGTTCAATGTAGCGTATAATTCACAAGGGTGTGTAATTACGTCATGTTCATTAAAAAAAGGCTGCAGAGCGGGAGCTACAGAGCGCTAATCCCGTTCGGAGAAGAAAACAACAGGGTGCCAGCAACTATTCTGATGTATCAATTCAGTTCCATCTGCTCGGCCAATTCCCGATCGGTTGGCTGAGGCCTTTAGGGTCATGGTCGCTCAGGGTGGAGGCCCTCAGCGCCCGGTTAGCGACCGTTGAGAAATCGGTTGAGCATTGCGGCATGCAATTGTGATGATAGGGCGATTGCCCAAACTAGGTAATGGCCACATTATACGAGTGTAAAGAACGTCATAGTGACTCGCTTTGATCTGTCGGGATCAGCTTGTATACACCTAGTAACTCATACACCTAGATTTTCAATCGTATATGTGGAATGACAAGACGACAGAGACTGTCAATGGATTTTCTTCCTTTGATAGTCGCTTTTGTTTTTGGACTTTACTGTACTTATCATCAAATGCAATGTAGTCACTTTGTCGAGACAATGTAAAAAAATGCTCTGAGGATATACACTGAGTATTGTCGGAGGAGGCTACGTCTCCCCCCAAGTTCATACCCAGAGGGTACGGCATAGTGGGGCTGTGATGATTTGATTATAGGACCCACAGTTCTTCAATAATGTGCATCTTGGTGATTTTAGGCTGTACAATTCCGACATACCTCAGAGGTGCAAGCCTCTGTGTGGCTGAAACAGTTCTATGAGGATTTTTCCCAAAGCTAGTAGCGCGCACTATAGCGCAACGAAACGTAGAAAATAGTCTCTGGAAAATATTGCTTCACATATATTGGAACACACGATTCATAAATAGTATACCTATCATTTTATCATTACTGGAAATATAAATTACTTGCTGTATAATTTGCCGTGTTTTATAAAAATATATTTTTAAATAGAAATTTATAGTCACCCTTTCTTCGAGAAATACGGGGACTTCGGCTAATAGCATCCATAGTCGTTGGTCAGCTAACCAGTTTTGTGAAGGCTTTTACATGTATTGTTCTCGACTCTATTCACAAGGGAGTAACATCGGCCGCTGTGGCACAGCTTCAAAACCCTTGAACGTGAGTCCATTTGTTGCTTTTGACATGTAATTTTATCTATAGTTGCTTTCATAATATTGACTTTAAAAAGTCTTTGATCAAGCAGTTCATGTTGTTTTATAGTTACATTGTCTGGTAATCTCGCATTACATTCTTATATCTATACTTTTTAAAAGTAATTAATTTTAATCTTATAAATTTCAATTTCTTTTTAAATAATCCATTATTATACTATGTGCATAACATTTTTAAAAAGTTTGTGAATTTTCTTATTATTAACAAAACCATTTATTTTACTTTCTTATAGAGCTCTTGTTAGGAGTATATGTTTGATAAATTCAGAGCAAGAATCAATGGACCATGTCTCAAGATAATTTGGACAATGAAAAAATTTGTTGAATCAATTCGTTAAAATCTACAAGGAATAAACATTTGTAATTAAAAAAAATCATCAGAATTCAAGAAGTATATTACTAAATCTATTCTAAAGGAATTCTGTACCATGTAATATACTGCATGTACGGTACTTCGATAGCTCCGCAAGTGGCACGGGCTGCCTAAAGAGTTTCACTTACCGCGATCACCAGTTCGCCAACTCCTCAGGGGCCCCTGCTTCTCCTCCAGGATACTGGTGTCTTTGAGGATCTTCCAAGCACACTTATACACTTTGGAATCGGAATATTTCGTTGTATTTATAAATATTTGTATGTTTTATGTCGTTACTCGGCGGATCGGTTCGAGCGAGAGCAAAACTCAATTGACAACCCGTACGGTGTTGCCAGAGCAGTCGAAAGTTACCCGCACATAAATACGAATACGGAACATGCCGCCGACCTTAAAATACGTAGGATTTTAACTAGACAAGGACGAGTATCCTAGTCTGAACGGATAAGTTAAGACGATGTCCTAACTTGGAAATGATTGAAGCAGAGACAGTACTCATGCTTCGGAAAAGAATGTTGTTTGTAAATGATTCACCTACGTATAGTGCGAGTGGAAAGTTATATAGTATAGTATAGTATTAGTAGTTATGTAGTAGTAGTAGTTATGTTAGTAGTATAATATATGTGTATAAAACTAAATAAAAATAAATAAGAATGATTATGTGAACTTAAACTAAAGTTATACCAACACGTAGTGAAGGTGGAAATATTGTTTAATTGTCGATAAGAAGTGGGAAGACCTTAACGACAGGCCGTTCGGTGTAGGAATAGCCCACGCGCAGTGTTACAACGCGGACAACGCCGTCGTGGCCAGGGTGTATCTGGTGTACACCGGTTAGTTGCCACTGCATCGGTGGCAATGCATCGTTATATTGTAGTACTATAGCGCCTTCGGTAATCGCGGTTGTTTTGTTGTGGTACCATTTACCCCGCTGCTGGAGTTGTTGGAGGTATTCGCGACTCCATCGTATGCAATGATGTTGTAGCATTTGTTGAAGCATTTCCCATCTCAGCAAGATGTCGGTTTGCGAGTTGGACCAGTCATACTCAGGCAACGAGGTCAATGGACCGCCCACCAAGAAGTGCGCCGGAGTTATTGGCAAAGGATCTGATGGATCATTGCTAAAAACACATATCGGTCGGAAGTTAAAGACTGCTTCGATCTGATATATTATAGTGTTAAACTCGTCGTAAGTTAGGATTCGAAAATCTACAACGCGGAATAAATGTTGCTTGTAACTTTTCACTCCGGCCTCCCATATACCACCAAAGTGACTAGCGTGAGCAGGTTGAAAATGCCAATAAATTTTTAAATTGATAGAATGTTGTTCGATATTTGACTTATAAGTTTTCAAGAAAGCGTACATCTTTCTTAAGTACGAGTTACACCCCATAAAATTGCGTCCGTTATCCGAATAAATGTCGGAACAAGCACCGCGTCTTGCCGTGAAGCGGCGAAGAGCTGAAATGCAAGCTTGTGTGAATAAGTCGGGAACCAACTCAAGGTGTATAGCCTTGGTGGACATGTATACGCAAGATTTGAAGGTTTTGGAATAACGAAGGGGAATAGTTTTCATTAGAAAAGGACCGACGTGTAAATTTAATTTAAGAAAATGATTGATTGTTGAAGTGATAAGTAAGTAAGTTAAAATGTTTGACTTAGGTAAGAGTAATTGATATTTTGCTTTGTAATGTAGTTTTGAATTATATATGCGGCCGCCGACCCTGACGACACCAGCATCATCGATGATAGACTTTAATTTTTGTAAATTAATTTTTTGTAGGACCATGACAATATCCTCTTGTAGTTTAGGACTTGTCAGAAGATTGTTGTTTGATGATCGTCCGTTAGTAGTGGGACAGGAATCATCGAATGCAACTCGAGTTTTCGTAGCTGCATCTTGTGTTTTCACCACGTAGTGATGAGAAAGAAAGTACCTTTCAGATACAGATAAGGTCTCTGAAGAAGGTGGAATAAGTTGTATGTGCCCAAGATCTATGTATTCTTGTAAGCATCGATTGTAATCTTGTTGTAAGCAAGAGTTACGGAAAAAACGTTTTTGTAGTATTTTGAAACGAATTAAAACGGTATCTCGCGATTCGCCGAGCGGTAGTACGTTAGGTTTGAACGATAATAAAACTGAATATCTGCCGGAGGAGTCTCTTGTGTGATGAGTGTTGATGAAGATCGATTTACACAAGGCCTCGTCGGGCGAAAGTATTGTAGTTGCTGGAACAGATTGTTTAATATTGTTGTTAATTTGCAAAGAGGTTATACAAACGTTAAGTGTTGTAGAAGATTTGTTTGATGTTTTACTACTAACTAACAGCTCGACCGGACGCGCGGAAGAAAACTCCGGATCGGCCAGTGGTAGGTTGCGAATGTGTGCTAACTTTTTATTGTTGATATTTTGAACCTGTGGTGTGCAATTAGTAATTTTAGGAATTACTAAGGCGTTTATACCAATAGATGGCTTTAGTGGGTCATGAGGTGTGACATCACAAGAAATGACACCGTGGGGTTGTACGGCTTCTCCCTCTCCTACACCTATAATAGAAATATTTGACCGGGCGCTATGACTTTTCTGTCCCAACCGCTGAGCACAAGCCTCCGTGAATTGAGAAGTTTGAGAACCGGGGTCGATACGCGCTCGAACGGTGTGAGCAGTCATAGAAGTGTTGCCGCGGGGACGGATGTCCTCAAGTGGTGTCGCAAGGAGAACAGAGTAATTTGTGTCGCAGAGCAGTGCGTGGTCACCATCAGCGCGTGCTGCTGTGGCGCAGCTCACTGCTGCTGACACTGTGATATTCGAAGTGGCTTGTTGTTGGTTACCCGAATTTGCCGACGTTTCTGTATTACTGTGTAGAGATGTATGATGTTTTTGTTCACATATCTCACAGTTTAAGCGTGAATAACACTGCAACACCGTATGTCCATGAACTAAACAATTCGGACAAATATTTTTAATAGAAATAAAGTCTTTACGTTGTAAAATAGGCAAGTTAAGAAATTCTGAACATTTATTCAGCGAATGTTCGTTTGACTGACAATAAGGACACAAAAGTACGCGTTGATTAACAACTTTGTTAAGGTAGCGTGATTGTTGTGTGGCCGGTGAACTATGCGCTATAGTAGCACTGAGCGCGGGCATCGAGCAGCGCGGTGGATACGAACGGCCGGGGCGAGCTGAAGCAGGCGCGCTAGGTTTAGCGGACGGATGGTGCTCGCGCAGGCGAAAGTACTGCGTTCGAATCCCGTTAGCGACGTCGCGGAAGAGCCTTTTAGTAACACGCTAGTATTCAGTTCCTTTTGTTCACACTTGGTTGTGTGGCCGTGAAACCGAAGTAGTGGAAGAGGTGGCAGTTTCAATTTCGGACGCATGTTGCAACAATTTTGTGATGAATTTACCGTTTGATTACTAGTAGGCA
Organism: Automeris io; assembly: GCA_036320925.1. Classification (NCBI taxonomy): domain Eukaryota; kingdom Metazoa; phylum Arthropoda; class Insecta; order Lepidoptera; family Saturniidae; genus Automeris; species Automeris io. The sequence continues at coordinate 6,356,164 of JAUDJH010000018.1, forward strand.
TGGATTTTTGTTGTAGTTTAAACTTATCAGCGGACAATTTGGCTTTGTAGTATAAATCTTTAAATTTATTTCTATGTTCAAGCTCCAGTTCTGAATTAAAAGAATCATATTTAAAATATATTTTTTCCAATTTGGACTGAACACGTGTAAAATTATTTTTTAAATGTGTTAAGTTTTGTGCACGACGCATAAATTGGTCAGTATCCATGCACTCGTCCTGTAGAAACTGTAACATTTCCTCTAAATCACTATAAATGGCATCACGTTCAAAAGTTAATTGTTTGATTTCTGTCATTTTAAATAGAATAACGTGATATTTGGTAGTTGAATAAAAAAGTATAAGTTTCTATCACGTTATTAATAGAAAAGTAGAATTTATTGTTAGTTGAAGGTAGATCTGGGTAGTCGTAATGAAAAGGTTCCAAGCAACACAAAGTAGTTAAATAATATATCGTAGATATAGATATGTAGGTATAACGTTTGTAGGATAATAATGTAGTTTACGGATGTAGTTATATGAATGATTGATTCCAAAATGTATTATTTGTTTGTAGTTTTGTTGTAAATTGTTGTTAGGATTTGTAAGTAGTAATAATGAAATTAAATTAGAACATTCGAACTTTTGTAGGATAAATGAAAATAATTAAATGTATAAGCCGACCGAATGAAGGTGACTACGCTTTGTAGGTTAGCCAGGTTCCTTCTTTCACGTAGTGAAACTGGACGGGTTATAGCTAGTGCAGTATTACGTTTATAACCGACCGAATAAAGATGACCGCCGGTAGTACAGCAAGTCGTTTCTTTGTTGTAGTAGTAGATTTGGACGGATTATAATTTTAAAATAGCTTGCACGTTATGGAATTAAATTTTGGATACGTTATGAATGTTCTGGATTGTAGTAATTAACACGAAAAATGAACTAATTTCGCAAGATCAGTATCTAAGGAACAAAATTATGAAAGATCCGGCTCGGAGGAACAAAATTATGTACGGTACTTCGATAGCTCCGCAAGTGGCACGGGCTGCCTAAAGAGTTTCACTTACCGCGATCACCAGTTCGCCAACTCTTCAGGGGCCCCTGCTTCTCCTCCAGGATACTGGTGTCTTTGAGGATCTTCCAAGCACACTTATACACTTTGGAATCGGAATATTTCGTTGTATTTATAAATATTTGTATGTTTTATGTCGTTACTCGGCGGATCGGTTCGAGCGAGAGCAAAACTCAATTGACAACCCGTACGGTGTTGCCAGAGCAGTCGAAAGTTACCCGCACATAAATACGAATACGGAACACTGCATATCTAGGCACTGACATCAAATATGACAAAGTCCAGTTAGTAGATTTAGGATTATTATTCTTTTTCAGTCTCACTTTTTCACGTATGCAGATGATACAGCAATTCTAGTATATGATCACTCATGGGCTGAAGTTCAGAATAGATCAGAGACTGTTCTAAGACTTGTCTTGAAGTGTCTCGCCCAAAATTCACTTTCTCTTAATATTGGAAAGAGCAAATATGTAGCTTTTCATGTTAGCCCATCCTCCCGTCCGACAGATAATTCTATATGCATAGGGGACATTCATGTCTTTCTGATTTAGAATGCAAATGCTTGCCGCTAACAAGAACTGGTGTGGTGAGATATCTGGGAGTATATTTAGACGAAATGTTAAGTTGGAAATCTCATATAGATATTTTGATCAATAGAACTCAAAAACTTATCTATGTCTTTAAAAAATTGAGAAATTCTGCTGACATTTATACTCTTAGGACTGTTTATTTCTCTCTGTGTGAATCCTTGATATCTTACTGCATTGCTGTTTGGGGTGGAGACTCTAAGACCACTTTATTGAAACTTGAGAGGGCTCAAAGAGCTGTCTTAAAAGTCATGTGTAAAGAATCCAGAAGGTTTCCTACTGAGCTGTTATATTCTAGATGTCAAGTTTTAACAGTAAGACAGCTCTTTGTCTCGAAACTTGTCCTCCGCAAACATAGAGTGGTCCTTATAGGGACAGATAGCAAAAGGAAACCTCGCAGAATGAGATATGTTTGCCATATGCCGATTCACAAGTCTCATTTTGCTGAGAAACAATTTTGGGTTCTTGGTTCAAGGATTTATAATAAGGTTAATCATGAATTAAATATCTTGAACTTATCAAAATTCGAATGTAAGATGAAGCTGAGAGACTGGTTGTTGAATCTAAAATATAATGATACTGAGGAACTGTTGCAGGTATAGATGTGCTTGGGCTTTAATGTTAACATTCTTTTGTAATTGTTATTCATTTTGTTTGTATGGTCTGTTGTTTGGTCTGTAATGTTGTTTTTGTATTGTTTTGAGTTATGATTGGTGCTACGCAGCAGTAAAAAACTGTAACAAATTTGTGTGAAATATGCTGACATCCAAGATACAGGGTGTCCTAGTTTGGGTGTCAGCTGATTTTTAATGTGCTGCCTTGTAGTTGTTTGTGGAATAATTTTTTTTTATTTTATTTTTTTTTTGTAATGTCGGTTATTTTTTTTATAAAAAAGTCTTTATTTTACAGTGTTGTGTGTTGCAGTGACATTAAATTCCAGTTATTTAGCGTGTTCGAGACAAAATGCTGATTGAAATAATTTAATCTAAGCACGATTCATCTATTGCAGTGATACATGTATCAAGGAATATCTTCACCAGACTTTCACCATATTAGATCTAAAAAAACTTTGATTTATACTCTATTGAACAAAAGGGACCCATTTAGATTGGCCTATATACGACGTTGATATCGGAAGAAAAACTAACATTTTGCTGTAGTCCATTCAAGCTTTATATCAAGGAAGATATTCATCAAACCTTCACCGTATTAAGTCTCAAGTAGCCTTGGAGTATATCCAATCGAACAAAAAGTAATCATCAAAGGGATATACTCACTACGGACACATACAGGGAAATCGGTACATTTTCCTGTGTTCCGTCCAAGCGTTATAGAAATATCTCCGAAGACTTTAATCAGAACTGCACCATATTGAAATTGGACCGACTTTATGATATACTATAATAAATAGTTCAAAAAATAATTAATCGATATCAAAATGGCAAAGTTATAAGGAAAATAAATACAGTCGAATATAGAACCTCCTCCTTTTTAATGTCGGTTAAAAAGACCGTTAGTCTGAGATTTATAGATGCTATTTCAACTTTGCTTGGCAAAGTTCACAAAAATAAATTCGTTTTGACAAAGAACAGAATATGTATAATAGGAACTTGACTATAGGCATAGTATTCGCAGAGCCAAGCCCATGATGACCAATTCGGTGACTTACCAAATCCTTTGACATTCAATAAGTAGTATATTGTAATGTTTTAGTAAATTTAAAGTTATGTCTATAAATTATATTTTGTTGGCACGTGTAGGAATTACAATGTTAAAAGACGAACTATTATCATTATTCAATGTTAAATTGTATTTTTCGTATCATTTCGATGTGTATAACAAAATATTTTATCGCTTTACACCCTTACTGATTCCTATCTAATATTTTTAATTGTTCATTAGGAACAGATGTTCGGTTACGATTAATCGGAACGTTATCGATATTTTAAGATTAATGGATTCCATGTAATGTTTATAACTATTTTAATCAAATTTATTTTTCTGGTGTGTTATACAATGATTAAGCATCAATTTCATGTGTTTTAAGACACGAGTAAAGTTTGTATAGTACATTACAATAATTTTTAAAAACGCTATAATCACATAATTTCTCTTTATAAAAAAAGTTAATTACAGATTTATATTTAAAATTATTGTCATTCACAGGGAATTGTTTTATAATTTTCAAAAACATTGGATCTTAATGATAAATATTTTGATAGGTACAGAATTTGAATAGTTTTTTGTTTAAGCAGTGAAATCTATTTCTATGTTATGGACATTTGTGCTGCGATTTTGGGGTTTATTGCTAAACAAAAGTAATATTTTAATTGACCATTACAGATAGTTGTTCCGAGACTGAGTATCTTTGTCGTAATCTTTTCATGGGAGCCCCATCGCATCCTTAATTAAACACTATTAGTCCTAGTGTGGTTGCTTCGGCTGAAGATGGTCCTGCTAATATTTCACAAAACATGCCTACATCAAGCTTGTTCAGATTAAAGGGCTCTCTTGCAATTTGTGATTGGGCACACTTCATGAGTAAATGTTACCGTGGCGGCAGACCTGGGCGCGCCCGCCGTCCGGCAGGGTAGTGGGCAGCGTGTTATTGCCCACACGCTACTCAGTAGAGAGGTGCTAAGGGAGTAACTTTTTTTAAGTATACGGACACCCAAGCCTGGCGAAGACGAAGAGTAGACAGTGCTGGCACCCCGGTGGTTCTAGTCAGTTCAGCACACCGAAGCAGCGGCCGTCACCGATGCTCTGATGGTCCAGAAGGATTGCCACTGGATTAACAAAAAAAAAAGAGAGTAAATGTCGCATATTATCTATTAATATCATACGAATAACAGTTGATCCACAAGCTTCATGCGATATGAAGCTATCAAAGCCAGTGCGGCCATTAGTGTAAATTTTGAGATAAACAGTTTCATGCTTTTAAAAAAATATCTTAATAACTTATTTATTTATTATCACTTCTTCTACCAATGCAATCGATTTTGTCATCCATATTGTAATTGTTTTGCAATGTTTTTGCACAATTACTTTACTAGTATAGTTAATTTAAATTCATTCATTAATTTTTAGTTCATTTGACATTTGAAGCCTTGAGGGTCACGTGAGAGTAAATTTGTGTTTTTGATTTTACTGTTTTTTTTTTTGTAGGTGTGCGGGTATTGCTTTTCGGGTGTGCGGGTATTGTTGCTTTCGGGTGTGCTGTTCTTTTTTTCTTTTTGTCATTGATCCTTAAATAATTTGGTGTCGATGTAAATTTTGTTTTCTAATATTGTTATTATTTTTGTTTACTTTTGGTGCATGGTGCGGTAGTTTTCACCGGTTGATACATTTTAATGCTTTTTGTTAATGATTGTCATTGTAATATTTTTTATATAATGTGACGGTTACTGGCTGCTCTATAAATAAATAAATTGGACTTGGACACTATGCTTTTAAAAACTCATTTGAAAATTTTCCTAATAATGTATGATCCGGCCTTAGCTTTGCTTTTTTGTATTAATCTCCCATTTATCAACCAATGCTCGAACCATGATATATGGCGAGGCTTTATTTTAAGGTCTTATACCAAATTTCTTTGATCAAATGTCTTTCAGTAAAGTTATATATTTCATTGTAAACGCATTTATGATACATTAAAAAGTGCTACTGTGCACCAGAGATGGCCAAAATATAATCAGATTAATGAATTACAAAATATAGTCGTTATTTTAATTCTGTTACACTATCATGATTGAAATCTTTCTAAGCATTAAGGAGTCATAAATTTGTATGCAATTGAGGTCTTCTTAGTCCTTAAAACATAGAGGGTCAAAACGTAATCATTTTAATCATGAAAAGTGAAAAATGTAATCGTAATCATTTTTTATTAATCTGATTACATTTTGCCCACCTATTATGCTGTGCACCCATGTTTAAAAAATATGTAGCAGTCGTTACGTGTGAGAATGGTGTATTCGATTTCTGATATGTGACAATAACCGTATATATCCGAGAGGAAATAATGTTAGCTAATAATGAGTGGAATGCCATTGGTTATTAGTGCACGTGTGACCCAAACTGCCGTGGAAAATGGCAACTGGGGACAACCTCGTTATGCCCTCTGAGCAATTATCCGCAAAATTTCACAGGGGTACTTTGTAATATAATTATCAACTATTGCATAGTTTCTAAATGAGTTGTACAAATTATCTGCTATCATAAAATAGTAATTTATATATTTATTTACGTAGGGTATATCAGTTATGAATTAATTTGGAACAATATTCCGCAAATTACAATATAAACCATTAAAAGATTTATAGCTTGTTTCAAATGTATTCATTAATACTATCCGTAATCACATAAAGACAACAAGTGAAATTGTTAATATTAGCAACAGTAAAACAACTTTAGTAATTTTCAGTACGTTCCAATTCAAATTGAAAAACAACGATTAGGCGTTGTTTTTTTTTAACTTAATTTATTTCTCCTGTGTCGTATTTAGGTGCACAAACAATCAGAAATTATGCATTTGTAACAATGTGAAAATTCTCAAAAGTTGTAAAACCTTATTCCACCCTCTTTTGTTCATAATAAAATCATGCTCGCTGGGCTATGAAGACATTGTTATAGGGTGACATGTACTTCTTCTGTACTTATAAAAATAGATTTCTACTTCACATAAAACTGAATACACAAGAGGAACTTTAGTATAGTCTAAGTGTTTACAGAGAATAATCTATGTTGACAAAATCTATGACTTACCCATATACTTTGACGTTAATTAAATAATATAATTTGTAATGCTTGAGTAATTTGTAAACAAAGTCAAATTAGCGTCTGTGTACGGATACCCAGGCCCAGCGAAAGCGAAGAGCGGTCATAGTTGGCACCCCGGTGGTTCTAGTCGGTGCAAGTCCGACACACCGGGGGAGTGGCCCTCACTATTCCCCTGAGGGTCCGAAGGGATTTCAACCGGGTTAACAAAAAAAAGCGTCTACAATTTTAACCTTTAAAAGTTCTCTAATTCATACTTTGTAGTCTTTCGAACGAATTCCACCACCCTGTAATATCAAGTTCTTTAAACAAAGAATAAAGAGACATTTGTGCAAGCCGGTATTATCGTTGTGATTTTCTGCTGAAAGTATAGATGCGTGCCACTTGATAGTTCTACTCGTTTTTTGGACTTCACTATACTTATCAATAAGTGCGGTATAATCACTATGCAGAATGAGAATTACAACAATTAATTGCTCAGACAATGCGCCAATTGTGTCGTTGATTTATTAACATGATGAAATCGCGTGCAATGTCTTCTAATGAGCCTAGCAATTGTGATTAGTTTGTTTTTACACTTAATACATTGTTCGCTGTCATTGTATTTTATTAGATACGTATATTTTTAGCGATTGTTGTAATACTAAACGTATACCTATTACGTAGGCTTACCACATAATATATGAAGTTCAAGAGAAGAAACATTATATTTTGGTACTCTCAAAATAAACACATTAACGAAATATAAGATTCAGGCACACTTTTGATGCCTACTAAAAAAATGGCAGCCTCGACAAGGCATTTCGCTCTCCGGGCGTCTGGATGAATTTGGTTTCCCAGGCTCGGGTGGAGCGATTAGAGGAACACCCCGGGGGTTTTTAGTCAGTAGGAGTCTGACACACCGGGGTTGCTGCCTTCACAGCGGCCCTGGTGGTCCTATGCAGGATTTTCCCCAGAGCAACCAAAAAAAAAAAGTTTAAAGAAAATGTTTGGAATGTTTGCGTATATTTGTAAAAAAAAAACCATTTTAAGGAAGAAGATTTGCGTTATTTGCTTAATGTCACATCTAAATTTGACTCAAGAAGAAATTTTATGTGCTGTGGGTACAGTTGAAGCTATCTGGACCTTCACAGCATGAAATTGTTGCAGTCATAAACTCTGACCAGGTCACAGGAAGCACGGCTTAACGGCGTCCTGGATGATTGTGCAACAACTCAGCCACAAGACCGTTTTTTTACAAAACTTAACTAGAAAAGAGTCCTAGAGCGCTCGGCAACTCGTAGAACTCGTAGGCTGCAGCAGGTGCAAGCTATTTGACGTGGCAATGGAGCACAACGGTTACAGTGGGCATGGATTCACAAACAACGATATGAAGATTATTAGGGTCACGTTCTATTTTCTAATGTAACAAGTACAAGTAGAAGAAATCCTGCAAACACCACCCTCGCGGCTGCTCCGATGTTCCCTTGCGGGTTTTGTCCCCGGGATACCAAAAAAGAGGTATGGTAATCTTACCTATCGTTTATACTATGAAAATATTATCAATTAATTATTAACCCTACAAACAAAGTGACATACGGAGCCGAAATGTGGACCGTCACGGTACGCCTAATTCATTTTAAGGTCGCTCAGCGTGCTATGCTCGGCATTTCTCTGAAGGAACAAAACAGATATGAGTTAATTCTGCAAAGAACTAAAGTCATTGATATAACTCAAACGATTAGCAAGCTAATGTTGCAGAGTGCTGGTCATATTCAACGTAGAACTAACAACAGTCGGGGCAGACGTGTTCTGGTGTGGAGACCTCATCTGGTTAAAGATAGTATAGAGCGCTCTCTTACTAGGTAGAGCTACGACTTGTGCAAAGTGCCTTGAAGTTGTTGAATAAGAAGGGCTGCAGATCGAGCTCAGTGGCGAATTTTGGGAGAAGCCTATGTCCCGCAGAGGATAGATACAGATTGATAATGATAATAAAGTAAATATTCACGTCAAATTATTATTATAAAGAAAGGTGACATACGAGTGGAGCGTGCGTTTGCGGCACGCGCGTGCGCAGATTTATCAGCGTGCGTAATTAAAAGGCGGCGCATTACCGTATGAATGCGTGGCGGGTGCGTGCCGCGCACCGCAGCTGTCGTTACACCTCTACCGCGACTGATAGAGTTTAATCATTTAACTTTTTCCATACTAAAAGGTGTCAGGCAATCTGGTCACGTGACGGAAGTTGGCTACGTACTGTAGTGGTAGCGAAGATTAAAGTCTCGAGTGGGTGAACAAGTGCATGTAAGATGTAGAATGAAAGTATAAACCCTTACAGTTCCAAGATTTATTAATACAGTCCACAAACAGCTTAAAAAGAAAGAGCAATAAAGATAAGTAGTAAACACAATAGCACTAAGAACGAACATTTTGTGAGCGAGCCGTGTCAGTCTGTGAAATATATAACTTTACTCTACAGTTTATTAGAAATGTATCGAGCGCATCTCATTGCTCGACTAGAGATTAGGGTTTGTCGAAAAGTCATTAGAACCGACATCGACAGCTGTTTTAAGTTAATACCGAAATAAATACGGAAATACTATACATATATGTTTAAATGAAATTTATATTGATTTCGGATAATTTGAAGATGGATCTCTCGCTGGTGAGCCTTGTTAATGCTATGGTCGGGAGCGAAGTCGTACGGTTATCTTTGCTCCAGTTTTGTGAGCGCGAGAGAAGAGGCTGAGCGCGATAGAGAGGCCACGAGCACTCTTTACACGACTTTACAATCAATTCAGTAGTTTCTGCGTAGTAAACATACCAATTGATGAAAAAAATAAAAAACATTTGAACGTTTTTCTCTAATACCCCCCACAACATAATATATTGTTTATGATCCCAAACACCTTTTTAATATCATGAAATAACAGTATTTTACCCTATTACAATTTTTAATAACGATACGTATATACAACATAGATATACTAGATAAGTACTGTTCTTAAAATAAAATATAAAGTATCAAAATCTGTAAGTCCCCCATTGATATAGCGTGACGTATCGTGATTGTCTAAACGCCGACAGATGTGTGCCGGAATGTAATTGTTTGGCCGTAGCTTACAAGCGGAGTACATTTTATATCATTTGAAAACACCCCAATTTTTAAAGATTCATTCACCTCGTCAGATGTTTAATGGGCCTTTGGTGATGTTAGATTTCTGTTCTTGGTATAAAAAAAAGCAAAAAAATTGGAAAACATTATAGGTGTAGTATTATTTAGTTTAAAATAGAATATCTACAATGATTAAATAATTATACTATTAAAAATCTAAGCAGATAAGTGCATGATCTGGGTACAATTATTATCTCTTATACAAGTCGACGGAGCGGGATGACGCGTTCCACCGAAAAATACTATTCGGTGTTGGAGAAGACATTTGTGCTTCCCCGAGATACTGCCCAATGGGTGTGTGTTACCAAGGTGTGGAGAATTAATTATAAGATCCAAAATAACCGTCCATATAAAGAAGTAGTCACATTGGGGTTTTTAGCCAACACACACCTTAGCAGCGCCACACCAAGCTACAATTATCATTGACATTGCAAATAAACATAATTCTACGAGTATTAGAAAAGCGATTTGGTATTACGGTAATGTAAAATGAGACGTGTTGGCGTGTGTGTAAAAAAATAGTATTTTTTCGAACAAAGCTCCATTTATATGTTTCACTATACTTCAAATACATAATACGTGTTATGTGTTCAATTATGCAGGTTCGAATACTTATACATAGGTTAAAATGTCATTCTCTGCACCAAGAAAAGTTTAGCCTGATCTTAATAAGTTTAAAAGTTTTATACTAGACTTTTACGAAACATTTTAATAGAAACATCGTCAAAAAGAATACATTTTATACATATGATATGCAAATAGCCTACCACATGCATATTCTTATATAAATATTAGTTAATTATTAGAAAAGTGTGTCAGTAAACATGACGCGGTTCGTGAATGCCAGCTGCATACCGAATTATGTTAATAGATTAATTTAACATTGCTTTTGGTAAATGTTTTTAGCTGGAACATGCCCGACATTAGTTAATATTACTATACGTGTATATCTAGTTGATAAGCTTTCATTCATTGCATGGTAAAAAATATTACCTTCTGTTAAATTTGCTAAAAATTACGTTGAAATAACAATATAAACTAGTTAGAACATTAATTTAATGCATTTTAATTAATTAATACTATTTCACACATTAAAAAAACAAATATCCAATTATAAAAATATAAAATCAATACACATGACATCACATTTAATTAACAAGACAAAAGAATGGCGTATAATTTTATAAATATAATACGAATAAAAATATTTAATTATTGAAAATATGTTAATACCATATGTAATATGTTAGGTATTTCTGTATTAGGGTACAATGGGGCTGACATACGTACACACGTAAAAGTCCCTTAAATAAATAGAATAAAAAAAAAGAAAAAAAAAAGAAAATATGTTAATAGAAATTCGTTTTAATTACTCCATTATGGTAGCTTTTTGCGGTGTATTGTAAAGATCACTGTCCTGACGCTTTAAGACTTTCCTCACCTCGAACGATACGAGTATATTTCGTTTACTGATACAATTGTATATTTCACTTCTTCGCTGCGACTTGTGGCGTAGCCTAGAAATTATCTTCCCCAGGGCGCATAGGTTCAAGCTAGCATGGTGCTAGCGACCATTAACGTCTATTGTAAGATGGCACCATTAAATAAGTTGTAACAAGGTTCTAAAATATAACTAGAAGGGGAAAGTACCTACCATTATAATAAATTGTATTTTGTTAAAAAATCTACGATTAGCGCAACACGAAGTTTAGACTAAAATCTTTTCTGTTAATGTTACGTCAAACGATATCTACAAAATGTATTGGATTGGTGTAAGCTTCAGAATGTCACGTTGACACGTATGTCAATTCCATACAATTGCAATTTCCTAGTAGCGTTGTTAATAAACGAATGTTAGTTTGTTTAGGGGCCTGGGGGTTCTAGACAAAATGACATTCACTAACTGATAATAACAATGAAAAATGCAAAATATATGCAATTTATATAACGTGACTGCGTGACATCTCAAAACCTTCGTGATCCATCAGGAAAATCAGAGACTAATTAATAATTATTGAACATCAATGTACAATTAATTAATACACGTGATTGAAAAAGTTAATGTTAAAACTTAAATTGGTCTTTTTAGGCATATTATTAACATGATTGTTATGTAAAATGGAATATCACAGACGTTGCTGATATTATTTGGCGTGGTTTTATTACTAAACTATTGTTATTAATCATTGTTGATTGCATTACGGAAATTTTATCCAAGACAATGAACCAATTGTTTATAATCGAGAAAAGATCTCATTATTGATACAATTGAGGCAATTATCCTACGCTATAGTGCATGGTATAATGAATCAACCTGCGACGTTATAATGATTCAAAATTATTACAGAAAATAAAAACATAAATTATAATTGTTTTAATGCATCAGATTTTTCTGATAATAATCAGGTTCCTTATTAAAAACAGGACCTGTAAACATATTTACCTACAATAAACTAGATTATCTATATTAATTAAACGTAAATACATCGGTTATTAGGCAAAATAAATAAACATTCTCGGTTTTAAAACAAGCATTTTGCATTAACAAATTAAATCTAGTTTAAGCCTGTATAAAACGCTAATCTGTGAAGCGGTTTATTAAATCTTAATTATGATTTCAGTTTAAGAGTTGTTATAACTGTATTTTGATTCTGTGCAAGACAATAAATACAGTTCAGGACCAAATAGCATTTAATATATAAGTCTAAACTAGATTTAATTTGTTAGTGCAAGCCGCCCTTAAAGTAGCTTAACTCGCCGTTTAACGCAGTATTTTAAATCACCGCCACATTTATTATCATAGTAAAATGTATATTTTATTTCTACCAATAATAGTATTTTGTAACTGATAGTGGATTACTATTAAATAATGTAAGAAAAATAACTCAAATCACATTTAGAATTTTTATATCTCTGTTTCGAAGGACGTTCACAGAACACACCTTTACCGGCAGTAAGGTGGTATCGCACCCTTCAAGTCAAGAAGCAGGTCAAGGCGTCAGCACCTGTTGCTCCCTTCTTCGTAACGTAAACTGTAAGGAAATTAGGGGAATATGTCAGGGGGATTAATGTTCGTTGAGTCACAGGTGATTTGTTTGTTTTTGATTATATTGTTTTAGTAAAAATGGTCTATTAGGATAAAATTATAATTTTGAGGCCGAAACTGCTCTTGATTAAAAATAATGATAGGATAGTGTTAAAAACCATTTTATAATTATACTAGCTGTGGTTATCCGGCGTTGCTTGGGTAAAATAAAATTACCTTTTTGGAGATACATTATTTAAAAACGTCGAAACGCGTATTTCTATGGTTCTAACCAAAAGGCTAAATATTATATTTTATAGTACGTACCACAATAATTTACGGATTTTCGAACAAACTTCTAAACCCTTTTTACCCTCTTCATCAATATTATCATCAGATCCTAGTCCTTAGCAGAACATAGGCCTCGCCTACTAAGCGCTATTGAGTCCGATCTTCTGACCTTACCATCCAGCAGATACCAGCTACCTTCCGCAGGTCGTCGCTTCACCTTGCCTTAACCTGTTTCATTTTCCAATTACGTCAAAACATTTTTTTTTAATTTCTTACTCAAAACTCCTTACTTAAAACTTCAATACCCGCTTTCCTAATTCTTACTCAAAAATTAATTGCTTTTTTTTAACATTTCGACCACTATTTAGCTCCCTTCGGGGCAAAAAGACAAAATATCCGCCCTTAGTGGAAATTCCTACGTCTTATAAAGAATCTAATGTCCAAATTTCGTGTTTCTTGCTGTTGTGAACTCCACGATGTTGTGTAAAGTCAGGACAAATTATTTTATGTATTAATATACGTATAAGTCATTAATTATTTTTAAATTATCTTCTTAGTATCTTATGTACTAAAGGGTTTTATATACAATAATGGAATAACAAAGATTTCATTTTTATAATACTTCATTTTCTTAACAAATCTATTTATACCTAGCCACACTTATTCCTAAATCCACATAACTATAATTAAAAATTTAATATTAACTAACGTAAAAATAATAATATATAGCGTTGCTAACACCTTTTCACGCTAACTGCGTATGAGTACTTTGAGTTTTGGATAATATTCAAATTCGTACACTTTGAATGGCGAAAAGAATGGAGCCCGCAGTTCATTCGCTCCAATGGGCACATAGATAGGAGTGTGCTGTTAACAATACGGGTCTCTATGGCCTTCTACACGCAGTACGAAAGGTAAATTGCTCTTCTAGCGATATTAAGTTTAATGTTGATTTTAATACCAATAAAAATATTTTCTTTCAACATATAAGCGCAAAGTAGACACAGCCACTAATGTATCTTTGCTTACCCCGAAAGCGATATGGCGTGACGATATTTTATTATTATTAAAAATCTTTTTATGCGTATTTGTAGCGTGATATCGTAATCAGTCTATACACCTATACAATATTTATATGTTTATTTGTTATTATGTTTTATGGCAACAGCATAAAGAAATATTTTATTCAATCCATGGTATATTTTAATCTTCTGCTTCAACCTTCAATCAATCAATACTGAGTGAAACTTTCTTCCACCGGACAGTAGATTTGAGGGAGTCTGCGCGCCGTCTGAAAGGGTTCCGGAGTTGGTTTGAAGTCAATTTCAAAGGTCCGAGTGGATCGATTAGAAGACCACCTTGGGAGTTTTCTAGTCAATAGGAGTCTAACACACCAGGATCGCTGGACAGCGAAACAAATCAGGCGTAAAAGTAGCAGCGCTTTATAAAAATATACTGTTTTTAAATTGCTTAGAAATTTCAATTCATGTATATGATATGGGTAGTCAGGATTTCGATAGACGAGTCTATACAAAAAATTGCTAGTAAAAATCATAAAGTAAAGCATAAGTTAAGCTAGTGTATGGTAGGTAGCCGGTATAGCACGGCGCGGCCGGTACACCTGCCTGTATAGCAGCGCAGGCGCGCGCTCGCAGCTGCTAAAACGGTCTCGCTGCAATCGCGACTTTTCAACTGTCAGCTTTTGAGCCATGTATCTTCGTTATTAGCCAGTTCAGACATTCTGATAGTTCTGAGGGCTCGAACATAGAGTCATTGATATTGTTAACTTTTGTTTACTTTAGATTATTGCATAAATCTATATTTAAAGAAAGTCTATTAACAGTGTTTATATTTTATTTAAAAAAATAGACTTATATTCTTTTGTATCTTATATACCGCTTTTTACAATTTTTGTAAAAATTGATAATAACTTTGAGAGTGTTTGAGAGTCTAGTTTTGATCAGTATGACCTTTCAATGTTAGTAGGTACAATAAAGTCTAGATAAAGTTAGAAAAGAGTAGGTACTTATTATTAATTATTGTCGTTACTTACTCGTATGTTATAGGACAGGGATGTTGGGTTGAATTAATGGGTTGAGATTAAGGAACTAGTAATAGGTTTTTTGGTTTTTTAGAAATAGCTAAAAATAATCATTATGTATGAGAATCACGCAACAATGTACAACAATATCCAATTATATATTTACTAAACATCTAGACACATATATGTAGGTAAGGCCCCTCACAGAGAGCCGTTCACTGAAAAATACAATAAAATAATCCGCTTCTTTGTAGGACACGCGTTGTAGAGTTGACAAAAAATGTTGACTAACAATTAATTGTTAATTTTTTAAATTCCTGTCTAGTTTCATAACCGCTAAATGCTTTATACAATAAATTAAACTGAATAACAATATTGATTACATAGCAAACAAAATACATATATATTAGGTATAAAGTAGCTTAATATCGTATTATTATTTGATTAAAGTGATAACCATTTCTTTTATAAAAGTAAAGTTAAAGCTAAAGTTTTAATTAATCGATTTTAGTTTAGTATACTAATTTAAAACAGATTTTAATAATACCGAGTAAAGATTGCTAAAATTTAAAATATTTCATGTAATTCAGTAATTTCCGCGAGTACGTATAATATTCAAATGTAACTGGTGTAACGAAATATTTAAGTGAATGTAGCTACGATTATTATTTTTCTTATAAGAAAGTTTTTTACTTAGTTAAAATGCGTGTTTGTACATATCGAGGGGTGAAAGATTATTTGGTTTAACGACATTTTTTGGTGATATAGTAATATATATATATTTGGAATCGGTAAAAAACGCTGATTCTCTCATTATCTGAAAGGCTTATTTAAATAACCTATAGATTTATGTGTTATATGTGTGCCTTTTTCATTTCATTAATTTTCAAAGAAGTTTCACTTTAAATAAATTGTAAGGATTTAATTGTAAAAATAATAAATATTATGTATTTGTTGACGTTACAAAGGTGCGTAGCGTGGCGTACGCGCGTGCCGGACACGTGCGCGCGCGCTGCACCGTTCTTTCTCTACGTTTCTACACAGTCATGGTCCAATATCGAAGCTTTTTTATATTTTCACGACCTAATCGACTATGAGCCTGTAAATTGCTTCACTATTACTCTGTATGAATTACGAGGGGTGAAAAAATCCATTCATATTTATGTGAAGATTATTCGTGTGAAGTTATCGCTAGAAATTATTCTAACAAGATATCGTATTTATTTCCACAATATGACACATACACTACACATTTCGCTTATTATTTTTGTATACTAACTTTAAAATTGTTGTGTGCAATAATGATATTACAATATTGTTTTTATATAAAAAAATAATGTTACATAACTCAGCTTTTTGAAAAAACCTTAATAATCAATTCCTTCACATGTAATAATTTTGTATTGTAAAACAAATATTAAAAATTGAAGAAAACTTGTCAAATCTATATCTATATCGTAATAACATGTCTACCATGTGACAAAGAACTAATGTAACACATACTAGAAATTTAGTAATCTTACCTTTAAATCATTCGCGTCCGCTAAATTAGTTCTTTTTACGCAAGATAGACGCTAGTTCTATCCTATTAAACTGATTGTTATAAAAACGTTCTAATTTGAATGGGTTGAAGGATTGTCTGTGACTATGCATTGCCAATAGTGCTTTGGCTTAGTGGAATGTCTCAACAAATAGCCTCGTGTAAAAGCGACAATATAGTTGCTATTTTATTTTTTGTATGTATTGTAGATAGAGTTCCATCAAGTACAATCAGTTGGTAATCCTGCAGCACACCTGCAGGATGGCACGAGAACCGGACGGCACGGGGTGAGGGTGCGTCGTCCCGGCAACCACCGATAAACATTTCAAAATTAACAAACTCGCCTGAGGGTCCATTAATAAACCGATTCCTCCCATCTTAATTCTCTATTATATTAGATGCTAACTATTATCCGCGGCTTTAGCTGTTAGGCTGAAATTTATAGACGCAACTTTAAGTTTGCTTGGACTTACTATAACATTACAATTTATATTACTCAATGAATGTCAAAGGTTTTTTTTTGATAAGTCACTGTGTTTGTTAACATGGACTTGGCTCTGCGAATATTATGGCTATACTCAATTTCCTATTATGTATTCAATTTTTTGTCAAAATGAATTTATTTTTCAAGAATTTTGGTAAATACAGTCCAAAAAGCGTCTATAAATCCTAATTTTCTTTTTTCTTTATCTATGGATCTTATTTTCACCTTGCTTATAAGATTTGTATGCGCAGTGTTTGAAAAATAATTCACGTGATATTATTTCGCGTATATTCGAGTACTTTTTCACGATAGATCTAAATAGGTTCCAAACATATAAAAAAAAAAATTTTAATTTTATATTATTACTCGGCACCCACGACAGCCAAAGTTTACAATGGAAATAGCATAGGAAAAGCTCTGATGTTACTTTGTAATTTTTTATCTTGTTGACTAATGATCAGACCATAATTACTAATGGATACTCTTATAGCAAACTAGCTGATCCGGGAAACGTTGTTTTGCTATATAAGGTTTTGTAATATCTTCTAAGATGTTCATTGAAATTAAGTGATGTCAAAGACAATTTTGTTCACAATTAAATACTCTTAATCAACAACACATTTATTTGGATAAAGATTAATATTATTACGTTGATACAATTCTTAACAAATGATGCATTAATTTCGACCAAATTTTATTACTATAAAAACGGTTCTAGTGACTTAATCTTAAAAGATAGACATATACTGTCGAGTACATTTTTTTAGATCATTTCAAGAGGAATAATTCTTTCATACATATATTTTTTCCACCATTTCTTCGCTCCTAATAGTTGTATCGTGATGTTATATAGCCTAAAGCCTTCCTCGATAAATGGTCTATTTAACACAAAAATTATTTTTCAATTCGAACCAGTAGTTCCTGAGATTAGCGCTTTCAACCAAACAAACAAACAAACAAACTCTTCAGCTTTATAATATTAGTATAGATTTTACGCTCTACCAAAAAGGCCTGTTGTGATATTGCACCAATTCTATGAGTAAGCTATAAAATATGATCACATAATACAGTAAGAAATACAAGCTATAGGTAATAACGTAATGTATTGCATTTGTCGACTTGTTGTTTGATTTTAATCGTAAACATATTTCCTTGTAAAGGATTTCCTATTGGCTAATGGATATTACACAATATTCATTCTAATTAGCTTTTTTATCTAGTAGTAAACTGCGCAACTTAATCATTATCCATTGGTTGACATACATACAGTTATAAGTAAATAATAAATATATAATCACCCCTAGTTCTTTATCTTCTTCTTTGGCTTTGACAGTAACATACTTACATTTATTTTATACTTTTTTTTTTTTACTCTGGCTTGACAAAGTGACTACAGTGCACCTGATGGTAAGCATGGTGCAGTCCAAAAAACGCCAACGACTATCTACAATTAAGAAAAACCCATCGATAGTCGCAGTGATCATGCCGGCCTGCACAAATATCTCTTCACGCTACGTTTAAAGGATTCCATACCAAACACGTTAGCCTAAAGACCATTCCACAACCCAGCGACACGGCAAAAGAAAGAGTGAACTAAGTTAAGTATTTATTATCAAATTTTTATGTGACGTGCTTAAATTACATAACACAAACTTTGAAATAAACCGATAAAAATTTTTGCTGTCACACATATGGGAATGTGATAATAATTTTCCCATTCCTAATGACAGCGGAGTAATGTTCGCCTCACATGTTTGCTCTCACACGTTCCACCCCTACGTTTGGCCGTCAAACAATAGTTGTGCCAACAATAGTTGCGCGCATCTGTCGTAAGGCTTCCTGTGATTGGTCACCCGGCGTCGGCGTGTGCGCACCCCACACTGATTTCCACGGCTATGTCCAAACACCAAACCGATATCCGAAATCCGATATAACGGTAAAATGTACGTACAAACATATGGACTTTTACATCGCAGATTCTACCCGTATGAATGAAGTGTTGAAAAATTCGCAGAATAAAATTACACCGTCACCTAGGTCTGATACAGGTAATCTATCGGTTTTATTTTGAAAAAACAATAACGGTTTTGATAAAAATTTTGTAGAGCTGCTACAGAAGACTCATATTTAAATGAAATTCCAAAAATGTTTACGAGAAATATTAGGTCCTTACATATGAAATTGGCGTTTTTCGTACTGGCCACTTTAATCACAAATTTCTCCTCTTTGGTAAGGAATTCCAAATACAAATTTGTACAGCTATAGATTCATGTATTTGTGCTTCGATGATCATCATTCATTTGTTTTTTTCTTCTGTTTTTTTCTGTTTGCGTCACTCATTTTACAAAATGGAAAACTTAAAATATCGCATTATTTACGAGTACGAGTTCCGCCGTGGCACTAGTGCTGCGGAAACAACTCGAAGGGTGAATGATGTGTATGGCGGTCGTGTTGCAAAATAAAACACAGTTCGTTTTTGGTTCCAACGGTTTCGTTCTGGAAATTTCGACCTGCAGAACAAGCCCCGTGGACGGCCTGAGACTCAAGTTGATAATGAAGAGTTGAAGGCTATTGTGGAAGCGGATCCATCGCAAACCACGTCCGAGTTAGCTGCAGGCTGCGATGTTAGTGATAAAACTGTTTTAATTCACTTGAAGCAAATTGGGAAGATTAAAAAGCTTGAAAGGTGAGTACCTCACGAATTGACTGAAGCAAACCGGCAAACGCGCGTCGACTGCTGCGTTACATTACTAAACCGGCACAATAATGAAGGTATTTTAAACCGAATCATTATCTGTGATGAAAAATGGGTTCTTTACGATAAGCGGAAGCGCTCAGCGCAATGGTTGGATCCTGGCCAGCCAGCCAAATCCTGCCCCAAGCGAAAATTAACCCCAAAAAAGTTACTTGTAAGCGTTTGGTGGACTAGTGCCGGTATTGTTCATTACAGTTTTCTCAAATCTGGCCAGACTATTACGGCTGATGTCTATTGTCAGCAATTGCAAACCATGATGGAAAAGCTAGCGGCTAAACAACCTAGGCTGGTTAATCGCTCCACGCCACTGCTGCTTCAGGACAACGCTAGACCACACAATGCGCAACAGACGGCTACTAAATTAGAAGAGCTTTAATTGGAAAGTCTAAGACATCCTCCGTACTCGCCGGACCTTGCTCCAACAGATTACCATTTTTTTTCGAAATTTGGATAACTTCTTGCAAGGGAAAAAATTCAACTCCGATGGGGCAGTCCAAATCGCCTTCAAAGATTTTATTGATTCCCGTCCGACTGGTTTTTTTAGTAAAGGCATCAATGAACTACCTATGAGATGGCAAAAGTGCATAGAAAATAATGGTTCATACTTTGATTAATTAAATATATTATATTAAAAAATATTCGACTTTTTGTTCCTCCCATACAAAACGCCAATTTCATATGTAAGGACCTAATATAATGTAGACCACGTGGTATTTCGATACCATATGCATGGGCAAAATGTAATCTGATTAATGATTACAAATTGTAGTCGTAATTTTAATTTTCTTGCTCTGTAATCAAGATTAAATCCATTCAAAACATTAAGAAATGATAAATGTGTATACAATCTGGGATTTTGTAGTGTTTAAAACAAATGAGCAAAATACAGTCATATTAATGGTAAAAAACGTAAAATGTAATCGTTAATCATTTTTATTAATCTGATTACATTTTGCCCATCTATGCCTTATGCCAATTCAAATAAATATTTAACAACTGTTTACTACGTCCGGTCAATGACCTCTAGCTTACTCTGCGAGTGAGATGCATTTTTGCGGTAACATTGAACAAATCGGTTATATGTTCATAATTTTTTTATTATTATTGATTTGAAAGAATATTAATTTTTCATTTTATATGTTAATAAGCACATTTACATTGTTTGGAAATATAATATATTAGGAGTTCTAAAATTTCTTACATATATTATACATAAGCAGATATAGATAAAATTGCGTGTTACATAAGATGTATAAGGAAAACGCGCTTAAATAATTCAGGACATTATTATACTACTCAAATAGCGTTAAATACAACCTCATTATAGCCCCATCAGAGTGAGTAACAGAAAGGAAACAGCCACAAAAGGTGCGACACTCTAGCGTGTCAACAATACGCATCCTTCCCACCAGGACCGGTGTTCCCATGTTCCCATAACATTTTCGATCTCCTTTTGTTTTTAATATAATCGAAACTAGTAGTAATAGTATAGAGCTACAAATACCGATAGACACGTCTAAATTTTATTTTAAATGTTACCACATACACGGATATTTTCGATGTCAAATCCTCACAAATGAACATCTACGCCTCTTGTAGACTTGTTGGGATCTCCTACCCGGATGTAATAATGTAAATAATGTCCGGCGCGCCGCCTGAGAGAGAGGTTTTAGAGAGGTGGACTCTTTATTTGCACCCCTTACAGAGAGATAGTCTCAACAAGGCTTTTCGCTCCCCGGGCGTCTGGATGAATTTGGTTTCCCAGGTCCAGGTGGGGCAATTAGAGGGACAACCCAGGGATTTCAGCCAATAAGAGTCTGACACACCAGCGTCGCTACCCTCGCAGCGGCCCTGCTAGTCCTATGGAGAAATACCCCGAGTTACAAAAAAAAAAAATCATCTCCGCCTGAAAGTATACCTATAGGCTATTTAAATATCCGTTTCTCGTTAGAATGGAACCCTTGACTTTTAGTGTAGAAAGCCACTGGTCTGACGCTGTATCAATTTAGTTATTACAATAATTTACAATTGAAAACCGTCGTAAATATCACCCAAATATTACCGAAATTATTAAGAACAAGTATTCAGATATGGTTTGACTAAGTATAGTATTTTGCATAATGTTATATTGGGACATAATAGGAGTATAATATTTACATATATTAGAATAAACTACAAGAGCACTTGCGTTTGGACTCGCATAATACAAGCAATACCCGGCATGACTATACAGTAATTAGGTTAAAGCCTAAGGCTGATATTTATAGACGCTATTTCGACTATTACTAGCAAAGCTTTAAATTTTTTTTTTGACAAAAATTGAATATTAATAGAAACTTGAGTTTAGTCATAGAATTAGAAAAGCCAAGTCCGTGTTAACAAAATCGGTGATTTACCAAATCCTTTGACATTCATTGTGTAATATAAATTGTAATGTCTTAGTAAAGTCTAAGCAAATTGAAAGTTTCGTCTATAAATCTCAGCCTAGCTATACAAGTATAGCAAAGAGACTGCATAATATTGGATGTCATAGTACCACACAACATAACTTATAAGAAAAATCTGTGTGACGTTGCACTATATATATACGATTTAGTTTATTTATTTATAAGTATACTTAGATAGTCTACATTCAAACATAAAACTATATAAGACATGAACAGGATACATTACAAATACGACTATATTTAAAAGTGTAGACTACATGCACAGAAGAAAAGAAAAATAAAAATACGAGTAACACAAAAAGAAATAATTCTAAGAAATAGTTCTATAATTTTGAAAGCCTACACAGCTCTTTCTCTTTTGTGGCGTGTGAATGATCAAGTGCTTGCATAATTATTGAAACCTCAAATATTTTATCAAGCACTCATTATAACAGTTACCTTTGTTAGTGCACGAATACAATCAATGGAGTAAGTTCCCGTGGTAAGGCAGATTCAATTACCTTAAAAAAAAAATTAATATCAAGGATTCAGCGAAGGCAATTTAAGTATCGGTACTATCAGGTACAAAAGCACTTTATTATTTAAAGGTACATTTAATTAATATATACTTATATGAACTTTTTTAAATCCAGTATGTTAGTCTAGTTAAATTAAATCTAGAAATTATATATGTTTTGAATCTTAATTTTCTATATCGATATTTTAATCTTAATAGAGGGTCATATTTCCACCAGTCTTTGTAGTTATAGCGATTACCTGCAAGCTATATTTTCGAAACTAAAAAACTGATTTCGAACAATCATATCGTTAGTATTTGTTAAAAATGGTCAAGAAACTTTCAACATAAATCAAATTTTGTAAATAAGAAATACTTGGAAACCTTGTATTTTCTACAAAAATTTCCTATCACATAAAAATATGACATAAATAGATGTTAAATGTTAATTAGCTAAGCTTTAATTTAATAACAAATAGTTAAAAGACGGACGGACGGCTTACTTGATATTGTAAACATGACAAAAAAATCTAAGCAACATGTACTAATTTGTTTATTTTCTTTATTAATTTGATAAATTATTCTACCTTTTCTTATCACAGTTAGGTAGGTATATAACATTTTATGTTCCAGATTATTTACTTGCTGGTTGTAATTAAAACTTTACTACTGCTTTGTTTTTCTTAAAATTATGAGAAAACTAGCTGTCCCGGCAGACTTTGTTCTGACCTATTTCTCTAAAACAAAGTCACATTGTTTTTTTTAGTGTTAATAGCTTCCTCGTCAGATTTTTTTGAAAATTGTTTGAAGGAACCTGGCCTTAATGCTATATGTATAAAAATTGACAAATATTGACATTAATATTTATACGTCACTCAATAATTGTTTTGCCTTCCCGGAACCCGTCCACTGACATTTAAACTTTATGGTGTGGTATTAAAGTTCAAAATGACTTATAACGAATTTTTTGTATGAGAATACAGAAAAGTGTTATTTTTAGACAGTTGCAGGGAATTTTTAAAAGTTTTCTCTCCGTAATAACCTTCCTCAGACTTCATCAAACACAACAAAAAAAAAATCAGCCAAATCGGTTCAGCCGTTGTCGAGTTTCGCGCTTATCAAGACATTTTGCGATTCATTTTTATATTATAAGATGTAACAAAAAAGAAAACATGTTCAAAATAAATTTGTTTACCTTAATTAACAGCAATTTAAATAATTATTTCGAATTAATTGAATTGTGTGGTATTCCTTACAGCATGGAGCAACGTCATTTGACCGCAAATGAAATGCAAAGGCTTGTAAAAACGTTTCAAAGCGGGAAGTAATCAATCTCCGGTATCTCGGTATTTTGGTGACTACAGACGTTGACGTCAGATTTTAATGATATTATTTTCCGTCTTTTGCGACGTTACACTCATACAAGAGATCCCTCAGAGCAACACCCAGACCCTGCAAAGAGTACAACCACTCGGCAAGACTGATTTATGAAGCTAACTGCTAGACATCAGCCGATGTTAATTGCCAGAGATATAGGTTTAAGTGTACAAATCTCACTTGTGCTGTTGTTAGTCCCCAATATGTCCAAAAAGCTGCATGAGTGTGGTCTTCGAGCTCGACACCCAATCCATGCCTATTTATACGTCATGGGAATCGCTCTCGTGACAATAAACGGCATAAAGTATACCTAATATGGATCCAGGAGACCATTATTGCTATATACAAATTACATATACATATATACATTATACAAAGTTGAAGTTGAGTTGTTTATTTCTACATCAGTGAGACACTAAATGTATTATTAAAAGTATAAAAAGTAAAAGTTATAATCTGAAAAATACTCTAAAATTCGACTTTTTTTTACACTGGCTCGACATAATGACTACAGTACACCCGATGGTAAGTACAGTGAAGTCCAAAACACAAGCGACTATCAAAGAATGAATATCCATTGATAGTCTCCGTCGTCATGTCGGCCCACATATACCACGACTGAAGGTCTCTAGGTATATGAGTTACGGGGTATACACAAGCTGGTCCCGAAACGCGACAGACCAAAGTGAGTCACTATGATGGTCTTTACTCCTATGTACTGTGGTCACGACATAGTTCGGGCAATAGCCCTACCAGCAAAAGCTTTTGATATGTGTATTTACCGCTGCCTGTAAAAAATTGTAGCATAAGAAATGCCACATCAAAAGTTAAATTGCTAGGAGAAAATCATATCTTGTAGCCCTTTATACAGTTCGAATGTGGGTGAAAAAAAATTCTCAAGAACTGTGATGCTGTAAAGATACTTTGGTTAACCTAAAGCTTATAACGAGAAATCCAAACAGACCCTGAAAATGTTTCTTGATTTACTCATATTTATAAATAGTCTATTTGCTGGTATATACTGAAGCTTCTTGGTAAGCATTTTGATTAAACTACCATGTAATCGATACGCGAGGTAAGTACACTTATTCAATTACACCGTCCGTCGATGTATGTGACACCGGTGGCAAGGATGCGCCGGCGCAGCGCTTCCGCCGCGCGTGCCTGAGTAGGGCTTCTGGGTTCCGGTAATGCGACATTTACTAGCCTGCTACTACTCACAATATTATAAATGTTCGACAAACCGCATTAGAATATACACTAGCAAATAATTAACATGCAAATTTAATAGCTAATTATATTAAGGCCCGTAAGCTGGACGATGGAAGTTCATTTAAATAGTAGGTATTGATCTTAAATATATATTTAAAATATATCCCGTAGAAGCAATATTAAAGAAAATAAATGTGGCTGTGGTTGCCTTGTGGTTGTTTGTTGTGGTTTTGTGAATCAAGGACCGGAATTAATACGCGGAAATGTCATTGGTTGTATATTCGAATCTCGGCATTTGCCACCTGTCTACTCTCTTTGCCAGATTAAGTACTGATTTAGGCATCATATTATCACCGGTGTAAGAAAACATCTTGAAGAAACTCACAAGCATTTAATAGAAATGTCATATGTAAGTGCCCTGAGAACGAAGTACTCTATACGCTAACTTATCTCTTTCAACCCTGAAAAAGATATAGCCTAAAAATATGCTATTATTATTATTATGAAAATGAACCTATTATCGTTTTGCTATAATTATCAAGAGAAGTGGGTAATAAATTATGGTAGTCATTCTTTAAAAAATATTCCGTAGATACAAGTTTAATTAAATATCATGTAAAAAGTATGCACGCTATACATATACATATATATATATAGGTACTATAGTGATTTTAGTTATTTTTTACGCATGATTATGCGCCAAGTTAAGCCATCACAAGCATAAACTCGAAAGTGACCTTTCGTAAGCTGGGAAGGGTATATAATATTCCTTTCATACAGCATTAACAACACATACAGAGAATAATTCTATTGGAACTCAATTTAGGTAAGAGTAGTTCGATGACACTCTACAGAAGAACAAAGAAAGGTATCAGGGAAGATTATTGTCTACCTACGAAATCGTGTCCAGCGGAGCAGTGCCGCATTATTTTATGACCCACATATCGCTACGATTGGCAAATAAAGCAACATGTATCTAGGATTTTTTTTTTGTGCCGTGGTGGCTGCCGGCAAAATAGAATAGCACCTCCCTCTTCTTGCTGAGGTGTCGTAAAAGGCGACTAAGGTATCTCTTTAACACCGCAATTCAACCAGGTGTTCAGAGAAGGAAACTCGACCAAACCTGCATCCTGCTCCCTCCCGATAGTACTGGTTCTCCTTTCCATCGGGCCTGAGGGAGCTCGGACGAGAGAGTGCTATTCTGGCTGCGCGTCCAGTTACGCACTTAAATATCTCCTGCGCAATTGACTGTTTCCGAAAACTGGACCTCGATTTTCTTAATCGGTGTTGAAACAGTCGCCGTGGCCGAATCCGGCTAGGACATCATCATCATCATCTAGGAATTTTTAGTCTGTACAAGTTCAGTACACCTCGGCCACTAAGGCTGAGATTTATAGAGGCTATTTCGACTTTGCTTAGCAAAGTTCGCAAATAATAAATGTTCTTGACAAAAAACTGAATATATAATAGGAATTTTAGTCTATAGTATTCGCAGAGGCTAGTCCGTGTTGCAAAATCGGTGAAAGACCAAATCCTTGACATCTATTGAGTAATATAAATTATATTTTTTCATTCAAGTCTAAGCAAACTTAAAGTTGTATCTATAAATATCAGCCTAACAACCTACATGGCCGGGATAATCTTATGAGAATTTTCACCAGGTAATAAGGTGGAACTTCTATAGGATATAGGTGATATAGTAATATAAAATATATACATATATTTGGAATCGGTAAAAAACGCTAATTCTGAAAATATATATTACTATGTCAACAAAAAATGTCGCTTAAACCAAATAGCCCTTCACCCCTCGATATCTATAGTAGATAGAATAATTTAATACTAATATAATTACGAATAAAATATTGCCTAAGAACATCTAGGAAGTTGAGCAAAACATTTATCATTAATTCAATGTAACATTTATTTGCGTCAATCTTATACACAGCAGGAAACAACAACCTTGATTGTATGCGAGCAGTGAGCACCCTCGGCGTCGTGATAATTGAATATTAAGCGACTGACTCAATTACACTGAAAACATTCATTCGACGCCATTCACTCGAGTAGATAAACTTATGCTTCGCACACGTAATACCTAGGTACTGAGCTAATAATAATATTATCTCAGATGTTATTTATTTACAACATTGTTAACGAGGATCATAATAGTTCCGCTCCGTGTTTGCACTAGATGTTAGAATTTGAATTGACTGGTGAATGGAAAAATTGTCAAAAAAGTCATGTTATCTAATAAAAATGTCACATGCCATGAGAACTGCGATTAGCTGTGCTAATAGTCACGTTCCACACAACATATGTTCAAAATGGGATACTGCCTATTACATATTATTATAATAATATTATAATAAAATTACATATTTACATATTAACATCAGTAAACTACAATTATTTATAGACTCTTGAACCTTGAGATTTGATATATTTGTAGAGAAATAAAAATCCTACAAGCGCCGAATTACAAATCGTAACCTCAAATAGAAACACGCAATAAAAATAATGGAATCGATTTCAGATTACGTCATTTTATATTTTTTCTGTCGTTGGCTATATTTATTAGTCTACATACTAATCTACATACGGTACCTTTTGCAACTAATTCATATACCTATATGACACACAGTAGACAACCTGTCTAAGGATGTTCCTAAAACTACGTGAATAACTAGTAAATATTTGTTATTATTTACAAGATACCTTCAATTTATGGTTCCGCATTTAAAATTGCCTTGAGGAAATCTTTATAGTTGGTTGATAGGTCCAACAATTCATGGTGTACAAAGAGGCGGGGGAGAGGAACAGGGAGGCAATATCCGGCCCTGACAATCCGATCCGCCGCACACGCAGGACAGGACAAAGGAGGAGGGCTTTCGCCAGAAGCCTTCCTCCTTAAAAACGGACAAGACGCCTGGCCAGTGCGCTTGAAGGAGCGTGCCGCGCCACTTATCCAGGCAAGAGCGGTGTGTGACGTATTCCCGCACACCGCTCCAAGACATTGAACTGAGCGAGGGGTGGCTCCTTACACCACTCCTCGTAGTACAGAGATGCGGGCTAACAAAAGGCCAGACGTCGCCGAGGGTAGGACAAGAGGATAACACTGTACCTCCGGCCCCGGTCAGACGGGAAGAAGGAACACCCCGGGAGTTTTAGTCGGTGCAAGTCCGACACACCAGGGGGCAGCCCTCATCGTCCCCTGAGTTCCGTCAGGGATTTCCCCCGGGTTACGAAAAAAAATAGGTTCAACAATACAATAACATTTAATTTGAACATTTGCAAGTTTTACACTTTGATATAAATACGAACGTGATGTACTATTAAATATTAATCTAGTGAAAGTTTGGAATCAGTAAGGCTTTTTTATTTAAGAAGTTTACAAAAATGTCCAGTGACGCTGGGCGGCACGCGGAGCAGTGGGCGGGGAGACAGCGGATTGGGCGGTGCACAAGGCGGGTTGCCGCCTTAACCGCCCAAACAGAGCAGTATCGGTGGATTTTCCCGTTTAAATGCGTAATTAAAAAACCTTTGTCATTAATTTTAATCATAACATTAACATTATTTTCCCATGTAAACACCTCTAGTGGAATTCATAAATAATTAAAATACCAGTAGGATGTTTTTTCTACAGTAAAAAAAGTTTGAATTGATTACGTGTTCAAAATATAAATGTAACCTTGACTTTTAACAAGTTTACAGATTCGAAGTAAAGGTCTTACTAAGGTATTGGAAAGTCGACAAATACACAATTATCATTATTACCAAGTTAAACTTACAATTAATTATAACTATTGTTTTTTTCTAGTCGAAATAGGAATAATTTTGTTTTATCTAGAAAACGCTTTATCTAATGTTTTGTCGTACATATGCTTACATATTTTAATGAGTTATATATATATATATATATATGATTTACGTAATTAGTGAAGTTAAAAGGATAAAACAGTTTAAATAGGAATCATACAAATTTATTTACGCCCCTAAGTTAATTATCACCTTTACATACTACTTTGCATAAAAATAAAAACTTCGAGTTTCAAGACGAGAATAAAATGAGTACTAACAAGGTAGCGCAGTGCGATGCGGGTTTTATCAATTGCTTATCACAATTCACTGAACTTAGGTATGTCAGAAGGTTAAAAATATTCGTATTAGATACTTGTACTATGTGTATGGAGGTAAGGTTGAGACAGTGGTGAATCGCACATACATAGATATTTTCGAACTTCACCATCTTTAGAGAAGTTAACTTTGTTGTAAATCATAAGGCATCAAGCATTTTGTAATGTTACAATACTAAAATTTTTTATTCCAAAGAAATTTGACATAAAAATCGGTAAAAAATGCATAAAGTTACAAAAGCTGGTTCTACTATTAAAGTAAATCGTTCGTATGTAAATAGTAAAAGAAAAACAGTGAAGTGATGCATCAGGTTTAGACCACCTATATGAGGGTTATAATGCGGCCCGTGCCGCCACACGCGTCAGGGTGCGCACCCTGTCTCAACCCGTCAGTCCTGTCCAATCCGCCCTGCTGAGCGGACTACCGCGCACCCCTATGAAACACGTACTAATTCGCTCCACAAACTTTGTTTAAATTAACCGCACTTCAATTCCAAGTTTAAATTACATTTTTATAGTTTTCGTACCCATCCATTTCTTTTATAATTTTTCTTGTGTGTTTGAGGGGTGTCGCCCAGTTAGCAGTGGACCAGGCAAAGGTGAGTCATTTTGTCCTCTCGCCATAGTAACACCCTAAATTCACCTGCGTCGCGTGATGCGTTAGTGATTGCGAATGCACGCAGTTTTGCTTTGATTGTAGAAAAATATGGAAAAAACGAAATAAATTCGTATAGTGCGAATCCCAAGTTATATGTAAATATAATAATTATTCAATATACGTAAGCAATTCAAATTAGCATCGTTAATGGTCCAATAAATATCAAAAATTTCAGAATAAATATCATTTATACTTTTAATAATTGGACTGGTTTAAGGTTTCCTTTTAAAATAACACTTAATCAAAGTTTATAAATTTTGAGCACTTGTAATTGATTTAATAATATTGTCTAATGTATTTGCTTAGTGCCATAGATAATTCGTTCGTATAATTACGTAGTATATTTTCATAAATAATACTACTAGTCGTTTGTAGCAAAAAGAATCCTCGCAGCATTATTACATTGTAGCGACACAGAAACAGATTTTTTTCGAAAACTTCTTAATATTTCGTACTTGGCATTTTTTAAGTAAAATTGTTACTAAACGAAATTACCAAATGTTACAGAAGGACGAAATTAAAATAAACGTCAAGTTCGAATCGGGTTCGTACAAATAGATATACAAGGAACTGAGTATTTGATTTTAATTTCTGCTCGAAACTTTCACGCGTTCCTGAGAAAAGGGGTCTTGATAGACTGAATGTGTTGGGTTGTGTTGGGTTAGATTAAAAAAAAAAGGTTAGGTTTCCCTGCCAGCAGTGGTGTCGGCAATGCTGGCAGGGTATGACAACTGGAGGGCCTTGGTCTCCTTCTGTGAAGATGTCATGTCCAAGAAGGAGGCCGCAGAGCGAGAACGGCAGAGGGCCAGATCCACAACCGGTTGGCTGAGCTTTGGGGTCGTGGCTGCTCAGGGTGGGGGCCATGAGCAACTGGTATAGCGGCCCTCGAGAAGTTGGCAGGGCATTGTGGCGTGCTCTGCCTAAATACAACGAGCATTATCGGGGAGGGTATCATCTTCCCCCGAGCTTGTGCCCATCGGGCGCAGCGCGACTGGGCTGTGGCGAATTGATTACAGGACCCACAGTCCCCGCCAATGCGCAGAAGTAGTCACCTTGGGGTTTTTAGTCGGTATAAGTCCGACACACCTCGGTCGCGCAACCCCCCAGTGCGACCGAGACGGTCCAATGAGGATTTTCTCCAAGTAAAAAAAAGAAGGTTAGGTTAGGTTTCCCGGCGTCGGGACGTGACGACCCCATCGGCCATCGGTTCGCCAGTGCATTCAGTCAGCCCTCTCCTCACTCCCAACTCACCTTTCCCTTGTTTCCTGTCTTGTTTCTCTTTCCTTCCAAGTTAATCTTTACCTTTCTCGTTGCTCCACTCCGCTCTCCTTTACCTGAAATCCTTACCTGTCTTTCCTATCCCCGGAGTGGAGACGTGTCCGGCGTGTACTTACCATACCATTGGGCAAATCATCAGTCGTCGTGGTGAGAAGCTCTATCTTCTTCAATTTCATTTGCTTGGCTCACCTGTAATGCTTAGGGTGATTACCTGTTGGTTCTTGTGGTAGGATTCGTTGTTGATGTCTTTTTTGTACGGCGTCTGTTGACAAGCGTCAGGAGCTCATAATCCGGTCTTCGGCGTCTGTGGTCATGTCTCACGGCTGCAGGCCCGGACCGAGGGTCTTGCCTTCATTGGCCGGGCCACGAGGAGGACAACCTCTATAAAAAACTACCCCTAATCCCAAGCGGCGGCGCACTGTGAGGGGATGCATGACTGAACCTTAAAGAATGAACTCATTCTTTAAGGGTTTTTCTTTTGCTTTTATGAAACCATGAAAGCATATTGTTTCTTTAATACAGCCAGTCTGGAAAGTTATGATACTTGTATCTATACTTTACATAAAATTTTAAGGAAAGTATATCATATCAAATACATTTCGTATTAGTATATTTTAGATAAATTTTAAAGAATAAATAAATTCTGGTAAATTTTCGTTTAGTAATTAATGACTGCACGTTTAGAATGAAACTTGTAAAATGTTAAAACCGCACAAAGGAAAGATCTTTCTAAAAATAATTATTTCCTACACGGTATAAGTAACTATTGTAAAAATTTTGTATTTTTACTCCAGTGATAGGCTCTGTATAGATTTACTCGTTATACTTATGGTTATATGTTTATTATTACTATCATTTAAATATAAACTTTCAACTATCACTGAAATTGTTATTGGAAACAACTTTTAATATAAAGCCGTGTTTGAAATATGTATGAGTACCATATGTCACAAAACATTGCTTGCTTAGAAAATTCATTCTCTTGTATTTAATAATCTTTATTAAGTAACAATGACCTAATTTATTAGTATCTTACTAAAACTATATATTATTATGCCTAATTACAAGGTTGTGTGGTGGTAAATACAATTATTTACATAAGAGCAGTCTAGCCAACCATCTATCATGTCCAGTACAGTGTTTACGGCTGGGCCGCACTCTTATATTTTTTTTATTATAAGCTTTTGCCAGTTTTTAATATTTGTTTTTAAAACACAAGATATAAGCTAAATTTTAGCGTACGTATTAAATAAGTAGAATAAACTGTTTTTATGATAGAGCTAGGGCCGAAAAAGATCTAAAAATGACTAATTTGCCGGCTTACCAAATCGTGAATTATTTTTGAAGAATATTAAAAAAAGGGTTTTTAAGCTTGGATTCTTAGGTCAAAAGTTCTTTGTAACGCCCCCCTAGACAAAATATATAAATAAATGTATACGAATCTAGTACGAACAGATGTAATAAATTATTTTGTGTATTATTAATTATTACATTAAACAAATTATCGTGTTTCTACCATTCTATGATATGGGGTCCTTTATGCGTAGTGTGAAGAGATATTTGTACAGGTCGGCATGATCGCGGCGACTACCGATGGGTTTTGCTTTGCTGTTGTTGTCGTTTTTTTTAACTACACCATGCTTACCATCGGATGTGGTGCAGTCAGTGTATCAAGTCAGAAAAAAAAGTGTAAGAAATGCAAGCGAAGCTGCAGTAACAGCTAGTATATACATATTTCTTACTGCCTTATATAAAATGTTCTCGCTGTACAAAGAATATTGTAATTATAAATAACAAACTTTAATACATCCCAACGTATAGAATATTATCACTTAATTTAAGATAGGACACCCGATAGTGTTATGCTGTAAAGTTTTTTTAAGTCTTCCTGCATGCGGTAGTTAGACAAAGTTGGTCGAAGCCGGACATATGGTATGGTGTATATTCTATCGCAAATCTTACAAAGTAAACTTGGACCTCAATTCTCTACGAGATATTGGAATAGCCACGAAAATTGAACAATTAAGGCTGCTTGCACCGATCGAGTTTAAACTTACTTAAAACGCTATTTAGGGATAAACTTTACTTATTATTGTCTTGCATGGAAGCATTATCATTTTTTTTTATAGTAGTCCGGAGTAAAACGCTGCATAGGACCATCACGTCTGCTATGAGGGCAGCAACCCCGATGTGTCAGACTCCTACTGACTAAAAACCCCCGGGGTGTCCCTCTAATCGCTCCACCCGAGCCTGGGAAACCAAATTCATCCAGACGCCCGGGGAGCAAAAAGCTTTATTGGGGCTACCTTTCTGAGAGGGGTGGGAGTAAAGAGTTCACCCCTCCAAAACCTCTCTCTCAGGCGTTGCACCAACCACTGTGCACCAGCTTCCTCTCGTCCGGGCAGCAGACACCCTCAAGTTAGTGCTTGGCACAAAACCATTATCCAGTTTCAACAATTGTTAAATTTAAATCATCATTGAGGTAGTGTTTAGACTTGCTTTAATGAAATAGCGTCTTATAAAAACTTTAACAAGATTTAATCTGTTGGTGCAAGGCTGTCTTAATCTTATATTTCTGACATTTTTTAAAATCTCTTACCAAATGAGAGGGACAAAGCTGCGAGAAGCAATCCGCATGTTACCTTATAAAAATGTTACGTATAAGTGCTCTGAGAACGGTGATCAGCTACGCTATTGGTCACGTTGAGCTAGGTATGTATACGGTAAGTGGAAACTACGACTAATTTATCTCTACTCACCCTGAAAGGGATATATTGTAACGATATACGAATATTATTATGAGAGACAAAACAATTATATATTATTATTTAGTAACTAGAAAGATCAGGGAGACGGCAGTGAGCTTTTTTAAAAGATTTTATTCTTGCTACCACTTCAAGTGGAAGCTGGTTATAGACTAAACTTAATATTAAAAACCCCAAGCGTCTCGGAGCATTCCTGTCCCGGTGGTCGCCTTATCTAAATGCGAGCTAAGCATATCTAGTTACTGCTCTGGGACAAAAATACTACGCCACTACAGGAAGGGGCAAGCAGGAAGGTGTAACTCCTCCCTCCTTGAGCTCGAAGTCATCTGTCTCTTTTTTGGGCAGATGATTTCGACGTAATACATTGTAAAGTTTAAACTTATATATTAATGCCGCAATTATCGCGAATACAATGGCATAGAGTATAACTGTACTAACGCTAACACTTCTTAGTTCTATGAAATTAGTGTAAGTTTCACCATTCACAACATCACTTTTCTTCAGAGCATACACCAAGGTTTGCAAGTCGTTTAGATCCACTCCGCGCAGGTTAACAGGTCTATTCTGATTCTTCTGGGTCGTGGATAATAAAGGTAATTGAATTATAGGAAAATTGGTACAGTTGATATTTTTGCCATGTATTTGTCGTTTCTTCAGATTATAGTTACTTATTTTTACGTGGCAGTCATCGTCCATAGTAAGTATATATGTTCCTCGGAGTATTTTCTGACTTACTTCATTTTCACAGTATATATTTAAGGCGGTCTCGTTTTTAGTGAAAATCATCCAACGGTTAGTTTGTATCAGATTTATTTTAATATCCTCTATTGTTACCGGAACTTGTTCACAAGATGAAATGTCCAATGAAAACTTCATAAGATCAGCTGCACAATCTCTTCCCGTGAATAGATGTACATCATCTTCGTTGCAAAGAAAACGGGCTTCATCAATCTCGCGACATGGTTGCGAGAGCGATTTCGTGTTCGGACCTTTCACTAGGAGATAAGGATATTTAGGAAAAATGACGGTCGTAACACCGGTCGTAATATTTAGGGTTGGTAAAGGAAGTATTTTAAAATAATTATATTCTTCATTTTCAATTAGTGGTATTTGCATTAGGAACGTTATCTGATTTTGCTTTATATACGATTTTATCTCTATACATTCTTCCAACTTAACTATATTTTCTATACTTACGGGATACATTAATTTATCTGTTTTTTCTATTTCTGTTAATACTGAAATTAACTCACTGGTGTCTACTACCGACTGATGCAATATCTTGACTCTACTTAAAGCTATCGCGGTCTCGATTTCATTCAATCTAGTATAGAGAGTTTGAAAATTATGTAAAAATGTATTATATAAGTGAACAAATTTATTGCTTATTTGGTATAGATTTGTCTTATTTAGGTTACCCTGAAATTCTTCGAGGATTTCTTTTATTTGTTCAAAATTTACTTTTGTAACAACAGCTATGTCTGTAAAAGTTCCCACCATTTCGGTGATTAGAGTTATTTTCTTAGCTATCGCGTCTTGTTTACTTTTCAATTCGGCTATTGTCCTTTTAAATCTAATGGCGTCATCATTATCTAAGTTACCAGTAAAAACTTTAATTAATGTACCGAGAGGATTAAGCAACCCTCGTTTGACACGAATTGATGGGATCAGTTGTCTGAATTTCTCTATCGTTAAATTTATTACAAACATAACTTGAGACCTTACATCATTAAAATCAGAATCAAAATTATTAATATTAAAATGTTGACGAGCGTGCTCATCAAGCGTAGCATACTTATCAATGTTTACATTTAAGGCCTCTATTACTAGTCTTAAGTCTAAAATCTTAACTATAGTCCATTTGTCGTTGGAGACAAATGCCTTCCCTTTTCTTATCGGTAACAGGCCAGGGTTTTTCTCAACTGGTTGAAGTTGAAGGGCCTGAATTAGGATCACTGGGATTGCCAGCAGGGTTAACCTGTGAAGGGCGTTTTACGTCTTTAATAGGTACTTTTGTTTCCCTACCCCTGGTAGTAATTCCTAAAATGTTTCTTTCTATAGGTTTTACCACCTGGGCTTTGTAATATCTCGGCTTATCTTTACTTCTTCTGGTATTTGTTCCTTTTACAAATAGATCGTCTCCTATTCCTATTTCAAAGTTCTTTTCTCCCCCACGTTTTTGCTTAACTTTTTCTTTTCGCGTGATCATTTGATCTGTTAGAAATTCGTATAGGCGTTTAGTTCTATGTGCGTGCTCTCTAACTAATTTTTGGGTGTACTGTCTATTAAAGTCTACATGAAATATGTTATTTGAGTCTGTGTGCCCAAACACGGTTTCAAAGGGGGTAAGGCCCGTAGTAGAATGTATCGTGTTTGTTTTTGTATCGGATTTCTCAGAAGCCGTTAATGTTGAGCTTCCGATAGATGGTACTAAATGTGAATTCGAATTTTGTTGCATATTTGTGTCAGAATGGATGCTCACGGTTCTCTCTGAGCTCGACGAGATCGTTATCGGAGACGTTGTTTCATCGCGTCTTCCTTTAATTTTCTTCGATAGTTTTACTATATTTTCAGTAACTTCCTCAAGATGGCGCTGTAGTTGCTGTTCCTTATCGTCTAAATTTACTTCCATGGATTCGTTATCATTTCCACCTACCATATTAATTCGTATTCTGGACAATGCGTCTGCGTTACTATTCTGTTTTCCGTTTTTATATATGATATCATAATCAAATTCCGCCAAGCGCAATTTCCATCTTGTTAGCTTACTATTCGGTTCTTTAATTGAGTTGAGCCACGCTAAGGGCCTATGATCGGTGTATATGATAAATTTGTTTCCGTATAAGTATGGCCTAAAGTGTTTCGCGGCCCACACTATTGCTAATAGTTCTTTTTCTATTGTGCTGTATCGGGTCTCTGCATCGTTAAGCGTTCTACTCGCAAACGCTATTGGTTTGTCGTTTCCAACGGAACCTTGGGACAATACGGCACCTAAAGCATAATTAGATGCGTCGGTAGTGAGAATAAAAGGCTTTTTGAAGTCTGGGAATTGTAGCAATGGAGCATTTGTCAATAACTCCTTGCACCTTTCGAAGGCGTCTATGAATTCCTTAGTGATTGACACTTTTTTATTCTTTTTTAAACAAGCTGTCATGGGTCTTGTAATTTTTGAAAAATCTTTTATAAATTTTCTGTAATATCCTACTAGTCCCAGAAAACTTTTAATTTCCGTCGGCGTTTTAGGCAGTGGGAATTTCAAAACAGCTTCAATTTTTTCGTCGTTCGGTTTAAGACCTTCTTTAGTTATCGTATGGCCTAGATATAGTACTTCCTTCCTAAGGAACTCGCATTTATCTAATGTAGCCTTTAAGTTGGTTTTTCTGAGTCTTTCAAAAATCATTCTAAGTTTTTCTATATGTTCTTTTAAGCTGCTAGAGTACACGATTATATCATCAAGGTATACTAGGCAGTGGATGCCCTGTAGTCCTCTAAGTATATTATCCATGGCACGCTGGAACGTTGCTGGGGCTGTTTTCAATCCGAAAGGCATTCTTTTGAATTCGTAATGACCGGATTGTGTTGTAAATGCAGTTTTCTGCCTATCTGTTTCATTCACTTCTAACTGGTGATATCCACTAGCTAGATCTATTGTACTAAAATATGTAGATTTACCCAACTTATCAAACAAGTCGGTAATATTCGGTAATGGGTACTTATCATCTGTTGTAATTTCGTTAAGTCGTCGGTAGTCAATTACCATTCTGAATTTTCTTTCGCCTGATGCATCTGTTTTCTTAGGTACTAGATGTACTGGTGCACTCCATGGTGAGTGTGACGGTTCAATTACGTCATCTTTTAGTAATTTTTCTACATGTCGCTGGATTTCTTCGTTCTGTGACGGTGGGTGACGATACGGTCTTATGTATATTGGGTCCTCATGACGCGTCCTAATGTTATGTTTAACGTGATTGGTAAAAGACAAAGGGATTTTATCACAATAAAATATGTCACGGTATTCAAAACAAAGTTTTTTAATGCTGGTACGTTCCTCTTCGTTCATATGCTCGAGACGTAGTTTATTTAGGTTGTCTTTTAAAATTTCGTCCATCTGATGGGTATTACGTAAACGTGTATCCGTGACGTTTACTGGAGAATCGTAAGGTGTGATATCAAACGGTTTCTTAAAGGTGATTTTAATTCCTTTGTTGGTAGAGTTCTGTATTATTGTTGACGCAAATGAATTTGTACAATTTACAAGTGCGGTCGGCATTCGCACTCCCGGAGCAAACTGCTGATATTTTAATATTCCATTTCCTTCTCTTAAGTTTGTAGGTATTTTAACACGCATTTCACTTCTAGGTTCTACATGGATTTCGTATGGTGGACTGTACCTAATAGGAATATTAGTGTCGGGCGTAATTAACTGCTGGTTCTTCATGTCAATATTTGCTTCTAATTTTTTTAATAGATCAGAGCCTATCAGACCGTCGTATCTGTCATCGATGTCATAAACATAAAATTTATGTGATAAATTAGATTGAAAAGTTGGTAGAACGGGAATATATATCACTTCTTCGTGCGTACTCCGTGCGTGGGTACTTATTACTGTAAATGGTTCATGATACTTATAATTACTAAAATATTCATCGGCTTTAATTGGGCTAATAAATGATCTATTACTACCCGTATCGATAAGAAAACGTGCGTTGATTTCTGGTATTATAATGTGTGGTAGCTTATATATACTATCACAGTAGTTAGTATATATTATTTCAGGACCTCCTCCTCCGAGGCTGGTATAGGAAAATTTTCGTCCTCATACTCGTTATACTCCTCATTCTGGGTATCGTTATAGTTGTCTTGTTCATGTTCATAATACTCCTGCATTTGGGAAGAGTAAGGATCATCATTTTCGATCATGTTGTTACGTATTGGTGCCGTTCGCATCGACACATCTGTATTGAGGCGCTGTGGTAGCCTTTGTTGTGGCGGAATGCCAAATTTAAATTGTTGTTGGGGTGGTATTCCATATTTGAATTGTTGTTGTTGGGGTGGTATCCCAAATTTAAATCGGTTTGGTTGTTGTGTTTGAGGGTTATACTGAGATGGTTTAAAACCTTGTTGTTGAGGTGGTGCGTTTAATCTTTGTGGATTAAAGTTAGTGTTCATGTTACCGTTATTTGGTTGAAATCCGAATTTAAAATTATTCTGCGGAACGAATTGGGGTGGTTTTTGCGTTGCTGATGGCATAGTCGTTGTGTTAATTTTATTTTTACTTTTGTACTGTTCCAAGAAATTTATTTCTTCTGTAACTATACTTAATGCGGATTCAAGAGTCGTACTACCCCTAAGTCGTACAATCCTGACTAATTCTTGCGATAGATTATACAAGAATACGTTTAATGCGGTATTATTGTATATTATCATTTTCGCGGCTTTTACACCCTCGTCGGTAATTTGGTTAACTTTTGCTAACAATGAACTTCTAACATTTTGTATTCTGTGTGCAAAGTCTATATGTGTTTCTCCTGTTTTAATTTTTAACCCTTCAAGCTCGATCGCTATACATTCCTCGGACCTAGGGTCTCCGAAATGTTCCGTTAATAAATCCTTTAACTGAGGCCACGTATTAATATCTGTTCGTTCGCTAACTAACGCGGCTGCCCTTCCAGTAAGTTTACTAGTTATTGTATGGAATATATAAAGATCTCGCGCGGCATTTGCCGGGGCTTGAAAGCATTTCAGTACGTAAGAACATTTTCCCACGAATAAATTTAATAGCTTGTCATCTCCGTCGTATCTAGGGATAAGATCCGAGATTTCTTTAGGGATAAGTGTTACGCTTTCCATTTTTAAAAATAAAAAAAAAAAAAAAAAAAATACAATTTACGAATAAAAGACACGATAAAATTTAAAAGTACACAAAACACACAAAATTAAAACACAAAATTAAAACACAAAATTATAAAAAACACAAATATAAAATACAATTAAACGTGGACAGTAAAATCAGTTGAGTTTATTTAATTCAATATTCTTTTAATATTCTTATTTCTAAAATTAATCTGTCGATTTTGGGACAGTCTAAAATCTTATTACTAAAATTAATCTGTCGATTTTAGGACAGTTTAAAATCTTATTACTAAAATTAATCTGTCGATTTTAGGACAGTTTAATATTTATGCACGTACCACGGTGAGTTTGGACCACGGTATCGCACAACTAATTTCGCTGTCGATTTCTAGTACTGCAAAATCAGTAATATTTTAAAAATGCTTATAACTAAAGTCGAACTGTCGATTTTGGGACAGTCTAATATTTATGCACGTACCGCGGTAAGTTTGGACCACAGTATCGTACAACTAATTTTGCTGTCGATTTTTGTACTGCAAAATCAGATAACCAAGGGATATTAGGTAAAGGGCAGGAAAAGTGAAAAGGTCTACTCACGATCTGCACCAATTCATCGCCTTGGGAGTCTCTCAGCTTCCTTTGTTCCACTGACTCACTTATTTATTTGGTTCGTAAGGATCCGCCTAACGTTTGAACGTTTTTCTACAAAACCAGCCAACAGAACCGATTTTTGTGCTCATAAAATTGACGTGGTGATGATGGCAGATCCTACCGGCTGCGCCAGAAAGATCAGGGAGACGGCAGTGAGCTTTTTTAAAAGATTTTATTCTTGCTACCACTTCAAGTGGAAGCTGGTTATAGACTAAACTTAATATTAAAAACCCCAAGCGTCTCGGAGCATTCCTGTCCCGGTGGTCGCCTTATCTAAATGCGAGCTAAGCATATCTAGTTACTGCTCTGGGACAAAAATACTACGCCACTACAGGAAGGGGCAAGCAGGAAGGTGTAACTAACTACAAGTCTTTATATGTAATGTAAGTAAACCTATCTCTTTAAAAACCTGTTTCATTTGATTATTCCAGTTACAGGCATTACAAAAATCATTTCGCCATATGTTTTTCGGAGTACGTATTGGTTGTAACAAGTCTTGGTAATTTCTAGTGTTCATTGTAGTCCCTGTACTGTAGTTTTGGCTTTAGCTACATTTCGACAAGTTCTCAGATAGTTTTTAAAATATCTAGACGTTAATTTCATATATCAACATAAAAACCTTAAATAAAATTAGTTTTATTATTCACCTTCAAATGATCTTGATCTGATTGCTTTAAGTGTTGAAGTACTTTAAGTGTTGAAGAAGGTTGTGCAATAACCAATTAATTGACTACAGCTTCGACCAGATTCCAACCTATAATCAGATATTTATTAAAAATAATTTAACAGCTACCTTCATATCGATCAGCCATCAGTCAGATTAACCTTAGGGCTTTAGCTAAAATTTTGACTCATTTGATAATTTTATCGAATACTTTATTTTAAACCGAAGGTGGCCGGAACCAAACAAAACTATCACGCGGACACTAATAATTTCTGAGTCAATTGTCCATATTATTATAAATTCATTTATTTATTATATTTTAATTACAAAAACCCACTATTATTGTAATTATATATATTCTATATAACAAAATATCAAATCAAATCTATAAGAAAAAATTAGATAAACGCCTGTCCCTCATATTATATTCCCGTGTTGTATTAATATTACAACACTGGTGCCGTTTCAGAAATACTCCTTAATTTAAGCTTTTAAGCTAATAGATCATCAAAAGCATACAAATCTATTCCTCATTAATATTTAAAAGCGATTTTAAATAAAAATATCGTTTCTGAAAACTGGGCGTGACGTTTTAAATAATCTCCTAGCACAGTATATACGAGTATAGTGCGGTGTTACGAAGTGACGTTAAATCAAAGTGTAGTATCGATAATTGTTAGGGGCGGTGTTTTATCAAATATTCATAAACGATCGTTCAAAGCTTTGTAATTAACAAACGACACCTTTTTACATTATAAGGTACGTGCTAATGATACGTTGCGTTATATTCATTTAATTTATTATACTCCATTTATTAAATAATTTGAAATAATTGAATATTAAAATTATCTAATCATTTATGATTTCAAAATAATGCTAGCCCGAACATATTAGTGTAATTATACATTGAGTAAATCGACTATAAAATATAAATATTTTTAAATGCCACTTAATAGGAATAAATGTTTCAAAATTTTAATAATAATTTATAAACTTTCAGGGTAAGCAGATATAGATTAGTTCGAACTATTCTATATATATATTTCATTCGCATATCGTGCTTTATACGACAAATAGTGTATTGTTTGATTCCATTAAAATTCTTAAATGTTAAACGTTTAGTTAAAAGACTAGCAGAAACTAGAAAATAACATAAGATTACTACTTCGTTATTCAGTGTTTTTACTTAAACCTGATTTAATAGACAACGAAATGGATAAAAAATTATATATATAGGAAAACATCTTTTATATAATATAAACTTCATGCTATATATCTTAAGGGGTGATACATTAGTGACTATATCCACTACAAAATATAACTCTACTATATATACTTTATATAATACAACTCTTATTTCGACAATAAATATCTTACAAAAACAACGAATCTATATAACATTATTTATTTTCACTGGCGTACATATCATATAAATAATAAAGCGTTTACTTAGACATTTAATAAATATGTTATTAAATCCAAAATTTTAAGTCAATGTATTTATTAAAAGCTCCATCAATAAGGTAAAGCGTTTTATGCTTCTATGTGATGAATGTCACTATTAATTATGACATATCTACTGTAAACAGAACATTATGATACGAGTGTGCTAAGATAGATATTACAGACGAGGTGGAATTGTAAGCGAGTTGCTAGGCGAGCGCCATAAGAAAACCAGGTCTGTAATAATCAAATGGCATATATATGCATGTTATACGACGATTTTCATCACATTTGCAATGAAAACGACAATCTTATAGTATGTTACTAACTTTTTATAATTGAAAGTGCAATTCTAGCATTTTGGTGACAGCTCTCATTTCGTATCTCAATTATTATTTCTGATCAGTGGCGTGCATATCATTTTCACACAAGGCAAGCAATCTGTAAGGAAATTTACCTTCGACTCTTATATTGCTGTTTCTTTATTAGAGAACTGTAAAAAATCGTTATTTTTTGTTTATTTCGATAAGCACACATTCCTATCACAATCATAAGTGAATGTATTTAATATTGATTTATTAATACATAAAGTTAGAATTAGTTGCTCGTAGAGTGTAGGGCAAGCATTGCTTTTATGCTTGTATGAGACGAACGCCACTGTTTCTGACAAAGTCAAACCGACATCTTGCTGTTCTGCATTACACAAAATCGATATTTTTGATAATTATCAGAACAAAAACTTATACATATATACATCACAAAAAATCATAGTCGCTTTAATAAAATATTATCTACTATGTAATTAAAATATACGTGGAAGAATAATCTATGTACCTACAACAAAACCCGTGAAGGAAAGTGAAGCATCATATTTCCTTGCTCGCGTAAGCTTCATGCTTAATTTGTTCTATCGTGTAGCATTTCTTGATGAAAGTACGACTCAAAGTAATTCAAATTAAGAAATCTGAATTATTTCAAAATGCGTCAACTCGTTACAGATCACTAAAATTTCACGATTTTCTATTTAAGATTTTTGTTTTTATTTTCATTTTAGGCGCATGTTTGTGAACTTTTTATATTTCGTAATACCATTAATACAATATTAACTATTTAATTTTTTAACACGCGCTAACTTTTTTATTCAAATAAAGGAAAAAGACAAATGAGGCGTCTAATTTCAAAACCCACTAAAACGATTTTTTGGACAAAATTACTTAATAGTCCTAATAGTAATTTGAAATGTTTTTATCAAAGCAAATATAAAACATGAATTTTTCTTTTTATCTTTTTTCACTGTAAAAAATAATTTAAATACCTTATAAGAATGTGACTGTTAAATCAAAGATTAATTATAAGTTTTTATAAATTTATGGGAGTTGAAAAATATGTTATAGTGAGTTTTGAAATTAGACTCCTCAAATGTGTAAAGTTATATCACTCTTTGCGTTTATACTATGTCCTTCCTAGCTAGCGATTGGGAGGCATGTAGGGTGATCGTGGGAGCCGCGATCTTGGCGACAGTAATTAGGTAGCGTGGGTAAACTATTGTCCCTCGCCACACCCCTGCTGATTCCTGACGAGCCCTGGATTATTGTGTTGATGTTTTGAGCTCGTTAGAAGTAATCCTGGCGGGTTTGCTCAGTCTCAAAATTGATTTACACGAACATCGTACAGATGACAGTGAAAATACAATAAACAAAAAGAAAACTCAGGGGATATTGATTCTTTTTAATATAGATAAACATTCTTATAAAAAAAAATCCCTGACTTCAAAAAGTAATTTAATTTACTTATGGATAACTTATAGATAGATTATTATTTACTTTTTGAAGACGATTTCATTTAAAAAAAAAAATGTTTTTTTTTGTGTTACTGTGGCATCAAAGTCAGGTAAAATTTTTGATGTAAAATTCTGATTGAAATGAGCTTAAACACAATTCATCAACTGC
The DNA here is from genome assembly GCA_036320925.1 of Automeris io. Lineage (NCBI taxonomy): Eukaryota > Metazoa > Arthropoda > Insecta > Lepidoptera > Saturniidae > Automeris > Automeris io. The sequence continues at coordinate 6,400,792 of JAUDJH010000018.1, forward strand.
AGTAATACATGTATCAAGGAATATCTTCACCAGACTTCCAACATATTCAATTAAAAAAAAAAAATTTGATTTATACTCTGTTGATAAAAATTAATTATTATGATTGGCCTACACGGTGTTGATATCGGGAAAAAACTAACATTTTGCAGTTGTCCATTCAAGCGTTATAGTCTACATCTTTGAATATCTTCATCGGAATTGCACTTTAAATGGGATCAACCACAGGCTACATTTTATTGATAAGGAAAATGATTATTGAAATCCGTCCATAAATGGCTGAGTGAGCAGTGAACATACATAAAAAAATACATGCAGCCAAACATCTATTAACTCCGTTAAAAAGACATGATGTCTCGTCAATCACTCCTTAGGAACTAAAGTTCTTTTATTTTTATAGCATAGTTTATGAAATTTTATATTATATTATAATGTTATAAACTTTTAAATCGACGATTTTATTGTTAATTATGAAAATAATACTCAATTAGGCGCGCACGACATGTCAACACCTAAAACTGCCGAAGAGAAAGGCGATCTCTACAGCAATAATGACGGTGTTTTTTTTTATTTTGACTCGATACAGTGACTATACCACACCTGATGGATAGTATAGTATTATCTAAAAACGATTATCGAAAGGCAAGCACTTACTTATAGTCGCCGTGATTATGCCGGCCTGCACAAATATATCTTTACACTTCATTTAAAGAATTCAATATCATAGGACGATGCGAACACGAGAACGTTCCACCTTAATCAGTCGAAGTGTAAGAATCTGTTTGCAGTATAGTAGAATATATAGATACCTCAATCTAATGATATAGATACACCTATTGACTTTTGATTATATTTTCAATAAAATAATAATAAATCATTTCGCTGTAACCTTTTCGGGGTGAGTAAAGATGCATTAGTGGTATCCATTTTGCGTTTACATGTCGTGCCCAACATGACCGGTAGAGTAGCTGATTGCCGTTCTCAGGGCACTTACACATGACATTTCTATTAGATGCTTTGTGGATTTCCTTACAATATTTTCTTTCACCACTGAGCATGTGGTGCCTAAATGTATACTTACGCTCAATTTCACAAAAGCTACTTAAATTAAAAAATTATTTGAAACACAAATGAATTGTTAATTGCATACAAATATGTAATTCATTTGTGTTTAAAAGCGTCTAAAAATTAAAGGAACTTTTCTGAATCTTGGTCTTTATCGGGAAATACTTAGAAGCACGTGTAATTATATTTTTGGTTATGGCGATATCGAGTGTTTACCGTATACTGTATACAATATAATGATTAAAGCTTTTAGTGTCTAAATATTACTTTTTTCTTTATTCTGTTTGATTCAATAAGACTTTACGAAGGTAGAAAATAAAAGAACAACTCCCTAAGATCAATCTAGTTGTTACAATCAAAGAAATGGCTCAACTACCATTGACGTCCCCCGTTCACCCTTGTAGGTGTTGTTCCTTTATATCGTATTTTATTAAATTCGTTTTCTGCACTCTATTTTATTAATATCTATACTATAGGAAATAAAAATGTGTTTTTGTTACAGTATTCAGAAACATGTGAAGGATAAAATATGGATGTGATCAAAACTTCAACTTGACTTACGAATATGGAGGCAGCTCTTCCGTATTTCCATCGAATCTCTTCATCGAGATTGTATCAACAATATTCTGTACCTCCAGTACGCATTTCAAGCAATTACTTACACGAGCTTATACCACAACAGCATCCTACTCTCCTTCAACAATATCTAGCTTATTACAATGAACCCGTAGGTCCTCTTGATCTCTCAATCAAATCAACTATTCCAATTACCCCCCCTTGCACACCTCCACCTTTGCAGAAGAGAAAATATTCCGACAACAATGGTCAAGAAAAATCTCCAAAAATATTTCGACATTTTGAAGATGATGATTTGAAAGAACTATCAGATAATAAATATGAAAAAACAAGCAATGAAAATTCTGATGAGGGAGAAACTCCTGAATCGAAAAAATTGAAATTCTCAAAGCAATTCTTTGAAGAGCTTAAATTTTGTCTCCCACCAGAGCTTAAAACTCCATCGAAAAGCGAGCGGAGTTCGCCGGATATAGTTGAAATAAAAGATGTTGAAGAACGCCCTAAAAAAACCACTACTAAACAGTCTTTGAGTACAACAAAGAAAAGCAAAGCAGTACGGAAATTGATTTTCGATGAAGATAAAACATCACCTGTGTCAGGAACAATTATACGGGACTTAGCAGAAGACGAAACTTTGGTTGTAAGGAAGGTGAATTATTTTTTTATTTTAAAAATAGTATAGTACAAAATCTTTATCAGATATAAGTGTTGGAAATAGACGGCACAGGAACTGTGCAATTATTTGTATTGGACGTTCTTACCATACCATTACAGTGGTTTATGGGGTGACTTTCCTTATCGCATCGACAATTAAACAGGTATGAAATCGGGCATTTGCGCTGTTTTAGCTCTAATAACAGCTTTAAGGGCGAGCTGCCACGCTTACCACGACGGGGAGTGCCTCAGGGACATTAAGTATGAAATAAATCGCCCTTACTACATTCATACAATAACTTTAAAGTGAGATAGCCAAACGAAACGTTTAATTTTGTCGTAATAAAGGTTAGGTTAATAATGCAGAACAATTTAATAGTCATAATACCTGAGAAGAAATTATATATTAACACTATTGAAGTATAGCTTGAGAATTCTGAATTGTTTTTATATTATAGGGAGATATAGATCCTGCTTTCAACGTAGTAGAAATTACGGAGGAGGCTAAAGCTTTGATAGCTAATATAGACAACCGTCTGGGTCGCTATATATGTAGACTATGTCGAAGATTATATGGAGACGCATTCGCTTTGGCGCAGCATAGGTGTTCCCGCATCGTGCACATTGAATACCGGTGTCCTGAGTGTGATAAGGTAATTTATATGCAATTTAACAGTATATCTGTATCATTTATGTAATGAATTTTTTTCAAGTGCAATTTTTTAAAATATTGATATACCTATGTGTAATTTACTTAAATTAAAATAAACACCGCAATTGATTAGTTAGAAAGTATTGTTGTTCTAATTATTACTAAATTAACTATTATTGAACATTTCATTCAAACTACACAATACCCCCGACATCAATTTTCTATGGGAATTTATCTCAAAACATCATATATTTTTAATTACAATTAGCACTCGATGAACCCGGTCATAGAGAGGATCGTTTGAGCTTTTTTTCGTGGGAACAATTAATAGCGAGGGTGGAAATAATTGTGAACATTTGGCACGTTTCCATGGGAAGAGACAACCACAAATATCCAAAATGTTGTATACGCCCTCTTAAATAATTTATTTTAGTCGTAGGATATTAGATATATTAATGATGTAATTATATAAGAGCCATATTTATAACAATTTATTGATTAAATAGCAATTAATATACCGTTTTCGTTAAGTAACATACAGTATTATATTATTAATGGAGTTAAATCGGTATAAATTAATGAAAGGATGACTTATACAAGATCAAGGGACACAATAAATAGTTCTTATTTTCATTTCTTGTATACGAGTTACTATTAATAGTCTATTTTACCTTTTTGGGATGTGGCAAGCGTATCTATTGCCAACGGGACCACAACCACTCATTCTCTACGCTTTTATTACAATACTGTCTCACAGGACATTTTGGATTCCTTATTCTTTAATTATATCTTTAAGGATAACACATAACATAGAAAATTTTAGCATATGCTTTCGGGATTATCGTAAAAAAATTACCAACCATATGTTTTATTTATTACGCTGTTAATCTCCGTTATTCACTGAGGAAGAACTCCAGCCGCGTGGCTGTAAAAAATTATGTAAACCAGCCTTATTACCCCCAAGTTATATTATAGTTAAGTTTTTTCCACTTGAGGTTGTCCAGGAATATGTATATCTAGGCAAACTCTGCAGTAAGGTAGAAACAACTTCGAGAGTAAAGCCACAAAAAGATTGGAAATTACGTTTGGTCTTTTCTTCGTCTATTCCACAATGCCTGAAAACTATAGTTTTCTCCTGCACCCTGCCTGTCTTGACATACTGAGCCGAGATTCTGACACTAATAGATAATATAGATTGTGCCTAGTCCACTAGTTTCAGGTCGCTCAGTGTGCGATGAAACGTGCCAACTCTCTGAAGGATAAAACAGAAATGATATTATCCGACAGAGAACTAAAATTACAAACAAAGCTGCCTTCCTTATTAGCAAGATGTAATGGCAGTGGTTAGGTCACATATGCTGAAGTATCAATGATCGTTGTAGCAAGCAGGTTCTTGATTGGAGGCCACGAATCGGCAAACGTAGTGTGGGGTCCTCCAGCAAGATGGAGCGACGACCTACGGAAGGTGACCGGAAAGGATTGTATGAGAAGAGTGAAGACAGGCTCAATGGCTACTATATCTTCAGCAATGTAACAAGTTCGGCTAATGATGATGACGATGATGTTTTATTTACTAGGTATTCAACTGTCCAGCGAACCTTGCTTCTCATCGTCGATGGCACAAGCCTCGGATTCCTGGCACAACGAAACGCCGGGAGCCTCCTGCAGCCGAGGCTGGTCGCTTCCCTTGCCAGAGGTGTGGCAAACTATTCCGGAGACAGGCTTACTTAAGGAAGCATTTATTATCTCATGATCAGCCCGACACTGAACAAGAGAAAGAACCTTCTGCATTTCATCAAGTTCAAACTGAGTACAGTGCTTACCAACAGGTTAGTCTTGAATTCAATTGTAGATGCTTTTTTAAAGACGCAAAGTAAGGGGACTTTATCGCACTGAACGATATTGTACTACTGTTACCACCAAAGGACGGGGCTTTGTTGACAATTTCCGTAGTCCTGCCGGCCTGTAACTGATTGTACAGGGGCTGATTCCGAGACGGATAGGTTGAAGCGAGTCACTTGTAAGACTTTGCATCTATGTACTGTGGTTGTGATCCAGATATGCTAATCGTTTAGCAATATCTAGAAGCTACGTGTAGAATATCGATGATTAAGCTTACAGACATGATCACCTTTTAACCCCCAAAAAGTCATATATGATTTTAAAACTTTTATCTTGCTCATTTTGATAATAGCAAATATGGACAGATATATTTTCTATATTATTCTACATACGGCATATTTGTTAATTATTTATTTGCTTAACTTTGATTTTTTTTTTAATATAATTAGGTTACTGCGATTTACAAACAACATTAACAGATTTTCACAAAATGTGTAAAACTCGTTTTTAGTTTCTTAATTTTTTAGACTGATACAAAATTACGATAATAGCAGTCTGGCTTAAATTATTTCTACCCCTTATTGGTACAACTTATTAATTATACATAATAGGTAATTGTGCCTTAGTTTTCGGCGAAACAAAAGCCTAGTTCCGTATCTTGAATATCGAAACTATTGTTTTCTAGCACAATTCAATATAAGTAATTTCCAGTAGATTGTATAAAAAAAAGTTTAACAAAATATGATTTTACGCTATTTTCAAGCGGTGAGCGCAGTTATAATAAATATTCATTTTGCCATTTAATTTTGCTCAAAGTGATTACTGATAGTTGTAGCTGATAGCTGTATGAAGTTATCAAGATGCTACGCAAGTTATTTTTATTAAATAATAAATGGGAATTCTTGCGATGTTTTCCTTAACTGCCAAAAATGACGTAGTAAGACCGTAAAAGACAGTAATAAAAAAATCAAAATTTTTAAGTGCTCAAAATTTCCAAGGAACAACCATTTGTACGGTCGTTGGCCTTTAAACAAACTCTCATATCAAAAAATGTACCTTAAGCTAAAACTACAAAAAATATGTTTCCATAAACACCGCCAAAGTGGCTAACAAGAATATTCTTGATATAGACGATATCAAGAATGATTTATAACTATCACAACGATGATAATGTTAGTGATAGCGATCAGAACGATTCAAGTGTCCATATTGTGGTAGATCCTTCAGCATTTTGGATATGAAAGACACTCGAAACCTCATAAACGTCAACCACGGCTCTGCAGTGGTTACATTAGAGTATTTTAATTGGATTATAATGGTGATAATATTATATATCTGATAAAATACCACGCGCAATTTTACGTAATCACAAATTTAAAAAAGTTCCACTCTCGGCAAGGACGCCACAAACGTGACCTAACGGCCTAGACAAAGTAATTTTCGATATACGATAACGCTTGTGGAAGACTTCAAAATGTATACAGTTGACATAACATGACGACGAGATATTTCATCACTGCAATGCCAATTCAGTATAATAAAGTAATATTTTTCGCTTTTACGTGGGCCGGTATGGTTCCACTCCGACGCAACCTTGAGTTTCTTTCAGGGTTTCTTCTCAAGGTAGTCGCTTCCGAAACGCTAGTAGAACACCTTAGGTTCTTTCCCTGGCTGGCTGCCCAAGTCGAGGCTATACACACTGGGGTGCCCTTGCGTTGCCACCCATCCCATAAATCCGTTGGCTGAGCATCTTCTGTGCTCGCCCTCTAAACCCGGTTGAGTTATAAAGATCACTGTCCTAGCCATCCAACGTTCCTCCTTAAAAAAAAAAAGAAAAAGTTGGCCGATATGATTGCAGTTTTAAAGTTACTGTCCGTGGATTCTATTTTATTCCCTTTCGACAGTTGTATAAAATTCCTTATAAGGAACATAACTTGCAGTGAAGTCACTATGTTCATATAACTGAAAATGTCATAAAATAAAATTAGAATTAACTTTCAGGAAACCATTCCGGAAGGTAACTACAATTCATTCTGGAACAAAATACCAGCTCCCCCGCAAGAATTGAACTGGGAGCGAGTGGGGACACGTTGCGCGTCATCCTGCACATCCGAGGACTCTCGAAGCCTGGATGTGACGGGATCAGAAGACGAGGGTAGCGGAGGAGGTCCGGGTAATGGGTGACGTTGCGTTCTGCGGCCCGTGCCGCGTTTTCCAATCTGCGCGCCAATATCGAACACTCTATACCCGTACACAACATCGTACGGACACGAAAGCACGCAATTGTATTTTTCATAGGATATTATTTATTTCTCTTGTATTGTATAAACCGTTAATTTTCGATCTTTATATACTATTTCAATATATTACTAATATAATATTAATAAGTAATGCTTTTACTCCATTGCCGATAACTAGTAAAAGGCACTATATAATATTGTACAATATGTTCTATTATCTACTTTTATTAGCGACCTCAGCATCTAAAATATTAATCTCAATTATACTAAAAGCATTCTATTTAAAACTGTAGCATAACATTGAATAAATTAAAATACGAACGAGAAATACGTAACTTACGTAGTGCTCTCATTACAAAACATTTATCATTACATATAAACACATAATTACTAAAATAAATACATTATTAATTAATACATTTATTATGAATACTTTGTAAGAACAAAAATCATGTTTGACAAATATTTACACAAGTATAAAGTACTAATTCCAATAAATATACAAGTTTCGTTCACGTTTCAATTTACGTATATTTGCAAAAAATGTCATGGAATATTAATTTTTTAAAGAAATGCATATTAAATATCCGGATTCATGTGTTTAAAATACGAAATATCTAAATTTTAATTTTCTTATAAATATTACTATGACCAGTGATTATTTAGTGACTAGTGGATAAACATTGATTCTAGATAGGCAACATATTAACAAAGTTAGCAGAAGATCCTTTTTAATTTAATGTTATTATTAGATTATAAATATAAAAATATATCCTAGAAACGTAAATTATTTAGTTTTTATTGAAGTTTAATATAATAAATTATTTAATTTTGTAAATATTATAACTCCTACAGCAACATTCCAAATCAAAATAAATATTATGTATAAAATTAAATTAATTTACCTATTTATATTATGTAGAGATGTTAGACATTTTTTGCATTTTTAAATAATCGATCTAAGTGTAAAATAGAAAATTAATTATAATTCTAATTTTTAAATTAATTTTAGTAAATTTAACGTTACATTTTTAATGAATTTATTAATATATATTCTATACTATGTATTATGATGGTATTTCTTAAGAGGCGGCTGCCGGCAGCTGGCGACGATATATGCCTCAACAACGTATAGCACTTAGTAATATTAATTTGTAGATTTATTCCGACATAGAGCTACTAGTGTCATGTCTCTTGAAGTCGTATGTTGGAAACAGTATTGCAAAGTAGTGTCAACAACTTAATCCTACGGAATATCACATTTATTCTACGTATTTAGGTTAATCTAAACCTTTTAAGTAACATCCAAAAAGAGCACATAAATATTCATTAAAATAAAAAGCTATCATAAAAATTTAACAACTTTCTCAGATTCTCTACAACGTCAACGTTGTTTTTTTAATGTCTACAAGGGTTATAAGCTAATAAATAATATATATGACGTCAATTATGACATTACTCGAGAGATATGTATAAATAATTAACCTTTAATGTCGTCGGGTCATTTTGTAAGAATTACAAGATAAAAAATAGATTTATTGGTTTTAAAAAAAAACCGGTAAACTATTTCTATTAACATATTTTAATATTAAATTAATAGGATAATAATACAATATTTTTACATATTTTTATGTACACAACATACTTAAATATTGTGAGCCGTAAAAGTAAAATTGCTCATTGGGAAAAACATACTTTGAAAAATAAATTGTGCTAGTTTTTGTAGTACGACATTTTTTTTTTATAAATAATACAATTTCATTAAATTTATAAATTATTAATTTATAATTATTCCGGTGCAAATAATGACATCTATTTCATTAATTCAATTCAAAACTAAGAAATCACTTATAAATAGCAACAGAAGCACTTTAACATACTTCAATTTTCTTTCGCGATTTCGATCGATTACGCCGTACATTCGAACAAAGGGTCACTGCAATCGATGCGATACAGGGTATATTTTTAGACGCAACATCGAACCACAACCACCTCATGATTATTTCACGGCACGGGTACTTTACATCGGAATTGAAAGTTCTTTGAGGGCAGCAAGAGAGGGGATTTGTTTCACATTACGTTATGATTTTACGCTACGTTGGATTTTTTCTTACTTTCGATCCGTTTTAATGGTCAGTAGCTACCGTCGCCTATGTTAGTATCCGACCAAAAAGGACACTGTATATAGACCTACTTGACTCTTGTTTATGATGCAAAGTGTAATTAGAAAGAGATTGTCGTTTTACTTATCATTGCAATAGGTCTGATATATATTTATCCGACGTTGTGGCATCGTAAAGGCATTTTTTTATTTGAGTTCAAACTTAAATCCGAGGCGATAAATTAATAGTTATATTTATAGATACATGCGATCATGGCTCTGTACTTTGAACAACCCTATTTATATGTTTAAGTACTCTGCAATTCATACAAAAATGTAGTCAAATCTTTTCCTGTTGTACCAACAATTCTGGTGGCCTTTCCTGTGTTGATATACATTTAAGTGCTCGTATTAATTTTATCTGCGTGTTCTAGTCACTACTTTTAAGAAACATTTTGAGATGTATTAACAAAAACCAGGTTTTAGATCTCGTATAATTACATTTATAATTATGGAAATGTTGAATGTGATTCGAATTATATATTTTAAACTATAAAATGTAATCAGAAGTATTTAAAAAATTCGATCTCTACTACTATTTAATTAAATACTGTACAGTTGTAGGTCACTGACTATATTGATATAGGTATAGGTTTATTATAATCTAGTCAAGATTTCTTGTCAAATCAACTACGTAGAATGCACTAATTATATTTATAAATTTAGTTTTTTAGACGTTATTTTCTAAACGCAAACTTTCTTTCTATAAAACTATCTAGTCAAAGATGACGATGTTATTTATATTTAGTCGCTAGTCAATAACCAAAGATTTTTTATTGTCTTAATGTAAAATATAATTTTTAAAAGTTCGATCTTTTTAAACAAAAGAAAATATTTATTACGAAATATAATTTAAATTATGTTGTATATAATGGAATAAATAGTTATTAATAATAATTACATGAAGCCAAAACCGGTATACAAATTGAAAATTAATCAAACAAGTTTTCACAGTACACATAAATATACCAACACAGACCAATAAGATAAAAAAAGCAATGTTAAATATGTGGTGTAACCTCTAAACCTGCACAGGTGAGCGATCGCTACATGCCCCAATGTCACTTTTACCTGTGCAGGTAAGCTTATGTAAGAAACAATAACGTATGGCTTTTATCAACTCCAACCATCAACTGAAGACAAATGAACGACAACTTTTATGACACTAATTCGGCACAAAATCGCAAGTAACAAGTTCTCTTGTACAACTCACGTTGATTGCACTTGAGTTTTTAGTTGGAATGCTGTTTTTCCTGGAATATTTCGCAGATTTAAAGGTGTGATCCATAAAAAAAATTATAGCTGCACTAAGCAGTTAAGTGATATAATAAACATATTAATTCTGTTGGTTTTTGAGAAACTTTTGGTTTTCAAGTAGGCATGTTCACGGCGATAATCGACGATTAGTATACTATAATTTTTAGTTTAAATCGGATTTTGAATTGCGCTGCGCTTATATCTGTGCAGTGTATTTAACCACGCTAATATAAAAAAGGGGCTTAGAGAAACGTTCTAATGCCACGACCCTTATTTATGTCGAATTATTATATTATGAGAATCAAATAGTTAAAACTGGGAACGGAATAAACTGTGCTCTTTTTGGATATTAAATAAAAGTTTATTGAAAATATTCTATAATATACTACCTATAACTTAAAAATGTAAAGGTTATTAAAAAAATCACTATTTGTATCGTATTCACCACGTATAAATATTTATAGTTAAATAATAATATTACGTAATTTAAGAAGATGTATAGAAAATTCTATATATTTTGAGTGGAATCTAGTCAGTGTGTTCTTTGTAACGCGTTCCAAAGAGTTGTAAATAAGAAAACGCTATTTTTTATTATAATGTTTTTGTATCGTGTGGGAATTGTTTTATAGATCTTATATTTTTGAAGACATTCAAGTGGTTTGATATTAAAAAAATGTTAAACAGGCATTTTATTCATATTAGACTGGCATTAGTTTGTATAATGTATGACATTATTGTTTGTCCATTAGTGTAATGGACCATGGGCGTAAAATAAATCTACTATACAGTGATAATTTTTTTTTTACTTTTTTCGCAGTTATATCAGTACCTACTTACTATGAATAAAATTTGTTTCTCAGTTATAATAAAAAGAAATATTAAAAAAAACATATTTGGAAACTATTGAAGAGTGTAAAGTGTATTTTATAAAATAATTGTTAAACATATTTAAATTTTGGTAGATAATTAGACAAAAATATTTAAGAATTATTCAAATTGTAATAATACATAGCACATATTTAATTTTTTAGTTAATTTGCACGTCTGCTCTATGTCTTAAGTAGTTGTATTAAGTATAGATTGTAGAAACTGTTTTACAATTAGATTAGTCACAAGATATCAAATTAAAACGAAATATTAATAAAAAAAAAAAACTGAAATTGTGTTTCATTTTGGTTTATAATATTCTTACCAATTTAATTGAATTAACATCTTTTTTTCTTTTTATTTGTTAACCTGGTGGAAATCCCTTTGGACCGTAAGGGAAGTGGTGAGATTTAGTTTCCCGCGGGTCGGACTTGCACTGACTAAAACCACCGGGGTGCCAACTCTGTCCTCTCTTTGCCTTTGCTAGGCGTGGGTATCCGTAAACTTCCTACTGACTCGGCGAGAATCAAATTAACATCTAGTAGATATCCCTAGCAGATACTAAACAAGTATATACAGGCTGATTTTATAGACGAGAGATATATTCAGGGAAGATACTCAGCATTCGATTCTAATTCCAAATATATAAAAATAGTGATACATATCTTAATATTTCCATACAAACAATATATATACCATACAAATAACAATTAATTATTAAGTAGGTATTTTGTCTCTCCAAGCCAGGATAAATCACTAAAGGGAAGCGAGTGAATTATCAGTTTATCTAAAATCACGTAAAAGGAAATTTTATCTACCTAGCATTGAATCATAAAGTCACACGCGCTGCGGTGTCCAAACTTTTTACGGATCAATTCTCATTGGTTTATCAACGTTTCTTTATGATTTGTTAGGGATACAGTTATTTACATTTTTATTAGTTAAAAGAAGGTACAAATTATTGTGCCCTGAAATATCTCCTTCGTCTATAAAGTCACCCTGTATAGTGACATTTTCATTGGTCATCGTAAGTTTAACGATTCGGATCCCGATAGCAGCTGTCAGGTCGCGATGTGCCGTTGAGTATGCATTGATATGGAAAGTAGACATGGAAATTATTGTTACGTTTTTAATAACAGTGATGATATAAAATTGAAATGATTTTTCACTACTATACAGCAAGTGCCACAATGCATTGCCAATATCTTTACGACAGTGCTGATTATTTATTGTAATTTTTATGGGTTGCTCTATTTAATACTGTACTGCCTTACAGAAAATTTAAGTATTTGAGGCGTCTAGTTTCAAAACCCGCTAAAACGATTTTTCGTACAAAATTACTTAATAGTCCTAATAGTAATTTGAAATGTTTTTATCAAAGCAAATATTATATATGATTTTTTGTTTTGCTTTTTCACTCTAGAATAATAATTTAAATACCTTATAAGAATGTGATCGTTAAGTCAAAGATTATTTATAAGTTTTTATAAATTTATGGGAATTGAAAAATATTTTTTTACTGTGGGTTTTGAAATTAGACTCCTCATATATGAACGCGCCTTCTTTCGTCGATCATTCATATTGGTTGTAGTAGTAATAAATTAAAATCATATGGGCTGAGACCGAGTCAAGTTGGCAAAAGATGGCACCAGAATCAGAATAAAAATCTGATTCAGAAATAATCTTCACATATTTCCGTCATTAATTGTATATAATTATTATATACATATATATGAAGAAGAAGCTGCTCGCGTCCGTAGGCTTTACCCTAGTTTCCCCTGCACGTGACTCCTGGGTGGTGCTAAACGAGCAGCAGCGAGGTGGTAGGGCGTCGGTGCCCGTCTGGATCGCGACCACAGTACACGGGTGTAAAGCCCGTCATAGTGACCAGTTTCGGCTTGTCGCGTTTCGGGATCAGCTTGTGTATATCCAGTAGCTCATATACCTAGAGACATTCAGTCGTGGTATATGTGGGCCGATATGACGATGTAGACTATCAATGGATTTTCATCCTTTGATAGTCGCTTTCGTTTTTGGACTACACTGTACTTACCATCAGGTACTCTGTAGTCACTATGACGTTCCAGTGTAAAAAAAAAAATGGTAATTTTTGTCAACAAAATCTTATTCGTGTCTAAGCGATCGTAAATGTGTTTGAACTGTACTACAAGTGCGGTCAAGTACAATAAGGGACACTGGATACAGCTGGGCAGTAGGCTTGAGGGAGTCTGCTGCTCGGATGAGAGGGAGGCGGTGTGAAGTGTTCGGCGCGCCGCCTGAGAGAGATGTTTTGGAGAGGTGGGCTCTTTACTCCTATCCCTCCTTGAGAGGCAGCCTGGACAAGGCTTTTCGCTCCCAGGGCATCTGGATGAATTTGGTTTCCCAGGCCGGAGCGGTTAGGGGATTTTTAGTAAGTAGGAATCTGACACACCGAGGTCGCTGCCCTCACAGCCAACCTCATGGTCCTGTGCAGAATTTTACTCCCGGAATACCAAAAAAGGAAACTGACTACGGGTTAAGCATCATCAATATCTCACGAACTATTTACAAGAAGAGTGAGGGTGTTATAGGATAAAAAAGCGGACAGCGGCCCGAATAAGAATTGCAATCTTGTCTTTTTTTTTTTTCGAAATAACGCGCGTTGGTAGTTGTTTATCGGAAGCCATTTTATATTTTAACACCCAAAAGTATTTGTAATCGATGGTTTTTTTAGTTGTTATAGTTTAAAAATTAAATTAAAATAATGAGTTTGTTTTTATGATTTCAAAGAAGCTTCTAAATTATATTGTATCGTAACTAGTTTTTGTGTGTTATTCTTATATCTTTATTACTATAAACTGTTTTTTTATCCAATGGAGGAGCAAGCGAAAGTTTAAACAGCTTTACGAGTACGGTTGAAACAATAGATATTTTCAATATTTATATTTTTAATGTATTTAAGTGATGTTAGCCGTGGCCTCATGAAGAGTACCTACACAGAAAGCGATTTTGGCTTTATATGTCAATTGTGACTTGTAATTAATTCTGAAATTAGATTAAAGATTGACTGAAAAATAATTTGCTTATAAAATATTTCTTTGTATGAAAAGAGCTAAGAAAATACAAGAAAACATTGAGGTTTGATTAATTTTATCATAAAAAGCAATATTATTCTTAGAATCCAACTTTCAACGGGCCCTAATCATTATTTCAACTGTCCTTAGCATAAAGGCGGTTGAAACAAATCGATTTTTTATTTGATATACTACTAAAACTAGCACACCAGAAATTAAAATAACATTTATCATTCGTAGTTAGAAAGTTGCTTTTTAATTTAACTCATCGTAAGGAAAGTTATTTATAATGCAATCATTATAAATAACTTTGCTTTGCTTTGAACTCGATTGACCTTAGAGCACGTAGACTTGTTGATGATGACTCTATGACGGAGATTAAAATGCAAAACATCGTGTATCGACGTAGAGTTGCCTGCCTCGAAGTCTTTTACCGGAGTGGGGAGTATTCTATGGAGCTACATTCTCTTATGCCGTCAGCCCCAATTTATTAAAAAACCACTAGATATCGTGTCGGATACCACGATCCTTACGTGGTAGATGTTCCTTATATTCGCATGAAAAAATTCGCTTCTATATTCATGATGCGAACAGCTAAGAAGTGGAATATGCTTCCAGCGAACATATTTCCATGATTTTATGATCCGGGAGACTTTAAGAGAAGAGTGAATAGGCATTTGGCGTTGGGTAGACACGGTTCATCGTCCGACTCATCTTTACCTTCCACCAAGTGTTATTGAGAACAAGCGTTCGCCTATAAATAAAAAAAAACTTGAACTATGTAAGGTAAAATTTCAATTGTACTCAATTTACCCTATAGATTTGTTGCCGAAGTAGTTTATGAAAAATAATCAACAAGAATTAGGACAATATCAACCCAAATTTATTAATCGACTTCAATAATTTTTAGTATCCAGTTCTGCCTTAATATTTATAAATTATCTGCTTAAGAAAAAAAAAACATTCGATTTGTAATTTGCACATCATAAATAAATTATTAATAAAGTGAATAATAAAAATTAAACGCGATATTAACGTGTGCGGAAATAATAAAATCGACAGAATTTTTCTTACGTAGATGAAGAAGGTAGTGTCATAAGTACTGCGTGAAATAGACCAGTATTTTAGAATGAAATAACTATCATTAAGATGGTGCAATTGATAAGTATGAATATAGAGAACATCATTACTTAATTCTTCGTATAACCGTTAGAGAGTAGGCGTGATGATAAATTAATAATTAATGAAAAAAATCACACTTATTAATCGTCACAGGTTCGATTTAATTGCTCGGTTGTGCAAGTTTATGTTACAGTTGAATTCATCTCTTCAAGCACAGTAGCGCTCCGACATAATGACGGCGAAACACGTATTTTTCATTAATGCTATAATAGTATTCATATTATCAACAAAAACAACATGTAATTTAACTAGCAGAACAAAATATTATGAAGAAACTACAGAAGATTACGAAAAAAACTTCTCTAAAAATAATTTACAATATTTTGATAATGAAACCCAAGTAAAAATAGAAAATAAAAAATTGGATATAAGTGAAAATGCGAATCGTGACGAAAGTAAAGTGTATTTGGATGATGTGATAATCGCTTTAAAAAGTAATAATTGGAATGATGAAGAAAAACCGTGTATTGAAAAAGTATTTTTATTACTAAATGGTTTACAAAATTTCACCTTATGGGCTGTATGGAGTAAGTTTTTGATTGTTTACCCAAATATTTATAAAAACGTTAGCTAAATAAAATATGAAAAGTTAACCACTTCTGTAATATTTTTATAAATTTGAAATACATTGCAAATATTATATTTTTGTATATTTATAAATTTTAAATATTACTATTTTACTTTGGACATAGTGAACTACAGTCGTCTATTATTTAAACAGCTATGTTGATCTGGCGTTGCTTGGGTAGATAAGTTTGATTTAAGTTATAAACTTTTCAAGGTAAGTTGTCATCATTTGATGCCATCCATATTCCTACAAAAATCAATAAAAATTTTAGGATAGAAAGTAACCTATATACTATTTTAGACTGTAATATTTCTCAGCTATAAATTTCATCCAGATCAATTCAGGTGTCCGAATGTAATTGAGTAACAAACAACCAGTCAAACTTTCGCATTTATAATTGTAGTAAGATTAATTATTCTTTTCGATAAACAAATACATCAAAAAGTCTAGGGCTATACTTAAGTTCCTAGTACATATTCTGTTTTTTGTTAAAATAAATTTATTTTTTGAAAGCTTTGTTAACAAAGTCGAAATAGCATCTATAAATCTTTGCCTTCAATTCTGGCCATAAATCGAAATGTTTCCATATAAAGCTACACGAATATATGTAAGGGCCACTTATAAATTTTAAAGTAATGGCTAAACATATAATTTTTATCCTTATTCGACATTGTGACCACACCACGCTCGATACTTACATGGTGCGGTCATAAAAACCACTGCAACTGTCAACAGTAAAAATTAACGTTCAATAGTCAGTGATCCTGCCAACTTCTCTTTACGGGATATATTTGAAGAAAAAAATTGATGCATTTATTGCAATTTTATACGCCCATGGTGCATATAGGGAAACGAAATTTATTTTTTACGGAATTACATATTGAGAGGTGAAAGGCTATTTGGTTCAAGCGGGTTTTTTTTTGGTGATATAGCGATATAGTAAAGTCCGGTAAATTGACCGGACTAGTTTAAATAGGTTTTTTTAGCCCGGAAGAAAATCCTGTATAGGGCACTTACGGCCGCTGTGAGGCCAGCGACCCCGGTGTGTCAGACTTCTACTGACTAAAAACCCCCGGGTTGTACCTTTAATCACTCCATCAGGGCCTGGGAAACCAAATTCATCCAGACGCCCGGGGAAAAAAATGCCTTTTTGAGGCTACCACTCTGGGAGAGTGGGAGTAAAGAGAGAAAACCTCTCTCTCAGGTGGTGCGCCGGACGCTATGCACCACTTCTAATCCGAGCAGCAGACTTCCTCAAGTCTACTGCCCGGCTATTGTCTCCTAGGGATGTCGCGCTCGGTCTGGTCGAACGCGCCCCTCCGGCGACGGTGCCTTGGCCGCCGAATGGCCAGAGATGATGTTCGCTCTCTAACCCTTTCGGCGGCCTCCTTCTCCTTTATCACATCCTCGCAGTAAAAAAAGGTATTTAATAAGTATTACTATGTTTCGTGTTAAAAAAGTACGCTATAAAAACAATAATCCAAATTCAAATTATATAAAACTTATATTCGTTTTTTTGTATAAATTAATGTTTAAACGTTACTATGAGTGTTGGGACAGCTTTAAAGTTTAAAGTTTTCTTATCTTTAAAATTACCGGAGCATTTGTGTATTTAAGGAAGAAAATTTGTGTTGTTAGTGCAATGCCTCATCGCCATTCGACTCGAGAAGAAATGTTACGTGCTTTGGGTATACTTGAAGCAGCTACACAGCATGAAATTGTTGCAGCCATTAATGCTAACCAACCGGCTATCTGACGATTGTGGGGACGCTATCGGGTTACTGGAAGCATGACTAATGGGCATCCTGGAAGAGATCGTACGGCAACTTAGCAACAAGACCGTTATTTACAAAAAAATAGCCAGAAAAGGGCCCAGGACTACAGCTCGGCAATTCGTAGCAATGCTACGAATGTAAGCAGCGCTGTGTGCGCGTAATAAGGATGTTATATTGGCAAATGTTGTACTTGTCTTAAAAATACTGCCACGAGGTTTTGGAACATGTTCTTGCTCCACTACAACCGAAAACGGGCGATGATTTCGTATTAATCCAGGACAATGTTCGTGTCATACGAATATCACAGTCTCGGTGGTAAATATGATCCGTGATATTGCTGTCATAGACGTACCTTCGCAGTCGCGCGACATGAATCCTATTCAGCATGCTCAGTAGAATGGCGTTTGAAGAGTTGCCTCAAAATTTACGGACAGAACACGATCATTTCTTGCATTTCTGGCGCACTTGAACCAGCAATTCTTAAACCACTCTAGACAACCTGATTGTAAATGTGCCGAGACGATGGAGAGCCTTACCCATACCTATTTACCTATTCATTTTACAAAGTCCCTTATAGCAATCCTTTGAATGTTAATTTATATATTTAGAACATATAGCGTAAATAAATATTTATCAATTGACGCACTTAAACTCTAATTAAATAAACTACAATAAAATAAAACAATTAATCATTGATTCCCAAACAAAACCAATCTGTTATTTGTCTGTCATGGAGGACATCGTAAAGTGAACAAGGAGTTGTCAGTGCTAAATTAGGAGGTCCTACTGATTACTGAATATCACCTAATACTCGTATACATTTTAAATGTTGAAATTTGTATCTCGTACCTTTTTTTGTGTTTTATTTTCCTTACTTTATTCAAATTTGTTCTTTATTAATATTTTTTTTAATTTTTTTTTAAGGTAACACCAGTAATTGGCCACTTAAGAGCATTGCTATCTTTAATTTTTTGTTGACCACATACATTTCAATTTTAAGTATCAGTCGGTATTTAAAGAAAATCATTACAACCTCTAGATTAAGTTTTACTAATAAGTATTTCAATTAGAGTAACCATAAACACTTAAAAAAAATTTGATACATATTAAGTGTTTCCTTCAATAGTTGACCAAGCAAGATCTGAAAAAAATTATTAGTTGACCGTATTTAGCATCAGTAGTTGACCATATAAATAAAATCATTCATAAAGTAAATAAGATCACAGATATGTCAAAACTCAAAATTATAATTGCCATATAGAAAAAATAAAATATTCAGTGATGAACTCTAGAACTGAAAGGGCACATACACATCTTTTGAAAACTTAATTCCACATAAAATCCAACTCAGGAACTGAGTAAACATTACGTGTTTTACTAGTCTTTTTAGGTTCATTTATGTGGGATACCACATTTTTCCACTGGTATTCAAGGACATCGGGTCTCTCGGGCCATTTCCATAAGCGACCACACTGTGCCACTGATGAAATTGTTGCAGTATGTTCAGTAATATTAATTATTTTGCCAGGATAATACTTATTATCGTATGTGAAAATGACATATTCATTAACTTGTTTTAATAACGGTTTCTTAGAAGGGTAAAGGTGGTTGAAGTTCTCTTCTTCCGAGGATTCTGAAACCACACTATTTTCAAAGGAAACGTCGACATTTGAGTCAGTGCTATCTAAAAGAATATTTGATGCACTTTTAATGTGTATATTTTTCACCTCTCTAACCCTATTTTTCTTTAGTCTTTCAATCTCTTCGTTCTTTCGTTGTCTTTCAGTGGCTCTTTCTATCTTTAATTGCTCAAGTTCTACTCTCTTCTTCTTTTTGGTTTCAAAATATTTTTGGCACAATTCTCCGGAGACAATCGTTGGCATTCTTTCCCTCATTATCCTTTTTTTCTTGTTTTCTTCCAGGGATGGAAAATATCGGCAATAAATTCAAAAAATGCCTCACATGTCATCCATCCTGAATCCGTTTTTCCTAGACCCCACTCCTTAGGAAAATTTTCAGCGATCTCCTGAGGAATACGTTTATATTTGTAAACGCAAGTTGGTGGAGCTACTACACCACTTGCACTACCAGTTATTAAGACTGTAACGCACTCCTTCTCATCAACATTCACTTTTTGATAAATCCTTTTATTTCCTTTTTTAGCAAGAACTTTGGGGCCTTTTGGATTTAATAAAAAAGCAGACTCATCACAGTTGAATATCCGAGATGGGTCTTCCAAGATCTTCTCATCACCGTACTCTTTTCCAATGTAGGACTCCACTTCTGAAAACCAATTCAGTATGTTTTCCCTTGTGACTGCTGCCCGTGAGACAGTTAAGTTTTGAGAAACCCTTTTTGAAATCGAAGGATTTCTCCGGAGAAAACCTATAACCCACGTCCTGCCTGGTCTTCAATCTTTGAAAGGGGTGTCACGCTTTACCATTTTCATGTACTACTCCACACTGATGCACAGCTGCTCAACAGTGACCGGAAAACCAGCCTGTGCCATTTTCTCCACCCATTTGCTTATTTCAGCTTCCTCTTTGCTTGTTAGAATGGAAAGGGGGCCCATTTTTCTGTCCATTGGTGATTTACCCTCTAATTTATATTTCAATGTCGTTCTGGGGACTGCATATTTCTTTGCAGCAGCTCGGATAGATATTTTGTGCAGGCAAACATCTTCAATTGCAGCTTTCATGGCATCTTCACTATAGTTTAAAAATGTGTTCTTGTTTCCAGGCATCTTGAAAATAATATTTAAGTACCCAAAATAAAAACAAATTGTCAGTAGTTGACCATGTGGTCCACTACTAAATCCCATCACAGTCTATAATTCTGAACGAGTGTTGTAATGTTATATGTCTAAGATGATTATAAAAATACATTTATAACACGATAACAATATTAAATCAATTGAATCAGTAGATAACCACCACGGTCAATTTCTGATACTTTCTGAAAGCCCATTTAGTAGATGACCACCCCAAACAAACACATGAATTAATAAGTTATATTGTTAGAAACACTTGGACATATAAGAAAATACTTTTAGGTTAAATGTAAATCTTACCCAAAAAAAATATTTTAATGACTTCTATAACTCCACAAAAACCCTCGTCCTCTAGTTAAATCAGATAATAAAATCAAGAAACGTGACACAAAGCTGAACCCGTCAACAACAAGTGTCGGCCATTGCTACACACAATGCGCTTCGGTTCTGAGCTTTCTGCAGATTTATTTTTTATTAGCTACAGAACGTTTATTATTTTAAATTTCAGACAAAACGGTCAACTACTAGTACATGGTCAATTACTAATGTCCTTACCTTATTTAACTACAATTTTATTTTAATTTAAATTGTATAAAAGTGTTTATTTAAAAAACTACATTTTATTTAGTAGACATCCAAAGTGAACCGTGGTCTTAGATTCTGTTGATACTTGTATGTTACAAACCGGATGAGAGGGAGGCGGTGCACAGTGTGCGGAGCACCCTTTTTGGACCTAACTCCTTCCCCTCTTAGAGAAGTAGCCTCAATAAGGCTTTTTGTTTCCTGGGTGTCTGGATGAATTTGGCTTACCAGGCCCGGGCGGACATCACGTGGGTTTTTAGTCAGTAGGAGTCTAACACACCGGGGTCGCTGCCCTCACAGCGTTCCTGATGGTCCTATGCAAGATTTTCCCCCGGGATACAAAAAAAAGTGTATGTTACCAAGCTATAAATAAATTTTCTTTGATATTATGATTTGAAAAATCTTTGTAATTATTAGTATTTAATAATACTACTACTAATAAAATAATATCACAATTGTACGGGTATATTACTGTTGTGTAATAAAAGGAGATATTTGTTTAAAATATAATTTCATTTTTTTGTATATACAATTTTGTATCATCATTATTATCATTGTCAGCTTATTTGCACTCAATGTTGAGTAAATGCCACCTCCCCATTGTGCCACAAGGATTTTATCTGTGCCGCATGTCCCCAATTTTTATCCACGACCTTATAAATGCCGTCGATTAACCCACATGGCAACGAGTCTACCAACAGGTATCTCAGACACTATTCCGTGTAATTTTGTATACATAGTAATTTATCTTAAAAATGTTATTATAAGAGAAATACGTTAATTAATTTAAAGTTCTACTCTTACAATTGTATGTATCAATTTGCTTTTAAGTATCCAAAATCCTCTTATATATTCTTCAGCAAGTAATACCTAATTTTAACATTAATTAATTCTTAGAAATTATAAATTAGTCGTAGTTTTTTTGACACTGGATCGACAAAGTGACTACAGAGTACCTAATGGTAAGTACAGTGTAGTCCAATAAACGAAAGCGACCATCAAAAGATGAAAATTCGCTGGTAGTCTCCGTCGTCATGTCGGCCCACATATAACACGACTGAAGGTCTCTACGTATATGAGTTACTGAATATACACAAGCTGATCCTGAAACGCGGTAGGCGAAAGCGTGTCACTATGACAGTTTTTACATTTGGGTTCGGACAATCGTCCTGCCACCAAACAAATATAGATCTGGCGGCAAGTTTAAATTCTGTATTTTTATCTTAGATTGGGACGCTCAGGCATCAGAACCACAAGGATTATTATTCGGTAATCGTTACCAATTAGGTAACTTTGATCAGTGCATGAACCCGCCCTGGTCTCATACACACCCAGAGCTAAATATGAAATATTGCTTAGCCGACATAAAATTGGAGAGAACTGATAAACATGCGAGGAATCCTGTCTATCAACCATTTTCTCCATATGCATCTACTTTGGATTATATAGAGGTATGTAATTATTTATTGAGATTACGAGTATATATAGTCAAATAGACGAATTATTTTCTAATCTTTTATACTAAAATAATATACATTTGTGCTATTTTTTTTTATTTTTTACAATATTAAAGACGGCCCGTGGCGAACACACTTCAAAACAATAAAAAAGAAATCGAAAAAAAAGTACGTTAACGTGTTGCGCCGTTTGAAGCCACCACATCGTGCAATAAAAACATAAACAATACAACTTACAAAAGAAGCACATCAACAAAGAAGAACAAATCAACAAAGAAAATAATGGCAAAAAAAACATGAAAAACAAAAGAAAAGAATAATCACACCAACACCTACTGCGTGTCCCTCAACCCCCCATGATTTTTCTTTTAAAGACCAGTCTTATGTATATGCAAATACGGGTACCCAGTTATTCTCCAATATCGATATTTCTGTATAAAAATTAGCTCCGGATCGTTGCCTTTACTCGTGGGCATGCCGTAGCTTTAGCTGATGAGGTGATAAAAATAAATCCATTTGTATAACTTTGTTATGTCGTTTAATATTAAATGACATAGGGTCAAAAGACTTTGAAGGACATTAAACTCAAATATTG
Organism: Automeris io; assembly: GCA_036320925.1. Classification (NCBI taxonomy): domain Eukaryota; kingdom Metazoa; phylum Arthropoda; class Insecta; order Lepidoptera; family Saturniidae; genus Automeris; species Automeris io. The sequence goes on from JAUDJH010000018.1 coordinate 6,424,085, forward strand.
CTATGCTAATGAACCGATAATCGTTGGAGACTGCTGGTTCTTGAATGGAGACTGCCACTCGGCAAACGAAGCATAGGACGCCTTCGAGAGAGTTGGGGCAACGACCTGCGAAAGGTGGCCGGAAAAGATTGGATCAATAAGTAACGATAATAATAGTTGATTGATGTGCCTTTTTAAACTTTCATAACATTTATATTTATGAATCGATTGAAATTAAATTGAAATTAAATGTGAAATGACGCTTTCCACAATACATCAGTAAAACCTCATTCAAATCGGTTAAGCCGTTTATGAGATTAGCACAAGCACAATCGCGTACAGATATGTGTACATTAATTAACAATTTAGGTAAGTATTAAATTAATATCGATAGATACCACTATCCTGTATATTTCTTTTTAATTAAATAAAAGTTCATTTTATTTTAAAAAGATATGCTACATATATATATACATATATATACTAGCTGATCCGGCAAACGATCTTTTGCCATATAAGTTATTTCTAGGTGATAATTGATTAGTTATCGAGCGGGATGAAAAATGATTAAATTACTAAAATGACTATTAAAAAATAGGGGTTAGTGATAAAAGGGTAAAATTTAGGGTCGTGTGTATATTTTAATGCCACATTATAGAAAAAAAAAACATTTTGTCCAAAAATAAAAAAAAAATGTTAAGGGTGAGCAACCCTTATCACTTAGGGGTATGAAAAATAGATAGTAGCCGATTTTCAGACCTACTGAATATGCATATAAAATTTGGTAAAAATCGGTAGAGCCGTTTCGGAGGAGTAAGGTAACTAACATTGTGACACAAGAATTTTATGTATATAGCGATATACAATATATAGTAGTTCTCAAATAATTTTTCTACTAAATAACAATATATAGGTGGCTTAGGAACTGATTTATTATATATATGGAATTGGATATGGAATATTAAATAGATATTAATAATATCGATTGAGGAATGCAAACTCTTTTCTTTTTTTCTCGCTCTTAGAACATACAATTAATTATTATGTTCTGAAATATTTCATTCGTTTAAATAGGTTCCTATTTAATGAACACAAAAATTGCAGGTATACTAAAAATCTAGTGAAGTTATTAAAAGTTGAGTAAATTTTCAGCTGTACTATGTAATACTTGTATATTTTATTTCTGTTCACTGCAACAAAATATTGATATATGTATTTGTATGTGTATAAATAAACATCTTATGAGTTCATCGATTTACCCAACGGTTGTATTAGTGGTTGTAAAAAAGAGTTCACAAGGTCAACAACACATCACGAGATACCAAACAACAATTATTGCAAAATACAATTACTGTCTCAAGCATCACGCCAATCCATTCAATCATTCATGAAATAAGCAATTAGTTGTGTCCTTTATGTTTTTTAGCAGAATTTAAATATGATTAGAAATTCATAGCTCAGTGGATAGAGGTCGTAAGTGACTTTAATCAAATGTTGCAATATGTAAATCTCGTCCTTGTCTTTGATTATTTTATCTATACCAAGAACTTACTAAAGTACAGTGAAGAAAACTAATACTTTTACACCATACTGCAAATAGCGAAATTGTTACAACAACGAGAGAATTGGTATTTGTTGGGTGAGTGCTCTCCATTATCAGCTTTATCATGATTTCCATCAAGTGAGTATTTCAGCTAATCTTGGACCTATTTTTTTTTATGATTTTGATTGTATTTTTGCGCCTAAAGCTGATCTATTTTATTAACGTAGATTTCTCGATACGACTTTGGTAGGTCAGCACTTAACAGATTTGTCTCTAAAGCACGATTTCTTATTAAGCTGATGGTCATCGTTGATTGGTGTTTTTTTCACAATAAGTGGTTGACAGTTATTGAGTTAGCTAAAACCAGTTAGCTAACGAGCATAGCTGTTATTTTAATGATTAATGCTTGGCACAAAGCGTAGTATATTATTGAATTATCATTTTTTGTAGAACATAATTAATGTTTTATTTTTAAGAAATGTTCGCCCAAAAGTTTTGGGTTTCTGTTCCAACCACGTCATCTTTAGTTCGAATATAATTAGAAATAAATACTTTGTACAATATACATAGGTTGTATCATTAACAATTCATTGTAATTATCTAGCATCATGATCCACATACACGGGCTTTGAATGAGTTAATGTGGGGATCATGCGTACCAACGTCCTGCCTCCCGCAAACCATTGAAAAACTGATAGCGGTGATGCTGGCCCGAAGCCATCTTGGAGCAGCTGGGATCAAGCCAACTATATCCGTCACGGAACCATGCCAGGCAGAAAATCAGCAGCTTGAGTTCGATGGATTGTTTTATGCATTTATGTTAGTTTTTTTTTTATGTTGCTACTCAATATTATTCAATAATCACAGTTGCAGTACCGTGGGTGTTTTTACAATAATAATTCTACATTTTTAAACATCCAGATCTGTAATGAATATTTAAAAACTGTGTTAATAATTGCCCCGTATGGTAGACGTACGTTTGTCTACCATACGGAGAAGTAAGGTACAAGGGGCAACGACTTGTAATGGGAGCCGGAAAAATTAAACGAGAAGAGCTGAAGTGTGGCCTTACAGTGCTTATTAGAAAAGATCGATGCCCTTGAGTAGATTTAATTAATAATGACTATACGGGAATCGAATTGGCAATCTGTAGTACAGAAACCGGTGAGCTTAGACACTGAATCAACCGTGCCGTTCAATACATGTAGAATGATAATAATGTTTATTACAAGTGTATTAAGCAAGAATATTAAGAGCAAGCAAGCAAGAGTTATTCTTTTTTTATTTGGTCATTTTTGAATTGAATTCATAGGAATTGGAATTAATTTTTGCTGGTAGGGCGATTATACGAAGTGGGTCGTGACCAGAGTACACAAGTGTGAACACCGTCATAGTGTCTCGCTTTAACTTGTCGCGTTTCGGGATCAGCTTGTGTATTCAGTAACTCATATAGCTAGAGACTGTCAGTCGTGGTATATGTGGGCCCACATGACAATGGAAACTATCAACGGATTTTTATCATTTGATGGTGGCTTTCGTTTTTAGACTACATTGTACTTACCATCAGGTGTACTGTAGCACAGTAATAATCTAGACCTCTTTAGTATATTTGTGTCGCTATGCTATTTACATTAAAAAACATAGAAAACATTCTTAAAAATTCATAGATTACCCGTTTGCTTTTTACTTGCCCGAGTATAATAATATCTTGTAAAATTAAATGAAATGTATAACATCTGAACTTACCTTATTGATTCTGCTTTCTTTTAGGAGTGTCGCTGGATTATTAGGGGCAATAACGCTGATATGTACATATTTAAACAGCAAAGAAAATGGTAAAATTCGTGACAAATAGAACTTATTTTAAGTAAATTATTAATGTAATTTTAATTCTAATTTAATATTTTAAGGCAATATGTTCATCAAAGCATTTTGTCTCAAAGAAAATGCAAACGATCTCTTGAAAGTGAGGGAAGACGGCATTCAGATATTTTATGGTATAAAATTTTTGACTATGTGCCTAATAGTTTTGGATCATTATGTGGCAATGAATAATATGGGCTCAATTAGCAATGGAAAAAGCATAGACAAGGTAACTTGTGATATTATTTGGAAAATTATAAGTTTTTTTTGTAACCCGGTGGAAATCCCTAACGGACCTCAGGGGGCGATGAGGGTCGCCTCCGGTGTGTCGGACTTGCACCGACTAAAATCCCCGGGGTGCTAATTCTCTCCGTCTAGCCGGGACCGGAGGCACAGCAGCGTTCAATTCTCCGGCCTGCGATGATGTCTGGCCTTTTCGGTAGGCCTCACCTCTGTGTTTACGAGGGGTGAAGTAAAAATTATTAATACCTATTAGAGCATTTATTTATTACACATTTTAGTTTTAAGCCCAAATGTGAGTTACTTGAGAATGTCTTCTTTAATTTGTTATGGTTTTTTTTTATAACAAATTATACGATTTTTTGGATAGAGTTTTAACCATAATTATTTTAAAAACGAAAAGAAAAATTAAAAGTCTGATATACGGGATCAATAGAGCCAGTATGGTTCAAATTAAAATTTTGTTAATTATAGCATACTGCAGGAAAATTTATTATGAGGGAGTCTGCTGCTCGGATGAGAGGGATGCGGTGCATTGTGTCCAGCGAGCCGCCTGAGAGAGAGATTTTGGAGGGGTGAGCTTATTCCTACCCCTCCCAGAGAGGTAGCCTCAACAAGGCTTCTTGTTCCTCGGTCGTCTGGACGAATTTGGTTTCCCAGGCCCCGGTGGAGTTATCAGAGGGACACCCCGGGGGTTTTTAGTCAGTAGGTGTCTGACACACCGGGATCGCTGCCCTCACAGCGTCCCTGATAGTCCTATGAAGAATTTTCCCCCGGGATACAAAAAACTAAAGGAAAGGAAAATTGATTAAAAAAAACGTAAAGCCTATATATTATTTCGATGAAGCAAAAGTAACAGTAACAGTACCAATTCTGCTAGCCAGCTTGCTGAATGTATGATTAGTATAGATTTATATGGAATCTATTCCGATGAAGCAACAATGCTACCCAGGAGCACGTGCTGCCATCCATGTGACAAAAATTAACACAGTCTAGATAATACAAATAATATAAAAAATATATAATAACTTTTTAGAAAGCATTTAATAATAATTTGTCGTAGTCATTATACATAGAAGCTCATCCACTCAGGTATTTACGTAAGGAATTAATATTAAGTATAACATTTTGTGTTTTCTAATTTGGAGTAATCTGAAATAAAGTTATTATTATTACCATTTATTCGACATGATTACAATATAATTACATTTTAAAATACATACATATAAACAACATATAAATTTTAAAATATAAAAACATGTAGACCTACAGTGGCGAGGCCTAAGGCCCAAGCCACCGGTAGTTAGGAACTCGGAGTGAGGAACCTCCTCACAATGCGCGCCGTATCGAGTAGAACTGCCTTCTGTATCTGACCCTCGATCCAACAACAAAGCGAGACCCTCTCAAGGTGGTAATCGAGGGTCTTTGCGATCAGCCCATTAGTCGATATGATTATCGGGACATTATTATTATTATTATTATTATTGAAATATATATATATATATATATATATATATATATATATATATATATATATATATATATTAGAATAATTAAATAAACAAAAAATACACATGTTGGTGAATATTGATGGAATCAAAATATTTTTGCAAATACGTAGAAAATTATCAAATAATACTTTAACTATAATAGCTTTAAGATTTCCGATTATAAGTTTATTAAAATAAAAACAAAAAATTACCAATTGTTATTCACTATGAAAAGTTATTGTTTATTGCGTCGTTTTTACAGATAACTCAATCAATAGTGGGATTATTGTTGCTCCATGATGATCTCTTTGTGGATACGTTTTTTTTAATCGCAGGATTCTTAACAATGGTGAATTTTTGCCAAATACAAAAATTTCCCAATCCTTTATTTATAATCTTGAAGAGATATATCCGGTGAGTAATTTATACTCTTGATTAATACACAAAATTTAAATAACTAGTTTATTATTATTTCGGATAACTGATGAAAATAAACTTGATTGACTCGATTGACCATAGAGCTCGTAGACTTGTTGTCGACGACTCTTTGACTAAGATTTAAATGCAGAGCATCGAGCTTCGACGCAGAGTCGCCTGCCTCGCAGTTTTTTACCAGTTGCACAGCGGAGAGTGTTATCAGGAATTACATTCTTTGATTCCACTAGTCCCATATCATCTTAAAACCACTAGACATCGAATCGGATACCATCCGTATGTGGTGGATGTTCCTTATATCCGCACGAAAAGATTCCTTCCTACATTCATCATGCGAACAGCAATGGAGTTGAATATACTTCCAGTGACCATATTTCCGCGATCTTATGACCTGTGTCTTTGTGAGTCTTTAACACGTTCTCTGCCGCGTAGGTCATCGGTGACCTCACCTGCACTGGATCGAGACGCCGCGTAGGTCATCATCATAGTGACCTCAAGGCAGGCCTAAATTTGAAAGTAATTTGTGAGCCGTAGGCTAGCTTTACCGAACATTGCTCTTTAGCAGGTGACCGGAGCGGCGCTGTAGACCAATCCTTCAGTATGGTTTCTGGGTGATAGCAAATTTGATGAAAATATGGATGAAATTGCAAAAAAAAGGCATCCATTTCTAATTGTGTTTATTCATAATAAGTAATTCTCAATTACAAAAAGCAGCCAATTAGCTACTAAATTGTTAATAAACTTCTACAAATAACAGTGAGATTTATTGAAGCATAGCAAGCAATAGTGTGTTTCAACGGGACAATTTTTACAGTATGTAACGACTTTTTTAGTTTTGTTTCGAGCCATGTACTTTTGATTTATATGTATTCACATTTTCTTTATAGCAACCGACACAGAAACTTCTCAATTTAGCAACAGGTCCTTCATTTTTGAGCAATTCATGTTTCAGCCTTTTAGGTGTCCGGGTGACCGGGGGCGTGACCGATCCGGCGCATCCGTACCGAAAATTCACTTTTAAGTATCACACCGCCGCGTTGGTCACATGTGACCTCACGAGGTTTTTTTAAAATATCTACGGAACCCAGTTGCTGATCAAAACATTTCTCATATCAGAATTCATATTTAGACCTTATTATCATATTTAGTCAAAAAGATTTTTTGTAATTTTTGTCATTTATACTACCGGCAGAAAACGTGTTAAGAAAAGAGTGAATAGGCATTTGTCAGGCGGACGTGGTTCATCATCGGACTTATCTTCACCTTTCATCAGGTGTGATTGAGGTCAAGCGTCAGCCTATAAGTAACTAAAAAAAAACTTCTGTGTTTCTTGTCAAAACTCACAATAAAAGTTTGTGCACCAAACTGTATACGTACCATTTATATTGTACTAAAGGAATGACCTAAAATTAAAATTATTTTCAGTCTAGTGGCAGGTTTTGCGGCGGTGACTTTCTATATGTGCGCTGTTTTTCCGTACACCGGCAGTGGACCTCTCTGGAATAGAGCAATACACGGCGAAGTAGTACCATGCAGAAAGAATTGGTGGCTAAACATACTTATGATCCATAATTACGTTGATACGGATAACATGGTTAGTAAATAATTAGTATTTGCTATATATAGTAGAGAACCATATTTATTAAGAGATAAGTTTTCATAATATCATAATGACCTTTAAGTATATCCTTTTGCTCTGTGGCGTACGCTGGACGTCCGAAAGGGACGCCAGTATAGTTAAGTAATACATATTTGTATTTTTTCTAAGTATGCTACAGGCAACTGCTTCAATATGCATATGTGAATATTATCTGTATTTTTTATTTTTTTAATGGTGATCTTGTTCTTTAGGCGTAAAATATTTAGGCGTTAAATTTTTTTTTTAACAATGTAATTGTGAATTATTTGAATTTGCATAAGAAAGGATCAATCATATTTTAAGTTAAACGCGTTCCCGCCGGCGGCTGAATTCGCTGTCTTCGGCATCTGACGGCTCTGTTTAATCAAATTTGTCTCATCGGGCGGCGCCGTTTGCACGTTATCGCATATCTCTCATTAAATGTTATATTAGGAACAATAATAATAAAAATAATTTAATCATATCTGAACTGTTTCGGTTACTTTTCTGAAATATTTGTATAAATAGAAATACAACAAAATCCTTTTCAACGATAGATTTGAACAAGAAGGATACGATATCAGAAGTACGGATTTCAAATATGTCATCTTTAATTTTTACACATTTTGTTTAAGTTCCTGTATGTCTTTTCTAAATTAATGTAATTTTTTTTTATAGTTTTCAAAGATATTGCTGTCCCCACCTCTTTGAAGTTTGCTGATATTTTTTGAGAAGCCTCAATTATGTCAATTAAGTAACAGTTCATCCACGACGGTCTGATAAATACTTTCCTAACACGCGAAGACCCATCAAAGTTAAGGGAAATCCACATTGTGCACATTTCGCTACACTGTTTTATAAATGGCTAACTATTCGGTTTTGGTAAAAACTGGTAGAGCTCCTGTTTTTTTTTATATTTTCACCGTGAAAGTTATTAAAAATTGTTCCATAAGATATGTTAAAATGTTCCGACACAGCACGAATTGTCAAACGACCCTCGACAACGTCTGATACCGTTCGCTCCAAAACCTTTTTACTTTAATTTCTGTAAGCTCGAGAACCTAAACGTTTCTGGTACATTTTAGGCATGATTATATAAAACAAAAAAAAAAATTAAATTTGAAATAGATAAAAATGTAACAAATTATCATAAAAATACGAAAATATGTTATGTAGGGTGAAATTGATCAGTGGTCAATGTCGGCTCGTCAGACACCCCAAAAAAAAAACTAACGTACAAAGTTAATTTTTCAGACTATAATAGATATAAAATTGCAAAGAGCTACTTAAATGAGGAGAAGACAAGGTGATACTTCTAGAAAACATGTATCTGTGATATCTGACACATTACTTTTAAAGTTATTCATGCATACAAAATAGTTGGAAAATATTACACATCTATTTTATTTACGAGTATTTTATCTATATTATAAAAATCTTTATAACACTGCATAAGAATAATGCAAAGCAGTAATCAGCCTTTCCAATACAAAAATAAATAACTCATAATATTTATTATTTAAATTTGAAAACAAACCAAAGTTTTTATCCACGTAACCCTATGATTCTAAGTGGCCCTAAACCACGTTACCTATTTATTGGGCAAGCTCTTTTCATCATAGCCCTCCCACCAGGTGTAGTCGAAGTCAATTTATTGCCTATAGATTATTAAAATAAACTGTTTTTCAGTGTATGCCAACTACGTGGTACATACCTTGCGATTTTCATTACCTTGTAATGAATGTACTCTTGTTTTGGGTCTATAAACAAAAGCCGATTCTTGGCAAATTCTTGATGGGAGCTGTCATAATCGCTTCTTTTATATTGCCTGGGATCATCACATACGTATATGGACTTTCTGCAATACAGCCTTTTACAGTTGAGTAAGTAAAATTATTTTATCATATTTTTTTTCCTGCATTGACAAAATTATTGCAGAAGGTTTCTTTACATAATATAATTAAATAATTTGTAAACTTTTAGTCTACTAGATGTGTTGACCTGGCTTTTCCTAGTAGAAATAATTTACTCTTTGGTTATCATTTTCCAAAAATCTCGAAACGCGTACAGTTTGATTTCTAACCAAACATTTAAATACCGGTTTTCATAGTATTTACTATAAAATGTATGCCTATTTTACCCTTTTAGGATCTACTTTAGGATAGACTACATCATACAGTGAATCAATGTCCAAAAACTAAAACTAAAGGTATAATTAGACGGACGTACCGTACATAAACTGATAGAGACGGTGTATATTCAGAATATATCGAGGGGTGAAAGGCTATTTGGTTTAAGTGATATTTTTTGGTGATATAGTAATATACATATTTCCCCTTTCACCCCTCGATATGATAAAATGTATTAGTTTTTGGATATTATACATAATTTTGTTTGTATTTAGTTGTTTTATTGTGAATAAAAATATCAGATTAATAAAATGAGACATAAAAATTAACGTAAAATTGTGTGATATAATTTTATTCTATTTTTATAGTGTCGTAGTTGTAAACAAAGATCAGATATATATTATGATTAGAACGTTATTAGGGTCAAACTGAAAAAAAAAATGTTAGGATTATCAAAGACTTACCAAACCAAATCCAAATAAACTAAATGTTAAGATTTATGTTAAATTCTAGTTTCATTATATTCTGATAAATAACCGGCATCAAAATTTCTAATTGCATAAAATGAAACTCGAGTTCTGTTTTCAGCTTTTCCATGAGCCCTCGTGCCAGTAAAGATTTCATGTGGTTTTACATAAAGAGCCACACTCGAAGCGCTTCCTACGTCATAGGCGCTATTAGCAGATTTATTTTCGCCAAACACAGTCATAAAATAAAAAGAATATCTAAAGTGAGATTATCATATTTTTAATAATGTTGTAACTTACCATAAGTAACTTTTTTCCCTTCATTTTTTTAAGATTCCGTAGTAAATAAAGAATCATTTAGTTTCTTCGTATTCACCTGTCTCAAGTTTTTTTGTCCGAATGACCGTATTGCGCGGTCGGGAAAGGCCTTCACAACTAAACCGGGCTTGGTGGGCGAACGCAGAAGGCCTCAGCCAGTGAATTTTATGGTTTGGGCGGCTACGCAAGGGCACCCGTGTAGGTAAGGATCTCGACTTGGGCAGCCGGCCAGTTAAAAACGAACCTAACTGTGATCTACCAGCGTTTTGGAAGCGACTACCTTGAGAAGAAACGCCGAAAGAAACTCAAGGCTGCGTCGGAGTGAAACTGCAAAATTATCTATTTGTGTTATAGCCATGTATTGTCTGTGGCTTCCCTCGCCCTTATACGCCTTGGGAATAGTGCTTTCTCCCGGATGAAAGATACATTTTGTCTTTTTTTTATGCCCTCCATCATATCATGATAAATATGGTTAAGTTATTAGGGTGTTAAAGCGTAACGAACAAACAATCTTACAACCACATTTATAATATTAAGTTAGAATGCCAGGAAATTAAAATTTGGTAATTATATGACCAAATGCTATACAAATCAAAGGGTAAAAGATTAATAAATCAGTAATCACTGATTCTGAGTAAAAAATAATAATTATATGTATATCCACTTTCCGCTTATTTGTCGTGTTCAACGTGACCAGTAGCGCAGCTAATCGCCGTTCTCAGAGCATTTCCACATGACATTTCTATTAGATGCCGTGCGGGTTTCCTCACCATGTTTTCTTTTACCGGTATGTATGTAGGGTCTAAAAAAGTACTTAATCTAGAAAAATCCAGATGTACCTGCCAGGATTTGAACCTACTATAATTTGCGTTGCTGCACATGGTTACCGGTTCCCAATTCAGTAGACCATCACAACCACTAAGCCATCCACTCCTATATATACAGGTTGATTTTATAGACGAGGGAGATATTCAAGGAGGATATTCAGCATTCGATTCTAATTCCAAATATGTATATAGGAATAGTTATATCTTGATTTTTCCATTAAAACAAAGTAATTTATAGTCATTATATTAAGGGGCTATTACACACATGATAGAATAAATAACAATTAATTATTGAGTAGATATTTTGTCTCTCCTAAGCCAGGATAAAATACGAAAAGGTAAAGGTAAAATACGAAAAGGATAAAATGCGAACAGGTAAGTCAGTTACCTGTTTACCTAAAATTACGTAAAAGGAATTTTATCTACATGCCATTCAATCGTGCACCACACGCGCTGCGGTGTCCAAACTTTTTACCGATCAATTCTCATTTGTTCATCAATGTTTCTTTATTATTTGTTAGGGAATAATGTTATTTACATATAATATTTATTAGTTATAAGAAGGTATAAATGATTGTATGCTGAAATATCTCCCTCATCTATAAAATTACTCTGTATGTATTCGTAACTCAATATCACCAAAAAATGTCGCATAAAACATCTTTTATCCGTTGAAATTATTTTTCTGTGTCGTCTCATATCTGTAAATAAAGATTTCTAAGTGTTATGCTGCACTAATATATTCAGTTTTTTTAGTTATATACTATTTTATATTTTTAACACGTTTAGAATCTTTTCTATTTCTTGTTATTAAATATTTATATCTTATAGGAACGGTCAATATTAGGAGTAATATTGGCGTTAATTTTTATGTTGGGTATTATGATATCCGGAAGCACATTTATCTGGCGGGATTATCATCCCATAGAAGGCGCCATTTATGCAGCTTTAAATAGACCAGCTTGGGCTCTCGGAGTAACACTCTTCGTGCTATGCTGTACCTTTGGTGATGTGCGTGAGTAATTATCTATGAAGTTATAAATACAAGTGATCAAGTGTTATTTTCTTTTATTTTATCCGGCCTAATGGCTTACGGCCGAAATTAATAACCTATCCTATCTTGGATTTGTTACTGTAGCAACCATAGTGCATCTCTTTTCGCATACACAGGTTAGAAAGGGAGAGGTGTAGCTATCGATCTACGAATTAAAGATAGATAGGTTATTAATTTTGGCAGTTAGTTGACACTTATCCTGCCCGTGACGCCTAAGATACTGAGTTCCAATTCAGGTAACAGAAAACTTTTATTGGAAAAACGAATAGTTTCAAGTTATGAATGTATCTTTATAATTTTTCTCTAATGTGATGAATAATCGATTTTCTCTAACAATAATATTTCTTATGTAACCAATATGCTATCTTTTTTTTTTGTTAACCCGATGGAAATCCCTACGGACCGTCAGGGGAAGTGGTGAAGGCCATTTCCCCCGGTGTGTCGGACCTGCCCCGACTAAAACCACCGGGGTGCCAGCACTGCCCTCTCTTCGCCTTCGCCGAGCCTGGGAATCCGGATACTTCCGACGGCTCGGCGGGCGTTGGCCTTAGGCAGGCCTCCTCTCGTGGAGAGGGATTTAAACACCAATATGCTATCTTTTTTAATAACTTAAACTACGGATAAAATTCTTTAAGATATATTTTTTTATAATAAAACAATATGCAAGTTTATTAATTCCTTAATTTTTTTAAACATATCACCTTTTGTTTTAAAATGAAATTATGTTTAAAATTGTCAACCTATCGTCAGAATCAATCATCGAAAACAAGTGTGAAATGTTGGCGACAAAAATATGTCAACTATATTCTATATTTCGCTTTCAGCTCTTGTAAAAGGATTTCTGTCTTGGTATCCATGGGTCCCGCTGAGTAGGCTGGTTTACGGTCTGTATTTGATCCACGTAATATTTATAATGCGTAACGCATTAGTTGCTCGTAATCCACACCACAGCGATTACATGGATTCTGTAAGTATTTTTATTATAGTTATTATAAACAAAATCAAATACCATATTTTGTAAATAAGGTTTTTGGCTAGTAAATTCCATCATTCATGCAATCATTGGTTGGTTATCTAATCGTCATCTCCATACTAAAGGCTCATCAGATCGCAACACCCGTATGGTTTTCTAGAACTTCCCTGTCCCGGAATACGTTTCAAAATACAATATTTCCTTGGGATTACGATATGAAGGTTTTCAGAAAAGTATTAAAAAACGCTCTTCTAGGTCGGCAGCGTAATTGTGTCACTTCTAGTGGTATTGTTGTCTATATGCGACAGTGATCACTTACCATCAGGTAGGCCGTTCACCTCTTTGCCTTCTTTACACACTAAATAACATCGTTCAATTAAGTTGTCCTCTCTATTTTTACATCATATAACGTTACGTCTGTGTGTATGTTTGTGAATATCTTATAAATTACACTACTAGTATTAAAGCGGTTTTTACTATCATTTCCTCATCACCATCATCAGCCTAAATTAGTCCACTACTAATACCATTAGCTTCTCCTAATAAGCGCTTTTGAGCACGGTCTCCGATTTTCCTTCCAATTTTAGCCGGCCAATCTCTCAACTTGCCGCTCTCTATGATTAGAAAATATATTCGGACAGGTTAAGTACAAGTATATCGAGAGGTAAAGGGCTTTATGCTTTAAGCGACATTTTGGTGAATTAATAATTATACATTTTAGAAATCAGCTTTTTTACCGATTCCGAATATATATATATTACTAGATCATCAAAAAATGTCGCTTAAGCCAAATAACCTTTCACCCCTCGATATGTATAATCCATTTATTATTTTAAGATAACTGAGAAACTTTGATATTTTAGATGAGGTTCAAAAAGACATATTACAAAATATATATAGTTTTATGATGCATTATTTCAGCTAACTACAACGGCAGGGATAATCTTTTGGAGTTGTGTCGCTGCGCTAATCTTGTGGCTACTGGTTGAGGCTCCCGCTAACAAGCTGCTAGCGCTGTGCTTACGATCTAAGTGAGAATTCATCATATAATTATATTTTCATTTATTACATCCTACTTTTTAAGTTTTCAGCTCAGTGCTTTTTTGTGATTTATTTAATATAAAAGCGTTATGCGCTAAGATTAAGCTACTGAGAAGCAATACGAGTATCAATGAATAAAGAACGGATATCTAGCTATCTTTATAGTATATAATGAAATCGCTTCCGCTGTCTGTTCGCTTAGATCTTTTAAACTATTCAACTGATTGTAATGCAGGTTTCAGCAATAGATAGAGTGATTCATGAGGAAGGTTTATCTGTCTAACAAGTCTTCGATAAATTACTAAAAACTAAATATAAAAAAATATATGCTTAGCATTATAATGTATTCTATTTTTACGCCATCTATCGGAAGACTTGTATATCGTTTGCTAATATATAAATTAATTATGCGAACGCAGCGCAACTTACGGAAATCAGAGTAAATTTTGTTTAATCTCATGTCATAGAAATCGTAAATGTGATCACGCGGATTTCTTAATATTAAATATAAATAAATTATACAATACATTAATATATATCTAAGCGTGTATCAATAACATCAATTCTTTACTTGAGTCTCTATTATAGTATTTTTGAAGCACATTTATGTACTCTAATATAAGAAATGATTTTAATATCACATATTAATAACAAATAAAATATTTTTTGTGGAAAAAATACTACTGTTAAATACTTATTATTATATATGTAAATATTATTGTATTACGTGCAATATGTTTGTTGAACAAACAATTTACATTTAATTTTTTATTAAAATATGAGTCTATGTTTACTCACAGAGGATACCAAAACTGTTAGATTTTATTAATGTAATGCATCTAAAAAAAAACACATTTTTTAGAAGGTTTTTATCTTAAAATTTGCAAGCCCGGGATATATTTGCTATGCTCGCCACTGACATACACAGATATACAGCACTTAGATACACATGCCAACTTATAACACTCATCATCTGGCGTTTGGAGTTAAAAATGTATGGTTAAATCATGACGTGTTTTTTAAAATAAGGGCTTAGCAAAGTGACTACAGTGCATATGATGGTAAGAACGGTATAGTCCAAAAACGACAGCGACTATCAAAGGACGAAATTAAGTTCGAAGATAAAACTAAGAACTAAAAAAATATACACAAGGGGTATCAGTTAAAATAATTGTACGCCTGTAGTCAGCTTTACAGTATTGATAGATAATTAGTACGCATAGAATATGGACAACATGTTGCAGTCCTTTTAAAACGATATTTGTTAAGAAGTACACCATTCGCCTTAACCCATAGATTATTCCAAATGTATCGACAATTGATCATGTAAAATTGGAATGCTGAAGCAATTATTTGAATGGTCTTTTCTTAAGTGGATACTTAATCGGTCATAGACACCTTAACAACTGAATCATTATACTCAAATGTAATCTTTGTAATATGTTCGTATTTTCAGATTCCATAAACCTTCTGAAGTATATCTGTCAAAGCCTCAAGAACAATTTAAGAACGGGAACTCGACAAGAGCTTCAAGCATTGAACAAGTAAACGAGAATAATTCTTCAAGAACATATTTATCTAAGCTTTGAACTACAATTAAAAATATCTACATAACTACACTACTCAGAACAATTAAGTAACTTAAGCATTAAACGACACCGTGTACTTATTATTGTGATTACCTATTCTTATAACGTAACAAAATAAACTTAAATAAAAAAAGCACATAGGTAACTTAATACTTTAATGAGATACAATAGGCGGACTTATTATTAAAAGTTTTTTCACGCGACTAAGAGGTAAAGAATAGTAAAAGTATAGGAAAAAAATATTTGAAATAAAGTTAAATAGTTGCTCAAGGATGTAAATTAACTGCTAAACGTCTATAATGTATTTTATAATAAAAATATCTAGTTAATTATAAATAAAAGACAAATTGCTTTACATAGTAATCTAATTTTACTGTCAGTGGCATCTACCGTCATTTTAATGTACTAAATTATTAGAGGGCTAAGTCATTTGTGGTTTTGACTTTCGAAGTGCAGCAATTGTATATTTCGACGTAAATTTAGCTTTAAAGTAACAAATGTAAACCATAGATGGCACTACTATATTTAAAATGTATCTGATAAAAAATATAATTCGAGTTTAAAAAATTGTTAGAGTTATTATTATTATTTACACCAACAAACTGCTCACCCATCCGCTTAATTCCAGCATTAGGCGTGGGTTGGTACACCTCCAACATAACCACACACGGCCAAACATTAGGGCCCCAAAGATAGAAACATACGCACTATTCGCGCAGTATCAAGAACGACTGCCTTCTGCATACGCGCCATCATATATTTGGTATTAAAACGTAACCTCTTAAGGTGGTTTTGTAGACTAACTGGAACCAAGCCATTAGCAGAAATTACAATATGGATGATTTTAGCGGATGCCACCCCCAACACGTCGGGTAACACTTCGTGAGTTAGATCAAGTTACTTCCTGTTTTTCACGGTTTTGGCTTTTACAAGATTCAATTACTATTATTATTATTTTTTTGTCCGTAGAAAAAGGATTAAAATAAATTAGGTTTATGTTATGCATCTAAGTTCAACTTTCGTTGAAAAAATATAATTTGCCTACAATTTTAATACAAATAAAATTGTAATGCTGTCAAATTCTGTTATTACACAAGCCCAAGTGTGAATTTTTACAACACTAAGTTTTCAATTATATCAAATTATGTACAATTTTTGGTCAACGCCTCTACTGGATCGTAAAAGAAACTGTGTTGAGTTTTACAAATTCAAAAAGTAAATCTTATAAAGCTCACACCTGAGGTCCAAGTGTAAGTTTTTACGAATTGATATGACTTAATAATATCAACTTTTTATGAACTTCAAAACCTGGGAAGGAAAGCGAAGTTTTTGATAAAAAGTTTTTAAAAGGACCTAATGAATAAAAAATAGCTGCAAGTACGTTTTTATTTAATTTTGAAATAAATTGTGAATTGTAAGAATAATTACGTAGTTAAGGTAAATAATTTAAGAAATCGTTGGGTTCGTTTAATTTGCTCATATCGCCGCTATTTGGGCATTTAAGTTAGGTTTAAAATTGCAATACACTTTATTTTGATTTTTTGCCTTTTAAACGATAATTCATAAATAGGGTATCATTTTGCTAGATCTTTATTTAAGTATGACTAATGGATTATTTGAGTTTTAAACCTATTATTACGATTTTGCGATTGCATAATTTAGAAAATGTATATAATCCGACCTTATGCAAAAATATATCTCTCGATTTAATAAGAATAGAAAAAGGTTTAGCCATTTTATTATATAGCTGAATATGGAGCCCCTGGTAATATCATGACCCAGATTTAGTAAATCGCAACTAATATGAGTAGAAAAACGATGTCAAAAGCGGCAGCCGACGCATTCGTATTTCGTAGACGAAATAGTAGTCCTTTTTAACCGAAATCTTTTTTTTTTAATAAGTAATCGATAGTAGCTCCAAAACTACTGGTACTTTATTGGTTATTTATATCATATGGTATAAAACATACAACATGAAAAGAAGAAAAGAAATATGATATACAGTTTTTTTTCATTGAATAGTGTGTGTATGTGTCAGAGATGTTACGGAGCTTCGACTCCGACTCCGATAAGTCGGAACTTCTGATCGTTATTACACCTTCGGTTCCGACTTCGGTTCCGAAACTTTTTAATCGGAGGTATTCATCGGAGGTCACCACCACTGTTGCAGTCAATTCATTTGATTTTACTTTATATGTTGTTGAAACATAATATCAATTAATCAAACAATCAGTGCTACTTAATTTGTAGAAGACATGTTTTAAAATTTAGAAAAATAATAAGCCTTTATTATAGAATACATTTTACAGAAACTTACTTACTTACTTTACTTACTTACTTACTTTACTTACTTTTTTTTTTACTTTTTTACATACATTTTTTTTTTACTATTCTACTTGTCTTCCGACATAGGCCTCCTCTAAGGATTTCCATTTTCTTCTATCTCTAGCTTCCCTTAGCCATGTTTTTCCTGCCGTCTTTTTTAAATCATCTTCCCATCTCTTGATTTGTCTTCCTTTATTTCTTTTTCCGTTTCTGGGATACCATTCCGTAATGTTTCTGGTCCATTTTCGTTTGTTGTCACGCAACATATGGCCTGACCAACGCCATTTAAGCCTTTTTACTGTAGTTTCGACATCTTTAAATTTAGTTTTTGCTTTTGTGATTTGTTTTTTAATTTTATCTTTTAATTTCACACCTAATACACTCCTTTCGATACCGTTTTGGCAAACTTTTAGCTTATTTAATTGTTTATTTGTAAGTGCCCAGGATTGGCAAGCATATGTCATACACGGCAATATACAAGTATTATATACTTTCCTTTTATGGTGTATTGGTAGATCCCTGTTTTTCATAACCTCGCTGACTGACCAATATCTTTTCCAAGTATTGGTCACCCTTCTTTCTATTTCTTTGTTTGTGCTATCTTTTGTTGAAATTAATTGCCCTAAATATATGTATTCATTTACATACTCGATTAATTCCCCTTTAACTCTGATATGATGTTCTTCTGAGTTTGTAAGTATTTTCGTTTTAGTGGTGTTCATAGTCAGCCCAACTTTCATACTTTCCGTTGCTAATTCATTCATCATATTTTCTAGAGAATTTGAACATTCTGAGAAAAGAACTATATCATCCGCGAATCTTAAATGGCTTAAGCTCTCTCCATTGATATTTATTCCTTTATTCTCCCAGAGTAGTGTACTAAAAACCATTTGTAAAACTGCAGAAAAAAGTTTTGGAGAAATTGGGTCGCCCTGTCTCACTCCTTTTTCTACCGGGAATTCTGGACCTATTCTTTCCATTTTTACTTTTGCTTTTGAGTTCGTGTATATATTCCTTAATATTCTGATATATTTATGGTGGATTCCCTGTACTTTCAAAGTAGTCCATATTGCTTCATGATTAAGAGAATCGAATGCCTTGTTGTAATCGATAAACGCGATGTAATAGGTCTTATTATATTCATTATATTTTTGGAGAACTTGTTTAACTACATGAATGTGGTCTATTGTAGAAAAATTGCTTCGAAAGCCAGCTTGTTCTTTTGGTTGATATTCGTCAAGAGTTGAGGTAATTCTATTTAATAATATTTTTGTAAATATCTTATATATGTTAGATACGAGGCTTATGGGTCTATAATTTCCAATATCTTTTTTGTTACCTTTTTTATAAACTAATATTATGATAGATTGAGTCCAATCTTTAGGTATATCCTCTGTTAATAGTATTTCATTAAATAATTTTGTTAAAATTGGTGATATTTCTGTAACTCCAGATTTTAACATTTCATTAGTTATATTGTCCGATCCCGGTGTTTTGCCATCTTTCTGAGTTAAAATTGCTTTTTCTACTTCGGATGTTAGAATTGTGGGAACGATTTCTTCGTTCGGATCTTTTTCCCAACATTCTATTGGTGGCTGTTTATTTGCACTGTATAATGTACGATAGAAATCAGTTGCAATTTCTAATATTTCTCCCCTTTTATTAGTACTTGATCCATTGCTTCGGTTTAGTTTAGGCATCCATTCTCTCTTGTAATTAAGTTGTTTAAATGCTTTTTTAACACCTCCTGTCTTCTCTATATATGTTGAAATAATTTTATCTCTGAATGCTTTTCTATCTTTCCTCATTTGTTCATTTATCATTTTACTAATGTTTCGTATTTCGCTACGATTTTTATTCTCATTTAAAAACATGTTTTTCCTCTTTTCGATTAAATTTTTACAATATGTAGAAATACTTTGTTTATTACTTTTATCTCCTTTATTTATTAATTTTGTAAACATTTCTGTAAGTTTGTTGTATTTATCCTGTACTGTTCCTTCATATGTCATAACTTCCGATAGATCTTTGAGACTAATATGATTGTTGTCATCATTCCAGACGTAATTGTGTAAGTTCCTGTTGAAATATTTTCTAGTTTTCTTAATATGCGTAGTTCTCATAGTGACTCTTACCATTCTATGATCGGTGTTAAAATTTAATTTGTGAATAATATCTATATTCTGAATAAGCTTCGGATTGTTGCACATAATATAATCTATTTCATTTTTATATAACCCATTAGGGGAAATCCATGTCCACTTGTTTGAATGTTTTATTTTAAAAAAGGTGTTTATAACTGCTAATTTGTTTTCACATGCGAAGTTGATAAGTCTACTCCCATTCATACTTCTTTTCCCATATCCAAATTTACCGACTACATATTCTTCTCCTGGCTTACAAGTTCCTACTCTGGCATTAAAGTCTCCCATTATTATTAAGTTTTTATGTGTTCCTTTTATAGCTAATTGTAAGTTATTATAAAATTCTTCTGTTTTTTTAATGTCATCTGTTTTAATTTTTTCTGTTGGTGCATATACTTGTATTATTGACCATGTTTCTTCTTTTTTGTTATTAGTAGCCAGTTTTAAATTCAATATAGCTATTCGTTCTGATATTCCTTTAAATTCTTCGATTTTCATAGCTAATTCTTTTTTAACTAAAAATCCAACTCCGAACATTCCTGATGTTTCTCCTTTATAGTACAGCACATAGTTTTTATAATCTATAATTCCTTCTCCTAACCTTCTCATTTCACTTATTCCTAAAATGTCCCATTTTATACTGTCCAAAGCTAATTCCAATTCTAACAGTTTTTCTTCCGAATTTAAAGAGCGTGTATTTAGTGTAGCGATGTTAATTTGTTTTTGATCCTTTAGAGGGTTGTGGTCATTATCCCCCACGATGACCAGTCGGCTTGGGGGAGTATGGAGTTTGTTATTTATATTACTTTCTATATTTTTATTGTTTTTTAACTTCCGGTATGAAGTGGCTAATTGCTATTGTTTTTTATGTGTTGAAGGGGAACTAGTACCTGGCTTCATCATATCAAAAGCATTTATTTTAAAATTTTTAGATGTCATAGTTTGTTTTTTAGGCTGGGTTACTAGTTGTGGTGATATGGGTGACTCTCTGTTTCTTTTAGCTTTATTTATATTGTCTTCTTTGACTATCAGCCTATCGTGTACTAGGTAGGCAATATTTCCCTTATTTCTTTCTTCTATTAATTTTGGTTGCAGAGTTTTCCTTTTTTCTAATACTTGTTTAGTGTAGTCTTCTTTTATATGTAAATCTTTCAGTTTCTTTTTATTTTTCATAATTTCAATTTTTTTCCACTCGCTAACCAAAGAAAGAAGGACTGGCCTTGGTGTTCCATAATTATTTATCTTTCCAATGCGATGAATTTTGTTTATTTCGTAATTTTCTATTGCTAACTCTAAATCTCGTTTAAAAATTTGTTTTATTATCTGTATTAATTCTAAGGTAGATTTCTCGTTTTCTATTATATTATATATTATTATGTTTTTATTTTTCTTATCTCTTTTAAGGTGCTCTAATTCTATTTCCAGTTTTTCAATTCTCTCTTTCATGTTTTTATTTTCTTCTATAATAGGCTTTAATTTTTCATCCATTTTATTAATTATTGAGGTTGTGAGTTCCGCTGTTTGATTTTTCATTTCTAATTTTATTTTATCAAAAAATAATTGAAATTGTTCTTCCATAATAGTATAATCTACTTGCATGTAATAGAATGTACCAATTAATCGTAAATTTGGATTTTTGGACTGGCCACACTAATCGGAACTGACATTTACAAGTGACATTTGTTTCGTTCTCTTACAATGACAGTAAATATGGCCGTATTAAAAAAAAATCTTTTTTTTTTAATAAGTAATCGATAGTAGCTCCAAAACTACTGGTACTTTATTGGTTATTTATATCATATGGTATAAAACATACAACATGAAAAGAAGAAAAGAAATATGATATACAGTTTTTTTTCATTGAATAGTGTGTGTATGTGTCAGGGATGTTACGGAGCTTCGACTCCGACTCCGATAAGTCGGAATTTCTGATCGTTATTACACCTTCGGTTCCGACTTCGGTTCCGAAACTTTTTAATCGGAGGTATTCATCGGAGGTCACCACCACTGTTGCAGTCAATTCATTTGATTTTACTTTATATGTTGTTGAAACATAATATCAATTAATCAAACAATCAGTGCTACTTAATTTGTAGAAGACATGTTTTAAAATTTAGAAAAATAAATATGATTAAATTATTAAATTTAAAACTAAATGTACATTTAAATTTATTACTAAAAGGTTTTTTTTTTTGTTTTACATTTACATTAAATTAAGTAAAATAGAAAATAACACAAAAACACCCCTGCAGCAAATTTGATTTTATTTTTTCACTGGATAATGTTCACTGGAGGATAACGGTTTCTGATATATCCAACACTTTGTGAACAACAGCTTTTATTTGCCCAAGTTAGGTTGTGTTGTGTTGTGTTGGGTTGGGTTGGGTTGGGTGGGGTGCGAAGTTGGCCGAGGGCAGCTGGTCAGAGGTGGTGAAGAGGGACAAGCCCTCCAGGCAGAAGAAGGGCGACAGGGGCCCCTCCAAAGAGGCCGCCCCTAAGAAAAAGAAGAAAGGAGCGCGGAAACGCAAGATCCGGCCCCCGAAAACAGCCGGAATCCTTATACAGCTGACGCCCCAAGCGATCGAAAGGGGCGTCACATACAAAGCTGTCTTGGAGGAAGCGCGTGGAGAGGTCCACGGGCACCTGATCGGTCTCGAAATGCGGGACATGGAGATGAGAGGCACGCTCACTGACGCGCGCATCCTGCGCGTGCCCGGAGAGCCCGAGGAGGCCAATAAGAAGGCGGACGCCCTCCTCGAAGTCCTGAAAGAGATCCTCCCTGCGGAGGACGTGAAGGTCACGCGGCCGTATAAGCGCGCTGACCTTAAAATCACGGGCCTCGATGACACCGTCATCAGGGAGGATCTCGTGAGCGCTATCGCCATGGTCGGAGGCTGCCCGGAAGACCAAGTCCGGGCAAGCGAAATTAGGATGACAAGGTTCAACCTCGGAACGGTCTGGGTGACCTGCCCAGCCACCGTGGCCCAAACCTTACTTGAGAAGGGACTTAGGATCGGCTGGGCCAGGACCCAGATCCGCCTATTAGAGCCCCGCGTGTTCCGGTGCTACCGCTGCCTGGAACCCGGACACGTGGGGCAAACGTGCAAAGCGACCACAAACCGCAGTGGTCGCTGCTACAGGTGTGGCCAGCCTGGGCACAAAGCCCAAGGCTGCGAGGCTCAGCCTCGATGCTGCGTTTGCGCTGACGCCGGCAAGCGGGCCGGCCATCGGCTGGGAAGCGCGGCCTGCGCAGCGGCCAAGAGGCCCATTAAGAGGCCTCTGGGCCAACCAAGGAGACCTCCAGCCACCGCTGACGACGTTCCGTTCTCCCAGGTGCGCGTGGAGCCAATGGAAAAGGAGGCCTTGCCAGCGGCGCCACCAAAGTCGCTGCTCGGCAATTTCGCCTCTAGGGGAGCGTCGGGCAACGAGCCTGAGGGGGCCGTTGCCTGACCTGTAAGCTCCAGTGGTGTCGTGCGTGCTTCCGCGCACCACTAGGCGGTGGTCGAGGGACCATAGACCCTCCCGACTGTGGAGAAGCCCACAGGGCGGATCGCGCGCCAGCCCTCTTGGAGGTCCTCGGTGTGCCCGGGGGCTGGCGTAGACGCGAGTGAAGGAGCACCCCGGGGGTTTTAGTCGGTAAGAGTCCGGCATACCGGGGGAGTGGCCCTCACCACTCCCCTGACGATCCAATGCAGGATTTCCCCCGGGTTACCAAAAAAAAAAAAAAAAAAAAAAAAAAGGGTGCGAAGTTGGTCTCACCTCCTTGTGGTGCACCCTGGGCAATAGGCAGCAATGTTTTTAGACATTGCTGGCTATTGGCGAAGAGGACCAACAATTCCTTCTCCCACCTCCCTTTACCTTGTATTCCCGTCTCGTTTCTCTCATCCCTTCTCAGTTATTACTCCCACTTCTACCCCATCCCCACTTACTCCCGTCTTCCCCAATTCTAGGCCAGATGAGTTAGGTTATTTTGTTAGGGATTTTTTGTTAGGTTGTGTTAGGATTGTATGTTGTTCTCTTTTGTATTCCCCCCTTCTTGCTCTATTTTCTTTCTTCTTCTATTTTCTACCCCCTCTATCTTCTTCTGTTTTCTTCTACTTTCAACCCCTGCGAGACTAGTATGGAAATCTGATGAATGTCAAAAAAGAAATAATGGATAAAGCATTGTGTCAAACAGTATTACCCCAGGAGGGTACCGGCCGCTCCGCGACCGGAGAATTCCTCCCAGGGCGGGAGCTTCGCTCTCGCTCTGGCAGCCCCTCGTTCTCTGAGGGGGCAAATCAATGCTTGGCGGTAGGGCCGACTCCCCTACGCTCCGATGACCACGGCTACCCACACGGTTTCCGATCGTGCCCAAGGAAGAGAGCTCCGGGTCTCCCTGGAGCGAATAGATTTAGACTCGGACGACTCGGCATCCAGCCGAATGTCCTGCAACTCCGGCTCGCTGGAGCGAAAGCTGTCATACCGCTTGCTCTGCTTGGACAGCGAGCCGGACATAGACGTGCCCGCCAAGTTCGTGGCGGTCCCCGAGAGGGAAAGAGGTAGGCCTCCCACGACCGGTCAGTATGTCGGCTTGTGGGCGACGAAGAAACAGCTCAAGGCCGAGCAGAAGGAGGCAGAGGAGCTGCAGGCTCGGCGTGACCTGCTCCAGACATCGCGCAACTCTCATCCACGAGAGACGTCCCGTCTCTTGGTCACCTCGGCCGAGGACGAAGGCGACTCCGTCTACAATAGGAGCGCCCGAATGATGAGGAATGCCGGCTTGGTGAGAGATCTGTTCGCCAAGTCGAAGAACATTAAGGGCACCATCCATAGAGATGCCAAGATGGCTCTGGATGCTCTAGAGGCGGATATAGAGGCCTCCAAGGCCTCTACAGTAAATGAGAAGATCCGGAAGCTCCACTCGGAGAATGTCCGGCTAAGGAGAGAACTGCAGGAGATGCGAGAGGACCACGCCGCTCTCCGTGCAGAGATTCGAGAGTATAACAGGCAGGGTCTCTTGCTGCCTTCCGCCAAGGACCCTGCCCAAACACTGGACGAGACACAGCCCCACGACCTCGCCGAGATCCGCTTGGTGTTAAGCGAGGTAGTGGGCACCATGAAGGACATGCAGCGGCGGTACGACGTGCTGGAGGGCAAACTCCTGCGACCGCCGCTGCAGCACGAGAGGGCGCCTTCCGTGGCGAAGAAAGTCGCGCGAAAGGCTAAGCCCAAGCCGGCGGAAGACGCCGTAGAAAACGTCCTCACAACTGACATGGACGCATCGGGGCCCAGCCTCAACCCCAACCCCAAACCCACCAAAGGTAACGGGAAGGGGAAGAAGAGCCGCCCCGCTGCCAACACGGACGTGACATCTCTGGAGGCACCCCCACCACCTCCAACTTCGACCCAGCCCGCCGGTACCGAGGGCAGCTGGTCAGAGGTGGTGAAGAGGAGCAAGTCCTCCAGGCAGAAGAAAGTGGATAGGGGCCCTTCCAAAGCGGCTCCTCCCCAGAAGAAGAGCGCAGCGCAGAAGATCAAGATCCGGCCACCCAAAATGGCCGGAGTGATCCTGCAGCTGACGCCTCAGGCGATCGAGAGAGGCGTCACTTTCAAGACGATCCTGGAGGAGTCGCGAGGAGAGGTGCACGGCCATCTGATCGGCCTCGGCCTCCGCGACATCGCCATCAGAGGCACACTCACGGACGCGCGCATCATCCGCGTGACCGGCGAGCCCAAGGAGGCAGAGGAGAAGGCGGACGCCCTCCTCGAGGTATTAAAAGAGATCCTCCCAGCGGAGGACGTGAGGGTCTCGCGGCTGACAAGCGCGCAGAACTAAAATTCACAGGCCTCGACGACTCCGTCAACTGGGAGGACCTCAAGAGGGCAATCGCCATGGTGGGAGGCTGCCCGGAGGAGCAAGTCCGGACCAACCAAATTAAAATGACGCGGTTCGGCCTCGGAACGTCCTGGGTAACTTGCCCAGCCACCCGTTGCCTCCGACTCCGAATCCGACTCCGATAAATCAAATTTAAAAACTCCGACTCCGACTTCGGTTCCGATAAAACTGCCTCCGTTACATTCCTAGTATGTGTGTGTGTGTTTACGTTCGAGCGTATGTACTGGATTAATAAAAGATTAACATATCGTAAAGCCTAAACTACCGACGCTAGAAACATTAAATTTTTAGATAGAGATCTTTTTATAACGTAGACATCCACTAAGCGTGGATTTTTTAATATTTCATCCCTAAGCTGGTGATATAGGGGTTTGATAGTTTGATTGAAAATTCGACAATTTTGAAATAAGCACTATTTAATATGGTATTTAGCTTTTCAGTTAGCAATAAAAAAAAACCTTATTGGGCGTTTTCGTTAATTTATATCCAAGGGGGTAAATCAATTCTAACCAGGCCAAGCTAGGTTACTATAATTAGTTATCTACAGACGAACAGTGCGAATACCGAGTAAGCTTCGCGTATATACGACCAAAATTGAAAACTTGGACCCAGCTTCAGCAGAGCGCAACTATAGCAAATGGCAATACAACGTCAACAGCTCGTCGTTCGGCAATCGGCATATAATGACATAATTGGACGGGGCTCTGAGGGGCTGAGGGGCAGACGTGGGACGCATGCGCGAGTTGACGGCCAAGGTCGAGGCCGCGCGATTCCGCCGCGCACTGTCGTTTGTATCGGCTGCCTTTTCTACGCCATTTTTCTGGAAGCAGCTTTTATTGAAATTGATGGTTTTCCGTCGCGTGTGAATTAGACATTTTATGCAATCCTTGCATCGTAATCATACAACAACAAAAGGTAATTTTTTATTATCAAAAAGCATTATATAAAGCGGTGAGCAACTTGGCATGATTAAGGCGTTGTGTAATGTTTATAATCACGCTTCCTATGCATCTGCCCTATCTATACATTTAAAAAATACTACTCTATCAAGTTTTTATATACAAACAAACATTCACATTATATTAATATACTATTAATTTTAATAAAGAAAAAAAAAGTAGCGTTTTACATTACAGGAAAATTTGTTAATCTTGCCTTGAGCAATTCTGTTTAATGTTATCGCTTCTTATGCTAAAGTTGCGAACAAACCGTAGTGTTTTAGGTACAAAACTAACATTCTAGCACTACATTACCTGTTTGATTTATAATCAGTGAGAACAAGGCCGTCTAACGTAGCCATGTAGGTACCTTGTAATGTGTATTAAACCGTCCTCTTTTTGTTGCGGTTTTTGTCGATCTATAATGAAATATACGTGCTAACCACCTTTATAGTCACGTATAACAAGCAGAGATGGGCAAAATGTAATCTGATTAATGATCAACGATTACAAAATGTAGTCGTAATTTTAATTTTCTTGCTCTGTAATTATGATTAAATCTATTTAAAACATTACGAAATAATACATGTGTATACAATCTGGGGTTCTGTAGTGTTTAAAACATAAATGAGCAAAAAATGCAGTCTATTAATGTTAAAAAACGTAAAATGTAATCGTTAATCATTTTCATTAATCTGATTACATTTTGCCCATCTATGATAACAAGTATATAGTATAGTTTTTATAAAATGATAGAAAATACGAGTAAAAATTTGAAATATGATTTACTTTGGTGCCGTGTCGTAATAATATACTTAGATCATTGATTTCCAAAGTAGGCTATATCAACGACGACCTACCAGGTTGTCTAAATGAGCGAAAAAAAGTTGCGGGTGGCTAACAGGCGTCCACGATAGTGGATCTCATTAGAGTATGTCAAGAATTTTATCTTTGCTTTCCATGAATGGCATAATCTATTTACATAGATGATTACTGTTTATTTTTAACTGAAAAAATTGCACGTTTTTCACAATTTTATTTCTACCGAATTAGTCATATCTCATTAAGTTTGTAAAGTTAGCAAATATTTGGGATCACAGTACATTTTGCACTTATGGCGTCCGTTCCAACGTCGATCATAAAATTCCCGCGTCAAAATTTGAACGTGTCATCTACTTGATGCATAAGCTCCGCCCACTAAACCAAGTTAGAGTTGCCACATGTCACCCTGTATACCCTAAAAATTGATTATATATAGAAATTCGGAATAGTATTTAACTTCAACAACTGTTTCGCTTGGCTCAAGACAGAAAGAAGTACGCTGAGCTTACGGCCAACCTCTGGTAGTGGAGAGGCACCTTAAGGAGATTTAACATCAGTTAAACATACTATTTTTGCACTTGTCTTATTTCGAAGAGAATTAAAAACCATTAATATAAATAATATACGCGAAAGAATTGCAAAGTTTTCCGTGGTACATGATAATTTTAATCATCTGTAAACCAATCAAATTTGGCACTTTTGTTACAAAAATTTCCAGCGGACATTTTATTTGATTAACCTTTACGGAATTTATTAAATATGTATTATAATCAAAAAGGGGACTATATTCCGCCAATATATACGAACTTTGTTCATAGCTCCCCTAATTTATTTTATTTTATTTATATATAGTTTACTAAGTGGTGAATTAACTAGTTAGCTAATTAACCCTCAAGGGGTTTTTGCTCAAGTTTGGGCTCAAGATTTTGAACGACACGAAATGTGACTGATATACGTATATAAGCGAGTTTTTAAACTATCTATTATTTATAAGGAGGACTACTGATGGGAAATTTCAGATATATCTCAAATGTTTTATTTATCGGCAATTTATAATATATATTAAACATTAAAAAATCTTTTTTTTTTTATTTTTCTTTCTGACTGATCTATTTTATATTAGTGCCATTGGTGAGCATTAAAATTTTAAACAAGGTATGCAAATTTTCGGTTAAGACCCGGCAAATACAAAATGTTCATATTTTGAGATACGTTATATCATTCCGATCAAAAAAATTTGGTACTCTCTGTAAGCAAAGGAAGAATCATAATTTTAGCAATAAATTAAATGCAAATCGTTTGATCCCTTAATATGATTATATACGTTTGGGTTTATTTTAATTAGTTACATAATGCAATAACATTAATACATAATAAATTATTCATATAAAAAAAAACTTTTTAGAATATGACATATTTAATTAAATTCACATATTGGAGAACATAAACGTGCTTAAAAAATTACGATAATAGAGACTCAAGTACAGAATTCATGTTATTGACGCACGCTTAGAGCATGTAATAATGTATACTCTAACGACACACGCAATGTACGGGAAATAGAACGTAAATGCAAAATTTAAATACTTTTATCTATAGTTAGTTATAAATACTATTTATAGCCATGAAATTATATTAATATTGTTATTGTAATGTAAAATAGTGATTAAAAACAGCAATGAAGTTGAATAAACAACATTTTTAAAGGTCTCTGTTTACAAAAAGTACTGCCTTTTTCTTATCTCTTACAGTTTTTCGTCGAAGTTTTAGCTTTGGTCGGACACTAATAATTAATAAGTGACAATACTGAAACCGTAAAATAATTATATTAGTAATACGTTATTAATTAGCGTATATTTTACAAAATATTTTTTTACCCGTAACATTACATAAGTAACATAACATAAAACTCCGGAATTATACATATCGCCTGTAACACATAATACACCCCAATCGTTATAATAGAAATGTAATATTGCGAGTTGTGACTGTGTTTGTCTATAAAGCATTCGTTAGTGTGTATTGGTGTATTTGTACGGGTGCCTGTTCTCAGTCTTAGGGATGCTAGGGATATGAGATATCAGATATTCATATTAAAAAAATCCAGTTTTGGTTACAGTCATGAACAGTAATTTCTTTTCTGATAGATGTGAGGATTATGTAAGAAAGACGAATAAAAAAAATTAAGGTTGGGCTAGTCCACCAGTTTTATGTCACTTAGCGTGCAATGAAACCAGCTATGGTGGGCTTCTCTATGATGGTTAATGTCTGAAATTAGGTTGCCCGAGCAGGAACTAAAGTTATCGGTATAGTTTTCCGTATTAGCAAGCTAAAGTAGTAGTGGGTAGGCAGTATAACCGATGATCATTGAAGCGTGCGAGTTCTTGATTGGACACCACGAATCCAAGCGCCCAAGCGTGGCGTGGGGTAGAGCAACGACCTGTGGAAGGTAGTCGAAAAGGATTGGATGAGAAGAACCGAAGACGGGCTCAGTGGCGTTTGTTAGGAGAGGCTTATGTCCAGCTGTGAACTGGGGTGAGCTGATGATCATGGTGATGAAGACGAATAGAAATAATATTGATATTTATGGAGAGAGACTTATTCAATATTCAATGCCTATAACAATTATTTATTTTAAAGGGTTGCCAGTGGCTCGATACAATATTTTTTTCACACAATTACGATCAACAATGTACAGTTCCTATTAAGCATAGATGGGCAAAATGTAAACAGATTAATGAAAAATTATTACGATTACATTTTGAATTATTCATTATTAATATGACAGCAAAGGCTTATCTATGTTTTAAGCACTATGGAATCCTCAAGCGTATATACATTTATGATTCTTTAATGTTTTAAAGGGATTTAATTATGATTACAGAGCAACAAAATTAAATTACGACTACATTTTGTAATCATTAACCAGATTACATTTTGCCCATCTCTGCTATTAAGGCATCCACAATATACATTAGAGTGGCCTGTTTATATTCTATTAATGCTAATGAAAGTCAAGATTATTAGTCGGCATCTCTCAACAACCCGAATAACATACATACCATACATTACCAGCTTTAAACACTATTAATAATAATTATTGTTATGAAAGTACTATGTTATTGTAATTATTGTTTATCCCTCTTTTCTCTAACTCTACACTTTCGGATATAGATACACATATGAATTTTAAACAATATCGTAAATTTAAAAGTTGCTTGTACTTTAACAACCCTATTCGCTCTGCCGGGAGAAGTTGCAGGGGTGGCTGTGGGGCGCGTGGGCGGATCCACTTTATTCCCCCTCTATTGATCACAGCCCACACGTAAAAAATTGTTTATCGACATCTCAGATGTAATAATGGTTGTTACCATAACTCCAAGTCCTTCACTCAGTGATTATTAGGTAAGTGTGATTTTGAAGTTTATTTACAATTAATAATTATTACATAATTCGTCTATAATTTTAACAGAGCTTAAGTTATAGCGAGCTTCTTTATAAACTATGTAGTTATGACAAGTTTTGATTATATTTTCAAGTAAATATTAATTTATTAGTATAACAGTATCAATATAATGTATTATATTGTTTTCCGAATACGTTTTTGTTTAATTTGACGTGACATAAATATAATATTTGTGGACACACATTTAGTAAAAAGAATCTTGATCACAAGGTGTATTCAGTAGGTATTTGTTTAGGTACTATATTTGAAGAATTGTTGAAAATACTTTTAAAATGTGTTAAG
This sequence comes from Automeris io, assembly GCA_036320925.1. Taxonomy (NCBI): domain Eukaryota; kingdom Metazoa; phylum Arthropoda; class Insecta; order Lepidoptera; family Saturniidae; genus Automeris; species Automeris io. The sequence goes on from JAUDJH010000018.1 coordinate 6,455,506, forward strand.
TTTTAGTGTAAATTACACTTATTTATAGGCAGGAAATAAATAGACAGGTATGTAAAATTTCATAAAAAGTAAAAAACTTTAACAATCAGAAGGATATGTGCAATGTTTATTGTTTTTTTTTAATTATATTTATTTAAGGGACTTTTACGTGTGTACGTATGTCAGCCCCATCGTACCCTAATACAGAAATACCTAACATATTACATATGGCGCCATTGATCTGAACAGGCCAGACGCCTCATCAGATAATAGTTCTGTTAAGATTTTGTTAAACATCCCGATGTCAAGACTGTTCAGACCAAAGGCACTCACAAACGCCTCTCTCAGAGATTCAGATCGGAATGTTTATTGTTCTTAAATGTTTTTATATTTTTTGTACCTACAAGAGACCAAGTTATGAATTTGTCTTTATAAAATTAATAATGTCAACGGATGTCCATCATTATATTGTGCGGGGCGGTATACGCATCCGTTTCATAATAGCGGTGACGTAATAGATACCTTAAGAATTCCTAGGCATTGAACAAAGATCAATATTGAACCTAGATTGACTTAGCTGATTTTCGTATAAGTGTGAATTGTGTGCTACACTACGTTGGTTTCTGAATTTGTCTTACTCATTAACAAGATTATAAAACAAATAATGTTCCAGCAGGTCTAAAAATCTTGTAACGGCCATGGCGCTTAAATTAAACGTGGATTGAAGTAACGACATCTTTTCAGTCGCCAGTAACGATAAAAAATCTCTCGCTGATAATAAATTCCGTACAGTGTATTAACATCATCAAATTGAGTGTACATACTGTTATATTCCTGTTTAGATATGTGCTTGAGAAATGGAAGAATTATCTATGGATGATATAGAAACATGTATAAGGGAGAAATAAGAAGGTATATCATTAATAATGACCTACAGTCATGTTTTATCTAAGATTCGCTGATTTATTATTACCGTTTTCAACCTATGTAAAAATGGTCTAAAGCTGATAAAGTTGATAAAGTCCAGAACTTGTAATTGATGATTACATAAATAGACAAAGGTGTTAAAATTAAAAAAAAGACAACTTTTAACAGTTACGAATAACGCTGCATAATTTGTATATTTCCTTTACCTTCTTTCCTTATCCTTTTCTTTCTCTTTCTTTTTTATTCCTTTATCTTCCCCATTTCTAATACAAATGTCATGTGTAAGTGCCCTGACAAAAGAAATCAGCTGCTCTACTGGTCACGTTGGGCACGACATATAAACGCACAGTAGATACAGCCTCTAGTGTATCTCTGCTCACCTAGAAAGGCATATAAGATGACGATATATTATTTATTCTTATTACTTTCTTCTTCTACAATAACTATTTAGTAGTTCAAGTCGCTACGTATACAATTTCTATAGTAATTTCAGATTTTCATATGACGTTTTCTATTGCTTGTTAGCACGTAGCAACTGTTAATAAAATATGCTAAATATTAATGACTCGCCTTTATTATCGATCCAGGCCATAATAAAACTAATAATGAAGAATACTCTATAAATACAGCAGTTGTTACCTCAACGAGGGTTGCTCAGTTGATGTTGGCGCACGCCTATCGATTTGCGCCTTCAAGGACAAGGACGGCTTGCGTCAGGGTTGTCTGGTACACCCCGAAGGGAGAAAATTACCGATATATTTTATCTTCCAGTCAGCAAATAATCATCTCTTTTGTTGATTGGCATCAATCATTGGCCAGATCCTTCAAGTGAATGATAACATATACATCAATATCACGTATTCCTTACAGTGTATGTTAAATAAGAATGTAGGTACAGTAAAATTTGTACTGTAGTAGTTTATAGAGTCAATATTTTTATAATTATTGTGTAAATATGAAATTAATAAAATTGCGTAATAATAAAGCTGGAAAGTATTTATCGCTAGGCCCCCATTTATAATAGACTTCTTGTCTACTTTCTTACTTTAAATTGTAGGCTAAATTATCGATTTTGCGAACAGAGGCCAATTTATAGCCATTTGAATGAACCGACTGCCTTGCAATACTAAGATGTGAAATGAACTTTCAGGCACAATGTTTACTAAGGACTATGACAGGGGTTCTTTTTAAGTATGAAATACGCTTTGTCAAGTCAGCAACGAAATGATGATACTCCTTGTGTTATAGTTTTTCATAGCTGATAACAGTAACCGCTTACCATCAATAGACCGTTCGGCTGTCTGTCTTTTACATAAATAAAATTGCTGTTTCCACTTTTTTTTAAGTTTATTCCGTATTCAAAACGTGACCAGAAGCGCAGCTGATCATCATTCTCAGAGCATTACAAAATACACTTGTTATTTTTGTTAAAATACAAAGTTAGCAAAGAGCCGATGTTCATACGAAATGTTGTCGATATTCCAACATATAAGGAGATAGCGATACTGAGATACTGTGATAAAACAATTTTTGAGATTTTGTCGCTTACGATGTTCTTGCTGAACGCGTTTAATATAATATACAGAGATTAGATTGGGATTCGCTTTTGAATGTTTTCTAATCCCGAGAGTTACGTCTGTGTTAAATTCTGGCAACCCCAGTTCCTAACAGGCTGGCCTCCAGCCGGGCGGCATCGGCAGTGACGCGCAGCCGTAACGCAATAAGTATCACATACACTACATTTCAAGGTCTAGTCACAGATTAACTCCGGGCTGCTGTAAATATGCAATTCATACGTTTTTCACTGCGAATGGGTATGATATTTCACATACTTATAAATTCTATATTACTTATGTAAAAACAATTGTCCTGATTGACATATCACAATAGAGTCTAAATCTAATTATGGAAACATGAAGTTTGAGCATCAAATTCTTTGTATGAGGCAGGTGTCCATTAAAGTGGGATTTTTTTTTTATATTTACCCCATAAGATACATTTTGTTTGAAAATCCCTTCATTTTAAAGTAAACACTATGAAAACTGGTATTTAGATTTTTGGTTTTATTAAAAGTACCGGGCAATGCTGGGTCACTACAGTTAGTCTATTATAAGGTTATTTTCGTGGAAATAATTAAAAATTAAAGGTTAAGATATACAAAGCTCTGCAAACTAGCGTCCTTTAATAAGGGTGTTTGGCACCTTAGTTTCTTTAAATGGCTTGTTTTGCAACTTTGCATGTTTATTTTTATTAAAAATAAGCTTACGTTTGACCTCAAGTACATCTTATGGTAAGCAATGATGCAGCCAATAATGGAGCGTGCATCATTCATTGCTTGAAGGCTTCCATATTTAGGTCGGAAAAAAGTCTTTTCGCGTATAATATGTATAAATTATACATATAATTATCGCGTATAATCCCTTTGGCTGTAGGTACTATTTGTATCTGGCTGATTTTGATGTCATTACAAAGGTTATATTAAAAAAAAAGAAACAAATTAGTAAAATTTTGTATCCAGCTATTTTTTATTTATTTTTCTTTGTGAGAAAATGAGTAAATCAAATGAAGAAATTCGACAGATTTTAAAATGTTATTACAAAAAAGAAAAAATGCAACGCAATCTGCGAAAATAATATGTGACATTTATATACCTAGTGCAGGGTCAGTAAGATTAGCACAAAATTGGTTTAAGCTTTTTCAATCCGGGAATTTTAATGTCAAAGATACACCTCGTTATGGTCGCCCTGTTACCGAAAAAATTGACGCAATTTTAGAAAAAGTGGAGCTAAATCAGCTTATCAGTAATTACGACATAGCTGAAGAACTGAGAATTGACCACAAAACAGTTGTAACCCATTGGAAAAATGCTTGATATTTAGGTGCCACACAAGCTCACTGAAAGAAACCTAATGAACCGTGTACTGATTTGCGATTCTTTATGGAGACATAATAAAATCGTGATGAAAAGTTGATCACGTACGACAAGATCGTGTGAAAAAAGTCGTGGTCAAAGGTCGGTCAGACTTCACAGACTGTAACAAAACCTGGATTAACTCCTAATAAAGTAATGCTGTGTGTATGATGGCATTGGATGGGCATTGTTTTTTTACGAGCTTTTACAGTCTGGAATTACCATTGAATCGGATCTCTACTGCCAACAACTGATGTGAATAAAGCAACAAGTTGAGAAAAAGCGGCCAGAATTGTTATTGATCCAAGAAAGGGTGTGGTCTTTAATCACGATAACGCTAGACTACACACATCATAAGCCACTCAGTAAAAATTATGAGTTTGGCTGGGAGGTGATAATGCATTCGCCATATAGCCTTGACTTTGCACCTTCAGATTTCCACTTGTTTCGGTCTCTTCCGAATTCTTTATCTACTTACATTCGACCTACAAGATAGCAGAAAGTCATAGAACAAAATGGCACACATATACTGTAATTAAATGTAATTAAATTATAGAAAAAAGTCTTAACTTTTCATACAAAATGCGAAGAAACTGTTTTCCCAACCTATTAATACTAAATTGGGAAAACATACAGGCTGAGAATTCCGCTCCTTGACGGTACGTAATATAAAGGAGGAGGCGATTCGCTTCGTATAAGTAGTTGGGATATCAACAGCTTACTAACATAAGTCCGCATGGCATCCGGTTAACTTATAGTTAAATATTCCATTTTTTTAACTTACCAGTTAACATAATTCAGCTTCCAATGTGTCCCAGTTTGACCGGAATTGTCGCGGTTTGACCGGAATTGTCGCGGTTTAAGACATTGTTTCCAGAGTCTAGACTGCGACAGCGGGTTTTGTTCCGGGTTACGTCTTCATCCTTGCTACTTTGCAGATACTATGTCATTTATATGTTAATGTTTATGTTACATTAAATTCTAGAGATATAATAAAAACATAGTATTCTATTATTATCACCCGATATACGTATTGTTTCATTTTAAAATTAAACAATCTCAAACCTAATTGTATGCCTATTTCATCTTCCAATATAAATAGTAACCGGAAACTTATAATTGTAAACAATAATTGATAATAGACTAAAATAGTTATAGCTTTCAGTAAAGAACTAAATAAATATAGTTTATTTCTCGCAGTAATATTTGTCCTTTCATTAATATTCTTACTAATTTGCACTATAATCATGGATAATTTTTAATATGGTAGGTAACTACATCTGTCTGTTCAATAATTACCACTAGAAATGTGCTTTCACTGGCTGTTCCTTTATTTTAATATTTAATGTAAATTTAATAATATAAAGTGCTTTCAGAAGCTTTCTCGAAATTGGTGTTAGAACCTTGCGGCATTGGATTAATTCTAACCTTTAAAACACAAAGGTCAAAGAGTTTTCCATAAATTGGGAATTACCCAAGCAAAATTTCATTTGATATTGTTAATTATTTAGAAATTTAATTTAACGCTAATATCTTGCCTTTAATAAAAGCAATTCCTATTAAAAGTTTTCTTAAACAATTTGTTCATTAGGAATAGCTAAATGAAAAAAAATGTAATGTACCTTTTGACACATGGAGGAGATAGAAAAGATCATTTAAGTACTGTGTGATAATGGGAAATCAAGAACATACATTTTTTTATTACAACAATAGGTTACATTGGCTCACTTAAACAATTAATATAATGTTAAACATTTTTAGAACGATATAACTAAAATCTACCTTCTTCAATATAACATATTTCGTATAGTATAATTGCTTAGGTTTTTTTATGATTATGACTACCAGTCTACTCGCATCTATAACATTAATTTGGTGATGTCCATAATCCAAATTAATTTCGTATTTTCTAAATGATAGAAAATGATTAAATACATTTGGTAGCAAGAGATTAGCTACATGTGCTGCAGTATTGGGAACTCTGTCTGTTGTCTATGTGTACATTCTAGATGTGTATTTAATGAAAACAAGCTACTTCAAACATGTTCGATGAAGTACCTAGTTCATTACATATCTTTGTCCAGGGATATATTGGTGTGGCTAGGAGCGGCGCAGGTTTGCGGAGGAGGTGTGCGCGCGCAACCAGATCGATCTTCCACCTTCCTCCCAACTCCGGGCATGAGGAAGGCCTGGCGCCCACTCTCATCACTTATTTTGCTAGCAACCGGGTCCGGTTTTGTGCTGAATCTTTGAGATTCGTGCACGTATTCAAAGGCTCATTACCTTTACAATATATAATTGAACCTATGATTGTTAATGTTCTGAAAACTTTTGAGCAATCAGTAAAGATTGTATATACGTCATAACGTTTGTTAGGTTCAATGTAAGATTTATTATTTACAACGCCCATAGTGCTGAGTGCCAGATTGGCTGGACAAAATCTACCGGGTGAGCTTAGTTATTAATAGAAATCCGTTTTAGTAGTATATTGACGTAATTTAGATTAGAATTTAAATATAATGGAAGGAGGATAAGATAGGTATAGAAATACTACATCTTGTCATTTTCGTTGCTTTCGTAAAATTCCTTAGAATCATACCAAATCAGACTAAATGTATCTATTTTTGTGAGAAACATATTCCACGTGTACGCTATACATATAATTCATATCTATTTAGCGACTAAAAAATTTCCTAGTAGATACTTCCGGGTGTACTAGTAAATATACCTCGAGTATGGCATTTTGTAATTAAAGGCACATAATGATGTTAGGAAAATGGCGGTACGTATGAGTCGGTTGGTAACCAAACTCAAGAGCGACTAGTTTTTGCGAGTGTGGTATTACATCAGAGTCGCCTCTGGCAGTGCCGGTTGCGAACGGCTTAACAATATCCACTTAGTAAAATTGGAACATACGTAATTTATGTTTAATATTTAGTATCAGTCTTGACTTATAACAATTTAAAATAACTATTTTCCTACATGTGTCCTCTACAGAAACGTTCATTATCTATGACATCGAATACTCCTCAGTCATATTTTTAAAAATGTTCTAAAACTTAAAAATATAAATATTTCGTATTAATTTTGAAAATATTTTTTACGAAACTAATTTGTAGTTAAATGTATAAATAACTTTGATAAATCATGTATAGAATTTATTACTTTACTGAGTGTACAGCATATTCCGGAAGATAGTCCCACAACTATTCCATAATAAATAACGATGTTTTGATATTACCTAAAACTTAAATACTTTTATCTAAAAAAATATGCTTAACCATGAAATTATATTAATATTGTTATTTTAATATATCTATTATATAAAAATAAGTCTGGTTTTCTTTCCCGACGCTATAACTACAGAACGCACGAACCGATCTCCACGGTTTTGCATTCGTTGGAAAGGTCTCGGGCTACGTGAGGTTTATAGCAAACAAAATTCAGGAAAAATTTCAACAGAAAAGCAGCAAAACGGGGTAAATATTTTTTTCACATACAGCACCATCTCTGATACATAGCATGTACTACAAACCAATATGGTTTTACATGGTGGTGGAGCAGATCGCACCAGTATTTTAAGTAGATGGCGCCGATGCGTTATACATTGTTTGACAGCTACTCATTGTACTCTGCTCAGTTAATTTCATGTGACATTTATTATGCGCACGTTCTTTCAAACGCTAACTAAAAACCAAAACGAAGCCATCTGGTGGCGAAACGAAGTTCGCCGGGTTTGCTAGTTTTAATATAAAATAATAATTACAAATAGAATGTTACTTGAATAAACAACATTTCTAAAGTTCTTTGTTTGCAAAAAGCAGTGCTTTTAATTGTGAAAAAATCTGAGAGTTGCAGGCGTAGCCAAAACACCTATTTGTATGGCGCTAGGGTCTGCAAAATTTGCTCTGCTTTCCGTAAGCGGCTCTGCCTTCGCATAATTAATTTGTATTAGCAAATTATTGTTCTACACATCTTATCGGATCGATAGATGGCGTAAATATGATGTATTATAATGATATCAAAGTTTCCTTTTTTTATATTTTTTGAAGATATTTATTGTAAGGTGCAATTGCTTTTATCATATATGGGATGAACCCCACTGTGCCTTAGTAGGCCAGATCTCGGTTTTTTTACTTGGAGGAAATATTTGTAGGATCGTTCCGAACACACCTATGCTCAGGGCGAGGTACATTAGATACTTACCGGTTAAAATCAATTAATCATTATTGCATACTAATGGAGACCGTAAATCCTGTAATCATTGCTGCACACCGTATTGACTACCCAAGTTTATGACGGCTAATACTACGAAGAACTCTTTCGAGATATTATGAATATATCTAATGGAATACATGTAGAAGATACTCATGTACTCGGTAAATATATCAAAAATAAAAGTACTGTCATAGTGGTAGAATTGTTAAGTGAATCGAGGGCTAAATACTTATTACAATGAGTATTTTCGAAATACACACTTGTCAATATCAGCTTATTGAAACGAAGCGGGAAGAATGGAAAGTAAACAAATTCGAGAACAAAGGATAACTGCAAGAAAAAAATTGCCTGTAATCAATAATCAGTATTATATATAGAGTGGAAAAAATAAATGCCAAAGACGTAAATGACAAATCTTACCCAAATAATTAACGTGTCAAAAATCCTGGAAGATTAAATAAATCTGAAAATATTATCCAATACTACAATACAAGGAAGGAAAATAGTCCATCTGATACATTTCGGAAATACAGACCAACAATTTTAAATGTCGTTTCAAAATATGCAAATTCTCTACAATAAACATGACATATTTGAAGCGCACATTGATCAACATATGGAGCTAAATACATTGCATAATCATGGTTAACTAAAGAAAAACACAATTAGTATAAGTTATAATACAAATCAAAGGCTATCACATTGCATCCACCGTCGAGATAGCCGAGGAAGTGGCGGAGTTTGCTTATTGCTCAAAGAAGATCTCGACAGTCTAGAGCCGTGTGATATTGCATGCAAAAGTATAGTTTATGTACTAGAATTTTGTGCTCTAAAATTGTCTAAAAAATATAATAATTTTAGTTTATTGGAACAGAAGAAATAATTACCCTTATCAGCTAAAACATAGCCCGATGATAATCCGTTATGGACCGTCAGAGGGCGTCAAGTGAGGGCCCCCCTGGTGTGCCGGACAAAAACAACATGCATTGATTTAAATTCACAAATTTTAGAAATATTTTTTTTTTATATACCAATGTGGAAGATAATTTCGGCTCAGATATATATAAACACATAAATTGGAAACAACATGTAAGCAAATTAAGAGCAAAAATATCAAGATTCTCTTACGCCCTCACAGAAATTAAAAAAACTTAATTGTCTACAGCGCTAGCTTACTATGTGCGTGGGTTATGATATTATTTTCTGGGGCAATAACAAAAAGAGTGCGTTAGTTTTAAAAAACTTAAGAAGTAAACCACATTTCTGAACGCAACTTATGTTACGACTTTATAATAGGAGTTGGTACTTCTCGTGTTTAGTGTACACGCGATCTAGCTAACCGTGCAGCACTCAGCAGTACGCTGGTAAGGCGTCCGTACCCGTCTAGCTCACGGTCATAGTTCAATGGTGCAAAACACTGGAGATTCGCTTCGGCCCGTCTCATTTTGGGAATCTGCTCGTTTATTCACATTTAACTATACATCTGCAGGCTCTTTACTGAGGTATAGGCATATAGGCCAATACGGCGACAAAAAATTAACCTTCTTTGAATTGACATCTCAAAAAATTCTATCACCGGTTCGGACAGCAAAATATACCAAGAAGAACTGGCAAGAAACTTTGGCACGATGTAAGTGTATTACTACGTCAGTATAAAAAAATGAAGACGTATACACGTGTACAAAAAATGGATCGCGGCAATATTACTAACGCAGGGCGTTTATCGTTTAAACATGGCGCAGCGTTTAAGTTTAGTACATAATTGAGTGACGTGAGGCCGGGTCCGACGGTCGCGAAGACGGAAGGACGGCGAGAGGGGCGGTGCAGCTGCCGGTGCATCAGCATCCCCCACCGCGCTGGCCCCCGCCCGTCCCCTCGCCCCTCCTAGGCCCCTCATTGCCAAGTTCAATGCCAAGGTCATGCGCGCGCGAGTGCGGCTGCGCGCCGCAATGCAGGAGCGCCCGCCGGCGACCGTCCGCCGTCAGTGCCTCACCGTCGATCGCGCTACATACCGCATCGCTATCCCCACACGCGTGCCATGGTTCACCTGATTATAATTGTTCCGTATGGTTCCGTAATACCTGTGACAGATTTATCGCATGATCCAATCGAATATGCTCATGTTTGACTTTTAATTTTTCAGGTGAACCGTTAGGAGTCGCGTGCACGCGTTCAGCGGCGGCCGGTATTGTTTCAACATGCATGTGTGGAACTCCTATGTTGACGTCTGCACCCCGAACATTATGCAACGTACCCCAAAATGAAATGTACAAGTAAGTACTTATATTACCTACAATAATACTTGACCGTACCACCTACCTTTATTATAGTATTTATCATACCTGCTGCTTCACATCGAAATAGTGTGAATGTTATTTCAATTATTACAAACGGTGTATAACTCTACATATACATTATTGCCAGATATTAGACGATGTATATCACTTACCTATATATATATGTGACTGTTGCCGGTTGCGTGACTCAAACTTGATTCGAGGTTTCAGACTTATCAGTGCGTCACGAATGTCATTTTCAGTAGGTACTCAATAAACATTTCCCGTTCGTTAATCACGTTCTACTAGTTCTTAACTTCATAGATTTCGATATTGTTTGTAATATAATAATTTGTAAAAAAAAACCATACAATAAAACAAGTTTAAAAGTCTATCAAAGTTCTTCAAAAACGATAAACCGAATTCAAACATTAGGTTTTATTTACATTTTATACAATACCTAATTCGATTCCGTGTCATTTCATGTCTAGTAAATTTCAGTGTTTCTGGCTATCTCTATAAGGATTAGGTGTGCTGATAAATCAACAGATCGATATAGATAGACAGATACATATAAAGACAAATAAATAGATATTACAAATAGACCTTTCTTTTGGAATACCACATTTTTTTATAAAAGGAAGCTACTAAAATATTCCCGCAGGTACAAGGTGTCTCAAAAGAAAGTTCACATTTAAATCTTTTTTTAAAAGAAAAGTCTTAGCTTTATTGAAAAAATGTTTATTTTATATTGAAGTACACTGTTTGGGAATTTATTTTTTAAAAATAACATCGTCCAAATGTAAACCATTGCGCTCTCGGCATTCATTTAGTCGGGCACTAAAATTGCCTATGACATCTCGGCAGGTAGTCTCCGTGATGGCTGCCATTTCATGACGGATATTTTCTTTTAATTGTGCCAGGGAAGTCGGTTTATTAGCGTAAACTTTTGATTTGACATAACCCCACAGGAAAAAATCCATAGGCGTTAAATCGGGACTCCGTGGAGGCCAATTTATGTCACCTCGCCTGGAGATTAATTTGTTCGGAAAAATTTCTCGAACTCGAGGCAGAGATCTGTTGGACGTGTGTGAAGTTGCTCCATCCTGCTAGAACCATGTTCTTTGGTTGTAACCAGGAAAGTTTTGCAGTCGGGGTACGAAAAACTCGTCTAACATCTCCACATAACGCTCTGAATTCACTGTGAGTGTGCGTCCCCTTCCATCTTCAAAAAAGTTAGGGCCGATAATTCCTCGCGCCGACATCGCTGCCCATACGGTGACTTTGGGTGAATGTAGCGGTTTCTGATGTTTTTGTTTTGGGTTGGTTGCACTCCAGTAACGACAATTTTGCTTGTTTACATGCCCATTCAGGTGAAAATGGGCTTCATCGGAAAACAAGATGTTGGTGAACGTTGGAAAGCGCTCAATCATCTGATTTACAAAGGCAAGCCTCTGACCAGCATCTTGAGGCTTCAGTTCTTGCACTAACTGAATTTTGTACAGGTGCAGCTTTAAATCTTTGTGTAAAATGCGGCATAATGAAGATCTGTGCACATTTAAAGCAACAGCACGCTTCCGAATCGATAGGTTTGGATCATCTCGAATAGACTGAGTAACACTGTCCACGTTTTCGGCTGTTCTTGATGTTCTTGGCCGCCCAGATTTTGGTTTCTCCAGAGTTGACCCAGTCTCTTCAAACTTCTCAACCCATTTTGCAATGAGTCGAGTGCTAGGCGCATCATTTAAGTGACGAATATGTCGAATACTGCAGAATTTTCTACGCGCTACAGTCGCCGAATCACCGTTTTTGTAAAACTCACGTACACACAACGCACGGTCCGCACCAGAGAAACGCTCCATAGCGACTAAATTCCCAAGAGCCAGACTACCGACTGACATACCCCCCGCGCCCCTCAGAATAGTTGCTTTCGCGTAATAAGATAAGCAAATGTGAACTTACTTTTGAGACACCTTGTATTATATACAAGCTGTTCTAAACGAACTAAGCGTTCCAAAGATTCGCGGTCTCATCAAGGGCACCCACTAAAAGGGCCGAATACAATGTTACGTATCCAGTTGTGGAACAGTTCGTAAAAAATGTCGAATGGTCGAGTTCAAGGTAATCGGGTGATCACTGATCCCAGAATGCGCAGACGCCGGTTCTGCTGAGCCATTTCAAACAAAATTATTAGTTGATAACTGGAAGATACACGAGTACTATTATCTAATCGACTTTTACATTGATAAAGTGAAAACCACCTTTTCGGCGGTGACATTTAAAGGGCGCTATTATTTTATTTTTATCTTGTATTTGATTTTAACTTATGTTTTAGATTTTGGAACAATATGACCCTTACTATACGATTTACTTGTTTATAAATATAATTATGAAATATGATTACACATTCTGTGGTATAATAAACTTATAACTAGATAACATTTATATGAGTAAATACGTTGTTTGCTATGTCTTTGTTAATAAATGTTTTTTACAATTATATTTTTGTAAGTGAAGGTAGTCATTTCAACTTAATAGTAGTCATTTCAACTTAAAAATGTCATTTGAAACCTTTTTTAATGTTTTATTATTTAACTTAATTTCTTAAAAACTATTTTTAATTATGTGACAATTAAATAGTTTACCTTAGTGGCTTACATCCTGTGCAAAAACAATGCAAGAAACTTTATTGACTACAAGAGAATACTTATATTAAATATATTGTCCTTAACTGCCAAATTAGTATATGCTGTATTTTGGTAGCCAGTTCCTCTCCGTTTTATGTCATATGAATAACTAATAACTTTATGCTCTAAGACGTTTCGTGGTTATATTCATTATGTCATATTTCCATAGGTATTTATGTATTAAATATAACTACGATGAAGAATTGACCGCGGACAATCAATTTTATTAAAATAAATGAAATTTTATCGGAATGTAATAACATTATTATAATATGTAATAGATAGTATTGACAGTCATAAGCAGTTCAATTAAGTGTGATGGAAAGTATATATGTATCTACATATACAAGAGTGGAATTGTTAATAAGTAACTAAGACAATAATAAAATATACTACGCGATACGCGAAACATAATTGTCCATAAGCCAACATTACCTAGTTGCCAATTGAACAGCCAAATATGTAAGTATATTGTTGAGATTTTGATGAAAGATCAGTCTTCGCTTTCATTGTAACTAATAAACAAAAATGAACGTAATAAATTACGCCAAAATCTATAAAAAATTAAACACTTATAAGTTAATCTTTCTAAAGTTTAGTCACATTTAATTTATAATTCTGAAAATTTGTTTGTAAATATTTCATTATTAAAGTATAATATGTACTACTTAATACTTTCACTTTTAGAAATTGCTCATAATTTTATTTACTATAAATTATCAATTATTATAAATACAACCAAAATTATCATAATGGATGTATAGAAATGAAATGCCACACATATTTATTACTTGAAGTCTACATTCTAATTTCATAGTTATAAGTTCAAACGTGGATTTTCAAAAGTAATAAAACGTTGCGTCTCTATGTATTCTACCATTCGTACAATGGGGAGTGCTATGAAGAATTATTCAACCTGATATCTCCAGCGCTGTTTCAAACGCACACCATTAGCCGTTGGTCGTTGAGCCATCCTCTAACACTCTAAAGCCTTAGAGCCTGTATACACGTATTAAGTAACGAAGTAAATAACTAAATTTTAAATAGTCTTACGTTTATACGTGTTTTAGTGAAGTTATAAATACAATATATCATCTTACTTATGTATTTCACTAAATTGTTATGAAATTCACACTTGCTACAATGCAATTTAGTAAAACTATGCCTTCCGGAGAATGTGCGTGGTACGGCGGGGTGGGATATTTCGTCAAAAAAGAGGATTGATTCTATCACTACTATCTATTTATTCGCATAACGAATATTTAGTTAAAAGATATTAAATCGTTGTTTACACGCTACAATTTTATTTATGTTAAAATTCAGTAATTTACTTCGCTACTTAACCCTTTAACGTCCACGGGACTGATTTTCAAGCCTCGAGTTTGGGCTGATACCATGCCGTGAATTGGAACGGGAAATATATGAGAACCATTATATCCTATGTTTTCGAAAAAAAATCTGTTTTTTTTTTATTTTTCTCTAATCATATTGTACAACTTATTGTAATATGTATTCTGTAGCTGTGCCCTCTAATAAACAAAGAAATGAGCACCACAATGTCAATCTAATCTTTTTACATTAAAATAACCAATAGGGCCTCCCACATACCGATTTCGCCTTGAACCCGTGCTTGCGAAGTCTGAATAACAATAACCTACAGTTTAATAATACCATGACACTCAATATCTAGCCATCACAATCGTTATCTAGCTTATATATTTACACTTAAACTTGAGAATCGTAAATCTTGATACTGGACTTACTATAACTTTAGGGTTAAATTGGGAAAACTCCTATAGTCATTAATTCCGGCTCATTGGTTGCATTTGCTACTATAGTTATACACGTCATAAAATATCGTAAAATTATACATACTCCAGTAAAGTATTTACAATAAATTATTTAAATATTTGTTATTTGTCAACACTAAAATTTTTTTTACTTCTTTTATACTCATTGACGTATTTGATAAATAACTTTGGGTTGTTTTGTTTCATTTTTCTTGCTATAATCGTATTTGAAGATAAGCCTACTAAGAACACGGCAGCCACAATATTGTCAAATTGGTAGCGTTAAAGAGGCGAGAGGAGGGAATAAAGAGAGGAGGGAAGTAAGTACCACTATTAATAAATGCTGTAAGATAATAAAAAGTAAAATATAAAAAATTGTATATAAAAAGTCATAATATTTAAAAAAATTGATTGCTTATAATTTTTTTTTATATTAGGTCCTTACATATGAAATTGGCGTTTTTCGTACTGGCCACTTTAATCACAAATTTCTCCTCTTTGGTAAGGAATTCCAAATTCAAATTTGTACAGCTATAGACTCATGTATTTGTGCTTCGATGATCGTCATTCATTTGTTTTTTTCTTCTGTTTTTTTCTGTTTGCGTCACTCATTTTACAAAATGGAAAACTTAAAATATCGCATTATTTACGAGTACGAGTTCCGCCGTGGCACTAGTGCTGCGGAAACAATTCGAAGGGTGAATGATGTATATGGCGGTCGTGTTGCAAAAGAAAACACAGTTCGTTTTTGGTTCCAACGTTTTCGTTCTGGAAATTTCGACCTGCAGAACAAGCCCCGTGGACGGCCTGAGACTCAAGTTGATAATGAAGAGTTGAAGGCTATTGTGGAAGCGGATCCATCGCAAACCACGTCCGAGTTAGCTGCAGGCTGCGATGTTAGTGATAAAACTGTTTTAATTCACTTGAAGCAAATTGGGAAGATTAAAAAGCTTGAAAGGTGGGTACCTCACGAATTGACTGAAGCAAACCGGCAAACGCGCGTCGACTGCTGCGTTACATTACTAAACCGGCACAATAATGAAGGTATTTTAAACCGAATCATTACCTGTGATGAAAAATGGGTTCTTTACGATAATCGGAAGCGCTCAGCGCAATGGTTGGATCCTGGCCAGCCAGCCAAATCCTGCCCCAAGCGAAAATTAACCCCAAAAAGTTACTTGTAAGCGTTTGGTGGACTAGTGCCGGTATTGTTCATTACAGTTTTCTCAAATCTGGCCAGACTATTACGGCTGATGTCTATTGTCAGCAATTGCAAACCATGATGGAAAAGCTAGCGGCTAAACAACCTAGGCTGGTCAATCGCTCCACGCCACTGCTGCTTCACGACAACGCTAGACCACACACTGCGCAACAGACGGCTACTAAATTAGAAGAGCTTCAATTGGAAAGTCTAAGACATCCTCCGTACTCCCCGGACCTTGCTCCAACAGATTTTTCGAAATTTGGATAACTTCTTGCAAGGGAAAAAATTCAACTCCGAAGGGCAGTCCAAATCGCCTTCAAAGATTTTATTGATTCCCGTCCGACTGGTTTTTTTAGTAAAGGGATCAATGAACTACCTATGAGATGTCAAAAGTGCATAGAAAATAATGGTTCATACTTTGATTAGTTAAATATATTATATTAAAAAATATTCGACTTTTTGTTCCTCCCATACAAAACGCCAATTTCATATGTAAGGACCTAATATATCTAAACTTTAAAAGCATTCAAAATGACTGCTCTGGGCAATTTAGTGTTAAAAAACAAACTAATTTAATGTATACTTTCTGTCTGGCGCACGCGGCATTCGTACGTTACAATATTATTGCTAAACTACGTCAGCTTGTTTAAAAAATACAATATGAACTTTCCTGAAGCAAGAATTCGGCGAATCGTGTGCCTACAAAAGGAATGACTAATCTCAGTCCGCTGTTATTCAAGTAAATGCCTGAGATCGATATGGCGACTTCAAAACAACACATGTGCCTGTAATCTGCGTTCACATATTATATTAATAATTGGTATTATTAAGTCAAATCCGGATTTACTAGTAATGTCCAATTATAAAATTTACATAAACCATCGAAAAGGTGTGATAAATATAGTGCCCTTTTAATGTGGAATGGAGAAACATTTCTACGGCGATAATAAATTATTGCTATATCAATAGATGCCAAATAAGTTGACAGTTGCTAGGAAGTAGCTGTTGTCACTTGTAGCAGAGTATAACACTAGAATCAATCTTGACAAAAAGATCTGGCAAGCATGGGCTTGTCCTAAAAACAGATTGTTTGACGCGAGTCACTAAGGCTGAGATTTATAAACATTATTTCTTAGATTATACATTATTTCGACTTTGCTTAGCAAAGTTCCCAAAAAATACATTAATTTTGACAAAAAACTAAATATGTAATAGGAACTTGAGTATAGCCACAGTATTCCCAGTGCCAAGTCCATGTTCACATCGGTTTCTTACCAAATCCTTTGACATTCATTGAGTAATATAAATTGTAATGTTTTACTAAGGTCTATGCAAACTTAAAGTTGTGCCTATAAATTTCAGCTTTAGATGGCCTTAGCTGTGGTCTGTGGTCGCGATCCAGATGGTTACTGATGTTTTACTAGTTGCTGGTGTTTTAAAATCTCCCGTTAGTGACGTGAATGGTATCGAAGACGAAAACTATAGATGCAAGCAACATTATTCCTCTACATTTGCCAAATACATCATTTATATATTCTCACCTGTCGTAATAAAATGAATTTATTTACATTCAGTTGCTCAATAGTCTTATCAGCTGACGTTTGGCTGCGTCACATTGACGTATTGTCCACAACATGGCGGACATCTGTTTGTTTATATCGTGGTTTACGTGCTGCTATATCCTACACGTTTTTATCGTAGCAATAAAAATCTTGTTTCGGGAAAATAAGTTCGCGAACATAACTTGTTTACATTATTAATATCGATATGGATTCAATTTAGTATTTTTATAAAGGTTGCACAATTTATATTAAATATCAATCAATGTGTTTATTGTCGGAGGTTGTTTAGCGCTATTTTCGTCACCTTACTTACACCTAATTATTCGTGCTCACTCACTGATTCCTACTTATTTTGAATTTGCTCATTGATTATAGTATTTTAACCCTTTATTTATGATTATATCATCCTTTAATAATAATATATTTACTCCTCAATAGAATTCTGTATTCGGAACTTACGATATTTTGTGTTTGGAACTAATTTTTTTTAGAATTTTGGAATCAAGCTTCGGCCGAAAGTTGTTATGATGGCCGATTAATCGCGTTTAGCCAGAAATCAGTCTTCGTTCGGACACTATAAATAATTTAAAATAATTTAAATACGGGTTACTAACTGTGGTATATAACCTCCCTCTTGTATAAGAACGAGTTCTCTGAGTAAGTCATGTTATATATAGCTCTACCCAACAAATTGTGACCAAAAAATTAATTCGAGGCCGAAAATATGTAGTACTACTGGAAAAGGTCTGTTCACAATTGGTTTAGAAGCTTCTGCGTAATTCTAAACAAACATAAATAAATATTTTGAAACAGATTATGTAATAATTATTTTTAAAATCGATATGTAGGAAATGGAAGCACAAATTCGCTAGTCACACCTGCTATCACGTACAACTAGAGTGATACTATCGTGGACAGTATAAATAAACAAAGATCGTGGTTTGCCAAGCATGTTTGCAGAGTGACACTAGTGCATGATACTCGTTTCCTGCTTAGGGTTTTGTATTTTGTTGCATAAAAGTTACTATGTTGCTATTGTGTATGTTTTATATTTTTAGGTATTAGGGCGATTGCCCGAAGCTGGTAGTAACCATAGTAAATAAGCGCAAAGACCGACATTGTGAGTAGCTTCGGTTTCTTACGATTCAGGGTCATATTGTTTACCTCCAATTGTTCTTATACCTATGGACTACCAGTCGTGATATATGTGAGCCGACAAGACGACAATGTCGTCAAATGGAATTTCGTTCGTAGGCGGTCCTGCCGTTCGACTGTACTGAACTATCCCTAAGGTTAGATCTAGTTACTTTGTCGATTTAGTATAAAAAGAAATGGATACATGTTACAAGTTGCAAACTTGCCACCGTAGATTGAATCCGGGCTGTCCCTGCAATTAATTGAGGCGCTAACGCAAAAGCATAACAGTATCGCAAACATAGTCCGGCCGTCTGTATCATGGCGAGTGTTCCGAAGATATTTAACCTTGTTCTAACCTCTCCCTTCCATAGCAGAACCACGCGCGCGGGTCTACGGAGTCACAGTTTTTCAGTAACTCACATCCCGGCTAGGACTAAGAAGTTCTCTTACTATTACTTTTGCCGAGTTGTTGGGCTGTGGAATGGTCTTCCGGCGTGTGAGCTCTCATAGTCCTTTGATATTGGGTCGTTTAAGCGAAGCGTGAAGAGATATTTGTGTAGGCCGGCATGATCGCAGCGGCTCTCGATGGTTTTTTTTTTGCTTGCTTACTATGCAAACCAAGCATTGACTTGCTTTGGCCTGTCTCATTTGGGAATTAGCTCTTAGGCGTCAAATTATTTATATACCTAGGAGTTTTCATAGTGATGTGCTTAGGTCACCCGACAGCGACTGACATTGTATTTCCATCCTATGGCAGCAGCTGTTGTCGATTGACACAGACAACATTGTACTTATCAATCGCTGCGATGTAGACAAATTCCGCTAACTTAAAAAAAAAAAACATATAAAACTATTACTGGATTACTTTGAATTAATACGAGTTCCTATTTTTAGTAATTTATGTTGTAAAACTTATTTTAAATGACTTGATTCTTTGTGTATATCGTTTTCTGAAATAATTTATCATTTTCTGTGCACTGGATAATATTTAACAAGGATAATATGGTGTTTTCATTCATAGGTTTTAAGAGAACATTTTCCTGTTATGAGCCATCAAGGCTGCTTACGTGTACTTGTGGTGTGTTAATATCTATTAAATAATATACCGTCAAAGATTAGCTTCGTGACGCAATTCGTAACTCACTAGTTTCAAAGCCTCTAATTAACAAATGAGATGAATTTGGATTGTCCCACTACAGGTATCGGCTGCAGTAAAAAAAACATCTACAGTAAAACTTCGAAATGTACCGAAATCCGTACCTGTGACCGTACCGTACCGAAAAATGTACCGAAGCCACAGCCGAAGAACACATATGTTTGCGTTTGATTTGAAGCGCTTTTGCTATCCAGAGTGTGGAAAGATAATACTCGTAGTAATTATGAAATCTGAGTTAGTATTTTGTTTCAGTTTGTCTGAATACAAATTTACACTACCGTGAACATTATTGTGTAATACCTTATGTGAAAATTATGAGTGTGACTTTTTAAACTAAAATATCGCAAACAAGCTAACATCCTTCCTAGTGGAAAATGGGCAATGCTTTTAACCAAATCTAATGCAATACCAATATTTATTACAATTGTGCTATCGACCTTGAGTAAGAAGAAGAGATCTCCTTCTATATACAAGAAATACTTGTCCAAACTGACATATCATCGTAATCATAGAGCCAAAACTATTGAAGTTCAAAATATATTTTTACACCGGGCTCTTCTTATAATGTAAGTGCCCACTAAGAATATGTTTTTTAATATTCCATACCTAAGAACATGTAATAGGGGTTAGACGTTTTTAGTGTAAATCGCACCTGGGGAAACCTAGGCTGGATTCACCGGTACCGTATATCAAATGGTCCTGAATTTTCAGAATATTATATAGATCTTTATTTGTTTTCCTTCGTGAGATAACCCTGTTTGTCAGGATGACTTTTACCTCTGTGGCATAGTGCGAGCTCGCTCTTACGGATCGGCAAAAACGGGGCAGAAGTACCTAGGAGTATTTTTTAATGTCCGAAATACCCTCGGCATCGCCCTCACAATGCCGGGAAGCTCTAAGTAGGATTTTTCTCCTGATAAAAAAAGTATGAGCTTTTTACAACTTCACCGCACGAGAGAAGCGAGCGCTTAAAGTCTTCAGTTAATATTTGTTTTAGTATAATAATAACACAAAGGCACCTTTCTGGGTACGAACCTCCACTTGAGCGGCCACCGCTAAAAATAACTGGTATGTTTTAGTAGCATTTCGGAAGCGATTATCTTAAGAAAATAATTTAAAGATACTCAAGTCTGCGTTACAGTCTAGATTGTTTATAAGGTTCTGACTGACAAAATACATTAAAATTCGCATAATAGTGAAGACATCGTTTTTTTAACAGGTGTGTGTCATCTTTTTGAGCGCGTCGGTGTCACTCAAAGTATTTTTACTCATTTGTCAACAATTTCATGTAAGTTTTTATGTGTGAGAAAATAAATAAATGTTTATATATATTTAAATTAGAATAAAACCTGTATTTTGTGTAATTGGAACGACCATAGTAAACAAGCTTATACCTAATCTAATATTAAATAAAAACTCTTAAATGTTATTAATGGTATACGTGCTTAATTACACTTTTATGCAATTTAATTTTATTAAGTGTTCATTTCTGAACTATTTTAAAGGTTATTGGTACATATAAATTAAAATTGTACCTTATACATGTTATATTTATTACATGTTGACATTACAAATATACAATTAAATTACACTGCATTATATCAGAGATGTAAAATTCTTCGATTTTGTAATCGACCAATCTGAGTTTTTGCTTAGTTTAGGCGTGTAAGTAATGTCACAGAATTTTCTATGACTTTAGTAATATAGTGCAATTATTTGAGGCATGTAATTTTGAATGAAAACTCGCATGATATCTAATAGAAATGTCATGTGCACGTGCCCTGTGAACGATGGTCATCTGCACTACTGCTCAGGTCGGGAACGATTATGAAACGCTAACTGGATATACCACTAATGTATCTCTGCTCATCCAGACAAAGACACATATAGCGTAACGATAAATTATTATTATGTAATTTTGCTGTTATTGTTATTTGCGAGTTTTCAAAACCATTAGCATTATTCTTACAATTATTACTTTTATTTTTAAAAGGACGTAAGTGTATCGTGAATCTATGAGAATAATTAATTAATTAATCTTTCGAAGGTGAAGTAGACATCCAAAGCTAGAGAATCTGTGTTGCATCATTTCAGACTACCCTAATGGGCGATGGGCCTGTTCACAAGTAAACACAACCTTTAACTAAGTAGTCCAAGTCAGCCAGAGGTTGAAACTTCTGAATGAGCCTACGTCCCTAAAAATCAGCACCCCAAAGGTTGTAGTGATATTTCGTTTTCGTTCTTTACGATATGATTGTTTTGTAGCATTAGGCCAAATTATACAAATAACAGGGGTCGTGCTGCTACTAGTTTTATCTCTTTCCCATGCGTAGTTTTCTAGTCGGTTATGTCCGTGTGATTTTCACTTATCACAGTTAAATCACCACTGATTTTATATTTCTTCTCGTCGCTGATGTTTAGCCTGTGGATATAGTAGTCCTAGCCATTGTTTCGCGTTTAGAAGTATAAAAGGCGTCATAAGTCCATTTCATTCATGTTTACGAATAGTTTTGATATCATGTTTCTCCAGCACTGAAATCCTAAGTTTGCGCTGTGACGCATGCGCTATTACGATTTGTTTTGTATTGAGATTTAACAACGCCCACACGTTGCACTGGGATCAGTTACCGGGATATAGAAACATGGGTGAAGGATTTTAAATGTAAGTCCGGTTTGCTTGTTTTCGGCAATTAGGTCAAATCGACCCCTAATAATAACTGGTTAATGACTTCCACTCCGACGCAGCCTTGAGTTTCTTTCGGCGTTTGTTCTCAAGGTAGTCGCTTTCGAAACGCTAGTAGATCTACCTCAGGTTTCGTATTTTGGCTGGCAGCCCAAGTCAAGTTCCGTTTCCACAGGGGCGCCCTTGCCTAACCTAACCTATAAATTTTCCAGCTGAGCACCTCAGTGTTCGCCCTCTCGTCCGTTTTAATTGTGAAGGTCCGTCCCGTCCACAAATAATTTTCAGTCGAAAAAAAAGAAAAAAAAAAGGCTAATGACTATGGACACCAGCAATACCTAGTGCTATTTTTGCCTTATCTTGTCGGCTATGAAGAACGTTAATTGCTGCCTTCCGACTCCATGTCACAGCCCTGGGGGAAATTTTGCTTAGTTACCCATTCTAAAAATACAAAGTGCGCGACAGGAATGTTCTCATTAATTTCTGAGTTATATACTTTATCGGTTTTCCAGAGTACGTTTAAAGTAACGATTCGAATTATGACGGTCACTATTCGGTAGCGGCTCCCGAACTGCATCTACCAGAATCGAAAGTGCGCTTTTAATAAACTCCTTTAAAAATATATATTATGTATATATAATATCTAAATTGAAGTATGAATTGAAAATATGGCTATTTATTAAAAACTTATTAATATAAAATTAACCGGAGTCTAATTCTGTTTTTTCAAGATTTAAAAAATACTGACTTGAATCATATATTTATAGCCTTTCGAATATAACTAAGCGGTTTATAAAAAAAGGGTTCAATTTGTGACTGTACTACGCTATACTTTAATGACATGTAGTGACTACAGGTTTTACTGTACCGGCCTTTATTTTAGATGAGCACCACACGTCACTGTTAGTTTATCAATATATACAATGCAGAAAAAACACGCTACAAAATGCAATGTAAAAAATAAAATAAATCTATGCAATTTATCAATATTTCATGTAACATGCATTCCACGGATGTCACGTAATCTGGCAGTTTCCACATTTAGCGGAGTACATAAGCTGTCTAACTACGTAGCTGGTGTATTCGCCATTATTAATCATTATGTGGATGTGTGTGACGCCCACTGACGCGGTTTCATACGTATACATCGAGGTGGGGTGTTAAGGTGGTGTGGGTAGGGTAGGACTGTGTGCGGTTAATTAGGGTTGGCAGTAGTTAAATATTTAATGCTGTTTTTACTCCTGATTTTTTTTCCCGTTCTTGATCCCACTTTGATCACTGCTGAGTTTTGTGACTTTTTTATCCTGAAAACCTGCTCATCACTTATTATCGTATAAAAATCTAATATACTTAATCAGAAATAGTTATTTCTTAAAATAAACACTAGTGTCTTTTCGAAAAATGATACTAAAATAATAAAAAAAAAATATCTACATACATATATTACTCTTTTTTAAACACACTGACATTTTTAATGTTATTATTTAGGGATAATATTTATTTACCGATACATCCAACCAAATAATATCGTAATTTGTCGTTGCAAACATTGATTTTTATTGTTTTGAATATAAACTAAAATATAAATCGATTTGTATTTGGACAAAAATTGCGTCTATTGCTAAAATAACTTCGTTACATATACTGTCTTGATTTTCGATAGACTTATGACAACAAGTGCCCAGGATAATAGTATCCAAAAAACGAGAAGATTCCTAAAAGCCGGACGGTTTCTAGACTGAATGATTATATTCGTTCAAAAATATTAATAGATTTTGTGTCGTGGGCAGCCCTAGCGGTATTGCAGCGTTGCACATGCGCGCCTTTGATGCAGGGGCAGTGCCAGGGCCGCGCAGACCTTGAGAGCGCCTAGCAACAGTGCGACTTTTATTTCTGTTTTGCCCGTCTGCATGTTTAAAACTGAACGTTTTATGGAGTCGTAATGGCAGCCGTCGAGAATGTGACCTTTGTGTGCATTCGTCAGATGTTCCTCTAGGTGCTCGATGTGATGAGAATGTTAAATTGTTTTATCATTCTCGTGTATCTTTATGAGACATCAGATTTACTTCTTTATGCATTTTGTTTAATTTAACGAGTACTGCCTGCTTTAATGATGCATCTGGAGTTCATATATACATATGCTGTGATACAAAAATAAATAGAAATACTTAATCTTAATTGGACTAATAATGTATGCCGTGGGGGGTTGCACCCTTATGTGGTTTATATTCCTATTTCTCGCACTAGGCGATTCGTTTCCTTTTTGTTAATGCGAACCGCCAAGGAGTTGGAATCGCTTCCTATGTTTGTTTTTCTAGCTTACTGCATGGGAATCTTCAAACATGAGTAAATTTGTATTTTAGGTCAGCGCGCTCCATCATCTGCCTCATCATTACTTTTCATCAGGCGCCCTTGAGATGAAGCACACACAAGCCTGTCTGAAATAAAAAAAAATAAGATTTAAAATTAATAGTAAAGGAATAATTTAGTATAATTAACCGTTACTAGAAATATAAAAGACGACAAACAGGCTATTAGCTTATCTGATAGTATAAGATCACGGTTGCCTACGGACAACTAAAACAAGCCAGGCAGTAGACTTGAGGAAGTCTGCTGCCTGGATGAGAGGGAGGTGCTGCACGGTGTCCGGCGTGCCACCTGAGAGAGAGCTTTTGTAGGGGTGGGCTTTTACTCCGGCCCTCCCAGAGAGGTAGCCTCAACAAGGCTTTTTGTTCCCTGGGCGTCTGGATGAATTTGGTTTTCCAAGCCCGGGTGGAGCAATAGAGGGACACCCCGGGGGTTTTTAGTCAGTAGGAGTCTGACACACCGAGGTCGCTGCCCTCACAGCGTCCCTGTTGGTCCTATGCAGTATTTTCCCCGGGAAAAAAAGTACAACAAAAACAACAGGAATGTCATCATAGAGTTGTGTGAGTTGTTGTTGTTGAATTGTAGAGTTGAGTTGAGGTGGATATGTTACGACAGAAAACCAAGACTCTCCAAAACCTATTTAGATAAATACGTAAAACATTGAGGGAAATAACAATTGGCGCATTCCATTTTATCTGCACTGATAATAGATTGCACGCTTTATGTGCACGGAGTGTTTTTTCATTTCACATTGTGGACTGAGGGACAATTACGATCGTTATCAACTTCTCAATCGCTTGTTGGGTAGAGAACATTAACATTGGTAACGTGCCGGAATCTGGAATAATGTAGAATTGTTTTTAATGTTATTAATAAAGAATTAAACCAGACTTTAATGAGGCTTAACCACGTACCAAATTGTTTATTGTGGGTTAATTCTATAAAAATATATTAATTGAGCTATTTCCTACGTGGGAGTAGACTTGAGGGAGTCTGCTGCTCGGATGAGAGGGAGGTTCTACACCGCCTTGGAGAGAGGTTATGGAGGGGTGGGCTTTACTCCTTCATCTCCCAGGGAGGTAGCCTCAACAAGGATTCTTGTTCTCTGTGAGTCTGGATGAATTTGGCTTCTCAAGCCCGGGTGGAGCAGTCAGAGGGACACCTCAGGGGTTTTTAGTCAGTAGGAGTCTGACACACCGGGGTCGCTGCCCTCACAGCGTCCCTGATGATGCTGTATGCAGGATTTTCCCCTTGGATATAAAAAAAGCTATTACCTACATAGATGACGTTCAATGAAAGAGATAGAGGTCAAATCCTCACCGGATTCGCCAACGTACGTAACTTAAAAATTAGATAAATTATATGTAAAGTCTCTACAGGCATAGATGGGCAAAATGTAATCAGATTAATGAAAATGATTAACGATTACATTTTACGTTTTTTACCATTAGTATGACTGCATTTTGCTCATTTATGTTTTAAACACTACAAAATCCCCGATTGTATACACATTTATGATTTCTTAATGTTTTAAATGGATTTCATCATGATTACAGAGCAAGAAAATTAAAATTTCGACTAGTTTTTGTAATCGTTCATCATTAATCAGATTACATTTTGCCCATCTCTGTCTACAGGCATGTTATTGATGACGTAATAATCTTATCAGTATGTCCAAGATATTACTTTGAGCATATTTTATCCACATATATAAATTAATATTGTATCAGACTCTTACACATCCATAAACATGTACTATCCATTATTCAGTAAACAATTAAGCTTAGTGTCAGGTTAATTATATTCATTACAAATAAAGAGCCACAAGATTCTATTTATTGTGCTATAAGGTCGTTTCTTATCTCGAACTGGTCATTATAATAAAGGTAAGTATGAGGTTCCACTCTTCCCTGCAGTCATTTATTGATGTAATGATATGAATTCGTTTCAGCGCCTAACAAATGTTATAGGTATTTGGTGAAAAAGAAGAAATAATTAAATTAAGAGTCTGATTTATAAGGGATTACATGGCTAACGCTATGTTATTATAGTAAATACTTTTTGGTGATAGGGCGATGCCCGAACTGAGTCATGACCACAGTACACAAGTGTAAAGACCGTCATAGTGACTCGTTTGGCCTGTCGCGTTTCGAGATCAATTTGTGTATATCCAGTAACTCATATACTAGAGACCTTCAGTCGTGGTATATATGTGGGCCGACATGACGACGGAAACTATCAATGGTTTTTCATCCTTTGATGGTCGCTTTCGTTTTTGGATTACACTGTACTCACCATCAGGTACACTGTATTCATTAAGTGGAACCTTAGTAAAAAAAAAATAATAAAAATATTCTCAATTGATTTATTTCCACTGTTCTGGATACCAACAAACTAACAACATTCTATTATACTAATTGAAGAGGGTTATCCTCGGTGTTTCAATATGAGATTCAATCAGAAATGACGGCGTCTGTAGAAGAATAAAAGCAGACTTAGTCCAGCGGTTTGAATAATTTGCAAGTAGCGATGGGCACCTCTGACCATACATTATTAAATATTATTTACCCTTAAAAAATCCTACAAAAATATTATTAAATATAACAAATTGTCAGACTCTTTTACTATTAGTTTGTACATTGTGTCTTTATAGAAAACTAACAGGCTCGTCCTAATTCCTCCAGGTACGATTTAACAACTGTCACATTTCCAAAAATACTTTCAACCCCTATTTCACACTGTTAGTGAAATATAAAAAAAACCTACTATTCGTCGGTGCTTACGTCATAAGCAAAACTCTATGTAAACATTTCATATTTCCGGCTTCATCAGTTTAGGCTCTACGATGGTATGTTAGTGTAAACAAGTTTTTTATAGGTTTCAGGTAGAAATATAATTGTTAGGAACTTGGATTGCTACGTGTGTTTTCATACTTCATCTTAACAACGTAACCAGAGTTATAAAAAGCTGCGGCAATTTTCAGCTCAGGGCGTGGTCCGCCCATCCGCTGACCTAGATCTAGGTTATGCCCCTCGGAACTACGTCAGTCAGTCTTTGTTCCTTTGTTACTGTGATGCAGATCTACATGTTAAGCTCTCGGTTCACATTAAACCTCGCTCGGGAATAGGAACGTTTTTCAAAACACGAAAGCTCCATGCCTGGGACTTTTATTTATAACTAGGTCGTGAAAACAATATCTATAGTTAAAAGTCTTGGTTTATCTCTACTATTATTGATTTTCATTGGTTCTATGAAACAATTGTATTGTAAATAAAATGACATGTACTTTGTAGATTATAAAAAAAGCATCGGCAACTAAACGATAAAAAAATTATAGAAGCAAACTTCGACTAATTGCGTATTAGGTTTAGCTTATGTAGGCGACCAATTGTCTTTATACCTAGAGGTCTTCCTTCTTGGTATATTTAGTCCGGCATGACTATGGCGCCTTTCAACAGATTCTCATCGCTAGGAAATAGCGATAATAAATTGTTCTTGGCCTGAATTGTGTTTCACATTAAGAAGTTGTGACTACACCCTTCACACAGCAGTGTGCTGCTAAGCCATTATAAGAAGTATAAGTATTCTGTCTCTTTTTCAAACCGACCGTAATACAATATCTTTTTAAAATTAATCCTATAAAAATCCATTATCAACAATATAGAATTAAGCTTCAGCTATAGGCTTCGTATAATAATTATAAGACAAAAATGTAGATATTTCCATAAAATGAACATACTCCGTATGACTCAATATTTGAATAAACAAGTTGCTTATTTTAACTACGTCGGACTTAATACAAAAATAAGTTTAATTGTAGTTGGACTAAAAATAAACTTAAGTTATAAGTTCAAATAAGTTTAGGAACCTCTAACAGGGTCACACCAACAAGCACTATTAGCTACTCAGTAATTGAGGAAGATTAGAGCAACAATATTTGCTACGTCTTAGTTAAAATAAAATATATGTGTAGGGGTTTATTTCAAGCAAATTAATATATATTGTATTTTGGCAATGTTTATTACAAGTGAGAAACAAGCAGCAAACAGATTTAAAATTATAAATATATCGTAAACATAATATCATAACATAATATCGTATAATAATATACATTAACTTGGATGTAACTTAAATACAATCTATCTGACAATTTTAATTGGGTAAACTTATTTCATGTAGATATCCTTTCCGAGCAGTAGACTTGAGGGAGTCTGCTGCCCGGACGAGAGGGAGGCGGTGCGCAGTATCCGGCGCGCAAGGCTTCTTGCAACGCTCCTCAACAAGGCTTTTTGCTCCCTGGGCGGTCGAATGAATTTGGTTTCCCAAACCGGGGTGCAGTAATTAAAGGAACACCCCGGGGGTTTTTAGTTAGTAGGAGTGACACACCGGGGTCGCTGCCCTCAGAACGTCCCTGATGGTCCTAAGCAGGATTTACCCCGAGATAAAAAAAAGTAGATATACTTTGTATGTAATATGGTAAAATGTCTTAATTATTACCGGAAATAGAAAGTACTTTTAACACGTTCCCGCCGGCGGCTGAATTCGCTGTCTTCGGCATCTGACGGCTCTGTAAAATCAAATTTGTCTCATCGGGCGGCGCCGTTTGAACGTTATCACATATTTCTCATTAAGTGCTTCTGCCAACTATGCCTGCATTAGATGCAAACCACTTTCAGAGGAAAAAAGCAAAGAAATTCTTTTTATTAGCAAAAAATACAAATGAAATTGATTTCTTTCACTGTACCATAAATGGCACACGCCGACCGATGGAACAGTCCTCAATGTACCATTAATGGTACATGCCGGCGGGAACGTGGTAATACTTATGTACAAATTCTCCGGATTTGTCAAAATTAAACCGACCGACAAGGTTGGAATTGTGATTACTTATTGTGCTCGTTATCTGTTAGATTAGTTTGCCTCTTTATTTAATTCTTTTCATTGTCCGGAATGAGGATCTTTCTGCGCATGGGTTCTTTTTGCGCCATGTAGGTACATTATTTTAGAATATGGCGACCAGTTTCACATTGTATCATGACCTAAATCGAGCTCTTGCCATAAATCAATGTAGCTCGCTCGGAGTCCTAGGTATTTAGGTCGTCCCGGGATGCCCTTTGACATTAACGAAAAGGCAGTGTCGCGCATGCGCGGGTCCTGCCCCCCCAAACCTCCCTGCGTGGGCTGATGACGCAAACCCGAGAAGCCCGGCTGTTCTGGGTCTGGTCTATTTTTAGTGCATACAGTTTTGCTTACTCCCGGCAGAGCCTTTGTGAAATAAGTATTAAATTTTTCGAAAATGTGTTTACAAGTTAATAGAATCAGATTTGTTTATATATCATGCTTTTGAAGGGGTAAGTGCTAGCAATATTTAGAAAACTCTGTAGGAACGTCGCGGGCATATTATTAAACTTATGTTTTAACATTAAATTTTATCATTAACTTTTGATTTAGCTTTGAAATAGGCATATTATTTGTTGAAACCTTGTTTCAAGTATGAAATAAGTCTCACAGAGTTTGAGACTGATGGTTTTATTATTATCTAGTACATAAGGTACTTACAATGTCTCAAAACTCAGGCTATAGGTATGTAATAATAGGTAGTTTTAAAGATAAACAAATCTTCAACATCTCCGTCATATTATGACTCAATCTTGTTTTACGGTGGAGATCACTTCAAGGAATTCAGTTTGAAATAAGCAGATATCGATAGTACTTTAACAATTCCGATCATGGTGCATTTAATATAATAGAGGTAAATAGCAAATCCGGGAAGGTTTACAGAATAAATTTTTGTTACATTTGTTTTTAATATGTTATCAAGAACACAACCGTAATGAATATCATATGGATCATTAACCTATATATTATAGATTAACTAAACGAGAAAAACCTGTTTCCTTTTATTTAGTTGATTGATTCTATTTCGTAAAGCTGTGAACAATTATCATTTTAAAATTATTTAAAATCTGAGGTTCAGGTCGCCCTTCAAATATTAACTGCTCGATTTTTTTATATCACGCTGAATAGCACAATTTTTATTTTTTACAGAATTTACGAAAACGTAACGTACAGTAAAAATTTGCATTGCTGCCTATTGCTGATTACTTTGTAAATTTTTAGCTTCATTCACTGACAGTCTCCTTTGAGAAAAATATGAGAGCCAGATTATTTGAAGGAAACAATAAATGCTAAGAGGCGAAAGAGAGAAGTAGCACTCTATAATTTCTGCCTAGTCCAATATGGAATCCGCATGATATTGGATATTGTAAAAATAGGGAAAATATCTCTGAAATATTAGTGAAGTATATTCGGATTACGAGCCCACTTCTTGTTATACATAAGTTTTAATTTTGTAAACTGTAGTCTTTTAATTATTTTCGTGTCTATTTTTTTAAGTAATCTTTATAGGTATTATCGTTTAATCTACGTAACTACTTATTCAACGAAAATAAATTGCCTAAAGTACGTAATATCTTGTTTGTGTATTTCTAATTAAAATGGTTATATAATTAAATTTAAATGTTTTTTTTTTTATAAAGTTAAGGTTATAAGATATTTTTTATTCTTGCAAACAGCAAATAGTGTGAAGTAAATCGCATTTTATTTATTATTAAACGAATAAATTATAGTTTCTTTCTTCTTCTTACTTTATCTGAAGTAGTAATTAAATAATTCACAAAAATATTTTTTGGGATGTAATTACAAAACGGCTTTAGAATATTTCTGCTACTTCTGCTGTAATACTGTACGTATTGACAAATTTCATGATTTTTGATCAACCAGGAAGTAGTTATATTTGGTCAGAAATGTTTTTTTGGAAATCATAATTTGATCCTATACTGAATTATTAATGACATATTTTTTATTATTTTCAGGTAACTCCTGGACAATGATACTGTGACTCCTCGGTGCTAGGGTAAGTTTTAAGTTTAGGTAAACCATGTTTTACATTAATTTTAGGACATTTAATTAATTTCCAGTGTAGAAAGTATAGGTTATTTTAATAAACTATCAAGCAAATATTTCGGCTCAAATATAAGATATATATTTATAAACAATAACCCGCATTAATTGTGTGAAGCGGTAATTACTTATTATAAACATAAATCCACAATGGATATGATTTAAATGTTATAAAAATTTTTTTTTTGAATAATATATTATAAATAATCAGTTAAAAATAGTTTATTTTTATATATTTGCTATACTTGGCTCGTATTTTTTTTTTTATTTATATGGTAAATTATAGCGCTTTTTATCAGCTATAATCGACGTAGACAAAACAACATAACAAATAAAAAAAATATATACTACGAGTACCAAGTATAAATATGTATTTGACGGAATACTTTTATAAAGTAAATAAAATAATATGTCCACGTATATTTAAAAGTTCAGATATATGAATTAAATAGTAGACATTGTAATTAGGTAATTTTTATCCCACTTACCACAAATTAATCAGAAATTTAATTTATTGTACGAGTTAAAAAATTATTCCCGTATAAATATTTCCTTTATCTATAACCACTGGCAAACGCCTATAATTAGAAATTTATTAACGTACAAATTCGACCGTAAGTAGGTATATAAAATTACGTGAACTATGAAAGAAAACTCGATTTCATGTCTCCTTCTCATTCTTTATATTTTTTTCAAAACCTTTACTATAACCTATATACGTAGTAAGTATTACGTATACGTAACTCCATAAAAAATACTGAAAATAAACTTTCCGTACTTTTTTGCTTATGTGTAATTTTTGTCTCTAAAACGATAATGAGACGCGATGAGTCAATGGAACAAACACATACAACATATAGATAAGGCGTGATATGATAATTTTTGAAGAGCAATATTATGTTCTCAACGTAGAGAGGTAAACTACCGCCTTATCTGGTTCCGATAATTATAAATATTTACGCCCACACATATAACATATAATACTTATATGTCAACGGCAGAAAACGTAAAGGTGTTAATTAACACTTTTGGTAAAATGCTTTTTTTAATACCATTAGGATCCGTGTTATACTCAGAGATGGGCAAAATGTAATCTGATTAATTATTAACGATTACAAAATGTAGTCGGAATTTTATTTCCTTGCTGTGTAATCATGATTAAATCCATTTAAAACATTAAGAAATGATAAATGTATATACAATCTGGGATTTTGTAGTGTTTAAAACACAAATGAGCAAAATGCAGTCATATTAATGGTAAAAAGCGTAAAATGTAATCGTTAATCATTTTAATTAATCTGATTACATTTTGCTCATCTATGGTTATACTACAAAATGATCAGGGTCTTGTAGCTTTAAGATTAATTATAATGATTTCCAAAATTACAGTCTCTTCCGTACTTTACGCTTGTGAAAATATATAAATAACAAAAAAAAAGTATTCAAAGTTTACGTAGAGAAGAAATAATCTATCATTCATGCCTAAACATTGTTATCCTAGCACTTAATAGAATGAAAGTTGTGAATTTTAAACAATATTACTATTACATAATGTTTTTCGGCTCTGATGAACAATTGATTTATGTCACTTATGGTTTATAAACTATTCGTTTTTTCTCTCTTCAATATATGCTTATTATATATATACATAGGTACACAGGTGTGTATAGATAATGCTGATTATTATCGCTCGGTTCCCGCATGCGCGAAATACATATTCATAAGCGTAACTATTAAAACCGGTTTGAAATAGTGTGGACTTGACTACATTTTATTGTCGAGTCAACTAGAGTAATACCAATATGTTTATTGGTAAACAGGATAAGCAGCTGACTGCTGAGCGGCGATAATGTGTTATTGCTGTAATGGAGAATTTAAAATGAATGTATAATATTTAACAAAACTAAAAATTAATTAATTTTAACACTTTAATTATGCAAAACGTCTTTAAGATCTTTGATTACTGAAGTGTAAGCGCGTAAAATAAGATAATACTACTAATAGCTTTATTAATAAAACCAAATGTAACTTAATCGCATAGGTTTACTACATCTAAGCAGTTTTTAATCGCTAAAACCAAAGAAAATGAGAAGCCACCGATTCGGAGAGCTGAATTTACCGGGAAGAGCCGGCAAGAAACTATAGTAGTTGTTCTTTTCAACACAATTATTATCGCAACATCTCTATTGAACAATGTGCTAAAATTAAAGTATTAACGACAGAGAAAATTAATAATGAATTAATAGATAAATAGTACCTGGAATCGGCAAGTGTGCATTAATGGTTTTATAGTAGGTGAAAAAGATTTCTAAAAATAGTGACAATCCCTTCTTTCTTCTCATTCTGTACTAAATCGGCGTGATTATAGCTGAATATTAAAAAAAAATGTATATTGGTACTCGTAATTTTCTTGGGAGTTATATTTTTCTTTTATTTTTAATTTGTCTTAATAGAAATAATTTTAAATTTTGATGGTTTTCACTATAACTACTATAAGAATATATTTTGATTAAATAATTTTCTTATATTGTACCAAATTCAAGGTTTAAGTGCTTGCAATGTGACTACGTGGGTAGAACCGTTGTCGTGCACAAGTGCAATTGACTTCACTGTGTGCGTTTCAAGGTCAAGGTGAACACGTGATCCCCTTCCCACCCAGGAGGGTCGTGACAGGGCCCTTCAGGACGACTGGCTTTCTCTACGGAATTATTAGTCACACTTCCCCTATCTTTAGAGGGGTTCGAACTTCCGGGCCATATTCATAAATTACAATGTACAATATCCATGTGTTATTAATAACTATGTTAAATTTTGCAATATTAATAATTTCTTACATACAATTTTGTGATTAAACAAATTTTGATTTTATAACATTTCAAAACCACAAAGGTCTTTTTTACACTAGCAAGATATAGTGACTACAAAGCCTGTTACCTGATGGTAAGTACAGTGTAGCCCAAAAACGAAAGCGACCATCAAGTGATAAAAATCCATTGATAGTCTACGTCGTCATGGTGGCCCACATATACCGAGGCTGAAGGTCTCTAGGTATATGAGTTACTGGATATACACAAGCTGATCCCAGAACACAACAGGCCAACGCGAGTCACTAAGAGGGTCTTTACACTTGTGTAATGTGGTCATGTCCCAGTTCGGGTAATCGCCCTACCACCAAAAACGCCTTGTGAGAACTGTTTGTGAACGCCTTGATTTTCATCAATATTTGGATTATAAAGGTACACAAACTTATTTATATTTGCTATAAAAACAGATAATTATTATCTATAATGAGTATAGTATGACACTGGGAATATATATTTCGATAGTTCTTATTATTGATGAATTCAAAAATTAGGTCCAGGTCTTTTTCATAATCCAAGATATATGTAAAAATGGAATTAAAAAAAGAAATAGAGTAAATATTGCATCCTAGGAAACATAATTACGGGCGTGTGTTAACAATAGCTATAAAACATTACATAGTATATATTTATGATGATATAACAAACCTATTCGCGATCTTTATGATGACATATCTGTACGTATGACGACATAATGTTGATGGATTTTCCAAGATTGTTGTTTTTATTACTTGTATTTATAATTGAATCAGTGTTCATTTTAAAAAAATAATCATGATGTGTCAGCATTTTACTCATTGCAAATACTTGGTTTATTATGTTTTACATACATAATTTTCATATCCTTTCAGATTAAAAAGAAACTAGTACAAAACCATTTACAATTTTTATTCTTTCAGTATCTTTATCTCTCGTATGCGTTGATATATTCATTATATACTTTCAACGTTGCTCCTAGATGCTCCTATGATACTAACTTCAAATAACAAAAAAAAACCCTCCCGGTTTAGTTGTGAAGACTTTTCCCGGTTAAACAAAACGCGTAAATTCGAAAAAAAAAAATCCTAACAAATTATAAAAATCCATTTACCCTTAGATTATACATTTACCATACTGACTCCGAGTTTCAGAAATGCTTCTTAAATTTTGGGATACTTTTAAAAACAAAGAATTATAAATTTGTATGCAGTTAGTGATGATTCATTGGTGCTTAAAAGCGTTTCTAAAACTGGACGGAAGATATTTTATTATATTGATTTTAAATTGATACTTGACATTAAAACAATCAAGTTTATTTGATGTTCAAAATAATGACTTCAAGACTTACCAATGTACCAAGTATTTTCCATTACTCCCCGATTGCACTATTATTATACGATTTTATTGTATAGCAGCGGATTAGGTTAGGTCTAGTTATTGTTGTATTTTATAGCAACGGATTGGGTTGTTTAGTTATTGTTGTATTTAAATGTATCGCCATCTGTTGTTGTACAATAGAACTAAAGTTGATCGTTTTTTACTGTTTGTCATACCGTAAACAACATCGTAGTATACGCTTTAATGGAGAGATGGCGCTGTAATCACAATGTTTCGAGGGAATAAATGATCCATGGCACAATTTGCAAAAGAACAAACTGGAATTGAAATCAGCTTTCGATGAGAGAAAAAAATCTTTTTAAAGAAAACATCAGACTATTGAACGACCGGGTGCCACGCTGTGCTCTCTCGGGAATTAGTGAAGAGTGAACACAGCTGGTGGTATCTCAGTTGTTCCCTAGTTCTCCTCCACAAAAAGAGAAGAAGAATAGAAAATAAATACTTCAGAAGAATGAAGAACAATGGAACTCTGAAAAATAATGTGATTTTATTGTTTTGGGACGTAATTTTAATATTTCGTTTCTAAGGCTAAGAAAATTTTGAAAGTTACATATAATTAACTTGTATATCTTGGGTATTTATGTAATTTGGTGAGAGTTAATGTTATAATTCTAGTATTATAATATTAATGATAATTTATATCACTTTTCATGCATGGCAAGTAGACCGAGAAATAATTTTGTATAATAAGTTACTCGATTTTTGCAGTTTCAGAAATTATTTAAATTATTTTATTAATTTGTTTTTATATAACTCATACTTTGCATTCCAAAAGTTTTGTATGATAAAGTCTTAGAAAAATAAATCTAAAGGAACCTTATATGAATATTACTAAATATACTTATAATAATAATAATCTAAAATATATTATAGAAAAAGGGGAAAAAGTCCGAAAACTGTAAAGTATATCATATATATTTTAAAGTAGTAGTACAGTGTGAGGAGTTTAAAAAAAACGATTTCGCTTTTTCGGAAGTAAAACATCTTGTAAATGTACTCTAATAGTTTCAGACCGAAATTTAAAATATTTTCAAAAGTTATAGCTAAAACGAGAATGTTTGTCGTGCTGTCTATGAATTCCAAGGTAGAATTTACACATACGTTTGACGAATAAACTTAAAACCAAACCATAAATTATAATAAATATAGGAGCCTAGCGCATAAAGATTGCCACACCGAAATACTACTTTAATAAATGCACAATTTGACTAAATTTATTGGCCACGCCATCTATTGCAAAAGTTATGCATATTTTTAATAACGGTAAACAAATATTTGAATTTTCAGTTTGGATGATAGATATCGCTAAATCACAATTTTTATTGTTCATAAACGAAACAAGGAAAGAGGAGAAAAATGAGAAAAACGGCTAAAGAAAACTTGACAATCAAAAATTGAATCATCAATTGCCGATCATTTATAAAATGTTTTTAATTTTTTCTCCATATAGTCTACAAATCAACTTTAGCTTGTTATATTTACGCGGAGGTGCATCATAGTGCAAGTCACGGGCATACATTTGAATACGGATCCTATAATTATTTATATTATTATAGCGAGCAGATTTACACGATTTTACGACCTTGGAGTCTATAAGAGAAAAGTGAATAGGCGTTTATTGGGCAAACGCGGTCCATCTTCGGACACATCTTCACCTTCCACCAAGTAGCGTCCACTTGTAAATCATAAAAAAAATTATATGTGCCGTTTAATTTACTCTGAAGGTGATATTCGGTACAATGTAGCAACGATGCCGCGACGGTAGGCGCTATTATTTGTATGAGACGGATTCGCCGTACGACTGCAATTGTCGCAGGTCATTAGCAGTGGTTCGGGTAACTGACTTTAAGAAGCTTTACACTTTAACTAACTTTCTACTTTACGACTTAGGGCGGATTGTTAGATGAAGAATTTAAATTTCTAAGTAATGGCAATTAGACAGGTCATTTAGTAACTACTACTAGTTATTTTTTACTTAGTAATATTTATGAAACTGTACTTAATAGAACAAAAAAAGTTATCTGTCATCTATAATATAAAAATGAATCGCAAAATGTGTTAATAAGCGCGAAACTCGAGAACGGCTGAACCGATTTGACTGATTTCTTTTTTGTTGTGTTTGATCAAGTCTGGGAAAGGTTATTACGATGCTAAAGTTCTGGGGTCTTGTCCCGATGTCCATCTAAAAGGGATGCCGTTGTGTAAAGAAAATCTTATAATTTTTTGTAAATAAAACATACTTTTTAATTGTAGACGATTACAAATCACTATTCGATAGGATGATTTATTATATTTAGTCGTTTTATTAACTATTTTCTAGTTCTAAGTTGTGGGTAAAACGATTGATGTTACGAAAGTAAGTAAATTTAGTGACAATATTGATACTGCTATATTTGTTTATATTTTACTGGACCGGTTTCCCTTTTGTATGGTCATCGTACCCCGCTACTTACGTATTTAAAAACCTAAAGTCATTTGTCGGATTCTAAAAGTCGCTGTATACGGCCTATGTATGCATTTATATGGAAAACCATCCGACGTCCATGGCTCCGTAGCGCTGTCACCTGTCACGATCACGTGTTTGATACGCCGTTTGACAGAACGTCTACTGGAATCCGTGGAATCAGTGGTACTCCACTGCTAGAATACTCATCGCCGTGTTTCATAAAAACTGTGTCTTGCCAAATTACATACCGAGGGATGACTGATTGATATTATAACGTTTTGATGATACAGAGTCGTATATATTTTCGGAATCAGTGAAAGACGCTGATTCCGACAACATATGTATACATCGTGGATTAAAGTAAATAGCCTTTCACTCCTCGATACGTTTTGAGTGATGCGGAATAAACAACCACATCCATAATACTTTGACTGATATATTTATGATTTAATTTTAATGGTCTTTGGTTATTAAGTGAACAGCCAATGTGACAGTAAAATAAATCAATTATTTTTGATGGAAAAAGAAACTTTATATCGTGGTATTTCTATATAAGGATGTATACCTGTGTATAGGTACAACTGTCTATACGTATGCGTGGGCTTTGAAATCGGTCTGCATTTTCCAGGCCCTCGGCAAGGTGCGAACTGCGAGATATAAAAGTTAGCAGTGTCTATGGAGGTATCTCGTTGATGTGCTGTGATGTACAGCTGAGGTACATGATATAGTCAGTGCAAACAACGACACGGTTTCATCCATAGATCTGCTTAAAGCTCTGCAACGCGTGAATGATGTCACAAGTCGGAACACTATGACGTTAAACCGAAATTACTGAAGAATAAATATAACTAATTTACTGTACCAACTAATAAGATATTTTCACAAACAGAAGTTAATGAATTTCTTTATATTTTTAATAATTATAAGTTTTTGTTAAAACTTAGATAACTTTTCTATAGCTATTATTAAAAAAAAAACTCGGAAATAATTAGAGGCCTTAGTGAGACTACCAGTTTGTTTAAGACAATTAATCTGTATAAAACTCAACGTTTAAAGACATGAACTAACTTAAAAAGAACCTATCTCTAAGTAAAACAAGTAAGTTGTTGTTTGTTGTAAGTAAGTAATCTAAATCAGTTAAAATGCTCACTTGAGCCTCACATGTACAAACTCAACTATATGTATTACGAATCTTACATTCTTAGCGGAATAATGGATTAATTTCACATATATAGTCCGATTCAGCAACGATTTGCAAAAACGGAAATTTTGTATGTAGTCGCGGTCATTATCTATAGTTCCACTGACACGCCTACAAACAAACTCTTTTAATGGGCAAAGCTGCATAAGCGGAATTCGTTTCAAATGCTATTTCTTTCCAATGTTTTGCCATTAACGTAATCGTAACCATAGACGGGCAAAATGTAATCAGATTAATGATTACGATTACATTTGCGTTTTTCATCATTAATATGACTGCATTTTGTTCATCTATGTTTTAAATACTACGGAATCCTCAATTGCATACACATTTATGACTCCTTAATGTTTATAAGGGATTTAATCATGATTACTGAGGAACAAAATTAAAATTGTGACTACATTTTAATCGTTAATCAGATTATATCGTCGATACGCAAAAACTAGAAACACGATTTAAACATTGTTCGGCAAGCATTTCATATTAATATCCATTGATTGGCATGTTTTTAATTTGTGTATAATAATGTGAAATATTCTGCAGACATGTGCATAGAGTATTTTATATCTGCTCTAGTTGCATGCCAAACTTTTTAACAGACGGGGAAAGTCTTGATTACAATGTTTGTATATTTATACTGTATTTCACTTACATGAATACAGCAACTATTTAATCGTTTAGTATTTAAGCAACGTCGTGTACATTAATGTCATCAGGAACAAGATGATAGGCAGATGTCAAAGCAGTGTTACCAATAATTTGCCACTTTCGTTACCTGTGGAGTGATGTTTATATTATTTTAACTATGTTTTTCTCCTGTTTAAACAGTTTGGTTGGAACAGGTCTGATGTGGGACTATTTCAGCGCATCTTAGCTGAGCAAACATCTTGCGCGGCTGAGATGCTCTGTAGACTCACATACCAATTATTGAAATAGTATAGTATAGTGTAGCGTAGTTACAAAAGTATAGTGTAATTATGGGACTGACATGGTCAGCCTGAAAGTCCCAAAAAAAAAAGCGGAGACAAAAAAAACTATGTTTTTCAATATATAAAAAAAAAAAATTAAGAATATTTCTTTATTGTAGTAATGGTATATAATAACGCTATATGCCTTTCGGGAAGAACAGATATACGTTAATGCTTTAGTGAAGAGGTATAAATTGTAAATTCGCATTGAATTAAATGTAACCACGGTAGCTCAAATAGATCACGGAAGATCGTGTTCTCGGGGCTTCATTTTTTAGATATTTCTTTATTATGTCGCGTATAAAGTATTGTAACTTTACAGTTCTTATACAGATTTTCTAAATAAAATCTATCGATATATTTGGCCTTTATTTGTAGAACCGGAGATACAGCCTAAGTTTCCAAAGTATCAACTCCTTTAAACACAACAGAGGTCAAGTGAAATTGTTATTATAGAAATTCTATGAATTCATAAATTTGACGGAGGTTAAAAAAAAATTAACACTTGTGAACATTAAGGTAATTACAACCTAGATTTCCACGATCCCTGACATTTTAGCTACCTTGGTCGACCTAGCTGTGACCTATAGAATTCAGGGCATCCCGTTTCGACCTAGTTCGACGTCCCTGACATCCCCGCGCCGCCAGCGGGTTGCGGAAATCACTAGATCCAGGCTCCCTGTAAGCCTGTGCGCGATGACCTAAATTTTGCTCTAGCGAATGACGTACATTGCGTTCATCCCAGATACAAAGAGTTTAAATTAGGTCATGGAAAATATTCACTGTAGCAACTGACAAACTTTGTGCTTACATTGTTCTCCTCAGAAATCTTTTAATGCTACAAACGGAATTAGAAATGGTCACATTATCTTAAAGGTAATAAAATGATGATGATGATGATGATGTCCTAGCCGGTTTCGGCTACGGCGACTGTTTCAACACCGGTTAAGAAATTCGAGGTCCAGTTTTCGGAAACAGTCAATTGCGCAGTAGATATTTAAGTGCATAGCTGGACGCGCAGCCAGAAAAGCACTCTCTCGTCCGAGCTCCCTCAGGCCCGATGGAAAGGAGAACCAGTACGATCGGGAGGGAGCGGGATGCAGGTTTGGTCGAGTTTTCCTTCTCTGAACACCTGGTTGAATTGTGGTGTTAAAGAGATACATTAGTCGCCTTTTACGACACCTCGGCAAGAAGAGGGGGGTGCTATTCTATTCTGCCGGCAGCCACCACGGCGGAAATAAAATAGTAATATATCGTCACGCTATATTCCTTTCGGGGTAAGCAGAAATACATCAGTGCCTGTATTCTCTTTGCGCTAATATGTCGTGCCCAACGCGACCAGTTGTGTAGCTGATCGCCGTACTTACATATGACATGTTATGTTAAAGAAGTTTTGCTTTATTTTCACATTATTTTAATGATATAAATCTAGAGACTCGTATTTGTAGAATTGACGTCTTGAATATAAAAATTTCAAACTCGATTTCATGTTCACAAACCATTTCAAAATGTTTCGGTATCTAGACCCTTGTTTTTATATTCGTTATATTTACAATAATTGTTTTACTTTTGGAGTGAATTAAAAAAATATTTTATTATTATAACTTTTTTTTGTTTGATTAGTATAATTAATTATGTTATTAATCTCTCTTCCTCTTGCTATTCAGTGTAAGTTTTATTTATTAAATAGAAATGTATTATTTCCTAGAAGAAAAAAAAAACGAAGTAAAATATCGCGACATAATCAGTTTAACTGAAAAAAATACCATCATAAATTGTCTTTAGTACACCAATTAGATATGCTATTAGTTATGTTGAACAAGTCCCTAACTCTAGCGCCATGTGTATAATAATTTGTATTTTAATTCTTCAACTTTTTAACTTCTTTATGAGATTAATAAACGTTGACCTAGATGAACTATTACGAGTATAAGCAAATTAACACAAGGTGCTACAGTATTCATGTTGCAATGGGCTAATTCGATTTGTGACTAGGGTCTCGCCTTCAATTGCTAAGCTAGGTGTGGGAAGCCAGGCGATAGCAAAGCAAAGCAACTCTTTATCGTGATAAATTCTATTGAATAGAGCCTATAATATAGTTTTACCGAACTTTTGTGGCTGAACTCTTAAGGTGCTTATCCAGTGAATTTATAGGGTTTTGTTGACAACGCAAGGGCATTACTGTGGGTATGACCAGACCTCGGTGTTGGCGGCTACTGTCAAAAATTGATTAATCTATTTACGTTCTGTTCGCAACTACTTTGAGGAGCGCTGAAACGAAATCAAGGCTACGTGGGAGTGGGACCATGTCTATGTGCAAATCTGCTGACAATCGGCGAAGTGACTCGTCTTTGTGTGTAGCTAAAGCATGTGGTGTTTGCCTCAGTGTGATCTAGATCGACATTGAGCGATCTGTCCATACGTTGCTACCCACCTTCTCTCGGCTCACATACAAAAACAGGGAGGGGCCTTTAAAATGAATAACAAATGGCTGGATATCTTAGCGCGAGCTATACTTCGGCGCCTTCTAGTCTGAATATCTTTGGCTTGGTGATTATTTCTCACCGCCAGCGTTCCCGCGCCAATAGCTTCTGGCACCGATGCGCATTGCACAAACGCAATGTATAACGTGCAAG
The DNA here is from genome assembly GCA_036320925.1 of Automeris io. NCBI lineage: Eukaryota > Metazoa > Arthropoda > Insecta > Lepidoptera > Saturniidae > Automeris > Automeris io. Next base: position 6,498,852 of record JAUDJH010000018.1, read on the forward strand.
GGCAGACAGGTGTCGTTGCGCTATTCGGGTTGATTTATGATTATTTCATAGCACGTGAATGTCTTAATTAAAAGTAGACAATATATTTCTATTCGATATTTGTCAGCATAAAACGGATACAGCCTTTAATGTTCTACCCACCCAGATATATTTAGCCTGATTATATATTATTACTAATCTTTAATACTTCTTAATAGTAGTATGATTTATTTTGATTAAGAAAACTAGCCCGCGATAATAAAAACTTTATGTTGTCGCTAATAATAGAGGAAACGTTTTAAAACAAAAATAATGTTTATAACACATGGAAGCTGCATTTTACGTATCTAAAAATTAAAAACATACATTTAAAAAGTTTATTTATATATATATATATTTTTTTTTAATTAAAAGATTTAAATAGTAATATAATAATATAATACTGCACCGTATTTTGGCAAAGTGTAAATCTTCTATAAACTTTACAATGATAAGTAAAATTTTTGTGTAAAAATTTTGCTATATATATGGTTTAGTTGTAAAAAGTAGAGTTCAACCTAATCAATTTTATGGTAAGCATGATTAGGAAACCTATTCAGATTTTCGACCTTGGCTCTTTGCCAGGAAACGTATAGGTTATATAGGTAACATGCCCCAATTAATATTGACATGCGGAGGAGCAATTCTACTAACAGCTTAAAGGGTGACATTTTCTTTGAAAATACATGATCATTCTCGATCACTTCCCACCAACAAATTCAAGCGCGAAAATCGCTATAAGTCATTAAAATTTGTTAAATATCATATTATATATTTCATGTAATGTATTTTATTTGACACATAATATCTGTTTAGGGCTTAAAAGTTTTTTTATTACAGAAAAGCTTACGCTTGACCGCAGTTTTACCTGGTGGAAAGCGTGATGTATCCGATGATGGAACGTGCTTACCCAACAAATACTGATTCACTCGTCGTTTGAAGATTTCCATGTCGTAATATCGTAATATGCTGGAAAAACAGACCCAGGAATCGAATTCCACTCATTGACGGTACGTAGCAAAAAACTGGAGGCGATATCAGTTCTAAAGTAATTTTATTTTGCATGTGGTGTTAAGATTATGGTTATATGGTGCACTATGATTTAATTTTTTTATTACTGTTTATTTTGTCAGTACAATGAGTGTAGTGAAGATAAAAAAAAATAGAAATATCCTATATTGTAAACATACGAAGCATTGTTTTAACCGGAATATTTTTATATCCTGTAGCTAAATGTAATAAATGACACTAGTTTAGGAAAACCCCGCAACAATATAATTACATTATTATCCTTCCTTATTCCGTCACCCTGGCGCCTCGTTAATAGGCGCAAAAGGTCTTAGTTCACGGCTTCGGACCTAGGAGCAACAGTTGGATCGATAGAGCTGCTGCAAGGTTCCGGGAATGCTAGACCGACCTAGTGCCGTGACCTGGAGGGGGTGAGGGTTGCGGAGGGGTAGTAGAGATCGGCTGCATCGAGCGGCCCGGTTGCACTGAGCAGTTATTTCGGTGCAATCGTTTGCCGCGCCTCCGATAGTGCGCCCGCTTTTAACTGCATTCGAACGTTTGCTTTTCAACAAAGCAACACAGTCTAACTGTGTCGAAGCTAGTGCTCTCTGCCATCGCACTTGTTGCACGGGTCCTCTCGCGCGGTGAAACTCGGAAAATTCTTTTTCTCGGTATCGGACGCGGACTTTCACCGCTCATATATCGCACGGCTGCAGTTGCGGCAATCGTCAGCGTAATAACTTTTTATGTTTGTTACGTGTCTTCGCTTTGATGTGTTTGCGTACGTTGCTGATAAGATTTACATACATTTGATGGTTTATATCGTGCTTATTGTTTTCTCTTCCGCGTTTTTGATAGGAAAATAATTAATAATTAATTATATAGGGAAATAATTAATATTAAGGAAAAAATATTCGATATGAAGACAAAAATATACAAAAAATTCATGATTATCATAGGCCCTTTCTACTTTTGATCATTTTCTGGTTCTTGCAAAATTATCATGTCATACTTAGTATCTCATTTAACTTGTTAGATTTACATAAACCTGTTACGTGTAATTTAATGAAAGTTGCATATGTTTTATAATTACCTACTCGTTAATTACGCGCAATGTATCTCAGGATAGGCAATAAATATAAGCAATAGAGTAAGAGAATTATAAAGTCGATCGTGTATTTGATATTATTTAATTGTTAGGTTCTCATTTGTCAGCCATATTACCAAGTTTATCATTACTACCGGCGTATACAGTAAATTTTGTTAATCAAAAAAATATATTTTTCTTTGATAGAAGAATCTTATTTTTTACAAAAAAAGATAAGTTATTTGTTACATAAGACATAAACTGCGGTATTTATTATAATCACGAAGGAGATCATTCATTGTAGTATGAAAATTAGCCATTTGCTTATTTCAAAAATGTGTGGCGTTGATAAATAACTTTTTTACTGCAAAAGAAAAGATTTAGGACTATTTATTATAAAAGTTTCATCAAACCCATGAATTGCATTAAAAGGTACAGAATGAAGCATGAATGCCCAACCTATCGATTTTTCATTAGTTCTATCGCAGACGATTGCTTCAGCGTCAATGTTATGTAATAAGACCTATTTAATTTAAAAGGTTTAACGTGAAAAAAACAATTCTATTGTTAAAGATAAATGTTAAAAGTTATGCCAAATAAATTGAAATATAGAGAACTGCATTCACAGAATGCCAGGAAGGTAGGATTGGTGATCTCGACACTGATGAGATATGCAGTGGCTGGCATTTGGCCAAGGATGCAGCAGTTATGGAGGTCGCCACTCCCTAGCTGATAGGCACGGGGGGGGGGGGACGAGGTCGAACAGGAGTGGGGGTAGGTAATAATTCATTAGTCAACTGCGCAGGTGCATCCTTGCCCTAATACATCTGTTATCGACTCTCCTGGTTACAATCCAGTTCTGGGTGCATTAGAAGTAATTGATTTCTCCTTATTTCTTGGTATGAACTATAGGTATACAGGTATATACTTACCATATTATAATTATAAAACTGATACATAATTTTACTATTAAGCATATTTGTTTGTTAGTTTCATCAAAATTAATTGTTTCATTATTAGTTAAAATTATATTTAAAAATATATAAAAACTTGGATTTATATTAAAGATTATCCTATATAATACTTTATGCCATAAATTAAAAACCTCGTTCGCTATGGCATTCAAGGTAAACTTTAACGATTGCAAATATCAATACATACAGATCGTTAGGTAGATAATGTGGTGTTCTAACATTTCACTTTTCTGTTTTCAATACCATTTCTTATAGATAAGAACTATTACAACTAATTCCTTCAACTAGTTACAAAGTTTTTCATAATTATAAACATATTGTTTGTTAACGAGCCTATATTAGTACATTAAATTCGATATCAAAATAGGATACCCATATATTTTCTTGTTTCCAAATTCGCTTGCATTTATATTGAGTTTTCATATTAGAGTTTGTTCGATTCTTAACATATTTAAGTGACGGATTACCTCACTTTTTTCGGGAAGTATTTATTACTCTCGTAATTTACTTTGTTCTAATTCATTAAAAAGTCTTTTGTCTAAGATGCCTATTTCGTTGAACACAGAATTATTGTTTATTAGTCGTAATAGTTATTTATTATTTTTAGATTTTTCTGCTAAATTAAATATAAACAAATAATTGAAAAACCTTTTTTTGAACATAGAATGCCAAAATAAGGAATCGGCCTGTTTATTTTAGAGACTTCATAATTTTGAATTGTTGCCAATGTTGTTATTAATTACTCATAACATATATAATCGTAACAATAAAATATAGTATTTGCCACCAAAAATCTGAGTTGAGTTTACTTTTACTAAGGAACTTGTCTTTTACGCTAATAAAACCGTAACAGGGTATAGTAACTTCTTTAAAAAAATATTTCACGTTTTAGAACAAAATCATAACTAGGGTATAACCATGATTTCATTATAAAAACAGTTAATATTAATATATATTACATAATAATGAAAACGAATACATTCCTGTGATTCAAAACTATCATTTGTACAAACAGATTGCCAGTGTCGAGGCGTCAGTTGAATGTTGATAAATTGTTCTATTTAGAACGACAAACATTCAATTCGATATCAAATCATAATTAATTCACCGGGACTACATAATTAATTCATTGTTGATCTACTTATGTAATATTATGAATATAAATTATGATGTCGATTGTTACATACTGATTAATCAGTAATTTAATGCGCATATCATTTGTTGTCTATTTAAATGTAAATTGTATATTAATTATTTTTCTTGAGCCTTAGGCAGTATTTACACGGGCCAACCGAAATAAATCTAAGGTTGAACAACTCATTAATAACTTTACGATCAATTCTATTTGTGTAGCATAAGACCTAAAATTTAAATACACGTGTTAAAGTTTGAACGTTTACTAAAGGCGTAATTTAGCATTGGCGAAACCGGTACATTTTTTTATCACTTGTTTAAATTTATTATTTAGTTTATTGATTCAGATATAGTATCTATCACACAACGGGACATAAAAAAAATGTCTACCATATTTTATTAGATTCACTTTTTGTGACACTATTTCAGTATCAAAAGTTCACCGATTTTTACTTTTATCATCATATGTTATGGAACAAACGACCTTACGCTTGATTTTATTACGTTAACCCTATGTAAGAACAGAGTCAATTAAAAAAAAATACAAAAAAAAATTAATTAGTATCTGTATAATTTACTTTCTTTATTGGAGCGATACGATTTGGAGCAAAATTAGTACTTTCATTTGTGCTGTAAAAAGAAGACAATTTTTTATTAACTGATATAAATAACTGGACTTTAAAAATATTAATAACTTGATATCTCCTACAATTAATAAATCTGTTACCTATCAAATACTTTAATAACACAAACGTTATTATGAATGTATTGAGAACATATTGTTATAGTTTTCTATCTTGTATAATGTTTGTTGATTTCCTTCTAATCTTGTTTATAAGAGTTGTTTGTTCATTATATATTTATATATCATTATCAAGTGTTCCTAATAGAGTAGACTTCGTGAATGAAACACACCTTTATAAAGAGTTGACCACTTTCGCCTCTTTAAAAATTAATCTCCTCATGCGTACTCGCTAACCTGCCTACTTTCTCCTATAACCTCCGTGAGAAATCTATAAAGTACCCATAGTGAATAAAAGTTCCCGTGAAAAACCCAAGGATCGAAATTAAATTGGTTATTATAATCTACTAATAATGCATAAAAATTAAGGTCGCTTAAAAACTGTGATTTTAGTGGTAAAGTGGGACCACTTTTTTTATGACTATTGTAGTAAACTTGGAATTAATAAAATGTTTACTTAGACCAGTCCAGTCCTTTGGTTCCATTTAGTAGGTTTCATATCGCAGAAGCATAAAAGGCCTTACTCTATTTTTTACCTTGAACATTTAATCTATAGTAAACTGATAAAAATTGTCTAATTTGGATTCTTAGACTCAGAATCTGGTAATTACTAAATTTTAAGTCAATATATTTATTAAATGCCCAATTATTATATAAAGGTTTTTTATTTTTCTATGTCATGAACGACATAGATTACAGTAGCGTTATGTTGTCATAAAAACATTTATTAAAGTGTAACTCTCACTTACATCTCAAAGATACGGAATGTTCTATGCAATATGCATGCATTTGGAGTCGATGCGTGGTGCCAGAGCGCGTTTCGGTTGCGAAACATACGCGCTACGCATGTAAAGGCCGCCGCACACTCGCGCTGTAACTTTCGCTCGCGGGACTGTTGACCGTGGCTCGACTTTCTAAACCATGTTGTAACATCGGTGATCGCCCCACGGCAGCCCATTGTAATTCACGATACGCCTCGACAAGACACGCGATATCATTAGTGTCTTTTTTGTGGAGTTTTCGCAAATCCGTAGAAAGTTAACGCATGCGGGCAATCCGATGCGTTGCGGAATCATACGTTATAATAGACTTTTATTGGTAATAAATTTCGTTATATTCCCTCCTCTCTATAAAGCATTGAAGAAGAAACGTTTACTCCAACATGAACTATTCGAATATTTGCTAAGTAACATATAATAATTATTTATATATATTTATAAATAATTATTACTGAATTCTTAATAACAGAAAAATCAAATGATTGTCATATACGATTCATTAAAATCAAATGATTGTCATATACGATGTATTTTTTTAAAAAAACATATCCAATTCCATGATTTTATAGCATCAACGTGATAATTACTCGGATATTGTATTCTAAATGCAAGATTCTAAGACGAGTTGTATATTTTTGCTTCTTATAAGATTAAATAAAGAATATAATGCAGCCTCCGAAACGTCTACCATAATATTGTAGAGGTGGAGTTCTAAGCACAGGAATTGTAATTAGAAAAACTCGAGACGTTAATATAAATATATTAATAATATTAAAATTACAATAGTTTTTCTTAATATCTATAGCGCAGCGTTCCACGTCACAAATGCAATTCTTTTCTAATTTCCTTTTTAACATATTGACAGATGTTTAAAAAAGTATAAATTAAAATAAAAAGGTGTAAATAAAAAGGTAGCCTACAATGTAATCGAATAATGTTTAGTAAAATCGCCATTAAATTATTACTAAGAAATCGGTAGGTTAGATGTCCAAAACATGCTTCATTATATTATATATATTATAATTCGGATATACAGGTGTATATTGCCCTTTCTCCTTAATACCCTTGATCATTGTACTTTATGTAGGTCGGTAAATTCACGCCGCTACGCGCATCGTAGGCGCATGTCGTAGTTCGGGCGTCTTGCCAATATCATACGAAACAAGGGCTTGAAATAATCTATGTCATAGAAATATCTTATAATACCACAATGTCAGTAGCAAAATACAAACATGTACATTTTTCCTGTTAACGTCATATTTCTAACAATCAATTGAATTGACACGATAGAGGCGTATTATTAATTGCATATTACGTAATGCAATGTAGGTTTTTTTTTAAGGGACTTTTACGTGTGTACGTATGTCAGCCCCATCGTACCCTAATACAGAAATACCTAACATATTACATATGGTGCCATTGATCTGAACAGGCCAGACGCCTCGTCAGATAATAGTTCTGTTAAGATTTTGTTAAACATCCCGATGTCAAGTCTGTTCAGAGCAAAGGCACTCACAAACGCCTCTCTCACAGATTCAGATCGGACAATGTAGGTTTTGTTTTTTTAAAAGTAATATATATACTTGAATAAATGAAAAATCCTAGAGAGAGACCTTCTTTCGTAGTATATGTTGGCCGGTATGACGCCACAGACTAACAATGAATTCCTGTCCCTTGGAAGTCGCAGCCACTTTGTCAGGCTATAAAAAAAACCTTATAAGGGTTTTAAAATAAATATTATCTTCGTCTATAATTTAATTGTTTAATTAGTTATAAAAACGGTCGTCCTTAGTTTCTAAAGCCGCAAACTCTTTTAAGATCAATTCATTTAAAGCACAAAATCAATTATTTTGTTAATGTAGTAAGAAATTTATGTAATATCAAAACTACTGAAGTAAACGTATATACTTTATATTATTTCCTATATTTAGTACTTGCTAAGTACGAGTAATTTTACTCAGTAATAGAATCATTTTATTATTATACTATATATAAATATATTTTATTATAAACTAAACGTAAAACGTAAAGAAATACAAGGGAAACAAAACATTGCCATTGCACCATTGGTAATTTGTTCAACTAAATGATTAATTGCAATTTATGATAATAAATAATTTAAAAGGAATTAAATAAAATGAGTTAGTTAAAAGAAATAAGTGAAGTATAAATTAGTGCGGCCGACCCGTCCTTGACCGCCAGATGTCCTAGGGTGCCTAGAATACGTCCTTGGGCGCGCTGCCAGCTAGCTTTCCCCTTCCCCCAGCGTTCGGGACGTGCGCGCATGTACAGGAAATAGTCGATATTGCCAAAGGCTGCTTGATAGTCGACTAATGGGCTAGTTACTGCCAATTCGCCGCTTACTTGTGAACGGTTTCTCCGTTTCCTGTAATAATTTATTGCGATATTTCAGTATCCTACCCAAGGTTCATTGAATTATTACAAAATATTCTTGCTCTTTCGTTAATATCGCAACAAATTAACTTTCTTACTACATTTGAAGTAATTATTTACTTGCAAGATATCAACAAAAAATTAAGCTCTACGAATATAGATTAAATTTAATGAGTATATTTTTTTACAATGACATCAAGTTAGTGTGATCATTTAACGGTATTAATAATAATTCGTTTGCTTATTATGTATATATATGTCAGTGATGAGCATATACATTTTAAACCGGGCATGCCAATTTTCGGTCAGAAGCCTGCTAATACAAAATGTAAATATTACTATCACAAAATTTTGGTACTCTTTATAAGCAAACGAAGAATTATATTTTAATAACAAATTAAATACAAATTGGTTGACCACTAAATTCAATTATTTACGTTTTTGCTTCTTTTAAATAGGAACGTAATGCAATAACTTTTACACATAATAAATACATGAGAATAAATACGAGTATATCTATAGGTGATTTAAAAAAGTTATTTTCCAAATCGAATCTTGTACTAAAATTAATTAACGAGAATGTATCTTTACAATAAAATAACAATTTCAGCCTTTAGGGTACAAAAATAAAGCAGACTTAAAGTATTATTTAAATGAAAAAAAAATAATTAAAAAAAATTGCCTGTAACTACGTAAATGCCCTTATACTTCCACGGACTATTAGAAAAAGTGATTGAAATGGTTAGAACTTACCTGTAAACAATACATCTCTACTAGCATTTCTTTTTTTTACTGGCTCGGCAAAGTGAGTGTATCGCACCATATGGAAAGTAGAGTGTATTCCATATACAACATCGTCATCATAGGATGGGAATCCATTGTCATACAGTAAAAGGTACCAATTTATTATTATCAAATGCATATCCAAAACCTGACGCCGAAATATTTCCTATTTTTATTACATGTTGTATTAAATTATTATATTTGGCTTATTAGAAATCGAATGAATGCCTACTGTGGTTTCCTTTTGGTAAAACTTATCACGTTGTATTGTCATATCTATCATGATACATCCTTTATAAGGTAGGCAGGGTTATATCCAAAACGCATTAATAACAATGTTTGTACTTTTTACTATTTTAATTATTCCGGGGTTTTTATGCTGATTGTACAATTTACTATTGGTTGCTAATTTCATCGGGATTTTCTTTTTTTCATTATATTTAGTTGGTACAGTATAATCAAACGGGAATTATAATATAATCATTCAACATAACATCATTAAAAAATTATATTCCTTAATGCTAAAACATGTTTGGCAATGTAATGTACAAATGCAATATTTGATCTAAATATTTCAGTGTACTGTTGATAACAGAGATTTGTCAAGGATGTAATAAACAAAATATTAAAGCGAGCGGGCAATATTTTTAGTGCCTACATTCAGTACGTGTTTCAATCAACTTAAAGTATTACTATAAAACAGAATTCAATAATGGTTTTTGCATACGGTTGTCAGGAATTACCTGCTGGTTTTTCACATAATTACGAAATAGGTATATAAAACAATGATTTAGAAATGTTTCAATTATTTAGCATAAAATAAAATATAATGAATGAATGAACAGAATAAATTCTGCATTTATTTTTAAAAATATACAAAAAGCCAACTGAATCATTAGTCAAATTATCACCATTTTAATTTAATGATTATCATAATTACTTTTATTAGAATACATTTATTAATTTTAAAAAAATACAATTTATCATAATAACAGTTTTTAAGTAATTTTTGGAAGAACGGTTTATAATGTCATAATTTGTTTTGTAGTCATTTCTTTCATTAAAACATGTAAATATTAAACTAAAACTTACCCCCAGGAAGGTGGTAATACGCCAGCTCACTAAATCGTGACAAAGAATAAACATAGGGTATAATCCTTCAACTTTTTATTTAAAAAAAATCTTCAATAATCATTTGAAGTTTCAAGATTGTTACAAATGACATTATAATCAGAAATGAGCAAAATGTAATCTGATTAATAATTACCGATTACAAAACGTAGTCGTAATTTTAATTTTGTTGATTTGTAATCATATGATTATATCGTTCAAAACATTAAGGAGTCATAAATGTGTATGCAATTGTTGATTCCGTAGTGTTTAATACATAGATGAGCAATATGCAGTCATATCAATGATGAAAAACGCAAAATGTAATAGTAATCCTTTTTCATTAATCTGATTACATTTTATCCATCTTTGATTATAATATAATGGGGATAGGATGCGATCAGCTGTTTTACGACAATATGAGTTTGAAACGAAGCGTGAGCACACAAACGAGTGACTCAGTTTCGTAGCTCGCTGTGCCAACCGGCCCGTGAGTCAACCGGCCTTGAGATCTCATGGCATAAACGCGAACCACTAAGCGTTCAAATGTTATATCAGGCTACCAGAAGCGAAACGGCCTAAATGCTTTCGACTAAATAATAGTGTTCCAAATTAAACAGGCTATTTGGTCTAGTAATAATTAATCCATATATAATGAATTGCTAAAACAAATATGTAGCAAAATTTATTTACAATGGCACTAAAAATTGATACGACATCAATGATTAGCATCCCTTTTTTTGAGAGTTTAAAATATTTTTAAAAGTAATTTTCTGTTGCAAATTGTAATAAAAAAAACATTACACTGGCTCTTTCGTACTACCGTAAAAGGGAATATCAGGGTCTCGTTCGACCTGATGTGGTACTTATTATCATGGGCGTGCAACGAATATTGAAAACGGAAGCCGATTCTGTCTATCCTCTAACCTAGGTCTGTAAACTGGATATTGTATAATATATAATACAAGTAAAATATAGAGATAGAGAATACACCGTAAAACCTACATCATTCCAACTCCCGACAATAAAAAAATATTAAATAAATTGATTGAAAGACTAAATGTCTGAAACATGGTATCTTACCCTTTTTATTTTAATTGCACCTGTCAATTAATTTTAAAAAGTTATAACTATAAAATACCATTTGAATTTTGCTATGAAAGTGGAATTGGAAAGTTGATCATTAAAGTGAATAAAACAATATTTTCAGAAAAACTCCCATCTCTGGATGCTGTGTCAATCCGATAGTGGAATAGAACAAATAATGTGCAAAACAAACACCAGATGGAATAAAATATTTCTTAACCCGGTCGCATCGGACATTGGACGCTTTCGGAACCATTGATAGCTTTAATGTTAATGAGAGATTTGCCTGGGCGTAAATGTAATAAAGTATATTTACATTTAGAATTATACAATTTTGTTATACACAGGATGCGGATAGTGGAAATCAGCAATTATGTGCTGGTTCATAAACACAATTTATGATAGTACTGTAAAAACAAATTGATTAACGTGCAACTTGGTAGACGTTTTGTTGGTAGCTAAGCGATGTTATAGCTTGAACCTGGATATAAATCTCAAATGTATGTTTTCGCGTGTCAACACGCGTCGGCCGTCCAAATGGAGCGTCTATTTGTGTCGCGAGGCCCGCTCGCGAGTCGCGACAATATCGTAGCCGACATACGAGCCTTACGAGCGACGGTTAACGGCCACACTGTTAACAGCTTTATTTTAGACCCATACGCTATTAATACCTCGAGGGTAAGTTACACGAACACCGCTAATTTTGACGCAATTTAAATAAATCGCGACCGTGCAAACACATGGCAGAGTAGTGCGATGACCTAGTTTCGGATGCATCTGGCGTTCTTATCGCTCGCGTCCGTGATCCGTGCAATGGAACGGTACAATACCACTGCTGATTTTTACGCCGGATGAGTGCCAGTTCGTAGGGATGAAAGTATGCTTTCTTTCGGGCGAAAGTGATGTTCGTGAAATCAGTTGAATAATTGTGGGGGGATACAGGTGAGCCGCAGCGAGGTGAGGTGGCGACCGCGCCGGCTTGCCTGCGGCAGCGCAGCTCTTGCGTCAAGGCGGCCCCGTCGGCGGAGCGCGTATTTCAAGCCGGCTCGCGCGCTGCACCGACCGCTTTGCGAAACCGTAGGTTATGCAAGGCGTGCCGCTGCCAACTCACGCTGCTCGCGCACCGCCGGAAGGAAAAGTGGAACGCGCCGCAGTGGTGCGGCCGCGCGCGCCGCCTCTGCACGCCAGTGTACCCTAGTGAAGTGCCTCCAAGTGTCGTTCGTGTCTGTGTCGCTTCTAGAATGTTGGGATTGTGTTGCGCAACTTATACGTCCATACCGGGATTATTTGTTGTATCGCGTACCCCGACGTCCGTGGGAAACGACCCCACGTCTTGTGCTCCTACAATCGGCACGTTCATATAACGTGTACATTCAAATATCTCATCACTCATAACGCTGTGCATGTTAACTATGTGCTTTAACTATTGGAATTTATATATCTTACCGCCTCAAGCTTCCTTTATTTTCCACATGCATGAAAACAACTATTTCACTCGGTGAGACGTAACACGTTTGACACTTTCTTATTTTTACGACTATGAGATTAAACATGAATGAAAATAGCCACGTTTGTGTGTCATTACCAGTGAAATTAATTCTACCAACGAAACAGACGAGTGTGTGATACAAGCTAAGAATTTTTCCGCACTCGGCACGGCTTCGTGACAGGTGCTTTCCTTTTAGAAACGGAATCCGAGCATCGCCACGTCATCTGTAGGCATTGCGAAAACTATCGTTTCAATCAATTATATTTGATAATTGTAGTTGCAGTCGGTTTCGATGTTCCGAAAGGGAAAGTGTGCAGTAGAGCGTAGTGGCTTCTTTGAAAAGCTTGGTAGTTCGCGCGATTCTAACGCAACGCGAGTGGCCAGTAAAAGTGAGTGTAACGTGCAAGCGCGTTCCCATATTGGCTCACACAGCATTAGCATTCATTCCTCGCTCAGTTTAATGAGAGTCCTTACAACACCAGCCATGTGTTCAAGGACATATTAATAGTGGCAAGCCGGCCGTATACCGCGCTCCCATGCTCTGCACAATAATTGCACAATGCAAGCTTATCTAGTGCACGAGAGCTAACAATTATTTGTCCCACTTTCTTGACATGAGCCGATCCGACGATTACATGCAATTTCAAATGGAAGTTCATAACATAATCTCGCCTTTAATCGTAATGTATTGATAATTATAAATATTCTATCGATATTATCATTAGTCACATTTATAATAAGGCAGCTCCACAAAATAAATAGGATCATATCGGAATTTCTTTTATGACATTGCTATTATATAAACATTAAACACACGATCAGACTTATACATATCTAGTATGTTTTAAATGGCTTAAAATAGAAATAATCGGGCCAATGGTGAGTATAAATGATGAAAGAATGATAAAAAAGATATATTAATGCCAGTGGAAGAAAGAGCCAAGGCCAATCGTGATTTACTTACACTTACCAAATAAAGAGAGTTCTGGTAAAGGGTAATGTTAAAAGTACGCGGAATCGGCGTGAGTGTACAGAGGTATTCATGAATGTTAACGAAGCGAAAGAGATTTCCAAGAGTAGATGGAAGTGGCATTCCATTCTCTCTGCCTAGCACAATAGGAATTTGACGTGGTGATAGATAGATAGAAGTTTAATCAATCAATGGCATGTTAGTAAGTATAGTAGTAGAGGTCATGTAGTTAAATAAAGAAGTGACAAACGTACATGCAATGTGCAATGGTTTTCTAGCATACGCTTACGTCAACATGTATTGTATCGAGGTGCGTTAAGGCTCGTTTAAACGAAAGGAGTTTCTCGCTCTCTGCATGCGATAAAGTTGGTGACGAACTCGGAATTCGAGATTTTTGTTTGATAATTCTGTCTTATTGTCTAGTCGTTACATTTTCCTCGGTTTATATACTTTCTTGATTATTATTTACGAGTAAATCTCATCGTCTAAAACAGTCTTTACACTTACTTAGTCAATATTTATCAATAAATTAGGATTAGCACTAGTAAATCATATTTATAATCAGCAAATCACTAAAGTTTATATCTTTCAAATGAGTTTGAATGAGACCATGACCTACTCCAAGAAACTCTTATAACAATATTTTTATCAGTATTATTGTAGAGTTTTTTCATGTAACTATTAAAATTACAAACAGCAAATAAAAAAACGCTTTATTTAATTTTAAAATTTTAATACTGTACCTCTGTATGATTAGGAATTTAATCGTTCGTCTCTGGCAATATTTAATTCATTTGAATGGTCGACGTCGTATGTTCTAAACGAAGCTGGCGCAAGGCCTCAAGCATGACCTAGTTACGACTCACCTTTGTCTCTAGCAGTACTCGCTGAGCCAAACTGAACTATAAATTAACAGTACATGTACCTAACACAAGTTTATTACGATTTATTACAGCATTTTAATTAATATTGCTATTATGTATTCAATGACCATCGATCAGTGTTGATACATTCCTTGTAAACTATAAATATATAGGAAACTTTATTCGTATATATTATCTGTATAAAATATCTTCTTGGTGCTTTATATTCTTTTCCTCGACAAGTTTTAAAATCTTGGATAACATTATTTGAAAATAAATCATTTTTCCGCAATAAAACAAGATTATTTCATATTCCAAGGTGCCTCTGACATTGTTACTGATAAAAAAAAATGTTTTATTCGTATACACAATTAAAATTAATATAGTTAAAATGTAACTATAAAAAAATTAACATAGCGGTTACATACAACTATACTAGGACCTTTCGTACCTCTATATCCTTCCATTTAAAAATATATCTGTTAGCCACTTTCTACTTTAATTGCATCACAAAGCTATTATTTTCTTTAAATATTATAATATTATTTTTTTGGTATAAAAGTAAATTTTAAATATCGATGTTTATTTGCATTAAAGATGTACCCACCGTTTAAACAGAGACGTTGAGAATAATATAAAAATTAACTGATAGTTTGTAAATTGAAATATTAGAAATTAACATAACTATACCCGACATTTTAACGTCAAAAATCAGATATTGCAAACCGAACTGAAACTGGAGACCAGAGATTTTAATATCACTGTTTGTCTAATTAATTATTAGGATTATTTATTTACTTATGTGATGGTACAGAAAAGAGAAGAAATGAGTAAAGTTTCTTTCGAACTTCAAATAAAACATTACTAATTATTGTTTTTTGTCACGTATGAACAATACTATATCAATAATGGAACATACATTACTTTAGTATAAGTCTTATATATTACTCGTTTACATATTCTGCACGTGTTGAATTTCAAAGTCCCACTGTTATATATGGTAGAGCCTTTATCGTAACAAGCTTTGATATTGTTTCACTGGTCAATTACTGGTTTGTTTATATGAAGCTATCCATTTCTTATGTGGTCACATTAGGAACCGTATATATCGTTATGTTTTATCCCTTTCAAGGTGAGAAGAGATACATTAATGTATGCACTAAGAAGGTAAATTGTCATCATTCGTATCATAAAAAATAGAAAAAAATATACAAAATAAGGCAGTCTCAATTGCATATTTCATAATATCTATTATTTTCGGACGTGTGTGCTGATTAGAAGAGCTCATGATAGTAAACTTTTTTTTTATCCCGGGGTAAAATCCTATATAGGACCATCAGGGACGCTGTGAGGGCAGCGACCCCGGTGTGTTAGACTCCTACTGATTAAAAACCTCCGGGGTGTCCCTCTAACCGCTTCACCCGGGCCTGAGAAACCAAAATCTAGACGCCCGGAGAGAAAGTAAACTATAATTCTACTTAATTGGTATAAAATTGTTTAAAGAATATTGTGTTCCTATTAAATATTTACAAGTTGAATAACAAACTATATTACATTAATAAATTCAGATAATAAATGTAGGTACATAACGTATGTAAATATTGAGATTCTTATCATAAAATGAGTTGAATGCGAAGCCCTGCTTTTATTTTAACTCATGTTACATACTAACACAGGATGTTACAATTTAGAATCGCATATATTTGAATAAAAACATATCTAAGTACAAGATCGAAATATTGGAACCGTTTGTCATATAATTCTTGCATGCATTAATTTTTTTTTCAAATATTACAAAACGCACTAAAATTAATTTCACATAATGATTGATGTATAAGAACTGCTATTTTTTATTAATAAATTTTACCCATTGGCCCAGTTTGAGACACTATAAATTGATGAGCAATAATGTACCTCTGCTCCCTTCGAAAGGGATACTATGTGACAGTATATTATTGGTTTTGTTTACATTTGGCTCACATTGGTGGGTTAAGGTTAATAGTACGGTTATTAACAAAATAAGTTAAATCCAAAATAACGTGAGATCGTAGATTTATGTACTGATAAAAAAGTTTATAACTGTAAATTGGATTTTAGACCCTTTGGTTAACAATCGAATCCCAGAGATTTCTAATTGTATTCCAGTCACAACTAGATCTGTAGGTGATTGATGTGGTCGGAACTTGGAATAACATACACTAACCTTTAAATCAAAAACGTATCGGAAACAAATTGTTAAACAAATTTATTCAGAACAGAAAAAACCTAGACTCCGTAATGGGAACTGAGAATTCAGATAAGAAATCATTAATAAATAATAGCTTGTCTGTATAGAATATTCTACTGACTAATTTTTTAAAATTATAGATTACTCTAAAATTTTCGCATAAAATATTGCTTTGTATTTATTTTATTAAAAATATAACAATTATATTTTTACTCCGTAAAGTACCTACTCATTAGTAATAATGCTAGCATAGACGCAATGTAAACATTTACCTTGATCTATGCTGGAACCTATAAAGCGGCATTTAATAGGCGCTGTAATCGTTACAATACATGTACTTACTCATATACGCCTCACACTATATTATACATATCAGTATTTTGAATGTTATTTACAATACAAACATATGCGAAAGTAGTTCGAAGGGTAAATCTCATAGTTTATTTTGGACTGCAAAGGGTAATGGCAACCACGTTTTAAAAATAAATCTGTTTTTGTTCAATGTTTGATAGCAGATAGTAAGTAAATAATTTTGATTATTATTATCAGCTTACTGCCCTTGTAAGGCCCATTTTATAAGTGCCATAAAATCATAGAGAATAAAATTAAACTTGCTATAATAAGATTAATTACTAATAAAATTTCATATTTAATTACTGTTAATACTTTCAGTGTAGTTATTTTTCTGTATATGATATGTTATGGGTATGTTACGTATGCTGATTTTACATTACATGTGAAAGTATCATCTTATAAATATTTATGATAAATATTTTATCTATAAAATGAAGTAAAGTTACCTTCGCAACACAAAGCGTTATGGCATAACCAATTATAAATTAAAAAACCCGTCAGGTATTTCTAATTTAAATTGTAACAGGTATTCTAGAGACCATTCACTACTATTCTCTTAGAGTGATTTTACGCTGTAAGCTACTTTCTTATTCACATACATAATTACAAAACGTGCCACTGTTTTTTATCACAACTCATTATTTAAATGTCACGCTTTCACAACGCTTTCATTTTTGAATATTTAAAATTTTTACAAAACTTGCAAAAGTCGGTTAGGTGATGTGAGAGATCTTAAATTAACTTGATGTCGGAATAATTAATGTTACAATAATTTTGGTGTTTAGATTGGCACGATGGCTGAGAGATCGGCCTTTACGTAGCTAGTCACGGATACTATTGCCACACAGGAAATACTTGTAATACCTAATAATAATTATCCTGGGCCTGAATAATTGTGAGCGTGGAATTTGTTTATAAGCTTATACACAACACATTTTGAAATCCTAGGTTGAAAAATTAGTTTATAACTTATAAGAAATATTATATAGGACTTAAATAATACAATAACCACAAACGTTTACCTACATCTCGACTTAAAAAAAATCTTAAAAATTTCGCAACAGATATGATTTTGCCTGTGTATTGTGTATTGAATTTTTTCAGCAAATTTACAACAAACGATCAATTATTATAACTTGTTAAATAATAAATAATGTGTAGAGGAATCTATAGTAACCCGCAGACTGCAAACATTACAGAATCATTTAAGAAAGTTAAAAACATAATAAAACTAATATCGTTTCATGACTGTTTAATATTTTTTTATCTTTGATTATTCATTAAATATTTAAAAGCTAGAATTAATAAAAATATAGGCAATATTATGTTTCTACAACTTTCCAAATTTATACTTCAAATTAAAAATAAACCAATAACCCGATAATTATATAATTTTGCTCTGTAATGTTTACTAATTAGTTAAGTGATAATAAATGGTCTCTCTTATAAAAGTTTAAAAGGATTCTGATACAAAACAATTTTGTAACACTGTATAGTTTTAATGCAATAATTTAATATTTATTGTGCATAAGCCTACTTAATATCATTACTATTAACTGGTGGGTTATAAGTAACCTTGCTGTCCGTAAACTGTTCATAACTCTTCATTGCTCAACGAAACCTGTTTACTAACAATTATGAATTATTATTCATCTTTGCTTTCCACGCGTTACTTATCTATGTTTAGTCATTCGACCTTGTCAGCTAGCATCCTTACAGCTGCTGTCAATCGCATGAAACAGTGCGTATCGGATTAACAAGTTTTCGTAAAGGTGGCTTGGCACTGCGCATTGTAACACAAGTCGCACCACGCCGAGCTGAGTACATGCGATTTACTTGCGAGTACACGCTGTTTTCCTCGGCTTTAGGGATCCCGGAGGCTCGTGCTAGTGCGACTTGGTGCGACACGCATCATGCGAATGCACTATAATAGTCCCAAGTGTCAATCTAACACAATACTTGGCAATACCTACGTGTATGCCATTATAAATTACTACTGCATTTTCCACACTAACAATAGGTACCTATTTGCAATGCTGTTGCACTAATAACCACTTAATCACATTTAATAACTTGTGTCACCCACACGTGCCGATACTAGGGATTCTAAGTGAAAAACGGCTGAAATGTTCCACTCGTGCACAGACAGTGTAGTGACGCGAAGCCCCATGAAGTGTCGATATCGACGTTTTGATTACACCCCGGAGCTCGTGCCAGGAGTGCGTTTGCAAAACACGCTCCAAGTTTGCGTTTTGGCAAAGTTGACACTGTAAATGCACTATCTGGTACGACACCCCGGGGTGTGTAGCATCGCTCCAGATCTACCGGAATATAACAACAGTTTTTGAACTGAAATGAACTAAAGTGTACTCATTAAACTCTTAGCGCAGACTTATTTATGTATATTACTTATGATTTTTTTGTGCTTGTCTTGATTTGTATTTTTGTTGCTTATATAGTAGTAGAATTTGTGTCTTATTTTTACGTATTGGAACAATTTTACATAAGTTATATAATTAATGTTTGTTTTACTACATATTTTAATGTCAATTCATAGCCTTTATGATTTTTTAAATTTTATTATTATTATATTTGTTTAATATCGCTATTAGTTAGCTTTGAGTTATTGAATTATTTCATGTAATTATATGTATTTTTATGTATTTTTGGAGTGTTGTATTACATTGTATTTTTTTATTTAATTACAGCTTTGTTCGATATTATTTTGTTTTACTTTATTAACCATGATAGGACCACTCCAGATGCCATTCTTAAAAATGATTTAGGCATTAAATAATAGATAAAACTAGCTCCATAATAAACTAGCTCACTATATTTTATTGCACAAACAAAGGCATAATGATAGGAAGCCATTGTGGTCGTAGTTCCCTCGTTTAGCCTTGGTTTGTAATTATCGTCAACTCTCGTGCCACAGCTGCACTCAGTTGTTTGGAATTTACAATTTTTTATATCAAACTCAGTTGTTTTTTTGCGAGCTCATCATAAATACGAAATTTTCCCGACAACCTTACGTCACTAGAATTTGACTACAACACACTAAATTGCTGTATTCAATGAATCATAATTAGTTACATATATTGTTTTGTATAAAAATATTAATTTACTAATTAAATTAATTTACGATTTTTACTAAATTATAAGTTTCGTTTCCATTATATGCATCTAGAGATCGCAAGAATGCAGCAAGTGATCGATTTATAATCATATCAAAATATAAAAGCAGAAAGAAGGTCAACGTAAATTAGAACAGTTCTCCTGCATATATGAAGCATAGTGCTTTTGAAAGCTGTCAGCTGTTAGCCCACACGGTTCCAGCAAAATATTGGCCACGGTATAATTAGAGGCACGTAGAAATAGCAACAAACAATGTTGCGCTCGCATTCATAGTCCGCACTATTCTCGAGCGACCTTGGAGATCGTACCCAGTTACTGTTACACCCAGCACTACTAGAAATTTATCTTCGCATTCGGAATATTAAATCATGTTTACTAGACTTTTTTGCTTATACACGTTGCTAAGTACAATAGGCGAAAAAAATGTTTTATGACGTAAATTATTGTCGATCGTCAATAAAGGAGTTTCGCTGAACACCGCCTAGTAATTAAACCTTTATAAATATAACTTCATAACTATAGTGTTTTCTGAATAATGAATACTTAGCTCCAATAAATGTGCACTAATACAGTCTTAATTAATTTTTAAAAGGGAGTTAAGTGGAATTTATTAGGGAGAGAGTAAAAATATTAGCACAGTTCTGTAGAGGTCATATATGTCTTCTATTTTCTCCGGATTTTCAATAAAATATACATAAGCCGAGTATAAGATTTATTTGAGCAGGATAAAGTCTAACAAATCACATGATCGTAATTACATAAATTTACTTTACCTATATAATTAATTATATATAAAAAAATCTTCATCTGAAACCCTATTAAGAATATGCAATGCTATGAAAAAAAAAGGAAAATTTATTATTACTGTCTATGTAAAGGTAATAAAAACATAAAATTTTGTTTTAAAACATTTTGTTACGTGAATAATTCAAAAATTGAGAGATCTCGTAAATACATTTGATTTCTTTAGATAGAATTTTTCTACTTTAAGTACATATTGATAAAATGTAGAAAAGAACTGGTTGTGATAGTAAGTATAGTTTCTAGGAAAGGATGTTGTTAGCTGCGTCTGGGAACGAGTCGCAAACAAGCTGTGATATCCTAATCCGGTGCGCGTGGGAATTAAGCAGACGAGATGTGTTGAAGATGGACCTAGTTAAACCTTACACAGACTAAGGTTTCTCTCGCAGTAACGATTTAAAGTGTTGGATATATGTAGACATACCAAGTATTTAAAGGTTTCACAGATACAATTTATTCTCAGAAGTCTTTTCACATTACAAATATAATGTAGATAAACATTAAGCAACAAGCTTGTTTGAAAACATAAACCATCTTAAATTAATGTAATGCTTTTAGACATTTTGAGCTTAAATGTCGATATTTTTTGTAAAATTCAACAATTTTGCAAGACCTCAATAATTCACAGTAAAAGAAAGTTGTGCCTTAGTCTTCTGTTCTTTCTAGGTCCAACTAACAGTAATACTATGAAGATAAAGAAAAATCTACAAATATATGTATGTGTTATATTACAAATGGGAAAAACAATTTAGTTTCATAAATGTAATTAAACGCAAATTACGATTATGTAGGTCGAACAGCGTTTAAAAATCATTAAAAATAATCTTATATACAAAATAAATAAATCTTTCGAACTAATAATAGGACTGTAATATAAAATGAAAATACTACTAATAACTCTAAATATTATTTAATACCTCTATAGTAATATGCATTAATATAATCGCTACGATATAATAAAGCTATAAAAAATATTATTTGTTATTATATAAAAGAGTCTTAACACTTAAAGAGTCATTCTGAAACAAGGTTTAGCAGACATTAAGATGTCTCAATATCCATAGATTCGACCATAATTATTTCTAAAATACAGAGTGATTGATCGGTTCAAAAGTAATTTCTGACCAGTATTGTGTTAAGAGTCTAACTATAGCCACTAAAATTAGTGGAAAACGCCTAGAGACGATGTAAGTAGGTCAAGTGTAAAATGACAATGCAACCACTCTTATGGAAGCCGTACTCTAGTAAATATTGTATGTAACCTTGTTTTTAATCCTGTTTTGTTATTATATTCACACTTTCTACCTTGCATGTGTTAACCGTTGTTATGTAAAATATTATGTTAATCGTAAGAGAAAGCAACTGTCATATCATTGTTAATTTATTTTATCACATTATTTTGTTTTTATTATGATTTAAAATAAATATGTTCATTTTTTGTTGTTTCATTTTAAACAAACATGCGTTTATTTTAAGAAATATATTTAATTTTATATCTAAGACTTTTATTTCGTTTGTTGTTTCACATCTCCACCATTTTGCACTTTTTCCAAACTTCTGCTTTTTTTTACGTAGATATTAAATATACCATATATGATTCATTTCATAAAATATAATAAGTTATATTAGCCATTACGGTATTAATGTTAACTCAATTTATTGTCGAACTAATAGGATTCAAAAAAGAAAGAGAAGTGTTTGATTTTATCGTGGGGCGGTGGTAAAAACCACAACACTACCTATCGATAAGTTAACACATTAAGGGCGTGAGTTATAGTACTACGAATAATTTCGACTGCAGCTTAAATGCGGGAGTCGTAGTTATACGATTTATCTTATCTTTCTTGTAGTTTTAAGAGTTTAACAAAACTTTATTAAGTCTAAATATTTTTATGATTAAACAAAATATCGCCCGCTCTAGGACGACAAACTAGGCGGGGCGGTCGCCGCGTTACCTTGCACCACAGATGGGCAAAATGTAATCAGATTAATAAAAATGATTACTACTACATTTTACGTTTTTTACCATTAATATGACTGCATTTTGCTCACCTATATTTTAAACACTACAGAATCCCAGATTGCATCCACATTTATAATTTCTTAATGTTTTAAATGGATTTAATCATGATTACAGAGCAAGAAAATTAAAATTACGACTACATTTTGTAATCGTTATTCATTAATCAGATTACATTTTGCCCATTTCTGCTTAGCATACTTTCGTCAAGATCCCCCGCCTTTAATGTGTAAGAATAGTTAAAAAATCGGCTTCAACTATAGAGAGCCTGGATGTGACAAGTTGTAAACAACTATGGATCGATCGATAACCACCGTTAACATGCTGAACCTGCACAAAAGTTAAAACAATTTCAATATCTTTAATCCTGGTTTCGAATTCTAGTAGCAAAAAACTTATCTATGAGAAAAAGATGAATTAATCATGAATGGTAGACGAATTTTAGTATTTCATATGCATATTATGTCCAGGAACAATATTACAGGAGAAAACTTTAATTGGTTCTATAATGTTGTATAGATGTCCGTAAATATAGTAATACTATTGTTACATACACTGGTAGAATTAAAAATATTTTCAAAACACGTTTAACTGGATTCTGAATGCTTTAGAAAGCAACTGGAATTATAGTGCTTTCGATGAGAGAATCATTATTGATAAACAATAATTAAAATATATGTTAAGGAGAAAGATATATGTCGATGCGTGAATTTTATTGAAAATATTGCACTCGTTAAAAACAAAACAAAAGATTTGAAATTTGCAGGATCAACAACTCTTATTAATATCAATATAGTTATAAAAGATGTTCTGAGTATCTTGCTATGACCGATTCTCTTAGCTTATCTGCTACTACAGCCCATCTAATATTAATTAATAGATGAAATATATTTTGTAATACAACAATAGCATGAATAAAGTGCGAATTACATACATAGGAAATTATGAATGGTTATAAAACAAATTAGTTTATTTAAAACGTTTCTTATAGGATTCGGCAATAGCATAAGCAGGTAAAATCTTTTTTAACCTATAAACGCCGAGATGAGCAGAATTTTTACTAACTTTTCAATGTGTTTATTTATTATGTTATCGGACTAAAAAATGATGCAATACCTCTATTCCTACGTGAAATTTAATGCTCTTTCAGAATCTGAGCTTTCTTGTTCTTAATTTTTTTTCGGAACGTCTATAGGCTTAGAGAAATGATGGTACACAAAATTTTATGTACCATTTAAGGTTGTTTTTTCTCTAAACCTATAGACAGTACGAAGAAAAATTAAGAACAAGAAAGTTTTGTAATTAGTCAAAGAACACTCAAATTTTTTCAAATTTTTTTTTATTTTTTTTCAAAAATTGATTTTTTTTTAATTTACGAAAATCATTTTAAGTCATTTTTGTTCCTAGAATGTTTTTCTAAAGTTTATAGTTTTTAAGAAAACGATAGATTAAGATTTTAATACAATTTTGTCATTCTCGCCGCCATTATAA
Organism: Automeris io; assembly: GCA_036320925.1. Lineage (NCBI taxonomy): Eukaryota > Metazoa > Arthropoda > Insecta > Lepidoptera > Saturniidae > Automeris > Automeris io. Next base: position 6,523,317 of record JAUDJH010000018.1, read on the forward strand.
AAATACGCGTCGATGAATATTTCTGAAAAAAAAAATCCTCTTTATGATCGATAGCCATGAGCACCTCTGATCATACTAAAAACTTGATATCTTTGCGGTATCAGTGTGAAAAAATATGCGAAAAAATATTTTCATCGAAAATTTTCACGTTTAAATCAGCTATATGTTTTTCTCGGTGTCTAATCGAAATTTTGAGCGCAGATTCTGAAAGAGCATCAAATTTTGCGTAGGATTTGAGGTAATGCATAATTTTTTGGTCCAATAACATAATAAATAAACACGATGAAAAGTTAGTAAAAATTTTGCTCATCTCGGCGTTAATGGTTAATCCAACATGGACTCACGTACCTTTTATGCAAGATTTTAGCAATTTGAAACTGTATGTAAATAATATAGTAAGAAACCTGTATTTCAAGCAAAACCGGTAAACTTAAAGTGGGCTGGTTCAGTGTAGGCGTTCTGGGTTAAGCATCTAGGCTTATAATATAGGCTAATTATTGTATTATAAATGATAATATGCTAAAATTGTGCATTAAAATATCCTTAAATTATTAACATTTATTCATATTATTATTTTAATATTAATAATTACAATGGTATGCTTGATTTTCACTAGCCACAAGACTAGTGATAATTGTGTTTTTTTTATTTAATAAATTGAAATGCATTTATTCTAATTCAAATAGAGCATCTAGGATATAGCCTTTATGTTTTTATATCAAAAGGTGGCTAACAAGCTCCCTGCTTATGAGATGGAAAATAACTAATAGCTGTTGGCATCGTGTTGTCGACCTTGAGAAAAAAGAAGGAAAAATATGAGGGTGCTTCAACAAACTAAGGTCGCGATCCGGTTGCGTTGGACACTGACGTCTTAATAGCTCGCTTGTTCTTCGATAGCCTCATCCGGGATCACGTATAGGGTATCCAACTCACGACGTCTAATATGGATAGGAGAAATACGTAAACAAGTACAGCATAAGTTGACAAATCTACAATCTCCACAAAAAGCAAGCATCATTTAAACATACTGTATTCCTATTCTGCTAAGAATATATAAACATATTATTATGACCGCAAACATATATACTTTAAAAGAAATAAAGGGCTGCAATAGATTTTCATATAAACAAGTCGAGAGACAGGTGTGAAAGTTGTATTAGTCTATTTCTAATAGGGTGTCTACGCATTGGATATACATTTAAATAATTAATTATATTACGTTTAAATGACTAACGATAATAAGGGATGATAAGTAAAGGTAATCCTTCTGGTGGTGAGCAAAGAGACATTCCATTTTCAGCTTCAAGCCCGATTTTAATCAGCAATGTAGAAAATTTCCGTACTGAGGTAGACAATACACACGATATTTTTGTTAGATTCCACGCTGGTTACCGCGGCCCCTATGCGGTGTCTAAAACTATACTATATAGTGAGGTGTAAAAACATCCCTGTTAAAATAAATAGAACTTGATTAGTACGATGTAATAGTGCAGTAGAAGGCAAATTTTAGGCGACTGTTGTACAAAAAGCAGATCAGACAGTCTATCCGTCCAGCTTTCACTGTTAGAGATTGCGTAAATTGTAGAGGCATATCTGATTTTGAATGAGACTCGTTATATGATTGATGTATTTGTGTGAAATTTTTACAGCACGAGTTGTGTAACGAACCGAGACAGCTGTATATAATCAGCTTAGATTGAAACACCTTTTTTGGTTTATTATCATAAGGAGAGGACTGAAATATAAATTAATATTAGGTCCTTACATATGAAATTGGCGTTTTGTATGGGAGGAACAAAAAGTCGAATATTTTTTAATATAATATATTTAATTAATCAAAGTATGAACCATTATTTTCTATGCACTTTTGCCATCTCATAGGTAGTTCATTGATCCCTTTACTAAAAAAACCAGTCGGACGGGAATCAATAAAATCTTTGAAGGCGATTTGGACTGCCCCATCGGAGTTGAATTTTTTCCCTTGCAAGAAGTTATCCAAATTTCGAAAAAAATGGTAATCTGTTGGAGCAAGGTCCGGGGAGTACGGAGGATGTCTTAGACTTTCCAATTGAAGCTCTTCTAATTTAGTAGCCGTCTGTTGCGCAGTGTGTGGTCTAGCGTTGTCGTGAAGCAGCAGTGGCGTGGAGCGATTGACCAGCCTAGGTTGTTTAGCTGCTAGCTTTTCCATCATGGTTTGCAATTGCTGACAATAGACATCAGCCGTAATAGTCTGGCCAGATTTGAGAAAACTGTAATGAACAATACCGGCACTAGTCCACCAAACGCTTACAAGTAACTTTTTTGGGGTTAATTTTCGCTTGGGGCAGGATTTGGCTGGTTGGCCAGGATCCAACCATTGCGCTGAGCGCTTCCGATTATCGTAAAGAACCCATTTTTCATTCGGTTTAAAATACCTTCATTATTGTGCCGGTTTAGTAATGTAACGCAGCAGTCGACGCGCGTTTGCCGGTATGCTTCAGTCAATTTGTGAGGTACCCACCTTTCAAGCTTTTTAATCTTCCCAATTTGCTTCAAGTGAATTAAAACAGTTTTATCACTAACATCGCAGCCTGCAGCTAACTCGGACGTGGTTTGCGATGGATCCGCTTCCACAATAGCCTTCAACTCTTCATTATCAACTTGAGTCTCAGGCCGTCCACGGGGCTTGTTCTGCAGGTCGAAATTTCCAGAGCGAAAACGTTGGAACCAAAAACGAACTGTGTTTTCTTTTGCAACACGACCGCCATACACATCATTCACCCTTCGAGTTGTTTCCGCAGCACTAGTGCCACGGCGGAACTCGTACTCGTAAATAATGCGATATTTTAAGTTTTCCATTTTGTAAAATGAGTGACGTAAACAGAAAAAAACAGAAGAAAAAACAAATGAATGACGATCATCGAAGCACAAATACATGAATCTATAGCTGTACAAATTTGAATTTGAAATTCCTTACCAAAGAGGAGAAATTTGTGATTAAAGTGGCCAGTACGAAAAACGCCAATTTCATATGTAAGGACCTAATATATTAGTAGTCGAATAGTATGCCACAGATGTGAAATAAAAATCATGTCTATAGTATAATGCTGTTAAGAGAAGTAACATTAAGTAAACACAAAAACAGTGAGTTTCATACAAATAGCTATAATCTGTCATTATTTATTAGACAAATTAGGATATATAATACTTGTTATAATAATAGTAGCAACTGGTTTCTACCGAAATTAATACTTATCATGATAATAGAATGGAAATAGGTATGTTACCCGCGGTCTTAGGCTGAAATTTGTAGACGTAACTTTAAGTTTGCTTAGATTTTACGAAAACATTTCAATGAATGTCAAAGGGTTTGGTAAGTCACTGATTTGTTCAACATGGACTTGACTTTGCGAATACTATGGCTATACTCAAGTTCCTATATATTCAGTTTTTTGTCAAAACGAAGTTATTTTTTGAGAACTTTGCTAAGCAAAGTCGAAATAGCACATATAAATCTCAGCCTTAGGGTACTGAATAATACTTGAAATTCAAAAGTTATACAGAAAACATAAGATTTCATAGTGATACACTAGAAGTTAACTAAGTAGTTACCCGTATTCATAAACAATACCTGTCACAGAAAACTGTAAACCTTGTGATAAATCTATATATGTATATAAACACCTACCTACACCTTGATTGACATATCACCGTATAACCTAAACTACTAAAGCTAGAAAAAAAAATTTGGACATTAGGGTCTTTGTATGATGTAGGTGTCCGGCAAGGGCGGAAATTTGATATCTCACCCGGTGACGATGAAACGAGGCGTCCAGTTTCAAAAATCACTATAACATATTTTTTCATATCCCAATTATTTATAAAAACTTATAATTAATCTTTGATTTACAATCACATTCTTATAAGGTATTTAAGTTATTATTCTAGAGTAAAAAAGAAAAAAATCATATATAATATTTGCTTTGATAAAAACATTTCAAATTACTATTAGGACTATTAAGTAATTTTGTACGAAAAATCGTTTGAAACTAGACGCCTCAACTAGGAGTCGACAGTTTGTCTGACAATTCGTGAATTTGGAAGTAAGTACTATAAAAATCGGTACTTTGATTAGAAATAAAAAATACGTGTTCCGTACGTTTTTGGAAAATCAAATCCCAAGAGCGTAAATTATTTCTACCCGAGTAACGCCGGTCATCACAACTAGTAAGAAGAGAATATTAAGTATCATTTTAAACTAGTGTTAATGCGTATAATGCCTTAACGATGGAGACTAAGCGTTGGTTTTTGTTGTATATGTTCATTGTATACAGTAACACGGGGCCGGATTTTTCCAGGCGAAAGGAACACTCATGAGTTTTTAATTAGTGGGAGTCTAACATACCCATGGCGGTCACCCTCAGGGCGAGCGGAAAGTCCTGTATTGGATTTTCCAAAAAAAAAGTTTAAGCACGTACTTACTAACGAGTGCAGTTCGACTATTTTAGATACCTTGTAAAGTGAAAGTGAATAAAGAGATAATGAAATATTTGCTTGTTATCTTATAAAAAAAAAGACATTCGATTCTTTGTCAAGACAAGTTTTTTTAAACTGGCTCGACAAAGTGACTACAGTGCATCTGATGTTCGGAAGTATCCGGATTCCCAGGCTCGGCGAAAGCGAAGAGAGGGCAGTGCTGGCACCCCGGTGGTTTTAGTCGGGGCAGGTCCGACACACCGGGGGAAGTGGCCCTCACCACTTCTCCTGACGGTCCGTAGGGATTTCAACCGGGTTAGCAAAAAAAAAAAAACAAAGTACAGTGTAGTCCAAAAACGAAAGCGGCCATCAAAGGATGAAAATCTGTTGATAGTCTCCGTCGTCATGTCAGCCCACATATACTACGACTGAAGGTCTCTAGTTATATGAGTTACTGGATATACACAAGCTGATTTCGAAACGCAACAAGCCAGAGCGAGTCACTATGACGGTCTCTACACTTGTGTACTGTGGTCAAAAACTGTGTGTGTGATGTGGTATAAGTACAGTATAGTCAAAGAATTCTGACTACTACTTAGCGACATCCTCAAAAACACCACAGCAGAAAAGATCTAGGCAAATACATAACAGGGTATGTAGTAGGTACTAGCTAATCCCGAATTGCGACAAATCTACATGACTGAGATCCGGTTAGGTGCTAACGTTACCACATTAATGATGCTTGTTTATCCAAACAGGCTGTGTTGCACACTCCACACATGAGCGTAAAACCTAGGGACGCGAGCAGAAACCCGAAATAGATAGGTTCAAATCAATAAGCATCCATCTTATGACCTTGTATAGGCCGCCAGATTAATTGTTAATAATTTCTTAGCTTAATAAACCTTATTAGGTTGCGGAAACGGTTTTAGAATTTTCTTATCGATTTAAAAAGTAACTAATCATTATGACAATGAACTTCAGGAGTAACTAGTATTGAATTCGTCTTTAAAAATACATTTTTAAAGTATATTTTAAAGTAAATTTAAAAAATCGTTTCTGCGACTTATAGTCTTGTAGTTGAGTATAACAAAACTGTAATATAAGAAGGAATAGGTAATTAAGAAAACGATTGTGTATTAAAGTAAATCTTCTTACATTTCTATTTTTCTTTTTCAGGTTTTATTTATGAACAGCAACATTCGTATGCGCCTAAGCTAGTCCAGAAATACAGGCAAGTTTTTCAATGAAGAGCCAAATATGTAATTTGAAATAATTTATACAACATTGGGGTTAATTTGAAAAATGAAGAAAATGTTCTGGAATGCTTACTCCTGTCAATATCATACGTTTTCTACAACAACACACAACTGTAATATAACAATAAAACTCTTATACTGCACCTGATGGTATTTACAGTCCTCGTTTAAAAATTGGACGAGAGTCCAATAATTATAGCAGCAGTTGTCATGCTGACCTTGTTATACCACGATTGAAGATCTCCGCGTGTATGGAAAGCTGGACGCACACGAGCTGATTCCGACACGCTACAGGCCAAAACAGTTCATTATAGGACTTTATATCTATGTAAAATATAACCAGGTTATAAAGTTCTGTTAAATAACTAATAACCCTATACATTTTTTCGGCATTACAACATTAAACTAAATTACGAATGGGTTATATTTTAATATTCCTGTTTCTTATGTTTGAAGAATCAAAAAGCAAACTTGTTAAGTTATTTGCGAATAAGAATCAACGTGAGAAATGCAAGCTTATGAAGAGAATATAAAATGCGAGTCGATGTATTGGCGAATACAGCGTAGCATAGGAGCACAAGACATAACTAACCAGTTGAAAAGAATTGTAAAGCTATTATGGGCAGAATAGAAGATATTCAATTGGAACTGCGTAGGGTAGACCGCCTTGGCAGTGTGGTTAGCTGGTTGTTTTTGTCAGTAATAACAGCCGCTGACGACACTGCTCCTGCGTTCACCCTGATCTACCTTTACTACGCTCCTTCGAGACTGCACGAGTTCATTACAGCAAAAGGAAACTTTTTTGTTATAAAGCATTTTCGGATTTTACACTTCGGAATTGTATCTATTTGATTTATATATTTTTCTATTCAAAAGAAATTATAATAAAAAATACGCTGCGTTGTTTTTGTTAAAAATGCACTTAAGATGGTTTATACGCTGTAGTAGGCGCTTTTATGCTTATGGTAACAAATTTATTAGCATTTATGTGTTTTACATACCATCAAACGAAAGTGGAGTCACAACATAAGATCACAATTTAAAAAATATGTTATTTTTATTACTAATAATATATCGTCTTGCTATACCCTTTTCGAGTAAGCAGAGATAGAGTCTGTATCCACATTGCGCGTACATGCGATGCTCATCGTATACGTGACTAGTAGCGCAGCCGATTGCCGTTCTCAGGGCGCGTACACATTAAATTTCTATTACATTCTGTGCCGGTTTTTTTCGCGGTGTTTTCCTTTACCCGTGAGCATGTAATGTTTTCATATTATATAACTCCAAAAAAACTGCGCATTCATAGGCATTAGGTTAAATTAGTTAGCTATATGCCAGATTAACATCCTTTTATATTTTTGTGTAAATAAAATATTCTATAGTATTGTTATTAAAAACCCTTTGTTTGTGTAAGATGTAAATGAAAACTAATAAACGAATTATAACAAAGTTAAAATGTTTTATTCCATCGGGTTTTTTTTATTGTCATCAAATGAACCCTTTCGTTATTATAAATATAAATAGAGCTAACGCCATTAAAAATTTACAAGAGCCTTATTATTTTATCTGTTATATTACGGTAGTAGGTCAATGTTAACAGGCAGGGTTAAAACTTAATAACACGGTGAAAAGTCTGATATAGTAACTCGCTTAAGCATATGGCCTTTCAGGGTAAACCAGTGAGTAATGTGTTTACCCAGAAGTCTTCCATCAAAGTAATTAAAAGACAGCTCGATGATAGTCACCGTGAACAGATTTTACTTCTTGGATATCTAGTACTGTTTTTATCTATTTTGTAATACATAGAATAAGGTACATCAATTCATCATCAGGTAAATAATTTCAGTCATTATACCAGAGCTTTGATTGGCCTACATGATTGTCGGAAACCTTTAAGTTTTAAAAATTAGGCATCTAATTTATTGGAAAGTTTAATATATTAACACGTTGAACTCCAATGCGGTCAGTGTTTACCGACAGTGAACTCTTTCTTAAGGCCAAGAAAAATCACAGTTCTATTCAAATTTAGATGGAATGTGTTATCTACTACCAGTTATAAATGCACAGGATTGGCTCCGTAATTAATGTTGCTCCTTTAATATTGACATTATAATTGTCATGCAGGTATTTCGTTACTAATATAAGTATGAATGTTGACTTTAATCTTAAATAAATACAATTATCTAAATAAGTCAGGATATTGCTTCCAGTTGACCGGCTTCCGGTTCATGAAATATTAAGTTGAGAACATAAAATAAGGGCAAACACTACTACAAGGTAATGCTAGTAATTATTATTTAATATTATATAATTTAGGCCGTAATTGTTTTACAATAAGTTTCATGTAATATGATGTAGGTAAATTAATAACAACATTTGGCATGAATAAATAAGATGGCGGTAGTGTGTATTAAAACGTCGGGAAGTAAGAGTGCAAGTGGGTTTCTGTTGAAAGAGTGGAAATATAAATGTTTTTTTAAATTAGATATTTTTAAAAATTTCAAAATGTATTTTTTTAACAAAAGTACAACGCGCCACACAAATATTAACTTTTTGGTAGTTGTTGTTTTTTTTCTATGTCCTTTACGTTTTTCAAAAACCATCTTTATTTAGTGTAACTAGAAGGCCAAACGGGTCAACGAATATGGAATTTAGTTTAATAACACTTGTATGAATTGTACGGCTTTTATGAATGTTTCGAAAACACTCGTTATACACAATCTGCACTGATCGACGCGCCCCGAACAAAAAGTCTACTTATCTACCAATACTAACCGACGAGCCCTGAACAGAAAGTCTACAATCCACCATTACTGACCGACGCGCCCTGAGCGGGCAGATGCATTTTTTTCAGCCACTTTAAAGCCAGTGTCACACAGAACTATTTCTTATAGTGGGTTCTGTGATTACGGTAGTCCCAGCGCTGGATCTTGAAATTTTTCGAGGCGGAGCATTAATTACTGTCTACCAACCCCTGCCGCCTATCCATTTACCTTTGTTTCTCAATTATATTGATTAATCCAATGAATATAATGTTTACAGGAAAATTTGTAGAGATTTATGCTTTATAACTCCGTATAATATAATTATCATTTGTCGCATAGGAAGCAAATATTCAAGAAAAACGACCTCTGACCTTGCATAACTTAAGACGTGGTAAATATATCTTAAACTTTTTCTTAAGTTATAATAACTATCATAACGTCAAAATAAAGACTTGTACACATTTTTAGCCTATTTTTTTTTAATTAAAAAGTTGGCTATATTTTTTTGATATATTGTTTAGCGGACAAACTGGGTGGATGTGCTTGTTTGCCGCCGCACACTTGCAAGACCAAGGGATGGGTAGTCCAAATAAGATAATAATCATATTTTGTTTTTTACTTATTTGTGTGGTGGCTTCGTAAGGGACTATTATCAATACGCACCAACGCGAATGGTTGTGGGTTCGAATCCCGACACATATCTCTGGATTTTTCCATATTAAGTACCGATTTAAGCACCACATGCCTACCAGTAAAAGAAGTCATCTCGATGAAGCTCACATTGCATATAACACAGATATCATGCACAAGTGCACTGAGAACGGAGAGCAGCTGCGCTACTGGTCACGTTGGGCTCTGCATATAAGCGCCAAGCGGATGCAGCCATTAATATATCTCTGCTCTTCCCGAATCGGATAAAGCGTGACGATATACTATAATATTTATGACAGTTTGCTCTAGTTATTCGTTATTTTATATATATAAAAAAGCCCGATATTAGTTACAGTAATAACACACTATACCTGTATCGGGGTAAGCAGTAATACATTAATGGCTGGAGGCACCAATCGACGCAGTTAATAATTATTTTGCTAAATGCTGTATCTATAGGTGTTTTATCTATACAAAAGTAGATAATCCAATACTAGCCATCTTACCTTAAATTGTACCTTGTAATCAGATTACCCTGTCTGTCTTCCTTCATTTACACTGCACTGAGTTTAGACATGTGTATACCAAATGACCAGTGGAAGAGTAGGATTAAAAAATATAAAACCTAAGAAATTGTTCGTCTCAAACGCTGCCAGGATTTATACCCAGCTAAGGTAACTAATCAAGGTCACTAACTATAACACCAGGGTACCTATCTTATTATAATTCAGTTATTAAATCTTAAAAGAAACAAGGATTTCTACGAAATCAAAAATAACTACAAGAATCCAAAGCGCACCTGTAACTTCATTGTGGTGACACATACTATAAAAATGTAGGTAGATATGTTTACTTATAAACTCAAGGATAAAATATAATAAAATATGAAAAGAGACACTTGTTTCATATTTATGTCACTATATAAATGTGTAACATATTTAAAAAATGGCCTTAAAGGTCATACTTACGAGTTTATTAAACTGAACTCAAATTAACTTTATTTAAATAGGCTTATTGTAAGCAATTTTAAATATTCAAGAAATAAATCGATCGATACTGTACTTTTTAATAAGGTAAGTAGCTATAGGTGTACTACTAAAATTTAAAAAGATTTTTAAACATTGGAGAAGTAAATAAAGACTTCAAAGCAAGCGAGTTACCTCCAGCAAAGACTTTAATTCTGATACTGATCTACATTTTAAAACAGGTGTTCTTTTAATAGCAAAACCAGTTTGAAATGGTCCTTGAAATGATAATTCCGCATTTTACATTTTTTTATTGGCTCATACGCTATGTTGAGGTTTGTTGTGGAAAGGGGACGAGATGCGAAAGAAACACCGTTTCAGAATAAACTATGGTCACAGATTAGGGAAGTACAGTATTGAAACTAGACGCTAATGTAACTTTCGTTTTTTATTATAAAATAAACAAATATAATTTTTTGAGACACATTTAAAAAAATCTGTAGTTTTTTGTATTTTTTGTTTAGACTGGATGATGTAGAGTTATGTCCAAAAACATTGATTGTAGTTGTAGTCCAACAAACACTGGCTCGACCAAAGTCACTACTGTACACCTGAAGGTAAGTAAAGTGTTGTCCAAAAACGAAGGTGACCAAATCCGTTAATGTCGGCCCACATATATCAAGACTGAAGGTCTCTAGGTATACGAGTTACTGGATACATCCAAGTTGATCCTGAAACGCGACAGGCCAAAGTGAGACATTATGACGATCTTTAAGCTTATGTACTGTCAACTCAAATGGCTACTAAAGCGTAAAACCACATAGATGAAGCATGAATGTACACACCTATTCAGTGTTTATAATGAAAAACGCGACATTTCTCGAGAAATTCGGCAGCCATTTTGAATCCGCCATTTTTTAAATTTCAAAATTTGATCAAATATATTTTGCAGTATTGTTTCGATTAGAAAAATGACTGAGGACCAACAGGAACTCACAATAACCCGATTTGCTCATTATGATTGTAGAAAAACTCATATTTTATGAGATTTTATACAATGTCCTCTAGTTTGAAGAGGTTAGAGTGAAATCAGGTCGTTGAAAAAAATTTGATCGTTAACTACAACTATCGCCTCCACCTTTCTCCACAATCTGGAGTGGGTTAGAGCACTTTTTGATCTAATAATAAAAATATTAAAAAATAACATTTCGAAATTCACTACTTTTCACTATAAAGTCGGCCATTTTTTTTCTCGAGCACTTAATCACAATTCTGACACAGAAAATCGAAAGACCACGAAAAAGTACACAAGGATATTTTTAAAAGGATAAAATATTATAAACTCTAAAACTTATCTGCTAGTTGGTAAACTCGCCATTCGACATCTCTTTATTTGTGTTCTAGGCTTCGTACTGGATCGATGGACACCTGTGAGGACCATTGCATCAAACTCCGACCACATAATTATTTGTTATTCATTTACAGAACTCCAACACAATATCAAACGCCTTCCTTTTCGCCACTCAACTACTCAAGCCGCCGCCATTAAAACTTGTCCAAACCCGCCATATCCTTCCTGTCACTTTCTTTATGCTTGCCAACATAAAATATATTTATTGTAAAGTATACGTTAATTGTTAATGGTGTTCACATTAATATTTAGCATTTAATAACTATTATTTATATTTATTTTTTATATATTATTTATATTTATTATATTTTATTTTTGCTGGATATAAATCCAGCCTAGCTTATCAGTGACATTTGCCGTTGTGCTCCTCTATTATTGTAACAATATGTAATTGGAATCAAATGATTGAATCGATGCCCTTTTGAGAATGATGCTTGAAAATGGAAAAAATATCGTGTCCTCTTGGGCGTTAATGGGTTAAGCGACATTTTTTGGTGATAAAGTAATATATATATTAGGTCCTTACATATGAAATTGGCGTTTTGTATGGGAGGAACAAAAAGTCGAATATTTTTTAATATAATATATTTAATTAATCAAAGTATGAACCATTATTTTCTATGCATTTTTGCCATCTCATAGGTAGTTCATTGATCCCTTTACTAAAAAAACCAGTCGGACGGGAATCAATAAAATCTTTGAAGGCGATTTGGACTGCCCCATCGGAGTTGAATTTTTTCCCTTGCAAGAAGTTATCCAAATTTCGAAAAAAATGGTAATCTATTGGAGCAAGGTCCGGGGAGTACGGAGGATGTCTTAGACTTTCCAATTGAAGCTCTTCTAATTTAGTAGCCGTCTGTTGCGCAGTGTGTGGTCTAGCATTGTCATGAAGCAGCAGTGGCGTGGAGCGATTGACCAGCCTAGGTTGTTTAGCCGCTAGCTTTTCCATCATGGTTTGCAATTGCTGACAATAGACATCAGCCGTAATAGTCTGGCCAGATTTGAGAAAACTGTAATGAACAATACCGGCACTAGTCCACCAAACGCTTACAAGTAACTTTTTTGGGGTTAATTTTCGCTTGGGGCAGGATCTGGCTGGCTGGCCAGGATCCAACCATTGCGCTGAGCGCTTCCGATTATCGTAAAGAACCCATTTTTCATCACAGGTAATGATTAGGTTTAAAATACCTTCATTATTGTGCCGGTTTAGTAATGTAACGCAGCAGTCGACGCGCGTTTGCCGGTTTGCTTCAGTCAATTCGTGAGGTACCCACCTTTCAAGCTTTTTAATCTTCCCAATTTGCTTCAAGTGAATTAAAACAGTTTTATCACTAACATCGCAGCCTGCAGCTAACTCGGACGTGGTTTGCGATGGATCCGCTTCCACAATAGCCTTCAACTCTTCATTATCAACTTGAGTCTCAGGCCGTCCACGGGGCTTGTTCTGCAGGTCGAAATTTCCAGAACGAAAACGTTGGAACCAAAAACGAACTGTGTTTTCTTTTGCAACACGACCGCCATATACATCATTCACCCTTCGAGTTGTTTCCGCAGCACTAGTGCCACGGCGGAACTCGTACTCGTAAATAATGCGATATTTTAAGTTTTCCATTTTGTAAAATGAGTGACGTAAACAGAAAAAAACAGAAGAAAAAACAAATGAATGACGATCATCGAAGCACAAATACATGAATCTATAGCTGTACAAATTTGAATTTGGAATTCCTTACCAAAGAGGAGAAATTTGTGATTAAAGTGGCCAGTACGAAAAACGCCAATTTCATATGTAAGGACCTAATATATATTCGTAATCGGTAAAAACCGCTGATTTCGAATATATATATATATATTACTTTATCACCAAAAAATGTCGCTTATACCAAATAGCCTTTCATACCTCGATATAGTCAACGTACAAGTTAGCGTATTGCATATGTTGGTACTTTTCATAATTTACATATATTTTTACACTGTTACTGAAAAATATATTCGCCTTTGACGATTCATATGAAAACCGTATCATTTAATTGTAGACATTAAAATTGTGAAATAGTTATTAATTATCGCTTCGAGTTTTGAGCCACTCGCAATTAAGCACTGATGAGAATTTTTTTGTAAACGCTTGCACTATTTAAGTACGCTTAAATATGCTGTACCAAGGAATCTCGAAAATGGTTACTTGAATTGATCGGAAATGATTTTTTTTTTTACACTGGCTCGACATAGTGACAACAGAGTACCTGATGGTAAGTACAGTGTAGTCCAAAAACGAAAGCGACTATCAAAGGATGGAAATCCAATGATAGTCAACATCCTCATGTCGGCCCACATATACCACGACTGAAGGTCTCTAGGTATATGAGCTACTGGATATACACAAGCTGATCCCGAAACGCGACAAGCGGAAACTGGTCACTATGAAGGGCTTTACACCCGTGCGCTGTGGTCGCGATCCACCGACACCGACGCCCTACCACCTCGCTGCTGCTCGTTTAGCACCACCCAGGAGTCACGTGTAGGGAAACTAGGGTAAAGCCTACGGACGCGAGCAGCTTCGACTCCCAAAACAGATACAGACAATAGATTAAGGAAATAAATACTTCCAAAGATTCAAAATTTTTGTTTATTTTCTTTTTTTTAACATCATCTTGTTACACGCGTTGGATAATAACTGTACAATTTCAGGCATTCGTAGAGGTAGTGGTTATCTATTTACGGACGTAGGTGTTTCATCGCGTCTTCAAAAAGAATTATAAATGGTATATATATATATATATATACCATCAATCATTTAAGATCACTCATCAAAATATCATTTCTCATTGAAAGATTCGACACACCTTCATCCAGTACAACATTACATTACCACATATCGCAACTTCGAAACTAATTATTAACTACTAATCGTAACTGTACGCTCACAATTCATGCTCTCTAAAAATATTATGATTACAATGCAATTTGAAGTTCCACTCAGTCCCCAATAAAACTCTAGACACATCTCCATTTTAATAGACTTTCACAAGCTGTATTTTTTTATCAAACAAAACCATTTTTTCGATCTACGCTCATTAAATTGTCAAGTAAAATATTTTTTTAACGATTCTAGTTCAAACAAATATCGAAGTAACATTAATATTTATTGTCGGTAAGTAAATGGAATTATTTTGTTTATCAAGACTGCAAGTAAAATTCATTCAAAAAATGTTCTTTTTGCGTAAAACATCTTTGTTTAACTATAATAATTACATCACTTTCATTATTTCATAAAGACATGTTTTCCAGCCTTTGAATATAAATAATATTACCTTCACTAGATTTTTGAACCACAAATATTATTTATAAAAAAATCACGCCAATGTTTATTAAACAACAGTATTTAGTTCGGTCAAATTCCACATACGTTCTATTTCTTTTTTGACGTGTTTTTTTTATTTATTAACGAAATTCGACAAAATGATAAAAGCATTAAATAACCGTCCATCGGAATTTATACTAAATGCTCTTCTTCAAGTGGAATTGCAAACACTTAGCCAAACTAACAAAAAATTACACTTAGTCTGTTAACTTTTTTTTTTAAATGTATTCCAAAAATTTTTTAAGATCGTAAATATAAAACATACCTGATAGTGATAGGTTTAATTAATTTCATTCAAATACAAAATATCTATAATAAAATTAAACCTATTAAAAAAAAATGAAAGCCGGATAAATCACAGTAGACTGAAAAGGGACATTGGTGGAATATAATAAAAATTATGTATAATATACCAATAATTAATTTTTGGTAATAATCGAGTCTAATTAACCGATAACACCTAGATATTCTTCAAAAAATGCATCCTTAACAATTTGGCTACGCAAACGCGACATCGAACTTTCTATCACGTACACATTTTCTATCAGGCTTTATAACTCTTAAATAAAGCCGTTTTTTCATTTCCCGATAACGGTATAAATTTACTGTCACCGATTATAGTTCACCGTTTAGATTTTTTTTCGGACTGTCGATGCTTTTCCGACCGGGAAGGCCGTCACAACAAAACCGGGCGGGAGGGCGAATACTTAAGGTGCTCAGCCGGCAAATTATGGGTTGGCTGGCAACACAGGGGCAACCCTGTGGGTATGAACCTCGACTTGAACGGCCAGCCAGGGAAAGAACCTACGGGTGATCTACTAGCGTTTCGGAAGCGACTACCTTGAGAAGAAACACCGAAAGAAACTCAAGGCTGCGTCGGAGTGAAACCGCTTAGATTATTGGTTCACTAGATACAGCCTACATAGAGGTATCTGTTTCTGGTATATCCGTGAAAAGGACGGCAGATTTCAAGTTGGTCTCTGTATGAAAAAATGGGAATCAGTTTCGCGCACGTCAAAACCTACGTAAACAGAGCCCAACTCAATTGAAAATCGCTATACTGTTTGCAATAGTAACAATCGCCATGTAAATGCGGCCGTTGGATTCTCGCAATCACGTTGTAAGGGATAGATTAATTATTAATTTCCCCGATGATCACTGGAGAAGGCAGGTTCTTCAATGGCAAAAACGTAGAATGGGACGCCTTCCGCAATAATAGAACGACAATTTGCAAAAGGTGGCTGACAATAACTTTTTTAAAATTATTATTATTTATAGGCAGACGCTTGACCTCAATCTCACCTGGTGGAACGTGAAGATGAACCGCGTCCGCCTAGCAAATGCCTATTCACTTCTTTTAAAGACTTCCAGGTCATAAAATCGCCGAAATAGGGTCGCTGGAGGATTGATTATTCCACTCCTACTAGTTGAGAAGAGCTGAAGGCAAGCCTTGACCACCGGATTAATAGCAGTTAATACGAGGTCCTATCTCCAGCAATGAACTCAAATGATTGACGAAGAAGCTATTAACATCGGTCAATGAAAAAACGACCCAAGAGTGATCAATGAATAACAGACGATGTAATAACTTATTTAAACGATACTACTGAAGTACCTACTTAGATTATCACATGGTTGGCGATATATCTCTAAACGCGTATTTAATTCGCTACATACCACAGACGTGAAGCGTGCGATGACAATTAAAAAGAGAAGCCAATTTGGTTGAACCTCTAGTTTATATTCATAAAGCTGATATTATGAGTTACATATTAAAGGTAGATAGTAAATAAGTGAACAACTGTAAATAGTTTTTTGAAAAATTCTAATCGGCCTGCAAATTTTTTATTTCATACTAAAGTTCTATCAGCGAATTTTCTCACGATAGTGAGTCTTGCCTTTGCCAGCGGCGCCGCTTTCGTGAAATTTTCGTTTCGCGTGATAATATATTTAATATATAGTCTAAGTCTGTCCTGAACGTACCCATTGTATATATTGTAATTTTTTTAATCGGTTGGATAGTTTTGACGATTACCACCTACACACAAACAAACATTACGTCTTTATAGTAATTCGCTTTTAACTTCAAAAGAGATATCAGTAGGAGAATATATCTGGGCTAGACAGTTTTCAGAAAGCTGAGCCACATAATGCAGTCGGCAATTCCGCAATATTTGAAGACTAAAGTCATTAATCAGTGCGTCCCACCTATTGGGATATATGGTGCCGAGACGTGGTCAATGACAGTAAGGTTAATCCGTAAACTGAAGGTCACTCGTCGAGCTATGGAGCGGACTATGCCCGGAATGTCTTTGCGTGATAGAATTCGTAATGAGACCATCAGGGAGAGAACGAAAGTAACCGACACAGCAAACCGTGTAATCTGAAATTGCCATGGGCCGGTCTTATTCATCAAAGAAGGCTGAGTTTTATAGACGCTATTTCGACTTCGATTAGCAAAGTTAACAAAAAATAAATTCGTTTCGACCAAAAATAATGCTATAATAGGAACTTGAGTATAACCATAATATTCGCAGAGCAAAGTCCATGTTGACAAAATCGGTGACTTACCAAATCCTTTGACATTCATTGAGTATGTTAATATAAATTGTAATGTTTTAGTAAATCTAAGATAACTTAAAGTGGCACTTATAAATCTCAATCTTAGAATTGTTGAAGTATACGAGTGCTGGAGTAGAGACAGCGTATCAGCAAGCCGTAGTATGGACACTCCGAAGCTAGATAGACCCATGAGTTGTGAAAGGCAACTGGATTTTTTGTGGATACGAACAGCTCAGAATAGAGACAAGTGGCGAGCTTTGGGAGAGGCCTCTGTTTTGCAGAGGGCAGATGCGGGTAGGACGATAATGAAGTAGTATTCAAGTAGCGACCACGCGCTCGCGTTAGTATTGATAATACTTAACACCCCCCTTTAAGTCAAATGCGATGTATAAACTTGGCAAATTTACTAATGTTACGTACATTTATAACCATTTCACTTTAACTTGCTAATATTTAAAAGCATATAGTATGGTGCGTTACAGCTGTATTTGTTTCTACCTAAGTGATTTAATAACACATTTTTAATAATATAAAAGCTATAAATACGACCATATTTTTATCTACATTAGTCAAGCCACATTTCTGGTTCTCCCAATCAGCCATGACTAACCACAGGCTATATTTTAAATTGTAAAACATATTTTAAAACTATAAATATCTCGCCAATATTGAATCAGCCGTCAATACGCAATAGTGACAATGCCTTGAAAAATACACGAAAATTCTACAAAATAAAGATTCTTGTTTAGAATTGTGCAAACAGTCGATGCGATTCAATCTTTAATATCTTTAAATTATAAAATTTGACTAATACAAATTCCTAACACTAGTCATATCTGACCGTACCGAGTTCCCTTTTTAACGTTCACCGCACGCTCCTATCGCTGACGCATGTATCTACCATATCTACATTACACGTGTAAACCTTAGACTAAAAGTGCAAAATTACTTACATTTACGTTAATCTCCCTAAGAGCAGTCAATTCGAATTGATCTACGAAATGTAAAAACAATAAGTTACACTATAGTAAAATACATACATTTATTACAAGTTCTTAATTCTATTGTAATTTGTATAAATTGTTATAAAATGTAATTGCAGGTACTGCATAAAGGAGAATTAAGCGTATCCGATGTTTATATACTATGTGGAGTAATGGAGATGTATGCCATGCTATATCGTTATTGTCTATAATTTTAACATAAAAAAGAAATTATTTTTTTACAAGCGTGGGAGCCGTGTGTCTTAATCATTAAGGCCTTAGTGCTAATACAACTGTAAAAATATAATCGCTTTCGTATATTTATAATAAAACTTTAATAAATACAATTTAGGGCGGCTTGCATTAACAAATTAAATCTAGTTTACAGTTATATAAAATCCTATTTAACGCTGATCTGTACTTATTGTTTTGCACTAAATCAAAATCTAGTTGTAACAACTCTTAAACTAAAATCGTCATTATGATGGAATCAAACCAATTCAATTAATTAGCGTTTTATACAAGCTTAAACTAGATTAATTCGTTAGTGCAAGCCGCCCTTAAAGTAATACTGCATTACATTTTCTCTTTGCACGACAATCTTTGGACGACAAAATTTCATTTATGATGGTTCCCGCATCTGTTGTAATTATATTCTCCACTCGCCGTTATTCCGTTTGAGACCTAAAATAAAAATACCGCTATCGTTTTGACATATATAAAAAGTTTCTATTAATATATGAGGGCACAAACTAGGCAATTAATAGTACGCAACCTGCCTGTTGAGAGACGAGTCCCTTCTTACATATTGCTTACAGACTTCCACACCTAAGGCTGAGATATATAGACGGTACTTTGAAATCGGTTAGCGAAGTGCTCAGAAAATAAATTGGTCTTTGACAGAAAACTAAATATATAATAGAAACTTGAGTATAGCGTAAGTATTCGCAGAGTCAACGCCAATTTTACAAAATCTGTGACTTATCATATCCTTCGATATTCAATGAGTCATGTACATTGTAAAGTTTGAGTGAATTCTACGCAAAGTCAAAGAAGCGTTTATAAATCTCAGCTTAAGTGTTGGGGCACAAGGTGCGGTCCGCCACTGCGCCGCACGTGCACCGGACCTGCGCTTTGCTAGACAAGCTGACTATGCCAAATCGGTAACGCTTTGTTGGTAACAACGTTGCGAAGTCTCAACGCATCGTATGCCCCCACATACGGTAAATCTTTGCGTTACGGCATAGCATTGCCACCGTAACGCACTGTGTGAACGGGTACTTACTAAAAATGTATATTGTAAGATTCAAAGACTTTTTGGTCGTAGGGCTATTGCCCGTACTGGGTATTGACCACAGTACATAAGTGAAAAGACCGTCATAGTGACTCGCTTTGGCCTATCACGTTTCGGGATCAGCTTGTGCATATCCAGTAACTCATATACCTAGAGACCTTCGGTCGTGGTATATGTGGGCCGACATGACGACGGAGACTATCAACGGATTTTCATTCTTTAATGTTCGCTTTCGTTTTTGGCCTACATTGGACTTACCATCAGGTGCACGCAACACGCAAGTCGCTTTATCTGCCTACAGCAGGAAACTGTACACGTTTTATTCAGTATACCACATCTTCTAGTCCGGGTTTTGACGTTGCTCAAATGCTTATAAATTCTGCTTTGATTAAGGCCATATTACATCCGTCTATAGGTCGGGATAGTGAGTGGAGACATTTACAATGACTGTTAAAAAATCATATCATTTCATTTATACAAAATATTTAATGAAATGCGTGAACCGATCTTCAATCATTCGCTTACCGCTTCAAAATTATTCCGTCCACTGAAATACAACGTCCTTTTTATAAAACGTAGTGAAAAAAACTGATTTTTATACTACGCGGTATATATGAGACTGAGTTCTAAGAAAGTGTACTATAGCTTGAATAAAGCTAAAAATTAAAAAAAATCTCCATTTTAATGTAACGAAAAATGTATTCGTAACTGACAGCGCGTTCCGATGCAGACTCCTCCGCAGTGGCGTGCATCCCACATAAAGCATAAAAAGCATGATTTTATTATACTTGGACATTAAATAAATATATTGACTTAAAATCTGGTGTTTACCAAAATAACAGTCTGAGAGTCCAAATTGGACCAAATTTAAAGTATGTACTTTATATGTGTTTTAAATGTCCAAGTATAACGAGATAATGCTTATGCTTTATATGGGATGTACGCCACTGCTCCTCAGCTACAAACAGATTTATATTATATTCCTAATTTCATTGTCCAAAGATCATTAATTTTTTCTAAGTATTTATCATGAATTTCATAAAAATATATTATATAATAAAAATATAATTATAGTTGATACTTGAATGCATCAATATGTTACAGCAATCAACCCTCAAATATCGATACGAAAAAAGGGAAGTAATGTAAGAGAAAATTGTTTATATTTATTACTATCTTAAAAAGCTTGTGTAAAGAGATTAAATTAAAAATAACTCATTGTCTAAATTTTAAATACTAGATTCTAGATCAAGATCCATTTTTCTCGATGTAGGTATAGTAGAAACAGCCCTAATCCATTCCAAATTTACTAAAGCATATCGAGAATCGATAATAGTATCGATATCGGACAATTAGTAAGATATATAAGCATTCATAAAACTTCATGAAATGTATAAAAGCAAATCGTAACATAACTCAGTGACAAAGTCTTATTTAATTTTGTTTTAACAATGTTCTATATAAATTCACTGTAAGTTTCATTCAAATGTATAACAGCATGGCTTACAAACTCAAATATGATTTTCCTACACTAGCGAATGGTCGACTACACTTAACATATAGTACCTACAATCTAAAGAACACGTGTCTATTTTTATTGTATGGAATAAGTTTGTTTTTCGAATACAAAAATACTGCTACATATATTATATGCTTGATATTCATTAGAAAAGTTATAATATGTACTAACAGGGCAATGTCACTTAACATATCAATAATACAAAATAAAATAAACTCAATACAATTCAGACGTAAAAAATCACATAAGATTTTTTTAGGAACATACAGAAATATTTATTTTCTATTTGGTGTTTTTTTTTCTAATATTTATATTTTTCAGATATGAAAAAGAAGATCTTTCAACGTCAATAATTATTTATGCATGCTCTGATATTTATTGATGAATATTGCAGTACAAACCATCATGATTTTATTGTTTTTAATATAGTATTTGAATGTCCATATAAAAATACGTATTGCAACTGGTTTATTACATTATTATTATTTATTTGACGATAATGCTGTTTTTAGTGGAATTATGTTGTAGTTTCCTTATTTTTCTTTTTTTGGTTTCGATAACAATTATAATTAACAAGGAAAGACAATTTATCGATAACTTCGTTGACATGTTACAGTCACTAATAAATCGGTATATACAACGTTACTTGTAACTAACGCCAAACCTCTTAAAGGTAACTTAGGTACATCAAGACTAACAACTTTTGTTCTATGACTTTTGCCAAAAAATAACACATCCTAAGATATATATATTTTTAGTATTGGGAAATTCTATTAATCGTTAGCTCTATATTTAAAGTTCAGTCAGCAAATGCTACGAAATCGTCTGCCCCAGTTGCATCGCGCCGCCTTTCATAGTGTTAAGAAGATCAGAACTGCAATTTGATTTAATTACTTTTTGTATGGGGAAAAAAAGATTAAATTAGAAAAAGTCGTAAAACAAAAGTTGTCAGTTTTGATATACCAAAGTCACCCTTAAGAGGTTTTGCGTTAGTTACCTGTATCCGTGTATAATCACGTTTGTTGGTATTTGTGATGACTTTATGCATACAGAACTAGGATCCAACCGTATTCGCTTCCATTATTAATAATCACCACACTTCTTTGAAAGCGTGTGCGACAATTATCTTCTTTTAGTTTTAAAAATACCTTAAATAATACTTGATTAATATTTTGGCTATCGCTTATAAAACATGAGCCAAACTGAGAGCGAATTAGACAAAACATTTTGTACTAATACTATATTTATTAAAGTGTAGTTTTATCATAAAAACTTTTTATTTTCTGTTTCAAATTATCAACTAATTCTATGTTGTGTACTAATTGAATTGGAAGCTCTCTAGATAAGGCTAAAATAGCACACTTTTAAGTCGATGGAAGGTATCATTTAGATATAGACAGTGTGATTACCATTTAGCAATTATTGATACTTATAATATCTAGGTCGTGTAAATATTATTTTTAGTGCTTAGTACTTTTTTATTCTTATTGCTTTTTAATATTTTTAGACATTTATATAGTTACTTTAATGCCATATCCACAGTATAACAATCTATAAATATTGCCAATAAAAATGTCATGAAGTTTTTAACCCTTTCGACTCTCCTGGTATACTATACGTACCAGTACATGTTTACCAAACTATAAGCTTAAATTTCATTTTAATCAGTTTCAATTTGGTTCATAATGTTAGCACGTAGTCTTGTAGTGTCCTAGGGAACCGTAACCGTTTTATAAATTTACTAATATAAAAGATACCTTTGACCTATTATATCAGAAAATAGTCCAGAAAAAATGTTTTATTTTTCCAAATAGAAATCGTCTTGGAGGTATTAAAAAACTATCAATTTAATCGACAACATTTTTGTAGAGCGACTTTATGAAATTTACTTTTTTTTAAAAGCTTATCATAGCTATACTTATACAAAATGTATGTTTCAGACAGGGTGTTTAAAATTATTCTAATCAAGATATAATTATAGTAGGAACTTTTGTTATATACAATAAATCATACTTTTGTATATAGTATAGTTCAGACTATAATAGATTAGTTAACCGCATAAAATAAAGATCTAAATGTATACCAGACATAACTAGGTACATAAATCCTAAAGAATTCGAATAAGATAAATAATATAATCAAGAAAACTAACAATTAAATAATGACGTACATCATATTTTAGGAGTAACTGAGTAATGAACGCAATATAATTACAAAGTTCCCATGAACTAAGAGCGAAATTGCGACAGTTAATATAAAATATTACATAAAGACATTCAAAATTGTCCCTGGAAATAAATGATTTATAAATCCAGAGAAAAGAGACATCTGAAAATTTGAAAATGGATTTTTATGGATTCATCGAGTTTATAAGGGTATGCGTTTAAGAAACTCAGCTACTTATGTTACAATTATGGATTATTATGAGAGGAAAAGCCTTGCTATGGTTGGAAAAATTAATTTGTGCGGCCATCAGTCTAAGTCACGGTTAAAAAATTGGTTAAAAACTGGTTAATGACCACAGTACACGAGTGTAAAGACCATCAGAGTGACTCGCTTTGATCTATCGCGTTTTGGGATCAGCTTGTGTATATCCAGTAATTAATATACCTAGAGATCTCCCGTCGCGGTATATGTGGGCTGACATGACGACGGAGGCTATAAATTTTCAGCCTTTGATGGTCGCTTTCGTTTTTGGACTACACTGTACTTACAATCAGGTGCACATTAGTCACTTTTAAACCAATGTAAAAAAAAATAATGATAAAGTATACTAGATAGAGACAAAATCTAATTAAGCAGTACTAGGTTGGTAACTGAAATAGTTGTAAGTTTCCTAAAATAAATGCTTTATTATTATTAATTATGTATTTATTATAGAATATAGGATATATCCACCAGGCAAGTCAGCAAAGTAGTCGAAATTCTTCAAGTACTATTGTAACTGTAAAAATGGTTTTTGTGAAAATTATTAGCTAGCATATACACAGTTGCAATACGTTTTTTAATATATGTAATACAGACAAACGTT
The DNA here is from genome assembly GCA_036320925.1 of Automeris io. Classification (NCBI taxonomy): domain Eukaryota; kingdom Metazoa; phylum Arthropoda; class Insecta; order Lepidoptera; family Saturniidae; genus Automeris; species Automeris io. The sequence goes on from JAUDJH010000018.1 coordinate 6,547,573, forward strand.
TTATTATCATTAGACGAAAACAAAGTCGGAATAAAATTACGCCTACTAAACACGGGTGTAGCCAGGACTAGCTTAACGGTAGGAGGTAAACAAAACTTAATAACAGTTTTATTAAGTTTTTTCAAGCTCATTCGGATAACTATCTATACTCTATTTAAAGTACAGTAGAGATCAAAAACTGACTGCAATTATCGAGAATCTGTATTGAAAGTTTCACGTTACAGCACAAATACAGGTAGAATTTTTTATTGTGTACCGATACGGGAGTTATGTGTTTATTTTTGGTAGATTAGAGTCAATTGGCACTTTTACCTTTTTCTAACCTATGACTACACCCATGCTCCATACATCCAATGTTGTGCCTTCTCATTTGTATGTAAAATAAAATGAATACATCTGATTGGTTTAGAGTTTGGCAGACGAAACAACATATGAAGATGTTAAGGAGTAAAAGAGAGGCGCGTACAATTATCTAAGTAAACAGAATATTTGTTCTCGTCATATTTCTCAACACACTTATTCTTAAGCCATGCGCCGGACTTTGGTAGTCGCGACTCGGCAGAATCCGACGCGTGCCTTTAGTAGTTACTTTGTTACATTCTAAACACTGAAAAATCGATTTCTCTACGTACAACTTCATTCGACCGTCTTGAATTCACACTCACGCGACATTTGCACTATACCACAATCAACAATATACAAAAATTAAAGCAAGAAGAAAAATATTTTCAACTTTGAGACTATGAATATTGAATTTGTTCCTAAAAATTTTTAGTACATGTTTTAGCTTAGAGTAATATATAAAAGTAATGTGTTATGACGTTGCGCTCGATGGCATTTCCATGGAGATCGAAGCGGCGACATGCATCTGGTTTTGGAAAAAAATAGTTACAATAAAAGTACCAGCTAAGGTGACAAATTGTGGAAATATTACATAAATAATACATGTTAAAAATAAGAATGACGCGCGTTAATTCGCCGGGAAAGATCTTCACAACTAAACCGGGCGGGACCAAGCTTCCCTTTTATATAACACAATTGTCGCCGAAATTTAACAAAAAATGTAAACAATGACCAAAAAAATTATATTTATTGTTATGAGTTGTGTATACGCATATACAGAGGGTGAATTTATAGACGAGAGAAATATTAAGAGAGGATATTCAACATTCAGTAATATCTTTATATTTCCATTAAAACAATGTAAATTTTAGCCAATATATTTAGGAACAATTACATACAGTAATAAATGAATAACAGTGAATTATTTAATAGGTATTTTGCCCATCCTAAGCAAGGATAAAGTACGAAGCGAAAACTAGTAAATACCTGTATACTATGACCGGTGGTCGTGGGTGTGGTTTTAGGAAGACACGAATTTGGCGGTTTACAGTTTATTTGCACTTTAAGGCACACCGAACTGCGACGTACACGCACGTACTCCCGCCTTGAGTCTCGGTAGTCGACTAACTTCCAAGCGTCCCGTGCGCGCGCGCATCCTCTTACCCCGCACGTCTCGTAGCACCCTAACGACCCTTAGGGCGACAACTGCGTATCGGGTTACGTCTACATGCTATAATACCTAAAATTAGGTAAACAAAACTATCTATTTGCCAATCAATTGTACACCACACGCTACGATGTCCAAACTTTTTATGGATCATTTCCCATTTATTCATAAATTTTTCTTTATGATTTGTTATGGAAAATGATTATTAATATTTTTATTAGTATTGCGAAGGTACAAATTACTGTAGACTCCAATATCTCTGTCCTCTATAAAATCACCCTATATAGTGAAAGTTATTAGTAGTGACCTGACTATCAAGAGAAGAAATATATTCGATTTGAATTAAAAATAAACAAAAATTAACTAGATGACTGATTTTGAAAACGTATTTTGCGATGATTTATCCCACCCATTTTATACAAAATAAATCTTATTTTTGCAAAATATAAAATCCATCTTCGAATTTTATCTGATGTGATTATCCCCTTGACATACCTTTATACGCAAAAGTAATGTCACAAATGACGTCTCCCAGACATCATAGTATGTCAATGAGTTAAGGACAAGCGTTTGCCTGTAAGTTATAAAAATACGGACCTTATTTCTGATGAGGTGAGCGTGATGGTCACTGTCGTGGTGAGCATGGACGAAAACGTCGCCAATGTCGAGCCCGCGCTCATCCAACACTCTCTCTTCTAACACGGCCTCAAGCGCTGCCGCGAGTTCCGAGCTCTCCGCAAACGATGTCCCGCTTTCCGCTATTCACAATGTACTGTTTAAAACTGCGCTAACACATTCTCTACTTTCGCGTTTTGTACTCATTATAAATAATCCAGTTGCGCAGTGATATTGCCTCACTGAGCGTTTTCTACCGTCTGTATCACAGCGAGTGTTTTAAAGAGTTACATAACATTGTTCCACCCCTCTTCTTTCTTTAATAGAAACACGCACACGGGTTTACGGAGTCACGTCTATACAGTATCTTACATCCCGACTGTAAGGCTGAGATTTATACTCTGTTTCGACTTTGCTCAGCAAAGTAAATTCGTTTTGATAAAAAAAACTGTATATATAATAGTAACTTGAGTATAGCAATAGTATTCGCAGAGCAAAGTCAATGTTGACAAAATCGGTGACTTACCAAATCCTTTGACATTCATTGAGTAATATAAATCGTAATGTTTATTAAAGTCTAAATAAACTATAAGTGGTAAGTCTATAAATCTCAGCCTTAGAAGTTCTCTAATTCTCACTTTTGTCGTGTCGTTGGGCAGTGGAATGATCTTCCGGCGAGCGTGTTACCACCGTCAATGGGGTCCTTTACATTTAGTCTTTAAATTGCATTTGGCGAATGGAGTTTATTTTCAACAATAACGCACGTGTTTAAGAACAGCTGATAACATTTACTGAACGTACCTTGGTTAAAAAACTCCGTGAACGCCTCGTCTGGAATCTGACTGAGGACAGCGGGATCTAAAATGTCATCGGGTGGGACATGACCGACTTCAACTGCTGGAAACATTCAAGTATCCTATATTTTTACATAGTATAATTACACGAACAATTAAAAAATATTATCTGTTATGTCATTACACATATAATGATATTCTATTTAAAATATATTAATCTATTAGTGACAGTTAACTGATAAAATGCGTGGTTATAATAATGATATACTTTTCTTAAAGAATATGAGCTTTGTAAAGTAATATGTTGTAAAGAGCGAATACCATCGTTTCATGTGCGCTTTTCTCGTTATAAACTGCATTTGATAGCGGATTACTCATTTGAGAATTATCTTGTGAACAAAGACAAATTTTATTAATTTATTTACTGTAATCTAGTGTGTACAGTTGAAGTAATATTTGTTTATTATATGGCTTGAGTGTATTGTAAGTGTTTCGCCTGTACGGGGGTGACATGGTCACTCTGTGACAAAACCTCTCTAATAAAGAGAGAAAAAAATTAGTTAAATATAATTGTTAAATACTTAATCACCACTGCAATTTGTTACGGTTATACACAATTATAACAGGTATGTAAAATAGATTTGCAGGATTGTTTAATAAACGTTAAATATTTTGTGAATAATAAAATTATGATTGCTATTGTAGTAATAAATAAATGAATAACCCTAATAACGCATTCAGGTTATGAAACTCATGTACTAGTTTGTAAAATACAACCAGTAAAAAAAGGAGCAAAAGATATATCTATTTTTTAAAGCAATATTATCAAACATCAGACATATTTTACAACATTCATTTTATTATTTAACACTTGCATTTCATGCATGGCACATTTTTAAGTATTTTCGAAAGTCAATATATCAGAATCGGGGTAAAAACTTCGTCAAAAGGTTTAAAAAAAATAAACAAGACATAAACATAAAATAGGTTTAATTTTATTTCAATTCTTATCTTATAATAGCATTGTAACCCCAATAAAATACAGAACTAATTTCTAATTCCGTATAACGATTGATAACCGGAATAAATAACTTTATTCGTACTTTTGAATAATCTACATACCCAATTCATTCGAATTTGCTGCGCTAGTAACATATTCATTTTCACTTAGGGCTCCTAGCGCCGTATCTTCTGAACTATCGTAGTTTGACGAGTTTGAACACACGTTTATCTCTGGGAAAAATATTTTATCTTAGTCAAATTATCGAATCTAGTTCTCTATCAAAATGTAACGAGGATTATTGTACTAGGATTATTTTTGTATTAACCGTGAAGAGAAATTAAATATAGATTATACGAAAGATACTAAGCTAATACTCTTAGGCTGAGATTTATAGGCACTACTTCGACTTTGTTTTGTAAAGTTCTCAAAAAATAAAATCGGTCACCTATCATATCCTTTGACATTCATTGAGTAATATAAATTACAATGTTTTAGCAAACTTAAAGTTGCGTTTATAAATCTCAGCCTTGGAATTGTTAGCTGTCATTTACTATCTTTTGTATATCTATTTAAAAAAAAAAACAATAAATGCAGTTGAAGTTTTTACAATCTCAACTACATGCCTCCTGATGATCTCTGTTAGTGCTCGATTATTTACGAGATTTTTTATAATTAGTTTGCGCTTTTAAATGCTAAATTCACGTCAATTATCAAGGGATATTATCCCTTACATTTTCTCGGTAAATAGGATTAATTTTTCAACTGCGTCATGGCAACATCGGACTCATTACAGTTGAAGCGACTTCACGAATCCAGAAACGCGCGCGGGGTTGCGACGAGCGGGGTGTGCGGCAAGCATCCACGCAGCCGCCTTCATTTCACCGCCCGCGCAACCAGTGTCATCTATCGCAATCGTAATCAATAGAATTAGGGTTAGTGCAGCAACCCAAACAGTCAATGTGCCGAGCTAGTATGATCAAGATACTTAAAGTCCACTGCTGTACATGGGCCTTCCAAAAAGAGTTGCAGAACCATGTCTTAGGCTCATCTCAAACAGTTTTTACCGACCACTTTCCGTACAAATCGCCACTCCCACAGACGCACTTTGTCAGACGCATCTCACACTTTGTTACTGGCTTTTTAATCTCCACTTATGAATGAAGGTTCTAGAAAGTGTTTGCTCCAGCGGTTATCGCTTCGTTTGTATATGTATTCACTCCACTACCACATCGCCTTACTTAGAGCTTATTAAAAAGCCGCAAGCAGCACACGTTATAGAAGAGAAACTTAAAAGATAAAATAACGAATGCATCGTGCCTCAGCTGTTCGTTTTTTTTTTTTGGTAACCTGTGGGATATCCCTGACGGACCTCAGGGTGCGATGGGGTATGCCCCCCGGTGTGTCGGACTTGCACCGGTTAAAACCCGCGGGGTGTTCCTTCTCCCGCCTGCCGAGTGCCAAGGGCAAGGCCGGGCAAGCTTCCTCGGCACTCGACGACTGATGTGTCGATCTACAAAACGCGCATCCGTGGTACTATACTGTTCTATCGCTTTGCATCCTTGTATTCACATCGCTGTCTTTTCATCACATTCTTCTGTCCTCTGATGTAACATAATGTGCCTAAACGTTTCGTGTCTTTAAAACTTTACTTTCAATTCTAGTCCATTTATCTATGATTATCGAATCGCTGCCTAATATGTTTCAATTCAAAAAGTTAAAATAGTATACCGGAGAGCGAATGTTCTGCCGAAGGAGGCGGGGCTGGTGGGCGTGGCCTGGCGGGCGCTCGCCGCCGTCGTCGCGGACGCCACGCGCCGCTCGGTGACACGCGCACGCGCACCGCTTTCCGCGGACGAGTGTCGCGGACCAGCTTGTCATAGTTATCCTGTCGACCACATCATGTATTCAGGTTTTAAATACATGCTTTTTACTGGCTTGATTACGTGATTAACATTTCATATGGAAAGAAACACGGAGTGCAAAAGCGGTAGTGCGACAAAATGCCTTTAAATATTTAGATAAATGGACGTATACAAGCTGATTCTAAAATGTGACAGGCTGAAGCAAGACTTGGGTAATCATCTTATAACTTCACTAGCTGATCCGGCAAACGTTGTTCTGCCATATAAATTATTTATAGTGAATATCTTCTGTATTATAATATACAATTTTGGTCATAGTGGCTTCCACATAAAAGGTAGATATATGCTGTCACGGATTTTTATTTAGATCTATTCAAGACAAACAACCCTATGGTACATCATTTTTGTGTAAGATAGCTTTCAGAGGCCACATTATTTCCGACTTAATTAACATGTATCGTTATATTACGACCAAGATTATATAAAATCATCACAAATTGTAGTCTGTATGTTATTCCGATGTATAATCTATATTACTGTAAAAGTTTCATGCAAATCCGTTCAGTAGTTTTATCGTGAAAGAGTAATAAACATATTCACAAACTATCGCATTTATAATATTATATAGTAGGAAGTAGGAATTACTTATGGGCTTACTTATGTCCGTAATATAGTCTATAATCAAAGTCATAAACTACCTCAGGTAAGTGAAAACAGAATTGGTTGGTTATAAAGCAAATTAAAAATTACTGAGTAAACGCCCATTTTACTTGATCTCCCTAAAGTGTAGGTATGTATACGATTTGTAATAAGCATAACCAACAAGTCAAGTTATATCTCCGGTTATACTCAATAATCATGCCTAAATCAGTAGTTTGTTGATAGATAAACAAAAGTGATAAGTCCAAAAGTTTTGCTTTTGTCATAATAATTAAATAATTCTCATTATAAACTTAAGTTTCTATTTTACTTTAATTTATAAATAACTATTGCAGTGTATTCACTATTTCCCTGCTTAGCCTAGTCTAGCCAATTAGTTGATGTTTCACTTTCGCTGTTATTTACTAGATCACGTGATGCGTGATGGCGTCTCCTATAAGTTTCTTCTATGAGGTTTGATAGGGCTCATAAGTTCAAGTTTGATTTTAAAAGTATGGATACACATGGAGCAGTGTTACGTCCAAATTTTAAGCAAAAATAACATAATATAGCATACCCGCTTCCATGCATGCTCGGCGCACAGCGGCGTGTGGTCATGCAGCGGCAGCAGTGGGTGCCGGCAGCGCGTGCCGCCCGCGAATACGGCTGCACATGCTGCGTACAGCCGCTGCTCGCCCGCCAGCGTCACGTGCCGCAGGCAATAGCGCGCGCACGGTGCTGCACGGTCTGCGCAGTTCTCCTCCGCACACGTACCGCTCTCGCGCAGCCCGCTCCAGCCGCCCGACCAGCCGCTCTCCCTGATGACCAACACTCATGCGAGAACCACTCTCCGTTTATAACTAGCTGGAACCGTATAACTTCGTATCGCCTAAGATTCAATTAGGCTGAGATATATAGACACTTTTTCGACTTTGCTTAGCAAAGTTCCCAAAAAATTAATTCGTTTTGACAAAATACTGACTATATAATAGAAACCATAGCCATAGTATTTGCAGAGCCAAGTCCATGTTGACAAAATCGGTGATTTACCAAATCCTTGGACATTCATTGAGTAATATGAATTATAATGATTTATTTTTATTTTATTTCTAATTTAATAGGCTTTCAAATAGAGTATATACACAGTGTATACACATTCAAGAAAAAATAATAGAAAACATGCCATATATAGATATATGTAGATACAGTGCACCGCTCTAATTACATGAAAGCGTAACATGCACTACAAAGTAAATTTCTATACAAAGTGAATAAATAATATGCACGTGCTTTATACTAAGAAATACAGTAATCCTCCCTATAACACGGTCGATTGGTTTCGCGTTAAAGGAAAACGCGTTGTAGGAGTATTCTCGTATAAAGCGCTTGTATGACCCCGTATAACGTGTTGTGTACAAATTATTCACATTGAACTTTTCTCGCTAAAGGCGGTTTAAATCGAATATTAAGAAAAAAAATATGTTATGAACGAAATGTGTTCGTTTTATTAAAATCAAACTAAGAACATTTGAAACAAAAAAGTTACAGATAATTTCAAATAGATTACATAATTACAAAACGAGTTTTATTATATCTTCATTCGCTGTCGGAGCTATCTGAGTGAATAATGAACGGTACAAATCATTATACATTTCACAGTACAGATATATAACGTGGTAAATCCCCGCGATATACGAGGGAATACCCGTGTTATACGAGAGACTGAAATCGCGTTATAAGAATACCATGTTATAAAGGAGATTACTGTACAGACATTGAGGCACTTACACCATTACCGGAACTAAATCGTTGTCGAGTTAATTAGCAGTACACATACCTGAGCCGCCTCCTGTCCTGTGAAGACAGCACAGACGGCATTCCTCTGGTCGCTAGCAAATGATTAATGGTTTGTGTTGGAAGTGTTTGATTTTGACCGCCAATCTGTTTCTGTGCATAGAAAATTAAAAAAAACTTTTGAAATCTACATGATTTTTTGCTAGAAATTTGCTTCTATTAGGTCCTTGAATAAGTTCTCGCTGTTTTTTTGGCTTACAGAAAGTTTTTTAAAATATAAAGCATACAATAACTTTAAATCTAAACATTGTCCATCATTAGAGACCACTTTCTTCCATCTTTCTGGCAGTAATTAAATCCCCTGTCGGAAAAACGATTCATCTTTTGACGCAATCCATGAATCGCCCCATTTTTCGGCTTCTTCAAAAGAATGAAAGCGCTGCTCGCTCAAACCAGGCGCTATTGACCGAAACAAGAGAGAGAGCTGTTTGGTGAATACAGCGGGTGAGGTAGATCTTCCCATTGAAGCATTTCCAGGTACGTTTTGACTGGTTTTGCGACATGTGGCCGAGCAGTATCATGTAATAGAATCACTTTGTCGTGTCTCTGCTTGTATAGTGGTCGCTTTTCTTTTAGAACTCAACTCAAACGCATCAACTGAAGTCGATAGCGAGCTCCCGTGATAATTTCATTAGGTTTAAGCAGCTTATAATAAATTACCCCCTGTTGATCCCACCTAATGCAAAGTAGAAGCTTCAATCTGTGGATATTTGGTTTTGGGGACGATGCTGATGCGTGTCCGAGCATATCCTATGATTTTTTACGCTTTGAATTGTCGTAGTGAATCTACTTTTCATCTCCAGTGATAATACGGTGCAAAAAACCTTTTCTTTTTTGCCGTTGAAACAATGAATACACATGAGAAAACGTCGTTTAACGTCTCTCGGTTTCAGTTCATACGGCACCCAAATGTCCTTGCTTTTGGATCAATCCTAACGCTCTTAAAAGTTTTGCAACTTTTGAAGCATCTTCTTGAAATGTTTTTCCGAGCTCTACTAGCGTCTGACATCGATTTTGATCAAGAAATTACTCCAATTCTTCGACTTCAAACTTTGTCGGTACTCCGGAACGTTCTTTGTCGTCAAGCTCAAAATCATTATTTTTAAAGCCCATAAACCAGTCTCTACATATTGTATTCGACAGAGCGTTGTATCAACAAGAATTCTGTGTACTTCAGCTGCATATTTCTTTTGAATAAAGCAGTGGAATAAAATTCCCCGCAAAAACACTTTATTTGGCACAAAAGTAGATATTTTCAAAATATGTAAATAAACACATGGTTGACAGTGTGTTAAACTTTATCGACTAGAATTTGAGGTTACATATAGTACTACTTAGCTAATGCGTTACTGTACGAAATTCCATGCACAGAGTGCCACAACGCCTGTTTTTAAGAAACAGCGAGAACTTATTCAAGGACATAATATATATAGAGAATAAATATCTTTACATAGAATAAAGTCGCTATTTTTGCTTTTCTGTAAACTCACAGCTACACATCAACATTTTTTTTTTATACCGACTCGACACAGTGACTGCACCATACCTGATGGTAAGCATGGTGCAGTCCAAAAAACGCCAACGACTATCGAAAGGTAAGAAAAAACCCATCGGTAGTCGCAGCGATCATGCCAGCCTGCACAAATATCTCTTCACGCTACGGTTAAAAGATCCCATATCATAGGATGGAGGGAACACGCTCGCCGGAAGACCATTCCACAGCCCAACGACACGGCAAAAGAAGGAGTTAGAGAACTTCTTTGTCCTAGCCGGGATGTGAGATACCGTATAGCTGTGACACCGCAAACCCGCACGCGTGGATCTATTCAGGAAGGGAGAGGGTGGAACAAGGTTAAACAACTCCTCAGAACACTCGCCATGATACAGACGGTAGAAAACGCTCAGTGAGGCCACATCTCTGCGCAACTGAAGCGGTTCAAGATATTTAGTCACTTCAGGATCATTCACAACGCGAACAGCCCTCCGCTGCAACCTGTCCAGGGCATCAAGTAAGTACTGGGCAGAACCGTCCCAAAGATGCGAACAATATTCCATGCAAGGCCTGACCTGAGCCTTATATAAAAGGAACAGTTGATTTGGCGTGAAAAACCGTCGCACCTCATTCAGGACACCAAGCCTACGTGATGTTGTAGAGATGACAGATCCTAAATGATCCCTAGGATTGAGATCACAGCGGATATTCATACCTAAGATACTTAGGCTGCCGCATATTGCAAGTGACACATTCTGGAGAGAAGGAAGGGGGGAGAAAGGGGTTTTTTTACTAGAAAAAGCACACACCTGCGTTTTCAAGGCATTGAACTCAACCAAATTCTTGTCGCCCCAAGAAGAAATGAGGCTCAAGGACCGATTGAGTCCAACAACCAAATCATGCCGATTCCTGACGGTGTCCTCCCGACAACAAGTGGGCTTGCAACAATAGCCCCCGTGAACCGTGCTATCATCTGCATAACAATGTATACTGCCCAAAGACAGCATATCATTGATATGCAGAAGAAACAGGGTGGGAGAAAGCACAGAGCCTTGTGGAACTCCGGCATTAACTGATACAAACTGCGAACTGTGACCATCAACGAGGACACGAATTCTACGCTCGTGCAGAAAGCCAGAGATCCATGAACACAGATTGTCGGGAAGACCGTACGCACGAAGCTTGGAGAGAAGACCTCGGTGCCAGACCCTATCAAAAGCCTTGGCTATATCAAGACTAACAGCCAAAGACTCACCGTGCATATCCATTGCCTCACCCCAGCGGTGCAATACATACGCTAAAAGATCACCCGTCGATCTATTCGATCTAAAACCGTATTGACGATCACTTCAAAGTGAGTGATCATCTAGGTAGCGGATAAGATTAGAATTTATGATACGCTCCATAATTTTGCACAACACTGAGGTTACAGCAATGGGACGATAATTTAATGGGTCTGAGTGATCCCCTTTCTTAGGAATTGGTTGCACATTAGCCTCCCCCCAAACCCGAGGCACGACTCCGCTAGAATAGGACAGGCGGTACAAGCGAGTGAGTGGAGAAGTCAACTCGGCTGCACAATTCTTGAGAACAATCGCTGGGTTACCATCTGGACCACTGGCCTTCCGCACATCGAGTGATCGCAACTCACGCAGCACAGAACGTTGCCTGAAAGAAATATCAGGCATCGTGACGCCGCTACTAATAATAGTGGGAGGTTGAGAATTACGATCATCGAGATTGGAATTAGCCGCGAAGATATGAGCAAACAAATTGGCTTTCTCCTGCGACTCGTAAGCCAGTGATCCGTCCGAATATCTCAGCGGTGGGAAAGACGGGCGACAAAAATTCGCTTGCACGGCCTTGGCCAGCCCCCAATATGCCCGACCATTGGTTGGGTGCCCTATTAATTTCTGGCCAATCCGCCACATAGATATATATAGTCATCGATAGTTCATATCGATATAGTCATCATTATTTAGAAAAATTAGTAAGTACTTTATTATATTTTGGATGTAACTAAAAATATTTTTTGAGTGCTTGTACAGGTGGTTTTATTGACGAGGAAGATATTTCAGGATACAGTAAGTTGTACCTTCTTTTAACTAATAAAAATGTAAATAACTATATTCCTTAACAAATCATAAAGAAACATTGATGAACAAATGAGAATTGATCCGTAAAAAGTTTGGACACCGCAGCGTGTGTGACGTATGATTAAATGGTAAGTAGATAGAATTCCTTTTACGTGATTTTAGATAAACAGGTCATTGACTTGCTTTCCTTTAGTACTTTATCCTGGATTAGGAAAAGACAAAATAATTGCTTAATAATTAATTGTTATTTGTTCTATCATGTGTGTCATTGCCCCTAAATATGTTGTCCATAAATTACTTTATTTTAATGGAAATATTAAGATATCACTATTTCTATATATTTGGAATTAGAATCGAATATTCTCCTTTCCCTTCCCTTCCCTATTTTTCCTTTGTCTATAAAATCAGCCTGTATAGCGCAGGTAAACAAAACTTCAATTTCAAACTGGTTATATTTGTTATCCAATGCCTTTTAAACTGAAAAAAAAATGTGAAGATGGTTCTAGTTCAATATTTAATACTTACTTTAATTAAATTGACCAATGATCGGTCGTCAGTGTGGTTCCTGGCTAGTCGGAGTGTTGTATGTGCTCTAGCAACATGTCTTCTTAACGCGGCTCGTCGCAAAGCCAAACGCGCACCACGGGTTTCTGCTGAGTTTTCCTCGACGCATACTGATCTGCTACCTGATTCTGTAATTAATATGCGACATTTAAATTAGACTTAAAAATAATGGAAAAACACAAATATTTAATAATCTAAACTATTAACTTCGTAATCTATGTATATTATTTGTTTTTTCTAAATAGTTAATTTGAATGTATGTATTAAAATGTAGTAACAAATCTAGTCTTGTAACTTATTTGATTCGTTTTTTTTTATATACATTTATTGTACAAAAATGAAGTTATCTATTTTACTAATATGTTGCCATCCCCTTGTACTTAAATAAAAAATTAGAAGTTTATTTTATGTTAATTCAAAGATTCATCTAAAGACAACTTTCCAGAATTCATTAGCAAGTTTTTATATGGCACGCATATAAATATTAAATGATGTTTAGAAACACTAACAATTTTAAATATCATCACCTAATTTCATGGACTATTTATAGAGCCGTGACATTCATGTTTTATTTTGAATTCCAGAATAAGAATTCTAAAAAGGTCATTTAAAAAAATAAGTAAAAAATTGAATTAAATGTATTTTTATCAATCCAATCATAATCAGGATATAATATCTGTAATTTCCTGTATAGGAAACGAAAATTTAAAATCATAATAATATTATCAAACGGCCGCCACCTTGCAACGGATAGGCGAACTTGAACTCGGAAGGTCACGGACGAGTTTGACAAACGGCAGTTTATTGAACCTAGCACGTGATTTTTAACATTACTCATTACGTAGAAATTCAAAATCGCCTGTTTAGACGTTATTCATAAATTTTTACGTAGTAACTTTTCAACGTCCCATATTAAACAATATTTCTGAAAACACTGGCTACGATGAAGGACAGCTATGGAAAGAAGATCATTAACGATAACAGCTAGTTACAGTATAGCAAGCCAATATGGCTGACCAATAGTTCATTATGGGCTATAATACGTCTCATTGTTTTTGTTGGCTCTTAACATAGCATCAGGTAATAACGATTGGTACAAATGTGTGTTATCTATTCCATTTTAAATGTCTTGAAATATAGAATTTGTCCAAGAAACAATTTTACAATAATAGAGACTAGCTAGGTATTTTTTTTTTTTTTTGGTAGCCCGGTGGGAATCCCTAACGGTCCTTAGGGGGCGGTGAGGGCCGCCTCCGGTGTGTTGGACTTGCACCGACTAAAACCCCCAGGGTGTTCCTCCTACTCATCTGCTGGGGCCAAGGGCACAGCATTGGTCACTTACTCGGCACCCGGCGACATTTGGTCTTAAGGCAGGCCTCTCCCTATTGCAAAAAGCAGGGGAGGGTTGGTGTAAATACCCACCCACTCCTCGCTCGCCTACTTATCTTGGAGCAGTGTGCGGCACCACAACGCACACTGCTCTCGCTTGGATTATTGGACAGCGCACTCCCTCATAGGTATTATATCTGGAGTCACTCAGGCTACCTTAATGTATTCAAAAATAAAATAATAAAAGTTAAGAAAATAGGATTTTTAAGGATCCAATTTTGGGAGTGTTTATATCATTTGGAATTGGTGTTGTATTAGATGGAACTATTTTTGAAGTTCAGTGTGGACTTTTTGGTAGCCCAGAACCTACTATCTTGCAGAGGTTCTAAGGCTTGGGTCTAACTGAACAGGTCTGCAACTGAGACGTCGTTGGCGGCAAACTACAAAACGAGTCACCTTGAAAGATTGACTAATGCTACAAAATTCTTACACTTTAAAAATTGTAGACGAAGGAACGCAATTAACGATGGCATTTAATGGCATGGGAAAGCGTAGTAAAACCAAACACATTAAAATAAAGGCACAATAGACACGTTTTGCGTACCTACACAATCTTAATTATTTCATTGGTTTTAGTTTTTTTTTTTCTAGATATTCATTATACCGGGAAATTAATTTATTCAACATTTACCTTAACATAATAACTACCATTTGCTGGCAACTCTTCTCAGTAAGTCCTACTTTCGACATTACAGCAAATGTATTTTAATTTACAGTTAAAATAGGTAGTAAAGCTATTTTTAACTTCAAATCTCACCAAAATCAGGTAAATTGTCATCATCACTGCTGCTGCTGTCCAATTGTCTGAACTCAGTTCGCCTGTCACCTAATGGGCCACAATCAAACAGGACGTCACCAGGCGCATGCCATGCTGTGCAGGGTATGGGTATTGCACGTTTCTGTGCAGATATCCGCTGCAATGCCTCATGAACCGCAGGCCCCCGGCCTCTTCTTGCTTTTGTTTGCGATGGTGTCTTACCTGCTGAAGCAGGTAATTAATGATTGCATTTAAATATATTTTAGCATAATGAAACTTATTAATGGGGCTAGTCTATTGTGATTCTACCAATGTCATTGTTGGAAAGTAGATAATGGGGCCGACATTACTCAGTAAGTATATGATTATAATAAAAAAATTGAAAAATCGGTTGGTGGAAATTAATAATAAGTTAAAACTATCTACAGGGCTATTAAAGGCATGAATACAGAATGATTGAGTTTTACTATAGAAACTTAAGCACAATGTATTCAACAAATTTTAGTAGAATTATAACAACTAATGTTAAGGCATATGTTAAGGAAAGTTAGGCATGTAAAGTATAACTTTACAGGAAATTATTTATTACTAACCAATCAGTTACTCCTCTAGAACATCTCTAACATTCAGGAATGTCCCCATCTGTTGGATATTATTATATCCACAGACATATAATTGTCTACCATTGTATTGTTTGTAGTCAAAAATCCAAGAAATTAGTTAAAAAATATTGTATGACAATGTAGTGGTTGATATATATTTTTTGGTTTCGGAATATTTCTCAAAATCTCTCTGTATTAGTGGTGTGCATCCCATTAAAACATATTTTTGAAACTTAAAATTTTAATAAATTATACTGACTTAAAATCTGCTAATTACCAAAATACGAGTATCACATCCAAATTTTAAATCAATATATATTAAATATCCAAGCATAACAAAATTATGCCTTTTTATGCTTCTATGAGATGCATACCATTGTTTTATATTGATTTCTTTGTAAACTATTCTATCTCATTCTAACATCTTAGTAAACTAATTTACTAAATTAACTTATCCACCAATTAGATTTATACGTAAAAATAAAAGTGATCTCATTAATAATTGATAGTGGATTTCCTGATCTCTGATTTCTGGTGAATATAGCTATAAATGTTGTACTACAAAACTAGCACGACAAATACATGAATGATTAATTTAGAATAGTGTCTTTGAGAGGATAAAAATGTGTTTTTCTTTGTTTTACACATATGTTTAGACCAGATATTTTCAACTAGAAGTCCATAATATCTTAAAAATATATTTGTAAGCAATGTTAAAAATTACAATTCATAGCAGATATTCTTTGAAGATTATTTTCTATCAGATGTCCAGTAGCCAAAGCTTATTTATATACCTATGTAAATTACAAAAGAATATAATTCATCCTTAACTCACCTGATGATGCCTTTTTTGGAGGAGATGTCGGAACTTTTATTGTACTAGGACCATTTTCTATTTTAAGAGATGATGATTTGTCAACTAATCCCTGTTCCCTCTTAAATACATCTAAAAATGTTTCACCACCCAACTGTTTAGCAGTTACCTGGGATTTTACTGCTTTAATATTAACATTATTAATACTGTTTTTAACACATACAACAGGAATAACTGACTGTTCAGTGGAACTGTGACTGCTCGGATCATTTACATTCAAAGAATTTCTTTGATTTGCCTCTTTACTTTGATTTTTACTTTTTGATACTTTGGTATGAGAAGTCTTAGTGTCTTTAGCAGTCTGAAGCTTTACTGGCGTTGGGATGGTAGGAATATGATGGCCATTTAGTATCACTGGCTTTTTGTCTTCTTGAACATCACCATTAGTAAATGTGGCCATTACATCCAAATCTGCATTAGGACTTTCTATTAGTTTTGTTTTATTATCACTGTCAAAGATGTATGCATCTTCAGTATGACTGACAGTGATTTCACTAGCTATTACATCTGAGTCATGAAATGTATAAAGTTCATTAGGATCTATCTTGAATTTGGTATAAAAATTATCATTAAATTGAGTTATATAAGTTTGATCATCTGTAGAGTTGTCATGTAAAAACATGTTCATATCACTGCAGCTTGATGCACCCTCAACAGCCATTTTATATTGCGTCGCACAACTTGCATCTGATATATTTTGTGGAAGGCCACTGAAACTGTAAAAATATTATAAAGTAATAATTAAATACTTAAATATAAAATTAAATTACAATTAATCAGAAACATGGTATGATCTGCTGGGCATTTAATAGAAATGTCATCTGTGAATGCTTTGAGAACTGGGTTCAGCTGCGCTAATAGTCACACTGGGCAAGACTTGTAAGTGCAAAGTGCATACAGCCACTAATAATAAATTCTGCTCACCCTGATAGGGATATAGATTATAGTGTGGTGATATATTATTACTAATTCATCAGAAATTTTATACATTGGGAATAACTATAACATATTTGTCTTTTACTTGTTAAATATCTCTCATTACACTCTCCTGGTTGCATATGACAGCAACTGCCGACTACGCATATACTATAAGTATAGTTGTTTTTTTTTTGCTAGCCCAAGAGAATATCCTACATATAACTATCAGGGCAGTCACGAGGGTGGTGGTCCTCATGTGCCTGACCCAAACTGATAAATATCCTCAGGATACCTGTGATCTTTCTGCTAACTTAGCCTGGGGATCCATATTCCTTCAACAACCTAGCAAATAGCCTTTCTCACTCTTAATCTCTAGGATGGGTAGGTATTAGAGACACCTGAAAAATAATAATAATAGAAGAAAACAAATATTACATTAAAAACCAAAGAATTAACAAATTGATGATAAAAAAAAAGGAAGGAACAAAAGGCCATTTAGGGTGATCAGAGATATATTAATGACTGTATCCATCACTCACACCACCATCACCACTCCATCATCACTTACATTCACATCAAGTAAATATCATTCCAATAACTATAAACATTAAAGAAAGGAATAAATAAAAACTTTTATTTTCAAACAGTTCTATAAACATTTATAATTGAATCATAGAAGTACCTAATTTAATTATGAGTCACTGATATAAAATTGCTAGAATTATATAAAAAATGTTTAAAATATGTATTTTATACATTATTATTTTTAGAACATTCAAAAGGTATTGTAATATAAAAAATATATATTCATCTTTTAAAAACAGTATTAAATAGTTTTTTAGCAATACATTTCTAGTTTATAAACTAGTATCTTTAGTTTACTTTAAGCATAAAATAAACACTTAAAAATATCATGTATGAACAGCTGTGTAAATTTGTATCAATTGGAGGTAAAAATTAGATACAAATTTAAATTATTCTCTCCATGTAAAATATCAGCACACAATGCCTTTCTCTAGCAGGATAGTTTGCTGTTGGCTGGAAAGTCTTTTAAAACTTCACCGGGCGTTAACTAACATAACAGTTTTGTTGTTCGGCAGGTCTTTACTATTTTAATGACTGTACCTTTAATCGCTTGTCCATTGAGATAATCATGTTTGTATACAAACCTCTAATAAACATGAACAGTGGTTTTGATTATTACAAGGGTAGAAAATCATGTGCCAGTATGACCCCGTATGAAAAATATCCTATTTGTTGTAAAACTATAGGATTTTAAACAAAGTATTTGTTATATTGTATAGTAAATGATGACTTACATATTACACTTTACTTACCCCACATTTTCCGAAGCGCTCAAATAAGACATGCTGTGTACATTTTACAACAAAATGTAACAAGGAATAATGATGCTAAAATTTATTTTCAATAAAACTTGGTCCCACTCCTTCATACTGAAAAATCAATTAAACTTTTCTAACATAGCTAAAGACGCAATAAACTGTACTATTATCTAAAACATCACAAAAACACAAATATTTTGATTTTTGTAGAGTATTTCTTCAAATGACAATCAAAGTGACATCTGTCAATTATACATTGTTTTAATTATTTTCACATTTCTGGAGAAAATCCAGAAGAATCTTCAAAGCGTAGAAGTTATATTTTCTTTCTATCTAACCAAAAGTAAACGGCATTTAGCATCCTTAGAATAATTTATTTGGAACAATTCTCACATGATAACACCGTCATACTCAAGTAATTTTTTCTCATGTAGCTATTATTCACAATAACACAATGGTATAAATATATAAAATTACTTATTTTATTCAATAAATATTTAGGTTTGCTAATACAAAGATTATTTTAGTCAATAACATAAAGAATAACTGACAGAAGACAGAACGCAGCAAATGGCAGCCAGAATTCCACAGATGAAAAAAATATTTTAGTCTATGATATTTTCTTTTCTGGTTTTCTTGCAGGTTCCCGAAATTAAGGTAAACATAGAGAGCTCATCGTCCAGTTTTTATCTATTGATGTCTTTGCCTTTTAGATAAAAAACTCAGTGGTGCATGTTGAGGAAGCTTACCTTAAGTTTAAGTTTTTCTTTCTTATAGTGCTAAAAGTATTTTATTATAAGCTTCTTTAGCTTTGATATTTCATTTTTTTATTATTTGAAGTATTTGTTGTACATTAGGAGAAAACCAATTATTGCAATTTTAAGTGGTAAACCTGAACAAAAAAAAAACAGTTTCGAAATGAAAATCAAAATCCTTGAGCTATTTCAGTAATGTAGCTATTTGGAATAATATTAAGTCATCTAAAATTTATCCTGTCACTCCAAAATATTATTGAAACATTAATAGCACTTGATTTTACGTGCAACACGCTAATTACTTTCTTTTATTAATTATCATATTTTTCAAAATTATTTTATTGATCCCCTTATATTTTAAGAATAAATATGGAGTTAGAACCATATTAATGACAAATAAAGACACAAATATTAGTATATATTAGTATTAGTATAGCATCAGTGCTATATCATAATAATAATGTATATTACTGTACTTTATAATGTACAGTACTTACTTGACACCTTAGATAAGTGGTAGAAAGATGCTTTACACATTGTAAATGATCCAGATGTTACTAAGCATCTTGAACCACTCTAGAAGCGCAGAGATATTGTCATATTAATAGTTTTCTACCGTTTATATCACGATGTTCCGAAAAGTTATTTAACCTTGTTCCACTGTTTACCTTCCATAAAAACACACACACACTCACACACACACACACACACACACACACACACACACACACGTGGATTTACGGAGTCACTGCGGAGTTAACTCATATCCTAGTTAGGACTAAGAAATTCTCTAACTCTTACTTTTGGTGAATCGTTGAGCTATGGAATGAAATTTTAGGGAGCTTGTTTCCATTGTTGTACGATACTGAGTCCTTTAAATGGGCTTGAAGAAATATTTGTGAAGGCTGGCATGATCACTGCGAGTGTTGATAGGTTTTTCTATACTGTTGAGTCGTAGTTATTTTTTTGAACTGCATTTAACTTACGAATAGGCTTGGTATCGCCGAGTTAGAATATAAAAAAATATAGAAATCATACATCTGTCTTCGTTTATATTGATGTACAAAATTAATAATAGTTTGTATTATACTTTCTTTTATCTGTATATCCAGTTCTTCGTATAGACCGAATACTTTTCAAGAAAAAATGTATTAACAGTTTATAGATTTAAAAATCCAAGGGTACATTACATTTTTTTTGTTTCTCGGGGGAATATCCTGCATAGGACCATCAGGGCCGCTGTGAGGGCAGCAGCCCCGGTGTGTTAGACTTCTACTGACTAAAAACCCCCGGGGTGTCCCTCTAATCGCTCCACCCGAGCCTGGGAAACCAAATTCATCCAGACGCTTGGAGAGCGAAATGCCTTGTCAAGACCGCCTCTCTGGGAGGAGTAGGAATAAAGAGCCTACCCTTAAAATACCTATCTCACAGGCGGCGCGCCGGACACTGTACACCGCCACTCTCTCATCCGGACAGTAGACTCCCTTAAGTCTACTGCCTGGCTATTGTCACCGGGGGATGTCGCGCTCGCTCTGAGCGAACGTATCCCTCCGGCGACGGTGCCGTGGGCGCCGAATAGCCAGAGAAGATGTTCGCTCTCTGACCCTTTCGGCGACCTCCTTCTGCTTCATCACAACCTCGCGGAAGGCTGTGACTCCTCGCCATGCCTCTTCGCTGCCGACCATGGCTTTTACCACCGCTGGCAGCGAGAGGTCGTTCCCATAGATGGGCGTAATCATGATTACTTTTAATCAGATTAATAATCAGATTACAAGTAATCATAACGAATGTAATCATGATTACATGTAATCTGATTACTTTTAATCATGATTACATGAGTAATCATTAATCTTGATAACAGTAATCATTCAATTAATCATGATTATTTTAATGATTACTTTTGAGTTCTGACTGAGAGAGAGACCGATTTAAATACTCGTTTATTTAATTTTTCAAGTTATTTTATTTCGAATTATATATGACCCCAAACTTCCGTCTAATAGTGGGGTGGTGTCCAGCGCAGAGTGGGGGGTGGCGTCCAGCGGAGAGAGGGGGTGTGGCGTCCAGCAGAGAGTGGGGGGTGGCGTCCAGGGGAGAGTGGGGGTGTGGCGTCCAGCGGAGAGTGGGGGGGTGTCCAGGGGAGAGTGGGGGGTGGCTTCCAGCGGAGAGTGGGGGGTGGCGTCCAGTGAAGAGTGGGGGCGGGGTCTAGCTGAGAGTGGGGGGTGGCGTCTAGCGGAGATTAGGGGGATCCAGCGGAGAGTGGGGGGTGGCGTCCAGCAGAGAGTGGCGGGGTGGCGTCCAGCGGAGGGTTGGGGTGTCGTCCAGCAGAAAGTGGGGGGGTGGCGTCCAGTAGAGAGGGGGGGGGCCTCCAGCGGAGAGTGGGGTTGGCGTCCAGCGGAGAGTGGGGGGGTGTCCAGGGGAGAGTGGGGGGTGGCTTCCAGCGGAGAGTGGGGGGGGTGGCGTCCAGTGAAGAGTGGGGGCGGGGTCTAGCTGAGAGTGGGGGGTGGCGTCTAGCGGAGATTGGGGGGATCCAGCGGAGAGTGGGGGGTGGCGTCCAGCAGAGAGTGGCGGGGTGGCGTCTAGCGGAGGGTTGAGGTGTCGTCCAGCAGAAAGTGGGGGGTGGCGTCCAGTAGAGAGGGGAGGTGGCGTCCAGTGGAGAGTGGGGGGGTGGCGTCCAGCGGAGGGTAGGGTGGTGCCGTCGTGTGTGTGCTCACACGCCGCCCCAATGGGAGATATTGTTTGGTTAGTTTTACGACCCTCTCCCAGGGAGGAGGCCTGTCTAAAACCAATCGCTCGCTGGGCCCCTAGGATGTATCTGGATTCCCAGGCCCAGCGAAGTCGAAGATTAGGCAGTCCTGGCACCCGGTGGTTTTAGCCGGTGCAAGTCCGCCCCCGAATATCCGTCTCGTCGAGCGAATCATAATCATTATAAGGGTCTTTGCAGTTGTGTACTGTGGTCACGAGTCACGACATTGTTCGGCCAATAAGCCTACCAACTCATAGTAACTCGCTTCGACCTGATTACGCTCAGGACCATTTTTTCTGCTTTCAGCCGTTTGAGTTGGTAGGTTAATTGCCGGAATTGGGTCGTGACCATAGTACAATAGTGAAAAAACTGGCGTAGTGACTTGCATCGACCTGACTACTTTCAGGATCAGTTCGTGCTCGGTGGCCATTAAGTAAATCCAACGAAATCTAGCTGATCATAGATGCTTTTGCTATTGTTCTGAGTGATTCCTGGACTATTAGAAGTGATTATTAAAGTACCGCCCATATTATACTGAAATACCGACTCCTACCCGATAATCCACGCCCGCCTTCGAGATGGAGAATACTTCTGATAATGGCCAAAGACTTTGTGTGCAATCCTTTAAGTTAAAGTTAAATTTTTAAAACAGAAAAATGAAATATATATTTACATATATATATATATATATATATTTCATTATATATATATATATATAAAAATATATATATATATATATATAAATATATATATATATATATATAAATATATATATATATATATATAAATATATATATATATATATAAATAAATATATATGTATATTAAATATAATAATTTAATAATTTAAATATTTTGGTAAACAAAAAAGCGTTTTTAGTGAGATAAAAATGGTGCGTCTTTAAGAATATGGAAATCAAACGCTAAAAAAAATTAAGCGAACTGAGAAAAAAAACTATGTATGTGTCCCGATGATTTTTTGTAAGAATCAAAGTTATTAGGTAGAACGTCAGTTATCCGGAAAAAAAAACAGATCGAACTCTACTTTAGTTATGAGTTAAAATTCAAAATACGATACGAACGTGTGCGGCGGTTCGGTTTACATCAAAGACGAAACCGAGTCAGTAGACAGAGACGGATGACCAAGAAAGGTGTTGTTGCGCTCTGCGCTATAGAAGCTTGTGTAAATTTGAGAAAATGATATCTTGTTCTGATCAATTAAAATTTTGCGCTATCTTGCTCTGTCTCTCTACCTCCATCCCGAAGGCGGGCGTGGATTATCGGGTTGGAGACGGTATTTCAGTAAAATATGGGCGGTAGTTTGATAATCAGTTCTAATAGTCCAGGAATCACTCAGAACAATGGTAAAAGCATCAATGATTAACTAGATTTCGTTGGATTTACTTAATGTCCACCGAGCACGAACCGATCCTGAAAGTAGTCAGGTCGAAGAGAGTCACTATGCCGGTCTTTGCGCTATTGTAATGCGGTCACGACCCAGTTCGGGTAATCGCCCTAACACCTAACTATGTGGTGGTACTTAGTTCGCCAGTTTAGCTAGTAATAGTCGTATACTATAAATAAAAAAAAGGCGAGCGCCGCTCTGCTGTCGGCAGCACATTTTACGTATCAAACAGAAAAGTAATCATAAAAGTAATCATGATTAATTGTAATCCGATTAAAGATTAATAATCCTTAATCATCGAAAAATGATTACTTTTTTTGATTAATTTCGTTAATCATTAATCATGATTAATGATTACAAAATTTAATCGTAATCGGTAATCATTAATCTGATTACATTTTGCCCATCTCTGGTCGTTCCCAAGGGTACATTACAAACAAATTAAGGGCTAGTAACACTGGAAATATTTGTGTACCCTAGAGTATCAATTTCCAAGAGTAAAAATGTACATAATATTCAAGTGTTTTTACTTGTTAAATCACATTTATTTAAGTTGTCTAGGAAATATTCAACCTTGTAATATTCAATTTTTATTATTTTTACAATAATACAGGAGTACAATATATGTTTTTACTGTAACAAGTATTTGAATACCCCGCCTTCTTTACAAAATTTGAGAACCCCGTTCTTGAAGCGTTGTTGTGAATCCAATATGGCGATATTTGATGTTGTACTGTTATGAAGGTACGTCAATTGACGATTCTATAATGTTAATTCCGGTAATAACAGAACTATTTAAGACTTTCCAATACGTACAAAACATGATTCATGTTGAATACTTGAAAAAATAAGTTTAGTGCGTAACTAAAGGCTTATAATTTGCATTGTTTTGTTTGTGATATCCGATTAATTTAATGAATATTCCATTGTTGTATGATATTAAAAAATATATATTGATGTGGACATGTAAAGTCGTCGCTGCTAAGGTTGTCCAAGTGGGAACTATAGTACCGGCAGTTCATGGTTAGGTGTGTTTCATTGAAAATCAAGATGGAATTTAATTGCGGTAATTATATTTGGAATAAATTTTAGAGTCGTTTCATAATAAATCTTACTATACTTGTTTCAGAACTGCACTTGTTTTTACACAAATGGGAATTAAATAATTTAAATAACGGTGCAAAATATTAGCGCCACAATAATTGAATCATTATTCGAGTATATATTGCTGAGAGCGCTGACTATAATGACAGACACTAGACGAAGAGTAAAGCTTTATGCTCTGAACGCTGACAGACAATGGGACGACAGAGGAACGGGACATGTTTCGTCATGTTACGTGGAGAGGTTAAAAGGTACTTCACTGTTGGTGAGAGCTGAATCTGACGGATCTCTTCTGTTAGAGAGTAAGATACAACCTGACACAGCCTATCAGAAGCAACAGGATACATTAATAGTCTGGTCTGAAGGTGATAACTTTGATTTAGCATTAAGTTTTCAAGAAAAAGCTGGCTGCGATGAAATATGGGAAAAGATTTGTCAGGTGAGTAATTACCTTTGATTTCATTACTTAAGGTACACACATTTCAATCACAATAAACACTAATATATCTATGAGATCTCTTTTTAACACCAGCATATATTTTTTCATTCTCATTGTCAGATCAATTAATAAAACATTTCTCTAGACACTAACATAGCAAACCATTAAATAAATAGCTTTGTATATAATAGCTGTATTTAATAATAAATATGATGATTTTTCTGTAGAAAATATTAGTATAAATTTGTAAAAGTCATAATGATAAACCTTTTATTTTTATTCTTACTTTGGCATAGTGATCACACCAAGCCTGATGGTAATGGTGCAGTCCAATAAACGACATGGACCTACCTACAGTAATGAACCTTCCATCCCACATTTATTTATATTAAAAAATTATCCTATTTACAACAAACAAGTAATATATAGGTAGAATAAATATATTTAGGATACTTTTATTACACAAGGTTTCAGTCAGTTTTTATTTTTAAATACATTTTTGATTTTACAAATGCCACAATAACAAATTAATGTCATTTATCATGTAAATGACAAAACATGAGTAAAATGGGCTAAACAGCAAAATATGATATATCTACTGTACACATAAGTATACATACATAGGTACATATGTATACATATGTTGATAGGGTTCACCTGACTTTAATTATTATTAGGCTTAGATTGCTCATCATATTGCTAACAAATCTTAATTAAAATTAGCTTAAAAATTATATTTGCTGTATGCTCTTTCTAACTGACATTGAAACATCATTAGATCTACCCCAAAACTTATTATAACTTTGAAAGTATTTATTCTAAATGTCTTTTAAATATAAAGGATTTAATAATCAAAACTGATTTTCTGTTATCCCTTGAGGAAATCCATTCAATTTTAATTATTGCCATCAACAGACCTTCACCAGATTAGAGCCACTTTGGTTTTATAATGTATTGAACATGCAAATAAATATCTAGATTTGTTAATACATAAGAGTGATATTGAGGGGAAAAGATTATTTTGATGTTTTCCACCCAGTAGATCTGGACTATATTTCTGAAAACCTTCATCATATTTGTACCATATTTAAAACAGGACTAATTTTATGATAAACCATATTGACAAATAAAGGAATTATCTAAATTAATCAATAAAAGGCAGAGTTATGTGTAAACATACATAAAGAATAAAATAGTTTAAGTATAAATAATAACAATGCCTGGGTCTATTTTTTTTACCTTTACAACTTCATGGGATGAAAAACTTTTTCACAGAATGAAATGTCCCTTTTAAAAATAAAGTTTTATAATTGTTTTATTAAATGCAGAAACTCCTCCTTTTTGAAGTATGTTAAAAATTATATTAATGCAAATCACGACACATTTGGTGACTGCTAACTATGTTAAATTTCTAAAGGATTTAAATAACCTAGATTTTTGATCTCAAGGTCAATAATTGTACCTGGTTCATGGTTTATACAACTCTTACAATGTCAATAAAACTGTTTAATTATAAAGGTTTTCCTTAGTAGATATAAAAATTCTCATTGTGTTTGCTTAGATTTGTAAGATTTGTTTCTTGCATTGTTATAATCATGCAAGTTCTAAATTGTAAAGAGTTATAAAGTTGTAAGCTCAAGTTCTTTTGTGTCAGTAAAAGCAAATGTAATTTTTATGTTACAATATGAGTTACAAGCATTAGTGGTTTGTCATTATATGAAAAAAAAAATTTGGTGTGAAGCCTAAAAATTACTTTAAACAAAAATGTTATGAAAGTAATTGCAAGGGCAAATTGTCTTGTTACCGCACTTAACTTGTGCTTGATATAAACAGGTTAGGTAAATAATTGGCACTATTATATCTTTACTTATACTTTAATACAATTTACTCAAGATAAATATTATATTATTAATAGAAAGAATTTTAATTTAATACTAGATCACTGGGTCTTCTGACAAAGGCAGTGGAACCTATTATTTTAATATCATTATAAAAATGAAAGATTATTAATAATTTATGGGATAGTAAAAAAGCAATACTTGTAATTTATTTTAGGTACAAGGTAAAGACCCTTCAGTGGAGATCACACAAGATATAGTTGAAGAATCAGAAGATGAACGCTTTGATGAAATGTCTGATAGTGTGCAACCAGTTGAACTACCTGCATGTGAAATGGGCCGCCTTGAGGACATTAGTGAACTTGTTAATAGTTGTTTGGTTTCACAAGCAAGGAAAGACAAACTTGCTGCAGCATTAGAAACTCAGCATTATATTAAGAAACTCTTAAATCTCTTCCATATGTGTGAAGATATAGAAAATATAGAGGGCTTACATCATCTATATGAAATCTTTAAAAGTATATTTCTCCTTAACAAAAACACACTGTTTGAAACAATGTTTGCAGATGACACAATATTTGATGTTGTGGGATGCCTAGAGTACGATCCGGGTTTGCCACAGCCTAAAAAACACAGAGAATATCTTAAAGAGTTGGCAAAGTTCCGTGAAGCCATTCCAATTAAGAATAAAGATTTACTGGCTAAAATTCATCAAACATACAGAGTCCAATATATTCAAGATATAGTGTTACCTACCCCAACAGTCTTTGAGGATAACCTGTTAAGTACATTATCAAGTTTTATATTTTTTAATAAAGTAGAAATAGTGAAGCTTATAGAAGAAGATGACAAGTTTCTAACAGATTTATTTAAACTTCTAATGGATGATAAAACACCTAACATAAAAAGGAGAGATTCAGTTTTGTTTTTAAAAGAATTTTGTAATTTTTCTCAAAACTTACAACCTCAAGATAAGGATGCATTCTACAAGACTTTAGTTTCATTAGGTATCTTACCTGCCTTGGAGATTACGCTAGGTATAGATGACCAGAAAACTAAGACAGCATCTATAGACATTTTAACTTACATAGTAGAATTTTCACCATCTGTGGTGAGGGATTACACGTTACAGCAGGCAAATAACACTGAAGAGGTATGTTGTTTGTATCACTATATTAAGCAAAACCTACATAATAGTATATTAAAATGAATATTTTGGTGTATGTGATTATTGGAGTTTTATTATAATCCATCAATAATCAAAAATTCCATCAGGCAAATTTAAACATCTGATGAAGCTTGTGGAGTCACCGAACTGCAGCACGTGTAAGAAAGTAGATGACGTACAACATTTGCTGATGGAGTGTGTCCGATCTCAGTCTGCAAGAGATTCTCTGATGGGAGCCTTTAGGCTGAACAAATTTGATGTAGGCATGTTCTGCGGAATTTTAGCGAGACGTTACTCAGCTGAAGCAAAGGAGTTGTTCAGGCTGATGGCTCCCCACCAGAAATAAATGTTAGTAGTGCATGTTTAGGATACGATGGGGCTGGCATGTGCCGAGGCACAAAAGTCCCTTAAATAAATAGAAAAAATAATAATAATAATAATCAAAAATCACAGATATATCAAGCCACAGAAGTTTCATATCATTGCTCTTTATCTACTCCAAGCTACACAAAATACTCTTAATACACTTACATTTTTCTTGGTAATTTTCACATGTATTTGAATAGTTAACAAAAAAGTTCATGATAAATGCCTAGTTATGTTATTCTATTTCAGGAACAAATGTTACTAAACATTGTAATAGAACAAATGCTCAGGGATAGAGACCCTGAACTTGGGGGAGCAGTGCAGTTGATGGGTGTACTTCGTATCTTGCTGGACCCAGAAAGCATGCTTGCATCTGTTAACAAGAGTGAAAAGGCAGATTTTCTTAATTTCTTTTACAAACACAGTGTACAAACTCTCATAGGTGTGTTAAATCATGACATATTATTTGTTTTCGTCTTGCCAGTTTAAATATTTCATGATAAATATTTTTAGGTATATAGATAACTGATTATAAATAACTGGTCCTGAAATGTGATACGTAAAAGGGAATCAGCTTGAATTATTAATTAAAAGACCTATGTGTTGTCATCAATATCCAAGAGTGATTAAATTTCTTAAAAGTTTTTTTTTTTTGTAGAATTCACTGTGATAATTAACATGATTGAAATGTACTTTTTCTCTTATCATACTAATGTCTTTGTATTTTTGTAGCACCTCTACTAGAAAATACAACAGGGGAGAAGCCTTTAAGGGAAGATTACCACACAGTGCAGCTTCTGGGTCTTGTGTTGGAGTTACTTTCATTTTGTGTAGAGCATCACACATATCATATCAAAACCTGCATATTAAATAAGGTATGATGTCAAATTTTATTTAGCATGTTTTTAATAAACTTATTTAAAAGGATTATTCTATGCCAATAGAAGTTAGACTTACATATTTGAACAAAAGAGATTTAAAGAGAAGAAAGGAGGAGAAAAGGATAATATAATCAATTAGAGTATTATTACCATTATTAATGAATGTTGTTATGAGGTTGAATCAATGGTTAACCAAAATTGCATTTCATTATTTTCAATAACCCTGGGAGACACATTGTTTAATGGTTGTTGAAAACAATTGATCTTTTAAATCAGCAAATTGCTATGATTAAATAATTTATTTCTTCTGAAGACTGAAAAAATAACGAGATTTAAAAAAATATCCTCACCTTTGCTGGAACATTTGTCCTCATCCTTCATTTGATGAGAAATCTTGTGTTATTTGTCTATTATACTAGCTGTGCCTGTGGCTTCGTCCGCGTGGAGTAGTGTCTTTGGGTGACAATTTTTATTATTTAGGCTAATTAGTTTGTGTGTGTGTGTGTGTGTGTGTGTGTGTGTGTGTGTGTGTGATAGTGCGTGCGTGCGTGCGTGCGCGTGGCACAATCGTCCGCCCGTTCGGGAAAGGCACATGCATATTTCCCCACCTACACCGCGCCTTACCACGCCGCGCGCCCGCACCGCGCTGATTGTGTACGGCACGGTGCTTGGCAAGATTCTTACTCGCGTTAACTCCAGTTTCACATTTTTTAATGTCTCCGTAAATAGCTCTGATATTTTGTCGCAAACTTATAAAACATTGACATAAACCTTACATATTTTCATACAAATTTTTATCCCCCTATTTCCTATTGTGATTCTACACCCTTGAGGGTAAAACTTTTATAAACTTGGAATATATCTATTTATATCGAATCAACAACCTAAACAATAAGTTTCAAGCATTTAGCTCTAAAAATTACAATACTTCCATGTAACTTTTCATACCCCGCCCCCCCTTTTTTTTTTGTAACCTGTGGTAAAATCTTACGTAGGACTATCATAGTTGCTGTGACGGCAGTGACGCCGGGATGTCAGATCTCTTATTGACTAAAACCCTCAAAAGGTGTCCCTCACTTCACTGATTTTTTTTTTTTGTAATTATATCAGTTAAATCCCCGTCGTACCTTCAGGGGGCGGTAAGGGCGGTCCCCTGGTGTGCCAGTCTTGCACCGACTAAAATCCCTGGGGTGTTCCACCTTCCACCTACCGGTATCGAGGGCACAACTGGGGTCTCTAACCGTTTGGAGAGGGGTGGTGTGAAGAGCCACCTCTCTCATGCCTCTGTGTTGTAGAACGGCACGCGGGAACATATCGCGCGCCGCTCGCACCCTTGTTAGACGACACATTCCCTCAGGTGTGACGCCCGGTTTTGGTAATTCTTCCTCTGTCAACTCCTTATAACCCTTTTCTTGCATTAAAAAGTAGCCTTTGTCCTTTCAATTTCAAATGATTTATGGCACTCCACAGTGTATACAGATATGATTTGTTTTTGTATTAGTTACAACTATGGACCCGGTTGGGCATGGCATTTATGTAGACAAGAGGACTATCCTTTATCAGGCTCTTCATTTAAATCGGTTCAATAGTTTTGGCGTGAAAGCGCGACAGACAGAATTACTTTCGCATTTATAATATTAGTAAAGATTAAAAAAAAATAACATTATTTATTCTATTTAATTGATTCCGTAGATACCATTTCTTACTATAGAACATTAATATACTATTATGTGAGCAAAATATGCAATATAAATAAATATCATTCAACAAATGTAATAATAATTTGAAAATTATTCTAGTGCTTTATATATTACAGTAAATGACAAATGCTTCTCTAAATATTTTCTTTACTAACTGATAGAGGTTTCTGCTATCGTATTAATGTATATCATCAAAGAACAATGAGAGAAAATACGCATTTTACCTCCAGGATTTACTTCGTCGTATATTGGTGCTCATGCGATCAACACACACATTTCTGGTGCTAGGAGCGCTAAGATTTATGAGGAAAATCATAGCACTTAAAGATGAGTACTATAATAGGTATATAATAAAGGGAAACCTATTTGCTCCTGTCATAGATGCTTTCCTTAGGAATAATGGCAGGTTAGTGTTACTTTCCAATCTAATAAAAAAAAGAATTAAAATGGCTCATACTTTTTATAATTTTGAAACTTATTCCCGCGAGTTCATCTGCGGTATCAATAATGAAATACCTCTCAATTTAAGTCTTAGTAAGATCCAATAAGGAATTTAAATATATTATCTGATAAAGTTTAATTTTACTTGGGAAAGCCTGTAATAAAAATGTCACAAACATTTTGATTGCCTTAACACTTTACGGACGGGCCGAATCTGTTCTGTCTTTCCTAATTTCCGGGCACTAAGCCAAAAAATCACCAAGAAAAATTCTGTAAAATAAAAAAACTAATGCAATGTACCTAAAATTTAAGCTAAAACGTAGATCTACGTGGCCCGTCCTAGGAAGTTAGAATGGAAAAACGTAAATCTACGGAACTTAAGTGTTAATATACTATCAAAGTAACAAACCAATTCTGTTTAGGATTTACATGATGAGTGTGGTTATTTCAAAGCGATTTATACATAAATATTACGTTTTGTTACTACAGGTATAATTTACTAGATTCTGCCATATTAGAATTATTTGAATTCATCAAGTTGGAAGATATCAAGTCTTTATGTTCACATGTTGTGGAAAATTATGGAAAAATTTTGGAAGACGTTGAATATGTACAAACATTTAAAGCTTTGAAGACAAGATATGATCAACACCAAGATAAACTAAAAGAAAAGGATAGAGGTAATCTAACTTATTTTATGTACATATACATGTATCTATTTACTTAGACAATTATGTAGATTTCTCGTGTAAAGTGAATGATTATACATAGATTGCTATTAAACAATGTTGTTGTATTTAAAATATCTCTACCATTTTTAATGTTATGCAAATTGATCTTCAATTATTCCTTTTATCCCTCAATGTATGCTAACAATATCTAGTTAATAATGATTCCGAAGATATTAATAACTAGCTGACCCGGCGAACTTCGTACCGCCATGAATGCCGTTACTTACAATAAATAATAACTACTAACTCAAATCAATGCACATAAAAGTTATTTTAGAGCTACTAAATATACTGCCGAACAGAAATATGTGTGCAAATACATTCAATGTTTAATAGTGACTCGCGACAATTAATTATAAATACAAACTATATATACTTTAACTTATATTGCTTTTGCTGCCTGACGTATATAATCAGGAAGATTAAATGAAAATGACAATAAAAACTGACAGATGAGTTCCATTTTACTCAACACATTTTTTCCAATAAATGATCCACATATTTTTTTAAATTAACATAACTTTCGATTCGAAAGATTTAAATAAAATTAACACTATATGTTTTAAAGACAGCTTTCCATAATACATTAGTGAAAATCGCATTTAAAACAGTTATGCCGGTTCGGAGATTAGAGGGCACAAACATACACATCGATTAATGATTCTCATACATTTTTACTAACTTACATCGCGCATGTGAAGTTTTGGTTCTGGCCACTCGCATATATGCACGGAGTTTCAAATCATACTATCTACGGAACGTCAGAGAGATTGCTGCAGAACGGATTTATATGTATCGATATAGTAGTAGAAATATGATTAGTAGTTTTTAGTGACTTTGTTTATGAACTTTCTTCCTCAATGTTATTTTATGTACCACCTTAACATGTAGATGGCTACTATCACATGATAATCAGTTTTCAAAAGTAATACACCAGTTCATTCCTCCATGCAAAAAAAAATATTAACAATTATTATTTATAAAATCAACATATTTCAAATACAATACAGATTTACATTTTCAAATTTGGTCCTCGAGTTTCTATTGATATGCCGAATATACATTTTCTGGGTTCCGAGTCTATCGAACTATATTTCTTTATATAGGATATTCCATCTGATCCCATTTCTTTCGTACAGAGCTCAATTTATATGCCTTCAGCAGTATAATTCTGATATATTACTGAAATTCGACAGTAAGCGGAAGCGTAGGCGTGACGGAAGCAGTGGTACCATCTTTACTTCGCACGAGGTATCGTCGAGAAGCTCGCGCGCCTGATGAAGAGGAGGAAATGTGGTTTAACGACGATGATGAACTGGAAGACGAGGCCCCATTGGAATCTGCGCAGACGCACTGTCACCCACATCCCCATCCGCACCATGCGTTAGACGCAATTGGTAATTAATGTAAATTAACAAAATATACTGAAAGCCTTTATGCAGCTGCTCTAAATATATTCAGGTGTCGTCTACTGCCGATAAAGGCCTCTTACAAACACCAGTGGCGATCGCAGGCGCGCACGGATGTCTATGAAGCAAATGTTCGTA
This sequence comes from Automeris io, assembly GCA_036320925.1. Lineage (NCBI taxonomy): Eukaryota > Metazoa > Arthropoda > Insecta > Lepidoptera > Saturniidae > Automeris > Automeris io. The sequence continues at coordinate 6,581,006 of JAUDJH010000018.1, forward strand.
AATGCCGCTTACTTTCGTAGTGATCATATCCAAAAGCGTCTGCATCGCGGTGAATGTGGGTAGATCAATAATTCGCTTCTATTGTTCACATTGCAAGAGCGTCTTGTAATACAATTTTGTTCCACCCGCTTAGCTCGTAGTTTCTTTGATGTCGGAAACCTGAAAATGCCAAGACTTGCGCATCTACACATTTTTTTTTTTGTAATTTGGGGATTACAAAAAGTTTGTATAAGGGGAGGGACTGGTTCTTGCTTAGAACCGTGGCTTAGTGGCCCCGGTGAGCCATACTCCTGCTTTATAATCTCGGGACGTCGTCTCATCGCTACTAACCTAGCCTGGGAGTACACCCTGATGTAAAAACGTAGTAAAACGAGATTAACTATAAATCAACTATTGTAAACATGTTTACCAATAGATGTTAGGACTGGTTTCGGACATTGTATTTTTTATTAAGGCTTAATTTAAACATTAATTAATTCTAAATGAACAGCAGGCACATGAAGGTTCTTTAGTTTTTAAAATCGCTTTAAGATTTTAGGGAGAGTTTCTGAAAGTGGGCAATATACTATCATAATTTCACTCTTTCTTTCTCTTTATAAGTTTCTACAGATCACAATGATCTGTAGAAACGTCATTATATATAAAAACTGTAGAAATTGAATGCTAATGTGAATTCACAATTTCAATCAAACCTCTATCACAAATGTTTTGACGTGTTTGTTTTAGGTAAAATCGTAGAAAAGAAAGTGTGCTCGAGTACAGAGACAGTGAATGGACCAAGCAGAGTTCTTTTGAGCACAACAGCGACAGCAAAGCCAACGCACACTGATGTTCAGGTATCCTCGCCCAGATTACTCAATAAGGTAAACTTTTAGTTCCCTCACGTATATTCTCTATTTGCTTTCTTTGAGGAATCATTCACATCTCTCTCGAATCATAGAAACAAAATAATATGCGACTCTCCTTTGAATTGCTAAAATTATTGGTAATTTTATAATTAATCGACAGATCTGTTACATGTAAGGGAACAAACCGTTATCCTTTTTATTGTTTCTTGTAACTTATGTTTTAATGTTAACTGAATACCCTGTAAACAATTTGTGCATGATTTTTCGCTTTTATTTGTGATATTTAAACTAATGTAGTGAATTTATAGATGTTTTTATGATTTGAGATATAATGTTTGGTGTTCCTTTATTTATTGGAAAATATCAACATTAACATTGTTTTATTTTTTTAATTTATGTTGATAATTATATATTGAACTCCGTTTTAGTATTCCCCTAGACAAATTTATTTTCGATTTAATTTAATTAATTAAATATCTTAACTTTTGCATTTTTACTGCACCATAGCTCCATTTGTCGTATAAAGAACGAATTTATTCTTTGCTTGTGTATGGCAATTTTTAATGCAAAAGAGTTTGTATATGTAGTCATACATGTTGTATCATTTCTAACCACTTTTCATACTACGAGATCCTATACAGCTCTTATCAAGAGGATTTTATATTGTTCGCGATATGCCATCAGACCATTTTATTGATGGTCGGCATTTTCTTTTCCTAGTCCAACTGTCTCGAAATAAATTAAGCTGAAATACGGAGTTTACATTTTGCTTATCCTCGTATTGCTTCCTGTGTTTGCTCTGTCATATGTCTGTTTTACTTTTATATTTTTTACTTTTGCTTATCGTCTTACCTCCCTGTATCTAGTGTACAAGTGTGAGGCATAACATAGCACGCACTATAGCATTCTTCACTAGTTACCAATTCCACAATTCATTATCACAATCTGATGCCTAAGTTACATCAATTTAAGGTAAAGGATTTATTCTAGTGGTTTCTAGTTGAAACTGAGTTGTCTTTTAAATGTATGCTCCTTACGGGAACTTTCTAGATTTATTGTTCTATCGTGGACAAAGCTCTTCTTTTAAGTAAAACGTTTAAAAGAAGAGTTTTCTCCGAAATGGGTCAGTTTACAAGCAAAATGACACGTTTTTAAGATTACGATGCAATGTAGAACTTGTTTACTGAATAAAACAGTACATATAAAATGACCTTGATCACTTTGTGGAGAAAAGTGCTGCGTGAAACATCCGCATGTGCACATACATTTGGACTTGAATGGTAGAAATAAATTGTAATAAGGGCTTTGTGTTCCACCCTGTATTACGACTCTATTATTACCAAGGTTCTTATAGAGCAACTATAGAAGAACCAAATAAATCAGTCCTCGCTTGCGATTTTAGAGGAGAGCGGAGACTATGGCAAGATAATAACGGGAACCAAGTGCCAAGCGAAATTTTAACTACCTACCTTCCGCTCTTCTATTCGTCGTCATCCGCGTTCTTCTTTAATGTTGCAGACGTGAGCTGAGTTATTATCTTTACCTATAATTTCTGTACGTCTCGTTGCGACGTGCACGAACTGACCATAAATAGTAACGCCTCTTTCGGCGTCGACTGTTATGACATATAAACGTGAATTTTGTCTGTGGTCAGGGTCTAGTAGACTACGACGGCGATTCGGATGAAGAGGAAGAAGGCGGCGGAGGCTTAGTCGGTGGCGGGGGTGAGGAGCGGGATGCTAAGCGGCCGCGGCTCGCGTAGTCTCAGCGCGCCGTGTTCGCGTTTCAAGGAATATAACCACCTCGCAACGCTGTGCATTCTCCCCAGTGATACGACATGCTGTAAGAAAAACTAATACATTTCAGTTCATTAGTATTAATCTCGGTTCACTGTCGGGCGTACCAAGTCTCGTGATGTCCCATGTTCGGATACCAAGGCCGTTCCCAGATTAGACATTTTTGTACACGAACTTGTATTTTGACAGTCACAAGATACGAAATAGATTACAAAAGTTTTACCAAAAGGTAATACCAGTGTGTATGCGTCATTAATGAGTGAGTCTCCACTCTATCGCGATTCTGAAGCCTTTCTTTTCGCGTCAGAATACAATATGATACACGTCGTTAAAACGCATAGTCTGTAAACGACCTATCAAACCCATGTCGAATAAGGGGTGGTTAAATTTTAAAAAATCTTGAGAAGAACTAGCTATATGGCTTCCAGATCGAAGAGGAATGGCACAATTTATAAAACGATAATCAATTTTTGTAATACTACCCTCACATTGATTACTGTGTGTATATTGCACACAGCATTGGACTCGAGGTTGATTTTTATGATTGGGCATAATTATTGTGACAATTATATTTGTACATACAATTAGTGAGATTCGAGGGTTAAATTAAATTAGCATATATATATATTTCTTCGTACTTTGTAGTATAATAACTTTTGATGGCATCAGAATGTAGAACAAAATATCAGTTACGGAGTGTATGTGAAGTGAGTTATTTTAATGATTTAGTTTAGCTAATGAAGGATGATAATCACAAAAAGTACAAAGAAAAATATGATTGGGGATAAATGTTTATAGTGATAAAATTCTAAAATAACTCCATGAACGCGGTTTAAAAGTGTAAAAAAGATCGTTATTTATGAAATTATTATTTAGTTTGCGAGTTTGAGAGAAATCGTTTTTAGGTAAATATTAAAACGAAACCTGTGCTGTGGAATTTATATGAATCACAAAGAGTTTCTAGTTTGCTGCCAGAAAAACCCTAAGACAAAGGTCATTCTATGACTGACTAGCTAGGTGACAAGGTGAGTCGCTTAGTAAGTTATCCGATAAAGACAAACAGCCATACATACACTAGAATTCTATGCAAAATAGGACAATCGAGAATGGCCACACCGGTACATAGTTACATACTTCACTAGTGTCCAGGCGTCTAGCTAGTCTGCTCTAGTGTGGCTTTACATTTACGTTTTTCATATTATCAATGTAGCTTACTTATTTCGTTGTGTATTGTATACCGAAGACCCGATGCAATTGTGTAATTTATATTCAGTTATTTATTATTCTTACACAATATTTTGCATTCCTAAAGCGGAAGACGTACAGCGCGCACGGTTTTAGCGATCGAGGGAGGTTATGGTACAACTGAATTTACTCAACAATCCTGCGTTCTCTTATTAGAGAAAATGAAATGATTACTGAATTCCCACATGTAATAGAAGATTATAAGTTGTAGGTAGCTTGTGCTTATATGGTACTGATTACACTAGATCCAATAATAATAATAGAATAGATATTAGACTAGCAATTTTGAGATATATTTTGTAATAAATCTATTTCGCAATCAATAACTAGAGTTAAAATCTGCTATAACGACATCGAAGGGCCTACTCATATTTGGTCGTAAAAACCGATAGTCGTAACAACCGGTAATGTTTTCGAGATACGAAGTCCAATATTTTGCCGGGATCTTTGTTCTGGGTCAATATAACCGGTATGTTATTCTAAACGATGTCGCCATAAACGGTTTTGACTGTTTTTTGTAACCCGGGGGAAAATCCTGCTTAAGACCATCAGGACAGCTGTGAAGGAAGCGATCCTGGTGTGTCAGACTCCTACTGACTAAAAACCCCTGGGACGTCCTTCTAGTCGCACCAACCGGGCCTGGGAATCCAGATTCGTTCAAAAGCTCGAGGAACGAACAAACTTTTGTAAGGCTTGTTGGGAGTGGGTGGGTGTAAAGGACCAACCCCTCCGTAACCCTCTCATCCGCGTAGCAGAGTCTCTCAAGTCTCATGCCCGGGAAATTAATAGCTACAGCTAGCTTAAATCACGTTGTCGATTTGGATGTTTGATGTTCGATTCTTGTTACGTGGTATTTTCTACGACGTATTATATACAGAAATGAACTACAAAAAATAATGTCCCGCTTTGGGTCTTCCACGCTCACTGTGCGTTTCCCGCTTTACAACTTTAGCTTCTCTGATTTCTAGTTATATTGCTAAGTAAATTATTTGAATAAAATTTTATGGCTCACTTTGTTGAAAGTTCAGAATACATTTCAATTATTTGACCCATATTGTATCAGTATCAGCGTATACAAATATACCATTGGTATTGTCAAATATCTACATAATTCATCTGGATCTTGTTCATTTATATATCAGTAGAGATGAAAAATACTGAGAATAAATATACAGACAGTATATTTTAACTATAATTCTAAAATCCTGCTGTCTATTATTAAAATTTGAAGTTACAATACAAAATCCTTATGTATAAACAGATAGTTAACCGAATCATTTTCAATTAATTCATTAAAAATATTTATACTTTTTGCAGCTAATATATTTTGTAACGATAGATTATATTTTAGATTTAGATCTTTTGTAATACTATTATTTATATAATTAAAAAAAATAGGATAACCCCGTTTTTTCTATTTAATTTTTTTGTCTTTTGTCACAAAGCAGAATAATATCGTAATTTTGGTACTGAATTCTTTTGTATTCTTTCATGCGAGTTTCAAGAAAGAGCACTTTACAATTATTGAGATCCAGATTTAATATGTACTTAGCTATTGCTGTGCTGAGAATTATTCATAGCTTCAAAGAATCAGTTCTCGTGTAAGAAATGCTGACCGCCTAGTTCAAATAATTTATATATTTATTAACATTTTCTATCATGGTTACATTTTTTTAAAGGAAAGTTAATTTATAAAAGAAATAGGTACTGTCATATGTCCAATATTAATAACATATCAATTCTAATTAGTAACTAGAGAGCTCCATCCTTCTCTTTCTCTCTCGGAAATGTACCTGTGAAAGCGAATGTACTATAGTTATAAGCTTGTTACGAATTAAACAAACATATAATACGTATTTTAATTTATTTATTTATTATCAGGCAAACAGTTGAAACAATTGTTAAGTGCGCCTGTATCCTTTTTTTTTGTAATCTGGGGGGAAATTCCTAACGGTCCTCAGGGGGCGGTGAGGGCCGCCCCCCGGTGTGTCGGACTTGCACCGACTAAAACCCCCGGGGTGTTCCTCCTACTCGTCTGCTGGAACCACGATCACAGCATTGGCTATTTCCTCGGCAAATTGCCTGTATCCTACTATTTCACTTTTTTTTTAGTTATTTCTTTTTTGTAATTGAGATTGTATTTGTCCAGGAGATATTTAAACTGGTTCACATTTGGAGCCGAGTTAATTAATTAACAAGCTTCCGAGACTTGCATTTTAATTATCCTTTATTACCCGCAATAATGGTCTGGACACGTTGATATATATCCACATGTGTTAGTTTAATAGGGTATGTGACTTCATTTGGTGTTAAGTTATGATTTGAATGCTGGTAGTTGCGTACCGGCGGCGACGACCCTGCGAAGTTCCGTTTTGTATATATTTATACTCATTTAAGGCGTTCGATGTAGCGCTGCGCAGTCTCCTACATCGAACGCCTTATCGGAGAATAAATGTATACAGAATTGTACTTCGCGAGCTTGCTATCGCAGCTGAGTCAACGTTTTATACTCTGTACACCAAATCATACCTTTACAGATATTTTATTGGAACTTATAGCGAAAATCTTGCTTAAATAAGCTCCCTCTTTCCACTTGTATTCTTATTCATTTGTATAGTAATGATACACAACTATTCCGGTATCAAAATTTAGCTATTCGAGTAAGATTTTCGCGTATATAACCGATAAAATATAGTTTGATAATATATTTGTTTTATTAATCGTTATTTAGTCAATTAATTGTGAACTCGACTGTCAGCATAATATTTTAGAAAATGTACCATGCTTTTGTTTCAGTGAATACATTCTTTATTATAATGATTGCGAACTGAAATATCAGTATTAGATTCTATGCTTTCAACAAACAAGTGTCACAGTTTTATTACATTGCTTGATAGCATTTCGTTTCCTTAAAGAAATGTGTATGTGATAAAAGTATCTGATTAAGACCTTTTTGTTTTACTCCTATGTAAACATATAGTTTTATTATTTTCTCTTTTGTAAATAATTAGATTTTGTAAAGTATACTTAACTCGGTGAACTCAAGTAAGGACATAAATTATAGCAATTTTTCACAACAGTAAGTTGTAAATGTCTTGTCTGACATGAAGTGGTTCAATCATTATTTTATGCAACTATATCCAATATATATCTATGGAGTGCATCATACAAATGATGCATACGGACAGATATACCTTCAGCGGTGCGGACCAATTGTGCAGTTTATATTCGTATAACCTTAACTCTGTTTTAATAATATGCGAAAAGAGGATTTTTCATGCATATGGAGTATTGAGATTAGACCAGGTATGTTATTTGTTAGGGTTGCTTATTCAGATCATCTAGAATCCTTGTGGTCAGGCGAAGGTCGATTCCGGAATCTCTGATTTTTTTTAATGCTATAACTTTCCCAATGTAGGCCATTTCTATCTAAATGTCATGTTACAATTTTTAGTGTTCCAAAATTCGAGAAAATCCTCGTTCCCTTGCCCATACAACACAACATAAAATCTATTTCCTATGGATTTGTATAAGGGCTCAAAGTAAATATCTTATGCCACTAGTTTAAATGTATTTATATAATTTTTATACGCGTCTTATAGGAAAATATGTTCTGAAATTCTAAAATGACACCGATATAATAAGCTTGATAATATACTGTAGAAACGTATAATAAAGTACCATAATGAAACGGTAGATTTTTTATTCTGGGAATTGTCTGTTAAAAAGTTTATGAAAAGCTCATTTTGTACATGTATTTTCTACATTGTTTGTTGTTTTGAAAGGACATATCAATTTTTAATATGTATCTGGCAAAGAAAACGTTTTCTATTGTTTTATTTTTGAGTAACAGTGTGATCTCTTTAGAGTTGGAGGCATATAAGATGAACCCTGTGTAATCTGAATCAGTTTCGCGCACTTCTTAATTAATGTTTACAGGCCCAAAATTTACTACTGCGCAATATGCCCTACTTATCTGTAGATCGCTACACAGTTATGTAAATAAAGGTACCACTCACTGGTCATCACGAAGCAAGGTTTATTTAATTTTCGTATTGTCTAGAGCCGTTCCTATAATGTACAGCAAATGCGAAGTGACTTTATTATATACGTGGGATGAATTTGTCAGAGTATATTGTAAATATATAACTTTTATTTTAAAATCTGCCAAATCCCTCGTATCTAATAGTTTATAGCATGACGCTGTCAATTAGATAAATACGATTATTTTATTCCTTGAAACGACTTCCCTTGATTATTAAGATACGAAGTTTTTGAAAGTAGACTGTAATGATGAATATTTTTTATCTGTCTAGAGGATGACCATAAAACTAATTTATACACAGATTTAAACTAACTAGATTTACGTATTGGCAAGTTGTGTAAAATAAATGAAATAGGCTTACCGTAATGCTATTATTATGTCACTAGTTAAGTAAGCAATATAAAAATAAGATAATATGAAACTGTTGTTTTATTCCCAAATAAAATTTTACTCAATCTATTGTGGTAATCCACACAAAAGTAATTATTGTAACGGTATTTTTTTTTACGTTTTATTAAAACTTTTCATCTTCCAAGTTTTTTTACTTTAAGACAAAATACTGAAACCGAATTTTAACGTAATATATCATTTTACTTTGATTACTCCAAAGGAAAGGCGAATTAACCACTAATTGATCTAAAAAAAAGCATTTTTTTTTACACTTGGGGTATTCTTCCATGCTTTACATTATCTTAAAATTTTACAAATTAGTTTATAATCACACTGGTTTTTTATGATTTACTGGCGGGCGCTTTACCTCAGTCACACCTGGTGGAAAGTGAAGATTAGCCCGCTCAAGGAATGCTTATTCCTTCTTCTCTTAAATACTCCCAAATCATATGAACGTAGAAACACTCGCTGGAAGCATCTTCCATTCCTTAGTTGTTCGCATGATGAAAGTAGAAGCGAATCTTCGTGCGGATATAAAGAAAATCCACCACACGGATGGCATGATAGTTATTATTGACAGTTATGGAAAAGAACATGCTTTAAGTGAATAATTTTTAATGACTGTTAAATTAAAGAGAATAAAATACACGCAATTCAGTAAAAGTTATTTGTTGTCAACGACTTCAGTCTTCAACCGGAGGGCCAGTGCCTTGCGAAGTTGCATTGCGTCCGGCGGAGGCGTTGGCGCTTCACCGGCCATCGCTGCCTGCGCCACACGAGCTGATCTCGGCCGTGTTATAGTTTGCTGCGACTTCTCACCAGAGGCTACAATTATATACAATTAGATGGTCCAATTGAAGAAATCATTCAGCACCAGTTGTTGATAGTTGATGATGTATTAGATATTTTCAATGAGACAGCCTACAACTGGTATTTTAACTAAACTGTTAACTGCCTAACACGTTCCTTGTTAATCTTGCCATATTACGTGATACGAGGTTTGACGAAATTTCCGATCACACGATATAGCATTTATTTGCAGCGTTACTATCCAGTTTCTAAGCGGCGTAATATAGCGAACGAAACTGGTAATTATATTTATATTGACCACCCGACAAGGGATCTAAATAAAGGGCAGAACATAGAAAAAAAGGATACTTTAAAAATAATCAGATTTACAGCTCTCCAATGAACGTGTTAACTATACCATCAACAACGGGGTCGTCAATTCCTTTAAAGATATTAAAATATCTGGGAGAAGTTTGTCGTACTCATTTAAAGACGAACTTGTTTTCATAGCAAAGTCTAAGTAAAATCAAAGCAGCATTTATAAATATCAGCTTAAGAGACTAGACTTAGAGGCTTCTGATCTTTTTTTAAATTCAATAAATGATCCACCATAATGAATACAATGAAAGTAAGTCAGAAAAAAAATTATAGAAGTTGTTTTGTTTTTGTTCGCCCATCACGTAGAAAGTACTGACCAGATCTGGACAGGACATGGCAGGTTTAATTAAATACGTAATGTTCATCAACTCAGACCACGGTATAGGTACTTAAGGTCATGGCTATATGGATAGAACCCAATGATTGACTTAGGGGGCGTTCAAGTAGTACGTAACGCAATTTTTTAAGATTTTTGATCCTTCTCCCCCTCATGTAAGGCGCCGTAACGTTTTTGTGTACGTTCCCTTCTCTTTCCTTAATGTTATGTAAAACAACCAAATGATCATTTTCACCTAAAAGTCACAAATAATTGCACAAAGTATCGGTAAGTCGTTGCCGACTTGGAAGAACATAATAAAAATATCGTCCAATCGAGGGATTCCCCGACTTGCTATTTTGCCGACTTAGAAGGTTTCTCAGCAGTGCCCTATTTACTTCTATACGATGAAGTTCAAGAAAATATTAAACACTATTTACCTTCATATTCTGTATCGGCGTCAGCAGCGCCTAGTCGGCGCTTTCGAACCTGTTTTTTCAGTGCCAAAAGTTTATCACGTTGCTGTTTCAAGTATTCCTGGCGTGTGCGAATTTCTTCTTCACTTACCTATTTCCAATTAAAGAAAGTTAAGTATACATTGAACCTAGAAACACAATGTAATTTATTTCTGGACGACAAAACCGTATCATCTTTTTGGAAATACGCTGCCCTGCAGCGCTGTACATGTATTTAAGTAGCGAAGTAAATAACTAAATTTTAAGTAGTCTAATAGGCCGTACACACGTATCGAAGTAGGGAAGTAAATATCTTAATTTAACTAAATTTGCAACGTGTAAATGACGACTTAATAACTTTTAACTAAATATTGTTTTAGTGAATAAGTAGACAAGTAGAATATAATCGATCCTATTTTTTGACGAAGTAACCCACCCTTCCGTACCCCGCACATTCTCCAGAAGACATGGCTTTACTAAATTGCATTTTCTCTCCCACAATCTAGGTTCACTGCTCAGGTTTTTTGAAATTTCATGATTTAATTGCATACATATTTATGATTTCTTAATGTTTTAAATGAATTTAATCATGATTACAGAGCAAGAAAATTATAATTACGACTACATTTTATAATCGTTAATCATTGATCAGATTACATTTTGTCCATCTCTGCTTATAATTTCACTAAAAGAGGTTATGCATCGTTGTAGCAAGTGTGAAGTTCATACAGAATAAGTGAAGTGTACTTATAATTTCACTAAAACACGTATAAACGTCAGACTACTTAAAATTTAGTTACCTACTTCGCTACTTAGATACGTGTGTACGGCCTATTACGTATTTTACTAAATTGTTATAAAGTTCATATTTGCTGAAATGCAATTTAGTAAAGCCACGTCTTCTGGAGAATGTGCGGGGACGCGAGTTGGGTTATTTCGTCAAAAAATAGGATTGATTCTATTTTACTTATCTACGTATTCAGTTAACCAATATTTAGTTAAACGCCATTAAGTCGTTTACACGCTAAAATTTAGTTATTTACTTCCCTACTAAATACGTGTGTACAGCCTATTTGCGATAATTTTATCAACTAAAGCTCTATTCGATTAATAATCGAATCTATCTAACTTAATAGGTGGTATTGATAATCACGGTAGATCAAATTTAACAGTGCTAAAAGGAAGGTAGCGGTGTGCAACTCAGCATATGTCGATCTCAGGCTTTTCAAGGCCATCTTATGTTTATTTGGTCTGAATCTACCTCTCTAAGGAGTGATATGAGATGTACAAGATTGAACTACATTTAAAAAAACCTATATTTATAAAGATTTCTTTTTGGTAGAATTGTTATTATAATCTTTGAATATCTGTTTCACACAGAACGCCATTTCATAATACGTCTAATTTTTCAATGTGAGACGTTTCTCGAATAATTTGATCGTAATTGATACTTATACTAGATAGATTATTTATCTGACAAACATTGTCGGAATATCTACCTCAACTTTTTTAGGCACTGGTTTTGGTGTCTGCACCACAGGAACCTTTTTTTCAGGGGTACCTGATTCTTTTGGTGATTTTTTCGTCAATTCATCGGTCTCCTTTTTGTCAAAATTTTGTAGCTTTGATAGAAGAGTTTGTTTCTCGGCCACAACATCCTCAGGGGGTACGCTTACTACATCTTTTTCTTCAAATTCGCCAAGTTGTAACCTAGGAGATGATAGATTATTAAATAATACATTATATTATGTTTAACAATTATATATAAGGTAAGTATACACTACACCGGGATAGTACATAACAGCGTGACATTTTTGTTGTAAAATAAAACAGTCGGTATCTACAATATCACATCAACTATGATTTAAATACAACCAAAATAACAAGATTTTAGTATACATAAAATAATTCTAAAAGCCCTATCGAGCTGCCGAAGACAAGTCGCAGCCACTGCCGTTCCGTACAGTTCTGTTATCGGTGAGTGAAACGTAATGCAGTTTTTAAAAATATTTCTTGTGATACTTATAGTCCTGTACGTTTATTTGATGTCAGTTTGTAAAATTATTTATTAGCATCTACCACTAGAAGGTTTTATAGCCATATCGAATTATTAAAAACATATTTTACGAGAAAATGACGATTTTATGACTGCCGTCATTATGTTCACAGATTGGATGCAGACGATGCAGTGAACTTGATTGCTTGGATATGACACAATATGAAAAAAAATGGTTGGATAGGTTTTTGTCTTTTTTTATCGTACGGAAAATTAATAAAGGGAGACAAAGATACATTAAAATTCACCTTGTTTTTTTTTAACTACAGCTATAGTAAGTAGCTCAAATAAAACACACAATCGGTGTTACTTTAGATTGATGCAGCTTTCTAATGGAGAAATAATTATTAATATCCACTCGGTAGTTTCAGAGTTTGTAATCCATGACAAACAAACATATACTATTTCCTCTTTATAATATCTGTATAGAAATATATACCTACCTTTTTAGATATGTATGTCATTATGATGTAAAAAATATCCATCATCCATCTTATAACATCAATGTATAAAATAAAACAGTTTCTATTCCTAGAAACCTTACTTCCTTCCTTTCTTACTTCTTGTAAAAAAACCTCAAATTAGAAAATATCGTAATATGGTACACTTACCTTATTAACTGTCATGTGCTGTATTTACCTTTACCATTTTGTGAAGCAAAAACGGTTATAAATAAACGGATATAATAGATACGTATAAATTTACTGTAGATATACGATAGAAAAATCAGAAGCCTGCCCATTTGTTCTATTGTTAACATTGGTCTAAGAGATAACTAGGTTCTTAATGCTAGAGCAAACGTAATATTGACAATAAAAGAGACCCAAATGTTACTTTTTAATCTCGGTCATGACGTCATCGTTGTCCGGCCATCCGTCACTTTCTTCAGATCGCGATGAATCTAAGTCGCCGGGGTCTGTTAGAAAGATGTTGGGCATTATTCCGTATCTGGTTTCAATGAGCTCTAAAGCCTGAAAGAATTACATATATTTTCAAAAGTTGACCCAAGTTGGCTGATGACAGATTCACCGGGAAGTAGAGTTGAGGGAGTCTGCTACCTGGATGACAGGAAGGCGGAGTGCAGTGTCTAGCGCACCACCTGAGAGAGGTTTTGTAGTGGGGGGCATTTTAGTTTTTTTTTTTGGGACTCGAAGCTGCTCGCGTCCGTAGGCTTTACCCTAGTTTCCCTACACGTGACTCCTGGGTGGTGCTAAACGAGCAGCAGCGAGGTGGTAGGGTGTCGGTGCCCGTCTGGATCGCGACCACAGTACATGGGTGTAAAGCCCGTGATAGTGACTAGTTTCGGCTTGTCGCGTTTCGGGATCAGCTTGTGTATATCCAGTAGCTCATATACCTAGAGACCTTCAGTCGTGGTATATGTGGGCCGACATGACGATGTAGACTATCAATGGATTTTCATCCTTTGATAGTCGCTTTCGTTTTTGGACTATACTGTACTTACCATCAGGTACACGGTAGTCACTATGTCGAGCCAGTGTAAAAAAAAAACCCTACAAAGTTGAGGCTACCTCCCTGAGAGGTGACGAGGCTTTTGTTGCCCGGGCAGCTGGATAAATTTGGTTTCCCAGGCTCGGATGGAGTAATTAGAGGGACACCCCGGGTGGGTTTTAGTCAGTAGGAGTCTGAAACACCAGGGTCATTGCCTTCACAGCGGCGTTGATGGTCTTATACAGGATTTTTCCCCGGGTTACAAAAAAAAAGTAATAGATTCAACTTTCAAAGCTGGAGTCCTCATACATATCATTGCAATTTTCTCCGTAGCACGTTGTTAATATTTTATTAAACGAATATACATAGATTTTAAAATGAGATTTTGGGGTCATCACAGTTACCTGAAGTTGTAGTTCAACATTTTTGTGAGTCATCATCTTGACGAACATGTCGTAGTCGTTAGCAGCCCATATTTGTTCGAACAATCGTCGATGGAAATGGGCCGGCAGTCCTGCCAAATCACGAGCCGACAGTTTACACGCGGCTTCAAACTGATCAGCACTGATTCCAATGTCGTCCATAAATGACCCCAGCATAACATCAACCTACGTTATAAAGTAATAATAATATATCGTCACGCTATATACCTATCGGGGTGAGGAGACATAATACATTAGTGAGTGTATCCACTTTGTTCTTATGTGTCGTGTCCAACGTGAACAGCAGCAGCCCTGAAACTTGAAATTTTTAGAGGCCGAGCAAAAACTATTGTCTACGCCCCTCCTCTCACCAGTCCTTTATATTGGTCCTCAATTATTTGGATTAATCTAATAAAAATGTTTATAGCACAATCTTTAACCACTTCGATATGGGGCCTATTGGCCACGAAAAGTTGCCCACAGCCGGCATTCACCGTTCGTAGGCTGCCTGATGCGCTTGTTCATCGACAGATCTGTGACGAGATAAGCGAGAGTGTTTTTTTCAGTTATAAAAACGTTACCGTTTTACAGACGTGAAACCGTTTTGGGCAATGGTCTGTACGAAACTAAAATTATACGAGTAACCACTCCGCAAACGCAGAGATAAGAGAAAATTCCTGGATGTCGCCTATAATCGACACTCGGCTGTGCGCGTTTATATCACGGCCGTCGACTATAGTCGACGCTCGTACCGAAGTAGTTAAAGATTTTGTCCTGAACAACTGTGAAAATGTAAATATATTCTGCATAAGAAGAGAAATATTCAAGGAAAAAGAACTTAGCATAACTTAAAACGGGGTATCGATAACTTATGAGACTTTCGAGTTATCTTTTAAAACGTTAAAATCAAAGGCTTGTCCTTTTCAGTTGTTTTTTATGGTCAAATTGGCCCACTTTATTGGATATTTTATTCACTGAGTACGAAGGGTTATGTGTCGTCTGCGGCTCTGGAATTTGGCGCCCGAGTCGTAGGATCCAGCTTGTCCCTCTAGATCCGGGCCTGCTAGTAGCACAGCTGATCACCGTTCTCAGGGTAGGTATTTACACATGGTATTTCTATTAGATACTATGTGGGCTTCCTCACGATATTTTTCTTCACCGGTGCTATATTAGGTTCTATGTGGTGCTTAAATTCGTACTTAATCTAGAAAAGCCCAGAGATACATGTCGGGATTCGAACTACCACCATTCGCGTTTCCGCACAAGGATACTAAATGGACCCTTAGCCACTACAGCGTAAATAGAAAATAATTAGATGTCTGATAATAATAATCTTCATCATACTATATTTCTTTCGGGGTGTACAGAAATAAATTTTTGTGATTATTATCAACATACCAAATTACGGTATTCACTATGAATTTTCTTATATTCAGGTCTATCCAGCACATCGCCGTGATCCGTTGGTTCAAAGGCTGTAGACAGAAAAGGCTGTTATTTTCTTATTTTAGGTGATTTCTATATGACTATGTGATATAGGACTAAAAATCAAGATAAATTAAATTCATTATAGGAATATGTCCTGCTATAGGGTAACGGTTTTTTTAAATCCATATTCGCGTTAAGACAATGGTGAAGTTTAAAATATTTATGTCGTTAATTAAATAAAACTAATTATGACGTAAATATGTACGTGCATACAATGAATATTTAAAATGCATACTCACGCAAAGATTTTTCTTCTATAAAAGTTTGCAGAGGAATATTCCATATTGGTCCGTGGAGGAAGCCCACCAGTGAGTCGAACACCCACTCGTTGCTGTCTGTGCACTCCATTTAGTTCAAAGAGCTGTGATAAAATTAACTTAGTTATTTTCTGGAAATATCAATCGAAATGGGACGCTTCAAAAAGTGTAGAAAGGGACGATTAATATTTGTACTTCAGTCGCTATGGGAACAAGTTCTTAATAAAAATCATGCGCACTGATATTACTACGTCTTAGAATAAAATCTAAGACTTAGGCATAACACCTACGTTTAATATTAAAAACCGAAGGGCGTTAAGTACATGCAAATTAATTTAATAAACGTTTTAGGATAATTTTAGTTTTATAAATAATCAATATTAAGTATCTTTTAATTTAACTTCCTAGTGATAAATTTAATTTATTTGATATTGATGGATTGGATTAGATTAAATCTTTAATCTTTTATAAAAACAAAATTTTATTTATCTACTAAATTTTGGCCGTTGTGGCTGTACGGTGTTACGCTTTCGCTGATTTCTTTCCAGCAAAATTTTCAAAAAGTAGATAATATAATTCGTATTTCAAACATTGGTATAATATTGTTTCCTTTTTATTTAGTAAGAAAAACCGAGAAAAAAAAGTTATAATTACGTATTGTCGTCTGTCAAATGTCAATTGTCATTAAGATTTTAAATTCTGATACGGTGTTAATAGACTACAATTGTTTGTTTATAATTTAAAATAATATGTAAATATTTGTACAATTTTTTGAATGAAATTGTTTAATTTTAAATTAAAAATGACTAGTTCTTAAATGTAATTTACCAAAATGACGGATAATATGGTGTTTGACTATGAAAATGTAAATGGAGTGAAATTATCACTGAAAATTGATATCCAGGGTGGTTCACCATATTCAAGATTATTTACAATATCCTATAAAAATGAACAAAATAAACCATCTTGGCCAAAATACTTTTTATTGTCAGCAATCATATTTAATGTCATAGCTTGGATGTACGTTCGTATAAGCTTAACAACAATTTTAGTTATAATTATTGTATTGTCATTTCTGGTCTTCTTTTGGATAACACACAGCGTCCAATCAGGTTAAGGATTTTACATTTAATTACATTTTGTTAAAGGCTTAGAATTTAATTACTATAAATATTATAATAATAATGATCAGTAATTAGATTTATACTTCACTGCATATTAAATTCACTACAAAGCAAACTATATACCTTACATACCTCTAACAGGTGATTTTAACCAGGTTATATCTTTCAATGTTGAAATATCTGTACTCTTAATAAAAAATCATTAAGTAAATTATAAACACAAAGTGTGAGTCAGTTTTTTACAATTTGGAAACTAAATTTGATTAATGCTCATTATTTTTAGAGAGCATTCTAGTCATTCCCACAGTTGGCATCCAAAGTATAGTGAAATATGTTTATGGTAAAGAGGAGAGTTTGATTCCATGGTCCAGTATTGATGATGTCATTATCAATGAAGTAATTAAAATGGTAATAAATTAAACATCTTTATTTAAACTATTAAAATTAATGTGTCTCAGCTCAGTATATATATACATATCATGATTTGTCATGTATTAAAATTTATTGATTTAGATTTGAATATTGATTTGATTACTTTAAAATGTGTACAGTTTCAACTAGATGGTACTTTTTTTCAGAACAGAGTCCTTTACTATCTGACAGTGCTAGTTAAATCTGGAGATCATAGTACAGAAGAAGCTAAGCCGCTGAAGTTGATACCGCTATTTAAGGTGGATAAATAATGTCATATCATTGTCATTGCCTAAAAATGTAGGAGAATTCTAGTCTTGTGAATCTTCCCATCTGGATTTGTTACTGGATTCTTTCCATTTACTTTTTGCATAAAGTTAATTTTTATGCTAGAACTTATTATCACTTTATTATATTTAAAATATAAATATTTACTACTATAGACTAACACAATGGCCATGCAATTATTGCTAATCTAAATTATTATATTTCAATAAAATTATTATCTAATGGGTGGCGACTATCAATAGTTTCACGTCCTTTAGTGATTGCTACCATTCTAGATCAACAATTTATTTTTCATCAAGTGCGCTGTAGGCTCTTTGTCAAAACTGAATTTTAAAAAATCTAAAAACTTGTGAGTAATCATGTTTGATAAAAATAAAAATTATAAAGTAAATAACTTTAAAGTTTTAATTATAATTTTCAGTACACCAAGCCTCGGTTGGTCATGCTGCAAAAGATATATGTAGAGCTGCAAAATATTTTATTGGATATACAAAGAGAAGATGTCTCTAAAGGCTTGGGCGATATTGGATAGAATAAGTGAACATAATTAATTGAACCACCAATTGGAGAATAAACGCCACTTTTTGACATATTCGCATTTTTACATTCTATAGACGTAGCGCTTAATTATAAGTTCGAAGAAAGGAAAAAAAAACCATTGACTTTGTATAGATTCATGCGGCCATAAAAAAGGTTAGTTGGAAGAAGGAAACAAATCCTGTCTTTATTCCTTTTTCCAACTATCAGCGTATAAGTAACATATAGTTTTGAGAACATATATCAATACTTTCCTGTCTGTGGCCATTCATTTCTACAATGTGACAAATTTTGGGACTGCTAAAATACTCATTAGAAGAAAGGACAGAAAAGCTCTAAGTCATTAGACAAGCGAACACCATACAAGATCTCGCAATATTGAAGCTTTGAAGTCATAAAGGTTACTTGACATGTTCCGAATTTATCGATGGTTTCGTTAAAGCTACATTTTTGCTTTAAAAACCTTCTAGAAACCCGAAAATACCAGAAATTTTAGCAATGTTACTAAAATACCCATAAATGAAAAAAAAAATTGAATGACATAAAAAAATAATCCAATACATTCTCGAGGAATTCAAAGATTTTTACGATATTATTCTGACTTGGCCAACAACAAGTTCCGAGAGTGAAGAAATAGATGTATAATAGAGAGTTCTTACGTTTTTCTAATTAATAAATCGTTTTTGTATTCATAATGTTATTTATTTTAAATTATTTTGTATATAGATCTTATAAATTGGAAGAAGGAAATAAATCCAACACATTTACATACATATATAAATATATGTAGATATTTATATACATACAACATATATAAATGAGTATTATATATTTCAGCCAGATTTATTAGTAAATAAGAAATAATTTATATATTTTTTTATATCAGTAATGTTACGTGAGCCTGTAAGTTGAAAGTAAAAAGTTATAAAGTTTTTTTTAATTATCTCCATACTTGTTTTTTGGATTTATTGCCTTTTTCCAATTGGTGATTCAATTGACAATCATTTGAAAGTGCGATTGAAGAATATTTTAATTATGTAATAAACACTAATGGTTTTTTTAATTAAAATTTTAAGCAGTTATAAGACAGAAAAGGTGAAACATGCATTGTTAGCAGTGTCGAGCCTTGACCATCCAAAAATGAAACTGAACATGTAACATTTATATACATGCTTAAAGTCTATATTTTATTGTCTTTTTGTAAATATATCTATTGCGATTTTACGAGCTTTAGGGCAACACCCTTTGAGATCTCGCCCAGTGTAGTTGTAAAAGTCTATCCTAGCTAACTAAAGTCTTCCCGAAAAATAATCCCGTTGGAAGTCTAATGTGTGGAATGACATTCAAGCTTTGAATGCGAGCAGTTGTGTTCTCTATTTCGCCCACTTGAGAGTTGTTGATTTGTGATTGTTGTGGATTTCTGGACGTTTTGTTCTTGTTTTTTTGGGCTGGTGTTGGATCTGGACTAGTGATGAAAATGCCCGGGAATTTTCCCAAAGTGCCCAAAATTCCCGAGAACATTCCGTTAATTCCCGGGAATATTCCCATGGAACGTGTAAACAGAAATATACGTTTATTTCTTAAAGTTTCTTTCCGAAATAAAATAATGGCCTGTGGGTCGATTGTAAACATGGTTACATATGATATCAAAACGAGACTTTTATATTGCAGTTTATTTTCTTACTTAAAATTTAAATATAAAAAATAAATTACCTTTGCTATTTCATTCCGGATGAAGTCATAACTATTTTGAAATAATCAAAAAACTTTTTATTTATACTTATTTAAGGATGGTGTCTTTATTATATAGGAAAGTTACACGAGTGTAGTGTATAAATTGTGTGTGTATGAAGAGGTCAAACTTTTCAAAATGATTTGAGACGTAATAAACCACAAAATATTTCAAAATAGATATGTTTGTATATTATTATTTAAAATATTTTTATTGTTGGACAATAAAAAAAAAATCATGATAAATACTAATATATCCTCACACTATAATCCGGGGTAACCAGAGATACAGTAGTAGTTTTATCCGAGACGGTGCACGGTGTTCGGCGCGCCGCTTGAGAGACAGGTTTTGGAGGGGTGGGCTTTACTCCTACCCCTCACAGAGAGGTAGCCTCAACAAGGCTTTCTGTACCCTGGACGTCTGGACGAATTTGGCTTCCCAGGCCCGGGTGGAGCAATCAGAGGGACACCCCGGGGGTTTTTAGTCAGTAGGAGTCTGACACACCGGGGTCGCTGCCCTCACGGCGTCCCTAATGGTCCTATGCTGGATTTTCCTCGGGATAAAAAAAGTAGTTTTATCCACTTAGCGCTTATATGTTGTGCCTAACGTGGCCAGAAGTACAGCTGATCGCCGTTCTCAAGGCACTTACACATGATATTTCTATCACATGCCATGTAGGTTGACTCACGTTGTTTTCATTCGCCGGTAAACATGTAATGCCTAATTCCGTATTTAATCTGAAAAAACCCAGAAGTACGTACCGGGATTCGAGCCTACGACCATTCACACTCTAGCGCATAGAAACCGGTCCCTTATCAACTAGGCCACCTCCGCTATACTACAAAATATTTTTGACAGATTTTATTCGTATTCTGCGATATGTTTACCAACTGTGGACCGGCAAAGCGACAAGTTGCGCGGAGGCAAACAACGCATGCGACGGCATTATACAGATTGTGAGCGTGAGAGTGAGAGCGCAGCAAGACGTTCCCGCTGACACTTTTATGTCACCGCTCAAAAATGCCGCACAGATGAGAGTCTTAATAATTAATTAAAGAATGAATTTATTTTATTTTTGTGTACTTTTCTTTTAAGATCTTCATGATTCTAGATGAACAGAAAATATCCTTTAAAATATGATTCCTTTGTGAAAACATCATAAACTGTAAAATATGCAACATAAAAGGGTACATGTTTTGTTAGTATTATCCTCAAAGTAAAATTAGAGGTACAAGGAATTGCTAATATCAGTATTTGATTTTAATTTCAGCTTAATACCTCTGGGCGTTTTTGAGAAAAGTGTCAGACAGACAGACAAGGAATTGGTTCTATAAAGGCTCTCTTTTCCTTTTCAAATAACGACTTCTAAAAAGTAATGCAGTGTAATTATATTTTTGTACCTACATATACATTATGTAAAAAGATACAGAAAATATTATTATAGCAGAGAGTGAATATAGCTCTGGTAAATAATCACTAAACGCCAGTCAAACATTTAAAGAACTACCTGAAACACCGCCATTAGGAGATTGTCACCTGCAGTGGATCTAAAAACTTCTACTCCGGATTTATTTATACTATAAAATATTATATAAATTATATATATAATAAATATCATTAAAAAATACACAAATCTGGAGTAGTTCATGTACATACACAAAAAACATTACACACTAGCTGTGTGTCCCGGCGTTCCTCGGGAAGAAATAATTTACTCACTTCGCCATATGTTTTTCAAAAACGACGAAACACATATTCTTTTATTTCTAACTAAAAAACTAAATATCAATTTTTATAGGGCTTACTTAAATTGACGGATTTTAAACAAACAAACAAACTTTTCACCCTTATTTTATCTTCTTAGGGATTGATTTTCCAATAAGGTCGAAACATTTTTTTTTTCTAATTTCCAACCAATAGTCGAAATACTGGTTTTGATAGTGCTTACTTCAAAATTGGCAGATTTTTCAAACATTTTTCCAACCATAGTTTCAACATCCTCATAACGATGGAATCACAAAAACTCTGCGTTTTGTGGATACCTACATCATACCAATTAGTAGTAAAAACCAATTTCCAAATTTCATGTTTCTGGCTGTTGTCGTTTGAGCTTAACGATGATATATACATGAATGTTATGTCATGAATGTTAGGACAAGTGATTTTATATACATATGTATATAGATTTTTGAACATAGGTTAAAACTAAATAAATGTTATTTATTTAACTCATCAATAATATCGCCTTCCTTTGTTTATAAAATTCATACGTGAAATAAAAAAAAACACATGGGTTCGGCTTGCCGGAAGGTACGAATGTCATAGTTTCCCTTTAACTTTAAATTTAATCACATAGTTTATAATAATTTCATTGTAATGTAATATATTACCGAGGTTTATTAGTACTAAGTATAAATTACACCTTAAAAACAACCTTAAGAAAGCACGAATCGAGAAAATTATGATTGACAAAATTGATGAGATTTGGGAATTTTGGACACTTTCAGGGAATATTCCCCAATTTTCCCGGGAATAAAGGGAAGATTCCCGGAAACTTTCCGAAACTTTCGGGCATTTTCATCTCTAATCTGGACTACAACAAGATATATGATAAAATGCTGCGAGGAATTGCTGATAATTCTGATAGTTTGGAATAGAAAGTGAATCGGCTGCGTTGTTAGTTTTGACGTCAATCTGAGACACTGAATATTAAAAATACTAACGACAGGCTCAAAAGGACTTATATCCATAGCCCAGAAAATTTGGACATAACCTGTACCCATAGATGGGCGTAATCATGATTACTTTTAATCAGATTAATAATCAGATTACAAGTAATCATGACGAATGTAATCATGAATACGTGTAATCTGATTACTTTTAGTCATGATTACATGGGTAATCATTAATCTTGATTACAGTAACCATTCAATTAATCATGATTAATTGAATGATTACTTTTGAGTTCTGGCTGAGAGAGAGAGACCAATTTAAATACTCGTTTATTTAATTTTTCAAGTTATTTTATTTCGAATTATATATGACCCCAAACTTCCGTCTAATAGAGAGGTGGTGTCCAGCGAAGAGTGGGGGGTGGCGTCCAGTGGAGAGAGGGGGGTGGCGTCCAGCGGAGAGTGGGGGGTGGCGTCCAGTGGAGATTGGGGGGATCCAGCGGAGAGTGGGGGGTGGCGTCCAGCAGAGAGTGGGGGGGGGGTGGCGTCCAGCAGAGAGGGGGGGTGGCGTCCAGCGGAGGGTGGGGTGGTGTCGTCGTGTGTGTGCTCACACGCCGCCCCAATGGGAGGTATTGTTTGGGTAGTTTTACGACCCTCTCCCAGGGAGGAGGCCTGTCTAAGACCAATCGCTCGCCGGGCCCCTAGGAAGTATATGGATCCCCAGGTCCGGCGAAGGCGCAAATTAGGTAGTGCTGGCACCCGGTGGTTTTAGCCGATGAAAGTCCGCCCCCGAATATCCGTCTCGTTGAGCGAATCATAACTTATAAGGGTTTTTGCAGTTGTGTACTGTGGTCACGAGTCACGACATTGTTCGGCCAATAAACCTACCAACTCATAGTAACTCGCTTCGACCTAATTACGTTCAGGACCATTTTTTGTGCTTTCAGCCGTTTGAGTTGGTAGGTTAATTGCCGGAATTGGGTCGTGACCATAGTACAATAGTGAAAAAACTGGCATAGTGACTTGCTTCGACCTGACTACTTTCAGGATCAGTTCGTGCTCGGTGGCCATTAAGTAAATACAACGAAATCTAGCTGATCATAGATGCTTTTACTATTGTTCTGAGTGATTCCTGGACTATTAGAAGTGATTATCAAAGTACCGCCCATGTTTTACTGAAATACCGACTTCTACCCGATAATCCACGCCCGCCTTCGAGATGGAGAATACTTCTGATAATGGCCAAAGACTTTGTGTGCAATCCTTTAAGTTAAAGTTAAATTTTTAAAACAGAAAAATGAAATTACTATTTTTTACTTTTATTACTCATTAAACAATATATATAATTTGGTAAGCAAAAAAGCGTTTTTAGTGTGATAAAAATGGCGCGTGCCCGTATGTCGATTTGCTTCTTTTTTTCTGAGTACTATGTTCTTTAGTCTTTAAGAAAATGGACGACAAACGCGAAAAAAAATTAAGCGAACTGAGAAAAAAACTATGTATGTGTCCCGCTGATTTATTGTAAGAATCAAAGTTATTAGGTAGAACGACTGTTATCCGAAAAAAAAAACAGATCTATATCTCAACTTTAATTATGAGTTAAAATTCAAAATACGATACAAACGTGTGCGGCGGCTCGGTTTACATCAAAGACGAAACCAAGTCAGTAGAGAGAGACGGATGACCAAGAAAGGTGATGTTGCGCTCTGCGGTATAGAAGCTTGTGTAAATTTATGAAAATAATGTCTTATTCTGATCAATTAAAATTTTGTGCTATCTTGCTCTGTCTCTCTATCTGCATCCCGAAGGCGGGCGTGGATTATCGAGTTGCAGACGGTATTTCAGTAAAATATGGGCGGTAGTTTGATAATCAGTTCTAATAGTCCAGGAATCACTCAGAACAATGGTAAAAGAATCAATGATTAACTAGATTTCGTTGGATTTACTTAATGTCCACCGAGCACGAACTGATCCTGAAAGTAGTCAGGTCGAAGCGAGTCACTATGCCGGTCTTTGCACTATTGTACTGCGGTCACGACCCAGTTCGGGTAATCGCCCTAACACCTAACTATGTGGTGGTACTCAGTTCGCCAGTTTAGCTAGTAGAAGTCGTATACTAAAAATAAAAAAAGGCGAGCGCCGCTCTGCTGTCGGCAGCACATTTTACGTATCAAACAAAAGTAATCATGATTAATTGTAATCCGATTAAAGAATAATAATCCTTAATCACCGAAAAATGATTACTTTTTTTGATTGTTTTCGTTAATCATGATTAATGATTACAAAATGTAATCGTAATCATTAATCATTAATCTGATTTCATTTAGCCCATCTCTGCCAGTACCTATCCGGCAACTAATATATTGGCAGCGGCGAGGTGTGATAATTAATTATTTGTTAGTAATTAACCCTTTGCCATTGTGAAAAATAATAAAATATTCAAGATTCTTCAATTTGTCTTATTTGTAATTAATATATCCACTTAAGTTATTTCAATTAAAAATTATATCAGAGTAATATACTCTTTTACGCTAAGAATATATGGGGTCGTTTTTTACCACTTTTAACGCTGTTTTGGAATCCCTACACTCTATGGAACATGTAGAAGGTCGATATTCAAATCCTTTTTAAGCCTGTGACTGTTTGCGGTTTCTGCATCGCTGACATACAACTAGTAGAACTGTGGTTTTCGGTCTCCTGCACTCCTCGTTTGAATATTTCCGGAAAAGTTGGAAGCGTTTACAACCTTTGGATCTTTTAAAATTCTTCTGTGAAATCCAACAAGAGAACTGCTTTCTTTGTGTCTACTGTTGTATACTAGCTGATATATGCCGGTTTCGGCGCGTCTGTAATAGATAGCTAGTGGACGCGGACATCTAAATCATTTATAAGTAGTAGTGTAATAATGTGGCAACTGCGTGGAAATCGAATACTCTTTATAATATTAGCTCATTTGGTAATGACTGACAAAGTTGTAACGGCGCTGAATATTGTTTAATCACAAAGGCTTTATAAAGTACGCACATGTGTATCTAAGTCAAGTATAATGTGTTACATACATCATGAGTCCAATACATCGTTTACGTGAAAACTGGGTGTCACACAACCATAGACATAATCTATACTAATATTAGGTCCTTACATATGAAATTGGC
Source organism: Automeris io (assembly GCA_036320925.1). Taxonomy (NCBI): domain Eukaryota; kingdom Metazoa; phylum Arthropoda; class Insecta; order Lepidoptera; family Saturniidae; genus Automeris; species Automeris io. Next base: position 6,606,859 of record JAUDJH010000018.1, read on the forward strand.
GTTTTTCGTACTTGCCACTTTAATCACAAATTTCTCCTCTTTGGTAAGGAATTACAAATTCAAATTTGTACAGCTATAGACTCATGTATTTGTGCTTCGATGATCGTCATTCATTTGTTTTTTTCTTCTGTTTGCGTCACTCATTTTACAAAATGGAAAACTTAAAATATCGCATTATTTACGAGTACGAGTTCCGCCGTGGCACTAGTGCTGCGGAAACAACTCGAAGGGTGAATGACGTGTATGGCGGTCGTGTTGCAAAAGAAAACACAGTTCGTTTTTGGTTCCAACGTTTTCGTTCTGGAAATTTCGACCTGCAGAACAAGCCCCGTGGACGGCCTGAGACTCAAGTTGATAATGAAGAGTTGAAGGCTATTGTGGAAGCAGATCCATCGCAAACCACGTCCGAGTTAGCTGCAGGCTGCGATGTTAGTGATAAAACTGTTTTAATTCACTTGAAGCAAATTGGGCAGATTAAAAAGCTTGAAAGGTGGGTGGGTACCTCACGAATTGACTGAAGCAAACCGGCAAATGCGCGTCGACTGCTGCGTTACATTACTAAACCGGCACAATAATGAAGGTATTTTAAACTGAATCATTACCTGTGATGAAAAATGGGTTCTTTACGATAATCGGAAGCGCTCAGCGCAATGGTTGGATCCTGGCCAGCCAGCCAAATCCTGCCCCAAGCGAAAATTAACCCCAAAAAAGTTACTTGTAAGCGTTTGGTGGACTAGTGCCGGTATTGTTCATTACAGTTTTCTCAAATCTGGCCAGACTATTACGGCTGATGTCTATTGTCAGCAATTGCAAACCATGATGGAAAAGCTAGCGGCTAAACAACCTAGGCTGGTCAATCGCTCCACGCCACTGCTGCTTCACGACAACGCTAGACCACACACTGCGCAACAGACGGCTACTAAATTAGAAGAGCTTCAGTTGGAAAGTCTAAGACATCCTCCGTACTCCCCGGACCTTGCTCCAACAGATTACCATTTTTTTCGAAATTTGGATAACTTCTTGCAAGGGAAAAAATTCAACTCCGATGGGGCAGTCCAAGTCGCCTTCAAAGATTTTATTGATTCCCGTCCGACTGGTTTTTTTAGTAAAGGGATCAATGAACTACCTATGAGATGGCAAAAGTGCATGGAAAATAATGGTTCATATTTGATTAATAAAATATATTATATTAAAAAATATTCGACTTTTTGTTCCTCCCATACAAAACGCCAATTTCATATGTAAGGACCTAATATTATAAAGCTGAAGAGTTTGTTTGTTTGTTTGTTTGAACGCGCTAATCACTGGAACTACTGGTTCGAATTGAAAAAATCTTTTTGTGTTGAATAGACTATTTATCGAGGAAGGCTTTAGGCTATATAACATCACGATGCAACTATTAGGAGCGAAGAAATAATGGAAAATGTGAAAAAAAAAAACGGGGAAAATTATTCATCCTTGAGTGCTTCCATTGCGTGCGCTGCGAAAACGGTTCGAGATACCAAAAATATATGTATGACAGAGTTATTCCTCTTAAAATGATCTAAAAAATGTCCGTGACAGTATATATCTATGTTTTAAGATTAACTTACTAGAACCGTTTTTATGGTAATCAAATTTGGTCGAAATTAATGCATTATTTGTTAAGAGTTGTATCAACGTAATAATATTAATCTTTATCCAAATACATAAATGTGTTGTTGATTAAGAGTATTTAATTGTGAACAAAATTGTCTTTGACATCACTTAATTTCAATGAATATCTTAGAAGATATTACAATAACTTATATAGCAAAACAACGTTTCCCGGATCAGCTAGTGCATAATATACTGCTTAATGCCCATGTATTCAAATAACAATTATTCAGTGGGTTAGGTAGGTATATATAGATGATAAAAATAGAAAACTATATTGATTGGTTCCACATCTATATAGCCAAGAGAAGATAAGAGGCTGGTTACTGTAGTGTAATGCATAGATGTGACTCATACTAATAGTATTTTACTGATGTGTTGTCAGAAAAACCTGTGCTATATTCGGCGTTTTCCGAGAGGTTGTGCAAATAAAAATATTATTTTATATAAAGGTGCCAGTTATATATCTGATAGCCTGATGACGTCATGACAACGATGAGTATTATACTGGTACTGTACTGGTTTTACTCAGTACAAGTTTTGCATAATCCGGCTCGCGGTTGCCACCCCAACGTGCGGCCGGGGCTGTTTTTATTACTGGTTGATATTTATATACCTCAATATGTTGAAAAGAGCAATTATAATAGCCGCTGCGTAAGTTGACCTCTATGACATGTACAGTAGCCAAATTTTGGCCTATTTATGTCGGCTTTGACTCTTTCATTATGTTGACTTTTTTATATCATCAAGCTTTAGCTATACAAAGAACGAACCGAAGACGTGGTGTGATGATTTTATTTGGTAAAGTACGGTATCGTATTTTACATCGTATCGTACATGTCAAATCGTCTAATTCCACCGTTTCCCTTCCATAACAGAACCCCGCGGCCTGTTTTGCGAAACCTCAGTTTTATATCTATCTCGACACTTATTTATTTATTAATAAGAAAACAAACAGTTATTTTAACACATTTGCAACAATACACTTATATTACATGTATTCATTTACACTAAAATCTCTGAAGAGAGTTTAAAGGATGCTTTCACAAAAGTCAATATAATGAAAGCGTTGCAAATCCCGTTTTGGCTTTGAATCGACGATTTATGTATATGCGTTATTCATGTAACGTGTTCATATGTTTGATTTCTCCAATTTGTTTGCAATTTGTAGTTCAACGCGGTTTGCAGTGACGTGACGGCAAAACACGAGCAAAATTGCACTACTCCATCGCGCCCTCTAACGATCCGTCATAGCTAATGTTGCCAGGCCTCTAAACAAAGTAACATTAGTTTGTCGTTAACGATAGAAGAAAAATGCTAATGTATGGAATGACATAACGCGTTAATGTGATATTTTGAAAGCTTATGTCAATTACATATATTTGTACTTCCTAGTGGCATTATCGTTTATCATGTTACCTTGTTTAGGCTTCCAGGTTCGATATGGCCGATATCAAAATAACTAACTTCACAACTGGGATTTTGATTTTCTTATCAGTTTGTTATAAAAACAGCGTTTTTACAAACTATTCAGAAAGTTTTTGTGACTATATTTTTAAACATGTAACAGAAAACAAAGTGTATGTTTTTTTAACCCTAGCTCGATAAAGTGACTACAGTGCTTCTGATGTTAAGTGCAGTGTAGTCCAAAAACGGAAGCGATTATCAAAGGACGAAAATCGATTGATAGTCTCTGTCGTCATGTTGGCCCACACATACCACAACGGAAGTTCTCGAGATATATGAGTCACTGTATATACACAAGCTGATCCCGAAACGCGACAGGCCAGAGCGAGTCACTATGATGGTCTTTATACCCATGTACTATGGTCATGACCCAGTTCGAACATTTACAACTACAAAATATAAAATTAATTCAACTCTAATAAACTTTTTTAGAATTATTTTGGAGAACTCATACCTTGAAGTTAATCACAAGTTATTGATCGATTTAAAAATATCAAGTTGTTTTGGCATTTAATCAGGACTTATTTAATAAACCTCTGAAAATCGTGATGTCCTGTGCAATGGTGACACCTGACAACACAACTCAAGTTCTCCTAACTGCACAAATTAACACCTCATTCACTTACATCTCTTTAATAACACATACACTCGAATTAATTGTTTCATTCATAAGACATTGTTCAACATTATTCGTAAAAGTGAAAGCAAGTAGGTACCTTATATGTTATTCTTTAATAAGAGTATTAAATTATTTTTTTTAAAGTCGCTATGACTTAATTGTACATCAACCTGTTACCTATTGCAATGATCTCAAATACGATGCTACTATGCATAGATGGGCAAAATGTAATCAGATTAATAAAAATGATTACGTTTACATTTTACGTTTTTTACCATTAATATGATTTTGCATTTTGCTCATCTATGTTTTAAACACTACAGAATCCCAGATTGCATAGATATTTATGATTTCTTAATGTACTAAATGGATTTAATCATGATTACAGTGCAAGAAAATTAAAATTACGACTGCATTTTGTAATCGTTAATAATTAATCAGATTACAATTTGCCTATCTCTCATCCAGTGGCTCAATATGTTATTTCATTCATATTATACATTAATTATAAATTGCTATTGCTTTATCAGGGAGTGCTAAAAAGGAGAAGGTAAACTAAGTTGGATTTTGAAAATGCTCGCGTCCGTAGATTTCATGTTTGCCATTCTACACGTGGTCCTTAGATGATACTAAATGAACGGTTGTTGGGTGGAAGGTCATAAGTGCTCGTCTGGATCGTAACCACAGTATAGAAAATCAAATATTTTCGCTGATTCAAAACAACTTGCATAAAATAAAATATTCATGCTGAGTATAGGTTTCTACCTATCTTGGTTTGTTCATACGTAATCATGTCCTTATCTCGACATGAATAATAGAGAATGGGAGAGAATTAGAAATATTCGTTGATTTTGCATTGAACATATCAACCAAAGACTATAGAATATGAGCTGTATTACAAATTTATAAAAATAAAGTAACAATTATAAGAAATAGGTATTCATTCTTGTATATGAAGGAATTAATTCTAGATTTATCGAACTGGTAAAATGACCGGCCTTATATTTGTTTCAAAATATTTTTCTTTTCTAAAATTATGTCGTTCTGAAAAATTGCACATATTTTTGCTAATACAAGATAGTGATAATTAGTATCGATTTATATATTGTTATTTATAACAAAGTAAATTAAATTAAGTTGTACGTGTTTCTAAAATAGATATAAATTGTTCGCCGGTAGATATAGTGTTAAATAGACACTTTAAGCTATACAAAATACAAATAATCAAAACTTAAGACAGAATATAATATGTAGAATGAATTATTGTCATTACCCAATAAGGTTTCGTATATGACTCGGTGTAGTGTGAATTTACGCGTCGATTCGCCGTGGAAATTGAGCTTTGACGAAAATGGCAGCGCACCGAGCTAACTTCGAACTAATTGGTGATACAGCCGCCGTCACCGCTCAGCGCTACTAAACGCATCGCTGAAACATTTCAATAAGGCACTTGATTAGATGTAGGTTATTCGCAAATTAGATATATTTTACAGAAGAGTTTGGAATAGTTTGTAATTTAAAAATAGGCTTACAGTCAAAGCCGTTTATGGTGACATCGTTTAGAACAACATATCGGTTATATTGACCCAGAACAAAGGACCCGGCTAAAAAATAGGGCTTCCTATCTTGAAAACATCATCGGTGTAGTACCTTCGATGTCTTTATAACAGATTTTGACTGTATATACTATAGTTTTGAAAAAATCACTTCAGAATCCTATGGAATACAACATATATTAATTTATTAAACGTCACCCTAAGTTAGGACTCCTGTAAGCTGCTGTATTGTGGGTGCGTTTACAAACATATATTCCACGTATATGTAGTGACATTCCCAGAAATGTTGTATTTCGAGATCAGCTTGTTAACCAGCTTGTCCAGTTCCCCGTATACCCAATGACCTTGGATGTTGGTATTTAGAATAACACAACAAAGGCTCATTGAATATTTGTCATAAACTTTTATGGTATTGTGCTTATATAATAATCACTTTCAGTATGGTCATTTTTCCATGAGTCTAAAACAATAGATAAACCGGTTACTAATACACATTTTTTTAGGAAATACGATGAATAGCTAAACGCTTAAAAAAACAGCGTTTATTTTGTTAATGAAATTGATGTATAAGGCACCTTGTTAAAAATGCAAAATCTATTTTTCACTTTATTTTTAATGGAGATAAAAGCGGTGTAAAATAAACATGGAATATATATCTGCACCCATAAAATAATGTTTATCGATTATTTTTTTCTTTAGATAGGCTTATATATGATGCTTAGGCTTATTGTAGTAATTGTTAGTTGGTAAATTATCCTATGTGTAAAGTCTGCAGTAGTTCGTCTCTCTGATTTTAAATCAACTAAAAGTAAAATTTCAGTATTCTAGACCAATTTTTCAAACACAATTGTGTTCCATAATTACTTAAGTATATAAATATTTAAGTATTTATTAATTTTAATAGAGATATATAACAGAACTGATACTGTAATACTGATTAAAAATTAAAATCCGTTGTCCTTATTATGCAAATCTTCACAGTGGATTTCCCTCATTCATGATCGGACCTACTCTTGTAGCGATGTTTTTCGCCATCCCTGGGGATAACTAAGGAGATTGTATCAAAGCCGTCGGGCGAGGGCTTCCGTTGTTTCCATCGTATTCAATTTAGATGATGGATCTAAAACTGATATAAAATTTGGCCTGAACATTGTGGTTAGTAGAGTGGAAATAATTTGTGGCTTGGTCAAGGTTATTGTTCTGAATTTATAAGGTCCTATCCTTTCATATGATCTCCATAATACCTAATGGTATAATTTATTTAGGCTACAAAAAATATTACAATCATAGAGAGGCAAAATGTAATCAGATTAATGATTTCATTTCAATTTCGTTAATCTGTAATAATAATTAAAAACCTATATATTAATGAGTCATAAATAAGTATGCCATTGAGGATTAATTAATGTGTCAAACACAAACGAATGCGATCACATTTTAATCAATAATTTGATTACATATTGCCCGTTTACGACCACAATGAATATCCTACGTAATTATTTGGTTTAACAAATATCTACTTTTATATGAAGGTAAATAATGTGCAGCGTTAAAATTTATTGTACATTACTAAATATTATGTTCCAAGAGTAGAAATATGAATTACTACGAGTATATCTATGCAGATTTGTTTGCGCGTAATAATACCATAAATAAAATTTGTTTTTAACGAAATAAGACACTTATTGACTATTAAAACCCGTCGCTCTTCTTTATAATGCGACAAACGCGTGAAAAGTGATTAATAAGATTAAAATAATTTATTTAATTAATTATATTTTTATTATATAAGTATAGTATATTAATTAATGAAAAAGTGCATCAAATCTCCCGAGATAATTTTTATGTTGGCATTATTTACGCTCGTGTACTTACAGAAGTTTCCTCCACAGTAGTTTCACTATTTTTCGGTAAAAAAATCCCCAAGTGTTTTCTTTTTCCTTCTTAAAAATACAGAATAGCTACCGTATTATAATAATTTACTTTCAAAAGCACTAGCAAATGAAAATTATTTTTTTCGGTTTCAAGGTGTAGGTATTGTAGTTTTCACCATATTGCATTAGTGCGACACTCCCAAATTTTATCAAGATGTAGTAAATTCCAAACACAGCTAGCCTTAATTTGGTTATAGTTAAATTAAAAAAAAAAAGTAAAAGAAAACTTTATATAAAATGGATCATTATGGAGCGGTGTTTATCTTCGCTTCGCTAACCCACAAGGGAAATCACTTTCAACTGTAATTATATGTTTTTTTTTTTGCCTTCACGGTTGTTGATACAAGAGTATGCTTAATTCTTAATAATCATATATTTGTTATATTACAGAATATAGGATCTATAAACGTCAAGAAAATGTTATAGATATCTTATTCCAATTGCCCTTTTTGAATTATTATTTAGGTTTGCGTAGTTTTAGATTTTATCTAATTAGACTTATGGGATTCCGTATAAATTGACCAAATAAAGGTCTGAGCATGTGATATTAATTTCAATGGAACATTTCCATGCGTTTATGAGAAAAAGCGTCATGACAGACTGACAGACAGATTTGCCGAGGGTCGGAGAAGAGGATAACACTGTACCTCCGGCCCCGGTAAGACGGGATGAAGGAACACCCCAGGGGTTTTAGTCGGTGCAAGTACGACACACCGGGGGACGGCCCTCACCGCCCCTGAGGTCCGTCAGGGATTACCCCCGGGTTATAAAAAAAAAAACTGACAAACGGTTAACAAAATAGTTCAAATGGGGTACTTTTTTTTCTTTTGACTTTCGGAACCTTAAATAATTGTTTCTTTTAAATACAATCTGTTAATTAATATTGTATTATGTTGCTTTAAGCTGTATTTTAGGTAGCGCTGTAAGGAAAGTCCATATACATTAATATTAAAATATTTATTAATATTTAAAGGATTAATATCCTTTTATCTATTTTTTGTTTATTATTTTTATCATTTAAATATAAATCATTTAAATGCCACCGAAATTGTATATAAGAATAACAATTTTTTACTTAAAGTCGTGTTTGCAGTATATCATAGAATACTAGAAAATTCGTTCACTTTTATTTCTTAATAACTTTTACTAGTTTTCAGTATTTTTTGTTAAATTACAGGATATAAGCTAAAATTCAACATTCATATTGCCTTTGTTGTCAGGCTTGCACTTGATCTCTATCTTACCTGATGGAAAGTGATGATGAGGCCGATGATCGCGCGCTCACCCATTAAATACCGATTCACTGGTCGTTTGAAGATCCCCATGCCGTAAGAAGCTAGAAAAACAGAGTTCTGAAACGAATTCCACTACTTGGCAGTTCGCAGCAGAAATGAAAAGACGAATCACCTCGTGTAAGCAGCTAGGTGCATACACATAGCGTTTTGTCGATTTATGGTAGAAGGGGGGAAAGAGAAATCAAATAGTACAACTCAGCCGCACATTCTCCAGAGTATAGTCTATAGAAAACCGAAAGGCAGGCCCCTCTACGTTGGTAAATACGATAAACTGTTTTTTATAGACCCTGGGTCAAAACAGGTCTAAAAAAGCGAACACTTTGTGAATCAATGGTGTAGAAAATTAGGAAACGAGCTTAAATTCAGCCAAAAACGTTCTTTGAAACGATACCGCACATGCAATATTACAAGCGAAAAAAAAAATTGCCCTCCAAAGACTTGTGACATATGCATCTGGATCCCTTCAAATTTAATATTTTGTTACATTAAATATCATTATGAGATTTGCGTCAAAAGTTTACATTGTACATCGTGATTTCAAATCGTTATCTTATTTGGTTAAAAACAGACGGACAGACAGACTGACAGACAAAACGCGTAGCTCCAAACCTGGATTCAGAAACTATGCTTCGCTCAGTCAATGAAACATTTTTTAAATATCATTTCCTCGTGTTTAACAAGTATTCTCTGGATTTGTATTATATTTTAATAGTTTAATAATATCGCCTTTTGTTCTATAATATTATATATTATCATTATAAAATTTGAAGTTAAAGGCATCCACCTATCCTTGAGACGCGGATGCGATTATCGAATGACGGTGAACGAAGGTTGCGGTAAATCCAGGATTTGTGAAATATAATATTCACGTGGCTTCTATCAATCGTCTTTGATCGACGTATCGCTTAGATCCGTTATCATCGTTGCATCTGTATATATCTTATATTAAGTCTTCAGTTTCAGTAGACGTTGAGATGTTAATATTGCAAACGTAATTAAAAATAATTTTCGATAATAGGATCTAAGTCTTTATTCGTTTCATTATGTCGACATAATACTAAGCACCTAAAAATAGACTATTGTTGCATGTTTTAATCGTATGTTATAACAGTTTTCATGAAGCGATGTTTTTTGCTAGTAATAAATAACTGGCAACTATTTTAAGGTTTTTGACATTTTTTAAATCTCAGAGCTTATTTTATTTCTATAAAATACCTGTGTACTTTAAATAGTAACAAGTTTTTTTTTTTTGTTATATTGATTAGTAACATAATTATTTCCAGACCAAGGTCAGTCTGCATTCATTATGTTCTTTTACAGGCCATTATAACCGTTTCGGAGAAAAATAAGTTTAAGAATTTGTAATAAACAGAAAAAGTAAACACGCGCTCATTTGCGCTGGTGGGCTCAAATGCAAGAATTGAGACGACGCATATATGTATGCGGCGCTGGTAGCGAACGTGTTAAGTAATAAGAGTAAAAATTAATTAGAAGCATTATGTTCCTTATGTCAAAAATTTTAATATTTTCTTAGAAACGTTTCTCAATATGGCCTTTATTTGTATGAAAGTATTTTGTTAATAAATCTTATCAATTCAGTATCGACCTCAGTAGCATCAAATACTTTTATGTATTCATTATATAGTGAATCGCTTTTGCCTGTCGCGTTTCGGGATCAGCTTGTGTATATCCAGTAACTCATATACCTAGAGACCTTCAGTCGTGGTATATGTGGGCCGACATGACGACGGAAACTATCAATGGATTTTCATTCTTTGATGGTCGCTTTCATGTTTGGACTACACTGTACTTGCCATTAGGTATTCTGTAGTCACAATGTTGAGCCAGTGTAAAAAAAAGACTTTTCTAAGTACCTTAATCAACATAGTAACAGAAAGTTGAGTGCGATCACAGTTTATCGTTTACCGACTGAATAACACATTCGTAAGAGTCAGATAAAATGCTCGATAAGTGACTCAATCTCACATGACAGCGGTGATCATCTTATCTACACATCAGATATGTTCGGTGTCTACTATAAAAACCCTTGTAAGTGTTCCAATAGTGCAGTGGGGCAAAGTGTTAACAAAATGAAGGTAGCAATCATTGTTCTGAGTCTCGTGGCACTTACCTTCTCGGCTCCACAGCCGAGGAAGCCCTTCCATGAGCACTTTGAAGATTTCATTGATATCATCATGGAAGAAGTGGGTAGCGATTTGGAACACATATCTAACCATTATTTGGAGTATGACGAGTTCCTGATATCCGTTGATTACTTAAGCAGCAAAAACTTCAAAGATCTGGTTTATGAAATGGAAGCTCTACCTGAATTCCAAGCGGTGAGATTCTTGTCTAATGTTTCATACTTGATTAATCATCCGCCCGGTTTAGTTATGAAGACCTTTCTCGGTCAATCAACGCACGTTCATTAAAAAGAAAGTTTTTTTTTTAAATTTCAAGTTTAATTAATCATTTTATTGTACCTGATTAGCATTAGTATAAAAAAAACTTCTATAAAATTACATTATAGTACTGTTATGTTTAATAAATATGACATTGTATATATTACACTAATAGTTTTCATTATAAATACAGTCAATATCTGTTATAACGACATTGAAGGGACTACTCATATTTATGCGTAAAAACCGATGGTAGTAACAACCGGTGATGTTTTTGAGATACGAAGTCCTATTTTTTTTGCCAGGACCTTTGTTCTGGGTCAATATAACCAATAAGTTATTCTAAACGATGTCGTCATTCATGGTTTTGACTGTATATTTATAATCAACGACTAATAGATATTTCAATATCCAATTTACAGGTGGTTGACTTCCTTGAAAATGATAACATCGACATTATGTTTTTCATTGACCTCTTCAATGAAATGCTTGGTGAGTTCCTTTATAATATTTTTAATGCTAAATTTAGTAAATTTGGAATACTTACTAAATATAATTCTTGAAATACTGGCTTTACAGAAAATTATTAAAAAGTTTTTCAAAAGATAATATTTTATTTTACGGGTCACATTTTGAAAAATTTCCGCCCTTAGTCTACCTTGTTTTATTAGATGACGGTGAATTTTATTTCGGCTTGTACTAAGAAGTTCTCTAACTCTTACTTCTGCCTCGTCATTAAAGAGATATTTTTGTAAGCCGGCATGATCGCAATAGAAACTGACGGGTATTTATTTCTCGATAGTAGTACTTGGTTTTTGAATTGCACTAAGCTTTCGGATAGAAAATGCAATCGCTATGACAAGTCAGGATAATAAAAAGGTTTTCTATTTAATGTACATATTTAAGTAAATTACTGGTGTCTTAACAATTTTAATAAACTTTAAATTAAGAATTTTTGGAGATATAATAACATCACGCTATATCCCTTTCGAGGCGAGCAGAGATACATTAATATCTGCATCTACTTTGTGCTTATATATTGTCCCAACGCGACCGGTTGCGCAGGTAATCGCCATTCTCAGGGTACTTACACATGAAATTTCTATTGATGCCAAGCGAGTTTTCTCATTATGATTTTTTTCTCCAGATATTTTCCTTAGAGATACAAAATCTTAAAAAAAAATCCACTAATATTTGAATTAATGTATATACATTCAAAACCGCTTATGGTGACATCGTTTAGAACAACATATCAGGAACAAAGGTCCCGGCAAAAATATAGGACTTCGTATCTCGAAAATAATAACATCAACGGTTATTTTGTCTATCGGTTTTTACGACTAAATATGAGTAGTCCCTTCGATGTCGTTATAAGAGATTTTGACTGAATTACAATATTAAATACAATAATGTTGTTATTTATTACAATACTCTGCAGAATCATTCGAGCTTAAGAAGCGAGCACGCCATGAGACCAGCGGAAGAGACTTTACCGCTTACCTGAACGATGTCATCGCCTTATTCCCCAAAGAACAATTGGCAGCGCTCTACGACCAGAAGATGTCCGATGATGATGAATTTAGAGTAGCCATGGAAAACTTGCGAGGCGACGAATGGGACCGTGTGTTTGGTGCCCTATGGGAAAGCGAAACATTCCAAGATGAAGTCAACACTCTAAAAGAAAATGGCATTGATGTCTCTTTACTCATTACCGAAATTCTAGCCATTTTTGGACAGAACAAATAAGCTGCAAAATTTTAAATAAATATATTTATTGTCATTTGCGCGTATTGTTTTATTACTTGGAATCCTAAATTTTGTACAAGTATATCAGTTGCGTATTCGAATATGTATGTGGGTAATTTCGATACTGTTCTGGCAATACCGTACGGGTTGTCAATTGAGTTTTTCACTCGCTCGACTCGTCCACCGAGTAACGACATGAAAATACTAATATTCATTTCCATCATAAAACCGATTCCAAAGTGTACAAGTATGCTAAGGGTAGACTCTTAAAGACACCAGTTTCATGAGGGAGAGGCAGGGGCCACTGAGAAGTTGGCGAAGTGTTGATCGTAGTAAAACCTAACTTTATTCCAAATTAATAACAATACATATCGACTACAGGTATTTCAACAAACTCAAGGTTACCAGTATAGGTTTATTGACTAGAAAGACTTTCATCACTCCTTCATTTTGTACCTAGTTTGCGCAAAAATCACATAAACAGTGCACAATGTATATGTCATATTTCAGGTGTTTTTTTGTGTCGAATGCTTTTTACTTAAGGCAGATTTATTCTACATAAAAACAGAAAACATGCGGAAAGAATCCTCCACAAAAAACTGCATCATTTTAATGTTATAAGTTCATTTTAGTCTGCTCACTTTATATTCATATGGATCTAACAATTGAAACAATATTCGTTGCCTATTTACACACAACTTATTGTTTCAAATGTAAACCAAAACACATTTATTTAGTAAACAATTTTTGTCATTATTTTTAAATACACCTCAAGGTATTCTGTTGCAATGTATCAATAGTTAACTGTAGTTATCAGCGAGAAGTCTACAAATAAAAGTCCGTGCTGTTAAACAGTTGTAAAAATGCGATACTCTTTCATTTCCTTAGTTTTCTTGTGTGTGGGACTTGCTTCTGGATTTATCGTTCCCACCGGTGTTCCAAAGGTGAGTAATGAAACATTATTTACGGTGATATAAAATGTAGTGTTATTTCGTTGGTGTTCCCATTTTCCAATATGAAATACTTGTGTTTTTTTTACTAAGCTCTTAGTCGTAACTGTTGTTGATTAGGATATTTCGTATACTTATTTTAGTAAAGTATAAAGTAGATATCTATTTATAATAAAATGTATTCCACAGATTTAATCTTTACACAAATTATTATATTTTGAGCTAAAATTAAAATATTTTATATTATGAAATTGTAATAAATATATATGGCAAATACATTTTTTATTTTAGATTTCTGGGAGTAAAACTACAAATCTAAATGTTAAAAGAGATATCGCTTCCGTCAACAAATCAAGCACAGGTATAGATGAAAAATCATTATATAAAGATGCAAGTCAAAAGGAAAATTATTTGAACACACGTTCGTCAATTTTTATAAATCGTGGATATTCAGCACCTTTACGTCAAATTTACGAAGTAAAATATCATGAATTAAATCCATTCCCTATAAATTATGACATCAAATCTTCCCTAACCGATATGGAAATAATGAATTTTAGTGATTTTCCATATAGATTTTCTGCTGGGTCACAAACTTATAAAGATAAAGGTAATTTAAAAGTTCAATCATCAGAAGATTATATTCCAGTAACTAATAAACTGAATAACGAGGCTCCTATCAACAGTTTACATGGTACAGAATTAAATAAAAAATCAGAAACAATCGAAAATGAAAATCATCAGTTTTTAGACTTATTAAAGTCCCCAATTGTAAGACCAGTAAGTTATGATGGTCTTACTAATAACCATGGATTAAATGAAATCTCTAATGCTGATTCAAAACATTGTAATAAAATTCAAAACAGTCCACGCTTAACTTTACAAAATAGCATTGGAGAAGAGCCTGTAAAGAATTTTCACGATATTGCACGATTACATTTACGACAAAAATCAATGCGACGTAAAAATCAATTTATGAATAACTTTGAAAACTTTCATTTTCAAAGTTCGTTAAATACAAACGTAGAACTGAAACATTATAATTCAAACGAAAACCGAAAACATGGCTTAGATAATAATGACAAGAATTTAAATAGCAAAAAATTCTATAACCATAAGAATACGTATCATGAAAACTGTGAACATCCTGAATGTATTGTAGGTACTGAAGAAGAACACGGAACCAACAAGCATTATTGTGATTGCCATAAAAAAAGAGAAAGACTTAGCAGAAAAGAAGTAAAATACAATGACACGGCACCACTTACTGAACCTCCACATAATCATGAATATGAAACACCTGATGAGGATTTAACAAACAATACGACTAATGACAAACTGTTAAAAACAATAAATAAACTTAATTACACTTTGGAAATGTATCATTAAAAATCATGAAGCTCGTTCATAGGCGTGCAATTACTATTAAAATTTTATCTAAATTCTTATAAAGTGAGGTCGTAGATAATAAAGAATTTGAAGCAAGTTTTTGTCGGCAAAGTGCACGGCGCAGTGTGTGTGTGGATCACGATAACGACCGCTCAAAGCTATCACGATTGAGATCACTGCGCGCGCATGCTGTCCTGACTAGCGTTTGTTGCTTGGAGAAATGAAAAGCAAACACTGTAGAACGCCAACAGATGTCCAGATAGCCAATAGAGTTTTTAGAGAACTAAGAAACATCTGGAAGCGATAGATTATTTATTTTGTATTTACTGAAGTTAAATTAGAAATAATAATCAGCGATCATACCCTAGGGCTGAAGTTAATAGACGCTTTTCGACGTTTCTTAGCAAAGTTCTCAAAAGATAAATTCGCTTTGACAAAAAGCTGAACATATCACAGGAATTTGAGTATAGCTTAAGTATTCGCAGAGCGAAGTCAATGTTGACAAAATCGGTGACTTACCAAATCCTTTGACATTCAATGAGTAATATAAATTGTAATGTTTTAGTAAAGTCTAAGTAAACGTAAAGTTGCGTCTATAAATCTTAGCCTAAGTGTAAGTTTCATGTAAGTTTAAGTATATTTATTTCAAAAATATTATTTATAATTATAGAGCAATTGGCTAAAAATCATGTAATTTTGTTATAAAGCATAAAGTATAAATTCATGTAACTTCTAATAGAAGATGTATTTATATTTATAATTGAAAGCGATTCATAAATAAATGTAAAGTTATCTATAAATAAATTTTCATTTTTTTTTGACATGTCGCGCGTTGATTGACCGGGAAAGGTCTTCACAACTAAACCGGGCGGGTAAATTTTCATATGCTTATTATTGCTATATACCCCGATTTACTTTCTTAAGTTTAAAGTTCAGATTTTCCAATTTAATAAAAAAGGTAAAAATAAACTATATAAGTTACTCTGTATTGTAATTAATGCTTTTTCTTATAAGTATACTAAAGAAAAATGTACATAAAACAAGGCATTACGTTCTTCCATTGTAAATAAGGGCAAAAATCAGTTTTGTAATACGGGTAGTTTCGTATTTAATAGTGGCCCTTCCAGTTACTATGTTTCTAATACTTGCTCAGCTATATTTGTCCCGGGAGATGACTTCGTTCGGACCTGTGTCATTGTTCGAAAATATTTGTGCCTTCGAATGGACGAACACTTGACAAATTCACATTTGTACATGTTTATATTTATACAAGCGCGTGAAGATAAACATAGTAGAAAAGGTAAAACTGTCAATTACTATTAACATAGGCATGGGTATGTATTGTACAAAATATATTCTTTGCTTTTCCTCAGTACATACATAAAAAATCACAAACGATTTGCACTTACATAAAATATACTGACTTAGGTACCACATGTTTGCTGGTAAAGGAAAATATCATGAGGAAAGTAGTAAGTTATGCGGTTTGTATTTAACGAAAATATAGCGCTTTGAAAATAGCGATTAGCTGCGCTACTGGTCGCATTGAGCACGACATATGAGCGAATAGTGGTCAAAGCCACTAAAGCTAACGTATCTGTACTTGACAGAAAATAAATGGCATGAGATATTTTTTTTTGCATATATCTTCAATATTTAATAAACCAATGGTTGTACAAGGTATTTTGTTTATCATGAAATGTAAATATTATGTGATTTACTTTAAAGGAATTAAAACAATAAATTATTTATTTCCTAATTTGAGAACTCCGTTTAGTTTTAAAGTCTTCAACAGGTTCGGAAGTTTGAAACTTTCTCTTTGAATCGTAAAGCGTCATTCAGTTCGCACGTTGTGCATATTTAATTTCACATAGCGCTCAGTTCATACTAAATGGAAAACGAACGTATTCAGAATGAATGATGCTTATCGTCAAGCCCCCGATTATTAACTTCTTGATAATATGGAGAACGTTTCGTATGAACATACTAAGCGATAAAATTTTAAAAGTTGTTTTATTATAATGATTTCTAATCAGTATCATACCTATGTCACTACTAATATTAAGTGATTAATTAATGAGAACTAAACCAATCAATTACTGGTTTAATAAATTAGTTTTCATAAAAATATTACAAATATATCCTAAACACTCAAGAAGAAATAATGAAATATCTTCTCCTGTGATAAATATACAAATTATCGCATACCATGGTTCTTACAGAACATGCTTAATATTATATTTATTGTTGTAATAAAAATGTGTATGTCATAACAGTCTACAGAAAGTTTTTTCTATACAATCAAAGTGCACTGTAATTAACTGCAGAACAAATAAACATTTTATCAGAATTGCATTGGTGATAGATTTTTAGGATTTGTTTATAACAATTATTATAGTTTCTAACAATAACCATGTAATTATTGCACAGATACACACATCATCATAATTTTTCATATCTCTTTCTGACATCAAATTTATAACAATAAAGTTTACTTAAATTATTTTTAAGTGATAGAAATAATATTGTACAACAGTCGTTTTATTCCTATTTAATATTCTCACTTCGACTCTGGGCGCGTGTCTATATCGAGGGGTCCGCAGTATCTTTCCTTACGCTCAACATCTGCTTAATTATGTAGATGCGAATGATCGTTCCCGTTTTCTTGTTTTATGATCCCAGAAATGACCCTCTTGGGTCTGACAATGTTATTAGATGTTTGTTCAATGTAATTTACCCGATACCTGAGAATTTATTTGTACCTACTATGTGAGATTGAATTATCCATTAAATTATTATTAATACTATTTTGAATGAACAAATTGTACAAAAACTGAATTAATGGTTTGAGTGGGGCACTGGTCGAGTCTTTACTACGGGTCGTAGGTTCGTTTACCACATGAAATAAATCAATACATATAATAAATCCGTTCCGCTGCCACCTCTCCGACGTTTCGTGGATACTATGATTTGGACATCCATGTATATATGCGAGTGGCCATAAATACTTTATTTGCGAGATGTAGATTAGCAAAAATGTATGAGAATCGTTAATCGATCTATACGCGTTTGTGCTCTCTAATCTCTGAATCAGCATAACCGTTTTAAATGCGGTTTTCACTAATTTATCATAGAAATCTGCCTTTGAGATATATAGGTAATTTGAATTAAATCGCTTCATAAATAGAAAAGTCATGTCAGTTTAAGAAAAAACGTCCATCATTTATTGGAAAAAATGTGTTGAGTAAAATGGAAGGCAACTCATCTGTCAGTTATTATTGTCGTTGTCATTAAATTTTCCTGACGTAGTTTGTATTTATAATATGTTTTCTTAAGTTACTATTAAACATTATATGTATTTACACAATTTTTTTGTTCGGCTGTATGGTTTTTAAGTATTACTGTATAGGAGAGCCTTATATTCATTAGATTGCATCGATAAACCCCAAAAACGTTTATTAATGATGCTTTTAGGTAATGAGAATTTATTTACAACTATATATGTATTTAATAAAAGGAAAGTAAATTAGCGTTCAATATCTTATCAGCTCATTTCAATGGGGGCGGTGAACCGCATCAATCAATCGGGGATAACGGGCAAAAATTGAAAGACTTGTTGGGTTTTGGTTAGAATATTTTGTGTACTTAGTATTCACGTCAAATATTTGATAAATAATATTGCTTATCTTGTGTTTCCTATACTTTTCTGTAAAGCCAATCTTCCTGAAGTAGTTTTATATAAAATAAAGATATAAAAAAACATTGACGATGATGTTACTCACACTTAAATTAATATATAAAAAAACAAAATAGTATATAATTTTGGGGCAGAGCGATTACCCGAACTAGGTAAAGACCACAGTACACAAGTGTAAAGACCGTCATAGTGACTCGCTTTGGCCTGTTGCGTTTCGGGATCAGCTTGTGTATAACCAGTAACTCATAAACCTAAAGACCTTCAGTTGTGGTATATGTGGGCTGACATGATGACGGAGACTATCAATGGATTTTTATCCTTTGATGGTTGCGTTCGTTTTTGAACTACTATTTTGCGTATAAATAAATAGATAGATGAATTACATCCGAGTCGAGCGGGTCGAAATTCCTAGTAATTATTATTCAAATTCTTAAATACCTATTGACATAGAATAAACCTATCAACAGTTGAATTGATAGACATAGAAAGAAGTAAATTCGACAATAGTTACGTAACCGATTTTCTCAAGTGCTTACAGTATGATAACGGGGAGCATGTTTTCCAAGATTATATTTTTATCATACACTATATCAAAGTGACTCACCTTTTAGGAAAAACCTCCACGTCATAGTTATAATATTAAAAGCAACTGTGCGTTATTAAATATGTTAAATGATGCAATTGTCAACCATGAAATAATTTGAACAAGGGTAACTTTTCCCGTGTATATTTTACTGCTCTCACTCACTGTTTACCCTATTTTAGGTAATCTCACGTTATGTACTTCATAATAATAAAGGATTTGATCTGAGTATAGGTACCGTGAACTTATTGAAAATAGATTATCACTACTTTATTTCAAATAGGCGTACTTTAAAATCTATGTACGCGTAACGTAATTTTAAATTATTATTTTTTCCACAATGTTCATCGGTTCGCGCGGACTGGCCAATCACAAGACTCTATATGAGTATACCGGGACAGTGCGTTACCATCATTGGTTCCAAACCAGTGGTGGGGAATGCTCTGTTGTCATCGTATGGTCAGCCGCGCTGAAATACTCTGTCTAACAACTATTCGAACAACGGGCAAATAACTATCGTGTGTGTGCAAAACGATTATAAGGCTGCCATATCTTGACATTATCAACAAATCGTGCAGAGTATAGTGCTACTTTCGTGTGGTGACGAGACTGGATCCAGCAGAAGACCATCAGACGCCCTGGTTTGGACTACCACACTGTCCTCAGGTACATACTTGTTGTTGTCCAGATCCTCGCAAACTTGAACTGATCGAATTTATACCGGCGGAGGAATCTCCGACCCAAAGAGTGACATTCTGGGCTACGTCAACAGGCTTAGGACGTCACAATCTATATTCTTTTTTTTTTTAATTATTCTAACTCGACATACTGCACCTGATCAAAAGTCTATACTTTGTACAAAACTTTATTTACGTAACCTATGATTTCTCATTATTAACACGGCTGTATGACTACTATATCTTTGCACCCTTGAGATTGGGTTAACTAAAGACCATTACATTATAATATGTATATACTATCTAAGATTCCCCAGTAACATCCCTCGCCCCACTAACTTCCAGACCCATCTGTCACTTGTAGATACTCCCTTTATATATATATATAGTATATAAGTCAGTATAAAATAAAATTATAACTATAATGGTGTTGGTTCTTTATGTATATTATTTACGTCATGTCATGATTTGTGTTGTGTCCTTGTTCTTGTTCCTGACTTATTAATAACTTTTTTATATTTGTGATGTGTATTTTTTTGTAGTTAGTAGTTTTTTTTTTATTTTAGGTACTTCTACTGGACAATCTCAATATAATTAAAATTAGTAAACACCGATCAACCTTCCTCGAATATCAAAGTCAAAATAAAAACGCTGACTTTGGCAAAATCACATTGGTCATACACCAGTGGAAAAGCCACAAGAAAGAAATAATAATAATATCTAAGATGAAACGTGGAGATAAACTCAATTTTAGTTCTATTGATTCAGACGCCTATTTTTTCATACATGCTGGTAGGACATCGGATGGAAAGTGGCTACTGTCGTCTTTTTCTTTATTTCAAAATTTGAAATATTGTTGTATTTTGTGGATTAGACTTTAAATATAATTACGATTTCTATTGAATTTATGTGTTATTATTTATAATATCAAGAAAAGTATTCATTTAATTCATTATAAACAGAAACATATGATTTAATTTGTTTATGTAAAATATAAGTTGTTATGTGTTAAAATGCTGCCTGATATTATAAAGTTAAGTTACAATGTGCTTATGCGTCAGGGCGCTTCTTCAACGGGACGTTTCGTACAGTAATGAAATATTTTATTGCAAGGGACAACAAAAGCAGTACGGGATTACAACAAAGATAAACAACATTGTAATCCGATTTTTAGTCATTCACAAGTTTAAATGAGATTTTCGTATGATTTTTTATTGCGAGTTCACTACGTGCCTGAAAATATGGCGAGAAATCTTTTTCACTTGAATATATGTCCCTAAGAATTTATACGGTAGTTATCCATGCACTTACAGTATACCTCCAATAAACTTGAAATGTAGACCGTTGAAGTACCCTGTCTTCTTGTCGAACTGAATGTTTTTTGATTTTGAGAAATCAATTAATTCTATTAATTAATGTGACATTTTTTTCTATAGCGTACATTTCAATTTTGTCGAGTATACAACGCCGCTATGGCAATTTGTCGAGGATGCTGGAAAGTATTTGCCGAGCAAGGTAACTTGTCTGACTTTTAAAATTATACTATTAGTAGCGAAGGTAGATAAATAATACGCATTTGCAGCTTATAAAAATGTTTAGACGATTTCATCTATTTTCCGTACCGTACATAATCTAAGAGTTTCCAAGGAATAATAATAATCTTTTTTTTACATTGACTCGACAAAGTGAGTATAGTGCACCTGTTTGTAAGGACAGTGTAGTTCAAAAACGAAAATCCATTGATAGTCTCCGTCGTTATCTCTGCCCACATATACGACGACTGAAGGTCTCTAGTAGGGATGTAACGGAGGCAGTTTTATCGGAACCGAAGTCGGAGTCGGAGTTTTTAAATTTGATTTATCGGAGTCGGAGGCAATGTCAGTCACAAGTGACGGCAGAATAAAATAGTTTTATTAAGGGACAAATAAAAACATTATTCAGTGAACCTTTTTAATTAGAAAGTGATAAATTTACAAATACACAGACAATAAAAATTGCTGTTTCTTATTAACATTTTCCCATTAACAGTGAAGAAATTAAGTCAAATTTGCTCCAGGGTTGTTTTTGTGTTAATTTTTTTTTACTTAATTTAATGTAAATGTAAAATAAAAAACCTTTTAGTAATAAATTTAAATGTATATTTAGTTTTAAATTTAATAATTTTAATCATTTTTTTAATCTAATTTTTTAAAAATGTCTTCTACAAATTAAGTAGCACTGCTTGTTTGATTAATTGATATTATGTTTCAACAACATATAAAATGAAATCAAATCAATTGACTACAATAGTGGTGGTGACCTCCGATGAATACCTCCGATTAAAAAGTTTCGGAACCGAAGTCGGAACCGTAGGTGTAATAACAATCGGAAGTTCCGACTTATGGGAGTCGGAGTCGAAGCTCCGTAACATCCCTGGTCTCTAGTTATATGAAATACTAGATATGTGTATATCTAGTAATAACACACACACACATTCACAGGTTGATTTCGAAATGCGGAAGCCTGAAGCGAGTCATTTTTTTCATGTTTGCATCTGTGCGCAGATGTACTGTGGCCATGACTCAGTTCAGGCAATCACCCTACAACCACATAATCGTTATTTTTATGTAACAGATTTTAACAGCTATAATATGTCATTTACAATTAAGGATTACTGTCGATATATACTTTGCTATTATCTATTACTGCAATACTCTGTGATTTAATTCGAGAATTCAAGCATTAGACCAGGTTTAGTATTCGCAAATAGACCGCGATTTGTGGTCGACAGTATGCACTCCGTACCGTCATACTGGTTAATATAATTTACAATCATTCAATTTGAATTAATAATATCATAACCTCAAAATAACTATACAACGATTCCAAATTACGTGAACGGCACTTTAGTTTTACATTGTAAAGAGCTGAAATTGTATTGATTTTGTGGTTTTAAAAGATTACAATTTGAATCTGGAAAATTATATTTAATTTTTACTTAGTTTTGCTAGATTAAATACGCTATTATTCAAATCTTGCAAAATTCATAGTACAAATATAAGATATGTTTCTAAGAAAAAAAAGAGAATTCGTGATTATGAAAAAGTATTATGAAAGAATAATACATGTATTTATAGTATATGTTAAAAGAATTGAGAAAATATATTGTTATATGTAGTTGAGCTAAACTTTTATGATTGTTTGAACAAAAAATTTGCAGTTTCTTGAGTAAGCTACATATTCAACGATCGATTAAACATAATACGAAATGCGAACGTCGCGTCGCGTCGGCTAGGGACTCTGAATTGAATATTTCGTAGGGTTCGTTTACTTCGAATCTAGCAAACGAGATGTCCTCGCCTCATTGAATGTCGACTTGATAACTGACTACAATTGTGGCTCTCGGGATTACGGGTTTCGTTAACCGCTGGTCGCCTCAAATTTTGCACACAATTAGGCCGTCTGCGTCTTTATTTATAAATAATTTATTTAATACTAAATAATGCACAACAAGCATTATGCGGAATAGGGATGAAATAACAGCACAAGGCTTGATGTCTCAATTATAACAGGCGGCATGTCTGCTAATATTTTTATCTCTTTTGCACATGTAGTATTTGTTATAGTGCTATCTCGATCTAGGTCCGCTTGATTCTAAATTATCACCGTTAAATCATCAGTAGTTTGACGTTTCTTTCCATCTCTACACAGAACATAGGGCAGATTTTTGTTGTGTGATCGCGATTCTCAGCAATAGAGTATTTGAATGAAGTATGGGAAGAAGTTATAACCATTAATGAATAAATGTTGGATTTGTATGATTTTTATGAAATAAATATTATTTAAAAATGCAAGAGTGGACATAATGGTAATTATTAGAAAAGGCATATGTTCAGTTGTGGACTAAGCTAGGTCGATAATAATAATGAAGGAAGTATTTTAAAAGAGTTACTTTTAAATAAAATTAATTGCTTACATTTATATCAAATGATAAGTATGATCGAATGAATACGAATTAATGATATTATGTATTTAATAGAACAAGATTAAATAGATATCCCGTACAATGAAAAATTGTAACATTTACTACGCAGTTGGCACACCGATTTCTGGTACATTATTTACAATAATAAGATTCAAAGGAGCGTATTTTAGAGATTTTGAATAAATTAATTAACTATTTGAATAATAGTTGTAGTAGTTAGTTCAGCAATTTTATATTATTATAAGGTTCTGAAGCAAATAATATATAGATGCAAAGCGATACCTAGTTATGAGTTCTTGTCGTGCTGGTGCACATATCACGGTGAAAGAGATTTACGCAGTTGACCACAGTTATTTTAAGAGGACGTTTACGCAGTTTGAAAACATACAGCAGATTGTAAATGAAGATTAAAACACATTCAAACCTTACTAAAACATTTCGGAGATAAGCGGAAAGCTACCAAAGCATCAAACCCTATTCTGGAATTGAACTGTGTTTGATTTCGGCACGATCATTCTAAAATCTATTTTCATTTCCGGTCCCGAATCCATTTCCATTTTGATTTGATTTCTGTCACAATGTGATGTATTGATTAATCATTTTATTCAAATAATAGCTCGAGATTTTATATTAATTTTAAAGCAAAATTGATTTTCTTGAAAGTTAATTCTAAAAATGAACTTCGTTTCTAATTCCAGAGATTATAAATATATCATTTAATCATTGTTTGACTTAGAAGTGAAGAAATAAGCTTCTAAATTAACTTTAAAGTAAAATATAATTTTCCGAAAAATTCTCCTCTTATCTAAACATAAGAATAATACAACAATAAACGCTTCATTTACTTTATCTTGGTAAAGTAACTAGAATTTACCGCTCAAATTTCCGAATTAAGTTATTCTGTGACCTGCATGTCATGCATGCATCTGATGGCTTTAACTTCAAATTATGGATTTTAGAAAATATATATACGCTTCGTTTCAGAAAATTTAATCTTCAATACGGAATACATACCAAAAACATCAACACATGTCCAAAATATATATACACATGTATTATTTATTACTGTTTAAAAGCATCTTAAATATTAAGGAATGTTTTTGAAATTAGACGATAGTTGTAAATTGAACGTGCTTTGAAAGACGATTAGCATTACTTGTTTCAGTTTCCTTTTCAAGAGATCAAAAAGTCAGGTGCACGTTGCAATCGGCCCTCAGATCAGTGAGTAAATAGAGGTGCAATGAATCACCGTAACCGTTTTCCGATAAGGAGTGGGCGCTGGCCTCTCTCTGCCTGATATAGACGGCGTGCCTTGTTTTATTGTTCTCCTATTTTCACTGTATCGCCAGTGAACGCAGCTCGGGCGGAAACTCAGATAAAGTCGCAACCTCAATGTAATGTACAGCTCTGTGTAGAGTTGTTACTACACAATTCGCTTGCTCCTTGGATCAGTTTCACTTTAAGCTTCATCGATCCATTGAGGTAAACTCTAAGGTACATATGATAGCATTTTTTGCTAAAATCATGTGGACCTGCTAACATCTATGTAAATATTATAGTATCTTATTTTAATTTTTAGTTTTTTTACATTTTGCGTGGCTTGAAATAGGAAAGTAACATTAAAATTATAAGTGGATATTTGTTGATTTATAAAAAAATATTTAAGTGTTATAAATAATAATATGACTGCTATCTAACTTATATATAAAAACTTTTATAAACAATTAGCGAGGAAAGGAATATATGTAAAATGCCGGTCTTCGATCCCAGGTCTAGACTAATGAGTCATAACACGATTACATAACATACATAATGCGATTATTGTATTAGGAGTACAAATAATATTTCCCCGTGTCCTATTAAAAAAATAATGTTTATTGTGAAAGAACCGTAGTTTAAATTTAATAGAAAAATTGTACATCACTAGCAACTACTTTCTCCCATCTTTCAGGCAACGTTCGGATTCCAAGTTTGAAGAACTCATTATTTTTTGAGGATATCCACGAATCAACGCAATTTTTGGTATCTTCATATGATGTGAGCCGCATCTTCGACAGAGCATGTGCCATAGACCGGTACGGATGATAGTCGGACGGCACAATGTCTGGTAAATACGGCGGGTGGGATAGCACTTCCCAATCAAGTGTTTTCAAATATTTTTAACCGGAACATCCACATGCCGACAAGAATTAATCATATTGAAGAATAATTTTGTCGTATCTGGAGTATTGTGGGCGTTTTTCCTTCAGAGCTTGGCTCAATCTTATCAATTGTAGTCGGTAGAGATTTTCAGTGATTGTTTCGCTTGGATTAAGCAACTCGTAATACACCACATCCAGGAGACTTAATTATACTCCTAATATATAGCGTTATTAGATGCAATTTTTGATCTGTTAGATTTAGAAACCGTTAGTTCATGGATGTGTTTTATTTTATTTGTGATATTTAATTATTTGTGTTAATAATTCTGTGAATAGTAAGTATTAGTTAAATAAAGTTTATTAAATATGTTTCATTACACTAGGTTTTAAACTAGATATATCGGTTATTTAAAAATCATACTATTTACCCTTTATGTGCATGATATTGGAAAACATCTTGAGAGCCTTATAGGCACGTGAGACGAGTCTCAACAATAAAATAAATAAAGCCCATATCAACACCAGCAGATCCTAAGGATATGTGGATTGATACGCTTAGGTGCGGCACAAAAGCTTGCGGAGCCATTCGCAAATTTTATTTGCATTGCTCTCAGTTTGTGAGATCACGCCAGTTGGAAACTGAGAAGGGTTCGCGTTGTCAAAGTAACAAGGGTTAATGCACGTCGAACAACGCTTCCTATTTCCAAGACACTGGATTACTATAAAACGTAACTTTCATCGTTGTTTGAAAAGAGCCCTCATTCTCGAATGATGTGACATTAAGAAAATGTCTGTAGGAGGTGTTAGTAAACAAATGGCTTATATTTCTTTAACGTAACTGTAGTTTCCAAGATATTCTAAATATCTGAATGAAGTTGAACATCTAATTTTACCGTTTTTAATATCTATAACATTAGGTATATTTTAGCTAGAAGAAATTTAATAATTGTGCAGTGTTGCTTATATGGACTCCCGAGATGTTTTTATACTAAATATATATGTACTAATTTATAAAATACGTATTTATATAGAGAGATAAAGTGAAGAATGTATGTTATTAAATTTTTTGCAGTCACATGAAACAATAAACTGCACTGCGTTCCATCTTTACGAACGCGAAACAAGTTTCAGGTTTCCAATAAAACTGTCAAGGACAATCTTGAGTGTGAATAATATTTTCAATGCGTCACTAGCATAGAATATAAGGAAACAGTACTAAAAGTAATATATTTGTGATTTCTTTAAACGCGCTCTAATTACAGCTGTAAACATAATAGAAGATAAATAATTATTATAATGAGACGAAAGGTAATTACAATGATTTAAAAACTATTGCGAAACACCATTTTAACAAAATAGTCATATATGTTTTATACACAAATGCCTAAATTCAATTTAAACATTTCTTAGGTGGTATTAATATGTTGCTACCACAGTACAATTGTAATTATATAGTATCACAATACTTTTTCAGGTACTGTTGTATTTAGGTGCACCGGGATTCAAAATAAGAGGATACTTACATTGCTGAATAAAAGATTTATTCAAAATTCCTTAATATGATCTTAAGATTAGGTACAGTTTGTTAATAAATATGGCTGCCGATAGAATAGAAAGAAATATCTGTAGAATTAAATTAAATTTAAAACAAGTATAACCAATTATTTCACGGTTGGTAGCTCCAGACGGAATAGTGAATTAGGCTAGATAAATTCGCCTAATGCAATTTCAGAAACGACACTCGCTCGCTGCGAAATAAATTGCCGTAAAATGAAGCAGAAGATTCAGGTGCACCAAGCAACGGTTGTGGCAACAAAGACGTTTGGATTGGCTGTAATTTATTGTTTGTATAATCGTAAATTTGAACTTCACGTTTACTTTTTTTTATTAAGACTACTCGTTGTGAAGATGTTCATGTACCAACTGTAATAAAAGTTTTCTGGATATTTTTATCTATATCAGGATATAAAATAATTAGAATAAAATCAATTATTTCAAAAATTCATAAAATAAATCATAATGTGTGTCATAAACATGTTAATGTCGAATTAAATTGATTCTAATTTATTTTAGGCACATAAGATATTTATTGTGCATTTAATATTAGTAGTAGTCTCGGGTATTTTGTTATATATGTAATATATTTGTACATGTAGGTAAACATACAAATATTTTACATAGCCAAGCTTATGTAGTGTTCAGAAGTTCTTTTTTCGTACTGTTAAAATCCGAATAAATTAGTTTCCATCAGTAATTAGTAATTATTAACAATAAAAACATTCATGACAATAAAAATTTATTTATAGGGCAGTGAGTAGCTGAGAGATTATATAAAAATATAAAATAAAAAAAAAATTGACAACAAACATTTAAATCCATTAACCAGTGAAGGCTACCGCAGCATGCAACAAAAGAAAATAAAGATAATAATAATAGAAGAAAACAAAATTTACATTGGAATCCAAAAAAAATATAAATGAATGATAAAGAGAAGGAAGGAACAGAATATGCGCATACCATAACTAAAACTACAAGAAAACCACAGTAAAATCAAAATAAAAACACAAATATTAACACACAAAATTTACATTTAGTATTCAGTGCTTCCAATACCTTTCTTTTAAATTTTGGTTAGGAGTCTCCAAAAATATAGAGGGACGATCCTAAGTCGTTGAGCAAACGGTTAATTTGCTTACCGGTGATTTAATCCCTTTATTAGTTTTGATCGCAAGTGTGCGTAGGAGATGTATAGAATGCCTAGGATACCTACTTGGGGCATGTTAGTATGCTTGTGGATATATATACAATATACCAACACAGAATATCACTTTTGTGGGAGCATAACTCTACTAGACGTTACCATCCTGCATAAGAAACGCGGGCTCGCATGTAATATACAATATATTATATTAAGCCGTGTTTTTTTTTTACACTGGCTTGACATAGTGACTGCAGAGTACCTGATGGTAAGTACAGTGCAGTCCAAAAACGAAAGCGACTATCAAAGGATGAAAATCCATTGATAGTCTACATCGTCATGTCGGCCCACATACACCACGACTGAAGGTCTCTAGGTATATGAGCTACTGGATATACACAAGCCACGAAACGCGATAAGCCAAAACTGGTCACTATGACGGGCTTTACACCCATGTACTGTGGTCGCGATCCAGACGGGCACCGACGCTCTACCACCTCGCTGCTGCTCGTTTAGCACCACCCAGGAGTCACGTGTAGGGAAAGTAGGGTAAAGCCTACGGACGCGAGCAGCTTCGACTCCCAAATGCTGCCGGCAGAATAGAATAGCACCCCCCTCTCCTTGCTGAGGTGTCGTAAAAGGCGACTAAGGTATCTCTTGAACACCGCAATTCAACCAGGTGTTTAGAGAAGGGAAAACTCGACCAAACCTGCATCCTGCTCCCTCCCGATCGTACTGGTTCTCCTTTCCATCGGGCCTGAGGGAGCTCGGACGAGAGAGTGCTTTTCTGGCTGCACGTCCAGTTATGCACTTAAATATCTCCTGCGCAATTGACTGTTTCCGAAAACTGGACCTCGAATTTCTTAACCGGTGTTGAAACAGTCGCCGTGGCCGAAACCGGCTAGGACATCATCATCATCATCATTATATTATAGATAAATATAATATATGGATATATGATATAATAGATAAATACTAATAAATATAGTTCTATTTGTGCCAAGTGAGCTCTTACTACTTTACTGTTCTTGATAGTTTTTAAAGAAAGTGTTGACATGTAAGTTATTTGTGTCTTTATAAGAATAAACTCTTTGAACAGATATATTTTGCGTTGCAATATATTAAATTGAAATAGAAATAGAATATGCAAATGAATGAATCTATACTTTGTTTTCACATAATAAAGTGTACAGAATAATTTTGTAACAACTAAGTTATACAGCAAATCTTTTATTAACATTTTCTTAGGTGCAGAGGTACAATGCATACCTAACTACCAACAGATTTACATTTTAATGTCTCTGCAAGAACGATTTATATTGCAGACACCTGAAATGAATAAGTAGGTTTGTATGCAGAGGTGAGATTGGACTAGTATGGGGGGAAATTTGATAATCTAATTTACACTTTATAATGTTCCTTTTATAATGTAAATTTACGTTATAATTTAACGTTATATTATAATGTTATGATATACATTGGTGGCGTGGGTTCTTCATACTCACCCCTCCCGAGAGGAAGCCTGAATAAGGCTGTTCGCTCCCCGGGAGACTGGACGAATTTGGTTTCCCAGTCCTGGGTGGATTGATTAGAGGGATATTCCGGGGGTTTTTAGGCTATAGAAGTCTTACACACCGAGGTCGATGCCCTCACAGTGACCCTGATGGTCATATGTAGAATTTTCCTCTGGGATACCAAAAAAAATGAAATAAAAAGGCTAATATACATAAGCATAACATACACATAACATAAGCATAACATACACATAACACAAACATATACATAACATACATAAGCATGATATTATAAGATAAAGTCTAATACATATAGTCATATCGAGGGGTGAAAGGTTATTTGGTTTAAGCGACATTTTTTGATGATATAGTATTATATATATATATATATATATATATATATATATATATATATATTTGGAATCAGCGTTTTTTACCGATTTCAATCCTCGATATATAGTTTGACGGTCTGATAAAGCAGTTTGTAGTGACCCTATTTACAATGCTGAGGTCCTGAATTCGAGAACTGGTAGAGGTAAACTTTTCTGTGTTGAGTAGATTAGTTTGCCACGAGTCATGGTTGTATATATATATTTAAGTATGTATATCTTTATCTAGTACCTATAGTACAAGAGCAAGCTTAATTTGGGGCTAGATCTATGTGTGTAATCGTTAGTAAATATTATTATTATATAGTAGTTATAAATATATTTATATTCATAAAAAACATTATTTATACAGTATTTTTGAATTATTCATCTGTTTACATAACTAGCAAAGACAAATTATTTTGATTTATAATTTACAAAAAAAATGTTATATAATTTACATAGCATTGTTTATGTTGCTAACATCCTGATTACGCAGTTTGTGTTGACTCTACCTACAACGTTAGAAGTACTGGGTTCTAGTCCTGGTTTAGGCAAACTTAACTGTTATAGGTAGATTAGTGTAATGCAAGTTATGGATGCGTATGTGTATTTAAATACAAATTATAGTTATATCTAGTGCCCGTAACACAAGCATGAGCGTAGGTTAAGGCTAGGCCAATGTGTGTAATTGCCTATAAATGATATAGTGAAGGGAAAGTGTTTTAAATATATTTAATGTCGTAAGTACAATTAATGAATTAATACGAATTAACTTAGTCCAAACTTGAGTACATATCTAAAAATCACAATTGCAAATGTTACAGTTTAGATGTTTTTCTAAAGTAAAAAAAATATGGCTCTGGTGTAAAATACCTATTTTCGGGGTAACAGCGAATGCTTTTTAGCGTCGATATGTTAAACATGCATTACTCAGATTCAATGCGAGCAAATGGCTATATAAACATGAAACGGATTCGTCACCGGTGATACCTATATTACTGCATTTTGTGGGATAGAGCGGAACCCCGTTTAAGTGGCTTCTTTGTAGTATCTGTTGGGGAAGGGAAATCCATCATACGATGTCGCATTACCTACGTTAAATAAACTAATTCGAAAGGGAACATCAGTTTTGGGATCTCATTTTAACAGGAAATCTTTAAAAGCATTTAAATATTATGCTTTATTCAAAACTATGATAATATAATTACTTGGGCCGGGATAAGTTATATACTTATGCCTCCCAGCGGATCGGTCGAACCACGACCGCCCAGCTGATGTCTTAGGGGTTGTGGCTGTTCAGGGTGGGGGCTCTGAGCGACCGGTCAGCAACCCCCGAGAAGACGGCGGTGCGTTGTGACGCGCTCTGCTGAAGTATACTAGGTGATATCGGGGGAGGTGGCGTCTCCCCCCCGTGATTGTGCCTGTCAGGCGCGGCGTAGTGGGGCTGCGGCGATTTAATTACAGGACCCGCAGTCCCCACTAATTGGCAGAAGTAGTCACCTTGGGGTTTTTAGCTGGTAAAAGTCCGGCACACCCCGGCTGTCTACCCCTTCGCGGCCGGGACGGTCCTATGAGGATTTTCCCCAAGTAAAAAAAAAAAAATACTTATGCCGTTGCACAAAGACAACCTCGTAGGCAGGATAATTTATAATAAAAATTTGAGACAATTTGAGACAGTTATAAAAAAAAATTACCAGCTGGCAATGATAGTCAGGCACTTCACAAACCACTCACTGTGTATGTATTTGAATGTTTATGATGTGGAGTATGGTGTCGGTGAGGATTTGTGATGTGTGTTGCGAGTTTGGAAATTATATAAGCGATTATAATAGAGATAAAATGTGATGCGAAGTTTGTGATTTAAAAGCGAGAACAGTTATGTATAGAAATGAAGATGTAAGCTTGATGGCGTTTGCATTTGG
Organism: Automeris io; assembly: GCA_036320925.1. Classification (NCBI taxonomy): domain Eukaryota; kingdom Metazoa; phylum Arthropoda; class Insecta; order Lepidoptera; family Saturniidae; genus Automeris; species Automeris io. The sequence continues at coordinate 6,639,419 of JAUDJH010000018.1, forward strand.
TTGCGTTTACATTATATTAATTTTCAATGTTCTGGGGTTGCGCCTTTTGGCGTGACTAATAATTATAATTTATCCATTTTACTATTCAATATTGTTTGTCACGGCTTGTCGGTTCCCACAATTAAGTAATTGTATTAATTATGAAAGTTATTCTTTAAAAAAATTGAACGATGCATAAATAGCGACATATTATAAAGTGATTTATTTGTAATATTTATATTTTTTTAGTTAAACGCTGCTCCGCTCCACTACGCTCCACTTGCTAAAGTTTCCTCCTGTGTTTAAAATATAAACTTCATGTACACAAACACCTAAATCTGGAACAATTATTTGTAAACTATATAAATATTTGTTCCGTGTGGGAGTCGAACCCCCAACACGTAGATGACAATTTGCACTTACGACTGTTGCGCCAACAGATTTGTCAAACTAAGAAGGATATAATATAAGTTACAATATCTTGAAAGTTATTTTAGTAAATGAACGATGTGGTGAAATTAGTCCGACTAATTTTTATATTGCCGAGTTCACAACATCACATAGACTGATTTAATTTAGCCGTTAAGCAAAAGAAAATTGAATGGTAATTTTGTGGAGCAAGCCTCGAATCGCGAGTGAAGAGGGAGTATAGAATTAAATGATAACGAACGGTGGCCAGCGAATTAACCGTCGCTTGGGACGAGTTGCGCTTAATGCAATTACGTGTACCGATGCAGGCACGGGATGTTCAGTTTTGCTTAAAAGTTACTTTTTGCAAATGTGCTATGAATATTTCAAATAGAGCTCTTGGATGACTTTTAACTGTATCATATCTCATATGTATATGTAGTATATTTCGTACCTGGTTCATTCATTTTACGTTCGTCTATTCGTTCTGATGGTACTGAAAATCGGTGTACAAGAATATTTTTCATTTCTACAATACTGTAGTAATAAAATCTGACGCTGTATCGTCTGGGGCATGTTTATCATGGAGAATGCCAAAGAAATTGTAATATATTTGCATTCAGGGCGTGTCAGAAGAAAATGTTAGATAAAATACATATGTTCTGTCTGGACCGTGGTACAATGCATCGTCTAGCTGCCACAGTTATTTGGAGGCGACTTCAGAGTACAGAAGTGTACTCTACTTCAATTAATTTTGAAAGCAATATTACCTGTATTACAGCAGCACAGATAATTTGGTTTTGATTGACTAGCTTAAGATTGATATTTTTCTGAATAAGCTTGTATTTGCCCAGTTACTATACCTCAAGAGATCTCATCTTTGAATATTTAGCGTATCACAAAGACGATTGTTACGGAAATCTTATCCCTTAGCAGCTGTTGCAATCCTAAGCCTACACTTTAATTATCACCAAGTAAAGATATTATTATTAGTATATACGCAGAGATATTGCCTCACTGAGCGTTTTCTACCATCTGTATCATGGCGAATGATCTGAAGAGCTATTTAACCTTGTCCCACCCTCTCCCTTCCTGAATAGAACCAAGCGCGTGGGTTTACAGAGTTACAACTACACGGTATTTCACATTCCGGCTAGGACTAAGAAGTTCTCTAACTCTTACTTTTGCCGTGTCGTTGGGCTGTGGAATGGTCTTCCAGCGAGTGTGTTCCATCATCTTATGATATAGGATCATTTAAGCGTAGCGTGATGAGATATTTGCGCAGGCCGGCATGATCGCTGCGACTACCGATGGATTTTCCTTATCTGTCGATAGTCGTTGGTATTTTTTAGACTGCACCATACTTACTATGATAGTAATCATGTGTGGTGCGGTCACTGGGTTGAGTCAGAATAAAAAAAGTACTGTATTTGTTTTACCGAGTCATGATGAAAAAGGGCTTCCATAGTCACAATTTATAATACTCTAGGACAAGAGCATAATTATCAATTAGTCCATACATTACACAAAACCAGCCGCGATCAAAAATTTGAACAAAATATATTTGAAAATGCTATATATCTTGAGTTAAATCTCAAAAACGTCTGCTTTTATGACGATATTACAAATATTTCTTTATATTTTAAGCGAAATAAACGAAGCCGATTAAATCTTTGGAAAATCCGAGTGTATGTTTTGGTCTCGGAAATAGGGGTATAAAACGGTTTACAGCTTATACTCGTATGAGACTCCAAACAAGTTCTACGCGAAGTAAATGCGTTTACTAAGGCTCGCATAAGTTTTAATATTCAAACTAAGAATTGCATATTTTATAAACATGGCTGGTATTTGCCATTATATTAATAATTTGATAATAAAATTCTCTTTTAGGACCTGAGAAACATTAGTCGTGCCCACTTTGCGAATTATTCCTTGCAATTTGTTCTTCCCACACCGTTTATGTGGTAACTCCATACTTAAAATGTCGAGATGAAAGAAAGGATTTAACCTACATCATTTGAAAGAGACACAGTTTGTTACTTCTTTGTATTGCAGCTCTTGTTGATATAAATATCTTTAAATATTATTCGCTATGTTGTATAACATATTTAGTGGGTACATTTGCATGCAGTGTACCTGTATTGCCGAATTGAAATATTGAAGGGAGAGGAATTTTCAATATATAAAAAACCTTTAGGGTTTCAATAAATAACACACAAAGACACACAAATATATATATATATTATATGTTATTATAATATATAAGTTATTTTTAGATAAAATTAATGATATATATAACAAAGACAGAAATAATGTGCAGAATATTAGATTACTATTTTAAAGAAAATATAATTACAACTTTGTTTTGCTCGACAATGTATTGAAGAAAATAATTTAAAGAGTACAAGAGATATAGCAAATAACGTGACACTTTAATTCTTAACCATGACCTGTATGATATATATAAAAATACAAGAGATATAAACGAGAACAAGAGATATAAGAGATATAAAACGCTGGGTTAACTTAAAGCTTGTTTGAGGTACTAAAACTTAACAAGAGTCATATTTTGGCCATTTTATATACAATCACTTTAACGATTTTAAGCAAAGCAAAGATATATTACATTAATTTCAAAGTTTAATTTTAGAAGAAGCTAACAAAACAACTAAAATCAATAGGAAATTTTAGGAAATCTGATAGGGATCGAGTTACACACTAAGATCTTTATTCATTATGGTAAAAGCCTTATATCTTGCAGTAGATTCCTATGGATTGGTTAATTAGTTATGATATAACAATATACTAGATTACATAAGTATTAATTGCTAGGTGTCTAGTTACATTCATTTTGTAAATACCAATCGCTTATATTAATTAAATAGAGACTATATTATATTTTAACCGTATAAAAGATTCCAAGCAATAATACATTCGCGGTAAATTCTCAGAACGTACTTTGAGTTTCCAGAACGAGCTTTTCAAATTCACCGGCCACCGCTCTGCGAGCTCTAAATAAGTACGTACGTAACGTAAGAGCCTTATGTCTGGCTTTGCTAGGATGTACATACAGTCGTTCTTGTGTGCCCGCTTAAGTTGTACTGATTCCTAAATTTCTATTCACCTGTACGTAATCAGATTTATAATATATATATTAAACATAAATTATAGATAGCATTAAGAAAGCTTAGTAACAATGCGTAATTTTTTTTATACCCAGGGGAAAATTTTCATAGGATTACTTTACGCCAAAAGGCCATTTGTAGTGTCGGATTTTTACCAATTAAAAAACCCCAAGGGTGGTTGTTCGCCTGTTCTCCAACTTCTCGATCTTTTTTTAATCAATATTTTTAGTGAGGGTTTGTAACTCTCTCGTACTATGTTCTTCTATAGGGCCTGAAAGATCCTTTGGAATTCACCGGTCACCTTTCTTATTTGACTCACGTAAGTGGTCTTTGTGTTTATAAGCTTGCTGGCTACCTCCTCAATGAGCTTGACCCGCTCTACTGCTGCCTCATTGAAATCAGCAGCAACTAGCTTGTATGGCGGATCGCTGTCGTACTCATCGAGGTTTGTCGTTATAGTTAGGATGCGCCCTGGAGGAACTAGTGTCCAAGCAAAAGCGATCACCCCTGAGCCGTCGTTATTGGAGGAACCTGTGATACAAACTCCAGGTACTCTTTCTCCGTTTGGAGTTCCAAGACCTCCATCTCTTTGGCGATGTATCTCGCTTCAATATTCACCTATGTATTAGCCTGTTTTGAACATCGTCTCTTTCTAGTCGGTTGGACTACGGCGCTGAAAGCTCCCTCATCACTGGAGCTGTTACGACTGATTTCTTTACACTTTCTTTTCTTCTGGGGGCCGATGGACTGCACAGATATCGTGTGCTCTGCTGAGTCCATGTCCTCAATGAGGATGACAAAATAAAAATCGGGCAAAAGGATATAAAACATAAAGGATATAAAAAGAATAGAAAACTTATAACAATAATATATGAAAAAAATAATACATTAAAAAGATGAAACTGATAATTTTAATATGTCTAATGCTTAATATAGCTAGGTAATGTAGAAAATATGATATTAAAAACTCTACATAAAGAATAAAATATATTGGCGAACAATTTTTACTCCTTTTATATATTCAGGACAGTTATTAAATTCTCATTTAACGCACGATTTCCTCTAAGAATCTAGAAGAAAACTGCATCGTGACCTGACTCTAATACCATAGTGACGATATTCATATTTCAAGCGGTATCGGAGCGAGATCGCATTGAATACGACTATAGAACTGTGCAGGTACTTCGACCAAAGTATTTGCCGTTAAATTCTAAAATGATGATTTTTATTGCGCTAGTTATAGCGTTTAAATTTCTAAAGCGGTTTAGGTGTCGCTGGTTAAATTTGGTTTGGTTTCGTAGTAGAAGTATGCAATAAAACCGTCAATCGGTAACGACGGATGTAGCTATTATCCAGTGGGTGCACTGAGTGCTTTATGCTGTAAGCTTACATTGAATAAAGATGTTTGATTTTATGATTTAAATTTTTGTCCACAGAATAAAGATAGTAGTATATCTGCATACCACAATACTGAGTATGCGTTTTGTAAAGGCACTATTACCCCACATTGTGATTTACTCATGTGTCGTGGGTGCGTTTACAAACATGAATTTCACATTCTCCTATACCCGGACCCAGAACAACTACTGTAAACATAAAAATGTTTGTTACGTGTGGGGATCGAATCCAGTACTCGATGCGCTGGAGTCGCACGTATGACCACTGTGCAAATTGAGTCGTCAAGATGCAATAACTCAGCCTGCAATTGCATACGTTTTAGCGATGATATTCGAATGTATTTCTATAAATTACGGACACACAATCCCAGCTCTGCACATTTGTATGAAAACACTCTCCTGTCTTCATAAGACTCTTTCAATTTGTTGGTGTGTTATGGTATCGAAGTAGGTAAGGGTCGGCATCCATGAGCAAATACGCGAATAGTCCTTAGTTTGAATCTAGACACAAACAATTCTTCCAGGTTAATTATGAATTTTATGTATTGATTGTTACGTGGGGAATGATGCTGTACATCCATGTCAGAATACAGCTATTAAGGTATCTCTATTCACCCCTGAAGAGATATACCGTGAAGATATATTAAATTACTATAATTTTTCCTCACTCTGTGTAAAGGAGTAAGGACATTTTCTCTTCATATTAACAATCTTCTTATGTTTTGGATATATTTATAGAAAAAGCAGGATCTTTTTGGATGCAACCGGCCAGAAATAGAGATTAGAGGAACGTAATGGGGGAGGCCGACGCCGCGGAGGTGACTACTACAGAACATTAAAAAAATTATATAGTACTAATAATCAAAAATAACGTAGAAAATAAGATGTATAAAATAGTAGTAGAAATAAAGGCTTATTTTATTTTGTTTTATTTATGATTTGGAAAAGTTGAGTTTTACACTTAAACAAATATTATATATTTGATCTGCGTAGATTCAGCAATAGCTTTAATTATAATTTATAATATGAAAATAATAAATGTACTATATATAAATATTTTTAAAGTGGAGTGAGTACTTTATAAATGAAAGGGTCCTTTTCAGAACCTTTATCTTCTTTATTCAGAACGCGAGCCTTTTAAATCGGCTTGCGTTTAAATAATGCTTTTTGTGATGTTACAAAACATTTTTAAAATTTAAACATTTAAAAGAATTTTATAGAAGCAATTTGTGAACGTTTTCTAAATAATTTGTTAGCACCAGAAAGCAAATATTAGCGTTAACTAAGCTCCGTCGTCCATTAGTGAATTCGGTCATATCCCGTTTGTAAACTTAATGTAATTGCATTGCTAAGTTAGTTACGGCGTAATGTATTATTTAAAAAATAAAAAAAATAAAACATTACACTTGCTCGGAAATAAGTACTTCTAGTATTACATTGCTTTTATAACATTTTTTTAGGCTCATAATTATCTCCATTACGCACTTGTATTATAATATCATTGCATTACTTGGGAATGTAGTAACATGAAATCCTTATTAAGTTTATACCTCAATACAAATTATAATGTATGAAAAAGATGCATTTTTAATTTAAACTAGTAGTAAGTAGTAAGTCCTCTAATTTCAATAAAAAAGATGTTTCTAAGAACATTTTTTATCTGTTTTTTTTAGGGTTATAGTTAATCTGACCATGTTAGTCCCATAAGTCAACATTTTATATGTGAGCGTATAGAGTATTTTGGCTACATAAGATATTAGCTCAGCTAAGCTGCTCTGAAATAGACTCACATAAGTCCTGTTCTTTAAAAGGGCCTCCCAGGCCAACAGTATATGGTTACGTTGAAAAAAAAAACTGCTTTGTCTAAGAACACGTCTAATAAATATGAAACAAAAAATATATCAGAATATACATAATACATGAAGTCTCATATATTAGCTAGTAATCACTATTATATAATAATATTATGGAAATCATATAGGCAAAAATATACATCAGAAATTAACATTAACATGGGTTCACGACCTCAGTTTCCGATACCTGTCTTTTGTACTACGAGTAGTATCCAGTATCTCGTTGAGAACGCCTGTTAACGACGAGTGAGGTATAAAGCAGGCCATTATCCGCAAGCATTAAGGTTGTAAACCGTTAAAACAACCACTATATGCCCGCTTCTATGTCACCCGTTCTTCGTTTTACAGTTTGCCTTAAAAGAAATAAGGGCTCTCGGGTAAAGAGGCTGTTTATTACATGGTAATATTGTACAAGGATATACTTGTAAAGGTAATTTTACTTTCGAAACAATAGTGAGTAAATTACCACACAGTGTAAGAATATATTTATAATATTACGCATGATGTTCTATTTAGAAAATCGTTTATGAAGTCTTAAAATTTTTCTGATAAGTTGACAATGCATCAATGATTTTGACTACAATTAATTTGAATAACAAATGATAAAAGCTATTTATAAGCCAAGTAAGGCCATATATGCCAAGATTTAAGATGTTTTTTTTTATTACGTTTTGGGTCAATTACACAATGTTTTATTTCTCCAATCTGAATACGAAGTCGAGTATCACAGAATCTGCAATTAGGAAGGTTTAGACTGTTTAAGAATTTTTTTTTATGCTTTTTAGACCTTTCATTCTGAATACAGCTTTAGTTTGTAGTCGCACTGAAATTAAAAGTGAACTTTCCAGTGACAGCAGAATAGGCAACACGTAAACAATGTCCTCGCGTAGCCTGCTGCATCTCATTTACGTTTCAACTCGACGGGTACAACTTATACAACAGCAGCCCGGGTATACTGTATGTTGTTTACCTTTTACTATACAAATATATGAGATGAAGCGCTGAAATCGTGACGACGTAGCTAGGTGCGACTGTGTTAATTTCTTGAAACAATTGAATGAAACTTCGCCGTTATTTAATGGAATTTGTTCGCGATGTAGCTGCAGAAAGTTTTACGTACTCAAGTAAAATGTTCTGGTATTATTAAATGAAATCTTATTTAATTGATTCGTTATATCTTACACTATAATTATTCGTTTTAGGCCAGTAAAAGAATATTTATTTTAATAAAAGTGATCTAATTATCGTCCAGTATATGTATTAATAAATGGGAAAAATTTACGTATTGTAGTAACACAAGAGGTATACTTTGGTGTAGTTTTTTCTGTTTTTTTTTTTTTTTTCATTTAGAATATAGATATTATTTGGAAAGTCAAAATTCCATACGTTGTAATTTTAGCTCTTAGGGAATTTTGACGATTATATAAAACACACAGGCCGATGTCCAGGCTTCGGACGCAACCGATGTGTTTAATTCATCTATTGGAGAATTATCGATTTATCATTGTTGTGGTCCTCTCGATGTATTGTTTTTACTTTCTGGATTGGTGTTGGGTCTGGATAGCAAAATGCTTCAATGGATTAGGGACTTTTTTTATGGTTTGTGTTGGAGCACGTATTCCTTGGGTCGTTGGTTTTGATGTTAATCGACCGACCGATTGGGCAACTACTGAATATTAACAACGGGCTTAAAAGGACTTGTACTCAGAACCATAAAACATATATATATATATATATATAATCAGTAAAAACGCTGATTACGAATATATATATATATATATATATATATATATATTACTATATCACCAAAAAAGGTCGCTTAAACCAAATAGCCTTTCACCCCTCGATATGTATTTCGGTGGCATAGAACTTTGTAGTTAACGGTTAAAGGTGAAGCAAAACAAATACGTATTTTTTTAAGTTACGGATTACGTAAAATGATTCGTGTAATCTTTATCAACGACTATAAGCAATTCATTTTGTATCATTTTCCAGTACAAAAAGACTGTTGTATGAAACCGAAGGTAGCGAATATTATGTGATTTATCAATCTAAAATTTACACTCGTTTCTCTTCATCCTAACGAGTGATGTGTGTGACGTCCACGAGTATTAAGGTGTGTTCAATATAAGCTAATTTATCGATAAGTTAATAATACGGGAATTAAATATTGAATTGAACGTTTATGTGATATCACCCTTACGTGATACTTAAGCTTTCATATAAAAAGGTCGACTCAAAAGAGCAGAAATATTACCTTCACGAATGTTGCGCGCGTCAGCGACGTGGAAGAGTTCGCACAATAGGCGCACTAGCTTGACTTGAAGATTAAGATAACACTTCGCGCTTCCCGTGCGAATGTATCAAAGACATGCGTTTCAAAGCGAACAGACAAGTGCTGACTTGTGAAACGGTAGGCCGGGAACTTCTGTGCGATTCACGCTACGCCTAACAACGTAGGCATCTTTGTACTATTCAATTATTCAAACATATAGGTTTACTTGTTACTAGAATATAAATTTAGAGAGAAGAGAGAGAGAGAGAGGGGCGTAGAGTTGCCTGCCTCGCGGTCTTTTACCGGTTGCATGGTAGAGAGTGTTCTTAGGAACTACATTCTTCGATTCCACCAGCCCCATTCCATCACAAAACCACAAGACATCGTGTCGGATACCATTCGTATGTGGTGGATGTTCCTTATATCCGCACGAGAAGATTCGCTTCTACATTCATCATGCAAACAGCTAGGGAGTGGAATATGCGAACAGCAGCCATATTTCCGCGACCTTATGACCTGGGAGTCTATAAAAGAAGAGTGAATAGGCATTTGTTAGGCGGACGCAATTCATCATCGGGCTCATCTTCACCTTCCACCAGGTGTGATTGAGGTTAAGCATTCGTCTATAAGTAATAAAAAAAATTGCTTTTTCAATTTATTTTATGAACTAATTAAATGACCAATAACTGATAGCACTTTTTATCTTTCTTTTTTTTGAATTATCAACTAAATTGTAATTTTATTAATAATTTGTAATTTTGTGGTGGTAGGGTGATTGCCCGAACTGGGTCGTGCCCACAGTACGCAGGTGTAAAGTCCGTCATAGTGACTCGTTTTGGCCTGTCGCGTTTCGGGACCAGCTTGTGTATATCCAGTAACTCATATACCTACCTTCAGCCGTGGTATATGTGGGCCGACATGACGGAGACTTCCAACGGAATTTCATCCTTTCATAAACGCTTTCGTTTTTGAAGTACACTGCACTTACCATCAGGTGCAATGTAGTCACTTTGTCGAGTGTAAAGAAAAAAAAAAGGTTTTTATTCCATTTTCTTTTGCACTGGCTCGACATAGTGACTAGAAAGTACCTGATGGTAAGTACAATGTAGTCCAAAAACGAAAGCGACTATCAAAGGATGAAAATCCAATGATAGTCAACATCGTCATTTCGGCCGACATATACCACGACTGAAGGTCTCTAGGTATATGAGCTACTGGATATACACAAGCTGATCCCGAAACGCGACAAGCTGAAACTGGTCACTATGACGGGCTTTACACCCATGTACTGTGGTCGCGATCCAGACGGGCACCGACGCCCTACCACCTCGCTGCTGCTCGTTTAGCACCACCCAGGAGTCACGTGTAGGGAAACTAGGGTAAAGCCTACGGACGCGAGCAGTTTCGACTCCCAAAAACTACAACAAACTACTCTTCCAATTACTACATACTATTCAAGTACTATAAAATGAAATTTTATGTATTGTATGTATTACTCACTATTGTATTGTTCACTGTTTTTATAATACAAAAATCAGATGCTTCAAATATGTTTTTCAAGATGAATACATTATTAACAAACGTAGTTCTCAAAAAATCCACTCACAAAAACCTTGTTAAGATAACAACCTTGGAGAATTTGTTTAACTTTTTAGCTTACATTATAAGTGAAGATGAAGTTTCCTTGACAACGAAAGTCGCACCACTTAGCACTACCATAAAAGTTAAACGTGCAATAAATCATAGTGGGCGGGACAGCGCAGCGCTCGGCGCCCTAATGAACTGACTTCTTATTAATAGATAGATTCTTACTGCGGGTTTGCCTATATTCACTTTTAGCTATGTATGTGCTTTACTTTATGTATCGGAGACTTTCAGTTTAGTTGATATTGTCCGAGAGAATGTTGATTTCTGGCCAATTAATGGGCCATCACCATAGGCTTCGGCCGAAACAGAAGTCGAAGCTAGAGATTTTAAAAAATCTAAGAATTTAAGTCCAATATTCACTAAAAGTAAATAATAAAATATTTAATTAAAGTTTTATATCGACTGTATAAACAAGTTCCCGACGATGATTATTATGATTAAAATTAGCTTTACTATATAAAAAAACATCTTTAAACCGGTAAAAAAGCATTATAAAATAAACAAAAACAGACAAAGTGCATATTGACTCGCGCATCAAGTGTTTTGTACAAATTTGTAGGTATATAATCACAAAAATAAATTGACAAACGTAAACTAAAACAATATGTCCTTCTGGCAAAATTATTTTAATCATTGAATAGTGAATACTAATTACGAAAGAATGATTGGAAGGAAGGAAAGGAATAAAAATAATAAATTCCATTAAATATCAAAGAAGTTCTTTACTATATTAAACTTAAAATCATTGTATATATCATAAAAAAAAAGAATCACTCAGATTGGTTTACGTATAATGGAAAAAAATATAATACAATGTGCTATTGTTCTGGCTTATATTTTCGATGGACTCAGTCAGACCTGCACCAAATTAAAAAGAAGACAACTTTACGAGATACACTATTGAATAAAAAAATAATTATTAAAATTGGTTGATAAATGGCGAAGTTACGGGTTACATAGTAAGAATACACACATAAATCAAAGAACATCCTCATTTTTGAGGTCGGTTAATAATAATACGATTTTGAAATAATTGCATAACAGTTCGTTAAAATCCGGTACATTCAAAGAACCTGGTTGGGCTTCAGTCAATTTTGTATAACGCTTTACGAAGACCAAAACCTAAGCATTGGTTGGACATCACCAGTTAGTAATATTATATGTATATATCGGTTCAAAGCAGGATATGGGTCTCCCTTAATAAACTCCATTGAGCTCGGTCTTCTGTTCTTCTCATGCAAACTTCTACGCCCACTTGGTATATATGATTGCAAGTATATTTTGGTAATATTAATACTATAGTACTGCAACCAACCAGTGCAATTATTAGGTCCTTACATATGAAATTGGCGTTTTTCGTACTGGCCACTTTAATCACAAATTTCTCCTCTTTGGTAAGGAATTACAAATTCAAATTTGTACAGCTATAGACTCATGTATTTGTGCTTCGATGATCGTCATTCATTTGTTTTTTTCTTCTGTTTTTTTCTGTTTGCGTCACTCATTTTACAAAATGGAAAACTTAAAATATCGCATTATTTACGAGTGCGAGTTCCGCCGTGGCACTAGTGCTGCGGAATTAACTCGAAGGGTGAATGATGTGTATGGCGGTCGTGTTGCAAAAGAAAATACAGTTCGTTTTTGGTTCCAACGTTTTCGTTCTGGAAATTTCGACCTGCAGAACAAGCCCCGTGGACGGCCTGAGACTCAAGTTGATAATGAAGAGTTGAAGGCTATTGTGGAAGCGGATCCATCGCAAACCACGTCCGAGTTAGCTGCAGGCTGCGATGTTAGTGATAAAACTGTTTTAATTCACTTGAAGCAAATTGGGAAGATTAAAAAGCTTGAAAGGTGGGTACCTCACGAATTGACTGAAGCAAACCGGCAAACGCGCGTCGACTGCTGCGTTACATTACTAAACCGGCACAATAATGAAGGTATTTTAAACCGAATCATTACCTGTGATGAAAAATGGGTTCTTTACGATAATCGGAAGCGCTCAGCGCAATGGTTGGATCCTGGCCAGCCAGCCAAATCCTGCCCCAAGCGAAAATTAACCCCAAAAAAGTTACTTGTAAGCGTTTGGTGGACTAGTGCCGGTATTGTTCATTACAGTTTTCTCAAATCTGGCCAGACTATTACGGCTGATGTCTATTGTCAGCAATTGCAAACCATGATGGAAAAGCTAGCGGCTAAACAACCTAGGCTGGTCAATCGCTCCACGCCACTGCTGCTTCACGACAACGCTAGACCACACACTGCGCAACAGACGGCTACTAAATTAGAAGAGCTTCAATTGGAAAGTCTAAGACATCCTCCGTACTCCCCGGACCTTGCTCCAACAGATTACCATTTTTTTCGAAATTTGGATAACTTCTTGCAAGGGAAAAAATTCAATTCCGATGGGGCAGTCCAAATCGCCTCTAAAGATTTTATTGATTCCCGTCCGACTGGTTTTTTTAGTAAAGGGATCAATGAACTACCTATGAGATGGCAAAAGTGCATAGAAAATAATGGTTCATACTTTGATTAATTAAATATATTATATTAAAAAATATTCGACTTTTTGTTCCTCCCATACAAAACGCCAATTTCATATGTAAGGACCTAATATTTTAATTTTCATCTATAATGTATGATTTTAAATTCCGCAACACAAATCGCAAAGCGAGCACGCAAACGCTACGTGGGTGTAGTTATTAATGTATGTATATACCAGGGATGTTACGGAGCTTCGACTCCGACTCCGATAAGTCGGAACTTCCGATCGTTATTACACCTTCGGTTCCGACTTCGATTCCGACTTCGGTTCCGAAACTTTTTAATCGGAGGTATTCATCGGAGGTCACCACCACTGTTGTAGTCAATTCATTTGATTTTACTTTATATGTTGTTGAAACATAATATCAATTAATCAAACAATCAGTGCTACTTAATTTGTAGAAGACATTTTTTTAAATTTAGATTAAAAAAATATGATAAAATTATTAAATTTAAAACTAAATGTACATTTAAATTTATTACTAAAAGGTTTTTTATTTTACATTTACATTAAATTAAGTAAAATAGAAATTAACACAAAAACAACCCTGCAGCAAATTTGATTTAATTTGTTCACTGGACAATGTTCACTGGAGGATAACGGTTTCTGATGTATCCAACACTTTGTGAACAACAGCTTTTATTTGCCCAAGTTAGGTTGTGTTGTGTTGTGTTGTGTTGTGTTGGGTTGTGTTGTGTTGGGTTGTGTTGTGTTGGGTTGTGTTGTGTTGTGTTTCTAACGGGGCATGGGTGCTTCGGGAGATATATGCACAGGTCAGCCGGTAGTGAACCAACACCGAAATGCCACCACTGTGACGGATGCCCCGACGAGGCAGCTGAGCACACGCTCCAGATATGACCAGCCTGGGCTTCGGAGCGGGCCGAGCTGGAGAGAGTGGTGGGTGGAGACCTCTCGCTGCCGACATTGGTTTCACTAATGGTCGGCAGCGAAGATGCATGGAGGGCGGTCCTGCGGTTCGCCGAGGACGTGCTAGCTAGGAAGGAGGCGGCGGAGCGGGTCCGGGAGGCACTGGCTACAACATCTTTGGCAGCGCCGTCCCCACCTGCCCGCCGGCCTAAAAGAACAGGGCGCCACAGAGCGGCGTTCCTCAGGAACGTCCGACTCTAGCGGCGACACCGGGCGGCACGCTTGAGGGAGTGTGTCGTCCAACAAGGGTGCAAGCGGCGCGCGATGTGTTCCCGCGTGCCGCTCTACAACACAGAGGCACGAGAGGGGTGGCTCTATACACCACCCCTCCCTAAACGAGTAGAGACCTACTCACGGCCGCACGCCCAGCCGGTCATTGAGGATGAGACCCCAGTCGTGCCCTCGATGCCGGTAGGCGGAAGGTGGAACACCCCGGGGGTTTTAGTCGGTGCAAGCCCGACACACCGGGGGGTGGCCCTCACCTCTCCCCGAGGTCCGTTAGGGATTTCCCCCGGGTTACAAAAAAAAAAATTAGGGTTGTGTTGTGTTGGGTTGTGTTGTGTTGTGTTGTGTTGTGTTGTGTTGTGATGTGTTGTGTTGTGTTGTGTTGTATTGTGTTGTGTTGTGTTGTGTTCTGTTGTGTTGTGTTGTGTTGTGTTGACCCAACTTGATATACGCCGGCGATGCGCTTGAGGGAGCGTGCCGCCCAACTTATCCAGGCGAGAGCGCTGTGTGACCCCGGGGGTTTTAGTCGGTGCAAGTCCGACAACAAAAAAGATCCCTGAGGTCCGTCAACAATATCCCCCGGACTATCAAAAAAAAAACCTGATATACGCTTGGAAACAGTCTCGATCCTCAACATCTGTCTACACACGAGGGAGATGTAGAGGGAAATGGATTATGCTGTTGTCAATTCAAAAGTTCTGGCTTATACTTTCGAATGCATGTATCAATCCTGCACCATATTAAAATGGGATCAAATTTAAGATATAATAAATAACATATCTTCACGCTATCACACTATGTGAGCAGACATACAATAGTGGTTTTATCCACTTTGCGCCTAAATGTCGTGGACTACGCGACCAGTAGCTCAGGTAATCGCTTTCTCACAGTACTATGAAAATGTTAATAAGAAACAGTAATTTTTATTGGCTGTGTATTTGTAAATTTATCAATTTCTAATTAAAAAGGTTCACTGAATAATGTTTTTATTTGTCCCTTAATAAAACTATTTTATTCTGCCGTCACTTGTGACTGACATTGCCTCCGACTCCGATTCCGACTCCAAATCCGACTCCGATAAATCAAATTTAAAAACTCCGACTTCACTTCCGATAAAACTGCCTCCGTTACATCCCTAGTTTATACGAACTCTGAAAGGGTAAAAGTATGATAATATATTATTTTTCATTTACTCTTTAGAATCAATCAATTTTCTCAAAGAAGTATATACTAATTTGAAAATATCAGATAAGATATACATATGTATATACTAAGTTTAAAATATTTCTATATTTAACATGCACCCTTGAAAGGTGTATATAAAGTTATCGAAGCCCTCCCGATAAGTCGTCTACTATTCGTTTTGATTGATGAAATTAATAACACGCTTCGATGACTTTAAACTGGATATCCAATCAGTGTCCTAAAATTGCGGCAAATGAATAACTTAAATAGATAACAAAGTCAGGTTAAACTTCATATTTATATTTCAGACCATAACTAGTTTATTTTAAGGTGGGTATTTGCATGAAGCTATAATAAAGGACGAAAATGACTTAAAACAAGAGACAGTTTCACCGAAGTTGTAGCTTGTCTGGTCCATTCTGGGTGGGTCTTGAAAAGCTTTTAAATATAATATTATATTTTTACTTCTAAACATAGTATAGCACTTACTTAAGCTTACAAAAGATGACCTTATTTTTAAGAAGTAGTTTTTCTTTGTAGTTTGAACGGATAAAGCGAGAAAAGTATCTGAAGCTACAAAGGAATGTCTATCCTATATTATGATTTATTATGAATTGTGAATAGTAGATACAGGTCAATAACTGAAGTCTTTTTTTATTGCTAAAGACATATTAGGCTGAGATTTTTAGACGTTAATTTGACATTGCTGGGCAAAGCGCTCAGAAAATAAATTCGTCATGTCAAATAACTGAATGTATAATAGGTATTTCAGTATTGCTTAAGTATTCGCAGAGCCAGGTCTAAGTTGAAAAAATAAATGACTCATCATATACATTGCCATTAATTGACTAATATAAATTGTAATGTTTTAGTAAAGTCTGAGCTAATTAGCCTCTATAAATCAAAGCGTTAGAGTCAAATAATAATTCGACTAATCGAAGATGTCTGTTTAATTTATAAATAATAAAAGCCACCCCTCCGACGTTCTGTAAATACTATGATGTGAAACTCCTTGTATATATGGGAGTGCCCAGAAAAATGTCATTTGCGCGATGTAGGTTACTAAAATGTATGAGAATCGTTAATCGATCTGTACGCGCTTGTGCCCTTTAATATCTGAATCGGCATAACTATAACATTTTAAATGCGGTTTTCTAATCTAATGTGTTATGGATAGCTGCCTATAACATATAGTGTTAATTTTATTTCAATCGGCTCGTAACTAAAAAAGTTATGTCAGTTTTAAAAAACCATTAATATTTTATTTAAAAAAAAAATCAGTAAAATGGAACGCAACTCTTCTATCAGATGTTATTGTCATTGTAATTAAATCTCCCTGATCTGATCTAGTTTGTATTTATAATATGTTTTTGTGAGTTACTGTTAAACATAAAATGTACTTGCACAATTTTTTCTATTCGGTGGTACTCGTATTTGTAGTAATTGTAAAATAAACTTTATTTGTATTTTTTTGTTCTAGTAGTTATTATTCATTGTAAGTAACGGCATTCATGGTAGTACGAAGTTCGCCAGATCAGCTAGTCTATAATATGATTTGACTATTCAAGCATCAGTATAGACAGATTAATGAATCGTAGCATAAAGCATAAGGTCAGTTAGCTCTTGAAATTGTTCGAGGAAGGGTTAAACCCCCTCAGTTCAAGTATAAGTGCTGCTAAGTAAGTTAGGCACTTACGCACTTCGGCCAGCGAGTCGGACCTGGGCGTTTCGCAAACAGTTTCGCTTTGATTGGAAGCTTTCATTATATTAGAACGCTACTTGTAATATACAATTGAAGTACTTTGGCTCCAGAATTTAGTTTGTGAAGCCAAAGTTGATTTGAGTACAGATATTTATATCATTAGAGTTTAAAACTAATTCGTAGGTTAAGTTAAAGTACTTATTAAATAATAATAATTTCATAAAGCGATATCCCTTTCAGGATGAACCAGGATGAGGATTACATTAGTGGCTGAAACCATTTTGTCCTTATAAATCGTGCCTGAAGTGACCAGTTGCGCAACTAATCGTCATTCTTAGGGTAATTGCACATGACATTTCTATTAGATGCCATGCAGGTTTTCTCACGATATTATTCTTCACCGGTGAGCATGTGGTGCCTGAATTTGTATTTAATCTAGATAAATCCACATACATACATATGCCGGGAAAACCTACGACCATATACTTGTACGTCACCGCGCATTGATATCAGTCCCTTATACTACGCTATCATAGCCACTAAGTACTGCTACCAGTAGTATTAAGTACTTATATTAGGTCCTTACATATGAAATTGGCGTTTTGTATGGGAGGAACAAAAAGTCGAATATTTTTTAATATAATATATTTAATTAATCAAAGCATGAACCATTATTTTCTATGCACTTTTGCCATCTCATAGGTAGTTCATTGATCCCTTTACTAAAAAAACCAGTCGGACGGGAATCAATAAAATCTTTGAAGGCGATTTGGACTGCCCCATCAGAGTTGAATTTTTTCCCTTGCAAGAAGTTATCCAAATTTCGAAAAAAAATGGTAATCTGTTGGAGCAAGGTCCGAGGAGTACGGAGGATGTCTTAGACTTTCCAATTGAAGCTCTTCTAATTTAGTAGCCGTCTGTTGCGCAGTGTGTGGTCTAGCGTTGTCGTGAAGCAGCAGTGGCGTGGAGCGATTGACCAGCCTAGGTCGTTTAGCCGCTAGCTTTTCCATCATGGTTTGCAATTGCTGACAATAGACATCAGCCGTAATAGTCTGGCCAGATTTGAGAAAACTGTAATGAACAATACCGGCACTAGTCCACCAAACGCTTACAAGTAACTTTTTTGGGGTTAATTTTCGCTTGGGGCAGGATTTGGCTGGCTGGCCAGGATCCAACCATTGCGTTGAGCGCTTCCGATTATCGTAAAGAACCCATTTTTCATCACAGGTAATGATTCGGTTTAAAATACCTTCATTATTGTGCCGGTTTAGTAATGTAACGCAGCAGTCGACGCGCGTTTGCCGGTTTGCTTCAGTCAATTCGTGAGGTACCCACCTTTCAAGTTTTTTAATCTTCCCAATTTGCTTCAAGTGAATTAAAACAGTTTTATCACTAACATCGCAGCCTGCAGCTAACTCGGACGTGGTTTGCGATGGATCCGCTTCCACAATAGCCTTCAACTCTTCATTATCAACTTGAGTCTCAGGCCGTCCACGGGGCTTGTTCTGCAGGTCGAAATTTCCAGAACGAAAACGTTGGAACCAAAAACGAACTGTGTTTTCTTTTGCAACACGACCGCCATACACATCATTCACCCTTCGAGTTGTTTCCGCAGCACTATTGCCACGGCGGAACTCGTACTCGTAAATAATGCGATATTTTAAGTTTTCCATTTTGTAAAATGAGTGACGCAAACAGAAAAAAACAAATGAATGACGATCATCGAAGCACAAATACATGAGTCTATAGCTGTACAAATTTGAATTTGGAATTCCTTACCAAAGAGGAGAAATTTGTGATTAAAGTGGCCAGTACGAAAAACGCCAATTTCATATGTAAGGACCTAATATTATTATACTGTAAAATACTTAACAATTAATCCTAATTAATTAAAGATCCTGAAATAATATACATAAATCAAATCGTATGTAACAACTTGAATAAATTGACTATTTAATAAAAAAAAAAGCTTAGCGTTTGGAGATTTCTTTAATGAATTTTAAGGTTTCTTGCTTCATGATTATATAGTTTGAACTTAAAAACAATCAAAGAAAGAACTCTCACTAAGGATAGAATATAATTTTTGAACAAGATTACACTGAATATGTTTCCAAAGGAAAATCTTTACAGAAGGCACGCAAAACCTAAATACAATAAAGTAGGTTTTTAAGTTATTATCAGCTGTTGTTTATTGATACAGTTTTCGATTTATTAAGTAACTTTCTTTAAAATAGCACCGTTAATATAGTGTATCGATTTTCCAATATCATGAAACTAAGACCCAGATATTGTAAACAGTATGTAGGTATTAATTTCCGCCATTTCAAATGCTCCCGCATCCATAATTCACTGTCGGCAAGGAGTAGCTCGGCTCGAGATAGCGCGCCGGTTCACAATGTCTGATATACACTGCCTCCAACCATCCGTGAGGGCTGATATGGTTATTTCGTTAGTTGCATGACTCCTATATGCGGTTCTTGGAAGTTAAAATGTATATGTACCTTAGCTTGTCTTAAAATAATAATCTATAATAACATTGAATTCATATTGGAAGTATATTAGCCAATATGATTGCTTACTGAACAAAAATACTATGATCCGTCAAGGAAATACAATTTATAAATATAAAGTTATTTTCTTCGAAAAGAACAAGAAAAATCAATATTTATCATGTAAGCAGTAGGTACTACTACATAGTGTATAGTTGTTCTAGGATAAAACATAAGTCCTGGGCAGTAGACTTGAGGGAGTCTGCTGCCCGGATGAGAGGGAGGCAGTGCACGGTGTCCGGCGCGCCGGGACACCCCGGGCGTTTTTACTCAGTCTCAGTCAGGAGTCTGATACACCGAGGTCGCTGCCCTCACGACGACCTTGATGGTCCTATGCAAGATTTTCACCCGGAATACAAAAAAAATCAGTGGTACGTTTTAAAAGTCTTCAAAATAACATTTCTGTTGAGAAACTATTCTTTTCTTAAGACTAGAATGTGTTTACTCTCGGGAATTTTACTTTGAACACTAGAAATTGTAGAAAATAATATACTAAATGCTATGATGAAATTAGTAATACAAATTATTTCATAATTACCGATATTCCAGATATATGTGAATTACTTTTTAGATGTTTTCGTACAATATAAGAATAATATTAAATATATAGTCACGCTATATCTTTTTAAGGGAGAGTAGAGATAACTTAGCGGTGCTATCAACTGTGTGCTTACTTGTTCTGCCCAATGTGACCAGTATTGTAGCTCACTGTTTATAGAGCACTTATAGATGACATTTTATTAGATAGCCAAGAGTGCATGATTTTATAACTAAAATAAAATATTATCCTAATTAATTTTAAATTGGAAGGTTGGAAGAAATTGTAGATTTACCTTTAAAATCTTATGTACATTGAGTTGGCCGTTTCAAAGACAGACGTTATAGGTATTAATTAGTTATAACACATTCTTACCAGATAAGCCTCCACTTAGGTTATAAAGTGTTAATTTGTCTAATTAATTTCTTTTCACGTCACACAACTCTGCCACGTTGTCGAGACACCAACAAAAGAATGAATAATTACTTTATAAAACAAAGTTATAATTTTCACGAAACTTCCGACCCGCACTACAAGGGGCGCTGTTATCTTGTGATTTGTGTTTTTGCTTTCCGCACTTCTGTAACGTGAGATTAAGGCAGATTTTTCATTGGACGATTTATACCATGAAACCTAAAATACAACACGAATTATGTTATATTAAATAGGTAGATGTACACACTATCTTTAAAATAATAAAATTTCAATAATTATACTTTCATATTTCGTACCATGACGATTTAAAAGAAAGCCAACTTTCTGTATACTTCACAAAGACGTAAAATCATTAATTCGTTGTATGACTTCTGTTCCTTATATGGTATTTGTTGCTATAGCGACCAAAGTAATATTCCACACGTACGTGCCTGATAGAGAAAGAAACAAAAATATCCAAAAGTCCGCGTGATGTTACAATTCTATGCAAAAGAATTTTATCGGTGATAAAAAAAATTATCGGCAACGGGAAATGAAAAAACGACTATAGCCTTAAAATTGAAAGTTTGTGCCTTGAGAACAAGTTCTTCGTGAACAGAAATTAGTTTACACCCATTACTCAAACTATTAGTGGCGGTGTTTTTGGTGTTGTGTTTATATGAATAATTTTTGGTACAATGTATAGGTGGACTAAATATAATAAACTAAACTAATAATACTAACAGATTTGAATTTTAAAAAATGTTATGTGGAAAAATAAAGGCTTGTTTATTATTATTATTGTTATAGGTGGACAGCGAGTATTACACACCTTTATGTACATTATTTACGTCTGTAGGTATGGTTAAGTGCCTCTGCTTATTTCATTGCTTAAAAATTAATAATGATTTAAGTATGGAGTTGAAAATATGAACATTTATTTTTTATATATATTGGTAAAGTTCTTTTGAGAAAAGCACATTTATAAAAAAAAAAAAAACTAGCAGTTGCTTACTCCATCTAAACGGCTAGGAGTAGATGGCTAATATCATAAAGTATTAACCATTATAGTCGTTTTAATGGTTTTAGTAAACGTACGTTTAATATTATGTGTTCTAAAAAGAATATCAAAAGAATTATTGTATAAACTAGCCACTATATTTTGTTAAAAGTATTATTTCGAACACCACAATTCAATCGAAAGGAAAATTTCACATTTCTCGTCGTGTTAAACTGCAGACTCGTTTCCACTTGACTTACTAAGCTGAGATGTCGTAAAGACTGCAGAAACCTATCGACTCTTACACTTTATATGACATTTTATGACTTAGAAAATAATTTTCGTTTTAATTGATCATAAACTTATTAGAGCGGACTACCCTTAGAATATATCTAAGCATCATAGACTTCCAGCAGTGTTTCTGTTTTTCTAGAAAACAAAATCAAACTTAAAAAAATCTTATAGGTTGGTTTGAAGTTTGAGCACTTACTTAAAAGACTAACTGGGTAAGCCAAGTGCAAGTGGCAATTATTATTTATTTAAGTTCATTTAAATATGTATTAATTAATCTATAAATCTAAATATCGATTAGTGAAAATCACATAAAAATCCGTTCAGTAGTTTTTGAGTTTATCGCCAACAGACAGACAGATGCGGCGGGGTACTTTGTTTTGTAATATGTGGTCATGATATAATGTAACTGAAAAAAATATGATGAAAAAAAGCAACATTCTTAATATTGATTTAATACTAGTATTAATTAAAGTAGAATTAACAATTTTCTAAGTTCATCTATTTACACGTGTAAGGGTTGTAACAAAATTAATCAATTTTTAACAAAGTTCGACTTGTTTAATCATCTGTTATCCAACTGCGGAGCATAACTCAGTCTAAAAAAGTTTATCAAAATGTAATTAAATTACTTAAAAGGCTGGCTCACTTTACAAATGAAAAAGGCGACGGACTCTTCCGCTCCTTTTTATTGCACAAGATTATAACATTGGTTAATTTATTCTCGAAATTTGTCTCATCGTGAAAAATTTGCCGTCGCAATTGCTAACAAAAGAATGAGTAATGGCTTTATAAAACAAAGTTACAGAGCGCAGAGAAACTTTCGAAGTTTTCAAGGGTGTAAATTATTATCATAAGATTTTCAAAACAGAAGGATAAATTATTTATCGTTAAAATGATTTTAAATTAAGTAAAATCTTAATGATTCATACACAATTTTATAAATTTATAAATAAATAAATTTAAAAAAGATTAAAAAGATAATTTCATACAAACGAATTACTGAATTGAATTAGATTCTAAAAAATATAATAACACATTCATATAGTCATGTGATATTGTATAAGCTTTTTTTGACTTTCGAGTGAAAAGAGAATCAATATTAGTTAGGTAACTAAACAATAGAGAGATAGAGAGTTAGGCGCTCTGCCTTGAGGCTCATTTTTGGTTGTACGATGACATTAAGGTTAATTGGAGCCAATTTCGTATTTGAAAAATATAAATTCATCCAATTTAGTAAAACAGACAGATGAAGATACATTTCTAATATTTTTTTAGATATCTTTTTTTTTACACTGGCTCGACATAGTGACTACAGAGTACCTGATGGTAAGTACAGTGTAGTCCAAAAACGAAAGCGACCATCAATGGATGAAAATCCATTGATAGTCTCCGTCGTCATGTCGGCCCACATATACTACGACTGAAGGTCTCTACGTATATGGGTTACTGGGTATACACAAGCTGGTCCCGAACCGCGACAGGCCAAAGCGAGTCATTATGACGGTTTTTACACTTGTGTACTGTGGTCATGACCCGCTTCGGGCAATCGCCCTACCATCAACTATCTATCATCACGCCGAATTTCTATTGAGGAAGGTAGAGAGAATGGAACGCTGCTTCTCTCGATTCTTGCAAACACTTTTCGTTTCCTTAAGATGTTTTTTTTTCGACATGTCCTACGTTGGTGGCCTGGGAAAGACCTTCACAACAAAACCGGGCTTGGTGAGCGAACGCAGAGGGCGCTAAGCCAGCGAAATTTATGGGTTGGGCGGCTACGCAAGGGCACCCCTGTGGGTACAGACCGCGACTTGGGCGGCCGGCCAGTTGAAAAACGAACCTAACGGTGATCTACCAGCGTTTCGGAAGCGACTGCCTTGAGAAGAAACGCCGAAAGAAACTCAAGGCTGCGTCGGAGCCTTAAGATGTATTAGTCCGTTTATGCACTCTTGCCGATTCTTTTTTTTTTACACTGGCTCGACATAGTGATAAATCACTATGTCGAGCTATGTCGACTATCAAAGGATGAAAATCCATTGATAGTCTACATCATCATGTCGGCCCACATATACTACGACTGAAGGTCTCTAGATATATGAGCTACTGGACATACACAAGCTGATCCCGAAACGCGACAAGCCGAAACTGGTCACTATGACGGCCTTTACACCCATGTAATGTAGTCGCGATCCAAACAGGCACCGACGCCCTGCCACCTCGCTGCTGCTCGTTTAGCACCACCCAGGAGTCACGTGTAGGGAAACTAGGGTAAAGCCTACGGACGCGAGCAGCTTCGACTTCCCTGTTTGATTATCTTAGGTAAACTTTCTCTTAGTTAGCCGCTAAAGAAAGTTCCGCTAGTGAAAAAGAATGCGAGGTGCTTTATTAGAGTCAAAACTGTTAGTGTAGATAATTACGTATGAGAAAAAGAACAGGGAAGAAGAAGAAAGGAAGAGGGGGGCGGAGTGCAGTGTCTGTCGCACCAGCCCACAGAGATATAGTGGAGGGATGGGCTCTTTACTCCTACCCCTCCGAGAGAGGTAACTTCAACAATGCTTTTTGCTCCACGGATGTCTGGATGAAATTGGTTTCCCAGGCCCGAGTGGAGCGATTAGAGGGACATCCCGGGGGTTTTTAGTCAGTAGGAGTCTGAGACCCCGGAGTCGATGTCCTCACAGCGGCCCTTAAGTCCTGTGCAGGATTTTATCCCGGGACAAAAAGAATTATAGACAATTAACAGCATTCTACTTGATAGATAATAAATAGAAACGAAATGCAATGCAATCATGGACCTACGATCGTCTAAAACTTAAATTTAAACTAATTTCAAAATCTAACGAATTGAGGTCCACACGTTAGTAAATATACCTACTGTCACATAAGCAGATAATCCGTATCCTTAGTGGTAAAAATTGCTGGTCATCCTACTACAGCATCTTAGACCATTCAATTTGTCGCAACCAAGACGACCCTTCTCAATACGTAATTGACATAGGCTTATCCCCGAAGTTAGATCCACAATTTGTTCACATTTCTGTAAATAGCGAGATGCCATTTCCACTCATAATATTTGCAGCGGATAGAAAACTGATTGCAAATAAAATGTAGGCTAATTCTTTTTGCCCCTTTTTAATAATATTGTGAATAAAGTGAATATAAAATTATTTAATTTATGAAGGTACTGTTTCTGTCTTTTACGGATATTAGAGTCGGTATTTTTCAATAAAGCCTTTATTAAAATGTTCACTCTGCGTTAAGGAATTTTGTATAATTATAATTAACATATTTTTACCCCGAGAATAGTGTTCAGCTGAGTTACTAGTTACATTGGGTACGACATATAAACGCAAAGTAGATACAGTCATTGATGTATCTCTGGTCACCCCGAAAGGGATATAGCATGACGATATATTATTCTTGTTTTAAAATTGTCGCTGTACAATGCTCTTTTGAATCGTGGGTGCATTTACAAACACAAATTACACATGCCCCAACACCTGGAGCCAGAACAACATTTTGCGTTTGCAATAAAAATATTTGTTTTGAGTGTAACTTTCAGAAACAGACCACTCAGCCCCTGTGCCAATGAAATATTATTTTTTTTATTGTTGTTTGAGTTTTTTACTTCATTAACTTTGATTAATACAAAAAAAATCTATCTGAATCCTGTTTAATTCATTACTGAAGATAGTATAAACGATAGGAAGCACAGGAATTCTTTACGATACAAATATTCCTCTATATTAACTGTTTAATTAGTTTTGTTATAATATAGCGCGCGGCACGGTCTCGCGTAAAGATGTAATAATATCAATCAGTTGCAATAAAGATTTCGTATAGGTAACCCGCGTTTCACTGTTTCTCCTCATAGAATACCTGTCAAGTCAAGTGAACCTTATTACCCAAACATTAACCATATTAGTCCAGAATGAAAGTACACTAACAAACCAATCCTTGACCATCGCAAGACTCACACACATGTCACAGATTGACAGAAAGCTCTTTTTTGGTACACCTAACAGTCTATCAGCAGAATAGATACAAATACTCCACTGAGGCTTGGTATTTTTTTACTAAGTATAACAGTAATTGTGTCTAAATATGTACCGTAACTTTTATAATATCATCGATTCATTCCTTCATCAGATGGTCAATACTTAGATAACCTAATCTGGGTTACTAATCATTCATCCAATAGAAGCATCTGTCATCATAATTACTTCATCTGTCCAGACAATATGTCCACTTCTAGTAAAGCGACGTGATTCAATCACCGACATCTTGTTGTTAGTTCTACACCAAGCTCAGATTAGGTACACGAATTTGCAGTATGATAGACCATAGCATATCCCTCAACACGTTAAGTGTGTGGCGGAAGAATATCTAAGATAGACTTGTAAATTGTTCTATCATCGTAATTACTATTTAATCTAATTAGTTAGCTATGTAATCGTAAGTACTTAAGTTTTAAGATCTGGTAGCACATTTTGTAGGGACTAGAACAGCGATACTAAAAGTCCTAGTTAGGAGTCTCGAGACTGGCAAATTTTTCTGTGTTATGCGTAATAGTTTGTTGCGAATAGTGGATATATATTTTGATTATGTATTTAAGTCGAAGTTGTTTGGGAGTCGAAGCTGCTCGCGTCCGTATGCTTTATCCTAGTTTCCCTACACGTCACTCCTGGGTGGTGCTAAACGAGCAGCAGCGAGGTGGTAGGGCGTCGGTGCCCGTCTGGATCGCGACCACAGTACATGGGTGTAAATCACACACTCACACACACTCACACACACTCACACAATCACAGTACAGCTTGTGTATATCCAGTAGCTCATATATCTAGAGCCCTTCAGTCGTGGTATATGTGGGCCGACATGACGATGTAGACTATCAATGGATTTTCATCCATTGATAGTCGCTTTCGTTTTTGGACTACACTGTACTTACCATCAGGTACTCTGTAGTCACTATGTCGAGCCAGTGTAAAAAAAAAGTATGTATATCTTTATCTAGTATACGTACTCGTGGTGGATGTGGTGACCTAGTAGATAATGGACCGGTTTCCAAGCTCGGCAATACAAGTGGTCGTAGGTTCGAATCCCAGCACTTACCTTTGGGTTTTCCAGAATACGTAGGGATTTAAGCACCACTTGCTTACCGTTGAAGGAAAATATCGTGAGGAAGCCCGCTTAGCATCTAATAGAAATGTCATTTGTAAGTGTTCTGAGAACTGCGATCTCCTGGACTACTGGTCACGTTGGGCTTGGTATATAACCGCAAAGTAGATACTGCCTCTAATGTATCTCTGCTCACGCCGAAAGTGATATAGCGTGACGATATTATTATTAGCGATTCGTAAAACAAGTGCAAGCTTAGCTTGGGGCTAGGTCAAATTGTCTAATAGTCCATAAATGAAAGAACCGGTTTGTGTAATTAGCAATTTCTTTGCTTTTTATTATCGAAAAATGATTGCTTTTTTCATTATTCTTATGCAATAAACTAGGTAAATAAAATTAATAATGTAAAATTGTTGACTGCAATAGTACATACAGTGTTTATTATATCGAACTTAATGCATTAAAATCCATTGAAGTGATGATAGTTGGCAAGCTCGTTGCGGCAGTAAATTAACCCGGGTCGGGTGCAACTTTATCTAATTTCCAGTTCCGTTGGCCGGGGTCGGACAATCAGTGTTGTCTACCCAGAACTAAAAATTACCCTAAAAATATTTAAAAATCACCTTACAATATTATGATGCCTGAGCGACTATTTTTATTATCTAAATACCAAAATTTAGATCATAAAAAAGACGTGTATTAAATTAGTAATCACTTAAAAAATATACGAATTGACTAAAATATATTAGCGTATTTATTAAATGTTTTTTAATAATTTATAAAAAATCTAAATATATATAACTCAAAGGTGACTGACTGACTGACTGACTGACATATTGATCTATCAAGGCACAGCCCAAACCACTGGGCGGATCGGGCTGAAATTTAGCATGCAGGTAGATGTTATGACGTAGACATGCGCTAAGATAAGGATTTTGATAAATTCCACCACTAAGGGAATAAAATAGGAGATGAAAGTTTGTATAAATCTTCTCAGATTTTCGAGTATAATATAATAAATAGCTTGATAGTTTTAGCGCCTAATGACAGATTAGTTAAGAATATTGCGTACAAAGAAGTTTTGTAGGCCCTAATTTTTTACAACACGCTAAATAAAAGTAAACCCGCAAAAACTATACCTAATTACCAATAATACTTCTTAACGCGAGCGAAGCCGCTGGCAAAAGCTAGTTGTATATATAATTGTATAATAATCAATGATATCATGTCTATTAAATAGTTTATTTTTTCTTAATTGGACCTAACTGACAATCTACTTACGCGGGCCGGGATAAGCCTTAACTTATGCCGTTGCAAAAAATGCACCCTCGTAGGCGGGATGATTTATAATAAAGTTAAGATTGCGATAATTTGAGACAATGATATAAAGTACTTACCGAACAGCGGTATTCCAGGCTCTTTACAACCACTCACTATGTATGTATTTTACGAATATGTGAAGTATGGTGTTTGTGAGGATTGTGTGTGTTGCGAGTTTGACGTAATTGTTAAAAATGCGATTATAACCAAGAAGGATGCGATGCGATGTTTTTAAGTTTAAAAAGAATGCGATGCGGAGTTTGGTTTAAAATGCGAGAACGTTAAGAAAGTAAGTAATGAAAGAATGTTCGCCAGGTGGCGTTGGGGATTCGGTGCGTTTACATTATTAATTTTTTTGATGTTCTGGAGTTGCGCCTTTTGGCGTGACTATACCGCCGGCTTTGAAAGGATCCCCTTTCGAAATAATAAAAAAATAAGTAAATTTAAAAGAATAAAAGCGAATATTGCGTTTGTGACATAAAAATAGCGTATTGGTCAATATAAAAATTAAAGCTAGACTTAAAATACTAAAATGAAAGAAAAGTTGCAAGTTACTGAGTCAGTAGCGGACACAGTTTTATGATAGGTCTAAAGTAAAGATCGTATGCGGTGTTTCTAGTTTCAACGCGTAGAACTCCATCGCGACCAGGATGACACTCGATGATTACACCAAGGTGCCACTGCAATGGTGGGAGTTTATCCTGAATGCTCACCACTACAGTACCAGGTTTAGTGGACGCTGTGGAGATGTTCCACCTTTCACGGTCTTGTAAAGTGGACAAACCTTTTATAGACCACCGATCCCAAAGGGATTTAATAATCTTATAGAGCGATTGAACTCGCTCTAAGCGATGTGTCGGTTGGTCTTCAGTGTTGAAAGTAGCGGGCAAATATTTTATTGGCATCAGCGTCAGAAAATGTGAGGCAGTGAAAAATAAAGGCTCACGCGGATCGTGACTTAGAGTCGTACAGAGCGGGCGTAAATACACGACATTCTCTATTTGAAAGAGAACGGCGCGTATCTCCTCATATATGAGGATTTGTGATCTTATCACTCTAGATAAATGTGATTTGAGCGATTTAATGATTATATGTTGCAGATACTTGGTCCACGAGGACAATCGTTGAACGAGTTTATATAACAGCCGAATGTAATCTACTGGTGTAGTGGCGGCGACGATAGAAATAATTTTAATTGCGGGGAGTTTAAGCGCGAGATTCCATTAATATAAGTTACGGGCCAGTCCTTCTCGTCCTGGGCTGTCCAAGAAGGGATTGTGAACAAAAGCGGCTGGTCACACAATCGAGAGGGCAATAACATATGTGATAAACTTTCTTTGCGATTTATAATATTAAAGACGTGGTAGGATAATATTGCGGACAAGAAATGTATTGATGAGATGCGATTGACAACAAAAGTTTGAAGGCGATGCGGGATTGTGGCTATCCAGTGAAGGGCCACAGCGATATCAGGAAATGCGAGTATTTTATTTAGTTTATACCGCGGTGTGATTTTTTTCACAGACAATTGTTGAATATCTGTGATAAAGTCGACTTTTAAAAGTCTAATAGTTTTTAATAAATATTTAAATGCGGGTTTCTTGAATGAAGTATCAATGTGGTTACATCTATATTTAAAGTGGGAATTTTTCTCAAACTTGCATTCGAAGTTTAGAAAATGCTTATGAGCTTTGTGCAATGAATCGCCTAACGATGTAGGGTTTTTCTTAATAGGAAACGCGACGCGAAAACGACCTGATAAAACGCGATTAATAACTGAGTTACACAAATTCTCAGATATATTGTTTTGCGAGTATATGACAGAAATAATTTTTATAGCTTCTAATTTGTGAGATTTACTCAACTTTTCATCTTGAGGATGATCAATGTTTGCGAGATGCATAATTGTTGAATTGATTTTACTGTCGATGCTCATATCGATATGTGCGTTGGCCATCACTACATACCCTAATGTAGTCCGGAACGCAGACGCGAGGTGCGATTCAGCGATGATTATCCCAGGTAGTAGAAATTCGATAAATTGTTCAGCACCGAGAAGAATCTCTACCTCTAACGGTCTTAAGAAATCTTCATCGGCAAGCGGTATATTCTTTAGGTAGGCAAGAGAGCTGGTTTCGTTTGGAGCGGTAGGCATATAGCCGGTGATGCGGTCTAATATTAATAAATCAGTCGTATACGAATGACTTTGATCGATGCGGCTTAAAAATCGGATTCTCACTTTTCCCTTAGCGATATTTGAGAGGCCAGCGAGACCTTCAACTATACTTTTTCGATTTAATTGTTTGATATTTAATCTTAATTTCCAGCAACACGCGGCGGTCATAAGATTACGCTGCGATCCTGGATCTATAATGCATCTACAAGGAATAAGCTTATTACTGCGATCTAAAGCGTTATTTACTGCGGAATCCAATAAAACAGTAGTTTGCCATTGAATATTTTGTCTATCGGAGCACGAATACTTATTATAAGAGTCTGTACAATCAGCTGATGAACAACCCACAGCGCTGTGAACGTCCGTAGCTGTCGCGGCGACATGCTGAGTGGAAGCGGGAGCGCTATCATCTTGGTGTGCGAGCGGGACTGAGCGAGAAAGATTCAAAGCGCTGTGAGCTGGCTACAGCGCTTGCGCTGGCGCTGGAACGGCACGGAACAAAATTGTCTTTTTATCTATAGACGAATCTGTTGACTGCGACGTATTGTTTAAATTTTTAAAATGAATGAGCGAGTGATGACGCGCGCCACACGTTTTACATACTTTGTTACTTTTGCAGGCTTTCCGATTATGTTCAGAACTTAAACAATTTGTACAGTAATTGTTGTCATTAATAAATTTATATCTTTGTAGCGGTGAAAAGTTTAGAAATGGTTTACAAAGATACATTTGAGCATGCGATTCGTTACATAAAGAGCATGTAGAATTAAATTTTTCAGAAGTTACGGTAAAGTTAGGGTTTAAATTAGTATGCGTAATTTTTTGAATAGGATATGAATTTGTTGAAATATTTGATTTAGGCGCGGGTATAAAATTAGATTGCTTAATTGACACCTCATTATTATGTTTGACAATGTTTAGTTGACTTTGATCGTCGTTGAAATCAGGAATATTTTTTTGTGGTAGTTTGGCTATTAAAATAGCTGGTGATGTAATAATTTGGTTGATTTGCGAGTTAGAGGGTAGAAATCTTTTCCTAATGCGACGTACTTTGCAATACAAGTCCTCGAATTCATTGAAAGCCGTGAAATCTGGAACATACTCAGGATTCAGATCCATGCTGAGTTTATATTGTATAAACATTGCATGTATTGTTCCCGAATGTCATCGATGGTCTCGGCGAGTGTTAAGAAATTGTCGAGTGCAGAATTATCATTTTCGATATTATGCGATGCGTTAGAAATGTGTTGAAGTTGAGAAATACAGGCTACCCGACAAGTTTCGTGCATTAACAGCTCCTTTTCTAGTTTTTTAATTTGTGCAGTTGCCATATTTGCGAACTTGTATGATAGAAAGGAGGCGGGTTGTTAATACAAAAAATATGAAAAATATATGTTTAGCAAAATATTTATACAAAGAAATATTTGCTTAATGCGATAGTTCTGCTTATTATTATGTCACAAACAGTAATATTAGCGAAAGACGCGGGTGTAGGTATTTTACCGTTATGTCTCAAATTTAAAAATATATTTAAAGTGAGGAATTGTCCTCACAGGAGGCACCAAAAAACTATACGCGGGCCGGGATAAGCCTTAACTTATGCCGTTGCAAAAAATGCACCCTCGTAGGCGGGATGATTTATAATAAAGTTAAGATTGCGATAATTTGAGACAATGATATAAAGTACTTACCGAACAGCGGTATTCCAGGCTCTTTACAACCACTCACTATGTATGTATTTTACGAATATGTGAAGTATGGTGTTTGTGAGGATTGTGTGTGTTGCGAGTTTGACGTAATTGTTAAAAATGCGATTATAATCAAGAAGGATGCGATGCGATGTTTTTAAGTTTAAAAAGAATGCGATGCGGAGTTTGGTTTAAAATGCGAGAACGTTAAGAAAGTAAGTAATGAAAGAATGTTCGCCAGGTGGCGTTGGGGATTCGGTGCGTTTACATTATTAATTTTTTTGATGTTCTGGAGTTGCGCCTTTTGGCGTGACTACTACTCGAAAATAAGGATATTATCTGGATTTGAGGGTTAGCCCGTGAATTGGCAACAATGCAGACCGTCCACGTCGACGTTCTAACGGCGTCGCGGCGTGACTTCGACTAGCTTTTGTTGAGAAAACTTTAATTTCATACATTTATAGCCTAAATTCCGAATATGCTATGAAATTATGAGATTCACGCTTCTCAGTCAATTTGACGTAAAATTCATGCTTACTTACTTACATTATCCCACACTTACAAATTATATATATTACTAGCTGTCCCGGCAAACCTTATTCTAAAACAAAGATACATTGTTTTTATATGTTAATAGGTGCCCTGACACATTTCCTTCTGTCAAAAGTTATTTGCCTGTCGCAGTCTAATAGAAATAAAATTACATTGAAAGACTTTATGATATCTATTGTGGTGATATTTTTAATGTAATGCCTTATTGTACACGACAGTTTGTTTGGTTACTTGGCGCGTAAATAAATAAATCTGAAGGTTATCCGACGCGGGAGCAGGCACCAGAAAACTGTCCATGAGAGAAGAATGAGAAATTTAAGGGAACTTGTTATATTCATTAGTAACATGCAACGTCTAATCAACTTGCATACAAAATATAATCCTAACGCAGTTTTGTTTTATTTTGATTGACGTCAAATGTTTGACAGTTGCGTATAGAGTGGTTTGTATGGGTAAAGAGAATTGTTGTTTTTACTGCTTTTCTCGTTATTTTTGCGTTTTTTCTCTCCATAAAAACATTTTTCAGACTTCATCAAACACAGTAAAAATGAAATCAGCTAAATCGGTTCAGCCGTTCTCGAGTTTTGCGCTTAGAAACACATTTAGTGATTCATTTTTATTTATATAGATAAAGTCAAAAGTAGTGTTTACGCCGTTTATTGTTAGTTTATATTTATTTGATTTCTTTTTTTTATTCTGACTCCCGATAATAAGCATGATACAGTCCTAAAACGAGAACGACTGCCAACAGTAAAAAAACTATCGATAGTCGCAGCGAACATGCCAGTCTGCACAAACATCTCTTCAGACTTCGTTTAAAGGATGCCATATCATAGGACGGTGGGAACATGCTCGTCTGAAGACCACGACACAGCCCAACGACTTGGCAAAAGTAAAAGTTAGAGAACTTCTTAGTCCTAGCCGGGATGTGAGTTACCGTAAAGCTGTGACTTCTTAAACCAGCGCACATGGTTCTATTATGAAAGGAAGAGGGAGAAACAAGGTTAAATATCTCTTTAGAACTTGTTTGATACAGATGGTAGAAAGCGTTCAGTGAGACAATATCTCTGCGCAACTGGATTTATAATATTTAACCCTTAATAACCTAGAGTTTCAATTTTGATACCAATAGTTTAAACCGAATGTTCACATTACTATTAGTTTTTATGCCTGAAGTATCAAAATTGATACCTGGTTTTTTTAAAAATAAATATGTAAAATAAATATTGTGATTTTTTTAGCTATTTTTCCCTTCATCTAGGCACTCAAGCAAACACAGTAATATTAAAAAAAATCACTTTCGTAAATCAGGCTACTAAGGGTTAAATATATTTTCTACACGATTATTCGTTTTACACTCGTAATACACGCATACTTTTTATTTTTCTAGCTATCTCATATTTCTCCTCTCTGATTTCGAACACTTCGATTCAATCGTCAACTCGTACGCATTAAAAACTCTTCAAAAACGC
Source organism: Automeris io (assembly GCA_036320925.1). Taxonomy (NCBI): domain Eukaryota; kingdom Metazoa; phylum Arthropoda; class Insecta; order Lepidoptera; family Saturniidae; genus Automeris; species Automeris io. The sequence continues at coordinate 6,673,799 of JAUDJH010000018.1, forward strand.
TATATCATTGTCTTGTTCAAATTCAGTGCCGATACGAACGCTTTATGTTTAAAAACTCTTCATTAAGCGTGAAATTTTGGTGTGTGGCGCCTCAACCAGCACCGTGGACTGGTATCAAATTGTAGGTTCGTTCCCGGATTTCCTTCTCTTCCTTATTCAATTCACACACGCCAAGTAAGTAGATGATACTCGAAATCGATAAGAATGTGTATTAAATTAATTAATTTAAAGAATACGAGAGAGTTTTCTTGTAAATATAGAGATTGCATTCAACTTTTTGCTTATCATAAGACTTTGGTGTTATCCTCCTGTGATTTAATCTGATAGTTCTAGGATAAAATCATATAGTACTAAATGCCCAGCAAAATCACAGTTACTTAAGGACCAAGACACACCATACTAATACTAGAACATAATATTTACGGTCCTGTAAAATGTTTGAATTGAATTACACGTCATATTGTACAAAAATTTTAATTTTTATGATCCAACGTTCTAAATAAAGAACAAATTATTATAGTGGTTTTTTTATTTATCTAGCAAAGTACCCTAAAAATATCAAAACTTAATTCGTAATAATTGCAGAAATACGATAAGGTTTTGGTCTGGGCGTTAGGGACTATAATAGTTATGTTCTGATATTAGGACAGTGGGCTTTCCTTTTTTGTACCTACTTCTATATTAGGCTGCAGGAGGTTATAATTGATGAATAGACGACAGTTTGATAATATTATTAAACAAAATAATGTGGTCGAATATATATCACTTCCTCAGAAACAGTGTTTAATGCTCTATTTGAAACACAAAATAAATATAAACGGCAAATGTAGCTTTTGTAATATCTTGAATACGCCTTCTTAAGTTCATCTGTCGTTTTAATTTATCAGTACCTATTTACAATCTAAGTAAAGTGACTTAAAAAGATTAAACACGACGTTTTGAGTCCGTTCACCTCGTATTATTATGAAAGTAAGCTCTTAAGCATTTTACAGTTTGCAAATTATTCGAAATAAACGTGACCTGCAAACAGTTGAGCCGTTAAGCTCACACTTGTGAAAAATTATACCGCTGAATTCCTGCAAGAATCCGCTAACAAAATCAGGCTACGAAACAAGGGAGCGACTAAATAACAGGATTAAACATCTTAAAAACCTTTTTACTTAGTTAATCTTGACTTTTTGGAGATTATCCTAATTACGTCAGCTTCTAGTTAGTGCTGCTTGTGGTAAAATTTCACCTGATAGCTCTGTATTTGGCTGTTTGCTGTTACTACAGCCGCGGAAACTGAAGATGAATCTTAACGCTTCTCAAATATTTATAAGCTTCCTAAAATTAGTGGCTTTCGTTTACTGATTAAACATTATGAATAAAATTGACGGGTATTTTTATCGTAAATTTATTGACCTCTCTCGTGGCTTAGCGGGCGGAGTATTTAACAATAGGCTAAACAGATTTAAGGTTTGCTTTAGACTAAATGGTGTTAAACTAGTCTATAGGCCAATAGACTAATCTCGCAATGCTTAATAATTAAAAATAATAAACTCCTTATAAAAAATATAATAAATAATAATGATTTAATATGAGAAAAATATTTTCAAAAAAAAAACGAACATTTCGAACGGATATTAAAAAAAAACTGATTTTTCTTTGAAATATAACCCGTTATACTGTAAATAAAGCATCAAAATTGGTCAAAATCGAATAAAATAGGTTTTTGACCAAAATAATAGTTTTTTTAAACTGAACAGCCTTATTCAGACTTCCTCTCTGGGTGGGGAAGGTGTAAAGAGCCCACGCCTCCAACCCTTTCTCACGGGCGGCACGCCAGACTCTACGCACCACCTACTATTAATTGATATACCATGAGCTTTAGGACACTGTGAAGGTAATAAATAAAATAAAAAATATTAAAATTAAAGCCGAATATCCTATTTAATTATTCCTTTTTATTCATATTTTTATTAGGTACTATTTGCGCAAGCGGCTTCATTCGTGTAGAATTCAAGTTTCGTGTGGCAACGGAATAATACTAAATCTATTGTAAGGGTCCTTTTTAAATATTAGTGAACATTATTTTTGAAATCGGATGGATAGCTTCGAGAATTATCTTCTATAACTAAACTTATAAACTAGTGTAAATAAAAAAACATCGTTTACAATGTTCCTACCTAAAATAGGTAAATATAATAGTGCTATGATTTAGGATACTTAACATATCAAGCGGTTTTGCTATTTCGCCACAAATTTCACGCGGTCGTCGGCGCCAAAATTTTAGGTTTATCGATAGCGGAAGCGAGAAGATTAACTCCGGCACGAATTTCTCATAAACGTTGTAGGTCATCGATAAGAGGGCCGCGGTAGGGCATCTCTAGTGGCGTTGTTCGCTAAATTATATTATTTAGCGGGCTTTGTAGGTCACAGCGTGCGAAAGAGGTTATATAGTTGGTGCCGCGAATTTACACTTCAGGATACTTCGACAAGTTTGCCAAGATATTATATTATTTCCTCAATGCATTACACGTTTTTTTTAAATAAAAACCATATTTTGATAAATGTTTTTCATTGATTGTCGTATGATGAGTCACGTGGTATTGGTTTAGTGATTTTGGCCTAATTTACGCGCGATCATACATTATCTTGAATGATAACTAACTTACGGTATGTACCTTTATTCACACGATATTATTCTTTTAATGGATGAAGAAGACTGCAAATAAACTGGAAATCATTATAGAAGTCATTATCACTGGAGACTTCAATATAACTACCCGCAAATCAGTAGAAACGAATACTCGGTAAATAAACATACGTTTATTTAACCGATTTTACGTAATAATGCGTTATATTAGAGGGCCTAGACAAAGTATCAGTCGATAAAAGATAACGTTAGTATAAAGTACAAAAAGTGTGGAATTGACATAAGCTCTCTAAAAGCATAATAAACACATCAACAAAGTCTAAAGTCAAGATAATATATAGACGCAATTTTCACTTTGCGAAGCAAAGTGCTTAAACAATAAATTCGTTTTGATGAACAAATAAACATATAATAAGAACTGGAGTATGGCCTAAGATTCGCAAACCAAGTCCAAATTGACAAAAACGGTGACTAACTATCCTTATCCCTCTCCATGAATTAAGTAATATAAATTGAAAATTTTTAGTAAAGTCTAAGCAAATTTAAAGTGTTGTTTATAAATCTCAGTCTTAGACTCAGAAACACTTTTAATGCCTACTAAAAAAACATTATACTGAAATGTGAAGTTACAATTAAAAATTATATCTACTAAGTTCGGAGCAAACAATAGACCCCTTTTCATTTCCAAATCCCTACGCAAATTGAAATAGTCTACGATGAAACGAACTAGAATGTAGGATAAATTGCTAATAACATTACGTTCAATCAGAGTTATTTAGGTAGCACATCAGTCCGTCAATATTCGTTGCGGATTCAGTCCGGCGCGGCGGCGCTCCGGGCACGTTTCAATTGTGGCACGATTAGTTCTCTTTATATTAGCAACCCCTAATGGGGGTATTATATGCGTTAATCGAATTATTTCAATATATCCATGTACTTACCTCTCCCACGAGAGGTACTACTAGGTAGGTTTTACTGTGGTGTATCCACATATATACCACAGTAAAAACGATTAATCGTAATTTGTAGTCTGCATCCCATAGAAGCATGAAAAACATTAACTTGTTATATATAGTTAGGCATATCAATACGTCCTTCAACTGTTGTGTCCGTCAACTGTTGTTTACATAATGCAGTTCACTCCGACGCAGCCTTGAGTTTCTTTCGGCGTTTCTTCTCAAGGCAGTCGCTTCCGAAACGCTGGTAGATCACCGTTAGGTTCGTTTTTCAACTGGCCGGCCGCCCAAATCGGGGTCCGTACCCACAGGAGTGCCCTTGCGTAGCCGCTCAACCCAGAAATTTCGCTGGCTGAGCGCCCTCTGTGTTCGCCCACCAAGCCCGGTTTTGTTGTGAAGGTCTTTCCCATGCCATCAAAGTAGGACATGCCGAAAAAAAAAACATTAATATTTATTTTTACATAATATTCATACATATCATAAATCCGTTCCGCAGCCACATCTCCGACGTTCCATAAATATTATGATTTGCAACTCCATGTATATATTTCGAGAGGCCAGAAAAACTTCACTTCCGCGATGTAAGTTAGTAAAAATGTATGAGAATCGTTAATCGATTTTACGCGTTTGTGCCATCTAATCTCTGAATCTGTATCATTATATTCTACACTACAGTCACAAGTGTAAAGACCGTCATAGTGAATTTCTTTGGCCTGTCGCGTCTCGATATCAGCTTGTGTATACCCAGTAACTCATATACCTAGAGATCTTCAGTCGTGGTATTTGTGGGCCGACATGACGACAGAGACTATCTATGGATTTCATCCTTTAATGGTCGCTTTCGTTTTTGGACTCCACTGTACTTACCATCAGGTGCACTATAATCATTATGTTGAGCCAGTGAAAAAAAGGTAAATAAAAAAAAATATCAAGTCGATATACTTGTTTAATATTAGTAGCAGTAAACAAACTAGACTAATAGGAAAATTACTTACGCCAAAACTTGAGTTTGTCGCTACAGTGATTTCCAGTCTACTTATTACATGTCTAATTGTATTATTAACCACAAATAAGTCAAATTTTTACACTGGAATATTATATTCAAATGTTGTTGTGCACCGAGCTGTAATCTAGAAGTCAGTTATGTTTTTAGAATAATTTATAACATAAAACCGTATTAATCGTGGTATTAAAGTGAAACATTTCCGTTGTTCTAGTTTTTTTAATTCACGTAATTTTGTTTTGTAAAGGAAAAATTTGTGACTAATTTCTTCATTACTCGACTATTAGGAAATGTAGTTGGTAAACATGTTTTTTATGATAAGTATTACCGTTATGTACTACTAGCTAAATGAAATATTTTTTTATTTAAAATTAGTGGTTTTGTTAGAAATAATAAATCGTTCTGAAATTAATACATTTAAAAATTGAGCTATAACTGACGAATAAATTACTTTAAAAATACCTCATTTAAAGTAATTTATTCGTTTGTTCGCTCAATTTTTAAATCTATTAACTCTACAAAAGACATAATTATATCAAGAGAAGCACTTCGTTGACAGAATACTTTTTGTATTTACAGATACCGTTTTTGAATCAAAATTCTAAAGTGCATTAAAACTCTCACGATATTGAAAAAGCAAAACAATATGACGATGTTCACGCCAACGTTCATCACCTATTTTTTTTGCTGACAAATAGTTCTAGAGTTTAGAGATACTTTATACGCAAGCGTACTAGTATATTCACGCTATGTTCCCAGAAGTGCACACCTGCCCCTAACTCAGCAGATTCCTCATCTTTGGTGGCTTCACGTGCCATAATTACTGACTTTAACATCCCGTTCCTGACAAACATCCTCTCCATTCATCCTCAGTCTACACAAGTATGCCAATCCGACCGTTTCTCTCTAAAAAGTGTAACCAAGTCTATTATTACATTCTTTTTTAAATTGTAAAATATGTTTTTCCTTTTTTTTTTAAAAGCACCTATCCTGTTCCGCTATAACAGTTCGTTAAGATTTTACTCTGCTAAATTAGAAGTTACTCTCTAAAAAATTTCTAATAACCGTTCATACTGACACGCATTAAAAATTTTTCCAATATATACTTCTTCCGTGTCATCAGGAGTCGCAAGGTGGAATGATTCGCTAGCCATTGTAGTCCCTCCCTCTTATGATATTGGATCTTTTACAAGATGTGTAAAGACGTTTTGGAGCAGGCTGAAATGATGACAGCATAGCTACGGTAGCTCGTACATATTTTCTTGATAGTTGAGCTTGGTTTTACTATGCTTCACACCAGGTGTAGTATAGGTAGTTTGTTATGGCAGTATTAAAGTAAGTAAAATATTTTTTAAACTCAATATTGTAAAATATTTTCTCATATAAATATTACTCCTTAACTCGAACACATTTACGGTCACTGCGCTAATTTGGTTCCTACTAATTAATATGTACTCAGCGAACAAGTCTGTCGAAACATCGACCTGGTAATGAAAGAGTCGAGTGGCAAGAGAACTCTGGGCCTACACGTTTCCCACTAAATTATATTACCGACCTTCCTACAACGAACATTTATTATTTTTCTCTTACCTACCCATTAACCCGTTGGCCTACTTGGTACTTCGAATACAATTCCTGCAAATTATGTAATAGGTATATTATTGTTATGGCTGAAACTTCATTGTTATGACTGATGAATATTACTAAGAAATTATGGACCATCTATTTAAATAGAAATAACACTCGATTACAGAATAATATTGTTCTTGTATATACTACTTATCAATTAATATTATTACATTGTTTAGAACCTCATTCTGTTATATCAATTTGAGTGGAATCAATTCTTGAGGGGAATTTAGTATTAAAATGGATGATGGATAGATGGATAGATTCATTCAAATTCTTCGGATTTTGTTAAATTTGTGCTCTTATATATTTATACGTGCATCATGTCGAAACTCTTGAATCGATCTTGAAAGGGTATTATCAGTTTAGATGCATATTTTTTGGTACAAATATGGACGTAATTTGGTTATAATCAGCTGAGAAGCATCGGAGATATAGCTTGACCAATGTACAATTATTTCTAATGGAAATACACTAAAAGTAATATTCGAACGCGCGTCTATTGTTTTTAGTCTATGTCAATCAACCATTTAATTTAAGCATTATGTTAAATTAATTTTAGATTCCGCTATTCTAAATTGGTTTGCATGATTTGTTTTCAGTAACAAGACGTTTAACCTTAACTGAAATTGAGAAACAAATGAAACACAATACAATTAATTTATTATAACGTATAATTACTAATTGAGAAACTTATGTAAGATGGCGTAAGGTCACAAGAGATGCATATAAAACAGGCGTCCATGGAGGTGCGTACAAAAACGCTCTAATCTGAAATCGTCGTATATCACACACACCGACGATTTTTAAAATGTGTAAAATGAATTAATATTATTATCATGGGGTTTCCGTGACGAGCTTTAACAGTAACGCTGCGTAATATTCATCCAGTGGCGTCATCTCACCTGACAGAGCGCCCCGCTGGCGGCCGAGTCACGTCGAGCCTTGCCTGAAGGTGGGCGCACCGATTTCCCATTTCCCACCCGGACTGGGGCAGTACACCGCTCGCCGTGGCACATGAAACACGTGTTTCACGATTAAAACGAATGTTCCCGTTACGTCAAAACTTTGCAAAAACACGTGATGAATGTGTTGGACTGAAGTGAGTTGGAATACGGTAGGGGTCTAACTGTTTTTTATAAATCAGTCGCGGTTTGTTTACAAACACAATACTATGAATTGTGTTTATTTGCAAGATATGAGTTTGTTGGTTTTATAGATTGCTAATGATTTTCGAAAATATCTGATTATAGGAGCAAACAACAAATAGAATTCATCCCATTATATCCATTTCTGGGGTAAGCAGAGAAACGTTTCAACATCAAATTAATTTGCCTTTCTATTCCTCCGCTACTAAACACAGCCCGTACACACAAACATCTACTATTTATGTTTATTTATTTTTGGAACTACTATATTTTAGACATATAAAATTGTAAGTTATGATCAAAGAGAAGAGTTATTTAAATTAAGGACTACCCCTATATAGGTAGGTACCTATATCTACCTGAAAGGTATAAATCGACCATATTTATAAGACATAGTGCAGCTCTAATTAAAATACAAAAAAAAATCAATCGATACATATTTAAAATTAAAATAATTGCGAAGAAAACTCTTCTACTTCCCTATTCTTATCTAGTATGAGTACTTTCATTTGTTTCTTAGCAACGGATACACGTAGTATGGGAATGTATTGGAGGTAGTTAAAAAGGGCGAATCCGACTCGCGTACCGGGAGCTCCATATAATCTTGTTGTTGTTCTAATTGTTTTTTGTTTTGCGTTGCTACTTTAAAATTTTCTCTATCAATATACTATGAGATCTTGCTTTTCGCTGAATTTCATAATTATAGGTCAACGGGAAGTATCTTGTTGGTTTTAATCCCCTTGCGAAAACGGCACAAATGATAAACGGCGGTTGCGGCGTAAGCAGAGATATCTTTTGATATCGTGGACTTTGAAGTTTTGTTTTCTGGTTACAAGAGATTGCAAACTTGAGTATTGAATTTTAAATTCAAATTGATATCTTCACGTACTCCTGACAAAAAGGTCTTGATAGACAATGAATTGGTCCTATGAGAGTTTATTTCTTCTTTTGTGTTAAGAAACCCTTAAAATGACAGTTCAATTGCTTAATTGATAATGATCTTTTCTATGGCCCTGAAGTCCTGTGGTTTGCCTCCCGTAACTGATTTTTTTTTGCGGTCAGGCAAGTATATGTATTTAAGTATGTAATTTTTTTCTACTAGAGACCCATAGTACAAGTGTTATGATAGTATAAGACCAGTCTAATGTGTGTTTATAATTATTATTATACTACGCAATATATGAAAATATTCTACACAGTACGGAATCGTTTCCAAGAAAATATATTAAATCACAGGCTTCTGGTAATTCTCTAAAAGATCAAACAATTTTCTGTAACAGGAATATTCTATATAAATAAAAAAAAGGATTGGGGCACAGTACTCATAATTTTCATTTATAAAATATTTATATCGAGGGGTGAAAGCTTATTTGGTTTAAGCGACATGTTTTGGTGATATAGTAATATATATATTTTTGGAATCGGTAAAAATACACGGATTCCGAAAATATATATATTACTATATTACCAAAAAATGTCACTTAAACCATATAGCCTTAAACCCCTCGATATAAAACAAGTGTTGTAGCAAACAGAACAAACTGCTGTAACCAAATGTAGTAGACGCTGTTATAACGGAAAAATCTTCATTTTTTAAATTTCTTCTTCTTCTTTCCTAACTCGGTACTGTGACCACAAAACGCCTGGTGGTAAGAATGGTAGAGTCCAAAAACGACAACGATTAGTAACAATTAAAAAAATTCTACCGATAGTCGCAGCGATTATGCCGGCCTGCAAAAATATCACCTTACGATTCGTTTAAATTACCCTATATCGTGAACGGACGGCGGGAACATGATCACCAAAAGACCATTCCACAGCCCAACGACACTGCAATAGTAAGAGTTAGAGAACTTTTTAGTCCTAGCCGGAGTGTGAACGTAACCTTAAGCATTTGATTCGTTAGTGTTAGTTACTCAGACATTGGAGTCGATTATTGTAGGATTGGAAACCTATGGTTTAGTTTTTTTTTATACTGGCTCGACAATTGCACCTTAGGGAAAGAACAGCACAATCAAAGAATGACAACGACCGCCTAGGGCGAAAATCCGTAGACAGTCGCCATGGCTATGTCGGTCACATAAACCACACGACTGAAGGTTTCTAGTAGGGATGTAACGGAGGCACCTTATGGGAACCGAAGTCGGAGTCGGAGTTTTTAAATTTGATTTATCGGAGTCGGAACCGAAGTCGGAATCGGAGTTGGAGGCAATATCAGTCACAAGTGACGGCAGAAGAAAGTAGTTTTATTTATTGACAAATAAAAACATTATTCAGTTAACCTTTTTAATTAGAAAGTAATAAATTTACACATGCACAGACAAGGAAAATAAAAATTGCTGTGTTTCTTATTACAATTTTCCCATTAAAAGTAAACAAATTAAATGAAATATGCTCCAAGGTTGTTTAATTTCTATTTTATTTAATTTAATGTAAAATAAACAACCTTTTAATAATAAATTTTAAGGTACATTTAGTTTTAAATTTAATCAGTTTAATCATATTTTAGTCTATATTTTAAAAAATTTCTTCTTCAAAATAATTTGCATTGATAGTTTGATTAATTGATATAATGTTTCAACAGCATATAAAACAAAATCATATGAATTAACTACAACACTGATGGTGACCTCCGATTAATACCTCCAATTACAAAGTTTCGGATCCGAATTCGGAACCGAAGGTGTAATATCAATCGGAAGTTCCGACTTATCGGAGTCGGAGTCGAAGCTCCGTAACATCCCTGGTTTCTAGGTATATGAACAACTGGAAATACACAAACTGATCCTGAAATACATAAGGAAAAAGCGAATCATTATGACGGTGTTTTGCTTGGTTACTGTGGATTTCATAATCCAGGAATCTCGAGGCTAGATTGCACGGCGCGATGTTAGCTATGGATAATTAATTACAGGACCCTCAGTTTCTGTCAATAAGCTGAAGTAGTCACTTTGTCGTTTTTAGCCGGTATCCTTTTTTTTGACAGGACAAATATTTATGGCCTTTACAACACAATCGGGTGGAGAAAGCGAGTACTGAGGGTACGCAGTAAGCGATTTATGGGTTGGGTGGCAACACAAGGACACTCCTGTGGGTACGGACCTCGACTTCGACGGGCAGCCGGGAAAAGAACCTACGGATAATCTACTAGCGTTTCGGAAGCGACTACCTTTGAGAAGAAACGCTGAAAGAAACTTAAATCTGCGTCAGGGTACCAGTATGCGTGCGCCACAACTCGGTTAACATCCCTCTGATATGCGGTTAGGTCTTATGAGAATTTTCCACAAGTAAAAAAGTTAAGATTCCCAAGGCTAAAATCAATGGAACATATCAACCACATTTTACACGACATTATGAAACGTTAAATGTTATATGTAGATAGTTTCTGTAAATATCATCGCATTTATTTTAAAGAAACTTTAAGCTGGAAGAATATTGTACCCAGTTTAAAAGCTAGGAAATATGAGTTGTCTCCTGAACTATATTAGCGCTTCGGCACTCGCTTCGGGTCGTTTACCCGCCTTTGATGAAGGATTTGCCTCTTGAAAGCTTTTGTTAAATTTTTCTTCAGGAATTCGTTTGTAAAATAAATATAAAAGCGTCTCCTTTGCTGTGCAGAGGGTTGTAGTTAAAAGTTGTAAGTTTGGTTTTATTAACACTTCTCAGAAATGATAGTGGTAGAATTTTTATTTATCGAAAAGTATTTGAACCTTGGTTTATGATGGAAAACCTTTTATTAATGAACGGGTTAATATTGTATATTAAATTCTGTATTAATTTGCTACGCCCTTAAATAAGTAAATTAATCTTAAGTTAATGTCCAATTTGAGATATTTATGATCGGAATCCAGTCATTTTTTTTATTAAATCTTTATTTATTGATCTTTATTTATGTAGGTTCTATAATATATACCGAATACATAATTGATGATTTAACAGCTTAGCAATACATTTTCTGCGATGTTGAAAGTCCTTATTTCGAATTATAGAATTAATTATATTTGTATATAGGAATAGATGTACCACCGATATTTCAGAATTACTGCTATCAGGCCAGGGTAAACAGATCTGCTTGATAGTGCTAGTTTGTTCATTTACTTATATCGTAAAAAAATGCGTAGGGATGGGACTCGAAATAAGACACCACGTTTTGGTTCACTGTACGCGAGTATTTCGCTATGGTAATCTATTTTGGTACATATTCAGCGTGTAAGATTAAATATTTCTATACTACTAAGACAGATTTATAGATGCTACTTTGAGTTTGCTTAGACATTACTTAGAAAATAGGTTCATCTTTAGCAAAAAACTGAATATACTATATAATAGAAATTTGAGTATGTATTAAGGATTCGCATTTACTTTGTTAGGTTAGGTTAGATTTTGACTTCATTAATCATCTTAGGACATCAATTAAATATTATGATTTATAATGTTTGAGTAAAGGGTACGAAAAGTAAAAGTAATGTATATAAATCTCAGACTTTTTAGCTATTTGGCATTACTTTTCTAACATTTTTATTCGGTGACAAGTACTCTGGTGGAATTTCATAGGAACAGGTAAATTATTCTGTTATGAAGAGATTGATCTGTCGCGAGTCAGGACTGTATTTATATACTTGGGTATTTATATCTTTTTCTTTTACCTAGTTCAAGTAAAACCATAGGGACAAGATCAATTGTCAATAAACATTATTATTTAATTTACTGAAATTTTAGTTTCTATATTTAAAAATAATAATATAAGCCTTTATTGTAGAATAACTTACATACTAAACCCAAACTGACATTTTACAAGTACATTTCTTTTAACCGTTCTACTTGTCTTCGGACAAAGGTCTCCTGTAAGGATTTCCATTTTCTTCCATTTCTAGCTTCCCTTAGCCATGTTTTTCTTGCCGTATTCCTTTCTTTCTTTTTCTGTTTCTGAGATTCCATTATATATAGGTTTCTTAATGACATTATATTCGTCTAATTTGGCAAGAAACTTACCTAATATTTACTGCAAAAAAAGCAGATGGTGCAGGGTTAAATTTTTTCTGTATAAATTATTTAAAAATTCTACCCCATTTACATCTTGTCTTGTTTAAATACACTTACCTAATGTCTGAACACAAATGAGGGACTATGTACTTTGTTGCAGGTGGTCGTCCCAGTCCGGAGCGCACCGTCACCGCTAAAAGAGTATTGAATTATTCATCGGGATATTTAACCGCGTCCCGAAAGTCGACCGTGCGTGTACAGCAATACTTCCATCTATAGCTACTAAAAATAAGCTACCTACGGAAAAGATTTTTACATTTAATTGGATACAACAATACTTGCCTTCAATTTCCTTTTAAATTCGAATAACGAATAAATGCATTTAGAATTCGTATACTATTAACTAGTCATACATTTTAACGTTAACACGTTATACGTTACGTTATTTGAACGTTTTTGTGATATCGACATATTGTTCTGTGCATTTGACCCCTTACACGAATGGTGAGAGGGAAAAAGTTAGTTTGAATTTTATTATGTTTATTTCTTTGCTGTATTTCTTTTTATATATGTACTGTTTATATGTATATACGTATGTGTGTATATAGTTGGTTAGTTTCTGTTATTGTTTTGTGTCTCTTAGTTTGATATTTGTTTTGTATTTTATTTTTGTGGAAATTTCCTTATGTATCATTTTTCGTATATTTTTTATCGTCTGTATATTGCTGTATGTTTCCCTTTAAAAATAAAGAAAATGTAAATAAATAAAAAAATATATCTATTAAATATACAAAACAATCTAGTTTATATCAATCTGTAACATAAGGAAAATAGATAATTACTTATAGGAAATGTGTTATTAAAAATGATAAATCGTAAGCATGATTTTTTTTTTTTAATAAAAGGTTTGCAATGTAGAAGTGATTGATCCTGTAGTTAAATAAAATGATGCCAAAGAATATTCGTCCTAAATAAAAATTAAAAGTGTGAAGTTGAGTTAAATTATAATGCAATCTGCCTGGGGGCATGCACTTTTGGTGGCGACGTCTGCGGTTTTAGTGATGGGTACCGGAGAGTGGAGCGAAGATGCTGAGGACTTAGGTGAGTTTTATATAAGTACAAATATATTTGTAGTTAAAAGTAGCTTTTTTTATTACTGACAGACTTGCGCTTGACCTCCATCTCACCTGCTGGTAAGTGATGATGTGACCGAAGAAAGGGCGCGCTCACTCAGCAAATACCAATTTACTGGATGTTTGAAGATTCCCATGCTTAACCAATTTTTAAGACAAATCACTTATTCGACTGAAATTAAAAATTTATCACATTTTTATGTTTGGCTGTGACTACAATTCACGTATTTAGGTTGAAATATGGAGCTAAAATCAAACATTTTATAATTTAATTATAATATATTATTTACCATCAGATGACAATAAATGCTATTTCCTACTACATCTTATGCATTCGTAATGTTTATGTCTCTAACATTTTAATAAAAAGCTGATACATTAGAATACAGAGATTTCCATTCACGTGGTATAATTATTGTCGTATAGCACATTTGCAACAGAAATATATAATCAAGTTGTAATATGAACTGGAGTAGGGTAAACGTAAAGTCAATAAAAATTTAGGTTCATACTTTTTTGTATCCCGGGGGAAAATCCTGTATAGGATCATCTGGGACACTGTGAGGGCAGCGATCCCGATGTGTCAGACTCCTACTGACTAAAATCACCCGGGATGTTCCTCTGATTGCTCCACCCGGGCCAGAGAAGCCAAATTCATCCAGTCGCCAAGGGAACAAGAAGCCTTGTTGAGGCTACCTCTCTGGGAAGTTTATACTTTCTTGTATCCTTACTAATTCTTACTTAATTCATATAGACACGTCTCGAGTTAATGTTATATAAACCATTACACTAATTTTGTGCCGTGGTGGCTACCGGCAGAATAGAATAGCACCCCCCTCTTCTTGCTGAGGTGTCGTAAAAGGCGACTAAAGTATTTCTTTAACACTGCAATTCAACCAGGTGTTCAGAGAAGGAAAATTCGACCAAACCTGCATCCTGCTCCCTCCCGATCGTACTAGTTCTCCATTCCATCGGGCCTGAGGGAGCTCGGACGAGGGAATGCTTTTTTGGCTGCGCGTCCAGTTATGCACTTAAATATCTCCTGCGTAATTGACTGTTTCCGTAAACTGGAACTCGATTTTTTTAATCGGTGTTGAAACAGTCGCCGTGGCCGAATCCGGCTAGGACATCATCATCATCATCACACTAATTTTATGAATATGTATTGTAAGGTAAAACGATGGAGCATGTGTATAAATGGCAACATTTATTTACTCGGTAAGTTTATAAAGGAAAGTCAATTACTAAAACTAAGTTCAGCAGCGACAAATGCCAAATGAAAAAGTATTGCAACAAATAACAACGGCTGCTTGCAGAATCAGGCATCATTGGAAACGTTTGATTGTTCAAATACTAGTCTAGAATTCGAAAAGCACAAATTTCAAGTTGGGATGCACACGAAAGCTGAACAAATTTACATTTTTATTCAGGAAGCTGGTATCGGTAAAAACAAAACTTTGCATTGTCCTCGTTCTGAAACAGAGCAATCTTTGATCGGCTCGCTTCCTACTATCTGCATACCTGACAGACTGGAATTGGAGGTTTAAGGGAAACGGGGCTGGCTCCACGCCAGACAATTTCTTTGTCTTTGTCAAGGCTCTCTACAGTCTTATTGGTGTAGATATTTCCATTATTGGAGGACTTTTCCCAGTTTCTAAATATAAATTGCTCATGAATGTACGCCAAATTACTTCCGTTTGATTATCTTAGGTAAAGTTTTTCTTAGTTAGCCGCTAAAGAAAGTTCCGCTAGTGAAAAAGAATGCGAGGTGCTTCATTAGAGTCAAAACAGGGTAAAGTTTAATTGCTTTAAAAATAAAGTTAACTAATATATTTAGTTATTTACGGCAAGTATACCAAGTAATTATGAGTAAGCAGAGTCAAAGGTTTCTACAAGTATACATTTCGAGCTGCAACTGGTAAAATATTACAATTTATGACAGTCAGAAGTTGAAAAGTGACATTTTCAAAGGAAACAAGTCTAAAGTAATTAAATACACAATAATGATTAATAAACGTGTATCAGTTAGATATATAGACACCTCCCAAGCGTTAAGGCTGATATTACAAAGTTTACTTTGAATAAACATACATTTTGCTTAACTCTTGGCAAAAAACAATATATGATAGGAACTTGAGTGGAGTCTAAGTATTCGCAGAGTTAAATCCAAATTAACGAAATCGGTGACTTCCCATAAATTAAATAATAAGACATTAATTACACTGTATAATTTGTAATGTTTGAGTAAAATCTAAGTAAAATCAAAGTGGTGACTATAAATCTTAGCTAAAGTCGTATAAGTAAACACTATTTGTCGCCTATTAATGGTTGCAATAATTTTTAACTTTCGCGTTATAAATATTTGAATGGGGCTTATGCGCGAATAAACTTAGATTTAATCATGGCCAGGCGTTTCGATCTGGTTACATAGGCCGTGGTGACAAGCAGACTGAAGTGCCACTGAGTTTTCGTCGGGGAGCTGGAACTTATTTCCTCTAACTTCATTTGTTCTTGATAATTTGAATAGTAATAACATATAACACTCACAGTATCAGCATTTTTCAAGGCAAAACACAAAACGAGATTCTAGTTTTTAATCACTGAGTTTCAAGCTGAGTTTTGGGAGTCGAAGCTGCTCGCGTCCATAGGCTTTACCCTAGTTTCTCTACACGTGACTCCTGGGTGGTGCTAAACGAGCAGCAGTGAGGTGGTAGGGCGTCGGTGCCCGTCTGGATCGCGACCACAGTATATGGGTGTAAAGCCCGTCATAGTGACCAGTTCCGGCTTGTCGCATTTCGGGATCAGCTTGTGTATATCCAGTAGCTCATATACCTAATGACCTTCAGTCGTGGTATATGTGGGCTGACATGACGATGTAGACTATCAATGGATTTTCATCCTTTGATAGTCGCTTTCGTTTTTGGACTACACTGTACTTACCATCAGGTACTCTGTAGTCACTATGTCGAGTTAGTGTAAAAAAAAAGCAGATGATAACATAAATCCATCAATCGTCTCGTTTAAAAGTTTTGTGTTTCTTATAAAAAGTTGCAACATTAAGAGCGCTGTCAAAGAAGCGCGGCCAGAGTCCCTGATGGCAAAGAAAATGAAAGAAACGCAGCGGTAGACATGCACGGATTGATTCGGAACCACAATTTACCTTGAACAGGAATCATGAGTATATTATTTATATGCAGTTCTATTTTTTCTTCTAGCTCTTCAAGGTTGGCAGCACAATAACACCAATTTAAGTGTACTCAGTTATAGACGGAAGTAGCAATTTTTCAATAAGTTGTCTGTTAGTTCGTCTGCCTCCTTCAGATACCATATACATACAAAATTAATGGACTTATAAAACAGTTAAAACCGGTAGAGACATTTTGGGTCCATCAGTGGAAGAAACGTTCCTGACGAGACAAAGTAATAGTTTGGCGGGTTGCCAGCGAGAAGCGCATCCGACGCGCTGCGGTTGTTGCGTTCGCTCTGGAAATCTGAATGTGACACTTTCAAACTATTTGCAGCATCTTAAGTTTCCACACTTTTAACATATTTTATGGTAAAGAATAAATTATGTACAAATTAACACATCCCTGGCGTATGTTCGTCGTTACAAAAGTAAAATTGTTTTTAATAACTAGATAAATAAAACTTTTTGTTTTGTACATTCGTTGTGAACTTTTTAGGTTGTTGGTTATTTATCACAAATGACGCGTGTGTAGTGCACTCATTTGTAGAGATATATCGTGGTCAGTGGTGTGCATCCTATACAAGGATAAAAGCATTATCTTTTTATATTTGGAAATTTCATAAAAGTTGTTTTTAATTTATTTTTATTTTATTTCATCTAATATATCAGCTCCATTGTTCCCTAACCTACGTCCTTTCATCCTAGGGAAGTCGTGGATGAGCAAGCGTCACCATCTTGCACAGCATTCTGGCTTCATTGGACAAAGGTTCCGAAAATGCCGTAACATGCCCCAATACTTTGTTAATTTTCAACTTGCTCATGAGTGAGAAATTTCATAAACGTATTGACTTATTATTAGAGTCCGACCAAACTGGTTTTCCGGCCGAAACCGAAACCGAAACCGAATATTCGGCCGTGGCTTCAGTTTCGGCCGAAACCGAAACCGAAACCGAAACTCACGTGGTCAAGTATAAAAGTCAACGTGGTCAAGTAAAAAAATGAAACAAAAACTTACATGTAATCATTACCATCAAAGCATAACCTCTAAAGAATGTTTACGTCGGGTGATAACGCACTGACTAAGTTGTGTTGCTATAGAGCAATGCGAATTAGATCCGTCAACTGTCGTCTAAACGACGCAGTTACACTCCGACGCAGCCTTGAGTTTCTTTCGGCGTTTCTTCTCAAGGCAGTCGCTTCCGAAACGCTAGTAGATCACCGTTAGGTTTCGTATTTTTGGCTGGCGGTCCAAGTCGAGGTTCGTACCCACAGGGGTGCCCTTGCATTGCTACCCAACCCATAAATTGCCGGCTGAGCACCCTCAGTGTTTGCCCACCCGCCCGGTTAAGTTGTGAAGACCTTTCCCGGTCAACAAACACGCGTAAATTCGAAAAAAAAAATAGCAATGCGAACGGCGCATGAATCCCGACAGGGCCGCCAGCGTCCGCCAAAGCGTTGCCGCGAGAAACGAAGTTAGGCAAGCATGTACGACAACTACCGAAATCAGTTTCGGTTTCGGCAAAAGTTTCGGCCAATTTTGGCCGAAACCGAAACTGCCGCCGAAACTTGATTTTTGGCCGAAACTCGGCCGAAACCGAAACCGAAACCGAACTTTCGGTCGGACACTACTTATTATATACAATCTGGTAACTACTTAAGAGTTTTAGAATCAAAATTAATACTAATTTTAAGTATATTTATTAAATGTCTAAATATAACCACAGATTGCTTTTTTATACTCAAAAGCGTGGATCAATGGTGGTGATAAAACGTGGTAAATATGCCCAAGAATGCTTTAAGAATGTGGATAGAGAAAAACATGTTTGTGTCTGTAAATGACGCTTAGTTGCGATACGTATTGTATTTGATCGACTTAATTCGAGTGTTATTTCATTGTTAACATAATAACATAAGAATTAGATTGCTAATCGACATAGCGTTAGCAGTACAAGTATTCACTACCTGCGTGGAAAGTCACTGCACCCGTATTCGTTACTCGCAGCTGGCTTAACTTGCGATAATTAATTACATATTTGAACCGTAGTAATTATGTAACATTCACTACACGTGGCGCCGATGCAACTCAATTTAACCTACTTTTTGCGTTTGAGTTAACTGTCGAGAGCTGAATGCTACATAATTACTGATAATATATTCAATTATATGGTGGATGTTAATTTATTTATGTTAAATAAGGAAGACAAAAGTATATTATAATTGTTATTCATTTAACGTGTGTTTTCAGATTAAGCGAGCTCGTTGTTTTGTTTTTTAGATTTAACAGGTGTAAGTGGATTCAACTCTAAATAGCATTCTTTTTAGTCATTCACGAGCCTACCAAGATTTGAATGTACATAGATTATGAACTGGGAAAGAAAAAAGTGATTGTGCGGGCTTACACGTGAGAAAGTAATGTAAAGTAATAATAAATATTTTAAATTAATTTGTTTTCAAAGGGTCTCATTGAGCTACTTTTTTATAAGATTTGTGCGTACTAATAAAGTGTATATGGATATATGTATAGGAATACGTTTCATGTATTATATCAAAAGTAGTAAAAAAATAATAAAGTAAATGGGCGAATATTACAAATATTTGTTCATTTTTTGGAATGCCCAGAGATGTATTAATGGGGTTTGGCGTTCAACGTGTATGCATTTGAGAGATATAGAGTCGTTGGGCATTAAGGCTGAGATTTATAGACGCTATTTTGACTTTGATTAGACTTTGCTCAGGAAATGAGTTCCGCTTTGATGAAAACCTGAATATATAAGAACTAGAATGTAACCTAAACATACACAGAGCCAAGTCCAAGTTGAGAAAATTGGTTACTTTTCATAAACTTTGATATAAATTAAATAATATAATTTATATGTTTGAATAAAGTCTAAGCCAAGTTAAAGTAGCGTCCACAAATCTCTGCGTATGATGAGTGTTTTCTCAAGATTTTCTACAACACAGCGCATACCAGCGCATACTCAAGATAAAAGTGATGGTTGGGGCTAGCGTCTCTTGCATAAAAAAGACTAGCCTTTGAGTCTTTGATATTACTTTACTAGATTTTTGATTTAAAGACTAAAATGAAACGCAGACAATCATTTAAGCGTATTTTGAAACTACACTGTACTTGCAACATGACATATACATAATAAAGTATATAAAATAAATATGTGATCAGTTGATCGTTTGAGAGAATTCATCGGCTTAGAACCCTGGGTCGGAAGTCATTGGGCTTGTCAAATTTGTTCAGAATATATCATATAAGTTTACACAACGAGTAAGGTCGGCGTACAAATGTTTGTCGATAAAAACAAGGACAAGGAAAATATTTGTTTGTGTTTTCCAATTATAATATATTGAGTTAACAACATATCTCGTGTATAATTGGGTATATAACAATTTTAACATTATAATTATATACATAACATATTTATAAATTATTAATTATTTAAAAATCTCTATTTGTAGCAGCAAAATTTCTCCATTTAAAAGATATTTCAAAACAAAATAAATATTTAATTTTCAAGACGACATGTTTCGAGTCCGCGATTTACATAAATACAGTGCAAACTCTATATAACGACCCTCAAGGAACTGTGCATATTTTGACGTTATAGAGAGTTGTCATTAAATGGAGAGAAGAAAAATCTGTATTAGAAAAAGTTTATTTCAGACTAGTGTTAGTAATTACATAAAAAAACAATTCTTATTTGATCGCTATTGAGTATAATCTGTTATTTTTGTCTGACGTCTTTTGCTGCACCAGTAATTTTGTTGTATTTTTTAAATATTTTATTCATATCTTGCGATATTGAGGCATCTTGGTGATGTTCGGTATGTGAAATGCCGACAGTCGAGCTTATTCCGGGCTACGATAGTAAAACAACAGTACTTACTAATTTTGGCAACTTAAAAAGTATTCATATTATTAAATTTCTGTCGTTATTGAGAGTGGGTGTAGTGCTATATAGAGTGTATCATTGTATGGGAAACAAGCTAAACCAACCAAAGCCGAGTGATATCGACGTTTTAGGGAGTTTGTCGTTAAATCGAGTGACGTTATATGGAGTTAACACTGTATATAAATAACATGTAAATATTTTTTGTTAAAATTATATTTAAGTGAAATAATTATACACATTTTGTATTAAACTAGGCTTGTACCATGCTCAGGGTGGTGGGTGGAGATCTGTCGCTGCCGGCGCTCGTTCGCGCGATGGTCGGCAGCGACAGAGCATGGCGGGCGGTCCTCGCATTTAGTAAGGACACACTGAAGGTGAAAGAGGCGGAGAGCGAGACCGGGAGGCAATAGCCACCCTCGAGAACCCAATCCGCCGCCCACGCAGAATTGGACGCCGGAGGAAAGCCTACATCCGTGGCTTTTCTCCCTAAAAACCGGAT
Organism: Automeris io; assembly: GCA_036320925.1. Taxonomy (NCBI): domain Eukaryota; kingdom Metazoa; phylum Arthropoda; class Insecta; order Lepidoptera; family Saturniidae; genus Automeris; species Automeris io. Next base: position 6,694,877 of record JAUDJH010000018.1, read on the forward strand.
ATGACGCCTTGGGCGGCGCACTTGAGGGAGTACGCCGTCCAATGATCCAGGCGAGAGCAGTGTGCGATGTGTTCCCGCACACTGCTCCAAGACAAGTAGGCGAGCGAGGAGTGGGTGGCTATTTACAACACCCCTCCCCTGCTTTTTGGAATAAGGAGACGCCTACCTTAAGGCCAAACGTCGCCGGGTGCCGAGGAAGTGGCCAATGCTGTGCCTTTAGCACCGGCAGACGACTAGGAGGAACACCCCGAGGGTTTTAGTCGGTGCAAGTCCGATACACCGGGGGGTGGTCACACCACCCCCTAAGGTCCTATAGGGATTTCCCCCGGGTTACAAAAAAAAAGGCTTGTACCATGTTCTGTGAACACTAGACAAAGATACACTTTAAAAAAATACATCTATATTTTCTCTTGATCACAGAATGATTTGTCGCTACCAGGGTACGAACACAGAAACCTTAACGCTACTGGCAAGGTCACTAGCAACTGACATGTCAGGCTTGTGTCGTTGTTGTAAACTAAGAGAGTGTTTATTATATTTTATTGCTCCGTAAGTAACAAAATTGTTTAATCACGTTCTAACGCGGGGATAATGTGTAACGTTTTTGCCATAACTAATAGTCAAGTGCGCACGCCTAGAGGCTCACAATAAATGTAGAGGTGACATCTGAAAAATGTTGCGGTCTCACCAAAGGTCAATACGCTTTGTCACGCGCCACCTCACCTGGCTTTACCCCATTCTGATAAATTCGTTCAAGTTAGGAAATACGTTCGATTGTTACTATGAATAGTTGTAACATTTTTATATGGTAAATCACTTCACACATTTCCAGTTAACTGACAGACGCTTGTTACAATAAATTGGATTAGACGTGTTTACAAATTGTAACATTTTAAATTATTTACATTGACCAAGTTATGTTAGAACTTATTTAGTAATGGGTTCCGTATAACCTTACCTGGTTAAATATTTTCTATTCTGTTATTTAATTTCAATGAAATATACGTATTACATGTATCTTTTTTCAGTATTATTTATAGATGAACGCTTGACCTCAATCACACCTGGTGGAAGGTGAAGATGAGTTTGATGATGAAACGCGTTCACCCAGTAAATGCCTATTCACTCTTCTCTTAAAGACTCCCAGGTCATAAGATCGCGGAAATATGGCCGCTGGAGGCATATTCCACTCCTTAGCCGTTCGCATGATGAATGTAGAAGCGAATCTTTTCGGATATAAGGAATATCCACCACATACGGATGGTATCCAACACGATGTCTAGTGGTTTTGTGATGGATATATCTTTGCTCACCGTAGAAGGGGATAGAGTGATGATAAGTATCCTTAAGAATTTATATTTACTAATATTTAAAAAAACTATTGAATGATTCTTCTATGAAGTGTGTGAATAAAATATATAATCCCCCACTTTACACAATATTTTCGAACGTATTCCGGAAAAATATCGTAAGTGACAAAATCTCGAAAACTATTTTGTCATCGGGCTCAAAATTTAGCTATATAAAAATACTTAACTTTAAGTAGTTAATTGATCGATTAGCATAGAAGTAACAACAACAAACCTTCTCTAGTGTATAGGCAATTATTTGCTTACGATATTTTTCCGGAACCCGATGTAGGCACGAAGATATCATAAAATATTTTTTTTAAAAAGAGTATTTATAAGCGTTTGTATGCGTTACTGAATAAATAACTGCTAAAATATGTTTTCTAGTTCCGATAAGTAACGGATAAAATGGCACACTGGCAACGAACGTGGTACAATATTAATGGGACCATTTGTAATATGGTAGGGTGTAGTTTAGAGATATCAAAATAGATCCTTATGAGAATGCTAATGAATTTTAAGCAGTGTTTACATTACATACACCGAGATATAATCACACAATTAAACTTGTTTTCCCAACTAATGTTGTCTGAAAAGTTATCAAGTATCAAATATTTGGACAGTACCTATGTTTAATTTTGTAGCATAAAGCGGTATCTGAATCTTTTTTATTTGTTTAACGATGGTTAAAAACAAAGCTGTTTCAGTGAAATTAATTTGAATTAAATTACTTCGGCACTCGTTTAAACTTTATGTTAGCTAAAAAATATCGTTTAATGCTGAAAAATGTAGCAGCGGAGATATAAAAATGTTGATGTTGGCTCGTTTTAGATTATTGTTTATTAGAATTTCTTTACGACAATCAATTAACTCCATTTGAAATGATATTTTGCCTATAACCTTACAACATCGCATCTGTTGTTATTTTCATTATTTGTATTTTTAACTACCTTTAGTAAATGAGTGCACAGTACCTGATGGTAAGCAGAACACAGTTAACAGTGGTCACCATCAAGGTAAAAGTATTTGTTGACAGTTGTCGACGACCTACCGCTGTATAGGTATTATAACCGGATTACGCTTTAAGTTATCACGGTAACTTATCTACTTACAACAGTAGGTATAAACTATTTATTAATTCAGTTTATGTATATTTCATACATAAATACCACCGTCCGTCTGTATCATGGCGAGAGTTCTGAAGAGCTAGTTAGCCTTGTTCCGCCCTCTCCCGTCCATAGCAGAACCGCGCGCGCGGGTTTACGGAGTTACAGCTATACGGTATATTACATCCTGGCTAAGACTAAGAAGTTCTTTAACTCTTACTTTTGCCGAGTCGTTAGGCTGTGGAATGGTCTTCCGGCGAGCGTATTCCCATCGTCCTATGAAATTGGGTATTTTAAGCAAAGCGTGAAGAGATATTTGTGCAGGCCGGCATGATCGCTACGGTTATCGATGGGTTTTTTTTGTTATTGGTAATCGTTGTCGTTTTTGGACTGCACCATGCTTGTTTCAGGATAAAAAAACAGTTTAATTTACATTTACTGATCTTATCCCTTATATATAATTAATTATTACCTATTAAATTGTTTAATGTTTGAGTAAATGTTAAGTAATTTTAAATAAGTTTACCTCTTCCACGAAATTTTCGTAATCTCCATTTTTTTTTTTTTTTTTATAATTTATAGACGAACGCTTGACCTCAATCACACCTGGTGGAAAGTGAAGATGAGTTGATGATGGTGGTGAGTGATGGGTTGATGAGTTTAGTTAATTTACTAAACCTACCGTGGCACAATACCCTGTCATCAAAAAACTGAAAAATATAATAAAATCTATTCAACTTCTTTGCTTGTCAAATAAATTGTAGCTTTTACTTTTACTAATCGAGGCGTTTATATGTATTAATTAACTAAAAACTGAGTTAAAATTTACAAAAAGAATGCGTGTAAATCAGCTTTTAGTTGAAATAATCTCGCTTGTTTTGACGGGACGCGGCCACATGGCCCGAGAGGAATGGACTGCCCCACCGAATTATCCGTTGGTACATTACACTATAAGAGAATACACAAAATTTTTCAGGCAGAAGTTAGTACTAGGATCGTAGCTAGCTTTATAAATTTTGCCAGAGCTGTTACAGTAATCACCAGTAATGTAACTCTCATTACTGTAACGGGATGTTATTGTTTTTTTAAAATATAAACCAAATATTAAAGAGTAATAAACAAATAATAAAATTAAATATAAATTTATGTAAGTAAGATAATCATTATAACCAATTTAAAGTGGTCAGAATAAACAAAACTAAAATAATTTTACCAACAGTTTAGAAAGCAGAATCTACCAGGAGAGCCGGCATAAAATTCTGGTAAGGTCAACTAAGGAAAGTTTAACATAGGTACAAGGTAGGTAGGTTAAATTCATAGTTAGAAATTGTTTCATTTAATGATTTTTGCTCTCAATTGATTAAATACGCCAAATTATTAATGAAAACTTTTTTTAAATATTCGTTGATCAAATACGCAAGACTGTTTCAATGATTTTCCGAAATATCATTTAAGTAAAACATTGGCATTTAGAAGATTATCATCAGGCTTGCGATTTGTAAAGGAAAATTTTGACTATTTTTTTATTAGCGGGCTTAAAGTCTCAAAACATATGATTCTTAAAGTATTTTTATTATATTGTTAGACTCACCTTGTATTCTTTTAAAAACAATTCTACATTATCATAAAATTCTTGAAAATTGCATAAACAACTCATCAGTGGGCGAATTTAGCAAAATATCGTCTAGATATTAAAAGTTTATATCATGTCGTTTATACAGTGTATAATATAAAAGTTCCTACGTTGTCTGGTGTAAATCTTTTCCTCACCAAGTAGATGGAGCCTGCAGAAGGCCAGACGTCACCGGGTGCCGAGGAAGATGGCTCAGCTTTACCCTTGGCTCTCGGCAAACGGGAGAAGGAACACCCCGGGGGTTTTATCGATGCAAGTCCGACACACCAGGGGGCGGTCCTCACCGCCCCCCGAATGTCCGTTGGGTATATCCCCCAGGTTACAAAAAAAAAATGGTATATGGTAGAAGTCCATATTATGAGACACTGTCCCTATTTATGATACACAATGTGAATATAATAATTTATAAAAAGAATACCAAATTATACTTTTAAAAATTATAATAGACACATCATTTTATCGTTTTTGAAAGAAATTAACGAGACTAATTGTTAATTATTACTTGTATGTTTTAATAAATAATTTAAAAAGTATGAGGTTTGTTGTTGGAATTCAAAACCATGGCTTAAAAGAGTTGAACGATAACCACTGTACAGTTTTTTACTTGGATGAAATTATATATTTTATTATATTTATATACATAATGTAAGTGTAATCTAAAAGCTTATAAATTATAGATATTGTATGTTATTTGCATTTATGTTAATTTATAGCAATATTATTTTATTTTTGAGTGTCTCACAATACCGACATTTGTTAACGTAGACGTACCGGTATATGGAACACTTTACACCGCGTATCACTCAATACGGACATCAAGTCTTATGATTGTCCCCATTAATGAGACAGAGTACTGTTATGCGTTTTTAATTAAAATATCAATAATTTTTAGTATTAAAAAAGTAAAATTATTAATTATAACAAATTATTTATCAGCATAACTTCAAATAGTTATTTCTGAGTAAGTATTTTCAATTTAATTACGTTAATTTCAAAACCTAACCTACAATCAAAACATTAATTTTGCATGTTTTTTTTTTCTTAATTTTTTATTTGAATTTATTGAAATATTTAAAATATGTTTTTTTATACTTTTATGAATTTGTAAAATATTTTAGGTTACGTTTTTTTTTTTACACTGGCTCGACATAGTGACTACAGAGTACCTGATGGTAAGTACAGTGTAGTCTAAAAACGAAAGCGACTATCAAAGGATGAAAATCCATTGATAGTCCACATCGTCATGTCGGCCCACATATACCGCGACTGAAGGTCTCTAGGTATATGAGCTACTGGATATACACAAGCTGATCCCGAAACGCGACAAGCCGAAACTGGTCACCTTGACGGGCTTTACACTCATGTACTGTGGTCGCGATCCAGACGGGCACCGACGCCCTACCACCTCGCTGCTGCTCGTTTAGCACCACCCAAGAGTCACGTGTAGGGAAACTAGGGTAAAGCCTACGGACGCGAGCAGCTTCGACTCCCAAAACAACAGTGAACAATAAAAAATTTTTATTGAAAATCGGAGTAATACGGCGAACCACAGCCGTCTCAATCAGCAAAAAAGAAAGTGTTGTGTTCAAAAGTGGTTGATAAAAGACTTACATATAACCCAATAGATGTAGAAAATGCTTTAAAAGCATTAAAAGATATTGGGTCATCATTACGGAGAGCAGCCGTTGCCTTCGGAGTACCTGTGGCTACTCTAAGCAGGAAAAAAGTATTGGGCTAGATGAGATACAAAAAAATCAGAACCAGAAACAGTCTTATCGTCTCAGGAAGAAGATGATATTGTCAAATGGGTGCTGGACAGGGCTGCAATGGGAGCACCTGTAACAAAAACTGAGTTATTGGATTGTGTTAAAAAATATGTCTAAAAATTAGCTGTAAAAACTCCGTTTACAGATAGTCGTCCTAGTCGCCACTGGTATGAAGGGTTTAGAAAACATCATTCAGAATTAGCTATAAGGAAACCCCAACATTTGTGTGTTACAAGAGCAGCTGTCACTTGTGAAGAATTGCAAGAGTGGTTTAAAAAGTCTGGAGCGTATTTTGAAAGTAAAAATGTCTGTAATATTTCTTCTACAAGAATTTTTAACTGTGATGAAAGCAGCTTACTCCTCTGTCCTGAAGCAGAGAGCGTGTTGGCAGAAAAAGGTACACCATTCCACCGCAAACCACTTAGACATCGTGTGGGATACCATCCGTATGTGGTGGATATTCCTTATATTCGCACGAAAAGATTCGCTTCTACAATCATCATACGAACGGCTAAAGAATGGAATACGCTTCCAGAGGCAGTATTTCCGCGATGTTATGACCTGGGAGTCTTTAAGAGAAGAGTGAATAGGCATTTGCTGGGCAAACGCGGTTCATCGTCGGACTCATCTTCACCTTCCACCAGGTGTGATTGAGGTCAAGCGTTCGCCTATAAGTAATGAAAAAAAGTTACAAGAAGAAAAGAAAAAACTGATGGACAAAGTAAAAGAACTGCAGAAGAAAATTAAAGAAGAAAAGTGAATTAAATATTTTTATAATTTTCATTTATTTCTCATTTAGTTTAGTAAAAACTAATTATTTGTTATTTCAGATTCAAGTTTATTATCTATTTTATAAGTACTGTGATTTAAAATTAATAAATAGTTATTTTAAAATGAGTCTTATTGATTTCTAAAGTGTCTCAAAAATAGGGACATACATCATGAGACATTGGGGCCATCTACTTTTTAAGGGTCTCATAAATAGGGACATAGAGGTTCCTCTCATAAAAGGCTATTAATATTATTTTTACAAATTAACATTCAATAAAAACTAGCTATATTAATTAAATAATCATAAGACAATTGTATGATACGATTTAAATAGTATTTTTGACTTAAACAGATTATGTAATAGCGGTAATGTACGACCAACCTGAAAATGTGTCTCATAATACGGACTTTTACCATAAATCTTTTAAATAAAGATGTGCATGATTCGATTTGTTTGAAACATTTGCTTTAGTTGCTCTTTTCAACATACTTATTACATACTCTAACATATAAACGAATCTGCAATGTTTCGTTTTAGAGATATATTATAAAATGACAATAATATATAATTTACACAATTACCTGCATTTATCCTCATGTACACGTACACTTTTTAATAATTTTATAATGCGTTTAATCCCGACTTGTCGGTAGTCACGAGTCGATATTATCTGCTACGTGTCGCTTTATCTTTAGTACTTCGATGCTGAGACCATTAGCCCTCGTACGTTCCCCTGTCCCCTACATGACACGTCAGCAGATTTGTGATTAACTTAGGGGTTTTATTTCACATAATTGAATATAATGGCAGTCTGTCTATAATATTTAACTCAGTAACACAGTATCTCGGTTAAAGTAAAGCTATTTAGTTTTAAAACAATTTCAATTTTAGTGTATCATCCATTTGTTGCTTATACAAATAATTTATTAATATATGATATTTTAAATAAGTTTTTAAATTATCAGAACTTTTTGCAACTGAGTTTAATGAGTTCGCAGTCTTGATATATGAAATATCCCTTATATACTAGGCATTTTTATACATAACTAGCTGTGCCCACGACTTTGTTCGCGTGGAAGAAGTACTTTTGCTTTGATAATAATTATTTCAAGCTTGTAGCACGGGTGTGTTCGAGCGGAGCTTCTTGCGGACTGACGTGACGCGCAGCTAACTTACCGACCCGCGCTCCTGCGCAATCCTCACGTGATCCCGGTCACGTGATCGATAAATAAGAAAGGGAAGTCCCTAACGCTATTTCAGTCGACCAATCACAGTTCATTATCAGAAGGGGAATTCCGCAAAACATAAAGTCGAGGCCCTCAACGTGATCCAACGGCCGCAACCGTCGCCTATGACCTATGTTCGTCCTACACCCTCCCCCTTTTGACCGACCAAGTCCCCTGACGTTCGGTCAAACAAAACTTACGCGGTCCTCCTCGACGGCGCTTAGAGGCGACAAGCTTTCGTACATCAGGACATTCACCTTCTCGCGAATGATACCGTCTCAAATCGGATAGCGAAGTAAGCAATCCCTTAAGTTCGTTGAATGCAACAACCTGAGCTTCACCCCACACCCAAGACTGATCTTTCTTTGTAAGCATAGTCAACGGCTGTGCGGTACGGGCAAAGTCTGGAACGAACTTTCTAAACCACGAGCATGTCTGTAAAAAGGACTTCAGATGCTTTACATTCGTAGGCTCGTTCATATTAACAATAGCACTGACCTTATCCGGGTCAGGCGATATACCTTGAGACGAAATCACGTGACCTAGGTACTTGACACTTTCCCTAGCAAAAACGCATTTAGCTCGATTAGCGTGAAGTTGAAATACACGTAAGCGATCGAAAACAGCCCGCAGATCCCTAATGTGTTGGGCAAAGTTTTCCGAGATCACTATCAAATCATCGATGTATCCTAAAATCGTAATTCCTTTTAACGATGAACCCGAGCGAAACCTATCAATTAGTCGCTGAAAGGTCGCCGGAGCGTTGCGTAATCCAAATGGCATACGCTTGAACCTAAATATACCGAACGGAGTGACAAACGCAGTTTTATCCTGATCCTCTTCCCGAACTCCAACCTGCCAGTAACCTGCTTTAAGATCTATCGTACTCATGAAACAACTTTTACCAGTATACTGCAGCAAATCCTCGATCACTGGGAGTGGATAAGAGTCAGCCTTCGTTACGGCATTCAATTTACGATAATCAACACAAAACCTATAGGATCCGTCCTTCTTAGGGACGAGTAGTGCTGGTGCTGCCCACGGGGACTCGCATTCTTCAATTATGCCGGCGGACAACATCTTTTCAATCTCAGCCTCCATAATGTCCTTCTTGGCAGGCGTGAGACGATACGGTGGCACAGCGATAGGCGGGTGAGTACCTGTGTCGATGCGGTGCTCTGCATGCGGAGTCGCTTCTCCCCCTTCTCTGAAGATGTCCTCGTACTCCTGCAGCGTCTCAGCAAGACAGATCCTCTCCTGTGGTGACAGCATCGAACCCTCATCGGGGCGCAAAATGTCCGTTGAGGCGCATCCGATAAAGTTACGAGACGTTTCGCAACGCAAGGGGTGAATGACCTGAGGTCGGTCAGCTGTAAACCACTTTTCATTGCTAATATCAATACATACACGAGCTTTACGTAAGAAATCGATACCGAGCAACGTTTCGTTATTAATAGAATCCGGAAAAATGACAAAAACAATAGGTATGGACGCTCCTTTGAGTTTAACTACGACGTTAGCAAGTTGAACCTTAACATCTCGCATTACACCATCCGCAAGTTTAACAGACATGACACTACTATGCATCGGATGTCCTAACTTAAGCAGCAATGTGTAGAGCGTAGATCCGGCAACGCTACGTTTAGCAGCAGTGTCTATAAGACCGGTACCGCGGTATCCACAAATCTCGATTTCTAAAATAGGACGGCCTCTAGTACACTTGTCCGAACGCGTAATATCGGGGCGAGGGCTGTCCGTCAACCGCGCGTCAGGTACCGTTTTACAATGATAATTGCTTACAGAACTCTTAGAATTATTTTTACAAACACAAGAAACATCGGTATCAATATTACAAAAAGAATTACATAAAATCATCTTATCTTTTAAATTATGACTACTGTGAAAACAATTATTACACGAATTACAATTACACAAAATATTCTTATTCAAATTAACATCGAAACATTTTTGAGTTCGCGACCCCTTGGTATGCGAACAAAGATCGTTATCTAAGCCCCTACTATGGGTACATAAATCAAAATCACATGAACAGAACGTGTCGTTCGAGTTCTTAGCTTTACAAGTTACACAATTGGCACGAATAACACCCAAAGTGCCACAACCGAAACAAGAAACCGATGGTTTTTCACTTTTAACTTTCAGTTTAAAACACTGATCACGACAGTGTCCAGTCTTTTTACAGTAAATACAAAACAGCTTACCGGAACTCGGTGAATCAGTCGATCTTACCGGCGTACGCGGGACAATGGTACGGGACATAGGGGAAACACGAAACGGCGTCTGGACGCGCGATGGTAAACTGGACGCGTCGCTTGTCGCATGCACGTTTGATGCCGCCGGCACGTTCAAAGGCGTAGCACGCGCACTGTTCACGTTTCGCGCGCTCGATGTGACGTCACACACACTATCTGGTTGACGTTCACCGGCCTGGAAGACGCTCGACGACTCTTGAAGCATTTCCTCCATATTGCGAGCTTTCTCCACGAGCTCATCAATAGTCTGTACGCTGTCCCTGGACAAACGCTTGCGAATACGTTTATGCAGCAATCCATAAATTATGTCAATGCAAACTTCTTCTTGTAAGACGTATGGTAATCTTGCTAATAATGCTCGTATTCTTCCAATGAACACTTCAGAACGATCCGCTTCGGCCTGTTCAGCGACAAAAATATCCCGAAAAATCTTATGTGCTGGACGGGGCTTCCCATACATGGCACGTAGCCTCATGATAGCATCTTGCCATGTTTTGATGGTAGATTTAACGCCTCGGAACCATACAGCAGCTTCACCCTCGAGAAGCATGGCCAGACCTCGCAAGGCATGTTCGTCCGTGATATTCATACATTCTTTGTATATCTCGATTGAGTCCAAGAAAGCTTCTAGCACTTCCGCGTCACGCGGAACTCCGCTGAATCGTGCGGTGCAAGCCGAAAAATTCCCCCCTGGTGCTGTCAAAGGCGCGACTGGCGATGCCGGGGGCCCTCTGGCGTTGACGGCCGACGAAGCGACGAGGCTCTCAACCAGTAGACGGTTGGATTCCGCTTGAGTTGTTCGAGCGGAGCTTCTTGCGGACTGACGTGACGCGCAGCTAACTTACCGACCCGCGCTCCTGCGCAATCCTCACGTGATCCCGGTCACGTGATCGATAAATAAGAAAGGGAAGTCCCTAACGCTATTTCAGTCGACCAATCACAGTTCATTATCAGAAGGGGAATTCCGCAAAACATAAAGTCGAGGCCCTCAACGTGATCCAACGGCCGCAACCGTCGCCTATGACCTATGTTCGTCCTACAAGCTGAAATTTTTGAATAAATTAGATGAATACCATCGATATTTTTTTAATTACTTTTATACAGGATTTTTTTTTATTTTGTTTACTTTTTCATCTAATTTCCAATGTCATAATAGTTATTCTGCTATTCAGGACGGAGACGAATACAACAAATAAAAAACGATCAAAATCGGTCCAGCCGTTCTCAAGTTATGAGTGTTCCAACAAACCCGACTTTGTTTTATACATATAACTTAAGAGTATCTTTTATCTTCATTATAATTTTCATTGAGTGTTAATTTATGGTTAAGCTACTGTGCATTTTTTGTCAAATAGACTAGAAAGACTATTTTACTCTTTGTTAAAATAATTGTTCTTTCACAAATAATAATATAGATATACCAAAAAAAATTTTCTGCATTGTATGTATAATATTTAAAAATAAAATAAAAACACCATATGAATACTATTTTAATTATTTTTCGTTTTCTTATAACAGCTGCTTCTTCTTCGATAATTTCTGTATATAGGAATCCCTGCAGGCAGGAGTCTCCGTTATGACATTTTTTGATATTACAATTTGTCAGGAGTCTCTTGGTTTTCTGACAATGCTATGCATTTAATCCTCATTCGTTAGGGCACTCTTCAATGTTTCTTCTGAACCGTTGAAATCAGGTTTCAGTTTTATCTATGAAACAAAAAATGCAAATTTGATTAATTGTTCAGAGTCGAGTGTTTCTAAAACTAATGCTTTAGAAACGCTCGACTAGCTCACTAGAAAAGCAAAAAACACCGCTTTGGAAGAGTATTGATGTCTTTAATAATATATTGCTAACCAATCTAGCCCTAGATATTAAATTTTAAAGGATATATTTGTGTCATACACCACGAGTATATGAAACTAATAATCATTCACGGGTAGTAAGGCGATTTCCTGAACTGGGTCATGACCACAGTACACAAGTGTAAAGACTGTCACAGTGTCTCGCTTTGGCCTGTCGCGTTTCGGGATCAGCTTGTGTATATCCAATAACTCGTATACCTAGAGACCTTCAGTCGTAGTATATGTGGGCCGACATGACGACGGAGACTATCAATGGATTTTCCTCCTTTGATGGTCGTTTTCGTTTTTAGACTGCACTGTACTTACCATCAGGTGCACTGTAGGCACTATGTCGAACCAGTGTAAAAAAAAATAAATGATAAAAATCGTTAATTTTCTTTTGCTACCGAACATTAATTTAAAGAGATTAAGTTAAAAAAGTAACAAACATAAAATGCTACTTCAATGTGTAATTTATGGATTACATTTGTTAACAAGTAATTTGTAAAAGTTTTCAGACGGTGCATGAATAAAAGAAATCAAGTGTCTCTCTCTTTTAGAACAGGGTCGTGCGACATCGGATTTGTCGACTCAGCTCATTAACTTCTTGAAACGCTAATAAAGGACTTTTTGAAGTATTCAGCAGTCGATTCCGTCGGCCACACCGAACTGTCTGCATCAATTATGCAATATAATTTCACTTCGGTATCAAATTTTCAAAGCAATTAAAAATGTGGTACACTTTCAACGATTTATTTAGAAGAATACGTTCCTGGTGCCTAATTTTTCGTAGTTCATATTATGATTGTTGAACGCGGATTTTCATAGGTATCCCATTCGCTTTCCATCAGGTGAGATTGAGGACAGGCCTTTGCTTGCAAATCATTAGAAAACTTAATCTTACGCGTTTGTACAAATATAATTAAACTACATCATAAAAAGCGTTGTCAGAATCGTGTTTTAAGAGAAAATTATTTGTAATTTCTCGTCTCAAAGACTGCGGTACTGACGCTCAATATAGTAATCAAAGTTGTAGAGAAATTCTTAATGATTATGAACAAGAATGTTTTAAATCAATCAAGTGTCTCTGCGAGTTCAAACGTTTCAATAAACGTAATTTAATGTATATTCCTGTGAGGAATTTGTTTATTATTGAGGAACGAATGACCGACTGCTTTCAAACGTTGGCTTTTACATTATTCGTTGTATATTAAATATCTCTATATTGAAGGTTTGATGTTTATTCATTATTAAATGTAAAATTAATGGAAATAGGAAGATACAATTTGTATAGGTATTTTTAAGGTACACGATTGTTTGGAAACTTTAGGTATTGATTCTGTGATTAGGTTATACGTAAAGGAAAGTAAAAAGTCGAATACTAATACAGTACTGGATCGTAGTAGTTTGATATAATGGCAGTTACCTTTTCTACCTAAGGACATACGTGTGCGTGTGTGTGTTTGTATTTTTACTATTATATTTCTAATTGTATGTATGCATAGATATAGCTTTAAAGTTGCGGTGGTTGTTAATATTTATTATTTGACTAAAAAATATTACGGAAAACATATAATAGCAGCAACAACTGTCAATATAAAACCGAGTTTGAAATATATTACAAAACATTGAAAATTTTACTTAGGAGAACGCTTTATTTTTATTCCCTATAACTTCTTTCTTAAGCTTCCTTGCTAATTTTCAGTATTCGTTGTCAAATTACCATTCTTGCTACTATAAAATCCAAAACTTTTGTCATCAGCGATCAAAACCAAATGTCAAATACGACTCGATCTTTTTATAATAGTATTCATCTTATAGTAGAGAAGTAAAGTAAAATGGTTTCGTTCGTAATACAATATCGCTAATATCTAAATGTATGTATCTAATTATTCGACTTCAATCTCTAATAATTCCATCATTGTCAATGTTGAAAAAGTTACGAGTTACAAAAGTCATTCATACATAACTAGCTGATCCGGCAAACGTTGTTTTGCTATATAAGGTTTTGTAATATCTTCTAAGATGTTCATTGAAATTAAGTGATGTCAAAGACAATTTTGTTCACAATTAAATACTCTTAATCAACAACACATTTATTTGGATAAAGATTAATATTATTACGTTGATACAACTCTTAACAAATAATGCATTAATTTCGACCAAATTTGTTTACCATAAAAACGGTTCTATTGTCTTAATCTTAAAAGATAGACATATACTGTCGCGGACATTTTTTTAGATCATTTTAAGAGGAATAATTCTTTCTTACATACATTTTTGGTATCTTGAACCGTTTTTGCAGCGCACGCAATGGAAGCCCTCAAGGATGAATAATTTTCCCCGTTTTTTTCACATTTTCCATTATTTCTTCGCTCCTAATAATTGCGTCGTGAAACATCACGACGCAATTAGCCTATATATAGCCTAAAGCCTTCCTCGATAAATGGTCTATTCAACTCAAAAAGAATTTTTCAATTCGAACCAGTAGTTCCTGAGATTAGCGCGTTCAAACAAACAAACAAACAAACAAACAAACAAACAAACTCTTCAGCTTTATAATATTAGTATAGATAGTATAGATTTTAAACGATTTCTGAAGCTACTAAATAGTAGATTTATTAGCGATGATACTTTGACTAAGGTTCAAATGCAAAGCATCGAGCATCGACGTAGAGTTGCCTGCCTCATAGTCTTTTACCGGTTGCACAGTGGAAAGTGTTCTCAGGAACTACATTCTTTGATTCCACCGGTCCCATTCCATCACAAAACCACTAGATATCGTGTCGGATACCATCCGTATGTGGTGGATGTTCTTTATATCCGCACGAAAATATTCGCTTTTACATTCATTATGCGAACGGCTAAGGAGTGGAATATGCTTCCAGCTGCCATATTTCCGCGGTCTTATGACCTGGGAGTCTTTAAGAGAAGAGCGAATAGTCATTTGTTGGGCGGACGCGGTTCAACATCGGACTCATCTTCACCTTCCACCAGAATCTTCCTTGTGATTGAGGTCAAACGTTCGCCTATAAATTGATTTAAAAAAAGATAACATTTTTTAAATGTCATTCAACCGTCCGTTACAATTTAATAACATTAAAATTGAATACATAACTTTGATTTCAATCTTATAAATGTATGATAAAAAGTTAGTTATCGAAAGAATCAACCCGTATTACAGTTCTGTACGCCATTGTGATGAATTATCGTTTTGAAACACAAAGGCACAAAAGGCAGTTTATCAAAGCTTCGCTGCCTGAATCTCTTCACCTTGTCGCAACTTTCAAGACTAGTTCTATTGAAAACTTGGCCTAAAGTCGTTCCTATTATTGCTATGCGATAAAAACTCGAATGTTATCCAGGCAGGTAAATATATAAATTTCTGATATCATTATAACTAATTCCAAAAATATCAAATATGTAGATGTTCACTTTGAAAGATTCTATTCTGAAGTAATTGTATACTTAATTTACTAATCAACTCTTAAATCGAGATTACAGACCACAAAATACTTTTTTCCACAAAATTACATTTTTTTTATTCTGACACGATAAAGTGACTACAGTGGACGTGATAAAAAGTACAGTGTAGTCCAAAACCGATAGCGACCATCAAAGGAAGACATTTCTTTGACAGTTGCCATCACTATAGATTACGGATATAGTTAGATTTTAACCCTAAGATTTTTTTATAATTAATCGAATTAAACATTTTGAATTCCATTACTTGAATTTTTTATTTATATTAAGTAATCAATTAAAATGTTTTTACACTAATCATTACACATATAAAGGCTGACTTGCATAAAACAATTGGTGATTTTAGTGTGACAGTTATTAAAGTTGAGTAATATTTTCGTGTAAGACGATAAACACTGTTTAACGCTAAATAGCGTTTTATATTAGCTTTAATTTGTTAATGTATGCCGCCTTACAATGGATTGTAAAATATGTGACTTATAGAAAAGGTAATTTTTCTCACCTTTTTCTTTTTATAGGTTCACAAATTTTCTCTGGCTATTGACATAAGTCATAATCCACAGTTTGTCATTTCTTTATTTTCCGAATAGTAAAGAAAGCGATATTGCTACTGGCATCAGCTTTTTCAACGTCATATACTTAAGTATTTTCAAAGGTAGCGAATTCCTATTTACTGTGAAACATGTACGGCGTCGATGTCATTTCAGTTTTCGTCTGGTGTGGTTTACGCTGTGTGTATATATATGTGATGTATGCACTTAGATATATACTAGCAAACGTAATGCGGAAATATAGTAGATATATGGTTTATATTTTTTTGACAGCACAAAAACAGTTTTAGAATCTGTACGTAGGATAAATATTCCATGTTATTCTTTTATATTTAATTATTTCGTTATGTTTACATCTGTGTGATGAAATCGAGTTTATGTAGAATTCTTCAACACAATATGGGAATGAGACAACGATTCTGAAATGGCTAACAATCCTAGCCCCGATTGTGTCTCTCGCGTACAATGCGTTGCACTAACCTAGACGACGGCACTCTCGCGGTCCCAGCTTGTCAGCTCCCGCGGCAGGCGGTTTCTCCCTGCTGCGCTCGTCGGGATCAGCGCAACGGATGTAAACTTGAATGCTGATGAGGAAAGTTCGATAACACTTGCCGGCCGGCTAAACGTTTGAACACCACACTGTGCGATTCGTATTCCGACAGAATGCTGTTATATACGGTGTCGCGCGCTCGCACGATGCACCTGAATCTTCCTCCCGAATCTATTTTTTATTGCGTTGAGAATTAGCAACTACTTGCTCCGGTTACAATTTTCGAGTGTCAATTTGACAAGTCGTGCACGCATCGCGGCATTCATAAGGTGGCGCTCGCGACACATTTCGAGAGCCAGTCATGTTAGACCAAATTCGTAAATGAAATTTTACGGTTACTAAATCATTAATGCCTGAGTCAACCGAATTTTGTATAATATAATAGAGACTTAATAAATCCTTACTATGCAAAATAAAACATCTAATATATAAACAAATTATGAAATGAAATATAACTTTATTCAAATAAGTCTACTTCGAAGCACTTTTGAATCGTCAAAAAAAGCAAAGGGAATCTATCACCGGTTCGAAAAGCAGAATCTACCGAGAAGAGCCGGCAAGAAACTCTGGTAGTTGATCTTTTTAACATAATGAGGTACAATAACAGGTATAATATACAGGGATTGAATGCCCCGCAAGAAAGATTGCATATATTAAGACCACGCAATTTTATCATTCAAACAGTCATTAATAGAATAATATCCTTTTCTTAACAATTTAGTTTTAATAGTTTTTTTTAATTTCAATAGTGGTAGCTCCAAGATGTCTTTAGGTATTATATTGTACAAACGAATACCGAGCCCCATGTTGGAACCATGAACTTTTTCAAGCCGGAAATTAGGTAATGCTAATTTGTGTTTATTTCTAGTATTATAACACGGGGCGTGCCTGCTATTAGCGTTAACTCTTTCGCACGCGTAGTTTTGTCATAGTGCTATCTCGGTATCGGTGATATTTATTTATCGCTGTTCATTCACCTGTGGTGTTACGATTGTTCCCATCTCTATAATCTTTTCTCGCTTAAAAGTAATACGATGTTAGCTATGCTACAGTTATTCTATACAGTGGCGTCATTTTCATTGTTTTAATATAACATAGAATTTATATGCTAATATTTCAAAAAATCTAAAAATATATGAGTTAGTTGTCTCTAGAAACATTCCTACATTGTAAGAATAAAAACTAAATAGTGTTTTGTTCAGTAGCCCGTAAATGACGTTATACGCTGGTCGTGGTATATAATAGTAGTATAATTCCAGTTTCTAAAGCTACCCTCACAACGCAATACTCAAGACATCGGTTTAACACGTTACGCTCTCAAGAGGCGACGAGCGAAACACATTCCCCGACGGGTTCTTACCTTGGAGAGTATGTAGGTCAAAATGTGGAATAAATTTTGCTTTATTTATAAAAACAGAATATAAAAAACTAGAATATTCATAAGCGACCTGACTGTTTGACGGCCTGATAGCGTAGTTTATACTGACTTAACTCCCAATGCAAATGTCTTGGGTTCGAGTTATAGTGACAAACTTTTTTGCGACCACCAGATTAGTTGGCCACAAGTCATGGTTGTGTATTTGTATTAAGAAAGTATATCTTTGTATTGTATCCATAGTACAAGCGTTAGCTTATACTTATAAATACTTACAAAGGAGAACCATGTACCTCAGACAGGAGTCTTAGAACTGTTTTATTAAATGTATCATTAAGGTATATACTCGTAATAAACATTTTATAATAGAACACTCAAGCTATAAATATTCATATAATATACAAATGTGACAATATCAACATCAGTTTTTTTACAGGAATGATATTATTGTTATGATGTGAAACTCATTAGTGGTAGTGCTTTCCACAATGTATCCAGAACATGTTCACGTATTTGCGAGGTTTTTTTGCAAATTAAAAACTGTTTTTGTGTGATTCTGTTTACTAGTGACAATATTTATCCTCATTATGTTTTAGTAACAAAATACTACTAAGTGATTGTTTACTTTCAGAAAGAATCATCTTATCAATTTCTTAATAAATTTTCTTCTGAATATATTTTTAGATTACATATTGCAAATAAATGAACTGTCGATGATAAGATCTTAATCAACCAGACCTTAAAATCTTATTGTAGACACGAAGTTTTTAAAATAATATGAATTAATAAACCTAATATTGAACAAAGTTTAAAACGTTCAAGCCGGGGGAATATCTACGTTTTTCCGCGTGAGGCGGGACTATCTTATCTCGTTACACGGAATAGTCAAGTGTGACCCATTGGTGGGTCACGCCGCTCCACGAAACAGTCAAGTGTGGGTCACCGGTCATGTCGCGCGAACGTGTTAAACCTAGAAATGTAAAAGGTCTACATACAGACAGACGCCTTCAAATGTGTAATTAATTAATTCTCGGTATTATTCAAAAGTAGAATGTTACAGAACAATTAGTATGTACCGAAAATTTGTCGTCAACAGAGCATTCGACTATTGTTTAAACGGATAGGAAAACCTTTCAAGCGACTCCGAACTTTGTTCTTAAGAAAGAAGTCATTAGCGAAGTTACAGCGAACTTCGCCCGGGGGAAAATAAATATTTCCAGGGTAGACGGATAACAATTGAGCTTCTGTTGTCTTTTTGACGAAATTGTTTAAGTTATGGGGATATTGCGAAGTGTGACGGAATTAATTGGCTTATTGACTGATGAGTTTCATCATTGTTTACCATCAAGCTTTATAAAGCAGGGTAAGCAAATACACATCATTTATAAAAATCCTTACCGTTACGTAGCGATGCTTTTGATGTCATTTGTTTGTTATATGTACAAGTATCAAAGGTAACGACGGTTAATAAGGAAGGCCTATATCCAACAGTGTACTAACGTAGGTGGATAATGGTGAATATTTTACTTCATCAACTAAGATATAACTTGGTAGCCTATAGAATGAATGGTATGAGCGGATATGAGAGGAAACCATTTAAGGAACACAATAGGAATAATTTAGAATATTCTTACGAAATTCTATAAAGGAAAATCTTTAGAAATAACAATTTTCTTGAGTATATTGTTAAATATTACTTCATGCGTGTTTACTACTTGGGCCTGTAACAAAATACCATACAAATAACTTTACCTTGATCCCTGACGGCATGAATTCTACTTGCTATAATTTTTGTCTGCTAAATGCTCAATAAAAAAGGGCCGTTCTTGAGGTACTGTTACTGTGAGGAAGGAAGACATTGGAGTGACGTTAGTTTGATATACGAGCATCGTCTTTTGTGCGTTCGTCGTTAATATGGGAACACAATGCGTTGCCGACAGCTCTGTGGAGTTACGCCCGACTTAAGAAGGCCTCTTATTACACTGATTCGTAACCTTTTTATTAAAAGGGATTTCTATGAATCTCGTTTATAGTTATGTGCTCACATACAATGTAATAATGTCAAGAAATTGTTAAATTAATCATTGAAATTGAGATATTATTTTTTCTTATTAAATATTTATTTAATAAAGATATTCTGTTCGGTGTGCTGAGATTTAAGATCATAAACATCCAGTCGATCATAGACCTAGAGATCTTCAGTCCTATGTGAGCTCACATGACTATGGCAACGGTCAATGCATTTTTCCTTAACGGTCGTTGCCGTAATTAAACTGTAAACTTTAGATTAGATAAGATCTAAGCTAGTTAAAAAATTATTAAGCTAGTGTGTGCGGTATTAATCCTTATATGGTAGTCATTCCAGCTGCTCGCACAAGGTGATCCGTCTCCTCTTTTTGCTGAGTACCGCCGAGGAGTGGAATACGATTCCTACGTCTATTTTCCTTCCTTTTTTTTTCTTTACATCTTACGACATGGAACACTTCAAACGACGAGTGAATCGGTATTTGTTGGGGTGAGCACGCTCCATCGAGGAAATCATCATCACTTTCCATCAAGTGAGATTGAGGTTAAGGGCAAACTTGTAAAAAATGTGATTCCAATCATAAAAGAGGGATTTTTTTAGTTTTAAAGTCAATAAATTTAAATTTTTGATCTTGTTGTTGCGTTATCGTGCAAACTAAACTGTTTACGATCTCTATGTCGCAGTGTGAACGCGTAGTTAATTATGGTTTATGTCAACGCCTGAAACGAGGGGGTTGTGGTAAAGGGAAGTAAAATAGATTCTCTGTATATCAATAGGAAATATATATCAGTGGAATAATAGAAAAATAATGAAGATATGCCATATTTTCATTCTCTGTAGCATTTTTTTAAATTTTCTGTAAATATGTGTTGTAAAGATTGTCATTTGTAAACTGTCTCTGAAAGACCACGAAACCTGTAAAACATATTATATATTGTTAAATATAGGTACTGGATCATTTTTTAAATACCGAGTATTTATATTTACAAATATATGAATAAATGTTTTCTTCTATTTTTACAAATTCGATATTATTACAAAATGTTAATATTTTACAATTTATTCCAAAGATGAAAATAATACATTTTTACAGAATGCCTTAATAATTGTAATATTTGTAGTTTACATTATGTATTAAAGTTATAAAGAGATTTTTAGGTCGCAAGAAATTGTAGTCAAAATTGTATAGCTTATTAAAAATCAGATTTAAGCAAAGCGGGAAGTGGATACAACCACTAATATACCTCTACTCACTCTGAAAGGTATATAGCGTAACGATATTATTAACATAGACTTAAACAGAGTGAGAATTGCTCTCAGATGATACTTGTACTAATATAAACATAATGTATATTTTTTTAAATAGAAACGGATAGACAAAGATAAATGACAGCTGTTTTATGTGAGTTAATTTATTATAACTATCTTATCATATTGGGTCCTTTAAACGAAGCCTGAATAGATATTGGTGCAGACGGGTAGTGTCGCTGGGACTATCTATGAGTTTTTCTTTGGTGTTGATATTCCTAGTCTATTTCTTATACTGTCTCGATATAGTGATTAGATTGAGCCTGTAAAAAGATCATTATAGTCCAAGAACAGCAACAAACGCCTAGGGAATAAAATAATGGGCCGGAGTAGTCAACGCTACTCCGGCCCATATATTCCACGACGGAAGGTCTCTAGGTTTATAACCAACTAGATATTTACAAACTGTTAACGACGCGCGACAGGCCGAATCTTGTCACTTTGACGTTTTTACATTTGTGTACTGTGGTCACGATTCAATTCGTTCAGTCGTTTTTTAAAATGTACTATACTTACCGTTAAACGAGATGTGATCCTTATACTGAGTCTGAATAAAAAAATTGAATTCAATAAAACACATAATTGCCACTTTGTTAATATCTAAAAGAGTTCAAAGAATTTAAAGACTGGACTTGTTTGAAGGTAAAAGTTATCACCAAACTAGAAGCTGTTACACCATAAGCAAATAAAAGGTAATATTTAAACAACAGCGTTTTAACAACAGCGTATTCACACATTAAATATATTTGCATTAAAATCCAATCACTTTAGAGTAGCTTTGGTAAAGACGTGATTCTGCAGCGCGAGGTGAGACCACGAACAGGCGTTTAGAAAATAATGGCATGCACATAATTATTTGTGCATGGACTGCTTTGTGCGGACAGGGAACGAGCTGCGGGGCGGATGTGAGGCAACCTCTTTGTTAAAATGCATACATGTCACACACTAGAAGGGTCTTATTTCCATTCATTTGACTAACAAATTAATATTCCAACATTATACTAAGTGTTAGAGAAATATGACATAAAACTTAACTAAAAATAATAACCACGAAATAATTGTAAAAATATAATTACTGAATGCTATTATTTTAAATTATAAGTTCATTGTTATGAGAACCCTGAGACAACGGAAAAGCGGAGATAATTTATAAATAAGAATGCTTGTGTCACTTATGTCGAATAGTTTTTAGTTAGGTTTTACATATCGAGGGGTGAAAGGCTATTTGATTTAAGCGACATTTTTTGGTGACATAGTAATATATATATTTTCGGAATCAGCGTTTTTTATCGAATATAAATTCATATATATATATATATATATTACTATATCACCAAAAAATGTCGCTTAAACCAAATAGCCTTTCACCCCTCGATATCTATTACAAAAGTCTGATGATTCTTTTCTATTTGTGCGATTTCTCGTATCCTCTGTCATTTGATTTTTAAATGTAACTCTATTGTAAGAATAAAAATATACATATCTTTTATTACGCACCTCAAAATTATGAAAATTGTATATAATTAGCTAAATATTATATATAACCACATTGACAACATATTGGTTGTAATACACCTTTTACGTTAAAATAAAAAACAAAATCAGCATAAAACAGTATCTTAACTGCATAATAATAAATTAAGTCGCATAGCCGGTAACAGACAAATATATGATTAAATCTGTACTAAGTTCATAAACTTACACGTTGAAGTAAGTTTCCTAGTTTTAAAATTTTAATTAAAGTATAAACTATGTAACTTTACATAGAGCACAGACAAGAAACAATATTATTATCTTAAATTAATGAATTCTTGGTAATAAGTAAAATAAGCAAGACTTTGTATAATCAAAATATATATAAATTAAAGGTCGCACCTTTTCCAGTAACATAATATCGTTGTGAAGAAACTGCGATAACCGCAGGTGTTTCATTATTCCGTTTTAATGGCGTCAGCACCATCGGGTTACGCGTCAGCCTATCCCTGTAGACTAAAATAATCCTTTGAATTGAACCTGTGATTCATCTTTACACTTTTGATATGTAAACATATCTATATATATAAAAATGAATTACAAAATGTGTTGCTAAGCGCGTAACTCGAGAACGGCTGAATTGATTTGGCTGATTTCATTTTTGTTGTGTTTGATGAAGTCTGAGGAAAGTTCTTTTCCCATACAAACATACAAACCACTTTGTCCCTAGTTGTCAAACATATGATGTTAATCAAAACAAAACAAAGGTGGGTTAGGATTGTTTTTGGTATGCCTTCAAGTTGATTAGAGGTTGCATGTCATTAATGAAAATTATAATTTATACGCTAAGTAATCAAAGTAAAAATAACGTGTCCCTTGAAGAATTATAGTAAAAATATCATTCATTACCTTAGATATGACTTAAGTCTTTCAATGCAATTTTATTTCGATTAGACTGCGACAGGCCAATAACTTTTGGCAGAATGAAATCTGACGGGGCAGGTATTAACATCAAAAAAACAATATAACTTTGTTTTAGAGAAATAGGGCAGAACAAGGTCTGCCGGGACAGCTAGTTTCAAATAATTTAAATGTTTTTAACTTAGTAAGCCACATTTTAATATAAACATTTAAATAAGGCAACAATTAACAACAAGAAAAGTTACACAACTATATAGCAAATGTTTGCACATTACAGTTGGTCACCGTGACAGATTGACTATTGTTTTCTTGCTAAAAAGATTTTACGCTTTAGAAATCGTTGACAAAGGAACGCAATTAGCAACAACAGTTTCAAAGCGTAATAAAACAAACACATTTATAACACAAAATTATCATAAACAAGTTTTTTTTTTCCCTACAATAGTATAATAATCCGTTTCTCAGCTACTGATATGATATTATCTAGATGAAAATTTATTTGAGAGATTCTATATATAATATTATATCGCCTTACAGAAAAAATTTGCTTATGAGACGTATATTAGTAAAAACTGTATAAGAATCGATAATATGCACATATTTATATATGTTTTTGTCCACTTATCTCAGAAAATGTCTTACCGGTTCATATGCAGTTTTGACTAATGTATTGTGGAAAGATTTAATTAACATTTATTCCTTAATTTACTTTAATCGGTCCATAAATAAAAAAAGTTATGTTAAGGATTGTAATTTATACAAGTAATAGTTGATGGCATTTGTACAAAGATTTCTGCTTGAAATAAATATTATCATAATAAGCTACTTCCACGCGAACGAAGTCGCGGGCGCAGCAAGAATAATATATAAGTCACGAGTTTTACTACGCGCTACAAAAAAGTTACGCGCTTCGCCGGTAGTACATGTAGTAAAAATTGCTACATTGCATTGCTACGCCGTAATTGCTACGAAAATACGCGTAACGGCTAACAATACTCCAACACCTCATCGTTTTGTTACTGATAAACGTAACTACTTTGTGCTTTTAAAACTGTACAGTTTTTTTACGCTTTACGTTGTCAGCTCGGATAACGAACAGAATTATTTAGTGCGAACCAATGAACTATGCTAATGCTATATTTTAAAAGTGGTTGGGCAATTGTTCAAACTGATCCGTGACCACGGTAGACGAGTGTAAACACCGTCATAATGACTCCATTCGACCTGTTGCGTCTCAAGGTCAGCCTGTATACATCCAGTTGTTTATACACCTAGAAGCCTTATTTCATGGTGTATGTGGGCAGATATGGCGATAGCTTGCTAATGGATTTGTTCCTCAGTTGTCGTGGTTATTCTTCTACTACACTGTTTTGTTCAATCTGGTGATGTGTACTCCTTCTGTTTAGTGGGTATATACAAAAAAATTATAAGACATTGCGCGTTTTATATAGTAAATAATAATTTATAATGAATCGGTAAAAAACACTTATTCTGAATATGTATATATTACTACTAGCTTTTGCCCGCGGCTTCGCTCGCGTTAAGGGGTATTATTATTAATTAGGTATAGTTTTTGCGGCTTTACTTTTGTTTAACGTGTGTAAAAAATTAGGGCCTACAAAACTTCTTTGTATACAATATTCTTAACTAATCTGTCATTAGGCGCTAAAACTATCAAGCTATTGGGTGAACTTACTCGTGAGCAAGCAACATAAAACTGTCCCTGAGAGAAGCAATGTTCTTGCAAGTCAATACCCACAAATTTGAGAGTTTGCCCATGAAACTTGTTTATTGTCATGGCAAAGTAGACTTCACCTACCTACATGCCAAATTTCAGCCCGATCCGTCCAGTGGTTTGGGCTGTGCGTTGATAGATCACTATATCAGTCAGTCAGTTAGTCACCTTTGAGTTATATATATTTAGATATCACCAAAAAATGTCGCTTAAACCAAATAGCATTTCACCCCTCGATATGATAATTTAGGCAGGAAATGAACTGATTGTTATTAGTGGAGAGGTCAGGGACATGCTTGTAACTTTCTGACGATATTCTGTGCAGCGGGTTGCATGATAATTCAGTTCTGTAACGTATTTCGCAGTAGGAAATTATGGGCCTATTAAACTATGCTATTAACGTGTTTTGATGTGTGCGTAACTGATTCACACTCTTTCTCAAATTGCTACAGTTAAATGCCTTGTATTCTACGTGCTTACATATTTTACAATTACTTGTGTGTGGTAGCTTTTAATTTCAAACATTGTATTTTGTAAAAACGTCATGCTATAAGCTATTATGCGAATAGTAATAGTAGGTCGTGCGATCGCATTAGCCGAGGCACATAAAATGTTACATAAATATGCTGTGAAAGAGAAGAAATTGAAACAGTTTTGCCGCATTGCGCCTTACCTTTACCCCGAGGTAGGTTAATAGCAATAGAGGAACCTTCATAATTCGCTTTAGTAGAATCTATCGTCCTCATTTGATGAAAAAAGCGGGTCATCACGAATGAATAATTATTTTTATTACAAGAATATAATCTACAGCGAATTAATGTAATTCATTGCATTAATAAACTATTACAGACCACTACAGAAAAATATAATCCATAATTATTTGTTTAGATGATAAGTAAGAATATTATCTTCGTTATTAATAACATCGAAATTAAAAATGTCCAGGACAGAAGGGCTTCTGGGTGCACCACGAAAACACAACAGACGTAGGAAGCGAATATTTGCGGAAAAAAGAATTACAAATACCGACATACAATTTTGTTATCTAAAAACTACCTTACATATATTACAGAATATATAAGTCAAATATAAATTATTTGTTTTTTATCTAGATTGCTAGAAATGTATTTATATTATGCCTGGAATATTACTCACATGATATAAATAGCAGAATATTGTAAGTATTAAATATCAATCGTATTACCGTTAACGACCGAGCGAAGCGAGGTTTCTGAGTCAAGTTTGGCGTTTGACATTTTGCCCGTCTGTCAAAGACATATAAGTTTTAAACTAAATAAGATAATAACTTAATATTAGAATATACTATGTAAACCTTAGACGTAAAACCATCAATAATATGTTATGTAATAAAAAACCATATTTGAAAGGCCATTAATGCAAATGGAGTCAATTTTTTTTTCGCTATTAATACTGCATAGCGATATCATTGTAAAAAACTGATCAAGCCGAATTTAAAAGCCGTTTTTTTCTATAATTATAATTCACAATGTGGTAAGCCGAAAATGACATTTTTTTGACATATTTTGTCCCTAGGTCCTATTATAAAACTATTCAATATATTCTGGTGATAGTTATATTTAAGTTTAGATAATCCTGTCATTTCCCCGGGAAACTGTATTTTGTGATATTTTTCAAACACTGCTTTAAGTTCCAAGTCTTTGCTTTTATATATAATTTCAGATAAACTTTATATTGAAATAATAAAAATTATAAACACAGAACTATAAAAATCATATTGGTACAGATACTAATCAATGTACAGGGGCTATAGTTGGAGTTGCAAATTCAAAATTTTAGCAATAATTACTTGCATAGCATATTTTAAACATGATGTCATTTAACGTAAATGTTCCAGAAATTAGGCACTACTTTAAATATACGAGTACTTTGAACGTATAGTAATCCGGAATGTATTTCTGTATGCGTATGGAAAGTGTTCTGTATGAATGTATGTATACACTTTTTTTTAATGTTTCTAAAAATACTGCTTAATGTAATAAGATCATAATCATAAGATTCCGGACTTAAAGGTTCTATAGCTCAAAAGGAACTCTTACAGAACTACTACGTTTTTCATCTATCTGTGTGTCAAGATTATTTTTCTCAGGAATGCGTGGAAGTGTCGACATGAAATAATTATCAAATACTCAGTCCCTTTTAGTTTTGTTTGTATGGAACACATTTGGAGAATCGCTCTGTATGTGAATTCGATTCGTATTTGTCAGGTTTATTTTTTTAATTCATTCTTCAGTAAAGTTCGGGATTTCGTTTAGTAACGGTTTTATCTTGTAAGTGCTAAGGCTGATATTTATATACGTTATGTCGACTTTGCTTAGCAAAGTTCTCAAAAAATAAATTCGTTTTGTCAAAAAACTTAATATATAATGGGAACTTGTGTATAATAGCTATAGAATTAGCAGAGTTCAATTTCACAAAATCGGTGACTTACCAAATTCTTTGCAATTCATTGAGTAATAAACATTGTAATGTTTAGTTAAGTCTAAGCAAACTCAAAGTTGCGTCTATAAATTTCAGCCTTCGTGTTGAGAATAAGGTTCCAAAAAATTCTTATTCTGTCGTTATAATCTAATAATGCCTCGAGGTTACCGTTTCTCACAAACGACTAGCTTATATTAAATTTAAAGCACATACGTACGCTATACAAGTTATTAAGCAGAGTCATATAAATGTGACAATCTTGCAGGCTGCTAGAAATTATATTTCAATTTTGTTGTTAAATGGCATAACTGCGGAACGATATATTTCTTTACAGTTGAACGTATAATAAATTATTTATTAAAGATCTCGTCATAAACAAATATTACAGTTTTTATCATTTACATAGAACATAAGTTTTTGATCAAAATAAAATTAAATAACAGCACTCAGTTAACAATACACTTCTTCTCAATAGTCAATAATAATCAATAGTCGTAGGCAAACAACGTTTGGAGGTGTGTAGCACTATAGTTCACCAATTATCTAAGACTGATGCTTGGCGTGCTTCATTGGTTTTAATTGATTGACGCGTTGGTTAAAGATTTTATTTGGTCGGTTCAGTGTAACGGAGATCTTCTACGAGACCTGACTCCATCCAATCCGGCGCAGCGTTGAGTTTCTTTCAGCGTTTCTTTTCAAGGTAGTTGTTTCCTAAACGCTAGTAGATCACTATTGGGTTTCGTGTTTTTTAGCTGGCGGCCCATGTCGAGGTCTGTACCCACAGGGGTGCCCTTACACCTCAGTGTTCGGCCTCTCGCTCGGTATAGTTGTGAAGATCTATCCCGGTCATCAACCAATATCCAGTTGAAAAATAAAAAACCTGACTCCATCTACTATTCCTTGCACAGCCGGGCGTTCCATGGCGTCATTACAATATATTTTATTTTATTTTTATTTTTTTACATTTTAAGGGCGGCCAGTGGCCAACACACTACAAGACAAGAAAAAAACAATTTAAAAAAAATGTACATCAACCTATTGCGCCGTTTAAGGCCACCACATCGTGCATCGAAAATACAAACAATACTACTTACAAAACAAACACACTAACAAATAACAATAAAACAATGAAAGAGAAAACATAGGCAAATAAAAATCATATTAACAACTACTGCGTGTCCCTCAACCACCCGATGATTTTTCTTTTAAAGACCGGCAGACTGTCAGCGAAAACATCGATAGCACTCTCCAGTTCGTTAAAACCGCGAGATAACCTACAAATAGGCGAATTATAACCCAAGGATGTCCGAGCATAGGGTGGGACGAGCAAGTTTACTCGGTTCCTGGGGTAACGCAGGGGCACCCTAAAATGGAATCGCTGGAGCAAAACTGGGCAGTCTGTTGCGCCTCGAATAATTTTATAAAGGTTGGTCATATCTGATAACTTCATTCGTCCCGCCAACGAATCCATTCCAAAGTACCCCAAGTTATCCCGGTATTAAATTTGAACCTGCTACGCCCAACTGAGTATGCGAGATGTCTAACGAATCACTTCTGTATTCTTTCGATGCGGAGCTTGTGGGTAGTATAGTAAGGCGTCCAGACAACACTACAGTACTCGAGCAAACTTCTCACATACGCATTGAATACGGAGATTTTGGTACTCTGATTTTTAAAAAGTTTGCAATTTCTAATCACAAAGCCCACCATTTTAGATGCCTTTGTTACAATGTATTCAATGTGAGGCATGAAAGTCAGCTTGCTGTCGAAATAAACACCAAGGTCTTTAATGAGGCTAACTTCGTTGAGGACGCTCCCAGCAATACTATATTGCATATATTATTCGGTTAATACCATAGCGAAATATAATATTTAGGGTATTATTTTATCGTGGTTAAATAAATAAAAATCATATCAATTGTGAAAACATCAACCTGAAACTTAATATTATAAACCGAATGTATATAAATATGTCTTCATGAATTCGCTCCGCCAATTGTGTTCTTCGCCTAAAATGACGCGATGCCTCCGCCGTCAACGTACATAAACAATTTGCATAATATAATATTATAATCCCGCGTCTTGATATTTGCTTGAACGCTACTTGAGCCACGCCGAGTGCCTATCCGTGGAAATTTATTGTAACCGAGGGAAAAGATGAGCCACGTCTTTTATCGCTTTTACTGAATTATTTTGTTATTGTTTTTATTTCCTTTTGTGACTATTATTTCTTCTATGTTTGCAATATAAAATATCATTTTATTCCACTTCTAGTCTAAATAAGTTCTTTTTGTATTATTGTACTTTTCACTTATAATCGATTTGTATTTTTTCCGTATGGAATTTTGTAGGATATTTGTATTCACCGCTGAAGCTGTGAAGCATAAATGACAAGGCTTACAATCCCAGTTAATGTATTTTACAAATTCTTGTCAATCTGCTTCATCTTGAGGTTACAGCTGGTACAAGTATCCTTTTCAGATTTTTCGCAAGTAAAAAAGGCCCTTTCCCGTAAACATTATTGCTTATATTTTTTTAATGTTTGTGGACACAAAAACAATTTACAATCACTTGCAGTACATCTATTTTCAGCAGGTAATAAAAAAAATACTAATGTATTTTGAAACAAACTATGAAGCGGAATAAAGTAGTTTATTAACTGTGCCAAAACGCATATGCTTAAAAGCCATTGTGTTTATAATGGTTACCGAAGATCTTAAACCCGGTTGACTTTCATTAATTCCTTTCAGTAGCTATGTACGTGTTGGTATGTGAATCTAAATAGTACCAAGTAAATAAAATATTCCAAATAGTATATTATTATACTAGAATATATAAAAAACTTGACGACATCAATTTTTACAACTTTTACAAATTCAATAAAAGTAATAGACGCTCGAGAAAAATTGGTTTAACACTCTAGGATCATTCCTCATTTCCATTACTAAACGATCTTGAGAAGAAGATAGAATCGAATTTTTTTATTCAATATCGATGTAGCAAAGAAACGAAATTGTGTGAAATATAAATTAATTGTTTTTTTTTTTATTAAATGAGGTACTAAATATTTATGTGAAGGTACTTAATGACAGGCGATTTGATACCAGCCATTTTTACATTTTTATAATATACACCTTTATATCCATTCCTAACGGCGCGGTGCTTCGAAATAATTTTTTTTTAAAGCCGCCTCTCCCCCATTTATCCCATGACTTCCAGGAACGAGTACGGGTCTAAATTCAGCAGTCGGCACTGAATTTCGTAGTTAATTCTCTCACTCGAGAATATTTCGCAGTTCCTTACCTGGTAGAACAGATCCTGAACGGATTGGCCGTCACAGGAACACGCGTTATCCCTGAAGATGGTGAAGCGGCTTAAAAAATTTATTAGTAGCATTTATAAATAGAAAAAGAAATAGTCACCGGTACAGAATACACAATACTGCCGACCCAGAATGACCTTCTTCACATAATATGTATAATTAATTTTTGCAAAGTTACTGCACTATAAATAAAATTATATGTAAACGAATATCCGGTGAAAATAATAAACAATAACATTTACTAACACAGATTGACCAGGTCCCAAATTAAGATTTAAGATGGGGCTTTTACTATGGGTCTAGACAAAAGTATTTATATTTAACTAGTACATACAGCTTTGACTTGTGACAAACTAATCTATCCATCACAGAAAAGTTTGCCATTACCGGGACTCGAACCCGGACCTTAGCATCGTAAGTGTGATCATTACAAACTGAGCTATAAGGTCGACAAGATAATATTTTATTTTTTTAATTATGTTATAAAAATATTTGAATTAATTTATAAAAATATATGTGAATAATAACTAAGACAATAACTTTATAAGTAAAACAAAAACTATGACAAGATATTTATCTAGTAAGAGATAAAAAGACAATTAAAACAAGTCGGAACAAAAAGTGACGTTGAAAAAGCGAGACGCCCTAAAAAGTTCCATTATAGCGGAGTTACAAATGAGAACAGAACAGTGCGCAGTTATCCCTGTTATCTTCCTGGGAACAGCCTGGTGTTACTGCCATGTCGAGTTTTGAGTGTCATCCTGATACTCATTGCTTGCGTTGTTTCTTACGTATCCAACAATAAATATAATTGCCTTTAGAGTAATTTAAAGATTTATAATATAACCACCCTATATCTCAATTCTTAGCTTTTTTTTTCAGAGAACCTAGATAAAGAAAAATTCGATCGGCGATAGCGCTACTAGAAAACTGCAAAATATATGGAATTAACGTAAAGTCTCGACGTTCTATTTAAGTTTATGTCAATCGCACATATTTTTTACTTTTCTCTTAGCGTTATCACTGATTGAACGTTAATTTGTCTGAGCCCTTTAGTATACAGAGACAGCTAATTATAACTTTTGGGATATATGTATTGTATCCCTTTTCCTTTTAAAGGTCTTTTCTAATCAAACCACTGTCCGTGCAAATATTTTCAATGCAGCCCGGAAATCTTATAAACAAATACAATTTTCTGTAGATCATTTGATTCCATCTATAATTTATAGGGATCAAAATATTTAAGATTGCAATTAGAGATAATCATACGGTGTCAATATCAGCTGGACATTATATCTATACTCGTATAGTGTAATATAGAGCAATATATTAATGAATCGCTATTTACCTTGGAAACACCTTAACTTGAGAACTATTTTTTAAAGTTTTCTAACAATTTGCAGGGATGGATCTGACGGAATTAAATATAATGAAAATTGCATAAAAATATTAAAATTCCAGAAAACTTTACGAATTTTAACAAAATTAAAAAAAAAGATTGTTTAGGTCATCATACAATTATACTTTGGAGCTGGCCACCCTTTGGCTTAGACGTCAAATCATGTCTCTGTACAAAATAAATAAAATAAAATTACAATTTTGGCAAAATCACATTGGTCATACACCAGTGGAAAAGTAACAAGAAAGGAATAAAATTGTAATTTAAAGGTATTTTTCGTGAAAGTTGGAGTTTGTGATTGTGTTATTAATATTGGGATAGGATTCCAGCACGTTGTGTATCAAAGTGCTTAAATACTGCGAGTGGAAACTAGTTCACATCATTTTTTTTAGTATCCCGGGGGAAAATCCTACATAAGATCATCAGGGACGCTGTGAGGGCAGCGACACCGGTGTTTCAGACTCTTACTGACTAAAAACCCCCGGGGTGTCCCTCTGATTGCTCCACCAGGGCCTGGGAAGCCAAATTCGTCCAGACGCCCAGGGAACAAAAGGCCTTGTTGAGGCTATCCCTCTGGGGGAGGGGTGGGAGTAAACATCCACTTCTCCAAAACCTCTCTCTCAGGCGGCGCGCCGGACACCGTGCACCGCCTCCCTAGTTCACATCATTCCATAACGGGTGTCAACCATAAAATTTGAAAAATTCACATAACCTACAAACAATACTTCCTGTATTGTTTTCATTTTATTAATACACTTTTGTTTACTTTCATTAAATATAAACATTCTTGGTTTATTTGTAGTATACATGATTTACATGGAATATTTTTACTAAAATATACATAAACTAAAATAACTTCTCAAACATTAGCTGTTGGAGCTGTCTCAATATACTTTACAATTGCTTGGAAATTATATTTAATTTAATTTAATTTAATTTAATTTAATTTAATTTAATTTAATTTAATTTAATTTAATTTCAATTCAATACAATTGTATTATACTGATCGCTGTATGTGAATGGAAGATACATAAAAAAAAAATAGCGATCTTTAGTATTTGATGCCAAAGGACCAAAACTATGTGTATTAGAATGTTTGTCTGGGTGTGTTTTGCGCGGTAATATGAAAATTATAACATACGAAGCTGCTTTTTATCCAGAAAAAGTATTCTCTACTTTTATTTTAAAAACACTATAAGAAAGCACTAACGACGTCTGTTTTGGAATATTGTAAATAATTAGTATTAATTGAGTTCTAT
Source organism: Automeris io (assembly GCA_036320925.1). NCBI lineage: Eukaryota > Metazoa > Arthropoda > Insecta > Lepidoptera > Saturniidae > Automeris > Automeris io. Next base: position 6,728,706 of record JAUDJH010000018.1, read on the forward strand.
ATTTAATTGTTGTTGTGACGATTTATATTAGAAACAATTGATAGAATTTATATCATTAATACAAATACTTCTGCTTAAAATCATTATTAGCATAAATACTACTTCCACACGAATGAAGTTACGGGGCACGTCTAGTTAGTTTATAATATTGATGGATTCTGTTGAATTGGATAATATTGTTGGATTGTTCTGTTGTTGTTTAGTATATATATATATATATATACCTACTAAGTAGTTAAAATAAAATCTCAACATGGAAAAAGGAAATTAATATGAAATGTATAAATAGTTTTACAGCTACGTATATTATGTTATTTCGATTAGAATTTAACACACAAGCAGTAATTTGCAGCTCCCAAGCTGGAGCTAAGTTCTTGGAAACGAAACTGCGGTTGTTAACTAGTTCAATCTAACTTTACTCAATAGTTTGTGACTTCTCGCACCAATTAAATACACCACAGTAGACAACTCTGGTGTTAAATTTTTATATACAAGGCGAACATCATAATAAATATGTGTAAGATATAATTGTAAAGTAATAAACTGATAATCAAAGTAATAAACAAAGTAGCTACCTCTACAATCACTAGATAATGTTATATTTTTGTTAAATCATGTGAGGATTTCTTCACGGCTGATCTTGTTCAATGTAAAAATTCGCATTCAACTGTTCATTTTTATAGTAATAAATGAACATAAAATTTAAGAGAACATATATGAACTAAAAATTCGATTTATGAACACACAACCAACAAGTTGGAGGCATTTCACAGTCGTTTGCGACCGAGGGGTAAAAATAAATATTTTTTTAGGGAAGTGTATTTAACCGCAAGGAAATAAAGCAGCCGGAACATCGCCGATTATGTTCCGAGATAATAATAGGACGGTTTCTTATTTATTGTACTGATAGCGGGACGATGATTTAAGTAATGTAGATAATGCTACCTATTTAGAACTGAGGAGTTTTCGTTTACAATAATAATTTCATTAAAACAGTTTATTAATAATTCTTGGAAACTATGTTTAATGTAAAGTTTTCATAATACAAAATTATATTTTAGTGCTATTATTACTTTAAAATCATTCTGCTTAAACTTTAAATATCAATAAATATATGGTGAAATAAAATCTTGAAAATAAATTTTGTTGTTAACTAAAAACAGTGATTACTTTAGAAGAGCGATTTTGTGCAACATTAAAAGTCATCTAGTAAATAGGATATAAAAGTTACGTTGACCCTGAAACTGAGAATTCTTTCTTCCACGAACATTCTGTTAGTTATATGTGCCATACACGTTGTGATTTACGTGTGAAGATAAACTGTTCAGGTAAATTGGAGCGTGTATGGGCTCGACTTACTGAGGTGAATTATCACCATAAATGCTATATAAGTAGTTCAACCGGCAGACTCAATTGGCACAGTGGTTGTTTTTGCAACTTCAGCGCGACGAATTGTGGGTTCGATCCCAACCCGGAAAAAATATCTTTATGACCAACAGGTAGTTATTTCTAAACGCACTCATGAAATAGGTGTATATCCTAAATATAATATTAATATAAAAGTAATATAAGGCAATGTTTTTTTTTAAATAAAATCCTACGATGTTACCCCCATACAGTAAGTCCTAGTGTGCATGTCTTCTATTATCTAGGATAAAGCAAAGATTGTAAAATTCCGTAGAACTCTAAAACCGAGATTTATAGACGCTTTGACTTTGCTCAGGAAATAAGTTCGCCTTTGTCAAAAAATCAAATAAATAACAGAAACTTAAATATAGCCATAGTATTCACAGAGTAAGTTGAGAAAATCGGTGACTTATCATTTACTTTGATATTAATTAAATAATATAATATATAATGTTTCAGTAAAGTCTAAGCAATATTCAAGTAGAATCTATTAATCTTACTCTCATCTCTCTTATCTTTATTAATCTCAGCGTAACTTTTGACCCAGAATGAATTTGTCAAATGAACCAACGAATCAATCAAAGAGATAGGGATTCTAGAGCAAAAAATAAAGGTTGATAAAAAAAGTATGCAAATGGAAGCAAATACAGCAAAAGTATATTAGGTGTATAGTCCTTGAACTTGACATTTATCTCGTTGCGTGCTCAGCGACAGGATTGTGAAAAAAATATTACGGGCGAAACGAAGTGAGCAATGAGATCGTGTATGGGCCTGATAAACGAGCCCGGGCCCGCCTATCTTTTGTTCGCGTCGTTCTACTGATGACTACAACTGAGTGGGAGTATTTTTGTTCTGTCAAAAATAATGTCTAGGAATATTCTTAACTACTACCTATAAACCTGACGGAAGGGGTTGCCTCCAGAATAAATTTTATTACTTTTTTAAACATTGCCCCTGAATAATATAATATATAGTCCTACACCATGATTGCCTTGTACAAACACGTATTCTTCATTCCCATGATACAGATTAATAAATCAGACTCGTAGTGGCGTGCATCCTATAAAAGCATAAAAAGCATTGTCTTGTTATACTTGGAAATTAAATATATCTATTTACCTAAAATTTGATAATTATCAAAGAAAGGGTTTCCCAATTTAAATTGAACTAAAATTTAAATCAATACAGTCAATATCTGTTATAACGACATCGAAGGGACTACTCATAATTAGTCGTAAAAATCGTTTGTCGTAATAACCGGTGATGTTTTCGAGGTACGAAGTCCTATTTTTATGACGGAACCTATGTTCTGGGTTAATATAGCCTGTATGCTGTTCTAAACGATGCGCCATAAAAGATTTTGACTGTATATGTATTAAATACCATATATAAAAAGACAATGCTTTCTTATGCTTCTAGTAGATTCACGCCATTGAAAACGTTTTTTTATTTTTTGTAACAAGGGGTATAATCCTGCATAGAACCGTCGGGGCCGCCGTGAGTGGCGCGGCTTCGGTGTACCAGACTCTTATTAGCTACAAAATCCCGAGGTATCTCTCTTCATCGCTATTAACCAGTTCTGGGGGCCCACATTTGTCCTTCGGCCCGGTGTGCGAAAGGCTTGTGAAAGTCTCACCTTTTAGAAGGGGGGACATAAATGTTCCGCCGTCTGGAACTGGACTCCCTCAAGTCTGCCACGCGGCATTGCAAATCTAGTACAACAATCTGTAAGTCAAAGAAATATTTATTCCTTGGTGGGATTGAAACCAATACTCCGTAGCATAGAGGTTTGTCACGCAGCTCCTATGATAATTGAGTCGTCAAAATTAAATTTAAATAAAGCTACCAAGATTGAAAAACGGAATTAGGGAAAAATAAACATAACTGGCAACATAACTGTTATTTTCTTATTTAGATTACGTAGTATAAAACAATTGAATCAAAAACAAAAACAAACTTTGCCAGTTTGCTATTACTGCGGTGAACGTTGAGCTTATTCAATATCGTTTATATAATGTATACAAAATGATTATAATTGCAGCTCTTTGTTAAAGGATTTCAATTATATTTCATTGTTTAAAAAAGTTAGTTTGTAAAATTTATTTCAAATATTGGACAATGAAAACAAACCTTTATTTTTTTGTATCATAAAATTAAGGTTATAGCTATTATAAACACATAATTTAGCGATTTATCCTAAAACTATCGAAAATATTTTGATCAATCTTTTGCAGTTCTAAAATAAATTATTCAAATTAAAATTCCTTGAATATTTCAGTAGAATCGAAGATTGTCCTCACCGTAGTCTTTATCGTCATTTATTGGGACAAGCAAAATTGTTATAACACCGTAATTCTGATTATTTTTACATATCTAAAAATAATTTATATTTGCTTATCTCAAAAAGAATTTGGGGTTATGATCCGAGTCGATTTTAGCTTGGGTGTTTTATGCTTTGTACCGTAGATAAAATCGCTGCTGAAGGTTAATAAAAATGTAAGTGAAAGGTGTGGAATGTATTCAAATTAATATTAAAATGTCAAGAAATCAGCTTGTAACAATATCACGCAATCAAAGTTTCTTGAAGACATCATTATTCCGAGTTTTATTACATTTTGTTTGTGATTGAAGCGACTCGTGCGTACTATATTTCTTTATTTAGCAAGGGTTGGAAAGGCCAGCCTGGTAATAACGGACCGAGTGGTAATAAGAGCCAATGCATTTACAGCTTCAGATGTATACGGCTGATTAGGAAGAAAACTGATTAAGAAGAACGCTTATGTAACCTTTGAAATATTTAAAAATAATAAAATAATTAAATCAATATTTTAATCTTGTTATAAATTGTTATCGAATAAATTATATTTTATTTTCGTGAGGAAGCCCGTATGGCATCTTTTAGAAATGTCTCTGAGCACGGCGAACTCTCGAGATATGGTATAAGCTCAGAGTGGATACAGCAAATAATGTATCTCTGCTTATCACGAAAGGGATATAACGTGACAATATTTTATTATTATAATATTTTAAAACAATAGAGTATTTAACAAACAAATATGATTTATTATATAATTAACGGACCCGGTCTTCTTCGTCGAGGTGCGATTAAAACTCAAAAACGGATTTTTAAACGAACTCATCTCTTATTTTACCCTCTTAGCGGTGTAATATTAAAAAAACTGGCCCTTAGTGGGGTCATAAAAACAACACAATATAAAAAATTCATGTTTCTAGTATCAGTAGTTTAGGCGTTAGGACGATAGGTTAGTACACATATTTTTATGTACCTATATCTTATAGATAGATATTCATGAATTGATAAAATTAAACAAAACTTGATTTCGAGGCAAATAAGTTATCTAGTCTAATAATGTGAAAAAGTTTCGCGCAAGACAAAATATAGGTTAAACAAGCCCAAAATTGAATGGGCAGTAGACTTGAGGGAGTCTGCTGCCCAGATGAGAGGGAGGCGGTGCACGGTGTCCGACGCACCGCCTGGGAGAGAGGTTTTGGAGGAGTGGGCTTACTTCTACCCCTCCCAGAGAGGTAGCCTCAACAAGGCTTCTTCTGGGTAAATTTGGATTCCAAGGCCCGGGTGTGTCAATCAGAGGGACAGTCCGGGGTTTTTAGTCAGTAGGAGTCTGACACACCAGGGTCGTTGCTCTCAATCCTCATGGTCCTATGCATGATCTTCCTTTCGGGATACAAAAATGAAATCCAAAATTGAATACCACGCAATACGTCACAACGTTAAACTTGCATACCTGCAGTGTTAATATTTGAAGTGGAATTCATTCACGATCGTATGAAAATCACATACTTTACAGGATTATTGAATTGGTGTAGTTTATTAAGATTGCCCCTTTGAAATAACTTTTAAAGAAAATTTTAAAGAAAATAGGAAAATAACTCCTTATCAATATCAAAGTTTATTAGTTTATAAAAGGTAATATAAGGTAAGGTTAGGTTAATATGTTTCAAAGAATTCTATACCTATTAAAAGCATTACGGATAAATAGGATTGGTTTGTATTTTTTTTACTAACGTAACTGTTAATGAATATAATGGTTAGTGAAGTGCGTAAATTGAAAAAAAAAATTGAAATAAAACCCGTAAATCATTCGTGCAGTTTTGTCCACGTGCCACAACCGGCCGGACGCGTCGCTGCGTGTTGGATCATAAAACATTCCGTTCCAATCCGACCGCGGCAGAGCTGGACGCATTTGCTACTTCCCAGATATATTAGTCTGTGCGTGTCGTGATTTGATTGTTTCAGATTTATTTATCGCTTTTAACTTTTCTAAAACGAAACATTTGTTACGTGATTCAATACGAATATTAGAAGACTAAATTCTTTTTATACACTGGTACAACAAAATGACTATGATGAATCTGGATGATACAGGACAATAAAATGTCCGAGCAGTAGACTTAAAGGAGTCTGCTGCCTGAATAAGAGAGACGTTTTGGAGAGGTGGGCTTTTTGAGGATAGATTTATCAAAAACTTATAACACATATATTTTATTTTCTGACAAAAAGCTAAATATCAGTTTTCGTATTGCTTTCTTTAAATTGACAAATGTTAGAACAAACTTTCAGCCTTTAGGGATAGAATATGAAAACATCCGCCCTCAGTAGATGCCTGCGTCAGACAACCAAATGTCGAAATTTCATGTTTAAAACTTCAGACGTTTACATTCTATATCTAAGTGTTTTTTATAGAGATAACCCAATAGTACCAGCTATACTATAAATCTTAACTCTTTTTGTAACATACTAAGGAAAATTATGAATTTATGTTAAAAAAAACATATTCCTTTATTTATACATTCAAATTATTTTTCTAATGTTAGATCTGACGTGACGTGTTGTTTCGAAAAGAGTACAATTAAGTAATAATATAATAAATAGATCGAACATATTGTATTTATTACTAAGCTATGTTTTCATTTGCTGTTTTCTTAAATAATTCAACGCTAGTGTTTTATTATTTTTCAAATGTAATATTTTACTGTAACAGATACCTACGCTCAATTTAAGTTAAGAAATAAAACTTTCAGACTGTATTACTGTCATTGTATAATGCTTATTCCAAGCTTGTTTTAACAACTAAACAAGTCCATTTTAATTCATAAAATCTTATCTTCTTAAATAAAATTTCTTTATGGCTTCCGAGTATAATATTTTAACCCTGATAATTTTACCATGCCTTCCAACATTTTGGTGGATTTCATTAAGTTCCTTCATTGTAATAGGATTTGTTTAATATTTTGTTCATTCGAGAGATTTTTATCTTTTGCTCATTATGATAAATGAGAGCTGTAATTAAAATTATTTATAATTTGTATAGTGCGACATTACGGCACACTGGCGGTCTATGAGGATTTCCACCAGGTTAGCAAAAAAAGGGTATTCTATCGAATAAACAATAAAATATCACAAACAGAGACATATTTCAAAATATAGTTTCAAAAAAGTCTACCAGTCTACAAACAACCACCAGCATCCAAAAGCATTGAGATGGAGGACAGAAGACGTCCCGCAATTTCAATGAGAACACCGTCGTTACCATGGACGCGCCGATCCTTCAAACTAAGTCCCTTTTTTCTGTGTCCATTTTTGGAGAGTGAACTGTACTTCCGTCAACTCACTTTGCTTTTTAGGACACTGTTTTATTTCTAAATAAATTTATGTAATAAGGCCTGGTGTATTATATTCCTTAGACGAGCATTCACCCTTGGTACACTCCTTTCTCTTTCTTCGAATACCATTTATGTAGACGATACCTATGTAGGCGTCAAAAAAAATGTTTAAAAGAAATCATTACAAACCTTGACATTTTTAGGAAAATATATAAAAAACATTGATGTCATCTTATTATTACAAGATTTAATAAATTATTGAAGAAATTAATCATGCGCAAGAATTATATCAAAGACAGACGGTTCTCTAGACTTGGGGGACAGCAAACAGCGTACTTGTAGCCCTCCGACCCTGCTTGTGTGACGAGAGAATAGGTTGACGGGCCACTCGTATACCCTCTCGGCTCCCTCGTTTAATAAGGGATCTCGGGAGTAACCCTAGACGGCTTAATGAGCATTTCCTCTGCCAGAAGGTATTATTGCGCCTGTTTGTCAAATCTTTATTCACGTATCATAATTCGTACTACCTAATATCTGTTGGTTTTGATATAACTGTGATATTTCATATATTATAATGATAAAAATAGAGAAACCAGTATTACTCGATACGGCACGCATTGTTGGAAGGGTCATCACTCTGGGCTCCTAACTACCGGTTTCTCAGGCCTCCAGCCACGTTCTCGTAAGTCTATATTATAAATTATAATGTATTGGATTATAAGCTAGTTTCGTCACGCTGCAGGGTAAAGATCTCCACTATATTTATGCAAACCATGAGAGTATTTTAGACATTAAATCACCTAGCCCGTATGTCTATGTTTTTATATTTAAACATTTGTTTGTGAGTTTCGTTTGTATATTTATTTTAAAATGTAAAAATATTGTAAATACGATAAATAAAGAGATAATAATAATAATATATCGTTACGGTATATCCTTTTCGGGGTGAGCAGAGGTACATTAATGATTGCATCCTCTTAGCGTTTATGTCGTGCCCAATCTCATCGCCGTTCTCAGGGTACTTACATATAACACTTTTATTAAGTGCGAAGCGAGTCTCCTCGCGATGTTTTCTTCCATCGATTAATATTTTTTGATACACGAAAAATATAGTAAAAATACAATAACAGTTGTCGACGTCATAGCGGCCTGTATAAATATAGTGCGACTAGAAGGTTTCAAGACATATGGACAACTGGACATACATGAGCTAATTATGAAATACGACATACCGAAGCGAGTCACTGTAATGGACTTTACAATCATATGCAAGTCTTGTGTTAGCGATCCAGTGGGACAGTGATATGCCCTATGACCTCTTTGCCTCTAGTTTATGATCACCTGGTTATTCTAATGTAAGATATAGAAGTTTGCGATTTCTTTAGTAGGTTTAACGATATGATGTTGATGTATATGAGTTACTGGGTATTCACAAGCTGATCCCAAAACACGACAGGCCAGAGCGAGTTACTATGACGGTTTTTACACTTGTGTACTGTGTTTATGACCCAGTTCGGGCAATCGCCCTACCACCAGAATAACCACACCACAATATAAGATGCCAGTGAATTCGAAAAGATGTCGATGGTGGGATTCTCAATGACAGACTTATAATAATGCTCCGTTATTCTAGTTCCTATGTAATGTTCTCCCAGGTTTGTTATTGTTTCAGATTTGTTTATGTCTGAAACACGCAAGAAATCCAATTTTAGTTTGTATTTAATCAAATTCGAATGTATGCAAGTGTTAGATATCTCTTTTGATGTAAAGCATTTGGAATGTTAGCATTATAAACGATTGTACGTTGAAATGTTGATTTTGAGATATCACTAAGGCTACTAAGGCTGAACCGCTGACCAATCGATGATGAAAGCCATTCATTTTTTGTAATCGGTTTCTATGACCACAATTACATTGCTTATTATGTTTAAGGTAATAAAGGCAGGTATTAAGGAAAAATATGCCTCCTATTGGGTATAAAAAGGTCAACTAAAGTGCCATAGATCGTCGGCCGGTCTCACAGTCGTGTGGCAACCGCCCACTAATACGTTTTTACAATCGTCCGTGGGTAATAAAACAAGGATGGGGGCCTCGGATTAAGCTCGTTTATCATTCGTTGTGATGGCCCTTTTTGCTGTAATCATTCATTTTTCTTCCGTCGTTTCTGCTACCCGTGCGTTTAAATGCCTTTTGTTAGTCATGCGGTAAACTCTTTTCTCAAATAAACTTACTTCAAGCATTTTTTAACATGAATTTATAAATTATACTTTTTATCGGAGAACTCTAAATCCGGTGTAATATTACGATGAAAGCTTTTAAAAAGTTACATTTATTTATTTATTCACAAATCTACAGTATACAAAAATAAAATAAAAGAAAACAATACGCATATATTAAAAGGTATAAAAAGGTTTGAGTGTAAGGGTTAATTCCAGTCGTGTGTCATGCATGACCAGCTGAAAGGATTTTAACCCTTTCAGACATTAAAAGTATTTTTTCTTGAACGAAAGTTAACGTAATGTTAATGGCGAGTATTTTGAAGAGTTATTTAACCTTGTTCCAGACTCTCCCTTTCACAAAAGAACCGCGAGCCCGGTTTTATCGACTCACGGCTATACGGTAACTTATATCCCGGCTAGGACTAAGAAGTTCTCTAACTCTTACTTTTGCTCAGTCGTTGAGCTGTGGAATGCTCTTCCGGCGAGCGTGACCGCAGCGTCCTATGATATCGGGCCCTTTAAAGGAAGTGTGAAGAGATATTTGTGCAGGCTGGCATAATCATTGCGACTATCGATTACGTTTTTATTTTACTATTGATAGTTGTAGAGATTTTTTGGACTGCCAATGCTTGCTAAGCGTTGTGGGGTTATTAAACCGAGTTAGAAAATAAAATTGTAATTTAATTTTTAGTGTTAACTTGGACTAAAATTATTAGTGGTGAAAAACACACAATCATATATATTATTTTGTGTGCAAATGAATAAAACTGTTTTCATATTAATTTATTATTTTACTAGGATAAAGTAAAACTAATATGTCCTCATCTGTGGCCGCTTGGTCGGAAAGCATAATAATTATAATGTGTTGAACTTCTTTGATTTTCATTATTCACTAAGATAATTTGGTCGTTTTCTTCCTTGGAAATTATGTTAGTAGTAGAAATGTAGTTAACTATTCTTTGATACGTTTTCATTGACACTAGTATCAAAATGATAATTAAATAGTTTGCCTCACGACATGCAGGACGTATGCCTCCACGCCCCTAAACCCTACAATGGAATAATACAATTTCATTGTAAACTAGATCGTCATGATTATATAATATAACAACACTATATGATTGACTTAAGCTAATCGTATCAACTTTATTAATCAAGTAGTCTATTCTTATAAAATTTGTTTGCTAGAACTCACTGGCTGCTCATAAGCCTGACATATGGCTTCGCAGTCTTTATATTTTTATCTATTATTCTTGCAATTTTGAACTAATGAATAAAATAAATCTAATTAAATCTCATTCAGTGTTTTGTTTTGTCTGTGAAACTATCGAATAAAAACAATGATTTCGAAGTCCTTTAAGAAATCTCTTAATTTTGATACATAGTTTCAAACTAAATATTTAGAAGTACCTAAAAACTAAGAGAGCCAACTGTCAAGAATAGGAAGGTCTCTAAATCAATTAGGGGTAAGGCAGTGCGTCCCCGGCGGTTTAATAAGGAGTTACGACGCTGAGTCCAGCTATAAAATGCTGACCAACGGATCCCGACAATAGACGCCCGGATAATGGAAAATTGTCTAAAAGGATTTTTTTTATTATTACCACGCCACATCCGTTCTAGTTTGTAAGAATTGTCCTTTATCCGCATTCATGTTTTTTTTTTAATATAAATAAAAACAATTTACATATGAAGCCACTGAAGATAAAGTGGCGTAAGTAATTATTTTGTGCTTGAACAAGTTGTCACTGAAAAATGCGTTGAAAATATCTTTAAGTTTGATTGTTGTAGCATTATTTGTCCTGTCGAAATAATAGATTTTGCCGCGTATATTGTTACAGTATTCGGTTTTTATGCATTATCACTAGACCTGCAAAGCTTGCTTAATTTGGGTCTCTACCGTATTGATAAATACAAGCGCACACAAACACTAAACAGAAGGTCAACTGAGTTCCTATATGAATCATTTTACAAATATGACAATTAACGCAGATACCTCAAGTACTGTTTGTTTTCTAATTAAAAAGTATTTAAGTTTTTTTTAAGTGCTATTTACATATAACTTTTAGTACAAGCAAATTAATATAAATAAAAAGAGTAAAGATTTATGGCCTCAACATCTGAAAGAATGAAATTGACAAGTTTCGGGGAAACTAAAATAGATAGACCCTCATACACTAATAATTTATGTTTGGAATACCTATCAGGCGTGACCCTTGTCTATAAAAAATGTACGTCCATTTTAAGAAGAACCCACTCATATATTAACAGATTCGCCACAACTCTATTGGTGTGTAGTGGACAAAGATTTTGTAATAAAAGGAGTTAGAGATTATACCGAACTGGTTTTGCTGTAAAGTTTCACACAGGGGACGAGAGTCGCCAGAGGCTATAAAACCTGTATAATTTTATTTCACCCGAAGGAGCCGTCCCACACTGAACCTATTAGCAAACTGAAGACCGTAGAGTAAAGAGCCACATTAAGTTAAAATATATAACTAAATTGTATACATATATTACTTATAATTTTTTTTACTGACTTGATAAAATGATTGCTCCTTACCTCCTCGAAAATACAGTGTAGTCCGCTAAATACCAAATATCGACTTTAGGCTCGATAGACCGTAGAACTCATAGACTTGTTGGCTATGACTCTTTAACTGAGATTAAAACCCAAAGCATCAAGCATCGACGTAGAATCGCCTGCCTCGCAGTCTTTTACCGGTTGCATAGTAGAGAGTGTTCTCAGGAACTACATTCTTTGATTCCGCCAGCCCCATTCCATCATAAAACCACTAGGCATCGTCTCCTGTCGTGCCAATGTTCCTTATATCCGCACGAAAAGATTCGCTTCTACATTCATCATGCGAACAGCTAAGGAGTGGAATATGCATCCAGCGACCATATTTACGCGATCTTATAACCTGGGAGTCTTTAAGAAAAGAGTGAATAGGCATTTATTAGGCGACTGCGGTTCACCGTTGAACTCATCTTCACCTTCCACCAGGTGTGATTGAGATCAAGCGTATGCCTATAAATCTTAAAAAAGTCTAAACATAACAGCTATTTCTAAGGGGCGAGAATTTATTAACAGTCAGCGTCGTCATACCGACACACATGTACCACGACAGATGGCGATTAGGGTGTTTAGCGAGGCACAATAACAGTTTTGCACTTGTGTACTATTGTCAGGACCCAGTCGGAAATCACTCCTTCAAACTGCACCTCAGATGTTGCTTAGTATAATTTTAAAAGTACACAACTCAACACAACACAACACAACACAACACAACACACACAACACAACACAACACAACACAACACAACACAACACAACACAACACAACACTTTTAAAATAACACATTTTAAAGTTTCACGTTTTGTACTCATTAAAAATACTTGAACGAGACTTAAGCGCGAAATAACTTAATTAAATTTAATTAAAAATTAAATAAGCGATTACGACCTGGTTACACATGTCATAATCACGAGCAGACTGACGTGCCGCGGGGCTTTCTTCGCGGGCAGATAGTTACTTCCTCTACTTTCTTTTGTTCTTGTAAATTTATAAAATAGTCCCGACACACAGCACTCACAGTAACAGCATTTTTATAACGCAACATAAATCTGATACTGACATGATACTGTAGAAAGAAGGGAATACTTAAGTAAGAGTATCATTTATCACTTAGCACTTACCATAGATTTGATTTATTCGAACATATAAGGAGATTCGGTTAGTAGTTAGAATATATTGCATATGGCATGCTATACAATACATCTTACTAACAGGAATATCAGTGTCGTCATGAAGCAATATACAGTCGAATATTCCAGCATCTTATTGTCGCCGAGACGTAAGATAAGTTAAATAACAACATTTGAGCTTATACGCGTAACATATTGCAATAAGCGATGACAAAATGAGCTATAACATACAATTTCTTACTTTATAATACGGGAATTATTTTTGAGTATGTCCTAAGTGCTTGAAAACGAACGTTTTGGATTAATGTATTATAAAGGGTTTCGCTTCGTCTGTTGATGATGCTGTGTGTGTAGACCTCTTACTCGCTTTAATTAAAATACTTCTTACTTTTCCAGTGTATATTTCGTTTCACAAATATTACAATTACATATTAATTATTATATACTAGTTTTTATATGACCATTCCTTTCCCTATTTTTTTTTACTTGGGGAAAATCCTCACAGGACGGCTCGGCCGCACGAGGGGGTAGCAGCCGGGGTGTGCCGTACTTTTACCAGCTAAAAACCCCAAGGTGACTACTTCTGCGAATTAGTGTAAATTGCGAGTCCTGTAATCAATTTGCCGCACGACCATTCCTTTTCCTAGCTCAAGACGCAATTTTTATAATCAATCAAAATCCAACTCAAATTCAACTTTTTTTTTCTAAATCGCCAACTCTAATATTACTACCATAAACATGTAACCTATTTTGAAAACACTTTTACACACAATCATTACAGTATACTGCCTATGATGACATATGGTGCAGAAATGAGATTTATTACTACGCGTCTCATTAGAAAGCTCACAGTCACATGCGAGCTATAGAGAAGGTTGTGCTTAGTGTTGTTTTACGTGATCGAATTAGGAATGAAAAAATCCCTAGTTGAACGAGAGGCACCAATATAGCTCAGTAATTACCAAAGAGAAGTGGCACTGGGCAGGATACATAACTCGTTGAGCGGATGGTCGATGGGCTTGGAAAATTCCTACATGAAAACCCCTTACTGGCTAGCCCAGCGTGGGACGTGCACCTAAACTGTAGAGAAACGACCAAATCCAGATCACAATCGTTCTGGAAAACATTACAAGAGGCCTAAGACCTGTCCTATGACTGATTCGACAAAATCCTTTATGATCTACAAACAAAACCGTAAGAAAAACCGGCCTATGAAATCATCGTCGCCAATGTGTCGTGTAAGGAGGTTTCGTTGAGATATTACACCACTATCTGGGTGTCTTTTGAAGATTCATGTGATTCCCAACTATGTTGAATGATTTCGTAAGTTCAAATCACAGTCAGAGAGTTGGCTTTATTAAAGCAGCTGTAGAATTTTCCCGAAAGTTCATGTCTCATAATGCATGCCGTGCTACCTTTGATCGCAGTTTACAAAAGAATATAAATTCTTCCTTATGAACCTAACCAATCAGTCTACAGGAAAAAAGAAAAATTAAAGCACATAAGTGTAATATCACTCATAATGTAGCTAATGTTATCAAAAAATTGCGCCAATTCATCAAACTTACAAGTAGCATTGAAATTTTTTTACTGCTGTTCGATAGGTACTCAGGTTGAACTGTTTGCGAACAAACTTGAGTAGTAATGAAAAGTAAATTTCTCTCGCCAACGTTCGCCAAGACATCAATAAAACTATTTCTCGTGACTTCTCCCTGAAGGCTTCACTTTTGAAAAATATTTACTTATTCCCGCCCAGCTCCCGGCTTATCGTTACCAACTTGAACGCAACCGCTCTTATGTTTTTCAATTTTCATTTTATTGATTTTACTTTATTTAAGTTTGTAAAGACTGCTACTAGAGATAGTAACTTGCTATTGACATTATTTCTATTTGAAACCGATGACTGAGTTTATTTCATCGGCTATTGAAGATTATATTATTTGCTATACGTTTTATTTGACATTTTTTTTAAACATAAAAATAATTAAAAAAAATGGCAAATCCTTTACCATCTTCTTTAATGGCATTGATAAATATACAGTAGGTACCGGATTTAAAACCAGAAGTAAACGGTGAACCAATAGAGCGTACTTATTTTTCGTTGCCAGGATTTATACGAGAATAATAATGTAATTTAATTTAATACTTTTTTCTTTGTTCATTCTTTTTTTTTCATCTCCTCATTGTATAAGATTTTTTTTTGCATGCGGTGTAACTTTATACAAATACTGGACTAGATTATAAGTTTATAAGAATTATTTTTATGTTTTAGTATAGTGCAACTATTGTAGTGAAAATTAATAAATAAATGTAAGTTAAAAAATCATAAAAATATTTATATCAATTAGATATATTTTTATCTATCATCAAATAAGAAGAATATCTTCTAATATAATAAAAATAACTTCTATTTTAAAAGAGCATCTTTAATTTTCTAAACGATTAATGATGTTTTTTCAACTGCAGTAAATATGTGATTTATTTATACAAATAATAAATGATAAAATGAAAAATTAAATACCTATTACTACTATTTCAGTACTTTACATTCATAATTTTTTTTTGTATCCCGGTAGAAAACCCTGTATAGAACCATCAGGACCGCTGTCAGGCCAGTGGCCCCGGTGTGTCAGATTCCTTCTGACGAAAGTCCCTTGCGTGTCCTTCTAATTGCTCCACCCAGGCCTGGGAAAACAAATTCATTCAGATGTCCGGGTAGTGAAAAACCTTGTTGAAGCTACCTCCCTGAGAGGGGTGGGAGTAGAGAGCTCAACCCTCCAAAACCGCCTGAAAGAAACTCTGCGGCACTCCGGGCACTGCGCACCGATTCATGTTAATCATAGTTAACCTCCAAACAACAACGACGCCCCGTATTTTATTAAAATATCTTTCTACCCACGAAAGGATAACAGAGTAAATGGTAGACGTTTTAATTAAAGTAAGATCTATTGCTTGTAGAAGTTAGTATTAATACACCTAAGAAATATAAACCGAGTTCAAAATTGAGTCGATTATAGTTAATTTATGTAACGTTATTTAGTTTGCGCCGGAAGCCTTTCAAATTACGTGCGACGAGTGTCTTTAACAATATAGAACGTAAGCTCGTTAACGTCTTAAGGAGCGATGAACCTCTTATCCCTTTCTAGTGATTATCAAGACAATTTGCTTTGACAAAAATACATTAGTGTTTCTGATCTTTTAACTACACTATTAACGCTCGAAATAAAAATAAATTACCTAACTTCAACATTATCACTGTTGTTAGTATTTTATTACATATCATCAAGTCGAGTTCTTACAACTTCTTCTTTTTTACCCATTAGTAACTTCACAATTAAAAAGAGTTCTTGTTTTATCCATTTGTAAGAACGAAAGTCTATGTTTGTAAATTTTCAATCGCTTATTAGATGGAAACAATATTTTTTACATTTTGGATAGTTAAGAAAATGTTAGGATATTACATTATTCATAATATTATGTCTCACGCTATTTCCCTTACACGGTGAGCAGAGACATATAAGTGGCTGTATCCATTTTGCGCTTATATCATCCCCGGGGTAACCAAATAAACATATTACATTATATACTCATAATATATTATGTGACAGCTTTGGGAGTCGAAGCTGCTCGCGTCCGTAGTCTTTACCCTAGTTTCCCTACACGTGACTCCTGGGTGGTGCTAAACGAGCAGTAGCGAGGTGGTAGGGCGTCGGTGCCCGTCTGGATCGCGACCACAGTACATGGGTGTAAAGCCCGTCATAGTGACCAGTTTCGGCTTGTCGCGTTTCGGGATCAGCTTGTTTATATCCAGTAGCTCATATACCTAGAGACCTTCAGTCGTGGTATATGTGGGCCGACGTGACGATGTAGACTATCAATGGATTTTCATCCTTTGATAGTCGCTTTCGTTTTTGGACTACACTGTACTTACCATCAGGTATTCTGTAGTCACTATGTCGAGCCAGTGTAAAAGAAAATGTGAGTCTTGTTTTTTTTTTTGTTACTGGGGGAAATCTCTACGGACCTCCCGGGACGGTAGGGAGGCGATCCCCGGTTTGTTGGATTTGCACCGACTAAAATCCCCAGCGTGTTCCATCTTCTGCCTACCAGGACCGTAGGCACGACTAGGGTCTCATCCTCGATATGCGGCAAGGCGTGCAGCCTATGGATAGGCCTCTACTCACTCGGGGAGGGTTAGTGTAAAATGATTCCCTCTCTCTCGCCTTTCCGCTCTTGAACGGCACGCGGGAATACTTGCGTGCCGCTCGTGCCTTTGTTGGACGACACATACCCTCAAGTGTGCCGTCCAGTGCTGTCGTTAAAGGCGGACATTTCTTAGATACGCTGCCCTACGACGTCTCATTCTTGCGGGTCTGCAGGCAGGCTGCGATGACGCTGCTAAAGCAAGCGCCTCACGAACCCGCTTCGCTGCCAGCACCTGCTCGCGGAAATTGAGCACCGCTCTCCATTCACCCTCGCTGCCGATCATAATTGGGATGAGCGTCAGCAGCGAGAGGTCTCCACCCACCACCCTAAAGTGAGTCTTGCTTGATTAACTACAGGAACAACAAGATTTAGGATAAGGAATCGATTTATGGAAAAGTTTGCTCATAATAAAACAAAACAAAAATCGTTTTAAATTATGTAACATTTTGTATTATATTATATATCCTTATTATAACTTTACAATACGTAACATTGATTTGCACAGTTCGATAATGCAATATTACAAGCAGGAATTTTGAAGTAGTAAGCCCCCAAGGTAAGCTTGTAAGAAGTACTGTTTGTGACCTAACATCGTTTAAAGTTCCATCAAAATATCTGATCATTTTATCAGATTGTCCTGTATTACAATAATACAATTTAATCACTAATATATTTCGCCCTCCGTTTCGTTATAACTTTGTTTTTTGCGAAGTATATGTAAGTTTATTTACAAAATGTCATTTTTATAAAGTAAGCATCTTTATAAATAGTTTCAATCCGTTCCTACGATTGTTACTATCAACAAGATATACATAATTCATAAGGGGATATATTATAGATATATGTTAACACGGTCGACCTCTTCACATCCAATAATGATCTCTGTTTTCTAGTTATTTTTATAAGTCGCACTATTTCAGTGTTATCTTCGACATGAATTTATTTCTTTTTATTTTATAGAAACAATGGATCTGTACACAAGAGCAAAACAAACAGACACATTCTTGTTGCTACTAGTACACTCATATAAGAAATAATATTTATGCTTTTAGTATATATTAATTTCTATGAACAAATGGTTTCTTAGAAATTAAAAAAAATAAAGATCTTTTTACTCGGTATTTTAATTTGCATGTTACCTTCACCTATAAGTATAGTGACATTTGATATGTATTTTATTTGTATAGATTATATTTGCCTTACACTACATTAGGGATATTTAAAATAAAAGTATACATATGTTTGAGTTGGTATGGTTATAATCCAAAATCTGAAAGAATTTTAAAAAAATATTTCCTACATAACGGTAAACTTCTGTGATAAGCAGATTAGCTTGTCGCAAGTCATGGATGTGTGTATGTAATGCATATAATTGTTCGAAAACTTTTATAATATATTATTCGAGTAACTACAATTATACATGGTCAATACTCTAAAAATATATTTTCTACATCTAGTGGTGGCGTCTATGATCGATGGAATCATCTCAGTCAATCGTATTACGGGATCAACCTATGTTTGTACAAACTCCTTGTTCCTTTTCCCTCATTTTCCTTCAAGATTGCCACTTGGTAACACGATGGGAACACTTCTGCTGTTGTCCTTTACAAGCGAAAGTAGGTATTCATTACCAGATGGTCCCGTCAATATTTTGCACATGGGAATGAAATCATTTTATATACATTAGAAACTATGATTAAGATTAAATTCATAAGCAGGGAAGTTTGAGAAAAGCTAGCAAAAGCTTAAAGGAGAATATCTAAAACATTATACAAATAATTTAAATTAGTCTCCTTGGTCAGTTTGGACCTTTTGCACATTGTAACTTCTTGTCAGGCCGCTCGAGACAATGTTCTGTTTCTAATTTATTTAGAGACTTCCAAGAGAAACCCATGACAGCCTCTTTTATTTTGTTTTCCATTGAACTGATAAAAGTAACAGTTTTTTTTAACAGTAATGCTAGTTTACTAATAAATATTTCACTATATTCTACATACTGTATTTTATATGATACTGATAATATATTAAACTATTGAAAACAAGTATATAGCGTAATTCAAAAACAGGTGATCAAGTATTATGCTTCAACAATTTTACGTTATACATGGTAATATCTTTTTTCATCCTAATTTTACATACACGACAAACAAACATTGTATTCCATACAATGAAATTTTTGTCAATTTATAAGGATTAATTAATGTATATCCGAGCTACTTGGGAAAGCACAAAACTATAATAACTAAACTGAAACATAATATTTCTTTCTATAGTGGATATACAGAGTAGTAAAGCGAAAATACAGGTTGTATAAATTTTAATTTGATAAAATATATCTTGAATTCTGTTGAAACATAAAAATATAAGAAACGTTTAAACTTTAAAGGACACAGCCTCTAGCGTGTTGATTTGAAAAACCTATACATAATGTAATATTATATATTAAAGTGTCATCATTATGGTCTTCTAACGTGATTACTTTGAGCGTTAATGGTAAGGATATTAGAAAATACTCACATAAGCGGTCAGTAGATAATTTGATGTCATATAAAGGTAGGATTATTTTAACAGGTTCAGCTAAATAGAACGCTTTAAAAATTAATGGAATTTTTCTTTGTTCTAATTGTTGTGAAGCTGAATGTAATAATAAAAAATGGTTTAGATAATGTTTTCTGAAGTGCTATTATTTTATTAAGCTCAATTGCAACTCTGGCGTTTTGGTTTCAACATAATTAGGTAAATAGTTTTGACGTGAGATTCAGGTATACGGATAAAAAAATGAGATTACTAACTAATTTTAAAAAAGTATTGATGTCTACGTAAGTTTAAAATGCATGTAAATAAATTCGAGATTTTTTTTGTAAATTATTTAGTTAGTCGCACATTCATAATTATATTTTTTTTTTTTTCGGTAAATTGACAATGTAATATTACCAAAAAATTCCTCTTTTGGTAAACAGAGCCTCGTAAGTGAGCAAACTTGTGCAGAAATTCTTAATCTTTGCGGTCCCTACTCCAAACTGTCGTTAATAAAACTCACCGTGAACTTATCTCCCCCGGGGAGAGATAAAATATTTTCTTCCAAAAAAAAAAAACAAACGCTTACTAGCTGTGAGCGTGAAATTTTTGCACAATCACGCGAGATGTAGCGCTTCTTCGGTACGCTATTGTCTTTGGTACAACCAAACGATAAATTAAACATTTTTGTGTCACTTACATCGAGCGCAGGTTTTGTTTTCTTGCTTTAATTTAAAAGCCCTTCATTATTTTTAAAGTCTCATGAAACATCAGTCAATGTGAGACATTGATAAGTACTTATTAAAAATCTATTACAGAAAATAATGGAGTACAATTTTCGTCTTTTTTATCTTCTTTTAACACTAATTGTGGCTACAGCTACCAGGTCTATGCAGTATAGTCAAAATTTTAACTCGGTTAGGTATTTATAATGAAACATTTATTCATTTCATTATTTAAATATTATTCTATTAAATTTCCAGTACTAGCAAATAATGCTGCGTGACTTTTAATGATTGAAATGTAATTATAATACCGATAATTTTAATTTCCCTATAAGAGTATCCAGTATTAAAGAAAAGTACACCATTTTATTCAGTTGATTACTAGTAAAGGATTTAGCTAATTATTGATAATTGATTGTACAAAACTAAGGCTGACATTTACAGACACAACTTTAATTTTGCTTAGACTTTACTAAACCAATACAATGTATATTACACAATGAATGTCAAAAGATTTGGTAGTCATCGATTTTGTCAACATGGACTTGGCTCTGCGAATACTATGGATATAGTCAAGTTCCTATGACATACTCAGTTTTTTGTCAAAACGAATTTATTTTTTGAAAACTTAGCTACGCTAATTCGAAATAGTGTCAATAATTCTCAGCTTTAGAAGTATTGATTCTATTTTTGTTTTGCAGTATATTTATTTTAAATAGGTTTAAGAACATGAGAATGAAAAGAATAAGGAAAAACTATTATACTTACACAGTTTTCCCGCAACCCGCTAACGCTAATGGTAATACCGAAAATTTTCTCTCGCTGCCTAATAGAGAGACCCAGGTGGCATAACTGTGGGGCCGAGGCTTAAACGATTCCTTTTCCCTAGTTACGCTAGCGCCTAGTGTTACGTAAAATGACACTATGAGCTTGTTCGGTTATAACTAACAAGGCGGCAGGACCCGTAAATTCTTTCTTTGTTACGTTTCAATAGTAGACAAGTGTGAAATAAACTATTTGTATTTGAAGAAAGGTAGAGTAAATTACGTGAAACTTTATGTTTTCTCATGTTGTATTGACTAACTTACTTTTTTTTACTCGATGCAAATTCTCGTGTACCCTCAGGGCCGCAGTGAGGACAGCGTTCCTGGTGTGTTGGACTTTTACCAACTAAAATTACCGGAGTGTTCTTCCTTCTCGTCTGCTGGGGCCAAAGGTACGGCCAAGACAATTCCCTCGGCTGTCGACGGCGCAGGAAAACCTTGGTGCATCATGCCCGTCGATCGGTTCATCTATGATCAAATAGCTGATGCTTTAGCCACGGGTGCTCAAAGTGGAGACTTAAATTCTGTGAGACGAACAGGGGCAGGGGCGGGGGCAATACAATACCTTCCCTCGAGACAGTGCATAATAAGCACAGAGTACGGCGGAACTGTGAAACAATTAATTACGGGGCCTATAGTCCATCTTTAGTGCGGATGAGATCAACGTGAGGTTTTTAGCCAGTAAATGTAGCACCCTCTTGTGTGACCGGAAGGTTCAATAAAAAAATGTTCCCTAGTAAAAACAGTACATAATACCAATAATGGCCCTTACTTCAGGAACCATTCACATTGGACACATGGATATTGTAACTGCTATTATGTATTACTTTATACTTTTTAATTTTTTTAATACAACCATTATATGTATGAATGTTTCTATATTTTTATAGTGCAACAATTATTGTGAATTGAATAAAAACTAAACAAATTTTCTCGGCTGTTAGAAATGTTTGCCTATTTTGATAACTTTGCTAGAATATATTATATTTACGTATATTATACAATTTATAGTGACCTTGAGAAGAGAAAAAAGAATTAGCTGTACACGGGCTAGTCTTGAAACTCGACTGGGAGAGGTAAATCATTAATATATGGGAGATAGTATGAATAAACTGAAATAAAAATCTAGTGCAATCAATATATTATTATAATCAATATATTATATATTATATATTTCCGCGCTCTATGTAAACATGTCTTTATTCACCTGCGAGATAGAACCGGCAGGCGATAGTGAGCCAGGCACGCGTAATGCAATAAATTCCGGTGTCGACTCTATTCTCTGCGATCAGTATCCGTGTCCGTTTGTGTAAGGTGTTAACGTGAGCTCTGTGTTTGGTCTATGCCTTTAAAAAACATAGATAATAATCCATGCGTTTCACTACCCATATAAGTATTGGGCAGGATACGTTTGTATTAGGTCCTTACATATGAAATTGGCGTTTTGTATGGGAGGAACAAAAAGTCGAATATTTTTTAATATAATATATTTAATTAATCAAAGTATGAACCATTATTTTCTATGCACTTTTCCCATCTCATAGGTAGTTCATTGATCCCTTTACTAAAAAAACCAGTCGGACGGGAATCAATAAAATCTTTGAAGGCGATTTGGACTGCCCCATCGGAGTTGAATTTTTTCCCTTGCAAGAAGTTATCCAAATTTCGAAAAAAATGGTAATCTGTTGGAGCAAGGTCCGGGGAGTACGGAGGATGTCTTAGACTTTACAATTGAAGCTCTTCTAATTTAGTAGCCGTCTGTTGCGCAGTGTGTGGTCTAGCGTTGTCGTGAAGCAGCAGTGGCGTGGAGCGATTGACCAGCCTAGGTTGTTTAGCCGCTAGCTTTTCCATCATGGTTTGCAATTGCTGACAATAGACATCAGCCGTAATAGTCTAGCCAGATTTGAGAAAACTGTAATGAACAATACCGGCACTAGTCCACCAAACGCTTACAAGTAACTTTTTTGGGGTTAATTTTCGCTTGGGGCAGGATTTGGTTGGCTGGCCAGGATCCAACCATTGCGCTGAGCGCTTCCGATTATCGTAAAGAACCCATTTTTCATCACAGGTAATGATTCGGTTTAAAATACCTTCATTATTGTGCCGGTTTAGTAATGTAACGCAGCAGTCGACGCGCGTTTGCTTCAGTCAATTCGTGAGGTACCCACCTTTCAAGCTTTTTAATCTTCCCAATTTGCTTCAAGTGAATTAAAACAGTTTTATCACTAACACCGCAGCCTGCAGCTAACTCGGACGTGGTTTGCGATGGATCCGCTTCCACAATAGCCTTCAACTCTTCATTATCAACTTGAGTCTCAGGCCGTCCACGGGGCTTGTTCTGCAGGTCGAAATTTCCAGAACGAAAACGTTGGAACCAAAAACGAACTGTGTTTTCTTTTGCAACACGACCGCCATACACATCATTCACCCTTCGAGTTGTTTCCGCAGCACTAGTGCCACGGCGGAACTCGTACTCGTAAATAATGCGATATTTTAAGTTTTCCATTTTGTAAAATGAGTGACGCAAACAGAAAAAAACAGAAGAAAAAAACAAATGAATGACGATCATCGAAGCACAAATACATGAGTCTATAGCTGTACAAATTTGAATTTGGAATTCCTTACCAAAGAGGAGAAATTTGTGATTAAAGTGGCCAGTACGAAAAACGCCAATTTCATATGTAAGGACCTAATATATAGTACACACATTTTATGTGCTAGCCATGCCGTAGTAGATAAAGTTTGTAAGATGCTAAGGGTGGTCTTGCGCTAACAAATTAAATCTAATTTAAGCTTGTATAAAACGCTTTATTATTTAAAGCGGTTTATTTCGAACACAATGGTGATTTAAATCGAACAGTTGTTAGAACTGGATAATGTTTCCGTGCAAGAAAATAAGTAAAGTTTATCGCTAAATGGCGTTTTATATAACTTTAAAATAGACTTAATTTGTTGGTACAATTGAATCTCAAAGTTGTATCTATTTAATTGAAAAGATTTGACTATATTTTCTCCCTAATATATTGTCGATGTTTCTTTTAATGGTACGCAATATATTCGGTCTCACTATTATCGTGTATCTTATAAAAGTTAAAAAAAAACATCATCTTTTTATACTTAGACACAATGAATATTAGACTTAAATTTTTATCGAATTTGAATTCAAAAACTTTGGACCTATTAATTAGCAAATGTTAACTCAAAATATTAATTAAACATAAAAGTATAATGCTTTTTCTGTTTCTAAGGGATGCATGCCACTGGTTCTCACGTACTTCGGGATTTGCGTGAGCGTTATTTAAATTTAATATTTTTTCGTCATGTTATCTGCAGGACTGCAGGTGTGCCGCTTGCTCCCCGCGTACCACTTATCATTTGCGTAAGCCTTACTGCCATTTTCATTGTAACGTCACAGACGAGCACTGAGTTATTTTATTTACCTATAGTAACACATTTTAAACTTTCGCGTTTTGTACTCACTATAAATATTATAACCACGAAAACTCTGCAGCGCGTCATTCTTCTCGTGACGATGATTTATGTAGCCCAAAACGTGGAGTCATAATTAAAATTAAATTAATTCGCACATATAACCCGATTAATTAATTACCTATATTATTATATTTAGTTGAGCTACCTTAAATCAGTTTAATTGTAAACGTAATGTTGGAATCTGCATTATTTTTATCATATGTCACACGAGTACTCAGGTATTTGAAATACATTTTAAGATGACTAGAGTAACTCTGTGATAAAAGAGTGGTAAATCCGTTAGCAAATACATAAATACAGATAAAATTCAAAGCAATTGTATTTGATAATGTATTCAGTGAACAATTTTAATGAATCCCCGGTGTGAGGTATGAGGTGCAAATACTGGCACGGCGAGGTGCGTAATGCAATGGAGTCCGTTACGAGTCAATTCCGTGCGGTCACAGAACACATTCGCAACTTTAATTACACTTTACCGAGCGTATGGGGGTTGTGTTTACACTCTCTACCTACGGCGAGTGTAGACTAATTAAACAAGCTATTCGTTGTGAGTTCATCATTATGGATATTATTCAAATAATTGAAATTGGAATGAAATCACAGCTTTTCCAGTGATAATAAATGACGAATGGTCTATAAAATTAACTATAACTTCGCTCAGGGTGCGATCTAATGTTTTTTTTTACACTGGCTCGACATAGTGACTACAGCGCACCTGATGGTAAGTACAGTGTAGTTCAAAAACGAAAACAACCACCAATGAATGAAAATCCATTGATAGTCTCCGTCGTCCTGTCGGCCCACGTATACCACGACTGAAGGTCTCTAGGTATATGAGTTACTGCATATATACAAGCTGATTCCGAA
Organism: Automeris io; assembly: GCA_036320925.1. Taxonomy (NCBI): domain Eukaryota; kingdom Metazoa; phylum Arthropoda; class Insecta; order Lepidoptera; family Saturniidae; genus Automeris; species Automeris io. The sequence goes on from JAUDJH010000018.1 coordinate 6,754,312, forward strand.
ACGCAACAGGTCAAATCGAGTCACTATGACGGTCTTTACACTTGTGTATTATAGTCTTGACATATTTCGGGCAATGTGGTGTGCTTCTTTGAATTTCTTTAGAGGATTAAATGAGGCAATCCAATAGTGAACTAAAGAAATCGATATAATTTCAAGGACTATATGGTTAAAGTAGCAGTGGGCTGGTCATATTTTTTGAAGAATCAATAAGTGTTAGAGGAAATGTTTTTTTTTTGTGTAGAGATCACAATTTATCAAATGTGGTGAAGAAAACCCTCTGTCTAAATGTAACGAGGATTTGCGCAAGGTGGCTGGTAGGCGGCAACTGTTGGACAAGGAAACCGAAGCTATGGCTCACTAGCGAGATTTGGGGGAGACCAATGTTCAACAGTGTACAAATAACTACGAGTTAATTTTGACGCGCTAAGTATTTAAGAAAGTACTATAAAGGAATCTATTTAGCTGTAACTTTGTACACATATTTTAGACCCAAGTTTTTCGGTAAGGCAGCTGGTTGCTATCCTAAAAATGTTTCATAAAAGACAAGCTATTGAAATAACACGTGGTTATCTTAAAGGAGCCACAAATGCACCTGTAATATACAAGTATATTTCACAGGTTTACTTAAACACGCAAACAAGTAAACTTGTCAAGTTGAAATCGGAGCACTTTTCAGAATATTGTATAATGTAAGCAATTACCTTTTAGATTTACCAGCTCAGATTTTTTAATATGACGCTTTAGAAAATGTTTTTTCATCTCATAGGTTGTGTTAACACTGAGGCCGAAAAATCGAGGTATAAAAAATATTAAAAATTAATAATAAAGAGGTTTAAAACTTTTACATCTTACCTACATATATACCAGAAATGGGAGGCAAACCTTAAAGGTTTCCATTTATAATTATCATCCCTCCGCTTCTCGCAAACCGCATGAGCCTGGTAACGCAGTAAATGGTTTAATTATAACATTAATGTATAACAGCATGGTGTTTACGGACATCTCCCAGGCGTCTTGGAAATTCATAGCGATCCGCCGAACATTCCTGCTATATTTCCCGGGTGTAATGCCGAAGTTGCGAACAAAGCAAGTCTTGTACAGTCTAATACCGAGCAAGGCTTCTCAAAGCGCCAGTTGCGGCCAATTCACGCTGTCAGTACTACTAATGTGAAATGTATGTTTTAGTTTCAGTTAAGTACGCATTATATTTATGCTGTTTAAATATATTCTATTATTAATTTCATATGAAGATTTTCTTTTTATGTATGTTATCTTGCATTGGTTAAGTTTTTTTATAATATTATCAAGGTTCAAATTTTTTTTTTACACTGGCCCGACATAGTGACTACAGAGTACCTGATGGTAAGTACAGTGTAGTCCAAAAACGAAAGCGACTATCAAAGGATGAAAATCCATTGATAGTCTACATCGTCATGTCGGCCCTTGTATACCACGACTGAAAGTCTTTAGGTATATGAGCTACTGGATATACACAAGCTGATCCCGAAACGCGACAAGTCGAAACTGGTCACTATGACGGGCTTTACATCCATGTACTGTGGTCGCGATCCAGACGGGCACCGACGCCCTACCACCTCGCTGCTGCTCGTTTAGCACCACCCAGGAGTCACGTGTAGGGAAACTAGGGTAAAGCCTACGGACGCGAGCAGCTTCGACTCCCAAAATTCCAAATTACCTATTTGTAAATTAAAAACGTTCATCAAATACTTTAGAAATGAATACGGTTAATATGTTAAAATCGGAAAATTTCATGAAGTACTAGAACTTTTTAGGTAACTTAGATGCAAACATGAAGAGAACAAGGTGGTGTGGAGTGTCCGGCGCGTCGCCCGTGTGAAAGGTGTGGAGACGTGAGCTTTTTACACCCACCTCTCCCACAGGCAGGCAGACAGGAAGCCTATATAAGGCTATTCGCTCCCCGGTCGACTGGACGAATTTAGTTATCCAGGCATGGGTGGAGTGCTTAGAGGAGCACCCCAGGAGTTTTAGTCAGTAGAAGTCTGACACACCGGGCTCACTGCGGCTCAGTGCGACACATCGGCTCTAATGGTCTTATGTAGAATGTATAGCAATGCAATGCAATGCGAGTATCATTAGACTTCTTTAAAAAAAATACAAGAGCAAACGTAAATAAATATTTTAAAACAAGATTATCTATATACTTGATTTAAAAAGCTACAATAATAATAATTACACTACTCACCGACTTTATAGTCTATACCATTCGCGTAACTTACTGGCAGTGCTATATAAGCACTAGCTGATCCGGCAAACGTTGTTTTGCTATATAAGCTATTGTAATATCTTCTAAGATGTTCATTGAAATTAAGTGATGTCAAAGACAATTTTGTTCACAATTAAATACTCTTAATCAACAACACATTTATTTGGATAAAGATTAATATTATTACGTTGATACAACTCTTAACAAATAATGCATTAATTTCGACCAAATTTCATTACCATAAAAACGGTTTTAGTGAGTTAATCTTAAAAGATAGACATATACTGTCGCGGACATTTTTTTAGATCATTTCAAGAGGAATAATTCTTTCATACATATATTTTTGGTATCTTGAACCGTTTTCGCAGCGCACGCAATGGAAGCCTTCAAGGATGAATAATTTTCCCCGTTTTTTTCACATTTTCTATTATTTCTTCGCTCCTAATAGTTGCATCGTGATGTTATATAGCCTAAAGCCTTCCTCGATAAATAGTCTATTCAACACAAAAATAATTTTTCAATTGGAACCAGTAGTTTTTGAGATTAGCGCGTTGAAACAAACAAACAAACAAACAAACAAACAAACAAACAAACAAACAAACTCTTCAGCTTTATAATATTAGTATAGATTTGTAAGGTGGTAGAGTATCATTATCCAACTGGGTCATGATTCGTGAACTTAGTCCATGGGTGCAAAGTCCGTGTTACCGACACGCTTACTGCGCGTGTACACGACGTGTTACCGCGGCAGCGCAGCGTCTTAACGGTGTCCCTCCGGTGTGTTACGTGCAAATATTCATGGGGCGTACACGGTGCGTTCCAGCGCCGCATCTCACATGCAACGGACTAGCTCTTCGCAAAACGAAAGTGGATAGAGGTGTATGGTTTGTAATGCCAAAGCGGTACGTCTCCGTATTCTCTTACGATTCATTTTTATTAATAGACTGCACTGGACGGTGCTACTGCGGCGTAACGACAGTGCAGTGTTACAACGCATTGTGTACGCTTGTTTTTAGGCCAATCATGTCTTAGGATCAGCCCGAGTGCGTTATTCATATGCTTTGAGACACTCAGTCGTGACATTTTGTAAAATGTGACTACTTTATAGGTTACATTTAAATAGAACATTGAAATAGATGTATATTTCTGCTCTTTGGTGATTGTCGTCGTGATTGATATCGACTACAATGCACTTACCATTAGGTGTAATTGCTTTGATAAAGCATTAAAAATGTTTTTTTTTTAATAAGACAAATTAACTAGCATTTGTGACAGTTTTACATTACAATTCTGTGTGATAATTTAAATTTAAACACATGAGAATACACATTTCACCTTTTAACAGTGTTTAGTGTTGTTGTCTGTATAATTGGAACAGCTGTCAAGTACTTGTTAGATAAAGTTTAAGTAATATATACGAAGAACAAGTAAGTACAGTGATTAATGTTGTCCCGAGTCCGAATAGCGCCTTGTTACGAAATTACAAAGTTTTCAGCGATAAAATTTCTAAAATTCTAAAGTGTCGCTTTTACTTCGCCCGTTTCCTCGACTATGTCCTTACTTGTGAGTTTTGTAAGCATATTTAACTTAGTAGAGTCTTAAATATGAATTTCACAAGTATGTTTATAAGAATAAAGTAACATGTTATAACACGGGTCAAAAAGTTAACGTAGTCTGTGATAAAACTGTCATAATGTGGTAATTATAAGTCTAAATATCACTGTAAAGATGATTCCTTATTGTCTTAAAATAATGAACTGGTTTTAATAATACAATACATCACAAAATTCATATATTACTTGTCACACTAAATTGTTAATTCGATAACAAATGTTTTTACTAAAAAAGAAAACTTAATCAAAAAAATATGCTGGCATGTTTAAAAATAAAGCATTACTTGGAATAACATATTGTAGCGAAATAAAATATTACAAGCGTATTTATGAGCATTTTTATTTTATACATTAATAAATAAGTCATTAAAATATTTCTTTAAAAAGAGTAGACTACTAGACGCCGTGTCGATTATCATCCGTATGTGGTGGATGTTCCTTATATCCGCACGAAGAGATTCGTGTTTACAGTCATCATGAGAACAGCTAAGGAGTGAAATATGCTTCCAGCGATCATATTTCCATGATCTTATAACTTGGGAGCCTTTAAGAGAAGAGTGAATAAGCATTTGTTAGGTGGACTTCGTCCATTGTTGGACTCATCTTCGCTTTCTACTAGGTGTGATTGAAGTCAAGCGTCTGCCTGTAAATAATTATAAAAAGTTTTAAATTATGTAAATAATAATAAAAGTCTAGATGAAAGTTCACGCGAAAGTTATTTAAATAAATTATTTAGTTATAGTTCATGAGATGTATAGGTACGCAATTTATTGTTGATTTTTAAATGCTGATTGAAGTGTTTATCAACTTCTGCATCATTAAGTGCTTTTTGTTTTAGTATATTTGCTATAAAAGCATCGTGATCTATAACAACATTAAATGTGCTTGAAATATATATAAATAGATAAATGTTGAAATATGTTTATAAAGTTACACTTAACAACTCGATGTTTCAGTGGTTAAGATACCTTTTTTTTTGTTAGAAGGGCAGTAGGTTTGATAGAGTCTGCTGCTCGAATGAGAGGGAGGCGGTGCGCAGTGTCCGGTACGGCGCCTCAGAGAGAAGTATTGGAGCCTCGTTACTCCCAATCATCCCAAAGAGGTAGCCTCAACAAAGCTTTTTGCTCCCCGGGTGTCTGGATGAATTTGGTTTCCCAGGCCCGGGTGGAACGATTAGAGGAAATCCCGGGGGTTTTAGTCAGTAGGAATCTGACACACCGGGGTCACTGTCCACACAGCGGCCGCATAGTCTTATGTGGGATTTTCCCCGGGTTACCAAAAAAGCAGCTAGAAACTTTTAAATTGAACTTTATACTTAACAATAAAAATTTATTAACAGCGTTATGAACTGGATACGCAAAGTGGTTTAATCTTTCAAGTTATATTACACTTTATGCTAGCTTAATATACCTAAGCATAAGTTATATTAGTTGATAATCTATGTTTTATTAAAGTTTTAGCAATTAAACCATAAAATTAAGCATTTCAAACCTAGTTCGCTTCTAAACATTTATGAGTGTTGTCGTTAAATTAAATGGTTTGACATTTTAGAAGTAAAATTTCGTTATACTTTATATTTATTAGATAAACCAGTGTGTTTATTAACGTCAATTAAGTATATTTTTCTTAAATATTTCTTTTCATTATACTTAATCTATTTTGAGTACAAACTTGAGCTTATGTTTTATAAAATGAACTAAAAGTGACATAAATATTGAACTTTCTTATATTAACTTATAGTATTTTCATTTATATAAAATAAATATAAAATGTTAGTTTTTATACTACTCGAGATCAATCAAAAACAAATATATTAGGAAAAATTATAAATACATTAAATTACATTATTAGTGTATACAGCCAATAATACAAGCATATTCTCGAAACATACACTCCCCTAGAAAGGGATATAGCGTGAATATATTTTATTATTATTATGTAAATAAATACATGTATAATTATACATTAATATTAAAAACTGTTATTACATGGAAAATGAAAAAATATTATGTCCTTACATATGAAATTGGCGTTTTTCGTACTGGCCACTTTAATCACAAATTTCTCCTCTTTGGTAAGGAATTCCAAATTCAAATTTGTACAGCTATAGACTCATGTATTTGTGCTTCGACGATCGTTATTCATTTGTTATTTTCTTCTGTTTTTTTCTGTTTGCGTCACTCATTTTATAAAATGGAAAACTTAAAATATCGCATTATTTACGAGTACGAGTTCCGCCGTGGCACTAGTGCTGCGGAAACAACTCGAAGGGTGAATGATGTGTATGGCAGTCGTGTTGCAAAAGAAAACACAGTTCGTTTTTGGTTCCAACGTTTTCGTTCTGGAAATTTCGACCTGCAGAACAAGCCCCGTGGACGGCCTGAGACTCAAGTTGATAATGAAGAGTTGAAGGCTATTGTGGAAGCGGATCCATCGCAAACCACGTCCGAGTTAGCTGCAGGCTGAGATGTTAGTGATAAAACTGTTTTAATTCACTTGAAGCAAATTGGGAAGATTAAAAAGCTTGAAAGGTGGGTATCTCACGAATTGACTGAAGCAAACCGGCAAACGCGCGTCGACTGCTGCGTTACATTACTAAACCGGCACAATAATGAAGGTATTTTAAACCGAATCATTACCTGTGATGAAAAATGGGTTCTTTACGATAATCGGAAGCGCTCAGCGCAATGGTTGGATCCTGGCCAGCCAGCCAAATCCTGCCCCAAGCGAAAATTAACCCCAAAAAAGTTACTTGTAAGCGTTTGGTGGACTAGTGCCGGTATTGTTCATTACAGTTTTCTCAAATCTGGCCAGACTATTACGGCTGATGTCTATTGTCAGCAATTGCAAACCATGATGGAAAAGCTAGCGGCTAAACAACCTAGGCTGGTCAATCGCTCCACGCCACTGCTGCTTCACGACAACGCTAGACCACACACTGCGCAACAGACGGCTACTAAATTAGAAGAGCTTCAATTGGAAAGTCTAAGACATTCTCCGTACTCCCCGGACCTTGCTCCAACAGATTACCATTTTTTTCGAAATTTGGATAACTTCTTGCAAGGGAAAAAATTCAACTCCGATGGGCAGTCCAAATCGCCTTCAAAGATTTTATTGATTCCCGTTCGACTGGTTTTTTTAGTAAAGGGATCAATGAACTACCTATGAGATGGCAAAAGTGCATAGAAAATAATGGTTCATACTTTGATTAATTAAATATATTATATTAAAAAATATTCGACTTTTTGTTCCTCCTATACAAAACGCCAATTTCATATGTAAGGACCTAATATATTAATAATCTGTTTCTAAGATATATACGATGTTTTGTTCTTTCTTCCTACCTTAATGGTACATTATTCAACGGTAATTGGAAAAAACACACACATATATTAACTTCAAAAGTATAAATTATTGCTGAATGAAATACGAACGTTAAGGTCAAAGATCTCGTGCGTTCAAGGGAGCGGGAATAACACAGAAGCTTATCGTAGTTTCGTCTATTATCTTTACACGGGTCAATAAATTCTACTAAATTACATTTTACTTGACTGGATATAGCTAACTGTTAATACTTGAAGATCTACCAGAGGTTTATTTAATATTTGTATTTGGTAAGTATTTCAATCTAAATTTCAATTTAGGCTGAGTTTAGAATTTCTTAGTTATAATAATTTCAATCAAACAATAATATACTTGAAACTACTTGTTTAAAAATATAGGGTAAACATTTAAAAATGCATAATTATATACTATGGATAACAGATTATTCAACGAAAATAATCTATGCATAGGTGGGTATAACTAACATGATGGTGGGTGGTGATCTGTCCCTGCCAGTATTCGCTCGCGTGATGATTGGTAGCGACAGGGCATGGTAGGCGGCTCTCTCCTTCATGGAGGATACAATGAAGGTGAATGAGGAGGCGGAGCGGGATCGGGAGGCTATTGTCGCCTCCAACAACCCAATCCGTCGCCCAGCTCGGACGGAACGCCGGAGGAGGGCCTTCGCCAGAGGCCCTTTTCCATAACCGGATATACGCTGCTCAGATTTAGGCGTGACCGGTGTGTCATGTATTTCCACACACCGCTCTAGTAACAACTCAAGGAGATGAGGGGAGGGTGGCACTTTACACTACCCTTCTTGCCAATGGGTTAGATGGATGCGGGGAATGGCGACTATTGAAGCACTCCCACCCAAGTAGGTAGGGCCTGAACATGGTCAGACGTCGCCGGGTGCCGAGGAAGCTGGCCCAGCCTTGCCTTTGGCACTGGTGGAAGAAGGATCGACTCGAGGGTTTGAGTCAGTGCAGGTTCCACATACAGGGGGGCGACCCTCATCGCCCCCTGAGGTTCGTTAGGACCTCTTGGATACCAAAATAAAAAGTCGTGGGTGTAACTATTGAGTTATGGATCTCTTACGTATACTCTCATATATTTGTATTTTCACTTGTAAAGCACGCAATAATGTGTCGAATGTCGTAACCTGTAATATTACGGGTTGATGATTTATATAAATGTTTATTGTTATTATGCACCGTATAATTTTGGAGCTGGTTGAAAGACGCGACTGCGAGGTCAGGCAAGCGATGGAGGGTAATAGGGCGAAATTCATAGATCCCGTCCGATTGTAGGTCGTGCGTGACTGAATGACCTGCTGAACTTAGAGCCGTTACAAATCTAGTTACGTAATATTCAGGGGTTTTAGATATTATGATATTTTGCAAAGTTCCTTTAGTTTAAGCTCTGTTATGCTCTGTGATAGTGTAATTGACCGGAAATTTAATATGAAGACGTTAAACGGTTAAGTGAAATAATGCGTAAAAGTGTTGGTCTCGAAAATTTTTTCCACTATTGGGGATAGATATTCCACATTTCATGCCACCGTCTTTGATCTCGTGCCAAGTTCATCTATTTACGACCCGCAAAGCTGACCACATCGTCCGACCATATTAAAGCCAGATGTCACACGAATCGTTTTCTCTCGCCCGGCGAAGTTGTAAAGGCCTTTCCCAGCCATTAGCATTCGGCTCATCAAGCTTCCTTTTCCTAATTCAGGCCACAGCATAACTAACTTCCAAGTTCCAACTACCATCACCTAATCTAGACTACCTACTTTTATACTTTATTGAAAAATATTATGCAGTATTATTATAGGACGTAGAAATAAGACCCAAGGCTGACTAAAAGTTACTAATGCAGAGCAAACTAACCATTACGCCGGATTGAAGATAAACATTTTGAACTGTCAAGTGTATGAATGGAATTATAAGAAGCAACTATTCTGTTTGACTGCTCTAAATATATTGTATATGGAGTAATGAGCGACAGGTTTTTTTTTTCAATTTTTGTACTATACATATAATTTTTAATTTTTGGGAGTCGATGCTGCTCGCGTCCGTTGGCTTTACCCTAGTTTCCCTACACGTGGCTCCTGGGTGGTGCTAAACGAGCAGCAGCGAGGTGGTAGGGCGTCGGTTCCCGTCTGGATCGCGACCACAGTACATGGGTGTAAAGCCCGTCATAGTGACCAGTTTCGGCTTGTCGCGTTTCGGGATCAACTTGTGTATATCCAGTAGCTCATATACCTAGAGACCTTCAGTCGTTGCATATGTGAGCCGACATGACGATGTAGACTATCAATGGATATTTATCCTTTGATAGTCGCTTTCGTTTTTGGACTACATTGTACTTACCATCAGGTACTCTGTAGTCACTATGTCGAGCCATTGTAAAATATATATATAAATATATATATATATATATATATATATATATAATATATATAATAATATATATATATATATATATATATATATATATATATATATATATATATATATATATATATATATATATATATATATAAAGTTATACAATATTCCATATTCTAGAATATATCCGTAGGTGATATTAATTTTAAAGGGTTTCCTTCCTAGTGCGCATATTAAATAACCAAATATTCCTTAACAGAGCTAATTTAACAAACTATTGCTATACGTCCTCTTGGTGTATCAATTCAAAAGGGTTTTAATGACACGTAGATCCATAAACGTGCTAGTAACGGCCATAGTGCGATCGTAGGTGGAGCCTCATTTTCAGTTGGCTACTGCAAAATGATATTGAACTCAATTTTGTTTCATACCACAGGGGATTAACCTCCAGAGGTTAATTAGTAAGCCCGGAACTTTGCAAGTCGTATGCGGTTTTCTGGATTTACCTACCGGGTAAGGTAGGTTGCGTTTACAATACTGTATGAACCGGCGAAATATTACTTCGGTCCCGTTTGATATGAATTTACGCTTCGGGTGTATCAGAAAGTTTTGGTTGTATATTGGGTGAGGTTTTTCAACGATCAATATATTTCGCAATGTGATTATTTTGTGCAAGCGGGTAAGCTGATCCTAAAGGTATACTTGGTGAATTAATAGCTCAGTGTCTCGGTCTTGTAAACGGCACAGCGTGTTACAAGAAGGTTCCCGGCTCGGAAATAAAAGATACCAGCCCTTGTTACATCAATTTGGCATACACTGGGTGAATTTAGAATAAACAATCTTGTCTTGTCAAAGCTTGGTAAAAGTAAAGTATAGTGGTACGATACATTGTTTAACAATATCTATGACAATTCAAATACAATAATTAATAGTTTATGTACCCTAAGTAAATATTTAAAACTGGGACAAGCGCAGTGGGTTAAATGTTCAAACCTCCACCCATGGATTCCACAAATATAATGGAAAAATTAAGGGGGCTGTGCCTTGTCCTGCATTGGTTGGAAACTAGCTAATAATATCAATTATTATTAATGATAAACGATCTCTTATCACTATTTTTGCTAATAGACCTGACATTGTGGTAGTAGATCGGTCGGTGCGCCGGGCAATAGTCGATGATATTATCCTATCACATGATGAGAATCTCATTAAAGCGGAAAAAGAAAAATCTTCAAAATATTTACACCTCGCACACGAGAATACCATCATGTGGGATAAGAATTCAACGATTATTGCGGGATCGGCTGATCGCTAAGAGCCTACATTTCCATCTTAAGAGGCTCTTACTTATGGTATGTCATTTTTTTATGTTTATATTTTGAAATGAAAAAATATTGCTAATAAAATAAATAAGTAGATAATCACAAAAAGATGTTTTTAGACAGATTCTAGATATTAAAAAGAAAATAAAATTAGTGTAATAGAATTTTTGGCCAAGCATGAATTTTTGACGGAAAGTTACGAAACTCACTTTTAAAAAAAAAATTCAATTGAATATATGGATATGAAAAAAAATATTAAAAGCGAAAGTTTATCACACCTTTACGCTGTTATTTTATCACTCATTTTCTTTAACACCATTTTCATCAACAACCTAAACCTATAACTATATATCTAAATACCTACTACAACCAGGATATATTATTGGCATAGCATTGGTCTTTTGACCCTTTGTAGATGTCTGGTTTTTGAAGTGGTGCACTCATTTTATCACGCTCCCTAAAAATCAAGGTAACATACAGGGAGATTACATAATAGTATATGTGTATATATACTGCTACGTATGTTAGACATGATTTATTATTGAAGTTTATTCACCAATTACGTGATCACTTTGGGCTGATATATATTATTTTTGATGTGGGACGGCATTAGGTGTCCAGAACAAGGACACACAAAATTGAATAGCGTCGTGCCATCAGAGGGAATAGAATTAGGTGTTACTGTTCTATCCAAAAATACCATACATTGGAAATTTTGTCATGTATATTTTGGCAAAATTGGATCGAAACTTTCTTATCAACAAGACATAAGCACATAGAAATATACATGACATATTTTATGACCAAATTCCATTATATAATTTTTTATAACGTGGTATAACTTAACCCAAGATCATTCTGTCCAAAACACTATGTTGGCTTCAAACTCGCACCATGAAGTTGCGGTGAGAATTCGTGCTATTAACTCCGTGCAAAGAGAACGAGTTTCTACATTCCTTGATTCACGGTCGTGTTCACTCACTGGTACTAAATAAACCCTTTGATGCAGACACAAAAGACAGACTTGGAACGAAAACCAAGGTGCATACAGACGTAAACCCCGCTAACAGAAGAAACAAATAATATAATTTATTTATTCACTATCACTACAATAGTTGCGCTTTTAAAAATCAATATACACTAACTTAGTGTACTATATTTAAAGTGAACAGCACATGCAAAAATAATAAAAACTTCTAATTTAATGTTTTGGAGCCGTCATCAAAGGTACTACGTTTCTACTTAATGAATACTGAAGGAAATCTTTTATCATATCTCTGAAAATGTCTATTACACTATAGTAGTTCTAGCCATATTACTAGATTTTAAATTGATAAGCATAAAACAAAATATCTAACATCAATTAAGTAATCTATTTTGTTTCTAATCAGACAATTTCTATAATAAGAAAATCGTGTCCAACGCCTAAAGGCTCTATTTCTATATATAATTCTGAAAAAATACAATGTTATTGTATAGAGCTAACCCCAATTGATTCTACCCGAGACAGTTTGCCATAATAAGATGTTGTTTTATCTCAGAGAATAGGAGTATTACCTCACAAAAGAAAATTAGTTTGTAACTTATGTGTTGGGCTAGTAGGGTTATCTTGAATGATCCTATATACATGTATGTTGATACAATGTATATATTTAGGCCGAAAGGCATTATCTTTTCCCTAATACATTTTTCTGACTACCTTTGCTCGATTTACAACAAATAGGAATTCTCGTTATAAATATACAACACCAACCTCCAATCGAAATGTTTTGAGAAGACTTGCGCGGGTTTACGGTGTTACAGCTATACGGTATCTGACATCCCGGCTAGGACTAAGAAGTTCTCTAACTTCTTCTTTTGCCGTGTCGTTGAGCTGTGGAATGGTCTTCCAGCGAGCGTGTTCCCACAATCCTATAATATGGGATCCTTTACGCGTGGCGTGAAGAGATATTTGTGCAGGCCGCCATGATCGCTGCGATTACCTATGAGTTTTTCTTACCTGTATCGACAGGTAACAACTATCGAGTCGTTTGCGTTTTTTGAGCTACACCATGCTTACCATCAGGTATGGGGCAGTCACTGTGTCGAGTCAGTTTAAAAAAAAACTTTATTTATCTATTGTTTGCGTCTACATTAATAGAATAAAGTGATTATGTAATATAATACAAAATCGAGTAACAGCAAATATTGAATATCAACAGAGACTCAAACCATACTCCAAGTTTTTTTTAACACTGGCTCGGTAAAGTGACTACAGTGTATCTGATGGTAAGTACAATGTAGTCCAAAAACGAAAGTGACCATCAAAAGATGAAAATCCATTGATAGTCTCCGTCGTCATGTCGGCCCACATATACCACGACTGAAGGTCTCTAGGTATATGAGTTACTGGATATACACAAGCTGATCCCGAAACGCGACAGAAAAGTTTGCATATAATATATATATATATATATATATATATATTTATGAATGTGGTTTAGTTTAATTAAGCCTTTTGTATACTTGCAGCCAATTTTAAATATTGACATTATAAAAAAAAGAACATTGTCCGTCATTAATGGAATCAAATTTATCATCATTACCATTTAATTTCGTTTTAAAAAAACACATTTTACAGCTGGATATATTTTTGTAATAGTCACTTTTTGTGAACAGAGAAAAACTTACTTAAAATGTTACTTCCAAATGTAAATTCAGCCGTTTCTGGTTTTACAATTTTTCGAAGAACGTTTATTCGTGGCATAGGCCACCAAAACGACAGTGACCAACAAACAATTATATTTTCTCGACGGACGCTACCGTTTTAGAATAAAATTAAATTACTTTTGAAAATTTTCCTTGGCTTTTACTATCGTTCAAATTGACATATGTAATTAATATGCTAGACATTCTTACATCTTCTTCATTTGACATTAATTTGCTACTCAAACAAAGTTTTCTAATCAATGTAGATTCCCGACAAATTAAATTGGCGATATTTTCATTTAACCCAATTTGCTTAACTTTTTCCTTACTATCTTACTTTAAATTAAATAATATAATTTATGATAAACAATTCTGACCAACACTTAAAATTGAGCACTAAAGATCGAAGATAACAATAGAACAGCCCCCAATATTAGACTAGTTTCAACTTTGTTTATTGTGCAACCTTAAAATTAGACTGTTGGAAAAGGTTGGTTCATAAATTAATTTAGAGTTACGCCCAGTTACATGGCACAGCCGTAACTATTCTGTGATGTTTTGATTACAATTAAAATGAAGCGAGCCCGTAACTGTGAGTTAATTGCTCTACTGGGAAAGTTTCGAATTGGTGATGTTATATCTGTTGCAAAGTCATAAAACTGAAACAATGAAATAAAAGCCTAAAGTTGGGACGGGCAAAGTTCATAGATTTAGGTACATAAGTATATCGAGTTTTATCTACATTCTTTTGAAGTTTTTTACTATGATTTTTAATAATCAATAGAAAAGCTTTGAAAGTTGAAACTTAAGGATTAATTGTTAATTTAGTATGAAATAGAGTTTGTGTCCTGCGACTAGATTCTCAACAAATTCGACATTATTATGCGTTAACAGCGCGTATTTTATAAAAAAAATTCAATGTGATAAGATTTAATAAAATAAAAATATTTTATTGAATAAAAAATATCTACATTTTTTTTTGTAATAAAGTACGCTCAAATCAAATTTTTAAATTCAAAGGTGATTTTTATTGCTTTTATATTGCCTACTTCTGTGTGTATGTCGTAAATAATAAAGTACAAGTGCATAGTTTTAATATTAAAGATTGATACTTGTCTCTTCTTCACTGGTATGTTCTTGACAGCGCAGTTGTGGTCAAGCATGATGTTTGTAAGTGCGCAAGTCCTTACTTACATGGGGCTCAGTATTTGCTTATACAATATAATAACTAAAGACATCTTACAGTTATTAACATTAAAATTTAAAAAATTATAAAAACTAAATTGCTAAAAAAGGGATATAATCCAATCAATGGCTGTTTAGATGATAACACGTGTAGGAAATTTTTCTCGCAGGACATTCATTTCTTTGTGAATTATATATATATATATATATATATATATGCATTGTTAAGTTGAAAAGGCAAAATACCAGAGTTTCTTGCCAGCTCTTTTTAGTAGATTCTGCTTTAAGAACCTAAAGTAAATTCATTTTACGTATTTTTGCCAATTCCAAAGCGCTTGGAAGTAGGCTTATTAAAAATAAAGATATATTAGGTCCTTACATATGAAATTGGCGTTTTTCGTACTGGCCACTTTAATCACAAATTTCTCCTCTTTGGTAAGGAATTCCAAATTCAAATTTGTACAGCTATAGACTCATGTATTTGTGCTTCGATGATCGTCATTCATTTGTTTTTTCTTCTGTTTTTTTCTGTTTGCGTCACTCATTTTACAAAATGGAAAACTTAAAATATCGCATTATTTACGAGTACGAGTTCCGCCGTGGCACTAGTGCTGCGGAAACAACTCGAAGGGTGAATGATGTGTATGGCGGTCGTGTTGCAAAAGAAAACACAGTTCGTTTTTGGTTCCAACGTTTTCGTTCTGGAAATTTCGACCTGCAGAACAAGCCCCGTGGACGGCCTGAGACTCAAGTTGATAATGAAGAGTTGAAGGCTATTGTGGAAGCGGATCCATCGCAAACCACGTCCGAGTTAGCTGCAGGCTGCGATGTTAGTGATAAAACTGTTTTAATTCACTTGAAGCAAATTGGGAAGATTAAAAAGCTTGAAAGGTGGGTACCTCACGAATTGACTGAAGCAAACCGGCAAACGCGCGTCGACTGCTGCGTTACATTACTAAACCGGCACAATAATGAAGGTATTTTAAACCGAATCATTACCTGTGATGAAAAATGGGTTCTTTACGATAATCGGAAGCGCTCAGCGCAATGGTTGGATCCTGGCCAGCCAGCCAAATCCTGCCCCAAGCGAAAATTAACCCCAAAAAAGTTACTTGTAAGCGTTTGGTGGACTAGTGCCGGTATTGTTCATTACAGTTTTCTCAAATCTGGCCAGACTATTACGGCTGATGTCTATTGTCAGCAATTGCAAACCATGATGGAAAAGCTAGCGGCTAAACAACCTAGGCTGGTCAATCGCTCCACGCCACTGCTGCTTCACGACAACGCTAGACCACACACTGCGCAACAGACGGCTACTAAATTAGAAGAGCTTCAATTGGAAAGTCTAAGACATCCTCCGTACTCCCCGGACCTTGCTCCAACAGATTACCATTTTTTTAGAAATTTGGATAACTTCTTGCAAGGGAAAAAATTCAACTCCGATGGGGCAGTCCAAATCGCCTTCAAAGATTTTATTGATTCCCGTCCGACTGGTTTTTATAGTAAAGGGATCAATGAACTATCTATGAGATGGCAAAAGTGCATAGAAAATAATGGTTCATACTTTGATTAATTAAATATATTATATTAAAAAATATTCGACTTTTTGTTCCTCCCATACAAAACGCCAATTTCATATGTAAGGACCTAATATTACATTTCATTTTCCCATTTATCCGATACATGGCGGGGATTTTAGTTATTGATGCGATGATCAAAGTTTTTCGCCGTAGCGGAGACCTTCCACCAGATCTAAATCCATCTAGTCTTCTCCGCTTAACCAGGTGTTCCATAGCATCATTACGGCGATTCACATGGCCAAAGTAACGATTAATGCTTAAGAAGACTATGTTAGAAAGACGCATCTAGGCCTAATACCGAGCTCATTGAAAATAGCGATGTTTGTACCCCGCTGTTTGTGCCACGATATGCGCAATATTCGTCTCCAACATCACATCTCTAATGCGTCTATTCGCTGTCTTTATCTTTCTTTTATGGTCCATATTACATTTGTCTAAATCTTACTAAATCTATTAACGGATCTTATATTTAATACTTACACTTAGCTAAAGGGGAGATAACAAAGTCAATAAAAACTGTAAACTTTAAAAAGTTTTCATTTAGATTTTAATCTTAACAAAAATTCAATTTAATTGTTCAAATAGGCATATATTATATAGTTAATAAACGAAAGCATAATATTACACCGGAATATCCTTCCCTGCTTGAAAAGCAATCAATTTTTTAACAGTCGTAACTTTCAAACATTAAGAACGAGGCGTTATTAAACCTTTTACGGTTCTATAAAAACATTATGCAATTAAAGAAAGATTGAAGATTGCTTCTTACAATTTAATTTATGTATATTTTTATACAAAATAGAAAAAAGAAAGGGATACCTTTGCCCTGTTAGTGGGACGAAACTGGCTAATAATAATGATAATTTTATGCATAAATTGTGCATTTATCACGTACCTTTTACAAGGAACGTATTCACAATTGAAGAGTAAATTATAACTTTGCGTGATAGAATGATTTACATTTAGGCAAGCTTCTAAACTAAGCGAATTGGATTTAGATGAGTATGAAATTGACTAAAAATTTAATAAAATTGATATAATATTAAAAAAAAATTAAGTTACTAACCATAAAATGAATTGCAAAACATACATTAGCAAAAATAGTAGATATAAACAATGTAGATTATTGCTGCAAAAAGTTTATTACTTAACATTAGCTGTGTTAGGCCCGTTTCAAAAGTTTGCAGGGCCTTTGGTGACCCACATGTATCTTTAACGTTTTAATTAAACGATGACTTGCGGGTTTTGCAGATTTTGGAAACATGATAATGATAATATTAAGAGAATAATGTATTATATTGTTTCCGTTTGATGCGATTAACAATACAAACTTTATAAAAATCTTATAATATAATATATGTATATGATTTATATGGGTGTAAAGTCCGTCATAGTGACCAGTTTCGACTTGTCGCGTTTCGGGATCAGCTTGTGTATATCCAGTAGCTCATATACCTAGAGACCTTCCATCGTGGTATATGTGGGGCGACATGACAATGTAGACTATCAATGGTCTTTCATCCTTTGATAGTCGCTTTCGTTTTTGGACTATACTATACTTACCATCAGGTACTCTGTAGTCACTATGTCGAGCCAGTATAAAAAAAAATGTAAGTGCTCTTAGAATGGTGGTATTAATTAAAAGTAATAAAAAATCTGACATTTTTTATATATAGCCTGATAGATAGCGTGTAAATTCTACGGAAGAGATGCTAGAGTGGACCTTGCATGTACGGACTCTCTATAATATATATTGAGGGGTGAAAGGCTATTTGGTTTAAGCGACATTTTTTGGTGGTATAGTAATATATATACATTTGGAATCGGTAAAAACGCTGATTCCGAAAATATATATATTTATATGTCACCTAAAAATGTCGCTTAAACCAATAGCCTTTTACTCCTTAATATGTACCTTGTACACAATGAATGTAGTAAAAAAATATATTGAGTTTATTTTTGAAGACTCCTAGATCTGTCTCTCTATTATGGTCGAAACGTTATTTGGACATGAATAGACGCAGTCAACAAAATTTTAATTACAATAACCCTGTGTTAATTAAGGAAACGATTAAATATTAGGCACAAGTTGTTAAACATTTCTATTCATGACCCAAAAACCTTATCTTTTTCCGATTGAAATCACAAATTTTCTGAATGAAAAAGTCTCTCTCACAAACTTTTCGGGGTCGGCCTGTGACAACGGCCTTTTCGGTCAATTAAAAGAGCGAATTTTGAGTTTTCGACGTCGTTTGAAATTTGGAGAGCGGTTAATCGAATAATCCAACTGTTAAACGCGTGAGGGGATTAAGGTCCAATTTGTTTACGGGCAGCTGACAGGGTAAGGCTACATATGGCACAACAATGTGAATTTATATATTTTGCTTAAATATTATGTAACTTCCTTTTGGTTCATTTAAAATTTAATGATATATTTCAAAGTTTCAAAGTTTATATATAAAAATTCACAGCGCCTTATAGAAAACACGCTGTAAACATTAAATCTAAGATATAAATTGAACAGTGACGTGCATAGGGTATTTAAACAGGATAGGCAGATTTACATAATAAATTTGAATATTATATAATGATAATAAATATTATATTACTTTCATACGGAAGATAGATGGCGTGAAAATAGAATAGATATGAATATAAAAGGTTCCTTTTTTTTTGTTTAAATTAAAGAAATTTATTCTGATATTATTTATCGTAAGGGCATGCAATGGTTTTATGAATTTATGGAATGACCGCGACTGAAATTGAATATCTTTTTCATTTTAGTTTTTGTTGACATAGTGATTGGCTATATACTTTGAGATCTTCAACCTTAGTATACGAAGGCTAACATAATGACTGCAGCTTTCAATGAATTCTCGTTTCTTGGTAATCGTGGCCGTTTTTTGGATTACGCCGTACTTTCTATTAGATGTGCTGTATTTACTTGGTCAAGGAAAGTATAAAATAAATAAAAAAAAAACTTTGTATCATACTTTATTTCTTAAAATATTTTTGTATTTCCTATTTAATGTTATACCTACATGTTTGGCGAGTTCTAAAAATATCTGTTATTTAATTTGATATATGTTTACGTAGATTTTATGAGTAGGTAAGCTACAATAATAATATATACTTTATGTTATTTCTTTCATGTTTTCAGAAATCTTGTAAATGTATATACACGTTAACTGTATTTCGAAATTCAGAATTTACTGTATATAAATCTAGAAGGTGCGCCTTTCAAACTATTGGTATTCGACGTTAGGTAGAGCTCTGGTACCGAATCAAGATGTCGTGTGACTAACGAACCGTAGCTTTACTCAAGCTTGTCAGTTCCTGATAAATTACTGTAACAGTTCATGTATTACAATTTTTCGTTACATTTTTAAGGAAGGAATTATATTAAAGATTCAATATTAAATCTTTTATAATAATTTTTGGTATAACAATAGTGAGATAACATGCTAACTTTCAAATCATGCCAATATACATTGCCTGTACTTTATTTGATGGTAAGTATAGTATCTAAGTACAATGGCGACTGATAAATGACAAGAGTTTAAATTCTGTTGCAGTCGTCATACCGGCCTATTAAAACACGAGCTAATTCCGCATCGCGTCAAGCCGATAACACAGATAGATAATTGAAATTTTTAGAAAAAGTCAAGAAAAGTGTAAGAATGAGAAAGTGATAGTTCATAATACTAATTTATATATTTCACTGTCCGTTATAGGTATACATATATTTAATTTACAATGACGTGATGCGCATTTACTTACCACGTTATTCAAGATTTGGTTTCAAAAAGGTATCAGACAAACGTTTAGAGATATTAGAAAATAATTAACGAAAGTTATTTCAACATTTGCAGGAGTTAATATATTCCTTCTCATACATATGCTTTCAATACCATACTGAATAAGGTACAAAATATATTTAATTTCGTTTGGGTAATATTCCAGTAGTAAGTATGACTAACGAACCATGGTCTTGCTTAATTTCACTGAGCGCATACAAACTCATAGCCAATTTATTTAAATTAATTTGATTATCATTGCTGTAATCATTTTATTAACCCAAAAGAAATATTATATGGCTCGTACTGATATGTTAAATATTATAAAAATATTTTGAGATTTTTTGTATTTATTGAAGTACTCTTAATTAATTACCTGCTAAAATCTGTATTCTCTATTTTTAATACTTTAATACAATTAATTGAAAAAACTTTTTTAAATTTATTATTAGGAAAACAAATAATTATTTTAACTGATATATATATATATATATACATATGTTACAAATATGTTTTCAAAATCTGGATGTAATCTTTTAATATTTAAATTTTATCCTTTTATTTTTATAGCTGTATTTGCTTTTCTGATTCTAACATATGTATACTTGTCTTACTATAAAAATAAATTATAACGATTTACATTTTACTCAAACTTAATACTTTCATAATAATGTCAATAGTTCCGTTCAATTCTGGCTCGTTACGTAATATTTAAAAAAATAATAGCTACCAAGTTACATATACACATTGCCGATGCTATATTTTGTAAATAAAAGTAATTTATAGTTATGTATTATAAAAAATAGAAACAAAATTCCTTCTGGTTATTCAACCCGGAAGAATTTTTTTTTTTTTTAATTAAACCTGATCCTTAGCACAAGCCAATTATAGTACACAGATGGAAAAAATGTAATCTGATTATGATGAACGATTACAAAATTTAGTCGTAATTTTAATTTTGTTGCTCTGGGTCATGACTAAATTCCGCCAAAACATTAAGGAGTCATAAAAATGTATGCAATTGAGGATTCTGTAGTATTTAGAACATCCCAAAATGTAATCGTAATTATTTTTCATTAATTTGATTACATTTTGCCTATCTATGTATGTAGTAGTAGCCAAGTTATAGGAAAATATTCAGACATACTTTAAATTTTTATATATAGATATTTTGCGTAAATAAGTACTGTCATTAATTTTATTCTCATTCCGCGGCGCCCCTGTTATGTTTTTTTACAAAGCTGCCAGTGGAATTTAATTAAAATCATGCAAATGTACACCTTTTCAACGAGCCAGAGAACTTTGTCGGTTCTTTGGGAGGGTTTTTATTAAAAGTTTGAAGCAACTCACTATAGACTTGATAAATGCTATTAGCCTTGATATGTATTCCTTTCGTTATTTGATTGAAAAAATGAAATAATCGTAATATATTAATTAAAAAAGAAAACATCTATAGCGGATTGTAAGCCCGTGAAATACTGGTTAAATTTTGGTTGAATAAACAATATTTAGAACTCCTAGTTTTTATTATATATGGAAATTATATCGAGGGGTAAAAGGCTATTTGCTTTAAGTGATATTTTTTGGTGATATTCTATAATACACATTTTCGGAATCAGCATTATTTACGGATTCCCTAAATATACCACATATTACGAGGTCTCCAAAAAATATCGCTTAAGCCAAACAGCCTTATATCCCTCGATATAGTTTTATATATTTTAAAACGTACACGAAATACTATGGTAATATCAATTTTACGCTAAGTAATAAGTAGGTAAGATAATTTTTAAGAACTTAAAATAGACGGATTATTATTAATATTTACTAGAAAAGTTATTTTTCTAGAGTACATAATGTACTAACTTAATAAAGCCATCAAACATTTGTAACGATTATAATGCCT
Source organism: Automeris io (assembly GCA_036320925.1). Classification (NCBI taxonomy): domain Eukaryota; kingdom Metazoa; phylum Arthropoda; class Insecta; order Lepidoptera; family Saturniidae; genus Automeris; species Automeris io. The sequence goes on from JAUDJH010000018.1 coordinate 6,776,362, forward strand.
AATCTTCTTTCGATTTCCATGGCGTGTTCTGTTACACTGGTTCAAAATTTATTACTAAAAAGTTGCTTACATAATTTTACGCATTTGTCACAAAAAACATTTAAAAATGTGTTTTAATTAATTTCGTGTTTCTGACATCTCATTATCATTTCAATTTATTAATAAACTACATTAATACAATTGAAACTAAAGTTATTCCTGTGAAGTATCCAGTCACGCAATGTATGTGGGATCGGCTTGAAGCTTCATTTGTTGCGCATAATTTGCAATGTTGTTGTTTTACCATTAGGAATATATTTTAAAATATATAGTAAATATGAGAGTATTACAATGAAGTTTAAAGGAATAATTTCCTTAAAAAGCAATCACGTCCGATGGATTATAAAAATATATAGTAATGATTGAGTACTAAAATATTCTGGGTTTTCCCTTTTTAAGTATGGACTGAGTATTGTGCAGCCGCAAACTATCACTAAAACTCAGACTCAGAATGCTCCATTGTTACATCTGGCCCGTCGTATTTTACGGTAGCGAAGCTTGGACGCTGAAAGCTGGCACACAGAAAAAACTCGAAGCCTTCGAGATGTGGTGCTACCGTAGAATGTTGCGCATTAGTTGGGTACTGAAAGCTTCCAATATTAGGGTACTCCAGCGCTTTGGCAGGAACCGTGAATTGTTGCAAATTGTCAAGAAGATGAAGATCGCGTATCTTGGTCACGTCTTACGAGATGAAAAATATCTAACTCCTCCAGTTAATAATGATGGGCAAAATAGTAGGAAAGCGACGCGATGGAAGGAGAATGAAATCGTGGCTGCGCAACATCAGGGAGTGGATAAGAATTGCCAGCGTCGAACAACTGTTTCGCTTGGCTCGAGACAGAGAAATGTTCGCTGAGCTGACGGTCAACTTCCGGTAGTGGAGAGACATCTTAAGAAGAAGAAGAAGAAGTATGGACTAAGGTATATCATATGTCCCCTAATAAAATTTCGTTTAATTACATTAATTCAGTGCCTTGAGAATGGTGATTCCTGTGGTACTGGACAAATTGAGTTAAAACGGAAATAACTGCTTTGAGCTTGCTTTATATAATTAAAACATGTTATTAAATGATTCATTATTATAATAAATATTTGTAACAGAAAGCAATGAAATAAAATTTTCCGTCAAACAGATTATATGAAGTTATTGTTGGAACAGAACAAAGGTGTTAAGGGAATGAAGTCTAGTCACGTATTGTCGTGTCGGAACGCGATGCTCCCAGCGGACATACTGACCGGCTTCGAGACTCGCGTGAGATGGATTCCAATTGAATAATCGATTCGGCATTTCGCATTTTACAAGATAATCCTTGTTGACACGTTCACTGTGGGACTCGTTTTTGCGTACTTTCTTATGTAACCAGAATAATTTAGTCCAGTTAGGATCCTTTCTCTGGTCTGTAATGTTCTTTTTTTACACTGGCTAGATATTGTGACTACAGTGCACGTGGTGGTAAGTACAATGTAGTCCAAAAATGAAAGCGACTATCAAAGGATGAAAACCCATTGATAGTCTCCGTCGTCATGTCGGTCCATATATACCAGGACTGAAGGTCCCTAGGTATACGAGTTACTGGATATACACAAGCTGTTCTTATTTAGTGAAGTAATTATCGAGCAACCGATAAGTTAATATCTAACAATAGCGAATGGACAAGATTTTGATTATTCGTTTAAGAGTTCGTGGGGAGAACGAGCTTGCAAAAAGGTAAAATAAAACTGATGGCTAGAGATTTGCAGCACCCGTGAATGGTCCACATAGGAAAAATAAAAATGTGTATTTTAAATTCAATACTTTAAGAATTATATTGAAGAATATTATATATAAGAGATAAAATTTTATAAAGGATATAATATTATATATAAGAAGATTTATATTGAATATTATTATTATATTATTTATATTTACATTATTATTTTTATGGAACATTAAAAATCATGCGCTTAAAGATCATACGATGATTTAATTTCTGACCAATATTTTTTACACGTTAAAATGGATCCTGTCAAAAACAATCTACAAATTAATATCGTATTTTACATTAGAAAACACAATCAATTCATTTAGAACTAAACATATTAATCGCAAGCAGACAGTAAAAAGTAAATATATTACACCTAAAATCGTTAAGACGGTACCTGAAATTTCTAGGATCGACTGCAGTAATAATTTAATGCGTTGCTAGTAATTCATAAGACATGGAACAAAGGTGTTCATTATTGGTCTGTAATATTCTACTGGCATTCGTATCGAGCAAGCAACCGCATCAAAGTAGCCAGCCTTAAAACGACTTGGATCACGCGAGCACTTTTGGTACACATCCAAAACATTGAAACAAGTCCATATTCAGTTAATGAAATTTTATCCAACATATTTTTTTTATCATTAGCCATCTCACTGTAATATTTATATCGATAGCCAAAGGTTTTTCTTTATTATGTTTCTAATTCACTTTACTTTTTACTTTTATAGATATTCATTCTAACGAAAACATTTTTTTATTTTATTATTTAACTAGCTGTCCCGGCAGACCTCGTTCTGGCCTATTTCTCTAAAACAAAGTCACATTGTTTTTTTTATGTTAATAGCTTCCCCGTCAGATTTTATTCTGCCAAAACGTATTGGCCTGTCGGCTGTTCTTTGAAAATTGTTTGAAGGAACCTGGCCTTAATGCTATATGTTTAAAAATTGTCAAATATTGACATTAATATTTATACGTCACTCAATTGTTGTGCCTTCCCGGAACCCGACCACTAACATTTAAACTTTATGGTATGGTGTTAAAGTTCAAATTGACTTTTAAATATTATTACGAATTTTTTGTATGAGAATATAGAAAAGTGATGTTTTTAGACTTTTCAGACAATTTTTTTAAATTTTTCTCTACGTAATAACCTTCCCCAGACTTCAATAAACACAACAAAAAAGAAATCAGCCAAATCGGTTTTGCCGTTCTCGAGTTTCGCGCTTATACACATTTAACGATTTTTATATTATAGAAGAAGATAGATAGTTAGATAGATAGATATAAAATAATGTATATTTAAATTAACTTAAAGCCTTACACGAAAACTAAATTCTAGTTTGTGAGACAAAAAAACAAAGGAATAGCTATACACAATACTAGCTATACAAATACACAAATTGTTTAAGAAAATTTTTGTAAATAGCATACATGCATTTTTTTTTTAAATTTACATTACAACTTTTCATAGCTTCACTTTTAGCAATCTTCACTGCGAATGCTCTGAATGTAGTGAATACTAGATACGGCAAATGATTTTATAATAGTCTGGTCCCCATAATAACCACCAACAAACTGAAACAAATACTTATACCAATCCTACCAGTTATCAGGTACAGAGCCAAAATGTAGACATTAACGGTCGGGCTAATTCACCAGATTAAGGCCGCTTAGTGTGCGATGGCACGAGCTAAGTTGATCATCTTTCTGAAAAATAAAATCTGAAATGAGGTTATCCCACAAAATACCAAAGTCATCAATATAGCTCTCAGTATTAGTAATTAGAAGTAGCAGTGCTCTGAAATAATATACAGATCGATAGAGTAAACGGGTTCATGAGTGCAAACCGCGAATCAGTAAACGTAACTAAGAACGTACCCCAGCAAAGTGAAGCGACGATTTATCAAAAGTCGCTGGAAAACATTGCATTAGAATATCTGAAGACCAGGCTTATTGGTACTTTTTAAGAAAGGGCTATAACCAGCCAGCAGTGGGCTAGACTGGGAATGATGATAACGATGAAATATGTTAATAGATGCCAAACGAACATGAAAAACATGAATTAAAAAAAGGCAATGCTAAACCGGGATAAATAAAAATCAATTAAATACGTGGTAAGAAGAAATGCATGGAAGGTTAATCTAATACGGGCGGCACACTTGATGGATTGCGTAGCCCAACATTTTTCAAGGCGAGAGCGGTGCGCAATATGTTCCCGCGCACCGCTGCAAGACATGAAGGAGAGTGGGGTGGGTGGCCATTTACACCACCCCTCCGCAAATACTGAGTTGTGTCTTTAGACCAGACATCGCTGGGTGTCTAGGAAGCTGGCACGGTCTTGGCCTTGGCCCCGGCAGACGGGTAGGAGGAACACCCCGGGAGTTTTAGTCGGTGTGAGTCCGACACACCGGGGGGAAGCACTCACCGCCCCCTAACGGCTCAAAAAAAGGTTAATCTAGTACGAAACGCTCAGCTAAAAGAAATACTAATTAATCACTACTTAAGATAATTGTTTTTTTTTTCTTAAATCTATATCGGTTTTGATACAAGTATGATACATTCACATTATTAATTAATTAAAATCAAGAGATCATGAGGCGTCTACTCGCCACTGATCGTAGAAATTTTATGTCGTCCTAAGAACATATTGTTGCCTCTATTTTTGTCGCGTATATGACGGAGTGTGAGATTAATTCTATGATTAAATGTACGTAACTGTACTTACCGTAAAATACAATGTGAATATGATTGTATTCCTCAACAAAACAACTAGAGTATGTCACTTCAGGCGATACATTAGTATTCTTGTTTCTTACTACAAATCAAGATGACGTCACTACAACCATAACATTTCCACGTAACGTTGTTGTCTTTAGCGCCCCTTTGTGTCGACAATTGAGTTTCAGAGTTCCCTTATTGCATTGATCCACATTTCAGACTTACATATTGTACGTGAAAATATTACAACAAATATTGTGTAGCAAAGCTTTGTTATTCTCTTTTTCTATGATTTTAGGAACTATAATCATTTTATCTCTAAGGCCATAATAAAAATAAGAATTTGTGATTAGTAATTAATCTATTTTATTTAACATAATTTAGGGAAAAAAATGTGTATTATAATTCATCCCTGTAAAAAAAATTCACGGAATAAAAAATATTTAATTTGTCCCAAATTTCTGGGCGAAACACACAGGCATTTTCTTTTTTTTTTTGAATATTTTTATTATTATATATATTTGAAATATTTTGTAAATTCTTATTTTACACGTGTAATTCCGAATCAATTTAAAATAGTTATAAAGTAACAACTGAAACTTTTACTTCAATAAATTGACAAAATATAGTCCGTATGACTAAATTGCCGGACATGTATAAATGTACTGCGGAAAAACACAGCCCCAATTAACTTCGTCAGGATAAATGTTGGTCCTAAACTATAGACAGTCGAGCCAGAGTACTCTCTGAAATTTAGTTCACGTTTATGTGAGAAATTAAAAAGTATTTACAGTTTATCATAAGATTCTACCTATATATTATATTACTTGTATTATTACTTATATAACCTTGATCGTTATTCCTATTTGTAATAAGAATGAAGTATTTTTATTTGATACACATATCACAGTAGAAAATACAATTAAAATAAAAATACAAAAAAAGCTTTAAAATTATGAACACAGAAAACAAACGAAAATACTAACAATACAGTAATGATATTTTAGTTCTGATAAAGTAAGTTCCTAAGTATTTAGGCGGGCAGTAAACTTAAAGGAGTCTTCTGCCCGGATGAGAAAAGCGGTGCACAGTGTTCAGCGGACCGCCTGAAAGAGAGGTTTTGGAGGGGTGGGCTCTGTACTCTCAGCCTTCCCGGAGAAGTACCCTCAACAAGCCTTTTGGTTTCTTAAGCGTCTGGATGAATTTGGCTTCCCAGACCCGGGTGGAGTAACTAGAGGGACACCTCGGGGATTTTTAGTCAGTAGGAGTCGATATGTCACAACTCAGAACACATCGGGGACGCTGCCCTCACAGCAACTCTGATAGTCCTATGCAAGATCATCCCCGAGTTACGAAAAAAAAAGTTTGCATTATTTTATTGATGATAAGAACATAAACATTAATAAAAACTCGAGACCCATGAACATTATATTTGATCTTAATGAGACTTTCTGCAAGATTCTGTATACTTTCGTGGGTGGTGACCTGTCGCTGCCGGCGCTCGTTCGCGCGATGGTCGGCAGCGACAGGGCATGGCAGGCGGTCCTCACGTACTGTGAGGTAGTCATGGTGAGGAAGGAGGTGGCGGAGAGGAACAGGAAGGCAATAGCCGTCCCTGACAATCCGATCCGCCGCCCACGCAGTTCAGGACAAAGGAGGAGGGCCTTCGGCAGAGACCTTCCTCCTTAAAACCGGATAAGACACCTGGGCGGTGCGCTTGAGGGAGAGTGCCGCCCAACTTATCCAGGCGAGAGCGGTGTGTGACGTGTTTCCGCACACCGCTCCAAGATATTGAGGTGTGTGAGGGGTGGCTCCTTACACCACTCCTCGCAGTGCATAGATGCGGCTTTACAAAAGGCCAGACGTTGCCGAGGGTCGGAGAAGAGGATGACGCTGTTCCTCTGGCCCCGGTCAGACGGGAAGAAGGAACACCCCGGGGGTTTTAGTCGGTGCAAGTCCGACACACCGGGGGGCAGCCCTCACCGCCCCCTGAGGTCCGTTAGGGATTTCCCCCGGGCTACCAAAAAAAAAAAAAAGATTCTGTATACTTATATTATATATGTAGTTTTATAACAATATATATATATAATAGCTATAGTTATAAATACCTGAAAGTATCCGACGTTTCTTCAACTTTAGTCTTGTTCTATTAAATTACTTTCGTAATGAATAAATGTAATACGCTCGGGAAACTTACTTCATTTTTTTTTGCTTCTTTTATAATAAACCGTGGACAGTCTTACGCTCCAAGTTATTTTTTATCTGGGGTGCAATAAATTTTATTTTAATGTTCCCTTTGAATGTACTCTAAGAATGTAAATGGACTCGACCTGGAAACTGTCATCCGTCTGTAATTCGCATAATGAACTGGATGAAATCACAAGAATTAAGTTTGAAACATTTAGCTTATAATTTATTTTATTTTTACTGCCTTCTTTTAGAGACACGATTATTCCTTATATTTTTTTCTCCAACAAGATGCCAACTTTACTTCAAAAGAAGGAACATAAGAATAAATAGTAGAAAAATTACAATTATAAGAAATTTTAGAAAATAAATTAGTATTTACATTATATTTATCGTACGCTACATGCGTCAATAAAATGTATTCTGTATTTGAGTGTCTGAGTTGTGCTTGCCGTATTTGTAAAGGAATACTATGCTCCAAAGGACAGAATATGTCATGTCAAAGATTATCTTTATACAATGGTAATCTCTATATATATAAAATTCTCGTGTCACAATGTTAGTTACCTTACTCCTCCGAAACGGCTTTACCGATTTTTACCAAATTTTATATGCATATTCAGTAGGTCTGACAATCGGCTACTACCTATTTTTCATACCCCTAAGTGATAAGGGTTGTTCACACTTAACATATTTTTTTAATTTTTAAATTATATCCTTACACACTTAAAATAAGTTTTTTTTTGTCTACACTAGAAATTACCTTGAAATAACTTATATGGCAAAACAACGTTTGCGGGGTCAGCTAGTAGTTTTATATATTTATAAGTGTCATCTCTTTGTTACAGTGTCCACAGTGGACGTCGATGCTGTTTTAGGCCGTACAGCTTCCTTACCTTGTGACGTTACACCGGACGCAAACGAGGATCGTGTCTACATGGTTCTTTGGTTCAGAAAGAGTGGAGGAAAGCCAATATATAGGTAAATATTTACAATATTATGTGATGCGCTAGCAGCTAGCTGATAATTTTGGTAGCTGATATATTGGCGATAAAGTAAGACAAAACAAAAGCCAACAGCATTAAAAATGAGAAATGAATGCTCATATTTTTTTATCAGACATTCACAAAAGCAAGTATTATATGTTAAATGTAATTAAAATTCCGTCGTCATTATGGGAATAGATTGGAAGTTGCTCAAAGAAGGCAAAGAAATCGCGAAGCTTGTAATACTGCTCATCTATCAAAAGTTGTTTCTTTACCTAAGCTGTGCTTAGACCAAAAAACTCTTGGGAAATTATTAATATTTTTATGAGATAAACGAGGATAATATATCAATCAGTAAGAAGACAGTGATAATAAAATGGATGTTATACTATTATAATAATTCTTCATATCCCTATTATCTATTGGGTTTAGAATAAACTATTCGAGAAGAGTTCAAGGTACACACGAGTTTATAACTTGAGCTCTGTGTGAAAGAGTTGGTGCGAATCAATTCAGAGCACGTTAATACGGTTCTTAATAGACCTAAAATTGACTAGTGTGAAATACTTCACGGAGCCAAATTTCTTGTAATCCATTATATTTACTTGTGTAATTATTTATATAAAAAAATATAAATTTAAAAAGGGTTTGATCTCCAGTACTGGTTAACTTTTCTGTGATAGATATATTAGTTTGTCGTGAATAAGGGATGTTTACGTATTCTAGTATTTATCACTGTATATAAAGATAGGTAAAGGCTTATATAGTACTCGTAGAACAAATGTAAGCCTAAATATGACCAAGTCGAAGTATAAAATTATGTATAAATAATATTTTTAATTGAAAGCTGTCGACCTGATATGGGAGCGTTTTCGGTGATTATCAACAGATTCTTTCACTATTTGACTGTACCTACAAGAAACTTAAAACAGATTTTTTAATATCATTCTGCAGAGAAATAAAGCATTTATAGCAAACTAGATTTACAGTCAAACTTAACTTTGAAGTTGATAAACGACTGTCCCAATATAGGGGGTCAATATAGGTTGCGGACCTTTAACCAACAGCAAATACATTTATAATCACAATACATCGATTTTTGTAATGTAAATACAAATTTATGATTCTCCAGCGCTTTGGATATAAGCTTCTTGCCAAATTTTATAATTCTAGGTTAACGGATAATAAACTATGAGTTTTGATTTCGTCGCGAAAATAGCAAAAACGATAAAAAATACGACATAAACTGATATATCTTCTGATTGCGTTCACTTAGAAGTTTTTTTTTTTTTTTCAGGAAATAAGGATAATGCGTCATAGACCTGAGTATTTGGTCTTAATTTAAATTTGATACTTTCGCTCGTTTCTGAGAAAAAGTGTCTTAAGAGACAGACAAATAGAGAGACGGTAATATAGTTATACTGTAAGGGTTCCGTTTTCCTTTTGAGGTACGGACCCCCCATAAATACCTTTTTTTTGGAATTACAGTAAATCATTATATCAACTTCCGCAGTAAATACAGTTTTATCCCAACCCTAAGGGATATCTTATAAAAACTTCGTAATGAATGCGTATATAATTAACAGGATAAAGTCGCAATTAATGAACCGTTCGCAATCTTAAACGGATGAACGGAAGCCGAGCACAAGCTATCCAATTACCGTTTAGAACGTACCTACATTGGTACAAAACAAAGATATGTCTCATGCTCTTTGAGACCCTTTTTAATGTTTTTTTTTAGTAACCCAGAAGAAAATCTTGCATAACCGCCTACTATTGACGCTTGGTCCTTTCTCATTGGGCAATATTCTGCTGAGAGCTCCAGCTGCTCCAGCAGATAAGGGAACCTGATATTAGAGTTTTAGTTAGAAATAAAAAATACATATTTTGATATTTTAGTAACATCGATCCCGAAGGGGGTCAATTATTTCTACCAAGGCAACGTTGGATCACCACAGCTAGTGAATTCACATATACTTGCTGGACCAAAAATTTCGAAACCCAAAGTCTCTTCCAAAATACAAACAAACTGTTCTAGCAGCCAATTATATAGAATGAAAAGTGAATTTATGCATGATACTGAGTAATTGTTTAGTTAAGATAGTCAAATCCAACCTCTTTGTGAACGGAGAGGAAATAAGAATCTTATATTCTTCAAAGGGAACCGTGTTTGACGTTTTAAGTACGAGTACCTAGCGTCTAATAAAATATTTTTTATGTACACATGATATCCGCTTTTGAAGAACTTGAATGAATCCGCAGAACATGAAACAATTTTTATACATAATATATAAAATTAATGCCAGCAATGTAGTCTTGAGATTAAATTGAAAGATTGTATTGTAAGAATTGAATTTTAAAATTTAAGCGATCATGCGCTGTTTAGGCAATATAATAACATATGTACATCAAATTCACTAACATTAGCGATGTGATGATGGACTTAGTGCTTTCCTAGTATATTTTGTATCAGAAATTGATTTTATACTTAAGAATAACTTTACAAAGAGATAAGTCAAGCGAAAATCTTAGTGTTGTATGAATTTTAAGGATGAAAGATTGAGGAGACTGGCCGGAAATTGAAAAACTTCAACGATTGAGCGGCCCCTTTATTCTAGATTTTGACATTGTTACAATGGATTTTTTATGAAACTCATGAGATGATATTTTTTCTTTAAAAGAGAGTTTCTAAATCGTAACTGTTATATTTTCTTTAATTCTCACAGTTATTGTTATATACATCGTCAAGCTCTATCTATATATCTCTTTCGGGTGAGCAGACATACATTAGTAGCTGTATCAATTTTGTACTTATATGTCGTGCTCAACGAGACCAGTAGCGAAGTTGATTGCTATTCACAGAGCACGTATCATTTCTATTAGATACCACGTGATGTTTTCTTTCACTGGTCAGCATATGGTGCTTAAATCTGTACTTAATCTAGAAAAGCCCAAATGTACATATTAGGGATGTAACGGAGGCAGTTTTAACGGAACAGAAGTCGGAGTTTTAAAATTTGATTTATCGGAGTCGGAGCTGAAGTCGGAATCGGAGTCGGAGGCAATGCCAGTCACAAGTGACGGAAGTAGAAAGTAGTTTTATTGTGGGACATATAAAACATTATTCAGTAAACCTTTTATTAGAAAGTAATGAATTTACACACCCACAGACAATGAAAATAAAAATTGCTGTTTCTTATTAACATTTTCCCATTAACAGTTAACAAATTAAATCAAATTTGCTCTAGGGTTGTTTTTGTGTTAATTTCTATTTAATTTAATTTAATGTAAATGTAAAATTAAAAATACCTTTTAGTAATAAATTTAAATGTACATTTAGTTTTAAACATATTAACTTTAATAATATTTTTTTAAACCAAATTTTTAAAAATTTCTTCTTCAAATTAAATAGCATTGATTGTATGATTAACTGATATTATGTTTCAACAACATATAAAATGAAATCAAACGAATGGACTACAACAGTGGTGGTGACTTCCGATTAATACCTCCGATTAAAAAGTTTCGGAACCGAAGATGTAATAACAATCGGAAGTTCAGACTTATCGGAGTCGGAGTCGAAGCTCCGTAACATCCCTGGTACATATGTGCCGGGATTCGAACCCACGACCATTCGCGTTGCCGTACATGGTTACCGTCTGTAATACGCAAGGCCTTCACAGTTTTTTTTAAATAATATAATTACAGTCATAACCACTTATAGCAACATCGTTTAAAACAACATACCGGTTATATTGACTTAGAATAAAGGTCTCAACAAAAAAGTAGGACTTTGTATCTCGAAAATATCACCGGTTGTTACGACTATCGGTTTTACGACTAAATGTGAGTAGTGCCTTCGATGTCGTTATAACAGATTTTGACTGTAGTTGATACTAGAAATATCTTAAATTACTAACTGGTTATAAAATAATAGCCTAATTTATCTCTTTTGCTCAGGTTTTAAGTTAAAAATAATCCAATAATATCCCATTTTATAAAAATTGAAAACTTAACAGACAATAAAAATAATATTTAATGTACAATTATATCAACTGTAAAAAATAAAGGCTTATTTAATTTAATTTTATATATACACTGAACGAAATTGGATAAGATGGTATATTACTTAATTTTTATTGATTTTTTTAGCTTTGATGTTCGTGGACGATCTTTCAACAAGGCGTTGCAGTGGTCTGACCCTGGTGCTTTCGGCCCGAGAGCCTACTTCGCGACTGTAGCGCTACCAGCAGCCCTCACACTAAGCTCTGTGCAATTGGACGATGAAGGAGTCTACAGATGTCGTGTTGACTTCAAAAATTCACCAACAAGAAATTTTCAAATACGTTTGACTGTAATAGGTACGTATGAAAGTTGGCCTTCATTATTAATTGATTTTAAATTATTTGAATAGATTTTTTTATATTATATTTATTTATTGATATAACAATGACCTTTTTGGTCGGCAACGGAAAAGAAATGCTTCTTGTGGCAGTTGTCGATGAGCGACAGTAACCACTTACCATCAAGTGGGCCGTGAATCTGCTTACAGACTAAGTTTAAAAAAAATGCTAATATTATAAGGGAAATGAGGTAAGGCAATTACAGAGAAAAGGTAGTGGAATTTATTTATTAGGGTAATTTGATATATGATTTCGGTATAATATTAGCATATTAAACTTTTCAAAAGAAGAAAAACAGATCTATAGAAATAATTATAGCAGTAGCAGTAAGTAAACTAAGTCATACATTTGATATAAATCAGGGGTCGGCAACCTGCGGCTCGCGAGCCACATGCGGCTCTTAGGATGTGAAGCTGCGGCTCTTTAGTTCCATACGCAAATATTATTTATTTTATAAAAAAAAAAAATCGTTCTGAATCAATGAACAAATAGGTTTTGTTTTATTAAAAAAATAATTTATGCAAGTACAATTCGTTGTTGGTAAAAAAAATTGTGGCTCTTTAAAAACTTCGAATTTTTGCAAATTGCAATTTTGATTCTTCCAACTTAAAAGGTTGCCGACCCCTGGTATAAATTGATTTATAACTTCTATCCTTTAATCTAATATTAGATTTTTCTAAAAGTTGCACGAGTTTTTGTAAGTAATTTGAGCCTAGATCTAATCTAAGCTAGTTCAATTTTATATGAAAATAGCTTTTAAATGTTCATGAATGATATAGTTTTCATAATGATTCGATAATGTCATTGTAACGCCAATATGCCCCTTTCAGTCGAACAGGATACTTATTATACCCTATATAAATATTAAAGGTTTTCCCGAATTATACGCAGTATGCATACAATTATGTTAATAATACAAAGCTAATCCTTAAAAACTTTTTGTGAAGCAATGACAAGAAATCAATTTAGTCATCATGGACGTATCGCAGGCATCGCGGTCGACGAATGATGACAACGCAGAGACATTTTAATTATGAACTGTCGTCAGAGTTGACGGGGTTGCTCAGCCCTCGTACTGATAAAAACGATGGCCCAACCCCGCCGGCGATGACATAGATAAAATCTGCAGGAGACAGGTTAAATTTAAAAGGAAATTAGATTCAAATAGATCAAATTGTCTAAGATTTATCAGGGCTTATGAATTTTACCTTCATTTTCGTTGTTTGGTAAGTCTTTTGAGTCGGTTTCAATGGCTTAACGTAGGCGCATTGTAACTGTACTGTCAAATATAAAGTTACACAATATGGATAGCTGATTTAATTTGAATAAATATTGGATTACTCTACGTTCTCAAGGACTGGATCCTCATGTCTGTCCTATACTGAAGAGATATGCGTATAATAAATATAAAAAATCTTTAGTGACCGTGAAGATAATATATAAATTAAAATATAGGTGTTTGTTAACTCAAAAACTTAAATCTCTGAAATTTTTTACCGATTACTTTGACATTTTGATTCTACTTCGCGTGTATATATTTGAGCTTCGTCTGTCAGATAAATCAAACTAAAGTACGCGTAGCCGGGCAATGATATTTAATAGAGGTTTGATTTGTCTAGTCGACAGTAAAATATTAATGGCAAAGAAATATATCTAGGTAAAGAAGCTATTCCGTGCGACGCGATTAACGGCAAATGCTACGCGATAACTGCAGTCGTAAGTCGTAATTGGTTTCATATAATTGAATAATGTATAGTAGTGCCATCAGCTGTCACAGCACACATCATCGCCGACTTGTGGTGCGAGCTGCAGACTGTTGCGTAGTACGGAATATTACCTTAACGATTAATTGTTCGACTTACTGAATTTACTCAATTTACGAACTGTATAGGGAAGTTTAGTCACGATCCATGTTTTACATTTTTATCTTTTCATATCAAGCGTTCATTAGGGAGAGTTAACATGCGCCTTTTAATTTCGGGAACTAATTGATTTCTATAGCGTCATTTCACAACATAAACGTTCTTTTATTGTCGCGTAATTGCTATAATGGGCTTATTTCGTTGTAGACCGGCATTTTCAAGCATAAATTCAACCGAGGTCCATAAAAATATAAACAGCCGTCTCATAAAACGCCAAGCAAACTACGCTTTTGAAAGAAATTACGCCGTCTGTGGCGACGCCAGACGTAGGCACAGAGGATGAGGTAAATTTCTTTAGCGCCGAACAAAGCATTTAAAAGAACGTCTACGTTCCATATATGCAACTCCATTGAAAGCCATTAGTCTGCCCGCGTGGAGAGGTAATTTGCAAAGCCTTTTGTTGTACCAAAGGGACTGCTCACACAAAGAACTCTCACTTACATAATCTGGCGTATTCATTATCATTAAATATCCAATTTCCATTGAGAAGGGAGGGTGCTTATTAATGACGTCAAATAATAATAAAACGATGCCGCGTTTCCTATATCTTTATTATTGGGCCTGGCACGAGCTTTTCCTTTAATTTCCTTTCCATATACGCGTATACGGTGTGAATATAACGATCTAATTATATTGATGTGTAGCGGGCTAATGATCCGGTCGATATTTTGTGTTATTTGGTGTACAATATGGTGTGATATATTTTTATTTATGATAATTATCAAGAATGTGTTACTTAAACGGCTTAGTTGGTAAGGCAATTGCTTGAACGGGCCGAGACCACAATACACAAGAGTAATTACCGATATAGTGGCTCGCTTTGACCTGTTATGTTTCGAGACCTGCTTGAGCACATCCAGTTGATCATATATTTAGTTACCTTGTAACGTATGTGTATGTATAATTATTGTTATTATATATTTATAAATATATATATATATATATATATAAATGTGTAAGCGCACCGCCCAGGCGTCTTATCCAGAAATAAGCTCAACCTCACATACTCCAAGCTAAGCATGCATTATGCCAGTCTCTATGAAATGGCAATAAAGATTTATAATGAACTGCCCAGAATTATTATTGACGATCCACACAACATATTATCATTAAACAAATTGAAGCGGATGCTTATCGCCAAATGTTATTATACTGTAGACGACTATCTAAATGATAAACTTGAAATTATATTGCGTGCGTGAATATATATAAAAGTATAGGAAAATATATATATATATATATATATATATATATATATATAAAAGGGGTATGGTGCCCTACAATATTAATATTGAAGCCCTCTTGCCTACATAAATGACACGGCCAGTAGGGTCCATAGTTGATACTAATAAAAAAAAATGTGTATACACTGTGGAGTGCAATAAATGATTTGATTTGAAAATGAAGCATGAGACGTACACCTTCGTGATGGGTTAGCGATCCGGTCATATTTACTGGCTGTACTTTGATTCAAGTAATGATTATACGTATTTGTTTGAAATACCCAGGAAGCTTTTAATCTGATTAATTTTCTTCCAGTGCCTCCTCATCAAATGTTGTTGTATGATAAGTCCGGGGCAGATGTATCAGGCGTGGTGGGCCCTTTGGAAGAAGGAGTTGCTTTGATATTAGTATGTGAAGTACGTGGTGGTAAGTTCATACAAATTATATTTAATTTATTTATAATGCTCCTATCGCAGCCAAAGGTATTCATTGTATATCAAAGTGCATTTTGTCACTGTGCCTATAATAACTAATCCTTTTTTTTTTCTTTTTTGTTTTTTGGTGTTTTGATTTTAATTTTCTGTTTTGATATTGTTAGTACTTAGTTAATGCTTTTGAGTCATGCTGTGGCTGTCTTTTATTAGTATCCGTTGCAGACATTTCGCTTGTGCATGTGATCTCATTGTGAATGTAAAATGTAATGGAACTGTCGATAGCCTATACATATATAAATAAATAAATAATAACCGAAAAAAAAACTATTTTTAGGAATAAATAGTGATTACAATTTTAACTAAGTTCATACAAGAAAAAATGTATACGAAACATGTCATGAATTTTGGGTAAAGATCGAGCTCTTAAGAAATAGATTTCAAACAACTACAATTTTCTTTTTTAAAAAAGGTTTCCAGTTTTTGTAGGCCTACGAATATTGTTTTTGGTGACCCGGGTGAAAATCATACAACCATTGGGCCGCTGTGTGAACAGCGACCCCGGTGTGCCCGGCTCCTATTGACTAAACCCCCGGGGTGTCCTTATCAGTTCACCTAGACATGGGAAACCAAATTCATCCAGTACCCTGGGGAACGAATTATTCAGGCTTCCTCTCTGGGAGGAGTGGGTATTAAGAGCCCACGCCTCCAAACCTTTCTCATGGGCGGCGCACTGAACACTGCGTACCACTTCCTTCTCCTTCGGGCAACACACTCCCTCATTTCTACTGCCCGGTTAGACGTAGGGATTTTTTTTTTGTAACCCGGTGGAAATCCCTACGGACTGTCAGGGGAAGCGGTGAGGGCCACTTCCTCCGGTGTGTCGGATCTGCCCCGACTAAAACCACCGGGGTGCCAGCACTGCCTCTCCTCGCCTTCGCCGAGCCTGGGAATCCGGATACTTCCGACGGCTCGGCGAGCGTTGGCCTTGGGCAGGCCTCCTCTCTTGGAGGGGGAATTGAAACCCCTTCACTGCCACTCTGTGGGAACGGCGTGTGGGCACACACACGCAAAAATGGGTAATATCGCAATGACTTATCGGCATCGAACAAAGCATAGATTTGAACCCTCAACCACTGCATAGAGACATCCACTTTCTCAAGTGAGCTACCGCAGCTTTTTAAGACGTAGAGATGTCTTTACTTTATTTTACCATAGAAGGTTTTATATAATATAGATACATATCTATTTTTGATCTTTAGTTCAAGAATATTTTAATTCTTAATTTTTTATATTAATATTATACATTTTGGAGATCCGCTGCTTATTTATATCGTTATTCTAGAATCTACTATAAAAAACAACTCTTAAAAGCTTTAGACATGCATTAGATAAAAAAATTAAACATTGTAAATTATAATTTGCAAAACTTACATTTTAGAATTGTTCTATTTCTGCTAAAACAATTATAGTGTTTCGATAATATGTTTTATTCTGATAGTGATTATGAATAATAAAAAATAATATCCTTAAAATTCTACATACAACTTCGCGTATTCTTATTCTAAAGCCATTGTCCATTTTGCATCTCCACAAGGGCAGTATATTAAAAATATCTAAAAGAGAAGATGGCTACGTTGAGTATTGAATATTGAATGCGAAACATCAAAGCCAAGTCTAACATAGAAAACACCTGAAATGGAACGAATGAACGGATTTCAATGGTTGATATTAGGATTTCAGGTCACCGATCAAAAGGTGAAATTGTCACAAAACTTTTACAATATTTGATTAAAAAAAGATGTTACATATATTATGTAAATAATAAAAATATATCGTCACGCATTATTCCTTTCGGTTTGAGCAGAGATATATTTTTATCAGCAACCACGTAGCGCTTGTATGTCCTGCCCATCTTGCCACACACACACATCATCATCATCTTGACACATGTCAGAAAGTAGCAGCAAATGTTGCCGGGTAGCATGGCTGCTGATTCCACCTGTTGCTGTTTCCTTCAACAGTTTTAACGACGGCAGACTATTGATAATCGCTGACGGAATGTCAGTCTAATTATATATAATTATAGATTCTAGTATGGTACAACATTTCGCATCTGATTTTCGAGTTTCTGATTTTTTGTTATAATCGTCATTAAATGAGCCTTAACTTATACTATCTGCTATCTTTTTTCTTATATTTCCAGTATTTCTCACTGCGTTCCCGATTTCAATGTACTAAATGAATTGAATTGAAAACGGCATCTTTTGGCTTATCAGAATTTGCAACAATGTTCAGTGAAATTCAATTTTTCTATTGCTTGATTTCTTTTATGAAAACACTGGAAGAGATATTCCATGTGAATGGTTTCATTGAAAAGTCCGCAGTATGGCCGGCTGGCGACGGGCCAGTGCTCGCCCGGATTATCTTCGGCTCTGTTCCCGCGGATTGTGATGATGCAACCGAGCGGACGCAGGAATTTAGGCTTTGACTCCGTTATCAGTATAATTAAGTATGTGCTCGAAAATTCCGACGGTTTTTTTTTAGTAATGACTTATTTTCTACAACACAGCTTAGCCTTCGCATTTTGTACCCATTATAAGTAATAATATATTGCTATAACCCTTTTGGGGTGAGCTCTAGCAGAGATACATTTGTGACTGTATCCACTTTAAGCTTATATGGAACAGCTGATTGCCATTCTCAAGGCACTTACATATCGAGGGGTGAAAGCCTAATTGGTTTAAGCGCCATTTTTCGGTGATGTAGTAATATATATATTTTCGGAAACAGCGTTTTATACCGATTCCAAAAATATATACATTACTATATCTCCAAAAAATGGCGCTTAAATCAAATAGCCTTTCACACCTCGATAGGACATTTCTATTCATGCCATGCGGTTTCCTCGCGATGTTTTCCTTTACTGATGAGCATGTAATCCGATGAGCGATCCGTACTTAAGCTGAAGAAACTTAAAAAATGTAATCTTATCTCATTTCATTATAAATGCTTTTTTCATACTGGCTTGATAAAATAACTACACCGTGCCTGATGAAAAATTTAGAGTTCTAGAACGGCAGCGTCAGTCAAGGGACAGAAATCCACTACAGTTGCCATCGCTATTTCGGCCTACAAATGCCATGGCAAAGGGTCTTTGCCTTGCCAGGTAGCTGATCACTCACAAAATGTATAGACTATGTATAGACTAGGTCCTCTATGAGAATTTCCCACATAAAATTCACATGCAGTCCCGCTAATGGAGAAAGATGAAGGCGTCTCACAAAAATTGCAACCAACCAAATAGACAATCCATGAACACGACCTATCCACTAGGAGTTTAAGACTAAGAAGAAGAAATAAATAGGTTCTTCAAATATTTCGATTTTATACAATGCCACTTGAAAACTATCCTTTTGTGGCTTTAAAACAGCCGGCAGGCGGCCGTAGCTCACGGGTCTTACACTTGACGTTAATGGTCACATTTGATTTTTACGGCCACATAGCTTAGTCGCATCGTATTTGTGGTCCGTTGATGGCGCTCGTATAGTTAGGACGGGGCCATTTATGCTGCGTTTATGTCTTATCATTGAAAGAATACATTAAAATTATTACTGATATTTAAGAATAAAAATTATCACGGTAAATTGAATTTTAAAGTATTCGTAGTTTTTCCCATATCTTTCAAATTGAGTTACTCCTAATTCAATTATTTTAAAACTAAGAAATATTAACAGTTCCACAATAAAACTTGTTTTTTTTTTTATTAATTAAATTTGTTATAGAAATTTTGAACATATAAGCCAAGTTTATTAACTTTTTAACTTTTTTATCAGTTATCTCAATTTAAAAACAAGAAAGTTGTGTGAAAACTGATAAGTTGGTGACAATAAGTAAAGAGTGATATCTGTCAAAGAATCAATTTCTAGTTTCCACACATTAACGTAGTTTTTAATTATTGTAAATGTAAGGAAATCGTGCTTAACATCGTTTTACATTATTCAAATTAAATCGTATTTACAAATTATATTACATTACAAATTCAAAAACAAATTTAGAAATGTTATTTTGAATTCATAATAGTAATAGGGGACGAAAAAATGCAAAATACTAAATATATTCATAAATAATGATATTCATACTATTTTCTGAGCACTAAATTATAAATATCATAACACACCTGAAGTAGTTTCGTTTAATTTATGACCTTAAAGCAACCGCCAGACGGTCATAGTTCACGGATTTTAGACTTGACATTAATACTCCTTTTTGGTTCATTATAGCTCCAAAGACTTAACAGTCCGGTGCTTAGGATTCTGCGGTGGCCTGCATTTAACTATAATCTCGCCATATTTCGATCCAAATATGTGTGCAATGAATATTACTTTTCTATAACGTGAGTGCACGTTACGTTTACGAATTATAATTCATATTTCTTTAAAATTAATGATAGTTTGATTAGTACGTATCTTTATATCTTCAATAGAGGTACAAGATAAGGAAGAATATTCTTTATCCGTGATATTATGTTCTCATTTATTATAAAATAACGTAGCGCATATAAAATATAGGAATTACCGGACCGAATTCATGACATTATTCTTTAAAAATAATTATCCAAATAAATCTTTCAATATATCCTCATTTGTTTATACATTTATATGATCTTTGAACAGTATAAGTTTTCAAAAAAAGTAAATACAAATAAGAATATGAGTTATTCTAAAATATTGTACCTATTAGAGAAACACAACTTTTGCTATTCTAATATAACTTAAATCTACTTACATAAAACTATAACAGTAAAAAGGCTAAAGACGAAATATAAATTAATAATTATAAAAATAACAAGGAAAACAATAAAAACGGCTGGGTATTATTTTTATGAAATACGTACTTATGTAAGTAGTGTTTAAAGCTTGATGAGAGGGAGGCGGTGCGCAATATTCGGCGCGCCGCCTGAGAGAGAGGTTTTGGAGGGGTGGGCTCTTCACTCCTACCCCTCAGAGAAAGGTAGCCTCAAGAAGGCTTTTCGCTCCCCGGTCGTCTGGATGGAATTGGTTACCCATGTCCGGGTGGAGCTATTTTAGTGGGACACCCCAGGGTTTTTTAGTCAGTAGGTGTCTAACTCACCAGGGTCGCTGCCCTCAGAGCGGCCCTGATGATTTTCACCCGGGATACCAAAAAAAGGTAGTGTTTAAGAAGATATGTGTATTATATTATGAGTTTTTCGGTAAATGTGAGCGTTATAGGTATAAAAGTTATGTGTGCACATTTATAAAGAAAATGTATACAGTCATTTGACAGTGGTTTGATTTGTTTGAACCTCTTCCATTTTACAGTTAGTTAATATAGTGTACAATTGTACTGGCTACACTACACATAGATACTATTTGAATAAAATGGTCATCAAGTTCTTTTTAAAATTGAATGTGTTCGGTTTTCTACACAGGTCGTCCGGAACCGCTTGTTTCATGGTGGATCGATGGAACGCCGGCTTCACAATACATTGGGATGAAAACCGACACACATGTTGTCGTGAACAGATTGGAGCTTCAGCATTTAAAACGGGACGATTTAAACACCACGTACAAATGTCGTGCCTCTAACACTAACTTGGTGCCACCCCAAGAAAAGGTTGTAAGACTTGAGATGAACTGTGAGTCATGTATTCTTTTCAGTTGATACTAAACTTAAATTTAAGATTTACAGTGGTAATGAATAATATGTGTACTTTGGAAATCTTATAACAATACTTTTTTTCTACCTAAACAGTATTGTGTTAAAATTTCAAGTTTAAATAAATTCAAAAAACGAGCACCAGTTTTGTAACCAAAATTTACCGAGAAGAGATGACAAGAAAAAAAAAGTGAGGTTCTGGAATTTGTTCATATTTAACTTATTTGTATTTTTAGAATGTACAAATGTACTCACCTTTACTACCTTTACCTTTACCTTTATCTTACTAGTTTATTTATAAACTGGACTAGTAAGTTTATTTATTTTTTATTTGTATTAATTAGGTTTTGATGTCAAGTTATGATCCTTGAAAGATGTAATCAAATTTCAGTTTATTTAGGAGTAATTTATCTAATTTAAAATTTATAAAAAAAAATTAAACATATTGATTATAATAAAAAATAGCTATTCCTTTTTTTTAAGAAAAATAACAGATAATTTTCTGACTAAATATGTTTCACATAATTATATTATATATTTTTTTAATATTTTATATATACACAAATATATTTGTACACCCAAGAAGTATAAACAAGTTAAATATGAACGAATTCCAGAATCTCACTCATTTTTTTACTGACCATCTCACGTGAAATGCTCCATGACATAAAACAAAATTCACAAAGTATAATAATCGCCATTATTTTATCAAACATTTTAAAATTTTAACAAGAATTCATAATTTCATTCAGATTTTTAAAATTAATTTTTCTGAACCTACAAATTTTAACATATTTTTTAACGAGTTGTGTAGGTATAGAGCACGTGTAAGTATTTTATTATCATTTCATTTAGAATAATGTTTTTTTAAACATCTCTGCTAAGTAAAAAATAATACTTTTGCCAAATTACCTACTTCAGACTAATAGGACCTCTTGAAAAGGTTTAATAATTTACTATGCCCCTGTAGTAGAATTTAACGTGGAGGTATTAAAATAAAGTAGATTAAATTAATTCCTAAAGTTACATACAAAGTTACATATAAAGTTACAAGTATACATCTATATTCTTTATTGAGTACATCATTAAATATCGATCCATATCGGACAAAATTGAGTATCTATTTTTTAATAATTGTAATTATATTATATTGTAATTATATAATTATATAATATAGCAATATATTTTAAAAAATTGTACTTATTTAATTTAGTCTCATTATAGTAAAAATTTCAGATAAACGTTGGAATATGTCTTTTTTAAACTTTGAAAATTGGAATGCAATATGTTGATAGGCCCTAGTGCGTTTTATTTTAAATTATTAATTTAAATTGAAAAATGTATTAATATTTCGTGTAATTAATATTATATGTTTTAAAAATGTTTTCTTACCCTACTTTTATCATATACGTCACGAATACAGATCGTCATAATTAATGTTTAAATAAATTTTAATCCTGACAGTAATTTTGACAAGTATAATTTCCTGCCAGGTTTTCTCCTTAGGGAAAATTTTATGTGAATTGCAAGGCAGTTATTAGAAAATCTATATTCTGCAGTTTATTAAACTAGGTTGATGATGATTAGGATTTTTTTTCAGTGGCACCACTCTCAGTTAGTATAATGAATAGACCACAACAATTATTAGCAGGCTCTGTGGCATCACTACGCTGTACTGCGCAAGGTAGTAGACCTCCAGCTCAGATATCATGGTACCTTAATAACAGAAGCTTCGAGAAGAATATGGTAAGAACTATTAGTCAATACCGCTTTAGTACAAGTTGGTTTCTTGTTATATTTAATTTAAAATAATAATCGTTTTTTACATGCTAATTTTACTTTTGAAGGAGAAAATTATATTATACAATCATATTTTTTATAGAAAAGCTTAGTATCCGATATTGATCTATGTTAACGGTGTATGGGTTTCCCTACGATGTTTTATCTTATCCACAAAAGATTAAAGTCAAAAAAATTAAATTGAGGAAATAATTTCAAACTCAAAATAAAACAAAACTCATTATCTGTAACTATAATTAGAAAATATAACAACAATAAAAAACATAGATTGTTGAACAAAACAACTGTTCGTGCTCCGATATTTGTTATTTACAGTTGAAGGTAACCCTTAATTAAAATCCATTGACAAACGTAAACACTTGTAAATGCTTGGCTTGTAGTATTGAATGTACTGATTGATAGAATTCGGCGATTAATATAATTCGTTTGTTTACCTGCAGTGTTACATTTGTAAGGCAAATGCGTATTGACAATATTACTATTAATGTAATGAATGTAATTCAACGCTTTTTATAGTACGAACAACCTACGTTGTAGTATAGTTGATCTATGTAATGTCCACTTGCGGCCAGTAGACTTGAGGGAGTCTGCTGCCCGAAGGAGAGAGAAGTGGTGCACAGTGTCCAGTACGCCGCCTGTGAGTAAAGTTTGAAGACGTGATCTCTTTACACTCACCCCTCCGAGAGGAAACCTAAATAAGGCTGTTTGATCCCCGGGCGACCGGATGAATTTGGTCTCCAAGGCTTGGATGAAGCGATTAGAGGGAATCCCCGGAGGTTTTTAGTCAGTAAGAGTCTGACACACCGGCGTCACTGCCCTCACAGCCCCCTAATGGCCAATAATGGGTTTTCAACGGGTTACCAAAAAAAAAATCATACAACATACGTGCATACTTACAAGAGCTAGTATAGTTATTGCTTTTTTAAAATTAGAAATATATCTTATTGTTTTTTGTTTAATAAAAGCTTAATTTAAAGAAGGAAAATCATTTTTGGCTGATTTTTTGCTTAATATGCGTTAGTTTAAATTGTTTTGTAATAAGCTGCGTTTTTATCCAATAAATAAATAAATTATTTTTTGTTATAAATATACTTCTATTTTAGGTAACTGAATACACAAACGAAACATGGTCAGTCAGCACTTTGAGGTTTAATCCCACGCCTTTTGACCATGGCGCCGTTGTAAAATGCGTTGCAGTCAACCCTAGCTTACCTACGAAAAACATTGAGGACCAGTTGCAACTCAACGTTGTCTGTTGGTGAAATTGTATTTTAATCAGATTTTAGTGCATGAAATACTTTGAATACAGCTTTTTCATTATCTAAAATGCCGACTTCATGATTTGTGGCAAGCATAGCCTATGTCTTAATAAATACTAGTGGTCGCCCATTTCTGTTAACCGTTATTAACCGTTAGTGTCCACGTCTCGGCTTCGTACGTCATAAGTGGTCAGATGCATTGGTTAAAAGTTTTAGTTTTCAGACATTGTGGAATATGAATCGAAAAAAACCCGTCTTGATTTCCCAAATCCTTCCTAACCCAACTGAATTCTTCTTTAATTTTCCTTTTTGAAGTTGTTCCAACCAAACTGCAGTGTTTGTTCCAGGTATAGATATTATTGGACAACCTCAAGTAGAAAGCCCTTAGAGATAATAGGACTCCTGGTAATGTAGCTGTTATAAATATTTTTAGTCTTTTCCATGTTCATTCGTAGTCCTCCTATCCGCTCTAAAGAACCAGCTAGGTCGTCCAGCATTCCTTGCAACTCCGACAATGATTTCGCAATTAGAACTATATCATCGGCAAAACTTAAATGTGAGATGTACTCGCCGTTGATGTTGATACCCAAATTTTCCAATCCAGCGTCTTAAATACATCCTCCAATGCGTTCGTGAACAGTTTCGTGGCTATAACACCCCCTTGTCTCACTCCTCTACGCAGTGGTAGAGAATTAAACTGCTGGTCCTCTACTTGAACACTCATAGTGGTGGAAATCTAGAAGAGCCCAGGTATTTTAAAAAATCATACAGAACGACAAATAGCGTCAGACATTCACCTCCGGGTCAGTTCTGTCGAGCAGCGATAACCAGAATACGTCCATGACTATTTTTAAATTCTGCTTTATATATTTTGCTAGAGTAATTTATAAAATCTTTCTAAATAAAGCGCAAAATTCTTTACTCAATTACATGCTGATTAGTCACAAGAAAGAGTTTTAATTAAATTATAATATTAAGTTAGAAATAACTGCATAAATTCTATTCAGACAGTCCGCTAGTGTCGCTGACTCTTGGCAGTACGCTAAACCCAAATGAGATCAAAGAAGGTGACGACGTTTACTTCGAGTGCAACGTACGAGCGAACCCGAGGGAGCATCGGATATCTTGGTTTCACAACGTAAGGCCCGCGTTGTTTCTTTAGTACTTAATGAGATTTCTGATTTAAGGAATTATATCCACTCCGACGCAGCCTTGAGTTTCTTTCGGCATTTCTTCTCAAGGTAGTCACTTCCGAAACGCTGGTAGATCACCCGTAGGGTTAGTACTTTATTTGGCTGGTGGTCCAAGTCGAGGTTCGTACCCACAGGGGTGCCCTTGCATTGCCACCCAACCCAAAATTTCGCTGGCTGAGCACCTTCTGTGCTCGCCCCCTAAGCCCGGTTGAGCTGAAAATGCCTTTCCCGGCAATCAGTAGTTAGTCCGCTTCAAAAAAAAAAAAAAAAAATTAAGGAATTATTTTAAAGACGCGATATAGAATAATTTACACGGTGAAAACAGGATAAGTAAAAAACCTTTGTTACACATTATTATAATGCAATGAGGCACCGACATTTGCGTTGAAATACCTCTGCTACTGGAAATTGAGATTTGACTTTGTAGATTTTTTAATAATTACCCTTCCTGAAAACCAGCGCTGCAGACTACCTCTGTGGCTTTAAGTTGATGGAGGGCTCATTTATACCATGTTTGTATGTTTTGTATTTTCTTTTGTTTCTGTATACTGTTTGTGTTACTGTTTTTAATTTTTTAGTTTTTTGTAAGTTATGGTGAAATAAATACATTTCATTTCATTTTTTATCTTTATAATTGAGATTTTGTGACTCAATTATCAGTAAAACACAATTTATTAATTTTAGATAAGTGATCACATGTGCAAAAAGTCGAATTTCTTATCAGGACTCTCTATGAATATAACAATTGCAATTTCAAACCTAGTTGTTTGGGAAATAAAGTGTCTGTAACTGATAAACAATCCTAGGTCCCTTAATTTAGCCAGATTTCACTGTATATATTCCATCATATATTAGTATCCAATAAAATATTTAAATTAATTTCTGCAATAAAATATGTGGTTATTTTGATAGCTTTCTAATAACTGGTCTTTGATTAAATAAAATTTATTTAAAAATAATATTTTAGGACAGCCCGGTGACACAAAACATGGCATCCGGCATTATTGTCAGTACTCGGTCTTTGGTGCTGCAGAAGGTTACCAGAGAAGAAGCAGGGGCTTATTCTTGTAAAGCAACGAATAGCCGCGGAGAGTCCTCTAGTGCTGTCGTCAAACTTAGAGTTCAGTGTAAGTAATAATACAGATTACAAAACCTAATTGGCACGGTGAATGGATGAATAAAAATTCCAAAGCATGAATTGCGATCTCTAGTGTGAATCCGAATCAATTTTTTTTACTATTAACGGTAAGTTAATCAAAACAGTAATTTTGACCGCTTAAGAATTTCAGAAAAATATTATTAATACAATTTTTATAACTTTGAACCTTTTTTATGGATTATATCTGTATGTATTATGTCTGTATCTTTCATGAGAGTTTCTCCATTTAATAGTTTTTTATTAAGTTTATTTTTGCTCTTTAATTAAAAATGATAACGTAAATAACATCTAATAGCGATATCAAATAACTCTTTAACGGGTCGGACAGGGTTTTTTTTACATACTGTATACATGCATTTATTAATTCTCTATACACCTCATTAATATTGATTAGCTTTTTGTGAATATTACATGTACATCTTTAAACCTACACTGTATTGTAAAACTAAAGTTCAATGGTTTTATGAACATCATCGTAAGCATTGTCAAGTTACGTTATTTTACTCTGAATATATGTATATGTATGATGTTGCTAAAACCTTTGATCTTTATATATTCATCCTATTAATAATAAGCGCCGGAGAGCGCGGTTCATTCGTGATTTCTGAAGAATAAAATATGTCCGGCGTCAGTTTATTTCAAATGAATAAAAGAGACGGCCAAAGGGTTTACATATATAATTAATACAAAAAGGCGCTCTAAATTACATGTAAACCGTACGTCGACTCACCGTTTGATTAGAGACTTAAAAACCCCGCATTTAAATTTTAGCCTCCGACCGTAAACAAAACCGTATCTTTCCAACGTAGGTAGGAACTTCAAATTACGTATAACGTCACTAGACACTTCATTTGCATGTCGGTAGCCTGTTACGTATATCGGACACACGGCGTCACATAAAACGTCACCGGGTGAGGTATGAATTACAGCTCTATAAATACCGATGTATCTACGATTTAGTGATGCGATTCGAGTCCAATTTACAGCTAGAATAATTCGAGTTATTTCGCAGTCACATTCGATTACAACTCAAGATATTTTCAAGTCACTCAAATCCTTGATCCACTTGTCACGTGTCAAAATTCCTGTTTGCTAATTTTTGTTACTAAGCAAGATTTAACTAACAAGCATTAATCTAAACATTTATTACAATTCCTTATTAACCTTTTAAAATCAACGTTTATATAAATAAAATTGAAAATACAAGATGATAAAAATATCGATTATTCATAAAAAAACAAATAATTAACATATCTAATTGAATTTTTAAAAAATGTTTAAGTGTAGGTACAAATATACAGAGTTGACAAATATTTTCATTTGTGCAATACAAACAAGACTTGTTTTACCTATGTTATTTAACTTGGTTTACTTATGACATCAATAAACAAAATACATTGTATGTTAATTAAAGTGTACTTAAAACCTTTTTAAATATAATATTTTGTATAATTATAATACTATTTTGGTATTATTATACTTAATGATTAGCATAAATTAAATTCAATCAAAATATCTGTTACCTGTACTATCTATTATTATTTATGGTTATTTTTATTTTTTTGTAACCCGGGGAAATTCTTAACAGATCTCAAGGTGTGGTAAGGTCCTCCCCATGGTGTGTCGGACTTGCACCAACTAAAACCCCCGGGGTGTCCCTACTCTCCGACTAGCCGGGTCTGGAGGAACAGCGTTGTCCTCTTCTACGGCCCGCAGTGACGTCTGGCCTTTTATGTTAGGCCTCATCTCTGCATTTGAGAGGAGTGGTGTAAAGAGCCACCCCACGCTCTCCTCAAAAGTAGTTGTCTTGGAGCGGTGTGCGGGAACGCGTTACACACCGCTCTCGCCTGGACAAGTTGTCTACGTGTCTTTTCCGGCTTAAGGAAGAAGGCCTCTGGCAAAGGCCCTCCTCCTTCTGTCCTGTTCTGCGGGGGCGGCGGATTTATGGGTATTTCATTCATCTTTCATCAACTGATTTATATTTGTATGTTTATTTAGAATTCAAGTTGTAATTACTGAATCAATCTCGATTAAACTATTACGGTATTACTACATATTTTTCTATTTAAAACATGGTCTATTTTCCGTCAGAATTAGTTTATAGAACTGAATATATATATTGACCAGTGTTTTGACTAAATTTTTAAAATAAATATTACTAATACACGCCATCTCTTCTGACAGTTTTTAGTTTTGATATTTGTTTTGTCTCTTTTTTATCTGGGTGAGTGATTTCTTTTTAATTCGTATCGGTTTTGTTACTCGTTAAAATGGACTAGCGAGTCGAGTACAACACTACAACGAATAGTATTCAAATGATTGCGGTCGGGAATCGACGTACCAAGTTCCTTCCGCGGCCGACAGAGCGCATAGTAATTGGCACGGAGGAAGCCGGCACAAGCAGTAAATCATCAAAATTATTGCCTAATATTACTAGTATACGCCGCGAGCCTTCACAATCTGCTGTTACGTAAATTCACTTTAATATATAATGCTTCGATTTACTTTACGAGCGTTGAGTTTTCTTTTAATAGTAAAAAGTACAAAGTTTCTATTAGTTATTATGGGTACTTGGAAATTTACATTATTACATAAAAAAGATCATATTATTGGAAATTTATGTAGCTGCGATGACTTAGTGGATATGCAAACGGTTTCCATGCAGTAGGCAGGAATGATTATAGATTCGAATCGCGGCACGTAACGCTGTGTTTTCCAGATGTAGGCACCACGTGCTTATCGGTGAAGGAAAACTTCATAAGAAAATCCGAATGGCACTTAATAGAAATATTATCTGTAAGTACCCTGAGAACGGTGATCAGTTGCGCTTCTGGTTAGACACGACATATAAGCACAAAGGGGAAATAACTACTAATGTTTTACTGCTCACCCCGGAAGGCATATAGCGTGATTATCATAAATTAAAAAAAATACATGCTACTTATAAATCTTGAGTTTTATAAAATTTCTATAAAAAAATAATTACAGGTATATCATTAAAAGTCTTCAAATATTATATTGAATAAACTATTAAGTCCGCCAATTACTTTTTATTATATACCTGTTCAGTAGATATAAGTATTTATTACTAAAGAAGTTGACATCACAGACATCCAAGTACTAAAAGTTTTAATGGAAATATAAGTAATATCTTTAAATTTCCTCCGCTTTCTATATATAATTTAAATAATATAAAATTTCTAAATACCGATATTACGAAAGGTTGTAAAATTAAATTAAGAATTGTTTACATCCGAAAAGATTAATAAATGCCCTAGCTACCCCGTCAAATTATTGCGAATGGTTCCTAGAATTAAATTTGTCGACACTCAAATCAATTTCACTAATTGCTAAAGTTAAATAGATTTGAAATAATATAAACATTCAAATTTTGAGGGACCTAACGGTTTGAATAGAATAATTTCAATCGAATCTTCATTAATTTGTGTATTTCATATTCAGATGATTACGATTTTATAAATATGTAATACTTTACGACCGTAATGAAATTATCTCGAAAAAAAACACACATGGGTATAATAGAATGAGCACTCATACAATGGTTATTATGATATTTAAAAATAAAATTTAATTGTATGCTCTAGGTATTACACCTTTTATGATTAACTAAAACCTAACATCTCCTTTGGTTTGTTTTTATCATAAAACCCATTCTTTTGATATATTCGGCACCTCCCATGTATACTGTTTTATGTGCGAAATTATAATTATTTAAGGTATAATTTAGAATGGGGATCTTTCGAATGATACGACTATTATTGAAGAGAAAACTTATTGCTAAACGCCTTTTTTAATTTTGATTTTAAGGATTATAATTAACTTACATTTATAGAGAGTAGATGATTAAATTATTTCCAAAAAAAGTTGCTACGACCTTTTTTGCATGAGGCATGTGCTATAATTTTTTTCCGTCAAAAAACTTCCAAAAGATCATTTTAAAATATGAATAAGCAAGAAACACATTCTAGTTAATGTTATTAAAGTTGAAACCATTATAATTTATCATGATATTTTTATTTAAACGTGTTTTCAAATACCTAGTTCAGTGATTAAATTAAACACATATTTATTTTTACTTGTAATTATTTTCAAATATTTTACTAGTCAAAAATAAAAACTATTTCAATATTGAAATACAATTTAAGAGGCCATGACATTAGACTACTAGACCCAAATCATCAACAATATAAACTGTTTGATTTATTTTACACAATTGTATATTGGCGGCTGGGTCACTTCCTTCCGAGCCAAAATGGGCACCTTAATTGTCGGCGCGCAGGGAAGATAAAAATAATTCCAAACTGCCGAAATAATTGTTCATTTGATTTATATTTATCGCTTTACGAAAAAGGCCAAACAAATATTTATTCTGCGTTGCTAAAGAATGGTACTGTAGACGAAATATATTTAAGTTTAATTTGAGAGTTCTGCTATTTAAACTCAATGTATTTAATTAAACCTATTACAGGTACTTATAAATTGTTAAGAAAAATAATCCAGTACAAGTTTTGATTACAAAATCTATAAAGTTGAGCTGACAAGATACTTTCGCAGTCGCTCTTTCCGAATAATGTTCCGTAAATATAAACTATACATACCACTGCGCGTTACTCCGGCATTCCGCCCAGCATACACTCATATAATAATAATAAAACCATTTATTTGGCACAAAATATAACATACAATACAGAAGATTAGGTTAATGAAGATCCAATAGAATCCGGCTTAAACCAGCGAGTGGCAGAACCTGATTCAGAAGATCGGCCACTTCGACCTGCCGGCCGCGATATCTGCCATTTTAGCAGTGTATTAAAACTGGAGGGCCGTGGTTTACTTTTGTGAAAAGTCACAGAAGGAGGCTGCATAGAGCAGTAGATTGGCTTATCCCACTCACTTGAAGACGAACACGTCGGGGCACTGACAACCGTTCTGGTGTATCCATCTTAGTAGACCGGTCAAATCTAAACCAGTTAGCTGATACCTTAGGATTTATGACCGCGCAGGGTGAGGACTCTGTGCTTTCTATGAGTGACCCTCGAGAAGTCAGTGGAGCGTTGTAACGTGTTCTGCCGAAACACATTGTGTACTCTCGGCGGAGAAGGTGCTTCTTCCCCCAAGATCGTGCCAGGAAAGTGCAGAGCAACGGAGAATTCGTTACAGTCTCTCTGTTCCTGCCGACGTGCAGAAGTAGTCGCCATGAGGGTTTTTAGTCACTAAACAGTCCAGTATACCTCGCTGCTAATCCACTAATATGCTGCCGGGATGCTCCAATGAAGATTTTTTCCAAGTAAAAAAAGAAACAAACTATATTATGGACCTTGAAGAACGTTATTGCTGCTAGTTACTTAGTCTATCATCATTATTTTAACTGACTTTATTCCAATCCTATATAAAAAACACTCGTAATAAGCATCACTCAGCCCGGTTTTTGGCTCTTTTTATAGTAGCTTTAAGGAAAATATGCCTGAGAATAACTATTCTACAGGCTTAAAACATTAAACATAAATACTTTGAGAATGGTAGCATTGTCGAGGCTATAATAATTTTAATAGCATTAATTTAAATAGATGCGCCTGTATGTGTGGAGACATCGCCACAAGTTGTGGGAGCCGCTCTTGACGAAGGACTTCGAGTACGTTGCTCAGTACATGCTGACCCTGCTGACGTCACGTTCCTGTGGCAATTCAACAATAGCGGAGAGAGTTTCAACGTCTCCCCTGCTAGATACGGTAATTACAACTTCAGTTAGTTGTTACAATTATCGATTTAAATAGAATTCAATCTTATAAACAAATTATGTTGAAACAACACTGACACCAGGTCGTTTATGTCCGTAATAACACGAATATAATTTTCTCTGACTGCAAAATGAAATATCGTAATTACTATAGATTATAAAAATGTTTATTGTAAGTACTGAAAATTGTATCTACTAGAATTTATTTATAAAATTACAGAATTTTATTTAATGGTAACATACTAAGTCCTGTTCGC
The DNA here is from genome assembly GCA_036320925.1 of Automeris io. Lineage (NCBI taxonomy): Eukaryota > Metazoa > Arthropoda > Insecta > Lepidoptera > Saturniidae > Automeris > Automeris io. Next base: position 6,809,122 of record JAUDJH010000018.1, read on the forward strand.
AATTATAAATTTTACATATTAAGACTCCGCATAATTTCATTCTACCTACATGCCATTATGCACAGGTATAATATTTAAGTCTACGTGATATTTTATTTTGAATAACTAAAATTATATAATATGTAATGCTATACTTTTAACCATAGAATTAGAAAACAATGAAACCACACACGCGCTAAAAGCATAACCAAAAAAAGTTCTTAAATTAAAGCCAGTAGGCTTATCTTTCTATTTATTTCTTAATTCTATGCCTTTAATATAATTTCTAGATGATTTGTTTATATGGAATCAGATAATCAATTCAAAATTTTACAAATTTTATCAATATTTTTATATGTATTGTCTTTTAGCATTCATAATGATTGAAAAATATTTTATTTATTTAAAACTGGGCTGTGATTGTTTTAGCTCAAAAGCAAATTTTATTTGCCGAAAAATTGTAAATTTAAATATTGACATAGAGAATTGTAATCAAGAATAACTGTATACAATGATTGGAATAAGAGCTGAGCGTTTCGTTGAAATTGATACAATAGGTTATTGTGAAACTGAAAACTAACAAAGATTTATTATTGAATGGTTTATAAAATGTCCTCATTTTGTCCACGAAATAGTCCTTTGTATTGTTCGTATTTTCGGTTCATCTTTGAAAATACTGAAACAGTTAATTTATTAACTTCTAATAAAGACAACTTCATTATTTTTACGCACCTAATAAAGGATCACATTTACATTAACCTTGTAGTTAAAATGTATAAAACCATTTGTCACGTGATTAAGTAGATATACAAATGTACAAATTTTTAAAATGGTATTTTAATAGTACGACCGTTTTACAAATCTTTTTACCTCATTAGGTTAGTTTTTGATGATTTCTTCTTCTTTGTTAACTCGAGAACGTCTGGATCGATTTACTTGGTTTCTGATATCTTGTTTTTATCTTCGTCACGAATAGGAGAATAATTATTGAAGAAGAAAAAACATTGAAACATCGTCAAAAAAAAAATTAAAAGAAAATCAGTTTCCCATACAAAATATTCTTTGGTATCGTAACTGTCAAACATTTCATGTTCATTCCGTTGATACGGTGAACTTTCCCATCAAATTAAAGAATGTATTACAAATAAATAAAAAATAAGGGTTTCGAATCGACAAGACATACACATATTCCGATAGTCGCGTATTTTAGATTTAAAAAATTTCTAATAATGTCAGTAATGAAATGAATGGACCGATCCATCTATGGGATTTATATTATTTATACAAAAATATCAACTTGAACTAGTTATCATAGCAAAAGTATTTTTTCCACGCGAACGCAGACGCGGACACAGCTAGTATTGTAATATTAAAAAAAAATTGTCTTTGTACTACATATATAACTTTAAAAGCTTGTAAGCTTTACATTATAAAGATTGGTGGTCTTATTCATAAAAAAAGATGTATCACAAAAACACACTTAAATTTTTTTTCTAAACAATTTAGAATATCTTAATTTATAATGTTTATATGGTAGAAGTCCATATTATGAGACACTGTCCCTATTTATGATACACAATGTGAATATAATCATTTATAAAAAGAATACCAAATTATACTTTTAAAAAATATAATAAACACATAATTTTATCATTTTTGAATGAAATTAACAAGTCTAATTGTTAATTATTACTTGTATGTTTTAGAAAAAAAATTATAAAAGTATGAGGTTTGTTGTTGGTATTCAAAACCGTGGCTTAAAAGAGTTGAACGATAACTACTGTACAGTTTTTTACTTGGATGAAATTATATATTTTATTATATTTATATACATAATGTAAGTGTAATCTAAAAGCTTATAAATTATAGATATTGAATGTTATTTGCATTTATGTTAATTTATAGCAATATTATTTTATTTTTGAGTGTCTCACAATACCGACACTTGTTAACGTAGACGTACCGGTATATAACACTTTACACCGCGTATCACTCAATACGGACATCAAGTCTTATAATTGTCCCCATTAATGAGACAGTGTACTGTTATGCGTTTTTAATTAAAATATCAATAATTTTTAGTATTAAAAAAGTAAAATGATTAAATATAACAAATTATTTATCAGCATAACTTCAAATAGTTATTTCTGAGTAAGTATTTTCAATTTAATTACGTTAATTTCAAAACTTAACCTAAAATCAAAACATCAATTTTGCAAGTTTTTTTTTCTTAATTTTTTATTTCATATTATTGAAATATTTAAAATATGTTTTTTTATACTTTTATTAATTAGTGAATTTTTTTTTTTTACTCTGGCTCGACATAGTGACTACAGAGTACCTGATGGTAAGTACAGTGTAATCCAAAAACGAAAGCGACTATCAAAGGATGAAAATCCATTGATAGTCTCCAACGTCATGTCGGCCCATATATACCACGACTGAAGGTCTCTAGGTATATGAGCTACTGGATATACACAAGCTGATCCCGAAACGCGACAAGCCGAAACTGGTCACTATGACGGACTTTACACCCATGTAATGTGGTCGCGATCCAGGCGGGCACCGACGCCCTACCACCTCGCTGCTGCTCGTTTAGCACCACCCAGGAGTCACGTGTAGGGAAACTAGGGTAAAGCCTACGGACGCGAGCAGCTTCGACTCCCCCCATCGACATATCTCTCGATATTTTAGGTTACGTGTCAACAGTGAACAACAAAAAACAAATTATTGAAAATCGGAGTAATGGGGACAACAGCCGTCTCAATCAGCAAAAAAGAAAGTGTTGTGTTCAAAAGTGCTTGATAAAAGACTTAAATATGACCCAATAGATGAAGAAAATGCTTTAAAAGCAATAAAAGATACCGGGTCATCATTACGGAGAGTAGCTGTTGCCTTCGAAGTATCTGTGGCTACTCTAGGCAGAAAAAAAGTATTGGGCTAGATGAGATAAAAAAAAATCTAAACCAGAAACAGTCTTATCGTCTCAGGAAGAAGATGATATTGTCAAATGGGTGTTAGACAGGGCTGCAATAGGAGCACCTGTAACAAAAACTGAGTTATTGGATTGTGTTCAAAAATATGTCCAAAAATTAGCTGTAAAAACTCCGTTTACAGAGTCGTCCTAGTCGCCACTGGTATGAAGGGTTTAGAAAACGTCATTCAGAATTAGCTATAAGGAAACCCCAACATTTGAGTGTTACAAGAGCAGCTGTCACTTGTGTAGAATTGCAAGAGTGGTTTAAAAAGTCTGGAGCATATTTTGAAAGTAAAAATGTATGTAATATTTCTCCTACAATTTTTTTTAACTGTGATGAAAGATGTTTACTACTCTGTCCTGAAGCAGAGAGCGTGTTGGCATAAAAAGGATCACCATTCCACCGCGAAACCACTAGACATCGTGTGGGATAACATCCGTATGTGGTGGTTGTTCCTTATATCAGCACGAAAAGATTCGCTTCTACATTCATCATGCGAATGGCTAAAGAATGGAATACGCTTCCAGAGGCAGTATTTTCGCGATGTTATGACCTGGGAGTCTTTAAGAGAAGAGTGAATAGGCAATTGCTGGGCGAACACGTTTCATCGTCGGACTCATCTTCACCTTCCACCAGGTGTGATTGAGGTCAAGCGTTCGCCTATAAGTAATAAAAAAAAGTTACAAGAAGAAAAGAAAAAACTGATGGACAAAGTAAAAGAACTGTAGAAGAAAATTAAAGAATAAAAGTGAATTAAATATTTTTATAATTATCATTTATTTCTCATTTAATTTAGTAAAGACTAATTATTTGTTATTTCAGATTCAAGTTTATTATCTATTTTATAAGTATTGTGATTTAAAATTAATAAATAGTTATTTTAAAATCAGTCTTATTGATTTCTAAACTGTCTCAAAAATAGGGACATACATCATGAGACATTGGGGCCATCTAGTTTTTAAGTGTCTCATAAATAGGGACATAGAGGTTCCTCTCATAAAAGGCTATTAATATTATTTTTACAAATTAACATTCAATAAAAACTAGCTATATTAATTAAATAATCATAAGACAATTGTATGATACGATTTAAATAGTATTTTTGACTTAAACAGATTATATAATAGCGGTAATGTACGACCAACCTGAAAATGTGTCTCATAATACGGACTTTTACCATACCGTAAATTATCTGTATAAAGTCAAATACTTCTAATTTAGTTAAAACGTTCCTCATGTTTTTTAAAGGATGTTTTATGAACAAAGTCAATTTTGTCTATTGTTTATTCTTTATTATTTGCAAGCATATGCTTGACTTCTATATACCTGGTGGAAGGTGAAGATGAGGCCGATGATGGGGAAAGTCCTTTTTAAATAAATATCTATTCTAAATATCTATTTAAATATCTATCTAAATATCTATTTTTTTAAGGTTAAGGTCAGACCAAAATAAATCGAAAATATGGATGGTGGGAGCATATTCCATTCCTTCGCTGTTCACATTATGAATGTAGAAGCAAATTTCAGGTTATTTCAGGTAATATAATGAATCAACTAATTTTACATTTGCACTGATAATTATTTGTAAAGGAACGATGAATGGCAGTGTCAGTGAGCTGCGGTACACACCAGCCAGCGAACGAGACTACGGCGCTTTGACGTGTAGGGGCAGCAACAATGTGGGCCGACAGACGCAGCCCTGTGTTTTCCAAATTATTCCTGCAGGTAAACAAGTATTTTATTGGCAGGATCATTGCATTGTGGGTCGGTCTTATGGCGAACGTGTTCCTATCGACCTATGATATTGGGTTCTTTAAAGTGTAAAGCGAGCGTAAGAGATATTTGTGGAAAACCGATAGTTGCAGTGACTATCGCGGAATATTTGACTCTCGATAATCGTACTCCGCTTTTACGTTGAATTTTTAGACGCCACTTTGACTTAACTTACGCTTTGCTCATAACATATATTCGTGTTTGACACAACTGAATCATCATCATCATCACCCCAAGATCTTCTTCGATACAGCAGATTTATTGTTTTCAGGCTTATTTTAAACAGGAGTTTGTCTTAAACACGGTCATTTATCACTTGCAAATATGTTTTCGTGATTCAACTAAACCAAAAGTACTAATATAAATAAATATATATATATAAATTATACGAAAGTTAACAATGGATAGAAATAATTAAAATGCAACATAACAAAGCCACAGATATATAAGTATGTATACAAAGATACATTAATTTTGACTGTGCAGACAATATTACAATAAATTTCCAATCTTTTTATTCAAGTGGATATAAAACATAATTTATCCTGTTGTCTTTATTAACCTGGAATTTCCAATTTAACTAACAGAGAATTACATACAGACATCGACGTGTTCCTGCGAATAAAATTCAATATTTTAATTATTGTCTCTTTCTTTCTCCAAGTATACCCACTCCAGTTATTAAGTATTTCATTGTAAAATGTCTTCATATTTTATTTGTCTAATTAAATTACTTTATTTAATCAATCATAAAATGAATACAGACTAGAATTACCATCATGTCTTTGGTGCATTTACAAAACAAAAGTTTCAGATATCCAAAATGATTAAATAAATAAATAAAATTTTGTTTTATGTACGGATTTAATACACAACTTGTAGAACAAAAATCACCGACTCAATAGTTAAACCAAGATATCTTTTTAACCCGGAAGGAAACCCTATATAGGAACATGAGTGCAGCCGTAAGATGGCACCGGTGTGTTAAATTTCTTAAGCCGACATTTATAGACGCAACTTTAAGTTTGCTTAGACTTTACAAAAAAAAAATACAATTTTGATTACTCAATGAGATTTGGTAAGTTAGAGATTTTGTCAACATGGACTTGGCTCAGCGAATACTAGGGCTATACTAAAGTTCCTATTATATAGGTGATTTTATAGACGAGGGAGACATTTCAGAATACATTAATTTGTAACTTCTTATAGCCAATAAAAATTCCCTACAAATCATAAAGAAACATTGATGAACCAATGAGAATTGATCCGTAAAAAGTTTGGACACCGCAGCGCGTGTGGTGCACGATTGAATGGCATGTAGATAAATTTCCTTTTACGTAATTTTAGGTAAACAGGTAATTGACTCGTTACCATTTCGTACTTTATCCTGGCTTAGGAGAGACAAAATACCTACTTAATAATTCATTGTTATTTATTCTATCATATGTGTAATTGCCCCTTAATATGATGACTATAAATTACTTGATTTTAATGGAAATATTATAAGATATCACTATTTCTATATATTTGGAATTAAAATCGAATGCTGAATGCTCCTTGAATATCTCCCTCGTCTATAAAATCAGCCTGTATATACAGTTTTTTTCTTAAAACGTATTTATTTTTTGAGAACTTTGCTAAGCAAAGTCGAAATAGAGTCTATAAATCTCAGGCTTACTAACTAAAAGCTCCCATGGTGTCATTCGTTGCCAATCAGGTCTATCCATCAATCCATATTCCTTCTATGACCAGGCGGGCAAATAGCCATTCTCAACTTTCATCTCTGGGAGTGGAGAGTGTAAAAATATCACCCCTCTAGACCTTTCTATCGACCTCGGATGTATATGGATCCCCAGGCCCGGCGAAGGCGAAGAGTAGGCAGTGCTGGCACCCCGGTGGTTTAAGTCGCTGCAAGTCCGACACACCGGGGGAGTGCCCCTCACCACTCCCCTGACGGTCCGAAGGGATTTCCACCGGCTAAACAAAAAAAAGGCCTTTCTATCGAACGACGCACAGGACAGTCGCACTAAAACATGTGTTATCCTAGTATAGATTAAATTTACTAAAAAAAAAACTTATTTCAATAGCGCGTCCATCACCACCACGAAATTGTACTTTATTAACCGGCAATGGAACAAACTGGATCGAAGATGCCAAAGACGAAATGGGAGATTCCTTAATTGTTCGTTGTTATACTGGATACGATGGAGGTTTACCTCAATTGGTTATACTTGAAGCTCTAGATCCAGTTACAGGAAATGTGCGATTCAACGTAACAGCTAACGATACTGGTAAGTTAAGTAAGTTAAGAACAGACATTTTCTTCACCACAATATAAAAAACCTATTACATTACATTTTTTTTACTTATACTTACGCAACGAACGTTATAGTATTCACAAGCATATATGAAATTATAGAAACACTTTTTATATTCAAGACATGTAAATTAATTTCTCCTTTGTCTTGTAAAGTATGTAGCTTCATTATTTGCTAGGTTAGAGTAGGCTTTAATTTATTTAAAGATACTTGCTAAAATTAAATATTTATACATTCAGTTTGAAATAAACGAAAGCAAAGGAACTGGGCCGTTATCTAAAATTTCAATAATAATTACCTTAGTAATAATAATAATAATTTGTACATATTTTAAAATAAAAATTGTTGTTAATAAAATAAATAGATAATAATAAAATATCGTCACGCTATATCCCTTACAGGGTGAGCAGAGATACATTAGTGGCTGTATCCACTTTGCGCTTATATGTCGTGCCCAACGAGCGCCGGACACCGTGCACCGCCTCCTTCTTATCCGGGCAGCAAACTCCCTCAAGTCTACTGCCCGGCTATTGTCACCGGGGGACGTTGCGCTCGCTTTGGGCCAACGCGTCCCTCCGGCGACGGTACCTTGGCGGCCGAATGATCAGAACAGATTTTCGCTGTTTCCTTTTTGGCTGCCTCCTGCGCCGTGTAATATATTACTTAACTAGATACTTACTTCAAAAATCACAAAGTTGTATTAATATGAGTAACTTTTTGGTAAATTGGTTTACTGATTTAGGATCATTATGTACTTTTCAAAATCACTTGATTTTTTCTAATAAAAGAGTTTCCTTTTGTATACTTAGGTATCTTGAATAAGAATAGTTTTTCTTTTAGATGGAGTGGCACTCTTTCTAGTCCCATCGGGAGTTTTATGGTCAAGTGGTAGCGCTCTACGCCTTACGGTACATTCAAGAAATGATAAAGGAGCTTCAGAACGCATAATGCTTCAAGCATTAGCCTATCAAGATGCTGAAAGGCGGACAGGTATGTTAAAGTACAATAATATAATAAAATATAATAATAGCTTGGTAAATTAATTGGATTCCATAGAATGCCTCCAGATTCTAAATCTAATTCTCATTTAGCTTAATGAATGGGAAACCTATTACGAGATCATTTGCTCCTATTGTGTAATTGACTTGTGATCGATAGACAATAAGAGAACCAATCTGCTGATGGTTCCGCGTAAATTCCACATTATCTACATCGCTTAATCAAGTAATTTCATCTCTCTCTCATTTTCTAATTTAAATGAGGGTGAAAAGATTCAAAGACGGTTTATTGCTCTTCTTCCGTAGTCTAATAAGGTAACAGTAAGCTAAGCTATGTTAATTATTTATTCTATTTCCAGTAATACTCCGCTTTACGCGATCCACTATACAACAAATCCATTACTATACGATGTTTAAACACTCGTAATAACGAATATTTGTGAGGTTAAATTGCCCAGTTCTACGTGGATGCGTGATGTGATATACAGTGTACACTCTATATAACGACCCTCAAGGGACTGTGCATAGTTTGGCGTTATAGAGAGTGGTCGTTAAATGGAGAGAAGAAAAATCTGTATTAGAAAAAAAGTTTATTTCAGACTAGTGTTAGTAATTACATAAAAAACAATTCTCATTTGTTCGCTATTGAGTATAGTCTGTTATTTTTGTCTGACGTCTTTTGCTGCGCCAGTAATTTTGTTGTATTTTTTCCATTATTTTATTCATATCTTGCGATATTGAGTCATCTTGGTGATAAAGAAAGTACTTTTCCAATAATTTTGCTGCTTCCAGGGCTTCTTTAATGCTCGGCGGTTCTCAGGCTCATCCGTCTCATCTTCTTCATCTCCTTGGTCTTGATATTCGGTTTTTCTCACCGAATCCAAAATTTCTTTGTCTGTGAATGATGCCATTGTAAGCAGGCGGCAGTCGTCTACTTCGATGTAGGTTTAAAGATTTTCTGTAAATTTTCCTGCCATCTTGAACTGTTGAATCCACTCAGTTAATGGAAGGGCGTCGTCGTTATTAAACTCCAGTTCCGTTTCCACCTCATCACTCATAGAATTTGTACAAAGTCCAGCATGTCGAAAAGAGTGCTGTATAGTTGTGGGTGTGCTTCTTCCCAGGCTTTAGATAAAAAATTTACTGCATGCAGCATATTAATAGAAGTTTTACCCTCAGATTCTACTAGCTCCGTCAATAATTTCTTTCTGTAGTGACCCTTGAGGCTTTTTATCATGCTTTGATCCATTGGCTGTAAGACACTAGTCGTATTTGAAGGAAGAAATACCAACTCTATGTTTTGAAGGTTGTTGTAAGAGGGTGGGCAGGGCAGTTGTCAACAAGAAGTAAAATTTTTCGTCCCTTTAATTCTGCATCTCACTTTCGCACTTCTTCTTCAAAAAGTTGACTGGTCATCCAAGCTGATTTATTAGCTTAATACGTCACTGGCAATTTTTTAATGTTCTTAAAACACCGCGGATTTTTTGATTTGCCTATTACCATTAGCTTTTTTTTCTGTGCCATCCATATTAGCAGCCACAAGCACTGTAATACGCTCTTTGGAGAGCTTTCCTCCCACACACTTTTCCCCTTTAAATTTCAGAGTTTTATCTAGGGTCAACTTGTACAAAATTCCTGGTTCATCAGCATTAAAAATATCACTTGGGGTGTATTTTTCTGTCAATTTTGACCACACTCTATTAATTCAGTCATGAGTAACATTCGTATCAACACTTCGTGCTTCTCCACTAATTTTACCGTAGTTGATATGATGACGTTGCTTGAGTTTTCCGAGCCATTCTTATGGTGCTTTGCAAGAAAGTAAACCAAGTTCTTCAGCAAACTTCTCCGCCTTAGCTTTCACGATCGGCCCGGAGATAGGTATATTATTCAGGCGCTGTCTTTGGAACCATGATAGTATAGCTCGATCCAAATCTTCGTATTTAGGTTTCTTCAATTTTTTAGAAAATTTTCCATCCTCCTCTGCTTGTAGAATTTTTTCTTTATTTTTCCATATTGTGGACACTGTAGAGCGACTAAATCCAAAGCGTCTGCCAACATGACTTATCTTGTCTCCCAACTTCAAAAGTACTTTATATTATTAAATTTCTGTCGTTATATAGAGTGGGTGTAACGTTATATAGAGTGTATCATTGTATGGGAAACAAGCTAAACCAACCAAAACCGAGTGATATCGACGCTTTAGGGAGTTTGAAGTTAAATCGAGTGACGTTATATGGAGTTTACACTGTATTTATATCGTTATTGCGTTAACCACTATAGTCAAAAGATTTATTGTTTTTTCCGTATTTATAGGTGTTGTGTTAATTTGTTAAAAACATCATCAAATTATTGTATGTTTTATTGTAAATTCTATGTATACTAATGTAGATGTATAACATTTTACAAAAAAATATTATATATTTACATTTATATGCGAATTTCACTTATTCGGTTGCGGTGCAATACGGTTTTATCAACAATGTATTTCTCGTGTAAAGCGGGGTATGAAACAAGAATGGAAAAGAATAATAATTTATATTGAAAACTAAACATTTTATTGTAGATGGCACTATGACCTTAGTTGCTGGTGTTTCAAAGACAGCTTTCTGGACAATTATCCTGACAGCGATATTCGGTGGATCGGCAATCATGTTCACAGGATATTATTTACGGCGTAGAAGGTAACAATTTGAATTGTATATAGAATTAATGTTTCCTTCGTTTGTTGATCTATCAAGTTATTAATTTATTATCACTATAGAAAATGTTATATTTCAAAATACATTATATTAGTTAAATTACAAAAAGCTCACGTTTGAATATTTCGGCCCAAACTCATTAGGATAAGAGAGAAAGTTCTTTAGGTTGTCAAAACTAATGTTCACATATATGTATATAGTGTGATTGACATATTGTGACGCTGTTGTCATAGGTCGTAGTTTGGTTGTGGTTGCCCAGGGTGGAGGCCCTGAGCAACTAGTTAGCGACCCTCCAGAAGTCGGCAGAGCTTTGTGACTTGCTCTGTCTAAATACAACGAGCAGTATCGGGGAAGGCAACAACTTGCCCCGAGTTCGTGCCCAGTTGGCGCGGCGCGACGGGGCTGTGGCGAATTGATTACAGGACCCGCAATCCCCGTCAATACGCAGAAGTAGTCACCTTGGGGTTTTTAGTCGGTACAAGTCCGACACACCTCGATCACGCAAACCCCTGTGCGGTCGAGACGGTCGTATGAGGATTTTCCCCAATTAAAAAAAAAGGTCGTAATTTGGTTGCGGCGAATTGATTACAGGACCCGCAGTCCCCGCCAATGCGCAGAAGTAGTTACCTTGGGGTATTTAGTCGGTACAAGCCAACACACCTCGGACGCGCAACCCTCCTGTGCGGCTGAGACGGTCCTATGAGGATTTTTTTCCCCAAGTATAAAAACGGTCGTAGTTTGGTAGTCTCTGATATTGATGAAAATAATAATATAAATAAATAATTGCTATTAAAAGTAATTTAGTTTGGATAATAGTATATCTAATATATAAGTTCTTCCATCAACTTTTAAATTCAGTCCAATTTAGAAGCTAACAATATTTTCTCATATAAAATATATTTATTGCGGATTACATCAATATAATATCCAAGTAGAAATTTAAATATATTAATATTGTTTCTTAATAGAAGTAGCCCACCATTAAAACAACATTCATCGGAGTTGCAAATCAATGCTGGAGATGGTCAATACGTTGTAGCGTATACATTAAAACCTCCGAAACAATCTCAACCGGATATTTTAAACCCACCACCCGGTAAGTCTTTGTCAATGTTTATTTTTTTAGTCTAAATCATTCCGAATAAAAACGTATCATAATAGATAAAAAAGCTGTATATATGTTGTATATCGCAATATAGCCTAATAGCCCACACAATATTAAGTGGCTACCGTTACCACAAGCAACGGTGTAAATAGGAAAAAAATAACAAATACTTACGAGAAACTTAAATTACTCGAAGTACCTGTTTTTGGTTTAAAATGTTGTTACAGTATCTTTGATTTCTATGCATTTATGCGATGTATGAATAAGTCAATATATGCGATGTATAATAGTCATAGGACATAGAAGTCAATAGGACTTGCAAACATCCTGGTTAAATTGAATTAAAAAATCATTTGAAATTTTAGACGGGGGTCCTCCAAATGTGAAGTGCGAAGCAGAAACGGCTGTTAAAAACGGCGCACTCCATGTGAGTGACGCATGGAGTTCTAGTGAGGCAGCTTTACCATCGGAAAACGAAGAGCTACACGCTGTGAGTATGAGAAATATAAATGCAATGTAATTTTTCTCTTTCAGAATTATACTGGAAGATATCAGATTAAAGAACTATTGTCGGAAAAATGTTTACTTCTTTTATGGTTTAGGTGTTAGTAATTATAGAGTGCGATTGCAGACTTATACTCTTCGTTTCCTATCGCAACTATACTTTCGTAAATAACCACAATATAGTTTTCTTTAGTGTTTTATGACTAATTATGAATCAGATTTTTTTTATAATTTTCGTAACCAGTTTTAAAACTTAAATTAATTCGTTATTTGTAGTATACTTATCATCCGGTACGATATATAAAGATGTGAAAATAATCAAAATAAAATATTGTGAAGTAAAAAACCTTATATAGAAAGATATTTTATGTATTATGTATGGCTACACTAAGCCCGGCTTAAGTGATTAAAGTGAAAAGAAACTTATGTTTCAAATAGTTAGAGGAAAGCCTTCACTTTATGAAACAGTAACAAATTTCGTTTAAAACTTTAGATCAAAACACTTCGGTGTACTTCGCTTGTTTACTTAAAATAAATGAGAAATGATCGCCATCTTGATACTCGCCCGTGTTGCTCGGGAAATTATTTTGCCAGGGTCAAATCTAGTTAAGGAACAGACTAAAAAAATTCAAAGTTTCACCTTCTTTTTTGCCTAAAACGTGAAAAGTTTGCTATCAATTTGTCTTTTGCTTTTATAACCTGGCAAAAATATTTCTGATATCCACTACCTTGTCGTCTACCTTTATTGACTTTTGGGATATATTTAAATTGAATAACTGGTAAAGAAAATAAAAAAATATTTGTCGATGCCGCAGTTGGTAAGTGATATTTTCGTAAATAAATGACCCGAGATCCGTACACTGCAATGTTTATTTTACAACTGCACCTTATAAATGGCACCTTACAAGTACTTTCGTAACTATAGCTACATCTAATAGTAAGGCACTCAGTATCTGCTAGTTTTTAACTTTATTTATAGCAATGAATAATATCTAATTTAACACTTTCGTTGTTGGATATTCTATGCTCCTTTCTTATAGAAATATTTCTGATAGGATTTTACGGTCCGTCAACTGTCGTTTGGTCCGTCAACTGTCGTTTGGTCCGTCAACTGTCATTTAAATAACGTAGTTTCACTCCGACGCAGCCTTGAGTTTCTTTCGGCGTTTCTTCTCAAGGCAGTCGCATCCGAAACGCTGGTAAATCACCGTTAGGTTCGTTTTTCAACTGGCCGGCCGCCTAAGTCGAGGTCCGTACCCACAGGGGTGCCCTTGCGTAGCCGCCCAACCCATAAATTTCGCTGGCTGAACGCCCTCTACGTTCGCTCACCAAGCCCGGTTTTGTTGTGAAGGTCTTTCCCAGGCCACCAACGTAGGACATGCTGAAAAAAAAAAGAAGGATTTTACGGTAAAATATTAAACGTTTTGCTGTTCGGATAGAAAATATACCTTTACTAAACTAACTAACCAAGCAGTTATATGTTATTTAAGATGATATTCAGCACAATACGGCAGAAGGCAAACGGCAGCATCAGACGGTAATAAGATGTGCTGAGACGGCAGACGGCATATGTCATCCAACGTTGTGCCGAATGTTAACTTTAGAGAACTTATATTTACTATTATACTTTGTCAATAACGCCCTAATTTAACAAGTCATCAATACTTGAGATTTAATTAAATGCAAAATGATGTATTTCACCATAATATAGCTCTGTTTGAAAGCCTTTTAAAATAAAATAAAAATAAAATAAAATGATATATATTTTTTACGTTGACTCGACAAATTGAGTACAGTGCATCTGATGGTAAGCACAGTAGAGTTCACTTACAAGAGCGACTAATAAAGGATGAAAATCCGTTGATAGTCATCGTCGTGATGTCAGCCCACATATACCACGACTGAAGGTCTCTAGGTATACATGTTACTGGATATTCACAAGCTGATCCCGAAACGCGACAAACCAAAGCGAGTCACTACGACGATCTTTATACGTGTGTACTGTGATCATGACTCAGTTCGGACGATCGTCCTACTACTTAAAAAAATTATAAAAGTATCAATAGAAGTGAGTAAAACAAAGCGGCATATTCTTATATTATGTTTTTTTTTTCTCAGGAACTTTCACCGCCTAGCATGTTAGCATCTAATAAGCAGCTAAAATTAGGTAGCACTACATTAAGTAGAAGGGAACATCTTATAGCAGAAGAAATACCGGGTCCAGAGAGTTGTGTATAATCGTATTTGTAGTGCTTAGTCAAATTTTGTAATATTTTGTAAATATTAGAATCCTATTGTATGTAATGACTGTGAAATTGTGATAAATTGGAATGTAAATAATAAATTTAACGATTAAAAAGAGAATAAAAGCTGTCAATGACCTTTTAGTTTTATTTTATACCATCTTTTTTATTTTATTACTAAAGGAAAACATAGTGATAACGCACACTTAGGAATTCGTAATCACGTGATATTTATCAAATACAATTTTTTAATTAGCTTTTGTAAGCTGTATATGCTAGGAATGCACGTTTCAGTTTCAAGTGAGAACAGAATAACATACAACCTATGTCTCTCTTGAAGGCAATCTTAGATTCAATCATTCAGATCAACAACGATTGAATCGGTATTTTATTAGTGAACAAGCTTTACCATCGGTTCCCATCAGTCAAAACTGAGGTTAAGCGTAAGTCTGCTTGTAAAATAAAACCTAATTATGCTTTATCAAACGAAAGCTACAAAATCTCTTAATTGGTTAACTGGTAGAGCCGATGTCGGATTATGCTAGATGCACGTTATTGCGCTTTCGAGATCCCTTAGAGGCGGCCTGCATAATTCAGCCGGCTGCGATTAAACCGGATGCATTAGCCACATACCCACTGTAATATGTACCAACGTTGTGGTTTCATTATATGCCACTGCTTCAATATTTAACTTACCCCTGAAATGTACAATACCCTGGTATATTTATATCTTTTATAATTACTTTACCAACACTATGAGTAGTTTCCCTTTTCAATAAATTTTTACTTCTTTTTTTTAATCAATTATATCAATTTTTGTAATTTTATTTGTGTTCTCATAATGAAAACACTTCTTTTTAAGGTCTAATTAATTACCTTTAAGTCTTTTTTTTTAACCCGGTGGCAATCCCTCCGGATCGTCAGGGGAGTGGAGAGGGCCACTCTCCCGGTGTGTGGGACTTGCACCGACTAAAACCACCGGGGTGCCAACTCTGTCCTTTCATCATCTTCGCTGGGCCGGGGTATCCGTATACTTCCTATGGACCCGGAGAGCGACTGGCCTTGGCAGGCCTCTCTGGTAGGGGGTTACCTTTAGGTCTACGTTAATTACGATTGTGATTCAATGTTAAACCATTAATAATATTTTTGAGAATATCTAATAGTTTATTTAGCATTAAAGTAATATATATTATTGATTTTTATTCATTATCCTCTGTATAACTGATTGCTAAATTGAATTCTATCATTTTGCTGAGAATATGATTAGGTGAAGTAACATTATACATAATTATTTATACACACGTGTTGACTTGCTTTAATAAAAGAGGCGCACTTTTAAAACAAAAAGCAGTAAAATGTAAAAGTAAGTATTTTTTCAAAGAACAATTAAAGTAATCTGTCTATCGCGTATTCAGCGCCCGTATGAAGTGAAGTCCTCAGACAGCGCAGAAAGCGCTGAATTAAATTAAGTGTACTAATGAGCAGTGAATTACATTGGAATTACGTTCTTCAGCTTACATTTATTTGAGTTTACGGGTGCCTTGCGTAAGAAGCATTTCTTTCTGCTTGTGCCACCGAGAATGAGCGCAAAATTCCCAAGCGTGTGCTCGTTTAGCTCGTAATTTTTCATTGAGCCTGAGAGTCGACGGAAAAGCCTCCAATTAAGTTTCTCTTTACCGTTTGGCCCCGCAAAAGGGGAAGAAAAATGAACAACAGAGGCGAGGGACAGCGAGAAGCCTGCGTTTGCCGTATGATGTCAAATGACCTTTTTCAGCCACTCAAGACCGGTTCTGTTTCAGAACATGTTTTTTATAAATGGTTTTTTTCTACAATGTTTATTATCTGTGCTGGATTGCTGAGTTAATATTGTGTTCATTTGTAAAATAAGGATATCTTCTTAGAGATTACCCAAATACATTTTAACACTTTTTAAAAAATATCTTTATAGCGATATTAAAAAGGTATATTGGACTGTCCCCTAGTAAAAATATAAATGGACTTTAAACAACCTTTCCGAACAAAAATGTGATAACAATACAAAAAGTTTACGATATTAATTTCAGAATAATCATAAAAATAGAGACTATAACATTCATTTCTGAAATAAGTGTGTTCACGCAACAGAGACACTTCTGGATTTGTTTCTTTTCTATTAGATTTTAATTATAGATTACAATATACTTAATTACAGCAGTAACAATAAAATATTTCTAACGCGACAAAAACATAAGCACTTTTATTGGCAAATTAGAGCTATTTCTGTTTCCACCACAGCGGCGTGTCGTGTACACTTCTTATGTTTTGATGGTGGCTGTAAAAACATTAAATGCGACGAATCGATTCTTACTCGGAGGTGTAAATGAAACATTATTGACGTTCTGATAATAAAACTACTCACCTATAAAACTCGTAAAATTCGGTGGGTTGATTGAGTCAGTATTTTTATTGTTTCGGCCCGTGAATCAATAGCGAATGTTTGAGTAATAAAAACGCTTTACGATTGTTTTCACGGGAAAATTTGTGGCCCGTGAAATACTCTTCTACGCTTATTTTTGTTCTGAACGTTTGCCTCTAGACACACTTGACATTCTTCGTTTAAAGACTGATAATAATATCATTTCGAGGGGTGAAAGGCTATTTGGTTTAAGCGACATATTTTGGTGATATAGTAATATATATATTTTCGGAATCAGCGTTTTTTACCAATTCCAAAAATATACATTTTACTATATCACCAAAAAATGTCGCTTAAACCGACCTCCTATCCTTTATCCTATCCTATATATCCTTTCACCCCTCGATTTGCTTTAGAAATCAGATATACACATATACATTGAACACAATAAATATCTATTTCGTTTTTACCTTTAAAAATATAATTTTTATTATAAAAACGACTGTTATTATTCTTTCGTATTCAATTCCAGAGGTATGCATGGGATATCAAAGGTAGATAGCATAAAAAAAATCAAATTAATTTCGTTGAAAAAATACTGTTAGCTATTGTAACCACCCAACAACCCCTGCTATTGTATAAACTAGAATCGTGTATGTGCCTTAAAAACCTGTCTGCCACATGAAAAGCTAACGTAAAACAACAAAGGTATATTTAATGTCATTCGTAAACGTAGCGTCTGATATTTTAGAGTATATAAACATATAATTTGAATATGTAATTGCATAAGAACGATAAATTTATATTTACGGCATTAAATAATAATTAACAAATTAAAAATATTTCTTAATTGATTTGGTAATGAAAAAAATATTTTATGTATGATCAATTGTGACAAACAACATCATTTTATATATAAAATAATATTTTTATTGTAGTCATTATACTACTACAGGTAAATACGAGAAAATCTATAAGAAAGATAGGTACCTATTTGAAAATTGGATCTCGTTACCAATTCATCAATGACGGTCCTCTCGTACCGTAAACAGTAATTAATTCAGGTGGAGCCACTGCAGCACGACCCTCGACGGCAATTGATCATCGGTTACCAGCCAATAATCCACCGTTTTAATTGTTACGTTGTGCTTACGTTGTATTGTGTTACGTTATAATTAAACAATTACTTTAGATGCATACGAAAGGCACTGAAAAGATGCACTGAAAAAAAAACGTTATTGGTAAATTGTTTGCACTGACTTTATGCGATATACATTGCTAAATGCAATGTAATCCAAGGACAGTAGCAATCTATCATCATCATATTCCCAGTCTGCAAATATCATGATTACATGGTTTTTTTTAAATACAACTTGTAAATATCTCTATCTTCTCTATCTTCACCAACATCCATGTGTTACTGTTTTTTGAGGTGCAATTTTTTATTATATATGGTAATGGTTAGTAAATTAAGCTAAAAATATAATTCTGGTACAAATGTTGATTATTCAGTTGCCGGATGCTTTTAGATCGATTAACTAATAAAATCTTTCTCGTTCTCGTGTCGTGCTTCTCAATGCTATAGTCTATGAATCTCTATAGGATCTTTCGTCAGGCCCTTGGCCTCGAAGAGTGCATTTTTTTACTTTACTCTTTTAATTGTTTTTAGTCAACCTTACCGATTAGTTTTAAGCTTTTCGTGTCTATTATCGAGTTTCCTAGCTATAATACTCGTTTCTGTCTAAATGATTTTTATATTCGATGCTAGAAATGAAGGAAAGCCTCTGTTTAAAGCATTAACACTTTTTAACTGATAATAGTAAAACAATATAAATATACAAATATCTGTATGCACTGATAACCAGTAAGGTTCCAGACCCAAAGGACCGGGGAGATAAATCTTCATTTGCCTTGTTCGCACATCCGACCCGCCCCTCCCAATTAGTTAACCCGTGCCTACCGTTGCGGACTTTGTATACTAACGCAAAAGTAGAGACACAGTATACTTTAGAGACTTGTAACATATAGATACTTTATTATATAAACATATTTATTTACAGGTATATTACATCAATAAAAAGCTGAAAATGTTTATTTCTTCAATATAAAGTTAACCTTTTTAACTTCAACATATATGATCATAGTTTGTTGAGGACTAAAAATTCTGTTTCTAATCGTGTTTAAATGTCCTTCGATTTAATTTCTCTGTATTGGCTTTTAATAAAACGGTCTGATGTAAACGAGTACAAAAGTAAAGTTCAAATACAGTAGGTATGTATTCTTGTTGGGGTTGTAGAAATAGCCAATGAAGTATGTCTTCCATTTCTATGCTAATGATTCGTTCAATGAACTCATTTAGACCGTAACAAGAGTTTACCATTTTACCTTTTTTCTATGATGCTGTATTGTGTTCTTTACCGTCCGCTTAAATACAGACACCGAGCAGTAAAAATTTTATTGTTTTATAACAGGTTGCTGTATTACGACATAAAGAATAAAACAATATTAAACTTTAAATTAATAAATATTGTTTTTTTTTTTTATTTGAATTTATGACTTTAGCGTTATCTTTTAGCGTTTTTTGTTGTGTTTGTTTTATTTTTCTGCTCGCGTCCCTAGGCTTTACCCTAGTTTCCCCACACGTGACTCCTGGGTGGTGCTAAACGAGCAGCAGCGAGGTGGTAGGGCGTCGGTGCCCGTCTGGATCGCGACCACAGTACGTGGGTGTAAAGCCCGTCATAGTGACCAGTTTCGGCTTGTCGCGTTTCGGGATCAGCTTGTGCATATTCAGTAGCTCATATACATAGAGACCTTCAGTCGTGGTATATGTGGGCCGACATAACGATGTAGACTATCAATGGATTTTCATCCTTTGATAGTCGTTTTCGTTTTTGGACTACACCGTACTTACCATTAATTTTCTTATTAAAAAAACGTTTGTTATTTCTGCGGACCAATGGTCAGGTAGCACTATCTTAAAATGTTGTATAAAACGTGCGCAATATAAGTATTCTCATATTACGGAACTAATTGTGTATGTAGTACACAATGAAATACATGTTTGTATCGATCGAACCGAAGAATACGTTCCAATGTGTTAACAATCTTATATTAGGTCCTTACATATGAAATTGGCGTTTTTCGTACTGGCCACTTTAATCACAAATTTCTCCTCTTTGGTAAGGAATTACAAATTCAAATTTGTACAGCTATAGACTCATGTATTTGTGCTTCGATGATCGTCATTCATTTGTTTTTTTCTTCTGTTTTTTTCTGTTTGCGTCACTCATTTTACAAAATGGAAAACTTAAAATATCGCATTATTTACGAGTACGAGTTCCGCCGTGGCACTAGTGCTGCGGAAACAACTCGAAGGGTGAATAATGTGTATGGCGGTCGTGTTGCAAAAGAAAACACAGTTCGTTTTTGGTTCCAACGTTTTCGTTCTGGAAATTTCGACCTGCAGAACAAGCCCCGTGGACGGCCTGAGACTCAAGTTGATAATGAAGAGTTGAAGGCTGTTGTGGAAGCGGATCCATCGCAAACCACGTCCGAGTTAGCTGCAGGCTGCGATGTTATTGATAAAACTGTTTTAATTCACTTGAAGCAAATTGGGAAGATTAAAAAGCTTGAAAGGTGGGTACCTCACGAATTGACTGAAGCAAACCGGCAAACGCGCGTCGACTGCTGCGTTACATTACTAAACCGGCACAATAATGAAGGTATTTTAAACCGAATCATTACCTGTGATGAAAAATGGGTTCTTTACGATAATCGGAAGCGCTCAGCGCAATGGTTGGATCCTGGCCAGCCAGCCAAATCCTGCCCCAAGCGAAAATTAACCCCAAAAAAGTTACTTGTAAGCGTTTGGTGGACTAGTGCCGGTATTGTTCATTACAGTTTTCTCAAATCTGGCCAGACTATTACGGCTGATGTCTATTGTCAGCAATTGCAAACCATGATGGAAAAGCTAGCGGCTAAACAACCTAGGCTGGTCAATCGCTCCACGCCACTGCTGCTTCACGACAACGCTAGACCACACACTGCGCAACAGATGGCTACTAAATTAGAAGAGCTTCAATTGGAAAGTCTAAGACATCCTCCGTACTCCCCGGACCTTGCTCCAACAGATTACCATTTTTTTCGAAATTTGGATAACTTCTTGCAAGGGAAAAAATTCAACTCCGATGGGGCAGTCCAAATCGCCTTCAAAGATTTTATTGATTCCCGTCCGACTGGTTTTTTTAGTAAAGGGATCAATGAACTACCTATGAGATGGCAAAAGTGCATAGAAAATAATGGTTCATACTTTGATTAATTAAATCTGTTATATTAAAAAATATTCGACTTTTTGTTCCTCCCATACAAAACGCCAATTTCATATGTAAGGACCTAATATTTCTGCTTATAGACATTTTTTAGAAACCATACTTACATGGCAAACTAATAATACAATATTCGTCTTCAATACCAACATCGCTATTCAAATGGAATATTTTTTCATTTCACGTATCTTAAAGCGGCACATAAAAAACATAAGCTCACGTATTTTAGCAGTGACTGGTTTTTCCATTTATGTACATTAGTATGTACTTTTCTAAGAATCTACTTTCAATCGTAATAAAAATCGGCTTAGCAAGCCATATATGAGCGTTGAATGTGAGAAATAGCGATTGACAAAGAACGAACTTGCGGTTAAAACTCACAGCTATGTTCAATTTTCTTTTGGATTTTTTATTTCTTCAACTGCAATAATTATTTGGTTGACATGTGTACAGTCAAAGCTGCTAACAGTGTGAATTTATCACGATAAATACTTTCTTATGAATTTCTTGCTTGAATAACAAACATTTTACATATTTTATTTTGCCTTTTCAGTGATGTTATTAATCTACGAATTATTTGATGTTTTCATTTACTTGAAGATTTGAATTGATTGGTTGAATACTGTTATGGTTACTTTTTTTTGTTACCCGAGGAAATATCCTGCATAGGACCTTAAGAGCCGCTGTGAGAGTAGCGACCCTAGTATGTCAAACTCTTGCTGACTAAAAATCGTCGGGGTGTCCCTCTAGTTGCTCTACCTGAGCCAGGGAAACCCAATTCATACAGACACCCTGGGAGAGAGAAGCCTTTTTGAGGCTAACCTCTCCAAAACCTCTCTTTTAGGCGGCACGCCGGACACTACGCACCACCTTTCTTATCCGGGCAGCAAGCTCCTTCAAGTCTACAGTCCGGCTTTATTCTTATTACTAGCATAACTAGGTTTTGCTTAATTGTATGATTTTGTAGGATTCAAATTTTGATTTAAATACAATTGAATAACTAATTTCCATATTGTTTGCTTTTGTTATTTTGACAGTCTGATACCACAGCTTATAGTGAGCCTTCTTGCGGCGCTGAAGTTCCTTGATTAGATTCCCGGTACATACAAAATACATTGTGATGAGCAGACCTGTTTCTCGCGAGTCATTGATGAGTGTTTGTGTGTGTATGTGTATCTTTAACTAGTACCCATAGTATAAGCGCCATCTTAATTTAGAGCAGAGTTAATGTGTGTAACTATCCATAAATGTTAATTTCAAATATGATGATTCTTTTACGTTGTTGAATTAGCAGAAAAATCAAATGTTTTTCTTTTCACATCTCAATCTAATAACAAGTTGATGTATAAGATGTCAAGAGTTAATTGAATAATGGGAGAATAAGATGGAAAGGAGCAGCAGATCCGTAGAATATGTAAGATGTATTAGCGGACGTGACGACACTGCGAAGGTACATCGCCATTCCTCAAAACTGTGTCACAGCCGGCCGGATATTGTTTGTTGACCGTTTCGTAACTCTATTTATAGAAGAATTCATCGCAACAAGTTTATTGTACTTTTAGACATGGTTAAATATACTTTCAAACAACATACCAATAATGGTTCACTTTAAAAATATATCTCATCCTTTAATTAATAAAAATAATAATAGTTATAAAATATTTTCTATTGAAATATAAAAAAATAATAATAATCATAATATCATTTTAAGCATTACGAGTTTCTGGTTAAAACTATTTATACGTGCCAATATATCAGTGAAGATAGTTTTTACAGGTTTATTCGGAAGATTTACGAGTATAGTGCTTACATTCAATTCTTCCTTTTTATTGCTACCTCACCATCATCATATTTATCATCATCAGCTTACCTTAGTTCACTTTAGGATATTGCTACCTCTCGCTTGGTAAGGCTTATAATTTAAACATAAATCTCTCAAACAGTTCACAAGGACTTCCCTAATTATTGAAACGCAGTCATAAGTGACCTCCTAAACTTGCGTTTTTAACAATAAAATTTGTTTGGGTCTAAGAGTATCTTTTTTATACAAAATGTATACGTATTATAATGTAGATGTTTACTTTATTTTCTAATAATGTTAAACTTATCTGCGTCACTGGATTAAAAAGTGTCTAGACCGTCACCTTCAACAAATAGACAAGTCTGTTTTAGACGGTCGAATCACAAGGTTTGCTCAATAGAAATCTGTCAACATCAGCCAAAACAAAGGTTGTCACAGATAGATAAAATAAATTAATAAACATTTATTTTCTTTTAATTCATTAAATGTGTCGAATATTACAATTTGTAAATTAATCTCTTTAAATGTTGTATTACTTTTGGTTTTGAATAATTTGTTATTTTAATGTAATATGGTAAATTCAAAATGTAACTTTTTTATTAAATGACAGATAGGTAATTTGTTGTAAATAGAATTCTCTACAACTTAAGTTCTAACATTTTCTTCCTACCCTCATTTAACTAACTTCCTGGTCAGATCTACCTATTTTTATGCTTTAACTTATAAAATCATCACCACTTTACACTAGAAGTAAAATTCTATCATGAGTATTTTTACAAAATCATAACTGGAGAGGCGTGTTAATAGCCCTCCATATGAGCGGGGAACGTAACTTGGTTGGCGGTTAAGAGAAACAAAAATAGGTCAAAAAACGAGTGTCAAGGAAACTTATCACTCCATAAATCTCAGCCGATATACCAGAATATCTGAATCACTAACCTGTAGGTCTG
The DNA here is from genome assembly GCA_036320925.1 of Automeris io. Classification (NCBI taxonomy): domain Eukaryota; kingdom Metazoa; phylum Arthropoda; class Insecta; order Lepidoptera; family Saturniidae; genus Automeris; species Automeris io. The sequence continues at coordinate 6,833,193 of JAUDJH010000018.1, forward strand.
CAGCTCGTCTAGTATATTCTACAGCACGGTGAGGGTCCAGGGTCCTGTCAACGGCCACGGGCACAGAAAAGTTTCACTCTCGCACTATTACACCTTATTTTCTCTTCAATAACAACGTCGTGTGGCGGTTCAAATATTATTACGGCGGGTTATTTATATTTTAAAATAAAAGGTTGATCACGACGTCGCGGCGGTTGCATACAATTGTTATACATAGTAATGTATGACGTTTTTGTGACGTCAAACAGAGCGGTGGTAGTAAGGCGACATCTATCGGTTTCACTACAGATTAAGGATGCAGATTATCCTTATATCATTCGCAAGTAACTTATGGAGTGATAGAAGGATTTTGGTATGAAGCGGAAGTATCTTAACCGCCTCACCAATAACCTTTTTTACTGACTACTGAACTTAGAAATACCAGTTTACAAACAATTATACCTGTTATTACTGCTTTTTAGAAATAAAAATCATATTTTAAGTTACAATATAAAAAAATGGCCTGACAAAACACACCATGCTACATAGCATAGCACAGGGCTTTACAATAGCTGAATAGTCACATGACCCAGGAGCGTTTTATTTTTTTAATTTCAAATTTGACGAATGGATCAAGTCAACCGAATGTTATTCACGGTATTTTCGCTATCTAGCGTCACTATAATCTATGATTTTTGAGAGCTACGAAGAGTTGGTTTTCTTAGAGGTCGTTAAAGCGACAAGGGCAGTCGTGACAATACAGGTTTATATCCGGCTCCGGAAGCGACCTGCCAGGGTGATGGAACACTTCCATCTCATACCCCGTTTTACTACCTTGTATGTGGACGATGTTCGAAAATGATGCACGACTTCCCATTAATTTTCTTCTTTAACGAGAAAATACTTTCTTTTTTTATTTTAAAAATGTAATATTATATATATTTTATTACGATAATTGTGGTAACATTTTAATATATTTCAAATAAACTTTATAATAAGTAAACTTGAACTTTCAAAGAAGTTCTCTAACTCTTACTTTTGCCGTGTCGTTGGGCAGTGGAATGGTCTTCCGGCGAGCGTATTTCCACCATCCTATGATATGAGCCATCCCAAAGATGCGAACAATATTCTACGCATGACCTGACCTATGCCTTATACAATAAAAACATATGCGCATCGACTAGACTCCTAAGCGGTTCTCGCGGTGCTGTCAGTAGTGCTGCGCCAAGACGATTGGTAACGCGTAAATTTATCTTTGCGATCTTTTTAAAAATGCCACGATCTTATTGTGTAGTGACGGCTGTTTGAACTCGGCTCCTTCAAAACCGGAACTATCGTATTTTAAACTTCCAGCTGATTTTGAAAGGTAAGAGAGATTGACTGAATGAAGACAAAACACTAAAAATTACAACCCTATTGCTTTAACGGAATGTAAGTATTTATTTCATCAACTAGGCTTAGTTTCAGTAATGTCTACTATATTTATACTGTGTTCCAATGCAGCCTGGACTTTCTTTCGCCATTTCTTCTCAATGTAGTTGCGTCCGAAACGCTTGTGATCACCTTAGGTTCTTTCCCTGGTTATCCTCCTATAAGCCGAGGTTCGTACTCACGTGCCCTTACGTTATCACATAATCCATAAATTTACTGGTTGAGTACTTGGACCTGTCACCCAGTGAAGTTATAAAGGCTTTTCCCGGCTAGCAGCATTTTTCCTGCTGAACAAAAAAAGTAATCTGTAACAATATTAAAAGACATTTGCTGTTATTTTGCGCTACATTCACGTTGATCAGCAATCAAACATCCAAGTATTTTTATCGGAGTCCAGAATATTAGAAAAGTTTTTCGATCCCCTGAATAGTGTCGGCTACGTGAGACACAAATATTGCAGCGAAGCCTGGGATAATCCCCTGGCTTCGAGCCAGTTCACAATATGTAAGCGTAGTTTTCAATAGAGCCGTTTAGGTGATAGACTAAGGACTCGTAGAGTTGCACATCGCTATAGGGCGCTAAATTGGCTTATTTATTCTCCAAAGAGAAGTCCCAGGTGTATAAGTAGGATTTCAAACTTCTACTATCTGTAAAAAACGAATATCCATCTTTTAGCAAGAAGTGTTACACACTGTATTTCAATTAGAAGTTTATATTATTATACTGATCGATATAAAGATGTAAAGTAGTAAGATTATATATGATTACTAGCTTTTGCTCGCGGCTTCGCTCGCGTTAAGAATTATTACTATTAATTAGGTATAGTTTTTGCGGCTTTATTTTGTTTAGCGTGTATAAAACATTAGGGCCTAATCTGTCATTAGGCGCTAAAACTATCAACCTATTATTATATTATATTATATTATAGTCGAAAAACTGAGAAGATTTATACAAATTTTCATCCCCTTGGGGGTAGAATAGATCAAAATCCTTTTTTAGCGGATGCCTACGGCATAGCATCTACCTGCTTGCCAAATTTCAGCCTGATCCGTCCAGTGGTTTGGGCTGTGCGTTGATAGATCACTATGTCAGTCAGTCAGTCAGTTAGCCAGTCAGTCACCTTTGAGTTATATATATTTAGATATATCTTCTATCAATTTTTATATATATAAAGACTTGTCCTGAGTCCTGAAAGACTATAATCGTAGGGCCTAAACGACTGAAGCCAAATACATTAAAAAATATGAAATATAAACTCTCGGATTTCTATTGATGGGTTGAAAAAGAGGTTTCAAGATTTTTTGATAATCCGTCAATTTCGAAGTAAGCAATATGAAAACTATAATAGTATTGAGTGTTTTTCTTGAAAATGAAAAAAAATACGTGTTTCGAAGGTTTTTAGAAATCCCACTCTCCAGAGGTTAAATAGGTAAGGAATTTCTACCGGAAAACGCGAGATCACTACAGCTAGTGCTTGTATATTTTCTTTCCTGTCTTTAGATCTATATTTCGTACTTAAATTCGGTTGCATAAAATTTGTCGTTAGCTTAGTGGTGTGTCAAACCGGCAGAGGCCGCTCGAAGAAGACACCGGGCTGTCAGCAACCGCCCCGGCGCATCAGTCCCAGCGGATCGGTCGATTCACGACTGGCAAGCTGATGCATTAGGGGTTGTGGCCGCTTAGGGTGGGGGCTCTGAGCGACCGTTTAGCGTCCCCCGAGAAGTCGGCGGTGCGTTGTGACGCGCTCTGTCGAAGTATACTAGGTGGTATCGGGGGAGGAGACGTCTCCCTTCGTGATTGTGCCTGTCAGGCGCGGCGTAGTAGGGCTGCGGCGAATTGATTACAGGACCCATAGTCCCCACTAATTCGCAGAAGTAGTTACCTTGGGGTTTTTAGCTGGTAAAAGTCCGGCACACCCCGACTGCTACCCCCTTGTGAGGCCGGGACGGTCCTAGAGGATTTTACCTAAGTAAAAAAAAGTAGCGTGTCAAACAACCCTTACTAAAATAAGTTTAATAGATGTGCAATATAATGCTACATCAAAAGTTTATGTTCATATTGAATTAAACATATAGATTGTATATAAAATATTGGTGTAGGTAATGATAGACAAAATGTCGCGTCTATATTCTTAATCACTGTTAATTCTCGTCGCTTGAGCATCGATAGGAATTCAAACACGATGAGACAATTAAGTGAGAAGGCGTGAAACCTGATTATCGCTTACCGTGTGAATATGAGCGTTGAGCACCGTAAAATGGACTATCGTTTATTACCCGTGCGTCGCGTCGTACTGTTAATTTTCTAACCCCCAACCTGCAACAGTCCCGCTATATATATAACAAACTACAAATAGTCTTTGACACATACGAGCTACGATTTAATGTACTTTGAATTGAATCTACGAAATTATAAATAATCTTTGTAAAAAATTTGAAGTATATTCTTAAACCATGGTTTAATTGATTAGAGCAGCGACTGAACGATCGACTTCTATAACCATCTTAATTTACTTTTAACAGTTAGAGCTCATATTTCTTAGGCTCCGATTAAGCTTACATTTACTGAATAACAATATTATATGGTAAGTACAAAGTTTATCAAGTGAACTAGTTTGTTATGAGAAATGTTTTTTTTTTCAATGTTATTAAGAAGCAAGTTTTATATAAAATCGATGAAATATTTAGAAAAAAATCATTAATTTTATAACCAAGCTAAATATTTGAAATCAGTTTTGCTATAGAACACCATTAATATATCATTATTATGTAATATTTCAAAAACTCCTGAACTCAACAAACATGTTATATAATTAAACTTTTCAGTACGTTTAATAGAGAAAAATTACCAGAAATAGAGCAAAATAAAAATTCTAGAAAACGCTTGAAAGTTCAAAAACGCTATTTTTAATAACTGTTTGCCACAAGCATCACTAGGCATTTCTGTTTGAATATTCCGCTCTATCAGTCAAGGCGTGATGTTCTGTAGTCGGGCATGGGGTGAACAAATATTAACAAAAATCGGACTGTACCAAATAAATACATTTATTTTATTTTGTTCGTTTGTAGTAATATTTTAATAGTGACAAAATTGCTGAAAAAATGTCACGGAATAGAATAATAAAAATATTATACCATCGTGGTTTCGGAGTAAACTGAGATATCTAAATGGAATTAAAGAATAATTAATTACTTTAAAACTACAAAGTATATATGTATCAAATATAGAGGCTAAAACAGCTTTCCTAGCCGCGAGAGTGCCATGGGATTAGAGATTATTATGCCTAATTATTACATTAACATCAAGGTTCGTAGAAATATATTAGCAACTGTATGTACCAACTTAGTCTTGTATACCGTGGTCAAAGTAACTAGTAGCACAGATATATGTCATACCATTTTTATAAAGAACTGGGAGGTGTCTGGTCTTTCAACAATTTTGCTTGTAGTATTTTAATTCTTACTTACTCTAAAAAATCAAGAGGCAAGTCCAATGTTGATAGGGCAGACTAAATCTTTGAAAGTTGTAAATGATATCATACTAAAACCGAAATGTCTTTAATTTATTTTTCTTACATAGTTTCATCAAACTTTTGTACTTAGTAGTAACTTTACTCAAGTAATGACAACCTTGCTGCTTTTTTCTTCATACTTATAAAGTTTTATGAAAACCGTAAACAAGTTTATGATTCGAGTAAAATTTGTGACCAGTTTAATGAAAATCTTTAGTATTATACAAGATTACGTGACTTGCTGTTTCTCATTGTGTACAATTAATCTTTAACAGCGATCTAACGCTGATTGAAGCTTTTCTATTAAACTCGTAATCGTCAATGCTATTGAAAAGTTTACTTTTTATTCGTTTTGAGTTGAACTTGGTTCCTGCCTGCTTCGTTATTCTGTCATGCTATATCAGAGAAATTCTCAAGCAACGTGTGAATCAGTAATTATTAAATTAATGCACATTTTAATTTTACAGCAGGTAAGATTTAGTAATAAAAAAGCACTAATAGATACTTACAACAAGTATATAAAATAAGCGATATAGGTATTTGATTTGACATACGAGTTTCTAAGCATATGAAGAGTTGTGGGTTCAGCGATCATTGTTGCATTAGTCGTTATCATTTGAGGAGAGGAAACTGGTACGCAGTGTCCGGCGCGCCGCCCGTATGGAAGGTTCGGAGGTGTGGGCTCTTTACACTCACCCTTCTCAGAGAGAAAGCCTGAATAAGGCTATTCGTTCCCCGGGCAACTTGACGAATTTGTATTCCCAGGCCTGGATGGAGCGATTAGAGGGCACCCCCGGAGGTTTTTAGTCATTAGGAGTCTGACACACTAGGTTTGCTGCCCTCATAGTGACTCTGATGGTTCTAAAGATGGGTGTAAAGAGCCCACTCCATGAAACCTTTCTCACAGGCGACGCACCGGACTCTGCACGCCGCCTCCCTCTAATCCGGGCAGCAGACACCCTCAAGTCTACTGCTCGGTTTGGCTTTACTCTGATCGTACTATCATTAGCTTAGACTGTAAGTTATGACCGTAGGCACATGTACTTTCATATTTAAAAATAATGTTAAACTTTGAAAGGAAGTGAAACACCATAAAACCAGCACTGATACGTTTATTACACTAAAAATATAATAATAATGAATATAAGCTAGATAAAAATATACAAATATAAAATCTAGTGAGCTCCGTTTGGCAGTCCTGCGATCGATCGAGACGTCACATGAATCTCCCTCCTACCGTCAACCGAGGACGGTGCGCAAGCGATCCGTACAAACATTGCGCCGTCCACGAGAGTGGGCCGGCAGAGTCGACGCTACAAATGTATTTTTATTTCATTATAAAATATTAAAATTAAACTGTTTTCAAAAAGTGTACAATATAAAAAAATACCGACGCATTGTTAAAATTAGAATTCAAAAGCTTATAACCATAAAAGCGGTATTATTTTAGAAAGAGACAGGAATTTATTTGGCACATAAAGCACGGAAGGATAGATTAGTAAAGATAGAGTAAAAAAATAACAAATACTCTGTGCTGTGTGATATACTAAAGCGAAGACAGTTCAGGAAAAGCTAAATGACCAGCCCAACCACCCAATGCTGATTTTCAGCTAACATTTACTCAGCTAGCAGCTTCATTTTGTTTTTACTTTCACATTTCAAACCACTGACAAATGTGCAAGTGAGATTCAAATAATAATGCATTGATGATAGTAGCCGGTCAGATCTGTTTGAAAAAATATGTTTAATTGATCGTTGGTGTTGTAAAAGTCTATTAATGTACCGCAAACAATGAGTAATGACTACACCACAATACCATGCACTTAATTTGTCGGCACTACTCCGTTGTTACACTATGTTATTTTGTTATATACTTGACTGCCGATAAATTGTTTGCAGAGGAAGCGCAACCGCGATGGAGAGCTGCCCAATATTTTTCATTACTATGCTAATTTCATTGTACCAATAAACGCGTCACCCTGCGCGCAGTTTAGCTGTTTCACGACCTTTTTTACTATGTCCACCGAAAAAATTTGAATTCGCCTTTTAAAAGGGTATTACGTGGCCGGTATTTATATGGTTTCAACGTGTTTGTTTGTGTAGGCTTTTTACAAAATAAAATACTTCCCCTGGCAATGTACTTTATTGTATGAATATTTAAGAATCGGTTGACACGAATTCTTGTAAAACCCATAACACTGTCTTATTTTCAATCAAATGGATCATTATCATATTTACACTTTAGATTTTAGATTAATTATAACGTCGTGATGTGCTCATAACCACGACCTGTATAACCAGGATGAAACATCGAGCCATTATTAAAAGTAAGTCAATTCGCGCATAAGAGCCGTTAACCTATTTATTAATGGCTTATTTTTAAATATAATATCGAAGGACGAAAGGTTATTTGTTTTAAGCGACATTGTTTCAGCGATATTGAGTTATATACTCAAAATCAGCGTTTTCCACGGATTATATGTACATATAACAAACATTTACCAAAATTTAATATGTTGTGTACTACGTTATTGGCATTCTAGATTTTTTTTTATGTTTTGTTTCCTATTTTTGTATATAATCTTATAATATGCTGTGTAGTTACCGTTGAATAAATAAATAAATATAAATGTAGCCAAAAATTAAAAAAATAAAGCATATAGCTTTTACCCTTCGATAAGTACACCTAATACACAATTGAATTACCAGCGTCTATATTTTCACATTTTTATAATTTGGGAGACTAAAGAACATCACTAAAACACGACTCAAATAATCGTTTCATATAGAACGTGATACGGACGTCTAATATTAAAATAAGGTTGTGACAATGCTTCTATAAAAGGACGTAGTACGACTTATATATTATATTAACAATACTCCTGAAGGTACTCATCAATACAGTCCCGTCTCGACAGTCCACAAACAATAGGCACAAATGAGAGGACATTACAAGGTATTATATGCCACGACAATTGTGCGAAATGATTCACTAAATCAATAATATTGTGAGAGATCAGTATTTTCATCACGTGCTGTCCTGAGGCGCAATGGGGTCTTTCTTGTTTTGTGTTTGCCATACACAAGTATAGTTACAATTGTTTAAGAAAAAAATATATATTTTGTAAAACGACATGAAATATTACTTAACGCTTTTCATATTACAAATGAAAAGAGTACGATCGAAGCTTCGGCTGCGTCTTCGTCTTTTGCCACCTTAAAGTTATGCAGAGATTTAAAACAATCTATAGACGATGTTTATATGTCAATTTAAAAGTTTTATTTATATGGTACTATTCATTTTTAGCCAATTTTGAACTGATTTATTTAGGATTTTAAATATTTTTGTCTCCGGTTTTGGCCAAAAGTTAAGAACAGCCGAATAAGTTCTGGTTTCGGTCCGATATCGATCAGTATTTGGATGCTTATTTAAAAAAAAAAAAATTACAATCATATCGATCAGTCTTAGTCTGATGCTTGTTAAAACTCCTAGAATTTAGCTAAATATTCGGCACATTTCAAAGTTTTACCGAGTGTGGTTTTTAGGTCGAATGTTGCCTAAGCCGAAATCTTCAGTCGGTCATTACAAATTAATAAATGTATAATAATATTATATCATTAAGTAACATCCTTTACTGTATAAACCGAGGAATATTTTGATTGTATCCAGTTTACACTTGTACAGTTTTTATATGAGAGGAAAATCCTCTAAGATCGTACCAGCTGTACAAAGCAGTGACGCAGCCGAGGTGTTCTGAACTTATACCGGTTCGAAATCCTAACCCAACATGACCACCGGCCTATGACTAATGGTACAGTTGATTGCCGTTCCCAGGAGACAACATATATACGAAACTAGTACGCCCAGACTCCGAAACGCTTCTGACATTTTTCGAATCCGAGATTATTCATGTTTATACGCATAAATAGTGACTTTTTCACGAATTTAGACTCCTCAGCTCCATAAATAGGTACAAGAAATAATCGCACCTATAACGTAATAAGTTAGTGCCAACAATTTTAAAAATCCGCTTCTCTACTAGAATTTTCTTTGCAAAAACTATAAATCCAAAACAGTTCCTTCCTGGACTTTCTTGTGGCGCTATAAATTCATGGGTATTATTATATTCCAAGAAGTTGGCTTGAATTTTGTTTACAAAAGTGGAATTTTTAAAGTAACGACGGCGTGGCATAAACTTAAAAGGGTTAACTTTTAAAATAAACTTTAGAATAATTTCAATCAGTTTATAAAAATAGAGTTGATGGATTTCTGTACATATGTATATCATTGTACTTAAATTGCAAAAAGTTTTTATTTTCTATTTATTTAAGGGACTTTTGTGCCTCGGCACATGCCAGCCCCATCGTATCCTAAACATGCACTACTAGCATTCATAAGCGAAAAGATATTATAATAATAATATAGTTTCAATAGCATATAGGTATTGATGATGTAAACCTGTCAATTGTATATTAATATGCTTTTTACGTCTCTCAACCGGGACACATGGTGCGCTACGATGGCGATGCGGCGGCGGAGCGCTATCAATCCGTCGTTTTACATGGAATTATTCATTATGCGCCCACGGTGGATTGCGGCGCCGTACTGCATGTGTACCGGACTTGCGCAGCGCGAGACGAAGTGGATAGAAGTGAACACGATACGATGACGAAATGGTAGTCTTTTCTGATACATTTTTATTGTTTGTGTTGAGCTCATCGTGTGCTCTCCAATGTAATCCAATATTTGCCTCGTGGTGCTTGCATCGCCGTCGCAACGCATCGAGTGCACCGGCTCTAATGTCAGTACCTAAAACTTTATTTATTTCTAAACGGCCAGCATCATATTTATATCACAGCTATGTAACCTAATTTTAGAACCTTTTTAAACACTATTACTACAATATCGAAATATAAAGTTTGTTGTATGGCGAGTGGTACTTAGATAAGTTGTAAAGTGTTTAAGAATACAATGGTCTTTCTCTTCCCTAATTACTCGTGATACAAAAAGATATGAAATTCCACATTCAAGTGTAGGATAATATTATAAGAGTCATATTTCTATCTCTGTAATCAGGAGTCGGATGTGCGCGCACTCCAGAAATGGGTTCCCCTAAGATAACGGGTATGATAAATTACTACATGCTGTTGAAAAAATAACGTGGGGTGACGACGTCGCGCCCGCGTATTTAATGAGCGTGTGTGACTGAATGAGGCATTATGCAGCATAATGTATGACAACTTTTGTTAAGAAGAATATAAGAAAATATCAAAGAAATATTATTGCGAAAACAAGCCATTATTTGTGTCTATGTACGCAGCATAATTCGGTTTCAAAATAGTCTTGTTGCCGATGCTTTGCTGTCGTGGAAGTAGTAGGGATTCACAGGTTCTGGCTCACCGCCTTTGGCTCTCTCATCGGTACTGGCTCACTGATCACGGGGGCAACCCTAAAAAAAAAAAAAAAAAAAAAAAAGGGTTTTCAGGGTCGCTGAATCGAATGCAAGTATTTAAAATTGCGTAGCTTTAACCGTTTCAGAGATAGCATAACATTAACTAGGCTATAATAATACAAAAGCAATGGGGTACAGGTAACAATGGATCATCCGAGCAAGGGTCGTCTATTGTTCGGCTCGAACGCTATTGTTGTGTTACGGTCGGGGGGTCTCAGGTACTTTTTCTATGTATAATAAAAAGCCGTCTACATTCCTTCATTACTCATATTCATTTATTTTGAAACAGTAATTAAACAAATTCCATAATAACATATCATTGTACATGGTATCGATGTCAAATTGATTAATAAAGTAATTCATTGTACAGTTGTGCAACTTGTAGTACAAATACATTAAACAGTATTGACCACATACTGAAGTCCAATTGTTTTGCAATATTTTTTTATTGAAACTCCATCGGTGGCTATTTCTCTTTAAGAATGCATAGTGATATCCAGAAGGTGGTCGTCCATAGGAGTCGAAAAATTCACCAAAACCATTTTTGTCTATATGTAGTGCAACCCAATGTGATCCAGGTTTTGTATCGGGGTCCAAATTACTAATTAAATAAGTAGGAGTTTCCATGTATATCGGTAATCTATTTGCAGCATACACATTATACCGCAAACTTGGATGTATTTCGTTCAAATATTTCTGTAGTTCTATTGTATTCATATTAATTAAAAAATACAACTTTCCAACCCCAGAGATCGCAAACATGTGTGCGATTGTAATTACAGTAACTTATTATATATCGAAAGGGTGATTATTAAAAATAATACAAAGTAAGTTCATTTTAATTAATTTATTCAAAAAATGTACACACAAACAGATACATACAAATATTACAAAGTTAATATTTTTACAATATATATATATTCAACTATTATAATCGACGGATACATTGCGGTTTTTATCTATTTCAATAACATTATCAAATTCGGCGTAAACAATACAGTTAATAGTTTGTACAAGCGTTGACTCAAATCGAACTTCTAATCTTACAGTGCCATGTCTTATAAGATTCCAATGACCTGAAGAGTTGGCTGATAAATCCGGAGTTAAATCAAAAGCTAACAAACAGTAACCGTTCGAATATTGTTCTCTCGAAATTCCATTCCCTTCATTTAAAAAATGTATACCCGTACCCGAAAATAATGTATGATAAGCCGTGGTGAAAATATGGTTTTCAAACGAAGGTTGTAAAGCTTTCGAAGGTATTTGTTGACCATCAATATATAAACAAAATGTGTTAATGTTGTAATTTTCGAAATTAAATGGATTTTTAGTGAGATTACCGTTAAATGCCCCGTTATCAACAAACCCAATAATACATCTTTTTGGGACTTGCCCCAAAAAAATGTTGTCAAGTGTTTTGCCTTGAATCCCAGACGGTATAGTTAAAACTTTCACTTCAGCTCGAGTGACGGGATATTTTGCTGTAGAAAAAGCCAATGCTTTTTGATGTGCAAGTAAAACAGTTGGATTGATTCGTGCTTTACGAACGATAAGTGTTGCATCTGTAATGCATACTTTAAACTTTGAATCACTTGAAGGGGCCATTAAGTTAAATGTTTCTCTAGAGCGAACTAATTTAACTGACATTTCTACACCATTGATCAAGAACTTTTCTTGGTTAAATATATCGCCATGTAAGTGTCCAATCATTTCAATTTCTTGACTTTCAGAAGCTAATTTTTGTCTTTTAACAAATCCTCCATTTTCCTCGCCGGTTTCATTCATTTTGTTGGCTGTATCTTCATACCAAAGGCCACACGTAAGATGAGATTCTTTAGCTGGTTTAGCATAATTCAACAAAGTTTCCATGTAGGCACGATACGCATATGTATTATTTGGAGGTGATATAAGTTTTTGATTTAAATAGACATCAAGTTGACTGAAGATTGAATGCAACCAATTATTAACCGGAGCCACTACCGTTGAGGGAGCTACCTTAGAGGAATCTTGATGCAATATCCTGGCTTTTATATGAATCAAAGTATGAGACAGATCTATATAATCTTCATATCTTCTTACCGTTTTGACGAAAGCATTCCGAAATTTGTTAGTTATGACTCAAACATTTCTAACAGTTTCATGTTACAACTTGTTTCATTGTCTGATAACAGAAAAAAGTTCCAAAGTATTACAAAAATTTCTAAACAATGAGTCAAAATATTTTTAACAATAGTTTAATAGAAAGATGACTAACAAAGACACCTTACAAAATGTTATAAACCTATTCATATCTTTTGTTCATATCGAAGCCGGAATTCATTATCACAAACCTTTTGTGCATTGGACCCATGAGTCATGGTGTAGGAGCGATATTTTCTATATATATAGGGTTGGAACTGTTTAAGTTACATTGTGAAACTGTCATTTCTATAGTGAACATTGTTATATTTCGTGTATTTCTAAGTGAAGTGAAATACAAGTATAAATTTAATTTACAAAGTATTAGTGACATAGATTCATACAACAATGAATGTAAGTAATTTTGTTATTACTTTATACCACACTTATATACACTAAAAAACCATCGCTACACTACGAACATCCATCAATTCAGATTTAAATTTATAAAATATTTTTACAGAACTCACTGGAAATTATTGATGAAGAAAATACTTTTAAAAATTACTACTATCCTCTATCGGATGAAGGTAGTCAGGATTTATTTAGTAATGTACAATCAAAACTAAAGAAAAAGAGGGAGCAAAATATTATTACCAAGAATTTAGATGAATTCTTTGAAGGTCCTATAATAAAACGAAAAAAACTTTCATCCACTGTATCTCGAATCGATGAAGAAGGTAATACCGTCTGTTTATCAACAAACGTTGATGATGGTTCCAGCTCAAGTAAACTTATTAAAATAGAAATATATGACATGAAAAAGATTGCAAAAATAGCCTCCACAGAACATTGGAAGCACGCAGATTTTAGAGTTAAATATTACACAAATGATAAACACAAAAATTCTGCAAACGTTAGAAACATTGTTTACGAAATAACTAAAGAAATTTCTAAGACTGAAAATTGTAAAAAATCTCACTTTAGTAATAAGTAATAAACGCATTCCATTCAATTAATATTCGTGTATATATTATTTACTTATAGTTTCTGAATATAATAATCATGTGTATTTTATAGCTAGAATATAAAAAAACTATTTTTGTAAATACAAATTTTTATTAGTACTTTCTTTAAATAAGTTCGTGTCATATATTTCCATTTTATTGAAACATAATCTAAAATTATATCTGTACCTTTCTTCAACGCAAATCTAATATGGAATGTATAATTTGTGGGGAATAGTTCCAGAGAGTGGATTGAAAGACTCCACATATGATGAAGAATTGTACAATATTTGTGCAGTAGTTGAGGAAAACATAGCGTGAGTATGCCTTCTTAAATTATCTCAAAATTTACAGAATTATTTTGTTCTTCTTCTATAAATATGTTTCTTCTTTGTTTTAGACAATCAAAACAATCATATCAAATCGGGATGGGGTCTAAGAAACTTTGTTGTACGAAGGATGATGACAATAATAAGAAAAAGACTAGATATGAAGATAGGCCATCAACTTCATTATCATCGATCGGGATATCAGCAGACCTCGATGTCGACAAGGTGCAATGTAACACGTGTAAAATTTTGATAACTAGAAAATACTTTACCAATCATTTGAAAAGCAAAATTCATAATAATAATGTTTTAACTTCTCACACATCTCTTAAAAATGTATCAATTGCTGAAACAGCCTTTGGAAATAGAATAATTACATATAAAATTAAAAATAAATCTGATTTATCATTTATGTTAGATTTTGAAACGCCGGAATTGTTTTTAAGTTCTATAAAAGATGATGTGCTATTTTTGATTGAAGAATCTATGCAGAAACATACTGCTTTTAAAGTAAATTTTATACTACACGCAGATTTTATACAACAAACTAAAGATATTCTAAATTCATTTGATTTTCAAACATGTAATTATATAATTTTTCGAGGTGATGACTTAAATATTTTCTTTTCTTCATTATGTGATGCTATAACAAATAAAATAAGTGCTTTTGAACAAAAAGACAGTGGGTGGAGTCTTAAACAAATTAATTGCTTAGACATGAATATTAATAAATTTAATCCGCTACGTGGTACGTCATATATTGATTTACCTAAAGATATTAGTAATAAAAAAGCTGTGATAAACGTAAAAAACTCTGACAATTTATGTTTTCAATGGGCATTACTTTCGGCATTATATCCAGTGAGTAAGAACGCAAATCGAGTATCGTCCTATAGCATGCATGTAAATAAACTAAAATTTAATGGTGTATCTTTTCCCGTTAAATTAAATGATATATCAAAAGTTGAAAAATTAAATAATATTAGTATCAGTGTATTCGGTTTAGAATTTAATAAAGAAATGAAAAGGCATAGTGTAGTGGGTCCACTATATTTAACAAAATGTCGTAGAAATAGTCACATTAATTTATTACTCATAAATAGAGAAAGGACTTACCACTATTGTTATATTAAAAACTTATCAAGATTGGTCAGTAAACAAATTTCAAATCAAAATCATGCGGTTTATATATGCGATGGATGTTTATTGCATTTCCCCACAAAGGAAAGGTTGAATAACCATCAACAATATGATTGTTCACATATTACTGTAGAACTACCAAATATAGATAAAAGATATAAAAATTGGTTTGGACAACTAGTGTCAAATACTCAATTAAAATTTGAAAATTTTCATAAAAAGTTAAAGATACCCTTCGTTATATATGCAGATTTTGAAGCCTTTTTAAATCCAATAAAAACGTGTTCTAACGATCCAAATAAACCGTATACTAAAAATGTTCACAAACATGAAGTTTATAGTTTTGGATATTATATTAATTTTTTTTTTTTTTTTTTTTCATTTATTATCATTTACAAAAATCATTGTTACATTTTTTTTTAATATAGCATAAAGAAACCACTAAGGTTTGAACGCATGCTATTTACAAACAGTCCACATTAAGAGTCGCAATTAATGTATGGAACTACGTAAACACATTTCGATTAAGGTGGTCACTATTAATGAGGTCCAAAAAATGATTTTTTAATATTTGTTTCACATTTTTAACTGAGATATTTTCTCGCATATTTGAGGGTAATTCATTGATTAGTCGCGGGATCAAAAAGGAGGTAGTTCTTTCCCCATACACGTTTGTTGCACGAGTCGTGCACAACTGCTCACGTGAAACGGCACGGGTATATATCGGATGATTTATTTTATTAACCTCCAAATCGAAAAATTTTTCTTTTAACAACATATACGTTACTTTGGCGTGTACAGGTAGAAGTTTACAATAATTAAAGAGCCCATTATCGTCGGCTGTAAATTGAAGGTTAATATTGTGTGGTACTATGCTTTTTAGAATTTTTAATTGTAATTTGTATATTAAATTGAGATACGTTTTGTATGTTCGACCATAACTGGTAAGACCATATTGCACGTAGGATTCAGCCAGCGAGTGATATAGCATTAGTCTCACTTTAAAGGGGATTCTCTTCTTTAGTATTATTATATTGGCAAGAAAATGTCTTAACTTATTACACACATAGTCAATGTGCCTGCTCCAATTAAACTTGCTATCTATATATAATCCTAAGTACCTTTGTGTACTTACTACTTCAATAGGTGGACAGAAACATGTATTATTTTTAGCAGTATGTAGACAAGAGTGGCAATGTGCAACGATCTTGATTGTAGATGCATGAGTTCGTGTAAGGTGTGGTGACTTAATAATTACTAACTTAGTTTTTTCAGAGTTTAGTACTAGCCCAGCATCATGGCACCATCTAACCAGCCGGTGCAAATCATATTGCAAGAGATCACATGCTTTTTGTGGATCTTTATCAGCTAGAATCATGCATGTGTCATCTGCAAACTGATAGCATGTGCTATGTTTTAAGCAATTGCTCATGTCATTAACATAGGATAAGAAATGCAACGGTCCCAGCACTGACCCTTGCGCAGTGCCAACCGTAGCATTTCGTGTTTCGCTGTATACCTTATCTATCTTAACAGAGTAAGTTCGATTTAGTAAATAGTCTTCACACCAACTGAGTAGTGGGCCACGCACTCCACTATCCTGTAATTTATTGACTAATTGGCTATGTTCTAGAGTATCGAAAGCACGCGAAAAATCAATAAATAAAGCAAATACATGCCGTCTGTTGTCTAGATGTACATTAATTTCATCAGTAAATCTTGACAGCAGTTCCGGTGCGCCTTTACCCTTTTGGAATCCAAATTGATTTTGGCATATAACTGCATGTTTTTTATAAAAGTTCTGGATTTGTTCACTAATATATTTTTCAACTACTTTATCTATAGATGAGAGTAAGGTTATTGGTCGATAATTGGAATAATCATTCCGTTTACCTTTCTTATACACAGGCCTGACGCAGCCTGCTTTTAACTCATCAGGATATATTCCTGAGCTAACACTACAGTTAATTAAATGTGCAATAGCCATTGCTGCATTTTTGCCACCCATTTTTATATCAGATACCTTAATACCGTCAACTCCGGGTGCTTTTCTAGAATTTAATTTTTTTATAATTTTATGTATTTTATCCTGAGAAGCTCGCTTAAACAACATACTCGATTCCACTTGTTTACGAAATGTTTCCGGATCTAATAATTTTATTGTACATCTAGGAACAATGTCTGTCACCGCCCTTTCAAATGCAGTTACAAAATTATCACATATATTTTTGATCGTATTTGCTTGAGTATGAAAAGCTTTGAGCACCACTGTATCGACTGAAGGTGTCACTCGGCCCAGCATGTTATTCACAATTTGATATACACGCTTAGTATTTCTAAAGTTATCATTTATGGTATTTATATAGTACGAATTCCTTTTATGTTCTAAAACTTTATGAATTTTATTGCGAATTTTGTTATATTCTAGTTTTAATTTATAATCATGTACATCTCTTTTCCATTTATTGAATAACTTATCACGTTTTTTGCATAGACAAGTAACATCTTCATCGATCCAGGGCACTCTTACTTGGCCATTTTTTAAAAAATGAATTTAAAAAATGTTCATATGATAATAATTTGTCAAAATATGTAACGTATAGCGGTCCAGATTGTGTACAGATATTTATGAATCGTTTATATGATGATTTAAAAATAATAAGTAAGAAAAATAGTTTTCAAAAATGCCCCAAACCATTGACTGCAGAAAATGAAAAGGAAATTGCGAATTCTAAACTCTGTTGTATATGTGAAATAGAATTTTCTGATGATAAAAAGATTTCATATTTTGATTGGTATACAGGTAATTTTAGAGGTGTTGCACACGATGTTTGTATAAGCAAATTTAGGATACCACGTCATGTTCCAGTATTCCTACATAATCTCAGCCACTATGATGCACATTTCATTGTTCATGCATTAAACTTTGTAGAGGGTGATGTGGATGTCATTCCCCAAAACAAAGAAAGATACATATCTTTTTCTAAAACATTAATAATAAATAGCCAAATTTTGAATTTAAGATTTCTTGATTCCCTAAAATTTTTACCATGTAGTCTTGAGCAATTAGCTAAAAATCTCAACGATGAACAATTTATTACTTTAAAAAATAGTTTTCCAAGAAATGAAGATTTCAGCTATGTTAGGAGAAAAGGTATTTATCCTTATGAATTTATGACATCATACGACTGTTTAAAATTAACATCTATTCCCACTAAAAATCAATTTTACAGTTCATTAACTGATTCAAATGTATCTAATGATGATTATAATCATGCACAGAATGTTTGGCAACATTTTGGTTGTCAAAATATGCTGGATTACTCTAACTTATATCTGAAAACAGATGTTATATTGTTAACTGATGTATTCGAAAACTTTAGAAATATTTGTATAACAACTTATGGATTAGATCCTGCTCATTATTATACAGCACCGGGCTTGAGCTGGGATGCTATGTTAAAATATACAAAAATAGAGTTAGAATTATTAACAGACTTTGATAAAATTGCTTTCATCAAGGCAGGTATTAGAGGGGGAGTATCACAATGCAGCAATCGTTATGCTAAAGCTAATAATAAATTTTTAGATAATTATGATGAAAATAAACCTACATCATATCTTGCTTATTTCGATGCAAATAACCTTTACGGTTGGGCTATGTCTCAATATTTACCTGAAGGAGGATTTGAATGGGTCAGTCCAAATACAAGTTTTGATATACCCGACACGTCTGAATTCGGTTTTATTTTAGAAGTAGATTTAGAGTACCCAGTTGAACTTCACGATTTACACTCTGATTTTCCACTTTGCCCTGAGAAAATATGTATAAGTAGTGATTCTAAAGAAACCAAATTAATACCAAATCTTTATAATAAGATCAGATATAAAATTCATTATAGAAATCTTAAACAGTGTCTGAATATGGGAATGAAAATAACAAAAGTTCATAGAATACTAAAATTTAGACAGAGCTCATGGCTGCAAAAATACATTGATTTAAATACAAAACGTAGAATAGAGGCAGTCTCGGATTTTGAAAAGGATTTTTATAAATTAATGAATAATTCCGTGTTTGGGAAAACTATGGAAAACATTGAAAAAAGGGTTAATGTGAAATTGTTAACGCATTGGGAAAATAACGGTAAAACTCTAGGTGTACAAGATTTGATTGCAAAACCGGAATTTCACAGTTTATCGATTTTTGCAGAAAACTTAGTTGCAGTACAATTGCGAAAAACAAAGTTGGTTCATAATAAACCCATTTATTTAGGATTTTGTATATTGGATATTTCAAAAACTCTTATGTATGACTTTCACTACAACTACATGATGAGGAAGTTTGATAATAAATTAAAATTATTGTATACTGACACAGATAGTTTAATATATCAGATTTTTACAGACAACTTTTACAATGATATTAAAACCGACCTCGTTTATCGATTTGATACATCCGATTATCCATCAGATAATACATATGGTTATCCAAAAATTAATAAAAAGAAACTAGGATTTTTCAAAGATGAAAATAATGGAAAAATTTTAAAAGAGTTTGTAGGTCTAAGATCTAAAATGTATGCATTTGACGTCGAAAATAAATTGACAGCAAAAGCAAAGGGTGTTAATAAATGTGTTACAAAAAAAATGACCATGGAAAATTATAAGACTTGTCTCTTCACTAAAAATATCCAATTTTGCAACATGTACAGATTCAAATCAATTAAACACACAATTTTCACTCAGCAAATAAACAAAAGATGTTTGTCTTATAACGACACAAAGCGTTATATTCTACCCAATAATATGGATACACTGGCGTGGGGTCATTACAAATTAAAATAGATTATAGAAAAATCTGTATGTAAATATTTCTTTGTTAATATAATTTTAATATATATTTCTATTCAATGTTCTAATTAAGTACCTTAATGTTAACTAAAATATGTATGTATTTCGATTAGTTTATGAATATAATATTTGTAAATATGTTGCTGTACACTGCTGTATTTGTATACTAGTCTTAAGATGTATCTTTTATTCAATTATTATTGTCAATAAATAGTTAATATTTGTAAATACTTTTTCTTATGTTTATTTTTTAATATGCATGTAGTAAGTGAATATATAAACCAACAATTGAACGAAATGTTTTATTTGTCTCTGTAACTCTCAAGCATTTACACACGTGCAACGTGATGTTTCACTTTATTCATCCATTTACTGCAATAGTTGCAGGTCCAAGTGGCTGTGGAAAATCAAATTTTGTTACAAACTTCATTAAATATATTAATGACATATGTAGTAGGGAGTTTACACAAATTACTTGGTGCTTTGATGAAATGCAACCTTTATATAACTTGCCAAATGTAAATTATCATCAAGGTATACCAGATCTTAATATGTTTGATGGGAAGAACGCAAACCTTGTAATAATTGATGATCTTATGAGAGAGTCTGATGGTCGCATTGTTGATATTTTTACCAAAGGAAGCCACCATAGAAACTTAAGTGTATTTTACATCACACAAAATTTATTTCACCAAGGTAAAGGACAAAGAGACATTTCTTTAAATTCAAATTATATTGTTTATTTTAAAAATCCCCGAGATAAAACTCAAATACGATACTTAGCACGCCAAGTATCACCAGAAAACCCAAAATTTCTTGAAGATGCCTATCGTAATGCAACTATGGAAGCACATGGGTATTTAATGATAGATCTTAAACAAAACACTGATGAAATGTGTCGAATTAAAACAAAAATATTTCCTCCAGATGTACATTGCGTTGTTTATGTCCCCACCAAAGGCTTTAAATATAGCAAGAATCAACAAATTCCTGTCATTTACACATAATGCCGCGAAGTCTAAACACGCATAAAGACTTACTGAGAGCACTACATAAGCTTAAACCTAAATATAAGAAAGCTCTTTTACAATCGTGTGACGAAAAGGAAATTAACTGTATTTGTGAATGTATACATAACGTCCTCCAAGGTAAAGTAGAACTACCAGAAAAAGAGAAAAAAAAACTTAAACGATATAAATCTATACTGCGGAAATTGTTACATAAAAGTTCTAATAAAATAAGAAAAAATATTATTATTCAAAAAGGTGGTGCATTTCTACCAATAATATTGGGTTCAATTTTGAGTGGCTTAGTTAATTATTTTATGTAATAAAAATGGAGCAAGCTAAGAAAATGTTGCTCATTGAACCAAGTTTGATGGACAAACTAAAATACAACCAAGTTCCTGATAGACCCACTTCTAGATTAGATGCTGAGATGAAAAATATTTTGAATAGTAATATGGATGATAGGAAAAAATGTATTCTGTATCTACAAATTTTACAAAGATATTTACACTTTACTGGAGAAGACCGTCAACCTCATGAAATACCAATAATAACTAAAAGTATTGATACTACCACTCCAGAAGTAAAAGTAAATACATCTAATAAAAGTAATTATACCGACGACAAGAGTTTAGTTACAGCTCTGCCACCAAACACTGAAGATAAAAATCAGGAGAGTACTATATCTTATGAAAAACTTCCTTACACGAAAGATCAAATTCTTAGTTTAATACCAAAAACCTATGTAAAGAAAGGTGGGTCTTTATTGGAATTGCTAACTCTAAGTACAAATAAAATTCATTGGAATGATGATGGTACAGTCATTATAGATAACGAAAAAATTCTTGGAAGTAATATAGTAGATTTGTTAAATGATGCAATTAGACCGTTAAAAAAAAGTGATCCAATAGGTTGGGAAAAGTTTGCAACAGCATTGAAGGATATTAAAGTACCGTTGACTTACGTTGGGAATCCAGCTAGAAGTGAATACATACACCGGCTTCAATTAAAGGATATTGACCAAGTATCTACAGATGAAGAGTTTAATGATAAAAAAAACAATCTAGAAAAGATAAAAAAACCTATAAGAAAAAAAAATAGTTGGGAAAAATGGACCCCATACTAGAGATAACTAAGATTTATTATGATCCATCACATCCTGCTGGTTACAGTAGTATTGAAAAATTGTCGAAAGCTATGAAAGGTAAAATGACTAAGGAAGACGTTAAAAAGTGGCTACGGTTACAAGAAACATACACGTTGCATAAACCAGTACATAGGAAATTTCCTCGAAACAAATATATTTTGTCCAACCTAAATGAACTTTGGCAGGTAGACTTAAGTGATATGAGATCTTATTCTACACATAATGACGGATTTAATTATATACTTTGTGTTATTGATGTGTTTACTAAATATGCTTATGCTAGACCTATGAAAAATAAAAATTCTGAAACAGTTAAATCATGTTTTGATAGTATTTTTAGTGAAGCTAATACCACACCAACACATATACAATCTGATAAAGGAAGTGAATTCCTTTCAAAAGATGTAAAGGGTTATTTAAAGAGTAAAAATATAAATTATTATACAACAAATAACCCTGATATTAAAGCCAGCATTGTAGAAAGATTCCAAAGGACACTAAAAATGAGAATGTGGCGTTATTTCACTCACAAAAATACCCATAGGTATATAGATATCCTACAGAACTTAATATACGCATATAACCATAGCTATCATTCTAGTATTAAGATGTGTCCTTGCGATGTAAATTTTGATAATATAATGACTGTTTGGAATAATTTGTATGACAGAGAAAAAGTTAGTCAACCTACAAATATTCCACTTCCAAAATTTCATATTGGTGACTATGTAAGAATCACCAAACACAAACATATCTTTCAAAAGGGATATGAATCCAATTGGAGTGATGAAATTTTTATTATATCTTCTATAATAGATAGATCACCGTGGGTAGTATACACATTAAAAGATTTACAAAATGAACCAATAACAGGAACTTTTTATGAGAAAGAGTTACAAAAAATATCTTATGATCCTACTTCAAGTTATAAAATAGATAAAATTATCGGTTCCCGCTATTCCGGTAACAGAAAGCAAGTGTTGGTCAAGTGGAAAGGTTATCCAGATAAATTTAATAGTTGGATATTGGCTTCTACTTTAAAGAAAATATGATGAAGGAAAGTTTTTATTTAACATTGTTGAGTAATAGCTCCATGGAATACTTCCCAGAAAATACGACAACCCAGTTTTCAACCAAATTACCGAAACCTATTATACTTGAAGGTAGATGGTCTGTTGGTGTCGTTGAATTTCAATATCCATGCACGATGTTTACAGTTCAGGAACATGAAAATATTGTTTATATAACAAAATGGGCTGTAATGCCCCATGAGGATAAACCTTCACTAATATACTACAAACATTATATACCAGCCACCAACTATGATGATATTAATCAAATTTTAACAGCATTAAACAGCATTGATGATAAAGTTATATTTCGATATGATGAAATTTCAAAGTTTGTATCTGTAACTGTAATGGATGAATCAATAAGATCAGTTACGTTAGCACCTAGCTTAAGTCTTCAACTAGGATTTGAACCAACTAGAAACTTAGCACACAGGGGTGGTTTTGGAAAATGTTCAGCGAATTTACATCTAGGGCTACCATCCCAGTTATTTGTTTATAGTGATATTATTGAACCGCAAATTGTTGGGGATGTGATGACACAATTATTAAGAATAATACCACTAGACCCTTCAAAATACATATATGGAGCTAATAAAATGCATGTTTTCTCACCACCTCACTACATACCTGTTATGCGCAGGGAGTTTGACACGATTGAAATAAATATAAGATCAGGCACAGGACAAAAAATACCATTCCAGTTTGGGACATTGTGTATTAAACTCCACTTTATGAAACTATAATGTATTCCAAAGAATATAATGAGATTTGTCCTTATGAGCACTATTATTCACATCAAGCTGGTCACGGTATTGGTGTGATTTATCGAGGAGCACCGTATCAGCGTGGACATGGAATTGGTAGTTTTTTAGGAGGCTTATTTAGATCTGTTTTACCATTGCTCTCTAGTGGTGCTAAAGTAGTGGGTAAATAGGCTTTAAATGCCGGTGTGGGTCTATTATCGGATATGGTTAATGCACGCCCCATGGAAGATTCAATAAGAACTAGATTGAAAGAGGCCAGCTCAAATTTACACAAAAAAGCTCAAGATAAAATTAATCGAATTAACATGTCCGGTTCAGGATATATAAAAAAGAGGAACCGTTTGAATTCTCTCATTTCAGCACCGAATGTCAAGGTGAAAGGTATCAAAAAATCAAAGGCAAGTCATACTAAAATCAAAGACATATTTTCATAAAATGTCATTTCTACATAACAAATCATGTGAGTGCATTAAATCAGAGTTAGATTTATTTGCATTACCCTCAACACAAACTAGTATAGAAAATGGAATATGGATACATTATAAACCTATATCATCTCTAGCTGATGATGGGCCCCTCGAATTTCAAGTACCAGGAACTGGTGAAGATTATATAGATCTGTCTCATACTTTGATTCATATAAAAGCCAGGATATTGCATCAAGATTCCTCTAAGGTAGCTCCCTCAACGGTAGTGGCTCCGGTTAATAATTGGTTGCATTCAATCTTCAGTCAACTTGATGTCTATTTAAATCAAAAACTTATATCACCTCCAAATAATACATATGCGTATCGTGCCTACATGGAAACTTTGTTGAATTATGCTAAACCAGCTAAAGAATCTCATCTTACGTGTGGCCTTTGGTATGAAGATACAGCCAACAAAATGAATGAAACCGGCGAGGAAAATGGAGGATTTGTTAAAAGACAAAAATTAGCTTCTGAAAGTCAAGAAATTGAAATGATTGGACACTTACATGGCGATATATTTAACCAAGAAAAGTTCTTGATCAATGGTGTAGAAATGTCAGTTAAATTAGTTCGCTCTAGAGAAACATTTAACTTAATGGCCCCTTCAAGTGATTCAAAGTTTAAAGTATGCATTACAGATGCAACACTTATCGTTCGTAAAGCACGAATCAATCCAACTGTTTTACTTGCACATCAAAAAGCATTGGCTTTTTCTACAGCAAAATATCCCGTCACTCGAGCTGAAGTGAAAGTTTTAACTATACCGTCTGGGATTCAAGGCAAAACACTTGACAACATTTTTTTGGGGCAAGTCCCAAAAAGATGTATTATTGGGTTTGTTGATAACGGGGCATTTAACGGTAATCTCACTAAAAATCCATTTAATTTCGAAAATTACAACATTAACACATTTTGTTTATATATTGATGGTCAACAAATACCTTCGAAAGCTTTACAACCTTCGTTTGAAAACCATATTTTCACCACGGCTTATCATACATTATTTTCGGGTACGGGTATACATTTTTTAAATGAAGGGAATGGAATTTCGAGAGAACAATATTCGAACGGTTACTGTTTGTTAGCTTTTGATTTAACTCCGGATTTATCAGCCAACTCTTCAGGTCATTGGAATCTTATAAGACATGGCACTGTAAGATTAGAAGTTCGATTTGAGTCAACGCTTGTACAAACTATTAACTGTATTGTTTACGCCGAATTTGATAATGTTATTGAAATAGATAAAAACCGCAATGTATCCGTCGATTATAATAGTTGAATATATATATATTGTAAAAATATTAACTTTGTAATATTTGTATGTATCTGTTTGTGTGTACATTTTTTGAATAAATTAATTAAAATGAACTTACTTTGTATTATTTTTAATAATCACCCTTTCGATATATAATAAGTTACTGTAATTACAATCGCACACATGTTTGCGATCTCTGGGGTTGGAAAGTTGTATTTTTTAATTAATATGAATACAATAGAACTACAGAAATATTTGAACGAAATACATCCAAGTTTGCGGTATAATGTGTATGCTGCAAATAGATTACCGATATACATGGAAACTCCTACTTATTTAATTAGTAATTTGGACCCCGATACAAAACCTGGATCACATTGGGTTGCACTACATATAGACAAAAATGGTTTTGGTGAATTTTTCGACTCCTATGGACGACCACCTTCTGGATATCACTATGCATTCTTAAAGAGAAATAGCCACCGATGGAGTTTCAATAAAAAAATATTGCAAAACAATTGGACTTCAGTATGTGGTCAATACTGTTTAATGTATTTGTACTACAAGTTGCACAACTGTACAATGAATTACTTTATTAATCAATTTGACATCGATACCATGTACAATGATATGTTATTATGGAATTTGTTTAATTACTGTTTCAAAATAAATGAATATGAGTAATGAAGGAATGTAGACGGCTTTTTATTATACATAGAAAAAGTACCTGAGACCCCCCGACCGTAACACAACAATAGCGTTCGAGCCGAACAATAGACGACCCTTGCTCGGATGATCCATTGTTACCTGTACCCCATTGCTTTTGTATTATTATAGCCTAGTTAATGTTATGCTATCTCTGAAACGGTTAAAGCTACGCAATTTTAAATACTTGCATTCGATTCAGCGACCCTGAAAACCTTTTTTTTTTTTTTTTTTTTTTTTTAGGGTTGCCCCCGTGATCAGTGAGCCAGTACCGATGAGAGAGCCAAAGGCGGTGAGCCAGAACCTGTGAATCCCTACTACTCGTGGATTTATTTTTATTGAAAGGCACCTTTTCGATTTATATATGATAGAAAAAATAATATTCAAAATTCAATACATATACACAGAATTAAAAGTTTTTGGTGGTAGGGCGATTGCCCGAACTGGGTCATGACCATAGTACACAAGTGTAAAGACCGTCATAGTGACTCGCTTTCGCCTGTCGCGTTTCGGGATCAGCTTGTGTATATCTAGTAACTCATATACCTAGAGACCTGCAGTCGTGATATATGTGGGCCGACATGACGACGGAGACTATCAATGGATTTTCATTCGTTCGGTTTTACACTTTTTGATGCACTGTAGTCACTATGTCGAGCCAGTGTAAAAAAAAAGTACATTACGTACGAGACAAAGCATTCTGATCCTCATCATTATAATTTTTCTATTTGTATCCCGGGGAAAAATCCTGCATAGAACCACCAGGGACATCGTGAGGGCACCGACCCTGGTGTGTCAGACTTCTACTGACTAAAAGACCACAGGGTGTCCCTGTAATTGCTCCACCCGGGCCTGGGAAACCAAATTCATCCAGACGTTCGGGGAGCAAACAGACTTGTTAAGGCTACCTCTCTGGGAAGGGTGGGAGTAAAGAGCCCAACCCTCCAAAATCTCTTTCTCAGGTGGTTTGTCAAACACTGCGCACCACTTCCCTCTCATCCGGGCAGCAGACTCCCTCATATTTACTGTCCGGATTATCATAAATTCTGTGCGTCTGTTGATTCCATCATGTGTTATAAAACATGATATATTAACTGTTTAACATATTAACTATTTATATTAGTATATATTAACTATATATTATACAACTTAATTTCAAATTAAATTAAAGAAATGTCAGACTGAATAGTTTCTTTACGTCTCTTAAAACTCAATTTCAAACAAGCTCTCCTTGCTATATGTACCGTTGCTTTTTGTCACGAAATATGAGGCAACAAAATTCATGAAATCGAGACGCCTTGTGGAATTTCATGCTATTTTATACGTCTAGGATGCGAGGAAGGAAGGGCAACCGCCAACAATTTCGTCGTAAGAAATAAATTCGCGACACTACTCTCTTCAGATGATTTTTAATCCAAATATTCTTAAGTATCGCGAAGAAAGCTTTTGACTTAACTTGGTTTAGTGAACATATATTATTCATAAATGTATTTTAAAAAGATAACTTATTAAACTAAAATTGATATACAGGCTGATTTTATAGACGAGGGATATATTCAACGAGGATATTCAGCATTCGGATTTAATTCCAAATATATAGGAATAGTGATATCTTAATATTTCCATTATAACAAAGTTATTTATAATCAGCATATTTAGGAGCAATGACACAGACGATAGAATAAATAACAATTAATTATTAAGTAGGTATTTTGTCTCTCCTGAGCCAGAATAAATTACGAAAGGGAAGCGAGTCAATTACCTGTTTATCTAAAATCACGTAAAAGGAATTTTATCTATTTACTACTCAATCATAAGTCACACGCGCTGCGGTGTCCAAACTTTTTCGGATCAATTCTCATTTGTTAATCAATGTTTCTTTATGATTTGTTAGGGAATATAGTTATTTACAATTTTATTAGTTGCAAGAAGTTACATATTATTGTGTCCTGAAATATGCCCCTCGTCTACAAAATCACCCTATATAATATATTTTTTATCTTGATTCGACATAGATACCAACTCACACCTGATGGTAAGAATGGTGTAGTCCATAAAATAACTACGATTATCTATAGTAAAGAAAAAGTTATCGACAGTCGCTGAGGTCATGCCGTGCTTGCACTTGTATCTCTTTACGCTTAATTCAGAGGATCCAATATCATATTACGATGGGAACATGCTTGCCAGAAGTGCCTTCCACAACTTAACAACTCAGCAATAGTGAGAATTAGAGAACTTTTTAGTCCTATCCCGAATACAAATTACCGTAAAGCCGTGACTCTCTAAGCCCGCGTGCGTAGTTCTTTTATGGATGGAAGTGTGTGGAAAATGGCTAAATAACTCTTCAGAACACTCGCTCTGATAGAGGCGGTAGAAAACGCTGAGCGAGGTAGTATCTCTACGCAACTGGAGCGATGCAAGATACTCAGTAACTTCTGGACCATTTACGATGCAGGCAGCCCTTCGCTGTGGGATGTGGATAGGTTATCCAGGACGTCAAGAAAGAACTGTCCAGAACCGCCTTAAAGATGCGAACAATATTCCATGCTGAACTGGGCCTTAGACCTTATACAATGTGTACTGTTGATCCGGCGTGAAAAACTGTTGTACTTTGTTCAGGATACCTAGTCTACGTAATGTTACGGAGATTACAGTCTCTATTTAACTATTAAATGATTTAAACGCCAATAATTAAAAAAAATCTCAGCTTCCAGTTGCTACAAAAATACCGTATATTATAAAAGTATCCACTAATACATAAAGGTTTGTATATATAGCATAAGATACACTGAT
This sequence comes from Automeris io, assembly GCA_036320925.1. NCBI lineage: Eukaryota > Metazoa > Arthropoda > Insecta > Lepidoptera > Saturniidae > Automeris > Automeris io. The sequence goes on from JAUDJH010000018.1 coordinate 6,862,229, forward strand.
ATTGCCCAAAATATTAATTATGAACAATATTATTCATTTCGTAGCTTTTTATTTCACTTGAAGCTATCAACAATGAATAAAGTTAATGTTTATAGGATAAAATCATGGCTTTGAGCAATAAATTTCACAATATATTTACAAAAAAACATTTTTTATTATACTGGCTCGACATAATGATTACAGTGCACCCAATAGTAAGCACAGTGTAGTCCAAAAATGAAATCGACCATCAAAGAATGAATATCCATTAATAGTCTCCGTTATCCACTCGACCCACATAGGTATACGACGACTGAAGGTCTCTAGGTATATAAGTTACTGGATATACACAAGCTGATCCCGAAATGTGACAGGCCAAAGCAACTATGACGGTCTTTACACTGTGTACTGTGGTCATGGTCAGGACTCAGTTCGGGCACTACAACCCTACCAACAAAAACATACATAATCTATATATATATATATATATATATAATCGTTCAGTATTAGTGCATGACTTTGTAAGGGCCGATGTTACGGTAGAGCGTAACATTAACGATAAAAACCACCTTTGAATTGGTGTTCATAAAGCCAAACGTTATTGAATAAACTAGCTAGGAACCGCTCTAAAATAACTGTCGTGCCGTAAGTAGTTTTATAAGGCAATTATAGACATGTGCTCACCTTAGTTATTGTTTTATAGGGAACTAAACAAATCACTAGAGAACTTCTATTGCGCAAACTTATTTAGCTATAACAATTTAGCGGCATTTATAAAAATAAAATGTATAATAACTTAGTAGGTAGATATATAGTGTTTTCTTACTATGTAAAACTTTAAATTTTGTAAAGTAACCTTACCTGACCTCCTAAAAATATATTGTTTTATTTAAAAAAAAGATAGCGATTAATTATTCTTGTATAGAAAAATAACGGCTAAATAATTTTTGATATGCCTATTCGAAATACTTTATAAGTTGGCGTAATAAATTTATACATTTAATATTATATAAATTATATACCATACCCTGAAACATAAGCTTTTTAAATTCTCTGTTATTTGAATTGGCACGAACGAAAGCAGGTAAGAGCAATTGTTGGCACATGCCGGTGTTTTATTACTATCGACCTCGAGGGTACCTCCAACCTCTAGAAAAAGATGACGTCTGTGTTTTAAATAAATGGTTTCTTGCGTAACATTTTCTCGTGGATATATTTTAAGATAATACTTTGAGTATAAACTTTCTTTCGTTACGGTATATACAAAAAAAAAAAGAAAACATACTCGTATGAAACCGGATCTACAATTTAGTACTGCATAAGCTTTTGTCTACTTGCTCTTTGTTAAATGAGTAGGAAATATAAATGTCGGGCATATTTTACAATCAATTTTAAAATTAAAAAAAAGAACACTCTTTAACAATTGGTAAAGTTTTGCAGCAGTTCCCAAATGTAAGCGATTAGAATTTTCAAGAGGTATGCGAAAACCAATCCCACATTTTTAATTCAATTTATGTAATATATTACAGAATATTATGTATATCATTGACGATTATGAACATTACATTTATAGCTCTTATAAAATGTAGTGTTATTTATTTTACGATTATTCTCGACATATCACATTGAGCACGCCATATAAGCGCAAAATGGATACAGCTACTAATGTATCTCTGCTCACCCCGATAAGGGCTATAGCGCGACAATATATCATTACTATTATAATAATCTTTGCACACTAAAATTTCGTTTTTTTCTTGTGTACAAAAGGAACGAAAAACTAGCAATGTGACCTTGATTGCTGGAACAAGTGTTTTTATGCCATATCGAGAATGAGGCCCTAGTCGTGCACTCGATCCCGGTAGTTGGATTGTGGAACACCCCGGGGGTTTTACTCGGTGGAAGTCCGACACACCGGGGGGGGGCCCTCACCGTCTTCCATTAGGGATTTCCCCCGGGTTACCAAAAAAAAGTGTAGTTATGCCATGTACGAGGGTAAGATGGTACATTAAATACACTCTTTAAAAATAATAAAAGGTAGAAAAATTACTTCCATTCACAATCATAGATTACTATCCTTTAATTAAAGTTTTGAATAAATATTTTCATCTGAGCGTAATAATTTAATAAATTTTCTGAACTGTAAATATTTTTGATCCTAGAAACAAGATTACGCCTACGTTAAAATTTACAAAACTTTCTGACTTTGAAATGTTTTTACAAAGACTTTTTTATTTATTATATCTAAATCGAATAGATAGGAATAAAGCGAACCAAGTTAGGGATTAACACCCTTTGGATAAAACGGTCTGTCCCAACTCTATACCCATCAGCTCGGTGAATGATATTTAAGATAGGATAAAAGCTGCTTTTCAAAAAATATCTATTGAAAAGCAAGATAATTTATACGTTATATGAATAGTAACGAAATTCTGAAGCATCTGTGAGTCAAAAATGGAATTTAATTTATTATAATTTGTATACTTAGAACTAAGATTTATGTCTAGATGGTGTTTGCTCATATGTGGTTCATAATATTTCTGTGACAGAATTTGTAAATGCATGAACTACTAGATAGCTTCGCGCCCTTTAACTAAGGCTAGGGTTTCTACGTCACCCCATATAATCTAAAAATTGATTATATAATGAAATATGGAATTGTATTTAACTTACTTATACACTGTTGTGATTGTTAGTATGGACTTCATAAAATTAGGTTAAATATCTATGTCATAAATAAGATGTTGGCCGTTAGTAAAAAAAAATTGTGAGAAGAAATAAAAAAAGAACATCGTTTGAATTTGAAAATGAGAAGGGATTTTTGATTGAGCTTTCGAAAAGTAATGTTGTATTTAAATTGATAAAGGAGAAAAATTATGTAAGTCGCACGAATATTATTACTAAATATATATTGGGAAAGATATAAGACTGTTTCATTGAAGTAAGGAAGAGCTCCACAAGATTGAATACACTATTCTCACAATTTACTTCTTTTGCCAATATTATGGGAGTCAAATGAATTTTAAAATATATAGTAGAAACTTGTGAAATTTTTAAAGCTCAAAGATTAAAAGCGTTGTAAATTTACATGAGCCACTTTTATTAGTCGCAGTTTCTGGCCCCAATTTACCAGCCCAACGCCCCGATCCACGGTTTCAGCCTTCAAAAGTAAAAGCAGACATATTTCTCGGCAGCGTTCATAATTCCTCCTCGAGAAACACTAGTCCGCTAACGAAGTTAGTTTCAAGGTAAAGTTTTAATTGCTCTCCGGCAAATCTCAGTTTATCTTTTCGTGGTCTCCAGGAAACAGCTTTGTTGACTATAAATTCAATTTGAGCGAGGCGGAAAAGATTACGAGTTTATTTATGACTGAATGCCAGATTTGGAGAAACAATCCTTGAAATAGTTCCGAACAGAACAATATACCTAGCGTGTAGCACGCTATAGTTTATTACAAAACACTTGCTTTGTACTAGAATTTTTCGGCATTTAGTCCATTCCCACTGAAATGAGAAAAAGGAGGCAACTTAATCAAATCAATTCGCATAACTTCATTCTAAAAGTTTCATATTTAAAAATATTAATATGGCATGTCTCAAAACAAATTAAAAATCAAACAATTGATTTAAATAAAACTTTTGCTGAATTGGTATATTGTTACATTATTTTTTGTTATATGGGTAGTCACACATATAAATTCGTTAATTTCATTATGCTGTTGCAGTCGTGTCATTATTGAGTTTTTTACTCGATTCTTTATATGCTACAATTCAAAAAGCAGTATTAACTGAATAATAATTAATTAAAATTACAAATTTCATTACTAAGCTATTTTTGAAAATAAAATAATACGTAATAAAAAAATATATAATTTTGAAGTTTCTAATCTTAATTTTTTTATTTTATTAGTAATTATGAATCATATTATTATTTCAATTTTTTAAATATTATTATGTTTAATTTGATTAATTTAACATACTAGGTATATTATTTATTCTCGCAGTAACTACGTATATACGCGGCGGGAATACACTTAATGGCGAAGTAAAAAGTGTGAAACTTATTTTCAATCTTTCTAAACGTAAGATAGAAAATTTCACTTAATAATTTTAGGTGGAGATAGGTTCTTAAATATTGCCGTCACATTTTATCACCTGGAAGTCACGTACCGGAGCCTGCTTTAGTGGCTAATGAATTCTTACCTTGTTTACAATAAACCAAACAGCTTTTATGAAGCTTGTTCATTAAACGAATCTGCGGATTATGCGTGAAGACGCGCTTAGAACGTGACTTTAAAGATTTTCAACAAATTGATCTTGCCATATCACCGATAATAAAGGCAAGGGTTATGTTAGCTTACTCCATATAAAAATTACGGTTAAATTATTGTTATTGTACGGTACTTCGACAGCTCCACAACAGTGACACAGGCTGCCTAAAGAGTTTCATTTACCGCGACCACCAGTTCGCCAACTCCTCAGGGGCCCCTGTTTCTCCTCCAAGCAACTGGTGTCTTCAAGGACCTCTCCTTAGCATACTCGTATACTTTGGAATCGGATTATGCTTGAATTTATGAATATTTGTATCTGTTTTCTGCCGTTACTCGGCGAATTGGTCGAGCGAGTGCAAAACTCAATTGACAACCCCTACGGTGTTGCCAGAACTGTCGAAAGTTACCCGCACACTATTTCGAATATGGAACAGTTATAAAAAAAACCTTTTGACTGGTTTTAATCTTTTCAATACAAATATATTTTCTAAACCAATTCACAGATTGCTACTTTTAAATTTTAATAAATATTTATAAGATACTAATAATTTTTTTTTTATTTTATTGGTTTTGTATTTGTTTAAATCTTCGTCATCGGACAGGGATTATCTTATTAATATTATCTAAGTAATATATACCAAACAGATTGTACTTCAAAATGATATATAAGTGTATTAAATAAAATGTTAAACGACAAAATATCACAAAAGATATTTTTGTCAGAGCATGTTTTGGACGGTATCATGATGACCGCCCGAGGTTGTGGACCACTATAACATGCAAGTATCAAACAAAAGCTTATCTAAAAGCCCGGCATGGTCACTAGATAAATGTAATCTATAATATTAAAATTGTAATAATTTTCGTTTCGCCTAGTGAGGACTTTTTATCGGCAATAACAAGGTTTTTATTTTACTATAACGTTAATTGGTCTATTTTTTTACATGCTTACATAGAGGGCTTATTTAAATTAGTAAAATTGTTTACTCTCATACGTCTTTGTTAACAAATAAACATAAAAAAAAATACTTTGAGTGCCTCTTACTTATAAATTTATAATATTCACTCTTTAAGATGAAACTAAGCGAACGTAATATTGTGAATTGTGAACTGTGTAATTATCGCTGTACTCTGTTTTTAAATAAAGGTCTTGTTTGTACTTTTGACTTAAAACATTACGCTCCTTTGGGCACAGCTTTACAATAAACACACGATACTATCCGGATTCAACTAGATTAAATTTTCTTCATTTAAACTATTTACATCGCGTATTTCAATATACAGCCGATAGAATTAACTCTATCATAAGCGAATATAAGCCGACATTATTTTCAATTAATTTTAATATGCCCCAATTCAGTTTCTACAGTTTACTTTCCATTCTCATATATTATGATGTTACATTTTCTTCTACACTTACGATTAACGGTTAAGCTTAACCGTACGTAATTCTTTATTACAAATTACTTAACTACTATTTCATTTTCAACATTATACAATGTTGTATGAAATTTAGTTCGATGTCAGTTAACATTAATTTTGTAGCGATACTCAGAGGACCTTTAGAGTTTACACGACCAGATAAATCCGGAATACATTAAAATTTCGTCGTATTTCTACATTATTCATAGCTCGGGGTCGTCCCGCTGACGCGAAACAGCTAAAGTAAGAACTTCGCTGAATAAAATTCCAGCACAATTAACTGGAATATCAGTTGTACCCTTACTAGTTCATTCGAAAAGTTTTCTCTCCAAATTAAATACTAATCACAATGTATGAACGCAATGTGGATACATACTATTATATAATACTAGCTGACCCGGCAAACATTGTTTTGCCATGTAAGTTATATCTAGGTAATATCTAGTAGAAAAATAAAAAAAAAAATTGTCCAAAAATTAAAAAAAATTGTTAAGGGTGAACAACCCTTATTACTTAGGGATATGAAAAATAGATAGTAGCCAATTTTCAGACCTACTGAATATGCATATAAAAATTGGTAAAAATCGGTAAAGCCGTTTCGGAGGAGTAAGGTAACTAATATTGTGACACAAGAATTTTATATATATTTCAAGATTTGAAGCTATGTAGCATGATAATTTATTCTTTATGTAATTGAAACTTGAAGTAAAACTTTCTATGAATTGTCAATTATAACTTTAAAATCTACTTATTTATCCAAATTATCTATTTATTTATAAGCATTATTTTTATTTTAAAATCTAAGATATTTTATTGGAACTCGAAATTTTATTAATTAAAGGTAAGTAAACGAAGATTGGTATTCTTAGTAGAAAATTTCATCCTAATGTGAATATAATAAAAGTGTTATCCCGTTATGAATACTATCCCATACTCATGTTAATCATTCCCCTATAGAATTCAAATCTCAGTATGTACCTAACTTAATAATTACTATACGTTAAGTATTCACCGGGAATAAGTAAGCAATTCTCTTCAATTTACTTCACTAAAACACTTCTATCAAACTTTGGTGCTTAGTGTCTACCTTTCACAACTTTTGACATTTTATTTTACTGTGTTTTTCAAAATAATATTAAGTTTCCGTAAGTAAAGCAGTGACCGATTTTTATCTTTTGACACACTTCCATCTTAATTGCCATCTTGAAGTTAAATTACTTTGAATCACAATTTAAGACAAGTAAAATGTTGCCAGATAGCAATGCTTGTGGTATTTTTATGGATTTAATATTTTTAAGAAAACATATTTCAAAAAGAAAAAGGTACCCTAGGATTATTTCGTAGTCCTTTTTTCTTTCTATCTTATCTGTTAAGACTCTTTTTCTTTGATACACGTGGAGGTATCAATGCTGACGTTATTTCTATGAATACTACATCCAATAATTATTACTAAGTTTACTTTATTAGACTTTCTTTTATGATACTAGTTGCTTTCTTGAATACGATACGTGTGTGCATGTGTCTTAATTGAACTACTTACATGATTATTAGTGCAATATAGTAGTATAAAGGCAATTGGGCTGTCAAATGATAATGGTTTTTCTTTTTTAATAAATATCTAAACAAAAGAGTAAACTGTTTATTGCAAATCATTAACAAATATATGAATATAGACCACATACTATATTTATGTATTCATTATTGGCAGTCACAACTGTTTATATAAAATTTACAAATGGAAGTTATTAAAAATTATGACACAGCTTTTTTATGTTAAAGGAAAGCAAACAGGTAAACAATCCACCTGATGGTAAGCGATCGGTATAGACTATGGACAACTGCAACACAAGATGTGTCATCGCTGCGGTACCGGCTAATACACCTTTTTTTCTAGAGGAAATACTACGTCTCGAAACCTATTCTATAAATTTAAAGTGTGCGACAAGAAGGTTCGATAGCTTCCCACTGAAATGTTATATAAATAATTTATAATTGCATAAATAATATAACTTTATTCAAATAGGCTGACTTCAAAGCACTTTTGAATCGTCAAAATAAAGTAAAGTGAATCTACCACCGGTTCGGAAAGCAGAATCTACCGAGAAGAGCTGGCAAGAAACTGGTAGTTGCTCTTTTTAATATAATGAGGTACAATAACAAGTATAATATACTGTTTCGAGCGCGGGGTATTAAAATGCCGGTTCTGACGGACAATCAATTTATTGGTTGCAAGGGAACACACGAAAACAGAACGCAGCCGCAGAAATGTCGTGAAGCGCAGCAGTCGAATGCTCTCGATGTTATTTCGTCGAAAGTTCCACGAACACGTCGTAGAACGCTCTCGAAGATCCGTCGTCAAAAGTCCAGTCGCAGAAAGTTCTCGGAGTACAGTATCAAAAATCCAGTCAAAATAATCGTAGAAACACTATACAGTCGCAGTATGATCGCAAAAGTCCTTGAAGATCACTTTTGATATCGCTCTGTGTCGCTGTCCAAATTAGAACTGTCCTGTGTTTTTTTTTTTTTCGAATTTACGCGTTTTGTTGACCGGGAAAGGTCTTCACAAATTAACCGGGCAGGAACTGTCCTGTGATCGCATAGAGCGCGTATTTATATCGGAACAGCCGCTTTCCAGCATTTTCGAGTAATAACTAGAATCTTATAGAGATTTTTGAACCTTATGTTTTTACTCGTAAATTCCAGAATGGGTTCATCGACCTTTCGCGAATTGAAATTCCACGAATAGAGGCCGTCTCACCGATATACGCGTCACGAACTCGGGCGGCAAGATGAAACAGATACGACCCCTCCGATGTTTTCGATGGTAAACAATTTTCTCCGATCCGGTTGCAAGTTATTTCATTCGAAGCAGTACCTCAAGAATATCTATGCGTTTTAAGATTATATTCGTACGATGCCTGGAAGCCTAGAAATCTAGGGCTAAAGTTTGGCCCTAGTTCCGTCGTAACAATACAAAGGATTGAATGCCCCGCAAGAAAGATTACATATATTAAGTCCACGTACTTTTATCATTCAAACAGTCATTTATGGAATATATCATTTCGTATTGAACAAGCTCTTTTTTTTTTTACTGGGGGAAAATCCTCTTAGGACCGTCTCAGCCGCACAGGGGGGTTGCGCAACCGAGGTGTGTCGGACTTATACCGACTAAAAACCCCAAAGTGACTACTTCTGCGCATTGGCGGGGACTGTGGGTTCTGTAATCAATTCGCCACAGCCCCGTCGCCCCGCGCCTGATGGGCACAAACTCGGGGAAAGATGATACCCTCCCCGATACTGCTCGTTGTATTTAGGCAGAGCACGCCACAATGCCCTGCCAACTTCTCGAGGGCCGCTAAACCAGTTGCTCAGGGCTCCCACCCTGAACAGCCACGACCACAAAGACATCAGCCAACTGGTCGTGGATCGATTGGTTGGCTGGGACTGATGTGCCAGGGCGTTTCCCGGCACCCTGGTGTCTCCTTCGAGCGGCCTTCTGCCGTTCTCGCTCTGCGACCTCCTTCTGGGACATGACATCTTCATAGAAGGAGACCTCGGCCCTCCAGTTGTCATACCCTGCCAGCATTGCCAACACCACTGCTGGCAGGGAGAGGTCGTGTCCGATCATTCGGACTAGGTCCCGCCGCTCGCTGCCCCACGCCGGGCAATGTGTGAGCGTATGTTGGGCGGAATCCAGGTCCGAACAGCAGTGGTAGCACTGGGTCTTTACTTCTCGTCCAAACCTGCACAAGTACTCAGGGAAACATCCGTGTCCCGTAAGTACTTGTGGAACAAGCTCTACATTAACATTATAATGATACTGAAAATACCAGGTTGTGAATATAAATAATATATTTTCGATTTCAGTAAGCATTCACAATAATCAACGCTTACGTGATACGTCCCGATGGTTATTGCTGATATAAATAATATTGGGATATCTATTGAACATTTATATAATTATAATTCATCAACACAAATTATTATAAACGTTCTTACTGTTATAACGAAAAGGTATACATTGGATGATGAAAAAAACCTGGCCGATTTTGGCCTTGGCAACGTTTTCGAATCATATCAATCGGGCGTACGATGTTTGGCGGGGCAGCTAGCAAATATATATTTTTTTGCTTTTATAAAAAAATCAGCAAAGGGTCCTAATGGGTTCAAAGAATTCTTTGTACAAGAATTGTCTCGGTAATTAATAACAACGTTAAGTTAAGAAAAACTTCATTAAAATTTCTCTTTCTCTTGAAAGAACGTAATAAAAATACTTTTATTTAACTGTGTTTATACCAATGATAATTAGTTTTATAGTAAATTCAAAAGGATGATTATATTTTAAAGTTTTTTTTTTTAATTACTTAATTTGTAGTAATGACAGTTATTTAATTGTATCTCTCGTACAATAATAGACGACTCGATAGTTGCAATGTAAATAAAACGTTTAACTCGGAGCTTCGGATCATGGGTTTGATCCTCACAGGGAACAAATATTTGATTTGCCTAGAGGCAGTTGTTTTGGGTCTGAGTGTTAATAATGTGAGTTCATATAGTGTAAAGTTAAGAAAAAAGTAAAATTAACATTAAGTATAAAAGTCTTAATACAATACTTTGAGAACACGTCTTAAAATTCAAATTGTCAGTGAGCTCCAGTAAGATGTCGACTAGTTTTAAATGCATTATCGGTAAATAGTAATGCCCGAAGCTTTGGCTTCAGTTTCGGCTTTAAGTACTTATTGACAAGTTATGAGTAAATTTTAATTTTTTTTTTACTCTGGCTTGACAAAGTGGCTACAGTTTACCTGATAGTAAATACAGTAGTCTAACAGTGAATGCGACTATCAAAGGATGAAAATCCGTTCATATTCTCCGTCGTTATGTCGGCTCACATATACAACGACTGAAGGTCTCTAGGTATATGAGTTACTGGATATACACAAGCTGATCCCGAAATGCGACAGGCCATAGCGAGTTACTATAACGATCTTTACACTTAAAGTAATCTCTACTCATTGGTAATGTAAATTAACTTAAACCTTACATTTAATAGTTTTATAAATCGTATTATTATTCACTTTTAGTCAATACTAAACATAATTAACTTTGGGCTTAGCCGAAGGTTGTGGCAATGGCTGATAAATGGGCTGCGGCTACGATCGAATAAGATTCCATTATCCAATACCTTATTAAAAGTAATTTAAAAATCACAATTAAATCAATTAGTCTTAGTTTTACGCTTGGTAGAAACTAAGGTTTCTAAGCCTAAGGGCTTTAGCTTAGTTTTCAATCTATTCAAAAGTTTTATATAATGTATTTTTTCACCCGAAGGAGACCGAAGCTTGAGGTTTTGGTCGTTCACTAGTTAATAGAGAACAGTGGGGCCTAGTCCAACAGCATTAGGGTATTTATGTCGATCCGAGGCAAAGCGTGCCAGCGAGATGCGACGTGACTAAAATATCCCACATAATCCCGCAATATGCAGTTCGACAAAGGCACTTTAGTGACGTTTCATGACATTTGATTATTCTATTTCAGTACCTAATCGTCTTAAGCTATAGAGCTACTATTTTTAATGTTTTCGATAAGATCAATTTAATCCATGTTATTTAGGTAGAACCTTTTAGAAGATTGAAGTTTTTATAACGTATCTTATAATCTCACCCTTTTTTTTGGTTGGTTTGGTTTGGTGCGGGAAAATCATGCATAGGCCCATCAGGGTTGTTGTGAGGGCAGCGACCCCGGTATGTCAGACTCCTACTGACTAAAAACCTGCAAGGTGTCTAAAAATTCCACTCAGATCTGGGAAACCAAATTCGTCCAGTCGCCCGGGGAGCGAACAGCCTTATTCAGGCTTCCTCCCTGGCAGGGTAGATGTAAAGAGCCCACGCCTCCAATACTTCTCTCTTAGACGGCGCGCCAGACACTGCGCTCAGCCTCCCTCTCATCCGTACAGCAGACTCCCTCAGGTCTACTGCCCTGCTAATGTCACTGGGAGATGTCACACTCGCTCTGTGCGAACGCGTCCCTCCAGTGCCAGTGCCTTTGCCGCAGACAGGCCAGAGAAGATGATAGCTCTCTGACCCTTTTAGCGACCTCCAACAATCCACCCTGCTAAACTAACCTTGACCCCAGTGATTGTTTTGTAGCATTACACAGCAATTTATAAATCGTGTATTATGAATATGAAAAATAATCATGTTAAGTACGGACTTAAATACCACATACACATCGGTGAAAGAAAACATAGAGCCTAAACCTGGATAACAACTAATCAAAATGTTATTTAAGTGTCCTGAGAACGGTGATCAGAAGCATAACTTGTCATACTGAGTACAACATATAAACCTAAAGTAGGTACAACCACTTTTTTTTTCTTATTTTACTTGGGGAAAATCCTCATAGGACCGTCTCAGCCACACAGGGGGGTTGCGCGACCGAGGTGTGTCGGACTTATACCGACTAAAAACCCCAAGGTGACTACTTCTGCGCATTGGCGGGGACTGTGGGCCCTGTAATCAATTCGCCACAGCCCCGTACATACATTACAACACACGATACATTAGAGGTACAACCACTAATGTATCCTTGCACACCCCAAAAGGAATAATGCATGTCGATATATTATATTAAGATATATATATATATATTACATATATTTTAGTAGGTAATAATATGTGAGGAACTAAAAGAAATTTCATTTCCAAAAATAATTAAGGGAACTTAAGTTTGTATTTTCTAAATGATAATAAAAATCTTTCAACTTTTAAATAGTAAACTTTAGTTCTGAATTCAGAAAAGCTTTCCGGATAGTCTCTAGTTTTAAATGTCGCGTCATTGGTATTTTAACCCCTGGCTATCTTTAATTCATTTTCGGGACTGAAATATCTTTAAAATGGGTATACTATATTTAATACACCCCGCTTTAGAAATTATTAAGTACTTACATTTTGAAATGAAGTTACATTCAATATATGATTCTAATATCTGCATTATACTTGTTCCTTAACAGTTATGATGGAATACTTTTCTAAAATATTATACAATATTAAATTAGTAAAGAAAAGCATTATGCTTAAATGAATATGAGGAATACATGTAAATGCAGTCCTGTTTTGTAAACAACAATTAGTTTCACGTTGGGCCATATCGGTATGCTATAACAATTACTGTAAGGTATAAAATTGTTCAACTTTTTATATATTACTAGCTGATCCGGCAAACGTTGTTTTGCTATATAAGGTTTTATAATATCTTCTAAGATGTTCATTGAAATTAAGTGATGTCAAAGACAATTTTGTTCACAATTAAATACTCTTAATCAAAAACACATTTATTTGAATAAAGATTAATATTATTACGTTGATACAACTCTTAACAAATAATGCGTTAATTTCGACCAAATTTGATTACCATAAAAACGATTCTAGTGAGTTAATCTTAAAAGATATACATATACTGTCGCGGACGTTTTTTTAGATCATTTCAAGAGGAATAATTCTTTCTTACATATATTTTTGGTGTCTTGAACCGTTTTTGCAGCGCACGCAATGGAAGCCCTCAAGGATGAATAATTTTCCTCGTTTTCTTCACATTTTCCATTATTTCTTCGCTCCTAATAATTGTATCGTGATGTTATGTAGCCTAAAGCCTTCCTCGATAAATGGTCTATTCAACTCAAAAAGAATTTTTCAATTCGAACCAGTAGTTCCTGAGATTAGCGCGTTCAAACAAACAAACAAACAAACTCTTCAGCTTTATAATATTAGTATAGATTAGGCTTTAGACTTTAGTGCTGTTTTCATAGCCATTATATTAATCCATACTCTAAAATTTATTACCAATTTTAATCGTATTACATTACATTCGTATTACATTGATAAGTATTTTATTGATGTAAATACCATGAAAATTGGTAATAAATTGTATTATGCAGATCACAAGATAATACAATTATTATGACAACTCTATATGCTCTTAGTACATTTAATTATAATTAAACTAATGGCCCTTTAAATGTTATTGTAATTTAACTCAGTTACGGATATTATGGAATCGGTATCAATAACATACAATGCAAAAATTGTAATGGACATGGTAAGTAAAATCATTTTGATTATTTAAAAGTTGTAGTCACTCAGGAAGCGGCTCGCGTCGGTGGTTATCTAGCTGTAATTAACAAGACATTCATTTTAATATTGGTTTATGAGCTAAATTGGAAACACAGCGGGCGAGTTTCTTCAATTAAAAGTTTCTATTCATAAACCAACATTAATGAGATATGAATGGACAATTACTCACTCTGATTTCGTTACGGAAGATGAAAACATTTTAAAATTCTTTATTACTTTATTAGGGTACCGTGCTTTCTTAAAGATAAAAAGTTAGTCAAACAGATTCCTAATTTTTCCATGGTATTATTCTTTTGCCACTGTAATGGAATATTGTTTTTTTTTTTTTAATAAAAGTTATTATTTATATTAAACTAAGTCTATAGAGGATAAAAAACTAAACCAATGTAATGTAATCTAATGACGACTTTGGTAGTATGCAGTATCGTGCATCCCATAAAAGCATAAAAATCATTTTCTTGTTATTCTCGGACATTTAATAAATACTATATATTGACTTAAAATCTGTAATTACCGAAAAGGAGACGAATAATCTAAATTGTACCCAATGTTAAATTACTATATGCATTACATTTTCAAGTATAATATAACAATACAATATTTTTTTATGCTTCTATGGGATGCACCCTACTGATATAGTGAATAGTAAAGCTAACAAGCATTTTAATATGTTACAATTCAACGACGAATAATTAATTGACTAATGTATATCAAATTTTGTTTATTTCGCTTGCGAACCTACTTTACATAATATATTAGGTCCTTACATATGAAATTGGCGTTTTTCGTACTGGCCACTTTAATCACAAATTTCTCCTCTTTGGTAAGGAATTCCAAATTCAAATTTGTACAGCTATAGACTCATGTATTTGTGCTTCGATGATCGTCATTCATTTGTTTTTTTCTTCTGTTTTTTTCTGTTTGCGTCACTCATTTTACAAAATGGAAAACTTAAAATATCGCATTATTTACGAGTACGAGTTCCGCCGTGGCACTAGTGCTGCGGAAACAACTCGAAGGGTGAATGATGTGTATGGCGGTCGTGTTGCAAAAAGAAAACACAGTTCGTTTTTGGTTCCAACGTTTTCGTTCTGGAAATTTCGACCTGCAGAACAAGCCCCGTGGACGGCCTGAGACTCAAGTTGATAATGAAGAGTTGAAGGCTATTGTGGAAGCGGATCCATCGCAAACCACGTCCGAGTTAGCTGCAGGCTGCGATGTTAGTGATAAAACTGTTTTAATTCACTTGAAGCAAATTGGGAAGATTAAAAAGCTTGAAAGGTGGGTACCTCACGAATTGACTTAAGCAATCCGGCAAACGCGCGTCGACTGCTGCGTTACATTACTAAACCGGCACAATAATGAAGGTATTTTAAACCGAATCATTACCTGTGATGAAAAATGGGTTCTTTACGATAATCGGAAGCGCTCAGCGCAATGGTTGGATCCTGGCCAGCCAGCCAAATCCTGCCCCAAGTGAAAATTAACCCCAAAAAAGTTACTTGTAAGCGTTTGGTGGACTAGTGCCGGTATTGTTCATTACAGTTTTCTCAAATCTGGCTAGACTATTACGGCTGATGTCTATTGTCAGCAATTGCAAACCATGATGGAAAAGCTAGCGGCTAAACAACCTAGGCTGGTCAATCGCTCCACGCCACTGCTGCTTCACGACAACGCTAGACCACACACTGCGCAACAGACGGCTACTAAATTAGAAGAGCTTCAATTGGAAAGTCTAAGACATCCTCCGTACTCCCCGGACCTTGCTCCAACAGATTACCATTTTTTTAGAAATTTGGATAACTTCTTGCAAGGGAAAAAATTCAACTCCGATGGGGCAGTCCAAATCGCCTTCAAAGATTTTATTGATTCCCGTCCGACTGGTTTTTTTAGTTAAGGGATCAATGAACTACCCATGAGATGGCAAAAGTGCATAGATAATAATGGTTCATAGTTTGATTAATTAAATATATTATATTAAAAAATATTCGACTTTTTGTTCCTCCCATACAAAACGCCAATTTCATATGTAAGGACCTAATATAATGGGTTAACCCATTAACGGCCTCTGTGCAATAAATAGCACACTATAAGAGTATATGCAATTAATGTCTAAAAGTACCTAACATTTAAGGACGGTCTCTAAAACTGGATGTTAGTTACATAACTTGGTACACTAGCAATTGCTCTAATCAATCAATCCTATATAGTTATGATAGTTATATCGTAATTTTTAAATAAGATAAAGCTGTTTAAAAATAGCAATATGTTGGATACGTTGTGTGTATCTAAACTATTTTATTTTGGCTATAATTAATATCCATAGATTTTTCAGTGGTCTATCAAAGGTAAGAATATATAAATGGCTAAATGATTGGATTGTGGACTTGAGGGAGCCTTCTGCCTGAATGAGGCAGAGGTAATGCGTACGTGTGACCCTTTACACAATTGGTGCCTGAGAAAGGCTTTTCAGCCGTTGGATCGCAGGAGGAATAGGGACCTTCCGGGTACGACTTGCAGCGAATAGAGCGACATCCTGGAGTTTTTTAGTCAGTAAGAGTTTGGCAAACTGGAGCTGCTGCGTTCACGGAGACTCTGACGGTTTTGTATAAGATTTTGCCCAGGGTTACTAAAATAAATGTACACACATAACAAATGGTGCCTAGCTATAAAATTACTACAAAACCGCCTTCACTAACGTTATCAATACAACGTAAAGTAATGATACATACATGGGGATTTTCAGGAGGCATATTTTTTTTCAGCAAGCTGAACAGAATCGGATATCATTAGCGTTATTTATGTGTGCGCCGTGCCGTGGACGCGTCGCTTTGGACGTGACTTCAATTCACAACGGCTGTTATCTCGGACACTTATTTTTTTCACGGTTTTTTTTTTCTTTCCGTATAACGTGTTTTGCTTTTATGTTTCCATATATTGCTTTGTTAGCTTGTTATGTTTATTTGCTTTGAAAAGGAACTACAATTTTTGCAAATTTCAATATCGCATTGAGCTTGTAACGTCTTGAAATTGATTTTAATTTTAGTTAGTTCGTTTGTTTTGTCAGCTTTTATATAAAATGATAATTTGAAAAATTATTGAGCGTATCTCACAAAAAAAAAACCTCTTAATTAGAGCCCATTGCTTATAGTTAATAACTTTGTATTGTCAGCATTAAACAGATAATTTTAAATAATAAAATTTCCAAATTTTAACTAGTGTTAACGCGTACGCCGCATCCCGCTACCCGCGCAACCTACCTCCGCAGCTGTAGTGCATCGGCGGCGCGCATACAGTCGTTATACAACTTGACATCCGATCACTTTGAAAACGAACACAAAATTATGTAAATATGCTAATTGAAATCCA
This sequence comes from Automeris io, assembly GCA_036320925.1. Taxonomy (NCBI): domain Eukaryota; kingdom Metazoa; phylum Arthropoda; class Insecta; order Lepidoptera; family Saturniidae; genus Automeris; species Automeris io. The sequence goes on from JAUDJH010000018.1 coordinate 6,879,401, forward strand.
GCAAACAATCCGGTTTTTTAATTTAAAAAACTGGCCAATGTTCTGCGAGAGCAACTAGACTGGATAATACAGTAATTAAATTTATCTTAACCAAATTCACTACTGCTGAAAAGTGAAAGAATCATAAACTAGACTATACGTTTAAGTACGAACTGGCTACAATGCTTGTTAGGTCTACGTTAAGCCCCCTATTTAACGATTAAACCTATCTTTTATCCGCGTTCATCAATCTTGCTGCATTAACATGTGTCTAGATAGAGTCTCGCCACTATCCCTAGTGACCTGAACAAATGCAGGTGCCTAATTACCGAAGCCGAGCGACAGAGAGGCTTATACTACTACATTCGAGCGAGAAAAAGACGGATATAGTTGAGAAGTCAATCCGTCACTGTCGTATTGAGTAATCTTATAAAGCGAGAGTGATAAATCCGTAGCGCGTAGCCATCGCATAGCATACGCCATGATTTTTGCGTTTGCTGTTATACATTATATTTTATATAGATTCAGCAATTCTACAGTTGAAAGATACAAAAATATATATTTTACATATGTATAATATTAAGTACATACATACTATTGACATGATTGTCCGTACTAACATTTTTTGGAGGTAGGGCGATTGCCCCAACTGGGTTATGACCACAATACATACACAATACAATACAAGTGTAAAGACCGTCATAGTGACTCGCTTTGGCCTGTCGCGTTTCGGGATCAGCTTGTGTATATCCAGTAACTCGTATACCCAGAGACCTTCAGTCGTGGTATATCTGGGCCGACATGACGACGGAGACTATCAATGGATTTTCATCCTTTGTTGGTCCCTTTCGTTTTTGGACTACACTGTACTTACCATCAGGTGTATTGTAGTAAAATGTCGAGCTAGTGAAAAAAAAAACAAAGACCATTTCTGTATTATAGATATACGAAAAACATACCACAAAATAAACAAAAACAATATATTACATATATTGTTTGTTAGGTTAAAACATTTTAAGTTGGAACTAATGATATTTGAGTAGTAGAGAAGTTATTAACCAACCAAAGAAACCAACAGTACCAAAATAATCACTTAATTGTTTTCCTGATAGTGTATCTGTGGAGATACATCAGAATTTACAAAACCTATTGCCATAAGTTTTTAGCGCAAACTTAATATTTTTATATGAATATTTAGGGCATTTCTCAGTTTTTGAACGCACGGTTAGTTTCTATTAGACATCCTTGGAAAATAAGGGTTAATCGGTATGAATATTATTTTGATATTGAAAGAAAGAACATTCTGCCAAGTTAAGGGCTAACGTCATGAATTTTTTTTTTCTATAATTATTTGAAGTATGTTCTGTTTTATTATACACAACATTACTATGCGATGTAATTATTTAAAGTATTTATTCTTATTTTTATATATTCATAAATAATCATTATTATCATTTAATTTTGTAAGATTATCAATAGTGTCCGACCGAAAGTTCGGTTTCGGTTTCGGTTTCGGCCGAGTTTCGGCCAAAAATCAAGTTTCGGCGGCAGTTTCGGTTTCGGCCAAAATTGGCCGAAACTTTTGCCGAAACCGAAACTGATTTCGGTAGTTGTCGTACATGCTTGCCTAACTTCGTTTCTCGCCGCAACGCTTTGGCGGACGCTGGCGGCCCTGTTCGGGATTCGAGCGCCGTTCGCATTGCTTTTTTTTTATTCGAATTTACGCGTGTTTGTTGACCGGCAAAGGTCTTCACAACTTAACCGGGCGGGTGGGCGAACACTGAGGGTGCTCAGCCGGCAATTTATGGGTTGGGTGGCAATGCAAGGGCACCCTTGTGGGTACGAACCTCGACTTGGACCACCAGCCAAAAATACGAAACCTAACGGTGATCTATTAGCGTTTCGGAAGCGAATACCTTGAGAAGAAACGCCGAAAGAAACTCAAGGCTGCGTCGGAGTGTAACTGCGTCGTTTAGACGACAGTTGACGGATCTAATTCGCATTGCTCTATAGCAACACAACTTACTCAGTGCGTTATCACCCGACGTAAACATTCTTTAGAGGTTATGTTTTGATGGAACTGATTACATGTAAGTTTTTGTTTCTTTTTTTTACTTGAGCACGTTGACTTTTATACTTGACCACGTGAGTTTCGGTTTCGGTTTCGGTTTCGGCCGAAACTGAAGGCACGGCCGAACATTCGGTTTTGGTTTCGGTTTCGGCCGGAAAACCAGTTTCGGTCGGACTCTAATTATCAACAAATTAAGCTCATTAAATTTCTGGACTTGAAAATTAATATTTCATGGGATATTTAGTAAACCTGATGAACGAGACATTAAAGCTAAATTACGAAGAATCAATTATTTTCTTCGCTTCATCCTCTCCGTAATGACACTTTGATGTTCAGCAATGATTAATTAATTTTTTATTAAACATTTTGTAGACATATCTTAATTTCTTACACAAGTACTTCATTTCAGGAACCTCATTAAATGTTTCCGGATATTGCGGTTGTTGACGCTCAACTCAGTTTGAGGTGACTGTCTATTCGGCATATCATATTAGATGCTTTGTCTGTGATATCTATTCGTATATAGCAATGATGTTTTTCAAAGTTACTAGGATATACAATAAACCAAAATAATACAAAATTGAAAAGCTATAAGGGGTGGTATGTGTGGTTTGAGAAAGGAAGAGAAGCAAATCTGGGAACCATGCTACAATTTCACACGTGTAAACTCGATTAAGAGTCTCTAAGCGAAAAGGCTTCGTATTAGCGGTAAAACTGCACAGCACAACGATATACCGATTTTTTTTAGAGTTTTTAATGCGTGCGCGTTGACGTTTAAAACGAGGTGTCCAAAATCAGAAAAATCATGATGTGGGTAAGATCTAAACAGTGAAAGAGTGTATTGCAAGTATAAAAATAAATAAAGGGGAGAAAGTATATTAAGAAATTAAGTAAATTTAAATAAATAGTAAATACTTAAACAAGGGGTGATATTTTAAGAATTTCGATTTTATCTAGGACAAATACAAATGTTTAATACAAATTATCAATACAATAATACAAATACAAATTATATTTAAATAGGTCGATTGTTGTTAATAAAAAATATTTACGAAAGAATTACAAAATATAGTTAAGATTTTTGCATTATTTTAATTTTTGCCCTCTAATAAAATTATCTTTAGTTTCCTACCATTTCGTATGTCCACGTTGACGAAGACTCGAACTGTATTATCTACATTAATTGGTGCATGTTATATTATATTTATCTTACCACGTGCTATCGCATATACTTTTCTAAAATAAAATACCATAGTCAATTAGTATAGATAAATATTGACTCTGGGCTAATTTATTGCCAACCTTTCTCATCTCATTGTGTGTAGAAACAATTAAAGTCCAGTGAGTCTGGAGACAACAACGCCACTCAATCTTTTGATCGATGAAGCGGCTCTACATTTATTTCTAATAGAATTTCAGCGTTAGAAAAGTGGGATTAATTTAGCAAATGCTTTTCCACAACTAATTGTGGAATATTAAATTCGTTATCTAGATACGACAAGGCGAAATTCGTATGTACAAACGGTAACCTACTTGGAATAGTTGCTTCGAATGGTTCCAAGTTTTCCAATAAACAATATCCTTTGAATGTGTGTCGGAGAATTCAATAATATTGTTGGAATAGTTGGGAGAGTTACATGCGGAAGTTGCTAAATCATAAAATATGTCTTTCACTTACAAATATTTTAGTTATTCTGTTTCTTTTTTCAATAATAATTACTTATTCATTTCTTCAATATACTATTTATATAATTTGAATGAAGTGGCAGTATAATTATGCCTTCCTTCTGCGAGGTCGTGATGAAGCAGGAGGAGTTCGCCGAATAGGTCAGAGAGCGAATAGCTTCTGTGGCCATTCGGTGGCAAAGGCACCGTCACCACAGGGACGTGTTCGCCCAGAGCAAGCGCAACATCCCTCGGTGACAATAGCCAGGCAGTAGTCTTGAGGGTCCGCTGCCTGGATGATAGGGAGTCAGCGCGCTATGTTCGGCGCGCTGCCTGAGAGAGATATATTAGAGAGGTGGGCTCTTTACTCCTATCCCTCAACAAGGCTTTTCGCTCTCCGGGCGTCTGGGTGATTTGGTTTCTTAGGTCCGGGTGGAGCGATCAGAGGGACACCCCGGGGGTTTTTAGTCAGTAGGAGTCTGACACAGCGGGACGGCTCATAGCGGCCCTAATGGTCCCATGCAGGACTTTCACGCGGGATTCAAAAATATGCCTACTGTAGTATATAATTATTTTGTTATTTTAATATAAGAAAAACTCCACAAATGTCTCTTTAATTTCAACTTTTATTTATTAATAATATCAGATATATATATATATATATATATACACATGTGTGTGTATGTACCATATATTATTATTCCTAGAGAAATGACAATAGTTTTGAATCCATCAATACAAAATAATAAAGTTACGTTAACAAATAAGATGGTATGTTCTAAGCAATCTTGGCTTACTATAATGCCTTCATACTACATAGCTAACGAATATAAACATTTAGAAGTTCAAAGCAAATGTCTGTCAGCTCTTTGTAAAAGTTAGCTAATTATCCTGAAGCGCAGTTAAAATACGTCTTTAGAAACGTTAATGTTGTAATCTTATTAAGACACGAGACGTGATATGAACCTTAAGCAACATTCCCTTGCAGTAGAACATAATAAGAACATAATTCGTGTAATAACACAAATGCCAATTTGCTCGTGCTGTGTTTTTAATAATTACACGGATTCCATGTTGCTTTGTTTTAATCACATGTTAATTTCTTCACTCAACGGCATGTTTTAATTGCTTAATTTTAATATATGTAGAATATACAATCACAATTTATTTTTTTCGAGGTCAGCAGTAATACATTAGTAGCTGTATTTACTCAATTTTCGTTTTGAAATTATATGTTTACTATGATATATTATAAAAAATTAATACATATTTTTATTAAATAAACACTCGACACATGTGTAGTTTAAAGAGTATGATTTTGATTATGAACTATGCATAAACGATTTGTTGGAAAGATAAAGAGTTTGAAAGAGACTGGTATACTGTTCTTATAGTACTGATAGTTGAATGTGGCTGAAGGACATATTTGTTTTGAGCAATACTGTTATATATTATACAATAAAGTCTTTATCTGATATAGGATCGTTATTCTACTAATATTATAAATGCGAAAATTTCTGAATATGTTTGTTACTCTTTCACGTTAAAACTACTGGACGGATTTGCATGAAACATTTACAGTAATATAGATTATACATCGGAATAACATATAGGCTACAATTTGTAATGATTTTGTGTAATTTTGGTCGTAATCTAACGATACATGTCAATTAAGTCGGAAAAATCTGGCCTTTGAGAGCTATCTTGGCGTACACTGCCAAAACCATTGGAGTTACACAAAGATGATGACCGTAGGATTGTTTATCTTGAATAGTTCTAAATAAAAGTCCACGACAGCATATATCTACCTTTTATGTGGAAGCCAGTTTGACCAAAATTGTATATTATAATACAAAGGATATTCACTAGAAATAATTTATATGGCAGAAAAACGTTTGCCGGGTCAACTAGTCTTTATATAATACTTTTCTTTAATTATTTACACTTAGACGCTTGACTGATAAGTAATTAGTAACAATCAAAATAAAATGAAAACTTTGAATTAGCAAATAATTAATCGATAATGACGTCCTTGCTTTTCTAACGTTGCTTTTTGTATATAAAATGTTTTAGAATTACATGTTATTGAAAAATCGACGTAATAATTTTGTCTTATAAAAATAGAAGACTACATAAGAGTCTATATTTTATAAATGCCTTTTATAACCTCTCAGCATCACCGTATAAGATGACATAGTGTAATTTGAACTACTAACACCCAATTTCAGAAACGCTGAAATTTTAAATGCTTAAAGTTATAAATCATTTATAGCATGCAAATTTGTTATTCATTAGTGCCTAATAGAGTTTTAAAACTTGAGAAGCCCTTCTGAACCTGAACATTAGGTAAGAGAAAATTTGTATAATAAATTGTAATTAAAGATTTAAGGCATAATATCTGAAACTTAGTCAACGGTGTCTTAGTTGTATTCAAAAGTCATGGCAATTTAAAAACAGATTATTTCTAATGAAGGGAAGATAAATTAAGCGGCTCATTTGAGCGAATGAATGGCTCGGTAATAGACTGCGAACTGTCGTCAGCCCACAAAAGAAAAGTAGGCGATAACGTTTTCTTTGTTCTTGCTAAATCGAGTACTGACTCGTTTGTCGATCCTATATCACGCTGATTCGACGTTTATAGCCGAAACTGTAGCATTCTACGTGTACGTTACGACCGTTTTAAGAACTGCCTTGTAGTATTTTTCTGTTTCTAGTGATTAGTGGGTTATTGTCAATAATTAAACTAATGTTAACTAGTTGTTTGTGGAAAAGGGAGACCTCGCGGCATTGTTGTATTTTAAAAACACAGAAAACGGAGTTTTCAGGACCTTGCCCTAAACACTCCGCACTTTCAAAGTAAAACTCTTGCAAAACGTAATTTCCAAATTTTACAGAAAATGAAAATTATAAAACATCGGCCTAGTACCAATCGAGTGCACATACAGAAGGTTTCGTACAAAATTATTCCGTCCAAACAGACTTACAAAAGACTGAGTGATTTCATATTAATTTCAGCTTGATCCTTCCACGCGTTCTTGAGATCGTGGTCTTAACAGACAGACAGACGGGCAACGAAGGCATTCTAGACGAATTCCCTTTTAATCTTATGTTATAGAAAACTAAAAAAATACTGTTTATTTTTAACATATTCTGGAATCTCATGAGACTTTAAGATATATTTTAAGTAATATTTTAAAAACAGATTATTAAAAACACTTCGTATTAATAGTAAACGTAAGTTAAAAACAAATAAATAATTTCTTGAAAATTTTCGTTAAGTAAAGCCCTGTAAGGTATGAAAGTAGCCTACGATATGGAAGTAACCATTGAAAATTTGGAATTTCTAACTCCAGTGATAGCCCCTGTACATTGATTAGTGATTATCTGTAGCCATAATTTTTATAGTTCTATGTTTATTGTTTTTATAATTTTAATATAAAACATAACTGAAATTGTATATGTATAAAAGCAACAGCTTTCATCATATAGTCGTGTTTGAAATATATCATAAAATACTTCTTATTTAGAATTGATTCACTTGTATTACTTATAATTTTTTCTCATAAACTTTCGCCAGTTTTTAGTATTTTTATTAAATTAAAAGATATAAGCTGAAATTCTGCTTAAATATCAACTGAATGTGATAAACTGTTTTTATGATAGACCTAGGGACAAAATAGATTAAAAAATGACGAATTTGTCGGCTTACCAGAATGTAAATTATTTGTGTAGAAAATTTAAAAAAACGTATTGAAATGGGCTTACAAAGTTCTTTGCAAAGATACTCCACATACAATATTAAAAGCAAATAAAAAATTGCCCAACATTTGCATGTATGAGAGCCCCTTGAAAATTATTTTTTTATTACTTTAAATATCAGGATCGGCTGTAGAAGGCGGGGTCTTGGCCCGGGCGACGGACGTGGAAGCAAATATGGGCTATTTTTAACATCAAAGAACTAAAATATCATCAGACATCATTTTGATTTTTAACATTACAGTGCCTACGATTTATTACTGAAGATAAATGAAATATAGCATCGTATAAACTTATTGATAAGCAATTTTTAATTAACAAAGCTTTTGTGCCTTTAACTTTTATTTGGCGTTTAGTAACAGTCTATCTGCCTTCTGAACGTGATGCTTCATAGTGTATTTTAACGATACATTTTCTTCATTCTTAAGGCATATAATTCATGCTATATCAGAAATTTCAAGAAAGTAATCTTATTGAAAATTAATTTACCGCTCGGTTACGCAAATCGATTGAGATAAATCGTGGCAGCTTACGAAACGTTGATAATAAATAAGCAATTCCTCAGTAGTAGGTGATTCGCATAAAACTAATGGCTCGAAAACGGGACAACTGAAGCGAAAAGTCACGATAAAAGTAATCAAACTGTCGTTAAAATTATTTTAGTGCCCCGTCATTCTGCGAGAAATCCCTATACCCGGACAATATAATAACTCATTTATTATGACATTATTTACTTTAATTATTTCCTGTCATTTCACAGTTGGACTTTCTTTATACCCTATAACATGACATGAACTATACATAATACATAAACTCTCAGAGACATTTTTAAAATCATGTGCAATAAATAGTATTTGATGTTTCTTTATAATTATTAAGCGTTAACTTAAAAGAAGCAAATGCCATCTTTGTCTAATACAAACAGAAAGTGAATAATAAAAATAGACCTATATTCATGAAAAATCTATATTATTAGGAATAATGTGCACACAACGTACGAATGCTAATACTAGGAAAAAAGTAAGCCTAATCGTAGGTGAAACTTATACTAGAAACAAGAATACGCTAGCAACATCTTCTTATTTACAGTCAATATATCTAGTTTTATAGCACATGTTTAGCCTGACTTGTAAACAGTCGTAAATCGGCCGAAGCCAACCATATATTGAAGATCGGTTTCGAGCGGACGTCAAATATTTGTTTCATTTTTCGCTTTCACAAAACAGTTTTCAAATTTATGACACTTCACTCGTCTAGTGCCCTGGCCCTAGGGGCTTAACCTGAAATGGACGCGCGGCCGCCTGTGAGGAAAATATATTTTCAAGTTTACTGGTCCATAAATAACTGCGGAGTGACAGGGCGATGATAAACTCCCGAGCGAAAGTTCATCTCATATCGCTTACTGAATTTGAATGTATCATGCTCTTGTGACTGCTTTTAATAATTTTCAATTCATACACTATTCATTCACTACATTCTCTTTTTAATAGTAACATTTTTCTTATATTAGAAGAAAAATAAATAGTTTTTATATCAACATTCCATAAACACATAAAGATAAAAAAAAAATGTATTAATTTGTATTTATAGCAATATTTTATTGTAAGCTTTACAAAAAAATAATAACTAATAACTTTTGATTATTTGTGGTAATAATAATAGTAAGATTTACTGTCCTAAAAATTTTGTAACATAAATGGAAATAATGGAATATATTAAAATAAATGTTTTTTGATGATGTCCCGTCGTAAAAATAAATATATTTATTATTAAATTATGTAATTCTAGAAACTACGACAACATTTCAAAACCTATGATCAAATCATGGTCAATAACAAACCTGGCAAATTGAATTATGATAAATAATAACAATAGCTATAATTAATGAAAGAACTGTTCAAATGAAGAACTAAGATATCCCTAAATTTCTAAATAATCCTACAAGAGCAATTAACTATAGACAGGATTGTTTTATTTAATTGTACGATTGTATTTTATAAAGTTTCACAGTAACAAAGGGACTTTAGAAATCTGCACTAAATACTCTATTTTCAGTAAAGTTTATTTGCCTCGCCTCTTCTTTGTTTACCTTCTTTTTAACCGTCGACAGTACAATAGGACAGAATGCTGGAAACAACCCAAGCCGAAGTTTTAATTGTTACGGAATAAGTCAACACCTAACGTTGGATAGAGGAAGTTTGAAGAAGCTAGACTGATCTCATTTGCCTAAAAGGTCGGTTTACTTAAAACTCATAAATAAACTTGATCCAGTTTACTTCAAAGAATATTTTCTTCATCTTATAATTATTGTAACTTAATTTTTTTGAATGAAATTTTCATCAATTTGAAAATTATAATCAATTAAAATAAAATGCCTATTATACAAATTTTTTTTTAACTGTCGTCATTAATCCATTCAATTAACGTATTTCATGACTAGGCTGATAAAACTTGAACAAGAGTAATACCATAGTATTACAGTTAGTTAACTATTATAGTATTTTGAGTAATATTGTAGTTTTTGGTGGTAGGGCGATTGCTCGAACTGGGTCGCGACCACAGTGTACAAACGCAAAGACCGTTATAGTAACCCGCTTGGACCTGTCGCGTTTCGAAATCAGCTTGTGTATATCCAGTAGCACGTATACCTAGAGACCTTCAGTCGTGGTATATGTGGGCCGTTAGGACGTAAGAGACTATCAACAGATTTTCATCCTTTGATAATCGCTTTCGTTTTTGGACTACACTGTGGTTGGACTACAGGTGCACTATAGTCACTTTTTCGAGCCATCCATTAGTACTTTTTTCAATAAAATGTCATTGACAATTATTTATTATTAAAGTTATAAGTAAAAGTACATCCATAAAAGTATAAATATTAAAATTTTGAATCCAATATAATCTGATGTAACGCATTAAAATAATATTAGTTCTTTTTTCTACCTAGAAAGAAAACTTAACTGGAGTTATTAATAAATGTTATAATTCAAATGCGAAAACAGAATATCTGTTTTTTTTTCTTATTGGATTATTTTTTATCGACAACGATAACAACCCAACAATGATGATTTGTTCCAATTACTCTCATTTCGCATTTTCGTCCACTGACCGCAAAGGTGCTCCCCGATCAAAGAGTTAATAAGACCTCGCCGAGCTGGTGAAACGAAACTAAGTTTGTGAGAGGCCGCAGGTGTGTAGCGAACCATAAAGTACGTAAGTAACAAATGCATTTATTAGCACTAATAAACCTTATGAGGTTTGTAGCGTTGAATGCAGTTTACGACCGGTGTAGAGATTTTCTATTCATTGATGAGAAACGATAACGTTTAAGTGAGCTACAAAGTTCATTTGAAATAATGTTGCATTTACGAGTAACTAGATATATGTAAGGGTTTACGAAATATATATCGATGGGTGAACGGCTATTTGGTTTAAGCGACATTGGTGATATAGGAATATATATGTATATATATTTGGAATTGGTAAAAAAGACAGAAAAACACTGTAATAGATTTTAACAAAAAATAAAATTTAAATTCAGAGTTTTGATATGAGTGTAATAGTTACTCTTATATATAAAATAAAAAATTATATCATTTCTTACTTCAAAACTCTTGATGGTAATAAATATCATCAACATATTTTCTTTATTTATTTTAATTTAGGGACTTTTGTTCTACTGAGATACCAGCTATATTGTACCCTGATCTTACATTGTAGGAAATTTGTTCTTTATTTGGTAACCCTGGAGAAATCCCTAACGGACCTCAGGGTGCGATGAGAGTCACCCCTCGATGTGTCGGACTTGCACTGACTACAACTTCCGGGTTTTTTATTCTCCCGCCTGCCGAGTGCCAAGTGTAAGGCCGGGCCAGCTTCCTTGGCACCCGGCGACGTCTGGCCTTGTTCAAGCGCCGCCTACTTGATGGGAAGTGGTATAATAGTCACTACTCCCCGCAACCACCTAACACATTGGCGCGGAGGGTGGTGTGGTGTGTCACCCTTCCCATATCGCCTTGAGTTGTCACTAGAGCAGTGTGTGAGAACCGCTCACGTTTGGACCTGGGCGGCGCGCTCCCTTAAGCGTGCCGCCCGGCGTATATTCGGTTATAGAAGAAGGCCTCTGGCGAAGGCCCTCCTCCAGCGTCCTGTCCGAGCTGGGCGGTAGATTGTGTTATCGAGAATGGTAATAGCCTTCCAAGCCCGCTACGCCACCTCTTTCACCTTCATCGTCTCCTCCATAAAGGAGAGGGCCGCCTGCCATGCCTTATAGCTACCGACCATTACGCGAGCGAGCCAGTAGCGATGGGTTACCACTCACCACCCTGGGGTACATTGTATCCTAAGCTATGATCTTACATAGTAGGAAACTTGTCCTGAAGTATTAGTAGGGTTGTGTTGAAATACAATTAATATTATACTATTTTATCGTATCTTTATAAATATTGCAAGACATTATTCCATAAAGTTTATTGATTAAGGTATACTAAAATAATAAAATCTTAACCAAATAAAAATGTTCATGAAACATAATATGAGGAAAGTGAACGTTGGGACGCTGTCTACACACTCGCATAAAGAGCGTATTTAAGTGTTCTATGTTACGAGCAGTAACCAGCTGTGCAAAATTCTCACATTCTCTTGAAAATATTACGTGCCTTATTGGTTCGTATGTTTCTTGGATTTCGTTTGTTTGTACCAATATACCTTGGAGCTAATAAATAGGTGCCGGCATAATGTGCCTTCTACTTAAGTATAAATAAACGCAAGCTTACAAAATAACTCAGCCTTAGAATAAATAAATATAAGCCTTTTGGTTTATCGATGCTACTTAGACTTTATTAAAACATCACAAATTATATAATATTCTATTTTTTTATTTTTATAATATCAAAAGACATGGTAAGACACCGATTTGAATCTACCCAATTATATTTTATTTTTTACTTTATTTTATATTTTACTCAATTTAAACGAAGCTATGTGAATACTTAGGCTATACTCAAATTCCTATTATATCGTATAATATATTTAGTTTTTTGAGACAAACAAACTTATTTCCGGAGTAAAGTCTAAGTAAAATCAAAGTAACATATATTATATAAATCTCAGCCTAAGGTCTTAACCACGATTAGAACTATGACTTTGTCTACAACATCAATTAACAAAATGCTCCATTAGACTTATGAAAATTGTTTTGATTATACCTGCATTCAAAATCTTTTCTTCTTGTTTTAATTTTTATTCCCTTCAAAGAAAGTATACTAAGTAAAATATCTGTACTAATACGACCTGTAGTGACATAATGTTGTCTGGGTAGAAATAATTCATCCCCTTGGGAGTTGATTTTCTATAAATGTCGAAACACATTTTTTTTTCTAACCAAAAAGCTAAGTATTAATTTCCATAGTATCAATATTAACGGATTTTTAAACTAACTTCTAACTCTTATTTCACCCTCTTAGGTGCGGAATATCAAAAAATCTGCCATTGGTGGGTGCCTACATCATAAAAGGAAGTCGATGTAAAAATTTCATGTAGCCTAGCTTCAGTAGTTTAGGGTTTACTATAATATTTCAATCAGAACAAGTGATTATATATATAGATAGATTATAAAGAGGTAATGTTTGTTTGTTTATTTGTTTCTATCTAAAGTAATACTAAATCTATCCATCCGATTTAAAAAACCATATGTTTAAAATGGCCACCCAAGGTCGATATAGGCTATCAATTATTTTGTTCCAACGGGAAATGCAGGAGAAGCCGCAAGAAGAGGCTAGGCAAACGTAGATTTCATGTAAGTGAAGCCGCAAGTAGAGGCTAGTCTTTAATAAAACTAAACACAACTTCATCAGATCATCATTAAAATATTATTTTAGATATTAAGACAAACGAATGAAATAAATGTAATGTACAATCAAATAAAAGTTATAAACGTTCCTAGAATATTTTCATTTAGCTCAACTTTCTTGTTGATCTTTAGTTTTTAAGACATTTGACTAGAGCTTTTTCTTATGACTAACGGTGAACTTTATCTTTACGAGGAATACGTACAAACTTCAAGGATTCTTCCATTTATACTTTTCGAAGTTTCTTGAATTTTATCTACTTTTTTACAATTTAGCTGCTTCATTATCATAATTAGTGCAGTAAATCAGCTATTAATATGTTAGCTGTGCAGTTACCAGACTCTACGAGGTTGATTAATTTTTAAATTACCAAAGTATTATTTATAATGATCGTCGTAAAAAATTACGATATTAAAATTATTGCCTTTAAAGAGTAAATATGGAGGACATTGAGTTCAAAGCGACAGACAAAAGACGGCATCGGTAGACGATTATCATATGTGCCATAACGGCAGCTAGAGACGGCAATATTATGCAGTATTCATTTACTATTTATTTATTCACTATCACTCAACAGTATATACGAATATATTATAAATGGTACAGGCTTACATGCTGTGCCAATTACACTAATAAAATTTAAAAACAAACAAAGAAAGAAAAAATTAAATAATAGTCAACTCGCAACATATAAGAAACAGGTGCCTGAGTGTGTGTGTGTGTATTCACGTGTATTTGTGACAATGTGAGTCTATGTGTTTCTATTGTAAGCTAGGATAAATTAGTGCAGTATGGCGTCTTAACTCTCATGTCGCCGCTTCAACTATATAAATCCAAAAAAAATAATTGTTAAAGTTTAAAATTGAGGCTATAAAGTTATTCCTATTTATTCATTGGTATTTACAATTGTCACACGGCTTTTAAAGTCGCAAGTTGGAATTGTTCTTTCCGAGACGGTGGTTAGATTGCCTAGATACATCAAATGTACAGGACCCACAGTCCCCGCCAATGCGCAGAAGTAGTCACCTTGGGGTTTTTAGTCGTTACAATTCCGACACCTCGGCCGCGGAACCCCCCTGTGCAGCTGAGACAGTCCTATGAAGATTTTCCCCAAGTAAAAAAAAAAGATACATCAAATGTACATGTACTAGCCTATACGAGTACCTAGAGTCTTTTAAACTTATTTAAACCAAACATTTTAAGTTGAATTTGTGTAAGAATATCTCTTGATTATAACATAATTAGAATTGTAAGTCACGTAATTAAGTATTAAAGATTATGAGGACATTTTTAATAGCTCTCGCTCCATTTTTAATACGGAAAGATGAATATAATAATAGTAATCGTTATTAATTGAACAATCTAAATATATATAACTCACTGACTGACTGGCTGACTGACTGACTGACATATTGATCTATCAACGCACAGCCCAAACCACTGGACGGATCGGGCTGAAATTTGGCATGCAGGTAGATATTATGACGTAGGCATCCGTTAAGAAAGGATTTTGATGAATTCCACCCCCAAGGGGATAAAATAGGGGATGAAAGTTTGTATAAATCTTCTCAGATTTTCGACTATAATATAATATAATAGCTTGATAGTTTTAGCGCCTAATGACAGATTAGGCATTAATTTTTTACACACGCTAAACAAAAGTAACGCCGCAAAAACTATATCTAATTAATTATAATAATTCTTAACGCGAGCGAAGCCGCGGGCAAAAGCTAGTTTAATATATAATTCAGTCACAGCATTACATTATGATCGCTTCTTTAAAAAAAATGTCTGCAAGAATTCTGACGGTCCACCTGATAGTAACCGTTACCGTCAACTATGGTCAACTGTCTCACAAGGATCTTTCTTATTGCGTTTCTGGCTAAAATGGACGTTGTTCACTCCCTTCTAGTAGGATCCCATTTTGAAGGTTTTTTGGGAAAACCGGAACTCGGTAACCTATTCCATATCTCGAAAGTCCGAAAATACTTCTTAATTATTATTGTCTGACTTTCTAAAATATTAACACAGGCCTGGGGTGACTGCGTGCTGCAGTTGAAAGGCCTTTAAACTTATTGAATAAAAAAAAACGATATGTCATTGTGTGGTGGTATAGCGTAAAATACACAATTCTGTGGTTATTACATATGTATATCTATAATAACATTCAATGCTATCACGAGATTTTATTTATTGTGAATCCTCAAAGTGATTACATTGTATCTGGTGAAAATAACAGTGCATTGTAAAAACAACTGTTATCCATAGTTTAATGACACAGTTAAAATAAGCATTAAAGATGCCTTTGTTGCGGCAGTTATAGCAACATTACGTCAATCAACAATATTATGGATTGACATCTAAGCATTGAACGCGAGTGTTCGAAACCTGTCATAAATGAGTCTATCCAATACATTTTTTTAATTCTATTTATTTAGGAGAATTTTACGTGTGTACGTATGTCAGCCCCATCTTACCTAACATATGACATATGGGGCCACTGATCTGAACAGACCGGACGCCTCAACAGATAATAGTTCTGTTAATACTTTGTTAAACATCTCGACATCTAGTCTGTTCAGACCAAAGGCACTCACAAACGCCTCTCTCACAGATTCAGATCGGACACATCCCATCAATAAATGGTGGATATCATCTATGATTCCACAATTTCGACACATTGGAGAATCATTAAGTTTCATAAAATGTCTAAGTCTATCCAATATATGTATATAAAATTAAGCTTCAATTTATATAGTCAATTAGAATTTACCGAGTAGGTCAATGGTCCACCGTTACGGGGTTGTAGCTAGCACTCCAATAAACACTATGTTGTCCTTAAGCTCTCAGGGTTGTGCTCGAATACAGATACGGATTTTTGTGTTGTAGGGGCCATAGCCTACATAAAGTAAAATATTTTTATTATATTGAAATTTTATTGAAATATTGTATTATATAGGCTAACAATCAAATGTCATAAAAAAAATCTATTGTAGCGCAAATTCCATCTTGCAACGTTGCGATGACTTCACCCTTACGTTCCTGTAGGACAATGGCGAGGGGAGGTTTCCTGTAAGGATTGCTGCGTCAGCAGTCAGAGGTAAAGATGTTGCCTTTGTACGATTCCCAGGCCAACGAACACCACTGCTGCGTAAAATGTAAATCGCAGCATTCCTAGGCCTTACCAACTTTGTACTAAAAATATTTTATAGTTTTCGAAAGTGAAATCGTGGGTTTCTAACCGGTGTTTCAATTATCCCAAGCACACTATACTATTATATTTTAATCTTTAATAATTGTGTGTATTGTCTTATTTACGTCATAATGTGAAAAAACATTTTGTAACATTACTCACTCTTTTAAGAGGTAAATACTATATGGTAATATATTTATAAAAATGTTATACTTGAGTAACATAGTATATACAGTCAAAATCTGTTATAACGACATCGAAGAGACTACTAATATTTAGTCGTAAAAACCAATAGTCGTAACAACCACTGATGTTTTCGAGATACGATCAGTCATTTAGCATTCAGCCAGGACTTTTGTTCTGGGTCAATATAACCGGTATGATGTAATAAACAATGTCGTCATAAACGGTTGCGACTGTATTTGCCTATTTTTAGTGTATATTTACTCAACATTAAATTCTAAAATACATATTGGTTAATCTGTTTATTGTGTGTTGTTCATTTTTTTTTTTTAGTAAATGATGATTCTTATTAATCACTGTGCAACTGTGTAAAAGATTAATGATGTTAAAATCGTAACTACGGTTTGACGGTGGTTGTGAAAAAATATTATGAAAACAATACGAGTGTTATTTTTGCTTTGTTTTAAAACTAAAATAAAGTACTTTAGTCCAAAATATATATTTCCTTAGACCCTTATCCCTGAAAATTTTGCTATTAAACATATAATTTCCGATGTTTGAAAAATCGTGAAAATGGATTGTATATAATAATGAAAACATATGTATTTTTTAATTTCACATAATATTAGATATAATAGTTATTATATCATGAAAACAAATTAACTATATTTGATAAACAATAAAATTGATAAATAATTATCTATTTTATTTAATTTTTTTAATATATAAAATATACATTTCAAACGGGCAAAGTGTCATTGTATACCAAATGTCATATATAACTTATAATTTTAGTAATTAATAAAGCATTTTAGTAGGTGTAAGTACGTCCCTGTTCTTAGTGCCTTGTTTCCACTTCGCTGAAACTTTTGCAGAGTTACGAGCTACAAGTATCACTGCTGTTAGCTCACCTTGTTGAGGTTGTTTTGTTGGGACATGAACGTAGATGAAACTTAAAAAATTATACTTTTTTACTGAATTTAATAAATTAACGCTAATTTGGGATGTCATTTCGTAATTTTTACACATTTGCAAAGAATAGGAAATGACCTGAATTGTACTAATATGTTTTAGCTAAAAGAATATCTGTCTTAGTATCAGAAACATAGGCAGGTAAACTGTTTTTAATCATTACAAGAATGCGTGACATTCGGTGTGTGTTTTTAAAAGTGTTTATTTGTCACACACATTATTTTTATAAAAATCTATGACACGGTGTCTTTACTATTATCGTGTATAAACATACACGACAATAGTAGTATTATAATTGATTAAGATAAACGTATAGTTA
The DNA here is from genome assembly GCA_036320925.1 of Automeris io. NCBI lineage: Eukaryota > Metazoa > Arthropoda > Insecta > Lepidoptera > Saturniidae > Automeris > Automeris io. Next base: position 6,897,388 of record JAUDJH010000018.1, read on the forward strand.
ATCAATTAATTAATAATCAATTTAGATGCTATAAGTATCTAGTTTACGCGGGTTACCTCACGATTATTTTCTTTACCAGTCAGCATATGGTGCCTAAAAACGAACGTAATCTGGAAAAACCTACAAAACCGGTCTATTACCCGCTAGGTCATCACAGCCACCATTAGACAGCGATTAGATATTCGGGTCAAGAATTCACCTTAATGAAATAAAAATAAACCTTAAAATATGGTTGAAAAAATGTTATTACCACTATAAATAGAACTTTGGAGGAATGTTTAAGGAACAGGTGTGTTTCAATAAATTGTAGAACAGGAATTATTAATCACACATTTTATCCTTTATACATTGCCTTCACCGAGGTACCGAAACTAAAAGGACCAAGTTTATCGTGTGAGACTCGAGGTGAGACCGCGAGACCACACGAGAACTATAGGTGGTACCTTCAAAGGGTCACTGACTGAGGAAATGTCAAAAGCAGGCATTAATATTAAGCGATTAACTTGGGTTTGTTTAGCTGAGGCACTACAACTTTGACAAGGCTTGAGTGAGATGCTGACTGCACATGTTTAAGTTATAGATTAATCAGATTCAAGTATTGAGTTAGCAAGGAATCGAATTATAATCTTTCACGAAGTCAATAATTAAAATCAACTGCTCTAAATGTTAGGGAGCTAGGAAACACACACACATATATATATTTTATAACCCAGGGGAAATTCCTGACTGACCTCAGGGGGCGGTGAAAGTTGCGCCCCGGTGTGTGGGACTTGCACCGACTAAAATCCTCGGGGTGTTCCTTCTTCCCGTCTGACCGGGGCCGGAGGTACAGTGCTATCCTCTTCTCCGCCCCTTGGCAACGTTTGGCCTTTTGTAAGGCCGCATCTATGCACTGCGAGGAGTGGTGTAAGGAGCCACCCCTCGCACACCTCAATAACTTGGAGCGGTGTGCGGAAACACGTCACACACCGCTCTCACCTGGATAAGTTGGGCACCGCCCAGGAACACATTTATATTTTATATTATTATAACGTAACCTATTTTGAGTCACCATCTTTAGAAGATTCCACGGTCAATTTTTCTTTTTCTTTTAGGTTTTTCCATAATATCAGAATAATCAAAAATGCTATGATTACTATTAAAACATAATATAGAAAACCTATGATTTTTTTACACTGTGACGAAGTGACTACTACAATGCACATAATTGTAAGTTCAGTGTAGCCAAAAAACGAAAGCAACTATCAAAGGATAAAAATCCACTGATAGTCTCTTCATGTCGGCCCACATATACCACGACTGAAGGTCTCTAGGTATATGAGTTATTGGATAATCACAATCTGATCCCGAAACGCGACAGGCCAATGAGAATCACTATGACGGTCTTTACACTCGTGTACTGTAGTCACGACCCAGTTCGATCAATCGCCCTACTACAAAAAAAAAATAGTTTACTGGCAATGTGTTTCCTTTTTTTTAGCTCATAGCTCATTTTAGCAATGTTACACGATTTTGTTTTTTTTTTATAAACTATTTATCTGTCTGTCATCACGTCGATTCCCTATTAGGATACGCAGAAAGAATGGAATGCCACTTCTCTCTATTTTTGCAAATCAAGATTTTTTTCAACTTAATCTCTAACACAAAAGTTTTAATAATTCCTTTAAAAATCCAGATAGATACTAACTTAGAATAACAAAATAATTCTGCAGAAGTAACAACTAAAATCAATTCCACTTGTTCAAATATATGGGGTGTTACAGAAGTATTAAATACATAAGGGTATATGTCACGTATGTATATATAACATGAGACCGATTAATTGTCAAATATTGTTGCTCAAAGCTCTGGTTTTGTCTTCTGACCGCCTAGTGTTATTTACTATATTTATGTCAGTAACATTAACTGAAATGGAAAAAAATATCAACGGCTAGAGCACTTTAGTTAGAATATAAGTCTCTTGCATAGTTCATCCATCTTACGGTCATCTTATTATTTCATACATTTGTTAACAGCCGGTATAAAGGCGGCAATTGAAATTCGATTATATCCGGTCTGTTACACCCAGCAAGGCATTTACAGGCGCCCAACGTGTTTCGTGAATTTGGCACTAGTCACGAGGCATTGGCTCTAATTAAACCGGGATCAGATGTAGCGGTAACGTCGACTAGGCAGCTCTCCTCCGTGCCGCCACGTTTTTGGTTTCAAGCCAACAAGCTTCTTGTTTAACCGTCCCTTGATCGCTTGCGATCTAAGTGATCCCATTTATTTACTTTTAGATTTTTTACAATTGCTTCATTATTTACAATTCGACGTCTTAAATTACATTCACTTATGGAATTTACTACCACGAATTATTGGCATGTTCAAAGTTTACTAAAATCTATTGTAATATCTTTTAGACCAATTAATTATTAAATAGACCGTTTGAGAACTGACACTCCATTTAGTTTTAAGAGAACAAAAAGAATTTCATTATTTACTAAGGTTTCATACTTAATTGAAATTAAAATAGAGCAATAGACATTACTATCAGAAAATTAAATGATACCTTTCATATTTTTTATATTATTAATCAGTGAGATACAGATGAAATTTATATAACTTCTCTTACAAGTTTTCAAATTATGTTTTACTCTGGTCCTTTTTTCTATTTATTTTAGAGAATTTTATGCCGAGGCGCATGCCAGCCCCATTACTAAGGTCTTATGGTTTATTGAAATTAAAAGAGCTATAGAAATTGCTATCAGAAAATAAAATGATACGTTTTATAATTTTAATTAATCCATGAAATATAGCCGATATTTTTAGAGCTTCTCAAACAAGATTTCAATTTATGTTTCTTTTTTTACTACTTTTAGCAAATAGTTAACTATGATATACTCTTTAAAAAATCTAGAAGTGAAGTAATAATTATAATTTAGGGGTTATATAATAGTATGATGTAGTACGGTAATGAGAATAATTTCGTTAATAACATATAACAAAAAATCTACACAATTTTTTTGTTTTCTTCTTGTTCTTGCGTGACTACTTCACGTAAATTCACCAATTGTAAATTCAAGTGTAAATTCACCAATAATTATAGCTTTAATTATGTCAGATTACTCAAAAGTTAGAAATTATTCTTACATTATTGCAACCTGTTTTATTTATGTTTTTTTGTTAACTATTTCAAGAATTATATACCATATTTCAACATCTAGTTTCAAGTGTTAGTTTAAAGTTAGTTCTTGCTATTAAAACAACGGTTGGTGGCAAGGAACGCTCGTTTAGAACAGTGGTATACTTTGACTGCCAACACGATCCTACGCTAGAGTTGTATACTGCCGCTAACAGTTCTAACGCGAACAAAAACGGACATGCATGTTGTATTTACAACATTATGTATAAAGTTGTATGGTTATCATTGACAAGTATGATTATGGAATGTAGAATTTACAAATGCTAGACAATTTTAAAGTATAAATATCAAAAGGGCAACATTTCCTTAGTTTGGTTATTTTCAGCTACTACCACAGAAATTGGATCATACTAATCGCTCTAAATAGGTTACATATACGGATATTACTAATACTTTTTTATACAGGCTTGATAAAATGATAGCACATGATGTAAATTCCAATGTAATCCAGGAACGACATGAACTATCAAAGGACAAAAATCCATTATCAGGCGCTGACGTCATGTTGGCCCACATATACTACTACTGAAATTCTCTAGGTTAATGAGATACTGCGTTCTAATATGTTAGCTCCACAGTTTTACCTCATTGTAATACTTTTATCGTAAATGGAAATAATATTTTTTTATATTCTGAAATCCATCTTCCTTAATTTTGCTTTAATACTTGCCTTACACATAAGCTTCGGTTTCATTTTTATTTTATCCTACATTTTCGTTTCAGTGTATCTAATAAAATATTTGTTTCAACTGTAACTTCATGAAATTTTATGAATCTATTATAATAATAATATTCACTAACAATTACACATATTGCCATAATCCCAAATTAAGCTTGCGCTTGTACTATGGGTACAAGACAAAGATATGTATACATAAATAAATATATACAACCATGACTCGTGACAAACTCATCAGCCCATCACAGGAAAATTTACCACTACCGGTACTCGAACCCAGGACCTTAGCATCGTAAGTAGCGTTACTACAAATTGCGTTATCAGGCCGTCAAAACTACATATATATATATATACACCCTATGTACTATATATGTAAGTAAATGTAGTATCTAGTTATAAGAATAAAACCAAAGAAAAGTAGTTGTGTTAAAACTTAAAGCTAAGGTGTAGCTTTGCTTGCCAGTTTTACTGCCGTCCTGTGCACCACTACACAGTGAGAGCTACTGTAAACTGCTCTAATGGGAGCAATAATCAACTAGCACCAATAAAGTGCTTTAAACCCACCATATATAGTCTATACTTACAGAATACAAACTGTTTTAATACTGTCTAAAGTATTAACTAAGCTTGTATTTGTGTCGAAATTGTATATATTTAAATAATGATTCATAGACTTTTACTAGCTGTTTTAAAAAACATCTGGATGAATGAAAACTGATTTAAAATTATTTACTAAAAAAATATTATTCAGTATTCTTTGTAGAATAAAAAAGGGAAAACATAATTATAAGTTACGCTATTTATTAAAAAATAACAAAGTAGTCATCCACTTTTAATAATATATTATTCCTATTTCATTAGATATCACATTTACAGATAAATAAATAAGATTACACTAACGCTTATTTTGTATAAAATATATAACCTTTATGAAAATAATTATAAATTCTAACAAATTATTTATCAGTTTAAATTACGAATTGCTTTTAACTGTTTCAAACGAAATGTACGAGATTTTACGATCTGAAAATTCTACAAAGGATTTCACAAGTAACGCTTTCAACAACCAAATAATAATAAATGATTAATGAATAAAATGTAGCTACTCGTATTTTGATACGAACCATTTTCAACGTGTGCTTTACAATCTCCCACAATTGTGCAAATAAATACGATTCTGATTTATAAATAATGATAATAATAACCGACAAATCCTGCCGTATTTAATTATTAACTGCGGTTAAGGATTGTAAATTCAGCATGTTTAATCAATTCAATTTAGATATAAAATAAAATTCATTGTATTAACAGTATTATGAATGTACCATTACCATTCAAAATTTTCATATCATACTATGAACAGTTCGAAATATGAAAGTAATATTAAAGTAATTCTGTTTTTTAAGGTGATGGTATATCCACATTATTATAAATTTTGTAACATATTGATAATAGTTAATAGTTTTTGCCATAATATCAACATCAGCACAGTGTAATAATTTTACTGAGAATGTAGTAAGGAACTAAACTAAATTAACAGCGATAGCTTCTATATTGATTATTATCTGTACAGATCTAATTTACTTCTATGTTTCTATCATTTTAATATAAAATATCACTGAAATTGTATTTAAAAGCAACGGATTTCATCTTAAAGCCATGTTTGAAATACCTATATAAATATTTTAAACATTTCGTGATATCACAAAATACTGTTTAATAAGAAAAAACGTTCGATTGTATTACTTATAACTTATTTTCGTATATGTTTTTGACATTTTTCAGTATTTAACAATAACAGGTGACTACTTAAATTCAACATCAATATAAACTAAATAAATAAGTAAGTTTTAGGATAGCTCTTTGCAAAAAATTAATCTAAAAACGACCACTTTGTCGGCTCTCCAAATTGTGAATTATAAAGCTAGAAAATGAGAAACGGTTTTAACATCAATTCAATTAGTTGTTCACAACGATACCTCGCATGCAATACTAAAAGTGAAAAAAAAAATACATCTATGGGAGGCCCTTTAAATTTTTTTATTGCATTAAATGTCATTGTTGACTTACCGTCAAAGGTTTACATAGTGCATCCTAATTTTACAACTTCATCTTATTCGATTTAAAAGCTATGTATGGATTTCTGACAGAGGAACAGACGGCTGGACAAAGCGCCGAACGGCCAGCTTGACTCGGAAAGCTTACTTTTGCTACTGTTGTGATGGATGCAGCTGCAGCTTCATAATACGTTAACCCCTCGTCAAAACATAGGCGGCGAGCGTAATCTTTATTGTACACAATAATTTAATTAATTCCATTGCGATGGATAATTATTGTGTTTTGGAAATTTTAATAAATATCTTTTAAAATTATCCATTCCAAATTATCTATACTTACTACGAGTATTATAGTACATATATACTAATATTATCAGGTAATGTTTGTTTGTTTTTATGTAAAGAAAAATCTTTAAAACCTATCCATCTGATTTTATAAAATATTTTACTAATATTTAGAATTAACTTTCAGGGTGGACACAGGCTATATATGAATTATGTCATTTCTAGGGGAATTGAAAATTGTATGGGAGTGAAGTCACGAGCGGGCGCTAGTCAACAATGACCATATGTTTTATATTGTAGGGCACAAATAAAGAAACATAAAAAGATTTAACACGTTTGAAGGGTTTTTAGTAGAAATACGTTTATAGAATTTAAATTGTGTAATATATCGATATCTTTACAGTGGAAAAAAGACGTAAAATACTTTTTAATAATCTTTTTATAATAAAAATATTTCAGTAGTGCTTTATTTCAATAATGGTAAGGCTAATAGGCTTAAAGTACATTTTATATTTCAACCCCTACCTGTACCTATTGTATAAGAGCTTGAAATTATAATACTAAATGCTTATATTCAAGCTCTAGTTAATAATTGATAAAGTTAAATTACGTCCGGTATTCACAGTAATAATTATTATAATAAGCAATTAAACGTCTTTAAAAATTGTTTAGTGGTTTTCGCTTTACGCATTATAAATGACGGTGACCTGAACAAACAAAAATATTAATTGTGTGTGATATAACACTGTTTTATCTATTCACTCAGAGAAAGAAAAACTGGAAGAGTTTTCCGTAATTTTACAAAATAGTAGATTTTTTTTATACTTATGACTGTATTGTTTATTACAGTAATCAAATAAAAATGTTTTCTTCATCTGGACATAGAAAATTGAACTACTTAAAATATTGAAGTTCCTGCTTGATTCCTGCTAATTATTGTCGTGCTATAGTCTATTAAAAAAAGTAAATTAAAAGAAAACAAAAAATTAAAGTATCTAAATCTGCGTTATATGCATGTCGAAGCATTGACAATCGCTGGAGCTCCTGCTCCAGGCTTCTCGAGAGGCGATGGCGAATCAGCAACGTAATAGGCTGCCGACAAGGTGAAGCGACAGTTTCCAATAGAGAGGCTATCAATTAATTGTATGAAATTAGCCGACAGCCGAGTTCAATAATGTTTATTAGAAAAAACTTGTGTCCAGCAGTGGAGTATAGTGAACTTATCATCAGATACAGTGTACTAATTTTACTCTGTAGCTATAGATAAACGTAAGTACGTAAATTATATCTAGTTGTTTACAGTTCCAGTCAAATTTATTATCAACGTTGTACCCTCGTCGGTAAAGTATGGCATGTCTGGGCAAGTATACAAAAGAGCTAATTGTTTGCACTGAGACGGGCATCAGCAAACAAGGACAAAACACCGTGAAACCGCGCTTGTTTGTTTTTTATTAACAAAACACGAGCTCATTCACAAACATTATCATATCGGTTGACATGGTTAGTGTATTTTATATGCTCTGGTGTGTAATTATAACTAAGTAATAATTATTTTATGCCGCGTAGTCGAAAGCATTACGTATCTCCTACTAGTTCCTACTAATATTATAAATGCGAAAGTTTGTAAATATGTTTGGTACTCTTTCACGATAAAACTACTGGACGGATTTGCATGAAACTTTTACAGTCATATAGATTATTTATTTATGTATGGGCTACCGACAGTTCCATTACATTTTACATTCACAATGAGATCACATGCACAAGCGAAATGTCTGCAACGGATACTAATAAAAGACAGCCACAGCATGGCTCAAAAGCATTAACTAAGTACTAACAATATCAAAACAGAAAATTAAAATCAAAACACCAAAACGAAAAAGAAAAAATAAACAGACAATAATACCTACAAATTTAAATTAAAATTAAAAATTATCTCACAAATTATATAACACCAAGAACAATGCCAAGCTCAACAGACCTGCTCACTGATTTTCCTCTTGAAGGCCGGCTTCAAATCCGAAAATATATCGATGCTCTTGTCCCCAGCCACACACCCGTTATATAAATGCGACAGCCTTGGCACTACAGAAAAGTGACCAAGGTTGGTCTTAAATCGTTTGTTGGCAAATATGGGAGCAGGATACCGAGGCATTCTGCGAGCTACCGCAATATTAAATTGTTCTAAAAGTTCCGGATCGTCCACGGCAACGGAAGAGTTTATAGAGAAATGTCAAGTCGAAAAACTGCCTACGACCTTGCAGTGTATGCATTTCAAAAAGTTTAAGTCTATCACATAAGGAATATATTTTTTAGTATTAGTCAGACAAAACCTATTGAACCGCCTCTGTATCCTCTCAATACGGTCAATGTGAACTTGATAGTGAGAAGTCCAGACTGTACTGCAGTAATCCAGTTGGCTACGAACCAAAGTTGAATATAAGAGCTTTTTAGTGCTATTCTTTTTAAATTGCTTACATACATTGTTATATACATGTATAGTATGTAGACGCCGCCCGATACGTAATTGTCGCCCTAAGGGTCGTTAGGGTGTTGCGGGGTAAGAGGATGCGCGCGCGCACGGGATGCTTGCGAGTTAGTCGACTACCAACACGCAAGGCGAGAGTACGTGCGTGTGCGTCGCAGTTCGGTGTGTCGTAAAGTGCATAAATAAACAGTAAAATGCCAAAATCCGTGTCTTTCTACAACCACACCCACGACCACCGGTCATACATGTATTTATTTATACATCGAAATAACAGATAGGCTATAATTTGTAATGATTTTATGTAATTTTGGTCGTAATATAACGACACATGTCAATTAAGTCGGAAAAAAAACTGGCTTCTGAGAGCTATCTTGGCGTACACTGCCTAAACCATTGAAGTTACACAAAGATGATGTACCGTAGTATTGTTTGTCTTGAATAGTTCTAAATAAAAGTCTACGACAGCACATATCTACCTTTTATTTGGAAGCCACTATGACTTAAACTGTGAACCATAAATTTAATTGAAATTAAATACTATTTTACAATGCACATTTTATATATTTCACATGCACATTATACTATATATTACTTAAAAGTCTATCCAATATATCGTATATAGCCCTTGTATGTTTGCTATGATCCTTATCTATTGTAGACCGAAAATTTTATTGCCATACTTCAAATGCTTATACTGATAGTAGATAGTCTTTGTCGTCATGTCGACCCACATATACCACGTCTGAAGGTCTCTAGGTATATGAGTTACTAGCTATACACAAGCTGATCCCGAAACTTGAGGGAGTCTGCTGCCCGGATAAGAGGAGGTGGTGCAGTGTTCAGCGCACCGCCTGAAAGAGAGATTTTGAAGGGGTGGGCTCTGTACTCCCACCCTTCTCGGAGAGGTAGACTCAACAAGGCTTTTTGCTCCCCGGGCATCTGAATTTGGCTTTCCAGGTCCGGATGGAGCACCTAGAGGGACACCTGAGGGGTTTTTAGTTAGTAGGAGACTGACAAACCACGGTCGCTGCCCCCGGGTTAAAAAAATTGTATTTAATTGGAAATATACAAATTATACAGAGTTACATTTGATTTATAGAGTGAGATTATTCTCACCGATAAGAAAAAATAATGTAATCTTGTTACTACGTATATGAGAATAAAAGCACAAAAATAAGTTGTTATAACGTGATAAAGATGTTAAACCAAGCTGCGAAATAACAAAAACATTCACAAGCTATGCAGTACAATCCTGGGTGTGGCGACAGCGATAAATTTTCATCACATAATTAGGGTAAAGAAAGACAAATGACTCTCTTGGACCGAATCCTTGTCCACTGTCAGCCCTCCATTATTGTGTTCGTCATTTATATAGGTGAACATAAAAGGTTTACTGTATATAAACGCACTCAAACTATAATAATTTTTATATGTGTATATTTTCAATGGTCCCAATTAGCATTGTTGTTATAATTTTAATTGTATCAAGAATATTTTAAGAAGCAAGTTATGGTAAAATATTTTAGACATTTCTATGTTACACTATGATCTAAAAAACTGGCTAAGCACAAATCGGACTCGCACACCAAGTGGTCCGTACAAACTGAAGTATAGTTTTATCGTCGCATTTTTTCTAACATTTGTCTTAAATATATGGTTTTCGAATTTTTCTCCATACGAGTGCTATAAGACATTTTTCTTACCTTTCATTATTCTTGGTCAACGGGGGAACCCTTTTTTTGACAGAACAAAATGCTATTGGCCGGAAAAGGCCTTTATATTAGGTCCTTACATATGAAATTGGCGTTTTGTATGGGAGGAACAAAAAGTCGAATATTTTTTAATATAATATATTTAATTAATCAAAGTATGAACCATTATTTTCTATGCACTTTTGCCATCTCATAGGTAGTTCATTGATCCCTTTACTAAAAAAACCAGTCGGACGGGAATCAATAAAATCTTTGAAGGCGATTTGGACTGCCCCATCGGAGTTGAATTTTTTCCCTTGCAAGAAGTTATCCAAATTTCGAAAAAAATGGTAATCTGTTGGAGCAAGGTCCGGGGAGTACGGAGGATGTCTTAGACTTTCCAATTGAAGCTCTTCTAATTTAGTAGCCGTCTGTTGCGCAGTGTGTGGTCTAGCGTTGTCGTGAAGCAGCAGTGGCGTGGAGCGATTGACCAGCCTAGGTTGTTTAGCCGCTAGCTTTTCCATCATGGTTTGCAATTGCTGACAATAGACATCAGCCGTAATAGTCTGGCCAGATTTGAGAAAACTGTAATGAACAATACCGGCACTAGTCCACCAAACGCTTACAAGTAACTTTTTTGGGGTTAATTTTCGCTTGGGGCAGGATTTGGCTGGCTGGCCAGGATCCAACCATTGCGCTGAGCGCTTCCGATTATCGTAAAGAACCCATTTTTCATCACAGGTAATGATTCGGTTTAAAATACCTTCTTTATTGTGCCGGTTTAGTAATGTAACGCAGCAGTCGACGCGCGTTTGCCGGTTTGCTTCAGTCAATTCGTGAGGTACCCACCTTTCAAGCTTTTTAATCTTTCCAATTTGCTTCAAGTGAATTAAAACAGTTTTATCACTAACATCGCAGCCTGCAGCAAACTCGGACGTGGTTTGCGATGGATCCGCTTCCACAATAGCCTTCAACTCTTCATTATCAACTTGAGTCTCAGGCCGTCCACGGGGCTTGTTCTGCAGGTCGAAATTTCCAGAACGAAAACGTTGGAACCAAAAACGAACTGTGTTTTCTTTTGCAACACGACCGCCATACACATCATTCACCCTTCGAGTTGTTTCCGCAGCACTAGTGCCACAGCGGAACTCGTACTCGTAAATAATGCGATATTTTAAGTTTTCCATTTTGTAAAATGAGTGACGCAAACAGAAAAAAAACAGAAGAAAAAAACAAATGAATGACGATCATCGAAGCACAAATACATGAGTCTATAGCTGTACAAATTTGAATTTGGAATTCCTTACCAAAGAGGAGAAATTTGTGATTAAAGTGGCCAGTACGAAAAACGCCAATTTCATATGTAAGGACCTAATAGTTTCACCGGGCGAGAAGTAATAATAATAATATATCGTCGCGCTATATTCCCTTCGGGGCGAGCAGAGATACATTGGTGATTGTATCCATTTCACGTTTATATGTCGTCCTCAACGTGACCAGTAGCGCAGCTGGTTGCCATTCTTAGGGCTTTTTCTCAGAGCATTTACTCACATATGATGTAAACGAACAACAAAGTGATCCTGTTAGAATCCCTTTTTACGTTTGAGGTACGGAGCCCGAAAATTCTAAAACTAAAGGAAATCCTGTAGCTAAAATATAGAAATTATGCCTCCCTAGTGTCAGAAGACCGCTGTTTTGCTCTAAAATTATTCGAAAATAATAAACATATTATTAATTTAATACTAATTTATGAAAGGCTTTCAAACTTAATTGAGTATACATTATATTTTATTATAATTCTACCCCATTTTAAATTGTAGGATTACAGACACCTCTTATAATTAATAATATTATAATATTATAATATTAATTGAAGGTTTTCTTTATGACTGGAAGATTGGATTGGCTGTCTACTCAACTCCTTTGAACGATGTTGTGCCGGGTTAAAAGAAACCCAGTTTCCTTAGAAGACCACAATTGTATTTTGTAAGAACATCTTTAGGGAAGTCATAATCCTATATAAGAAAACGGTATCAAAATAATTCGCTAATCAAGTCATAAAGTGTTAAAGACAATACTCGTAACAAATGAATCTGTTCATGCAAAAGATTGCCGCTTTAATGAATAGAAAATTCTAGAAATACTGTATAGAATGGTGCGTTAGGACATTAAATATATAAAAGGTGTTAGAGAGAAGTTCTATACTCTGTACATAAGGATATTGCTGCAATGTATACAAAACGTAAAACACGTATTTCAACTATATTACACGCATAACAAACCACTCATAATAAAAGAACACGGAAAGGGTGAAAGGTTTCACTGTTTTGAAAGTTTTACGGCCGGGAAGTAGCGTAGAGAATGTGTTTTTATCGGCTTTAGTAAGGTCCGCAGCGACACGTGGCTGCCTCTATAACGCGCCTAAGTAAAATGACCGACTAAAAATACGTGTTATTGTTTATTTTATTTGGTTCATTGCATTTAGGTTATACGACGTGATCACACTCCGGCGATATAACTATACCTAATGTCCTACGTAGGGTAACAAATACGGCAAAGCGACGCATCATTACACATTATGAAAATAACAAAATTACCTATAAGTGTCTTATGCGGTCAATTAAAACGGCTTGCTACACAATGCGATACCGTGCATATATATTTTTCATGTTACGAGATCCGTTACTAACTTTTGGATATCGAAGACAAAATTTAAGATTTATATCACTCTAAATATGTATAAAATTAGTTTGCTTGCTCCTTTTTTTCTAAATTTATGTAAGATCAAGCAATTAAAGTATAAATTTCATAATAGCAATACAGTAACTTTACCAGTATTACAATTTTAATTAACTGAAATCGCATCAGTTATGTTAGAAGTAACGTTGATGCGCAATAATAATCGCGTCATAACGCAACTTTTCGATCATGTAGGACACAAAAATGCATAAGAGGCAAGAAATAAAATTCCCGCATACTGATTTGTCAACTTGTAAGCTTTGTATTTATTAAATGTTACGATAAAAATATAATATCTTGTTTAAATAACCATTTATAGTATATGTCTAGGCAATATTTTGATTATAAACTTTTAGCTATATATCAGTAAACTAGATTATAATCCTACAAATCGTATTTTGCGATAAACAATTGATTAGGTAAAAAAATACTTGTTTAAATAAAATATAAAGTGGTTTTGTTTATACAAAACCTCTTTGTTACACTTCAAAGTAGATTCCAAACATTATCTATTCAGTAATCTGTAATGTTAAATGTACCTGAGATTACTGAAGCTTGTAAGCCCCGAATGAACAATATAAGCACCTAAATTACGTCTAATGTATAAAATAGCATGTAAAATTACATTAACAATTTACTCATTTATTAATTCCAGCACGTACCTCTGAGTTTTTCCAGATTAAATATCGTCTAAGGCACCACATGATTACCACATTATTAAATGAACATAATATAAAACAAAATTGTATTTTGGTTAATAATTAAAATATTAATTTTTTTTTTTTATTCTGACTCGACACAGTGACTGCACCATACCTGATGGTAAGCATGGTGCAGCCAAAAAAACGCTAACGACTATCGATAGGCAAGAAAAACCCAACGGTAGTCGCAGCGATCATGCCGGCCTGCACAAATATCTCTTCACGTTACGCCTAAAGGATCCCATATCATAGGATGGTGGGAACACGCTCGCTGGAAGACCATTCCACACCCCAACGACACAGCAAAAGAAGGAGTTAGAGAACTTCTTAGTCCTAGCTGGGATGTGAGAAACCGTAAAGCTGTGACTCCGCAAACCCGCGCGCGTAGTTCTAATCAGAAAATTATTATATTATAATAATATTTTTTTTTATACTTTTAGTTATTATATTATTATTATCTTAATTATATAAAAATAAAAAGTATAAACAATAGTTCAATATTTTCTATTAAATTTACTAACATCCAATTCGGCTTATGTACTATATGGATATAAAATAAAATGAAAGAAGCAAGAGTAGATTAAAACTATATATTACAATATAAACTAAAATTCTTGTAATTTAGTCTAATTTTATTCAGAACTAATGAAGTTTTTATTAAAAGAATTACTTTGGGCACAGAATGAAACATATGTAGTTACATATATAATATAATATATGAGCGTAAAATACTAGAAGCTTTTGTCACAATGTCTATTAAACCGTGATAATAAAAAAAAATCAAGTAATAGACGAGTAGCTCTCAGCTGATATGCCTTTGTCTCAGCTTGTGTGTTCAAATATTACATTTTTTTAGCAATGTACTAACAAAACACTAAACACTGATTTATTAATAAAATTAATTTTAATTAATGTCAAAGTCATCAAAGACCTGTATCTAATCACGATATTACCCTTTAGCGTAGTACAAACAGCACTTCCTTTCGAAACCAGGGAGTACCTATAAACAATGCAATAGAGCAAAGACCAAAGGAGCATTGTTTACAAGCATTGTCAATACTGTACGCCAAAACCTCAATTCTGTTACAACTGTAGCCCTTTGTATTCAGAGCACGACATGCGGACACCGTGGTTTGGGTTAAGATTGAGCACACCCGACTGGTGGTGTATTGCTTACTGCCTAAGGTATTTTGTCAAATCATCAACCAACACTTTTTTAATTCTAACTAATTCTGACTGTATACACAAACTCTTATGGTACCTTATTCGCAGCAGCGTTCGTTCCATAGATGCGTGAAAGCATTGCATGTTCTTACAATAAATAAATCTGGAATAAATTGCTTAAAGTTAAATAAAAAAAGACACATTTATATTCATATCTGACTAGATAATCAGACTTTAATGTTGCAATGGGTTCCTTCGCATGGTGGTGTCAGGGGAAATGAAGAGGCTGACAAATGTGCAAAATTAGGAGCAATACAGGGTGTTTCAAAAGAAGTGAAAATTAATTATTGGGAAATTTTAAGTTTGTTCAAAAAATTTTGTTATGATAACTGGAAATAATTTTTTGATAAAAGATGTAAAGAAAAAGGTGTATGGTACAAAACAATCGTTAGTCAGCCTCTTCATGTCCCCTGGTTCGGTGAAGCTAAAACAAGCAGATAAGATGTAAAACTGTGTTTAAGGCTCTGTTCCGGGCATTATCCAACAGTAAGTTTTGCATATCTCATGAGGAAAGCCGAGTCACCCAATTGTGACACATGTGGAAAGATTGAAGATGTGCATCACTTGCTGATGGAGTGTGCCCGGAACGAGACACAAAGGGAGTCGCTGATGAGCAAGTTGAAAATTAACAGACAAAGTATTGGAGCATGGCACGGCATTTTGGCCAATCCTTTGTCCAGTGAAGTCAGAATGCTGTGCCAGATGGTGACGCTTGCTCATCCGCGACTCCCCTAGGATGTAAGGAAATAGGTTAGGGTACAATGGGGCTGATATATTCGCCTGAATAAAAGCCCCTAAATAAAAAAATATATATATTCATATCTATTCTATATTCGCGCCATATTTACTATCATAATACAATATTTAAATTAATTACTCGAATTCTGCCTACCTTGTCCAAATATCATATGCACGTCACTGCTTATTCGAAATGTTACATACAACAACACAATAGAAAACAAAATACAATCTTACTAGATACGAATACTCTCGTGGGCACACATTTAACATATAGTACAAATTGCTTGGAATAAATAAATTGATTTTGGTACTGTTAAACAAAAAGATGTTCTTGTAAGTACAGAGATGAATTTGATGAAAATTATAGGTGAAAATAACAATTAAGATACCTTCGTTGATAATAATGGTACTCAGTAATGCGTACGTCTTTTTTGCAGTTTTAGGATTGATGTTCTTGGACATTATATACTCTCGTCTACTTAGTTACCTGAAGTTATTATTCAATATTGTTCGTATAAAACAAATAAGTCGCTTTAGAGATTTAGTAATAAAGATATATGTATATTATACACAAATATATTATAAATAAGTTTAAGGTTAAATACCCAAAAAGTAATAAATAGTCTTCAAATCGCGACATGATAAAAAAAATCATTTTGAGTGCTTTTATCCTCTTTCACAATAACTTGCTCAAAGCTTAGTGTTTTAATAATTATTTCTAAAACATTTTGAAACATTTGAAAACAACGTAAGAATATATTAATATTATTTTTCTAAGTCTAAATCAGTGTACACGAACCGAAGACGCTCACGTGTGCAAGCCTATCGTGACACGTTTATCCCATGATTGCAATACGATTGGCAGCGACATCGACTACAAAAGGTTTTCCTGTTAAGTCCTAATCTATATGTGGCTTAGTCATGGAGCTACAATAAACTCCACGAATTGACGTAAAGTTAATTACATTTGCTAATAAGAACTGAATGTACTGCGGAAGACAAACGTTTTCTTTAGGTCACCAAAATCATAGCACAAAATAACTACATTAAGATAATCTATTTTATAATTTAAAAAAAAACAAAGTTACGCGGCGACGTGGATTAGTCATGTTAGGTAAATGTCTCTTCTCTCTTCCTCATCATCCCTTCATTGCCGAGGACCATGACTCCAAATTCTTCGGGAAATTGCCTTTGTCGGTTCAGTTCTGTCGTCTGGTGGAGCGCGTTGCTAACGGGAATCTTCAGATGTTCGGAGACCGGTTTGACCTTCATTTATGGCTCCGGCTTTTAGGTCTTTTCAAAAACATCAATTCTGCGTCTATCAGTGTCTTTGAATCTCCGTGTATTTTATGCAGAAGTTCAAAATATAAAAAACATTAATTTAACCTTTTTAGGGAAATAATAATACACAAACTTGGGGTATTGGGAGATTGCAGTAATATAAAGGTTTCAATTTAAAATATTAGAGAATAACTCAGATTTTTTTTTTATATATTGTAATTTTTACGTATATAATGTTTTTACAAGAAAAAAGGTTTAAAATATGGTGAAGTTATAATGTATATCTATTATTAAATATAAAGAAAAATTAAATATTCGTTTAAAAAATTTTAGTCAATAAAGGAAAAAATTACAAATATAAGAAGAGTTAATTGTAGCAATATAATAAGAATTGTGGCCACTAATGCATTTTGTATAGCCCCATTATAATCAATAAATCAATGACAATTAGATAAAACTCTATATACGTAACAACATAATATACATCCACTACGCGCAATAAGCTAATCTATATATTGCAGAAAAGGTTTCCAGTTCCAGAATTCTAACCCAGGACATTCAGTGACATAGGCAGTATTACTATAAACTAAGCAATCGAGCATACTAATACATTAGTAATAGATAGCTCTTAAATAAAATTACTATTTTTAGTTCATTGTGTACAAACAAATGTTCGATGTTCGATAAGCCAGCGGAGATATAGGGCAGTAATAAAAATATTTCTCAGTCCCCGCGGATCCTGTAGACAACTATTTTCTATCATCAGGGAGCCTGTAGTATTGGAAAACTTTTTCGATCTACTGAATAGTGTGCTGTACGTGGGACATACACGATACAGATGCTCTGCTTCTTATTATTCCACACACAATGCTTAGACACACTAAAAACAGTTTTCATTGTTTCGCATTAATACTTTTAAATTGATTGCTACTCTAGTTTTTAAACTCATGTTTATAAGGTGATTTTATTATATCATTTTTTTTTATTATTCACGCTTGATAAGTTCTTAGTTATATTTAATATATGTATAAAAAATAAATTTGTAATCATAAACAATAAATTTCTTAATAATATAAAACATAATAATATAGTATTAAAATAAAATTTCACTTTTTGAATTCCTTGTGTTATTTATTTCATATTATTTTTAAACGTGAAAATTGACACGCATGGATAATTCAAATGTTATAAGATATCGGTGTGATATAATATCTCTGTGTACCTTTATATAGAAAAAACAATATATTTTTTAAGTTATATTTATGTTATTATTTAACTCAAAAATATGTACAAATTTGTATTTATATCATGTATTAAAATACTATGGAATGCTAGTCTTAAATCTAAAAATAGCAAACCTCATCTCTCCAATAAGTTACGGAAATAGCAAATCTTTCCACAATACGGGTATTATGGGTCGTAAAGTGAGATGTTTCATTCTGCAACCTTACCTTTAGGGAGCCCTATGTTCTTGGGAATGCCAAGTTAGTGGATGCCGCCGTTTTCAAACCCACTGGCGCAAATAACATTAGCATAGTTATCGAACGCGTCGGGATGAGACCTCCGTAAAGGTCCCGTCGGGCCGAGACGGCTCTTAAACCCGCTTTTCCGATAATGACTATCGATGATTCCGCCCCGAATGCGGGCCCGAGCACAATATTATTACGTAGTTCGGCCGTTGTGGGGAATTGCGAGATATAACATGCGTATTCAGTTTTTAGCTTTGGAATTTTGAGTCTACGCTTCGTGGTTTGTCATGTGGAAATGAAATAGTTTTTAAAATAATAATAAAACCTGTGGATATACCGATGATAGTACTGTCATAAACGTATTAATCTGAATCATAAGCTGGCAGAGTCTGTTAGCAGTATAGATGGGCAAAACGTAATCAGATTAATGAAAAAGATTTCGATTACATTTTGCGTTTTTCATCATTAATTTGACTGCATTTTGCTCATCTATGTTTTAAACACTACGGGATCCTTAATTGCATACACATTTATATAATTCGTGAATGTTATGAAGGGAATTATTTACAGAGCAACAAAATTAAAATTAAGAGTACATTTTGTAATCGTTTATCATTAATCAGATTACATTTTGCCCATCTGTAGTTGGCAGAATGATACGAGATAATTGTTAGGCATATTGATCTGATTTATTGGAGCAAACTTGGTCAAATCCAAAACTGTACATTCGTAAGCGTGTTTCATCCACCAAATAAAGTTCACAGAACGTGAAACCTACTCTCTCCAGGTATTTCCTTTCTAAAGGCTAGGATATTCAAATTTCTTGACATTTATTTGAAAATTACTCAAAATGTTTTCTTTCCATTAAAACAAAGTGAAAACAGCTGCTATTAAACTAGGGACATATTTAAGTCCAAGTGATATAAGTAAGGAGCTGAAGTTGGCTTCAATGAATCGAAAACCAATGTACAGTTAAATCTTGACATCTGGGCTTAGTAGTTAGTATGAATAAAACAAACCGCATGGCACAGGCAGCGCTCAGGACATGTCCGATCACTCTGGCTTTCTACATAGCAATGTTTGCTTGACATGTCACTTCCTGACATCCATTATTACAATGACATTAGAGTATTGTTAGCTATATTAGCTACATATACTTCGGCGGTAAGAAAGCTTTATATGAATTATCTATTACTAACTAAATCAATCGGAACATAGAAATAAACACATCAAAAAAGCCTAAATATTCGCATACACTTTTGATACCTACAAAGTTTTTTTTTAATAAACAATTTTATACGATTTTTGTAGTATTTTGATGCTTTTTTGAAAACTAAATATATATAACTCAAAGGTGACTGACTGACATAGTGATCTATCAACGCACAACGCAAACCACTGGACGGATCGGGCTGAAATTTGACGTGCAGGTAGATGTTATAACGTAGGCATCTGCTAAAATAGGATTTTGATCTATTATACCCCCAAGTGGATAAATTAGGGGATGAAATTTTGTATGAAACTTTGTCAATAACAAATCGATCGGGCTGAGACTTTGCACGCATAAGGCTACTATGACGTAGGCATTCCCTAAGAAAGGATTTTGATAAATTCCAGCCCTAAGAGGATAAAATAGGGGATGAAAGTTTGTATAAATCTTCTCAGATTTTCGACTATGATATTATATAATATATGAGCTTGATAGTTTTAGCCTGTAATGACAGATTAGGCACTATTTTTTTACACACGCTAAACAAAAGTAAAGCCGCAAAAACTATACCTAATTCATAGTAATACATCTTAACACGAGCGAAGCCACGGGTTAAAGCTAGTTTAAATAAAATTGTAGTGAAATTTAAAAAAATCATATTAATAAAGTCCAAATTAGTGAAAAAAAAGAAATAAAAGGAAAATGCGAATAATTTGCTTGTATTTGGAAAAAAAATTAAATAAGATTTACGTTATTAATATAATGTCGCATCACCATATGACTCGACAAGGAATGTTACGGTGCTGCAGGTATGCTCGAAGCTGGCTATTCACAGCGTGAAGTTGGTATAGCCAATAGTTTTAACCAATCGGTTATCCGACGATAATGGGGACGTTAATGTAACCACAGCTGAACGGCATCCTGGAAGATATCGTGCATCGAACTGTCTCAGTGACAAAACGTAGCCAGCAAAGAGCCTCAGATTACTGCTTGACAATTCGTAGAAAGGCTGCAGTTTGAACGCCAGATGGTTGTGAGCACCCAAATAGAAAATAGGAGATTGTATGACATCAGTCTCAGGACAAAATTGTAATTTTTTAATAGGCGTCAGTAGTGTGCCTAAGCCTTAGACCTTACTGATATGTTTACATACGGATTACATCAAAAACAAGATTTGAAGACCAGTTATTGCAAGAACAAAGCACATTATAAGTATAATGAAGTTAAAGCAGAACATAATAGTTATTAAAAAATGAAAAAGTAACAAAAGAAATCAAACAAACGTAATTTCGACAAGCTGAAACATCTTGTTTTAAACACTTGAACCTAAATGGAAAATTTTCGATTAATAATCTTTTCTTCACATTAAAGGAAAGCGATGAAATAAAGGATTGAGCGGGCGTGAGATTCAATTTGCTACAATCCTTCAAGAAATGCTTTCAAATGAAACTTTTGTGTTCGCAAGGAAGTTAAATTGTATTTACAAGAGGCTTGATGGTTAGGCTTGTTTATGTTGAACAAACTTAACATATTAACAATTTCCTCCTATACATATAATAAATATTATGTTATTTTATCGGTAATTCAAGGATATAGTAATAAATATTATAATAGAATGTTGTTACATTCATATAACCGGTTAAAAAGACTGGAATGCTAGATTGAAGATCAAATTAAAATTTTCTTATGATTTTATGTATTTAAGTAATCATATTTCTGCGTATTTATTGCTGTAAGAAGCCTTTTTTGTAACTCGGGAAAACCCATTATGGGCCTCAGAGAGGTGGTGAGGGCCACCCTTACGGTATGTCGGAATCCCACCGAATAAAACTCCTGGGGAGCTTCCTTCGCTCGCATCTGGTACTGAGCTGGGGTATCAGTAGTACGCGTTTTGCCTTGTGGGCACCTCCTAAATTATTGGAGTTGTGGAGAGAGAGATCCCACAACTCCACCGTCTAGTGGTGTGCGGAAGCACAGACACACCACTGAAGCTTAAGTGTGGACAGCTGCCCCCTCAGGCTGGCTGCACACTGCTCCTTGGGAGAAGCCTCCTAGCCGGGACGGTGGAGTTGACGCTGAGGTCTTCTCACTCGACGACCTCCACAGATTGCGAGTCCAAAGACGAGTCTGCATCTGCGCGTATCCTTCTTATTAGCCTCTTGACCACTGCACAGACCGTACTCAAATGCTACATCATATATTTAAGAAATATTATGGGCTGAATAAAAAAAAACGAAATTGTTTTTAAAAATATATTTATTTTACTAGCGGATACTAAAAAAATACAAAAATTAATAAAATTGAAAAGCGAAAATTCAAAACGATTGCATCCAAAATAAAAAATGAACGTATATTTATCGTTAAGATGTGAACAATAATGTGAAACAAAATGCTTACTAATAAAAACCTAATTTTGACATCTATTGAACATATTTTTATGAAATACTGCGCGGCGTCGTGACAAAGCTTGGGAAGGCACGCATTCCGTCCAACGCTTGATTAAAATGCGAACACATTTGTGATTCAAATCTTTCTTTTTACTGATCATAAAGTATTCAAATGCTCAAGTTAATATTTCCGACACGTCTCCATGGGTGGTGTGGCGGCATTTTTTTTTGTTCCAATCTCCCGCAAGGCTTGTGATTTATTCTCTTGTAAAGACTCATTTTATCCGTTTTAACGCATAATGCGAATTGAATTTATTAAAAGTCAACCGTAGGTAAATAATTCACTTACATTTATGAAGACGCATTATAACTTTCAAATAAGAGGCTTGTCTGAATAAGCAGTTTAGATATCGTTAATCAAAAAGTTTATTTATTTTGTTTTTAAATTTTTCGCTGTACTTATATTTCTCTAAACTGGTCTTAAATAAATTAAGGAGTTTAAAATGACTATGATTATTCGACGTATCTCGAATTTGCGTACATTTATATGTTACTCCCGAGCTCTTGATGATTCGACCTTACATCCTTGTCCTATCGGTAAATATGACCCAAAGGAAATGGCGAGAGTAGCGGTTCACAGCCACCCTTGTCGCGGAGTGATGGCATCTGAGCGTCGTAGTAAGCTTGAGGCCTTGAGTTTAGCGATCAATTAAGCTATGCATGTATATTATATTAAAATATTTTATGTTTTTTATCAAGCGCAATATGGATATAACCACTAACGTATCCCTATTCACCCCGAAATAAATACAGCGTAACGAAATTTATACATATTATTATACTTGGAAAATGTTGATGGTTATTCACCTATTTTCTACTTTTTCTAATCACACGAAATTAACCCACGCATCGATAGGTTCTCCCTTAACGCTCCAATACGAAATCATACCCCTAAAAGATTTAAGCTAAATTTGCACAAGCTTTTAATAAACTTCGTAAACATCTATGTATGTAATCATATGCATCGTAGATAAAAACAATCTATATTTAGCAACAATGTAATAAATTTATTAAGAATGTTTTATTTTTTAATATTTCAAGGTATATTAACCGTTTATTATAATATTATCCGCTTGAGTGTAGCAGGATTAACCAATATGTATTTTTTTTTAATTTTGTTTATTCTTGTGCTGTATATAGCTAGGTATACCTGTAATGATGTAACACGCGGTCTTAGATATATATATATATACGTTTTTTTTTAATACGTGTATATATCGAAGGTATATTAAATAAATATTCTACGTGATATAAACAATTAAAAATGTACATTATTATATATTTCAAAATAATTATGTAAATATAAAATTATATAATTTTTCTTTGGAACTTACACGCTTAATTTTTTTTTTGTCATTTCTTATTAAAATTTATTTACAGACTTCCTGAAGTCTACTGCCCAAATATTTCTGATATATACATATTTCAACTATCTCAGTCTAACATAAGCACAAGTTTCGTGGCCACACATATTACGCATCACAAACACAGGCTCTTAGATATGAATTCATTTTTTTATTGCAGTTGAGACGCTTCTAGGGCATGGTTACACTGCCTTCGTGGGTAATTTGCATTTATGATTATTGCGCGATCACAAAGGGTCACATGAATTTTGTTTGTGTGTTTCTAAATTAATATTTTTTTTAATATTGTAATAAAAAGTAAAGGAACCAATAAATAAGAGATATTAATACTATAAAATTGTACTGAATAGTTTCGATTACGTAACATTTAACTGAAACTCAACATAACTTTATTTACATAGGCACATTATAAGTATTTTTATATTATCAGTAAAATAAACCTAATACCGGTTCGGAAAGTAAAATCTTCCAAAAATAAACCAGCAAGAAATTCGGGATGTTGTTTTTTCCTTGCTTGTAAGAAAAATTGTGATATTATATCCACACATCCATATCAGACGAACAATCATTATTATAATAAATTCTATGACATAATATAGTTACAATTACACGTCTAAATGTAATTATTATAAAATTATTTATATAGTCAATATCATCAATAATAATACATATATTATATCCATTTCTCAGTAACCTATGGTAAATGGTATCTAGATGATAAGTATTTGAAAGCTTCTATTTAAGCCGCTTTACAGAAAAACTTCAGTTGTGCAATTTAGGTAAGTAAACAATGTAATGGAATTGTAATTCAATATACACATATAAGTACGCATTTGTGCACGCCAATCTCAGAAACGGCGTAATAATTTTAGATGCTGTTTCCACTATTGTTTTTTTTTTTCTGGCGTGTACTACGTTGGTGGCCTGGGAAAGACCCTCACAACAAACCCGGCTTGGTGGACGAACACAGAGGGCACTCACCCAGCGAAATTTATGGTTTGGGCGGCTACGCAAGGGCACCCCTGTGGGTACGGACCTCGACTTGGGCGGCTCCACTATTGTATGATAGAAAGCTGCCTTTAACATTTAGTCTCAATTTTAACTCAATCGATATATAAATAAAAAAGTTATGTCATACAAAAAAAACATGTTAATATAATAATTTAAAAAATATGTTAAAAAATTGTTTAGGGGATTTCGCAAAAATTCATATAATACTCGTATTATACTTTTAATGAAATTGAAACTGATCGCTGTTTGATAATGAAATATATATATCACACAAATAATTATTAGGGGCCTTTCATAATGCCATAGAACTCAAAACAATGATTCTTAAAAAGTTTTTTTACGTTTTGGTGCGCGCTAATATCAGAAGCGGTTGAATTAATTAGGATGCGATTTTCTATCAGCCTAATTTTTTTTTATTAGAATTTAGAATTTTAAAACACAAATATTCTTACTATACCATGAACATTTTTATTAATAACGTATTTAAAAGTATTATGATTATATTATATCTTCACGCTATATCACATTCGAGGACAGCAGACATTAACGGCTGTATCCATTTTCCCTTTATATGTCATCCTCAAAAAGACTAGTAGCGCAGCCGATTTATGTTCTCGCCGTTTCTTTTAATGAAACGTAATACAGTATAAGATTTTCTTTCAATAAAAACTGACATTTATTGTAACTAAAAGAAGTTGTATTTATCAATATTCTATAGTTCTATATTTAATATATTTAAGAAATCGATGGTATTTTTATCACTTATACAAAGATTTCAGCTTTAATTAATTATGTATCGTAATAAAGGTAATACTTTCACGGGAACGAATTCGTAAGTCGTGTTGTAATACAATATAGTAGGCAACTCAAAGAACTAGGTAGTTCTCAACTTTGTAACGTTGATGCTGATATATATAGGTATATCAGCCATCGCAAACGTTACAAAGTTGACGCTGTAAAATAATTGAGCGAAAACAACAATCTGTCAGGTGAAAAGTTACATCAATTAAACATGACATATATACTAAACGTACAATGTTTATAAATTAAAGTTTACAGGATGACCAGTCCAAATGATACAATAAAAAGCAATAACTGGGCCTCAGTTTTAGTTATAACTTTGTTTCACTGCAGAACTGCAGTACGCACTTTCTTTTGATATTATTTTAGGGTTTTATCATGATTTAGATTTCAGTAGAAGCTTTTCAAACTTAAAATTTCCAAGAACGGTCAGATAAATTCCGAAATTCTTTCCTGTTCACAAATAAATCGCCCTGAATGGGTAGACTGAATAAGAATATTAACTATGTTTATTAATAAAATATAAGGATCAAAGACTTGCAAAAATAAATTCTATTCAAACGAAATAAATCTGTGTGGGATTTTGTGCAGCGACTCTGTCATGATTAAAAAAATAAACAATTTTATGAGCCTGAATGATATGAATCAACTTTTTGAAGATATCAATTACTTACTTTATTGATTACTTTTTTCATTCGTATTACTAAGGTTAATTATAATTAACCCATTAACGCCGAGATGATCAGAATTTTTACTAACTTTTCAAGGAGTTTATTCATTATGTTATCGGACTAAAAAATTAATGCAATTCCTCTAGTCCTCTAGTCCTCTAGTCCTACGCGAAATTTAATGCTCTTTCAGAAACTGAGCTCAAAATTTCGATTGAACACCGAGAAAAAAAAACGATTTAAACGTGAAAGGCATGAAAATTTACTATAAAAATATTTATTCGCATTTTTTGTTCACAATGATACCGCAAAGGTATCAACTTTTTACTATGATCAGAGTTGATCATGGCAATCGTACATTAATGCTACTTTATATATCATTCGTTAAATTAATTCTTTTTTCCATCATTCGTACATTCTTGGCAGAGTGGTCTTGGTCTCATGATGATGCCATTCACTTTAGATAATGCTAGGCTCGCTATGCACCACCTCTTGTTACTGTCCTTAGTGACGCGGAAACATTAGATTATAGATGTTTGTATCACAGCTTTATTAAATCTGCCCAACGTGTCGATGAATGGTCTCGTGGCCGCTAGCCTTTCACCTGTCACTGGAATACGATTCGTATCATAGAGTATTAATTTCGAGCACTATTTGAAAAATACTTGAGATTTCTTTTTTGTACAGTAAAAGAAAATCTCTACAAAAGTTTTTATCGACCGACAAAGACAGAGTTCAAAATCGCACACCAGTTATTTCGATTACTAAACAACTTTTGCTTTTCGCACTTATACTCTGATATGTGGCGGATATTAATTGTACAATAACAAAGTAAAATTTTACAAGGGTCTCGTTTGATCTCCCCACACCTGAGAAGTTCTATGTTCATGAAAGGAGTTTCCGTCCTTATTCCGATCGCGCCCCACGTCACTCGAATCCGCTTGTGGTGAAGACCTTGTCCCCTACTAAACCTCTCTGATAGCATTGACCGAGTTAAGTGCTCATTGATCTTGAGATCAAATTACAACAACGGTTGAAGTTGTTAATCAGAGTAGTAAGTTACCTACTGTCTGCACTTTACTTTGCTTTCAGTATCACATTCTGTAAAGGTGAAATAACGAAAAATATATTTTCTGTTTCTATACTAACCTTTGTTCTATTTCGAAATTTAATACCTTCGGCGGTTAAAAATTTTGGTATTAATTATAATTATGACTTCGCAATAGTGTCCAACCGAACCTTCGGCTACGGCTCCAGCTTTAATAACCTTTGACAAATTGAGAGGTAAATTTAACAATCTCTAAATGTTTCTTATATATATATATCAACATAAACTTTAATTTTATTAATCATTATATTATTCACTTTTAGCCAATCATGATACGACTTTTTTGGATTTCTAAATCTTCGGCTTTGACCAAATATCGACCTATTACCAGATATTTATTTATTAAAAGTAATTGTAGGAGGACGCGCTTAGTTCATAGGCGTCGTTTGTGGCCGTCAGATTTTGTAGAAGGTCCCGAGTCCCGACCTTGTATTGTACGGGACTCGCCTTCTGATTGGTTGATTCAAGGTCGTATGCTAGATGCGCAAGAGTGCGGAAGTTTCCGTTGGCTGCACGTTAAGTGGTCCGTTAAAGACGCCGCTAGAGAACACTCGTACTACATAATTTAATAATCCAATTAGACTAAACAGTTTTAGCGTGACACTTCCTAGAATAGAATAAGATTTAGCTAAAATTGTGGGTCATTTGAAAGTTTTACCAAATGTATTTTATTTGAAGGTGGCAGAAGTAGAAGCGTTCGGTCAGTCACTACTTGGCACCCAGAAGGAGGCTGCAGAGCGAGAACGGCAGAAGGCCGCTCGAAGAAGACGACTGTCGGCAACCGCCCCGGCATATCAAACCCAGCGGATCGGTGGAAGCACGACCGGCCAGCTGATGCCTTAGGGGTTATGGCTGTTCAGGGTGGGGGCCCTGAGCGACCGGTCAGCAACCGCCGAGAAGACGGTGGTACGTTGTGACGCGCTCTGCCGAAGTATACCAGGTGGTATCAGGGGAGGCGGCGTCTCCCCCCCCCCCCCCCCCCCGTGATTATGCCTGTCAGGCGCGGCGTAGTGAGACTACGACGATTTGATTACAGGACCCGCAGTCTCCACTAATTCGCAGAAGTCACCTTGGGGTTTTTAGCTGGTAAAAGTCCGGCACACCCCGGCTGCCACCCCCTTCGCGGCTGGGTCGGTCCTATGAGGATTTTCTCCAAGTAAAACAAAAAAAAAGTCACTACTTGGCAACATAATGCATTGACAGAAAATCCTACAACCGATATAATTATTCTTGCATACAAATTTATAACATTCTGAATGCCTGTTAATCCAATAATAACGCATTACCTATATATTAAAAGGAATATATTTGTATATTAAGCTTTGCAGATTTGCGCTAGAATTTGCAGTTCAGCAAACACAATATTAGTATGCTTCAAGCTATTAAATCAAGGAAGTCTTGCAGCAATAATTAATGGCTCCTTGAGACAAAGTACAGAATTACGTTTGACTGTTTCAAGTAACTTGTACATGGATCCTAGATAATATAAATTGAAGTTAAAATCATAGTGGTCCAAATTAAATGGGCTATTTTGATCTAGGAAATATGCACAAAATTTATGAATAGGACATCTACTACTATATTACATGACATCACATGCACATACAATTACATACAATTTTATATTGGTTGAAATATTGCATGAATCAGGATTTATGATTTTAAAGAGCATTTTTTTACAACATTTTATTGTCCACGAACAAAATTTTCGAAAAGTATTTTTTGTAAAGTTTCGACATATCTCTCCATATTAGCAAGCTGAAGTGGCAGTGGGCAGGCCATATATGCCGAAAAACCGATGGTCGTTGGAGCAGGCGGGTTCTTGAGTGGAGACCGTGGATCGACAGAGGTATCGTGGGGCGCCTCCTGACAAGGTAGAGCGACTACCTGCGAAAGATGGCCGGAAAGGAATGGATGAGAAGAGCCGAAGACCGTGCTCTTGGCACTTATTAGAAGAGGCCTGGGTCCAGAAATGGACTAGGATGGGCTGATGATGACAAAATTTTCTCTAGGGTAAATCTGACTATCGCCAGTACATAATTTGAAATAATATAAACTTAATATAAAATACTTTCGCAAATCGACTAGAATTATTTATTTCTAGTATACATACACGAAAATAAAATGATAGAAATAAAAATATTATATCACTTTTCAAGTAATTTTATCAAATCTAGTGTATTTATATTCCGCGTAAATTCCTGTTCCCTTCTGTTAATATAATACACATTTATTTTCGGAGACCTTATCTACCGAACCTATAATAACCATGATTGTAATTCCATAATCTCATTTTCCTTAAGTACCTACCTACCTTGCCTTAGTTTAAGGCTGAATATTGAATTAGGTAATTTTATTTTTATAAGAAATTCCAATTTAGGTATTTCACGTATACCGTAATATTGGGTTACGCAGACACTTTCGCTTCGCTGGAATTAAATTTGCCAGATTTTTAGAAATTTAATATTATACTCAATTTTTTTCATCTGAATGTCAGTTGTTTAATGTTAATAGTTTTGCTAGATTATACGTTTATACCTACTTACAATAAATATAGTTTAGTGCTGAATAGCGTTTTACATAAATTTAAACTACATTTATAATGTTGGTGCATACCATCCTTATGCTGAGATTAAGGGCGGCTTGCAGTAGCAAATTAAGTCTAGTTTAGACTTACATAAAATGCTATTTAGCGCTGAACTGTACTTATAGTCTTGCACATCATCAAAACCCAGTTGTAACAACTCTTAAACTCAAATCATCATTAAGATGGAATTAATGTACTTCGATTAATTAGCGTCTATAAAAGCTTAAACTAGACTTAATTTGTTAGTGCAAGCCGCCCTTATAGACGCAACTTTAAGTTTGCTTAGATTTTACTATGTACTACGATTTATATTACTCTTTGAATGTCAAAGGATTTGGTAAGTCACCGATTTTGTGAACATGGACTTGGTTCTGTGAGCACTATGGCTATACTGAAGTTCGTATTATATATTCGGTTTTTTTGTCAAAACGAATTTGTTTTTTTGAGAATTTTGCTAAGCAATGTCGAAATGGCGTCTAAAACACAGCCTTAGTGTTGATAATCAAAGACCAGGAGAAAGATATTTTTTCTAAAGTAAACGCGTGATTCATTTGGATTTTAAATGACAAATTTTGTGTCCAGTATTTTTTATGGCCCGTTTCGGATTATGGTAGTCGCTGCCAACTGTTAGAATCGCACGTCCAACTGTAAGAAACCGAAGCGTAGCTTAAATAATGCGACCGTGACGCTGCATACAACCTCTGTACACCTTTAACAATTAAAAAGTAAACTACATCGAGAAGTAAAAAACTCAGATTACGGCAATCGAACTTGTGAATTTTAAATTATTTTACACGTACTACGTGTCATAACATTCTACATCACTACTTCGTAGCTATCAAAGAATCAATTAGACAAATACTCTTACCAGTCGATCCCAAGCGATCTGTCCAAATATTTGCAAAGGTAAATAATCAAAACCTTTATAATTTAATTCCCCTAGTTTCAGCTATTCGATTCTATAAAACAATTTATACCCTTACTAAGAGTTGTAATTAAAATATTTTATATAATACTTAATTGTAGCTGAGGTAATAACTTTAACTGATAAAAATATTATTTTAAAACCCCTTGTGACTTAAATTATTACAATTCTCATATTAAAACTAAAAATATAAAATAAAACATAAAAAATATATTATAAAAATACAATGAAAAACGATTAATAAAAAAATTTGTAATCTAAGATTTCGTAAATACTTACATTTTTTCCGATTTGCGAAATATCGTAAACTTTTATGCTTACATAAACAGAGTAGAACAAATTTTATATGTATATGACAGATAAATATTATTGATATAACATCAAGCTATATTACTGTTGGACTGAGCAGAGATAGGTTAATGGTAGAATTTACTTTGTGCTGCCATGTCATAGTCGACGTGTGACGTAACATAGCTCATCCCAGTTCTCATAGTACAAATACTCATGACATTTTTACTAATTTCATGTATTATGAGTATTTCTTTTTACGATGTTTTCATTCATTTGAGCACGTGAGGCCATATCCGTGCTTAATTTGGAAAATCTCAAAATACGAACCCAAGATCACTTACGGAAACGTGATACCAGTTACGAGAACTTATCCACATTTGACATATAGATTGATTTGATTTGAAAGCATTACGAGAAAAGTAAAAGCACTAAATCTTAAATACATTTTAAAACCCTATAATCCAAAATTTATTGAAAAAATTGATATCACTGATGTGCAAAATACAATTTTATAAATATATCTCGAGTGCAAATGATATCAAATAACATTTTCATTCTAGGATTCGGTTCTTTAACCGTATGATACATAACTGGATTTTCTAAGCGAGAAACGGATGTACGATAGCCAATATTGCGAGAACGGTGATTGCGCCAGATTTCTCGATCTGCGTTTTAATTTTAATACGATGTAGTGATTTGAAATATCCAAGGATTCATATTTCTATATTTATCTTGATATAAAATATTTTTATGCCGGCTGTAATATTTTTGTACTCAACAGCGATAGGTACTTAAATTATCTCATTAAAATTTGAATGGGCGTCTGCAAGAATCTGAATTCCCAGACCCGGGTTAAGCGATTAGAGGGACATCCCCGGAGTATTTGGTCAATAGGAATCTGACACAACGGGGTCGCTGCCATCACAGCGGCCCTGGTGTTCTTATGTAGGACTTTCCCCGGGTTACAAAAAAATGTCTATAAAGTTTGCGTATATTTATATAGACTTAATGTGTTACAGGTTTATATTTAGAATTAACTGCGATTTTTATAGCCTAACCAGCTATTTTACTACTGCAGCTGTTACAAACACTTTCGAGTTTAAAATGGTAGGGGTTGCAATCATCATTTAATCCTACAAACAAGAAGGTCACTGTAAAAGTCAACGGAGTGGAATAGTTTAGTAAGTCCTCATCAAATCTCGGGCGGAGACGCGTGGTTACCTAGTCAAAGAGGCACTTTGATGACATTTGGTGTCGACGAACCGTGTGCTTGATTTGAATAAATCAAATTCTCTCTAATCCAGAATATATATAGATCGTCGCATTTATGTACCTATATATTTTACAAATTTGTACTACAAGCTGAGCTGTATTTAAACAAAAGGGTATTTGCAGATTCTACCAAAAGGTCATTGATGTATTTTTCGTTCTTAAGTTTAAAATTCTAAAAAAAGGATAAGTAAAAAAAGGTTTACCTTCACGGCGTCTTAAATTTTTCAAAGCATGGTTAAGATGTTTATAATAAAAAGTTAACAAAAAAGAGACACGAAGTTTTGTTTTTTTTTTTTTTTTTTTTTTTTTACTTGGGGAAAATCCTCATGGGACCGTCTCGGTCGCACGGGGGGTTGCACGAAACCGAGGTGTGTCGGACTTGTACCGACTAAAAACCCCAAGGTGACTTCTTCTGCGCATTGACGGGGACCGCGGGACCTGTAATCAATTCGCCGCAGCCCCGTCGCGCCGCGCCCGCTGGGCACAAACTCGGAGGAAGATATCTTCCCCGACACTGCTCATTGTATTTAGGCAGAGCACGTCACAATGCTCTGCCTACTTCTCGAGGGTCACTAACCAGTCGTTCAGGGCCCCCACTCTGAGCGGCCGCGACCCCAAAGGCATCAGCCAACCGGTCGTGGATCGACCGATCGGCTGGTACTGATGTGCCGGGGCGGTTGCCGGCACCCCGGTGTCTTCTTCGAGCGGCCTTCTGCCGCTCTCGCTCTGCGGCCTCCTTCTGGGACATGACGTCTTCACAGAAGGAGACCACGGCCCTCCAGTTGTCATATCCTGCCAGCATGGCCGACACCACTGCTGGCAGGGAGAGGTCGTGTCCGATCCTTTGGACCAGGACCCGCCGCTCGCTGCCCCACGCCGGGCAATGTGCGAGCGTATGTTGGGCGGAATCCAGGTCCGAACAGCAGTGGTAGCACTGGGTCGTTACTTCTCGTCCAAACCTGCACAGGTACTCAGGGAAACATCCGTGTCCCGTAAGTACCTGTGTCAGGTGGTAGGTGACGTGATACCTACTATTAAACCAGGCTTCGAGGTTCGGCAGAATGGCACCGACCACGCGCTGGCGCATGCACCGCACCTCATCCAGCTGCATGCGCCAAATTCTTAGGGCTGATCGGCGTTCTTCTGCCTTCAGCTTTTCGAGCGCCAGGGGAGGCACGCTTTCGCCTCTCTGACGGAATTCGCGGACTCGGTTGAATACTGCCGAGTCCACTTCCGCCTGGATACTGAAGGGCAGAAAGCGTGCCAGGATCGTCGCCGCCTCATATGAGATTGTTCTGTAGCCGCGTGCGATCCGTATGGCCATTAACCGCTGCAGGCTGTGTATCTTCTGTCTGCAGCGGCGGATGCGCAGCCTGTGCCCCCAGACTGGCGCCCCATAAAGGGTCACGGATCGCACGACTCCGGCATAACACATACATATCAACCATATATTTATATTATCATATATTTAAGATAACACATAGTTAGTACCTAAATACTATGATTTGCAAGAAAATGTGATTTTTCAGTTGTTAAAATTACAGTGCAAAAACGTAATATCGTGGTGTTCCCACAAATCTTGCAGTAAATATTTTATGTCATGACAGTTATGGCCACCTTTATTTTTCAAGTACTCACTCAATCTGATAACTAGCATCTACAAAATGTTGAGATTTTATATTTTGAAGGGCTTGTCATATTTTCTTTGTGTTTTTTTTTATATAAATAATGGAGATTAGGACATTAAATGTTTGAATATGGCTCTAACATCGAACAGACTTTTTTCTATTACTTTTTTCACCATACTAGTCCGACAAAATGACGAAAACTGTTGAGAGTCTCATTACTTGACAGTTGTTACCATTCGGTGTCAATACTTAAAGTGAATATAAGTGCTTTCATTTTGCCAACGCAAAAATATTACTTTAAAATACTAACTTGGAATTGAAAAATTGCTTGATGCCAATGTTGAGGGAACAAGCTATTTTAATAAAACACATACGTGATATACTGACACTGGAGGATGAACAGCAGAGTTACCTCTGAATAGAATCACGTAAAATATGATTTCGTCGAACGTGTGTCACGAAACAGCTGCAAGTGAAGTTGTTAGTTACGTGTCTCGTGCTACAGTTGAGAACTACGCATTGCTGTATAAAAAATTTTGTACTTTCAAACAAGAAGAATTAATTTCTAGCTGCGTTATAATAAATGCATTAAGGTAATAGCAACAGGATTTTTTTTGCCCAAAAGTATAAACATCAAGGTCGCTATAGGTTTCATATAGTGCATGATGAGCCGAGCCAAGTCTAGTCGAGTCAACTCAATGAGGGAATGTGATAGTGATGCGATGGAAATCTTTTTTGACAATTAATGAAATTCCTCGACGGATTACAGTAAATCAGTTCTGATCAGTAAAATGATTTATATTTAATAAATATTTAAAAGGGATATTTTTAACGTGATGATGGATATTAAATACATTGTTTGAATTCAATTTAATAAAAATTGTGCTATGAATATTTTAGATAAAATAATCCCCTTTATCTTGTCAGAATACCTAAATCAATAAATAATAAGGATATCATAATAATTTCTAATTCCAAATATAGTAATTACTACTTGATAGTAACTGGAATTCATAAAACTTGAAATTGAGTATTAGACAGTTACCTATCAAACAAAACAAAAGTTATTGATTTTGAAATTGAACTAGTATTGTCGCTTACTTAGAACCTATATCTAGACAAATTATTCTATTTAATAAAGTTTATCCTAATATTTTTATAGCAGTTTAACATGCCAAAATAAAATAAAAAAAACATTTATTATTTTTACTAAAGAATGCGGAATAATCTATGCACCAGCAAAAAACAACCTTATTTGTTATCTTATCAGCTTTATATACACTTACGTAACTTAGTCGTATCTATTTCCCTTAAAAACTATACTTCAAACACTTTCGTATTTCGAGATAAACACTCCAATAAGCCATGATACGTGCCAGATAAGACATTAAAACTAAAAACGATAAACAAAACCTCGAAGGAGCGCTAAGGTATTGACAACATTAACTAAGTTTCCCGACGCGTAAAGAAAATACTGCGGGGGAGGTAAAAAAACAAGAGACTTCGCCCTGATTGAATTGTACAGCTGCTGGTAGGTAGTCCTTGACGAAATTATTTCTATTGGAACATTTTGTTCGGCGACAAAGTTAAATTGGATTTCTTATGGTGGAAGTGTCTCGTGAAAGTGCCAACGGAGCGGTTGCCTTTATACAGCCCCGGGTATTTTAGGTGTATTATGACAATAGAAGATTTTACAGCCGGAGGAAGATTTAACTTCGACTTATTACCTTTTATTAACCACGTAATTTTTCAATTTCGGGACTTATTTGAAATTAAATTTCAAGAAAACTTTATGTTCGTTTTAATATGACTTTTTCATAATAAATCCCTTTTCTGTAAAAATATGCCTAAGATTTTTTTTAATTATGTTTTTATAATCATCCCTCGATAAAACTAGATATTTTTCTTATATATTCATTGCATTTATTTACTTTAAAGTTTTTAAAAATTAAAGACCGACCCAATTTCTTATCAAGGTGTACTACACATAAAAAAAAAGAATATTATCAAAGTAAAACTTCCAAATATATGATTCCACTTTAGTTTATATGTTTTGATGTTTTTATAAACTAACAGTTAAATAGGTAATGTTGTTACTTTAAAGAAAAAAATGGGTTTAATTTGTGGCCTCAGTTACGAACCCACTTGTTTGAATTTACTAATTTTACATCAAAATATTGTTTTATGTGTTCCATAAGCTCGGTTTCAAAGACGCTCTTTAAATTTTAAACACTAAAGAATCGTCAATTGCCTACAAATTTACGATTTATTAGTGCTTAAAGCGTAATTAAATTTAAGAAACTTTCTTAAACCGCGCATAATGCTCCTTGACTGACTTACTTCTTATAAGAGAAGCAAAAGAGGTTTCTAAATATAGAGGCAAATAGCGTTCCATTTTCTCTGCCTTTCCCAATCGAGAAATGGCATAATTATATATAGATACAAAAAAATATCTGCCGGTGTTTCTCGGTATACTCTGGCTTCTAGACCAGTTGTAAATTCGTTTTATTTTCGATTAAATAGTACTTGTTTATTTAAATCAAGTTTTTCTTTTTTAAATATATTAAGTTACTTTAAACTTCATACCACTATGAAAATGCATGAAATTATCAGGGATTAGTGTCTAAAACTTCTCATTTGCGAAATTTATGCTTAGAAATGTAGCCAACAATTCCAGTATAGTCCAATAATTCTAGACCCAAAAATATTGAGACTAAAGAACAAGGAATACTAAAAACAAAAAGAATTTTATAACGCTCCAATTCAATAATCTTACTTTTTCATTTCAAAAAGTAACTGGACCATAATTCTATTAGACTAATTAGATAATAACTAATGTTCGTGGAAAAGATAAACGGCGTACTTTATTACTACTGCTTAGCCTAACTTTCTTATGTACTTATGTAATAAAAGTGTGATTAATTATCATACGTTTAATATAATTTAAAATTAGATGGTATCTAAATTTATCCCGATATTAATATCTCATGTAATTCATAACGAGAAGTCTAATTTACATTTTAAAATTAAACTCAAGGGAGGTAGAAAGCGTGGAAGTAATTAAAAGTTGAAACATTTCGCTGACGCTTATTCAATTTTGTCCGATATCTGAGTAATCGCAAATTACACGGTCAACAAATATGTCGAGTGGAATGTTCAGTTTAATGCTCCACAAAGATACCACAAAGCCTCAGGATCCAGGCGATTTTGTTACTTTACATAACAAGTAAATATATTAGAAACAAAAGTCATTCGTGAAATTCCACTTCAGAGATTCTAATTAAATTACGAGCTCACAGAGCCAGATACGGCTAACTACAACATCCCTTTATCTAAAGTTGTAGAGTTATTTCGACAAATCTGAAGTATTTGTCGGAAAGTCAACCGGATTGTATTAATGTCGGGACATGCGCCGAATTCTAACGGATTAAATTGTACATATTTCAGTATAAACTGCTGGAGAGGTTTGCGTGTTATTCAGTCATTTGAAAGCCGTGAATTATACAAATTTTCTTGCACAATTAATATGCTGTAAAAGAGTTTGAGAATAATAAAAGAGAGAATAAAATAATAAACCGTATTCAATAACATTATGAAAATCATTCCTTGCTCTCTTTTACCTAATTTTATTGAGATAAGTTCGTTACTTAAGTAACTTTCCAATGAAACCCGGATAGTAAATTGTGCTCATCTCAGTGACTATACATATAAACCTACTTTAAAGAGATTTGGAGCAGGCTATGCTGCGCATAGAATGCAAGGACATAAAATAGAAAATATCATAATACAAATTACATAATTGCAATGACGATTGGCATGAAGTCTGCTTAAACATACTGATGGACGGCTTAGATAGACTTACAACAAGCAGTATCGGAGAAGGTAGCATCTTCCCCCGAGTTTGTGCCCAGCGAGCGCGGCGCGACGGTGCTGTAGCGAATTGATTACAAAACCCGCTGTCCTCGCCAATGCGCGAAAATAGTCACCTTAGGGTTTTTAGTCAGTACAAGTCCAACACCGCATGCTTCTTCTGTGGTTGACAAGGTTCTATGAGGATTTTCCCCAAGTAAAAAAAAAGATAGGCTTTTACAGTATGGTCCGCTAGAGCATAGTATACACCTGCTTGCTTATTATCCCTTTAGAATGTAGATGTATCTATATCATCAATCAAATAAACTAGATAAATTACTAGACTACATTTAAGAAGTCGCGATATCCGTGTGGCATGCTATAAGATACCGTATGCTCTTATTAGATAATAAAAAGCTGTTAAAATTTAAATACAAATTATGATATTAAAATATAAGTTTTATAATTCCATATAGTCCCATTCAGAGCCTTGTATAATAACAAATTAGAGCATATTGAGATTCATGAACCAATTAGATTAATTAAAAAAGTCAGAAATGTTATTAGATCGCTATACAGTCGACTCTTCAAATAAGGATTATAATTTCGCATAACCTTGTGCCACTAATTAAGGACAAATAGTTAGATTAAAGATCTGAACGACAAGAGCTCCGGAGTTTGTTCGATAGATTGCGAAACGTTTTTTTTTATACTTGCTCGACATAGTGACTACAGTGCACCTGATGGTAAGTACAAAAACGAAAGCGACCATCAAAGGATGAAAATCCATTGATAGTCTCCGGCGTCATGTCGGCCCAGATATACTACGATTGAAGGTCTCTAGGTATATGAGTTATTGGATATAGACAATCTGATCCCGAAACGCGACAGGCCAAAGCTAGTCACTATGACGGTCTTTGCAGTTGTGTACTGTGGTCATGACCGTGTTCTGGAAATCGCCCTACCACAATAAACGTTATGGCTATGATGATTTGTGTATTACTTAATATTCCTTTAATAATTGACTAAGGCATAAAATAAATATTATAGTATTCGAAACATGTAAATACAAATGTTGGAATTCTCAACTCGATCCACTGCGGTTGTTCCACGGTTGTAGAAGCCCTCAGGCAGTTGTCCGCGCTGTGCCCACTTGAACTGGGTCGGATGTCGACGTGATACGGCACGACTTTGACCTGTACTATGGCACTTTATAAAAGAAGACGAATGTCTGTGACGAGGATGATAGTACCACTGTATTAATAAATATAAAAGTGTCTAGGAAAAAAATAATTGATAATAATAACTGACGTTGATATGAATGAAATAAAATCGACTTAAACCGTCGAACTTACTTCGGCTTAACGAATCTATAAAAATATTTATGATATAAGTCAATTTTCTTTATTTAATATAGTAACTTACCTGTCTTCCTCACTTCAAATATAAATATTAAAATGAAAGGTAAGCTTACTTACTACAAATATATTTAAAGTTATCTAAGTTGTAAGGCTATCTACACACAAACAGCAATCACCTACAATTTAATAACTATTTCTCTGAAACATCTAATTTGAAAGGTATAGTATATGATTGGTGTTTATACTAGGGATGTAACGGAGGCAGTTTTATCGGAACTGAAGTCGGAGTCGGAGTTTTTAAATTTGATTTATCGGAGTCGGAACCAAAGTCGGAATTGGAGTCGGAGGCAATGTCAGTCACAAGTGACGGCAGAATAAAATAGTTTTATTAAGGGACAAATAAAAACATTATTCAGTGAACCTTTTTAATTAAAAAGTGATAAATTTACACATACACAGACAATGAAAATAAAAATTGCTGTGTTTCTTATTAACATTTTCCATTAAGAATGCACAAATTAAATCAAATTTGCTCCAGTGTTGTTTTTGTGTTAATTTCTATTTAATTTAATTTAATGTAAATGTAAAATAAAAAAAACTATTAGTAATAAATTAAAATGTACATTTAATTCTAAATTTAGTAATTTTAATCATATTTTTTAATCTAAATTTTTTAAAATGAGACCATTAAATTAAGTAGCACTGATTGTTTGATTACATATAAAATTAAATCAAATAAATTGACTACAATAGTGGTGGTGACCTCCGATGAATACCTCCGATTAAAAAGTTTCGGAACCGAAGTCGGAACCGAAGGTATAATATCAATCGGAAGTTCCGACTTATCGGAGTCGGAGTCAAAGCTACGTAACATCCTTTGTTTATACCTCTAACCTCGGACTATACTAAGCCTACTGAATATGTCGGCTATACCTTATAACTTCATTGTGGATGGAACATAAAACATTTTAGATCCATGTGTGTCTGAAAAGCATCGTCCTGTCTAAAATATTGAAGAACTTGAATGAAGCTGTATTTATTTTATATTTATTAATACAAGATGAATTTGAGATAGTTTACTTTAAACAACTCCTAACAATTACATTTGTTACAAAAATAAGATTTGAACCTGTAGTATATGGCATCTTCTTTTAACAAAACTGTTTTAGAAGATACACGTTTTAGGAAAGAATAAAGTGTTAATCGAACTCTCTTAAACATACTCGTATTTTCTTTAGTATTAGATTATTCGTAATGCTTCATTTAAAATTTAAGATGCGAAGGACCCTGTTTCCTGTAGCGTTAATGTATTTACGCTGTTTTCGAACGGATCTCAAGAAACTTGCGCTAATTGGCTACATAACTAATTGGCAGTATAAGTTAAACATGGCTCTGTATCGTAACGTAGCTCTCCTTCAAATGCCAGTGGGACGTAATTTGTCTTACGGACACCAATATTTGAGTTGGGTTTTAGTTTATCACAAATGTCGGATGGATCAAGCGCCGTTATATTATTCGGAAATTAGATTTTTAAAACGCGTAGGAAATTTATCACAAACGCTCCAGGAAACGCATAGTATGATGAGCTTACTTATTTTTAATAAATTTCTACTTTAAATAAAGTAATTTCAATAATATATATATATATATATATACAGTGTACACTCTATATAACGACCCTCAAGGGACTGTGCATATTTTGGCGTTAGGAAAAAAGTTTATTTCAGACTAGTGTTAGTAATTACATAAAAAACAATTCTCATTTGATCGCTATTGAGTATAGTCTGTTATTTTTGTCTGAAGTCTTTTGGTGCACCAGTGATTTTATTGAATTTTTTCCATTATTTTATTCATATCTTGCGATATTGAGTCATCTTGGTGATAAAGAAAGTACTTTTCCAATAATTTTGCTGTTTCCAGGGCTTCTTTAATGCTCGGCGGTGACTCAGGCTCATCCGTCTCATCTTCTTCATCTCCTAGGTCTTGATACTCGGTTTTTCTCACCGAATCCAAAATTTTGAAAATCCAAAAGTTTGAAGATTTTCTGTAAATTTTCCTGCCATGTTGAACTGTTGAATCCACTCAGTTAATGGAAGGGCGTCGTCGTTATTAAACTCCAGTTCCGTTTCCACCTCATCACTCATAGAATTTGTACAAAGTCCAGCATGTCGAAAAGAGTGCTGTATAGTTGTGGGTATGACTTCTTCCCAGGCTTTAGATAAAAAATTTACTGCATGCAGCATATTAATAGAAGTTTTACCCTCAGATTCGACTAGCTCCATCAATAATTTCTTTCTGTAGTGACCCTTGAGGCTTTTAATCACGCTTTGATCAATTGGCTGTAAGACACTAGTCGTATTTGAAGGAAGAAATACCAACTCTATGTTTTGAAGGTGTGTTGTAAGAGGGTGGGCAGGGCAGTTGTCAACAAGAAGTAAAATTTTTCGTCCCTTTAATTCTGCATCCCACTTTCGCACTTCTTCTTCAAAAAGTTGATTGGTCATCCAAGCTGATTTATTAGCTTTATACGTCACTGGCATTTTTTTAATGTTGTTACAACACCGCGGATTTTTTGATTTGCCTATTACTATTAGCTTTTTTTTCTGTGCCATCCATATTAGCAGCCACAAGCACTGTAATACGCTCCTTGGAGAGCTTTCCTCCCACACACACTTTTCCCCTTTAAATTTCAGAGTTTTATCTGGGGTCATCTTGTAGAAAATTCCTGCTTCATCAGCATTAAAAATGTCACTTGGGGTGTATTTTTCTGTCAATTTTGACCACAGTCTATTAATCCAGTCATGAGTAACATTCGTATCAACATTTCGTGCTTCTCCACTAATTTTACCGTAGTTGATATGATGACGTTGCTTGAATTTTCCGAGCCATCTTTCTGATGCTTTGAAAGAAAGTAAACCAAGTTCTTCAGCAAACTTCTCCGCCTTAGCTTTCACGATCGGCCCCGAGATAGGCATATTATTCAGGCGCTGTCGTTGGAACCATGATAGTATAGCTCGATCAAAATCTTCGTATTTAGGTTTTTTCAATTTTTTAGAAAATTTTCCATCCTCCTCTGCTTGTAGAATTTTTTCTTTATTTTTCCATATTGTGGACACTGTAAAGCGACTAAATCCAAAGCATCTGCCAACATGACTTATCTCTCCCGCCTCTATTGCGCG
Source organism: Automeris io (assembly GCA_036320925.1). Lineage (NCBI taxonomy): Eukaryota > Metazoa > Arthropoda > Insecta > Lepidoptera > Saturniidae > Automeris > Automeris io. The sequence goes on from JAUDJH010000018.1 coordinate 6,939,628, forward strand.
TATCAGTAAACCTTTTTCGTCAATACACAGAGATTTTCTCTTACTTGCCATGTTTAGAGTTTGAAAATTTGTGAGCAACTAAGAATATGATAACGTATAGATAATTCATAACTCCTACTAATAATAGTCAACACGTGCAAGCAATCCCAATTTGTAAACAAAAGAATGGATTTCTTATAAAGTTCGGTATGTGTAATGCCGACAGTCGAGTTTATTACGGGCTAGGATAATAAAGCAACAAAAGAACGTACACAGCTGCGCAGTTTTTACTAATTTTGGCAACTTCAAAAGTACTTTATATTATTAAATTTCTGTCGTTATATAGAGTGGGTGTAACGCTATGTAGAGTGTATCATTGTATGGGAAACAAGCTAAACCAACCAAAACCGAGTGATATCGACGCTTTAGAGAGTTTGACGTTAAATCGAGTGACGTTATATGGAGTTTACACTGTATATATATAAATATAATATTATTCAAACGCATGAAAACCTATTTTGAACATGTGATAATGATTGTGTGTAAGGAGTTTGTAAAATTAGGTTACATATCTGTGGCGTAAATATATGTTGGCCATCATATAAAAAAACAATTTGATTTGAAAACTAGAAGGAATTGTTTTAGAGACTATTAGGTCTTGGGCTTCCCGAAAAGAAATGTTGTTTTTAAATTTGTACATTATAAAGAAAGAAATGTGTGTAAATTTCAGAAAGTATTATAAAAAATATAATAAAAGTGATAATAAGTATTTAATTGAAGTACAGAAGAGCTCCACAACACGACAGCCTTAGAAGGTCACAATATGACATTATAGTATATTACTTTTTGATTTTTCCATTATATCATGTTTTATATTGCCTTCCTTATTAATTTTCCGCTAATAAGCAAAAGTGAAGCATGCAAAGTGTGTATGTGTATGACAGGAAAAAGTACCATCCACTAGTTAAGTTTCATACTAGGCTAAGCTTAGAATCGGAAACTAAACTATAAATTTCATAATTATGTTCGTCTTTTCAAATTAGCAAATGAAAGCAGCACAAACTAAATATAGAATTTTCACAGTCTGAACCAAAACCGCACTAACATTGAGGATTTCCAAACAAACCATGCTTTTTGATCGAAAGCGGCGAGGTTAATCCGCAAAGAAAACGAGCGGCGGAGTGGAAAAATAGGTTGAGAGTCGAACGGCCTGGTGACCAATTTAAATTCAAGAATGCTTTCGCCGGCACCAGTGTGCACATTTCACCGGCCGCCACTTTATTACTGCACGGTTTGTTAAAAGGATTGGACATCTCTGCTCTTCCTATAAGTGCTACGACTGCGTACGCTCTGACATGAGTTTCTAATTTCCAATCCTCTATGTAATATTGTTTTGTTTCAGAATTGTATCTAATAGCTAGAAGTAGTTATTTGTTTAATATACATATATCATTGTTTACAATTTCAAATGCATTAAGTATTCAACGAAGCAATTTCTTATGTACAATATAATCTTAAGAAAACTTCATCTACAGAATACAAACTAGCTTAAAGTATGTGCCAGTTAATAACAATCTTTACATTAATACGAAAATAATTTGATTTATGATGTGATTTATGACGATAAAACTAAAAAATGAAATATGTTTTTGAATCCTTGTGCCTTCACTCTGTTTAACTATTTCAAGTTTGAATTATTATTCTTCTCTGTCCAGTGCAATTTATTTTCAAGTTTTATTTAAACTAAAATTAGTATAGAGAAGCATAAAAATCCCAATCCCAAATAATGTGTGCAAGTGAATAAAACATCTTTTGAGATATGAATTATTGGTTTTCGTATGTAACTTATATGACATCATTTGTGCATGCCTAGTCTAGTCTGGTTTGATCTTTGATTAAAAACAGAGAGCAAATAACATTATATTTAATAATTCTAACGAATAAAGAATATATCAGAAATAGTGAAACGGAAAAAGTTAAAAACCGCAGAGTTCGTGCAGCAATTAATTCAACAGTCGACTCTTTAAATTGCTAAAAGTAAAAACTCTGCTGGCCCAGGCAGTCTAACAGTAACCTGTCGGAATAGCTGTGATTGCAGAAATGCGTTTGTCGATTTTGCCCTGTGATGTAAAATAAAAGATCTCTAAAATTATAACTGTTAATATCATTCTCTCCTATATCTTCAACATACTTCAGATTTGAATTTATTTATTGTGAATAGTCATTTATTTTTATCAAGTCTTTTACTAGTTGACGCTTGTCTTACTGCTTATCAGGTGAGTGTTTATTTAATTTAATATAATTTTCAAGCATAAATTAAAGTATACCTATTGTCTAATCTAATTTGTATGCAAAGTTTGTAAGGTTTACATTAAATACACAAATTACATTACACACAAAATAAATACACGCTGTTTTCATTAGTGTATTTAATCTTAACTAAATAGTACTTATTATTTACTCTAAGCTTCTCGACGAAAATACAAAAAAAATATATATAAAACATATAAAAAGATCCCGCGTTAACGACTTTTTTTTTGTGTAAACTAAGGTTGAGATTTGTATGGGCTACTTTGACTTTACTTAGACTTTACTTAAATATTAAATATAATATTATTTAATTAGTAAAAAATGTATATAGTAAGCCACCGAACCTAGAACCTAACCTAGAATTTGACTTAGTGAATACTTAATTTAGCTCTTATCAATTCAATTCCTAATCAAAGGCAAATTTATCTGTTATTTATCTGTTTGTTTTTTTTACTTATTTTTTTTTATTTTTATTTCTCTCCTGAGCAAAGTCCAAATAAATTCAAAGCAGCCTCTCTAAATCTGACCCTATATACTCGTAAGTAGAAAAGTGGACTCTTACCGTATAAATTTACTAAATTCAAACGGATATAAAGAAAAAATAAATTTAATTATTTCTGCCTACCTCACTAGACATAATAATAAACGATAAACATTGTGTTTATTGAGTCACAATGGTAACTACCGTTAAGGGCCATTACATTATTTCGTTTATCATCTTAACTTGAACTTGGTATTTCGGAGGAACATTAAAATTATAATGGAAGCAATAAATTACCTAGTAGATATTATAGGTGAATTTCAGCTTTGTGTCTGAGACAAGAGATAAGGCACGAAGCTCGTCCCAGCTTCGGCAGATATTAACTTCGACCTTCAACAAAACACCACTTGAGTTACAAGTAAATCTTCAATATTTTACAGTAAGGTCACATTGTACAAACAATTAGGAGAAAACATTAATTTTCATGTATTTGAACATTAAGATTAACTACCGAAATACTCTAGCTCCATAATAAATAGTTTTAGAAATTATTGCACTGAGTTTCAATAAATGGTATGTTATAACTTATATTGATTATTTTTGAAATATGTTCACAAAATTAGTTCCGCACTAAAACGGTTAAAGAGGTGCTATTTAAAAAACGGTATATAATTTGATATTTCAAAACGTATATACGTATTAAATATCACGAAAATATTTACACTTAAGCCTCATATCTCATACTGTATTGATCATATTTTTTAGTATAGTATGATCCTGTCGGTATTGAAAATTAATAAAAAGACAAACAAATTGGTTGTATAGCCGTGAATATATTACAAGATACTCGGCACAGAAGCTATGTTATAATTGGAAGACGATAAGTACACATTTAACAACTTCCACACGCATAAAGTTGGGTCGTAATCAGTGGATCGTTAGTTACCTTAGAACATGTCTACACGTGTCTAATATCCCCCAAGCGGCAGTGAAGTCGCGTGAGTGAGAAATGGTACCCCCGTGCCTCTGTGACGGGCCCAACAATTTTTCTCTAGAGATAGGTTCGCGTACATCTTGTCGGAGATAACATCTCAGGACTCTAGAACAGCTGTTCGCCATATAAAGATCCAACAGTCCGCCTTATACATACATTTGTATTTTACTATTATCATTTTAGCTTTGTTTCATTACCCTCAAATTAATGTTTAAATAATTTATCATCGTTATTTCTAAGGGCAAAACACAACCGAACAGAACCGAACACAACCGAACAGAACCGAACACAACCGACCACAACCGAACGCAACACAACCGAACACAACCGAACACAACCGAACACAACCGAACACAACCGAACATAACCGAACACAACCGAACACAACACAACCGAATACAACCAACAAAACCGAATACAACCGAACACAACCGAACACAACCGACCACAACCGAACACAACCGAACACAACCGAACAGAACCGAACACAACCGACCACAACCGAACACAACCGAACACAACACAACCGACCACAACCGAACACAACCGAACACAACACAACCGAATACAACCGAACACAACTGAACACAACCGAACACAACCGAACACAACCGAACAGAACCGAACACAACCGAACAGAACCGAACAGAACCGAACACAACCGAACACAACCGAACACAACCGACCACAACCGAACGCAACACAACCGAACACAACCGAACACAACCGAACACAACCGAACACAACCGAACAGAACCGAACATAACCGAACACAACCGAACACAACCGAACAGAACCGAACACAACCGAACACAACCGACCACAACCGAACACAATACAACCGAACACAACCGAACACAACACAACCGAATACAACCGAACACAACTGAACATAACCGAACACAACACAACCGAACACAACCGAACACAACCGAACACAACCGAATACAACCGAACACAACCGAACACAACCGAACACAACACAACCGAACACAACACAACCGAACACAACCGAACACAACCGCACACAACCGAACACAACACAACCAAACATAACCGAACAAAACCGAATACAACCGAACACAACCGAATACAACCGAACACAACCGACCACAACCGAACACAACCGAACACAACCGAACACAACCGAACAGAACCGAACACAACCGACCACAACCGAACACAATACAACCGAACACAACCGACCACAACCGAACACAACCGAACACAACCGAACACAACCGAACACAACCGAACACAACACAACCGAATACAACCGAACACAACCGAACACAACCGAACACAACCGAACACAACCGAACACAACCGAACACAACCGAACACAACCGAACAGAACCGAACACAACACAACCGAACACAACCGAACACAACCGAACACAACCGAACACAACACAACCGAACACAACCGCACACAACCGAACACAACACAAGCAAACATAACCGAACACAACCGAACACAACCGAACACAACACAACCGAACACAACCGAACAGAACCGAACACAACCGAATAGAACCGAACACAACCGACCACAACCGAACACAATACAACCGAACACAACCGAACACAACACAACCGAATACAACCGAACACAACCGAACAGAACCGAACAGAACCGAACAGAACCGAACAGAACCGAACAGAACCGAACACAACCGACCACAACCGAACACAACCGCACACAACCGAACACAACACAACCAAACATAACCGAACACAACCGAACATAACCGAACACAACCGAACACAACCGAACACAACCGAACACAACCGAACACAACCGAACACAACCGAACACAACCGAACACAACACAACCGAATACAACCGAACACAACACAACCGAATACAACACAACCGAACATAACCGAACACAACCGAACACAACCGAACACAACCGAACACAACCGAACACAACCGAACACAACCGAACACAACCGAACACAACCGAATACAACCGAACACAACCGAACACAACCGAACACAACCGAACACAACCGAACACAACCGAACACAACCGAACATAACCGAACAGAACCGAACAGAACCGAACACAACCGAACAGAACCGAACACAACCGACCACAACCGAACACAACCGAACACAACACAACCGAATACAACCGAACACAACTGAACATAACCGAACACAACACAACCGAACACAACACAACCGAACATAACCGAACACAACACAACCGAACAAAACCGAACACAACAAAACCGAACATAACCGAACACAACCGAACACAACACAACCGAACATAACCGAACCAACCGAACACAACCGAACACAACCGAACACAACCGAACACAACCGAACACAACACAACACAACACAACCGAATACAACCGAACACAACACAACCGAACACAACCGAACACAACCGAACACAACACAACACAACACAACCGAATACAACCGAACACAACCGAACACAACCGACCACAACCGAACAGAACCGAACACAACCGAACAGAACCGAACACAACCGACCACAACCGAACACAACCGAACACAACCGAACACAACCGAATACAACCGAACACAACCGAATACAACCGAACACAACCGAACACAACACAACCAAATACAACCGAACACAACCGAACACAACACAACCGAACACAACCGAACACAACACAACACAACACAACCGAATACAACCGAATACAACCGAATACAACCGAACACAACACAACCGAACACAACCGAACACAACACAACACAACACAACCGAATACAACCGAACACAACCGAATACAACCGAACACAACCGAATACAACCGAACACAACCGAACACAACACAACCGAACACAACACAACCAAATACAACCGAACACAATACAACCGAACACAACCGAACACAACACAACCGAATACAACCGAACACAACTGAACATAACCGAACACAACACAACCGAACACAACCGAACACAACCGAATACAACCGAACACAACCGAACACAACCGAACACAACACAACCGAACACAACACAACCGAACACAACCGAACACAACCGCACACAACCGAACACAACACAACCAAACATAACCGAACAAAACCGAATACAACCGAACACAACCGAATACAACCGAACACAACCGACCACAACCGAACACAACCGAACACAACCGAACACAACCGAACAGAACCGAACACAACCGACCACAACCGAACACAATACAACCGAACACAACCGAACACAACACAACCGAACACAACACAACCGAACACAACCGAACACAACCGAACACAACCGAACACAACCGAACACAACCGAACACAACACAACCGAATACAACCGAACACAACCGAACACAACCGAACACAACCGAACACAACCGAACAGAACCGAACACAACCGAACAGAACCGAACACAACACAACCGAACACAACACAACCGAACACAACCGCACACAACCGAACACAACACAAGCAAACATAACCGAACACAACCGAATAGAACCGAACACAACCGACCACAACCGAACACAATACAACCGAACACAACCGAACACAACACAACCGAATACAACCGAACACAACCGAACAGAACCGAACAGAACCGAACAGAACCGAACAGAACCGAACAGAACCGAACAGAACCGAACAGAACCGAACACAACCGACCACAACCGAACACAACCGCACACAACCGAACACAACACAACCAAACATAACCGAACACAACCGAACATAACCGAACACAACCGAACACAACCGAACACAACCGAACACAACACAACCGAATACAACCGAACACAACCGAACACAACCGAACACAACCGAACACAACCGAACACAACCGAACACAACCGAACACAACCGAACACAACCGAACACAACCGAACATAACCGAACAGAACCGAACAGAACCGAACACAACCGAACAGAACCGAACACAACCGACCACAACCGAACACAACCGAACACAACACAACCGAATACAACCGAACACAACTGAACATAACCGAACACAACACAACCGAACACAACACAACCGAACATAACCGAACACAACACAACCGAACAAAACCGAACACAACAAAACCGAACATAACCGAACACAACCGAACACAACACAACCGAACATAACCGAACCAACCGAACACAACCGAACACAACCGAACACAACCGAACACAACCGAACACAACCGAACACAACCGACCACAACCGAACAGAACCGAACACAACCGAACAGAACCGAACACAACCGACCACAACCGAACACAACCGAACACAACCGAACACAACCGAATACAACCGAACACAACCGAATACAACCGAACACAACCGAACACAACACAACCAAATACAACCGAACACAACCGAACACAACCGAACACAACACAACCGAACACAACCGAACACAACACAACACAACACAACCGAATACAACCGAATACAACCGAACACAACACAACCGAACACAACCGAACACAACACAACACAACACAACCGAATACAACCGAACACAACCGAATACAACCGAACACAACCGAATACAACCGAACACAACACAACCGAACACAACACAACCAAATACAACCGAACACAACCGAACACAACCGAACACAACACAACCGAACACAACCGAACACAACCGAACACAACACAACACAACACAACACAACACAACCGAATACAACCGAACACAACACAACCGAATACAACCGAACACAACCCAACACAACCGATTACAACCGAACAGAACCGAACACAACACAACCGAATACAACCGAACACAACCCAACACAACCGATTACAACCGAACAGAACCGAACACAACCGAATACAACCGAACACAACCGAACACAACCGAATACAACCGAACACAACCGAACACAACCGAATACAACCGAACACAACCGAATACAACCGAACACAACCAACAAAACCAAATACAACCGAACACAACCGAACACAACACAACCGAATACAACCGAACACAACCGAACACAACCGAACACAACCGAACACAACACAACCGAATACAACCGAACACAACCGAACACAACCGAACACAACCGAACACAACCGAATACAACCGAACACAACCGAACACAACCGAACACAACCGAACACAACCGAACACAACCGAACACAACCGAACATAACCGAACAGAACCGAACAGAACCGAACACAACCGAACAGAACCGAACACAACCGACCACAACCGAACACAACCGAACACAACCGAACACAACACAACCGAATACAACCGAACACAACTGAACATAACCGAACACAACACAACCGAACACAACACAACCGAACATAACCGAACACAACACAACCGAACAAAACCGAACACAACAAAACCGAACATAACCGAACACAACCGAACACAACACAACCGAACATAACCGAACCAACCGAACACAACCGAACACAACCGAACACAACCGAACACAACCGAACACAACCGAACACAACCGAACACAACACAACACAACACAACCGAATACAACCGAACACAACACAACCGAACACAACCGAACACAACCGAACACAACACAACACAACACAACCGAATACAACCGAACACAACCGAACACAACCGAACACAACCGACCACAACCGAACAGAACCGAACACAACCGAACACAACCGAACAGAACCGAACACAACCGACCACAACTGAACACAACCGAACACAACCGAACACAACCGAATACAACCGAACACAACCGAATACAACCGAACACAACCGAACACAACACAACCAAATACAACCGAACACAACCGAACACAACCGAACACAACACAACCGAACACAACACAACCGAACACAACCGAACACAACCGAACACAACACAACACAACACAACCGAATACAACCGAATACAACCGAATATAACCGAACACAACACAACCGAACACAACACAACACAACACAACCGAACACAACCGAACACAACCGAACACAACCGAACACAACCGAACACAACCGAATACAACCGAACACAACCGAACACAACCGAACACAACCGAACACAACCGAATACAACCGAACACAACCGAACACAACCGAACACAACCGAACACAACCGAACACAACCGAACATAACCGAACAGAACCGAACAGAACCGAACACAACCGAACAGAACCGAACACAACCGACCACAACCGAACACAACCGAACACAACACAACCGAATACAACCGAACACAACTGAACATAACCGAACACAACACAACCGAACACAACACAACCGAACATAACCGAACACAACACAACCGAACAAAACCGAACACAACAAAACCGAACATAACCGAACACAACCGAACACAACACAACCGAACATAACCGAACCAACCGAACACAACCGAACACAACCGAACACAACCGAACACAACCGAACACAACCGAACACAACCGAACACAACCGACCACAACCGAACAGAACCGAACACAACCGAACAGAACCGAACACAACCGACCACAACCGAACACAACCGAACACAACCGAACACAACCGAACACAACCGAATACAACCGAACACAACCGAATACAACCGAACACAACCGAACACAACACAACCAAATACAACCGAACACAACCGAACACAACCGAACACAACACAACCGAACACAACCGAACACAACCGAACACAACACAACACAACACAACCGAATACAACCGAATACAACCGAACACAACACAACCGAACACAACCGAACACAACACAACACAACACAACACAACCGAATACAACCGAACACAACCGAATACAACCGAACACAACCGAATACAACCGAACACAACACAACCGAACACAACACAACCAAATACAACCGAACACAACCGAACACAACCGAACACAACACAACCGAACACAACCGAACACAACACAACACAACACAACACAACCGAATACAACCGAACACAACACAACCGAATACAACCGAACACAACCCAACACAACCGATTACAACCGAACAGAACCGAACACAACCGAATACAACCGAACACAACCGAACACAACCGAATACAACCGAACACAACCGAACACAACCGAATACAACCGAACACAACCGAATACAACCGAACACAACCAACAAAACCAAATACAACCGAACACAACCGAACACAACACAACCGAATACAACCGAACACAACCGAACACAACCGAACACAACCGAACACAACACAACCGAATACAACCGAACACAACCGAACACAACCGAACACAACCGAACACAACCGAATACAACCGAACACAACCGAACACAACCGAACACAACCGAACACAACCGAATAGAACCGAACACAACCGAATACAACCGAACACAACCGAACACAACACAACCGAACATAACCGAACACAACCGAACACAACACAACACAACACAAAAAAGTGTTAAAGTTCAAATTGACTTTAAAATATTATTACGAATTTTTGGTATGAGAATATAGAAAAGTGTTGTTTTTAGACTTTTTCAGACAATTTTTTAATTTTTCTCTCCGTAATAACCTTCCCCATACTTCAACAAACACAACAAAGAAGAAATCAGTCAAATCAGTTCAGTCGTTCTCGAGTTTCGCGCTTATCAAGACATAGCTGATCCGGCAAACGTAGTTTTGCTATATAAGTTATTGTAATATCTTCTATCATGTTCATTGAAATTAAGTGATGTCAAAGACAATTTTGTTCATAATTAAATACTCTTAATCAACAAAACATTTATTTGGATAAAGATTAATATTATTACGTTGATACAATTCTTAATGCATTAATTTCGACCAAATTCGATTACCATAAAAACGGTCCTAGTTAGTTAATCTTAAAAGATAGACATATACTGTCGTGGACATTTTTTTAGATCATTTCAAGAGGAATAATTCTTTCATACATATATTTTTGGTATCTTGTACCGTTTTCGCAGCGCACGCAATGGAAGCCTTCAAGGATGAATAATTTTCCCCGTTTTTTTTCACATTTTCCATTATTTCTTCGCTCCTAATAGTTGCATCGTGATGTTATATAGCCTAAAGCCTTCCTCGATAAATAGTCTATTTAACACAAAAAGAATTTTTCAATTCGAACCAGTAGATCCTGAGATTAGCGCGTTCAAACAAACAAACAAACAAACAAACAAACAAACAAACAAACTCTTCAGCTTTATAATATTAGTATAGATACAAAGTAATTTGAAATTTAATAGTCGATACTGTTATGATTGTGTGTAAGAAGCAGAGATGGGCAATGTAATCTGATTAATGATGAACGATTACAACACAACCGAACACAACCGAACAGAACCGAACACAACCGACCACAACCGAACACAACCGAACACAACCGAACACAACCGAATACAACCGAACACAACCGAATACAACCGAACACAACCGAACACAACACAACCAAATACAACCGAACACAACCGAACACAACCGAACACAACACAACCGAACACAACACAACCGAACACAACCGAACACAACACAACACAACACAACCGAATACAACCGAATACAACCGAATACAACCGAACACAACACAACCGAACACAACACAACACAACACAACCGAACACAACCGAACACAACCGAACACAACCGAACACAACCGAACACAACCGAATACAACCGAACACAACCGAACACAACCGAACACAACCGAACACAACCGAATACAACCGAACACAACCGAACACAACCGAACACAACCGAACACAACCGAACACAACCGAACATAACCGAACAGAACCGAACAGAACCGAACACAACCGAACAGAACCGAACACAACCGACCACAACCGAACACAACCGAACACAACACAACCGAATACAACCGAACACAACTGAACATAACCGAACACAACACAACCGAACACAACACAACCGAACATAACCGAACACAACACAACCGAACAAAACCGAACACAACAAAACCGAACATAACCGAACACAACCGAACACAACACAACCGAACATAACCGAACCAACCGAACACAACCGAACACAACCGAACACAACCGAACACAACCGAACACAACCGAACACAACCGAACACAACCGACCACAACCGAACAGAACCGAACACAACCGAACAGAACCGAACACAACCGACCACAACCGAACACAACCGAACACAACCGAACACAACCGAACACAACCGAATACAACCGAACACAACCGAATACAACCGAACACAACCGAACACAACACAACCAAATACAACCGAACACAACCGAACACAACCGAACACAACACAACCGAACACAACCGAACACAACCGAACACAACACAACACAACCGAATACAACCGAATACAACCGAACACAACACAACCGAACACAACCGAACACAACACAACACAACACAACCGAATACAACCGAACACAACCGAATACAACCGAACACAACCGAATACAACCGAACACAACACAACCGAACACAACACAACCAAATACAACCGAACACAACCGAACACAACCGAACACAACACAACCGAACACAACCGAACACAACCGAACACAACACAACACAACACAACACAACCGAATACAACCGAACACAACACAACCGAATACAACCGAACACAACCCAACACAACCGATTACAACCGAACAGAACCGAACACAACCGAATACAACCGAACACAACCGAACACAACCGAATACAACCGAACACAACCGAACACAACCGAATACAACCGAACACAACCGAATACAACCGAACACAACCAACAAAACCAAATACAACCGAACACAACCGAACACAACACAACCGAATACAACCGAACACAACCGAACACAACCGAACACAACCGAACACAACACAACCGAATACAACCGAACACAACCGAACACAACCGAACACAACCGAACACAACCGAATACAACCGAACACAACCGAACACAACCGAACACAACCGAACACAACCGAATAGAACCGAACACAACCGAATACAACCGAACACAACCGAACACAACACAACCGAACATAACCGAACACAACCGAACACAACACAACACAACACAAAAAAGTGTTAAAGTTCAAATTGACTTTAAAATATTATTACGAATTTTTGGTATGAGAATATAGAAAAGTGTTGTTTTTAGACTTTTTCAGACAATTTTTTAATTTTTCTCTCCGTAATAACCTTCCCCATACTTCAACAAACACAACAAAGAAGAAATCAGTCAAATCAGTTCAGTCGTTCTCGAGTTTCGCGCTTATCAAGACATAGCTGATCCGGCAAACGTAGTTTTGCTATATAAGTTATTGTAATATCTTCTATCATGTTCATTGAAATTAAGTGATGTCAAAGACAATTTTGTTCATAATTAAATACTCTTAATCAACAAAACATTTATTTGGATAAAGATTAATATTATTACGTTGATACAATTCTTAATGCATTAATTTCGACCAAATTCGATTACCATAAAAACGGTCCTAGTTAGTTAATCTTAAAAGATAGACATATACTGTCGTGGACATTTTTTTAGATCATTTCAAGAGGAATAATTCTTTCATACATATATTTTTGGTATCTTGTACCGTTTTCGCAGCGCACGCAATGGAAGCCTTCAAGGATGAATAATTTTCCCCGTTTTTTTTCACATTTTCCATTATTTCTTCGCTCCTAATAGTTGCATCGTGATGTTATATAGCCTAAAGCCTTCCTCGATAAATAGTCTATTTAACACAAAAAGAATTTTTCAATTCGAACCAGTAGATCCTGAGATTAGCGCGTTCAAACAAACAAACAAACAAACAAACAAACAAACTCTTCAGCTTTATAATATTAGTATAGATACAAAGTAATTTGAAATTTAATAGTCGATACTGTTATGATTGTGTGTAAGAAGCAGAGATGGGCAATGTAATCTGATTAATGATGAACGATTACAAAATGTAGTCGTAATTTTAATTCTCATTCTCTGTAATCATAATTAAACCCATTTAAAACATTAATGAATGATAAATGTGTATACAATCTGGGATTTTGTAGTGTTAAAAACATAAATGAGCAAAATGCAGTCATATTAATGGTAAAAAACGTAAAATGTAATCGTTAATCATTTTTATTAATCTGATTACATTTTGCCCATCTATGGTAAGTAGTATGTAGAATTAGGTTACATATCTATGACGCAAATGGATGTTGGCCGTTTTGTAAAAAATTATGTTTTGTGAGAAAGAATTGAAAAAAAAAGGAAGATCGATTGAATTTGAAAATTGGAAGAGATTTTTATTATTCTAGAGATTGCTACGTCTTAGGCTTTGGTTAAGAAATGTTATATAATAAAGGAGAAAATGTTATGTAAATGTTAGGATAATAATACAAAATATATATTGGGAAGAAAAAAAACTGTTTCACTGAAGTAAGGAAGAGCTCCACAATATCGATCTCACAAGTTCGCTACAAGTTTCTCACAATACATTATTTGAAATATTTTTTAAACGCAGATTTTTGCGTTAGAGATCGTAGGCTCGATTCCCTTACAGAGGAAATATTGCTATGATCTTTTTATCCATTCACGTAATCTATATGTTTGTGGTAGGGATGTAACGGAGGCAGTTTTATCGGAACCGAAGTCGGAGTCGGAGTTTTTAAATTTGATTTATCGGAGTCAGATTCGGAGTTGGAATCGGAGTCGGAGACAATGTCAGTCACAAGTGACGGCAGAATAAAATAGTTTTATTAAGGGACAAATAAAAACATTATTCAGTGAACCTTTTTAATTAGAAAGTGATAAATTTATAAATACACAGACAATAAAAATTGCTGTTTCTTATTAACATTTTCATAGTACTGTGAGAAAGCGATTACCTGAGCTACTGGTCGCGTAGTCCACGACATTTAAGCGCAAAGTGGATAAAACCACTATTGTATGTCTGCTCACATAGCGTGATAGCGTGAAGATATGTTATTTATTATATCTTAAATTTGATCCCATTTTAATATAGTGCAGGATTGATACATGTCTTCGAAAGTATAAGCCAGAACTTTTGAATTGACAACAGCATAATCAATTTCCCTCTACATCTCCCTCGTGTGTAGACAGATGTTGAGAATCGAGACTGTTTCCAAGCGTATATCAGGTTTTTTTTTTTTTGATAGCCCGGGGGATATTGTTGACGGACCTCAGGGAGCTTTTTGGTTGTCGGACTTGCACCGACTAAAACCCCCGGGGTCACACAGCGCTCTCGCCTGGATAAGTTGGGCGGCACGCTCCCTCAAGCGCATCGCCGGCGTATATCAAGTTGGGTCAACACAACCCAACCCAACACAACACAACACAACACAACACAACACAACACAACACAACACAACACAACACAACACAACTCAACACAACACAACACAACCACACACATTATCCTCCAGTGAACATTGTCCAGTGAACAAATTAAATCAAATTTGCTGCAGGGTTGTTTTTGTGTTAATTTCTATTTTACTTAATTTGATGTAAATGTAAAATAAAAAAAACCTTTTAGTAATAAATTTAAATGTACATTTAGTTTTAAATTTAATAATTTTATCATATTTATTTAATCTAAATTTTAAAAAATGTCTTCTACAAATTAAGTAGCACTGATTGTTTGATTAATTGATATTATGTTTCAACAACATATAAAGTAAAATCAAATGAATTGACTGCAACAGTGGTGGAAACCTCCGATGAATACCTCCGATTAAAAAGTTTCGGAACCGAAGTCGGAACCGAAGGTGTAATAACGGTTGGAAGTTCCGACTTATCGGAGTCGGAGTCGAAGCTCCGTAACATCCCTGGTTTGTGGATATAAAATTATGTTAGTATTTGCATACAGATCACCAAAACGCGAAGAAATTATATTATTGAGAACAATTACGAGTTAAATACAATACAAAATTAAATAAACCAATAAAGTTAAAACCCATTATTTATTCAATCACATGTTGTTTGACGATAAACTTAGTAATAATGTTGTGCGTGACTCAATTTTTAACAAAATTAAATAGTTTAACAAATTAATTGCATGATAATATTGTAAAAAACAATTTGCTCAGTAAAATTTGAATAATTTTTATGCTGGATTACAATTACTTATTAGAGTGTATTAAAAATATCAAATACGTCAGAATATATAACAATGTTATCAGAGATTTGAATTTATAATCATACAAGACCATGCATGCTGATCATTTTCATAGAAATATCTCAAATAAATATAAACCTGTTGAGTTTTGATAATTAATACCAGTGTTCCTCAGGGATCAGTATTTTTGGCAACATTATTTCTGGTGCACATCAACGATCTGCTTAAACCCGGTATCGTTGTATAGTAGACTTGTGCGAGTCTGCTGCCTGGATGGGAGGGCGTTAGAAGGAGGCACTAAGCCCGGCGCTCTGCCCTTGAGAAAAGTTTGTAGGAGTGGACTATTTACACTCACAATTCCGAGAGATAAGCCTAAACAGGCTGTTCGCTCCCCAGGCGTCTGGAAAAATCTAAAATCTGCAGGCCCGGGTGGAGTGATTCGAAGGACACCCCGGGGTTTTTAGTCAGTAGGAGTCGCTGCCCTCACAGCAACCCTGATGGTCCTATGAAGGATTTTGCCCCGGGTTACAAAAAAGTCTTTACAATATGAACGAAAACCTAAAAATAATACGCACCCTAAGAGAAAAACTAGTGTGAATGATATTGGTGGAAAATCGTGGAACAATTCAAGCTTTTGTCATTCGCATGGTCGAGCTTTAAATCTCTTTGTTACAAAGGTGAGTCGAGCGCTTCTATAAAATTTTTAGGACGTGCTCAAATGTATGCGGTACGAATAAAAATAAAAAAAAACAACACAAATAAAATACATTTCCTATAAAAAAATATTTGATTTATCATATAAAACATTATAGTATTACAAAAAATAAAAAAATATGTAAAAAAATACACATTAATAATCCCAAAATCAATTTTTTTCACCCTAATTGGAAAAAAACTGCTGCAGTGATAGAGAAAACCGCTACAAAATTATACAATATATTATTATATACAATACATACATACATTCATACAATATATTATTATATACAATAGCCAACATATACATAGTTAGCCGTGGTGGCTGCCGGCAGAATAGAATAGCACCCCCCTCTTCTTGCTGAGGTGTCGTAAAAGGCGACTAAGGTATCTCTTTAACAACGCAATTCAACCAGGTGTTCAGAGAAGGAAAACTCGACCAAACCTGCATCCTGCTCCCTCCCGATCGTACTGGTTCTCCATTCCATCGGGCCCGAGGAAGCTCTGACGAGAGAGTGCTTTTCTGGCTGCGCGTCCAGTTATGCACTTAAATATCTCCTGCGCAATTGACTGTTTCCGAAAACTGGGCCTTGATTTTCTTAATAGGCATTGAAACAGTCGCCGTGGCCGAATCCGGCTAGGACATCATCATCATCATATACAATACATTTATACAATATATTATTATATATTGTATAAATATCTTGTGTATATCCAGTTTCTCTTATATCTAGAGACCTTCAGTCGTGGTATATGTGGGCCGACATGACGTTGTAGACTATCAATGGATTTTCATCCTTTGATAGTCGCTTTCGTTTTTGGACTACACTGTACTTACCATCAGGTACTCTGTAGTCACTATGTCGAGCCAGTGTAAAATATATATATATATATATCCTCACGCTATATCCCTTTCGGAGTGCGCAGAGATACATTAGTGGCTGTCTCTACTTAGTGCTTATAAATCGTGTCCATCGTGACCAGTAGCGCGCACAGCTGATCAACGTTCTCAAGGCACTACACGTGACATTAATATTAGATGTCATGCGGGCTTCCTCACGGTGTTTTCCTTCAACGGTGATCATGTGGTGACTAAATCCGTACGTAACGTTCTGGGAAAACTCATGAGGTAAGTTCCGGTAAGTACAGTGTAGTCCAAAAACGAAAGCGACCATCAAAGCATGAAATTCCGTTGATAGTCTCCGTCGTCATATCGGCTGCATATACCACGACTGAAGGTCTCTAGATATAAGAGAAACTGGATATACATTAGCTGATCCCGTAACGCGACAAGTTAAAGCGAGTCATTATGACGGTCTTTACACTTGTGTACTGTGGTTACGACCCAGTTAGGGAAAACCCCTAGCACCATAACTTACGATACCTTGTATCGCATGGATAACTGTCTCTTATCCACTAGGCCATCATTCACAAAGTTTTTACTATGGGCTGTATAAAAAATGGGTAAATTATTAGAAAGATCTTCTACTACTTTTACTTATGCCAATTATTTCCTAAAATTGTTAAAAAAGAGATAAATTGACGTTACGTTTATAGAATATACGCAATATATAAAACTACTTCAGAAATTGTCACAACTACAAATCTGCTACCGTGTTATGATAAATGACAATATTGCTGAACGGATTTTGTTTGAATTACGGGAACATAGTATACTATAGTTATTATATACCGTTGTCAATTTCACGCCTCGTGAAACTGCTGTCGTAAATGAATGTATGATGGAAGTAATACTGCTACAGGAATGTGGTAAAATCATTTATTATATGATGTATGTACTCCACTATCTTCATGATATAGTTTAAAACTTACGTGTATTATATAGGTATATATTGTCTCTCATCTACAAAGTTATTAGACTAGATAAGACTTATAAGACTAATATAAATACTTAATATTGGCCGATAATAATTTGACGTATAAGAAAAGAAATTTCTCTGTTTAGCGTAGGCATTAAAAAGTAAATGATTTTATAAAAAAAATGATGAAAATAATAACCGAAAAGCATCGTTTTCTAATTTATCCTACATAAATCAGAAAACATGGTATGTATTACCTTCTAACCGTAAAAATAAATGTTGATTTAAAGAAAATTAAACAATACCAGTGAAAAGTTGTACGAAAAAATTCGTTTTCATCCGCCTACGCTAACGTAAGAACCTTTTCAATTAGAAAATTTTGTGAAAACATGAAATTCTTCACAATCGAATCGGGATGAGTTTTCCCGGACGCTCCCGAGGGTGGCCGACGAGGCACGAAATCCCTCACCTTTGGAACACATCGTCCAATACTGAATCAGTGCTGGCCCGTATTCCGCCGCGTTTGGGTGTCGGCAAGCCCTTGCAGTGACATCAACGCGTGTACTCAGACAGGTCTAAATAAAATTAATCTCCATTTACTGTGACTGTGACGTAATTAATTTCACCTGTTGATGGTATCTAAATGTAACCCCTTCGGATATTTTTGCCATTGTGTGTGTATTACAATGACGTAAACTTTTTTTTCAAAGCTATGTAATTTATTGAAAATGAATTAATCCAATTTAAACGCTAAATAATTGTCATAAAATTAATATAAAATATCTTCAAATTTTTGATTTACACTCAAGCTTCGGATTTTATTCCTAACTTAGTTTCGTATTGGGTGAGTTGAGAACATGTGAATCAATATAGCACTTTCTCCAATTTTTTGTCATATTTTGAAACTATTTACGTATTCTTATATCTAGAAAATATAAATTATACAATATGATCATAAGTTATTATAAAGCTCTTTTCATCTAATTCATTAATTTTACATCTCCTTAGTTAAATTAAAAAAAAAATCTTATTATGAAAACTTGTAAATCTGCAAATCGTATTAGTATATTAGTATTAATTTAATTTTAATAATAATTCATCACGTTACATTACCCTCGGGGTAACACAGAAATATCATACGAGAGTAGAATTTATTCAGGATGTTAAGGTTAAAGAAATGATAGAGGTATTTATCTCTATTGCCACGACAAAGTGCAAACACGTTTCTTAGTATGCAGATCTTTTAGGGGAGATTGTTAAAAAAAACTATACTGTGTTGAATTTTTGTTAGATAGCCACTATACGCTTTTTATTATACCCAAATGCTGCTACGTTAGACAAATCGCAGTGGATAGTAACCAAGCATTATATTCATTTCATAGTGACTATGCCATTACCCTATGCTATTACCCTGTCGCGTTTCGGGATCAGCTTATGCAGATTCAGTTGATTATATACCTAGACACCTTCCCTCGTGGTATATGTGGGCCGACATGTCGACGGTGACTCTCAATGGATTCTCATCCCCTTATATACGCTGCCGTTTTTAAAGTACACTGTCCTATCTTTTAGGAGCGTTACAGTCACTTGTTAGGGCCAGTAAAAAAAATGTTAAAGTTTCTCATAGTGTTTACTCCTGACATGAGAACTTTTTAGATAAGTTTACATACACCGCTAAAGATAAAAAAATGTCGAAAATTGCCCCAGAACCCTGGAAAGATACAAATGCTTCAAGAATGATCTGTACAATAATTTATAGTACATTTTTTAAATCTAACTCGACCCAATGAACGCACCTCACCTAATGGTAAGCATGGTGCAGTCCAAAAAACGACAACGGCTATCGACAGTTAACAGAAACCCATTGGTTGTCGCAGCCATCATGCCGGATCATTTTTTAAATATTTATTTTATGTATTTGTATCAAATAGACTTTTCACATTTATCAGTAACACGATTCTCCGGAGTATCCGTCATGTGAAAATATTTCAAGGAAATCTATTTAGGATTAGAAATATTAATAAATAATTTTTACTATTATTTCCTTTTAACTATTATTTATTTATGATTTATTTTTAAATTCTCTTGCACAAATGCACTCTTCACTTCTATTATTCCACATTCTTTCAATTTGGGAGCCTTTAAATAAGTACTTTTTGGACTGACGCAGTCCTTCATGAGCATCATCTCCACCTTTTTTTATTTTTTGTTAAACCGGTGAAAATCCTTTCGGACCGTCAGGGGAGTGGTTAGAGCCACTCCCCCTGTGTGTCGGACTTGCACCGACTAAAACCACCGGGGTGCCAGCACTGCCTACTCTTCGCCTTCGCCGGGCCTGGGGATTCAGATACTTCCGAGGGCCCGGTGATGGCATCATGTCCATCTTCCACCTACTGTGATTAAGGTTGAGCGTTCTTGCCTGTAATTCATAAAAAAAAAATAATGAACACAAACATCCTATTGTCATTTGTCTTATGGTTCATGAAACTAGAAGAAAGAAATATTAATAATTATAATAAATTATTTATTAAATATATTTATTTCCTTCACAGTGAAGTGGATACGCATATGGATGTAGTAAAGGTAGATAAAGGACTAACTCCACTTTATCTGGCAAATAAGAACTGGCAAAATCCAAAGGTACTGAGTACCTTGGATCGCAAGGATATATGGAAGAGTAAAGAGCTTCACGGACGGTTTTATCGGGCTCTTCATGCGCGTGATGTAGATTCGATTGCCTCCGTTTCTTAGCTACGTTTCGGCGACCTTTTTGGGGAAACCGAAGGTTTTGTCTGTGCAATTGTGGACGAGGTTATCAACACGAACAACTACAGAAAGCATATCCTCAAGGACGGTACGGTCGATATATGTCGGGCATGCCACCGTCCTGGAGAATCTTTGAGGCATGTGGTTTCTGGTTGTTCGTTTCTTGCTAACGGCGAGTACTTACACAGACATAATCAAGTAGCCAAAATCATACATCAGCAACTTGCTCTTTCATATGGTCTTGTGGACAATGAGGTACCGTACTATCAGTATGTACCTCAGCCAGTTCTTGAAAATGGTCGTGCAATGCTGTACTGGGTTCGATCTGTTATCACTGATAGGACTATTTTTGCTAATAGACCTGACATTGTGGTAGTAGATCGATCAGCGCGCCGGGCAATACTCGTTGATATCACCATACCACATGATGAAAATCCCGTAAAAGCTGAGAAAGAAAAACTATCAAAATATTTAGACCTCGCACACGAGATCATCAGCATGTGGGATGTAGATAATACGATTATTGTCCCGATAGTCGTATCGACTAATGGGCTGAACGCAAAGAGCCTGGATTACCACCTTAAGAGGCTCTCGCTTGGTTGTTGGATCGAGGGCCGGATACAGAAGGCAGTTCTACTCGATACGGCACGCATTGTTAGGAGGTTCCTCACTCTGAGCTCTGAGCTTGGGCCTTAGGCCTCGCCCCTGTAGGTCTACATGTTTTTATATTTTAAAATTTATATGTTGTTTATATGTATTTATTTTAAAATCTAATTATATTGTAATTATGTCGAATAAATGATAATAATAAATAATAATATATCTTTACACTACATCCCTTACGGGGTGACTGAGTGAGAGATATATTAACGGCTGTATCCACTGTGCACTTATATGTAGACCTAACGTGACCAGTAGCGCAACTGCCACGCGGGTTTCCTTACAATGTTTTACTTCACCTGTGAGCATGTACAACTAAATCATTTAAATTTAAATACAATTTTCAGCTTAGATAATTGATCTTAACTCAAGCTACAATCAAAACAATTTTTATGACAACGAAAACCTTAAAAGCTTTGCAACAAAGGTGCGTTGGTGGCTCGAAAATACAGAAAAGCTTTTAACAGTACCAATAATTGTTAAAACCGTCTTCCCCGTTCCGTGACGGTGGCTTGTTAACACATTTTTATCCGTAGTAGTAACTCTACAGGGATTCCGCCTCTAGAATACTAATAATTCAGTCGGAAAAATAACAAAAACCGTTAAATACAATCAACAATTAAAAGCTTTGCTGCTTACCTTAATTTTATCTTATACATACATAAGACAAGCCTTGTATTAATGACTATATTTCTAGAAATATTAGGTTGTTATAACGCAAATATAAGAAATAGTAGGTTTTAATTGATTATTTTTTCCTAAAACTTTATCTTGTAAGACATCCACGAGTAATATCTATTTAAACAGGCAACTCATTCAGGGGTCACTTTGGCCACGACAAATCAGCACTAAGTGAATACTGCCACAAATGTGTCTCCACATACCCAAAAGAGGAATATATGTAGAACATATATTACTTTCTTTTATTAGAATGGGGTTTTTGAAAAATTATTTATGTACAATAGAATTACATACTTCTGTGAATAATGAGGTAAATGCAATTATGATAAACCGTTATTTTAAAAGTTTTTAAGCATGTTACATATTAGTTATCTGTTTTAGATATGACACTAGTTACTAAATTTATTTGAATACAATTTTGGGCGTATTTATAAAATATACTATATTTACGTATATAGTACTATTTACATATACTATATTTTATTGAATTGTCGCTATATCTTTTGTTATTATAAATTAATACAGTTAAAATAATTCTGGTCAATTTTTTTTAAATTAACTGTTCTAGTGTTTAATTTATTTTTTTTTTATTACGGAAAGAAATTCAATTAATCACACTATGAAACATTAAAAACCACGTTTTGTGAGGGCTGTATTATGTTATGCTGTTTTCTAATCCTACAAAATTTGTTTTTATGAACTTAAATATTTATTAATTTGTTCGTCGCCTCATTTTTTATACAATTGAATTGAATTTCTGGCTTATTGAACGACAATTCCTCACAGATTGTGTGGTACCCCATGAATTGAATTAGCATTATGTAATAATGGATATCAACATGCAAACATAATTACGATGTTATCTCGTTAACCCAACACTAACTGCTGTATTAAATCCGGAATATTATGTATTTGATAATAATTATAAGCGCGGTTGATTGAATTGTATAGGCTCGTGATAGTAATCCAAAACAACGTTTAGAGTATATCAAATATGTAAGTATTCTAATATTTTGTATATGTATAGTAGAGATATTATTATTTTAACTTAACCTTTGACCTCATAGATTTATTTTTATAACAAGGAAACCCACGTTCGATAACAACCTGGAAAATTAAATGGAATGTTCGAACAAAAAATAAAGCGCCCAGGCAAAATCAATATTGATTTCCGTCGTCTCTAGAATGCCTAAACAATATTAATGAACTCATTTAATGATAAAAATATGGATATTATATATGAAGTAGGTTTTATTTATATTTTTTATAATGTCTTTTAATTGTTTCAATTATGCAAAAATTTCTGTTCTTTCAAATTTTCAAAATAGCAAATATTACAGAAGCTTTGGACCAAATGGAGGAAAGGCTTATAATCAAGAGTGGATAGATATGAGTGGTTTAAATAGATATACGATTTTCAAATAACCCATAACCTACCTTCAGATATGATGCATATTTTATTCTTAATATATTAAACATCGACCTAACTTTTTAGCTATCCTCAGTCCTTGCTTTGGCACTTAAATCCTTCACAAAAATGTCTAGTCAGTGTCCTCCCATACTATTTATTATACATATATTTCATTTACTTATGAACTAAATGAACAAAAAATAACTTGAACTCAATTATGAGAATCGAATAATTCTTTTGTTATAAATGAAAAACGTGGTAAAATAATATTCAAGTTGCATTCGCTTTAGCGAACAGGTCAGTTTCAAAACAGTTTATTTGCAAAACGAATATAGGCGACGGAAAGCTTGTTCAAAAACACGCCGCGCGCACACTTTTGGTGTATAGAAAAAAATGTTTTTAAAATTGACCGCAAAATTAGATTGTTGAGCACAGTCAAAGCAATTTATGTGGTCGGTATTTGTTGACTGATTTTGATTTCACTATAGAAAAGGTTAATTAAGAAGGATATATCGTTTTATTTTAAATTCTGCTTTATATGTAGTATTATTTTTTTATTAACAAATAACAATGTAACCATGCGTAACAATGCAAGGTTCAAACGAAGATATTTGTACTGTTTTTTAGTAGGTACTCGTATGTATTTTTTATTTGATATATATTGTTTGATGCTACATCTCTTTGTTTCTAAACATATATAATATAAAACTAGGAAAATGTTAACTTATAACGATATGAATTTCAACGCAGATAATCAACTTTAATATTTTAATAATATAGTTGATAAAACTTATTTTTTATGTAAAATATATATAAGCGTGTTGAAATAAATAAATAGCAAGTAAAAAGAAAATAAATGGATAAAAATCTTTAAATGTATTTCACAAGTGAAATCAATTTATTCAACGAAGGCAAATGTTATTGTATTCTAATAGCAAATCTACATTACTTATTGAGTATTAATATTCACAAAGATAGATTTTATGTAGAATGATTAAATCTGTGTTCATGTGTTTAGATTATAACCTTTAGAAAGTAAATATACATCGTGTTTACTTAATCTACTCGGTGAGAATGGTAAATTATATTTACTCCGCAATAAACCTATGTCCATATATTGTTTGCAAGAAATTACTTAAACTGTTTTTAAGTAAATAATGCTACACGTAAATAAAATGTCATTAAAAAAAATAACGCATATATTTTTGTACATCTTTGTTTTTAATATAAACCATTTTAGACTAATTTAATGAACATGTTCATGGATAAAAATTCCGTCATAATGACGGCTATAGCTTGCCATTTCATATCAGTTACAAATCCTCCCGTGATTCGGCGTCATCGTAAATTCAAATCATAATGACAGCTACTGTAATAAGATTTATAGTCATTCGTCTATAGATACCTTTTTTAAGATCAAATAGTATCTATCAGGCGCAGAGCAAAAGTTTTTCCTAATCAGTTTGGAAAAACTCCCGTAGTTACTGTTACAAAAATTAATAAAATATGAAGCTAACTAAGCTGTAAAGGCAAAATAAATACATTGTTAAAATTTTTAGAAATTCAAAACGAGAATAAAGCTCAAACGCACTTTCGTTATCATTTTTCAGCTGGTTAATAAAAGAGCCTCGCGATAGGAGAGAGTGGGCAATTAAGCTCCGACCAGACGCGTGTGTTTATCCGTATGGGGCGGCTGATACACTGGAGAATTTCCTTCATTACGTATTTCCTGAGCCTCGTTTCGTGACTAGCGCGATATCCGTTGCATGTTGACATATTGCCATTTTCAAAGTATTTCATGTTTACAATTGAACATTGACAATTGCTTTATATTTTGCTGTATTCAGTACTTCATGCGCGTATCACTATCTCTTATAGCAATGTTCTTTTAATCCTACTTTCATAGAACATCTTTACTTTGATACTTGTGATAAATGAGTCTCTAGTGCTGTGTATCTATACTCTATTGATCCCTTCCTTGCTGTTTTCTGCGCGTCAACGCAATTAATGGGTGTCAGCTGAAAATCAGCGATGGGTGGTTCGACTTGTCACTTAGTATTTGCTCAGCTTACTTCCCTTTGGCGCATCATCACAACAGGGTATTTGCTTTTGTTGTTTTCTGTCTTTATTAACCTATTCTGCTGTGTTGTATGTTATATTGTGTGCCAAATAAGTATTTTTTTTATTATTATATATCTTATCTTTAACTAGTTAATTTATTCGTAAGTTATATTTTTCTTTTTGTTACTTATGCCTTTTTTCTTCTATAATTTAATTTGTATATACCAAATACATACATAATATCATAAGATAGTAAATCCATCTAACAAGTAAAAAATAAGAATTTATATGAATGATAAATCACTGCGATTTTGTCTGTGTAATCAATTAAAATACATGATTACATCGTCAAGTGAATATAACAGATATATAGTATATGCTTAATATGGGCAACAGGTTTCCTTTAAGTTGTATTATATTTAAAAATTACTAACAATGGGATCAACAGCTTGAGATTGAAATTACAAAAATGCATGTAAATCGTGCATCAACTTATATATTACAAAGTATAAATACATGAAACTGGAAGTAATGTGTCAATAAATTCATACCGCATCTTGAAACTATTTGAAATGTTTTTAGTTATATACTTGTAAACGTTGTAATCATATATTTTTTATTTTATAATTGACAATATTACAATCAATGGTTTGACAAAAGTGACAAGTAATTTATTTAATTAATATTTGCGTATTTACCTTATTTTACAGAATTTTAAAATCATAAATAATAACGCTGATAATTAATAACAATATCTAAAGAGCGAAAATAAAATACGAAAATGTGTTATCTCTCCTTTAATTAGACCGATAAATTACATTTTATGAAAGTGAAATCGTCACCAAGCGCCCTTATTAAGCTAAGGTTTTAAAACAAATCCAACGAGTTTTTCGTAAAACGAAATTAGCCGAAAAAGGCGGCGCCATTAAAATTACATTAGCATAAATAAGAGGAATGCTAATCTAAGGAAAATAAATCTTGGCGAAGAAATAAAAATAATCCTCGTGGCCAGAGGCTTAATGACGCCATGACAGACTTGGTTGCGTCTTATTTTACTGACGTCGAATTCAGGATTTGTGGAAATAAGAAGGGGTTATTTTTCGTCTTTGTAAGCCTTGTTATATTAGGCCCTAACTGTTTATGAAATGTTTTCAAATAAATCATATTAAGAAGTGGCGTGCATTCCATAAAAGCATAAAAAGGATTTCCTTCTTATATTTAGATATTTAATAGATATATTGACTTATAATCCGGTAATTACTAGATTTAGAGCTTCAGAATACCAATTGGAATTAATTTAAAGTTAATATATTTCTTAAATGTCCATGTATAAGAAAAAAATATGTTTTTGAGCTTCTATGTGATGCATGCCACTGATATTAACTATAATATAGTACGTATAATAACCAACCAACGTCTAACGTATAGGTAAGACTTACCTAGTAGATTTATATATTTATACAATAAACATTATTTGCAATAAATTGATTCAATAATTTTAACACTATTTTTTTTTGATATTTCATTAAATTTTTAAAACAATTGCCTGATTTTTTTTGACCGGATGAAAAATATTACTGTACTTTGATTCTCACTACTTACGTTACTTGAGCTTTTACAGTTTAAACGCGTATTAAAAAAATGTTAATAATTTCTTTTAACCTGCCCCTAGAGTATGTACGCTCTTTCTATAGGATTAAATTTACGTTGCATTACATGCAAACAATGAATTTGTAATTAAATTAAAAAAATACAGGTATATCTGAAGATTAAATTCGCTTAAACAAAACTTAAACCTGTTTTAAGCAAACCATTAAAGCACAAACTGCGGGAATTATAAAAAGTGGAACGGTTAAATGTTCAATTCCTTAATAGAAACTCACAAGGTATCCCATAGGAATCAAATATAGGAAAAGTATACGCCAAATTGTCTTTCAGTTTAAGAAAGTTTTACACACTTTTACTCTGATTGTTCTTTTGGGGAAATAAATACTCAAACATAAGCAGAAAACAGACTTCGCTCGAAAAAAATGTTATTTACTCAAAAATTATTATGTACATTGCCTTCAGGTGGCTTTTTTTAAGGTCTAGTTTTAATAACTAACGAATGAACAATAAATACTTCCTTGTTAGCATTAAGTTCTTTTTTTAGAGAACAAATAGCTACGGGTATTAGACCATAATACATATCGCTTTAATATTTTTTTATGAATTGTTTTTATTTTACATTTGTAATAATTATATTGTGAAATTGTTGACATTTTTCACACTTGTAATATTTTTATTAAAAAAGTTTAATATTACTGTAGATAATTTTATTAATAAGATTAATAAAGAATTTATATACTAAACACGAATGATTTATCTGCAATATTGTATTAACGTCAACTTATGCATTTATAAGGTCATTGGATTGTGGAATGGTCTTCCGGCGAGTATGTTTCCTTCGTCTTAGGTCGTATATCAAGTTATTTTAGCCAAGTGTGATAAGATATTTGTGTACGCCGGCATGACCGCGGTGATTATCCGGCAGGAGGTTGGCTTTTAATAGTCATACTCATTTGTGGATTGCACTGTACTTTCTATCAGGTTTTTGGTAGTAGGGCGATTGCCCGAACTGGGCTATGACCACAGTACGCAAGTGTAAAGACGGTCATAGTGACTCGCTTTTGCCTGTCTCGTTTAGGGGTCAGCTTGTGTATATCCAGTAACTCGTATACCTAGAGACCTTCAGTCGTAGTATATGTGGGCCGACATGACAACGGAGACTATCAATTGATTTTCATCCTTTCATAGTCGCTTTCGTTTTTGGACTACATTGTACTTACCATCAGATGCATTGTAGTTACTAAGTTGAGCCAGTGTAAAAAAATGGTACAGCGAAGTCCAGTGTCGAGTCAGTATTAAAAAAATATCGTGTTAAAAGACCATAACAAAAAAACCGATGACAGTTTAGTCGTAACATTTGCCGAGTCCAGCAATTTTTCAGTGTACACGGCGCGTACACGTATTCAGCCGAATTCAATTCGGTTCGCTCAGATATTCCACGTACAGAAAAATAGTCGATTCGCCTCCGGGCGGGCCCTGGGAAAGATGGCGCAATATCACAACATATGTCGGCGACGGTTATGTCAACTGGCCCGCCATTCACGAAACTAATAAAAGATTCAGCGCTGTCGTTTGTCCTAGTGGAGGACCTTTCGAAGCATTTGGGCCTATTCGAGCCGGTGAACGCTGTTTCGAGGTCGTACTGGGCCTCTATGCGCTGTTATCGCTGAATATTTTTGCTGCCACTACTTTATACACTCTTTGGTGTATAGTAAGTATTATGCTGAAGAGTTGGATTAATTATTATTGATTGTAATTATTTGCCTATATTTTTACTAAATTACCTCATTTTGTTAGTAAACTGTTATAGTTCTAAATGATTTACAGTAAATTATATAAAATAAAAAACAAATAAACACGATATTACATGAATTATATAAAAAATCATATAGTATTCAAATTAATTAAAATATTGAGAAAATGTTCAATCATATTTAAAAAAAATATAAACAAAAATCAAAGAAATATGAGATCGAAAAGTTACAACGTAAAGTATATATCAAATAGCAATTGGCAATTCGGGATGGGGAAGGTTCGACCCATAAAGTACGTGAGGCGGTCAAAAACAAACTTGTGCAATAAATAACCCGATCGGATAAGAAAGGTACGCGCTCAGCCATTTTATATTCAATAAAAAATGAGATAAACTAAATTGTCTTACGATACAGTTGCATGTAAGATTTACAGCGAAATCACGCCGCTTTTATTTGTTACGTGATCAAAATTTAACATTTCAGATTGATATACCATAAAGTATTTCAAACCGTTAGCTTTAAATTGTTATATTTTTTTTATATCGGATCTTTTAACAAAAATAAAAACCATCTCTCTAAATCCGAAGATTGATCTGATAGGGAATATAAAAGTATTCAAATATATGGTTTATATGGCGAACAAGACCCTCCTTTTTTTAAAATTTGTTTAAACGATATTACAAGCCAGAATTATGTACTTTTAAAAAAGTTAAAGATCTCCAAATGTCAAAGTACTACGAAGAAAAGATATATTACTTGAAAAGCTGAGAAGATACAAAGAATTGGATTACATCTATATCTAATTGAGTATTATAGTTATGAAACGAGAATTTTTTTTTACACTGGCTCAACATAGTGACTACAGAGTACCTGATGGTAAGTACAGAGTAGTCCAAAAACGATAGTGACTATCAAAGGATGAAAATCCATTGATAGTCTCCATCGTCGTGTCGGCCCACCCCACCATCCATCACCTCATTAATCATTATTATTTATCATCTTTCATTATTTATTTAGTAAATACAATATAATTTTGTAACATCATCGAATATAATATAGTAACAGTAAATAGATAAGACGGAAACAGAATGGCTTCCATTACAAAATCCCTCGCTTACAATTCAAATTCCACATTATCATTCCTCGAACAATTCCCTTTCCCTTTGACCGAATATTATGTAACAACATAATCGGTAAACAAATTCTGTGTGCTGTTTTTGACCTTTTCGCAAAGTTTTTATTCCCCTGGAGTAGGGTCGGACGCTTCTATACATACTATAAGACATTATTTTGCTTATGTATGTATGTAAAGATAAACACAGCAGTTTTTTTAATATCTGACTAACAACTTCACCCAACATTGCTTGATTAAATTTATTTATTAAAAACCAACGCACTACTTTTATTATCATAAGATATTATAGTATACAATTCATGTCTATCTCTATAGTTGTGACATAATAATGTATATATTGCAGTTTTATGTTATGAATGTTTTTTTTTAATGACGAATCGAAGACTAACTTTTTACTGTGATTTAGATAAACAGTTATACTGAAATGGATTCATACAATATTTAACAAATAGAAACGTCCTTAAAAATTACAGATCATAAAACTGGAGACGTCAAGAGAATCTTAAAAGCAAGTTGTAATATACAATGACGACAAAAATATTACTTTATTAAAAATAGTCTTTTTTATGTGATCTAGCAGTTAGTCAATGTTGCTAATAGTTGAACAATTTTTACGTCTGGACGAAATTGGTATCCCAGACCCGGGTGGAGCAATCAGAGGGACACCCCGGGGTTTTTGTCTGTAAGAGTCTGACACACCGGGGTCGCTGCTCTCATGGCGTCCCTGATGGTCCTATGCAGGATTTTCCCCCGGCATAAAAAAAAAATAGTTGAACAATTTTCTTAAAGGTCACTAATTAATATATATTTATATTTAGTATAATTTTCCTAATAACACGACGATTTTTAGTATATAACATTAAATATTTAATATTGTCCATGCCTCATTACTTGATTTGTTTTTAAAATAATTAATATTACTTTTTCAGTTTCACTTTAAATTAGGCTATGTTTATGGTTCTACTAAAAATTATATAATATGAATTTGAATATACAAACATGTTGATAAAGAACTATTTGTTTCATAGATAATGTCCACATTCATGTGAGTGCACTTGATGGTAAGGACAGTGTAGTCCAAAAACGAAAGCGACTATCGAAGGATGAAAATCCGTTGATAGACTCCATCGTCCTGTCGGCCCACATATACCACGACTGAAAGTCTCTAAGTATAACAGTTATTGGATATACACAAGCTGATCCCGAACCGCGACAGGCCAAAGCGAGTCACTATGACCGTTTTTACACTTGTGTACTGTGGTAATAACCCAGTTCAATAACAGTGGAAATCACCCTACCACCAATCGAATACGTAATGAAATCTATGTTCATGATAATGAACAAATTGTGTCAAACTACCAAAGCAATCAATTACGGTTAATACAGTTAAGATATAATATTATTTTAAATTTATTTCTTCATATGTTTATTATTAACGATTACCTTAACGTTGACATCTTAAAAGAAAATGTCTTTTATAACTCTTTCAAGCATTGAAACACCCTCATAAAAATAATACGAGAATTGTAGTTTACCCTAAAACGGTAACGCATGAAGACGACGGAATTTTTGGGAGAAGGAAATGACGCAGTGCCAGACTTTATTAAATACGAAATATGATAAAATATATACAACAGTGACATAAAATGGCGAGAACGAGTGTAAAAGTATAAGTGGATAAATTGTTCGAGTGTTTGTGATTCAATGACGATGTAACGTTGAAGATTGGTATAATGTGTTCGGTAAAGTGGATCCAGTTGTTGGTGATGCTTTCCGTTTGCTGGGCTCAGGAAGGAGAGTGGAGCGAGGATGCCGAAGATTTAGGTAAGTTTTTATTTCATTTTATAATCGATTATCTTCCCGATTCTTTATATTTTTCTGTAGTTTGTAATAATTAATGTAATTGTCCGTAAATTTACGGACAATTACGTACATTGACCTAACCTGAAACTAAGCATGCGCTTGTTCTATAGGTACCAGGCAAAGATATACATTCTTAAATACATATACATAAGTACACTACTCTACTCAAAACAAATTAATCTGCTCATCACAGTGAAGTTTACAGGACTGTCGACGTCGCAAGTAGAGACCAGTGGCGAAACGTATAAATGAATTGTTTTGTCATACTTGGACATTTGATAAATATATTGTCCTATAATTTAGTCGAGTTTTAATTCTGAGGATCATACAACTAGTTTCAAAAACGCTTATTACATTTAAAATACTTTTAAAAACTAATGAATCATTAATTACTTACAAATGTAGGGCTCATTAGTGTTTTAAAGAATTTTTAAAGGCTATAGGCGTTTCTGAAACCGTGCGTGCATCTGGTAATTATCGGATTTTAAGCCAATGTTTATTAAATCATTAAATATAACAAGGTGATGCTCTTTATGCTTTTTATGGGATGCACGCCATTGGTAAGGACATTACAAATTGCGCTATGATACGATTAAGCTCCCGGTTATCAACTACATGAAGCGAGTTCATCCAAAAACAGGCTTACAATCCGGAATCATAATTAAGTTAGAAGTCAAATGCAGAATAAAAATTCACACTTGTATGTATCATTCGAGATAGTTATATATGTACTAAACGAGCATAATTAGCACTGAGGCAATTGCCAATATCGGCTGTTACATATCAAATCAGCAGCTCATTATAGCCTCCTGATAGTAAATAGGCACTCCGCCAAAATCTTGATAGCGGAATACGGTGCATGGAGCTTGCAGTATATTTTTATATGCGTCCTCATAGTTTTTTGTATGTTTGTGGTAATATGCTCTTATTACAGAAGTATAGCGTGTGTGCCGCTACGTAAGGGGTTTCGCTCATGTGTTGATGTGGTTGATGTAGAATGTGGCGTGTAGAAGCTCCTACTCACTTCAATTAAAATGCTTTTTTCTTTCCCAATGTATATTTTGCTTAACAATTATTACATTTACGTATTAATTATTATATACAAATTTTTATATGATCACTCCTTTCCATAGCTCAAGACGCCATCCCTATACTAAATCAAAATTCATTCAACTTCAAATTCAAAAGCCGATATTCCTTTTTTCAGTTATTTCTTACAGAAAACTTATTTTTTATTAAATAGGCATTTTTATATTATTGACATAAACATGTAACCTATTTTAAAACTCCTCCTTACATTCAATCACTACAGTAGAATATTTTTTTTTTACTTATAAAATATTTACAGTAATGTTAATTTTAAGGAATCGTTAGGACGTGGTTATATCGTTCGGAATCGTGTTGCATTCGATGAAACCTTGATGAAAGCTCAGTGTGGATTTGTTGCTAGCCCAGAACGTACTATCTAGCGAGGAAATTAATAAAGGCATTTCTAAAGCGTAGTAAACCCAAACGCATTAAAATAAAGGTACAATAGACACGTTTTGTGCACCTACAAATCTAATTTATAATAATAGGGATCGATTAGTTTAGAATAGTGATGGATGATTACGAGAAATTTTAATAATCGAATCGATTCTAGCAATAGTGAATCAGCAGCGACGATCCAGCAGTGTCTGCCAGACCACAATATACAGCTCTGGAATGGATTTATATGTAAAAGGGTTCGGCGTAGGTGACTGGCGCCGTCGATGACGAATAAGAATAGGTCAGTCAACTGTCGTTTAAATAACGCAGTTTCACTCCGACGCAGCCTTGAGTTTCTTTCGGCGTTTCTCCTTAAGGTAGTCGTTTCCGAAACGCCAGTAGATCACCGTCAGGGTTTGTTTCACTGACCGGCAGCCCAAGACGAGGTCCGTACCCACAGGTGTGCTCTTGCGTAGTTGCCCAACCCACAGAATTCGCTGGCTGAGCACCTTCTGCGTTCGCACCTCAAGCTTGGTTTAGTTGTGAAGGCCTGTTCCGGCCAATCAGCAAATACACACAAAAAAAAAACATTGTGACCTGGCAGCCGCAGAAAAATCGCCGCTGGTGAGTCGCAATTGTCAGAATCCGAATCGTGCTTTTACCAGTAAACAACACATAATAAAACACCAAAGAACTAACGCGAGCAACAAAGCAAACATGTACATCATATAAAATTATAAACATGCACATATATACATTGCTTACGAGCAACATTACCACAATAAACTCACTAATTACTAATCAATATATCAAATATACTATGTCAGTATAGAGGATATATTCATTAATAGCTCTGGCATTAACCTCATATTCAGAGCCACTAAACTTGAATGTTTTGACTTTGATAGATTAGATTAGTTGTAAGCAATTAGTTCGAGCTATTCTCATCGTAGCCCGAGAACCGTATTATGTTATAGGAAAACTTTTAGTATTAATATGAGGATTAAAAATGTATCATAACCCATATGAATGCAATACCATTTGCTTTTAAATGACATTAAAGTATGAAATTGAATGCAATAATTTCAAAGTTAGAAAGAATATACCGAAGTGATTTAATTAACATATCCTGTGGTTATGGTTGAATAACGAGCCACATAATTCGAAATTCATCATTATTCATTAATATTCCGATAATAATCGGAAAATACTATTAATAAGTTTCTATTAATAGTATTTTCCTAAATAAAAATTTGCATGCCCAGGGTATATTGGATATGCTCGCCACTAATAAATATACAACAAAACATTTGAAATATATTTCCTGCAAAACTTCGTCATTATTTTAATCTGAAGAACTATAAATACTCTTGCTATGGCTTAATTAATTTTTGCAAATGGGCCAATAACGAAAACAACATTTTTATTGGCGTTCTCTGCTGTCACACCACACAATGAATCGCTGAAGCGATCAAATGAAACAAAATCGAACAAACTCAAGTGGGAATCGTGTTCAACCCATTAAACGCGATTGCTTGTCCAAAATGAAAATAGGGAAATATATTTTCGTTTGTTCGAGGGATCGTTATTTCATGTTTTTTTACTCTGATTCCCATGCAATCCACCGGGAGGTGCGTCTGCACGCAACAAATTGTTCATTTTGATTGACTGCGCTTAACGTTTATCACCTTTTTTAAACATACTCGTAGTATTTAGCGAGTCTTTATTTTTTAATTAAACTTTCATACGCGTTGAATTATTCTATACTAACTACACAAAAACCAAGCTTAATAGAAATGTACCTATATCGAAGATACGAGCATATTCTTTATGAATAAAAGGGCTATTTTTAGAAGAGATTACAATATTGCCTTAAAAATATTTAAATAAGATTTTTTTAAAGTTTAAGTAATTCTAAATTTAATTTTATTACTTAGTTGTCATCGTATTATGATATTTTTAACAACTACAATAAATACTTTTCTCAAAAAAACACAATATTAAAAATGAAACTACTTATATGTACAATTGTAATATAATTTAATCCTTACAACTAGTAATAAATATAGCAAAAATGAATTATGATTTAATATTACATTCAAAAAATATTCCTATTACTTAATATAAAAAAGACGTTTCTAAGTAAGATTAAATATTTTTAGACGTAACTGTAACAAAAGTTCCAAGACAACAAATTCCACACAGACATCTAACCGGCTAGACACGTAAGCGAGGAATTCAAGTGTGATTTTTCTTTTGGCTGCCTACTAAGGGAGAAAAAACCGACCCAATTAAAAATTGTTCACGCATGAGCGACTCTATTCAGCTTCAATTTTATTGAAACGATTAATTTTATTGCGAAAATTTTTGGACAGCGGAACGAATGGAATACGAGAGATTCGGTGGAAGTGGCTTCACCGACCTTTTGTCAGTACGCAGCGAACGGGTTTGTTTGGAATCTAATGAAAGGGTACGTGAAAAGTGTTCGTTTGTTATTGTGAGTATAATGAATCAATTTAAATATTTAATCTAATTAGAAACCCTTGACGATTGAAAAGTACTTACAGCATTTTCAAGCATAGCAATAGTAAGTAGATAAAGATATTTTTTCATCCATAATTATGTCTATTACTTTAAGCCACAATTATTAAAATAAAATTTCAAGTAATATATAAAATATACTCGAAATAGAATTGTGATCGTCTATTGGAATTATTACAGGTAGACAGCTATTATCTGCTTACCTCTAAAGCATAAAACAGCAAAATTCTCTGAGCAAAAGCTCACATTAACGGTGATTATGACCAAAAACGATAACCAAATGCCGAAATAAATAAAGCTTATTTATTTTTGTTGACATTTAGCCCCGGAAACCATTTTCACGTTTTTAACTAAAGTAAACTTAATTACGTTTAATACCGAAGTACAAAAAATATCCATTTTATATGGTAATAAGCTTGGCAAGCTACATCGTCATAAAATATTAACACAACATACGGGTAGGTAACCTAATTACGAACAAGTAAACAACTTGCAAGCAATAAATCATATCACAGTTGAGGATAAGCACAAGAAAATATACTTTAACCTAACTAGGAGGTGAACAATTACAATAATAGAACGTTTATAATACCTCAAAAGAAATTTTTGTAAGAATAAAGATTTCATTATGACTGTTCTTAATAATTTGTTAAGTATTTCGAAATTACTATCTCAACAAGATTTAGAACAGATATATCGAGGGTTGAAAGGCTATTTGCTTTAAGCGACATTTTTTGGTGATATAGTAATATATATATATATCTTCGGAATCAGCCTTTTTTACCGATTCCAAAAATATGTATTACTATAGCACCAAAAATTGTCCCCTAAACCAAATAGCCTTTTACTCCTCGTTTTTTTTTTTGTGAAGAAAGCTTATCCATCATTCATTGATTGTTTTGTCGATAAACAAGCATAATTACAACTAAAATATACCCATTTTCTACATGACATTATATTTAATTCACATATATAATTAATATAGAAAAGACTATCTACTGAGAATCTGAATCTACTGAGAAAAAAGCGACTATCAGAATTTTTTATAGCTCTTCAGGGAACACCTGCTTTTCGATCGCGCGGTTAAAGATTTATTTTTTTAAATGTGCTACAAGTATACACTTTTAAATAGTAAATAGGCCTATTTCAAGAAAAAAATTTAAGAGTTCAGTATATAAGAATTATTAGAATTAATTAATATATTCGCTTTGACACTTAGAACAAAAATTACCTTTTAATTTTATTAAGTATTGATCACATTGAAAAATGAAAGTAAAATTAAAGCGGTTGTAGCATGTATGTCATAGATACAAATTGCTAGGAAATAAATAACCCAGACGCTTATAAATAATGTCGCAGTAGAGGTGAACCGCAAGAAAACTCCGGCTCGTTAGTGTTAGTGCAAATTATTTGTACACGTCACGTCCGTGAGTGCTCGTGTATAACTTTCAGGGCCGGGTAGTTGCAAGTTTCAAAGTGGAGATCATTAGTTTTCTTGCATCTCTCGTGGTTTCCGTGTTAACATGTGCAATGAACTCATTTATAATAACTGCATTTATAATTCAATTTGGTATTCTTTTCACGATTCAATTACCTATATTGCTTTATTAAAAAAAGATTCCGTTTTAGAATATTTTTTTTTACAATTATTACGCTAAACCCATAGATCAAAATTTTATAGAAAGCTCAATCAAATATAACACTAGTATATTACTATGAAAAATTTTAGGTTCCTCTACCGGACAATCTCAATATAATTAAAATTAGCTAACACCGATCAACCTTCCCCTAACATTAAAGTCAAAATCAAAACGCTGACTTTGGCAAAATCACATTGGTCATACACCAGTGGAAAAGCCACAAGAAAGGAATAATAATAATACTATAAAAATTGGTTAGAAACTGTTCTGATTTTGATCAGATAATTATTTTAAGCCTATTCAAAATATTCGATACATTTCTCTTTAAAAAACGAAATTTAAATATTACCCAACATAGTCATACGGTCTGATTAATATGGGGGCAACTGTAAGTAGTAGTTTAGTTTACTGTAGCTTGTACCCAGCGGGCGCGGCGCAGCGCGGTTATGGCGAATTGATTACAGGACCCGCAGTCCCTGCTAATGCGCAGAAGTACGTCACCTTGGGGTTTTTAGTCGGTACAAGTTCGACACACCTCGATCGCACAATCCCCCTGTGCGTTTGAGACGGTCCTGAGGTTTTCCCCAAGTAAAAAAAGGGTTCAATTGTAAAGGTTCCTTACATTTAATTATAAATATAATACTCTTAATTATTAATTAAATTATTTAGATGCAACTTACATTTCATATAACACCAAAGTATAAAGAGTTGCATTTCTTTTTGATGGTATTGAAAATTAGATTAACACGGTACTTTGTCGTACATTTTTTGTCATTTTGATAACATGTCCTGCAATAACCAAACATAGTGCTTAAAAAAATCTAATAACCGAGGT
The DNA here is from genome assembly GCA_036320925.1 of Automeris io. NCBI lineage: Eukaryota > Metazoa > Arthropoda > Insecta > Lepidoptera > Saturniidae > Automeris > Automeris io. The sequence continues at coordinate 6,979,400 of JAUDJH010000018.1, forward strand.
GCATTTAGATGCGATTTCAATCAAAGTTTTAAATACAATAATCTGTGTCCGTCTTAAGATTGTTTGTTGAACGGTGTCTTTATTCATTAAAATAAAAAAAAAAAAAACAATATTTCTGCCTGTCTTTGTGTTAGTCCTAAATTACATACACGGTAATAATGTACTTTTACACCATCATTTAGAAAATTTCCGGGTGCTATGCATGTATAATACTTTTGTATTAATAAAAGGAGAGAAAAATCGGAGTAATGGAAATCGATCTAATGCGAAGCAGACTAGATTCGCTTAGTTTGCTATTTATTCAACATTGATTTGTACATATTTAGCATCACTAATATTTTTTTTTTTACTCTGGCTGGACAAAGAGACTACAATGCACCTGATGGTAAGTACAGTGTAGTCCAAAAACGAAAGCGACTATGAAAGGATGAAAATTTATTGATAGTCTACATCGTCATGTCGGCCCACAAATACCACGACTGAAGGTCTCTAGGTATATGAGTTACTGCGTATACACAAGCCGATCTCGAAACGTGACGGTCAAAGCGAGTCACAATGTTGGTCTTTACACTTGTGTACTGTGGTCATGACCCAGTTCGGGCAATGGCTGTACCATCAAAAAAGTTATCTTTATAATTAATATTTTATGTCTTTTTTTTAAATAATTATATTACTTGTGTTCTATAGATTAATGACAATTGTGTCTACGATTTGTTTCTGTAAGAGTCGAAACCCTTTGTAGAAACTAGTTTACGTTCAACACAGACTTTCCGACTTCGTTAAATGGCTGTCAAGTTGTAACTTGATAAGTAGTTGGCCGCAACCTAAGTAGATACAAGTTAGTTCGGTAAAGTTATTACGTAATACAGTGCTTACTAAAAACAATGTTAAAGGCTTCATTTTACTATTAATTTTCTAAATATAATACAGTGCATTTTACGAATTTAAATGATCCCATTTTTTTTTTTTGTTATCCCCGGAGAAAATCCTGCTTAGGACCACCAGGCCGCTTTGAGGACAGCGACTCCGTTGTTAGACTCCTGCTGACTAAAAACCCTCGGAGTGTCTCACTAATTGGTTCACCCGGGCCTGGGAAACCAAATTCATCCAGACGCCCGGGAAGCGAAAAGTCTTGTTAAGGCTACCACTCTAAGTAGGAGTAAAGAGTCCACCCCTTCAAAACCTCTCTCTCAGGCAGCGCCGGCCATTGTGCACCGCTTTCCTCTTATCCGAGCAGCAGACTCCTTCAAGTCTACTGCCCGAATCGCAAAAATATAACATAATTTGACCGAAGCAATTTTCAACTTAATTATGATATTATCTAGGATGTAAATGAAATTGATATATTAGTTTATTTCAATCATATCATTGTTTAAAGAAAATTGCTCTCTTGATTGTTCACTTGTTTACTGGTTCAGTATTAAAACTTGAAAATCTAAAAGCATTGACTTCGTTGTGCACTAATAAACTTTACGGAGCAAAATTGGCATAATGAAAACGGACGCATAGAAAACGCATTAGTTGGAAAGTGCAAACTTTGAAAGGAGCCGTGAAGTAAACCCAACTAAACAAAGACGGTGAACTGGAAGGGGAAGGCCAAGGAAAGCTCTTACATCTCTCGTATTCTCAATATATCATATTTTTTCCCAACTGTGAGATGTACGGTCGGGCCCGCGCGTGACAGCCTTACGTGGGTAATATTAATAAAATTATTTTCGAGACACGTCACAGAACTCCAGTTTGACCCGTGATATTTATATAGAATAAACTTCTAACACTAAACGACATTTTCATAGTAGGTATCATAACAAAATACATGTCATTCGAACCGTGTACATTAGGATGTTATGTATATAATATTTTGACGTTTGAAGATCAAAATAGTTTGCTATTGATTTCAGTAATATTAATACTTTTGTAATAACTTACAAGCAACAAAAAATTCTATTTAGAAAATGTATTTACGTCTTTTCACAGAATTATCAATTAAATAGGCAATTATATCAATTAGATTGATTATTTTGTGAAAAATAATTCTTACATTATTTGTGTACAGTCAAATTGAGGAGTAAAGTACTTACTATAGGTCAATAAAAATATGTATAAATATACTGGATATGTATGTAGGGCGTAATCCACGCCCAAAAACCAAAAGTATAATTTTGTATACCGGCTTATTTCGTCAAACTTCAGACAGACGTATTTCGTGATATAGTCCAACCACTCACCGAACCGCATTCGACACCACTGTAATGAGCGACAATACTTTAGTGCCTTCAAACACGGCACGATCTTGTGGAGCGCGTTATAGCTACCTATTACCCCGGCGAACCCCCTCCCCCGATGTAATATAATTTATATTTCCGATAACTACATTATGCGCGACATTCGATGTTGAAGGTGAAAGCTAAGTTTATTGAGAATATTGTAACTTCAACAATAAATGTCTGTATGTATTGAATATCGCTTAGACAAGGTTGTTATATTAAATATCGAAATTTAGAAATCCCTATTTACAATTACAGTCAAAACCGTTTATGGCGACATCGTTTAGTACAATATACCAGTCATATTGACCCATTGGACTTCCTATCTTGAAAACATCACCGGTTGTTACAACTATCGGTTTTTACGACTAACTATGAGTAGTCCCTTCGATGTCGTTATAACAGATTTGGACTATATCAGAATTGTCAAGATTGATAAATAATAACCAATATCATTACTGGCCAATTAGTATTTTTTGTTTTATTTTGTTTTATCGGAAATAAATATACAATATAATATTATAGTCACAATCGATGATATTTATGTATTTGATAAAAAAATCCAGTTGCAAGTCAGAAATAGTATAGTAAATTGATAAAATGGTACAACAGGGACCTTAACATAAATATTTGCGACAGAGCATTCGTATTGTATTCCACCATGTTCCGAGGTGTTCTATAATCTTAGGTATTTAGGAAAACGTCAATATCATAATTTTTAATGACTTCTTTAACCGCTAAACCAACATAATAATAATAGGACATCATGCGGTTAAAAGATGTATTCAATTTCATGAAATAGACGATTTTCTAAATACCTCTGATTTCAGAACACTTGGGAAAAGTTATATACAATACGAATATATTATCGGAAATATTCATGCTAGGGCCTCTGGTAATATGATACTATATCTTTCGAAAATGTTCGAGAGCATATACCTATATTAGTCCAAGATATGAAATATCTTTTATAACACCGTCCATACAATATATTTTGGGTCTGGAAATATTTTCATACCAGACTAGTACCACGAGACAAGTAATCCATCTTTATTAGGGTAGTCTTCACAGCAAGTAAATTGAAAATTCCTTCTAAGTATGACTGATGGTCTACATTACTTGGCCCCAGAACGGTGACAGTTTTCCTTAAAGAAGATTATTTCATGCGGTGTGGAAACGAAACGATTTAATATAACGTCTATTTATATTCATGGTCTCTTTATCGTCTCTGAAACGGGATGCGAGGAATCATAACGATGTAAGTACAATATAACACTGATATTCACTTAGAGATTCTTTTTCTCTGCGATTGTACGAAGCGTGGCTTGTTACCCCTAGGGTGGGAGCATGAACGTTTTGTGTCGATGTTTTGGGGTTCCAAAATTAGCCTTCGTCTGAGCTACACAGAACCGTACGTTTTAATCTAACGAGTATCGCGGCATCGTTGCTATCATGCTACACGATTTCCTTAATATTATCTTTAACAAACGTCTCCATTTTTCTTGATATGGGATAAAGGAAAATGTACAACCTTTTTCGGAGGATTTTCCTTGTAAAATTTCATGTTCTTCAGCATTTATTTATTTAAATCTAAATTTTAGACGTGCATAGCTAAAATTACAATATGTGCTGTTGGCTATCAAGTCTGACGTGCACTCCGATAGCGCAGTAAAATTTTTAAAACAAAACAAGAAAATCTGGCTCATGTTTTAGTAAAAACATATAATCCGTTGCTTTTTCATATTTTTTAAAATAAATGCACCATTATCTAACAACGGTCTTTTAAATTACCTACGAAATATCAAGTCATATTTCTTGTACAATCTTAAGGTTGATTTTTTTTACACTGACTCGACAAAGTGACTACGAGCACCTGATGGTAAGTACAATATAGTCCAAAAAGGAAAACGACCATCAAAGATTGAAAATCTGTTGATAGTCTCCATCGTCATGTCGGTCCACATATACCACGACTGAAGGTCTCTAGGTATATAAGTTACTGGATATACACAAGCTGATCCAGAAACGCGACTGGCATAAAGCGAAACGCTGACAGTCTTTACACTTGTGTACTGTAGACATGACCCAGCAATGGCAATCGCCCTACTACCATAAAATACACAATTTTTTATACTAGCTTAGCGATGTGACAATAATACTTCTGATACGAGTATCAAACCAAGCGTAATCCAAAAATCAACCGCAAATACTTGCTTTTATTATGTCAAAGGTGGCAAGCTACCAGCCCACTTGATTGAAAGAGGTTAGTGTCGCCAAAGGAGTACTGTAAGCGGAAGAGCATCACAGTAATTTTACCGACCTTTGTTGTTTTGATAATTTCTTCTGTTTCGACTACCATATATCATTCTGTTGCGACTGTACGACTTCGACAGGGTATTTTGAATATATTGATATTTAATTAAAGAAGTATTGTAAGTAAGAAATCATTAGGTAGTATTGTTAGAAATGTTTTAGTTGTCGTAGGTAAAAAAATAATAAATGAGTTTGTGTAATCGAAATATTCTGGGCTATTTATAACTTTCCGTAATAACACGGTACTGGCGTATTGGGCTTACTGACTCACTCAACGCTTAAGAGCAAAGGTTATATTAATTCACTTTAGATGTTACAGAAATTAATATCATCATATTTTGTAGTCGGAATAATAAAATCAGTGTTTACGGTTTGCATATTCCTAAAAATTAAAGTAAATGCTCTGTTGAAATGAAAAATATCTTGTATACTTAAAAAAATGTTGTGAACCATTCCATTGTGAGTTCCTTACAGGCGCAAATTCAACATACTATACAAAACAAGCTTTTTCCACAACTTCACATAGAACTTACGTTCGGTATGAAGCTATTTTTCGTAATGAAAGGTACACAATTGAGTTTTGTACCCCTTTTTTTTTTTACTTGGGGAAAATCCTGATAGGACCGTCCCGGCCGCGAAGGGGTTTGCAGCCGGGGTGTGCCGGACTTTTACCAGCTAAAAACCCCAAGGTGACTACTTCTGCGAATTAGTGGGGACTGCGGGTCCTGTAATCAAATCGCCGCAGCCCCAGTACGCCACGCCTGACAGGCACAATCACGGGGGGGGGGGGGGGGGAGACGCAGCCTCCCCCGATACCACCTAGTATATTTCGGCAGAGCGCGTCACAACGCACCGCCGTCTCCTCGGGGGTTGCTGACCGGCCGCTCAGAGCCCCCACCCTGAACAGCCAGAGTTTTGTACCCGTGTTAACATGTGTACACAATATTTTTATGACTCGTTGAGTTGTTAAAAACATTTAAAAAAAACAATTTTGCATTTATAATTTAGTTAGAAGAGTCCGCCAATGATAATAAAATGAATAAAATCTTCAAGTTACAGCCTTTAAGTTACAAGTCACTTCAGTGATACTTTACAAGCTAAAAGTTTAAAAGTGAAAACAAGAAAAACCCATTTTTATTTAAAAATAAAAATAAAAACCATAAATTTAAAGCTTTAGTGCGAGTTACCAGATAAATGCCTGAAATCTAATGAGTTTTTTCACTGTTCGAGTTATGTACTAGTCAATATGGAGCCAGCTAATGCTGTAAACGTTCTCAAACATCCTAAATTGCTCGTTTCTTGGTTAGTTATTACGGAGTTCTTCAAGCGATTTATCTTATCATTAGCTACCTACCTGATCACTCGCTATGTGGTATCTGCTTTATTGAGAAAGGGCATAGGGTGATGATAATAATACAACTCTTGCAATGTTACTTCATCTATTTTACATAGATAAATTTAAATCGCTATTCCTATCTATCTATCTCCATTTGTTGATGGAATGCGTCCGATCTGAATCTGTGAGAGAGGCGTTTGTGAGTGCCTTTGGTCTGAACAGGCTTGACATCGTGATGTTTAACAAAATCTGTTCGGAATAGAATAAGATAGATTGTAATAATAGTTTTAAGTTTGTAAAATATAATTAGATTAATAAAAATACCCGAACCCCGTAGGAATCCTTATAGTTAAATCTAGAGGTCTGTGACCCTACGGCTGTCGTAGTGTAATAGGTAATCGTAATAGAATAAGTTTTATTATTAAATTGTTAAATATAGATAGTATAAAATAGCCATAGGTGTCTTGCCGAGAGGTATAGAAGCTTTGTAATTCGATAGTCGTTTGACCTCTCGAGCGAGACACACTTACATGTTAGAATAGGATAGCAGGTTGCTCGGACCATATAAATATGGGCCCGTAATTTGGCCCGGCCTCTTTTTGCTCTTTTGCTCTTTTGCCCTTTTGCTCTTTGGCTCGTTGCATTCGCAACTCTTTCGCATTCGCATTCATAGATAGATAGACATAGATACGGTGATAGAGAGGCTTATCCGACGCCGGTCCCAGTTACGACGCAATAATAGTGAAGAGCAGCCTGCGAGCCTTGTAAAATAGAAAATACAAGCATTCAAGAATCTGCTGGTCGTTTGAATTACCACCATACACGCTGCCTTGACGCCAACGACATCGGCCAGGTTGAACCAGGTGAGATATCAGCGCATCGCAAAAGGTGTACGAATAGCCCAAACACCGCACCGTGCTACTATAGATTGACAGTGGCACGTAATAGGCGGTGGACGGGGACGCACATCTTTTTCTGGTCCAGTTTCGAGCCGGATTACATCTTTTTCTGGTCCAGTATCGAGCCGGATCACATATTTAACTGGTCAACCCGAAGATCAAGAAGAAAACAGCATCATGGTGATAACTAGGTCGACGACAACCAGACAGCAAATTACTCAAGATCAGCAAACAGAGCCTATTATTGCGTCACAAGAAACTGGGATATCGCCAAATATAGACCGGTCCCGAGGAATATTCTCGGTCGAGACCGCAGCCTCACGCGAGAGTCTACCGCTAGGCTCTGCAGTGGTAGTCGAAAACCCCACTGCCGGTGCACATATCGTCGTCGCGAGTGCACCCGCGACCGTATATAGTAGTGACCTCGTGGTCACGCACGCGATCGAACGTGATTGGATGTCATTCGTAAGTACATCCACCACACCCGCGTGTATTTTCGCGCCTAGCAGCACTGTCGCTGCTAGCCACAACGTGCCTTACCACGTGTTTTCAAAGACATCTGTGTCTGTTCCCGGCAAAATCGAAGTCAATTCAAATTTTGCGCCCATATGTGGCGACCCACTCCATTCTCTGACCCCGCAAAAAACTGTACTATCCGCTTGCAATCGGCTACCTACAGTAAGATCAAGCTTCACTCAGGCGCCGGCACTTACGCATAGAATTCGAGAAACAATGGATACGGCGTGCAACCGATGTTCATCTCCGTCGACCCGAAGTAATTCAACACGCCGTAGCAAAAAAAGGGATGCCATAAATCAACATAGACTCGCTGTACTACGACAAAAAATGTTGAAGCTCGAATTGGAATATGCTCGTAACCAACTTTTAATTGAAGAGAAGCGTATTGAAATCGAAAATTCGGATGAAGAATCGTTACACACAGTAGATGAGTGGCTAGAATCTAGTCAGCCACACCTTCACAGTGCTGCAGATGCAGAGCGCTTTGAAAATCGTGTCGCATCTCAGCAACCACAGCAAAATCAGCCATCTTCAACGAATGCGGTGAGTTGCGATATAAACCGACAACAAGCATCGCCTGCGCCGGCCGGACCAACAATCTTATCCCAGCCTCAGCAGGTAGCATTTCACACGCAACCGACACCGCACTTCAACATACAGCAAAAAGAATCGTTCGCACCGGCGGGAGCATTCGTCACACTCCAGCCTAAGCAAGGGGCAGATCCGTCACGCGAGTACTACAGCACTCAACATCGAATGGTTCCAGCATCGCAACAGTTCCTCAATGCACAGCATCCGACACAGTTTATACCGGCGGGAGAAGCATATAGCGCTTTACGGCCTGTTCCCGTGGCTGCAAATATAGAATCGACGCCCGAGTATAGAATGCCCGTGCAAATAGAGCCACATAAACTTCCGGTATCGAGGAACAACGTAATCGCGCTGCCAGAATTTCGCGGGAACATTGAAGAGTGGCTGGCCTTTAGGGCCGCATACAGAGAAACCGCTCCGTTCCACACTGAAATAGAGAATAGAGGGCGAATCCGATCTGCTTTAAAAGGTGAAGCAATGAAGGCCGTTCGAAGCATGTTATACACCGAAGTGGACACGAACTTGCTGATGAAAGCACTGGAGAGCCAGTTCGGTAAATCTGATCGACTAATCAACAACGCGCTTCGCGATCTTCGATCTCTGCCACGAATATCAAACCCAAGACGAGACATCCGGGAGTATAACTGTAGAGCGTTAGACGCAGTTTCTACAATTATTAGCTTGAAAAGATTTAACCATCTTCATAACCCAGACTTGATTGCATCTGTCTTAAAAAAGTTCGACGAACAGATGATATACAGATGGACGCATTTCTTAGGACGACAACCTGAAGATACTCCTGGATTAGTTAAACTGCAGCTGTTCTTGGCCGAGGAACAAGAGCATTGGGATCGGGCAGACGACGAAGACCTAAAAATAGAATACAGTAAGCAGAGATTTCAGCAAAAACGCACAGAACAAAGGTCGTATAGCGTGTCTACGAAAAACGACACCGAAAAATGTGCCTTATGCAATATAGACAGCGGCCATAGCATTAATCGATGTCCCAAATTATTACAGACCGAAGTAAACGCTAGATGGGACCTAGCGAAAGAGCACAATCTGTGCTTCAGATGTTTAATGCCTAGAATTAAACACCATAGCTGTAAATATAAGATATGCAACGTAAATTCGTGCACAAAAAGTCATCATCGACTTCTTCATTATGAGAAGAAGGAAAATAGTTCTGAAGCGAAGCCGGAAGCAGTAACATCGACCTGGACAACGAAAACGCACGCGTTTTTGAAAATAGTACCCGTGCGGCTATCTACACCCCGGGGAAAAATAGACACACACGCGTTGCTTGATGACGGCTCCACGGTCACGTTAATAGAAGAAAGTCTCGCAAATGAAATAGGAGCGAGCGGACCTATCGACCCGCTTCGCATAGAAGTAATCGGCGAGCAACAGTTTGAAGCTTCAACTTCACGGCGCGTCGAAATAGATATCGCAGGCGTGTCCGGAGATAAAACTTATAGAATTCGTGCACGAACGATGAAAGACTTAAAACTTTCGTCACAAAAAATTTGTGAAGAAGCCATATCGGGCTGCCGACATCTGGTCAAAATAAAAAATAGACTGCAATATGCGGAAGCCAAACCTCGTATATTGATAGGACAGGACAATTGGCAGCTTTTATTACCAAAAAAGGTCTGCAAGGGACGAAAAAATCAACCAGTAGCGTCACTAACGACGCTCGGTTGGGTGCTTCACGGAGCACACAATAGAACAATAGGACAATGCGTTAATTTCGTCCATAAAGTAGCGTCCCTTGAGGAAAGTATGGATCACCGGCTAAAAGAATACTTCGACATAGAAAATCTTGCTGTTACGCCGAAACGACCAAAAAGTGATCCAGAACAGCGTGCACTCGACATCCTCAACGAAAACAGCCACAGTAATCGAGGAGCACAGCATCAAACCGTCGTCCAAAACATTTTGAACAGATAGTAAGACTGTCCTGGCGTGGCTCAAGACAGGGTCGCGATCGTTTAAACCCTTCGTCGCCCACCGCATTGCCACAATAGAAGAAAATAGTACAGTCCACGAATGGCGATGGGTACCCATGAAGTTGAACGTCGCTGACGACGCCACGCGGGATGTACCAGAACACTTTGATAATTCGCACAGGTGGTACACAGGATCGTCCTTTCTTCGAGAAAACGAAGATTCTTGGCCCATAGATAAAAACAACATCGAAGACCCGCTACCGACGGGCGATGAGAAGGTTCATGCAGTACAATCTATTCATATCCGTAAACTAGGCAGCTGCGTACCTGACAGCGCGCGGTTTTCGAGTTGGGAGCGTCTACTGAGAACAACAGCTCGAGTACTACAATTTATCGCGCTATGTAGAAGAGATCACCACCGAACTCATTACAAACGCACCGCCAAAACCTTAGAGCGCGACCCTTTATGGACACGTAACAAGTCCAAAGGTTTTTCTAGCAAGAAAGAAAAAACAGACATAGTACGGATGGAGTCGCGATATTTTCCTATAGAAGCGGATCTTCTCCGTGAAGCAGAAAATATATTAATCCGGTCCAGCCAAGAATCGTCATTTGCACAAGAAATCTCGAACCTACAGAATAATAGATCAATAGACAATAATAGTCGCTTGCGTTCGCTCGCTATTGTGTACGTAAACGGCGTGATTCGTTTGAAACCCCGAATTGCCGCCGCGCGGGATATAACAGATGTACAAAAAAGCCCGCCTATACTAGATGGAAATGATCGAATAACCAAATTATGGATCGAGTACACTCATAGAAAGCTAATGCACGCAGGTGTTGAAACAACAATAAATAAGTGTCGACAGCACTACTGGGTGCTTCGACTTAGACCAGTTACTCGTTTCATTGTTCACAGGTGTCTCGCATGTATATATAGAAAATCGTTACCACCGCAGCCGGCTACGGGCAACCATCCGCCGAGCCGCGTTGCACACCATCATCGCCCATTCACCTACACGGGCCTCGATTACTTCGGCCCGCTTACCGTCACCGTAGGGCGAACACTACAGAAGCGCTATGTAGCCCTCTTTACATGTCTGACTACAAGAGCAATACATCTTGAACTGGCGAGCACGCTCAGCGCCGGCTCCGCCATTATGGCACTCCGTCGCATGATCGCGCGACGCGGGTGTCCTACAGAAATCTGGTCAGACAATGGGACGAATCTACGCGGCGCAAACATCGAGCTTCGCAACGCGATCAAGGCAACAGGGGAAGAGGCGAAAAAACAAATAATTAACTGGCGTTACATCCCTCCTGGCGCCCCATTTATGGGCGGGGCGTGGGAACGACTCGTCCGCTCCGTTAAGATAGCACTGTCAGCTGTCTTAACTGAACGCCACCCTAGTGAAGAAGTCCTGCTTACTCTGCTGGCTGAAGCAGAGTATACCGTCAACAGTCGTCCACTGACACACGTATCAGTGGACCCCGATGATCCAGAAGCTATCACGCCGAACCACTTCCTGCTTCTTGGATCGGCGCGCGTCCCACTACCAGGGACCTTCAACGAGCAAGACATAATCAATCGCTCACACTGGCGTGCCGCACAACGCCTCGCTGACCTCTTCTGGCACCGGTGGGTGCGAGAATACCTGCCGGACCTCCAACGTCGTCGTGAGCCACACAGCAGAGGCACCGCGATCAAGAAAGGAGATATCGTCTTAATCGCTGACAACAACCTACCCAGGAACACCTGGCCACGTGGGATCGTCGTGGCCACGTACCCGGGACCAGACAACATCGTGAGAGTAGTGGACATCAGGACTAAGGGTGGAGTTCTACGGAGGCCGACAAAGAAACTCGTGATTTTACCTACAGACAGCGACAGCGGGATTCCTCACCAAGAAGAAGATACTTCACGCTGCGAGTGAAGTACGGCGGGAGAATGTTCGGAATAGAATAAGATAGATTGTAATAATAGTTTTAAGTTTGTAAAATATAATTAGATTAATAAAAATACCCGAACCCCGTAGGAATCCTTATAGTTAAATCTAGAGGTCTGTGACCCTACGGCTGTCGTAGTGTAATAGGTAATCGTAATAGAATAAGTTTTATTATTAAATTGTTAAATATAGATAGTATAAAATAGCCATAGGTGTCTTGCCGAGAGGTATAGAAGCTTTGTAATTCGATAGTCGTTTGACCTCTCGAGCGAGACACACTTACATGTTAGAATAGGATAGCAGGTTGCTCGGACCATATAAATATGGGCCCGTAATTTGGCCCGGCCTCTTTTGCTCTTTTGCCCTTTTGCTCTTTTGCTCTTTGGCTCGTTGCATTCGCAACCCTTTCGCATTCGCATTCATAGATAGATACGGTGATAGAGAGGCTTATCCGACACCGGTCCCAGTTACGACGCAATAATAGTGAAGAGCAGCCTGCGAGCCTTGTATAATAGAAAATAGGAAATACAAGTATTCAAGAATCTGCTGGTCGTTTGAATTACCACCATACACGCTGCCTTGACGCCAACGACATCGGCCGGGTTGAACCAGGTGAGATATCAGCGCATCGCAAAAGGTGTACGAATAGCCCAAACACCGCACCGTGCTACTATAGATTGACAGTGGCACGTAATAGGCGGTGGACGGAGACGCACAAAATCTTAACAGAACTATTATCTGATGAGGCGTCTGGCCTGTTCAGATCAATGTCACCATATGTAATATGTTAGGTATTTCTGTATTAGGGTATGATGCGGCTGACATACGTACACACGTAAAAGCCCCTTAAATAAATAGAATAAAAAAAATCTATCTATCTATGCTATTTTATATATAAACTCCACCAAGGATCTTAATGTGACTTTCACGATCATTTAGGATATCTATTCTTATTTGTGTCGTAAAATAGCTGAAAAATTTCGTCATTTCTAATGAGAGAAAATTTTAAAACGGGCACTAACTAAAGATTAAGAGTGTTTCTGAGAATATAACTGAACTGGGGTCGTTTTTTATTTGATAATTTGTTGTTGTTTCAGTATCGACAGTCGATGTGGACGCGGTACTGGGGCGTACAGCCTCATTGCCGTGTGACGTCACCCCCGACGCTGTTGAAGATCGCGTCTATATGGTACTGTGGTTCAGAGCTGGAAAAGCCACAGGAGGAAAACCAATTTACAGGTGCGGTACTTGCATTAGCTCCTATAATCCTACATTAGGTCTTACATTACTTATTAGACAATACCCTAAATTATATATTTTTATTATACATATTCAAACAAAATAATAAGTACATGTCTACCTATTTCTAAACGATATATTCCGAAACGTCCATAGACAGCTCACATAGAATTTGTGGTATATTTAAAAAAAACCTTAGTATTTGGTCAGAGTATGTTTAGTGAAACATTATCTTGGGTTTTAAGTTTTTTTAGAAATAATATTTTTATTTGCCAGAGCCAGAGTGGCCCTCATATTGTAAAAACGATACTGGTCTCAATTAATTTAACTATTTTGGGCTAGTAATAATGTATAAACAATTTCAATGTCGTAATCTATCATATAATATTTATAGAAAAATGAATGCTGCATCAATCAGGCTTAAAGATATTATATTATTAGATATTTATTATTTATAGAGAATATTTCTGAGGCAAAAAATCTTAATCATGAAAATAAATAATTAAAAAACTGTGGAATAATAGAATACAAGCACTTAACAGTTTTTTCAACTGCCTGCCTAATAATTAATAATAATAAAACTATCCAAGAAAAAAATTTTTCACTTCACTCTGACTTTAGTGGCCTCATATATCTTCAAAGACACTGAGGTCAATTGTATAAATACGGAAAATAAAAATAGATGTCTCGAGAGATCGTAAGTGTTAATGTGACAAGTTCGATCTATACATCCAAGCTCGACAGTAAGCAATTTATTAAAATATCAAGTGACATTGAGAGATAATCGTAACCCTGCTGGAAACATCGATCATTCATGACAAATGTATGTGATTCCGATATTAGATATACATATATAAATGACACGTAGAATGTTTTCCTTTACACTTTGCTTATTTAAAGCTTTAAAATTATATTTGTTAATTAATGTCGAAGTAAATGATGTTACCCATTTCATTTACTTGAACTTGAATCTGCGAATACTTAGACTATACACAAATTTCTATTATATTTTAAGATTTTTCTTAAAGACGAATTTATTTTCTTAACATAGTGTAAGCTTCGTCAAAGTAGCGTCTATTAATCTCAGCATAAGGGTAATACCACTTTATTGCAGCATGTCGCCCAGTAGGGCGCTATGTGATAAAACGAAAGTGAAATAGATAACGATGCCCATTTACTATCAAATGATCGGTTAGCTTATTCGTTGCCCTAAAGAACACAAATAACCAATACAGCCCGCTTGTTAACTAACATAAAAATCACGTGTAGAGTTTTTTTTTGTATCCTGGGTGAAAATTCTACATAGAATCATCAGTATACCGGTGTGTCAGTTTCCTACTGACTAAAAGCCCCCGGGGTGTCTCTCTGATCGCTCCACCCAGGCCTGTAAAATCAAATTCAACCAGCCGCCCAGGGAATAAAATACCTTGTTGAGGCTACCTCTCTGAGAGGGGTAGGAGTAAAAAATGCCCACCCCTCCAAAACCTTTCTCTCAGGCAGTGCGTCGGACATCGTGCACCGCCTCCCTCTCATCCGGGCAGCAGACTCCGTTAAGTCTACAGCCCGGTCACGTGTAGAGTAACCCTGAGAACGGCGATCAGCAGCGTTACTACATAAGTACTATTTATGTCATAGCTATCTATGTATATGAGATTATATTTATTTAATGTGCTTTTATTTTAATTATTAGAAGTATTATTTTATATTATTTGTTTTTTTTTAATATAAAACCAAAAGCCTAGCACGTAGATATTTAAACTTGACACTAGTTACTGTTTTATAAAACCTTCGTACCTTATACATTTAAGGATATATGAATTCTTTTCGGTCAAGGAGAAAAGTGTGAATCATAATTCAAAATACGGTCTCGCTGCCTATTGATAGATGGTCTACTTTTTATCGCCCATACAGAAAAGTTATCTATCTACATATAGTCATGAAGGGTGCTGCCGTTAAGGGAAAAATAGACCCGACTTTTTTTATTTGCAAACACAAATCTTACACACAGATTTCATAGCGTTAAATCTATATTATATGAGATTATATGGTACATTTTTATTTTTAAAAACATTGCCCCACATCTTATTTTAATCTTCTGTCGTGGGTGCGTTTAGAAATATTAACCTCACATGCACAAATATATTGACCCGTAAGGTAGGTACCTGTAAGCCATAGATATTTTTCTTTTCTGTGGGGTTAATCTGCAGTGCAAAGTCAAAGACAAATTAATATCAGAACTTTATTAGTTAAATCTGTTAAAGGAAATATCGGTACTGCCATTTCAATCGTAATATTATGACTACAGGAGTGAAAATAACAGTAAGGAAACAAGTTATTAGTGCAGTAAACAAAATGTTTTTTTATGTGCGAAAACTCTTTATTATTCCTAGTTGGACCCGTTTGATTTAAGAGAGACTTCGCATTCATGACCTGAACGTTTGTGTTAAATTGTTATATCGTTCTAGCAAATAAATAATTACCCTATATTCACACTAAATATGAAAGAGTATCTTCTTCTTTTAAAAGTGTAACACTCTTTTTTAAACAAATTCAGTTACTTTTATTTAACATAATATTACATATATTTTTGATTCTATGATGCTCTTTAAAAATAATATGTACCCGCTTACAAGCAAACTCTACTTATATAGCTTTTATAGTAATTTGATATTCTTATTATAACAAGGAAAAAAAAAGGATGCAGTAAATACAGCAAGAGTAAAGACTGACATTTTTTCGAATTTTGTTACATGAAATTCCCCTAGTAAATAAGCTTTCGCACTAATGCCGAGGTAAATACGATATATGAAGTATTGGTAGACAAAAATATCGAATTGATTTACCGAAGCCGGTGGCGGCCAGATCACCGGACGTTGGGACTTCCGTATTACATGCAGCATGTACCAGTAAAAACCTATATTCAATGGAAGGGACTCAGATTATTGAGTATTATTACATCAAGGGGATAATATGTTCTCTTAATTATTGAAAATTTGTTTTATATATATGTAAATATACAATATTTAGTTAGAATGTATCACACTACAGCTTACAAAAGAAACACTTTACAGCAGCCAACCTAGCTGCTCGACGCAGGCATCGCATGCCTAATTTTTTAACTATGGGTTTCTTCACGAATGTCGTAGAGCGTTACAAGCTTAGAGTATGTAGGTACTCTAAGATTTCAAGTCAGTATAAGTCAACTAAATTTAAACCTAAGTCCTTATCAAAAGAAATCGTACAAAAAGTCTGGCAAAAGCGAACCGCTAAATAAATTTTCGCTCGCCATAGAATCGGTTCACTTCGCATTTCCATGTAAGTAGATTGAAAGGATATCTCTCAAGCGTGATTACGAAACACCTAAATATTACAAGTTAGTCTACGCATTAACAATAAAAGAGTAATGGTTTCATTTTAATAGTTCTTTTTTTTTAATACTTATAAGGGCTTTTGCCATTATGGCATATCAACCCTATTGTACCCAATACGGTGAACTACACCACAGTTCTGAGAGAGTCGCTGATGAGTCAGTGCTACCATGTCCACCAACAATTTCATGGTATTCCCTGTCGGATTAAAGGTTCATAAATATCTATAAGTAAGTGAAGTACTATAACTACCTTTTTAATATGAAAATATATCAGATTGTCACTTCCAGAATTAATATATATTTGTGCCGTAGATACGTTGTATAAACGATAGACTGAGGGAATTGGAATGATTGCCAATTGAAAATGAACCATACTACACTTGTATTTGCGTGTATTACAGTCAGTACTAAGACGACGTAGTTAAGTGAATCGAGTACTGGATAAACTCGTAAATATCTCTAAAATATTTTTATAAGATTATGCTCGCAATCGTATATTTTAGGTTATGTGATAACTTACACTATAGTATAATTTTAGATTGCTATTGCTAGATAAAATTATAAGATTAGAAAATTGGTATTAATAATATATACATATATATTTATTACATTTTATGAATTAAATAGTGACTCGTCAAAATGAATTTTAACTTAAATAGTAATTAAAAGTGATCCAGATTAAAAAAGAGTTTTATGTAAAACATTCATTCCCAATGACTAAAGAAATATTTACATAAAAAAGGATAAATTGAAGCCACTTATTGTACATATTTTACAAATACCGAAAATATGATTTCTCTATTTATAATTGTAATATAAATTTGATTAGAATTAATTAGATTGTATTGTTTCTTATCCTGGGCAATATTATCAATTGTAAATTTGTATCTTCAAAACTATCAATTTATATTAATCATTTGTAATGAAAAATTATATAATTTATAGCTGTTATAAAAACAATCAAAAATATTGAAATTTGAATAAAGGTTAACATTTTAATTGGATGTTGCGCGCAGGGGTTATAGCCATTCGGACCCAACTCACGAATATAAATAGCCACGGCGCGGCTTCCTGATCACGCACATCGTAAACCGGGATTTCGATAATACCAATACGTCAACAAAAACATCAAATATAATAACTTACTCAGCCAGTTTACTTCCAATTGTTCATATAGGTGACCTTCAGTCATGAACATCGTGGTATATGTTGGCCGACTTTATGCTACGACTGTTTATGGATTTTCTTCTCTCGACAACTAAGTTTTTAGACTATGCTTTCATCAGGCACAGTGCAGCATTTTGTCGAGCCAGCAAAAAGAAACTTTGTTTTATTTAATATATCGAGGGGTGAAAGGCTATTTGGTTTAAGGGGGTCATTAACATATTATTATATTTCTTCAACAATCGAGATTACATTTTTATTAGATGTCATGCGGGTTTCCTCACGATGTTTTCCTTTACCTGTGAACATGTGGTGCTTAAATCCGTACGTAATCTAGACAACCCAAAGGTACAAGCCGGGAGTCAAACCTCCGACCATTCGCCATGCCGCTTATGGAAATTTGCCTATTACCCATTACGACACCACAGCCGTTAACTAACTATCGATATATTACAAAATTATCAGGGGTACAAGCTTTACATGCTTGTCTAATTTTATTTTTCTTTTTTTTTTGTAGTCGAACACTTTACCTCAATCACACCTGGTGGAAGGTGAAGATGAGTCCGATGATGAACCGCGTACACCCAACAAATGCCTATTCACTCTTCTCTTAAAGACTCCCAGGTCATAAGATCGCGGAAATATGGCCGCTGAAAGCAAATTCCACTTCTTAGCCGTTCGCATGATGAATGCAGAAGCGAATCTTTTCGTGCGGGATATAAGGAATATCCACGGATGGTATCCAACACGATGTCTAGTGGTTTTGTGATGGAATGGGGCTGGTGGAATCAAAGAATGTAGTTCCTGAGAACACTCTCCACCGTGCAACCGGTAAAAGACCGTGAGGCAGGCAACTCTACGTCGATGCTCAATGCTCTGCATTTAAAATTTACTTGCCTAATATTCTCCAACCCATATTTCTTCTTGAATCTTAATTTTTCAAAGATCTTCACAACGCATCCCCACTATCAATTTATTTACTTATATACTCTCATTCTACTCGTTCTGTGTACCTTATAAATATTTGAAACACTCAAAAGCCTGCTTTTACGGTTAATATTATAAGCGTCAGGACCTTAGAAGACATTTATTTAGAGTGGCAACTACTTTAAGTATGATTTAACATTTCATGTAATCCGCTTTTAGGTTGCCGACAATAAGTAATTCAAAATAACTTACAGTTTTAATTATAGTTCTTAAAGTAGACTGGTAATAACTCTACAAATATAAAGTGCATATCCAATAAGATAACTTAATATTATAACATATCTACGTTCATTTAAACAATTATAAAAAGTTTTCACTTTACATCAAGATATTTTAACAAAATTTGTAATTACCGGACAAGATAAAATCATTTTATGGTTGACAGCAGAAACTCACCAAAAGAAGAACACTTCTATATATAAAATACAATATTATCCTCACATAATATTAATTAATGACTTTATTATTTACTGACTGTGTGTTCACTTGTACCTTCGAAACTAAAAAACGGATCATATTTGGGGTTTCACCAGTTTTAGCAAATCATACTGTAGGAACACAAAAAGTTTTTTTTATATTTTAATTCCTGAAAAAAAAAAGCCTTTGAGTACGCAGTCCTGTCAGCTCCGTAAACATACAAATTTAAGTTCTGAATTCCAAATTTTTTTGTACAAATGTGTGAATTAACAATGCCTGAGCACTTCCGGGCTCGGTTAAGTATTGATGGAATATTGTGTAGTGTCAGGTAGAAGAAAACCTCTGCAACAAGCAGTACGTTCCGCGCTATCAACGAGTCCACGCTGAACTTCAGCAAAGTTAATCGATTACAACATTAATTCCAAACGATATAATCATACTCAAAATACATTTAAATAAAATCGTTACTAAGCCAAAATTTCCATTAAAGAAATTATCGTTAAATAATCTTAAGAAAGTTTAATATTTAAAAACTTCATATTTCATGGATCATCTTTAAAGTTGTAAAATGAGAGATGATAGATTATGATGTCGAGGAAGCTGGCCCGGCCTTACCCTTGGCACTCGGCAAGCGGGAGAAGGAACACCCCGGGGGTTTTAGTCGGTGCAAGTCCGACACACCAGGTGGCGACTCTCATCGCCTCTTGAGTTCCGTTACGGATTTCCCCCGAATTACCAAAAAAAAAAGATGTTCGATCATCATACCGTAGAGAAAACAATCGTTCCCGCATAGAGCAAACCAGGACCTTTTGTTATTTATTTACATTATAATATTTGCACTAAAAAAAGGTAAACATTATATATCGAGGGTCTAAGCGACATTTTTTGGTAATATAGTAATATTCATATTTTTGGAATCGATAACAAACGCTGATTTCGAAAATATATATATTACTATATCACCAAAAATGTCGCTTAAACCAAATAGCCTTTCACCCCTCGATATAAACAATAATAGCACATCATCTATATAACTAAATACGTATATGATATAACGTACCATCGAAAATTATTCTAACAACCATTAGCCATAGCACGTATAAGTACCTACTTATCAAAATAGGTGGGCGCTAATAGTCTTCCCGTCGCAACCATTAATCACTGGACGCCATTTAGCCTATTATTAGGGCAACCGTCGCTTGCTTTTAAATATCTTCGCCTAAACGCTATGTTTCTAAAAGTGCGATATACGAAACAGCTGTTTGAAATTTACACGAATTGGTAACCGGATACATTGAAGAAGTTTTGGTATTTACATTTTTATTTCAAATAAATTAAGTTTATTTCCCTCTTTATCCCATGGTGTATAATATATGCGACAGAGGTAGCAGCTAAGTTAGCTCAATGGCTACTTTAAATTATTAAAATTCCAAAAAGAGATATCGGGAAGGGGTGAAAGAGGGAAGTGAGGGAGACGAGCGGGAAAGAAGAGTAGGTTTAGTCAAAAGATGACATAACATTAATTGACTGTTAGGCAGTAAGAAGTTGGCCGGGTCAGCAAGTAAAGTACATTTAATGTTGAAGTGAAACGAAAGGAAATACAATTTTAATCGAATAGGCCTACTTTAAAGCACATTTGATTGTCATAAAGTAAAGGAAAATAAAGAAATAATAAATAATAATAAATTATTTCTTAGAAAAACAATTACAAACCAGCACATTAAAGACAGCTGATACCCAAACTAGGTCTACCTGTATCTTAGATGTCAGCACATTTCACACAATTTGTTATTTACAGTTTATATAAAAAAAAAATGTAAAATGTAAATGTTTAAAATGTATCTACCGCCGGTTTAGAAAGCAGATTCAATTGAGAAAAGCCAACAAAAAATTCTAATAGTTAGGTACTCTTTTCAACATAATAAGGTATTATATACGAATAAAAAAATACATATTTGAAAACTACGAGTACTATTACCTAAATGCACATGTAGCTACAGGTTTACTTGCTATATATATATATATATATATATATATATATATATAGGTGCATATCGTTTATCTAAAAATAATTTTAACAGTTTAAAGATTTTTTGTAGAGTCATGTCAGATGCTGTAGGTAGGTACATGAACCAGTAGCGTGACGGCGATAACCACACCGCAGATTGAACCGTTCCCAATCGTATTCTTTGATCGCGTTGAACGATTCCCATTTAAATGGATAGAACAATTTGTTACTCGTACCCATGGGTACGTACCTACGTTTTATAGATACATACTGATTTGATCATTTGTTCGTGTCTACATTATAGCTAAGCTTTTTACTTTTTCATGAGTCAATTTCAAGACAACATAAAATAATATTTTAATAGGTTTTTTTTTGGAACGGACTATCTACTGAATGTCCGGAAAGGCATTTGCAGTTCAACCGGGGTTAGGGAACGAGCACAGAAGGTCGAAATTTTAATAGGTTTCATCGAAATTTCAATAGGTCATACCGTTTATATCTTTCATATTTTTTAAAATATTGTACAACGATAAACGAACTAAGAAATTCAACAATTTATTAGCCTTTGCTGAAGTTTGACGATAACATGAAATTTGGATAATAGCTTCTCCTGACAAAAGATAAAATTAAATATATTAGATATTTTATTATTATTAGATAATTTATTAAAAATTTAATTTATAAATGCACTTGTTTCAATTAGGAATCTCTACAAATAATCATTTCATAAGAAAAGGGTTTTTCGTTAGAAGTATATATTAATATTTAATAATAAGAATAAGTACTTTAATCCAAAGGTTAAATGTGATCAACTTATCTGATTTTGTAAGTTATATCCGTATATAAAAAATTACACAGTATTCACAAAAGTTTAATAACTTTGAATATTTCGTTTCCGTCGTCTAGTGTAGAGGTCAGAGATCGCTTTCTTTCCAATGTTTTATATCGCATCTCGATATACAAAACTTTTAAACTTACTAAAATTTTTAACGAGTTCGAAAGAAAAAAATATCAAAGCTTTGTTCACAGAAGCGGTTTTCAAAATAAATCTTATTTTACTTATAACTTTATGTTAGTTCAAATGATTTGTGTTTAGAACTTATTTTTTGTTATATTTATGCCGCAGGAACTGTTTTATGCTACGTATAGCAATTTGAGGTTTCAGATTATTGCGAGCTGCAGATAATTTGATCTCTGTACCATACTGAGCAATAGTCAATTTTCAGCCACGTTGGATTTAAACGCGCTAAACTGATTTTCACTCTTTCAAACACAGCCCAACTCTTATGCTTGTCTCTACATGTTTACTATTTTTGTGTTTCGGGTATAATTCATTTTGTTTTAAGCTGTTACTGGAATATATAAAGCTATTAACCATCTTCGTTGGTACTGTAGCCTATATAACTGACGTCGACCGCGTAGTCTCGATCGACACATTAATACATTAATCTATACTAATATTATAAAGCTGAAGAGTTTGTTTGTTTGTTTGTTTGTTTGTTTGTTTGTTTGAACGCGCTAATCTCAGGAACTACTGGTTCGAATTGAAAAATTCTTTTTGAGTTGAATAGACCATTTATCGAGGAAGGCTTTAGGCTATATAACATCATGATGCAATTATTAGGAGCGAAGAAATAATGGAAAATGTGAAAAAAACGGGCAAAATTATTCATCCTTGAGGGCTTCCCTTGCGTGCGCTGCAAAAACGGTTCAAGATATCAAAAATATATGTAAGAAACAATTATTCCTCTTGAAATGATCTAAAAAAATGTCCCCGACAGTATATGTCTATCTTTTAAGATTAAGTCACTAGAACCGTTTTTATGGTAAACAAATTTGGTCGAAATTAATGCATTATTTGTTAAGAGTTGTATCAACGTAATAATATTAATCTTTATCCAAATAAATGTGTTGTTGATTAAGAGTATTAATTGTGAACAAAACTGTCTTTGACATCACTTAATTTCAATGAACATCTTAGAAGATATTACAAAACCTTATATAGCAAAACAACGTTTGCCGGATCAGCTATGTGTTGATAACCGCGAAACTCGAGAACGGCTGAATCAATTTGGCTGATTTCTTTTTTGTTGTGTTTGTTGAAGTCTAGGGAAGGTTATTACGGAGAGAAAAATTAAAAAAAATGTCTGAAAAAGTCTAAAAACAACACTTTGCTATATTCTCATACAAAAAATTCTTAATAATATTTAAAAGTCAATTTGAACTTTAACACCATAAAGTTTAAATGTTAGTGGACGGGTCCCGGGAAGGCAAAACAATTGAGTGACGTATAAATATGAATGTCAATATTTGTCAATTTTTATACATATAGCATTAAGGCCAGGTTCCTTCAAACTATTTTCAAAAAACAACCGACAGGCCAATAAGTTTTGGCAGAATGAAATCTGACGGGGAATCTATTAACATTAAAAAAACAATGTGACTTTGTTTTAGAGAAATAGGGCAGAACAAGGTCTGCCGGGACAGCTAGTTAATCATAAAATCACTGTTAAAACTTCCATCTTCCGGGTTTTAATGAGAAGTCGTAAAATAGTAATTTACTGGGCAATTTCTCAAAGTATATGCTACGACCCTAAGTGAACCTGTATGAATAAATTATACTTGCATAAACACTACTCTATCACGGTGTGCTACGTTTATAAAGCTATTATAATTACCTCCGTGCAGTTAAAAACTAAATAATTGTATCATCAATTTGAAAATTATTTAGATGCTGTAAAATATGAGCCGAAATTTACAAATACGTGCTTTAGTACTCATCTGCTAAACAAAATATCAAAACACGTTAAACAGTTATAATATTATTACGAAAATATGAAATAATTTATAAAAATATTATTCTTATTAAAAACAAATGGAATGTATGATTAGGAGATGAAGCTATAATAATATATGGATATATATTTGTGTACCTTTTTTTATTTTTATCCAATTCTGTAGCATATATTTTGAAAAGAACTAATTACAGAGTTTCATATGAACCAGTAATAAATTTATTTTTGTTTAAGATCCAAAATATTTGTGGTAACTGAGCTAGTTATAGAGTAATACAGTTATATTTTATTTGCAGTTTCGATGTCCGTGGGCGATCCTTCAACAAGGCTCTGCAATGGTCGGACCCGAACGCATTTGGTCCACGAGCGTACTTTGCAACTGGGGCCCGACCGGCTGCTCTCACTCTCGATACAGTCCAGCTTGATGATGAGGGAGTCTACCGCTGCCGTGTCGACTTCAAAAATTCTCCGACACGTAACTTCCAAATACGACTGTCAGTTATTGGTAAGTTAGCATTTTATTAAATCTTTATAAGGGAATTTTGTGTGATTGTAAATGGTGACCTCTTCGTTTCCTTATAGCATCTTCCGCTGGCATATACTATAACGTACCAGTAATATGAACTGACAAGACGCTTGACTAGTTGCTGCCTCTCTTTATATGATGTCAAACATCTTGACGTATAGACTGTTCAGACTGCAATGTCACAAACTCATTAATGCCTCTCTCACATAAAAAGTTAGCATTTTCTGACTGAAGTTTCAAATCCATGTACATTGACAGATTTAGAATAACCTTAGAGACAGAGAACGCTATGATTACACACATATTTGTTCCATAAATTGACACATTACATACTACAAATATTAATGATTAAATGTGAAACAGTTCCAATTATTTATTTTATAGAATTTTATATTTTTGGGAATAATAATCTGTTTGACTATAGTTATCTAAGTGGTATTTTCAGCATAAAAAATGTATATTTTATAGAACGTTGTCTTACTAAAAATAGTAGTGGGAGTGTTTCATAAATATACAATATAACTTAAAGGATTATTATATGTTTTTATCACTTAAATATTTAATATTATATTTACCGTACTATAGCTACATGTATATAAAGTAGAGTCATAATAAAACAAATAAGACGAAAATTTATAATTTATGTAATACATTTAGGTACTATAGATGAAACTTGTGGGTGATATAAATCGAGGGGTGAACGGCTATTTGGTTTAAGCGACATTTATTTGATGATATAGTACCTTATATATATATATATTTGGGGTCGGTAAAAAACGGTGATTCCGAAAATATATACATATATATATATATATATATATTATGTCAGAAATTCCTTATGTATAAAAAATTATATTGATAAATGAAAAAGCCACGTGCAAGGAGAATTATTGTAACAATTGTTTTCAAACAAAATGATGTGCCATGATTAGAACAAGCCAGCTATTCACCTTACATTTTCAATTACAAACGAAATATTATTGTTCGGTGAACGAGCAGGGAGCTAGCTCTACTTCAGCAATAACTTGGCCGCCGCAAAACGTCGACCCTCCTAACAAGAATCGCACCAGATGTTCACATTCCCACACTAAAAAACTCGAGCGCAAAATGTCTGTTCTATGCTGAAAATTTATAAGAGAATCTTATCTAAAAAGCCAGCCTTTCAGCGGCTTTCGTCGAGCGAGCGATGCAAAACAAAGCTTTGTTAGAACTCCTTTGAATTTCGGTTAGGAAAATGAGAGGTTACACACGAACCCTACCCCGTCAAAGAAGCCGCCGAGTGCTGTTATTACAATAATGTACTGCGATATCACGTTTGGAGTGGCGCCGCTTTCAGCTCGCTGGAAGAAGCGAGCGCCTCCCAGTGCCGCACTGTGATGTACCGGTTGCCAGGTAATTTGTGAACCTTGCCTCAACTCAAAGTTCCTTTATTTTATTTTTACAATGTATTCATTATCCTTCATATTACTCTTATATATTACACGAAATAAAAAGAGAAATAATTAGCCCTAAGATGTATGCATTCTAAATATTGTTTGAGAAATTAGAAACAAGTGAATTTCTACACTTAGACGTTTAAGATGATCCCACTAATTCTACGGTAATCACGGTTTTAAACTGTTTAATAGTAAATTAATATTCAATTTGCGATATATTTAAGCCAATAGAAATAATAAGATATAATATTAAAAAATGCTAGGTCTCTAATTGCAATTTCGTCTTGTTATGGAAATAGTTTAATGCGCTCTAATGAGATAAGTCCTTAATGAGTACATACGTACTATTCATTCTTAAGGTACAGTACAATAAAATCACAAACAAAGTGATTTTTTTAACAATAGCCTAGTGCATCTACTGACACCGCCCAGCCTGAGAATTTATTACACCCAAACTTATCTACATATGTTTATCGTGAAATTTTAAATTGTAAACGAGCCCCACTTGGAAATACCAGTTAAGTTTCCGCATGAATAAACGGTACATTTATTTTGGGAACCGCATAATTTTCATACACGCCTTTGTGATGATTCATAATTAATTGCCCCTTAAAATATCAAGCATGGTTGTAAATAAATACGTCAATATTTCTTATGAAAACACAATCGGTTTTCATGAAGACCACTTCTTCCTTATTATGATTTTATTTTCGTAATTCTGTTATTATTTCTTTATACTTTTTGCCATATTTTTATACGATCAATTTGGGTTTGTGAAAGAATAACCAATGCCTCTTGCATGAAATGCTGCAACTTATTTTAAATGGGTAAGCATCTAAATTTCTAAATAAATTCTAGCATTTTCTAAATAAAACCATAATTTTCGGTATCCAATAATAATTAATTTCTTGTCTCTTGTATCTTTTAATAAGTATTATACTTGTCATGAATTAAAAATGTAGTTTGTTTCTATGTTTTGTTTATAAAAGACATAGGTTACCTTTTTTTTTCTTTTTTGTTAACCCGGTGGAAATCCCTACGGACCGTCAGGGAGAGTGGTGAGGGCCACTCCCCCAGGTGTGTTGGACGTGCCCCGACTAAAACCACCGGTGTGCCAGCACTGCCCTCTCTTCGCCAGACATAGGTTACCTAATAAGTTATTGTAAAACCGCCGCAATTTTCAGACTACTTTATGCTTACAGCTCATTCTATTCATATACTAACGACGTTGTGTTCTTACCTTGTGAACCCACTATAGAAAAATTACATATTGCGATAGGATTGAACCACTCCAACGCAACCTTGAGTTTCTTTCGGCGTTTCTTCTCAAGGTAGTCGCTTCCGAAACGCTAGTAGATCAACCGTAGGCTTTTTCGTTGGCTGTCTGCCCAAGTCAAGGTCTTATCCAAAGCGGTGCCCTTGTGTAGCCACAGAACCCATAAATTCGCTGTGTGAGCACCTGTGCGTACCCTGTAAGCCCGGTTGAATTGTAAAGGTCTGTCCCGGCCAATCAACATTTATCCTTAAACAAAAAAAAAAACAATAGGATTGAGATGATATAATGATAATGAATTTACACTAAACAAAATTTTCTCTAATATAAACAGTTGGCAGTGTACATTGCGTTCAAGTTAAACACTTTTCATTAAGGATATGAAATTTATCGTTAATAAACTAATTCTTGACGAACGGCCAAGAAAAAGGTCTAAAACATTTTTATCTTATTTATAACAACGCCGCAGTTTATTCAAGCTAGTCTGCATAATGTTTGTACGTCCGTCGTCCGTATTTATAACAGCCCGTATTCTTTCCCGAGTTAAGTGAAGCAATATGTAACAGTTAAGTGGGGGTTGCAGCGGCTCTGTAAATGTAAGTCATCGCCTCGCTCGTAACGGCACGCCAAGGAGTTGCACACGAAACCAATATATCACATTGTTTAAACATGCTCCTCGCAACTAGATACCCGAACATGAACAACTTGTAAACACGGTTGCTTGATCGATGATCTTAGACCCAAATGTGTGGCATTTTTACAATATTATTAGCTTCAGCAATTTTGACGTTACAATTATAAACGATAAATCTTATGAACCTAGACATTTAAATAGACTGCCCATGTTATACATATAATTAAGTAGAACGATGATTTTGTTGTCCGCTTTGACACAGCCTTGAGCTTATTTCGGCGTTTCTTCTCAAGGTTGTCGCTTCCGAAAGGCCAGTAGATCGTATTCTGGCTGGCGCCCCACGTTGAGGTTCGTACCCACAGGGGTGCCCTTGCGTTGCAACCAAACCCATAAATTTGCCAGCCGAGCACCACAGTTCGCCCACTCGCCCGCCTTAGTTGTGAAGGTCGCCATCAAACCATGTCCTATTGAAAAAAAAATCGGTTAATTTGCTTAGAAAACAATACATTTTATAGTTATATATCTCTAAAACAACAATATGTAGTCGATCACTGAATTGTCAGAAACAATCCATTAATATTGTTGCATAGATCTTTTATTTTATTCATTTATCACCGGGCAGGACGTAGCAACAACTAATTAGTGCCTATACTCTTCTATTTCATACTTTTAAATTATTTCTTTGTTACAAAAATATTTGTATTATATTCGGTTCTCCTGTATAGATTTTATATTTGAAATGATAATCTTCATCTGTCTACATTTACTTCCAAATCTTTTGAAAAACATTAAATACAAATTTTCATTAATGCAATCGAGATGTTGAAGTAAATTTTCTAAAACTTATTATTTCTGATGAATAATGCTAGACTTTGTGATAGATTTAATTATATCAACGATATCATAATTTATCTATCATCTCCCTAAGTTCTCAGTAAAGTAGTTAAAACAACACTCCTGTTCTGAATTTTTGAAACTGGTCTCACCTCTTAGTGTATCCATCGCATCATGCGTTCTCAACTAAATTTGTCGGTCTCTAACGGCAGAATTACTATAGGGACAGATTATTGCGGATAAGCCTATCTTGCATGGTAAACGCCATGCCTCCTGAGATTATCAATATTAAATCAAACAAAAATGATGAGATTAAAATTTTCATGCTAAGTCTATTATAATTAATGTAATTTTACACACAATGTAAAATTTAGTTTTGTGAATCTTTTATACAACTTGTATGTATTGTATTTATAAAAAAAAATAAGCCATTAATAAATAAAAAGTAGTCTAAAGATGTAGGTACTGTCTCTATGAGAATATTTTAATAACCTCCTCCTGCTTCTGTAAATAGCACCTTTAAAAATGTCTATTTTTCGTTTGTTCACATTTGTCGAGATGCCGTGATGCCTGTTAAGAACGCCCAAGTTTCAAGCCCAGAGAAATGTGATTACGTAGCGAACTTCAAGCGCTGTACATAGAGTTGCAAAATTTAATTGTTCAAATATAAGCGGCTTGGCTATTAACTTTGTGGTTATACGACAATAATGTAAATTATTTAAGACTTTGGTATCATCATTATTATCCTGTTACCATATTTTATAATTAATTATAATTTACATTATTAAGCTCCGCATTTTTTTTTAATATTTTGAGAAACATACATCAACATAAAAATAATTAAATAATACATAAATAAAGTAAACAATCCAGCAAAACTTCGACAAAAATTATTAACGAATTAAAAATGAAGAGCTAAGGAACACAAAACTCAAACAGAAAACCTATAATAATAAATTATCACAGTAATAGATATAATTATAAAAAGCCTATAATCAAGAAATCAAGCTTTATAGCAATATATAATATAATATAAATAAGAAAACATTTATTAGCAATCAATATACTGAGAAACTACTGTACGGATCTTAGTAACGGTTTTTGTTTTATTTGTTTCACTATTAGGATACTATATTATCCAGAAAACATTCTACAGTCAAAATCGTTTATGATGATGTCGTTTAGAACAACATACCGGGTATATTGACTCAGAACAAAAGTCCCGGCAAAAAAAAACGGACTTCATATCTCGAAAACATTACTGGTTGTTACGGCTATCGTTTTTTACGACCAAATATGATTAGTCCCTTGGATATCGTTACAATAGATTTTGACTGTATTTCCTCAGTAATTGTTCGGAATAGAATAAGATAGATTTTAATAATAGTATTAAGTTTGTAAAATATAATTAGATTAATAAAAATACCCGAACCCCGTAGGAATCCTTATAGTTAAATCTAGAGGTCTGTGACCCTACGGCTGTCGTAGTGTAATAGGTAATCCTAATAGAATAAGTTTATTATTAAATTGTTAAGTATAGATAGTATAAAATAGCCATAAGTGTCTTGTCGAGAGGTATAGAAGCTTTGTAATTCGATAGTCGTTTGACCTCTCGAGCGAGACACACTTACATGTTAGAATAGGATAGCAGGTTGCTCGGACCATATAAATATGGGCCCGTAATTTGGCCCGGGCTATGATTCCGGTTCGGGCTGATTCCGGTTCGGGCAGCGGTCGAGTGTACACGTGTTTCAATACACGCCGTGCCTCCCCCCGCCTCGCTCCGTGCGACCACATCTGTTCGCCAGACGCGCGCTTCGAGCGCGACGCCCGGCAACACGTGCTCCTACGTGCGTCACCGTACGTGCCACCGATCTCGCCGAGGCGCCTTTATCAAGGCGTCCGAGGCGTACAGTTTCTATTAACTACACATCTCGCCGAGGTGTCTTTATCAAGACATCCGAGGCGAAGAAGTTTCATTAACAACGGACAGTCTTACGCTTTTTCAAAACCACGATTTTTAGTGGTTAGGCCGGGGAAACCCAGCGGTGTTATACGAACCGGCCTAGAGCGTGCCCCGGGCGCTCGCGTTTGCCCTTTTGGCAACCGCGCTCACCGGACGGGGTCGGACCAGTTGGCACAGGGAGTGACCCCCTAGTCAACCCCGACTATCACCCTCCACACCCTCCTATCCCGATTTCCTGCCGGCCCACAGTTTGGCTTGGGTCCGCCAGCGCGGACCCCTGTCTCTGTGTGCCAAGGTAGGCACACAGCCCTTGCCAGGGACGATAGGTACACACCCCTCGGGCCCTAAACGGGTCTGGGGGACTGCCTCCCGCGATCCTAGTCGCCCTCTATTCTGAGAATACGCATTCTCAGAATGGAGGACGACACGTTTGCTGTCCTGGCCAAGAGCCTCGCCAACAAATATTCCCCAGCGCAGATGCTGCAATTGCAGGCGCTAATCACCAGTTTCGAACAAAAGGCGAAATATGACGCTTCACCTGTAAAGCTGAACGCGCCTCTTTCGCCGGAGTACGTTCCTCCTCCTACTCCTCCTCCGCAGGAGCTAAGAAAGAATTTAAATCTAACCAACAATTCATTTTATGAATTGCTAGATAGTCCGTACGAAACGAACATTCCCACGATCACATCTGCAGCGATGGACACATCTGCTGTGGAAAAAATCGAAAAGAATTCGACAAAAAAAATCCCTTTGTCTCCGCTCGGCGCAAGGGACAATAATATCAATGACCGACCAGTGCGAACACGCACAAAAAATAACAATAGGGACGACCCTACCATAAACTCCGCTCACAAAAGTGACAATACAAGCCGCGAACCCGGCGCCTCTCGCGACCGCTCGCCAATCCGCAATACGGAAACCGACAATCCCTCTCGCTCTCGAGAGCCTTCACCGACAATGTCCGTCGTGGAGGATATTCCGCCCTCAGATGAGCCCTCCGAAGAGGGTTTCACCGTTGTACAGGGTAAACGTAAAAAGACCTGCCCTGACGGCCCATCCAAAGTCGTCAAAACCGACGCTTCGGCGCGCGCTCCCGCCGCCAGACCCACTAAGCCGAGGAAGGCTTATCAGAATCTGCCTACCTTCCGCTCAGGGCCTCCTCCTCCCGTTATCATACGGGAAAAGAGTGCCTGGGAGCGAATTTCCAAGGCACTTAAAGAAAAGTGCATCTCTTACACGAGGGCAACCATGACCCTCGATGGCATCCGCGTGGTCGTGCCAACTACGGCAGACCACAAGGACATCACACGATACCTCAGAGAGCAGAAAATAGGTTATCACACCTATGCTCTGGAAGAGGAGAGGAAACTTAGGGTTGTGATAAGGGGCCTCCCTAAAGAGCTCAACACTGAGCTCATAAAGGAGGACCTTCTGTCCCAGTCCCTGCCGGTGGAGGAGGTCCACCGGATGCACAGGGCTTCCACCCGCGAGCCACTCGACCTAGTGCTCGTCGTCCTGCCTCTTTCTAACGAGGCAAAAGAGATTTTTAACGTAGCGACCGTCTGTCATCTAAGCGGCCTACGCATAGAGCCTCCATATAAACGTGGAGTACCAGGACAGTGTCACAACTGTCAACTGTACGGGCACTCAGCCCTCCGTTGCCATGCGCGCCCTCGGTGCGTTAAATGTCTAGGCGACCACGCCACCTCTCATTGCGAACGCACTAGAGAGACCCCTACGCCACCCAGCTGCGTCCTGTGTGGGCTCGAAGGGCATCCCGCGAATTATCGCGGCTGCTCGCGCGCCCCACAGCCGAAGCGTAAAGCGTGGGGTCCCGCCAGGGCGCCCGCACACCGCTCGCGTCCGGTGACTGCCAGGCCACCGCCTGCATCCCAATTCCCTCCTCTTCCCGCCAGGGGTGGAGCTCACCTCCCACCTAGCGGCACAGTCGAGTCCACCGGCACTCATGCCGGTCAGGCCCAACACACCACTGGCTCTGTCGGCTCTCCGGCAGCGCCGACGGTGCCCACAAACACAGTTGTGCGTCCCCCCGTGGTCGCTCCTCCCACCACACCGCCTCCCACCCAGAATGCCTGGGTGCGACGCAACGTGCCAGAACCACAGACACCCGTTGTGCCTGCGTCTTTTAACACCGATTATCTAAGGATCCATGAACTCGCCTGGGAAATAGACGTAGACGAGGTCGTGGAATTTGGTAGAGAGCTTCGCGAATCAGAAGCTGACCCGAACCCGCTGAGTAAAATTGCCTTGATAATACGGCACGCCGCGCTACTCAAGGCGATTCGCAAACTCAGTCAGCCTAAATAGGCTCCCTCCAGTCCACTGTGACTTGCTTTGTTGATCCAATGCTTTTCACAACTAGCAGGATCAAACCGTACTCGTTGAACATAGCGTGGTTCAACGCATTCGGACTAAAGAGACAAAGGGATATCGTAGGTGATTTCCTCAACACCCATCAAATAGACGTCATGCTAGTGCAAGAGACTCTTCTCAAGCCGAGTGTTAGAGGGCCACGCGTGGCCAACTACCACCTGGTTAGGAACGACAGGACCCACGCCAGAGGCGGGGGCACTGGCATTTACTACAGGAGGCACTTTCACTGCATGCCGATCGATCCTCCCAGCCTCATCAATATCGAGGCTTCCGTGTGTAGGCTCGGTATGAGCGGTCATTCCCCGATTTACTTCGTATCGGTATATCTACCACCCGATAAAGAAATCTTATCGAGCGATCTCAAAACGCTTTTGAACCTAGGTCCCTCAGTCATCATAGCAGGCGACTTAAACTGTAAAAACCAACAGTGGAACTGCGTTACGACCAACAGTAACGGTCGCCTTCTGCACGAGCTGAGCACTCGTCTCATTTTTGACATTGTGTCACCAACTTCTGCAACTCATTTCCCTCACAATGTCAATCACAGACCCGATATCCTCGACATAGCGCTCCTAAAGAACGTAGCCTTGCCGCTGCGCTCGATAGAAACGTTAGCCGAGCTAGACTCTGACCATAGGCCGGTCCTAATGCAGCTGGGCTCTACACGCCCTCCTGAGATTCCAATCAAACTGGTCACGGACTGGAAGAGGCTGGGAGCTATCCTGGCTTCGGAAGGGCCGAACCCACTCCTAGACCAGATCCCAGACTCTTTCTCCTCTATCGAGGATACCAACCTGGCAATCGATGCACTCACCAGTCATCTCCAGGGCGTTATCGCTGACGCCACCAGGGAGGCCCCAGTTGATGATTTTCATCGCTGGAGGCTCCCCGTTGACGCTAGAGAGCTGTTGACTGCAAAGAACGCCGCCACTAGAGCCTACGATAGGTACCCCACTGCGGAAAACAGAGTAAGGTTGCGTGCTTTACAGAGGCAAGTAAAGAAACGCATATCCGAACTCCGAAACGCACAATGGGACTCATTCATCTCCGAGATCTCGCCCTCTCACCAGGCCTACTGGAAGGTGGCGAAATCTCTCCGCCAAGAAGAAGACCGCTCTATGCCACCACTCTTAAGGCCAGACAATTCTGTCTCTTTCGAGGATCTCGAAAAGGCCGAATGTCTAGCAGCCAGTTTAGAGAGCCAGTGCTCTCCCAGTATCCACCACTTAGACCCAGTCTTCATAGCCAACGTCGACTCCGAAGTCGAGGGCCTGGCTAAGATTCCACCTTCTGCTGAGCTGGCACCCGTCACAGCTGAAGAAGTCATGGACATAATAAAATACCTCCCTATTAAAAAAGCCCCCGGCTTGGACTACATCGCCAACCGGGTATTAAAAACTCTCCCTGAGAAACTGATACTCCTTCTCGTCGTTATCTTTAACGCGGCGATCAAAAACTGCGTCTTTCCAGACATCTGGAAAGAAGCATGCGTCATAGGAATCCCCAAACCGGGCAAACCCAGAAACCTCCCTTCAAGCTATAGACCCATCAGTCTCATCAAGACGATGGGCAAGCTATACGAGCGGTTACTTTTAAACCGTCTCAGAGATTACGTCCAATCTGAGAACCTACTCATCAACGAGCAGTTTGGGTTTCGCCCCAAACACTCGTGTGTTCAACAAGTACACCGTATCACGGAGTACGTTCTCCATAACTTCTCCCGCTCCAGAAGAGGAGCCTTAACAGGAGCAATCTTTCTCGACGTGGCGAAAGCGTTCGACAAAGTCTGGCACAACGGCTTGATTTACAAGCTACACACATTCGGTGTGCCGGACAGACTCGTGCTCATCTTGCGAGACTACTTGTTGAATCGTCACTTTCGCTTCCGAGTCGAGGGAGCTCTCTCCTCCCCTCACCCTATTCGAGCTGGTGTCCCTCAAGGCTCCATCCTCGCTCCAATACTGTACAGCTTGTATTCAAACGACATCCCTAAGCACCCGAACGTAGAACTAGCTCTGTATGCGGATGACACCGCACTCTACGCCTCGGATTTCAGACCTAACAAAATCATTGAGCGATTACGAGAAGCTCTAAGTCTTCTAGGCGACTGGTTTCGCAAATGGAGGATAGAAGTCAATCCCGAGAAGAGTGCAGCGATGCTCTTTTCTCGGACGAGACGGAATCTTCCATTGACCTGCCTCTCCCTTTTCGATCGGTCGATACCTTGGGCCACACAGGTCAAATATCTAGGGGTTCTCCTAGATAGTAACCTCACGTTCAAACCACACGTCTTGGCAGTGCGCAATCGTGCCGCCTTTATTCTCGGACGCCTTAACCACCTGCTGTCCAAACATAGTAAACTGTCCCTTAGAAATAAGGTGACACTCTACAAAACCGTAGTCAGACCGGTGATGACCTACGCTAGCGTAGTATTCGCCCACAGCTCTCCCTCTTCTCTGGACACCTTACAGGTACTCCAAAGCAAGTTCATGCGTAAAGCAGTAGGTGCTCCCTACTACATACGCAACATAGATCTCCACGACGACTTCAAGCTGGAGACGATAGCCAGCGTTATGCGCAAAGCGTCTCGTCGTTACTTCGACAAGGCGCTTTACCATCCCAACACCTTGGTCAGGGAAGCATGTGATTACAAAAACAGGAGCATTTTTGCTTCGATCATTCGTCGCCCTCGCGACGTACTTACGGATCCAGAAGATCCGATAACTGCGGCCTTAGACGCCGCCGTCCGTTTAAACAATGAGGTACACACAACCACTCATTTCACAAATATAAGACACCGGCGTCGCCGGCGGCGCCGACGAAGGATAGTTCAATCAACTGTCGTTTAGAAAACGCAGTTTCATCCCGACGCAGCCTTGAGTTTCTTTCGGCGTTTCTTCTCAAGGTAGTCGCTTCCGAAACGCTGGTAGATCACCGTTAGGTTTATTCTCATTTGGCTGGCCGCCCAAGTCGAGGTCCGTACCCACAGGGGTGCCCTTGCGTAGCCGCCCAACCCATAACTCGCCGGCTGAGCGCCTTCAGCGTTCGCCCACTTGCCCGGTTAATCTGTATAAGCCTATCCCGGCTACCAGAAGAGGTCCTGTCAAAAAAAAAAAAAAAAAAAAAATGGCCCGGGCTCTTTTGCCTCTTTTGCTCTTTGATCTTTCGCTCGTTGCATTCGCAACCCATTCGCATTCATAGATAGATAGACATAGATACGGTGATAGAGAGGCTTATCCGACGCCGGTCCCAGTTACGACGCAATAATAGTGAAGAGCAGCCTGCGAGCCTTGTATAATAGAAAATAGAAAATACAAGTATTCAAGAATCTGCTGGTCGTTTGAATTACCACCATACGCGCTGCCTTGAAGCCAACGACATCGGCCAGGTTGAACCAGGTGAGATATCAGCGCATCGCAAAAGGTGTACGAATAGCCCAAACACCGCACCGTGCTACTATAGATTGACAGTGGCACGTAATAGGCGGTGGACGGGGACGCACATCTTTTTTTGGTCCAGTTTCGAGCCGGATCACAACTTTTTCTGGTCCAGTTTCGAGCCGGATCACATCTTTTTCTGGTCCTTATCGAGCCGAATTACATCCTTTTGTGATCCTTCAAGTCGGATCACATCTTCATCTGGTCAACCACGGAGATCAAGAAAACAGCATCATGGTGAAAACTAGGTCGACGACAACCAGACAGCAAATTACTCAGGAAGATCGGCAATCAGAGCCTATTATTGCGTCACAAGAAACAGGGATATCGTCAAATATAGACCGGTCCCGAGGAATATTCTCGGTCGAGACCGCAGCCTCACGCGAGAGTCTACCGCTAGGCTCTGCAGTGGTAGTCGAAAACCCCACTGCCAGTGCACATATCGTCGCCGCGAGTGCACCCGCGACCGTATATAGTAGTGACCTCACGGTCACGCACGCGAACGAACGTGATTGGATGTCATTCGTAAGTACATCCACCACACCCGCGTGTATTTTCGCGCCTAGCAGCACTGTCGCTGCTAGCCACAACGTGCCTTACCACGTGTTTTCAAACACATCTGTGTCTGTTCCCGGCAAAATCGAAGTCAGTTCAAATTTCGCGCCCATATGTGGCGACCCATTCCATTCTCTGACCCCGCAAAAAACTGTACTATCCGCTTGCAATCGGCTACCTACAGTAAGGTCAAGCTTCACTCAGGCGCCGGCACTTACGCATAGAATTGGAGAAACAATGGATACGGCGTGCAACCGATGTTCATCTCCGTCGGCCCGAAGTAATTCAACACGCCGTAGCAAAAAAAGGGATGCCATAAATCAACATAGACTCGCTGTACTACGACAAAAAATGTTGAAGCTCGAATTGGAATATGCTCGTAACCAACTTTTAATTGAAGAGAAGCGTATTGAAATCGAAAATTCGGATGAAGAATCGTTACACACAGTAGATGAGTGGCTAGAATCTAATCAGCCACACCTTCACAATGCTGTAGATGCAGAGCACCTCGAAAATCGTGTCGCATCTCAGCAACCACAGCAAGATCAGTCGTCTTCAACGAATGCGGTGAGTTGCGAGACAAACCGATAACAAGAATTGCCTGCGCCGGCCGGACCGACCACCTTATCCCAGCCTCAGCAGGTAGAATTCCAAACGCAACCGCCACCGCACTTCAACATACAGCAAAAAGCATCGTTTGCACCGGCGGGAGCATTCGTCACACTCCAGCCTAAGCAAGGGGCAGACCCTTCACGTGAGCACTACAGCGCTCAACATCAAATAGCTCCAGCATCGCAACAGTTCTTCGATACGCAGCATCCGACACAGTTTATACCGGCGGGAGAAGCATATAGCGCTTTACGATCTGTTCCCGTGGCTACAAATATAGAATCGATGCCCGAGTATAGAATGCCTGTGCAAATAGAGCCACATAGACTTACGGTATCGAGGAACAACGTAATCGCGCTGCCAGAATTTCGCGGGAACATTCAAGACTGGCTGGCCTTTAGGGCCGCATACAGGGAAACGGCTCCGTTTCATACTGAAATAGAGAATAGAGGGCGAATTCGATCTGCTTTAAAAGGTGAAGCAATGAAGGCCGTTCGAAGCATGTTGTACACCGAAGTGGACACGAACGTGCTGATGAAAGCACTGGAGAGCCAGTTCGGTAAATCTGATCGACTAATCAACAACGCGCTTCGCGATCTTCGATCTCTGCCACGAATAACAAACCCAAGACGAGACATCCGGGAGTATAATTGTAGAGCATTAGACGCAGTATCTACAATAATTAGCTTGAAAAGATTTAACCATCTTCATAATCCAGACTTGATTGCATCTGTCTTAAAAAAGTTCGACGAACAGATGATATACAGATGGACACATTTCTTAGGACGACAACCTGAAGATACTCCTGAATTAGTTAAACTGCAGCTGTTCTTGGCCGAGGAACAAGAGCATTGGGATCGGGCAGACGACGAAGACCTAAAAATAGAATACAGTAAGCAGAGATTTCAGCAAAAACGCACACAACAAAGGTCGTATAGCGTCTCTACGAAAAAGGACACCGAAAAATGTGCGTTATGCAATATAGAGAGCGGCCATAGCATTAATCGATGTCCCAAATTATTACAGGCCGAAGTAAACGCTAGATGGGACCTAGCGAAAGAGCACAATCTGTGCTTCAGGTGTTTAATGCCTAGAATTAAACACCATAGCTGTAAATATAAGATATGCAACATAAATTCGTGCACAAAAAGTCATCATCGACTTCTTCATTATGAGAAGAAGGAAAATAGTTCTGAAGCGAAGCCGGAAGCAGTAACATCGACCTGGACTACGAAAACGCACGCGTTTTTGAAAATAGTACCCGTGCGGCTATCTACACCCCGGGGAAAAATAGACACACACGCGTTGCTTGATGACGGCTCCACGGTCACGTTAATAAAAGAAAGTCTCGCAAATGAAATAGGAGCGAGCGGACCCATCGACCCGCTTCGCATAGAAGTAATCGGCGAGCAACAGTTTGAAGCTTCAACTTCACGGCGCGTCGAAATAGATATCGCAGGCGTGTCCGGAGATAAAACTTATAGAATTCGTGCACGAACGATGAAAGACTTAAAACTTTCGTCACAAAAAATTTGTGAAGAAGCCA
Source organism: Automeris io (assembly GCA_036320925.1). Classification (NCBI taxonomy): domain Eukaryota; kingdom Metazoa; phylum Arthropoda; class Insecta; order Lepidoptera; family Saturniidae; genus Automeris; species Automeris io. The sequence goes on from JAUDJH010000018.1 coordinate 7,018,410, forward strand.
TATCGGGCTGCCGACATCTGGTCAAAATAAAAAATAGACTGCAATATGCGGAAGCCAAGCCTCGTATATTGATAGGACAGGACAATTGGCAGCTTTTATTAGCAAAAAAGGTCTGCAAGGGACGAAAAAATCAACCGGTAGCGTCACTAACGACGCTCGGTTGGGTGCTTCACGGAGCGCACAATAGAACAATAGGACAATGTGTTAATTTCGTCCATAAAGTAGCGTCCCTTGAGAAAAGTATGGATCACCGGCTAAAAGAATACTTCGACATAGAAAATCTTGCCGTGACGCCGAATCTACCAAAAAGCGATCCAGAACAGCGTGCACTCGACATCCTCAACGAAAACAGTCACAGTAATCGAGGAGCACAGCATCAAACCGTCGTCCAAAACATTTTGGACAGATAGTAAGACTGTCCTGGCGTGGCTCAAGACAGGGTCGCGATCGTTTAAACCCTTCGTCGCCCACCGCATCGCCACAATAGAAGAAAATAGTACAGTCCACGAATGGCGATGGGTACCCACGAAGTTGAACGTCGCTGACGACGCCACGCGGGATGTACCAGAACACTTTGATAATTCGCACAGGTGTTACACAGGACCGTCCTTTCTTCGAGAAAACGGAGATTCTTGGCCCATAGATAAAAACAACATCGAAGACCCGCTACCGACGGGTGAAGAGAAGGTTCATGCAGTACAATCTATTCATATCCGTAAACTAGGCAGCTGCATACCTGACAGCGCGCGGTTTTCGAGTTGGGAGCGTCTACTGAGAACAACAGCTCGAGTACTACAATTTATCGCGCTATGCAGAAGAAATCACCACCGAACTCATTACAAACGCACCGCCAAAGCCTTAGAGCGCGATCCTTCATGGACACGTTGCAAGTCTAAAGTTGGTTCTCGCAAGAAAGAAAAAACAGACATAGTACGGATGGAGTCGCGATATTTTTCTATAGAAGCGGATCTTCTCCGTGAAGTAGAAAATATATTAATCCGGTCCAGCCAAGAATCATCATTTGCACAAGAAATCTCGAACCTACAGAATAATAGATCAATAGACAAGAATAGTCGCCTGCGTTCGCTCGCTATTGTGTACGTAAACGGCGTGATTCGTTTGAAACCCCGAATTGCCGCCGCGCGGGATGTAACAGATGTACAAAAAAGCCCGCCAATACTAGATGGAAATGATCGAATAACCAAATTATGGATCGAGTACACTCATAGAAAACTAATGCACGCAGGTGTTGAAACAACAATAAATGAATGTCGACAGCACTACTGGGTGCTAAGACTTAGACCAGTTACTCGTTTCATTGTTCACAGGTGTCTCGCATGTATATATAGAAAATCGTTGCCACCGCAGCCGGCTACGGGCAACCATCTGCCGAGCCGCGTTGCACACCATCATCGCCCATTCACCTACACGGGCCTCGATTACTTCGGCCCGCTTACCGTCACCGTAGGGCGAACACTACAGAAGCGCTATGTAGCCCTCTTTACATGTCTGACTACAAGAGCAATACATCTTGAACTGGCGAGCACGCTCAGCGCCGGCTCCGCCATTATGGCACTCCGTCGCATGATCGCGCGACGCGGGTGTCCTACAGAAATCTGGTCAGACAATGGGACGAATCTACGCGGCGCAAACATCGAGCTTCGCAACGCGATCAAGGCAACAGGGGAAGAGGCGAAAAAACAAATAATTAACTGGCGTTACATTTTTTTTTTTTTTCTGCGTGACCTTTGCTTGTGACCCGGGTAAGGGCCTCTAAAGCTACACCGGACTTGAGTGGGCGAGCACTGAAGGTGCTCAGCCAGCGATTTATGGGTTGGGTGGCTACGCAAGGGCACCCCTGTGGGTACGAACCTCGACTTGGGCGGCCAGCCAATTTGAGATTAAAACCTAAACCTAAGGTTATCTACTAGCGTTTCGGAAGCGACTACCTTGAGAAGAAACGCCGAAAGAAACTCAAGGCTGCGTCGGAGAGATACTGCGTCTCGGGCCGAGGACGGCCCGGTTAACGACGAGACGCCGTCTGCATGAAACTAGCGACCGTCTCTAGTCGAAGATCATCGTGGAGGTCTACGTTGCGCACATACCACGGTGCACCCACGGCATTGCGCAAGAACTTGTTTTGGATACGCTGTAAGCGTTTTAGGGACCATTTGGAGGAGTGGGCGAACACTACGCTGGCGTAGGTCATGACCGGTCTTACCACTGACTTGTAAAGTGTCAACTTATTTCTAAGTGACATTTTACTTCTCCTACCTACCATCGGGTGTAATCTACTAAGGATGAAGGCGGCACGATCGCGCACCGCCTTAACGTGAGGACGAAAAGACATTCTCCTGTCGAGAATGACGCCTAAATATGTGACCTGCAGGACCCAGGGGATCTCTCGGTCGAAAAGTGAGAGTGATTGCATGTGGTAGGAGCTTAGATTCCTCCGAGTGAAGAGTATTGCTACGCTTTTCTCGGGGTTCACCTCGATCCTCCACTTGCGGAACCACTCGCCTAACTGAGAAGCTGCGGCTTGCAAACGCCGATGGATACGATCTAAGTTGCGACTCGAGACGTAGAGTGCGGTGTCATCCGCATAAAGAGCTAGCTCTACGCCTGAGAATTTTGGCAAGTCGTTCGTGTACAAACTATAGAGAATCGGAGCGAGAATAGAGCCTTGCGGCACTCCCGCTCGGATAGGACGTGGGGAGGAGAGGGCTCCCTCTACGCGGTATCGAAAGTGACGATTCGATAAGTAGTCTCGCAAGATGAGCACGAGACTGTCTGGCACGCCGATTGCGTATAGCTTGTATAACAAGCCATTGTGCCAGACTTTATCGAATGCTTTCGACACATCGAAGAAAAGAGCCCCCGTCGGAATGCCTCGCTTGCGAGTCAAGCCTCGGAGGACGTGCTCCGTGATGCGGTGCACTTGGTTTACGCACGAATGTTTGGGACGGAACCCAAACTGTTCGTCGATAAGGACGTTGTTGGTGTGGACAAAATCTTGGAGTCGGTTTAGTAGTAACCGCTCGTAAAGCTTGCCCATCGTCTTGATGAGACTGATGGGCCTGTAGCTGGTCGGGAGCATCTTGGACTTGCCTGGCTTTGGAATGCCAACGACACATGCGTTTTTCCACGCGTCTGGAAAAACGCAGTTCTTCAGCGCCGCATTGAAGATGACGACGAGAAGAAGAATAATTTGCTCCGGCAGAGTCTTAAGGACTCGGTTGGTGATGCCGTCTAGGCCTGGAGCTTTCTTTGTGGGGAGATATTTAATGATATCCTGGACTTCTTCGACTGTGACGGTCGCCGGTCTTTCGAAAACGGGGAGGGACACTAAGTGATCGACGACAGAGTCGACTTCAGTGACATGATCTGGGTCCACGGGAAGCGTGCTAAGAGAGCATTGGCTCTCTAAACTATCTGCCAGGCATTCGGCCTTTTCGACATCGTCGAAAGAGACAGAATTGTAAGGCCCTACGAGAGGAGGCATGCTGCGGTCATTGTCTATTTTGAGAGATCTCGCCAGGTTCCAGTAAGCCTGGTGGGAGGGTGAAATCTCTGAGAGGAATTTGTCCCACTGAGTGTCTCGCAGCTCGGCGATACGCTTCTTTACCTCCCTCCGTAAGGAGCGCAGCCTCACTCTGTTTTCCTCAGTGGGATACCTATCATGGGCTCTGGTGGCGGCATTCTTTGCCCTCTTCAGTTCCCTCACGTCCTCAGGGAGCCTCCAGCGGTGGACATCCTCCGCTGGAACCTCCCTGGTGGCGTCAGACATGGCGGCCTGAAGGTGACTGGTGAGGGCATCGATTGCCGTGTCAGTCTCCTCTTTGGAGTTGATGACATCTGGAATAAGGTCTAGTAAGGGTTTGGGACCTTCCGAGATCAGGATCGCTCCTAATCTCTTCCAGTCCGTGACCTTCTTGGTCTGAATGACTGCTGGGCCGGAAGGGCCTAGTTTCATAAGTACAGGTCTGTGATCCGAGTCCAGCTCATTGATCGTTTCTATCAAACGTAACTGCAAAGTTATGTTTTTTAGTAACGCAATGTCCAGCACATCGGGCCTGTGAAGAATGTTGTTGGGAAAGTGCGTCGGGAACATGGGAGACAATACGTCGAAGAGTAGAAGGTTACTAAACCTGTGCAGGCGATTGCCATTAGTGTTGGAGGTGTGGCAGTTCCACTGCTGATGTTTGCAGTTTAAATCGCCTGCTATAATTACAGAGGGTCCTAATTCCAGAAGTGCATCGAGGTCGCTTCGGAGAAGTTCTTTGTCTGGCGGCAGATAAACCGAGACAATATAGATGGGGGGATGACCGCTCATGCCGAGCCTACAAACGTACGCCTCGATGTTAATGAGGCTAGGCGGATCGATCGGCATGCAGTGCAGGAGTCTCTTGTAGTATATGACAGTGCCCCCGCCTCTGGCGTGGGTCCTGTCATTCCTAACCAAGCGATAGTTAGCCAGTTTAGGGTCTCTATCGCATGGCTTGAGGAGTGTCTCTTGCACCAGCATGACGTCGATTACGTTGTTGTACATGAACTCTCCTAGGAGTTCTCTCTGATTCCTAAGGTCGAAGGCGTTAAACCACGCAATGTTTAACGCAAACGGTTTAATCCTACCTATATTAGGGAGCATTTTTAGTTATTAGAGATGTGCGCGATGGTTGTCCATCTATTTGGACGCGCGGTAGTGCTGAACTGCACTGATCAGGTTGGCATACTTGCCAACCATTTGCATCCTCTGCATGGGATGGCCATCAGTTTCGCGAAGCTCTTTCGCGAACTGCGAAACTAAACTAATGTCAAAAAGACTTGTGAACTCTGAGAACAAAGAAATGTCCTCAGCGAATAAGGCTTGCGCAGAGGGCGCAGTAGATGCCGGCGCGACGAGGCGCGCCCAGGTGGCAGGTGCGGCAGGAGGGGCGGCCGGAGGGGCTCGCACTTCCGCCGTGGCAGATACTGGTGCAGGCTGTGCTGCTGAGGAACCGGCGTCGCCGGTGACAGCGGGCTGCTGGGCTGGGTCAGCGGGACCGCGGACCGGAAGCGCAGCTCCGGATTTCGCGGGAAGAGGTGGGAAATGCGACACAGGTGGCGGCCTGACGACCGCGTTCTGCTCGCGTGGTGCGGTCGCCCTAAGGGGCTTCCTTACCGGCGGCTTCCTGTGAGGCGCTCTCGGACAACCGCGATAATTCGCAGGGTGCCCTTCGAGGCCTTACAGGACGCAGCTAGGCGGTGTGGGAGCGTCCCTAGTACGCTCACACTCTTTAGTGCCGTGATCACCCAGGCACTTGACGCACCTGGGCTTGGCGAAGCAACGAAAAGCGGAATGCCCGTATAGTTGGCAATTGTGACATTGCCCGGGCATTCCTTTTTTGTTGGGTGTTTCTAAGGTTAGACCGCTGAGCATGCAGACGGTCCTCAAATTAAATATGGATTTGGCCTCTTTAGTCAGAGGCAGGATTACAAGAACCAGATCATATGGTTCGCGCGTAGAGGCTTTGTGCATCCTGTGGACCGCTTCCACAGGATGACCCTGGGCTATCAGGTCTTCCTTAATGAGCTCGGTGGCGAGCTCCTTCGGGACACCCCTGATAACGACTCTGAGTCGTTTCTCCTCCTCGAGGGCATAGGTGTGGAAACCTATGTTTTTGAGGCGAAGGTATGCGGTAAGAGCCCGGTGATCATCGGGCGACGGCACGACTACTCTGATGCCTTGCGACGTCATTGTAGCGCGAGTGTAATTAATTCTTTTATTTTTTAGGGCGTCTGAGACGTCCGCCCAATAGGATTTCTCCCGGATTACCACGGGAGGAGGAGGTCCAGTTTTAAACTGGGCAGTGGTGGAAGCCTTCTTGGGAGGCTTGGGAGATTTGGCGGCGGGAACGCGCGCCGAAGTGTTGTCGGTCACTTTAGCGGTCTTGGACGGACCGCGGGTCTTTTTGTATTTGCGCTTCCCCTTATGAACCGTGAACTCCTCGTCAGAGGAGTCCGAGGAAGGGTCCTGGATAATTGACATAGCGGGCGAGTTCTCGCGGACGCGAGAAGGGCCGCTTTGGTCCTGTGGTTGCGCGCGCAGCGGCGATCGCTCGCGCGAGTGAGATTGCGCGGACGCGTCCCTACGGGGAGTTGCGGGCGTCTCGATTGTAAGCTGGGCATGAGCGGGGGACGCACTGACGCTGTCTCCCTCTGGCATGGCCTCCTCGGTTGTTAATAATGCGAAAGCATTATTATTTAAAAGGTTGGTATGCGCACTCGCAGAAGGCTCATGCGATGCGGGTATTAGTTCGGCCGGGAGAGCAGTATCGATGAGCTCACCGATCTGCTGGCCGCCTACGCCTGACTGGAAAGAACGAAGTTCGGTAACGAATTCGTTCATAACTGATTTGTGCTGCTTGAGCAGCCACTTTGCAACTAGGTTGCTAAACAACGCTTCGCTGGTTTCCATCTTAGATGGTTCTAAGTGGAAACGGTCTAATTGGAATTAATCCAATTGGAATTAATCTAATTGGAATTAATCCAATTAGGAATAATTCTTATTAGAACTGGGACCAATGTGTACGGTCCCCTAGCTCGTTTAGAGCCAGGGGGTGTGTAGCCTAACGCCCTTGGCCAAGGGTTGTGTGCCTATCGTGCCACACAGAGACAGGGGTCCGCGCTGGCAGACCCAAGCCAAACTGAGTGGCGGCAGGAAATCGGGATAGGAGGGTGTGGAGGGCGATAGCCGGGGTTGACTAGGGGGTCACTCCCTGTGCCAACTGGTCCGACCCCGTCCGGTATGCGCGGTTGCCTGAAGGGCAAACGCGAGCGCCCGGGGCACGCTCTAGACCCGTTCGTTAAACACCGCCAGGTATCCCCGGGTCTAACCACTAAAAAGCGTGGATTTTCAACGGCGTATGACTAAGTCAATCGTTTAAAGAAACTTAACGCCTCGGACGCCTTGATAAAGGCGCCTCGGCGAGATCGGTGGTGTGCACGTGGCGTGCACGGACGCACGTGTTGCCGGGCGTCGCGCTCGAAAGCGCGCGTCTGGCGAATAGATGTGATCGCACGGAGAGAGGCGGGGGGAGGCACGGCGTGTACAGGGACACGTGTGCGCTCGACCGATGCCTGAGCCGGAATCTGGCGTTACATCCCTCCTGGCGCCCCATTTATGGGCGGGGCGTGGGAACGACTCGTCCGCTCCGTTAAGATAGCACTGTCAGCTGTCTTAACTGAACGCCGCCCTAGTGAAGAAGTCCTGCTTACTCTGCTGGCTGAAGCAGAGTATACCGTCAACAGTCGTCCACTGACACACGTATCAGTGGACCCCGATGATCCAGAAGCTATCACGCCGAACCACTTCCTGCTTCTTGGATCGGCGCGCGTCCCACTACCAGGGACCTTCAACGAGCAAGACATAATCAATCGCTCACACTGGCGTGCCGCACAACGCCTCGCTGACCTCTTCTGGCACCGGTGGGTGCGAGAATACCTGCCGGACCTCCAACGTCGTCGTGAGCCACACAGCAGAGGCACCGCGATCAAGAAAGGAGACATCGTCTTAATCGCTGACAACAACCTACCCAGGAACACCTGGCCACGTGGGATCGTCGTGGCCACGTACCCGGGACCAGACAACATCGTGAGAGTAGTGGACATCAGGACTAAGGGTGGAGTTCTACGGAGGCCGACAAAGAAACTCGTGATTTTACCTACAGACAGCGACAGCGGGATTCCTCACCGAGAAGAAGATACTTCACGCTGCGAGTGAAGTACGGCAGGAGAATGTTCGGAATAGAATAAGATAGATTTTAATAATAGTATTAAGTTTGTAAAATATAATTAGATTAATAAAAATACCCGAACCCCGTAGGAATCCTTATAGTTAAATCTAGAGGTCTGTGACCCTACGGCTGTCGTAGTGTAATAGGTAATCCTAATAGAATAAGTTTATTATTAAATTGTTAAGTATAGATAGTATAAAATAGCCATAAGTGTCTTGTCAAGAGGTATAGAAGCTTTGTAATTCGATAGTCGTTTGACCTCTCGAGCGAGACACACTTACATGTTAGAATAGGATAGCAGGTTGCTCGGACCATATAAATATGGGCCCGTAATTTGGCCCGGGCTCTTTTGCCTCTTTTGCTCTTTGATCTTTCGCTCGTTGCATTCGCAACCCATTCGCATTCATAGATAGATAGACATAGATACGGTGATAGAGAGGCTTATCCGACGCCGGTCCCAGTTACGACGCAATAATAGTGAAGAGCAGCCTGCGAGCCTTGTATAATAGAAAATAGAAAATACAAGTATTCAAGAATCTGCTGGTCGTTTGAATTACCACCATACGCGCTGCCTTGAAGCCAACGACATCGGCCAGGTTGAACCAGGTGAGATATCAGCGCATCGCAAAAGGTGTACGAATAGCCCAAACACCGCACCGTGCTACTATAGATTGACAGTGGCACGTAATAGGCGGTGGACGGGGACGCACAGTAATAAAAAGGAAACTATCATTAAAAAGTATTTTGATTAGCTTCAATAGCAAAAATCCCATATTTAGTAGGCTATGAAATAAAATCCATGCCTGTTCCCTACAATATTTTTCTATAATTCCAATCAGTACCGTAGTAAAAATACCATATTTTGTATTATTGTAAAATCTCTATACCTTATACGCGAAGCTAATTAACAGTATCAAGAACAACACGGTACAATGTAGATAGGTTAGACTCAAAGTTCATACTCTAACGTGTAAAGTTTGCAAAACTTCTACTATTTAAATTAGATGTTAGAACAAAACTGCCGGACTCTATTCCATTTTCGACAGTGTAATTCCGCCGACAAAACTCCGAATCAGCGAAACTGAAACAGCTCAAAACTTGCCAATTATCGCGATCTGTTGAAAACCTTTTCTAGGACCAGGAATAAGCCGAAAACTTCTACCGTCCGGTGCAGAAACGACTGGAATATAAAAACCTTATCCGCAGCCCAATGTGCGCCGCAAGCGTTCGCTTGAATTAATAAGTGAAACATGAAATTTGAATTTAATGAAACAAGTTTGCCAGCAGCTGAGTGTGTATCGATCGACTCGTTATAAGAATAACCGGTGCAAAACACGTTGCTTAAGAATGGGAATAAGGATGAATTAGAATAAAATAACAACCATATTAGGATCTTAAAAAAATGTCGTAACCAAGTACTTATATGAAATACCTTATTACGATCTTAGATTAGGCTAAAAACTGTTTAAAAATAAAATAGACTAGTATTTGTAATAACTTCATTTATAACAAAACCATACTCCTTCTTTATAACAAACAATATGCTTTTTACTGTAATGTGAAGTATAATATAGTTACATCAAGCAACGATATTTATTTGAGAAATCAATGCCAACTAAAGAGCTCTATCACATACGCACACCAAATAGACTCCTATCGCTAAAAGTACAACACTTTGATAAGTTTTATAAGCTTTAATAAAGCCAAAAATGAGATAGGAATAACTGAAACTCTATCATTACATTTCATTAATAAATAATTACATAATATAATTATCGTTTAACAAAAACTACCCAGGAAAATTCGATTATGTAAATTAAATCTATTTTACGTATTATCACCAGTACCTTTTGGACAAATTCCCTAGTCATGTACTCGTAATGAGTTTTAGATACTCGTAAAGAGGGTGCCTGCTATACCCGTGCCAGCAATAAACTAGATTTGTATAAGTTTAAACTATAATATTATTAAACACGTATCACATAAAATGCGTTAGAGATAAAAGTTGTTTAATGAATTAAAACAATTAATTTTATTAAATTATACCAGGGATTCCCAAACTGGGTACAGCGGAACCTAGGGGTACCCTAAAATTTATATATTATTAGCTATTAAACACGGTTACAAATATTATAAATATGATATCAGGACTAGTGATGAAAATGCCCGGGAATTTTCCCAAAGTGCCCAAAACTTCCAAGAACATTTCGTAAATTCCCGGGAATATTCCCAAGGAAGTTTTGAGCACTTTGGGAAAATTCCCGGGAATTTTCAACACTAATCAGGACTCATTACTTTTATGTAAATAGGTAGGTAGTTAACAAGCGATACAGGTCAAGATTGGATGCTACCTTAAATATGGGCATACGATTGTCGGACATAATACCGAAATATAAAAAAAATATTTATAAAACAGTAAAACAGTTTAATTCTTCCCGTTAAAATCTTAAGTCAAGAATAATATGATTCAATTAATTTACACATTCCTTAAAAAAATATTCTTATATGAATTTCAGTGTTGATTTGTAATTATTCGATAGGACGTTCCATAAAATAAAAGGAATTTGGTAGGTGTTCCGTTATCTTTAAAGTTTAGAAACCCCTGTATTATTATTATATTGAAAGTATTATTTCCTTTTCCCTAACAAAATTATTTCGAAACTTTATCATTTAGCGTACTGCTTTTTCGGAATCCATAGATCATGTCTGGAATTTTAGGTATATATTGTTGAGAGACCAAAGCGCTATATGAATACAGTAATATATAATAGTAATTACAATATCTATTTATAGTTCAAAGCTGGTTATCATCAAGAAATGTTAATCTAATGACAGTCAGCCACATTATGCCGGCCTAGGACCTAATTAACACAACGGTAAATAGCCTCTAGAAACATTTATTTAACTTATTGTATACAGATTAATCTCGAAATTCTGAAGGCTAAACAAGTTATTACATCTGATCGCAAGTGAGCCTAATCGTCAGCAAAAATGGATGCTTATTATTGAGAATAATGAGAAAAATTATAAGGAAAAAGCGATGCATAAACAATTAATTCAAATGAGAACAGAGATTTTATGTACCTATGTAAGTCCAAACTATAGATGGAAACAATCTTGATATCGAACATTGTTACTGAACAATCCACCAAACTCAATTTTATAACCTTCATCATGTACCAGTTAATGCATTATTCAGAAGCTATAATTTCTGCTACAGTCTAAGCGATACAATTTATGGCCATATTAAAAGACGTTGTCTCTCAAAGGAGACTTTGTAAATTGATCATTAAATCTATTTTCGTATTAAAATTTACTATGCCATTTATGTACACAATATCTATGAATCAAAATTAATGTACTTTTAATCAGAAACTTGTCATCTTGATGGTCATAAAGAGATGTTATTTTTGTACGAATTGTTTTTTAAGTCGGGCCAGAACAACAGCAAATGTTTCATATTTACCAAAGCATCCATGTGTCTATTTTTTGTATTTACGATTACTTTGACGCTGGTCGTAGACAATTTTTATGCTTATGTACGCAAAACATTGCGAGAAGAAGAAAAGTTTTTTTTTTTATAATTTCTTGGGAAAGACAAAATTTACTCTAAAACAGATCTAAAGTATTCTTGAAGCCCTTTATAATTTTCTTTAATATTACCTTCATATTTCGTAAGCTATTTGTAAGTATAATTTCAAAGATTATACCCCAAAATGAAATAAGTGAAAATTATAATTGCCAAGGAATAAAAAATGCTGGTAATATATTACTTTAATTATTAATTAATTACACGCGGAACCGACTTGAAGGCTGTGATAATATAACAACGTTTTATACAAATTAGGCAATTACCGCTAGCAATGAGTGAAACGCAAATTGGTTGGCACAGTTTACGGGCACAAAACAAACGTCATATCGCTGCCGAAAGCTGTTTAATTGAGGTTGTCGACTATGAAATTCAGTTTAAATTGGATGTTGTTCCGCCGGCCACTGATTCCGCTATCGAGGTCCAACTCGGCGAACGGTGGGGCTCTGTAATGATTACTAACTAGCGCGGCGACTCCGGACCGAGACTCGAACATTTCTGGCCCCGGGGGTTACTTTCTACCAATACGAAAGGGTCTCGCGTAATTCGGTTTTGCGGTCCTTTCGGTGCGTGCTCGAAAACTATTGTTTGTTTGTATAACCCTAATTAGTGCCGTTTGTCATTTAGTGTTAGCGGTTTTTGAAGTGTTCCTTTTCATTGCAGTTTTCAACTAACCCACATTGAAAAGCTTGTAATATCCTTATTTATTTTGGTTCCACCACATTTATCAAAGTTATATATTATATAAATATGCAATTGTTTTATTATTTGATTTTCTAGAAACTTAAGTAGTCAGTGCTTATTGCCGGGTAAAATTAATTCTTACTAATCACACCTTTGAAAAAAGCCATGGTCGATTAGATTTGGGAAAGTGTGTTGACACATGGATTGAAAAATTTAAAGTTTGCGTTCTTTTCGTAATAGATCCCCATTCCTATACAGTACTATAATTTTCAGTCGACCATTTTTGCCCTATAGCAAGCATATCGACTTAAACAATAAAATATCATTGATTTGTTGAATTGGTAAAACGTAGGTCTTACTAGAATAAATCAATTTCAACTCAAGTTCGGTCCAATAGTTATAAAGCTCCATTACGTAAATTCTACCTTATCCTTAGACGTCTTCAACCATTCATTGTCTTTCAGTATCAATCATACCTAAGCTAAAATGCCGTCCCATGTTTTTTGTTAACGTTGGTAAGCCTTGCTCAAAGCGAAATGTTAGGGTTGTCCCTATTGTTGACATATACCGTTGCATTATTCAGTTGCCTACTCGATAGTATATATTAAGGCCTACGCTCTTAACACGTTGTATTGTACAAAGCATTTACAAGTGATAGGGGATCCACTATAAACGATGCTAAATTGATCATGGATCCCGTGAGCTTATGTTAAATGTGGTGTTTCTGTGTCTCTATGGTAGGCATTTGATAGGCTGAGTTTAGTTAATTCTTTTGAGTTCAAAATTTATTATTTAATAAGTAGACTATCCTTGCCTGAATTCTCAAAATAATAATTGTGTCTTTGTATTAAATAGTGGTCGCCCAGTGGAGTGGTCGAAAAAGTACCATAATTATGAACATTATTAAGGTTCTATATTCTCATGAAATTTTCATTGTCATTGAGATACAGATTTATATTTATAATCTACTTAAATTAAGAGCAGCTTGAACTAGCGAATTAAATCTAGTTTAAACTTATATAAAACGTCATTTTGCGTTTAACTGTATTTACTGACTTGCAGCAAAATATCATCCAGTTTTAACAATTGTTAAACTAAAATAACCGTTGAGGTAGAATTAAACCGTTGCAATTAAATAGCATTTTAAGCAAACTTAAACTGGATTTAATTCGTTGGTGGAAGCCGCCCTCATAGTAGAATACTACTATTGAAATGTTGAGTTTATCTTATGTTATAAAATAACATCAAATGTTTAAAGGCTTTAACAATTCATCATAGTATTAAGAATATTTTAAGCTGCCTTCACCCTTGAAGGATTATTAGAAGGTGTAGGTGGTAAAATATAGAGTAGGAGTATATTAACTGTTTTTTTAGTATATTAATAATCTGTTACTATCCCATATTTATATTTATTCGAAAATAACATATCGTGTACCTTATATTATAAGCCCCGTCTTATCAGCTTATCTAAAGTTCAAGGCTTATGAAAAACTAAGTTAAAATACTTGAAATGTGGGTGTAAAACGTGGATAAAATATATAAAATAGACTACCTTTTTGTATAATCAAACGAGGCGATAATTCTGTTTTTTTATTGTTATTTTTGTTTTTTATTATTATTATTATGTTATTTTAACACCGGGCAGTAGACTAGAGGGAGTCTGCTGCCCGGATGAGAGGGAGGCGGTGCACGGTGTCCGACGCACCGCCTGAGAGAGAGGTGTTGGAGGGGTTGGCTTTTACTCGTACCCTCCTAGAGAGGTGGCCTCAACTAGGCTTTTGTTCCCTGGGCATCTGAATTAATTTGATTTCCCAGGCCCGGCAGAGCAATCAGAGAGACACCCCGGGGGTTTTTAGTCAGTAGGAGTCTGCCATACCGGGGTCGCTGCCCTCATAGCGACCCTGATGGTCCTATGCAGGTTTTCCCACGTGATACAAAAAAAGAGGTTATTTTAACAAAATTCTACGTTGATTTATCTTTTTATTTATAAGCCTTTATTTATTGTTATAAATGAACGATTACTGATGTGATATGAATGGACGGGATGCAACATGAGTAGTATTCTATTGATATGTTTTTAAGAAATATTGGAATAGTATATCAAGTTTTCTTCTGAATGGTCTATGGTGTAAAATTTAATATATTCTCGATCGATAAAAGATCTTAATCTTTTCAAGTTCTACGTAAAGGACTGTTACGAACATTATAATACTCGTATTATGTACCCATATTTTGTGATTCATTACAAAAGTCACGAAATACATTTTTAATACAAAAAACTTTCTATGAAATTTCTGTGAATTTTATTAATTTCAGTTGATTATATTGTGCTTTTTATCTAATCTCTTATAATGGAGCTGCGGACTACACCCTTCTTGACGTAAAGAACATAGCAGACTCTGAACTCCGGCCACCACTATGCAACAAAAATCGAATGCCGGCCTGAATATACCATGATCAAAGATCATGATTAGTCTTAATAATATTGTAGTGATTGTGTGTAAGAAGGTTTTAAAATTAGGTTACATAACTGTGAAATAAATATGATGTTGGCTGATAAGAAAAAAAAAAGTTTTATGAAAGATAGGTATAAAACAAAGGAAGATCGATTGAATTTGAAAAGATGAGAAGGATTTTGTTTTGTTCGAAGATTTGCGTCTTGGGATTTGGAAAAGAAATGTTGATTTTAAATTAATATAATTATAAGAAAATATATGTAATCGTACGAATATTATTACAAAATATATAGTTGGGCAAGAAATAATAGTGATTAATTAATGTCAGAAAGTGTGACCACTATTGCTCCTTCATAAAAAAGACTACTGCAATATCTAATTATATAAACAATCATTTCATCACAGCACAATGTTGGAATGATAAAATTTGACCTTTTTTTACGTTGGCTCGACAAAGTGACTACAGCGCACCTGATGGTAAGTACAGAGTAGTCCAAAAACGAAAATGACCATCAAAGGATGAAATTCCGTTGATAGTATCCGTCGTCATGTCGGCCCACATATACCGTGTGAGTCGTGACTCAGTAGCGTTCATTCCATAGATGCATGAAAGCATTGCATGCCCTTACCATAAATAAGTCTGGTATAAATTGTATAAGTTTAAGGAAAAAAAGACCATTTATATTCATATCTATTCTATATTGACGTCATCAATCTTTCCTATGAGAGCAATATAATATTTCCTATAATAATATAATATTCAAATTAATTACGCAAATTCTGCCTACCATGTCCAAATATCCTGTGCACGTCACTGCCACGACCGAAGGTCTCTAAGTATACGAGTTACTGGATATACACAAGCTGATCCCGAAACGATGAAGCGAGTCACTACGACAGTCTTTAAACTTGTGTACTTTGGCCAGGACCCAGTTCTGACAAACGCCTTACCACCGAGAATAGACTTTAAGAAAAATGTTTTTTTTTTTCATTGAAAGTCTAAGAAGCGGTTTGGTTTCTGGCCTTTACCTTAAAGCGGTACCCTTAATCGACGCTTCGATAATCGATATGTAAACGAGAATAAAGATTATGCGTGTTATATATAGACATGTGTCTCACACGCTGCTAAGCTAACTAAGCTATTAAGTTTTCTATTGTTACAGTTCCACCTCATCAGCTGATCCTATACGATAAGTCTGGAAGAGATGTATCAGGAGTCGTTGGTCCTCTGGAAGAGGGCAACGAGCTAGTCCTCGTTTGTGAAGTTAGAGGAGGTAAGAAGTTTTTCATTTCATTTCATTTTCATATAAAAGAATAACGTTGAAACAGTATTACTATTTTATTTAAAGTTACTTACCTCGCTATCTGTTACCGGTTACACTCTGAAAAATGTCCTGAAGAGATGCATTCTCATATTCCACCATCCCTCCTTCACTACAAAACTATTAGACCGCATGTTGGATACCACCCTAATATGGTAAATATTCCCGATCTCCACACTGAAATAAAAACTTGATTCTTCACTCATAATGCGAACTGCGAAAGAGTGAAATACTCCTCGTTTATTTTCTATATTCTTACGGTTTCACAGATTTTAATAGAAGAGTGAATAGCCATTTCTTTGAGCGACGGGTTCGGCTCCATCATCATCCAACAAATGTTATTGAGGTCAAGCGCTTACCTATAAATCTTTAAAAAAAATTAGCCAAATGAAATCTGTAGCATAAAAACTCGGGCAATAAAGCTAAATGAGAATAACACTTCACTACAAAATGACAAAAGTTATTATAACATGAAAGTACTTATTAAGATTTAATTTTTTTTTTATTCCGGAGGAATATCTTACATAGGACCGTCAGGGCCGTTGTGAGGGCAGCGACCCCGGTGTGTCATACTCCTACTGACGAAAAACTCCCGGGGTGTCCCTATAATCGCTCCGCCGGGTCCGGGAAACCAAATTCGTGCAGACGCCCGGGGAGCGAAAATCCATGTTAAGGCTGCCTCTCTGGGAGGGGTAGGAGTAAAAAGCACACTCCTCCAAAACCTATCTCTCAGGCGGCGCGCCGGACACTGCTCACCGCTTAATGATATATTTAACTTAATGTAGTTATGGTTTTGCTGAAAATACGATCAATACATAAACTGTGTCATTATACGTACGTTTATTGCAATAGAATGTTAAATAATTAATTATTGTATAGTATAGTAGGTCATCATTTGTAACTCTCTCAGTTTTCTTGAAGTTCTAAATAATTCAGAAATTACTCATCACAAATAACTATAGAATGAGCTCAGAATAAGCGTAACTTCGTTCCCAAGTGGTACATGAGAAATTAAAGCGATTACAATGATTTATTGCTCTTAAAGTTACCGATAAGTCAGTCTGAGAGATCGCCGCCAAATGGCACCCCGTGTAAAGTTATCCATCGCCTCGAGATACTGCGTCGGGGAAAGTCAGGTCAAAAAAGAGTCCAATACAAAATTATGCTTTATTATAATACATCATTTTACGTTCTTTCTTACCTACATCTTAGTTAACGATAGTGTCAATATCAACATTGAATTTCATGAAATATTATTAAGTTTTATTGTTAAGTAAGATTAGTTATAAAGTATGTCTGAAATAAAATATTGATATACAAATTAAAATGTTAGGACTACTTTTTTCTTATAATGACAGCAAAACATTTATGATTACACAATAAAGCCCTTTATTATTTCCCAATAATAATGTTAAATAATCTTTTATTTCATTTCTGTTGATAATAAAAGAAGAAAACCTTCCAAGAGGAATTCTGTCAGCTAAAACAGCTGCTTTCAGTTGATAAAAACTTTTAAAGATCCAAATATCGATGCTCAATTTATGATATGGCTAATTAAATTATATGCTTGCACAATCTGCAAGAAGATTAATATACTGTCTTGTCCTTAGTGCGCTCGGAAGATAGTATGGTATGCCATAATATGAAATTTCGCGCTCCGCTTGGTATAAAGGATCAAGACAATAATAAAAAAGTTGTAAAATAGCGTAAGGAACATTTAAAAAAAAGTAAAAGTAATTAATTATACAAGAACAATAAATAAGTGGAGTTGATATTAAAGGCTTTAAACTGATTCTCCTAAAGTTGAATAAAATGTCTTTATTTAATACAAAAAGTAAATGATTTTGGAACGTTATTTAAATGTAAAGTTCCTCAATACGAAATATTGCTTAATGAATATTGTATTTCGGTGAGCGGCGTTCCGTATAATGTGATGGGAAGTTGAAAACCTTGTGTAAACCGCGGCTAATCCTTCGAAGCGGTTAATGTTTCGAGTTGGAATTATGCATAGCCCAAAGGATCAGCGGAGTTGTCATCCCATGTTTCCCGGGGAATGACTTTTCATGGTCGAACCTAACAACAAATACATAAACGAAAACGGTCAGCCGCTCCAGGCAGCATTTCCATTACTCTACGCTTTTATTAAAACCACAGATAACCTTTTCAACTATAATTATTGAAGTGAAACTCCTTGATCGTGATATGAAACTTGATAAAACAAAAAAACGACCCTGAAATGAGACAAACACTTTACTTTAATTTAAATCTAAGTTCAAGTTAGCTAAAGAATGAGATATATACTGTAGGTACACAAAACGTGTCTATTGTACCTTTATTTTAATGTATTTGGGTCTACCCCGCTTCAGAAACGCCTTTGTTAATTGCGTTCTTTTGTCAATAATTTCTAAAGTCTAAGAGCTTTTTAGCAATAACGCGATAGGCAATCTTTCACGGTGACATGCTGTGTGTAGTTTTGCCGCTAACACATCTAGCGTGCAGACCGGCTCAGTTAGACCCAAGTCTGTGAAAAGAGAATCTCTGCAAGATAGTACGTTCTGGGTTAGTAACGAGTTCACATTGAACTTCATCAAATTTCCATTGAATGCGATATCAATTACGAACGATATAATCACTCTCAAATGACTATACAGTTTCACTACTACTACATGTGAATTACTTATATTAACCTTTTACCGTTATTTAAAAACACTGTGAGATTAAGTGCCTACATATTATTATCAATAAATAAATCATTAGTTTCATCAGAGATAGACAAATAATGATTAACGATTACAAAATGTAGTCGTAATTTTAATTTTCTTGCTCTGTAATCATGATTAAATCTATTTAAAACATTAAGAAATCATAAATGTGTATGCAATATGGGATTCTGTAGTGTTCAAAACGTAGATGAGCAAAATGCAATCATATTAATGGTAATAAACACAAAATGTAATCGTAATTGTTTTTATTAATCTGATTACATTTTGCGTATCTATGGTTTTAATAACATTGATGTGAATATAGATAATAATATTAATAATAGATGTTATTTGCTAATGAATTTCCCGTTTTCCAAACACTTTATAAATTTTGACATGTGGAATAGAGTTTTTTTTATATTTGTATATTTTAAACACTTAAGCAAAAATTTAATTTACTGAGAATTACTAGTCGATTATTTTATTTAGCTATGGTTTGCAAATATCACGTTTAATTAAACTGTTTTAAGGTAGTAGGGCGTTTGCCCGAACTGGGTCGTGACCACAGTACACAAGTGTAAAGACCGTCATAGTGACTCGCTTTCACCTGTCGCGTTTCGGGATCAGTTTGTGTATATCCAGTTACTCATACACCTAGAGACCTTCAGTCGTGGTATATGTGAGCCGACATGACGACGGAGACTATCAATGGATTTTCATCCTTTGTTGGTCCCTTTCGCTTTTAAACTACACTGTACTTACCATCAGATGCACTGTGCACTTTAGTCATTTTGTCGAGCCAGTGTAAAAAAAAAGTTGCTAAGCCTTCACGCTTAATTTTATTCTCCAAAACTTCCAACTAACTGAAACAAATTTGACTTACAGCGACCATATTATTAGGTCCTTACATATGAAATTGGCGTTTTGTATGGGAGGAACAAAAAGTCAAATATTTTTTAATATAATATATTTAATTAATCAAAGTATGAACCATTATTTTCTATGCACTTTTGCCATCTCATAGGTAGTTCATTGATCCCTTTACTAAAAAAACCAGTCGGACGGGAATCAATAAAATCTTTGAAGGCGATTTGGACTGCCCCATCGGAGTTGAATTTTTTCCCTTGCAAGAAGTTATCCAAATTTCGAAAAAAATGGTAATCTGTTGGAGCAAGGTCCGGGGAGTACGGAGGATGTCTTAGACTTTCCAATTGAAGCTCTTCTAATTTAGTAGCCGTCTGTTGCGCAGTGTGTGGTCTAGCGTTGTCGTCAAGCAGCAGTGGCGTGGAGCGATTGACCAGCCTAGGTTGTTTAGCCGCTAGCTTTTCCATCATGGTTTGCAATTGCTGACAATAGACATCAGCCGTAATAGTCTGGCCAGATTTGAGAAAACTGTAATGAACAATACCGGCACTAGTCCACCAAACGCTTACAAGTAACTTTTTTGGGGTTAATTTTCGCTTGGGGCAGGATTTGGCTGGCTGGCCAGGATCCAACCATTGCGCTGAGCGCTTCCGATTATCGTAAAGAACCCATTTTTCATCACAGGTAATGATTCGGTTTAAAATACCTTCATTATTGTGCCGGTTTAGTAATGTAACGCAGCAGTCGACGCGCGTTTGCCGGTTTGCTTCAGTCAATTCGTGAGGTACCCACCTTTCAAGCTTTTTAATCATCCCAATTTGCTTCAAGTGAATTAAAACAGTTTTATCACTAACATCGAAGCCTGCAGCTAACTCGGACGTGGTTTGCGATGGATCCGCTTCCACAATAGCCTTCAACTCTTCATTATCAACTTGAGTCTCAGGCCGTCCACGGGGCTTGTTCTGCAGGTCGAAATTTCCAGAACGAAAACGTTGGAACCAAAAACGAACTGTGTTTTCTTTTGCAACACGACCGCCATACACATCATTCACCCTTCGAGTTGTTTCCGCAGCACTAGTGCCACGGCGGAACTCGTACTCGTAAATAATGCGATATTTTAAGTTTTCCATTTTGTAAAATGAGTGACGCAAACAGAAAAAAACAGAAGAAAAAAACAAATGAATGACGATCATCGAAGCACAAATACATGAGTCTATAGCTGTACAAATTTGAATTTGGAATTCCTTACCAAAGAGGAGAAATTTGTGATTAAAGTGGCCAGTACGAAAAACGCCAATTTCATATGTAAGGACCTAATATTACATTTAGACGTATCTCCAATCGAAAACTAAGAAGCATATATTAAGAACAAGTTCGTAAGTTTGGAATAAGTGACGTAGAATGATCAATAGTGCCGGGGCCCGTGTCGGCAGCCGCGATAACATAATTACTGCCTAGCCTCGCCTAAGACGCGCCGCCCAGTTCACTCTCAACGATGTTCCTCCTTCCTACTTTAAAAGGAATATTTACTGTATAACATCACTAATGGATTTTAACCATTTCGCTCTCATGAAACTGAGCCATTAATTGGTTTTTACCTAATATAAAAATGTATACTTTGATAGCATAGATGGTATTGCCTACTAAACTGACCATTGTATCTATAATGCTTAGTACAAGTTGTACTTTTCTGGTAATAACCGGTTTTAATATTGTATAAAATCATCATCATCAACTCAGAATCTACCGAGAGTTACTCTTGGCCTAGTATATTTAATATAGTATATTTAGTATAGTAAATTTCTCTAGCCAAATAAATTGCCGGCTTCCTACCTCTAACCCTTAATACCAAGTGATTTCATGTTCTACTCCAATGCTGTTCGACCATTGCTGCTTGGGTCTGCCTAAATATTGAGTATTTGTAGGATGATAGCTAGCCATAATATCAAGAGGTGAAAATTATTTTAGTGACATTTTTTGTCGATAATGAGTTATATATGTTTCCAAAATCAGCGTTTTCACGAAATCCGAAAATATATGACCACAATAATAAATAGCCTAAAGGACTTTATTTATTCTTCTGCTGCAATATAGTTGTTGAAAGTCACAAGTCACAGATCCTTGGGTCAGTTGTAGGATATTTAAAAAAAAAAAATCCAAACAACGCTCTATTATACATACTATAGTATAAACTAAAAAAATCGAATATTATATACGTGGCTTTCAGCGCGTGTATCGTGAACCCGGAGAGTCCATACCAAACCCACAAATTTAAAATTTTCTCTCAATCGTCTTATATTCTTAAATGAGTAACAAATTAAACAGATTACGAAATCTAAAAAAGGTAAAAAAAACATATTATTTTGTACGGAGATAGTATGTACAAGTAGGTATGCATATTATATTCAGTGTTTATATTTCATTGCACGAATTTAATGACTAATTTTAATTAATTAAACTATAAACCAGCCCACACAATACACAAATGTGTTCCTACTAATTATTATTACCTCAGTAAAATTATGGTTCTCATGCAAATTTGACACGCATTATCACTCGTGATGGACACTTTAATGTCCTTTACCAACTCTACACCATGTACTAGAATAGATGGGTGAGGTTTTATTAGTTTCGCTAAATTAACTTTTCTTGAAGAACCGATGAACTCAACGTACTTCTCTGTGTTTTTACAACGCACTTATTGCAAAAACATTCGAAGGTATAATCCGAAAATACATAGGAATTCTCGCATCAACTACAGTACTATGTAGTGACAGATCCAACGCAATATATTTGTTCATAATTTATTACATAAATAAAATGAACCAGGTAACAGAAATCCGTTAAAGTTTATAAAAAATACTTTATAAAGCTTAAATATGAGTTTTAAGTTAGTGAACTGTAAAAAAGTGCTATTATTTTTTGTCATTTATATTATTTGGAAGTTATCAAAAAGAGTTCAATAGCTGTTAAACAAAACCGCCTCTATCATCAAGCAAGATTTTTATAATGGTTATTTCATTAATAAAGATTGAACACACCGACTATTAACTAAGCCCAAATACAGTATGAATGAGTGTGACGCACGAAAGGAGGCAAATGCGTGCTTAGCTTATAGCTATTGAGTGCTATTGAACACTCATAACTGTAAATCAGTTCAAACTTATAATATTTAAGCAATTTACTTAAAATTAATTACATGAATGAAATCTACAAGTGTTGTGTCCTTTTCGTCCATAATTATTATTATATAGCACGAAGTTTTTTTTAAATGAATAAAAGCAATACTTTCAGATACAGGTTATATGAAAAGTAAAATCTAATAACCTAAGCGACAAGGTGTCGTTAAATTTACGTACATATGTAGTAAATATTTGGAGAGTCATTAACGAACCCTTTCTATGAACACGAAGGGTTTAACCCTTAGGCCTTGAAATTTCGTAGCTTCATGTAACTACCAGCGATAATGGAAATATTAAAATAATGTCATTCTGGATCTATTTTCTATACTACAATATATATAGTCCTTAGAAAATGTAAAATACAATTATAATCTATCATACGCTTTTTTTTAACCCGGGGGAAATCCCTAACGGACCTCAGGGGGCGATGAGAGTTGCCCCCCGGTGTGTCGGACTTGCACCGACTAAAACCCCCGGGATGTTCCTTCTCCCGCCTGCCGAGTGCCAAGGGCAAGGCTGAGCCATCTTCCTCGGCACCCGGCGACGTCTAGCCTTCTACAGGCCCCGCCTACTTGGCAGGGGGTGGTTAAATAGTCGCCACCCCCCGCGTACACCTAACACATTTGGCGGGAAGAGTGGTGTAAAGTGCCACCCTCCCCTCATCTCCTTGATTTGTCATTGGAGCGATGTGCAAGAACACATCGCCCACCGCTATCTATCATACGCTGACATTGACAATTTATTCTGTTTTTTTTGTATCGTTTTTTGCTCTAGTTTATAATTTAATTTTATATCACAATAATTTTATCTTAACACTTTCGGATTTCTTTCTTTTGTTCTTTGTCAGAAAATAATTGTTCCATTTTCCTATCAAACAACGTGTCCATTAATAACAGAGCTTAGTCTAAAGAGTTATTTTAACGTGACAATGTAAACATAATTCCACAATATTATTCAAATATTAACCATTGTTCCCAGGGCGACCACCACCGACTGTTATGTGGCTTATAGACGGCACACCCGCCCCGCAATACGTTGGAGAAAAAACCGACACACACGTCGTGGTTAACAGGCTGGAGTTGCCGCATGTGAAAAGGAATCACTTGAACACGACATTCAAATGTCGAGCCTCGAATACCAATCTTGTCAGTCCACAAGAGAAAACCGTTAGACTGGAGATGAATTGTAAGTTCCTTTAAGACACTAGTATTTATTAAATTGATAATATATTCTTATTCGCTTACTGAGCTATTTGGAAGTAGTTGATTATTTAAAAATTTGGAGTTTTACCAAGTCTGGATATATTTCAGTAACCTGGGATAGACAACAATAATAACTAGGCATTTATCTATTTTGTATTATCCTCTTTACATAGCATTGAATACATTGAAGTTGCCATTTTCATGGGTCTGCACCCTTATCTTCTGCATTACTCGGTGAATGTCGTGTTCATTGTCTTTTTGGAAATTTCTTTCGGATCGTTAGTATGTATAATATTTTAGTCTGATCTTTAAACAATCTAGATAAATAAATCTAGATAAAATTATTTAAATTTTGCTTTCATATTCCATTACGTACACTCCGTGCGTAAATAAGATGAATTCTGTACTTGAGTCTATCATTGTATTTATTTAAGTATTTTTATGTATTATGTAATATGCTGCTTTATTAATTAGAATAAAAATGATTTAATTTTTTTTTATAATTTGCCTACCCTGAGCACATTAGTTATGCACGCATCTAACAATGAGCATATTTCCTACAACAAGTTAATTTCTCAATATTTTAAGAATCTTTGCGGGCCTTTTATATTAGTATCAATGTCCAACGATTGTTGGGGCAAATAAATGAAATATTTAAAAACAATGTAATATTTTTAGTGAAAGCAAATAAAGTGGAAATCCTGAACAAGCCAATGTCATTGTCATCAGAGCGATACGTTACTTTATTGTGTCTATCTGAGGGGAGTCGCCCGGCCGCACAACTCACCTGGTTTAAAGATAACAGAAAATTCAAACGAGGAAAGGTACATTTTATTTCATTCAAATATTATTTATTTTTTACATATTATTTTAAATATTTTTGCTGGAAAGTTTCCTTAAGTATAGTTACTGTAAGGTAGTAAAAATGATGAAGTTAAAAACTTTATTGACCTTAATGGAAGATAGGTTTTAAATTAAGCAAAGGTTTAAATATTAACAAACTTTGGTTGTTTTAAATAATTTATTATGACAAAAAAAAAAGAAAATAGACTAGAATTTGTTATAGTATTGAGATTTATATATAAAAAGTAAACTAATTTATGTAACAACATACTTTCGCTACTGTTTAAACCTTTACTTAAATTATAAGCCTAATAAAGTTTTAATTTAAACAATTGACATATACTATACAAACGTCTGTAAAGAATCCTTTAAAAATTATTATATAAGAAATAAATATTTACTAAATGTAATTATCTTTGTAGCCAAAATTTATCTACGAATAGATGAAGGGAAATCAATAAATACCAATTATGCTTAATCCGTTTCCGATTCCCGGAAAAGATAATATAATAAAGGATGCATTGGACCTGTCCGTTTGGCCTTACACACGGCGCAGTATGTTTACTTTTGTTTTAGATAATGGAGGCGATGAATGAGACGTGGGTAAGCAGCCAGCTTCAGTTTATACCATTACCGGAGGACGATGGAGTTCAGCTCAAATGTCAGGCGGACAATAGCGCTCTGCCAGGACAAACTATTGAAGACTCTTTTAAATTAGACGTCGTTTGTAAGTGCCTTTGTAAATTTACCATTATTTTTAATATTTTTACATCAGCAAGGGGAAAATTACTGGTCTGGTCCTGATTGTAAGAACAATTCGAGTATGTTAACCTTAGTCGTTATGCCAGAATAACATATAAGTAACTGGGCATACACAAGTTACCCCACTAGATAAAATAATATTTGATAAAAGACAACGGTAGTAAAAAGTAAAAAACCTACGGAATTGACAAGGCTTTCGGAATATCACGTTATGTCAATTTCATACAATTTGCAATATTCTTTGTCGTTATTATTTATCGAATGTTACTTATCTAGGTTCCATGACCCTCAGCCACTGCAAGCCGAAATGATTCACTATGACGGGCGTTTCACCCCGGTATACCATAACGAGTTTATAAAGTTCTATCTATGTACTTGACAGCTGTATTTATATGTCCGTTTATATAACATTCACTAAATAATGAATATATCCGTCAAGATATTACAGCTTACGCTTAACATAACGTTGTTTTTGGGATATAAAATTGATTATACTCGTATGATCTAAGATTCGATTTTTAAGCTGTTCGGCCAAGATACTTTTCAAGTCAAGGTCAACCTATTCTGGGGTCGAAATCTACTAGACGACGCCCTCAGTACCGATAATTCTTGAAATGTAATTTGTTTCAATAGCATTTTATTCTAAATAAATATAATCAATATTAAGTTTAATGGAGATAAGTGTTCTTAAATTTATTTTACAGGCTGAATACTGTAACATTATGTATTCAACAAACACAGATTTCATCGTTCATATTGAAATAGTCTTGTAATTTATTACATAATTGCTTGAACAAAACATCAAATTTAACGTTACTTTCACAGTCTGCGACACAGTCTCACGACTAGTGCAGGCGTCAACGTAAACTTAACTATACTATGTAAAATTTTTGATCCAATAAAATTATTATTATTATTATTATTATTACAGTTCTGATTCTGGCAGCTTATATAAAAGTTCCGAACATGTTACATTCTATCGCAAACAGGGCTGACGATCGTTCTTATTTTTGAGAATGGTTTTGAAACGTTATTTTTAGAAAGATTTTTGGTTCGATTCAATTCGCAATCTGATGAATCGATACATATAAAGTTTAGGGTCCACAAAATTGATTTATCAAACATCTTTTTTTTTTAATTTTATATTTACAACATAAATATCCAATATAAAATATTAATTTCAGAGAAAACGTGAAAGGCACCATAATGAACACTATCTTATAATTTTAAACAAGGAATGCCTTAGTTTAGCCTTAGTAGACTTGAGGGAATTTGCTGCTCGAATGAGAGGAAGGCGGCGCGCAGTGCCCGGGCTACAAAAAAAAGGAACTAAATAATTACCGTTGTTTTAAAATCACACAAATTATCAGATATAAAAGAAGACAATACGTGAAAAACCATTACTAATTTCCATGCATTTGAGTACATTCAACTAACTATGAAACATTTGTGGCAACTACCACGCCAAACATTTAATGATTTTTATCAAAACATAAAAATTGAATGTTGATTTTCTAGGGTGAAGTGTCGATTCAATTAATCAATTCAGTACTATATATATCGCTTAAAAGTATCGATTGATTTGTCCCGAAAAATTAATTCTTTCGTTAATCGATCTCAGATAACCCTAACCGCAAACATTAGTAAATATTCAAACGTTTTGCACCGTTCAGGTTTAAAACAGTTTACTCTGTATACAAATCTACCGCTTCGTTGAAACGCCGCCGGCACAATTAGCACAACTTCTTAATTCGCTGAGGCTCGTTTCTTAAACGAATATTGCTACAAAATACGCTATAAAGGGGTTCGCCTCACCAGTTCGCACATCTCTAACATCGTTAAGCTTAATTATTATTGCTACTTAACCACTCGCTCGGAGTACATTCTCATATGACAGACATACTAGCTTTATCAAGCTTTATACTCTGTTATTACTGGTTTTTATTATTGTGCTTTATTATATTTTACCAAACTTTACTGTGTATATACAAGTATTTAATAGAAATTATGTAAAAAAAAAAGATTGAACTGGTTATATTTTTGATTTCCACAAAATAATAAACTGGTCAAATGTAATGAGTTTAGAAGTAGAAAAATATATTGATTATATATTACAAGTATTAGTTATACATAATTATAATATTTTCGGTTAAGATAAATAGTATCAATGAATATAAGTTTTTTGGCATTTTGGAAAAATATGTTTGGCGCCTACATGATTATTCAGTGCGACCGTAAATTGAGTCTTTTCAGAATTTCTAATTAAACATACTGCAAATAAAATACATGATACGGTTATATAATTAAGAACACTTTGTGTTCTAAAATACACTCTGATTTTTGTAGGTAATTACTCTTTGAACTAAATCTTGTGTTTGAGAAAATAACCTAGTACATAATATTATAAAGATAATTTATCACAAAACTATCATTTGTATAATGACGCTTTCATTAATTATGGCATAGAACATATTTTTCAAAACGATTTATTTGATTATATCATCTACCAAATCTAAAAACACACATCCATCATTTATAACATTCATTAATATCACAACTTTATAACACAGAAGATAAATGAAATAAAGTTTTATTTATAAACAGCATTTGATAGATGATACGTAATATTTGAAATATTCGAAAACTTCATTCTGATTATAAATAATTTTATTTAATCTCAAAGTCTCCCAAGTGTTTGATTAAATCTGAAAGAAATAGATGCTACTTGTTAAAAGGTGCACTGTATTTATATTTGAAATGCTATTTAATTATTTACACTGCTAACACTATGTTAAAGAGTCAATTTTGTGTTACCAACATAGTTACTAGTTTATTTTCCTAAGGTGTTATTTAAACTAAAATAACAGGCTAAAACAGGCTAAACTAATTTAATTACGTGATTGTATATTCGCGTACCTAACATGTCAGGATGCACTTTCGAGACTACACAAAGCCCGTGGTGAAACGTCGCCAAACAAGACTCGAGCGATGCGTTTCCAAAACTTTCCTCGTCGCCAGTTTATACGGTGCCGAGAACTTGTTTAGAACTAATTCGGCTCAGCATAGAATTTGGCGAGGAAGGCTTTAAAATGTGAAGTTTGTGGTAGTCACACTTTTCTCAATACACATTGAAATTGTATCTTACCCTAAGTAAAAAAAATAAATAAAAAATAAATTGGGGGATAAAATATTCCCTGGGATACCTGGAATTGCGATTTTCCTGGGATTGGGGGATTATTTGGGGGATTCTGTAGGACACCTTTATTCCAATTCATGCTTCGGCTATTGAATATTTATTTGGTGTACCGGGGGAAATTCCTACATAGACGATCAGCGCCACTGTGAGGGCAGCGACCCCGATGTGTCAGACTCCTACTGGCTAAAAACCGCTGGGCTGTCCCTCTAATCGCTTCACCCGAGCTTAGGAAGCCAAATTCATCCAGACGCCTGGAAAGCGAAATGCCTTGTTGCGGCTGCCTTCCTGGGAGGGGTAGGAGTAAAGATCCCACCCTTCTAAAACCTCTCTCTCAGGCGGCGCGCTGGACACTGCGCACTGCCTCTCTCTCATCCACGCAGCAGAGTCCTTCAAGTCTACTGGCCGACTGGCTATTGAATAATCTTCTAACCCACTTCATCATTTCCCCCTTTACTATTAGTTTCTTCAACAAAACATAAAAAGTTATTGTAAACCGATATTATCGCGGTGGCTATTAGCTTAGTTTTTATGTAATTGCTAAATAAATCATGATTTATTTTTAATATGCACATTAATAGGCCTTAATAGAAGATGGATTTAAATTTCAGCAAACTCCTAAATAGAGGCACAAATCCGTTCTTACAAAAATTAAGTAATTTCTTGTATGAAAATCTTGGTGTCAAATGTTAGGATATTGTTTATATTATCAATGTAATATATTTTATAAAAACTGAGCTTTGCCACTCTTTGAACCTTTGTTTAATATAAAACCCGTGTTTTAATAAGACGAATAAGTCTAACGATAAGTAAAAAGAATACTAACGAATATGATGCTCACTACCGAGTGCCGGCCCAATGGATGTATAACCATCTCCTATAATCCGGCTTGTATTAAAATGCAGAGCCTGAAAATTGGCAACATTTTTGATGCCAAAACCGGGACGGGAAAAGAAATTACCTAGTATTGTAGTTATGAAACTAACTATAATCTAAGTACATCTATTTCAGCTGATTATGTTTGTTATTGTTCAAATATAATATACTTAAGTATTACATTTATTTATCATTCAATTTAACGCTGCTATAAAGCATTTATTAATAATATATATAATTTTTATTGTATACTGATATTACTCATAACTTTTATTAATTTTTTTGGAGTAAATGTAAGAGCAAAGATAGAAATTATATCTAAATTTATACGAGCTGATTTCCGAATGAGAACAATAAAAACGTTATACAATCCGTTACGCACATGTTTATATGTATGAGAACTAGAACAAGTGAAACATAATTAAAGCTTTGTTACATTCATGGGAACACACAACATCAACGCTAAGCATCCGCCCGGATAGGCCAAAAACTAATTCAGACTAGAGGGAGCGCTTGCGTTGTCTGTCGGGTCGGTTCCGGGTTCGCAAACCACTCCAAAGGATTAAACGGAGCTTAGCAATAGGCACGTTTACATTTTGGTGTTGGATGTTATTTTACACGGTTGCTACAGCGGGTCTTTGTGACTTTGCAGAATCATGTTACATTGTAATTTTATGTACGCATTACATTTGCACAGATATCTATTTGTTGGAATGGGATTTATTTCTTAATAACAATATATCATCAAGCTACATATATCCCTTTCGGAGTGAACAAAGATATATTAGTGGCTGTATCCAATTTGCTTTTAAATGTCCTCAACAAGACCAGTATCGCAGCTGATCGCCGTTTTTAAGGCACTAACATGTGGCATTTCTATTAGATGCTACACGTGTTTCCTCACGATATTTTCCTTAACTAATGAGCATGTGATGCCTAAATCCAAACTTAGTCTTGAAAAACACAGAGGTACATGCCAGAATTCAAACCTACAACGTACACTTATCGACTAGACAAACACACAATTCACAATTCCACAATTCTAAGAAATTCTTATGGTATTTATATTTGTTTATTTCTGATTATGAAACCAAACTATATGTACAAGTGTTATCTGTATTTTTTTTTATTTATAAAGACATCTAAGTACTTGGAAACGATAAACAAAAGTCTTAATTAGGCGATTTCTTCTTAAAGTATGAAAATTAAGGAGTATTATTACCTTCTTGCTTCTTAACATGGTTTCTTACACCGACTAGACATAACGATAGCACTGCACCTTAAAAAAATAGTGTTTAATCCAAAAACGGCAGTGACCACTAAAGGACATCAATTGACAGTTGCTATGAAGATGTTAATCTCCATATATCACGACTGAAGGTCTCTTTATATACTTACGTCGTCTCTTTATATACCTTATAAAGAATTAGAAGTAAACAAGCTTGTCGACACAAGCGTATCGAAGCGAGTAAAAATAACGTTCTTTGCGCTGGCACCCTATGTCGTTCCTCTAATATTGAAATTAGTTGGAATAATCAACCAGCAAGCAAGTTCTCGTCAATTAACACATACAAAGCCCGAATTACAAATAAACAAATGATCCATTAAATCACACCTATAAGGAACCAGGAAACTAAAGTCAAACAACCCGTAAAAGCAATTATGTCATTCAAGTGGGATACCTCGCGTGGCGTGTTGATAGTCGTCGGAGTAAACTCTAACAGAATGGTGGCTGAGGAAATACCATAGAGTTTTTAGTAGACACTATGGCAGTTGGGCCGATGACATTAATAACGTCATGGGTAAAACCAGGGCACGAGCGGCACTTATAAGATCTTGTTACATAAGGAGAAGGAATGTAATGGTTGCAAACTATCTAATGATGAATTTCACCTGTATACACCAAAAGTCGTATTTACTAAACTAATATGCTAAAGTTTTACAAAGAGGTTACTTAAAACTGCAATTTACTTCGTTATCTTTTAAATATTTTCGTTTATCAATTTGGTGAACTTCCCTATAATGCGCTTTTCCAAGACACGCACTAACTTCATTAGTATAGACTTAGAGAGGAAATTAATTTCCAAATATAAATGAATTCCATTTATTTCTGCTCCACGAACCGTAACGTATTTAGAGTGGGGAGGGAGACGCCGCTCTGCGCGCAAATCGTTCTGGCAACAATTTAAACGGTTTGTCGTAAATGTTTATTTGGAGAATGGCCCATAGCTTCTGGTGGTAACTTCTTTAAATGTATTTAATAAGCCAATGATCTGTC
Source organism: Automeris io (assembly GCA_036320925.1). Lineage (NCBI taxonomy): Eukaryota > Metazoa > Arthropoda > Insecta > Lepidoptera > Saturniidae > Automeris > Automeris io. Next base: position 7,050,138 of record JAUDJH010000018.1, read on the forward strand.
AATAATTGAATGATTATAAATCTGTTCTGGAAAACTTATTGGATCTCTTTCTTTTATAGGTATTTAACAGTTAACCTTACATGATATTTGATTCATCCCGTAATATTATAGCTTATCATCTTATTAAATTCTTAGTGACAGATAACAGTAACATAGAACCCGACCAATCAGCGTACACGTAGTAAAATAATATTTATTTTAATTGATAATTTTATTCAAGGAAGTACTGAAAACTTTATTTAAGGATTAAAGTCTTGTAGTTAATATAATATTTGTATATTTAGATGCCTATTAGATTTATGTCACAATCACTATAAAAAGTTTCGTGTAAGCTTAGGGAGACCATGCACGTAGATTTGAAATTATAACTACTGATAACTTCGTGCTGTTATTATAGCTCCTTTCCTTATACGCTTCTTTCTATTCCGCTTTAACAGATACGACATACATAATATAAATTTATTTTTATTCGTAATTGTTCAGAGAAGTAGCTGTATACCGAATACCGTCGTCAGCGGTTGAGCAATTGAAAACTGCCTATGTACGACCGTCATAAGGGAAAAATATGCCAATTTAATGAAATCGTTTTTGCAACAATTTAAACAGTACCTCGTAAACGTTTACTTTGAGTTCGTTTTCGACCCTGACGATGCCATTATTGGTATTTAATGGACAATGAAATGTCAACACTTAAGTATTCTGATTCAAAAGTTATCTTTGCATATCCTACTGGGGTTAAATTCGCCCAGGTTTTTAGGTCTGGGTAGAGAAAAATCTCTTCGAGTCAAATAGCATAGTAGCATCAGGGTTTTGTAAGTAAAATACTAGATCCATTGGTGTTTTCAATGTTTTTATATTTTTGTCAAAAACTTTATAAAAACTGATTACCTTTATTTTGTATCCCGGGCGACAGTCCTGCATAGAACCATCAAGGCCACTGTGAGAGCAGCGACCCCGGGTGTCAGTCTCCTACTGACTAAAAACCCCCGGTGTGTCCCTCTAATTGCACCACCCGGTCCTGAAAAACTAAATTCATCCAGATGACCAGGGAGCAAAAAGCCTTGTTAAGGCTACCTCTCTGGGAGATGTGGGAGTAAAGAGCCCACCCCTCCAAAACAAGAACTGATTACTACAACAAATATTGATGAATATTAACTATGTACTATAATTTTACTTCAGAAACTAAAACCTTCATCTCTTTAATTATCAAAAACTTTAAACACAGATGGGTATATAGCATTTTATGATATGAATTGTTTAACAAAAATGAGACAAAAACAAAAATGCTATATTTTATTTTAGATCCACCGGTAGTATCGCTGTCCTTGGGAAGCACTCTCAACCCTCGCGACATCAAGGAAGGAGATGATGTTTACTTCGAATGTTCTGTACGTGCTAACCCAAAAGAACATCGCATATCCTGGTACCATAACGTAAGTAGTTGTCTCTATATTATGCACCACAACTAGGGTTGCACATGCAAATAGCCTAAAAGCCTACACTTTTGTCGGTAAATATATAAAAAAACTTGCATTAAATAAAGTGCGAAAAATGAAAATTCCTAAATAAATCAAGGAATTGCGTATTTCTACAATATATATTAACTCTTCTTAAAATTAGCTTACGTAATATGAAGAGAAAAATTTAAATTCAATTAAATTATAATAGTTAAAACTTCGCTTTACTGAGGTGTAACTTACTGGAATTTCATATTTATCGACCCATTCAATATAATATTAATAAATTAATTAATAATATAATAATTAATATTATTAAATTCATATTAACTGACATTTTTGTACGTTTAGCAAAAAGGTATTTATGTTATCTACATATGTTTTGTTAAAGGAATAATTTAGTCTAAGTACTAAATTTATTCATGATTTCATTATTTTTAATAATGGATAATTTATATTTACTGGTTAATGTGAATGTGGGCGAAACTAAAATTAAATTTTAAATTGTTATATGTCTGGAGCAGTTGTTTTATCCCCTATATACATTCATATTAAGTATGCTACACTATCCAGAAGTCTCATTTGTACTTTTAAATCGTGTTGAAGATAATTAAAATTTTAATTTAATAATATTGGTATAATTGAAGAAAGAAAGAACAAACAATTAAGTTACTAAACAAAGAAAAACCATATAATTATAATCAGAACAAATACTACTTTAGTATGTCCTAGGTACAAAAAGGATGTGGTTGCTTATTTTTAAACATCCTTTTACTTTCAAAGTTAATACATTATTTGGCAAGGATAATATCTACGGATCTATCATCTTTCGCTTAAAATAATTTGGTAAATTTTTATCATAGACATACATATGTAGTAACATTTTTCTACTCCATGGCCACCAAACTGCGTGTTTATTGCCGCCAAATAAAAAGGTCTTATAAATACATATTTAAAAAAAAGCGATTAACCAATAGAGTATTTGAAACTTCTTTTAAATGGAATTAACTTCAATATAACAGGTGAAAATAAATGGATGATGGATTAGATTATCTTGAATAAAGCGAGACGCTTGATGAATCGCTCGCATAAATGAAATGAACCTACTCTTGATTTGATGATTGATGCCCCAAAATCAATATTAATATAATTAACATACAAATACAAGTATATTTATACTATTATTTTTAACCTTTCCTTATAAAAACCTATGACACAATTCTCAAGATAAAACAAAATCCTTCTAATTTACAAATTCCATCGATCTTCCTTTGATTTATGATTCCATTTCATAAAACATTCTTTGTTTTTTTGCTAAGCGGCCAACATCATATTTATGTTATAGATATGTAATCTATTTTTATACACTCCTTACATACAGTCACTACAGTACTAATAGCTATTCACATATAACACACTGTTATATTATGTATGACGCTTCTTGTAATCAAAACACGAACTCGTGACATCATGCACGATTTACTTTGGCGGCTCTACGCACACGCCACTTAATCGATCAATATTTTGAACAGGAATAATAAACTAGATGGATTAATTATACTTACACGCTATTGTACATTTCTTGTTTTATCATTTACCCAGGACATTTGTTACAAAAGTTTCTTTTCACATCATTATCAATCTATATCCATTTCATTTTGGCTTAATTTTATTAAGTTGTAGACATTATATCATTTAAAAAAATGACTGCCTGTAAATATACTTGTTCAATATAATTATATTCTTTAATTGTTATAAATATAGGAATACCTATACTGTTACCTTTGGAATTGTCATACAGTAACAAAGGGGATTTTTCAAAATATTACTTTTGCAAAGTGACAGCAGCAAACTAATTAAAATTATTATTCTAAGCAGTAAAATTATTCAAAATATCTGCTATTTCATGAAAATTGGTCGGTGTTATTTACTTTCAAAGGATATTACATTCCTTTAATTATAACAAACTTAAGAAGACTAAAATGATTTTTTATTTTATAAGTATTCATTTTCAAAATACACTTTCTTAATTAAATCGTTTTCTTGGTATATTATATATAAACAGAAACAAAACAAATTAAATATTCTTAAATTGATTACACAGGATAATCAAGTTTTCCACAACGTGGTCTCGGGTGTAATAGTCAGCACAAAATCATTAGTGCTGCAGAAGGTGACGCGGGACCTCGGCGGTGACTATTCTTGCCGGGCTACTAACGCCCTTGGCGAAACTGCAAGCCAAACCACGCATCTCAGCATACAATGTGAGTAGCATTTATGTGGTTTTTTGCCGAATAAAAATCTGAAAAATATTCATATTATAATTTTTAGAACACCTGACTTATCGATCATTTTTATGATTAAATAACATGTTTTTTATCTCCCATTTGCTTTTGTGGGTTGACAATGTTCATGTCTTAGATTATATAGATAGAGTCCGCTCATACATCGGACATAAAATTTCCGCGCCAAAATTAACACGTGACATGACCTACTCGATGCGTTGTGGCAGGTGACGTCACCAGATATAGAGTTACCACATTCACCCTAAATACCCTTAAAATTTACCCTTAAAATACCCTTAAAATTATATATTCCAATACGGAATAATGCTAAATTTCTGTCATATATACTATTTTTTCACTCGGCTTGTCTTGAATTAAAAACCATTTATATAATTAATATACATAAAAGAATTATAAACAGTTCTATGGTACATGATGATTTTAATAATTTTCCATAATATTGAATCAATACTTAGCATGAGGTACAACCAAGGCACCACCCTAGGACTATCTATATATCATATAGATGTCACGATGTAGGTATAGTGTTATTCCGAACAACCTTGTAACTATTTAAGTATTATTTCCAGAAATATATCAATTAATTAATAATTTATTTAATACATTGGACTTTAAGCAAAAAGTAAATATAATTAACAAATATTAAACACTAAAAAATGTTGTAAATGAAAACTATAGTATACTGTACTAATATAATGCCTAAGAGCAATTTATATAATAATTTTTTTTTTTTATTAGTATCAACTATGGACCCTGTTGGGCATGGTATTTATGTAGGCAAGAAGGCTTTAATATTTAAATAATAATTTGAAGGCCTAGGCTGATGTAATTAACGAAATGTGCAACGTAATTTCACGTTCGGTTAATATTGGTATGAAGATCGTTGCAGACACTGGAAAACACATATAATACTTTCATTCCCGAAATATTTTTTTAAAGGAGTAAAAAGATGGTTGGGTTGAAAAGAAAGGCGACCATACATGTTGCCTGTTCGATCGTGAAAGCGAGTTCGCATGGTGGAAAAAAAATAGGTTATTCAAAGTACTAATTTTACGTAGATAAAGTCATGGGCAAAAACTAGTATTGTATATAGGTGACGTACTCATGCATATACAACTTTTCAACTCTTAGATCACTATACCTCAAAAATGGCAATTCTTAGGAGAATACGTGTAAGCAAAATTGTTACAGATAATTGCATAATCTACAACTTTGAAATACATATTTTTATTTAGTTTTGTTGAAACATGTAAAAACCCATATTTGTGAACTTAAATAACTTTTTTGTTGATATGGGATCAATGAGAATGGTGTTCCCAACATTCGTACCAGTTTTCAACTCTATGCGATAATCATAACCATGTATTTTGACCGGGCCAATAGAAATTAGCCCAAAATAAAAATACAAAAAAGTTTACACAAATAATAGATATATTTTTCATCAACGTAGTGATTAATAACAACTATATCGTACTTGATGCCAGCTAAAGACAATAAAAATTAATATTTTCGTGTTAAAGCACAGGTTAGATAAGTCCCTAAAATTGGGGAGTTTTAAAAAGTAAAAAACTGGCAACATTAGCATTTAAAAATTATTGTTATATGATTTAAAATTATATTGACGTTTTTTCAAAGGAATGCAAACATATTTCACTGTTTACCTATGAAAGGAAATTTTACTATTGCTTCCGAATTATCACTGAAAATTTCAGCACAATTTGACAGCATACCACGCCCTAAAAAAAAAAATATATAACAGAACAACACGGCACCGTTTCCAAGTGACAACTGTCGTCCATGAGACGTGTGTCATGTAGTATTACATGCCATTCACTTGAACTGTTTTGTGCGGTTAGTACTACTAGGTTGGTTCATGTCTATTTTACATTCAAAATTATTACACGTCATCTCAAGATAGTTCTAAACGAATAGTATCATCTATTGACACATACATACATGTACAATGCCATTCATAGCGACACGCTTCAACCTATAGCAATTAAGTTTCAACCTCTTTACGACGATTTTCCATCGTTCTACATATAATACGATATTATAATTAAAGCCACTGTCTACGGAACTCAGACAGATGTCAGGTTACTTGAATATTACCACCCGAGCTTTACTAATTACACTTGAATAGTGATAAAAAATCACAAACTTTAAAAATTATAATCAAAATTCACCTTTGAGATGAATGTATAGGGCATCAGGTATTTTGAGAGTACCATGAAAATACAACCGACTCAACAAGCGTATATTTGCGGACAGAAGAATTACAAATAACAACATACTGTTGTTATCTAAAAACTACCTCGCATATATTGCAATATTACAACTCTCACCACAAAAAACGTATATAGTCGTACCTTAAAGTAGAATACGATAAGATAGGCAGAAAGAATAAATAATAGAACAACGCGTAAGATGAGAAGCTGAATTTTTAGCCATTTGCTTATATAAATATATCTATAGGAAAAAATACACAAAGCATTAAATATTATAATAAAATAACTATGATCAAAAAACAAAATTATGACAAATAAATCGTAGTCTAAATAAGAAAATAGAATCGCTCGTGTGGCAAGAATAATATGAGAATTAATACTTCAATAAACAAATTTAAGCTATAATAACTTTTACGTCTTCAAATTGGAGACTCTTTTGTTTCCCAGTATAAACAGGGTGCTAATAAATTACGATTTCATTTGGCGACGGGCTTTTCGTCGTTTGTTGAATGTTGTATCAATCATTCAGAAGTAAGGACCTTAACAAAGATTTGTTACAGTCGACGGAGTGTGACGTTGAAATGGAACGCAAAATAATTATTTATTACGTTATATGTACGTGAACAATAAACAATCATCAACGCTCAGCAAAGGTTCAAAGGAACCTATTTATTATACATATATTTAACAGGCTTTTACGTCAGTACACCTCCTAGTGCCTAGGTAATGAGTTTTAGCCATACTCAGCCCGTGTAGTAGGAAACTTTTACGTAAATTTGTCGTACAAAGTGTTTTATCAAAGTTAATATTTAAAAACATGATTACATTTTGGTTTGTGATACCAGGCAATATTGAATTTATTACTATGAAATTTAATATAGTTTATGTTTATTTTATTTTAGTTTAATCAAATAATTACTTCAATTAAACGTTTAGTAAAAACAGTTTAATATATTATATTCACTTTAATAAGCACTATTATAGATTGAAACAACAAATAAATATTGTTATCAACAATCCATGACATACAAAAATAAAGAATGCTTTAAATAATTCACAAAAAGAACTTCGAAAGTAAATATAAATAAAATAAATAACAAATGTTATTAAAACACATCGATCACATCCGAGCTGTTATAACTTTCGTTTTACCCAAGGGCAATTAATAAACTAGACAACAATATAGAACAAGAAACTTTATTAGTGGATATTGAGCGGCTGAGTGTATTTGTAGACGAAGACTTGGAGTCATTGAACGCTCATCAATCATAGCAGAGCTAGACTCTATGGTTTACTGCACCCCGTCAACGCGGCCAGTCAATTCGCGACAAATGTACCTCTGTCCCTACCTATATGTTACATTTTTTTTACACTGGCTCGACATAGCTACCACAGTGCACCTGATGGTAAGTACAGTGTATTCCGAAAACGGAAGCGACCATCAAAGGTTGAAAATCCATTGATAGTCTCCGTCGTCATGTCGGCCCACATATACCACGACTGAAGGTATCTAGTGTTAACTTCCAGAAAATATATCCAATGATATAAAATGAACTTTACATAACTTTCTAGACTATTGCCTGACTTATTAAAAAATATATCAATTATAATCAAGTATTAATGAAGGATTGTTTAAAAGGTGTAATAATGATTAAAAACGATTATTTGTCACAGTAGCTCAATTTCGACTTCTGACAGTTATTTTTAAAAAATGTAAACACTTTCAGCCTATTTTGGGTGGTGGGCTCCCTTTTAGCATTTTAAGTAAATTTCGGCAGTCCTTTTTGAGCTACCGAATCAGTCACTTGTGCAACGCAAAATCAGTGAATAATAAAGATGTTCAGGAAAAAGAGTCTTGGGCTTAAATAAATTCTAACACTAGGTATATGAGTTACTGGATATACACAAGCTGATCCCGAAACGCGTCAGGCCAAAGCAAGTCACTATGACGGTCTTTACATTTGTGTACTGGGGTCATGACCCAGTTTGGGCAATCGCCCTACCACCAAAAAATTATAATAAGCTCGTTTGATATTTTAGTACTTCAGACCGTCAACAATTTACTTCTTTATTGATTATTTAACAGCTCTCACTAATCAACGCTAAGTTCTAGTTATACGCACGCGGTGCACAATAGCCGCTCACGTTACAATAATCCGCATACATATTTTCATATTCCCGCTACAGTAATCCTATCGTGGAAGGGCTGCTTAACGCGAGCAAATATTTGAGAGTTTAATGAAAATCTAAGGCAGCCGGGGAGCGCAGTTTTGCAAGTAGATACCCAAATGAATCACAGCCGCCGTCGACTGCGCCAGCTAGCTTTGGAACATTTGGGCGATAAAATTTATATATCGCCTAACTTCTGTTATGATTTAACGAACTGAATTTAATCTCTTACATTTCTTTGCGTTAATTGTGGCGTTCTAGATTAGAAAGGTAAATTCTACGAGTTTGTTAAATATGAAGTCGATGCTTTGTCAATTTTATCTACTGTTAGATTAAAAACTTAAAGATCCTTTTAAATCATTTATTTTAAATCATTTAATCATTATATGTATATACATTTATTCTATTGGTAACAACCCACTTAAATAATGTACGTTATATTCACACAACTGAAAATATATCTGCGTAGGATGGAATTATAATAACAACCATGTTTTTGTCAGAGACCGAGGAAATATGGAATTTTTGATTTGTATGTTTTACAAACTTTGCAATTTTCAGGAAGCTCTGGCATTATTGTTTTCTTAAAACGGGTTTTGTTTTCAATAACTTAATATAACTGAGAATGTACTTTTTAAGCGTGTTACGTTTGTAAGTTTTAATTATGTTACTTCTTCCTTTGACTAGACATATATACTTGTATAAGTGATATATACTCAAAAAGGATTCCTTAGTGGAAACTGAAGACTTTTAATTGCGATATTGTTACCTTAGATGTAAAAGAGATGGGGTGTTAGCAATCACAGTGAATGACGTGATATTGAATTCTACGGTGTTCATAAAAACATGTTTTTCGTACAAAAATAAGAATAAATTAACAAATATTACTATACTTAACTAAACAAAATTAAAATTATGTTCCGTTCGGTCGAATTTTGCAGCATCACTAAGTTGATAAAGGATTGTAAATAATCTTACATTCTTGTGGAACCAGATGCTCCAGTGTGTTCGCAAACATCGCCGCAAGTTCTCGGAGCGCAATTAGAGGAGGCGCTTCGGGTGCGATGCTCGGTGACAGCCAACCCGCCTGATGTCACGTTTTTCTGGCAGTTTAACAACAGCGGAGAGAGCCTTGATGTGTCTCCACTTAAATTTGGTAAACCTTAGCTAACAAATTCACTACTTCTCATTAAAGACCACGACCCCCCTCGCTGACTAACGGCTTTAGACAACGATAACCACTTTCCATCAGGTAGACCGTTAGCTTGATTGTCGATATATGTTTAAGAAAATTAGAACAAATATGGATTTCATAATTGTTCAATAAATTATTAAGAACATATCATTGAAGATTAATATTTAACGAAATAAAATGTATGCTTCTCGTTGAAAAGCCAGTGTTGTATACTTTAAAACGTTTACTCCAGCAGTAATTGTAACATTACTTGTTGCATTATTATTAAGTTATTGAACAAATTGAAACAGGTACAGCTAACGGAAGTACAAGTGAATTAACATACAAGCCCCAAAGTGAACGTGACTATGGAACACTGAGCTGCCGAGGCAGTAATATAGTTGGCAAGCAACTCGATCCTTGTGTCTTTCAAATAGTTCCAGCTGGTAAGTACGTGAAAACAAAAAAATAATGAATTTATGACTTGACTACATATTCTTCTACTTAAAACATACAGTATGCGCAACTGAACAGACGGTATGTGCGTATAGATGAGATTCATTAATTGTTAAAAAAATTATACTAATCCAAATATATTTTAGATTCTACCTGACTTTGACTGTTCTCTATAGATTACTCCAAATGTTGGATTTATTTTAAAATATATATATATATATATATATATATATATATATATATATATATATATATATATATATATCAAAGAGATAGTAAAAAAATATACTTCACAAAGATGCCAGGTATATGTAGATTTTAAATCAGATAAGTAATAAATAGCGCTAATAAAATATTCTTGGAAAAACAAAATGTTCTTATTTGAAGAAATATAGTTCTATCATGGTACTCAACGTTTTATATTATAAGTCCCAATTTTGTAAAGCTATTTTTAAGCATAGGTTTGTTTGCCACTAAAAACATTTCTTGAACATTTTTTAGTTTATTTATTTGCACAACAATAATTGCACTAATAAAAACATAGACATGTTTATTAATAAACTTTTAACCCAGTGCACTATATATAAAGTAAATAATAATATTTCAAATGCTCTTTATTTCAAAAGTAATTATTTAATCGCAATATAAACATTTATTAATACTAAAAGGATTGAATTCGGTAGATTTTATACATGTTCATCTCTTTAATGTTATACTACATAAATAATAAGTAGTTCCATTAATAAATATTGAATTTATTAACATTTAACACGTGGAATACATTTTGGTAAAGTGCAGTCCACTAAAATATTTGAATAACAGGAAATATAAATTTACTTAATATTCGAATACTGAAATCTGTTTGCTGTTGTGCCTAATCCACTGAAAGCAATAACAACCGTGTGCACACAATTTGTATTAACAAGGTCTAAAGCGGTTGTACATTTTATAATAGTAGTTTTCATTTGCACTTTCATGATTTACATAGGAAATCTCATAGGTATATCGTTGACATTCCTTTTCCTAGATGACATAACCATGTTTTATGTGTATTTTTTACTTTTTCTTTCTCTTTTTATTTCAGGCAAAAAAAAATTATAATCACTCATGTACATAGTAAATCTAGACTACCCAAGTTACATACAATTCATTATTTTTTGAGCATAAAATAAACCAATTTAATCTTGATAGCATTAGACAAAAATTTTAAATGTAGACTGTTTCAGTCGAATTTTTATCCATATGTTTCATATTTTTTTTAATTAACAAACTACTTTTTTTGCAATATTCATAACATTAAAAACCATTGACGGTTCTGAACTTTGATTTCTAATTCCCAAGTACAAAGGCAAAAATATGAACGATATTAAACTTTCCAGTATATTTTAACTCTGTAACATGTTTGTGATCCAATATGAGTCAGTTAGGACGACATGCAGCAAAACCCACTCCTTGCAGCACCGTTTAATATCCCAGCACTTTGTTATGACAGTGGTACATAACAGTTTAAATTGTCATCCAACTTCCATAAACGAGACGAAATTAGCGAATTTAGCTTCACACTTAGTTTCTACATGTGTTCTAACTTTGATATTGCATTAAAATAAACTTGTTGGCTCTTTAGGCAAGTGTAAATGCGAAAAGTTGAAATGGAGGAATAATTATTAATATCTTCTATCATTTTTGGAATAATTATTGCCCATAATATAATCAATGTAATTAATTAGTATTAATACGATAATTTATATAATATTGATTTATTTTTATTTCTTACCTTGTCATCGGGTGGTGTAACTTCAAAATACTAAAATTACACTTATTTACAAAGTTGTACTGTATATAATACTTTAGTTTATTATTACTTAAAGAAATCTCTGACCATTCTCTTGCTATAACACTGAAGATGATCACAATATAAAATTACCATAAACTTTATCGCTTGTGATGTTTATTGGAGACCTTTGGAATGTCCAAAACAGGCTCAGATTTTTTTCGGCAGGACTTCGATTTTCGCACCACTCACATTCCACTGCCTTTCATGCGTCATTATTTCATCCATCCGCTGATAATATCTGAGTGGGCCATTTATTTAAGAAAATTTCTACAATACAAACTTTAACCTAACTTAAATCTATATTACAAAATAAATTAAAACAATGGCGATACAAAGACCTTAAGCCAACGTATGAATAGAAATAACCTAAGCCTTAATAATAGATAAAGCAACAGCAGATGTATGATTCATTTGGGCGGTATTCTTGAGGGAGTGCGTCACCCAACATCTTCAACGCGAGAGCGGTGCGCGATGTGTTCCCGTGCACCGCTCCAAGACAATGAAGGTGAGCAAATGCTGTTCAGGGGCCTTCCATAAATAGGCTAGACGTCGCCGGGTGCTGAGGAAGCTGGTACAGCCTTGTCTTTGGCCCCGGCAAACGGGAGAAGGAACACCCCGGAGGTTTTAGTCGGTGCGACTCCGACACACTGGGGGCGGCCCTTACTGCCCCCTGACGTCCCATAACGGGTTTGCCCCGGGTTACAAAAAAAAAGGTATGATTCATTTAAAATTAAAACTTAGCCGGGGACTCTTACCAACTAAAAAACACCGAGGTCTTTCTCTACTCGTCTAGAATGCTGCGCCTAAACATCCAAATTCAACCAACAGTCCGTTAAGTATTCAAGGTTATAGGAGGGCTGGAAACTAGAATTGTAACTGATATAAAATATTACATGTATAATATATTAACACAAAAACAATGTAATATTTGTCGGAATCAATTAAAAATGCTTTTTATAATTCTAATGGCAAATTAAAAAGACATTTTACAGTGCTATAGAAAATGTAATTTGGTTTTATTGAAAACAGCAAGACCATCAGCTCCGCGGAACTGCTCACTGCAAGCCGGGAACAGCAGTATAGAGGGTGCAACCAGCTGGCTGCGCATACGCTGTGTCGCTGGCTACGACGGTGGACTGCCACAATCCTTCATTTTAGAGGCACTCGATCCCGTCACTGGAAAAACAAGATATAATGGCAGCGTTAATGAAACTGGTGGGATTTTTTTGTAATGTTGCTTTCGAATGGGATGCAGACTTTCTGATGCGATCCTATAAAATCGATAATGATGTGTAGTGGAATCGAAATCAAAATATGTTGACTTAAAAATAAATGTCTGACTTGCAAATGTTTTTCATACTAGAACAAGAAGTCTGGATGCCCTTTAATATTTGTAAATTTTCATTTTCATAGTAACTATCTTCTGCTTATTGAAGTTCCATTTCTAGGGAATAATAATCAAAAATATAATTATTTTAGGTAAGTTGATGTTTGCAATTAACTGCATATGATGTTTTTTTAAATTTATTGGTTTATTATTTAGATATGGTTATTTCCTCACAGATGGCCTGGTCATATTTAAACTAGACCTATCACAATTGTCTGCTGTTAGTGAAGTTGAAGCTACTTTTAACTTGCTCATCTACGCCAGGAACCTTAAAGGGGAATCTGAGAAAACTCTTCTTGAGAATATTGCTTTTAATGATGCTGCAAGAAGAACAGGTTAGATTAATTGATGAGTGTAGATTTTTAATTTAAGCAATATGCTTTTATAACAATATTAGAACATACAATGTCTACTCTGTCGAGAGTCGGAGGCCGATATAACTTAGATACGCTTTTTAAAGGATACTTACTTTATTTCAACTTTCATAACATTTCTAAGAAAAATGAAATTTCTTCGTTGTCAAGCAAATAACATGATTTAAATACTGTTACGAGCTTAATCGTTTCTGCGTAAAGTAGATTTCGCAAACACGAACAATTAATTTTACAAAAGAAACGTTTAAACGTCTTAATGCCATTTGCTATGGAAGGGAGAGGGGGGAACAAGATTAAATAGCTCTGTGGAACACTCGCCATGATACAGACGGTAGAAAACGCTCAATGAGGCAACATCTCTGAAGCGATTTAAGATGCTTAGAAACGTTGACAATGCGAACAGCCTTACGCTGCAACCTATCCACGGCGTTAAGTATTAAATTATATTCAAATTTTGAATCAATTAAAGTACATAACCTTTTTTTTTTATTATTATTGAGTATCTCTTTAGAAAATATCCTTACTTGCTAATATTACAATAATAAAAAAGTACAAAGCCGTGTAAACATATAAGAAAACTAATAATTATGATAAGAAGTTTTAACTAAACTACTTACTTATTCTAAAATAATCCGTAATAAAAATATATAAATAGATGTAACTTAAAGCTCCTATTATTGACTTAAATGGATTCCATTGCATTGTGATATCTAATCACAGTCATCGAAACAGCCGCAATAAAAGCGATCACGCGGCGTGATTGATTCGCTCCGCCTAATTTGTTGTCATGCGATGGTTACTACCATTGCCAACTGATGACGGTTGATCTTCGCTTCACTCAGACGTTTTTAAATTTCTTCGTACAGATACCGAAAACCGAGAGAGTTACGTCTTAACCCTTAAATGCTCGAATTTTTATTTTGAATAAATAATATTAGACCAAGTGGATTTTGGGTGTAGTCAATGGAATAATTACAGAAAAAAAACAAAGATTTTTTATGCCTTTCCCGGCACTGCTCTTTGTAGGCAGAGCACGTCACAATGCTATGCCGGCTTCTCGAAGGTTGCTAACCAGTCACTCAAAGACCCCACCTTGAGCGGCCACGGCTCCAAACTCAGGTTGCTTCTACAGCAACCCACCTGAGAGCGAAAGCGGCTTAGTGTTTCTGGACTAGCCAAAGTCATCCTACTTTCAGTCATAACCATACCATACCATGTCATATTCTGACATAAACCTTGCCAAAAACTATTACATAATATTTACAGGTTTATTCTGCTAGAATTAGTTATTATGGCAATTCAATTGGATTTTTCTTCTTGTGTGTAAATACGTTTTTCAATTTTAGACGGCAAAAACGCTATGGGTGGAGTCACGCTTGGCTTGATGGTGGCTGCAATCCTCGGAACAACACTTGCAGCAGGCGGAATCGCTCTGGCCGCTCTATGTGCGAGACGACGAAGAGAACAACCTCCACACAAACATCCACCCGGTGATATGCTGGAGCTAAGTGACGGTGGCAGAAGATATGTTGTTGCCTACACTATCAAACCTTCACCAGAACTGAAAACCCCAGATCCACAGCCGGATATACTAAATGCTCCGGGTGATTTTATTACTAACCATTATATTCCACGAAATTAGAAACAATAATATTGACTGTTGCGATCTGAAAGGTTGTGATAAAAATAGTAATCATTAAAATTTCTTAACAGAACTAGAGTATTGCAATAGATTTAGAATTGAAAAAAAAGAAAAAATCATATTCACTGAAATACGTAATTAAAAATTATAACAATAGCTGAAAATATTTGTATTACAGATGCTGACAATCAAGCTACAGCTCCTATAATAGATGAAATGGATGAGTGGCCAAGCATAAAAGAAGTTAAAGGTAAATATGCAAAAACAATAACTGTATATACATAATAACGACTTAATAATTGGACAAATATTATAGGTGATTGGAGTAAAACAGGAGCGGTGTTCTCAGCTGAAGATTTAGCTCTTTTAGATTCTACCGGTCGACCACAACAGGTAAATGTTCTTTAGTCATAAAGCGATAATTTATTATTAATATAAGTTATATTTACTTTAAAAATACTTTTCTCTCACAGCTGACACCGGGAAGTGACGTGACACCCAACAATAGGGAAGAGGACGTTCTGAATCAAAACTTGCCACAGTCAATTTTAAGTAGTAATAATTTTAGACCTAGTTATGTATCGCCAAATAGTCCCACTTTGGGTAGTCCAAACTTTGTATGTCCGAATGGTAACTTAAACTCTATGTTTGGAAGTCAGCCGTCAACGCTTAGCGGCCCAACTTTAAGCTCCGGAAGCTTAGCTGCCTCAACATTACATAGAACTAAAGGGAAAGGCGTAAGAAGAAGAGAGCAAGTGCTAGCTGAAAATTTACCGGGTCCTGAAAGCTGTGTGTGAATGAAAATATAACACATTTTATAATTTAACACTTTCTTAATTTTATCAACGAAGAACAAGTTCACTATTATATTATGATATTTAAATAATATTTTTATAGCTATTTTGTTATTGCCAACAAAATAAAAAACGCTAAAATATATTAAATATTTAAATCAAAATTAACTTAATTTCATCGATTATTGTAGTAAATTTTATTGGCTAACTGTTTACCTACTTGCCTACTTTGTTCCACTGGGTAATTCTACCAAATATATTTTAGCACAATATTTTATCCTAGTCCGTATTAATTTTAATAAGTTATGTAAAGATTTTCTTTGTTACTAAATAGTGCTTGATTGACTACTAGATAGTAAAGGAAAACAGCGTGTGTAAAAAAGTAGTTGCTAATTATATTATTATCATGACAAGGTCGCCTTAGACACAAGGCGAAATAATTTACGAGTTACAAGTCTATTCAAAAAGTTAGAAAATAAAGTTTTATGCTATTCACCTCTACATTGCCCATCTATTGATAAATGTAATAAAAAGGAGGTAATATAACATTAGTTTTCACAAGCCTAGTCACGTACCAAATAACTTAGTTTAATAGAAATAACAGACAACGGTCTTCGCAATATGTTCGTCCAAAGAGAATCGAGATCTACAAATCGTATATTATTTATGATTAAAGTCATTGTATTCAGCTTATAGGAATTCCTATGTGAAATAAAAAGAATTGGTTGTGTGAATGTAAATATTAATACTTGTACAGTAAGTAAATACAGATGTATAAAATAGATATGTACGTACAATGTAAAACTTCAATAAAAATGCTTTTAAATGTATTAAGTGATGTGAAAGTATTTAATAAGACTGTAAATATTCGTTAATTTGTAAAATCAAGCCGTGTCAAATACAAAGGGAATTCATATAAATACGAAGATTTAATTTCAACACGGTAACTGTGATGAGCAAACAGTAAAATTACTTAGCCTATTCTGCCGCCAAGAACATTGTAAAACTGGATTCTTTAAAAATAATTAAACTTATTGCATATTGGCGAAAAATTTCACCTTAAAGAACCCATTGTATATGCTAACATCTGAGCACAAAGTTAAGTTGACCCTAACCGTATTCGAATCAACTAGCTTAGGGTTTTAACGAAACGCAACCAGTTAAAACACGTTTAAGACTTTTTTTGTATCCCGGGGGAATATCCTGCATAGGTCCACTGTGAGGGCAGCAATCCCGGTGAGTCAGAAACCTATTGACTAAAAATTTTCTATCGTCTACCACGACGAGTGTTCTAAAGGGCTATTTAACCTTGTTCCACCCTCTTTTCCATAACGGAACCACGCATGCTAGTTTACGGAATTACGACTTTACGGTAAATGTTCTCCCGGCGTGGACTAAGATGTTCTCTCTTACTTTACCGAAGCCATTGAGCTATGGAATGCTCTTCCGGCGAGCGTGTTCCCGTCGACCATATTGGATCCTTTAAACAAAGTGTGAATAGATATTGTGGGCTGGGGTTACAACTGCGACTATAGTTAGAGCTTTGTTTGCTGTTACTAGTCGCTGTCATTTTTTGTATTCCACCATGCTTTACTGTCAAGCATGATGTGGCCACTACGATGAGTCAGGATTTTTTTTAAATTTTGAATTGAATTATTATTATTTTTGGTGTTGAATTCACAATCGTATTAATCTATTATCTGGTGTTAACTAATTTTGTATTTATCTGGAATTCACTTGTAAACAAGCAACGGCTTAACTAAATGTAGTGCCATTTTATAATTAATGAAATGTGAATTAATTGTAAATGTTTACCATTTTGTGTTAATTCTATTGCATAGAGTTTAATAATTAATCTGTGGTGTAATGTACGGAAGAAAGAACTATTGCCGATAATAATTTTCTTTCGCCTCTAAAGATCTGGAGCGATTTTATATTTATTAAATAAATAATGGTTTTACATAAATATATTGTATTTTATTGTTTCATTGTATTCATATTGAATCATACTTTTTTACACTTTGATTAAACTCTCATAATTTAAAAATAAAAATTTGCACGATTACTTTAACCGCAGCAAGAAAGTATCGTATTAATTTCAATATGACACTTCCTCTTGCTCTTTAGAAAAAGGATGTTGACAGACAGACAGACGAATACCGAAGTGAACCCATAAGGATTCCATTTTTCCTTTTGCAGCACGGAGCCCTAACTAAAATATTAACTTAGTTTGTTACTGTCTCTTGGTCTTATAAAGACTTAACTCAATAATTTTTTTTACCTTTACCTACAACTCGTGTAGTGAGTGGGTAAGGTAATCTAATAAAATACCTGGCTCTCCCTATTACCTGTATTTTGCCTCCCTCACCCGTTTGGTAACTTGGATTTCTATATCGAATTAGCCGGCTTCTAAACGTCACTAAGGAATAACACTACTAAGTCTAGACTGGACTTAAATAATATCTGAAGCTTATTTGATTATTTATATTGAGCTTTGAGACTGGAACTCAGTACTTAAATGGTAGCCTCAAGCGAATAGAAATATGTTTTTCGCAGACATTTATTAACAAATCGACTAACGATACTGGTTCAAATAAATATAACACATTAAAGAAATTATTTTAGACCTTTAAAATGTATAATTTGTATTGATGTTATGAGCGAGGGACATTTAGTCCTAAATATATTGAATATTTTCTTTTGAAAAGAAATGCGGTGACGGTCGCCGAACGTCTAATAAGTGATTTTTTAATTACTTTTAAAGATTTTAAGACACTGTTGTATTGTTTACTTATTATAAAGGTAATACTATTAAAAAAATAAAAATTACATAATAAAAAAATATGCATGTGCACTGAAAATGCTGATCTCCTGCGCTACAGATGACATTGAATACCTACAGCCTCTAATGTATCTCTGTTCAACCGAAAGGGTTATACCGTGACGATATATCATTAATGACTTTTAATAACATCCCTAATTTAATAAAGTAGCGTATTAATTTTTCCTTCGTACTACTTTCTATTCATAGGAAACTTACAATCACAATACTAGCGGAGAAATATTTTTTTTATCACTTCCACCAGGCATATAAAAGAATGTGTTAACAGGTTATGTTAGAAGTCACTACCCAAGTCCGTAGGCTTTATCTACCCTTGACTTCTACGTCACGAGACCCTATTATAGTTTTTAATGCGTAAATTTGAGGTCACAGGGCGTCTATACTCCACAGGCTCATGAAAACGGTAGGTACATGGGTGTAAAGTACTTCATAGTAGCTCGCCTCGGTCTGTTATATACTGCTTGTTGCGTTTCGCCATTAGTCTGTGTGCGCAGTTATTTTTCATTTCTTATCCTTTACAGTTGGTAGCACATCTGGAACTGCATTAATTGTTAGGCAACAATAACCACTTACCATCCGGTCTGTTGACAACTTGTATACTATCTTTGATATGTAAATTTTTTAGGTACTCACAAAATTTAACACATTCTATCAGGGAAAGCTTACATAAATTATAATGATTGTCAGAGTTAAATATATTTTTAAAGTAAATCAAGATAACTAACGTCTTCTAAATCTTTCAGGTTCTACTATAAATAGGAATAAAAAACCGTATTCATGTTTTAAAAAATTGATTGTATGTTTATCCATATTTAATGGATCTTTTCAACAAAGGTAGTCGTATAGTTTGAATAATTAACATATCTGAAATGGATTAACACTTGAAAGTAACTCCAGCCACAGTCTTCTCAAGCGTTAACACAACCTTCAAGACCTCAATGTTATATTATCTTAGTAATATTTGATATATGTATTTAATGTGTAGGACTTAATAATCGAATATTAATAAGCTAAGCTTGTAGAATAAGTTACCATAACTATGTTTTGCTTTGTACTTTGTGTGCTGCTATCGCAGTTTATTATAATAGAATTATTATAATGTTGTGCCTGTATCTTGAAATATTAAATCAGTTGTTTTATTGTATAATAACACTCCACACCATTGCAAACACATATAAATCAATGAGGCCGTAATTCTTTATTGCATATTCAAAGAATAAAACAGTAGGAAATCAAATTTAAAAGGGAATTTTTGCGCGGTTATACCAACAGCCACTTTTTTTTTGTAATCTGAGTAAAATCCGTTACGGACCGGCAGGAGGATATGAGGACAGCCCCCCGGTGTGTCGGACTCGCACTGACTAAAATTCCGGAGTATTCTACCTTCCACCTACCGGGATCAAGGGTACGACTTGGGCCTCATCCTCGATACCCGGCTAGGCTTGCGACTTTTGTAAGGCCTCTATTCATTTGAGGAGGGATAATGTAAAGAGACACTCCTCTCTTGCCTCTGCGATTTTGAAGCAGCACGTGGAAGCATATCACGTGCCACTCGCATCTATGTTGGGCGACACATTCCCTCAAGTGTGCTACCCGTTACTGCAGTTAGAGACGGATATTTCTAATGAATGCCGCTCTACGACGTCCCAGCGGGCTGGGAGGTCGTTGCTGTGGATGATGAAGCTAACGCCTCTCACACCCGCTCGGGCTCTTCTTTCTGCGCCAGCACTTCTTCGCAGAAGCCAAGTACGGCTCTCCATGCACCCTCGTTGCCGACCATAATTGGAAAAGGTATCGCCAGCGAGAGGTTCGCCTACCTCTCTATATACCAATAACCACGCTTCAACATAACTCAGTACATATTAATATAATAATGGAGATTAAAGTAAGACAAACTTGTTTACAATATCCAAATGTTTAGTATCTAGTGTATATTATAAAATATGTGGGGATAATTAAAAAAACAAGATTTTTTAAATTTCAGCGGGAATTAATTACCCGTAAGAAAAAGCAAAAGATTGAAAACAAAACTATAGAGATAATACAGGCGCCCATTGAAAATTTTAGTATTGTGCTATAATTGAAATTTTGCAAGCGGCCTATATTGTGCCATTGTCTATTATCAGAAATTAATTTAGTTAATATATTTGCTGTAATTTTTTTTTTATGAAATAATTATAAATGTATGACAAAAGGATATCCACGCGTAATATTATTTCTAAGCTAAAATAAATTACACAATATGTATTTTAATGTTTTAAAAAGTTAGAATTGCTACCATACTAATAAAACAAAGTAAACAAAAATTAATTAATCTAGGTTCATCTAAAATTATGATAGCAAACAGAAACATTCGAGACTCAATGAATATAAATATTTTGCTATAAACCCGTCAGGCCTAGTTACAGACTGACATTATCACAACATTCACCGGGTGCTCTGCTTAATGTGATTAAGCTGTGTTCCTTTGTATTTCAAGTGCCTATTGAAGCAATGTTTAACTGAAACTGTAATAACAAGTCTATACAAGACAAGCAGATATGTTATGTACTCTATAAAGTTTCGATATTAATTTCTTGAATTAGTGCTAAAATAATATATTTTCCATCGACTATGGACATTAAGTAGTTTTGAGAGTGGTTTTATAATTAGATAATTATATGCATAAACATTTTTTTTTACCTGACACGAAACCATCGTTATCCGTAGCCATCATGCTGGCTTGCTCAAATATCTCTTCACGCTTCGCTTAAAAAACCCAATATCATAGGACGATGGGATTACGCTCGCCGTAAGATCATTCCACTGCCCAACGACTCGGCAAAAGTAATAGAGAACTTCTTAGTCCAAACCGGGATGCGAGTTACCAAAAAGCTGTGACTCAGTAGATCCGCGCGCGTGGTTCTACTGTGGAAGGAAGATTCGGAACAAGGTTAAATAGCTCTTCAGAACACTCGCCATGAGACATAAGGTAGAACACACTCAATGAGGCAACATCTCTAATAGTATTGCTATGTTTTAAGGCGTCAATTTGAAATTTAGTCTTGATGGAAACCTAGAACTTACAACACCATCATTTAAATTTTAATCGATGGGATACTGTCACCAAATGTAACTAGTTTCTGAAAATTTGTTTACAATTGAGCTCATTAACGACTTGTGTAAAACGGGAATGAGGCCAGTGATGGTGCTTAGTCAAATGCCAACGATTTACTCTTTGCTTAAATACTCTAATGTAACATAACGTCGGGGAACTTACTTTTTTTTTTACACTGGCTCGGTATAGAGACTACAGAGTACCTGATGGTAAGTACAGTGTAGTCCAAAAACGAAAGCAACTATCAAAGGATGAAAATCCATTGATAGTCTACATCGTCATGTCGGCCCACATATACCACGACTGAAGGTCTCTAGGTATATGAGCTACTGGGTATACACAAGCTGATCCCGAAACGCGAAAAGCCGAAACTGGTCACTATGACGGGCTTTACACCCATGTAGTGTGATCGCGATCCAGACGGGCGCCGACGCCCTACCACCTCGCTGCTGCTCGTTTAGCACCACCCAGGAGTCACGTGTAGGGAAACTAGGGTAAAGCCTACGGACGCGAGCAGCTTTGACTCCCAAAATCAATTCGACATCAATTTTATCTAAACCATTCTGGTATAATAATAAAACAACCAGTATTTTAATTGATATTTAAAGTCTAGCTGCTTACGGAGTCCGTTTGCCTTTATTTGTTTTTACTCATGTACATTTATATAATATTTTTTGCACATTTATATAATAATGTTGGCGCAATGGAATGTAATTTCAACCCAGGAGTCTCAGTCGCAGGAGCATCGCGAACTAAGGTTGAGATTTTTAGTCGATTTGACTTTCTCAAACATTACAGATTATATTATTAATATCCAAGAATTTGGTAGGCCACGGATATTCTCAATTTGGACTTGGCTCTATGAATTCACAAGCTATTTTTCCAATTTCTTTATATATTCAGTTTTTTGTCAAATTTTTATTAGTTTATTTTCTAAGCAAAGTCAAAGTAACGTCTATAAATTTCAGCATTTTGTTTACTATTTTAGCACAAACCTAATAATAAGTACAGGAAGCTATAAAACCAGAAGAAGAAAAGATATCGGTGACGACATCATAGTTATTTTTATTGTTAGTAGCTGATTTCACTTGTTTTAAGCTTGCTGTGAGCGTACTATACTCGTCACAACTCATACAAGCCTGGCAGGACTTCGTAAAAATGCATGAACTATTATATATATAATTTACTAGCTGATCCGGCAAACGTTGTTTTCCTATATAAGTTATTGTAATATCTTCTAAGATGTTCATTGAAATTAAGCGATGTCAAAGACAATTTTGTTCACAATTAATCAATAACATATTTATTTGGATAAAGATTAATATTATTACGTTAATACAACTCTTAACAAATAATGCATTAATTTCGACCAAATTTGATTACCATAAAAACGGTTCTAGTGAGTTATTCTTAAAAGATAGACATATATTGTACACATTTTTTTAGATCATTTCAAGAGGAATAATTCTTTCATACATATATTTTTCGTATCTTGAACCGTTTTCGCAGCGCACGCAATGGAAGCCCTCAAGAACGGATAATTTTCCCCGTTTCTTTCACATTTTTCATCATTTCTTCGCTCCTAATAGTTGTATCATGATGTTATATAGCCTAAAGCCTTCCTCGATAAATGGTCTATTCCACTCAAAAAGAATTTTTCAATTCGAACCAGTAGTTCCTGAGATTAGCGCGTTCAAACAAACAAACAAACAAACTCTTCAGCTTTATAATATTAGTATAGATTCGATTGTTGCTATTTGAATTGAAATAACTATATAACCATTTTACATCATTTCTAAATTTCTATAATAAAAAGGTATAATAAAATCTTCAATAATCTACAAACTATAAATACGGCATAAATAACGATAACTATGAACATTTTTTTTAATTACATTTTTATTAAAACGGGTGACAAATATGGCAGAAAGTAAATATGTAATATATTTTCAATGATTGACTAAATAATTTTAGCGTTTACGCATACTATTCGTATGGCATATAAAATTACAACCTAAATATACGGACTCTCCTTCATTCTAAGCATGAAGGCTTAAATGCTTAAATACTTAGGCACGTGTAACAATTTACTGCCAAATGTTACAGTTACGTACCCCTCTCTGTAAGTACACAGCGTACAAATCTTACGTTTAAATTCCTCATACGCACAGATGTTTACTTTATTTAGAAGTGAAAATTCACAAGTTAGCACTTTAGCAAGGAAAACAGACTTGAATGAAATTAGAGTAAGAAATAGGCTTATTCCGTCCGCTTAATTCTTCCGATTACGCCTCTCGCTGCCTTTAAGAGCTAAAATTAAAATTAAGTGACAGCGAAGTGAATATCCTAAATTAAATTAACGCTTTTTCTCTGCGTTCTGTTTGTTTCACGTAAATAGTATTTCGTTCAGTGTATCTGTAAAAAAATTTATTTAAACCAAATTATTTAAAATAAAATTCCTACGGCAGAGGGCCAAAATCCTAAACTTTTCTTTAAGTACTTTGCACTATTTTTTCCACTTATTATCCTAGTTCAGAACAGTTGAGAACTTTAATTAGTCGCTCAATAATTTGCAAAACTGTGCCCAACCCATTCTTTGTACGTCTAACTCTTGTTTCCATTCAAAGTCATCATCACCTACACCACTAAGATCATCTGGTATTGCATTTGGATACAGCCGACAGCTGCCACATTCCACCAGGCTCATTGCCAACTTTTGACCACTTTGGCTATTCAACATCCTCCTAAGCCCTCCACGAAAATCAGCGCTGCAGACTTCCTCTGTGGCTTTAAGCTGATGGAGGTCCCATTTTCGCCATGTTAATATGTTTTTGTTTTTTCTTTTGTTTTTGTATGTTGCTGTCTTGTAACAGAAATGTTGTTTTTGAATTTCTAGTATTTTGTTAGTTTGTGGTGAAAATAAATATATTTCATTTCATTTCATTTCTAAGGCTGTACCATCATTACCGGTCCTTCAAACAATAAAAGTACGCCACGATCACCTCCTTTCTCTTCCTCTCGATGAGTGCATTCATGTTCATGCTAGTCCACTCGCTCTCGCAATGGATCTTGAGCGCCTTGAGGTCTAGCTCGTAGCGAGGCAGTGATGTGTGCAAACACATCACACATCATTACATCAAAATGTAATCTGATTAATGAAAAACGATTACGATCAAATTTTGCGTTTCCATCATTATTATAATAGCGTTTTGCACATCTGTGTTTTATACACTTCAGAATTTTTAATTACAAACACATTTATGGCACTTTAATGTTGTGAAGGGATTTAATCATAATTACAGAGCAACAAAATGTAAATTACGACTACATTTTGTAATTCTTTATTATTAATCAGATTACATTGTGCGCATCTCCGACTTTCATGTTATTTATTGTTTTTGAAATAAATAAATAATTCATAATTTACAATGTTTGTAACTTGACAATAAAAGACACAATTAACATAAATTTTGTTAACAAATTAAGTATTCAAGGGTTGATGGGTTAAATGAAAGATAATAATTTCCAAGTTTAGTGGCATTCCATTACTAAAAACTGAAAGAAAACTGTTAACAACTTAAGAATCGTAATAATGTCTACAAACGTATCAAGCTTTATAATAAAAATTAAGTGTCGTGTCATGGTGCCCTTAAAAGCTTTACTATTTGTCACGCAAAGTACAAATAAAAGACAGAGCAATAATTACACCACTAATGAACTCAGCGCCGTAAAAATACATTTTCAATCACAAATAATACAAGTAACTTTCTAAGTAGTATTTATATATAATTATAAATATTAGGTCCTTACATATGAAATTGGCGTTTTGTATGGGAGGAACAAAAAGTCGAATATTTTTTAATATAATATATTTAATTAATCAAAGTATGAACCATTATTTTCTATGTACTTTTGCCATCTCATAGGTAGTTCATTGATCCCTTTACTAAAAAAAACCAGTCGGACGGGAATCAATAAAATCTTTGAAGGCGATTTGGACTGCCCCATCGGAGTTGAATTTTTTCCCTTGCAAGAAGTTATCCAAATTTCGAAAAAAATGGTAATCTGTTGGAGCAAGGTCCGGGGAGTACGGAGGATGTCTTAGACTTTCCAATTGAAGCTCTTCTAATTTAGTAGCCGTCTGTTGCGCAGTGTGTGGTCCTGCGTTGTCGTGAAGCAGCAGTGGCGTGGAGCGATTGACCAGCCTAGGTTGTTTAGCTGCTAGCTTTTCCATCATGGTTTGCAATTGCTGACAATAGACATCAGCCGTAATAGTCTGGCCAGATTTGAGAAAACTGTAATGAACAATACCGCCACTAGTCCACCAAACGCTTACAAGTAACTTTTTTGGGGTTAATTTTCGCTTGGGGCAGGATTTGGCTGGCTGGCCAGGATCCAACCATTGCGCTGAGCGCTTCCGATTATCGTAAAGAACCCATTTTTCATCACAGGTAATGATTCGGTTTAAAATACCTTCATTATTGTGCCGGTTTAGTAATGTAACGCAGCAGTCGACGCGCGTTTGCCGGTTTGCTTCAGTCAATTCGTGAGGTACCCACCTTTCAAGCTTTTTAATCTTCCCAATTTGCTTCAAGTGAATTAAAACAGTTTTATCACTAACATCGCAGCCTGCAGCTAACTCGGACGTGGTTTGCGATGGATCCGCTTCCACAATAGCCTTCAACTCTTCATTATCAACTTGAGTCTCAGGCCGTCCACGGGGCTTGTTCTGCAGGTCGAAATTTCCAGAACGAAAACGTTGGAACCAAAAACGAACTGTGTTTTCTTTTGCAACACGACCGCCATACACATCATTCACCCTTCGAGTTGTTTCCGCAGCACTAGTGCCAAGGCGGAACTCGTACTCGTAAAGCACGTACGCTCGTAGCTCGTACTCGCAGGTGCGGTCGGGTGTTGAGTACTGTTGTCACCTTTGGGACGGATCCGCTAAATATCAGTTGGCGGCTTTGGACTCGATTGATCGTAGAGCTCGTAGACTTATTGGCGACGACTCTTTGTCAAAAATTAAAATGCAAAGCATCGAGCATCGACGTAGAGTTGCCTGCCTCGCGGTCTTTTACCGGTTGCACGGTGGAGAGTGTTCTCAGGAACTACATTCTTTGATTCCACCAGCCCCATTCCACCACAAAACCACAAGACATCGTGTCGGATACCATCCGTATGTGGTGGATGTTCCTTATATCCGCACGAGAAGATTCGCTTCAACATTCATCATGCGAACAGCTAAGGAGTGGAATATGCTACCAGCGGCCATATTTCCGCGATCTTATGACCTGGGAGTCTTTAAAAGAAGAGTGAATAGGCATTTGTTAGGCGGACGCGGTTCATCATCGGACTCATCTTCACCTTCCACCAGGTGTGATTGAGTTCAAGCGTTCGCCTATAAGTTATAAAAAAAAAAAAAAAATAATGCGATATTTTAAGTTTTCTATTTTGTAAAATGAGTGACGCAAACAGAAAAAAACAGAAGAAAAAAACAAATGAATGACGATCATCGAAGCACAAATACATGAGTCTATAGCTGTACAAATTTGAATTTGGAATTCCTTACCAAAGAGGAGAAATTTGTGATTAAAGTGGCCAGTACGAAAAACGCCAATTTCATATGTAAGGACCTAATATATTTATATATATTACTGGCACATATTAAAACGAATTATTTTATTTAATTAAATTTTTTTAAGATAAGACACATAAAGAACAAGTACAATAATTCA
Organism: Automeris io; assembly: GCA_036320925.1. NCBI lineage: Eukaryota > Metazoa > Arthropoda > Insecta > Lepidoptera > Saturniidae > Automeris > Automeris io. The sequence goes on from JAUDJH010000018.1 coordinate 7,077,636, forward strand.
CTAATTATATTATGATTAATTATTTTAAAATTACCATAAAACATTGGATAAAATTTTGAAAGTACTCATTATTATAAAACAAAGATATGTTTAAATACAAACAAAACCCAATATTAGACGTAAATCCTGTTTTAAGATACTATTATTATAAAACTGAGACCATACTTCTAAATGTCACAAATAAAACCTTTGTAGGTGCTTTAAAGGCCAGCAAGGCCTTAACTAATACAGCTAGAGCTTAAACTAACACTATTATTTCAAGAAGGATTGTTTTCAAAGGGCGGTCGTAAGAGCTTAAGTTTGCTAACCGCCTCGTCGCACAAGTTTGGCTTAGACAAAGGGGCGTACGAACTGCATTGTGACACTCCACTTAAAGCCGTCGGAGAGCAAGAGCAGGTGAAGTATGACTTGGTCGACCGCAGTTGTGCACTTCGTTGACCTATACTTACCTTTTGTATTTGCAACTAAAGCTGAGATTAATAGACGCTATTTCGACTATGCTTAGCAAAGTTCTCAAAGAATAAATTCGTTTTGACAAAAAACTGAATATGTAATAGGAACTTGAGTATAGCCATAGTATTGGCAGAGTCGATTCCATTTTGTCAAAAGCAGTGAGTTACCAAATACTTTGACATTCATTAATATCAATTGTAACATTTTAGAAAAGACTAAGTAAACTTAAAGTTGCAATAAATTGTTCTATAAATCTCAGCCTTAGAAGTAATCGACTGTAATTTGTTTATTTTCAATTCATACATTAACTTGGAATTATTCGACGATATTATGTTGAAATATGTACTTATTCTGTTACAACAGTGGCATGCATCCAATAAAAAAGCATTGCCTTGTTATACTTGGACATTTAATAAATATATTGACTTAAAATCTAGTAATTACTAAAATAAGAGTCTCAGAATCCAAATTGGACCATATTTTACACCAATATATGTATGTATTAAATGTCCAAATGTAAGAAAGTAAGATTACCTTGTCGTGACTCACGGGTATATACGATTATAATGTATACATAATATATTATATATACCATAATAACAAATCTTTTTCTGTCGACAGTACGAAAATTGCAGACATTTACTGATTTATTTTTTATCGGGCTAACACTTGAAACAATTGATAAATGCCTGTATCGTGCTATTTCACTTATTTTTAAATCATTTCCTTTTTGTGATTGAGATAGTATTTGTCCAAGAAATTTTTAAATTGATTCACATTTAGGGCTTATATTACGTCTTCTAGGAGATCATTCCACGCTCTGACAACCCTGTTGCTTAGAAAGTGCTTATGTGGGTTTTTGTTTAATCGGCTGGTAGATAGCTCATTATGAAGGCCTCCGAGACGGACGCTGCCACTGAGTTTGATAATTTTTTCAAAACCCTTAAGGTCATAACGCCTATTTATTAATATCTTGTAGATTTCTACCAAATCACCGCGATCTCTGCAATGATGTTCTTCTTTCTTAGTAAGATCGCACAATCCGTAGTCAAAGTGCAGTTATTAATTAAAATATGTGAAAAAGTTATAAATGTGAAATGTCTAGCTCGGTTTCATATTCATCGAAAGCTATTTGAATAGCACAGGTGTTGAACATATTAATATCTGCTGGACCTTTACACTCATAGTGAATATTCAAGATGTATTACAGGCGTCATTTACTCGCCGCCGGAGGCACGTCCGACGCATAAAATCGTTTTAAACGGACCTTTTTAATATGTAGACACACTTGGGTTTTTCCGTATGAGGTTAAATGGCTTATGATATGTCAGTATTCACGTTTAATCGTGCGAAAGGTTGCTATTTATTTAACTGTATTATTTATGAAGTGATCGTGTTATCGCGACAGTCATATTTATTCGCGTCCTGCGTATTTCATTTTTATTTTATTTCATCATTTAAAGTCAAGTATGTAGTTTAAAACGTTGTCTGGACTCTGGACATTTCAAGTGATATTTTACAAAACATTTTGTACATTTAATTCTGTTTTCTTTATTTTATATATAATGTAGTCATTGTTAATATTATATTACTTTCAACTAGTAGCAGTATTGTCTTTTAAATTATTAAAACGATTTTTTGAATCATTAATATGCATATTAAGCGTTTCTTTAAGGTGTATGTATCTAGGCTTATGTGTGTCTAGGTCTGTGTGTGTAGGTGCTTAGATATTAGCAATGATTTTAACCTCCTGCCCTGAGATTCGATACGAGGAGCATTCGAACACCATGGTGGAATACATGGGTTGAAATATAATAAGAGAAAGAAGGGCGTATTTCAAAGTTCCGCAAGTGACAGTTCTGGACCTCCTTTAATAAAACTTCCCTTACGCTGTGGTCTGACTTATTTATTAATCTTCCCGACGGTGTCAGCATCGTTTACAGTGTGTCGTCTGCATAACAGACCATCGTGCTCACTGAACACTCATTGCACTCATGGCACTGCACTAAACTGAGATACCAAGAATCATATCCACCTAATTAAAATAAACGAATTGAAGTAAAGGAACTACCATATAGAAATAGGAACCTGGTCAGATAGAAATAAAGTTACTTAAATACAATGCATTCATAACCGCAATATAGACTGAATTAGTACCGCAGAACTGTGGTATTCTTCAGAAAAAGCATTCGATAATCAGAAACCGAGCGGTTGAAAGTATATTACTGTAACTCTAAGAATACTCACAGTTTGCGGCCACTGGCCATCAATAGTTAGTAAACAACTATACAATAGAAATAAACGTTTATAAAACGCTTAAATGTAAAATACCGGGACTGCAAACCAGTAATAAAGGTTCCAGAGACACAGAAATGATGCTCAGAAAACGATTTACCGCGTTCACCCTTTAAATGGGTCACAAAAGTCGGGTATCCCACTAAATGGCTTTAATCTTTAGTTACGGGTCTCTGCGACTTCTGTTTCAAAGGAAATGAACTTGTACTCGTATCTAACACTAAAATTTGCATATTGGTTCACTGAAACGATTAATTTGTTAATTTAATAGCTTCTACCATAAAGGATATTTTTATAAATATCTTTCTAACAAACTAAAAATATTATGAATATCGGATATTCACATTTTTTCCTGTCTGTGATAAAGCTTAAGAATCTGGAAGAGGATATTTATAGCATTACTTTATAGCCTCTACCTTCTGAGAATTTTTATGTATTTCTTTTCGACCAATTTATTCGGTAACATTTTCTAACTAAAAGTTTTATATATGCCATGTCATTAATATTAACAAATGTCAACAATTTCTTTGGTCTTATTCCTGTCGAAAAATGCAATTCAAAAACTAATTTTAATTATCGAAAAGTAATGACCACCGACTAGTAATCACATTAATAAAATATTTATGTATATTTGTATAATATAGTCATAGTTGTGCCTAATTTAATAATAGTTAGAAATAAGAGAACGGTTTTTGGATACACCGAATACTGATTAGCCTGATTTGTCGTAATTTTTTAATTATAATAACTCACTGAGATAGAAGTACTATGGAGGCGGACCTGTGTGACTAATGTTGTGGAGTTCTTCCCTCTTCAATCAAACTCTTATTATCACTTTAAATTATATATTTAGTAAACTATTAATACATTTACATAATATTTCTCGTTATTTCTATATTCAAATTTTTCAACCTTTCTTTTTAAAGCTCAAGACGTAATCCCTCTGGAATAATCAAAATTCTTGTTCAATTTCGTATTCAAAACGATCTTCCTTTTTTTTCAATTCTTTCTTACAAAATATTTTTTGCTAAGCGGCCAACATGACAATTATGTCATAGATATGTAACCTAATTTTATGCACTCCTTACATTAGTAGTGAACTATCACTACAGTACATATTAGTTACTGAATCTTGATATACTCGTTTACTCCTCTCAAATTATACTAATAAAATAAATACAATTTACAAATATAAACAGTTTCAATACAGCGCGATTGTTACACCGCAGTCTTCGAGTCGTCTCAAGGGATAAACTTCGACTTAACTTGTATCTATTGTCATTTTGTTTTATCCGTTATATTTTATAAACGAATATTCTTAAAATAAATCAGAAAAACCAGTTGTACTATCCACGAGAGGAGTTCAACTAAGCTACTCGCAAGTATATAATAGTTGGTGTTAGTTGTTAGTTGTTTTACACAAGTGTAAAGACCGTCATAGAGCCTCTCTATAGCCTGTCGCGTTTCTAGATCAGCTTGTGTTTGTATTTTGTCAGTAACTCATATACCCAGAGACCTTCAGTCGTGGTATATGTGGGCTGACATGACGACGGAGACTCAATGGATTTTCATCCTTTGATAGTCGCTTCCGTTTTTGGACTACATTGTACTTATCATCAGGTCCATTGCAGCACTATGTCGAGCAAGTGTAAAAAAAATTTTTTTTTTAATATATATTTTTTTTATACCAATATGTAAGTTTACTACTAAATTAATAAAAACAACACACGAACAGATACGATATTTAAATAGTATAATTATAAATTTGTTTTTAGGAAACACTTTATTTTAGAATAATTTTAGAGTTAAATGATGAGCTAATGCTAAATATGAAGAAATCCGACAACGTATTGTGATCTGACAACCATTTGGGTACAAAAATATAAACCTTTTTTATGGTAACCCGGGGGAAAAAACCTGCATAGTTCCAACAGGTCCGTTGTGGGGGCAGCGACCCCGGTATGTCAGACTCCTAACTAAAAATCCCCGGAATATCCTTCCAATCACTCCACTAGGGCCTGGGAATCCAAATTCTTCTAGACGTACGGGAAGCTAGTAGCTTGATTAGGTTTCATCTCCGTGAGGCCGGTAAAGAACCAATCTCACCAAACCTTTCTCACAGACAGCCCACCGGATATGGCGTGCCGGCTTCCTTTCATCCGAGCAGCAGACTCCCTCAAGTCAACTGCCCGGCTAGTATCACGAAGGAATGTCGCGCAGTTTGCACGCTAATGCGACGATGCCTTGGTCGCCGAATATCCAGGGTGGTTGTACGCTTCCTGTTCTTTTTGGTTATTTGCTTAATCACAGCTATGCAGAAGGATACGACGCTTTGCTAAGCGCTCTCACTGTCAACCATAGACTTAACCACGGCTGGTAGCGAGAGATCGGCATATATTTAGTCTGTGAGGACCTCTCTGTTCAGCCCAGGCTGAGCATTCTTCAATGGTGTGCTGCGCCGTGGCTTCAGCACTCCGGCACTCGATAATTTAAAACTTTGCTCAGTTGAATACAAGTCAATCTTACACTTAAAAGCTATTTATATTATACGTAAAATGTTAGCAATTTATTTATCAAGTGATTAATTTTTTTTACAATATTCTTTCTGTCGTATAAGTCATCAGTTATCTAATAAATACTTATTTAAATAAGAATGATTATTGCACACTCCTAAATAACAATAATATTAAAACATTTATTTGGCACACAACACAACAAATAACACAGCAAAATAGGTTATTAAAGACAGAAAACAAAAACAGTAAACATCCTATGTTGTGATGATGCGCCAAAGGGAAGTCAGCTCAGCAAATGCTAAGTGACCAGCCGAGCCACCCAGCGCTGATTTTCAGCTGACACCCATTCATTGAATCGACGCGCAGAAAACAGCAAGGAAGGGATCAATGGAGTACAGATACACTAATTTTAAAATATCATAGATAATAATATGAAAATACACATATACCTAATACATTTTATAAGTAAGACAGATATTCAACAATTTAATAAAATATATATTGTAATTAAAAAGAAAAATCTATTTAAATCCTGTAATAAGCACTAAAAATTAAACACACTTCAATTACTAGAATTTAAGTCAGCTTAAAAGTATTTCCGCTCAATATAAATATATTAAATAAATAATAATAATAGTTAGTCAAAAATATTTTGCTGCGCTCACACTTGCGCCATATTATAACGGGATGAACCTTATGATATATCCTATTGAATTAAACATAATTATGTGGATCAGTCAATATATAGCGGAGTTAGATATAAAAATACACAGCGTCCTGCTTTTTAACCAACTACCACCAAAAACTCTAACAGTATAAATTTACTCTAAAGCCTTATTAACATCCTGGATTATTTTAACGCAACTGTTATTCTAGTATGAAATATTAACATATATTCTGTGATTCTTCTAGATTTTAATTTGTTCAAATTATTAAATATTTGAAACTTGGAATGACGCAAGCGGCAGACAAGTCTAAATCGCGAAACGCGCATGGGGAGTGATTAACATATTCATCGCATTTCCTCGCCGCCAAAGTAGGCTTTGTAGGAAATTATTTGTCATATTAACGTCACTTCAGGCCGCAGTTTCGGCGCTCTGATGTTAATATATCGAATTATACTACAAAGTGTTTTGTAGAAATACAACACCGACCTAAGGGGATGTTTTTGATTCCTTTGCATTAATTTATGTTAATTCAACTCAGTACTTAATTGGATCTTTTTATTTTTGTGTGCCGACTCCCTCACGATAATTTTTCTAAGCAATTCTTAGTTAACGTACGAACTAATTATAATTAGACATAAGGTATATTTATCCCGATTATTATTGAAACTAATAATTAAGTTAGTATGATATGTCTAGTAGGCGTACCAACACCTTTTAAAAACAGTACTAATTTAATTTTACTCCCCTATTTCGAACCATTCAAAGTATGATATGTAAAAGTAAGATTAAGGTAATATTGTTTTTAAAGACATGTAGTATGTCTATACAAAACACTTTTTATCGCTTTTACAAAACGAAATTTTTGTCGGAATTTTAAAAAATAATAATTTAGCTACACCGGCCATCCAATCAAATTTGTCACGTGTAAAACATTCGCATTTCAGCCATGTCGGAGACGTAACGAGCTGTTTTTTACATTTTAATTAAGGCCCAGTCACCACACCAAACAAAAACCACGAAGCCAACAAATCAATTTCGCGTCAGGAAATTACTTTGTAAACTTGAAAAGGGTTGCGCGATACGGTACCAAATTGAAATTCTTTTGTGCGCCACGCCTTTACATGTCCAAAACGTTACCTGACTCTTTGAATCATAGCTCAACAACATTTTTCGATCAAAGTTCAGAATGTACAGAGCCACTGAGGAAACTGCCCAAAACTGTTGGCGGTAAATGAAAGTTTTAACTACATGCCTGCCCTAACGTTGTGTACAAACCAATTTCAAACTTTTAATGAGATTAAAATTTAAAAACGTAGAAAATAAACAATAGCACCAAAATTGTTTATCTTTATTAGTATTTCTTCACATTACGATATACGTTTTTATACCTAATCACAATGCCTATGGCCATGACGCTTTACCCCTGTTGGGTTTGACAAAAAGACATTAATAGTTGTATGAGGACTACATAATTATGTAATTTTTATTGACGGAGTTCCTCACGTTTTCCTTCACTGCGGTAGGCGTGTAAGAACATAACATATTCTTATGTAGATTCATAACACATAGAGGTTCTTCGACATAGATCCGGCTACCTTTTCACTTATAAATATAATTACTGGTAAAATTATTATATATAGAAAATTTAGTTTTATGATTGGCCAACAAAAACTAATCTTTTGTATGTAAATGGCGCAGATAATTCTGTTTGATATATGCCATACCTTACAAGGAAATACAAGTACTTATATTATTATATGCAATAAATACCTCATATTTTTAAGCGACTTATTACCTAATGATAATACAAAAAAAAAAAAAAATTTTATATCAGTTAGGTATTATTTATAGAACTGAAAAAAAGTAAAAAAATTTAATAACTAAATTCTAGCATAATGAAAATTATTATTATTATTTGTTACATAATTTAGCAATTAGCTCAAGTTAATAATAGCCAGTTTAATGACTTAAGAAAGATCCTACATTCTGATAAAGTATTAAATAACAAATAATGTCTTAATATTCACGAATAAACCAAAACCAAATATTTTAACAACAATAAAACATGAAACTTATCCTTTGTGCTCAGTGATTTCTGGGTAATGATTTTAATATATTTTATAGTTAATTAGGAACTATTAAAGAAACGCAAAGCAAAAAGTTTGCGGCTCCTGAGTTCATTAACAAAATAAGCAATCTGACTAAAAGCATGAAGACCCTACCGACATTAAAAGCAATTACAAAGTTATGAAGAATTCTTGTCGGATATTTATATAGTAAAAAACTAAAAACATTCAATTACCTGATTCTTTTAGAAAATATCCTATATAGGGTGATTTTATAGACGAGGGAGATATTTCAGGATACAATAGTTTGAACCTTCTTTTAACTAATAAAAATGTAAATAACTATATTCCCTAACAAATCATAAAGAAACATTTATCAACAAATGAGAATTGATCCGTAAAAAATTTGGACACCCCAGCGCGTGTGACTTATGATTGAGTGGTTAAGGGCGGCTTGCACTAACGAATTTATCTAGTTTAAGCTTGTATAAAACGCTTATTAATTGCATTGATTTGATTCCATCTTAATGATGATTTCAGTTTAAGAGTTGTTATAACTAGATTTTGATTTTGTGCAAGACAATAAGTACAGATCAGCGCTAAATAGCATTTTATATATCTCTAAACTAGATTTAATTTGTTAGTGCAAGCCGCCCTTAGTAGATAAAATTCCGTTTACGTGATTTTAGATAAACAGGTAATTGACTCGCTTTCCTTTTGTACTTTATCCTGGCTTAGGAGAGATAAAATACCTACTTAATAATTAATTGTTATTTATTCTATCATGTGTGTCATTGCTCCTAAATATGTTGACTATAAATGACTTTGTATTAATGAAAATATTAAGATATCACTATTTCTATATATTTCACTATATATTCTATATATTAGAATCGAATGCTGAATATCCTCCTTGAATATATCCCTCGTCTATAAAATCAGCCTGTATAACATTCATATTACTCGTAGAAAATTATCGTTAAATAGCTATGCCCTCCAATTGACTCATGTCTAATCAGTACTTTCATCATGCACTACTATTTCACGCTAAAATAGAATTATTACTAAAATAAAATGTTTTTGTTACTTCTAGATAATGTAGCTTTCTAATGGTGAAAAAGTTATTAAAATCGGTTCAGCAGTTTCAGAGTTTAAGCCGGGCAGTAGACTTGAGGGAGTCTGCTGCCCGGATGAGAGGGAGGCGGTGCACGGTGTCCGGCGCATCACCTGGGAAAGAGGTTTTAGAGCAGTGGGCTTTACTCCTTCTCCTCCCAGAGAGGTAGCCTCAACAATGCTTCTTGTTCCTTGGGCATCTGGATGAATTTGGCTTCCCAAACCCAGGTGGAGCAATCAGAGGGACACTCTGGGAGTTTTTAGTCAGTAGGAGTCTGACACACCGGGGTCACTGCCCTCACAACGTCCCTGATGGTTCTATGTAGGATTTTCCCACAGGCCACAAAAAAAAAAATGTTTCAAAATTTATCGATAACAAACGAACACACATATCAACTCTATTTATAATACTCGTATAAGTACACATATAAGTCCATTTTATTCTTCATTTCACTCAAGGTGAAAGATCAAAGATAATGTAATATAATAATAAATAAATCGTCACGCTATTTCCCTTTCAGATGAGCAGAGACATATTAGTGGCCGTATCCAGTTTGCGCTGATATGTCGTGCCTACGTGACCAATAGCGCAACTGATCGCAGTTCTCAAAACATACAATATTTCTATTGATGCCATGCGGGTTTCCTCACGATGTTTTCCGTTACCGGTCCGCATGTGGTGCCTAATCCGTAATTAATCTAGGAGAACCTGGAGATATGTGCCTGGATACGAACCTACATCCACTCGCATCGCCACGCATTAAAACATTGGTAGTGGCTTATTGTGTACTAAGAAGTAGCCACCCGGCGAATGGATAGCTGCTTTAGTCTCCATCTCTGGGAGATGTAGGTGTAAAGAGCCCACCCATCAGGATCTTTCAGTCAGGCTGTGAGTAGAACACATACGCACCGCCCTCACTTCATCCTGGTAGCAGACCCCCTCAAGTCTAAGATAGAATACTAAAGACCCTATTAACGACTAAAAACGAAACGAAAACAGAAAATCTACAAACAATCAAATATATACAAAGGGAAAGACATTTCGGTAAAAGATATTAAGTATCCTGTTTTCCACGTCAAATTGAAAATAAAATATATACTTGTTGAAGTAATTGCCAAGCAATCTCGTGAAATCGTCTGAAGACTTTTCCAATGATAAAACAGTTTATTATTTTTATCTTTATTATTTATTTAATTATGGGCTATCAACAGTTCCGTTGCATGTTACATTAACAATAAAATAGCATGCACCAGCTAAATGTCGACAATGGATACTAACAAAAGATAGCCACAGCATGGCTCAAAAGTATTAACTAACAGTGTCAAATTTACAAATATTAAAATCAGAATATCGAAAACACAAAAAAAAACAAAAATCCTAGACAATAATTCTTACAATTAAAAGTTAACACACAAACAATACCAAGAACGATGCCGAGCTTAACACACCATTATTTTTAAAACAGGAGCTCTTAAAAATAAATTAATTGTACAAGTATAGTGTGCGTACTCATCAAATGTTAAAACAACAAAGTTTCATAACGTTAAGGCTAACATGAGGTGACATAAAGCCAACAGAACATAAGTGGTTTCACTTAATAAAGTACAAAGTGTTTTATATAAAAGAAAATTCCTAGTATTTAATACAGTGTATACAATATTTTTATTTAATCTTTTATTGACATGTATTTTTTGTTGACCACTACATATAATGAAAATCTTTTACACCAATCATGTATGTAATTTGATGGCTCAATGGTCACAATGAAACTGAAAATTGAACAATGGTAATGGTATTTATTAGTAATGGTTGAACATATGTATATATATTACTATATCACCAAAAAATTCGCTTAAACCAAATAGCTTTTCACCCCTCGATATGGAAATAAATATATGTACGGCCAAAACGTAATAGTACCAGAGCTGAGTGCTTGTATATGTACAATTTTTATATCTAATACACACAACAATAATAATATCTACAACAAATGTCGTACTGTAGAGAATTTCAATTTAAATATATAAAATATTCAGAATTGAATTACACATTTAAAACGAACGGATTTGAATATAAAAGACCCAAAAGGTTTGAATGTACCGCAAAATATATCGAAATCGATTTGGGATATGCTCATAGAGTGGTAATAACAGCAAAGCAAGCAGTGGCACAATATGGCGCAGTCAATAATTGCAAAATATTGTGGGTTGAGTTTTTACGAGGGCCCTCGCAGTGGGACTTGGCGGGCGACACGGCTAATATTTCAACGAAATCAATAATCCTATAGCTCGTATAAATTTTCCTTATAGTTAATATGTCATGTAGACTGTTATAAGACGAATAATAAAATTGTTTAATAAATTCATTTAATAAATTATTTAAAAAATATATATCTAGCAACGAAAATATACATTATTACGAGTTCAACGGATCTCTGTTGATAAGTATATATGTAAGTACACGGAGGTTTACTTCAAAGTGCACCACAAAAGCAATCTACAATCATGATAAAAAGGCCTATAATTGTGAGTGATAGAAAAATATACGAGTATATAGAGAATTGACAAGAACTTGACATTGACAAGAATTTTCTAAGAATGCTTTGCAGATAATTCCAATTTACAAAATAATTTTGTTGAAACATACACAAATCGTTTTCATTTCAGCTACATCCTACATTTTTAACGCTGCTATAATTAGCTAAAATTCATATATGTTTAAATTTTGTACAGAAGCAAATGTAAAAGAATAAAGAAGAAATGTTGTTTGTTGTAATCTTAGATTATATAGATAGAGTCCGCTCATACATCGGACATAAAATTTCCGCGCCAAAATTAACATGTGACATGATCTACTAGATGCATTGTGGCAGGTGGCGCCACCAGATACAGAGTTGCCACATTCACCCTAAATACCCTTAAAATTAATTATATATTCCAATACGGAATAATGCTAAATTTCTGTCATATATACTATTTTTTCACTCGGCTTGTCTTGAATTAAAAACCATTTATATAATAAATATATAATACATAAAAGAATTATAAACAGTTCTATGGTGCATGATGATTTTAATAATCTTCCATAATATTGAAACAATACTTAGCATGAGGTACAACCAAGGCACCACCCTAGGACTATCTATATATCATATAGATGTCACGATGTGGGTATAGTGTTATTCCGAACAACCTTGTAACTATTTAAGTATTATTTCAAGAAATATATCAATTAATTAATAATTTATTTAATAAATTGGACTTTAAGCAAAAAATTAATATAATTAACAAAGATTAAACAATGATGCTAAAATATGTTGTAAATGAAAACTATAGTATACTGTACTAATATAATGCCTAAGAGCAATTTATGTAATTAGTAAATATTTTTAATTTTTTATTAGTATCAACTATGGACCCTGTTGGCCATGGTATTTATGTAGGCAAGAAGGCTTCAATATATAAATAATAATTCGAAGGCCTAGGCTGATGTAATTAACGAAATGTGCAACGTAATTTCACGTTCGGTTAATATTGGTATGAAGATCGTTGCAGACACTGGAAAACACATATAATACTTCCATTCCCGAAATATTTTTTTAAAGGAGTAAAAAGATGGGAAGAAAAGATAGGCAACCATACATGTTGCCTGTTCGATCGTGAAAGCGAGTTCGCATGGTAGAAAAAAATAGGTTATTCGAAGTACTAATTTTACGTAGATAAAGTCATGGGCAAAAACTAGTATTGTATATAGGTGCCGTACTCATGCATATTAAGAAGTATACAACTTTTCAACTCTTAGATCAATATACCTCAAAAATGGCAATTCTAAGGAGAATACATGTAAGAAAAATTGTTACAGATAATTGCATAATCTACAACTTTGACATACATATTTTTATTTAGTTTTGTTGAAACATGTAAAAACCTATATTTATGAACTTAAATAACTTTTTTGTTGATATGGGATCAATGGGAATGGTGTTCCCAACATTAGTACTAGTTTTCAACTCTATGCGATAATCATAACCATGTATTTTGACCGGGCCAATAGCAATTAGCCCAAAATAAAAATACTAAAAAGTTTACACAAATAATAGATATATTTTTCATCAACGCAGTGATTAATAACAACTATATCATACTTGATGCCAGCTAAAGACAATAAAAATTAATATTTTCGTGTTAAAGCACAGGTTAGATAAGTCCCTAAAATTGGGGAGTTTTAAAAAGGAAAAAGCTGGCAACATTAGCAGTAAAAAAATATTGTTATATCATTTAAAATTATATTGACGTTTTTTCAAAAAAATGCAAACATATTTCACTGTTTACCTATGAAAGGAAATTTTACTATTGCTTCCGAATTATCACTGAAAATTTCTGCACAATTTGACAGCACACCACGCCATAATAAAAAAATATAACAGAGCACAACACTGCACCGTTTCCAAGTGACAACTGTCGTACATGAGAAGTGTGTCATGTAGTATTACATGCCATTCACTTAAACTGTTTTGTGCGGTTAGTACTACTAGGTTGAGTTGTAATTTGTGAAATGTTAGTGAAGGTCTTGTTTATTTACCCAGATAACAAGTTTATTTGTTTTTAGAATAAAAAACTGAATTTATTAATTTTACAATGCAATTAAAGATTATGATGCATATGTTTAAAAAATATACATTTACAAACACATCTAAAATTAATTGCTGAGTTTTTTTTTACACAAACTCAATATAGTGACTACAGAGTACCTGATGGTAAGTACAGTGTAGTCCAAAAACGAAAGCGACCATCAAAGGATGAAAATCCGTTGATAATCTCCGTCGTTATGTCGGCCCACATATACTATGACTGAAGGTTTCTAGGTATATGAGTTACTGAATATACACAAGCTGATTCTGAAACGCGATGAAACGCGCCAGAGCGAGTCACTATGACGGTCATTAAATTTAGGAAGTTCAATAAAAATAATAGTCACAAGTTTATCTACAAAAAAATAAATCTCTGAAGTCGTATTCACAATTCACAGGGCAAATTAAATATTTTGTTATAAAATTCCAGTACTCCATACAAATGAAAATCTCAGCATATTGGCAATCCAATACTACTGGCAATATCCCTAAATAAAGTTATATATTCAAAAATGCAATTACTATTAAAGTAAAAGGCTTGGTTCTCCATTTAAGCCCGGTCTTCACGTTCGTATAGAAAATTAATAAAGGCGAAAGAACCGGGCAATTGGTTCAAACCAATTAAAAATTGAGCTGTCGTAAAACTTTATGTACTGCAGCATTTTCACGATAAGTCATTTCTACTGTTTTTTGTTAATTCATATAAATATTGTTCTTTTTATTATCTTTAGAATATATTTTATTTGCCGGCAAGAAACTTTGGTAGTTGTTCTTTTTGACATAATGAGGTACAATAACAGGTATAATATATAAAGGATTGGAAGTAGCCATCTGCACCATATTGACAAAACAAGGTTTTTTTTTTTTATTACATACAGGCTTGCGCTTGACCTCAATCTCACCTGCTGGAAAGTGATGATGAGGCCGACGATGGAGCGCGCTCACCCAGCAAATACCGATTCACTCGACGTTTGAAGATTCCCATGTCATAAGACGCCGGAAACACTGACGCAGGAAGCGAGTTCCACTCCTTCGCGGTACGCAGCAAAAAGGAGGAGGCAAATCGCTTAGTGCGAGCAGCAGGAATGTCAACCACAAAAGGGTGCAAACCAGCACGGCGTCTCGTCAATTTATGGTAGAAGGGGGAGGGTGGAACTAAATCATACAACTCAGCCGCACACTCTCCAGAGTATAGTCTATAGAAAACCGAAAGGCAAGCCACTTTACGCCGGTGTTCCAAACTGAGTAGTTTACGCGACGTAAGAGCCTCATCGGCAATGAGTCGCCGAGCTCGGCGATCAATTGAGTCCAAAGCAGCCAGATGGTGTTTGGCGGAACCATCCCAAAGGTGGCAGCAATACTCCACACACGACCGAACTTGCGCCTGATACAGGTTAAGAAGTTGGGTCGGCGTAAAATGCCGCCTAACCTTGAAAAGAACCCCCAGTTTCCGAGCAGCTGTTTTAGCCATAGCTTCAATCGAACGCCCAAAGTTAAGGTCCGCAGTTAGCTCCATGCCTAGAAGCTCAAGGCTATCAGCCAATGGTACGCTAACACCCTGGAAAGTAGGAGCCAAGACGAAAGGGCTCCGTTTGGCGGAGAAGAGACAGGCCTGCGTCTTCAGCGCGTTAAACCTGACCAGGTTCGCATCACCCCAATCGGATACGAAATTTAAGGCCGTATCAACACGCCGAACCATCGCCTCCCTCTCTTTGCAGATTTCGATTAAAGCAGCCTGAGGCCTGGACAAGTATCTATCAACAACAGTGCTATCATCTGCGTACCCAATGATACCGGGTTTTAGCAGATCCTTGATGTGAAGCAAGAATAATGTTGCTGATAGTACTGACCCCTGAGGAACACCGGCATTAATTGCCATGAGATCAGATGAGCAGCCATCAACCACTACCCGAATAGACCGTTCACTCAGGAAGTCTGTTATCCAGGACAGGAGTTCATTATGAATTCCATAGGATCGTGACAGTGACAGTGATAGTGACAGCATGAAAGTTTTACTATCTGAAACGTTGAAGAAAACGAACATTCACAGAGAATTTGTCTAGATATGGATATAGCCGTAGAACGTCTGATATAATAATAATTTATTTAATAAAATACTCGTACAATATACCATAACTTAAATATTACAATTTGTAATAAAGTAAATGCGAAACTAAATTTCGCTCAATTAGGTAGATGCTACGTACTTATCCGTAATTTGTATTAAAATTCTAAAATGAACTCACGAAAGCTCTTAATTTTACTTAATCTCACAAAATATGGACTCTTTATCCAATATACTTAGAAATACCCAAGGTAAAAATGTCCGCGTAATTATGACGGCACTAGCCTTATTTCGAGTGTACTTAATGTGATTTCGTAAAAAAATATTCTTTATTTTTTAAATTAAATAAGATTTCCCAAATCGTAAACTCTCAAATTACAGGCTTACTCCTCTCATATATGCTATATGAAGTTGTTAAATTCCCCATATGTAATATGTTAGGTATTTTTGTATTAGGGTACGATGGGGTTGACATACGTACACACGTAAAAGTCCCTTAAATAAATAGGAAAAATAAATAATAAATAAATAAATAAATTGTTAAATTTCAAAATACATGTGAATAGTACCACCACAATCTACTAAATGGTCGAGTTTTCTCCGTCGTAACTTAAATTACGGACTGTGCAGTAAATTTCGATCGTAAATCTCTGCTATATGACTATTAACAACAAAAATAACTATGCAATAATTATCAAAGTGTAATGATTTACGAAAATGTAAAAAAAAATCATTGACAAATATTTATACATCACTATCAATAATAATTAGTTAGGCATATAACAATAACACAGATGTGCAAAACATGGGTTGCGATTGTTGTTGACCAACTGAGAATCATTTCAGATGTATTTTTTGTGTAGAATCCGAATCCGGCGTCAGAATTGCCCTATCACATTAGGTTTTCAAAATGTCTTAACCTAAAATTGCAAAAAAAACGGTATTTAACAAAATCAATATATTACTCAACTTCGATTGCCGATGTCTCAGAGGAAGGAATAGATTTTCCAAATATAAAATAAGGATTTCGAAGCGTAAAAGTAGTACTTTAAACTGGCTCAACTCGTTAAAAAAATCACAATGTTACATTAGTGCAAATATGTATAATAAAAAAATCGCATTTTTCTCACTTTTAGGTAAAAACCTGACGTGATCAAGCAATTCTGACGCCAGATTCGGATTCTATGCAAAAAATTACTTCGAAAATGACCCTCACTTGGCCAACAACAAAACCTTGCAGATCAGTGTTATTCATAATAATTATAATAAAACTTCGTTAAATTAATGTATATCTCTGTAACGTAATATAGCTAGCTAGCATTAGCTAAAAAAGTGCTAATACACAATTCAGACAACTGCAAGTGTTTGTAGATAATAAATTTTCCAACAAAACATGTTGTGAAAGCCACAGAAGTCATGCTAACAAGCTCTCCTCGGAACGTAACTTGCTACAACTCGGCTAAACTCGCAAATAATGTCGAAATTATACTAGTCCTCTGTGGCAAGCGGAGACCTCGCAGAATTATTAGGTTGTAATGACGTTAAAAAAAAGATGTTTCTGAAGTTTTTGCATTGCATTAATAAAAAGAAGAAAAAAAATGAAAAACAACCATAAAGGATACAAAAATGCAATAAGGAAACTCAGACTCCTGTGCTAGTAATAACCATTTATATTTCGATATTTTATATAATATATTTTTTTTACTATAGAAATCACTTTTAGATGTAATAAGTATTATGCGCCTAATTAAACTTGTATGTTTCGATCGCCTCGTTTGCGTGACACCGAATTACTTTTTCCCCTCACCCTCCTTAATAGAGTTTCCTTATCCTATACCTGAAGACGGCTGCCAAGTTTGTTACGGCTGCCGACTTCCGAGATAACTTTTATCTGCCGGCTCGTCGCTAAACAAGGCTTTCGTTTTACTGCGTGCCGGGGTGTTCGCTGTTGTCACACAACTTCACTAAACTTAAATTAGTTGTATCAAGCGACATTGACTTTAAGCATCAAATATTAACTAAGAGAATATCAAAAACCTGTATTTCCATAGTAAGTACAACGTAGGAAATGCTACAAAAGTATTTCGGCCGCAAAAAAATTGCGCGTTGATATATTATATTTTGGTTCTTCATATCATTTTAACATATATAAAATAAATAAAATAGTTTCTCAATATAATATTTGCAGGAGCGTCCTCAACGAAGTCAGCTTCATTAAAGACCTTGGTGTTTATTTCGACAGTAAGCTAACTTTTATACCTCACATTGAATACATCGTAACAAAAGCATCTAAAATTGTGGGCTTTGTCATTAGAAACTGCAAACTTTTTAAAAATCAGAGAACCAAAATCTCCGTATTCAATGTGTATGTGCGAAGTTTGCTCGAGTACTGTAGTGTTGTCTGGACGCCTCACTATAGTACCCATAAGCTTCGCATCGAGAGCATACAGAAGCGATTCGCCAGACATCTCGCATACTCAGTTGAGCGAAGCAAGTTCAAATTTAATTATGGTGATAACTTGGGGTACTTTGGAATGGACTCGTTGGCTGCACGAATGAGGTTATCAGATATGACCAACCTTCATAAAATTATCCGAGGCGCAACCGACTGCCCAGTTTTGCTCCAGCGATTTCATTTTAAGGTCCCCCTGCGTTACCCCAAGCACCGTGTGAACTTGCTCGTCCCACTCTATGCTTGGACAACCTTGGGCTTTAATTCGCCAATTTGTAGGTTATCTCGCGACTTTAATGAACTGGAGAGTGGCATCGATGTGTTTGCCGACAATCTGCCGGTCTTTAGAAGGAAAATCATCGGGTGGCTGAGGGACACGCAGTAAGTGTTGGTGTGATTTTTCTGTTCTTATTGTTTATTTGTGATGTTTTTTTTGCCATTTTTTTTTCTTTTCACTTTGATTGATTTATTGTTCTTTGTTCGTGTATGTATTTTGTAAGCTGTGCTGTATTGTATTGTTTATGTTCTGATGCACGATGTAGTGGCCTTAAACGGCGCAACATATTAACGTACTTTTTTTCGATTTTTTTTGTTGATATAGTGTGTTGGTCACTGGCCGCCTTTATTATTGTAAAAAATAAAAATATATATATATCATACTCCAGAGATAATCAGGTACAAGTTTGGATTCTACGTTCAATATACTCGTAGCAGAAATATACTTCAAGCTAACAGCCATGAAATATATGAACTTACATTCAGTAAAATAGTCGTCGTATATTCATAAATAAGCTGCAGAGGTTGCTTTATCTTTATTCATAAATTTATATAGAACTTAAACACAGAAAGCTCGCAGCGACCTTTGTGTTCATTCGAGCGCACAGAATGTCAGTAATGGCTGCCATTAGGAACGTCAATTTGTTCAACCATAACGTTACATCTGTCCCACTGCCTTCTTTTACATGCTCAATTTAATAGATTAATAATTTGTACACCTGTTAGAGAATTATTTAGCTTAAAACTATTCACTTATTTATAAAAAATAGGCTATACGTTATACAAAGCAAAAATAAATGTATTGACTTCAGGTTCTCGTGAACTGCTGCCTCCGTGGCTATCTGTAGGATAGCTGCAAAGAATTCACGATTGATCATCGCACATTAAATGCTAAAAATGGACCTAGATTGGCCACACGCTCCGTATTAATGACACTCATATACCCAAACAGGCTTTAGATTAGAGTGCTCAGGTTACGAGAAAACGTAACCGTCTCAGACAAACCTAGAGAACTACAGTCCTGGTGATCGTACTTTAATAGGACATGTTGCGAGCTGGAACGCGACAAGATACATTCGTTCATACATGCGAACATTCTCTCTGCCCGAGACGAAGACTATAGGACATTCATTATACAAAGGAATAAATTTTATCATCTTTTAAATTACTACACAGAAAATTAAAATTTATTTTAATTCTCATAATTATAACGTCTATAATTCAAGGGTAAATAACACAGTTTTTATAACATGTTAAACTTTATTTATTAAAAAATAGGGAAAGGGCTTTTCGCAGTGCCTTCAATGGCATATAGCACTGAACAACCCCTTGAATAAATTTAATTTCATTCAAGATACTCACGGATTGTGAATCACAATTCAACGACCAAATGTGGGCTCGTATTTACCGACCCGCAGGTAAACTTCGCTTAGAGTTAAAAAGGAATTCACAGAAATTTTATCGCTCGTTAGAGACCTTAAGCGACGGGAACGTCCGGGCCGCGCGCAATCCGTCAGGGAGCATTCTACCACCGACCCTCTTAATGCTGCCTTGGGTAATCTATGAGTATTTCTCACAAATACGATTTATTCTGATTTATTTATTTTATGTCAAAAGGTGGCAAACAGGCTGACAGCCCAGTCGATGGTTACTGTTGTTTATATTCTAAATAAGTACAATAACAAGAATGTTGCCTTATTTCTAGCAAATCCACAACCAAATTAATAATCTTGGAATTAATAAATATACACAACAACTTGGTGCATTTATTCCTATTTCTACTAATTATTAAAAGCCTCGAAGTAATTGTTGCTTATTAACACTAAAGTAATTATATAAGCCGTGGTGGCTGCCGGCAGAATAGAATAGCACCCCCCTCTTCTTGCTGAGGTGTCGTAAGAGGCGACTATGGTATCTCTTTAACACCGCAATTCAACCAGGTGTTCAGAGAAGGAAAACTCGACCAAACCTGCATCCCGCTCCCTCCCGATCGTACTGGTTCTCCTTTCCATCGGGCCTGAGGGAGCTCGGATGAGAGAGTGCTTTTCTGGCAGCGCGTCCAGTTATGCACTTAAATATCTCCTGCGCAATTGACTGTTTCCGAAAACTGGACCTCGAATTTCTTAATCGGTGTTGAAACAGTCGCCGTGGCCGAAACCGGCCAGGACATCATCATCATCATTATCATCATCATCAATTGTAATAATGAAACAAAAGAGTCTACTATATTAATAATTACTTTAAAAAAATATTTCATTTATCAACTTATTATTATAACATAGTAAGTGAACATATTCACAATAATTGAACAGTGCACAAATTAAAAAAAAAACTTCAATTAAACATAAATACTTTGATAAGATTTACAAAAAAAATACAGAGATCATCAGAAAATCACATTAATGTTGTATAAATAAAAACACAAAAATATTATAGAAAAAATGTAACAGAACCCATAATGCGTAACGTATCCAATAAAAGGAAGATTCCCAATGGTAGAATGGAATAAAGTTACTAAATCAAATTCTACCGATATATTGAAAGCGTTCATGTAAGTTATAACTTTGATCAGTACTCTAAGAAGCTCTTAACTAGATTAAATGATTACTCTACTTTTATAAATACATATAAAATGTGTTTTCTTTTTGTTTATTCTCTGATCTTTTTGCACGGTCAAATTATTACTAAATAAACTGTAACAGCATATCATATTGTATTCAATGAAAACTTTTATTGTATTTATACATATTTTCATTCCATAATTATCTTTTTTGGATATTATAAATAAACAAGGAGACTAAAAATAAGTGAAACCATACGATAGACATGAATAAAATGTAATTTTTATTTTCTCGTATAAATCTCTCCCCTACTATTTTAGAATCTTTCTTTACGTATATTGTCCAAAATTCTGCTATCAACATATCTTTCGACTTAAAACTTTAGATATTTCTGGTCACAATCTGTTCAAAGGCACCGCAATATACAGCTTAACTTCTACGTAGTACTCGTCGTAGTAATAGAAATGTAATGTAAAATGGTTACAGTCTGTGATATTAAAATTATTTTATTACACTAAATCGATTTAAACTGAGGCATTTAAAGTAATTGCTGAAGGCTAATTTTGTATAAACATGAAAACTGAATCAATTAAAAACTTTCCCTAGCAGGTCAACAGTGAGAGGTCTCACACTAGGAAACCGCAGGAGTTAAGTCACCCGTAAGTACTTACGAGCTATTAGCGCGACCGCGAAGCCGGTCCCGGCGACCATCGCTCGCCGTGAAATCAATTAGTTTCAAACTAATCACGCGGGAAGGGTCACTCCCGTCAAAGGTTACCGACTGAATAATTTCTATGGGGTCACTTTGTACGTCACTCTCCAAACGAAATCCTTGTGAACGCCGTTCGGTGACATACGAGCACGCCTTTAAATTCTACATAACATTATGACTAGATGCTGTAAATGATGGATAAAAAATGATATAGTATCTGGCCATTAAGGCAAATAAATACGTAATTATATTTTGTCTATTACTACTGAAACTAGTACAAAATTTCCGTTCCTACAGAGTGGTAGTGAGGGGGTTTAAATTCCCCCTCCAAAAGAGGAGGCCTGCCCAAGGCCAACGCTCGCCGAGCCGTCGGAAGTATCCGGATTCCCAGGCTCGGCGAAGGCGAGGAGAGGCAGTGCTGGCACCCCGGTGGTTTTAGTCGGGGCAGGTCCGTCACACCGGGGGAAGTAGCCCTCACCACTTCCCCTGACGGTCTGTAGGGATTTCCAGCGGGTTAACAAAAAAAAACTAGTATAAAATTAATATAATCACATTATTGAAATTCATTTATTTCAGGAGCATAGTAAAACGTATTCAATGGTTGTAAATCCATTGCAACAAAAGTAAAAGTGACAACTTATATCTATCTAACACTTCTAATATTAAAAAAAACTACATATTACTATTACATTCTTTTCGAAGTAAGCAAATACTCATAAACATTAATAAGACTGAAACTATACACACAACTTTGCTTTCGCTGCTTGGTTTGCTATTACACATGCATACATACATCTGAAATTAAAAAGTTGGTAGGTAAACATAACTATGAATAAATGCATGTATATTATATATAAAAAACTCAAAGTAAAAAAAGGACCTTTATTTATTTTTCGAACCGAAATTGAAAAGCAACCAAAATGATTGCTTTGGGCAATTTGGTGTTAACGATTAAAATATTCTACTGAAAAGAAAATACCTCACATCGAATTAAGCACAATTCGAGACATACAGTTGTAGATCTTTACCATATTTCTATCCCTTTTCGGTATTCACCTTATAAACCCTCTTTGGAAAAAAAACAAAGCTTCTCCAATTTATTGGGCAAAGCTTAAATTAACTTATATTTACCACTTAATCAAGCAACAAGGCGTTGTCGACCTAAGGACGAGGTTGGGTAGGATGCGAGAGATCTCTACGGTGAGTGTGGCCTAAACAACAACCCGGTCACAAAGATCGGCAGGCAAAACCTTTCCACTTGGTACCTATTCGATTTTAACCAAATTTCGATGATATTGTACAACTAAAAGCACTTTATAAAATAGGCTCGGCTCTTTCTAAACAACATAATGCGATACATAGTTTG
The DNA here is from genome assembly GCA_036320925.1 of Automeris io. Lineage (NCBI taxonomy): Eukaryota > Metazoa > Arthropoda > Insecta > Lepidoptera > Saturniidae > Automeris > Automeris io. The sequence continues at coordinate 7,100,810 of JAUDJH010000018.1, forward strand.
TGTAACTAATTAAGGGTTTCCAGGGAAATACAGACTACATAAATGTATCTATATATTCCATAAAGATAATTATGGTTTTTTGTATAAGCGTCATACAAAAACATTGAATGGATTTTGATAGAGCTTTCGTAATTCTAGTATAAATATCTTAACAAAAACCAACTCTATGTTTATTCATAATTAATTGAGTAGAACTGGAGCTAAAGCTTGACTTCATCATAGTATTCGATATCATACATTAGTAAATTCAAGCAAAATGCTTTCTTATTATGCGATTATTATATTCACTGTAATAAAAAGTAGCTTTCATCTTCATCTATTTATTACAGTGGTGATCAAACAAGTAATTAATAATTTATGTATTATTTAAGATCTATCACAACTAGAGGTTAAGTGAAGTTTTATCCTGCGCCGCGTTATTATTATGATATCAATGTTTTCAATAACTAAGCGAAAATTATAATTATCTTTGCCATATTTCTAAGTATGAGCACGGAAAACGTTCTGCAAAAAGCGAAAAAATCATGACTTTACGACACGTTCAAAACATAGATACCATATCGGGATATTGTGGATGACCCGTATTCCGTAGTAAACATTTTAAAAGTATTACTAACTAGAAAACATTCGTGTTACAGTAAATTATATTAATTACAAAGAAAAGATATTGCTTTTCCTATCGGCTTTATGGTGCATTTCCACTCAAAACTCAAACACTCAAAAGTGCGCACAATTAATCGCCTCGGAACGACACAGCTTCTTGTAAAGTACGTAGAGGAACGGCACCATAATATTGTTCTTTTTTTATCGTTGATATTTTATTTTCCCTTGTGGTGAAGGCTACTTGATTAATTAAATAGTTTCTAGACAGACAAAATGTTGTTTTCATAATAACAATTGAATGAAATTTTACATTATTTATGCCCATACTACAAAAATAATTATAGTTTTCAATCATGATAATCACTTTGATACAGACCATTGTTTTGATTAAATATATTAACAATAACAAATGTATCTAGAGTTATATGTGAACGTGAGCGAGGGCATAATGTATGTATGTAGAAATAACATTTATCCCGGTACAGTTGGGAGCAATCAAATGCTCGTTACAGGCCCGCACGTGATTTGTCTACTACAGTACGTACCAACTGTAATAAAATGGGAAATAAATTAGCTCTGTGTAAATGTTGTACAAATGAGTATCATAATAATCATTTATTTATCTATTTTCATGTATATTTATGCTGTGATCAAGAATAAATTAAATATTATTCGTTAGAAAAATCATTTACGACGATTCAATTATATATTTTTTAATCTGGCTTGATAAAATACTGTTCTTTATCTAATTCTTAATGTTATACATTCCAAGAAAAGAAGCAACTACAAGGGGTCACTGACCGCGCCGCCAAGATCCAGACGTGAGCGGTGTGCGATGTGTTCTGCTCTAGTGAAAACTCAAGAGGAAGAGGCATCTTAAACCACCCTCGCCACCAATGTGTTAGGTGGACGCGGGGAGTGGAGACTATTCAATCACTTTCCGCTAAGTAGGCGAGGCCTGAACAAGGCCAGACGTCGCCGGGTGCCGAGGTAGATGGCCCGGCCTTGTCCTTGGCACTCGGCAAGTGGGAGAAGGAACACTTCGGGGTTTAGTCGGTGCAAGTCCGACACACCGGGGGGGGCAACCCTCATCTAGCCCCCTGAGGTCCGTTAAGAGATTTCCCCCGGGTTACCAAATAAAAGTCACTGACCAGCACCGTCGTGCCAGCCTTCATATCTTAGCAAAAGCTATGTAATTATAATAATATATCTGAATATATACGAGATGATCCCGGAGCATCCCATAACAGTAAGTGTAATAAAATTCACTCAATCTTATATAAATGCTATTCATTTCAACACATTTTTTATTAAAACAAAACATTACCTTAATCCGATTTTATTATCATAATAAGTTCGATGTAACAAATGTTGATATTGCGTGCAGTTCGAAATAACCTATCAGAAACCTATCAGCAAATCGGCTATCATTTAACACAGAAACTCTAGCTGCTCAATTTCTAACATAATAACATTACTCTAAATGGGTAATATTTTGCTTCTGTATTCATTATACCGGTATTAAATAAAATTATTAGGCAATATTTATTGTCAGCTTTTGCGCGTGACTTCATCCACATGAAGTGGATGAATAGAGATTAATAGTGAATAGTCATATTTAGTGTAGTAATGAGGAATCATCTCAATTGGTCGTATTTTCGAATTTTATTTATATTTTAATGTTACAAATCTATGTTAAATTTATGTTAATTCTATGTAGTAACCCTAAGAACAGAGATCGTTATAACCATTTGGCGCTCCATACGAGCGTAAAAACGATATTTTTGTCCGTAATAAATTTACATATACTCACCTCAGAAGGGATATAACATTTCTATTGCTATTTTTTGCTATTCATTCCAACGAGCTTCTAATGATAGTGATTTTGGGAGTAGTGCGGACGGTATGTCGCTAAAGATCACTATATATGTGTGTGTGTATATATAGGCTATAGAGAGATATTCACTCGAATTTCTTTTACCTTTCAAGTTTAACTCCGGGTCGGCAAATAGGAGCCCACGTTTAGTCGCCGAATTGTGATTCACAATTTGTAAATAGTTCCTCAGAAATTAAGTTTATTCAACGAGCTTTTCACAGATACCTAAATGTAACTAAAGGGCCCTTTAGCCAAAGTGCCAAAGGTGGCAAGCCTTTAGCTATTATTTAAAAAGAGTGGATATTTCCTACGATAGAAATGGGCACAGGCTTAGATTTATAGACGTTATTTCGAATTTGCTTACCAAAGTTCTCAAAATTTAAATTCGTTTTGCCAATAAACAGAATGTATAATAGGAACTTGAGTATAGCATTGGTATTCGCAGAGCCAAGTCCATGTTGACAAAATCGGTGACTTACCAAATCCTTTGGCATTCATTGAGTAATATGAATTGTAAGGATTTAGTAAAAAGTCTAAGCAAACTTAAAATTGCATCTATAAATCTTAGCCTGAGTAATAATGAGATTGCGCATTGACTCACTATTCGAAGTTATTATAAAATTAACTTTTAATTAACTGGTCTGGTTGTTGAAACGATAACTAAATTAATGCCTTTGTTTATTATATTAGAAAGTTCTTTTTAATAATACTTCTTCTTAAAAACACTGTAATCAGGTAACTTTTGAATCAACTCTAAACACTTAGGTGTCGCTGTCAAAACAACCTGAGTGAGAAGAATTACATTGACGGTGACAACGATATGATTTATTTGTCCTCATACTCGTATATGAGGACAAACCGTGTTACATTTCCTATCATACCCCGTAAGTACTGCTGCTTGTATTTACAAGTGTTCAGTTGAAACCTCAAATAAAGCTATAGAGATGACTTCAGTTCGTTGAACTTCTCAATCTAATGTTTTTACCATGAACACCAAAGAATAAGAAAATTTTCAGAGACCCCGCGTTATTTTAAAATATATACCAAACGCCTGTACTCATGGCAGCCGTATTATATTAATCAATAATATCTTAACTTACACTAAAGTTGTTAACGTGGTAAATTGAGCATGTAAAAGAAGGCAGTGGGACAGATGTAACGTTATGGTTGAACAAATTGATGCTCCTAATGGCAGCCATTATTGACATTGTGCGCGCACGATCGAACACAAAGGTCGCCGCGAGCTTTCCATGTTTAAGTTCTATAGAAATTTATGAATGAAGATATTCATAGTCCGTATATGAAGAAAGAACCTATTGTAAGAAAGCTCTGCAGCTTGCTAGCTAAAATTCGACGACTATTTTATTGCATATAAGTGAATCTATTGTAATTCATAGCTATTAGCTCGAAATATATTTCTGCTATATTGGGTGTAGAATTCATTTATAAAACAACTAAGTTTATAGTTCTGAAATATGAAATCTAAAAAATTAAATTAAATTTAATAAAAAACAATCTTAAGTAAAATGCAATTTGAATGAAAGTTTTCATAATATGTTTTATTTGATATTCTCTTAGTTAATATTTGATGCTTAAAGTCAATGTCGCTTGATACAACTAATTTAAGTTTAGTGAAGTTGTGTGACAACAGCGAACACCCCGGCACGCAGTAAAACGAAAGCCTTGTTTAGCGAGGAGCCGGCAGATAAAAGTTATCTCGGAAGTCGGCAGCCGCAACAAACTTGGCAGCCGTCTTCAGGTATAGGATAAGGAAACTCTATTAAGGAGGGTGAGGGGAAAAAGTAATTCGGTGTCGCGCAAACGAGACGATCGAAACATACAAGTTTAATTAGGCATTATTTAGTGACTTTTTGTATGATTATTATATAGCATGGGCTAACTATTATTATTGCTTACTAGTTCATATGTAAATATTACATTTATTTTATAATAATAGTATTTTAATTTACATCACACTTGCTCGTAACGAGTGTATTATTACAGCGCTTTGAAGCTTATATCTATCTATATTATGCACTAGAGTTATAATAACTTTGACGCAATCGAAGTGCGGTAATGTGATATTCCTATTAGAATAGCTCAATGCAAAAAAATATAATGTGTATATAGTGCAGAAGAAGTAATAATAATAATATGTCATCACGTTATATCCCTTTTAGGGTGAGCAGAATTACATTAGTGGACAGCCGCTAAATTAAATAGCGATACAGTTAATACATATAATGAATAGGATACAGATAATGGATACACAGATCCATTAGTGCAGAAGTATTCTTAATTTAACCGAGTAATACGTTTTCTTTTTAATTTCAGCAAAGAGATTTTTAATGTTGACTCTATAGCTGAGATTTTTAGACGCTATTTCGACTTTGCTTAGCAAAGATCTCAAAAGATAAATTTGTTTTGACAAAAAACTGAATATATACTAGTAACTTGAGTATAGCCATGGTATTCACAGAGCCAAATCCATGTTGACAAAATCGGTGATTTACCAAATCCTTTGCCGTTCACTGAATAATATAAATTGGAATGTTTTAGTAGTCTTAGCAAACTTAAAATTGCGTCTATAAATTTCAGACTTAGATATAATCGAATCTAGATTTTGAACGTTTTTAAGTTAGAAAAAGTGCCTTTCAGATACATTTTTGACTAAATGAAATAACTAATTTAAGACTGTCTGTAAAAGAATATATGTCTATTAGGATAGAATTTTCACTACAAAAATGTGTGGATATATTATACTGCAGGGCAGGTAAGTACTCTTTACCATACAGTCCAACTGACTTATAAACTTTAAACAACAAAGAGTGAAATTTTAATAATAAACGCAACTGTTCTTCTTGTACGTTTCTATGATTTACATAACGATGATAAAGTATTCTTCATGTTAATTTTTTTAAATGTTTTTTTTTTTATTCTGATTCTACCTAATACCTGCACCATACCTGATGTTAATCATGGTGCAATCCAAAAAACTTAAACGACTAACAACTAATGCAAGTAAAACCCATCGGTAGTCACAGCGATCATGCCAGCTTGCACAAATATTGCTTCACGCTACGCTTAAAAGATCCCATGTTATAGTATGTTGGGAACACGCTCGTCGGAAGACCATTCCACAGCCCAACGATACGGCAAAAGAAGGAGTTAGAGAACTTCTTAGTCCTAGCCGGGATGTGAAATACCGTATAGCTGTGACTCCGCAAACCCGCGCGCGTGTTTCTATTCAGGAAGAGAGAGGGTGGAACAAGGTTAAAAAACTCTTCAGAACACTGATAGAGACGGTAGAAAACGCTCAGTGAGGCAACATCAAATCCAATTAATTATGCTAAAGAAATCTTTTTTTACTAAGCAAGAAACAACAAGAAAGCTACATTACATACATATGTCATACGGAATAAAAGTCTAGACTATTTATAGCTAAGAATGTTTTCAAACTTTCTCACGTTCCTCCAAACACTATCCTTACATTAATGACTAATACTGTATTCCGATTCAGAGCTATAACTAATACAAATAAACACGTAACACAAATCAAATATGTATTTACACGTTCGCAAGGAACTTCGAAAAAACAAGAATATTCTGAAACGAACCGTTAACGTTGCTTCACTGCCGATGTTGTTTACTGAAGCAAATTTCTCAAAATATTGTCAAAGCCGTTTGTCTGTGTGTAGTTGTTTGAACAATAATTTAATCTACATTATTTCTGCTTCATGACTGCTACAATTTATAACATAAATAAAAAAAATCAAAAATATTGTTGCGACGGAACCAGGGGAACCTTGAACCCTAGATTGCTAGGCTTTTAGGTATCACACGGAAATGATTTTAAAACGCATAGATTGGTCTTTTGAATGGTCTAAATGTTAAACAAATCCATAACGGTAGGTGAACATCAAAGGTGCCGCCCTGCCTACACCATTCATTTTAAGAAACGAGACGTACGTATCCTGTGTAATAATTAGACAGTTGTTTATCTGTGAAATATGGGGCTGCGAAAAATGGGCTATAGGCGAAAAATAGCTTGGTCTGGAATGTCTGGGCAAGTACATAAGGAACATAGATCTCTTTAGATCTTTCTCGAAAAGCCTGTCGCACCGATATAAATACCGGCTGGACTCGATCGCATCACAGTTTCTGCCTGGAAGCGATATAAGCGATATCTCCAAGTGATCGAATACTACTTTTGAAAACATACGAGTACTGCGATTGGATAGTATTTCTACTAGCAAATGTTTCGACTGGCTTTTGCCTTGGATTTTTGACGATTGAACTTTTTGACAAGCGAACTTTCATCAACTGGTTTCTGGAATATTCGACGATTGGACATCGGGATCTGCGACTGTGCTTCGAAATATTTATGTGACTACATGCTAATTTTGTACACTATCTTCGATTAAGAAATTGATTTTTCATCAACATCGGCCTCTTATTAGGCCATACTCGTAACAATATCAACATTTTTCTATTTGGACTATTTAATATATCTGTATCCGTTATATATACATCTTATGTACTCTTAGTGATATTGTAAACAAACATAAAATATACAAAAACCCTATAATTAACCAAAATTATAGACATATTAGATACTGTAAAATTAACAGTCTCAATACCATCTTCAGAAAGTCAGAAAAACTATGATTTTCTTTCTAAATATCACATTAATATAAATTATTTATGACAGATAATTTAAAGCAGTTGAGCTTTATTATCCTAAACGTCTTTCTACAAAATTATTCTCTGTTAATTCATATATACAATCTCACATTATACGAATAAAATAAAACTTTAACATTACTAAAATTTTTATATGTTTATCAACCAAATACATCAATATCAGAATTACTGATTTATTAAACATAATTTACATTATTAATATGTAGTAGTAAATATTAAACAATTATCTACTCAAAATTAATTAATCTTAATTTGTAAGCACCTATATGTTTATTGATATTCAATCAACGTCTTACTTAGGATTGCTACGAGTATTAACTAATATGGCTAATACGATGTCAGGCTTCGCCGATCAAATGGCTCTCGTTACAGTCCTGTTTCATAACAAACCATATCAAAGTTTGGAAAATATCTACCATAAGTCCCTCAATTTATCCTATTATACCCAATAGGAATTTTTCTATTACAACGTAAATTTTATTATATTTATAACCTGAATGATAATTATAACGTGAAAAAGGAAAAATATACGCTCTTGTACTTCGTAGGTTTTTTTACTTTGCTCGGTAAATCTGCTCACATATAACATGTACAAGATGACAGCGGAACACAAATTCCGCTATGTGATCTTTCTGTGATAGCCACAACGTGTCGTGAGCGTTTTAATGAGAGCCATAACACGAATTTCACGAAGTGGATATTCTACAGTGACTACTGCGCGTTGAGAGCTAAGTTTTCGCTCAAGCAGCGTTTTTGATCTTCGAGCGTAAAATATATCTATATTTAATAACAATTTCAAGATTAAATTCGCAATTATAATATGACCTCAAAGTCAGGTATATTATTGTACTAATATTACATAATAATCCAACTTAATCCATCGGTTGGTTTTTGCGGTAAAGCTTTTCTAGAATTTTAATAATTGTTTGAAACATGAAAAGACAATGAGTGCTCGTTACTAAGAGCCTGTATGGTTCTCAGACAAAAAATATACGTATATAACAGGAACGCAGAATAATCTTCATTTAATATTTAGACAAACACCCCATATCTACAATATATGTTCTTATAAGCCCCTTGACACCAGAAGAAAATTATTGTAACTGCCAGTAAACTTTATTCCACGTCCAATAAAGAAACACGTTCTTCTTATTCTTTAATGGGTAATTATTCATTAATACCTCCCTAAAATGTAACAATTACCCCGAGGAAGAGATTGTGCTGAGACATTACAGCAGCAGTTAACTGGTAAAAGCTATCATTTGAATTGGAATCCATTATCCGTTTATGTTTAATGATTATTTGAAACTCCTCATAATTTTGCGCCATCTCTAACGCTAACTGAATGGCTGCTCGTTAAGGTCTGTAGCCGTTGTTCAATTGTTTTTTCTTTATATATGTTTTATTATCCCTACGGAATTTGTTTAAGCCCCTGTAAAAATAGCACTAATCTATTTTGTATCTATGTTATTTTTTCATAATATACCGCCCTTTATTTTGAAATAATATTCATTTTATTAATTTCTATCGATGAACATGGATCATAGATAATGTGAAATTATTAGACATACATAAACGTAATTTCAAAAGCTTAGCATTTGAAAACATTGTGAGGAAGCCGGTATGGCATCTAATATTTGGTCGGGGAAAACGCTTTTTGCCTATAATATGTAAAAGCATGTAATAAAATCTCTTTAGTTGTACTATTTGTATCTGGCTGGTTTTGATGACATTAAAAAGGATACATTAAAAAAGAACCAAATTACTTAAATGTTGTTTTCTACCATTTTTCATTTGTTTTTCTTCCTGTCAAAATACGTGATTCTAAAAAAAGTAAAAATTGCAACACAAACCGCGAAAAAATTTTATGACGTTTGTGGAGCTTATGCAGTGTCAGTAAGGATATCAAAAAGTTGGTTTAAGCGTTTTCAATCCGGAACTTTGATGTCAAAGATGCACCTCGCTCTGTTACAGATCTGCTACAGATAAAATAGGTGCCATTTTTTAACAAATGTAGCAAAATCAGCGTATCAGTAGCTACGACATAGTTTAATAATTGGGAATTCTCAATTCAATCGATTGGTGGTCAATGTGGTCAATTGACCACGAAACAATTTTGACTTATTTGAGAAAGCTGGATACACAAAATAGCTCGATATTTGGATGCCACACACGAGCACAATGAAAGAAACCTAATGAATCGTGTACTCATTTACGATTATTTATTGAGCAGTAATAAAACCGAAACGTTTTGAAAAGATTGGTAACTGATGATAAAAAGTGGATTACGTATGACAAGACATACGAAAAAGGTCGTGGTCAAAGATCGGTCGGGCTTCACAGGCTGTGGTAAAACCTTGGCTACCCATCTGTGTGTATAATGTGGTTGGAAGGGCATTATTAATTACAAGCTTTTACCGCCAGACAAAACCATCAATTCAGATATCTACTGCCAACAACTAACGAGATTAAAGCAAAAAGTTTATAGAAAGCGGTCCAAATTAATTAATAAACAGGGTGCAGTCTTTGATCACGATAACGCCATACACATCGTTAACCACTCAGCAAAAATAAAGAGATTTTGGCTGGGAGTGTTGATGCATCCGCCATATAACCCAGGCCTTCCACCTTGAGATTTGCACCTGTTTCGGTTTCTTCGATATTCTGCAGGCAGTATGAGGTTAACATTAAAAGAAGACTGGCAAAACTATATTATTCGTCGCGTCGCTTAATCAGCAGTACCAAAATTTCTACAGTAAAGGGATCATATCCCTACCTACAAGATGGCTAAAAGTTTTATAAAAATGACACATATATACTGGTAATGAAATTTAAATGAACTTAGAAAAAAATGTCTTTAATTTTCATATAAAATTTGGAAAAACTCTTTCCACATCTATTAGAAAAATCATGTTTATGTCCCTCGAGAGCGGCGATTTTTAGCTCTAAATAGTCGCGTTGTGCACGACATATAACCGCAAAGTAGATACATCCACTAATGTACCTCTAGTCATCCCGAAATGGACATAGCGTGAGGATATATCTATTTTGATATAATAAGAAGAACTTATCGAGGGATGAAATAACCAAAGGTTATTTGGTTTAAGCAACATTTTTTGGCAATATAGTAATCTATAATATAATTATATTAATAATATATTAATTTAGAATCCATAAAAAAGGATTCCGAAAATATATATATTACCAAAAAATGTCGCTTAAACCAAATAGCCTTTCACCCCTCGATATCAATAATTCATATTCAAACCAAAATGACATGATGAACTTTGATGAAGTTGTTTGTCAAAAGTTCTATATACAATTAATATAATATTTAATTAAAGGTAGACAAAATAGAATTCTTATAAAATCCAGTAAAAAAGCTAACGATAATAAAGCTTCTAGTCTACTACTGGTAACTAACAAAGAAGCACCAACAGTAAAATAAAAAGTTAATTAACTCTACAAAGCACTACATTGCGTCTTGTAAACGTCTTCTGTTTCAACTGCTGTAAGATAGCAAAATCTTGTACAATCTAGGTACTATTTGATTAAAAATTGTTTATTGACCTCTTAGGAACTGTTTCCTTGTCAAATTAGAGCAAACGTCCATCGTAAATATCAACAGATCCTATATGTCCTATGTATCCTGTATGTCTTTCAGGTATATTTCTGATGATTACGCTTTGAGCGGTACTTATTATAATTAATTTTACAATGAATTTTGACAAAATTACTTTGATTAAAATTACTTATTTTTACTAGATCATTCGGAATTGTATATTTATTTATGACTAGCTGATCCGGCAAACGTTGTTTTGCTATATAAGGTTTTGTAATATCTTCTAAGATGTTCATTGAAATTAAGTTATGTCAAAGACAATTTTGTTCACAATTAAATACTCTTAATCAACAACACATTTATTTGGATAAATATTAATATTATTACGTTGATACAACTCTTAACAAATAATGCATTAATTTCGACCAAATTTGTTTACCATAAAAACAGTTCTAGTGACTTGATCTTAAAAGATAGACATATACTGTCGTGGACATTTTTTTAGATCATTTCAAGAGGAATAATTCTTTCTTACATATATTTTTGGTATCTTGAACCGTTTTTGCAGCGCACGCAATGGAAGCCCTCAAGGATGAATAATTTTCCCCGTTTTTTTCACATTTTCCATTATTTCTTAGCTCCTAATAATTGCATCGTGATGTTATATAGCCTAAAGCCTTCCTCGATAAATGTTCTATTTAACTCAAAAAGAATTTTTCAATTCGAACCAGTAGTTCCTGAGATTAGCGCGTTCAAACAAACAAACAAACAAACAAACTCTTCAGCTTTATAATATTAGTATAGATAAGATAAAAACGTGCTACTTTGCACATTTATAACTGCAGTAACCAGTTGAAATATTTATGATGGGCCGATATGCATAATAACACAATTAACATTATACATCCGTTGAGGAGTGTAAAAAGGCAAACGGAATTTATAGCATTATTTTTTCCAAAACAAATAAAGTTTGAAAGAAAATACTTATGTGCATTTTATATGTACTGCATTGTGTTAGTAAAAATATCTTAGTAACTAATCTAGACATAATTAGATAGAGTATATTTTATTCTTTATCCTAGATCACAGCCCTGGCGGGGATTACATCGAGAGCTGTTAACGATAATGTTGCAATTCGTCAGTGACTGTTTTAAATCCCCCTTAGAAGTGAACAACCGTTGGTTATTTTTTTTTTAAACAAGCTGAGAGATAAGTAATGCTTTGTAAGAAAATGTTCCTCGGAACAACACTGAAACTGATTTTTGTATTTAAATAATATATTACAAACTAACTTTTATACCCAATTTTTATTACCATGAGTACTCATCATTTATTGCATCGATTTTTAACAACTTTTGATAAACTTATGATAATGCATAAGCGTCCATAAAATTTTAATGAAATCTATATTTAAAATCGAACATATACCCAGGAAATTAGCACCCATAATATCAGAAAACAATTGTACACATATTTTACATTTTCATTGAAGAAACCAAGAAAAAAGTCATCATTTTTTATTATCTAAACGTCACATTATGGTACCAAGAAGAAAATTATGATGTCTTATAATAATTAAATAATAATATACAATATGTAAACATTTCCCTTATTTCATTATATTGGTGTTTGCAACAAGTGACAATAAAACTTCGCGTTGCACAAATATGCACTTAAAAAGATACATAGATTGTTAGCTGCACACTCATGTATCTCCGTTTTCTCCTATCGTTGCAATATTGCAGCAGTCCGTTTACTGAGAGACGTAGAGATATGTGTTTGTACAGGGTGTCGGCGTTGATTGATGTGTGGTCAGGCTTAGTGCGGGAGCTGTAATAATGTTATTAGACACGAATTGAAATAAATATTACAGATATTATTATTTATTGCTTTTCCACAAACTCAAACACAATGTAACTTTATGGTATTCAAATAAGGTCACCTTTTACAAATACTTTTAAATCGTCGTATTTATCTCTATTTTGTTTCTTGTGACCAACCACGTATTTTAACCAAACTTTAAATTTTTAAAACTATACTTCCATATTTTCTATATTTCCTAACACACTTTTAGCACAGACTAATTTTAAGTATTTAAACAAAAATACATACTTCTTTATTTGATTGTGTCCTACTTGATAGAAAGCTTTTACTATCTCCTACAGACTTTAGAAAATTTTAATAAAAAAAATGATTTAATGCGTGGCAGATATCTAACATAGTTATTGACTACTTAATACTCGTAATATTCGTAATCTTTATTTCTACATTTTTATTATAATTATTTGTTTTAGGAGCCTATGACTTTTATACTTATATGTGTTATTTGAAACCATATTGACAATTTAATCAAAATAATTTACAAACCTTCTGTACTGGTTAGTAGATGCATAAAAACTTGTATACATCATGGAAATAGATGGACATATAATTAATTTTGGTGTACTACGTACCTAAGACTTACATCCCTGCTTTTTCCTATGGGATAATTTAGGACGGTAGTGCAACCATACATTTACAATAATTCCAACGCACTTTACCAAACGTTTCTTCGCATTTTTCTCCACCGGGACTCCGCGCCTGCCTTTTAAATTTCAGTCCTTCCACTGAAAGAAATTTAAAGTGCGTCCCGCGAAAGTAACGCCACTGGCACTCTGTCGCATTTGCCGAGATATCGCTGGATTTACTGGGTTGAAGGCTTTGTGGGGCTGAAATAAAACGGCCCGCAGAGAAATCCACCGCATGTTATTAGGAGAACGCTAGATTTATATCTTGTATTCAATTTGCGTGAGAGCTATTTGCGCGGGGGAATGTCGCTTCGAAGGAGCTTAACGCGATAACTTTGTTGTGATTAAAGACCGATAACGATAATAGCGTAGCCTAGTCCCTATTATAATATATAAGCACCTGCGTATATGTATTTCAATATCAATTTACTTCCTCCTTCAATTTCCTCTATTGAAGAGTAGGGCGATATCAATAGACGCTTACGTTAGGCAAATAAATATTTGACACGGGTACGCTTACATATTTATGCTAGAGTATGATATTAACATTTCATCACATACATACCTATGTAAAAAACATACTAGAATACTACTATGTATACTAGAAAAAGAGATAATCTAGATTCAATTTTTTTCTCAAACTATACAAAAAATGTATATTACGTACGTATAATCGTGTAATCGTGTACGTGTTGTCGTGTAATGTATGTATGTACGTTTTAATTTATTTTTCCATTAAAGATAGAGCATTGACGCAATGTCATATGCTTCCGTTTACCGTCCTCTATCGCACTGCAACTTGGTTAATGATCCAACTGGAAACGGCCCGTGGATCATTATTCAATAGAAGGGTGTCAAATATTCCGATTTGTAACTGATAAGTAATACTTAACACCTATTTTATATTATAACATGTAACACCGATATTTTAGAATAATACGTATAATATTTATTTATATAAATAAATATGTTGCTATAGGTTTCTTTTTACATTGTTCATAAACGATGGCCTTATATGTAGCCATTATAAGTATCATAAGACAAGATATAAGATAAAATGATGTGTCAGCGAGCCACGAAAATTCGACATAGGGGTGAAACAAGATGAAAGAGACGGCCGCCATTATTGCTAATAAATGAATTTTGTTATTTAATAAGAGAAACGCCTTGGGATGTTGAGGGTTTGTTATTTGAAACGGGTGATTTTAGGGGTGTTTCATTTCTTTGATATGACTTTATTAAGGAATATATTGTTTCTGTAAAATATTTTCACAAATACTTACATTTAAGAAAATGAGTACTTGATTCAAAGCAAATCAAATCTCGAGACAAGTTGACTGGATCGGTATTTGTTAGGCAAACTGGCGCTATCATCGATCTCGTCATCACTATCGGATTAAATTGATGATTGGTTGATTGATCAATGTGAACAAGTTCTATAAAATACCTAACTAAGAAGTATTTAAAAAACAAAGATAGTTTCTGAGAATAAACAGGATTCAAGCTTTTGTTCTTCCCCCCCATATAAGGAGGAGCAGTCATTGTGATACAATGATAGACAAAATAATGTATTCGCATTTACTTTGACATAAATAGTAGTATTACATACTCTATTCTGAAATGCGAGTGCAAACTTGTTATACTGGTAAAAGCAATAGTTGAAAATGATAAATATTATAACCCAAGTAGCAGCTTCAATGCCATTTAAAACTTTAAGAAGCCATCTTAACTTAGCTTAGCTATGGAGTAAACAACCCTAAGAAACCTAAGTAGCGCGATGATCGTATGAGTACATAATATTCAACAAAGAACCTAGACTATGTTACAGTGCATTCAAGACCACAAGTGCCAACTCTTTTTGAAATACTTTATTCCTGTGTATTAGTAAAACTTTCAGACTTAGTACGTTTTAATTACCCAATATATAAAAGACGGAGATTCTGTATTCCACCGTATGCATTTTTACGTGTGTTTACCCATAACTCTGTTATTCATTAACCGATTTTAATTTAAAAAAAAAACAGACACAACACAGATAACGGAGTTCCGATTAAATTGTCCAAGTCTAATGAAGGTCTTCAGAAACATAGGCAAGAATTCTTTTACTTATTTATCTCCGGTGTATGTGGATTAATTCCGATGATTTTTTTTTGTTCAACAAGATATAGACCAAGGAAACTTAAAGCTTAATATATTAAAGGTCTGATAAAGACTCCCTTTGATACAGCGGATTTGCCGTTTTTAAGCTCATTCTAATCATAATTTCAACTCTAACATACTAAATAAGCGGAATTTGATGCCGCGGCAACACAAAAATCTGTAAAATAGACTTTGTAATTTTTGAAGTCAGTGCCGTGTAATATATTGCGTAACTAGGCACTGACTACAAAAATGACAACGCCAGGTTGGTAGGTTTTCTCGCCGAATGCCGAGGAAGATGTCTCGGCTTTGCCGTTAGCATCCGGCAGACGGGAGAAGGAACACCCCGGCGGTTTTAGTCGGGGCAAGTCCGACATACCGGGGGGGTGGCCCTCACCACTTGCCCTGACGGTCCGCAGGGATTTCCACTTGGTTAACAAAAAAAAAAGGTTGGTAGGTTTAAAATTATATTTACATTTTGAAGTGGGTTGAACAAAAAAAAATTTTTTTTTCACCTAAATTATGTTTTTGCTTATGTGTCCAAGTTATCAAAGCCTTAAGCTGTAACTATCTCGCTGTATCACATTCGCGGTAAGCAGAAACACATTACAAACACATTAATAGCCTTAACAATGCTTTTTGCTCCCTGGGCATCTGGATGAATTTTGGTTTCCCAGGCCCGGGTGAAGCAATTAAAGGGGCACCCCGGAGGTTTTAGTCAGTAGGAGTATGTCACACCGGGGTCGCTACCCACACACCATCCCTGATTGTCCTATGCAGGATTTCCCCCGGGATAGAAAAAAAACTATTCTGCCTACTCCACCGCCCACGCCGCTTCTAGAATATAACTCAGATTCTGTTCGGACGTAGCGCGTGAACGTTCATACAAATAGTAGTACAGCTACTTCGGTCCCTTAATATTGTGATCTAAATCAGAGAATAACGAATGACGAATAGAATTCAGACGACGGATAAAGTGCTCATGCTGCCATACGGATTCTCCTACAGCTACTTCGGAACGTAGTTTCGCGGATTAGAATGCAGTGCGTCAACTCCCTAGAAAGGTGTATCAGAAAATCTGCTGATTACTTTGAACTTGTCGTACAAACAAAGAAGATACAACCACTAATGTAACACTCTGTATGTAAGCTAATTTACTGGAGCGATAGAGGTAAAACTTATCTTTATCTATCTTACTTTTTATTATTAGGGTTTGCGGAGTCACAGCTACACGGTGTCTCACATCCCGGCTAGGACTAAGAAGTTCTCTAACTCCTCCTTTTGCCGTGTCGTTGGGCTGTGGAATGGTCTTCCGGCGAGCGTGTTCCCACTACCCTGTAATATGAGATCTTTTAAGCGTAGTGTGAAGAGATATTTGTGTAGGCCGGCATGATCGCCGTGACTACCAATGGGTTTTAATTGCCATAATTGTTAGTCGTTGGCGTTTTTTGGACTGCACCATGCATAACACCACGTTTGGTGCAGACACTGTGTCAAGTTAGAATAAAAAAAAAGTTTCTTGTCTCTTGAATACTATTGTATCTATGGGCGTACTAGTAGCCGAGAAAAAAGGTGATATATTTTCTAAGATGGCTAACGAACAAGAAACGTCTGTATTGTGTAATTAATGTGCCAAAAAGCAGGAAAATAGACACAATAGAATTCAAAGATGTTTCTATGAAACTGGTTCTATTCTTTGATCAAGAGGTCGTCAGTCCCGCGTCTTTTCCGCGTCATTTGTCCCATCGCGTCGAATCGACGGTGACGGTGTTGGAGCCCGCTCTTCGGATAAGCACTGCTCTATGTCATCATACACTCCGTTAATGCGTCTCCGCTTCACTGGAGTTTCAGCGCCAATATATGCCACGAACGCTTTTCCTTATCGCTCTGTTATTACCTAATTCGCCGTTTTTACACAACATTGACTTAATAACCAATGATTTTATTATTATAGATAAAGTATTACAAAGTCCTGAAGGGAAGGAATGTAATGCTTTTTAACAGGATTAAGCCGACGAAAATATTTACCTATTTTATCATTATATAAGTTATTCATTAAAAAAAACAATACGTAAAAATTTTAATAGGTATTTCATACAATTATAATTTCATTCAAGTGACTTGCTATCGTTGCCATGCACATCTTAAAACACTTATGTGCATCTTGGAATTCCTCTAAGCCAACATTTGTGGTTCATATGTTCTGATGAGAAATTAACACAATGATCTACACATCTACAACATACCTATACATAAAATAATCAAATAATTTAGACATTATAATTGAAATAACACAACATTAATCCAGTTTGTTTGAAATGATACATTTCATTCCAAAACGATATAAGTTGGTGGATAATTTAAGATTTATCACGATCTGAAAATAATATTCACCTTGATATTACAGAGTGAATCATAAATAATTCGTTTCGTCGTAATGGTAAAAAGGCGCAGCAATCGTTAGGTGCTCGCATTAGTTCCACATCATTTGACAACGCTTCGAGCAGCGTTTACACACGCCACTCGACGCGCGTCGTGCGACTAGCGGAGCGAAAGAGTTGTCACCAAACCTCGTTAGTTAACCTCGCTAGCTGTTAAAAGAATATAAAATAGTAAATAATGCTCTAAAACCTAAATACTCTCAAATAAAAACATTACTTCACATTGATTAAAAAGGATAATGTACATTGAATAGAGTTACTTTTATCATACCATTACCTGTTCAGATGGTCGGAATTCTAGGTAGTTGCGGTTACTTTTTAGATTGCTCTATACTTTGAAAAGTAAATGAAATGAAAAATGTATTTATTTCGCCACAAATTAACAAAAAATCAGAAATTTATATGCAGCAATACAAACAACATACAAAAACAAAAGAAAATACAAAACATATAAACATGGCGAAAATGGGACCTTCACCAGCCTATAGCTACAGAAAAAGCCTACAGCGCTGATTTTCATGAAGGGCCCCGGTCGTGTTACATCTTATAAGAATAATCAATAAATAATAAAAATACATATAGCTTAAATAATAAATACAAAATAAATAATAAAATATAGTACAGTGTAGTTGCTGTTCTCAGACATAATAAAAAAGTCCTTAGGCTGTTTTAACCCTTAACGGAATCGTTATATTTCTGCAACATACCACTTAAAGCGAAGCAACAATAAAGTAAATGCCGACAGATCAACTTTACTCGGTGTTGTACAGCAGCAAGAAATCATTCCAAAGATTTAGTGATTATTCAGCTCACTAGGTGATGACACTTGTAGGTCATAGTTTTTCATTAAAGTGTCGAACGAGTACGCACCTGTTTATAGCTCTTTGAATTCGTTTACGAAAAATTAAGTCTAAGTAAAATACTATTATATTGGTGTAACTCAAAGGTAAGAGGATATATTTTAATAGAAATTCCCTAACTTTCAATATTTAGTACTATTGATGCAACGTTGCTTTTATGCAACATACAAGGTTTTTGAGAATTATAAGTGAATATTTTTTAGTATTTTTAAAATTTGTATTTTCCCTACCAATAACCTATTTAACGTCTTGTTTTACCAAACTAACAAATTTAACGACCTTGCTTTTAAAGGGCTAATTATATTTATATTTTATCGCGAATTTTAACCGAAACTATCTTTTACATCAATAAAAACTGGAATTAATAAAAAAATGTGAAATATATAATACCTAAAAATGTAATATTAGAATGAGTTAATTTAGAAAACTTGTATAGTTACATTTTATAGATACAACTCACTTATGTAAACAGAAAACACATAGCTAATTAAATAATACCAATTTAATGCGTTTAGAAGTGGCTTTTATCAGTCCCTACCAGACAGCGGGTAATTTTCTTCTTTCAGACGACTGCTATTAGACACATCTTAAGTCTGATAGGCAATATTACGGGTAATCGTAATAATATTTCAACGTATTGAAGAGGTACTATTAAACTACTTACCTACAATACCAAATAATTTAGCCTGCTATAATTAAATAAATTAGTAACTATTAATATTTGACTAAGGTACGAATTTCCTACATTTTAAATTATCTCTAAGTGAGGACAAAGAAGGAGATTATCCATCGCACACCTTTGTGTGAGCATCTATTAATTACTCACTTGTCAACGAAAGACATCAGTGGATACGACAGGTATTTTCTTCGAGTATTTGAATTGTATAAGGTCTGAATAAAGCGTTAATATTGTATTTCTAGATATAAACAATCTTGCAGAAGATAAAGCTCAATTTTAGTAATTGAATCTTTTGATAGAGTAATTTAGAGTACGTAAGGAGCATGTTACTCCAAGGAATTGTTTGTTATTTGTTGTTATATTTTCTATTAAGTCACATGAAACTAGTATGAAGAATATAATAATACCGATTATGTTTTTTTCTGAACGTTATCAAGTGACATCCTAATTATTTTATTTTATTATTTTATTTTATTTTACATAATATTTTATATTATTGTTGTGTTTTAAAAACTACTACATTGGTACTTACACGTTGTAAGCGATTCACTCCCATGTGTAAGCCCAAAGGTTTTTGGGTTAAATCTAAATAATATATACTTTAAATTATATATATATAACAGTGTTTTGATACAATATACATGTTTATGTCGCATAATACTACTTTCAATAGATTGTCCTTTATACGCTTTCTCTTGAGTTCCATCAAATGAAATGTTTTTATATGTTTTTTTTTTAAGTTTTTATTTACTACTTAATGGCGGATGAGCTATAGTGAGTTTGTCTTTTCAGTATAAAAGAGGTATTTGTATGTGTAAAATATATAATAGTAAAGACCGTGGTAAACTTTGATTGGCTTTACGTAATGCCGAGGCAAAGAGCACCGTTAACTTTAGTGCAGCCACAAATCGCCGCACAGCGCCCATACGAATAGAAATAAAACCTCTACCATATACTGGGGTATTAAAGAGAGCTCATCCTTCTTTTACACATTAAGCAAGACTTTTATCATTCGCTTTACTGATATATCGCTCGCGAAGTGAGAACGTATTTCGTGTTCGGGATAATGAATGGGCTTATCCTAAATAGATTGCCTATTTTATGTAATGTTGTTATACTTGGTCATTAAATGTATGCTTGTTTTTCTCGCCCCCTAGAAGAACTTTATTACTTCAAAATGTTATTACGTAAAAATATCGAATTCCCTTGTTTACCCGAAACTATAAAACGATATTGTAGTATCTACCATAGGTACCTACATATTATTTCATTTTTTAATTACTCAGGAAAATCTTGAATGTACCGTCCACACATATTGGCCACACATGATGACGACCAATATGTGTCAGACTCGTCAGTGACGTGCATAGGATGTTTGGATAAGGTAGACAGATTCATATAATGAATTTGAATATTATATATTGATAATAAATATTATATTATAATACTTTCATAGGAAAGACAGATGGCGTGAAAATAGAATAGATATAAATATAAAGGGTTCCTTTTTTGTTTAAATCAAAAGAATTTATTCCAGATTTATATTTATCGTAAGGGTATGCAATGCTTTCATGCATTTATGGAATGAACGCTACTGTTCTCCCCATATACTCCCCATACATATGTATGGTAATGGTGACTCTGAGCTCTCTATCATAGATGGGCAAAATGTAATCAGATTAATAAAAATGATCACGATTACATTTTGCGTTTTTTACCATTAATATGATTGCATTTTGCTCATCTATATTTTAAACACTACGGAATCCCAGATTGTATACACTTTTATGATATCTTAATGTTTTAAATGGATTTTATCATGATTGCAGAGAAAGAAAATTAAAATTACGACTACATTTTGTAATCGTTAATCATTAATCAGATAACATTTTGCCCATCTCTGCTCTTTATCAATGTCCCTTAGCCTCACCGTGTCGTCTTTTATATAGAGCGGTCATGTTAGAACCTATAAATTTCATTGGCTAGATTGAACAGTGTTCGCATGTCTGAGAATGTAGGAGTTTTATTATATAATATGAATATATATGATAGTATAAATAGAGACTGATAAATGTGATAAAAAGGAAGTATTGCACGAGTTCAGTAGTGAATAGTAGATAAAAAAGAGGAATAATCTGACGATTGGTTTGCGAACAAACTCAGTTCTCTTCCACAACTTCTAGGCGTAATCTTTAATAGAGTTTTCTAACTTCGTAATACTTTCCGTACAGGCTGAAACTATTAATTTCTTTTCGCTGCCGGAAAAATGTCCGACTGCAATTCCAACTAATTTAACTTCTTCCTTTTGAATTCTTATTATGTTTGGTAACTCAAGTACGAAGTCTCTTATTAGCATATTATAAAGTTAAGAATGGCCTTCACTCAAAAATATCAACACAAATTAATAATATGATCAGGTATATAAAAAATATAGGATTGCAAAATATGTAACAAGCTAAATTCAAGAAATAATTATTGTTTAGAATTTATAGGTCCATGAATAAACAGTAATAATAAAACACAAATCAGTTTATTATTTTTTACAAAGTAATACCCTTCTTATGACATAACACAACCATTACAGAAAATAGAGAGAACAAGCGGGAATAATAGCTTTTTTTTAATTGACTTGACATAGTGACTGCACCATACCTGATGGTAAGCATGGTGCAGTCCAAAAAACACCAACGACTATCGAAAGGTAAGAAAAAACGCATCGGTAGTCACAGCGATCGTGCCGGCCTGCACAAATATCTCTTCACGCTACGCTTAAAGGAACCCATATCATAGGAAGGTAGGAACACGCTCGCCGCAAGACCATTCCACAGCCCAACGACACGGCAAAACAAGGAGTTAGAGAATTTCTTAGTCCTAGCCGGGATGTGAGATACCGTATAGCTGTGACACCGCAAACACGCGCGCGTGGTCTATTCAGGAAGGAAATAAAAGAAAGGAGAAGGAAGGGGGAAGAGAGGGGGTTTCAGGGTGGAACAAGGTTAAACAGCTCTTCAGAACACTCGCCATGATACAGACGGTAGAAAACGCTCAGTGAAGGAACATCTCTGCGCAACTGAAGCGGTTCAAGATGCTTAGTCACGTCAGGATCATTCACAACGCGAACAGCCCTCCACTGTAACCTATTCAGGGCATCAAGTAAGTACTGGGCAGAACCGTCCCAAATATGCGAACTATATATATTCCAAAATTTTTTTTTAATTATTACATATTTGTTCCTAAGGAATAGGCCATGACAACTCACAGCCATATTTTACAACAATTTTGATAAAGTTTATTTTTTTTAAATATTAATTTAATGTATTTTCTCCATTTCTACGCTTTATTGCGTATTGTTTTGTCATATCAAGAACTTTTAATATACTCGACATTTTAAGCGTGTTTTAAATAAGTGGAAGTTAGCTTTTACACATCCAAAAGCGGTATACCCACAGATGTTAATATTCATAAGGCTAGTCGACCGCTAAGTGTGAAGACTGAGTGCTCGTTGTTTTGTTTTACAGCGCCATAACATTTTGTCTACAACATCGTCACCAATTTATTATTTGATACAATATGGTTACAAACTTTCGTCGTTTCAAGAGTTGCTTTTATCCCCAGTGACGGCTTTAGACAATTCAAAAACACAAATGTTTAAATATGACAAAAGTATAGTATTTTTGTTGCTCCGACAATTTTATTATCATTTATATTTTCATTTTAAAAAATAAAGAAATATTTGCGAAAATCCTTTGAATATCTATATG
Organism: Automeris io; assembly: GCA_036320925.1. Classification (NCBI taxonomy): domain Eukaryota; kingdom Metazoa; phylum Arthropoda; class Insecta; order Lepidoptera; family Saturniidae; genus Automeris; species Automeris io. The sequence goes on from JAUDJH010000018.1 coordinate 7,123,942, forward strand.
AGTACGTAGATACCTATGCATATGCTTATGTCCATCTTAAAATGCGTTTGGTGAAATATAGGATAAAAAAACTATATACAAATTTAAAATATAATATACATATACAAAACATAACACGTACGTACGTATATATAATGTACGTAGTTACAAATGCTAAATAGAATTTTTTATCACTTTGTGATAAAATCACACGTAATCACGGACATAATTTGTGTCACATTGTGTATATCTATTATATTTCATTTTATTGCTAGCAATGGGGGTCATAATGTACGTTTGGCGATAGTCCCTCAGCCCATATCTTAAGGCCGTTACTGTCTATCGCTTTATAGTTGCCGTATTCTATCATTTCTATCTAAAACTCGGAATATTTTGTCGGAATTTTGCTTATTGGAAATATATCCTGGATGAAATTGGATCATACCTATTCGGAGTCGGCCTATATCGGATAGATACTTATGCAAGATACATTTATTGTGGGATTATCTAATTTACAGTTCTATTTACATGTAAGGTTTTAATTAAAAGTGTACTCGTTAATATATCGAGGTGTGAAATCTGTGAAAAAATGAATCTATTTAGGTTAAGCGACATTTATTGGTGATATAAATAGTAATATGTATACATATATTTTCTGAATCAGCTTTTTGTACACATTCGAAATATATGTATATATAATATATATACATTACTGTATCACGAAAAGATGTCGCTTAAGCCAAATAGCATTTTACCCCTCGATATAAAATTAATGGACAAAAAATTAATTTGTAAAATTACCACATAGTTTAAAACTCCAATCATCTAGACCAGGGTCGGCAACCTGCGGCTCGCGAGCCACATGCGCCTCTTGGAATGTGTAGTTGCAGCTCTTAGGTTCTGTACGCAAACATAATTTATTTTATAAAAAAAAATCGTTCTGAATACCTGAATAAATAGATTAATTTTTTTTTAACAAAAACTTTATTTGTGCAATTACTCTTTATTATTAGCAAGAAAAAAAAAATACGATTCTTTAAAACTTTGAAATTTTGTAAATTGTATTTTTTTAGGTAGCCAAGTACATATCACTACCTATTTTCTACCTCCCCTACTCTTCCTAGGGTAGCGATTTCGATATACCTATTAAAAAGTAAGGTAAAGTACCAACTCCAAGCCAAAATATTCACTATTACAGTTCCTTCACGTAGTTCCTTTTGCTTTGAAAACTATAGTCTTTTCAAGGCAAATTACTACAATCTATCCAGTAGAAATAAAAAATGTTGTACAGCAGTAATGAGGGCATAGATAGCTAGCAACGTACGTAAGCGGCTGGTTGTTTACAAGGTTCCAACGTGCGGGAAAATCTAATTACCCCTACGAATGTACTGACGGGCTTCGAATGTTAATTGTACGTTCAAATAATCATTATGGGCGACGTTATTTACAGTGGAGATTCGAAAACATTCGGACCGACACACAATTTTGTATTTTCGTATTTGTACAGTGAAAATATAAAGATTTATTAAATCGACTTCGTTTTATTTAAATGACGTAATTTTATTCGGACGTTTCGCGAATAAAATTAGATCTCTCATAATTTTATTCGTACCTGTGAATTTCTTTCATTCAGCAAATTTACCTAAAGTTGTTTACTGTCACGGGTCTCCATTTGCCGGGACCTCGTCTCGTTAGACGTGAAAACATTTCATTTACTTATACAAAAAAATGTTCACTTTTATGATAAAATCTGCTATTATTTGATGTAAACAGAATAACGTTGCATATAAGTACGTCGTCAATAAAAGCTCTGCTGAAGTGAATGCAAATACAGCGATATTTTAGCGTTTGGTTTCAAATTAAAGAAATAAATAAATGTTTTATATAACATACTAGCTTTTACCCGCGGCTTCGCTCGCGTTAAGAAGTATTATTATTAATTAGGTATAGTTTTTGCGGCTTTACTTTTGTTTAGCGTGTGTAAAAAATTAGGGCCTACAAAACTTCTTTGTACACAATATTCTTAACTAATCTGTCATTAGACATAATCAAAATAATCTTTTTTTTTTATTTGATAATTAGGTATTATCAAAATCTTTTCTTAGCGGATGCCTACGTTATACATCTACCTGCATGCTAAACTTCAGCCCGATCCGTCCAGTGGTTTAGGCTGTGCGTTGATAGATCACTATGTCAGTCAGTCAGTCACTTTGAGTTATATATATTTAGATTTATAATAGTAATAGACTATATTTCTAAAATAATTCGAATATATTATTTGTACAGTAACTTCTAAATAAATGCCATCACATTTCAATCCCTTCATCACAATGCCTTCGAGTCGTTTTCTCGGTTTAGAAATAGGCATTGTAGGTTGCCGTAACTTTCATTACTTAAGTTCTTATTATTTACATATATTTACATAGTTTCAAACTACAAGAATATTCTATTATATTATAATAGCTATTTTAATAGCTATTTCCATCCTTGTCGGTCCAACCAGAAGTTTAGCTTAGTGGGAAGGTTAAAAATGCCTGCCAAATTTACAAAAGTTGTCACCGAAGATTAAACAAAACAAATCATTAATTAATCTGCTAATTCATGAAGTGTGTAGATTATTATAATTTATACTTATTACTTTTTTTAATTTTTTCTTTAAGCTTGTACTATGAGCACCAGACAAAGATATACTTTTTTTTTTACCTGGGCAAAATCCTCATAGGAACGTCTTAGCTGCTTGTACCGACTAAAAACCCCAAAGTGACTACTACTACAAGGCGCATTGGCGGGGACTGTGGGTCCTGTAATCAATTCGCCACAGCCCCGTCGCGCCGCGTCCGGTGGGCACGAACTTGGGGGAAGATGTCTTCCCCGACACTGCTCCTTGTATTTAGGCAGAGCACGTCACAATGCTCTGCCTACTTCTCGAGAGTCACTAACTAGTCGCTCTGGGCCCCCAGACAAAGATATACATACTTTAATGCAACTATACAATCGCGACTTGTCACAAACAAATCTGTTCATCACAGAATAATTTACCGATACCGAGACTCCAACCCAAGACCTTAGCATCGTAAGTAGGGTCACTATAAACTGCACTATCATGCCGTCAAATAAATTATACCAAACGTGCATTATCAAAACTTGTGACAATGTTAATAACCTGGGAGAATTCATTATTGCTTAATGAACGTCTTCTTACATATATTATCTATGCAGGTAATGGCGCATTTATTCCTGTGAGACGTCTCGCGCTATCTGAGGACGTGGAGTATGCTATACATTGCAGATCTATTTAAGGATGGCACTGCAACGGTAATTAACAAACGTCGTCGTTTTACAGCTCGTACATTAACAGCTTATATGTCAATATTTTTTATTTTATAAAATGGTCTTATAATAATATAAACATGTTTTCTGAGAAACTAGTAATTGCAAAAAAATCCTACGTAACAACTGTGTAATAGCCCTTAAGATAATTTAACATATGCGTCAACGATAATAGCAGATTTAGCTATTAAAACCATACTCATTTATAATAATTCACTATCATTAAGCTTTAGGCTGAGATTTATAGACGGTATTTTGACGGTTCTCAAAAAATTAATTCGTTCCCAAAAAATAAATTTCGTGTCTCAAACTCTTACTGACTAAAAACCACCAGGCCTCCGCCAGGGCCTGGGAAACCAAATTCATCCAGACGCCCAGGGAACAAGAAGCCTTGTTGAGGCTACCTCTCTGGGAGAGGATGGAGTAAAGTCTACCCCTCCAAAATCTCTCTACCAGGCGGTGCGCCGAACACTGTGCACCGCCTCCCTCTCATCCGGGCAGCTGACTTCCTCAAGTCTACTGCCCGTCAAGCATCTAATTAGCCCAATTACGTCTAGTGACATTTCGTGCTTGACAAAATAAAATTTGTTTTAAAAAAACAATATAAATTATTTTAATCGAATCTTATATTTAATTTGGTAAAACTATAAATATTTTATAGAAACCTTCGAATTCGATAACGCGACAACGAGCGGTTAAATCTAAATACGCTAAAATAAATCGGCGACAGAGATATCTATCACTAAACTCGCGCACGAATTGAGGAAAAAGATCCATTTAAATGTAGATTGTCTCCGGTAATACTTCCATTTGTTTTTGTCTCGGAAAGCCGACCGAGATACGATTGTAGCCCGCAGACTTCGCCGCGGTCTCATAGGTACAACCGGAGAACACAGATTCCGATTTTGATTCGCTTATCCCAGCAAATTCTATCAGATTGGAAAAACAGTAACGCTTTCGCAAACTAAAGGTTGTTACTTACGCATGAAAATTTGATCTATTTCCCCACGTTACATATGTTTTTTTTAACATGCATATAGATTTGACTTTACTTATATTTTCGCGATTTTGATTTACATAATAATTTACCAGAAATTATCTCCAATAAAAATGCTTAGAATCACATGCAGTGGTGTAAGGTAAAAGAACAATATCCTTAGCATCGGCTTAGCATGCTTAGCATTAGCTCGGTTTTAGCTTTCCTAAAGTCAAAACGACAATAGGAGGATACAGCCGCCACACTCCATGCATACACATACATATCAATATACATATCATATATAGCTTTCTTACACTCCCATTGTTACAAAAAACACACACACTCGCACGCACACACATCTATTTCTTATTGTTGCGAGTTCACTGTTATTTCATTTTGCTTTTCTTTGTTAGTTTTTAAATATTATCATTATGTAATTGGCACAGCTTGTAAACTGTACCGTATGTAAAGTGTTTGTATGTGCTGTTCAATGATAGTGATTAAATAAATAAAATATATATATGTATATATATATATATATATGCCATAGGTAGGTTATTAAATTCGAAATTATAGGACACAAATTACACACACAACCAAATTACAAAGTAAAACTTAACTTTACAATAACGTTATTTATAATCAGTTTATAATACTAATTTATAACCTTAAAATATTCGATTTAGTTTATTTGTACAGCAATTCTATATATTGGTTATTTTAATTATTTAGATCATATGAAAAGGGAAAGAAGATTTAAATAAATTTTATTTATTCTTAGAAACTGGATGTTGTAAAGAAATTAAACATTACAAAGATGCAGGAACCAGTAAATTATTATTTGCTAAATGGTAGAATAGGTTTCACATTCCAAATTTATTTATAAACTAGCTGTCCCGGCAGACCTTGATCTGCCCTATTTCTCTAAAACAAAGTCACATTGTTTTTTTTAATGTTAATACCTTCTCCGTCAGATTTTATTCTGCCAAAACCTATTAGCCTGTCGGCTGTTTTTTGAAAATTGTTTGAAGGAACCTGGCCTTAATGCTATATGTATGAAAATTGACAAATATTAACATTAATATTTATACGTCACTCAATAATGGTTTTGCCTTCCCGGAACCCGTCTACTAATATTTAAACTTTATGGTATGGTGTTAAAGTTCAAATTGACTTAAATATTATTACGAATTTTTTGTATGAGAATACAGAAAAGTGTTGTTTTTAGACTTTTTCAGACATTTTTTTTAATTTTTCTCTCCGTAATAACTTACCCCAAACTTCAACAAACACAACAAAAGAAATCAGTCAAATCGGTTCAGCCGTACTCAAGTTTCGCGCTTATACACATTTAACGATTCATTTTTATATTATAGAAGATAACCTGTAATAAACTATTTAAAATAGCATAAGTAAACTGGAATATTTTGAAAAGTACTGCATAAATATACCACGCACACTCCCCAAACTGAAATATATATTTTTTGTATTTCTTTTAGTAATATATTTTATTTTAAATGTTGTTATTATAATATATTCTAATTTCTTCAGAAAGTCGTACATAGCTCTTTGCTCTTACTTTATTCGGCTGTTACCCTAATCTGATAACAGTCTGACAGAAGTGAGCTTTGAAACGACAAATGTAAATTTAGTTTAATCAAACCAATTTATTTTATTATAATTTTGGCACATTATTTTTGTCATACAAAAGATTTGTGTATTCAATTTATATTATAGTTTTAAATGTAATTTAAATAGACCTGTAATAAATCCAAAATTTGCAACAGCAAGTGTGCTTCCGTAGCTTAGCTAGAACAATTCAAATGATTTTTAATGAATTGTTTACATGAGGAATAAATATTACTAAATAAGTTCTCAATTAATGTCCTCTTCAGCAATCAGGAATATATTAGTATTCATCTATGCACACTAAAAAGTTGAAATACTTATTCATCAGGTATGTATTTTCCATATGATTAACTAGTTCTCATTCTTACTTTAGTCTATTGTTGAACTTAGGCATGTTCTAATTTATCCCACTGAGTTGAATTTTTGGCTGTCCTCAATCTATTATATATCAGAGACGGGCGAAATGTAATCTTATTGATGATTACCAATTACAAAATGTAATCGTACTTTTTAATTTTGTTGCTTTGTATAATAATTATTATTAAATCCCATCAAAACATTATGGAGTCATAAATGTGTATGCAATTGAGGATTCCGTAGCGTTTAAAACATAGATGGGCAAAATATAATGTAATCATATTAATAATGAAAAATGCTAAATGTAATCGTAACCGTTTTTCATTAATGTAATTACCTTTTGCACATCTATGATATATGCATATTTATTTAAAATTTATGAAATAAAAAGAACGTAAGACCTTAAATTAAATCCTATTGCTATAAAATCGAAAACATTACAAATGACATTAAATAGTTACAACAAAGAAATATATTTATGTCGTGACGTTACTAAATAAATTAAATAAAGAAAATGTTTAACATTGATGAAAAACCCGCATTCGGTTCATTAGTAACCAAATTGCATTTTGTTTCGTTCTTATAATGAAAGCGGTTATGCCGATACATTCCGTGACCGTATTAGAGTTTGATATTGCTGTTGTTAAATGGCAACTGCTATTTTGTAAAAAAAAAAGGGGGGATATTATGGTAATCCTTACTAGAATAACTTTTTACTCAAAGACCAAAAACAAAATGTGCTAATATAGAGCGATACTATAAACATCCCTATTTGGAACAATTATCTGTAAGCTATACAAATATTCGTTTCGTGTGGAGATTGAATCTATAACCTTATAGCCAGAAGTCGATCACTCAGCCACTGCGCCATTGACTGTTACATACTTATTTGCATTATACTTGTATGCTTTAGAGCAGGGGTCGGCAACCAGCGGCCCGCGGGCTACATGCAGCCCGTAAGCCAATACGGTGCGGCCCGCGCAAGAAAGAGTCGTTCCTCAGAACGCCGCACCGCAGGCAATAAATTAAAAACACTTATAGAAATAAGTTTCTATTTCATTATTTTGTGTGCGCGGAAGCCGGAAATGCAGTTCAAGCGATCACAGTCAGTAAAATGAGGGTCACAATAAATATGCAAAAATTAGTTTTAACTTAAAAAATTGTGTTTATTAGATGTAATACGGCCCGCACCAATATACTCATAATATTTGTGACCCTTATATAAGAAAAGGTTGCCGACCCATGCTTTAGACGACTACCACTACTGCAACTATTATTTACGCTACAATTTTCAAGTAACAACTACAACTTGGGAATTCATGGCATAGATTGCCATCGCCCTAATGTCTACTATAATATCCTTGTTAACAATCTACTGCGTACCTACCAATTAGGTCACGTGATTTGCATAAACACATATAGGTACATAGATAGATCATAATTGAGCATCGGCTGTGTTCTACTTCGGCATACAGCGCACGAGTTCGATTAATTACCCTTGTCCAAATGTTAAGCCGGACAGCGCTATTCAAGCCACAATGGCCGGTAAAACCTATAATACGAGCAGGGTTGTCACATCTCTGTTTTCATTTAAAACAAACTTTATAGAATAAAATACACATTAATACAGATTAAAACTTAAATAATTATTTTATCAATTGTCTCAGTGATTTAGATATACAAAAGAGTATTGTGTAAGTATTGTGTTAATTTTTAATAAATTAGAGTAAACTAAGTTAGCATTAACAAGTAACCTTATGGTACCTTACTTTATCCAAAAGGAAACATCAGAAGACAGGGGCGTCCGAAAACAAAACGGTGTGATGATATCCGTCTAACCCTAGGACGACACTGGACCAAAGTTGCAAAAGACCGAAATGAATGGAGAGAGCTGGAGGAGACCTATGCCAAGAGGCACGCCGAGTTGCGTGATATATTATAAGAAACAAAATTCATAAAATAAAAAATGCTAAATTGCATGTAGTACAGAATAAAAAGGTTATAAAAAAGTTAAGCATTGTCTAAAAAACATATAGGTGTCATGAATAAATAAAATTTCAACAACAGAAAAACATCACTTTCTTACTGATCATAGGAATGCTGAAGTCTAAAATCAGCACCAATCGCTAAGGGACGAGAAAATTACTCCACAGGGACTTTTCCCTATGGGGTAATATTAAGAAATATAAGTCTTATTTTTATAAACAAAGAGCAAAATAAATTTCACACAATACAAGTGTGGAACCCGCTAACATGTTATTTAAATTTATTTAAAATAATATACCATTACGACAGTTTCGGTAAATTGCACGCGTAATCGATGATTGAATGTGTCAGCGCGGCCGTACTGCGGATGTTACCGGCAAACAAATAGCTAGTAATCAATCGTATTATTTCACTGCCGGTACCTACGTACCACCATGCAACGAAACGGGTGTACCATTGCAAACAGGATATAAAACAATAAATAATGATTTATTGCAGCTTTTGCCATAAAAAGTAGAACACTGTAACAGATTACTAGTGTTCGACTAAAGGTCATTTCCTGGCCGAAGCCGAAAGCTTAAAAACTATAAAAAAAATAGTTCGAGACTGGCTAACAGTAAATAAAATAGTAATAATTTCAGAAATTTTTAAATGTTCATATACTATACAACTACTAATGTATCTTTGCTCACCCCGAAAGGGATATAGCGTAACGATATATTATTATTATTATTATTTTTATAATATTAAAATTAAACAACTTCTAAATATTTATTAATTATAAATAAGATGATTAAATGACCAGAATTTCAACTTGTCAATTTTTTTTTAATGTATGTTCTAAACCAATGTTATTATACTACATATACTCACTTTTTTTTTTTTTTTTTTTTTTATACCGACTCGGCACAGTGACTGCACCATACCTGATGATAAGCATGGTACAGTCCAAAAAACGCCAACGACTATCGAAAGGTAACAAAAAACCCATCGGTAGTCGCAGCGATCATGCCAGCCTGCACAAATATCTCTTCACGCTACGTTTAAAAGATCCCATATCATAGGATGGAGGGAACACGCTCGCCGGAAGACCATTCCACAGCCCAACGACACGGCAAAAGAAGGAGTTAGAGAACTTCTTTGTCCTGGCCGGGATGTGAGATACCGTATAGCTGTGACAACGCAAACCCGCGCGCGTGGATCTATTCAGGAAGGGAGAGGGTGGAACAAGGTTAAACAACTCCTCAGAACACTCGCCATGATACAGACGGTAGAAAACGCTCAGCGAGGCCACATCTCTGCGCAACTGGAGCGGTTCAAGATGTTTAGTCACTTCAGGATCATTCATAACGCGGACAGCCCTCCGCTGCAACCTGTCCAGGGCATCAAGTAAGTACTGGGCAGAACCGTCCCAAAGATGCGAACAATATTCCATGCAAGGCCTGACCTGAGCCTTATATAAAAGGAACAGCTGATTCGGCGTGAAAAACCGTCGCACCCTATTCAGGACACCAAGCCTACGTGATGTTGTAGAGATGACAGATCCTAAATGATCCCTAGGATTGAGATCACAGCGGATATTCATACCTAAGATACTTAGGCTGTCGCATATTGCACTTATATATTCACTCAATCAAAAGTAATTTAACAATCACAATTAGATCAATCAGTCTTAGTTCGGGGCTTGCTAGGAACCTTCGGCGTCAATCAAAGCGGATCGGTTTGTTTTAGCCGAAGCTGGCCGTAGCCGCGGCCAGCCACTACGGATTAATATGACGAATTTAGATTTTCAACGCAATTGTTGTACCTCGAGACGTGTTAAATTCACTGAACATTATCATGTGTATATTACTTTATTTAGCTTTTTTAAGTTTATCATAATATTAGGATACGAGTATTAGATTGAGATTGTGTTTTTTGTGCATTAAGCGACTGCCTAGCTAACAGCTATCTATATAAAAAAACGGTTGATAATTATTTGAATTTTATAAGCTTTTTTTGTAATCCGATTGGAAAATCCTGCATAGAACCGTCAGAGCAGCCGTAAGAGGGGCGGCCCTGGTATACTAGACTTCTAGAGACTAAAATCCCCTAGGTGCCAGCTCGGTCTAGGTAACTCGCTGCCAGCTGACCTTGGGGATTTATATTCCACCATCAGCCTGGCGAGAGAATGGCTTTTCTCAGACTCTATTTCTAATAGCGGTTTGTTTTAAAGAGCCTACCCCTAAACTCCATCAGGCGGCATTCAGGATCCATACGCACTGCATTCAATTATACAATCTTACCCAAACTTACCCTAAATATAAAACAGCAACAGTAGTGAGATGATATAGTGAATTTTATTCAACGTCTAAATCTGTAATACAAAAAAACTGAATTGTATTTAATTAAAAGCAGATCTTTTGACCGTCCCCAACAGAGAAATTTAAACATGCATCACAAAGTAAGAATTTACGTGTCAAAACACTTCTGTGCTTATTTTTCTCAGGTGAGGAAGCTTTGACGCGAGCCTCGAGTCACGGTAAGGGCACCCTCGAATGGGGTTGTTTTGTTTAGCTTATCAAAGAGAATCGGTTTCATTCTCAGAATGGGCCAATTCCACTCGTTTCACTGAAAATCTTATGGATCACAATTAAAAGGTTTATTTGTTGCATCAGTCACAGGACAATAGCTTTTTCCTTGTTTGAAAAGAAACACTTTTTAATTTAAAAATTAATACATATATTTACATTTAGAAAATGGTATATACATCAATATGGAAGATAGGTTGTATAATATATATATTGTGTATAATTAGGGATGGAGGAAGTAAGATTGTTTTTGCATAGAATATTAATCTTAGCTCTTATAGATTTGGTATATGAAGGCTGGTAAGTCAACACCATTTAGGAAGTAAAAGAGATTGCTATTTATTCCTTCAAAACTTACAGTAAAAAACCTAAAAATAGATAAAATAGGCAATAATTTAGCGAGCTCGTCACTGCAAGGCGTGGCCGATATCGAGACGTCGCACGATTTTCTTCCCTGCCGTTTTTTTTTTCCGGCATGTCCAACGTTGGTGGCCTGGAAAAGACCTTCACAATTAAACCGGGCTTGGTGGGTGAACGCAGAGGGCGCTCAGCCAGCGAATTTTATGGGTTGGGCGGCTACGCAAGGGCACCCCTGTGGGTACGGACCTCGACTTGGGCGGCCGACCAGTTGAAAAACGAACCTAACGGTGATCTACCAGCGTTTCGGAAGCGACTGCCTTGAGAAGAAACGCCGAAAGAAACTCAAGGTTGCATCGGAGTGAAACTGTGTTATTTAAACGACAGTTGACGGACCCATCCTTAATCGTCGTCGTCGGCGCCGCCGGCGACGCCGGTGTCTCGGAATGTGACGAGTGCTTGGGTGTACCTCGTTGTTGATAGGATCGGCGGTCGCAAGGGCCGCGGTAATTGAATCGACGGGATCCAATAGGACATGACGCGGGCGGCGAAGTTTGCGCGCTGTTTGTGCGCTTTCCGGTGTGAAATCGCAGGCACTGCGGACTTAAGGGTTTGGGTGATGCTGAGCCTTGTCGAAATATCAACGAGATGCATTTTGCATGAAACTGGCGAGCATTTCCAGCTTGAGGTCGTCGTGGAGATCTATGTTGCGCATGTACAGTGGGGCACCCACTGCTTTACGCAAGATTCCCTACCGTCCACTGCGGCCGATGCGCAAGCGATCTGTGCAAACATTATGGCGTCCGCAGTAGGGAGCCGACAGAGTGCACGCTTGAAACTTCTTTTACAATGCGTCGTAAATGCAAGCGAAGCCGTAGGGAATTAGTTAATCTATCTTCATGATTTATATTGATCCTTTGTTTTTGCAACGTGATCCAAAAACTACGAGCTTGTTATAGAAACTAATGTATTAGTTTAAGCATTATAAGAAGTCTTTCCACCTGATGTAACAACAATAAAAATCTCAAATAACTTCTTTCGACCTACATACGTTATGAATGTTGTAGGTCGTTAAAGACTCAGCAAAGGAAACGCTTTTAATTGTTCCAGATATCAGCACAAGGAGATTGCAATCTGAAATATGCCTTGGAAATATATCACAGGGCCAGTAAATCAAGATGTATTGTTCGACAACAGAGATAAGACACAATGAAACATTTTAGTTATGTTATAAACAATTAGAAAGAACAAAGAAAATGTTTTATTGAAACTAGTAACGTAAAAAACAAATCGAAATTATTTCAATTCTTTGAAATGGATAATGTTGACAGTATATATTTTGAATAAGAATAGAAACCACGTTTTTTTAAATAATAGTTCTGACATTAAGGTATCCGTTGACCACTGTCAACTTTCTTCAGTTTCTTATCAGGTTACTACCAGGTAGATTTTATTTAGTAGTTATTATTGCTCCAATAAAATACCATTATCAAAAAAAAAGTATAATGTGATTGGTATTGTAGTGCGTTTACAAACACAAATTCCTCATTCAAAATTACCCAGGCCCAGAATAACAATATGTAGACCATACTAATATATGTTCTGTGTGGCGATCGAATCCACCACACGTAGCGCGGTAGTGAACTAATACGCCAATTAAGTCCCCAAATGAATATTCAACGAATGAATAAATAAGATATTAATAATATAGATATATAATATATAATATAATATATATTTATAATAGAGATTTTTAACTAATTTGTTCCTTGGAGATTACTTCAGTCTTGGTCTGTAGCGATTGTACTTTACTTACTACAGGTGTAATTTTACGAAGCTAGAGTTAAAATGGTAAATAAACAAGACCTGAAAAGGTTCATTATTTAAGGACACAATGCTAAGGTAACTGACGCTATAATCTGAGCTTGTATGTAAAGTGTGCGGCTGCAACAATCCGGCTTAGTGCTTTATAATGAGGTCCCAGGACTCTGCTTACTTTACACGGCCTTTTCTCCATGTCCGCTTACATTAATCTTTGAGGCTAGCTAGCATCATGTTATTTGTAGAGAATCTTTTACCTACCCTTTCATTACAAGGACTTTTTTTGCTATAAGTACGACTGAGCTCTTATATGTAACATTAATAAAATGTTTACGATTGCAACTCTATTTTATATCAAATTAAATTTGTATTTCGTTTTTTTTTTACCAAAGAAATGGATTTTTATTAGTTTTGTTTTTCATGGTCTATCTTCTGGAGCGTATTTTTGACGATTCTTACATTTATCATTTATCCATTCTACAGATAAGTAGACTGGAATATACTTAAATTACTCTTGAATGTGATGCCTTGAGATATGTTGCTGCGACAAGGTCGCTCGGTAAAATGGCCCCTATATAAAAAATTAAATTAAACATAAGTTAAAAAACATATTAAAATTTCATTATATATCTACTTTTATTTATTGAATAGGTTTTACTCAAACAACATAACATTTCGGTCTATATACAGTCCGTGATTAGGATCAACATATTTAGTGAAAAAAAACTCCTAAGTAAAATTCTAAAATTGATTGAAAAATTAAATAGAAAAGATCAACAGCAGCCCCTAACTTAAACACAAGCGATATCGGGTTAAATGAGAAAAGAATTAGAGCAGACACTTTTTATCTTTTACACACTCTTTAGTCTGACAGTTACCGCTTAAATTCTATCAGGAAATTATTATTTAGTATGTGTTTTGGTATCCCTATATAAAACGTGTAAAAAACTTATAGTTCCACATACATTTAACTTGATTCGCATCTAAAACGTATATAATTCAAAATCAGTAGTTATCTTCTAGAAAATATATACGTAATCAAATTCTAACATTTCACGCAACACCGCCTTCCCAACCCATAAAAATGTATTAACTCCTATAAATTTAGCATCGTCAGCGATTTATTTTGCGCTTAAGCGATACGCTCTCGTCGGTCGTAAACAGGGCTCATCAAACTGAGCCGGATTATTGCGAACATGCACGATGCTATAGAATAAAGCGCTCCTTTATAAAAGTGAAAAGAAATTGTGTCGCTAGAAAACTAAAAGCCTTGCGAACGCACAATCAATGTTCCAAACAGCTTTTCGTCAAATCAATTTGCATTTGTACTGAACGTTTTTGATACCGGCGCCCGTCGGCTTCGCAAGTATACCACGATCAATGATGACAGAAAGTCGAGTCTCCCTATCGAAATTCCTTAGCCGAAACGTCTGTGTTTACTTTAATGAATAAATAAACCACAACCAAAACAAATTTGCATTGATAGATGTTCCATTTGAAAGATGCGATAGGAAGATCCGCATGATGGATGTTCCCCTCAACATTTCGATTACGAGTACCTAAATTTGACGAAATACGATATCTACGAGCTGGAATGCATTAAGCATTCAAGCTGACTCATTTCAAGACTAACACGCAGATCGTCGATAAAATAAATGCCGAGGGTGTTGTATTTCATGAATCAAAGGAAATTATGGATAATGATATTAACTGATTTATAATGTGCATAAGAAATGTCAGATTAAACACATAATATCCTAAGTAATGGAAGTGTAACATCTCGATTCAATAATGGTACATGTATTAACATCTAGTAATATAAAATAGTATCTAAAATCAAGGGAATTAACAGGGAATTTGAACTTAAGAGATGTATGTAATAAAATTTCTACATAAACAATCCGAGTAAAATAATGCCAAAACGCGCAAAACGTAAATAGATTCAAATAAGAAAATGATGTGTGGCATAAGTATTGAGTACACATCATTATGGAAGACATATTTAAGTGTAAAGCGTATCTTTCAACAATTGTTTTATTCTTAAAAAATAATATACTGTTCAGTATAAAGTTTTACGTAATGAAAACAATAAACAACTAATAACGCAATCAATTAGTGTTATACATAACATGCCAACGATGTAAATTTCATCGGTATAGAAACTCAATAACATAAGGAATGGAAGGATGGAACTAAAAGTTGTAAAATAAATAACCCAAAAATATGGTGAAGACAATGTCTGACTGTACGAAGACTGTTTTTACGAGCACGCGTAAAACTTTCAACTCAACAGCAGAATAACGGCAATTTCGTCTAAAGAATTTCGTTTAATTCAATTTCGCTGACATTTGAACAGATTACTTATATATTCAAATATTTTCAGATTTTCAAGATAATATATCTATTTCATTGAAAAAGTTTAGACATTCCAGGGTGTAGAAATTCTTCTCCATAGAATTCTTAAGATAGTACACCATGATAATACCGTAGTATAGTTGATAACAAGCTTAAAATTTATTTTCATGTAAATAGGATCCCTTCGAATTTTTGCGTAATCGGTATATGCCCCAATCCATGCTACCCTTTTTTTAATCGAAAGTTGAGACGGATATTTTTCTCTAACTAAAAAAAGAATCAATAAAGATAACTAAATATGGTGGTAGCTAAAAATGAGAAGACGTCTAGGCATAACATCGATCAGATCCCATAGAGGTGTTTAGAGCAAAACAGTATAAGATCGCTAGCAATGGCTTAAAGTAGGGAAGGAATCTTACACTCAAACATTTCGTGTATATAAACTAATTAATCGAAAAAAAAAACAATTTCAAATAATAAGATAGAGTTCAAGACGTATATTCTACGTTGATCCACAAGCGTAACAGTAGGTATTAAAATCATTTACATCAAAACACAAGTTAAGAGGTCTAAAATTATTTATATCGCATTACGTCACAAAGCTCAACTTATTAGCAAGTCCATATACGAAAAAAACCCTTAAAGTTTGACCTAAATACCTTTAAATATATGTAAATGTACACCGCATTGTATGAAATAATGTCAAATTGATGTCAGCGATGGCTGATTGCCGTCGCGACAGGTGCACGCTTGTCTGAATACTAAATACTTTGCCAAAGCTCCTACCTGCTAATTATATGACATTCAATTCAAGACTCATCAACGTATGTTTCAGGATGAAATAGCTTCCCTTCGCAACTATCTTTCGTCCCTCGGTTCTCTAATTGAAATATATTACCCTCTATTAGCATGATTACCTTTTGGCGTCTGCACATTCAAAGGACCTGTTTATGAAATATAGGCAGGCCCTCTATATTTTATACTATAAAGATGCTTAAATTATTTAATAGAATAAAAGAGAGTGGTAAGTAATTTACCTTTTACTTTACTATATACGCGGGCCGGGATAAGTCTTAACTTATGCCGTTGCACAAAATGCACCCTCGTAGGCGGGATGATTTATAAATAAAAGAAGATTGCGATAATTGAGACAATGAGAAAAGTACTTACCGAGTAGGTATTCCAGGCACTTTACAACCACTCACTATGTATGTTTGTATGCTGAATGTTGAGTTTGGTGTTTGTGAGAATTTGTGTGTGTTGCGAGTTTAACGTAATTATTAATGCGATTATAATGTAGAAGGATGCGATGCGATGTTATTAAGTTTTAAAAGAATGCGATGCGGTGTTTGGGTTTTAAAATGCGAGAACGTTAAGAAAGTAAGAATGAGAATGAATGTTCGCCAGGTGGCGTTGGGGATTCGGTGCGTGTAAATTATTAATTTTATTGCTGTTCTGGAGTTGCGCCTTTTGGCGTGACTACTATATTTAACTAGTTTTAAATTTATGCTTATTTGATTAAAATTGTTATTTTTTATGAATGTTACAAATAATATAAGATTTCGGCGACAGTGTATATTTAATTATTTTTTAAATATTATAGACAAACGGCATCAATTTTAACACTATGCCGTCCGGCGACACCACAGTGGTGACGTGCGCAGAGGTGACGTGTTATAAAAGTAGGGGAACAGGGTTGAGAACTTATGAGAACTAAAGATGAGATTAGTAAAACTTAACAATTTATAATCTCCCGATAATGTCAAGAACGGCCGGCGACAAGTCAAGTGATCCGAATTAGCGCTGCCGGCGCCAAGCGAATAAATATTTACGAATCGTGCGGACGGCAAAGTGTTAACCATACCGACGGTATATCGTAATCTACAAGATTAACAATTAAATGACATATCTGATTAATTTATTAGTTGCCATTGTTATTAAAATATATGTTATTATTATTTCGTTTTAAGTAGCAACTCGAACAAGTTTTTCCTGATGCCCATTACAGCAGCACCATGAAGACGAGTCTGCGAATCGAGTTCTAGTCATTGAGCCTCGGGTAATGAAGTTGTTAGCGGCTAAGGCACTAAGAACAGTAAATCCCCACAAACTTTAGAGACAATAAGCTCAAACAAGTAGATGACACCTGTCTTCGAACGACTGACCTGCAATTGGAATAAATTATGCTTAATGTATACTAATCTATTTTTTAAAGAATGTAAACAAAGATAAAAAGGAAAGGAAATTTGAATGATGCATAAAAATCTCATAATATAATATATCGCACTGTACACTCGTCGGATCGAGCAGCGACAAATATTGTTTATCTAATAATCGTGTTATATTTGTAGAGAAGATTTTTTTACTTGGCAAAATTACTATATTGTTAGAATAAGTGTTTATGAAAAATTATCGTATTCTGGATATTTGCGATTTTTTCGTGCTTAAATATTATTAGACATAAATTTGTATTAAAATATATCTACAAATTAATTGTGCCCGCAACTTCGTTCGCGTGGAAGTAGTACTTTAGTGATGATAATAATTATTTTCAGCGGAATATTTTTTTACAATTGATAATATAAATGCATTAGATCGTTTTTCTTATATAAATTATCACAACTACAACAATAAATATCTTATACATATAAATATAGAATTCAATTGGTACTAATGACTTACAATACTCGACAATAGATGTCGTTATTACAGTAAGGTAAGCCTCTCCCTACTATTGCAAAAAGCAGGGGAGGGTGGTATAAATAGCCACCCACTCCTCGCTCGCCTACTTGTCTTAGAGCAGTGTGCGGGACATCGCATACTGCTCCAAGACGGCGACGGCGCATTCCCTCAAGTGCGACGCCCAAGTCATATCCGGCTTTAGGGAGGAAAGCCACGAATGCAGGGCCTCCTCCGGCGTCCTGTCCTGCGTAGGCGGCGGATTGGGTTCCTGGGGGTGGCTATTCGCTCCCGGTCCCACTCCTCCGCCTCTTTCATCTTCAAGACGGTACCAATAAATTTTTCAAGTATGGATTTGACACATTATTTACTAGCAATTTCACTTTCCTAATTTTCTACATTCATATAGACAATTTATTGTTTCCGTAGCAGATTGTCAATAGCTGCGTATATTTGCGTCAATAGTGCTTGCGTAGTGGATTGTGGCTCCAATCCTTTGGCATTCTTGAGTTTTACTATCAAGTTCGAAGTTGATTTATGTTGTTCTGTCCACAAACAGAAAAGAAACTCTTCTAAATTGAGACAATGAGAGAAACTTCCTGTTATTACATTAAATGTCCTGTTTAGTGCCATTATTTTAGTAACAAACTGTTATTAATTTTCCCTTAAGTCATGTTAGACATGAAAAATTGTATATGTATAATTAATACAGAAGCTATCATTATGATATGGCATATGGAAATTAACTACTATATTCGTAATAATATATAAAATAAAATATAGATGTAGATTCTACGATTATTGTACCAATAGTCGTATCGACTAATAGGCTGATCGCAAAAAGCCTCGATTATCACCTTAAGACGCTGTCGCTTGGTTGTTGGATCAAGGGCCGGATACAGAAGGCAGTTCTACTCAATACGGCACGCATTGTTAGGAGATTCCTCACTCTGAGCTCTTAACTACCGGTGGCTTGGGCCTTAGGCTTCGCCCCTGTATGTCTACATGTTTTTATATTTTAAAATTAATATGTTATCCTTTTATATTTAATTATTTTAAAATATAATAATATTGTAATTATGACGAATAAAGTATAAAATAAAATATTAAATTTGTAATCCTTACGAAACGAAGTCTTTGTTAAGAACGCCTGATGAAAACTTTGTGTCGTCCGCAACCCCTTTGCAAAATTTTCTACAAGCCCTGGTATTTTCGCATTTTTCTAAACAATAGCACCCAACGACAAACACTGTGGAGTTATGTGAAAATATTCAGAGGAATTCCTTGGATATTTCTTAGAATGGCTCAGTACGGGTGCAGCTTATCAAATCCAATTACATTTGACCGTTACTTTTACGAATGTACATTTTTATATACTGACATGTATTACGAAAATTGATAATACATGTATATGAAAACATAAGAAAATTTATTTCAATACGTCATAAAGGCTTCATACACAGAATTAGAAACGACTTAATAAATATTTTCCATAAAATGAAATAATTTATAAATAAGCAGATTCATTTCGCTAAAAATCTAATATTATTCTTAAACGATTTTCTAAAGCATTTTTTTTTTTCTTTGCTTAAAGCGAACTTTATCTGGACGTATCTATAAAAAGAGGGCAACTCTTACCACGGAAAAGCTATAAGTGATAAATGACACACAATAAAACGATGCCAGTAAGAAAAATTAAAAACGCTTCATCCCTGCCAGAGATGAAAGCATTGAAGAGCATCCATAGATAGAATTTTATGTCTTGTTTCAGGAACCTAATAAATAAATTTACTTAAATATTACTTTGTTACTCTATATAATATCAAATTTATAATTTACGCACCATTCACATTCCACTGCTTTTCATCCGCCATTTGTTCATCCATCCGCTGATAAGGTCTAAGGGGGCCATACACTTAAGAAAATTTCTAAAATACAAACTTAAACCTAGCTTAAATCTATATAACAAAATTAAATTAAAACTATGCCGATAGAAAGACCTTAACTTTGCGTATGAATAAAAATTACCTAAGCATTAATAGTAAATAAAGCATACTATATATAATATTTAACACGTCGAAAGTATTCGGATTCCCAGGCTCGACGAAGGCGAGGAGAGGCAGTGCTGGCACCCCGGTGGTTTTAGTCGGGGCAGGTCCGACACGCCGGGGTAAGTGGCCCTCACCACTTCCCCTGACGGTCCGTAGGGATTTCCACCGGGGTAACAAAAAAAAAAATTAAACATATTATGTTACTAACTTCTGTTCGCGGCTTCGTTTAAGTTACTAATGACAGAAATCTGTAGTTTGAACCTGCTTAAATATATATTAGGTCCTTACATATGAAATTGGCGTTTTGTATGGGAGGAACAAAAAGTCGAATATTTTTTAATATAATATATTTAATTAATCAAAGTATGAACCATTATTTTCTATGCACTTTTGCCATCTCATAGGTAGTTCATTGATCCCTTTACTAAAAAAACCAGTCGGACGGGAATCAATAAAATCTTTGAAGGCGATTTGGACTGCCCCATCGGAGTTGAATTTTTTCCCTTGCAAGAAGTTATCCAAATTTCGAAAAACATGGTAATCTGTTGGAGCAAGGTCCGGGGAGTACGGAGGATGTCTTAGACTTTCCAATTGAAGCTCTTCTAATTTAGTAGCCGTCTGTTGCGCAGTGTGTGGTCTAGCGTTGTCGTGAAGCAGCAGTGGCGTGGAGCGATTGACCAGCCTAGGTTGTTTAGCCGCTAGCTTTTCCATCATGGTTTGCAATTGCTGACAATAGACATCAGCCGTAATAGTCTGGCCAGATTTGAGAAGACTGTAATGAACAATACCGGCACTAGTCCACCAAACGCTTACAAGTAACTTTTTTGGGGTTAATTTTCGCTTGGGGCAGGATTTGGCTGGCTGGCCAGGATCCAACCATTGCGCTGAGCGCTTCCGATTATCGTAAAGAACCCATTTTTCATCACAGGTAATGATTCGGTTTAAAATACCTTCATTATTGTGCCGGTTTAGTAATGTAACGCAGCAGTCGACGCGCGTTTGCCGGTTTGCTTCAGTCAATTCGTGAGGTACCCACCTTTCAAGCTTTTTAATCTTCCCAATTTGCTTCAAGTGAATTAAAACAGTTTTATCACTAACATCGCAGCCTGCAGCTAACTCGGACGTGGTTTGCGATGGATCCGCTTCCACAATAGCCTTCAACTCTTCATTATCAACTTGAGTCTCAGGCCGTCCACGGGGCTTGTTCTGCAGGTCGAAATTTCCAGAACGAAAACGTTGGAACCAAAAACGAACTGTGTTTTCTTTTGCAACACGACCACCATACACATCATTCACCCTTCGAGTTGTTTCCGCAGCACTAGTGCCACGGCGGAACTCGTACTCGTAAATAATGCGATATTTTAAGTTTTCCATTTTGTAAAATGAGTGACGCAAACAGAAAAAAACAGAAGAAAAAAACAAATGAATGACCATCATCGAAGCACAAATACATGAGTCTATAGCTGTACAAATGTGAATTTGGAATTCCTTACCAAAGAGGAGAAATTTGTGATTAAAGTGGCCAGTACGAAAAACGCCAATTTCATATGTAAAGACCTAATATATCTTATATGTACAATAGTAATAATAATATTTACTAACAATTACACACATTGAGACCTAGTCCCAAACTAAGCTTGCGCTTGTACTATGTCTACTAGACAAAGACATACATACTTAATTCATATATAAACAACCATAACTCATAACAAACTCATCTGCTCACCACAGAAAAGTTTACCACTACCGGAACTCGAACCCAGGACATTAGCGTTGTGAGTAGCGTCACTAGAAACTGCGCTATCAGGTTGTCAAATATATATAATATATATGTATCATCAGTACATTATCACCAGACCTAACTGCCTACTGTCTAGACTGTTTTTAATAAAAACATTGAATTTAAGTTTTAATAACTCCAAAATTGAAAAACCGTAATTAATTTACGATATAATTATTTTAAAATTCGAATTAATACAGACGCAACACTATTGGATGGTTACTCCATGAGATAGATGGCGCAAGACATCATCAAAAATATTTTCATTTAAATAGGTTACGAATCTAGATAGAGTTTTTAGATTATAAAATCGTTATCAAAGATTTTCTGACCACAAAATACATCCCTTAAACTCTTGTTTTTGGTATATATACAAAATAATATATTATGTAAAATTCAAGAAACGTAAATAATGTGAAATTATTATAAAAATTACAACAAAATCCTTATCTTGAAGCCTTCATAACTTTTGTGCACCACTGCTGAGACTTATGCGGATTTTATCTTCTTAAATTCGATGATATGCGTTGTTTATTCATGTATTAAATATGAAAATTACTAAGAAGTCTAGAATTACTCATACAATGAATATATCATCAAGCATTAGGTGTAACACTGTGTAATGTATTTATTTCAGAGCAACTGCATAATGTACTCGTCAATCATTCGCTCGCGAAATTGAATCTCATAAGCGCAAATCACACAACCCTATATTACTATTCGTGCTACCCTTCACCTTGTTGTTACTATTGTATTTTAAATATGTACCGTGCTACCTATGAAATAAGATTTACATTAGTTAACTCTCTCTAAATACCAAATTATATATTATGAGAACATATCTCATTTCTGCTTTTGCATGAAACTTATTTTTATTTTAAGAGTAAAATATTAACAGGTAAATAATAAGGTATCAAATATTTTCGCGATGATGTTTAGTAAATATTATTTTATTTACGTAGTGTCTATTTTCCATTCTCCAAACAATAAAGCAATTTACGCTCGCCTAAGAACACTACCGTATCAGACTCACTCTGATGTAACCATAACTTTCTTTCGGCTTTACTTCTCAAGGTAGCCGCTTCCGATACGCTAGTAGATCACCGTTATATTCGTTTCATCCAAGTCGTGGTTCATACCCATAGGGTGCCCTTGTATTGCCTCATAAACGCTAGCTGAGCACCTTAAGATCTCGTCCAGTGAACTTGTATAGGCCTTTCCCGACATTCAGCATACAGTCTTGCCGTAAAAAAAAAAAAAACAAAACAAATCAGATTCCTGGCATCTACAGAATTAATTACTATTGTGTTTCTTGTTATATAGACAAAACAAAGAGATTTTCACGATTAGAGCGGGTCAAAGAACATATATTACGGTTGTAGTCAACAATCACGTACCTACATAAATCAGTTATAGCGGAATACCTGCATAACAAGGGATGCAATCACTAGATTAAACTGCATAAGCCAAAAATCCTTTTTAGAGATTGTTTCATACCTGCACAAGAAAGAAAGATTCCAAGGAAAGAATCCAAAAAAGTTTCGAGAAGCGACCGAGATAAGGAAGCACAAAACTTTTAAGGGGGTACTCTAGCTAGAAGCCCTTTTTATGGTAACCCGGGGGAAATCCCTAAACGGACCTCGGGGGGCTAGATGAGGGTGGCCTCCCGGTATGTCGGACTTGCACCGACTAAAGCCCCCGGGGTGTTTCATCTCCCAGCTGCCGAGTGCCAAGGGCAGGGTCGGGCCATCTTCCTAGAACGTTTAGACTAGAAGCCCGAATTTCGAGCGTTTATTAATGGTCCCTAAAAAAGTAGTTGATATTTTTAGTATCAATTTTTATGAGCTATTTACTTATATTTCAAGACTATATTTACAATATTAAAATTATATTATTATATTATATTATATTATATTATATTATATTATATTATATTATATTATTATTATTATATTATATTATTATTATTATATTATTTGGGAGTCGAAGCACTCGCGTTGGGAGTCGAAGCTGCTCGCGTCCGTAGGCTTTACCCTAGTTTCCCTACACGTGACTCCTGGGTGGTGCTAAACGAGCAGCAGCGAGGTGGTAAGGCGCCGGTGCCCGTCTGGATCGCGACCACAGTGCATGGGTGTAAAGCCCGTCATAGTGACCAGCTTCGACTTGTCGCGTTTCGGGATCAGCCTGTGCATATCCAGTAGCTCATAAATCTAGAGACCTTCAGTCGTGGTATATGTGGGCCGACATGACGATGTAGACTATCAATGGATTTTCATCCTTTGATAGTCGCTTTCGTTTTTGGGCTACACTGTAGTTACCATCAGGTACTCTGTAGTCATTATGTCGAGACAGTGTAAAAAAATAAAAATAAAATATTGAAATTTCAGCAAGCAATGTATCTTTAAGTAGAGAGGGTAAAGGGCCGATTCCCGTTCGTCACAAATATCGTCGGTATAAATGGCCGTATTACATGAGCTAAGCCACAGGCGAGTGTAACACGGCGATATTATCGTCCTGCTACTTCTTTCTGTAGCTATTATAAACGTGTCTCGACACAGCAACCTAATCGTCGCGACGTGGCTAGTGTTATTTGACGAGCGAAACGTCATCACCTCACCACAAAACGCAGCGGACCGCCGCACGACATGCCACCTGATAGCGCTGCGCAGTTATCTATATCGAACGTCTTTCTATATAAATTAATAAAGAGCAAAACACTGCTGCCGAACAGCAACTGTCAGAATCGGAATCATTCTTTAGGACAGAAGTTTCAATAACAATCAAAATAGTCAAGTTAGAGAGACATCGAAAGGAGTACTCATATTTAGTCGTAAAAACCGATATACATAATAACCGATGATGTTTTTTTTTTACACGGCTCCACATAGTGACTACAGTGCACCTGATGGTAAGTACAGTGTAGCCTAAAAACGAAAGCGACCATCAAAGGATGAAAATCCGTTGATAGTCTCCGTCGTCATGTCAGCCCCCATACGCCACAACTGAAGGTCTTTAGGTATATGAGTTACTGGATTTACACAAGCTGGTCCCGAAATGCGACAGCCCAAAGCGAGTCATTATTACGGTCTTTACACTTGTGTACTGTGGTCCTGACCCAGTTCGAAAAATCGCCCTACCACCAAACAAATGATGTTTTCGATATACGAAGTCTTTTTTTTTTTTTTTCGGGAATATTATTCAGAAAATATTATATAACCGGTAAGTTGTTCGATGTCACCATAAACGGTTTTGACTGTATTTGTTTTTAAGTTTTGAACCCTTTTTTTATTATTCTAAAGACGTCATCACTATCGTCAAATTAAATTGTCACATCTAAAATCGCGTGAATCATTAAATTAATATAGCTAAAGTTTCGGTTAGAAGTTGTTAACCGAAGGATCAATTTATTATGTCTAAATAATGAAAGTTGACCAGATATAGAAAGAAATAAAATGATGTCTAACGATCTTTGTGACGTTAAGGGCAATAAAACGTTTGATGAAGTCAACCAGCAACAGGTTCCACTAAGAGGGAGTATTGTGAATTCCCCATATTGTGTAGTTCGAAACAACAATTGATTCAGATCCCGCTGCGCCTTCTCGCCTCAATCGGATCGAACAGACTTATTTCCGATATAAAATAAAGGTATTGTGACAGTAAAACTATTTCTTGCCGACGTGAATTTCATTAAGTAGCTTCTTGAAAATAAGACATTAACAATTAGAATAGTTGAACTTAAAACTAAATATAACCTAACCTTTGAACGAGTTCTAAGGCCTAAGCCATCGATAGTTAGGAATCCAGATTGAGAAACCTCCGCACAATGCGTGCCGTATAAAGTACTACTGCCTTTTGTATTGAAATAATAATTAAGGCTGTTTTATTATTAACAACAGGCAACATCGGATATTGAAATTTTCCGGAGCGGGGCAAAAACTACTGTCTGCCCTCCATCCCTCCTTGTTAGTACTTTTACCTCTGCTTGAGAAACAATTATATGGATTAATCCATATGCTGTGATGCTTAACCTTCTGCCAACTTTCTGAAAAACATTTATCGCATAGGAAGCGAAATATTTATATAAAACGTTTGACCTTGCACAGCTTAAGACGTGGTAACGATTCTTATGAGACTTTTGAGTTAACTTTTAAAACGCCTAATAACTTAAGTGTGGTAAATAAATATTCGACGTATTTATCGTTTATATATTTATAAATTAACCAACGGCCAGGCGTAGGGAAAAGACCTTCAAGTATTCAGTCAACTTTTCCAGCACCATTCCGCTTTGACCGTATGAAAAAAAAAATTGGATGGAGGGTGCGTACAATCTAATTAAATAAATAAAATTAATCACTCATGTGATATATCATTAATTATTGTGGTAGTAGGGCGATTACACGAACTGGGTCATGACCACAGCACAAGAGTGTAAAGACCGTCATAGTGACTTGCTTTGGCCTGTTGCGTTTGGAGATCAACTTGTGTATATCCAGTAACTCCTATACCTAGAGACCTTCAGCCGTGGTATATGTGGACCGACATGACGACGCAGACTATCAATGGATTTTTGTCCTTTTATAGTCGCTTTCGTTTTTGGACTACTCTATACTTACCATCAGGTGCCCTGTAGTTACTTTGTCGAGGCAGTGTAAAAAAAGTTATTACCGATGTAATATTAGGAATTGAAATAAAAATGAAAAAATCTAACTATAAGTTCAGTTTCGTAGATTTGTATGGATTTTTGATAGAATCAAAAAAATAATATAATCTTAAAAATCATCAGACATAAGATTTTACTAGAAGGATAAGAACAATTGAACATCCGGACTAGTTAAACTAGCTCTTGACGACTTTGTTAAACTATAAATATTTTGTTATTTCTGTTTACTAATTTGATAAATCTTAGAACGTCGACAATGTATCATAATATCCATTACGTTCTGAAGAAAATTCATCGGTTACATGGAGAAATTCTATGACTGCGTTCTGTGTATGCAAATAGTGCCTGTGTCTGGAGCCGATTACACACGATCCCTCTCGCTGCAACATGTTTGATTATTCGTATAATCAGAACGCTATTTGTGAGTTTGACAGCCATTTAATTTTCAGTTTGTACAATCTAGTACAATAATATATTTGTCCAAGTGTATATATAATCAAAACTTTAAACCTAGTGTTAAAAACCAGTAAGTTGATTTTAAAACAAAAAAGGTTATAGTAAAGAAGTGTATTTATTTTACTTTAAGCCGTTTACTGTTTTCTGTTAAAAAAAATCGAATGTGTACAATTTTTTGTGCACATTTATTTAACGTTGGGTAATTTTGTAAAAAGTACCCTCACGAATATTGACAGTAAAGTGCCTATTAATTTTAAAAACGATTAAATATAAAATCTGTTTAAAATTGAAATATATTGTACGTTAAAAAATGGCTTATATTATATTTCATTTTAGTATCACGTTTTTTTAAAATATAAGTCAATAAATAATCTAAGTTAAGCTTCAGAAAACAAACCGTTTAAACGTTTCAACGGAGCATAGCTTCGAGTTTTATGCAGAATTTTAAAACAAGTAAATGAGATTCACAAGCCGTGTACGAGAGCGGTGGTGGCTTCTTTATGTATGAAACTTTAGTTGCCCACTTGCGGTTTGTTGTTTAAAGCAGACTTGATACAAAGTCGCTCATTTAAGTATTTGTTTATGTCCTTTTTACATTCATTCATTGTTCGCCATTCACCATCACACACAAAACTTTTTAAAATGAGCCAAATACTTTCATGCTGTATCTATTATATTCTCGACGCAATGCTATTATAGTTACACTATATACCGCTTAAACATTATCATTCAACTATCCAATAGAGTATATTCCAGGCTTATCAAACGTAATGAAATATAATCGTACACGTTCAATCTATCTCGTTGCATTATTTAGCGACATTAATACGTTATTTTCTTCCTCCAATGGAACCAAAATTGTTCATAATTAATTTGAAATTTAGATTATTCAATTCTGCGCTATCCAATAAGTGCAACATATGTGTGGAATGTATTATATAGTCTGACGCTAAATGCAGCGTCGTTGTCTGGAAGGAACCCCGACGGAGTATCTCATGAAACTGTCATTTCCAGAACTTACACTGTCTACAGAGATACAAGTAGTTTGAAGCAATTTTTTTTGCTTTATTTGTCAAACAAATTTTATGTTTATGCAATAAAAAGACATTCAAAAAGTATTCAATTTAGTTACACGTAGACAAGACAAACATACAATTCAATACATCTATATTCAAGACATTTAAAAGGTTATTGGAAACTGACCGTATTAATTAAAACATGAGATAGAATACCTAAAATACAATCATTTAAACCACCTCAATGTTAGGATGAAAGTCAATAGTTTACAAAACATTTCTCTTTAAAGGTTTTGTTTATGACAAGGGCCGTTTTCGACACTTAAATCTTAGGGCGAGTTGCACTAACAAATAAAATATAGTTTTGACTTGTATAAAACGCTATTTAATAAAAGCGATTCGATCGTAATGGGAATTTAAATTTGGCAGTTGTTAAAACTGGATAATGACGAGCAGGACAATAAGTACAGTTTAACGCTAAATAGCATTTTATACTAGCTTAAATTAGATTTAATTTATTGGTACAAGCCACCCTTAATATTTTGGGCGGCTAACACTAACAAAATAAATCTAGTTTAAAATTGTATAAGCCTCTATTTAGCATTAAAATGAACCTATTTTCATGTTTAGAAAAATTACCTAATTTTAACAATTTCTAAATGTTAATCACTACAGAGATCAAATAAATCCTTTTCAATTAAATAGCATTTTATACAAGCTTAAATTAGATTTATTTTTGTTACTGCAAGCCGCCCTTAATGGTGAGAACTTAAACTCAAAAATTATTGCATGAACAATGGTATAAAACATATGGTATAAAAATGTTACGTGATAACTGTTTCTTATGTTTGAAAGCTTTTAATGGAAATGAGCTTTAAAAAGGATGCCTTACTACTAACCTTTAACTAGAAATCTTCGTAGTCTGATTGAAATTTCCGTAAAACTGTAATTACAGTTTGCTTTTGATCTTTATTCGTAAGTCTTCATTTGCGGCGACGCAGATTGATCCTTAATTAAAGTTCTAAAAGGAAACTAAGACGCTTGAAAGACTCCGAGTTCATATATTTATTTAAAGGTTCAGCGCAATGAAGTAGCTCTGATTGCGCCAACGGATCTGCATAGTAAAGGCTACTCTTTTTAATTAGGTGACTATTTTCGACTCTGCTTTGAATACCGATGACCAGATATTAAAGTCAGTCTGCATGACATGCATTCTTGGGAGTAAATTAGAGATATTTACGTTATTCGGGACTAATTTTTGTATACAAGAAATTTAATTAATATTCGTTTTTAGAATGAATAAATAATTCTAAACAATCATATTTTTGTTAATCGGTGGCCTATGAACTTACACATATTTCCGTAATAACCAAATAAAATATGAGTTATTTAATATCTATTTAATTTAAAAAAAAAAACTACATATCAGATTATCATACGCACAATATCACATTATATAATATTATATTACTAGCTGACCCAGCGAACTTCGTACCGCCATGATGGCCTTATTTGCAATAAATAACAACTACCAACACAAATCAATGCACATTAAAATTATTTTAGAGCTACTATATATGTCGCCGAACAAAAAAAAATTTGCAAATACATTTAATGTGTATCGGTAATTCACGAAAACATAGAAGCTATATTCGTCCGGAAGATTTAATTACAATTACAATAACAACTGAGAGATGAGTTGCATGCCATTTTATTCAACACATTTTTCCAATAAATGATCAACGTGTTTTTTTAAACTAATATTTATTTTTTATTTATGAACCGATTGAAATAAAATTAGCACTATATGTTAAAGGTTATCCATGCTTGCTGTCCGGATGAGAGGGTGGCGGTGTGCAGTGTCCGGCGCGCCGCCTGTGAGATAGGTATTGGAAGGGTGGGCTCTTTACCCTCACCCCTCCCAGAGAGGCAGCCTCGACAAGGCGGATCTCCGGGCGTCTGGATGAATTTGGTTTCCCAGGCTCGGGTGGAGCGATTAGAGGGACACCCCGGGGGTTTTTAGTCAGTAGGAGTCTGACACACCGGGGTTGCTGCCCTCACAGCGGCCCTGATGATCCTATGCAGGATTTTCCCCCGAGAAACCAAAAAAAAGAAAAAAAAAAGGCAGCTATCCATAATAAATTAGTGGAAACCGCATTTAAAACGGCTATGACGATTTAGAGCTTAGAGCGCACAAACGCATACAGATCGATTAACGATTCTCATACATTTTTAACCTACATCGCGCAACTGAATATTTTCTGGCCACTCACATATATCCATGGAGTTGCAACTCGTATTATCTAAGGAACGTTGGAGAAATGGCTGCGGAAAGGATTTATTGTATGTATTGGTAATTTTAGTATCATTAAACAATTAGCCACTTTCAATTGATCGTTGGATTCGCAGACACTTTTAGGTAACTGACTTATTAACTTCGCATCGACGTAAAGTCGCCTGCCTTTTACTCGTAACGCTGTCTTTTAACAGCTGCACTTTAAAGTATGTGCTCAAGAGCTTTCTTCTCTGATTCCAATATCCCTTTTTTACCACAAAACCACTACTTGCCCTGAGAGAATACCATCCTTACGTTATGGATATTCCCTCATATCCGTTCGCTTTTCCTTAATAATGCGAGTGCTGAGTGGAATACCCCCCGTGCGTCCGTTTTCCCACAATTTTACTATCTTGGAGCCTTTAAAAGAAGAGTGAGTAGACATTTGTCGAGCAAACGCGGCTCACAATCGCTCTCATCTTCACCTATCGCCGGACCTGATTGAGGTCAAACGTTAACCTGTAAATTATAAATTATATATCGAGGGGTGAAAGGCTATTTGGTTTAAGAGACATTTTTTGGTGATATAGTAATATATACATATATATTTTCGGAATCAGCGTTTTTTACCGATCCCAAATATATATATATTACTATATCACCAAAAAATAACTCTTAAACCAAATAGCCTTTTATCCTTCGATATATATAAACATTATAAAAAAATTTGTACATTATGAAACACAATCTCCAAATTTAATGATGTTCCAATCTCTTTAGGATTAAATATTTTTAATTAATATTTTTAATATATGTGGTATACATACATAGATACCTGAATATTACATAGTGAATTATATTTTTTAATATAAAAAAATAAAAGCAAATAAATGTACAACAAATTTAGTTTCTAAAAAACAGTTGTTTTATTCAAAACTTTTAGTTAAAAGTTGAAAATATGGGATGAGTTTTGAGAGAACGTAGTTGAAATAGAGGACTGGAAAGTTCCGTAAACAGCTTTTCCAATTAAATTCCTACTCACCACAGAGTCTGTTTCTGTATTATCGTATCAAAGTTGTAATTAATTAAAGTGCCTATGTACATACAACTCCGAACAACACGGATACATTATTATAATGGAGTTCACGTACTGTTGAAATATTTAACACAGGTAATAACCAGTTTATCTTATTCAGCCTTCCCCAGATTTAAAAAATAGGAAAAGATTATAACGAAATATTCCCTAATGTTTACAAAAAATAGAGAGAAATTGTGTTCCAGTCTCTCTGTCTACCGCAAAAGGAATTATAGAAACTTGTTAAGTATAGGTTTTTATTTGCCAAAATTTTCAATTTTTATTTGTATTAAAGCTATAACCACATACATTTATTGATGCGAAACGGGTTTATAATAATCCCATATTACTAAACTTGTCCCTACAAACCGAACGCGATCTGTTGCATTTGTATGTCATCGGATGCATTTCTCTGGCGAGGTAATAATGCGATCGGCAATTCGGATCGATGCAAATTCGTTGCTGTTCTATGTCTAGTTATATTTTCATATCTGACACGCAGTAAATAACATCTTTTTGCTTTTAATGCATAGCTTTAAAGCTCTTTTTGATCTACTCAATGTAATTGGCGTAAAAAAAATGTGGTCATTTATCTTTTAGCTGTGTGACCTTAGCCTAACTGTATTAAACGTTCATTTCACAAAAACAAAATCACACAATGCTGATATCGTTACGATGCGGCACAACTAGATATAAATCGCTTGTAACATGGCGAGTGTACCGAAGAATTGTATAAGACTCACGCGCGCTGTATTGCGGGCTACAGTTTTACGGTGACTTCGATTACCGTTCGGTGACGGTTAGAAAACTTCTTAGTTGTATAATTGTTATTTTTGTTGGGTCCTTGGATTTTGTTTCCTTTCTCCATACGATATTGGATTCTTTAAGCGAATAATGAAAAAATACATATTTGAAGATAATTCGACATACAATAGCTAAGCTGTGTCACTAAGCAAAGTACACAGATCAAAATTTAAGCCATTATATTACCACAAATCAAGCATTTGTAGCCAGAAACAATCTTCATTCGTTGTTTAGTAGGTTTTTTGCATCCTATAGACATACATAAGCTACTTATATAAATAAAATAATACTACGTAGGAAAAGAAATGGTCAACAATCCCAAAATGTACATTTAAATATTAACTTTAATAGACCTTGTGCCTAATACAAAAAAACATCATCCAATTTGTAGGAATAAATTTATTTGACGTTACCGAGCTATGCAAATTGTTTTTTTTTTCATTTAACATATTCATATGCAAACAATTGATTTAATTAACTTATTACATATTCCGAACAAAAATATAGACGATTCATATAAACCTGGGGATCCTCGCTTTGTTTTTGCGAGCTCTAATTATCCCTTCTGTGTGTAACTTTATGTTAACCTTCTCGAATGTTACTAACTGATTAAAAATAATCCAACACGAATTAATATCATGCAAATTAATGAAATTTTAGCGTTCATAATATTAGAAATATCTCTTTATCTCATAAAATTGGTTAACCGTGGATTTTAAATGAGTAAAATGTTACTAGAATAAATACTAATTACAGTACAGTTTTTGTTTTAGTTAAATTGTAGGTAGAATAAAGAGGGCTGTAGCAAATTCAGTAAAAAGCAAAAAAGACAATACTTAAAATTATGAATCCTGCCAAGCACTTTGCTTTATGTTGGTAAGCACGGATTTACCGCTTGCATGGTGGTAAAGAAAAAAGATTGAGGAAAATTTTTAGGGAATAATAGCCTAAGAGACATATAGCGAGTCATGGTGCCTCGCTTCGGCTTGTTACATTTTGTTCACATCAGTTTGTGTATATCCAGTCGATCATACACCCAGAAACCTACAGTCTAAGTATATCTGGACCGACATATCGATGGCGACTGTCAACAGTTATTAGTTCCATTGCGATCGCTACCGTTCTTGGACTACGCAGTGCTTTCCATCAGGTGTTCTGTAATCACTTTGTCGAGCCTGTATAAATTTAAAAAAATCTAGTGCTCGGAAATCAGCTACTCTTGGTGTTTTTTTTTTTTTGAAGCGGACTAACTACTGATTGCCGTGAAAGGCATTTTCAGTTGAACCGGGCTTAGGGGGCGAGCACAGAAGGTGCTCAGCCAGCGAAATTTTTGGGTTGGGTGGCAATGCAAGGGCACCCTTGTTGGTACGAACCTCGGCTTAGACCGCCAGCCAAATAAAGTACTAACCCTACGGGTGATCTACCAGCGTTTCGGAAGTGACTACTTTGAGAAGAAACGCCGAAAGAAACTCAAGGCTGCGTCGGAGTAGAGCAAGCTACTCTTGGTGTGCAATACTGGTGACTTTAGACGCAACCCGCACGACATGCAAACTATGTAAAAGCTAACAAAATACTGCTCCCCACAAAGAGGATTTAATATTATATGTTGGATGTTATTTATTTATTTTGGAAGAAGATTTGATTGCTAGGGCACACAATTGTAGCATTGATTTTAATTTTTATATAAATTTCAACATAGTTTTAAATTTATAAACTTCCTGTTCAGATTTACAGTTTCAGTTAAGTATATAGAAATAAGAATATCCGCGTTCCTTTCACGAAATGCTTATAAAATTTATTTAATAAAAATCTTCTGAATAAAGCTATTTCAAATCTACTTATGAATTCTTGAAACAGCTTTTTTTTTTTTTTTTTTTTTTTTTTTCGGCGTGTCCTACGTTGGTGGCCTGGGAAAGACCTTCACAACAAAACCGGGCTTGGTGGGCGAACGCAGAGGGCGCTCAGCCAGCGAAATTTATGGGTTGGGCGGCTACGCAAGGGCACCCCTGTGGGTACGGACCTCGACTTGGGCGGCCGGCCAATTGAAAAACGAACCTAACGGTGATCTACCAGCGTTTCGGAAGCGACTACCTTGAGAAGAAACGCCGAAAGAAACTCAAGGCTGCGTCGGAGTGAAACTGCGTTATTTAAACAACAATTGACGGACCTATCCTTAATCGTCGTCGTCGGCGCCGCCGGCGACGCCGGTGTCTCGGAATGTGACGAGTGCTTGTGTGTACCTCGTTGTTGATAGGATCGGCGGTCGCAAGGGCCGCGGTAATTGAATCGACGGGATCCAATAGGACATGACGCGGGCGGCGTAGTTTGCGCGCGATGCCGCTTTTCGGTGTGTAATCGCAGGCACTGCGGACTAAAGGATTAGGGTGATGCTGCGCCTTGTCGAAATATCGACACGATGCATTTTGCATGAAACTGGCGAGCGTTTCCAGCTTAAGGTCGTCATGGAGATCTATGTTGCGCATGTACAGCGGGGCACCCACTGCTTTACGCAAGAATTTATTTTGGATGACCTGAAGGGAATCCAGAGAAGCGGACTGGCTCTGGGCGAATACTACGCTAGCGTAGGTCATCACCGGTCTTATTACGGTTTTGTAAAGAGTCAACTTATTTCTAAGCGACAGTTTACTACGTTTGCACAGCATAGGGTGCAAACGACCGAGAATGAAGGCGGCGCGGTCGCGCACAACCTTAACATGTGGTCCGAAGGTCAAGTGACGGTCGAGAGTGACTCCTAAGTACTTGACCTCATCGACCCAAGGGATGGGCTTGTCGTGGAGGAGGACGTTTCGCTTAGGCAAATCGCGTTTTGCCCGAGAGAAGAGTATTGCTACGCTTTTCTCGGGGTTGACGTCAATTCGCCATTTGCGAAACCAGTCTCCTAAGTCTCGCACTGCTTCCTGCAGGCGTAGACGTATGATATCTCGACGGAAATTTGAGACGTAGAGTGCAGTGTCATCCGCATAAAGAGCTAGCTCTACGTCCGGGTGTTTCGGGATGTCATTGGTGTACAGACTGTATAAGAGCGGGGCGAGGATTGAACCCTGCGGAACCCCCGCTCGAATCGGACGCGGACTGGAGAGATCGCCCTCGACGCGATACTGAAAGTGTCGATTCGACAGATAGTCTCGCAGGATAAGCACGAGCCTATCTGGCACTTCATAAGTATGTAGCTTGTATATCAAGCCGTTATGCCAGACTCTATCGAAGGCTTTCGCCACGTCGAGGAAAATAGCTCCTGTGTAGGCTCCTTTCCTAGAAAGAGAGAATTGATTAAGGACGTGCTCCGTGATGCGGTGCACTTGGTTTACACACGAGTGTTTGGCGCGAAAACCAAACTGCTCGTCTATGAGAATCTTATTTGTCGTAACAAAGTCTTGAAGACGGTTGAGAAGCAACCGCTCGTACAGCTTACCCATCGTCTTGATGAGACTGATGGGTCTGTAGCTGGAAGGAAGGTTGCTAGGTTTCCCTGGTTTAGGGATCCCAACGACGCATGCGTCTTTCCATACATTCGGAAAGACGCAGTTTTTTATTGCCGCATTAAAAATGACGACGAGAAGTATAATTAACTGTTCGGGCAGTGACCTTAGGACACGGTTTGAAATACCGTCCAGGCCGGGAGCTTTTTTGATCGGGAGATATTTAATTATATCAGTGACTTCCTCAGCTGTAACGGGCGCCAGGTCGGTGGACGGAGGGAGTGCAGCTATACGTGTGACTTCAGCGTCTACACTAGCTATGAAATCGGGGTTCTCTACGTGAGTGCTGGGAGAACATTGACTTTCTAAGCTATTTGCCAGACATTCTGCCTTTTCGATGTCATCGAAAGCGACAGAGTTGTCTAGCCCTACTAGAGGTGGCATAGAGCGGTCGTTATCGGTCTTAAGAGATCTCGCCAGGCCCCAGTAGGCCTGGTGGGAGGGCGAGATCTCGGACAGGTGGGCATCCCATTGATTATTACGGAGTTCGGATATGCGCTTCTTTACAGCCCTCTGTAAATAACGCAACCTTGCTCTGTGTTCTTCAGTGGGATACCGGTCATAGGCTCTAGTGGCAGCGTTTTTTGCAGTCAACAGTTCCCTTGTGTCGTCAGGGAGCCTCCAGCGGTGGAGATCACCAACTGGAGCCTCACTGGTGGCGTCGGCGAGGGCACCTTGGAGATGACTGGTGAGTGCATCAATCGCATTGTTGGTTTCTTCTATAGAGGAGAAAGAATCTGGAATCGATTCTAAGAGAGGTTTCGGATCGTCCGAGGCCAAGTTTGCACTAAGTCTCTTCCAGTCCGTGACCTTCTTGATGGTAAGTGCGGGCGGGTGTGAGGAGCCCAATTGCACTTGAACGGGTCTATGGTCAGAATCTAGTTCACTTATTGTTTCTATCAAACGTAGCGGTAAGGCTACGTTTTTTAGAAGCACAAGGTCCAGAATGTCGGGCCTGTGGGCAACGTTATACGGAAAATGAGTAGGAGATGTCGGAGCAACGACATCGAAATTTAATTGTTCGCTCAGATCATGCAGGCGAGTGCCATTCGAGTTGGTAAGATGGCAATTCCACTGCAAATGTTTGCAGTTTAGGTCGCCTGCAATGATCACTGAGTGTCCTAGGTCCAAGAGTGCTGTGAGATCACTCTGGAGAAGTACTTTGTCGGGTGGCAGGTACACCGACACTAAATATATAGGTGAGTGACCGCTCATGCCTATCCTGCAGACTGAAGCCTCGATGTTGGTGAGACTGGGCGGATCAATGGGCATGCAATGTAGTCTCCTCCTATAGTATATGGCAGTGCCTCCGCCTCTGGCGTGGGTCCTGTCATTCCTAACCAGGTGGTAATTGGCCAAACGGGGCCCCTTAACACTCGGCTTGAGGAGGGTTTCTTGCACTAGCATGATATCGACCTGGTATTTGACAAGGAACTCGCCGACGAGATTCCTTTGCCTTTTCAAGCCGAAGGCGTTAAACGTGACGATGTTTAACGCAAACGGTTTGAACCTACTCGTATTAGAAAGCATTTTAACTACCTAACAAAATGAGAGAATCACAGCGTCTTTTAGACAGAAGCACGGTACTGTTGTAACGTGCATATTAGTTCGGCGTGCTCGGTGATGAGCGCGAGCCTAGCCTCCAGGTTGTTGTCCGATTGCCGGAGTTTATCTGCGAGAATAGAGACTTCGCTCATGTTGAAACATGACACGAAGCGCCAGACGACGGTGAGGTCGATAGCGCCTTTACCAGTGGGTGCGGGAGGTGCGGTTGGCACTGGAGCGCTGCGCACCCAGGCGTTCTGGGTGTGGGCAGGCCCCGCGGTAGGTGTTGCCACGGGGGCAGGAGGAATCACAGGAGCGGTAATTGAAGCAGGCTGAGCTGCGACATTGCCGGCGGCGCCGGTAGTTTGTGTCGGAGTGGCAGCATTGGCATCGTCGGTGCCGCCATGGGTCGGTTGAGCCGAGGTGGCGTCAGCGCCGACGGGCGCGACCGGGCCGCGAGGCGGGAGCAGCGCTCCACGTTTCGCGGGAAGAGGTGGGAAATTACCCGCATCGAGAGTAGGCCTAGGGGCCGTGTAACGATTAAGCGATGCGTGCGCACGCTGTGGCAGCCTCGCTTTAGGCCGCGTACTGCGCGGCGCTCGCGGACATCCACGATAATTTGCGGGATGCCCCTCGCTGCCACACAGCACGCAGCTAGGCGGTGTGGGTGCGTCCCTCGTACGCGCACATGCTTTGGTGCCATGGTCACCCAGGCACTTGACGCACCTAGGGCGCCCATAGCATTTTAGAGCTGAGTGGCCATATAATTGGCAATTGTGGCATTGCCCGGGCATGCCACGTCTATTGGGCGGTTCGATGTGAAGTCCGCTGAGACAGCAGACGGACTCAATCGAGAAAATCTCTTTTGCCTCGTTTGTAAGAGGTAGGATGGCGAGAACCATGTCATATGGTTCTCTTGTGGACGCGCGGTACATTCTGTGGACTTCCTCCACAGGAATGTTTTGCGCGAGAAGGTCATCCTTAACGAGATTGACGTCAATCTCCTTAGGGACGCCTTTAATGACGGCTCTCAGCTTCTTCTCGTCCTCGAGAGCGTATGTATAGTAACTAATTAACCGGACACGGAGGAATTCCGTTAACTTCCTATGGGAGTCCGGAGAAGAGACTTGGATGCGAATCCCGTTTGGCGTAGAGGTCGCCCGGGTATAATCTATTTGTTTGTTTTTAAGTGCGAAGGAGATGTTCTCCCAAGCACTCTTATCCCTAATAACAACGGGGGGCGGAGGGCCCGACCGTAAAATTTTTGGAAAAGGCTTTTTAGCCTTGGACTTAGCGGCGGATGTAGTAGTAGTAGGCGCCTCTATCGGAGTGTTGAAACAGCTCTGGACAAATGATTGCAAAGAGCCACTCGCTCCCTCCCACGTGCTTCCCAGCTAGATATTTCTCTACGTGTGACAGAGTTCATAGACCGGTAACGATACATCGTAATAGAAAATGACTGGATATTTAATAAGTATTTCACTAGTTTTCTGTGCAATAGTTTGTTATAGATTGTTTAATATAAAGTTTTATACATATAATCTTTCTAATAATATTTTGATTGTTATTCTGCAAATAAATTTCGATATTATAATATATGACTGCACCTCAGGAATATTATATTCGACAATAGACTCTAAGGCTGAGATTTACAGACGCTATTTCGACTTTGCTTAGCAAAGTTTTTAAAAAACAAATTCGTTTTGACAAAACACTGAATATATAATAGGAACTTAGTATAACCATAGTATTCGCAGAGCCATTTCCATATTGACAAAATCAGTGACTTGCCAAATGCTTTGACATTCATTGAGTAATATAAATTGTAATGTCTTAGTATAGTTTAAGCAAACTTAAAGTTGCCTGTATAAATCTCAGCCTAAGTACAGAGTCACTAACGATCGAATATATATATATATATATATATAATTACTTTAAGTAATTGAATAATACTAATATTAGGAAGGTACTTCATTGCTCACATAATATTTCCATTCCTTTGTTACTATGAAAGAATTGGGTACATGCCCATATAATTTTAAAGGATCTTTTCAGTGTGAAAAACAAAATTTAAATGTTGTAGGAATATAGCCATGTCTGTAGAAGTACAAATGTGTTAGGATTATAAAAGTGATTTGATATCCAATGTCTATATATAATATTATTTTTATTCTTCCCCACCTGACCAGCATTAGTAAAATTGCCCAACCATAACACAACCAAGTGAAAGATAAATTATTACGCCATCCCCTAAAATTGTCTTGGATTTGACATTTATTAGTCTGTTTGTTTGCAGAGTTGGCGCCGAGTCAGCTACCTGCCATTTCTACGTATCTATTTTACAGTTTAGCTACCATTATAGTTGACTAAAAAATATCGGTCCTTTTATAATAAATATTATAATATAATTACATATTAGGTTTCATATGTATAATACCTTAATATTATGGTAGACTTTTGCGACCAATGTATTATAAATACAATGTATGTATTATAAACACAAACTATATACTTTAGGAAGATTTTATGACAATGACAATAACAAGTGGCAGATAAGTCGCGTTCCATTTTGACTCAACACATTTTTCCAATAAATGGTCGAGGTGTTTTTTTAAACTGTCACAACTTTTTTATTTATGAGCCGATTGAAATAAAAGTAACATTATATGTCAAAGGCAGCTTTTCAGAATACATTAGTGAAAATTGCATTTAAAACGGTTAAGCCGATTCAGAGATTAGAGGGCACAAACACGTAGAGATCGATCAACGATTCTCATACATTTTTACTAACCTACATAGCGCAAGTGAAGTTTTTTTGGGCATTCGCATGTATACACGGAGTTCAAGTCATAGTATCTAAGTAACGTCGGAGAGGGGGCTACGGAACGGATTAATTATATTATGTATAATATGAATAAAAAAAAGTGTTAGAATTAATTTGTATTCCTTTAATAACCGACTTCTTATAACAGAATTTTAAAGATAATCCAAAAATAATCTTTGTATTCAGGTACCAATCAAAATATTATACTTTAATATTTATTGGACGCTACACAAAAGGTACGGTAGCGGGTATCCTTAAATCTGACAAAGTCGTAACATAACGTGAAAGTTATCCAAAATAAACATTGCATTAACTTTTATCGGTAGAGGAAAATCGCGGAGCCACGGAACAGAATAAAGAACTTAAATAAAATAAGGTTTCCGCGCGGCGAGGTGAGTGAGGCGTCCAGAAAGTTCGGCAGGTTCAGCGATAAATCGGAATTTATGGGGGCGCCACTGCCGCCCGGCGACGTCGCTGCATAACAACTCTAGCTAAAAGCATTGCTAGCTCGCAGTTCCGCGTATGTTCAATTATGAAAAATTAAATATGCGATACACAGTAACGTAACACCATGAACATCGTAAAGTTATCAATAATCACTTTTGGCATAGTTGAAAATTTGTAAAACATAGCAAATTATTTGAATTTATTAATTCCTTTGATTGCATTTCACATCATATTTCTGAATCATCCTGTGAACTTCCAACCACACTTATACGAGCACCTATAGCTTAGATACCTTATGTTACGGTATACTCGTATTATATAGGCTGATTTTACACCGACAACCCGCCGAATCCTGTCTCTTAATTGTCACTGTCTTTCTTAAACTGTATTGTAATAATCACGAAAGTACCGCGTTGTATAAACATTTCACCAAGTTAAATTAAGAAAATATTATAATTCATGGCCTTTATTATTTGAAAAAATAAATACAACTTTAAGATGGACTTTTGTGTTTTCATTTTGTCAATAGTCGCTATTACGTTAAACAACAAGTACTGCAATTATATTCATTCAAAGGCAGTATCCTTTTAACTCTTCCATCGTTTTTAATCTGCAGAAGTATTTTCTTATTTCCAGTAAACAATAATGTCTGAAGACGTCCGAATAAAACGAACAAATCAAGTGAAGGAACCAATAAACAACAATTGATCACAAAGTCGCGTCTACTTTCATGTCGTAACAGTAAAATCTTCACAAACAGACTTTTATACGAACAAATCGATAAAATACTTTGTTTCCAAATATACAGGTTGTAAACTTTCTTGTTCTCTTTGTTTAGTGTATCTAATCGTTTTATTTATTTTGTGCCAACATATACTCTTAGGTATTTTGTTTTTGCTAATTTCTGAGTATTATCGGATCTAAACTCTATTAGATTTTTTTTTTCAGAATTATTGGAGGAAACAAAAAAGCTTTAGCCGTTAAGTATACTTTTACATTATTTAGTCCGAAAAAGAAGGCGTCCGTCCTTAAGGTAGGTAAATGTTAATTTTCAGGCGTGATTCACGCCAAGCCAAGTGATATCTAAGTAGTAAGCGGGAAAGGAACCGTTGTTTTATGTATGAGGCCTTTTCAATTCATTTGGACGATACTCTTGTACCTCTGTCCCTTCCGGGTCAGTTATTTATTGCTGGTATTTCGCACTAAATCTACAGAGTGTATATATTTTCATGGAAGTCCTCTGGTTGTCCGTCGTATTCAATAAATGACAATATCCTCTATTGTCCAACTTCCGCTTGGGCCTCGTGCTATAAGAACACTTTATATGTATGTATAGGTAATCTCTAATATCTTTAACCTGAATAAATATATACATATGTATTCTTTTATAAATATTCATATCTTTTTCACTGCTGTAATTACATCGTAACACTCAAAACATTTATAACAACAACTTCAACTACTGTTACAGCCCGCCGACTATCAATGGATTTTCATTTCTTGGTCGCTGCAGTTCTAGGACTGTTTTTTTTTGTTACCCAGGGGAAATCCATTTGCTGTGAGCTATGAGAGCAGCGACTCCGCTGTGTCCCTCCAATTGCTCCACCCTGGCCTGGGAAACCAAATTCATACAGATGCTTATTGAGGCTATCTGTCTGGTTGGTGTGGCAATAAAAAGCCTACCCATCCAAAACCTCCCTCTCATCCGGACAGCAAACTCCCTCAAGTCTATTGCCTGGCTATTCTAAGACTACATTTCAACAAGTATGGTGTAGAACGGTATAAATTTATTTTCAAAAAAAGTTGTAAAATTATGACGGAGGTAATGTAACAAATATTTAATTATTTTATTTACTACTGGATATTGTGGTTATATTTGTTAAAATGCACTTAATCTTCGTAAATCAATTTAATTTCAGAACAATTCAATAAGCTGAACATTTACTTTTATAATAATCACAAATCAGAGAGTATCTTCACAAAAACAAATTACTATTTACTACTATTACTATTTTTTGCAACTAAAATGAGTACAACAGTGTAGGGGTATAATTTTTGTTTTATTATTAACAACTGCCAAGTTATTTTCATGTAATTTTTAATATTATTAAAAATCATATTAAAATTAAATACCTAATAAATTATGCCTAATAGAGCGTTTGCAACAATAATGATGAAATGGGTTATTTATATCGAACCAGACTTATATGTATAATTTATCTATTCTACGATGTCGGCTCAGCTGCCGTACTCCAAGTTAAATAATATTGCTGAACGGATTTCGTTTAAATGAAAGAGATATGAAATATTTAGTTTCGTTTACTACGGCCGGTGTGTATGTGTTATGATGTATACAAAAAGCTAGTATTTTAGCAAAAAACCAGTCAGCCACAGCACACTATAGTAAGTTTTTGTCTATACATGTGCATTTAGAACATTTGGAATAATAGAATCTGCAAGAATTAATCAAAATTAATCATTATATTTATTGATTATCATTATACATATTTTTAATATTCATAAAAACGCCGACTAGGCTCTGCATATAATTTGTTATTGTTAAAGTAAATACAACTTCGAGAAGTATTATATTTAAATATTGTGAAAAGGTAAAAACTCGGACCTTGAATCTCACACGACGGCTGTCGAATATGTCACAATTCAATACCAGTTTTTTTCATATAACCCGTCAGAGTCCAACGAGTAATATAAAACACGTCTGTATTATGCGCCATGAAAGTTCATAGCACTACATAATTTGAAATTCATAACACGCGCAATCGTGAACGGCGTTCTGCAAAATAGGAAGCATAATAAAATATTTCTGACTGAAACGTTATAACTGAAATAGAGTGCATGCGTCATAAAATTCACATCACTGAAGTATTCTCACAATGTTATGGTATTTTTATAATCTATACTAATATTATAAAGCTGAAGAGTTTGTTTGTTTGTTTGTTTGTTTGTTTGAACGCGCTAATCTCAGGAACTACTGGTTCGAATATTTTTGAGTTGAATAGACCATTTATCGAGGAAGGCTTTAGGCTATATAAAATCACGATGCAATTATTAGGAGCGAAGAAATAATGGAAAATGTGAAAAAAAACGGGGAAAATTATTCATCCTTGACGGCTTCCATTGCGTGCGCTGCAAAAACGGTTCAAGATACCAAAAATATATGTAAGAAAGAATTATTCCTCTTGAAATGATCTAAAAAATGTCCCCGACAGTATATGTCTATCTTTTAAGATTAAGTCACTAGAACCGTTTTTATGGTAAACAAATTTGGTCGAAATTAATGCATTATTTGTTAAGAGTTGTATCAACGTAATAATAATAATCTTTATCCAAATAAATGTGTTGTTGATTAGGAGTATTTAATTGTGAACAAAATTGTCTTTGACAGCACTTAATTTCAATGAACATCTTAGAAGATATTACAAAACCTTGTATAGCAAAACAACGTTTGCCGGATCAGCTAGTATTATAATAATACAACGGTATTAATAAACTGTTTTTATTAGGGTGCTATTTTATTACGCTCACAAGACATGATTTAATTTGGTTTGATATTTCTGTTAACTGTTTTAGGAGAAAATAATATTTTAATCGTTATATTCTTCATCATGCTATGCTATGTATATATTTGTACATATATATTAGGGTGCTTAAAAAAATTTTTTTTCCTCGGAACCACGCTGAAAAGTTTCGTTTTAATGCCAAAATAGGCCTCTGAAAATATGAGCCCTTAATATTAATATTTAGGTTGTCCGCATCGCACTTTTCGATTTCCCATAAGAATAACACAGGACAAAAGTTTTTTTTCTTTTGATTTGTATAACTAATGAACGATATATCGTATTGCAATACCCATTCATTATTTTTGTAGAGAATTTAACGCTCTTCAAAAAGGTCTCAAGTCAATTTTTGATAAATCAACTCAGTCAAAAGTTATTCAAGTAAAAACAAAAAAAGTAA
This sequence comes from Automeris io, assembly GCA_036320925.1. Taxonomy (NCBI): domain Eukaryota; kingdom Metazoa; phylum Arthropoda; class Insecta; order Lepidoptera; family Saturniidae; genus Automeris; species Automeris io. The sequence goes on from JAUDJH010000018.1 coordinate 7,168,395, forward strand.
AGTAAGTTGTATAGTCAAAATATATCGCTATTATCTATCTGCACTTGTAGGGTTTTCGATTAAGCTTCTTTCTTACTATGCTACAAAGAACTTAGTCAAATCATGAGAGCTAGACTTTGGTTTTTAAAAATACACACTTTAATATTAAAAGAATATAATGGCCGATTTTTAGGCAGTACAACTTAAAATTAACTTAAATTTAATTTGAGCCGATATTGAGGCTCCTATTCTAATGGCTACTCCGATTCAATTTCTTCGCGTGAAGCGCCGCGCTCTTACTTATAGGTTGGCCTTTTGTAAAAAGGAATTTACTCAGCCCTCTTCCTATTTGCTGAATAAGCCCCTGCCTCAGTCCAATATGCCTGGGCGAGGGGGATGCATAACTACTTACTTGTGCCGCTTATCCCCAAATTTTGTCCATAACCTTACTAATGCTGTAGGACCATCTCACAGCCGTTCTACCTCATAGTTTCTGTTGAATACCAATATAAATTAAAAATTAATGTATTAAAATACGTTTAAAATATAGAACAGAAAATAGTAAATATTAGGTCCTTACATATGAAATTGGCGTTTTGTACGGGAGGAACAAAAAGTCGAATATTTTTTAATATAATATATTTAATTAATCAAAGTATGAACCATTATTTTCTATGCACTTTTGCCATCTCATAGGTAGTTCATTGATCCCTTTACTAAAAAAACCAGTCGGACGGGAATCAATAAAATCTTTGAAGGCGATTTGGACTGCCCCATTGGAGTTGAATTTTTTCCCTTGCAAGAAGTTATCCAAATTTCGAAAAAAATGGTAATCTGTTGGAGCAAGGTCCGGGGAGTACGGATGATGTCTTAGACTTTCCAATTGAAGCTCTTCTAATTTAGTAGCCGTCTGTTGCGCAGTGTGTGGTCTAGCGTTGTCGTGAAGCAGCAGTGGCGTGGAGCGATTGACCAGCCTAGGTTGTTTAGCCGCTAGCTTTTCCATCATGGTTTGCAATTGCTGACAATAGACATCAGCCGTAATAGTCTGGCTAGATTTGAGAAAACTGTAATGAACAATACCGGCACTAGTCCACCAAACGCTTACAAGTAACTTTTTTGGGGTTAATTTTCGCTTGGGGCAGGATTTGGCTGGCTGGCCAGGATCCAACCATTGCGCTGAGTGCTTCCGATTATCGTAAAGAACCCATTTTTCATCACAGGTAATGATTCGGTTTAAAATACCTTCATTATTGTGCCGGTTTAGGAATGTAACGCAGCAGTCGACGCGCGTTTGCCAGTTTGCTTCAGTCAATTCGTGAGGTACCCACCTTTCAAGCTTTTTAATCTTCCCAATTTGCTTCAAGTGAATTAAAACAGTTTTATCACTAACATCGCAGCCTGCAGCTAACTCGGACGTGGTTTGCGATGGATCCGCTTCCACAATAGCCTTCAACTCTTCATTATCAACTTGAGTCTCAGGCCGTCCACGGGGCTTGTTCTGCAGGTCGAAATTTCCAGAACGAAAACGTTGGAACCAAAAACGAACTGTGTTTTCTTTTGCAACACGACCGCCATACACATCATTCACCCTTCGAGTTGTTTCCGCAGCACTAGTGCCACGGCGGAACTCGTACTCGTAAATAATGCGATATTTTAAGTTTTCCATTTTGTAAAATGAGTGCCGCAAACAGAAAAAAAACAGAAGAAAAAAACAAATGAATGACGATCATCGAAGCACAAATACATGAGTCTATAGCTGTACAAATTTGAATTTGGAATTCCTTACCAAAGAGGAGAAATTTGTGATTAAAGTGGCCAGTACGAAAAACGCCAATTTCATATGTAAGGACCTAATATAAAAATGAAATAAGGCATAGTGAAATTGCAATGTTTCTGGAGGAAGCTGTACAAGAGCTTTATTTGAACAGATGGAAGTAGACATGGCGTGGGTAAGGTAAGGATTCCCTTCCCGACCAATATGTTTCAATTTAAACTAAGCCGCTTGTCGATGCCAGCTCGCTCCGGAATATCTCTCGATTCCAACTGGATTCTAAGATAACAAAAATTATGTTCTTTACAAAATATACTAAGATTTATATTATATATACATTCATAAAATGAATGTACCGAGAAGAGCAGCACTATTTCTATATAAAACAAATAAGTTACTATTTTATTGCAAAAAAAATCGTGAAGTGTCGCCTGTTGACTAACAACGTGTACATAATACCTAAATAAAAGTATTAATAACCCCTTTCCTTACGATTAAATCTCGAAGAATAGTACGCGTGCAGACAATTAAATTTAGCGCAATTATATTAAGGTCAATTTAGCTAGAATATAAAAAAGACCATGTGCAATAATAATAATATTTGTATTTTTACAAGTTTAACAAAATTCATATGGAAAAAATGTACTGCGGGCGACGCCCGTCAATTTCGGATTCAGTACAAAAAATCATGGCGGGCAAGGCCCGTCATTTCCACACAAGCAAGGGGTTAATTCCCTGTCCCCTTCTGCTATATTTCGAAATCTTTAACAAATGAATACAATACTAAACTATATTTTGTTATTCACTAAAAACAGCTGATGACCATACTAATGGCGCCGTAAAGGGATTTAACCACATTCAATTATTTTTTTTACACTGACCCGACATAGTCACTACAGTGCATCTGATGAGAAGTACAGTGTAGTCCAAAAACGAAAGCGACCATCAAAGGATGAAAATCCATTGATAGTCTCCGTCGTCATGTCGGCCCACATATACCACGACTGAAGGTCTCTAGGTATACTAGTTATTGGATATACACAAGCTGATCCCAAAACGCGACAGGCCAAAGCGAGTCACTATGATGGTCTTTACACTTGTGTACTGTGTACTTGTCATGACCCAGTTTGGGAAATCACTCTACCACCAAAAAATATTTACTCCAACCATCCCGAACTATCTGTTTAATAACAAATATGTATGACAATTAGTGTAATATCAAGTATGACTGCTTTCTGTTACACTATATGTCCCGCCGCTTTAAAGACAAACAGGCAATGGCGTGCATAGTGTATTTGGACGGGGTAGACACATTCACATAATTAATGTAAATATTATATAATAATAATAAATATTATATTACTCTCATACGGAATATAGATGGCGTGAAAATAGAATAGATATGAATATAAAGGGTTCGTTTTTCTGTTTAGATCAAAGCATTTTAATCCAGGCTTATTTATCGTAAGGGCATGCAATGCTTTTATGCATATATGGAATGAACGCTACTGCAAACAGGTATCAATGTAACGGCTAATGTAACTTTTTTTATATTACACTTCACTGTAATAACTTTATCAAGCTTTAGCTTAAAGAATTCTAAGTGAACTAAAATCGAATTAAGGAAATTAAGGTATTAAAAAAACTTACCGTATTACTATAAGATTTTATGTTGTGCTTAGGTTTTCATAGTAGAGATTTAATAAAATCATTAAAATGATTATCCTCGAAATCATGGTCGTTTTTACGACTACCTAAAAAAAAAACTTTCCAAAAAAACAAGAATTTAAGAAACCTTTAGAATTACATAGCATAGAATATAAATAGTTAAAGTTAGGCAAGTCTTAATGTTGAACTACGCTAAAAGACATAAAAATTTCTCAGTACAAACAAGCAATCAGTAGCATTTGCGAACTCGGGTAAGGCAAATAGAGCGGAGCGGGCCGGACCGCGCCAAGTGCTTGTCAGGGACCGTTTCAATCCTTAAACCGTATTTTTTATTCAACATTGCATCAGTATCACCTCAGCGCTAAGCACTTTACAGGTAAGGAGACGAAATAACAGGCACTTAGAACAGTTTTACATATAACAAAGTTATGGGAAACTCGCCTTATTAATTGGAGCTTATAATAAAGGGCGAAGGCACTATCCAGGTAGTCAGCCTAACTGCTATTCCTATTGCTTGTATAAAGAACCTTACGCCGTAATAATGTAGCGTCTGTAGCTCCATAAAAGACTTGATTTATGCGATTTTAGTCAATTTGGTAATAACGAACTTTTGGGAGTCGAAGTTGCTCGCGTCCGTAGGCTTTACCATAGTTTCCCTACACGTGACTCCTGGGTGGTGCTAAACGAGCAGCAGCGAGGTGGTAGGGCGCCGTTGCCCGTCTGGATCGCGACCACAGTACATGGGTGTAAAGCCCGTCATAGTGACCAGTTTCGGCTTCTCGCGTTTCGGGATCAGCTTGTGTATATCCAGTAGCTCATATACCTAGAGACCTTCAGTCGTGGTATATATGGGCCGACATGAAGATGTAGACTATCAATGGATTTTCATCCTTTGATAGTCGCTTTCGTTTTTGGACTACACTGTACTTACCATCAGGTACTCTGTAGTCACTATGTCTAGTCAGTGTAAAAAACAAAACAAAAAACGTAGAGAACATAATAACGACGTATGTGGAACCGATGACAGTAACTTTTACTTCTGCAGATAACAATAATGTAATAATAGTTAAAAAATCTAAGACCTAATTTTTATGTTACTTTGATCAAAATAGATGAAGGTGCTATTAAAATTTCAAATTATAATGATTTGACTAAATTGTGCACCTACGCTCGCTTTTACATATAATTCTAAATATTTACAAATTTTTGCTATAATATTGTAACCTTTTTGAGTAATTTATTAGATGGGCACATTTTCGCAGTAGTTTGCAAAATTTGTGTCATAGTACTTTTTTTTTAACCAGGAGCTAAATCCGCCATGAACTGTCAGGGGACGGTGAGAGCCGAAGGTGTGTTAAATTCTCACTGACTAAAAAAAGTCCTGGGTACTCCATCCGCATGGATGTCGGCCATGATCGAGAGCTCGCAATCTTCTACGACCGGCGCGTATTGGACCTTGTTAGGCCTCCTCAGAACATGGGACGGGCTGGAGAAATCTCATCCCTGTCGTCCTTAAAAATGGGCGGTGTGCGGGAGTAAGCACACACCGCCGCTCTCATATATGAGCAGTGGACTCCCTCACTGTCAATGTACTATATGCTTTTACTAGACAACGCTTTCTGTCTGATAAATTGTAATCTAAAATTCAATTTCTTTCTGTTAAGATTCATAACTTTAAATAGTGATAGAATTTTGTAATTTTGTTACATGTAATAATTTAATTAAAATGTCAGCTATTCAAATACATTCACATGTAATCTATTTAGTTTGAACTATTTTTACAATTTAGATTAAAGTTCCGAAGTTGCCCAACTTCTACTACTACAACTTACTAACAAAAAACTAAACTTTAAAATTGAAATATTTCGAAATCCATTGAATTACGCCTACATTGGGTTAACGTACATTTTTGCATTTTGGGTCCTCAATCACAGGCTTCTATTAATACGGTGAGTTTCTAAAAACTCTGTATACAGTTGTTAAGCTTACGTTTGGTTAGGTAATTTATTTAAACTACTTAACTAAATACTAGGTCACTATTTACACTACTAGTAAGTGATACAAAAAACGATAATTTAAAGAGTAATTCATTAACATTGTAGATAATTTAGAAACCATATTTAATTTAACTAAAGTGTAGCAAGTTTAAAGAATAAACAAAGTCAGGAATCGGTATCTCGATAAAAAAATATCAAATATGTTTAAAATATAATATTTTAACTAAAACCATAAAATTTCTGAATATAAGCATAAGTAACCTAAATAATCATTCACAATGTATATAAGATAACAAGCAATACTAAAATTTACCAATTTCTATTTACTTTATCTAAGATATTTTTTAATAAACTAGCTAACCGCGTTGATTTTGGCTTGCCTAAAAAAGAATCGATTATTTTACTTACTCTGTATCTAATGAACATTAAATATATTATGACACGAATAGAAACTGTTTCTAATAAGTAATTCCAAGTTTTTAGAATATTTTCGGACTTACACTGGATTAAAATACCATACCTATAACTCGGGCAGTAGACTTGAGGGATTCTGCTGCCCGGATGATAGGGATGCGGTGTACGGTGTCCGGCGCGCCGCCTGAGAGAGAGGTTTTGAAGAGGTGGATTTTTACTCCCACCCCTCCCCCAGAGAGATAGCTTCAATAAGGCCTTTTGTTCCCTGGGTGTCTGGACGAAAGCGACACCCCGGAGGTTTTTAGTCAGTAGGAGTCTGACATACCGGGGTCGCTGCCCTCACAGCGTCCCTGATGGTCCTATGCAGGATTTTCCCCCCGGGATACAAAAAAAAACGTACCTATAAAGAAACAACTATATTACTAGAGTAAATAGAATAAAAACAATCTTCCAAAAGTTTGTTAAAATGGGCTCAGCCCTAATCCCTAGCTTACCGTTGTTTCCAAACAAGCTACCCGTGTTTATATTAACCGAGACCTCCTTGAGTTACACTGCATCGCACTAGCTTGCCTATGTAAACAGGAAAGTGTTTTTGGGCCATTTATGATTTCCCTCTCTTGAAGATTCAGTTACGATGGCAATGACATTAGATCACAGCATAAGGGTCTAATCCTTTTTAAACAAATGTAAGTGACTAGCTTGCATAAAAAATAATTTTCACTGAAAAATATTATATAGAATTTTTTTTTTTTTGTAAAAATAAACGCTTGGCATTGTCATTATTAAGTTATATTAAAGCATATAATTGATTTTGGAAGTAGTACCTACTTATAGCTATCACTGGAGCGAGTAAAATATATATAACTAATGATGTCGAGTAGGTATACATGTCAAAATAGCATATTATGCAAATGAAGCTACCCATCATAGCTTTTACGTTAAAAATAAAGACTAAGCGAAATAAGTGAGGAATAAATTCAAAGGACTTATTTGTAAATAACTAAATTAATCAATATTTTCGTTAAACAATTTTCTTAATTCTTATTCAATAATCTATATCGTGTACATATATATATATATATATATATATATATATATATATATATATATATATATATATATATATTCTATTTTTATTTAGTAGTTAATAGTAATAAACTATTACATACTTCAAACGATATTTGAGATTCTAATTTGTCGCAGAAGGGATATGTTAATGCCAGTTTGATTATTAATTAAGACGTCGAAGTGGCTCGATGTGGAAACTCAAATTGGCATTTCCCGAGGTATGCGCAAGTATTTTCAATCTATGTATGTAGGTCAGCGAATCACATCGCTCTCGCTACGGCGTGTTCGCGGCACAAAATGATTCATGGAAATTGGACGGTAATTGAAAAAAATACGTTATTGCCATTTGACGCATTGCCGGGATATTCTGTTCGACTGTAAAATTGTATCCGATGAAATCGTAATCTGTTAGAGTTCGCGTAAATTATTATTTTCCCGCAATATTTAGGGCGCATGTTAAGAATACAAGCCTTAGATATCTTTGTGTTATTAATACGAGCATTTACCAGATTATATTAAATCTCACCTTTCCTTTACCAGTACAGTATCTGTGGCAAAGCTTCACACTGACTCCGCGAAAAATTAAAGCTGTTCCTAGTAAAAAAATATTACGAATGATAATTTTTTTCATTCATTTAAATATCAAAAATAATGTTACAAAAGATTCTACTCTACAAGTTACTAAATAAATTAAGTATTCTTATACTACACTTCAATATAAGTTAAATATTCACGTTTTAGGCAAATCAAGGAGTTTGTAAGAAAATTATAAATAATTTATATAACACAATATACGGAGGTAGAGAGGAGGGAGGACACAGTTATGAACTGAATAGGTACAACTCGAAGCCTGCAAACTTGTTTCATTAAATTTAAATTTAACGCCTGCTATTAATTCAAAGAGACGTCTGCACGAATTCGGCGTCAAAAAACTTTTCATTGATACGTTTTTGCGCTCAATTACATGTGCGATGATTTCGCTGAAGTTTATACGAGTCATGTTAATATCTTTCCACCGTTTATACATAATTTTCTTGACACAGTTATTGTTTAAGAAGTGCCGATAATATTGAGCCGGTATGTATAAGAAGATTTAATTTAAAAAAAAACAAATACAAAAACGACATAATAAAAACATGTATATTCTGTTTCCTCATCCATACAAGCACTAGAATCCAAAATAATAAAAACATTTTAAAAATATATGTTAAAATTAAACTGAGTTTCTCATATCTTGTTTTTGTATTATTGTGCTAATAGACTTCTAAAGCTATTAAAAAGTTACATCTTTTTTAAAACTATATTTATATATAAAGTCTAACGAAAATAATTTTAAAAAAGTAAGTTGTTCACAGTACCTACTATTTGTTTTAATTCATAGAACATGTTAAATATATACTAATATTTGTTGTATAAATCTTTTATGGTAATATTATATTAGTGACTTGATCGAACAAATTATAAAAATAATCAAAGCACCTTAATACTTTCGTAGACAGAATCTAATTAAGTTTTTCCAATTAAAACTTTCAACTCATTTACCCACCACAGCGCGGTTTTTGTATATATTTTCACTTTTAATCTAACCACATTGCTTAATGTTTAATTTTAATAAAACAAATATTACTAAACCATAGATTTTAATTTTAGTTAGCAAAATACATACATATATAATTATAAATAATCAGCTAGAATATACCATATTAGAAATCGTTTTTGTGCCTTAAATATTTTTAACCGTTTGAGAGCACAAACAAATTGTATTAGTACCTATATGCCAAAAATATAGATAAATAATAAACGTCAATCTTTTTTTTTATGTATTTTTAATAAACGTTTATAAATAATTAGATCCCATAAATTCGACGGCCTGATAGAACAACGGTAGTGATCCTGCCTGCAACGCTGAAGTTACTGGGTTCGCCTGGACTATTCCAGGTGCCGGCGAACTTTTCTTTGAGAAATAGGTTAGTTTGTCGCGACACATTTATAGGCCAGAACGTACTGACTTGCCGAGTTATTTTCTCTCAGCTTGGGTCTAATACCGCAGGTGTGCACGTAGGTGCGTTAGCGGCAAATTATACATGGCAATTGTTTTGCATATAACAATTGGGCACCGTGAAAGTTGACTATTGCGTTATTTCTAAAAAGGTTTTATGCTTTAGAAATTATACACAATCGAACGTAATTACAAAGGCAATTCTAAAGCGTAGTAAACACACACATATTAAAATAAAAGTACAATAGACACGTTTTGTGTACCTACATATCTATTGACATTTAGTGCAAGCCGCGTTTAATAACTTCATTCCAAAAACAAATTAAATTAAAATTTACCATAATATATTACACATTAACAAATAACGATATTCCTTGTCCTTTTTTTTCTGTAAATATTTTAAGGCAATGGAAGTTAAACACCACTCAAGTATGTATTGGGAGTTCCACTTTCGAAAGTATCATATTTCCGGTATGTGTGAAACAGTTATGCTATTCCCTGAACCGAAATAACCGTAGTATTCAACAGTTATCGTGAGCGGTGCATCGCAACCGCAGTTGGCGGCGGCCCCGTGCCCGACTTCCTACCGAGGCGGCGGAAATTGCCTGACCGAACCGATGACCGACACAACCTCTCACGGTGCTTCAGTTCCATTAATGTTAAACCTGTCCTCGTACATACATATATGTAGGATGGATGTTATTGTGTGAAATATTATTATATTTGAAGTAGTAAATGCGTAGAACGGAGCATACGTGAGTGAAAGGAAGGAAAGATAGAATGAGAGGGAGGATAAACGGTTTTTTTTGGACGAGAGCGCGCTTGTGGGATTAAGACGTAGGAAAAAGTATTAAGAAGTATTTTGAAGAGTAAAATAAAGTAGTTTTTAAAGTTCAATTTGGTGTTTATCTTATCTGAAGATACCCAAAACTACATATATCTACTTAAATACAATGCTTACACTTACACTTATGCTTACACTTAGGAATAAATCGTAAAGAATATCTGTAAATAGTATATAAGCTCTACAAATTTTTGTTCATTTTTATACTTACTTTGCAAATAATTACGGTTATTCTGATAGTATGAGCAATATATTAATTGTACTAAGGTCTATAAACGGTGACAATCAACAAAAAATGAGAATTTATCATTCGCTGTTATTACAGCCTGTATAGATTATAGTGGATAGACTTGAGGTATAATGAAAGTTTCGAGCAGACACCGAGATAAAAATATGTGGCAGAATATTCGAAAAAAAAAAATTCTGAAAGCGCATCATATTTCGGATAGGAGTAGAGGTATTGCATTATTTTTTTGATCTGATAACATAATAAATAAACACGTTCAAAAATTAGTAAAAATTCTGATCATCTCGGCGTTAATGGGTTAATAAACGATATTTTGTGTTATCAACTACCAAAAATTCGAAAATTTTATGAAATTAAATCACAACAATACTAATTCAATAATGCATCAATAATTTATTCATTTAACTTTAATTCTAAACAGATTTTTTAAGGATTCGTTTTCTGCTTACGTCTAAAAACGTATTTCAAAGATCGTGGGAGTCTATCTGAATACTACATTAGATTATGTAGCAATTTAATGTTTAGAACTAAAGTGTAATGAAATAAGTTCCTAAAGTAATATAGTAAGTGTATATAAGTATATATACGTATATATAATTTATAATATCATGCGTAACTGCTCGTCACTCCTGCGTTTGTTAAGTTGCATTTCGTTCATGATACTGGTAATTACTTTTGATGCATAAACTAGTGAACGGATTTATTAGTTCAATTAGTGTCGATCGTATACAAACAACGATCCCATTATACTTGCAAATTTACGTACAAACTAACACGTGCAATTGTTGTCGATTACACTACAGATTTAAGGTTGGCGATGATTCTTTGACGTGATTGACATCTGTTATATAATATAAACTTCTAATATGAGGCAAAAATTATAAATATTATTTGTCTTTTTTTTTAACCAATTACTATGTTTGATTTTACAATCAGCACTAATTGAATTAACACATTCTAAAAGATATAGTCTCCGAAATGAAGATAGAAAGTTAAATAAAATTTATCTGTGTAAACTAATAAATATGTAGAAAAGATTAAATAGTAAATGTAAATAACGTGTACAGTAACCAATAGAAATATTTATTAGCAACACATTAGGTAGTCGAGCATAACACAGGGCGTATGGTAACCAAACGTTAAATTTTCGATTATAGTCCCCTTAGCCGCGGAATATCTTGACAAATACCCTAATAAAAAGGCTCGCCGCGTAGCCGGGGCGTTTGGAAAACCATTTACAAGGTTTATCGGCGCCATGGAAATAATAACTGGAGCCGTTATCGTCCTAAATTGATCTAATTTAAAATTATTGTTATCGCAAACCTTTTATTTTTATTAGGCAGGATCATAATATTTTATCAGGTGGGTCTGTAAAAAATCTCGCGGTGTTACAGAAATTTACACGTTTTATTTAAACATTGTTTACAATTTTATTATTGATCATCTTTATATATTAAAACAAAAATATAATTAAAAGTAACAATATAATAATATAACACTGGAAGTCCTGCCTCATACCAGTTTTCATCAAGTGAGAATGAGGTCAAGTAAAAACCGTTTTAAATCTTTTTTTATAACAAAGAAAACAAGTACAAAATATATTTTAACAATCACTAATTTTAAACGTTGTTTAAACTGTTGGAGCCAAAAATAAATCCAGTATCCTTTAAAGAGGATTTTTTATGATAGATTAATATGTATAATATGATGAAAAAGAGGAACACTAAAGCGACTTTCATTTAACGAAACCATCTTGATTTCATAATTCTCGTCAAATTCGATGAAATTAAATGAAAAGTTATTTATTTACTCGCATTGTGATAACAAACGACAAATTAAAAAAAAAAACAACAACAGAAAGCACATAAAGAACTAGATACTTACGAAAACTATATTTCAATCTTATAATACTCTTACTATAAATAGGTAACTATTATATTTTTCGGAATACAGCATTCCAGTGCAGTTGTTTCTAACTTCTAACAAAGTAGAGTATCGTTAGCTCAACACACTTTTTGATGGACGCTTATAGTCACTAGACGCAATAATTGCCTTTCAAGACGAGAGAACATTGCTCACGCGATAAAATATTATTTGTATGTGACAGGCTTTGTGGGGAAATGTGTACAGCCATATCTCAAAGACACCCGTTGTAATTAAGTAGACAATGCGAGTTCATATTTGGTGGTGGGCGGAGTGGGGCCATTGTGTTCGGCTCGTTATCTGCAGGCCAGTCTTTTAGCTTCAAACAACAAAATCATTACTACTCATAATTTGTCTGTTACTGTTTATTTAATGAGATTTTCAATTTCTCAACTCTGCAAGATAACTGCGATACGTAGGCAGAGATTAATAGACGCTTTTTTTTTTAACCCGGTGGAAATCCCTACGGACCGTCAGGGGAAGTGGTGAGGGCCAATTCCCCCGGTGTGTCGGACCTGCCCCGACTAAAACCACCGGGGTGCCAACACTGCCTCTCCTCGCCTTCGCCGAGCCTGGGAATCCGGATACTTCCGACGGCTCGGCGAGCGCTGGCCTTGGGCAGGCCTCCTCTCTTGGAGGGGGAATTTAACCCCCTCACTGCCACTCTGTGGGAACGGCGTGTGGGCACACACACGCCGGCCCTTCCTCTCTGCACCGGACGGGGACGCCCTCAACGTCACCCGCCCAGCCTGTGTCAGGAGGGGAGCGCCTCGCGCTGGGAGTCCTGCGCGAATTGCTCCCTTCTCCCGAGCCGCCTTGTTCTGCGGCGGCGCCGAGGGTTGCGAGGATCAGCAATATGCCTCTCCCGCTCCGCCGCTTCCTTCGCGCTCATGACGGCCTCACAGAAAGCTGCCATCCCCCTCCACGCGGCCTCACTGCTGACGACCGCACGAACCACGGCCGGCAGTGAAAGGTCGTTGCCGATGCTTTGGGCCAGTTGGGCCCTCTCATCAGCCCAGGCTGGGCATTCCTCTAAGGGAGATTTATAGACGCTTCTTTGACTTTGTTCAACCTTTACTCAAACCATTACTAATTATTGTTACAATCAAACTACGGTGAATCTTGACCCTAGATTTTTAAACTTATAAGTAGGTTCACAAGGTTATGATTTTAAAACGTGCACATTGTGTCGAGGTGCTCTTCGAATGGTTTAACTGTCAAACAAATCTATAACAATGAATTTTAATAAGACGAACTGAATTTTAGAAAGAACGATAAGCGATTCTAGAATATCCGGGGAAATACATAAGGTGCACAGATCTATTTAAGTCTATTTCGAAAGTGCGGAAAACCTGATGCACCGATATAAATACCAGGTGGTTCCGAGCTAATTATAGGACCCTGGAGATTGAACAATTATTAATTTAAAATATAGTGTCATATTTTGTTGGTTGGGATATACTGAGAAAAAGGATGATAAATATTATAATAAGCAAGAAAAAAGTTTTTTTTTTTAGAACAATTACATACTTTGACCTAGTCCCAAAATAACCTTGCTCTTGTTTTATGTTACATATACATGCTACGTATATGTTACATGTTGTTGACATACATATGTGTAATATATATACGTCTAGAATTTGTGACAAGCCGCAAAACTTTGCCGGTACCCAGACTCAAACTCTGAATCTTCAGCACGCAGTCACTATTATTTACTTATCAGGCTACTTTAGGTTAAATTATAAATCCAGTTTAAACTAGAATGGAAATAAAAGCCAAGATATACATTATACGAAGAAACAGGGTTCTGAAGAGAATAAAATTAAAAGTATTTGAATTCGGCGAAAGTTTGTAAAAGTAAAGATTTTTTTTTTACACTGGCTCGACATAGTGACTACAGAGTACCTGATGGTAAGCATAGTGTAGTCCAAAAACGAAAGCGACTATCAAAGGATGAAAATCTATTGATAGTCTACATCGTCATATCGGCCCACATAAACCACGACTGAAGGTCTCTAGTTATATGAGCTTATGGATATACACAAGGTGATCCCGAAACGCGACAAGCCGAAACTGGTCACTATGACAGGCTTTACACCCATGCACTGTGGTCGCGATCCAGACGGGCACCGACGCCCTACCACCTCGCTGCTGCTCGTTTAGCACCATCCAGGAGTCACGTGTATGGAAACTAGGGTAAAGCCTACGGACGCGAGCAGCTTCGACTCCCAAAACTATAACTGCGCTCTAGGCATTCTGCTTACCACAATAAGAATTCAGTCTTGTGATAGATAATTTAAACCTATTAACTACTTTTTATTTCGATTAGTATATTATTTAGACTATTGCAACGAGATGTCCACAATTTATCCTTTGAGAACAACGACAAATAAAAGATATCAGAAAATACGTATAATTCTTTTTACTGCAGAAAATCATATTTTTTATTTGCGGAGTTTATTTTCCTTATAACAGAAAAAGACAAAGATAAGGTCCTTTAGCTAGACTAATTCTAAAAGGAAATAAAAACTTTATTTCTTTCATAAAACAGATACAAAAGCCGAGATTATCCGGATTTTAGGGCCGACATCGATTCAACGGCGTAGAAAGCAAACAATCGTCTTTTGTTGTCCTTACCTATTGAAATCCGAGTAATTAATTATACCCGGACGGCGTCATTTTGCAGATTCACTTCGGCTATAACGCTTTCCGCAAGATTGACTGATTAGTTGCCTCGTGCGCCAATCCTGCGTCTTTCCCTAGACGGTCACATGTATCTCCTTAAACATAATACATATTTACTGTATACACTTCCAATATCCTCATACATATAGTCAGTTTGGACAGGTAATGTACACTTACATCAGCACATACATATATTTAGACGTAACTAAGCCTCAATACGTCAATGATGAATGACTAGAACTATATTACCTTAATTGCATATACTCGTATAACTTGTAGGCTTACACATTCAATTATGTAATCTCCTGAATTAATACTTATGCATATTTGTGTTAATTAATTTACCTTTTAATTTTAAAGAGTAACTGTTTGATTTATATAACCGTCTAGTAATAAAAAATATAATATATGATAAAAATATCAAAATGTGGAATGTAAACGTAGACTTTGTCCTATAAGCATAATTTATTAAGCAGCTTTAATCTGATTTACTTACGAAATGGCGAATTTTTTCTTATCATGTCATATGTAAATACTATAAAGTCTTAAAACATCTGATTCATGTATGCATTTGTTGTTACATTAGGATTTTAAAAGGAGCGTTAATAACCTTCCTGACATAACATTATAATTAAACGAAAATAATCCTATAACATTGATCTTGTGAACGACTGTGAAAGTTGTTTATATTTAATAGAATTAATAGTAAAGCAAGTTGAAGTCCCAAGCAGCTTCTAGCATAGAACGAACAGAATACCTTAATTACAGAAATATTAATGTCCGTCAAATTGCTTGCGGCCATTGTTGTATGTTGGATATGTTCGGTAAAAATCTGACATTAGCTGATTATAATGATTATATTGATTTAGTAGACTTATATATAGATTTAGTGACTTCGAGTAGAATTGAATACAAATTAATCGATTGAAATTTAAAAATGAATAAGAAATAAACAAGTTCAAAAACAAACCAAAACTAAAACATTAAAAACAAAAAATAAACTTATTAAATTGATAAAAATTCAATCAAAATTTAAAAGTAGTAAAGAGGGGTAGGCAATAAGTACTAAATTATATTTTTACACAGTAATAATAAAAAATTGTAAAATTTGTAAATTTTATTTAATATTACAGTACTCACACATCGTTTCCATACCATACTATAATAGAATGAATCGATTTATTGACTGTTTGCCTGTTACACTATCTAGTGCATTCATAAACATGATTCATATCTTATTGTATTCGTGGAATTAAAAAATATAAAAAGGAAATCAAAAAAGTTTGATTTATTTTAAACTTTTAAAGTGATGAATGAAACTTGAAGAGCTTAAAAACGTTTTGTAATAAAGTTCATGTTATGCTTTGTTTTTAAAAACTTTGTTATTAATGATGATTTTAATCAATATATATATGATTAGGAATTCGCTCACCATAATATACGTGTCTGTTCGTTAAAACCATTTAATATTTTTGAAATTTAAAAAACCTACAAAGCGTCATCGAAATTTTTCTCTAAGGCAGTATATAGTATAAAGCAATCCGCTAACTACAATACATCTCGTATGGTATGTTCGCAAAGCTGAATTTTGTATTCCACCTGCATTCTGTCAAGTGTATTACAACTTTAATCTTAGCATCTCAGTGCATTTCGACCATCTTTTTTATAATGGCTCGATAAAGTGACTACATTACACCTGGGGGAAAGTAGAGTGAAGTCACAGAACAATGGACGAAAATCCATTGACAGCCGCCATCGCCATTTCGGCCCACACATGTCACAATGGTAAGTCTCTTGGTATATTAATATACATTATAAGATATATATTATTATCTTATACTTGGTATATATTATAAGATATTTAAATTTTTTAACACTAAAACAAAGACGCCAAATTTTGGACCTTATGTTTCTGTATAATTTATTGAACAACAAAACTGATTGTCCATACTTGTTAGAGCAAATAGGGCTAAGTACATCAAGACGCACCCGTCAGCCACAGCTATTCCACGAGCCAACAAAACGTTCTAACTACGCCTGTCAGGCTACACTTGCTAGATGTGTGCACACATACAACACGATAACACCACATGTGGATATTTTCCACGAGAGCTGCGGGTCCTTCAGGAAGAAAGTAGTCGAGGCTATCGGGCCGTTTTCAGACAGGGACAGTTAACATACACATTTATACACACACACTAAGTCACATACACAAAGTACACAACCAAACTACACATTTCACTAGGTTAATAACTTTTAATAACTTTTTATTTCATAACAATTATTTGAATCGCATTTAATACTTTCATATAACCTTGTTACACAAATCATCTTGGTTAATCCGATTTTTTGTACGTTTTCCTGTTTTAAATTATATAATTATATACTGTAGATTTGTGAATGAATAAAATAAAAATAAAAATAAAATAAAAAAATATGAACGACTGGATATACACAAACTGATCCCAAAACACGATAGGCGGAAGCAAGTCACTATGACTATTTTAACCTGATAACTGGGTATGACGAAATATTTCGTCATACATAAAAGCCTACTGCAATGGGCATGACGACATTTTATCAAAATAAATAAAAACCATAAGTTAAAAACGATATTATTTTATTATTTGAGGTGTGATATTACTTATCGCTACGAACAAGAAGTCCCCATTCTGAAACGAGTTGAGCAATAGCTAATTCCTCGGTTAACAGGTTAAACATCTTTCATCAACTTTACCTGTAACCATCAGCTGTTTGATGTTATTACTAACTCTCCTAGCTATATGGCTGAACAACTTATAATTCGGCGGATACATGTGGTTTATAGTTTTTATAACTATAATAGATAAATTAAATATTCGACTGCACATTTTAGCACTGAAATGTATCTGCATACTCCAATAGCATTACAGCTTGATTTAATATTATAATTGTATTGTTTATTTTAGGTCTTAGCAGAAAATTTACATTTTGTATTTAAACCTGATTTAACAAAGAACTATATTTTGAATGTTCAAATGATCTAGTAGCAAAATTCTTACAATATTTTTGATTCTTAATATTATCTAACGCAAACGTTTAAATACATTATACAATTTTCTTTACTACAACACATTCTTAGCATAAATTTAGTTCTTCGTAAATATACAATTAGTTTTATTAACATCAAAATTGGGAACAGTCGCTAGCCGCCAAGTTTGCACTGCTGTAGTTTTTACATGGCAGCTATTTGCTCTAAAAGGCTATTAAATCCGACTCGCTGCCAAAAATTTCCTAATCAATGTCTTTAATGAAACCTTTTAGTATGACTGAAAATAGAAACTACTTAGAAGAAATTATTACCGGCAAATATTTTACCCTTTTAGATAGACTAAATTATGAAATACTGACATTTTTTACACTGGCTCCTTGAGATAACCTTATTTTCTGTAGCTCATACGTAGTGGAGAGTATACTGTTACAGAAAGATTATCGTCAAAAGATCTATTAAATAAAAAACCGTAACCATCGTTAAAAGTCTTGATAGAAACACTGAACCGAATCACAACTTGCCAGCGTTTTGGGAGTCGAAGCTGCTCGCGTCCGTAGGCCTTACCCTAGTTTCCCTACACGTGACTCCTGGGTGGTGCTAAACGAGCAGCAGCGAGGTGGTAGGGCGCCGGTGCCCGTCTGGATCGCGACCACAGTACATGGGTGTAAAGCCCGCCATAGTGACCAATTTCGGCTTGTCGCGTTTCGGGATCAGCTTGTGAATATCCAGTAACTCATATACCTAGAGACCTTCAGTCGTGGTATATGTGGGCCGACATAACAATGTAAACTATGAATGGATTTTCATCCTTTGAAAGTCGCTTTCGTTTTTGGACTACACTGTACTTACCATCAGACACTCTGTAGTCACTATGTCGAGCCAGTGTAAAAAAAAGCGTTATCTTTGGTGAAATATATTATATATATTGGTATATTTACATATAATCAATTTATTTTAGCAATGTGTCTGATAACTATAGTCAACAAAATTTCAGCATTATGTTTTTATTAACGTAATATGAGTAAATTTATATTTTTTTAACTGGAGTGGATTGGAATTTCCATGCGCGGAAAGGAGAATGATCTTAAGATCGTATCCCGGCACCTCTGAGTTTTTCCAGATTAAGTACGAATTTAGGCAGCACATGCTCATCGGTGAAGGAAACATCATGAGATAACCCGCATGACAAGTAATAGAAATGTCATGTGTAAGTGATGATGTGTAAGTGACGGCGATGAGCTGTGCTTCTGGTCACGTTGTACACGACATATAAGCCCAAACTTGATACGACCACTAATGTATCTTTGTTCACCCCGAAAAGGATACAGCGTGACGATACAGTATTATTATTATAATTTATATCAATTTATAGAAAATAATCAAGCATAAACTCGCCATGAATAATTATTTCCATCAAATTATGTTTATTTTATATACTTAAAGCCATAATATGATTAAAAATAAGAATAAAATTATATATACAAGATTACTGCCATAAAACCATTAACTATCTTTATTGGTAATATCGTTTCCACACTTTTATCACGCAACCGATCCTTAATGACACCTATCAAACAATAATTTGTAGACTATATTATAACAACCACACAGCTGCTAAATTCACGCTCAGAGCTCACATCAAAACAGATTTGAATAGAACACAAAATGAAAGCAGCAACGAGGCACCAGAGATAACGGCCCTTCAAAAAAGGAAAATGTTAAAAAACAAGATTCAAAAGAACATGAGGAAGTAGGTGCCTAAGTAAATTATAAAAGTACGAAGGGAACCTTTTGTTTATGGTCCGCCACTGTCATAGCTCCACCATTTTCAGTCAGAGCGACCGCATTTACAAACAGACTGCCAAGTTATGCTTCTAATTTGTCGCAAAAAATAGCATAGTTACATTTTTTCTCCTCAATTCTCTGCTGACTACAATGAGCATCGAGCCTTTTTATTTAACACAATAAAAGAAATTCTTGATACTTTTTACTGATGAAATTCACTAGTCAAAAACGGTACGCTTACAAACTAGAACAATATAAAAAAGTTCTTGGTTAACTTTTCTGAAAGTCGTTCTCTAGAGATTTGACTTTAGCTATTATAGATAATACCAAAGTGTTATCTGTGGTCTGAATTCAAGCAATCATAGATAGCAGAATTGCCGTCACAGATCTAATTAAGCAAATTACAGCATCTTATAAATGTGCTTGTTTCTGATGCCTTGTCTGGGATTGTTAATATTGTTTTTGTTGTATTTATTATGGCAGATGTTTTTGTCTGATAAATAATTAGAACAGTGACGTCTTTTGATATCTATTGTTAACTATAGTCTAACTGTATATATTAAAAGTTAAGATAGGAGCCATGCAGCGGATAAAAACTGCTTGTAAATCATAGATGGGCAAAATGTAATGGTATTAATAAAAATGATTACGATTACATTTTAGGTTTTTACCATTAATATGACTGCATTTTACTCATCTATGTTTTAAACACTACAGAATCCCAGATTGCATACACATTTATGTTTTCTTAATGCTTTAAATGGATTTAATCATGAGTGCAGAGCCAAAAAATTAAAATTACGACTACATTTTATAATAGTTAATTATTAATCAGATTACATTTTGCCCATCTCTGCTTGTAACATATTGTGTGACATGTTTAATACTGGCACCTACTTATATAATACTAATGTCTTGATACAGGTAGTCCTAATCTAAGTATCAGCTGACTATAATGTACCGCTTTCTAACTGTTTTGCTAATAAATAATTCATTATTATTATCTCTTTCTTTTGTATCACCTCCTCAAAAGGGTAATGGATTTATTAGTGTGGGCTTTAATGGCAATAAAGTACCTAACTATTGTAATTAAGGTGACGTCGGTGTAGGCATTAATCTGGAGTAAAGTAATTATTATTATTTTTTTTATTATAACTTAAACTTGTATTGACTAAATATTCATCTAACATGATAAGATAAATTTGAAAAAATTTTATTTTTGAAAAAAAATGCATTGACTATATTAAAAACTGTCTATGTCCATTTTTTTTGTTTGTTAACCCGGTGGAAATACCTACGGACCGTCAGGGGAGCGGTGAGGGCCGCTCCCCCGGTGTGTCGGACCTGCCCCGACTAAAACCACCGGGATGTTCCTTCTCACGTCTGCCGGATGCTAAGGGGAAAGCCGAGCCATCTTCCTCGGCATCCGGCGACGTCCGGCCTTGTTCGGGCCTCACCTACTAGGCGGGGAGCTGTTAAATAGTCGCCGCCCCCCGCGTACACCTAACACATTTCGGGGAGAGTGGTGTAGAGTGCCACCCCCCCCTCATCTCCTTGAATTGTCATTGGAGCGGTGTGCGGGAACACATCGCACACCGCTCACGCCAGGATCTGGGAGACGCGCTCCCTCAAGCGCGACGCCCGGCGTATGTCTTGTTATGTAGGAAGGCCTCTGGCGAAGCCCCTCCTCCGGCGTCCTGTCCGAGCTGGGTGGCGGACTGGGTTATCAGGGGTGGCAATAGCCTCCCGATCCCGCTCCGCCGCTTCCTTCACCTGCATAGTCTCCTCCGTGAAGGAGAGGACCGCCTGCCATGCCCTGTCACTACCGACCATCGCGCGAGCGAGTGCCGGCTGTGACAGATCACCACCCACCACCCTGAACTGTCTATGTCCTTCAATACCGAGAAATGTAATAAATTAGTATTATATGTGAAATTGAAACAACAATAAATATCATAACTTGGATAATTATATTTAAATTCGAGCCAAGATCTCTGTTCGACAAATTAATGCGACATAGTGGGCTTATGAGTACTGAGGGGATCGGGAGGGAAGCGAGCGACCACGTCGAGCGGTTTTCATTAGAGACCCCATTTGCATGTTATTCATTACCTACCCACATTAAATATATTCATATTATTTCAGCATACTAAATGTTTTTACGTCCAATTCAAAACTATTATAACATATCACAAAAAAACTCAAATTGCGACGTTTTGTTTTATTTTTGTGGATAATTACACACTTTGACCTAGTCCCAAAGTAAGCTTGCGCTTGTCATATGGATACTAGATAAAGTATACATACATAAATTTACATAGTTAAATACATATACACATCCATGATTCGCGACAAACTAATCTATTCATCATAGAAAAGTTCGCCGCTCTCGGGATTCGGACCCAGGACCTTCAGCGTTGAAAGCAGGGGTATTGGTGTTGTGCTATCAAGCCGTCTAACGTTTCAATCATATTGGGCTCTACATCCTAGACGAATTTTATCAAAGGATATCAATTAATACAATTAATTCTTAAAATATTAAGTTATTTTTTTAATAAAACAATCATTCATATAATTAATTTTGAATTCGTTTTATTATGTATTTGCTTCATATTTAACGAAATAACGAGACAACGTTTCGTATAAAACCTTTAAGCAGTTATTCGACATAACAAGTTAATTTCTGATAGTCATTAAAGTGTAATTAAGCGGTATAAATACTAATTGAAACTCGGGAACGATGGCTGAGCCTTGCGGCTTGTTCGTAGAGGGCACACGAGGCTGCGCAGCATTAAGAATTCACGAGCCACCGCGAGAACGCGCCAAATGTTCACACTTTTTTGGCATTATTTGTACCGAGAATTTTATTCTTTACATTCTTCACCGAGCCACTGCGACCCGGTTTTATTTAATGATGCTGCGCAACCTTCGCGTTCAACTAAGTAGCAAATATTTCGAAATGTTCTGAATAAATAGCGTACTCTTTAAGCTTCTAGTGTGTTAAATTCCACAGAATATCTATACATTCGGGCACAACGTACTCAAAAATTCATTTTATAAATACTGTATGTTTATCTATTTATATTAAAGGAGTGTATTTTATAAGATCACCAATGGTACAATCATAGATGGGCAAAAAGTAATCATATTAACGAAAAACGATTACGATTACATTAACTAGCTGTCCCGGCTGTTCTGCCCTATTTCTCTAAAACAAATTCACATAGTTTTTTTTTTAATGTTAATAGCTTGCCCGTCAGATTTCATTCTGCCAAAACTTATTGGCCTGTCTGCTGTTTTTTGAAAATTGTTTGAAGGAACTGTATGTATAAAAATTGACAAATATTGACATTAATATTTATACGTCACTCAATTGTTTTGCCTTCCCGGAACCCGTCCACTAACATTTAGACTTTATGGTATGGTGTTAAAGTTCAAATTGACTTTTAAATATTATTACGAATTTTTGTATGAGAATATAGAAAAGTGTTGTTTTTAGACTTTTTCAGACAATTTTATGAATTTTTTTCTCCGTAATAAACTTCCCCAGACTTCAACAAACACAACAAAAAATAAATCAGCCAAATCGGTACAGCCGTTCTCGAGTTTCGCGCTTATCAACACATTTAGCGATTAATTTTTATATTATAGAAATATGATTGCATTTTTCTCATGTATGTTTTGAACACTACGGAATCCTCAATTGCATCCCCATGTATGACTCCTTAATGTTTTGAAGGGAATCAATCATGATTACAGAGTAACAAAATTAAAATTACGACTACATTTTGTAATCGTTAATCATCAATCAGATTACATTTTGCCCATCTCTGGGTACACTCATATTCTATAACAGTATTAAGTTCCTTTAACGAAGCATGTGGCGACATTTTTGTAAGCCGGCATGATCGTGGTCACTACCGGCACATAGCTGTCTCTCGATAACCGTACTCAATTTTTGGATTGCACTGGACTTTCCATTAAACGCGGTGAACTCACTACAGTGAAAATATTTTAACTTAACTTTTCATATATTTAATAATTCACAGTATGACATTTGAATATAAGATTTAAGAAGTAATACTGCTATATAAGGTGGTATAGTACGCATGCTGAAGAGCAATTCTCTTAAAACATTTTTAATGGTAGCATCACATTAGGTTGAGCTATTTTCGAAATAATGGGAATCAGATTGCACACCATACATATATATATATATATATATATATTTGTAGTAAAAAAATTCGCAATCCATAAAAAAGTTCATTTTTATAAAATTTTCAATTATATATCATAGTTTTATACACACCTGTAAAGGCAAAAGAAAAAATTACTGATTATAGAATTTTAAACCTATCACTTTAGCATTTAAAATGTGCCTGTTGATAAATAAAATAACGAGTCTCAAAAGCTTTTCAGCTTTTAACGCGAATCCTAATTATAGTGCAGACAGATATTGGTTTGCACGCTAAAACAACGTTCGCTTTAGGAAGTAAATTGGATGAGGCGGTCGCCTGCGGCCTGTGGCGACAATCAGTTAATGAAACGCCACACGCACTACTCGCTGATCCTAATATCACCTGTAAACTGCTCCAAGCCAATACCTGTTAATCGAACATATTGTAGACAACCTTTGTTACGTAAATACACAATCATATACACACTGTATAAAGGTAATAAATATTTTACCTGATTTGAGGCACGGTGACAAAGTAACGAGACAGAATAATAAAAAAAGAATATGTATACCAAATATATAAATTCCCGGTTGTTATAAGGACTTATATTGAACTTATTTATAAGTGACAGTTACCAATTTGCATCAAGTGGGCCTCATTCCGTTTGTCGACTTCTGCACAGAAAAAAGGTATACTTAAACAAAGGAAGTCAAGTTCCTTAAATAATTAATAGATACAATAAAATTACTTCACAAAATATTATTTACATTCAAATACAGTAAATTTTAAATCAAGACGATTTTTATTTCTCAGAATTTATACTAAAAAGAAAACAATTTACTTAAAAAAATATTTTGTTTCGATTTCGTATACATATTGTTTTATTTTGAGCATTTAAATTTCTTCGTTACAGAGAATATTAATTTTTTTAAAGAAAATAATTACTCTAACGAAGATTAATTGAAACGGGGTTCTTCTGTTTTCGATTGTTTATTTGCAAACACATTCCGAGCGTACACGTAATAAAATATATAAAAACAAAACAAAGAAAAGGACGCGCGCAACACGAACGGCGGACGGGCTACGATGCTTGCGCGGCGATCTGTGGCGCGGGCCACCGAGAGGTGAGGGGAAAGAGGTATATACCGTAATGCGCGAACGATCTAAGTATACCCCCCCCCACGTTACATTACTCATTTATAGAATGTAAAGGATTTCTTGCCCCTTTTTTTGTTAACCCTGTGTAAATCCCAACGGACCGTTAGGGGAAGTGGTGAGGGCCACTCCCCCCGGTGTGTCGGACCTGCCCCGACTAAAGCCACCGGTGTGCCAGCACTGCCTCTCCTCGCCTTCGCCGAGCCTGGGAATCCGGATACTTCCGAGGGCTCGGCGAGCGTTGGCCTATGGGCAGGCCTCCTCTCTTGGAGGAGATTTCAACCCCCTCCCTACCTCTCTATGGGAACGGCGTGTGGGCAAACACACGCCGACCCTTCCTCTCTCCACTGGACGGGGACGCCCTCAACGTCACCCGCCTAGCCTATTTCAGGAGGGGAAATCGTCGCGCTGGGAAAAGGATTTCTTGTCTTAAAAACTTAATTATTTGTAAATCAAGAATATATAACCCTGTTTTAAGATAACTCTTTTTTGTTTGGTGATAAAAAATTTAATACCTTATTATTATATATTATATTTTATGGTAATAATTATATACCTTCTTATATTATTATAATAGTTATACATGATAAAGCTTAATACAAATCAATCTATACTACGGTAAACAATATAACTATTTATAAGCACAAGTATTTGTTTATTTATTATTTTATATTTATTTTACAAAATTGGGTGTCCAACATGGGTGTCATGGAGTAAAAAAACAAATGGATCATGGTACCAAAATAGAACATATAAAAACCCCCACAATTATAGGACGCCACAACATGCACAATAATTAATATATAATCCTAGTTTATAGTAAAGAATATTAATAAAATCCCAAAAAAGAAAAAAGAATTATACACATAGACACAATATAAAAAAACTATAGATTGCCTAAATAAAAACTTTTATCAAAATTCTGTGACTGATTCTATTCTGAAACACACAAAAAAAAATACTGTCACTATTCATACGCCTTGAACCTATAGATATTTCTATGCCAAATCATACCAATACATCGATCACATTTGTTACGATCCCAATCAGCCCGGAGTCGTTCGGGAAGTAATAAATATAAGCGTCGGAGACTCAAGTTAGTCTACTTCCGACATCTGTCACCCTCTACTGCGTTCTGCACACAGTTTTGAAACCGCTGAAACACGAGCTTACATCGCATCGAATAGATACAGCTTGCAAGATACTCACTAGACATAATAAAAACATTTTAGAGTCAGTTGAAAGTTCTTGAATTTTTTTTACTTTCGCGTGCTATACCGTACTTTCTACAGTATATCTACAATACTTTGATGAGTCGGTTCGGGCAATAATCGAACTAAATTACAGTAAAAATCTGTTATAACGGCATCGAAGATGCTACTCATATTTAGTCGTTAAACCGACAGTCGTAACAACCGATGATGTTTTCGAGATACGAAGTCCTATTTTTTTTGCCGGGACCTTTTATCTGGGTATATATAACCGGTATATTTTTCTAAATGATGTCGCCATAAACGCTTTTGATTACTGTGCTATGGATTGTGGGTTCAATCCCTATCGTAATAAATATATATTAGTACGGCCTAAAGAAACTTGTTTCATGTGCTATTTGTGCACATGAAGTTGATGTTATGTATACTGTTGTAATATATAGACGCCGGCATGACAATAGCGATAGAAATTCGTCTTCTCACGGTTGCCGTCATTCATATACTGTTTGATACTTACCATATTATCAACAAAGTAGTACAACCATTTTCCCAAGTTAACTCTGTCTGCCTACCTAATTTTAAGTTTATTCAGTTTTCTTCAGAATACATTTAGAAATTTGTGTAAAGATTTTCCTTTTTTTTGTTGATTATCACAATAATATATATAATTAGGAGTCTGCTTTTTTTATTATACTATGCTTATTGCGTGTGTTTCTTTTATGTAAGGTCAAACTTGTATATGTTGGGTATTGTTTTATTTTAAAGCCAGCTAGCACCTACAAATTACATTTAGTTTAAACTTAGATTAAAGTAGAGTTGCCTGTCTCGCAGTCTTTTACCGGTTCCACAATGAAAAATGTTCTCAGGAACTACATTCTTTGATTCAACCAGCCACATTCCATCATAAAACCACTAGACGTCGTGTCGAATATCATCCGTATGTGGTGGATGTTCCTTATATCCGCACGAAAAGATTCGCTTCTACATTGATCATGCGAACAGCTAAGGAATGTGATATGCTTCCAGCGGCCATATTTCCGCGAGAGAAGAGTGAATAGGCATTTGTTGAGCGGACCCGGTTCATCATCGAACTTATCTTCACCTTCCACCAGGTGTGATTGAGGTCAAGCTTACGTCTATAAATAATAAAAAAAAAACATCAAACGCTATTTACCATTAAACTGTACTTATTTTCTTGCGCAGAAACATTATCCAGTTTTAACCACTGTTCAATTAAAATCAACATTGAGGTCAAATTAAGCCGCTTTAACTAAATAGCATTTAATTTGTTGATGCAAGCCGCTCTAAAACTCAAAATATTGACAAGATTCGGAATTCATTTATTATAATAAGCAGCGGTAGCTTTAAGGGTGAGGATAATGAATGTCAGTATTAAAATTTCTGAACGTTTCAATCATAGATAATTAAAACAAACAATGTTTGTTTGCTATAAAATATTTACCTGTATATCTTATTGAAGTGTTATATTTAATGATAAATTCAAGTGAACAAAAAATATATATGTTTAAGCGAATAAATAATCCGAGCCTCACTGAAAAATTAGTAACCGCCAATATTACGGATATCAAATCGGTCAAATAAAATATAAGAGTTTGTTTTCCTTTCATTACATATAAAATATCGTAATGCACATCTCCAAAGTCTAATCTATGCGAAGGTAGTACGGAGACATCGCAAATCGGATTACGCGCAACAGCATGGCGCATCTTCGCAAGCTGCCTCAACTTTAGCGGATAAGGCAGGTGGAAAGCATTGATAACACGATGATGTTTACCCAACATAAATCATACGGTTACCCTGCTACCGCATCGAATAAACTTACATAATCGTGTATATTCCTCAATATCAGAATCCTGTAGTCAAATATGCAATTAACGGTGTAGCGACATCTAGTTTTTCCAGTCTGAACCTACTAATCAGATATTATGTAGCGCCCTTTTTTATATCGAAATATTGCAGACAGATTGACAGCTCAGCTAATTTAAAATAGCTACTGTCATGTATGACGAGAACAATTCCAGAAATGCTGCCATCGTGATATCGACCTTGAAGAAGAGAGGAATGGTCATACACGGGTTGATTATAAAGCACGATTAGCCATGGTAAATCGCTGTGACAATGTGGACACCCATGTATTATAGTCGCGATCTAGTCAGAAACCGTGGTCTTTTCACTTTACTTCTGTTCTTTGAACACCACTCAGAGGTTACATGGAAAAATCTCGAAAGTTAACCCAAACAGTCGCGGTACACAGCGCGCTTCATTTTGAATCAAAATATCCAAGGTGCAAACACGCCGCACCGCGCCGCACGCACACTGGATTAACGCTTCGCGAGACGAGGATGCACGCGTTGCGATACCGGAGCTTCACTCCTGTGTAGTTTATTCTAATATATTTTAATAACTGACTGCACTGAGCGATGCTACTCCGGCGTAACAGTGTTTAAGAGTTGCAACGCATCGTATGTCCACCAATGCAATAAATCTTTACGGTGTGGCATCACACCTCGCGATGCTACAACGCATCGTGTGCGCCAGTTCTAAAAGTTACTAAAATTAACCATATTGCCTACATTAATTATATCTGTGTCCGATCACGATCAACATAAAATAAAATATGCTCAGCGATTTTGTTTGAATGAAAGAAATATACTAATTGTACTAAAATAATATTGAATATTATTTTTGTCTTGACAGGAGATAAACATCAATAGGCCGGACGTCGCCGGGTGCTGTGGAAGCTGGCACAGCCTTGCCCTTGGCCCCGGCAAACGGGAGTAGGAACA
Source organism: Automeris io (assembly GCA_036320925.1). Lineage (NCBI taxonomy): Eukaryota > Metazoa > Arthropoda > Insecta > Lepidoptera > Saturniidae > Automeris > Automeris io. Next base: position 7,197,157 of record JAUDJH010000018.1, read on the forward strand.
CCCAGGGGGTTTTAGTCGGTGCGACTCCGACACACCGGGGGGTGACCCTCGTCGTCCCCTGACGACCCATAACAGTTTCCCCCGGGTTAAAAAGAAAAATTTTAAAAAAGGAGATACACTAGTCAGACAAACATTCTGCTAACTCAATGCATATTAGTTAGCTAAACCTTGAGTCACGTATGCTATTGTGTACCTTGAGAGTAAAAACTAAGGTTAAAATTTATCTCCTTTTTTACTAAAAAGGTGTGTAAGACGTCCTAAAGAATTGACGGGAAACCGAGCCGATTACGAAAAGTGAATAGAATCGGCGTGCTAATGAGCATGGCAAATTAATTGTTGTGACAACGTAGGGACGTTTCCTACGAATATTGTAGGCGCACAATATCACCAATTACTGGAAGATAATTTCAATACCGATTAAAACATTTTCTGAATCAAGACATTTAACACTAAACATACCATAACGAGTTAAATGACCCATTTTGAACTTTTGCATTGAAAATACAAGTATCATCTTATTGTTTCTGCACATTTGACTTCATGACTTTTTCAAACTAATTAACCTACAGTTAATTTAGTTTTTTTTTTGTTTTGTTTATTTTGAGTAATACTTGTCGTATACCGTTACCTACCACAACGGGACATTTGACCCAGTGTGGTAGTTTTTTGTTTTTAAAAGCTTATCGAGTCATATCTATAATATAAAAATGAATCGCAAAATGTCTTGATAAGCGCGAAACTCGAGAACGGCTGAACCAATTTGGCTGATTTTTTTTTTTGTTTTGTTTGATGAAGTCTGAGGAAGGTTATTACGGAGAGAAAATTTTTAAAAATTGTCTGAAAAAGTCTAAAAACAACACTTTTCTGTATTCTCATACAAAAAATTCGTTTTAAGTCATTTTGAACTTTGATATCACACCATAAAGTTCAAGTGTCAGTGGACAGGTTCCGGGAAGGCAAAACAATTGAGTGACGTATAAATATTAATGTCAATATTTGTCAATTTTTATACATATAGCATTAAGGCCAGGTTCCTTCAAACAATTTTCAAAAAACAGCCGACAGGCCAATAGGTTTTGGCAGAATAAAATCTGACGGGGAAGCTATTAACATTAAAAACAACATTAAAAAAAAACAATGTGACTTTGTTTGAGAGAAATAGGGCAGAACAAGGTCTGCCGGGACAGCTAGTTGGTTATAGTTTTAGTTGCACATTTCTGCAGGGAAATACAGACTGTTACGTATAGTAGTTCAATTAAAATAACTGAGAATAATTTCAAGAAAATATCAAAATTTTAGTCTGGACGTAGCTTTTTAGTGTTTGAAAAGGTAACAAAAAAAAATAAAAAATACAGGTCGCTCTTTACGCAGAAAAATGTTGAAGCAAACAAGACAGTACAAGTTCTTAGAAGATATAAATAACATTAGCGAAGAGTTTTCGGAAATAGGTGAAGAGGAATTTTCTGAAAATGAAGATACATTGGTTCCAAATGAAAAAGAATTTGACTCTACATATACTGACGATGAAAAGGAAAATATTGTGAATATATGTTGTGGACAAAAAAGAATAAGATTACTCTAAAGTTCTAAAATGAAGTAGAAATAAATAAACAACATGCTGTGAATGATGGATCTCTTTGGGAAGAAATACAAGTAGGTGGCACACCTGGAAGAACACCGCTTCATAACATTTTCAGGCAAGAAGTAAACCCAACAGGATGTCCAAGGCGTCATATAATGAAAGGTAAAGTTAGTACTGCAATTTCATTGATAATTGATCACTGTATTATGAACCATATAAGATCATGCACAATAGAAGAAGCAAAGAGAGTGTTTGGATTCAATTGGCATTTATCTCAAGAAAAATTAGATGCATTTATTGCAATTTTATATGCCCGAGCTGCATATGGAGCAAATAATTTGAATATCTATTTTTTATGGAATAACAAATGGCGGGAAAGTTTACCACAAAATCTAAGTCTTGCAGATGGCGTCTGCAAATTTTTTTCAATGTCCTTGATTTAGCTGGAATAAATGGCTGGATTTTGTACAAGAAAACGACAGCAGAAAATATCTCGAGAAAAGATTTTTTACTCAAGCTAGCAGTAGAACTTGGCGCCGATTTTCGAGAAGCCCGTGAACAACCAAAAGAGAACATATACGAAAGAATCCTTGCCTTAGTCTCCTACAGATGCTTATCAACGTAAGAGGTGTAGGTAAATAGGATACTGTAAAGAAAATAAAACCAACAAAATTTGCTCAATGTAACTAGGTACCGATATAAGTAACTCTAGGATACACACAAACAGGATGTGTGGTTAAAATAGCATTGGAAACTGCCAAAAATATTTCGACTATCCGAGAAAAGTAACAATTTTTCGTACACGCCAACACAAAATGTCCAACAAGAAACGATAATGACCGTACAAAATGTTTACGTAAGAAATTGGCATTGGCTTGGCAATGTTTGGCAAATAAGGCTTGCGGCCGGCGGGCCCTGCGTGTGACAGGAAATCTAATAACCCTTGAACGAGTTTCACGTATAAATTTCTTACACAATGGCCTCTGCCTTGTCCCTTTTTAGACTTCGTGGGTGTATTGCCTCGGACAGAGGTAGTCCGGGAAACGTCAGCTGAATTTTATAAAATAAATCTAGATAGGACCCGTTGAAAAAATACCTATCTCATTTTTTTTTACAATTTCTACCTATCTCTTTATACAAACTGAGAAATGTAGTATACAAACTAACATGTGATTGTGATAACATGTGATGTCAATAAATATTCAAAGTTCTTAAAAATGTGACTAATTAACAATATTAAAATCATTTCAATTTTATGTCGATATCATTATCTTGCTTGCCATCTTTGTATTTTACTTAGAGATCGGCGAATACCGGGTAAATAGTCATTTATACCAATTTTTACCTACGCATTATCAATTCATACCGAGTATAAATAAATTCGATTTCGGTGAAATAAAACATGAGAAATGTTTTATTTCATTGCTTTGATCTAATTTTATATTATATTTTTTAAGGGACAGATATGGAATATATACTTACGCCGTACGTACGAAGATCAAACACGAGTGACGAGAAAGCAGAAATGTGGCAGGGCTATAATGATGTCAACTTTGGGTGTTTACCCCTAGAAGAGATGTTTTATGTGACTAGGGGAATTTTAAATTTAAAATTATAATTATCGTAAAGGGCTAAGAATTATTTAAAGGTTATTAAGGTTTTCAATTGGTTACATTAAGTCAAAAAATATATGAGAAGTCCAAGTTTTCATACGCATTAATAATTACCTTCTACTTGTTACATTTTTAACTGGGTTCATCAAACTCACAAGGTCGATGAAGTGCGAAAGCTATCTTTGTTAAGCACTCCTCAACAAAGACAGAGGTGAAGTGGGTTCTATGCTAGAATGGTGGGTGTCCTGGTAAACATGTCAACTGTATTACAGTCCGAAAGATCAGACGTACCAAGTTCGGTATTGGCACCTGCTGTTATTTGGCCAGCCAACGTCAGTAAAACCTCCATAGAGAAGACGATGAGGTTCAGCTGGGTAAAATTCCAAATCCGAGTAGTGCCGCCCCACGTGCTCCGATGCTACTGTCGCCAGGAACCCGGACACGCGGCAAATGGGCAAGGCTAAAGACGATAGATCTGGCCTTTGCAGCCGGGTCACAAACCCCAGGCATGCAAGTAAAAATTCCATTACGAAGTATGCTCAGCCGCCGGCGAGACGGTTGCCTATAGAGTCGGTGGCAACGCTTGTACGGCCAAGCGAAATCCCAGGCGGGCTAAGAAGTAGAAGGGCCAAGCTGCCAGTACGGCAGTTAATATTGCCGAATGCCGATGTCAGGACCGTGGAGGCAGTACACCCAGTCTTAAAAGAATGGCTCCAAAGGCCATTTGGTGCTCTCTTGTACCGATTGACACAGGTGCATTCCAGATACGGTAGTTTTAGTAAGTACCTGTGTAATTTCCCGGGGAGAGAGCCTACAGAAGAGTGCCAGGACTGCGACAGCTACTTCACAAACACGGCACAGCATAACATGCACTGCCATGCGAATGGCCAGCCTGCACCAATCAACGCAGCGGCCTAGTCGCAATCATCGGAGGTGATTTCTATCTACCGGCCGTCATCAACGCTATGATCGGCGCCAGGGACAATTAGAAACATCTTTTGCATTTACATCAAGCTACCAGGGCGAGTTTGCCTAAATTCCAGACATGGCTATTGCAATAAGCTGCGTAAGCTACACAGAGCGTTTAAATAAAAATGTATATCTCTTACTTTTAGTTGGTATACCTCCAGTTATTCGTATATCTAGAGACCTTCATTCGCAGTATATGTGGGCCGACATGTTGATGGCGACTTTCGATGTATTCTCGCCCTTTGATAGTCCCTAACATTTTTCAATTACATTGTACTTTACATCAGGTGCGCTATATCTATATATATGTACATATATATATATATATATATATATATATATATATTGTCACTTTATCGAGCAAGTATAAAAAGTACCACGTATGTAATAAAGTACCGTATGTAGCAAAGTGCATGTTTACACTTTCTAGACAATATTTTCACCTCTTTTACAAAACAGATAACTGTTGTTTTCCACTTAAGAGACATCTATAGACACTGTGTGACTGTGTGTGTATATATGAACACTTTATTAAAAAAAAATTCCAGACATATTTATCCTCGCTACTCAAAAAACTTATATCACTGAAAAAAATCATATTATCATAAATACCACAAAAGTAAACCTTTTAAGGAATACAATTATTTTTCCTTTATTTTTGAACATATGAAAAAGAAAAATCACAAAATAAATCTTAGGACAAACACAAAAAATATTTTTGTAGAGCTGTCTTATTAAAATAAATATTAATTGCATACTCAAAACGAAAACTTGCTATCCTGCCACCTAGCGAGAATACTAGAAAAATGTTGAACTTCTACTTTATATCAACCAGCTATTTTATACCATTGTGAAAAAAATATATCAACCAATAGATGGCATTTGTGTTCTTATGACAATCTAATTACATTCTACATAACTTTGTTTTCAAATCTGTAACATAATCTTAAAAAAAATTGAAAAACTAGTCTGACAATTTTTTCTCTCCTATTTAATTAACATTGCAACACAAATTGCATTCATTAATTTAATAACAGTGAACGCATATTCAGCGCCATGTCCGCTAAAGTAGAAATTACCATGGAGTAAAAGTTGATAATCACAAAACAAATTTTTAGGAGTATACAGCTGTAAAAAGCATATCGGTGACATCGATGAATATAATATTTAAAAAAAAGTTCTACTTCTGAAAAATATAACATGTGATGCTTACGGTGCTGTTAAAAATGATACTTTTGCCATAGCCACTTTCAATCATTCACGGAGATATAATGGATTACGTTTAAATAACTACTTAATGACAGTTGTTTTATTTCAGTTATGAAGATTGTGGCTTACAACCCCATTATCATAATTAGGTAATTTGTAAAAAACATATTACTTATCAAAATAGGTCTAATAAATGCACAAAAATAAGATTATTTTTTTATTAATGACATTGAAAACTGAAAGATTGTCCTCAAATTCCCATCTACGGAAGAAGTTTAATAAGGACGCTATTTTCGACATCTTTGAAATTCGATGAACAGCTTGACTTTTGTAATTAGTTACAAAATCGGCAAGTTTGATGTCGTCATGAACATCCGTGGAGGTGCTATTTTCACTACTGATGAAAATGTCTACCTCTATAACTATATAAAAGAATAAATCGTGCTAGAATTTTGTTTTTGTTACACTTTTAGGTATAGAAATAGACAGTACATGCGATCACAGAGGAAGACATTATCGCCAGTGTCGAAAATAACACCATACACATACATTTATGATATCACCAATCTTGTCAATTTTACCATTAATAACAAACGTTAAATCGTTCAATGAATTTCAATAATATCGAAAATTACACCACATTTAACTCACTATATGAATTTGGTGGCGAACTGTTAGTCTGATAGATTTTAAATGTCATTAGTAAAAGAACAATTTGATTTACATGCGTTTATACGTTATTATAGCTAATTTAAACAAACATATATTTAGATAATTAACTAATCCCGAAAACAAGATAATAAGCAACAAAATCCACAACTGAAATAAAGTAAGTGGCTTCAATTATAGAAATTGTTCATGGAGGGTAAATTTTCAGCAATTTTGACATATTCATTATAGCTGCCTAAGCACGTAGATGATTGAAAGTGGCGATGACAAAAATGACGTTTTTTATAGTTCCAAAAACACATCAAATGTAATAACCATGCTTTTTTAAAACATAAATGTATTGTATTTCTTTTTTCGCAGCACGGCGCCACAGATTAATTGTCGCTGTATATTAACAGGCTGCGAAACCAACAGCCAACAGAATGCGCTCGAGATTGTGTACGTTCACCATTATCTAAACGACGTCAATAATGACGTCACAAAGCAGAAGTGATTTTCGTGAATTCTATGTTGTTGAGTAACTAATAGAATTGTTAAGCAATTAATTATGGCAAATAGTAGTTATTGTAGTGAAACAAGTGATGTTTCTTCTATATTTTTCGATTTAGACAACACATTAATACAAACAAGAAAAGGGGACACTAAAGCCTGCAATAAGGTATATATTTTTTTAATTTTTATAATATGACATTGGTCACGGTCATGAAAGTATGGAACAAAATGAAGTGCGCGCGCTGTCATCGTGTAAATGTTACACGAGTTTTACGTCGTTGTTGATTTTTTTTAATTGTTAGGATTATTTGGATCTACTCTATCGTGTGTTGCTACATGCACCACGCCTGTATCACAGCGTTCCAGTGCGTGTTAATTATAGATATTTCATAGTTGGAGAACGTGAGCCCGACGTCCAGATTTAGATATTTTGGAAGAGAACTCACGCTAATTTTAAACGTGATGTAAATCACTTAGGTGTTGGTGTGATTATACAGTGGATACGCGCGTTCAGTGGATCGCCAACAGGCGCTGAGACCGTGTCGAGTGTTGTGACAATGGGTGACATATCAGAGCCAATACAAAAATGCATACTCATTTTGAAAAATGCAAAAAGCGACACAGAAAAGTTTGCTGCTCTATTCATGGTAACTAAGCTTGTCAAAAGTAAAGATTGCAACTCTACAGCAAAAAAAGCTTTATTTGAAGCTATTGGATTCAAGTTTTTGAAAAAATTATTAACTAACAATAGTATGCAAGATGATTGTCCTCCATCTGTTTACAAATCTGTTGCACTCTCCATACTTACAACTTTCTGCAATGATCCTGAGTTATCAACGCACCCAGAAATGCTTGTAAATATACCTGTGTTTCTGGACATCGTGCAAACCTCTGACAATGATGACTATGATGACAATCTTATAATTATTAGTGAAGCTTACACATGTTTACAATGTATAGCTGAACATGAAGCTGGCCAAAAAGCACTTATTGAAGTAGGAGCTATCACAAAAATGTCTGAGATTTACTCTCATCAAAGCTTTCAAACTGATGAGGCTCTAAATATTCTGGTGAAACTTGTCAGTAGATATGGTCCTGCAGCATGGGGAAATGACCCTAAACCATTCCATGCTTTGGTAAACAAAATAGCATTAGACTTCGCAACTGATCAATCCGAGAGAAAATTTGAACTGGCCACTGTCTTAAGTGCTTTGTTATATAGTTGTAACAAGTCTACAGTAGTCCCTGGATCGTCTGATGAAACATGGCCACAGAGCATCTACAAAGCTCTACATGATATACTCACAAGCAAAATTGGCAAAAACCAAAGAGACCCTGCATTGAAATTAGCAGCAAATATTGTAGATCTTCTTGGTGTTGAGTGGACTTTTAATGATGATGAAAACCCAAAAAAGTTTTTCCTCCTACTTCTCCAACTCTGTGCTATTGAAGTAAGAATGCAACTGGAAGACAGAAGTTTCAAGCAGGCATTTGCAAATGGTGAACTGGTTACAGCATGTTTCATTGTTCTTGAGCTATCTATCAATTATATGGCCACTGATCAGTTAGATTTGGAACAAAAAGAAAAACAATCTGTTTATACAAGTCTCAAAGGTGCATTCAATGCAGTTGTGTCTTTATTAACTAAAGTATCAAATGATAAAAACAGAGATAAACTTCCTGATGCTGAAAAAGTGTTTGTCTGTGCCATGGTAAGAGTATTATTTGCTTGGATTGCTCAAGAAACTACAGCAATGAGGGAACAAATATATGCTTTACTTCCATTTATGTTTTCACTTGCCAATGACTCCTTCCATGCTTATAGATCAAGAAAGTTGGCAGAAAAGAACAAATCTGAAGGAGAACCAATGAATAGTGCTATGAATCTAATAGGAGAAATTGATTTACTGCGCTTGATGTTGCCAGCTCTCTGTCACTTGGTTGTTGAAGACAAAGCTAGAGATATAGTACTGAATTTAAAACAAGAAGATATAATTTACGAAGCGATGAACTTCCATTGGTCTATTGTACATTATAAAAAACCCATTGTACCTAAATCAGAAAGGGGCAAAGTTAAGACTAAACCTGAACCAGAATTAGATCCTAAATTATTAGAAGATATGAAAGATTCAAGGGCTGCTATGGTTAGTCTATGCAATATCTTTATGAATCTAACTGTATTGGCACCAAAAGTTGTTGAAAACAGTATATTGTTTAACACTCTTCTTAAATTCATATTTAATAATTTACCAGAGTTAAAAGACATACCTGAGAATCTTGTCCTTCATGGACATTTGGCAGTCCTAGGATTACTTTTACTTAAACAACAAGCAAGCAAGGTAAAAAAGAATGATTTTTCAATATGCAGATATATTCAGTCTACAATTAGGTTCTTGTGGGATGCATACAGTATTGATGAATCAAATGATCCAAGTGCCCTAGTTGTATCAATGACCTACAAGGAACATTGGAATGAGATAGCTGATTTATGGTTCCTTGGCATGCAAACAATGAGTGGTGTCCTCACTATAGTTCCATGGATATCAGAATTTGCCATAGAAAGTGGATGGGCAGAGGGAATAGTTGAAATGCTTGCTAAAGTCAAAGTGGGAACTCTTCCTCCAAATGTGAAATCAGCATTTGAGGACTTTCTTTGTAGGTTAGTTGATTCTAATGAAAGTGTCATCCCAGTACTTAAGAAAGGGGGTGCTCTCAAGATGTGCAGGAACCATCGTCTAATGGATTTAGGAAAAAAGTTATTTGGAGACTAATTTATATTGTATTTTTCTTTAACTTGGTAGGTATACATTATTAAATATGAGATATTCATTAACATTGCTTTGAGTAAATCATAACTTGAATTGTTTTCTAGTGTTCAGTAGTATTCCTATTTGTTTTATTTAACTTGCTGTAAATAAGCATTACGGGTGTCTAAAAATTGTTACAATTGATTAATATAACAAATACACAACAATACTTGGTATTTACACAATAAAGGTTTTCAAATAAGAAATAACATGTTGTTTTTATTACACTTCCATGTAAATAGTACTAGTACAATGAGATTAAAGTATCAGTTTTCAACTGGAAAGCTGTGCCAAGCCAATATCCAGGTGAGTGAACCACACATGAAACGTTGACCCCATACTATTTTCAGAACATGAACATTTCCTGACATAAATGTCATAGTAGCCTGATATTATAAAAGCATGCTATCTGTACTCTTCATCAGATAGCCTTTCAGCCATTATACTAGCAAAAAATGTGCATGTCATTGTATATTATGTTGATGTGATCAATATATAATACCAAATTAAAAGAAAACACTCTAAAAATGTTTATTCAATACTTCTAAACTTTCGATTTATATATTATAATGGTTTGCAGATTTAATGTATTTGCTTTGCAAGACAATTTTGCTAATAACAATAGTACTTGTAAACTACATTATCTCAATTTTTTGTAATGTCTACAGCTTGTTGAGATTTTACAAACGCAGTATGGTCTCCCGAAAGAAGTAGCTGTGGAAAGTGGATGTTCTTTTCTGCGCGCCTTCAGAGCGTGTCCAGATGACGAGTCCTACGCTTTAGATGAATGGTCAGCGCACTTATGGCGCAATGCTTTGCCGAAGAGTTATAAACATATTGCCAGTTAGTACAATTTTGATGCACAACTAAACTATTGCATATACATGCACTTTAAATTTAAGCAATTTAATTTAATTCGGTCATAATAATTATCTCGCGCTATGTCATAGTAATTTGCAATTTTTTTTTGTCTAGAATAAATAGGGTCTTGGACTATGCAGTCGAAACTGTCTTAATGTGTTGAATAGGTAATAACTGTCCTGTGAAATATTTTTCATAAAAAATATCAATTTTTTACCAAAAGTTTTGTCCAAAGTCTGGTCGAATCGTTTGGCAAGGCTGAAACTTTCGAGTGTTGGAAAAATGATCACGTAAACTGTAATATTTGTTCATTATTAATGTAATCGCGCTATATCCCTTGTATTTTGAATAAATGTTCCCATCTAATTCGGTTATTTCAAAGAATATTTTTTTTACCGGGAACACAAATCGTTTTAAATGAATATCTGTATGTTTATTCGAACATTGCTGCTGTTACAACTGAATTCATATTATTTTCTATTAAATAATAAAACTTCGGGTACGTGAGTTATGATTCTCTGAAATGATTCCTTTTAATTAAAAAGAAATGTTATACTATTTTACGTAAAATATCTTATTAATCAAAACTGACGCTGTTTGATGGTGGTGAATCGAATGTTTAATAATTTCGATAATAATTTTCATCTGAACTAAACTAAAGCTATGTTACATTCTATCCAGTTTTTTTATTAAATCGGCCAATACGTGCTAATATATGGTGAAATATACATTAAAATGGAAAATACTTTAAAATTAAAAGAAAGTTTCTTCACGTATAGGACCGGTTAAACTATTTATTACGTGTACCAAACGTGTAAATGTAAAATGAGTTATACAAATAGCAATGAATGAATGATTTTGTTTATTAATGACAAAAAAAATCAATTCAACGAGCTCCATAGATAATTAGAACCATCCAGTCCACAACATGACTTGTGCGTAGCGAAAAATATTAGTGGCCATATTCTATTAAATCTAGTATTTGTTTTTTTTTCCGACATTATATTGGTTGATGGCCGGGAAAGACCTTCACAACTAAACCTCGGCTTGGGCCGCTAGCCAAAAATACAAGACCTAATGGTGATCTACTAGCGTTTCGGAAGCGACTACCTTGAGAAGAAACGCAGAAAGAAACTCAAAGAGTGGTAAAACTGTGGGATTAAGCTAGATCTGGTCTCATTGTATGTTTGACGTCACCCTTTTTAATTAGTGTTTAAGGTCACGTGATCTTGACAAGAAAAATAAGTTTTAAAAGTTAAAAATAAAACAAAATTCCTAATATTTTGTACTACTTATATATTCTAGGGCCATAAACTACGTTTAAATAAAACATCACACAATTTTCTTATTACAGTCCAAGACCCTCATCATAATAGGTATTGACGAGAAGTTTATAATGAAATAGTTCTTTGAGCTTTAGTATGAAATGGAAAATATTTAAAGTAGAAATGCTCGAAGGTATATTTTAGAAATATACAAACTCCGATTAATGTTGCGTCGAGAATGACTGTGCAACTTGGCAGAATGCCCAGAATTCGTTCTTGGGAAATAATATTTAGTCGTGTAATGAACCTTAGATATACCAAAAAATAGTACTAAAGCTATTAATAAAAAAATACAAAAGTAATATAATATATAAGTACAATAACTAGAATTATTTTGGAACATTTGAAATGATAGTCTTCGCATTTAGATAAACATCCGTTCTGATTGTGCGAGGGCGTGTCAGAGATTTATAACGGCTGCTAGTTTCTAAAGTTGATAATAAACCGTAAAAATACGCGTGAATAAGAAAGACAATGTGTGAAGTGAGATCATGTATGGAACGGGAAATCTCCTTTCACATATTTATAACACAGCATCTTGCTTGCACTCAAAAACTCGCCCGGTTTAGGTGAAGGTGTAACCCGGCCATTAATTTATCCTGCTCGAAAAAAAAAGCACTCAAAATAATCCATAAAACTAGCATAATTATTGCGGAGACCACATTGAAACATTGTTTTCATCCTTATTTTAGTCCATAAGAAAAACCTTAGGTAGAACTAGAATCTTGTTTCATTATTTTATAATGTTTGATTAGGACATCATTATTTATCAAATATTTTAGATTGTATAGTGTAGACGGATTAAATTTGTTATTCAATTTATTTTAAATAAAGCTGTTATCTCATCTGAAGTTTATGATGAGGTGCCAGATGTTTTAAAAAAAAATCTTATTTTCCTAACCTAATTTAATTTCCATTTGTTAGTAATTGAGACCATATATATGTAGATATAAATTAAACTTTACTTTAAAATTAAATACTGATAATGAAAATATAAAACATGAGAGCAAATACCCTTGAAAAACAAGAAACATTTCGAATTTTCTTGAATGTTCATATTTTTTATTTCAGAAAATATCTCATCAGAATGGATAAAATTAAGGTTTCAATGCTTAGCACTAACAAATGATGTGATTCATTTGTTGGAAACACTGAGGTAAGACAGTTTTTTTAAATAAATAGTTTCATGTTATGAAGAAATATTTTGTCACTTTTATAATATTTTTAAATATTTCTCCATGATATATTGGTGATATTTACTTTTTTTTATAACACAAAGATTTTAAAGCAATAAAATCTATAAATAGCAGAAAAGTTTTCATTGAAACCTGATATAATAACCTTCACTGGTGTCTTCTTTAGAATAAACACAAAGACATTGCTTTTAAAATGACAATTTCTTTTCGAAGATTTCTGTAAACTATAGTAAAATATTTAAAAAAAAGTCAATGTTTTGTTTTAATACAGGACCCTTTATTAGAAAATTTGTCTGCTATTAAATAACTGTGCATGGTGTTATGTGGTATAATTTTTCTTTTCAATTTCATTTCAATAAATCTTCACTGGAATAATGATAATTTTCGGTCATACACATCCGATTTATTACTAATATCCATAATCATTACTTTTCAATTGTACATAGATTTTCTATGTAAAACTCTAACGCGTGCCACATAGTGCTATGATATGAATACATAATGTTGATTTATCAGATCTGTTGTGAAGAAGTCAGCACCGAAATATTGTGAAGGCGCGGAATTCATTAATAAAAAAAAAACAATTGCATAAGACTGCCTTTACGATTGCGGGGCTGGCTTTCAACGCATGTTGCTAATTAATGACTTGTTTTTCAACAGCTCAGTTGTTACTCAACGAGTGTCTAAACTCGGGGCGCCGCGTGCGCATCACTTAGGTTTGAGTTGTAATTGTAAAATATATGAGGAAGTGCATCACGCAGAAGGTAATTCTGTTACCTCAAACCTTGTATATGTAGAACAAAGGGGGCATGGTTATAAACATAATCTAGCAATTGTTACATTTGATTTTGTAAAAAAAATTGACATAAAACCTCCATTGTTCTACTAAGCGCTTAAATTACTAAGGCTATATTGAAAACAAAGAATTAGCAACGAAATCCAATATTTCATTGTAATAAAGCTTTCAACATAGCGTTAAACTAATTCTAAGTAAAATACAATTTGTATTTCACATACGAATTGTATATTAATTATTGGTCCTGGTTTAAAAGTTTATAATAAATTATAAAAAACATCGATTCTTTAGCATGATCTAAATTATCATATTTTAACGTGCATGCCCTTGAAGATTAAATGAACAAACAAATTTTACTATATAATATCGCGTGACCAGTAATTACGATTGTTTAACTGTATTTATCAATTGAGCCATTTGCGTTAAATCATTTGGCTTGTTTTGTATCCTATGCTGAGTTGCAGCATGAGTGGGAGCACTAAATAACGAAAGGCTGCTCGATGAATGTGGCACAGGGAGGATTACCTACTCGGTCTGATCACAAATGGCCCGTCTCGCGCACAATGGCAGAAGATCGAACGGCTGAACCTCCGGCAGTATTTCGACTGCGTGCTAGTCTCCGGAGATTTGCCGTGGGAGAAACCTGATCAGCACATTTTCCTCGAGGCCTGTAAGCTGCTCAATGTCGAACCACGTAATTGCATCATGGTTGGAGATAAATTGGAAACTGACATTAAGGTAAATTCATATCTCTCCTACTTTAACTCGTATGCATTATCTCCACAAATGAATTAATCGGGGCAAGTCCGCCCTGCTTTGGTTTTGTAATCTTCACTAAACGTATATTTATCTATATATATCAGTCAATATCGGTTATAACGACATCGAAAGGACTACTCATATTTAGTCAAACCAACCGGTGATCTTTTCGAGATAAGAAGTCCTATTTTTAGGGACCTTTGTTCTGGGTCAATATAACTGGTATATTGTTCTAACGATGTCGCCATAAACGGATTTGACTGTATCTACTATTTATACTGTGAACGAATCATTGCGATCACGCGGTGATTTATTGCGTTTTGCTCATCATATAATACTCGCCGTGCGGGACGAACATGTCCGCAAACGGAGACACATTCACACAATAAAGGAGCATAAGTGCATGACGTACGATAATATCGCCGCATTCGTGGCTTGGCACATGTAAAACATTGAACGTCCTGGATTCATGTTTCTATTATGAGCTCTACTGAGAGTGATTTATAAACTTTACTGACGAACGCTGAAATTTTATATAAAGGCTAATTGCTGATCATCGTTGCAAGCGCTGACTACATAAAGGCTTCAGTTAATATATTATTCTATTATTATATCTCATTTTTTGGTAGTGGTGCTATTGCCCGAACTGGGTCATGACCATAGTACACAAGTGTAAAGACCGTTACAATGACTTCCTTGAGCCTGTCGCGTTTCGGGTACAGCTTGTGTATATCCAGTAACTCATATACCTAGAGAACTTCAGTTGTCTCAGTCTTCAATGGTTGCTTTCGTTTTTGGACTACGCTGTACTTACAATTAGGTGCACTGTAGTCACAACCTCGAGCCAGTGTAAAAAAAATCTTCAATATCCTCTGAACAATTTAACCTAAAATTTACCACGCCAAAACCAGTCACTAAAGCAATATTTCTCAAGAACAAATACAATGCTCTTTACAGAATAAACTACCTAAATTCCCTTAGAAGTATCTGTAATATTTGTAAGAACTTCACATATCCTGAACTGTCTATAGCTCACTTTTGTAGACTATTTCAAGTCAAGTTTCTAATGACATGTTTATATCAAATATTAAATAACTTTTAAGGCGCGATTCGGATTGTGGCAGTTGTTGTTCTGCAGAAGAGACCCAACAGGGACTGCCAGGTTGCAATGTACCACTCTGTCATTTATATAGAAGAGCGTCCGACATAGGAGACTGTACAGTGTGCCAGTTATCACGGTCTCTAGCTTCACACGCCATCAGACAGCGCTGCGCAATCACCTACATCAGACGCTCTTTCATAAAAATGGATGCAGAGCGGTATATTACAATCCGAATCATCCCTTTACAGTATGTATATTTGTAATGTTATAGAAATATTGGGCAAACTTTCAGGGTGGAAAAGAAGCTGAGTTAGCTGGCACCGTTTGGATTCCGCTACATAAAGAAGACGGTTTATCAGACTTACCAGATTTCACAATAGACAAAGTTACAGAGCTGCCAGAAGTGTTGCCAAATTCTCCAAAACTCAAACGTTTAAATGATTGCTGATATAATTTTCTAGTATTCCCATTGCGTGTACAATGTACACTATATTGAACTTTGTTCCTTGATTTTTATTTTTTTATTGCTTCCATACAAATAGTATTCATTTTAAGTACAAAACTTTTATTTGCAGTACAAATTATGTAGTCATGTAGGTGACTGTTATTTTTGTTTGTGAGTATTTTGAGATAGTGTTTCTATGTTGAGTTACCTTAATCCTTTTAGGTATAGTGGTACAATGAATCTAATACAATCTATTGTTATTATTTTTAAGTACTAATAAGCCTCAACTGTAAAGTGTTATCTTTTGTGATAAGAATAGTTTATTAAAAAAATATATTTTTGTAAAAAAAAAGTTAAAATTGTAATAGCATCTTCTGATGAGACTGTCTTATATGTGATACTGTAGGTAATGATAGTTAATTATTTTAGCCGTAAAAACTGCTTGTACTATTACATGGGTTAAATAGAATTAGGGTATAGCTCAAAAGATTTTATGTTATAGTAACAAATACTTAGTTCTTGTATTCTCTAAATAATGGCTATAAATCATTAATATGATTTTGAATATATTTTATAATTCAACATCATATTAATAACTTAATATGATGTTGAGTATTAAGTTACCGTTAAAACCAAAATACGCAAGACCCGGTATTGAAATTCCACTTCGACGTAACTCTGTGTATCAAAATTGAATTTCTAATTTTTACTTTGTAGGTAATGACTCCAATAAAAAAAGATTTTATTGTTATATTGTTTGTAAGTTACGTTAAAATAATGTTGCAACAAAGGAAAAATAATTAACAATAGCAATAGGCACAGATGAAAAGAACCAAGTTTTAAAATGACTAAAAAATATAAAGCTCTTCATAATGTCTGACATAATATCATAGTCTTATTCATTTTGTTACATGACTATTATTTTTGTAATTAAAAAAAACGTAACACGGAAGCTGCCACTTTATTTCAATGAATTAAACATTTTAGTGTTTAGTTTTACTTACCACAAAATCTTAAAACTGTTTGAATTACAATGGACTAGATCCAGTTCAAATTCCTAAGCAGACTAAAATGTATAATAGTAAAAATATTAAAGACATCAGAGTCCTGGAATCCGTATTCTATAATCATTCAGAAAATGTTACCAAAGAAATTAATCACAAAAACGAGTATGTATATAAAATACATTGTAAAATACATCTCATTCTTATAGATTTGTTTTTGAAAAATCAAAACGTGACTTAGATTACTCTATTTTAGCTGTAACAAGTAATAACTTAGAGTGTTGAACACTCATGGATATTTTACCTTTTTAATACTGTCTTAGTATGCTGATTTTCCTAAAAAAAAATTTTTTTTTCGAATTTGTATGTACAATATGAATATAAATAATATTTTAAAGAAAACAAGAAAGGTACCATAATAAACGATCTGTTATCATTAAAAACAGAGAATTCCGCCGTTCAAGAAACTCTATACTTACCGTTATTTTTATAATTATACCAAAGCAGGTATAAAAGAAGACTAAGTAAAAAACTTTTTTCCATGTATTTGAGTACATTCTGCTGTGTATAATTTTGTGGGTTTTATCAAAACGAAAAAGCTGACAACGATATTTCAGGGTGAAGTTTCAATCCTTTAAATGGATTCATTACTATTATATCTTTTTTTTTTAGCCAGAATCATCGATCTTTGATCGCCATCCCTGCCTCGTTTATATACAGTTCATAGATACTACACGCAAGAATTAACTTTACACCTGAGCTCAATGCGCGCTTATCTCCCAAATCCCGCCTTTTTACATCTCTGGTCTGTAGGCCAGTGCTGTTAGCAATTTCACAATTGACTTTTTTTGGTAACCCGGGGGAAATCTCTAACGCACTTTCAGGGGGCGGTGACGGCCGCCCCCCGATGTGTCGGACTTCTACCGACTAAAACCCTCGGGGTCTTCATTCTCCCGTCTGCCGAGTGCCACGGGGAAAGAAGACGAGCCATCTTCCTCGGCATCTCACAATTGACCTACATGCGTCTGATTTCTTTGGTTTTTTGTTTTACATAGGTAAGGTAAATCTATGATTTTAAAACATTTTTTCGTATTACAATAAAGCATGATTGATTGTACGCATGTGCATAACGAACTAGACAAAATGAAATAAATATTTTGAACAATAATGTGTTTTAATTCACATTTTTCTATAATAAGGAAACAACTAATTGCATATACCTATATTTACACTACTTATAAATACTAAACTATGCTGTTCTTAACATTTTTGCTTCTCGTTTCTCTTGTAACAATCGTTTCTGTTCTTCTATAATCTTTTTCCTCTCTTCGAGAAACTCTCCATATTCCTAAAACAAAAAAGATTACTGTGCATACAATAACAACCTGTGCTTGATTAATATCAATAATGCCCTAGAATAACATAGTAAGCAACTATTTGGATTTTTATAGGTTTTCTTCATTCTTAAATATTTATAGTACATTCGCGATATTCTTTTGAAACCTAATTTATACAAATTGTTATAAATTCGTTCAGAGACTTAAAGGTTAAAAACTAGTTGTTACATAGATAGGTAATTATTACAATAATAAAATTTTATTTGAGATTTTGTTGCTTATGTTTTGTTCTTCTGGAACATATTTATACAATTTATGTAGTAATCGATTCTTATGTATTTAAAAATTACAATGACTATTAACTAGGACAAATAAAAACTTAAACCTCAGCAAATAATTTTCAGTTATCAAATACACTACACATAATTTTACAAATTAGTTTTTATCTTTTCTCCAATTAATAACTTAAAAATGAAAAACAATTACTATGTGACAATGAAAAACATCGCCAACTTTGAATGAAGTTTGCAATGAAAGTTATTTACAATACCGCACCACAATCGTCCTGCTATATATATCCCTTACGGGTGAGCAGGGATACATTAGTGGTTGTATCCACTTCGCGATTGTATGTTGTGCTCATTGGAGACGACTTCTCGCTGCAAGCGGTGGTAAAAGCCATGGTCGACAGCGAAGAGGCATGGCGAGAAGTCACAGTCTTCTGCGAGGTTGTGATGAAGCAGAAGGAGGCCGCCGAAGCAGAAGGGTCAAAGAGCGAACATCTTCTCTGGCTATTAGGCGGCCAAGGCACTGTCATTGGAGCCAGCCTCAACAAGGCATTTCACTCCCTGGGCATCTGGATGAATTTGGTTTCCCAGGCTTGGGTGGAGCAATTAGATGGTTTTTAGTCAGTAGAAGTCTGACACACCGAGGTTGCTGCCCTCACAACGGCCCTGATGGTCCTATGCAGGATTTTTCCGCGGGATACCAAAAAAAAATTGTTTGTCATGCTCAAGGTGATTAATAGCACAGCTGATCACCATTCTCAGGGCACTTACATACAATATTTCTATCAGATGCCATGCGGGTTTCCTCTCGATCTTTTCCTTCACCAGTGAGCATGTTTTAGCTAAATCTGTATGTATTATGGAAAAATCCAGAGCAGCATACTGGAATTTGAACCTACAACCATTAATGTTGCTAAGCATGGAAACCGGTCCCTTACTAGGCCACCACATCTACATTTTTTGTTAGTAACATAATTTTGGTTGAACATAAGGAGTATTCAATAACAAGGAATAAGTGGACATAGTATGTTGAGAGTGGCGCATTGGAAAATGACGTCACGTGCACAATGGGCTATTTATTAAAATATGATGGAAATTAAACTAATTGTAACTCCAAAACTACCAGCTTAATTTAAATGAAATAAAGACGTGTATTTCCAAACATTTAAGCTACAAGATCATACAGTTTTAAGTGATTATAGACCCCAGTAGTATTCCTCATTCACTATAAATACAATCAACTATATAGTTATAATTAAGTTAGAAATCATTTTAAAAATATTTACCTTAGCATCTAACTCCCTAACAATTTCAATGCCACAGGTCCTAGCAGTGGCTACTAGCATGGTGCAAATTTCTTTCAATGGTTTCCATTCCAGAGTAGGGTCTTGTTGCTTAATTTTAGCTATTTCATACAAATGTTTCAATGTTATTTTACCTGCTATTTCTTTGACTGAAATAGAGTTAAAATAATTATTTTGCATACATTATTAAGATAGTGATGGTACATAATAATCACATGGTAATAAAAAAAATCATAGGTTCTAAATATTATTGTGTGTAAGACAACTTAAATGTAATTTCTCATTAACTAGATTATAATGCAAGGCAGTACTGAAACATCACGTGACTTTGAGCATAAACAAATCAAAGAAATCCAACCAAAATATTTGATTCTATCCCAAAATATCACATCCAAAATAATCCAAATATAACTGGAAACTTTCTTTAACATTCCCTGAGACTTTTCATGGGCTAGAAGTTTAATTTCTAGCCCTGTTTTACAATGATCCATAAATTCGAAAAAAAGACTTTCATTTTCAATACTCTTATAGGTTTTTATTGTATTCTCAAGACCACAAAATTTTCATTTAACCTAAGATAGAATAAAAGTCCTTACAAGCACTCGTCACATTCCGAGACACCGGCGTCGCCGGCGGCGCCGACGACGACGATTAAGGATAGGTCCGTCAATTGTTGTTTAAATAACGCAGTTTCACTCCGACGCAGCCTTGAGTTTCTTTCGGCGTTTCTTCTCAAGGTAGTCGCTTCCGAAACGCTGGTAGATCACCGTTAGGTTCGTTTTTCAATTGGCCGGCCGCCCAAGTCGAGGTCCGTACCCACAGGGGTGCCCTTGCGTAGCCGCCCAACCCATAAATTTCGCTGGCTGAGCGCCCTCTGCGTTCGCCCACCAAGCCCGGTTTTGTTGTGAAGGTCTTTCCCAGGCCACCAACGTAGGACACGCAGAAAAAAAAAAAAAAAAAAAGTCCTTAATATAAATTAAGAAAATTGTTAAATAGAATATATTTAAAAATACATAAGTATTAAATGACAATCCAGGCCATGAAGGAGAATATTTTCCTGGTAAATATTTTGAAGCAGGAATACGTCTATTTTTACTTACTATTAAACTAATAGTGAGACACTCATGCTTTAAAAAAAAACATTTACCAGGTTCCATAGCACCACGACTTATTCCAGCAGCTTGTTTCAAAAAGTATGAAGATGGAGGTTGATGAATAGTTAGATGATAAGATCTATCTGCATTGACTTTAACTCGAGTAGGTAACGGAATGCCTTCCTTTATATTAGATGTTCGTTCATTGAAGTCTTTACAAAAGGCTGCAATATTAATATTACGCTGAAAATATTAAAATTAATGTAAACAAATTAACAGTGATTAAATAGTCTTTTATGGTGGAGCATTATAAACATAGTTAAAGACAGGAGTTATTAATTGGTTTCATTACTCTCATTTTTGTGAAAATTTACTATCATATGAAATTAATAAACTTGTGATCATATAGGTTTGATATGTTAGTAATATTTTTTTCAGCCTGACTATTACTTTGCCTATTACTAGGCCACAGCTTCACTTGTATGGTAATGAATCTATAATTTTTTCAACGAGAGCATATAAATATTTACCTGTCCTAGCATAGGACCCAAAGGTGGACCTGCAGCAGCCATTCCAGCGGGTATATTGGTCCTTAATTTTGATGAATGATCAATTTTTTCGGCAACCTTTTTCATAGATTTTAACCTCGCGACAGATTTAGACATATCAGACTATTGTATACCAATGTCTAGATAAATTAAATAACTTAATTGATATTTAATTTTACTTGATTTACACAGGAGAAATCGAAGTATCATATAACTAGACTTGAAGCAATAACACAAAACATTAGTCAAAGTTAACTAGGGATGGCGATCGGAGATTCATTCATTCTTTTTCCAGAGCAGTTAAATAAATAACTGGAATCGATATGGAGCATAGTTCGATCAGTGAATCGATACCCTTGCAAGTATACGTTTTATAAAACCAAAACGATATTTAGATTTTTTAAAGAAATTAAACACACGGCCAAAGAGAGTATAATAATATACATGGAAGTTAATGAGTTTTACGCCTATTCCTTTCTTTTCTACTGACCTAATACTTTAATATGGTTGTATAAATAATGATAACTATTATCTATTATATTCTCTGAACTAAGTTATTACAAGTGGATTATACATACAAAATGAATTTATAAATACAAATTGAAGTAATGTTGATAATTGAGCTATCATTTTATAATTATTTTTTATCAATCCATAGTCTATAAAAAAAAACCATGCCTAAGCTCAGCGTTCTGAAACTGGGTATCCAGTGCTATCAATACTACGCAAAATATCACTGGAAAATGTTTTAAATTTTACTCCTAAATATAACTATGCTGACCAATAAGAAAATTTTACAGCCATCTGAGTTTTTTTTTTTGCTATAATATATTAAAAAATTAAACTCCTATTGGATTGATATTTTGTCAAGAAAAAATATTGTATCTTATTTTAGTATTATTAAAATCAACATATAAAATAAAGTATTATTTCCTTAACTTTGGGTCTTATTATTAGGTACATCCACAGCAGATGTTTCGTGCTCTGCAAAATATATTATACATTTTATTTGTTTATTATGTACTTACGGTTAATTTTTTCTTTCTTGCAATAAGGACACACAAAACATTTGCTCCAGACGCACCTTAGACTTGACTAATGTTAACCTGTTACCCTGGCTGTCAAGCTGCAATCACTGTCTTGTCATCTATTATATTTATCTATGATCCCTTCATCAACAGTGAATAGATATAGGAAAACACCTATTTTTTAAACAAAATACAAAAATAACAAAATATACTAAATTTCACTTTTACAAAAATTTTATATTATGGTACAGTCCAACTCGTAGTGGCTAATTTTGTTGTCGGATTATGTTCACAGTTTGTAAATAAATTATTAGTAAACATAGTGCATAATGTGGTCTTTTTTTTCACGAGATCCAACAAAAGACTTTCCTTATGAAGTCGGAGAACCCGTGAGCACCTTAGAAGACAAGAGTGTGTGGACGCTTCATAAAGGAAAAAAGAGAGGAACTCAAGATGATGTGTCAATATTTATATTTGATGTGCAAAAAAGTTCAGACACATTGCTCGAAATAGCGAAAATATCTTTAAAAAAGTTAAAGACTATGAGACATCCTAACCTTTTACATTATTTAGATAGCTGTGAAACTGAAAAATTTTTGTATATAGCAACAGAATATGTAGAGCCTTTGTCTTTATATTTAGAGAATATGAAAATAGAGGGCCCACAGAGGGATTTATTCCTTGCATGGGGCTTATTTCAAATTACTGTGAGTAATTCTCTTTTTAAATTTTATTACATCTCCTCAAACCCTTTAACATAGGCAATAAACAACAAGAACCAGATCTCTGATGAAAATTATTATAAACTAACCATTACTGAATCCAACCCCTTTATATAATATAAGTATATTTTTAATAATCTAATTTCTAAACTGAAAACAAAGTGATCTCATTTTTAACTATTTTATTTTATTGCATTTTGTTAATTTCATTTATAATAATAGGCAGTTCACTACATCATATAAAGTTATGAATTTGTATATTGAAATCTTTGTATAAAATCAACAGTAAACAATATGAACTATTGTATATTTGCTATAACATGCAATTTCTTTACAGAGAGCATTATCATTTTTAAACAATGATGGGAAAGTGAAGCACAACAATGTATGTCTGTACTCTGTTTTTGTAACATTAGCTGGTGAATGGAAATTAGGTGGTTTTGAATTCCTCACAGGCCAGGAAGCTGCAAACCCAATACCTCTTAAAATACTACCAGCTCTTGAAATATATGATCCCCCAGAGAAGAATGATCCGGTTAAACTCAAAGCAGTTACAAAATGGTTAGCATACTTATAGTAAATACATAACACATAATGTTATAACCGTAAAAAAAAATTGTGCAAACTTTTTATTCTAATAATAAATTATTATGTTTTCACAAGAGTATATAGAAGAAATTATATAAAATATATGATACTTTATTATCTATTTACAAGAACAATATATTACTATTTGAAAAACATACATTTAACAGGAAATTAATTAGAAACTTACTACTGAAATCATTCCTCCCACATCAAATATAAACATAGAAAGAAGAGCAATAAATCAACTTTCAACATAATAATTATATTTTATTTTTCATATAATAATTAATGTAATTGTATGCTTCAAGTTAAGTTTTTCAAAGTTCAATGATACATTTTAATACACAGTTGATATATTGTATTTTTATTTTCTCAATTAGTTTTTCAAATAAACCTAATTAATGTTTCAAATATTAATTATTTTTGTAATATGGAAAAAAATAGCAAAGGAATTTATTGTGTTGGTAAAGTATTAGTATAAGTGTAGTTGTTAAAAAATGGTAATATATAAAGAGAGAGTAATATAAAAAGAGAACAAGACTTTTTGAGCAGAAGATTGTAATAATTGTCCAATTATTTTAATCACAATAAAATATGTACTACATTTGTTGTTAATAAGTCAAATAATAAATAAATGATATAACAGGTCATCAGATATGTGGGGCTTAGGGTGCCTTATCTGGGAAACATTTAATGGTCCATTAAAAAATCAACCCTCATTAAAATGTATTGATCATATACCAAAGCAACTCTGTACCTTATATTGTGAACTTGTGAGTGCTAACCCTGCTTCGCGGCCAAACCCTGCTGATATTATAACAAGGTATGTAAAAACATGACATGTAATGTGCTTGCAATGTAAATGCTTGTTGAAAACATTGAACATAGATACTTAAAAAATTACAATATAAAAAAATATTTTTGAGAAATTTAATTATTTCATGTGATCACCAAGAAAATCTCTAATTCAATTAAATTTCCTTCAGATGTCGCAAAATAAGTGGATACTTCAAAAACGATCTCATAGACACAATGCTATTTCTTGAAGAAATACAAATTAAGGATAAAATTGAAAAGGGAAAGTTCTTCTCCATGCTTACTCCACATTTAGACAATTTCCCTCAGTCAGTGTGTATACATAAAATTTTGCCTCAGTTACTTGCTACATTTAACTATGGTGATGCTGGATCCGCTATTGTTATTCCTGTACTGAAG
The DNA here is from genome assembly GCA_036320925.1 of Automeris io. Taxonomy (NCBI): domain Eukaryota; kingdom Metazoa; phylum Arthropoda; class Insecta; order Lepidoptera; family Saturniidae; genus Automeris; species Automeris io. Next base: position 7,222,109 of record JAUDJH010000018.1, read on the forward strand.
GTCAGTATTGAAATAATAAAACATGTATTTTAATAAACATTTTGGAAAAGATAACATTAAATGAATGCAAATAAATCTACATTATGGGACTGAAGTAACAATTTATGTTCTACATATACTAGTGAATCTGCGGAAGGAACAAAACATGTTTGTTTTATTCTATGATTTAATAAACATTATGTATCTTTCAACAATATAAGATTTTTTTTTTTGGACATGAAGTTTCAGTTCAACATATAAATGTATATTTACAGTTAGGTAAGTTATTAGATGATGAAGAATACCAAAAGGAAATAGTGCCCTGTGTAATGAAACTGTTCGCGTCAAATGACAGAACAACGCGCTCACGTCTCTTGCAGCAGTTGGACCAGTTCATCATGCACCTGCAGAACACTACTGTGAGTCAAATAGTTATTACTGAGAATATTATTTTTGTTTTGTTTTAAACAAGCAATGACTATAAGAAAAGGAAGCAGTTATGCTCAGACATTCCAAAATTATATTTTGAAATGTCCAATTAAATGAAATTTTTGTTCAACACTTCTATGAAATCATGTGTGAAACAAATTCCTTATAACAAATGTTTAGTCTTTAGCTAATTTACTTAAAAAACTCAATGCTTGGTTATCTTGATAAAACGCGTAAAGATTATATTTTGTTACCGTATTTTAAATGAAATAGTTGTTTATATTGTTTTCGGCTGGATATAATATTTCAATGACTGGATCTATCCTCCCCGACGCAGCTTTGAACTTCTTTCGACTTTTCTTCTCAAAGCAGTCGCTTCCGAAACGCTAGTAGATCACCGTTATGTATCGTTATTTAGCTGGCGCCCCAAATCGAAGTCCGTACCCACAGGTACCTTTGTGTTGCCTTCCAACCCATAAATTTACCAGCTGAGCACCTCGGTGTTTTGCCTCTCGCCCGACTTTGTTGTGAAGGTCTATCGCGGCTTTCAAGGTATAGTCTTGCCGAAAAAAAAGACTGGATCTCCATATATAATTAACCTTTGCAATTAACTACAATAGAAAAGTTTTAAATCTACAAAATATAAATGTATTTCAGGTGAACGAAAAAATTTTTCCGTTACTTGTGAATGGATTTTTAGATACAAACGCATTTATTAGAGAGCTAACCGTTAAATCCATGGTTCATATGGCATGTAAACTAAATTACAATAATCTCAATGTGGAAGTACTACGTCATTTTGCCAGATTACAATCTAAAGACGAACAAGGCAGTATAAGGTAATTACTAGATTATTTATACATGATATGGTTAAATCAGGTTTTGGTTTGCAGAATAAAGATGTTCATAAACTTAATACAAAACGCTTAAAAGTAAAGAGAGATACACAGAAACAGAAAATATTCGAACATCTTTAAATTATTATTAAACACGATTTTTAGAGAATTTGGTTTTGATGAATTTATCAGTTAAGCATGCATATGGTATAAACATACAGTCAATGACTAGGTAAATAGTCTTGTTAATAGGGCCTTAAAAAACATACAAAGTGTAATGAAATACCCACTATAAACCCAAAAACTAACGATATGACGATATCAAACCTTAGTATGTTAGCAATTTGCAAGGCATTTCATACTTCTATTTCATTGAATAAATATCTCCTAAATATAAAACCAACCTTTTATGGTCAACGTACATTTGAGTGTTTTGAAAACAAATGCCACTTCTTTCCATAAAAACTAAAATTAAATTAAATTAAAGTTTTTTAAATTTAGAAGTGACTATATTCAAAAAACTTACATAGGGAGTGTTTATATTATTTTGAACGATATTACGGACATTTACACGACTTGTAAATGTAGAGCAAAATGTAATAAAAGAATATACCTATTCAACAAGAAATGGAGAGTAAAGCGGCGCCGCATGCATTGCTGATTATTTGCGCAATCTGTGTTAATTAAAAATTGTTTATACTTTATGAGTATGACCACTATATTTATCAATTGAAGTCATTGTCCGAGCACATATATTTCGCAATCAACATACAAGGGATTTAAATAGGTTAACTGGCAATTAATTCTGAGTCATACTATCAGATAATAATTCGTTCATTGTACTAAATTCTTCTGGTAGTATATGTGTAGCTTTGATATTTAAATGAGTAGCAACTCACGGCCGAACTGACTGATACTCTGAACTTAGACATGCAGAAAAAAGCTGGCCACAAAATCAAGATTAGTTAGATCAGTTGCCAAGGGTGTATTAGTCGCATATGTTGGTACACTTTATATTTATCCAAATTATTTATAAGTCAATTCAAAGTAATTAACACGTTAATCCCGGCGCTGAATTTGCTGACCTTTCCGTTCCGCCGACAGCCGGCGAGCAACAATTCAAAACTATTTGGACGAAAGCAAGTTAAAAATATTACCAAAAAAAGTTGTTAAATATTGTAATATGTGTAAATTTTATGTTTTGTATGTTTCAATAAATTTTATTAAAACTACATTTGATCACGTTTCATTGAGACTATATGTTCGAGTAAAGAACATTAATAAGCTACTATAAACAAACTATGGCTTAAATGCATCTCGGTTCGATAGATGGCGTTGTGCCAAATTGCATCGCGTTATAGTTTCGTTCACAGCAGCTGTATATAAGGTAAAAGTTGAGGAGAAACAATCAAAGACAGAGATTAATGATTGGGTTTGCGTAGAATATATCAGTTATAGGTATGGTCGTTCGAGTAGGACTTTGAGCAACATGTACAGATTTCCCGTTTCTGTTTGTTCATGAGCGGGAAGATATAAATGAAACATTCTAATACAGGTCACCACTGTTTAATAACTGGTATATTATCCGTAAATGCAATAATTAATCTCTGTCTTTGTTTGTTTCTCCTCAATATGGCACTTTTACCTTATATACACAGCTGCTGTGAGTGTGTGTGTGTGTTTTATTCTATTTAATGTGTTACGAGAAAGACCTGTCTTATAATTAGACATTAACATTGCACAAATCACTGTGGAATTAACAGTGATCAAATAAAATCACTTGCCACATAAATTCTAAAATGTATTACTCTGTTAAAAATAACACAAACAGTGATTTTACTAATGCATTACTATGTATGTGAAAGGGTCAACTGCCTTGAGTTAATTATCCGATGAAAAGAGAGAATGATTTCTGATGCGAATCCTGATTTTTCACCGCTGTTAAAAAATAACAATTTCTCAACGTTATGTTGTAACGTATGTGACCATCAGAGTGCTAGTATTGGCCATTAAAGTAGACACGAATAATAGTGAATATACCTTTACAGAACAAATACGACCGTGTGCTTGGGTAAGATAGCCCCGCACCTACACCCGCAGATACGGCAGAAGGTGTTGTTGTCGGCGTTCGTGCGAGCCACGAAGGATCCCTTCCCGCCGGCAAGGCAGGCCGGTGTGCTAGCCCTCGCTGCCACGCAACAGTACTTCCTCCTCACGGAAGTCGCCAGTAGAGTGTTGCCTACCCTTTGTCCGCTCACTGTTGACTCCGAGAAACAGGTGAGTACTACGTCCATTTTAGTTATATACCAAAAGTAAAAAAAAAACGTGACTTACGCGATGGATTTTCCTTATTCTGTTCTTAAAGATTAGCTTCATCATTCGTAATGCGAAAAGTAAAGACACGTGGAATACAGTTCTTGTGTTTGTTTTTCTACAATTTTACGATCTGGGAGTCTTTAAAAGAAAATTGGATAGATTTTTGTTGAGGGAAAATGGTCCATCATTGGCCTTAACTAAGCCTAACCTCTCCAAGTGAGATTTAGGTCAAGTGTTGGCCTGTAATTCATAAGAAAAAAAAGTTGACTACCTAATATAGTAATGGTGTAACGCAATCTAAGAGGAAAAAATTGTAGATGTATTTACACAGATTTGTGTAAAATTAAATGTGTATTGAATACGTTTAACCCATTAACGCCGAGATGATCAGAATTTTTACTAACTATTCAACGTGTCTATTTATTATGTTATCGGACCAAAAAATGATGTAATACCTCTATACCTATGCGAAATTTTATGCTCTTTCAGAATCTGAGCTCAAAATATAGATTTCACATCAAGAAAAAAAAAATGGTTGATTTAAACCTGAAAAACGTGAACATTTTCGAAATATTTTTTTTCACAATGACACCGCAAAGGGATCATCAACTTTTACTATGATTAGAGGTGATCATGGCACTCGAACATTAAAAGGATTTTTTTAGGAAATGCGTTAATTAAAAGCTTTATTAAAATTATACGGAAACAATATCATTCCACTTGATTTCTCAAGTAAAGGTTGATGATTACTATGGAGGGGCGTCTCTATTTCTATCCAATTGACTTTGATAAGATTTATAATAATGTAGAGAAGTAAACGCTTTCCTTTTTACCTTTTATTCATATTATAAATTGATCAAACTATGCCCAACTAATTGTAGTAAAAGATCTTCAATTTATTTTGATAATATCTCGAAATAACAGAATTCGTTTTATGATATTAGTAGAAGTAATAATAATAATAATGGGGATATATCGTCACGTAGTGCCTATATCCTCTTTGCGCTTATATTTCGTGCCCAACACAACCAGTAGACACACCAGCTGATCACCGTTCTCAGGGCACTTACACTAGATATTTCTATCAGACGTCATGCGGTCTTCTCGACGAATTTTTCCTTCACCGATGAGCATGTGGTGCCTTAATCCGTAAGTAATTTGGAAAACACCAGAGATACGTACCCGGATTCGAACCTAGAACCATTCATTCGCGTTGCCCTGCATGGAAACCAGTCTTTAATCCACTGGGACACCACAGCCTCTGTAAACCACTATAGTAGAAGTCAACTGATATTTTTGTTTTTCTTATAGCGCTTCTCAACTATCTCAATCTTTCAGGTGCGTGATGCCGCATTTAGAACTATAAGAGGATTCCTTGGAAAACTTGAGAAGGTATCTGACGATCCGAGCTTGAAAGAGGGCATGGGTATGTTATTATTTTAATAATTAGTATATATTAGAGATATCCCATTTTTTCGCTTTACAAATAATAAGCGAAAATTATTTTTAATGGTACTGCCATTTCTATTGGATTCCCAAGACATAAACTTAACCTTTTCCGCATAGTTTTAAATAATTTCCGAAATACTTTACTATTGTTATCTCATAATTTACGTTGGAATATATGTACAGTCAAAACCTGTTATAACGACTTAGAAGGGACTACTCATATTTAGTAAAAACCGATAGTCGTAACAACCGGTGATGTATTCTACTTTTATTTTTTTGCCGTGTCCTTTGTTCTGGATCTATATAACCGGTATGTTGTTTTAAACGATGTCGCCATAAACAGTATTCACTGTATTAAAACTGCGAGAAACTCGTCTAGATCGGTTCTCTAGTTTTGATATCGAACGTGAATAAAAACTTGATTGATGAGTCACAAAATTCTATATAGTTAATCCCAAGCGAGATTTTATGGGAAGATAATAATTCGAGTGTTATTGGTCTAGTTCGAGGCGTGAAAGGCTACTTAGTTTAAGTGTAATTTTTTGGTGATATAGTAATATATATATATATATATATTTAGAAGCGCTGATTCCGAAAATATATATATCACTATATCACCAAAAAATGTCGCTTAAACCAAATAGCCTTTCATCCCTCGAATTAATTTTTACGAGTGCAGAAGCGGACGTGCACACGGCAACACCGTCGCTGAGCAACGCGGCGGCCACGTGGGCAGGCTGGGCGGTCACCGCCGTAACGGCCAAGTTCTATCGCTCGAACTCGGACTCTTCCCGTATGCAGCACCCCAACAAGAGTGCGCTCTCCAAACCCGGATCTCTGGGTAATTTGTTATTAACTAGCTGACCCGGCAAACGTTCTGCCATATAAATTATTTTTACTGTGAGTTAAATATACACTATCCCGGACTTGTTTATCGATCTTTTGAAGATATACAGTTCCGTAGTACATTAATTTGATCTAGCTCTTAAGGTTTAGTTAGCGTTTGCAATTTAAGCGTACAAAAATATGTTTAATAAATAAATACAAAACACAACAATCACATTAAACACACACAAAACCGCTATATTGACTTTTAGTATTGCCATGTAAAATGTTTGTAATCATACATAGGCAAAATGTAATCAGATTAATAACAATGATTACGATTACATTTTGCGTTTTTTACCATTAATATAACTGCATTTTGCTCATCTATGTTTTAAACACTACACAATTCCAGATTGCATACACATTTATGATTACTTAATGTTTTAAATGGATTTAATCATAATTTCAGAGCAAGCAAAATTAAACTTACGACTACATTTTGTAATCGTTAATCATTAATCAGATTACATTTTGCCCATCTCTATTTGTAATAACTACTTTCGTTAGCCAGACTTTACAAACACGTATTATACATAAAAACATAGATATTGTGAGTTAAAATTGACTTGAAATACACATTTAATGGAATAAAATACAAAATAAGCAAAGGCTTTATTGATTCTATTAATTTTAAATAGTTTTTATGCTTCCGGCTGTAAATTTCTACTTAAAACATAATAAAATATTGTATTATCAGAGCAACCATCATCAAGCAGTTTGTCTACGACAACGTCATCAGTGACGTCGATGACGTCGCTAGAACACAGCGAATCCATGTCAGACTATGATCCCGAACATTGGGATATGTCTGCTTGGGGCGAGATTGACACAAGCGCAGGTATTCTTTACAAAATAAATACTTGTTCCTACGAACAATACACTATCATATCGAGGGGTGATATAGTAATATATATATATATATATATATATATTTGGAATCAGTAAAAAACGCTGATTCCTAAAATGTATATATATCACTATATCACCAAAAAAAATGTCGCTTTACACAAATAGCCTTTCACCCCTCGATATAATTTTTTACTCCTGTCTAAAGGAGAAAGACATCAGAACCAAAGTGAACCAAACGAAAAATGTCCAAATACTAAGTTTACATTTTTTTTTTTAATATTTAAACAGACTCGGCCTAATGATCACGGCAAGCCAAGGTTGGCATGGTGTAGTCTAAAAAACGACAACGACTACCAACACCAAAGAAGAACCCATTGGTAGTTGCAGTGATCAGACCGGCCTGCAGAAATAGCCCATTTTAATTTTTATTTTTATAGCAACATTTGGTTCTGGAACCCTGGTCCTTGTTGTTGTTGTTGCTGCTACAGTAGTAATATAAATAAAATAAACAAAAACCTCTTTTTGAAAATAACAATTTTATTACTTTAGACAAAAGCTACTTGGTAGTTTATCGTTATTAAAGTAATCCTAATAATCAAACTTTTCACTTCTTTGTAGTCCTTTTCAGTTAATACGGTGACAGCCTGAATTTTTTTTTTTTGTGATAGTCGTTCTATATCTACCAATATTAACACGTTGAGCGCCACGCGTATTTTTAAGACAATCCTGTCCAAGCCACGCGCGCCGTTTCTACGCGCTGGTACTGTACTTTAGGGCCGGTGTTTCCGATTGCAGTAGAAGATCGTTTACGTTTGAAAAGTGATACCTATAGGCACTCATGCCTATAGGTATCACTTCAAAAATGTAAGAAAAGGAGGTAAAGTAATGCCAAAGACAAAGACAAATCGTGTTATAACATATTGTAATACTAGTGAAGGAGAACCATTTTTATATTTACCATGTTTAAATGAATCCCACTAATACTGTAATGATACCAAATTAAGTAAATTTTAAATAATTTTTCTGTAATTCCATAAAATAGTGTAACTTTTATAGTTCTCATGTTACACGCTGTCAGGCACCGATGGCTGACGTGGCCTAAACAGAATGTCTAGTGTCAGCCACCGATGTCTGACATGGCTCTCAACGTGTTTATACATATCCATACAAAAAAAAAACAAAACGCGAAAAGATTGATTGTAAGCAAAATTGAGTAATGGTGATAATGAAATAAAGCTCAAAATATAATTATTTAATATTATACATGACATTTAAGTTTCTATGACAACCTAGGGCTCTTTTTTTCACAAACTTTATCGCCGTTATGATACTGGCCGATTTGTAAACAACTCAACGTACACAAAGTGACCACTAAATGCGACAACTCAAAGTGATTTTGACAGGTTTAATAGTGGTATTCGGGCTACAGCCCTACTGTCTCAATATTGTAAACGGAATGATTGAATCCTAGGTACGGGAGCGAGCGCAAAATCACCGCCCAGTAGTGGCAGTGCGCAGCAGCCGAATGTTCTATCAGCTCTCTGTGAAGATGATTGGGACAACGAAGACTGGGGAACACTCCAAGAAAACCCGGTATTTACATACTGCCTACCTCTTGTAGTTGTTTACGCTTTATTGGGGCAATGGGTGAAACGAAAAACAAAAATAATTATTAATTGTAACCCCTCATAATAGGTTTTAAGGAGTTGCAAAGTTTTTGGATTTTTACTTTGTTTCCACAAATCAGATTTTCTATCACTAGTTTTTTTTTATTTCACCATCATAAGGTGCCATATTTTCATAATGAAGTTTGTAAGCCAATAATAATAATATGCAAAACTTCTTGTAATCCCATGATGTGCTCTTTAACACGTTAAGGACGGCGTGTACCACGGGTGGTTAACACGTGAATGTTTAATAATTCAGCACCCAGCATTATATTTACAGAACCAATTAAGTGAACATGCTTCTCAAAAATCGAATAACAGGAAAAATAAACTCAAGTTTTAGTAAACAACATTTTGTGCAAGGTGCCGCCAGATAAAGCAAAGTATGATATTTGCTATCGTCCAATGTAGCGAAACAAGAAAAACTGCGACATCCTTAACGTGTTAAAGAAAAGATCTCAGTCTGATCCACTTTTTGATATAGTCCAGTTACTTCAGTCTCTGGCGGCCTGGGATTCTTTTCCCCGGAATCTCGCTTTCGAGGATCAATCTAGGCAACTCATCTTGGGATCCTTTCTGCGTTTATTCAGTTTGGATAAAGATATGGGCCACTCCAGTTTTGGTAGTTTATTGTGAAACCGGTGCAGGCAGCTCAAGCTGAGTTGGCGAGCCCGTCTGAGACGTGGAACAACACCGAGTGGGGCGAGTTCGGTGCGAACAACGCGAACGCGACATACGTGCGGGACACTACGACCGAGGGCGGTGGTGGAGGCGCGGCGCGACTGGAGCACCGGCCTGCTGCGCACCAGAACAGCAACGACTCACTCGGTGGCTGGGAGGACGGGGAGTTCGAACCTATCGAAGAAAACGCTGACGGTAACGCTACACCCTGTATTTTTTAGAGTGGTTCGACAATGACTACTGTGTATCTGTGGTAAATACAGTGTAATTATAAATGGGCTAAATGTAATTAGATTAATAAAAATGATTACGATTACATTTTACGTTTTTTACCATTAATATGACTGCATTTTGCTCCTCTATGTTTTAAACACTACAGAATCCCAGATTGCATACTCATTTATAATTTCTTAATGTTTCAATGGATCTAATCATGATTACAGAGCAAGAAAATTAAAATTACGACTACATTTTGTTATCGTTCATCATTAATCAGATTACATTTTGCCCATCTCTGAGTGTAGTCCAAAAACAAAAGCGACCATCAAAGGACGAAGTGAGTCACAAAGACGGTCTTTATACGCTCGTGTACTGTGGTCATGACAGCTCGTGCTATCGCCCTACCGACACTAATTTCACAACCACCATTTCAGACTGTCAGAGATATTTTTATACCGCATGTCATTAATAGAATTTATTAAACGATTGTGGTATAAGGAGAATCTATATCGTAAGTTTTGGCAATTACTTTTGCGACTCGTTTTTGTTGGTCAATACTCACAGAGCCACAGACATTATTGCAATTTAATATATACGAGTATAAAATAAATCTATTATTTCTTTTTTTTTAAACTTTGTAAACGTTTTTTGCGCACCTTACATCTGTAAAGGTTCGCGTCCTGCCGTTTTCAACCCTTTAATGCACTTAAAAAGTAAAAAAAATATATACAAAATCGTTTAAAACATTCATTTTGAAATACCAGATGTAAAATTCCTCTTTTTAGTGAATGAAGGGGGCGCCCGCCGTTTTTAGCAGTTATAAAAACAGAAATTAATTTCGTTCGGATACAGGTAAACCCCGCTTACAGACCAAGTATTAAATATAATCACCAAAAAACTCTTGCACCCTCCCCCTTGTGATAATTTAGGCGGGATTCGAGTTGATTGTTATTGGTCAAGAAAACATTTACCGGACATCCTTATATCTTTCATCGTGGTATTACCGCACATAAGTGCAAAGATGCTATAAAAATACAAAATAATCGTTTAAATTTCCAGAAAATAACTCTTCAAAGATGGAAGAGATGCGTAGAAAGCGGGAAGAAAGAAAATTACAGCGGCAACGGGAGATGGAAGCGCGTCGCTCTGCCCGAGGACAGGGTCCCATGAAACTCGGCACTAAAGTAACCACGACCCCTCCGCCCTTCTAGTACGAGCTAGGTCTTGATGACCTTGAATCATACGAATCATGACGATGTCAGTATGCAATACACTCTGCGCAAATATTCATTATGCGTTCCAACTAAGAATAGGATCGCACTTACGGACATCTTCACTTGCTTAATTACAATTTTGTACTGTTTGCAGGAAAAAAAAAATTTGACAAATTCATGGTGAGTTTTTACAAGATTTACTTCTTGAAAAGATAACTAATTATTGTTTACATCTTACACTATATAGAATTATTTAATCAACTATTGAATGAATTGTTGATATTAATGTCGTTTTATTATTATTACTGAAAGCAACGAAATCGAGTATGCGCCCTTGGTTTTCTCGATCCTAATAATTTATTGTGAACTTTGTTATTTCCACTTTACAAAATGAAATTACTAAAATAAAAAAGGTTATTTTGTGAATCGTACATTCAATCTTGAACTAACCTTGTGTTATAAATCAAAACGGCGGATGGCTTGTTTCTATTTGTTAAGCATAGGGCCTACTATATACCATTGTGGAATTAATATGTAAAATTAAATTGAAGAGCAGTCAGTTTAAATCTATTGGCACAATACCTACAAGTTTACACTGAGGTTTAACAAGGTTTTTTCTATGTAAAATAAGAAAGAAATGCCTAATAAAATCTTTATTTAAACCATCAATTTTTATTCGCTTACTTGACATGGATTGGTTGGTACACAAATTAATAGTTTAGATAAGAATCCTTTTGCAGTAATAGAGTCAACTTTTTATATCGAATATATTTTTAACCTCATATTCTGTGAAAAACATTAGCAAGGAATTCGTAGATAATACTTTCAGTTAAAAAGTACTAAACTAATGGTAATAAATTGGTCAGTAACGTATTTTGAACCATTGATTTCATTAATAACCACTTAACTAAAGCTAATAAGATTTGAAATATATCAAAACAATCTGTTCACCGGCAAAATATACACATTTTATTAACACTAGATCTACCGGCGAACAATTTATATCTATTTTAGAAATAGGTACAACATGGTTTATTTTGCTTCGATATAAATCAACTTAAATCTATAATATTTATCAATATCTTGTGTTAATAAAAGACATGTTAATTTGCAGTATGAAAAAATATTAAAGGAGAAAAAAATTCTAAGACAAATATAACTACTGGTAATTTTGACCGGTTCGGTAAAACTAGTGTTAATGCTAGCTATTATTGTAAACTGTTTAGAATATGAAACCAATATAAAATTTGTAATAAAATATAAAAACTATCAGCCCAAACAAAATTATTAACAGTTTTCTTGTTTGGCAAATAATTAATATAGGGAACAAATATTGTAATAATATATATAATATATGCCAATTATACATGCGCTCAAGTGAGATTAGATGCCGCTAAGGCGTAAGATTTTCTTACTAAACAAAATATTGCAATCGATTAAATTCAATTTCTATAAACTATATCAAATTATAAAATATTGTTTTTAGTGATGTTATTAAATTTTATAGCCCTTGTTTATTTTAATTTAGTTTAAAAATTAACCGCAATAATTTACTATTTAGCACAGAATAGAAATTACGTGTTGTCACGCAAGCCTTTGTTTTGTTTTTTATACATAGATATTGTCTTTAGCAAATTAGTTTTCTTTTCTTTTTTTAATTTATATTCCTGTAACCATCTTTTGTAAGCGCCTGTAATACTTAGTAATTATCAATAAGTACTTTCAGTTTAAAATGATTTTTAATATAATTCTGGAGCAGTTTCCCCTTTAGCTTAATAACATTAATATAAGGGAATTTTTAAAATAATGATATTGCAGTTTTTATTGGGAACGGTTAATGAGGGTGTTTATATTAGATGTTATTTATTAACTTGATATCAGAAGTACCCATTGATTTATCATGTATCTATATTGTCTTCGCATTTTATAAATATGCCTATTTTTTTTATTCCAAGATAAATATTAAGATTTATATAATATAAAAATTACTTAAAATTTTAATAAAATATTAAAACTACTATTTTTAATATTGCTACTATAATTCAAGCATAAAATATATATTCCAAAACGCCAGTCTATAAACATTTTTTTACGATATTTATTTTAATTATAAAATTTAAATATATGATTTGACAGAATATTAATTATTTCATGATATTGCACAATACTCTTCCCGTGTCGAAAGTTTTCTTATAAGTCAAATAGAATTCATTCATGTTATACTTTTATGTGGTCGATGGAGAATGTAATAATGAAAAAGTTACCTTCTCGCTCAGTGAAGTTGTAAGTACCCTGTTGAAAAAAAAAAATAAGTTGAAATTAATTACTCTTCATGAAATATATCCTACACTTACAGACTTATCAGTGTATGTAATAATAAAATTAATTAAAATCATTTTAAACCATATTTGCTAATATGGAAAAGTAAATTATATTGTAAAACTATCCAATTACGCTTTAAATTATCCAAGTTCGTGAAAATAATACGAAAAATGAGATATCGAACTATTACGTATACAGTATATAAACTCCATATAACGTCACTCGATTTAACTACAAATTCACTAAAGCGTCAATATCACTCGGCTTTGATTGGTTTAGCTTGTTTCCCATACATTGATACACTCTATATAGCATTACAGCCACTCTCAATAACGACAGAAATTTAATAAAATAAAGTACTTTTTAAGCTGACTATTTAAGTTGCCAAAATTAGTAAAAACTGCGCAGCTGTGTACGTTGTTCTGTCGGTTTATTATCCTAGCCCGTAAAAAAACTCGACTGTCGGCATTACACATTCCGAACTTTCTAATAAATCTGTTCTTTTGTTTACAAATTGGGTTGGTTGCACGTGTTGACTGTTGTTAGTAGGAGTCATGGATTATCTATACGTTATCATATTCTTAGTTGCTCACAAACTTTCAAACTGTAAACATGGCAAGTACGAGTCTAAAAATTTTTCTTTTTCTAATACAGATTTTTCTTCTCTCCATTTAACGACAACTCTCTATAACGTCAAAATATGCACAGTCCCTTGAGAGTCGTTATATAGAGTTTGCACTGTATTTAATTTAATATAAGGGATATTGGATTGGGGTAGTCTAAAGCCCAAGAATATTATGAATTCGTGAGCATTTATAAAAGGCCGCTGTAGTCCCAAGTTTTGCATTGTTTTCAGGATGAGCCAGATCTATATTCAGTAAGATCTAACAAGCACACATTTTAGATATTTTGTTCCCAACCTTTGAGAATGTTATCAAATTAAGTAAACATTATGTATGACACGTGTACCATATTTTTGTCACTTAGTGTACAGTTTGACTTACCAGGGTCAATTTTCTCAGTGCTTTTGTTCACTATTAATGTGAATTTTGCATTAACTTGACGTTTATTAAGTCTCCATGAAAAGGGCTAGTTCTCAACCAAAAATGTTTACTGGATAAAAACTTTACATCGCGTTATAATAAACAGTCTAAAGTACACTAGTAGTCACAATAAATTCGTACAGTGTGAAATTAATTACAAAATCTAAACGCGAATGTTGTTAGAAACATTTATTTAGTGCATAAACTATTTTTATTTCTTCATATTTACAAACGGAATAATTATGTGTAGGTATACTAAAAATAGGCGAAATATAGTCTGGTAGGTGCAGATTGAACAGGATACAGGTATTCATTAAATATTGGAAATATCAAGTATCGCTCAAAGAAACATCCATTTTAAAAATAATAAAAACAACATATAACACTTTTAAAAACAATAATAACCACACATAACACTTTAATAAAGCTTATTGAGCCGAATACAAAACCAACTAGAAATACAAAAAAAATTGGCAGTTTCTATTTTAAGGAAATAATCGATAGATATGCTAGAATGATCGATAGTTCGCCCCGTAAGGGATATAGCGTTACAGTATATTGTTATTTAATCGACATATCTTGGATGAAGATAGAATCTCTCAAACCAACAGCAAATCTTCCAACTGAAGAAAAACATGAACTCTAACATTTTCCATTTTAAGTTAAATCAATTCACGGCTTATCTGATAATAAAAAAATCCTTAAATGTAATAATTATTATTTTATAAAATAATGTTTCCTTCAAATGTAATTTTATATTTATCCATATTTCATGTATTTTCTTCCAGGACACATTTTCTTTCCACCCTGTAAAAATTGAAAAAAATGTTGAGAGATATGTATAGATTAAAGTATTAACGCTATGCACTTCTGATTCTAAAATTCAGACCTTGTTTTATCTTTAAGATAATATAGCAATTTTGTCCCTAGCTGGACTATTTTAGCAGCTAGGCTAATTAATTTGTCTGTTCTAAATTTAGAAGACATCTCGTACGATGTGGATAACACTATTTGCAAGAATTGACATTAATTGGTTCGTTATACAATTGGTATAAGTAATGTTTTATATGGGCATGTAAATATGTGTGTATGTTGGTAATAAGACTGTTCTAAGATTAAAGGCTACGGTGGGTTCGCTTCGGAATTTGTCTGAATCGACTGTTATTGTCACATTGCGTTAAGACATCATCGTTCTGTCTGCTAAAATTTTCACTTATTGTAAATAATTATTAAAAAATTATATATTTGTTTTCTTTTTATCCCGTTAACGTATTCTTCATCCTTATACACTCACACGTACAGAAAGCTTCGAACACTGAAATATTCTTGTATCTTGGAAAGTATTCTATCCGTTCTCTCAAATATTTACAATGTATCGTGTATTTAATTGATTAATGAGTCACATAAACTAAGCATAAAGAGGCACTTGGGAATACAAGCGTTATCGTAGTTTAGCATATTTTGAAATATTTTTTTTATCTCTCCATTCATTCGATATGCCTAAATGTATAATTTTACTATTCAAATTTTCAATAAAACAATATTAAAGCATAAACGATTTTAATGCGAAAATAATAAGCATTAGTTACAATATATTTTGTCTTCTAAAACTAAGTACAATCAATGCGATTTGACACACAACTGTTGGAAAAACGTTTGTTTACAATGAGACATGCAATTCCAATTCTGTTATGAAAACATTAGGCTTAAAAAAATGTATCATCATCAATGTACTAAGCATTACATGGCCACAGGCCGCAGTATCATTTTAAACTTACTGTTGTAGTCTAGCTATTTATGCTTAATGAAAAATAACCAACATTTTTCAAACCATTAATAAATGTGTCAAATGTTAGGAAAATAACTAAAATGGTAATTATTTTTCTTAGTCTACGAATAGTCACAATTAAAACAAATTGCACAAATTAAAAAAAAATGTTTTATATTTAATAAAGTATTTCAGTGATGTAGTAGCTTACTCAACTAGTACATTTATAAAATAAAGCGCAAACTTATTTTTAAAAAGCATACACTCTTTCACTTTATCTTTCTAATTTACAGGAATAATGCAAACAATCCTATTATTTTCAGAGATAATAATGCAAAATATATTTATTTTAGATGAATTGCAATGGAATTCAAAAATAAAATCTAAAAGTTACTCCTGTATATTAGAACAACAATGTGCCAGTGCGCATAATGTGACAAGCGAGAGCAACATTAACTAAGGAAATAAAAAATTAAACAAACATTATATGCTAGGACATCCAAAATCAATTGGTCACCCTATCAAACGGTGATATGAAATACTAATTCATTTCTACTTTTGATAGATAGAAGAATTGACCCTGCAACCGTATTCACACAATAACCAAGCAGCAACACAACAATCGTAATACAAAAATTGATAAAGTATACAATATAGGAAATTATTTTGTAATTTTTACATATAGTTCCAAGTTACATTACCTATCGTTTAAATAAAAAATAATGTAACATGTCTAAAGAAAACCATCGTATTTGAAACATAATCTACCGTGAAACTAAAGCCTTGCGTATTATTTGTTTCTAATAGTATTTTATTTACCTTTAAAATTATTTTAGTAAATTGTAGGTAGTCCGATTGAATCTACTTTGTATTAGTTAGATGTACTTACTAATACTCGCCTACTTCTTACTTTCTAGAATTTATACAAGTATATACAGACAACACGAATGAAAAATAATACATATTTTTAATAACAAAACATGGAACTTTTTCGTACATTTTATGTTGTAAACATGTTTAGCTTCACATTTAAACCAAAACCTAATTAGAGTCCGGTCTAAAAGGAATTAAGTTCAATGAATGAATGACGTGCAAAGAGGCGATGGTCGGTGCACAGATGCTGCGAAGACTGCTCGGCTGGTTGTGCTTACTTACAGTTTCGAGCGCAGGTCGGACGTCCCAGCGGCTAATTGTCAGGATGGATCGTCGAATCTGAAACAAAGAACAACATGCCATTTTTACCATAAGGTAGGAATCAAGCTAGCAGGTCACCTGATGAAAAGGGGCTACTATCATCTATAACCGAATACAAGACCACGCCTTCAAGAAACAAGAAAAGAGAAAAAAATAAAAGGAATGTTACTGAAACGAGTCACTACGATCATCTATACATAGAATCATTGTTTATTCATTTATCAAACTACAACAATGAAGAAAAACTGAGAATTATACAAAATATTTTATTAAATTAGATTGCTATGCACTAATGTGTTCACACATTATGATAATAAGGCAAGATCCTAGAGGAAATAATTGCAAGACAAACAAAAATTATAATTTAAATAATATATTAACTAAATTGATATTTACGATGAAACTGACATTTGAGGCGCCTTAGAATATACCGAAAACGGTTGGTAAAAAATCTCAGTAACTATTTTTATAATATTGAAGTACAAATAAATAGAAAAGAATGATTGCTCAGTAGGAATACTGAAACATTGTATCACGTATTAGCACTCCTGACTGAAGTCTCCAGTGGTCCTCAATTATGAAGATTATTGTTATGTATGATATATGAAGGACATAATTTATTTTAGGCAATATATTTTCTTTTATGTGGCTCTAACCAAGTGACTACCTTTTAAAACCTTTTAAAATGCGGTTTTCGCTAATGTGTTATGAAAAGCTGCCTTTAACATACAGTGTTAATTTAATTTCAATCGGTTCATAATAAAAAAGTTATGTTAATTTAAAAAAATACGTCGATCATTTATTGGTAAAAATGTGTTGCGTAAAATGGAAAGCAACTCATCTGTCAGCTTTTATTGGCATTATCATTAAATCGTCCTGACGTATATAGTTTGTATGTTTTCATGAGTTACTGTTAAACATTTAATGTATTTGCACATAATTTTCTGTTCGGCGGTATATAACATAGTAGCTCTAAAATAATTTTTATGTGCATTGATTTGTGTTAGCAATTATTATTTATTGTAAGTAACGGCATTCATGGCGTTACAAAGTTCGCCGAGTCAACTAGTAATAAATAATTTAATAAAAAGGTTCAACACTAAACAGGGCGGAAAACGATATACCTCATGTTCATAGCATTAGAGTTTCCAGGCTCCAACTTGTAGCCCAAACTTTCGTAATATTTGATTAGTTTATCCTTGCAATCGAGTGACATTTTGTAGCATCCCAACTCTTGTGCCAACAACGAAACCGTAACCACGATCCTGTAAAAATGTAAAACAATCAATTAAATTCTTTAAATTTAATTTTATATAATTTTGGTATAATACTAAACCTCCACGTAAATATAGAATTCAATAAAAAAAGAAACAAACTGTCTGGTTTTAGAGGAATTATATAAGAATTAATTTAATGAAAGTTGTATATCTTATGATCATATTTAGACACAATCAGATACTTACAGTTTTCCCAATTGTTTTCCTCTATATGTATCATTAACAACGACATCCTCTAATCGTCCGCGCTGCAAAAACATATTTCAGATTTTATTTTAATATTAATTTAAAAAAACACTTTATTTAATATATTAGTTTTAATAACCAAAATAAATATTAAAAGTAGATTATTATACAATGGCAACAGTCAATAGATAATCAACCCTTAGTAATCACTCCCGTTAGTGAAGTATTTCATCAAAAGTCTTCACAGTACTATTATAAGATGGGTTGTAGTGAGATTATCGAGCCATTATAAATGTATATATTAAGAGTACAAATAAGCCGCCATTTTGTTTTTTTTTTTTCAAAAAATTCCAACGCAACGAAAAAGAAAATATAAAAAATCCTCGATTACAATTATTTTCAACGGTCTATTCTACTTTATTCGATGTGAAAATATACGATTTTTAGAGAAAAATATCGAAAAAATCGCGTTTTTTTCCAAAAAAATGGTCATAACTTTTTATCGAAAAATCCAAGGCCAAAATAGACCACGGATTTCGAAAGAGGACACCAAAAACCATCGACATTGGTACTTTTCAATTTTTTTTTGCGACGTTTAGCTCAATAGTTATAGCGTTGAAAACTGTGTAAAAATTTTGGACATTTGGGACGAAATGGGTTAATCGGCTCAAATTTAGATATTTTAGGATAAAAAAATATATATGATGCTAATACGAAGTCAAGAATATGATAGGGTTGTTCTTGAATGATCAACCTAATTTTTACAGCCTGTTATCATCTGCAAATTCTAACGTAAGCCTCATGCCATGACATCTCTCTCAAAACGGCGGAAACTTATTTGTAATCCTAAGAGCAGAGATGGGCAAAATGTAATCTGATTAATGATCTACGATTACAAAAATGTAGTCGTAAATTTAATTTTCTTGCTCTGTAATCATGATTAAATCCATTTAAAACATTAAAAAATAATAAATGTGTATACAATCTAGGATTCTGTAGTGTTTAAAATATAAATGAGCAAAACGCAGTCATATTAATCGTAAAAACCGTAAAATGTAATCGTTAATCATTTTCATTAATCTGATTACATTTTGCCCATCTATGCCTAAGAGTATATCCAATATAATATTCAAATCTTGAATTGTATATTTGTGTTTGTATTGTGCCAAAATTTGTGCATCAATTTTGAATGTTTTTTTGGAGTTTTAACACATATTTCTCAATAAGATATGTTAGAGCGGATTTAGCGGATGGTACAACTGACGACACAACTTGACCTCTCCATACTTCCCATCATACCTTAAAGACATTCGCTTCATAATGTTTCAATGTTTTTCCATACTCAAATTGAGAGAGGTGTATTTCAAAAATACTACCATAGGCCAAGTCGTTAACACAAGCTAGTTCACTAATAAATGTAATAACATACATACCAAAGAACAGTTGTGTATAAATTTTTGTTCAACAGTAAGTGTTGCAGCTCCTATAAGCTTCGCTATGCGTGTATCCTCTATTACTGTAACGTAGTATCCTCCAGAATGCTTCATTTTCGTAAAGCGATCTGGAATTTTTTTTTTATTTCAAATATTTAAAAGGCATATGAAATAAACCGTGGATCAAAACAAACTAATAATATCCAATAATATAGTACCAACATACTCTATAAACCTATACATATATACTCTAAAATAATTAAAATTCCAAAAAAGTAGCCTTTAAATATTCTTTCCCTATAAAAAATTATATAATCCAAGTAAAAAATTTAAAAAAAATTACAAGATTGATCCATTTTTTTTTTCGAAATTACGCACGTTGTATTACCGAGAAGGGTCTTCACAACTAAACCGGGCGGGTGGGCGAACACTGAAGGTGCTCAGCCGGCAATTTATGGGTGGGTGGCAATGCAAGGGCACCCCTGAGGGTACGAACCTCGTCTTGGACCGCCAGCCAAAATAAACGAAACCTAACGGTGATCTACTAGCGTTTCGGAAGCGACTACCTTGAGAAGAAACGCCGAAAGAAACTCAAGGCTGCGTCGGAGTGTAAGAATGATCTATTGATAAATTAAAACAGCTTTTAAACTTCCTTAATCTTATTACCATTGAAATACAGTTACATTAAAAAATGCACTTTTTTACTATTCAGATGCAAAAATAGAAACCTCAATCACAATAAAGCATTCTATGTTGAGGGTTTTTTTTTTTTCAAAATGCGATTAATCAACGTTCATCAAAATTGAATGTTTCCAATAAAAATAATTCAAATCCAGGTATAAAAAGTTCATTATCACGGCGAGTTTACGCCCGGTTTACGAAGGTTACTCAGTTAAAATGCTAACATGTTAGCATTCCGCAATACCGGACTCCATTTGTGTCAGTTCCTACACAACGCACCTCACATTCTGTTTACATTCAACCTCCGTCATCTCATTTGATTTTCATTAGAGTACAATTTTTCTGGTCATAATTTTAAATACCTAATGCTTGTATAATTAAAATAGTAAATTTTCGAGGTCAACTACATTTTTTAACTTCCACATAGGAATGTGGAAGTTTTATTTTTTATGTAAGATGTCGACTTAAATATTATGTGATTTTTTTTTTGTATCAAAAGATAGCAATCAAGCTGACATCCCACTTAAAGCCAGCTTATATTAAATGGTTTGTGTTGCCTATAAAATTTTACCAAAGTCATGTTATTATCATGCAGTAAAATAGTTTATCAAAATTTATTTATCAATCTAAACTGATTAACTAAGGATTCTGAGAAAATATCATGTATAGAAAAAAAAAGAAATCACATTATCCTATTCAGGAGGATTCTTCAACAATATTGGTGATAAAAGTGTTAAATATATATAATTGAATTATTTGAATATGCAAGTCATATTGCAGAAACATACTAAATGTACAAGTATCTAAACTGAACACTTACACAACTTCAATAGTGTCTAAATTGCCAATTATTTTGCAAACCATTGCATATGTTTGTATCTTCATGAAAAAATGTCAGGTGTTAATTAAATAATGTTGTCATAAGTTTTTATATTTAACAGTAATTATAGCATTGTGGGGCAAAATGTCTTTATAGTACAGTATAATAAAAAATATACTTTTTTATTTGATATGTCATAATAAGTACCTTAAATAATATTTTTATATTATGATTTACCTTAACTTGGATTACACTTATCAGAATTAATTTATTCTGAAAATTGTCTAGTTTTAGAACAGGTCTTATAAACTTTATATTGATATTGTACAAATATAAGAAAGAATTATCAAATTAAAAAAAAAAATTAAGCTATAGAGCATCATAACAAAAGCCAAATGGTAAAGAACTTCAGTTAAGTTAATCTGTTCAATTTTATGAAATGATCAGATCTATGTATATAATTCATGACAATAATGAAAAAATATTGGTAAATAATATTTTTGTACAGTTTCAAATATTTCAACTGTATATTAATTTAGCTCATTATGTTAAAAGGAACAACTACCAGAGTTTCTTGCCGGTTCTTCTCGGTAGATTCTGCTTTCCGAACCGGTGGTACATTCACTTTGTTTTTTTGATGATTCAAAAGTGCTTGGAAGTAGGCCTATTTGAATAAAGTTATATTTTATTCATTCATTTCATTTCATTTAATTACCCATCAATCGCCATCAGTCATTGAACTATTTATAAGACACTGGCAGAATTATGTTTGAAACAACAAACAAGATAGACCACTTTCCTAGATATTGATTAATGACTATTTCATATACTTGCCATCAAATTGCTTCTTTGAGACTTTTCCTACACTTGTCAGCTGCCCCAGTAGCTGTAGAAATCCCTTATCATAGTCAGATCGTTGCAAAGGTCTGACCACCATCCAGGTTTCACCAGGTTCTGCTGCACTTATTTTAGGTTTAAAAACAGCTGGGCTTTTGTTAAAATCAAGCCGTTTTAGTATCTCAGGCGGGTAGAGGTACTCTGATTTATCACCCTGTAAATAATTATTTAGAAGTTATATTTTGGTTAAAATGTTAAAGGTAATGTTTTTCAGTAATTTGCACAAATTACAGCACTGTGAATATGTGGCCACCAGAGTGGCCCAAATGCAAACTTTGTGAATTTCATAAAAATGTAGTAATTATGATTAAAAAAAAATTGAAACCAGGGTGGTCTAGCATGCCCCATTAATATTATAGATTTCCCTGTTAATATTCTCAGTAGCGTGGGGTAATAAGACACTGGTTTTGACAAACAATTGATTTATGAATCGAAGAGTGTGTATGATATTAGCATGCAGTCACAGAAATGTCTCAAAGAACAATCATCTTACAATCCCAATGTCTAATAGCCGAAGGTTCCAGAAATCCAGTCATTAAAATTTCATGAAGTTCCATCCTTAATATGTCAAATCATTCAAAAAAACCTATCATAGATAGTACTAATAGTCCAGTTGCAAAATCCAGTTGAAATATTCACAGTAGCAAGAATGTTATATTGTATTAGTCTCAGTCATCCAATATGTTTGCCAAAATCTTATACAGTCACTTGGAGATATCACTTGAGTGGCTTTCAAACAAAACTATTCTGTAATCAGGTCCACAGAGTATTAATATCTTAATACCACCAGTGGCTCACATGTGAATGGTTCATCTGGTGGCATGTACCACCAGAACTTTAGTTTTGTTAGATCAAAAAAATATCTTTGTGGTAAAAAAATTGAATAAAGTGAAACAATAAAAATTGCACAGTCCTTAATATGTCAAGTACCATAAAATAAAAATCAGTTAGTGTGTTTAAATATATATATATATATGTAATAGATAATAAATTACAATATAAACACATTAATAGCTGTTGATTTTAGATGTAGATACAATAATTGTGATATTTTATTAATATCTAATGGATTCTACAGATAACAAATGATATCATACAATTTTAAATAGTTAGGTAAAAAATCTTTTTGCTTTACAACGCATCAAAATCTATTAAAATATTTCAGCTGCAGAATATTAAAATGTAGATAAACTTTTATATCACAATCGCTTAATTAGAATTGGACTCTTTAAAGTTTTTTTTTTAAATATTGTTTACGGAATTAATTTTAGCTCTAAACTACTCAAAACAGCTATATTTAAATATTGAGAAACTCACCGCACTGAGATCATTTCTTTCCAAACCCATGTTCCAAGCTTGAAAAACTACAGGATCATTTTCGACGAACCCAATTTTCTATTATAACATTTATAATGTACGGATTTTTTGAGCCTTCAGCTATCTACGTGGCTCTGTTATTGTGGAATTTAGCAAATTATAGTATAAGTGAAAGTATATGGTAGTAGTGACCTCGCTATAAGTTACCTGTAAAACTAGAAATTCTCGTTCTGTCTTATTCACTCAAGCTTAGTGTCAGCAATCTAGTCAATGTCAATGTCATCTGTTAAGGTCTCTTTTTTTTTTTTAATATTAAGTTTTACGGCTCTGGGTACATGCCCTTTTGAGCCTGTCGTTGGTGGTTTAATGATCAGATTAGAGTTTCTTTATCGTGTTTTTAATAAAATCGTAAATGGGCACAAAGCACTTTTCATTAGATAATAATTCTTCTAAGGTCCTTGGGACTTCTTTGAAGATTTTTTCCAATTCCGAAACCAATAAAAGCCTTTCTATTCCAAACTGATGACAATTAAATACAAAATGTTCAATATCTGCGTTGTTACAGGTCTTGCAATGAGAACAACGACTATCATTGCAAATTTTCATTCTTTTGAGGTGTGCAGGGGTTTGGCAGTGTCCAAATCTTAATCTGTTTATTGTGGATATGAAATTTCTAGACACAGGTCCTTTAATGTTGTGAAACCAAGGTTTGGCGGGCAGGGCTTTTTGTATATCAGCGTACCATTTACCCTTTTCTATGCTTATATCTATCCAATAATTAGACCACATTTCTTGTATACTTTGCTTCAAGTTCGAATAATAATCTGTGAATGGTACTTTTATATCATTAGAATAATCTTCATCATAATCCTGTGCGGCAGCTGAATCGGCAATCTCATTACCCAAAATACCTTTGTGAGCAGGGATCCATAAGAACTTTACAATTTTTTTCTCTAATACTAAACTATGTAGAACACTTTTAATTTTTAAAATAATGTAATTCATTTTGTAAGTATATGCATGGTTTTTTAAACAGATCAAAACACTTTGTGAATCAGATATAATAACATAACTTCCTACATTCGTTAATTTAGAAATATGAAGTAAAGCCAGGTATATAGCAATAGCTTCCGCTGTAAATATACTACTACTTTTATCCACTTTAAAACATTTTGTAACTTTTAATTGACTGTCATAGAAAGCCGAAGTTACTCTATTGGGATTTTTAGATCCATCTGTATAAATTTTATAGTAAGATGACTTGTTATTAAAATATGCTAAAAATTCCTGTTGATTAGCAAAGTTTTCAAATTGGATATCAATATCATTGTTCATTAAAGCATCATAGCTAATTTTATATAAGGGAAGTGGATAAGATCTATATATGTTGTCAAGAGATTGCGCTTTAGCCACAATAAAAGTAATTTCTGGTAATTGATAATTTTTAAGCATATCAGTAGTGACAGAATAGTTACTGAGATCAAAATTAATGAGAGATTCTGGTAAAAATCTTCTTAGTACTAATGGGTTATTAATAAAAAATAATTTGATGGCAAATTTTTGTGCCATATGATATCGTCGAATAATTAATGGAGGGATACAACATTCAGCTTCCATAGCATTAATAGGAGTGGTACACATAGCTCCGCTAATTATTCTTAATGCCTTATTTTGAACAACATCTAATTTTTTTAAAAGGTGTTTTTTAACATTCATATATGCTAAACAACTGTAATCAAAATGTGATCGCACCAGATTCTTATATAGCATGAGAAGTATTTTTGGGTCAGCTCCCCAACTTATACCTGCTAATGACTTTAAAATGTTTAAACTTTTATTGGCATTTTTAATAATATAATTTATATGTAATTCAAATTTAAGTTTACAATCTAGATAAACTCCTAAGAATTTTTTACAAGTAACATATTGAATTGGTGTTCTATTATATATAACATTGTTAACTATACCTTCAATAGATTTTTTTGCAAATATCATGGCAACACTTTTTTGAGGATTAATAGTTAATTGTAAATAATCATTATAAAAAGTATGCAATTGAACAAGTGTATTATTTAGGTTATTCACTGCAATATTAACATTTTTATTTATTGAATACAGAACTATATCATCAGCAAATTGTAGAATTTGAACATCATTACAATTGATATGGTGCATAATCTGAGAAATATAAATATTGTATAGTAACGGAGAAAGTGCAGCACCTTGCATTGTACCCTTATAAGCGTTTCTTGGTCCATGAAGAATATTATTGAATTTTACATATATAGTCCTATTATATAAAAAACTAAATATCCATTTTGATACTTTTCCAGGAATTCCTATATCACTCAAAATCTTTATCAAAATGAAGGGATTTACATTATCAAATGCTCCCTTCACATCAAGGAAAGCACACACTGTGAAAGAGTGGCTGAGAAATGAATTTTTAATATCTGTTATTAATGAAATAAAACTTTCAACAGAACTTCTACCTTTACGAAAACCAAACTGTTGCATAGGTAAAATATTATTGGATTCTACATACCAGTCTAATCGTACCTTAATAATATTTTCAAATATTTTACCAATACAAGATGAAAGTGATATTGGTCTATAAGAGTCACAATCATTTACTTGCTTCTCAGGTTTTAGGATAGGTATAATACATTGAGTCTTCCATGAGACAGGTATACATTGAGAATACCACAAAAGATTAAAAAGTTGAAACAAAATCTTTTGTGCATTTACATGAAGATTAGAGATAAGTTTATAGGGAAAATCATCAAGTCCTGGAGCTGTATCTTTACGTGAATATAAAGAACTTACAAATTCATTCCAAGTGAACGGTTCTGCCAAAAAACTACTTGCAATATTTCCTGTTAATTTAAAATATTCATTGAGTACTGACACATTGGTTTCAGGTAAAGAATCGGAATACTTATTAAGAAAGGAAGGAATCCATTCATCATTTTTTGGAGATTTAAGAATAGGAGCCCTTTTAAATCGTCTCATATAATTCCAGATGATGCTTACAGGTGTGTTTCTATTAAAGCTTGAACACAATGTGTGCCAACTGGTTTTCTTTTTATCACTTAAAATTCGTTTTTTACAAGCATCTAATTTTTTGTATGCTATATAATTATCCAATGTTGGATTATGTCTATAGTTATTTAGAGCATTTCTACTTTTTGAAACAGCATTTAAACAATCATCATCCCACCATGGTACAGGTCTCTTCATTAAATATGAACTTTTAGATATTTTTAGTTTGGGTATACATATTTCTTTAAGTTTATTTAATATTTCACAAAAAATGTCATATTTTGTTAATGGATCAGAAGCATTGGTTAGTAGAATATTAAAAGAATCTTCAGATAATATTTTAAATTTAGTCCAGTCTGCTTTTTTATACAGGAATCTTTCACTTGATTCACCAATTACATACTTTTCAGGAGATATATGAAGATCAATGATCGTGGGATAATGATAGCTGCCCATGGCATCATCATGTACCTTCCAATCACATAATAATGCAATCGAGGCACTGACACATGAAACATCTATAGCTGATTGATTGTGATGTATTGTACCTACTGTTGTTGGAGAACCAGTATTTAATATGCAAAGATCATATTCATCCATCAAATTATAAATATCAGTGCCACGATTGTCTGATCTCAAACAACCAAAGGCAAGATGATGCGCATTTAGGTCACCTGACATAAGCAATGGTTTGGGCAATTTATCAATTACATTCTTAAGGCTTCTAATCCTAAAACCTCCAGAACGTGGAGGACAGTATGTGCATAAAATAGATAACCCACCTGAACAAGTTTGTAAAATTATAGCAACTGTTTGTAAATATTCATAAAATGGAGTTTCAACTACACTAAATTTAAAATTACTTTTTATTAATATACCTACACCTCCATGACCATTTTCTGCATTTCGATATATGAAATTAAATCCAGATATGTAAAACTTATTTCTATCCTTTAACCAGGTTTCATTTAATAAGCAAATATCAATGTTATTACTATGTAAGAAATCTATAAGCAAAGGTTTTTTATTATTTACACTTTGTATGTTAAATTGAGCTATTCTAATAGAACTATTGTCCATTATTGAGTTTTTCTTTTAATATATTTTTAATACTTGCATTAGTAAGTGGTTTATCATCAGATTTATTTGCTAAGGTTACCAATGCTGCCACCATGCTTTTCATTATTGAGTCATTGTTTAAAATTTGTGTAATTAAATTATCATTACTTAAATTAATGTTAGAATTGGAGTTGTCCTTAGACGGAAGACCAGACATATTAGGTTTTGGCACATTTGACTGAAGTTTCATTGGCATAATATCTGTTTGTGGTAAAGGTGGAAAGTCTTTTTGATAGTTATTCGGGATTAATTTAGTATTATTATTGATTACAGAAGCATAACTTAATTTTTGCTTTTTTTCCAGTATTTTTTTCATTTTTATAGGGCATACCCTAGAAATAGCCAGATGAGGACCTGCACAGTTTATACATTTGACAGTACTATTTTGATTGCACTCCTTAAAATGATGCTCCTCTGAACAAATAGAACATTTTTGTGATGATTTACATACTTTTGCGCCATGGTTAAATTTAAAGCATTTGTAACATTGCAACAATGGTGCGGTATATTCATGGACACGGTAGGCCCATAAATCCAGGTATATAAATTCCGGTAAATTAGTAGAAACAAAGGTAATACTAACAGATTCAAATGGTATAATTTCACCATTTGATTTTCTAGTAAATCTACGTACACTTACGATTTCATACTGTGAAGTTAACCGATTGTAAAGTTCTTCATTGCTCAAGGATTTGGGTACAAATCTTATTACTCCAGTACTTTCTATTGTTTTAGCTGGTATATACGCTTTATATGAATGTTTTTCCAGAAAGTCTTCATTTTTTAAAAAGTTATTGGCGGTATCTGTTTGAGTGAAGGTAACGCTGATTTTCGTAGCATTGATTCTCTTAACGCAATTTACACCCTTTATCTCCCTTTTAAACAAATCGGACAAATTAATTGGGTTTTTATTTCCCAAACATTCTCCTTTCGTGCTTTCAACAAATACTGTGAAGAACTTGTTAGTCGAAGAGCTGGGAGGGAAAACTCTTTTATAACCCGGCTTCCTAAATGGCAAATACGCCTCTGAATGTACTTGATCATCGGTGCCTCCAGGCTTTTTTCTTTTCTTGGTAGGTTCTGGAGGTTTATCTCCTTCTTCATCCACATTTTTATACATTTTCGTTGTTTAAATAAAAGAAATATTGAACAATTCAGAAATTTTCTAAAATGGCGCCTTATCTTTTCAAATGCCCGCCAAAGAATCCCTGTTAAGGTCTCAACAAAACAGTGTTGCATATTGCGCACAGAAAATACCTCAAAAAGATTTTAAAATTACTCTTAAAACTATTTATCATATTATACGTTACAAACAATTTTATAGATCAACATGACATGTATGGAATTATGTTGTATGAGTTGTGTTATCGTCATTTTTTTCTTAAAACATCAGACTCCAAATTTCAACTAGCAAAAACTATTTCCCCTCAAATATCTCATTCAAATTTTCAAGCGTTAAATTTATGTCTCAAAAACCATGCGTTGGTATTACTGTGGGCAATGTTGTTTTTTTCCCTATAAATTATTATAATAACGGCGTGCTCAAACCACATAGAAATCGATAGTTTTTTCTTGTAAATACGCTGTGTTTAGTGTAAAGCAAAATGATTACATGAATTTACTATACTTATTTATCAATGATATATACGTATACTTATTCATTGACAACTTGATGAATAACTGTCAAATCGATAAAAGCAATAAATTTTAAAAAAATTAATGCCCACCCTGGAGCATTATAGTCTATAAGCAATAGCTGTCAATCTCAGCTGTTAATTCACAACATTATTAATTTTATTCATTTAATGGGTTGAGGTTATATGGTTATTTTGGAGTGATAATTTGAAGTTAATAAATATAGATGCCCAATAAATATTAATAAAATGGCCTTGCGTATATATAATCCAATTCCACATTTTTTTAATAATTATCGCCAGTATTCTATTTTATGTAAAAGAATAAACCATAGTAATTTGATTTCTAAATATTCCTGTTCTATAATTATAAATACACAAAGATTGTTCTGGGAGCAAGACAGAAAGGGCGGTTATAATACAGCAATAAAAGTATCAAATTGGCAACATGTGAAAAATGGTGTGAGAGAACTTAAAAATGAGCTTAAATTATTTTCTCAAGAAGTTAAAGATTTGTTTGAAATGGATCCTGTACTCGTCGCACGGCCAGGTAACAATATATTTTTAAAATGTCTCGGAATTAACTTTTGTAATATGTGTAATATTAAATTAATAATATTACGATCTTTTTTTTCGGTTTTATTGTTTTTTATTGAGAACAAGATAATACTTGTTTGTAGAGTCCCAATATTTTTGTACCATGTCTATATATTCCAGGAAAGCACTACTCCACTCCTTATTCCTATAATGTGGTTGTTCAAATATATTGTTAGATTATAAAATATTAATAATCTAAGAGTATATCTAATATTATGCTGAAATTTAAAGATACATTACCGTAAGTTAAATTTGCTTTGAAAAAAGGTCATCTTTGACAAAAATCTTAATGTGTGATAGGAACTTGAATATAAACTCAGTATTCATAGATTCAGGTCCAATTGGAAGGAATTGGTGCTGTATTATGAACTATGACAAAACAATTTAAACAAACAAACAATTAAAAAAAGTAATTTTAAATGTTCCAATAAAGTGTAAGCAAAGTCAAGGTAGCATTTAACAATCTCAGCCAAAGTACACAAACTAATTGTAATTATGTCTATACTTTTGATCAGGGATGTTACGGAGCTTCGACTTCGACTCCGATAAGTCGGAACTTCCGATTGATATTACACCTTCCGTTCCGAAACTTTTTAATCGGAAGTATTCATCGGAGGTCACCACCACTATTGTAGTCAATTTATTTGATTTCATTTTATATGTAATCAAACAATCAGTATTACTTAATTTAAAGATCTCATTTTTAAAAGTGTAGATTAATAAATATGATTAAAATTATTAAATTTAGAACTAAATGTACATTTTAATTTATTACTAAAAGATTTTTTTTATATTTTGCATTTACATTAAATTAAACTAAATAGAAATTAACACAAAAACAACCCTGGAGCAAATTTGATGTAATTTGTGCATTCTTAATAGAAAAATGTTAATAAAAAACACAGCAATTTTTATTTTCATTGTCTGTGTAAGTGTAAATTTATCACTTTCTAATTAAAAAGGTTCACTGAATTTTTTTTTTATACTTGCTCTACATAGTGACTACAGAGTACCTGATGGTAAGTACAGTGTAGTCCAAAAACGAAAGCAACTATCAAAGGATGAAAATCCATTGATAGTCTACATCGTCATGTCGGCCCACATATACCACGACTGAAGGTCTCTAGGTATATGTGCTACTGGATATACACAAGCCGTATAGTGTAGCGTTTGGCCGTGGTGGCTGCCGGCAGAATAGAATAGCACCCCCTCTTCTTGCTGAGGTGTCGTAAAAGGCGACTAAGGCATCTCTTTAACACTGCAATTCAACCAAGTGTTCAGAGAAGGAAAACTCGACCAAACCTGCATCCTGCTCCCTCCCGATCGTACTGGTTCTCCATTCCATCGGGCCTGAGGGAGCTCGGACGAGAGAGTGCTTTTCTGGCAGCGCGTCCAGTTACGCACTTAAATATCTCCTGCGCAATTGACTGTTTCCGAAAACTGGACCTCGATTTTCTTAGTCGGTATTGAAACAGTCGCCGTGGCCGAATCCGGCTAGGACATCATCATACACAAGCTGATCCTGAAATGCGACAAGCTGAAATTGGTCACTATGACGGGCTTTACACCCATGTACTGTGGTCGCGATCCAGACGGGCACCGACGCCCTACCACCTCGCTGCTGCTCGTTTTGCACCACCCAGGAGTCATGTGTAGGGATACTAGGGTAAAGTCTACGGACGCGAACAGCTTCGACTCCCAAAAACCCTTATTTGTCCCTTAATAAAACTATTTTATTCTGCCGTCAATGGTGACTAACATTGCTTCCGACTCCGATTCCGACTTCGGTTCCGACTCCGATAAATCAAATTTAAAAACTCCGACTCCGACTTCGGTTCCGATAAAACTGCCTCCGTTACATCCCTACTTTTGATATAGAAAAATTACAGCACTCAATAATTATGAGCTTATTCAGAATTGAGTACTTTTTTAAGATTATATGTAATGTTCATATAAAAAAGAGAATGTGTCCATGCGAAAAGAATTTATAAATCTGATATTATGTGGATAGGACATCAAGAACAACAATATGGCTGAATTATGAAATTATATATTATTCCATTATATAATTTTGTCTTTTTATGTTCATCTCTAAATGTTCTCTAAAGTATATTTATCACAACAACCTTTATGTATGTGTATGAAATTTTGCATATTCCTTCTAATTTTGCCTTAACAAAAACCTTTAAAAAGATCCTGGTTTTAAGAATGACCCTATCTACACTAAAATGACTAAAGGACAACCCTCTTAATTAGCAACACTGATTACAATTTTTTAATTGTTTTTTTTTTATTATCTAAAATGTTTCACAATTAATTAAATAATCAATATATGTTATAAAAGTAAACAATGTGTATGCCACAAAAACTCAAAAACAAATTAAGTTGTGATTAAGATTATTTTTACCTAAATGGCGTATCTTCGGAGGGCTGAAAGTTCTGCCTTTTCTATAATAGTCCAGACACTTCGCGGATATACCAAAGCACTTTACAACATTCCAGAATCTGCCGAGAGGTTCTTGAAAGTTCCAGATTGTTCTGAAAATTTTCAAAACATCCTGGAATACTTTGGAATGTTGTAGAACGCTCTCGAATATTTTTGAATACTCTCAATGTTCTCTAAGGAAGTAGCTTTCTCCTAGAAATGCTTATGCCGTACATACACGTCTGGAATATTCTCGGGTACATTTGTATCCTTCTATAGTGATGTCGCTTTCAATCGTATGGGGATTTCGCTATTTACTGAAACGCATTTCAATCGCCATTAAGGTTCCTGAAAACGCCTGAACACGGATTTTCAAGTCATGATGCTCTCTGATAGAGGCTGGTCTGTAACGAACACCAAACATGTTTCAGACCCCTGAAAATAACGGCAACTTGAGTAAATTTTTGATTTACCAATATGTAATCGAGATACTTCAAAAAAGATTCCAAATTGTGTTTGCGCCTACTAAGAACTCCTCTAAGGACTAAAAAATTACGTTTATAGTTTTTGATTTAGTATAACAGCATAACACTACATTAATAATACACATGAATATTTTGGATTGTTCTAAAAATTTCTTGTATGCTTCAAACTATATACCAACAGTCCAAAACATAGTGGACCATATAGAAAATTATAGATGACAATTATTGTAGTTTTTACTTATGGGGCGTACTGTTGGAGTTATAAAAGCTGATAATTTCGCTCTCTAGAAATTTCTACGACAGATGAGAGTATTTATGAATATTCGAGAGCTTTTACAACATTCCAAAGTGTTTGAGAATATTTGGAAAATCTCGGAAACGGTCTATTATTTTATTCTTACTACTACAAAACGTTACATCAAATCGTGGAGCAAACCCGGGTACTCCAGCTAGTAGGTATATAAAAGCGACCTTCCGAACCGATCTAATTTTACGAATTGGACAAAATGTGAAAAACCGCTGGTAGAACTTCCGATTTAGGATCTAAAATAGGTTTTTAATAATTCTCATATATTTTCGTAAAATATTTCAAGAGTCATTTGATTTTATGATTAACATTTTAGCTAGTAAAATAATATTATTCACTTTGATAATTGATAATATTTTCTAAGGATTTTAAATTATATTAGTGGATTTTTTTAGTCCAGTGCAAGCAACACTGAGTCAGAGTTAAAAAAAAAGTACTGTTTTAGTCTGAGGTTCAATAGATACAGATTGCTTTATAATCTATAATCGACTTGATAGTTGATTGGACAGTGGATTGTTTCAAAAATATCCGTTGAGGTTTTTTTATGTATATAAGTTTTCATTTCTTCTATTTTCTTATGGTATTACGAAAATACTCCAAACGAGTAGCGTGGTTACTTTTAAACTGTTCAGTCTATTTTTAACTAAATATTAAGGCCAGTTGAAGACGAATGTTTTCAAATATCGTGGGATTAGATTCTTTGGCTCGCTACGGGAATAACAACCTGAAGAGTGTGTTCAAGAAATTTCAAAATTTATTAAATAGTGAAGAAGAAATTTGTTGTGGCATTATTAGTGAGAGTAATATGTTATCCGCAAAAGGAAACAATAATGATGATTGTTTTAAAACTCCTATGTCTTCTATGGATGACTTGATGGCCATGTCTCCTAAGAAAGCGAATAGCACAGTAAATCAGGATCCAGATGAGACTAGTGATTTACTAACAGGATCAGATTTTGCTAGTATATGCGATGTGACCATGCAGGAGGTCCCTTTATATGATGACAATATGTTTATGGACGCAACAAACTTGGATTATCTTGCTAAGTGTGCAGAATCAAGTCGCCACCACAACAATGTTGACAGAGGTAAAGAAAGCCTTTTCGTCAAATTCGATCCTCTTTATGCTCAGAAAATTCAAGATCAGTTTGAACCGTCTCATATAGAAACCGCCTCTGATTCTACTGAATATGATATTGGATATGAAACTGGTAGTGTCGCTTCTGCATTTACAGATAGTCAAGTTGCTTCGCCAAAACACTCAATGTCAGCAGGTTCAGTTGTATCAATGCTTGGAAAAGAAAAACCAACTCAAGTTGTGCCACCAGTGGTGAATTGTGATGTTTCAAAATTAAATACAGTGCAGGCCCGAGGTGTGCCAGTACTTGTTCGAAGTGTTTCCGCAATATTAACTCCTACACAAGTAGCTACTGACAAGCTGATTAGTATATCTGGTAACACACCTCCAACTGCTGCTCCCCGTAGCCCAAGGGTTAATAGTTTTAATTCTCAGCAATTCGATCGTCTTCAGTCCCTCCGAATGATTCTACAAAAGCAAGATCAAGAAGTATTTCAACTTAAACAAGATAATAGAGAACTTAAATCATTATTGCAGGATATGGAGCATAAAAACTCTAGAACAGTTGAAGAATTTGAATCTAAAATAAAGAAACTAACAGATGAAAAAGAACATTTTCTTGTTAGAGAAAATAAGTTACTTCAGCAAATAAATGACAAAATTATGTCTAATAAACAAATGAGTATTGTTATGGAAGAATATGAGAAAACAATATCAACATTAATTGGAGAACAACAAAAGGATAGGATTATATCTCAAGAAACAATAGACAAATTGACTTCTGACAGAGATGAAGCAACAAGCCACCTTATGAGTATGGAAAGTTCATTTAATGACCTTCTTGCTAAGTATGAAAAATGTAAAAGTGTTATTACAGAATACAAAGATAGGGAAAAGATTTATGAGCAAAAAATTAATGAGTATCAGGATGCTATTAAAAAATATGATGGTCTATATGGAAACTTAAAGCAAGCCACTTCAGATAGTTTAGCTAAAGCAAATGAAATGTTGGAAACTGTTAAAAAGAATCAAACTGTAGAAGTAACTAAGCTTAATGCGACAATTAAGAAATATGAAATCACAATAGCATCATTACAAGAATCACTGACACAGAAAACTAGAGACAATGAAGAATTGACTAGAATATGTGACCAATTGATTAATGAAGTTCGCTGATATGATATTTGATGGAGCTATTTTATAGATTTTTTTGGTGCTTTTTAATACAAAGCACTTGTTAATACTTTTTTCATGATTTTGTTCTACTTTTTATATAAACACTACTATCTCATTTTACTGTGATTAATAATTTAGTTGTATATTTATGACTTACATAATATTTTATGGCACTATTTATACAAATTATTTCTGACAATGGACATGTTTAAAATCTGTATGAAGGGCTTACTTCATGACTATCTCATATATTGTTTTGGTTATAACATATGATTGTAATATGAACAATATTTCTAAATTGATTGCAATATTGGCAGCTTTGTTTTAGGCAAAAGATAAAATTAATGGTATTAACATTCTGCTTGGGAATCACTTAGAGTGAAATTATTTAATAAATGCTGACTAATGTGAAGCCTTTAAAAATAAATTATTAATTTTGAAATCTCATTATTGTAACAAAAGAAGTTATTAATGATAATAAAAAATATAGGTTTTAATTAATAATATGTATCTTACAAATACGGATATATATTATATCACAGACAGTTTAAAGATTATCTTCTTTTGGGCTAATAACTCAGTTTCTTTACAGAGAACTTTAAGTTTCTGTTTGTGGATTGTGCTGTTGGTTATTATAGGTTTTTGGTTGTGGAAAATAGTTGATACCTAAAATAATTAATATAATAACGACAATTTGTAGTTTCAACTAACATGGTACTTGCTACATTTAGGAGGTTCATTGGATTTGAATTATTAGGTGTTTTTCTTTATGCTTTAGAAAATTATTATTATCGACATTATTTGTTTAATAAAGTGTAATATGAAGAGTTTGTTTTATTTTTTGGGAGATGCTTTATATATAGGTATGTTTTTTTTTATATAACAGGATGGCAATAAGGCTGACAAGTTGGTAAAGGTGCTATTAAATATAGTAGATATGTGTATAATGTTTATACTGTGCCACTGCCAAGTAGTGACTGCCAGAATTCGAATTTTAATCTATACTAATATTATAAAGCTGAAGAGTTTGTTTGTTTGTTTGAACGCGCTAATCTCAGGAACTACTGGTTCGAATCGAAAAATTCTTTTTGTGTTGAATAGACCATTTATCAAGGAAGGCTTTAGGCTATATAACATCACGATGCAACTGTTAGGAGCGAAGAAATAATAGAAAATGTGAAAAAAAACGGGGAAAATTATTCATCCTTGAGGGCTTCCATTGCGTGCGCTGCGAAAACGGTTCAAGATACCAAAAATATATGTAGGAAAGAATTATTCCTCTTAAAATGATCTAAAAAAATGTCCGCGACAGTATATGTCTATCTTTTAAGATTAACTCACTAGAACCGTTTTTATGGTAATCTAATTTGGTCGTAATTGATGCATTATTTGTTAAGAGTTGTATCAACGTAATAATATTAACCTTTATCCAAATAAATGTGTTGTTGATTAAGAATATTTAATTGGGACCAAAATTGTCTTTAACATCACTTAATTTTAATGAACATCTTAGAAGATATTACAATTTTAAAATAAATAACTAACTAAAATGCCCAAAATAACTATTCCACGCGGAAGAAGTCGCGGACACAGCTAGTTCTTTATAAGTTTTTATCAAAGAGATTCTTCACCAATAGTTTATGAGTAATATTATGTTTTATTTTTTATGTATGCAATGATAGCTTTTTAAATATAATTATACATTTTCTAGTTACTTTAAGTAGGTATTTAAATATGATAGTGATACTGCTGTTGTAATATGTTTTTTTTTTAATTTTGTATTTTTCATTAAATACTTTCAATACAACTACAAATTATTTAGCTATACTGAAATTAAGCTATGTCAAGGTTAATTATTTCTAATATCTTTCAGGTGAAACCGACATCCTATGGTGTTTCGATGGGCCCAACGCTATTGACAATTTTGTGACCACCAGTGACAGTGACCACAACGAAGGATTTAGTTCGTGTAGCCTTGAAATGAGTCCGGCAGGACGTGCTCTTTTTCATGGATTCTTGGATATCAGAGTACCTAAGGACGGACGCATAAAAAAAGCGGGTTATTGTGCTATGAGGTCAAAGATCAAAAGGGTACCTGAGAATATTTACATAAAATGTTAATTGTAAACAAAATTCTAATTGTTTATGCAAAAGAAGTAGAGCGATCCTTAAATCCAATGCGTGTGGTGACTATCCGATAAAACGACGATCAAACATTCGATCTACATTCGTTAAGTTGATATTTTTGTCCTATAATTCTAGATAAAAGAAGCATTATAAATCCGGTCTGGAGAATAATGCTGCCTGTCATAAAAAAATTGTTTTCCCAAACCTGTGGTAGATTAATTTTGTTTACGATTTAAATGTGCTTATAAAACTTTTTAAATAAAGTTATTTTAAAAATATAGTTGAGTATTTCACCAACGGATGCGATTAATGTCGATAAACTAATTTATTATCAACAGCTATAAAGGCTGGGTCAACCAGTCGAGCTCTATATGAGACAGTAGGAATCAGTTACGCCCCCGGTTGCAGATCCAAAATTAACTACTGCGAAATACGTCACGAAGCGCAACTTACCTGCAGCTTGATATATCCTAACACGCTCTATTAAATTGGCTGCCTAATTCAGTTATTTACTAAATACATCTAATAACCATATTTATTAGGTATATCTAATTACCATATTTTATTTCAGAAATCGTTTAAAAGGGCTACTACTTATGACTGGCATTTGTACAATACTCTCGTGTTAAAAGTGCGAGGCGATGGAAGATCTTATTTACTTAATATATCCACCGAAGGTTACTACGACATAACATGGAACGATATATATCATTACGTTCTTTTTACAAGAGGTGGGCCGTATTGGCAACTGGCTAAGGTAAAGTCTGTATTACTACTTCTATCATGAAATGTAATTTAAATCCTCCTGACTCCTGGGTGCTGCTAAACGAACAGCAGCGAGGTGGTAGGGCGCCGGTGCCCGTCTGGATCGCGACCACAGTACATGAGTGTAAAGCCCGTCATAGTGACCACTTTCGGCTTGTCGCGTTTCGGGATCAACTTGTGTATATCCAGTAGCTCATATACCTAGAGACCTTCAGTCGTGGTATATGTGGGCCGACTTGACGATGTAGACTATCAATGGATTTTCGTCCTTTGATAGTCGCTTTTGTTTTTGGACTACACTGTACTCACCATCAGGTACTCTGTAGTCAATAAATCGTGCCAGTGTAAAAAAAAAGGTTACTTGCAATGAATTTTTTATTTATTTTTTTGTTAACGCGGTGGACATCCCTTAGGACCGTCAGGGGAGTGGTGAGGGCCACTCCCCCGGTGTGCCGGACTTGCGCCGACTAAAACCACCGCGGTGCCAACTATGTCCTCTAGGCCTGGGTATCCATATACTTCCTACGGACCCGGCAAGCAGAGATGGGCAAAATGTAATCTGATTAATGATGAACGATTACAAAATGTAGTCGTTATTTTAACTTTCTTGCTCTGTAATCATGATTAAATCCATTCAAAACATTAAGAAATGATAAATGTGTATACAATCTGGGATTGTGTAGTATTTAAAACATAAATGAGCAAAATGCAGTCATATTAATGGTAAAAAACGTAAAATGTAATTGTTAATCATTTTTTTAATCTGATTACATTTTGCCCATCTATGTTCATTGTAAACCAAAACTAATTAATGTTAATCTTAAATTTCCAATATTTGCTAACACAAGCTAATCTTCCATTTTCAATTTTTTGTAGTACGTGCTCATTTTGCATTTTAAATATTTCCAGATACCATTCTCAAAGTTCATCCTAGGATCAAAAGGTCGCATACAGGACAAACAAAATAGAATGCGATTTGACAGAGTAACTCATTTCGGAATATCGTGTGGTGACAAAATAAACGGCAGGTTTAATTTAGAAATAGAATATATAGGTAAGGACGAACGATTTTTAAGTTAATACAATGCTATTATAAAAAATATAGCAACTTATTCTGAAGCCTTTGAAGTTGTGCTCATTTATAACAAAATTAGTAGTGACGTGTAGTGAAGGGCTAAACCTGTTTGGAACGTAAATACAGGGTACTTCTGACTAGAGAAATGTTCATCTTAGGAAAAAATAACTAAAAAGTGGACCTTCTGGGTCTACGTGGACCAAGTATATAATTATTCATCATTTTCTAAACCGTTCCTGAAAACGTTTGTACCAATAATGTTTAGGAAAATTGAACAGCCTGAAAGTTTTATATTAAAATCATTTATGCTTGTTCTTTTGAAAAGTGAGGGTACTATTAAGTAATGTATCTATAAACATAAATTTATATTTTTATTGGAACCACAAATGGTAACCCACTCAATGCATTCAAACAAATTGTGTATATAATAAAGCAATACATTATATTAATATTTAACACATTTCGTGTTTTTCTTTCAGGTTTGGAGTTCGATCCTACACATGACGAAGAATTCGCTTACGAGATGTATAAAACTGATAGATATATTGTTGGTGTATAAATATGGGTTTTATTATATTTAGCAAAAATAGCTATTACTTATTATAATTCTTTGGATGTTATACTGTTTATATGTGAGATGCCTTTATAAAAAATCTGAGATGCGTATTGGAGCCACCTAAATAGGAAAACATCAATAAACTGATTTTGATATTCAGCATTTTACCGCTTATTCAGTTTGGGTAACGACTAGTGGTGAAAATTGCCATCAAAGTTGCTAAAACTGGAACTTGTAGACTTTCCAAAGTTGTCGGCAATATACCTTAAAATCGTATAAATATACATTTAGTCTTTTTTAAAATAAAATAATGGCCTGTGGAGTGATTGTCAAAATTCTAATCTATAATATCAAAACGAGACTTTTTTATTACATTTTTTTTTCACTTAGAATCAAAAAACAAAAATAACTGCCTTTGAAGTCCGTTAAAAATATTTAGAAGTCCCTGTTTAACCGTCCGTCCAGCGCTGCAGAGTCCAGTGCTCTGTAGCACAAGCTGAGACAGGGCCCTTATTGGCGGCGGCCTAAACATATTTTTTATGTATTGTTTGGTTGGTTTTTCTTTTTTATGTTTTTGGTCTTTCATGTGTGTTCTATTGTTCAATGTTTGTTATATGGCTACTGTTAATAAAACGTTTTCTTTCTTTCTTAGTGCCATACATTTTTTTGCAATATATGTGAATAATGTCTAGAATAATTACCCTTCTTTTAAGAAATTTTAGAGTAAGAGAAAATCTGGCTCTTTTAGAAGAAACAAACAGGCACGCGATCGCGCGGCTAGGCATTAAGACGGTTAAGCAACTTCGTATTTCGTATGTTCAACAATACCTTTACCAACTGAGGACCGATTGTAACGATTCCCTTTTGTTTCAATGAATATTGATCCAAGATTTTGTATCTAAATAGGGTCCTATTTAGATTTACCGACGATTTGATGAATAATTTTAAATGTTCGCAGTGAAATTATTTTATAAAAGGCAGTAAATCTTGATCTTGCTGCAATCTCATGTCTAGTTATTTCATATACATTTTTTTAATATAATATGCAATTAAACCTGTATACTGCAAAAGGTAAAAATATTTTGTCGTTTATTTATTTATTATAAAGCAAGCAGTTGAAATTGAAACCACAGATGAGTGGCAATATCCTGCTATTTCACCTTTTTTTTTAACCATATTATAAGAGGTATACCTGTTACTTTTAAATAATTAACAAAAATAATACATACCATGACAGGCTTATGTCAAAATAAGAATTTCATTATAAGAAATTAGAAATCAGACCAAGTATTAAAACTAGGATAACGAAAAAAAAAAGAGTTTTACATAAAGCTTTTACTTATGACTCATTAGGTTATGGTTACGCAAGTCACCGGGCAGTAGACATGAAGGAATCAGTTACGTAGATGACGGGGAGGCGGTGCGCATGGTTCTGCGTGCCACCTGATATAGAGATCCTGCGGATTATGCTGTTTATCCCTACCAGAAATAGAGCCTGAGAAAGGCTAATCGGACGCCGGGCTGTTGGAAGAATATGCATAGCCAGACCTATACGACAGCGAGTTAAGGAACGGGAGTTTTTAGTTGGTAGGAATCTGGTACTGGCGTCGCCGCCTTCATGTCTACCCTAGCGATTCTATGCAGGTTTTTACTATATCGATAAAAACTTAAATATGACGTTATCATTGGGACATAAATGAGCAGGTGACAGGGAAGCTATTTATATAAATGCTAGTGTCGATTAATAAAATATATCACAATATAAATTCTTTATATGGGCAAAACTTTACGAACGTGCAATTTTCTGAGGATTGTCCGTTCGTTCAAATGTTTCTAATATAGGTCGCTTTTCTAAGTATTGGGCTCGAATGTGAGATACAATGAGGTGTGTCTACGGTAAGTAGAGGAGTCCGTCACCAAGCTTTAAACAACAATACTAAGGTAAGCACCATATAATTACTAATTATTGTTACGCAATATTGAATAATACAAATACACCCGTCATACAAGGAACACAATTCTGGGTCGATACATGTGTCGTTTAAATAGGTATGGCGAGCACTGCCAAACACCGGCGCAGGTCTATGAAGAACGGGTGCCACTCGCTGTGCGGGGCTGTAAGCATAAGTCATTTGTATCATCCGATATTTGATGCGCTAGATCCACCGACATTCGACCTGTAAATATCGTGTGCCAGTGTGCCACATCACCTATAATTTTAAAATATTCAATCAGATAGAAAACTGATCTTTACATAGCTTTACGGTAAGGATTGTTTTATGTTAATAAATAATTTTAATCTTCTCAATATAATACAATCAATATTTTTGCTTTTAAAGTGATGTTCAATAAAAAAAATGGAAAGCTTTCAAAATCGACTAATAATGAACATCACTATTTTTGGTCACTACTAAAAAAATAAATATGTCAAATCTGGTTGTTTCTTGAAATTATTTTCATATTTTGTTCTCTGATCACAATTCGCACCATAAGATATTTTACTTGACATAATATAAGGTAACAGAAATTATTTTCATGCTTCCAATAAACACTACGGTATGTGTTTGTCATTTCAAAGTGATCAGCTCATACTTATCTCAGTCATTGATTCACATCTACAATTGACTGATGTCATCATCGTCAAGATATTTTTTCTTGGGGCATAATAATATGAAGAAGTATTTATAGTGCTCTTATAGACCATATTCAGGAGTGTCTGTGTCGATTTGTGCCACTCATTATTATTGGTTCAAGGAGATTATGGTGGGTTTTCTATAATACAGATTCAATCATATCTACATTGTGTATACTTTGCGTGGGTTGTCGTTTATTCATATCTTTATAACTCTTTATGACAATTATCAAATATTTTTACTCACTAAAGCAATAAATTATTCCATAATCAGGAATATAAAAATAAATATAATGATAAATTTTGGGAGCTAAATTATGA
The DNA here is from genome assembly GCA_036320925.1 of Automeris io. NCBI lineage: Eukaryota > Metazoa > Arthropoda > Insecta > Lepidoptera > Saturniidae > Automeris > Automeris io. The sequence goes on from JAUDJH010000018.1 coordinate 7,264,913, forward strand.
TAATTTTTATTTCCAGCTAGGACCATGTGAAGATATTTTATAAAACAACAGTTCTGTTGAGAAACATTGTGATCTGTGTACAGTATAATGTCAGGTACAGAGCAGAACATTGTGAATTCAATGCAACAATTATCAGTGCAACCAAGTGTTAGTGGTCCAACTGAGAAGCCTACTCAGGTTGTTACACCTGCAGTTAATAGGAGTCAAGCTTCTCCAATTAGTAAAGTTACTCCAGTGAAAGTCTCTACTGTGTCCCCTGCAATAGCAACTATTGACCGACTTCTCAGCCTAGGTGCCAACATTCCTTTGCCTCCACCAGTGATAACAAGATCTGATATGGATCCCCATACTGTAGAACAATTACGTGCAGTTAAAGAACTTCTTACTGCTCAAGAAGAGGAGGCACAAAACCTTAAAGACCTCAATCATGAATTACGAGAAAGATTAGAAGAGTGTGAGGCAAAAATTAAGAAACTGACAGAACAAAATGATGAATATGCTGATAAGGAAAAGGCTTTATCACAAAGGGTTGCAGAAAAGGTTAGAAATAATAAACAAATGAGTGTTGTAATGGAAGAATATGAACGTACAATCTCCTCTCTTATTGGTGAACGTGAAACTGAGTCTAAAAGATGGATTGAAGAAAGAACAACACTTGTGAGGGAGCGTGATGAAGCTGCAGCCCATTTGGCCTCTATGGAACATGCATTTAATGATGTTCACACAAAATATGAAAGATGCAAAGTAATAATACAAGGATACAAAAGCAATGAAGAAACTCTTAAACGAACAGTTGAAGAAAACAATGATGCTATACAAAAATTAGAAGCAAGGTATGAAACATTAAGACAACATGCCATGCAACAGCTTAATAAAGCAAATGCTGATTTAGACAGTGTAAAGAAAACACATCAGGCAGAAATTCTCAAACTAAATGCAATGCTTAAGAAAAGTGAAGTGCATGCTTCTTCATTGCAAGAGTCATTGGCTCAGAAAATTAAAGATAATGAGGAACTCACAGCTATTTGTGATGAGTTGATCAACAAAGTTGGATAAATATTACTGGAAAAATATTTTATATATGCTAGCTAACAATAATTTTGTACTTTTATGCTGACATAAATAAGCATAGTAAGAGTTAACACCTTCAACACTCTTGATACCACAAATTGTAATATTCCTTACTTAATGTTTGCAGTACAAGCCTCTATAAGGTAATTGTGCTTTAACTAGTTGCTGTGACATCTCAAGGCCTAGAGCCTTATAGGAGGGAAATTTAATTCATTACTAAAATGCTATGTTACAATCATGGTTAATAATTTCTGTATAGGGAAATCATATAAAAAACTTGCATATAAGTCTGGATGTGTAAAACAAAATACTACTATATAAAATACTTTAGATAATTACCAGTACTGGGTTGAGATGGTGTTGATGATTCAGGTAATGACCAATGGAAATACTGGTTTACTATTCAATTTTATATCACAGATAATAGCAAAATAAGCATAATTAATTTTTTTTATTAATAAACATTCATAACTAAAGTTATATATTTTGAGATAGTAATGAATTTGATTTCATTCAGTATTTTAACTCATTAACCAATGAAGCATTATTTGTTAGTTTACAAAGTTCTTATATTATTTTTTTATAAAATAACATGTAATTTTATTACATTTTTAATATTATGTGCAATTAATTATCTTGTGTCAGTTATTATTTTTATACAATTATATTTAATTTAAGACTTTTTTTACTTTTTTATGACAATTGACTGATTGGTTTGAAGATTCAGTGTAACTCAGTATTTGTATATTATTTGTTGCCTGCCTGTTAACTATAACATTTAGTTTTGTAAATATATATGTATATGCTTTAGTTAATGCCTTAGTTGAAACTTCATCTCTTGCAGGCACTGGACCATGCTCATAGGCCAGCATTTGTTATATTTATTGGATGTAAGTACTTATAGGTTTTCTTATAATATTACTCATCCAAAGAAATCATACAATTCAATTAAATAAGTTATTGGTTGCTTTATTTTTCCCACAAACAACTTCTGTATTATATTTGCAAACAAAGTTGTTGAAATAAAAAGTTTTGAATGAAACAATAATCATTATTTTACATATTAACTTAAAAATTATGTATCAAGTCTTCATACTCAACATTGGAATTAGTCCTAGAAATATAATGCCACCCTGTAATTGACAAAAGAGTAGTAATAAATTGGTAAAGTCTAAACTAAAAGATAAATAGACCCATTAATGTGAATAATGATCCAGTTCCATTAGTGTTAAAATAAGTCATGCCAGGTTTAGATAAATGATAATGTATGTATCATTTACAATATTTTTTTGTTCCACCTATGTTTGAGATTTATAATGATTTTAAGTATCACAGTGTGCTCTCTTAGACTATATGTCATATAGGTACTTTGATGTAGTTATTTTGTAACAAAAATTAGCTGCCATATATTTAATTATTAAAAAAAATTATGTATAATTTAATGGGCATAATATAGTTGTTGAAAAAATATAATTCTGCTTAATATTTACTCCAAATAAAAAATGTATAATTTATACTCAAGTAGTTACTCATCTGGCCTCTGAAAAGGGTGTCTAGGCCAACAGGTCGTTTCTTCAGTAACAAGTAGGTTTGTTATCGAAAGTAAAACATTTTTATTTAACTATACTATATAGCTTCATTCTCCTCTAGTCTTTTTTAACAGAATTATACATATTATAGGTAGATAAAGAAATTTACTTGAGATTTTTTTTTTAATTATCTGCAATAGCATCCAGTTATGTAAGAACATATTTGTAAAATAATATATCATTTTTTTAATTAAGATTGTTCATGTAATATAATATCTATTTTAAAGATAATGGATGTTATTTCCAGTTTCTGTATTATCAGGGATTTTAGTAGATCTGTGAAAATGTAATGCATACCAAAAATGTAGTGCGCTTATATGTAAACAGACATTTATAATTGGTTTATATATTATCGTAAATAAGAATATAGAGACTTGGATATTTGTATGTGCCTTTTTAAATCTTGTCCTATCCATTGAGTTCCGTTCAGTCTTCAAAGGACATTATGAAAATGATGTAATTATATATTATTTCCGCACATACAGACAATATAAACTATGTATTTTTTTCAAATTATGGAATCGATTATTTACTAAATCTCTAACACGAAATTCAAACATTCCATAACAGTATTTTTGTAGCTCTTTTATTTCTGTTTTGGTTCAATTGTAGGTCTTCACGGCTTATACTCATTTTATAAATTAATAATAATGCATCTGAATGTTAAACGGAAAACAGTCCACCATAGTGTTAATAACAGTAGTGTCTTAATATATATGGGCTAGATTAAGAATAATTTAATAATTGTGCATATATTTTTTAATCATTTTATGTTCCATATTCATTAATTCCTTACAATTTATTTATGTAATAGAAAAATAAAATGTTTCCATTTGTAAAATGACCCGATTTATTTTAAATCCTCATCCTTAATTTTATACAGTAGTGATATTTCATGTGAATAATGTAATTATGGAAAGCATTCTGTCTTAGAAAATACAACATAATACTTTTAAGGTTTTGAATAACAAACGATCTTTACACTTGTCAATATTTTATTTACAATTATTTTCATATGATAACACTTAAATACTGTCACGTTTGAAACTTCTGCAATGCTATTAATGATATGGAAGACTAGTGTACGCCCATAGGCATACATAACATTTATAGAAAAAAAAAAATTATACTCATGACTTTTTCTTCATAAATTTGTATGTGTCCTTACTAATTAAATAACTTATTGCTGACACAATTGTTGAAAAAGCAGTTATTCCACAAAGAGCTTGGAGCGCAGGGTGGTCGACATATCCAAACACTGGTGATGCAAGAGTAGATCCCACCTAAAATATTTTTATAGTTATATATTTAGAGAAACGAAAAAGGATAAATTAGCAACAAAACAGCATCATTATTGGTGTTTATTGAAGAATTAATAAAAAAAAAAAATACCATACTGTTACTAATAGCGTTGGGCAAGACATAAAAGGGCAAAACAGATACAACCATTAATGTATCCCTGCTCACCCCAAAAGTGGCGATAATAATTATTAATTGTATAATGTTAACACTGTCAAGTAACACAATACTGACTAAACCATCTCTGTAATTGATACTTTCAGATCATTGATTATAATCAGCACACTAATTTACTGCGGGACAAAAGCGTCTACATAACCCTTTTTTGTTCAGATCAGGTGTCAGGGGCATTACACACTGTTCAGCGCGTCATACAAGATTAGTAAATTGAATTTGTAGTGGGCTGGTCATATATATCGAAAAAACCTATGGCCACGTTAGCATGCAGACTTTTTAATGAAGCAAACATAATGAGCGACAGACACTCGTGTGTCTTCGACAATAAAACTTAATAGATTTGGTCTTAAAAATTCACTAACCAGTAAAAGCTGTACCGCTGTATTAACCTTGCTTATAAAAGTAGGAGCTAATTGAGCTGTAGCGTGCGTCACATCAAAGTATCTACTTAAAGTCCGCTGTGAACAATATCAAAGACGTGAGTCGCATTTTAAATAAAAATTATTAAAGTTATCATGTATCTATTATTCAAATGCAAACCATATAAATGTACACATAATTACTTGCAGCCCAATAGGAATTACAATAGATTTTAGACCCATAGCCGGGCAGTAAACTTGAGGGAGTTAGTTGCCCAGATGAGAGGGAGGCGGTGCGCAGTGTCCGGCGCGCCACCTGAGAAATTGGTTTTGGAGGAGTGGGCTCTTTACTCCTACCCCTCCCAGAGAGGCAGCCTCAACAAGGATTTTCGCTCCCCGGGCGTCTGGATGAATTTGGTTTCCCAGGCCTGGGTAGGGCGACAAGGACACTCTGGGGATTTTTAGTCAGTAGGAGTTTGACATAACAGCGTCGCTACCCTCACAGCGACCCTAATGGTCCTATGTAGGATGTTCCCCCTCAATACAAAAAAAAAGCTTTTAGACCCCTGGGTCCCAGAGTGGCTAAATGATTAAATATGCTTTTATAGTCACATCAAATTGAATTTTTCTAATAGGATTAAATCCATTGTATGTCTATTTTACGTGCTTTTATCAAATATATTTACATGTATTATAATTTATAATAGCTTCTGCTCATGAATATAACTAGCAATGTTGAAATACCTCCTCTTTAAGTCCAATAAAACACGTACTTTAAAATTAGTAATGCAATTTGAACCTTACGTAATAATAATAATAATCATTTTAATTGGTCTAATTGAATGATAATCCATAATGTATTAGTTATGGCATCATTCTTGAGTTTGCTCAAATAATTGTGATCAAACATGAAGAATTTAACTTAGGGATTATGACTTAAATCAAGTAAAGTATTCTCAAAAGTGATTTAGTCCTTTTTGTACTGCTGGGACAGACATACAAATTATAATATAGTTTCCTGTTCGCAAAACAATAGAGGCCAAGTCTGAACAGAAAATTGCATCAGTCTTTATAAATTATAATATATATAACACAAACGTTATTTAACACTAAACCTACCACGACGGGTCAAATGACCCATTTTAATTTTTTTGTTAGAATTTCTTGTAAATAACATAATCACATCGCCATTTGCCTTTACTACTTTTATTTAAAAATACATCAAATGTATTTTTCAATATTTACTTCTCTCTTGTTAATTTTTTTGCCGAGAAATATATGTAAATCTGCCTTAACTATTGCAACGGGTCACTTGACCCGCTGTGGTAGGAATAGGTATACATGAAGTATCGGTAGGTTTAGTGTTAAACACTTGTCTCCTCCTAAAATACCAATACAAAACACGCAGTCTTTTTCATTCTCATGTCTTTTAAAATTATTGTTTTCTTGCATTTAATATTAGGTCCATACATATGAAATTGGCGTTTTGTATGGGAGGAACAAAAAGTCGAATATTTTTTAATATAATATATTCAATTAATCAAAGTATGAACCATTATTTTCTATGCACTTTTGCCATCTCATAGGTAGTTCATTGACCCCTTTACTAAAAAAACCAGTCGGACGGGAATCAATAAAATCTTTGAAGGCGATTTGTACTGCCCCATCGGAGTTGAATTTTTTCCCTTGCAAGAAGTTATCCAAATTTCGAAAAAAATGGTAATCTGTTGGAGCAAGGTCCGGGGAGTACGGAGGATGTCTTAGACTTTCCAATTGAAGCTCTTCTAATTTAGTAGCCGTCTGTTGCGCAGTGTGTGGTCTAGCGTTGTCGTGAAGCAGCAGTGGCGTGGAGCGATTGACCAGCCTAGGTTGTTTAGCCGCTAGCTTTTCCATCATGGTTTGCAATTGCTGACAATAGACATCAGCCGTAATAGTCTGGCCAGATTTGAGAAAACTGTAATGAACAATACCGGCACTAGTCCACCAAACGCTTACAAGTAACTTTTTTGGGGTTAATTTTCGCTTGGGGCAGGATTTGGCTGGCTGGCCAGGATCCAACCATTGCGCTGAGCGCTTCCGATTATCGTAAAGAACCCATTTTTCATCATAGGTAATGATTCGGTTTAAAATACCTTCATTATTGTGCCGGTTTAGTAATGTAACGCAGCAGTCGACGCCCGTTTGCCGGTTTGCTTCAGTCAATTCGTGAGGTACCCACCTTTCAAGCTTTTTAATCTTCCCAATTTGCTTCAAGTGAATTAAAACAGTTTTATCACTAACATCGCAGCCTGCAGCTAACTCGGACGTGGTTTGCGATGGATCCGCTTCCACAATAGCCTTCAACTCTTCATTATCAACTTGAGTCTCAGGCCGTCCACGGGGCTTGTTCTGCAGGTCGAAATTTTCAGAACGAAAACGTTGGAACCAAAAACGAACTGTGTTTTCTTTTGCAACACGACCGCCATACACATCATTCACCCTGCGAGTTGTTTCCGCAGCACTAGTGCCACGGCGGAACTCGTACTCGTAAATAATGCGATATTTTAAGTTTTCCATTTTGTAAAATGAGTGACGCAAACAGAAAAAAAAACAGAAGAAAAAAACAAATGAATGACGATCATCGAAGCACAAATACATGAGTCTATAGCTGTACAAATTTGAATTTGGAATTCCTTACCAAAGAGGAGAAATTTGTGATTAAAGTGGCCAGTACGAAAAACGCCAATTTCATATGTAAGGACCTCATATTTTGGATATACATATAAAACTTTTATCTATGATATAATATGGTATACTAGAAGAAGAAAGAATTTTAAATACACCAAAAAGAAAAAGGCTTACATATGTCTTGTACTGTTTATTAGCTAATTATAGATTTAACTTTTACCTGCTGCACTCTGGAGAACTCTAAAGCTTTATTCTCTGGTTTCACCATAAAACCAGAAGAAGCTGAGAAGAATATCATCATTATATAATGGTTGATATGGTTTCCCCTATTGTTGCTAATAAGTTCACTCCATGCTTCATAATGCAAACCACAAAGGAGTGGAATATGTTCCCTGCATCTGTTTTCACAATCTTATGATCTGGGAGCCTTTAAAAGAAGAGTGAATATGCATTTATTGGGTAAACATAGTTAATGACTGGTATCACCTTCTCCTACCACGAGTCAACCGTTGGCCTGTGAATCTTAAAAAAGGTACATATTGTAATTGTTTATTCAATTATTAACTTACTGGAGGAGGTAGGCTCATATACCGTATTACAAATCCAGCACCTACCAAAGCTGCATCTCGACTCACAATTAATAAAGTTAGAGGCAGAGGAATTAAATTTTGCCAAGTCAGGGATATAAATAATGTGGCTATTAGAACTTTATCCGCCATAGGGTCAAGAAATGATCCCATTTTTGTTGATTGGCCCTTCCAATTTCTTGCTATCCATCCATCTAACTAAAAATAATTGAGTCATTATTTTCAAATTTCACCTTTGAGATGAAAAAGAAAGTAAAAGCTTATAGTAGATTATATAGTTGAATATCTAAAATCAGGCATACAAAGTCAGTATTAATTCAAAACCTTTTTTTACCACAAATAGCTTGAAAGCTCACCTAAAGGCTATTTGTAACTGCATTTAATACAATTGCTGTATGTATGATTTTCTACAATTCAGACTTACCAAATCTGTGACACCAGCAAAAACCAATAGACCAAGAGCTAAATTGTAGTTGTCTTGCAGTATTACATAGCCTAAGTATGGAGACATTACTATCCTCGTCATACATAAGATATTTGGTATAGTAAATACCTTTTCTCTCTGAAATACAAATTCACATCACAAATGTATTAATTTCCTATATTATATAATGAGTTACAATTCATTTGCAGATTATAAAGACTGAAATATATGCAATTCATTTCTGTTAAATAATAATAAATTGATAATGTTCAAGTAAAAAGTGATGTTGTTAATCATTAGATTAATACCCTAATAGGGTCATTGAGGATGAGAGCCCAGCCGTGCCCTCGATGCCGGTAGGTGGAAGGTGGAACACCCCGGGGGTTTTAGTCGGTGCAAGCCCGACACACCGGGGGGTGGCCCTCACCTCTCCCCGAGGTCAGTTAGGGAATTCCCCCGGGTTACAAAAAAAAAACACCCTAATAGGTATCATATAAGTCAACTCCTGATTACAAGTTAAACAAATACACAATTAATCTGTATATTTTTTTAAAGGTTAACAGAGATTTATTTTTGCTGATCCTGCATACCCAATGTGAACAGTAGTGCAGCTGATCTCTATTCTAATAAACTAGACATTGCACATGCCAATTTAGTTAAATAACTTACATATATCCACATAATATTTTCCTTAACCAATAGAAATACAATACTAGATTAGACTCACTAATGGCCTATCACTAATAGATTTGCATTGTGTTAGCTCAATGTGCAGACATAGAGGAGTCTTTTCAAAGTCACCACAAAAACAGAAAAACTGCACTGGTTCCAATTAAAATATGCAGTTTTTTTTTAACATGTGGGAAATCCCTATCAGACCTTGGAGGGTGGTGAGGGCTGCCTCCCGGTGTGTCGGACGAGCACCAACTAAAATCCCCGGAATGCTCCACCTTCCAGCGTCGAGGGCACAACTGCGGTCTCATCCTCGAGAAAAAAAAATGCATAGTCCCTTAACTAAGTCTTAAATGTAGTAATGAAGTCCTTGTAAATCTAAAATAAATACTTTATAATTATAAGGTATAGAATTAATTTACCTCAATAACTTCTTCTAGCCTTTCCTTCACTTTTGCCTTAGTTTCCAAAATATCTTTTATTATGATCTCCTTTTTCACTCTTATTTTTTGACCAGTTAACTCTTTCTGATGTTTGATGTCTCTAACAATTTCTTCACCCTTTTGTCTTAATTTATGCTCCGTATTTTTTAATTGCTCTTTTCTGTGCTCAAAAGCATCTTTAAGAACATCTGTTTTCTTTTCAAAATTTATAAAATGCTTTTTGTTATCAGAGGAATACAAACACATTTTAGTTGAGATTTTAACCAAGTGCTTTATAGACGGTCGTTTATTTGTAAAGATCATCATATACCTATGGTTCGTTAATATACGATGATCTCGTGATATTCCGGTACAATAAAAATAAGAGGGAAAATGTCTTATGAAGCAGTATTTATTAACAATTGTCATTTTAAAAATCTATTTTAATATGAGACTATTAATTTGTTTTATTAAGTCAATTATTTACTTAAATTTAATAAATATACATAAAAACCTTTGATATTTTGAAAAACCAATTTAACCAAAACAAACCTAATTACAAAACATAAATCAACATTATACTAGTACTGTTATTAAAATATCGATATATTGATACTATACTATTATTCAAAAATATCAATATTTATTATTGATACAGTGTGACGCAAAAGTCCTTTGATATGAAAAAAAATTGAAATAAAACTAATTACATTATAAATTTTATTTTTATTTACAAATAAAGCTTGAGAAATGGGAATTATTTTTTGAAAGTAACGTCTATCCATTATGATCACGGCACTCTTGCAAACGACGTTTAAGATTGTCGATAACTGCGCGGCACGTCACTACTGAAATGCTTGCCTTTTCTCTGCAGATATTTTCTTTTTGGTCATCAATTGACCGCGGGGTAGTCTCGTACACTTTAGCCTTAAGGTAGCCTCACAAAAAAATGAGGTCAAGAGGATGAGGAGGAGGAATTAGGACAGGAGGGTGAGAGAGATGAGATAATAGTATTTAAAAGGCTATTAATAATTCAGAAAATATTAATATTGTAATTATATGAAATCTTTGCCTTTATTTAAATTAATACTTCCGATTAAAAAAACAAACCAATCTCACGATCAGCGGCAAAACATGAAGCCGGAATGGTGAATTTTTTCTGCACTCTTGTTGAATAATTGTTGTTTTCTTATTGTGGTGGTCGGCTGTGTGTTTAGTTGTTCTCTGAGCTTGTGTTGTAGGCTTGCGCAACGGTGAAATGCTCGGCCAACCGTGTACGACGGGAAACAATGCTTTTTTGGCGAAACACTAGTGGAGTGATGCATCTCATGGGTCACTGCGTTTTCGCGCTAATATACAGTCGTCCTCGCCTTTTATATTGTGTGTGTTTAGAAATGGTGCAATAAACAACTAATGAAGATGGATTACATTGAATTAAAAATAAGATATAAATATTGAAGTGTAGCGGGAAGACTTCACAAAAATTTAATATGAGACATGAAAAGAAATTACCTCAGACATGGCTGAATGGCGTAAATGCCCTTTGCCTTCCCCACACAAGGGAAAATATAACAAAAAAAAAAACAGATCAATCTCACCTCACAGCTGTCATCTATTTACAAAACAATAACTCGCTTTTAGTGATATTTTAATGGGTTTTGTCTTGATTTACTTTCTTTCTAGTTATATAATAATGAATGAGTCCTAAGAATTTATTTTACACGATTAAAATGTGTCCGTGTAATAGACAATAAATTGAAATAGACAATATTTTCCAATATTCCGAAAGTAATTTTAACAAATCGTAGTTATATTATTCACGGAGATCAGGAATACGATCCGAACTTTTATCAGTTATGACAAGGTAATTTAAATACTTTTTATAATTATTTTGTGTTTTGATGTGATAGCAAAGTTGTAAAATTATTCATTAAGGAGAACAAAGAACTGTGACACCAGAATATATTACCTATATCACGGAATTCTATATTTGTAAAATTGTGTCATTATTGAATATAGCATTATATATACATTATATATATAGTGGTATATAGTATATAATAATATAAACGGTACAATTAAAAAAATTATAATATCATTACAAAAAGTTTTATTTGCGACAAATTTAATTGTAAAATGTAAATGTGAAAGAAGTATAAAATATAAATATATTTTCACATAATATCCCGGATGAGTAGAGGTAATTAATAAATATATCTACATTGAGCTTGTATATTATAACTAATGTGACCATTAGTACACTCCAACTACACCATGCCATGTTGTTCTTTTTGTCGGCGAGCTAAAAATATGAGCAATTGTATTTAAAAAAAAAATTAAGAAATGAAGATGATCTAGAAAAAATGTTTTTATATAATGTAATCCTAAAATACTGTTTCTAAATTTGTGTTAGCTCTATAGTATAATAGCATACATACTGTTGGAATGTAAGGTACATAAGTCGAGTTCTGTGCAAAAAATGAGAATCAGTTTTGCACACATCAAAATAGACATTGCAGACCAACATTTGACTATTGCAGAATATGTCAACAGTGTTCAAATAATCAGCGGCCTTCTATATTAAGTATAAAATAAGTAGGAATTACATTGAACTATCATGTCAATGACTTTTGACCCAGGAGGTCATTGATAAGCTGATATGATTAATTATGTTTATTTTATAGGGTAAATATGTGCTAGATTGTCTGCATCATATTATTTTATTAACTCTAAAGTATTGTATATAAACATAATTTAATTTGTAATAAATATGGAGAGCATTCCGGAAGAGCAATGAAAGCAATATCTTTTATAGTAAATTGTTTTCATTACTAACATATTAATGGTACTTTGTCATATTTTTTTACAATTCACACAACTGAATTTACTTTCGTCATGTGATAAATTAATAACTGTTAATTACTTATAATTAAGTAGTTACATACTACATAGTGATTGATATTTTGTTGTTTACACTGTTTTTCCAGAACACACTTGCTTTTATTGTCACTTTTATTTTATTAGATTGAAATGGCTGTAAAAATGAAGGAAGAAGAATTTAAGTATGTTTTGTTGCTTTTGGATAATTTCACAGAAAATGTTTTTGAGGTAAGTACTATTATTTTTTTATATTTTGCATTTTTTTTTCTATGATGCAATAAATTATCATAATAACTTAATTAAAGTTATACATGTCTGTACTGGAAAGATATATGAGAATAATAACTATATATATAGGTGCTTTTTTAAATAGTACAGAAATCAATACAATGGTTGTTTAAAAAATCTGTTTGTCTGTGCACATTAATCTCAGTAACGGCTTAACCAATTTGGATGCGATTTTCACCAATGTATTGTGACAAATTTCATTTAAAATTTAAGCATTTCATTATAATTTTTTAATAAATTAAAAAGTTATGTCAATTTAAAGAGTTATTAACATTCAATGCGGCAGTATAAACATTTATTGAAAACAAAAATGCCATAAAATAACTGCTCAGTTGATTTGGCTGAAACTGTACTGTACTATGTATTTAGGTAGTTTGTTGTGCTACATTTGTAAATTACGTCTAAGTGTAGTCAAAGAAGGTCCATTAGTATTAAAAAAATCCAATAACATAAAAAAAAGAAACCACAAATTTATATTAATTGTTTACAGGAACTTCTTCAGTTTTATTATAACATAGAAGAATCAAAACCATTTAATGATTTTTCTGATGAAACACTTGACTTCTTGAAATATAATTTAAAAGTAAATCCAGTTACAACTTCAACTATATTTACATTTATGCAAGATCATATTCCTAAAAATAATGTGAATTTAAAAAGAATTCAAGCCATCTGCTTAGATGTATTAAAGAATGAAGTCTCAGAAGCTAGCTCATTAGACAGATTAGTCAGTCTGATATCATTGGTACGGTGGGAGGACAATTTCATGTCTCTATTTATTAATCAGATATTGAAACATGTTTCTGAAGATAATTTCCGTCAATATAGAAAACAAATATTATTATCTCTAGTGCCTCATAACAAGCCAGAACTATTGAATATTACTTCAGAATTTATGCATAAAAATGAAACACAAAAGGAATTCAAACTTACACCAGAATATATGCTTGAATTATGTTATCAGGATAAAATACACTGGCTATTAAAAGCAGCACAAATCTATAAACATCAGCTACATGATTTGAAGAATGTAACATTTAAAATTAATAATTTCACAAAGCAAATACTCATTATGGTCCTTATTGACCTAACAAATAGTCCAGAGACATATGACTTGCCATCTTTGATTCACCAATTGACAAACATTTTTTCAATTCTTGACACATATTCTTCTGCAGATGACCATTTGCAATTTTATATAACAGAAGTAAAAAGGGAATTGACAATAATAAAATTTTGTTTGGAAAATAATTGTAAAATTATGAGCACATCTATATTTAGTCAAGTTTTATCTCAGAGTGCTTTAGCTGTGATATCTCAAGTATGTAAACTTCCAAAGATAGATAGGTATAAGGTTTCAAGACTTTTAAATACAAATAGTGACTTTATTAATGATTTGATGTTACTGAGTAACAAAAGAGAACAGAAAAGTAAAAACGATAATGTAGCAAGCTGGGATGTATCCACTTATAATAGTTACTGTGCAATATCAAAGGTAATAGACACTATATTAAATTCTTCTGAAGGGGGAGAACATACAGAAGATACTACAACATCCTTGGATGAAGTCAAACGGCTTGTATTATCAATTCAACCACTGCAATTTTGTATTGAAGTGATAGAAAATATATTTTCTTGTTTATTTCTCAGATATGATTATTTTTTGTGCTATGCTGAGCATAACCAAAATAATTCATGTGGAGCTCATTCCGAATGTTCCTATTTCTATTCTAAAAAACAGACTCGAAATATAAGCAATGGTATTGCAAATGCAGGTTTTATGTGCAATGCTTTTACAACGCAAATTATTTTAAATACTCTAAAATTGTGTTTAGAAAGTATAGAGGCAAAATTTAACCATGATGATGTCAATCAATACTTAAATACTAAATTTAAACATTTAATGAAAGTTGTTAACCATTCGATATGGAAATTACAATTAGTTTCCACACTCTCTCCAGATTCTAGTCCATTGCGTCTGAAATTATGTTTAGATTATGTGGAAGTTAATGAAAGTAGTGATGAAGAAGGTGGAGACATTGAATTAAAAGCGTCGAGGAAAAAACCAAAATTAAGGAGAAGGCATACTAATGTAAAACATGATTTAGATCAGGCTATGCTTGCATCCACAATTTCTGCTAATGAAGAATGTAAGTTGTTTTTAAATTTCTGTTTCAATTTACAACTTTAATGTGTGAAAAATGCGACTAAATATTTTTGTTTCCAGTATTTTTATCACCTAGCGGAAGTGGAATTGATTTCATATCCATAATGTTAGCTACACCAACTTGTTTGGTAGCGCTCGCTCTATATCATAACGATTTTCCTAAGGCAAATCAAATTTTAGAGGTGAGTATTATGATTTAGCAAGTATAGTCGCAAGTTTTTACATAGATTTATATGTTTGATGTTTCAAGAATTATGGGAAAATCTGAAGGAATATGGTTAATATAATGTGATTTCATAATGCTAACTATAATTATTATATATTTATGATTTTTTAAGATGTAATAGTGAGAAAAAAGGTATATTCCTACTGATTGTAAAAAAAACCTACTTTTATTAAATACCTCTGTTGTTGTTTTTATTTTATTGCGTCCCAAATTGACAGTTTCATAGCGATTTTAAGTATATTATAGTTTAAGCTCTTTGTTTCAGATGTTTGATTTAGCTGATTCTGAAATTGCAACTGAGGTCACATTTACAGAACAGTTTCGAAATTTGGTGGCGAAAATTAAAAACATCATTTATTATAGAGACGATACTCGCTATCCTACGAAAGAGCTGTCGGCATTGTCTGTTGTTTCTACGGAAGTAATGGGCCTTATTGAAGGATTTCTGGCCTCAAATAGAGCACCAAACTCTTTTGATATAATGGAACTAAGTGCAAGACACCCACATTTGCAACTATATAACCATCAGAACGCACCTTTTATAAATGCTGTTGACATTCTATTAAGTAGTGGGCTAAACAGGGAAATTACGTACGGACTTATAAATGTTGTTGAGAGAAAGTTAGCCGAAGTTAGAAACTGTACGGATATAGCTTCAGTAAAGAAAACAAATTATATCCGCTTTGTTGAAGACATAGCTAGTGTAACTTTTGAAATATTTGGCAATACCGAGAAATCTTTTGACTTTATCGACAACATATGCGGACTGATCACAGACTGCCGAGTTCCAATAAAACATAAAGAATTTTGTAAACTTAATCAACTAGCTAAAGACTTGAGACAATCTTATGAAGATCTGTTTGACGTTGTTAGCTCAAACACATTCGAAGCTTTAGATTCAAGCTTACTTCAAAAATACCATCAAACTTATATGAATGTTGTTGCTGCAGCTGATAAAGATTTCTGCAATATTGCAGAGGTTGCACAACAGCTTAACAAAAAGGCGAGAATTCCCTATTTAAGGATGTGTTATATGTACTGTAAAACGGTATCACAATTGGAACAAGATGACGAACGTACGACCGATTCCAATACAGACATGCCTTATTTTTCTGTACTAGAGAAACCCCTTCACTGTATTTTTGGAAATATGATAAACAATAAAGAAATTCCCGTTACTAATCTAGAACCGATATGTAAAAAACTAAACGTTAATTTAATACCAAAGCTCATATTAAACTTTTGTCCTTCAATAACTCTGTTGAATCCTCATAAAGAGGCAAGTGAGATGAATTTCAACAATCTATTGCAAGCCGTGTACGACTTTAAAAATCCAGAAGAAAATTTGTTTTTAGACCCTGTAGTAAACTTTGCTCCGATACCGCGTACCCCAGATCCTCAATGCCTTACATATATTATTCTTCATAATTGGGTACTAGCGCATATTATAAAGAAGATTCATACGTCTTCTAACGAAAATAGTTTGCAACAAAGTATGGATGCACGTACTAAATGCCTAAATAACTATATGGAGTTAGATAGATTTAATTGCACAAAAGATTTGTTTAGCAACAATAAATACTTGGCTTCCCTTCATACGACTGTAGATATTGACAAATTGTTTCTTTTCATGCCAGAATTAATTCAGTCAGGCAAAATTCAGAAATGTTTGAACATAATAAATTCGTTATCTGAACGTCAAGTTATTTGCAGCGCTAATTTGTCTAATCTTAAAGACTTGATACTGTTCAAATTGGCGACAAATCCTAAGATTGCGAACAATTGGAAATATTGCTCACATCTTAAATGCCCTGAACTAAAAGTTGATTTAATAATGAATAATCTCAGCAGTTGGCCAGCTGAAGGGGCTCTAGAGGTTTTAGATTACCTTAGATTTTTGTTGAATCAACAATCCTTGGAGAAAGGACTATATGAAAAATGTTCCGATTGGATGCACAAAATACCTCTTTACGATCAGGTATGATTTAATTTAACATTTCCAAAATGATAATAGTGTCTTATATGTGTATAGCTTTTATAGAAAATGATTGAAACCCGTAACTTGTATCCATTTAGTCATTTTTTTAAATTTGATTTTGATTATCATTCATTCAATTTATGATAGCTTAGAGCTCCCTTAAGGCTACATAAAAATGTAGAACAAAATAGAATGAATTTTTTTTTTCAGATATCCACTAACATGGGCACTAATCACTGGTACGACGTCTATGAAAAGTCAATTAAGAATCCTGAGAACATAATTGAAGTACTGATGGATAACCAGCAGGTATATCAATGGTTTTTCGTATTTAGTAGATATACATAATAGGCATTGTTAAATATACCTACATCCCCTGAGGTACTTCCATCGATGGAGTATTTTATTTAACTGTACTCACTGTCTGAAGCATAACTCTTTTCTTCTTAATTCCATTCACATTAAAATTGTTTATATGTTTTGATGTTATTTCGTTGTTCCTACTCAAATAAGAAACCTCCAGATTCAAAGCGACCTAAATATATTTATTTGTAAATTTTGAATTAGTTGTAGAAAAACGCTCTTATAAAAAATTAAAATCGATGTAGCATTCAATATGCACTTACACTTATTCAATAGAGAAATACTGCTTATAACAAATCCATATAGAAATATTATTTATATTACAGTTCAAACTATGCTTAGACTGGGCGGACTTGCACGATGTTTCCGAACATATGAAGTGTTTAATTGTTACAAACCTTTTAAAACAACTCTTCGAGTATACGAATCAAGCCACCGCGGAACTTATTAAAGAACTTCTCTTACGTCTCCCAAGCGCACAGGCTATAGATTTGATTCAAGCTGAAATGTCAAAAATAAAAAATGTTGAAATATTACAAGTATGTGTTGATTTTATATCAGGACATTCGTTTGATTGGAAAACCTTTGAAAACATTAATATAGGCCTCCAAATTATGCTAGAGATTGATCCCAACTGGCGTAATTTATTCTGGGATTTGATCGAGCATCCTTTATTGATAATTGAGCAGTTTTTGATGAATGCTAAACTAGATTTGCTGTCGAATATAATAAATAGAATAGCACCCAACTTGAAGAAAGACCCCGCAGGAGACAATTTATATTACAATATCAATGCTATTGAAACTTTGGTTGTATCTCGTAATGCAGTCGATGCTTTACTTCGATTTTATGCTGAAAAGGCCCTCGATATGAAGAATCCAAGAAATTTCTGTCCAGCACCAATAAAGCCATCAGACGACTCACTACTGCAATCTATAGATTCAATAAACATTGAGGCAGCAATGAAACCGTTTGTAATGCCAGAACAGGTCCCTTCTAAGGACCAATGGACGGAGGATTATTCAACAGATAGATGTATGTTGTGCCGCACATCGATGTTTTCGATGATTATCCGCCGGCATCATTGTCGACGCTGCGGCCGTCTGGTGTGTCACGCGTGCTCTAGGCATAGGATGCAGGTAATTATGAGAAATAAACATAATAATAATATATTTTCATGCTATATCCCTTTCAGAGTGATGAAGGTAATATTTTTATCATAAACTAGCCTCCCCGTAAATTTTCTTCTGCGTTGACATTTAAAAAATAACATTCATGTCTTTAATAATAGACCATGTTACGTATGTTAAAGATCGAGTTTGAGTATGTTTTTATATGAGTTAATTTCATAGTTAGGTTTTGGTGATCCAGGTGCCGACTTATCCGAGCGGAGTTAAACTTCGCGTGTGCGATGATTGCTACACACAAACAAAGAATCGTAAAGCAAGTGCTGAATTTGACAACTTCATGAGTAGTAATTCGGATTCGATGGCCAGTGCAGCGACCTGTATGGATTGGTGTTTGTCCACAAACGTCAGCAGAAACAAGGCCGTCCGAAATGAATTTAGCTTTGAGTTTACGCCCAACGTCACCCTCTGTTTGTCTATAATGAAAATGCACTCAATAAATTTGGACTACCCCAGGTACGTTAGTTTCTAATGTCTAAAGTTTTCAGGTCTACCTATATTATTTTTCATCATTTCAACCATTTAAACTTACATTAAAAACATAAATTTTGCCTATATGGCTCTTTTTAATATGAAAAGTAAAATTAAGTGCCATTGTATAGTTTTATTTCTATCTTTTTATTTTGTTGTTTGTTTATTGATTATTTATTTTACGAAATTGATTTTTTTTTAAACATCTTACGTTTAGTTATAATTCTAGTTCGTTTTAGAAGTCTTTTAGATACCTAAATTTTTATTTCCACAATTTATATGATTGATTTTGTAAAATGAACAAGATATAATTAACTTTTTTTCGTTACATTATCAAACAACTTTTACTGTATCTTGGTTTTAAAAATGTTTTGTAGTCCTAATATTTTTTTGCACGTTTATGCATTTTTGTCATGACCATATTAAAAACATGATTTAAATGTTTATACTAGGTTTCTACTAGACAGGAGTGATGAAGTGGCTCGTGAATTGTCAAATGGAGGAGACTCTAGGCTTTTAGTGAGAGCTAGACGATCGCTATTGCTCGCTGCCGCTGAGCTTTATTCACGAACGCCGCACGAAAACGGGTAAGATCCACAAGAAATTTTATATTTCTTTAAATTATATTGTTTGAAATTTCACTGAAGCGTACATACTCAAAAAAACTATGTAAATTTGATGATTATTCGTAAATATGTATGTCATTAGGGATCATTGAATTATTTATTTCTTCTACATTCTCATTTTTTTCGTCATTTATGTTGTTTTCTACAGAAATGACGGATGTAGATAAGTATCTGTCTTGTGACTACGAAATTCACAACGAAATCAATAACATAATTTTTTGTTGGAAATGGTCCACATATGTGGTTTTAATCGGACTCCATTTATTGATACTATTAATGGACAAATTACGTATGTATTACGATATTTCTGATTACGTTCATTGGTGATTCTCAAACTTTAACGATAGTCTTTTAGCACATAAGCTAAAATCATTATGGACTCGAATAACGTTACCTGCGGCCTCTATATATCTTTAGAGATTCGTGAATTACTTGTTACATTTGCGTGTCAGGAATATATTAAGTAGTTCTATATATAATTGATTTGGTATTCATTTCCATCTTTCAGAGGCTGTAATCGACGTATGGTGGTGGCAGAAACGGGCGCAGCGCATGCCGCAAGATGTCTAGCGCATGCAGACGCGATGGCAACTCTTGTCAAACACCAGGCACACCATCTTATACCACATCAAGGAGCACACCCAAGTAAACTTCTTTAAATTTCTATTGTACCTATAGTAGAGTTGGGCTTTGGTCTGTGGAAGGCAAAAGTACACGTAAGTAGAAATCATGCTGAAACGAAAAACGAACTCTACAAAAGTCAGTGTACATGATAGATATCAAAAGTCTAACAAATAGCGATGTTACTAAAGTGAATTAACTAACTTAGCGGTTTATTCCTAACAAAAAATCACGAACGTTCATGTATTTTATTGAAATTCACAGTCATAGATGGGCAACACGTAATCAGATTAATAAAAACTATTGAAATATCAAGTCATATTAGCTTGTACTAATAGTTCTGGACTAGAATAAAGACAGGTTTATTACTAACTCCAAGTATTTAATAAAGACCTGGCTTTTTAAATTTATTTAGTTCAAAATTAAGAATTTTTAAAAGTGAAGTTATTTACATTTCTTTATAATCCACGTTTACAGGTCAAATAGTGCGATCTCTTTTGGAAGCTGAGAAATGGGAACTTGCTTTAGAGATTGCGACGAAATCTGGTCTGCCCAGAAATAGTGTTTTGGCGGCTTGGGGCAAAGCATGTCTCAAAGCTGGGTGCTTCAAACAGGCCAGAGATAAATTCGCTCATTGTTTCAAGAGTAGTTTAAACGTTTGCGCTGACGTATCGGAGGATTGTGAATACGGTAAAGAAGCATCAGAATCGCATTACGTGAATCGGAGAGTGCAAAGTATGCGCCACTCGGAGAGGTCGAACTCAATGTCCAGCGTACAGTCGGACGGTCGGCCACGGTCGAATCCGCCGCTTTTAAACGAGATAATAAGTATGCTGGAAGATTTAAACTATCCTGTTAACCAACAACTTCTGCATAAAGCGGAAACCATAAAGGTATCGCTTTAAATCTTTTTTTCTTTCTTTTTAATGTTACATCTGTAGTGGTGAAAGGCTTAGACCGTACTGTGTGGCGACAATGACGCATGGTGCGACACGACTTAAACGTAACGCGAATAACTGATCAGCAATTAACTTTATGTTCCTGGTAACTAATACTATGGCTTATGAACATTTTTGGATTGTGTCGTTGGCTGAGATGTATAGACGCTATTTCGACTTTACTTGGCAAAGTTTTCAAAAAATAAATTCGTTTTGACAAATATGTATGTATATATAATAGTAACTTGAGTTTAGCCATAATATTCGCAGAGTCAAGTCCATGTTGGCAAAATCGGTGACCAAATCCATTCACATTCATAGACTAATATAAATTGTAATGTTTTAGTAAAGTCTAAGCAAACTTAAAGTTACGTCTATAAATCTCAGACGAAGTGTGGCCCGCGCTCCAGTCCATAGTTATTCGATTGAATTGCAATAGGGTTTGTGTGTTGGAGCATTCCATTGGTACACCGCACCGCCAATATCGCGCGTGTCTATAATTACAATCAAGTACTGTCAATAGCATCGATTGTTATTATAAAAAAAAACTTAAAACTGTGAATTTTTAGAAAAAGTCTTAAATGCAAACTAAATTCGGGATTTCTTAAAAAAAAATTGAAATTTTCCAAGTATCTTCTAAAAACGAAAATTGGAAAATTATAAATTGGAGAGTCTAATTTACATTAAACTATAGAGCTATTGTCTCTTTATCAACCCTTTAGCTTTGGACCTTGACTTACGAGACAATCTGTATATTGAAGATAATAACTATATAGAGAAATATGTTCCAGTCGAATTCTAAATGCAGCTACTAAAAGATATCTGGAGAGACTGGCTTAGTCAAACCGAGGATATCGCCACAAACTACAGTACTTAGCTATAGGAATAAATTTTGTGCTCATGAGCTTCCATAGAAGATCTTCACTGTTAAATATTGCTTTACTAGCTAAATCATCAAAAATGTCACTGTTCAATGTATTAATCTGAGAAGGTTGGTCTCCATTGGCATTGTGTGAAATATGCTGACATCCAAGATACAGGTAGTCCTTTTTTTTTGATGTTTCGGGGAAAAATCCTACATAGGACCATCAGGGCCGCTGTGAGGGCAGCGACCCCGGTGTGTCAGACTCCTACTGACTAAAAACCCCGGGGGTGTCCCTCTAATCGCTCCACCCGAGCCTGGGAAACCAAATTCATCCAGACGCCCGGAGAGCGAAATACCTTGTCGAGGCTGCCTCTCTGGGAGGGGTAGGGGTAAAGAGCCCACCCTTCCAATACCTATCTCACTGGCGGATACAGACAGTCTTAGTTTGGGTGTCAGCTAACTTTAATGTGCTGCTTTGTAATTGTTTAATATATAATAAATAATTTTATTATTATTATTTTATTATTTAAAATCAATATGGAGTGAGATTTCATAATATTTGATTCATCACTTTCAGATGACGAATGAAAAGGTGACAGCAATGAATTATAGCAAGAAGAAAATTCAGCTGACAGAACCAGCTTTGAATATAATGCACACTTTAGCCAGTGTGAAAAAGGTCAAGCAGGGAGACTACAGTGACTTTCAAACTGTAGTAGTGCAACCAAAGAAAAGTATAGCTCAAGGATTCCTAAGGAGGAATAATAACCACAACGAACACAAAGTAGACACTCATAAAAGACTCGATCCGTTCTTTTACAAAGAATGTGTTTATTATTTAAGCAGTTATGGATCTCAAGTGGCAAATATAGCTTTTTATATGAAACATAGTGATTTAAGTGAAGTGCTGCGGTACTGCTATGAGAATCTAGTTGATAAGGAGACATTTACAGAGTCAGTTTATATGGAATGTTTGAAAAAGGATAAAGTGAATGATCTATTGAAAGCTATGAGTAATATGGATAGCACCTTGGATATGTGGGCGGTGAGTTTGAAACCTATTTCTTTACATTTTACTGGCTGTAATATTGTGCCATTACATCTGGTACTACGAAAGTTTCAATCAATGCATCCAACGAGTTAGGTTGGGCTAGTTCACCAGATTAAAGTCGCCCAGCGTGCGATGGAGCTGGCTATGTTGAGCATCTCTTTGAAGGATTAAGTCTGAACAAAGAACAGAGAACTAAAGTTGTCGACATAGCTCTCCATATTAGTACGCTGAAGTGGCAGTGGGCAGGCCATACATGCCGAAGAACCGGTAGCCGTTGGAGCAGGCGGGATCTCGACTGGTGGGCGGGTGGAGTGGAGTTGATCTTGATCGTGAGGCGTCCCCCGGCAAGGTGGAGTGACGTCCTGCAAAAGGTGGCTGAAAAGGATTGGATGAAAAGAGCCGAAGACTGGGCTTCGTGGCATTTGTTAGGAGAGGCCTATGTCCAGCGGTGGACTAGAATAGGCTGATTATGATGATGACATCTGATACCATACAAAATGGTTCGGCAAAGTGAGTAAAGCGCACCTGATGAAAAGTATACTATAGTCCAAGAACAGTGCGCAACCACCAAGATACGAAAAGCTGTTGACAGTCTCCTTCGTCATACTCTTACAGAGGGCCTCCAGGTGTATAAACAAGTGAACATACATAATACATACAGCCTTAGGCATTCACTATTTGAAACGAAACTTGATTGTGGGATTGGTCGGGTACAAGGACATATACGCAGTCAGCTCGATGCGATCAAACCATAGATGGGCAAAATGTAATTAGATTAATGAAAAATAATAACATTTTGCATTTTTCATCACTAATATAATTACATTTTGGCCATCTATGTTTTAAACACTATGGAGTCCTCAGAAGCTTACTAATTTATGACTCTTTAATCTTTTAGTCATGATTACAGAGTAACCAAATTAAAATCACGACGACTTCATTTTGTAATCATTAATTTTGCCCATCCCTGGTGAAAGTTGATGACTTAGCATATCCTTTGACATTAATTGGGTAATATAAAGTGTTATGTACAGTATTAGCAAAGTTCAAGTAACTTGTATAAATCTCACCCTTGGAGATGGCAATGGGTTTTACAATGATCTGTTATATAGGAGTACATAATGCACATCTGCCGCACACTGGAGATGAGCAAACGGCTGGATGCGCTCTACGCGGTTCAGTGCGGGTCGGGCCAGCAGGCGCGCGCCTCCGCGAGCTGCGCTCTGCTGTACTCGCGGCCCGTGCCCGCCGGCGCCCCGCCCTTCGCCACGCTGCATGCGCGCCACCACCACCTTGGGGCGGCGCTGCACCATCTTGAGCAGTGCGTGCCTCTGCCCACTAGTCAGTACAATATTCTCACTTACTAATGTCCTCATTGCACCGCTGTGATCGCACAAAGGAGTCACTAGCGATATTTGCTGGTTTTGTATCAGCTACAAACCAAGTAGCAGTTTCATGCATCACATAAACGCATTTACTACGTTATACGTCAACATTTCGTATATTTTGATTTAAAATCTAGTAGTTACTGGAAGTCTCAGAATATAAATTGGACCAAATTTTAAATCAATTTATCTAATACTAGCAAACGTTGTTTTGCTATATAAGGTTTTGTAATATCTTCTAAGATGTTCATTGAAATTAAGTGATGTCAAAGACAATTTTGTTCACAATTAAATACTTTAATCAACAACACATTTATTTGGATAAAGATTAATATTATTACGTTGATACAACTCTTAACAAATAATGCATTAATTTCGACCAAATTTGATTACGATAAAAACGGTTCTAGTGAGTTAATCTTAAAAGATAGACATATACTGTCGCGGACATTTTTTTAGATTATTTCAAGAGGAATAATTCTTTCCTACATATATTTTTGGTATCTTGAACCGTTTTTGCAACGCACGCAATGGAAGCCCTCAAGGATGAATAATTTTCCCCGTTTTTTTTTCACATTTTCCATTATTTCTTCGCTCCTAATAATTGCGTCGTGATGTTATATAGCCTAAAGCCTTCCTCGATAAATAGTCTATTCAACTCAAAAAGAATTTTTTAATTCAAACCAGTAGTTCCTGAGATTAGCGCGTTCAAACAAACAAACTCTTCAGCTTTATAATATTAGTATAGATGTGAATATAATAAAAGATTTCTTTTAATGCTTCTATAGGAGCTACTGCAAAATGGCTACTACTACGCTTTGATAGGATCTATAAGTTCTGCCGGCGGTGGTGAAAACCGTGGTCGGCAGCGAAGAGGCATGGCAGAAGGTGGCATCCTTCTGCGAGGTTATGATGAAGCAGGAGGCCAAGGCACTGTCGCTAGAGAGCCGCATTCGCACAGAGTGAGCGCAACAGCCCCCGATGGCAATAGCCGGGCAGTTGTCCAGAGGGAATGTGCTGCCCGGATGAGAGAGAGGCTTAGAAGAGATGGGCTCTTTACTCCGACCCCTCAGAGAGGTCAACAAGGCATTTCGCTCCCCGGGCGTCTGGATGAATTAGATTCCCAAGCCCGTGTGGAGCAATTAAAGGGATACCCTGCGGAATTTTTAATACGTAGGAGTCTGACACACCAGGGTCGCAGCCCTCACAGCGGCACTGATGGGTCTATGCAAGATTTTTCCCCGGGGCATCAATAAAAAGGGGTCTATAAGTTCTGTATCAATGATTCACAGCCTCATCAGGCACTTTCAGGAGGAAACGTTGCCAACTCCGACATTAGGTAGCATATTTCTGTCGATAACTAGCCCTTGGCCATCACGCTAAACGGCCATGTTCCCAAAGACATACTATATAGTTCGTTGCTGTTATGACGACTTTTTAACAACGTTTCCAGCTTACAAAAGAAATAAGATAGTGTTTATTAACCTCGTAGGTGACATCAGTATGTAAATCTGAGAGATTATTATCTAACACCTGTTTCTTCCTCATTTTTTTAAAAATTCTGATTCGACACAGTGACTGCACCGCGCCTGATGGTAAGCGTGGTGCATTCGAAAAAACGTCAACGACTATCCACAGGTAAGAAAAACTCATCGGTAGTCATGGCGGCATAATATCATTTACGCAAATAAGCAATGTATTTAGCTTCGGTAACAACTTGATATTCATTTTTTATTTCAGAAACAAACGACTCGAAATCGTTTCACTTTAACCTAGACAAAGCGACTATCGACAACCTCATGACTACTGTAACACGTCAGATCGAACTAGCGAAGTACTTAGCAGCGTGCGAAGCGAGTGGCAGACTGACTGAGAAGGTGGTCAACGAAGTGATACCCGTCCACCACGCTAAGAAGGAATCCGAAACGACTGATTTCAGACCTCTAACCCTGTTCGGATCGACTACAGACAAGATTAGATTAGTGGCTATCGTTTTAGCGACGGGTCAAAGCGCTGAAAGTGGCTTTCAATTGGCTTTTAAGTGAGTACTACATATTAGTGTAATGAAATATAACTTTATTCATATATCTAGCATATTCAAAGCACTTTTGAATCGTCAAAAGAAAAGGAAAATGAATCTAGCACAGGTTCGGAAAGCAAAATCTACAGAGAAGAGCCCACAAGAAAATCTGATAATTTATCTTTTCACAATATTATAAAAATTGAATTGAAAATATTGTCTCTGGTTGAAATTGATTTTAAATATTTAATGTAGATGTATATTACGCAAATGATAATTTCTTTACAGAATAATAACCGAGCATAAACTCGATTCAATGAACATTTACATCCACGTGGCGAAGTATTTGGTCAATGTGGACAGATTTATGGAGGTAAAAACTTTAGCAGCCTGCATACGAGCCTCGAAGGAAACAGCCGCAAGGTCCTATGACTCACATCTTAAAATTATAACATTCTATGCATAAATATAGCAAAAAAACTAAATTAATTATCTTTATTTTTATGATAGCTGATTGTTCAAAAATCTCAACAATCTATATGGGTGGTCAAAAATGTTTAAATTACCACTGATAAACATATCGATAATACATGTATAAAAAATAAATGGTCTAATATATTAACTACATTAATTGAGGGAACAAAAAAGCAAATTTCCCAAATATTTAACGAGCTGTATCTCAGTGAAAAATGGTCATATTACAAATGTAAATAGATCCGTTTGCTGTCGTTTAAATAACGCAGTTTCAGTCCGACCCAGCCTTGAGTTTCTTTCAGCGTTTCTTCTCAAGGTAGTCGTATCCGAAATGCTGGTAGTAGATCACCGTTAGCTTCATTTTTAAACTGGCCGGCCGCTCAAGTCAAGGTCGGTATCCACAAAGGTGCTCTTGCGTAGCCGCCCACCCATAAAATTCGCTGGGTGAGCGTATTCTGCGTTCGCCTACCAAGCCCGGTTTAATTGTGAAGGCCTTTCCCAGCCGAGTAAACTGTCACTCAACAAAAAAAACAAATTTAAAAAATATATTTTAAAGCTTCAGGATTTTAGTTTTCTAATAAGTTATTACATACATTTACAGTTTAATGAGTGACCAAGTGCTGGAAGCGGGAGTGAGCGCCGTCGTAAAGAAATGCGAATCCCGCGGTCAACTGTACGACGAACAAGCTGAAATACTCATTAGCGATATACACAGTGTCACTGTTAAGGTATGTTTTCATAAAAAATCGTATAAATCTCCGTAAGTTTCTTGACAAATATTCATCATTTACAAAATATCAGTATGACATATTGTCAGGCAGCAGAAACTAAATAATATTTTTTAAAAGAGAAGTCGAGACTGTGAATTTATATTATTACATAATAATAATAAAAGAAACAATATTGTTTTGTCAATGCATACACAAATTTTTTAACAGAAGACAATACAAGTCAGCTGGGTATAAAACTAATATTAATGTTAGTCGAGTTTACATTTGATTGTCAGTTCATAAACAAACAAGGTACTAGACATAACCACGGCTCGCTACGGTTTTTGCAGCCAGATGCTTATAAACATAATAATAAGAAGAGGCTTTTACTTCACTGAAAATTAGTGTTGTAGGACGAACATAGGTCATAGGCGACGGTTGCGGCCGTTGGATTACGTTGAGGGCCTCGAATTTGTGTTTTGCGGAATTCCCCTTCTGATAATGAACTTTGATTGGTCGACTGAAATAGCGTTAGGGACTTCCCTTTCTTATTTATCGACCGGGATCACGTGAGGGTTGCGCAGGAGCGCGGGTCGGTACGTTAGCCGCGCGTTACGTTAGTCCGCCGGTCGCACGTACTGGTGAATCCGCGCCAACACGACGCCACGGGACAGCTCCACCGCTGAGAAATGCCGTGGAGGAGACCGCGCCCATGTCACTGATGGCGCCGGCCAATGATGCCACTGGTCGCAGCGGCATGACTGGGCCTGGTAATACGAAGAAAAGAAAGCCAAAGAGAGGCAAACGCCTGTCTAAGAAGAAATCCGCGGCTCGGGGCCGTGCCGCGGAACAAGGGCCGCAATCAGGGGGAAGGCCTGCACCCCCCTCTCCACAGAAGCTGCCATCACTGGCTGTAATGGAAACATGCTTTATGCAACTCGGCAATATCATCGCCTCACTTCGCGGGGGTGTAGAAGGCCAAGATGCGTCACTTAGAGGTCTTTTTAATCTCCTCGTTCATGGACAATAAGACCCTAAGAGTCGCTCATTGGAATGCTCAGTCGCTCACGGGCAAAAAGAAATTGCTGGCGCATTTCCTCCGTGAGCAACGGATTGACGTGATGCTGATATCGGAAACTTTCTTGCGTGATAATGAAGGGTTTCACATCCCCAATTATCACGTATACAGAAAAGACGAGAAACGTGTCAACGGCGCCCCGTATCGAGGACTTGTGGTGCTCGTAAGGCGGTGCATCGTTCATCAAGATATCCCGTATGTGGAGCTTCCAGCTATCTACGCTTTGGGCGTGCTTCTCCAAGTGGCAGGACAAGTGGTGAAGATATATGCAATTTACAGGCCTGGTGATCGAAACGACGCCCAGTCACTCGTTCGTGATCTAGAAACCCTGTTGCTGCAGGACTCTACGCCGGTTATCCTCGCCGGAGATTTTAACAGCAAGCACACCCACTGGAACTCCTCGATTACTACGAGTGTCGGGAGAACTATGTACGAGCATTCTGTAGACAATGACTACGATATCGTTGGACCGGACGCGCCGACACGGTATTCTCAACGATCGCAGGACGTACTGGACATAGTTGTCTACAGGAATTTGCGAGCATCACCGAGGCAGACGGTCCTCCCAGACCTGCCGTCTGACCACAGGCCAGTTCTTCTCGAGTTTACCGATTGGCTACCAACAAGAACAGAACCTCCAGCATCACGTCACAAGGTAGATTGGGCTACTT
The DNA here is from genome assembly GCA_036320925.1 of Automeris io. NCBI lineage: Eukaryota > Metazoa > Arthropoda > Insecta > Lepidoptera > Saturniidae > Automeris > Automeris io. The sequence continues at coordinate 7,294,179 of JAUDJH010000018.1, forward strand.
TCAACGAGACGCTGGGAAAGATAACCACCTCGAGACCTATGTCCTCTCGAGAAGACGTCGAGTGGATGACCGGGGCTATCACCGAGAGTATCCAAAGCGCACTCGCAACATCTACGCGCACATATCCAGCTGGGGGCCGGCTTTCGCCTCTCCCCCGCTGGATATCTGAACTGATTCGCGAAAAGAGGGCGCTGAGGAGAAGGTGGCAGCAGACCCGATGCCCACGCATCAAACAAAGAGTTAACACGCTGGTAGTACGTGTTAAAAAAGCCCTCGATGACAACGCAGCGGAATCGTGGGATAACTTTATTGAATCTATTACTGACAAGACGCCCTCGATACATCGATTATGCCGGAATCTCAGCAAGAAGCCTGAGCCTGTCAGACCTCTGGATGATGAAAACGGTCACCCACGATTCTTGGCAAAGGATCGGGCGGAGATCTTTGCCACGTGTCTGGAGCGACAGTTCCTCCCGAATCCAGTGTCAGACCTCCAGCATAATACTGAAGTCCTCGCACAGCTAGATCGCCGCTTGTTAGAGCCTGTGACTGGTAGCACGGACGAAGGCACCGCTCTATTTTTCACTCCGCGACAGGTACTGCGGGTGATAAGACAACAGAAGCCTCGTAAAGCCCCAGGCCCAGATGGCATTACGAACGCCACTCTGCGTCACTTGCCGTTCAAGACCGTGGCGGCAGTGACAAGACTGTACAATGGAATCCTGCGAACTGGACACTTCCCTGATGACTGGAAGAAGGGAGTGGCCATTATGATACCAAAGCCGGGCAAAAACCTGCGAAAACCAGAAAGTTACAGACCTATCACGCTGCTTTCTACGCTTTCTAAAGTATTTGAAAGACTACTAGTTGAAGAACTAAACACACATTTTACGCCGCGCGCCGAACAGTTCGGCTTTCGGGAGGGGCACTCAACTGTCCTTCAGCTCACGAGAGTCATCGACACTGTTGCCCACTCAATAGATGAGAACAGATACATCGCTGCTGTATTTCTGGACATGGAAAAGGCGTTTGACAAGGTATGGCACGAAGGGCTGCTATACAAATTGTCAACGTCCACAACGGCCCCTACAAGGATAGTCCATGTCCTACAGTCGTTCCTGAAGAACCGCCGTGTCAAGGTGGCAGTGGAGGGACAGACCTCCCGCGAGTTTCTCGCGCAAGCGGGAGTGCCGCAGGGTAGTGTGTTGTCTCCGTTACTGTACGCTTTGTACACCGATGATATTCCGTTAGTCGGCCAGGCACAGCTCGCCTTATACGCCGACGACACGGCTTACTATTCCGCCGCATACAAAGCCGCAAGAGCAGCCAGAAAGCTACAGCGCGCACTAGATGCCTTGCCTGACTGGCTAGCGAAATGGAGGATGTCAGTCAACGTTGGCAAGACACAAGCGATCATAACAAGAGTGCGGCATCGCTACCCGCCACCCTTGACACTTCAGGGACAGACTATTCCATGGTTGAATAGAGTCAAATACCTGGGTGTTATTATAGATCGAGGCCTGACATTCCAGAGTCACGCCAAGGATGTGGTCGCGCGGGTTAAATTTGCGAGGAGAATGCTGTGTCCAGTGTTCAAGTCCAGATTACCCCTTCGTACGAAGATTGGTGTGTACAAAACGTACATTCGATCACGGCTCACGTACGCGACGCCGGCATGGTACTCGTACCTGTCGGAAACAAATAAGAAAAGGCTTAGAGCTCAGCAGTCCATGACACTTCGAACCATCGTAGGCGCGCCGCGCTACGTGAGAAATGACGTCATCGCCCGTGACCTCCACGTAGAGAGCCTGGACGATTTTATAAGCAACCTCGCTACTAAAATGTTTTACAGAGCGGACTCGTCGGCGCACGTCCACCTCCAGGACATCGCGCCCTTACATTCAAGACCGCCTGATGGTAGCGGAGACAGAGGTGGACGTCCACAAACTAAGAAGCCCAAAGCGCGTGACCTAGTCCGCTCCTAGCCTGCACCCACGGAGTTGGTGCGCTGGAGAGCGCTAGGCGGACGTGCGATACAGATTCGCTCATCCTTTCGACGATTCGATCGCCAGAAGGTATTGAAAAGACACCTAGAAGAAAACTCTGAGAAATCACCATGAAGGACGCACCTGTGCGCCTCCTCCCAGTGACCTGCTCGTTATAGCGAGCAGCGGAGAGGCCACCGTCAGAGGCGAAAGCCTGAAACGGTTTTCCCACATCCGTGCAACCGTCGCCCTTTTGTATATACTGTATTCTATAGTTTTAAGTATTAATGTAAATAAAGGCTTTGCCCTCTTTTTATTTTAATAGTTGTAACTGTAAATATAGCACGTAAGATTTGTCCGTCCCCTAGAATAAGTTTGTGTAGTAGTTGTGTTTAGTTTAAGTGTCGCAAATGTATAGATTTTAAGTTAGTTTTTAAGTTAAAATGTATATATTGTAACACTTTTATTAAATAAACGACTCACCACAAACCCTTTTCAGTGGATGGATGATTGCGTGACGTATGAGAGGCTCTTCGGAAGGCAGTGGAATGTGTGGTGAGACAAAGGTACGTTAGTCCGCTAGAAGCTCCGCTCGAACACACCCGCGCTACAGTGTGAATTTTTCCACATAATAGAAGTGTCAGAAATTCAATGTTGTGACATATACAAAAACTGTCACGTGTATGATTGCAAGAGAAATCGTCCCTTCTCAATTTTCCTGTAGTAATTCAGTATGGGTCTATCTTTTTCTGTCATTACATGACATTGAAATAGATCATCTGTTAATCTAAGGTTTACACGCTACATTTACGGCGAACAATTTATACCTATTTTAGAAATAGGCATAACATGGTTTATTTTACTTTGTTATAAATATAATTCCTTTATATATTAAAATGTTGTATCAGTAAAAGACGTGTTATTTTTCAGAATGAAAAAACAAAACAAACACAAAAACAAAAATTCTAAAACAAATATAAAGACCAATCATTTTGACTGGTTTGGTAAATCTAGTGTTAACAAAAAAAACTTGAAATTCATATTATAATGAACATTTGTTTCAGATATCATGTTACCTAGTATGCCGAAATGTGAGCAGCGCGTACATCCTGGCAGCGCGGCACGAGCGCACCAACGACTTGCGGCGCGTGCTGCATGACGCCGAGCGCATCGGCAACGAACAAGTCAGGAACGCCTGCCTCAAGCGACTCACCTCCAGGAATCTGCTCTAACCTTGACGTATTTTTAAGGCCAGAGCAGACACGCGCCTTTAAGTTTATACACTACACTTACTACTCATTCAACGCATAAGTAGGGATAGAGTTTTCATGTTTACAGTGCCGAAGATGCTGCGAGCTAAGCGGGTAGATCAACATTGTTTTGAATCACAAGCCTTTACGAGACGCTCGTCCACTGTGAAATTTACAAACGGATTGTGTAATAGATCTGATTTACCCGCGTCTGGACACATTATTAAAATACTAACAGCTTCTACTGATATTTAAATTAAACTCGTCCATTTCCAATCTGAAAGAGGCCTAATTTAATGATCTTCTAATGGTCAGAGCACATGAAGCTTTTAAGTAAAGGAGAATTTTTTTAACACTTTCTCAGCTAAATAATCAGACTTACACTACATCTAAGTGTACTGCAGTCCAGGAATAGTAACAACACAAGCATTAAGTTGTTGTTTTTTTTTAATCATCGATATATTAGGTCCTTACATATGAAATTGGCGTTTTGTATGGGAGGAACAAAAAGTCGAATATTTTTTAATATAATATAATTAATTATTCAAAGTATGAACCATCATTTTCTATGCACTTTTGCCATCTCATAGGTAGTTCATTGATCCCTTTACTAAAAAAACCAGTCGGACGGGAATCAATAAAATCTTTGAAGGTGATTTGGACTGCCCCATCGGAGTTGAATTTTTTCCCTTGCAAGAAGTTATCCAAATTTCGAAAAATCTGTTGGAGCAAGGTCCGGGGAGTACGGAGGGTGTCTTAGACTTTCCAATTGAAGCTCTTCTAATTTAGTAGCCGTCTGTTGCGCAGTGTGTGGTCTAGCGTTGTCGTGAAGCAGCAGTGGCGTGGAGCGATTGACCAGCCTAGGTTGTTTAGCCACTAGCTTTTCCATCATGGTTTGCAATTGCTGACAATAGACATCAGCCGTAATAGTCTGGCCAGATTTGAGAAAACTGTAATGCACAATACCGGCACTAGTCCACCAAACGCTTACAAGTAACTTTTTTAGAGTTAATTTTCGCTTGGGGCAGGATTTGGCTGGCTGGCCAGGATCCAACCATTGCGCTGAGCGCTTCCGATTATCGTAAAGAACCCATTTTTCATGACAGGTAATGATTCGGTTTAAAATACCTTCATTATTGTGCCGGTTTAGTAATGTAACGTAGCAGGCGACGCGCGTTTGCCGGTTTGCTTCAGTCAATTCGTGAGGTACCCACCTTTCAAGCTTTTTAATCTTCCCAATTTGCTTCAAGTGAATTAAAACAGTTTTATCACTAACATCGCAGCCAGCAACTAACTCGGACGTGGTTTGCGATGGATCCGCTTCCACAATAGCCTTCAACTCTTCATTATCAACTTGAGTCTCAGGCCGTCCACGGGGCTTGTTCTGCAGGTCGAAATTTCCAGAACGAAAACGTTGGAACCAAAAACGAACTGTGTTTTCTTTTGCAACACGACCGCCATACACATCATTCACCCTTCGAGTTGTTTCCGCAGCACTAGTGCCACGGCGGAACTCGTACTCGTAAATAATGCGATATTTTAAGTTTTCCATTTTGTAAAATGAGTGACGCAAACAGAAAAAAACAGAAGAAAAAAACAAATGAATGACGATCATCGAAGCACAAATACATGAGTCTATAGCTGTACAAATTTGAATTTGGAATTCCTTACCAAAGCGGAGAAATTTGTGATTAAATTGGCCAGTACGAAAAACGCCAATTTCATATGTAAGGACCTAATATTTTATAATACAATAAGAAATTCATATGCAACTGAAATCAAATTCTCATTTATTATAAATTATATTTAAAATAGTTGAACAAATGAGTGTTATGATATATTTTTTATATATTAACTGTCATTTTATTTACGTTACTTGTTTCGTGAGTATTCACGGCAATATTTTATTTCAATGACATGTGTAAAACTCAGTCACAATGTATTTATGAAAAAATAATTTTAAAGAAATAATATGTATTTTTTTATATTTCAAGAATATGCAGGTAATCATTACCATTCTTTACTCTGGTAACAATTATCTTAATTAAAATATTTACTCAAGTGTTACTGTATTATTAAAAAGTTACGAATTTTAAAATGATTTATCCAAATTTGAATGAGAAGTTGTTTATTTGTTTTCTGATGTAAATAATATGTATATAATCAGTATTGTTTTCATAATATAAGTATTGAAATGTGGCACAAATTATGTAAAAATAACTATATATTGTATCTGAATTAACAAGAGGGTGAAATGTATTATCATTAATTATATTGGTCTCTTAAGGATGTGATATTGAAATTATTATTCATGTACCTATTATAAGATATATAGATTATATTTTATTCTGACTTCCAATACATTGTTGGTTTTATTACAACTCAGCTATCATAAAATTTTTAAAGGTTGTTTAAAAATATTATTATAAATTGAGTTAATCAAATCATTTAGATGCCTCCAGATTTATTATTATTGCAGTTTTTATTTGCTTATTATACACATGCAAAACAAGGAAAGAAGATTGTAAAATTGTACCAAACTTGAAAGAGCTTCTATTATATATATCTATGTACACCCAGTGCTTATTAGAAACTTAAGTCCCACTAAAATTGTTATGAAATAATAACAATAAAAAACCCTAAAACTATTATAAATATATTCGTTACTATTAATTGCAACAAATGTTCTATACCAAACATTAAGAAATTATATTAAAAATCAGGTATCAGAAATCCAATTTTTAGATCAATAAATTACTAATTTTTAGATATGTATATTCCTTTTTTGTGAGATGAAAGCAATTTAGTTCTTGTAAAATTTATTTATTATCAGGCAAACAGTCAAAACAACTAATAAGTCCCTGTATCCTGCTGATCCACAAACCATTTTTTTGTGATTGAGATATTTGTCCAAGAGAAATCAAGTTTCTTAAGGTGGCAAGCGTGGTGCTATAAATAAATACAAAACAGTTGAGTGGTGTTTTTATTTGAGAAATTAAATATAACATATAAAAAATGGTGCAAGAGACAGATGGTCAGCGACTGTATGGTGCCTACACTAGCAAAGGTAGGCAAGACTCCAACTCTTCAATCTTTAATGACACAAGAGAAGAGCACAGTTCAATGGACCCCGTCCTACACGCTAGGACATCACGGTGGTATTATCAAGTCACCTTTTGAATATTTCACTATGGTGCGCACTTTTAAATCAGTCTTGACACATTGTCACAGCTTTAATATTATTGAGTTGCCATAGCTTTTTTCTTGGGTTTTTTTAATCGCTTCAATCCGTTGACACTCATTTTTAATAAATTAGAATAAGCTGTGCTGAATTTTTCCACATCACGTTGTTCTATTACTGTTGAAATTTTTTTGCTACTGGATTGAGCCCTTATTAAACATTTGTACTCTGGATTCTTAACAGCTGGAGTACCATCTCGTGGCTGAGGTTTAGTACGACCGTCATCTATAATAAAAATCTTATTTACTTACAACCTCCAAACTTTAGATTTAATAACTGAGTAAATCTTACTATATACTTACATCTTTTCATAGTCATTGTAACAGATCCAGACCCTCGAGCTTTCTGAAACAACTTCGTAAGCTCTGCTAAAAACTGAAACGAAAGTAGTAATAATTTTAAAAATATAGTAATCATGAAGATGATATCAAAATTGAAAAAAAAAATGTTTACCTCATCATTTCCTAATAGAACCATTTTTATAACTTATGTTTGTATATTGGCAAAATTCATTAGTGAACAATATGCATAAAGTAGAATTGTTTTCTATATTTTACATAACATTTTTTCACAGTATTTATTAAATAAAATGCTCAGTACTCTATCTCACACAATCCACGCACAGACACGTTGTCATCGTTGACAGATATAGTATTGCCAAGACTGAACAAAATTCCACCAAAACATTTAAAAAATCAGCGAATTTTTTTATTCATTAACTAGCTGACCCGGCAAACGTTGTCCTGCCATATAAATTATTTCTAGTGAATATTTTCTATATTTGACAAATATTGATAATATTTATACCATACTAACGTCACTCAATTGTTTTGCCTTCCCGGAATCCGTCCACTAAAATTTAAACTTTATCGTATGGTGTTAAAGTTCAAATTGACTTTTAAATATTATTACGAATTTTTTGTATGAGAATATAGAAAAGTGTTGTTTTTAGACTTTTTCAGACAATTTTTAAAATTTTTCTCTCCGTAATAACCTTCCCAAACTTCAACAAACACAACAAAAAAGAAATCAGCCAAATCGGTTCAGCCGTTCTCGAGTTTCGCGCTTATCAACACATTTAGCGATTCATTTTTATATTATAGATGACGAATTGTTTATTTTTATTGCCTAATTCGAAAATCAATGGATTGAAGGTCATAGTGTATTATGAGGCAATGATGCCGCAGATAAACTCGCAAGAAGGAGATTTGATACAATTATATTTGGACATGAATCAATTATTCCACTCCCTTTCTTGAAATCGAAATACATCAAAGAATAAGACGTTTGAAGAGTTTATACTGGAATAATGTAATTGAATGTCGACAAGTTAAGAAGGCAAACCCAAAGGTTTCCAAAGCTATCCTGTATCTCAGTAAATTACAAATGCGTAGGGTCACCGGAACCATAACAGGACAGGGTTATTTTAATCGACACCTTTTTTATTAAGTGGCCCAGAAACTACTTCATGCAGAGCATAAATAGGAAAAGACGACCAGACATGTACTTCTTGAATGCAATGATCTGGCTGTATATCGGGCACAACCCCTCGGCACACCAAGGTCTATGCCAGAAGCAACCAACAACAATCGTGGTTGCCGGATTTCCTGGAGGAACTGGGCTGGTATGATTGAAAATATTCCAACTCAGTCTCACTCAAATTAGGGGTACTTAAACGTCCAGTTGTGGAGAATGACCCCATTTGAAGCTTTTATATAATATTAATTTGTAATTTAAATACTGGAGTGGACAAGCTTCTTTATCCAATGCTGCATGAGGGAAGGGTCCATTCACTTTCTCAGCCAATACGCTCAGTATGCCATTGGAACTCCCTCTCAGCAGCAACAAATCAGCTCACCGACGCATGATTGTATAAAAAATTATCGCATCTTGCTTCGGCCAATGTATCCGACACGCTATAGAACCGGGGCAACCCTAACATCACCCTGAAAGCATTGTAATATTGAATACGCCCCTGTTTATTATATAAAATCTTAAATATAGTGTCAATAACGCTAGGCTTACTTCATCGTACCGTTGATTGATAAGTAAGAATGCTATGTACAAAGCAAGACGACTCGTCGTATTAAGTTTCTACCTGAAATCGATCTATCATATACGTAGTCGATTACAAAACGAAAGTTAAAAAGTTTTAATGAAATATTTCTTGTCTTTTTTGTGATTAATCTTGCAGTCGATATGCAGTCTTTTTATTTTGTTACTCTATAAAGGGAGGTGTATTTTATTCCATAAACCCAAAGCAACTACAAAGCTGGCCACGCTGGTGCTTATAGACAAATTTGTAAAAATCGTTTGTTCTGATTTTTCCTTTAATCGCGTTTAGAAACATGTACAGCGGATGCATCATTAATAGGAGTATAAGAAAATAGCAATTTATTACAATTAACGGTTGATTTTTTAATTTAGAAAATACTATTGTATCACGCTTGAATTTGATCACTGGAAGATAAGAATGAAGATACAATAAATAATCGTGCATCTTGCAAATAATAAGGTCATCATTTTATTTGTATTTACTAAGTAATATGAACAGATATTATGTAATTCCAATAATTTTGTTTTATTTGAAATGTAGCTTCGCTTTAGGCTTGACTCCTGAATTGTGGATGTGTTAATCAAAGCTAATTAGATATATACATACACCTTGACCTTGAATTTGGATCATTTAGCTGCAGGTCATACAATTGTTTATCCGTGTATGAATTGAACCAACAACCGCGCCATTTGCGCAGAAATTGATAGGTTTAACACTGTGCCAATTGATTTGTCAATCTTGGTCTAATTCATTACCTAGATATTGATTTTTACCAATATTTACTTGCTTGTTTCGTCTTATACTTACTTGACTTTAAAACCAATGATTTATGCGAATTAATGGGATTGTAATCTTTGACACTATAATTACAAATTATTACACTAAACCGAGTCCCTATTGTGTTCCAGAGAGTGATATGTATACCGGAAGGCAAAATGGTGCCACATACCTGGAAGCAAGCTTAGCCTCTATCCCTGAGCTGACTTTTTTATTCTGGCTGGCTACCGTGACTACACCGTACTTTATGAAAATACAATTAATCTAAAAACCGAGTACAACTACCGAGAGACAATCACCTTTCAATAGTTGCCGCGATCATGCCGGCCTACACTAATACCTCTTTACACTTCGCTTAAAGAACCCAATATCATAGGACGAAGTGAACACGCTTACCGGAAAACCATTGCACAATCCAATGACCCGATTAAGGTAAGAGTTAGAGAACGTCCTAGTTTTAGCTAAAATAAAAGTCACCGTAAAACTCAGGCAATCCAGCGCGCCTGATTCTGTTATAAAAGGCAGAGGGTGGAATGGGGTTACACAACTCTTCAGAACATTCGCCATGATACAAATAAACATTAATCGACATGATTAAAAACGCTATCTGAGGCAACAACAACTACAACTGAACTAAGCTGAACCGTCTCAAGGTGTTAAGAAATATTTGGATCATTCATAATGCGGACAGTTCTACGCTGTAACCTATCCAGGACTTCAAGGAGATAATGTGGGGAACCATCCCAGAGATGCGAACAGTATTTCATGTATGGTCTAACCTGGGCATTGTTTAAAAGGTACAGCTAACAGGTTGTGAATAATCGTCGTAATCGATTCAAGATATCGAGCCTACGACATGTTACTGATATGACGACGCCTATGTGGTCTCCCACGTAGAGATCGCGATGAACATTTACGCCATGAATATTTGGATTGTCGCTCGTAGCAAGCAAAAGGCTCTGGAGAGCGGGAAGATTGAAAAACGGGGATTTATTGTTATAGAATTCAGACGCCGGTGTTTTATTAGCATTTAACTCAACCAAATTTTCAGCTCTCCAAGCAAAGATGCGGTCCAAGTATTGGGCAAACTTAAGAACAAGCTTCTCATGCTTCCTCTCGATTTTATCCCGAGAATATGTTAGTTTACTAGAGTAACACCCATGAACTATGCTGTCATAGACAGCAATGTATTCACCCTTTAAATAGCATATCATTAATAAGCAGAAAAAACAGAGTGAGTGAAATTACAGAGTCTTGTAGCACTCCAGAATTAATTGCCACGAACTGCGACTACGTCCATCGATGTACGCGTGTAGAGTACGTGTCGTAACACGTATTCTACACTAAACTCTTTATCATGATAAAGAGCCATTGCTTTATCTTCGCACCTTTATAATATTAAGGTATACCTATTTAAGTTTAATCGGGGGCCTTAGTTTAATTTTTAGGCACCAGGATCTTTGGTTACCTAACTGTGCCAGTGAACACCGAAAGAATGTATAGTTTCTTCTCTTTATTCTTATTGAACCTTTCGCCTACTTACCATTGGCACTCTTTGCTCGATATTCCTTGATCTCTTCATTTTTGTTTCTTCTGGCACTCGGCTCTTTTTTCTCTTACATTTCATATTAGAGTTGATATACTCGTATATCTGCTTTGCTAGATTTTTTTATAAAATCTGTGTTCATAACACATTGCTTCATTTATCGGAAGATCTGCCATGCTCAATATTTCTCTAAAGCATTGAAACGAAAGTGAGGCTATCCGCCAAAGAACTTAAGTCCTCGACATAGTTGAATGGATTAACAAGCTGAAGTTATACTATGCTGGTACCATATTTGCCGAAGAACTGACAATCGTTAGGTAGATGTGTTCTTGAGTGGAAAACGCATCTCGTATAACGTAGGATGCCCTTCGGCTCGGTGGAGTGACGATTTGCGCAAAGTAGTAGGCAATTGTTGGATGAGAAGGGCCGAAGATTGGACTCAGTAGTGAACCTTAGGAAAGGCCTATGGCCAGCAGTATACAGATACAGGTTGATTTATGTATTTATATTATTAGAATACTTTATCTACATTAAACATACATAAATATATAAAACATGAACAAGATACATTACAAATGCGAGTATATTTAAAAGTGTAGACTACTAGAAGAAAGGAAAAATATGAGCAACACACAGACAGGAACAGTAAAAAAAGGAAATCACTAATCTAATTTGCAAATAAAATTACATAAAGACGAAAGGAAAAAACAATAACTTATTCCACAATCCTCCCGAATAACGTACGTTTTTGAGTTTCAAAATGTTATCATTGAATATATCGAAATCACTGATCGAAATCAATGATGATGATCGGAAAACCTTTTTCAATAACATGCCACATCAGTCATGTCATGTCCAGGCCTCAATTGAATTTTTAAACGAAATTGGTTATAAACGGGTTCTTACCATCACAATTGATTTCTTTTACGAGAGCAACAAATATATTTGTATCTGTGTTAATAGACGCTTTAGTTAGTTTAGTACGCAACACGAGTGCTCGGAGGAAGGACGTTAACAGTGTGAATTAAAAATATAAATAACCTTGTACTGTATTGGAATATAATATTTAGGCTTAATAGTAATTTTGATATTTTATCTGCACAGATATTTACAATGTTCACTCATGGTAAGTTTATATGCTTGAAAATTTATATAATTTTAGCTCCTGTTGCTTAGGAAACTACATAGTTATCAAACGTTAAATAAATATACAAGTTGTTTACGGAGATAACATTCATATTTGTATTTGCTTTACATATTATTAAGATGCATATTAAATGAAATATAATTTTAGTTGTTTTACAGTATTGCGTCATTTTTAACAACATTTGTTATTGATTCTATATATAAGATGTAAACGAATTTAGTAATGATCTCAAATGCCTCAACTAAATTAATTTTATGAATATACAATTAATGAGATACAGTGCTTTTACCAGAGTCCGTTAATTAGTAAATTAATTTCTCGGTAACTGAAAAATAAATGTAGGGCGTATCGTTAAATATTAATTAACAACATTTTTAAATTATGAGGGCCATAATATACAGATTCTTTACTTACATTATTCTCAGTTTAAAAATAAAATAATTTATTTTTGTGGCATAATTTCGCAGAAATAAACTAAAAACGAAAAAACGGACGATGACATCATATGTACAGATTTAGATAGAATGAGAATTTAACCTCAATAAAATAAAACCTACTAATTTTCCTAGATTATACTAATTTCCTATTTTTTTCTAGTAAACGCGTATGTATAGCGCTCGTACCTTGAGGAGCCCCCAAATGCTCCCTTGAGCTTAATTAAATAGACATCGATTGTTATATTATCTTTGCATACAACTGGTATTCATGAATTTTCACTGGATTAGAACAAAGTAAAAGCAAAGGACAAAACTACTTTTCCGTACAAGTGACGTCATATGGCGCTTACATTCAAATAATTCTAAGTAACAAATGACTGAATTTCGAAAAATAGAAAATATGGACATCCTAATATACTATCTAATTCCATTATATTAGATTATCTTCATTATATATCACTTTAACACCAACACGACATACACACCTGCCGGTTGCCACCTACTATACTATGAGAAAGTTCGCTTGTTTGCCGATAATTGTCAAATAAATATGTATATACAAGTAGGTACAAAGTTTTATAACGTTACTAATAATAATGCTTATTTAACGATTACACTTTCAGCGCCCTACGTAACCGCGGCAGTCACAACAGTGGGAGTGCTCGGGGGCGCATACTACGCGTACAGTTACTATCAGCAAAAGTATAAACTTCCAGAAAAATGGACCCAAGTTGGTACACTTAAAGAATTATGTATATATCCTATCAAGTCATGTGGAGCTATAATATTGAACCAAGCTGAATGTAGTATTTTAGGACTGAAGGATGGCTGGCTCCGAGATCGGTACTTTTGAGATTTTTTTACTTTTGTTATATATAAAACAGGCAGTCGACGAGTTGATACTCCACCCCTGATGGAAAGCAGCGTCTGTTGCCTACATTCAAATGCCATACAAGAGAACGTAGGTAAAGTAACATTAAATCGACGATGACGCTAGTAGAAAAGTGCAAAATGTATGGAACTGACATAACGTATTGACGTGATACATCAAAAGCTTATGTGAATTCCATTTCATTTGACTAAAGCATGAGTCAATGGATGCTCACCCCTCGACAATTGATTTCATGCTTGGACTATGCTGATCTTTCCATCAGGTGTGTTGTAGTTACTTTGTCAAGCTAATAAAAAAGAGGTCAAGCGTTTTGAGCATGTATAGATTATCTATTCCATATAGTCCGCTGAGGTCTGTATGGAATTGTGGTGTCTATATTTTTGTATGCAGATATGCTCTCGCCATACTCAACAACAAGTACTCAAAAATTAGAAACTAAATAATATATATCGTCAGTCTATATTTCTTTCAGAATGAGCAGAGATACAATAACCACTTTGCGCTTATAAGTCGTGCCCAGTGTGACCAGTAGCGCGGTGATAGCCGTTCTCAGAGCACTTACACATGAAATTTCTATTAGATGCCATGCGGGTTCCCGCACGATGCATTTCTTCACCAATAAGCATGTGGTGCCTAAATCCGTACTTAATCTGAAAAAACTCAGAAGTACGTGTCGAGATTCGGACCTACGACCATAAGCGTTGTTGGACCTGGATACCAGTACTTTATTCCACTAGTACACCACAGTTACAAAAGTAGAAATGCATAAACAAAAGTAACTACATATTTACTGTTACAGAATTTTAATGGTGGTGGACGAGAAGAACCAATTTATCACTGCAAGAGCGTTCCCTGAGCTTTTACTAGTGCAACCTGTAGTGAGAAATTCTATTTTAACATTAAGTTACAACGACATGGAATCTGTGTCTGTTAATTTAGCAGAGGTAATTTTTTATTATTCACTTTTAATCTAGGTTCAAATGAAAACAAATAATCTTGGAGATAAAAAGCAACAAATATAACTGATGAAATTATTTTATTGTTATTGTAAAAGAAGATAAAAAAAGTTGTTTTAAATCCTCAAGATTACTTGGTTTCACAATGCATTGAGATAAAAAAATTAGACACTTCTCACACGGACTAGGCCGAAAACAGTAGTTTTTAACTACATTGCATTGGAAATCACGCATTTTAAAGAATACAATAACACAACTCGTTACACACAACTTTCACATTGTTGCCTATGAGTTGTATTGCAATCATGCAGGGATGTTACGGAGCTTCGACTCCGACTCCGATAAGTCGGAACTTCCGATCGTTATTACACCTTCGGTTTCGAAACTTTTTAATCGGAAGTATTCATCGGAGGTCACCACCACTTTTGCAGTCAATTCATTTGATTCTACTTTATATGTTGTTGAAACATAATATCAATTAATCAAACAATCAGTGCTACTTAATTTGTAGAAGACATTTTTTTAAATATAGATTTAAAAAATATGATTAAATTATTAAATTTAAAACTAAATGTACATTTAAATTTATTACTAAAAGGTTTTTTTATTTTACATTTACATTAAATTAAGTAAAATAGAAATTAACACAAAAACAACCCTGCAGCAAATTTGATTTAATTTGTTCACTGGACATTGTTCACTGGAGGATAACGGTTTCTGATATATCCAACACTTTGTGAACAACAGCTTTTATTTGCCCAAGTTAGGTTGTGTTGTTTTTTTTTTTTTTTTCGGCGTGTCCTACGTTGGTGGCCTGGGAAAGACCTTCACAACAAAACTGGGCTTGGTGGGCGAACGCAGAGGGCGCTCAGCCACCGAAATTTATGGGTTGGGCGGCTACGCAAGGGCACCCCTGTGGGTACGGACCTCGACTTGGGCGGCCGGCCAGTTGAAAAACGAACCTAACGGTGATCTACCAGCGTTTCGGAAGCGACTACCTTGAGAAGAAACGCCGAAAGAAACTCAAGGCTGCGTCGGAGTGAAACTGCGTTATTTAAACAACAATTGACGGACCTATCCTTAATCGTCGTCGTCGGCGCCGCCGGCGACTCCGGTGTCTCGGAATGTGACGAGTGCTTGTGTGTACCTCGTTGTTGATAGGATCGGCGGTCGCAAGGGCCGCGGTAATTGAATCGACGGGATCCAATAGGACATGACGCGGGCGGCGTAGTTTGCGCGCGATGCCGCTTTTCGGTGTGTAATCGCAGGCACTGCGGACTAAAGGATTAGGGTGATGCTGCGCCTTGTCGAAATATCGACGAGATGCATTTTGCATGAAACGGGCGAGCGTTTCCGGCTTAAGGTAGTCATGGAGATCTATGTTGCGCATGTACAGCGGGGCACCCACTGCTTTACGCAAGAATTTATTTTGGATGACCTGAAGGGAATCCAGAGAAGCGGATTGGCTCTGGGCGAATACTACGCTAGCGTAGGTCA
Source organism: Automeris io (assembly GCA_036320925.1). Lineage (NCBI taxonomy): Eukaryota > Metazoa > Arthropoda > Insecta > Lepidoptera > Saturniidae > Automeris > Automeris io. Next base: position 7,309,963 of record JAUDJH010000018.1, read on the forward strand.
TCACCTGTCTTATTACGGTCTTGTAAAGAGTCAACTTATTTCTAAGCGACAGTTTACTACGTTTGCACAGCATAGGGTGCAAACGACCGAGAATGAAGGCGGCGCGGTCGCGCACAGCTTTAACATGTGGCCCGAAGGTCAAGTGACGGTCGAGAGTGACTCCTAATTACTTGACCTCATCGACCCAAGGGACTCAAAGGTGACTGACTGATTGACATAGTGATCTATCAACGCACAGCCCAAAGCACTGAACGGATCTGGCTGAAATTTGGCATGCAGGTAGATGTTATGACGTAGGCATCCGCTAAGAAAGGATTTTGATTAATTCTACCCCCAAGGGGATAAAATAGGGGATGAAAGACAGATTACACAGATTGACAGATTAGTTAAGGATATTGTGTACAAAGAAGTTTTGTAGGCCCTACTTTTTTACACGCTAAACAAAAGTAAAGCCGCAAAAACTATACCTAATTAATAATAATACTTCTTAACGCGAGCGAAGCCGAGGGCAAAAACTAGTTTTTTATAAAAATAACTAACTGAGATTTATTTACAGTGAATGTGTGTGTGTGTATTTGTGTGTGAGGATACGCGCACGCGTGTGTTTGAGTTGTGTGTGTGCTTAATTGTATGAAAGCATTGTAAATGAAAATTGTCAAGTATAGCATGTAGACGCCGCCCGATACGTAATTGTCGCCCTAAGGATCGTTGGGGTGTTATGAGACGTGCGAGGTAAGAGGATGCGCGCGCGCACGGGATGCTTGCGAGCAGTCGACTACCGAGACTCAAGGCGAGAGTACGTGCGTGTACGTCGCAGTTCGGTGGGCCTTAAAGTGCAAATAAACAGTAAAACGCCAAAATCCGTGTCTTTCTACAACCACACCCACGACCACCGGTCATACAAGTATTTAAGTCATTAGTACTAATTGTAATGTATATTTAATTGTTATAATTTATATAAGAATCGATGGTTTTTATATAAACAAAGGCTTCAGCTTGAATTAATTACTACATAATAAAAATACTAATTTCACACAAACGAAGCCGCGGGTACAGCTAGTCAATAATATTTACGATTGATATAATTAGTTAAGGCTATCAAAGAATTAAGGTTGCCGATAACATTTGCTATATATAGAACAAACTCTGATTAAATATAACACGGTATAAACCACTGTGTCATCTAGCTGATAAATCTATGTAAATTTTACTTCTTTTTTTTTATTATCTTCAACTCCAGTTGAAACCATTTTAGGCAAACTTATTAGGCTATGCTATTTCGCTAGATGCTATTTCGACTTTGCTTAGCAAAGTTCTGAAAAAATAAATTCGTTTTGACAAAAAACATAAGCAAAATATCGACAATAGTAACTAGTAACAAACAATCACAGCATGTAAATTCCAAAGCAATGATTTTGTATTTATTATTTTAGATATTTTAATGTCTGATGGATAAATAGAATATTGATGTCTTTTGATATCTATAGTTATAGTGGCATGCATCCCATATATATATATATATATATATATATATATATGGTATATAAAATTTGGTCCAAATTGGATTCTCAAACTACTATTTTGATAAACACCAGATTTTAAGTCAATATTTATTAAACGTCCAAGTATAACAATATAATGCTTTTTATCTTTTATATGAGATGCACGTCACCGCTAACTATAGTCTAACTACTACATATATTAGAAGTACAAATTAGAGCTACGCAGCGGATATAAAGTGCTTGTAACATATTGTGTGAGATGTATAATACTGACACCGAAGATACAGGTACTCCTAGTTTGGGTGTCAGCTGACTAAAATGTGCCGCTTTCTGTTTCTATAGTAAATAATTTTATTTTGTTTTACCTTGTTTCAGGTAGCTGCTTTAAATAAACCAATGACAGCAGAAGTTTGGAACGTGCCTGTTCCAGTATACGATTGTGGCTGGGAAGCAAGCGAATGGTTTTCAAGGTGATATACTTTTTTCTTAAAAAATATTAGATATTATAACTACGAACAATATTGCCTATATTTTTGTAGGTCGGTAAGTGTTTTTTTAAACATTATCTTAAACGCCAACGATAGCGACAAGTGAACAAATTAACAAAGTCTAAGGCTGAGATTTATAGATGCTATTTCGACTTTGATTAGCAAAGTTTTCATGAGATTGTAAAAGTACGATATACTTTAAATAAAAGATTTAATAATTAGTCATCCATTTTAATGTCTTGTATCTTGGTTACCACTCCTGACAGGTCGTTTCCTTAGCAACGTCTATCTGTGACGTACATACTATGACAGAAATAAATTCGTTTTGACAAAAATTTGAATATATAATAGGAACTTGAGTATAGCCATAGTATTCCCAAACCCAAGTCCATGTTGATAAAGCCGGCGACTTACCAACCTTCAGTTCTTTGATATTCATTGTAATGTTTCAGTAAAGTCTAAGCAAACTTAAAGTTACGTCTATAAATATCAGCCTAAGACTCAGGTACTCTTTTGATGCCTACTGAAAATATTCTTAAATAAAGAATATGTTATACGGTTTGAACCGTAGTTTAATGCTTGTTTGTAATTTAAAATAAAAATGTAGTCAAAATAATAACAGTTCAGTAATAAAGAATAAAGGCGGGTAACAAAAAAATTCGGAGAATTTACTTATATATTGATTTAAAAAAATTTAAAGAAGATTTACGTTTGTATTACGCCTATTTTTAGCGAAAGGAGTATCTCAGCATACATGTTACCACGCTACAATGGCCCTCAAAAACACGGTGTGGGTACCTAAGTAATAACCATAGAATATACCTTATACTTTTTCTGCTCACCACGAAAGGGATGAAGCGTGGTGATATATTATTATTTCTTTTGTAGGCTTTTGGATCGGTCCGCTATGAATTATCGACTGGTATATTATGCGTCTCAGTACAGTCGCGAATTAAGAGGAAACACCAATAAATTTTATAAATTCACTAAAAAAGATACTGTAAGTATTTTTTAAATCAATCTCATATTACAAATAACGAATACAATCAATACAACACATAAAGTATAAGCCTACATCGACGGAATAATCATTGTTCCCAGCTCCCAACCCACTGGTGACACTATGGCTGAGATTACGCATCTTTAAGTTTGCTTAGACTAAAACATTACAGTTTATATATTTCAATAAATGTCAAAGGATTTCGTAGGTCACCGATTTTGTTAACATGGAATTGGCTCGGCGAATACTGTGTAATAATTGTATAATATAATGCAGGCTGTGTAATAATTACGTTTCCGTAACGGAAGCGAATCCGCGAAGTGAGAAAACCAGCGCTCAGTCACTGCGTCAATCGAGTCACAATTTTAAATTATAGTTTCTGATTTGTAGAAATTGTAATTTGGTTACGAAAATTTCTTCAAAGTTTCTCTAGTGTAGTTTTTCGAGTTCGTACCATTGCGCGGACAGGACATTGTACCAGGACGCCCTGAACCTTAAACATTGCAACACACAGGACTACTAAAAAACTGGTTATTCTCAATTTTTGTTCTCCCTATATATGTGTATATTAATGTTGCAATAAATTAATACTAGCTTACTTTATGTACCATCGTGAGGAAACCCGCATGGCATCTAACAGAAATGTCATGTGTAAATGCCCTGAGTAAGGCGATCAGCTGCACTACTGATCACATTGGTTTCGACATATAAACGCAAATTGGATACAGCCACTAATATCTCTCTGCTCACCCCGTAAGGAATACAGCGTAATGATATATTATTATTATTTTAATTTATAAGCCGTGGTGGCTGCCGGCAGAATAGAATAGCACCCCCCTCTTCTTGCTGAGGTGTCGTAAAAGGCGACTAAGGTATCTCTTGAACACCGCAATTCAACCAGGTGTTTAGAGAAGGGAAAACTCGACCAAACCTGCATCCCGCTCCCTCCCGATCGTACTGGTTCTCCTTTCCATCGGGCCTGAGGGAGCTCGGACGAGAGAGTGCTTTTCTGGCAGCGCGTCCAGTTATGCACTTAAATATCTCCTGCGCAATTGACTGTTTCCGAAAACTGGACCTCGAATTTCTTAACCAGTGTTGAAACAGTCGCCGTGGCCGAAACCGGCTAGTACATCATCATCATCAGTCAGTTTAATTTATGTACCACTGTAATATTCCAGGGAGCATTTCCTGACGAGGTGTCCTACAATTTAATTAACGAAGCTTCGGTGGATGATCTAAACACACGTATCAGTGATTACCAAATCACACCGCGCAACTTCAGACCAAATTTTGTTTTAAAAGGAGCCAAGGCTTACGATGAAGACAATTGGAAATTTGTGAAAATTCGAGAAAACATATTTGAAATTATCAAACCTTGTACTCGGTAAGTAACATGTAGATATACTAACTATAATAGTAATTAAGCCTTTTTTTACTTGGGGAAAATCCTCATAAGACCGCCCCGGCCGCGAAGGGGGTAGCAGCCGGGATGTGCCGAATTTTTACCAGCTAAAAACCCCAAGGTGAATACTTCTGCGAATTAGTGGGGACTGCGGGTCCGGTAATCAATTCGCCGCAGCATATCTAATAGCAATTAAGCTAGCACAAGCTTGTAGCTAATTCTATAGCGCCCTTTGGTTTCCTATGAGTTCTTGTTTTTAAGTTAATAAAAATAGCAAAATTTTGATTTTATTCATTAAAACAATAACTTTACATAATATTAGAATTCATCTTAATTTTATTTTCTCAGTATTTGTTGAATTTATAATTTACATTTCTCACTAATACTTTCGTGTCTGTGTTTATAATAAGTACTAAATTAACATCTTTTATTACATATAGATGCATTTTGACAACAATTGACCCGGAAACAGGAGTACGGAACTCGAAACCAGAACCATTGGAGACACTGAAAAGGTAATTATTAAATGAGACCACAAGAGTCAGATTAGCCAAAATGTAAACTACAGTTTGCTGCAGGAAAATGATTAAAAACTGCTTTAAAGCTGATTGCACTAACATTCGTCTTCACACCAATATAATATATTATGCCGTTGGGTTACCAACATTTCGGCTACTCTGCTTAAGGGTTTTTCCTTTCATTTCTTGAAATTATTTTTATACAGATAATTTATGTGCGCACCTCTGATATGTCATTAGAGAAACAGAACTGCATAAGATAACCGACGTAGGTACTTATACTCTCATGATACTAACCGAAAAATCAGTACATGAATCTAAAGCTGGACTTAGTGAGTCGCCTCAATCTGTTAGATTGCAGGCTCAGCCCATGAACCAGGCGCCGAGGAAGATGGCCCGACCCTGCCCTTGGCATTCGGCAGGCGGGAGAAGGAGCACTCCGGGGGTTTTAGTCGGTGCAAGTCCGACACACCGGGAGGCAATCCTCATGTAGCCCCCTGAGGTCCGTTTTGGGAATTTACCCCGGGTTAACAAAAAAATAAATAAAAAAGCTCAGCCCATGAATGTACTATTCCTTTTGTGTAAAAACGGATCCAGTCGATCGTCTACTACTTCACGCTACTTGTTATCTCTTTCCATAAATAAATAAGTAAATTTGTTGACAGTTATCGGCAACTCGAGAACCCAGAGCAGCGACGGACCTCCGGCAACTCGCCTCGCATGGGCTTGCAAATGGCGCTACGTAGCGGACCTGGCGGACTCATCTCTGTCAACGATCCGATTTATGTTGCTTAGCACCGCACTCTGATCCATGTGAAATGAAACGGAAGCATTAGCGACACTAAAAAATGACTCAATTTTTATTGAGCCTTAGTAACATAAGTAATTGTGACATTTTTAATGGGCCAAATCATTTCGAAGATTCGAGATCTCGGGTCAAGATTTGTACTTTAATGACTTAAGAAAATAATTCTATGCGTTATTAACGTTCATTGTAATCAAAATTATAAAATATATAAATTACTATCCAGTAAAATTGTATTTTTTTTTTTATTAAATCGTTGATTTGTATGAAATAATTCTCCAACTTTGTTAGATGGAAGGAAGAAGGTTTTGAAAGGCTTTAGATTCTTATGAAACGTTTCTCAATAATTTTGACTTTTAGTCCAAAATAAGTTAGATGGTTATTAAGTGATTTTTGAAATCATATTAGAGTGAAAAATCATTTTCTTTGTTCAAAAATTTTTTACTTACTTAAATCTAGAGATTCACTAACAAACACTTGTCTGTTGAAACTAATCTATTAGAATGAAAAAAAAAGCATGTCAGTGTAATTAATTATATTTATTTCAAGTTGTAACATTTTACAATTTGAAAATCTTAATTATACAACAATTTAAGTCTTATCTTTAATTTCTTTGTTTATTAAGCAAATAAATCTATTATAGAAAAATTTGCCATATTCGAAAATCGAACGCAGGACTTCCAGCTTCACGAGCATGGATTACGATTGAACTAACAACGGATTTATCAGGCCGATTTATGGAAGTATAGTGCTTTAAAATATTGATTTAAAATTTGCCAAAATATTAATTTTTGTGCTAATATACTATCATCAAATAAGAAAGGTTTGGATGCAATATAGAGATTTCGTCTATCGATATTTGTCTATAATAACAATTTAAAGCAAAGAAATGTCCAATTTGCAAATGTTTCAGGCGATAACAACTCAATAGACAACCAGAAATCAAAAGACACAACGCCAGAGAGTGTCTACATTCAAATTCGTACAATTTGTGCTGCAATATTTGTGGAATGCTGATAATCAGTTGAAACAATCACACGAGCGAACGTTCCGCCGCTTGCGCCTTTAGACAGATGTTCTGGATTGATCACCACACAACCGTTGACTTCCTGTAAACATTAATACTTTCAAACCGATAATAATATAATGATGATCTATACTTTTAACGATTAACAGATAAATGCTTGTACGCAACATTACCTGGTAGAAGGTAACAATTAAGGAGACTAAACGCATTAATTAACGCCCATTCATTCATTATTATAAGACAGCTAAATAATAAAAATATGGTAAATTGACGCGAGAACCGTGTTCCACTCTTTCATCATTGGCATTATGAATGATGAAGTGAACCTCTTGGAAAGGATAGAGGGTTTATTTATATGTGTGCCTCACAAAGTGATTATTATTTTATTATTATTTTAATGAGAATATAATTTTACGAAAGCATCACATTTAAGCACATTTCTTTACTATATAAGAGAGATATATATGACCAAAGGGGAGTGACTTTTACAAATCAATAGAATATAATATTGTTAGTGTCAATTATGCGTGTTTAAAACACTGGCTCGACAAAGTGACTACAGTGCACCTAATGGTAAGTACAGTGTAGTCTTAAAACGAAAGCGACCATCAAAGGACGAAAATCTGTTGATAGTCTCCGTCGTCATGTCGGCCCACATATACCACGACTGAAGGTCTCTCTCTAGGTATATAAGTTACTTTTTTAAAATAATTTATAGTCGAACGCTTGACCTCAATCACACCTGGTGGAAGGTGAAGATGAGTTCGATGATGAACCGCGTCCGCCCAACAAATGCCTATTCACTCTTCTCTTAAAGACTCCCAGGTCATAAGATCGCGGAATATGGCCGCTGGAAGCATATTCCACTCCTTAGCCGTTCCACGTATATAACACAAGCTGATCCCGAAACGCGATAGGCCCAAGCGAGTCAATATACTACTTACTACTATACTACCACGTGCCCTTGTTGTTTCTTGAAGAAGTTTAACTTCTATCAAATGTATGGTGCTGCTTTTTTAGTTCTTTTTTGTTAGCAATACATAAGTACCTTAACGAAATATCTGAAGTTAGAGGGCAGCACGAGTAGATGCGGTACGCAGGAGAGCTGAGCGTGCGCCGCCCACAACGTCGCGTCGACGGGTACGCCGGCCGGCGGCGGCCACACCGGGTAGTACGTCTGCTGCGAGAGGACATGCCCCGCTAGCCGCGACAGTTTCTCACCGCCCATTCCTCTATATACCACACACAACTCTATTTAAAAATTCATATTTCAACATCATTAACGGCCTTTGGATCTGTGATTATACAGCGTCGCTAATATATTTTCTCTTGTGGTTCGTAAAATATATATGTAGGAAAGTGAAATTATAAACAATGAATTATCTTGAAAAATAATACGATTAAATTATTTTTTCGTATGGCAAACACCAGATTGACCCGGCTGAGCACCTCAGTGTTCGCCCGGTTTAGTTGTGAAGGTCTATCCCGGCCATCAACGTATTGTGCAATTCGAATTTAGTTTTTACTTTAATTTTTTCTGTCAAATGTAAATACTATATTAAACCTAACTGAAAAATATTCTTACAAAGATATTTCTTCCTGGTTGATGTGCATTAACACGTCTGTACTGGTCACTCCCAAAATAATTCCGTTTATGTTAAGAGTGCATGGATCCGGCAAAAACTGTATGTTGGCGTGTTTCCGTCTGCTGCAGTACGGCGGCGTTGGGTATATATTGACAAGAAATGCATCCTTAACGCTAGATACTATGTATATTTTAGTAAAAGGACTGAAACAAACAAAAAGTTGAAATATACACAATCACTATAATTGTAATATAGATTCGTGTGCAATTGCTTTGCAGATTTGTAATGATAATAAAATTATTTATGTATGGGCACAGAATACAAAATAAAATTTTACATAGAGCTATACCTTGTCATACTTCACTAATTATGAAGATTTAGAAAAAGGAACATTTGATCCGGGCAGTAGACCTGAGGGAGTTTGCTGCCCGAATGAGAGGGAGGCGGTGCGCAGTGTCTAGCGCGTCGTCTAAGAGAGAGGTATTGGAGGCGTGGGCTCTTCATATCCACCCTTCAGCGAGAGGAAGCCTGAATAAGTCTGTTCGCTCTCTGGGCGACTGGACGAATTTGTTTTCCCAGGCTCGGGTGGAGCGATTAGAGGGACACCTCGGGGGTTTTTAACACGTTCCCTGCCGCGTGGGGCGTATGCGCCCCACGCTGAACTTTCCGTTCAAGCCATTTGGCCATTGTGAAATGAAGAATTTTAAAAAAATTCAATATGCAGTCGATTACGGGCATCTTAGTACTACTGCTGATGCCTTCATTTAATCGTGGGGCGTATACAACCTTTCCTTGATAATTATGATTTTTGCGGCATTTTATTTATTATAAGGCATTCGCCAGAAACAAAATACAATTATAAAGCGTGGGGCGCACGCGCCCCACGCGGCCTGAACGGAAAGTCTTCAAAAAACGGTCCGGCAGGGAACGTGTTAATCAGTAGGAGTCTGACACATCGGGGTCGCTGCCCTCACAGCAACCCTGATGGTCCTATATAGGATTTTCCCGGGGTTACCACAAAAAAGTATCATTTGATCAAGTATAACACTAGAAGTCCAAAATGAATGGAATCGACATTATATCGAGGGGTGAAAGCCTGATTGGTTTAAGCGACAGTTTTTGGCGATATATTTATATATATTCGGAATCAGCGTTTTTTTACCGATTCCAAAAATATTAAATTAATGAAATAGAACTCAAACTCACCTCGTGTTGGTTAATTCTCCCAAGTTATCGATTATTTTATCAAAGAAAGAGTTGTATGTCTCAGCGAGTGTTTTATCTTTGATTTTAGCATGGTCACAGTCCATGAAAGGGCCCGTCATAATTACCACGTGTGGTTTGTGAGTTTTAATATACGTGACTAAATCTTTGAGGGGCTCATAAGCCATATTGTCAGAGGTTGTATACGGACCTGCCGCTACTACCATTGTCAAGTTCCCTTAAATAATACCAAGTTTTCTTTAAAATATTTCCACGGTTGGTCTTATTAAAAAACATATTACACTCAACAATTTAGGTATAGTTTAAAAAAGTCCCCAATTTTTATGTGTTTTCAATAGGCTGTTATTTTGAGAGAAATAGCCGTACAGCTTGAAAAAAGGAGATTGTAGCTCAATTATCTAGTCTTCAGGTTTGAATGTGAACCTTGTTTCATATTCATTTATATTGTTATATATTCGTATGCAGGATTGAGTAATCGTAAGAAAGTTACTGAAGTAAAAATTTCCAAAGTTTTTCTTGTCTTAAAAATGATGGACTTTCATATATTCTTTAATTATTATTTCTAGTGTAAAAAAAGCTTTTACACTCACATTAGAATTAGTCATAAACTGAATTATGTTAATTACCTGTTAAAGTATTCGTATTGTCTTTGTTGGAAGTTTGTGCGGCATCGCAGAATATCTCATTGGCAATAAATCTATTGCCGCGTGGATTGGTTCCTTGTATAACCACTACTTGTCCGGAGAAGAGGGAGTAATGTTTTAAACTGCACAAAAAATAGTTCCATTTAGGAATTACAGTGTGTATTTTTATTAAATGTAAATTCAGTTTTGTCTTAATCGTTTGGCACATATTTAGGCTGGTTTTCGTATCACGCTGACGGTCGGCGCTGATGAGTCAATTTGTATGTAGTTGTGTATAGCATTTCTGAGTCGCCACACTCAGTGAGCGTTTTCGTGCAGCGCTGAAGGTATGTATCGACAAATACAGTCATGGACAATCGTGAAATAGATGCCGGTCGAGTAATTGAAGAAGAGCAATTAAATTAAATGTTTATGGGACGTAACAAAGCCTGGCATGACATCGTCGTCTTAGCTTAATATATTTAATTTTGTTTCTTACAATAAATAATTACATAAAATTTTTGTGTACTTATTTTTTCTTACTTTAATGTAACCATCAAGAGATCAATCGGCTGTATAGGAACATTACGTAAGCTGCAATAGATCAATCTATTTTGTAGCTTTGCTAATAATTCGTCAAAACTTGATGACATACGGAAATAGTTGAAAAACTTTTTGTCGTCGTCTCTCAACTGGTCGTATAATATATAGAATTCCCCTGCGAAGATTCTCTGCACGATCAATGGATGAACATGTATTTCTTTTTTGCAGACGTTTTCTTTGCTAAATAGTACGCGTTAACAATTTTCAGTACCATCGACATTGTTTGCGTCTGTACTTCACGCTCAACAGCGCGATACAAAAACGATACGAGCTGACCGATCTGCGCTGACGAGGTACGCGCCGACCGTCAGCGTGACAGGAAAACCAACCTAAACTTTCGCGGTTTGTACTAATTATAAATACTTTAACGGATCTTATACACGAATTAATTTACTTTTACATATGACCCGATGTCTTGACCTTCTTACACAGGTCACGGTCAGTAGCAAACTGACGCGCCGCGGAGTTTTCGCGGGGGGCGGGAAGTCACTTCTTCTACCCTCTTTTGTTTTTGATAATTGTAAAAATTCCAACGCTCACAATATCAGGATTTTCACAAGGCAACACAAAACGAGGACCTACTTATCTAATCACTAGGTTCCACGCCTATATCACGGTTATGTTTTATGGTTGTTTATCTCCATCGCTTCTCTAACCAGTATTGGATAATAGAAACGGACGGAGATGATTTTTAGTTTATGCTTAATGCAGTGATTGCTCCCTCATTGAGTAGATGTTCTTCTACGGTTGATATGCACAACATACAAGATAAGCACATGCTGGTTATCTACAACTCTTTGTTGTCTTAGTCTACCCTCTAGTAGAGGTAGTAGCTTCCCGCCCCCGACAAAACTTCGTGGCACGTCAATCTGCTCCTGATCATGACTTTATTGTTTAAACTCACAAAACCACTAGACATTGTGTCGGATACCATCCGTATGTGGTGGATGTTCCTTATATCCGCACAAAAAGTTTCGCTTCTACATTCATTATGCGAACGGCTAAGTGGAATATGCTTCCAGCGGCCATATTTCCGCAGTCTTATGACCTGAAAGTCTTTAAGAGAAGAGTGAATAGGCATTTTTTGGGCGGACGCGGTTCATCATCGGACTCATCGTCACCTACCACCAGGTGTGATTGAGGTCAAGCGTTCGTCTATAAATTAATTTAAAAAATCTTAAAAGTTTCAACTAGGATTCTTGGGCATATATGTATGTCCAAGAATATAGGAGACTAGCTGTCCCGGCAGACCTTGTTCTGCCCTATTTCTCTAAAACAAAGTCACATTGCTTTTTTGAATGTTAATAGCTTCCCCGTCGGCTGTTTTTTGAAAATTGTTTGAAGCAACCTGGCCTTAATGCTATTTGTATAAACATTGACAAATATTGACATTAATATTTATACGTCACTCAATTCTTTTGCCTTCCCGGAACCCGTCCACTAACATTTAAACTTTATGGTGTGGTGTTAAAGTTCAAAATGACTTATAACGAATTTTTTGTATGAGAATACAGAAAAGTGTTATTTTTAGACAGTTGCAGGGAATTTTTAAAATTTTTCTCTCCGTAATAACCTTGCCCAGACTTCAATAAACACAACAAAAAAGAAATCAGCCAAATCGGTTCAGCCGTTCTCGAGTTTCGCGCTTATCAAGACATTTTGCGATTCATTTATATGAAGATTAAACAGGCCATTGTAGTTTTGGTTACAAAGTTTTAATAGTAATAATCTCTAGTACAAAACGTGCGGATAAACGTAAAGAAACATATTTTTGTTTTCGTAAGCTCATTGATGATCACCTTCTTCAGTGGTGTTTTTAATTTAAATCTTTAATATATAACAACAAATTTTACAACTTGTTTTATAAAACTAGACAGATCTATTCAGTAAAGCGTTCACACTTGACAAAAAGCAAGTGATCCTATACACACAAATTGTAAGATAAATTATGAAAATTAAACATTTAAATATTGCTGCTTTAAAATAGATTATTTTTACATGATATATTAATATATTATCAATACAACAATTTGAATCCTTTCTAATATTACTTTATTATCATTCATCCCACGTTAAAATGGTGGCAACAAAAGTTGTAGAGAATTAAATTTACAGCAAAACTATTTATCACTTTTCAAAAAATATTGAAAATAGCTTAGATGTCGATTAACACCTTCAATTTGAAGTGTATATTCAATTTAAAATTACGTTATCTGTCGCTATGATTATAAATGTGGTAACACGTTATGTTACGCTTCAAAGAATACAATAAGTTTATATATAAATGTGCGTAAAATAACTCTGCGTTTGTCAGTAAGCCAGTTTCAGCGTGTAAGTGACAAGCAGCCAGTGGACACGCACACATAAATCGCTTGTTTCTGGTTGTGTAACCATTTAACAAGTCAATAGGAAACGACAGCTAAGTACACTTTCTATTACTGTAACTACTGCACTAATAAAATTATCGCTTGCATACTTATCCAAATCAACCGGCACGGCTTGATTCAGAGATTCCTCCCAAGTTCCTTGGAGCACCACACATTTCGGATTCAACCTAGCGTCTGCATCACATTCTACACGGCCAGACACAAACACGTCTCTCTGCAATAATAATTTACTTATATAATAATAATAAAAACCTTTATTTAGACATTTTTTAACAAAGTTTCCAATTTAATTTTGTGTTTTTGCCATGACATCTTGCCTGGGTGTATCTTTTTAAAAAATGGCTTTCTCCAACTGGGATCATTTTTGACTATCACTAGTCATGCTCGTCCATGCTCAAAGCGATAGCGCCCTTATCTCTTCAAGCCATCTTTTGAATGGTCTGCCCCGTATTCTATTTTTTTTACATTATTGATTTCGACATATTTTTTTCAAGACTTCTTATTTGCTCGTGTCATTTCGATTCCACAAGGTAAATTGATAGTGGAAAAGTCAAAAGCCATAAACCGTGAAAAAAAGAATCAGAATGATCTAACTCATCAAGGCGAAAGTGAATATATTAACAAATTCAATAAAAGTCTATAATAACTATGATGTTTATGTGGGTAACGTGACACTCTGTGACAAAACCCCTTTAAATAAAGAGAAAAAAAAACCCTGATAAAAGAAACTACATGAATAAATATTATGTTGAGAGGAAGGTCAACATCACAATTCGAAACTCCAAGAAACACGTAGCTGCCATTTATTCTTTGAACTAGAATCTAATTAACAGTGTAACTTTATTCAATCAAACTTCTATAAAAGGCACCCAAGACTTCTGGTCACTATGTGGAAAACCAACCATTTTATCATTAGAAATATTTAATACTGCAGAAAAATGGCTTATTATGAATATATAATACATGGAGGAGACTTTCGCTATATCTCTAAACTCACTTTATTAATTTCATCGAATATATCGTCCGTCATTATCAATATTTATAATTAAATTACCTGCGTTTTATGTCGCACAGACGTACTGTTGTTAGTTAGTCCAGCTTTTTTCATAATACACTGAGAAACATAACGAATGTGGTTATCAAACGTACTAGCTTTCTCAGGAAGTAATTCACATCCAAACCTACAAGCACAAATTTTAATACTGTTGTATACCTAAACGCGTAGAGTAGTAACAAAACCATATCCAAGAATTTCAATACAAGTAAAAAACAGTGCTTGTAGTACATACAAGTTTATTTTTAAAATTTTAAAGTTTATATTGTTTAGGCGTAATACTAAAATTGGCATTGAAAAATTAAACTCGTGTAGTATTTAAAAGTTTTTTACTAAATAACTATGGATATCTTTTTGAGAAATATCTATTCTGGAGTCGAAATATTTACAGTTTTCTTTTTCTACCTTCACCTATCTCTGTATATAAATTTTAATTAACAATTATCCTTAGCAATACTCACATAGCTTTGGTATAAATATCTCCATCATCATTGGGTATTTGTGATACTTTAAGATGTAATATATCATTCGGGCCATTAGGAACCGCAATTGTTTGAAGTAATTGCTCATTACCATAGGATTGGACAACTGTACCCATATTACTTCTTGAGGCGTATTTAACAGAACCACTGTAATGAATGAGACATAATGCGACTTGAAAACTGTGCGCGGCTTTAACCACTTCCGTACGAGCGTCGTCTATAGTCGACAGCCGTGATACAAACGCGCACGGCCGAGCGTCGACTATAGGCGACATCCAGGAATTTTCTCTTATAGCTGCGTTTGCGGAGTGTTTACTCGCATAATTTTAGTTTCGTTCAGACCATGGCCCAAAACGGTTTCACATTTGTAAAACGATGACGTTTTTATAACTGAAAAAAAGATCTCTCGCTTATCTCGTCACAGATCTGTCGATGAACGAGCGCATCAGGCAGCTTACGAACGGTGAATGCCGGCTGTGGGCAATTTTTCGTAGCCGATAGGCGCCGTACCGAAGTGGTACTCAATACATGACCCACAGTACATGCTAAATAAAACAAGCATCATTGAGGTTAAAGGCATCAATACTAGACTGGTTTATGACCAAAGTACGTGGATACAGAGAACGTCACAGGCTGAGATTCATAGTCGCAACTTTAAGTTTGCTTAGACCTTGCTAAAACATTATAATTTATATTACTTAATGAATGTCAAAGGATTTGGTATGTCACCTATTTTGTCAACATGGACTTGGCTCTGCTAATACTATGGCTATACTGAAGTTCTTAGGATATATTCAGTTTTTTGTCAAAACGAATTTATTTTTTGAGAACTTTGCTAAGCAAAGTCACACAATGCACGCAACTGGACGCACACACATTCATACACTCACACATAACTCGCTCGTCTGCTCGAATACCGTAGAGCGACCCACCACACTAACAAAATTTAACATGTAAGCATAACTTCGTTACTGGCACTGTAGTTTTTTATTTCATTTTCTATTTCATATATAATTGACCTTGTAATATGCTGTGAAGTTAGTATTAAAATAAATAAATAAAGTCGATTAGCATCTATAAATTTTAGCGATAGTGTCTCAGTTCAGCCAGTCGCATTACAGGATAAACCTTTTCTTGCTTTATCTTATTGAAAGTTGACAACAAAATGTAAATACTTCTGGTATATCACACGGTCATGACCGACGGTTACCTCTTACCAAGTGATCTTTGTTTTTTTGGCATCTTTATGTATGAAAAAATCTACCTATAATCAGAAAGAAAGACAACATATTTATTGGGCACATAGCTTGCAACACTGAAGAAAAATTTAATCAAGGTAGAAAACATCCAAGACGTATTTGCTGTATTGTGTAAATGCGTCGAAGGGAAGTCACCTCAGTATTGGTTAGGTGACCAGCTGAGTCACACAGTGCTGATTTTCAGCCCCACCAGTTTTCCCTAGAACTCACTGTAGTATGGCGACTACTATGGAGAAGTCCAGCTGTATATATTATTATCAAACTGATTTTTATGTAATTTATGATAATGTAGAGAGGCAGCCTTTTCTTATATAAGGGCCACAAATATTATGAGTATATTGGTGCGGGCCACATTTTATCTAATAAACACATTTTTTTAGATAAAACTATTTTACCATTTTTAACCATATTTATTGTTACTCTCATTTTACAGACTGTGATCGCTTGAACTGAATTTCCGACTTCCACGCACACAAAACAATAAAATAGTAACTTATTTATTCTTATAAGTGTTTTTAATTTATTGCCTGCCGTGTAATACCCAACAAATCATAATCAATGATTTTAATGATCTTATAATAGAAAATATCTGTTTATATAAACTTACACATTTGGAGAGTAAGTATCAGGACAAATATCATTTTGAGTAACTGGTTCAGTTTCAACCTTAATTCTCTGAAAATTAATAAAAAGAAAGATTAATAATTTGTAACATCAAACATATTGAGGGCTGAAATGCTATTTGGTTTAAGCGATATTTTTGGTAATATGTTTATGTTCATGGTTTTTACCGGTTCCAAAAATGTAAATCACCAAAAAATGTCACTTAAACCAAATAGCCTTTCAGCCCTCGATATATATATTGATTATATTATAATTTTATAATAAATAAATATATATATATATATATATATATATGTGTATTCTTCTCTATTCAGTCCATGATGAATTAGTTGATGGCTGCAGACGAGTATGGATCTAGTCATGATACTGAAGTTACATGAACCAGAAGCAAACTCGCCCACAAAAATCATCAAGTTTCAAGTCAACATTCTCAGTTTTCAAATATTTAATACAAAATAAAATCTTATTGTTAATCAAATTAAATGTACAACATGGTTACTCAGTGAGTGTTAGTGTTTTTATAGTTCACTTTTAATCCAACTTGCAATGTTGAAGATCTCCTTTCTTCTTCATTCATATCTTGTATATCTTGTCTTATATGAACTTGACACTCACCCATTTTATGTGATAAACATATTATTTAACCAAAGAATGCTATGCTGTGTACAGTGTGTATGTTATTGTGAGAAATAATGTATGAAGTAGTAAATGCCTAGAAAGAAACATATGTGAATGAAAGGAAGAAAGGATAGAATGAGAAAGAGGATAAACGTTTTTTTTTCCATGAGAGCGCTCTTTAATATTAAAACGTAGTAAAAGTGTAAAACTGAAAACATTATTTGAAAAAGTGCAATATAGGAGTTTTTGAAGTTTATTTAGTGTTTATTCTGATTATTATAATGTGCACCAAATAAATAATAAATGGAATTTGAAGTAAGGACTGCCATTTAATCACTAGTCTCTTAGCGGTAGAGAGAAGCCTCACACAAGCAGTAGAGGCCTCCACCACAAGCAGTGAGTAATCTTCTTAAAGAAGGTGGCAAGCCTCATGCCGCCTGCCTTCTTAGTAGGTGACAATACAGCTGGAGTCTCATCCTCTACAATGATCATGTCGGACATGTTCACACAATGATGACTCTACAAACTTTTTCATACTTATTACACAAAGCTAAAACAACTCGTCAACTTATAGAGTTTACAGATAATATGATCGGTTCGTTAAAAATATATGACTATACAAAACTAGTGGACCCAGCTTTGCTTTGCTCAAATGAAATTTATCAGCATAGTATAATATACTACCATAATACAAAGTCAGGTCTCCAGCTTCAATGATAAATAAACTACACACTACCTCTTTCTCTCACTTTCTTACAGGATTCACTGTGTTAGAATAAAAGTAGCCTATTATTCAATCCAGTATTTAAGTTCCCTCTATATCATATTTCATTAAAGTCACTTCAATACAAATCCATTATAAAGCTAACATTAATTAGTGTTTTAAATAATATTTAATAAATAGTCAAAACTTTTTTATGACAAGACAACATATTTCTTATGTCTTCCTCCTGATGAATTCTCCTCAAGCAATCAATGAGTGTAGATCTAGTCACAGGATGAAAAAAACTGTGTTACTAAGCCTATACCCATCAACAGCAGTAAGGAATGATAAACTTCTCTCTTCTTGTTTCCTAATTAGTTTATGTTTACATTTATAGTTTGATTATATAAACAAGAAAATAAATAAATCTTTATTATAGTTAATAACAACCTTGAAAGTACTTATTACACTTCTAAAAAAAAACAAGGCAACATACCTTCGGTGTAACAGCCATGTAATTTGACAGGACTTCATTGTCTGACCTATAGATTAAGAATCATTATTGAAAATTGTGGACTTTGGAATTACATATTTATTCAATATGAATTAAGCATGCAGACGGAAAATTGTTCCCAATTTAATAAATATGTTTCAACATCACAACTTGTCAGGTATTTAGTTATCTAGTTATTACGCACGTGGGATAAGCATTTAAAAGGATACTGCTCCGCAACAGGTGTTCTGTAAATTGTTAAGGCAGTGCCGGCAGCCGGTCGAACAGTCTCCTTGTTGGGTGCGTTACTTCGGCTTGATGCTCGTTTGGAAAATTCCTTTCTCGCAAACAGATCCAAGTTTTCTAGATTCGGTGACGCTCCATTAAGATTATTTAAACTAAATGCCATCCATTGCTCAATTAGAGATTCTGCGTCAACACTATATTCTTCGCACAAACTTACGCCTTTAAAAAAGAAGTGGGTATTAAAACAACCTTGAACATCCAATTTCAATACAAAGCGAGCGCTTGTAAGTTGTAACAGAGTTAATAAATGTCCGAATTTTTTTGTTTCATGTCGGTTATTCAGGTACTCACATTTGTCTAAAACTTCTTTCTGTACATCTATACCAAGAAATTGAAATTGCTCAGTCACCAACTCTTCGGAAGCCATTTTCTATAAATTGAGAGAGCGAATGAAGTAAAAGAGCGCCAACGCTAATAGACACTAAAATTACAAAATCAAATTTTTACCATAGGCCATTAAGTTTATCTATGGATAGGTAATATATTCCAGTCTATGGACGTATTAAGTCAACCACTACCAAGGTAGGTAATAACGGTTTTAAATGGAGTTATGAAGTATGAACTAGGATTATTAATAGACTAGATGTAGCTTTAACTAGATACGATATACACTCAACGCTTATAAATGACGTTTACCATATGAGAGGCTCATAATATTGTACTCAGAAAATAAATTTTACTGTGGCGTCTCATTCCAACAGTTTGTTTAAAAACGAAACAGGTGGGATACAGCCTTATGTAAAGATCAAATTAAAAAAGAAATTGTGAAAAAAGTCATGTTGTTAACACAAAAAAAAGTTCATATTTTAAATTTTCTAGTCATATTCTAATGTAGGCTGGTTTTCTTGTTACGCTGACGGTCGGCACGTAGCTTGTCGGCGCTGATGGGTCAGCTCTTATCGTTTTCGTATCGCGCTGATGACCGTGAAGTACAGTTGCAAAGAATGTCGATGGCAGTGAAAATTGTGAGCAAAGAAAACGTCTGCAAAAAAGAAATACATGTTCATCCATTGATCGAGCAGAGAATCTTCGCAGGGGAATTCTATATATTACGGCCAGTTGAGAGACGACGGCAAAAAGGATTTCAATTCTTTCCGTATGTCATCAAAAAGTTTTGACGAATTACTAGCAAAGCTACAAAATAGATTGGTCTATTGCAGCTTACGTAATGTTCTTATACAGCTGATTGAGCGCTTGATGGTTACTTTAAACTAAGAAAAAATAAGTACACAAAAATATTATGTAATTGTTTATTGTAAGAAACAAAATTAAATAAATTAAGCTAAGACGACGATGTCATCCCAGGCTTTGTTACGTCCCATAAACATTTCTTTGATTGCACTTCTTCAATTACTCGACCGGTATTTATTTCACGATTGTCCATGACTGTATTTGCCGATACATACCTTCAGCGCGACACGAAAACGCTGTATACAGCTACATACAAATTGACCCGTCAGCGCCGACCGTCAGCGTGACACGAAAACCAGCCTTAGTGTTAAAATCTTTACATGTACAATGTCCACAAGCTTAGGGAATCTTTCTATGTACCGTTCATTGTTACTGTACTATTCATATTACTGTACTCTTCATTGCTACTGTACTGTTCATCTATATTACGTAAAATTCTCTAAGAGTTTGTTTAAATATTAAAACAAATCAAGTATTAAATAATAACTATAGAAGAATATATTTTAGACATAAGTAGGTATTAATAAGAAAAACAGCAAATATTAATACATTTTAAATCATAATATAGCTATTTCTAATTATTTGCGACGATTTTTTGCTTCAAACTTAGGCTTCAAACTAAAAAATATCATTTATAGTATAAAGCTAGTAATTAAAAGAAATATATATTTTCACGCTATAGTCCTTTTTGGTGTGAGTAGAGATACACACTGGTAGTATTCACTTTGAGCTTGTCGTGCTCAGTGGCGTAGCTGATCGCCGTTCTCAAGGTATAAACATGGGATATGGGATCCTTTAAGCGTAGCGTGAAGAGATATTTGTGCAGGCCGGCGTGATCGCTGCGACTACCGATGGGTTTTTTCTTACCTTTCGATAGTCCTTGGCGTTTTTTTGAACTGCACCATGCTTAGCATAAGGTTTGGTGTAGTCACTATGCCGTGTCAGTGTAAAACAAAAAAAAAAAAAATAGATGCCCTGCAAGAATTCTCACGATGTTTTTGTTCACCGGTGAGCATGTGGGGTCTACATCTGTACTTAATCTGGAAAAATACAGATATTCGAGCCGGGATTTGAACAAATAAAGGTAGTAAGGACTAAAATTATTGTACAGAATTAAATTATAAACAATTTAAAGCACTACCAATAAAAAAGAGAATTATCAACAGGAACCACTAAATGTTAAACTGCACCTAGCATATTAGTGGGATTTGGTCGCCAATATTGAATTTAGACTACTAATGAATCCCGTAAAAGTTAGTC
Source organism: Automeris io (assembly GCA_036320925.1). Classification (NCBI taxonomy): domain Eukaryota; kingdom Metazoa; phylum Arthropoda; class Insecta; order Lepidoptera; family Saturniidae; genus Automeris; species Automeris io. The sequence continues at coordinate 7,331,118 of JAUDJH010000018.1, forward strand.
AAATAAGATTTCGGCTGGAAATTTTTGTAAGAAAAATGACTAATTTGGGTGGTGTATCGAGGATTACGCATCATAGATGGGTAAAATGTAATCAGATTAATGAAAATGATTAACGATTACATTTCACGTTTTTTACCATTAATATGACTGCATTTGGCTCATTTATGTTTTAAACACTACAAAATCCCAGATTGTATACACATTTATGATTTCTTATTGTTTTAAATGGATTTAATCATGATTACAGAGCAAGAAAATTAAAATGACGACTACATTTTGTAATCGTTCATCATTAATCAGATTACATTTTGCCCATCTCTGATTAGCGTCATCATAGATAAGAATTTTCAACATTGTCTCTGACTTTTCTCCGATTATTTTTATATCGCACCATAATAAAAATAAAACCTTCAGACGACTGTCGTTTATGAGAAGCGTTGGGTGTACCAGGTGTGTAAATATGAAACCGGAATTCGCCTATAGATGGTCCTAGCTGGCAATATAATCATCGTCGAATGGCGTTATTGGCGCCATTTGTTTTGTTTACACCTGATATAGATTTGCAACTCACGATAATACAAGTTTCGTACAACAGGACAGTTTGTAATAGCTTTGAACATGTCGAATTTCGTGCCTGGAAACTACGATTTGCCGACATCATTGATTTTCTGCTACCATCTAAAAAAACTGCTGCAGAATCGCATCGAATGCTTGTCGAAGCATGCTCTAGGTAAATCACAATGCTTCGAGGGGTTTAAAAAATTCAAAAGTGGCGATTTTAACGTGAGTAATGAACAACGTGGCAGACCACCTAAAAAATTCGAAGACAACGAATCGCAAGAATTTTTGGATGAGGATGACTCTGAAACGCAACAACTACTTGCCGAACAATTGAACGTGACATGAGAAGCCGTCTCCGTACGTTTAAAAGCCATGGGGGGAGATTCAGAAGATGGGAAAATGGATTCCACATGAATTGAACGAAAAACCGAAAAACCATTTGCGAAATCCTGCTCGCGGTACAAAAGGAAGTCGTTTCTCCATCGAATCGTCACTGGCAATGAAAAATGGACATATTTTGAAAATCCTAAGCGTAAGAGATTATGGGTAACTCCAGGCGAACCATCGACATCGGCTGCAAGGTCAAATCGCTATGGACGGAAGACAATGTTGTGTGTGTGGCGGGATCAGAAGGGAGTAATCTATTACGAGCTGTTAAAACCTGGCGAAACTGTTACTACTAAACGCTACTGAATTCAAGTGATCAATTTGAACCAAGCTTTGCTTCAAAAACGAACAGAATATCAAAAAAGGCAACACAAAGTGATTTTGCTCAATGACAGAGCACTATCACACATTGCAAAAATGGTCCAGGAAACCATTGAGGCGCTCAGATTGGAAATATTTCTGCATGCGGCTTACTCACCGGACTTGGCTCCGTCCGATTACTACCTATTTACATCGATGGGATATGCACTGGCTGAGCAGCGCTTTGCTTCTTACGAAAATGTACAAAAATGGCATGATGACTGGTTTGCCTCAAAGAAGCAACATTTTTTTTTGCGTGGCATTCATAAATTGTCAGATAGGTGGGAAAAATGTAGAGCTATCGATGGACAGTACTTCAAATAGAATATTTTTTATCATTTCCGTACAATAAACGGCTACTTTCTATAAAAAAATTCCGGTTTCATATTTACACACCTGGTATATATCAATCTAATCGATTGGACGTGATCAGCGCATTTAAAGCGATATCTAGACTAGGTGATCAAATGAATGGACTATATCTAGACATATCAATAATCTTAGGCTATAAATCTCTAGAGTAAAGTTTTCTATAACTCTTTTAAAAAAATTAATTAGTAACTACATTACTATCGTACAAAAAAAAAATGCACAAAAAAAATGCAAATTTAATGCTGTTCTGAAAACAAGATTTTCTACTTAAATGAATCTTCTTAAGATAAATTTCAGTCTTCTTTTGGCTCATCAAGTTCTGTTATTACTGTCTCAATCATAATCTTTTGTATCAACAATAATGTGTTAAAGATATATTTGAGAATTCTAGGATTTATTACTTGTTTTTGAAGCGTAGAAGTGAAACTTCTATAGAATCGTTTTGATGTCAAACCGGATGCAATGGATGACAGGTAAAAGACAAAAATACAAAAATTAGTGAGCCAGAGCGAGAGAGCAAATGTAAAACGACAGGTAAAAGACACAAATACAAAAATTTGTGAGCCAGAGCGAGAGAGCAAATGTCGGTGTGTTTGTGTGCATTATAGCATTTTATTAGTAGAAGCAGCGTGGTGAGATACAACTAAAAAATGAGTGAGCCGGAGCGAGAGAGCAAATGTCGGTGTGTATGTCATATTACAGCTGTAAGTACGATGCAGCGTGGTGTGTTATTATTTAATAGTGTTTGTGAGTATTTTTATATCTTATTGTGGTAAATAATACATTTTATTCCTTTCTTGTGGCTTTTCCACTGGTGATAATACATTTTATAAGATGCTGAAAACTAATGCCGAAATGTGTCGTGAATATCGACGCAAAAAAAAAGAAAATTAAAATAATATTATAAAAAAATCAGGTAAAAGTTGAACAGAACGAAGTCGTGGGTTTCGTGCGCGTAAAAAACAGTTATTCTTGAATAATCAAGATAGGTGTTCAAATATGTGTTAATAAACACCAATATATTATGTGAAATATGTTAAATAAAATATCTTGTAAAATTAATTGAAACACTTTTATTTTTAAACAAATTAACTTTGTAAATATCTTACCCTTGTTATATATATTCATCGCATTCTTTCTTCAGACACCTTTTTTTATGTATATCTATTTATCAATTCTACTCCACTATTATTAGATTATTTTGAAAAGTTATCATTTTTATTAATAATGGTATAAATAATGTATGAATCTAGTATTTTTGGTTTTCTGTGTCATACAAAATGAAAAAACAGGGGTTAAGATAAAATTTATATTTAATAATAATTAAAATAATACAACTGTTAGTTTCTCTTATTAAGATCTTTGGACATGTATGTGAAATTTACAAGAAGGCATTGATTGGACCTCAGCAGTAACAATGCTATTAATACATAGGTTGGCCAATCCACCTCTAATCAGTCCACATGTGTAAGCAACATACTGTGAACAAAAATAATTCCTTAGCATATACACATTTGATCAATATAAATCTTAAAATATTTTATTAAGAAGACAATCAAAACTGAAATGAACTAGTCCTTATATTGACTAGTTATTTCATAAATAGTTCATAGTTTCTAACAACTATGTTATAATGTAGCTTGCACCCTAATTCACCAACAATAAAATCAAACATAATACTTCAAAGATATGAAACGATATAAAAATACTTTTCATACTTATACAAGCCCAAGTTGCTTAATAAGTCACACAACTAAAAACTAATCAACTTTGATAAAACTAAAATTTTTATTATTTCAAAATTTAGACACTATGATCTCAAAAATCATGAAAGTTGTAAAAAGAAAGTTAATATGATAAACATACCCTAGGAGCACTTTCTAGATATTGTTGTCCATTTGAGAAATTTGTTAGAAATCGGAATGCATTATCTTGTAATACATAAACACCCTGATGGTTGGTACGTAAATTATCTATTTGTTTTTTATATATACATGTCCAAAAGTCTGTGCATATGAATTTCATTGTATCTAGTTCATCTTTAAACCTTGGCCATTCTCTTGTTAGTCTTTCCATAATTTTATATCCAGCCGCAAACCCAATATACTCCACAACTGATAGGTCAACTTCCTACAATAGAATGAAGTATAGAAACAATTACTAGTTTTAATAAAAAGCATTTAGATATTAAGCAGAATTTTTTTTCTTACTTTTTCATTTTGTGTGTTGTTTTTTTCTAAGGAATAATTAATTATTTCAGAGTGTAACAGTTCAAATATGATATCGTCAGCCATAGCACAATGAAGTTATTCACAAATATTCCCTGCAAACAAAAGCAACAAAATAAATGAATCCTAGATAACAATTACAAACTTTTTTTACAACACAAAATAAATTATTTCGTTACGAGTTTTGTCATTATGACAGATAGAATACAAGTAAGGGCTCTGTCACGGGCCGTCTACAGCAAATATTTCGCATAACATCTAACCGTCCAATGGGCTATATAGAAACATTTTGTAACTTTTGTAATATTTGTCGTAATATTTCCGTATTCATAAATAACTTTCGAAGCTTTAATATATTCGAATTATAATATATTCATTGATATTCAGATTTCTTCATAGTTAATTTAAAAAATAATAAAATAAGCATGATTTTAATTGATATTAGGTATTGGGTTAATAGTCACACCTGATATCTAAATAAATTATTTCGGCAGGGTTGTCTCATTGTAGTTTTCCCGAATTGATACTAAGAGGTATAAGTATAGAAGAGGTTGGCTCGCAAATACGATTAAATAGGTCTGAGGCGAGTAGGGATACCCTTTCTGTAATTTCGTTTATATTAAAACAAATAGATAATTGTTTAAATAAAGTTAATAAAAAAAACATCATTATTCTATAATATTTAATCACTTAAAAGTAATTCCATAATTAGTTTTCTTTCGGCGATTGCTAGAAACTTTCTCCTTCAGCCAAAACTTTAATCTATTTCAGCATAACGTTCATTTTTAGCAACGCTCTTTATATTTTAAGATGCTTTTAAACACTAATGAATCATCCAATACATATAAATATATAATCCAATAGTTAAAAGTATTAAAATATAAAGAATGATTTAATGTAGTGTTGCGTGTCTTCATCTAAGTCAGTCTGTTTACATGTTTCCATAGTTTTTTATGTCAATATGGTTTACATCTTAAATAATGTTGTATTTATCTTTAGTTAAGGGCTAATTAACATCTTGGAGTTTCAGGGAAATCTTCCAAAACTTGCTTTATTATGTTATTGACATATTTCTGGTACCTCTAATTTATTTATTTACTTATAAGGACAATTACATCGTCTACATAAATACAAACAAAATTACATACAGTTACGTGTTATCATTTTTTTTGTGAAGGTATTTCAAACTTGAGAAATTGAAAAAATAATATTAAACAAAATAGCATCTACAAAATTTTAGACTTTATTTGCATTTATTTATAGTCATTTAACAATTATTAGGTTTGGGTATTTGACTATATTTTTTGCATAGCTAATAAGAGTTTCTGATGAATAGCCCTTAACAACTTATAAACGTGCTAAAAAAGATCTCTATTTGTCAGACTTATCACGCCATATAAAGCCTTAAAAATAATTGGCTGTTAACCAGAGATTACCAGCAGTTGGAATAAGATATTTACATATTAGTATTATTGTAAAAGTGTGTTAGTGTAGTTTAAAGTTAACACAGTTTTATTCTCTTTATAAACGTCACTTAAAATTACCAACAATCTTTATTTAAGCAAATAATAACTAATCAGTGATCAGCTGCGCTATTGGTCACGTTGGGCACGACATGTATACCCAAAGTAGATACAGCAGCTAATCTATATCTGATCACCGCGTAAGAGGTGAGTATAGATTAATAGCTGTACCCACTTTGCGTTTTATGTCGTGCCCAACATTATCAGTAGCGCAGCTGATCGCTTTTCTCGGAGTACTTTTCTTGTTCAACTGAATTTTTAGTACTGTATTATAGTGTCCAATAAACGCAATCATTATATTTACGAACAATTCAAAATGAATATTTTGGAATAATATTACCTATACAAATATACATTCCTACCTACTTACTGCAACAAATTTGTTTTTTTTTTTAAATATGGTAACATCGTTTTTATATAGATAGGTAACACAAGAAAATACTTTTAAAGAATAATAAATAAATAAAATGGCGGATAACGTTTGTGTAGTCGTCGTTTGTGGAAAGCTGTGTTTAATTTTGAAGTCTTTTTAAGTTTTGTGTCGTCGAGTAATTAACGTGCAATCAAATCATAATAGTAAAATACTTTTAAGCTATTGAATAGTGTTTTAAATTAAAATGGATGATACTAAATTAATTGCGATAAAAGATGGAGATCAAACGCGTTCTCCGTTGATAGAAGCGCCACCAGTGGTCGAAAAGCAAAAACCAATACACGATGAAACTGTCAAAAGAAAAAGAAGGCGCGGGAAGTCCAAACGCAATATGATGAAACCGTTTATGAAAATACCTTGGCATAATTGGAGAAAACATGATAATTCTAAAAGGAATAATAAATTTCGGAAAATTGTTTTGGCTACTACTCATGCACCATTCAATAACAATCAGTTTTTAATGGAAATACATAAACCGGAACCGGAAAATTCTTTTCATATACTTCAAACACCAGGACGAAACCGCGACTCCAGCTTCAGTGTAGATTCTGAAGATAATTACTTATATTCATTACCCGAAGACGAAGAAGCCTATTTGACTAAAGAGTTTTCGAGCGTGTACGAAGATGTAGAAAATGAACATTTGGCTAATTTGACCAAAAACGAACTCATTCAGGAATATCTTCTACTCAAATCAAAGTATGAGAATCTCGTTAAAAGAAGTGAAGTTTTAAAACCGAAACAGTTTGAAGACTCTAAAGAGACTGAACAAAATGATATGTTGCTCTCTGACAAGGACAGTGTGGTAACTGATAGAGATACCTCAGGAACATCTCTGGGTTCAAGTGCTTCAGATGAGACATCTTTCAGCGATATGTTGCTTCGTGTAAAGGAACAAGAAGAACAGATACGTGAATTGCAGCTTTCTAATGAAAAACTAAAGTTAGAAAATGATCATTTGAGAAAACAACAACAAGAAACATCCAGTGAAGATTCTGAAAGTGATAGCACTTCAACTTCAAATAGTGACAGCAGTTCTAGCAGAAGTGACAATGCAATGGATGAGCTTGTTGCAGAAAGTGAAGATCTTTCTGCTGCAAATCATAATTTGACCAATGGCCATATTGGAGAGACTGAGGAATTAGAAAATATCAACCATATGGTAAATGGTTTTCATGATCCTGATGAGTAAATCGTTTTTTTTTTAATGATTTTGACATTATGTTAAACAGTATTTGTAGGCTCTTTTTTAGTAATTTGTATTCCATTTTTTTTCCACAAAGTTATACACCTTTCTGGTTTTAACTAAACTTTGAGTTAATTAGAGTTTTATTAATTAGGTATCATAAAATATTTGTACAAAATATTTAAATTATTCATTAATATAATTTGGAGGCTCCTGATAGAATATTTTGATCTAGAAAATATTTTAGGAACCACAATTTAATTTGTTATTATTTTTTATTTGCAGCATCTTAATTTACTTGCCAGATATTTAATATATTTTATACATAAACCCACAATAAATCTGTAAAAATGTAAGATGATATCTTACTTAACTTTTAACAGAAACAATCAGTGAATATCTCTTTTACATTATTATAGATAACAGTAGTTTTGTAATTAATATATAAGGAAAAGTGTAAGCAGTGTATTGGCTATTGTGGATATTTTAGTTATTGTTGACCTTGTTATGAATGTTTTCTTTTTGTTTGAAACCAAATTGAATGTGAGAGACTCTAGCATTTTAGTCTTACATATATTTTAATTAATATATTTTTACTTTAAGTTTAACAGGAGAATGTATTCTTAATATAATTTCTGCCTTTTTATGTATTAAAGACGCAATTTTAAAACTTAAACAGCTTATTGATTTTATAAATATTAGGTCCTTACATATGAAATTGGCGTTTTGTATGGGAGGAACAAAATGTCGAATATTTTTTAATATAATATATTTAATTAATCAACCAGTCGGACGGGAATCAATAAAATCTTTGAAGGCGATTTGGACTGCCCCATCGGTGTTGAATTTTTTCCCTTGCAAGAAGTTATCCAAATTTCGAAAAAAATGGTAATCTGTTGGAGCAAGGTCCGGGGAGTACGGAGGATGTCTTAGACTTTCCAATTGAAGCTCTTCTAATTTAGTAGCCGTCTGTTGCGCAGTGTGTGGTCTAGCGTTGTCGTGAAGCAGCAGTGGCGTGGAGCGATTGACCAGCCTAGGTTGTTTAGCCGCTAGCTTTTCCATCATGGTTTGCAATTGCTGACAATAGACATCAGCCGTAATAGTCTGGCCAGATTTGAGAAAACTGTAATGAACAATACCGGCACTAGTCCACCAAACGCTTACAAGTAACTTTTTTGGGGTTAATTTTCGCTTGGGGCAGGATTTGGCTGGCTGGCCAGGATCCAACCATTGCGCTGAGCGCTTCCGATTATCGTAAAGAACCCATTTTTCATCACAGGTAATGATTCGGTTTAAAATACCTTCATTATTGTGCCGGTTTAGTAATGTAACGCAGCAGTCGACGCGCGTTTGCCGGTTTGCTTCAGTCAATTCGTGAGGTACCCACCTTTCAAGCTTTTTAATCTTCCCAATTTGCTTCAAGTGAATTAAAACAGTTTTATCACTAACATCGCAGCCTGCAGCTAACTCGGACGTGGTTTGCGATGGATCCGCTTCCACAATAGCCTTCAACTCTTCATTATCAACTTGAGTCTCAGGCCGTCCACGGGGCTTGTTCTGCAGGTCGAAATTTCCAGAACGAAAACGTTGGAACCAAAAACGAACTGTGTTTTCTTTTGCAACACGACCGCCATACACATCATTCACCCTTCGAGTTGTTTCCGCAGCACTAGAGCCACGGCGGAACTCGTACTCGTAAATAATGCGATATTTTAAGTTTTCCATTTTGTAAAATGAGTGACGCAAACAGAAAAAAACAGAAGAAAAAAATAAATGAATGACGATCATCGAAGCACAAATACATGAGTCTATAGCTGTACATATTTGAATTTGGAATTCCTTACCAAAGAGGAGAAATTAGTGATTAAAGTGGCCAGTACGAAAAACGCCAATTTCATATGTAAGGACCTAATATAATATAAAAAAAACATGATAGTTTAAAAAATGGGACAGTAAAAATTAATTGCCCATCTTTTTACTCTAACTAGATTTTGCCCCCGCCTTGTCTATTTACCAATTACAAAATATCCCAGTTTGAGTTGATTAAATGCCCACCAAATATGTCAATCCATAATTTGACTAAGGTAAGATCATAATGGTTGTGAGTTCATAGAAGCTTTTGCTTTCTGTCTAAACCTCTACATGTGATGTTGCAACATATGGCCTCCATCAAATGTTGCCAATGGCACACGTAAATTCAAAATGCACCTTGTTATTTCCGGTGGCAGCTAAAGCTGAGGTCCGTGGGCAGTGGCACCATAAAGGAGTTCTTGCACTGCCATTATGAGCTATAAATCGGTGATTGAGCAGATTAAGCGTTCATCTTTTCAAATATAAGTTGCGAAGGCCCTCCCAGGCAAACTATTGTTTGGCCTAGGAGGGCCTTGTAAAATTGTAAGGTTGAAAAGGAATCGGACAATTGCAAAGTTCAAAATATAAATGCATACCATGGAAAAACATGCAGAAAACGTGAAGTCTAAAACCCTACGCTATTACAAGTACCTACTTATCGTACATGCCGTAATTATCATTCCATGTGTTATTTCCTTGAGGGCCGATAACAATGTTATATACGCAGTTCGTAAGTAGCGACAAGAGCATTGACATATTTTCAGGGTTATAATATACTCAGATTAGTCAGAATACTCAAATCGTAAAATAATATTAGTGAAATGGTGGAATAATTTTGTCGTAATACGTTTCATCCAAGAATTTGCTTTTACTCAGTAGGCAGATGAGTTATCTAGCTGTGTTAAAATGTACCTACAAGTGACAAAACGTTCACCTACAAGGTGGAGACGAAATAACTCAGATCCCAGAGCGACGCTGGATGCAAGCTACTTCCGACCGATTGCTCTGGAAAACATTAGGGGAGGCCTATGTTTAGCAGTGGACGTTCTATAGCTGATATGCTGATCAAACTGTAAAGCCTATCATAGTTGATCAGCTCATATACATAGGTCTAGTTATCATATAATTCTACGTGTTACATTAGACCGGTATAACGACAGCAACTCGATTAATACGTCGTTTCGATTTCGCCATGGTTCTTGGATTATGCAGAGGCTTTAACACGAATATTTGCGATAAACCTTGTTCTACCCTCTACTACTACTACTATAGTAAATTTACGCGGGCGGGTCTAGTGTCACAGCTTTTCGGTAACTCTCATCCCGGCTAGGACTATATAGTTCTCTAACTCTTACTTTCGCCGAGTCGTTGGGCTGTGGAATGGTCTTCCGGCGAGCGTCTTTCCGTCGTCCTATGATATTGGGTCTTTTAAACGAAGCATAAAGAGATATTTGTGTGGTCCGGCATGATCGCTACAACTATCGATGATTTTTTTTGCTGTTGGTATTTGTCGTTTTTGGACTCCACCATGCTTACCATCAGTCGTGGTGTGCTCGTGTCAGGATAAAAAAAAAGTATTCATATAATAAACAGCCTTATTCCGTAAGATTCTGGAACCCGAGGTATAAAAAACCAACCGATTTGAGTTGTGTAGTTTCTTGCCTTTGCATTACTTCATTGACAGTAATAGGTTGCGATTTTAAAAATTAGCAAATTGCATGCGATTGTCGTTTATATGAACAACTCGGATTTCAGAATCCCCCGGATTCACTATACGAATACGTTATCACAAATATTCGTGTTAGGACCTCTGCACTATCAGATGCAGTGTAGTATATTTGTTGAACTACCATAACTCTGTAAAATAACAAGTATGCTGTACTGAAATAGGTGATCGAAACATGAACAAAAACAAACTATTATTTAGAGGTGATTACACACTTTCAAATAATTTTACAATTACTTACTTTTGTTTCTAACTGCATATAAGAGTTGATCATTGTGTTTATAAGGGTTTCAGATATCACTACTATAAAAACAACGAGTATACTTATACTTATTTAATAAAAGTTTTAAAATCTTTTATTTGTTCCAAATTCCAAGAAATAACCATATGGTATTATTTTATAAAATCACTATTATACAGGGAACTTATATTAAATTATACACTGTATGATAGTGACGAAATAAAATAGTTAGTAGACCTTTTCAATTAGGCCTTTCACCATTACGTATTGATATTGCAATTTGTACTTATTGCATGGTGACAATATCCACCTACCATCAAATTTGGCTATGAACCTATTAGCCACTTGATATTATGTATATAAAAAACTACAACCAGATGTAGTGCTTATAGACAAGCAATTTTTATTTAAAAAAAATGTAAAGGTTACCATTAATACTTATTTGGCTATAACTTATACATATTCATAATAATTTTTTATCCTTTTTCGATTTTGATTCTGGGGCATTAGGATTTACACCTTTATAAAACTGTTTAAGTAGAGCCATCGCTTCATCAGCTAGGAGATTACCATGCAAATCGTAACTGGATTTATAAAAATTACCAACATCAAAAACAGTTTTACCCCCAAATCTGTCATTAGCACAACCATATATAACTTCCTTTATTTGTAAATTATTGAGTGCGGCCGCACACATTATACATGGTTCCACCGTAACATAAACAGATATATTTTTAAAGTATATTCTATAATCAATATTATTCAACCTGCAGTATTCCACAGTATTATCAATACAATTAATCTCTGCATGCCTGGTTGGATTACGTGTCGCATTAACGAAATTTCTAGATTCTGCAATAATTTCACCATTTGTTATAAATACACATCCAACCGGCACCTCTTGAGCAACCAATGCTTCAGAAGCTAACTCAAGAGCTCTTCTCATAAAATCAACCATATTACAATATAAAACTTGTCAAAATATATAAAGAATTATAATTTGAGGGGGATTCAAGTTGTTTGATAATACTGGAGTAAGTTGTTATTTTTTAGGCAATCAATAGCTTTTTCATTCCAGTTGTTATTGTTCACTGTTCTTGGACTTGGATGCGGCATATATATGATCTGTAAAAGAAATAATATTTCTAACATTTATTTTTCAACATAAACAATATAAGATATAAAAATCTCAAATTTACAAAAAGCTAACAAGATTTGTTTACGTAATGTACTATTTAGTTTTATTAAAGTGTACTTGAATATTCTATCCATTCATAAAATGAAAATATAATTAAAGAACCATTTTATTTAAACAAATAGATACATTACTTTTATCTTCTTCAAAGTTGGATATTTTTCTAGAGCTTTTCGTGCTCTTGTTTCACAAAATTTTCCTAAAGCAACAATTGTTTCTACTTCATAAAGCTCAAGAACTTTGATAAATACTCGATCACAAATATTGTACAAAGCTTCTACTTCATTTGCCTGAAATTAGATAACCACCATTTAAATAAATTGTTTGCCTCTATGTCTACACCATATGGAGACAATCAATGTATGAAGTATAAACAATATTTCTATGGAACTATAGTTGTATCATTTATAGCTTCAATAAACTTAACAACTTACAAATTAGAAGTTTTAAGTAGTTGGTAGTTGGGAATTTTTTTATTTTAACAAAAATACTAACTTTGCAATCTGGTGGTGTTATATTACAGCCGTTACTCTTCAACCATTGCTGAGGTAAGTAATTATATACAAAGCTAGTTTCAAAAAACTTTTCTGGAGATCCACATAAGTCTTTCAGTAAACCCCAAAACCTTTTGCCACTTATCTGGAAATTAAAAATATTCATGCTGAACTAATGTTTTGTTTTTAGGTAAATTTAGTTTACACTTAAATAACTAGTTTTTTTTTTACATTAGTCAAGGAACAGGCTGATAACCCATGTGATGGTGATTTCCAAGGAGGTGATTATATATCAAACAACTTCTCCAGAAAAATCAGTTAACTATGATATTAACATTTCAGCTAGTTACCCATGGTTAGTAATGAGGGTAATTTATTTATTTCAAAACCTTAATATATATATAATAGAAAAACAATCACATGTTTACACATATAATGTGTTCAAATTTATAAGATGTGAGGCAATGCACACAGTCATAGGTTTGAATCTCAGCACTTACCTCTGGATTTTTCCAGATTACGTACAGATTTAGGCACAAGATGCTCACAGGTGAAGGAAATCATCATGAGGAAACCCGCATGGCATCGAAAAGAAATGTCATGTGTGTCTGTGAATGGCGATCTGTTGCACTACTGGTCACTTTGGGCACGGCATATCAGCGCAAGGTGGATACAGCCAAAAATCTATCTCTGCTCACCCCTAAAAGGATATAATGTGATGAAATATTATTTTTTATTATTAAATTTATATTTATAAGATTACATGTATGAATACCTCATTACATACCAGATATTATTTATAAGATTACCTCAGTTCTGGTACATTCAAAGCCTTTGATTGGTCTACTTAATACTTCTTTAGGTGGCTTTCCCACTGGACCTTCTATGCCCAACCAATCTCTGATTGATGATATTTCACCAAAAGGGACCTGGAATAGGCAAATTATAATTTTGTTTTCTACTTATATTATTAAACAATTATTTTAATTAAATTATTAATAATATCAAATACATAATCTATGTTATAACATAATATGTGTGTTACACACTAGCATGGAATAAATAAAAGGTAATTTGGAGTAACCACTAAAATGTTTGTTATACATCTTTTTTAAATGTCATTTGTTCTTAAATAGCAAAACAATATTACTTAAATTTCATAATGAAACTTTGAAGGTAGGTTTATGTAAATGTGGTATTAGGGAGCAAAACATGTTATAATGGTGCCACATATATCAGCTACTATTTTACATTTTAAAGTTGACCTATGTATATGTAATTTCTTTTGTTTTCTCATTAAGGTTTATAATATGTTTATTGTTGCAGTTATCCATAGACAACAGTAGACACTAAGCATTATATGAGCTGTAAGTATTTTTAGCAGCCTTTTGCAGTATAAAAAATGAACAGAACATAGAATACCTATCAGAGTATTTCGTAAAAACTAGGTCTTGCTAAATAAAATATTATCTAATCCTTGACCCATATTTCAACAGATAAATTCAACGGATTGGTTTTTGGTTCGAGTCGATAGTCATATGCAGATATGGGCAAAATGTAATCAGATTAATGATCAACAATTACAAAACGTAGTAGTAATTTTAATATTGTTACTCTGTAATCATGGTTAAAACCCTTTTAAACATTAAGGTATTGTAAATTTGTATGCAATTGAAGATTCCTTAGGGTTCAAAATATAGATAGTCAAAATGTAATCGTATTAACGATCAAGAATGCAAATTATAATCATAATTATTATTAGTCAAGAATCTATTACATCCTTGCATCTTTCTAATGTGGATGTTTTGCAAATGTAAAATGACATTGATTACTTTATAATGCAACACATGCACACCTACTGTTCGTTTTTTGTAAATATGTTATAATACGAAATTATTTGTTTACTATTCTTACACCAGTTTGTGACATTCCCCAAGGTCCAGGATTCATGCCAAAATACATAATAGTTTTCCTTGTATTACAATATTTACGAACATAAATTTCGAAGGTATGTCTAGCATAAATAGTAGGATTATAAATATACTGCACGCAGGACGGTACTTCAAATTTTTCTAGACATAAATTTAGCTCATCCATTAGATTAAGGAATTTGGTGCTAATATTTTCTGAACTTTTGTTATCGTTGTTAGAAAAGAATGAAGACACAACTTTAACTTCCATTATTAGTTAAGGTTGAAACACAATTCTGAGCACGTTACCCTTCTTACTGCAATGATTTTTTTTAAATACTGGATGTAACAAGATTCCTCAAGCCTTCACAAAGTTTTAAAATATAATGAATTTGGAATCTGAATAATACTATTTGGTAATGTCTAGGTACCTATATAGTACATTAGAAATAAGGCATTTCTATTGTATTAAATCATAAACATTGAAATTTTGTTCGGAGTTCACTTTTCTTTTGGTTCTATTCTCTTCTTTGTGGGGAAGGCCAAGGCCTAAGCCATACAGCCATGTCTGGGGTCTCTTTTTATAACTTTTATTAATTTTCATGTCAAGTTTTAGCCACGCTTTTATATCCCTGACGTAGTTTAGATTGCATATCTATCTTCATTTCTTGTTTATTGATCCAATTTTATATGTTGCATTCGATATAAACGGCAAGGAAGACTGCAGATTGGCGCGAAAACTCAGCGACTGAAGGGACGCATCACTCTGCTAGCGTTTAGCCAAAAAACCATTGATTTCCGCCTGCACACGGTCGGCAGAGCATTCCACCGTTGCCCAAGCCCACAACACAAGCTCAGACAACAATAGAACATCCAGCCAACGGCCACAAAAAGAAAACAACAATTATTCAACGAGAGTGCAGAAGATATACAACTACTTCACCTTTAAATTTTGTTGCGAAATCTGAATGTCTAACCCCAAGAGAATATAGGTACTTATAGCTTAATCCACTACATTTTGGTATTTTTGGTTATGGTTAATGTTGTTGTTTCATTTGCCAATACGTAGTCAGAGGCATGAGCCATTTGAATATTGCATTTTTTTTGCCAAGTGTTATTTATTACAAAAAGTACCTTCTAAAGTATTAAGGTGTGTCCACTGCATATGTTTCAGGACTTGTGAATACAAGAAACACGATTTAAAACATTTTCACAACAATAGGCTATACACAAATGTCTGCTGCTTTGTTTGTGTCTATAATAGAGCCCTTTCAAATTGGATCATATGACTATAGGCAGGCGTCGAAGTTTTGCAGGTAGGTAATCGGCCCATTTCCATTGTTACTGTCATTTATGACCCAATGATTCAATCTGAATGTTCTTAGGACCAAGCCCGGTTTTGTTGTGAAGGTCTTTCTCAGGTCATCAACGTAGGACATGCCGAAAAAAAAAGTTCTTAGGTAGGTACCTATACTATAGTAGGTAAAACATTTACTTAAAACATCTGTCTATGACCACGTTTTAGTTTATTAGTGGTTTTAACGTAAAAATATAAGTAACTACCTAAATAAATGTAGTTAACTAATTCAATATATGTACTTATCTATTTAGATGCTATTTATTTTGTTAAAACCTTACCTTACTTTTGTTATAAGATGTTTTTCATTAATAAAACCAAGTTATATCTGCTAGTGTTTTTATTAGTAACATCCTACTCACAGGTACAAGAAACCTGAGCAGCGACACGCACAACTTGTGAATTCAAATATTATATCCATTGATCTAAATTAATAAAATATTTAGTAATTAATTTCTTCTATATTCTCTAATATAGATTTGCCTTTTCCTCAAATAAAATATAATAAAAACGAAATAAACTCAAATCCTTATGTTTTATAATTCTTTGCGTATAAATGTATGAAAAAAAAAATATGACAATATTTTCTCGCTTGAAGATTTAGCGCGGCGCGCACTCTATTTCGAAATTCAAACAAGTAGGCAATATAGAGTACTTTAGGGTAAATAAATAAAACTCGTCTTTTATTTATACAATTTTAAAAGCATAAAAATGTCGATGTTGAGCGAGGAAGTCGTACGTAAGTTGATTGAAAATTCTAGTTTTCCCTTAGTTTATCGAGGTTTTGTTAGCAACTGGCCAATACGCCAGTGGACCATCGAAAAATGGTGTTGGGTGTTTAGTGATATAGAAATACCATTTCGTTGTATGAAAAAAGATTTCTTATCGGACGAACCATGTTGGGAAAGAAGATGTAAGGTCAAAACTATGACATTTAAGGATTTCATAGATAGTAAAGATATCAGTGAAGAATGGATGTATTTCGATTACAAATATGTTCATCAATGGTTCAGTGCAGATCATGAGTTATATAAGGTATGTTTAATTTCAGTTAATATGATAGTATTGCTACTTTAAAGATTGAATATTATTATAAATAAGTTTCGAACAAAGTTCTTTTTAGAGTACAATTAATTTATTTAAAGTCCTAACAAGATTATTTATACAAACACAAAATAATATTGCTCTATTAATCATTTAGTCAATGTTCACTATTGTTAAATTACAGTAATAAATGTGTCCACAGTTTTTACTATAGAAAGTTTTTCAAATTGTGCTGCAGAGTTGTATTGTTAACTAAACCCATGTAAAGGCTACAACAGCACATAAGATTGTGCTTATAAAACTTTAAAAACAGATACTTTGAAAGATGGAAGTCTATTTTTTTTAAATAGAGATGGACTGAGCAACCAAATCAAATACTGATTTGATAAAAGAACTCTTATATCTTAAAAAAGTGAATGCTGAGATATATAGATGCTACTTTGCCCAGAGAATAGGTTTATCTTTATAAAAAAAACTATATATGTAATAGGAACTTCAGTATAGCCTAACTATTGGCAGAGTTCAGTCCAACTTGACAAAATCGGTCACTTACCATCAGTGGAAAGCATAACAAATATACTCCAGGCATGCCAATTTTCAGTTCCAAGCCCACTAAAAAAAAGGTTTGTATTTTTAAGGTACATTGTATTATCATGTCAACACTTTGGTACTCTTTGTAAACTAAGGAATAATCTTGTTTTAGTAATAAATTGAATGCAAATTGTTTGTTTGCTAAACATAATTATTTATGTTGTTACTTATTTAAACAAAATATTCTAATTAATATGACACAATTAATTAAATTAATAAATTAGAATACATAAACACACCTTGAAAAATTCAATGATAAAGACTCAAGTATAGAATTCATGTTGATGATGCTTGCAATATACTGCAAATGGAATGTGAAAGCAAAATTTTAATATTTTTAACTAGACTATTTTATCATTACAATTTATAACCATGAAATTATATTTATTTTGTTATTATTACTATGACATAATAGGCAAGCAGATATTAGCTGATGTGCTTTCTCTCACTTATGTGTTCAATTATCACATGTTGAGCAATGTTGACCATATACCACCATTACAATTATCACATACATTTTTAATATAAAATTATAATTACAGTTATCCATTAAGTTGAATAAACAACATTTTTAAAGTCCTTTATATGCAAAAAGCACTGCTTTTAATTGCAAAGAAATCTAAGAGTTATTTGATTATGGATTATTTATTATATTATGGGTTATACCATTACGTTATAATATTTTTTAAAATAAATATATGTTTGTAGAGCATCTCCTGGAAATCATTTGGATATCCAAACAAAAGTGCAACTGATACCACATTGTGGGTTGGAAGCAAGGGAGCCCACACTCCTGCACATCAGGATACTTATGGAGTTAATATTGTCACACAACTGTATGGAAAGTAAGAAAAAATTATCTAACATATGAAAATGTTTGCTTGCACATTAATACATTCATTACAGATGTATATGTGTGCTCCACTGAGTACGTATAAGTGTGTGTAAGCATGAATTATTATACATTTTTGCAGAAAACGTTGGATATTATTCCCTCCTGAAACTGGAGGATTAAAACCAACTCGAGTACCTTATGAAGAATCTAGTGTCTATAGTGAATTGAATTTCTACTGCCCAAATAATTTGGAGGCATTTAAAGGTAAAAGAGATACTTGAATATTTATTATAGAGATTTCATAAATTATTCTGCTCATTTTTTTTTGTTTTTGTGACAAGTTCTTAAGTACCTTCTATGGTTTGGGTCAGGGATATTATGAATAATGCAAGTAAATTATAAACTATTTTTTAGTCATAGAAATAGTCTGATATTTGGTATTAGTGGGGGCAATCAAATAGGATACTTAACTAGCGAAACATATGTGTAGGGGCACCCCTGTGGGTATGGACCTCTGCTTGAAGGGCTTACCAGGGATGAACTACTTATAGTGATCTACATGTTTTTTCTGTTCCATGAGTTCCTATAGAACATAACGCGGACCGCGTTTCAGGCGCGACGTCGCTAAAAGATGCGTATTTGTACGCACTTTTGACTAGCGGGTTAGGGTGATGCGGGTCCGTGTCAAAATATTGACGAGAGGTTTCACGCATGAAACAGACGATAGTTCCCTATTTGAGCTCGTTGTTGACATTAACAGTGCGTAAAAATCGTGGGGCGTGGGGTATTCTACTGTCCTTACGCCGTTGTCCTCTTACTTTGAAATTGCGTCTTCATGGAGAATCTGTTTCTTCTTTTTAATTCAGCTGGATTTGGCCGCAAGCCCCGGGCTCTTCTCGCATCAATGGTGCAATGATATGAATATTTGTGTGTCCAGATTCCATGGTACAGAACCAGCCGTCACACAGTTTCGTATGGCGGTGCCACAAACAAAAAAAACTTTTTATCCTCTCTTTCTATCCTTCCTTTCTCTAACTCACATACGTTCCGTTCTATGCATTTACGTTATGCGTAATAATATTTCATAAATTTACATCCATCCTACATATAGGTATATATATTTACACAGCCATGATACGCAAGCCACAACTGGTTAATCGGTTTATCATACAAAAGTTAATCGGTACTGATGTTCCAACCAAGGACCTTTAGCATTACAGCCATTATCGCTTCAAACCGTGCCATCAGGGTTTTCATTTGGGATACACTTAATAGCCAAACAATCTTCATCATCTGCTTATTTGAGGGTCTTTTCTCATTCAATCTTTGCCAGCTGCATTTAACAAGTTTCTTGGGGGGCTGGTATGGGTCTCTTCATATTGCGTTTGGCGATTTACGGTCTCGATTCAAGAACTCGCATGGTCCAATCATCATTAATTCTCCGGCAAATGCGACTAGCCTCCTCTCTATCTATTTTAACGGCGACACCTTATGAGGTAGGCAGCGAGAAAGGAACGCCACTTTTATCTATTTTTGCAAAACACTTTCTCTTTCTTAACATAAGTCGTCCATAATGATATTAATATAATCTGTAATATTTCTTAGGTTTGTCGGGAGCAAGACTCGTGGAGCTATCAGCCGGCGATGCGCTAATAGTGCCCCGAGGCTGGTGGCACTATGTACAAAATATGGACCCCTTAAATATCGCTCTTAATATCTGGTTACCCCATGTAAGAACCTAAACTAATTGTTACCATATGTTATAAAAATAGTACTAATATATCATCTCACTATAATATTCCTTATATTTGATGTATATTACTCCGTGAAATGGATCCGAAATGATTTATAACCTCCACAGTTCCTATCCGGGATTATTTCATTGTATTTATGTTGCGCGAAAATGTTGCACTCATGATATGCTGTATTAGACTCTTATATACGCCAGCCCCGGATCTTGTAATTTTTGGGGACGCGACAAAATCTACGGTCTGCCACCCCTACGCCAGTCCTTAAATTTTTATTTCTAAATTTTATGGATTAATCCATTTTCCAAATAACTACAGCATAACTGTGCTGTAAATTCTCTATAAATTTGCCTTCTTGATCATAAGAATATAATTATTACACAATAATAATAATAAAATAATTTTACTAACTAAAAGTAAAAGAGTAATTGGATAAGAACATGGTCTTTAATTTACTCAGGGCTTAATTAAATATAACCAGAGTCGCGGACTTAAGCTAGTAAATTTATAAAATTGTTTATGGAAATTTACAACATTGTAATTATTTACAGGAAAAAGATAGCTCGGCGCAGGTCTCAGAGGCTCTTATCAAAATATTTGTGGCTCAAATGTGTAAGGACCTTCCACGGGACACTGCGAAGTTGATTGTTAATCCAAATGAAGTAAGTTGTAATTTTTTTTTTAAATGGCAAACTATATTACTTTATACACTATTTATAGTAATAATATATCGTCACGGTACATCTCTTTCGGGGTTAGCAGAGATACATTAGTGGCTGTATCCACTTCCACTATAACATTGACATTTTAATGGAATATATAAAATAAATGTTTTATGACTAACATCTTTCTTATCTTTGATATATTTGTTACAGTATAAAAGGTTACAAAATCGTATAATTTGTATATATGCTAATTAAATTGATATTTTTGTCAGAGCAATGTGTTGGTAAATTTTTTATATGTTATAGAGAAAAAACCCAATAACAGCATAATTACAGATCAAGAGGTGTAGGGCGCTTATTCACACATTTGTCAAAAGTCTGCCAAATAGTCTCTTTTTTTCGTTGACTATATTGATTTTCGTCCAAGGTTTACCAATCGGAATGTCAATTCTAAAATAGAACACTTCGCATCATATTAATTAATTCACCTCTAATTATGTATGTTTAATTTATTGAGAAGAATTAGTTAAAACGTATTATTATCTCATTTAAAGAATAAATCTAAATAAAAAATAAGTATAGTTAAGCATAAAGTTATATTTGAATATTTACAAAAAAATAAATAAATAACTTGGGATGGTTGAATCAATTAGATAACACGACCTATAAATGTGGTTAAACACTCAAAGGATAGTTTCGTCTAATAATATGCATGATATAATCGTAAAGGAAGATGTTATGGTTGGTTCGGTTTACATCGACGCTTAGGATCAGACAAAGATCATCTCCATGACATCACGTTTAATGAATTCCTTAGTGTTTCAATCCGGTATTACTAGTTTATGCATGTGCAATACATTTATAAGATATTCTATACCAAAGTTGGCTGAGTTACGTATAAAGAAGAGTTTTTAAATCATACACATTGAAAAATTAGATTACTTATTGTTATTTAAGCAAATATGTTTACAATAATTTATTATTATTTCGATTTATAATCACGTGATTATCGCTTGATGCTCAGTTAGGATCATAGATGGGCAAAATGTAATCAGATTAATAAAAATGATTACGATTACATTTTACGCTTTTTACCATTGATATAACTCCATTTGGCTCATCTATGTTTTAAACACTACAGAATCTCAGATTACATACACATGATTTCTTAATGTTTTAAATGGATTTAATCATTATTACAGAGCAAGAACATTAAAATTACGACTACATTTTGTAAACGTTAATCATTAATCAGATTACATTTTGCCCATCTCTGGCTAGGATAGGTAGAAAAAATTTAACTTTGCTTCTGTCTTTGTAAACATCTTTCATTTTAAAATTAATCTCTTCTTACACTCTCCTCGTTTCCGTGTGCTTTTCACTTACCCTTTAGAAACCTTAGCTTATGCGATAACGTATTCGTAATGTAAACCACCTTATTCCGAAAGGTTCTGAAACCAACATTATATTACGAGTTATTTAGAAAAACGGCAATTATATTTATTTCCTTTCTTTTTACCTCAACACCTTTTTTCAATTATCAATGAGGTGTTACAGTAAAAAAAAATGAGTAAAGTACATGTAACAGACGTTTTTCTAAATATCACGAAATATACTGCCGATTCCTGAACCCCTCGGAATGAGATGTCGGTCATAATATTTTAAAGTGTAAGTAATTAAAAGTGAACTTGTTTTTTTTTGTGGATTAATCTATTTAGTATATTCGAAAAAAAAAAAACGCAAAATTCATTCCCATTTACATTATTTCATGGTGTGTATTAACCCGTTTTGAAAACTAGGTTTGAATATTCAAGTTTAACACTAATCATAATATAATAGTTATTAATACAATTCAATGGTCACAAGAGGTTAATTTACGATTCTTGTGCTAGTAAATAAAACACTTGAATAATTTGAATTATAATGGTAGGTATGACATTGCTTTTATATTTGCATGTCACTCTTTGGCTGCATATAAACGCGTGAAAAGCGATTTATGTGGTGGAAATGTCATTATAAACATTTAATAAATTGCTACAAAATATATCAGGAATATTGTTTTAAATTTATTTTGTCCTAACGTATTTATATTATCTATACAGAATAATCATGCGACAAGAATTCTTGCTGCTAACTAAGAATTACTTGTATTAACACTGGGCTTTGTGCTTTATATTTAAAAAATAAGGTAACAAAATGCCTGTAAATAATTACGGTATTGTAAATTCACTAGCTGCAAATAGTTGATATCGACACCAATTAAATCGTAAACTAATGTAAAAACTATAAATAATTAAAATAAAATTAAAACTATTTATGTCCGCACTTTTGCCCGCGCGATGTACACGTTTTCCGCGGGAATAAGATAATATATTATCCCATAGTCTGTCTATGTTGAAGGTCCATTCCAAAAACTTGCCACATGTGCACCTGTGAAAAAAAACATCCTGAGGAAACCCGTATTGCATATAATGAAAATGTTATATGTAAGTGCTCTGAGAATGGCGATGAGTTACGCTACCGGTTACTTTGGGTATGACATATAAGTAGTGGAGCTGTGGCGATTCGATTACCGAACACGCAGTCCCCACTAATTCACAGAAGTAGTCACCTTGCGGTTTTTAGCTGGTAGGAGTCCGCCACAACCCGGCTGCTACCCCCTTGTGCGGCCGGGACGGTCCTATGAGGATTGTCCCCAAGTAAAAAAAGAGATGACATATAAGCGCAAAGTGAATACACACACTAATTTATCTCTGCTCATACTGAAAGGAATAAAGCGTGACGATATGTTTTTATTTTTATTAGTTTCGATGATTTCATTCATATAAAAGATCAAAGTTTACATCTTTATAATATACAGTAATACCCCGGACTTACGCGATAGGTGAGACGAAGAGATAGCCGTGTAAGTCGAATTCACGTAAGTCGGGGTTCAACTTTGCACATAAATACAAAACAAGAGAAAGTAACAACTGAAAACTATAGGCTGGACATTGCTTTATTTATACTCGTTCATCACAATAAAAGGCAATTAGGCAAATAATATTTACTTGTTTGTGCTACAAACCGAAAAAACTGATCTAAAAGAAAAAACCGCGTATCTCACTGTTTAAGTAAGTCGGGGTATTACTGTATTAGTGTAGATGAAACTCCATCTGTATTTATTTGCCTTTTGGTTTAATTATTGCTAACAATTCTAGATGGATCGCTTTAATTGTATAAAATACGTTAGTCATGGAAGCATCATGTTTATAGATATTTTATTATAACATCCTTATTTAGACTAATTGTATCTAATAAAACTGTGTGTTACGTTAGGAAGTAACTAGAGTAAATAACAATAATAAATACATTAATTAGTTCAAGTTTACACGTAACCTCGTTATACGCGATTCTATTGTCTCATTCACGGTCAGTTGCTAAAGGAGTAAACTAGATAGATAAGTTCATATTAAGTTAGATCACAGTTATATTTTAAATTATTACCAGTTTTCTTAGTGTTTTATTTAAATATTTCTGACTACAAATTAACAGTAAACTTAAAATGATTATAAAAAAAATATATGGCCATGTTCAGGTTGATTTGGTTATCGTATTTCCGTATGAGCAAAATGCAGTCATATTAATGATGAAAAACGCAAAATGTAATCGTAATCGTTTTTCATTAATCTGATTACATTTTGCCTATCTATGATAGTATATACTATCCAAGTCCTTTACAGTCATTTTGTCTAACTCTTATAACGAGGAACAACATTTAGAAATAAAAATGTCATACGAGTCGAATTTTAATCTATCGTTTTGTGGAAATCGCTTTTCTTTCACTTCCAAATATTAAATTACTATGAATTTATTTGTACCTCAATATGTTAAAAAGAGCAATTAAGCACAAGAGTTCCTTGCTAGTTGTATTCAGTAGATTCTGCTTTCACAACAGATGGCCTAGATAATGTTCGATAATCGATAAGTCTAGTAAAAAAATCCAGAATATATGGGATTGACATACGCTTCGAAGCTATCACGTCGATACGCTATGTCAATTACATAAATTTTGTACTTTTCTACTAGTGCTATCGCTGATTGAATATTACTTCGTCTATGCTTCATTTTGTCTTTCTTTTGTCGATTTCAAACCTTATAAAAAGTTTTACTGAAAAAGTTGTATTGCATTTTATATATAATCTAAATTTTTTAGGATGATTTATGCGACACACCGTTGGCAGTGCTGTTTTTACAGTTAGAAACAGTTACCAACACATATTTGGAGAACAGACGTAAGGTGCGGCGTGTTAAACGTCAGAAAACTTGCGAGGAGGAACCTACAGCCGTAGCATCGCAAGAGTGTGACCTTAAAAATTTACTCGAGAATCGAGAGAATCTTTTAGAAACCCTTCCTGCGATATCAGGTGATGATCTCGTTAGTTTAATTAACGAAAACCTCAAAGAATATATCAATAGAGATAGGCCGCTCCAAGATGAAGAGGTGGATGGTGCAACAACTTCGCTTTGTTTAACGAAAGCTGTTATCGATTCATTCAGCCAAAGCGACGTCATAGATCTAGTTAAGCAAAATCTTTTCGCGCGTTTAAGTTAATTTAAATCGAATGTAATTTCGAATGCATTGACCCGAAGATTGCCAAAGAAAAATACGATCAATTTCTTTTTATGTCATGTCCGAAAATGTTAGATGCTAACAGTATGTTTCATATACGTTGTGGCAGAGAATACTTTCAGATTATCGGTCTGATTTTAAGACCACTTCAGAAACGTCAGTCTCTAATTCAAGTTCTATTTTAACTAGCATGACCTGTGTTAATCAATAAAATTGGTTTTAAAAACATTTTTTCGAAAAGTTGACTTTCTAACCAAAATTGTTTTGTAATGTGCTGTTTGTATTCTATTAAAGCTACGGTATTGTTTTAATATTCTCGTCTGAATTTATCAACGTCCTGTCAGGCAACTCAAGTGTCACTCTACATTATTAAACTATCAACGACGGGCTCAAAAGGGCTTGTACCCAGAGCTGTAAACTTAATATTAAAAAAAAACTTTGACAGAGCATTTTAAGTGTCATATGAAGGTAGATGGCACGTGCTTAACACAAGTTAACAATTGGCAAAATCACATTGGTCATACATCAGTGGAAAAGCCACAAGAAAGGAATAAGAGTTTAGAAGAAAAATTTATTATATATTATTTTTAATCTAAGAATGGAAGGTGAGCTTACATTTCTATTGTTTCAATATTTACTAATGGAAATATAGTATTAAGTAGCAAAGTAATAACTACATTTTAAGTAGTCTAACGTTTACACATGTTTTAGTGAAGCTATAAGTACATTATATCATCCAACTTATGTTCTTCGCTAAATTGTTGTGAAGTTCACACTTACTACGATGCAATGTAGTAAATTCACGCCTTTCGATGAATATACGGGGGGGGGGGGGGGTCCTTCGTCAATAAATAGGATTTATTCTATTTTACTTGTCTATTTATTCGCTATACCAATATTTTGTTAAAAGTTATTAAGTCGTTATTTACACGCTACAGATTTAGTTATTTACTTTGTTTCTTAAACTATTAGCGCCCAACTATTAAAAATTAGGAAAACAGTTTATTTTTATAATTACAGTAAAAAAATACAAGAATGCAAAAAAAAAATTTGCTTTTTTAAGAAATAATGAACATATAGCCTGTCCTATAAATATATAGGACGCTGGTGATTAAGCATATCACCTCTAGAATAGGTATATAAAGGCTCAAAATACCGTTTTTTTTTGTAAAAAATAGGATTTTTTGTAATAAATAGTACGCTGAGGCATAATGGGTTAATACGTGTGTTCAGGTTCTAATGTTAGGTTAATGACGTTTACAAAATAAAAAGTAACATTAAGCAAACACTTTTAAGACTGCTCTTGTTCGCCAGAAAGCTAGTTTTGATTAGTTTTTTTCTTCAATATTGAGAAAGCCTCTATAAATACAGTCGCGTATGTCTTATATTTAATCCTAAAGTAAATGGAATTTAAACTATAGAGGTAATTTATTAAAACGCTTAATTACTTGGAGATTAGTAATTTTTATATGTGCCTATTTGTATAGCGTATTCTTATATAAAACTTTGTTGAAAAAAGTTTGTTTAACTTTTGAAAGGTGTTACAATCGTGAACTGATATAATTGTATTCTGTGCTAAATTGTGATACTACTTATATTACAAAATGTCCAACATACGTACTTATTGGTATTTAATGTTTAATTTTAATGTATTCAATGGAATAGTCGCCTGTAAATGATATTGCAAATTATTGTTTCCAAAAAAGGTCACAAACTCTGCATAAGTAAATGTGTATTCATAATTAATTACAGTACCTTATGCATATTAAATATAATGCTAAATTTAAATGTCGTAGTACAAAGTTCAAATAGTTTGAAAATTTACGCATTGTTAAATACTGAAATTAAAACGTTATCGTGACGAGCATGTCTTGCATATGTTACATCGTTTTAATATAAAATAGTATGGTGTATTATGTGATTGTACTTAGACTTATCTTTGTAGAGTTACACCCGAGTACATTCAAAAAAATCTAAGATTTGTTCATATAATATTATATCGTAAAACTATATCCTTTTATGATTATTAAAAAAAATCACTAATCATATATGTTTTATATGTAACTCGCGGACCTGGGAAATATTCTACCATATAAATTATTTTACTGCGAGTTATCCTTCAGGGATAAGCATATAACATACCGGACTTGTTTATCGAGCTTTTGAACACATACAATACATTTTTTATACATTTCCGTAGTACATTAATTTCATATATCTCGTAAGGTTTAGCCGGCGTTTGCAATTTAAGCGCACAAAAATTTTGCTACGACATCATATCTATCATCATATAAATCTTTGAATTTTTCGACTTTTCTGTACTACAATATATATGTATTATACATATAACCCTTCCTCATGAATCACTCTATATATTGCTGAAAACTGGATTAAAATCCGTTGAATAATGTAAAAGATCTAAGCGAACAGACAGCGGAAGCGACTTTATGTTATACTATGTAAAGAAGAAGATTAAAGCTTTATAAATGTGGTTCATAGCATAATGCTTTAAAGGAGATACGAATAAAATTAATAAAGATTGATAATAAGTTATTTGTTTTATTTATAAAGATGCTGGATTACAATCAACATTTTTTGGGCTTAATGTAAGCACGAACATAAAAGTCTATGAACAAAGCCACTATGAAGAGATTCTGCGGTATGAGGATATATGCTGGTTGCTTGGGGTAGTTACAATCTTTGCTAACAATTGTCATTGAGTAATGGATCAAAAGAATCGTGAACTGAACCTGAAAATAAGATTAATTATTAGTTTTAATAGTTGTTTAATAAATAGTCTTTCTTCTTACAACTAAGAATAGCATCGCTCTAAGTGTTGCCTGATCGAGCAACACATTTTGAATTTAAGGACATTGGATTGGGTTCGATATTCGTGCCAAAACGAGAGTATTTTCACGAATAGCGATTTATTTCTTTATAATGGTGCGTGTCCAGCTAATATTTTGCTACACAAAACATCTATGGATCATTTTCTTTCCAAGTCTTTGCGATTATGTTTCTCTTTCTCACAATGTTTTGCGTATACAAGTAAAACATTTGTCTACCGTGTGCGAAAAAGAGAAAAATTGGAAATAAATTATTAAAAAAATAAGTTTATGTGAACACAAAACATTAGCTGAATTCGCACAGTGGAATACGGAAATAACGACTGATCGTTTCACCTGAAATGGACTGAAAATTGTCCCTTTTTGCATGATCTAGCCGGACTCTTTGCTGGTAAATGGTGTTTTATCGCATTTAATTAAGCACTGAGATCAGAAAATAATACTAAACAAGTTGTTTAGTCCAAGTGCTAAATTGAATGATTTTATTATAATTTTATTAATCTTATTTGTATTATATTATTTTTGTTGTAAAAGTACGCACTTCTCTTGAAACTATTACCTAATGTAATACAATTTGTGTCACTACATTCTCTCTTACAATTAGTCCAATAAAACAAACGAACTTTGACATTACTATTCTAAATTGGAACTCGATGTACTTAAACTGCCTTAGAATTTATCAAGTAATGAACTTACAATTTGTATTTGGGTCACATGCTTCTTCCACCAGAGTGACTTTTTGAAGGATTCGTCCCATATTGACAGTAAATAGTACATATACATTAAAATATGCACGAATGAATTCATTGTTATCAATAATATGCCATGCCCACCTAGGAGAGAAGTTTTTTAGGTATTAATGTTTATTTCTTCAATGGCAACGTAAAGAGATATTACATTTGATAGTAAATTCAGTATCGTCCTAGAATGAGAGTCCATTGGCAGTTTTTATCATTGAACTGTCCTAAATATACTGTGACCAAAGGTCTCTAGGTAAATGGACGTATACGTAAATTTGATTTATTTTATCTAAAAATATTTTTTATACATTTGCTTTAAATTGATTTTGCTGTAGAGTTGTCTTATTATAATTAGGATACTTCAGCCGATGTTCGCGGAGTACTAGCAACACCTAACATAACATGGGGACAGGTGTCCGTGAATTATTTTATTAAGAAATGTTTAAGTAGAATTTTTTAAACTGTTGTTTAGTTTAAATAATTTCCAAACTAATGTTGAAAAAACTTCAAACGAATGTAACTAATGTTAAAAAAAAATATCTCAATTTAACGATTGATGTTAATTTTCAACAACCAGAATTTTCAAATGTCGGGTTAACTGTCAATGATAATTCGTTTTAAGTACCCTGTCCACCTTTAATATAAAGCAGGAAATAAAGATTAACGGTTTTCAGAAGTTTAATTTATATTTTGTAAAATGTTATGGTTTCAATTTTTCTAAAAACATAATATTTTGCCAAATCAGTCAATACAATAGCTGAATTAAGAAGTTAAACTTCGATCTTGAATAACTTTTGACTGAGTTTGATTTATCAAAAATCGACTTCAGACCTTTTTTGTAGAGCTTTAAATTCTCTACAAAAATAATGAATGGGTATTGCCATACGATATATCGTTCATTAGTTATAAAAATCAAAAGAAAAAAAAAATTGTCCTTTGTTATCCTTATGGGAAATCGAAAAGTGCGAAGCGGACAACCTAAATATTAATATTAAGGGCTCATATTTTCATAGGCCTATTATGGCATTAAAACGAAACTTTTGAGCGTGGTTCCGACGAAATTTTTTTTTTGAAACGCCCTTGTCTAAAGACTTCTTAACGTAATATATATATAATTATACCTATATGCTGACGGTACCTGTCATTGGACTCGCGACCCTCGGCGGTCACAACAGTTCTCAGACTGAATTGTATAATATTTACAATCAACTGTGGTTTGATTATTTTGCCGTGGTAATATAGAAAAAAATACCAGCAATGTTATATCTTAAAAATGTCAAGTTGCATGAGATTTTCTAAGTTTTTCCCAAATGATTACATAGAGGGTTTGTACAGGGTAACAGAAAGGTAAGTCTTGGAAATAATAATCTTGTGTTTGTAGGCTGAGATTTATAGGCGCCATTTCGACTTTTCTTAGCAAAGTTTTCTAAAAATATATTTGTTTTGACAAAAAACTAAACATATAATAGCAACTGGAGTATAGCCATAGTATCGGTGACTTACCAAATCTTTTGACATCAATTAAGTAATATAAATTGCAATGTTTTAGTTAAGTCTAAGCAAGCTTAAAGTTACGTCTATAAATCTCTGCTTTAGTGTTTCGACGCTGTATGGTTAAGTTTCTGCTACAAAAACAAAAGAAGGAACCTAAAATTTCACGGATTTCCAGATTCGAGATTCTCGTAAGCAAAGAATCGACTAGAAGAAAGTAAGTAATGGAAATAATGCTTTACAGTCACAAATTATTTACCTGGCACCCATTTAACTATACCCCAGGCTAAAGCCACCATGCCAAAGTGGTGATACACGTGTAGAAATGTCACTTGACTTTGCTTTTTTCTTAGTACAAAGAATACCTGAAAACATTATTTCAATATTAAATTTACTTAACACCTGGGATGTTCGACACGAATGAAAATATTTTTTTATTCCACTTTTTTATATTATATAAAAAAGCTAACCAATTTAAAAGATTTTTAAAAGCTTTTGTTTCTGTTCTCTGTACAAAAAATAAACTTGTTTTTCTAATAAGGCCGAACATTTTTCCGGTAAATTCGCCCGTGTACCTACAAGACAGTACACAACAGAACAGAAGTAAGAACAGTAGTATACTCCGCTAGAAAATACGTGTAATCTCAAAAAAAAAACAAGCTTTTAGTTATGTGACCTACAAAGTTACAAGCTAATTTATTATACTACCTCTATACGGTATATTGGTAGGTGGTACTTGGTATCACTACTACAGAATACTTAGTAATATTTAATATCAGTTTGTATATTTTGCCAGATAAAAAAATAATTTACTGTTAAATTCCAATTTTTGAGACAAATCTGCGTACTGGTAAGTACGCCAACTATACTACATTAATATTGTACTGGGCAAAAAATTGGTTTATTATTTTTACCGTATCTAGTAGATCTATAAGTTTTAGGGCGAAATAACCATAACACACTCTCCACGCAATGTCTATGCCGGTTGGCTCTCCATCATCTACCGGATGACACACTAGTTTGTAATGACGAAGCCATCCCAGCGCCAGACTCTGCAAAATAAAATAATCGAAATATTATGTCGATTTTAAACAAAAAACTAACCAAGTCATTTTTGATGTGCAAATAATATTGGTCCAGGTGAGTCGCTGGAGAAATTTGGATCGAGTGTAAAGATCTTCATAGTGACTCGCTTTGGCGTGACGCGCTCCGAGATCAGCTTGTATATATCCAGTACTAGAGACCTGCAGTCGTGGTATATGTGGGCCGTCTGACGACGTAGACTATCAACGGATTTTCATCCTTTGATAGTCGCTTTCGTTTTTGGACTACACTGTACTTACCATCAGGTGCACTATAGTCAAGTTGTCGCCCCCAATGTAATAAAAAGCCGGTATAGCTTGACCCCACATCAAATTATTATCGGCTTACCACATATACAGTCTGGCCGAATAAAACATATTTTGTGTAGCAAAGAGTAACATTATGTTAACACTTAACGGACGAGTTCCGTAGATTTACGTTTTTCCATTCTGACTTCCTAGGACGGGCCACGTAGATCTACGTTTTTGTGCTTAAATTTAAGGTACGTTTTAGGTAATGCCCGAAAACTAAGAAAGACAGAGCAGATTCGGCCCGTCCGTTAAGTGTTAACATGTACTTTGACGGAGGGATTCGTGGTGTATTAACTCAATTGCAGATACGCTCCTAAATTATCAAGATTTTAACACTAATTCATAATTAATTGGATTGAAAATATGATTCGTTTATGTTTATAATCGTCTTTACAGTTTAACGAGCATTCCTGCAACTGAATGTTAGAGTTGAAATATTACACAGCCGAATCAATTGGTGAAATTAACATTTACGTTGGTGGAAATTTATAGCCTGGTCGTACTTTACCCTTGTATGGTTAATATCTTCGACCTATAACTTGGAGCTAAAAAATAAATATAAAGCTGTAATCCCGACCTATCAAATAGTTATTTCCAATACGTTACAATAAAAAAAGGAACGTCTATAAAATGATATAAATTTGGTTTTAACGAACGTAGAGTACTGAATACCCTAGATAATAAGTAACATTCGATAAACGATAACACTAGTAAAACGTAAAAATGTATGGAATTGATATAAGTTAAAAATATCACGTCACGTTATGTCAATTTCACACGGTACTTTTGCACTTCGTTATTGTTTATCGAATATTACTTTTCGATAGGCACTGTATGACATTAGCTGACATAATGATAATTTTATAAAATTACGTTTTCTTAATAGGGCAATGCAACATCATTATCTCTTTAAATATTTTATATGAAAAGTCTATATTTATAAAGATTTATTATAAAAGTACATTATCATGTTATATCCCTATTGGTCTGCGAAGAATTATATTACGACTAGCTGTCCGGGCAGACCTTGTTCTGCCCTATTTCTCTAAAACAAAGTCACATTGTTTTTTTAATGTTAATAGCTATTGGCCTGTCGGCTGTTTTTTGAAAATTGTCTGAAGGAACCTGGCCTTAATGCTATATGTATAAAAATTGACAAATATTGACATTGATGATGATGATGATGTCCTGGCCGGTTTCGGCCACGGCGACTGTTTCAACACCGATTAAGAAATTCGAGGTCCAGTTTTCGGAAACAGTCAATTGCGCAGGAGATATTTAAGTGCATAACTAGACGCGCTGCCAGAAAAGCACTCTCTCGTCCGAACTCCCTCAGGCCCGATGGAAAGGAGAACCAGTACGATCGGGAGGGAGCAGGATGCAGGTTTGGTCGAGTTTTCCTTCTCTGAACACCTGGTTGAATTGCGGTGTTAAAGAGATACCTTAGTCGCCTCTTACGACACTTCAGCAAGAAGAGGGGGGTGCTATTCTATTCTGCCGGCAACCACCACGGCTTATTAATTGACATTAATATTTATACGTCACTCAATTGTTTTGCCTTCCCGGAACCCGTCCACTGACATTTAAACTTTATGGTGTGGTATTAAAGTTCAAAATGACTTATAACGAATTTTTTGTATGAGAATATAGAAAAGTGTTGTTTTTAGACAGTTGCAGGGAATTTTTAAAATTTTTCTCTCCATAATAACCTTCCCCAGACTTCAACAAACACAATAAAAAAGAAATCAGCCAAATCGGTTCAGCCGTTCTCGAGTTTCGCGCTTATCAAGACATTTAGCGATTCATTTTTATATATAAAGATAGTTTTTGCGCTTTAACGTTGTGCTCAACATATTTATTCAACAGCTGACCGCCGCGCCATTTTCAAAGCACTCTGCATAATATTTCACGCAGGTTTGCTCACGATATATTTCTTTATCAGCGAGCATGAAATTCTTACGAGATTCTCATTGATCAGAAGTGAATGATAAGTTTGAATGATAAGTTGTGTGGTACTTATGGTATATATCTCAGAAGGAACTGAAAAAGGCACTTACTTGATACAACACATAGCCGCAACCAAGTATCTGTAGCAGATTGTAAATTATTATTGCAGTACGAAGGTCATATGCAGGTCGTTTGTTTATGTATGCAGGGAGCCATTTGAGTACTGCTATTAGGTATAATACTATGATGAATAGCCCCGGCCAAGGAGTCCTCATAAGAAACCATTCTTGGGTTCTAGGATCTAAAAATAATAACGTCAAAGTGGCATAAATCAGCCACAATTATCGAGAATTTAAATAATGTCCGTCGATAGTTGCCGTGATCGTGCTAGTGTGCTAAATCTTTTTACATTTCTTTTGAAGAATCCAGTATTCTAAGAGTGAACAATAGGCTCATACTCCAAGGGGTTCCAGGTCATGAAGGAATTTCAGGCAATGAAATCGCTTATGATAGCGAGATCTGGAGCGGCGTTGGTGCAATATGATCCTGAGCCATTTTGCGGCATTACTAAAAGCTTGGTACGATTCACTTTAAGGAACTTATATAAAAGAAAATCTACAAACCTCTGGAACATAATCCCAGGGTTGAAACATTCAAAAGAGTTAGGGCTTTCGACCAGCGTAAAGCTGCAGAGGCTCTGATGCTTAGAAGAAATCAACCACGATTATTGGTAAGCGCACTGACTGGCCACTGTTGTCGGAACAAGCATTTGTTCAGCATTGGTGGCCGGAATACTAGAGATTGCAGATTCTGCAAAAGTGCAGACGAAACGCCCAAGCACCTCCTGTGAGAATGTATCTTACTAATGCCCAAACGCAACGGTATCCCGGGCCGCGACGTGCTAAACCCAGGGGTTGTTCCAGATATCTCTACCAATAAAGAACTACAGTTCTTCAAAAATATGCCTTCACAGAGTGCTTTAGATGGTAGATGGTGATCACAATAGATCTTTTAGGTAGCAGTGATACGGGCTGAGTAGACTGCATAGCCCCACATGGCATAATAATAATAATAATTCTAAGTGGGAATAACTAGGCTAGAAGATTGTTCCACAGGCTCATGACACGGCAGAGGTACGTATTGAAAAATACTTATAACGTAGTAAGGTCCATGATGTCGTATAATAGATACTGAAGTAGAATTAACAGGTGGAGAGTGAGTAGTGAGACAAGTTTGAGTAAACGAAGCGTGGAAAATCTGGCTGCGAGATGAGTGGATGATGTATGTCATTAAAGTTGTGAGCCGTACTTGGACTGAATCTGACTGCAAATGATATACGTACATGATAATTATCGCATGATATGTATTTGAAATTCTGCAAAGTTATGCACTAAAAAAGTAATGTATAATGGTTATAAAATTAATGATAGAACTTCACCAGCAATATCTTCATTCAAATAGTAATATAATTTCACAGCTCCATTTATTATGACCGACATAATAGAATATTGCAATATTTAAAACAAAGACAAGACGCGACAGTCCCTAGATACGCATGACTGGACAATGCTCAGGTATTTTCAAAATATGATTATTTATGTAGCAGTTAACATTTGAATTGTAAAATAACTTTAATCAAAATACAATTGAAAATGTTTTAACATATTGCCTGCGGTGCGAAAAGTATTTGTTTGTAATAGTTTTTCGTACTGCGCGTGTGTGATTACATTAAGGTCCCTTTGTTATAAAATATACATTTTATATATTCTTAATATTCTTGGTTCCAGTATATTCTACATAAAACATTATGGATTTCTTTTTGGCTAACTCATAGAAGTGAAATTATTATTCTTTGCCCTGGTATGGGCACTGCTCGACCGTAACAACCTCATATTGTATTGTTTGGAAGGTCCAACTGACTTTATTTTGTAATAATTCTGAGCTCTAGATAGAAGTTGAATGGCAAACTTCACAGTATATCTAAGAAGAAAAAAATAGAGATCATGTATGAATATGTTTTTTTTAAACAATATTTTTTCGATATAAATTCTTATAATACCTATTGTGAAATTTAGATCGCTCTACCTTTAGCTAAAAAGATGAAATCTTACCAAATAACTTTTTGAGGATTTTTTACTAATGTGAAAAGTAGATTGGACGTTTCTAAGCTAGTTAATGATTTGAGCTTGCCCTTTTATAATATATACCTACCTATTACTTATATTTAAATGAAGCGGCAGATAATTTTAGAAATAAGCCGTTATGTATGACGAAATGGAACAGTGGTTGAATAATTAAATAA
This sequence comes from Automeris io, assembly GCA_036320925.1. Taxonomy (NCBI): domain Eukaryota; kingdom Metazoa; phylum Arthropoda; class Insecta; order Lepidoptera; family Saturniidae; genus Automeris; species Automeris io. Next base: position 7,367,157 of record JAUDJH010000018.1, read on the forward strand.
CGCCGTGAAATAATTTGTTAATTATGACTAACAACAACTATTAAGTTAACATTATATAATGTTGATATAGTCAACAAGTTATTTAATCAATTATTATAATCATAATCACACATCATCATTCACATCATCACATCATCTATTGAAGAGACACCTACTATAATCTGAGTTTCACTATAACATAATTATTTTATGTCATAAAATAATTAAGGACAGAATAATTTGAATATTTTCCTTATTACTACAAAATAAATAAAAACATTTTATATCAGTACCTCTAGTATAATAGCTTTCACTAGGAAATTAGTATTGCTTATAATAGAACTACTAGTCCCTACTATAATCGCCATAGTTCGTAACTATATTTATAATTAATGTGTAGTATTCTGTTTGAGCAAATAACATTTTAGTATTATACTAATCTCAAAGGTTATATTGGTTAGTACTACCTTTTTTTTACTTTGTATAAATCTTCATAGGACTTCAGTTGCTCATGGCATGTCAGCCTTTCATTAGATGCTTTTAAAATTATTTTATTATTCACTTTTAGGCAATCTTGAACTGACTTTCTTAAGATTTTTAAACCTTCGCATTCGGCTTCGACCGAAGGCTGCGGCGATAGAATACAGTGGACAACAGTAAACATACCAACTTTAACCGTAGATAAAACATTATGTATAATGTTTAATTTTTAACCACTAAGGCTTATAGGTGATGAGATATGTAATTTGTTATTTATAAAGGCAATATAAGTTGTTTGTACGTGTTTCTTAACAACCGTCTATTATTTATTAATTTATTCTTTTTAATTTATCACGGAAAATATTAGGAATCTTAAAATTGTAATAAATAATGCTATTAAAACTAAGTGAAAAAAAAACACATATTGTTTGTTAAATTTATTTGGCAACGAACGCATAAAATTCATATTTAAAGATATTTACAAAATATATAACCATTTTTTATTTAGCGTTTTGCATTATTATAATAATTTTAATTTTTAAAAGGAAATTCATGGTGCTTTTCCACTCCCTGGAAGAATGAGAAGTCACAAATGCGTCCGTTCTCACCACGATCCAACGCTTCTAGGTCCTTCATTTCAGTCTCACTAAGTTCAAAGTCCCAAATTGATATATTCTGTAATAGGAAAAAAAATGCTACATGCAGGCAGTCTACGTTATATGTAGGTCGTTTTTGCATTTGCTGATAATGTAAAAAATACCGTCAATAAAATTTCACTGCTTGGATTATTAGTGTTTGTTTTCCCATCGTAAGGATTTTAAAATTCATCATCCCTTAACGTCATAGAAATATAATTTTTATGCACTACTTTTAGAACGAAACACGGAAGCCCATTTTAGTTGGGTTAGTATTATTTTGAGCACAACTTCAGTTCCGCTCTGCTTCTGGTGGTCTAATATTAAGTTTAAAATGAACTATAACAGCTCATATAACCTTAAAAATAAGAATACTATATAAACCCTAGTAGTTTTACTCGTACATGTGTATCTTATAATATTATACAAAATATTTCGATGAAAATAATTGACCTGTTTGATGCGATTAGGGTCAGTGCTCTTTGGAATAGCAGCTAGACCGCGTTGGATTATGTATCTAAGTAATATTTGAGCGGATGTACGGCCGTGCTCTGCAGCTATGCGTCGAACCAACGGCAGGTTAAGTTGATCAGGATACTCGCGTCTGAAAATAACATGTATTAAAATTAACTAGAAGATAAGAAGGCAACAAGGATCTGCTGGAAATATTCGAGAACTTAGGTTGTAACTTGAGATATTAACAGAATAACTCGTTAAAGCTATATATGTAACTATATAGTAATGGGTATTATTCAACACATTATAAATTTCGCATACTTTTAGATAAGAATCCTTACCCTGTTTTAGTAGCCAGGACATCAGCGAGAGCTTTTGAACCTAATGGAGAATAAGCCACAATAGGGATGTTTAGCTTCATCGCTTCCGCAATCAGAGGTTTTTGTTGACAGAGAACGTGTACTTCGACTTGCAGACACGCTGGCTTTTCAATTGCACAGAGTCTTGAGAGTTGCTCGGGGTTCATATTTGATACGCCGACGTGTCTCACTCGACCGGATTCTTTCAATTTTAATACAGCCTGTAAGAGTAAAAATATGGACGGGAGGGTTCCATATAAGCCAATCACGTACTCTTTATTAATTATATGTAAAACCCTATCGACCTTGTAACAAAATTAAGTTTATCTTATTTCACACTTGCCTTTTGTACATTTATATTAATAAGATTAATTATATTTGAATCCGAGATCACAGTGCTATGTTTATTATAAATAGAATATTCGAAGTGAAATAGACAGTTCTAATTGCTTCCACACAAAAATTACGCGTGCTATGAGATGAATATTCTCTCAATAGACTACTTACTTGGTTCAAACCTTTTTAATAATAATTTCTCCGGGACCGCATATTTTACCACTATGTTTTTTATTATCTGCGTTGACACTGGCGATTTCGTGTGAAGGTTCTTCATTGATACGTAAAGATCTTTCGAATTTAGAGCTATATTGATTAACGGAAGTAGTGCTTTCTATTGAGCTGTTGCTAAAAATTTTCGGCTCATGTAATACAACCACGGTGTTCTTTTTATTTTTCCGCGGTATTTTGTTTTTTTTCGTCTTAAATTTTCTTGTAACCCTATACATCATGACTTGTAAAACTGTTGGCTCTTTGCTACATTTTCCAAAATGCCTCTTCCATTCTGTACTGCCAATACTTTCCAGCGATGTCAGTTGCGAGACTGATTTGTTGAGTACATGTGATATAATTTCCAGACTTTCATTAGATTTCCAGCTATTCTGGCATCCGAAATCGTACATTTCTTGAGTTAACGGATTAATTTCGTGCGTAATATTCGTAGTACAAGTTAATGGATGGCGAACATTTGCACCTTGTGAATCTTCTCTTGCTTTATTCCGTTTTTTTTTCAACTTACTTTTATTACTACAACATGTAAGAAAGTGCAAAATACCTGCCTTTGTCGTTTTGCCAATTTTATGTAATGGCTGTTTATTTAACGGGGCAATATAACATTGACCGAATGTATTTGTATTATTACCAGGTGATGCACTGATTATATTGGAATCCTTGTTCCATGTTGTGGAAATAGCTTGCAAACCGATATAATCTGATGGTTGCTTGTTGTTATGAGGGGACTTTGGAACATTACGATACTCATTTTTGAAAACTTGCGATGAATACAAAGTAGGCGTGTTAAGCCAGTAGGGTGGTCGTTTGGCGACTGGCCATTTTGAAACATTAGACATAACTTCGTAAAAATATACATCGGCTTCATTATTATTGGATGTCCCCGGCGACTCTTGCTTCTGTCTACATTTTTTAGGGCGATTTTTAACGTAATCGACGTGTTTTACTTTGCGCGTAATAGATTTTGGTCGATGGATTTTTCGTTTCCTTGTAAATCTATAACACCAACCACAACAGATTATATTTTTCCAGTAATAATCGCATTTTCCTTTTTTACGTGATACTCTTTTACACCTACATTCCGCAGTAGCGCAAGTGTCACATGGCCATTTATACGAACTTCTGGAGCTTCTTGTCATGGCAATTGAGATTCATATTAAATATTGATCTACGGACATTTTTCATCAAAATTTAGGCAATACAGTTCTGGTTCACGTCACGTTATTTATAATAATCCATGTCTTTTTGTATATGGGGATAGTAACGTTTGTGTATATTATTTTCATATGATTTTGTAATTTTCATTATTAAAGATATTTCTAAACTGTCATTGTGACTTAATCAACCATTGACTTTTCTTCTGATAGGCACATTAATGTACTTCTTGGATGTTAGTGAAATAGTTTCAGGGTATAATTACTTCTTAATTAATACATGATATATACCAATTAAACAAGACATTGCTGATTTTTGTCCAATACCTATATTTTTTATATTTCATAATGTTATAACCGTACCCGGCTCTTAAATATTATAATAAACTGTTTATTAGTTTATATGTTTATGTTAGCAGAAAGTTTCATTTAGCGCCTTTTTTATATCTTTTAATTTGTATTTTATTTCGCTTTTCAAATAACTTTCAACGGTTCTAATATACATACCACGTTTCTATAAGTGTTTCTTAGCAGTAAATTAATAATTTTAGTATACGCTTTTGGTTTACTTTTAATTCTTAGAGTTCTTATTAAACTCATAAGCGATGGATCTGACCCTGAATCTGGTAATGGGACGTGGAAAACATTCGTTAAATCAACGCTGTCAAATGATCTTGTAATATTTCTGTCGCACTGTTGCAAATTATCATCGCCACCAGTGCAGCAAGGACACAAAAATCTAGGGCTTGCTATTTTACGTAACAATAGCTTCGCGTTTGAGCGAAGCTTACATTTACCAAGTGATATGGCAGAAGTTCCGATTGTTTCTTTCCTTATTTGATCCGATATATCTTTGACTTCCTTATGTTCGCAAACAAGTTGTGTATTCATGCGCATAACGGATTCACTTATATCTTTTTTGCTTGAACTGGTATTTCTTATTACAGGTGATTTGTACGCTTTTGACAGAGGAATTGGAATATTGTGATAAGATTTTTCCGTGCATCCTATTTCATTGTTCTTTTGATTTTTTAAAACTTTCAATGTGGGTATTTCATAACTACATTTCTTGTATATTATGTCATTTCTGTACATTGCGTTATTTGTTATATCCTTCACGTCCTGGTTTTCTTTAGGTTTTTCTTCGTATGGCTTAGATTTATAATCAGTGCCATCAACAGAATAATTATCAGCATATGATACACCCATTATAATGATATAATTTTTTATATAATACAGAGTTCCTATAATTATTTTAAATACAGTATTAATTTAATTCACGTATTTTTCCGAAAAGTAATTTTTGTAGTGTTATTACTATTTTGGACATTGCCTAAAAATGACAACAGATGTAATTCGAATTATTCATGGTGAAAGCTATTGCATAATCAAAAAAGTATTATTGCTTTACAAAAATTACAACCATACTTGAGATGACGTTTAACACGTTCGCTACCAGCGCCGCATATATGCGTCGTCTCAGTTCTTGCATTTGAGCCCGCTGCCGCAAATAAGCGGCGTGTTTACTTTTTCAGTTTATTACAAATTCTTAAACTTATTTTTTTCTGAAACAGTTGTAATGGCCTGTAAAAGAACATAACGGATTCAAACTGACCTTGGTCTGGATATAATTACGTTTTTTTTTATAAATATAATATTAAAAAATGCAATGCCATTTAAAGTAATATTATAAGAAAAAAATTCTTGGGCTGTGGTTCAAGATTTTTTTCTTAAGCGCCAGTAGTGAACGTGTTAATTTGATTACACATTTACGTTAAGGGCTATAATTGCTGAATGCATAATTAAATATTACCTTCCAAACCTCTTGTAGGTCAGTAGAATGATCCACCCTCAAAGTTCCATCAGGATTCTTTGGATGCAAGTCGCCAGGTACATGCTCGAAACCAAAGGGTACGTGCACCAAATACAAATCAACATATTCCAGTCCCAAGTCTTTTAATGAGGCGTCAAAGTACTCTTGTACTAGTTCAGGCCGATTGCCTGTAGAAACAGAAAAAATATATATGCTTCTTTTATATTAGGAACATTTACAAATTATATTATATTAGGAAATTTATTTATTTATTTTATAGGGTTGCCAGTAGCCCGATACAATACTTCATTCACACACACATACACAATTACAATCAACAATGTACAGTTCCTATTAAGCATCCACAACATACATTAGATTGGCCTGTTTATATTGTATTAATGGTAATGAAAGTCAATATTATTAGTTTGTGTATCTTTCAACAACCTGAAGACCTTTCTCTTGAATCTCGGCATAGAGTCCGCGAACAAATCAACCGAATCTCCAAGAAGATTGCAGGCCCGAGATAATCTACACAAAGTACTGTTGACGCCAAGGTTTGTTGGTTTAAAAAGTGGGTGAAAAAGAGAAACGGGTTGTCTGGAACATTTACCGGAGGCTCTCAATGAAATCCTTAGTAATTAGGATTATATCCTTTTGTATTAGGAAATTAATACTTAATAACATCAAAATGTTTTATTAAGTACAGTTCACATACCATGTTTTTCTTATAGAGACCCCACATATATAAAGATACGATTCTCATTCTGACAGTCGCTACACATGATTTTATTACGCACGAGTTTTTATATGCTATTCTCCGCTTGCTGGATTAACAAATCTGAATTACAGCTTGGTGAATTAATGCTTGGTTGAGTGCACGTACAGCTTAATCATAAACAAATAAAATAAATACAAAAGTAATCAACCTCCGGGCGGGAGCTTGGTGACAATGAATAATTCTTTCCTCTTGGCAGGCTCTCCTGCGATCCAGAGGTTGAGAGCTCGCCCTAAAGCGGCTTCGTTCTCATAAGCACGAGCAGTATCAAAGTGCCGATACCCTGCGTCCAAAGCCGCACAAACAGCCGCCTCTAACACTTCATCTGAAGCCTGAAAAACAAGTTAATAAAGACTTATTTTATTACGTGGTTGGAAAACTCATTTTAACATAGATGTATGTATATTATAAAAACATGTCGCATGTTTTAAACATTTTATATTTGATGTAATCGCAAATTATCTTTATTACAAATAATAACATTTTTTCGTAATATAGAAACTACATGCAGTTCTTTTATTTATTTTTCTTGGTGACTAATATCTGTGGTGACAAATTACTTGTGGTTTATGACCTTTTGTGTTCAATCTATAATCAATCCAATCATACATCCAATAACGCGTTTCATGTTGATGATTTTGTTATGTTTAGTTACGTTGTACATAAATTCATACATATATAATAAATAGTTCGGTTACAACGTGGACAGATAGTTCTATTATACGTTATTCCATCTGTGTGAATCCTTTAACTATAATATAAATAAGCATCAAATATTTTCACAATTATGTCCAGTAAACAAACAGATTTGTGTGCAAATAATCATCAATTTGTTCGGGAAAAATTAGATACCAATGCTTGCCGAGCCTCGACATCGAGAGGCTTGTCTCACTCCAGCGGAGATTGTGATGGGAATGACTCTCGCTCCTATTGTAGTGATAGATGTTCTTGCGATTCCGATTACGGAGAGTATAGTGGCAAGGCATGTTCTATAGCAGATTCCTCTACATTTCTTCACACGTCGAGGTGGAAAACAATAAAGCGATATTTTAAATGCTACGTTATGCGGAAAAGAAAACGAACTAAGATAACATTACCCGATAAAAAAAGCAATACTATTGATAAAAACGACTCCCAATTGAAAAATATCAAGGAATCTGTATAGAGTAAACTGAAATCTCAATGAAGTCTATTTGAAGACAATAAAAATAACGATATCGTCACGCTATATCCGTTTCGGGGTTATATATAAAGATAAATATTTTTTACAGCTTAGACATTGTAATTATTAATAATGTATCTATATTCATGTATTAGTATGTACCTATATATAAGTTTTTATATAAACTTCACCTGTGTTTGATTGCCATTGTTTTATAAATTTATTTTTTATATCTTAGTTAATATCTTTGGTTGGTACCTATTTGGTTTTTATTGAATATCTAACAGTCATAACTATACCGAAGAAATTATAACTAAAACAGGATTATTCGATTAAAACGAAATCATATTTTTTACAATAGATTCCAGATCGAGATAAATGATCGAAAAACGCTCAAGTTTCGAGAGCATAATTTCAATAACTTGCTTATACCTACTTATATTTCTCTATGGTCCTTGGGTTCTTATAAACCCATTTACACTTTTAGACGTGTAAAACAGCAGGTGTTTATTGCGGATACAATTTAAAATAATTTATTACACATTCCATCCGTAGCCCAATTGGATCACGTACGTATAATTATCTAAATATTTTATACTATTTAATTTTTTTTTCACTGGCTCGATAAATTTACTACAATTCACCTAATCGTAAGTACAGTGTAGTCCAAAACCGAAATTGACTATCAGAGGATGAAAATCCATTGATAGTCTCCGTCGTCATGTCGGCTTACATATACGACGACTGAAGGTCTCTAGGTATGAGTTACTGGATAAACACAAGCTGATCCCGAAACGCGACAGGCCAAAGCGAGTCACTATGACGGTCTTTACACTTATGTACTGTGGTCAAGACCCAGTTCGGGCAATCGCCGTATCACCATAATAAAAAAAAATTAAAGTTATAGATCAAAAGTTATACGTAAATTTGTAAATATTTGATCGGGGCTTATAAGGCGTAGACTTGGTTTAATTTTGGCTTGATATTTAGAATTAGATACGCAAACCGTAATCACTCTACGGAATGATTTTATAGGGAACCATGTTAGTTATAATGCACATTCTCACGATGCTGTTCACCCTTCCATTATTTAACGGAGTTTCGTGCGGACAATCCTACTTATTGTCTTTTTTTTTTAAATGTTACATTGTTTTAATTAGTACCTGAGGCTAATGTAGATCTGTTATTGGTAGTAAGTATAAAGAATTTCATCTTAAATTTTTTAGATACTTCGATAGAAATGATGATGTATTCAAACTGATGTATTCTGAAAGTAGCATTTCCAAGAATCAGGATCTTTATTTGTATTGTAGGTGCCCAGATATCTATCTTAATTTTAAGTATTATTTAGAAGTTTTTCTTCGTGGTGTTGTACACACTGTAAAATAAAATTAACTACATCCTGGAATATCGTTGTAATAATGACTAAACGAAATTATGCGAAGCAAATTAATGACTTGCTTTTATGTGCATACTATGGTCGCTATATACTTGGGAACGAATGTTCGTCTTAGGCTGAGATTTATAGACACACTTTAAGTTTGCTTAGACTGCACTAAAAAAATACAATTTATTTTACACAATGAATGTCAAAGGATTTGGTAAGTTTTCTAACCGAAGTCGAAATAGCATCTATAAATCTCAGCCTTAGTGCTTATTTGTTCAATCTAATGCTAGCTGTAAGTACAAGTTTGAGTACAGTTTTTTATAATACATTCTTTTTGGCTTATTACAACAAAATTAATTATTAATACAATACTACAACGATGTATATGTAAACTTACTTGCCATGTTCCGAAACCAATGCGCGGCATTCGGTCTCCACCTTCTAGTACAAAATATTCCGGAATTGACATTATTTTCGCTTTGTGGTTGATGTAGTTAGTATTAGAATGTATAAAGTAGAATCGAGTGCACTGAACAGCGTTCAAAATCACAATGAGAATGAGCGACGAGGGAACTTAATCGTTTCTCGCTCAATACAGCTCAACAGCCTTGCTATCGGTACGGTTAGTACGAAAAGTCTCAGGACCGGTTTCGTTTGCAAGTATCTTTGGAAACCGTTATCTGTGTTCTGTTTGATCTAGTCTCTCTGATTTAGTTCTCGATGACCTATGTAGTTTTCACTAATCTATTGTGCAAAGCTACCTTTAATATTTAGTGTTAATTTCATTTTAAACTGCTTACGTCAACCATTTATTGGAATAAACGGTATAAAATAATTATTCAGTTGATTTGATTGAAATACTCATAATATTATATTTTTAATGAGATCGTAACTGATCTCTGTGTTGTTGAATTTATAAAACAAAAAATCGATGGCATCTATATTTAGACTGATGGAAAGATTTTAGCTTGAAATAACTTTTATGATAACTAAAGTACTACTTCCATACGAACGAAGTCGCGGACACAGCGAGTACTAAATATATGTAAACATTATTATTAGATAATAATATGCTTATTTTAAAAGTACATCTACAAAATTTTTGTAATAAAGTCATGTACTTATGTAATATTATAAATTAATTATTTATATTTTTGTTTCGGCTCAATACAGAACTGCACGACAAACCTCTTACTATCAGGTGGGCCGTTGGCCTATTTACCGGGAAAATTAAAAAAAAAAGAAAGTTGACAACTAATCCTTTGCATCGACAGTTTTAGCCGCGCTATGTCGCACCGTTTTTATATTTTGCGCTGCCGTATATTGTGCTTCTCGCCGGGCAGTAGAATCCAGGGAGTCTGCTGCTCGGATGAGAGGGTGGCGGTGCGCAGTGTCCGGCGCGCCGCCTGAGAGAGAGGTGTTGGAGGGGTGAGCCCTTTACTCTCACTCCTCCCAGAGAAGCAGCCTCAACAAGGCTTTTTACTGCCCGAGCATCTGGATGAACTTGGTTTCCCAGGCCCGGGTGGAGCAATCGGAGGGGCACCTCGAAGGTTTTTAGTCAGTAGGAGTCTGACACAAAGGGGTCGCTGCCCTCACAGCGTCTCTGATGGTAAAGCACAAGATTTTCCACCTTGTTAAAAAAATGCTTTTGAGTTAATAAGACTACAATAATGGTTTTTTTTTAACTGCGCAATATTATTTCTTACAATAATTACAAGTGCAATTGACCGGATAATTAGATAAATGTCGTAACGTCTCCAACCGGTAGATACACCGCTGTTTATCCAAGATAAGATGCTATCTCCATGCTCATTGTTTGCCAAGAGTGGCGATGTAATTGTATCTATTACGTTACGATGTTTAACAATATAATGTGGTATACTTTTGGTTACAGTTGCGATTTTACTAACCGACTAACAGATCGGCCCTTGCTTTGCTTAAGTGAACTGTTCTTTAAAATTAACTAACAACCCAAATACCAACTATAAAGTTTCAGTTCACCAGCTTCAATAACAAAGAAACTACTATAAAAATTTACACACACTTTCCCGCAGATTTTGCCTAATTTCTACGAATGAAAATCATGCTAATATTTATTCCAGTATACGAGTAGGTATAAGTTACTTCTATTTCTTTCATCAAAATCCCTTCAATGGTTTTAGGTGAAGCGCCTAATAAGTGTCAGAAACTTTAAAAATATTATTATTAATTTTAATTTATTATATATATAAATTTATTATTTTTATTTATTTATTTTATTATTTATTATATATGTATATATATAATAAATAATAAAATACAATATATATATATATTGTTATGACATGTATATAGTATATACATACATCGATAATAATGGTTACGTTAATTATTATAATTTAAATATATATTATAATATACGGACACAACACCACTACAATTTTATTATGTAATAGTAAAGATTATGGTCGATACAGATACGATTAGAATCTAATGGAATAAACAGCTGCCTTCTGTACGTTGTAGTACGCGATAAGTGGTTTGTTTTAATTTTTTTGTCTGGTCATATTGTCATTAATAAAAAGTAATGACTATCCGGTGTCCTTTAGAATCAATGTATAGTAAAAAACGATGTAAGTATTCTGCATTAAGAAAAAGTAAAATAATGTAAGTATGACATAAATAAGTAGAACATAGGTATAATGTTTTAAGGAAAATCAAATACCTGATATCATAGAGGTCACAAACAGTTTAATAGGTATATTTAATGCATAACAATTATATATACTTGTGACAAGTTTCAGAGATACTTCTTAAATTTAAAAAATATTTTATATACAGTGTAAACTCCATATAACGCCACTCGATTTAACGTCAGACTCCCTAAAGCGTTGATATCACTCGGTTTTGGTTGGTTTAGCTAGTTTCTCATACAATGATACACTCTATATAGCCTTGCACCCACTCTATATAACGACAGAAATTTAAAAATAGAAAGTACTTTTGAAGTTGCCAAAATTAGTAAAAACTGCGCAGCTGTGTACGTTCTTTTGTCGCTTTATTATCCTAGCCCGTAATAAACTCGACTGTCGGCATTACACATACCGAACTTTATAAGAAATCCATTCTTTTGTTTACAAATTGGGATTGCTTGCACGTGTTAACTATTGTTAGCAGGAGTTATGAATTATCTATACGTTATCATATTCTTAGTTGCTCACAAACTTTCAAATTCTAAACATGGCAAGTAAGAGAAAATCTCTGTGTATTGACGATAAAGTTTTAAGATAAGTCATGTTGGCAGACGCTTTGGATTTAGTCGCTCTACAGTGTCCACAATATGGAAAAATAAAGAAAAAATTCTACAAGCAGAGAAGGATGGAAAATTTTCTAAAAAATTGAAGAAATCTAAATACGAAGATTTGGATCGAGCTATACTATCATAGTTCCAACGACAGCGCCTGAATAATATGCCTATCTCGGTGCCGATCGTGAAAGCTAAGGCGGAGAAGTTTGCTGAAGAAGTTGGTTTACTTTCTTTCAAAGCATCAGAAGGATAGCTCGGAAAATTCATCCAACGTCATCATATCAACTACGGTAAAATTAGTGGAGAAGTACGAAGTATTGATACGAATGTTACTCATGACTGGATTAATAGAGTGTGGTCAAAATTGACAGAAAAATATACCCCAAGTGACATTTTTAATGCTGAGGAAGCAGGAATTTTCTACAAGTTGACCCCAGATAAAACTCTGAAATTTAAAGGGGAAAAGTGTGTGGGAGGAAAGCTCTCCACGAAGCGTATTACAGTGCTTGTGGCTGCTAATATGGATGGCACAGAAAAAAAAAAGCTAATGGTAATAGGCAAATCAAAAAACCCGCGGTGTTTTAAGAACATTAAAAAAATGCCAGTTACGTATAAAGCTAATAAATCAGCTTTGATGAGCAATCAACTTTTTGAAGAAGAAGTGCAAAAGTGGGATGCAGAATTAAAGGGACGAAAAATTTTACTTCTTGTTGATAACTGCCCTGCCCACCCTCTAACAACAAACTTTCAAAACATAGAGTTGGTATTTCTTCCTTCAAATACGACTAGTGTCTTACAGCCAATGGATCAAAGCGTGATTAAAAGCCTCAAGGGTCACTACAGAAATAAATTATTGATGGAGCTAGTCGAATCTGAGGGTAAAACTTCTATTAATATGCTGCATGCAGTACATTTTTTATCTAAAGCCTGGGAAGAAATCACACCCACAACTATACAGCACTCTTTTCGACATGCTGGACTTTGTACAAATTCTATGAGTGATGAGGTGGAAACGGAACTGGAGTTTAATAACGACGACGCCCTTCCATTAACTGAGTGGATTCAACAGTTCAACATGGCAGGAAAATTCACAGAAAATCTTCAAACCTACATCGAAGTAGACGACTGCCTGCTTACAATGGCATCATTCACAGACAAAGAAATTTTGGATTCGGTGAGAAAAACCGAGTATCAAGACCAAGGACATGAAGAAGATGAGACGGATGAGCTTGAGCCACCGCCGAGCATTAAAGAAGCCCTGGAAGCAGCAAAATTATTGGAAAAGTACATTCGTTATCACCAAGATGACTCAATATCGCAAGATATGAATAAAATAATGGAAAAAATACAACAAAATTACTGGTGCAGCAAAAGACGTCAGACAAAAATAACAGACTATACTCAATAGCGATCAAATGAGAATTGTTTTTTATGTAATTACTAACACTAGTCTGAAATAAACTTTTTTTCTAATACAGATTTTTCTTCTCTCCATTTAACGACCACTCTCTATAACGCCCCTTATGCAGTTCCTTGAGGGTCGTTATATAGAGTGTACACTGTACTTATAAACCAATGAGTTAAGTAAATTGTATACATGACTCATTACTATTGAAAAGCTTAAACTTCAAAAATGGTTTCTGAAACTGGGTTTTAATATGACAAATTATTTTTCTTATCTATTTTACCGTAATAAAGTAATGCCTACCTTAACTGGAACAAATATATAAGAATTATAGTTCATTTTACAACATACTTAATTTATACTAAAATCAGATACTTTTACTATACGGAACTCAATTAGTGGTTAAGTTAGGTACATCTAGTCGGCAACGCAATGCACTTCTTATGCTGCAGATGTTATTCATAAGCCACAGTAACCGCTTAGCATCAGGAAGGTTTTTAGATTATTTGCCATTCTTTTATATATAAAAAAAATTAACAGTAACGTTTGATACACTCGTTATGAAGATATGGCTGAAGCAATATAAGGAAACACTTAAAATCAATTAATTGCAACAAAGATTAACACAACAACTATCACATTACTAATACGGCATATTTCGTATTTTGTAACGAAACAATACATCATCTCTCTTATGCTTTAATTTATATTCAATATCATATTTCCTATTAACTTCGAACAAACGTAATACAATTTAATAATCTCACATATCTCTAAAGTAATAACATCCTTTTGTGTGCAAACAGTATCCATTTCCCATTTGCTTTGCGGTTCGTATGAATGAATAGACGTCACAACACTTGAGGGTTTATTGGTGCATAAGCCCCATTGATCGCGGTCATTGATAACGACAGAATTTAGCATCCCTTGTATGAGGCGGGGCTTATCCGAAATCCCTCCCTTATTATTAAGCCCATTTTAAGGATTACAGTCTCTTTACGCGTTTATTTGTACGATAGTGGTCATGGATTCCTCGCCGCAGTCTACTTCGAAGTGTGCCAGTTCCGATTTCAGCATTGAAAGGATTTTAAGCGACTCAAGAAGTGTTAGTGACAGAGTTGAAAGTCCTAGTTGGTTGTGCTGTACCCGATATAGGCCTCCGCGATTGCCACGTTAGAAATTTATCTACTTTTAATCGTAGTTTAATTGTTAATGTAATGGTTTCTGTGAATTATTATTATGAATTCTGTGTAGATACTATGTAAAGATACGCGTCCGTTTTTGGGAATAGCCTTTAGGCAGCGGGAACCGGTCACGATTACCATAATCTGACAACTACCTTTATATTAAAAGGGAACTAACCTTTATTAACCTCTGATTCAGGGGCAGAGATTAAGAGTAGTTGCGACCTTATAATATTTATCACTCAAGTTAATTGCATAGTGTTGTGATAGGCAGAAGCTTATAAGTTACTATATGATATACTAGCTTCTGCTCGCAGTTTCGCCTCTATTGAATCCCCGTTTTGCGTTATAGCCTACGCCTACTCTTAGGTATTCAAAATATTCGTGAAAAAGATTTTTTAATCGGTCGGATAGTTTTGTAAATCGTCTCCTATATACAAACGATACATTACCTCTTTATAATTAGTTCTATTGTTTCTTTTCACCGGAATACATGTCTATTAATTGTTGAGAAAATTGTCCAGATACAGTACTAAAATTTTCAATGCATTTAATATAGTTTAGAGGATTAACAGACTAAGGAATTAGGGTGTTACTTATATTCCCTGAAAAATCTAGATAACTGTTAGGACTGACATTTTATAGAGCAGAGACCGCAAATAGCAAATAAACATACAGTCAGTTTCAGAACGCTCCTTAAATTTAATAACGCACTTAAAAACTAATGAATCGTCAATTGCAGACAAATGTATGCTTCATTGGTGTTAAAAGCGTTTTAAAATTTAAGTAGCGATTCCGAAACTGGGCGACAGTATAAGGCACCTTCGAACTAGATAGAGCGGTGACTCACTCCTAAGTGGTTGGCAGCTGTGGCATTAGGAAAGCTGAGGATTAGCCGGGCAGTAGACTTGAGGGAGTCTGCTGTCCGGCTGAGAAGAGGGCGGTGCAGCGTCCGGCGCACCGCTTGAGAGAGAGATTTTGGAGGGATGGGCTATTTACCCCAAACCCTTCCCAGAAAGATAGCCTCAACAAGGTTTTTTGCTCCCCGGGCGTCTTGGTGAATTTGATTTCACAGGCCCGTGTGGAGCGATTAGACGGATACCCCGGAGGTTTTTAGCCAGCAGGAGCCTGACACACCGAGGTCACTGCCTTCACGGCGGCCCTGATGGTCCTATGCAGGATTTAAAACCGGGTTACAAAAAAAGAGAGCTGTGGATCGGGCTCAGAGGCGATTTTGGGAGAGATTACCAGCAGTAGACAAGTATTGGCTTATTATGTAAGTATGTAGCCCCTTCATGGTGACTTATGTTTGGTGCAGGTACAGAAAATGGCGGGGGCAGCAGGGCACGCAGGTCCGGGCGTCACGCTCGGGTGCCGTTCACGGGTGCTCAAGCGGCCGCGCTGGAAGCTGCATACTCCCGCTCGGCGTATCTCGCGCCACCAGCCCTACGCGCACTGGCCGCAGCGCTGCATCTTCGTGACGACAGAGTGAGTTTCACCTTCATTTAACCGTAGCTTTTTGCTTCTGGTAATTGTAGCAAATATCTGTGTGTCTCAAAGCTCTGTGTGCTCTGGTCGTTGCGCTGCAACTATGCAACAACACGGTGAGTTCAGCCTCCATTATTATTATATGGCGATTGCGGTTTCAGGATCTAGTAAAAGAGCACGTAGGTCGTACCACCACGTTTGAGTGCCACGTTCAAGAGCGTACTGGCCGCCACCTTACATCTCCGTGACTCGCACGACAGAGTGACTTCTATCTCTTTTTTTACACTGGCTCGACATAGTGACTACAGAGTACCTGATAGTAAGTACAGTGTAGTCCAGGGCTTCTTAAACTATGGGTCGCGACCCCTGTTGGGGTCGCGTAACAAAATTCTGGGGTCGCGAGAGATTTTAATATCAAATATTTATATATACAATTTTATAACATCACTAGAGTTGGCGGAATACAGTGGACTTGCAGCGTCTAGACACGCGCATTTGTTAAAGGTTTTGAGCTATCTCCACCGACAGCAGTAAACGATCAATGATCGCTATTATTATACTGTGGCTATACATTGTTAGTGCGTTTGTCATACATGTTGAATAAACCGCGCGCCGCTGACTTCTCACTCTGACCGCCACCTCTAAACATCACACACAATCAAAGGGAGGACACGAGCAACCTGCAGCTAAACAATGATTCAATAACAATATTAATACTTACCACGCAACTACTTGAATATATTCGTGCGAATTAAGACGGTCAGAATCCACTTTTATTTTTGAAACTATAATAAATACAATTTTATAATTTTTTGTGCAATTTTTAATTTTAGATTTTTGTATGTTTCAAAACGAATTCTAAAACTATATATTTTCATATGTATATGTATATTGTTACCTAATAAATAAAACATCAAAAAATATTAATTTATTTTTCTTTTATATTTGTATGGGGTCGTCAAGAAACTCGCAATCATAAATGGAGTCGTGAATGACAAAAGTTTAAGAGGCCCTGGTGTAGTCCAAAAACGAAAGCGACCATCAAAGGAGGAAAATCCATTGATAGTCTCCATCGTCATGTCGGCCCACATATACCACGATTGAAGGTCTCTAGGTATATGAGTTACTGGATATACACAAGCTGATCCCGAAGCGCGACAGGCCAATGCTAATCACTATGGTGGTCTTTACACTTGTGTACTGTGGTCACGACCCAGTTCGGGCAATCGCCCTACCACCAAAAAACCAACTGCTACTACTCTACTTAACCGTTGCGATCGTCGCAAGAGGTGTCAGCGGCAACAGGGCATCTAGGTCGGTTCGATATGTACCAATGTACATTTCTGGACATTTTGTTAATATTCTTTGATAGAATATTACTTGGCAGAAGTCCTCTGCTGTTGCGCTGTACATCCGCAACGACACAGTGTAATCCGTCTCCACCTAACCGTGGATTCGACAATAGCAGTAAACTAATTATTTCCTGCATGACTACAGTCACAGACCACGCAGCCAACGAAACGGCATATAATAAAATCGTTCAAGGTAAAAGTTATTGTAATAATTCCGAGTTTGACTAATTTAAACTTTTTGTCACGCAAACAGTTAAAACAATGTTTCGAGGTTAGATTTGATTACCTGTAGTGTGTTAAGCAAAGACGAACGAAATTATAACTCAATACTACAATGTCTTTAAAGTCATCTTTAAACCAAACAAAATAAAAAATTAGTACTATTGTCGCGCAAATACAAGTTCTGAATTATGGACGGGCTACCAGCTATGGTTTGCCATCATTTCTCTGTTATGATATTTGGCGTTTTCAGAACTATACATTAAAATAATAAATATCATTTTATTATACAAGTTATTTTTGTACTGTAATAAATAGACTTCTTTACGATATTTTCCTTTGTGATGTATAAGCTGTAAAAATATGTATTTATAAGATAGAAGTTGAACCAAGGCCATTTATTTAAAACACAATCATATAGGTATATTAAGAGCACTTGAGTATTCTTATTCCAATTTGTTTCAGATAAAAATATGGTTCCAAAACCGACGTGCTCGGGAGCGCAGAGAGAAAAGTGCTAATATTTCTCCTCCATTCGAAATAACTCTGCCTCCATCGATTCCTGTATACAGGGCTCCTCCACCGAATTCAAGCATATCGTGGATAGCTCATGGGTCTAGAGAACCCGCCAGTGCTTTATTAAACTGCACCCAAAGTTTTAGAAGGAATCCTTGTAATAATTTTGAAGACAGTACTACAACTGTGAAGACATTAGTGTATCCTGATACATCGTTTAGTGATGAAGATAGGCCTGAAACGCCTTTGGATATCGAGACTTTTGAAGAATAAAATATCTTAGGCTTAGATTTACAGATGCTACTTTGACTTCGCTTAGACTTTCTCAATGTGGTAATAATGCACGAACTCAGTAGTGCATTGACTTCATATATCTTCAATTAGCTTTACACAGTATTGTTACCGCACTAAAATTATAAATTATATTATACAATTACTATCAAAATATATAGTAAGCCACCGAATTTGTCAACTTGGACTTGGTTCTGTAAATACTTAGCCTATTCCTATTTTATAGTTCCTATTCAGTTTTTTGTAAAAATGAGTTTATTTTTGAAGCAAAAGTCTAAGCAATGTCAAAATAAGGACAATTATTCTCAATCGTAATGTAAGAACTAAATACGATAACTACGTATTTTATGTGTGACAGCGCCGCGCCAATGGATCGAGCAATTTGTTGATTTGGAAAACAAAAATATTAAATCATGCTTGACCTTAGATTAGTCGTGGTGCGGTCGTGATTTTGCGACCCAACTAAAGTACCTAAATCTAATTAAATTGTTATTTAAATGCTTCTATGTACAACTATTTTTATGACTAAAATATAATTAATGTGGTAACTGTGATATGATTGTACGTAAAATATTTATAAAAAATTAACATTGTATTCATGTTTTTATTTAATCCCACAAAAGACCTGTCAAACTTTTGAGTATTTATGTGTGTCGAGCCGGACACGAGCGAAAACCGCTGCGAGTATAAAGAAAAAAACGCTATTCAAGGTGGACGGGACTTCTTGTATTGTAACCATAGATGGTCAAAATGTAATCAGACTAATGAAAATGATTAACGATTACATTTTATGTCTTTTACCATTAATATGACTGCATTTTGCTCATTTATGTTTTAAACATTACAAAATTCCAGATTGTATACACATTTATGATTTCTTAATGTTTTAAATGGATTTAATCATGATTAAAGAGCAAGAAAATTAAAATTATGACTACATTTTGTCATCGTTGAACATAATTCAGATTACATTTTGGCTATCTCTGATTGTAACTTATAATAAGCCAATGTCTATTGACGATAGTAACCGCTTACTATCAAGTATAATACTATCAAGTAAATAAGTGAAATGTCAAAGTTACTTTTACACGAAACATATATAGTTAACTAGCTGTCCCGGCAGACCTTGTTCTGCCCTATTTCTCTAAAACAAAGTCACATTGTTTTTTTTTTATGTTAATAGTTTCCCCGTCAGATTTTTTTAAAAATTGTTTGAAGGAACCTGGCCTTAATGCTATATGTATAAAAATTGACAAATGCTGACTTTAATATTTATACGTCACTCAGTTGTTTTGCCTTCCCGGAACCCATCCACTAACATTTAAAGTTTATGGCACGGTGTTAAAGTTCAAATTGACTTTTAAATATTATTACGAATTTTTTATATGAGAATATGGAAAAGTGTTGTTTTTAGACAGTTGCAGGGAGTTTTTAAAATTTTTATCTCCGTAATAACCTTCCTCAGACTTCATCAAACACAAAAAAAAAAACAGCCAAATAGGTTCAGCCGTTCTCGAGTTTCGCGCTTATCAAGACATTTTGCGATTCATTTTTATATTATAGATTACTTCAAACGTATGCCTACATTGGTTAGGTACTTTTTATAATTATTATCAAATGTTCTTATAATTTTTAATATCAAGAATTTAGTTTTTTCAATAAATAATTCAATTCCTTTTTTCGTTTACATATAACTGTTTTAAACGTAAATTAAAGCTTTATCAATATGTTACCATTGCACATTACACGCAAATGATTATCACGCACATACGTAGGTACCTAAATGTACGAATTTATTATAACTCATATGTATTAATGAGTAAAAACACGATGCATTTTGCGAACGCAACAATGTATTAATTAACTTTGAACCTGTAGATCGTGATTCTTATATCAGTTATATCACATTCGTAGTGCTACGAGATAAGAAGACTCGGAGCCCAAGACACGTTGACGACAAGAGCTACAATGTAAAATAAAAACAAATGGCTATACAGAGTCTAACCGACGCAGCCTTGAGTTTATTTCGGCATTTCTTCTCAAGGTAGTTGCTTCCGAAACGCTAGTATATCACCTTAGGTTTATTTTCTCTGGCTGGCCGCCCAAGTCGAGGTACGTACCCACAGGGGTGCCCTTGCGATGTCACTCAACCCATAAATCGCTAGCTGAGCAGCTTCAGTGTTCGCCCATTCAAGCTCAGTGTAGTTGTAGAGGCTTTTCCCGGTCACCAACGAACGACACGCAGGAAAAAAAAGGCTATACGGAATCTATAAACTTGTCTAAGTATTGAAACAGATAAATGTATCAATATTTTAGGTTACTACAATGTATTTAGATTGTGCCAATTAGTACCAATATATTTTTTTCCCAGATATAGAATGCGTAACTCATTTAAGCGCCTTACATTATAATACTTACATTAGATTATTTTTGTTTCGCGGGAGTACTTTGCTTGTAGATTCCGTGGTATACACGGAAAGCCAATATCCAAAATGATAGTAATTATTAAACAAAGTAATAATATATATAGCTATGCTATATCCCTTTCGCGGTGAGCAGAGTCCACACACAATCTTTGGAATTACAATGAAATTTATTTCGTTTTAAAATTTTGCAATTTTATAGAGAACATTAATACTGGAAATAATTTTTATATAAAAAAAAAATCAAATTGAATGGTTTACTTCCGCGTTAGTACAAGAAGAAAAAGTATTTTCAAATATACTTTCATAAATATTAGGTCCTTACATATGAAATTGGCGTTTTTCGTACTGGCCACTTTAATCACAAATTTCTCCTCTTTGGTAAGGAATTCCAAATTCAAATTTGTACAGCTATAGACTCATGTATTTGTGCTTCGATGATCGTCATTCATTTGTTTTTTTCTTCTGTTTTTTTTCTGTTTGCGTCACTCATTTTACAAAATGGAAAACTTAAAATATCGCATTATTTACGAGTACGAGTTCCGCTGTGGCACTAGTGCTGCGGAAACAACTCGAAGGGTGAATGATGTGTATGGCGGTCGTGTTGCAAAAGAAAACACAGTTCGTTTTTGGTTCCAACGTTTTCGTTCTGGAAATTTCGACCTGCAGAACAAGCCCCGTGGACGGCCTGAGACTCAAGTTGATAATGAAGAGTTGAAGGCTATTGTGGAAGCGGATCCATCGCAAACCACGTCCGAGTTAGCTGCAGGCTGCGATGTTAGTGATAAAACTGTTTTAATTCACTTGAAGCAAATTGGGAAGATTAAAAAGCTTGAAAGGTGGGTACCTTACGAATTGACTGAAGCAAACCGGCAAACGCGCGTCGACTGCTGCGTTACATTACTAAACCGGCACAGTAATGAAGGTATTTTAAACCGAATCATTACCTGTGATGAAAAATGGGTTCTTTACGATAATCGGAAGCGCTCAGCGCAATGGTTGGATCCTGGCCAGCCAGCCAAATCCTGCCCCAAGCGAAAATTAACCCCAAAAAAGTTACTTGTAAGCGTTTGGTGGACTAGTGCCGGTATTGTTCATTACAGTTTTCTCAAATCTGGCCAGACTATTACGGCTGATGTCTATTGTCAGCAATTGCAAACCATGATGTAAAAGCTAGCGGCTAAACAACCTAGGCTGGTCAATCGCTCCGCGCCACTGCTGCTTCACGACAACGCTAGACCACACACTGCGCAACAGACGGCTACTAAATTAGAAGAGCTTCAATTGGAAAGTCTAAGACATCCTCCGTACTCCCCGGACCTTGCTCCAACAGATTACCATTTTTTTCGAAATTTGGATAACTTCTTGCAAGGGAAAAAATTCAACTCCGATGGGGCAGTCCAAATCGCCTTCAAAGATTTTATTGATTCCCGTCCGACTGGTTTTTTTAGTAAAGGGATCAATGAACTACCTATGAGATGGCAAAAGTGCATAGAAAATAATGGTTCATACTTTGATTAATTAAATATATTATATTAAAAAATATTCGACTTTTTGTTCCTCCCATACAAAACGCCAATTTCATATGTAAGGACCTAATAAAAAGAGCGATTAATTTTCTGTCTCGATATATTAAATTTTTACAACTGTTGATATAAAATGCTCCCAAAAAATTTGGTTGAAAATTTAATTGCATCACTTCCTTCAAGTATAGAGATAAAAACAAATTAAATATGAAAGATTTTTAGAACTTCAGTCTTTTTAGCTGTCCACTTCACGTAAAGTGACACATCTGTTGTAGCTAACGTGACTAGCGTAGCTGATCTGTTCTCTGGATACCTGGTTACTATACATTTTGATTAGACGTACAGATTTACTCATGTTGTTTCCATTCGAGGTTTTTAATTAATGTTATTGATAATAATGAATTTTTGGCTATGGCCACGAGCATACTGAGCGGGAAGTTATTTCTACCCGCTTTTGTTCTTGATAACTTAAATAGTCATGGCAAACTATACTTACTCTGTAAACATTATTACAAAGCAACATAAACAAGCCATAATTAAAAGCTATATATATAATTAGTACAAAATGCGATAGTTTAAAATATATTATATTAGAAGTACAAATAAATTTCCGTCGTTTTTGTCAAAAAAAAAAAAATTATAAGAACGGTCGTTTAAATTTTATTCAAGCATTGTCCATCACTAGCAACTACTTTTTTCTATCTTTCAGGCAGCGTTCAGACTCCACGTCCGAAGAACTCGTTACCTTTAAGTGTCTATTTAACGAATCTACCTAATTTTTGGTATCTTCATATGATGTGCACCGCTATTTCGGCAGAGCATATGCCATTGACCGGAATAGATATTCGGACGATAGATAGTCGGATAGTCGGACAGTGCAATGTCTGGTGAATATGACGGGTGGAGTAGCACTTCCTTTTTTTTTTTGTTAATCCGATGGAAATCCCTGCGGATCGTCAGGGGAGTGATGAGGGCCTCTCCCCCGGTGTGTCGGACCTGCCCCGACTAAAACCACCGGGGTGTTCCTTCTCCCGTCTGCCGGATGCTAAGGGCAAAGCTGAGCCATCTTCCTCGGCATCCGGCGACGTCCGGCCTAGTTCAGGCCTCACCTACTAGGCGGAGGACGGTTAAATAGTCGCCGCCCCCCGCATACACCTAACAAATTTCGGGGAGAGTGGTGTAGAGTGCCACCCCCCCCTCGTCTCCTTGAGTTGTCATTGGAGCGGTGTGCGGGAACACATCGCACACCGCTGACGCCTGGATCTGGGCGACGCGCTCCCTCAAAACGCGCCGCCCGACGTATGTCCGGGTCACGGAGGAAAGCCGTTGGCGTAAGCCCTCCTCCGGCGTCCAGTCCAAGCTGGGCGGCGGATTGGGTTGTCGAGGGTAGATATTGCCTCCTGATTCCGCTCCGCCGCCTCCTTCACCTGCATAGTCTTCTCCGTGTAGGAGAGGGCCGCCTGCTATGCCCTGTCACTACCGACCATCCCGCGAGCGAGTGCCGGCTGTGACAGGTCGACACCCACCACCCTGTGGATTAGCACTTCCCAATCAAGTGTTGTTTCTCAATTATATGGATTAATCTAATGTAAAAAAAATCTACAATAAAAATTTTAGATTTTGTGCTTTAAAACTATGTAAAAATATAAATTTCAGTTAGCGTATACGAAGTGAAATGTTTATTAAATATGACCTTGCATAGCTTAAGTCCCGGAATAATATGAAATATTTGAGTTAACTTATAAAACGTCAAAACAAAGGCTCGTGCAAACTTTCAGCTTATTTTTATGGAGACGTTGGCCCACTATTTTGCGTATATTAATTAGTCAGTGAGTGCGTTGGGTGATGTGCTTGTCTGCCGTCCGTAGAATTTGGCACTCAAAGCGCGAACTTCGTCTTGCTACCAGCTTGATTAAGCGCTGAGGCGCTGTCATCCTGTCGGTCTACATAATTATATACGGGTTGATCATTAAAAAAGTTCCAAAATATACTTACTATAGGCCCAGACCATGCATGTATTGTATGTATACGGGATTCGGTACTTCATGGTAGCCATATCGATGTTCAGGTAAAATGAAACAACCCCTCCCAGAGAGGAAGCCTGAATAAACCTGTTCGCTCCCCGGGCGACTGGACGAATTTGGTTTTCCAGGCCTGGATAGAGTGATTACAGGGACACCCCGGGGGTTTTTAGTCAGTAGGAGTCTGACACACCGGGGTCGCTGCCCTCACAGTGACCCTGATGGTCTAATGTAGGATTTTCCCCCGGGTTACCAAAGAAAAAAAGGTAAAATGAACCAATCCCCAGCTGAAACCCCCCGGTTAATCTCTAAAAGTAGACAAGACGTCTTTTTTAATCATTCCTATAAATAAACACAATAACTATCAGCGTTAAATTATTTTACAGTAACCTTTGGTAGTTATATCTATATTGAAGATTGGAAAAAATTCTACATAATCCAAAGTTATGCGAGTATGGAGATAGTAATATTTACGATAAATATTGAGTAAAATTGTTAATTAAGCCATCTCCTTTTAGATAAAAATGTTTCGATCACGGTGCGATCTCGTCTAAACAGCGTGACAGTGTCAACACCCTCATGCCGTAAAACTCTGAGAATATAAAATGGGAGACAAAACTAATTCGGTACATATTCGTGGCAATATGTAAAAGAAGTCATTGAACTGTTAGATAATTTTTATCTATAATTTTTGTTTATATACGATCACGGATTTACAAAATATTAACGGACACAATAGGTATTAAATGTATTACTGCGTAGTAGCGTTTACTCACAATGGACAGGTATTTAATGTAAAAAAAAGATTTGGTGAATTTTATTTATGGGCAATGTAACAGCAATTTTTAAAGAAATATGAACACTGCGTTAAGAGGACTGAAATGCTCATTCTAAAATATTTTCTACAGTGATTCTTTTGCACTAGAATCACCTTGACTAACCTTGGACTAAAATCTACGCATGGGGCATGGATGCTTCGGGAGATATCTACACAGGTCAGCCGGTAGTGAATCAATACCAAAATGCCACCACTGTGACGGATGCCCCGACGAAGCGGCTGAGCACACGCTTCAGATATGCCCAGCCTGGGCTTCGGAGCGGGCCGAGCTGGTGAGAGTGGTGGGTGGAGACCTCTCACTGCTGACATTGGTGTCACTAATGGTCGGCAGCAAAGGTGCATGGAGGGCGGACCTTCGGTACGGCGAGGAAGTATTAGCCAAAAAGAAGGCGGAGCGGAATCGGGAGGCGCTGGCTACAGCATCTTTGACAGCGTCGTCTCAGCCCGCCCGCCGCCCCAAAAGAACAGGGCGCCACAGAGCGGCGTCCCTTAGGAACGTCCGACTCTAGCGGCGGCACACTTGAGGGAGTGTGTCGTCCAACAAGGGTATGAGCGGGGAGGATGCGTTCTAACGTGCCGCTATACAACAAAGATGTATGTGAGGGGTGGCTCTTTACACCACTCCTCCCCAAACGAGTAGAGGCCTACTTAAGGCTGCACGCCTTGCCGGTCATCGAGGATGAGACCCCAATCGAGCCCACAATGCCGGTAGGTGGAACACCCGGGGGGTTTTAGTCGCCCCCCGAGGTCCATTAGGGATTTCCCCAGGTAAAAAAAAAAATCTACCCATGTGTCCCGAAAACAAAAAATCACTAAAACAATGACGCCCTGGATAGGTTGCAGCGGAGGGCTGTCCGCATTGTGAATGATCCTGACGTGACTAAGTATCATGAACCGCTTCAGTTGCGCAGAGATGTTGCCACACTGAGCGTTTTCTACCGTCTGTATCATGGCCAGTATTCTGAATTGTTTAACCTTGTTCCACCCTCTCCCTTCCTAAACAGAACTATGCGCGCGGGTTTACGGACTCACAGCTTTACGATATCTCACATCCCGGCTAGGACTAAGAAGTTCTCTAACTCCTACTTTTGCCGTGTCGTTGGGCTTTGGAATGGCCTTCCGGGCAGCGTGTTCCCACCTTTCTAAGATATGGGATCCTTTAAGCGTAGCGTGATGAGATATTTGTGCAGGCCGGCATGATCGCTGTGATTACCGATGGGTTTTTCTTAACTGTCGATAGTCGTTGGCGTTTTTTGAACTACACCATGCTTAACATCAGGTGCGGTGCAGACACTGTGTCGTGTCAGAATAAAAAAAAAAACATTGGGATTCAGATCCATGACCTTCAACTTACCATACATGTATATTTAACACGAACATCATGTACCTTTTCGTAAAGCGTTGAAATAGTTTAATTTTAATTAATACGATAAATATTTAACCAACTGTAAATAAGCGATGATATCACTCTATGAAGATTTTAAAACAAATTTTTCCACGCATTTTTGCGATTAAATTAATTAGTTAGCAAAGCACTGTAAGGGGGTGCGCATGATATCTAATAGCAATGTTGTGTGTACCCTTACACACTCACACAGGGCACTCCCTGAAAACATAGATGGGCAAATTGTAATCAGATAAAAAAAATGATTACGATTAAATTTTACGTATTTTACCATTAATATGACTGCATTTTGCTCATCTATGTTTTAAACACTACAGAATCCCAGATTGCATACACATTATTACATTTATGATTTCTTAATGTTTTAAATGGATTTAATCATGATTAGAGAACAAGAAAATTAAAATTACGTCTACATTTTGTAATCGTTCATCATTAAAAAGATTACATTTTGCCCATCTCTGTGTGTAAGTGCCCTGAGAACGGCGATCAGCTGCGCTGGGCACGTTGAACACGTCATATAAGCGCAAAGTGGATACAACCACTAATGTGTCTGTGCTCACCCCAAAAGGATATAGCGTGTCGATATATTACTATTATATTAGTTAATATAAAATTAAC
Organism: Automeris io; assembly: GCA_036320925.1. Lineage (NCBI taxonomy): Eukaryota > Metazoa > Arthropoda > Insecta > Lepidoptera > Saturniidae > Automeris > Automeris io. Next base: position 7,394,502 of record JAUDJH010000018.1, read on the forward strand.
TTATTTTTATTTATCTCGTTTTTGGCGGCAAAGGAGCGAATATTTTATGATTTACAGTCATACGCGTAATCTCAATCTTGATATATACATTTTTATCTATGTTCACGCTCGTTCCCTATAGTGGTAGACAGAATTTGCCGTTTCTATTTATCCAAATTTCTTAATATGTAAACATATACCTACACATTGTAATATAGTAATGTGTACTTCAAGTTCTGGTTGTTTTTGACAATCCAATATAATGTAAAAACTTCCACAATAAAAAAAATGCAGAAAAATTAACACAGCAAGCAAATTGTACTCTTGAGGGTTCTTGCAAAGTGTGCCACGACCTATCATCAGTTTAATTGGGAAGTATCGGGTCAATTTTATGACATTTTATTACGTAGTTCTGCACTTCAAATATCCGGGAGACGTTTACTGATATCTTAATTGGGTCAAGCTGACAAAGGGACGGGAATAAATATAACTTAATATTTACATTATTCGAGTGTTTATTTTTTAAAATAAAACAATATTACACTTAGAATAATTTTATTTCATGATTTAAAATGATTCAATTTTTTTAAACATAGCCGGTGAAAACGAATACGATCACAAACTCTGTATCGAGGGGCGAAAGGCTATTTAATTTAAGCGACATTTTTTGGTTATATAGTAATATATACATTTTTGTAATCGGTAAAAAACGCTGATTCCAAAAATATATATGTTACTATATCACCAAAAAATGTCGCTTGAACCAAATAGTCTTTCACCCCTCGATATGCACAAACACCTAGATTCGGAGCAATTATCTGTTTTGTAGTCAATAAAAAAGCAATTATATCATTTTTCTGATGAAAGAATTGTAATAGTTTGCTACGTAAGAACTAGCATACAATAAAAATTATGTATTAATATTTCTGCGCTTAACCTGAGACACCTAATTTTAAATCAGATTACAATTTCTACTTTATCAAATTGGGATATGCACAACACTATTTATTACATACCCGTATAAGGAAACAGTCGCACTTCTCGAAGCAACTGAACTTCAATACGCAACAATCGAAATAGCGCGTTCAAAGTCCGTAATAGGACAGAATGCGAATTCTCCCATTTTTTGGGGTAAATTTTCAGTCACGAATCAATCACAAGATTTTTTTTAATGTATTAATATTAATTTTGATATATACGAGTGAGATTAGATCAAAACTAGGCTTTTAACATTTTTATTATACGAGAACTGCTTCTCAACAGGTAACTTATCATATCGTCCCGTTGCCGCACGATATAGGCGTTTAATATATTTTATGTAAACTATCTTGTTGTCTTGTTATTGCGTATAGCTTCACAGTGCGGTCTTATCCGAATTCTATGTACAATCATACGGTACAGATATAGATATAGAAATCAACAGCATAGACATATAGAATGTATGTATAGTTTACCTAAATAGTAAAATAGTCTTTCGTATTACATTTGATTGTTTATCACTCACACAGTTCTCATGCCTACACTCAATGAACAATCTTCGGACGTTGTAGGTTCCTCGTCTACAGTGGATTTGCTTAAAATCTCGTAATGTGCTGCCTCTTCTTTTGGTGGACTTGTTTCGTCTAAGCTATACCTGGTATAGAATACATTTAACACATTAAGAAAACACATTTACTCATTTAGTAGTACGTCTTATCTATAGGAAAAAAGTATTCGAATTATAGCGCTTCGATACAACGGACTTCAGATGAAAAAAATATGAGCATAGTATATTTGTGATAATTGAGTGCTTTTATATTCCATGGACAGTCTCTCGTCTGCATGAATTCAAATTCGTAAGACGATTAAAGTTCAAGGCTGAGATTTATAGACGCAATTTTAAGTTTGCTTCACTAAAACATTACAATTTATTTAATTAATGTCAAAGGATTTTGAAATTCACCGGTTTTGCCTACATGGACTTGTCTCTGCGAATACTATCGTTATTCTCAAGTTCCAATTATATGCACATTAAATTTATTTTTTGAGAACTTTGCTAAGCAAAGTCGAAATAGCGTCTATAAATCTTAGCCTAATAGTAAGAAATGTCATAGAAATTCATAAATTAATCACAAAGTTCTTACTAGGATCACCTCTGAACTATTCATATTAGAAGCAGATGCATATTACAAAATTCTGAAACCTAAAATATTTGCATCTAGTATTAAAAACGAGTATTAACGTAAAAGCTATGATATATCCCGCTAATAAGTTTCTATATTTTTTCTAAATTCTTTTTCTAAGCCGTAAAGACGGTCTTTCTCCAATGCCAGCGCAGCGCAAGCTTGTTTGTTAACCGCGCCTCGAATGGTTACAGATTTGTGACAATTAAATCGCACGTGCGTGCCGTGAACTGTTTACGTGCAAGGATTCCTGTATTTCGCTATAGAAGCATGCATGTGACAACTTCTAAATACATCCGAGGCAGCACTTTACGGTCTCTATCTTGCACGTGAATTATTTGCTAACGGCTCGTGAACATAGATGGGTAAAATGTAATCAGATTAATGAAAAACGGTTACGATTACATTTTTCATCATTAATATGACTGCATTTTGCACATCTATATTTTAAACACTACGCAATCCCAGATTGCGTACACATTTATGAGTTCTTAATGTTTTAAATGGATTTAATCATGATTACAGAGCAACAAAATTAAAATTACGGCTACATTTTGTAATCGTTAATTAGATTACATTTTGCCCATCTCTGCTCGTGAATATGTTCAAAAGAGTCCACTTTATGCTCTTTATGGCACGTTTAGGACTATAGTAGATGCGACTCAGCAATGGATGTCAGGTGGCGATGTACAAGCTCTATTTTTATTTCATGTAAAGGCGTTCGATGTAAGTCGCATTGACGCAAGTTTGAGTCGCTACGCAGTTACCTCTGCGATCTGATTAGTGACTACCAGATTCCAACGGCTACCTTAAGGTGCACGCGAACAACGCTGTTCGTGCGCATGCATCGGACTGGCCCGCCTAAATATATGTTTGATAGAAATCACGTACCCGCAAGCTTTGAAGAAGGCTGAAGCGGCTGGGTTGTGTGTGAGCGCGGTGAGTCGCACGCAGCGCATGCGAGTCACATGCGCCAGTTTCTCGAGCACATTCAGCACTCTTTGCCCCAGACCTCGTCTGCGACCGCCAGATTCCACTTGCACTTCGTAACTAGAATAATTGAAAAGAACTACAATCAAAACCGTTTATGGCGACATCGTTTAGAACAACATATCGGTTATATTGTCACAGGACAAAGGTGCCAGCGGATCGGTCGAACCACGACCAGCCAGCTGATGCCTTAGGGGTTGTGGCTGTTCAGGGTGAGGGCTCTGAGCGACCGGTCAGCAACCCCCGAGAAGACGGCGGTGCGTTGTGACGCGCTCTGCCGAAGTATACTAGGTGGTATCGGAGGAGGCGGCGCCTCCCCCCCGTGATTGTGCCTGTCAGGCGCGGCGTAGTGGGGCTGCGGCGATTTGATTACAGGACCCGCAGTCCCCACTAATTTGCAGAAGTAGTCACCTTGGGGTTTTTAGCTGGTAAAAGTCCGGCACACCCCGGCTGCCACCCCCTTCGCGGCCAGGACGGTCCTATGAGGATTTTCCCCAAGTAAAAAAAAAAAAGACAAAGGTCCCGGCTGAATGCTATAGGACTTTTATCCCAAACAATTATAATTGTACGATGGGTTGACATACGTAGATACGTAGAAGACCCCTATAGGAGAAAAAAAAAAGTAACATATAAATTTGAAGATCGCATTTGGAACCCTTAGGGGATGAATTTTCAAAAATCCGGTCTTATTTTTCACCTACATCCCTAAACGAACTTATATTCCAAATATGTAGGTCTTATAGTCTCCGAGATTTCGTGATGACGAAGTCTGCCAGACAATGACTTCCCTTTTATGTATATTATAGATAAACTGAATAACGTTATTCAAGTAAATTTATAAGCTTTCTTGTGTTGGTGCTGGCTATCGAAGTTCATAAGTTGTATTTTTTGTTAAAAATAAGTTAATTAGTTTTGGTAGTTATAATTAGATTTGATGGTAGGGCGATTGCCCGAACTAGGTCACGACCATAGTACACAAGTGTAAAGCCGTCATAGTGACTCGCTTTTGCCTGTGGCGTTTCGAGATCAGCTTGTGTATATCCAGTAACTCATACACCTAGAGACTTTCAGTCGTGATATATGTGGGCCGACATGACGACGGAGACTATCAACGGATATTCTTCCTCTGATGGTCGCTTTCGTTTTCGGACTATACTATACTTAGAATAAGAGATGGGCAAAATGTAATCTGATTAATTATGAACGATTACAAAATGTAGTCGTAATTTTAATTTTCTTGCTCTGTAATCATGATTAAATCCATTTAAAACATTAAGAAATGATAAATGTGTATACAGTCTGGGATTTTGTAGTGTTTAAAATATAAATGAGCAAAATGCAGTCATATTAATGGTAAAAACCGTATAATGTAATCGTTAATCTTTTTTATTAATCTGATTACATTTTGTCCATCTATGCTTAGAATCAGGTATATTATAGTATATATGTCGAGCCAGTGTAAAAAAAAAGCTTTATAATATTAGATCTTCATAATGACTTTATCTTTAACTCAATATCAATAATATATTACTTAAACGTGACAAGTTATTTTGGCATTTATTGGACAATATGATTATTACTAGTAAAAACTTATTTTTTACAATATAAACACTTCTGGTTCAACGTCCGATAATAAACTTTAGTGAATGGAAACGTGAGAGTCACGTTATCATCAAACATTTATATTTTTATTTATTAGACATCTAGTTAGTAATATAACATAGCATGTAAAGGACCGGTACACTTGTTATCAGTGAATGATCACGACATTTGTACGTTTCGGTAGATATCTGCTAATTATATTATGGGTTCGGTGATTAAAAATTATAATTATTAAATGGAGAACAAAAAGTCACGATAAGGTTTATCATAACTGCTACTACAGAAATAACCTAAATTCAATTAATTAAAAAAAACCTAAATTTAAACTAACATAGCGCTGGAAATGATTTGATGAAATATATTTTAATCGATTGTGTTTTTATAAATCGCGGGTGAAAGGCTATTTGGTTTAAGCGACATTTTTTGGTGATATAGTAATATATATCACCATATAAAAATGTCGCTTAAACCAAATAGCCTTTCACCCCTCGATACATTATATGATAATCCTGTACATCATATAATTTAAATGAATATCTTACGAGATATCGCAAATTAAGATTTAACAGGCGAAAAACTTAATAAGGGGGTTTGGGAGGGGGAGGAAGAAAAGGTTCGGAGATGAAAGAATGGAGGCGGAACAGGAGAGAAGAAAAAGTTAACACGACATTTATGGCAATACGAAGTTTGCCTTGTCAGCTAGGCATGTATAGATAAATCAGCATGAAATTAATTTTCATAAACATTATAAGATTGGATCATCTAGAGCTTGTGACTTGGCTATTGGAATCTTGGAAAGTTATGGAAATCCGCATTATCTATCGGAATTATTGAATATTCTAAATGTTTTAATATCCGACACATTATTCTATCACATAATTATTTATAGAAATAAATATATATACAAAATTTGACAACGCTTCTTAAAAGTTTATTTTGCCACAATCTTAATTAGAACTTTGCTATTCTTCTATATAAATAAGGATTTATTGGAAATAGTTTCTATTAAAGATATGTATAAATGAAATTTAAAATATCCTACTGTAATTATCTATTTGTATGTCGGTTCATACTTATACTACAAATACCTTTTTTACTTCTAAACTTACAGGTAATGGCGCCATACCTAAATGTGGAGATCTCTCTTTTTAAGACAGTTACTCACTTTACGTCGTTGAGCCATCAAATACTTAAAAAAAAAAAAAGATGAATAGCTTATAGTTAAATATAACAATGATGTATTACGAAATGTTTACTTGGCTAGGTGGCAGCCGGGTAACATGCCAAATACGCGTGACAATAAAAGTATCTTATTATTTAAAGGTCAATTATTTGCTAGACGCGACGCATTCATTATTATTTATTAATTCATTTTATGTACCTACTATTACTGGCAGATTTGCTAATTGCAATCTTATTGGAAACATTGTTTTATTTCAGGCATATTACATAATCAGGTATATGACCGGCACACACACACAAACATACACTCACTCACACTCACTCGTCCTCTCACATACTGTAGAGCGACCCAAAATACACTAACAAAATGTAATATGCAAGTGTAACTTCATAACTGGCACTGTAGTTTTTTATTTTCTATTTCCAGACCTCACGTAATGTGCTGTGAAGTTATAATTAAAATAAAATAAATGATACGTTCATTCTGTTCCAAACCTCCATAAACTAAATCTGACTCATCAAAATTTAATGACAGTTACGGATTCTATTATATTATTTGCGCATCTGTTTCATTGTAAAATTTAGTGAGGTATTGAAAAATTTGAGAAATCTAAATCACTAGTAGAATTGAAGTAATGTGCAACTGTTTTCGTTAAATACATTAAAACAGTTTTATCTACTAAGGCCTTATGATACGATATTTTTTTACAAAGTTTACAGTGTTAATGCGTTGGGTAATAAATTAGATTTCGAGGTTTATTGAAATTGTTTCATGTCAGATTATATTAGGAATGGAAATGTTATGGATAGAAACAAACATTACAAATGATCTGAAATACTAAATTATGCAATTTCAAGGATATACATTAGAGACGCCACGAATATTCGGCAACTATTCGGTATTCGGCCTATTCGGCCACTTTCCTTGCTATTCAGTATTCGGCCGAATAATACGTACTATTCGGCCGAATACCGAATACCAAATCATGTAAAAAAAGACATGTTATATTACTCAAAACTATGTTTTTATTTCCAAATTACAACACTTTAGCAATTAAAATTGATCTGTGGTAAGTTGTGATGGATAAAAACTAGCTTTTCAGCATTTTTTTGGTAGCAAACGATTACGCTTTTCATCGTAAATGTTACCAGTCTCAGAAAATAACCTCTCAATAAACACGCTACTTCCAGGAATATTCGGCGCTTCGGCCGACAGCGTGGCCGAATATTCGGTATTCGGACAATTCACTATTCGTGGCATCACTAATATACATATGATGAAAAATCATACCCTAAACATAAAAATGCTTATTTAAATAAATAATATTACCTTTCAAAAAGAACCACTAAAAATGAATAATTCTTACAATATACTGATTTTTTTAAGGAATGTAATCTTGCTAATGCAGTGTCATCCAGTTATAATAACTCGTCTCATAAAATCGCGCAGGATTAAATATGATTTAACAACGGCAGATTAAAAAAAAAAACATTTCCACTGCAATGGTTCTAAGTTATTGAGGTAATGAAGCAGTATATTATGAGCAACACTCGAAAATACCCACTCTAGGTCTATTCTAGGTCAACAAACTGGTACCTTTACCATTTTAACAAGACAAATTATTGTTAGGGTTGCGCCCATAAAAGCTTTCAACGTCCTGCGACCGCAGCTTCTGCAGAATATCTATAGTCTACTGCTTGTCTTTTCATTTGTTACATGAGTTTCTTAATGGATTATAGTTAATATTTTTCTCTGCTCGCTTAAACCTAAGTTGGACGCAAAAAGAAAGAAAGAACATTTAATGATTAACGTTATACATAACGTACATTAATGTATAGATTTAGCACCAAATGAAATATCCTATTGCATATAACGCCAGCAAAACAAAGCGGCGGAAACGAAAATATTATGAATTCCAAGATTGCTGCAATTAACTAGATAGTAAATGCTGCTAAAATAATATTTGTTAAAGCCAAAGAACTTTATAGTTTTACTAAAGTAATATAGTGAGTTTCTCTTTGGTAATTATTATTTTGACGGCTATTATGAAGCCCCTTTAGTTTTAGCGACCCGATACATTAAATTAAGTAACATATTTTGAAATTTCATACTGATTTAACATAATACATATTAGTAGAAACTTATTTGTTTAAACTTATGTATAGCAACCGTAGGTACATCAGTAATTAAACAGCAAATTGTTTAACTAAACCAAAGTTCTTAGAAGTAAATATTTAAAGCACTCGTTAGTTATCGATTAATATAAAAGTTAAAAATTTTTTTTACTTTTTTTTTTAAAGGAAGCTATCGGGATTAGGAAAAATCTTATTGGAAATTAATAAAATATGTTTTTTTTTAATAAAAGAATATTGTAATCCTTAATCTTATTATCTTTTATTATTTAATTATATCGATTGAGGTCAGGGAATAATTTATTTATTACAAAGAGAAGTATTACATTTATTTTATCATTTATCAAAGTAGGAAAATCAGGTCACAATTTTCCTATAAAAAATTATCTGGACTCCAATTTTGTAGGTATATTATTAATACTTATATGGTATACATACCCGCCGTTATTAGCGGTGCGCTATAATAATCATGTCTGCTCCTATACACATGTATACCATTTAAAATATGCAGCACATAATGATAATTCACGAAGAATATTCATTTTCACTTAATATGTGATGCGGTAAGGGCACACGTTGTTCCGAGCATGCAAAACCGAACGAATTAACAAGAGTCCTCATGAGAGTGAGTGAAGAAAGTTTTTGAGCTGCATGGGCGGCTGCGAGCGGGGTTGCGATTGAGGGTTCACTCGCTATCGGCTCGTGGCACGCGGCGTGCGGTTATCAGTAATGTTTCTCAGGGTGTAGACCGGCGAAATCCTAGACGGATGCGCAAACGGCGTTGAGCAGCTGAGAGATGCGGCTGGTGTGGCTGGTGCTTTGGTGTGCGGTGGAGGCGCATGCTGCCCGTCTCCTGGCTGTTTTTCCCACCTACACTAAGAGCCATTACGCCATGTACGGCCGGCTTGTTGAGGCCCTCGCCGCTAGGCAACATCAGCTCACCGTCATTTCACATTTCCCGATGGTAAGTTATAAAAATATGCACGTTACTAACGTTTGTAAATAATTTTTCAATTGAACATTTTGCTATTCCAAAATTGATTATGTACATATAAACACCTATAAAATAGAAAAGATCCTTTAAATTCTTTGATGGTATGAAATAATAGAACGTATTACTTAATTTCTATATTTTTATCATAAAAAACAATCATAGTTTTTGAACGAAAGCTAACATTTTAACTTATTCGAATTTTACTTCTTCGATAATCTCCGTTGGTTAGATAGGGTATGACATATTAGCGCAAAATGTATATAATAATGTATCTTCTATTCATTCGGAAATCGATCCAGCAAGATATTTTTTTTTGTGATACTCGATTCAAACCATGTGGTCGAAAGTTAGGGTAGTTATAAGATAAAAGATTTAGTAGATAAACGTTATGGAAATGATGTGCTTTTAAATAGAAGGACATTTTTATTTACATTTTATTATTTTAAAAAAAATATTAAAATGGAAATGAGACTTTTAGTTCCTTAAAGCCACAAAAATACTAATATACTATTTATATATTCGTTTGTAATAGTTATGTATAACTTGAGCCATTTTTTTGTGCATGACGTCGGTAATACTATCTTCCAAAGCAACCGTTTTGCGCATCTTTTTGTTACTAAATGCGATCCGCGGGCGATACTCTCTGGTGCATTGTTATTTTATCTAAATTCTTTGAACCATTAAGGCGTAATTTAATTAGTTTAGAGTTGTTGATAACGTAAGACTGCGATCGGAATTTGGGCAAGATATAAATTCGTTGCTGTTTGACGTCCGAGTCGTGCCATCTAAACCGAAGAGAAGCGAAAAATCTGTTTATCGCTTTTATTGCATTGAATAAGCTCAGTCAATTTCGCGTAGATAACTGTGGTAATGCCCTAGTAGGTGCTAAAATTGCTCTGCAAGCGGAATAGAAATACATAATAATACAGGAGCTTGTATATAATTTAGTAAAAGGCCACAGTTCGACTATTGCTTGTACATATATTAAAATATAGAGTTTTTTTTTCGAATTGACGAAGTGTTGACGACCGGGAAAGACCTCCACAACTAATACGGTCGGGAAATTTGGAGTTAATTTTATTTCAATCGGTTTATAAATAAAATAAGTTATGTCAACTTAAAAACATCGATCATTTACTGGAAAAAAATGACATATAATTAAAGTTCAGGTGATTTGACTGAAATACATATAGGTATACTATATTATACTTTTAATACAATTTTACCCGATCACTATGTGTCAATATATATATATGAGAAAAAATATTACAGGCTTTTCTTCACAAGGTTTACGGACGTTTCTTACATATCTATAACCTCCCGTAACGTAGTCCTAGTCCCTAGTCCCGTAAACCTAGTGTTAATGCTATAGAATCATAAAAAGTTATAATTCATGTGTTGGTGCGCCTTGATATCAGAAACGGTTTAACCGATAAGGATGCGTTTTTTTATCGGGATACTATGTCGTCTAGCAGATTTTTATTTTTAAAAAATTTAGGATTTTACACAAAAACTCCTATTATACCATGAAAAGTTCAACAATGATTCCAAAAATATAATAATAACATATCGCCACGCTATATTCCTTTCAAGTTGAGTAGAGATACATTGATTATTGTTTCCACTATGCGCATACATTTCGTGCCCAAAGTAACTAGTTGCACATTTGATCTTCGTCTTAGCTGTTTTTATTTTTTTTATTTTAACGTAACGTAAGCTTTCTCATAATAAAAAAATACATTTATTTTGACTAAAAGTGATGCTATTTATCGATATTCTATAATAACATCGTAGCGGACGCCTATCTACATTTGTTAGTAATATTGTATGAAAGTACTGTAAACAACATTTTTGTCGAGTATTGTAAGCATAGATGGCAAAATTTAATCAGATTAATGAAAAACGATTACGATTAAATTTTGAGTTTTTCATCATTAATATGACTGCATTTTGCTCATCTATGTTTTAAACACTACGGAATCCTCGATTTCATACACATTTATGACTCATTAATGTTTTGAAGAGATTTAATCACGATTACAGAGTAACGATATTAAAATTACGACTACATTTTGTAATCGTTAATTTAGTCACATTACATTTAGCTCATCTCTGATTGTAAGTCATTAATACTAAATGTGTTCTGTATGTAATTATTGTAATTTATATTTAATAAAATCGTTGGTATTCATATTATTATTTATACAAAGTGTTCAGCTTCCACCACAGCTGTTACTACAGCTTACCCTACAAAATACTACTTCCACGCAAACGAATTCGCGAGTATAGAGCAATTTATTATTACATGAATACTTACCCTGAATGGCACTTTTGAGTTTATATTAATTTTTCATTTGAATTTTTATAGTAATAAAAGACACTTTTAAAAAAAGAAATCACATGAGTGTCAACAAATTCAGATCATATTTGTAAGCAATTCTTGCGATAAACTTTGCACTCATTGTAATCAAATAAAATGCATCATAGGTGAATGAAGGGCATAGATAATGGATCCGTAGTAAAGCGAAAATTCAAAGTTTTGCGGATCGCTAATTTGTTACAGGTTAGAGGAGAGATAACAGCTAACTTAATCTTGTGTATTATGCTACAATTACTGTAAACGAAGACAAATTAATTATTATTTGGTCTCTGTCTGAAGTCTGAACCCAAGCGATGATCTCTGAATGCATAATCAACATATTTTATTACTTTTTAATTACATATATTAATAAACTACTGTTGCACTGATATCTATATGCTTATTAAGTGTTTTTAAGATCGTTTATATTTCTTTTAGAATCTGCTCTTTAAAGGTACACATAAGTAATATGCTTTAAAAGATATATAAGTAATATATATAAAAGATTACAAACCATGTTATTTGAAGATATTAAAAAAACTGAACGAGTTCGATCGATACATGTAGAAAGTTATTTGTTTGTTTGCGCATCATGCAAACACTAAATCAGGAAGAGATTTTGGACCTTTCGTACGCACTTAGCACAAAACTATCAGGTTTATCTCCAGACAAATACCCGAAAGGGCCGTACATAAAATTTTGACTTCATACTATTTGTTCATTGGCTGATCTACCAAATTAACAACAAATTTTGTATCTTTATGTAATTTAATTTCTGGTATATAACTATCCTCCAATACAGAACATCATTTAATATTGTCAATTACTGTCATACTTTGGTAAAGGCTTTAGTTGTTATCGGTTTTATGCATTTAAATAGAAACTAAAATATTTTCTCTCGCAGTAACATTGACCGTTTAGGTAAGACAACCCACTATTTTTTTTTTCAAAAAATATTGAGTATGCGTATGAGTTTCCGTCCTTATTAGACAAAGTTAATATTTAATCAAACAATGAAATACAAAATGATATTATTCAAAGTATGAACCATAGGAAGCGACAACTTTTTGCTAACTTTTAAGCAGCATATGGATTTCTCGAACAAAGAAGTCAGGGTTTTCGACTCTATTCATTTTTCGATACTTTCTTAAAATTGAAAAGCTCTCCAGTAAGGGCTTACTGTATAGATCGAAAAAGATGGTAATCCGAAGCTATGATGTCTGGGGAATCTTTTTCCTCGCTTAAGGTTATCACAGTAGATCAATTTTTCATCACCAGTGACGGTGCGATTCAAAAAACCTTTTCTTTTCTATCATTCGATAATTATTTCACACGTCACTAATCGACTACCGAAATACCTTTCCATCAATTAATGTGGTACCCAATTTGCCGCTTTCTGGACCATTTCCATCGCGTGCAAACATTTGCTTATAGTCGATCTGTCAACATCCAGTTCATTGGACAGCTGATATAAGGCTCGGCATGAATCTCCATCCAGTAATTCACGTAGTCGTTCATCTTCGATTTTTTTTCGGTGATCGTTCGCGTTTTCTGTTACTGATGTCAAATAGTCATTTTCAAATCGTCGAAACCACTCTTTCAAGTTGTATTGAACGAAGCGTGATCACTGTAAATACTCAATATACGGCAAGTTTCAGCGGCACTTTTCTTTGAAATATAATAATGCAGCATAACATTCCGCAAATGCTGCTTTTACGGGACAAATGTTGACATTTTTGACGCCAGATTAAAAAGCATGTTTACGCTTGAAACGAAAGCTACTGAAACCGAAACCTCACACATACAACTTCAAATTACAAGTATAGTACTTGAAATAGCACGAATGTAGTATAGTGAGACCTCTTCCAAAATAGCGAAAACTTATTCCCAGATCTAATACAAATAATAATTAGAAGTAAATACTGAAGAATTATCTGTGCATATTAAGGAAAGTTATAAAGTTTAATACCGGTGCGCTAATGTTTAAATATAAAAAAAATATACAAAAGACTGTAAAATGTCCATTTGACTGGCGTTGGTAAATTTATTGTTAAATTTCTAACTATAATGTCGTAATCGATTTAAACGGATGTATTTCAAAACTGCTGCTGTAGATAAAATTGCGGGCAGCACTTCGAGTACTATAAAAACATATTATCTTACAGACATTATGTACTAGGTCATAAACCTTTACTCTTTAAAAACAACATTAGTTCCTTTGAGATTTCGGACGCTATACAATAGAACGTAAATGTTTTTTTAAAGCTTTGTTTTATTATACACGTTTCAAAGACAAGTTCAGGATTTCCGAGGCGTAGTACCGATTCCTATATCTGTAAAATACGATTAGTAATATTCTTTCCGTCTCTCTATTTTAGTAATAGCATTTTTTAGATTACTATTATTTGTATCATTATAACAGACATCAAAAACGATTTTAAATTAATGAATGTGAGCACAGTTTTGCTATTGTGGTAATTTTGCTTCAGGGCTAAAATTCCTGATATTGTTAGCAAGCAGCGTTATAGGTGATGTAGGTTTTTAAATATCAGCTGATGCATATGCTTATTTTAAAACATTATAGTATCAGCTGTTGCTAATTTTGAACAATTAATTAAATCTTTCTATCAATTAAATAGTTTATATTTTCAAATTAAAGTTTTATTAATGTTCTAAATCCCACTAAATTATTGAATTTGAGTGTCTTGTAAAAAAATCTGCTAAGTCCTTAATTGAAAGTCGAATTTTGTTAAAATACATGACCCTACTAATTCTACCTACCTCAGACTCTTAGCTTCTCAGGCTGTTAGCGCCAAGTCCCGGCCCCAGCGATTGTATGCATGATTTATTTATTTTTTACAATAACTCCCACGACATGAACCGTGGACTTGTTTTGCAGTGATAATTAAAAACAATTGTAAAAATTACCAAGGCTCCAATGGTCGTGTCACAACCTGAATAGTTTCATTATCAATTAGCATCGATTAATGCGAATGCTAACATTTGAAAAAAAATCAAATAATCAACTAATGCTGTCATTCGTAAATAAACTATCAACAATTTGCAAAGGTGAGCTATGAAAAAGGTATAGCAACAAAATTAAATTAAATTCTAATATGGGAGTAAAATCCCGCCCGGTTTAGTTTTGAAGACCTTTCCCGGCCTATCAACGCGCGTCAATTCGAAAAAAAAACCGAGTGAAACATTTAGGTACTTAATTTTTTTAATTAATGATGGGATAACATATATCGTCATTATTATCATAAGTATCATTTTATTGTTCCAGAGTTTAAAGGTAGGTATCAAAAAGTCATTGAACTTGTTCTCATGTAAATGTCAAGTAGATCCGATGACATGAGGTCACATATAATCTCGAAAGTTTAAGACCACAGAATAATCTAAGTTTAAAGCTTTAATATATATGTTTTTCATAGTATATATCAAACTATTATAGTATTACAAATTTAAACGAACTTGGACTGTACTAAAGATACTTTTTTGTTGTTAAAAAAGAAAATGTAGTTTACGATCGTTCTCAAGTCAAGCGCATTCTTCCAGAACTACTTTATTAAGTAACTTATTGATGCACATAGAAAGAATATCACTTGAAAATGCTAGATTTGATTTTGTTGTAGTTTCATAAAACAACGTTTTCATAATTTCCTATTTTCATTGTTTAAAACTCTACTACAATTAATGCTTAAACAATTGTAAAAATTGCTTATTGGAAATATGTTTTATACATTACTTAGACGGCAGTTTTCATGTTTCAAACGTAAACAAATATGTATATTAAAATAAAATATAAACTGATTATAGAACAAATATAAAAAAGCCGTATAACATAGGAACAAAAAAAAAAGAATAATTAAACTCAATTTTTAATTTTGGTTTACAGAAAAATTCTCCACAGAACATTGAACATATAAGCTTATCTGGAACAATACCAGAAATAACCAACAATTTGACAAAACAGCAGCAATCCTTAAAGCCAGATTTCATACGGAATTTAGAACAAATTATGAAGGAGTGCGTGCATGCCTGTGAAATAGTAGCACAAATGCCAGCTGTTAAAGCATTACTTAATTCGACAGCAGTATTCGATATGGTCATCGTTGAAGTGTTTGGAACAGATTGTTTCTTGCCGCTAGGTCGAAGATTCAAGGCACCAGTCGTTGGTCTACTGTCTAGTGTCCCATTGCCATGGATTAATGACCAAATAGGGAATCCAGAAACGACTTCTTACATCCCATCGTACATGATGGGATATGGACAACGTATGAATTTATGGGAACGATTTGCAAATACAATGGCAGTGATAGCAGCGAAAATTCTGTATTTGTACAAATCACATTTTCCATCACAGGTGAGTTTCATTAGTGACAAAGTTGTTATAATTAATTACCATTTAATTGTATAACATATTGATTATCTAACAGGCTATAGCCGATCGCCTATTTGGACCTGGAATGAAGTTAGATTCTCTAGCACAAGAATACAGTTTGATTTTGTCGAATAGCCACTTTAGTATAAATGACGTGCGACCTTTGGTTCCGGCGTTAGTTGAAGTAGGAGGATTGCATTTAGATGAGATGCAAATATTACCCAAAGTGAGTATTATTCATATTATGACCAAACGGTAGAATAGAAAAATGTATTAAAATTAAATATCATTATCTTAGCTAATTCGTTGTATAACATTTGTATTCCCACGTTTACGAGCATTATTTTGTTTTAATAACATGTTCGAATAGTACACAATATCATATGATAATAATTTATTTAAGTTATTTAAATCATTCGACGGAATATTGAATGGTTGGGTATTAGTGTAGCTCTGTTAAGATATTAACGTCTAGTCGCAAATACATTAATGATAGGATGAATGGGAAAAGACGAAAAGAAAATAGTATCAAAACGAACAATAACATTGATAATGTTATGTCAATCAACATGATGACAATTAACCCACATTACACATACAGCAACTGTGAAACCTACTATCGCCCAAGCGAAGACCTAAGACCCTTTTGACACAGATAGCGTCTAATGAATCATATTGTAACTGCTAACTTACGTATAATGTCCGCATCGTTATTTATCTAAGGTGTAAAACAACTTGCACGTTCTCCTTAATGTTACGATTTTCATTTATTAATATGATAAAATTGAAGTAATTCGTTTATTACGCCTTAATACGATTTTAATGCATACTTTTAAAATCCATAAGGGTATGAAAATGTTGCTCGATGCGTCAACCGAAGGTGTTATTTACTGGAGCTTTGGATCTATGTCAAAAATAGAAACTATTCCTAAAGAGAAATTATTACAAATATTCGAAGTTATTTCCGAGTTACCGCAAACTGTATATGTTAAGATGGATCGAAAGATGTTGCCGAGTAATCTTACAGTTCCTGATAACGTTTATACTATGGACTGGATTCCACAATATGCGACCTTGTGTAAGTTATTTTAAACAATTGAATTTTAAAGCAATAAAATATGTGTATAGTTTAAAATAAACAATAAGTAATGTATAAAAATGTATATTTTAAAGGTCATCCCAATGTAAAACTGTTCATATCCCACGGTGGATTGTTGGGAACTCAAGAGGCAGTCGCTTGTGGTGTACCCATGTTAATGATGCCACTCTACGCTGACCAGGGATTGAATGCGCGAGCCATGTACGACCGTGGCGTAGCACAGATCCTGAGATTAAAAGAAGTAAATAAAAGCAGCTGGAGAGCAGCTTTGCACGAATTATTAGGAAACGAGAAGTAAGTATAGTGTTATTATTTGGTAATTACATACGCCAACTATATATGAAAGCCAGATTTAAGGTGGTAGACCATTTGTGTCCAATTGGATCGTGAAACCAGTACATATTTAAGTGCAAACAGTTTTTTTTATAAGAATTCACTTCTTATTACACTTAGACGCTTTCCGTTTGGTATATTTAAGCCATGGGTCGGCAACCTTTTCTTTTATATAAGGGCCACAAATATTATAAGTATATTGGTGCGGGTCACATTTAATCTCAACTCTAATAAACACAATTCTTTAGATATTTTTTTTTTTCGAATTTTTAACAATATTTATCGTTATTCTCATTTTAAAGTAATAGGTACAAATTAACTAAGGCTTATAAAGCTAATGCGATTTTTGAGGTTGTACTTGTTTTGCAAGTTTTTTAATGTCCGCTTTAATTTTAGACGTAGAAATGCGCAGTATCGCATCTAAATGTTCATCGGTCAATCAAGAATAATACTTGTTTTTTCGATAGTTAATTATTGAAAAAGTCTGCTCACACAAATATGTATTACCAAACATTGTAATCATAAGAGTAAGTGCAGGGGGGGTGGTGACTGGGATAGGAGACGCAACGCGCGTGCGACGGTTATTATGATCTACGGTACAAAATCAGGGGTGAGCTGTGGCTACCTCGCGCTCGCAACGCACATTCTCAAAGGAAAATGCGACAATATTACGACAGTCTAACAGTTCTGCTTAGACTGTGATCGCTTGAACTGAATTTCCAGCTTCCGCGCACACAAAACAATGAAATAGAAACTTGTTTCTATAAGTGTTTTTAATTTATTGCCTGCGGTGCGGCGTTCTTAGGAACGGCTCTTACTTGCGCGGGCCGCACCGTATTGGCTTAAGAGCTGCATGCTGCTGGTTGCCGACCCCTGATGTAGACTATCATGACGGCAAACACCAATGAATTATATGAAAACTGAAAAGGTTTTTTTAAAATCATTTTATGTATAAGGATTATGATGTACAAAGGCACGAGAAATACGTAATCGGATAAAGCGTCGTGATTAATTGTTGCTGTTGTCACTGACGGTAATTGCCACCGAAAATTATCAAAGAACCTGAACCTTTATCACGTTTGTTGTTAACAACATTTTTTCGACCTTGATGAACGGCTACCAAAACAAAGCTCCTGTTTTTAAAACATATGAGTGTCAATACACTCTTAACCTTTGGTTAATATATCCAAGAAATGTTTACTATCTGCGTAATTGTCATTGTCGGTATACGGTTCAATAATAATAATAATAATTTAATGAATAATTCCTTTTTTTGCATTAACTTCGTTCGGCGTATATAATTTATTATGAGTACTGGACAAAAATACATCTATGACTCTCGAGTCGCGACAAACTAATCCGTACATGACAGAATATCTTTTTTTCTTTTCTTAGTGTCGTTCTTTGCTGACCGGGAAAGGCCTTTACAACTACACCGGGCTTGAGTGGGCGAACACTGAAGGTGCTCTGCCAGCGATGCATGGGTGGGTGGCAATGCAAGGGCACCCCTATGGGTACGTACCTTGACTTGGGCGGCCAGTCAGTGAAAATGAACCTAACGGTGATCTACTGGCATTTCGGAAGCAACTACCTTCAGAAGAAACGCCGAAAGAAACTCAAGGTTGCGTCGGAGAGGCAGACAGAAAAATTTGTTGATTCCAGGTTTGGATTCAGGACCTTCCCCATCGTATGTGATATTACTAAGTTAGTTAAGCTAAGCTAGCCGTTATTTTTCTTTAGGTTTTTCAAGCAAACGCTCGACCTTAATCACATCTTGTGGAAGCTGATAATATTCCGCGTTTGCCAAAAAAAGAAAAGTATTGCCATTGCCCACTTTCACATTATGAATTAATAAGTATTTTTTTATTTTACAGGTACAAAGAAAACGCTATAAAGTTAAGAGATATATTTTTAGATCGACCATTACGACCTTTAGACATGGGTGTTTATTGGATAGAATACGTTTTAAGACACAAAGGAGCCGAACATCTACGATCACCAGCCACCGAATTATCATTACCTCAGTACCTTTTATTAGATGTAATAGCACTCAGTATAAGTATAGCAGTAATTTCAATATTCATATTACACAAACTTTTTCGTTATTTATGCACGAGATGTATCAAATGGTGGCCAAAGGAAACGCTTATATTTGAAAAAAGACTTTTTAAAAGAAACATAAGTTTCCGCTTGTGTTTATTCTGGAAGCACAAAGTTAAAACAAAATGACCTCTGCAGTTACATGCGTAATAAATTATTGTATTATAACGGCTTATGTGTAAATAATATTGATTAAGATAATATAATATTGAGTAAAAAATATTTGTACTTTCTTTTTATTTTTCTTGTTTTATTACAAAGAAAATCAGTTTAATGAATGTAAACATCAACAGACATATTGCTGTCTGTATCTCTATCAAGATATCATGTTACGTATGAACGTTTTAATTGGATCCCACATTAGTTTCCTCATAGATGGGCAAAATGTAATAAGATTAATAAAAATAATTACGATTACATTTTACGTTTTTTACCATTAATATGATTGCATTTTGTCCATCTATGTTTTAAACACTACAGAATCCTCAATTGCATATACATTTATGACTCTTTAATGTTTTGAAAGGATTTTTTTTTTTGTTTTTTGGGAGTCGAAGCTGCTCGCGTCCGTAGGCTTTACCCTAGTTTCCCTACACGTGACTCCTGGGTGGTGCTAAACGAGCAGCAGCGAGGTGGTAGGGCGTCGGTGCCCGTCAGGATCGCGACCACAGTACATGGGTGTAAAGCCCGTCATAGTGACCAGTTTCGGCTTGTCGCGTTTCGGGATCAGCTTGTGTATATCCAGTAACTCATATACCTAGAGACCTGCAGTCGTGGTATATGTGGGCCGACATGACGATGTAGACTATCAATGGATTTTCATCCTTTAATAATCGCTTTCGTTTTAGGACTACACTGTACTTACCATCAGGTACTCTGTAGTCACTTATGTCGAGCCAGTGTAAAAAAAAAAATTAATCATGATTACAGAGCAAGAAAATTAAAATGACGACTACATTTTGTAATCGTTAATTATTAATCAGATTACATTTTGCCCATCTCTGATTATCCCCATAATATATCAAACCGCTTCTTGATATTGATTACATGTTACAATTAAAGGTTCATTCTTTATCTTGTTGACAAGTATAACGTCAACATAGCTGAAGTCACTTTTGATCTTAAGTTTAAAAACAATTAATTGTAGGTAATATAAATACGATAATAATATCAGGTTCATTCAATGAGACACCTATCTGTAGTTGCAAGTTCATTCTATTTACTACGACACGCTCTTTAAACATGACTGGGACTAGTATTCCGGGAATAGTACTGCCAAACATGGATAAGAACAAAGATGGACAAAATGTAATCTGATTAATGATTAACGATTACAAAATGTAGTCGTAATTTTAATCTTATTGCTCTGTAATCATGATTAAATCCTTTGAAGACATTAAGTAGTCATAAATGTGTATGCAATTGAGGATTCCGTAGCATTTAAACATAGATGAGTAAAATGTAGATGAAATACGCAAAATGTAATCGTAATCGTTTTTCATTAATCTAATTACATTTTGCCCATCTATGGATAAGAATAACACTATTAACCTAAATATGTTTCATCAATAGTACACTATATAGTAGATGTACTTTCATACGAAAAGAAAAGTAAAATATGGAGTTTATATATAATAAAAAATAGTTTTTGTCAACAAATAATGAGCCCATTAAATAGGCATGTTTACGTTAAGATTGATGTTAAAATTTATAGACGTAACTTTAAGTTTGTTTAGACTTTACAAAAACATTAGAATTTATATCATACTCAATGTCCGAGGATTTGGTAAATCACAGATTTTGTGAACATGGACTTGAGCCTGAAGACTATGGCTATATTCAAGTTCCTATTATCCTATATATTAAGTTTTTGGTCAAAACGAATTTATTTTTTGAGAACTATGCTAATCACAGATATCATATCGTCTATAAATCTCACCCATAGTAACGAGAGACAAATGCCTCAACAAAAAAAAAAAACAGGCTAAATGTAAAATTGTCCCTACTATATAATCGCAGTAAATATTTCTCAGTTTATAATGTAAATATAAATTTACTGTGTAAGATATACATACATATAAGAGATACATACGGCTATAACAAATAGCTTCCTTATAAATTGCATGATTCTAAGTCAACAGGAATCCGGGCATGAGATTCCCATCTGATGCCTGGATAAGAGGGATGAGGCTCACTGCCTGAGAGGGTTCCAAAGGGGTGGGTCCTTTACCACCATTCCCTCCCAGAGAGGTAGCCTTAAGTCTAAGGTTGTTTGCTCCCCGGGCTTCTGGACGAATTGGGATACCCAGGCCCGAGTGGAGTAATTAGAATCACACCACACACACAGGAATAATCTTATAAGTTTTCATTTCCTTGTAAAAGTTACAATTCAATACCTCTACACGTTCCTGAGGAAAAGGATCATGACAAACAGTCAAATGATGGACCAACATAGTGATACCTCAAAGGGTTCCTTTTTTTTAAATATAATTTTCAAAAGACCAAACAGCCAACTACATTGTCTATTTAGTGGATTAGAGCACATGAGCAAGGTCACGGCAAAGGAATCTTAATTATTTCTCCATACAAGTGAAGACATTTACATATTGTGGGGTGAAAGGCTATTTGGTTTAACTGACATTTTTTGATGATATAGTAATATATATATTCAGAATCAGGTTTTTTTTACAAATTCTAAAAATATATATATCACTTTACCACCAAAAAATGTCAGTTAAACCAAATAGCCTTCTACCCCTCAATATGTATATAATACAAAAAATGTATTGTGAAAAATGAATGAATTTTGAAAAAAGGAAATAATTTGGGTGTCCTGACTTTTATATCTAACTCCATTTAATAGCATAATATGTACACTTTAAATGTATTAAATATAGTCAATTACGATGATGTAAGCATACTTGATTTTTACTTGTACTTATGTTTAACTTTCAAATGAATTAAATAAGAATCATACCAATAAAGTACTGGTTCTCCGAAATCCAAGTCAAATCGAAAATGTGAGAACGCCAATAGTTTGCCATTTATATCTTTAGCAATAAGATACCATGCAGATTCATCAGTCATCTCTTCCACCTTTTGTACACGGTTCCAGCCCCACGCACACGTCTCATACCTGAAACCACATTGCCTCCATTATATTAACACTTTATAGACATCTAGATGTTGATGGATAATAATAATAGTTGCTATCATAAAAGTTTCATAAACTGATCACTAAATGTGAATACCACAAAAGTAGTCTTGTGGAGAGTAAATATAAAATATTACATTATAAAGAACATAATATCAGTATGTATATCAAAGTTCTGGAAACTCTTTATCATAATGGAGTTAATAAATAATTAATAAAAAGCTTGGCTATTGATAAATCTTTCTTTTACATTTCAATAATTGCTTTGGAAAAAATATAGCAATTGTATATGGGTATAAATTGTTAAATGGGTACATATTCAAAAGCTTACATATGAATAAATCCGGAATTCAATATATTTCGAACCAATTCTAAATTAAGATTTATTTGAAAAAATATTAATTAAGTTACGTATCTCATAAAACAACTTAGGTTATAATATAATAGTTATAACCTTACAAGTTCCTCATATTTCTTTCTGTAAGGTCAATAGCCCATTGAATAACATTTTTGTCAAGTTCAGTGACCTTCTGAATGTACATCTCTACTTCCAAGTCTAGATTTGTATATAACATTAGATCTTTGCAAAGCGGAACCAAATCCTTAAGGTTCTTTGCGGACGTGACAAGAGACATGGCATCTGCAATACGACGTTGCTCCAATTTCCTCGCCTGCCGCTTCTCTTTGTTTTTATTTATATTGGTGATTGACTTTTTCTGAAAAAAAAATGTACTGATGTAAACACCATATTTGTTTCTGTGATTTATTTTACGTTTTATGAATAGCAGGTTCAACTTACACCCATGTTATTACGATAAAATATATAAATGTATTTATTATCACCGCTTTAAAGATAGATCTATTTAAATTTTATACTTTTTACTGTAAATTTTATTTTAATTACGGCGGGAAATTCCGTAAAGTCAATAACAGCAAACAAACATGGCGAATAACAGGCAGCAGGTGTGTTTATGGAGCTGTTGAAAACGAAACTTTTTGCCTTTGCCACTTTCAATGTGATCTGCTTGGGGAACTATAGTTAAATACACATATCAACAAAGTCAAAGTCTCAGCCCGTAAATCAAAACATAAAAAATAAAACTTCTAATTTATGTACTGTCCACTTATAAATTTAAAAAGTAAATAAAGACATGGTGAAATAATGTTTTAAAATGAAATTTTATAAAATTTATGTTCACTTTTTTGCAGAAATTAGCGGTAAAACGTAGTTGCGAGTATTGTGACTGTTAAAAGTTTCCTTTTCTGTAAAAGTATCGAAGAATTTGAGTATATATATATATATAATATATATATATGTATATATATATATATATATATAAACATTTTAATTAAGGAAGATTTTCGTTTTTACATAATCTCACGTTGCTATATGACTTGAGAAGAAATATTACGTGCGGTGGGTATGCTTGAAGCTGGAATTTCAGAGCATGAACTTGTTACAGCCTTTAATTATCCTACGATTGTGGAGACATTCTCGATTCACTGAAGTAACGATTAAACAGCACTCTGGAAGATATCGTCATTAATTATTTATCGTCTGGAAAATATTGTCGTCGTGGTAGATATATAGGACTCGGCAACGCATAGAAAGGCAGCGGTCTGAATACCAGGTGGTTATGAGCCCTAAATTGGGAGAAGGAAGCTGAACTAGAACGGTCTCAGGTCTTATAGGCTGCTGCGGGTTCAAGCTCTTCGGCAAAGCAGTCTAACACGACGATTACAGTAGGCACGGGCTCATCGACAATTGTCTGAGGAACAATGTATTAATTTCCTTTTTTCTAATTGATCAAGGTTTGATTTTTCATCCAGATTCAAGAAGAATGCGCGTTTGGAGAGTTATGGGACGTTGTGAATGGCTTTGGTACCTCAAGGATATTCATCATTATTAAGATGGAAAAATCACGGTTTGGTCAGCTATTCAAGTTAGCAGGAAAACAAACCTCGTTTTGACATAGGACATTCTGACTGCTGAAAAGTATATTTATGAGTTGGTCAAACATGTTGTTGCTTCATCCCAACAGTAAAGTTTATGTCGAAATTGCTGAAAATGTACCATTCATTTGTTTCTCAATTAATGTCAGTTATTTTATTTCAATTGTGAATTTTGTTATCCTGTTATGAAATAATTAATTCATAAAACATATTTGTGATTACATTAGGTAAAATAAATGGGTCAATGTACAAAAATCAGATTGTTCTCAGACTACTGCCATTTAAAATCTGTCAAAGTGACAGATCGCCATCAAATTCCATCTACCGAGGTTAGTTAAAAGTCGCGTTACTTTCGACATCACTGAAGCTCCATGAGTAGTTTGTCATTAATGATATTTTTATCGACTTTGAAACGTCATAAACTTCAGTGAACTGTTACATTTTCGCCACTTGAGAAAATATCTATCTCCGTGAATGCATCTAGTAAAGTAAACTTGACATAAGAATTGGAAGCTCGTCATTACATTCGGTAATTTTTAAAATCTACATTCTGATTTTGTTGGGTTAATCATGAGTACACATTATTTCAGTAGTGAGTAGGGGTGCAGAAATCAAATTTTGTGGGTTCATCAGTTTATTGACTCCTTGTACTTGTTTGGACGAACATAACAAGAGTACTGCATTAAGAATTTCTAAGCCTTAGATTACACTGGACAGCAAAAAAAAAAAAAAATTTGCCCTCTTTATTATTGTGATGGATTATTATAGATTTGATACTCCTGAAAAGGAAAATAGTTTTGAAAATTATATATAACGTACAGTTTTTTTGTAATAGAATTCATAAATTCAATCACAAAAACTCTCTTTTTGCTTTGAATTTAAATCATAACTTTAATAATTGTGAAAATATTCGATATAATTTGTATCAAAACATAAAAATAATCTATCTAATATCTAATTCTTACATAATACTACATTTTGCTTCGTAGTTTTTTTTCTTTTCATATTTTCCATAGGAGTTTCGCGACGAATTGACTAGCAAAAATCAGCTAGCATTACTTCTGACCATTTCCATCTCTCTATGTGTAATATGTCTTGGTGGTATCTGATACCGCATCAAGATTTGCGGGGAAGAAATCTAGATGAGAGTCCAACAAATGAATTTTAAGGGGCCTGTTGCATTTTAACGCTTTATACGACGCAAGAAGCTCTTGGAGAATATTTTAGTAGTTTTCATCTTTTTTGTTCCCCAGACAATTATGACACACTTCTACAAAAGTGGTCCAAACTCTTTCTTCAGCGTCATTCAACTTCATTTTAAAATTTTCGTCCTTCATGAGCTCTCTTATTTGGGGACATACAAAGATGGCTGCTTTAAATTTTGCGTCACTGATCCGGGGGAATTTTGATTTCACGTACCTACTGAAAGCCTTCACCGTCCTTGTCCATTGCTTTTAGTTTTTCATAAGCCCCAGCTTTATATGCACCGGTGGAACAAAAATTTTCTCACTACGAACTAAACTAAACTAAATTTATTTTAAAATGAGAATTATGTTTAAATATCTTTAATCAAGTTATTTTATTTTACTCTATATTGCAGAATACACATTAATTTTCACTACACATATCAATATAATTTGATACTTACCAAAATAACTTGTACTATACAAAAACAATCACTTAACAACTTTTTAACGAACTGAGCGCCACGGAGTCCCTTTCAAAATTGCGCAAGCGCTTGCAATGGTTTAAAAACAATGTCAGACAATATCATTCTACCTTCCTCTTACATAGTGAATCAGTTTTGCTTAGAAAAATGCGATGTAAGCTGATTGAAGCAGAGGTAAAACAAAAAAGATTAGAAAAAATTAGGAACTTTAAGAAATAATAATAATTATCACCTAAAAAAAACTATAGATACGTGACAGCAAACAATGGAAAGCAGGTTTGGAATCAGCATGTTTAACTCTTCATAGAAATCAATTTTTTATCCTAAGGAGGATTTTGTTGCAGACCAGTGTTATTAATATGTCTAGATTTAGTCTGTTCCTACGTTGACCATAAAATTCCCGCATCAAAATTTGTAAATATTATGGCCTATAAGATGCACGGCCAATCAGATTATGCTCTGTTCACTAATCAAAGTTAGATTTGGCACATGTTAAAAATATGTTATATATTGAAATACGGAATAGTGCCAAAATTCCGTCAAATAAACTGGTAAGCATTCGTCTTGAAGAAAATTCAAAATAGTATACATATGTAATAATACGCGTGAAAGAGTTGTAAAGTTTTCTGTGGTGTGGATTTTCCCCCGGGTTACATAAAAAAATGTCGAAGAATGAACAGTAGATAGAAATATTTCTTAAATTTTAGGACTTTATAACTAAAAAACTTGTAGCACAAAGCTCCTAAGCATTGCTAGAACATTTAAACTTCTAATTGTTTTTTAATTAAAACCATGATGTTTTCATAAAATATTTTTTATGTATTAAGAATAATAAAATAGTTTGCCGTACGACATAATAATAATAGTAGGTGGGACCAGGGATGTTACGGAGCTTCGACTCCGACTCCGATAAGTCGGAACTTCCGATCGTTATTACACCTTCGGTTCCGACTTCGGTTCCGAAACTTTTTAATCGGAGGTATTCATCGGAGGTCACCACCACTGTTGCAGTCAATTCATTTGATTTTACTTTATATGTTGTTGAAACATAATATCAATTAATCAAACAATCAGTGCTACTTAATTTGTAGAAGACAGTTTTTAAAATTTAGATTTAAAAAATATGATTAAATTTAAAACTAAATGTACATTTAAATTTATTACTAAAAGGTTTTTTTATTTTACATTTACATTAAATTAAGTAAAATAGAAATTAACACAAAACAACCCTGCAGCAAATTTGATTTAATTTGTTCACTGGAGGATAACGGTTTCTGATATATCCAACACTTTGTGAACAACAGCTTTTATTTGCCCAAGTTAGATTGTGTTGTGTTGGGTTGTGTTGTGTTGTGTTGGGTTGTGTTGGGTTCGGGGTCCGTGCCGTGGGATCTCGACGCACGAACCCTCGCAACCCTCTACAGATGGTGCGAGGAGAAGCGAGCCAGGGGACTGCGGCCGGCCCCCACGGAGATTCGGAGGCAGAGGGTCCTTCTCCAGGACCAGGCCGTGAGGGATTGGCAGTCCAGGCTGGAGCAACCTAGCGCCGGTCTTCGGACAATTGAGGCAGTGCGCCCTGTCTTGCACTCGTGGCTGGACAGACAACACGGCGCGCTCTCCTTTCGGCTCACCCAGATCCTCACAGGTCACGGTAGTTTTGGCCGTCACCGGTGGCGAGTGCCCGGAGGAGAGCTTACGGCGGAATGTCACGAGTGTGGGAGCCCCGAGGACACGGCGCAGCACACGCTTCAGGTGTGCTCAGCTTGGGCTGAAGATAGGAAGGTCCTTCAGGACCGCATTGGGGACGACCTCTCGCTGCCAGTGGTGGTAAAAGCCATGGTCAGCAGCGAAGAGGCATGGCGAGGAGTCACAGCCTTCTGCGAGGTTGTGATGAAGCAGAAGGAGGCCGCCGAAAGGGTCAGAGAGCGAACATCTTCTCTGGCTATTCGGCGGCCAAGGCACCGTCGCCGGAGGGATGCGTTCGCTCAGAGCGAGCACGACATCCCCCGGTGACAATAGCCGGGCAGTAGACTTGAGGGAGTCTGCTGTCCGGATGAGAGGGTGGCGATGTGCAGTGTCCGGCGCGCCGCCTGTGAGATAGGTATTGGAAGGTTGGGCTCTTTACCCCCACCCCTCCCAGAGAGGCAGCCTCGACAAGGCATTTCGCTCTCCGGGCGTCTGGATGAATTTGGTTTCCCAGGCTCGGGTGGAGCGATTAGAGGGACACCCCGGGGGTTTTTAGTCAGTAGGAGTCTGACACACCGGGGTTGCTGCCCTCACAGCGGCCCTGATGGTCCTATGCAGGATTTTCCCCCGAGAAACCAAAAAAAAAAAAAAGGGTTGTGTTGGGTTCAGGGTGGTGGGTGGTGACCTGTCGCTGCCGGCGCTCATTCGCACGATGCTCGGCAGAGAAGGTGCATGGCAGGCGGTCCTCAAATCCTGCGAGGACATTATGGAGAATAAAGAGGTGGCGGAGAGGGTACGGGAGGCACTCTCTACCCCCGACAACCCTATCCGTCGCCCACGCAGGCTTGGACAGAGGAGGAGGGCCTTTGCCAGAGGCCTTCCTCCTTAAACCGGATTGACGTCTGGGCGGCCGCTTGGGGGTGCGCGCCGTCCACCATTCCAAGGCGAGAGCGGTGTTTTGACGTGTTCCCGCACACCGCTCCAAGACACAACTTTTCGAGGTGAGCGAGGGGTGGCTCTTTACACCACCCCTTGCAATTAGGAAGATACAGGCCTATCATCAAGGCCGGACGTCGCTGTGGGTCGGTGAGGCGGACGCTACTGTACCTCCGACCCCAGCTCATGACGGGAAGAGGAACATCCCGGTGGTTTTAGTCGGGGCAGGTCCGACACACCGGGGAACGGCCCCCACTGCTCCCCTGACGGTCCGAAGGGATTTTCACCGGGTTAAAAAAAAAAAAGGGTTGTGTTGGGTTGTGTTGTATAGTGATATCCCCCGGGCTATCAAAAAAAAAACCTGATATACGCTTGGAAACAGTCTCGATTCTCAACATCTGTCTACACACGAGGGAGATGTAGAGGGAAATGGATTATGCTGTTGTCAATTCAAAAGTTCTGGCTTATACTTTCGAAGACATGTATCAATCCTGCACCATATTAAAATGGGATCAAATTTAAGATATAATAAATAACACATCTTCACGCTATCACGCTATGTGAGCAGACATACAATAGTGGTGTTATCCACTTTGCGCTTAAATGTCGTGGACTACGCGACCAGTAGCTCAGGTAATCGCTATCTCACAGTACTATGAAAATGTTAATAAGAAACAGCAATTTTTATTGTCTGTGTATTTGTTAATTTATCACTTTCTAATTAAAAAGGTTCACTGAATAATGTTTTTATTTGTCCCTTAATAAAACTATTTTATTCTGCCGTCACTTGTGACTGACGTTGCGTCCGACTCCGAATCCGATAAATCACATTTAAAAACTCCGACTCCGACTTCAGTTCCGATAAAACTGCCTCCGTTACTTCCCTAGGTGGGACGTAATCTAGTCGGCCCATGATATCTAGAAAATTCTGACGTGAGAATTTTATGATCGGCGTATGAACAAACGCCATTAGGATTTTTAATAATCTTAGCGTTTTTAATAGTTTACATTGTTCTGAGTCAGGATTTTTACTGATACTGTCGACATTGGTTTCACTAATAGTCGGCAGCGAGTGTGCATTGAGGGCGGTCCTTCGGTTTGCCGAGGGAGTGCTGGCCGTGAAGGAGGCGGCGGAGCGTGATCGGGAGGGGCTGGTTACAACATCTTTGGCAGCGTCTACCCGGCCTGCTTCCCGGCCCAAAAGAACAGGGCACCGCAGAGCGGCGTTCCTCATGAACAGCCGACTCTAGCGGCGGCACGAGGCGGCACACTTGAGGGAGTGTATCGTCCGATGATGATCCGAGATGTGTTCCCGTGTGCCGCTCTACAACACAGAGGCATGAGAGGGGTGGCTATATAGTCCACTCTAGTAGGTAGGTGGAACACCCCGGGGTCTTAGTCGGTGCATGGCCGACACACCGGGAGGGGGGGGGTTCTTACCGCCCCCCGAGGCCTCTATTACGGATTTCCCCCGGAATACAAAAAAATAATATTTACTGATAAAATTATAATTTTTAAATTATGATTTTTCCGTTTAGATTATTAGGTATATTTATAATCCAACCTTTTGATAATTGTAATGTTCATAATTTCAATACATAGACTTCTTTTGCGAGATCTCTATATCAATGTAATGTAATGGATGACAATATCTCGCTTTTTAAAACGCTTTAGTTCATATTTATATATATGGGTATACCTCTGGCATTGCATTCTATTATAGGTGATTGTTTCTGCTTTCTATCAGAAGGTCTAGACAAAGTAATATTCAAACAGTGATAACGCTAGTAAAAAATGTAAAATCTATGTAATTGACAACATTTTGCACTATTTTACTAGGTGTTATTGCAGATCGAATGTTAGTTGACTAGGCCCTACGGTGTCCTCTAAGCCTGTTTTTTGCATTTTGGGCTTTTAGTATAAACAATATTTAAAAAGGTTTCAGAAAAAACTTAAAAAAATTAAAGGATTCACTGATTTTTGTGTATATTTTATTTTTTTACTAATAATAAAATGCGGAAACAATATACCGCTTTCAATAAGGGTCTTTAAGTTTACATAATACAAGGTATCTCAAAAGTAAGTTCACATTTGCTTATCTTATTACGCGAAAGCAACTATTCTGAGGGGCGCGGGGGGTATGTCAGTCGGTAGTCTGGCTCTTGGGAATTTAGTCGCTATGGAGCGTTTCTCTGGTGCGGACCGTGCGTTGTGCGTACGTGAGTTTTACAAAAACGGTAATTCGGCGACTGTGGCGCGTAGAAAATTCAACAGTATTCGACATATTCGTCACTTAAATGATGCGCCTAGCACTCGACTCATTGCAAAATGGGTTGAGAAGTTTGAAGAGACTGGGTCAACTCTGGAGAAACCAAAATCTGGGCGGCCAAGAACATCAAGAACAGCCGAAAACATGGACAGTGTTACTCAGTCTATTCGAGATGATCCAAACCTCTCGATTCGGAAGCGTGCTGTTGCTTTAAATGTGCACAGATCTTCATTATGCCGCATTTTACACAAAGATTTAAAGCTGCACCCGTACAAAATTCAGTTAGTGCAAGAACTGAAGCCTCAAGATGCTGTTCAGAGGCTTGCCTTTGTAAATCAGATGATTGAGCGCTTTCCAACGTTCACCAATATCTTGTTTTCCGATGAAGCCCATTTTCACCTGAATGGGCATGTAAACAAGCAAAATTGTCGTTACTGGAGTGCAACCAACCCAAAACAAAAACATCAGAAACCGCTACATTCACCCAAAATCACCGTATGGGCAGCGATGTCGGCGCGAGGAATTATCGGCCCTTACTTTTTTGAAGATGGAAGGGGACGCACACTCACAGTGAATTCAGAGCGTGATGTGGAGATGTTAGACGAGTTTTTCGTACCCCAACTGCAAAGCTTTCCTGGTTACAACCAAAGAACATGGTTCCAGCAGGATGGAGCAACTTCACACACGTCCAACAGATCTCTGCCTCGAGTTCGAGAAATTTTTCCGAACAAATTAATCTCCAGGCGAGGTGACATAAATTAGCCTCCACGGAGTCCCAATTTAACGCCTATGGATTTTTTCCTGTGGGGGTTATGTCAAATCAAAAGTTTACGCTAATAAACCGACTTCCCTGGCACAATTAAAAGAAAATATCCGTCATGAAATGGCAGCCATCACGGAAACTACCTGCCGAGCTGTCATAGGCAATTTTAGTGCCCGACTAAATGAATGCCGAGAGCGCAACGGTTTACATTTGGACGATGTTATTTTTATAAAATAAATTCCCAAACAGTGTACTTCAATATAAAATAAACATTTTTTCAATAAAGCTAAGACTTTTCTTTTAAAAAAAGATTTAAATGTGAACTTTCTTTTGAGACACCTTGTATTAAAAAGAATATTAATATCTACCTGTTGGATGAACAGCAAACTGTGCGATAACTGGATGCCCCTTATATTTACTTATTTAAATGTAATAGCTTTTTGCTTTTATTTTTGTTCTATTTGTATATGTATCTCTATATTAAAATAAAATTAATATATTTGATATTAGTCACGCCAAAAGGCGCAACCCAGAACCTTAAAATAATAACAATGCGAACGCACCTAATCGCAAACGCCACCTGACGAACTACATTCTCTTACTTACTTTCTTAACGTTCTCGCATTTTAAACCTAACTCCGCATCGCATTCTTTTAAAACTTTATAACATCGCATCGCATCCTTTTTCATTACAATTCAAACTCGCAACACACAACACAACTTCTCAAAAACCATACTCCACATTCGCGTTAACAAACATACATAGTGAGTGGTTGTAAAGTGCCTGGAATACCGCTGCTCGGTAAGTACTTTTCTCATTGTCTCAATTATCGCAATCTTCTTTTTTTATTTATAAATCATCCCGCCTACGAGGGTGCATTTTGTGCAACGGCATAAGGCAAACCTTATCCCGGCCCGCGTAGATATGTTTAAATGTGTAAGCGTATATGAGTGTTTTTGTGTATGTTGCACAATTATTTTTGGCACTTTGAAGTCGTCTTATGTTAGAAGTAGGATGAATCTTGATTCGCCGGGATAGACCTTTACAACTCAAACGGGCTTAGTGGCCGAGCACAGAAGGTGCTCAGCCAGCTTGAAGTTGTCGCTAGAGTTCAGTGACGAGGACAGGGTATTTAGGCAGAGTAGGCACAATTCACGTAATTAATGTGAATATTATATTATGATAATACATACTATATTGCTCTCATAAGGAAGATAGATGGCGTGAAAATAGGACAGATATGAATATAAAGGGTATCTTTTTTTGTTTAACTTACAGCAATTTATTCCAGACTAAATCATCGTAAGGGCATGCAATGCTTTCATGCATCTATGGAATGAACGCTACTGCTAGAGCTGTGTATTTATACTTTATTATACCCGACCTCGCTGTTTTCAGCGCGTTAACCCGACAAATGGGTGTCAACAGAAAATCAGCTGGTCGCCTAGCATTTACAGAGCTAATTTACCTTTAGTGCATCATTACAAAATGGGATATTTGCTTTTGTCGTTTTCTATTTTCATTACCCTATCCATATGTGCAGTATGTCATATGTTTTGCTTTTCCTATCTTTTTCCAATATTTTTTTGTGTTTTTCTATGTAACATAGAGATTGTAACACTTGAAATATCGTTATTTACCTTATTAAGATGGATGTAAAAGTGGATCTATTTCTAGTTATATTTTTATATTTCTATATATTTTTATATTACATTATATTTCTAGTTATTAATATATATAATGATACAATAAAACATATAAAAGGTGGTATATGGAATGTTGGTGAACTATTGGATGGATCTGGGCAAGGAATCTCCCAAGGTTCTTCCACGAAATATATATGCATTGTAGTAAAACCATTGGTATCGGATAGATTGTACAAACATTGTGGTCCATCCGGCACAATCATCTGGAAAAGAAAATTCAATAACTCTAAATTAGCTATTTATATATAAGAAAAACACAATTGATCAATTATGCCTCGAGATCTATCTATCACATCTATACTGACTAATAAGAAGATAGTTGTAATTACTTAATAATATAGATGGACAAAATGTAATCAGATTAATGAAAAACGATTACGATTGCGTTTTTCATCATTAATATGACTGCAATTTCCTCTCATCTATGGTTTTAACACTACGGAATCCTCAATTTATAACTCCTTAATGTTTTGAAGGGACTTAATCATGGTTAGAGAGCAACAAAATTAAAATTAACACTACATTTTGTAATCGTTAATCAAAATTTCAGATTACATTTTGCCCATCTCTACTTTATAATATTAGGTCCTTATATATGAAATTGGCGTTTTGTATGGGAGGAACAAAAAGTCGAATATTTTTTAATATAATATATTTAATTAATCAAAGTATGAACCATTATTTTCTATGCACTTTTGCCATCTCATAGGTAGTTCATTGATCCCTTTACTAAAAAAACCAGTCGGACGGGAATCAATAAAATCTTTGAAGGCGATTTGGACTGCCCCATCGGAGTTGAATTTTTTCTCTTGCAAGAAGTTATCCAAATTTCGAAAAAAATGGTAATCTGTTGGAGCAAGGTCCGGGGAGTACGGAGGTTGTCTTAGACTTTCCAATTGAAGCTCTTCTAATTTAGTAGCCGTCTGTTGCGCAGTGTGTGGTCTAGCGTTGTCGTGAAGCAGCAGTGGCGTGGAGCGATTGACCAGCCTAGGTTGTTTAGCCGCTAGCTTTTCCATCATGGTTTGCAATTGCTGACAATAGACATCAGCCGTAATAGTCTGGCCAGATTTGAGAAAACTGTAATGAACAATACCGGCACTAGTCCACCAAACGCTTACAAGTAACTTTTTTGGCGTTAATTTTTGCTTAGGGCAGGATTTGGCTGGCTGACCAGGATCCAACCATTGCGCTGAGCGCTTTCGATTATCGTAAAGAACCCATTTTTCATCACAGGTAATGATTCGGTTTAAAATACCTTCATTATTGTGCCGGTTTAGTAATGTAACGCAGCAGTCGACGCGCGTTTGCCGGTTTGCTTCAGTCAATTCGTGAGGTACCCACCTTTCAAGCTTTTTAATCTTCCCAATTTGCTTCAAGTGAATTAAAACAGTTTTATCACTAACATCACAGCCTGCAGCTAACTCGGACGTGGTTTGCGATGGATCCGCTTCCACAATAGCCTTCAACTCTTCATTATCAACTTGAGTCTCAGGCCGTCCACGGAGCTTGTTCTGCAGGTCGAAATTTCCAGAACGAAAACGTTGGAACCAAAAACGAACTGTGTTTTCTTTTGCAACACGACACATCATTCACCCTTCGAGTTGTTTCCGCAGCACTAGTGCCACGGCGGAACTCGTACTCGTAAATAATGCGATATTTTAAGTTTTCCATTTTGTAAAATGAGTGACGCAAACAGAAAAAAACAGAAGAAAAAAAAACAAATTAATGACGATCATCGAAGCACAAATACATGAGTCTATAGCTGTACAAATTTCAATTTGGAATTCCTTACCAAAGAGGAGAAATTTGTGATTAAAGTGGCCAGTACGAAAAACGCCAATTTCATATGTAAGGACCTAATATACTCTTTGGTTGTAACTACAAAGGTAAAGTGATTTCTACATCGTTTAATGTTCATTATTAAAAATGAAATCGAATATTACAAAAATAGTTACTTTTCCATTTAAAACAAGAATTTTTATTTGCCAATAAAAAGCACGACTGGGTTACCTTCAGAACATCGGTGGTGGGTAATTCAAATACGTTCTTAGCTCCGCTTCTCAAGTTAATAATCCCAGAAGTAAGGAAGCCCACTGCGATTAGTTCATTGGATTCGACGATGGGAAACCAGGGCATTATACTATCCGACTCACATAATGTATTGGCGGTCATATTGTAATAGTAATGAAGTCCTGTAACATATAGGTATATTATTATAACAACATCGAATGATTCAGAGTTTTGCACGTGTATTACCAGACTAGATAGTCTTGCTTCATTTAGTATCACACATTACAATTACTAAAAACAGTCTGCGCTATTCATTTACGCTTTCATAAAGAATATCACCGACTAACGTGGCTATCTGCTGGAGATTTAAAATAAAAACAATTTTTTTGCGTTCTTCCAATCTCTTGCTACTTATCACTATGTGCATTGCACTTTTTCGTGATTAGTAAAAAAAGTAAAACGAGTGAACGAGGACTTTCTTTAAAAAAACACCTTTAAGTATAAGCCAAGCCAGATATGAGCAGACGATCAATTGTTTTACAGTTCACGGCTGTTTCGACTCTCCAGTTACGATCCCAACAACGGGGTAATCTTGTTAATCACGAATAATTTGAAGAATCATTCACTCGAGATTTAATTTTAAAGTACATATATACTTACCCATCCATGGAAAGCAGGCCTGCTCAGTGAACGCACTTCTCTCCGCAATATCAGTGCCTGCATGAGATATAAAGTACAATTCTCCGTGGAAACTAGTCACCCAGACCCCACCGTGTTGAAGGGTTTTTAAGGGATTACGTTCCGCAATACGAATTTCTTTGCTAATATCCAACTGATCTGAAAATAATGTTTTGTTTAAGGATATTTATTTAGGTATTTGAATCTATTTGATATTAAAAAAAAAACGTAAATACAATATGAATATTCACTTTGAGTTTATTGTAAGTAATGTAAAGACTAAAATCAAACAGACAAGATGTAAATTATTCGTATTATTTCTTCAACATGTCGTAAAACTTATCTAAAAACTAAATAATAAAGAAGGGTTAAAAATAAATGTAAATTATATTATGAAATAAGGTTTTATAGAGGCTTTTAGGTTGTTAAGATATTTTATATTTTAGACTTACCTAATGATATGAAGTAAAGATGAGTCACCCATAACTCTGTGTCAACGCTATCTATTTCAACAACCCAGGGAGTAAACCCTTGTATGGTATAGTCGAAAACGGAACCGTTCATTTCATTTTTGGAAAACTGAAAAACACATTCGATAATAATTGTAAATACGAACTATTTCTGATTTTTGGGGATTTATTTTGTTCAAAAAAATATAATTAATAGTATTCTTTAGATGTTTTTAGCTATACATAAAAACACACTATAAGAAATTAAATTTAATAAATAATAACATATTCTATAATATCATTTTATACATACAAATAGAACAGTTAAAGTTTGAAAAACTTACACCAATTTGTAAACCAGCAACGTAGCCAGTATCGTCAAACAGTATGCAGAGATTGTAATATTTTAAACAGAACATCTCCAGTCTGGAGAGAGGACCTGACGTCCGTGTTGGGGGCGTAGCCTTTACCATGCCGTTTGATATAGCTTGAGTTACATTACGTGGCATATCAAAAAAGAAGGACGTACCGATGCCCTCTCCCATGCCAAATTTCACTGAAAATAAAATAAGGTGGACCACACTACAGAATTTTAAAATAATTATTATAAATAAAGTATTCCAGATGCGTAATTATATATTCTCCAATGATGTTGGAATTTTATACTTCTCGCATCAGAGATGGGCAAAATGTAATCTGATTAATGATTAACTATCACAAAAAGTAGTATCCCTTCAAAACATCAAGGCGTCATAAATGTGTATGTAATTGAGGATTCCGTAGTGTTTAAAACATAGATGAGCAAAATGCAGCCAAGTTAATAATAAAAAACGCTAAATGTAATCGTAATCGTTTTTCTTTAATCTAATTACTTTTGCCTATCTATGGCTCGCATTCATTGGATTTATATCCAAGTGGAGTTAAACTAAAGGTTTAATGTTTTTCACTGCAACGCAGTCTTGAGTTTTTTTCGTCGTTTCTTCTCAAGGTAGTCGCTTCTGTAACGCTGGTAGGTTCGTTAGGTTCGATTCACTGCCTGGCCGCTCAAGTGGAGGTCCGTATCCATAGGGGTGGCCTTGAGTTGCCGCCCAACCCATAAAATTCGCTGCCTGAGCACCACCGTTCTCGCCTACCTAGCCCGGTTTAGTTGTAAAGGCCTATCCAGGTCACCAAAGTAGTCATATTGAAAAAAAAGCCGTAGCTAAGGGTTGGGGCATCAGTCCTAACTGAATCGCATCCACAGTAAATAGAAACTTTCTTCAGATAATCGCGTGTCGAGATCTACCTATGTATATTCGTTTTTTTTTTATTTATTTATTCAGCGTAAGCAACAAAAAACAATGGTGTCAATCCCATAGAAGTATAAAAATAATTACCGTATAATACTTAGACATTTAATAAATCATTTAATATCAAGTTATTACCAGATTCTTAGGCTAGAAATATAAGTATAACTAAATATAGAGTAATCAGTTTAATAAGGTACTTAAAAAAAATCTAGATCTACTGCCACCAATCGAGAAAGAAATATTTCTCAGTTACCTCGGAAGCCGCCAATCCATGGATCTGCAAATAATTAAATAATATTTAATTATGTATTACTTAAAAAAAAATATTGTTCTAATTTCCGATATAAGTACTAAATTTTACATTTAATTATTTATATTATGGTGATAAGTAAACTTAACAAGTGCTTTAAAATTCAACTCCATTGTTTACTTTTGATTAAAAAATATAACACCTAAGGAAGTAAATCTCATTTTTATGCTGAGAAACTTTAAGTTTACTTACACTTTACAAAAACATTACAGTTTTTATTACTCAATGAATGTCAAAGGATTTGGTAAGTCACCAATTTTATCAACATGGATTTGGCTCTGCGAATACTATGGCTGTCTTGAGTACAGTTCCTGTTATATATATGGTAAATATATATATATATATATTTTTTTTCAAAATGAATTAATTTTTTGAGTATTTTGTTAAGCAAAGTCGAAAGTGTCTATAAATCTTAAAACTTAGGTTCAGGACAAAAAAGTAAAGATGACCCAGTATTACTAAATATTATTCAAAATCTGAAATTATTTGAGGTTCGGATATACATATATATGAAATGAGTGCAGTTTCGTGTATAAATGTGGGCATCAATAATATCCCTAGTGTATAATTATATTCAGAGAAGATATTATGTAAAAAATAATGATTCATCTTTATGATACTTATCTATCTTCTTCTTCTATAATATAAAAATGAATCGTTAAATGTGTATAAGCGCGAAACTCGAGAACGGCTGAACCGATTTGGCTGATTTCTTTTTTGTTGTGTTTATTGAAGTCTGTGGAAGGTTATTGCGGAGAGAAAAATTAAAAAAATTGTCTGAAAAAGTCTAAAACACCACTTTTCTATATTCTCATACAAAAATTTCGTAATAATATTTAAAAGTCAATTTGAACTTTAACATCATACCATAAAGTTTAAATGTCGGTGGACGGGTTCCGGGAAGGCAAAACAATTGAGTGACGTTAGTATCGTATAAATATTAATGTCATTGTTATTTGTCAATTTTTATACATATAGCATTAAGGCCAGGTTCCTTCAAACAATTTTCAAAAAACAGCCGACAGGCCAATAGCTATTAACATTAATAAAAACAATGTGACTTTGTTTTAGAGAAATAGGGCAGAACAAGGTCTGCCGGGACAGCTAGTACAGGGTGGTATAAGTCCTTTGAAAAGTAAAATTTGAATAAAACGAACACGATGCGCGTGAGCGGTGCAAGGGAAGCGGGGACAGTAAGTTCAGTTTCTGGGAATTTAGTCACGATGGAGCGTTTCACCGGAGCAGACCGTGCGTTTTGTGTGCGCGAGTTTTACCAAAACAACAATTCGGCAACCGTTGCGCGGCGTAAATTTCGAGAACACAAAGGTTTACACAACTTTGACGACACTCCAACTCTTCAAACGATTAAGAACTGGATTCTTAAGTTCGAGAAGACCGGTTTGACGCTAGATAAACCGCGGTCGGGTCGCCCAAGGACATCACGTACGGAACAAAACATCGACTCAATGGCACAGTCTATTCGTGAAAATCCTACACTGTCAACTCGTAAGCGTTCCAGTGTATTAAACGTACCCAGAACATCGTTACAACGGATTTTGAAGAAAGATTTACTTATGCACCCTTACAAAATCCAGTTGGTGCAAGAATTAAAAGATACTGACGCCATTCAGAGAGAAAATTATGCCAATGAAATGTTAAATCGGTTTACTTCGTTCAATAACATAATGTTCTCTGATGAGGCTCAC
This sequence comes from Automeris io, assembly GCA_036320925.1. Lineage (NCBI taxonomy): Eukaryota > Metazoa > Arthropoda > Insecta > Lepidoptera > Saturniidae > Automeris > Automeris io. The sequence continues at coordinate 7,434,398 of JAUDJH010000018.1, forward strand.
TTCCATCTTAACGGGCATGTTAGTAAACAAAATTGCCGCTATTGGAGCTCCATCAATCCAAAACTTAGGCATCAGAAGCCCTTACATAGTCCTAAAGTGACAGTTTGGGCCGCTATGTCAGCCCATAGCATCGTAGGGCCTTACTTCTTAGAAGACGCGCGGTTACTGTTACTTCGGAGCGATATCAGAGATGGGCAAAATGTAATCAGATTAATGATTAACGATTACGATTACATTTTGTAATCATTAATCATGATTAATGATTAACGAAATTAATCAAAAAAAGTAATCATTTTTCGGTGATTAAGGATTATTAATCTTTAATCGGATTACAATTAATCATGATTACTTTTATGATTACTTTTCTGTTTGATACGTAAAATGTGCTGCCGACAGCAGAGCGGCGCTCGCCTTTTTTTTTATTTATAGTACGACTACTACTAGCTAAACTGGCGAACTGAGTACCACCACATAGTTAGGTGTTAGGGCGATTACCCGAACTGGGTCGTGACCGCAGTACAATAGTGCAAAGACCGGCATAGTGACTCGCTTCGACCTGACTACTTTCAGGATCAGTTCGTGCTCGGTGGACATTAAGTAAATCCAACGAAATCTAGTTAATCATTGATGCTTTTACCGTTGTTCTGAGTGATTCCTGGACTATTAGAACTGATTATCAAACTACCGCCCATATTTTACTGAAATACCGTCTCCAACGCGATAATCCACGCCAGCCTTCGGGATGGAGATAGAGAGACAGAGCAAGATATCGCAAAATTTTAATTGATCAGAACAAGACATCATTTTCTCAAATTTACACATGCTTCTATAGCGCAGAGCGTGACATCACCTTTCTTGGTCATCCGTCTCTCTCTACTGACTCGGTTTCGTCTTTGATGTAAACCGAGCCGCCGCACACGTTCGTATCGTATTTTGAATTTTAACTCATAATTTAAGTTGAAATACAGATCTTTTTTTTTTTCGGATAACTGACGTTCTACCTAATAACTTTGATTCTTACAATATATCAGCGATCACATACATAGTTTTTTTTCTCAGTTCGCTTAATTTTTTTTTCGTGTTTGACTTCCAATTTCTTAAAGACTAAAGAATACGAGTATAGTACTCCGAATAAAAGAAGCAAATCGACATACGAGCACGCGCCATTTTTATCTCACTAAAAACGCTTTTTTGTTTACCAAATTATATATATATATTTTAATATATATACATGTTATATTATATATAATATAATATGTATATATATATAATATTATTATATAATATATATATATATATTAATATATATAATATTGTTTAATGAGTAATAAAAGTAAAAATTAGTAATTTCATTTTTCTGTGTTAAAAGTTTAATTTTAACTTAAAGGATTGCACACAAAGTCTTTGGTCATTATCAGAAGTATTCTCCATCTCGACGGTTGGCGTGGATTATAGGGTAGGAGCCGGTATTTCAGTAAAATATGGGCGGTACTTTGATAATCACTTCTAATAGTCCAGGAATCACTCAGAACAATAGTAAAACCATCTATGATCAGCTAGATTTCGTTGGATTTATTTAATGGCCACCGAGCACGAACTCATCCTGAAAGTAGTCAGGTCAAAGCAAGTCACTATGCCAGTTTTTTCACTATTGTACTATGGTCACGACCCAATTCCGGCAATTAACCTACCAACTCAAACGGCTGAAAGCACAAAAAATGGTCCTGAACGTAACCAGGTCGAAGCGAGTTACTATAAGTTCGTAGGTTTATTGGCCGAACAATGTCGTGACTAGTGACCACAGTACACAACTGCAAAGACCCTTATAATGATTATGATTAGCTCAACGAGACGGATATTCGGGGGAGGACTTGCACCGGCTAAAACCACCGGGTGCCAGCACTGCCTAATCTTCGCCTTCGCCGGGCCTGGGAATCCAGATACTTCCTAGGGGCCCGGCGAGCGATTGGTCTTAGACAGGCCTCCTCCCTGGGAGAGGGTCGTAAAACTACCCAAACAATACCTCCCATAGGGGCGGCGTGTGAGCACACACACGACGACACCACCCCACCCTCCGCTGGACGCCACCCCCCACTCTCCGCTGGACGCCACCTCCCCTCTCTGCTGGACGCCACCCCTCACTTTCTGCTAGACGACACCCCGACTCTCCACTGGACGCCACCCCCCCCCCACTCTCTGCTGGACGCCACCCCCCACTCTCTGCTGGACGCCACCCCCCACTCTCCGCTGGATCCCCCCAATCTCCGCTGAACGCCACCCCCCACTCTCAGCTAGACGCCACCCCCACTCTCCACTGGACGCCACCCCCCACTCTCCGCTGGAACCCACCCCCACTCTCCCCTGGACACCCCCCCCACTCTCCGCTGGACGCCACCCCCCACTCTCCCCTGGACACCTCCCCCACTATTAGACGGAAGTTTGGGGTCATATATTTGGGGTCATTGCATTACTTCCTGGGGTGGTATACCTAAATCACGCTTAATCCAACTAGAAAGAGCTCAACGAGCAATACTCAAAGTAAGTTTCTCCTTACCTTATCTATACCCTACTTTCCAACTCTATAAGGACATTAAGGTCTTGACTGTTCGCCAACTTTATATCCTGAACGTAGTGTTAAGGCAGCACTCTATGTTGGCATATGACCCAAATATTGCGAAAAATACTCGTAGGAGAGGTAGAGTGTGTGAGCAAGAATTCGGTAGAACGACGTTTTTACAGCGCTTTTTTGCCTATCAGGGTCCTAATCTGTATAATAAAATAAATGATATACTATTTCTATACCCACTGACACAGTACACATGTAAACAAAACCTTACACAATTCTTACTTACACTTGACTACAACACAACAGAAACACTATGCTCAAGCACGTACACGCACACACACACAAACACTATAAAATTAAATTAGATTATTTGTATATTAAGGAATTGATAAGGAAAGAGCGGGTGTGAGGACCTGGTGATCTGTACCACAGGTATAAAACCTACAGCAGACACCAGTTCCTCACAAACATTTTTATTGTAAATATTTATATTATTTTGTACTTCAGTTATTGTTTGTGAGGAAAATAAATAAATATATTATTATTATTATTATTTATATATAATTCGAAATAAAATAACTTGAAAAATTAAATAAACGAGTCTCGAGTCTTAAATCGGTCTCTCTCTCTCAGCCAAAACTCAAAAGTAATCATTCAATTAATCATAATTAATTGAATGATTACTGTAATCAAGATTAATGATTACCCATGTAATCATGATTAAAAGTAATCAGATTACAAGTTATCATGATTACATTCGTCATGATTACTTGTAATCTGATTATTAATCTGATTAAAAGTAATCATGATTACGCCCATCTATGTATGTAGCTATGATAGAGGAGTTTTTCACACCAAAATTGCAAAATTTTCCAGGCTTTAATGTTCAGACGTGGTTTCAACAGGATGGAGCAACTTCCCTCACTTCTAGCACTGCTATGCCCGTTATCCGTCAATTTTCCCTAGCAAAGTAATCTCTAAGAGAGGAGACATTTCCTGGCCACCACGTAGTCCGGATCTTACTCCAATGGATTTTTTTTGTGGGGCTACCTTAAGGCTAAAGTGTACGTCACTAACCCGCGGTCAATTGATGCGCTAAAAGAAAACATCCGCAGAGAAATGGCAAGCATTTCAGTAGACACGTGCAGCGCAGTTATCGACAATTTTAGACATCGTTTGCAAGAGTGCCGTGATCGTAACGGATTACATTTAGAAGACGTTACTTAAAAAAAAAAAATCCCGTTTTTCAAGCTTTATTTGTAAATAAAAATATAATTCATATTGTAATTAGTTTTATTTTAATGATTTTTTTTCATTTCAAAGGACTTATGGGCCACTCTGTATATAATAAAAATCAAATGATAAGTGTAATACATAAACACATTTTTTATTTTCAGGAAATAATCATTCTATATCTACCATATGACTAATTATTATCAGCCCATATGATGTTTAATGTGTTATCAGTTATCACGATAATTGAAGTTTGTAAATAACATATTTAGCAGCAAATATGGTCATTTATTTATCTAAAATGTAATTATGCGTTATCAGTGAAATATGTATATATTCATGTTTTCAAAAATTTTCTGAGTTCATTTCCATTTATCATCACGCCAAGTCTTCACTTCGGTCCGTACCCACAGGGGTGCCCTTGCGAAGCCGCCCAACCCATAAGTAGTAGGGATTCACAGGTTCTAGCTCACTGATCACGGTGGCAACCCTAAAAAAAAAAAAAAAAAAAAAAAAAAAAAAAAAGGTTTTCAGGGTCGCTGAATCGAATGCAAGTATTTAAAATTGCGTAGCTTTAACCGTTTCAGAGATAGCATAACATTAACTAGCCTATAATAATACAAAAGCAATGGGGTACAATTAACAATGGATCATCCGAGCAAGGGTCGTCTATTGTTCGGCTCGAACGCTATTGTTGTGTTACGGTCGGGGGGTCTCAGGTACTTTTTCTATGTATAATAAAAAGCCGTCTACATTCCTTCATTAGTCATATTCATTTATTTTAAAACAGTAATTAAACAAATTCCATAATAACATATCATTGTACATGGTATCGATGTCAAATTGATTAATAAAGTAATTCATTGTACAGTTGTGCAACTTGTAGTACAAATACATTAAACAGTATTGACCACATACTGAAGTCCAATTGTTTTGCAATATTTTTTTATTGAAACTCCATCGGTGGCTATTTCTCTTTAAGAATGCATAGTGATATCCAGAAGGTGGTCGTCCATAGGAGTCGAAAAATTCACCAAAACCATTTTTGTCTATATGTAGTGCAACCCAATGTGATCCAGGTTTTGTATCGGGGTCCAAATTACTAATTAAATAAGTAGGAGTTTCCATGTATATCGGTAATCTATTTGCAGCATACACATTATACCGCAAACTTGGATGTATTTCGTTCAAATATTTCTGTAGTTCTATTGTATTCATATTTATTTAAAAATACAACTTTCCAACCCCAGAGATCGCAAACATGTGTGCGATTGTAATTACAGTAACTTATTATATATCGAAAGGGTGATTATTAAAAATAATACAAAGTAAGTTCATTTTAATTAATTTATTCAAAAATGTACACACAAAGAGATACATACAAATATTACAAAGTTAATATTTTTACAATATATATATATTCAACTATTATAATCGACGGATACATTGCGGTTTTTATCTATTTCAATAACATTATCAAATTCGGCGTAAACAATACAGTTAATAGTTTGTACAAGCGTTGACTCAAATCGAACTTCTAATCTTACAGTGCCATGTCTTATAAGATTCCAATGACCTGAAGAGTTGGCTGATAAATCCGGAGTTAAATCAAAAGCTAACAAACAGTAACCGTTCGAATATTGTTCTCTCGAAATTCCATTCCCTTCATTTAAAAAATGTATACCCGTACCCGAAAATAATGTATGATAAGCCGTGGTGAAAATATGGTTTTCAAACGAAGGTTGTAAAGCTTTCGAAGGTATTTGTTGACCATCAATATATAAACAAAATGTGTTAATGTTGTAATTTTCGAAATTAAATGGATTTTTAGTGAGATTACCGTTAAATGCCCCGTTATCAACAAACCCAATAATACATCTTTTTGGGACTTGCCCCAAAAAAATGTTGTCAAGTGTTTTGCCTTGAATCCCAGATGGTATAGTTAAAACTTTCACTTCAGCTCGAGTGACGGGATATTTTGCTGTAGAAAAAGCCAATGCTTTTTGATGTGCAAGTAAAACAGTTGGATTGATTCGTGCTTTACGAACGATAAGTGTTGCATCTGTAATGCATACTTTAAACTTTGAATCACTTGAAGGGGCCATTAAGTTAAATGTTTCTCTAGAGCGAACTAATTTAACTGACATTTCTACACCATTGATCAAGAACTTTTCTTGGTTAAATATATCGCCATGTAAGTGTCCAATCATTTCAATTTCTTGACTTTCAGAAGCTAATTTTTGTCTTTTAACAAATCCTCCATTTTCCTCGCCGGTTTCATTCATTTTGTTGGCTGTATCTTCATACCAAAGGCCACACGTAAGATGAGATTCTTTAGCTGGTTTAGCATAATTCAACAAAGTTTCCATGTAGGCACGATACGCATATGTATTATTTGGAGGTGATATAAGTTTTTGATTTAAATAGACATCAAGTTGACTGAAGATTGAATGCAACCAATTATTAACCGGAGCCACTACCGTTGAGGCAGCTACCTTAGAGGAATCTTGATGCAATATCCTGGCTTTTATATGAATCAAAGTATGAGACAGATCTATATAATCTTCACCAGTTCCTGGTACTTGAAATTCGAGGGGCCCATCATCAGCTAGAGATGATATAGGTTTATAATGTATCCATATTCCATTTTCTATACTAGTTTGTGTTGAGGGTAATGCAAATAAATCTAACTCTGATTTAATGCACTCACATGATTTGTTATGTAGAAATGACATTTTATGAAAATATGTCTTTGATTTTAGTATGACTTGACTTTGATTTTTTGATACCTTTCACCTTGACATTCGGTGCTGAAATGAGAGAATTCAAACGGTTCCTCTTTTTTATATATCCTGAACCGGACATGTTAATTCGATTAATTTTATCTTGAGCTTTTTTGTGTAAATTTGAGCTGGCCTCTTTCAATCTAGTTCTTATTGAATCTTCCATGGGGCGTGCATTAACCATATCCGATAATAGACCCACACCGGCATTTAAAGCCTCTTTACCCACTACTTTAGCACCACTAGAGAGCAATGGTAAAACAGATCTAAATAAGCCTCCTAAAAAACTACCAATTCCATGTCCACGCTGATACGGTGCTCCTCGATAAATCACACCAATACCGTGACCAGCTTGATGTGAATAATAGTGCTCATAAGGACAAATTTCATTATATTCTTTGGAATACATTATAGTTTCATAAAGTGGAGTTTAATACACAATGTCCCAAACTGGAATGGTATTTTTTGTCCTGTGCCTGATCTTATATTTATTTCAATCGTGTCAAACTCCCTGCGCATAACAGGTATGTAGTGAGGTGGTGAGAAAACATGCATTTTATTAGCTCCATATATGTATTTTGAAGGGTCTAGTGGTATTATTCTTAATAATTGTGTCATCACATCCCCAACAATTTGCGGTTCAATAATATCACTATAAACAAATAACTGGGATGGTAGCCCTAGATGTAAATTCGCTGAACATTTTCCAAAACCACCCCTGTGTGCTAAGTTTCTAGTTGGTTCAAATCCTAGTTGAAGACTTAAGCTAGGTGCTAACGTAACTGATCTTATTGATTCATCCATTACAGTTACAGATACAAACTTTGAAATTTCATCATATCGAAATATAACTTTATCATCAATGCTGTTTAATGCTGTTAAAATTTGATTAATATCATCATAGTTGGTGGCTGGTATATAATGTTTGTAGTATATTAGTGAAGGTTTATCCTCATGGGGCATTACAGCCCATTTTGTTATATAAACAATATTTTCATGTTCCTGAACTGTAAACATCGTGCATGGATATTGAAATTCAACGACACCAACAGACCATCTACCTTCAAGTATAATAGGTTTCGGTAATTTGGTTGAAAACTGGGTTGTCGTATTTTCTGGGAAGTATTCCATGGAGCTATTACTCAACAATGTTAAATAAAAACTTTCCTTCATCATATTTTCTTTAAACTAGAAGCCAATATCCAACTATTAAATTTATCCGGATAACCTTTCCACTTGACCAACACTTGCTTTCTGTTACCGGAATAGCGGGAACCGATAATTTTATCTATTTTATAACTTGAAGTAGGATCATAAGATATTTTTTGTAACTCTTTCTCATAAAAAGTTCCTGTTATTGGTTCATTTTGTAAATCTTTTAATGTGTATACTACCCACGGTGATCTATCTATTATAGAAGATATAATAAAAATTTCATCACTCCAATTGGATTCATATCCCTTTTGAAAGATATGTTTGTGTTTGGTGATTCTTACATAGTCACCAATATGAAATTTTGGAAGTGGAATATTTGTAGGTTGACTAACTTTTTCTCTGTCATACAAATTATTCCAAACAGTCATTATATTATCAAAATTTACATCGCAAGGACACATCTTAATACTAGAATGATAGCTATGGTTATATGCGTATATTAAGTTCTGTAGGATATCTATATACCTATGGGTATTTTTGTGAGTGAAATAACGCCACATTCTCATTTTTAGTGTCCTTTGGAATCTTTCTACAATGCTGGCTTTAATATCAGGGTTATTTGTTGTATAATAATTTATATTTTTACTCTTTAAATAACCCTTTACATCTTTTGAAAGGAATTCACTTCCTTTATCAGATTGTATATGTGTTGGTGTGGTATTAGCTTCTCTAAAAATACTATCAAAACATGATTTAACTGTTTCAGAATTTTTATTTTTCATAGGTCTAGCATAAACATATTTAGTAAACACATCGATAACACAAAGTATATAATTAAATCCGTCATTATGTGTAGAATAAGATCTCATATCACTTAAGTCTACCTGCCAAAGTTCATTTAGGTTGGACAAAATATATTTGTTTCGAGGAAATTTCCTATGTACTGGTTTATGCAACGTGTATGTTTCTTGTAACCGTAGCCACTTTTTAACGTCTTCCTTAGTCATTTTACCTTTCATAGCTTTCGACAATTTTTCAATACTACTGTAACCAGCAGGATGTGATGGATCATAATAAATCTTAGTTATCTCTAGTATGGGGTCCATTTTTCCCAACTATTTTTTTTTCTTATAGGTTTTATTATCTTTTCTAGATTGTTTTTTTTGTCATTAAACTCTTCATCTGTAGATACTTGGTCAATATCCTTTAATTGAAGCCGGTGTATGTATTCACTTCTAGCTGGATTCCCAACGTAAGTCAACGGTACTTTAATATCCTTCAATGCTGTTGCAAACTTTTCCCAACCTATTGGATCACTTTTTTTTAACGGTCTAATTGCATCATTTAACAAATCTACTATATTACTTCCAAGAATTTTTTCGTTATCTATAATGACTGTACCATCATCATTCCAATGAATTTTATTTGTACTTAGAGTTAGCAATCCCAATAAAGACTCACCTTTCTTTACATAGGTTTTTGGTATTAAGCTAAGAATTTGATCTTTCGTGTAAGGAAGTTTTTCATAAGATATAGTACTCTCCTGATTTTTATCTTCAGTGTTTGGTGGCAGAGCTGTAACTAAACTCTTGTCGTCGGTATAATTACTTTTATTAGATGTATTTACTTTTACTTCTGGAGTGGTAGTATCAATACTTTTAGTTATTATTGGTATTTCATGAGGTTGACGGTCTTCTCCAGTAAAGTGTAAATATCTTTGTAAAATTTGTAGATATAGAATACATTTTTTCCTATCATCCATATTACTATTCAAAATATTTTTCATCTCAGCATCTAATCTAGAAGTGGGTCTATCAGGAACTTGGTTGTATTTTAGTTTGTCCATCAAACTTGGTTCAATGAGCAACATTTTCTTAGCTTGCTCCATTTTTATTACATAAAATAATTAACTAAACCACTCAAAATTGAACCCAATATTATTGGTAGAAATGCACCACCTTTTTGAATAATAATATTTTTTCTTATTTTATTAGAACTTTTATGTAACAATTTCCGCAGTATAGATTTATATCGTTTTAGTTTTTTTTTCTCTTTTTCTGGTAGTTCCACTTTACCTTGGAGGACGTTATGTATACATTCACAAATACAGTTAATTTCCTTTTCGTCACACGATTGTAAAAGAGCTTTCTTATATTTAGGTTTAAGCTTATGTAGTGCTCTCAGTAAGTCTTTATGCGTGTTTAGACTTCGCGGCATTATGTGTAAATGACAGGAATTTGTTGTTTCTTGCTATATTTAAAGCCTTTGGTGGGGACATAAACAACGCAATGTACATCTGGAGGAAATATTTTTGTTTTAATTCGACACATTTCATCAGTGTTTTGTTTAAGATCTATCATTAAATACCCATGTGCTTCCATAGTTGCATTACGATAGGCATCTTCAAGAAATTTTGGATTTTCTGGTGATACTTGGCGTGCTAAGTATCGTATTTGAGTTTTATCTCGGGGATTTTTAAAATAAACAATATAATTTGAATTTAAAGAAATGTCTCTTTGTCCTTTACCTTGGTGAAATAAATTTTGTGTGATGTAAAATACACTTAAGTTTCTATGGTGGCTTCCTTTGGTAAAAATATCAACAATGCGACCATCAGACTCTCTCATAAGATCATCAATTATTACAAGGTTTGCGTTCTTCCCATCAAACATATTAAGATCTGGTATACCTTGATGATAATTTACATTTGGCAAGTTATATAAAGGTTGCATTTCATCAAAGCACCAAGTAATTTGTGTAAACTCCCTACTACATATGTCATTAATATATTTAATGAAGTTTGTAACAAAATTTGATTTTCCACAGCCACTTGGACCTGCAACTATTGCAGTAAATGGATGAATAAAGTGAAACATCACGTTGCACGTGTGTAAATGCTTGAGAGTTACAGAGAGAAATAAAACATTTCGTTCAATTGTTGGTTTATATATTCACTTACTACATGCATATTAAAAAATAAACATAAGAAAAAGTATTTACAAATATTAACTATTTATTGACAATAATAATTGAATAAAAGATACATCTTAAGACTAGTATACAAATACAGCAGTGTACAGCAACATATTTACAAATATTATATTCATAAACTAATCGAAATACATACATATTTTAGTTAACATTAAGGTACTTAATTAGAACATTGAATAGAAATATATATTAACAAAGAAATATTTACATACAGATTTTTCTATAATCTATTTTAATTTGTAATGACCCCACGCCAGTGTATCCATATTATTGGGTAGAATATAACGCTTTGTGTCGTTATAAGACAAACATCTTTTGTTTATTTGCTGGGTGAAAATTGTGTGTTTAATTGATTTGAATCTGTACATGTTGCAAAATTGGATATTTTTAGTGAAGAGACAAGTCTTATAATTTTCCATGGTCATTTTTTTTGTAACACATTTATTAACACCCTTTGCTTTTGCTGTCAATTTATTTTCGACGTCAAATGCATACATTTTAGATCTTAGACCTACAAACTCTTTTAAAATTTTTCCATTATTTTCATCTTTGAAAAATCCTAGTTTCTTTTTATTGATTTTTGGATAACCATATGTATTATCTGATGGATAATCGGATGTATCAAATCGATAAACGAGGTCGGTTTTAATATCATTGTAAAAGTTGTCTGTAAAAATCTGATATATTAAACTATCTGTGTCAGTATACAATAATTTTAATTTATTATCAAACTTCCTCATGTAGTTGTAGTGAAAGTCATACATAAGAGTTTTTGAAATATCCAATATACAAAATCCTAAATAAATGGGTTTATTATGAACCAACTTTGTTTTTCGCAATTGTACTGCAACTAAGTTTTCTGCAAAAATCGATAAACTGTGAAATTCCGGTTTTGCAATCAAATCTTGTACACCTAGAGTTTTACCGTTATTTTCCCAATGCGTTAACAATTTTACATTAACCCTTTTTTCAATGTTTTCCATAGTTTTCCCAAACACGGAATTATTCATTAATTTATAAAAATCCTTTTCAAAATCCGAGACTGCCTCTATTCTACGTTTTGTATTTAAATCAATGTATTTTTGCAGCCATGAGCTCTGTCTAAATTTTAGTATTCTATGAACTTTTGTTATTTTCATTCCCATATTCAGACACTGTTTAAGATTTCTATAATGAATTTTATATCTGATCTTATTATAAAGATTTGGTATTAATTTGGTTTCTTTAGAATCACTACTTATACATATTTTCTCAGGGCAAAGTGGAAAATCAGAGTGTAAATCGTGAAGTTCAACTGGGTACTCTAAATCTACTTCTAAAATAAAACCGAATTCAGACGTGTCGGGTATATCAAAACTTGTATTTGGACTGACCCATTCAAATCCTCCTTCAGGTAAATATTGAGACATAGCCCAACCGTAAAGGTTATTTGCATCGAAATAAGCAAGATATGATGTAGGTTTATTTTCATCATAATTATCTAAAAATTTATTATTAGCTTTAGCATAACGATTGCTGCATTGTGATACTCCCCCTCTAATACCTGCCTTGATGAAAGCAATTTTATCAAAGTCTGTTAATAATTCTAACTCTATTTTTGTATATTTTAACATAGCATCCCAGCTCAAGCCCGGTGCTGTATAATAATGAGCAGGATCTAATCCATAAGTTGTTATACAAATATTTCTAAAGTTTTCGAATACATCAGTTAACAATATAACATCTGTTTTCAGATATAAGTTAGAGTAATCCAGCATATTTTGACAACCAAAATGTTGCCAAACATTCTGTGCATGATTATAATCATCATTAGATACATTTGAATCAGTTAATGAACTGTAAAATTGATTTTTAGTGGGAATAGATGTTAATTTTAAACAGTCGTATGATGTCATAAATTCATAAGGATAAATACCTTTTCTCCTAACATACCTGAAATCTTCATTTCTTGGAAAACTATTTTTTAAAGTAATAAATTGTTCATCGTTGAGATTTTTAGCTAATTGCTCAAGACTACATGGTAAAAATTTTAGGGAATCAAGAAATCTTAAATTCAAAATTTGGCTATTTATTATTAATGTTTTAGAAAAAGATATGTATCTTTCTTTGTTTTGGGGAATGACATCCACATCACCCTCTACAAAGTTTAATGCATGAACAATGAAATGTGCATCATAGTGGCTGAGATTATGTAGGAATACTGGAACATGACGTGGTATCCTAAATTTGCTTATACAAACATCGTGTGCAACACCTCTAAAATTACCTGTATACCAATCAAAATATGAAATCTTTTTATCATCAGAAAATTCTATTTCACATATACAACAGAGTTTAGAATTCGCAATTTCCTTTTCATTTTCTGCAGTCAATGGTTTGGGGCATTTTTGAAAACTATTTTTCTTACTTATTATTTTTAAATCATCATATAAACGATTCATAAATATCTGTACACAATCTGGACCGCTATATGTTACATATTTTGACAAACTATTATCATATGAACATTTAATATAATATCCAAAACTATAAACTTCATGTTTGTGAACATTTTTAGTATACGGTTTATTTGGATCGTTAGAACACGTTTTTATTGGATTTAAAAAGGCTTCAAAATCTGCATATATAACGAAGGGTATCTTTAACTTTTTATGAAAATTTTCAAATTTTAATTGAGTATTTGACACTAGTTGTCCAAACCAATTTTTATATCTTTTATCTATATTTGGTAGTTCTACAGTAATATGTGAACAATCATATTGTTGATGGTTATTCAACCTTTCCTTTGTGGGGAAATGCAATAAACATCCATCGCATATATAAACCGCATGATTTTGATTTGAAATTTGTTTACTGACCAATCTTGATAAGTTTTTAATATAACAATAGTGGTAAGTCCTTTCTCTATTTATGAGTAATAAATTAATGTGACTATTTCTACGACATTTTGTTAAATATAGTGGACCCACTACACTATGCCTTTTCATTTCTTTATTAAATTCTAAACCGAATACACTGATACTAATATTATTTAATTTTTCAACTTTTGATATATCATTTAATTTAACGGGAAAAGATACACCATTAAATTTTAGTTTATTTACATGCATGCTATAGGACGATACTCGATTTGCGTTCTTACTCACTGGATATAATGCCGAAAGTAATGCCCATTGAAAACATAAATTGTCAGAGTTTTTTACGTTTATCACAGCTTTTTTATTACTAATATCTTTAGGTAAATCAATATATGACGTACCACGTAGCGGATTAAATTTATTAATATTCATGTCTAAGCAATTAATTTGTTTAAGACTCCACCCACTGTCTTTTTGTTCAAAAGCACTTATTTTATTTGTTATAGCATCACATAATGAAGAAAAGAAAATATTTAAGTCATCACCTCGAAAAATTATATAATTACATGTTTGAAAATCAAATGAATTTAGAATATCTTTAGTTTGTTGTATAAAATCTGCGTGTAGTATAAAATTTACTTTAAAAGCAGTATGTTTCTGCATAGATTCTTCAATCAAAAATAGCACATCATCTTTTATAGAACTTAAAAACAATTCCGGCGTTTCAAAATCTAACATAGATGATAAATCAGATTTATTTTTAATTTTATATGTAATTATTCTATTTCCAAAGGCTGTTTCAGCAATTGATACATTTTTAAGAGATGTGTGAGAAGTTAAAACATTATTATTATGAATTTTGCTTTTCAAATGATTGGTAAAGTATTTTCTAGTTATCAAAATTTTACACGTGTTACATTGCACCTTGTCGACATCGAGGTCTGCTGATATCCCGATCGATGATAATGAAGTTGATGGCCTATCTTCATATCTAGTCTTTTTCTTATTATTGTCATCATCCTTCGTACAACAAAGTTTCTTAGACCCCATCCCGATTTGATATGATTGTTTTGATTGTCTAAAACAAAGAAGAAACATATTTATAGAAGAAGAACAAAATAATTCTGTAAATTTTGAGATAATTTAAGAAGGCATACTCACGCTATGTTTTCCTCAACTACTGCACAAATATTGTACAATTCTTCATCATATGTGGAGTCTTTCAATCCACTCTCTGGAACTATTCCCCACAAATTATACATTCCATATTAGATTTGCGTTGAAGAAAGGTACAGATATAATTTTAGATTATGTTTCAATAAAATGGAAATATATGACACGAACTTATTTAAAGAAAGTACTAATAAAAATTTGTATTTACAAAAATAGTTTTTTATATTCTAGCTATAAAATACACATGATTATTATATTCAGAAACTATAAGTAAATAATATATACACGAATATTAATTGAATGGAATGCGTTTATTACTTATTACTAAAGTGAGATTTTTTACAATTTTCAGTCTTAGAAATTTCTTTAGTTATTTCGTAAACAATGTTTCTAACCTTTGCAGAATTTTTGTGTTTATCATTTGTGTAATATTTAACTCTAAAATCTGCGTGCTTCCAATGTTCTGTGGAGGGTATTTTTGCAATCTTTTTCATGTCATATATTTCTATTTTAATAAGTTTACTTGAGCTGGAACCATCATCAACGTTTGTTGATAAACAGACGGTATTACCTTCTTCATCGATTCGAGATACAGTGGATGAAAGTTTTTTTCGTTTTATTATAGGACCTTCAAAGAATTCATCTAAATTCTTGGTAATAATATTTTGCTCCCTCTTTTTCTTTAGTTTTGATTGTAAATTACTAAGTAAATCCTGACTACCTTCATCCGATAGAGGATAGTAGTAATTTTTAAAAGTATTTTCTTCATCAATAATTTCCAGTGAGTTCTGTAAAAATATTTTATAAATTTAAATCTGAATTGACGGATGTTCGTAGTGTAGCGATGGTTTTTTAGTGTATATAAGTGTGGTATAAAGTAATAACAAAATTACTTACATTCATTGTTGTATGAATCTATGTCACTAATACTTTGTAAATTAAATTTATACTTGTATTTCACTTCACTTAGAAATACACGAAATATAACAAACTAAATGTTCACTATAGAAATGACAGTTTCACAATGTAACTTAAACAGTTCCAACCCTATATATATAGAAAATATCGCTCCTACACCATGACTCATGGGTCCAATGCACAAAAGGTTTGTGATAATGAATTCCGGCTTCGATATGAACAAAAGATATGAACAAAAGATATGAATAGGTTTATAACATTTTGTAAGGTGTCTTTGTTAGTCATCTTTCCATTAACTATTGTTAAAAATATTTTGACTCATTGTTTAGAAATTTTTGAAATACTTTGGAACTTTTTTCTGTTATCAGACAATGAAACAAGTTGTAACATGAAACTGTTAGAAATGTTTGAGTCATAACTAACAAATTTTGGAATGCATTCGTCAAAACGATAAGAAGATATGACGATTATATAGATCTGTCTCATACTTTGATTCATATAAAAGCCAGGATATTGCATCAAGATTCCTCTAAGGTAGCTGCCTCAACGGTAGTGGCTCCGGTTAATAATTGGTTGCATTCAATCTTCAGTCAACTTGATGTCTATTTAAATCAAAAACTTATATCACCTCCAAATAATACATATGCGTATCGTGCCTACATGGAAACTTTGTTGAATTATGCTAAACCAGCTAAAGAATCTCATCTTACGTGTGGCCTTTGGTATGAAGATACAGCCAACAAAATGAATGAAACCGGCGAGGAAAATGGAGGATTTGTTAAAAGACAAAAATTAGCTTCTGAAAGTCAAGAAATTGAAATGATTGGACACTTACATGGCGATATATTTAACCAAGAAAAGTTCTTGATCAATGGTGTAGAAATGTCAGTTAAATTAGTTCGCTCTAGAGAAACATTTAACTTAATGGCCCCTTCAAGTGATTCAAAGTTTAAAGTATGCATTACAGATGCAACACTTATCGTTCGTAAAGCACGAATCAATCCAACTGTTTTACTTGCACATCAAAAAGCATTGGCTTTTTCTACAGCAAAATATCCCGTCACTCGAGCTGAAGTGAAAGTTTTAACTATACCATCTGGGATTCAAGGCAAAACACTTGACAACATTTTTTTGGGGCAAGTCCCAAAAAGATGTATTATTGGGTTTGTTGATAACGGGGCATTTAACGGTAATCTCACTAAAAATCCATTTAATTTCGAAAATTACAACATTAACACATTTTGTTTATATATTGATGGTCAACAAATACCTTCGAAAGCTTTACAACCTTCGTTTGAAAACCATATTTTCACCACGGCTTATCATACATTATTTTCGGGTACGGGTATACATTTTTTAAATGAAGGGAATGGAATTTCGAGAGAACAATATTCGAACGGTTACTGTTTGTTAGCTTTTGATTTAACTCCGGATTTATCAGCCAACTCTTCAGGTCATTGGAATCTTATAAGACATGGCACTGTAAGATTAGAAGTTCGATTTGAGTCAACGCTTGTACAAACTATTAACTGTATTGTTTACGCCGAATTTGATAATGTTATTGAGATAGATAAAAACCGCAATGTATCCGTCGATTATAATAGTTGAATATATATATATTGTAAAAATATTAACTTTGTAATATTTGTATGTATCTCTTTGTGTGTACATTTTTGAATAAATTAATTAAAATGAACTTACTTTGTATTATTTTTAATAATCACCCTTTCGATATATAATAAGTTACTGTAATTACAATCGCACACATGTTTGCGATCTCTGGGGTTGGAAAGTTGTATTTTTAAATAAATATGAATACAATAGAACTACAGAAATATTTGAACGAAATACATCCAAGTTTGCGGTATAATGTGTATGCTGCAAATAGATTACCGATATACATGGAAACTCCTACTTATTTAATTAGTAATTTGGACCCCGATACAAAACCTGGATCACATTGGGTTGCACTACATATAGACAAAAATGGTTTTGGTGAATTTTTCGACTCCTATGGACGACCACCTTCTGGATATCACTATGCATTCTTAAAGAGAAATAGCCACCGATGGAGTTTCAATAAAAAAATATTGCAAAACAATTGGACTTCAGTATGTGGTCAATACTGTTTAATGTATTTGTACTACAAGTTGCACAACTGTACAATGAATTACTTTATTAATCAATTTGACATCGATACCATGTACAATGATATGTTATTATGGAATTTGTTTAATTACTGTTTTAAAATAAATGAATATGACTAATGAAGGAATGTAGACGGCTTTTTATTATACATAGAAAAAGTACCTGAGACCCCCCGACCGTAACACAACAATAGCGTTCGAGCCGAACAATAGACGACCCTTGCTCGGATGATCCATTGTTAATTGTACCCCATTGCTTTTGTATTATTATAGGCTAGTTAATGTTATGCTATCTCTGAAACGGTTAAAGCTACGCAATTTTAAATACTTGCATTCGATTCAGCGACCCTGAAAACCTTTTTTTTTTTTTTTTTTTTTTTTTTTTTTTTTTAGGGTTGCCACCGTGATCAGTGAGCTAGAACCTGTGAATCCCTACTACTATCTGAAAACCTTTTTTTTTTTTTTTTTTTTTTTTTTTTTTTTTTATGGTTGCCGCCGTGATCAGTGAGCTAGAACCGATGAGAGAGCCAAAGGCGGTGAGCCAGAACCTGTGAATCCCTACTACTCCCATACAATTCGCTGGCTGAGCACCTTCTGCGTTCATCCACCATAGCCGGTTTAGTTGTGAAGGCTTTTGCCGACCGCGCTATACGGTTACTTAGAAAAAAAAATCCTCACTTGTCAAGGGGATCGCTCAACCATTGAGATATCGCATATAATCGCATATAGGTATTAGAAATCGTATGCTCAGACGTAAATTATTTTTCGTTCCTATCGGCCAATAGTTTTTTGGTAAAAGATTTAAAAGAAGAATGAACTATTATAGATATTTAGAAAAAATATTTTTTTTAAGGGTTATTTATTATCTTAAATTGAGACTTAGTTCTAAACAGTTTGTAATTATATTTACTAGACTGAAGAGTTAGTAATTTGAATCAATATTATTTAAACGTATCTAATTTAGGACTTTATAGAGTAATTTAAATGTTATGAGCTTAAAGTAAAATTAAAATGTTTTATAAACAGTGGTAAAACACCTTCCACACTTTCTTATCTAGGATCAGTTTTAAATTAAGGATAAGTTAAATATCCAATCAACCGATTTTTCAGTAATAGTAATTTTAAGGCAAACTGCACTATATTCTTTACTATCTATAGAATCTGATTGAATTAGTAGGTTACAGGTGCTTTACGGAAATTTGAAAATATTGATGATGATGTACATGTGTAGGCCCGAGTGTAAGTATTTTTCGAGTTTACTTTAAGAATTAGTTTACGTTTTCAAATAGAATAATTGTATGAATATTTTGGTCAGTGCCACTAACGGATAGTTGAAGATATTATATAAAATTTGAGGTTTCAAAATGTAAACTAATTTGATAAGTAAATTCGTAAAAACTCACTCCTAAAGGTACGATTTGGATTCTGGCAAACGCGGATGGGTAGCGACAGCGGGGAGCCGAATCGTAGCTATAGCGTACACAAGTAAGATTGGAATCAAACTAAAAGTTTACGTAATATAACACACCCTTTTCGTCAGCTCTCGCTGTTACTGCTACAATAAAAATCACTAATCCTAGCACTGTTTTCATGTTGACTGGGTGTTAATCAATGATATTTATCGATAAAATTATTACTTATATGTAAGTCCGTGTATAAATACTATAAGTTATTATGATAACAGATGAATTAAAATTCGTTCAGGTCAGCTTTTATGTGACTAGAAAGATTTATTAATAAAAAATGATGTTTTATCTTACTTTCGACTTATAACTACAGAAATCCGACATGATTGTTATTATCATTTTAATTAATATCTCGATCGGGGTTGTGGACGAACATGCTATATCTGTACCAAGGACTGAAGATTCGGTGTTACAAAGAAAAAAAAAGTATAACCAACCGCAGGAGCAGGGTTGGGTAGAGTTAGAGTATTGTTTATGGGTGGGGGCCCTGAGCGACTGGTTAGCAACCCTCGAGAAGTAGGCAGACCATTGTGACGTGCTCTGCCTAAATACAATGAGCAGAGTCGGGGAAGATATCTTCCTCCGAGCTTGTGCCCAGCGGGCGCGGCGCGACGGGGCTGTGGCGAATTGATTACAGGTCCCGCAGTCCCCGCCAATGCGCAGAAGAAGTCACCTTGGGGTTTTTAGTCGATACAAGTCCGACACACCTCAGTCTCGCGCAACCCCCCAGTGCGACCGAGACGGTCCTATAAGGATTTTCCCCAAGAAATAAAAAAAAAAAGAGTATTGTTTATATTGGTTAAGTAGATTACATGGCTGCGTATTAATGTAGGAGGAGGCCTTCGCCAGAGGCCTTCCTCTACATTTAGATTATCGTCTTGGGCGGTGCACTCCCTATGCGTAGTCCGACACACCCAGGCGTGAGTGGTGTTTGTGTTCCCAAGCACTGCAGAACGAAGTCCAAATTAACAAAATCGTTAACTTACTATTTCTTTTAACATTAAGTGAGTAATATAGATTGTGATGTTTTAGTAAAGTCTAAGCAAAGTTAAAGTAGCGTTTATCATTCTCACCCTTAGAGGTCTTCTGACCTGGTTTATGTGGAATGGCATGGCTTTCAATGCCTCAACTTCGACTGTCAATGCATTCTCGTCTCTTGGCGTTTGCTGCTGTTTTTGAGATAAACAGTATTTTCCATCGAGTGTGACGTAGTTATCTTGTCGTGTCGAAATAAAATAATCATTAACTTTACGTGAATTTTTTGCCAAGACAAAATATAAATAAGGATTAAAAGGGTTTTTTCCAATAATATTATCATTTACATCGCAATATTAATAATGTTATTATCTTATCGATACTCTTGTTTTATTTATATTGTAATCCAAAACTTGGTTTATATCTGCAAAAACGAAATACCATGCATCATCAGAGTACCTATGCATCTACAGTACCTATTTTTGTAAAAATAAAACATTAATCAACCATAATATTACGATATCGGGGGAAATACGTAATAACCATTTTACTGCTGGACTAAAAATATTAGTAAGCCTATTCTCTTTCTATATCTACCTATGACATTGATATCTTTTCTTACTCGGGGAAAATCCTCATAAGACCATTCCGGCCGCAAAGAGGGATGACGCAGCAGAGGTGTGTTGTACTAGTACTAGCTAAAATCTCCAACTTTCAAGGTGATTACTTTGAGCATTGATGGGGACTGTGAGTACTGTATTCAATTTGCCACAACCTTGCCGCGCTGCGTCCATTAGTTATAATCAAGGGAGAAGACACTACTTGTTCCGATACTTCTCGGTTTATTACTGCAAAGCACGTTATGCTAACGTATTGCTCTACCGACTTTTTAAGGTTCGCTAACCGGTGTTTCAGGGCTCTTATCCTGAGCGGCGACAACCTCATGTATAGCCTTAATTACCTATCTATAATCTGTCAAGTATCTATAGCTAGTGTACCTATAACTTAGATATCATATCTGTAATATCCGTACGGTGGTTATCAATAGGTTGCCAATTCAATGGCGTCATCTTTTACGTTGTTGTGCCATCTTATTCAAGTTTTTTCTTCACCTTGCTAAAAAGCGGTTTACAAAATATTCAGCTTATCAAATTTTAGGGCTCTGGATACAAGTCCTTTCAAGCTTGTCGTTACTGATTTTTAATATTTAGCAGACTGTAGTCTCTGATTAACATCAGGGCCAACGACCTAAGCAAAGTGCACTCCATACCATAAGAAAAATCAACAATTCCCCGTAGTACTTTGCTATCCGGGAATCTTGTTGCGGTCGAGATCAAACATCAACCCAAAAAACAAAACCAACAAGTCTAGTAGGCTACAACGACACATCAGCAACTCTCCGATGAACTAAACAGAGAACACAACCGATCGCATTCAAAGCTTGGACACCTCAAAATAAGTATTTTATAGAATTTGCCTCCCCGAAAAGACCCAAGTGTTATAAATCTGTTTAGGTAGGAACAAAACAAATATAAAATAGAGAACAACAATTTATTTTGTGTAATAGCAGTGATAATTACGGGCTATTTAGACATATCTATGGCAACTATATGAGAAAATATTGACATCATTTCGTACATATCGTAAGTGTCATCAGTGATATTGAGTTTTTAAAGCAGGATTTGTATTAGATTATTGTCAATTTCGGGAAATTTATTTTAAGGACAGTAAAAAATATTTCTAGATATTCAAGTCATCAATTTAAAATAGAATGATTAGAAATTAGAATGTCGCGATGCATCGACTTAAAATTGATAATCTATATTTAGTCTGCTCATTTTCTTTTAGATAAAGCCACGTCCACACCTAACCTATAAAATTCAACGCTAGTCAATTTATAAAGGTTTATGGCGTGGCTACACACCACATCGCTTTGCATCTGTGTAATGGAGCGACTATAACTAACGCATACATAAGTTTTATGTGTGCGAATTAACATTTTTGTCGATGGGAAATATCTATACATTTGTCTATTGTTAACTCAAATACAGCTAATTTGATTTTGAAGAAAAATAATATCATATATAAAAAATAAAGCTAAATATCCTATCGCTTGTTTTAAGCCCGGCGTAAAATCCTGCATAGTAACATCAGGGCCATTGTAAGGGCTCGACTCAGGTATGTCAGACTCCTACTGATTTAAAACCGCCGAGACGTCTTTCCAATCACTACACCCGGGCCAGGGAATCCAGATTATTCCAGACACCCAGGGAGCGAACAGCTTGCTTAAGCTTCATCTCTGGGAGGCATGGGTGTAAAGAGCCCACCCCTCCAAACCATTCTCATGGGCAGCGCACTGGACATAGAGCGCTGCCTCCCTTACAAAGCGAGTTTACCTACGGTGATGATTAAATACATGTTTAAAATACCGGTTTGGATTTATATCAGCCGCAAATTGTGCTTTGCCATAAATGAAGAAATTATTTTCAATTATTATTTTAACTATTATTGTTGATATACTTTCGCATGCTAATAAATATAATTCCTTCCTGAATTTTTATTTTAAAATATGGTATATTATACTTGTAACTTTTAAACTATATTAATTATTACAAAAACGCATATTTGAAACCATGTTTGGAACTTATACCGAAAAAATCAATGACGCGCGAAATTTAAAACCTGTATTACGTCATAAAAAATCAATATCATAAATGTTTCTCGGATACATTGGTCTGAAATACAAGCGGTGTTTTGTTATTTTTGCATAATTATATTTTAAAATCAATAATCGGAAAGTTCTCATTTTGAACAGTTTTGGCTTATTGCCAGTTTAATAACATCTGTATAGTTTTCCTTCAATGAAATTTATGAACTGTGGAACGCGACTGCGACAGATTTTCACAGCTTACAGGGTTTTAAAATATTATTATCATAGTAATATTAAGAACATGAAATACGTGAAACTATCTCAGACTGAAGATTTAATGCCTACTTTAGGGCTTGGGACGTGGCAAGTTAGTATGATGTTACATTGAAATATTTACACAAGTAAGTATTCGTAGCAATTTTATGACTTTCTTTCAGGCACCACCAGATGTTATAGAGCCAATTGTTTACAAATCTCTCGATTTAGGATACAGGCACATTGATACTGCATTTAATTATAATAATGAAGAAGCTATTGGGAAAGCGATAAAAAAATGGATTGATGATGGAAAAGGTGCTAGGAAAGATTTATTTATAACTACTAAGGTAATTTATACAAAAGAAACACATTAACATACTTAAATCACTTTACGGATCTAATACAAAATATATGCTATTTATTATCTATGAAATTTTCAGCTTCCACATGTGGGCAACCGCGCTTCAGACGTGAGGAAATTTCTAGATTTGCAGTTGAGCCGCTTGCAAATGGATTACGTGGACTTGTATTTAATACATGTGCCTTTTGGGTTTAAGTGCGATCCGGAGA
This sequence comes from Automeris io, assembly GCA_036320925.1. Taxonomy (NCBI): domain Eukaryota; kingdom Metazoa; phylum Arthropoda; class Insecta; order Lepidoptera; family Saturniidae; genus Automeris; species Automeris io. The sequence continues at coordinate 7,458,141 of JAUDJH010000018.1, forward strand.
CTCTCACGCCTTGTATCAAACCTAACGGAGAATATGACTTAGATATGGAGACAGATCATATCGGCATATGGAAGGTAGGACATACTGTAAGACATTACAGAATGATAACTGCTTATATAATAATTTACAGACATTGAGTGAACTCGAGATGAAGAAGAGATGAAGTACCTTCTAATATTAATTGAGTTTTTTTTTAATAAATTAAAATAATTATTTCAAGGACTAATATGACAGAGTTCTCTGAGGCTTATTTTTGAATTATATAGAATAATAAACATAGAACAGGCCCGAATCTAGGCAGCAGTTCTGGGGACGGCAAAAAGTATATGATCCAAAATACCTAGTGAATAACAACCTCCAGCCGATAGAGATGATAGACGGAGGAAAGCATTATAATGTACTGATTTACTTGTAAAAAATTATTCAATTCTTGCTCATTTAGCAGATATTTGACAAATGTATAATTTATTTCATAAAATGCTATACAATACAGGCATAGGGGATTCGGTTGAAACACACATATTATAATAAAGGAGGAACTAATCGACATCGGAACAAGGAAAATATATTTGAAAATCCATTGTTATGGACCTTTTTTAATATCATGAATCCAATGTGTTTTTTCCACGCTATTATTAGAAACATAATGTTTAATTCGAGAGTCAAAACCTCAGTTTTTTTTTATATCGCTATATTATCCAATAGTGTAATTAGGCTCGGAGGTAGATTTTGGTGAAATAGTTTAGATGCTTTTCCTTATCCTAATGTGCTCCATAACGTACTCAAATATTATTATAATATAGTGGAGTGTTGTATTGGATCTCATTTTATATTTATTTATTGAAGTGGGAGTCCAAAATTGCATGATATTAAAGGCTATAATACTCAACTACTATAATCTTTTTTACTACCTTAGCAGCCATAGCGGTGATTGTTTTTATCTCAATGTGATCTAAGTTTAATAATATAATGCGGTTCAAAGATTACAGAATTTTCGTGGCTCTTGGAAATATTTACAACAGTTGTAGGACTTTGTAAAAACTAAACTCTCTTCAGTAGCCTCAAAATAATTTTGGACGTCATCTTTAATCAAATCGGTTCCGATTTCACTGTCATTTCTGTTTCAGTGACATTGTGTTGTATAATATGAATCTATAAAGAAATAAAGCCATTAAAATATAAACAAAACAAATAGTAAATGTTTAAAAAAATGATGACTATAATTACCAAAAACTGACGTAATTACTACCGTAACATAATTGGGAGACTTAGGTAAGAGGATTGGTTAAGCCGGCAATCTAGGAGTGCCAGGTAGTATGTCTGAGGGGATGGCTACCTTGGCTAAACTCCAATAGCGTGTGTGTGTTCCCGCGCATCATTTGGCGAAAGAGAAGTGGTGACTATTCTTCCCTCCCATAACCCACTCCTAATATCTTGGTGTTACCCTCACGGCGTATCGCGCATCGGGCCGCGGATTGTATTCTCTCATAGCCCGGTGCACCCTGCGATTGAAGGAACACTCCGGTGGTTTTAGTCAGTAGGAATCTGGCACATCGGAGCGGCTGCCCTGACGGTCCATGATGGCTTTCCACCGGCTACCAAAAAAAAGGCGACAATCTAGTTTTTGGCCCGCTTCGAAATAATTTAAGATTCGAGACTAACATACAATCCTTTAAATGTTCTAGGCAATGGAAAAATGTCAGAAAGATGGCTTGATTCGAAATCTCGGGGTTTCTAACTTCAATGAGAATCAAATAGAAAAGATAATAAAGGTGGCGACACTGAAGCCGCAAGTACTTCAAGTAGAGCTACACGCTTATTTCCAGCAATTAGATATACGGAAATTCTGTGCAGAGAATAACATAGTGGTCACCGCATACGCGCCCCTAGGCAGTCCCGGAGCTAAAGATCACTTTGTCAACAAGTATAATTATAGGTTTGTAATCTTTATCCTTTTTTATCCTGACTTTACACAGTGACCACGAGAAGTCAGATGGTAACCGTGGTGCAGCCCAAAACACGACGATTTCCAACAGTAAAGAAAAACCTATCGATAGGTACAGCAATCACGCTGGCCTGCACTCATAACTCCTCATGCTTCATTTAAAGGATCCCATATTATAGGATTATGTGGATAGGCTCGCTAGAAGACAATTCCACTGCCCAATGACTCGGCAAAAGTAAGAGGTAAAGATCTTCCTAAAGCGGGAGCTAGGACTAGGAAGTTTTTCACCTCCCCATTTAGTTACCGTAAACTCGCTCGCGTGGTTCTATTATGAAAGGAAGAGAGTGGAACAAGGTTAAATAACTCTTCAGCGAGAACACTCGCCATGAAACAGACGGTAGAAAACGCTCAGTGAGGCAATATCTCAGTGCAATTGGAGTTATTCAAGGTGCTTTGTTTTTTAATACTGGTCCGACAAAGTGACTACATCGCAACTGATGGAATGTAAGATCAATGTAATCCAAGAACGCAATTGTTTGACAAAAGACGAGAATCCATTGCCAATCACTGTCATGCCGCAGGTCCAAATATATCACGACAGAAGGCTTCTTGGTATGCTAACTACTGAATGTAGACAATCTGATGAGTTTAAACGCGTTATACCGAAAATTTATTATAACAGTTCTTAGCTAATGCGCTGTGGTCGTGAGCGTCATCTAGCAACCGTCTTACCACGTAATTTTTAAGGAGTTTATTATGCCTTAGAATAATTCACTATCCTAAGAAAGATCTAAATTTCAGCCCTGATGCCTTCCCGGATTTACTAGGCCTTGTGGAAGTCAAAGAAATTGCTAAGAATCATGGAAAGACACCTGCTCAAATTTTGTTGCATTTTTTGATTCAACAAAAAGTTGTTGTTATACCCAAAAGTACCAGCGAAATAAGACTCAAGGTTTGTATGCAATATCTGTCTGGAGCTGTGAAGATTTCCAAAATTATTGTTTTTTTTTAATATATGTTCCATGTCATGGAATTGTTAACTTTGTTATAAGCGTTTCTATAACGTGATTAGGAAGTTATGTCTTTAGCAATAAAGTAATGTAGGTACCTAAATGTGTAGGTGAATAACGGAAAAATTGCACATTCGTTGTATTGAGATAAGGTCGACGATATGAACCTTTTTCTTTACAGTGCACATACAATTATTTTTCTGTTTTCGCATGCCTTGGACTAATGTTTTGTTTGTATACGCAAAAAATACTTTAAAAAATACTCGAGAAAGAAAAAGAAAAGCATACGTTTTGCGAAACGTGAAATTTTTCTTTTGGACAACCCATAAGATTGCTATTTTATTTTAGGAAAATCTGGATGTATATGACTATGAATTGACACCGTCAGAAATCAATCAATTGAAACGGCTAGATAAAGGCGAAAAAGGAAGAATTTTCAACTTTTTATTCTGGAAAGGAGTACAGAAACATCCAGAATATCCATTCAAGTTAACGGAAGCGGATGTACAGAAAAATTAATGGCTTTATAATGATAATTTTATCTACCTCCTTTCTTAGTCACAGCTGTGAGGTCATTAATTAGTGATACTTATTAATTTAAATAGCTTTAATATAGTCAGTGTAACTGGTGGCAAAATGTCTGTGTTAATTGCTTTGAGCAAATTGTTTAGTTATTGAAATAAAATTTATTTATAAAATAAAAACTATCTAAGTTCTTTCCAAAATAATAGTTTCAATAAAATCCGGTAATTTTCTAAACAAATTCAATTTTCTGTATCTTTTATCCTATCATAGATTCGCTGGGGTCACAAAATTTCACATCGCTATCATAGCACATTTTTTTCACAACACTAGGAATGTTAGAAAAGGGAATATATACATATACAGAAACATCCTCTTAATAAATATACCTGTACATATTTGCTAGTTGCATAGTACGTACGTAATAATTTAGGTAAGTATTTTTTTACCTACTCATTCTCATAAACTACTACACTGTACTTACCATCAGGTACTCTGTAGTCACTATGTCGAGCTAGTGTAAAAAAAACAAACCTATTTAGATTTATCTTATAAGAAGAGAATGATTTTGAAGATCGTAGCCTCAAAGCATATGCTTTTGAATTTCAGAACTGGACAAATAAATTTGTCTGAATTTTGCATTTATTTCTAATTTTCAAGGAACAATAATGCTACATTTTATGAAATTATTATTTTATTTCTAACATAATTTCGACAATCATGACACTTATTACCAATTTTATTATTTAATAACGACCTCAAGACAGTCTATACAACATTTTTCTTTGTAATCGATGCTGGAGCTCGCCCCGTCTGATCATTGCGTGTATGACCTTGACGATCGCTCGTTCCGGATATTTTTGTTGTACAAAATCTTGTATAATTGTTTGCTCGGAAACCTGCGAGCCTACAGCAAATCGACGCTTCAACTGTTTTTCAATTCTGGAGAGCATTTCACGGTCTTCTTCGGTTGTAAAACCTTCCGCTCCTTAAAATGACAATTGTTAACATAAAAAGTTGAAAATAAAGCATTTATGTCTTTACAATAGACACATATATTTCTGTTGTCTCTGAACGGGGTATAGCGGAATTGTAATAATTAGGGTCAATTTATTTTAGTACAGTTCATATACATAAGATACTTTTAATTGTGGTATATATGCGCCGATTTAAAGATGGTGACTGTAAATGGATTTTCGTTAGATGGTGGTTGCTGTCGTTTCTGGATTACGCTGTACTTACCATTAGGTGTATTGTATTAACTTTCTCGAGTCAGTACAAAAAAAATGTTCAAGCATAGTATAATGAATATCTTATTAAAATCACATAGTAATGTTAACAATACATTATCATTATTAGTATATATATATACATATCGTCGACCAGTCGTATCGACTAATGGACTGGTCGCAAAGAGCTTCGATTATCCTCTTAAGACGCTGTCGCTTGGTTGTTGGATCAAGGGCCGGATACAGAAAGCAGTTCTACTCGATACGGCACGCATTGTTAGGAAGTTCCTCACTCTGAGCTCGTAACTACCGGGGGCTTGGGCCTTAGGCCTCGCCCCTGTAGCTCTACATGTTTTTACATTTTAAAATTTATATGTCATCTTTTTATATGTAGTTATATTAAAATTTAAAAATATTGTAATTATGATGAATAAAGACAACAATAATACATTATCATATAATGTGTTATAATAAATGTTATGTTTCCTATTAATAAATAATTTACCTGATAGACTGCCAGTCATGGCTGCATCAAGCGTTGAAACTTGAAAGAGGCGTAACGACTCTGTCACGTGCGCTTCAGTCGCAAACGGCAACAATTGCATCTTGGCCAGCGATTCTGATATACGGATCACTGCTTCTAATTGTCTGAAATTATGCGCGCGCCGTTGATTGTCAGGTTCATAATAATAACTGATTTATTTATTAGATATTTCAGTTAGAGACAGGGATAAAAGAAAATCACCCCAATAAAAAAAAACATAAAACGTTGATACACTAATTGTACTTTTAATGTATTAGTTATGATCTGGCACCTACACTTGAGCAATGCTTGTATTTTGGGTTTTAGGTGCCAGAGTCCACTTCGTTTTTTCTATAGATCATAAGTATAGATACAAACTTGGAAAATCTAGTAAAATTCCTTACTGGAGACGTAGCTTGCTAATTCTTGAAGCTATGTCGAATTTTGACTCTCTGTTAGATAATCTCGATCGGCTAGTCTGAGAATCCCAAGATTCTCAGGATGTTCTCAGGGGTATTAGATATTAATATCCACTTAATAGAACCACTCGTATTGTAGAAAAAGTATTTTGATAAATGGTGACACCTTTACAAGGTGTGTAACAGGTCGATACGGTACCTGACAGTGGTTGCCTGGCAGTAGACTTGAGGAAGTGCCCGGATGAGAAGGTTACGGAGGGGTGGGTCCTTTACTGCCATCATCTCCCTGCGAGGTAGCCTTACTAAGGCTGTTTGTTCCCGGGCTTCTGGACGAATTTGGATTCCCAGTCGCGGGTGGAGCGATTAGGACACCCTGGGGTTTTTAGTCAGTAGGAGTCTGATACACCAGGATCGCTACCCGCACAGCGAACCTGATGATCCTATGCAGGATTTTCCCCTGGGTTACCACTTTTTCGTTAACTCACATCTCGGCTAGACTAAGAAGTTCCTTAATTCTTACTTTTGCTGAGTCGTTGGGCTGTGGAATGGTATTCCGGCGAGCGTGTTCCTATCTTCCCATGATATTGGATCTTTTAAGCGAAGCGTGAAGAGATATTTGTGTACTTCGGCATGATCGTTACGACTATCGATGGTTTTTTTTTGCTGTTGATAGTGGTTGTCGTTTTTGGACTGCACCATGCTTACCATCAAGCGTGGCGTGGTCACTGTCTCGTGTAAGGATAAAAAGAGTACCTGACTGTGATGGGTATAGAGAGCCGCTTGTCGGCCTGCCGCTCGTGCTGCGAGGCGCCGGTCCGCATGAGGACGTAGCGCGCGCGCAGCCGCTCCGCAGCGGCGGGCGAGAGTCGCGGGCCGCAGCGCGCACGGCAGTACGCCGCGTACCGCCGCAGCAGTGCCAGAGGGAGTACGCCCGCCGCGCTCTCGCCCGCCTCGCGGCCGCCGATGTGCACTGATATTATGTGCTTCGCTAGTGTCTATAACACAGTAAGCGCAACATAAGCGTTAGTTCGGTCCTGTGAGTAGATTCAGGAGAATCGGAGAAATCTATATTTCAAACTCTGTATGTTTTGCGTCAACAATATGCCCATTGCAGGTCAGACAGGGTTTTTAATACATACTGTATTTTTCTAGGAATATAAGATTTTTGAAGCCAAATTTTGCTAGTTACTGATATAAAAAAAAGAGGGATCCACTATTTATAGTAGATAAGGCATCGATGGCCTTGTTGCCGATCAAAGAAAATGAATGAAATGGGCTTAAAGTTTTCGGCCCACTACACCTATCATACCGTAACCATGTTAGGAATGAGGTAGGCTAATACTATTATTTGTATAGAAATACATAAACTTATGCCCACTAGATCGTTCCGTCACTTTATTTTAGCAGATACATGCCATGCACGGAGCGTTTGCCAATGATAATATTTAAAAACATCAAAGAAAAGGAAAATGAAGTAACAGTAAACTTGCAACAATAAGAAATAGGTGTGTGTGTGTGTTTGTTGTAACAAGGTGAGCATAAGAATTGTATTGTTGTTCACCTGACTTGTGCAACTTAGGTCGTCCAACTAAATATCACAAAAAAAAAGTGTTAAGATATACTTACAAAGTCTTTGTTCGGGTCGTGTTCATCTTTGACAATGAATATCATGTCGAATCTGGAGAGTATAGTGGGCATGAAATCTATGTTGTCGTCAGCTTTGGTGTCATCCCACCGGCCGAACACTGAGTTAGCTGCAGCCAGCACTGAGCACCGGGAGTTTAAAGTTGTCGTGATGCCAGCCTAATAGAAAAATATAACTTAAGGGTACCATGATTGACTCATTGTTAAACCTAATAGAACATTATTATTTATTATAAGAAACAAATTCATTGTTAGACCTGGTAGAAAAGTATCGTTTAAAATGCTGTTCCATTGGTAAATCATGTTGTTTTAAACCGGGATAAGAGTGAGAAACAGGACAAAAAAAGAGAATTATAAATAGAGAATTTTAGGTTACGATAATAAAAAACGGCCTAGTACAAGTTGGACTCGCACGGACCAATACACTAAGAAAACACTGAGCATTGCTGTAACAAACACATAAACTGGATTCCCACACAAACTTAAATTTGCTGTTGGAAAATGAGAGAATATCCATTTTGAGATTGGTTAGCTATCTCAAATTATTAGTTGACATTTGAAATGAAATACATTTATTTCGCCACAAACTAAAAATTTAAATAAAAGTAACACAAACAACACACAGAAAAAAGTAAATACAAAACATATAAATATGGCGAAACGGGATCTCCGACAGATTAATGCCACAGAGGAAGTCTGCAGCGCTGGTTTTCGTGAAAACCAGCATTTGATCGCCGACGAGTAGATTGCACATTCATAATATTTATATTATTATAAGTTTTATTAAAATTGTTTGGTCAAATATAGAGATACAGCTTGATTTCTCTGTTAGTCTTCATTCTGCCTAAAGAGAGATCAAGTGAATGACTTTCTCCATAATATTAAAATAGTTATACTAAATGTACATTATTTATATAATTTGAATTACACATTGATCATATATTTATCTTAGTTAAAGCAAAAACGAAGCCGCGGACGTAGGCTAGTGAATACATATAGAAATGTATTGTGATTTACCTTCGCTATGGATATGGTTTGCTGCTCCATGGCCTCGTGTATGGCCACTCGGTCGTCTTCCCGCATTTTATCGAATTCATCGATGCAGACAACGCCCCCATCAGCTAGTACCATCGCTCCACCTTCCATCACGAAGTTACGCTGTTATAAAGATACTTGTTAATACATGGACAATCTTCATATCGAGGAAATCTAATTTTTAGCGTTCCGTACCTCAAAAGGAAAATATTAATCCTTTTAAGGTCATTTTGTTGCTGGTCTGTCTGTTATGACCCTTTTTTCAGTAATGTAAATAAAATTAAAAAATTTAACAAATCTTAGTTGAAATTAATATCAAGTAATCTGTAATTCATCACTCCCTTGTATCTTTAAAAAAACTTCGAAGTCAACGTTAACAAAAGGTATGACTGTTTATGTGCAAAGTTTAAGTTTTTGCAAAGGAATCCTATGGGATACTTTCCTTGGAATATGAATCATAAAATTTGGAAAGAAGATGCTTCTGACTTATATTTACAAATACAGGGGAAAAAAGCAAAAACAGTAAATTTTTAAACATATGCCGTATATTTTAGCCTGTTAACTGGGTATGATGAAAAATTTCGTCATACATAAAAGCCTACTGCAATGGGTATGACGACATTTTTCGTCATGGAAATTAATGATAATATATTGAACACATTACAAACACACACACACATTACAAAAAGTCCACATTCTGAAACGAGTTGAGCAATAGCTTTCCCCGGTTAACAGGTTAAGTGCGTTGACAAGAAGTTTAATTTTTACAGAGTTTTACAGGTCTGTAAACTTGAATATTTGATATTAATCTTGGTACTCCCATTCCCTTTGGTGCAATCATCACAATACAGGATATTTGCTGTTGTTGTTTTTTCCTATTTTGATTAACCTATCATTTCTGTGTTATATGTTATATTTTGTGCCAAATAAATTCTTGAGAAAAGGGATCTTGCCAGACAGATGAACAATGATGTGCTTTTACAACTATTACTTTTTCTTTTTGAGGTATGCAACCCTAAAAACTATCATAATCCATAGTTTTTTTTTTTTATCATGCACAAGACCCAGTAAAGCATTTGTGTTATCAGAGAAAGTTTAAAATGTAATTTAAAGCTTACACTGGCAGGGTCCCGGATCACTGAAGCGGTTAGACCAGCCGCGCTGGATCCTTTGCCTGAAGTGTAAACGCCGATCGGGGACACTTTTTCCACAAATTTCAGCAGTTGAGATTTAGCTGTGCCAGGGTCCCCGAGTAACAGTATGTTGATATCTCCACGACGGGTTAGACCATCTGGCAGTCGTTTTCGTGATCCTAAGGATGAAATTGCCATTTGGTCCTAAATATTATGTTTAGTAGTATTAATGGCACAAAAAGAATGCCAATGAGATTTTGAATACAAATTGATTTAGTCCCAAAGTTTAAACCTATATTATGGGTACTAGAGAAAGACATACTATACTTTACTATACAACTGACAGTTAATACTAACTTCATTTGTTGTATCATCGTGACAGCTTCACATTAAATTCTTATTAGGGTAGGCATAAAAACAGAAGGACATATGCCTATAAATCTCTATAATCTTTTTACTTTCAATAAATTCTGCAAGTGCTTTTGTACCTTTTGTGGAAATACTTTTGCTCGCAAAAATTTTTATTTCAAAGAAAAATAGTTATACCATGCAGTCGGACTTTTTTGGACCACCACATCTTTGGAATAATTGTTCCTTCAATTATTTTTATTTAAAAAAAAATTAAGCCGACAAAAAAGATTTCGATATTTGCACTAATATTCTAAACGACAAATAATTGTAATGAATGAACACACACCACCGAATAAAAGGCAAGCAATAGCTTTCTTCATATCATCAGCACCAAAGACACTAGGTGCTATAGATTTGGCAATTTTGTCATAGATATCAGGGGAGGCCGCTAGGCTTCTAAATTGTTCCTCTTCATCTGCAGTGAATGGACTGAGTCCACCCGTTATCTCCACTTCTGCTGTGAGGCCAACAGCGCGTAAATATGATGATTGTACGCCCACCAAGCCTTCTTTTCCACTATCCCGCTGAAAACAAACATAATTTTAATGTTACCATTAAAATCGTAATAATTTTTAAACATATTTGAAGTAAGCTTTTGAAAAAATATAACCAGGGGCTGGGGAACTAATCAAGTGAGAATTTTTAGTGATTGCTGAATTAGTAATTATTATAATATCACAACAACACTAGTCATTGGGACTTCCTCTAGATTAGTAATAAAAAAAATCATCTTCAAGATTAATAAAGATTATTTCATGTTATAGGAAAAATAATGTAAATGGATATCTAGACGGTGATAATAAGGTTACACCCTTCCAAATTGATTTTTTTTTAAAGTGACTGCTGCACCTGACGTTATGCACACCGCAGACAAATAACGAGCGCAACTTAAAAAAAAAAGAAGTAATAATGTTGAGACTAAATACATATGTCCTTAAATAAATACATCGTCTATATATTGACTTCAGTTGTTAATAGTAGTTCATTTTAAACAAAGGTCAATCTAGCTATATCTTTAGTTCTATCTAACAAGCTTCAAGAACAAGCAAAGCAAAGCCTAATTTTAAGTTAGACAATATGTATTAATATTGCAAAGTCTTATCAAAATTAGTTCAACAGCTTCTGCGTGTTATACATACAAACAGAAAAACTATCTTAATACTATTGATTCATGGCTTCAGCCACTAAATAGATGATAGAAAAACAGAATTTTATATCACTCACAATTTTATAATAAACTAGCTGCCCGGCAAAGGTTGTTCTGCCATTTAAATTATTTCTAGCAAATATTTTGGTTCTTAAATAGAAAATAACAAATATATTGTGTGTGGGGATGGGATCTGAATCGGACGTGGCGACATCTGTCATTCAACAATATTAATGATTTCTTTTTGTTTGAAATACGAATGACAGTTAAATTATTTGCATATTGTTCATTGAAAAATCGTGATTACAAAAAGGAAGGGGTGGGGGTGTAACATTTTTTATGCCAAATCATAAAAGATACTGTTTATTAAAAATAAAAAAAAACCTGGATATGGTCACGCTAACTACCTAGCGGTATGAAATATACTTTACGATCTATTCTCATACCTACCTAATATACATAAAATATTTCCTAAAAATTGGTAGAGTCGTTTTAGATGCCTGCGACCACAAGCACCGCGACAGGAGATTTTTATACAAATACTTATTTAGAATAAACACTTTTCAAATTAATACTCACCCCAGTTTTTGCAATCTTCTTGATAGAGCATATGCCAAGGACATTTACTCTAGCTCCTGGAGCCACTCTTTCACATAGAGTTCTTTCACAGTACACTGTAATGTGACGTGGGAGCTGTCCTTGAGGTATGTTTTCGGGAGTTTCTTGTAACTTTAATACCTGATGTAAAACAATTTCACAGAGTTAAAAAAGTTACAGTAAGATGTTTATTGTTTATGCATTACTTTAACGCAATATTTACCTGGTAGTCTATGCATTTACATTTGTCAGGAATAATAAAATAAGGATCTAAGGGACACTTTGGTCTTCCAGCTTGTTCCCTTAAACAAAATAATTTTAAGAAAATAAATAAAAAAAACAGTTTTTTTTTTTTAAGAACGTATAAGGCAAAAAAAAGGTGGAGAAATAAATTTTCAAGTAATTTTATACAATTTATTATAGTTTATTTTTTATAACTCCAATTGAATGAATAAAAATAGAGATGTCTTAAACAGACCAGAACTGTTTTACAAATATCAATACTTTTAAAAATACTAATATAGAGCATGTTGTAATATTTTTTCTTTTTTTGAGATGGTAGGAGACTGCCTGACCTGTGTCAAGACTACAGTACAAACAACAACAAGCAAAAAAGACCAGCATAGTGACTCACTTCGTTTTGTAGCATTTCAGGATGAGTTTGTGTATATCCAATTGTTCATAAATCCGGAGACCTTGCGTCATGATATATGGGGGCCGACATAGCAATGGCAACTGTCAATAGATTTTCTTTTCTTGGTGATTGTTGCCATTTTTGGACTACATTATACTTTCCATCTGGTGCAATATAGTCACTTTGTTAAACCAGTATAAAAAAATATTACATTAGAGTAATTATAATTATTAAAAACCACTTTGCTCAAATAAGTGTGTGTATGTTTCTTAAAATAACAAAAGAACAATACATTTTATATTAAGTGATATGTGCACTTCTTTAGAATGTTTTTGATTTACTGTGGTTTCATCTGGCAAGTATAACAAATATTTATAATTAAACCAACTGTATTGACTATATTCTGCTAACTGTACTTTGTTTATGTTACCTAAATTCAAAGAATAATTTTTTTCTCTACAAAACTTACGTGTTACATTTCCTTGGCATCACATAGCCTTCCAAACCTGGTTTAACTGGCAGATTTGGTATAATATTGCGGCACGACCGACACTGTATTGATATTTTTGTAGCCTTTACTTTAATGCTTGATGTAGATATAACTATACCTGGTATCTTGACAAGTTTTGCTACTGTACTACTCTGAAATGAAAAGCTTATTTTAACAATATATCAGCATGCTATATCCCTATCGAGGTGAGCAGAGATACATTAGTTGCTGTATACTTTATACTGAAATGTCATGTCCAACATGAACCAGTAGTCAAAGTGATTGTCATTCTCAGAGTCCGTAAACATGATATTATTATTGGAGTCCATGGAAGTTTACTCACAACATCTTTCTTCTCTAGCAAGCACATAGAGCCGAAGCCCATATTTAATCTGGATAAACTTATAGGATCATTCCGAGATTCGAACCTATGACCACTTTATTTTCTGTACATGCATCTAACAGCTTATTTTACATTTAGGATTATAGTGTATTTTGGGAGACTGGATATTAAAGATATTGAAATTAAGAGATAATAGTGAACCTTGCCTTGGTGAATTTTGTTTCTTCATTAAATCAGACTACGGACAATACTTCGGGTTTTGCCCTCTTTTATAAGCAACAGTAGCTAGTTTCCAACAGGTATTATAAGTCAGTCATTTTTTTTTACAATAAAAAGGTGCAGATTGTAAAATAAATTTATTTAAAAATATATAATAATAATATTTAGTCACAGTATATCCCTTTCGAGGTGAGCAGAGATACATTGAATTTCCATTTTGTGATGTGTTTGTGATATGTCTAATGCGACCAGTAGCATAGCTGTTTGCCATTCCCAGGGCATTTACACATGACATTTCAATCAGATGTCATGTGAGTTTTCTCACAATATTTTTTTTAATGGTGAACATAGGGTGCCTAAATCAGGACTTAATCTGAAAAAATTCAGAGGTAAGAGCTGGGATATAAAAATTACTTAATTACAAATTATCTTAAAGTACCGTAAGTTCTCTTAAATTAGATGACTGTTCAGGAGAAGACAGTAGGACTTGTATATCTTCTACTTTTTCTTCACCTTCTGGTCTTGGTGTAGTCAACTCATCAGCTAACTGAAATAGAGGAATATATTTAGCAGAACAGTTTGTCATCATAGTTTTGCATATGGATTAAGTATATATATATATATCTTTGACTAGTATCCAAAGTACAAGTACAAGCTTAATTTGGGACTAGGTCCCATATTATAATTATATTTGCTATTTAAAAGAGCATTTAACAGATCTGTACACAGAAAAGAACAACTACAACAGTTGACCTATATGTAATTCAAAGTGTGGCTTTTGAATACTATAGAACAAATATTAACTTTAATATGTTGAATTCCAAAAGCCCCACACATGATGTTCATGATACTCAATATTACATAGAACCGCTATGTAAAGTCAACTGAATACATAATTCCTATCCACAAATAGTATTACATATCCCATTTTTGTATATATTTTTTTATGTTGGTTGATAAAGGAACTACATAGCACCTGATGAAGAGTACAGTGTAGTCCAAGAACTGTAGTGACAAAGGATGAAAATCCATTAACATTGGCCATCATCATGCCTACCCACATACACAACAACCAAAGGCCCTCAAGTACATGAACTGCTGTATGCACACAAGCTGATCTTGATATGCAATAGGCCAAAGCAAATCACAATGACTTTGTGACTAATCATTCTGACATGAAATATCTTAATTTACATCGTTTTAATCGAATAAAAGTATCTTTACCTCTTTTGCTGCTTCTTCTACAATAGGTAAGTATTTCGTTGGGTTGTTTTTTAGATTTGTGCACAGTATGGCCTTAGTAATGTTTAAGTCATGTAAATTTATTTCAATACAAAAATGGCCTAGATTATAATTACGCTTAAGTTCATCTCTGAAAAAATCAAAAACAAAATTATGGTCCTGAGAATGGAACTAAAGTTTTTTATATACACAAGTTCATAATATGATTAAGTAGAAGATAAGCTCTCTGAGTTTTAGGATATTTTAAAAATATTAATAACATCTATATCCCTTACTGGGTGAACAGAGATATATTCATAACTGTATCAATACAAATATAAAACAAAGATTTAACATAATTTAGCTACAAAATATTATTTCAACCATTTCAAAGCATAATTTTATAGGAATAGTCTACTACTTGGAGCAAATCTTATTTTAGGTGGCTTATAGATTTCATGTTATTGAAGAATTTACTTGTTTAAAGCTCAGTGTCAAACTTTACCTGTATTTATAGTCAAAATTAGCGGAACGAAAGTTTTTTAAGAAGTCTCTATACATTTTTTTTACACCCTGTAGATTAACCTGGTCTTGAGATTCATTTTCTTCTACACCAAAATTATCGGAGAAGAATACGCCAGGGTCATCGAATCCTTCCATTTTTGAATAATTACTTTTTAAACAAATGTAAACGATACACAACTGTTTAATACGGAGATGTTAACAGTAATCAATAACAAAAATCAAATTAACATTGAAACAAATAAATTTCATAACCGAAATTATTCTGGCATTTGTCAGTTTTGGCGCGAATAGCTCAGCAATTGTTGACATTTTGTTTTTTTTTATATGCAGGCAATGGATAAAAATTATACAATCTCTTCAATCTTTAATCTTTTTTTTATTTTTTTATTTATAAGGGCTTTTGCCATTTTGGCATATCAGCCCAATCTTAAATCTTATTCATTGAAATTTGAGACAATATTTGTAAAATACAGAGACATGTTTGTTTTATTCTAAGAAATTCAAGGCTGAGTCTGCTTTTTATAAATTCAAGTCTCAGTTTATGTATGTTTTCTTCACATATTAAAGTCTTAATCAAACCGCGTTAGCTTATGATAGTATTCAAATAGCCGCAGACACAATATTGATTATTGTTATTTTTCATATGAATCCTATCTTAACCCATTTCTAAGCCTATCAATGATGTCACAAATTATCGCAAGTCGGAACAAAAATCGCATTGCACTACACCGCTGTACTGTAGTGTAGTACCACACATCACAGACCACAGAACATCTATATCACGGCCTTATATATCTGTCAAAGTACTGGACGATTGTAATCCCAATGACTCTAAATTCAAATTTTATTGCATTGTAATACGTTGCCATGACAAATTTAAATCGTAAACATGGTAGTCAACATATTAAACAGAATAAGATTTATTTTCCGTTCTAATTAATTATGTTTTAACACTCATAGTCGAATATAATTTGAATTTTTATGAGCTTAATGTATTAGTAATAATAAGGTATAATAGCTGTTATATGACTGTTAACTTTATTGATCTGATATAATGGCTGATGTGAGTAGTATTTTTTTTTTGTAAAATCGAAGTACCTCAAAATAATACAATTATTATAACTAAAAGTATTTATACAGAAAGGCGATGATGTTGACACTCGCCTAGAATTTATGAGCGAATATATATTGAAGTCTCTCAAGCAGAAAGTTGACAAATGGGCCAAGTTCATCACTGGAGATGAGAGAGTAAGTTTATTGTATTCGTCTTTCAATGTGTTCCTTATTCGTCCCATTCCTCAATTTATATATTTTTTTATATCGAGAAAAATTCCAACGTATACAATATAAATATAATAGTTAATTAGGCAAAACAAATTGTTCCTTGAAAATAATAGATCGCAGACCAATTAACCACAGTCTTTTTTTGGGTTGTGTTCTCTCATTGTGGGGAAGGCAGAGGCTTTCACGCCATAAAACCATGTCTGGGGTCTTTAAAAATTTTAATACATTTCCTGTTACGTCTTCCCGCCACGCTTTAATATCTCTGACGTAGTTTCAATTTCATATCCATCTTCATTTCTTGTTTGATGAACTATTTCATAACATTTGCATACAACATAAAAGACTATGCAGATTGGCGGGAAAACTCAATGGCCCAAGGGACACATGACTCCGCTAGCGTCTCGCCAAAAAAACCATAGATTCCCCATCGCACACAGTCAGCCGAGCATTCCATTGCTGCCCAAGTCCACAACATAAGCTCAGACAAAATTTAAAAAATAGACGAAGCATACACCCTAGAAGCACAAACAAATCAAATATGAACGAATTCAAGAACCTCCGTATTTTTTCACGCTCCGTTTCACGTAAAATGCCTTACACTTTATTCGGTTACTAACTATACTCAAATTATGTTCGCGATGCAGTCACTGAGTAGGTACGATACATTATTATGCCCCACTACTACGCTACTGATCGCTTACCTCCAACTGAACATCTCGAGTAGGCGTTCGAGCATCCAATCTACGGATAAAAAAAGTATAAGCTCATAAACCGGTAATCATTATATTTTACAGCATATACTCTATAGATTCTTCGATATGCCCAAATACGATATTATCGTATTTCGCATGAACACGGCGGGCTTGCTGACATGCGCGACTAATTTTCCTCCAATAAGCAGGGGCAAGATGATATATTTCCTCAGAAATATAGATGACAAGATAACTCAGGCAAACTTTCGAAAGGTAATTTGATCATAATTTTGTAATATAGGCTACTTAAATACTTTTCTTTAAGCTTGCCCAACGATAGAATTTACTCTTATCTCGCTCTTATGCCCTCCAATTAGCCTTCCAAAAATATCCAGACCCAGAACAACTAGCTGTAAGTAGCATATAAATATTTATTCTATGTAGGTAAGCGAATTCACGTCCCGTTGTGTCCCGCGTCCGCCCAAGAAATGCCTATTCACTCTTCTCTTAAAGACTCTCAGGTCATAAGACCGTGGAAATATGGCTGCTGGAAGCATACTCCTTAGCCGTTCGCATGATGAATGTAGGAACGAATCTTTTCTTGTGGATATAAGGAACATCCACCACATACGGATGGTATCCGACACGGTGTCTAGTGGTTTTGTGAATAATCAAAGGGCGGCGACCGTCAAGCGAGGAGAGTATAAATACAGTTTTCACGTAACATAGGTACCATGACCGAAGTTATAGTTATTTGACTAACTGGACGTATACATGTTGATCCCAAAATGACTGATACAAATGAGAGATTTTGCATTCATGTGTCGCAAATCAATTTAGCACTAACGTTCTATCAACATGCTGTAGCTTGAATAGTCGGGACTCGGGACTCGTATTTAGTCGGTAGTCAGGTAATTTAGCAGTATAAACATACATAGTGTTTAGCAATTTGACGTTTCCAAATTTACTTGGTTATAAGGCTGTAACAATCGGAGAGATGTCAGGTAACGTGTTGATGGATTTGAGCGTGATGGCGGATGAAGTGATCGGCCCGCTCCTGTGCAACCCTGAGAATCAGCAAGGCTGGCCTAAGATTGTACAAAATGACATGAAACGACACGTCAACGAATTGAGGAGTTTGATGCACCAGGTTTAATTCAATTTTCTACGTACAATAATATTAAAAATGAAGAGGTTCAGTTTGTAAGTCATAATGTTGGAGGTAATCTTCGAAACTATGCATGCGATTTCAATTTTTTAACTATTATTTAGAATGGACTTCTATAGTGGACGTAGCTGTTGTTTATATATTATCCCGTTCTCACGCGAATCTGTTATTCTACGGGAGGCAAGTCACGCGCACAAAAAAAAATATACTTCAATATTATCTATATAATACTACTGAGGCAGCAAGATAGTGCGTCGCCCAACATTTTCAAGGCGAGAGAGATACGCGATATGTTCCCGCGTACCGCTCCAAGACAACGAAGGTGATCAAATGCTGTGGCAGGGGCTTAGGCAGACGTCGCCTGGAGCCGAGGAAGCTGGCACAGCCTTGTCCTTGGCCCCGGCAGACGGGAGAAGGTGCACCCTGGGGGTTTTAATCGATGTGAGTCCGACACACCGGGGGGCAGCTCTCAGCGCCCCCTTACTGCCCATAATGGGTTTCCCCCGGGTTACCAAAAAAGGGGCAAAGGGGGGGCAAGATGGAATTTACACACAAAATGATGTGATTTTCATTTGACGTTATCGTACAAAGACCAAAACATTATTTTGTGAACGAGATTAAAATTTAGTTGGCACTTTGCGCCGCTATAAACGGTTATACAGCTCTTAATTCACACTGAGCTTCTATTTATTTTTACTGTTTAATTAAGATATAAAAAATTCAATAAACTAATTATAGTAA
Source organism: Automeris io (assembly GCA_036320925.1). Lineage (NCBI taxonomy): Eukaryota > Metazoa > Arthropoda > Insecta > Lepidoptera > Saturniidae > Automeris > Automeris io. Next base: position 7,477,073 of record JAUDJH010000018.1, read on the forward strand.
AATCTTTTATCTATATTGCAGCTTAAAGGGGAAATGACCAGTCAAGTAATGCTTCCAATGCCAGATGGCGTTGAAAATATTTACCACGCTGAATCTAGATTAAAAGAAAGGTATTATGTTAATTTACATGTAGTACGAGAATAAACTCCTATACAGAGGAAATAAGATCTCACACATGTAAAGGAAAAAAAATTATTAACAGTAGGTAATTTACTTCCCAGCGATGGTGAGGATGTTGACTTATATATGAAGACGAATATTGAAGGTGCCATTATAAAATGGGCACAACAAGTGCATGACTTATTAAAAGAGGATTCCTATATAGGTGAGACGATACCTAATCTTATTATGAAGTAAAGCATTAAACTAGTTTAGATAATAGTTCATCGAAAATTGAAAAATGATAGAGTTCAGTGCAAGTATGGTTCTTTTTTTTTTTTGTTCAAAACAGATATCAAACAAGTAGTTAAATCTTTAATCAAGTCATAGTTACATTGTGCCAAAAAAGTAAAGTCTTCGTTTACAAAGCTAGTTTATAGCTAGGTATAGTTTATTGGTAGGTAGTTTTGGATTGGAAAAATACTAATTAACATATTTGTCTGCAATGTAATACTGATTAGCTTTAAAAATAATTTGCTCAATTATGTTATTTAGCATTCAAGAGGACAAAATTTCCATTACCTAGTGCAGATATTGATTTTTACGCCCATCGTCTACGAAATCTAGAAGGAATATACTCCCAATTACGAGATCCAAGGGTTAAGAGAATGGCGCACTATCTCGAAGACACACGTAGCGTGTATCTGAGTTGTTTTAAATCTATGCTCACCAATGTTGTTGCTGGTAATTATTTCAATATTATGATTATACTTAAAAAATGGTTCAGCAAGTGCTACGCCTAAAAGTATCATATATCTACTTAGATATCTTCCCCAGTATTGAATTTACGTGGTTATGGTCATGGTGGTTGTTAATCGTCTGGCTGAATTTGGTTTCCCAGGCCCGGGTGGAGCGATTACCACCACCGGGTTAACAAAAAAAACAAGAGTATTATATGACTGTAATTTTTTTTAAACATGTTTATATTAAAATAATTGGACTTAAGTCGTTTTTAAACAACTTCTATTTTTATCCTTGTTTTACATGTTTATGGAAAAAGGTTTTTCTACCGAAAAACATAATTTAACATGTTTTTGTACTGCAGTTATTCTACTAAAACCTAAATTCATTAAAGAATTTATTTTTAGCAATTGTAGAATGTCGAGATATTTATGTATATCAAAAACCTTTGCTTATACACTTTGAAACGTTCGAGGGTACGGACTTTTCTGACGCAAAGTCTCTGATCAGACCTATGTTCCACTGTATCGGCTTGTTGTGGGGCAGCTCTAGATATTACTGCAACGTGGAAAAACTTATACGTGAGTAAATATTAACTAAAATTCCCTTAATTATCCCCCATTCTTTAATTACACATAGGCAAAAAACTAGAATATCCCCGAGAAGTCTACGTTTTCTGAATAAATTTCACTTAACATTCTATTTATAATTTCTTATATATAAAAGTAAAGATTAATTTGAAAAAAAAAAAGAATTAATAGATGCATAGGACTTGTATTTGCACGTATAGGTACATTGTACGTATTGTTTTTTCAATAGCTCTTCTTCGGGAAGTCTGCAATCTAGTAATACAGCAATGCACCAACTCAGCAGACCCGGCATCTATATTCCAAGGAGACGCAGATGAACAATTACTTAAAATACGGAAAGTTCTATCAATACTCCACCATTTTATGTAAGTAACTGTTTTAGTTATATCCTTTATTGTAACATACAGGTTCAATTTGTGTTTATAGCTTTATGTAAAAATACATGACCCTTATGAAAATTCCTTTTTTGTAGTTTATTTAGTCTACAATAACTGTTACACATTGCTATCAATACTACTTATTTGAATACAGAGATGGGCAAAATGTAATCTGATTAATGATGCATAATTACAAAATGTAGTCGTAATTTAAATTTTCTTGCTCTGTAATCATGATTAAATCCATTTAAAACATTAAGAAATTATAAATGTATATGTAATCTGGGATTCTGTAGTGTTTAAAATATAGATGAGCAAAATGCAGTCATATTAATGATGAAAAACGTAAAATGTAATCGTTAATCATTTTTATTAATCTGATTACATTTTGCCCATCTATGTTTGAATATACATAAAACATAATATATAGGCAGGGAGAATGAAACGTATATAATATATTTATCGTGCATAATGCTCTTAAAGTGAATATCACATATTCTTGGAGAAGAGGCGGTTTAGTTTTGTTTTTTGACTTTCATGTGTCGCGAGTAGTGAGTAATATCTACACACTGACCTAGAATATTGATTTGTTTGTTCATTATATAAGTATTTATTCCGTGTGAGAATTGAACTTATGGACCCGAACGAGCAGAAATCAAACACTCAACCACTGTAACATTCGAATTGTGGCATACTAAAGTTATAGATACTTATTTTATCTAACTGAATAGGAATTCGGCGTAATGATAATGAGACTTAATAAAAAAAGTAATTTATAAAAAAAACTATAATTTTGCTATTATATGTAAATATACTTTTTAACCATTGCCCCAAATTAAGATTTACCGTTGTGAATGGATGTGGTAAAAACATGAACTTTACGTACACAAACATCCGGACCTGAAACAACTAACTACCAGTAGGTCATACAACCGATCGAACCCACGAATCGCAACTTTAGTTTTAGTATATGAAATTCTGCATCTAAAATATTTGATATAATTCATCTAAAATTTGGATACACCGTTAGACATAAATTAAAATATCTTAATATATATAAATCTCCTGTCACGATGTTTGTCCGCGATGGACTCCTAAACTACTAAACCGATTTTAATGATATTTACACACCACGTGAAGTTTGATCTAATTTAAAAGATAGGATAGTTTTTATTTCAATTCATAGTCGCAATATTATTTTATTGCAAATTATTTGTTTATTATTTAGCAGTCATAATTTACAGTTAGCTCCAACTGATTCTAAAAGATGGCGCTATCCGTTGACTGGATTGAGTAATTATTCAAAACCAGTCACAGCAAAGCGTGGCTGGTCTGCTATAATTTATATGGCAGAACAACGTTTGCCGAGTCAGCTAGTAGTTATATAATTTGCATTGTGAATTTCAGTTTAAAATAACATTAAACTTTAAAATACTTTATCCCTAAACATTATTTACGTGGAAAATTATCCTAGTAAGGACGGATAACACACTTTTTCAAATTATTACTAAAACATAAAAAAAAAAATTATAATACACATTAAATATTACATTTATCGAACAACTAAGATCAATTATGTCATCAAAATATAAAATTAAATAATTATTTTAATGTAATTTGTGTCAACATTTACTTTTGAATCTCAATTTTACACATCCGGCTATTTTTTTTTTGTAACCCGGGGGAAATTCCTGACGGACCTCTGGCGGTGAAGGCTGCACCCGGTATGTCGGACTTGCACCGACTAAAACCCCCGGGGTGTTCCTTCTTCCCGTCTGACCGGCATCGGAGGTACAGTGCTATCCTTTTCCCCGATCCTCGGCGACGTCTGGCCTTTTGTTAAGCCGCATTTCTGCACTACGAGAAGTGGTGTAAGGAGCCACCCCATCGCCCACCTCATTATCTTGGAGCGGTGTACGGGAGCACGTCACATACCGCTCTCGCCTGGATTACACATCCGACCTTAAGGGACGCACATCAACAAATAACAATTGGGATTTTATAGAGATACATATGAAATGAACCGCGATAAGGTGCGCACGTTTTTCCCTCCCGGTGTAATGCCCGTGCGGTGGTCATTCGACTTTGATCGTGTGTTCATGAGATTCAACGTATACTTGAAGCGGCTGAAAATGATCGAGACCATTCTAGAAGCAACGGTTGAGATACTCAAATTAGAGAAAGTGGAGTTCTGCGGTCTGAGAGGAAAAATACTAAGCACTGAATGTCTTAAGGTAAAAATTACTGTTTTTTATTATTCATTTAGCAATATAACATAATCCAGACTTAATTTCCCTGTAATAGTATAATTTCCTTTTTAAATATAACAAAAAAGACATTACTTAGTTATCGAGAAAATTAGAACCATTAAACAATCGATGTGTTGTAGTATTTTATGCCCGATACATAGTTTTATAACTAATACCTCAGATAGTTGTGACACAAAGTTGATATAATAATGAATTGCTACAGGTTTTGGAAGAGTACTCAATAATATATCAAAACCTGGGCAACATCACATATGATCCAGCCGACCCGGAAGATAATAGTTTTTTGCCGGACTACGACAAACACATGAAAGTGCTAGAAGATGTAGACAGACGACTTGCTTCTTTGTTCTCGCAAGGTCTTGATGAATGTCATAATTTGGAACATTTTTTTAAAGTAGGCAGTTAAGATTTACTTATTAATGGCTGATTTCGAAGTGTGTAGTTTATAATAAAGTACGAAAAATATGTTTTTAGTTCTTTCAAATAATGGGTGACCTCTTCCATCGACCTATAATAAAGGCTGAGTTGAAACCGAAACTCATGAGACTGCTAGATTTCATGCACAGTAACTTGGATGATGTCAAAGAGATCTTTGATGAAGAAATGGCGGTCAGTTAAGCCTTATTTAACTTATTTTTAACAGTTAAAAAAAATAATATTATGCTTATAAAATATAATAAATGCTTTCAGAAACTTACAAAGGGTCCGGAAAGACCGATGGTAGACTCATATTTGCCTCCTGTTGCTGGTATGCTTTGGTGGATCTATAAGCTGCGTCGTAGAATACAAACGCCTATGGAAGAATTTATTTTGTTCGAAGATCCGTACGTAATTCTTCGTAAAATAATATGTACTCCAACTTTAATATGGCATTTGTGAGTATCTTTGGTTTGAACAGACTAGACGTCGGGGTGTTAACAAAGTCTTAACAGAACTATTATCTGATGAGGCGTCTGGTCTCTTCAGATCAATGTTACGTATACGTCATATGTTAGGTATTTCTGTATTAGGGTACGATGGGGCTGACATACGTACACACGTAAAAGTCCCCTAAATAAATAGAATTAAAAAAAAAACTTTAATATAAGTCTATACTAATACGATGTACATTTTGTTTTTTGAGAAACAACTTTTGTTTCTATAGTAATACGATGATTTAGATATCGCGAGCTATCAATATATATTAAGGTAGGTCTCAAAATTAAGCATATTCGGTACATATTATAGAATTTATAATATTTTTAACAGTATTATAGAAACAGAGTATGCAATGTATATGAAGCAAAAACACAATGAGATGCTGGGATACCTTAATGTTTTGGAAGACAAACAGTTTAAGCAATGGTGCACCACCGTACCTCCTATATGCAAAGTGCATCTAGCTAAGAATCTTATTTACAGAGATCCTCCATTCGTAAGAAACAATTTTAGCCCTGAGGTAATTTGAATTTTTGTATTATTTTGGCAATAAACAATTTCGGCGTTTCATTGATTAATATAGGTAGAAAAAACTGTGACAACTAAAACCCTATTCATTTTAATCTTTTATCTCAAAACCGTTATATAATACTTTTTTTAAACCGGCCTTAATACTTACCGAAAGTATGTCGCATTAATATTATGGTCATTTTACAGATTTATGCTGATATTCTTTTTACTTTTTATTTTAAATATTTCTCAGTGTTCTTTAGCATCTATATTTTTTTTGTACATACATAATTTACTTTCATTAGGCTATATATAAGTACCTACAGGATACATACTTAATTTTCCTATAAATGATTCTAGCTTGTGATGCTTTTAAGAGAATTACGTTACATGAAGTATTTGGATAAACAGGGTATACCACCCGACGGATTAGAATTATATGCTCGAAATGAAAAGCTACAGGTAATTAATATATAATAAGTAGTTCAAGTTCGTTTTTAATCGTTAAAATTAATTATTTATTTACAGTATGATATGAACCGTATGAATCGGGCTATCGCCTGGTATAACGAAATTCGCGAAGGTAGCCATGAGACTGAAGTAGCTCTGATTGAGAAAGAGATATCGGCTATAGACCAGTTGTTAGGACGTGGAGTGGAGGAGCTCACTTGGAATGACGATTGTAAGAAAATACTCCAAAAAATTTAATACTGCGTTACAATAGAAATTAACTAGAACAAATTGTTTTTTAAATATATTTGTTAGTTTAGACAAGTTATTTTAGATCTCCTTCACGCTTAAAACTTAAGAGTCGTTACATTGAGCTATATATTCAGATTAATATAATATGTACGACAAACTTTTTAAATAATACTATTACAGTTGCCGAATGGATCGCAGAAGTTTATGCAGCAATTAATGCGCTTCAGGAGCGAGTCCTTACAGCACAAAATAACGTGAAGCGAGGACTATCCAATATTGCGGCTTGGGGCGATATACCCTTACACAATCGCAAAGAAAACCCCGACAAACTGGAGCTTCTTGCTGTCAACGAACGGCATCCTAGATTTGTCAAAAGGTAGTATTTCCATTATTTTAAAATAATATTACGATTAAAACATATAAATAAATATAGAATAATCTAAATCTTTAATGCACTTTACCTTTTTTGTTACTTTGCAGACGGGATAAAATAGTCGCTAGTCACAAAGAGTTTGAGGATATACTGACGGCTAATTACAAGCTGTTTTTCAATATTCAAGATGAAATAGAGGTAAATGAATCTATAATTTTGTTACAATATCAAATTCTTCGATATATGTTATAAAATACCTATAACAATCGAAAGAAATAAATAAAAATGATTAAACACATAACTTTGATTTAATTAATTAACTTGTATGTGAGATGGTTTTTTTTTTGTAAAAATACAATTGATGTAAAGGAGGAAGAGGAAGAAGAGGAATTGGAAGAAGTTGATGAAGCTACATTAGATGAGGATGAGAAGGCAGCTCGTGCTGCAAAGATGGCAGAGATAATGGCTTACCGAGAGGAGAGGCGTTTAGAGCGGGAAGAAAGAGAAAGAGAAAAAGCGGAAGCAGCTCAAATTAAATTTGAAAGAAGGGAGGCTAGAAGGCTGAAAAGAGAAGCAAAGGCAGCCGAAAAATCTGAGCGGCAGGCTCGAAGAGATGCAGGTATTTTAATGATTAAAAAACATAACCATAGTAAAATAATAAAATAAATAAATATAATAACAATTAGGTGAGGAAGTGGACTCACCAGCTGAAGAGGAAGAAGAAATAACTGATCCTGAGGAGCTGGCCGACATCGAAGCAGAACGTATTGAAATGGAGGAAGAAGGCTTCAGAGCTGCTCGTTGGCCAGCTTATGTTAAATATGTTGATTCCCTTGCAAGTATTTTTTATAATAATATTAGTTTGTTGAGTTACAACCGTGTATTCATTTAAATATTTATTGTTATTATCAATAGGTATCGAAACAAGTAATGAAAGCGATTCAGTCAAGCTTAAACTTGTTTGAGGAGCAAACTAATTTGGAAAAAGGTCCAAGGGTGGCTTTTATGGTAGTTATAGCGGAACTTAGAGATCCAGGTAAATATTAATTAGAAAACAAATGACTACATAGTAGTTTATTTTTAGAACCATAAAGATCTATGATCAGGATCTTGAGGCTCCTTAAAGTGCTCACACTAGATACTCAATAGTGTGCCCATAGGGCGCAGCGCGACTTGGCTGTGGCGAATTGATTACAGGACCCACAGTCCCTGCCAATGCGCAGAAGTAGTCACCTGGGGGTTTTTAGTCGGTATAAGTCCGACATACCTCGATCGCGCAACTCTCCTGTGCGGCTGAGACGGTCCTATAAGGATTTTCTCCAAGTAAAAAAAAAGATACGCAACAGTGTGAAGACTAAATATTATTAAAAATGGTACCACTATTATATTTAATTGGTGTTCGAAGCTCGATGAGAATTTTGAAACATGACAAACAAATGAAAAAATCGGTAGCAGCCACGACTGCGGCTATCTGGTGCTAGTTTGAGGTCGCGTTGCTTGATAAATTTTTACAGTTACCATTTTTTGACAACTAGCTGATCCGGCAAGCGTTGTTTTGCTATATAAGTTATTGTAATATCTTCTAAGATGTTCATTGAATTTAAGTGATGTCAAAGACAATTTTGTTCACAATTAAATACTCTTAATCAACAATACATTTATTTGGATAAAGATTAATAGTATTATGTTGATACAACTCTAAATAATGCATTAACCCTTCTTTGCATGATTTTTTTATTTTTTGTAAAATAAATCAGGCTGGTGTAATCGATGCTCTATATTAAGGGAAAAATAATCTAAAAAATCTTAGTGTAAATAAATAATATGAAAATAGTAAAAAACAATATGATGGAAATTTACATCATTATGCAATGCCGCATGTTTAGTTAAGTACTATTTAAATAAATAAAAAATAGAATATGTTTGTACATTCTTTATTCTTGATGATAATTTAAAAAACAATTATTATTTTTATTAAGACACACAAGGTAACTTTGCATTTCCCACATGATATTGTGGAGTAGCCTTTAAATTTGGGGCATTTACACCTGAGTGACCCACCCACTGTTGGCCAATGCTCAAGACCATCTTTCCTTATATCTTTCGGCGACGGAGGAACTGGAGACCCTTTTCATTTTTTTGCCGGCAATTCTTCTTCAAGGATGCTGCTGCTGGGACGCCCCCTTTTAACATCTTTAGTAGTTTCCTTGTTGCATAAGACAAAGGTCAATTCATTTCTAAATTGGCCCATTGTAAGAAAACTTTTTTTAGATTCAACTCTTTCCTGAACATTTTTGTAATAGATAATCCAAGATTTTAAATAGTCTGTCATGTTCTGGATGACCTATTGGTTTGTATAGTTCATTGTTGTTAAAATGTAATGATAACTTTATTTTCTCAAATTTGTTCAGTGGCATTGTTGAAGGAATTGGTTCATAACCAAACCTAGGTAATCAATATGACCTTGTGCTAGGATATTTTTGTACTGACACGTATAACAAAATGCCTAAGAACTTATATAAATCATATCCTGTATATGTTGTAGAGGAACCGGGATTGCTTCGTATAATATATAAATTTGTCTGCTCCACTAAACTATTGATAAAATCTTTTGTGATGAAATGGTTGAAATATTGATATGGGCTTGATACATCATCTGGAGTAGCAGAACTCCCCAAGAAAGTAATTTTATTTGTTTCATAGACCAGATTCCTTTTTTCCAAATCAAGCTTCTTTTGTCAAATGAAAAACTGGATGAAAACTGCAAATTAGATGAAGATGATGTGTGAGAGGGTTCCATTTCCTCTGGGTCTAGAAGAGGAGGATCGATATCGGCAATTTCATCCACACCATCATCTGTATCATTATCATCAATTTCGTCCTGAAACACTCTTACAATTTTATCAGCATCGTGGTGTTCATCATCGGAATATTGGTCTTATAGGCCATCTTCCGAGAGCCAACCATCTTCTAACCGTTTTAGATAAAGTTCGATGTCCATATCTTTCAAGTTTTCTTAAAAAAGCAACAAACGATAAACTTATAGTATAAACATTTTCGCCATACATTACAAGTGAGGCAACTGCATAGTGATGTAAATTTCTATCACATAGTTTTGAGAAATTTATTCAGAGTATTTCAATACAAATTGTACATAAAATAACAGAAACACAGAAACAAACCTTATTTCCACTCATTATCACTTTTTATAGCAGATAAATCTTACTTTAGTTTCCTGAAACTATTTATAAAGTCGGCCGTTTTTTCCAGTCACAACAAACAGCGGATTGATAATTTCAAGTTCGTTTTACTGATAGTGACACTTGCTTATTTTTGACAGCTACGCTTTTTTTATTTGCAATGAATATCCAAAAGGTATCCAGACACGATAAAGTTAAAGTGAACTTGTTATTTTATATAATTTTTGAACATTCAATGTTATGATGAAAATTTCTGTCACCATGCAAAGAAGGGTTAATTTCGACCAAATTTGATTACAATAAAAACGTTTAATTACAATAAAAAACGTTCTAGTGAGTTAATCTTAAAAGATAGACATATACTGTCGCGGACATTTTTTTAGATCATTTCAAGAGGAATAATTCTTTCGTACATATATTTTTGGTATCTTGACCCGTTTTCGCAGCGCACGTAATGGAAGCCTTCAAGGATGAATAATTATCCCCGTTTTTTCACATTTTCCATTATTTCTTTGCTCCTAATAGTTGCATCGTGATGTTACATGCCTAAAGCCTTCCTCGATAAATAGTCTTTTCAACACAAAAATAATTTTTCAATTCGAATCAGTAGTTCCTGTGATTAGCGTGTTCAAACACACAAACAAACTCTTCAGCTTTATAATATTAGTATAGATTTAATCCGCTCTTTCTACTAGAGCTGTTATTTCTTAATTCTATAATGTACCCACGATCTATGCATTATGAAACAGAAAAAGGTGATCTAATTTTTCATTTTTATTAATGTTTTTTAAATTGCATTAAACATAAATCAATATAAATATTTCAAATAGTTTTCCCATTCATTTAGAAATATAACGTATCATGTTACAGATATATATTTTTCGCCCTCACTCGACATTGAAGATGAAAATGGATTACACGACACGCTTAAAGAAATGATGAAAGACATGTTTCTACAAGCAACTTTATTCGCAAGAATTGATCCCATAGTCCCGATCGCTTCCTATGAAGGTACCTGGGCATTTTAATACTTTATGATTTGCATGTAAAGAAGATTAAAAAACTATTCCTTTAAAACTATTGTTTATTTATTGCCCAAAGATGACATTATCGAGGAAGACGCAATGATAGACCTGTATCATGAAATTTTGCAAAGGGCTGAAAACAGTATTAAGGATATCGTGCAATATGCTTCGGTAAGTGCCTTATAAATTCATAATAATAATGCTTGTAAGCTGGAGCTTTAAAATCTGGATTTCGTATATATTGATAATAAAGTTTACAACCATTGCAACTGAGCTTGGCTGATCTCCTGTCATTCGTGTTATGAAGTTATTGTTACAGTCTTGGTGTTTTAAAAAATAACATTTTCATTACACATTTTTTAGAAATATGAAAAATATTCCCATTTATGGCTGGAAGATCGACAAGATGTTTTAGCCGGCTTCTTGAAGTATGGACGCGTGATAACTCCGGAAGAATTTGATAGATATCGATTCGAAAATGGCTCTGATCCGCCAGAAATTAAACCAAAACTAGAACAATATAAGAAAGAGGTATAATTACAATATTAGTAAGTAATTGTAATTAAAAGTAACACTTATGTTATATTTGAATTACTTTACATTGTAGCAAATAGTAATCAATACGACTTACAAGTAGATCCTGGTTACAAGGATTTCCACTCAAAACGAAACGTTATAAAATTTAATTGGAATATTAATGCTCTTTGGAAACCAATTAACTTACTTTATATATTTTTAAGTTCACTAAAGATTTATCAAATAATTCAGATCGACAAATATAACGCCTTGTATGACGAGGTGGCTGCTCTGCCTGGTGAATATCTTTGCAACGGTTGGTTGAAACTCGATCTAAAAAGGCTTAATCATGCGATTATGAATATTATTTGCAAGTGGAGTAATCTGTATAAACAAAACTTAAAGAACCACGTGCAAACAAGGTAATAAACTTGATGTATTAAATAATAAGTATTGCAACTTGTGTTGCAATATACTTAATTATCCATAACTTTAAATGTATGGCAATATGTAACATGATACGTAAAAATTAAAATTAAAACCTCTATGTGTACTTTGTGTTAGAGTACACGGAGAGCTTTTTGATATTGCTCGCAATAACTTGATTCTTAGACTTTGATCATGTGTGTACTTTACATTGTAAATTAATTGCTACATTTTTACTAAAGTGTAACATGTGTAAACGCCCTGAGAACGGGGATCAGTTGCGCTAATGATCACGTGGAATACGAAAGTAAGCGCAAAGTGGATATGGTTACTAATGTATCTCTGCTCACCCTGAAAGGAGTATAGTGTGATGATATATTATTATTGTCATGGTATTGTAAGTACTTCATCGGATGTTGTACCATAAACACTTAATTGTTTTGGTTCCGTGTTTCAGTTTTTGTATACAGAATATGGTCACCAGCAAAATGACGAGATGAGCACCGTCGTAAGGGGTGAAAATTTATTTCCTTTATCTACTTTTGTTGTTGATTTTGGATAAAAATGGCACTAAATTCTCACAATGTTAGCGTTTTATAGGTCGATACAATTGTATAAGTACTTTCTATATATATTCAATAAATCGAGAGTAGATCGTACCGTTTTCCATTTTTTTAATTTTCTTACAGTTTGGATGATCTCGAGGCTTTTATAGCATATGCAACAAAGGAGTTACATGTAGAGCTCGGTGAAGATGACTATGAAGGACTTCTAAAAGTTATGGGAGTCCTCAATGAAGTGCGTGCCAAGATAGACGCTGGTACAGATCAAATGTTCGATCCACTGAGGGACATTATTGACGTATTAAAAGAATATGGTGTTGATTTCCCAGAGGAAACCTATGAACAGGTTTGGTTAAATATGAAAATCATAAATTTTAATAAACAAATTGACAATTATTTTAGATTTGGTTAAGGCGCTTCTCACACGGAGCGGCTTGGTTTTCGACGCGACCGAATTCATTAGGTACAACTTTTATATTGGCATCTAGGAGTTACTCATATGTTGTCGTGACGTGTTGAGTTTTGGCTGCCCTGTGTAATATTTACTTAACAGTATGGTATTATTAAATTTTTTTTTCTTATTCCTCTGCATACAATCGGAATAATTCAGTCGATGAAGAATTATCAATACACGGTATATACTTGGGTAAGTTACTAAACTACTAATTTTATTGAAGGCTTTAGTGTTAAACTTTTAAGGTTTGAGTTCAGCAATACATGTGAGAATTTTGATGGCGTTTTAGTTGGACGTTCTTCCCGAGCGTTGGCGAAATCTGGTAAAATTGGCGACAGTGATGAAGAACAATGTGGCGCCTTTACAAGCGGCACAAGCAGCGTTAATAGCAAAGCGAGTGGCTCTTATAAATCTGCGTCTAACCATGTACAGAGAACAATTCAAACTCAAAGAGGTATCATTTCTACCTTAGCATACTGGTATAGTTATTATTCATATAAGATAGGGCCACCAGAGTGGCATAAAAGTTACTCTTCAAATAGATACGAACGCAAATATAAATGGGCTATTGTGAAATAGTAAAAGTACATACAAAATACAGTAATATAGGAGTATCAATGACATATTAATGTGGGCAAACGAATATTGGAACTCACAGAGCTATAGATCAAATTTCACACCACTCACATTCTACTGCCTTTCATACTTCATTCTTTCATCCGTCCGCTGAAAAGGGTTGAGTGGTGTCGTTTATTTCTCAAAATTTACAATATATACTTAATCCTAACTTAAGCCTAAATTATAAATACTACATTATTACATATAACTTAAAATTTATAAAATGTATACCTGAAGCACACTGATTATAGTGACTTCAAATAATATAATATTATTATGCCTTTTTTTTACTTGGGGAATATCCTCATAGGACCGTAACAGCTGCACAGGGGGGATGCGCGACTGAGGTGTGTCGGACTTGTACCAACTAAAAACCCCAAGGGGACTACTGCGCATTGGTGGGGTCTGCGGATCCTGTAATCAATTCGCCACAGCCCCGACTCGCCGCGCCCGCTGGGCACAAACTTGGGGGAAGATAATGCTTTCCCCGATACTGCTCGTTGTATTTAGGCAGAGCACGTCACAATGCTCTGCCCACTTTTCGAGGATCGCTATCTAGTCGCTCAGAGCCCCCACCCTGAGCGTCCACGACCCCATAGAGTAATATTATGCCTTACACTATCCTTACATCCTGAATACTCGTATACTCTAAAGATTTGCCTACTTATTTAGGAATAAATGGAATGTTTTCGGCAAAAATATTTATATTAAGCATTCATTGTGTAAAGTAACGAACTTGATGTTTTCTAGATGTTCTTGGAGTCTTGTAAGGAGCCATACAGGCAAATTGATATAGTACACAAAGAGTTAGTAGGTTTCGAAGAGATTTTGGACTCCTTGAAGAAGTCGTGTACTTTGTTTGATATACAACCTCCGGATGAGAAGAATTTGAAGCAATGCCGGCGTGAATTAAAATTAGTAAAAGTAACTGTTAAAATTATATTTTACTTAGTTATATACAAAGTATTTTTTTTTTAAGGAGTACAGTTTTGTTTCTAACTTAGTATCGAATATGCTATTCTTTTTTTTACACTGGCTCGACATAGTAACTATAGTGCACTGGATGGTAAGTACAGTGTAGCCCAAAAACGAAAGCGACTATCAAAGTATGAAAATACGTTGATAGTGGATGTCGTCATGTCGGCTCACGTATACCACGACTGGAGGTCTCTAGGTATACGAATTACTAGGTATACACAAGTCGATCCCAAAACGCAACCGGCCAAAGCGAGTCACTATGACGGTCTTTACACTTGTGTACTGTGGTACCAGTTCGAGCAATCGCCCTAACATAAGATTCTAGCGCTAGTATATGAAAAATATAGGAAACCACTCTTATTATTACGAGGTTTTTTGGCAGTTATTTAATACTAGGATGGTATAGTCGCAATTGAAATTCGGTTACAAAAGATTAGAATTTTATAAATAGCGTTACTTTATAAAATACGTTTTCTTACCTGAAATCTAATTGTATTACAGCAACTATGGGATTACTATTACCTAGTTATGGGAACTATTGAATTCTGGAAGAAATCACCATGGAAAAAAATAGATGCAGATGGTATGGATCAAGAATGTAAGCGTTTCACTAAAGATCTTCGGCAGCTAGATAAAGAAATGAGAGTATGGTAAATTTAATTTCAACAGTTGTTTAAAGGACTTTAATGTTTTGCATTACTATCACTTTTGTCTTAAAATCCGAATCTGGATTTAAGTCGTGTTAATTATTTTTTCAGGGAACCTTATATAGCGATAGAAGGTACAATTAAAAACCTGATGACATCCTTAAGAGCGGTCACCGACTTACAAAATCCAGCTATCAAAGATAGACATTGGGTCGAGTTGATGATGGCAACTAAAGTAAATTACATTTCTAATACAATTAATTTTTCATTATTTGTCAATATAATATATGATTTTTTTTATTCAGAAAGCTGTACATACGCATCTCATTTTCATCAAAGCACATACAGTTCATGCCATCCCTTGTTTCGCAAAACGTACTAGTGATTCTATATCGTTCGAAGATGTTATAGATGAATTTAGTTCTTTGGAAGATTTCACTCAAACTAAACAAATGTCGATTGAAGATAATAGCAACAAAATGGTTCGAGATGAGTACAACAATTATTTACAATTAAAAGATTACAGAAGACCGAAGTTAAAGGAAAATACTAAAGGAAATCAATTTTGTAAATTAAATAAATCATGTACTTTACAAGATTATAAAACAAATGGTTTTGAAATTAAACCATCGCGAAATGAACAATCTTATCAGAGGTCTCCAGATCACTCTTTAATACTTTCAGAATTCATTTTGTAGATTTCATTTATCTGTAGTTTCATTGTTAAAGTAAGCTATTTATTTAAGAAAAAATATTAACAACAGTATAGTATATAGGGTAAGACAATTATTTTATTTAAAAATAACTCTAAAAATATAATAGTACTTTATAAAACAAGCTTTTGGCCAAAGTTTACAACAAAACTATCAATTTGCAGGTTAAATTCAATATCACTGATGATACTACCTTAGCAGATTTGTTGGCATTGAACCTACATAAGTTTGAAGAAGAGGTAAAGACCATTGTCGATAAATCTGTCAAGGAATCTGCGATGGAAAAAACTTTGAAGTATAAAAACACTTTTTTTTTGTTAATGGATATTATGTTATAAAAGCTGACGAGAAATTAATTTTAACAGGGAATTAGAAGCTACGTGGGCTGTAATGGAGTTTGATTACACTGCTCACGATAGAACTGGAGTTAAACTTCCAAAAGCGAGTGAAGAATTAGTTGAGACATTAGAAGACAATCAGGTTTTATGCTGTTCTTTTATGAATCAGTTTTATAAATATTGAAACTTTATCTTAGAACTATATAGAAATCTATAGTTAACTATTATATAATTTAATTGCAGAACCAAGTTCAAAACATGATGTCATCTAAGTTCATTGGCTTCTATGAAGCGGAAGTCACTGCGTGGCAGAAAAAACTAGGAACTGCTGACGCTGTTATTGCAATATGGTTTGAAGTACAACGTAAATGGCAGTATTTGGAAAGCATTTTCGTTGGCTCTGATGACATTCGTGCTCAGCTGCCAGAAGATTCTAAGAGATTCGATCACATCGATAAAACTTTCAAGGTTTGAAATCAATTTTATTTTGAACACAATTTTCTTGAAAGGGTATAAAGATCTTTTGTTTGAATGTTAATTTCGATCGGTCGATTTTGACCTTACGTTTTAAATTTCTTACAGGAATTGTTGAGAGACATTGCTGTCACGCCAAATGTAGTACAAGCAACTAATAAGCCAGGGTTGTTAGATAAATTAGAAGAGTTAATGAAATCGCTGAATCTTTGTGAAAAAGCACTCAATGATTATCTCGAAACTAAGAGATTGGCCTACCCACGTTTCTATTTCGTCTCCTCCGCCGATTTACTTGGTACTATTTTCTTATCAAATATAACAAGATCTTGATTGTATAATAAAGACCATAAACAATTAGCGCTACTTGCTTGAATTATTTGGTTTGAAAAATGATCACAATTTTATTACCAGATATTTTGTCAAATGGAAACAATCCACCAGCTGTATGTCGACATCTCACGAAACTTTATGATAATTTGGCGAAACTTGTATTCCCGAAAGCTGGTAGTAAACAGGCATTTGAAATGATATCAAAAGAAAACGAGGAGCATGTACCCTTCAAAGCACCGTGTTGTGACTGTTCAGGAAAGGTGAAATTATATTTAATTTGCTCTATTAAATAAATGTTAAATTCTCATAAATTTTCAAATGTAATATTGTTGAATAATATAATGTCTGATGATTATAGGAAATATTTGATTCAATTTAATAGTAGTATGTATGGATATACTTTTGACTGGATCTCATAGCATAACTGAAAATGAACTTAAAATGCGAATTGAAACACTAAAAAAATATAAATTGCACTATTTTTGGATACTTAAAAATATTATAAAACTATTTTTAGCCAAATCCTATGATATTGAAGGAAAATTTAACTTCATGAGGTTTTTTTTTACATTTAAGGTAGAGCTGTGGTTAAATAGAGTAACAGACTGTATGCGATATACACTGCGTGATATATTTGAACATTGTGTTAAGTCATACGAGGATAAATCGAGAGATGAATGGGTTTTCGATTGGCCAGCACAACCGGCGCTTGTGGGTACACAAATTTGGTGGACAACAGAAACTAACCAAGCATTTGAAAAATTGGAAGAAGGTTATCATTTATTATAATTAAGACACAAGCTGTTCCCGCGACTTCGTCCGCGTGGAGAAGTGTCTTTGGGAAGCATTTTTAATTATTTAGGCTAATAATTTTACAAATAAGACATACGTATCAATACTTTAATGAGTTATATTTTAGCTCTAAAATTGAATACGTATATTTCCATACAACTTTTCACCCCCCTCCCTCTTTCAGCTCCTTACAATCCTTTTTCCCATTAAAAATGTGTTCTGTGTCCTTTCTCAGGCACCAGACTATCTGTGTATCAAATTTCATTTAAATCGGTTCAGTAGGATTGGCGTGAAAGCGCGACAGACAGAGTTACATTCGCATTTATAATATTAGTAAGAATTAGATAAAAAGTATTAGTTAGTTTACAAAATGAAGGAATAAATTAAATTAGTATACGATGAAAACATTGAATTATCAATAATTATTGCAGTAGGTATATTATAAAAATATTAGTGAAAATTTTAAATCAGGTTATGAAAACGCGTTAAAGGATTATCAAAAGAAACAAATTGCTCAGTTGAATGCTCTCATTGTTCTTCTTTTGGGCGACCTGACTGTTGGTGACAGACAGAAGATTATGACCATATGTACAATCGATGTACACTCGAGAGATGTCGTGGCCAAGCTAATCACGGCAAAAGTAGACAATTCCAATGCTTTTCAATGGCAAAGCCAGTTAAGGTATGTACTTCTTTAGTTTTTACATAGAACTACCTCTATAATTAAGGAATATTTTATTGAACATGAACAAGGCGGATTTATAAATCATTTTACGATAACAAAAATGCAATAAACACTGTTAGATCCTTTTGTAAGATTATACTTTCAGGCATCGGTGGGATAACAATTTAAATAATTGTTTCGCTAATATATGCGATGCGCAATTCCTGTATGACTATGAGTATCTGGGTAACACACCTCGACTTGTCATCACACCATTGACTGACCGTTGCTACATAACTTTAACTCAGGTAATTAAAGATTTGTATACAAGAAATTACGCCTTTGAATTCTTCACCGTTGAACCTGGATTAAACATACTTCAAAATCAAAATGTTGTTTTTAAGAGTCTTCATTTGATAATGGGAGGTGCACCTGCCGGTCCAGCGGGTACTGGGAAGACTGAAACAACTAAAGATTTGGGTAGAGCATTGGGTATCATGGTGTATGTATTCAATTGTTCCGAACAAATGGATTACAAATCTTGCGGTAACATTTACAAAGGTAAAGTAACTTTAGTTCTGGTACAAAAGTACCAAAAGAAAAGATATAATAACTAATAGGAATAGTATATAGTCACGCTATATGCCTTTCGGGGTGGCCAGAGCTACATTATTATTGGCTGTATTCTCTTTGCGCTCATATGTCAATTCCAAAGTGACCAGTAGTGCAGCTAATCTCCGATCTCAGGACACTTACATAAGACATTTCTATTAGATACCATGCGTGTTTCCTCATGAGGTTTTCCTTCATCGGTGAGTATGAGATGCCTAAATTATTATTTTATTTGGAAAAACCTAGTGGTTCGAGCCGAAATACGAACCCACGACCACTCGCTTTGCCGCGGATAGATACCTTCCACTTGGATCCTTTATCCACTGGACTACCACAGTCACAGTGAGGAGATATAGGTTTTTCATATCTTCTATACATAATTTGAATAATATATTTAAAGGTCTCGCTCAAACCGGTGCTTGGGGTTGTTTCGATGAGTTCAACAGAATTTCAGTTGAAGTATTGTCTGTCGTCTCTGTTCAAGTAAAGAGTGTACTTGATGCTATTAAAACAAAGAAGAAAAAGTTTGATTTTATGGGAGAATACATAACACTCATTCCTACTGTTGGTATGTTCATAACCATGAATCCTGGATATGCGGGAAGAACTGAATTACCTGAAAATTTGAAGGCTCTGTTCAGGTGAAATGCTGAATTACTTAATTGATGACTGTCATCATTATCTGTCTTCTTTAATCACTATAACCATTTTAGAACTTTCATTAGATTCCGATAACACAACATTAATATTGTATTTTAAGTTAATAAGATTAGATAAAATTACGAGGATACATATTTTGTAGACCTTGTGCTATGGTGGTTCCTGATTTCGAACTGATTTGTGAAATTATGTTAGTGGCTGAAGGTTTCCAAGAAGCTCGCCTCTTGGCCCGCAAGTTTATCACACTGTACATGCTATGTCGAGAGCTTTTATCTAAGCAAGACCACTATGACTGGGGTCTAAGGGCTATTAAATCAGTGCTTGTTGTTGCTGGATCTTTAAAGGTATTCTTTCTAATCCTAATTTGACAATATAATGATATAGACATTTTTTATTATAACAATTTAATTTATAGCTATTCTGTGTACACACCAGTGTTGTCAAATAATCAAGTTATAATTGTACCATTAATTTCTAGAGAGGAGATCGCTTGAGACCAGAAGACCAAGTACTGATGAGAGCATTGAGAGATTTTAATATACCAAAAATAGTGACAGATGATACGCCCGTATTCATGGGGCTAATTGGGGATCTATTCCCAGCACTAGATGTACCGCGTAAGAGAGACATGGATTTTGAAAAGAGCTTAATTGAGGGCGCGCTTTCTATGAAACTGCAGCCAGAAGCTGGATTTATTTTGAAAGTACGCCTATCTACATCATTAATAATTTTCAGAATGAAATTATTTCGAGTTAATGTAGATAACCCACTTTTTATTACAATAAAATAGTTTATACTTATGCAGTAGGTAGTCAATGACGTTATAAGTTTTGATGAAACTTATTCCTATATTCCTAACACTGGTGATCATAAATGAGAATTTCCTTATTTCTCTATTATGCTTACTGTTTTGGGAAAAGAGTAAAATACTGGTTTAAAAATACTCATGAAATTTGTAAAAATTGAAATTTTAATATCCTATCACTTGGTATACCTAAGTTTTTTATTGCAGATGGTACAATTGGTAGAACTGTTTGCTGTTCGCCACTCTGTTTTTATTATCGGGTTTGCTGGTACTGGAAAATCTATGGTATGGCAATGTCTGTACAAAACATACTACTTATTAAAACAGAAGCCGTTTTACAACGATTTAGACCCAAAAGCAGTAACTAATGATGAATTATTTGGTATAATCAATCCGGCAACGAGGGAGTGGAAAGATGGTCTGTTCTCTACGATCATGAGAGATATGGCTAATATGACCGGAGATGGACCAAAGTGGATTGTGTTAGATGGCGACATCGATCCCATGTGGATTGAAAGCTTGAACACTCTTATGGATGATAATAAAGTAAGTGGCTCTACAATGAACCCTGACTGCGATAAGACTTTTTATTCTAAGTTATAAAGACAATTTTGTAATATGCAATGCTTATAATTGACTCCAGGTGCTAACGTTGGCAAGTAATGAACGTATAGCATTAACGAAAGCCATGCGTTTATTGTTTGAAATATCTAATTTGCGTACTGCAACACCGGCGACCGTGTCGAGAGCTGGGATTTTGTACATTAATCCGCAAGATTTGGGATGGAACCCGTGAGTACTTAGTTATTACCCGTTATTTGATTAAATCTTACTACGTGTTAATTTTTGATTTAACTTTCTTTCGACCTTAGTAAGAAATGTTTTTATGATAGCAAAAGAACGGGATGTATTATTTTGGCTTTTTTATTTGTTTAATATTGCTTTTAACTTTTATAAACGTGTATTATCAATTTAAAAAACTAACAGCTTCAAATTTAAACATTCTCAATTTTATAGCTCTAGGGTATCGTTTATGTGCATATAAAAAAAATGTTTTTAGTTTCGTTGCGTCTTGGATAGACACGACACGGGATGATGAATCTGAAAAGGCAATGTTGACGATAATGTTCGATAAGTATATTCCATCTTTGTTGGAATCCTGCAAGAAATACAAACGGATCACTCCTCTAACTGAACTGCAACAAATTCAGCTCACGTGCTACCTACTCGAATGTTTTTTAAACAAATCCCTTTTGCCGTCGGATTGTCCTAAAGAATGGTTAATATGTATTTATTTATTAATGAACTACTAGTAATATATCAAGTATAAGTTTCCTAATATTTCAAGTATTCATTTTTTTTTTCGAAAATAAAATTGTTTTGTAAACTGGGCTAAATGTTACTTTATACTTAAGACACTATAAATAGTATTATTTCATTATTATACTTGCAAGTATTAGAAATATTTTTCTCACATAGGTATGAAACATATTTCGTGTTTTCCATTGTTTGGGGCTTTGGTTCCGGCTTATTCCAAGATCAACTGGTTGACTGGCGTAATGAGTTCAGTAAATGGTTTTGTAATGAGTTCAAACAAGTGAAGTTTCCCTCTACCGGCAATGTGTTCAGCTTCTTCATTGATCCTGAAACAAAAAAAATGCTGCCGTGGTCAGAAAAAGTTGAAAGTTTTGAATTAGACCCAGATTTGCCGTTACAGGTAAAAAAAATCCTCTTTTTTTTTCGTTTCTCGTTCGTTTTAAAATTTTCTTATTGTCTATCTAGAATTTTGTATTTTTATCAAAGCATCAATTACTACATTGAAAAAATTACTTTTATTTCAATCATCCGCATTTAATAGAAATATAGTTTTACGTTTAAAGACCCTAATTATTTGTTTTTATTTTAGTCGTGTTTAGTGTCCACGTCTGAAACTACACGTATTAGATTTTTTATGGATTTGCTAATCGCTAAACAAAAGCCGGTCATGTTGGTGGGCAGCGCCGGTAGTGGAAAGACAGTCAGTGTTGCGGCCAAGTTGAACTCTTTGCCTGATTCATATGCGATTACTAATGTACCATTCAACTTTTATACAACCTCAGGTAAAGATAAGACTAAAGTTTTAGACTTTATAAGTATTTAAAAATTGATTATGCATCTGTAAATATCTTTAAACTTGCAAACGCTTATAGAGCTCATATTTGTAATTATTTAATGTACATTATACAAGTTTTAGCCAAAAAATCTGAAGTAGAATATGTTGGTTTAAAACAATTCATTTGAATCGTATAACAGAAATGATGCAGAAAGTACTGGAAAAACCGCTGGAGAAGAAATCCGGTAGGAATTTCGGGCCACCGGGAAGCAAATTCATGATTTACTTTGTTGATGATCTTAATATGCCAGAGGTAGATACATACGGCACTGTTCAGCCACATACTCTGATAAGACAGTTCATGGATTATAAACATTGGTAATACAATTTTTATTACATAAAATCTAACATGTTAATTGTATATTAAAACTTATTTTTTAATTTGCTGGTAACAGGTATGACAGGCAAAAATTGTCATTAAAAGACATATCAAATTGCATGTTCGTAGCCTGTATGAATCCTACATCCGGATCATTTACAATCGATCCTAGACTTCAGAGACACTTCTGTACATTTGCTGTCAGGTATGTTGTCTTTCTTCTTAATTATTGCTTGCTTTTACTGTTCTTTTAGTTTCGAAGTAGCTGTTAAAGGTTTAAAGCTTTTTTTTGTGAAAAATTTAAACTAGACCTTTTTACATCTCTGGCTATCTTAAAAGTAGATTGTATAATTGGCATGCTTAATATTAAATATAATTAAGGATACCTTATAAAATGTGTAAATTTTTCTTTTTAAGTTTTCCTGGCCTAGATGCGTGTTTCCACATATATAAGCAAATTTTATCACAACACTTAAATAATCCTTTGAATAAGTTCGTTTTGGTGGTACAAAGATATGCTGAACCACTAGTGAATGCAGCACTCGCCTTACATAATAAACTGGCATCGATGTTCTTGCCCACAGCTATTAAATTTCATTACTTATTCAATTTGAGGGATCTATCGAATATTTTTCAGGTAAAATAACAAAAGTTTTTTTATTCTCTTGAGAAATTACCAACATTTTTACTTTAAGTTAGTATTCTTTAGACTAAATCAAATATACTTATATTGAGAGACAGTCAACTGCCCAGGCACGAGGAAGGCATGATATGAGTGTTTCCACACACTGCCTTTTACAACAGTTTTTGGAGGTAGCCAACTCCAGCCACACCCATAATTTAAAGAGACCTAAAGGAGGTTACTCGCGTGCTGGTACCGTTAGCGGGAAGAACTGAATTACCTGAAAATTTGAAGAGTTTTTAGTTAGTAGGAGTCTGGCACAATGCTAGCTGTCCCTCTCATCACGAATTTGAAGTCGATTGATTTTCATTTGGTAAAAATAAAACCATACTTAATGCTTTAGGTTGAACTAATACTTACAGTTAACTAAGTAAAATGATAAAATCAGCGAGGTGCACAGAAATCAAAATACATTGTAAGCTAATACTTTTTATTGGTGGCTCTAGGGAGAATCCTTCATAGGACCATCAGGGGTTCTGTGAGGCCAGCGATCCCGGTGTGTCAGACTCCAAATGACTAAAAATCCCAGAGTGTCCCTCTAATCGTTTCATCCGGGCCTGGGAAACCAAATTCATCCAGAGGTCCGGGGAGCGAAATAGTTTGTTGAGGCTACTTCTCTGGGAGGGTTAGGAGTAAAGAGTTCACTCTTCCAAAACCTGTCTCTCAGGTGGCGCGCCGGACACTGTACACCGCCTCCCTCTCATCCGGGCAGCAGACTCCCTCAAGTCTACTGCCCGGCAATTGTCACTGTATTTATACTTAAGCAGATATCTCAATTAATATTCGAAAAATAGCTACGAATAATTTTAAAATTATAAGGAGTATTAAGATTCTCCTTTTACCTACAAGAAATCTTGTACAAGGTGTCTCAAAAGAAAGTTCACATTTAAATCTTTTTTTAAAAGAAAAGTCTTAGCTTTATTGAAAAAATGTTTATTTTATATTGAAGTACACTGTTTGGGAATTTATTTTTTAAAAATAACATCGTCCAAATGTAAACCGTTGCGCTCTCGGCATTCATTTAGTCGGGCACTAAAATTGCCTATGACAGCTCGGCAGGTAGTTTCCGTGATGGCTGCCATTTCATGACGGATATTTTCTTTTAATTGTGCCAGGGAAGTCGGTTTATTAGCGTAAACTTTTGATTTGACATAACCCCCACAGGAAAAAATCCATAGGCGTTAAATTGGGACTCCGTGGAGGCCAATTTATGTCACCTCGCCTGGAGATTAATTTGTTCGGAAAAAATTCTCGAACTCGAGGCAGAGATCTGTTGGACGTGTGTGAAGTTGCTCCATCCTGCTGGAACCATGTTCTTTGGTTGTAACCAGGAAAGTTTTGTAGTTGGGGTACGAAAAACTCGTCTAAGATCTCCACATAACGCTCTGAATTCACTGTGAGTGTGCGTCCCCTTCCATCTTAAAAAAGTAAGGGCCGATAATTCCTCGCGCCGACATCGCTGCCCATACGGTGACTTTGGGTAAATGTAGCGGTTTCTGATGTTTTTGTTTTGGGTTGGTTGCACTCCAGTAACGACAATATTGCTTGTTTACATGCCCATTCAGGTGAAAATGGGCTTCATCGGAAAACAAGATGTTGGTGAACGTTTGAAAGCGCTCAATCATCTGACTTACAAAGGCAAGCCTCTTACCAGCATCTTGAGGCTTCAGTTCTTGCACTAACTGAATTTTGTACGGGTGCAGCTTTAAATCTTTGTGTAAAATACGGCATAATGAAGATCTGTGCACATTTAAAGCAACAGCACGCTTCCGAATCGAGAGGTTTGGATCATCTCGAATAGACTGAGTAACACTGTCCACGTTTTCAGCTGTTCTTGATGTTCTTGGCCGCCCAGATTTTGGTTTCTCCAGAGTTGACCCAGTCTCTTCAAACTTCTCAACCCATTTTGCAATGAGTCGAGTGCTAGGCGCATCATTTAAGTGACGAATATGTCGAATACTGCAGAATTTTCTACGCGCCACAGTCGCCGAATTACCGTTTTTGAAAAACTCACGTACGCACAACGCACGGTCCGCACTAGAGAAACGCTCCATAGCGACTAAATTCCCAAGAGCCAGACTACCGACTGACATACCCCCCGCGCCCCTCAGAATAGTTGCTTTCGCGTAATAAGATAAGCAAATGTGAACTTACTTTTGAGACACCTTGTATTTTCATATATTCTCAAATATCTCACATTAAAAGAACTATTTTGTCATAGGGTATTCTATTTACAACTGGTGACGCGATTAAGAATCACTCTGAGCTGATTAGGTTATGGATGCACGAGGCAACACGGGTGTACTCGGACAAACTTGTTGATTCGACAGATAATGAATCTTTCCACAAGCTTATCATCGAAGTTATAAAAAAAAATTGCGAGGTTAGACAAAGTTATTTTACGCCTCATCTATGCCTTCTTTATGGCAACTTCACAAACATCTAATCATATTCTGTACGAAGATATAATGTCAATAAAATACAATATACAACCTGGATATTATCTGAAGTAAGAGTGAAATGAAAGTATTGAATGAAAATAGAAATTTCTAAATAAAACAAAATTATTGGTTCCTGATATCATGTATTTATTTCGTATCTAAATTGTTCTGATTTTGATGAATTATGATGTGGTTCTTACCTTATTAATAGTTTTGACAGTTTGTTGACCGTAAAAAATATACACATCCACAAAGCTTAAAACTCAAACACAATTATGATGCCTACTACAGAAATTGTATTTTTTTTTAAATAATTAATGATTTAATTATTTAATTGCAGTCACTGTGTCGAGTCAGAATAAAAAAATAAATTTAGAGCTTAAAACGTGATTTTGTAATTTAAAATAAAATTGCATTTTTCTAGTCAAGTGAGTGTGTTTTGATGATGTGTTCAGTAAATAATAATTTATATTTTCAGGAATATGATGAGAATATTGTCTTTGAAAAGCCTTTAATATATTGTCACTTTGCGGAAGGTGTGGGTGATCCTAAATATTTTCCTATTAGAGACTGGCCACAAATTAAGAAGCTCCTTGACGAGTCTCTTTCCGCTTACAATGACCTCGTCGCCACGATGAATCTGGTCCTTTTTGAGGATGCCATGTATCATATTTGCAGGTACATGGTTACGTTAATTATTACCTCTTTGAAATGAAGTAAAATTTCTTTATTTACATTTTTAGCTATTACGAAAACAATCTGTTAGACCAATAAACATGTCTTTGTTAACTTTACGTATATCCTTCTAGAATCAATCGTATTCTTGAAGCACCACGAGGAAATGCTCTTTTGGTCGGCGTGGGAGGATCTGGAAAACAGTCTCTATCTAGACTATCAGCTTTTATCTCCTCTTTAGAAGTATTCCAGATTCAATTAAGAAAAGGATACAGCATTAACGATTTAAAAGTAGACCTAGGTATGAATTTAATCTTAAAAATTAGATTTATCAAAAATATCGTATTGTTTTTGATGTACATATTGTTTCTACATTTTTTTATGTACGACGATTCAATATTTTTCTCTAATAAATTTAACTACGTATCCGTAAAATCTGGAATTGCACTTGCCGAGACAAAAGTTTATTAAAATAGAAAAAAGTTTGTCAAATAAGCTCTTTCTTAAAAACTTTTTTTTTTTATTTTCAGCCGGTCTGTACATAAAAGCTGGTTTGAAAAATCTCGGCAATGTGTTTTTGATGACTGATGCTCAAGTAGCCGAAGAAAGGTTCTTAGTGTTGATAAACGATTTGCTTGCATCGGGTGAAATACCCGAATTATTAGCTGATGATGAGATTGAGAATATTATTAATGGTGTTAGAGGAGAGGTAAGACGGTATCAAATATTTAATCATGAATTTCACATAACTATAAACGAAATAGCATTTTGGTTCTTATTGCATAATGCTATGCAAAAACAATAATTTTATCGATAAATTATTCCAGTAATTTTTTACACCAAAAAGTGACAAAGACGCTATTAGCCCGCCTAAAAGTAAGTGTCTACTATCGCCTATAACCTGATACAACACCAGGTGCCGTACTAAGATTTCAATGAAAAAAAAAAAATAAGCGATGTTGTTTGAATAAAATTATTATAATTTAATTTTGATAAAGCGCTCTTAGTTTTACAATTCGTCCGGCTAGAGTAAATTTTGAAAGCATAAAGGAAACAATACTGCTATAAGAGACCGTTTTACGGTTACTGTGGTGATGCCATTGTTGTCGACCTTGAGAAAATATCCAAAATCGAAAATACTTAAACAATTCCGAAACGGGACTGACCATGCGTCTGAACTGATCCCTATAACGATGTTCCATTTTTTTATTCTGTAACAACTTCAACTTCAATTATGTCAACATTTGGATTAAGAAGATTTGTATTGTTTTCTTCCAATATATAACATTGTTACAGACAAAAGCTACTGGTGTTCCTGATACGCGTGAAAATTGTTGGAGATTCTTCATAAACCGTGTAAGATCAATGTTAAAGGTCAGTCTATATTGGTATTTTTAATTCGTTTCATTGTTTTATTTACAGTTTACGATTAAGAGTAGACTCTTCTTAGTTTATTATTGGGACAATTTTTGTAACCTTTACAGGTGGTTCTATGCTTTTCACCAGTAGGTGCTACTCTGCGTATTCGAGCTCGTAAATTTCCATCATTGGTAAACTGCACAGCCATTAATTGGTTTCATGAATGGCCTCAAGAAGCTTTGCGTTCAGTCTCCAAACGTTTCATTGCTGAAGTGGAATCATTGCCGGTAATTTATATTTTGCTTTTGTTATAATAAGTAATTATTCCTCATAATAGAAAATAGTACAAGACTTCAGTTTAACAAAACTTGCAAAATCTTCTCATAAATGAATAATTAGTAATTATTAGCAGTTATGATGATAAATAGTATCTAGGAATTAGTATTGTTGATACACTAATATTAGTTGCAGAATGAAAATATATCCTTTTTTTATACTCGTAAATACAATAAATATGATTGTATTAAAAAAGGTGTATAGATTTTTTAATAAAACAACATAGGTATATGTATATTTTTTTATAACTTGGATAACCATAAATTTAAAATGACTAAATATAAATAAAATATTATTTCTTTTTAACAGCCCGATCTAGTGGAACCTGTATCGAATTTTATGTCCCATGTCCATCAAAGCGTAAACGCGATGTCAGCTGTATATTTTCAAAATGAACGTCGATATAATTATACGACGCCAAAAACATTCTTGGAACAAATCGCTCTCTACTCAAAGCTTCTCAATGAGAAGTCTTCAAACTTGAGAATGATGATTTCCAGGCTCGAGAATGGTCTCGAAAAACTTGCTTCCTGCGCTGCAGATGTAGCTGTGTTAAAGGTATTTTCTTTTACCATTTTCACATACTAAGTCAATAATTCGGTTAGAAGTACAGGATAAAATTTAATTAGTAAATTCAATTATAATTAATTGAAAAAAGACTTAATTTATTATGTATTTGCATGCAGGGAAATATAGTTAAAATTTCTGAAGGATATCTTTATAACAGTCGGTATCTTTTGTTGGAACAGTTCAATTATTATAACAATTATATTGAATAATTAATATAAAAAACTTAACAGGTTACTCTTGCTGAGCAAGAAATTATACTAAAAGAAAAGAACAAAGCCGCTGAAGGCCTCATTGATGTCGTTGGTGCGGAAAGCGAAAAGGTGTCCAAAGAAAAGGCATTTGGTAACTTCCTTTAAATTTAATTTAAGAAAAGAGCCTATCCATCGAAAATAAGCAGATTATCGTAATTTATAATGTAATCGTAGATGGGTTTTTTATTTTTTAAGGAATAATTTATTTATTTATAATTTCATATTACTGGTATTCTTTACAGCTGCGGAAGAGGAAAAGAAAGTCAAAGTAATTGAAGAAGATGTCACGATAAAAGCCAAGATTTGCGCAGATGATTTAGCTAAGGCAGAGCCAGCTCTGTTAGCTGCACAAGAAGCTTTGAATACATTGAACAAGAATAATTTGACTGAGTTAAAATCCTTCGGTTCGCCGCCAGATGCTGTAGTTAATGTTACGGCAGCAGTGCTAGTGTTGTTTTCTAAAAAGGGGAAAATTCCTAAGGACAGGTCGTGGAAGGCTTGCAAAGTATTTTTTTGCTATATCATCATAAATAATCAATGTTCTGCATAACAATAACTATAATTTTGAAATGTTTTCAGCTAATGATGGCAAAAGTGGACCAATTCTTATATGATCTGGTATATTACGATAAGGAAAATATTCATCCAGATGTAATTAAGGTAGAATATTCTCTAATACGATTTACTTACTACAGAGTAAGTATATAGACGAATTTATTGGTACAGATATCTTTAATATTGATATCATATGTTTATTTTAGGCAGTACAGCCATACATAAAGAATCCTGAGTTCAATGCAGAGTTCATAATGTCAAAATCTGCAGCGGCTGCAGGTTTATGCGCTTGGGTCATTAACATTTGTAAGTTTTATGACGTGTATGTGGTGGTGGAACCTAAGCGAAGAGCTCTTAATCAAGCAAATGCAGAGTTACAAGCCGCTAGGGACAAGTTATCCT
This sequence comes from Automeris io, assembly GCA_036320925.1. Lineage (NCBI taxonomy): Eukaryota > Metazoa > Arthropoda > Insecta > Lepidoptera > Saturniidae > Automeris > Automeris io. The sequence continues at coordinate 7,507,210 of JAUDJH010000018.1, forward strand.
TTCTTACCGACCAAATTAAGGTAATAAATACAGCGATATCAAATTGAAATTAAACGTCATATTATAACTTTGCTAGTAATCTTTTTCTATAATGGTTCGACAAATTAACGCTCTATTCCAAGAAGGGCGATAACAACCAAATGACAAAATTAATGAACCATTGTCATTATCACGACTTAATACGGCGGAATACCTCTACATTCACCAGTATTAGGAGTCAGATGAGGGAACTCGAAATGAGATAAACCGAAAGGATGTAACAACGACCTTAGCTCGAATGTATTTTTGTTTAGAATTTCGTCTCGTACATTCATTATTCTTGCTACTTTATTACTACTTGTTTAGATTTGGGATTTATTTGCGTGTCTTCACTATTCACTTTCAAAGGTATAAGTTATGGACGTAAACACTAAATCTTATATTCCCTCTTTATTTAGTACTTCACACACAGTATACATAAATAATAATATTTTATACCTAATAGCCTATTTGCAGCATCTCTTCTGATATACGAAAGATATAAATGTTAATGTAAATCTGCCGTTAGTCAATTTTGTCATAATTAGATTGATTATACAGGAACTAGAAGAAAAATTAGGAGAATTGATGAAGGCTTTCCAAGAAGCAGTGAACGAGAAGATGAAATGTCAAGCTGAGGCCGATGCTACCAATGCCACTATCGATCTAGCTAACAGGCTTGTGAACGGTTTAGCCTCTGAAAAGATAAGGTTAGAATATTTTCTTTATATTAAGTATCTATTTTGAAATGATTGATTTAGAATCATAAACTACATAACTTCTATTCCTAGATGGTCAGCAACAGTCGTAAATTTAAAAGAATCTGGTGTAATGCTACCCGGAGACGTATTATTGGTGACTGCGTTTATATCCTATGTCGGATGTTTTATGCGCCGTTATCGACAGCAGCTTATGTATGACGATTGGATACCCACTTTACAGAAAACAAATGTAAGCTTTTCTATGTAACTACTTTATTTATCAATTATCATTTATAAGTTGTTAGTATTTACATAAACAGTTATTAAAGACCTAATTTATTGTTTAAAGTTTATTATTATTATACTTGATGTAAATTAATGTTAATTCTTTAAAACTAAGATAATATAGCTAGTAGTAAAATTATTTTTATACTATTAATCTTACGACTTGAGATATACAGGGTAATAGGTAACTAACGCACAGCCTCTTAAGGGTGGCTTTGATTTATCAAGACAGACAACTTTTGTTGTACGACTTTTTCTAATTCAATTACTTTTTTTCCCATACAAAAAAAATAAAAATCAGATTTGCAGTTCTGAACTTTTTAACTCTTCGTACCACCAGCTGATTGGATACCTACGCCAGATCGAATGAAAGTTGGAATATAGAGCTAACGATGACTAGATATTCACACTAAAACTAAAAAAAAAAAATCTAACGATGTATTAGGTTTTGGCAAAGGTCGTACAACAAAAGTTGTCAGTCTTGATAAATCAAAGCCACCCTTAAGAGGCCGTGCGTTAGTTACCTATAACCCTGTATATTACACTTAGCCCAAAATCGAGACAACAGAAGGACTCGAACCATTATCAATGTTGACCGATGATGCTCAAGTTGCGTGCTGGAACAACGAAGGGCTACCCACAGATTCTATGAGTACTGAAAACGCCACAATATTGACTAACTCGGCGCGGTGGCCTCTTATGATTGATCCACAGTTGTAAGCAGTTTTTCCACGTTTTCTTATATATGTGTGTCTTTATGCATTTCTTAAGTAAAAAGTTTTTATTGGTATTCTCAGGCAAGGCATTAAATGGATTAAATCCAGATATGGAGAATCACTTGTGGTTATTAGGTTGACGCAAAGAAGTTATATGGAAGGAATTGAGCGGGCAGTTTCCAACGGTAATGTGGTATTACTCGAAAATATCGGTGAAACTGTTGATGCTGTTCTTGAACCTTTGCTTGGTAGAGTACTGATACGTAAGGGTAAAGTTCTTAAGGTATGTTTACTATCTGTAATAGTTTAGGTAATATAGAAAAAAATATTGAAAAATAAAGTTAATCTTATGCTTGCTTGGACAGGTGCTATAACCGTCGTGATCCATGACTAGACCATTTAAAATATTTTTTTAAATCCTTCTAAAATTAACAAAATATCTAAATATATATAACTCAAAGGTGACTGACTGACTGGCTGACATAGTGATCTATCAACGCACAGCCCAAACCACTGGACATATCGGGCTGAAATTTGGCATACAGGTAGATGGTATGACGTAGGCATCCGCTAAGAAAGGATTTTGATAAATTCCAGCCCTAAGGGGATAAAATAGGGAATGAAATTTTGTATAAATCTTCTCAGATTTTCGACTATAATATAATATAATAGCTTGATAGTTTTAGCGCCTAATGACAGATTAGGCCCTAATTTTTTACACACGCTAAACAAAAGTAAAGCCGCAAAAACTATATCTAATTAATTATAATACTTCTTAACGCGAGCGAAGCCGCGGGCAAAAGCTAGTATAATATATGTTTACACATGCATGATAACATGCATCATAAATGTACATGATATTTTTGCAGATAGGGGATAGAGAAATAGATTATCATCCAAACTTTCGTCTCGTCATTCAGACCAAGCTTGCTAATCCCCACTATCAACCAGAAATGCAAGCACAATGTACACTTATCAACTTCACTGTCACACGAGATGGGTAAATATTAATAAACGTAGGCATCAAATTCTATCGTTATATTTAAATAATATATATTTTTACTATGCAGCTTAGAGGAACAACTTCTCGGTGAAGTAGTGAAAGCCGAAAGACCTGACTTAGAAAGTTTGAGATCTGGTCTCACGAAACAACAAAACGATTTTAAGATCACATTAAAAACTCTGGAAGATGATTTGTTAAAACGCTTATCATCAGCAGGACCTGACATACTTAGTGACTCTGCCCTCGTCATTAATCTAGAGATCACAAAAAAGACAGCTGCAGATATTGAAATCAAGGTTGAAGAAGGAAAAGTAACTGCTGTCAAAATAGACGAAGCTCGAGAAAGATATAGGTTAGTTTTCATTTTTAACAAATTATTTATTTATTCTTTATAGGGTTGCTAGTGGCCTGGTACTAATAAATGGTAATTCACTTATACAACACATGCTCAATTACAATCAATAATGTACAGTTCCTGTTAAGGCATCCACAACATACGTTAGAGTGGCCTATTTATTTATATTATATTATATTAATGATAATTAAGCTTACCCAACAACGACAACACCCACAACCCGAAGACCTTTCTCTTGAATCTTGGCATGGAGTCCGCGAACAAATCAACCGAATCTCCAAGAAGATTGTAGGCCCGAGACAATCTACACAAAGAATGCATTAGTATTTTAAATATTTAGATGCTTTACTCTTATTATTACCGATAAAGTTTATTTTTTTTAAGCGTTTTAAAACAATGGATAAAAGTTCTATTTAGAAAGATGTTATTGGCATAGATGGGCATAATCATGATTACTTTTAATCAGATTAATAATCAGATTACTTTTAATCAAGATTACATGAGTAATCATTAATCTTGATTACAGTAATCATTCAATTGATCATGATTATTTTAATGATTACTTTTGAGTTCTGGCTGAGAGAGAGACCAATTTAAATTCTCGTTTATTTAATTTTTCAAGTTATCTTATTTCGAATTAGCTGACCTCGAATATCCGTCTCGTTGAGGGATTCATTGTAAGGGTCTGTGAAGTTGTATACAGCAGAAAATGGGGCGCTGCCGTACGGTGGAGAGGGGGGGGGGCGTCCAGCGGAGAGTAGGGGAGTGGCGTCCAGCGGAGAGTAGGGGAGTGGCGTCCAGTGGAGAGTAGGGGTGGTGGAGTCCAGCGGAAAGTGGGGGGGGGGGTGACTACTAGCGGAAAGTGGGGGGTGACTACCAGCGGAGAGTGGGGGGGGTGACTTCCAGTGGAGAGTGGGGGGAGTGTCGTCCAGTGGAGAGGGGGGTGGCGTCCAGCTAGAAGTGGGGAGGAGGGGTGGCAAAAAATTAGATAAACTTCAACTTCATTTTGCCCAGTGATTTTAACATCAACTTCAGTAATGAAAAATCAAAACTATCAACCGGCGTGCATCTGTATACCATCCACACTTATTATTATTTTCATAACATCGGCCTCGTTCCCTTTTTTAATTATCTCGCTATCTATCAGAAATAACTATTATCACATAACATTTTTAATTTATGATGGCTTTCATTAAGAAGTAACCAAATATTATTTAACAGATAGATGGCGCTATAATCAGTACATTGTATCAGGACCAATATGTATAATAAATATTTCTAAACAATGAGATATATATTATATTTAGCATGAATAACATTGGTTTACAGTAGTAATGGTGTCATAATTGCCACTCTAAACGCCACCCTCCTCACTCTCCGCTGGACGCTACCTCCACTCTCCGCTGATTGCCACCCCCCACTCTCTACTGGATGACACACCCTCTCCTCACTCTCCGCTGGACGAGACCACCCCTCCCCACTATCCGCTGGACGCCACCCCCCCACTCTCCGCTGAACGCACCCCCCCACCCTCCACTAGAAGCCATCTCTTTCACTCTCTACATGACGCCACCCCCCCACTCTCCACTGGACGCCACCCCCCTCTTTCCACTGGACGCCACCCCCCACTCTCCGCTGGAAGTTACCCCCCCACTCTCCGCTGGAAGTCCCCCCCACTCTCCTCTGCAAGTCAACCCCCACTCTTCGCTGGATGACACCTCTCTAACTTCCTTTCGCAACGCACGATAAGAAACTTCGTTCCAATAAATATAGGCGAGCGCCGCTCTGCTGTCGGCAGCACATTTTACGTATCAAACAGAAAAGTAATCATAAAAGTAATCATGATTAATTGTTAATCCGATTTAAGATTAATAATCCTTAATCACCGAAAAATTATTACTTTTTTTGATTAATTTCGTTAATCATTAATCATGATTAATGATTACAAAATGTAATCGTAATCGTTAATCATTAATCTGATTACTTTTTGCCCATCTCTGGTTATAGGTGACAACGTAACTAAGCATTGTTTTATTTCTAGGCGAGCAGCGACCCGCGCATCTCTACTATATTTCATATTGAATGACCTATATAAGATCAACCCCATGTACCAGTTCTCTCTGAAGGCATACAGCGTGGTGTTCAAAGACGCATTGGCTCGAGCAGAAATAGCTGAAGATCTTGAAAGTCGTGTTCGCAATCTGCTCGATAGCATCACTTTTTCAGTCTTTGTGTATACTAGCAGAGGTCTTTTTGAGAGAGACAAATTAGTTTTTCTGTTTCTTATTACACTGCAAGTGAGTTCTCATTCGGTGTTAGCTTATAGTAAAACTATAATTCAATCAAAAATCTCCTGTCTTTTATGTATTTACAGTTTTAAAAATTGATATTTAGCTTAACTAACATGTGAGCATTTATAAGTATGATATTTCCTCTGGCGTCAAAAATGTCAACATTCATCCCGGAAAACAAGCATTTACGGGAAGCTATGCTGCTTTATAAAATTTCGGAGAAAAGGTTCGCTGAAACGTGTCGTATATTGTGTAATATTTATGGTGATCACACTTCGTCCAATGCAACTTGCAAGGAGTAGATTCGACGATTCCAAAGTGGCGATATTGATATCAGTGACAAAAAACACGAAGAAGCTCCGAAAAAATTCCAAGATGTGCAACTACGCGAACTACTGGATAAAGATTCATGTCCAACCCTAGATGAGTTATCCGGTGAATTGGATGTTGACAGAGCGACCATCGACAAAATTTTGCACGTGATGGGAATGGTTCAGAACGGGAAATTGGGTATCACATAAATTAAAGGAGAGGGATATCGGGAGACATTTGGTGACGAGCGAGATGCTCATCTAACGGCATATTATAATTACCTATAAGTAATTAAGGTACCTGCGGTAAATAAGGGCCAATTAATTAAAAACTAAATATCACATAATAATCACATTTGAATAAAAAAAAAATATAATTCAACAGCAGATCAACTCACTTTTCGTTTACGTAGCTTCTGACAAAATTCCGGATTGTTCGATCATGCAGAGTCGAATTTAAGTCTTCCAATTGATCTTTAATATGTGTGCGTAAGCACGATCGGAAAAAAATCTGGGAAGTTTACTTTTTTTGTTGTGGCCCTTGCAAAACGCTGGCCCTTGTTACTCGCAAGCACCTTATAATTCTAATTCTAATTTCTGTTCTTAGGTCTTAACAGTTGATGGTAAAATTGATCCGCGTGAGTTGGATTTCCTACTCAAATATGCAGTCGCACCAGAAGTATCTCCATATTCTTGGCTTACAAATAACTCGTTTGGTGGTATTGTAGCTTTGTCTAAAATGGATGCGTTTGAAAATTTAGACAAAGACATTGAAGGAGCAACGAAAAGGTTAACTTTAAAGTGTCATATACTTTTCTATTATTACACTACGGTGATCTGACAGCTACTTAAAATAGTTACTGAATCATTTAGCACAAAAGAAGTTATTAATTTTAATAATATAATTTAATTTTTGTTAATTACTACAGAGTTGTTTATTTAATTACACATCCTAAATTAATAATCTGGTTTTTTTGCGTTTAGGTGGCAAAAGTATACCGATGGAGAGGCACCGGAAAGAGACAAATTACCTGGTGAATGGAAAAACAAAACTTCACTTCAGCGTCTCTGCATTATGCGTGCCCTTCGACCGGATCGAATGTCTTATGCCTCTAGGTATTTTCTAATATTTTTAAGAAAACCTTTATTTATTACCAATTCAGAAATTATACAATACTTTCTCAAAGTTTTAGTTAACTAATTACATCCTTACTTATAGATTCATCTGATTCCAATGAAATAAAACGAGATTTTTTATTTATTTTTAGTCTTACTATGTATTTTTATTGTTAGTGCATTTTGTGAAGAAAATCTTGGTACAAAATACGTTGAAGCTCGCACGCCACCATTAGAAAAATCTTTCCAGGAAAGTAATGCCACCACTGCAATGTTCTTTATTCTATCGCCTGGTGTAGACCCTCTTAAGGTAATTACCGTAAGACCTTGTGAATATACAAAATTACAATTTTAAATATTAGGTCCTTACATATGAAATTGGCGTTTTTCGTACTGGCCACTTTAATCACAAATTTCTCCTCTTTGGTAAGGAATTCCAAATTCAAATTTGTACAGCTGTAGACTCATGTATTTGTGCTTCGATGATCGTCATTCATTTGTTTTTTTCTTCTGTTTTTTTCTGTTTGCGTCACTCATTTTACAAAATGGAAAACTTAAAATATCGCATTATTTACGAGTTCCGCCGTGGCACTAGTGCTGCGGAAACAACTCGAAGGGTGAATGATGTGTATGGCGGTCGTGTTGCAAAAGAAAACACAGTTCGTTTTTGGTTCCAACGTTTTCGTTCTGGAAATTTCGACCTGCAGAACAAGCCCCGTGGACGGCCTGAGACTCAAGTTGATAATGAAGAGTTGAAGGCTATTGTGGAAGCGGATCCATCGCAAACCACGTCCGAGTTAGCTGCAGGCTGCGATGTTAGTGATAAAACTGTTTTAATTCACTTGAAGCAAATTGGGAAGATTAAAAAGCTTGAAAGGTGGGTACCTCACGAATTGACTGAAGCAAACCGGCAAACGCGCGTCGACTGCTGCGTTACATTACTAAACCGGCACAATAATGAAGGTATTTTAAACCGAATCATTACCTGTGATGAAAAATGGGTTCTTTACGATAATCGGAAGCGCTCAGCGCAATGGTTGGATCCTGGCCAGCCAGCCAAATCCTGCACCAAGCGAAAATTAACCCCAAAAAAGTTACTTGTAAGCGTTTGGTGGACTAGTGCCGGTATTGTTCATTACAGTTTTCTCAAATCTGGCCAGACTATTACGGCTGATGTCTATTGTCAGCAATTGCAAACCATGATGGAAAAGCTAGCGGCTAAACAACCTAGGCTAGTCAATCGCTCCACGCCACTGCTGCTTCACGACAACGCTAGACCACACACTGCGCAACAGACGGCTACTAAATTAGAAGAGCTTCAATTGGAAAGTCTAAGACATCCTCCGTACTCCCCGGACCTTGCTCTAACAGATTACCATTTTTTTCGAAATTTGGATAACTTCTTGCAAGGGAAAAAATTCAACTCCGATGGGGCAGTCTAAATCGCCTTCAAAGATTTTATTGATTCCCGTCCGACTGGTTTTTTTAGTAAAGGGATCAATGAACTACCTATGAGATGGCAAAAGTGCATAGAAAATAATGGTTCATACTTTGATTAATTAAATATATTATTGTTACGAGCGCGGGGTATTAAAATGCCGGTTGTGACGGACAATAAATTTATTAACAGAGGAGAGTACACAAAATCAAAACGCAGCCACAGAAAGGTCTTGAAACGCAGCCGTCGAACGATCGCGATGTTAAATCGTCGAAGAGTCCAGAAGCACGTCGAAGAATGCTCTCGAAAATCCGTCGTCAAAAGTCCAGTCGCAGAAAGTTCTCGAAGTCCAGTATCAAAAATCCAGTCAAAATAATCGCACGTAGAATCACTATACAGTCGCAGTATGATCGCAAAAGTCCTTGAAGATCGCTTCGTAATATCGCACTGTGTCGCTGTCCAAATTAGAACTGTCCTGTGATCGCATCGAGCGCGTATTTATATCGGAACAGCCGCTTTCCAGCATTTTCGAGTAATAACTAGAATCTTATAGAGGTATTTGAACCTTATGTTTTTAGTTGTAAATTCCAGAATGGGTTCATCGACCTTTCGCGAACCGGAATTCCACGAACAGCGGCCGTCTCACCGATATACGCGTCACGAACTCGGGCGGTAAAAGATGAAACGATGCGCCCCCTCCGATGTTTTCGATGGTAAACAATTTTCTCCGATCCGGTTGCAAGTTATTTCATTCGAAGGAGTACGTCAAGACTATCTATGCGTTTTAAGATTATAGTCGTGCGATGCCTGGAAGCCTAGAAATCTAGGGCTAAAGTTTGGCCCTAGTTCCGTCGTAACATTGCCCCTCTCTTAGTAATGCTCGTCCCGAGCATTATTCGTGCCGAAATAACGAGCCAGGCGGTCAATGTGAACTATCTTTGGCTTCCCTCTTGGTTCTTTCTTGAGCCTGTAAGTGACGTCATTGATTCTTGTGATTATGGTATAGGGGCCTTTCCACCGTGTTTGTAATTTTGGTGATTTCCCTTTTCTCCTCAGTGGGTTATGTAGCCAGACCAATTCACCTTCTTCAAACCGTCTTACGTTGGCTTTACGGTCATAATGAGTCTTCATTCTTTCACTTGACTTCAGACTGTTTTCTCGCACTAGCTCATGTATCTCAGCTAGTTTCTGCTGCAAATCTGACACATATTCAATAACTGGTTTTGGGGTATCAGGAGGAGTTCCAGTGAGAGAGTCTATGGGCAGTCGAATTTCTCTACCAAAATTTATCCTGGCTGGTGTTGTATCAGTAGTATCGTGCACAGCGGAGCGGTAAGACATTAAAAACAGGGGAATGTACTGGTCCCAATTCTTCTGATGTTCCTCTACTACCTTAGCCAAGTGATTCTCCAACGTCTGGTTAAATCTCTCGACCATTCCATCGGACTGGGGGTGACTGGGAGTAGTGCGTGTCTTGTGGATGCCGAGGAGTTTGCAGACTTCCTGGAATAGCGCAGACTCGAAGTTCCTTCCCTGATCTGAGTGCAATTCCAGGGGAACTCCAAATCGACAGAAAACCTCATGCACCAGTTTCTTGGCAACAGTATGTGCTTCTTGATTTGGAACAGCAAAAGCCTCTGGCCACTTACTAAAATAGTCCTGCAAGACGATGATGTACCGGTTGCCTTCTTCCGTTACTGGAAATGGCCCAGCTACATCTACAGCCACTCGTTCCCAAGGAGCGCCGACGTTGTATAACTTTAGCTTTCCTCTAGTTCTCGTTTGAGGACCTCTCACGGATGAGCACGCAGTACATTTCCTGCACCACTCTTCTATATCTTCACGGCATCGCACCCAGTAGAATTTCTGTCTGACTTTTTGTAGTGTCTTCTTTATGCCAAGATGCCCACCGGAAACACCATCATGTACGTTCCGCAGCACATCTGGCACTTTATCCCGAGGAACTATAATTTGTCTAGTTATCTCTCGTCCGTTTGGTGACTCCCATTTCCTGCAGAGAACTCCATTTTGCATCTCTAAACTGTCCCACTGAGCCCAATAACTTTTTGTGGTGGGACTAAGCGGAGATACTTCACTCCAGTCAGGTTTGTGACCTCTTCGTTTCCACTCCCGAATGTTTTTCAGATCTATGTCATTTTCTTGAGCCGTCTGCATAGCCTGATCACACCATGTATCGTCCAGTGCGTTCATTCTGATGACCCTCAGTTGTTCCTTCCCTTCCTGCTTCAAACAATGGCGGCAAGCTTCCTCACAAGGTCGTCGTGATAGGGCATCTGCATTTGTGTGAGCTTTTCCTTTTCGATGTTCAATTGTGAAATTAAATTCCTGTAATTGCTCCAACCATCTCGCAACTTGTCCCTCTGGGTTCTTGAAACGCAGTAGCCATTGTAGAGCAGCGTGATCCGTCCTCAGAGTAAAAGGTCTTCCGATTAAATACTTGTTGAAATGATGTAGTGTTTTAACTATTGCCAGGAGTTCTCGACGAGTAACACAGTAATTTCTTTCGGGTTTTGACAGGGATTTGCTGAAATATGCAATTACTACCTGTTGATCCCCTTGTCTTTGAGATAGAACTCCACCAATTCCTGTGTTACTAGCATCGGTATCTACAATGAAATGTCCTTCTCTGTTTGGATATCCAAGTATTGGAGAATTGCAGAGACAGTCCTTCAGCTGTGAAAATGCATGTTCGCAATCTGAATTCCATTCAAAATGACGCTTTTCTTCAGTCAAACGATGTAGCGGCTTCGCTATTTCAGAGAAGTTCTTTACAAATCTCCGGTAATACGCGCACAGTCCTAAAAAGGAGCGAACCTCAGTCTTATTAGTCGGGGTTGGCCATTCTCGAACAGCTCTCGTCTTCTCAGGATCCGTTCGTATACCCTGTGCCGAGATGATATGCCCCAGGTAACCGACTTCCTTCTTGAATAAAGAACACTTTTTAGGACTCAGCTTAAGGTTTGCCTCGCGTATTCTCTGAAATACCTTCTCCATGTTTCGTAAGTGTTCGGCAAAATTTCCTCCCATGATTATAACATCGTCCAAATATACTAGGCATGCATCTCCCAGCAATCCAATTAAAATCCGCTCCATTAATCTCTCAAATGTGGCTGGGGCATTACATAGTCCAAATGGCATCACTTTAAACTGCCATAGACCGTTTCCAGGGCCAGTAGTGAATGCCGTTTTTTCCTTATCTTCTTCACGGATCTCCACCTGCCAATAGCCACTTTTGAGGTCCACTGTGGAGAACCATTTCATGCCGCTTAGCATGTCTAGAGTATCGTCTATTCGTGGTAAGGGGTAGCTGTCTTTCTTTGTGACGTCATTAAGCATCCTGTAGTCCACACAAAACCTGGTGCTGCCATCCTTTTTCTTAACCAGGACTACAGGTGATGACCATGGACTAGTGGACGGTTCTATGACTTGGTTTTTCTCCATGTCCTTTATCATGGTTGCAACTTCAGCTTCTTTTGCAAAAGGTATTCGTCGAGGTCTTTGCTTAATAGGTGGCGTATCACCAGTGTTTATGCAGTGTTTGACCACTCCAGTTTTTCCTAAATCATTTTCACCTTTAGAAAAGATGTCTTGAAATTTCAACAGCAATTGTTCAGCTTTCTGGTATTCCGCTGTCGTCAAATTAGCTTTCGAATCTTCCAGTAACAAGGCCGTATGCTGTTGCATGGTGTTATTGCATTCCTGTGATGACTCTATCCTTCTGAGCGAATTTACTCCGTTGTATTTTCCTATGACTTTGTTCCTTTCAAGCACTATCTTTCTAGGGCTGCAATTAATTATGCGAACCTTTGTTTCCTTTGAAGTCATAACTAAGGTTCTGGCAACTATCCACTCTTTATGGTTATCATCGTCTTCTATTATAACGCAACGTCCTTGTTGAGCTGCCGGAGTAAGATTAACGGCAATCAGAGTCTCGGATCTTGGTGGTAGAGTTGTTTTTCTCATACAATATACTGAACCGTGACTTGACTCTTGAAGGAATACTTCTTGATCAGGAAACCTGATAACCCCTCTTGCTATTTCAAGAATACACTGTTGCTGCTGTAGAAAATCTAAACCAATGATGCAGTCGTCCGTAATGTTGGCTATGAGGACAGGATGTGTCATAATTTTGTCACCCATTCTCAGCGTCACCTCCGACTCTCCTAGGACCGGTACTGGCTGGCCCGTTGCAGTTTGCAACCGATAGCCCGTCTGTCCTTTTCCCCATGAGATGGTTCGGGGAAGTAGCTCGGGTCTGACGATAGTCTTTGATGCGCCGGTATCGATTGTGAAGTTGCAAGTCCTTCCGTTAAGTTCGCCTTCCACGATAAAGCTGTTCCCATCTCGTACTTCCGATACTATTACAGTGGGGCTCTGCAGTCGACCAGCCAGTACTTGCCCCGCAGCCCTGGCTGAGTTCAGTTTAAATCTTCCGAGTCCACCTGCGTCTCAATTGTCGATTTCCGCGGTTTTCTCCGTGGACAATCAACCCGCAAGTGACCTCGTTCACCACATTCGAAGCATGTGGGACCTCTCCGAATGACGTCTTGTTGCCTCACCACTTGATGGATGCGATACGGTCTTGGAACTTGTCGTACCGCCTCTACTTCTAAGGCATGTGCAAGGGCTGCTTTTAGAGAGTGATGATGCCCCAGTCGTACCGCAGCCCTGACCTCAACATCCCGAATTCCATCTATAAAAATCTGCAGCACCTGTGTCTCCATGACATCAGGTGTAGATGCGTAGTCCCGACGTACCATTCGCTCCACTTCTATTGCCCATTGCTGCAGACCTTCCCCTGGTCTCTACACTCTGTCTCTGAGCTGCGCGCGGTACACATGCTCAAGGTGCTTCTCACCGTATCGTGCCTCTAAAGCTTCCATTAAAAAGGCCAGTAACCTTCCACTGCCAGGAATGGCCTCCAATATCTGCACTGCATTCCCTCGTAGAGCCAGAGTGAGTTCTGTTAGGGTTTGGTCATCTGTCCACCCATTACCCTGGGCTACCATCTCGAACTGCAGTTTAAAGACCGTCCACGAAGTGGAACCATCAAAGTGTGGTACCTCGAATCGGGGTCCCGTGACAGGCATCGGCGAAAAATTCCTTAGCTCCACTTTCTGTAGTCTTTGACCAAGTGCCTCGATGTTGCAGTCTTGATCCTTCATGCGGGAGTCAACTTTTTTGAGGTGGGAGTCGTGGGCTTCTATGCGGGTATCGTGTTCTTCCAGACATACCCGGACATCTTTTAATTCTGTGGACAGGGTAGACAAAGTGTCAGAAAATGTCGCCATCCTGACATCTATTGTACCCACGCTAGCTTTTATGTGCGCCATGCTAGTATCCAAGCTCGCTTTTTGTTCTGCCATGCTAGCATCAAAGCTCGCTTTTTGTTCTGCCATGCTAGCATCCAAGCTAGCTTTCATGTCCTTGGCAATGCTGGATTTCTGTGATTCCATCATATCTGCGAGGCTGGCTAGTAACGTCGTCATATCAAAACTTGGCACTGACGTTGGTTGAGCTAACGATCCAGATGTTCCTGCTGCCGTAGTTGTTGCGGGCGTTTCGGAAGTACTAGGTACCCTAGCCTCCGGTGTGTCATTCTCAGCTCGCTCCATATTTCGAGTGGTGTCTTGCAAGGCTTTCCAGCATTTTCGAGTAATAACTAGAATCTTATAGAGGTATTTGAACCTTATGTTTTTAGTTGTAAATTCCAGAATGGGTTCATCGACCTTTCGCGAACTGGAATTCCACGAACAGCGGCCGTCTCACCGATATACGCGTCACGAACTCGGGCGGCAAAAGATGAAACGATGCGCCCCCCTCCGATGTTTTCGATGGTAAACAATTTTCTCCGATCCGGTTGCAAGTTATTTCATTCGAAGGAGTACGTCAAGACTATCTATGCGTTTTAAGATTATAGTCGTGCGATGCCTGGAAGCCTAGAAATCTAGGGCTAAAGTTTGGCCCTAGTTCCGTCCTAACATTATATTAAAAAATATTCGACTTTTTGTTCCTCCCATACAAAACGCCAATTTCATATGTAAGGACCTAATATAATGAGAATTTATAACGCTTATAGCGTTTCAAAATTTATAATGATTATTTTAGTCTTCACCATTATCACCATTAGTGTGATCTGTTGCTTTAGATATTTCATATTACCATTACCTATTATGTACACGTATGGACGTTCGTGCTAATCCTACTGGATCGTAGTTAGATGCTATGTTTATGCTATTTTGTAGGATTTGGAAAAATTGGGTCGCAAACTTGGCTTCTCGACGGACAAGAAAACATTCCATATTGTTTCTCTTGGACAAGGTCAAGAGGTAGTGGCAGAGGAGGCTATGGGTGTGGCAGCTGTCAATGGACATTGGGTTATTCTACAAAACATTCACTTGGTAGCTAAATGGCTAGCAACTCTTGAAAAGAAAATGGAAGAGACATTCGAAAATCCAATTCCAGAGTACAGGTGATTATTTGAATTCTAAAAGTTTATGAATATACTTAAAAGTGGGTATATTAGATTTCGTTAGAGTTAGATGACAGAAATTAGATGTGAAATTTTGATAGAATCACAGTTTGTTTTTAATATATATAATATTTTGTCCTTTGTTAAAGGTTGTTTTTGAGTGCAGAGCCAGCTGCAGATGCTGCGTATCACATTATTCCGCAAGGAATTCTGGAATCAGCAATTAAAATAACTAATGAACCTCCGATTGGTATGTGGGCGAATTTACACAAGGTTAGTTTTATCTATTTATATTATGGTTTATATAGAACTGTCATTTCGTTATCATTTTTGTATATTTTGATAAAGCAATTGTTTTATCCAAATAAATGCGTGTCATATATTTTACATGATTACTTCATAGAAGTTATGATTGCAAAGTTATCCTAAATTCAGTTTTTGTTTCACTAACTTACTCTGGAAATGTTCTTAGCAGAAAGAATCGATTTATTTCTCACTTAAAAGCAATAAAACATGCCCAGTTAATAGGTACAATAAGATTTCTTTTAGTGCACCTTATTTCTCTTACACACAGCGTAGCGTAGTCACTAATTGACAAGATTCAATGTTCCAGTTATAAAAATGTCTGTTATTGAAAATTAAAAATTATTTCTATTTACTGTATCTTACAGTCTTTAGACAACTTCAATCAAGAAACTCTTGAAATGTGCACCAAAGAAGCAGAGTTCAAATCTGTTCTTTTTGCGCTTTGCTATTTCCACGCAGTGGTTGCCGAGAGACGCAAGTTTGGTCCCCAGGGTTGGAATCGGTATGCCATATTTTCTTTAGATCGTTAAAATTGTTATTCATAATAGTAGTTCAATTCTTTGAAAGTAATTACTATCAGCCACTAATGTATCTCTGTTTACCCTGAGACGGATATAACGTAAGTATGAATGTGTATATCCTTTTTTAAATTTTACTCACCGTCATATCAATATAAATGAGATTTTTTTTTTGCCATATTCAATATAAATGTTATTTGAACCTACGTAAGGTCTAGATTCATAAGCCTGTTTGTTTTTTAACACTTTAAGGACAGCGTGTACCACCAGTGGCTCACACGTGAATGATTCATCTGGCGGCGTATACCACCGATGGCTCACACGCGAATGGTTCACCTACCAGCGTGTACCACCGGCCGCTCACATAAGCTATAGTTTTGAAATTTAGTTTTGTTTCATGAAAAAAACTTTATGTAGTTACGGGTGGTGCGGGTGAGCACATATGAATGAAAACACCACCAATATAATTGTTACTAATTTCAATTATTACAAACTAATTTACACGATCGTACGGAATAATACCTGAGACGATAGATGGGCAAAATGTAATCAGATTAATAAAAATGATTAACGATTACATTTTACGTTTTTTACCATTATTATGACTGCATTTTGCTCATTTATGTTTTAAACACTACAAAATTCCGGATTCATTTATGATTTCTTAATGCTTTAAATAGATTTAATCATGATTAGAGCAAGAAAATTAAAATTACGACTACATTTTGTAATCGTTCGTCATTAATCAGATTACGTTTTGCCCATCCCTGCATAGGTGTTGGTGCGACTGCATAATATTGTCGCTACATGGTTAAAAATATTTTTTTCAATCCAATGAAGTGACACAAGAAGAACACATGCGCCGTCCTTAACGTATTAAATAATTTATATTGTTTGCAGAGTATATCCGTTCAACTTTGGCGACCTCACTATTTGTGTATACGTTCTCTTCAATTATTTGGAGGCCAATCCCAGAGTGCCCTGGGAAGATTTACGTTATCTGTTTGGAGAGATTATGTACGGCGGTCACATCACCGACGACTGGGATCGCAGGCTATGTAGGACATTTTTGCTGGAATACATGCAGCCAGAATTGGTTTGTTTTCCTGAACTAAAGACATAGCGTCTTTTTATTTACCTTCCTTTTGTCATAATACATTATATTGTAAGATGTAACACGACCAGGGCCCTTCACGAAAATCAGCACTGCAGACTTCCTCTGTGGCTTTAAGCTGGTGAAGGTCCCATTTTCGCCATGTTTATATGTTTTTGTATTTTTCTTTGCTTCTGTATGTTGTTTGTGTTACTGCATTCAAATTTCTAGTTTTTATTTCATTTATTTTTATTTCGAAATAAATACATTTTTATTTCATTTTCATTTCATATTGAACTGTAATCTAAATAATCATCGTTCAAAGATGTTAGGATGATTGCCCATACTGGGTCGTGACCACAATACACGAGTGTAAAGACCGACATACGGCCTGTCGCGTTACGGAATCAGCTTCTGTATATCCAGTTGTTTATATACACAGAGACCATCAATCGTTGTATATGAGGGCCGATATAGCGATGGCGACTATCAACGGATTTTCGTCCCTTGGCGGTCGTTGTCGTTCTTGGACTACAATGTACTTACCATCAGTTGCCCTGTAGTCATTTTGTCGAGTTAATATATACAAAAAAAGAAAACTCTTTTTCATCAAAAAATATTATTTAAACATATTAAGGTACGGTTTAGTATTTTTGTTCTTTTTTATTTATCAACCTATTTATATTTTAACGTAGTTTATAATAAATTGTAAAAGTAAATGTTCCCAGACAAAGAAATAAAAGTAGACTATAAACAATTTCCAGATAGAATATACTTTATACAACAATAGATGCGTAATAGAAATTGGTGCCTTTACAAAAATCTTATGAAAAACAGAATCTGTGAGTGGCAGCATCAGTTAATTGTAAACTTTTCTAAATTCTTTAGGTGGATGGAGAAGCGCAACTCGCACCAGGGTTCATATCCCCACCGAATTCTGATTACGTTGGCTATCACCAATACATTGATGACTTCTTACCTGATGAGACGCCGTATCTTTATGGACTGCATCCGAATGCCGAGATCGGATATTTGACTACTGTTTCAGAAAGATTATTCAAAGTAGGTATTATACAATAAAATTAAATTAACTCAGAGATTTTAATGTAATAAAGGGTATTTTAATATGCGAGTTATTGATTGTGCTTTTAACAGTCATAAAATGCTTCAACGATATATTTTTCAGGTAGTATTTGAAATGCAACCTCGAGATACTGGGGCTGCTGCTGGCGGAGGTGCAACTAAAGAAGAATTGGTAAATATTATACAGCCACATGAAATATAACAAAAAAAAGTTCTTATAAAATTTATTTAGAGAAGAATTCTTATGTATACTTATCACGTTTGTGGAAATTTAAGTATCAGTAATGGCACCATTCCGACGTAGCTTTGAGTTTTTTTTTCACCGTTTCTTCTCAAGGCAGTCACTTCCGAAACAATATTTAATCACCGTTAGGTTCTTTTCCTGGCTAGCCGCAAGTCAAGGTTCCTACCCATATGGTTGCCGTTGCATTGCCACTGAACTCCTAACTCGCTGGTTGAGCGTCTTAGGTGCTCGCCCCCTTCGCCTGGTGAAGTGGTGACGGCCTTTACCGACTAACAGCAAATTATCCTGCCGAAAAAAAACACAAATACCAAAAATATCACTACAAGGCGAAGATGATAAAAAAATGAATATAATAGCACAAAATATTATTAACTCAATTTATTATTATGTTAAACGTGATATTTACCTTGTCCTTCGATCCAGTTTAATGTTGCAAAATATACAAACTAACGTATTTTTTCCTAGGTTCGCTATATGCTGGATGATATTCTAGACAGAGTCCCAGAACCATTTAACCTTGCTGAATTGATGGGCAAGTTGGAAGAGCTTACGCCATTTATCATAGTCGCTTTACAAGAGTGCGAGCGTATGAACAAACTTATGGGTGAAATTCGTAGGTCACTTAAAGAATTAGAGCTTGGATTAAAGGTAAGTACATGTTCCATGAAATAATAAATACCACTCAGTGAATTATAATTAAAAAAGAACATATATTTTACTTTTCATTAATGGAATCCGATGAATAATGTTGCAATAGTATTTTAAAACACATGACGGTGGAGGGAGACGTCTCCTTGCTGACATTTATTGCAATCATGGTCGGCAGCGAGGGTGCATGGAGAGCCGTACTTCGCTTATGCGAAGAAGTGCTGGTGCAGAAAAAAGCGGCGGAGCGGGTGCGGGAGGCGTTAGCTTCATCATCCACAGCAACGTCATCCCAGCCCGCCCGTAGAGCGGCATTCATTAGATATGTCTGTCTCTAACGGCTGCAACCGGTGTCACACTTGAGCGAGTGTGTCTCCCAACAAAGGTGCGAACGGTACGCGATGTGCTCCCGTGTGGTGCTCCAAAATTACAGAGGCAAGAGAGGGGTGGCTCTTTACACCACCCCTCCTCAAGTAAACAGAGGCCTTACTAAAGCTGCACGCATAGCCGGGTATCGAGGATGAGGTCCCAGTCGTTCGCTCGATCCCTGTAGGTGGAAAGTGGAACATCCCGGGGGTTTTAGTCGGTGAGAGTCAGATACACCAGGGGCGGCCTTCACCACACCCTGACGGTCCATAACAGATTTACCCCGATTTACAAAAAAAAAAAGTATCTTAAAAGACACCCGAGAATAAACTGTCGATATTTATAAACTTGTATGGAGATGAACATTTTTGCACTGTTTTCTAAAATAATATGTTTAGAATTAATTCGGTTAGAGTATTCTACCTTTGGCTGAATTCCGTGTTAAACTTAATATTTTATTGCAATTTTTTTGGTATTGTCCCTGACACCTATAAAATAACGTATAATTTTAAACCAGGGTGAACTCACTATAAGCAGCGATATGGAAAAATTAATGGAATCCTTGTTCATGGATAAAGTTCCGGATTCATGGACGAAGCTCGCCTACCCAAGCCTACTGGGTCTTGCCGCCTGGTTCTCTGACCTTTGTCTTCGGCTAACTGAGTTGGAAAATTGGTCTGGTGATTTCAATGTAAGTTTCATAGTTTAGATTTGTTTTATTGCCATTTAATTCCATTTTCTCGAGTATCCATTTATGTATACTCTAAGGTTTTCGCATTTTGGATCATCATATATTAGAACTACATTTTGCTAGACTGTTTCTTTAAATACAGTTTAATGAATATGTTCTAGCTACAAAGGTGCTTGTAAACACTGTATTTATTATGATTTTTTACGGTTCCAGTTACCACCAGCTGTTTGGCTGGCTGGATTCTTTAACCCGCAGTCATTCCTTACGGCAATCATGCAACAAACGGCTCGTAAGAACGAGTGGCCTCTCGACAAGATGTGCTTGAACTGTGACGTTACCAAGAAGAATAGACAGGATTTCAAGTACTTCTTTTTTTATATTTTCAATATTGTTATACAAAAGAGAGGTTGTTATAAAAATCTAGTTGAAAACTGAATGTTTTCGCTAGTAAATTACCTTTCATATTTTGATATGCTCCATGAGAATTTCTTAATTCTTTTATAAACCAAGTGAAACATTTGTTACAATTTTTCGTAATATCTTAATAATCAACAAGTTTTAATGATCCATTTATCTATACATTTAGCAGATCATTGTTTTGGATGAGACACATTGTATTTAACAACAGTTTTACTAATTCCTTTTTTCGTTTATTAGCATAATTACTCCATTATAAGTATTTTAACTATTTTAAAATATAAAAAATAATGTAATGTGAAAAAAAGAGGTGAGCCATAAAGCGTAGGGATGATCATTGAAATTTAAAAAAATACAATACCTGACAAGGTGGGTAATCCGTGCAAGGGTACGATGGAGTTAACTCATAAGCCGAGGTAAAAGTTATTGTAAAATAAACAAAAAAAAAACTTTACGCCAACGCCAATATGCTAGTGAATTTAATAAGTTAAATCCGTTGTGATCAGTGCTCCGCCCCGCGAGGGCGCCAACATCCACGGACTGTACATGGAGGGTGCGCGCTGGGACACCGGCACCGGCGGTATCGTGGAGTCGCGAATGATGGAGCTCTTCCCGATGATGCCTGTCATCTTCATCAAAGCAGTCACGCAGGACAAACAGGAGACGCGCAACGTCTACGAGTGCCCCGTCTACAAGATCAGGTGCCTATTTTATGTAAACTAATTGTTTTAGTTTGGATATAACCGTTCTAGATTTCACCACTGTTTTGGTTGACATTTGCTGTTGGTAAAAAAAAAGAATAAATGGAGGTCAAATTTCAAGGGTGGCAGATGACAACGTCGCCCAACATACACAGTGAATTATATTGCCAACCTCTCTATAAAATTAAGCTCAAACAAGTACAAGCATTGAATGTGGTTTTTTAAAAGTTAAGTCAAAAGTCTCATAAGATACTTTATCACGCAATAAGTTATGCAAGGTCGTTTCATGTGACTGTTTTGATTCCTGTGCTATACATGCTATTTACATTTTCACATAGATGAGAAGCACGAATTTTTTTTTTTAAATCTGTAATAATTTTTTATTGCAATAATCCATATAATTAAGAAACAAATGTAAAACTCGCTCTGAAATATATTAAAATGAATCCTAATAATCAATTCCACTTTTAGTTGGCTCCCTTTGGTACTCTTTTTTACTCTTTTTTATACTTGTTTCTCGCTTGGGAGCTAGCAGACGACTGACTATTCAATTTTTTTTTTTTTTTTGAAGCGGACTAACTACTGATTGCCGGGAAAGGCATTTTCAGCTCAACCGGGCTTAGGGGGCGAGCACAGAAGGTGCTCAGCCAGCGAAATTTTTGGGTTGGGTGGCAATGCAAGGGCACCCCTGTGGGTACGAACCTCGACTTGGACCGCCAGCCAAATAAAGTACTAACCCTACGGGTGATCTACCAGCGTTTCGGAAGTGGCTACCTTACCTTACGATCGGTGGCTCTTTTTACAGCCACTGTGATTGGATCATCCGGATCCCCTAGCACGTCGCGAGGACGACGAATGACGGGTGCGAAATCACTCTTGCGTACGTAGACGCAAGATTTACTGATTAACTGATTAGAGTGGTGCTGCGCCT
The DNA here is from genome assembly GCA_036320925.1 of Automeris io. NCBI lineage: Eukaryota > Metazoa > Arthropoda > Insecta > Lepidoptera > Saturniidae > Automeris > Automeris io. Next base: position 7,528,932 of record JAUDJH010000018.1, read on the forward strand.
TGTCGAAGTAACGACGAGTCGCTTCACGCATGTAACTGGCGATCGTGTCCAGACCGAAGTCGTCATGGAGATCGAGGTTGCGCATGTACCGTGGTGCGTTCACGGCTCTACGCATGAATTTTGTTTGAACGACCTGAAGGGTGTTCAAAGAGGACGGGGAGGTGTGGGCTGACTATTCAACCTCGCGGAAGCTATATATAAAGGCAAAGAAATAGTGTGGCTAAATAAATAGTTCGCTTTGACGTCAAGACAACGATTAGTGTTGGCATAATAACAACGAGCGTAACACAAACGTTTTGGGTGGGGAGAGAAGGCAGATAATCGTTTTTGCCCAATCTCAAAAAAATTTCAAGACTAGTGACTGTTTTTATTTCGAACGGGCGATATTTTGGTGGCCGGAAAAGACCTTCACTACAGAACCGGGCAGGCCTAGAGATTGTGTTATTCTAATTGCGCATTTATAGCTACACCTGACAAAAGGGATCATATAAGGCCCTTAGCCAGAGCATTTTTGAAATTGAAGACAACGTAGGGTGACTACCAAGTAGTTTAGCTAATATACTAACGTTTTGAAAACCAATCCAAACAACGATTTGTAAACGTGCCCAAAATACATTAATACATTCAACTGTGCGTAGTTAGTTGTCTATGTAATAAAAAAAGATCACCTTAAATAAGTATATAAGCAGGTATAAAAAAATTATACATTTTTATTTCGTAGAACCCGAGTATAGAATACAGAACACATTATAGAACGCTGCCAGTTATCACTTCATTCCCAAGAACTTGTCTACTTGTTGCTTTATATCAGTGGCGTACATTTCATACAAGTTTATAATTACATTATCATGTTATTTTTGGGCATTTGATAAACATACAGTTTGATCGACTGTGAATTTTGAGACTTTTAATCCAGTACTTACCAGATTTTAGGTCAATATATTGGTGAATTGTCCAAGTATGATAGAGTAATGCTTCTATGGGATGCACGCCACTGCTTTATGCCTATAACCTGAGGCTATGGATGTATCATGTACCTATCATGTTATATTCAGTACTCACATGTGAAGGATAGCTAATTCTTAAAGGCTGTAATAATAATTGCTGATAATATAGTTGGTAAACATTCTCGAAATAAGTAGATAAGTTAGGATTGTGTTTTTATGTTTAATATGCATCATTGTTGGTGTATTTACTAAAATAAAATATTATTACAGAATGCGGGGCCCAACGTTCGTATGGACATTTAATCTGAAAACTAAGGACAAGCCAACCCGCTGGACTCTGGCGGGAGTCGCGCTTTTGCTTGGTGTCTGAATTTATTTCCACATGAATATTACTGTATTTCTGTTTGTGTACGTACTTTGTAATGAATTGTTATTTATTGTTTTAGAATATCTGTTAGGGAATTAAATGTATTCGTAGAGTTGTTTCTTTTTTATACGTTCAATTGGTCTTATTATTTTTTTTATTAAGATAATTTCTTAGTTCTCAAGTCTACAAGATAGCGCAATAACAATACTTCTGTTATTGCAGTCAATTATTGTAGGTGATAATAGCCACTTTCTTTTAGATGACCTGTCTTGTTGTTTGCCACAGTTTATGCGTAACTCGCGACAAATTAATGTGTCTGATGAAAATCAAGCGAAATTTGGCGACCATTCATAGTACTTATCAAAACTCGCTCAAATTATTTAATATTATTAATTATCCTATTATTATTTATTTTATTTATCCTCTCTCTTGTCATTCGAATGACTTATTACTCCATTCTATTGAATGGAGTTCGAGTTATTACTCGAAGCTTAGCTGGATTGGTAGCAATAAACAATCATTGTTTGGGCTACTCGATTAATCGAAGTTGGGCTTGAATCAAAACAATCTAAAAATATCTTGACTGAAAGTCTAGGCGATTTGATTGTCAACGCTTCTATAGTAAATCAATATAACTGTAATTCTTTCAATTATTAAAATCTCATATAGAAACAGAACTAGAACATGCAATTACTTAAGTAAAAGAAGTAATATATTTTGCTTTCGATTTTATTTAAAAATATCTACATACCCCACAAACACCGTGTATTTTAAAGTGCTGCAACAGTGAACGGAACAATAATACTATATGCATTATCATACACTGAGCGTCACAGGAACATGAAATAATACTTCAGAGTATACCTATGTAAGTATGTACTATGAGACGTGCTAATTATGCAAATATTATTGGTCAAAGCCATGAGTTTATATACTGTTATGTATTGTATTGTTATTGATAACTCAAACATAAGTAAAATGAAAATAAAATCAAATCATAATAATACAACTAGTTTGTATAATGCTTCCTTAAGTATTATCCTTAATTAGTATTATTTCATATTCTGTAACAATCAGTGTATTTATATATATTTTTGTGCCTATTAATTCTCGTTATATATAGTTTAGTAGGAAGACTACACAACATCGTATACCTAATCATAAATTAGAAGAATCTGATATACTTCATTTCTAATATACTTTGTCCATAATATAATAATATTTTATACATTTATAAAAATAATATACATCTTTCATCTAATGAATATAGTGGACGATCGGTATTACAGTCTTTATAAAACAATGACATATCAATTAAAGAAAATAAATAAAGTTTATCTATAATAATTTACACAATGGCAGTTAAATTATAATTAAGTTGTATAAAATTCTTGACTAGTTCATTTTAATTAAAGTTAGCCACTTCTAGCACTTTTATTTTTAATAGATGCGCTAGGTGAAGAGTTGTCATTATCCGATGGAGGCTCAGATCCTTTAACCGTAAATGTAACATAATATCGTTTGTTTTTATCCAGTTTTTCTGCGGGTAAAGCTATTAGTTGTTTCTCTGTTCCATGAGATACTTCTAAAGTCACATGCGCTTTGCCAGCACCTGCTGGAGGTTTTGAGTTGATTTTTGGGAGAAATCCTTTAGATTTTGTACTAATACCATCTGTTGCGGGTTTTGGCATTGTATGATGATCCCATTTGTATGGTACTGAAATCACAGAAAGTCGTAAAAATAAATTCAATTTCCAGATTATCTTATTTTAAAATATTTATTCTTAGTTTTAAGTCATATGAGAAAAATATACAGTGCAATTTATGTTAGCTTTGAGTATATTCATATAACCATAGAACTATTAGACATTGCGATTTGGGTTCACGCTTCTAAATCTAATCTGCCACAGTAAAAATTATCTAATCTATATAAAAAAGTTTTTTTTTCTATTTCTAATCAAGTTTAGATCGTACTCTTTTACTTGCCAATGCTTTATAACAATAATTCTAACGCGGATAAAACAATAACAGAATAAATGCTTGTAACATACAGGATTATATAAACTTATAAAACTATATTTTATAAATTATTTGCTATTTTTTACTTTATCCTGTTTTTAATTTTTACCTGGATATTAACAAATAAAAAGTCTCACTTATGTATATTGTAAACATAAAAACTTACAGTATGCGGCACATGGGATTCCTGTGTATGCGTGAATAGCATGGAAACAACGATGAGTTTTGTTCGTACAAAGACATGGATTATCTGGTATTGAACTCATTTTGTATAATTCACTTTCGCCGTAGTCAAAATCTATCGGTCTCTCTGGTAAGTTGTCTAGATGTCTTTTGCCGCTAGTTTGTAATTTTCTCAGGCTTTGGTAAAGAAATTTTTCAAAGCTACTGAACGAATATTCCGAGTTGCTATAAGGACCCAATCCTACATTCGCCAGACTCGATTTATTATATTCATCTATTGCTCTCTTTACGAGAACAGCTTCGTTAGTTTTGCTAGTGCGTATTTGTAAGCGCTTAAGTTCGAGTAAGTGCTGAAATATCTTCCTTTCGCAGTAATATCTGTAAGTAAATAGTATTAACTAATATATTCTAAAAAAAAAACATAATTTATGAGTCTGAGGACACAAGTGATATTACGATCACATTATACAATATACAAAATATACAGTATTTATATATTGCTTTTTTAAATTGAAATTCGAAAAGTAACATGGTTATGTTAAGAATTTTCGATACAATTGCACAATCTTTAGATAAGTATCTGCCCGGTTAGTTTGTGACCGGTTAGTTTGTGAAGACCTTTCCCGGTCAACAAAACGCTTAAATTCGAAAAAAAAAAAGATAAGTATCTATACTTACCGCCTCATATTAGTCTGAATACGTTGAGTTACAGATTTCATATCAACAGCAAATTTGTCACCAGGCTTACGCACAGGGATTCTGCTATCGGATTTTCCAGAATATTTTCCACCAGTGTTGCGCTGTTTGTAATATGCAACTAAACGAGGACTTGTAATGCGCCGTTGTAAAGCTCTTGGACTGGGCTCAAAACCTGAATCCATTAAGCCACTAGATTCATAACCTCGTTCAGAATTTTCACTCTTTGATCTAACGATTATGCGACTCTTAGTCCTACCTTTTTTTCGAAAACGTTTTCTACGTCCGTTTACTTCTACCTCATACATTTCATTATCACTTATACTTGGAACTCTTCCATATATACTACTGTTATCCTTAGAAAGTTTATTCTCTGTATACATTCCTTTAAAGTCATCTTGTGAATATTTATCAACTTTATTCGATTTTTTTAAAATACCAGCAGTTACCTCTCCAGATGTTATATCAGATAAAACTTTGTAGCTTTCTGTTTCGTAAATGCTATTTTTTCTACTGCTTACTTGACTGTCTTTGGATGATTTCCTTGCTCGCTTTGGTGAAGATTGCGACAACGATAAATTGACATCATATTCTTCAGTTTCCTGTTCCCGTATACGTTGTTGTAATGCTGGCTCTGTTGTCGAAACATCGCTATCTATTACAGAAACCAGTCCTTTTTCGACATGTTGCGTATTTTCTGTACTGCTGCCATTTGCAGATGAAAATTCCTTTCTCTTTTCTTCTAAGCTGTTAATATTGTTTTCATTATTGAAATGCTTTTCAACTTTTTTATTCACTTCTTCAATAGATTGATCATGTATAACTTCTTCACCCATAAAATGTTCTGGTTGATTTTCCGATACTTTACTCTCGAAAATTTCATCTTTACTGGCAAAAGAAACGACAGGTGAACTGGATTTTTCAATACATTCTGATTGATCTGTACTTAGTGTATCTAAGCTTGTCTTTAAATCTGCAGATGTATTTTTACTTTGATGATTGTCATCATCAGGCCCAGACAACACTTGAAAAGATTTTCTACGATTTAAATCTATACTGGGACCAGACGATGTTTTATCGTGCATATTTTCATTTTGAATTTGTTTCAAATCACTGCCTTTACTAGGAGATGAAGTATCCTTAGCAAAATTCTGTTTTTCTTCAATAATATTTGGATTATTTTCAACTTCTTTGGTAATATGGTCTGCTTTTGCTGACAGGTCCCCGGATGTTTGTTCTAAGTCATTTACTTTAGAAATATTTTTTTCAGATATAGGTGTTGGGACTGTTTCTGAAACATTACTTTCTTTATTACATCCATTTGTGTTTTCTTTCAATTTTAACTCATCACTTGATTCATGTACTGCTGAGTCTAGTTGGTTTTGAACTTTCATTTCTTTATCCGCAATTGCCATATTTACTGTTTCTATAGAAACATTATTTAACGAGTCAACGGTTACTGTTATTTCCGAATTACCTTGTTGACTAGATCCCTGTTCCATATGTATTTGAGCTTCAGTTACTATCATATTAGTTTTAACTGAAACGGTATCTGTCTCTGTACCACTTTGAGCTAACGATTTTTCTACTTGATTTTCCTCTTTACTGACTTCAGTATTTACTTCCCCCGCTTCGGTACCGACATTAATCGATTCTTCATCGTTTTTATCTATACTTAGAGAATTTTCTGTGCTTTTATATTTGACTATATTGATACTTTGTTTAACTTCGTCATTTTCAATATGAATAGAAGTTTTTTTTCCTTTACGTTTTGTGCTTCGTCTTTCTGTTGACTCTGAACTACTGGTTTCAGATGAAGAACTAGTATTTCTTTTACTTCTCTTTCGATGACGTTTACTTTTTTTCTTTTCTTTATAGCTTTCTGAATCAGAAGAACTGTCTGAACCGGACCTGTAACAGCGATGGCTATATTTTGCACTTTTATAACGTTTAGATGGTTCACTTTTTGATCTATGTTTCTTTGATCTTCTATGCTTTTGTTCGAAATATATATGTTTACTATTTCCATCATTTTCAGTGTCGTATCCATCACTGAAACTTTTTTGAGGATGCATAAGTCTTTTTCTTCTTTCGTAATGTTTGTCATAATAAATATTTCCTACCTTTTTTCTCGATACTCGTCTATCATCAGAAGTAGATTCCTCCGTAGAAGCGATTTCATTTTTTTCTTTGAGTCTTCTCCGTTCTTGATGCGGACTGGATAGTTCTAAAACTTCTCGCTTTTGTATTGTTATTCTATCATCAACATCAATTTTTGTACTTGTTATTTTTCTTGTTGGTAACGCAGTAATTGGAGCTCCATCAATAACAATATGTGTGTTTGATAACTTTGAAGCTGGTAATCCTCCATGCATTTGCAAATATTTTGCAATTGACCGAAGTCCACGACTAGTTGCAGCATCTAATGGTGTTATTGGCTCATTTTTTGATGATCTTGATACTGAATTTACTTCAGCACCGCGATCTAACAGCAAGCGACAAAGATCTGCATTATCCGTAGCCGCTGCAATGTGTAACGGTGTACGACCTTCCTGATTTGTCGCATTGACTTGAGAAGGCCTGCCATCTAAGAGCCACTTAACCAACTCTCTTCGCCCTGAAGCAACTGCTTCGTGTAATGGTAAATCTCCTTTGGAATTTCTTAACCATAAATTAGCTCCTCTAGCTCCTAAAATTTAAATTTAAATATAGATATATACAATTTAAACTGAATTTTTTGTATTCAATAACATTTCGAATCGCATTCAACATTTCGAAGACTAACCTAGAATCCGAATCGTTTCTATTTGTCCTTTTGCTGCCGCTGTATGCGCTGGACTTCGGCCCCTTCTGTCTTGTCTATGAGCATCAGCACCGTGTTGTAGTAACGTAGCTGTTGCATCAGCATGTCCGAGAGCAGCTGCATAATGTAACGGTGTACACCCGTGGGAATCCGCAACATCCACACGAGCCCCACATAGGCCAACCAGAGTTTCTAGTGCTTCTGTGTGACCTCTAGCAGCCGCACAATGCAGCGCAGTTAATCCGTCCCTATTTAAAATAAATATTTGAAAATTTAAAATATCTTAGAGTGCAGTATTATATTACACCCTAAAGTAATTACGTATCGAAAAAATAAATTAAAAATACATTTCAGTGTATAAATAATGTGCAATTTTTAAATATACAAGCTCAGCCCAACTCCGATACCAAATATGCCTTAAAAATTATTGAAGATTAAAAGAATGATAAGGTAGGTTTTATAATATCATATATTAGAAGGATTCATATATATTTAACACACTACTAATTTACCCGGCAGTGTAACATTAAGTAAATCACGAATGTATCTCTTAAAGTATTATGGCTAAGCACTACTATTGGCGAATATTGTATATGCCAAAAAGCAATATTATTCGGCGAGATTCAATTTTAAAGCAGTAAGTTGTGATACTTTTAAATATGGCCAAGATATACCTATCTGCATCATCAACCTTGGCACCAGCTTGATGTAAAGCAAGAACAGCGGAAGCCGACCCAGCTGATGCGGCCCACAACAATGGAGTGCGTCCATCAGCGTCCCGCACGTCCACGCGAACTCCTCCTTCTTTGATTAATGTTCGCAGGATTTCAAGAGCTGTACCTCTGCTCTATCATTCAAATAAAAAAGTACTATTATATTATTATACACACCATTCGAGTAAATTAAGCTTGTAAGCAAAATGTAAAAGGTAGCTCGAAGATATTTTAAGATTGTCTTTAAAAATTATAAAATATTGGTAATTTTGAAGTTGAAAAGACAATATAAATATGTATCCAGTTTAAATAATAGTTGACCTCAATAAATGTTAACCAAAATTATATTAAAAATATTACCCACTTAAGTTGATGTTTGCATCTAAGGTAGTCCAGTCACACATTGATCCTTATTCTGAGCCCTAAAAAATCTATAACTTACTTAGATGCCGCCTTTTCGATTAAATACTAAATTTTCGAACGGCAGAGCTCTGTGATATTTTTTATTTACTAACTTGATGATCTGTAGCAGCTGGAGCACCGCACATTTGTGCAGCATAATGTAGAGGATAGCCTCCATGCTGATCAGGTGTTGCAGCATCAGCGCCCGATGCTAGTACAGCTCGTAGTGCTCCGACTTCACCACACACTGGAAAATAATAATTTAAACTTATTAAAATACTTATTTTAAAAAAACGGGGTCGTCTTTTTAAAGGCATTTGAGCCCTGGAACCAGATTTCGACGACTATGCGCCGGCGGTCCACATAAACAAAAAAAGGGGTTGTAATGCAAGCGATGGTCAATAGTGGAATTCATTTAAGTAGGTAAAATGACCTTATTTTATCATTCTATGAGTGGCATACTTACATAGATGATTATTGTTTAGTTTTTACCTGAAAACGTAAGAAATCGACCGATTTTCACAAATTTTTAAATATAATATTGTTAGCGAATTATTTATAACTCATAATATTGTGTTAGCACGATTTTTGGAACTGCAGTACACTTTAAAGTTTAAACTTATAGAAATTTACATATATAATGATACCAGGCATTGATTGCAGGACTTGGACTTGTATTGATGTGTTCAATTATAAAATATGAATATAATAATAAAATGTTTATGTGCAATGGGAATCACGCAGAAATAACTAAAACAATCCAGACTGGACTTTCACAGTATTAAAACTGATATTTCAACTTAAACGGCTTGATAGCACAGTTTGTAGTGATCTTACCAACGATACTGAAGTTTGCGTTTGAGTCTTGGTTGCAGCAAATTATTCAGTGATGAGAAGATTAATTTACCTTTATAAAGGTATGTACTATAACAAGCGCGAGGAAATAAGACGCCGGAATTGACGAACAATCTATTTATTAATCAAAGAGAGCGTACAATATTAACACGTCATTGAAACATTTCGAAGTGCAGCCATAAAAAATCCGAACGTCAAATATCCAAGCGCAGATAGGTCTCGTATTTTAGTCGCAAATCCCAGTCTAAATATTTGCGCATAGAATCATTATCCAATCACAATACTCGTATGTTCACCAAAGTTGTATTTGATCATTTGAAGATATCGTCACACGCATCTTGTACCTCAGAATTACCGGTGCAGGTACATTGTACTGCCCTACCTCAATTTTTTTTTATGTTTATTCGTTGTTGGCAATTTATTTGACAGTTAGTCCAATCGAAAGAGCACTTCGATACAACTTATGCGTTTTAAAATCAAAGCTGTATAATACCTATACCCCTAGAAATCAGCAGTTCAAATTTTACTGTAGTTCCGTCTTAATAGTAATTAAATATGTATGGTATATCTTTGTCTAGTACCCATTGTACAAGCGCAAGTCTAATTTACTACAAGGACAACGTGTGTTATTGTCTGTAAATATCATTATTATATTAAAATTTTTGATGTTGATTGCCCACAATTAAAATAGAACCAGAGATTTAGCTTTCTCAGTTTGTATTGCAATATGAATAAAGTTCCTGAGGGAGGTCAATATTAATGACAACTTATTCATGATTACTACATACGACAACGTATCAGTTATGACCTTTAGGATTACCTCTAACACAAGTACAAGTATAATATATCGTGCCAGTTCATGGTCGTGACCTTGTTGGCTGGTTCGATAATGGTCGCCGGACATACCCCCTTCCAGAAAACAGACCAATGGCGATCATTATGCCTACACTTTCATGATTTATAGTTACTGCGGTATTTCAAACTTTACTTTGATTTTCTAACAACATGAATAAACATAAACTAATATTTTGTTAGGTATTCGTGTCAAATTTCGGTTAGAACTTGTACTTTTAATCATTTTTTTTAATGTTTATGATATAAAAAAAAAATGTATTTAACATAGTATCACAGACAGCCAGCAACACCGACAGTATCGTGTAACACACAGAAACCCAAAATAGTTAAAACAGATCAGACTAGCATATGCTGACTGGATACTAGACAGAGAGACAGTAGTCACGATTGAAGAACGGTAAATTATATATGTACGAAACGAATATACCTAAACAAATAAAAATTCAATATATGAATATCTAAGTAAGGTAGAATGACAATCAATGTTAACGATTTACGCAAGGCTAACATAACCAGGGAAGTGAAGTAACAATGCCGTGGGTCAGTGTCAAAGATTGCTATAGACTTGTTGCAGATATAATAGAGTCCATACTACAGACATTCCAATTCCAATTACAGTTATAATTTCATTCCAATTCTAAGCCAGTTCTTCACACACAGGTCCTTTTTGTGTATTATCCAGTTATCATATTGTATACGAGGGGAAGTCCGGAAGAGTATACTCGCACGTCACTCAAATACTCATAATATTATTTTTAACTATAAATTGCCATTTTCAATTAATTATATCTTAAGTTGCATTTTTTAGCCATAGCCATTTATTTTAAGAGCCTTTGATATAACTTTAATAGCTTTTCAGTTATTAATATTTTTTCCTAAAATTAAATTGGGCTATTTTCTCCCGCCTAGGTGGGAGATTGGTTTTAAGAAGTAGGGAGCTAATACTCGAGCTTAAAAATAGTTACGACAATAATAATAAAAAAAAGAATTTTCCAGAACAATTTATTTTAATTAAAAGACACAATGTATCACAATAAAATAAAAACGTTAATTACTTTGAGTATCTTTTATCAGTATTATCAATTAGTACGGTGACGTTTTTTCTGTTAAAGCTTGTTGATCATGGCAGACTAATTACTGTCGAGGTTTTGAAACTTAATCTCAGGTTTCTTTGCATAAATCCTCTGAATTAATCTTTTCCTCTGTAGCTTTTGGAAGTCCGAAAATGTGGAACGTTTTTGGAATTCACTTTTGCATACTTGCTTACCTGTTCCACAACCTACTTTCTTTGTCGTACTTTCATTTTACGAGAAATTGGATGATACAATAAGCAACAAGCATATTTTGTTCCTTTATTGACATGATATATTTTTAATTGTTTTTCTTGTTCATTTTTTTACTAGTTACTTTGTTCCTGCCTCATAGATAATTGTGTACTCTAAAGGGTTTTCATTTTTTTAATATCGTCTAAAGCATACTTTTATCATTATCAAATGTAACTTAAGTCTGTTTCTTGCATATCGCTATATATAACATTCATATACAAAGGAACAATGCGTTCTCATCTAAAAAAAAATCGTTATAAATGGAAATAGCGAGAGAAATTACGCTGGGTAAAGTTTCCTCCTGCGGTGTGATTAATGTTTCCCATCTCACATCAATTAGTCTTTAATTTTAAGATAAAACTATTATATGACACGTTGATAAAAGGTATCTATTGTAGATATTACTAGTATATATAAACTTACAATTTATGTGTATGACTTTCATGAATCTGTTAACATAAAAATACACTAATCAATTATATAAAATTGAAAAAAAAAACAGCGGTCGTAGAAACGTGTTATCATTATTCACTCCAAAACCAACCAGCCGAGAACGATGCCGCCGCATGAGCAGGCATATAAAAAAAAAGTGGGACATGCCACGTATAAGAAATACAACAACATCGCAATACCTACTTCCATAAATATTCTATAAGCAGTGGTTATTGTTTCCCCTCTCTCTCCTGAATTCCCCATACTTATTTCCATTTTACGATATGTAAATAAAAGGTCAAAGGCAGACTTCCGACGTGAACATCTAACGATTGTCGAGACGACCTCGAATAAAATTACGTCGAAAATCCATTCTTATTTATATAGACTCGTTTTTTTCACTTCTTTATTATTGTATAAGTATATTTTTACATACCTACTGATAAGTAGTAATATGCGTCAAAACTCTACGTAAGGCATTTATAATTTCTATACCTTATAAGTTAAATAAAAATACAGATAAAAGAATGATATGAGGGTTAAAGGTATTTAAAAATATACATAATCATTAAACATGGCTTCGGTTTGTTTTTCGTGCGTCATGGGATAGTTATTATTTTGACAATCGGGGAATTTCCTTATTAAAAATGGTGCTGATTAAATAAAATCGCATTTTGGTAAGTTTGATAAATCTTTACGTAAGTGAAACCAGTATCAGAATGTAGCATTGATACGTCACAACTGTTGATAACTTAGATTATTTCTGATGGAGTCACATCATTCAAGCAGCTAGTCTAACTGGTTTTACTAATACTGTAGATTGGCATCTTTTGCTTGTCTATATATATTAAATCATAGAATAATAAACAAACTAGCTAATTATTAAATCCAATCAAGTCTGGCAAGCGTGTCTATGTAATAAAAATAAAATGACCCCTAAGTAACTTCGTAGATTATGATTGGTATAGATTTAATTATAAATGATGGGTACGATTGGTATAAAGCATCCAATAAATTCGTAGTCACATGTGTCAAATACGACAAGCAGATACCTAAACAAGTTCATAGATAAGGTATGATTGATACAAAGCGATATGGAGTAACTAATTGGTCTCGTGCAGAGCCTCCGTCGACCGCAGACGATTGCGACGATAACCGCGAAGGCAACGCGCGAACCACTGAGTGACACCGCTTAGATAACTACTCCACTATCTAACTGGGAAGTACCGCTTTCAAAGCCAGTTGATTCACCTTTTCAATTTACACTCCGATGATTCATACAAACAACAACACTTCAACAACTTGATTTTGACCTCTAATTTCAACAATAAAAGAACTTCATGTCTAAACATTAAATTCTGTTTAGTAATTAAATTACAGAAAAGTCTTTAAAATGCCATTATCATCATACATCATGGCAAATCATATTTCATGTTAATTCGCCTCAGTTTCTTTTTCCTTTCTTCAGATTTATACAACAGAACAAATCTGTGACACTGATTTACGTTAAGGTCCCTATTAGTAAATAATTGAATGTACACAATCAGATCCCGAAACGCGCCAAATCGAGGCGAGTCTATAAAACTAATTGTTTATATTCAAAGATAGGTAGGTATGTATGTAAGTATGTGATAATGGGAACTTACCAGTTGCCCAATGAACTACAGTGTGATGCTCATCATCTCTGGCGTTCACGTCGGCGCTGGCAGCCAGCAGAGTCTGCACCAGCGGTACGTTCCCGTGTACAACGGCGAGGTGGAGCGGCGTGAGACCATCGGCGTCGCGAGCGTCCGCCAGCGCCGGCGCAGCCATCAGCACTCTGTCTGCGCAGGCCGCGCGCGCAGCCTGACTCGACCCGCCTCCACTTGAAGCGCAGTAGTGCAGGGCGCAGCGCAGCCCTCTGTCGCGAACTCGTACAGACGATGGCTGCGATGTGTCAATTGTTAAAGGGCGCTAAAATTGTTGAGCATAGCAGTATCGTCATCAGCGGTTAATCAACATAATATTTTCAATTTGACATGGTCACCGGTAAAGTAAAAACATTGTGAGGAAACTTGCGTGGCGTCTAATAGAAATGTCATATGTAAGTGCCCTCAAAACTGCAATCAGCTGCGTTACTGGGTCACTAAATATAAGCACAAAGGGGATACAGACAGTAATCTACCTCTGCCCCGCAAGGGATATCGTGTGATGATAAATATATTATTCTTATTTTAAATATCAGAATCTATACCAGTCTCCGCATTACTCGATGCTGATGTTCAGGTCATGATCTGCCGCTGAGAGCAAGACTTCAAGCTAACAGACCGAGGACTCGAAGCGTAACTTAGAACAGCAGACTTTTAAACGGTATAGACAAATTATTTAGCAATCATTTATTAAGATTTGGTAAAGCAAAGAAATAAAATCAATGAGCAAAAGCATTTAAATATTTATTTACTACGGTTCACATTATAAATAGCGAGAAAAAATAACAAATCTTCCACTATAATTATAATTCCTTTTAATTCAAACCAAAAACCACCAAATATAAAATATGTACTTTATTTGAAACACAAATCAAAATCAGCTTAATTATCAGCAATTGCTGATGTTAAAAATATTGACATCTGCAACACTCATACGCCCAATGGCGCTCTTATATTAAGCGATAAACTGAAATAGGCCGTTAATGATGATGACGTCTCACTTGTGACTTTTAGGTATTGCTATAAGAGCAGTAGTAAAGTGAGGCATTTAATTACCGACAATACATACATGCAAAGCCCGTAATAGTGGTTCGCTTTCCTTTTACTTTCGAGACCAGCTCAGTGTAAGCCCTATCTATGATTGTCTATATATGTGTGTACATATCGAGGGGTGAAAGGCTATTTATTTTGTTTAAGCGTAATTTTTTGGTGATATAGTAATATACATATATATTTTCGGAATTAGTGTTTTTTACCGATTCCAAAAATATATCGAGGGGTGAAAGGCTATTTGGTTTAAGCGTCATTTTTTGGTGATATAGTAATATATATATATATATTCGGAATTAGCGGTTTTTACCGATTCCGAAAATATATATTACTATATTACCAAAAAATGTCGCTTAAACCAAATTGCCTTTCACTCCTCGATATAATAGAAGTATGGTGGTATTTGTAGACTAGTATAAAGATAAATGAATTCTCATCCATTAGTAGTCAGCGACGTTCTTGAACTACTCAGTGTTTGTCATCAGCGCGGTGTAATTAACATCCCCGTCAGTTTAATCAGTCTACAAGATAATATAATTCTATCTTTACAGCTGTTTAAAAAAGGTGTAGTTGCCATTTCCTAGTCTTTTCCATATTTATATTAAGCTCAACACGATCGGTTGCTAGATAAACATCGTGGCTTTATTTGTCCAATGCTACCCTGAGGGCGTGAAAATAAACTCTATTCATACAGAAGGCCGATTGTAAACCTATTGATTGATCGCTACCCCACGCCTCAAGCCCGTGTTCAGGTGCATTTCCTTGAAAGCTATCTAATTCGACAATGTTTGCGCATTACGGTAACATGTATTGGTTTTATATGATGGCAATAAATAAAAACATCCTGTTGATGTTATGTAGATGCATTCACTTCATGTAAATTATGAACTATTATATGATTATATCGGATATATTTAAATTTAAGAGATAATTTTCTAGTGTGTGTATAAATGTAAGATTGTGGTAGTGCAGAATTGCATTAAAATAGGCATGAACTCTTATCCATTAGACTTCATAATATCGCGTGCACAATGTACAAACTTCTATTATAAATCTACGCTCCTGTCATTTATGTTTCTTGATACCCGATGACTTGATAAGATTTTTAATCCTTTTGAAGAGTTATTAATTATAACATACTACAAATGAACTGCATATCGAGTGCAAAAAGAAAATTATTTACTAAAGCCATGTATTTGTCATAATTGATGCGGAATTAAAACAACTCACATCCTTATTTAGTATGTTGACGACTGTCTTGTAATCAGCCTGTTGGCAGGCGTACATCAGTGGCGTGCAACCGTGAGGCAAGGGAAAGCTCACATCACCACCTTTTCTTGAACCCTCCACCTTCTCCTGTTTGATCTTGGAGCTCTTGTCGAGCAAGTCGCCCTTGTGCCTACTCTTCGGCTTCTTGAGTATGCTCGGGATAGTCTCGCCCCTGCCGCTGGTCGCGCGCTTGTCCATAATAAAATGTGTTAGATGCTATGGCGTGCATGTGTGAAGAGGGTCGCGGTGTGGCTGTGAGTCGCAAGGGGCGAGCGGGCGCGGAGGGCGCTTACCTCAGACTGGCCAGGGAACCGCCCGAGCCGCTGTCCGCTCGGACTATGGTGGCGCTGCCCGATGGGCAACACGCAACCCCCTACTTACACCCTATACTACCACCAAGTGGGCCGCCATCTCTCACACAATACACATATACATCGTCAAATACAACTACCTATGTATAATATGTATAACCAATTTCTATGATATTGACACGTTAACTCCATTAATTTATGATTCTTCGTTCTATAATTTTATTGGCTGATTATTTGTGTTGCCGTAATTTACTTTCCATGAATCTCTATGTCTATCCATATGTATGTGTATATACTTACGTATTCCAACAGTTTTCTGTATTCATGTTCAAAGATAGACCTTTTTACTTCGGGGAAAAACATAAGGAAAATCCTTTAGTCTGGAGTGGTAAGTAATCAACTACTTAACATTAAAAAATGAGACGTGTTTAACCGCAAAATATATTTTGAATGCGATATCTTTCTTCTTCGTGTGTTTGGAATCTTGTTGTCCTTTAAATGTACGTTAAAACTAAAATATTTCTACATTCTTAATTTCAGTAACTATTACAAAAATAAATATAGCTTTAGAACAAACATCAATACTAATGTTAAGTGAGGTCACCATGTAATATACTATTTGAATTAACCAACGTTTTGCGACCTCTATGTTATTTATTTTTTCATATATAATATTGTATAATACGATAATGTTGGAGAGCTTTGTAATTTGGCCGCTGGACTCTGTCCATACCTATATTTGCCATAGGTTTATTACATGTAGATTGTTTTAAAGCGTGACGTAACCTCGGCACGCCATAGTGGTAGCACTTTGATTGTAATCATCCTAACATAATTTAACTTAGAACTACCTACCTAGGTAAATGTGTTAGGAGTTCGGATATAGCTATAATTAATCAAGGCGACATATATCAAGGTGATACATGTTGAGATAGTTATATTAAAGCCTAGTTCCTAATATCTGAAAATTACCACCCTGGTTCCGTGGATATGACTCGGTCGGGCACAGATATCCCCCTATAAGATCAAATTACTTTTTTATGTAAAAGGAAGGCGAACAATTCAATTGATGGTACGCGGTCACTGTCGCCTGTAGCCAACTGGAACGCAAAGAAGTGTCATTATTACAATGTAAACTCATAAGAGCGTGTTTCGCTCTTTTTTAAAGAGTCCCATTTTATGATCCGTAGAAAATATTGTGCCTGGAAGCGTAGATGGGCAAAATGTAATCAGATTAATAAAAATTATTAACGATTACATTTTACGTTTTTTACCATTAATATGACTGCATTTTGCTCATTTATGTTTTAAACACTACGAAATCCCAGATTGTATACACATTTATCATTTCTTAATGTTTTAAATGGATTTAATCATGATTACAGAGCAAGAAAATTAAAATGACGACTACATTTTGTAATCATTCATCATTAATCAGATTACATTTTGCCCATCTCTGCCTGGAAGCCTATTCTATAAATTTAAAGTCTGTGACAAAATAGTTCATTAGATCGAGACTGTATTGCAAACATTTCTGAGATGATTACAGAACAATTTTCCTACACCGTGCTCTAAACGCTGAACCATATTCCTTGAAGTAACTACTACTTACAGAACGCATTATAATATTTCCTGCTATGACTTAAACAATTTAAATATCTTTAGACAATTTTTCTCCCTTTTTTTAAATATTTCCTTCTGCCTAGTTCAATCAAAGATAGTAAAAATAAAACTGTAGACTCTAATAAACTACTTTCCCCAAAATAATGTATTTGAACTTTTTGAATGTTATCGTGCGGTCACCGGTCAGCTAGCGTGTCCAGGCTGGAGCAACCTAGCGCCGGTCCTCGGACAATTGAGGCGGTGCGCCCTGTCTTGCACTCGTGGCTGGACAGACAACATGGCGCACTTTCCTTCCGGCTCACCCAGATCCTCACGGGTCACGGTAGCTTTGGCCGTCACCGGTGGCGGGTGTCTGGAGGGGAGCTGACGGCGGAGTGCCACGAGTGCGGGAGCCCGGAGGATACGGCGCAGCACACCCTTGAGGTGTGCCCAGCCTGGGTTGAAGAACGTGATGTCCTCACGGGCAATATTGGTGACGACCTTTCACTGCCGGCGGTGGTGAAAGCCATGGTCGGCAGTGAAGAGGCTTGGAGAGAGGTAGTTGCCTTCTGCGAAGCAGTTATGAAGCAGAAGGAAGCCGCCGAAAGGGTCAGAGAGCGAACATCTTCTCTGGCCATTCGGCGGCCAAGGCACCGGCGCCGGAGGGACGCGTTTGCTCAGAGCGAGCGTGACATCCACCGGTAACAATAGTCGGGCAGTAGACTTGAGGGAGTTTGCTGCCCGGATGAGAGGGCGGTGGTGCGCAGTGTCTTGCGCCGCCTAAGAAAGAGGTACTGGAGGCGTGGGCTCTTTATTCCCATCCCTCCCAGAGAGGAAGCCTGAATAAGGCTGTTCGCTCCCCGGGCGACTGGACGAATTTGGTTTCCCAGGCCTGGGTGGAGTGATTAGAGGGACACCCCGGGGGTTTTTAGTCAGTAGGAGTCTGACACACCAGGATCGCTGCCCTCAAAGTGACCCTGATGGTCCAATGTAGGATTTTCCCCCGGGTTACAAAAAAAAAAAAAAAAATCAGCTAGCGTGTAATATCCATTTAATAGAAATAATTCTTTTATAAATGTCCTTCACATTTAAAATTAAATATGATAAGCAAAAATAGAACAAACATAATACGTATATGTACGTTTAATTCTTCTTCGGATTATAAGACCTATAGATAGATAATACAAGTGAATTATATTTAGATATATTACCTTATTTACGTAGTTAATATATGTAAATAAAAGTCGGTATTGTGTTTACTTATATCTTATAAACTATAAAAAAAAATCATCATTGAGGAAATGTATTGCTCGATAAAGTAACTACATAGCACCTGATGGGAAGTACAGTGGAATTCAAGATAAACAACGAACGCCGAACGGCAAATCCATTACCAGTCTCTGTCGCCCGCGTCATACGGCATAAATATACAACTACTGAAGATTTTTAGGTGTCAGAATAACTGGGTGTACAGATACTTATCTCAATACGCGACGGATCGAAGTGAATCAATATGAGTTCATGGATGGGCAAAATGTAATCAGATTTATAAAAATAATTACGATTACATTTTACGTTTTTTACCATTCATATGACTGCATTTTGCTCATCTATGTTTTAAACACTATAGAATCCCAAATTGTATACGCATTTATGATTTCTTAATGTTTTAAATGGATTTAATCATGATTACAGCAATAAAATTAAAATTACGACTACATTTTGTAATCGTTCATCATTAATCAGATTACATTTTGCCCATCTCTGTATGAGTTACATTAGTATTTAATTAAAAGTAAGATAATTCGCACATCGCATTCGCATGAATCTGTTGAGTTTATTAATAATCAATCTGAAAATATGTATTTCTTTAATTTAATTTTTTTTCATTCAATTTTTTGTTAATTTATAAGCATAGTGTGATAATATCGATTTAAAATAAATAAATAAATGTATTAATAATTATTGTTTTCTTTGGACAACCCAAATCGCTTTATCACAGCGCTGTCTAGACGATGGTGGCATTTTTCACTAGATCAAAGGCATCGTCGTACTGTTAGTATCTATTGTGCTATTAATACTACCATGTGCTCGGCGAGCTCGGTGACTTTGTGAAGAATTTCCCCAGGACAAGTCTGAGCATCGACTGCTTAACAAACGAACTCCAATAATATCCCATAACAATATTAACTTTTGAACCTCAAAGTGACTTAATATTAATGAAATCATACATGAAATAGATCCAATAGAACGATTTCTGTACTAATCAAGATTAAAAGCAGTTTGATCTGACCTAGATTTCTAAGTCTCTTTTTTTATATTAGATCGTTATAACAAAAGGCTTTGAAAGGTTGAAGCCTGTTAAATAATTGTGTAATCGGGAATATTAAATAGACACCTCTTCTGTGGTCAGTTAAATTATGTAAATAACAATTTAATAAATGTGATAATGAAATTCATATTTATGCTACAATTAATAATATTATTTACCGTTAACAATAAAATACAAAAACAGGATAAATAAACATGAAGACCTTAAAATCCATAAGCAATATATAATATGTGTATATATAAGCATAATTGGTACTGGGAAATATTAACCAAAAGATTTTAATTTATTATTCTTCTAGTATTATAAAATTGTATGGAATTATAATAAAATATAATGTTATTTCGAGGTATTAAAGAACTCAGTAAGATTAACTATGTATTAAAACTTAAACTAAATTATTATAACTAAATATTTTTTTTGTAAAAGCGAAAAAAAGTTTTTTTTTTTTTAAGTTTGTATGTGCGTCAAGCTGAACCTTCTAAGCCGATCTTGATGAGATTTCGTAGTTTCACTACGTATTTTATTACTTGAAATATATATTTTGTGTTATCAATATTAGTTAGGTAGAACAGGGTACATAGTTCGACAAATGTATAATGTACACAAATGTTACTGGTTAAGGTCAACACAAATGAGCATATTGGATGAAACTCGATTAGATAGAAAATGAGATACATTTTTACCTCTTCAAAGTAGTTGATATCGAACACTACAGAAGTCAAGTAAAATGAAATAGATTGAGAAAAGCTCGGAGATTTAATTAATTATTTAATATTGAACAGATTAGTACATAAATAGTACGTAAATTAAACTCTTTAATTTTTAAAGCAATATGTTACTTTTAATGCGCATAATTTCTTTGTGTAAGCTCGATAAATGCTCGCGATTGGTCACGTAAACTTCAAAAGCTTACTTAAACCGTACTCTCGTGTTCCCCTGTACTTTCCCTCGCATATTTTTCTTTAGTTGACCCACTGGCCTCGATTACAAAGCAAAGGGCCCGCCGGCTAAAGGTGGCTATTGTAAAATATTTCTAACAATTACTTTATTGCATAACACTGAGACTGCTAAATATGCTAAATTGATTAGGGTAAAAAACGTTTACCTATATTCGCTTAGTTAAATACCTAGCTAGTATAATCTAAATTAAAAAAAAAAAAGATTTTTGTTGATAACTGTCGGTTTAATGAGAGTCAAAAAATCCTGATCGTCAAACTAAAATAAATCTGATCTTCAAACTATTTTACTTTGAAGATCAGATTTCTTATCTATAATCTATGAAAACTCGGTTAGCATTGCGACAAATATTGTTGCTAGACTTCTGAGCTACGAGTCGTGGGTTCGATTCTCAAACGGAACAAGTATTTGTTTGACCTCCAGGCAGTTATTCTACGAGTACTCACCACATGTATTTAAAGTATAATAAGTATATATTTATTAAAAGGAAAATAACTATAAACTAGGCCGTGGACTAACCTTGTTTAACCCACACGATAGTTACTTTTAAACTAGGTGTACGCAAACTGTCAAGATTTTGATGACTTAAGTAGTAGATGCGGGCATGCCTATAGAATAAGCTGGGTTGATTGTATTATATTAAAAAAATCTCTGTGATTTGCATAGCGCGACAGTTGGTAAAAGTTGCGCCTTGTTATCCCAAAATAAAAAAGACAGTAACATATTTTGTTTTAAAAATACACATTCTTGAAACCTCTATCACACGTTAAATAAAAGTTTTCAACAATATTTACCAAATTTTTCTGATTCTGATTATTTTATTTTATAACTGCGTTTTTAAATATTTTATCTTATTAGAATAATAAATAATATATATTAATAAGAAATTGGCTTAAATTTTATTCTATAAAGAACATAATTAAATGCTGAACTTACACTCCATTTCATCAACCACTAAGAGCGGATTTTTTTTTTACGTAAGCACTATGAAAACCAGTATTTAGATTTTCGGTTAGAAATAAAAAATATGTGTCCGACCTTTTTAGATAATCAACCACCAATAGGGTTAAAAAAAAGTTTTGAAAATTTGTTTGAAATGCTGTAAATTTTGAAGTAAGCATTGAATATCGGTATTTAGATTTTTGGTTAGAAACAAAAAATTACATAAAAATGACACATTTGGAAAATCAACCTACAAGTATAATCTAAGCCTACAAGATGGTAAATAGGGTTAAAAATTTGTTTGAAAATCTGCATTCTATGTTTATTTCTACACAGACAAGACAGGTTCAACTCCGACGCAGTCTTGAGTTTCTTTCGGCGTTTTTTCTCAAGATAATCGCTTCCGAAACGCTGGCGAATTACCGTTAGGTTGCGTATTTTGGCTGGCGGCCCAAGTCAAGGTCGAGGAATTGACAATTCCTTGCACATCTTTGTCTACAGATTCATCAATTTAAAAAAATTAGCGAGATAGTTGCACGGTGAGAGTTAGCCATCATTGACGTGACAAACAATTTTGGTACTCACTTTCGGTTTGATTTGATAATAATGTTACATAGTACAATGGACAACTCTAAGCGTAAGGGGGAAAATCCTGAGGAACTCTCGAGTCAAAAGATACAAGATTTTTTTATTAAATGCCTGTAGAATTGTCTTCGATAAAATTTCTTTCTCATTACACATAAGCATGTGGCAAATCAATGTATCATATATGATGTCAGATTAAAAACTCAGATATAGATGTAAAAATAAACTTATTACCATTCCTCTGTGGCCTTAAGTTGATGGAGGGCCTATTTTCGCCATGTTTGTATATTTTTGTATTTTCCTTGTTTCTGTATACTGTTTGTGTTACTGTATTTAAATTCTTAGTTTTTTGTAAGCTATGGCGAAATAAATACATTTCATTTCATTTACAAGAAAATTAAGTCTTTAAACTTTATCTGATCAATATATAACAGGCAGGATATGTAGAACTATATGTATAAAATCTATAAATATAATACAATAATAGGGTTAAATTGAAACTACTAGAAATTCAATAAATTAGCGACTACATTAAAAGTTAATATAGATGGCGTGAAAATAGATTAGATATTAATATAAAAGGTTCTTTTTTTTTTGTTTAAATTAAAGTATTTAATCCAGACTTATTTATCGTAAAGGCATGCAATGCTTCCGTACACCTATGGAATGAACGCTACTGGTGTACAGCCATCTTAGATATTATCGTGAAATGTATTTTTACAACTGTTCTAGTTAGGTCAAAGCTTATTAATCTCATTGTTTAGGGGTCTGAATGGTATTTCCAAAGGAAAGGTGTGATTGAGGTCAAGCGTTCGTCTATAAATTATTAAAAAAAAAAGATTTCGGTCAGTGGGTATAAACCAACGAAGGCTGACCGCTCTGAGTAATCAGATGATTCGCGATACGCACGTCGCGCCGTCTACCCAAGGCTCTGTGTACACAGGCACGTGTTAGCGACTTTTTGTCGATTTGACCCATGTCGAGCGACCACATCGTCATACAGTTGGTACGCAAGATGTGACAGCTCTAAAGATGATACATAAATTAATAAACATTAGGTTATTATTTGAAATAGCGAAACATTTTGGTTTTAACAACCTTGATTGCTGAAAATTTTTTTTAAAGGTTTTTACCTGAACAGTCAATTTGTGTTGGGACGTGTAAAAACACTGAAGGTTAGCAACGCAAGTCTAACAATTTCAATAGACAATGTCTATTAGATAACTTAGATGGATCGAGTGCAATAAGTCATATGTGAGAAAATAATGTTAGAATCCAAGTAATATAAGTTAAGATCTGTGTGAAAGTGTGGCAATTGGATTTGTGCACGTCAAAATAAACGTTGTCAGACACATAATTGATTACTACACAATACGACATACATTCCAATCGACCTATAGCATGCTATGCATAATATTATATTTAAATAGGCCATTGGACGAGACATGTCCCTAAGCCAAGCCTCTATTGACAATATATCCAGATAATAACCCAACGATGAAGATGATTGTGTACAGACAAATCATTAAAATTACACGGGTGTCTCATTTTTTTAAACCAATTGGCTTAGTGGAACGTGTCATCAATGGTAACGTGTAAAAGCGGCCTTAGTATCAGAAACTGCTGCCATGGCGTAGCGTAATACGTGAAGGGGCTTTCGGTCAGTGCTTGCCAAATGTGGGTCAGCGATCAATTGCGATAAACGGTAAGACCACCCGAGCTCATGATAAAATGGAAATTAAATTATCGATTACCCCACCACTACCCATTTGGAAGCCTCCCCTTCCTAAAGTAAATAATTTATTACATGAAACATTTTTTTTTGTTTTACGTACATTGACTTTGCGTGTAAGTTAGGCGTTTCAAATGATTCATTTAAGGTTAATTACTATCGATATGTTTTTCTTAATAGCTGTTCGCTTGACCCATTATAATTATGAGAGCAAGTATCTAATCTTCATTACAGGTATGCTTATATCAAAGTCGACTGGTTGTGTAAGCCATTCAGTGAGCTGGCTGGCCAATGCATTCAATACAACTTTCAACAAAATAGCTAAAAGTTACTTAGCCAACGTATTAAATGAAAGAAATCATGAATATTTTTCAGGTGACCACCGGACCGCAGACAAGGGGACTAAATTTGTTTTAAAGTCTCAAGAATAGTATTTTTGAAATAAAATGCGCAAACTTTATGGAAACAAGGTTATTTATATGGTTTTTATTTAGTAAAAAAAAACCTTTTTCAAAAGGCTAACTTTCAATCAGCTAACTTGTTGGACGTTTATCTATTCAAAGAACGGTCTAGACCGTCAATCGAAGGACGTATTCAAACCCAGTTGACTACGAAGCGACGTTAATGTCAGTACTATCAGTAAGTTGATGCAAGACGGACTTGACGTTAACGTTATTAGTATTCCAAAATTTAATCCAGTAGGCATTATTAGCGTTCATAAAATTAATCCATGTGAAATATTCTAAAACGTAGTTACCATATACCTAAATACTCACCTGTATATAGAAAAAATAATCCAATAAGATGTTTGCACAGTGCCGTAGCTACTTATTATTTTTATCAATCAAATTTACCGGAGCACGTCTTGTAATAAAATAAACTATAATATGATATATTGGTTCTATTGGTAAAGAATTTATTCTATCAAAAAAATTTTAGAAAATGTATGTTCTTAAAATAAAAAGGACAGGACTTCTACTGTATTAGTTGGTAAATAAACATCAAACGATATTATTGTGTGGCTATATTGTTACCATGACTACAAGAAGGACGCGTATGCGTTGCCATGACGACTCAGAGATCCTTCTGTTTCGACTGGCCATGTAAATATAATAAAGGCTTCGAAGACTAATGTAATTTAATTTTTACGGTTAATATGGACCAATATTAGTAAATAAAAAATAGAAATTTACGATTGTACTACGAGACTCTCTGCTATTGGACTTTTGACGGCCGAACTTCGGGAACTTTCATAGACTGGATTTCTAGAACCTTCGGCAATTGGACAACGGGATCATTCGACGGCTACACTTCGAGACACCCTCTTCGATTAATAAATCGATTGTTCGTCAACACCAGCGCCTTATTACCCCACGCTAGTAACAATGTATTAATATGAATTAGATGGGCATAATGTAATCAGATTAATGAAAAATGATTACGATTACATTTTGACTTTTTCATCATTACTATGACTGGATTTTGTTCATCTATGTTTTACCCACTACGGGATCCTCTATTGCATACATATTTATGACTCCTTATTCTTTTGAAGGGGTTTAATCATAATTGCAAAGCAACAAAATTAAAATTACGACTTCATTTTGTAAACGTTTATCATTAATCAGATTACATTTTATCCATCTCTGATTATAGTATGTTGATGATCACAAGAGGGATGCGTGAGTGTTACCATAACGCGATCTTTTTATATATGAAACGTAATTTTTTATATATAAAGCGTAATTCTAAGATATACTCAGAATAATTATTATACACTATTCTATGCAATTATAGAAAATTATTTCTTTGTCTCAAATCAATCGGGAGATTCTTATTGATAGTTAATATAGGACCTCGGTATATCACTTACACCATGTACGTATTTGCATACCGTATTGATGACGCAACGATAATAATATTAATTATTATTTATTATAATATTAATTATTATTTCAGTTAGGAATTATTAAATTAATTACTAACTAATTACAATTAGTCATGCATGGAACAATAATTCTTGTAAGTGAGTATAAATATTATTAGGTAAATATTATTACTATAGGCCAAAGTAATTGTAACTAGTTATAATAAATATTTAATTTTAATTACATTAAAACAAGAGATACGTTTAAATATTTATTAAATTGCCATAGCAGTACATTTTCCACTTAAATTTCTTTTACAGCCAGGTGGGCATTCAGTTCGTTCTGCTAATCTCGCACTGACTTCAAATCTAACGCAACTGACCACTAACGTCGTCGCGTTCACCCCTAGAGCAGTTGGAAATCGGTCTATGTAGCTGCACGGGCTTATTGATCCGAGTTTCTCACATTTCCCATTCCAAAGAACGAAATTGTCAACATTACAGGGATTTTTCTCGCACGTTGGTATCACGGAGTTTTGCGGTAGGACCAAATAGGAGCCATTTTGACATGGTCCTTGTCTGAACGCAGCCCAGCATTTATCAGAGGCCGGTTGATACAGATACGCTGAAATAAGATTATAAGTTTTTTTTAATAATTCAACACGGGTTTTTTGGTACTAGGAAAGACATTGTTTAATACTAAAGAAAATTAATTTATATGGCACATAACATAGCATACAAAACGAGGGTAGGTTAATGAACCTAGAAACCATAAAGAGCAAACATCCTATGCTGTGAGGACGCCCCAAAGGCCATTTGCCATTTTAGCAAATGTTAGATGACCAGTTGAGCCACCCAGCGCTGATTTGTTTTTTTTTTTACACTGTCTCGACATAGTTACTACAGAGTACCTGACGGTAAGTACAGTGTAGTCCAGAAACGAAAGCGACTATCAAAGGATGAAAATCCATTGATAGTTCACATCGTCATGTCGGCCCACATATACCACGACTGACGGTCTCTAGGTATATGATTTTCAGCTGACACTCATTTGTTGAGTCAACCCGAAGAAAATATAACAATACACTACACACTAACACTATATATTAGTTAGGAAGGGTGTAATATAATAATTGGGGTATAATAAGGGAAAAATAATACTAAGTACTAAGTATTGTTTATTTTCTGTCATCGTCTGAAGCTACTGTAGTATTTTTTATACAAAAAAGTGGCAATCAGGCTTACAGGGCACCTGATAGGTAGTGGCCATCTTTAACCAAGACTTAAATAGTGGTATAGCTATCGCGCTCCCTACCTTGATGAAAAAGAGGGAAAGAAGAATGAATGGTACGTAAGGAGGATACCAGTAAAATCGTAACTTCAGAATTAATGAAAATTATTAGGATAGATATCTCAGCAAAGTTGTTATCTGTACCATTGCGTTACTATTACGAATGTTTTATTGACTCTTCTACAAACTCCCTTCCCAAATAGAAGGCAGGCTAGTGTACTAAGCCACAGTTTACTATTTACTGTTACTCCTGTCCCGACACTTTAAAACGTTTTCTAATTCAAAATTCTGCCGTGTCCTTAGACTATGGAATAATCTTCCAGCAAGGGTATTCCTTTTTCTTATGATTTTGGGTGTTTTGGAAGAATTATATTAAGAAGTTTGATCAGGCCGGCTACTTATGACCAAAATCGGTGAACTGTTTTTTTGACAATTGCAATCGGAATTTAGACTTTCTTATACATGACATGGGGAGAAGTTACTTTGCACAGCTAGTATAAAAAGGATTACTCTGCAGAATTGTTTAATTTCAGTCAGTTTCATTCAAAACGATTACTATATTTTATTAATAAGGTTTTCTTTTTTAATTTATTAACATCTATAGCTCTACAAGAAAACACTAAAAAAAATCCTGAAGCCACACTATTGTACCTATACATTAATGGCTGTAACACAGTGTTTTAAACTGAATGTACATAACAACTACACCGTACCTGATGGTAAACTTGGTGTAATAATTTTATAATATATTTTACGAACAATTACACACATTGACCTAGCCTAACCTGTCCTAACCTAAGCTTGCGCTTGTACTATAGGTACTAGACATACTTAAATTCACACTAACATGACTCGCGACAAATTAACCTACAAGTCACAGAAGAGTTTACCGCTATCGGGGCTCGAAACCAGGACCTTAGCATCATAAGTCGTCACTACAAACTACGCTATCAAGCTGCCACGTCGATGAATGCTAAGTAATGGGAATCCATAGGCTTTTCGTTCTCATGCTGGCTTAAGCACGCCATAATGCTAGGTGATAAAAAGCCTAGGTATATAGAATTTCGATTTAGACGAGCTGATCACGGAATGTGACAAATCGAAGTGTCATTAGGACGGGCTTAGCATCCGTTTACTATGGACGAACCAAACGCCCTGCCATGCCACAAAACTCAGTCTATATGTTTAACTACAGCAGATACTAACGTGTTATATTTATTATGCAATTAATAGAGCATATTTGAAAATAATAGAAACGAATTCCAAATATTATGTTAATGATTACTGAAATTAAACTTTATAAAAGTAATATTCGTTGTTATTGAAACCAGTACATAGTGCGTACTAAGTATTAATGTATTCGTATATTGGTATGGTTTTACCTGGTCTACAGTCACATATCCAGTCGTCTTTTTGGTCTCCCGGATAAAACAATTCGTTCTCCGGGCACATCGCAGGAATATATACAGGTTGGCGATTCTGTAATGATATTATGTATGTGCTATAAATGTTATATAAAAGTCATATATGATAATAATTAAATTAATTTAAACTAAATAAATATCAGTTATTTTAAACTCATTATAAGTTATTTTTGCGACATAGTGTGTTGTAATTGGTGGGAACATTATTAGCTTGATGGAAAGTGACTGCCATAGTTTTTAGCCGAATGTAACACTAGAAGTATTCATGTTAGGCTACTGATCTTGAAGAAAACGAGGAGAAAAGGGAGTAGGATATAGCTAGGCTTAATCTGGACCGAAATACAACTAGCAGAAGATTTTGTATCAACCTACTGTGGTTGCAAATTGCGTTTCAATTAGATGCTGACACCCTTCCATTGCACTATGGCTCGTTTATGAATCGATGCTCGCGCTCATTTATTAGTTCGAAAGTAAAGCTTACAAATATCTTACATTTCTTTTACAGTATAAGTGCTGTAAACTACATTATAAACAGATATCTTACACAAATGACGCATTTATTATACTTAAATACTATATCTCTCTATTAGGGGTAGTATTCCACACTTCATTGCTTAAGACGTTTACTACGATCGATGTATGAAAGGCCTCAATAGGTGGAGCCGGTGAGAGGGAGCCGGTGAGAGGGAGCCGGTGAGAGGGAGCCGGTGAGAGGGAGCCGGTGAGAGGGAGCCGGTACGCAGTGTCCGGCACGACGCCTGACAGAGGTTTTCGTGAAGTGGACTCTGTACACCAAACCCTCCCGAGACGTAGCCTCAACAAAACTTTTCGCTCCCCGGGCGTCAGAATGAATTTGGTTTCCCAGGTCCGGGTGGAGCAATTAGAAGGACGCCCCCGGGTGTTTTTAGTCAGTAGGAGTCTGACACACCGAAGTCACTACCCTAACAGCGGCCCCGATGCCCCTAAGCAGGATATACCCTCGGGTTACCAAAAAAAATGAAAGTCCTCAAGTTATGATTTTACACCGCGCCAGCGCGACAGAAGATACGCAAAACCAGTGACTTTTCTTTGATGCGGGCCTCTTGTATGCAATTTTTATTATTTACTTTACTTTATCTATGCATATTTTTCTTCCACTGAAAGTGAACTATAACTGCAAATTCATGAGAAAGAAAGAGATTTATAGATATTTAAGAAACTAGTAAAATTTTGTTCGGATGCACCATTACATTAGACGTATAGTTTCGCATCATGTTAATCTGTCATAATAAAAAACGTGTAGTATTATAAAAATACTACAAATCAATTGCTTGATAGTACAGTTTTACCCAACCTACTCATTTTATTACTTTTGAAAGTGCCCTGGTTATTAGTAATTGGTTGAGATTCTGATTCCGTTTCGGTACTATACATTCATACATACCGGTGCAGATTTTGGATATAATAAGCAGCTTTAACAAAATCCAGTCCCCGACTAAGTGGAAAGACGACTTGCGAAAGCAGGCCGATTTGATTGAATGAGAAGAGCCGACGACCGGGCTCAATGGCACTCACAATGAGAGGCCAATGTCCAGCAGTGGATTATAGTGGGTTGATGATAATGTGGTAAGGTACCACTTATAAATGTTGGTATCTCTAGCTGAATGGTGAATACACTAAACAGAACATAATATAATATTTTATTGAATACATTTTTGTTACACATTATGTCATCACTTAAAAGGTTTTTTTTTAACTAGCTCGACACAGTGTATACGCACTGTACCTGATGTAAACAGAGTACACTAAAACCGACCACAGCCGTCGAGAACCTGGACTTTGTTGGATATTACACAACAGGCTGATTTAGTATGAAGATAAAATAGCAGTAGAATTTTAAAGTATATTTAACAAGACTTTCTAAAAGAAGACAACCCAAGTATATACTATTTTATTACGAGTAGTTAGAAATACCAATTTCTTGGAAAGATCATAGGTTATCAAAATACTTCCAGATGTATTTATTACGTCTTTGTCATTAACGTACATATAAATTTATACACATGGATTCGTAGAATTATTTTCACTATACTTATTACGTAATACAAATTTAAATGACCTTACATCTTTATTTTTTAAATCTGGATTTTCCTCTACCTCCGGAAAACCAATAACGTCGTTCGTGCCATTTTTTGCATTACATACACTAATAAAAAAATATATAAACAACAATTTATATAAAGTACACATAATTATAATTTTAAGTACACTTTCAATCACACTTATGAAAAGATAATAATATAAAATGACTAGTGTAGTTATTACTAGACAAAACAAAACATGGTAATGTACGTGTATTACAATAAAATATACAACACGAACGTTTATAAACAAAGCTTGAGAGCTACTAGACTATAAATGAGATGCTGGGTTGGGTAAACCCGACATTAAAGCATATCAAATCAAAACACGTTTTCGAAAAATGTCAAGCAACATTCAGTAATTTATCTACGGTTCCATATGATTTTATGCTCATTTTCCTGTTAATTATACCTGTGCAGTATGACCTCCCATCCGTTGCTATGTTTTTATTAAATAAAAGCTCTTTATTAAGTAAGTAGCCGTGTATGTTATGGGCCGTAGAATGCTCAATATGAGTGGACAGTATGTTGGGTTCTATTGAAATTATTAAGCTGCAGAGCTTCGTGAATAGCAACCAATACATATTGATTAGGCATAATATATAACCGGTACCATTTATACCACCTTATTTAACTTCACAATAAATAAATATAGATTTTAATTAATTGGCAAACTTAGTATTTACCTGGCTCTCCTTCAGCCGCAATCTGGCTGCTTAACAGGAGAAAGATGCTAAATGACGCTTTAAAATATAATATTTTTAACAATTATCCGATAACCATCTGACGTCCTACCTGATGGTAAATTTATAACTTTGCGTGTAGACAACCTAAAAATAAGGATAGATGAAAATTGAGGAAAGATGTTTTTCGGTTCCGCTGTACATTTTTTTCAACTAGCTGTCGCGACGTTCGCGTGAAAGTAGTACTTTCGTTATGATAATCATTAGTTTAAATTGAAAACTTTTTATAAATGACAATATAAACGTTTTCAATTATTTTTATGTAAATTACTACAACAACAAATATACAACTCAATTACTACTATTTTTAACAGATTTCAGTGGCAGATGTAATACTAGTAAAAGAAGTATTATACAGTAGCGTTCATTCCATAGGTGCACGAAAGCATTGCATGCTCTGACGATAAATAAGTCTGATACCATACTTTTATTACTAAGAATAAACAATAAAATTGTTGTTTATTTTGTTTGTATGAAACATACATTGCTGTATGTTATGTTTATATAAACAATAAAAAAATCACAAAAAAGGCAAAACAAAAATCTAGCTAAGGGACATAAAGCAATGAGAGAAAGCGAGTTAACTAATGATATATAAAAAACACATATACAGCCAAGAAAAACTATAACTGACTTCTTTTTTCAACTTTGTTCTATAGGAGCCAAGTGTACATGAGAAAATGTCAATATCACAAGAACGTTTGTTATATATATTACAGTCACGTGAAATTAAGGTATGAAATTAATTATTGTAATATATTATTTATTAATTATGTTAATAATATAAAATAATTTGACTTCACATATGGCACTTTAAAAACGAAAAGTCTCTTGCATTGGAATATAGACACCTGAAATCTATTTGACTTAGCAAAACTGAAGAATGAAACATTAAAAAAAAATGGTTATGGTTACTTCATTACTGCTTTATTACTTCATTATTGGTTACTTCATTTTATTTTCACACTGGCTCGATATAGTGACTACAGAGTACCTGATGGTAAGTACACTGTAGTCGAAAAGCGAAAGCTACCATCAAATAATGAAAATTCATTGATAGTCTCCGTCGTCATGTCGGCCCACATATACCACGACTGAAGGTCTCTAGGTATATGACTTACTGGATATATACAGGCTATCCTGAAACTCGACGCCAAAGCGAGTCATTATGACGGTCTTTACACTTGTGTACTGTGGTCATGACCCAATTCTGGCAATCACCCTACCACCAAACTTAAAATTAGTATTTATATTAGTGATGCCACGAATAGTGAATTGGCCGAATACCGAATACCGAATATTCGGCAACGCTGTCGACCGAAGCGCCGAATATTCCTGGAAGTAGCGTGTTTAGTAATAATAATAATCTTTATTTCAACACAAAACTTATACATATACACAGGGTGATAAGTCTCACCAATTAAGTAAATCTTGTCTCTGGTGAGACTCGCACTTCCGTTCGGGTTATTCAAGGGTGTTTTGTGTTTTTATATGGATATTAACGGTATAAGTTTATTAGTATGTGTTTGAGCGAGAGAGAGAGTGTGTGTGTGAAAGGTTATTTTCTGAGGCTGGTGACATTTACGATGAAAAGCGTAATCGTTTGCTACCAAAAAATGCTGAAAAGCTTGTTTTTATCCATCACAATTTGCCACTGATCAATTTTAATTACTAAAGTGTTGTAATTTGGAAATAAATACATAACTTTGAGTAATATAACGTGTCTTTTTTACATGATTTGGTATTCGGTATTCGGCCGAATAGTACGTATTATTCGGCCGAATACCGAATAGCAAAAAAGTGGCCGAATAGGCCGAATACCGTATAGTTGCCGAATATTTGTGGCATCTCTAATTTATATACAAAAATAACAATTCTAACGGAGATTAATTGAAACAGGGTTCTTCTGTTTTCGATTGTTTATTTGCAAACACAGTCCGAGCGTACACGTGATAAAATATATAAAAACAAACAAAGGAAAGGACGCGCGCAACACGAACGGCGGACGGGCTACGATGCTTGCGCGGCGATCTGTGGCGCGGGCCACCGAGAGGTGAAGGGAAAGAGGTATATACCGTAATGCGCGAACGCTCTAAGTATACCCCCCCGCGTTACACAATTATTTTTGTAACTTGTAAATACTTAGGTTGGTGACGAATCACTTTTGACGATCTCGATATTGCGCCTCGCTGACGAGACGCTGCTGTACTGACACACACACACTGAGCGTTTGTCCCTTTATATCTGTCTGTACAAATAAGGTGGACATAAACTTGATTTCGAGGGGTGAAAGGCTATTAATATATATAAATATATTTATAAATATATTTTTGGAATCGGTAAAAAACTCTGTTTCCGAAAATATAATATTACTATATCACCAAAAAATATCGCTTAAACCAAGTAGCCTTTCGACCCCTCGATTTGATTCATGAAATAAATATTACACAGAACCCTAAAATGATCGCGCCAATTATTAACCAATGAATCCAGTTTGTATTAACATAGGTGTGTGTGGTTGTGTGTGTTTTATTTATCTTGAAAATATTTTTACTCTGAATGTAGGCAGTAATCATAATATATTTTTTGCAATTATATGTAATCATTGTACTTTATCATTTATAATAAAATTGTCCATAAACATAAAACAAGACGTTGGGTCACGTGGGACAGAGACGTCACTCCAGCACACTTCTCGCTTTTTGTTTTATGACTTAATAAGTTAATTTAATTCACAGTTAAGCTAAAATAAACCATTTATTCTTTTTTATATTGGAATAACTCTTTGTAAGCGGTGAAATACGACTTTAATAATTATTATAACTATCAACTAAAACGTCATTTTACAAAAATGAATGAAGACTTCTTTTTAGATACATGTTTCTTTCAGTAGCTCTTTTTACTTGTGACCTGCATACTACAGTCAAAGTCTATACACGAAAGCGTCTCGATAAAGCAATCCTGCGGAGTGACATGGGCAAGACGCGCGATGATCGAGTCCAAGCTGTAAATAACCAATCCAAGTAGAAATAGAGTACAGAAAAAATGAAGTTCCGAAAAATTATTAGCTGAATAATCATAAAGTTAGAATCTTGAAGCTTCAAAATTCTTTTTTTAAAGTCTTAATACGACCATTGTCATCGAAATATACACACACAGTCAAAAATTACTAAAGTAATTTGAGTTTTCACAGTTTAACGGAAATTAAGATTGCGGTCGCGGAGAGTGAGAGCGTACGCCCGCACGTATACAATCAAATTAAAACTGCCAGTTTAAACAGGATAACGTAAACCTGAAGGTACGCTTTGAATTCTGGCAGTCACTACACGACGTGTGATGGAGCGGGCTATGTTGGGCATCTCTCAAGTCCGAAATGAGGTTATCCGACGGAGAATCAGAGTTGTTGACATATCTCTCCATATTAGCAAGCTGAAGTGGCAGTGGGCAGGCCATATATGCCGAAAAACCGATAGTCGTTGGAGCAGCCTAGTTCTTGAGTGGAGACCGTGGATCGGCAGACGTAGCGTGGGGCGCCCCCCGGCAAGGTGGAATTACGATCTGCGAAAGGTGGCTGGAAAGAATTGGATCAGAAGAGCCGAAGACCGGGCTCAATGGCACTTGTTAGGAGAGGCCTATCCAGCAGTGGATTAGGATAGGCCGATGATGATGACTGCTCGACGAGGTTGCGATGTAACCAAATAGAATATAATAACATAATAGATGTAATGCCTGTATGTATTGACATGTAAAGGCGTCAGATATAGGCGACTGCGCGAAGCTGTCTAGTGACGTGCCAAGCGGCGTCGTCTGTCTTTACTTTGCTCTAACCCACTAAAAATTCATCCCGCCCGGTTTATTCATGATAATCTTTCCCGGTCAATTAACGCGTGTCATTTTGAAAAAAAAAGTCATTAATACCAGTTGTCGACTTTAGCTTAAAGTATTGGCTCTATTAGTAAGTTTTATTTCATTCATACAAACAAAGGTCCATAGTTACGACATCATTATCTGTTTTTAGTGATTTTCTATGAAATTAAGCAGATAATAAATTAGTTCAAGCTCAATTACTATTATAAAGAAATAGTACTTTTTTTAAGAGCTTCATTATTTGAAAACTATCGTGATTTCCAATGATATTAATTACTAAAGAGAATTGATGATTCACTTGATAAAATGGGCTTAAATCCAAATAATTGTTACGTATATCGATTGATGAGTCACCAAGGCGATATGATAATTGTCTCAAAAAATTTGTCGACCACAGTTCTAACGCTTATGGAAATCTCTCGCCATAGCTCATGGTCATAACCATGGCTATAGCAAAGTATTATGTATAGAAATAAATAAATTTACACAGGATTTCTAAATAGTAGATGCATCTTATGCAACCCCACATATGGAATATTTTTTAAAAACGATCTACTAAAATATTTTTATTATTGTTTCACAAAAAATAATATATTAAAATGCTGTCTGGGCCCTGTAAGCCTTTAAAGATCGGCATAAAAAATTAAATCAATAAATAAGAGTAAAATCATTGTCTGGTATAATTTTCCTACTTGAATTTCCTCGATAAGCAGACAATTGAACTCTTTGTAGTTAATATAATTCAAAATCAGCACAAAATATTAACAATATATTACAGTAGAGACATTGTCGGATGTGCGTATGATTTTTTCTTCTTAGAATACCTCGGTTGACAGATAATTGGGTTTTGTAGTAAATGGCACTAATGTTTTGCTAATTTCTCCCTATCGTATGGCACGATCGGCCTACGCAAAATTCTACTAAGGAATGGTATTAAACTCTAAATAAAACGCAAATTAATTACAGTAAAAACCTAGTTAAGTATTAGGTATAATAAATCGTCGTCAAAGGGATTTTACGTTTTTAGTGATGAGCTCGAAAATGTATGGACTGATTAGGAGATGGGAATTCCATTTAGGAGCTTTACTTTTTTTAGAATCGTGACTTGTGATAAATTAAAGATACACTTACCCAATGTTTTCCGATGATACATGCCGAGTTAAATAAAAAAAGGTTCGGACTAAAAACAACACTTTTAAAAGGAAAAAAGATCTATCTATAAATGGAAATTCCAAAAAAATATATATTACTATATCACCAAACAATGTCACTTAGCCTTTCACCCCTCGATATATACCGGCTGACATATCATCGTAAAGCCGAAAGCATATGTTCCCAAACTTTTTTGTCTCGCAGTCAACTTGCCGTGTTTTTTGATTTTAGGTGGATCCCCTTCTTAGCTAATATTATATTTTGTAAATTCATCACCTTCAAATGTGTTTTTGACTAATTTCTGGTTATAATGAAGTGTAGAGAGAAAAAACAAGAAATAATACACGTTAAGTTTCATTTATTAATGAAATCGAAATTGACATAACCAAATTAAAATGTATCTATTATTTAATTGTCATTTAGTGGGAGTGATGAACCTCATGATCTGATCAATTTAGTTAGCCTTCAATTCAAATCTCGTCGAGCAGTGATGATTCTTTCTTTTTTTAGTTAGAAGAATGGTAACCACGCTGAAATCTCTTTCCACTAGGTATGATGACGGAAAAGCAATTAAACATTTCCTCACTGTGTTCCATAATATGGGATAAGTAACAAGTAGATCTTAGTAAAGCTAGAATAGCTGATACCCATTTCTAAATTGCACCTTAAGTTATTCGATAGTGCTTATTCCGATGAGTTAATCCGTTTCTCCAATACCATCATATAGGTTTATTATCGACTAGCTTTTGCCCGCGGCTTCGCTCGCGTTAAGAAGTGTTATTATTAATTAGGTATAGTTTTTGCGGCTTTACTATTGTTTAGCGTGTGTAAAAAATTAGAGCCTACAAAACTCCTTTGTATACAATATTCTTAACTAATCTGTCATTAGGCGCTAAAACTATCAAGCTATTGCTTGAGCATTGTTCTCTCAAGTCAATACCCGCAAATTTGAGAATTTGCCCCTGAGACTTGTTTATTATCATGGCGAAGCAGACTTCACCTATCTGCATGCCAAATTTCAGCCTGATCCGTCCAGTGATTTAAGCTGTGCGTTGATAGATCACTATGTCAGTCAGTCAGTCATCATTGAGTTATATATCTATAATAATATTATAAACCTGAAGAGTTTGTTTGTTTGTTTGTTTGAACGCGCTAATCTCAGGAACTACTGGTTTGAATTGAAAAATGATTTTTGTGTTGAATAGACCATTTATCGAGGAAGGCTTTAGGCTATATAACATCACGATGCAACTATTAGAAGTGAAGAATAATGGATAATGTGAAAAAAACGGGGAAAATTATCCATTGCGTGCGCTGCGAAAATGGTTCAAGATACCAAAAATATATGTATGAAAGAATTATTCCTCTTGAAATGATCTAAAAAAATGTCCCCGACAGTATATGTCTATCTTTTAAGATTGACTCACTAGAACCGTTTTTATGGTAAACAAATTTGGTCGAAATTGATGCATTATTTGTTAAGAGTTGTATCAACGTAATAATATTAACTTTTATCCAAATAAATGTGTTGTTGATTAAGAGTATTTAATTGTGAACAAAATTGTCTTTGGTATCACTTAATTTCAATGAACATCTTAGAAGATATTACAATTTTAAAATAAATAACTAACTAAAATGCCCAAAATACTATTCCACGCGGACGAAGTCGCGGACACAGCTAGTATTTAGATATAGAACTTTTCTTCGCCCTCAAATGACATGAGCAGGATATCGTTGATAGCTGCTGCTTGATCGTTCTTTGGAGTAAGTATTGCACGCTTACATAACCATTCAATAGGCTTGTCATGTATATGAATAATGTCTGGATAAACTTTAGACAGCAATTCTTAAAAATCAAAGAAGATTTATACAAATTTTCATCCTCTATTTTATCCCCTTGGGGGTAGAATTGATCAAAATCCTTTCCTAGCGGATGCCCACATCACAACATCTACCTGCATGCCAAATTTCAGCCCAATCCGTCCAGTGGGCTGTGCGTTGATAGATCACTATGTCAGTCAGTCAGTCAACTTTGAGTTATATATATTTAGATTGTAGTAGTACCATTGCCAAACATCTTCAAACATAATTTCAAAATCTAAATAGAGGGCATTTAAATGTTGAACCTAAGATGAAATGTCATTTTCTTGGCAAATCTGTGACAAATTGGGAAACTGAGAATATTCGTCCCGTTCAATGTTTTGCTTTATTATAATAGTTTAATTCTACCAAGGAACGCTGAAGTTATGGTTTTCGTTTCAATCAAATTTGTTTGTTTGGGATGGAATTCGAGTTGGCAATAGAACTAACCTCATTTTAATACCAGGTAGCCAGACTGCTGAAAAATACTACCACGAGATACCGGAACATGTTATTGCTCCACTCAGACAGTAAACGGCCTAACATTCCGTATTCATGCAGGACTATAACCTAACCTACCCTAGCCTATTCCGGAGACTCTGTAATAAACATGTTCTGTGAGTTTAATATCGCTATCCTAGACAGGCCTCCACAGTCGTACGATATGACTACTATCTAGCATGCGTGGGATTTGCTTGGCAGAACGGCGTTCTAAGAGCTACCTAAAAATATACGCACAGTACAAAATATTTTCTTGAATCTCTTGTGAACTTGGAACAGAATTCCCCAGGCCACTTTCGAGAGCCTGATTTTAAGCATGCAAGACAAAGCAAAGCCTTAATCAGGGCATTAATAGTTCCTAATATTTACCGAATGCCACATAATATCCATTTTTATTGTTTAAATTTGTATCTCATACCTTTTTTTGTATTTTATTCTTTATTGTTTTTTTACATCTTAATAAACTTTTATTTTTCCGTTAATTTGACTACAACTGTATTTTATATTAGAAAAAAGCGTATAATTACGCTTTAAATCATATAACATTATTTATTTCAGAATTTCATTTTTTTTTTTTTTGAGTAGGCCGCTAAAGTATATCTGAGTCTTAGACTTTATTGATGTATTTGTTATTGTCGGCAAAGCTTCAAGACGGAGTGGTTGCATCTTTTCTGCATTCTCGCTAAATAATTGCTGTTTTCTTTTTGGGGCGATCAGCTGGGTGTTCAGTTATTGTCTTAGCTTATATTATGGGCTTGGGCAGCAATGGAATGCTCGGCTGACCGCGTGCGATGGGGGATCAATGGTTTTTTACGTGATGCTAGCGCAGTAATGTCCCTTAGGTCGCTAAATTATCTCGCCAATCTATGTCTTCCTCGCCGTTTATTTTGTGTGAATATAAAAATGGTGCAACAAATAGGAAATGAAGATTGATTACAATGAATTGAAACTACGAAAGAGATATTGGAGCGTGGCAGGAAGACTAAACAGAAATTTAATAAGATATGAAAACAAGCTACCTCAGACATGGCTGTATGGCGTAAAAGCTTTTGCCTTCTTCGCAAATGGGAGAATACAACAAAAAAAATGTATTTGTGTATTAAGCACCCTTAATAAGAAATTAAGTTTATTTCTTATATATATATATATATATATAGCAATGTAGTCAATTCTAAATGCAATGCTAATTTTTTCTTAATATATTAATAAATTTTCTTAAATTCATATCAATTTAAAACAAATCTAATTCTGAATGGAAGCGAACGGCACTCTAGTGTTTACGTCAACCGTGATATTTATGCAAGAGAAATGTCAAAATGAGAATAAGGGAGTGAAAACTCGAAGAAAACAATGTGAAATTTATGCATATTTCTACGTGATAATGATAAGAATTTGGTTAATATCCTTATAAAATAGTCACCGCGATGTTTACTAAGAAGTCTCATCAGGATGTTAAGAAATCAACAGTTAAAATTCAAGACTCCAAAAAGGATTCTGCAACCCGACTAAAACATTTAAAAATCGTTTTGGGTTGGTATTTTCTCATTCTTTTCCTAAATTAAGGAGTTATAGAACTCTTTATATGATTATAAGCTATAATATGGTCCTTTACCCAGATGATAAGTGTTACAAACCTTACATGCTAATTAGTGCAGAGTAACTGTACTTATACTGTTTCGTTTCGGTTTGGTTTACGATTACTGCATATTTTCTTCACTACTGTAAACATAGCCGTGGGATATATTATACATCCACAAATTTAACTCATGTTTTTGATTCTAATATATTATAAATAATTTTGACATTTAATTGTTTACAATTATAATAAAGTTGTTTGAGTGGATAAATAAATTCACATTGCTACTTAATACACACTATAACTAAATAGAAAATGCTAAATAAAATGTTAATTAATGCCCACATTATTTATTATTATTTATTGTGACTTAAAATACACAAACATTTGTATAATTTAAATTATTTAATTGGTATTATACCTAATTACTTACTATAAACATTAATATTGTAATTTCCAGAACATTTTGACTCCGATGAAGCCAAGAACTATTTTGAAAACAATTTTAGTCATGTCTACTTTATATTGTATGATAATTTCATACAAGCAGAAAATAATCTTAGGCAAAAGGGTAAGTGAGAGTCTTTATATTATTTGATTATATAGTAATATATGGAAATCCTATAACAAAATTTATATGTAAATAATATTTATACCTCTAAATTTTAATATTTAACTTATTTTTCTTTTCTTTTTTGCGGTACAGAACTTCCGTTTCATCTTGGTGAGTGATGGGTGTTTTTTGATTCTTTAAAAAAATCATCTGTCATTATTAGGTCATTATAGTTTATATTCTTATGTAATGCATATTTGTTGTAATTAGTTGATTCCTCTGCTATAATAAGTTTCAATTCATATAATAATAAAATCTATAAAAGATTACCTTCAGTAGAATGCATAATCTTAATTTCTACATTTGTATATATTATATTCAATAACTTTAAATAATTAATTTAGAAATTTTGTATAATTGTATTTTAAAATACTTTATATGCATTACACAAGTAATTTTTATAAATGGGTCATCTGTAAAAAGCATTTTATCTTAAAACAGTATTATAATATCATCTTTGAGGACTACATTATGAAAGGATATTTCTTAATTCATATCATTCTCATTACTCTTATCACAGCCTCTAAGTAGTTACATCTTTTTATGATACAAGAAACAACATAATTTATGAAATAAATACTGACCTATATGTCAAACTTACATATAACATAGGAATTTGATTTGTTTCATAAATAAGTCTAACATATGAATCACCTTGCTCATTGCAATATATAGCAAAAATACTTAGAAAAAAATATAAAAACTTAGAGACAAAGAATTTTATAATTTATGTTAGTTTTGGGTTTCTTAAATATA
This sequence comes from Automeris io, assembly GCA_036320925.1. Lineage (NCBI taxonomy): Eukaryota > Metazoa > Arthropoda > Insecta > Lepidoptera > Saturniidae > Automeris > Automeris io. The sequence continues at coordinate 7,570,767 of JAUDJH010000018.1, forward strand.
ATGTGTAAAAATCTTTGATATTATAAGATCCACTGCTTTTTCTTAAATATAGGATAATATTGAAACATTAAGCTTTTCTTTAAATTTTGCATAGATATTTACTTGGTCATAATGAATTACAAATCAATATTTTAGGTATAATATTACTTAAATACCTAAAAATGTGCATGTTTATACCAAATATAATTTTCTTGTAATGGGATTACTTCATTATAATAACCACTGATCATGCAATGCTATAGATATTTTTAATGTATAAATTAATGTAAGACACATTATCAGTAACAAAAGCATGGCTCATGTGTAGGCCGTACATGCCATGATTATGGATGAATATTATTGGCTAAATTAAAGGGTGTGTTATTTGTTACCATAAGTTGGAGCTAACAATAAATATAGCTTGATTGTTAAACAAAACAGTATAATATTTAACATATTGAGGGGTGGAAGACTATTTGCCTTAAGCAACTTTTTTTAGACAAAAGTTGGAACTTTTTACATAATTTTTATTCAATATCACAAAAAAGAAATTGCTTAAGCTAAATTGCCTTGCATCTCTGAATGTATACAATCAATTGATTTTAATAATTTTGTAGTACACAAGGCTGGAAGAGAGGAATTAGAAGGAGCATTAGCTCTTCTGGAGAAAGTATTATGCCTTTTGCCGGAGTTAATTGGAAAAAGATGGCAGTTACATTCTTTGTCAAGAATCTTTTCAAAACTTCTCCATAGTGGCAATTCACAGAAATTACGGGCTGAAGCTGTGAGGCAAGTATTTTTGTGTTATTATAATATCAATATAAACTCAATGCCAAAAAGAGGATTACTAATTCTTTTGAATGAAAGCTTTGAAAAATGTTATTTTTCAGGTATTTTTTGCTCTGGTATCAAGCCCTCGGAGACAATGCACCACTTGAAGTGCATAAAATGTTTGCTGTCCTCGTACCAGGCATGCCAGAGCCTGGAATCCTCTCCTGTGGTCCCACTATTAAGCCAAAATCTTATGATATTAGTTCAAACCCACAAGACTCTGGTGACTTCAGTATGGAAGATATCATGCATCATCCAAATTTTACTACGGCTACAGATAATGTGAAGAAGGTTGTCGTAGAACAAACTCATACTGGCATAATGGGAAAAATAGCATCAGTTTCAGCGTCAATTTTCCATGACACAAATGCTCTTAATCCAGTTCAAAGTATTGAAATTCAACCTCTTTTGCCACCAAGTACTAACGAAAAGGCTAGTGATAATGAAACAAAATCATTTTTTGAGATACTAATTGAAGGCATGGCCACATCAGTTACAAAGATACATTGGAGAGACAGATCGCATGCAAAAGCTATGAGATGTTTTGCATTTCTTTTAGAAAAATTCAAACAATATTATTTACCAGTTATATGCCCTCAATTTAATTATAAAAATTCTTTATACAAACCAAATTTGGGTGAGTTTTATTACTTTTTATTTTTTATTTATATGGGAGGACATAAATTCAACAAAATTGTACATAAAAAGGATACAGATGCCAGCAAAATAAAAATAATAATAAATAATAGAAAATCATATGTGGCAGAATTAACAATTAAGTGATAACCTGGCCTCAAAACACTTTCAAAAATGTAAATATTTATTTATTGTAGATTTGCCAATTCAGCACAACATTTTGGAAGATGACTATGCATTGTGCCGGGTCGCCTTAATCAAATGGGTGTCTAACTATGTTCATTTCATGAAGAAACAGGGTAGCGATGGGGGCCAACCTTCATCCATGACAAGTATTGGCTCCCACTTGCCCCACTCTAGCACGCCCACGCCAGCTACGTCACTACATCATGAGGAAGAAACCTCCTTCACTGTGGGGCATCCATCTGACTCAAGCCGTGCGTCATCGCATGACTCTGCGTGCAATACACAGCATCCCAGCTTAGAGTCAGGTTAGTTAACCTCTTTTTTACGTATTTATTTTAGTTTTTATAAATGTTGTATAGCCTGAGAAAGGTGATCGACCATTGAACATAATATACAAATAAAAATTGAATGGTGCAACTAATACTTCTTTCACTCTTCCTGTAAGAGATTTTACGTGATCTTGTATTGCAATACACAAAAGATTCAAGGACCTGTTTAGAATTTAGGTTTTTGTGAATATAGAATTTATTCCCAACCAAGCCTAAAGCTAGTTGCGAGAGTTGATAAGTTGAGTTGTGGAGAGGTTGCAGAGAGGCAGCTTTCGCTCCTAGCAGAACATTGTTCCGATATTTTAAAAATAATAGGGACACTGATTTTTCTGTGAGACAACTTAAATACTAATCATGTTATCAAAGAAAAGCTGTAAATCAATCGATATTGGCCAATATTTTCCAAAATCGACTCAAAAAGCTGTATTGTCATAGGACAGCACAAAATTTTCTTTTTGTAATCTGTACTATATTTCTTTACAGGTTCTGGTTACGAGGAGTTAAGCGCTGAGCAGGTGGTCCGCGACGTGCTATGTTGCTTGTCGCGCGAGCATGTCGACTTCACTATCGAAGTGCTACGACAGGCATTCCTGCTGCCGTTCTCACACGCAGCAGCTATAAGGCGCGTCATCGCCTTGTACAAGGACTGGATACAGATGAATGTAAGACAATGTTTATACAGTGATTTCTTGTAACCAGGGACTAAAGTAGGATTTTCAGTATGAAGCTCTTTGGCCAATGTACATACCATACAATGAATATGCTATAAACGTACCAGGGATGACACAATTTTCGCGTTATCTTGCTCACTAGAACGCAGCAACCGCGTTTTATACCCTATTATAACCATCATCCAAGTTTGACAATGTTGCATGCCATGCCTGGACTTTATTAGCCTTTTCGTATTTTATAGTGTAGTGGTCGAGTCCTTTATATTACTAAATTCAAAGCTATAAAAAATAGTACTTTTTTAAACAATTTTTCAATCAAAATATTGAAATATGATGCAAGGGACATGAGGATCTATGGTTTCTTAATAAATTAAAATTAAGTTATTAAGCTTTTAATTGTACTATGTAGTCATGGATGCATGATATCATTTATGTACAGATGTAGTTATCAGGTTGTGTAATGAAGAAGATGACATTTCGACACCATCTTTAGCTAATTATGTCACAAACGGTAACCAAAGTACCTTTAGAAGGATTTTTTTCAGTAACATCAATTGAAATGTCAATTCAATCATAGGTATCCGAGATACCTCCATTCCTGGTGGAGAACACATATGAACAGCAGTTGGCTCAGGGCGGGGGTGATCCCTCAGTGCCTCCACGCCGGCTGCGTAACGATTCGTACTTGGGTGCTGTTGGCAGGGACAATGTCATGGTACGGGCTGGCTTACAGGTATTTGTTTCCACACAAACTGACAATCCTACTAATATTATAAATGCGAAAGTTTGTGAATATTTTTTTTACTATTTCACGATAAAACTACTGGACGGATTTGCATGAAACTTTTGCAGTAATATAGATTATACATCGAAATAACATATAGGCTACAATTTGTAATGATTTTATCTAATTTTGGTCGTAATATAATGATACATGTCAATTAAGTCGGGATAAAATCAGGCCCCTGAAAGCTATCTTGGCGTACACTGCCTAAACCATTAGAGTTACACAAAGATGTTGTACTGTAGGATTGTTTGTCTTGAATACTTCTAAATAAAAGTCTGTGATAGCATATATCTACCTTTTATGTGTAAGCCGCTTTAAACAAAATTGTATATTATAATACAGAAAATATTCACTACAAATAATTTATATAGCAGAACAATGTTTGCCGGATCAGCTAGTCTCATTCTAAAGGGGATAAAATCCTTTTATTTTTATCCTGACTCATCAGAATGACCACATCACGCTTGATGGTAAGCATGGTGTAGTCCAGAAAATGACAGCAACGATCAACTGTGAAGAAAAACAGTCGATAGTCACAGTGATTATGCAGGCCTGCGCAAATATCTCTTCACGCTTCGTTTAAAGGACCCAATATCAGGATAGTGGAGACACGCTCGTCGGAAGACAATTCCCCAGCTCAATGATTCCGCAAATGTAACAGAATCCAACAAAAAAAAACATTCATATTAAATCATAGCTTTAATAATAACTAGGTGGAGTGTTAGCTTTTATCACTGTTCAACAGAACATTACGTATCACCCACATTGCTGACTGACTATTTTTTGTAATGTCAGCAGAAAAAATAGTTATTATTACATAAAATATCTTTTATAAACAGTTTTATGTACATCCCAAAACCCTACACTCTTTAATTTAAAAATACTACCTTAACAGTTGTATTCTGAATTGGAAGATATAGTACCATATACCTGTAGCAGAATATAAACAATCTACAAAAAGAAAATTTGTTAATCCAGTTATTTGTTTGCAATTAATCGAATACATTATTCTAATATTTATTTTCCCTTATAGAACATATTACAAGTATTTATGACACAAGCGGCAAACGTGTTTTTGGCATGTCAGTCGCCGGTGGTGCCACCTGGAGCACTTAGTCAACAACAACTCTTGGAAGAACAGACTGACACTTGCAAGAGAGTGCTCAATATTTATAGATACATGGTCATGCATGTCGTTATGGATGCTAATTCTTGGTAAGCTACAACATTCTATTGACATTCTTTAAATTAATTACCATTAATATTTAGCAATCGCAGATTTAAAGTGTAGGTCAAAATTATTTTATTAAATAGAATTGCTCCAATCATTTTTAACTGCCAACAAAATTAATCTACCCCTTGTTCAAAAAGCAAGGTCTAAAGTGAAGAACTAGGCTAAAACTTTGTTTTGCTCTTTCAAAATCCATATATAAAAAAATATATTACTGTATAACTGTATTAAAAAGATTGTTTGATGGAAATATATCTTTGTAGTTAGGAAAACACATTTAAAATTTATAAAAAGTAATTATGCATGTAAGAGCTCTATTTCAGAGGTAAGAGTTCTCTTTTAACTATTTGACAAGATTTCATTTTTTACTAACGGAAACTAAGATTTTCAATTGATATAGAAAATATTGATACATTTAATATAGCTAAAATATTTCCAGGGAACAGTTGCTCTTGGTGTTGCTGCAAATAACATCTTTGGTACTCACCAAAGTACCACCAAAACGAAAACAAGAATCTCTCGGTAAATATAACTATTGTAATAAATATAATTATAGTCATTTCTGTAAATTCTAGCATTTATGATATTTACATACCCAAACGTTTATAAGGAAAATTATTTTTCCTATTTTTTAAATTTAAGTAATATGAATTTGTTATTTAAATAATCAGATACATATCTCTTCTGAACGTTATTTTCAACCTTTTCGAGGAATATTCCTCCTAATCCTACTATCCTAAAAAGTTGAAGTACCTTATATCATAGGACTAGCTGATCCGGCAAACGTTGGTTTGCTATATAAGGTTTTGTAATATCTTCTAAGATGTTCATTGAAATTAAGTGATGTCAAAGACAATTTTGTTCACAATTAAATACTCTTAATCAACAATACATTTATTTGGATAATAATTAATATTATTACGTTGACACAGCTCTTAACAAATAATGCATTAATTTCGACCAAATTTGATTACCATAAAACGGTTCTAGTGAGCTAATCTTAAAAGATAGACATATACTGTCGTGGACATTTTTTTAGATCATTTTAAGAGGAATAATTCTTTCATACATATATTTTTGGTATCTTGAACCGTTTTCGCAGCGCACGGAATGGAAGCCCTCAAGGATGAATAATTTTCCCCGTTTTGGTCACATTTTCCATTATTACTTCGCTCCTAATAATTGCATCGTGATGTTATATAGCCTAAAGCCTTCCTCGATAAATGGTCTATTCAACTCAAAAATAATTTTTCAATTCGAACCAGTAGTTCCTGAGATTAGCGCGTTCAAACAAACAAACTCTTCAGCTTTATAATATTAGTATAGATAAAGGGAATAATTGGACATTGTGTTCATATATCTTTAAATTACATATTGAAACTTGATACAGTTCTCACATAAAAAGGACAGGAAATCGACTCTCTTTCGTCCTATGTTTCATATATAAGTGTCAGGAGTTTGCAATAGCATATTAATACTTGAAATTCAAGTATTTTTAAATAACTAAATAGACAAGTCTAACTTTTTGTATACGCACAGAATTTCATGTAAGATACTTAATATATAAACTGCTGTAATCGAATTTGTTATTTCAGGTGGATTTTTAGCGCCTGCGCTGTTTCAGACATTGATAGTTACTTGGATTAAAGCGAATTTGAATGTGGCTATAAAACCAGAACTTTGGCAGAACTTCATGGAGCTGCTTATGCGGCTGACACACTGGGAAGATCTGATAAAGGAATGGGCGGTAAATATTGTTCATTTAATTTATATAAATACACAGGATCTAGGCAAAGTGACATTCGATCATAGATAGCACTGGTAGTAAAATGGCAAATTTAGGAAACCACGTAGCTCAGAAACAACAAGAAATAAATAAATATATGTACTTAAATATATTGTTACGGATGAGGTATGTAGCCGCCTCCATTGTACAGCAGATGAACCACCGTTCGTATTGCCATCTTGTGGCGTATAATGTAACTACAACCACTATTGGTGTCATCTATTGGAGAATAGAAAGTGATTTCTAGAAGTGTCGCTGCAGTCTAGCACGAAGAACGTGGGAACTTTCTATGCAATAGGGGGGCTTATCGCTCCGCTAGAAATACGCGGCAGATTCAAACACGGAGTAGAGGCAATGCTTTGACGTCATGGTTTTTCTTTGTCATTTAAATAAAATTTCATATTGTACTGTTGTGATTTTTTACAGAAAACAATGGAAACGTTGACCCGAGTGCTAGCCCGACATGTGTACTCACTAGACCTCTCGGAGAATGCTTCTATTGGGGGCAGTGAGGTGCGCGGGGGTCGGGGAGGCAGTAGGCGTCCCCCCGCCGCGCCTCCGCACCTACCTCGTCCCGTGCCCCTACACCATGCTGCCACGGCTGTGTCTGCCGTCGACAATAGAACACCAGGTACTAAATACCACATCATACCACCACTGAAAGTCCGGGTTCGAGTCCTTTTACTGTCAAACTATGCTGTTGTGAACAGATTAGTTTGTCGCGAGTCATAAATGTGTAATCTATGTATATAAGTATCTGTCTTGTAGTCATAGTACAAGGGTAAGCTTAATTTGAAACTAGGTCGACTTCTTAATGGGTCTAATAGTAAATGTTATACCAAAGTCATAACCAATATTTTTACTAACTCACTGCAATGGTGTGCAAACAACCAATCACATGCAATTTTACCAACCCATTATAATATGTACCTATATTACTTGTTTTATTTATCATTTTAATATTATAAATTATCTGGATGTTAACATAGGCTTCTGACAGTCGGCAAAAGTGTCAAACCCAAGCTTTTTACTTCTAAACGAAGAAAGATAGGTACATAATAACAATAATATATCGTCATATTATATCCCTTTCTGGATGAGAAGATTAGTGGTTGTATCCACTTTGCGCTTATATGTCGTGCCCAGGGTGACCAGTAGCGCAGCTGATCGCCGTTCTCAGGGCACTCACACATGACATATTTTTAAGATGTCACGATGTTTTACTTCACTGGTGAGCATATGGTGCCGAAATCCGTACTTAATTGGGAAAAACGCAGAGATACATGCCGGGTTACGAACCTACGATTATTCGGTTTTCTCGCGTTTCGTATCTATAAACTGATCTCTTATCTATCAATCACTTGAAATTAATATACAGTGTAACCTCCATGTAACGTCACACGATTTAACGACTAACTCCCTAAAGCGTCGATATCGCTCGGCTTTGGTTCGTTTAGCTTGTTTCCCATACAATGATACACTCTATATAGTATTACACCCACTCTCAATAACGACAGTAATTTAATAATATAAAGTACTTTTTAAGTTGCTAAAATCAATCAAATCTGGGCAGCTGTGTACGTTCTTTTGTCGCTTTATTATCCTAGCCCGTATTAGACTCGACTGTATTACACATACCGAACTTTCTAGAAAATTCTCTCTGGAAGCAGCTAAATTATTGTAAAAGTACTTTCTTTATAACCAAGATGCCTCAATGTCGTATATATGAATAAAATAATTAAAAAAAATACAACAAAATGACTAGTCCAGCAAAAGTCGTCAGACAAAAATAACTGACTATACTCAATAGCGATCAAATAAGAATTGTTTTTTTATGTAATTACTAACACTAGTCTGAAATAAACTTTTTCTTTTTCTAATACAGATTTTTTCTTCTCTCCATTTAACGACAACTCTCTATAACGTCAAAATATGCAGAGTCCCTTGAAGGTCGTTATATAGAGTTTGCACTGTATATGGAACATACTAATTATTACCAGGAAAACGCCCTGTCATCCTAGATATCCTTTTGTTAATCGTTTTTTGATGTTTTTGTTCACAGGCAAATCTCCCAAGTCAATTCACGAGTCCCACCCCCGCAAGGAGGGCGGGTCGACGCGGCGTCAACTAACCAGGTGCCGTAGTGACCCGCATCTCTCCAAACACGCTCCTATACAAACAGGTGACCAACAGAAATGGCAGTCCTCGCCCTCTTACTAAACGCTTCTCTTTCGTTCGCAGTTCTCTCTTACCTTTAATCACACTTGACAATCTATTACTACGTTTATTCTTTTGTAATTATATTTCGAAGTGTATACACGCTGGTACACAAATTGTGGAATATCGAAGCTATCATTAGCTTTTTATCTGTTCTTCATAGCTTAAGCGGGTTTTTAGACAGTACCATTTTTTTAACCCGGTGGAAATTCTCCTGAATCGTCAGAGCCGCTGTGATGTTAGCGGCCCCAGTGTGTGGGACTCATACTGACTGAAACCACCGAATTGCTCCTCCTACTTATCTGTCTGGGTCCAAGGTACAGCCACACCAACTTACTCAGCTCCCGGCGAGATAGCACCATGCTACAATCTAGGATCTACAGAATTTTGTTTATATTAACATGCTTTTACGTTCTTATTTTGCTGTCACAGAACAAACCAAAGAACCTGTTAACAACAAACATAGAAGATGGTATTCTCTGGACTCGCTCAGGAATTCATCTCAGAATGAAGAAAGGGACTCGGCTAGTGGTATGTATACATTTTACAAAGTCAATAAAATAATATAACGATGGAATATATTTTTTTATTAGCTAGATGGAATATATTTTTTATTTGCTTTATTAGGGTCACGATCGCCTTCCCCCGCTCCTTCCAGTGGCGTTGAAAGCAGTTCGATAAAGGATTCACCATTGCAGATTGATTTGGCATCTGATGGAGGAAACATTGGTACGAATCTTTTTTTAAATACATATAGACTTCTCTGATACTTGAAATGTTCTTTCACGAAACGAGGATCTGCCAAAATACCGGCCCGTAATCAAATATTGGCTACGAAATTTAATATTTATAATCACGATTAATATTTATCAATTTAGAAGTTTCTAACCCCTTTTGCAAAGTTGATGAGTTGTAGAATAGCCCTATGATATTGGGTCCTTTAAACAAAGCGTGTATTTATTCAGACCGACATGATCGCTTTGACTACCAATGGCTTTTTCTTTGCTTAACGATGATCATAGCCGGTTTTTTGGACGCCATACCTACTACCAGGTTCGGTGTGGCCTCTATTCTGAGGCTGAGACTTATAGACGCAACTTTAAGTTTGCTTAGACATTACTAAAAAATTACAATTTATATTACTCAATGAATATCAAAGAATTTAGTAAGTCACCGATTTTGTTAACATGGATTTGGCTCTGCGAGTACTATTCCTTCCTAAGTTCCTATTGTATATTCAGTTTTTTGTCAAAACGAATTTATTTTTTGCGAACTTTGTCAAACAAAGTCGAAATAGCGTCTATAAAACTCAGCCCGAGTCTGAATATCTAAAAAAGATGTAAATGGCGTGTCCTACTTTGGGCAGGCTTTATACGCAATTGTGGCATACTAAAGATTTACTAATTTTGAGAATTTTGATAATCTATATACAGAGTGTAATAAATATCCTGTCCGACCCGAAAGGGGCATATTGGTGTCACGATAACAAAATACATTAGAAAATGGTAAGACCTTCACGAGTTGGTGAGGGTTTTTATTACATACTGTATATAAGATGACTTGCCCTGACTGGCATGACATTGTAGAAACTAAACTACTGCAGCTAGAAACATAATATTTTTACAATGAGTTTATTTTATAGTGTAAGCACAAACTAAGAAAGGATTTTTTTGATATTCCATTGCCAAGTGGGTGAAATAAGGGACGAAAATTTATTCGAACGTAAATCGCACCTGGGCAGTGTTAGGCTGGCTTGGCTAGTCAGTTATAAAGAGAGCTAAATAGAGTTGATTTGTCCAGGCGAGTGGTCGGAAGGCGACAGTAGTAGCCTGGGAGGAGGAGGGGCCGGGGCGGGCGTGGGCGTAGCTCTGGGGGGGCGCGCTCGGGGCTGGCTGCCCGACGTGGCGGCGCTGCTGTGGCGGCGGATGCTCGCTGCGCTCGGCAACCCCAACTTGTTGCGCGATCCGCACGCACACACACATTTCTACAACTACCTCGTGCATCTCAACTCCACATTGATCAAGGTTAACAATTTTTCATTTTTTATTTCAACTATTAGTCTTGGGAAACTGTACAATTTCGACAGGCCTAAGACCAAAAACAAATCACAAAAGCACTAAGGCCGAAATTTATAGAGGCAATTTAAACTTCGCTTAGAAAATAGGTTTCAATTTAACAAAAAACTATTTATTTAATAGGAACTTACGTACTTAGGAACTATGGCTTACGTATTCGTAGAGTCAAATCCACATTGTCGATATATGTGAAATTCTATATACTTTAATTAATTAAATAATATGATTTGTAATACTTTAAGTAAAGATTAAACAAAGCAAAAGTAGCGTCTATAAATTTCAGCCTAAATACCTACTACTATGTAATAGATATTCCTTATATTTGTACGAGAATATTCGCTTCTACATTCATCATGCGAACGGCAAAAGAGTGGAATATGCTTTCTTCGAGCATGTTTCTACGTTCCTATGATTTGGGAGTCTTAAGAAAAGAGAATCGCGGTCTTCATCGGCCTCAAACTCACCTTCCACTAAGGCTGAGATATATAGATGCCACTATGGCTTCGCTTAGACTTTATTCACACATTCCTATTTATGTTGCTTAATTCATGTGAAAGAATATACCATATCCTTACCAGTCTCCGATTTTGTCAAATTGAACTTGTCTCTCTCTCTGCAAGAGAGTCGCTGATGAAACAATGTACAGTCAGCTTATTTGATATAGGTGTCTTTTACGGCATCCTATGTGATCCGAGAGGGAATGCCATGAAATTGTTGGTGGACATGGTACCACTGACTCATCAGCGATTCTCTCAGAACTGAGATGTATTTCACCGTATTGGGCACAATGGTCTGATATGCCAAAATGGCAAAAGCCCTTATAAATAATAAGTTAAAAAAAAACTTGGCTCTGCGCATATTTAAGCTATTCTCAAGTTCCTATAATCAGTTTTTCGTCAAAGCTGAGTTTATTTTCCAAGCATTTTTCTAAGCAAAATCAAAGTAGCGTCTATAAATCTCAGTCTAAAACTGATTGAGGTTTGGCGTCCACTTGTAAAACATAAAGATGGTTTTTGTGGTGGTAGGGCTATTGCCAAACTGGGTCGTGACACTGATACCGTATGACGCCTGATGGTAAGCCTGGTATGGTCCAAAAACGACAATGACAAAAAAAAAAGAACCATCGATAGCCGCAGCGATAATGCCAGCCTGCACATCGTTCAATAAGTCCCGGGACTAGCGTAGAGATGGCACTAATGATGCCAGGTATATACCAAGGTTCAGAAGTAACAACCTTTAAATGAGATGTGTCAAAATTTGATGTAATTCGAAACATAACCAAGAAAGCTATAATGGTTAAAGTGACGCTACCTTTGCAATCGTGAAAAAATGGACCAAAATGAGTTTCGTGTGTTGATAAAGCATTGTTTTCTAATGGGAAAAAACACTGTTCAAGCTCAGCAATGGCTTGAAAAACGTTATCCGTACTCTACTCCGTCGAAAACAACCATTTGTCGGTGGTATGCTGACTTCAAACGCGGTCGTGCTGAAACAAATGATGCGGAACGTTCGGGTCGGCCAAATGTGGCAGTAACTCTCGAAAACACCAAGCAAGTATTGAAAATCGTGAAGGGTGACCGCAAAATAAAAGTGCGCGAGATAGCTAAGATGTTGAACATTTCAACTGGTAGTGCATTTACTATTTTGCACCAAAAATTGGCTATTAAAAAGGTTTTTTCCAAATGGGTGCCGCGTTTGCTCACAATGGAACAAAAGCAACAACGTATCAATGATTCGGAGAGCTGTTTGGCACTGTTTACTCGCAATAAACAAGATTTTTTGCGTTGATATGTGACAGTGGACGAAACTTGGATTCACTATTTTACTCCGGAGTCAAGTCGGCAGTCAGCTGAATGGCGTACGAACGGTGAAAGCCGCTCGAAGCGTCCAAAAACACAACAGTCGGCCGGCAAAGTGATGGCGTCCGTATTCTGGGATGCGAATGGTATAATTTTCATTGACTACCTCGAAAAAGGAAAAACCATCAATAGCGGCTACTACATGGTGTTATTGGATCGTTTGAAGGCCGAAATAGCGAAAAAACGCCCACACATGAAGAAGAAGAATGTCATCTTTCATCAAGACAACGCACCGTGCCACAAATCAATCAAAACAGCTTGGAATCAGTCACAGTTTCGTTTAAAGTTGTTACTTATACATTCTACAATATTATCCTTTTGTGTTGTGTCTATATATTAGGTCCTTACATATGAAATTGGCGTTTTTCGTACTGACCACTTTAATCACAAATTTCTCCTTTTTGGTAAGGAATTCCAAATTCAAATTTGTACAGCTATAGACTCATGTATTTGTGCTTCGATGATCGTCATTCATTTGTTTTTTTCTTCTGTTTTTTTCTGTTTGCGTCACTCATTTTACAAAATGGAAAACTTAAAATATCGCATTATTTACGAGTACGAATTCCGCCGTGGCACTAGTGCTGCGGAAACAACTCGAAGGGTGAATGATGTGTATGGCGGTCGTGTTGCAAAAGAAAACACAGTTCGTTTTTGGTTCCAACGTTTTCGTTCTGGAAATTTCGACCTGCAGAACAAGCCCCGTGGACGGCCTGAGACTCAAGTTGATAATGAAGAGTTGAAGGCTATTGTGGAAGCGGATCCATCGCAAACCACGTCCGAGTTAGCTGCAGGCTGCGATGTTAGTGATAAAACTGTTTTAATTCACTTGAAGCAAATTGGGAAGATTAAAAAGCTTGAAAGGTGGGTACCTCACGAATTGACTGAAGCAAACCGGCAAACGGCCGTCGACTGCTGCGTTACATTACTAAACCGGCACAATAATGAAGGTATTTTAAACCGAATCATTACCTGTGATGAAAAATGGGTTCTTTACGATAATCGGAAGCGCTCAGCGCAATGGTTGGATCCTGGCCAGCCAGCCAAATCCTGCCCCAAGCGAAAATTAACCCCAAAAAGTTACTTGTAAGCGTTTGGTGGACTAGTGCCGGTATTGTTCATTACAGTTTTCTCAAATCTGGCCAGACTATTACGGCTGATGTCTATTGTCAGCAATTGCAAACCATGATGGAAAAGCTAGCGGCTAAACAACCTAGGCTGGTCAATCGCTCCACGCCACTGCTGCTTCACGACAACGCTAGACCACACACTGCGCAACAGACGGCTACTAAATTAGAAGAGCTTCAATTGGAAAGTCTAAGACATCCTCCGTACTCCCCGGACCTTGCTCCAACAGATTACCATTTTTTTCGAAATTTGGATAACTTCTTGCAAGGGAAAAAATTCAACTCCGATGGGGCAGTCCAAATCGCCTTCAAAGATTTTATTGATTCCCGTCCGACTGGTTTTTTTTAGTAAAGGGATCAATGAACTACCTATGAGATGGCAAAAGTGCATAGAAAATAATGGTTCATACTTTGATTGATTAAATATATTATATTAAAAAATATTCGACTTTCTGTTCCTCCCATACAAAACGCCAATTTCATATGTAAGGACCTAATATGTATGTATATATTTTTCTTTTTTTGGAATTTTATTATTATTCTTTAATGTAAACTAGCTTTATATATAAATACTGTGCATGCTGTGGTGCCCTATAATTGTGGGGGCATTTATATGTTCTATTTAAGTACCATGATCCTTTTGTTTTCTTGTCTAATGTTACCCATGTTGGGCACCCTATTATGTAAAATAAATAAATAAATAAAACGATAACCAAATTCAACGAATTAGGCTTCCAACTGCTTCCCCATCCTCCGTACTCGCCGGATCTGGCTCCCAGCGACTACTGGCTCTTCGCGGATCTCAAAAAAATGCTCCAGGGAAAAAGATTTGGCTTGAATGAGGAGGTGATCGCTGCTACTTAGGCCCATGTTGAGTCAAAAGACAAATCGTTCTACAAACATGGCATTGAAAAGTTAGAGAAGCGTTGGAATGTTTGTATTACACTTGAAGGAGATTATGTTGATGAATAATAAAGAATTATGCCGATAAAATGATGTTTTCATAGTTAGTCCCGGGACTTATTGAACGATATGTTATCTCTTCAGGCTCCGCTTAAAGGAGAGAGAGCTTATACTCTGGAGAGTGTGCGGCTGAGTTGTATGATTTAGTTCCACCCTCCCCCTTCTACCATAAATTGACGAGACGCCGTGCTGGTTTGTACCCTTTTGTGGTTGACATTCCTGCTGCTCGCACTAAGCGATTTTCCTCCTCCTTATTGCTGCGTACCCCGAAGGAGTGGAACTCGCTTCCTGGGTCAGTGTTTCCGGCGTCTTATGACATGGGAATCTTCAAACGTCGAGTGAATCGGTATTTGCTGGGTGAGCGCGCTCCATCGTCGGCCTCATCATCACTTTCCAGCAGGTGAGATTGAGGTCAAGCGCAAGCCTGTATGTAATAAAAAAAAAGGACCCAATATTATAGGACGATGAGAACACGCTCGCCGGAAGCCTATTCCACAGTCTAACAACTCGGCAAAAGTAATAGAGAATTTCTTAATCCTAGCCGGGATGCGAGTTACCGAAAAGCTGAAATAATACTTTGTAGCTTAAAATGGCATAAACCATTTCTGCATAGCCATCTGTCTGGTTTTCAAATGTTCACGTACATAAACAAGTTTCGCTTTTATGGGATCTGCTGTACCTAAAAATTATATATTAAATTATACCGATATCCTAAAATCAGAGATGGGCAAAATGTAATCTGATTAATGATAAATGATTACATAATGTAGTCGTAATTTTAATTTTTCTGCTCTGTAATCATGATTAAATCCATTTAAAACATTAAGAAATCATAAATATGTATACGATCTGGGATTTTGTAATGTTTAAAACATAAATGAGTAAAATGCAGTCATATGAATGGTAAAAAACGTAAAATGTAATCAAAGTCTATCGATTTTGGACTGCGATGTACTTATAACATCTAATTCAATATCGTCACTCTGCCGAGCATACAACTAAAAATTTACAATCAAAGCAGCCACTCATTTGCAACATCGATATGAGGCGTCTAGTTTCAAAACCCGCTATAACTTTTCTTTTTTCAATTCCCAATTATTTATAAAAACTTATAATTAATCTTTGACTTAACAAGTACATTCTTATAAGGTATTTAAATTATTATTTTAGAGTAAAAAAGCAAAAAAAAAATCATATATAATATTTGCTTTGATATAAACATTTCAAATTACTATTAGAATTATTAAGTAATTTTGTACGAAAACTCGTTTTAGCGGGTTTTGAAACTAGACACCTCATATATAAATCAGTTCAGCACGTTTTTCGCACTAATATTCTATAATATAGTAAGTTCGTTTACCCGAGACCGGAGATTACGCACCTAAACAAATTTTAAGCATAGTCAAATTTAATGCGGTCATATAGTACCGATACGTAAATAAATACTTGCGTAATAGAATCGTGTTCTGAACCGGTCATCTGTTAATATTTATCACAAATAAAAGGTATGTCGGAGTAACTTATCGCTCGATATCAGTCATTGTTTGGCAGATGTGTTATTGAAAAATCATTTGCCTTCATCTCGTTTATCGAACCGTTTGTTTTGCTTATTTAAAAAAAAAAGTATGATCTAAAGATTTTTTTCAATTAAAATATACTGTTTCTAATTATATATACCTTAGATACACGTTAACACTAATATCAATAAATTCTTCTATAAAGAAAATATATTGTGTATTTTGAAAGTATCGCTACGTGGTATGTTTTGTGAATGGTGTTGTTAAGATTTTGCGAGCTGCTATCCAATACTAAATTATTCAAAGACTGTCAATGCGAAAGAAGAGCAGGAAAAAGAAGATTGTTAAAAAGAAGGCAAAAGAAAGAGGTGTTTATATTGTTTCTCCAAATCTAAGTATCCAATTTCTAATGGTAGTTATAACTTACCATTTCTTCTGTATCTAAATATATATATATATATATATATATATATATATATATATATATATATAACTCAAAGGTGACTGACTGACATAGTGATCTATCAACGCACAGCCCAAACCACTGGACGGATCGGGCTCTAATTTGGCGTGCAGGTAGATGTTATGACGTAGGCATCCCCTAAGAAAGGATTTTGATAAATTCCACCCCTAAGGGGATAAAATAGGGGATGAAAGTGTGTATAAATCTTCTAAATATATGTAACTCAAAGGTGACTGACTGGCTGACTGACTGACTGACTGACATAGTGATCTATCAACGCACAGCCCAAACCACTGGACGGATCGGGCTCAAATTTGGCATGCAGGTAGATGTTGCAGGTTGCTGTCTAAAGTTTATCCAGACATTATTCGTATACGTGACAAGCCCATTGAATGGTTATGTGAGCGTGCCATACTTACTCCAAAGAACGATCAAGCAGCAGCTATCAACGATATCCTGCTCATGTCGTTTGAGGGCGAAGGAAAGGTCTATATATCGATTGAGACTATGGTTAATACAGATGACGCTACTAATTACCCTGTAGAATTTTTAAATTCATTGAAACCGCCAGGTTTGCCTTATCATAAGCTTATTCTGCGTGTGGGCACTCCAATTATGTTGTTGCGAAATTTAAAACCACCAAAACTTTGTAACGGTACGAGACTGCAAATGAAAGCGTTACATCGTAATATAGTGGAAGCCACTATATTAACTGGGTGTGCGAAAGGAGAAACTGTATTTATACCACGAATTCCATTAATCCCGTCCGAATTTAAACGATTACAGTCTCCCCTAAAAGTCTGCTTTGCCATGACAATAAACAAGTCTCAGGGGCAAACTCTCAAATTTGCGGGTATTGACTTGAGAGAACATTGCATCTCTCCTGGACAGTTTTATGTTGCTTGCTCACGAGTAAGTTCACCCAATAGCTTGATAGTTTTAGCGCCTAATGACAGATTAGTTAAGAATATTGTGTACAAAGAAGTTTAGTAGGCCCTAATTTTTTACACACGCTAAACAAAAGTAAGCCGCAAAAACTATGCCTAATTAATAATAATACTTCTTAACGCGAGCGAAACCGCGCGCAAAAGCTAGTTTGAATATACAGTAAAAAATGTATACGGACGTAACGTAAGGAAGCTTTAAAATTCCCGTTCCACCTTCCGATTTACAATCAATTATTAATTCAACCTTCCGATTTTATAATAATATAGATTAGATTTAATAATATTAAAAACAACTACGCTATACATATCGACTGATTTGTAGCATCGAATTAAAAGGTCTGAAAGCAATTTTATTGACATTAAAAAAGTAATTATTGAGGGTAGTTTCATATAGCAAATAAAATGTTGTTTTATGTGTCATAATTTTCAGAATTTTTGTTTATTGAAAAGTAATTTATATTATATTATGTTAATGTGTTTGAAAATCCAGAATTTATACATTTTCATAAAACGCAGTTTAGGATGTTTCGAAGTGGAATATCAAATTTTAAACTCGACTATCAGTTCACAGTGCAATGATGGGGATTCGATCGAGGTTATAACATGGACTTCTGTGTGTTATTATTGTTTGTATACATAGAAGTGAATTTTAATTACGTTTTGGCTTAATTACGTATTAAACTTACTTAACTGGGACCAAATTTTAACACAAAGCTATCGTAAAACGACCCTTTACTGAAAAATGTGATAAGTTGAAAGATTAGCAGATATCCAGTCTATTTCAAAATAAACTGCTTATCAAAAGATAGTTTAATTCAAAATGAATTTAAACTTTTTTTTTCTATAATTTATAAGTTACAACCACAAAATTCATGTACAAGCCAACTTTTTTTTAACCAAGAATACAAAAATGTGAAAAATTTTTAAAAAAAATTTACATGTTATATTGATAAGGACATAAACGTAATGCATACAACAAACTATAATAGTATTGAAAACTTAAATCTATATATGCCTTTTAAGGGGGGTAACCTTCATACCCCCTTTCGAGAGTGGAGCCTGCCAAGGCCAATCGCACGCCGAAAAAAAAAATAGGGGCCAAGGAGCCCTTTTAACAAAGATATCACGGGTTCTAGTAACAATAGTTTATTATTTCAGATAAGTGTTAACCAAACTCTAAATGGCAACACAGAGATCCATGTGCCGTTTAATTTGGTCGCAGGATGGTGCCTCGAGGCCGAAGCGTTACCGCCCTCTCACAGGTTCGTCAGGCTTATAACTATTCCTGTTGTCCTATATTGTGAAAGATAATATAGACATTAACAGATGAAAGACTGAATATAGGTATAGCACATACGTATATAGGGATTAAAGAGAGGGGGGGGAGGTAAGTTCAACTATTAATAAATGCTATAAGATAATATTGAAAAAGTCATAATATTCTAAAAAATTGGTTCCTTATAAATATATATATATTTTTATATAAGTAAACTTTAAAAACAGCCAAAATGACTGCTCTGGGCAATCTAGTATTAATTAGTACATCCTATTTTGAACTCGCGCTTTATACTCATCATAAGGCTGAGATTTATATACTAATCTATTACTAGTGCTATTAGGACTTTGCTTAGCAAAAACTAGAAAACCAGTCATAGATTGACCAGATATTCCTCTTTGTGGTTCAACAGGGCCGGCAAACTACTGGCACTTCGACTGCTATGCGAATCGACGCAGGCGCAAGGCCCAGGAGCGCCTTCCTCTTGCAACAACAGACTACACCTGGCACATTTAAATCTCTACCAAAGAGCACTCCATCACGGTATGTTTCTCACACTATTACTATTTGCTAGTCCTCAGTAATTTTTGTTTAATATTGTTATAACAAAGTGTCTACATCCCACCTGATGGAATGTAAACTAACAGCCGCCGTCGTCATGCCTGCTCACATATTTACTACGCTGGAAAGTCTCAAGGCATGTGAAAGCCTGAAGGTACTATAACAGTTGTGTAGTGTAATCGCACTGTCGAACTTTTCTTCTATGTCAATTAAACATCGATATACTTTACGCGGGCCGGGATAAGTCTTATCTTATGCCGTTGCACCAAATGCACCCTCGTAGGCGGGATGATTTTTAATTAAGAAGATTGCGATAATTTGAGACAATCAAGTACTTACCAAACAGCGGCACCAAAAATCTATACGCGGGCCGGGATAAGGTTTGACTTATGCCGTTGCACAAAATGCACCCTCGTAGGCGGGATAATTTATAATAAAGAAGATTGCGATGATTTGAGACAATCAAGTACTTACCGAACAGCGGCACCAAAAATCTATACGCGGGCCGGGATAAGGTTTGACTTATGCCGTTGCACAAAATGCACCCTCGTAGGCGGGATAATTTATAATAAAGAAGATTGCGATGATTTGAGACAATCAAGTACTTACCGAACAGCGGCACCAAAAATCTATACGCGGGCCGGGATAAGGTTTGACTTATGCCGTTGCACAAAATGCACCCTCGTAGGCGGGATAATTTATAATAAAGAAGATTGCGATGATTTGAGACAATCAAGTACTTACCGAACAGCGGCACCAAAAATCTATACGCGGGCCGGGATAAGGTTTGACTTATGCCGTTGCACAAAATGCACCCTCGTAGGCGGGATAATTTATAATAAAGAAGATTGCGATGATTTGAGACAAATCAAGTACTTACCGTAGGCAGCGGTATTTGGGCACTTCACAAAACACTCACTTTGTATATTTGTATGCTGAATGTTGAGTATGGTGTTTGTGAGAATTTGTGTGTGTTGCGAGTTTGACGTTATTATTAATGCGATTGTAATGTATGAAAAAAGGATGCGATGCGATGTGTAGTTTTAAAAAAATGCGATGCGGAGTTTGGTTTAAAATGCGAGAACGTTAAGAAAGTAAGAATGAATGAATGTTCGCCAGGTGGCGTTGGGGATTCGGTGCGTTTACATTATTAGTTTTTTTCATGTTCTGGAGTTGCGCCTTTTGGCGTGACTATACTTCTTCTGCATATATGTGTATTGGAAATAAAGTAACAATGTTTCACACTTATATATAGAACTTATTTACTATGTCATATAACCTTTCCATAACCAAAATTGTAATCCACTAGAAAAATTTCTCGCTTATCTTAAATAAATTCCGTTTTATTTTGTTTCGTTCTATGTTTGACATAGAACTTTTTTATTTATCAGCCATCCCTCACTCCCACCACAGATAAACCTAATTCGAAATTTAACCTAACTCAAAAACTCGTATATTTTTTTATATAAAAACTTTAAGATGGGAAATAGGGGTTGGAAGTTTTAATTGAAAATTCGTCAATAGGGAATTAATCTCTATGACAACTGGTATTTAGCTTGTTGGTTAAAAATAAAAGTATATTTGTTTCAACGTTTTTTGAATATCAACCCCTAAGGGGGTATTGGAGATTTCTACGAGGCAGCGCCGGGTCACTACACTTAATAATAAATAACTAAAATAACTTAAAAAGTATCTTGGAAGTGATTGCGTAATATGAGCATATGTACTCGATATCATAAATAACACTGCATAGGTAAAAAATAACCGCTAGGCGTATTTATTTCATTGTTTCAGCACTTTATAGTAGGTACTAAAGTTAGTTAACTTAGTTTGTAAGACATGTATATATAGAGCGTAGTTTTGTTGTCTTAACACAAGTTTGCTAATGTATTGTTTCATTATCCTAATTATAAATTTGTTAATTAATTTCAAGCATAAAATTGTATTTTTTTATGAAATGGCACTTTACAAACTTCTCAGTGGACGGATGAATGCGAGACGTACATATGTATACATAATGGTTAGAGTGTGTGATGATGCGAAATCGAAGCTATTAACAGTTTATATTACAATAAATCCTAATATAAATATATTTGTTAATCAGGTCTAACCGGTGAAGACCGCTCAGTGGTGGATGTCCTTGTCGAACACGCGGCGCCTCGATATCTTTCTCTCGCTCTAGACGGATACTCGCTCCTGCTTCTGGATTTCGTACATGCCTCTACCGTCGTTCTAAACTCTTCCGATATGGGGCCTTCGGTAAGCTACACAAATCTAATCTCTTTGTGACCATATAATTGTCCAAAATGATCTTTTTCATCTAATATGATCTAAAATTTGATTAAAAATATTTATTTTTGTAGTGTCCGCGCACTGCTGCTGTCACATTCCTGGGATCTCTGCTATCGCTCCCTGATGGTCTCATGAACGCGCCGATGCTCCAACCTTACCCTCATCAATACAACACTGTTTCTTGTCCAGATCTTAAGGTAGTCGGTCGTTAATATTTTTAATAATTATTATTTCATTCTTTACCATTACTTTAGTGCTTAGAAAAAGAAATTAATATAAGGATAGAAATATAACCTACGGTAAAGGTACGAGTTAGGTTCTGGCAGTGGCGTTGTTTTTGTGGTATAAGATAACATTTGAGGAGTCTAATTTCAAAACCAACTATAACATATTTTTTTCAAATCCTATAATTTTATAAAAACTTATAATTAATCTTTGACTTAACAATCACATTCTTATAAGGTATTTAAATTATTATTCTAGAGTGAATAATTAAAAAAGACAAAAATCATATATAATATTTGCTTTGATAAAAACATTTCAAATTACTATCAGGACTATTAAGTTATTTTGTACGAAAAATAGTTTTAGCGGGTTTTGAAATTAGACGCTTCATTTATAGACAATTACACCCAAAGGGATGTTAACCTTGTCCTTAATTAAGCTTGCGTGTGTACTTTGGCTACAAGACAAATAAAGCGTGACGATATATTATTATTATATTAGTTATTTGTAGAATGCGTTAATAAAATTAGCTGTACGACCGCAGGAGCACGTGCTGAACATAGTGGTGCGCGTGTGCAGACGCGAGGGCTCGGCGGGCGCGCGCGCGGCCGGTGCGTGCTCGCTCGCCGCGCACCTGTGCCACGCGCTCGCCGTGCGCGACCTCTGCCCGCGGCTGCCCGCATACGTCTCCTGCCTGCTGCAGATGCTCATGGTAACTATTATATCAACACAAAGATCTACTCTTAACCCCTTGCCTTACGATTAAATCTCGAAGAATAGTGCGCGTGCAGACAATTAAATTTAACGCAATTATATTAAGGTCAATTTAGCTAGAATATAAAAAAGACCATGTGCAAGAATAATAATAATTTCATTTTTACAAATTTAAATAAATTCATTTGAAAAAAATATATATACCCAAAAATATGCCTGTCAAATTCGAATTTAGTACAGGACATCTTGACGGCTGAGGCCCGTCATTTCCAATCAAGGGGTTAAGCATCTTTTGAAATTTTATAATTAAATCACATTTAGCTTAATAGCAGTGGTGTTCATCCCATAGAAGCATAGAAAATCATTATCTTGTTATACTTAGATATTTAATAAATATATTGATTTAAAGTTCCATTTAATTTGAATTCTGATATCTAGTAATTACCTGATGCTTTTTATGCTTCTATGGGCTGTCGCCAGTGGCGTGCATCCCATATGAAGCATAAAAAGCATTATCTCGTTATACTTGGACATTTAACACATATATATACTTAAAATGTGGACCAATTTGGGCTCCCGTTTTGCTCTTTTGGTAAACACCAGATTTTAAGTCAATGTATTTATTAAATGTCCAAGTATAACAAGGTAATGCTTTGCTATGCTTCTATGTTATGCATGCCACTTCCGGCCACCACTACTCAATAAGAAATAAAATTGTTTTCAAGTAATTTTTACGTAGTATAAATTGAAATCGCTTTTTTTATATCTGTTGTTTGCTTATATCATCTCAACTACACCTTTGATCTTAATGCGATATTCATCCTAATTTAACAAATGTATTTCTGATGGATTATATTTGTGTATAAAGTGTTTATTTAGCTTGTATTAAATTTGATAATAGAGAAATCGCTTCTGTACGAAGCCGTATCGGGTTTGCTAGTATTATAGTAAACACATTCTTTTTTTTTATAGATGAAAAACCGAAATATTGCAAAAATCGTAAGCGACTGTATACTAGTTCTGGCTGATTATACTGATCGTATTGTCGAGTTATATCCTGGACTCGCTGGTAAGATATTATGTTTATTTATTTTTTTATTTTTAAAATTTTCAGAGAAACACAGCAATATTTATATATTAATCAATAAAAAAGATATATAAGCCAGAAAAGTTTACACAAAACAAAAATTAAGTTCAGAGGCACAAATCAATAATAAAAAAGGAACTAATTATATATTTAAAAAAAATACACTGTCTCGACATAGTGATTACAGAATACCTGATGGTAAGTGCAGTGTATTCCAAAAACGAAAGCGACTATCAAAGAATGAAAATGCATTGATAGTCTTCGTCGTCATGTCGGCCCACTTATACCACGACTGAAGGTCTCTTAGGTATATGAGTTACGGGATATGCACAAGGTGATCCCGAAACGCGACAGGCCAAAGTGAGTCACTATGATGGTCTTTACACCTGTAAAATACTACAAAGAAAAACAATGTACAGTTCCTATTAAGGCTTCCACAACATACATTAGAGTGACCTGTTTTAACTCTCGTCAAACGAAATGAGCCACTGCTAGCCCCCATTCTTGCCATTCAAACGCAACGAATGATTCGCGGACTCCTAAACATAAATTTATACGTACATTATACTCAAGCCAACATATTCGTTTTATCCATAGTGGTATACACAATTAAATTTATGCGAATATATTCGTCTTAGGCGTTTTGTAATGCACATGTTGTGGACGTATATATCCGTCATAGCCACTTAAGAGTTTAATGTTAATGCTTTGTTACTTTGTGCTTATAGGTAAAATAATTAAATCAATATGCGCGTGTTTGGCTCAAATATCGACGAGTAGTTCCCGGGACGCCGTGAAGCCGTTGGCCGGGTCGCTGCTACTCTGCTTGGCCGAGTTCGCGGTGCGCTGCGGGCCCAACTACCTTATGGAGGAGAAGGACGGCGAACAGTCACTCTTGCTCATGATATTCAAGGTAATCAAATCAGGCTTTTATGGTGGTAGTGCGATCGCCCGAACTGGGTCAGGACCACAGTACACAAGTGTAAAGACTACCATAGTGACTCACTTTGGCCTGTCGCGTTTCGGGATCAGCTTGTGTCTATCCAGTAACTCATATACCTAGAGACCTTCAGTCGTGGTATATGTGGGCCGACATGACGAGCGTGACTATCAATGGATTTTCATCCTTTGATGGTCGCTTTCGCTTTTGGACTACACTGTACTCACCATCAGATGCACTGGAGTCACTTCGCCCAATTTTTTTTTTTGGCAAAAAAATGCGTCATCTGTGTTCTGTAAAAAAAGATCAATTATTTTAATTACTTTATTTTTAAGCTGGTACTAAATAATAATATGGGCACACAGTTTAACCCTTTGCGGACGTATTAAATTTGGACATGGGTATCGTACTGGTCGGAATTAATTTCCGTCGAAAGAGCACCAGGGATACATAACACGTAAGGTTACGATGGATAAACAAGATTTCGCAAATCTTTAGTGAACTTTAGATATCTATTTATTTACTACAGTCATCCATCCATCCATTTTGTTTCGAAAAAAGTTTAAACTGATACATTGTTGCATACAGTATAGGATTCGTATGGATCCTTGCTGTGGTGGCTGAGTGCAGTCATACGACCGTAAAGGGTTAATAGTGAAATTAAGTTTTTTCTTCTTACTAGGATTTCTATCGTCAACACTTATTATTATTTGAATATTTTACTTGCTAAGCAAAATATGGGTAGTAAATGTTAAATATCTTCTGTCACTCAAGTGTTTTCACAATTTTGTTGAATAAAATCACTCTTTATCTCGCAACTTATTAGTAACTGCAGCTCGCAGTTGTATAATGAATAAAAAGATATTAAAATACTATCTCTGATGTCTATGTTATTATTAAAAATCAGATGTAAATTAAAAAATGTTTAATCTCAACACACTGTAAAAATATAAAAAACATACAAAAAAAATGATCACATTATATGTAGCAAAGCCTACACTTTTGAGCACAATGCAGATAATTCATTGGCCCATCGTTTGACCAAACATTAGAGACAACTTATTGATGGGCACCGGCGCCGGGGTGTTCCACATGCTCTTGAGGCTGGAAACCGTGCTCGTTAGCGGTGAAGGTGACGGTGTAAATGAGTCCGTCAGTGCCGACGTATTTGTAGCTACCGTTCACTTCGATGGCCTTGTGGTCTTCGCTGATCTGCTTGAGGGTGCCGGTCTCCTGGCGAGATGTGCCGTCGCTCGTCTCGAAACTGTGTGGAATATATCACTTTTAGTAGGGCCTAATTTTATTTATATAGCACAATTCATATGATATAAGAATCAATTAGGAACTATGGCCAAGCTGTTATCTGCATATTTTGCTGTATATTTAAATATAATTTAGTAGTTCTTAAGAAGAAGATCCAATAGCAATACCAGTAAAATCTATTAGCACAAAAATTATAAATACAGCAATTATATATATATTGGGTCTGGGAAAAAGTTCGTGGCGTTTTTTCAGTAAAATTCGACTGGTCTCCTTAAGAGCATGAATTAATTTATTTGAACCAAATATGTTCCATTATTATCGACAATGTTTCGGCAATTTTTAGGTAGATCCATGATCCCATTGGTGAAGACCTTCTGTGGTTTCTGGTTAAAAAACTGGATCAAGTAGTTTTCATAGGCTTCTTTTGAAACCAAGTTAATTCCATGAAGAGAGCTCTGCAGAGATCGGAATAGATGATAGTCAGAGGGTGCTATATCCGGACTGTAAGGTAGATGCAACAAAACTTCCCAACCGAACTCTCTAAATTTTTAACGGGCCATCAAAGAAGTGTGTGGTCGGGCGTTGTCACGATTATAGTACATCAATCGCCAAGCCTAATCTTTCTAGTCAACCACAATAGAGTTGATAATCAATCGTCTCACCAATCGCAAGTAGCTCGTGGTGGACGATAACCATCCAGTTCCACCACACACACAACATCACTTCTTTTGGCGTCGATGTTAATTTAGCAAATGATTGTGAAGGTTCACCATCCTTTATTCACAATATTTTATGCTTCCAGTTGTCGTACGTAATCCATTTTTCATCTCCGATTATTAGACGTTTTAGAAATGGCTTGATTTCATTCAGTATCAGCAGCCTATCGCAAATGTTTATCGGTCCATCGTGTTTTTCGTGCTCAACTCACGAACTCCATTCGTCAAGCTTTTTTTAAAACCAGTTTTGTGTAAATTATTCAAAACATTTTTATGGTCAATGCCTAGCTCCATAGCAATATTGACACTGCTGATATGCTTATCTTGTTAGACTTTTTCAAGTGTTTCATCAGCTTTTTCAGTGATTGGCCGACCGCAGTGTGACTCATCTTTCACATTAAAGTTACCGGAATGAAAGTGAGCGAACCATTTCCACACAGCCTTCACTGTATACAGCACATTTTTTTTTTCGTAAGCCTGCGCAGCGTTGTTCCCGTTGTCATAACGATGTTGTAGAATACACCGGTTTTTTTCATTATTCAGCTCCATGTTCGAGTGCGAAATACTTTCGAACCACTGCACAGATTGCAATGTTTCTTACATTTAACTAACGTTCAAAAGGTCACCTTTAAAGGTGCACTCATTGGTGTTGCTGTAATTCATGTTTCTTTAGTTATATGCGACCAACGCCATTCATCGGAAAAAACGCCACGAACTTTTTCCCAGACCTAATATTATTACACTAATTAAATCTAAATAAAGAAATAATAATCTAAATCGCTTCCATTCAAAACCAGGGTTACTCTCGATTGTAATGCGATTCCAACATAATTTTGCGTAAGACGAAAAGCAATTTTTTTTTATATATTTAAAAAGCTAAAAAACGAAGACTACTTAATCTGCATAGATTTAATCTAAAAAGTAATACTACTCCTTAATAATAAAATCTTATTTTCTTATACTTCTTATCATTAATGAAAGAAAGAATAAAAATTAACTTACTCGAAGTTGTAGCCCTCGGGGTTGATGTTCGAATCCTGTTTAAGGATATAGACTGGATGTTGTTCTGGTTCATGTTGGGGAGCTGCTAATGCGACGGCTACAACGGCGAAAGCGAATAATACCTGAAATAGAATATAAGCTTAAATTATATATCTTTACGCCTTTAGATCTTACGCGAACAGAATGGAACAGCAAATCTTTCTACCTTGTTTTTCTTTAACATTTATTAATACTTGCTTGTACTCTTACGTTTCTGATTACTGTAAGTTATATTATCCTTATGGAAATATATTGAGAATTATTTACTTTTAAGAAAGAAATCCCAGAAGTTTTAAAAAAATTCATTGAACCTCTTTTCTTACGCAATCTTGAAGATTTATTTTTTATTTGAATGCTATTATACGAGATAAAACAATTCAAGTCTTAATAATTCTATCCTATTGAACTTGCGTACGTTTAAAACTTACGATTTTCTGCATATTGATGATTTTTGTGTGTAGGTGAGTAGAAAACTACTGTTTCTAAAGTCAGCTGTTGACTGTGCCTTTGTGAGGACGCGATGTCCGTTTTAAACACAAAATCTAATTGGTGACAACACTATCTTCTCCATACACGTAATTCGGTGCTAATGAAAAGATATACCACGCGTCCTAGAAAAATGGTTTCACACTACCATTACATAAGCGGGTATGTGGTTCATTGCAAAATCAACGGACCTATCTTGTGAACTGTTTGTTCGTGTTACTTGACCTATGACTTTTTATTTATTTTATTTTCTTTATTATAAAGGATAATATAAACGTATATAACGAAAAAAAAAAACGTATAAACGATGAAAAAAATACACAAAAAATGATACATAAGCCAACAAAGTTTCCACAAAAATTTATACCAAAATAGAAATCAAGCTAAAAGACACAGAACAATCAAAGATAATCAATCAAATACACATACATATACATATAAACAGTACTTATATAACAAGAAATATAGTAAAGAAAAAAAGAACAAAATAGAACTTAAGCTAACATTTTCCCTTTCACCATTCGCCTAAAGGGCCCAAAGGCACAGGACAGGATATCGATATCACAATTGATTACCTTGTACCACAATTATCACCTTGTCACTTTTACCTGTGAATGGACGGATTACATTGTAATTTTATTATAGTGTAAAATGACTGCAATACAGCAGCCAACGTGTGTTTTATTTATCATATCGTCTGAAGCATACATATCGAGAACGATGTATTGAGAGTATGGCTGAATAGGTAAAGTTCCCGAATCTTCGAAAATCCGAAGAT
Organism: Automeris io; assembly: GCA_036320925.1. Classification (NCBI taxonomy): domain Eukaryota; kingdom Metazoa; phylum Arthropoda; class Insecta; order Lepidoptera; family Saturniidae; genus Automeris; species Automeris io. The sequence continues at coordinate 7,599,747 of JAUDJH010000018.1, forward strand.
TATAAAAACTTATTTTTAAAAGCTAACGACTATTTTGTTGTTTTTTGCAGATTATCTTAATTCAATGAATATTAAATATCATATATTTGATCATAGATTTAGAATTGTATGTACTAATAGAGGAATAAGGAATATTTTCGAACAAGCCCACAGGCCACAACTCAATAAACGTCAGACCCCCAAGAATCAATTCCAAAATCTCTAGAAATTGTCTTCGACGTACAGAAATAAAACACAGCTTAGAAATCTTTGAACTGTGTGCATATATCATCGAGAATTCCTTAAACGTACAAAATTATTAGATCTTTAATGTCCGTTCGAAATAGGCGTTGTCAAAATACTTTCACAATAGTTTTCTCAAACTTTTCAGAATAATTAATGAACAACAAATTACATGATTAAAACTTAGGCGTTATTTTATTTTGATCCAAGTCTAAGGAATTGATCTCTTGCTTTTTTTTAATAAATGCAAATTTTTCTCTATGTGACTATTGTGCCGTACGATGGTTATAATATATAACCATCATACATATATATATATATATATATATACACACATATATATAGTTATATCAATTATATTTTATTAAGAATTAACTGCACTGAGTCCCAAACATTTTTCTTTTCAGGTTTTATATGCGGTAATGAAAGGATCAAACGGTTCCGATATAGAAGGTTTGTCGCTTCCAGTAGATGAAGATTTTGATCCTAATATTCAATTGGATAATCTCACTCCGAAAACATCGCCGGCATCGACTATTGATGTTAAACTTTGGGCTCAAACTGTGAGTAGCTTACGACTTTGTTCTGGAACTTTTTACATGCATAACGGATTTAACATTTATAATTCAACGCAATAAACAGTTTAGTTCAGTAAATTAATAACAGATATCACAATAAGTATTAATATTAGGTCCTTACATATGAAATTGGCGTTTTTCGTACTGGCCACTTTAATCACAAATTTCTCCTCTTTGGTAAGGAATTCCAAATTCAAATTTGTACAGCTATAGACTCATGTATTTGTGCTTCGATGATCGTCATTCATTTGTTTTTTTCTTCTGTTTTTTTCTGTTTGCGTCACTAATTTTACAAAATGGAAAACTTAAAATATCGCATTATTTACGAGTACGAGTTGCGCCGTGGCACTAGTGCTGCGGAAACAACTCGAAGGGTGAATGATGTGTATGGCGGTCGTGTTGCAAAAGAAAACACAGTTCGTTTTTGGTTCCAACGTTTTCGTTCTGGAAATTTCGACCTGCAGAACAAGCCCCGTGGACGGCCTGAGACTCAAGTTGATAATGAAGAGTTGAAGGCTATTGTGGAAGCGGATCCATCGCAAACCACGTCCGAGTTAGCTGCAGGCTGCGATGTTAGTGATAAAACTGTTTTAATTCACTTGAAGCAAATTGGGAAGATTAAAAAGCTTGAAAGGTGGGTACCTCACGAATTGACTGAAGCAAACCGGCAAACGCGCGTCGACTGCTGCGTTACATTACTAAACCGGCACAATAATGAAGGTATTTTAAACCGAATCATTACCTGTGATGAAAAATGGGTTCTTTACGATAATCGGAAGCGCTCAGCGCAATGGTTGGATCCTGGCCAGCCAGCCAAATCCTGGCCCAAGCGAAAATTAACCCCAAAAAAGATACTTGTAAGCGTTTGGTGGACTAGTGCCGGTATTGTTCATTACAGTTTTCTCAAATCTGGCCAGACTATTACGGCTGATGTCTATTGTCAGCAATTGCAAACCATGATGGAAAAGCTAGCGGCTAAACAACCTAGGCTGGTCAATCGCTCCACGCCACTGCTGCTTCACGACAACGCTAGACCACACACTGCGCAACAGACGGCTACTAAATTAGAAGAGCTTCAGTTGGAAAGTCTGAGACATCCTCCGTACTCCCCGGACCTTGCTCCAACAGATTACCATTTTTTTCGAAATTTGGATAACTTCTTGCAAGGGAAAAAATTCAACTCCGATGGGGCAGTCCAAATCGCCTTCAAAGATTTTATTGATTTCCGTCCGACTGTTTTTTTTAGTAAAGGGATCAATTTACTACCTATGAGATGGCAAAAGTGCATAGAAAATAATGGTTCATACTTTGATTAATTAAATATATTATATTAAAAAATATTCGACTTTTTGTTCCTCCCATACAAAACGCCAATTTCATATGTAAGGACCTAATATTATCTATGTAAACATGTCCGTATCTTTTACCCAACAATATATAAAATGTATGTATTTTTCGTCTATTTAAGAAGATATAATAGTGTGGTCGATGCCGTCAAGGTACCGGGCCGTACTTGGATAAATTTGGGACGGAAACGAAGATGATGGAATCACATTAGAGAGGCCTACATGCAGTAGTCGACTGAATCGAGCTGTAAATGATGACGAAAGATTATTGTCTAGATATGTACCCAACTGGTGCTGTACCTGGGGCATTGGCCGTTGTGGAGCGGATGTCAGTTGTCATGCCGCGTGAGCGAGCAGCACGATAGCCCAGCGCTGGGCGGCGAATTGGGTCCGCCGGTGCTCTCGGCCCCGCACGTGCAGTTGATGCGGTTCAGCGACGCCACGCTAGCCTCGATCGTGGAACTGCCCGCGTTGGACCTGCCGGCAGGCACTACGCCAGGTGAGACTCCTTACCGCCTTACTCATCAACATTGTTCCAATATAAAGAAAGAAATGGTCGTGAATCTAGGATACCCGCTATCCATAGCGTCGTAGGGTGCATCATATAATTTTTTGTCAAGAATGTCCTATGGTAGAAGTCCATATTATGAGACACTGTCCCTATTTATGATACACAATGTGAATGTAATAATTTATAAGAAGAATACCAAATTATAATTTTAAAAAATATAATAAACACATAATTTTATAAGTTTGAAAGAAATTAACGAGTCTAATTGTTAATTATTACTTGTATGTTTTAATAAATAATTAAAAAAGTATGAGGTTTGTTGTTAGCATTCAAAACCGTGGCTTAAAATTGTTGAATGATAACCACTGTACAGTTTTTTACTTGGATGAAATTATATATTTTATTATATTTATATACATAATGTAAGTGTTATCTAAAAGCTTATAAATTATAGATATTGTATGTTATTTGAATTTATGTTAATTTATAGCAATATTATTTTATTTTTAAGTGTCTCACAATACGGACATTTGTTAACGTAGACGTACCGGTGTATGGAACACTTTACACCGCGTATCACTCAATACGGACATCAAGTCTTATGATTGTCCCCATTAATGAGACAGCGTACTGTTATGCGTTTTTATTAAAATATCAATAATTTTTAGTATTAAAAAAGTAAAATGATTAAATATAACAAATTATTTATCAGCGTAACTTCAAATAGTTATTTCTGAGTAAGTATTTTCAATTTAATTACGTTAATTTCAAAACTTAACCTAAAATCAAAACATTAATTTTGCAAGTTCTTTTTTTCTTAATTTTTTATTTGATATTATTGAAATATTTAAAATATGTTTTTTTATACTTTTATTAATTTGTGAAATTTTTTTTTTTAGTCTGGCTCGACACAGTGACTACAGAGTACCTGATGGTAAGTACAGTGTAATCCAAAAACGAAAGCGACTATCAAAGGATGAAAATCCATTGATAGTCTCCAACGTCATGTCAGCCCATATATACCACGACTGAAGGTCTCTAGGTATATGAGCTACTGGATATACACAAGCTGATCCCGAAACGCGACAAGCCGAAACTGGTCACTATGACGGGCTTTACACCCATGTAATGTGGTCGCGATCCAGACGGGCACCGACGCCCTACCACCTCGCTGCTGCTCGTTCAGCACCACCCAGGAGTCACGTGTAGGGAAACTAGGGTAAAGCCTACGGACGCGAGCAGCTTCGACTCCCCCCACCGACATATCTCTCGATATTTTAGGTTACGTGTCAACAGTGAACAACAAAAAACAAATTATTGAAAATCGGAGTAATGGGGACAACAGCCGTCTCAATCAGCAAAAAAGAAAGTGTTGTGTTCAAAAGTGGTTGATAAAAGACTTAAATATGACCCAATAGATGTAGAAAATGCTTTAAAAGCAATAAAAGATACCGGGACATCATTACGGAGAGTAGCTGTTGCCTTCGAAGTATCTGTGGCTACTCTAGGCAGAAAAAAAGTATTGGGCTAGATGAGATAAAAAGAAATCTAAACTAGAAACAGTCTTATCGTCTCAGGAAGAAGATGATATTGTCAAATGGGTGCTGGACAGGGCTGCAATAGGAGCACCTGTAACAAAAACTGAGTTATTGGATTGTGTTCAAAAATATGTCCAAAAATTAGCTGTAAAAACTCCGTTTACAGAGTCGTCCTAGTCGCCACTGGTATGAAGGGTTTAGAAAACGTCATTCAGAATTAGCTATAAAGAAACCCCAACATTTGAGTGTTACAAGAGCAGCTGTCACTTGTGTAGAATTGCAAGAGTGGTTTAAAAAGTCTGGAGCATATTTTGAAAGTAAAAATGTATGTAATATTTCTCCTACAATTTTTTTTAACTGTGATGAAAGAAGTTTACTCCTCTGTCCTGAAGCAGAGAGCGTGTTGGCATAAAAAGGATCACCATTCCACCGCGAAACCACTAGACATCGTGTGGGATAACATCCGTATGTGGTGGATGTTCCTTATATCATCACGAAAAGATTCGCTTCTACATTCATCATGCGAACGGCTAAAGAATGGAATACGCTTCCAGAGGCAGTATTTTCGCGATGTTATGACCCGGGAGTCTTTAAGAGAAGAGTGAATAGGCAATTGCTGGGCGAACACGTTTCATCGTCGGACTCATCTTCACTTTCCACCAGGTGTGATTGAGGTCAAGCGTTCGCCTATAAGTAATAAAAAAAAAGTTACAAGAAGAAAAGAAAAAACTGATGGACAAAGTAAAAGAACTGCAGAAGAAAATTAAAGAAAAAAAGTGAATTAAATACTTTTATAATTTTCATTTATTTCTCATTTAATTTATAAAGACTAATTATTTGTTATTTCAGATTCAAGTTTATTATCTATTTTATAAGTATTGTGATTTAAAATTAATAAATAGTTATTTTAAAATCAGTCTTATTGATTTCTAAACTGTCTCAAAAATAGGGACATACATCATGAGACATTGGGGCCATCTACTTTTTAAGTGTCTCATAAATAGGGACATAGAGGTTGCTCTCATAAAAGGCTATTAATATTATTTTTACAAATTAACATTCAATAAAAACTAGCTATATTAATTAAATAATCATAAGACAATTGTATGATACGATTTAAATAGTATTTTTGACTTAAACAGATTATATAATAGCGGTAATGTACGACCAACCTGAAAATGTGTCCCATAATACGGACTTTTACTTTATATTTAATCTCTTTATTTTAGTGGAGTTCAATAAACCAGACATAAGCTGTTTGATGTTATTATCGCCTTTTCTAGCTATATTTTCATAGAACTTTAACCTTCGACATAGGTAGATGGAGAACAGCCTAAATTTATGTTTTTCTCGTTTTTAAAAAAAGACAGAAATACAGCTCTTCGCAAGTACCCTTGTCAACCACATAAGGGTGCGCACGGCGTCTTGTAAATTTATGGTATTAGGAGGGCGTATTAAATCATACAACTTAGCCGCGCACTCTCCAGAGTATAATCTATAGAAAACCGAAGGACAGGCCACTCTACGCCGGTGACGGGACGGAACCATCTGCTTCAAAGAGCACAGAATAAAGTTGCAAGAAGTTATGCCTATTGACCTGCAAACTTCATCACGAAGACGAAATCTGATGATGAATTATAAGTATTCAATTTACATATTATTTTCCAGGCCTAACAACGTCGGATCGACAGGTGCGCGTGATTATGCGCGATATCGCCGGCAAGGCATGTTGGGACGCGTCCGCCTTGTACTACGACCCGACTTTGGGCTCCATAGAACCACCCGAGCCTCTCCCGGTGCCGAAAAAGTAAATTATTTCAATTAAAATACTGACACACCCATATTCGATACCTTTTTCTTCATTCGTTCCTAAAGGATAATGTTTTTACTTGCTTTATTGCTGCTCTCAGAAGCAAAATCATTAGACGCTTAAACTCCTTAGATATACATTCTTTTATTATTTGGAGTCGTCGAAATAAGTATATTGTATTTTATGTTATTAAACGCTGTACATTCAAACGCCTAATCTTAGAAACACTTTTTACATTTTAAAACGCTTATGTACATTAATTAATGATAAACTTGTATGCAATTGAATATTGATTTGTGTTTAAAAAGGTTTAAAAATTTAAGGAGCGTTTCTAAAAGTAGCCTTATTTATTTATTTATTTTTTGTATCTTTTTTATTCAGATGCTTTGTTCTACAAAACATATCAGCCCCGTTGTGCACTAAACTATGTCTTTACATTATAAGGCAGTCGCCGATGAGTAAGCGTCACAAAAATGGACTGAAAGCTGGCAAATATAATTCAAAACTGTAGGTAACTGTAATCTGAGGCTGACTCGAAATATCATACTGTCAAACTAACATCGAACATACGCGACCTAAATATTGCACGCACTTGCATCTGTCATGTATTTGTGAAACAATGGTTGCTAAAAAACATAAAAAAAATGTAAAAATATTTTCAGTAATGACAGTCCGAGAGACAACACGTTATCGTCGCTGCCACCGCCGATGCCGCCGGATCTGCTGCCCGATTATAAGAATTGTCCGCCGGATAAACATCAGTTGGATCGTGTGAGTCAAGCTACTACTACAAAATAAATTATATAACTATAATTTGCAGTACGAAACTATTGACATAAATGCATTCACGTAAATTTGATTAAAACCTAATTTTCATTCACAACTGTTGAGATTAATTTCGTGAAGTTATTATAAAAAAACTTTATTTCCTCAAAGGAAATTAGAGAAATTATTAATCACTATTTAGAAATAAGTAGCCTTAGTGTTAGAATTTTTATTTGTTTTAAAAAATATTACCTGCCTCAATGTATCACGAAGTAAGGTTTCAAATATATAGCAGCTGGTACTTAAACACGAGGTCGAGACGAGTCGCATCAATGTATAGTTTGAACACAGCCAGTTAATTCTTATTTAGTAAAAGTCGAATAAAATGTATGTAAATTTTGGCAATTGAAATATATTTTAGACGGTAAAGAAACATTTAGGTCCATAATACTTTTGAAGATACATTAGTAATTTAATTTTTATTGCCTTTGGCTCGAACCGACATCCGATCATAATTTAGATTGGAAATAAGTAAATTGTTATTGGTCGAGAGACCAAGTACATCCTTACAACTTTCTACCCATTGTACTTACATATTATTGTACACTCTCCCATAATATTTTCGGCCGTTTTGCTTCACCTAAGAGTCCCACTAGGGATATCAAGAGTTTAAATTACGAATGCGAGTGAAATAAACATCCCGACGAATCAATTAGTAGCAAAATCATATAGTTGTCATACCTAAGGTGCTGGCGTACATCGGTCGCACTTCAGCGGAGGTGACGTGCGGGCGGCGGCTGGACGAGGCGGGCCCCTCGCCATTGCCGCCCGGTGCTGAGGACGAGCTGGTCGCAGCCCTTGTCGCGCATAGGAACGCCGAGAGACACTATCTGGCTCATCGGGACAGGTAATAATACCCCTTTCTTTTACTAGAGGAGAGTTGTCATAGTACCGATACAGCCCTACCTAGGGGTAGTGGCCGAGGTTTGCCAGAATTGTACAGAGACAACTCAATGTTGACAGGAACTGTAAGTCTTATGATCAATGGTACTCAACCCTGACTCTCAGACGATTTTTCGAGGGTCGCAAACCAGCCTCTCTGGCCTTCCATCTTGGGCAGTGACGATCTTAAAACCATCAGTTAATCGGTAGTGAATGAACTGACAGGCTAGGACTTAGGCGCTCGAACGGTTGCTCACGCCGTGACGTCTTGATACCCGAGCGGGATCGGCAGACTGTTAGTTGATAGTCAGCGTGATAAAGCCGGCCTGTTCAAGTCTCTTCACAACTCTTCTACAGACCCAATATCATAGGAGAAAGGAAATGCACTAGTTAGTGGGTCATTTCACAGCCTGATGACTTGACAGAGGTAAAAAGTGGAAATCTATTCTTCAGAAAATTGTAAGACTTTAGGGTGAGATTTATAGACGCTATTTCGGCTTTGCTTAGCAAAGTTCTCAAAAAATCGTTTTGTCAAAAAACTGAATATATAGTAGGAATTTGAGTATAGACATAGTATTTGCAGAGGCAAATCCATGTTGACAAAATTGGTGGCTTACCAAATCCTTTGACATTTATTGAGTAATATAAATTGTAAAGTTTTAGTAAAGTCTAAGCAAACTGAAAGTTACGTCTGTAAATTTCAGCCTTAGAGTACGAGGATATGATGACAATTATTAATACTGTAACGGGTCTAATGCTCGAATTAACGTAATTCGCATAATTAAAAGCTAATTCGCTCATAAGACCCGTTACCGTATATACAATGAGAAAAAAACACAAAAGTTTATAATGTCAATTATGATAAGTTTATATGTGAAGTGAAGCTGGAGGCCGCTAAGTTAAGCTGTGTCTTGCCTTCAAGTACATTGTAATAACTTGATGATCCCATGATGTTGACGCATCCTGGCGTGTGTAGTGAGGAGGAGGTGCCGCCGGCGGAGTGCTCGGAGGAGGTGCCGGCGAGTCCGTTCGCGCAGAGCAGGCTGCTGGTGGCGCAGCTGGGCACGCTGGCGCCGGCGCGCCGCACGCACGCGCACCTGCTGCGCCGGACCGATCGCCTGCTGCGCGAACTGAGGAACCTGGACGCGATGAGGTTACAATATGAACACATATTTTTTTTGTTGCCAAGTGGAAACCCATTATAGGCCATCAATATATTACTATATCTGTAGCCTACTATCTTTCAACTTCTTTCCTTTCGTACTGTGTCATGCTTTGGAATCGTAGGTGGTGAGTGGTAAGGTTGAGAGCCACTGTGTACCGGCGCGCGCCCGGCAGAATAGTCTTGCTATCACACTGAGACTAGCTCCACGCACCACTCGCTCGCTACTTATAGTTTTCGTATTGTGTTTAATTTCGTGTTCTTATTTATATTATTGTGTCGTGAACTTTATTTCTACTTGAACTATCATACTTGTGCTTCATTATTCCTTCTGGACTTTGTACTGTGCTTCATTAAACGTCTATCAACTTGCTGTCTGGACTTTCTTCATTTCATTCTATCATCTCATCTTTACACGCTATCCTGCGCTTTAGCCTACGGTAGGTCTACCTTCTTCTTCCTGCATACCTACCACGCTAAATATCAACAAAAAAGTCGCTTAAACCAAATAGCCTTTCATCCCTCGATATAGATAATGACTAATGGCATGTATCAAATAAAAACCAGAATAGAAATCTCATAATCCAAAATTTTGAATTAACATATGTGTGAAATGTCTAAGAATAACAAGATAATGCCAGTATATTCTTCTATGGGATGCACATCGCTGGGCCCAGTATTATAACGCAGACAGAATATGATGCTCTGATGATCATGAGACAGCCTGATGGCATGGATGAAGTGGAAATTGGATAACTTTTTTAGACAATATGTGACGTGGCAGAATACAAGTAACTGCAAAATTGTAATATAAACAAGTCCCAGCGGTTCTTTTGTAGTAAGGAGGTGGTGAAATCAGATACAGGAAATAAATAATTATAATGAAATGAATTGAAATGAAAATAGGCCTTATTTAGGCCTTAAATAGGCCTTTATTCAAATAGGCCTACTTCCAAGCAATTTTGAATCGTCAAAAAAATAAGTAAATTGAATCTACCACCGGTTCTGAAAGCAGAATCTACCGAGAAGAGCCGGCAATAAACTCTGATAATTGTTCTTTTTAACATAATGAGGTACAATAACAGGTATAATATACAAAGGATTGAATGCCCTGCGAGAAAGATTGCATATATTAAGACCACGCACTTATATCTTTCAAACAGTCATTAATGGACTAATACCCCTTTTTTAGCAATTTAGTTCTATTTTTTTTTTCATTATTTGATAACTCCAAGATGTCTTTAGCTATATATATCATCACGCTATATGCCTTACGGGGTGAGCAGAGATACATCAGTTGTATTTTTTTAAGCGGACTAACTACTGAGTGCCGGGAAAGGCATTTACAGTTCAACCGGACTTAGGGGGCGAACACAGACGATGCTCAGCCAGCGGGTTTATGGGTTGGGTGGCAATGCAAGGGCACTCCTGTGGGTACGAACCTCGACTTAGACCGCCAGCCAAATAATATACTAACCCTACGGGTGATCTACTAGCGTTTCGGAAGTGACTACCTTGAGAAGAAACGCCGAAAGAAACTCAAGGCTGCGTCGGAGTGGAACTGCGCCTCGGATAAAAAACGCACCGGTTAGCAGCAGTTGACTGAAGTATCTTTCGTCAACGCCGCTGGCGACGCCGGTGTCGTGGAATGAAGTTAGTGCGTGTGTGTACCTCACTGTTTGTACCTCACCGCCGATCTCACAGTACTACTACACATGCTATTTGTATCAGATGCCATGCGCGTTTCCTCAGGATGTTTTCCTTCTCTGGTGAGCACATGGCCACAAAATCTGGGCGTAATCTGAAAAAACCCAGAGGTACGTACCGGGTTACAGGAAATAATAAAGCTTGTTATTCCCAGATGCCGTGAAACTCACAAGGTGGCAGTTATATACGTAGGCAAGGGTCAGGAATCTCGTAATGAAATCCTGTCCAATCGATGTGGAAGTCCAGCGTACGAAGCGTTCTTAGCTGCACTCGCATGGGAGGTAAAGTGTTTTTTTTTTATTTAAACCTGACTTATGTTTGTTACATATACAATACGGTGATATATCTATCTATCATCACACCGAATCCCTATTGGAGTAGGCAGAGAGAATGGAACGTCAATTCTCTCTATTCTTGCAAACCTCTTTTGCTTCGTTAACATGAATTAATCTCTTCATGCACTCTCGCCGATTCCGCGTGCTTTACGATGATATAAAATTACAAATATAATTTGAAGAAAGGGACAAGAAAGTTCATTATCCACACACACTACACACAAAAATGATCAACAACAGAAGAGCGTATAGGAAATAACTTTCCCTCAACACACATATAATTCGCGACGCGTCAGTGCTCGTGACGACAACCTGTGTAATCCAGTCGAAACATCGAGCCATAATTAAAAATAAGATAATTCGCGCCCTAAATCTGTTTAAGTATTTATAAAGAGTACTTACCGTCATGTGTAGTCACTTTGTTGAGCCGGTGTAAAAAAAAAACAAAATACAGGTGGAGTTGGAGAGTCACGTGGGGTTCTCGGGGGGCCTGCGTGGCGGCGGGGGCGGAGGGGTGAGCGCTCCCTACATCGCCACGCTGACGCTCGAGGCGCTCTTCCACGTGGCGACGAGGATGCCCGCGGACACACCGGATGCAATACTTAACAAGGTACCCCGCTGTATTTACGGTCGAACCTCTCCGACGCAGCCTTGAGTTTCTTTCGGCGTTTCTTCTCAAGGTGGTCGCTTCCGAAACGCTGGTAGATCACCTTAGGTTTATTTTCTCTGGCTGGCCGCTCAAATCGAGTTCCATACCCACAGGGGTGCCCTTGCGTTGCCACCTAACCCATAAACCGCTGGCTGAGCTCCTTCAAAGTTCGCCCAATCAAGCCCGGTGTAGCTTAGGGGCATTTTCCCAGATCACTAGCAAACGTCACGCAGAAAAAAAATTACGGCCGAAAGTAAAAACAGCTTTTTATCTAGTAACCCGGTGAAAATTCTCGTGTATCACTAGGATTGTCGTGATGGCGACGAACAGTGAACCAGACTTTTGTATTGGCCCGACACGTGAAATTGTTTTTTTTTTCTGAATAAGTAATTGAATCTCACCTTTTCTTTGTTAACTCGATGGATTTTCTCATAGACTGTCAGAACGGCAGTGAGGGTTGTTGCTCCGGTGTGCCGGACTCTTACCGATTAAAAGCACCGGGGTGCCACTACTGCCTACTCTTAACTTTCCCAGGGTCTGGGGCTCCGTATACTGCCTACGGCCCGGCGAACAATAACTGAATCGCGCCTAATGGAAAATCTAGGTTGAAAGCTTATTTGAAAATATGTGTAAAATTAATAAGCAATATGAAATCTGATATTTAGTTTTTTAGTTGGAAATAAAATATATCGAGGGGTGAAAGGCTATTTGGTTTAAGCGATATTTTTTGGTGATATAGTAACATATATTCAAGGGGTAAAATAAAGGATTTTTACTGGACAACGCTGGGTAACTACAGCTAGTACGTAATATAAAAACCTATTGTTTTACCCAGACTCGACATTTGGGTAATGACGAAGTACACGTGGTTTGGAGCGAGCACTGGCGGCCTTACAAGCGGGACACGCTGCCCACACAGTTCTGCGATGTGCTCATCGTCTTGTACCCCTTGCCGGGGGGGCTGCTGCGCTGCACCGTCTCCAGGAAACCAGATGTAAGTTGCAATTAATTTTTTTTATTACTGACAGGCTTACGCTTGACCTCAATCTAACCTGCTGGAAAGTAATGATAAGGTCGACGATGGTGCGCGCTCAACCAGCAAATACCGATTCACTTGATGTTCACAGTTCAACATATGCATATATAAACTTCCTTATGAGTAGCTACATCTATTGCCGAAAACTGCATTAAAATTCGTTAAATAGTTTAAAAGATCTAAGCGAACAGACGGCGGAAACGACTCCATTTTATATAATAAAAAGATATATAGTTGTTTGGTATCGGATGCAGTGTATTATCTTTGTGCGTAGGTGTGCGCGTTCGGACCGCTGTGGGAAGAGTGCACGGTGCGCGTGGGCAGCAGCGCGGCGCTGGTCCGCGGCGCGGCGTTCGCGGGCGGGCGGGCTGTGCGAGCGACCATGCCGCTCTACCAGCACGCGTACGCGGAGCGCGCGCGCTCACTCGACGCGCTCGTGCATCACCATACGCACCCGACCACCTTCGAGCACTTCGTCGAACGCATCCGGGACCCCTTGCCGCCGCATCCTCATCCCCACAGCCACGCCAACAACGGTAAGCCAAACCGTACTGCTCACAATACCTTTTCAAAAAATTAATAGTAAAACCTAGCCTCCTACACTGGTGAACACTGTGATGTAGGAGGAAGGAGTATAAATTCTAATTGCTGTTTATTATCTGTGTTTGCGAAATTACTAGATTGTCTTGTAGAGTGATTAACATCTATTTAATTTAAAAAAAAGACTAGAGCATTAGTATGGCATTTTTTTTAGTAACCCTTAGTATAATCCTACATAGGACCATCAGGGCCGCTGTGAGGGCAGCGATCCCGGTGTGTCAACCTCCTACTGACTAAAAACCCCCAGGGTGTCCCTCTCCCCCCCCCCCGGGTTACAAAAAAAAAGGGTGTCCTAATCACTCCACCCAGGCCACTACTAAGGTGCCTTTAGATCAAATATATATATAGACCTCGCCCTTGCTGTCACAGTGGTCGCACGAGGCTGCGTTTGGAATATGACGGACGCGGGCGCGTGAGGGTTCTATTGACTCAATTCACTTATACCAGGGCCTCTTAAACTTTTGTCATTCACAACCCCATTTATGATTGCGAGTTTCTTGACGACCCCATACAAATAAAAAAGAAAAATAAATTAATATTTTTGGATGATTTATTTATTAGGTAACAATGTACATATGAAAATTTATAGTTTTAGAATTCGTTTTCAAATATACAAAAAACTAAATTAAAAATTGCACAAAAAATTATAAAATTGTATTTATTATAGTTTCAAATATTAAAGTGGATTCTGACCGTCTTAATTCGCTCGAATATATTCAAGTAGTTGCGTGGTAAGTATTAATATTGTTATTGAATCATTATTTAGCTGCAGGTTGCTCGTGTCCTCCCTTTGATTGTGTGTGATGTTTAGAGGTGGCGGTCAGAGTGGGAAGTCAGCGGCGCGCGGTTTATTCAACAAGTATGATACCGACAAACGCACTAACAATGTATAGCCACAGTATAATAATAGCGATCATTGATCGTTTACTGCTGTCGGTGGAGATAGCTCAAAACCTTCAACAAATGCGCGTGTCTAGACGCTGTAAGTCCGCTGTATTCCGCCAACTCTAGTGATGTAATAAAATGGTATATATAAATATTTGCCATTAAAATCTCTCGCGACCCATAGTTTAAGAAGCCCTGACTTATACAATACATAGTGCTGCAGCTTATAGCCCAATTTTGTAGCACCTACTACTCTGCCCCGCTGGCGCTAAATGTGAAAATCTCAAGACCTTTGAACCACAACTGAGGCTGAAATTTATAGACGCTATTTCGAATTTGCTTAGCAAAGTTCTCAAAAAATTAATTACAGTTCACAAAAAACTGAATATATAATAGCCATAGTATTCGCAGACCCAAGTCCATGTTGACAAAATCGGTGACTTACCAAATCCTTTGACATTCATTAAGTAATATAAATTGTAATATTTTAGTAAAATCAAAGCAAACTTAAGTCTATAAATCTCAGCCTTAGAGATATGATTATTACAGAGAGCGGCAGCGGACGCCTGGCTGCCGCGCTGCTGGACGCCGGTGCAAACTCTTGGGGTGGCGGGGCGGAGTCTCACAGCGTGTCACCGCGCCCATCTAAACGACTTGGCCCATTCAAACGCCTGCCGCACATGCCGCACGCGCCGCAGTCGGCACCGCCCACCGAGCCAGCCGCACCGCATTTTACGACACCCGCACCTGCGCCCGCACCGCGCCGCAACCGGTGAGCAGTTTCCATCGAGCCCCCTGATACAGCTTCATGATTGATGTAATCGGCCGCGTAAGCACACTAGAGACTTTGCTGGTAAGAACTTTTGCTGCGGCACAGAGTCGCACGTATCGTCCCTTAGACCAGTTCAAGTGTCCGCCATATGCCGCGCTTGGTGAGCAACCCTCGCCGTGACACTCAATGCAGCTTGCCGATGTCTCATGACTACTTTCCTGGTACTTCCATGTTGATGTGATCGGCCGTTTGAGTTCACCGGAGACTTTGCCGGCGAGAACTTGTACTGCGCCACATGGGCGTACATTGAGTCCCCTCGGCCCGCTCAAGTGCTTGCTGCATCTGCCGCCCGTACTGCGCCGCAACCAGTCAGCATCCATCACTGTAGTCCCGGAGTAACTTGCTCTGCTAATCTTATGACTACTTGCTGTCGACATCTGGATTAGACATTTCATGGATTGACTATTTCAACAACTTATGGATTTAGAAGAAATAACGTTATCCGACAAAACCTATACAAATTCCCATCTTGAATAGCAATGCTTAGTGCATATAACAGTTTAATTTTCTCGAATTTAGATGCTTTAGAATGCGGCCTTAAATTTAGGCAAATTAAAAAGGAAAGCGATTTCCATATTCTTTTATCAATCATGGGCTTTAAGATGGGTGTAATTTTAATTAAACACATTGTTGTACTTAAATATACCATTTTAACTTTAAAAATAGTAGTATAAATTAATTAAATATTGTTTCGTTCAGACATGTATCACTTTTATACAATGAAAAATTCTTGGAGATTCCTTATTGTTATATATTGTCTTGACCACTAAACCAAAAATATTATATTCTATTAAGCCCAATGAAAATTAGTAAAAGAGAAGTATTACTGAAGCTATAAAAAGAGCTAAATCTAATTGATCCACAATTGCTTGTATTGTATTTTGAACTTACAAGATATGTCGTTAGTAACACTATCTTGTAAGTTCAAATCCAATAAAATGTAAACACGAATGTATCAGCCTAAGTATTATGGACCCAAAAGCTTTAAAATGTTCTTTTTATTGTTTAAAATATATGTAATTTGTCAAGATTCGGCTTTTACGAAATAGGAGTATTCTGGATGTGGTCAAAATATATATTGTTAACATCTTTCATACTGTATTGAATGTTATTTTTAATTATTGATTACAATGTCACCAGACATGTGTAAAGAAAGAAATACAGGATGGTTTGTATAACTAAGAACATACCAACCTTTATTTTCTACTACGTACAATGAGAGATTATAGCGCATTAGTGCAGACTTAATAAACTTCTGTGTACTTAAATATCTTTAAGCTTCTAGTTGTAGTGTTTTGCATTTAAAATGTAATGTTTCTGTTTGCAAAGCGAACTGTGGAGTGTGACCATGTTTTATTGTAAGTTGATGAGTGAAAATTCACACTAACTATTCAGTTATCCAGGATTAATTTCAAAAAAAGAATGTCAAAATCAAAGAAAAATATATTTATACAAGGAATAACATAATTAAAGAGCTTTCTGAAACTTTTTTCATATTCCAAAACCATTACAACTATTTTCAATTTAGGGCATGCTTTTATAGGATCTAAATATTTATGAATCAAATTAAGTCTATTCCGGTCTAGTAATAATGCATAAAAATTACAATTAAACAACAACATGAAGTACAAAATTTATTATGTTGGCGGAAAAAGTAAAGCTACATGAATCGTGCTCATATAAAGACAATTTCAAGAACTTTTTTTTTTCCAGAGCAAATTTTATTCAAGCACATAAATTATTACTTTCTACAGTGGCTCTGATTTGATATTACAAGTGCACGTACATACATAATTTATTTATATGTATTTTTGTATAGGTAGACATTAGTTACTCCCAAATTTTGCCACTGAGCTTGATCTCACGCTATCCAATAGTAAAGAGTTCTTTTTGTTTTACGTAAAAAGTTGTATTTAATTATTGAAGCAAGTATTAACAGTTTAAATTTAGTTGGTGTCTGATAATGCTTATTAATTATGTTACATTTTGTACATGAAAGCTAAATGGCAAACATTCAACATTGCATTGATGTAATCTGTATATATTATATGAACTAATTATAATAAAGCTTTAACTGTTGTAGATTTGTTAATATATTTATTTGTTTAAAGCATGTATCCGTCTCAGTAAGTGTGAAAATTTATAAAGATCATAATGTAGGAAAACTTGGATTGGAGAAGTTAAGATTATTTATTTCAATAAATTAACACACTACAAAATAGTGTTTTATATCTCAGTAGACTACTGAAACATATATGGAGGCCACTGCTATCAAAAGTAGACAAAAGAAAATAAAAAAACATGTCATATTCATCTATTGATTATGAAAGTAATTTATAAATATAACACTAAGTTTTTATATATTCTTCTTCTACATCCTAGGCCTAAGGTACTAAGGCCTAATTATTATTTGTAAAGCATTCCCTCTGCAAGTGGAGTGCCCTTTTATAAATAATATATAAAATGGATTTCGATGGAGTTATGATGAACATATAACATTCCGAATAGAGTTTCAAGTCTAAAAGTATACATAACCTGATTTTATATTTAATATTGACATTTCAGTGTAATGTAAAATATTACATATGTATTTATGTGATCTACATAATGTAATGCATTCCAATTTCCATTAAACATATTATTTAAAGAATCTGTATTATTTCTCAGTATCTTTTAGTATTACATTGGTAAAAATTATATTTATTGGTAAAACAAAATTATTTCAATTTTAATTTTAACAGTATTTTTGTAGTTATTAAGACTGACACAAGATTATATATTACATGAATATCACTAAGTATTAAAAGTTATATATATTTTAATAATAATTATGGTGGTATTACTTATAATTTATTTTGTTTAATTTATTAACTTGATGTTGACTGAGGAGCTTCAAGAAATTGTCACTTTATATAAAAAATATCTTGATGTTAACCCACAGACATTATGTAATGTAACCAAATTTTATATTTAAATCACTGGAAAAATAAAGTTTTGTTTTTAAACTTTCTTGATTTGTTTTATTATGGTTAATTTATCCTCACCTTCTACCTTTAGACAGATGCTTGCTTACAATAATATTCTTACAGTCCTATATAAACAAATATATTTAAACATTGAATATCTATTCGCAGAACTATGAGAACCTCCAGAGCCTTTAGAAATATTCCAATCTCTCGATTGGATTGTTCAAAAGGACTCTATTGCATCCATAGCAGTTCAGTGATTGTCACATAGACCACTTGATCTTGAAAAAAAAACTGCTTAGATTAAGACTTAGGTAATTTATACATGCCCCCCTGTAGCACAAGTTGATGGGTTCTCACCTTAGTATCTAAAAATTGTCTTAGGTCCTGTAAACTGCATTCAGTACCAGGTGCTTGTGATGCAAACATTTTCAACATCTGATGAATACGATCCAAAGGCAATGAATCCAAATTAGTCAACATGCCAACAATATATGACCAAAACACTTGCAATTCTCCCTCTCTTTGGTCATGTGCTGAAGCCATTGCACTCTCAGATTCCTCATCATCACACATCATTTCCTGTACTTGATTTGTAGAAACAGTAGCTCTGGTGTCTGAACCATCAACAAGAACATAATGATCTGTACTTTTCTCAGTTATTAATCCCATTGACTGCCAATAAGTAATCTTCCTCTTCAAGATAGTTACAGGCACTTTCATTGCAACATGAAGTTCATCTATGGACCACTCAGGTTTATTTTGGAAGTGCATGATTAATGTAGCATTAAAAGGAGATACTGTTAAATCTAATTTCTTCTTACCGATTTCTATTTCAATATTCACATTTCCAAGATGTGGCTTCCAACTCAACGTCCTATTACCTTTTAAAGACTCATAAGACTTTGTATACACCTCCAAATGCTTTTTAATTTCCTCAGGAAGTTCTAAGCTTTCATCTTTGAATGGAGGCCAAAATTGTGCTGATAAAATCATAGCATATGATGTAAATTCCTTATTAAGTTCTATGCTCTTATCCTGTTGTATGAGAGCATTTATTCTTTTTGATTCTGATATATCTTTAAGCATAACTTCACAAAAGTGTAACTGTGACTCTCCAAATCGTAATTTAAGTAATTCAAGATATCTTATTTCCTTGTCAGTATTTATAACACTTTGTGCCAGCAATCTATCCGCTAATAGAGTTCTATATTCATTAACAAATAATTCTTTACTACCATACACATTTACAAGCATTGAGATAATATCATTGGTTCTTCTATCATTGGAATCTGTTTTGGGATCTGCATCGACAGGATCAGGACACCATTCATCCCAATAGTCTTCTTTGTCGATTTCCCCATCTCCATCTGCTGCAAATTTTACTAATTCTTCAGCTAATTCACTACCTGTACCTTCTTCTGTCAAGCTGCTAACAACACTCCTTACTGTGTCTTCTCTGTTTCTCAAATAATTACGAATTGGTTTTGTAACTGTTTCTAATATTACTCCTGATGGATCAAGGTGCCGCAGTGTTCTAATTGTAGATATATATGCAGTCAATATGTCGGGTGTATTCACCCCTGGATGTAACAATCTAGTTTCGAGAGCATTTTGTAGATCTTTACATAAAGTTGACCTTAAATCTGTTTTTTCTAAGCACAGTTTTATATCATCTACTGCAGGCTGTGAATCAGGATATTCAATAATGATATTAAATAATTGACTAATTCTCAATTTTGTGTAACTATAGTATAAGAAGTAGCTTAGTTTCTGCTTGAACTTTGTTATTGCATTGTAGACGTGTTTATCGTCTTCAGGAGGTGTAGAAGAACCCGCACAATATATCCTTACCAGCCAAGACATTACTGCAGTGTCAAGCCAATGTTCCAAAAAATTTAAGTGTGATTTATCAAATGTACCCATACAATTTTTTTCAATATGAGATTCTATTTTTGATTGAATAAAATTTGTCAAGACCTGACCAGTCAGTCTCTCAAGAAGTTGTAATTCTACTAGTTTTTTATTAGTGTCATGGAATACTCCCACAACATAAATACAATTGCAATCTGGATAATAGTTTTCACAAGCAGCACACATCACCATGTCCTCACTTATATCTGGGTTTGAAACCTCGTGATCAAAAACACCGAAAGACAATTTATAAAAGTGATCAATAATTATTTGAAAATCTAAAGGCAGTTGAGACAGTAATGTGGCTCGTACTAAGTGTTTAAATCCAAGAACAACATTTTTCTCGCCATATATTGGTTTATTGTCATTGCAACTGTTGTTTAAAATGGTCAAGCGTTGAAGCATAGGTGAAAAATTAGAGACAGCATCATAAAGTTCGCTCACTGCAGACTTGAACAGCTGAAATCCTTTGACCTCTTCGTCTACTTTTATAAATTTCGACCAAAAGTGCGGTACAACGTGTTGCCGCAAATATTTTTCGATATATACAAAAACCAAGTCACGAATTTTTATTTGTACACCAAGATTAATAATTATTTGCTGTACATCATCGTACTCGGCGCTGGTACAATCGCTAAAGATAGTATCGTTAAGAATAGGATAGGCATACGTAATTTTATTCCAATAAACCTTTAAATCTCCTTTTTTAAGTTCCATATTCAATAAGGACATTTGAAAAAATACAATTTAATAATTTTGTTTCAAAAACAAATATTTCAAAGTGAACTTCAAAGAAAATATGACAATAGTCTATAGAGATGTTAATAACGGCTGTTTTTCAATAATGAATTATGCTCCTATATTATTTTCAAATAACCGTTTATGTCCAGCTGTTATTAATTATCCTGTTTTTTATTTTAATATATTATAACTCTTAATTTGTATAGCAATATAATTATTCTGATGTATTTGAAAAATAATCATACTAACATTTTCATTTACACCATCGGACCCTGCAGAATTTTCTCGCATAGAGGATCCTGAGATTTTACAAATAAAATCTGTCACTGATTTTAATAAACATTATGAGCATCCAAAGAAATTATAGTTAAATAAGCTAATGACGAAGTCTTTCTTGTATTCGTACCAATAAAAACTCCATAAAAAGTCGTAATTTAATTTAATCAAGCAATATTACGAACAAATACAAACAGGAAACATAAAATCTGTTGTCTATATGTAAATAGACCTTAAAGATTTAAGTTCGTACACCCCTATGTGATTTTTAATTAAATATTATATTAAATTAGTGATCGTACTTATTTAAGACAAGGCATGTTTTACAAAAATATAAGTTGCTTTTAATTAAATACTTTCGTATAAGAACCGTTGTGGGCCTTATTTTTGGTATTTTAATAACTATACTATTATTTTTTAATACTTAAACAAAAATATTTAGATATTCTAACATGCACAGCGTAAATGACTTTCGACAATGAAATTGTGCATTTTTGAAAGTATAATGTTTTAGCCAAATAATAACGTTCTCTCATTATTATTTTTACTTAAAAAATATAAAGCCCGACATTGTAATTCTCATATAATTTTGAAACAACTCATAATCGTAAGCTTCGTTATACTGACAACATACTAAACAAAATTAAACTTTATATCTTACGAGTAAAAGTTCAAAATTGTAATTGGTAATTTAATAATGGTTAGTACCATCATTAAAATTTTTACAATCGACTACTATAATCGATTAATGTCATTGTTTTGACAATTGTTACTTATTGGTTATATTATTCGTTGAGAATTGACAGCTGGCCAATGAGTGTTGTTATGAATGTGTTTTTGAAAATTTAATAAGATAATGATTATTGATTAATTGTATTTAATGTAATTGTGTGCTAGGTAGCGAAGTCAATGAATTATAAACAGCTACGTTTTTTTATTCTTTACAAACAGTACTACTCGTTGAATTAAACAATGCATTAAATTATTTGTTGTCGCCATAATTTACATCTTTAATAGTCAACTTCATAATGATGACATAAAAATTTCTGAAATTGCAGTACAACAGCATTACGAAATGTAAAATACCACTAAAATTTTTCAAAATTCCCAAAAAATATTTTATGGATTTAATATTTTGCGTACCATTGATACGCAACTTGAACCTGATAAAACTCACGCCTACAACACGAAAAATACAATTCTGGTATCCCTAAAACACTACAACAAGATTAATACTCAAAAATTTATTCCGTTAAAATTGACAGACTCATTAAATTAACCTTACATGCGTATACACTAGCTATGAACTTTGGCATCTATATTGTAAATAAAATATTATCCAGCAGTATGATTTTTTTTTTATACTACTAGTAGCAAGATTACTTAGATTTTTAGTTTTATTGCTTAAAGTTTTACCAAATGAAAGTGTTAATTGGTATTATTAAAAAAAATTGTTAGCGTAAAGCAGGCAGAAGTCAAAGATTAAACAGCCACATATTTAGATTTCGACTTTTCTTTATATAAATATTAGTAACGTTCACCCATAGAAGTATAAAATGCATTATCTTATATTAGGACGTTAAATAAATATACTTATGCAATTTTGGACTCAGAATTTATTCATATTTAGATTCAGTCTGTATATGCCAGAGACTCCTTTCCAACTGTACAAGTAATTAAAAACAGGTAGAGAAACGTCAAGACCATAAAACTTACATATACTATTTATAATTACTATACTACTAATTACTACAATATTAATTATTTATGAAATTACTTACATATACTAGGTCTACAACCAAAAATACATAAACATTGCAGCATACTGACAATGAGTACACCATTGTAACTCACAATACTACAACACCAAATTAATCCCTACAAAGAAATAATTTCAAATACGACACATCGCTGCACCACATCTTATGTTTGTCAATGTGATAAAATGTATGATATAGATCAGAATATATTGTGAATTTTTATACACATTATGTATTACATCAGTATTTGCTTTTAAGCATGAAAGGTTAAATACTCCAAAGATATGCACAGTTGTGTTTGTAAAATAAAAAGAAATAAATTCAGTAACTTTAATTTATTTAAAAGCTATTAACATATTAATAATGATTATGTTAGGTAAAACATTTTTACATTAAGTAAATTGGTTATCACCAATTTATGATCATCATCACCATTAGTTAATTTAAGTAATTCATATTCTATTTCTAAACAGTTGAGTATAACTCTAATTAATATTATTATTATGGATTTCTTGGATATCTAATAAAAACAAATCCCTAATAACTGGAATTTCGAAAGATATAATTTGTATAAACTTAAGTTTACCATTACAATTAATCAGTTTATCTGTTTGTAATAAATTCTGGTGTGGATAACTTAATGTATTTGTTCAGGTTGTTGTGTTAGAAGTAATCCAAATCTTTTCTTAATGATAATTCTTTGTCTGGAGTATTTGTCTTCAGGAGAAAACCGTGCTGTAAATGAACAATCATTATTAACACTAGTTTAAGATTAGTTAAAGTTGTGAGTTAATATGTAGAACCAGATTTGTTATACTATACGTGTGCCAACACAATTTATCTGTCTTCTTAACATTGCATTATTTTTGATCGACATCTTTAAACAAAAACACTTTATATTTATAAGAACTTAGTATAACTTACTGACCTATGAACCATTTCTTCATCAAACTCCAGAAAATTACAATACTAGAAATGAAGAGTAAAATATTGATATTGTGGGAAAATTAACACTAGACTATTCTGTCAATAAATTAATATGATTCAAATGCGATTTATACAGGACCCTTATCTGGGTCACTCTGGTTCTAGTTTCATATACTATTTATGTTTTACAGTCGCAACTTACCAGGATGAGCAGACAATGTAGGCTTGCCTTCTGGATCTATAGTCTGAAATTTAAAACAATTTCTATAATATACAATCAACAACTTGAGGGATTTTAGTACAACTTAAATAATAATTTAAAACTTATTATCTGCAACTTCCAATCTAGCAATATTTTGTTAATACCACGTTCCGAAAGGTTAGGAATAATATATATATATTTATCAATTTACCGCTAATGTATATTTCCGGTCACCATTTTCATTTAAATAATATCTGAGATACATATTTGCTTTATTATTTATCAGAGTCAAGGACAAAACTATGATTTTAAGAAAATTAGCTATAATATAATAAACAGAAAACATTAGCGTCACACAAACAATTAGAGATGAGATCTGATATTGATTAATCGAATTGTGGTACTAAATTGAACTAGCGAGTCTATACTCAATCCTAGAAAATCAATTTTTTATTTTTTGTTGTTATTTATAAAATTCATAAAATTATTCCCAGATAATTAAAAGTATTCAAACATAAAAGAAAACAGTTTTTCACTTATTATCTTTTTTTATACCTGATACTGTGGTGTAATTGTAAAAACTATAACGATTATAAAATTCTTGTTTTCTATGAAATATATATTTTTTTCTTTATTTTTAAGGGAGTTTGTTCTTTTGAACATACCAGCCCCATCATACTTAAACTACTTAAACTAAAAATACAAAAAAATATTAAAACTAACAAAAAAGAATTATAAACTATTTGTACACGTCCCACAACATTCCAGCGGTACCAGAGGTTGGTTCCGCTAGAATCCCGTGAAACATGAATACATTATATAAATTAAGGTTTAAGCTATTTACAAGGACAGATCTTTCCTTCATATACTTGTCACATTCCATCAGGAAGTGATGAACATAATCAATTTTGTCACATGTTTTACAAAGGGGTGAGTCCACCAGTTTCATGAGATATCCAAACTTCCTTGATGGAATGTGACCTGATCTTAACCTAAATGCTGCGGTTACATAGGATCTGCTTATATTAGTATTAGCAAACCAAGGAATAGGAGGAGGCTGACACTGTAGCATCTTATACCAAATTACCTTTTCTTTAGATATTCTATTAAAATATTCCTTCCACATAGGCCGCCCTTGATTTTTATACTTGCCTAAAATTTCAGTGTAAAACAATGGAATACTAACTAGAGAACCGTCTGTTAGAGCTAACTTTGCTAAGTGATCAGCTTCCTCGTTTCCTGCCAAACCGTCGTGAGAAGGAACCCATTGCAATCTTAAGCAAACATTAAAACAATCAACATTAAGGTTCTCATTCAGAATTGCATAGGCTGTCGGAACTCCTCTGTATCTAGAAGCACACCGCAGCAAATTCTGTAAGGCACTCTTGGTGTCCGTTAAGATAACAATGTTTTTGTGCTGAGATCTAATACCATATTTTAAAGTTTCCAAAATTGCAAATAGCTCCACTCACATAAGTGAAATAGATTTACATTAATATTGTATATAAAATCTCAAAAAATCGTTTTTTTTAAACGGTCGGCAGTTATATTTTTTGTTCACAACACATCGATTTATCACACGACTAACTTTTAATTTCAGGCGAGGCGCATAGTAAGTCATGACATTTAGAAACTCTGACGCGGTATCTTATGGTTGACGTTAATATTATTAATATTTCTAGATGTTTCTAGACATATTAATAACCTTAGATGTTATTTGAATACTTTATTTGAAAAAACTCCCTGAGCAATAAACATTTTATTACATTATATTATAACGCAAGTTTTTTATTAAAATAGTTTCAACACATTTGAGGTAAAGAACAAAATTATTTGCGATAACTCGAAAATAATAATATCATAATATAATTATAATACTCGAGTTACATTTTTTATATATCCGTTTTTTACGTTACGACGTAACGAGTCGGATTTATGCCTCGTGAGAAACATAAATGAATCACGCTAGGCGACGAACGTGATAAACAATCTATTAGAAATGCGCACATTATTCAAAACATTATTATTTTTTAAAAGTTCAAGGCAATTTTAGACATCTCTATATAGAAGTTGTTTTTATAGTGTCAATATAAGCCTTTTAATTAAAGTTTTTTAAATTATCATTTATTGAACTTTTAATAAACCAAATTTCTGGGAATGTTAGCTTTAGCTCTGGCTTTAGTCGAAGGTTGTAGCTAAGGGTGATTAATCGACTTGGGAAACAGCTTGGGCCTTAAATCAACGTTTGATTTGACACTATTTCTGCAATTTGCTCAATATTTTTAATTTGTTTGGCAAGTCTAACTTAAACACTAAACAAGCAATAAACAAGTATGAAATAATTAATACAAAACTTAAAAGTCAGCAATAATACCAATTTTTAAATTTTATATGCGATTTGCTTGTCATATCTTTGCCAACGTTTTAAACAAAATTACACAAAAAATGTCTATTCTACCACCGCGAAAAATTTCCTCATCAAACAAAGCTAAACAAGATGTATCTCCACTACAAATATTATTACAAATGGGTTTTCCTAGACACCGCGCGTAAGTTTCTTATACATTAATAATAATCTTTATATAGTACATGGAAGTCGCTCTTTCTGTCTTTGCGGTTTTATTTTATAAACTACACAATTATACTTAATGCGATTTTCACCATCATTTTAAAAGATTGATGCATCTTATTTGTAAATATAATATATTGTATTAAGTATGAAATTGCAAAGAAATTTCATATATCACCTGTGCTAAACAATAAAAATTACATGACACTTATAGGCTAACAAATTTTAGGTTTCTAAAAGGCCTACAAATACCCCTACTACAACAAATATCTATATTTTAAGATTGAGCCACAATACCTGTTTCATGTGGTAAAATGTGACTAAAAATTATAGGTGCTTTGTGATACTTTGACCTACATTATACTCTGTTTCATTTTATGAAGTCCCCTATGAGATGTGTATGTTATTACAGCACTAGTGAAGGGGTAGTATCAATTGATTCTCCACATTAAAAATGTTTATTTACCACAATGAATAAAATTCAATCAAATAGCTTAGAATAGGTATTACATTTTTCAACAGTCAATAATTATTTATAGCATTTAGATGTATAAAAATATTTATAAATTTAGTTAGAATATTTTGCTTTAAGTTTGCAAAATGTATTTAATTATAAAAGTATGCTCCATTTCGGAGTGAGCAAAAATACATTTGTAGTTCTATTCATTTTGCGTTAAATGTCATGCCCAACATGATCAGTAGAGCAGCTGATCACCATTCTCAGTGAGCTTACTCATATTTCTGTTAGACACCATGCAAGTTAAAAAAAAAACAGATAAGCATGATTTCTAAAAATATGTAGTACACTTCTATTTTACTTTTCTTGAATTAAAACAATTTTATCTGACCGTAACCACATTGTTATGGTAAAGAGTAAAAATTGGGAAATAGAAAGTAAGTAGTGATAACGAATATTAATTTAATTTGTTGTTTTAATTATTAACCTCTATTTTGATTCTATTTCATTTTGAAACTTGGCTGTCCCCACGATTTGTAAATATTTGTTTAAAAAACATGATACTGATCACTCACTATAAAGCTGGTTAGGATTGGCCAAAAAGCATATAAGTTGTTTAAAGTCTGTACTCTTTTACTTATTTGTTTTTTTACTAGCACAAAGTTAAAATATTACTATTCTCCCACAACACGTTTAGAAATTTATTTAGGCAAGCCAGTAAGACTTTCTCTATTTAAAAATATTGGTTGGGACGTTAATTTGATAAGGATTTAGTCATCAAATCACTCTAATACAAGGTTTTTTTTTTAACTATTACGAACTTCAATATGGTAACTTGTAGTTTCCCTCCCTTCTTTATATCTAGGCAGGTGTTGGCTCCTGCCAACACTATATTTTTAACCAATATAGTTGTTTTTAGATTGAAAGCTCTAGCAGCTACAGGAAATCGCAGTGTTCAGCTAGCATCCGATTGGCTACTCACCCATGTGAATGATACATTCATAGATTCAGATGAACCTCGAGAGTATATATTTTATGCTAGTCCAACAGGGCCATTATTAGCCCAGCTTCTTGAGTTTTGGGACAAATCCAAAGCCATGTGTGGTTGGAACGGTGCTCATAACTATCCTCCTCATATTACTTTGGTATCATTTTTTAAGGTAATTTTCTTTGTTCCTATTAATTAATTACCTTTAGGCTTATGTGAATTTATCTTATTAAGGTATGAGTTATATATCATCTCATAATTTACTTTTTAAGCTCTTTTAGTTTTACTTGCTCAGTAAATTGATTGTCGCACCAGACAGGAATCAATGAAATACTAAGAACAGCAGGCATCACCAATAGATGAAAAAAAAAGATTTTTTTTTTGTTTGGAAAAGTTTGTATGATTTAAATGCAGTAAAGTTTAATCTGTTTAGGCGCCTGATGAAACATCGCTACAGCTAGCCAAATCAGTGAAGCATGTTGTGGAGAATGTGGGGGACCCACCAAATTGCCCATTAAAATTGGAACCATACATATCTCACAACTTTGTTGGCCTGTTTGTGTCTGAAAAGCATGCAGATTACTTGAAAAGAATTGCAGTGCAGTATGTTAAGCAAGTCTCATCTGCATGTTAGTATGTCTCTTAATCCTATTTGTATCTATTATAAACTGTTTGTATTCTAATACATAACTACTCCAGTGCCCAATACTGCCTGTATGTTTTCTGACTATATGAATGGTTTGAAAAAATGCAAAATGTTTCTATTCTAAGTCTTAGCTATGAAGTTTTTAATTAAAATAAATTAATAGGGCTTAGGAAAAAATATTTAAAAACTATTTGCAAATGTGCTATGTAAGAAAATATCTCAGTTGTTATAAAATTTGAATTTCTATGTTTGTCCTCAAATCACACTGTTACTAATAAACTAATATTGATGAAAGTTTTCCAGTTCTAATAGCATATTTTCAAGCTAAAACTATGAAGTGTTTGGCCATTATAGGTTGAATTAAACTTTGTCTTTACTTCTTTATAATAATATATCCCACATATAAAGCATCCGGACATTAAGTTCTTGATATACATATCATTAAAACAATAGGGGCAATTCTCATATCTTAAAAAGGTTCCATATTCGATGTAAAATTTTAATATCACATTTTTGAATTATGTTCTTTTTTTATAGGAATCAATGATTTTCTCCTTGAACTTATTGTATCATTGTACCATCTCTTTTTTGTTTAGTTCTTTCTTAATGTAATAATAATATCTGTGCTTTTATAACTTATTATCCTACTTAATATATTTATTAATTATTTATCACATACAGTGGGTGTCATGGTGGATACCTATGAACATTTGGACGCATTAGGAACATGCTTTCCTTGGTGTACAATGTCACAGGAGAAACCTATTAAATGTAAGAAAATAAAAATGCTTATAAGCAATAGCCCGCTGCAGCTTTTAATCTAATAACCAAGGCAATGCTAAGGTGGTGTGGTAGTGGGTTGAAAAGATACTATTATTATTCCTATTGTTGTAATTAACTCAATGATTTACAGTGAAATTTTAAATTATTTTATGTCAAACAAACATTCAATAAACATAATATTTAATAATTATTACAAAATATATGCCATCATGGTTATTTTTCATTTTACTCCTTTTAAATTAGTTAATCATTAATTAATGCAGTTTTAATATGTTATCAGCAACTTGTAAATTATTGGACTACTATTTCACTGAAAAAAAAAAAGAGAAAATGTCTTTAAAAATCTTAGGATTGCCTTCTATTTGAGTTTTAATGCATTAAATAATCAAATTATTATTTCTTCTAAAAATTGTTAGACAGGTGTTTTAGATTAGTGTGGCCATATTTAATGATTGTAAGTTACATTATATAAATATGATGTAGAAAAATTTTTGTCTTAAATAAATATAGTTCCATTCTTATGAAATTTATTGTACAATGAACATCGTTAAGTACAAAAATTACGTATTTTTTCCACTATCTCGGGAATCTAAGTTAATAATAATTTAATTAGAAACTATCTGTAGTGAGTATCTGTAGTGTAGTGTTGCTCGGAAAATCCTTAATTTTTGTCCCCTTGGGGATGAATTTTGCAAAAACTTTGAAACACGTATTTTTATTATTTCTAACCAATAATCGAAATTCCAGTTTTCATATGTTTACATTAAAATTGACAGACTATAAAAAAAATCATCCCTATATTTAAATCAAAGGGGATCGATTTTCTAGAATTTCGGAATAGGTAATTTTACTTGTAACTAAATAAAAACTAAATACTTATCTTCATAGTGCTTTCTTCAAATTCAAACTTTCAACTCCTATTTCACCCCCTGAGGGATAGAATATAAAAAATACACCCTTAGTGGATGGCTCCGTCATAAGTAGAACCCAATGTCTAAATGTCATGTTACTAGTTTTAGTACTATTGTCTCTATGATGATATGCTAGGACAAATGCTTTATATGCTATTATAGATTTAGGACTCTAGTGCCATGGCAATCGACGTTTAAACTTAAAGACTTAAGACGCTTAAACTATACTGTTTTACCATCATGTGCGGTGTATGCAATGTCGTTACATTGCCATACCGCTGTAAAAATATCCATATTATCTGGGCTTTTGTGTTAATAATAATAATAAACACACTAAACTAGAACATTTTATAGTTGTAGTCGGTCAATTATAACACTATATTTATTTTACGTTTGGAAATAATAATTTTAAATAAAGGATATTTATTTTATCAGCTTTTTTTAGGCTTTCAGAGAAGGTAGAGGATAATGTAGCCACTTGAGCATGCACTTTATATAAGGTAATTATTATTTATTTGTGCTTTTATTTCTTTACATCATGCATTTTTGAAAATTAACTTTTTTATAAAAAACATTTTATATCTTATACCTTATGTAGTATATTATATTAAGACACGTCTCTATACTGTGCACCTTTATATCAGAATACACATTTATTATATTTCTTTAAATGAGAAAAATATTTTCTTATTTATGTAACAATCTAATAAACATATACTACTCCATAATCTGTGTAAATAATGCAGCATATTAGTATAAAGCAATACAAATGGCGCTACAATGACACAGGACTAAATAATGGGCAGTGTTGAATTCTAATAATTACCTACCTAGATGCATTTATAAAAATGCATTTAAATGAAACCGGAATAATTTTATGTATGTTCATTACGGAATACAAAATTGAGTAAAAACTCATTTCGCACATTTCGGGGTTGTATTCAATTATATAAATGTGTTTTTTATCAATGTGTCTCAATCTAAGGGAAGATGTTGTTATCAAAGGGAGTTTCAATCCATTAAAAAAGGACCTGCATTACAAAAGATTACTTTTGATATGGAGATAGGTGTTCTTACTTATACATTATGCTTTAGAGGGTGTGTGATTTTAAACCCCACTGTTGCAATAAAATCTGAGCTGCCGCGAAAGTTTTGAGGTATAAATAATATAATGTAACTTAAAAAAGTACAGTTGAGAAACAATAAGTAGTCTATATTTTATTTCAACTAAAAAATTGTGATTATGAAGAACGAATTTATAAAGGTTTTTTTTTCTGTTAGCAATAAACCTAGAGGCACACGTGAAGTCCTTGCATATAACGTTGGCTTATCACTTCGACGTTACCGTGTATGAAGAATTAAAGGCACTCGTCGAGGAGATGCAGCCGGTGGATAAGTCTAGTTGGGAACTGCGTTTATATTCGAGAGATCCGCGTTTTGCAAATCATCAGGTAATTTCTATCACTTTAACAGGTATAACTACTGGAATTATAAGTCCTATAAAAAGGGGCACCCTACCCCTAGTTTTTTGTAATTATTCGCGTGTCAACTCAACTTAAGACTCAGCGGGCCCTCTTTTTTGCTTATATCTCTTGTTTATGTTATGGATATCCAACTCGTTATACTATATAGAAACTAGTATGTACAATTTCATTGCAAAAATTCTCTTTTCTTTTATCTCGTGGCTCTATACATTTATTTTAACTCAAGCGTTTCTAACCCCTTACCCTAAATTTCGCGTTTCTTATTTATGTCAACACAAATAAACTGGTCTTTATTTCAATAGTAGAATATAAAACGCAAATGTCAAAAGTCTCTTGATAGTTCTTCTAAAGGACCCAACGACATAGAAGGAGGACCTCATCTAGAAGATTATTTCACAACCTAATGCAGCACATAGCAGGAATAAATGTTTCAAAAATATCATGTATGTCATGACGCTAGTTACAGTAAAATAATGTGCTTCTTAAACCACCCAGTATGATATTATTTCGTTTTTAAGGGTTATACATTTTAGAATTAAAAAATAAAACATAGAAATTGTTTTTGAGTTTCGCGTTTTACTCATACAGGTTCACAAAGTGACGCAAGGCTACGCGCCGAAAGCGAGTGATGAACTTGAATTAGTGCTCGGCGATTATATTTATATCGAGGAGAAGGAATTTGAGAGTTCCCCCGACGGTTGGGTGCACGGCACTTCGTGGCTCACGGGTTAGAAAATATGCTATTAAAAATTTCACGTTACGAATCCCATTATTCCAAGATAGTTAAAAAAAACAAGCTCGATTATTTAGAAGCTACTGTACATGAAACAATATTTTTATAACTTTTGTCGGTTTCTGTGTTATTGGTTTGTATATACTTGCAGAGACTTCTATAATGATTTTAGTGGAACTTTTGTATTTGTAATATAAATTTTACAACTAAAACCATAGGCTAGGTTTGGTCGTGTTTCATCAAACAGGGCCTGTGGCTTGACTAATGCTTATTATTGGTATTATTTTATTACGGAAACAATAGAATTATGGAGACATATATATTATTTCTGAATTAATAAAAGACATATTATCAGCTGGATACAATCTGAGATGTAGTTAGAACTCGCACTCCGGTCAGGTGAAACAGTCTGTCCGTAACCATGAAATAACGGACTAATAGTATATATCTAATTAGATTTAAATTGGAGGTATTTCATCATAGTAACTGTTAGTGTTGGCAGAATACGTGCCTGACGTTATAGGTATAAAATTATAATCACAACAATATTCTATCCAAATTATTATTCTTAGTATCTCTATTGAGATTTTTTCCTAGGTAAAAGAAGTAACGATATGGTTATAACCTCTATAGAAATATATATTTAAGAAATATTTTCAAAATGTATGTGGAATTATTACGTTCCATTTTACTTCGATAAAAATTACGTGTGTTTTATCATACACGCAATAAGTGTGTACGCAACTTTATCGGATTTTAATCTAATTGTATATAACGCCCTCTTGTGTTATTTTTAGATACTTACCCGTAATACAAATCAGCTGTTTTAGTAGTAAGATATTAGGTTAGTTTACATTGTGTTTACTACAAAAACTCTTAATTATTTTGTAGAGTGTATACAAGCGTTAGTGAATTCAGTTGATTTTCAATAAGTAGTGTTGTGTTACATTTAAATGACAGATTGACGCTTACTTCAACGATTTTTGTCTTATCTAATGGTCACGTGACAGCAAACTATCAAACCATGTCTATATTGATAAAGCCGTTCCGATTGCTAAACTTGAATTTTAGAGGTCAGTGTTGTTTTGATTATACTTGCAAATAGACGTTTCCTTGTTGGTATGTATTAGCTAAGAAGTCTTATTGTGGTATTGTTCAATCTTTTTTTATATTTCATTCTTAAAAAATATACATATACAAAATTGGAGTACCCACATTTTTAAAATCATGATTAAACTAAAAAATTATTACGATTCATGTAAAAATGGAATTATTTTAACACAAAATTTAAAAACTGGTTTACATGATATAATCTCAAGTTGCGAATATAAATAAAAAAGGTTCATAGTTATAACTTAAAATAAAAGAAATATGATTATTTGTACATTAATAATATAAAAAGAGATGATCATAATAAAATTGTCATGGTTTTAGAAAAATAAATGTGAAAAATTTTGTAATAATAATTGTACTCATGCCTTAAAAATACATTACATATATATATTAACGATTATGACCCAAAATACTGTAATATTTTCATCATCATCACCACGATTATTAATGTTTTTAACCACCATATCATACATTTTCGTGTAACATCTGTTTGTAAATAATCTAAAAATGTAATGAACATTTTGTATTATCATCATCATGTCGTAGGTTTCTTTCTGAATCAGCAGAGAAATATTAATCGCTGTACCTATCCTCTTTAACAAGACTAGTAACACGATTGGTCGCCGTCCGCAGACATAATTTTTTTAATTATATGCCACTTTGATCTGCTCGGGCCCGCAGGTGCATTTGTTGGTTACTTTTCTCAATATTAGAAGACCCGAAGAATGGTTTCTAGAATCCTGCAATAGTTTAAAGAAAACAATCAAAGGGCTATTTTATTCTGACTGTATATTTATTCTGACTAAACTGATTTAGGGAAAATATTATATTTTATGGACGTAGAATATTGCAATATTTGGCCTACCCTCTATAACAGAGGGTGCACAAACTGAGGCCAGCGAGCCGTACGAAATCCGCCAATGGCCTTGTAGGGGGCCGCGAAAGTAGTTCAAATGACCATATATCTAAAATTATCTCGAATATGTTGTTATATATGATGTAAAATCGGCTACGCTGATCCTATAAGCTCTAAAATTAGGCTTGTTTAATACATGAATTTGGATATTTATGTTCAATACTCTGTAGAATTACTCTTTACAAGATATGTAAAGTTATTTAAAACTTAAAATATATGCTTTATCTAATAGTGCCAACCATTATTGCGTCATAGATTAGCCGTTCTGAGTAATACAATATTACACAGGAAGATAAGAAACTGTATGTTGTTCTTCTGATTTTAAGCAAATTTTTAAGAGTCATCGTTACTTTTAGTAATCCAGGTCGAATAGCCATATTGATAAAGCTAATTATCACTTACAATTCATCGATTAATAAACGACCGAAGATACTTGCGGGATTGAGACTTTTTTCATTTCCCGATATCGCAAATAATTACTCTCATATAAAAGTTCATTACGTAAACTTTTTCTGTTTGCTTCCACATGGATTATTCCACTGAAGTATTGACAATGTGATTTTACTAATATCAGCGCTTCGATTTTTCTATAGTATTCTATGAAGGTTGACGGACATTGACTAGAAATTTGAAGTACATTGAGATTTTCTGGTTGGAATCCCTACAACAAACTAGAAACCAACTAACTACAACAAAATACACATCATGAAAACTGTTATTAGCGTACAATTTAAACTTTTCACACTTCTAATAAATTCGAGTTCTTTTTCTTAGTCTACAGTCACATCTCTCACTAAAGTATAGCAGAGTAGCGAGCTAAAGTAAATATGCTCACACCCAAATAATTTAATGTTTTAAAATTGGTGCACATTTCTTATCTGAAACATGTCCTAAATTACAAGGAATAAAAATATTACAAGGCTAGATAATATTCGATTTTAAAAGATTATTAAAAATAGTAAGAATATGTAAACGAAACCATTGATTTAAACGAATATATTACATCATTGTGTGAGCAAGAAAATAGGTCATACTATTAGTGTCACTTGGTAAAACAAAAATACTTGAGTATAGATATAATTCTCATCGCAAAAAAGCGGGACCAAAATACCTGTTTACCTATCAATGTACCATTATTATCATTTTCTTTAATAACTCGCATACGTTAATCTAGAATATAAATATCGACCATGACACAGCTGTCTCTATTAGTTTCACGGAAACATACTGCCGTTCCGTTTACAATGCCACGATCCATCGTTATTATTATTGCATTTTTTTAGGTGTTACCGGCTACTTGCCGGCTGTGTACACGCGACGAACGCAAGAATCCGACGCTTGGACGTTACACCGCTCTGTTTCACTTGGAAATAATAATTGTAAGTATTAAATATTGTTTTATGATGTTAGTGCGGTATTAACAAAAATAGTTGAAGCATTTTCGGGTTTAAAGTAATCTAGGTTGTTAGTAAAATAATAGTTTCAGTATTAGGTTAGGTATTCATAAGGTACTAGTTTCAGAAACGGATCGGTTTTTGAAAATCATGGTTATTTAGTTTTTTCATCCTCCTCAATAGTCACTCTTGGCAGTGCTGTATTACGATGATATATTTACTTTGGATAATGCTTAGCCTCGCGATGCACCTCCGCTTGTTGTTGTCCGCAGCAGCACGAAAACATTGGACTATAGATATTTGTGTCATGTGAAATTTTACGTGTTTTAATATAATGTCTTAGATATGGAATTATTATTTTAATTAATGAAATAAAATTTCATGCTTTCTTTGCCACTTACCTTATGCTTTTTTTTTCAATGGTACCTTATTTATTACTACATTCAGTGCATTATAAGAACAAAGATTTTTTACGATATTGTGCTTAAAGTTTAACTTTTATGTTGATTTTAGGTTTAAGTGTATGTTTTATTAACTCGACCTTGATCGTAGAAATGGGTTTTGAGCTATAATTTAGCGAATGCTTGTTCAAAATATTTTAATGGTATTTTCTTTTCTATGGTTTTATTTTTTGGGACTTTGGATCAGGCTGGCCGTATCAGTCCCATAATTACTATTACTTAAGTAGTAGTGTAAAACCAACAATTTATATATGAGTCTATAGAACATCTCAGCTGCGCAAAATGTTTGCTCAGCTAAGACAATTTTAATTTTGCAATAGTAGAAATAAAGTTAAATATTATTTTGAAGGTTATATTATTTACCTTTAAATAAATATAGTCGATCGTCGATACTGAATATCTGTAATTAACGTATATATTTAATGTTATACGTGCTTCAGCGTAAATGTAGCTTAAAAAGTACTTTCTAATTATTTTGATGCTATTGGGTTTTTCAATGATTGATTTTTCATTTTATTGGCTGTTGTAGGTTCAGATTCTAAATCGGAATCCGATTCGAACACGGACGGAGAAATGGCAGGTAACTACCCACACGAGGACGCCGATAAGCTTGGCTATGAGAAATCTGAGGAAACCTATAAAGAATGGAATAAATACTGGAAAGCTGTTCAGTTAGACAAAAGCGAGAGTATACTCAGCGTAACACAAGGTGCGTTCGCAATATTTACTCGAGTTATTTGTCATCAACATTTTTCTACATAATGTCTAAATTTCTATATGTTTGAGATCGAATTTCAAAATTCCTGGAATATGTGATTCTTTCATTTACATGACGAAAAAAAGCGTTATGTCTAGTACGAGAATAAACATACATTAGATATCGAATGAGGTGCAACCAAACTATGGCCAAGATTCTGTAATGTGATAAACATGTTTTTTTTTATGTTGGTAGTCTGTCAGACGCTAAGTGGCCCAATGATCTATCTATATAGTTTAGGGCTAGTTACTCAAATAACAAGAGTAGATGGGACATTACATTAGTGTTACGGATTTATATATAACCATATCTGTGTTATATTTGATATTTTCTTTTTCTGAGTAATACGTATTTATAAATCATTTGGTCATCATCTTGTGAGTTCTCGCAACAAAGCAGTCTTTTTTTAATGAGATTCTAATTACGTAAACAGTATATCTATGCAGACAATAGAAGTTAGTCTTGCCAATAAGGATGACGTTACAATATGGTAATTTTTTGAACTCGATACGTTTTTATTTACAGGAACTCCGTTAAATTGGGACACTGATATGGCACATGGAAAAGGTGATACAATTAATGTTAGTACCACAAATACCGTTGCTAATTAATAGTTATAATTTAAAATATAATACCTACATATTCTGTTAAAAGTAACATCATACTTATGTATCATGTACTATAAACTTACATACCGCTTTTTAAAAAATCTACTTTATTCTTAATTCGATTTTTTTTTATTACTGGCAGGCTTAGCTTGACCTAAGGTTCACCTACTGGAAAGTGATGAGGCCTACGATGGAGCGCACTCGCCCAGCAAATACCGATTCACTCGACGTTTGAAGATTCCCATGTCATAAGATGTTGTAAACACAGAGGCAGGAAAGCAATTCCCAGTACCTTTGCGGTTTGCAGTAATAAGGAAGAGGCGAATCGCTTCGTCCGAACAGCTATAATATACAAATAACCTTAAATCTGTCACTGTTAAAAAGTAAGATTATTTTTATTCTTAGAAAATGCCTTTGCTCATCTTTTCGGCCAAATAAAAAAATAAGATAAAAAAATTAAAGCCCTTGTCTAACAGACAGCGAAATGAAGATATCATCTGAAGGCAAACCGATTAGATTTCTCATTTCTGTCTGACATGTTTCATGTGATGATACAGTACAATAGAACCCTAATCTCGTTTTTGCCAAGCATTTAATTCGCAGTTTAACATTACAAAGATAAAAGTATGTTATTATATCGTAAAATTTTATTTTCTAAGATAGATAATTCATTTGAGATAAACTCCTTTATAATAACGAACTTCTATCTATTTTTGAACACGTACTAAATAAACAAGTTTTTAAAAAATGTTTTAATAGTAACATATCGTTATGCTATATGCCATACGGGGTGAGCAGAGATATATTAGTGGTTATATCCCAAAGGGACCAGTAGTGCAGCTTATCGCCATTTTCAGGGCATTTACACGTGACATTTTTATCAGATACCATGCGGGTTTCCTCACGATGTTGTCCTTTACCGCTGAGCATCTAGTACCTAAATCCAATCCAATAAAATGGTACCTAAATGGTAATATGGAAAACCCCAGAGGCACGTCCGGGCTTCGAACTTACGACCATTCGCTTAGCCGCGCATGGAAACTGGTCCCTAACCCGCGAGGCCTTCACAGTCATTTTTAAATCTAATAAAAATGTCATATATAAGTGCCCTGAGAACGGAGATCAGTTGCGCTCCTGATCACGTTTAGCACGATGACAAACAGCACAATGAATACATGCTCACCTCGAAACAGATATAGCGTGACGAAATATTAACCCTTTGCGGACGGACGTATTAAATTTGGACATGGGTATCGCACTGGTCGGAATTAATTTCCGTCGAAAGAGCAGGGATACATAACACGTAAGATTACGATGGATAAACAAGATTTGGTAATATTTTTGTGAACTTTAGATATCTATTTATTTACTACAGTCATCCATCCATCCATTTTGTTTCGAAAAAGTGTAAACTGATACATTGTTGCATACAGTATAGGATTCGTATGGATCCTTGCTGTGGTGGCTGAGTGCAGTCATACGACCGCAAAGGGTTAATACAATCATAGTACTATTAAGTCTATAAAATATGGCGATACATCGATTTAAGCGGTCAGTTGGACTGTTTTAGTCTAATTCAACTAATAGCGACAATGGACGGCGTTGGATATTCTGCATGAGGCACGGTGAAAGGGTCGATCTGACTTACGGACAGTGGGTTCCATACTGCTTTGATGAAAACGACATGTATATTCGAAAAGACCTTAACCTGCCATTAAAATTAGGTGAAAGGTGAGAATTTATTACAAATGTAATTTACCGTAATTAACTTCGATGTCTTATGAAATATTGTTTATAATCAATGGTTGAACTGAACACGAAGCATTCTATAATAAACACGTCACATGATTTCCCGAATAATTCCGATGGACATTGAGTTAATTTCTGATCAAAGTTTTCGCCACAGAGATAATGAACCGAAGGGGTGGCTTAACGATTTCATTTTGGAAACCGGTTACCGTATATTGCAAAATGTCATACCACGTCACGTCATGTTCTCGCTCCAGTCAAGCCCTAGCACTCACCACAAATGCGCTATTAACTTTTTACCTCCACCTCCTAAAGAGTCAACGCAAAATATTTAGCATCGACGTAAAGTGTCTTGCAGTATTATACAGATTACACTCTGGAGTACACTTTCTAGAAAAATCAGAGAATGCCGCTGTTAGGCACACGCTCAATAAACGCATTCTCTGATTCTACCATCCCTTTTTCATCACAAAACCACTGGATGCCATGTTGCAAACCACACGTATATGTAGGACTTTCCCTATATCCGCACGAAAATATTCGCTTCTTCATTCATAATGTAACTGCGAGGGAGTGGGATGCACTCTCCGAATCTATTTTATAAAGTACTTACAGTTTGAGATCCCTTAATAAAAGAGTGAATAGATATTTGTTGGGTAGACACAGTTCATCATCGACCTCTTCTTCGCGTTCTATATGATCTCATTGAGCTCAAGCGTCTACTTGTAAAAAAAAAGTAGCTGACGTCGGGTATTAAAGCTACAAACGTAACCAGAGGCTGCTCCTAAAAATATTTAAATATAACCAAAAAATCAATATTACAACGTCTTCTCAGTGGTCTGCAGGTCGGGATTTGAGCTTCGATGTCTGAAGGGAATACTTGAATGTTCATTACGTTTAGCGAAATGGTGTGTTTCGATCAGGGTGGGCGGTAAGGAATCCTACGCAAAAGACACTCCGTTGACGCGCGTTGGCCGACTGCAAGCGCATCTGGTTGGCGAGGGGCTGCGGCTGGCGGGCATCACGGTCAAGCACGTGTACGCTTCCTGCGCGCTGCGGTGCGTGGAGACGGCTCATCATTTCCTCGAAGGTATATAAACGTCTCCACTCCAGATCCCCTTTGTTCTCACGATCGTCGGTTCTTCGGCATACATGGTCAGTCCCGTAACGCTACTTCAGCTTGCTCATATAGTGAATGATTAATCTTTGATTCTCTGTCGAATAACATAATTTCGGAATACGTTTATGCTCCGAGGCGAAGTCCCACTTTGTCAAAAATTTAACTTAAAGGATTGCACACAAAGTTTTGGCCATTATCAGAAGTATTCTCCATCTCGAATGCGGGCGTGGATTATCGGGTTGGAGGCGGTATTTCAGTAAAATATGGGCGGTAGTATGATAATCAGTTCTAATAGTCCAGGAATCACTCATAATAATAGTAAAAGCATCTATGATTAGCTAGATTTCGTTGGATTTACTTAACGTCCACCGAGCACGAACTGATCCTGAAAGTAATCAGGTCGAAGCGAGTCACTATGCCGGTCTTTGTACTATTGTACTGCGGTCACGACCCAGTTCGGGTAATCGCCCTAACACCTAACTATGTGGTGGTCAGATAGCCAGTTTAGCTAGTAGTAGTCTTATACTATAAATAAAAAAAGACGATCGCCGCTCTGCTATCGGCAGCACATTTTACGTATCAAACAGAAAATTAATCGTAAGCCGATTACAGATTAATCCTTAATCACCAAAAAATTATTACTTTTTTGATTCATTTTGTTAATCATTAATCATGATTAACGATTACAAAATGTAATCGTTAATCATTAATCTGATTACATTTTGCCCATCTCTGACTGTAGCATGCATGCCATAGAAGCATAATCTTGATATACTTAAATATTTAATAAATATAGATTAACTTAAAATTTGGATTCAGAAACTCAGAATCCAGTAATTACCAGATTTTTTTGTTACAATATTATCAAGAGTTTTAGTACAAAAAGATAGTGACTTTTATATTTCACTGTTAAATTAAACCTATTTACTCGAATAACGCTGGGTAACTACAACTGGTAAAAAAATATTTCTATTGGTATTCAGGCTTACAGGCAGACCCATCGGTGAAGGTGAAAGTGGACCCAGCTCTCTTCGAGTACAAATTGTGGCATTTGGCTAAAGGCATGGCGCCTTTCATGACACCGCTTGAGCTACACAAAGCGGGATACAACGTTGATCTCAAGTACGTACTCTGTTACAAACTATCGAATAATAAATATTATGCAGACCATCTATATCACTTTTGCGGTGAGCAAAGATAAATTAAAGTATATATGCGTCGCGTCTATATGTCGTGCCCAACGTGACCAGTAACGCAGATAATCGCCGTTCGAAAATAACACTCCAAAACTGCTTACTACGCTTGGTCGATTATTCTGTATTATTGTGATATAGAATGCGACCTCCAAGGAACTATTTCATTACAATGAACATTACATTATAGGGTACCTATATGATTTACTAGAATAATCCTATCTTAATATAAAAAATCTTATAAAACTTTTTTTTTTGTAGTTATAAACCGTATGTGGAAATAGACACAGTAACGCCTGAGACGTTAGAAGAATTCTATAAGAGAAATGAGGTAGCAATGCAGTCAGCTGTGAAAGATACGGAATCTGAAGGTGAATATAATATTTCTTGTTATTATCTTTCCATGAATCAAGGTAATTTGGAATCAAAACAGTTTTGGACGACCGCTAAATAGTAAGACGATATAGCCAAAGCAGCGGCAAGGATTGGCAAAGAAAATCCCAACACCAAAATGAAAAATACATGTTTTTTTTTTTCGATGGTACAATATGATGTTAACCGTGATAAGTCTTTACTACTGCACCGGGCGTTGAGGGCGAGCATGGAAGGGGTGCACAGCCAGCGAGTTACGGGTTGGGCGACAAGGCAAGGGCACCCCTGTGGGTACGAATTCGACTTGGGCGGCAGCCAGGGAATAGAACCTAACGGTGATCTAGCGTTATAAAAGCAACTACTTTGAGAAGAAACTCAAGGCTATGTCGGAGTGGGAACAGTTCAGGGATAGAGACCTACATATATATATACCAGAGATGGGCAAAATGTTATCTGATTAATGATTACAAAATTTTCTTTCTCTGTAATCATGATTAAATCCATTTAAAACATTAAGAAGTAGTGTTTAAAATATAGATGAGCAAAATGCAGTCATATTAATGGTAAAAAACGCAAAATGTATCATTTCTATAAATCTGATCACATTTTGCCCATCTATGATATACACATTGCAATGGGTGGACAACTTCATTGACTAACATTTTTGTACGGTCAACAGAAAAAATATATCCATTAAACAAATAATTTTGATCAAGTTTAAACTAATCTTTTATAAAAGAAAGGGTTAATAATAAACCTTTTCATCTCAATGGGTCATAACGAGTTTATTACTACGTTCCTTCTTTTAGGCTCATAATTATGTAAATTACGCACTAATGCTAATGTTATCGCACTTTGAGGGCGGTAATAGCGAATCCCTATTAAATTAGGTTCGTACCTCACTGCAAATTGTAATGTATGTCGAAGAAGCATTCTCAATTGAACGAAGTAATACGTTTTAGTTAAATACCAGCAAAGAGATTTTTTAATATTGGCTGGATACGCCACGTATTTGCTGGATGCGTAATAAAAAATTAAACTTTATTTTAAATGTAAATAGGTAAATTTTGATGAAGTAAATGT
Organism: Automeris io; assembly: GCA_036320925.1. Classification (NCBI taxonomy): domain Eukaryota; kingdom Metazoa; phylum Arthropoda; class Insecta; order Lepidoptera; family Saturniidae; genus Automeris; species Automeris io. The sequence goes on from JAUDJH010000018.1 coordinate 7,642,788, forward strand.
TTGTTGTTGTTTATGTGTAAGTTTTCGCTGCATTTTTATCGAAAATGTCGACTTCAAATAGTACAGAAAAGCAAGGCGTTTGGCTCCGTCCGAATGACTAATAATTGAAGCATGAAACACGATCTGCCACCAAACTATTTGATAATTAAATGTTTTTAACTTTATATGAAGTCGTGTAACACACGCCTGATATTTGATAATTACACGACTCGATTTGGCCTCGTCTGTAATGATCAGCTTAGCACTTGTTTTTATATACTGTACTATTATTACATTAACTTTGCGGAATAGTGAAACGCAATAACATCAGTCTGAATTGGAATATAAACTAAAAACCTCTTAATCAATTTCAGGTGGTAACATAATATTCGTGGGTCACGCAGCCACGTTAGACTTGATGGCAATCGCGTTGCAGAGGCTTAGACAAGATTGCACTGATCGCAAACCTTACCATATAAGCAATAACCTACTCCGCGTCCCGTATTGCGCGCTTGGAGCCATGAAGGATAAACCCTGGGAGGTGGTAAGTCCTCCGTGTCCGCCCTCAATGAACTCCAGTTCTGGAAAGTTCGATTGGAAGATGCTCTTAGATGTATAAAGTGAAATGTGATAGTTTAAGTATATAATGGTACAAAACGTTAATAGCTTATGTAGGAGACAATTAGAATATTCGAAATTATTTTGATAATAATTTAATATCACGTTATATTCCATTTTGGGTGAACTGAGTGACATACACTTCTTGATAAATATTTTTACCATTTTTTAGATACTTTTGTTCTTACATGGATCAAATAATTCTCAGTTTACAGTACACGGCACACAGGTTACTAACTAAATCAAGCAAATCAAGGTCCTTTATTTGTCCTTTTTCACGTAAAGACGTGAGAGACATTATTCTCATCATCACTCCAGCATTTTAGAAACACTTAAAAACTTTTCACATGTTGTATGTATAAAATCAGACAAATAGAAAAAAATAAAACGAATAAATTGACATCAGTTTACCTAATTCTTGACATATTTTTCTTTAAAAAGGTAGAAGATACATGACCGTTAAAATTTTTATTAACAAATTGAATTTTCAGATTTTTTAGGGGCAGCATTTTATGGAACTTACCTTCCAAATTTTAATAGATACGGGACTGTAGAAAATTAATTGTAGATCATCAATATTTAATTTGTTCGCTTTTTAAAATAAACTTAGCTATGTATGATACATGTAATAACTTTACAGCTATCTGTAAACTTCCTTAATTTTATTTTAAAATGAAGTTTATTGTTACTATGTTGTCAAATTATACTTTATAGTCCTTATTATAAGTGGCAATTTATATTTAAAAAACCACCCTTACCCATCATAGTCTAAAACAGAAGATAAACTTCATTTTCAAGTAAAACATTTTGTGTACTTTAAATTAGTTTTTTTTTTATATATAAAGCAAACGCTAAGTGTATTCTACTTCATGTGTAAAAATATATTATTCATATTTTTTTATGTTGCTCTCATAGAAATTTGTAGAATTCTCTCTTTAACTAATTTAAGTTTAAAAGACGTATTTTAATTAATTATCTGTAATTAATCTATAAAATAACGAATTTGTTTATGTGTAAATGCTTTATTCTTTCCTACTGTTGTAAACAGTGTAAAATAATAAAAACCATATATATTTATGTTTTTTTATTAACTTTGATACATATTTACACTCTATAATAAAATTTAATTTTATTTTTTCATTATTAAAGAAACTTTACTTTTTTGGGGGAATGGAATTAATTTAGACAAGGTAGATTATAATAAATGCAATACCGAGGTATAAGAGTGTTGGATCAAAATCTTTGTTTCCTCTACGAAAATTTTGAATTCCTTTTTTTTAATATATATATGTATGTACATCATTCAATTGACGTCACTTCATACAAGTAAATGACTAGAAAAACCTCATAGATAATAAATGGGAAAAACATTTGTATATTTTGAAAGCGCGATTAAGGATTTTTTTTACTAAAGAAGGTATATATAAAATGTAGAGTACACATAAAGCGGTATGGAGCAAGCCAGGTTAGGCATATTCTTGGATAATATAAAAACGTCATAGGATAAATTCGCAACCATGAGGAGTAGATCGTCGGTGTGTTGAAAGTCACGAAGGTAAAATTTAGATCGACAAAATCTAAAACTGTTGATGGTAGTAGTATAGTAGTTACGAAATTGTAAACACTTATGGAAACTTAAAGCGGTAACGCACTGCGGCCGATCCAAATCCGTAAAAATAAGAAACTAAAAATCTCACCGAGTTCGTATGTTGCTTTACTCACTGCCTCCGATTTCAATACACCAAAACAGATCTAAGAAACTACGTATTTTGGGAACAACAAGTAAATAAATAAATGTAATTAAATATATTACAAAAATACGTAATAATATGGCTGTATGTATAAAAATGATAAAAAAATGAATGCCGCGCCGAATCACATTACTATTCCCTGTATCTCACAGCCCGACCTGCTTTTCGAAATCAACTCGGATTCGGTTCGGACGCAATACGCAAGCATTTACACAAACAGTAGTATAGCTACTTTCGTCCGTCAGTATTCTGTTACGAGTCTAATTGAAGGATAAGTAAACCTATAAAATCAGACTACCTTAAAAGAGAAGAGCATATATAACCAAGCCGTGAGTGGATATAGTTTGAGCAAACAATACAAGCTTAAATGCTCTAAACATCTACTTAATATCAAACTGTTTAGAACAACATACCGATTATATTGACCCAGAAAAAAAAAATAGGACTTCGTATCTTGAAATATTTCAGCGGTTGTTACAACTAAATATGAGTGTTCCCTTCGATGTCGGTATAACAGATTTTGACTGTATATATATTTAAATAAAAACGTTAATAGGAAACTTTGGCCCACACTATAGTTTGTGAATTACTGATTTTAAAAATACGAGATCAATGTGTCGAAATTAAAAATTACTTTGTTCATATTATGTATTAGGTCATTTATCGTCAATTTTAGAATAATTCATTCTTTCTGATACAACTTCTTCTACGATTCTTTGTATTATTAACCTATCCTCAGCTTTAATATCTTCCGGTTTAGTTTTATCATCGTATATTTTTCTATCAATAAGTCTTATAATAACTTCATCAACTATCGAGTTAATGTTTTCGTCAGTACGATTTGCCTTCTCAACTTCAATTACATCGATTATTGTCTCAGAATCTGATTCAATTTCTGTTGTTGTTTGAAACTCTGATTCTATTTCAGCTGTTATTATTGGCTGAGGAATATCACCTCTTCCATCCTCTTCCGGGTGATCTGAAATATGCGATATTAAATTTTCTGAAAGTTCATTGGCGATATTTTTGTGTCTTTTCATTATTTCTTTCAATTTATCTTTTGCGGATGCAACAACTTCTTTTCTAGTTTCAGATTTTATCTTCTCGATAGCTTTTTTCTTTCTTTCTTGTCTAGCTTTAAGTTCTTCTAGGGCTTTTCTTGCTTTTGCTTTTGGAATTTCGGTTACAATTTCTTGACTAGCTGATGCTGTTTTTCCGGAATCTTCTTCTAAAACGATACTGTTAGTGGTTTCACGAATTTCGACATCTTTTATGTCAGCACTTTCTGTAGTTTCTTGTAGTGAATCATTTTCACCCTCATCTTGACCTATCAAATTTAGTAATTCGTTCTCATCATCGTCAATCATCTCTTCTTCCTTTGATGCATGATCAGAATCATTTTCTTCGTGTACTTTTGTACTATCAACATTTATAATTTTATTTCCATAGGGATGCTTACGGAAATCAATCCTTTCTAAAATAAAAATTGCTGGTTTGGTTTTTATTTTAACGGGTGGCATTAATTTATAATTCACAGCAATATGCGAAAACGATTCGATGCTATCCAAAATGTTATGAGTAGACGCGAAATATTTTAGGTTTGATGAGTATTTACTCTTAGCCTCTAATAACAGATGTGTATATTCCTGCAATTCTACTAATTGTAATGATTCGTTTTTACTGTATTTCCAATTGTCTTTAATTTGTGTAAATCGTGTCACACCAGTTTGAGCCGCTAAATTACATATATGGACGTGTACAAAGGGCTCATTTTTTAATATCTTGTGAAACCTGAAATAAATGTTAACTTTGTTAATAAAAATACTGCAATTTACCTAGAAATAAAACTTACAATGATGAATACTATATTTAAATCGATTATACCTAGATATGGCAACTCCGCCTGGGTAATTCGTCATAGCAACTAACATAAATGCAAGTGACATGACAATGTTGCCGATTATAACAACAATTATTCCCCAAAACATTAATTCATATATAGGTGCTTTCGTTCGTCTCACATATCTGAAACATTTTACAATAATTATAACTCAATATTATACTAACGGTATTATATTCGGCAAAGCGTTTAACAAGGTCCTTTACTATTGCATTACAAATATAGGATTGGAAAATTAAAATACGTTGAAATACTAACATATAAGTTCCAAAAGTCGCTAGAGTTAGTCATAGGATATTAAGATCATCAAGACTCCTCACACCATCAAAATCTTTCATTTTGTTTCAATGAATCACGTAACAATAGATTTCAAAAGATATAGTGTCTTGAGATAATTGAAACACATGAAGTTAAATCCCACAATTTGCTCTCGAAGCCACTACAGAACAATTACATATAAGATCGTATAATTACGCTGTAATATAAACGACGCGGCAGTGAAGTTACAGGCAGTGAATCGTCCGTCGGTCACATATAGACGTCAACGCGGGTGGATACATGTGAACCAGGGATGTTACGGAGCTTCGACTCCGACTCCGATAAGTCGGAACTTCCGATTTTTAATACACCTCCGGTTCCGAAACTTTTTAAACGGAGGTATTCATCGGAGGTCACCACCACTGTTGTAGTCAATTCATTTGATTTCATTTTATATGTTGTTAAAACATAATATCAATTAATCACACAATCAGCTACTTAATTTGTAGAAGATATTTTTAAAAATTTAGATTAAAAAAATATGATTAAAATTATTAAATTTAAAACTAGATGTACATTACTACACGGTTTTTTTATTTTACATTTACATTAAATTAAGTAAAATAGAAATTAACACAAAAACAACCCTGGAGCAAATTTGATTTAACTTGTTCACTGTTAATGGGAAAATGTTAATAAGAAACCGCAATTTTTATTGTCAGTGTATTTGTAAATTTATCACTTTCTAATTAAGAAGGTTCACTGAATAATGTTTTTATTGGTCCCTTAATACAACTGTTTTATTCTGCCGTCACTTGTGACTGACATTGCCTCCGACTCCGATTCCGACTTCGGTTCCGACTCCGATAAATCAAATTTAAAAACTCCGACTCCAACTTCGGATCCGATAAAACTGCCTCCGTTACATCCCTAATGTGAACTAATTAATCTAGGCGGCACCACTCCAGTGAAAACCCCGTACCATACGGGAGTGACAAAGGGCTATGACCACAAGGTCAGAAGATGAAATCCGCGTTACAAAGATAATAGATTTTAACATTAATTATACATGTAATTTACTATTACTTACATATAAGAGCAGGCCGCAGCTGAGGCCATATTCAGCAATGGAAAGACATAAATAATAAATCGTAGTTCCTTGTGTGGTAAAAATGAGTAGAGAATTATGTAAACCAAGGCAGCGGCAGCAACTTGCACCATGCGCCTGTCTAAATATAAGCCTACTGGTATTAGCACTAGACTGGGTCCAAGGCCTCGAGGCAATGCAGAGTAGAAATACCACAGGAATGGTGATGTCTGTGTCTGAAGTTAAGGTAATATGAGACATTGATACAACTACTGTGGTCTTTCACATCTGTAACAAGATGAATTAACTAGCGTCCTGATGGCATCTATTCTTATGGCAGATTAAGACTATATGTGAGTGGTAGTGAAACAGTCTAAGTATATGTGTCTAACCAAATGTCAATCAGCAGTTCTCTAATAGAGCGGAGCACATTTACAAAGTAAGGTCATTATTACACACGTATTATTAATGCACGCTCGCTTTTTTTGCATGTTCCACGTGACTAGAGGTTGTACTTAAAAGAAAGCAGTAAAGAAATGCTATTTATGTAGCTAGGAAATATTTCAGATTTTCATATTTTGATAAATAATATTGTTTTACATGATCATAAAAAAATTCCTCAGTGTCTGTGTCAACATTGAAAAGATAATAAGAAATGCAAATAACTGTAAATAGATCAGTAGACTATTTGTTTTTACATCTATGAGAATTACGAGAATGAGTTAAATTAATAAATATATATTTTAATACCTTCTATATATCTTATGACATATCTTTTAACAGCACTGAATACTAAAAAAATGTATTAGTGGTTTGTAAAAATAAAAAGGATACACCCCAGTCAGAGCTTTTGTTTAGGATTGTGTTATACCAAAACACTACGGCTTCAGGCCATAGAATCCTTCCCCAAAATATTGAATCAATTGCTATAGTCAATGCTACTAAAGTCATACCAGTTGGTATAACTATTTTAAGCAATCTGTAAATTATAAACAATAATTTAATTTTGAAAACAAAAATAAAATGATTAACCCCTTGGCCTATAACCACGAGTCTGACTCATGGAAAAAAAATGTGCCATAAGTAAAAACCACAAGTCGGACTTGTGGTGAAGAATCCGTGTCATAAACGAATTCCTACCACACTCATAATAGAATGCGCAATTGGCAGATATCCTGTAGGCCAAGGGGTTAAAAAAATCCTGTAAGTCCAGTGAAAAATAATTTTAACTCTTTTACAAAGTAATTTACATACTTTCAATTTTTTAATTAATAAAACATATAAAAAAGAAATAGAACATAAAATAAATCAAGGAATTGTCTTAGCTACATTAAATGATATTCTCTGTATACCCTAATATCAGAAATTGTTTAACCTTATAACTTATGAGGTTGGTTTTTATTCTGATAAAGTATACTCTATTTTTATTTTAATGAACTATAAGAAAGCTCTAACGACATCTATTGTCGAGTATTGTACATCATTAATACTAATAGGGTTCAATATTTACATGTAGTTGTAATAATGTAAATAGGAAACATTTATATCACTTATACAAAGACTTCAGCTTGAAATAATTATAATCATAACAAAAGTACTACTTCCAAGCAAAGGAAGTTGCGGGCATAGCTAGTCATCTAATAAACACAGGGTGAGGTGACGTAATAGTAATGCTGTATTTGTAGTAAAAATTCATGTGAATACCAACCGTTATACATATATCATATATATATGGTCAGGTGAAAGGCTATTTGGTTTAAGCAAGATTTTTTGGTGATATAGTAATATATATATATATATATATATATTCGGAATCAGCGTTTTTTATTGATTCCAAATATATATATATATTACTATATCACCAAAAAATGACGCTTAAACCAAATAGCCTTTCACCCTACGATATATATATATATATATATATATATATATATATATATATATTGTCAGTTGCCTTAATTTTGGTATGCCAAAAGGATTTTGCTGCAATAAATAGTTGTATGATATTGCTATTATCAAACATAATACATTTTAATACATAATATGCTACTACTTACGTTGTTAGATCTATCTTCTTGAAATATAAGTCCATAATAAGGAACAATCCAAAAAGCATTGCTAGTTCAGACCTAAATATAATAATGGCAGCTCCAGATGATATTAAAAACTGTTTATGTTTACCCGAAAGCCATCCTTCAATAGACAACAGCACTGTAAATAAAAAAAAAAACTCATTTTATTCAAATAACTTAAATTGATTTTAACTTCTGTCTGCAAACAGGCTGTCACGGTAAGTGGGTGCTGTTGCCCATGGACATCTACAACACAGTGTTGTTTTTGCATTACCAACCAAGAAGGATTTTGTTAATTGGTTCATTGTTGATTTCTGGAAAAATAATAATTACAACTCTAAACTAGCAACCTTTAGCCAGAACAGATCAATTGCTAATTTGACTAGCTCTAATAGGACTTTAGAGTGGATTTAGATTGTATTACCCTATTCTCTTGCAAAACAGGAATTTCAAACAGGTATAAGTACAGATACACCAAGTCTATTTTTTTTATGATTTATATGTGGACGCATCATCTCAATCATACCTGGAGGAAGGTGATGATGAGTCTGACGATGAACTGCATCCACCCAAGAAATCTCTATTCACTCTAATATACTACTATAGAAGAATTCTAGGCCTAGGACACACACAAGCTGGATATAGTAAAATAAGTTATCAGTATCAATAAATCTGAAGTAATTTATAAGTAAATTGTGATGGTCTGATAGAAAAATAATAGTAACTTTGCCTGCAACATTGAATGCATTGGGATAAAGTCCCAATAGCAGAAAACTGCACTTTATGTCATAAATCTTTGATCTATACATGTATTTAAGTATGTTATCTAGTAACCAGTAGTAGTAGTATCAGGTATAAAACCTACAGCAGACACCAGTTCCTCGCAAACATTTTTATTGTAAAAATTTCTGTTATTGTGTACTTCAGTTCCTGTTTGTGAGGAAAAATAAATAAATACATTATTATTATTAACCATAGGCTTTTGAGATTAAGAAAAAGCATTTATTGTTCATAAATACTTTTATAAAAAATAAGTCATCATTCCAACTCACCTAGGGGCAATGCCATAATGTTTGGTAAAGGACGACTCATATAGAACATGAAATGGTATTGGGTAACAGTAAGCAATGAGTACCACCACACAAAAGTATTTCCGAACTGCTTTTGCAGAGCATTCTTGAGGTTATTCCAAGCTAGTATTACTAACAATGCCAAAGTTAAACGTACTGCAAAGTAAATAAGGATACAATGAATTCAAGATTAATTCCTATTTGAAAAATAGTAGAAGTTTTGTTATTTAACAATGTAACACATGTCTGTATTTAATTCAGACAATATAAGGGGTCTGTGGAATGATTTTCACTTACATTATGGTTTGAAAATGGGCATTGTAGAATTGTTACACTTTATTGAACTGGATTTCACAAATGTTTGGTAATATCAGTATTACTACTCTGTGTTCATAATTAAATATGAAGCTGTAATTTACTATAAAGCAAAACTAATTCTCTATTTTAAAAAAATACAATAGATAGAGGGGTGAAAGGCTGTTTGGTTTAAGTGACATTTTTTGGTGATATAGTATAATATATATTTTCGGAATCAGCGTTTTTTATCGATTCCAAATATATATATAACTATATCACCAAAAAATGTCAGTTAAGGCAAATAGCCTTTCACCCCTCGATATGTAAAATAATGTAATTTCACTTTTTTTACACTTAATATCATATAAATATTAGAATTTAAAAAGATTGCCTAATATTTGTTACCTAGCATTTATTTATTAAATTAAATGGCGAAGCTTTAGTTCAGTTCACCTATGGACACTATAACAGAAACCAGTGTATTTCTTTTGTGCTTCTGTTAATCCATCCATGGCTTAAAAATTTATGAAAAAAATAAAAACATTTGCTTACCAACATATTGCGACCAGAATTTATTAATACCAGCAATGTGTAATAAAGCAACTATTGGAGAAGATAATACAGATATAATGAATGGGCCGATAAAAGTACGCGGCACCACACCCGGGAACTCATTATGGTCATACTGGAATATGAACAGATTTATCAAGTTACGCTGGACTGTGTCTTATGAATCCAAAATTAGATTTTGTGAGCACCTGTGTTAGGTTATGACGATGATACAAAATATCATGAAAAGCTTGTATGTTGAAACTCTCTTCTACTTTCGTGAATGGGCAAACCAATACATGCAAGCTAGCAACAATATAAAGTAACTGAACCATGTCTACTTTAAAACATTACACAAAAACAATCAACCCATAATATACAGAAGCGGCCAGCTGATATAATAAATATGACGTTCGCAGTTAACACTTGACAAATGACAAGAGATACCAAGCATGTTTATGGAGCTTGCCATGGCGAAAATAGCACTGTTCACGGAGGTTTAAGAAGTCCTCAAACTTGATAATTTTACCCCTACCTATCGATAATATAAAAATGAATCGCTAAATGTCTTGATAAACGCGAAACTCGAGAACGGCTGGACCGATTTGGCTGATTTCTTTTTTGTTGTGTTTGTTGAAGTCTGGGGATGGTTAATACGGAGAGAAAAATTAAAAAAAATTGTCTGGAAAAGTCTAAAAACACCACTTTTCTATATTCTCATAAAAAAGATTTTTTATAAGTCAATTTGAACTTTAACATCATACCATAAAGTTTAAATGTTAGTGGACGGGTTCCAGGAAGGCAAAACAATAATTGAGTGACGTATAAATATGAATGTCAATATTTGTCAATTTTTATACATATAGCATTAAGGCCAGGTTGCTTCAAACAATTTCCAAAAAAATTTGACGGGGAAACTATTAACATTTAAAAAAACAATGTGACTTTGTTTTAGAGAAATAGGGCAGAACAAGGTCTTATGCAAAATAGCACTACTTATGCAGGCTTTTGACGTCATTATAATAACTTATCAAACGCAGGGTCGTTCATGCTATCATTCCATGATATCAAAAATATCACCACTTTTGACCCACCCCAATTAGACTTTTGCAGAGTCGTTGGCCTGTGGAATGGTCTTCCGGCGAGCGTAGTCGCTTCATCCTATAATATTGTGTCCTTTAAGCGAAGCATAAAGAGATATTGTACAGGCTGACATGAGAGCGGCGCCATCGGGTTTTTTTTTTTGTTGTTTGTAGTCGTCGTTTTTTGTACTGCACCATGCTAACCATCAGGGGTGGTGTGGTCAACATGCCGTGTCAGGATACAAAAAAAATATGTTTCTTATAAAAATATAACGTTATATAATGTTTTCAAAAGAAACTTCCACAGAATCATTGTGATTTCAAACCGGATGCAACGGAAAAACGACAGGTGAGAGACACAAATTAGTGAGCCAGAGCGAGAGAGCAAATGTCGGTGTATGTGCGTATTACAGCTTTTTAGTAAGAAGTCAGCGGGGTCTATCATTATTTAACAGTGTTTGTGAGTATTATTATATTTTGTTGTGCTAAATAATAAATTTTATAAGTTGCCAAAACTAATGGCGAATATGTAGTCAATAATGACGCAAAAAAAAAGAAATTAAAATTACAAAACGTTCATTGGAAAAAGTTCAACAGAACGTAATCGCGAGTTTCGTGCGCGTAATAATTGTTTATTGAACAATCAAGATAGATGTTCAAATATAAGTGTTAATAAACACCAATAAACTATGTAACATATGTTAAATAAAACATGAAATATCTTTTAAAATTAATCTAAATACTTTCATTTTTAAATAAATAAACTTTGTAATTATACTACCCTTTTTTTGGTGTCCCGGGAGAAAATCTGTAGGGGCAGCGACCCCGGTATGTCAGACTTCTACTGACTGAAAACCCCCGGGGTGTCCCTCTAATCGCTCCACCCGAGCCTGGAAAACTAAATTCATCCAGACTCCCGGTGAGGAAAACGCCTTGTCGAGGCTGCGTCTCTTGGAGTGATAAGAGTAAAGAGCCCACCCTTCCAACAGCTATCTCTTAGGCAGCGCGCCAGATACTGTCCACCGCCTCCCTCTTATCTGGGCAGCAGATTCCCTCAAGTCTTCTGCCCGTAATTATCCTACCCTATAGCAAGGGTAGGATAATCGAAATTTCCAGAACGAAAACGTTGGAACCGAAAACGAACTGTGTTTTCTTTTGCAACACGACCGCCATACACATCATTCACCCTTCGAGTTGTTTCCGCAGCACTAGTGCCACGGCGGAACTCGTACTCGTAAATAATGCGATATTTTAAGTTTTCCATTTTGTAAAATGAGTGACGCAAACAAAAAAAAACAAAAGAAAAAACAAATGAATGACGATCATCGAAGCACAAATACATGAGTCTATAGCTGTACAAATTTAAATTTGGAATTCCTTACCAAAGAGGAGAAATTTGTGATTAAATTGGCCAGTACGAAAAACACCAATTTCATATGTAAGGACCTAATATATTCATTCCATTCTTTTGTCGATTTACTGAAGTTTCACTTCTATCGTGTTTCAATCGCACACACACCTTTTTTATTTCTTGTCATCATTATCTTATAAGCATATATTGTTGTTTACTGTTTGGTTGATGATAAGTATAAGTAGAATGAAAATAAAATCAACATTTTCAGCTATAATCATAATACATGTAATTTGGTTTATGGTACATAACCTTAAGTATTATTTCATACTTCTGTAATATCTGGAACGACTTCTATGGGTGATGAAAATTATCTTACATGTCAAAAATATAACACTTCGAAATAATGTGTGCATTCATAACAATTCATTCAACCGCGGCATTTGTTAAAAATTAAGTTTTGGCGAAAACTTCGAGACATGTGGAGCTGAAGCTTCAGCCGGACACTAGTTATATAGAGATTTCGAACAAGTACCGAGACGTTGTTTGTGCACTCCTGCTAGACACTATCGGTGAGTCACATGAACATATGGGAAGTCCGGGCAATGCGAATAGGCCAGGTAAAGCGAATAGCTCACCATTTCAAAATGGTGCGTCCGAAAAAGTCTGTAGCTTACTACGAGGTTCGCCCCCCACCCCTAGTCGTACACAACAGCTAGCGTAAGGTCACGCGTCTTTTGTGAAAAAAAAAGTGATAAATTATTACTATATTTTTAGGTACGTCTTTTTATTATTACGCATGTGCGTGTAGTGTTACTATTTCGAAATTATTTACGTATAGTGAATATTTTCTTGTTGGAATACTGCGAGATCTATTGAGTTGTATCTGGATTCGATTTTAGGTTAGTTTTCATTCAAAAAGTCCCTGTCGCATAAAGCGAACACGACAGCAAAGGAAATATGGTATCTATTTTTTTTTTTTGCCCAGTAATATTCACTTTGCCCGGTAGCATCTGATTTACTGAGTAAATGTTTGTATTTTATGGATTTCATTTATATTGTTATAGATAGATACAAATATAAACGAAAAACGAATCAAGCCAAAAGCAGTGAAGACGTTATGATGCTTGCAATAGCAGACTGCAATGCTGGTAACCATGTGAAAACAATGGCAAAAAAGATGGCCTTCCATAAGCAACTCTGAATAGGCATTGAAAAAAAGGCACTTTGACTGGTCAGCTAGGACGTGGTCGTAAAGTTTTCAATGATCAACAGGAGGGTGATCTTCAAACATAGTTGCAAGAGATGAACATTTTTTATGGAATTAACACATACAGATTTTAAGATACTAGTTTACAATAACGCAAAAATGAACAATCTTACATATCCAGCAAGCTGGGAAAAAAATGAAAGGCGGGTGATAACTGGCTAGCCGGATTTACGAAGAGAAATCCGCAAACCTATTTAAGAATGCCAGAAGCAACGTCCATTGCTCGATTCAAAGGCTTTAATCACCCGCAAGTGGAAAGATTCTATAAATTATTAAAAACCTAGCTAGTAAACATGGTATTGATAGTACCAAAATATACAACGTTGACGAAACTAGTATTCAAACTTCTACAAATAAAACCACCCCAAGTTCTTTCAGTCAAAGGTAAAAATCATGTTGGGTGTCATTTTGAGCAGAGAACGTACACAAACCAAAACTATTTAATGTTGCTGCAAAGATGCCAATTCATTCATACTTCCATTCATGATATTTACGTGTAAAGAATTCAGAGACTCTGGGCACTTGTTCATCTTCAAGATGGATAAATATTTTTGGAGTGGCTCAAATTTTTGTTGGTAACGTTCGGTCGACTGTAGAGAAAATAAATCTTCTGCTAGTAAACAATCATGAAAGTCATAAATATTACCCGGTTGTAGAATACACAAGTTTAAACAATGATATCATCTTGTCATTGCCACCTTACACCTCGAACTAACTACAACCATTGGATGTTTCTGTGTTATGTGGCGCGTTAAAAATATACTTCGATCAAGAATCGTTTCCAGAAGACTCATTCAAGAAAGATAGTCAATCAATATGGTGTGGCCAGATTATTTACTCCAACATTTTTTAAATGTGCTAACGTCAATAATGCCATTAAAGAGTTTCAACCTCCAGGAATTTGGCCAATCAATATGGATGTATGCGAAAAAAAATTATGCACCATCCACTACAACAATGATAAACCGTAATACCGCAAATCCAATAGCAACACTTCAAGAAACAACTAATCAAGATACCTACGACATCAGGGTTCCAAAATTCAACTTGACCAAACAAAAGTTTGGAAAATTTCGATAATTCCAGTGACGACGTTGTCGAACATACCGAATGTATTCATGTAATAGCTCAGATTCATATAACAACGATGAGAGAAACAAATGATTCGGTGTTGGAGCCTGTATTTTGTCCTGGATCTAGCGAGCCTGAGGGTATCGCCGTCAATCATTTCGCAAGTAAATGAAGAAGACCCATTTAAAATCATATCTATTACATCTAGTTATTATACTTCTGATATTCAGCATATTGAAAAAATCTGTAATCGAATTAGTTCAAGATCATGCACTCCCGATATTTCTCATAAGAACACGATTCCAACAGTCAATAAAGCAGATATCAGTTTATCAGATTTAATAATTACTTCCTCTCTATTTTCAAATGAAAAATATTTCAGCCTCTACTTCAACAGATGCTTATTTGAGTCCTAGAGAAATAAGACCGCTTCCACCTCCTTATGTTGCCATGAGAACACGCAAAAGAAATATTCCAAAATCTGAGGAGCTCACTAGCACACCGGCTAAATGAGAACAGAAAGACAAATTTGTTAAAGCTAATACCAAAGTATTAAAAATTTATAACAAAAAATTTAAAACAAAGACTCTACAAAAGAAAAAGATTAACATGAACAAAAATACTAAATTTAAGAAATCTAAAACAAACAAAAAAATACGATAGCTGTTTGTGCTATTTTTGCGGGAAAGATTATATTTCAGTTAATAGACAGTCAGATGATGATTGGATCTAATGCAGTTCCTGCCAGCAATGGAGCCACGAGAAATGCACGGTATACGAAAGACTTTTCTTCTCATAATCCTTTGTGATAACTGATTAGTTATTTTTTTCATTCATTTTATTCTTTTAGTTATTTTTTTCATATATTTTTATCGTAATTATTCCTTATCTGGCTGCGTGTTCACTTTACTTTACTTTGACCCTATCCACTTTACCCATTATGTTGCGGGCAAAGCGAATAGCGATGACAGTTACAATATAATTAATATTTTTAAGTAAAGTTTTGCGGTTATTATTTTTTTATTGATTATATTAAAAACTTTAATAAACACTGATTTATGCTCCATCATTGTTTTTTTTTATGTCTATTGGATCACATTCCATACTCTATCAAAGATTAAGATTTCCTCTTTGGCCGGACTTCCCCTAGATGCTCTAGAATATAGATTTAAATTGCATAGAAAAATCATCGACTTCAAGACCGTAGACTTTATTCTCGGATGTTACAAAATCTATCCTACGCATTACATTTAATAGGCTGTTTGTGACACTTACGACTTTTGACATGAATAATGAATGCACATTTTCGATTAAACTTTTGTTTGCACATGCTGCAAATGTACGGTCTCTCATCCGTGTGTACCCTCATATGTACCTTTAAATTGGTGCTTTGCTTATATTTGTTACCGCAAATGTCGCAGGTGTACGGACACACGCCTGTGTGCACTCTCATATGACTAATCAGGTGACATCTTTGATTAAACTTAAAATTACAAATGTCACACTGATACGGTTTCTCACCGGTATGCAGCCTTAGGTGAATAACAAGGATGCTTTTCCGAGCAGCCTTGTACTGGCATAAGTGGCACGGGTAAGGCTTATCACCCGTATGAGTTCTAATATGGAATTTTAAACTTTCTCTGTTCTTAGTTTTGTATTCACAGAAGTTACATGCAAAAAGCTTATGTCCCGCGTGAGATTTGACGTGTTTTGTCAATGTGCTTTTGTCTTTACATTTGTAATCGCATAAATGGCAAGAATAAGGGTTCCCGACTATGTGATCATTCAAATGTATATATAGAAGTCTTCTTTCATAGCTCTTGAAGTCACATATATAACATTTAAATTCTTCATCACCTATATGGATCTGCATGTGCTTCTTCCTATGGTATTCTTTCACAAACCTCTCATTACAAAGGCGACATGAGTAAGGCTTATTGGTATCTTCTTTTTTATCTTTTGAACCATTAGTACTACTTTTTTCTTGTTCTACAGATATTTTCGTTTTTTCTATTGAAGAATTTGCCACCTTTTTACCTTCATCTAGATGATTTTTTTGTGGATTTTTTGAATATCTGGAACTAAACACATAGGTTAAATGGTATTACTTTTATTGTTGTCTTATTGTACAAAGTCGTACGAGGAGGCATGCGCCCTGGCGGGGTCTGTGCCGTGGGACACGAATGCTGGAGCACTCGCGTCCCTTTTTTCTTGACGCGAGGAAAAGCAAGTCCAGAACCTGCGGCTGCCCCCCGCCAAAATCAAGGCTAAGAAAGCGCTGCTGCATCAAAGCACAAAGTGGGGGCACGACTCGAGCAGCCGTGTGCCGGCGTCAGGACCCCCCATGGTCATGTTCTGCAGTTCGTCCAGTTCTGAAGGAATAGCTTAAGATATATTTTGATACTTTGTCCTACCGTCCGACACAAGTGCTTTACAGTCACAGCAATTTAGGGATGGATCTGAGTTTGCTGGGAGAAAGCACACGGAGAGGTGTCTTAACTGCAGCAACTGCCTCATAGATACGAGGTGTTGTGCTCGAAGGACGCTGCCAAACAGACCAGATCGATTACTACGCTCGTAATTCGGCATCTATGGACAGGTTACCACATAGTTATCAGATTCTGAATTTCTATGGACATAGGCAAATTTCTCATCAACTATGGTCATGTGAGATCAAAAGTAGTTATAATCAGTACCTAGTAGTGGTACCTTTACGTAAAATTTATAAGGATCCCATTTGAAAATTTGAGAAAAGATTATTATATTTTACATGTTAATTTTTTATACAACATACAAGATGTTAATTTTTAACAAAGTTTATTGAATATTTGAGTGAGAACTCTAATATAATACCTGATGTGAGTTCATTTTTCCCAAGAAAAAAAAGTAGAGTCCATTCAGGGAAATAAAGTGAAACTTTGGAGTGTACTTGATCTCTCCAAATGACAATATTTGGAGTTGAGAAATCTCTTAATTACAGAAAATCCTTTCTACAAACTCGTCATAGATGCTACCCTGTTGTCATAAAAGCTAAAATATAAGTGTATTGCATAGAGAGATCATGCCTTAGGGCGGCTTGCGCGATCGCATTAAAACGAGTTTCAAACCCGATTTAGGATTAAACTGCATATTTCGTCTTGCAGGACTACGGTTTTGTACTAATTCCAGATTTAACAACTGTACTATTTAAATCGCCATGGAGGTCGATTGAAATCACTAAACTTGTTTACGCAGATGTAATCATATAGATATAATGTATCAATATAATATTGAAATAAAGGAGTTCTATGTGTGTTTTTGTTCGCTATTAGAAATATATTTGCAATGGATATATATATTCAAAGTGCTTATTGGATCTGGATGCTGAGTCTGATGATGATGTTTTCTCCGATAATGACGAAGAACCATTCGTTTATGTGATGAAAGCGCCAGGTTTTTCACAAAAAAGGGAGAAAGAAATGATTTATATAACTCTTTACGAGATGACGAATTTACTTATAGGGTACTTTTCTACCAATAATAACAAATGCAAAATCTCAGCATTAGTAAAATTGGGAGCTCGAACTCTTTTCATTTTAAATATAATTTTACGTTTTTTGTTTATAGACAGCAATAAAACTTTTGTAAGTAAAAAGCAGTTAATGTCAAAAAGTTCAAATTATACGGTACGTAACATTCCGTTTTACGAGAAAAAAAAAAACAATGATTCATATTTTTCGATACCGTGCGCAAAACGGAACGTAAAAAAACTACAATTTATAAGTATCATCTGTAGTAAAGATGGAACGAGAAATGTATGAAACTCTTAAGCCAAGTTTAGTAAAATTGCTGTGTCGAAACGTTAATGCAAGAAGAAATAATGTGATTTAATTCTAAACGACTTTATTGCCTAAGCCAGTCTTTGTTAAATGTCGATTTAACGTTTTTGACTGCAAGTGGCCCTTACATACCTCCATATAAGTTATTATTCCTTATTTTTTTTAGATTACAGGCATTGTTGCACTGTGTGGACTTTTTTTTATTCTTGAAAATAAAAGGCTTTTGACTACACAGTCATGTCAGCCCCAACATACAAATTTAGGATCTTAATTCTAAATTTTTTTTATAAATGTGTAAATTAATAGTGCCTGGGTGCTCCCGGGCTCGGTTAAGTATTGATGGAATGCACTGAGATCAACTTTGTGGACTGTGTAAGAAATTCTGTTAAACTTAAAACCTACAACTGATTTATGTGACAAAGGTCTGAAGACGTTAGTCATTACATGTAGTGAGTACATGTATGTGTTTATTATGATAAAAGTAGTTTTATTTATTCCTTTTACACTTAATGGACAGGCTGA
The DNA here is from genome assembly GCA_036320925.1 of Automeris io. NCBI lineage: Eukaryota > Metazoa > Arthropoda > Insecta > Lepidoptera > Saturniidae > Automeris > Automeris io. Next base: position 7,661,483 of record JAUDJH010000018.1, read on the forward strand.
ATCTGCTTTGTCTTTCCTAGTTTCTTTGCATTTTTCAGGGGAATTAAATAAACATTAATGTATGTATTTAAATCCTTGTAACTGCAATAAAACTTAATTAAATCAATTATATTTCTTATAATATTTCACAGCAGTATTTATTAAAATGTTTAGTATTTTTAAGCATGTGATATGCTGGAAAACATGCACCTTGGATATGTTTTATAAAAACTCTTTGCTGCTTGCCAATTTGCAGTTATAAAATTATTTGGAAATACTTCCTAAAATCAAAACTACACCGTAGGAACAATAGGCAAATAGTGCTAACTAATGGCACCTAGAAAATCTATAAATATAAAAACAAACACAATGTACCTAAAATTTAAGTAAAAACGTAGATCTGTGGCCCATCCAAGGAAGTCAGAATGAAAAAACCTAAATCTATGGGGCCCATCCCTAAAGTGTTGAGGTATTTTTTAAAACAAAAAAAAAAACAGATTACTATTTACAGATTAAAGATATGAGTTCTATTAGTTATTAAACTAACAAAAGTGTAATTAAGTACATAAATAATACTTTGTGACTTTAAGTGAGACATGCAAAATTGGAAAGAAAACATTTTCAATAACATTTACCCCACTCTGCAGCAAGTGGACTTGCCACTTTTATTTTTTTCTGGGTACTGTAGTGATTGTAAAGTCATGAAATTAGGTTACATATCTGTGGTGTAAATATGTGATGGCCATAAAATAAAATAAAAAATGTTTTGTGATGGAGAATAGTAAAAAAAGAAAGATCAATTTCATTTGAATATTGGAAGGAATTTTTCTAGAGGATTACATCTTGGGCTTTCCAGAAGAAATTTTGTTTTAAATAATAAAGGAGAAAATTTATGTAAATATTCAATAAATTTAGAAAATATATAATATAAAAGTGCTATTGTTTCATTGAAGTAAAGAAGAGCTCAACAATACAATTGCCTTACAAGCCACAATAAGACTACTACAAGTGATATCATTTGACCATATAAATGTGCATAAGAATAAATTGCATATAAACTCATTCACAGTACTTTCACTGCTCCTCATCAATGATAATCTTTATTGTTTACTAACAACACAACAACAACAAGGCATTGGTTACAATTATATTCTTACACACACATTTTCAACACACAAAGAAAACTAAACTTACTATGTAATTGGTGACTTTTCTTTTTTTAACTTAATAATTAGGTTTTCTTCCTCTTTTATCATTATACATTGTTGATCTATTAGTTTCATGTCATCTTCACATTTAAGTATCTCATTATTTATATTACTAGAAGCTATATTAATACTTGCTGCATTAAATAACTTTAAATTCTCAATGTCTTTTTGGTCTTCACCTATCTCTAGTTTTGGTACAAAAAACTGAAAATATATTAACTTTAAATGAATTAATATTCATTTAGCCTGAGAAAAGCCTACAGCAGATGAACAAAAAGACAGTGATATTGTCTCGCCTCAGCTAGTCTTGTTTCAGGTTTAACATGTCACACTAGCTTTTGTTTAATGAGATGGCAACTCATCTGATATTCAGTTATGAGAAACAGTAAAGACCTTCGATTAGCTTTTTTGTCACCCTTTTTATATGAAAAACACCACTAAAGGCTATTAAAAGAGAATGTAGAATAATAATCTCACATCATAAATGTTCAGATAAGAAGGATCTGCAGTCAATTTATTACATAGTAATGTGTTATCACCACATCTGGCCTGGGTTTTTTGGTCATCTTCAGTTTCTTCTACCTGAAAAAATAACACATTAACTGATACATTACATATGCTAAGGTGACAATGGCACACTGTCAAATAAAGTGTTGATTAGGTATTGACTTTTTTTTATAACAGTTCAGCAAAGTGACTATACTGCAAATGACTTACAGAAAAAGCATGTGCCAACATTGTTTACCAAGAGCAAAAACATACTGAGATGGCTCTTATTAGAAGCTAAGTATCGTGTTTTGATAATTATAGTATCTATTACACAGGCTCAAAATCCTTAAGCTTTAAATTAAACTTTAACCTGTTTTTAAATATCAATAATTCACATGCCTTTATTTTGTCAAACGGTATTAAATTGTCGATTCCTATAGTGTTATCCGACGTCATTATCACTCAAATATAAAAATCAATAAACGAATATAATACTTTAGCTATATGATTAAAGTATGTCAGTAAAAATTAATCAATAAAATAATTATCATTATGTACGTAAATATAAACATTACTATGATTTGTTAATTTTTTTTTTTTTTTTCAAAAATAATATAACATCACATGCAAAAACAATGGTTCTCTCATTTGTGGTAGGGATGTAACGGAGGCAGTTTTATCGGAACCGAAGTCGGAGTCGGAGTTTTTAAATTTGATTTATCGGATTCGGAGTCGGAATCGGAGTCGGAGCCAACATCAGTCACAAGTGACGGCAGAATAAAATAGTTTTATTAAGGGTAAAATAAAAACATTATTCAGTGAACCTTTTTAATTAGAAAGTGATAAATTTACAAATACACAGACAGTAAAAATTGCTGTTTCTTATTAACATTTTCATAGTACTGTGAGAAAGCGATTACCTGAGCTACTGGTCGCGTAGTCTACGACATTTAAGCGCAAAGTGGATAAAACCACTATTGTATGTCTGCTCACATAGCGTGATAGCGTGAAGATATGTTATTTATTATATCTTAAATTTGATCCCATTTTAATATGGTGCAGGATTGATACATGTCTTCGAAAGTATAAGCCAGAACTTTTGAATTGACAACAGCATAATTCATTTCCCTCTGCATCTCCCTCGTGTGTAGACCGATGTTGAGAATCGAGACTGTTTCCAAGCGTATATCAGGTTTTTTTTTTGATAGCCTGGGGGATATTGTTGACGGACCTCAGGGAGCTTTTTGGTTGTCGGACTTGCACCGACTAAACCCCCGGGGTCACACAGCGCTCTCGCCTGGATAAGTTGGGCGGCACGCTCCCTCAAGCGCATCGCCGGCGTATATCAAGTTGGGTCAACACAACACAACCCAACACAACACAACACAACACAACACAACACAACACAACCCAACACAACCCTTTTTTTTTTTGTTACCCGGGGGAAATCCTCATAGGATCGTCAGGGGAGTGGTGAGGGCCACTCCCCCGGTATGCCGGACTTTTACCGACTAAAACCCCCGGGGTGGTCCGCCAAGCGCTCTAGGGCCGAGGGGCATGGCTATTCGCCTTCCCAGAGCCCGGCCCTGCGCGTCGCCCCTTTACGGGCTCACCGTGAAAGTAGGGGAGGCAGATGGTCGCCTCCCCACCGCCTTGTGGTGTGTGGGACCACACACTACACCACCGGAGCATTGTTAGACAGCTGGCCCCTCAGCCAGACTGCCCAACCCTCCGTAGGAAGAGCCTTGCAGGAAGTTCGGCGGAGCCGAAGCAAGGTCTTCCCGGGAATTTACGAAATGTTCGCGGAAGTGCTGGGCACTTTGGGAAAATTCCCGGGCATTTTCATCACTAAACACAATCCAACCCAACACAACACAACCTAACTTGAGCAAATAAAAGCTGTTGTTCACAAAGTGTTGGATATATCAGAAACCGTTATCCTCCAGTGAACATTGTCCAGTGAACAAATTAAATCAAATTTGCTGCAGGATTGTTTTTGTGTTAATTTCTATTTTACTTAATTTAATGTAAATGTAAAATAAACAAACCTTTTAGTAATAAATTTAAATGTACATTTAGTTTTAAATTTAATAATTTAATCATATTTTTTTTATCTAGATTTTAAAAAAATTCTTCTACAAATTAAGTAGCACTGATTGTTTGATTAATTGATATTATGTTTCAACAACATATAAAGTAAAATCAAATGAATTGACTGCAACAGTGGTGGTGACCTCCGATGAATACCTCCGATTAAAAAGTTTCGGATCCGAAGTCGGAACCGAAGGTGTAGTATCGATCGGAAGTTCCGACTTATCGGAGTCGGAGTCGAAGCTCCGTAACATCCCTGATTTGTGGGAAAGGCAAACGCATCTACGCCATACAGCCATGTCGGAGGTAATTTATTTTCATGTCTTATTAAATTTCTGATAAGTCTTCCCAGCACGGTCAAATATCTCTGTCGTAGTTTCAGTTCAATCTAATCTATATTCATGTACTGTTTGTTGCACCACTTCTATACACACACAGTATAAACGACGAGGAAGACTATGTAGATTGTTGGGAAAATGCAGCGACCCAAGGAACGTATCACTCTTCACGCGTACGTATCACGCGTCTTGCTAAAAATTCCCTGTTGATTCCTCATCGCACACGATCAACTGAGCATTCCAATGCTGCCCAAGCCCACAACATAATCTTAGGATACAATGGAACACCCAACCAACCGCCACAACAAGAAAACAACAATAATTCAGCTTATTAATAAGAACGGAGCCGAGATGTGGACACTAACGGTTGGGCTAGTCCACCAATGTAAAGTTGCACAGCGTGCGATGGAGCGAGCTATGTTGGTCATCTCTTTGAATGATAAAGTCCGAAATAAGGTTATGCGACAAAGAAGCAAAGTTGTTGACATAGCTCTCCGTATATTCCGCAAGCTGAAGTGACAGTGGGCAGACCATATATGCCGAAGAACTGATGGTCTTTGGAGCAGACGGGTTCTTACCTTACTTACTTACGGGAGACCGTGGATCGGCAGTAGTAGCGTAGGGTGCCTCCCGGCAAAGTGGAGTGACGATCTGAGAAAGGTGGCCGGAAAGGATCGGACGATAAAAGCTGAAGACCGGGCTTATAGATAAATGGCTTTTTACTACCTTTGATGTTAAATTTTTTAATAAATCATTTAGATTAATAACACTCTATTTCATTATTTTCTTACTTTTGGTTCCTTTTTTTTAAATAAAACTAATAAAAAATATATGATGAGTTGTTGGATTAAACGTATGTAGCCACTACAAAACTATGTATGTCTACGTGGTAATTTTATATCTATATACAAAAAAATGCAAATTTTCGAATAATGAAAGAAAAATCGAACTACATGTAAAAATGTATTCATTTTTAATAAATCCATTTTTTTACATATTACATTAATTTAAATAGAAATAATATCTTTAATAATTAATTGCTTCAACACATGTCATATCCCTATACTGTAGTCTAAGTCAACGGCAATTTAAATTTGATAATTGATAATATTCCATATAATCTTAATATAAACATAAATTTTATTTTTATATTATCAGTTGTGAAATCCTTACTGACCGAAACGCCGAAAGTTCCAGAAACAAATCAATAAATGTTCTCAAAGTTCGGTCATCAAAAGTCCAATCGCAGAAAGTTCTCAAAGTCCAGTCGAAATATTCGCACGCATAGTGAATACAGTACTCCTAAGGCAGTAATCATATGTTGGCAAAAGTCAATTGATAGCTTGAGTTATCGCTCTATATCGCATTCCAAATCTGAATTGGGCTGCGAATGCGTTGAGACGGTATTTAGATCAAAGTGGCCGTCTTCCGGTATTTTCGAGAATGATCTAGAAGAGTGTAGGAATCTTTGAACCTTATGCTTTGCTTTTGAATTCGAGTTGGTTATTGATTTATCACGAATTGGAATTTCACAAGTAACAGCTGTCTTATTTATGTTTAGGGCTCAAACTTTCGTGTCTCAGAGCGACAACGATAAGAAGAGGCGGAAGCTTTGATGTCCTATGACTGTTGCTGATCTAATTGGAAGTTAATTTATTGGAAACGGCACTTCAAGACAATCTATGCGTTTTAAAATTATAGTCATACCTACCAATCATACTGAGAAGTCTAGAAATCTAGAGTTAAACTTTTACCCTAGTTACGTCGTAGCAATATTTTGAGACGTTTATAAACTAATAAAAGTGTAAAGTGTAGTAGGTGTTTAAAAGTGTATTAAAATTAGTGATGCCACGAATAGTGAATTGGCCGAATACCGAATACCGAATATTCAGCAACGCTGTCGGCCGAAGCGCCGAATATTCGGCTTGGGAAACATGCTTATCGGGGGCGCGTTAACTGGATTAAGGCAAGTTGCGACCTGTTTTCCTCGTTGCGTTGGCGCGGCCAGCAAAGACAATACAACACCCAATACAAACGAAAAAAAAATACCCAAACCTTTCGAAATTTGCTAAAGTTTATCTTTCTTCTCCTGGAAGTAACGTGTTTAGTGAGAGGTTATTTTTTGAGACTGGTAACATTTACGATGAAAAGAGTAATCATTTGCTACCAAAAAATGCTGAAAAGCTTGTTTTTATCCATCACAACTTACCACTGATCAATTTTAATTACTAAAGTGTTATAATTTGGAAATAAATAAATAATTTTGAGTAATATAACGTGTCTTTTTTACATGATTTGGTATTCGGTATTCGGCCGAATAGTACGTACTATTCGGCCGAATACCGAATAGCAAAAAAAGTGGCCGAATAGGCCGAATACCGAATAGTTGCCGAATATTCGTGGCATCTCTAATTAAAATCTAAAGAACGATATAATGTAGTATTCTGTGTCTTCATGTAATCATTAGGTTTGTGTATGTGACTCCAATTATTTATTTACAAATAATGAGCATTTCTGATAAATTTCCCATAATCTATACTAATATTATAAAGCTGAAGAGTTTGTTTGTTTGTTTGTTTGTTTGTTTGCTTGTTTGAACGCGCTAATCTCTGGAACTACTGGTTCGAATTGAAAAATTCTTTTTGAGTTGAATAGACCATTTATCGAGGAAGGCTATAGGCTATATAACATCACGATGCAATTATTAGAAGCGAAGAAATAATGGAAAATGTGAAAAAAACGGGCAAAATTTTTCATCCTTGAGGGCTTCCATTGCGTGCGCTGCAAAAACGGTTCAAGATACCAAAAATATATGTAAGAAAGAATTATTCCTCTTGAGATGATCTAAAAAAATGTCCGCGACAGTATATGTTTATCTTTTAAGATTAAGTCACTAGAACCGTTTTTATGGTAAACAAATTTGGTCGAAATTAATGCATTATTTGTTAAGAGTTGTATCAACGTAATAATATTAATCTTTATCCAAATAAATGCTTTGTTGATTAAGAGTATTTAATTATGAACAAAATTGTCTTTGACATCACTTAATTTCAATGAACATCATAGAAGATATTACAATAACTTATATAGCAAAACTACGTTTGCCGGATCAGCTATGTCTTGATAAGCGCGAAACTCGAGAACGACTAAACCGATTTGACTGATTTCTTTTTTGTTGTGTTTGTTGAAGTCTGGGGAAGGTTATTATGGAGAGAAAAATTAAAAAAAATCCCTGCATCTGTCTAAAAATAACACTTTTCTGTATTCTCATACAAAAAAATCGTTATAAGTCATTTTGAACTTTAACACCATACCATAAAGTTTAAATGTCAGTGGACGGGTTCCGGGAAGGCAAAACAATCGAGTGACGCATAAATATTAATGTCAATATTTGTCAATTTTTATACATATAGCATTAAGGCCAGGGTCCCTCAAACAAGTTTCAAAAAAATCTGACGGGGAGGCTATTAACATTAAAAAAAACAATATGACTTTGTTTTAGAGAAATAGGGCAGAACAAGGTCTGCTGGGACAGCTAGTAACTTATAAAAGTGTTGAAGAAAAGCCCTATTTGTCGGACCAGTGTCGAATTTCACCAAACAAATTACAACAATGTGACGCCATGGGTCGATCCTTGTAATACATAATAAGTTCTTAATGAATGTTGATTTTTAACTAAATATACATTTCCGTTAACCGAGGTAATAAAAAAAAAATAGGAAGATTTATGAAAATAAAAATCATAGAAATATTTTCAAACCTATAGCTATTTTTTATAAATTTTCAAAAATAATTCTATTAATCCCTAATTTTTTTTCCCCCATTTACGATATTTATTTTGAACTTAAAATGCGTTTTAATTTATCAACGAATTATAAAAAAGGTTGAAACTTCAAATTAAAATTATAAGCTCTTAAAAGTTAACAGTAAAAATATCGATTATCAAATAATTATATTTTTGTAGCAAAAGTAAAATTACATTGTTACAAACTGTTTAATGCTTGAAAGGAAGGGCATAAAAATATTTATTTATCTCATTTATAATGAAGATAAAAAATATAAATAACAAAACGTAGCTTTGACAACAATCGTCAACAATGGTGGAAGTTGAATCGGAGTCTGTGACATTTTATGGCAGTGGTAGTCTTTTAATACAAAAATTGTCAATAATGATCAATATTTTACTCGAAACAACATCTAAGATGCTTTTTTAATAATATTTAGACAATTTTGACTGAAATTATCAAGAATGTGTGATGTTTGTTCGGACTTTTCGCAGCTTTTAGTAAATTGTAAGTATCATTGTTTCGAAATTTTGTGCCCTATTTGCTCGTACAGAATTTGTGTATCAAATTGAATTAATACACACTATAACTACTTTTTTTTGTTTCTATTTGAATTGCTTTTAGATCAATTTTGTCTTTATGTGACTTTTTAGGTGAAGCTAGACTTACTGACGATGTATCGCAGTATCCGTCAATAAGCCAGGCTGAGCTAGAAACTGTTTTGAACTATATCCTCACATGGCCCCAAAGGTAAGTCATATACATTCTGCAAAGTTATTGATTTGTAAAACATGAGTATACTGTCATATTATTAGGTACCTTGTTTGTTAAGTTCACAAGAATAAAAACAATGTGCTCCTGTTAGCATAGACATTTTACCCGTAATGTACAATGCAGGTAGACTAAGATTAATAAAAAACACAAAATTGATTGTATATAGATATTATTTCAAAGCAATGTGATTCTAATTCAAGAAATTTGTGTTATGTCTAAAGTACATTTTGAAGTCATCAAACTAAACAATCTGATTACATCAATTCATTTTTTTAGAAAAATCATTTAGTATGTGTATAAAAATCCTTGATTGTCTAGATTTTGCATTGTTTTATCTAGCAGAGAAATTACTTTACACCATTCTAGTTACAAGGTATTTGTGTATAAAATAAAAACTGCTTATTATTTTAGTGTATAATTTTCATCAAACTTAAGTTTAATATTTATATAATGAAAATCCATTATGTATTCAATTTATATACTGTAAAACTTGTAAGTTTTTAGTAATCTCCAAAAACAGTGTAGCCCAAGTCATGTTAAAATTATATTTAACAAAATTAATAGATCAATTCTGGTTTAGTAATATTGTATAATAAATACAATCCTATGATAATATGAATGAGAAAATCTATTGTATTAGTAGCAAAAGTAATGATAAATTAATCAGGCTCTAGCATATTTTAAAGAGCATTTTTCTGCAGTAAACTGTTTAAGCACAAAGTTTTCAATTGGGTTACTTTTGCGACGATTGCTTCATGCTATATATTTAACTGCAATAGAAATATAAACATTATTTTTCACTATAACTCATTGGTGTGCATCCCAAACTTAGTAAAAAGCATTACTTCATTATATTTTTTTGGTATTTGGTCATTGGTTTAAAAATCTGATAATTACTAGATTTAAAATTTCAAAATCTGTGATGAATAAAATATGAAGTCAATATATTTATTACATTTTCAAATATAACAAAAAATACTTTTTTGTGTCTATGTTATACATACCATTAGTATTCATGTAAACTTTTACAAACATTTTTTTTAGTAGGAAGAAATTAGCATATTTAACATCACCATAATTATTTTAAAATCATGTTATATAGATAATAGGATATTAATATATAATATTGTTTTTTTAGACAATGTATGTGCTGCTATAGAGATGTAAAAAACTTTGAAAGATTCTATCTAGTTGTTCAAAGTGTATTATGTCTATCTGTGTGCCAACTGAAACAACTAAAAGATGAGCTTCTTCAAGCCACAAAGGCTCTTAACACTGACAATGAAGGGGAAAAAGATAAATCAAATGATACAGCATCAACTAATATTGAAGCTAATGACTCAAAAGAAACTCCTGCAGAGTCTGAAAAACCAGTGCCATCAACTTCAGAAGAAACAGAAAAGTCTGAGAGCCCAGAGAAATCAACGGTAGATGATATGGAACTCTGGCCTTTACAACAAAAAGAGAAATTGATGCACATTGTTTCAAAAATATTCCTCCTTAATTTTCCACTTTATTTAGCATGTAAACACTCTGCTCTAAGTCGCTTAGATGACCTTTCAGCACAAGAAGTATCAAATTTGAGTTCTTATTGTGACTTGCATGATACAGAAATTCCAGTATACTTGCTTCGTAATGTTAGTTTATTTTGTAAAATGGGTGGTGTCTGTGCAATGACATCTGTATTTGAGTCAGCATCACCCAGTACTCTTCCATTGTCTATGGCTCATGCTATAGTGGCAGCTGTTGGGAATCTCAAATTATGGTTAAACTTTAGAGCAGTGACACAGCTTTTCATGCCACTTAGAAGTCAAATATTGAAGTATATGTGCAGCCTTGAAGATAAAGATCTAAGAGTGCCAGCAGTTAAGTCTATGGCAGGTAAGAAAACTTTTTTTTTTTCAAATTATAGCATATTAAGTTTATCCACAAAAAACTTATAGGTAGCTAAATAATTCATATATTTTATATAAAGAATAATTATTTTCAACAGATTTTATGTGGGGAGCAGCGAAAGAACCTATAGATTCTCCAATATCAATTGATGGTGATGGCCTTCTATTAGCATTCAAATATTTTAACAGTAGTACTTTAACAATGCGTTTAGCTGGTATAGCTCAAATTAATGCTCACATAGCTGCTCATAATGATTTGTGTGCCGGTGAACCAGCCACAGATGTGGAGGTGGCTGGTCAACAATTGGCTGCTTGGCTCACTTTTAACAATATCATTGAACATTTATTTGGACCAAACTTGCATGTAGAGGTAATTATATTTATATGATTTCAACAATAAGTAATTTAGAGTCACATCATTGTGACAAAATTATTATTTTACTACTTTTATTTTATTATTTTTAGTTGTAATGTTAGTAAAATTTTCACTTTTTTTGGCGTCACTTTCTTTTAATTTTAATTAAAATAAAAGAATAGCCCTTGCCCATGACTTCCTCTGCATTCACAATGAGGTAACATATCCCTGTTTGTAGATAGTAGTAGTGTGCATACCATAGAAGCATAAAAATACAATGTCTTGTTATACTCGGACATATAATACTTATATTAATTTAAAATATATTTATTAAATGTTCGTGTATAACAAGGTTATGCCTTTATGGGATGCACACCACATTTATCTATTATAAATACATCCTAATCATTTTTTCCACAAAGAAAACAAAAACTGGATCATTTTAATCTATCAAGGTTCTTAAGGACACCTAAGGGTTGAAAACTTATGGGAAATATATCCCTTAACCCATTATATGCAAAGTTATCCAAATATTCTTGAATATGCAATTTTTTAACTTTTTTTCATTCAAAATTTTCATTCCAAATGTTATGTTTAATCAAAAAATAATTTCATCCTATATACCATAGAATATTTTTTAGTTTACAAAATCCTGCTTCGAATCTCTGTCCAATCGTTATTTGCCAAGTAATCAACTGTTTAAGTAAAAAAAGTATTTTATGCTTGCATAAACAAGAACTCAGGGTCAAATCATAGTAGAAAGCTCCTATGTTCAAGAGAATTGGAATATCGAAAAAAATTTAAAGTAAAATTATAGAATAAAAAATATTAAAGGTCATAGATAGTTTTTTAGAGAAAATTTTTAAATGTAAGTTCTCTTATGATACTCATTAACCCTGATTTAAAATAATATTAATTTCCAAATCTGAAAACCAGACACTTGAAGCTACAATCTCCTTTTTAAAGCTTCTGTACCATGTCACACAAAATGATATTTTTGAAAATCACCTAAAAATTTGGAACTCTTTTGATAACTCATAATTAATGTGTTTAGTGTATATTGGTCAAGTTATATCTTAGGTTTTGCCGAACCAATTATGACCAATATACAGCATTTTTGTAAGTCAGTAAATGATTATTAAATCTATGAACATCCCTTCAAGATCATTTCATTAGTTTTATAGTTACTAAAGCTTTTTTAATATTGTTGCGAAAACTATTTCACTTGACCTGCCAATAAAGGATGATACTTAGTTCAGAGATGTCTTTATCTCATTTAACCAATATTAATCAAACATAAAATGATGCTTAGACTATAAATATGTTCTCATTTATATTGAACTATGACATTAATAGTAGTTTGCATCATACTTTGATCAAGATGTGTCTTCAGCTCTGTACAACTAATTGTGACCAGTTAACCCATGTTTTAAGTTGTAAGCTATATATTAATACTCTAAAAGTCAAATGCTAATTATATTGAACTGAATGCTGTACAGGTTATTAAGCAGTCACATATGATACTCAAATTTCTTGCGATGGAAGGTCAAGTGACATCGGAACATGTGGAATTGGTATGGGCTGCAGCGCAACTGAAACATTGTGGCCGGCAAGTGTACGACTTGCTGCCTGGCTTTATAAGGTCACTGGCGCCTAAGCCTTGTGCACATCTTTATAGCTTATTGTGTGCATTGCCATCTAAGGAGCACACTGAACAGGTAAAGTTGAAGTTCCCACATGTAATTCATATAATACAGTCTCCTATATCTATAGTTAAATCTTAATTTTTGCCTCTCGCTCACCTTCGATTCCCTTTGATTATATACAGGTTGGGGAATTGTTTATTTCGTTATCAGTGTTTTCATATTGAATTATATCGTAATTTAAATTGCTTACAATTTAAAATAATATTTAAATCACGAATATCACTTAAAGGGTTTTCATCAATATGAAAAATCATATAAGTTAATATTTTTCAAGTGTGCTTTCTGTCCTCAGTCTCATTTAATAAAATAGAAGTTGTTTTTTCTGGCATTTCTGCATTACAGCAACATTCGGTTTTAATCCTTGATGCAAAAAGAATTTTGTCATTTTGTACATTTTTTTTATGGCTTTATTCCAAGGACTGGTCCTTTGTGACTTCGCAAATGTCAGTGATCGATTAAAAAAACGAGGAAAATTGGCCGGTTATGCTGTTTCAAATGTGCTTAAGTAATTAATTGTCAAATTGTACTATTTATCTTGAGATTGTCCGCTATCTAGAACAAAACAACACTAACAACAACATCACAAATATGTACAAAAATAAATATACAATAGGAAATACACTTAGACATAACAAGAAGAAGTTAGCAAAATAACCTAATATTCAACCGGGTTATGTACTGGAGCAAAACATGAGCAAAAGGGGAATCTATTAATTGGAGAAGGGAACTAAAGTTGTGTCTAAAAGTTGGAGAATGTCATATAATGAAGTGGAATGGTTGGGACAAGAAAAAAATATGTGCTCAAGTGTACCCTCATCAATTCCGCCGCACTCGCAGACGGAATGATCTCTTACATTTTTTACATACTATTGAAAATGACTATGTCACATTTGATACTAAGTAAAATGTAGTCTAAAACCATTATGCAACTATCAAGGAAAGGAACCATTGATATTCGTTGTCGTTATGCCAGCCTTGATGTAAAATAGAGTAGGTCGATTTTGCAAAGTTTGTAATTTCATATAAGTCGTAATAATATTATGTACATGAAAAGAAAACAAATTAAAGAAAAATTGGATCAGGATTATTTCAAGCTGCACTGTTTTATTTAAGGTTGGCAAATATGATTTCTAATGCCGCCTTTCGTTATAGCGATAGCAGTCAAATTACATCAAGCTTGATCGCCATCTTTAGGTATAAATAAATATGAAACGTACAAATACGAACAGTAGCAATTCTATAAATGTTGTAGAGTCTATATTTGGCATCGGCGTTAACAAGAGCGCTGTGGTCTCGGGGAGGCGGGTGCGGGGGAGTGAGCTCTCCGGCGGAAGAGGTCCGCGCACCACCGCCTGCTTGCAAGCCACCGCCTCGCTCCTCATCCGAGGCCAGCGTCAGCATGGACCAGACCAACTCGGACGATGACCCGGTGTGTACCTAATTTAACTCGTATGAAATTATAATGGTGTTCATCATATAGAAGCATAAAAAGTGTCACGTTTTTTAATGGACCTTTAATAAATAATATTTAATTACATTGGTTTGAAGTCTTATATAATCTGTTTAGAAACTCAGAACCTCATCACCAGGTTATAAGTCAATGTATTTATTAAATATCCAAGTGTAATAAGGATAAGACTTTCTATGCTTCTATAGAATTAACATCACTGCTAAATCAAAACATCATAAGCTAAAGAATGTGTGGTTGTCGAATTTTACTTCTTGAAGTAATTTATATTTTTTAACAGCAAATTGTATGGAATCTTTAGCTAGTACCTCTCCAGATCATTTGATTATCATACATACTATATAATTCAGCATTTATAAAAGTAAACTAATTTAGGAGTTCTAATCTCAATTAAGCTCATGTTTGGGCAACGATGGCACTCTGTCCAATTAATGATTCAAGTAAAATGTACTAAATATGTCTTAGTAGTAATATATGAAAGTGTTAATACTAAAGACTAAAGCTAATATTAAAGACGAAATCTATGGTATTGATGAGAAAATTAATGCTAAACCACAAAAAAAAAAACAGATATATTTTCTTTATTTTTAAAGGGAATCATACAGCAATATGCAACCGATAAAAAATATGCAAAAAATGATACATAAGCCAACAAAGTTTCCAAAATTGTTGCAGTAAACTTAGAATTTACAAAATATTCACTTGGGCCGCTGTGGTACTAGTGGGAATCTGTGCTAAGGGGTTAATTTTTTCATTACGACGTGTATAGCCAATGAAAGTAGTCAAACAGCGGCACGAAAGTAGTAGAATAAAATTTTATATCAAATAATAAATTGAGGTTTTTTATTGACATAGATTCAGTTGTAATATACTTTCTGATTTAATAGTGTGAAGAACTTAGTACATCTGGTGAAGAAGCTGGACCAACACCACGAAAACAAAGCAAGCATCAACGGGAACTCACTGGTAAAGATATATTTTATTAAATAGTTCCATTGTAAACAATGGATTTCTTATAGATATAAAATATATAAACCTGACATAATTCTGCTAAATGTAGTTTTGTTATATGTACAATCTGTTAAAAATTGTGGTAATACAATTCCTTAATATACTATGCTTCTTGTAGCTGAACAAGAATGGTTGCGTGAGGGAGCAGAGTTATCGAAAAAGGAATGTGCAGCTTTAAAATCTTGTCCAAAGTAAGTATATTTTTTATAAATTATATTCTAAATGTGGGACTATAGGTAAACTAATTAACTCAGTGCTCGCTTGCGGTGTTGGAATGTAATGGGGATGACGACTAAGAGAATCATGCGGGGAGCGGACTTCAGGCAATTAAGATGTCACCAGCACCTCGTCTCGACTCGATTCGTTCCTCTTAAAGTCGCAAGTGAGGAATGAGTTGATAAGTTTACCTATAATGTTTTATGTTATATATTAAAAAAACGCACGCAAACAACAGACGCGGCAAACGTGCTGGCAGTAGTGGAAGCGCTAGTAGCGGGCCTGAAGAGCTTTTGCGTCCACGTAAAAAGAAACTGTACAAGAAACGTCACAAGGCGGGCAAAACGAGACATTACCGTGAGTGCATGGTCCATCATTTTCTTTATTGATATTTTTCTTAATTTACTAGATTGTTTAAAATATTTTACAACAAGGGTTGTCCAGATACGATTCATAGGCATACAATAGACTGCCTTTGTCTTATAATCAAACGGGGTGGTAATTCTGTCCAATTATTCGATATATTCGTTTGGTTATGATAATAGAATACATTGGTTGGTCTGATTAACTATGAATCAACCTTAAGTGACCTGTTGGTGAAGTAGAATGAGTAGTAATATAGTATAGTATGATTTAGTATAATGTAATATGATACAGTATAATTAAACAGGCCACTCTGACGTATATTGTGGATGCCTTAATAAGAACTGTAAATTTTTTATTGTAACTTTATGTATGTATTGTGTGAATTAGTTATTGTACCGGGCCACTGGCAACCCTATAAAAGTAAATAAATAAATAAATAATAAATATATTACGATTATATTACCTGAAATTCCTGTGCTATCAATGTCTAATTCTGAGAGGACTGTGTTTAGATCTTTTGCTACAATACGGCTTACTTCTTTGTGGTTTACAATTGACAAGTGCGATAATTATATATTTACTAAAATGGATGTTATTCTTAACAGCACCACAATTAAAGTCTGCAGCGGATCTCGCAGAGTCCGTGTCTGAAGTTGAAGAAGAGTCTTCAGGCAGTGACACAGCTCATTGTCAGCTACTTTGTGACAATGTGGACACTAGGTAAGTTGAATTATTAGTTGCCAACTTTGTAGCATTTGTGGAGGGTTTTTTGTTTTTTTATGTTCTTTGATTTTTTAAATGTAATTACTCCTGTCCGCAGTTCATTTTAGTCCATTGTTCTCGCACTGACAATCAATGATGGCAAAACTGCAATCTGCGTTTTGTTTGCTTACGGAATTTTAAGCGCTAATTGTCACTTTGTAAATTCATTCAAATTCAATTATACGTACGACAAAAAACAGATCTTTTATTAAAACATAATTCTCAAACAATAATAATTTCATTAAAAAATCCAAATGTTGGTTAGGCAAATTCTTCATAAGTTCATTTTTTTTTTAATTCCATTGATTGTTCTATGGCACTAATATCATCAGTCATTAATTTCAATTCTTCCTTTATTTATTTATTTTATTATATAATATCACAACGATATATACATGTAAAAAATATAAAAGCACACATGGATCCTCCTTCTCCTTCACGGCAAGCCCTAATTCCGTTTTAAATTTGTCAGCAATGGCAAGCATCATCTCATCCAGAGTTTCTCTGATTATTATTCTAACGTCACTGTTTGTAGTTAGTTGAGTTTAATCCGAATGACTTTGCTGAATATTGTCCTTACGTCTTGTTGTGACAAATTGGTCTTCGTCGAGGTCCTGGGCTGATTGATGATGTGTACGAACCGGAGTATTGCTGTTACCACCCTTAGGTTTACCTCTCACACAAACTGGACATTCCCAAGACTTTTTAATTTTATCTTCTCCTGATTGATTTGAATTGATGCAAAGATAGTGGTAAATCCTTTTGCAAAGAACCTAGCGAAAATACTTATCTTCTTCTACTGGATTCAGACATCCTGAACCATATAGGTGTTATTTGCTTCTTAGGTTCATTCTTTGTCTTTTTTATAATTCTACTGTGTGAATTAATACAGAAAAACACAAAAATTAGCCTCCTTGCGATCAAAAAAAAAATTTACTGGAGCAAAATTACGGAGTGTTTCCTATCAACGTACACATACATATTTATTTTTACATTGGCTCGATTTAGTGACTACTGAGTTTCTGATGGTAAGTGCAGTGTAGTCCAAAAACGAAAGCGACTATCAAAGGATGAAAATCCATTGATAGTCTACATCGTCATGTCGGCCCACATATACCACGACAAGCCGAAACTGGTCACTATGACGGGCTTTACACCCATGTACTGTGGTCGCGATCCAGACGGGCACCGACGTCCTACCACCTCACTGCTGCTCGTTTAGCACCACCCAGGACACAAGATATAGTTGATACAAGTGTCTTAAATGTTTCGAATGCATACAGGACGCTAATGGAACTGCGACTGATAGAGAGCTACAAGCGGCGCGGCGGTGAAGAGGAGGAAGGCAGCGCGTCCTCGCCGCTGTCGCCGCACTCGCACCCGCACATCGCCGACATTGACGAGGATGACTCCGCATGCGAGGAGGAACTTGCCAGACTAGCACAGCAGGTCGCTCTTTACTACTCATACCTATACATAGACAATAGAATGGAAAGAGTTGATCATTTGTTACGTAAAACGCCTAACACAAACCCGATAGTAATTTTGTGAACTCCCGATATTAAATTTAGAAAATGTAGTTTATAATAGATATTATTTTACCACTTTAATTGGGAAACCTAAATGTCAAAAAGAGCCTCAAAATTGAGTTAGCGACAGGCAAATGCACCAGCTCAAACCCCCATTGCATATTTCATCAGTGTTTTACAAGGCTTTGTATCACTTGAAACCGCTCGTAAAAAAAGTGTGTGACCACGCCAAAACAGCGACATAGCGTCGCGCCGACGCCTTCTGCGACATATCTTATTAGATCACGATAATACTGTCTTACCTTGCCTTGCCTACCTCACCTACCTTTTGAGGTGGTAGGGCACATGCCCGAATTAGGTCGTGACCACAGTACACAAGTGCAAAGATTGTCATAGTGACTCGCCTCGGCTTGTCGCGTTTCGGGATCAGCTTGTATATATCCAGTTGTTCATATACCTAGTGACCATCCGTCGTATATGTGGACCAACATGACGGAGACAGAGATGGGCAAAATGTAATCTGATTAATGATAAACGATTACAAAATGTAATTATAATTTTAATTTTCTTGCTCTGTAATTATGATTAAATACATTTAAAACATTAAGAAATCATAAATGTGTATACAATCTGCTATTTTGTAGTGTTTAAAACATAAATGAGCAAAATGCAGTCATATTAATGGTAAAAAACGTAAAATGAAATTGTTAATCATTTTCATTAATCAGAATACATTTTGCCCATCTATGGACGGAGACTATAAGTGGATTTTCATCCTTTGATAGTTGCTTTCATTTTTGGACTATATTGTACTTACCATCAGGTGCACGTGGTCACTTTATCGAGCCAGTGTAAAAAAAAAAACATTAAAAAATTTCGTACACTCACTTCTATGTTATTTGATTTTCCTTGCGATCTTTTTTTACTTTTTCTGTGCATTAGGCTCAATGTCTGTCGGAGTACCAGAGCCAGAGTGCGCTGGCGGGCGCGCTCGAGGGCAAGCGCGTGCGCGCAACATCAGGCGCGTCAGGCACGTCGGCGCCGTCGCGCACGTCCCCACCGTGCGGCGTGGGCGCGGCCGCGCTGCCGTTCAACGCGGACGACGTGTGCCGCCCGGGGAACACGCTACTCTGGGACCTGTTGCAGGACGGCAACATTGTGAGTTGTATGACCACGCATTGCCATTTTAATCACTTACCGTACGCGATTTAGTCTGCGTTAGGAATGAGGAAGTACATATTTAAATGAAATTAAGTTTATTCGTGAAGGCATTATAAATGATACCCAAAAACATTTTTTTTTTAATCTCTAGAGAGATTATATTAACTTATACTAGATTATAGGATGGCTTTACAGAAAGATCAATCTTTTTTCTATCCAGCAGATTATATAAAACTTATTATAATATAGATTTTATTAATAAATAATATTTAAAAAAATGGTTCTCATAATTTTTTTATTATATTAATATAAATAATATGTCATAAACCTATCAGGGTGAGTCGATATATAAACCCTATGTGCTTATAAGTCGTTTTAAAAGGTTTTAAAGTATATCTCATTTATTTATTTGCAATGTATTATATAAAATTTAAGTCGCTGCACCAATTGAGTGGCCATATTCAAGTTTTAATTTAGTGAAATACTGTTTGGTACTTTGTCCAGTTTTAAAGTAATAAATGATTATTTTGTAATATAGGAGCAACTCGGAGAAGGACTTGCGCTGGAGGCAGAGAAGGCGCTGTGTGCATTATTATGTTTCAGCACTGACAAATTTATTAGGATCAAATTCATTGAAGGTTGTCTCGAAAATCTCGCCAACCATCGGTATGTGATAAGGACTGCTGTTTTGACTAAAATATCAATTAATTAGTTATCATTTTGAATAAATTTCTTATTTATGTTTATTTTTTTAGATCTGTCGCAGTATCGCTCCGTTTGCTTCCGAAACTGTTTTCTTCTTTCCAACAACTTCGTGGAATGGATATGCATCAGGTATTAAAAAATGTTTTTTTTACAAACTAAATTAATGATCTTTGAGTTCACAATATAAATACTGACTCAGTAAATATTGTTTGTTTTTTGTTTTTCAAAAAATATTCTCTAAAATTGAATACACATATAGTGCGGACATGAGCTGTATTGGAAAAAAGCTTGGAAGTTACTAGAACTTATATATGGACGACATTTTTTTAATATGATGAATAATATTGTTAGTACTGCCCTTTCTAGTAAAGGTAATAATATAACATGTCTAAGATTCAGAATATTGGCGAATTCAATCACAACAATTACCCTCTACAAGCTTTGTCTTCAAATCTTGATGGAAAAATCAGGTGTGATTCAGGTGAAGCGTCAGTCTCTTTATAATAAAAGAAAAGAATTTAAAGTTTCGGAATTAATTTTGTCGTTCGCATCTCTTGAATAGTATTGTAACCTTGGACACTCAAATAGCTATTGGCTGATGCACAGGTCGTGATGTGGGCTGAACGCGAGCGCGGCATGATGCGGCTGTTCCTGGAGGACCTGCGGCACTACATGATGCAGTCGCGCTGCACGAACACGGACGCCGCGCACTACGCACACATCACGGAGATCACAGTGCGGCTGCACTTCCTCACTGCCATATTCTCGCCTGTGGGATCGCCTCAACATTTTAGGTGAGAACAATAAACCGAATATAAACATTTTTTTTAAATAAAATGCTTGTTTGTGAAACTTTTCGAACATTTCAATTATTTATTTGCTATCAACCTTAATCGTTCGGATAATAATATTTATATTGTATTTATTATGTATGTAAACTAGAATTAAGTGTAATTTAAATATTATCTTAGTGTAGATACATATTTTTTTGTGATTGTAATGACATATTATGTTGCAGTAAAAAAAAAACGTACTTTTAAATGCGCTAGACGTGTACTTAATAATAACAATATATCGCCACGCTATGACACTTACGGGGTCAGCAGATATACATTAGTGGCTGTATCCAGTTACATATCCGCTTATATGTCGTGGCCAACGTGACCAGTAGCGCAGCCGATCGCCGTTCTCAAGGCACTAACACATGACATTTCTATTGCAATAGACGCCGCACTATGTTTTCCTTCACTGAGCATGTAGGAGTCTAAATTCGTATGTAATCTAGAAAAATACAGAGGTACGTCCATAGATTCGAACCTAAGACCATTCGCGATGCCGCCCTTGGAAACCGGTCCATTATCCACTAGGCCACCACAGTGACACTATTACATACATATAATATATTTAGGAATAAGGTAGTTCACGCAATCGTTGTATTCAAACAAAAGTAGATCAATTTATGCTACAATAATTTAGGCTTTATTTATATAAATGTTTTTTACTCAGGCTAACCGTAGACCAAGTGGATGAGTTGTGGCAATGTCTGGTGGTACGAGGTACAGGAGAGTGTGCTGACTGTCTCTACTCATGGCTACTGTCGCATACTAAGTCACCAGATCAGCACGCCTTGGGGCTCGATGCCTTGAGGTTTCTCTATATAGAAAAGATGCCCACCCTTGATCCAGAGGTATGTTTTGATTTTATTAGTTTCAAAAAATTACGCAATTTGATTGAATTTAATTTAAAGTTAAAGAAGAAGAGTTTTGTTTCTTTTATTAGGAACTGCTGTTTTAATTTTGCCTTGTTGATTAAGAGCAAATGTTTAACATATGAGATCCTTCCCGGTGAAGTTGTAAAGGCCTTTTCCGGCCAACAGCATTTGTCTTGCCGATAAAAAAAATCAGATTCAGTTAGTAATATCATCACAACTTGTAAATTGTAACGGCATTTGGAATATGTCTTGTGTAAACTTTAAATTTTTATATTCTCATATGTTGCTGTTTACTATGTAAGTGATCTTTAATAAAATAAATAAATAAACATTTAACATGCTATTAACATTTAATTGGTGACATGAAAAATTTATAACACTATTAGCTGACTCGACAGACGTTGTTCTGCCATATAAATTATAGCAGACCAGCCACGCTTTGCTGTGACTGGTTTTTGAATAATTACTCAATCTAGTCAACGGATAGCGCCATCTTTTAGAATCGGTTGGAGCTAACTGTAAATTATGACTGCTAAATAATAAACAAATAATTTGCAATAAAATAATATTGCGACTATGAATTGAGATGAAAACTATCCTATCTTTTAAATTAGATCAAACTTCACGTGGTGTGTAAATTTAATTAAAATCGGTGTAGTAGTTTAGGAGTCCATCGCGGACAAACATCGTGACAGGAGATTTATATATATTAAGATAGAGGACATGACGTCTCACAGGCTACCACTTTTAAATTAATTTTTGTTGGGAAAATCAACTTGCGTGTTTCAAAATTGTCTTGATATTCAACTATCGGTATGTATTGAAAAACTCATGAGTAAATGAAATCAATTTTCTTTATATTTAAAAAATGAGTATTAACACTTAGTGGTATTTTTCAGCCTCAATTGGTATGAAATCCTTGTTCTACGTTTCAATCGACTTTATGTGAGAAAAACGATAAATTTAACACTTTTTACTTAAAATATAATATAACCGATGCACGACGCCTATGATACTCAATTAAAGGTTAAATGGTCAGTTATAGAAAGAATCCGTCGAGCAAATGGAAAAAAATATTACATGCAACTATAGATAAAAGATATTTTGAAATAAATTATTTTATGAAAGTCATTTCATGATGAGTGGATCAGTGACTGGATGAGTTATCATCCAGTAATTGTATGTATTAATTGAATCAAAAATACTGAGAACAGTATTAACCTTTGTAAAATGATATTCAACAGACAATCAGCATAATGGGGCTGAGTCTATACCAGCAGCTATGCAATTTAGCGCGCATGGCGTTGGGAACGAGCGATTCCCGGGACTGCGCGCACCCACACACGCTCGCGATGGACCATTTGTGGAAGATTGCACTGCGAGCCAATAGCACAGGTACGTCATTTGTTTTCGTTCCTATTTACTAAAAAAAAAACTGCTGACATATAGTATTTACTTTTTGTTTCCTTCCTTTTATATATCTGACAAATATAGTGAATAAAAGTAAGGGAGTTTATTTCAGTTCACAATATTTTTCCCACTTTAAATACATTAATTTTCTGTGCTTAGAGAGCTTTTAAAATATCACATTTTTAAACTGTATACACAATGTTATTCTATTCAAAATTCATATAACTAAAAATTTCATATTATCTCTTCTTCGTTGTTTAAACTTATATGCTATTTATCTTAATTTTCAACATGATGAACTGAAGCGAGTCTGCTTTATATTGCTTAATTGTAAATGATGTGTGATGCTGATGAAATTTTTCTTATGAAATTTAATAATTCGCAGATGTATCAATGGGCGCCATCCAGTATTTAAACAGCTATTATATGGGTCAGCAACTCCAGCAGGAGGATGATTTCATTGCCAAATGCATGTTCCACTTATCGTCTGCAGCTGAAAGGCTCATACCAAAGAAGGAAGAAGACAAAGAAAATTCGCAGAAGCAGGAAGATGCGCCTTCAGAAGAACCGAAGGAGGAGAAAACAGTTGATAAACAAAATGTTAATATTTATGAACATATGACTGAAGAAGCGGCATTGCAATGCATACAAAGAGCGTTGTTATTGCTGAAGACGCATTTAGACACTTTTAAACGCAGGTATCTACATACATTATAAAATGTTAATAAATTATATTAACATTAATATTGAACACCAGGCCTGGTTTTTTATTTTGTAAAACATGTAAAAATGCTAATTAAATGTTGTGCCGTTCGCGCGTCGCGCGGTGCAGTTTAACGCGAAATTTGGAGCGCGATCGCGGAGCGTGGGAGCGCGCGGCCGTTCATGCGATCATCAAATTAAGACTGGCGCGGTGAGGGGCGAGTGCCGTATGCCTCGCCACTGCCCGTGCGCATTATTATTAACTGTGCGCGCTACAATGTAAATAAATGTAATTATTTGTTAACGTAATTTAGTCTTTAGCCTGCAGTATATTTCCTCGAAACATAAATTACCCGTCCTAATAACTCGATTCGACCTGTGTATTTTGTGGGTATTCAATCGTGTACGTCCAGTTATCTATAGTCCTATAGGTATTTTATCGTTTTATATTTATGGAGGAGGAAGGAGGTTATGAAGATAGTTATAGTCAGTGGACACTCTCTTTCATCTCATTGTCATCTTTGGACTGCATTGTATTTACCTTTAGATGCGAGGTACTCACTTTGCAGAATCATTATAAAATGAATGTTAGCAAAAAAATCGGTTTTTTATATTTTATAAAAAGCTATAGTATGTCATGAAGATATATTTGCAGATACGCATACCACCTGCGACGCTGGGCCCTGGCGGAGCGCGGCGCGTGGGAGGGTGTGCCACCTGGCGGTGCGGGCTGCGCCTCGGGCGCCGGCGCCGGCACCGTGCGGCTCACGTTGCAGCCCGCCGGCGCCGGCCCGCGCGCAGCCATCACGCTGCACCTCACCGACTACGTGGCGCATCTGCGGGCGCACGTGCACGTCTGGTGGGAGAAACAGGTGCGCTGCACACACTCTTCAATAACTACTAGTCATGCATAGAGAACCAAATTTGTCGACATAGCTCTCCGTATTAACAAGCTGAAGTGCCAGTGGGCAGGTCATATATGCAGAAGAACCGATGGTCGTTAGAGCAGGCTAGTTCTTGAGTGGAGACCGCGGATCAACAGACGTATCGTGGGGCGCCCCCCGGCAAGGTGGAGCGATGACCAGCGAAAGGTGGATGAGAACAGCCGAAGACTGCTCGATGACAGTTGTTAGGAGAGGCCTATGTACAGCAGGGGACTAGGATAGGCTGATAATGATGATGATGTGCATATTCAGAATTGTATTCCAAACGCCACTGCTTGTTGTTTAATCCCTCTCATTTGAGCCCGCTAAGAAAGAATTTCGTATATAAATAAGAATAAATGTTCAAAGTTCTTTGCACTATATCACCACATACGCAAAGATCATGGCAATGGTTCACAGTGAAACAGAACTGCTGTTGACAGTCGTGAAACGGAAAGTGGCCTTCTTCGGATATACACAGAGAAATCCCAATATGAGTTTTCTAGGTGAATCCTCGAATGTAAGACTCCGGAAAAAACTAGCTCAGGCTGTCAGAGGCGGAAGTGTCTAGACCACAACAAAAAATTGATAAATTGTATGCTTGATGCATTCTTCTATTTTTTTCTTTTATGAATAATTATATTTATCTCTTATTGCTATTTTAACTATAGTCTATCTATCCCTCTTAGTTAAGAGTTCATTGAACTTTTGTTTGCAACTTTATTTTTTATCACTATCGATAAATGAAAAGATGACCCAAGCGTGGGTGGATTCTGCCTGATCGAATTTACTTTTTACTGTACACCTTTTTAAAGTGACATATTTATGTAGGTGACAAACCAAAATCCTAGAAGTTTAGTAATAAGTAAAGTAATGTCATAGTAAAAATCAGATATAATTATCCCTATATGAATCTCTATACTATCCTATATAAATCTCCTATATATATATGCTAAAGAAAATATTTTGATCATGTTTAAAATAAAATACATTATTACAGATCCAAGGTGAAGAAGCTGTCACAGCACTGTCTACTGACGGTCCGCTTCGCATGATAACTCAGGGCCAAGAGCTAACCGTGGACTATGATGAGAGGACGCTCTATGAAATGGGATTTAAGGATAATCAGGTATTTACAAGTAACGTCAACAATGGCACACTATTAATAATTTGATGTAAACCTTTTTTTTTTTTTCAAAATTAAATGTTCTTTGGAATATTGCTTTTTTACATATATGCAAGAAGACATAGATTATGATGTACTTGAATATATCTCTTGCTTAAAAATGTTCCCTGTATGCATATAATGTATGCAGTAAAATATCTGCCCATTGAAACCAGATATTCAAAAGTTACTGTGAAATTTTTTTTTTATTCTTGAGAAAAAAAGGCTTTTGACTACGCAGTCATGTTAGCCCCGTAAACATACAAATTTAAGTTCTAATTTCTAAATTTTTTTTAACAAATTTGTAAATTAACAGTGCCTGGGTATTCCCGGGCTCGGTTAAATATTGATGGAATGCACCGAGATCCAACTGTGAAATTGTGGTTAAAAATGCATAAAAAATACTAAAACTATACAAATGGCGACAACGATATTGATGGGCTTGAAATAATGTTTTTGTGTTTATAAACCTCCAAACCTTTCTCACGGGCAGCGCGCCAGACGCTGCTTCCCTCTCATCTGAGCAGCAGATTCCCCCAAGTTTACTGCCCGGAAATTTTAGCCCAACCATCGCTATCCTGTCACAGGTTATTTCGTGATTTAATTCTTATATAAGAATCGGCAGTGTCATGAAGCCTTTGTTGTGTGCACATGATGCGCAGTAATTCTTGTGCAAACATTATTGTAGCTAAGATAGAATTTAAAGGATTTAACTGGAGACTATAATTTTTGCTCGTTAATGGAGATATGATAAAAACGCGTGTGTGCCCGCGGTTTTTTTTCAACTGCTAAACCGTTTCTATTATAATGAAACGACATTAAAACTTGCGTGCCCGCAGTTGGTGTTCGTAAGCGTGGGCGTCGGAGGGAGAGGCGCCTGGGCAGACTGGCCTTCCGCTCAACCGGCTCCGGCACGCGGAGGCCTACCGACTGTACTCCTGCTTGACCCCACCTACTTCCATCACCTCTTCACATTGATGCAAGCCCTTGGACAGATGAAAGAACCAGGTGCTAACGGGGTACGTAAATATAATTTGTCATATACATTGCCCACTTATGAACATTATATAATAGAAATATTGCTATCAAAATTTGCAGGTTCTATAAGTTTCATTGGGTTAAATTATTGATTAAAAACACTATTTAACAGTGACATAGCAAACTGACTAAACTGAATCTAATGACGGGAACAGTGCAGTGCAAAAACACAGCCAACCTTCAAAGCACCAGCGCCTTTTAACGTTTGCTATCGTTATGCAGGTCCAAATTATATCACTTTAAATATTAAACTTTACAAAGGCTAGCAATGGTCACATACCCCTTTGTTCTGTAAGTATGTCTACTTGCCTACAGCTACAATAATCCAAGAATAAACCAGTTTTAAAATATAGATAAAATTGAATGCTTTAATTGGTTTCGTGTGACCACAGATTTTAACTATTGGTGCTAAATGCCCTTTCAATAATTATTTGTTGTTTACATTATATTCCTATATTTTATATAAAATTGACTAAAATTTTGTAATGGCTTAGTAGATAAGAAACCGGTATCCGTACGAAAAATGCGAGTGGTTGCAGGTTCGAATCCCGGCGCATATCTCTGGGATTTTTCCATGTGAAATATAAACTTAGGTGTCATATGCCTACTGGTGAAGGAAAAGATTGTAAGAGGTACCGTGTGATGTCAAATATAAATGTCATGTGTAGTGCCTTGAGAACAGCGATCAACTGCGCCTCTGATCACTTTTAACACGATATATAAGTCTTAAATGGCTACCACTACTGATGTATCACTGCTCGTCGCGGAATGGGCATAGCGTAACGATATAATTTATGTTCTAGGAGCTGGTCGCCCACACGAAAGCGCAACTGCTATCGCGTCGCGTGTGGGACATTTTACAAGCCGTGCCGCTCAACCCAACTCTCTTGGAAGCTTTCCAGAACCCCATAGAGAGCAAGCTCCCCGAATTACTTGATCCGACTAGTCCGCAGAAACTCATGTATTCATTGCACATTATCGATAAATTAAGCTCGAATAACAGTACCCCTCAAGTGTCAAACGTAAAGGAGTATGCACTCACTGAAAAGGGCGAAGATGAGAAAGTTACTGAGTCGTGGAATGAGATCTTTATTAAAAAAGGAGGTTTGCGACTTCTATACGACATAATGATGTCAGGTAATTATATATTTATAGAAAAATTGAATAACATATAAGAAATCGCGAAGATTCGTCTGATCCTTCTTTTGGTGGTGTTTGTTAATTTTAATGATTATTTTTAAATTATAGGTGTACTACAAAGGAATGATGATAGTGAATGGCGACAAGATTGTCTAGCGCTGCTTCTACAATTGTTATGTCGTATAGGCTCATTCCCCACTTCGGATCCGACGCAGACACCTAAGTTACACCCGGTATGATAATTTATGATATTTTAGTCAATAAACACACTCAATATGGGTTTTTTAAAAATAAGATTAAAGGCAGTATGTGGAAAAAGCAGCAGCCGCACCAGTGCTGGTTTATATAGATTTATATGGAGTGTAGTGCAGCTGAGTGTGAGAAGCTGCTTTATCGACATAGTGCAATAACAATTAGATAGTTAAAAGTATTCGTACGACAGAACTAGAATGAAACTTGAATCCTAGATTTCTAGGCATATAGGTATCACACGGTTATGGTCTTAAAACCCAAAGATTGTCATGAGGTTCTCTTTCGAATATACTGAATGTCAAACAAATTGTCAATGATGATTAAACCTAAAAAGATTGCCCCCTATCAATACCGTTTATTTCAAGAAACGAGGTGTGCGTTATCTGAATATTAATTATACAGGTGTTTTATCTGTAGAATGTCCATTCGCCGAAACTTCCAGAAATCCTTCGACGACTGCGCTTCGACACATTTCTGTGACCTTGTGCTAATAGTGTACTCTCTTTGATCCATAAATTGATTGTTCGTCAACGCCGTCGTCCTAACACTTAAGCGAGTATCATGATCTTCAACTGAAACTAAATTTCGGTACCTCTGTCGCTATTATACATTTAAAACAATGACATCTGTATAATATTCTCTTTGATGTTTATGTAATGATTTTCAAGAAAATAGAACAGAAAACAAGTACTTAAACGAGTGTAAAAGGGAAAACAATCTATGTATGTCGCGATGTTATGAGTGGGATAGACAGATGAAGTCTAAAGAATAAGAGAGAGTGCACATTTCCGATAGTCTAAAGAAATGTCACTTCTTTCACAGGTAATGAGTTTCATAATATTTTTCTGTTCAGGCTTTACTTTCACTAATGAGCGTAGAAGAGACGACAGAAAGATTGATATCAATACTTTGCGAAGCTGTGACTCTCAAAGAACCCACCACATACAAGACTGGTTTTTGGGGTAGAGCCCAGGTACGTAATAGTTATTTCACTGATTGATAAATTAAATCACACAATATATTTTGAAATATGTGTTTAATAAAAATATACATTATACACCAATAAACATGTATACATGCGATTGAGATAGAGTCAGTTTGTGTGGGTTTAACCCTTCGAGGCCACGCCACAATGTAACCACTTATAGTTGACACTCGAAAACAACACAGCAACTGTCGCGACCGCGCCAAAGTACCAAAAATTTTTTTTTGTACTAAGCAGAGTGTAGGGAAATTCCATAGAGCCACTTGGGCTACGAGCTATGGCTATGAGCCACTATAAAGCATACGTTGGTAAAGTTACTAATGCCAAAAATAATCCATTAGGTTATAAAAATGACTAAATTATGAATAACGTAAATTTGACGCCCGCGGGTCGCAACGGTACAATTGTTGGGCGTGAATTCACGCCCGCGTACGTCAAAGGGTTAACAGTCTACTGAGTACTAAGTTAATCTACTAAGAAGCATTACTTAGTTGCTGTTATATTAGCACTTCATACTAACTGTATCGCGTAAAGCGTAAAGCATAAAGGTATATGAATTGTAGAACTGTGGTGCCTGCCAAAGAAGGAAAGACTAATAATAATCATGCCATCGTTATGCATGTCTATTTGTATATACCACGAGTGAGTGTCTCTAAGCATTATTCATCACTGTATATACAAGAGCTGATCCAGAAACGCATCAGGGCAAAACAAGCTACCATGACAAAGTTTTCACCCCTATACCACCATGATAAGGTGCAAGGTGCTACTCAAAGTATTTTGGACGTTTAAACATAATATTTGTCCTGTCTTATCTGTGTTATTTTAACAAGAACCTGCATTAACTAATTTACTAAATAATTTGAAGAGTTGTTGCTCTGATCCAACTGCACTGTGGTTCCGATCAGATGAAGTCGCTACCACGACTAGTCTGCTAGGCATGTTGTGATGAGGGTTCCGATCGGTAGGTGGTTCAGCACGCGATGCGATTGTGCGTATGGTGGGCGCGCGGGGGCGGAGACGCTGTGTCCCTCGCCTGGGCGCTGCGAGCCGCTGCACCGCGGCTACTGCTGGAGGATGCTGATCCGGCGGTAAGTTGTAAAAAAATCAACCACATGTTATGTATAATTAATATAGTATTGACTAGGCGATCATTTAAAATGTCTGTAGATCTATCATTGTATTTTATGGAAAAATATACGCCGCTAGTCTTCATTCGCCCTCACTCGGGTTATACCCATATGATTAAAAAATGTTTACAATAACTTACGTATTACTAAAAGTTGAAATGCCTTCTTGTAGCTTTCAGTGTTTCTATATACAAATTTATTAAAAACAACTTTTCCGTGGATTTTAGCTATTTTCCAAAGGCCGTACCGATCATCATAGTTATTTCTTTTATAGAACACACTATAGGCCATGTTAGAGTCAATTTGTACCTATCTATGAGTATCTAAATTGACAGACGGTCATAGTTATCAGCTCCTGAGAAAACCCACAACTTCTCCATGCTTATATGGGTCTCTAGAAACCACCTGAAGGAGTCAGGTAACGTTGACAGTGGAAGCGATGTTTGTAGGTTCGGGATCCCACAAACCATGCTTCATTTACTCTCGTGCCCCTTAAGCATTGTCGTTTTCTCGTATACAGACTTGATCTAGGGATCTGACAGCTATGTAATGATGGCTTACTGGATCAGCCACACCGTCTAATGCTATTTGGGCATCGACACGTAAAGGTACTATATGGATTCTGGCAGTCGCAGCATTGTCAAGTGACGTGCCATGTCGCGATCGTTACAGCTAATGCAACTCCACAGTCACCTACAAGAAAAGGAAGCTCTAGAAGAGTGGAGAAAAGGTGAGAGTTAAGACGAATAAGTGGTCCATCATTCATATGCAGGTGCGTCGAGAAGCCGGTAGCGCGCTGTACCGCGTGTGTGCGGGCGCCGAACCTGCCGTCGTGAGCGCCATGCTGCAGCTGCTGCTGGACCACTTGCCGCGCGCCGCCGACATGCGTCCGCACTTGCCGTCGCCATCACACCACCATCACGACGTAAGTGCCATGCTCTCATACACATTCATTATTGTTTCGCTTTTTTTTATTATACATATTGACAATCCGTTGTTATGTATGTTATAGTTGCCTTGAAAGGCACCAACCATACCTTGGTATAACTCACGCCAAAGACACCTTAATTTAATTGCAAAACTGTTAGGTGCATTGTGAGAACGACTTGAATATACCACTGTTCTTTTTAAATAGGAATCAAAAAGCGTGGATCATTCTAACTTTAACACCAGTAATAAAAATGTATCAACTCGCCATGTCTGTATCATGGTGAGTGTTCTGAAGAGCTTTTTAACTTTGTTCCACCATCTCCCGTCCATAGCAGAACCACACGCATGGGCCTATAGTGTCACAGCTATTCGGTAACTCGCATCCCGGCTAGGACTAAGAAGTTCTCTAACTATTACTTTTGCCGAGTCGTTGGGTTGTTGAATAGTCTTCCGGCGAGCGTGTTCCCATCGTTCTATGATCTTGAGTCTTTTAAATTTGTGCAGGCCGGCATGATCGCTACGGCTATCGATGTTTTTTTGTTATTGGTAGTCGTTGTTATTTTTGGGCTGCGCAGGTGTGGTGACTGTGCCATGTCCGGATAAAAAACGATAAATAAAAAAAAATCCACTCAGGTTGTCCACCATCACACCGAGGAAGGAAAAGAACCTTACGGACCTGCTTGCGGGGACTACTTCTGGCTTGTTTGCAGACTTATAGACTCTTTACCTGATGACTATTTTAAAGGTAAACATTCTGTACTATTCTTACTTTTTCTGTATTACTCATAAATAATTTCTAAATACTTATGTGACACACATAATTTTGACGAATGTCATAGTGCCATCTTGACTTCTCGTCGCTTCAGTCTACATACATTTACAAATTCAGATCAGACACATTCTGTCTATAGATGGTAGATATCATCTACTCACCTAAACATAGTTACATTTGAAAAATAAATAACGCTAATAGAAAGTCGTGAAATGTATGAGATAGACATATCATACAATAGATACTTGGGCTTACTCCTGTGTGATTTTTCTTAACATGAACTAAACTTTACCTACCTATTAAGTCAGTAATTTAATATCACTGTTTTTACAGATGTACATTAATGGCTGTACCTACTTTGCGCTCATATTATGTAGTGCCACAGGCGCATTTTTTTTTTTTGGTAATCAGGGGGAAAATCCTACTGTGAGGGCAGCGACCCCGGTGTGTCAGACTCCTATTGACTAAAAACCCCTGATGTGTCCCTCCAATTACTCCCCCGGAGCCTGGGAATCCAGATTCTTCCAGACGACCAAGGAGCGAATAACCTCTTTAAGATTAATCTCTTGCAAGTGTGGGTGTAAAGAGACAACCCCTCCAAACCCTATCTTATAGGAGGCATGCCGGTCACTGCGCGACACTCATCCGGGCAGTAGATTCACTCAAGTCTACTGTCCGGCTATGTCACAGGCACCTTTAGTTTGATGCCATGCGACTTTCCTAAAAATGTTTAATGTATCTCGTCTTAACTCAAAAGCGATATAGGATGACGACATATAATTATAATTTATTACAGAGGGCGCCACGTCAGAGGAGAGCGGCGCACCAGATCTGAACGAGCTCTGCGAACAAATTCGCGTATCACTGGAAAAAAGAGAGATCATAGAAAAGCGCACAGAGCCGTGCTCTCCCGATGATGGACTCTACGGACAGCTGAGTCTTCTGACACACCTCGTCAAACATCCAATTAGATTTAAAATGTCCGAACAAGGCACCAGGACTTTGGAAATGGTAATTGATAAATTGGCACTGACTGATAAATAGACTATTTTCAATTTTACAATATTATATGCTATTGTCACTTTGACGTAGTCGACTAAAAAGTTCCTATCTTCGAACGATTACTTATTACTAGACTGTAAGATTTAATATTAATTAATTAACATTTTTGAGCTACTTTGTTTCTGAATATAGATTCTGCTTCTTTCAGGTATTCGGATTTCTTTTCGACGTACCGAACCCAGAGCACCGGAATCTTCCTAAATGTAAATCGCAGAAGTCTCGGGCCGCAGCTTACGACCTTCTCGTAGAAATAGTCCGAGGCGCCCCTGATAATTATATAGTTTTGCACAACAAACTTATGGAACACCATAAACCAGGTAGCTATGGATATATAATAGTTTGCATTCAGAGGTAACTAGCGGACCCCGACCGATTTGTATTGATGCAATTTTTCTTTATTCTTGTGATATTTTCCATTTCAATAAGTAATAATATTTAATTAAAAAAAGCATTGCAAAATGTTCTTTATATTTTAATCGAATTTTAAAACATTAGCATGGGTAATTTATGTCAATCTGACTTAATAGATTTATTATTTCCAGTACTTTTTTATGTTGTTTCTAAAGAACTACAACCCAGTAAAATAAACACATCAACAAAGTCATAAGACTTCGGCACGCTCATCATGCTTTCAAAAACAAATAAATGATAGTATACGATTTAAAGCGCAATTTTATACTTAGTTGTCATCTATACTAATATTATAAAGCTGAAGAGTTTGTTTGTTTGTTTGTTTGTTTGTTTGAACGCGCTAATCTCAGGAACTACTGGTTCGAATTGAAAAATTCTTTTTGAGTTGAATAGACCATTTATCGAGGAAGGCTTTAGGCTATATAACATCACGATGCAATTATTAGGAGCGAAGAAATAATGGAAAATGTGAAAAAAACGGGCAAAATTATTCATCCTTGAGGGCTTCCATTGCGTGCGCTGCAAAAACGGTTCAAGATATCAAAAATATATGTAAAAAAGAATTATTGCTCTTGAAATGATCTAAAAAAATGTCCGCGACAGTATATGTCTATCTTTTAAGATTAAGTCACTAGAACCGTTTTTATGGTAAACAAATTTGGTCGAAATTAATGCATTATTTGTTAAGAGTTGTATCAACGTAATAATATTAATCTTTATCGAAATAAATGTGTTGTTGATTAAGAGTATTAATTGTGAACAAAACTGTCTTTGACATCACTTAATTTCAATGAACATCTTAGAAGATATTACAAAACCTTATATAAGCAAAACAACGTTTGCCGGATCAGCTATGTGTTGATAAGCGCGAAACTCGAGAACGGCTGAACCGATTTGGCTGATTTCTTTTTTGTTGTGTTTGTTGAAGTCTAGGGAAGGTTATTACGGAGAGAAAAATTAAAAAAAATGTCTGAAAAAGTCTAAAACAACACTTTTCTATATTCTCATACAAAAAATTCTTAATAATATTTAAAAGTCAATTTGAACTTTAACACCATAAAGTTTAAATGTTAGTGGACGGGTCCCGGGAAGGCAAAACAATTGAGTGACGTATAAATATGAATGTCAATATTTGTCAATTTTTATACATATAGCATTAAGGCCAGGTTCCTTCAAACTATTTTCAAAAAACAACCGACAGGCCAATAAGTTTCGGCAGAATGAAATCTGACGGGGAATCTATTAACATTAAAAAAACAATGTGACTTTGTTTTAGAGAAATAGGGCAGAACAAGGTCTGCCGGGACAGCTAGTTTAAAATATAATAATATTGTAGTCAAATGAACAAAGTAATAAAAGTTGTAATAAAAGAACAAAGTTGAAAAAAAAAAGAAAAATTGTAAGGTTAAAAACGAAAAATAAATTGTGAGATACATTATACATTAACAATAGATATTAGGTGGTGTTTACCTTCTAATGCACTGATTAAGGCTTTGCTTTGTCTCTATATGTATAAAATCAGGCTGTCTAAAGTAGACTGACTAGTCTAGACTGGGGAATCTTGCTCCAAGTTCACGGGAGATGCAAAAAAAGATCCTGTTCTGTGAGTAGATTTTGAGGCAACGCTTGGAATACTATTCTACTGAGCTAATCCCACGTATGCTCGATGGGGTTGTTAGCATTTTGGTCAACACAGCTGTTATTATACAGGGTTATTTTATAGACGAGGGAAATAATTCAGAATACAATAATTTTTACCTTATTGTAACTAATAAAAATGTAAATAACAATATTCCCCAATAAATCATAAAGAAACATTGATGAACAAATGAGAATTGATCTGTAAAAAGTTTGGACACCGCAGCGCGTGTGGGGTACGATTGAATGGTAGGTAGATAAGATTCCTTTTACGTAATTTTAGATAAACAGGTAATTGACTCGCTACCCTTTCGTACTTTATCCTGGTCTAGGAGAGACAAAATACCTATTTAATAATTATTTATTCTATCATGTGTGTAATTGCCCCTTAATATGTTGACTATAAATTACTTTGTTTTAATGGAAATATTAAGATATCACTATTCCTATAAATTTGGAATTAGAATCGTATGCTGAATATCCTCCTTGAATATCTCCCTCGTCTATATAATCAGCCTGTATATGAATGTAACTCTTGTAGGTCCCGAGTCATCGTACCCGTGGGACTACTGGCCGGCGGAAGAGTCGCGGTCGGAATGCGGCTACGTCGGCCTGACGAACCTGGGCGCGACGTGCTACATGGCCTCCTGCATGCAGCACCTGTACATGATGCCGCAGGCTCGCGCCGCCTTGCTGCAAGCGGACCCCGCCGCCACGCGACATTCCGCCACGCTGCACGAGATGCAGAGGATGTTCGCCTACCTCATGGTAATTTAACCAATTTTTCACCAGAGTAGCCTGATAGCGCAGATTGTAGTGACCTTATCTACGGCGTTCAAGGTCCTGGGTTAGAGAGAAGTTCACTGTGATGAGCTGATTAGTGTGTCACGAGTATATGTATTGTCTCTTTCTAGTAGCTATAGTAAAATGAAATGAAATACATTTATTTCGCCTCAAAATAAAAATTTAAAATACAGAAACATAACATATAGAAAAGAAGAAAATGGAAAACAAAAACATATAAACATGGCGAAAAGTAAAAGCACAAGCTTAGTTTGGGGCTAGGGCAATATGGCCGAGATTCATAGACACTACTTTGACTTTGCTTGTTCACAAAACACTGAATATAAAGTATGAACTTCGTATAGCCAAAGTATTCGCAGAGTCAAGTTTATGTTGACAAAATCCGTGATTTATCATATTCTTATATATAAAAAACCTAACACTATAGTAAAATCTAAGCAAAGTTAAAGTAACGTCAATAAATCTCAGCCTACGTGTCCGGTAATATTATCTTTTTACCGTAAAACCGCTATATTTGTATAGAGGATATTCCCTTTATCCGTACTAAATAACTAGCATCAAAATTCATTATGTGAACAGCAAAGCAGAGGAATAGGTCGCTGCGTCTCTTTTTGTTTTTAATTTTTTTGTTAATTTCTGTAGGAAAGTGAACGAAAAGCATACAACCCGCGGAGCTTCTGCAAGGTCTATCAAATGGACCACCAGCCACTGAACACCGGTGAACAGAAGGACATGGCGGAATTTTTCATCGACCTCGTGTCGAAACTGGAAGAAATGACTCCTGAACTTAAAAAACTAGTCAAAACTCTATTCTGTGGCGTACTTAGCAACAATGTCGTATCACTAGTAAGTAACTAATGCTATACAATACTTCTGGTTATTATTTCCTACTTTTCATGTCTGACTCTTGCTTCGTCTTCCACTCAGAGTTGGAGTTAATATTTATTATAAATATAAATTTAACAAAACAAGTCTTAAATTAAAATAAAACAATTATAATTAGCAATAGTGCAGTAGGGTAGATTAAAATTATTGAAAATAAAGGTAAACTTAGGTGAACAAGTTGACCTGGAAAGACAAATCTAAAATTGTAAAAACAACGAGATCGAATTTGAAAAACTAATTTTCCTAACCAAGAATGGAAGCCATTCTGACAGAAAATGATCTAATTACCTTTCCAGTTAGACCATGAACTAAATCTTTTACTGCTTTTTACACTTACTGTTATTTTACACTTTTCTTGTTTAAAAGGAATCTCCCACTCCAGTCCATCTTCTTAACATACTTGTACTAGTCTCTTTTCTCTTGAACGCTCTAGGGTGCTGGTGGGATTTTTTTTTTACAATTTTTCCGCTTAATAAAATATGCCCGCAATATTGGCAATATAACCGTCCGTCTCCGTTTAAAAATGTTAATATTATAAATTAAAGTGATTATACGCAAGTTAAATAAATGAGAATATTTAGGACTGTCCGCACGTGTCTCGCACGTTGGAGGAGTTCTACACAGTGCGATGCCAGGTGGCGGACATGCGAAACCTGCACCAGTCCCTGGACGAGGTCACGGTCAAGGACACCCTCGAGGGAGACAACTGCTACACCTGCTCGCAGTGCTCGGCCAAAGTGCGCGCTGAGAAACGGTATTGTACTTGCATTTTTACTGTCTTAAATACTCAAATTAAGTACAAATAGACTTCCAGCAAACATCTTACATTCGTTAAGAAAAGAGAATTCATCGATCGAGAAGAAACTGCTAAAATCTTATACTTCATGAAGCTTTGTAGGATTTTTTAAATATATTACAATAAATAATGTGTCGTATTAGCAAAATGTTCCTATTTCAGCGAT
Organism: Automeris io; assembly: GCA_036320925.1. NCBI lineage: Eukaryota > Metazoa > Arthropoda > Insecta > Lepidoptera > Saturniidae > Automeris > Automeris io. The sequence goes on from JAUDJH010000018.1 coordinate 7,699,241, forward strand.
GCTTCCTTTACATCGAAACAAAAAGATTCATAGAATAATAAACCTTCTTTCTAAATAATATTCTTGTAAAAGTTTTATTTGATATAAAATATCACTCCAAGCTGCTTTTTTAATTTCTTAACGATTTATTATTTTATACATAGAATGACTCCTAGAAAACAATCGGAATTAAAACACCACTGAATCAAAATGTTTATTTGTTACAGGGCGTGTTTCAAAAAACTTCCACGAATATTGTGTTTCAACACAATGCGTTACACGTTCAACATGCTGACCATGTTGAAGGAGAAAGTGAACACGCATTTCTCGTTTCCGATGCGCCTAGACATGTCCGGATATGTTGAGAAGCATTTGATGCCCGCTCAGTATCAAGGTAAGGCTATTTGTGTACTCACTAAATATGATAATTAATTGATCGTTAATCATTAATCAGATTACATTTTGCTCATCTCTGTCTCCATTTTATGTAAGCTAATTTTAAAAAGAATTTAAATACAATATAAAAGTGCATAATTTTTCATTTAGTAAGATCTTTTGTGTCATTTTACGTATTTAATTTAATTTACTTTATTTAATGACATCTACATTTTTTATATTTAACGACACAATTTTGACCGTAATAATCTTGCTGTTATAGCGAAAATAAAATTACACCGAAGTCAGATAGGTTATTCATTAAATGTTGTTTGCAATTACGCCCAAAAGTCACGTGTATTGAAATACACATTTCGTTTTATCGTTATATTATAAATGTACAGAAGAGAAGAAGAAGTTGGCAGAAACAAAGAAGGATGTTGAAAGCAGCCCTAGCGCTGAAAGTGAAGAACCAGAAGCAGAAGAACAATATGAGTGAGTACAACTAATATTATAAGAATGTTCCATATAAGGAACAATAGTTTTTTTCTGTTTTAAGCTTTCTGTTATATTATTTTTCTGAGTCTCGCACTTACTCGCATTACCCTGTGTAAAACCTATGCTATATTCTGTTTTCTTCGGTTCTGTGACCCACACAGATACATACTGATAGGTGTGATCGTGTACACGGTGTATTATCCTAGAGACCTATGCCATATTTTATGTCTTCTTCGGAGTTGTTCTACGTTCTGAGGTCTGAGACAGAGGCTAGCAAAAAAATGTATGGTATTTATATAAACTGATGACGTAATATTTCGAAAGCTTATGCACCTTCCATATCGAGGGGTGAAAGGCTATTTGGTTTAAGCCACATTTTTTGGTGATATAGTAATATATATATATATATTGGAATCGGCGTTTTTTACCGATTCCAAAAAGATATCTTACTATATATATCACCAAAAAAATTCGCTTAAACCAAATAGCTTTTACCCCTCTATATATTTTGTCATTTCTACTAGTGCTGCCTTTTATCGAATGTTACTTTGTCTAGGCCTGCTCAAAATACATAAAGTAATAGGGTTAACCATGCACACGATGTTTTACCAGAAAGGTATCTGCTTTATCAGAAGAGATACATCTCTTCTGAGTGAATTTGTATCCGTACAGATACGAGCTGATAGGCGTGACGGTGCATACTGGCACAGCGGATGGCGGTCACTACTACTCCTTCATCCGCGACCGCGAGCATGAACCGCACGACCGCTGGCTCCTGTTCAACGACGCCGAGGTGAAGCCTTTCGACCCGGCCCACATCGCCGCCGAGTGCTTCGGGGGAGAGATGACGGTACCTATACCATATCTATCGATATCTGATATCGATTTTAGAGAGATTATTTAACGCAATCAGTCATCAAGGATTGTCAAGGTGTTGGTGCGCCGGGCTCTTACTGATTAAAACCATCGGAATACAAAACAATTTTCTTCTGCCTACTAACTCAATTCTACGTCAGTCAACCCTGTAGAGTTGTTTTTTTCTAAATACAGTATTAAATAATTACAATTACAGTACTAATTACAGTGTCGGAAATTGCCCCTAAAATTAAAATCTCATTTAATATTATATATCAAAGCTACGCTATTAGTTAATGAAACACAGATATGCTTTAAGGGTGTATATATATTTCAAAACAGCGGCGGAAATATAAAACTACATACATACATCAAAGCCGCAGTGTATACTAGTTTTATTAAGTTAAAAAAAAACTGCTCATTATTTTTACTTGCTTTACAATATGACCTACGCTTATATGCGGTATATGAATGACGGAATATGCGGTAGTTAAAATACAAGAACGATTAAAATTCTCTGATTATTGCCGGCTTTAAACATTGATAAGTAGCTATTGCAGGCAATTCAAAAGTATTTTTAAAACCGTATTTCGTTTACCATTATATTTTGTCATAACTGTGACATTAATTCTAACCTAATGCTGTTGCATTTTTCAGAGTAAAACTTATGATTCTGTGACAGATAAGTTCATGGATTTCTCATTTGAAAAGACTAACAGTGCTTACATGCTGTTCTATGAACTGAGCCCTCCGCGCAGTCAACGTGGCTCAGATTGCGGGCAACAGGAGGAAGCGCAGGTAAATAGATACTAGAGTTCGACCGAAACTGGTTTTCCGGCCGAAACCGAAACCGAAACCGAATGTTCGGCCGTGGCTTCAGTTTCGGCCGAAACCGAAACTCACGTGGTCAAGTATAAAAGTCAACGTGGTCAAGTAAAAAAATGAAACAAAAACTTACATGTAATCAGTTCCATCAAAACATAACCTCTAAAGAATGTTTACGTCGGGTGATAACGCACTGACTAAGTAGTGTTGCTATGGAGCAATGCGAATTAGATCCGTCAACTGTCGTCGAAACGACGCAGTTACACTCCGACGCAGCCTTGAGTTTCTTTCGGCGTTTCTTCTCAAGGTAGTCGCTTCCGAAACGCTAGTAGATCACCGTTAGGTTTCGTATTTCTGGCTGGCGGTCCAAGTCGAGGTTCGTACCCGCAGGGGGGCCCTTGCATTGCCACCCAACCCATAAATTGCCGGCTAAGCACCCTCAGTGTTCGCCCACCCGCCCGGTTAAGTTGTGAAGACCTTTCCCGGTCAACAAACACGCGTAAATTCGAATAAAAAAAAGCAATGCGAACGGCGCTCGAATCCCGAACAGGGCCGCCAGCGTCCGCCAAAGCGTTGCGGCGAGAAACGAAGTTAGGCAAGCATGTACGACAACTACCGAAATCAGTTTCGGTTTCAGCAAAAGTTTCGGCCAATTTTGGCCGAAACCGAAACTGCCGCCGAAACTTGATTTTTGGCCGAAACTCGGCCGAAACCGAAAGCGAAACCGAACTTTCGGTCGGACAATAATAGATACTTATTTATTTTATGATGTTATGTATTTACTCATTGCAATGTTAAATATACTCTTTTGGACACTAAAGACTGGAGTTTCCTAAATTTTTAAGACAGCGATAAACACATCACATCCCTATAACTTTATGGAACCTATATTAAAATATTTAAAATCAAAAATTGATTGTGCGTTGTTAAACTCGCGCGCATGATTCTTTTGTGCATGAGAAACAGTGGAACAAAGTATAATCAAACAAGAATTGAAAGACATACGTTTTAAATTCGTCCACTTGATCGTTCCACTATTTTAACCGAAAAGTGTTTATCAAGGATTGGAAGTAGCATCTTAGTAAAAAAATCTTTGACATAACAGTCGTCAACCGCTGAAGAGTCCAGCGCCAGTTCATCATTGGAGAGACGAAGCAGTGACGCAGCACCAACCATAGAATTACCTCCAGACCTACTCAAGTGGATATGGGATGACAACATGCAATTCCTTCACGATAAGAATATATTCCAACACGCGTATTTTACGTAAGTGGCAATTTGGGTTCCTTAAAACGTATAATAACAATTATTAGGATATTTATAAAAGGGAAAATTCTCATTATCCAAAAATATTCAATCATACTCATAAATAAAATTTCCCCTTTAAACACATTTAAGATGGTCGGATTTGTATGAAACAAACATCATTGATGTTAGATATACAACTGTGAATAAACAGAAAATAGGAGAACTGATCTTCAGGTCAGTTAGTATTTAATCAACTTTTTTCGAGAAATTTACCAATATTACCGGGATATTTAGACAGGAAAAACGTGACATCACTAGTGATAAGTGAATAGTAATAAATGAAAATGACATGGACTGAGACCGAAATAGCATTATGACAACACTAATCGTCCGAATGAGATAAAGCTAATAGCAGGCACGCCTCCTGTTATAATTAGTCCTGAGATTGTTGTTGTTTACAGACATAGATGGGCAAAATGTAATCAGATTAATGAAAAACGATTACGATTACAATTTGCGTTTTTCATCATTAATATGACTGGATTTTGCTCATCTATGTTTTAAACACTACATACTCCTTAATTGCATACACATTTAGGACTCCTTAATGTTTTGAAGGGATTTAATCATGATTATACAACAACAAAATTAAAATACGACCACATTTTGTATTCGTTAATTAGATTACATTTTGCTCATCCCTGCTTACTGAGATTAGAAAACGACGTTCTATAACTGTAGAAGGGTTAAAGGTTGCGCTTGAAAAGTTATTAATTATGACTAACGTATTACAAATAATTTTTTGTACCAAGTTATTCGAGTATATTTGACGAGTTTGTTTTAAGAAAAAAAATTGGCAGGTTCATGGGCCAAATGTGCAGTTCAGTGCCGCAGTCGTTGATGACTCTGCGGCCGGAGGTAACTGAGATCGCTGCACGTCTGTCCACGTCTTTCTTTATTGAAACATTCATACACGCAAAGGAAAAGGTAATTTTATTCATTTATTATAACAATTTACTCTTTAATTGACTTCAATACGCTTCTAAATTATCTTCGGTGATTCATTTAACATTTAGCAAGTTGATTTTGGGTACAGGTCGCCAATTTGTCGAAATCCTTGTTACAAAACAAATAGAAGTGTAACGAAACTTTATATTTTTAATATTTAAAGTAATTAATACTGCTTTCTAGTAACATGGAGTTGAAATACTCTAATTAGGTTTTAAATTAGTTCTAATTTGTTTTTTTTTTTTCAGCCCACAATGGTTTCCTGGGTCGAATTAGTCACGAAACAATTTAACGCATCAGCGGCTGCGTCCGAGTGGTTCTTGGGCCACATGGCAGACGACACGTGGTGGCCTATGCAGGTGTGGTGCTAGTATACTCTTGATTGATTTTAGTGGTTTTTTAGATTACAAAATTAAATTATAACATTAGATCGAGTCTGTCCATTGGGTTAGCTGTGTTCCCGAAGGTAAACTTTTCTCTCTATTTTTTTTTTGTGTTAATAGTTGTTATCTTAAGGTACATTGTCACGTTTTATTTTATTTAGGGTAAAATAAAACGGCCAAATTTTTAGTTTAGATAATTAGATGAATATATTTTTACATTAATAAATTACAATAGTAGCAGGGTAGGTTGATGCCGGTCAAAATCAGTACCACAGTATGTTTTTTTATGCTTACTCCCCTGTTCGGTGATGGCAGTCCCGGCGTTGCGCGCAAGGCGGGATGATCCGAGCAGGTGTAGCAGTAGTAGTAGTTGTATGTAGCAGCTGGACTTGTACAGTTCAAATTAAGGCCCGGTGGAGTTCCCAAGTTGGGAAACACTAGGCACATATATGCGTAAAAATTATTAATATAATAATCGTTTATAAAAAAACACAAGTTGATGATTAAATATTACGTTTAAAATCCACGACTGTTTAGGTCAATCTCTCATCGAAAATGAATGTCCACCCGCATCAAACTTCATTCGTTTTCACATAACCCCCGCGCGCGGTGGGTAACAGAAATCTCTATGCGAATGTCCAAATCATCTAATCAGACTGTCTGTTTGTGTATTGAAAAATATTTATTTAAAATTGTGACAACATCTACAAATGAAAGTGGTCGCAGCTTTCTGTGAGGTAGAAGGAGGCTGGCAAAAGGGACAGGGAAAGAACAACTATCCTCGGCATTCGGAAGCCAAGGCATCGTCGCCGGAAGGATGCGTTCTCCCAAAATGAGTGCGACATCATCCCTCGATGACAATAATTACGGAGTAGACTTGAGGGAGTCTGCTGTCTGAAGGAGAGATAGGGAGCTAGAATAAGGCTATTTGCTTGACAGGATGAATTTGGTTTCTCAAGCCTGGCTGAAGTGATCAAAGGGTCACCCTGAGGGTTTTTAGTCAGTAGAAGTCTGATAGACCGGGGTCGCTGGCCTCACAGAGGCCCTGATGGTCCTATGTAGGATTTTCACCCGGATTACCAAAAAAAGTATATCTACAAAACATATAAATATATTTTTTAACTGTGTTGTCTATTAAATTTAAACAAAAGATTTGTCAGTAGACAACGACATCTCCTATTTATGTACACTAACAATGTTCATGAAATATATACAATAAATTTGTAACAAAGGTGATCCGTGCATAACTATTTATTAATAAATTGTAGAGTACATTCAAAATTCTTTACGATACATACACTACAGTCCATAGACAAGTGTTTTTCTGAGTTATTTTATACAGGCATTTTTGCAAACATGAAATATAATTTTATTTAATGATGTTTTAATTTTGCTATAGGTATTAATCAAATGTCCGAATCAAATGGTCCGGCAAATGTTTCAAAGGCTTTGCATGCACGTCATACAGAGGCTGAGGTTAGTGTCTATATTTATATTTATAACTTTATATTCCTGAGTTTGGACTGTTAACTTGACCTTTTTCTTTTACCAGATCTAGTCATTGCGCTTTATACCTGCAAGGTATAGAAGAAGGCGAAGATAATAGCAAGCTGGGGGAAGCGAGCTGCGTTACTAGGTTTATAAGGATGTTATTGGCTTTAGTAAGTGCATTTCTCTATTATAATTATACTTGAATAATTATTTTGTTACTTAAATAACTAAAAGTAGGAAAAATATTATTATGATTAAAGCTTACTAAGTTTTAGAATTTAAAAGTAAATTACTTTTAAGGTTGTCGTTTATTGAAAGACTTCACTTAATACTGTCAGTCATGTGTGTTTTTATAGGAAACCTATGGTCTCAAATGCGCATTTCGTAACTTTCACGTTATTTTATCTCTGCCTCTCTATATCATTTTATGCATCCACAAATAGCAGTTTTCTTTAGACTGCTACGTGTTGACAGTCCCTTTTACGTCAAATCATTACATAAACTTGGCATCAATAATTTTCTACCTCTTTACACCTTAAGTTTTACTTGAAACACAAAACAATATTATGTATGCAGATGGAGAACGGAGCGCGGGCACATCTGCGCCACTTGACTGAATACTTTAGTTTATTATACGAGTTCAGTAAGATGGGAGAAGAGGAAGGCAAGTTCATGTTGCGGATCAACGCTATAAGCACCATGGTCAACTTTTATCTTGGACAAAACGGATCTATGGTGAGTCATCTTTAATTCTATAGTTTCTATTAATTGTTTTTTTTTTATTACTGTTAGACTTGCGCTTGACCTCAATCTCACCTGATGGAAAGCGATGATGAGGCCGACGATGGAGCGCGCTCGCCTAGCAAATACCGATTCACTCGACGTTTGAAGATTCCCATGTCATAACAAGATGGAAACAGACGCAGGAAGTGAATTCTATTAATTTGATTACTATTTAAAAATTGATTACTATTAATGTGTTTGCCTTGTCATTATATTTTTCTTCTACTTTTATGTAAATCATGACGTTGTTGGCAAATGCCAACAGGCAGCATTTTAACTTGTCCGGGGCTTAGCTACTGCAATACTTATTATGAGCAGTTTTTGTATAATTGCAGAGACGTATCAAATTTGTTTAAAAAAATGTACACTTTAGATCTATATTTTAAGTTAACTACTTGTATTTCAAGTGGTTTTTCAACACATAGAATACACTTAATTACTAAAGAGGAACTGCGGGAGCCACACTACACTTTTTACATTTATCTAAAATGCAGTATTTAATGTTTGTATGAGTGAAGGAAAAGACTTTATATCTAGAGCTTTTGAATATTTCTCAGTTTGTCATATTATGATTTTGTATATCTTTAATGTATTGGCTCATTGCTATACATACCGCACGCGGTCTCGTGCCGCTCCTCCGCTTCTTAAAATCTGTATACGTCGGTCCAAATCAGTGTAAATGGTACACATTCCTGAGGAGCGAGAGGTGTATGTACTTACATAATCGAATACGGGGTGTGCGCTTTAGAAAACAGAATTTTCACCCTTATTCGCATACTACAATATCTGCTCTGTTTTGGACATGTCTGTTGTGTTTTTAATACGAGGATCCCAATATGCAATATTTATAGCAAGCGGAGTCGCCGACGGAGGACGTGGCGGGCACCGGCAGCGGAGCGGGCAGCGGGAGCGGCAGCGGGAACGGCAGCGGGAACGGCGAAGGCGGAGGCGGCGCCGGCGGAGACAAGCTGCGGCCCGGCGCCCTCGACAAGATGGTGGCGCTCGTGAGCGGCCTGGTGGAGAGGTCGCGGGACGCAGCGGGACAACTTGTCATACCCGAGCCCGATGAGCGCGCTTTGCTGCACGCTAAGGTTACAATTTAACCGCATACATTATGTAATAAAATCTGTCGGACTCGTGAAGGCCTTAGTTGGTATCGATATTAGATTCTATTTATGCTATTTTTTATTGTTAAAGAGCAAGAAAATATCCGAATAAAATAAATAGAAGGAAAGCAAAGGATCGTGCTATTAGGTAATATCGTCATAAAAGTCATGTCCCGGTAATTTAGTTTTTGCTTAGTCTCTACACTGAATTTTCTGAGTACTCAGAGCTTAGATCGCATGTAAGATAGTTTAATTCCTATAATTTATTAATAATATATTTTATTGACGTGTTTGGTAATGTTATGTCACATCAATATGCCCATATATCAATATATATATATATATCTCAATATGCTTTAAGAGGAGACAGGATATTTATTACTCTCTGGGTTAGTTGCGTAATCGTATTTTTAATGCGAATTTAAACCCTTAACGGAGCATTATTATGTGTCACAAGACAAAATTATCCAGAATTTAATGCTTCTCTTAAATGTGATTAAAGGCATGTAAAATTAGGTTCTATACTAGGACTACTCCTTTACTTATTTCGTAAAAACCGCGTTTTGACGAATTCAATCTATTTTTGATGATAAATAAAAAACTTAGTTTCTAAGATTTTTTTAAAAATTATTGTTACTCTGGCAGCTGACGATCGTTTCGGTGGGAAATATGTTTATTGTTATTAGTCCAGGGATCAAGTAAATCCTTTTATATTTTGTCGTGTTATTACTGTATGCGTTGCTTCTTATATCTTAGGGAAACTCGCCTGCTTTCAGTTTTATTTCGGTGTGCACATCTTTCTACACTCTCGCGCTTTAGTTTAAATCAGCTATTTTATTCAAATACAGATATTCGCCCAGATTAGGCTATTTAGAGTGGACTAAGCGGAATGTTTTATGACTGCTTCTCAGTTTGAAATACATTTAGTTCTATGTATATGACCTCTCTAATCTAAATAACTACTTAAAAAACTGGAAAAATAACTATCTTAATTAATTCACTTTTAAAGTTAATCATAGTCAAACAATGGCGACTAGACAATCCGATTTTATTTGATTGTAAATTGCCTTTAACACAATTATCATTATTGACACCATTAATGCAGTTAATAACTTAACAATTCATAGGTGTTTAGTTTATTTGAACCAATAACATTTTCAGGGGTTTCCATTCATCTATCAGCAAACGCGCGACTGTCTCAACTTGCAACAGACGCGTTCGCTGATATTTGCGCTGTGCCGGTGGAATGAGCCCTTGGCGCAGAAGATCGTCAACACAATATTCCAGGCAATCGCTAAACATTCCGAAGTATGTATTTAACTATTTTTACTTCTCCATAAAACTATTTGTTAATATTTATTGTTTTCAAATTAACAATAAGTAATCAGTGCTAGCAAAACATGAAAACAAAGAACAATTCGTCTCCTGACAATCATAATTGTTTGTTGACTACTATCTAATTTCATATTGTTCTCGTGTTTATATAATAGCTCGACAAAGTGACTACAGAGCGTATTATAGCACAGTGTAGTCCAAAAACGGAAGCTAAGGGCTAGATTTTATTGAAAGTTACCCTAGTCATACTGGCTTGCATATACCATCACAGCAGTGACGTGCATAACGTATTTAGACAGGGCAGGCAGAATTTGCGTAATTAATATGAATATTATTTTATGATACTGAACAAAACTAGTATAGATGTCACCACAGTTTACTCGGGATGTGATTCAATAAAATAAACAGTTGCTCTTGTCGCTATTCGTCATTTATTCATTTTTGGGCAGAATATATATGATTGTGTGTAACAAAACGATATCGCGTGTCATTTCACTACCCACGGCATCTTTTGAACAATGAACCAACTAAAAATATACACTATCAATTCAACAGATATTACATAATTATATTTCTTTCATAGGAAATATAGATAGTGTGAATATAAAATAAATGTGAAATAAATGGTTCCTTTTTTTTTGTCTAAATTTAAGCATTGTATTCTAGACTTATTTATCATAAGGGCATGCAATGCTTTCATGTATCTATGGAATGAACGCTACTGCATCACAGAAGGTCTCTAGGCATATGAACAACTGATTGTACATAAACACCTCGGAATGCGACAAGCCATAGCGTGTCTCTGTGAAGGTCTCTACACTTGTGTACTGTGGTCATGGCTCAGTTCGGTCGTCCGCTCTACAAGCTTCGGAAACGATATACCTAAATGTTCAATAGTAATTAATTTACAGCGTCTCTCATTTTTATAAGTGAATTGATTATGATGTGTGTATAGAACTGCGGGCCGTTCTTCAAGCTGTTGACGCTGCTGGTGGAGGGGAGCGGTGGCGGCAGCGGCACCGGCGGCGGGGGCACCGGCACCGGCACCGGCGCCGCGGCCAACGGGCTGCCGTGCTTCACGCAGCTCGTGCTGGCGCGCCTGTGGGACGCGGCTGACGTGTGCCCGCACGCCGCGCTTGAGTGGCTCGCACTACAGGTCTCTATCTACACGCATTTTTTGTTTCCCAGAGGAAATCTTCAGTGGCGTTCATCATGCATGCTAAGTTACAAGATAATTCATTTTTATGCTTGTATAGGATGCACGCCACTGACCTTCTTACATAGCTGTTAAAATTTGATGTCATTCACTGAATTAAAGCTCTCAGAGATTTCCTTTGCTACTGAAATTCCAACCTGTCGGTGAGAAGTCCACACGCATGATTACATATTTTTAGAACTTAAAATTAATTAAAATGAAAATAAGGTGATAATAAAATGATAATTACTTGTTACGTTGTCATAAATAACTTAACAAAGCCATTAAGTATTGATCATAAGATTATATTTTTTTTCAAACTTATTGTTTTCATAATTTTGGACATGTGATTAATTTTATCTCTTGTACACGCGCATGGTTTTGTCATAGGCGCCATGTGAGTCGCAGTCGGCGTGGTTTAATACAGAAGATATTAATTTTAGATACTATTTTAGCTGGTGATTTCATTTTATTGATTTATTTTAATTCTGACACCTCATATCGACTGCACCGCAGCTGATTGAAAGTATAGCGCAATCCAAAAACCAAACGCAACTATCGAAGGGCCAATATCCCTGAGATCATGCCGGCTAACACGATTATTTCTTCACGCTTCTTTTAAAGAGCCCAAGCTCATAGGACGAAGAGAACATGCTCGCCAAAAGACTATTCAAAATGACCTAATAAAGGTTAGGGTTAGAGATTGTGAGTTCTATTCAAATATAAGTGACTCCATTATTGTGGCTCCGTGATCCGTTTAATGTCTCATATCTAAATGGTATGTTTGTCGTTGATAGGTGCCGCGTAACAAAACGGCCCACGCGTGGGCGATGCGCACTGCGGACCGTTGGGTAGAGGCGCAACTACTGGCGGCGAACGCAGCGCGCGTGCGCGGCGCGGCCGCATTGCTGCTCGTCGCGCTCGTGCCCTCGCAGCACTTCCGCGCCGGGTACGCGCGCGCCCGCCCGCACGCCGCGCCCGCACTGCCGTCGCCCGCACCACCCGCTGGCGCGCCAGGCGGACCGCAGCACGCGACCAAACTACCTGACACCGCGCATCACACGCTGCATCAGGTAACCTTACCGTTGTATCTCATACACCTATCAAATAGTATACCAAATATAGCTGATGGGGCTTCCTAGTTTACATATACAGGCTGATTTTATAGACGAGGGATATATTTAAGGAGGATATTCAGGATTCGATTCTAATTCCAAATATATAGAAATAGTGATATCTTAATATTTCCTTTAAAACAAAGTAATTTATAGTTAACATATTTAGGGGCAATGACACACATGATAGAATAAATTTACTTATATAAAAGTAATATAAATATTTTTTTTTATCTTCTTATCATTCAATCATAAGTCACACGCGCTGCGGTGACCAAACTTTTTACGGATCAATTCTCATTTGTTTATAAATGTTTCTTTATGATTTGTTAGGGAATACAGTTATCTACATTTTATTAGTTAAAAGAAGTCACAAATTATTGTATCCTGAAATATCTCCCTCGTCTATAAAATCAACCTCTATAAATTTGGCATTGTTTTTACAATCGGGGCTTTGAATGTTACCTTAAATACAATATTATTTCTTTATATATAGATTTACGTAATCGGAACTTTAGGAACGTGAGATAGTAACTCCACCTGTCATAACTATCATTTTCGCAGGTGTACACGATGTTATTGGGCAAGCTAAAAGCTGCTCGTAAATACACAGACATCGCCGTTCACGGGACAGTGAAATTGACAGCGTACTTCGGAGTCATGTCGTACTGCATTGTTAGCAGGGTGGAAAAACTTATGGTGAGTTATATAACCAAATAATATTTATTTACATCATTGTATGCACTTTACTCTACAATCGTGGGCCTTCCGCATCATGTCCATTATAGTAGCCCGGCTATGTATGAAAAAGAATTCAAAGAAAAAAGAATAACAGATATTTTTCAATTTTACGGAGATTACATGTCGTTGCATATTAAACATTTTTTTTTCCTTTATTATTTGCAAAATTTTGATCAATCGGCAAAGAAAAATATTGTTTATTGGATGAAACTGTAATTCTACAGAGGTATTGGGGTATAAAATTTCCTAAGTGTCATTAGTCCATAAGAAATAGAAAAAAATATATGCATTTTTGCTTCCTTAATTGTTGTGCGTTGTGTAGATTACAGTTATTTTTTCCGTCAGTTCGGGCAGTACTTCAACGACCTGTGGGAGCTGTATCATCCAGCGATATCAGAACCCTCCGTGTCGATTCACCCGAACAAGCAAGCGCTGTTGACCTTCTGGCACGCGGTCTCCGTCGACTGCCCCGAGAACGTGCAACTGGCCATCTCCAACCAACGACTAATCAAGCACATCGCCTTTAACTACATACTGTGCGTTTTTTTGTTATAAATTATGGTTTCCACCCTCTACCCCGATCCATAAACGTATCGTAATGAACCCCCTACAGTCGTAGTTTATAAGTTCACGGATCTATAGGCCTTTACATGCTGTTAAAACTCAAAAAAGGGTGCGATTCCGTGTTCATCTCATTATATCAGCCATAGGATGTCCACTGCTAAACATAAACCTCCTCTAATATTTTACAGAGCGATCGATCGGAAGCGACTTGCATTTAGCGTCGCCCTGCGATTTAAATTTAGGTTGTGTGTCCGCCTTGTCAGCGGACATCCCACATTGCGCTTGCCAGTATGTGATCTCTATTCGAGAACTTTCTGCCTCACCAGCTATTCATTCTAGGAACTATATGTCCTGCCTACTACCACTTCAATTGGCTAATCCACTGGGTGATTCTATGGTGCACCGTACTATATCCGTTCAAAAATCTAAATAAAAAGCTATAACATTAAAAAGGCAGTGAAACACGAGAAGACCATCACAGATACGTTTATTGCACTGATACTTAATATAAACAATAAAAAACTACAATTGCAGCACGCACTACGAGATATCTCGTAGCTGGCAGTTTTGATACACACGCTTAATACGAGATATCTCGTAGCTGGCAGTCAATGGGTTAAATACTTTTGTATGTTTGTGGTAGAGCGGATCATGAAGACGGCGAGGTGGTGGCGTACAATCGGGCGATGCTGCCGCCGTACTACGCGCTGCTGCGACTGTTCTGCCGACGCTCCAACAGCTTCGCGCGCACGCTCGCCCAGCACCAGAACATACACTGGGCGTTCCGGAACATAGCGCCGCACGCTCATCTCTACCCCGTCGCCGCTGATGAACTGCTGCGGTAAGTATCACTTTTTTTACAATAATAATATTGGTTATGATAATACACTTTAAACGAAATGCGGTCTAGGTTTACATATGAATTACGTTAAGTAATTGTATTTGGGGGCTTCGACGAGGTAACATTTACTTGTCTTTTTCTTTTTCATATATTTTTAAAATTATTTTCTCTTTTTTGCAATGAGACAAGTAAAACCTTTAGGTAGGGTATGTGGGAAAGAGAAAATAATTGTAAATACATGAAAAAAAAGACAAGCAGATGTTTTACGAAACACGAAACATTTGCTTCGGGCGCACCATTAGAAGCTAGATTTTGGACGTGATTAAACTGCGGCAATCGTCCATCAGGTTGGCGCGGGTGCTCGCGACGCGCGGCATGGGCAACAGCGGCGGCAGCAACTCCAGCAGCGGCAACTGCAGCAGCAATTCGAATGGGAACAGCACCAACGGTAGTATCGAATCTTCCGAAAGCCGGGATGCTGCGAATTTTCGACGGACTACGCTTTGCGCCTATTTACAAGGTACTGATATTAACCGCTCGTAAGTAATAACCTATTATCTTTTTTGTTTTATAGTGTCACTGCAAAGTGACTCAATCACACCCGATGGTAAGTGCAGTGATATTTTTTTTTTATAGTGGCACGGCAATGTGACTTCTCGACATTAGATAGTAAGTACAGTAATAACCTATCTTTTTTTCATAATGTCACGACTGGAATGTGTCCGATCTGAATCTGTAAGAGAGGCATTTTTGAGTGCCTTTGGTCTGAACAGACTAGACGTCGGGATATTTAAAAGAGTCTTAACAGAACTGTTATCTGATGAGGCGTCTGGTCTGTTCAGATCAATGGCACCATATGTCATATGTTAGGTATTTCTGTATTAGTGTACGATGGGGCTGACATACGTACACACGTAAAGTCCCCTAAATAAATAGAATTAAAAAAAAGACACGACAAAGTGTCTTCACCGCTTATGATGATACGTACAGTACATACGTGCGAGAATGATGCTGACTGTTCAAGGACGCGAGTCTACTGACAATAACCATCGCCATGTTGCTTTGATATACCACGACGGAAGGATTCTGCATTCCAGCTATATGATAACTGAATGTGCACGAGTTAATCTTCAAACGCAACGGCTCACTCTAATGGACATCGCACCTCCCACGGCATCGCATTAAAGCCTGGCAAATTTTGCAATTCTGGTGTGAAAAACTCCTCTATCATAGCTACATATCGCTCCGAAATAACAGTAACCGCGCGTCCTCTACTGTCCTCAAAGAAGTAATGCCCTACGATGCTATGGGCTGACATAGCGGCCCAAACTGTCACTTTAGGACTATGTAAGGGCTTCTGATGCCTAAGTTTTGGATTGATGGAGCTCCAATAGCGGCAATTTTGTTTACTAACATGCCCGTTAAGATGGAAGTGAGCCTCATCAGAGAACATTATGTTATTGAACGAAGTAAACCGATTTAACATTTCATTGGCATAATTTTCTCTCTGAATGGCGTCAGTATCTTTTAATTCTTGCACCAACTGGATTTTGTAAGGGTGCATAAGTAAATCTTTCTTCAAAATCCGTTGTAACGATGTTCTGGGTAAGTTTAATGCACTGGAACGCTTACGAGTTGACAGTGTAGGATTTTCACGAATAGTCTGTGCCATTGAGTCGATGTTTTGTTCCGTACGTGATGTCCTTGGGCGACCCGACCGCGGTTTATCTAGCGTCGAACCGGTTTTCTCGAACTTAAGAACCCAGTTCTTAATCGTTTGAAGAGTTGGAGTGTCGTCAAAGTTGTGTAAACCTTTGTGTTCTCGAAATTTACGCCGCGCAACGGTTGCCGAATTGTTGTTTTAGTAAAACTCGCGCTCACAAAACGCACGGTCTGTTCCGGTGAAACGCTCCATCGTGTCTGAATTCCCAGAAACCGATGTTACTGTCCCCGCTTCCCTTGCACTGCCCACGCGCATCGTGTTCGTTTTATTCAAATTTTACTTTTCAAAGGACTTATGGGCCACCCTGTATTATTATTATTGCTAGCCCTCTAGTCCACTGCTGGTCATGGGCCTATCTTAATAAGCGTCATACAAAATAAAGTATTAAAAATGTTCTCATTTTAGGTTTAAATGGAAGAACGTGTTGGGCCACACTTATCTCTGCCTTTTGCACGTTAGTGGAGAATGAAGATGACAGATTGTACGTAGTGTACAATGGAGGATTGCAAATGACTTTCGAGGTATAGTATGTTTTGTAATTTCATAATATATCGATAATATGTAAATATAATATATCTAGTGTAGGATAATCGGAATATGTACAAGTTTGTATTAATCTATGCTATTTTAAAAATACAGTGTTTAATTAACGTTGTTGTGATTAGGCAAAGTTGTTTAACTAGATCTTATTCCAATCAACTGCAATGGGCGGGTTCGCGTTGAATGCATGCCAATAACAATCTAGTCTACGAACCTCAATTCAAATGTTAATTTTAATTTGAATAATTATTCGTGTTAGCGAATAAATCGTCACTCCAATGCTAGTTTTCGTCGTAACAATTGCCCATCTCAAATTTTTAAACAAACACATTTTTTTTATCATTGACATTAACGTAATACACTCACTGCAAAATATAAACTTCTTCCTTATCATGGCAGCTTACTGATCAGCGATCAGCTGCCTTCCTCCTGGTTACGTTAGGCACAAAAGATAAGTGCAAAGTGGATACAGCCGCTAATGTATCTCTACTCATCCCACGAAAGGGATAAAGCGTATATGATATATTATCACTTATAATTATTATCATAACATAGACTTATTATGTATACCACACAGTAAAATCAAAAATATAAATAATTTTGTAGCTTAATTAATAACATTGTAACTACTTTTTCTCCATATTGCGTATACTGACAAAAATAGAATATTGTGATCTTTAGTTCCTTTTCCCACGTTTTACTCAGTATGGACAAAGGTACTTTTGTTATTTACGGACACATTTATTGTACGGCGCGCAGGCGCTGCACAGCCTGCACGCGGTGTACGTGGAGGGCGGCACGGGCGGCGGCGGCGGCGGCAACGTGCGCACCGAGCTCGCGTCCGCGCTGCGGTGGGCGCGCGCGCTCTGCCGCACGCTGCGCACGCGCCGCGATGCGAAGGAGGCGCGCGCGCTGCTGCTCGCCTGCAAGGACTGGCCCGAGTGCGCGCGGCGGCTGCTCACCATGCTCAACCTGCACCATCGATTCAATCACCTGCGACTAGCGGCATTAGGTACTCTGCTTGATAACATCTAGAATACGTCCGGCTTATATCATTAGTACACTCTAAGGCTGAGATTTATAGAATTAACTTTAAGTTTTATAAATGTCAAAGAATTTGGTAAGTCACCGATTTTGTCAACATGGACATGGCTCTGCGAATAATATATAGCTATACTCAAGTTCCTATTATATATTCAGTGTTTTGTCAAAAAGAATTTATTTTTTGAGAACGTTGCTAAGCAAAGTGGAAATAGCGTCTATAAATCTCAGTCTTACTGTTCAGACCAAGTCAGCATAAATTGCAACGTCGTCAACACGGACGCACATCACCCGATCTCCCACTGACATACAGTAGAAAACAGCGTAACAACGATTATATATAAATCTAACAATAGGTGATTGATACACTTTTATAATTCTCATTTGATGACGGTATAAATAATTATATATATTAAAGTATATTGAACAATACGCCTTCCTTTTAATAGAATATTCTCTAGCTGTAATAGTATATGTAAATCTTTTGATATTTTTCATTCTTCTTTTCCCTCAGTCAAAGATAAGATATGGCAGTGCGTGCAAGTGTGACATGTGTTTTGTTTTTCTTTTCATTTTCTTTACGTACGTCTGATTTATTTATCATTATATTATTAATTTAGCATTTTCTGGTCACTTTTGTATTATTGTTTTGTGTGTAGTTGTGTGAGGTCTGATTTGTGAAGTAATAAAAAAAAATCGTGAAAGAATTGAAAAGACGCTCATTTGACATATGGAAGTCTATATAGTCGACACAAGATTATGAAAGCTGCCCCTCTGTTGTAGGAGTACTGCGCGAGCTTGTGATGATCGGCGGCGCGGCGGCGCTGGGTGCACTGGTACCGCTGGCGGCGGGGGCGCACTGCACGGCGCGCGGCTCCGTGTCGGTGTCGACGCAGGCGCTGGCGGGCGCGGGAGTGGGCTCGTCGCGCGGCGGGGAGGGCCGCTCGCGCTCGCACTCGCACACGTGCTCGCCGCGGCCGCACCACACGCAGGCACAGGCGGCCGCCTACAGGCCTTACCATCAGTTTATCGGTCAGTGTTCCTACACTTTGTATTGGTTCTCTTCTATCTATTCTATCTTTCTCTCTGTGATAGATTTTTAGGTAGGTTCGTAGTCGCAGAATGGCGATCAGCTGCGCTACTGGGTACGTTGAGCACGACATAAAAGCGCAAAATGGATATAGTCACTAATGAATCTCTGCTCGCCCCGAAAGGGATATAGCGTGACGATATACATTGTTATTACAAATTGAGCAAAAATCGATTTTTAATATTTTTATCAACATCATCCATGTTTTAAACAACCTAATGTCGATGACCAATACATAGATATTTTAACGCACAAAATAGACGATTAATGGGTTGTTACAAAATTATGTTTATTTATTTATTATCCGGCAACCAGTTGAAAAGATTGATAAGTGCCTATATCCTCCTACTTCACTTTTTTAAAGTTGTGTGGAATGTTCTCAGACACGTGTTGCCGCGTGGCGCGCGCCCAGCGCTGCATGTCGGAGCAGCTGGTGATGCTGTCGGCGCTGTGCGCGGTCGAGGCGGTGCCGCTGCGGTTCACGTACTTCGCCACATTCTGGCGAGACGTAGCCAACACACCGGTACAACACTCAATACTGTATTCTTTTTAGACTACGCAACTGTCCCGGGCTATCGCGCCAATGAGAAAAAGATATTATAGAATACAGTATAATAGCTTGTTTAAAGTAAATGTTTCGTGTTGGGCATACACAATTTTTTTAATCCTAACACGGCACTGTGAGTACATCACGCCTGATGGTAAGCGTGCTGCAGACCAAAAACAACGACTACCAGCACCAAAACAAAGCCATCTGAGAACGCGCACGCCGCGTCCCGCCACCCCCGCAACCTACCTCCGCAAGGTCGTGCGTCGGCTGCGAGTGCCACAGTCGTTATAGAACTTGACATCAGTTCGTTTTGCAAACGATCACAAAATTTGTAAAGCCAATATTAAATCCAGTAAACAATAAGTTACAATCCGGTTTTTCGTTTAAAAAGCTGGCAAATATTCCGCGAGATCACCATTGATAGCCGTAGCGATCATGCCGGTCTTCTAGGCATCATTGCATGTTTTTGTGTATGAAGTGCGTGAAAGAGAAAAATAATCGTAAATCCAGAAAAAAGGAGACCCATACATGTTTTGGCGTCTGCGACATACGAAATATTAGCTGTAAACAAGCTATTAGACAATGTTTATGTTTCGAAACGGTTGAAATACAATTAGATGTTCCTCAAATAAGAGAAAGAGAAGAGTGTGATTATAATTTTTGCAATTTAATTTAGTATATTTCTTTTTGTGTTACTCGTATTTTTATTTTTCTTTCCTTCTGTGCATGTAGTCTACACTTTTAAATATAGTCGCATTTGTTATCTATCTTGTTCATGTCTTATATAGTTTTATGTGTTAATGTAGACTGTGTAAGTGTACTTATAAACAAATAAATATTGTTAAGTACGTTTTAAACTATTTTTGCAACTACTATCAGATAGCCAATTATATCTTCAGTAGTATAATTGTAATTTTTTTTTTGTATCCCCGGAAAAAATACTGCATAGGACCATCAATCAGGGTTGCGGTGAGGGCAGAGACCCTGGTGTGTTATACTCCTACTGACTAAAAACCATCGGGGTGTCCCTCTGGTTGCTCCACCCGGGTCCGAGAAACCAAATTCATCCAGACGCCCAGGGAACATAGTATTTTTGTTAATTTAAATAAATTCAACCATACTTCTTTTCTGTAATCATACATGAGGAGATAAAATTGTATATGTCAGATGTTAAGGAACTGTTTAATTTGCCTACAGGCTGATTCAAAACTAGAAGAGATGTTAGTCGAATGCAGCGTCGTGCCGGAGTATATGGATGCGATAATATTGGACGATAGGCAATCGTTAGAAGATCCCGTCATATATGAGTTTATGCAACATTATTATCCGAAGGTACCTTTATACTTTTTATTCATAAAATAAACACTACAAATGATCTTGCTGTGAGTAATAGATAAATCATTAGTGTGTAAAAGCGTTTTAAATTTTTCTGAAACTCGGTTAAATTTTTTTTTTTGGTCCTTGAGTAAATCTTGCATAGGACCATCAGGGGAGCGACCCCGGAGTGTCAGACTCCTACTAACTGAAAACTCCCGGGTGTCGTTCCCGTCAGTCCACTTGGGCTTGGGTACCCAAATTTATCCAGGAAAGCGAAAAGCCTTGTTGAGACTACCTCTCTGAGAATGGTGGGGGAAAAGAGCCAACTTTTCCAAAACCTTTCTCTCAGGTGGCGCGCTGGATGTTGCGCACCGCCTCCGTTTCATCCGGGCAGCAGACTCCCTCAAGTCTACCCCCCCGACAATCCCCGCAATCGATTATCGATTTGCGTATCCTGGGTTTACTTGACATTATTTTTCATAAAAGTAATTTAAAGTGTCATATATCTTATGTGTAAATGTTTTCCGAAATTTCTTTGATGTGCTTATTTTTATTGTCGCCTCGTCGTCTCGTCAGTTAAATATTTCTATCTTTGTTGTTTATTTAATTTATTCGCCGCGAATGAATACTCTGCGTATAGATTGTAGGAAGTGCGCCGTGTCGTGTCGTGCAGGTGAGCGGCGGGCTGGCGGACATGGTGGGCGGCGGCGGCGCGGCCAGCGCGGCAGAGGGCGTCGCCGCCGAGGTGTGCAGCGGCAAGGTGCAGGCGTTGGGGCCGCTGCGTGCGCTCACGCTGCTGGCCCAGCGCGCCTCGCTGCCCAAGGCGACCGCGAGGACGCTCATCCGGGCTGCGCACGCTGCCCAGCAACGGCTGCTCTGCGCACCCGGTTAGTTACACCAACCACTCTACTCATACAACCTATTTTACAACTATTCAATAACACTTATGGATAAGCTGTCTTATTTAACCTTGTTCCACCCTCTCCTTTCCTGAATATAACCACGCACGCGGGCTTACGTAGTCACAGCTGTACGGTAAGGCTAAGAAATTCTCCAACTCTTTTTTTGCTGTGTTGTTGGGCTGTGGAATGGTCTTCCGGCGAGCGTGTTCCCACCATTCTATGATATGGTACCCTTTAAGCGTAGCGTGAAGAAATATTTGTGCAGGCCAGCATGATCGCTGTGACTACCGATGGGTTTTTCTCAGCTGTCGAAAATCGTTGGCGTTTTTTGGATTGCACCATGCTTACCATCAGGTGTGGTGCATTTGCTGTGTCGAGTCAGAATAAATAAAATCTAGCAATATTATTGCTGCAAAGTAAATACAACCATTAATTATCACTGCTTACCACGAAAGGGATATAGCGTGACGACGTATATTATTGCTCAATGCATTAATTTTATCTCATAAATATTTACTATTATTCACTGTAACACTAAGACTGGGAGTTATAGACGTAACTTTAAGTTTACTTAGACTTCACTAAAACATTTTAATTTATAGTACTTAATGAATGCAAAAGGATTTGGTAAGTCACCGATTTTGTCAACATGGACTTGTCTCTGCGAATACTATAGCTATACTAAAAGTCCTATTATATATTCAGTTTTTTTTTGTTAGTAAAATGAATTTATTTTTTGAAAACTTTGCTAAGGAAAGTCGAAATAGCGTCTATAAATCTCAGTCTAAGTAAAGAAAACCAACGTTTTGAGTAACAATACTTTCACTGCTAGTCCGTACTAGCACCATTGTACCATTACAATGATACTATTTCAGTAAGTAATTATCTTAAGTATTATTTCATAGTTCTATAACACTTCTGTTATATATATAACATATACATATTTAATGTATATATGTATTAATTTGATGTGTGTTTTCAGAGGAGGAGATCTGCCGCGGCCCCACTGTGGTACCGGCGCGCTGCATCACGCCAGAGGCGAGCGATGGCGAGGAGGGCTCCTCAGAGACGCCCTGCGAGGCCGACGAGGAGCCGGAGGAGGAGTCCGCGCAGCCGGCGCCTTCGCCCACCGCCGCAGAGTACCGCGCGCTTGTCTCGCAAGCGGCGCAGAGCCTGCTCACGGCCGCGCATCAAGTGCTGGCCGACGGGTAGCTCGCATCTCGGTACACACGCGGTTCTAATGCCGCGTTCTTCGATCTATGAAGTCTAATAAATATCCCGTCTGACTTGAATGAAACATACTGGAATTATATTAGATAAATATTTTATTCATAACTTACATAGCAATATTCATATAAAATTTTAAAAAATTGGATTGTCTTATGTGTTATTTAAAACATGAAATTACACAAAAAAATCAGTGTAAAGACTAATTAAACGATGACTTCTATAACGTCATCAACTACTATCGCGAGCCCATGATTACCTTTTTCTTTGTTCACGAGCTCCGCGTTCTCATATTGTTGTCTTGTAGTTCCCTCGTGTAATTAATATTTATTGTGTAAGGGTATTTTCTTTTGCTATTTAACCAAAAGGGATAACGTAAATATATTCTGATATCGATACCGAGTAACGACTCCACGGGTCAGACGGTGTTTTTATTAATTCTGTATAGTCAGTTAGCAGATAACAATTAAACATTTTAAATTATAATATTACATTATAACATTAAAATGCCCCCAACCGTATTAAATAAAACATATTTTTAAATATGCAAACACAATTAAATTAGTACATATTTTAATATAGAAAATATTAGTAGAAAATAGTCTGTCAAATTGTCAATAGCTTATAACAACCATTTATCAAACAATAGGGCCTTATACACACTTGTAGAAACGCTAATTTTAAAGACGTAACACGTTCCCGCCGGCGGCTGAATTCGCTGTCTTCGGAATCTGACGGCTCTGTAAAATCAAATTTGTCTCATCGGGCGGCGCTGTTTGCACGTAATCGCATATCTCTCATTAAGTGCTTCTGCCGACTATGACTGCGTTCATTTGCAAACATTTTTTTCTTTTTATTAGCAAAAAATACGAATTAAATTGATTTCTTTCATTGTACTATTAATGGTACACGCCGTCCGATGGAACGGTCCTCAATGTACCATTAATGGTACATGCCGGCGGGATCGTGTAAAACCTTAACGAATTATTAACTTGTAAAAGTTCTTTCTGCACTGGGTATAAGATCCGTGACCGTAAACATTACTTGTCATACCGTGGGCAGCTAAGTTGAGCTCCGTAGCAAATTGCAATGTTAACGTCTGCTTTGGGCGCGGTAAGCTTGACATATTATTTCGCTCATGCGATTAGATAATATTTTAATAACGGATTTCGGTAATAAATTCGTATTATTTCCAGATATTCATGTTAATGTTCAAATAATTTAAATGTAACATGTTTCATTCGTTTTTAATATCTACATTAAATTCGTTTAATAACTTTACAGTGACAATGTCATCCAGATTATTTCATTGTCATAGGTAGTTATTGTATTCTGAAATTAGTCATTCCTTCTATTTCTACTATCAAAAAATGTTTTAAAAAAATGCATATTTCTATCTCAAATCCTAATTTTGAACTCGATTAATACCTAAGATATTTATCCTTTTTTTTTCGGTTTTCTCTATCGAATCGCGTTTCCCATGTATCACCACAATTTGACTCCCATTCTCTTGCTCAGAGCTCAACTTATAGACCTTTTACTGTAAAATATGGTATTTCTCACGAGTTATCAGGAAAGGTTTTTTTTTTATTATAAACATGAGTCAATTATATGATTCTAATACAATATCCGTTTGTATAATTCAATATTGGTTACAATTTTAAATGTATTTGATGCAGCTAAATGTTTATGTACGATCACCATTCACTGGCCAACCGCTTGAGAATACACCCTGTTTTTTATTATACGCTGTAAACCTGTCTTTCACGTAAATACACAATCCAAAATGAACGATTCGATACCAGCACGTTAGAAATGGGTTACTATTTAAAAAATCATCACATCGATTTTTCAATGTGCCATTCCTGAGTATATCACTGTGTTAATATCATATCAAAATTCTTGAGAGACGTGTTCAAAGCCTTGTCAAAAAGACAGCGTACTGAAAGCATGATAAAGGGGAACAAACTAAGAAGTGAATTTTAACTAGGCGCGTATACACAGCGAACCGAAAAAGCAAACCAGTCTAACAATAACTTTGCATATTCTTGCTTATTTTAAATGCATTTTTACATTTCATGTGACGTGTTACATAGAGTATTGTAAAAATAAGAATAAATACATTGATTACAATGCAAATCAAAAGGGCTTTAGCCCAGTATTAATGTACTGAGTACATGCATGGGTCCATATTGTTCAATAGTTTGTAAGCAACCACAACGGGTACGTTTCGTTCTCGCTTCGCGTCTCGTGTTCGCTTTCAATCTGATGTTGTAAATTCTATTAATATATAAATCACACTCAAGCCTCGCTTTGCCGTCCTCCTTCGTTTTGTAATGGAGTAATGTTCGTTACTCGTTTTGTTGGCTGTCTATTTGTCAACAAGGCTTTAAATATTAGAAATGTGCTGTGAAAAACTTAATTTTACAATTGTGATGCTACTTCAACAGCTTTTACATCACATTGGCCTAAGATGTTTATAGCCTATTAGGCGACATTTAACTAGACCAAAAATATTACAGAATACAGTACATACACACGCACACCACATACATGCGAACGCAATGCATAAGACAATACAGTGATTTGCGTTAATTTTGGTGATAATACTATATTTTACTAATATATCTATTAACTACTACGATAGTAAAAATAATGTTTAATCAACTTCAGAATGATTAGAATGCTGGTGTTTATATTCTTAGAAAGAAATGAAAACAAAACACATAATATATGCTAATATATAATCTATAATGTAGCTATCGTGTTAAATAGTTTCGTTACCATGGTCACGCGAATCAGTTCTCCCATCAAAACTCGTTCGTAGCGCGTATTCGCGTCCGATGTCGCCTGTAAACTTACCAATTTGAAACTACACAAAACTGAGATGATGAGATGCTCCTCATATATTTGTCTTATTATTAATTTTAAACAGAAACAGTGTTAAAGATATGACTGAACTTAGGGTTGAATTAGTAAAATGTAACTAATATAAAAGTAATTTCTCATAAATTCTGTTGTATTTACTGCTTTTTGTCGATCCCTGTATTGAAATCTCACGTTTGTTGATATTATCGTTTTTTAATTCAACCCTGATTACAATCATTAAATGTATTACCTACTACATTTTTAAATATTTTAACCGTACTTATTAAACTCGCTGATGTATACATGTGTTTATAATTTTTGACCTAAAGTGTTGAAAATAGCAACATTGAACGGTGTTAAAAATAAGTTTTTGTAATGTTATTGAACTTATAATATTCGACGAGTGAGGTGGAAAAGTTTAAACTTCAGATAATTGTATGAATACATTCATTACTTCTTCGTAATATCAACTAATCGCTCCTCCACACAGTCGTTCGAAATCGAGAAATTTGATTGTTTATTAATGATGCCATAATTGCTTGTTTTTCTATTTGGTTGTCACGTATCTGACGGAAAATGAGTTGCGTGTCGTCTATTATATCATTAGTAAATTAATTATTGCACGAAACAACCATTCTGTAACAGCCGAACGCGGAAACGGACTAGCCATGTGATGTAGTTACTTTGACATCAGATGAATAGACGTTAGAAAGTAACACGCGGTGCCTTTTCCGTCGATTGGGGATCACCTTTATATCCGTGTGACTGGCGATGACCGACGATTATGAAGAGGAGCCATAACGTTTTAACCGCAAGCCCAGTGACATAAATGTTGTGACCCACATCTCTACTAACGTAGTTTTGTCGACAGCATTTGTGTCTTTAACACGTTGAGCGCCACGCGTATTTTTAACCCAATCCTGTTCAGGCCACGCGCGCCGCTTCTGCGTGCTGGTACTGTACTGTGGGGCCGGTGTTTCCGATCGCAATAGTAGATCGTTTACGTTTGAAAAGTGATAACTATAGACATTCATTCAACACGTTACGCGCCAAATCAGTTCATTACACTTCTTGGCTCTGTGCAGACAAAAATCTCTAAACGGAAAATCTAGTGTCAGCCACCGATGGCTGACTTAGCCTAAACGGAAAGTCTAGTGTCAGCCACCGATGGCTGACGTGGCGCTCAACGTGTTAATACTCGTGCCGTCGATGTAAATAGTAGAAACTCTAAAGATCGCAATGAATTATCTCTTTTTTTTTTTATTTCAAATAAGCTTTTATTATTGAAAATAAAAGTAATATATGAATGTTGATACGAACTTCATTAGCTGTTACTAAAGCTAATGAAAACAGTAAGTGTATGTTAAAATTACGCAATGGAGGGTTTAGGCAAAGTAACATCTAGTCAGCGATGACGTTATTAAAAATTTGTAAAATGTATGGTAATTAACATAACGTGTCGACGTAATATTTCGGAAGCTTAAGTCATTTTGAACTTTTTCAACTAGTGTTGTCGCTGATGGATCGTTGCTTTTCTATGCCCTCAGATTGTCTTTCATGCCAACATTTAAGCATTTGTAGAGAAATGGCGGTTAAAACTGGTTAGTTGGGACGAAAAACTTTTGAATGATTTTTTTTTAATTCTTGAAATTTAAATCAAATATGGTAGTTGTGTAATATGTGATTTATAAAACTTATATATAATTAATTATTCTTGACTTTAGTACTAGACATGTAAAAAATATATAAAATTTTAAATAACATTGATGTAAATTAATTGTATGTCTGATCATTTAAGAATATTTTAATGGCTGCTAATTTGTAGTTTATTGGATGTTTTTAAGTTTATAAGTCATTGGGAATAAGGTCTTATAATTTTGGCCGGAAATATGTTTCTCGCTTGATCTATTGAACTTTACCGGAAGCATTAGGTTCATTTTTAAAGATTATCTTCGCTTCCTAACAAACTAGCTAATCGTAGTTATGTACCTATTATTATTATTATAAAATAAGTGTGTATGTCAAAGACTGTCTCTATTATCTTTTTTTTTATGGAGTTTAGTGTACGAGGAGTTCAAAAAAGTCGAAGGTGTATTTTTTTAAATTAATCTTCAGGAGTTTAGGCTGTGAGAGTTTCATTATTTTATATAAAAGTATCTTTAGTGAAAAAAAAATTAACCCCCCGGTATCTAAGTCTGAACCTAGTAAAATGTCATATCGTAAAAATTAAGCAAAAAATACGACCCGTCCAAGGCGCGTGTACATTATATGATTTGCGAATCCTAAATATTAGGCCAGTATGTATTGAAACTTATATTATGATCGATGCTTCTATGATATGCATGAATTTTACTTAAGCTTATATTTTCTGGCTTATTTTGGGCATTTTAAAGTGATTATAAAATTAGTGTTTCGAATCTTCAATTAAATTTAAGGTATTAAATATAGAAAAATACACACTGCCCGGTATTTAGATAAAAATATTAAAAATAATAACTTTTTTAACTTCTTGGCGTAAATATCAATAAAACTTAATAATGTAAAACTATGTTATGCAACTGTATGTAGCCGCATTTGCAAGATCCCCTATTTAATAACATATTGCAGAATATTTGCATTGTATTCATTAGGTGTACCACTCCTCGTAGATGTTTGTTATAATGTACGTTAATGAATATAACAAGAAGCAGTCCTTATCTTTTTAAATACGAATTTAATCGATAGCACGTGTCTAAATTTATCATTAATCTATACTTTGTGTAAAGTTGTTATTGATTATTTGAAATAGGACAAAAGTGTGAAGGATTGATGTGTGACATTGGAAGTAATATATCATTCGAGGCAAGCTTGAATTCATTGACTGTTACAAAGTCGGCAATTGATCAGAAAACCAAGAAAAAATATCGCTATTACAAAAATATAAAATGAATGAGATTGACATAAGCTTTCGAAATATCACGGTGTCACGTTATGTCAATTTCAAACATTTAGATTTTTTCGACTAGCGTTATCGATGGTCAAGTATTCGTTTGTCTAAGCCCTCAGGTCATTACATTGTAACACGTTACTAATTTTGAATCGATAGTCGCTTGCTACGAGCACCGCGTACTTCATCCAGTTGCTTGTTTGAATGTTATGCAAATTGCTTTAATTGTTATTTACCCGTCAATCCGCGTATGCCGGAACTTATCAAGCTCGCAGCAAATTTTACGTTAGGGCACACTCTCGGTTAGTCGAAAGCCTAAAGTCGGACTCACACTAACGGGCTACAACCTTACTCATTGCACGTTATTAGAAACCACAGAATGTACGTGGTTTGAGAGTGCTCGCAGCTAAACGATAATGATACTCGGTGAATGCCAAGTGTTGGGATTGTTTCACGTGTACACACTAGAATTCTGAATTTTATCTATCCGGTTACAATTACAACTCGCTAATGAATGCCCAGCTTTTCTAGTAAGGTCTTACCCTCATGTAATAAGTCATTCTTCACTTCTTACTTTCTTATTAAATTCTTATATTAAACTGACACTCGATTAGCGAAATATTTATCTAAATTTTAACAGGAATATAATTTATAATTTTCAAGGAATACATACATTATCAACAAGTGATCACAAATGTCGATGATTAATATATCTATAACGCACTTCTCACGTGAGACGAATTCGTCAGCAATACAACTCACGAGCAATACTTTTAATACAAAACAAATCATGAAGGGTAAAACCTAGAGACACTGAGTATCTATAAAAAATACACTAAAGCAACGTAATTTTTTTTTGGTTGCAGTCACAAATTATATTTTTCCAATTTTTCCTTGTGTTACAGAAGTCGAAACAATGCCACAGGTAAACATTTTTTGTTACTTGTTAATACAGAGACTGACTTGTGACTAGTGACATTTAGGTGTATCATTGTAAAGGAACTTATATTACACATAAAGATGAGAAGCGGTTCGTTAACTACTGTAATTCGGGTTTAATTTAATTAATTTGATTGTATTTTATAATGAATGCTCATTACATACTTGGATGTCACAAGTCATTGACCACCTTTAACGGTTACTTGACCTTGTTCCGGATAATTGTGATCCAGTTTTTAAAGTCTTTTGTGCGCTGATACAGTCACTAGAATTTGAAGGGTTATAATATCGTGTATAGGCAGTGGTGCTAACAAAACGTAGTGACTGGAAGGAGACAAGATAAAATTTCTATTTAATTATTATCCTAATTTAGAGCTTATTAATATATATCTACGTTTATTGATGTATTAACTATGCTGTAATTATCCCTTTGTTAATTATAAGATTTAATTTTTTTACTTGCTGTCTTTTAAAATGTCGTCAAGTTGGGGTCACATTATATATTGTCACATTTTTATGTACCACTTGTAAAAAAGCATTTTACTTGTGTATTATAATTTTAATAATTAAACTTAGTGTGTCGACTGGATGTAACCGTGTTATTATATTAAAATTGTAAAATGAAAATACTGTAAATCTGATTGGAAAGCCAAAGTAAACAGTATTTTATAAAATTTGAATTTTATTTAAATAAACCTAACAATGGTATAGATAATATTGCCCCATATATAATATGTTAGGTATTTCTGTATTAGGGTATGATGGGGCTGACATCGTACACACGTAAAAGTCCCTTAAATAAATAGAATAAAATATATATATAGATAATAATTCCATGAATATAATGTTTCAGTCATAGATTTTAAATTTTAATGCTTTAATCATCTATGGCTCTGAAGTTGGGATGCGTTAATTGATAAATAAGTAAAAGACAGCTTCATAGGAAAACAATTTTTTTTACTATAATATCAACAAGCATTGGCTTACAATTTAGGATTCATGATTGACATATTAGGTATATTCCATTTAATAAACAGTCCAATTATTACTTCATTTTTATATTCAGTTTACTTTTTATTTCTTCAGGAAACTTATCAATTGAGTTTTTTACACAGCATATGCAATATAGTTTGCAATAAAATAAACTGCATTCTTTGCTAACACAAACTGGTTTCTCACATTGGGAACAATCTCCACCTAACACTAATATTTCTCCTTTGCCAGGAGGACTGAATGGGTCTTTCATAACATAGCTGGGGTATTTAAGGATAATATTTCTAGAGAAAGGTGGATTTGTTCCCTTGTAAGGGACCTTTTCATGGATTTCACATGATGTACACTTAAAGTCATAAACTGTTTGAGCAGTCTCATCATTTGACTTTAGTGCATCTTCTTCCATCTTACTGAAAATAAAATATTCCTTACCGTTATTTTAACATTACACTATTTAAATTAAATCATAATAATCTTCTAGATTTTTCCAACAAGTAAATTTTATCTATATTTAAATTAAAGAGAAAGTAAAACTTACATAACTGGTATAGCAAGGAAAGACATGCAGGTAGGCAAATAGAGTGCTGTAGGGATATTAAGCAGTAGTTAATTTTGGCCCTCTTAACTTCTGTTTTGAAGTGTGTGAAACTTCCTACTCTTTCATTAAGAGGCCATAGTTGTTCTTACATGCCTCAAACTCTACTTAAAAATGTATGATATAATATGAAAATCATGGTTTGATTACTGTATTTTTTTTATTAATATCAAAGTTTAATTAAAACCTCACAAAATTAAATAATAGTTTGAGACAAAACATGACAAAATTTATATATATAGGTGATTAAGCAAAAAAAAACTTAATTTTAATTTCCTAGGTTTTCTAGGGTTATTAGAAATCAAGGTTTTCAATGTAAAGTCAAGTTAGGACAACTGAAACCTTTAACTTTATAAAAAATATGAGAAATAGGATTGAAGTTTAGCTTATATTAAAAATTACACAGAAGTACCTATTCATGAATAGATCACAGGTAATCCTTATGCAGTTTTAGTTAATGTTGCTTTCTCTTTGGGAGCCTCAAGAGGCCACCATGCAGGTTTTATTACTTCAGCGCTATACTTTCCTATAGTTAATTGTTTTGCATCTAAAGCTTCTTTGATTCTGATCAACCCTAAGCCATAATCTCCAACATATCCTCTTAATTTTCCTAAATTAGACTTTAGGTTATTTATAGCAGTGATTACAGAATCTTTCTCCAAGTTTTTATCAACTTGTTCTGTAAATTTAATGGGCATTATTCTTTTACGCACAACACCTGTATGATGAACTCTGGCTGTTAGCTCTTGACCAATGTAACAACCCTTGTGAAAACTCACTCCATGTAGATAATCACAGTTTATTTCTAAAGGGAAACTTGACCCTGGAGGTAGATCCTCTGCCCCCTCACTGACTCCTAGTTTATATCTTAAGTATTTGTACCCTTCATCATCATTACTTAATATTACATCTGTACCAACATTCTCCTTTATTTCTTGGTCTTTTATGGAAGTTGGAAATATGATTCGAAAACCTAAGTCAACAAGTCGTGGGTCTTTATAGATGTATAAATTATTTCTAGATTCAATATTAGATTCGAATTCTGTATTTGAAATAAGTGCATATATTTTGAATTCTGTGCTACTATCAGCAATGTCCACAGTTCGTTTTAATTTAAACATTTTTAGATATTTTTGCAGTAAGCTAAGGATGTTCTTATCGCATTCAATCATGTAAGAATTCTCTTGGCCCCATTTATATATAAGGGTATCATATAAAACCCGGCCTTTGTTGTTTAGAAACATAGCATACATAGAGTCGGCGCCTTCATCAAAATGCCTCATATCATTGGTTATCAGTCCCTGTAAGAAGACGCTTGCATCTTGACCACCGACTCGGAGTAATTTTTTACTTTCTAAAGGATATAATGTCTTTAGTGTTTTTGCTCCATGTATGGAACGGAGAAAATGGTTAAGATGTCGTCTAAATAAAAACCTATTTACCTGATATATCATTTTGTTATTGAATTATTTTATATCAATATATGTATCATATCGTAGTTATATTTTATTTGTTGATATTATTCACAAATATTTAATTTCTCAATTACGAATTTACTGCAGAATTATGACAATTGACACTGACAATTGACAATTATATATCTTGTAGATTGTTATCATTCCATGAATTCGTTCATGGTGCTCTTGAAACTGAAATTTTTGTTATGTTACAACTTTCAATCAATCATCAGCCTGTTCGGAGAGCTACAGTTAAATATGTCGTAATTATTAAAAATATACTCTTCATAGATAACTTAACATTTACTGCCAGTTATTTTATTTTAATTGAGATTTCTATTGATTATTGTCCTATTATCGGGATAGATCAATTCATAAAACGTATTATAGACTAAAATATCCATAAAAACAAGAAAATTAACCCGTTCGCACACTAATGATATTTAAAATCTGTCAAACAGACAGCCCGCCATCAAATTCCCATGAACCAAGATGGATTAATATTGGCATTGTTGTGCATATCATTAAAGATCCATGAAGAGTGTGACATTTGGGATTATTGACAAGTTTGATGACGTCATAAGCCACTATAAACGGCGCTACTTTTGACCACTGGTGAAAATAGAGACGTCTGGGATTAGGTGAAACCAGTAACTAATCCACCTGATACTAATATTTTAAATTATCTATTCCAATACCTAATATTTATTAAGTGATAAATGGATTCCAGACCTGTTTCCGATATTATGCATTTTTTGTTGATTAGGTAAAAATTGTTCGCCGTTGATGTTTTGTTTTGTAGTTAGTTGGGTTTTAATTCGTGTTAAAGGTTTTGATTATTCTGACGATATATTATTTCTATTTTTCAACACTAACACTAGGCTTGTCGGATAAATATCGATACATCGATATATCGATATTTTCAATTTAATATATCGATATTTTTGGTCGATATATTTTGTAATGATATATCGGTACAAAATATCCAGTATCGAAAATTGTATCGAAAACGATATTTATTTTAATTTTTATGATAGTGAAGTAGCTGAAATCTGAAACTGTAGAAGATACGACCGATCGAAAAAAAAAACTATATTGTCTATGATTATTGAGTATTATGTTTTGTTACGTTGCATGCGACATCTGAATTGTTGCATGCATATTATTTGCCGCCATTTATTTATTTATTATTTATTTTTGTTTAATATCTTAAATAGGTCTTAAAGTTAGAAGATAGCCTTTTCGTTCTAGATATTTTTGTAATTTTGTCTAATAACAAGGAATACTGGTAAAAGACTTTCGTGTTTATTGAGATTGAATCGATATATCGATACTTTTCATTCGATATATCGACGCCGATATTGATATTTTAATAAATATCGATATATCGATATAACGATTTTTTTTCATTTTCGACATTCCTAACTAACACACGCCTACATAGTGAAGTTGTTGATAATGGCTTTGCCTGTAACTTAGGTTCTGTGTTCGAATTCCAGCAGTACCTATAAAGTTTTATTTGATTAATAGATCATTATATAAAATAAATAAAAAGATGTGAAATGTCTAAAACATTTTAATTATTAATATTAATCACATAAAATAAGCTTTTTCGCTAAAAATATAAATAATATATCCAAATACTTAAAAACTAATGTTAGTTATAAAAAATGTTCCAAAATAATTTTAAATGCTTAGAAATTAATACGAATCTCAAATTAATATTGAGCACATTACAAGCACACTTATAAAGAAATATCTTAATTAATTATTATTTATTTATGCTTTTCGCAACATTGGTATTTCTATTTTTACGAACACTTTCCATTTAATATTTGTCTCAGTAAAAAACTACAAGATCAATATATATGATTTGTAAGCATATCTATTAGGTCCTTACATATGAAATTGGCGTTTTTCGTAATGGCCACTTTAATCACAAATTTCTCCTCTTTGGTAAGGAATTCCAAATTCAAATTTGTACAGCTATAGACTCATGTATTTGTGCTTCGATGATC
The DNA here is from genome assembly GCA_036320925.1 of Automeris io. Classification (NCBI taxonomy): domain Eukaryota; kingdom Metazoa; phylum Arthropoda; class Insecta; order Lepidoptera; family Saturniidae; genus Automeris; species Automeris io. The sequence goes on from JAUDJH010000018.1 coordinate 7,733,769, forward strand.
GTCATTCATTTGTTTTTTTCTTCTGTTTTTTTCTGTTTGCGTCACTCATTTTACAAAATGGAAAACTTAAAATATCGCATTATTTACGAGTACGAGTTCCGCCGTGGCACTAGTGCTGCGGAAACAACTCGAAGGGTGAATGATGTGTATGGCGGTCGTGTTGCAAAAGAAAACACAGTTCGTTTTTGGTTCCAACGTTTTCGTTCTGGAAATTTCGACCTGCAGAACAAGCCCCGTGGACGGCCTGAGACTCAAGTTGATAATGAAGAGTTGAAGGCTATTGTGGAAGCGGATCCATCGCAAACCACGTCCGAGTTAGCTGCAGGCTGCGATGTTAGTGATAAAACTGTTTTAATTCACTTGAAGCAAATTGGGAAGATTAAAAAGCTTGAAAGGTGGGTACCTCACGAATTGACTGAAGCAAACCGGCAAACGCGCGTCGACTGCTGCGTTACATTACTAAACCGGCACAATAATGAAGGTATTTTAAACCGAATCATTACCTGTGATGAAAAATGGGTTCTTTACGATAATCGGAAGCCCTCAGCGCAATGGTTGGATCCTGGCCAGCCAGCCAAATCCTGCCCCAAGCGAAAATTAACCCCAAAAAAGTTACTTGTAAGCGTTTGGTGGACTAGTGCCGGTATTGTTCATTACAGTTTTCACAAATCTGGCCTGACTATTACGGCTGATGTCTATTGTCAGCAATTGCAAACCATGATGGAAAAGCTAGCGGCTAAACAACCTAGGCTGGTCAATCGCTCCACGCCACTGCTGCTTCACGACAACGCTAGACCACACACTGCGCAACAGACGGCTACTAAATTAGAAGAGCTTCAATTGGAAAGTCTAAGACATCCTCCGTACTCCCCGGACCTTGCTCCAACAGATTACCATTTTTTTCGAAATTTGGATAACTTCTTGCAAGGGAAAAAATTCAACTCCGATGGGGCAGTCCAAATCGCTTTCAAAGATTTTATTGATTCCCGTCCGACTGGTTTTTTTAGTAAAGGGATCAATGAACTACCTATGAGATGGCAAAAGTGCATAGAAAATAATGGTTCATACTTTGATTAATTAAATATATTATATTAAAAAATATTCGACTTTTTGTTCCTCCCATACAAAACGCCAATTTCATATGTAAGGACCTAATATAATTCAAATTACTTAGCTGTAGCAAAAACGTTCCCATTCATCCTGATCCACAAACATTTAACCAAAAATTCGGTCATAAAGTGTCACCAATATTTGATCGTTTTTTTGCTATTCATTCATGATAATATCAAGTTAGGCTATCAGTTGTTATCAATATTAGTAAATCAAAAATTGTTTTAAAGGTTCAAAACTTACACTTTTTGCAAAATGTATAAATATTGGATGTATTTTACCTTACGAAGGCTACCGCCTTACCTACCTATATCCCTACTTACCGGTAGGGCTGGTTATAGGTACTTGTTAAATGAGGGAATATACGTGCAGTTGAGTGAAGAACTGAATTAGCGTCAGTACACATAGAATTATTAAACGTGAAATACATTTGTGCTATGTTGAGCATTATGAGCATAGAGACATGGACACACAGTCACATAATTTACACCAATCACACCTTCGTGATTTAATATATTAAATGATTGTTATATTCTAGTTTCGTGCAGGTCGTTAATTATTTCGGTTTTGAGGCGTGTAGGCCATCTCAATCATTTCTGTCCTGTGTTGTCCCCTGACAGGTGTTACTGTCAGCGATGAGGAGACCGAGTCTTGCCCCGGTTCCACTGAAGCCGTGACGAGCTCCGTGGTAACGGTGGGATCCGACCGGATCGATATGTTGTCGCGCTTGGTCGGAGAACTGGTAGACGATCCGTGGGATAATCTCGATGATTTTTTCAGATATGGTGTTACTTTCTGTTAAACAATATTTATATTTTAACCATAAAATACAACAGTTATGTAATAGTAACTATATTAGTTTTCCTTTTCTAGATATTACTCGGCATTTTTCCTATAATATAATTTTAAAGTCACTCCAAAGTTTTAGTCGATTACACAAATGTAAAATCTCCGAAAGATCAATGACGAGTTTCACGCATTTTCTACCAGTATCACATAAGATATATATTATACTACCTGTCTCATATTTCGTCATTAATAAATCAATAAAAATATTTTCTTACTGAGTCAAAGCTATTTAATGTCTCCGTACATAATATGTATTGTTCACTGTATGAGTGCATCAGATTTATCACGTAATGGATATAAAGAGAACATAGAAAAATGAATGAATTCTACAAACAAAATTGAAAATTCTTTGTCCGATAAAAAAGACTGGTGCCTCTTTCGAAATCATTGGAATAACATTTATGCACGGTACTATTAACTGCAGTTCCTTTATACGACCCTATTATTGGGTTCTGGAAGAATAATGTTATAGACTAATAAGAATTCAAAAGTTTTGAATATTTTTACTCGCTGAGGGTCCTTAACGAGGTATACACCGACGCGTCTGACGTGGAAGTCGGGTGCGACGATGCAGCGAGCCAGCATGAGGGCGGCCACGCACGCCCAGCTCGCCCAGACAGCGGCGCTGGCGGCTCGCGTTGCTCCGGCTCGACCGCCAATGCCCCATGTCACGTTCCACGCACGCATCAGGAACGGGTCTACTGACGAACACCTGGACACAACGAAAAGCATTCAATACAATGTACAGATTATTCTGTAAAGACCACGATTGTCAATATTGTGAGACGGCCCTCAACATGCTGAAGCGCCGATTTGTGTAAGGCGACCGATAATTAATGGATGAGGACGGCCGAGGACCGCTCAATGGTGCTTATTAAGAGATGCATGATTTCAGCAGTGGGATGAGGATTATGATGACAACAGTTCCTTCATTCCAACACTCATTAAAAAATAATTACCTCTGCCGTGTCATCCAACTGTAAAATGCTTTTCTAGTTAATGTCTTCTTTCACCTAGAAACCATCTGTTGTTGTAGAAGGTCGGCGTGACGATGGCGACTTTCATTTGAATTTCTTCACTTGGTGATCGTTGCCGTTTTACTCTTGCGATCAGATGCAATGTAGCCACTTTGTTGAATTTGTGTAAAGCCACTTACTGAGTAGAGTTGTTGACTTCATAAAACGCCTCACAGAAATCATGGATGCCGCCATTGGTGACGTTGAAGCTGTGACCCGTTAATCCGACCATGACTAACGCGAATAGCAAAGCCGGTGCCAAAATTCGCCACGGCTGCTGAAGTCTGAGGAAAAATTATTAACAGATTTATACAATTTTCATTAACCATTACTGTAGGCGAATGATTATAAATGATGACAAAGCTCAATAAATTTTAATGTCATCTCTTGTAAAAGATTTTTGTATACTTAACAAATAATAATAATAATCCTAGTTTAAAGTTATACAACGCTTGTTTTAAACCACATACCCAGACCTCGCGTGTCCGCCCCCAGGACACATTGTGAACATCGTTATCCAAACTGCAGCAAACACTGTCGACAATATAGGCATGTACTCTGCAAACTGACATGTGCTGTCCATGTTGAAGAGGGTACGTGAAGTATCGAGCATTAGACGATGAGTTTTATTCCCTGCAATATTAGATTAAATGCTATTTCAGTATAAAACTTAATTTAGATATTCAGCCATATCTTATTCTGTTGTAAAGCTAAAGAACTGTACTTTATATTGATCTATCTACCTATTTTTCAAAAATAAGCGTTATGATCTAGATTTTGAAATAAACTAAAACTGTGTAGCAATTTTCCAGTTCATTATCAGAGGGCTAAATTACACCATATAGGAGAAAATTGAGTGTAAATACAATAAATTGTGGTTAGAAAAGATTATTAAATATTACTAAGCAGGTAAATATGAATTTGGTCATAGATGGGCAAAATGTAATCAGATTAATGAAAATGATTAACGATTACATTTTACGATTTTTACCATTAATATGACTCCATTTTACTCATTTATGTTTTAAACACTACAAAATCCCAGATTGCATGAACATTTATGATTTCTTAATGTCTTAAATGGATTCAATCATGATTACAGAGCAAGAAAATCAAAATTACGACTACATTTTGTAATCGTCAATCATTAATCAGATTACATTTTGCCCATCTCTGAATTTGGTATATTAATTAGGCTGTTATAGGTTGCAACGTGTTTCAAGCGTTCTACCAATAGTTTATAGCTGTATGTTTGCTAACTTGGGCCACCCTAACAAGGCTAATGAGTTCCACTGTTGTAGCAATGATCTTTAATAATATCAAAGACAATTTAAAACACGTATTAATGATGCATCATAAATAATAATAATAATAATAATCATAATGATGATATCTAATGGAGGCATAATTTATCGGAATGTATTGAAAGTGGTCTCTAAGCATTAAAAAGTAGTTTTGGCACTGAGTGTGGTTCCATGGTGTTGACACCCATATTATACAGAATTTCTTATGTTTTTAAGTCACCTGCAATAATGGTTGAATTGTTGTCTATAGCATCCTGAGCAACTATAACTTTTTTCATCTTCGCTTCCCGCTTGACCACAGTTGTTTTATTCTGTGTGGATTCATTCATTGGAACGGTATAATTTTGAGCATTCTCAGTCATCGAGTCAATTTCTAAATTCGTGTCATTGGCAAACGTAATATTTGCATCAGGTCTAACATCGATACTCTCTGGCATTTCTACCATTCTGAACTCCAATTGTCGTGGAAATAGCACACAATTACCGTCAACAAGCTCCATAGTGTTTTGGAGGAATACATAATTTACTATTCCGAAAACGGCGGCGAATGAATACAGCACCAAATGCCATACTGCAAGAAAATATTTATATCAAATAATATATTAAACTGCAATGGATGTTTGAAATAATTGGGTTGTTCTAAAAAGACCTATATAAATAATTATTGCTACTTCCTATCATGGGCGAACCAAGAGTTGGCAAATCCAATTATTACAAGTTGGGTACTGCGCTCATGATTTGCCTTACACACTACATAAAGACATCTACACTGACCATGGAATATAGAAGATATTAGTAGCGTTAATTCCATAGATGCATGCAAGCATTGCATGCCCTCATCTATACTAATATTATAAAGCTGAAGAGTTTGTTTGTTTGTTTGTTTGAACGCGCTAATCTCAGGAACTACTGGTTCGAATTGAAAAATTCTTTTTGAGTTGAATAGACCAATTATCGAGGAAGGCTTTAGGCTATATAACATCACGATGCAATTATTAGGAACGAAGAAATAATGGAAAATGTGAAAAAAAACGGGGAAAATTATTCATCCTTGAGGGCTTCCATTGCGTGCGCTGCGAAAACGGTTCAAGATACCAAAAATATATGCATGAAAGAATTATTCCTCTTGAAATGATCTAAAAAAATGTCTACGACAGTATATGTCTATCTTTTAAGATTAAGTCACTAGAACCGTTTTTATGGTAAACAAATTTGGTCGAAATTAATGCATTATTTGTTAAGAGTTGTATCAACGTAATAATATTAATCTTTATCCAAATAAATGTGTTGTTGATTAAGAGTATTTAATTGTGAACAAAATTGTCTTGGACATCACTTAATTTCAATGAACATCTTAGAAGATATTACAAAACCTTATATAGCAAAACAACGTTTGCCGGATCAGCTAGTGATAAATAAGTCTCGAATAAATTGCTTAAAGTTAAACAAAAAAAGAAACCATGTATATTCATTATTCATATCAATTCTATATTCACGTCGTCTATATTTCCTATGAAAGTAATTTAATATTTACTATCATAATATAATACTCAAATTAAATACGCGAATTCTGCTTATCCTGTCCAAATAACTTACGCACACCACTGGAAAATATCCGCAGGATATAGTAGGATTCTTTATGGATATTTAGTCAAATAAATAAATAAAAATAGATATTTTAAAAGTAACTTTCGAGTACCTTCAGCAAAACAGAAGGTACGACGTGTTCTATGAAAAAATTCCCAATAACGTTAATAAATTAATACATTTTCATTGTACATTAAGCATACAAAACCCTTTTAATCTCTATTCGATCATAGTAAGGCTCAGCCATGTTTTTATGGGTCTAAGTATCGAATTATATTTTAATTATGGCAGTTCAGTAAGGTTTTGAGGCCGTTGAGGCAGTAGATAGTAAGGAAGTATAACAAAATCCAGGAGGGAAATCCTTCCCGTGCTGAAAGTACGCCCATGAGTACTATTTTTCTTTTAGAAGCTTTGTGTGATGTAGTTGTAGATACATATGATTAGAGCGGCACATAAATAACAAACCCGTCTCAATGTTTGAACAGGTAAATAATCCGCTAGCTTTAATGCGGTTTATAGTCTTCTATAAATAACCTTACCGTATGCGTCATACATAATCAACAATTCATATTTTAGAACTGGTCATTACATCACGGTATACAACACCATGATTTCTAACACTTATTCATCTAGTTTATACAGATTCCCAGATGTGAAAATAGTTTGTAGATTATGTAGCTTTTAGTAAAATATTACCTTTTACAACTGAAAAAGGTGGTTGAGGAGAGTGAAGTTCGATTTATATGTGGTATTGAAAATTTCTATTGTTTATTTTTTATTTATTTTTACACTGGCTCGACATAGTGACTACAGTACACCTGATGGTAAGTATAAACTTACCATCAGGTTTGGACTACATTGTTGTAGTCCGAAAATGAAAGTGACCATTAAAGAATGGAAATCCATTGATTGTAACCGTCGTAATGTGGGCCGACATATACCACGACTGAAGGTCTCTAGGTATGTGAGTTAGTGGATATACACAAGCTGATCCCGAAACGCGACACGCCAAAGCGAGTCACTATGACGGTCTTTACACTTGTGTACTATGGCACTTGTGTACCACCAAAATTTGATTTCGAGTGTTTTCTAAGGGTACTTATTTGAAATTTTTATTTCATTCAAACAATTGTATGTAGAAATAATTTTAGACAGAATTATCTGCCCAAGAAAAAGAAAAAACCAGCGAAAGTGATAAAACCATAAAAAAGAAAAAACTAAGATCAATACTCAAGACGCTATAATAGTATGGCATAAGAATTTTGGAGGTATATTAAAAATATCAACACGATAATCATCCTTGGCCTTTAGGTAAACAGAGAAAAAATATTAGGGGCTGTATCTGCTTGAGTTGTGTGTTTGAGGGAATAGAAACTAACGAAATTCCCTTTAAGAAAACAACTACAATTATTGATTCCCTAAAATTTTCTAATTATTTTAATTTATGCAGAGCAAAAGAGTTAATATGTAAAACGAAATATTTATTTACTGAACATATCCAGTAAAGCACATTATATAGTCAATTTACGTAGAAATTCACAATTTTCTCTATCAATTTTGTAAATATTTGCTTCCGGTGACGTCGACTTATGTTATCAGCATTTCGTCAATGCCAACAAGTATAAAATTCACACAGCCTCAAAGTAATTTCACTCATTGTATGCTGTCATGTCAATAAGCCGTAAATTATGGTATTTACTGACATTTCGAGGGCAAGTGAACACCTATTTATTAATTATTATATGAACTGAAGTTAGGAGGTGTTCATAGCAGGTTACGCTGTCAAGGCTTCATTGCCTAGATGACATCAGGCTAGCATTTTAAATCTAAGATAACAAGTTAGTGTTATTTAAACTAACAAGCTTGTCTGGTACTAATTTAGTATTAAATAATATTTTGTAATCTATTAAGCACTGTGAACAAGGGATTTTTTGGATATCAAAAACCAATCTATCGAGGGGTGAATTGATATTTGTTTTAAGCAACATTTTTTGGTGATATATATATTACTATATCACCAAAATAAATAAATAATAAGTAATATATATATAATTGAAATCGGTAAAAAAACGCTGATGCCGAAAATATATATATCACCAAAAAATGTCGCTTAAAACAAATAGCCTTTCATCCCTTGATATGTAATCAAGAATAACGTATTGTACACTTCACCGAATTTAATTTCCTATAAGTACTATGAATTGGATTTAATTTGAAATTAATAAAACATGAAATAGTCTCCGATGTTGAGTAACTCCAGTTTATGTTGCCATCTAATTTCATTCAAATTCATTCATCTAATTTCATTAAAGCTGAAGACAATTTACGAAATATATAGATAACAGGACGTGATATGCGCCTATAAAATAAAATAATTATTTTATTTATTTACATTTATCATTGATTCACTTGAAGTCAATTAAAGGCTAAAATCGGTTTTCTTCAAAAAAGTACAAAATTGCATTAAAAAATTAACACATATTCGCTTATATTTTTAATGTACACTTTTGGCAATAGAATGGTCATTAAACAAAAACGAGTTACATATAGAAGCTTTACCTTTCCAAGCCTTGAGATGACGAGATGATCTCTCCTCCAGCTCACAATGATCATACAAAAGTATAGTCATAGCTGATTCATTTCCTATCTGAAAGAGAAAATAAAGATATGAAATAATAATAGCCTTATATACTAAGTTGTAAGGTTAAGGTTCAATCAACCCTGTTATAACTATGGTACTCTCCAAAACAAAAGCACACAAAAAGAAAGACTTACGACAGGTGTCCATCCAATACGACATAGCCTTGAGTTTATTTCGGCGTTTCTTTTAAAGATAATCGCTTTCGAAACGCTAGTAGATTTCTATCAGCAGTTATACCTTGGTGTCCGCCCAAGCTTATGCTGCAGCTATAGGGTGATCTTATATTAATACCAAATCCATAAAAGTAGCTTGCGGAGTACCTACATCGCTTGGTGAAGTTATAAAGTCTTATCCTAGCCAACATCATTTATCCCAACAAAAAACAATGCTGTTGAGTCTTTTTACTTAAATAATATAGTTATCTGTTATTGAAATAAACTATCATAGAAAATTTAATTATAATAATATATCGTACCACGAGTAATATAACGTGTCCATTTTAGAGTGAACAGAAGTAAGTTAATAACTGTTTTTATTATACTTTGTGCTTTTAAGTCATGCCCGTCGTCAACAGTGCCACAGCCAGAGATGGGTAAATTGTAATCTGATTAATGATTAACGATTACAAAATGTAGTCGTAATTTTAATTTTCTTGTTATGCTATAAATCATAAATTTGTATGCAATCTGGGATTCTGTAGTGTTTAAAACATAGACGAGCAAAACACATTCATATGAATGGTAAAAAACGTAAAATATAATAGTAATCATTTTTATTAATCTGATTACATTTTGCCCATCTATGGCCACAGCTGATCGCCCGCACCACGCCGCGTTTATAGGCAAAAATCAAAAACAATCAATTTTAAATTCATTGGAAACTAACATTGACGAACACTTTTTGATCGCTCTGTATTCGGTGGAATATATTCTTTAGTGAGCCAACTGTACATTGTCTACAAGAGTATCATATAAATTTTATACTAACAAGTTCGCAGAGGATAATACGTGTTCAAATTACAAAGTGGATTCGTTAAAAAGAGTAAATTTCCTGCTTGCGTTAATGATCACTCTGAAATCGATCTTATTACTGCTTAATTATATTTGAACGGTTGTCCTACTATTCCGAGTTTTAAGGAAAATTAAAACACACCGGCCATTGATTAATTAATACCATACAAGTATAATAATAAAATTTCTACATAAGTAGTTACTTCATATGATGGCATAAGACCAAGTGGAAAAGACGACTTGAATATTTTGCTACAGAAAAAATACATTTAAAAATAACTTAAAGCCCTATTAATGTAGCATTACTTTTCCTATCAATATAATATAGATTTTATCATTTATGCGCAACATAGCAATTTTCATTCTCTATTACTAGACCAGAATAACTCATTTGATTTGAGTCAGCGTGACTTTATTGACATCATTTGTGCCTCTCTGGTTCCGGAGGCTTTATAGGGTCCTTGTCCTAATCTCTATTTATACTGAAACCAGTATTCTATACTACGTTTAATGTGTGTTTCAGTAAATCTTATGCCAACTAAGTCAAGGTAACTAACTAGAAGATGCATAATATTTTGCGAAATCTTGTAACAAGCCAGAAAACGCAAGTCTTTATGACTTCTTTATAGGTTATGGAAATGTGACGGAATTGTTGTTGCAAATGGTAATGCGTAGGTACTAAGTGAATAACAATACACAAGAATTTAAAATTTTTGATATTATCAGTATGACATTTGGACAAAATTCGACAAATAATTAATGTTTTACATTAAATCACGTGTATTTTAACTCTCTGAACGGAAACAAAGATAACATTTTTGAATATATCTATACTAATATTATAAAGCTGAAGAGTTTGTTTGTTTGTTTGTTTGAACGCGCTAATCTCAGGAACTACCGCTTCGAATTGAAAAACTCTTTTTGTGTTGAATAGACCATTTATCGAGGAAGGCTTTAGGCTATATAACATCACGATGCAACTATTAGGAGCGAAGAAATAATGGAAAATGTGAAAAAAACGGGGAAAATTATTCATCCTTGAGGGCTTCCATTGCGTGCGCTGCGAAAACGGTTCAAGATACCAAAAATATATGCATGAAAGAATTATTCCTCTTGAAATGATCTAAACAAATGTACCCGACTGTATATGTCTATCTTTTAAGATTAACTCACTTAGAACCGTTTTTATGGTAATCAAATTTGGTCGAAATTAATGCATTATTTGTTAAGAGTTGTATCAACGTAATAATATTAATCTTTATCCAAATAAATGTGTTATTGATTAAGAGTATTTAATTGTGAACAAAATTTTCTTTGACATCACTTAATTTCAATGAACATCTTAGAAGATATTACAATTTCAAAATAAATAACTAACTAAAATGCCCAAAATAACTATTCCACGCGAACGAAGTCGCGGACACAGCTAGTGTATGTATAAAACAGTATCTATAAAAATGAATAGTATTAAGATCATCTCCCTCTCATAAAGGTGAATAATATATGTATATACATACTTATATTAATATCAAAAGGGTTCTAAAACCTACGCAAATTTTAATTATCGATTTGTGAGTTTTTTTTATTTATGCATATAAAACAAAAATTACCTCTTTACTAATACTTACTAATTTGTGCTATTAAATATTTCGTGTTTAGTAAAAACTATGAAGTCTCTGTGGATAGGTTGCAAATAAGTTTGTATTCCTTGCGGATCGCGATTGTCACATAAATTACTAAACTAGGACACCGAAACTGCGAATAGAGGTCAAACAGGACGTACTTTATCGAATATTTATTACAAATTAAATAAACAACACATGTTTATGAAAGTGTTGTTTTGATGAGCTGTTGCTTTTTACTTATAAAACCGTTTCAATGTCTCACTTATCGGGTGCGGAAATATAATTTGTACCTATATTTTCCTAATATATAACTATATACAGGACGCAGACAAGCAACATTGGATCTGCTATTACTGATGTGTAGCACTACTAGAACAAACCAAAATGCTATACAATTGACATAACGTGACGACGTACATTTCGAAAGCTTATCTCATTCCCAAATATTTTGTGCTTTCTACTAGCGTTACCACTAATGGACTATTACTTTGTCGAAGCTCTACATATGTATACTTACGATGACAAAATAGATTCATTATTTTACAGAATATAGGATTACGTTTCCAATTTCATACTTCGAAATTATTGAATATTTCAAATTTAAAAATTATGGGTTCAATAAAAATGTTTTAACTTTTTAAGTAATATGTTTGTTATGCCATTGTGAAGTAAGTTGAGAAGAGGATTTCTGCTAGCTTAATCTCATTTTTTTTCTCGAGGTTAATCTGTTTCTAAAAGGAATTTGATAATATCCCAATCAAGGATTGCTATCTGAGCTTGAATGAAGATTGAAGAACACCTTGGGTCTACTCTGCTGCTCATTAAGATATATTTAGATTTTCTCGTAAAAACTACGTATGCGGTCTGTTTAACAGATACTTAGTCATCAAATTTATCTTAAAATAAGTACAAGGGCATGCCCATCGGTTTATAAATGGTGCTCGGTCACGTAGTAAACGCTCTCAAAATAGCAGTCACAATAATAGATTACCAACACTGGTGTATCACGATATTGAAATTAACATTTTTTGTATCGATGTGTTCATTTTAAATATTTAAAATATATATTTAACAATGCAAAATTAAATATTACGCTGGGGTATTTTAAAATATATCATTTTCAAATACTACATAGGCATATGTAAAATAGGCTAGACTATAGCGTAATCTAAAATTATTTACGTATTATTGAGGTATTCGCAAATCAGAGCGAATTATTTCTCTAACGGCCGTACTATGTATAGTTATATTATTTGAAAATATTTACTCAAGATTTGTAGGCTCCATTCTCTCATTCTCTTTTACCGACTTCATTTATAACCGTAGCAACGCGTCGTACCGTTAGTTTCCACTTTCAAGTATATAAAAGCGCTTTATACTTATGGATTGTGTATAAATCCCTTATATGGGTCACGAATCACGATATCTAATACAGCGTGTTTCATCCGTCGACTAATGATAAGGTTTAGATTATAATAAGGTGTGTTAATGCAACATGCATTTTGTGTACATCTTAGGGCTGAGAATTATTTTTATATAAATCGTAACCAAAAACATTTTTAATTGTTAATAAATGTTTTTAAAGAAATTGTCTTACTAGTATTTTAACAGCTTTCACTTCGTCGAAAAGCGAGCACTGACTTCATCTTTGTAACCACGTACGGACAACAATTTGAATGTAGATATTATCTATTTATAATAAGTATATCAGTAATTCATACCTCTATGTTTTTTTAACGGGGTTTTTGCTATAGATAAGTTACATACCAATTGTATTTTCGAATTGTGAAGATTTGTTCGTTTGATTCAAAAGTTCAATTATGTTGTGTAGTACTTTCTAGTAATAATAAAAATAATATATCGTTACGCTATATCCCTCACGGGGTGAGCATATATACATTAGCAGATGTATCCACTTTGCGCTTATATGTCGCGCCTAACGTGACCATTAGCACAGCTGATCACCGGACTTACATATTACGGATGTCGTAATTGTTGATGAATGTATGAATATTCGAATTATTGAAATTTGCAATATCTGGGGTATTCAATATTTTGTGTAGCAACTAATTTTCACTGTGAGTGTTAGGTACCGAATCACATTGCCGAAAAATACAGCAGAATCTGACAGTTTGCATCCAATTTTGATGAAATGTCAAGAGGTAAATTGGGTTTTATTGGGTAGTGTCTCTACTGCATTGTTTAGAAATATTTGATATTTAAAAACATCAATTAATTTTAAAAATTGGTTTATTTAAATTTACTTTTCGACCTCAAATATTAATGCTACGTATGTAGAAGAAAACGATGTGCGATGGCGCATTGCAACGTACCGAATCGCGAAATTTGGCGTTTGCGTCGCGGTTGTGTTTCGACAATGAATTTTACATCGAACCTTCTAAACCTCATTTGATACACAGTACATATTGTACACAGTTGCAGTTGTGTGCACATAAATCATCTCATATGAAAAACGAATCTATAATCTCGTCAATTGTATGACGTCATCGTTTGTTTTGTTTGCACTCGTTAAATCGAGGTATTGGCAACCGGTCGTTGATGGAACACACGTGTTTACCTTTGTGGCCGGCATTATATCGCGACGGTATGCAACAGGGTTGACACCGTTTTAACAAAACGTGTTGACCTTATTACAAAATATAGTTTATTTTTAATAACGTATTAAACTTTGTTTTTTATTCATTATTACAATTAAGACAATATTTTATCTTTTCTGAGAAAAAAGGACATTAAAGTGCAAAGTCCGTCATAGTTCCTCGCTTCGATCAATCGCGTTTCGGGATCAGCTTGTGTATCCAGGTTTACCTAAAGACCTTCAGCCATGGTATATGTGGGCGGACATGTTAAAGACTAATATCAATAGATTCCTTGATAGTCGTTACAGCTCTTGGAGTACACTGTACTGTCAATCAAGTCCGGTCTAGTTACTTTGTAGAATCAGTATAAAAAAAACACTATTTTTATAATAATAAGTCAATTCTTTTATAAAACAAGAGAAAAGCTATCTATTGTAATAACTGAATTTAACGACTAAAAGGCCGGAGTACTGTCAACTTCTAAAAGTTTCTGCTGCAAGCTAAACGCCTGAAAGCAAAGACATAAGTATACGCGTAGTAAGATTGTTCAAAGAGCAACCTCATTGACGGTGGAAGAGTCTCGACATCGAAGAGATGGTGTCTCATGTACCGAGTGTTTTTTCAGTTAAAGAATGAAACGTATAAAATTTTTGTGACATCCATAATCAAAACAATTCATGCGTATTTGTTGATCGTACCCTATATACTGAAACAACATTATGGCTTGATAAGATAGTTACTGCAAATTGAGTTTGGAAATGTTACCTACTGATAAAGTTCACATTATTATTTAGCTTTAAAACACGTTTTATTTTTTATTCTATCGCCTTATCTTTCGGTTATTCAACTATGTAGACTTAAAATTTAAAATTTACTACTTTAACACTCAGTTTCAGAAAATGTCATTAAATTTTAAAATGTGTTTACTAGAGAATCATTCATTTCATACATAATTCATCGTGCTTAAATTAAATTAAGGAGAATTCTTAAAAGTGAATGTTACTACCTCGTAAAGACCCGCAAACAAATCTTTACTTGTCTTTATTTGTTCGTTTTATTTGATTGTCTATATTTAGTCAAGCCTGTAAAAAAGGAAAGTTTATGTATAGGATATAAATTAGGTTTTATGAAGCATTAGCATTATATAAATTAGTGCTAAAGATGACCTTCACGTTGTAATAAGGTTCATAATATTGAAGATATGAATCAAAAGCTCCAAGCAGTCAGACGCTAACCGGGGCCGTCTTCGAGGCGCCAATAAATTTAAGGTCAGAAATGACAAGGACAATTAAACAAATGAATATTGAACAGATGCTCAGAAAGAACTTCATTAGTTTGTGGCGACAGTTTCACTACATTTTATAATAAAAAATTATAATATGATAATATTAAATGGATCCATTAGTTTCAAATATTATACAATCGTAACTTTTAACATTATCACAGTTAAATTCAAGCTGAATTAATGTCCTCTAATGCTTATGGAAAAATATACATTTTATATATATATATATTTTATATATATTTTATATATCATATTTATATATATTTTAATAGGACTTAAGACGGATTAGATTAGTTTTTAGATGCTGATTGAATAAATTATGCAGTGAGGGACAATTTATGAATAAAACAATCGCCTTTTATTTTGCTAAATAAAAATTGACCGGAAATCAGTTTCCCGTTTTGAGTTAATTGACACACAACAAAATTTTTGTTATAAATTATAAAATAAATTTACAACATATTTTTAATTGCGAAGGTATATTGCGAAATGGCTGAAATACTTTTGACAGTAAGTGATACCTAAGTATAAAATAGTTTAGTCACGGAAGACCGTCACTGGCGTCATGCCGGCATGCATATTGTTACATTTCACTAATAATAGTCAATGCGGTCATCCTGAAACATAATAGACTGAAGAGAGTCAATTTGTTTTAAGTTAATTCTATACAAGAATAGTTGTACTGCGTACAATATCGTGTTGTTTAAAAGTTTTTTCGCAAATTTATTGTTGACGTTATATCTAGATTAAATACGTGCATGTTTTAATTAGTGCGCCTACCTTTTATCAGAAGTGTCCAACACTATGGATGAAGCTGATAACAATATCTGCCTCAGCGTTCACATTTTCATTGATAAAAAATATATATTAAAAAATAAACATATGAAACATCCGCTAAGAGGTTTATTCACGTTCCTACTACAGTACTTATCACTTTGACTGACTGTGAAGAATTCAATAGGCGTTTACCACGTTTTAGATTCTACACAGGGTACGTTAGAAAGAGATAGTATGAAAATAAGTGATCAAGGCAGCAGTGATGACAAGGACAACAATAGGTTCTTAGTTCCCTCTATGCGGTCCCGAGTCTGCGCTGCTCTTGTTTACGTGACGTAACCGCATGATGTCATGGCAACGAAGCCAATCTGAAACCCATGGTAGTTGGTTATCTTTTTCCATACACACCAGTGAACTCATTGATAAGTTATAAAATAGAAGCATTACTAACTATTATTATTATTACTAGAATATGCCCTTTTTAAGCCTGATAGTCTGCACTGCGCTAGGATCTTGCATTAGACTGCGGCGAATTGATTACAGGACCCGCAGTCCTTACTAATTCGAAAAAGTAGTCACCTTGGGGTTTTTAGCTGGTACGAGTTCGACACATCCCAGCTGTTAAACCCCATGCGTGGCCATGACGGTCCTATGAGGATTTTCGCGAAGTAAAAAAAAAGGATCTTGCATTAGAGGCAGGGCAAATGAAACCTAAATAGCCGCACATAGCAATTACAATATAAGTCTATAGGTGCTATTTGAATTCTCAAAAAGGTGATCCAGCATCTATATACCGTTCTGCATTTACTATACATGAAAAGTGTTCGATGTAGGTGGCTGCGCAGCACTGTCAGCTGTCACGATTTTAAGCTAGACACGCTGCCTGACAGCACTGCGCTGTCATCTACGTCGGACACCTCTCCATACAAAAGCACACAGAGTCGCACATCGCTGTTGGCAACTGTCGCTAACCGTTTCTTTTATGCTGTGACGCAGCCTTGAGTTTCTTTCAGCGTTTCTTCTCAAGGTAGTCGCTTCCGAAATGCTAGTAGATCAGTGTTAGGTTTCGTATTTTGGCTGGTGGTCCAAGTCGAAGTTCGTACCCACAGGGGTGTCCTTGCGTTGCCACACAACCCGTAATTTCTCTGGCTGAGCACTTTAGTCTTTGCCCTCTAGTCCGGTTTAGTTGTAAAGGTCATCAGGTTGTCCTGGCCATCAACCAATATCTAGAAGAAAACAAAAATCGCTACTGGATCGCCGCTGGCGAGCAGTGACTATCAGTATTCGAATGTTTCCTTAATAGGCCGAATGATCCCGACATTACACGGCAGAGATGGGCAAATTGTAATCAGATTAATGATTAACGATTACGATTACATTTTGTAATCATTAATCATGATTAATGATTAACGAAATTAATCAAAAAAGTAATCATTTTTCGGTGATTAAGGATTATTAATCTTTAATCGGATTACAATTAATCATGATTACTTTTCTGTTTGATACGTAAAATGTGCTGCCGACAGCAGAGCGGCGCTCGCCTTTTATTATTTATAGTATACGACTACTACTAGCTAAACTGGCGAACTGAGTACCACCACATAGTTAGGTGTTAGGGCGATTACCCGAACTGGGTCGTGACCGCAGTACAATAGTGCAAAGAGAAATAGTGACTCGCTTCGACCTGACTAGTTTCAGGATCAGTTCGTGCTCGGTGGACATTAAGTAAATCCAACGAAATCTAGTTAATCATTGATGCTTTTACCATTGTTCTGAGTGATTCCTGGACTATTAGAACTGATTATCAAACTACCGCCCATATTTTACTGAAATACCGTCTCCAACTCGATAATCCACATCGCCTTCGGGATGGAGGTAGAGAGACAGAGCAAGATAGCGCAAAATTTTAATTGATCAGAAAAAGACATCATTTTCTCAAATTTACACAAGCTTCTATAGCGCATAGCGCAACATCACCTTTCTTGGTCATCCGTCTCTCTCTACTGACTCGGTTTCGTCTTTGATGTAAACCGAGCCGCCGCGCCGCACACGTTCGTATCGTATTTTGAATTTTAACTCATAATTAAAGTTGAGATATAGATCTGTTTTTTTTTTCCCGGATAACTGACGTTCTACCAAATAACTTTGATTCTTACAATATATCAGCGGGACACATACATAGTTTTTTTCTCAGTTCGCTTAATTTTTTTTTTCGCGTTTGACTTCCATTTTCTTAAAGAGTAAAGAATATAGTACTCAGAATAAAAGAAGCAAATCGACATACGGGCACGCGCCATTTTTATCTCACTAAAAACGCTTTTTTGTTTACCAAATTATTAATAAATATATAAAAAAAAAAAAAATTATATTATTATTTTTATTATTAACTAGCTGTCCCGGCAGACCTTGTTCTGCCCTATTTCTCTAAAACAAAGTCACATTATTTTTTTTTAATGTTAATAGCTTCCCCGTCGGCTGTTTTTTGAAAATTGTTTGAAGGAACCTGGCCTTAATGCTTCTTCTTCTTCTTTCTTTAATGGCAACGCGCAAGCACGATTCTGCCAATGTCATGTAAGTAGTGCAATAAACGAAGGAGATTGGTCGGTAAAATAAATTTAAAATATGTAAAAGTATATTTCTTTCGCAGATCCAGATCAGGTTATCTAAAAATAAATGGACAACACAAATAAAATAAAGATTAGTCCACCACCAAATAAGTATTAGTTACACTAATGTAGATTTTAAAGTTTTATTTTGTTATGTTTAATGTATTTTGATAATAGGTCTAAAACGGAAGATTCTGAAAGGGATAGAAGACACATTAAGTTAGTAGGACGAGGAATGGATGGAGGTAAAATATCATATAAAGAGTATCTGTATTTAGTGCAATTAAAAAACAAGTGATCTGGAGTGCCGTCCTCCAAACCACATTCACACAGCGAATGGTCTCTGATTCTAAGTTTCGCTAAGTGAACCGGGGTACAGGCGTGCCCCAAGCGAAGTCGGCAAATAATAGAAGTTGTTGGTTTATCAAGGTATTTGAATTTGGAAAACCAAGGCTTCAGAGGAACTTCCACTTCTAAGTCTCCATACTTTTTACCCTTTCGGGCTTTTGAAACAATCCAATCGCTTTGCCACGCTTTACGTAATCCGGCTTTAGCTAGTGTACATAAATCTTCAGAATAGACCCTGTAATGATCCATTGATCCCAACCGTACTGCTGCTTTGGCACATGAGTCTACGGATTCGTTACCTATTATGCCACAGTGACTTGGTATCCAGGCGAGAGTGATGTTCAGACCCAAAACGGAACAATTCAATAGTTCTTCTCTAATATTCAAAAGGATCGGATGTCTTGCTCTAGAGCGGAAGGGGAAGGAGAGTAGAGACTAAGCAGCTTTTAGAGTCTGAAAATATTATAGATCTACCAATATTGTGTGATTTCATAAATTTAATTGCTTCAAGAATAGCAATAGCTTCACCCGTAAACACTGAGGTACCTGGGGGGCACTTATAATTTAAGATGATTCGGAATTTAGGAATCCAAACGGCGGCCCCGACTGGTCCATGCTCATCTAATTTTGAGGCATCGGTATATACTGGTAGCCAATTTTTCCATTTATTTACTAGAATTTCTTGGAACTTTTTATTTGCTTCTAAAGAATTTTTATCAATCCCAAGATGCAAGAAAACTGATGGCTGCAAAGTAAGCGCCGGAAAAGGCGTTATGTATAAGGGATTTATATTAGACTTAAATATAGGGTATGAAAGCCTATTAATTTTAATCAAGGATTGGAGGATGCATGGGATTATATCAAGGGATTGGTACCCACTGGAATCGAATTGCCTTAGTAGGATTTGAAGCTTGGGGATTAAAGGGTGATTAGGATCTTGAACAAGTTTGAATAGAAAGCGGTCTGATAAATATTGTCTACGGAGGTGCAATGGTGGATCCACACATTCTACCTGTAATGCGTTAATTGGGGAAGATTTCATTGCTCCCGTTATTATTCGGAGGCTTTTTGCTTGTATTTTGTCTAACTTACATAAAGCGGCTTTGTTACAGGGATCTAGAAGGAATGTCCCGTAGTCGAGATGGCTCCGGATGATGGCATTATACAGGAGTTTTTGAGAAAAAGGATGGGATCCCCACCAGACTCCGGATAGTGATCTGAGGATGTTGATGGATTTCTCACATTTATTGACTACAAAATCGCAGTGAGGTATTCCCGTAAGTCTTTTATCCAAAATTAATCCGAGAAACTTAACCTGGTCATTTATGGGAATTGGCTCATTGTTGATAGATAGCTCAATAGGTGGAATTAAATATTTTTTGGTAAAAACCACGGTCGTACACTTGGGAACTGATAATTTAAGCCCATGATTTGATAGCCAAGAATCCAAATAAAATAATGCAGAGTTTAATTGCTCCTTTGCATTGTGAATAGAGAGTGATGAAGTATATAAAACTAAGTCATCTGCATATTGAAGAATTTGGCAGAATGAATCAACTGATTGACTGAGGTCTGCAGTGTAGATGTTGAAAAGTAAGGGACTAAGGACTGAGCCTTGAGGTAGACCTTTCCAGACTAGGCGGGGGGAAAGGGACTTAAATTGAGTTCTAATTGAAACTGACCTTTCCATAAGTAGGTTGCTTATGAAGCTTGTCATCTTCACAGGGACATTCAGCTGAATAAGTTTATTCCTGAGCACCGGAAGAAGGACGTTGTCGTAAGTACATTCTATGTCTAAAAAGACACCAACAAGGATCTCCTTTTTTTTAAAAGCAAGACGGATGTCAGTTGTTAAGATGCTTAAGTTATCCAGAGTACTCATACTTTTCCTAAATCCTGTCTGTGACTTAGCAAGAAGCATATTATTTTCCATGTGCCATTCAAGACAGTTTTTAATCATATGTTCCATGATTTTGGATAACGTAGAAGATAAAGCTATTGGTCTATAGGATGAAAAGTTGGTCGGGTCTTTTCCTTGTTTAAGAATGGGAATAACTAATTGGGACTTCCAAGTCTTTGGGACAATACTATATGTATAAAAATAATTAATTATTTCAAGAAAAAATAATTTAGCTTTATTATTGCATCTAGATAGGAATGAATAGGGGATACAATCCTCCCCAGGCGAAGAGTCACACAAATTATTAAGGACATGATGTAATTCATCCCAAGTGAAATTGGAATCTAACCATGATAATGATGGTTGACATAGAGGAGAGGATATGGGGGAGCCTTCTTTTGGAAGAGAGTCATAGTGAGGAACATAAGGTGGAGAAATTTTATTACTGAATTCATGCAGCCAAACAGAAGCATCATTGGAAGGAATGTTAATGCAGTTGTAAGCACCCCTGTATCTTTTAATTTGTTTCCATATTATGGACTGTGGAGTGAGAGGAGATAAATTTTCACAAAAAGTAATCCATCCATTTTTCTTTTTTAAAGACAGGAGTCTTCTAGTACGTGCCGCTACCTGTTTGTAAGCAAGGAAATTATCCATAGACATTGATGAATTGTATCTTATTTCAGCCTCCTTTCTTTCTCGGACAGCCTCTGTGCATTCATCATCCCACCAAGGGGGGGAAGACTTATAATGGAGGGTTTTTTTCTTTTTTGGGATATGAGCATTGGCTGAAGAGAGTAAGAGGGATACAAAAGAATCATAACTTTGTGTGATGTTCTCACTGTTAAGAGGGAGAGCCTGGTCCAAATGAAAGTCCACGGAATCAGCGAAAGATGACCAATCTGCTTTGCGTAAGTTGAATGTGTTAGTAGATAAGGGTTTGTGATTAGAAGGAGATCTAACAGGGAGAGTGATGATAATGGGATAATGATCACTCCCATGGGAGTCAGTAATTACCTCCCAGGAGAGCAGAGATGCAAGGGAGGGAGAGCATACAGTTATATCAACTGCACTCTTACGATTTTGGGATGGGTAGACTCGGCGGGTGGGAGAACCATCATTGATCACACATAAATTTACACTATCAAGCATATCTACCAAGGAAGCAGCATATATATCAGTGTGGTGAGAACCCCACATCTGATGGTGGCAGTTAAAATCACCCATGATAATCACAGGATTTGGTAAAGAAGTAATCATGGATTGTATATCCTGGCTGAAAGAAGGGTAAGGGCGGGGAGTATATACAGCTAAAAAAGATATATTAAAGGCCCTAAGGGCAACAGCATTAAAGTTATTATTGTGAGGTGGAAGAGGTAACTGAGAAAATTGCAGGCTGCGTCTTACTAGTAAGGCCGCACCGGCATAACCATCACTCCTGTCATCCCTAAGACAGGAATACCCAGAGACCCGAAAACGAGCTCCAGGAAGTAACCATGTCTCAGAAATGGCAATGATTGACGGGGAAAACTCAGCTATTAATAGGGATAGGGAATGTTTTTTGTTATTTATACTTTGAGAATTCCATTGAATAATTTTAATCGGGTCCATTTTTATTAGTAATAGAGATAATCTGGGATAACTTGTCGGCAACGTGGGACGGTAAACAATCTCCATATTTAGAGATAATATTTATTAACAGGGTAAGCAAGACCTCCAGGAGGTTGTCATTAGGAGTCTCCTCTGGAGCTGGAGAGCAAGCCCTTTCCGCAGTGCTGAGGGCACAGCCGTTGGGCAGGGATGAGGGAATATCAGCAACAATTGCATGGTGGGCGGATTTATCAAAGGACCTCCCGAGAGGTTGCCTAGGACGCGGGGAAAGAAAGACGGTTTTACGTCTAGATTGAGGATTTGGTAGGTTAGTTGGAGATTTAGGGATAGAGCTGGGGAAGGGAGAACAGTTAGCTGTCTCTGAGTAGGATTTCCGAACTGCAGGGACCTGCTGAGAAGCTTCCTCATATGAAATATTTTCTTGGGCCATTATCGATTTTATGCTTTTCTGTCTTATATGTTCAGGGCAGGAGCTGTTAATAGCGAGATGAGATCCAGAGCATAAAATGCAAGAATTGGAATCAGCATTGCATTCGTCCCCACAGTGAGGTTGTCCACAGCGGAAACATCTGGGCTTAGAGCGGCATTGAGCCTTAACATGACCAAACCTACAGCAATTTTGACACTGAATTGTCGGATACGTGTAAAGTTCTACAGGCAGAGACGTATAAAAAGAAAATACCCGATTAGGGAGATTTTGACCTCTAAACGTCAGTACAACAGTTTGGGTTGGGATCCAGGAGGCTGTACCATCAACTACCACTTTCCGATTAAGCCTACGGGCTTTAAGTATGGCGCCATGACCTGGAGGAATATCTAGAGACTCTACAAATTCATCCATAGACCACTCTACTGGAACACCACGGACTAGGCCCATCCTGGTAACATTAAATGTGGGTATTGTTGCAGTATAATTGTGTTGACCAAGTAATGGATTCTCAAGGAAGGTGTTCGCATCAGAAGGTGATATGAATGAAATAGAAATTTTATTTCTACCCACTTTACGGATACCGTCCCTAACTATATTTGCTATGTTGTTGGATTTCAAAAACTGGCCGAATATTATTGGTTTAATAGGGAGGCCCGTGGCCACTTCCGCCTGAAGCCTTGAAACATGAATAATGTAAGGACCTTCATCGTTATCATCGTAACGTTTAAACCCATCACTGAGCGAGGGATGGATGAACATAGTTTGGATAGACGCTGACGGAGTCGATAAGTCCCTAATGACCTTTTTTGAGGCAGGGTCATTTGTAACCGTGTCTTGTTTTCTTTTAGATGGTCCTGAGCTGTTTATTTGGGAGGAGTACACTGGGTCAGGTGGATCGGGAGGCCGTACCTCCATTGTAAGAACAATGGAGGTACTGAGGAATGTTAATTAAAAAACTTACCTTAAAAACCACCACCAAAATAGCACTAAATAACTAAATCTGTGAAAAGTGAATTTGGAATAAAAAAAAGGAATTTGATTGCAATAATCTCTCTGTACACGTGTATCGCCTAGAACACACGACGGCAGAATCGGCCTTAATGCTATATGTATAAAAATTGACAAATATTGACATTAATATTTATACGTCACTCAATAATTGTTTTGCCTTCCCGGAACCTGTCCACTAACACTTGAACTTTATGGTGTGATATTAAAGTTCAAAATGACCTATAAAGAATTTTTTGTATGAGAATACAGAAAAGTGTTATTTTTAGACAGTTGCAGGGAACTTTTAAAAATTTTCTCTCCGTAATAACCTTCCTCAGACTTCATCAAACACAATAAAAAAAAAAATCAGGCAAATCGGTTCAGCCGCTCTCGAGTTTCGCGCTTATCAAGACATTTTGCGATTCATTTTTATATTATAGATAGATTTTTTTTTTTAATATTGTTTAATGAGTAATAAAAGTAAAAAATAGTAATTTCATTTTTCTGTTTTAAAAATTTAACTTTAACTTAAAGGATTGTACACAAAGTCTTTGGCAATTATCAGAAGTATTCTCCATCTTGAAGGCGGGCGTGGATTATCGGGTAGGAGTCAGTATTTCAGTAAAATATGGGCGGTACTTTGATAATCACTTCATTAAGTCCAGGAATCACTCAGAACAATAGTAAAAGCATCTATGATCAGCTAGATTTCGTTGGATTTACTTAATGGACACCAAGCACGAACTGATCCTGAAAGTAGTCAGGTCGAAGCAAGTCACTATGCCAGTTTTTTCACTATTGTACTATGGTCACGACCCAATTCTGGCAATTAACCTACGAACTCAAACGGCTGAAAGCACAAAAAATGGTCCTGAACGTAATAGGTCGAAGCGAGTTACTATGAGTTGGTAGGTTTATTGGCCGAACAATGTCGTGACTCGTGACCACAGTACACAACTGCAAAGACTCTTATAATGATTATGATTCGCTCAACGAGACGGATATTCGGGGGCGGACTTGCACCGGCTAAATCCACCGCGTGCCAGCACTGCCTAATCTTCGCCTTCGCCGGGCCTGGGAATCCAGATACTTCCTAGACAGGCCTTAGGTCTTAGACAGACCTCCTCCCTGGGAGAGGGTCGTAAAACTACCCAAACAAGACCTCCCATAGGGGCGGCGTGTGAGCACACACACGACGACACCACCCCAC
Organism: Automeris io; assembly: GCA_036320925.1. Classification (NCBI taxonomy): domain Eukaryota; kingdom Metazoa; phylum Arthropoda; class Insecta; order Lepidoptera; family Saturniidae; genus Automeris; species Automeris io. The sequence goes on from JAUDJH010000018.1 coordinate 7,758,665, forward strand.
CCTCTGCTGGACGCCACCCCCCACTTTCTGCTGGACGACACCCCCACTCTCCGCTGGACGCCACCCCCCACTCTCTGCTGGACGCCACCCCCCACTTTCTGCTGGACGACACCCCCACTCTCCGCTGGACGCCACCCCCCACTCTCTGCTGGACGCCACCCCCATTCTCAGCTAGTCGTCACCCCCACTCTCCCCTGGACACCACCCCCACTATTAGATGGAAGTTTGGGGTCATACATAATTCGAAATAAAATAACTTAAAAAATTAAATAAACAAGTATTTAAATCGGTCTCTCTCTCAGCCAGAACTCAAAAGTAATAATTAAAATAATCATGATTAATTGAATGATTACTGTAATCAAGATTCATAATTACTTATGTAATCATGATTAAAAGTAATCAGATTACAAGTAATCATGATTACTTTTATCATGATTACTTGTAATCTGATTATTAATCTGATTAAAAGTAATCATGATTACGCCCATCTATGTTACACGGGCTTTTTCTTGCTTTTGAATCAAGATGTGCTATTTTATTCCTTGATAAAATGCTTCTACGTTTTATTCTTATTCAACGACTAACACTATATTACTTATAAAGTATATTTAACTTTGAAATAACCGAGTTGAGATTTATATTAACAGACATAGCAATATTAATTAATTAAGTAATGTTTGTTTTTACAGTAAATGTCATAATGTTTTGAAAATGGAAACATTCATATTCTTAAATAATTTCATATTTTTGTAACACTCGGTATATTTATGTAACAAACAGCTAAGATTGCTGATCCGTCTCTGTAATAGCTATTAAAAAGCTAGCTATGAAAAACTAACTTTACTCAACTAAGATATTTTATTTTTACTATTGTAGACGTATCCAAGGGTGTTAGTAAAATGTAAATTAAACACATCAGTTTATTTTGATTCATTTTATATTATAGGTAAGTTTGAAAATGTGGTTGGACCTCGAAGTACTTATTCAACTTGCATCTCAATGCGTATTGCCATTTTTTAATATCGTAATGCTAATGCCCATTATTCATCTCTCATTGAAAACTTCTTTAAAATTAATTTTAATTAAATTATACAAATATTACTTATTATTTCATCATCATGTATTCAAGCCATATAGCTTGGCCCTCATTTATTTAAGGTTACATTTCTTTATTATTCTCTAATATTTAAATCTTATTTCTACGTGTTATTTTTAATTTTACATAATATTATAACTTCAGTACTTTGTGTACATATCAAAATATTAAATTTATTTAAAAAAATATACTTACAAAAACCTTTTTCTTCGGTTTTTATGTAATAATTGATGTAAAATTTATCGTTTTTTTTTGTTTTTAATTAAAGCAGTCTTATATAAAAGCTACGTTTTTTATGTTAACAAAATACGTATGGCCTGACGCAGATAGGACACCTATCGGAGGATGCAAGACATTTCCTCAGACAGTCAGCGTGGAAGAAATGCGCACAGGGAGTCACGCGCGCGGCTCTCATGCTACCCAAGCAGACCGCACAGACATCTTCTAAAGTAGCTAATTCTCCTGTTGTCGCTCTTCTAAATCTTGCTAACGAACTTCGAGCTTCTTTTAGTTTCTGTAAAGCTTCTCCTAATCGATACTTTCCATGAACAAATATACATATATACAACACTAAAACTGCTAATCTCCAGCGGCCGTACCAAGCTAATCCTGGTACTAGAGGTACAGCTAAAACGGTCGTTACACCTCGAGCCCACACTCCACAGTATAACGCCTCCATACCTTCCAGCTTCTCCAATTTTAATGCAGACAAAATTATAGGCCAGAGCTCAAGAAAAGTCCTTTCTGATAGTAGATAATAAGTTCCGGTGATGAATGTATACAATGCAGTTGGTTTATAATGTTCTAATCCTTGCTCTAGTCCAAGAGTGAGGAGAACGAATGTTATAGTAACGACAAATGTGACAGCTTTAGTCCATTCGAGAACAATTTTGGTCGCAGACATGGCGAGATGCTTTACGCGAGAATATCGAGTGACGTTCACATATGGCGACCAATCTTCTTTGGCACAGAGTTCTCTAATGTAGCTCACTGAATATGTGACTACATTGTAGAACATAAGTGAGTAAAGGCAGGTCAAACGTCCTTGGGCGACCAGAAGGCGATCGCAAGCTGCAAACATCAGTAACTGAAAAGATAATATGATACATTTTATTAATTATTTCAAGAAGATAAGTATCCAATTGATAAGTGCAATTTTATTTAAACTCGCACTTGGGCACTCGATTAGTGTTATTATAATCAACTATTCGACATTAACTAGGTAATAAATTGCAAATATAGAGCATTCATTAGTTGTCCTTTAGTATCTTGAGTATATTAGGAATATACTGTCATTATTTTGATTTTTATTTTGATTGTATAAATGGTCTATAAATGTTCAAACGGCTACTTTTAATTAATTAGAAACCAAACTTGCGTAGCCAAAATATATGGATAATTATTTTCAAATTTTTTTTCTCAATTATGTCATCATCTTATTAGCCATAGGACGGCCTCTGCTAGACACAGGTTTCCCTTAAAGTTTTCAAGTATGACCGGTTGGAAGCGGCAGGCATCCAGCATTGCCATGCGATCTGAATTAGATGGTCAGTCCACCTTTTTTGACGTAACACATTGCGCTTGTCAGTACATAGTCTTCACACAAGTACATTTGATTTTACATCAGCCACCCGCTCTACGAATTATGTGTTCTGATGGGCTATGTCGGTGACATTCGTCCATCTACGGATTTTATTCATTTGTGATTCGATTGTGTGAAAAAACCCTAAGCATAGTCCTCCCTATAGCTCGTTTCACATATGCCATCAAAAGTTTGAGTAGATGTTAGAAGTTACGTAATAGTTACGTTCGTTTTTCAATATCTAAAGACAAATAAATTATTAATCTTAATTACACTTGGTGAAGAGTAAAGCTGAGACCGATGATGGAACGAGTTTGCTGTAATAATAGCAGGCAGTTTTACAAATAGTGTGGCAGCATTATAATGCTGATAATGTAGAATCGAGATAATTACCTGACTTATCATAGTGGAAAGATTGTTCATTTGCAAAAACAATTTCTCCGAACGTGCTAGAGGCGCGTACGCAGTTTTTAATACATAAAGGACACACGTTACAGGTGCTCGTAATCTTCTAGCGGCTTCTGTAAAGACAAAAATAAGAAATTTTATTTAAATTATAGGTTTAGGATATAACCATAGGCATAGATGGGCGAATGTAATCACATTAGTGAAAAACGATTACGATTACATTTTGCGTTTTTCATCATTAATATGACTGCATTTTGCTAATTTATGTTTTAAACACTACGGAATCCTCAATTGTATATACTATATTTTGTAATCGTTAATAATTAATCAGATTACATTTTGCCCACGTCTAATTATAGGAGATCTCACCCACAGTTTTGATAAATAAATCATATAAGCACTTTATTGTAGAAGGTCGACATACTAAGCACGCACAGAGTAGCTCAGAAACTTGGTGAAATTATTGAGGAACTAAATAATGTTATTTAATAATTATTGTAGTTGTGCCGACCTGCTTTAAAGTTTCTTGACACTTTTTTAATGGACTGAATATTGTAACTGGACCGAAGATCATTTCACAGCCTGATCACACGGCAGAGATACCTAGTAGTTGAAAAGCTTTAAGCATCACAGATAGAAACAGCGAAGAAATAATATTTCATAGAATCAATGCCAATCTTCGTAGCAACAATAAAAAAAGTTCAAGAAGTTTTGGCAATAATTATAATTATCGAGAGCTGTGGGCAGAGACTTAACCTGTCACATCCTGTTGATCACGTTTCTTTTCCACCATTCGACGAATAGGCATTTACTCTGATTTACATAAAATGTTCTGAACAATTAATATCTTTTCTTATAATTTTTCAGACAAGCAGAATTTTCCCAGAAAGAAAGGATGAGTTATTTAATATAGGCTCAAGCAAATCAAAATTCAATATATTATTTCAAAAAAACAAAATTAAATGTTATCCATTTTTTAAGAGTTATATTTATCGGAATAATTATTTTATCATTTAATCAAATTATGTAGCCAAATTAGGAAGAATTTAACTTAAAACAATTTACTTATACAGTGGTACCTCGTTATACGAGTGCCCTGATATACATGTGTTTTAAGATACAAGCCGCCGAGCGAGCGCTATTTTGCTTTGAGATGAGAGCAAGATTTGAGATACGCGGATTATAGACAGATATACGCGGGCCATTAAGTGCCACTTTGGTTGCAGATGTCTAAATTACGCTTAATTGATCAATTAGTTATTTGCCTTCTCGACAATTTTACGCACCAATCATAAATAGCTTATCAAGTCTAAATTATATATAAATATGGTATGTTTACTTTCATTAGCTTTATAGTAAAATTATTGGTTATCATATTAATAAATTGTATGTGATAGCTACCTCTAACATAATACGTGCGTGTTTTTTACCAACACTTTTTCAGAGCCTTTTAGAAAATTATTGGGTATAAAAGAGCCTACCAAACCAAGTTATCTTAGTACTAAGCAGATCTCTTCAGGGTTTAAGCCTGTTTGTATAGTGAGTATTAATTTTATCACTCTAGTATAAATTCAAGTATTCTGGTATATTAAATAACACAAAAACCAACTCTTGAAATAACAAATAAATACTTGCACCTATTTACTCAGCTATTAAGATCAAAACTAGAAGTTCATATCACAATTTACGTTCCACGTTTTCTATCCATATAAGCTTTAAGATTTAAAGAAATAGGTGCTTCTGCCCCGTACTTCGATTTATTCATAAAACACTTATAATATTAGTTTAACTATTGTTAGAAAAATGTTCAAATCCAGTGAAATATTTTTCATTCATAAACCCTTTGTTTCCTTTTACAAAGTTATAAAATTATTTCACATGTATATAGTATGTAATTATCAATTTACATATTTTTAATTTAAAAATAAAATCGTTTAAATATTAAAAATAAGCCATTTTATTTAAGAGGAAATGTATCTCGTATGGGTCATCTTTCAAGTTAAATTATCTGTCCGTGCTATTTACAGATTTTTCATTTATACATTCATAGGAATTTCTCACATGAGCAATAAAACTCAGTTGGCAACATAATATATGTATGTAGTTGTACGTAACGAGTACGATATGTTATTACGGTTGAAATTTAAGTTATTTTGTATAAGAACTATGGGTACTTTATCAACTTTTATAGCATCATGACAATTTGACTACAACGTATTTGATGGTACGTAACTATAACGTAGTCCAAAAACGAGGATAATCGCCGAGGAACGAGATTTCATCAACTGTCGCCGTCATCATGATGACCGAACCTATTACATGACTGAAAACCTCTAGGTATGATTATACCTAGAGGTCATTTTCAGTCATGTAATAGTAATGTTTATGTGTGTCCATTTAATTAAATGGACGCACATAAACGCGATAGGTCAAAGATAATCACTATGACGGAATACACACCGACATTAAATCGGCTACTGGCATTTAGTTTTCCACAGACTAATATACTAACAATTTAACTCAATTAATCGTAGCACTGAAAGATTGCTCTACGCAGAGCAGTAACCGCTCCTATAGTATGGTCGAGCCGTCCGTGTCCTGACTCCTAACGTGCGTAGAATTGATGCGCTCAGCAGACGGTTGACGCCAGTGCTGCGTATACATTCACGATCAGTGGATTTTTAAATTCACGTACTGTCCTGTATGAATGTAGCGACGGCTTTTAGAAATAAATCAATTTGTATTAGGTTTTTATCCTTACTTTAAATTCCAGAACCTACAGTAAACTAAGCACACGTCGATAGAATTAGCTATAGGCCTCACGTTGGATCAGTTAGTCTGGTAATACACGTAAACCACGGTTTAACAGACTAATAATTTTGTTTATAATAAGTTCGAGTAAAGTTTTATAAATTGTTTAGAGATATGTTGCTATAATATTTTATTATAACGGCATTGTTGAGAGTTCATAATAGCACTGCTGTACTCAAAATACATTCGCTTACTTGTTGATCTGCATCGCAATCGAAAACTGATTATTTTAGGCTGTTTCGTGTGAAAAGTGCCTAAGCGCAACGTATCAATCACGTAACAAAACTGCTCACTCATGTCACATTATTAGGTAGCATGGTTAGTTTTGGACCAATCAATCATCAACAAACAAATTATTTAGGTACAAAAGACTTCAACTACGCTGTAGCGCGTTCCAAAATTAATTCCGTTTTAAAACATTTTAGCTCTTACGCCAGTATAATAATAACATTTTTATGTGTTTGGCATTACTTACAATAAAAACATTATCATTTCATATTGTGTACATTTATATATAATCAAAAATGTACGATTTAGTTGATAAACAAACACAAAACACACAATGAATCTATACTAATATTATAAAGCTGAAGAGTTTGTTTGTTTGTTTGTTTGTTTGTTTGAACGCGCTAATCTCAGGAACTACTGGTTCGAATTGAAAAATTCTTTTTGAGTTGAATAGACCATTTATCGAGGAAGGCTTTAGGCTATATAACATCACGATGCAATTATTAGGAGCGAAGAAATAATGGAAAATGTGAAAAAAACGGGGAAAATTATTCATCCTTGAGGGCTTCCATTGCGTGCGCTGCAAAAACGGTTCAAGATACCAAAAATATATGTAAGAAAGAATTATTCCTCTTGAAATGATCTAAAAAAATGTCCGCGACAGTATATGTCTATCTTTTAATATTAAGTCACCAGAACCGTTTTTATGGTAAACAAACTTGGTCGAAATTAATGCATTATTTGTTAAGAGTTGTATCAACATAATAGTATTAATCTTTATCCAAATAAATGTGTTGTTGATTAAGAGTATTAATTGTGAATAAAACTGTCTTTGACATCACTTAATTTCAATGAACATCTTAGAAGATATTACAAAACCCTATATAGCAAAACAACGTTTGCGGAATCAGCTATGTGTTGATAAGCGTGAAACTCGAGAACGGCTGAACCGATTTGGCTGATTTCTTTTTTGTTGTGTTTGTTGAAGTCTGGGGAAGATTATTACGGAGAGAAAAATTAAAAAAAAATGACTGAAAAAGTCTAAAAACAACACTTTTCTATATTCTCATACAAAAAATTCTTAATAATATTTAAAAGTCAATTTGAACTTTAACACCATAAAGTTTAAATGTTAGTGGACGGGTCCCGGGAAGGCAAAACAATTGAGTAACGTATAAATATGAATGTCAATATTTGTCAATTTTTATACATATAGCATTAAGGCCAGGTTCCTTCAAACTATTTTCAAAAAACAACCGACAGGCCAGTAAGTTTTGGAAGAATGAAATCTGACGGGGAATCTATTAACATTAAAAAGCAATGTGACTTTGTTTTAGAGAAATAGGGCAGAACAAGGTCTGCCGGGACAGCTAGTATTTTCTAAAAGTTGTCTTAAAAATATATATATTTGTATGTTTTGTATAAAAGAGCCATTTTACACTAATAATCTATACTAATATTATAAAGCTGAAGAGTTTGTTTGTTTGTTTGTTTGTTTGTTTGAACGCGCTAATCTCAGGAACTACTAGTTCGAATTGAAAAATTCTTTTTGAGTGGAATAGACCATTTATCGAGGAAGGGTATAGGCTATATAACATCACGATGCAATTATTAGGAGCAAAGAAATAATGGAAAATGTGAAAAAAACGGGCAAAATTATTCATCCTTGAGGGCTTCCATTGCGTGCGCTGCGAAAACGGTTCAAGATACCAAAAATATATGCATGAAAGAATTATTCCTCTTGAAATGATCTAAAAAAATGTCCGCGACAGTATATGTCTATCGTTTAAGATTAAGTCACTAGAACCGTTTTTATGGTAAACAAATTTGGTCGAAATTAATGCATTATTTGTTAAGAGTTGTATCAACGTAATAATATTAATCTTTATCCAAATAAATGTGTTGTTGATTAAGAGTATTTAATTGTGAACAAAATTGTCTGTGACATCACTTAATTTCAATGAACATCTTAGAAGATATTACAAAACCTTACATAGCAAAACAACGTTTGCCGGATCAGCTATAGTGTCTTGATAACCGCGAAACTCGAGAACGGCTGAACCGATTTGACTGATTTCTTTTTTGTTGTGTTTGTTGAAGTCTGGGGAAGGTTACAACACAGAGAAGATTTCAAAAATTTACCTGAAAAAGTCTAAAAACAACAGTTTTCTATATTCTCATACAAAAGATTTGTTATAAGTCAATTTGAACTTTAACACCATAGCATAAAGTTTAAATGTTAGTGGACGGGTTCCGGGAAGGCAAAACAATTATTGAGTGACGTATAAATATTAATGTCAATATTTGTCAATTTTTATACATATAGCATTAAGGCCAGGTTCCTTCAAACAATTTTCAAAAAACAGCCGCAAGGTCAATAGCTATTAACATTAAAAAAAACAATGTGACTTTGTTTTAGAGAAATAGGGCAGAACAAGGTCTGACGGGACAGCTAGTGATTTATATTTATTAAATACCTAGGTACGTAACTAATTTCCAGACTCAAGTCGTAACCACAGGTACATTATTAGAATTTTATTTGGTACTAGCTGATCCGGCAAACGTTGTTTTGCTATATAAGTTATTGTAATAACTTCTAAGATGTTCATTGAAATTAAGTTATGTCAAAGACAATTTTGTTCACAATTAATACTCTTAATCAACAACACATTTATTTGGATAAAGATTAATATTATTATGTTGATACAACTCTTAACAAATAATGCATTAATTTCGACCAAATTTGTTTACCATAAAAACGGTTCTGGTGACTTAATATTAAAAGATAGATATATACTGTCGCGGACATTTTTTTAGATCATTTCAAGAGGAATAATTCTTTCTTACATATATTTTTGGTATCTTGAACCGTTTTTGCAGCGCACGCAATGGAAGCCCTCAAGAATGAATAATTTTGCCCGTTTTTTTTCACATTTTCCATTATTTATTTGCTCCTAATAATTGCATCGTGATGTTATATAGCCTAAAGCCTTCCTCGATAAATGGTCTATTCAACTCAAAAAGAATTTTTCAATTCGAACCAGTAGTTCCTGAGATTAGCGCGTTCAAACAAACAAACAAACAAACAAACAAACAAACAAACTCTTCAGCTTTATAATATTAGTATAGATTACCTTGTTTTCTTTGCGTACTATTTTCATACAAAGGTTTCCATTGTTTAATAAATGACATTGCAAATCACTAGTCGTCACTTCGTGAGTGTTTTAAGGAAAAAATACGACAATAAACTCTATTCATACACAAATTTTGTTTAAGTGGTTAGATATATCTGGCAATTTCAGAGCGAAATAACTTTAATTGGGACATTTGCTGTCAGGCTATATAAATATTATGTATACACAATTTGATTTTCCTCCAAAGTGTCATGTTCATCATGGCTCAAACAGTTTTTGGCTGTCAAACAAATTTTCTACATTTCTTGATCTAAAACCTGTCATACCTATTGGTATGATATATCATTAGATCGCCAATTATCGTGATTACTTTGATTTTTAATAACCATTTTATAACATGTCTCATACAGGGTGAGAAAAAATATATTGGAAGCTATTTCTGCTATGCACAAGTATTTAATTGTGCCCAAGATGACCCACAGCACAGCGGATCCACGACCACAGGCCCACTACATATTATGATTATTTTGCCAAGTACCAGTATTTTTAGATATTTAAAGATGTACCCTATATTGTAGAGAAAGAAATAAAGTAAGTTACAAGATCATAGTAACCGCTAAAAGTATGTTTATTTTACATGCTGTTTTCTAACTGTGATGAAAAATAAACAGTAATGACATCTTTCTCGATATCGCTTCTAGACCTTACTGGTGTTTTGGGGGTTTGTTGTATTTATGTTGTGAAAGAACATAAAGTCAACGCGAATGACGCACGGAGCTTGGCTACTTGCCAATTTCCGCCAGCCCATTCAGTTTCGTTCCGACAATGACCCAACACAAATATTTTCATTTTACTCAGTTGTATATGTCGGGAATTTGGAACATATTTTTAGGATTTTTATGCCGTGACCAAAAGGGTCTAAATATTATTTATACGAGGTTCTTCAAGCGAAGCAAGCACTATTATTATGCAGAAAATATATATATTACCGAAGACGGCAAATCAATATATCTAATATTGTTGACACTGCTAAAAATAATTCACCCCTACATTGCAAAGATATTACAGATTATTACACACATTCCATTAATTTTCTTTTGTTTTATGTTGAATTTTTTACACTTAGGCGCTATTATACCATTAATACTTTACATTATTATAACATTAATAAGGTACTTGAAATAATACACTTTTTTGGAGTATCTAACATCTCTAATTTTATTGCAAATTGTTTATCTAATTTACGTACCTAGCATATAATATTTTTTTGGCACTTCTCATTTATGTTTCTTAATTGTTTAGACATTGTAAATTGGAAGAACTCATTCAGGGCATCCTACTTCGGGATTTACTGTGTGTGATTATGATAAATTGTGTAAAGGTCAAATTGTTTTATTATTATTTGATTTGCAGTTAAATACTAGAGTTTTTAACAACTCACCCAGCTAAGGATTCTTAGAACTTACTAAAAACGGTTTTATCTTAATCTAAATGTACAAAATTTTGAAATATTAATCTAATCATTAAAGTAAAAATAACGTTAATTATTAAAATAACCTGGCAAAACAATCTATGGATAGATATAGAAGTTATGTAAGTGTTCATGCTGCCCTATAAGCAATAAAAAAAGAAAGAAAATATTTCTTGGGTTGAGCCGTTTTCTCTTGTTTTTAGTATAAATTCTGAGAAAATTTACGTTTTGAATTAAAACTTGCTGTATTTGAACGTAAAAAATATTTAGATAAGTAATATTTTATTGTATTTACTAAACATTTCAAGAAACTTGACTTTCTTGTTTTAAAAATATCTTTTTTCTACGTACCAATAGTCGAATCGAAATCTTAATGTATTTTATTTATAGGCACAATGGTATTACATAGATAATGTAAGAAAATATTTAGTATTGTGGTTAAAATACTCGTGTGTTGTTTATAAAATAATGATAAAAAGATATATAAAATGAATGTGAGTGGACGTTAGAACCTATGTCGATCGAAACTTATTTACACAAACTAAATGAAGGATTTGATGGAATAAAGAAAGAAAATAATTTTGTAGGGATATCAAATTATAGACAGATCTAAAATTGAATAATAATTTGATTTTTAGATAATTATTTTGTTCACACTTATTTAAATGATAGGTCATTCATAAATAGTTTAGCGATCAGTTATATATTTAAAAATAACAGTATTGTCATTAGCTGCCGGTGATATGGAAAATGAAAATATTTGTGAGTGCGTAGGCGTCGTCTGTATAGGTAGGTCGGGAGATTGACACACCCCAATACTTGAGCCAAATTATCATTATTAGAGTATTCTATTAACATAGACATTGATTAAACTCACTCTGATGGTTCCTGCTATAATTTATGGTCTAATAATATTCAATTGGCTTTTCTATAATATTTTATAATGAAGACAATGTAAGTAAATTAGCAATGACGTGCGGTAATGACTCAGAAGAGAATTCGGTATAATCAAACATTCAGTCTTTACAAAGTAATAATAAAATATTGGTTTTCGTACTGTTTTTATACATTTTGAGACCACAGTTTCAAAATATATAAAACAAGATAGTCCTAGAGATACTTAGACAAATTTTTCAGTTTTACAATGTGAAACGAAAATAATTTAAAATCAGGGTTACATTAAATTTACTTATCGCTCATCTCTTTAGAAATTGTAAGTCGATATTTATGGACGAATTTATCATACTAGTCACAAATTAACTGAATTTAAATTTTTTTACAGCTTGAAACTCAGGTATAGCTTAGTACTGGCTCACCTTTGGACGCGCTGTAAACTAAGTACTTACTTCTGATAAGCTCGACGACTGCCGGATACCACCTGGCAGGGTATCGGTAGTTAGCAGATATCAACACCGGTACCACTAAACAAGTGTAGGCGCCCATCAGCCAAGCACCGCCAAGCGCAACAAGGAGGCCCCGCGGCGCCCAGTACGGAAGTAGAAACACCAGAGATAAAAGCCAGACTGAAACATATTTGAACATCTAAACTGGAGAATTTATTACTCATTTATTTATTTATATTAAAACACTTACATAGTATACATTAACACATACATAAAATATGAAAAAGATATTACAAATGCAACTACATTTAAAAGTGTAGACTGCTTGCTCAAAAGAAAATAAATATGAAAATACGAGCAACGCACGTATATCAACAGTAACAAAATAAAAAACAGAAAATATAATTTGCAAAAAAAAAATAGAAAGAAATAAGAAAGACAAACAACAACCTATTCCACAAACCTATCGAATAACATCCTTTTTATGTTTCAAAATGTTATAGTTAAATATATCGAGATCACTAGAGCTCGACATAAAAATATACAGACTTATCGTTCTGCATAAAGACATAGGGTAGAGTAGGGTAGGGCATTCTGCATATAGCTTGGATGTTCCGTATTCCCAATTCTTTTTAAGGGTTCTGTATCTTTAAATGAACCTTTATAAGATCACTGCTGTCAGCCTATCTATTTATCTAGACCGTTTTTCTTAAAAACTCGTGAACGATATCAAGTTGAAATTTATATTAAATAGTCAATCAAATGATGTTCCTTTCAGCCAGATGTTTTATACACTCGGAAAGGAATCAAAATACTAAATAGGATACTTTCCGTACACAAAATATCATGATCAAATAGCAAGATGCAATGTTTTATATGTAAACGAACAACGGCAGAAATTAATAACATATATGTCCCTTATATGACGTTTATAACTACATATAATATCTATGAAAAAGATATAACTAATCCGATATAAACCCGGCTGGAGCATTATAAAAAGGAAATCAAATTTAAAACAATAAACTTTATGTAGCGGAGTCAGTGCACTGTAAACAATTATTAATAACGATCCGAAAATACATAAAGTGTTCATGCCAAATGAAAGTAAAGTGATTCAAAAGGAGCGTTATTCATTCTAGACATTTCTTGATATCAACGTAACGCAATCTCTGGCCTACCCTATTGCGGAGGACGCCAAAAGACTAGAAACAAATCCAATGTATCCAATGTAGCGACACAATTCGCAAGTTGATCTAGATCATATAAGTATGATAAAAACGTAACGCAATTCGTATGTTGTAAACTGCATAGGAATTAGGAAACTTAAAATAAACGTAAACCCAACATCTTGAAACACTAAAGTATATCTCTATTTTCGACATTAATTTTCTACAGAACTCTGTAACAGTTCATTCATTAATTTGTAATTCTGAGTTCTGATTTAAAATTTCTAATATTTATCTAGTCACAAAAATTCTCTAAAACACGTAACATGTAGGCAAAAAAGCTCTAATTTATTCTTGAAATCAATCAGAGGGGTTGAAGAACAATCGAGGGGTTGTGCGAGCTACTCAACTGTATTTTTATATTATATAATATAATATTTGTTTACTTTTATGTGTGATGTATCTTCTTTACTAGAGCGATTTAAAATATTAGGTCCTTACATATGAAATTGGCGTTTTGTATGGGAGGAACAAAAAGTCGAATATTTTTTAATATAATATATTTAATTAATCAAAGTATGAATCATTATTTTCTATGCACTTTTGCCATCTCATAGGTAGTTCATTGATCCCTTTACTAAAAAAACCAGTCGGACGGGAATCAATAAAATCTTTGAAGGCGATTTGGACTGCCCCATCGGAGTTGAATTTTTTCCCTTGCAAGAAGTTATTCAAATTTCGAAAAAAATGGTAATCTGTTGGAGCAAGGTCCGGGGAGTACGGAGGATCTCTTAGACTTTCCAATTGAAGCTCTTCTAATTTAGTAGCCGTCTGTTGCGCAGTGTGTGGTCTAGCGTTGTCGTGAAGCAGCAGTGGCGTGGAGCGATTGACCAGCCTAGGTTGTTTAGCCGCTAGCTTTTCCATCATGGTTTGCAATTGCTGACAATAGACATCAGCCGTAATAGTCTGGCCAGATTTGAGAAAACTGTAATGAACAATACCGGCACTAGTCCACCAAACGCTTATAAGTAACTTTTTTGGGGTTAATGTTCGCTTGGTGCAGGATTTGGCTGGCTGGCCAGGATCCAACCATTGCGCTGAGCGCTTCCGATTATCGTAAAGAACCCATTTTTTCATCACAGGTAATGATTCGGTTTAAAATACCTTCATTATTGTGCCGGTTTAGTAATGTAACGCAGCAGTCGACGCGCGTTTGCCGGTTTGCTTCAGTCAATTTGTGAGGTACCCACCTTTCAAGCTTTTTAATCTTCCCAATTTGCTTCAAGTGAATTAAAACAGTTTTATCACTAACATCGCAGCCTGCAGCTAACACGGACGGGGTTTGCGATGGATCCGCTTCCACAATAGCCTTCAACTCTTCATTATCAACTTGAGTCTCAGGCCGTCCACGGGGCTTGTTCTGCAGGTCGAAATTTCCAGAACGAAAACGTTGGAACCAAAAACGAACTGTATTTTCTTTTGCAACACGACCGCCATACACATCATTCACCCTTCGAGTTGTTTCCGCAGCACTAGTGCCACGGCGGAACTCGTACTCGTAAATAATGCGATATTTTAAGTTTTCCATTTTGTAAAATGAGTGACGCAAACAGAAAAAAAACAGAAGAAAAAACAAATGAATGACGATCATCGAAGCACAAATACATGAGTCTATAGCTGTACAAATGTGAATTTGGAATTCCTTACCAAAGAGGAGAAATTTGTGATTAAAGTGGCCAGTACGAAAAACGCCAATTTCATATGTAAGGACCTAATATAATTTAGTTATTATTTAAACAAAATAATTCTGACGGCTGCTTAGAACAATTTTGATTGTCTAAACAAATATGTTTTTTTTTTCATTACACTGAAAGATTTACTCTTGTGACGTAATCGCATTTACAAACACAAACTCCACATGAACGTTATCCATACCTTGCTCCTGAACTACCTAACTAGGCTTTATAAATGTTTGTTCCTTTTAGGGGATTCGAATTTGCGAGTGAAAACACAAAAGTCGGCCGATTAGCCTCTGTGTTAATTATCGAGTCGTCAAATAGTAAGTAGTTGAAACGAAAATCTTTAAAGTGGCCAGATATTAATTCTAATTGGAAGTCGATTAGGCTGACGAATTTACGATACATAAAACACACGGCCACAGTAAATATGTGACTCATTAAATAAAAAAAAAACAAACGTGGTCAGGACTAACGATATGTAGTACTTCCATATTGATTTATATTTTTATACAATTTATCTTAATATCTATGAAATCTTACAATATATGGATGTTTGTAAACAACAATACTCACCGATATTTGCTATTTTATCTTCCGATTTCATGGTGTGAACTTTCGAGAAAGAATCACTTCTTATCCGTCCTCTAACTCTTGATATCATGCCCATATTGAAAGTTTGTATTATTAAGTAAAAAATCAAATGTTCAAAACAAATGTCAAAAAAATCAAATGTTTCAAATGTTTTTAAAAAGATATCAAATGTTTACAAAATAAAACGATGCAATAGAACACGGTCCGTTTTATTTGAAATCTTTTTCATGAATGCGCATATAGCGAACGTTAGGGCGGGCGGGCGGCGCGGCGTACGCGCTTTTCAACGTCGGCCTGTGACCACTTATAAATTGTCTCTTGCATTTTTGTATTTATGGAATAACGTTACTACCATCGCGTCTTTTATTAGATACATTTGAAAACAAGATAATATATTGTCCGCAATGTAAACTAAAATGTCGAAAAAAGAAAATTGTAAACTCAATAAGTAGTTATGGTTTATTTTTTGATTATATTTTGTGTCACTGACTTGTGCGACGGGAACATACAATATATCTATATACATTCTTTCTATGTCCGCAACATCCGATTGTGATTAAGACTGTTGTTTATTATCTTGCGTCTGCAGTTTGTTAGAAACTACGACGAATACATACATTGCATAGTGAATACTAAATTCACTACTACGCTGTTTAGTATTGTTAAAATATAGAAAATTATTTACTGGGCACAAAATAATGTTTAAAATATTATTCACATATAACTACTTGGGAGTTATATTTTTAAAAATTAAATATGGCTCACGATTCATTACAAAATCAGAGTATTCTTTAGCGGCCTTTTTTTGTATCCCGGGAGAAAATCCTGCATAAAACTATCGGGAACGCTGGGAGGGTAGCGACCCCGGTGTGTCAGACTCCTATTGATTAAAACCCCCGGGACGTCCCTCTAATTGCTCTACCGGGCCTGGGAAACCATATTCATCCAGACGCCCGGAGAGGAAAAAGCCTTATTGAGGCTAACTCTCTGGAAGAGGTGGGAGTAAAGAACCCAACCCTCAAAAACCTCTCTCCCAGGCGGTGCGCCGGTCACTGTACACCTTCTCCCTCTCAATGCTTTAGAGGCCTTATCAGTCCAATGGCAAGTAAAGATGAGTCCAATTATTGAGTATG
Organism: Automeris io; assembly: GCA_036320925.1. NCBI lineage: Eukaryota > Metazoa > Arthropoda > Insecta > Lepidoptera > Saturniidae > Automeris > Automeris io. The sequence goes on from JAUDJH010000018.1 coordinate 7,775,370, forward strand.
ATTGCCCAAAGAACAACGTAAAAAACATTCTAAAATTTCTGAAAAAAAGTATCGTTATTGGCTATTTATAATTTTAGAATACGAATATTTCAATGAGTTGTCGTAATTTTCATGGAATTTGAGTCATCCACGATTATTTAGTCTCATCACATGACGCGCAGATGGTTAAATATTCACGAGTTTTCCTTTAGGTCAAGGATATCTATAAATAACTACTATTCATTAATATGACTTATTCTGCAGTTGGATTAAATTATTGTATTATAAAAATTAATATCTATGTCGTGATAGGCGGGCATAAAAATTAGTGATTAACACATACAAAAACACATATAAAAATCAAACACAAAAGTCATATACACACTTTGAAAAGTTGAAGAGTTTAACAATTTATAACTCTCGTTAAGAATGAAACACCATTGCAGCAACAAACACCAGAACAGTCAATATAAACATATTACTCCATGACTACGAGTTATATAAGAATATTTCGTATTTTTATTTGAATAAAGCGACTGGTAAATGTTATTAGCACAGAAATTTTACTGAAACTAAACGCAAGAATTGAAATAATTGGTTACCAAATAGTTTTTATCTGTTAGTCGCTAAAGCTTCAATCAACGCTGTGTGGAACCAACACTGCTCTTGTTTGCGCAGTTTACTAAAGCATGCATAGGTCCAAAACGAAGGCGCTGCCTATCGTTAAAGATATCGATGGATGTAGTGCATAGATCATTTTCACACGCATTTGTGCGTTTAATCGTCTAAACTAAATAAAATACTTTTTTTTTTACTTAAAGACGGTACACAAGCTTATGCTCACCTAATGGTAAAGGTTTAATACTGCCTATAAACAACTGTATTTCACACGATATAACGAAAAACGTTCGCAAATAAATGACTGCATATAAACGAACCGATTCCGAAATGCAACAGCCTGAAGCGAGCCCTATGACTAGCTTTTCACCAACATTTTGTAGCCAAAATCCAGTTGGCTAATTAAACCATATCACCTTAGTGCTGGTCGTTTAGCACCACTCATTGGTCGCATCGATGAGAAGCAAACAGAATCAACTCTCTTATTGAATAACATTAAATCTTTTTACAGTATCCTGAACAACAATGCATTCCGCAACATTTCTTTTACTGATTGCATCTACTACGTGTTTTGCGCATTATCGCGGAGTTTACGATTTTCACAATTACATCGAAAGAGATGAGCACTCAAGGACAGTTGAAGGGTAAACTTGTGTCTTCCACTGATTTATTATACCTATTTAGATATAGTATAACATTACCTAATTATATATTTTTTAAGACATGAAAATACTGGAGTATTAAATACAGTATGATTACTTTACTTATGGTTCAGTTACGTCCAGTTCCAAAAACCTCCTTAAATTAAAATTCTTTTAATCACTAATAGATCACTTTACATGCGAATTGGTCATTAATGTTCAAAATTTAAAGAGCCTTTCTAGAAGTAGGCGGTAAACAGTCAAGATATAGACTTTATTTTAAATTTGGACTATACATGGTATGTCACTACATACCATTTGATTTCAAGCACGGCATAGTCCAAAAATCGAATGTAAATATCGAGACTAAGGATATTATTTCCAGATAGTTGCTCTGATAATTCCAGTAAGCTCAAAAGTCTCGCAACGCTTCTTTTAAAGGACCCAAAGAAGGAAGGCAAGGAATTCACCAACTGTAAGATCATTCCACAGCTAGATGAACCGGTAGATAAGAGAACTTTTAACCAACACCATATGGTATTGTATACTTTTGTATTTACAGGCTATTTGTCGAATGTCCTGTGTGCGAAGACACCGGCGACTGGTTGCCGAGTAACGAAAAATGTACTGTCGTGAAAGGAAACAAACAATATAAGAAATGTCGGTGGGGAACTTACGTCAATCATGCGTGTGGCGATCGACTTGATTGCTACAGAGTATGTACACCAACTATTATAATTTGTAATTTAAAACACGTTATTCCTCACTAGGATATACGGTTTATCGGGGGAGGTGGCGTCTCCCCCCGTGATTGTGCCTGTCAGGCGCGGCGTAGTGGGGCTGCGGCGATTTGATTACAGGACCCGCAGTCCCCACTAATTCGCAGAAGTAGTCACCTTGGGGTTTTAGCTGGTAAAAGTCCGGCACACCCGGCTGCCTACCCCTTCGCGGCCGGGACGGTCCTATGAGGATTTTCCCCAAGTAAAAAAAAAACAAAAAAGGATATACGGTTAGACCGCATTATGAACTAATGCCGTATGGTGACCGTCTAAAAGGGAAGCTTGCAAAAACACCTAGTCTACATTCTAGGTTCAATGTGTTTATAAATATTACTTTTTAAGATATGGCCAGCTGAAAAGTACTATTTAACAGACCAGATTTAAAATAGTCATTATTTCTTTAGATCTAGCTTGTACATTAAAAATATCGATTTTACGGACGTAGTGTACATGTTTGGCTGTATCGACTTTCTGATTAAACGTCCTCAGCACGACCGCGATATTGCTATGGAAGATTTTAACTTGTCACGACGCTATTAAAAGCGACGTTATTGGTCAGTTGCATTTGTCTCACTTATTAGTTCTGATACAGTCTTTCACTGAAATTTTCAAATCATGTGTTGAGTAAGCCTGTGGACATCTGCAGCGCAAACTCTATTATTCCGTAGGAATTGCATCTGCCACTTACAACGCAGTCGATCCCTCAACCACTGCGTCAGTCGAATCGCTATATTCATGTTTTATTCGTAGGGTCCAGGAGAACAGTGTACGGAGAAGATGGAATACGATGTTTACGGACAGAAGTGCGCTCCGGGATACTATTGTAATAAGCCGATGGGCGTGTGCCAAGGCCTGGACTACCACGTCGATACCACAGCACAATATCTTGTCAACCCAAACAGATATCCACTGGAAAGGAAAGCTATTAAAGGACGCGCTGCGGACTATTTATTCTAAAATAATGAGAAATTAGAACGTTTCAACACCCGATTGGCTTATGATTAATGATTGGTATTGTAATATTTGATCTCAAAAATCTAGTTGATTAATTATTGTAGACAAACTTACATTCCTTGTAAAGATCTCATTTATTTAGTAAATAATAATGTATCTATAATTATAATCTTTGTTAATATTTACTCAAGTAAACTATTCTTATAAAACGATATACTTGTATCTGGTAGTTTTATTTGCATCTTCAAAAATAAAAAATTAAAAAAAAAAATTGTATAAAATGTTAATAAAGTAAAAATTAAGTTGGATATATTTGGAAATTTTGACGTCAGTAGATTTTTGCTCAAAATAACTACATAACTACTAATACATACACATTATATTCTTGATAATTATTTATCAAACTTGTTTAATAATATATTAATTCCATAATATATCACAGTATATTCATTTTATAGCAACACCATGTCATTCTAATGACAAGATCGGCGGGTTTTTTTTCTTATAAGGGTAAAAAATATACACAGGACTAAAAATTTATAATTCTTTATTTCTTATAAATATAACTCATAAAATAAACTTACAAAATTTTTGTAATGGGTAATAATAATATAATAATAATAATAAATAAAGCATAAAACCATTAAAATGGCAAATAGCACCAAGAGATGTTTTTTAATTAACTTTTTTGTCATTTGTTACCTTTTTATAATTATAATATTTAATTATCAAAGACTAGTAGATGCTCGTGTTCCATTAGTAGAACAGTCACGGAATAATGTCACACGCAATAAAAAAATAAACAGAAATCATGATTAGAAATGCATTTGCTTAAAACTATTATCACTTGGTAAATGGCACCGAATTATTACAGCCTAATTTTTGTAATATTCAATTATATCGTAAAATATACCAAATGAATAGAAATGAGTATGTTCAAGCTCAACATTGATAGAAAAGTTTTCATAATACTGAAGCTTAAGAACCACAAAAATCTTTGATTTGTAATAGTGATGTCGTATGTCTTCAGACCATAATGAACACTGGGACACAAATACCTCTTATCTCTTCTGAAAATATTGCCAGCAACAAGTCCTGTAATTATTGCGATTTAGGTCAAAATAATTCGATTCGATAATCGAATATAACTAGATTTATCTTAATATAAAAGGCCTCTGAGATATCTATTAAATAGCCATTAATACTATGGAGATAGCTGAACTATTGTATTTTATAACTGTTATTTTTTTATTTTGATGGCTATTCTAAATTAATAGAAGTTTCTGATGCAAGTGAATTTTCGTGTTAGTACCCGGCTGCTGTTATTCATATTTTGGACGATTTGTTTTTTCGAATTGGGCAATACGTTGATGGCCGGGATAGTCCTTCACAACTAAACCAGACGAGAGAGCGAACACTGAGGTCTCAGCCGGCAAATTTATGAGTTCGATGGCAACGCAATAGCACCCCGGTGGGTACGACCTCGACTTGGACCGCCAGCCAAAATACGAAACCGAACGGTGATCTATCTACAAGCATTTCGGAAGCGCCTACCTTGAGAAGAAACGCCGAAAAAAACTCAATGTTACGTCGGAGTGATTTTGGACGATTATCTAATCCTTCCTACATATTTTTCGACCTTATCAGCATTTATTTACAACTAAAACAAGAGATCTTGCAATCACGCTACATCAGAGCGGGTACACCCAAGAGCGTGCGATGAATATTAAGAAAGGAATCAGATCTGTTTGAATATACTATGTTCATTTTACAAAGTCTCTTATAACAATACTTTGATCGTAAATTTTCATATTAATTATAAATAGAGAAAACAAATATTTAACGATTGTGGTACTAAAACACTATTAAAACAAACTATAATCAAAATAAAACATTGTATCATTATTTTTATAAACAAAACTAACCTATTCCTCGTATGTCCTAGGGGACTTCGTAATATAAACCAGGTACAATCTATTACCGTAAAGTTGATATTATGGTTTATACTTTATAAGAATAAAATATAGAACTCATCTTATCGACACTCTGCAATAAAACATATGCATTAGTTACAGGGAGTTAAATTAGTAAACCTTAAAATACAATTAGTGTTATTCCATTTTAAGAAAAAAAACAAATGTTTAAACTAATCAGCTTCCCTTTTAATGCTCATTGCACATCCCTAGTTACACCATAGCCCGAAATGTCAGCTTTTAGTATGCTCACAATGTTATATTAACAATATGCTAAATAAAAAATATTTTCATCAAAAGCCGCTTGTGAGTATTCTACAATTAAGTAAATAATATTCTTAAATGTGGTGTTTTTTTCTTTGGTAACATTTTGTCATTACATAACAAGTTTTAAGTGCAAGTCTTTGTATTTATACAATATTTCTTCCCAGACCATTTTTTTTTTTAAATATCACAAACTTAAAATAATACAAAAACATTATCTTTCTGCAATTACACATATTAATAATAATACTAATCAACTGAGTACATAAGATAATTATTGCTTATATTTATTTAAAAGAATGTAAATATAATATTATACTTATCAATATGTCCCTGTTTATTAAACCTACCATTCACCTTGCCTCGCTCGATACATGTTATCGACAAATTAACACCAAAGTTTAGTTTAAATTAATATAACATCCAAATTCATATCTCTTATTATCTTGAAACTGCAACTAGCAACTCTAGCGTATATTTAAAACAATCTAAATTATAAAACTTTACACTTTAATAAAAAAAAGTTGTGTAATTTATTGTGACAGGCAGACATGTTGTAAATTCTCAACATAATAATATTATAATGTATTGCAAAGTTAATATTAACATTAGTACATATAAAAATTCCGTAACAATTTTATTTCATTTTAAAACATATTATAACGTATTTAAATATGTTTATATAGATATATTAATATATTTGCAGTCACGTGCAGTTATTTTTACTAATGATAATGATAATATTTACTAACAATTACACACATTAACTTAGTCCCAAATTATGCTTGCGCTAATAACATTAACTTCTATTATAATACTAATTGATGAATAAATTTATTATTAAAATCTTAGGAATATTGTTTTCCTATTTGAATAAAACATTTTGAAAAAAAGGTGCATAATAAAAATTAACTAGTCAAAGGCACCTCCGAGGCGAAATTATTCCACTGGATTATAATCAAAATTGTTTCATTGTATTTAATTTACAGCCGCGTATTATATCACTTACCTACATTACTTTATAAAAAAATTGGTATATATAATGATTGCAGTTTTTAAAAATATTTTAAGCCTATAGGTTGCAAATAAACTAACAGCCCACTTGGTAGAAAGTGGCTGCCATTGCTAATAATCCTTCGTAATATCAGAAGTGCTGTCATTTGCTATTAACTTTAAAGCAGAAGAACAGAAAAAAATGAACTGGATAAACACTAATAGTAACCGTACTTCAATCTCTAATAACTTTATAGTTTCAATCTTGCCATAATATTGCATATCCACACCATAATATACATCAATAAAGATCATTTAATCCCTTGAATATTTTTTTTTAATTTATTTAGGCACTGTTGATTATACGAAAAATTATAATTTTTGTATAGCGCTGTCATTATTGCGTCTCCTCTAGATGGAGTTTAAGTGACTTATTTCATCAAAACTTCTTTGCAAGCCATCATGGAACTAAATTATTTTTAAGCCGCCATAGTGCGCGATATAAAAGTAAGATTAAAACAATGTTGTGTTTAAAAGTGGCGGTTCGCTAACTGGAATCAACTATAACGAGCTAACACATTGTGCGCAATTGCATTGGAAGTCTAATTTTGCTTGTTTTTCTTACTTTTGATGTCTTTAAGGATATCAGTCAGTCGACATTTTTTAAACCTCGCCTGAGCGACTTCTAAAAGAAGCTTCGTATTGCGATTCATCTGTTCATTTTCCTTGCCGAAGTAAGTGTTGTACTGCCGGCAGCGGTCCATGTAGATGCGCCACTTCACGTCCCGCTTCAGGCACGTCTCGTTGCCTATTATCACGAGCTTCGACTTGGCTCGGGTTATCGTCACGTTGAAGCGCTAAAACAAACTCATTTACATTAAGACGAATCATGTAACAGTTTGAAGAGTCTTGGACGAGCCAGTGATGAGCGATTTGAGAATGGCAGATGTAAATAATTGTATTTTGTATAGAGAAATATCGAGTGTGTTCCGCAAGAACATCGAAAGTGACAAAATTTAGAAAATGGTTTTAATATCATAAACTGTTTCTAGCTATAAAACTACGATAAGGTTACCCCTATGTAACTGTTACAATAAAAAAAAATCGGCTTAGGCTGAGATTTATAGACGCAATTTCGCAGCAGCGAGGTGGTAGGGCGTCGGTGCCCGTTTGGATCGCGACCACAGTACATGGGTGTAAAGCCCGTCATAGTAACCAGTTTCGGCTTGTCGCGTTTCGGGATCAGCTTGTGTATATCCAGTAGCTCATATACCTAGAGACCTTCAATCGTGGTATACGAGGGCCGACATGACGATGTAAACTATCAATGGATTTTCATCCTTTGATAGTCGCTTTCGTTTTTGGACTACACTGTACTTGCCATCAGGTACTCTGTAGTCACTATGTCGAGCCAGTGTAAAAAAAAAATCTAGTTTGCTTAAACATTACTAAAACATTACAATTTATATTACTCAGTGAATGTGAAAAGACTTAGTAAATCATCGATTTTGTCAAAATGGACTTCTTTGCAAATACTATGGCTATACTTAAGTTCGTATTATATATTCAGGCTTTTGTCAAAACTAATTTGTTTTATTGAGAACCTTGGTAAGCAAAGTCGAAATAGCGTCTACAAATCTTAGCCTTAACCACTAGACAATATTTTACAAAACTAATCCACTTTTGAGTTGTTACTGCAATTTTTGAGAATTCAATGATAATGACAACTTATTTCCAATAAGATACAAAGTGAGTTTAACAATAATGATAGTGCTTTAAGCGTAATATGTGCTGAGACTTTTAACAAAGTTCTAAAATTTACAGAACGTTTCTGAAACCGGGTTTAAGGTAAAAGGCCGTCCGGCATTCTGTGGATATTGTTCATTATTATTTATATAATATATAAAAACACTTGTCCTGACTTACTTATCATCATAGAGCCTAAACTACAGAAATTAGGAACATGAAACTTTCACATTGTGTTCCTTTTATTACGTCGATACGTCTACTAGATTTTTTGGTATTCTCCCCCTAAAAAAGGTGAAAGGGGGTTTGAAAGTTAGTTGTAAATTCCGCAATTTTTGATGCAAATACCATGACACCTGGAATTTGGTTGTTGGGTTAGAAATAAAGGAAAAACGTGTTTCAGCGTTTTTTTTTTTTTGTTATAAATCAATCGCCAAGGCATTTTATTATTTTTACCGCGGCAACACTGGGACATCACAGATAGTATAAGGGTAGGCTGTTTTAATACTTTTATCTTTTAATAAATTATATTAAATTAAGACATAAATTAATTAAAGGCAATATTATTTTTATGCATGTATATTTTACCGTATTTGTTTAAATATATAACATACTAGCTGATCCGGCAAACGTTGTTTTGCTATATAAGGTTTTGTAATATCTTCTAAGATGTTCATTGAAATTAAGTGATGTCAAAGACAATTTTGTTCACAATTAAATACTCTTAATCAACAACACATTTATTTGGATAAAGATGAATATTATTACGTTGATACAACTCTTAACAAATAATGCATTAATTTCGACCAAATATGTTTACCATAAAAACGGTTCTAGTGACTTAATCTTAAAAGATAGACATATACTGTCGCGGACATTTTTTTAGATAATTTCAAGAGGAATAATTCTTTCTTACATATATTTTTGGTATCTTGAACCGTTTTTGCAGCGCACGCAATGGAAGCCCTCAAGGATGAATAATTTTCCCCGTTTTTTTCACATTTTCCATTATTTCTTCGCTCTTAATAATTGCATCGTGATGTTATATAGCCTAAAGCCTTCCTCGATAAATGGTCTATTCAACTCAAAAATAATTTTTCAATTCGAACCAGTAGTTCCTGAGATTAGCCCGTTCAAACAAACAAACTCTTCATCTTTATAATATTAGTATAGATAACACACCAGCTTGTCGGTATCGAATCCAATAACCTATTAACAAACCCTACTCTCTAGAACAACGAGACGCGTTCGATATGTTTCCAATAGAGGGTAGGTAAAAATTTGTTACAATTCTTAGTTTGACGCGGTGCGCTCGCAAGACGTTTCTGATTATTTTATTTCGAATTATTACCGAGTTAATTGATACTATTCTACTTGTGATGACTCTCGATCTTAGCGCTATTGTATTTACTTCTTTTTATTGCTCATTCTTTTCAAGCGGCGTGAGTGGTATGACTGTAAGTGTTAATACTTTCATTCTATATCTTACATTTGCCTCTTCTCCCACTCGAGACTTTCACCTTTTCCACAACATAAGTATAAATAAATTAACGTACTTGAAATTTTTGCTAATTCGCCTTACCTCTTGGAAAGCACTGTTATGCCCAAAACTCCGTCATCTACAGATGTTGCGCTCAGTATAATAAATTTAAAAGCATTGTTTACATTTGAGGCATTGATGTTTTACTTGAGCCGTAATCAAGTCTTTAAGACTATTATTTCTAACCTGACCTCAGATGAATCTCATGCAACATTGAAATAAACACACAAATACACGCGCATACACATACACTCACACAACAGTCACTTGTCTACTCGGATACAGAGAGCGATCCAAAACATGCTAACAAAACTTAATATGTAAGCTTAACTTTGTTACTGGCACTGTAGTTTTTATTTTATTTTCTAATTTGTATATAATTGACTTTACAATGTGCTATAAAGTTAGTATTAAAATAAAGAAATAAACACTTTCTAATTAAAGTCAATTTTAATTACGACTGACTGACGCGAGGTCGCTTTAATCCTTTAGAAGATGTATAGGTACTTACTTTTTCGTCTACCACAAATCCCATCTCGTACCTGGCATCGCAGTCCAAGAGCTTGCAGTTGGCGCGCACCATTGATACGATAATCACACGTTTCTCTTTCCCTTGGAATGCTTCAACGGTACCGGCTTCCACCTTTTCGTACCCTAGGTCTTTTAGCAAATATATTATTTTGCTAACCTACAATGGATAGATAAAATTATATATTTGTTAGGCCTCTCCGACCGCCGAAAGAATCTGTCAGATAGCGAGTCACGTCAGAAGTGAAAACTTTTTAGCTTCAAAAACTTGTAAACATTATTTTTGAGTTATTAAAAAATATTTTTCAGAGAGTATTTTTAAAAATAATAATATATCATCATGCTATATTATTCTATCGGGTGGACAGAGATATATTAGTAGCTTTATTTGTAAACATTTTTACTATTAATTTTTAATTAAAGTGCTATATTTTATGTTACAAGAACCCAGTTCGGCCCGTGAAGGCATTACTCCATATCGACATTCGCGATTCCTATTGATCCCAAGCACTTTTTATCAATTAAATCGTTCCATTAATCTTTAAACAGGCTTTTGCAAGTAATCTGATCATAGATCGCATGTAAACATATTTAATTACTTCAATTTTATACAATAACTTTTTAATATTCTTGAATAAAATAATTTTCTTGAGTATTTTGGTTATATTATCGTATCAACAGTATGCCATATTCGGGTTAGACAAGATTAACATAACAAATTGTATTTTTTTTATATAGCTCTATTATATATACATATGTCTATCACGTGACTGTCACGCGAATTCATTGTTTTTTCCCGCTTCCAATATGCTCGAAGTACCTAAATAAGTTTTAATCCCAAAATTAACAATATAACCTCTTTTTTTCTTTTTTTGCAATTATTTTGCGTGTGTACGCATAAAATCATTAGAAAAACATACATATTTGTCAACGTTACCTGAATTGCATAGGGTGTGATGACACCGATCTCTTCAGGCAACACATCATGCTTCTCGATCAGCGCTTTCACATACCGCCTGACCATTTCCAGTTCATTGTCATTGTAAAAACTGAAACTATATCGATGATTTATAATTGCGTAGTAGAGGATTACACTCGCTCAATGAATTTGAATATAATAGAAGTCAGGATGTTTAAAAAAATATTAGAGGAGATATGAATTGACGAGGCGGCTGGTTATATGTATTTATATGTCAGTGAAAGCGTTAAATAGTAGGATGAGGTTACACACTAGTCCCTTATAAAGAAAATTCAAAAGACATTTTATTACATATTGTACTAAAAAATCAAGCTATCAAGAATTAATTTTGTATGTAATCAAAACTTGTCCATTGTACCTTTATTTTAATGTTTGAGTTTACTATACATTAGAAATGCCTTTGTTAATTGCGTTCTTTAGCAATAATTTCTAAAGCATAAGACCTTTTTAGCAAGAACGCAATAACCAATCTTTCAGTGACCAATTGTTATGTGTAAACTATTGCTAGGCAGTTTTGCCGTCAACGCACCTGCGTGCACGCCGACTGAGTTAAGCCCAAGCCGTGAGAAGACAAACTCGGCAAATGAGTACGTTCCGAGCTAGCAACTTGTTCACACTGAACTTCATCAAAGTTCCAACGAATGCAACATCAATTCCGAAAGGTATATTTTATTCACTTCCAAAATTTTATCATCTCTCAATAATTTTGTTATATTTTATAGATTTTTTTAACACATTAGTTAATCTGATTAAAGTTTACATGACTTTGAAGTTTCAAAATAAATATTAAGGCACGCATATGTCAGTCGCGACTGCCTGCATCCGACAGCCACTTTAATGCGCAACCATAACTTATTGTTAATTTTCTCATTATGTTTCTAACTGAAATAATAAGATAACAAAAAAAAGTTTCCTACAAAAATTAACTCATCTGACACCTTATTTTTATTTGGGGAAAATCCTCACAGGACCGTCTTAGCCGCACAGGGGGGTTACGCGACCGAGGTGTGTAGGACTTGTACCGACTAAAAACACCAAGTTACTACGCATTGGGACTGCGGGTCTTGTAATCAATTCACCACAGCCCCGTCGCGCCGCGCCCACTGGGCACAAAGTCGGGGCAACTTACCTGACACCTTGCTCTAACTTCTGCTCGTTGGAGTGAACAGAATGAAAGACAATAGCTCTGTCGCCGCCCGGCAAGCCCAGTATACTCAATTCGCTCAATTCGTCCATTGGGGCGAGTGACTAAAATATTTATATAAATATTATCGTCCTTATTAGAAAATCAGTTTAAACATAAGCAACAGTGTAAACAGTTGCAAACCTCAGTCATTATAAAAAATATTTTATTGCTAATAAAAAAAAACGTGCATTTGATATTTACTAAGAATTTTATACAAGCAATAAGCTATTTAAGTCTTGGCTTAAATTAAAACCTGTATTCTTATAAGGTAGAATGACTATTATACTTTGCTTATTTTACGAAGTCCCTTTTAACAATTCATGGAACGTTTCCATGTCTAGTATAAATAGTGAAAGCAAATATTTACCACTTCAGGTAATAATAATAATATTTACTGACAATTACACACATTGACCTAGTTCCAAATTAAGCTTGCGCTTATACTATTGGTACTGGACAAAGACTATACTTAAATACATATTATACAGCCATGACTTGTGCTAAGCTCATCGCTCATCACAGAAAAGTTTAGCACTACCAGGACTCGAACCCAGGGCCTTAAGACTCGTAAGTAGCATTGATACCAACTGCGCTATCAGGCCATCAATGATTGTTTCACAAACAAAAGCGATCTATTCTATATCTATCGTTGGGGGACTTCGTAAAATAAACACGGTATAAAAATGCAATGACAAAAAGATTATATAATCAAAATGGCTCACCTGTAATTGGTTGTCATAAAACAATTCATTAGGTATTTGTAAAATATCGCTATGTGATCGGAAGTTTTTAACAAGCGTAGTTATATACGTAGGATTGTTGTCGTAGAGATTTTTCTTTGTCCTATACAGACGCTCCAAGAGAGAAGTACCTGGATCAACACGACATGTTATTTAAATCTATTCTCATTTTCAAAAAACCTTCAGACCCGACGAACTTTGAAGTGTGTTCATTGTTTCTCAACCTTGGGTCGTTATTTGACCAAAAACTATTATTTCTATAACCGCTCACTCAATCGTCCTGTCGGCGTGGCTATTTACACGTAAAAACACACTCGCACATCGCTCTCATTGATGAAATCTTTATAAATATATTTAAATTTTAAATGAAATTGCGTTAAAAATCATGGAGAGTGTTTTTTTTTAATAATTTCAATCGTTTTACGATCAAATCCTAATTTCACTAATTTGAAAATAGAGATTATTTACACGAAAATATCCATCCATAAAGCGAAAACATAAAAGACAATATTAAAAATATAAAAAGTACCGAGGCCTCGTTTGCTTGCTTGCTTCGAAACGCAGACTGGCCCGAGCTGCCGAGGGTCGCCTGCGAGGATGAGATGCCCGGTGGGCTCCAACAAGCCCGTAATAGGGATCAACACAGCTGGTTCGGATCCTTGTGACGCTTCGTCGATGAAAAGATGACTAACAGTCAACTTGTGCTGGGACTGAGCAGCCTCGCTGCCAGAAATAAAATCAAAATAGATATTTAGAATTTAACAGTAATATATTTCAATGAATAACACTGATTTGTTGATACATTAAATAAATCAATGCCAAAAGTTCACATGACGTTTTGGACTGTTGGCAGTGTTTGGCTGAGTGTCACTAGCAGAGGCTTAATTAGCCATGAGAAAAAGTGCTTTCAAGACTCAATTCATCTTGTTACAGGTGTACAATGCCACAGAAGTAGTAAAAAAATGTAAACCGTGTTTTTTATTTAACCACACTTTTTTTATGTACGCGTTTGAACGCTTAACCAAACCAAAACGCATCTATTTGAAAGTGAACTACAGCATTTGATGTTTTGACAACCAAATGCTAGAATGTTTTGAGGATCATGACATCTCTGCGCTCTTCTTGGTGTTCAAGATCAGGAGACAACAAGCGAAAAGCTTTGTTATTTTTTTAATTTCGTTATTAAAAATACGACATTATTGTATGCAACATTGTGTATAAATTATGATTTTCGGAGTTTTTATATATAAAAATATCAGAAAATATATTATTTCGTATATATTATCAGTCATTATCTACACCTCCATTAAAACCGACATGAAAACAAATAGTGGTGTGTCAACAAGCAAAATATCTGGTTTGTATATATTTTCCCTACATTATTTTGTTTTTGTTTTTTAATAAGCGCATATTACGAGAATTGCTAATTAAAATTAAATTAACATGCAAAATAGACAGTTCCATTAACACCAAGCAAATTAAAATTAAAAATTTATCCAAAACACATGCTTGAGATCGTCGACTTAAAATATCACCTATTTTAATACGATAATTAAACGAGAAAAGTCGATTTTCGTTTGCGACGTTATAGGGATCGTGGTCATGATAATGAGTACTCGCACGAGGAGTAAGCAGCAAGTGAAATTTTACTTATTGCTGCCCTAACCTAACCTAACCCCCCTTTATCATTAGTCACAGACGAGGATTTAGTTATCTGGTTTACCTATAGTCATACACACTAAAAATACGTACGAGGCGTATTTCCCTGCGTTCTGTAACGTCGTAACGACCACCCTGTACTCGGCCAACTTCTTGTTTGTTATCATCTTGAACGTGTTGAAATTCCGAGGGTTGGATACACTCGACAGTCTCGATGGCATCGAACTCCTGTTCGCATAAAAGTTACGATTAACATAATACCTAAGATGACAAGATAGAGTCCATCCATAGATCGGCAATAAAATTCCCGCGCCAAAATTTGCACGTGACATGACCTACTAGATGCATTGTAGTAGGTGGCGCCACCAAAAATAGAGTTGCCACATTCACCATAAATACCCTTAAAATTAATTATCTATTCCAATACGGAATAATGCTAAATTTCTGTCAAATATACTATTTTTTTCACTCGACTTGTCTTGAATTAAAAACCATTTATATAATTAACATACATAAAAGAATTATAAACAGTTCTATTGTAAATTATTTTAATAATTTTCCATAATATTTAATCGATACTTAGCATGAGGTACAACCAAGGACTATCTATATATCATATAGATGTCACGATGTAGGCATAGTGTTATTCCGAACAGCCTTGTAACTATTTATGTATTATTTCAAGAAACAAAACAATTAATTAATAATTTATTTAAGACATTGGACTTTAAGCAAAAAATAAATATAATTAACAAAGATTAAACAATGATGCTAAAAAATGTTGTAAATGAAAACTATAGTATGCTGTACTACTGTAATACCTAAGAGCAATTTATATAATTACTAAATATTTTAAAAAAATTATTAGTATCAACTATGGACCCTGTTGGGCATGGTATTTATGTAGGCAAGAGGGCTTCAATATATAAATAATAATTCGAAGGCCTAGGCTGATGTAATTATCGAAATGTGCAACGTATTTCACTTTCAGTTAATATTGGTATGAAGATCGTTGCAGACACTGGAAAGCACATATAATACTTTTATTCCCGAAATATTTTTTTAAAGGAGTAAAAAGAGGGTTGGAAAGAAAAGAAAGGCAACTATACATGTTGCCTGTTCGATCGTGAGAGCGAGTTCGTATGGGAGAAAAAAAATAGGTTATTCGAAGTACTAATTTTATAAAAGCTAGTATTGTATATAGGTGACGTACTCATGCATACTAAGGAGAATACAACTTTTCAACTCTTAGATCACTATACCTCAAATTGGTCATTCTTAGGAGAATACGTGTAAGCAAAATTGTTACAGATAATTCCATAATCTACAACTTTGACATACATATTTTTATTTCTTTTTGTTAGAACATGTAAAAACCCATATTTGTGAACTTAAATAACTTTTTTGTAGATATGGGATCAATGGGAATGGTGTTCCCAACATTCGTACCAGTTTTCAACTCTATGCGATAATCATAACCATGTATTTTGACCGGGCTAATAGCAATTAGCCCAAAATAAAATTACCAAAAAGTTTACACAAATAATAGATATATTTTTCATCAACGTAGTGATTAATAACAACTATATCGTATTTGATGCCAGCAAAAGACAATAAAAATTAATATTTTCGTGTTACACAGGTTAGATAAGCCCCTAAAATTGAGGTGTTTTAAAAAGTAAAAAACTAGCAACATTAGTAGTTAAAAATTATTGTTATAAGATTAAAAATTATATTGACATTTTTTTCAAAGAAATGCAAACATATTTCACTGGTTATCTATGAAAGGAAATTTTACTATTGCTTCCGAATTAACTCTGAAAATTTCTGCACAATTTGACAGCACACCACTCCATAATAAAAAAATATAACAGAGCACAACACTGCACCTTTTCAAGTGACAAGTGTCGTCCATGAAAAGCGTGTTGAGTACTAATGCATACAATTCACTGAAACTGTTTTGCGCGGTTAGTACTACGTCTATATAATCTAGGCATAATATACATCATTAGTGTTTAATTGTTTTCTAATCACATTCGTGTAAATTAAAGTATTTAGTCCAAGATATTAGTACTTGCAAACTTATACAGAAATTTCACTTGACACTTAACACGGATCTATTGTATAAGCCAGGGGGAGCCAACCTGCGCCTCGCGATCCACACGCAGCTCTTTAAAGAATCATTTGTGGCTCTCGATAAATGTAATCTTTTCATTTTTGTGCTGTTATTATCATGTTTTAAGTGAGTGATATCAAAGACATACGATAATATGCTTCAAGCAAAATAAATCTCACCATTCTCGATTCTGGGAATTAGCTCGTAGAAGGAAATACTTTGAATTGGTTATATGACGATATTTGAGAAGAGTGAGCGCGATATGGTCCGCGGCCATATTGGAATCTGTGCACACCATAACTCTGTTCCTCGAATTGGAAACCACCAACTGGAATTTATTTATTGAGTAAAAATTACAGCTTATTACAAAACATCTTAAACTAACACATCTTAAACAAAAATATAGCTAAAAATGAGTTTCCTTCTTTAAATAAAGCTTTCATCAAACTAAAAAACAATAGGGTGTTCTAATATATTTATAATAACTAAATTAATTAATAATTATTGTTAATCATATATATATAATATACAATAGATGTCACAAGACGTTAATGATTACATTTTGCGTTTTCCATCATATGACTGCATTTTGCTCATCTATGTTTTAAACACTACAGAATCCCAGATTGTATACACATTTATGATTCCTTAATGTTTTGAAGGGATTTAATCATGATTACAGAGCAACAAAATTAAAAGTACGACTACATTTTGTAATCGTTAATTATTAATCAGATTACATTTTGCCCATCTCTGGTAGAGGGTGAATGGCGGTGTTGCTCACAATAATTGAGGATAGCACCGTTAATAAGTTGCCAGACACTGATCATATTGACGTTTAATAATAGGGTGCGCTGACATATGCAAAAGGAAAACAATTTAAGTTGGAAATATATAAATACCCGTAAGATAGCTTCAACAATGGTGATAGTTTTACCAGTTCCTGGCGGTCCAAACACAATGTACGGCGCTAGTCCTGATGACCCGGCAACTATGTGTTCTACGGCGGACTTTTGCTGTTCGTTGCGAGCGATGTATCTATTGAAGAATCTGGAAAAGGAAATATAACGAATGTTAGAGACACTGAGCAAAGCTACGTATTATAAAACAGTCGTAATCTTATTGGACGAATAAGCGTAACTCACTGCATTTAACTACTATATCCAAACAACTGTACTTGGAATTATATTGAGGGTTGAAAGGCTATTTGGTTTAAGCGACATTTTTTGGTGATATAGTAATGTATATATTGTCGGAATCAACGTTTTTTACCGATTAATAGCCTTTCACCCGACGATACGGTTTAAGAGACACGGGCGAGTATTGCGGATGGCTACACACGAACCAATATAATGCCTGATACCTCATAATAAACTTATGTTAAAATCATATATATCCTGCACTTAAAATTAAATCTATGAATAAAGCGATTGACCTTGGCAGGACTCCCTCTAGGAGGACATCCTGCCCTGAAAGTTACTCTTTTATTACAGTATAATACCCTAGCAGCATTTTGCGTTGTCAACTGTATCTTACGATCACGAACAAGTTAGAGAAAACATTAGTAACATTTACTACAATGTTCCAATTATCTACCAACCGAGTATTACAAAAACGAAATCAGTTAAAAATCGTATGCACACCCGAGACAAGTTTACAGAAAATGATTTATACATTATACCTCAATGATGTTAACTAACATTTCTTGTTTCTCTCCTTTATTCTTCCACTATTTCATATGACAGGTTCTCAGAATCACATGTGTATATACTTAAAAAACTGTAATAAGTCACATAATGTTCGTTTCCCTCTTCTTATGTTTGGACAAATAGCAATTACTTTTACTAATATAAATATTTAAGTGATTTATTTTAATTTCAAAGCTAGGTATATAGTTTATCTAAATAAAAAAACCCATCATAAAAAGGAAGTATACAACAAAATTATAACTCATTAGCTGCAATCGCTCCAGTCGGGATATAAAAAAATATGAACAACTTTCGACACCACTTATAAATACAAACATAAACTATAATATTTACATGTTGATTGGTTTCAATATCGGTATGGTACGGCCAATGGGCTTTGGGAAGATTCGAGAGAAGTCTCCGGAATCCTCAAGCCGCTGCAGCGCTTCATGACAGCGGCCCAGCGACACACGCGATGTGACATCTTCGATTTCTTCCCACCACAACAAATAGTGAAAGTATTTCACGTAATTCTTTTTGGTGATTTCTTGGCTAAATAGGGTCCTAAAATAACCATTCAATCTATTACTTGTGATAATCGGCTTCATTATTAGTTTCCTATTTCAAAAGGAACCCATATATGGCCACTTTGTTGTACATCTGTTTGTCTGTCAGTCTTTTTGTTTGTCTGTCTATCCGTCAGTCTGGCAATCGAGATCCTTTTTATCAGGGACGCCTAGAACTATTAACACCTTGCCTTACGATTAAATATTGACGAATAGTACGCGTGCAGGCAATTAAATTTAGCGCAATTATATGAGTGCAATTATTATAAAATAAAATTTAAATATTTTTGTTTTTATTTAATATATTTATATAAAAAGAAAGAAATTCATATAAAAAAAATATATACTGCGGGAGAGGCCCGTCAAATTCGAATTTAGTACAGAAAATCTTGACGGGCGAGGCCCGTCATTTCCACACAAGGGTTAAATTGAAATTAATATCAAATACCCAGTTCCCTGTTAGCCTGTTGTCCCTTGTATTGCTTCAAAGTCAACCCGTTTAAAGGATAAGTCCGTTTATACCATCTATTTTTTTCCTTTTTGCCGTTTTCGCAAAGGAATTAAATAAGGTACTCCCCGTTAATGTAGAATCGTGAAATTTTGCAAGAAGCAAGGTCATATACGACAAGAACAGAAATAAATTCGAAAGCTGTAAATTTGTTGCTACGTCACATAAAAAACTTATTCCTACAAGTTGATTATAAGTTTATAGGGAACCCTTGGTGTCCGAGTCTGACTTGAACTTGACAGGTTACTTTATTTAATTTCATGCTCACGGATTGAATTCGAAAAAGACAAACAAGGCAATATATTAATATCAATACACATTTTGGATACATTAAATTAACAAATGTAGTTACAAAATATAGTCTTGCTTTAGGCATGATAACAAAGAACGATCATTGTTCCGAATATTCATAAAAAAATACATTGTTCTTTTAGGAATACTTAAAGAAGTAATATTGAAATTGAAAACGACAGCTATTACAAAAAGTATATATGTCGCTCAACTGAGGCCAGAATCTCGATTGTATTGTAAAGCTGACTCAAGTACTCACTTTGTGAGCGTGAATTCCTACAGTTAAAATGTTATAAAAACAATTTAAAAATTTTCAAAATTTAATATATAAATTCTTGTTGCTAAGGGAACTGGTAATTATAAATACAAATAATAAAAAATAAAATAACAAAAAGTTCTCTCCGGCGGGGAATCGAACCCCGGTCTCCCGCGTGACAGGCGGGGATACTGACCACTATACTACCGAAGACTTACAAAATCAACTAAAAATATGGATCGCTATCATCTTACATATTATAATGACCTCATTATTAATACATTATATATAACTTAGGTTAACATTACTAATTATATTATTAGTATGCGAATATTTTTATTAACAAAAAACATTTTTACCTTAATTCATAGAATATTTTTTTCAATTCTTCAGCCTTGACTTGATCATTCATTCCTCGGAGGTAGTCAAGTGTTTCATCACGTAATCCTAGGTTCAATATAATTTTGACCGACTCGGGTAACTCAAAGTTCTCGGGTACTCTAAACACGGTAAACAATAACTAATTATAATTTTAATAAATAAGAATGTATTTACAATATTAGCACCGAAAGTTTTTTACGTTCTTAAAATTACGAACTGTTCTTGTATCCTGCAAGCGATTACAAAACTTAGTGTTTAAAAAATTCCACACACATAAATCCCCAAAACCCGAATCAATTACTTATAGGCCGTAAAAATATATTCCGAGTAAAGTTTACCAATTCTCAGGATCACATATATCTGGCTAGGCAAAGACTAGGTCAAGTATAAACAAAAAAGCATAATAATTAAAAGTCGTATGTCTTCCTTCAAAAAACAAAGCTTTATTTTTTTACGCGATAGGTCTCCTACATGAAAACGATTTATAAATCCCAAAGCCTGTTTCTTGTTTTGCGAAACATCTGTTTGCTTTTTCTTTTTCATGTACTTGCAATTATTTTTTCCTTCTTACAAGCCATAGAAAAATGTTTTGTTTGTATACGCAAAACGTAGCGAGAAAACGAGTAGTAATCGTATATGCACAAGAAAGAAACATACAAGCAGATGTTTTGCGAAACATGAAACATGTGCTCCGGAGGCACCATACTAACTAGTCAAGAAAACTAAACAAACCCTTCGGTAATAGATGATGTCATTGGATCCTGAGCGACGTCACTAAGAATCGGCAACTCCGGATACATCGATGGGGTGTGTAAAGGTACACGCTTGCGTTGAACAGGATTTTCTTCTACGTGTATGACCTTAAAATATATTTTATACATATGTACCTATTCAAGAAGATATTTATCATTTGCTGATGGAGTGTGTCCGGAACGAAGCACAACGTCGGGATATACCGGTTGTCAGTTATCTTGTGGGCACTTGCAACTGCATTTTGTCCTCTCCGCTTTCCGAGCAGGCCAAAATGTTAGTTGCACTTTACCTGAAGGTGGCTTAAAGTAACTATAAGTGTTTTGCCTGTACGGGGGTGACGTTGTCACTCTGTGACAAAACCCCTTTAAAATAATAAAGAAATAAAAAAATAAAAAAAATGTACCTATTCATAAACATTCTTCATAGTGAGGAACTAAGGCTGAGATTTGTTAACACAAATTTAAGTTTGCTTACAGTTTACTAAAACATTACAATTTATATTATTCAATGTATGTCAAAGGATTTGGCCACAGATTTTGTCGACATGGACTTGGTTCTGCAGATACTATAGATTTAATCAAGTTACTATTCAGTTTCTTGTCACAACGAATTTATTTTTTTGAGAGCTTTGCTAAGCAAAGTCGAAATAGCGTTTATTAATCTCAGCCTTAGAAACTATTTTGATGGTAGCTATCTTATTACTGTCCAACGAGTAAACAAAATTGGAAGTTAAACCATTGATTTTTCACAGAACAAAGCGTCGAAAAGTAGACAAATCTTAAGTAATAAATACACATTATAAATCGTCTGACATCAATAAATATTTACTTAACCTTTTAAATAAGTACTAATTATTATTAATAATAAATATTTACTACTCACTATATCACGAACTATTAAAAAATATTCATTTTTATCATTTTCCCCATAGCATATTTTATTTGTTTGAAACGTAAACATAATGGGCATCTCATATTGTCCAATATCTGCAGCTTCAAATGTGACTGAGATTTCATCTGTTATTGTTGACTCTAAAAAAAGTAAGAGATTATGATGTTCCTATTTTGAACAAGTACTAAGGCTGACTTATAGAAGCAACTTTAACTTTGCTTAGACTTTACTAAAACACTACAATGTATATTACTCAATGAATGTCAAAGGATTTGGTAAGTCACCGATTTTGTCAATATGGGCTTGGCCCTGCGAATACTATGGTTCTACTCAAATTCAATTATATATTAACTTTTATATATTAAGTTAACAATTATATATTAAGTTTTTTGCTAATAGTACAAGTGTAAAATAAGTTAAAATTGTACTGAATTTTAGCTACAACCACAATCCGTAAAAGTACCTACCCCATGAATATAATCGCTATATATATATTATTATCGCTCAATAACATCCATCTTGTACAATAGAAAATAATTGTTATAATATAAACTAATGTTATTTTATAAAATATGAATAGAAAGTATATCACAAGTATTTATAAATTTAAAAAAGGATGTTATTGGAGAAGATTGTTGAATAGATTATTGTTTTTTTTTTGCTTTTTTATTTTTATTTCTTTTATAATTTTTGGAATACTATATTTCTTCTTTATGTTACTCGTATTTTTATTTTTATTTTTTTCTGTGCAATGTATATTGCACACTAAAACTTTTAAATATAGTCGCATTTGTAACGTATCTTGTTCATGTCTTATGTAGTTTTATGTGTTAATGTAGACCGTATAAGTGTTCCTATAAATAAATAAAATAAATAATTGCCAGTAATGGTGTCATAAAATCCACGATATCTTTTAAAATATTGACTAGTGATAAGACTGATATAGACGTTAATCGTGACCAATAAAATTGGGGTTAATGACAAAAAATTAATTTGGAAATTGAAGCTAACTAAACAAATTATGGAGAATAAATTGTTGTATACAAGTTATATACAAGTGTTGGACGAGGCTTAGTTATTCATGACCCAGACCTATGATGGCAATATATGAGGATACTTATTACAAAGACTAAGAATAAATCTTAAAAGTGCTGAAAACCAAATACAGTCTATATCTATTATAACGACATCGAAGGGATTATTCATATTTAGTCGTAAAAACCGATATTTTTTTCGATATACGAAGTCCTAACACTAGAATTCTAAATATGCCAAACAGTAGAAAGACCATATAACTACAATATAACGATGTCTTCCTGTTTATGATCTTTATTAAAAATATAAACTTATCCGTTTTTACATACAAGAAACCATTAAAAATACACTGTAGGCAATAAGATAACCTAAAATGCTTATCTATTTTTTTATAATACGTTATACGAGACGGTGGCCTTGGGTTGCACAGTGCAATCTCAATCATATCCTCTTTTGACTGTAAATATCGATTTTTTTCGCTACAAAGGACATAAATCTAAATTACATATAAAAACTAATTTTCGATCTTCTAAAAAAAACGAACATGAAAATAAAATCTTTGATGCAGAATGAAAATAATATTATATTAAGAATATCACCAAAACAATACATATGAAAACGTTTATCTTTCATACTGTAGAATGTTTAAAATACTTATTTTAATAATTTAGCACTTTTTTGCTAAAGGAAGATAGACTTATGATTGGACCTTTGAATTAGACTATAATCTTTGGATTTACACAATCCTGAAGAAAACCGATAGTGTATTTAGGTACACATCAATTATTGCAAATACACATGTAGGTACTAGCTATAGAAAAATGTACTAGTAAGCTCCAAATTTAAATCTAGTTTCCGGCATAATTTGAAAATATAAAATAATTTAATATCTAATTGGAATCGGAACTTGACTAACAAAAACAAAAACTAGCAAACAGTCTTGCAGAAAAAGGCACAAATGGTAAACACAAATGAGGTATAGCTAAGTTATAAAAATGTTATTAGTAATATAAGTAAAAAACTAGCACTTATTACAAACAATGAGCCTTACTTTTTGTCAACACTACTGGTTCATGAGCATCTGTAAACGAATGATCATTCATGACAAACTGGTGTTGTGGATGCGCCAATTGTATTGATATTAATAGCACACTTTCATTATTTAAATCACTACTGACTTCAAAGAAAATCTTCGCCTTTTGCTTTGGTTTCACCTAAAATATAGAATGATTTGAGTAAGTAATACGGAATTCCTATAATATTTCTTGCATCATTGAAAAAGCTAGCTACTTTGAAAGACAATAAGCGAATAAAAGCTTAAAGCTAAAGCTCATTGATAATTAAATATTTTAGGTGGCTAGAATGAAGAAAGATTAATAATCGGAAAGTGTGTACAACAAAAAAGACGATGTAAATTAAGTATTTATTTGAAATATGTTATTTAAATATTATAATATGTCATAAACGATAATGTGATGTATTATGCCTTATGCGTTATAAAGACATTTGTATAAAGAAAAAAAATCCGACGCTTAGCAAATTATGAGCAATCGGCATGAATTAATTTAGAATAAAAAATAAGCTGCATCGATATTTGCGTGGGAATTACAAAATTTTCACCGATATACTGATGCTACTTTCGTCAGTGTTTTCAATTGTGGTCACCAATGGATTATATGTGTCATCATTTGTTTTGACCTCTGCACTTGCCATTATTCGTATACCATTACGATTAGGTACAAAATCTTTTCTGTGAATTAATAAATAATCTCATACATCAACTATCTTTTATCGATTTTTATATGTACAAATTTCATCAGTACATATAAAATTATATCCATTAATATATGGAAATAGAGCTTGTTTCCTATCCCGTTTTGTCAACATAAATCATAGTTTGTAAATTACAGCACTGGAGTAAAAATGCTATAGTCTTTCCAAAATCGGTTCAGTAATTTTCACCTCAACACCTTCAGTCTAAGAGTAATGTATTTTTAGTTAGCAAACAATTTTCATATACAGGTTGTTTCAAAATTATCGACAAGTGGACAATAGGAAAGAGGTCTAGCTATACCAACAAAAATACATATCACTCAAGCACTGTGACAACAAAATTCTCAATTTTACAGTGTTTCCTTTAATAATGTCAAGCCAGTCAAACAGTCCTAAAGATATTTCTAACATTTGTAAGTTTAGAAAGGAATAAGTACTTGAACATTAAAATTTTATAAAATTTTAAACTTCGGAAACTGACAAAATGGATGGGTTTCTTTAGAACTGAATTTAATATCCTGTTGAAATGAGGTTACAATATTAAAAGAAATACTACAAAATGTGTACACCTGGTGCCTATATATATCTGCTAGTGTCTACCTTCAACATTTTCAAAAATATGCTGAATACTAATTAACTAAATAATATGGAATTTCAATTTTTTTTCTAGTGGTCTAGCTAGACCTTTTGACAAGTGCCCACTTGAGATATCAAGTTTTGGAAAACATATATATTATAAAACATGACTTCTCTAGTATATGGTGGATATCAAACTATATCTCTGACTTTACCAAAACTGATATGAAATAACTCACTTCACCAAACTGAACTCGTGGAGGATCTTATTACAATTGTGTTTGGGTCCAGCTGTATGCTCAGCAACAGAGAGCTCATCATATTCACTGTCAACTAGTCCACAGTAAAAACAAAACTCCTGTGCCTCTCTCTCATCATTTTGTTGGTTATTCATTATTCTGAAACACAATTGAATTTAAGAGAAGCGCTTCGGCTGACAGCGTTGCCGAATATTCAGTATTCGGTATTCGGCCAATTCACTATTCGTGGCATCACTAATTTACAGTTGCTTTAAGCCAGTTAGTTATAATTTAGTAAACTTTTAATATTTGTTTACTCATAAAAGTACTAAAATGAAACATACCATAATAGCTTCTACCAATAATGCAATTAATAAGTTTATTAATAGTTTATTATTTACATGTCAAAATAAACAAAGTGACAACTTATTAAACTTTAAACTATTTTGTTAATAATCACATTGAGGAAAATGATGACACAATTATTATGAAATAGGTTTTTAAAACCTTTAATAACAGGGATATGAGTTTATAATAAGTATTGTTATAACTGTTGTTAGAAAGGTACTTAAGTAGTATTGGAGATTATATATTTAAAATTTATGATAACTTATACATTAAAATATATTACGTTTGTAATGAATACATACTTCTTTTATTTGGGACTATATTATTTATATTACATTTATAATTTATCATATTGTCACCAGATAAAGTATAATACAAATTATAATTAAGTTTAAATGAGATAAAGTTAAGGCCTGATATTAAACTTTTTTTACTTGCATTATTGATTAATATAATTAACTCATGCTTTGAGCAAAAGTAATAAATTATAAATAATTAAGGACAGTATAATAAATAAACTTGTTGTTTATCAGAAGAGCCATTCAATTTTCGACAGAATCCCCAAGTTTTGATAGCACAAGTAATTTCCTGAAAAAACTTTGCTAACTATTAGTACCCAATTAACTAACATAAAAACTAATATGTGATGTTATTAATTGGGAATGTGTGTGAATTTTCATGTGTTAAGTACGAATAAACATGATTACTTACACAGAATTTAAGTGTTCAACCCTGTTATCTATTTCCAACCAATGTCTATTGTGTTCTTAAGTTGACTACATTGAACTATAAAACACACTACTGAATGAGGAATGAGGATTATAAAAATGAATATTGAATGAATCACTATTATTTCCCATTGAACGATGATGTCTACTTAGGAATTTTACCCTTAAATGTTTGTGGGAATTTAATAAAGGGTATTAAATTATTTTTTAAGGATTTTAATTACAAAAATACATTCATACACATATATGAATTTAAAATATAGCTGATACTAATAATAAGTATGTTTCAGTTATGATAAGCAGATTTTAATAATAATATTAAAATTAACTATATTTTATAGTCATCCTAATTAATCTTTGATAGCCCATTTATTTTTTCCACTAAATAGAAAAAAGATATTTCTATTTGTAATTTAGTAAATTTGGTAGTTAAAGGAATATAGTATTGGAATTAATATTTTAGCGGGATTTTCTTATCCAAAGCTAGTAGCACTGATTGGAAAAAAAATCCACAGGCAATATAAACTATTGCTTGTGTTAAAGGGGAAGTCCCGACTTTATACAATGCTGCCAATACTATAAGACTTTTTCGAGTATCATTGAATATTTTAAGCCATATCTCAATCATTTTAAAACTGGACTAACCATTTCCAAAACCAATTTTCATTTTAGAAATACGTAATTTTGTCATTGTTTATTTATTCAGCTGGTTGCATAACACTTCTTATATAATGGACTCGACAATATGAGTATGCATAAAAGTAGACCTACGAAGAAAAAAACGCATATTCGAAAGAGGATGATCTTTGGATGTGGATGTTAGGCATTCAGTAAAAAAATAAACATTCATTTTATGTATTACTTGTATTTTAATATCAGCACAGTAAAAAAGTTAAGTATGTGTCATAATCATATCTTTTACACTAAATTGTTTATTAATTTTTTATCTCTCAGAATTAGAACATGGATATTAGATTTCGAAAATTAATCAGATAATATGGTTTTGCCATACATAACATAAAATGAATTAACTTTGATATATAAATTACAACATATAATTAAATATCTTAGCATCGCACAGCAATTTTGCGACATATAGTACATTTGGTGGGGTTGCTGTAACGTTGTTACAAATTTATATTTTAAATAACAATTATAAGAGAACTATATCGATAGTCGATGTTCGAGGGGTATCGATAAGCCAAGCACGGCGCATCGTACATTATAACTATATAACAATATAGCTACACTGTACCTGCGCGCGCGCCGCTGTTGGCGAGTCGCGGCCACATTCATTGTGCATGACAACGCCGCGGAGTGCGACTGCGTCATTTATAACTTATAAATCTTTACGCATCAAATTTAATAAGCTATTGCTCAATACCAAAACAAAATACTTAAGTATAGTGATTTGATCCCGAAATAACGGGTAAGTGTCTGAACACAGTAAATTCTAAATTAGTTTAACATTTCTACCTACCATTATTATTAGTGTCATTCACATTATTTTCAATTGATTGTTTTCTTTTCGCCCTTACGGCACCTTTTCAACTAACGATTTTATTGTAACTGTATTCTGGTTGCGTGTATACCTGCCACAACTAGCTAACGTTAGTGCTTTCGCTGGTTGGAGGTAGGGTACACGGGACTGGCCCTAAATTACGGACAATAAATACCTACCGTGACGAATTCCAGGAATCACCCTACGAATCACGGTACGAATAGGTGTACAGGCCGAAGAATCTGCAATCTGAACGAAAGCCGAGTTACCAAGTACCCACATTTAATCCAGGATGAGCCATTGATGAGGAGTTACTTCTTCCGGAGCCGATTGCCACACATCCACATCAGGGGAGTACGAACAAGACGAGAGACTGCTAGAACACAACCTAGGCCATACACCCACGACCCATAAAACCCTGTAAACTAACTACTGTACATATTAAATCTTTAGTTCGTAAATAGTGTTTTTTCTGCTAAAAACATAAAGCGACATTGCACAATAAGAATACAAAAGATACACAAAAAAACTAGTTTTAAAATAATACAAAACAATACCCGATAATTGTATTTTACATTTTAACAGCTTTTTATAATATACATATTAACGCTTATAATATTTAATCTTACCCACTAATTAAACACTTATTTAGAACCTACTTTATAATAGGCCTAAGTCATCCTTTTTTTTTAAATATTTAATTAATATTTTTGGTATAATTTGTCAATCAATTATAAAAAGGCACCGCAAAACATAGGCAATTAGGCACAGAAATTTTTTGGAGAGAACAAAATACGCTTTCGATTTCAGACAAGAATGCACTCGAATTTACGGATAATTGTGTAATTAATCAATGTTATTTCTCACACGTATTTTAAAGTAATGAAAAGGGAAACAGAAAGTATAAAATTAGAAGTATTTAAAGAATAGAAAAACTAAGATAGGATAGGTCTGTGAATACACAGAAAACACAATTTAAGAAAAAAAAGCTCGAAAAATAGATTTTGAAAACGAATTAAGTTCTTAACTAACTCCCTATAATCACTATGATATGATGAATTAATTTCGTGATCGGAAACACTTACATGCATTTAAGAACAATCCGAAAACCTATATAAAGTATATAATTTAAAAAACTCATATAAATGCTTGCAAACTCTGTGACAAACGTAACATCTTTACAATTTCGTTTTTTTTTTTTAATATCCAAAATAGTCTTATTTTTATTTAGACAATCACAGTATAAATCACAATATAAAGTGAATATTTTTATCAGCACACAAAGGTATATACAATAAAATAAACAAATAAGAAAAATAAAGAAGATACAAATAATAAAATAAATTAAAAAAAGAAATATACAAGATAATTTACAATAATACACTTTTTAAATGTTTCCTGCAATTCAAAATTATTGAAATTAAGTTGTAATTTATTTTAAATATCTAACAATGAATATTGTAACGTACATATATTTACATTGTTTCTAATTTCTCTTTGTAGATAGCCTTAAAAACAAATTAATAATTGTCAGTATTGTTATTACATTATCGTGAGGTATACATTGTTCATTTTACAAAACCCCCCATGACAGACAAAGAATAAGTTTCTTTTTTATATTTTCCTTTCATTTTAGTGTCTTCATTGATAAATATTTATTTTCACTATTCATATTAAATGTGTAAATTTCTGTTGAAAGAATTGTTATAAAGGACTATGTAAAATGAACAATAGTCCGGTCAAATTAGACTAAAAAATAAGGGCGAGGTTACGAAAATTCCGACTAGGCTGAATATTGGTAGGATTGTTCAATACACTATTATAAAGGAAATGTGAAAAGTCCTCAACGATCGGGCACGTGCAAAAAAATTTACACGGGGTCAAAGGTCACAAAAACGGGTTATTCGCGATTTTCAGCAAAACGGTAAGTTTTATCATAAAATTAGCTCAGACAAAAATTGTAAATTAGATAATTATCTATAAAAAATGTCTAAATACTTTTTTCCTAAGAGCCACCGTTTTTGAGATATAACGATTCAAAAAGTTGAAAGAGTTGTAATCGTCATAATATGCTTAAGTACATCACGTATATACATCACTGAAGCCGTAATACAAGCAGAAATATCGTTCTATCGGTCAGTGTAACTTACACATATAAAATGTCTTCCTCCAACCTCAGCAGCTGCTCATCAACAACTTTTTTGGGTATATTACTAAGTTCCAGTGTGGCTTGGTAATCAGTTAGACCCAAAAGACTGGGGTTGGAAGCTGGTCGACAATTCATTAGAGTCAGTTCAAACTTTATTTCCACCTGCATCAGAAAAATTACGAAACACAATTTTTTTTCAATTGTAAAAAGGGATGTAGTGCTAAATGTGGTTGCAAAAAAGTTGGACTTTTTTGTTCTGTAGCATGTACAAACTGTCAAGGCCGGCCATGCTCCAATGTTGAATTGCCAACAATTGACGATTCATTTGATGCTGACGAAGAGACAAGGGATGTAGTGCTAAATGTGGTTGCAAAAAAGTTGGACTTTTTTGTTCTGTAGCATGTACAAACTGTCAAGGCCGGCCATGCTCCAATGTTGAATTGCCAACAACTGAAGATTCATTTGATGCTGACGAAGAGACATGCAATGTGTCATTATTGGGGCAATTTATTAACACCCAGAATGAAGAAGATAAACAAGAAGAAGAAGAAGAACAAGAGAAAGCAGAAGTTAATGATAATTTAGATTCACATGGATACATTTTCTTATTTTTTTTAATTTACACCCTTTACATCATTTTCAACCCTTGTCAATATCTACAGTTATTCAATAGTTTCAACTTAACCAGAATTATAAAAGATCAGTGGAATAGGCCTACCGGGGAAACCACATTAAAAAAAACGCGCTAAGTACACTACCTCAAAGGTGGCGTGGAAACGTGCATATTATAACGATTACAACTCTTTCAACTTTTTGAATTGTTATATCTCAAAAACGGTGGCTCTTAGGAAAAAAAAGTATTTAGACATTTTTTTATAGATAATTATCGGATCTACAATTTTTGCCTGAATTAATTTTATGGTAAAACTTACCGTTTTGCTGAAAATCGCGAAAAACCCGTTTTTGTGACCTTTGACCCGGAGTAAATTTATTTGCACGTGCCGGATCGATGAGGACTTTTCACATTTCGTTTATAAATAGTGTATTGAACAATCCTATCAATATTCAGCCTAGTCGGAATTTTTGTAACCTTATTTGTCTAAATTGAGCGGACTACAAGGTATAATTATCATTGTTGATGACGTGTCCATAACATCTAATGATGTAGTAAAATACATTGTCATAATACAATAAGAATATGGTAACCTTAACTAACTATATATTTTATTTTCGTTAGAATTCTTCTATAATAGTAATCAAATTTAATAAAAATTTTATGTTATTTTGGTCGATTACTAGCAAACTACTAAAGCGCGCAAATCTATGTTTACTTTTATTTAAAAATATATTTATTTAATAAAATAAATAAATAAATTATTTTTATTTATTTTGTTTGAATAAAAATAAAGCACTTGTTTTTAGAGAAGTTTGGGGGTAAAAATACTCATTTAAAGGTTTTTTTTTAAGAATTATTAATTGAAATTATTTTTCAGGCTCAAGACTTAATATTTTGTAAGCCGCTTAAGTGACTTATAGATGGTATTAAAATGGTAAAACTAAAAGGTTGTTTATTTCCTATATTATGGAACCATAAAAGTTTTTAATTTTTTCTCATACTTTCCTAACTATATTTAGGCAAAATGTGTCTATTAAATATCTGTCGTAAAACAATTCTAATTACGTTTCTTTTTCTTCTTATTATTTTTATCTTTAAGAAGGTCTGTCAGTCGACATTTAGCGAACCTAATCTGAGCGACTTCTCTAAGCAGACAAGAATTGCGATTCATCTGTTCATTTTCCTTGCCGAAGTAGGTGTTGTACTGCCGGCAGCGGTCCATGTAGATGCGCCACTTGACGTCCCGCTTCAGGCACGTCTCGTTGCCTATTATCACGAGCTTCGACTTGGCTCGGGTTATCGTAACGTTGAAGCGCTGAAACAAAAATAAAACTTAACTTTTTCTTATCGAATAATCAGTTTCTTCTTGTATAGGCCAAGGCAAAGAGATTTATACACCTATCCCCCGATTTACACGGTAGATACGTTCCTGAGAAAAACGTGTAAATCGAAAATTAAAAATTTTCAAGTCAAAACCGTGTAAATCGAAAAGCTTGCAGAAAATGCATAATTTTGCTATTTAACAGTTGTAATTTTTTTCAATATTTTTAGGTGTACACAGAAATAAAAATAAAATGCATTGACAGGTTAAAATATGTAATATATTACGGAAACACTGTTTTTTTGTTTAATTACAATACATTAAACAGAAGAACAAAAAATAAAACCAAAGGTGTTTTATTATCCTTCATCATGTGCAGCAAGTCAGCACATAAGCTCGGGATTCCCCGTGAGATGTGTACACAGCGCACGTGTTCAAACACAGTAGCATTTAGTAGAGTGCGATAAAAACAAAAAAAAAACTTATTTGGAAAACCGTGTAAATGCGAAAACGTGTAAAACAAGTACCGTGTAAATCGGGGGATAGGTGTATCTGAACGGATCAAAAGACACAGCTGCAGTCAAGAGCCATCATATACATAGTTTTTTTTAACACTGGCTCTACAAAGTGATTACAGTGCACCTGTTGGTAAATACAGTGTAATCCAAAACCGAAAGCAACTTTCAAAGGACGAGAATCCGTTGATGGTCTCCGTCGTCATGTCGGCCCTCATATACCACGACTGAGGGTCTCTAGGTGTACAAGCTGATCCCGAAACCCGACAAGCCAATGCGAGTTATTACTCGCATGACGGTCTTTACACTAGTGTACTGTGGTCATGACCCAGCTTGGGCAAATTTTCCACCAACACAAAAGTTCAACCGTAGCGGAACACCTGCTCAACAAGGAAACCAATTACTGCATTGAGCTATATAAGCAAAAATCCAATACAGAGATCGGTTCCATTATCAAAGACTGAATTCAGTAGCGATTGAGATTAAGAAGCACAAAAGTTAGTAGTTAATAGGGATACTCTTAACATTGGCGTAGAACAGTGATTAAAAAACAAGGACTTATTATAGTTTTGTGTTGACTAGTAAAATTGCTGATACTGTGAGCGTTGTGTGTCGTGACTATACAAAATAGCAAGAGCAAAAGTGAGTATAGCAACTATCTTTCCGCCCCCCGAAGAAAAACTACGCGGCAGTTCAGCATGCTCGTAACCATGGCCTGTGTATTCAGATCGAAATGTCAAGTCTTGATTAAAAGTAATTTTCTTCGCGTATTAGACATTTTAAAGTATATATAATAGATAGACGTTGCATGTTTGGAAACTATAAAA
The DNA here is from genome assembly GCA_036320925.1 of Automeris io. Taxonomy (NCBI): domain Eukaryota; kingdom Metazoa; phylum Arthropoda; class Insecta; order Lepidoptera; family Saturniidae; genus Automeris; species Automeris io. Next base: position 7,809,027 of record JAUDJH010000018.1, read on the forward strand.
TATAAGAATGTATTGTTTACCTTGTCATCAACCAAAAATCCGAGACCGTATTTAGCGTCGTAATCTAAGAGTTTACAATTGGCACGAACTGTTGATACAATAATCACTCGTTTTTCTTTACCTTGGAAGGCTTCAACTGTGCCAGCTTCAACTTTGTCATAACCCTTTTCTGTTAGCCAATTTCTCATTTTATAAACCTGAAATATCCAAGAAGAAATGAAGAATAGGTAAAGATAAGTCTGATTATGAATCTCGTTCGCACAGCAATTGCCTATTCATTCTTTTTTTAGACTCCCAGATCGGAAAATTTCGGGTAAACAGACGCAGTGTTCCATTCCTTTGCTGTTCGCATTATGAAGGATGAAGTGCACTTTTCAGTAAGGATATGAGGAATATCCACCACGTAAGGATGGTATCACTCACGGTGTCTAGTGGTTTAGTGGTAAAAGGGGATGGCGGAATCAGCGAATAAATAGTGAATAGATAAGATTTAAATTCATCCGCATAAATATTACCTGTCTAATATAAGGTGCGATGACACCAATGTCTTCCGGCAACACATTTAGGTTTTCAATCAACGCTTTCACATACCGCTGAACCATTTCCAGTTCCATTTGATTGAAAAAGCTAAAATTTCAATAAAAATGGCTTACATATGCAAATTATCGTACTAGAAAAAAAGAAAATATCACCAAAGAAAACAATTCTTTTTTGCCTATGCACAGATTAATATAGTAAAATCATGATAAAAACAATCTATAAACACTTAAACTAAACTCACACGTGAATGTGCTGTTGTTATACAATGGGATACCCCGTGTATTTGAAAATCTTTACATAGTATAAAATGAACTCACTTCCGCTGTCTATTCGCTTAGTCTTTTAAACTATTCAACGGGTGTTTATACCGTTACTAGCAATAGATAGAGTAATTCACGAGGAAGGTTTATATGTATAATAAATATATATTATAGTACAGAAAAGTCGAAAAATTCAAATATTTGTAACGTGATGTCGTAACAAAAATCTTTGTGCGCTTAACCAGAAAAAGATGTGCGTCCCCGTCCACCGCCTATTTCGTGCCACTGTCAATCTATAGTAAGTAGCACGGTGCAGTGTTCGGGCTATTCGTACACCTTATGCGATGCGCTGATATTTCACCTGGTTCAACCTAGCCGATGTCATTGGCTTCATAACGGCGAGTATGGTGATAATTCAAACGACCAGCAGTTAAATCGCAAACGTTAGCTAAACCTTACAAAATAGATCAAATTAATGTACTACGGAATTTTTATCTTTAAAATATCGATAATCAAGTTTGAGTTATATTTATCTCTAAAGGGTAAGTAACAGTAAAATAATTTCTATGGCAGAACGTTTGCCGGGTCAGCTAGTTGTTTATAAATCACCATGTTCATTCAATATCTGTAAACCACTTGTCAAACAAACTACGAGGCGAAGGCATTGCGAATAGTTTTCATTTCGGATCTCGGATCTTGGTGAAACATTATTACCTATGCTCAAAGGGGCTAGGGGCTTTGTAACGGCCTATGTTGGTAACGATGATGATAATTCACACGATTTCGCGAACTTTAAAAACCAAAACCGCCTCGTTTCGCTTTTGGAACGCATACGGTGCGCTGTTTGTTTGACATTGGCTTTAGCCTTAACAAATGAGAACTTAATAAAAGAATGAGAAATATGTCTTACCTAGGGGCATTTCCTGATTTCTGTTCACTCGAATTCACTGAATGGAAGACGATAGCCCTGTCGCCACCAGGCAAGCCGAGTATGCTCACCTCACTCAATTTGTCCAAAGGAGCAAGTGGCTAGAAGAGGATACCTTTTTTATTTACAATATCGTTTCTATTATTATTAAGCTTAATGGTGTCAGATTCTGTTAACTCAGTATATTTAAAAAAATATATCCTTATATAGAATGTTTGTATGTACGCCCATCACACAGAAACTAACAATTAATTTCGATGTGAGTTTATCAATTTTAATACATATTTCTCAAATTAAAACAGGATTTATTTCGTCATGATTCATTGGGCAAAACTTCAAACATTGTTTAACCAATATAATAGAATCAATTACTCAATATACATAAATCAAGATGATTTTATAGTTTCTACATTATTACAAGTTTTATTAAAATTACATGTTTAGAAATTGGGATACAGTTTCACCTCCCTGTATTAGTCGCTATTTTTTACTAGAGCTCAAGTGAAACGATTTATTTTCGTAAAAATAGCTTATTTAAATACACGTCTACATCTAGCGAGACTTAACGGGTACTTTTGATAATTGTCGTAGTCGAAGTCGCAGGTTAAAGTTTTAGTAAGAGAAATAAAAGCGTCTTACTTGTAACTGGTTTTCATAAAATAACTTGTTCGGTATTTGTAATATGTCGCTGTGTGATCGAAAATTGTTAACTAGTGTCGTGATGTACATTGAGTTGTTGTCATAAAGATTTTCGTAGTCTTTATATAGACGTTCTAACAGAGACATCCCTGGAATAATAACACATTTGTAAAAAAAAAAGGCTAGTCTCACCTTATTAGTAATATTAGACAAAATATGGAAATCCTTTATAGCATGATTTAAAAAAAAAAGTTTAATTCGAGACGCTTTATAAATATGTTTCACTTTAGTCAACACTATACCACACAATAAGGTTTGGAAATTAAAAAATAACTAAATTTGGGTAGGCTTGAGTTCGAAAAGAAATTATCTTTAAAATTTTTGTGCCTTAGAATACATAATAAATTATAGAAAACGATCTTCTTTGTGTAAGACATCATCTCACAGCAGCTTTCAAAACGAGTCTTTCAATAAAATAAATGTTTATAAATTTACCTAGTCCTAGTTTACCAGCCTGTCTAGAAACGCAGACTGGTCCTAGTTGCTTTGGATCACCAGCTAGAATGAGACGTCCGGAGGGCGCCAATAATCCCGTAACAGGGATTAATACAGCTGGTTCGGATCCCTGAGAGGCTTCGTCGATAAATAAATGACTCACGCTTAACTTATACCGAGATTGGCTAATATTTCTGGTAAAAAAAAATTATATTTAATATATAAATTTAAAGTAATACAATTATTAAAGACATGTACACAACGTTAGGATCGTCGATAATTTCGGCCATCTTGTGTGCAGTCATAAAATCAATGCTTTATAACGGTTAAGTTTTTTTTAATTGTTGATGACTAGACTGAAAATAGCACCTTATCAATTTTTTACCTTAAAAATTTTGGGTACTAAAACTCAAAAAACTATTCTAATAATAATTATAGGCTTTACTATCCTATCCAATTCCAATTTACAAAGATATATTTGTAAACATAAGATTTTCAACTAACTATATCTCTGCAAATTGGAATAAACACATTTTAAAATGTCGCGTTTTGTACTCATTATAAATTAAAAATGTCTTTCAGCCAACGTGTACTCTTTCTTTTATGGAGACCTAAGAAGAGTAAAGAAGGTTGAGCTGACCGTCATCATGAGAACTGTCGACGTACCATCATTCAAGCTCTTGATAGTTGTGGTTATCATTTAGACTATGCTAAACATATCATCAAATGTAATAGATTTACAGGAACCCAGTGGCATGTATAATTTAAAATCACAAAAAGCATTATCCTGTTATACTTGGACATTTAAGAACTATATTAAGTTAATAATACTTAGTAATTACTAGATTCAAAGTTTCAGAATCCAAGTTGGATTACATTTTAAGTAATTATATTTATGAAATGTCTAAGTATACCAAGATAATACTTTTTGTGCTTGTATGGGATTCACGTCACTGCTTGGCCTAGCCAATATAAACACACCACCTCGGCCCAAGGAGGCGCAGCTCCAGATCACAGTGTGACAGTGAGGCACACACAACACGCACTCTTTTCACCCCAAGTCAACGGCGATGCCGTTGGTGCCAAAGAAGGGTAGTTCAGTCGTGTTGCTAACCGGTGTGGTTACACAACGAGGCGGAGTCCCACTAAGACGCAGCGTTGAGTTTCTTTCGGCGTTTCTTCTCAAGCTTGTCGCTTCCGAAACGCTAGTAGATTACTGTTAGTTTCTTTCCCTTGCTGTCCGCCCAACTCAGATTCGTACCCACAGGGGTGCCCTTGCGTAGCCATCTAAGCCACGATTCTTACTGGCTCAGCACTTAAGTGCCCGCCCACCTAGCCCCGTGAAGTTGTAAAGGCCATCCCACACTAACAAGAATTTGCCAAATCGAAAAATAAATTGAATAGACCTTATACTTACGAGGCATACTTCGCGGCGTGCAGTAACGTCGTAACAAAAACTCTATACTTGGCAGCTGTCACATTATCAATTTTAACAAACGATTTGTAACACGTGCCATTGGATACACCCGCCAGTTCCGACGGCATAGAAGTCCTATACAAAAAAACTATTGTAAATATATATTTTTTTTTTACACTGGCTCGACATGTGACTACAAAGTACCTGATGGTAAGTACAGTGTAGTCAAAAAACGAAAGCGACTATCAAAGGATGAAAATCCATTGATAGTCTACATCGTCATGTCGGCCCACATATACCACGACTGGAGGTCTCTAGGTATATGAGCTACTGGATATACACAAGCTGATCCCGAAACGCGACAAGCCGAAACTGGTCACTATGACGGCCTTTACACCCATGTACTGTGGTCGCGATCCAGACGGGCCCCGACGCCCTACCACCTCGCATTCCTCGCTCGTATTCCATTTGGGATGCACAGCGGCATGTTATAGTGGATGTATTCACTTGGAAGCCGTACATTGTCATTAATAATTAAAGGTGCAGTTGATTTCCATTCTCAAGGCACCAGGCTACATATTACCAAAATTTGTAAGATTACAATTTACATTAATAGATATTAATAATAACTTTTAATTTATTTCATAATTACAGTAAAGTCTACTATGATTAATATTTTTTATTTAAAATTTTAAAGAATCGAAGATGAAGTTTAGTTTCCAAAAAGTTTACATAGAGACCGAAAACAAGATATCCTGTTCAATTTATATATACTAGTTATCTGCTCATGCCTGGCTATTAACTGATAAATATAAATAATACCAATATTCACCATACTATAAAGTCTTTGATTGCATAAACCAGAAAAGAAAGAAGCAAATAGTTGAAGAGGAAATAACGACGGCGTAACGTAAGGTTTGATTTGACTATGCGAAGTGATATGACTGGAAAATGTAGTTAGAAATAGTTCAAGGTAAAATAAAACTGTATATTTTAAAATGAATTATCTCATATAAGTACAGTCAGAAATATAAATTATGACCGGTGGTCGTGGGTGTGGTTTTCGTAAAACACGAATTTGGCGTTTTACAGTTTATTTGCACTTTAAGGCACACCGAACTGCGACGTACACGCACGTACTCCCGCCTTGGGTCTCGGTAGTCGACTGCCTTCCAAGGGCCCCGTGCGCGCGCGCATCCTCTTACCCCGCACGTCTCGTAACACCCTAACGACCCTTAGGGCGACAACTGCGTATCGGGTTACGTCTACATGCTATAACATTTATTTTCTAAATAAATTACGAGCAAAAATCGTGTCTCTTCACCAACCAATCATATTTATAATATATAAATAATATGTAATAACACACATGTTAAAATAAAACTTTGTGTTTACTTTTAATTATTATTTCAAACTCATCATATTACAGACGAAAATTGCGAACTATTTACTACTTAAAATAGGCTGAATTAAGCTATTAAAATATAAATATCTTACCACTCCCGTGTCTGAGAATTGGCACGTAAGAGGAAGTGTTTTATGTTCAGTACATTTTGGTATTTGAGGAGAGTGAGCGCGATGTGGTCCGCGGCCATATTGGAGTCTGTGCACACCATCACTCTGTTCCTTGAATCAGAAACCACCAACTGCAAACAAAAACGGTTAGAGTACTTGGAGGCAAAACAGTTTATTTTGTAGTTTTAAATTACAAAGGAAAATAAAGCACAAATTAAAAGACTGCGAAGTCAAATGTATCACGGGCAGCCAGCAAGTTCGGAGCATAACATTTTACAAGTTTTTTTAATACTAGTGGTTGCCCAATGGTTGAAATTCGACCCTAATTAATTTATAAAAACTAAGGTATAATAAATGAATTTCGTTAGAATATAATTATAGTTATGTTTGACATTCAGTAAGACTATAGACAAATAATATTAAAGACAAACAATATTAATCTATTCTCAATTTGAACACAGACTTTAACAATAAACATAAGAGTATACATGCGTATGTGTGTCAAATGCGTGGTAGTGTGTAATATTTTTTAAATTAATTTAATGTATTTTGAAGCATATTTTGAAAATAAATATTAGCATTTGCACTCCTGTATATAAACTATAAGTGTGCCAAATTTCATACTCCTCCATCCGCGCAATATTCGTAAAAAGAGGTACTAAAGATTTTCCTTCACGTATTAATAATTAGACTATATTATGATTAGCTTAAATTAATATTATTAGCATTAGTTCAGGTTCTAAATCTTCTAGTTGTCATAAACTTATTAATAAAAACAGATATAAACAAAAAAACATAGAACCTCTTCCTTTTTAAATTCGGTCTAAAAAGTCATAAAAGATTTCGTGCTGTAACTAACATAAGAATATGAATAAATTAGTTTTTTTACATTGATTTCAGTGATGCTTCGAGGACTGAGCAGGGTAAGACGAGTTGCATCAATGGAAGTATTAACTTTGAGCTTATCCTGCCCCTAAATTGACTGTTGATCTTATTTCACCCAACCAGCAATAGATTCAGAGTAGTATTTTTTTTCTGATAGAATAAATTAGTCATTCACAGCTAGCTGGGACCTCACAATTGCACTTTGATATTGTAACGACATGGAATAATAATTTTCGTACACACGTTAACTCCTCATTGTATTCCTTTAGGAGGTAATTTTTCCAAAAATCATTTATAAGTCATTAACAACGTTATAAAAATTACGGTATTGTATCTGAAATAAATTACAGGAATAATGTACCTACTTGTATGATTGCTTCCACGATGGTGACAGTTTTACCAGTTCCCGGTGGCCCGAACACAATATACGGAGCAAGGCCCGAAGTACCTGAAACTATATGTTCTACGGCCTCCTTTTGCTTCTCATTGTGAGCAATATATTTATTGTAGAATCTGATAAAGCAAAAAAGAAAATTGTTTGCAATGGCATAAATGCATTCTGGGTTCTTGTGCTGTGGGTCACAAGTTTCATGCCCACACGGATTTTTTTTAAATTTATTTAAGGAACTTTTGTGCCGAGGCACATGTCAACCCATCTTAACCTAATAGCACATTACTAACATTTATTTCTGGTGGGGAGCCATCAGCCTGAACAATTATTTTGCTTCGGCTGGATAAGGTCTCGCTAAATTTCCGTAAAACATGTCTACATCAAATTTGCTCAGGCTAAAGGCTCCCATCAGAGAATCTCTTGCAGACTGAGATCGGACACACTACATCAGCAAATGTTGTACGTCACAACTTGTAGGTTGTTGTTTTGGGTTTGAATGTTGTTGCATTTTAAATTTATTTATTACATCCCCGCGATGCAGGATAAAAGTCTATAGAGCAATCTTTAAATCTAAAATTCCAATTGCAACGTAATCTTGCACAGTAGGCATATCGTACAAAAATCAATCGTTATTTTAAGTGTTATCTGTAATATAAAATAACTTGAATATAGAGATAAGATAATCTGAAGGCTAAAAGACAAATACTCCTAAACATGAAGAAATAAAACACTTTCAATTTTAGTTTGGAAAATAATTGATCAAAAACTTTACGATCGTAACCCTCATAGCCATGAATTAGCATATGTTTTGTATTTTGTGTAGGAACGTTTTAGTGGAGTCTTTTTTTCAATGTGCGTCCCCATTCTTAGATTTGCAATGTCATTACTGTCAGAGTTTATATTATTTTTAGCTCGAATTTATTTGGAGACACTATATCAAAGTAAAAATTTAAGGCAATAGATAAATAGACAATAGTCTAGGATTTATCTCAGCGATAACTGAAGTTATATAAACCAGATTATGAGAGGTTAAAGCGGCATTCAGTTTTAGATTTAATATAAAAATTAGTGTCCGCCCGAAAGTTCGGTTTCGGTTTCGGCCGAGTTTCGGCCAAAAATCAAGTTTCGGTGGCAGTTTCGGTTTCGGCCAAAATTGTTGTACATGCTTGCCTAACTTCGTTTCTCGCGGCAACGCTTTGGTGGACGTTGGCGGCCCTGTTCGGGATTCGTGCGCCGTTCGCATTGCTATTTTTTTTTTTCGAATTTACGCGTGTTTGTTGACCGGGAAAGGTCTTCACAACTTAACCGGGCGGGTGGGCGAACACTGAGGGTGGTCAGCCGGCAATTTATGGGTTGGGTAGCAATGCAAGGCACCCCTGTGGGTACGAACCTCGACTTGGGCCGCCAGCCAAAAATACGAAACCTAACGGTGATCTACTAGCGTTTCGGAAGCGACTACCTAGAGAAGAAACGCCGAAAGAAACTCAAGGCTGCGTCGGAGTGTAACTGCGTCGTTTAGACGACAGTTGACGGATCTAATTCGCATTGCTCTATAGCAACACAACTTAGTCAGTGCGTTATCACCCGACGTAAACATTCTTTGGAGGTTATGTTTTGATGGAACTGATTACATGTAAGTTTTTGTTTCATTTTTTTACTTGACCACGTTGACTTTTATACTTGACCACGTGAGTTTCGGTTTCGGCCGAAACTGAAGCCACGGCCGAATATTCGGTTTCGGTTTTGGCCGGAAAACCAGTTTCGGTCGGACTCTAATAAAAATGTAATGAAAAGTTGCAAATTGTCTCGGAAGTATCTGGATCCCTAGGCCCGGCGAAGAAGTCCGACACACCGGGGGAGTGGCTCTTATCACTCCCCTGACGGTCCGAAGGGATTTCCACCGGGTTAGTAAAAAAAAGAGTTGCAAATTGAATATTCCATTTTCAGTAGCAATATGTTAAGTCCAACGGCAGTACACATCAATAAACAATATCTGGTTTATAAGATCGTATCGGAAGGTTTAGACAAGTTTTATATTTACTTTTTAATAGCTTTGCATGGTATTTCATGTTTAACAGGCTCTGGGAAGATGCGTGTATAGTTTTCGGAGATCTGGAGACGATGTAACGCCTCGTGACAACGTACCAACGGCACACGAGACATAATGAACCTCACATCAAACAGCGCCTCGGGTCTGTACCCGATATCAAAACTGAAATAATAATTTCATATTAATATTGTGACTTTCTGTATATATAAGTGACACACGAGATTGGCGATTATTGCGAATCGTTTAACACAATAGAATTACTCAAACTATCAATATTAAAACAAGAGTAAAATCCAATAACCAATTTGACTAAGAACAACCTAATACCCATACTCCACTCTAGTATGCTTTTTGTACTCCAGTACAAAAACAATTTCTTCTACCGAAATTCAACAATATACATATATGTCAGGAAAGTTGATCAATACTTGTTACGCAAATTAATTAATAGTTTCCCTTGCAACATACAGATTATATGTAATGTACTTTGACGACCCAAAACTTATCGATAATGAAAAAAATACGTTTGAAATTATTACATCGCATATATACAGGCTGTTTTTATAGACGAGGGATATATTCCAGGAAGATATTCATCATTCGATTCTAATTACAAGTATATAGAAATATCTTAATATTAAAACAAAGTAATTTATAGTTACCATATTAAGGGGCAATTACACACATGATAGAATAAATAACAATTAAGTAGGTACTTTGTCTCTTCTAGGCCAAGATAAAGCACGAAACGGTTAAGAGTCAATTACCTGTTTACCTTAAAAGGAATTTTATCTACATGCCATTTAATCGTGCACCACACGCGCTGCAGTGTCCAAACTGTTTACGGATCAATTCTCATTTGTTCATCAATGTTTCTTTATGATTTGTTAGAGAATAATGTTATTTACATTTTTATTAGTTACAAGAAGGTACAAATTATTGTATTCTGAAATATCTCCCTCGACTATAAAATCACCTGTATATTAGAATATGGTGATATGAATAGTTCAGCTTATCATATAAATTTTATAAATTTTAATAAGACTATGTTTGTAAAATTGTTCGTCATATTTCCAAAATCACTGATTGCCCATAAGCCTGATATATGGCTTCGCAGTCCTTAATTAGTATAATTTATGTGTTGCTTTGCAATTTTGATAACTAATAATTTAAAAAATCGTTAGATTAGTGGATTAACATTCAAAGAACTATCGATGTGGTTCGCAATAATCTATTGTAACAAGCGCGTCACCATAGCACAACCTGCTTCGAATTCATTTGGATGATATTCGATAGCAGCACGCGGATCTGTATTTAATGCTTTCGAATAACAGATTTCGCGGTCGATTACATATTTATTTGAATGTTTTTTTTTTTAATATTCTTTCGTATCGATAAACTAACAGACAGTCAAATCGCTAGTTGTTGATTTATATGATTTTTGTTTATTCGCAACAATCGTCCAAAACTATTCCACATTAAAGTATGTCTTACCTTTTATCGATACTACCCAAATGTGCGAAATCTTCAGAGATATTGGTTATTCTTGAATCAAATATGATATCTATTTGGTCTTGTGGCTGCAAATAGACGCTATCGCCTATGAAAATAAAATATGACATTCATTACGTATCTTAATATTTAGAAAATAGTTTTTAACTTGGCTGATTTATTAAAGGCATTTTATTTTACATTAACCTCTGCCCGCGCCTTTGTCTACCTTGTACATAAGGAAATACATCCGTTTAAGTGGAATTAGTTGAGTACTATTGTTAGTAAAGCTTTTTTTAATGTTATGGAGTAAAACCATTATAGCAATGAAGAGAGAAGACTAAGATATGTCAAGCGGTATCTCTATTTCTTTCTAATCGACTTCAGTAAAGTTTACGACAATTTATAAACATTTTCATTGATATTAAGCTTATGAAATAATAATGTAATTAATCGAATAAACTCTTTTTTTTTTAAATAACAGCATGTAAACCGGAATAATTACATCATATCGGTAGATAAGAATTACCTCGTAACAGAGAAGGGCGTTTCTCCGCCAAACCAGGTACAACTAAAACATACTCATCACCGAATTTCCTTATAGTCACTCCGGACATGTTGTATTTCTGTAAAACAGTGATACCATCAAAATTAGATAGTAGATAACAGATTATCAATTTACCTTCAAAGTAAACAAAACCTTGAGTATCTGTATTGAAATATAAAGATAAAGAAAAAGCTGAATTAAATTTCAGAAGTGATTTTTATTGAGAATTAGGTTTAAATTTATCAAATTAATGAATAAAATAATATCAACTTATCTATCGTGATTTGCCCATATAAGTTTGGCCAGTAATTTTATCTATATATAAACTTATATACTTACTTACTTATTCTTTATATATATATATATATATAATTCGGGACAGAAGATTTATATAAATATAGCATGTCCAGAAACGAGACGGGTGGGCAGTGGGTGGTTAAGTTTGCTGTCCGGATAAGTTTGACCAGTTATTTTATCCACAAATAGAATTGGGGATTGAAGATAACAGCATTCTCCTTGTCTTGTCTAGTAAGTTGTTTTCAAACAAACTTTCCACTCCTGTTGAAACCCCTTGGACGTTGATTTTTCAAAAACGTAGAAATACATATTTCTTGTTACTAACCAAAAAGCTATATACCAATTTTCAAAGTACTTATTTCAAACAAATTGACAAACCCTATTTCATCGTCTTTGGGATGAAATATAAAAAAATGCACCCTTACTGGTTGCCTACTTTATACAAAGAATCTGATGTCCAAATTTCATCAATTCTTTTTGCTTCAGCAATTCAGGCTCTACGATGATATGACAGTCAGGACAAGTGATTATATACATACACAGATTTTGTTAATTTTTATGTTGATATTTGTTTTCCTAAATATGTTAAGTTAGTAGTGGGTTTAATTAGGTTGCAAATGATGAATGCAAAGATGGGGAAAAATATAGGGAATTAAATGAAATTACTGCGTATTAAACTTACCTTGATGTTAATTTTTGCTACACATTCCTCCCACCACAACAGATGTTGGAAATATTGCACATAGTTATCTTTATTTACACCGTCTCTAAACATGTCACTAAAATTTATATTTCAGTTTATTATCCAAATATATATATATATATATATATATATATATATATAATCTAGTTTTTACTTTTAAAATGTAATATATACTAATTAAATAGTTACAATTCTAAAACATGAAGTTAAGAAGTGAAAGTCAAATGAATTAAATAGAAAAAATAAATTAATAATGAAAAAATATGGCAAGTTAAATGAATTCTAGAAATGAAACTGCATCTCGGTAAGCTTAGTGTGGAACGCCAAGAGGCCAGATGAAACGACTATATGTAAAAGGCAGCTGGATATGTGTGGACGCGAATAGTACAAGAAATAGATGAGCGGCGACCTTTGTAAGAACCCTATGTTCGGCATTGAAAAAAATGTAGGCTGAAATGACGATGATAGCAAATTAAAAAGCAATTACCATAAATAATTGAATAAGTTCCTCAAATTATCGATTTCATAAGGAAAATGTTTTGCAAGTTTTTCCAGTGTATCTTCCCGTAATCCTCTGGGTAATAGAACTTTCAGCAGTTTGGGTATCTTGTAGGATTCTGGTGGCCTAAACACAAGGAAAGTACAATATGCTTCACATCCTATAGGTTTTTAAATCAGAACAGCTATGGCTTAGTAAAAGAACTTTTTTTAATTTTACTTTACATTAAATAACAATAAATAATAGTTCGATTAAGCAATTTCTACTAATCACATTAACTTTTATTATATACCTTAAGATATAAAGCATCATATGATAATTAAACAAAATTCCTTGGATTTTAATAATCTCTACTAATATTATAAAGCTGAAGAGTTTGTTTGTTTGTATGTTTGTTTGTTTGAACGCGCTAATCTCAGGAGCTACTGGTTCGAATTGAAAAATTTTTTTTGAGTTGAATAGATCATTTATCGAGGAAATAATGGAGAATGTGAAAAAAACGGGGAAAATTATTCATCCTTGAGGGCTTCCATTGCGTGCGCTACAAACACGGTTCAAGATACCAAAAATATATGTATGAAAGAATTATTGCTCTTGAAATGATCTAAAAAAATGTCCACGACAGTATATGTCTATCTTTTAAGATTAAGTCACTAGAACCGTTTTTATGGTAAACAAATTTGGTCGAAATTAATGCATTATTTGTTAAGAGTTGTATCAACGTAATAATATTAATCTTTATCCAAATAAATGTGTTGTTGATTAAGAGTATTTAATTGTGAACAAAATTGTCTTTGATATCACTTAATTTCACTGAACATCTTAGAAGATATTACAAAACCTTATATAGCAAAACAACGTTTGGCGGATCAGCTAATTAAATAAATATTTTGATAATAAAAATTCATACAATTAGTCTTAATTACAATCCCCCAAACTTTCTAGTTACAAGAACTTTTGTATCATGGCAACTCTTTTAATATTTTTTTATTACATGGAAGTTGATTTAAGCTTCTTAGATACTATGACGTGCGAATTTAATCAATTTATTTTTCATAAACTGTTTTAAAATCAAGACGAAGTACATAACACTTATAAAAATTAGGGAGACGTGTAAATTACCCATTAGCCTGTAGGTATATTACAGGATGAGCGTTCCTCAATTTTGAGATACCCGCATCTTATAACATAGCAAAATGATAAATATATACACACCTGTGGGCAAGAGAATGTATGATACGTTTTGCGGTTTCCAGCTCATATTTTGTGTAAGGACTCTTCATAGGCTTATGCTGTACTGGGTTTTCTTCCACTTTTATAATCTTTAATTAATAAAAAGATGACATAGTTTGGAAATTGATATTGTTTATTTCCATAAATTTTACTCTACACTATTATCCTCCATACCCTACACTAAATATGTGCTAATGAATAATAAGTAAGACGATAAAAATTCAAAGACCCACTAAATCGCGACAGCAACGCACGAGTGCAAGGCTCGTCTTATTAACTTGCGTCTGGCTGTTGCGTTTCGGGATTGACCTAGTAAATCCAGTTATCTATACCTAAGACCATCTTTTGCCTGATTGGACTGCCATAATAACAGCAACTATTAGCAGATTATAAACTGATGTCGATCGTTTGCTTTCTATTGCGACTTCTATTCATTCGCTGTGTTATGAAAAGTTGTAAAAGAATGTGGACTGTCCGTCATTCTAAAATAATACTTGCACAATAAATTATGAATATTGTTGCTATGCAATGTTCGTTTGGAACGAGTTTGTAAATGAATATGATTTTCTCAACATGTGTTTTTCTAATTATTAAATATTCGTAAAGTTATAATAAATTCTATTTGGCTATCTACGACTTTAAATTCCACACGCAACTATAAAACATAATAAAACTTTCTTTTGTTAAAGTTTATTTTCTCGATTTAAAAGTTCTTAGAAGAAGTCTATGTGAATACATTTACAGTTAATTAATTTAGCTTTGTTTAAAAATTAAAATACCATATTCACGCAACTAAACCTATGAGTTACCTACCATTTCACGGATTATTAATGTATACTTTTCTTTAGCACTATCATCAGCATTTACGTCAGTTTTTTGGAATGTAAACATAATCGGCATTTCATATTGTCCAATATCCATAGACTGAAATTTAACGGAGATGTTATCTTTAATAGTAGACTCTGAAAAATAAAATTAATTTTTTAAAGTATATTACAACATTCACAAAATATAGATTCCAAGGGCTCTGTAGCAATCAATAAATATATAATACAATTAATTTTTTAATAAGAACTAGTGAATTTCCTCTTTCAGTTTTAGTAGTAACACCTTAACACTGGATCTACTGGCAAACAATTTATATCTATTAAGAAATAGGTATAACATGGTTCATCTTTATATGTTATAAATAAAATTAATTCCATTATATGTATCGATATCTTGTATTAGTAAAATACAATGAAAAAATATTATAGAAGAAAACAATTCTAAGAAAAATATAAAGAACAGAAATATATCAACAGCATAGCAATATTAAAAAATTTATAAAAACCACATTATTAAAAAATTCCACTTTGCGCTTATATGTCGTGACAACGTAACCAGTAGCGCCATTGATACAACTGATGAATTGAGCGAATACAGCCACTAATGTAACTCTGCTCACCCCGAAAGGGATATAGCGTGACGATATATTATTATTATAATAAAAATTGTCTTACTCATTTCTATTTTACGTGGATTAGCATCACTTGTACACAAGTGTCCATTCAATTCAAATTGAGACTGAGGATGACCAAGCTGCACACCAAGCAGTTCCTTGGTTTCTTTCTTTGAAATATTACTTATTTCGAAGAAAAACTCAACAATCTGCATTGGTTTTACCTGAAAATGAATTAAGAGGTTATTATATTTTGTAATTTTACATATCTTAAAGCAATTAATAAAAATAGCCATGACAAAAAGAAATTACATCAAAGTTGGATACCCTGAAAACCCGAATGCATAATTACATTCAAAAGATTTTTCCTACTTACAGCAATACGAATTTTACTTTGGTCAGTTTTGTCAATAACTGGAATGAAAGTCTTGTCTGCCATTTGTATTTTTGCACTTATGAACACTTGAATATTGTCACGATTTTTTGTAAAAGATTTCCTGGTAGAATAAAAAGTGTATTAGAGCATAGCCAAAAAAGTAGATACAAATAGTTTTTTAGGTCAGGAGCGCAACAATAAAACCTTTTGTGCTGCTGTTGGCTATTGGCGACAATGACCGCTTACCATATGGCGGGTTATGCGCCGGTTTGCGTTTCTTTCACATAAAAATGGTGAAAAAAGTAATACAGAAAATTTAATACAAATTCTTAGAGAAGATGTATCAATTTTGAAAAATCGACATCTTAATTATTATGTCAATTTAAAAGTGTGCATGAAAACTATTTTATTAATTAACTTTATCCACTGTTTGAATCTGTACTTAGGGTAAGCTCTATTACATTTCTACATCTTCAACAAAGTCTAAAGTAAGAAAGTTCTGGAATGTTTAAATTTATAAACTTAAAATAGGTGCTCCAATTACTTTTTCAAAAGCATTTTCAAGTACTTAAGATACTAAGTAACTTCACAAAAATTATAAATCAAATTATTAAATTATAAGCAATATCAGTTAACATACTTCTGTTCATGATATTCATACAGGATCTGATTACAAATATGTTTGGGCCCAACATTATGAATTGCAATAGAATTCTCGTCATATTCTCTGTCTACAACTCCACAATAGAAACAGTACTCCTTTGGTTCATCTGTACCATTCACTTGTTCATTAGTACAATTATTCTGTACCTCAGTCATTTTTCTGTAACAAAATGACATTATCTAATATGCAAGCCATAATAATGGTTTTTAATATTCAACCCGAAACCAAGCTGAAAATAAAACAAAAGAATCGGACTTTAGATACTATTATAAATAAGAGGACATTAAAATATTAATAGTCTTTAAATCCATGCTAAGCAAACTGGGAAATGTGCAAAAACTCTAAATAAATTAATAAGTTATATGCGACGAATGTTATATTTTGGCTCTTTTAAAACTTAATGTAAATAATATGGATATAAAAATAAAATGAAGGTTACTAATTAAGCAACAAAAGTAGTTTTACCTCGAACATACAGTTGATGCCTTACGAGAATTAGATATTTAATGATATGTCAGCTTCGTATACACATCAACAAAGTCTAAGACGCCGTAAATCAAAACTTTTTCGTATAAAACTCCTCAAATTAATGTACTGTTCGCTAATAAATTAAAAAAGTAAATAAGTACATGGTGAAAATACCGTTCTAAATTCAACTTTTATAAAAATGTGTTCACTTTTTTACGTAAATTGGCGGTAAAACATTGCTGCAAGTATTGTGACTGCTTTTGGAATATAAAAAAATTTACGTGTTTTTAGCATAATGTCACGTCGTCATCTGACTCGAGACGAAATGTTACGTGATATAAATATACTCGAAACTAAACGTTTAAAGCGTAAGTTGCTGCAGCCATTAACTATAACCAATCGGTTGTTCAACGGTTATGATAACATTATCAAGTCATAAGGAAGCATGGCTGAACAGTATTCTAGAAGATATCGGGCAACAACTCAGTGACAAGACCGTTTTTACAAAACAGCCAGAAAAGAACCTCAATCTACGGTTTACAACTCGTACTCTGAACACCCGATGGTTGTAAGCACCAAAACTGTGAGAAGAAGGTCGCACAAGATAGATCTTAGGTCTCGTAATCCGCTGCGCGTCCAAACTCATCTGAGTGGCAATCGAGTACGACGATTACAGTGGGCACGGGTTCACCACAGTAGTGCTCTAAAATACAGAAGGCTTATATCCTGTTTTCCTGATTCGAGAATGATAACCTTTTGGCTCCACCGAAGTTCAAACCTATCAAGACGGAACAATCATGGTTTGGGCCGGAATTTGAGATATAGAAATCTTTGTTTCGATACGAGTCGACCAGCCTGTCGAAAAATACTGCCACGTGGTCAAAGATGTTACTCCACTCTGATAGCAAATAAGCGGTCCATGCGCCAAAATTCTGGGGGAGGGGGTGGGTACGAACACATCACCCCGCGTACTCACTGAATAATAAATCTAAAAACAGGAAATGAGCCAGTCTCTACATAAAGAAGTTTTTGATTTTAACATTTTAAAGGATAAATTAAATATAAAGATAATAATAAAATTTATAAAAGATAATAAAATGGT
Organism: Automeris io; assembly: GCA_036320925.1. Lineage (NCBI taxonomy): Eukaryota > Metazoa > Arthropoda > Insecta > Lepidoptera > Saturniidae > Automeris > Automeris io. The sequence goes on from JAUDJH010000018.1 coordinate 7,826,968, forward strand.
CGGAGGTTGCAGACAGTACCTAGTGTTTGGCCCACTTCGAAAAATTTAAAGATTTGGAGCATGTGGAGTTTGCTCAGCAAAATGGCGTCCGAAAAATTGGCTGAAAAATAAAACAGAGAACAAGATCTTTTCTTCCGTCTCCTGTGTACTTTGAGGATTTCCTGGGCAACTCTAGACAGCCATATTTTAAATATGCTAAGATATTGCATAGCCTTATTTGGTGCATTAGGATATCCTACTAGTTACTGAATACCGCCTAATATCTATCTTAAATGTTTGAATTTGTATCTCACAACTTTATTTCTGTTTTATATTGTTTTTTTTTACAATACTTTTTACTCAACTTTGTTCTTAATTGATGAATTTTTTTTTTTTGGTTATTTGGCTACGCTTTTATTTTAAATTACAAACATAACATTAAGCTTTAAATCATATAATTTTTTTTAAATATTATAACTATTTTTAGTGGGCATCAAAATTGTGCTCAGTTGACTTTGTTGATGTATTTATATTTAATTATGTAGTACATAGACCAAAAATTTTGTACCAAGACTTCTAATAAGTGGATGAAATAATAATATTCAAGGCCAATTATACACATTAAACTAGTTCCAAAGTAAACTTGTCTTGTGTTGTAGGTACTACACAATAACTTATTCAATAATTATTTAATAATGATTTAATATTTATAATATCTAATATTTAATACTTTCTTTCACTAAAAATATGATCTACAGCAAATATATGTAGAAATATGTGTAAATAGATGTAGTGCTGCCAAAAAATAGTTATGCAACTCTAATTGCTAATCAAATAACTGAATTGCATGCTGGTAGAGAGAGGCAAACAAATGTCAATCTCTCTTTTTTTGTATGTAGTTAATGTGTCCTTTTCTTGTATGAATGTGACAAAATTCATAATATGAATAATTATAGCATTTTCTTTTTAGAATATAGATAGATTTAAAAGATATAGAATGTACTTCAGTATTGTGGGTATGTTTATTTTTACCATGTGGGAATTAAAGCAAACCTTTATGCAGTAAGCATAGTATAAATCCTTTCGATGTGGGCATATTCAATGGAATCCTTGCCACACCCACTTGTGATGCGGCCAGATCCTTATTCATGTTACTGTTGAAAGATTTGCAGAATAATTTAGTGTAGTTTTATTATCTATGTGATTTTTATTTTAGTAAACTATTTCTATTTAAACAGGGCTAGCGTAATCACATATGTGATTAAAGGCCTAACAAAATTATAGATTATAAAAAAAAAACAAAGTTATCTTATCAGCCACAGTGGTAATCAAGTAGTAGTAGTAGTAGTGGCTGCATTCAAACAATATTTTTTGCTGTATGATACCAATTCATTTTCATATTATAAAAATTTTAATATTTGTAAGCATTCTAAGTTTCCTTGACTTAATTGTTTCCTATTATAATTCTCACAATTAGCAACACATTAATAGGAAAATTTGTATGTAAAAAGTAACTGAAGTGGAACTGTTTCATCTGTTAGTCACTTCTTTTATTTTTTTCAAAAGACTTAAATAATAGCACTATAATAATATTCAAATAGTGAGAAATATTTTAACAAATTGTTTCACTTGATTAGAACCCATTTTTTAATATAAGAACTTCAGAATATACAAACAACAAAGAATAGTCTCAAATTTGTTCATAAGGTATATTTAAAACCAATATTAGTGCAGAATTTATAAGACAGCAAGCCAGATATATAGCTTTAGAAAAACTCATAACTTTTTTTTAATTATTTTTAGGCAATTATTTGGTCAAAATCACTCCTGGTGGAAGGCGAAGATGATAATAAATGGAAACCACCGCGCAAATGCCTATTGATTATTGTTTTAAGGCTCACAAATGATTAGACCCTAAAAAAATAGATGCCGCCAGTGCATTCCACTCCTTCACTATGTAAATTAATAATAGTAGGTGTTATAATTCAATCATAAAGCATACTTATTAGATTAAATGGATTAAAACCAAAGCTGAGGTAAGGAATCAAATGTAATGTTAAATCTCATCAGTTAAAAAAGGAGGTATATAAAATATTTAGTAGTTTACTTAACTGTTAGTTTAAGTTATACTAGTAACTTTGCTTTTTGTTCGCTAATGTGATGCTACTAATATATGTCTTAAAAGTTATTAAATATAAAAATTAAATAATAGTTATGAACAACTTCTTCATAATAAAAATAAAACGGCACCAATTAGTAATTGTGTAATTTCAATATATATATAAATATATTGTATTGTATAAGTTCAAGCACTTTCTTAAAAAAATATACAATAATTGAATGAACACTTACAATATGCAAAAACTTCTTAAAATTTTGAAGTTCTTATTCATATGAAACTTTTCAGATTTTCCGGAACATCTTCGATCAACGATTATAGAATAAGTACAGAATAAATATGAAACAATGAATTATTTATTAGTTACAATGCTGCCAATAATAAATATTAAAAATATCCAGAAAAAAATTTAAAGATATTTCAAATTTTTCAAATAAGTTTCCATATGTCAAAGCTTCCACACCCTCCATTTTCATTTGATAAAAACTCTGTATCTTGAATTTGGTCAAGGCGTAACTAAAACCACAGTCTGACGAAATTTGCCAGTCATTTTATGATTATCTCTCTATATAATCTTATTTATTAAATATACTAGGTGACTCGTCTAACTCGGTACTGCCTAATATTCAATAAATGTCATGTAAACATTTAGCTGCACCTATTCCCTCTTCTACTCTCTTTCTTCCATGCATTTCCATACTGTCTTTAACATTCTATCGTCTTTCCAAATATTAATAAACTAAAGCGTCCCAGGAATAATCATGGGTCATTAGAGGGCCCACCCCGAGTCGTGACACCTCTATGAGAGCCGTGCTTAAAATTTATTCTCGTGTAGATTATTTATTCATCATTTACTAATAAATTAGCTCATTATATATGCCTTTTTTAAGATAACCGATTTATATGTGGATTTTACTAATGTATTATGAAATATCTACTTAACTATTGATTATAATAATTAATCATAATAAGAGTTTTGTTTCAATTAAGTATTTTAGTTCCTGAATTTCAAAAGTTGATTAAGTAGAAATAACAAATGAAATAAGATTAGATATTGTGAGTTTCAAGAATCAAATTGTCATGACTCTAAACATGACTGATTTCAATGTTAAATAATTAAAATGAATATTTCGAGTAACAATATTGCTCTTTATCTTAACTTAAGCATTCATTATTAAAATTCATGAGATAAAATCATTATTGAAGCCATTGATATTCGCCCCAATAGAAATTAAAATTCCTGAATTCAAAAAATCGTCTCGCTTAACAGCAACACTCCAATAAAGTTTAATTATTAAAAGACTTAAACCTAGGGCCAAAAATAAAAAAAATATAAATCTATGTTCCGTTTCGTAATTTAGCCATACCTTTGCACTTGACAACGATTTATGGGAATTCCCCACTACTTAATTTTATAATTACCATTACATGGTCTAAAAATAAGTACATTTTTGAAATTATGTAATATTTTTCATAATCGTACCGAATTCATAGCTAAATTTCAAAGCTAGTATTAATTGCGTCTTAGGTCAAAGAATGACAAAATATTTATTTATATTCGGACTTATTTATAGTTATTTTAAAAAATAATAAAATAAGCCTGATTTCCATCCAGAGATGGGCAAATTGTAATCAGATTAATGATTAACGATTACGATTACATTTTGTAATCATTAATCATGATTAATGATTAACGGAATTAATCAAAAAAAGTAATCATTTTTCGGTGATTAAGGATTATTAATCTTTAATCGGATTACAATTAATCATGATTACTTTTATGATTACTTTTCTGTTTGATACGTAAAATGTGCTGCCGACAGCAGAGCGGCGCTCGCCTTTTTTTATTTATAGTATACGACTACTACTAGCTAAACTGGCGAACTGAGTACCACCAGATAGTTAGGTGTTAGGGCGATTACCCGAACTGGGTCGTGACCGCAGTACAATAGTGCAAAGACCGGCATAGTGACTCGCTTCGACCTGACTTGTTTCAGGATCAGTTCGTGCTTGGTGGACATTAAGTAAATCCAACGAAATCTAGTTAATCATTGATGCTTTTACCATTGTTCTGAGTGATTCCTGGACTATTAGAACTGATTATCAAACTACCGACCATATTTTACTGAAATACCGTCTCCAACTCGATAATCCACACCCGCCTTCGGGATGGAGATAGAGAGCTAGAGCAAGATAGCGCAAAATTTTAATTGATCAGAATAAGACATTATTTTCTCAAATTTACACAAGCTTCTATTGCGCAGAGCGCAACATCACCTTTCTTGGTCATCCGTCTCTCTCTACTGACTCGGTTTCGTCTTTGATGTAAACCGAGCCGCCGCACACGTTTGTATCGTATTTTGGATTTTATATAACTCATAATTAAAGTTGAAATATCGATCTGTTTTTTTTTTCCGGATAACTGACGTTCTACCAAATAACTTTGATTCTTACAATAAATCAGCGGGACACATACATAGTTTTTTTCTTAGTTCGCTTAATTTTTTTTTTCGCGTTTGACTTCCATTTTCTTAAAGAGTAAAGAATATAGTACTCAGAAAAAAAGAAGCAAATCGACACAAGGGCACGCGCCATTTTTATCTCACTAAAAACGCTTTTTTGTTTACCAAATAATATATATATATATATATATATATTGTTTACCAAATAATATTGTTTAATGAGTAATAAAAGTAAAAAATAGTAATTTCATTTTTCTGTTTTAATAATTTAACTTTAACTTAAAGGATTGCACACAAAGTCTTTGGCCATTATCAGAAGTATTTTCCATCTTGAAGGCGGGCGTGGATTATCGGGTAGGAGACAGTATTTCAGTAAAATATGGGCGGTACTTTGATAATCACTTCTAATAGTCCAGGAATCACTCAGAACAATAGTAAAAGCATCTATGATCAGCTAGATTTCGTTGGATTTACTTAATGGCCACCAAGCACGAACTGACCCTGAAAGTAGTCAGGTCGAAGCAAGTCACTATGCCAGTTTTTTCACTATTGTACTATGGTCACGACCCAATTCCGGCAGTTAACCTACCAACTCAAACGGCTGAAAGCACAAAAAATGGTCCTGAACGTAATCAGGTCGAAGCGAGTTACTACGAGTTCGTAGGTTTATTGACCGAACAATGTCGTGACTCGTGACCACAGTACACAACTGCAAAGACCCTTATAATGATTATGATTCGCTCAACGAGACGGATATTCGGGGGCCCAGCGAGCGATTGGTCTTAGACAGGCCTCCTCCCTGGGAGAGGGTCGTAAAACTACCCAAACAATACCTCCCATAGGGGCGGCGTGTGAGCACACACACGACGACACCACTCCACCCTCCGTTGGCCGCCACCGCCCCCCTCTCTGCTGGACGCCATCCCCCACTTTCTGCTGGACGACACCCCCACTCTCCACTGGACGCCACCCCCAACTCTCTGCTGGACGCCACCCCCCACTCTCCGCTGGATCCCCCCGATCTTCGCTGGACGCCACTCCCCCACCCTCTGCTGGACACCACCCCCCACTCTCAGCTAGACGTTACCCCCACTCTCCACTGGACGCCACCCCCCACTCTCCGCTGGAAGCCACCCCCCCACTTTCTGCTGGACGCCGCTCCCACTCTCAGCTAGACACCTCCACTCTCGGCTTGACACCCCCCCCCCCACTCTCGGCTGGACGCCACCCCCCACTCTCCGCTGGATGCCACCCCCACTCTCAACTAGACGTCACCCCCACTCTCCGCTGGACTCTTCCCCCCACTCTCTGCTGGACGTCACCCCCCACTCTCCGCTGGAAGCCACCCCCCACTCTCCCCTGGACACCCCCCCACAGTCTCCGCTGGACGCCACCCCCCACTCTCCCCTGGACACCACCCCCACCACTCTCCGCTGGACGCCACCCCCCACTCTCCCCTGGACACCACCCCCACTATTAGACGGAAGTTTGGGGTCATATATAATTCGAAATAAAATAACTTGTAAAATTAAATAAACGAGTATTTAAATCGGTCTCTCTCTCAGCCAGAACTCAAAAGTAATCATTAAAATAATCATGATTAATTGAATGATTACTGTAATCAAGATTAATGATTACTCATGTAATCATGATTAAAAGTAATCAGATTACAATTAATCAAGATTACTTTCGTCATGATTACTTGTAATCTGATTATTAATCTGATTAAAAGTAATCATGATTACGCCCATCTATGTTTCCATCCATATTCGGTATGAGGTTAATAGTCACCACCGATATCTAAATACAAAATTTTCAGCAAGGATGCCTCATTATAATTTTCACAAACAAAGGAGAACAAAGAACAAAGATGTACATGTTTAGAAAAGGATGGCTTGTAAATAGGACTGAATACATGCAAGGCGGTTAGGGATACCCATACTAAAATACCGTTCATATTAAAGCAAATAGATATTTTATTACATACAATGAACAAAATAAAATCTGTATTTCCTAACGGTTAATTAATTTAACACTCAGTCTTAGTTCGACAACTGCTAGAAAACTTCAAATTAGCAAAAATCTTGATCAATATTAGCATAACGGTCACTTTAAAAAACGCTCTTTACATTTAAGATGTTTTTAAACACTAATAAATTATCCATTGGATACAAATGTATCACTAAATAGTGTTTAAAAGCGTCCAAAGAACGATATAATGTAACATTCTTTGTCTTCATCTAAAGAATTCTGTACGTCGTGCGTTTTCACAGCTTTGTCATTATGGCAATATGACACTGTTACAGAACGCCGCAATATATAATATTTGTAACAATTTGGTTTACAGCATAAATAATGTTTTATATATAGGAAGGGCTAATAAACACCTTGAATTGCATTGAAGTCTTCCAAAGTTTGCTTTATTATATATTATTGTCATACTTCTGGTACAACTTTCATCTTATCATATGATTGTGTGAAGGTATTTTAAACTTGCAAAATTAAATAAATCAAAATAGCATCTACAAAATTTTGGACTTTATTTATAGTAATCCTTTTATTATTGTTTGTGTATGTGACTGTATTTTTTTCAACTAATGAGAGTTTCTAATGAATGTTCCATAACAATTTACAAAAATGGTGAATAAAACCTCCGTTTGTTGGACCTGAGACCTATCTAAATTCTCAAAAATTAATGGCTGTGAACTTGAGATTACCAACAATGCGAATAACGTACAGAGTATTATTATTGTAAAAGTATGTTCCTTAAAGTTCTCACAGTTTTCTGGTCTCTGGAAGCCTAGGGTAAGGAAAGGGAGGTCTTTCAGTACCGCATCGGTAACGACTTCTCTCTGCCGGTGGTGGGTGTCGTACTCCTTTGTATTTATAAAAAATATACTTGTCATGTTTCCTATTGTCATTCTATATATAATAATATGTGTATAATTCTTAGCTAATTAAAACCAAATGTCTTGGTTTTTCGTCTTATTATTTATCAATTTAATTAGCTAAGATGGAAAAAAATAAAAATAAATTATCTCTGAATATGTATCAATGTTTGAAACCAGAACGCTTCGATGTGGATCCAAGTTCTGCGGGAGCTGACATAAGGTGGGCTCATTGGCGATATACATTTATAAATTTTTTATCTGAAGAACCAGAAGAAATATCTTGTTCTATGAAACTAAAAATTCTTATTAATCTCTTGGCTCCAACAATTTATATTTATATACGAGAGTGTAAAGATTATTCAAGTGCCTTAAAAATACTTGACAATCTATTTGACAAGCCTAAAAATGAAATACATGCACGCCATATTTTATCTAAAAGAATACAAAAATCGGAGGAATCTATTGCTGATTATTTACGAGCTTTAAACAAACTTGCATTTGATTGTGATTTTAAAGCCGTTACAGCTGAACAAAACAAAAATGAATTTGTTCGGGATGCTTTTATTGCTGGTATTTCGTCGCAAACTATTCGACGAAGATTACTAGAAAATGTAACACTCAGCTTAGACGAGGCATATAATCAAGCTGTGTCGCTTGAAATGGCAGAAAATAACTCGCGTTCGTTTTCAAATAATATTGAAAATGAAATAAATTTTGTTACTGATCATAGTATTCCTCCGACATTCGAACCTGATAACTGTAATTCAAGAATAACTGCCACAACTCCTCAAAAGCGATGTTTTTTCTGTGGAGGTAATATCCACCAACGTATTAAATGTCCTGCACGCAATTCTATTTGTCAACTTTGTTTCAAAAAAGGACATTTTGCAAAAGTTTGTCACAGTGGAAACCAGAAAGCAAACGTTAATGCTATTAATCAATTACCTGCTATTTCTGCTGCTTCTCAATATAATGGCTTGTATAAAACCACTGTGCCAGTAACTATAAATAATAAAGGTACTACTGCATTAATTGACAGCGGAAGTTCGACCAGCTTCATTGACTTAGACTTCTCCAAACTCGCGGGATTAAAGAAAAGTCCATGGCATGAAACAATCACCTTAGCCTCAAAGGATCATATTTCCGTTGTCGATGGAATGTGTTTTGCTACCATTAAGCTATTTCATCATATTTATGGTCAAAAACGTTTATTAGTAGTAAAAAATTTATGTCATAACGTAATTATTGGTAATGATATATTGGAAAATCATTCATCTGTGGAAATAAAATACGGAGGTGGATTGGAACCATTAAAAATTTGCAATGTTATGCAGGCATCTGTTCCTTCTGCTACTGTGTTTTCAAATCTTTCACCCGAAATCAGGCCTATAGCTATTAAATCTAGAAGATTCAGTGAAAACGATAACGAATTTATTCAAAAAGAAATCGAAAGTCTTTTGGCAGATAAAATAATTGAGCCCAGCATTTCTCCTTGGCGAGCCCAAGTACTGATAACAAAAAGTAGTACGCATCGCAAACGTCTTGTTATCGACTATTCTTTGACAATCAATAAGTTTACATATCTTGATGCTTTTCCTCTACCTAATATTGAATCTATTGTTAGCAAAGTTGCTAATTATAATTATTTCAGTCAAATTGACTTGAAAAGCGCTTATCACCAGATTCCTATTCTAGAATCTGAAAAGATTTATACAGCATTCGAAGCGTGTGGAAATTTGTATCAATTTACACGTATACCCTTCGGTGTTACCAATGGTGTCGCTGCGTTTCAGAGAGCATTAGATTACATCATCACTACAGAAAATTTAACAGGAACTTTCGCCTATTTAGATGATGTAACTATATGTGGCAAAGACAAACAAAATCATGATGCTAATTTAAATAGATTTTTGAATGCTGTCGAAAAATATAGATTAACATTAAATGAACAAAAATGCATTTTTGGTACTAATACTATAAATTTGTTAGGATATACAATACAAAATAACACCATAAAGCCAGATAAGGACCGTTTAAGCCCATTAATGAACTTACCAATACCAAAAGATACAGCTTCCTTGAAAAGAGCTCTTGGTATGTTTGCACATTATTCAAAGTGGATAAAGAATTTCTCAGGAAAAATTGGTCCTTTAATTAATGTATCACGCCTACCTTTAGATGATAAGACTAAAGCATGTTTCGAAAGTTTAAAACTAGATATTGCTAAATCTGCTCTAACAGCAATTGATCCTAAAGAAACTTTCACTGTTGAAACTGATGCATCCGAGTATGCGATTGCCGCTACTCTATCACAAAATAAACGCCCTGTCGCATTTTTTTCGCGTACTTTGACTAAATCAGAACGTCGACATTCTTCTATTGAAAAAGAAGCCTGTGCTATTGTAGAATCTTTAAGAAAGTGGCGACATTACTTGATTGGACGACATTTTTTGTTAATCACTGATCAACAATCCGTTGCATTTATGTTTAAGCAATCTCATTCAAGCAAAATTAAAAATGAGAAGATTGAACGATGGCGTTTAGAACTGTCCAGTTACAAATATGACATAATTTATCGTCCTGGAAAGGAAAATATAACAGCTGACGCGTTATCACGTGTTATTGCTAGCACAAATTCGAATAAATTGTATGAATTACATAGCTCCCTCTGTCATCCAGGCGTAGCTAGAATGGCTCACTGGGTACGTGCAAAGAATTTACCTTATTCGATGAATGAAATAAAAGCTATGACCTCTAACTGTTCTATCTGTGCCGAAATAAAACCACGATATTGGAAAAAGCAAGAAACTTTGATAAAAGCTATCGCACCCTTTGAAAGACTTAGTATCGATTTTAAAGGGCCAATTCCATCCAGCTCGAGAAATAAATACTTATTAACTATCATAGACGAATACTCCAGATTTCCATTTGCTTATCCGTGTAAAGACTTGTCTTCAGAAACTGTTAAAAAATGTTTAAAAGATGTGTTCTTCACATTTGGCATTCCTCAATATATTCACTCTGATAGAGGAACCTCATTTATATCCAGCGATCTAAAACAATTTCTTCTATCATTTGGTATTGCAACCAGTCGGACTACTCCATATAACCCACAAGGAAACGGTCAAGTAGAAAGATTAAATGGAACTTTATGGAGGACCATTCAACTCTATCGGCGTTCTAATAATTTAGAACTATCCGAATGGGAGCAAGCATTACCTATAGCTCTACATTCAATACGATCTTTATTATGTACTTCTACAAACGCAACTCCTCATGAACGAATGTTCAACCATACAAGACGATCAGTTTGTGGAGACTCTCTTCCTACTTGGCTTATGACACCTGGTCCAATATTACTGAAAAACAATGTAAAATCTTCTAAATATGATTCCCTGGTTAAAATGGTAGAACTTCTTGAAGCAAATCCTTCTTACTCCTATATAAAATTACCCGATGGTCGAGAAACCACGGTATCAAATAGGCAATTGGCACCGTTTCCTGAATTCGAAGAACATGTACTAATTGATCGTGATAAAAATGGCGAAGAAACGTTCGAAGATGCTCTAGAGAATACAGGAAATGATGACTCTGTCGAAAATCAAATTCCAGACAATCATGTAGTAGAGACAGAAAACAATAACCTAAGACAATCCTCACGCGAACGACGTCCCCCTTCATATCTTCAAGATTACGTTGTAAAATAAAGAAAGGGGGGATGAATGTCGTACTCCTTTGTATTTATAAAAAATATACTTGTCATGTTTCCTATTGTCATTCTATATATAATAATATGTGTATAATTCTTAGCTAATTAAAACCAAATGTCTTGGTTTTTCGTCTTATTATTTATCAGTGGGGAAAGTCATGGTTGACAGCGAAGACGCATGGCAAGATGTGGCATCTTCTGCGAGGTTGTGATGAAGTAGAAGGAGGCCGTTCTCTGACTATTCAGCGGCCAAGGTACCGTCGCCGGAGGAACACGTTCGCCCATAGTCTATTTACTTTAATGGTGCGCCTATTATCTTATCAGATTCTTCTAATTCGTTAGTAAATGTGTTTTTCATCCCGAAAATTTTACCAAAATACATCTAACTGAAAAATTCCTATACAATACAAAAATGCATGTTTTCGCCATAGCCTATAATACTATATATATATATATATATAATGAGACACATTGTGACGTTAAATCAAAATTATAGTAAATACCACTAATATACAATTTCTTACAGAAGTTCAAAGTCAGATCAACAAAATCCATTATTTTGTTGTCCACTTTAATATTCGATTTGAACACTTTTTAACTATTTTCGACCTCATAAAACATTACCATATTGAAAATCATAAAACCTTTCAATCGTTGGTAAATCGGGTTTTTCGCATGGATCACTGAATTAATATAATAAATCAATTAAACTTATTTACAGGTAATTTGCTATTGACATGAGGTCTATTTTTGGGAATTTGTAAAATAGTTTTTGGGAGCTTTTTCTGACCGAGTTGGCATCACTAGATAATTGTCCCTTAATTCAATTGCATATCGGTGCTTAAGTGCGATATGCATGTATATTATTTAATGCTTTCAATATTTTAAAAACTTTATCATTGCGTTAAGTGTCGTTACTGGGCTGGTTTTTTTTTTTTTTGGAACAATTTAAATAGTTATTATTCTTAAAACATATATAAAAGTGCTCTGTAGAATTATACAATCATAGAATACATACCATAATTATATTTGATCGAAGAATACACATTAATATTTCATAGAACATCGGCAAGCTTGTAACATATACTCCGGTTTCATTAATACCTATACTTTTTGCTTGGTATATTGTGTATTACAAAAATTTTGTTGCTTAACGATTGTTGTACGTAAAATAGAAAAAAAAATGAATTGTAAATTGTGTGGACTAATAGATGTGGAAGTGGATCACGATTTATCTGATGTTCATTTGAAAAACAAAGTTTTACTCGACTATCAGACGAATAAGTGAGTATTTTAGATTCACCTATACTTTAATGTGTTGATTTTAATAAAAAAAATATATTACGCAAATTAATGATCAGATTATAGGAAAAAAAAATCTATTCATTCTATTTGGAGGGCTTAAATATGTGATTAGGGCAGTACAATTGTTAATTTATTCACTAAATGAACTATATATGTATGATAGTAAATGATATATTTTTATGCTGGTCCAGTAAAGTGACTACACTGCTTAGTGCATGAGACTTTAAGTGGTACAGTCTAAAAACTCATGGTCCCTATTGAGGAATCACTTGGTTAGATTAATTTTGGCTCAAATCACGTATGTCAGCGATGCAAACCCAATTTGAAGTCCTGATACTCCATAGTTAAAGTCAAAGCTCTGTAATATTCTTAATTCATACTTCAACAGCTTGGTTTTAAGTTGTAATGATTTTCTGTATAATAAACAATTTCTTTATTTTCTGTCAATGTCTCATCCATTCTTAGAGTTTTTTATAATTGCAAGCAAACACTCGACATCAATGACAACTGGTGGAATGTGAAGATGAGTCTGATGATGGAACACACTTGCCCAGCACACGCCTATTCACTTTTCACTTAAAGGCTCCTAACTGTAAACATGTGCAAATATTATTGATCAAATAATAGGTGAGCAGCTATTAGCTGATGTGCCTATGTCTCAGCTGGTGTGTTTAACGATTACATATTGTTTGTGTTGACCATGCACTAAGCTCTGATTGAGATGATAGCCATCTATCCAGTCAATTTTTTTTGATGGACTAATGTTTTTCGCTGAGACAGACCTTTACAGCTCAACCGGGCTTAAGAGGCAAGAACAAAAAGTGCTCAGCCAGTGAATTAGGTTATGCATGGGTCAAAGTAGTGTTTTTATACAAATGAGAATCATCACCTTGTATTATTAGATGTAAAGTTTTATTGTAATATGTTATTATTATTATAATTTGTTAATGTGATCCTGCCTATATATATGTTTTGGGAAAAGCATACAAAGTAATCTGATAGTCTGCACTCTTTTTTGACTGTGTCCTTTGTTCACTAGACACTGACAACGAAAGTGCGGGAATAGTCACCTTACCCATTTAGTTGGAAAACCAACCATCACTATAAAGAATTACTAACTTCCTTTGGTAAACTTAGTTGATAGTCTTGTTTTTTTTTACCCAATAAAATGCTTCACATACTCAGAATATCTTTTGCATTCCTGTAGAATTTAAATAACTAAAAAAACAAAAATATGTATAAATGCTTTGTTTTAGTGATGCTTACTTTATGCTTATTTGTTGAATTTTTTTTTTTTAGGAAACAGCTTTCAGTCAATAGGCAAGGTATTATAGTTTCATGCAGTGCTAAATCAACATCCACAAAATTATCTAACTGTGTTGCACAAAAAATTGATATTTCAGTAAGTTATCTACATAATATCATTTTTAATAAATTATTCTTTAATATATTTTTGTTCAATAATAGTGATAGCATTACTTTTAACCAACATAATATTTTAACTTTAGAGGTAAATTTTACTAAGTGCTATACTAATACTTATTTAATGTAGAACATAATTAAGTTTACTTGTTATTTATTGCCTCAGCATATCCTGAAGATATATTTGTTTTATACAATTAACGAATATATGAAGAGTAGTCAAACATAAATTTACATTTTCATTCTTTATTATTTGGAAGAAATCAATTATATTTAAATAAAAATACTATTTCCTATTTGAAAGGATAGGATTTATGCAAGCATTTCTTATTTATATAATAGCTGATTTATCTCAGTTTTCTGATGATTGTCATAAAGAATAGCTTGTTTTTGTCTAACTAGTATATTAATATATATAATACACAATAATGTGCATAGATATGTAATTTCAAGCAGTTTTTTTTAAATTTAGTATAGATTTTATTAATTTGTTTTTCACTCATTTTAAATGTTGTCTGAACCCAAAATAGAATAAAAGTTGTCATAAACAAAACAACTTATTTTTTTGATTTCATGCATTTGTATTTAATTTGTATAATTATCTGTTAATAAAACATTAATAACAAAATGAAAGCATAACAAACTCAATTTGTGAAGATGTAGTATTTAAATATAGTTTGATTTTAGACTAAACCAAATGAAGAAGTTACTTTCAATTTTACAATAACAAACACTGATCGGAATGACATATTTGTGCTTTTTGTTCAAATGATGCATTCTCTGTTGGATTTTACAATTAATATGCATGGTATGGCTGTAGGATGTCCACCACATCGACTAAAATCAAGTGAGTTTCTTTAAACCATGGAATTATATGAGAATTATTTCCTCACAACAATAACTCCATACACTTGCAAATGTGATGGAAAAAGCTGCAATGGTTTAATATACTTTAACTAAAATAATCCACTTTTATAATTTCCTTCTCAGATAAGACATTACAGAAAGAAATTTCCATAAAATTTAAATCAGAAATGGTGGGTCAGTATGAGATGCCTATAATATTTTGTTTTCGCAAGAATGATGGAACTGACAAGATTGTAATAGTGAGGGAAATGGTAAGTTTACTTTTAAAAAAATAAATATAATATCTAAGTAAAATGAGTATGTCCTGCTCAATGCGACCAATAGCAAAGTTGATAGACCTTTTCAGGGCACTTCTATTAAATGCCATGCTGGTTTCCTCCTGATGCTTTCCTTCACCAGTGAGCATGTAGTAGCTAAATCCGTACGTAATCCGGAAAAACCCACTGACACGTATCGGTAATCGAACCGAAGACCATTCGCGTCACCGAGCATGGAAGCCGAAGTTATTTTTAAAAAAAAAAAGCTTTTAGCCATTTTATCTTTGTGAATACGATATTGTCAAAGAGATATAATAAGTGTTATCCTTAGGTTAAAAGGTTTTATGAAGGCATGAATTGTTAACCTGATCCTCGTTAAGGTGTGATTAACGTAAATCATGCTGTACATTGTAATTATTTTGTCAAGTCAGTGTAAACAAAATCTATATTCGGTAATATATTTCTAGTCCATAAAGACCTTAATCTGATGAACAGTAGCCTAGCCGAAGTTGGTGCACAGCAACATAATAATAACTTTTTTCCATCATTATATCGAGGGGTGAAAGGTTACTTGGTTTAAGCGACATTTTTTGGTGATACAGTAATACCCCGCTTTACGCGACCGCGCTATGCGCGGTTTCACTATAACGCGAAATTCAAATTTCGCGCTCAATTGCCTCGCATTACGAAAAAGAGTGCGTATGAACATAATGTAGCCATTAACTTCCCTATGGTCGCGGGAATCCCCGCTTCTTCTGAACATTCTGTTTAAAGAATTGGGAATTCCCCGTCCTTCGAATTTGTTCTATGGCGATTCCCTCGTTCATTTCGATTGTTCCGTCATGTTTAGTTCGGCTGGCAGTCGTGTTTTAACATTTATTGGAGCACATTTATTGGGAACATTTAATTTAACGTTACGTCAAACATGCCGCCTTTAAAAAAAAGAGCGTAAAAGAGAAACTTTGGAATTGAAGATGAAAGTATTAAGAAGAATTGAAAATGGAGACAAAGCAACAACTGTTGGGAGAGATTTTGGACTCTCAGAATCTATTGTGAGAACGATTTTAAAAAATCGGGAATAAAATTGTCTCCAGCGAAAGTTTAACACCTATAAGTGCAACAAAACTTTCTTGTTCGAGATCCTCTATCTTAGAAAGAATGGCGAAGCTACCATCAGTCTGGATCGAATATTTGAATAAGAACACACCACGAAGTCAAGACTGCATATGCACAAAAGCAAAATCTTTGTATGAGATTCTGAAAAGAGAAGAAGGAGAAGGGAGTACCACTCCGATTTTTGCTGCCAGCAGAAGCTGGTTCCATCGGTTCAAGCAGCGTTCTAATCTTCACAATATCCACATAAAAGGCGAGGCGGCCAGCACTGACGTTCAAGCTGCAGCTGACTTTCCAGACAAGTTTCAAGAGTTCGTTGGACGAGAGAAAGTTCCTTGTCTCATCTTCAATGTTGATGAGACCGGACTTTACTGGAAAAAATGCCAACTCGAACATTTATTTCTAAGGAAGAAAGTCAAGCCAGTGGTTTCAAAGCTGCGAAAGATTGACTTACACTTCTGCTGGGTGGTAATGCCACTGGTGATTTCAAACTGAAACCTTTACTAGTGTACCATTTAGAAACACCTCGTGCAATGCGATGCACAGACAAGTCTACCAGTTGTGTGGTGATCAAACAGAAAGGCACGCCTTTCTGTTTCACGGGAAATTTTTCAAGAATGGTATTCTAATAGTTTTTGCCCATCAGTCAAATCCTACTGTAACAGAAATGGGCTTGAACCTAAAGTTATAATACTCTTAGACAATGCCCCAGGACATCCAACCTCACTTGATACGCCCAGAGACTTAAAAGTGTACGTGAAGTTCCTTCCACCAAACACTACGTCAATATTACAACCTATGGACCAGGGAGCAATAGCAAACAAACGCTTATTACCATTGTCGCACTTTTAGCCAACTAATTCATGAAACTGACGGGAAGGAAGACAGTCTATGCGACAGTGGTAGAAGTCATACAACATTATGAAGGCTATTCACAACTTAGAAGACCGAGCCCGGGAGTACCCAGGCACTATTAATTTACACATTTATAAAAAAAAAATAGAATTAAGATCTTAAGTTTGTATGTTTACAGGGCTGACATGACTGTGTAGTCAAAAGCCTTTTTTTTTTCAAGAATAAAAATAAAACTTAGAAGAGGCTTGGAAGGAACTTAAAAAGAGTTGTATGAACGGGGTATGGGGTAATCTTTGGCAAGATCTAGTGGAAGCACCTAGAACAACTGTCCAGATGCACAGACAAGTACTTGAGATATTGCTGCAATGATTGAGGGGTCTGAACTTTAAGATGTCGCGGTAGAAGATCTCATAGAACTTGTAGCAACGCACGACGATCCTCTCAGCAATGAAGATCTGATCGGGTTACAGAATAATCCTATCTACGATGAGGAAGAACAAGTAGAAGAGAAAGATTTATCTACAAGGGGAATACAAAATTTATTCAGGTTTGGACATATTGCAGAGTATAGATAATAATGATGACCGTGTGTCAAAAAATTAAAAACAGTGTTGGGTGTTATGAACGTATTTTACAAGAACGTAAATTGCATTAAGTGTTCTTAGAATTAAAGTGATTGATTAAAATGATTCGTATTTTTTTTTGTACATATTAAATTTTGACTATGTTTAATCTTAAACCTCGATATACGCGAATTTCAGTTAACGCGATTTTTTCCGAAACGTATCCTCGCGTAAAGCGGGGCATTACTGTATATATTTTAGGAATCGGTAAAAAACACTGATTCCGAAAATATATATTACTATATCACCAAAAACTGTCGCTTAAACCAAATAGCCTTTCACCCCTCGATATATTTTTATTATATCAGGCTCCTTTCTATACCAATCCCAAAAAGACTGCAAGGGCGGTGAGGTTGAATGTGAATAAGGTATTTGGACAGGGTAGGCAGATTCACATAATTCATGTGAATATTATATAATGATAATTATATACTCTCATAGGGAAGATAGATGGCGTGAGAATGGAATAGATATGAATAAAAAGAGGCCCTTTTTTTGTTTAAATTAAAGCAATTTATTCCAGGCCTATTTATCGTAAGGGTATGCAATGCTTTTATGCATCTATGGAATGAACGCTACGGGTGTTTACTTGTCCGCTCTGAGAGATTAAAGAAAGTAACATACTGTAACCGATAATACCAGTAGATAACTCAAAATGTATGGAACTGACATAACGTGATGACTTGATGTTACGAAAGCGTAAAGCTTACTTTGTTTAGAACCACTATCGTTACATAATCAATACTTGATGCACCTTCCGTCAGATATACGATCACCTTATTCAAAAATAAACATATAGGCCATTGAATTATTCATATTTATCGAAGTATAACGACTGTGATGGAGCAGTCACTCCTTCTAGTAATGCGTTGTTTTGTTTTGTTAAAAAGGCGCTCTATCATTAGTCTCATCATCAATTTTCAAAGAGTGAGATGAGGCGTTTAGTTATAAATCACAATAATACTTTTTTCAGGTTGTGTACGTGGAAGAACACGAACTTATTCACACTGATATAGTTACTCCTTACGATAAGAGCAATGTCACCGCAAATCGACTTTATAAATGTGATATTATAGAGTGAGTATGCAGGATAACAAGACCAATAGCTAATATCTTCTTTATATAAATCTTTCTTTATATATATAAAATTCTCGTGTCACAATGTTAGTTATCTTACTACTCCGAAACGGCTTTACCGATTTTTTACCAAATTTTATATGCATATTTAGTAATTCTGAGAAACGGCTACTATTTATTTTTCATACCCCTAAGTGATAAGGATTGTTCACCCTTAAATTTTTTTTTAAATTTTATCCTTACACACAATAAGTTAGTTATTCTTTGTCTACACTAGAAATTACCTAGAAATAACTTACATGGCAAAACAACATTTACGGGGTCAGCTAGTTAAAATATAATAGTCAATAAATTTATCTTAAAGAGGATGGTTAATGAGGTTAAAATTAAAATCAATATTGTCACGTGTTATCAAATTTCACTGCTGCATATTTATCAGCTCAACTTAGTAATCATTGTTAGCTCTTTCTAAGTTCAGTTGTAATTGGTATGCAATTATTTGGTTACTAGTTTTGTTTATTCTTATGGATGAAAAATAAACATGAAATCATTTGTTATGGTGCCTTTATGGCAGACCCGCTGCGTTCGGATGCAAATATTAGTATATGATGTAACAACATCAAATGATGCAACTGAAGGTCTAACCAATGATTCCCAAAGTGGTCCAGGTAGACCCCAGGGGTCCACGGAAGACTCGACAGGGGTCTGCGTTTGGTGTGAAAAAAATGGAGGTTCACAAGTTGTATGTAAGAAACGAAAATGTTGGCTTGGCTTTATCTATCAAAGTATGCAGATAAAACACTACGCAAAAAAAAATTAAAGGAATACGAAAAAGATTTTAAGCGCCCACAGATAATATAAACCCGTTTCAAAATGTCTGCAGGCAGCAGCGATGCTTGTAGCACTTGGCATTCCGCGCGTCAGTCTTATTTTGATCGTTGTATGGGTGACCGTACTGTTATAGCCACGCTATGTTCGCAGAAGTGCACACCTGCTCCTAACTCAGCACATTCCTCATCTTTGGTGGCGCACCTGCACATTTGTTGATCTAAGCATCCCGTTCCTTACAAACATCCTCTCCATCGATCCTTAGTCTACACAGATATTCCATTCCGACCGGCCCACTCTTAAAATTGTATTTGAAGTTTATATTAAATCCTTTTAATCAGTTACAAACATATTTTTTTAAAAAGCGCCTAACTCGGTCCGTTATAACAGTACGCTCTCACACTTCGCGACCACGCTCCGAATTTCCGTTATGCTGCACAATTCCGACAACTTTTCCCATCGTTTAGGCAGCATTCGGATTCCACGTCTGAAGTACTTCTTATTTTTTTAGGCTATCCACAAACCAACCCAATTTTTGGCATCTTCATTGGAACATCTAAGAAAAACAACGGTTCGGCGCTAACTGTTTATTGAATGTTTTCATACTACCGACTTACAATAAGTGATACAATTACTCCATTCATATGATCCGACAGTCCGACAGAGCATGTGCCATTGACCGGAACAGATGATAGTCGAACGATGCAATGTCTGGTGAATAAGGCGGGTGGATTAGATTAGCACTTCCCAATCAAGTGTTTTCAAATAGTTTTTCACCGGAACCGCTACATGCGGACGAGCATTATCATGTAGAAGAATAATTTTGTCCTGTCTGGAGTAGTATTAAGGGTGTTTTTCCTTCAAAGCTCAGCTCAATCTCGTCAACTATTAGGTCCTTACATATGAAATTGGCGTTTTGTATGGGAGGAACAAAAAGTCGAATATTTTTTAATATAATATATTTAATTAATCAAAGTATGAACCATTATTTTCTATGCACTTTTGCCATCTCATAAGTAGTTCATTGATCCCTTTACTAAAAAAACCAGTCGGACGGGAATCAATAAAATCTTTGAAGGCGATTTGGACTGCCCCATCGGAGTTGAATTTTTTCCCTTGCAAGAAGTTATCCAAATTTCGAAAAAAATGGTAATCTGTTGGAGCAAGGTCCGGGGAGTACGGAGGATGTCTTAGACTTTCCAATTGAAGCTCTTCTAATTTAGTAGCTGTCTGTTGCGCAGCGTGTGGTCTAGCGTTGTCGTGAAGCAGCAGTGGCGTGGAGCGATTGACCAGCCTAGGTTGTTTAGCCGCTAGCTTTTCCATCATGGTTTGCAATTGCTGACAATAGACATCAGCCGTAATAGTCTGGCCAGATTTGAGAAAAATGTAATGAACAATACCGGCACTAGTCCACCAAACGCTTACAAGTAACTTTTTTGGGGTTAATTTTCGCTTGGGGCAGGATTTGGCTGGCTGGCCAGGATCCAACCATTGCGCTGAGCGCTTCCGATTATCGTAAAGAACCCATTTTTCATCACAGGTAATGATTCGGTTTAAAATACCTTCATTATTGTGCCGGTTTAGTAATGTAACGCAGCAGTCGACGCGCGTTTGCCGGTTTGCTTCAGTCAATTCGTGAGGTACCCACCTTTCAAGCTTTTTAATCTTCCCAATTTGCTTCAAGTAAATTAAAATAGTTTTATCACTAACATCGCAGCCTGCAGCTAACTCGGACGTGGTTTGCGATGGATCCGCTTCCACAATAGCCTTCAACTCTTCATTATCAACTTGAGTCTCAGGCCGTCCACGGGGCTTGTTCTGCAGGTCGAAATTTCCAGAACGAAAACGTTGGAACCAAAAACGAACTGTGTTTTCTTTTGCAACACGACCGCCATACACATCATTCACCCTTCGAGTTGTTTCCGCAGCACTAGTGCCACGGCGGAACTCGTACTCGTAAATAATGCGATATTTTAAGTTTTCCATTTTGTAAAATGAGTGACGCAAACAGAAAAAAACAAATGAATGACGATCATCGAAGCACAAATACATGAGTCTATAGCTGTACAAATTTGAATTTGGAATTCCTTACCAAAGAGGAGAAATTTGTGATTAAAGTGGCCAGTACGAAAAACGCCAATTTCATATGTAAGGACCTAATATGTTCGGTAGAGAGTTGCAGTGATTGTTTCGCTTGGATTAAGCAACTCTTACTACACCACACACTCAGCTAATCTCGCCAAATATACAGCATGAGTTTTTAACGCTGCGAAAATTATTTTGATAACATTATATTTCTAACGAAAAATTCAACAATTTGTATATATAATATTATTTAAACTAAATAACGATTGCTATAATTAACTCCGTATATTATCGTTACATTATAAAGTAATACATATTTAATGATTGTTGCCAAAATATCTGATCAGTTCATATGATATTAAATAAAATATCCGTTAAATACATGTACATACACTCGATAATCGATTTTCCATTGTACTTATAGCGTGACTTACGGAAAATAAATCTTATGTCTTGCCTCGTCGCCATGGTTACACAAATTATAAAGTACATTATATAAAAACAGTCCTAATTTCACATCTCTAACATCTATTGCGCTGATTACAAAAAAGAAATACGATAATTTTAACAAATGCAATTGAACGAAACTAGTATAGATGTCACCACTGTCGACTCGGGATGTGATTCAATAAAACAATCAGTTGCCTTACATATTACGTTTACGTTTTTTATCATTAATATGCCTGCATTTTGCTCATTTATGTTTTAAACACTACAAACTGCCAGATTGTATACACATTTATAATTTCTTAATGTTTTAAATGAATTTAATCATGATTACAGAGCAAGAAAATTAAAATTACGACTACATTTTGTAATTGTTCATCATTAATCAGATTACATTTTGCCCATCTCTGGATACAGAGTGCCTTAGGGCAAATGCCTTGTCTAGCTCTCCCCAAAAATTCCTGTCAAGGCATGTCCTTCTCCAGGAAGGATCAGCTGTGGACTTAATTTCATTCTCCTGTTTCTTTTATTGTCTACTTGGCTTATTGTTTTAACGTTAGCGATAGATATGTACTATGTTCTAAGACCTTAGTGTGTACTTATCACTTTACTTTTTAGTTATTACTTTGAGCTTTAATACTATCTGATGTTTCCTTTTTATCTTTTTGTATGCCGTTCTTGTTCGACTCTGCTCAGCTTAAGGGCTTTGGCCAAGCTACTCACGGTGACCAGCCGGCTTGGGAATTGTAATAAGTCGTTATTCTTTTTGTTGTTGTTGCAAGATTTGATGTTTTAATTTCCTGATGCTAGTTGCTATAATTTCTTGTTTTTGCTCGGGGCAGAGTTCGTTCTTGGTCTCATTCAGCTGGAAGCTATTAAATCACAAACTACTTAAATTACTTACTAATTGTTAATACTAATTACAACTTACTAATTTAAATTACTTAAATTTACAGCCACGAAGATGACATATTTCGTATACCGAAAAATTATAAGTCAATTTATGCTTCTAACCTTACGTTAGATGAAGACGCACCTCAAGCCCACCACGACATGGCTGCGGAAGTAAGGTTGGCAACTTTTTTTTATTGGCTTTTAACAAAATCTTACAAAATACATATTCCTTATTGTTCCTTTAAGATTTTATAAGAACACATTTTTTTACAATATTTTGACTAAATATTTTATCACATTTTCGAATGTTCATATATATAGTACATATTTATTTTCAGGGATTGTTTAGACACGGGGGTTACCAAAGATAATTATGTTAGATTTTTCCATAACCTCCTTTGGTATGAGGAAACGATTATTAGAATTAATTTAAAGGTTAGTTATATTGTATTTTACCCGTCTAATTTTGTTTTAAATATAAACTGACTCTTTATATCTAACAATGACCATAATAAAATAAAATACATTTTTGTCTTGGTAATATTTATAAATAAATATATTGATCATGTTCTAGAAAAACATCCTAAGCGACAATATTTCGATAATGGATAATGAAACTTATCTAATCTTAAGTAGTTACAGACTACTAAATTAATAGTATATTAATATTAGTGGCATAAGATGAATTTCATATAAAAAAAAACATAAATACTTTAAAAGTAGTAAATAAATATATTATGTAATAAATCTTACAATAATTGTCGCTTACAATGTTCTTCCGAAACACACTAGTTATTTTTACGATAGGCCTTCTTCTGAGTATGTCTAATAGCTTCTCTCGACTCCCATGGACGCCAGTAGCGTTGGCTCTCAATTTAAGAGAAATATAATTGTATGAGCGGAGTTTTCTTCGCCCAGGTGCGATTATATTACCAAAAACTGGCCATTTTTTAAACACATTTTACCTATATTTCACCCTCTGAAGGATGACAAAAAAAAGTTGATGCTACCTCATAAAAAAAACCTAACATAAAAAAATCTTACTTCGAGATTCAGTAGTTTAGGGTCCACAATGATATGTGAGTACGAACAAGTCTATTTTATATAAATCTTCTATTTATATAAAATATATAATATTAGGTCCTTACATATGAAATTGGCGTTTTGTATGGGAGGAACAAAAAGTCGAATATTTTTTAATATAATATATTTAATTAATCAAAGTATGAACCATTATTTTCTATGCACTTTTGCCATCTCATAGGTAGTTTATTGATCCCTTTACTAAAAGAACCAGTCGGACGGGAATCAATAAAATCTTTGAAGGCGATTTGGACTGCCCCATCGGATTTGAATTTTTTCCCGTGCAAGAAGTTATCCAAATTTCGAAAAAAATGGTAATCTGTTGGAGCAAGGTCCGGGGAGTACGGAGGGTGTCTTAGACTTTCCAATTGAAGCTCTTCTAATTTAGTAGCCGTCTGTTGCGCAGTGTGTGGTCTAGCGTTGTCGTGAAGCAGCAGTGGCGTGGAACGATTGACCAGCCTAGGTTGTTTAGCCGCTAGCTTTTCCATCATGGTTGGCAATTGCTGACAATAGACATCAGCCGTAATAGTCTGGCCAGATTTGAGAAAACTGTAATGTACAATACCGGCACTAGTCCACCAAACGCTTACAAGTAACTTTTTTGGGGTTAATTTTCGCTTGGGGCAGGATTTGGCTGGCTGGCCAGGATCCAACCATTGCGCTGAGCGCTTCCGATTATCGTAAAGAACCCATTTTTCATCACAGGTAATGATTCGGTTTAAAATACCTTCATTATTGTGCCGGTTTAGTAATGTAACGCAGCAGTCGACGCGCGTTTGCCGGTTTGCTTCAGTCAATTCGTGAGGTACCCACCTTTCAAGCTTTTTAATCTTCCCAATTTGCTTCAAGTGAATTAAAACAGTTTTATCACTAACATCGCAGCCTGGAGCTAACTCGGACGTGGTTTGCGATGGATCCGCTTCCACAATAGCCTTCAACTCTTCATTATCAACTTGAGTCTCAGGCCGTCCACGGGGCTTGTTCTGCAGGTCGAAATTTCCAGAACGAAAACGTTGGAACCAAAAACGAACTGTGTTTTCTTTTGCAACACGACCGCCATACACATCAATCACCCTTCGAGTTGTTTCCGCAGCACTAGTGCCACGGCGGAACTCGTACTCGTAAATAATGCGATATTTTAAGTTTTCCATTTTGTAAAATGAGTGACGCAAACAGAAAAAAACAGAAGAAAAAAACAAATGAATGACGATCATCGAAGCACAAATACATGAGTCTATAGCTGTACAAATTTGAATTTGGAATTTCTTACCAAAGAGCCAATTTCATATGTAAGGACCTAATATATTATATAGGTGGTTAACGTATCGGTATTTATATCCGTAAAGGCGAGTATTCGTAGGTTTGATTCCCGGCGCAACCTGCTCACCGGTGAAGGAAAACCTCACGACGAAACCCTGGGCTTCTAATATAAATGTCATGTAAGTCATCCTTCGTTGCGAAGATCAGTTGCGCTACTGGCCACGTTGGGCATGATATATAGAATCAAAGTGAATGCAGGTACTGATATGTAACTGCTCAACTCGAAAGGGATATTATGTGATGATATTATTTTAATTACGATATGTTTACAGAATTACAATATGTCTGGTGTGCCACTTAAGGATGTTATGGAAGGTTATGAGCTCCACGTTCCAGGTTTAGCCGAAAAAAGGCCCTCTTTAGTACCAGGTGAGTGCAAATGTCATATTGGTGGCTAAAGGTTATACCTGTTTTACACAACACGGGCTCTTGTCCATAGATTCGAGTGTTACTTGAATTGTTTTCTTGACAGCTTATACATAAGGTAGATATTACAAATAATAACACATAATATCATCATTTTTAAAAGATATTTACTATTTTAGGTGATGTGCTATTTGTAAAACCCCAAGAATCAGATGAAGAAATGTTTGAAGCTGCAATCAAAAGAGTTTCAGAGAGTGACATCATCATATACGGATTGCATAGTGAGTAAGTATTAATAAAGAAAACTATTATGGCTATTTAACATAAATCAGAACCTTTTAAATTATCTTTTGTTTAGATATCCAATTCTCCTATTTTATTTTTGATAAATTTTCCATCGCTTTTTATTTTCATGTTAGACTTTTTAATCACAGAAAAAATGTTAACTTTGTTATATGCCAGTGCTGTAAACCCCGGTCATAAAATCCCCCTAAAATAATTTAAAATTTCCTAAAACCCCTGAAAAAATTTAATAGAATTTCCCCACTGAGCTTAACGGTGTTTACCAACAATTATAAGGTCCGATTTCAAATGCGTTTACATAATATTGTAAATATTAAAAGTGTATTGAAACTTCTTTGGTTAATTAACTGTTTGATAGTACAAAAAATAACTTTTTTTACAGATTTATAAAATACTTCAAAACTGAAGCTAAATTTGATATACGGTTCTTCATGTCCCGTTTACCCCTGGAGCGTATGCATACAGCAGTCCACGAAGTCGTGGAACAAGGACAAGAGTCTAGAATATTTCCCCAGGCCATCAAGAAGATAATAAATGTAAAACCTATGGCAGAGTAAGATTATACTTATTTTTAAACTTGTAGTTTTTTGTATATTTGCTTATTTCTTCTAAACCATACATCGGATTTCAGTTTTCCATATCATATTGCAAATTTATTTAAATTATTGGCGTGTCTAATTCATTTATATTATATGTAAAAAATAAAGGAGTACAAAAACGGAAAAGTAAAAAAACGAGGAGATATTACAATGAAAAAAAACTTCCTATTTTTCACGATAAGGTTTTACCGACAACTCTATGGTTCATTAACGATTGCGCGAAAATATACATTGCCCATATCCATGGTTACAGGCAGTTTCACTCTCGTGTTATATTGTTAGACGTCGCTCCCTGTGTCAATACTAAACATGCTTATTAATATGTTAAGGTACTACAACCATTTAGTGGAAAAAAACGACGAACAAAGCACAGCAGTAAAGAATATTGTGGCAGGTACTAGTGGAATGGCACCATTCCTGCTGCACGGACCCCCTGGTACCGGCAAAACTGTCACCATTGTCGAAGCCATTTTACAGGTACAATAAAGATCAATCTATCTAAGATACTAATGTACCTCTGCTAACACCGAAAGCTATATAAACGTGACGTTATACAGGCTGATTATATAGACGAGGGATAAATTCCAGGAGGATATTCACCATTCGATTCTAATTCCAAATATATAGGAATAGTGATATCTTAATATTTCCATTATAACAAAGTAATTTATAGTCAACATATTTAGGAGCAATGACACACATGATAGAATAAATAAAAATTAATTATTAAGTAGGTATTTTGTTTCTCCTAAGCCAGGATAAAGTAATGAAAGCGGGAAGCGAGTCAATTACTTGTTTATCTAAAATCACATAAAAGAAATTTTATCTACTTACCACTCAATCATAAGTCACACGTACTGCGGTGTCCAAACTTTTTACTCATCAATTCTCATTTGTTGATAAATGTTTCTTGATGATTTTTTAGGGAATATAGTTATTTGCATTTTTATTAGTTATAAGAAGGTACAAATTATTGTATCATGAAATATCTCCCTCATCTATAAAATCACCTGTATATTATTATAAAGGTCAATCCCATGAGCAGAATTCTTTAGTAATCTATCCATTTATTGTAATAAAAAAGGGTGATGATTCTGCCGAATGATTTAATAGGTGAAAATTGGTATCTCTGCCGTGACTCATCGCGATGAAATGCTTTGAAGTATAAAAGTTTATCGACAGTGCAGCGAAGCTATTACAGACTATCGCGAAATGTCGAACATTTTTTAAAGCTTCCCTTTTAAAGCCCAAAGTTTCACATCATTAAAATGCGTGTGGTTTAGGTTTTACGGTTTAGTCTCATCCGGTCCGTGACGTTTTCCTCAATAATGAGGATCATGAAACCCCCTAGAATATCGTTTATTGTATGATTGTACGCTACTCTTCTCTGTTCTTAGCGTTGTGGAGAGCATCACATAATTTTTCGTTAGGATGGTCGCGGATTTGAACAGTCCAATTGAATGGTTTTCGAACTTACCAGTAATCAGCAGCTATTTCAGTTCCACCAGCAGTAATTTCTAGCTATATGGCCAAAAAAACTGTAGTATTTGGCACAGGAAAAAACGGAACAACTTATATGACATATAAGCGCTTTAATCCTTTTGCTAAAATATGATATACTATCCATTCCCTAATGATGGTTTAAAATGTTATTTTTTCAGTTGGTGAGTCAAAAACCCAAAAACCGTATAATGGTATGCACAGACTCTAACATGGCGGCTGATCACGTAGCCACCATGATACTGAAATATAAACATCTGATTCGCTGCGATTACTTGCTCATGCGGGCCAACTCCAAGTTTCGAGTATGGTGAGTGATATATATTCTTATTTTACCTTTTCTATTACCTTGTTATATCTTTTTGGTTAAGCCTCCAATACTTTAAAAATTGTAGCGCTGATTCTATGTTAAAGCTTCATTCATTAAATTGTCATCAAAGAAATAAAATGTATTAAGTTACAAAATACTTTTATTTATCAGTAAGTTTTAAATACAAACAAACCAATTTTCAGGACAACATTCTTTACTAGCCTCTAAAGAATAGATACGCCCAGGTTTTTTTTAATATTACGAAATGGCAGAATTTATACGCCACAATTTTATAATATTATAGAAATAAACAATCAATGAATATGTTTTATTTCACAGGGAAACGCTGCCAAAATGTCTTGAGAAATACTCCAATGGAACAAGCAGCAAAGACTACTATCCATTAACAATAGACGATTTTGTTTTATACAGGATTGTTGTTACTACATTATCCCATGCTGCCAAGTTTGCAAGGTTACTATTATTTTTTAAGATGCAATCATTTTAAGGGTACTTATTGAACTATAATAGACAGTAATATTCACACGCAATGCTCTGAGAGCAACGACCATATGCGCTACCAGTCTCGTTGAGCACAACGTATATGCGCAAAATGGATACTATTACTAATGAATCACTACTCACCCTGAAAGGAACATAACGTAATGATATTTTACCATCTTCCTTATGCTTAACATATGTTAGAGCCATCCGTATATGAGGCGTCTAATTTCAAAACCCGCTAAAACGATTTTTCGTACAAAATTACTTAATAGTCCTAATAGTAATTTGAAACATTTTTATCAAAGCAAATATTAGGTCCTTACATATGAAATTGGCGTTTTTCGTACTGGCCACTTTAATCACAAATTTCTCCTCTTTGGTAAGGAATTCCAAATTCAAATTTGTACAGCTATAGACTCATGTATTTGTGCTTCGATGATCGTCATTCATTTGTTTTTTTCTTCTGTTTTTTTCTGTTTGCGTCACTCATTTTACAAAATGGAAAACTTAAAATATCGCATTATTTACGAGTACGAGTTCCGCCGTGGCACTAGTGCTGCGGAAACAACTCGAAGGGTGAATGATGTGTATGGCGGTCGTGTTGCAAAAGAAAACACAGTTCGTTTTTAGTTCCAACGTTTTCGTTCTGGAAATTTCGACCTGCAGAACAAGCCCCGTGGACGGCCTGAGACTCAAGTTGATAATGAAGAGTTGAAGGCTATTGTGGAAGCGGATCCATCGCAAACCACGTCCGAGTTAGCTGCAGGCTGCGATGTTAGTGATAAAACTGTTTTAATTCACTTGAAGCAAATTGGGAAGATTAAAAAGCTTGAAAGGTGGGTACCTCACGAATTGACTGAAGCAAACCGGCAAACG
Source organism: Automeris io (assembly GCA_036320925.1). Taxonomy (NCBI): domain Eukaryota; kingdom Metazoa; phylum Arthropoda; class Insecta; order Lepidoptera; family Saturniidae; genus Automeris; species Automeris io. The sequence goes on from JAUDJH010000018.1 coordinate 7,856,762, forward strand.
CGCTTCGACTGCTGCGTTACATTACTAAACCGGCACAATAATGAAAGTATTTTAAACCGAATCATTACCTGTGATGAAAAATGGGTTCTTTACGATAATCGGAAGCGCTCAGCGCAATGGTTGGATCCTGGTCAGCCAGCCAAATCCTGCCCCAAGCGAAAATTAACCCCAAAAAAGTTACTTGTAAGCGTTTGGTGGACTAGTGCCGGTATTGTTCATTACAGTTTTCTCAAATCTGGCCAGACTATTACGGCTGATGTCTATTGTCAGCAATTGCAAACCATGATGGAAAAGCTAGCGGCTAAACAACCTAGGCTGGTCAATCGCTCCACGCCACTGCTGCTTCACGACAACGCTAGACCACACGCTGCGCAACAGACGGCTACTAAATTAGAAGAGCTTCAATTGGAAAGTCTAAGACATCCTCCGTACTCCCCGGACCTTGCTCCAACAGATTACCATTTTTTTCGAAATTTGGATAACTTCTTGCAAGGGAAAAAATTCAACTCCGATGGGGCAGTCCAAATCGCCTTCAAAGATTTTATTGATTCCCGTCCGACTGGTTTTTTAGTAAAGGGATCAATGAACTACCTATGAGATGGCAAAAGTGCATAGAAAATAATGGTTCATACTTTGATTAATTAAATATATTATATTAAAAAATATTCGACTTTTTGTTCCTCCCATACAAAACGCCAATTTCATATGTAAGGACCTAATATTATATATGATATTTTTCTTTTTTGCTTTTTCACTCCAGAATAATAGTTTTAATACCTTATAAGAATGTGATTGTTAAGTCAAAGATTAATTATAAGTTTTTATAAATTTATGGGATTTGAAAAAAATATGTTATAGTGGGTTTTGAAATTAGACTCCTCATATGGGGATATAACTTTCTCAAATTACGTTTATCCCGTTATTAACACACTTTACATTTTGTACTTTAAAAGGTCTTACGCGTGAATTGACTTACTTTTAACCATAGTTTCACATTATAACCCAGTTACCTAGGCTATGGTGACGACCAGACTGATGCGTCGCGGTGGTTTCATCGGGCGGGGCAAGTTACTTCCTCTACCCGCTTTTTTTTTTCGGCATGTCCTACGTTGGTGGGCAGGGAAAGACCTTCACAACAATATCGGGCTTGGACCCGCTTTTATTCCTTATAATTTGAATAGTCACGACGAACAACACTTGTGAGTATCAGCATTTTCACAAAGCGGTATAAAACGACTCGAATGGTAAAATAGATCACACATTTGGCCAGATTTCGTTTCTTGCATACTATTGTAGCCACGGTCATTTGAGTGATTACAAAGTAGAATATACTTTGTTTATACAGAGAACTGAAATACAAGAAAATGAAGCGTCACATAACGCATTTGTTCATTGACGAGGCGGCTCAGGCGTCTGAACCGGCGTGCCTCATACCAATATGCGGGCTGCTGACGCCGCGCGGCACCCTCGTGCTGGCCGGCGACCCGCTCCAACTCGGGCCCGTCATCATCTCGCACAACGCCAGGAACAAAGGACTCGGTAAATAGCTCACTATATACTATATGACACAGCTTAATTAATAGTAAACAATATATGTCGTCTAAATCTATGATTTTACATTATAAACATCTATTACTATTTACTGTATTATCGATAACCGTAAGAGCTTTAACACACCGACGCGTTAGTATATAGCAGCGAATCAACGATTAAATGGATTTTTGTGGCAGCGTTTACATATCGAGAGGTGACAGGCTATTTGGTTTAAGCGACATTCTTTGGTCGTTTTTTACCGATTCCAAAAATATATATTGCTATATCACCAAAAAAAGTCCCTTAAACCAAATAGCCTTTCACCCCTCGATATGCTATGCTCACTACCTATAGCGAGTTAAGATAGTTGCACTCTTGTCACTACGGCTGCGCAGTTAACTACGGAAATGTTATACCGGCGCAATCAATCCGCTAGTCCTGAACAAGCGATGACTCAGCCAACATCCTTAATTGAAATAAAGTCCAAATCCACAGACTACGTAATAAAATTGTAACCAGTTACGTTTCTTTGCGAAAAAGTTGCACTGTACAATCGTACCACACGTTTTATGTTAGTGCAATGGTTTCGCAGAGATCTACTGCCGCTTAAGAACCCGTCAGTATACCAAGGGCCTAAGTGAAATGAAAATAAATTCCACACTTTGAGCTAAGGTTAATAAATATTTCCAGATAAGAGCCTATACCGCGCAGATGTTCAAAGAATTGTTCTGATATATAAAGCCAAACGCTTCTCATAAACGAAAGTTGTCACTTGGGAGGGTCGTCATGTTATGCTCATAAAAAAACATTTTATTATGGCGTGTCATCTTTTCAAATTGAGTAAAAACGAGATATCAAACATCCAGGGTTACGTAAATACACACGAAAAATATTTAGGAAAAAGATAATGTTATTAATTTTTTAAAAGTATGATTTAAATCTTTAATTTTCTATCCATATTCTAGGAACTTAGTGTTGCCAGTTTGTTACATTTACAAAGTCCCCAAATTTAGGGAATATTTCCGTGTACTGTTCATTATTAATAAAAATGGATTGTTTCGTTGAAAAATTGTCCATTATACTTAACTAAATATATTAAAGTATCATCTGAAATACCTAAACGAACAATTGAAAACTATTCAGTTGTCGATCATTCCTCAAGAAACATAGATTGGGCTTAATTGTAGCTTTAAATTTCTAACAGAAAATAATCGATTTGTAGTTTCTAGTGAGGGGGAACTGGTAATTATAATAATAATAATAATGTTCAGGAGTCTCGTTGATGGAGCGTCTGAAGAACAATTTCGATTTATATAGCGACCTTCGTAACGACAACCAGTACATCGTAATGTTGCGAAAGAACTTCAGATCAGACCCAGACATTCTAGAAATTCCCAATGAAATATTCTACAATAAACAGCTTATCGTAAGTAAAAGGATTACCAACATAATATATAAACATTTTGAGATATATCATAAATAAATACTGTATTGTCAATATTATGTAAAAGTTAACTCGCAAAGTGCTTGAATTTCGTTTATATCGATTTTCTCTTTCAGGCCTTAGCAGAAGTTGATGATTTAAGTGGAAAAGATATAATGGGGGAGAGGGCAACCAATCGCGCTATTGTATTCCACTCAGTACTGTCTTCAGAACAGAAAATGGGCAAGTCACCCAGGTTAGTGTTTAGATTTAAACATGGAAATCAGGCGTATTAAGGTGGTATGTCATCGAAGCAGCACGAAACGCCAAAACAACTGGTTTGTGTAAAAAATTTTATAGCGTGTTCCTACGGAAAAGCAATGCTGCGGGGCGGCAGATATTGTCGACAGTGTAATGTGCTGCTGCTGCCCTCTGCCGCTACTTCGTCTACCTTTTACCTTAAAAAAAACCTTAAATATCTCGAAAAGTACTGAATTTTGACTAAACATTGTAGGCGATTAAATTGATACTCCTAAGGCCCAATAACGAATAAGTCTTCTATTTATCAACATGGGCTACGTTTGGTCATGATTGGTTGATTACGTGAACTATAATTAACATGTAAAACGGCATTTGGCTTACCTAATAACGTACTGGTACTTCGTTTTATTGTGCCACCGGGAGTCGCCGGAGACGTATCCCTGTAGACGAGTAAATTGTTATAATTAACTTTATTAGTACATTTATTGACAAAATAAGGAAATTTAAAAAGAAAAGTTGTTTTAACGTGTCACGGTTATAGGTCAATGTGAATGAGGATGTATTACAAATACAGTGCAAACTCTATATAACGACCCTCAAAGGACTGTGCATATTTTGACGTTATAAAGAGTTGTCGTTAAAGGGAGAGAAGAAAAATCTGTATTAGAAGAAGTTTATTTCAGACTAGTGTTAGTAATTACATAAAAATAAATTCTTATCTGATCGCTATTGAGTATAGTCTGTTATTTTTGTCCGACGTCTATAGCTGCACCAGTGATTTTGTTGTAGGTTTTAAATTATATTATTCATATCTTGCGATATTGAGGCATCTTGGTGATAATGAAAATACTTTTCCAATAATTTAGCTGCTTCCAGAGCTTCTTTAATGCTCGGCGGAAGCTAAGGCTCATCCGTCTCATTTTCTTCATCTCCTTGTTCTTGATACTCTGTTTTTCTCACCGAATCCAAAATTTCTTTATCTGTGCAAGCAATCTCAATTTGTAAATAAAAGAACGGATTTCTTAGAAAGTTCGGTATGTGTAATGTCGACAGTCGAGTTTATTATAGGCTAGGATAATAAAGCGACAAAAGAACGTACACAGCTGTGCAGTTTTTACTAATTTTGGCAACTTAAAAAATACTTTATATTATTAAACTGCCGTCGTTATTGAGAGTGAGTATAATGCTATATAGAGTGTATCATTGTATGGGAAACAAGCTAAACAAACCAAAGCCGAGTGATATTGATGCTTTAGGGAGATTGTCGTTAGATCGAGTGGTGTTACATGGAGTTTACACTGTATTAAAATCAGTTGGATAAAAATAAAGACAAAACTTGACATCTCCGTGTTATTAACAATGTTGCAATTGGGAGGTCAAGCGAAATGGTTTTTCTTTGCAACATACCAATATTGCAGAGAAATTATTAATGGTAAAGATATATTAATTATCTTTTACTTCTTACGTCTCTAATTTGTCCTCAAACGCAATAATTTTATTATTGCTGTGTTGTGTGTTGTATAAATCACGACCTGAACGAATACATAATAATATTTTATATAGAAAAGAAACTCTTCTCTCCCCACCAATTTTCCTTTCTCGCCCTGTTGAGTTCTATTGCGTCCTGTAACAGGAGGATGGCTTATTCCCTTAGTGACTTTCGATAATGAAATTATTGTAAACTGCCATAGTATTTATAATACTTATGTATATTTATTATATATATTTTAGTAGTTATGGTTTGTGTTGTTTGTAGTTCCTTATTTAGTATTAAGCTGTATTAAGTTTTACCAGAATATATGTATACAGAACTAATATTATATGTTCTCCGCTATATTTTAAAATATTGATAATACTCAGTGATGTGTTGATATAACAACATACGTATTATGACAAATCGAAAGCACGCACGTCAAATATGTAGTATGTTTTTGATATAGACATTCTGGCTTTTGCGATTTACGGTTTCTCGTATACAAAACTTAATCAAGAAAGTTTTTTGTTTAGTTTTCCTTTGGGTAAAGTAAGGTAAGTTAATTCCGTTTGTAATGGTTATATTATTGCCTTATACAATTTACTATTATTTTGAGTCGCATGATTTTGTATCCTATTGCAATTCAGTGATAGATTCAGTAATATGGTTTACAGGAATTAAAAACCTTATGTATAATCGACGAGCTGATAGGGCTGTTTGTAGTAACCCTACCTGCAACGCTGAAGGTTCTGGGTTTAAATCCCAGTACTAACAAACTTTTCTGTGATGAGCAGAATAGTTTGTCGCAAGTCATTGGTGTGTATTTGTGTATAAGTCTGTAAGTATGTATATCCTTGTGTATTACCCATAATCCAAGCGCAAACTTTAGTTGGGGCTAGGTAAATCTAAATGTCCGTAAATCTTAAATTGTTCGTAAAAAGCAACATTACACAATTAAGCATAGTAAACGTTGTTAAGAAATACTCTCGCTTCCAACCCTAATGTATTCAATTTTTTCTCACATTAACACAATTTGCTTTTGAGTCGCAATGCTTATAATAGGTTTGTGCAGTAGTAGCACAATAGACAGTTGCAAGGATGTACCCGATCTCTCGACCAATAATAATCAACTTATTTTCCGCCAAGCTGATCGTAAGCTCTCGACTCGAATCAAAGACTAGTGAAATTTAATCACCAATGTGATATATAAAAGTAAAGTGTATGGATTTAACACTGTGATATCATTTTTTTTCCCTTATCATCTAATAAACAATCTATTCGCCTTCTATGAAATAAGCCAAACAGTATTCTCGCTATATCCATTAGACATACTAATAGGATAAATTACTGCAGGTGGCACACTTACCATTAGTTTTAATTCTTTCGCGCGCACAGTTTTGTTTTAATACCGTATCGGTACGCGTGAATTTATCATTTTACTGGTTACTAAAATTTATAACTCGTGTTTAATAATCAGATGGGATTTAATAAAAAAAATTACGCGTGCATATGAAATAAAATAAATACAATGTGAGCTCACCTATAACGACTATATTTTAAATAGATAGGAAATTGAATATTATTCTCAATGTCTTTAGACATGGTTGTAATTGACTAACATATATAACTTATTTTAAAAATTAGACAGAGATCGAGATGCAACTATGACTCAAATAAGGGTTGAAAAGACATAAAACTAACTTCATGAGCAGCTACCTACAAAGATAATTAAAAGAAATTTGATGTTATTATTAATAAGTTTAGACTTCGTTTACATTAAGATTAAATATAACTGCTCGTTATTTATCACCGGTGATGTTATAAAAGTGACAAAAAAATATTATTTTATGATATTTTCCTTGAAAAGTAGCAATGATTTCCATGTCTAAGCTGTGATCAAATAGTATGTAGAAGGCGATTTTGATGTTCCAAATCTATATATTATTGTGGGAATGGCCTCCATTTGGCTTCTAGAACAAACAAACCGATTGTCAGAAAACGGCTGAATCGTGTTCGGTATTTAAAAAGTCAGTTCCTTTTTTTTATATCCTAAAATACAGAACTTGTCCCTGTGAAATTTATATAACAAAATAAATTAACTTATATTTGATTAACTACTGTAATTTCGCAGTTACTTCAACAAAATGGAAGTTGAAGTGGTGCAGAAGTACATCACAAGACTGTTGTATAAACATAAAGTTCTGCAAGAAGACATAGGTGTTGTCACGCCTTACGTACGACAGGTGAGGGTTTTTGTTATATTGACACTAGATCTACCGGCTAACAATTTACTTGGTCTTGTCATAAATATTGTTACTAAGAAAAACAATAATAAAAAACATTGTACGTATCATTTATGACTTAATAGTCAATAACTAACACACTGTAATAGTGTGTTAGTTTAATACATTACTATATAAAACCATTAAAACGTTGAGCGCCACGCCGATTTTGAAGGCAGTCCCGGTTAGGCCACGCGCGCCATTTAGAAGCGCTGTATTGAAGCGCTAATGTCTTTTATCGCAGCAGAAGAGTGTTTAGGTTTAGAACGAGACGCCTATAGGCATATATTCATTCATACGACACGTTACGCGCCCAGTATTAGTTAAAATCATATCATATTAATAGTTGAAATCAGCATTACAGAATTCCGGAAGAAATTAACTTTATATCTTACAAATTGTGAAAAAAAGACATCCCATCGGACAATATTGCAGGGAGGTCTAAAAAATTAAGTAAATTTTGAATAAATTTTCTACAATACCATAAAACTGTTTAAATTGTATAGTTCTGTATCATGCTATAATCTGTCAGCTAGCAGTGGTTGACGTGGCCTAAACGGAAAGTCCAGTGTCAGCAACCGCTGGCTGACGCGGCGCTCAATGTGTTAAAAATATACTTTTAAGTTATAGTATTAACGTCATCTTATTACCCCACGCGAGTAACAATATCGATTTGAAATCTAGTAATTACCTGTACGAGAGTCTCAGAATCCAATTTTTTTTATATAAATTTTAAATCAATATGTTTATTAAATGTCCATGTATTACAAAATAATGTTTTTTTTCCTGGTTCTGGGGAATGCACGCCATTACTCAAATATATTTTTATAAATATATATAACAAATTGTTTACAGGTATACCATATTAAAATGTGGCTTCGTAAGAATGATTGCGAAAAAATAGAGGTCGGTACTGTGGAGGCTTTCCAAGGGAAGGAAAAGCGGGTTATTTTGATATCAACAGTCAGGGCAAATTGCGACCTGCTCGACTATGATGCAAAGTACCAACTGGGTTTCCTTGTTGATGATAAGGTAACTATGATGCGATTATTTTAAATTGACTATTCATACATATGCGTCTTGTCTGGCAGCCGATCAAAATTTTAATTGAACGTAAATATAAACCTGCAATTTTTTTTATACATCTAGCTTGTCGCTTGGTGCCCTTGGGGACAGTGATCAGTGGACCTAGACAACGTAATACTCGATAAAGTACTACTACTAGAAACTACTACTACTACTACTAGAAGTAGTACTACTTTTCTACTAGTGATACTAGTAGACAAAAAAAATAAAAATAAAATATTAAAAAAATACACAAAAACAAAATACAAATACAGTAAATACAGTATACAAAATTTATTCAATTGACATGTGGTGACGTGATATTACGAAAGTGTATGTCGATTCCATACATTTTTCACTATCTAGTAAAACTATCTTTTATCGAATGATGAAAATTAAAAAGTAGTATTTTATGTAGGCCAGCAGTTGCACTTCTGGTTACTTTGCGAGGTAATAGGGCGTCGGTGCCCGTCTGGATCGCGACCACAGTACATGGGTGTAAAGCCTGTCATAGTGACTAGTTTCGGCTTGTCGCGTTTCGGGATCAGCTTGTGTATATCCAGTAGCTCATATACCTAGAGGCCTTCAGTCGCGGTATATGTGGGCCGACATGACGTTGTGGACTATCAATGGATTTTCATCCTTTGATAGTCGCTTTCGTATTTGGACTACACTGTACTTACCATCAGGTACTCTGTAGTCACTATGTCGAGCCAGTGTAAAAAAAAAAAAAAACTTCGAGTAAGTCCAAAGGTCACTAATTTATCTCTGGTTTACCACGAAAGCAATATAACGTGATAATTATTTTTTACACTGAATTTATAAAGTGACTATAGTGCACCTCATGGTAAGTACAGTGTAGTCCAAAACCAACAGCGACTATAAAGAAAGAAAATTCATTAACAATTTCCGTCGTCATGTCGGCCCACATATACCACGACTTAAGGTCTCTAGGTGTTTGAGTTACTGGATATACACAAGCTGATCCCGAAACGCGACAGGCCAAAGTGAGTCACTGTGGCTATCTTTATAATTGTGTAATGTGGTCACAGCTCAGTTCGGACAATCACCCTATAGTGGAGTGCCTGGAGCATTCAAAACCGTAAAACTTCGGATTAGAGTTATAGTGAATGAATTAATATGATCGATATGGGGTATTGTTTTATAAACTATAAATTGCAATGTTTACCCATTTTTTTTGTGCAATCCATTGTTTCCTTGTTTAAACAAATTATTATGAAAAATTAATGTTTGACCATATATTTTCACTTTATACAGTAATTTTTTTTTTATTTATATGTTAAATCTTACCTGAGTAGACATATAGGAACATTTTTCAAAGATACCTGTGTATAAAAATAGCAGTAGGGATCTCGAACAGGTAGAAAAACGTGGAGGGGAGAGTGGAGCGACAGCTGCTATGTACAATGGAATCTCTCGGCCAGTTTAATTGTAAATGAAACGTAAGTCGTAATTAATTACGACTAATGAAAACATAAAAAAATATTAGTATAAAATCTGTTTATTTAAATATATTACATTGTTGTCTACATCAAATATTTTCTTCTACTTCATCTATCTGTATAATAGGTGAAGTAATGGAACAACTATTTCCGCTGCACTGTAAACATGCTACACTGCAGTATAAACCACTTTTTCGGCATCCACACGCAGCTCCACATCCCTTTTTGCAATTACAAAATAATATTTGCAATAAAATATCCGGAGCAGGTAATTGATTCATTGTTATTGGGATGTACATGTTATTGGAATACTTCCATCCCCAATTTTCAATAACTACGTCATTTCCTAGCCACATCTGAATTTGTAGTTACACTCTTTTAAGGTGCTCAAACGCTGCATCAGTTGTTGGAGGCAGTGATGACAAAAGAACACTCGTATTTTTGGCTGTTGCTTTTATGAAAGAATTGAACCTCAATGTATTAAAAATGTAAAAATTGTAATGTATGTATGTATGTAAAATTATTATTATTATTTAAATCATGAGTTTTAGACGGAGCTCCATATAAACTCAAAATACATGCTACACCTGCTTGCAATATATTAGCGGGGTCTTCATTGATATTTTTAAATACTTGTAATGAGTCGTGTAAATCAATCTGTTTCTCAAAATGTTTGGCAAACTTAATTGGCAATCATCATTCTCTTCTATTTACTTGTATATTTGCTCCATTGCTGCATCTACCATCGAAATTCTCGGATTAATTTTCTTTTCAACATTACTAAGGAGAATTGAATTTTTCAGCAAATTATAACAATCCGAATGATATTTTGCTGAAAGTGTCTGTAAGTCGGTTATACCAGAAATCCTTTTATGGATATCTTGATAATAATCAGTTTTCTGGACGGCTATAAAATTCGTGATGGATTCATTTAAAGTTGGAGTGTTGATGTATGAAATCTGCATGCGCCGAGTTTTATTTAATTTTACTTCTTTTATTTTATCAGCTTCTTGTCCGCAAAGAAAACATTTTTTTTTCCCAATTGAAGTTATTGAAATTCATGCTACTTCGAAGTTCTTTTTTCGGAGGCGATAATGAGAGATTTTCACGGACCTTATTTTTATACATTCCAATATACTTTTTGTTAATATATTTTTGTCGACAACTTGAATGAACATAAACAAATTCAGTTTGTAGGTGAGGTAACAATCCATCTTGTCGTTCGGTTGAAGCAGCTTGTAAAGAGGTTATTCCTCTACTAATTTTTATAATTTCACCTAAATTCGAATTTGTTTCGGAAGATGAACCCAGGTGTATACAAATTATGCAGCTATTTTCATCCGCCATGCTGCTAGCCGTTGCTTTATCCATTGTTCGAAATCTAATAAAAAACAATTAATAATTAATTAATTGCATTTGATTCATTATTATCATTCATTATATATATATATTTATTGAAACTGATCTTTAATTTTCGATTTATTTATTATTTAATTAATTCAATAATGAACTGTAGTTTATAATCTAATCACTTACCAAATTAAGCAATACAAAATAATTTGTAATAGTTCAATATAAAAACGTCGTCGTCAATACACCGTCCAGTACAAAAATATACAAGAATTGTTCACTAAAAAACTAAATTTTCACTGTTATAGAAGCACAATATTCACAGAACACGTGTTACTTGCAACTAAACTAGCCGAGAAATTTCATTGTACATAGCAGCTGTCGCTCCGCTCTCCCCTCCACGTTTTTCTACCTGTTCGAGATCCCTACTGCTATTTTTATACACAGGTATCTTCGAAAAATGTTCGTATATGTCTACTCAGGTAAGATTTAACATATAAATAAAAAAAAAATTACTGTATGAAGTGAAAATATATGGTCAAACATTAATTTTTCATAATAATTTGTTTAAACAATGAAACAATGGATTGCACAAAAAAAATGGGTAAACATTGCAATTTATAGTTTAAAAAACAATATCCCACATCGATCATATTCATTCATTCACTATAACTCTAATCCGAGGTAAAAACCCCCAGGCGCTCCACTACTACCACTTCAAGCCACCAAACCTCATTATTATTTAAACCAGTCCCTGGGTTAAGATTACAATTAATAATTACTTACATTATCAGTTTTACATAATAATTTACCCTTACCCTGTCTTCTTCTTGTTCTTAGACGTACACTCCTGGTGTTATGGCCGTACTTTTGTATTATCTAATTATTTATTTGCGGCTTTACCCAGTATTATACAATAATTTACCCTTACTCTAACTTCTTCTTGGTCGTACACTGCTGGTGCAGTGGTAATAGTTTTGAATTACCTAATTGATTATTTGCCGCTTTAAGTCATACCAGGGGGTATGACACTTTCAATTACCTTAACCTAGTTTTGCATAATAATTTACTATTATCTAGCATTACATGATAACTTTAACTTTTCAGCGATTCAACGTGGCTTTAACGCGAGCTAAAGCGAAGGCAATAATTATAGGAAATCCGCTCTGCCTTCAGAAAGATGCAAAATGGCGCAAATTTATGTTGAAGTGTCGCGAGTTCGGCACCTACTATGGCAGGGATTATGAAGATATCGGTAAAGAACTTTCCGAACGTGAAATAATGCCCGTCCTCAAGAACATTTTGACAAAGGAAACTAAAAAACCAAAGACACAAAAAAAAAGTAAAAAACCCAAAGCTCATTAATTTACTAAATATAAACAATAACTACAGATTTGTAAACATAATTAACAAATACACTTGTATTTTTATAACCAATATTTTGTCAGTCAAAGGATCAAATTCGGCCTTACGCAATGATACAATTTACCTATAGTGGTAAGAAGCCTGAAATTGAATTATTATGAATATTAATATGAATATTAATCTATTTTTACTTTACATTTGTATTTTAGAGCTCAAAAAGCTGAAATATGTTTAATACAGACTTTTTTTATTTCATTGGACTAATGTATGGATGACATGTGCCCTAGAAACAACGTAAGGATGATTCAACGTTGACTACCAATGTATGTCTTGCTTATACGGAATTATATATTATTACCACTGATACATATAAGTTGCTAAAAACTTATTGTATTTTCCTTTTTTTTTAAGTATAAATGATATTGAAAATGTTATCTTAAAAGCTTGTGATCATTAGACAGAGACGAACCGCAACGCATTGCAATTAAAAATTCTTTAATATTTTAAAGTTAAATAGTATCTTTCTTTCCTTGGTGTGTTGATGACATTGAATACTAATTTACCATTATCTTTATTTATCTTGAAAATCTTGTCAAAAAACCTTTGGCAAAACAGTTCCCATTATGAACGATCCATTGCATTGTCATAGGCACTGAAAACTGACGTATCGCTTAGCGGTGCGGCTCGATGCGACGCGCTACGGTTCGGCGCGGCTGTAATGTGCGTTTACCCTTTAAGCCGCTTTAAGTTAAAGGATTTTACTTTTGCTCTCTCCAAATTTATTAAGGAATAAAGTAATGTCGTCATATTAGTTCTACCTGTGATATGTTCAAAGAATTTAAATCAAAATCTTATCATTCTAATTGCAATATTCGTATATTTTTATATTGAATCTTAAATGTTTCAGAATAACTCTTTTTGAGTATTCTATTTTTTTTTTTACATATAAGTGGTAATTCAATGAGGGTTGTAGCATATATGATAGGGCGTATAAAGATTAATGCAGGGTTGATGCAAAAGTTGCAGTTTTTTCGACAGCATACTTTATAGGTGATATTTAAAAAAAAACAATTGTACCATTAATTTTTCAATTATTAAAAAGTTATAGACTTTGCGATGAAGTCATTATTATTATTATAGCTAGTAGCTATCTATTTTAAAAACTATACTTATAGTGTATTTATTATTTTGTTGTATTTTAAACTTCTTGAGAATTATTTACTATATATCTTTAAGAAGTACGAATATTAACAGTTCCAAGCATTTAAAATTCGACTTATTATTGTCACTAAGTTAAGAAAATATTCCGTTTAATATCGTGTAATTAGCAGCTGTAATGTTAAGTGTTTAAATATTGACTTCAATAAAATCTCACTAGTGTTAGAAAACGTTTAGTTATATGTCGTGTGTGAACACTCAAAATTTTTAATATCTGGTCTGTATACCGAGGAGCGGATTACTTGGGCTCTGTGACGTATTGCGTACTAGTCAGATTTGACGTGCTCAATACTAATTTCCATTCTTTCGCACATAGCTCAACTTATACGTCTCGATTTGTAACATCAGGAAATCTTAACACGTTGAGCGCCACGCGTATTTCGAAGAAAATCCTGTTCAGGCCACGCGCGCCGCTTCTGCGTGCTGGTACTGTACTGTAGGGCCGGTGTTTCCGATCGCAGTAGAAGATCGTTTACGTTTGAAAAGTGATATCTATAGGCATTCAGTCAACACGTTACGCGCCAAATCAGTTCATTACAGTTCTAGGCTTTGTGCAGATAAAGATCTCTAAACGGAAAGTCTAGTGTCAGCCACCGATGGCTGACGCGGCCTAAACGGAAAGTCTAGGATCAATCATCGCTGGCTGACGCGGCTTAAACGGAAAGTCTAGTGTCAGCCACCGATGGCTGACGCGGCCTAAACGGATAATCTGGTATCAACCATCGCTGGCTAACGTGGCGCTCAACGTGTTAAAGAGGAATAAACTAATGAAAAGACATAATTATATTTGCTTATGACAGATGTTGTTAGTTTAGGGTGATCTTTATTTCACCGGTCGAAAAGGGGAAGGTTCCTTAGGGTAGTAACGATAAGGTAGTAAAACTATTAAAACGGATAAGACTCGAGTGTATTAGTAAACAGTAAGTATTATATAAATAAATGACTTTTAATAATCATTGAGGCGTTGGATTTGATTTTTGAGACATTCAATTATAATCAAACGATTAAAGCAATTTGTTGTATATTCAATAGTCAAGTACAAAATTGAAGTTAAATGCTAAATGATACATTTTTTATTTTAATGACAAGATTGCTACTGGTGTTTTTTTCAGGTATTTTATTTCACAATTCTTTTAAGTATTTTAAATTTCGGATGTTATGTATTTTAATGCATACGTTTACTGATAGGTTAAGAAATTATAAGTGTTTCAAGTATATAATTAAAGTTTAGATAAAATTCAAGACCAATGTCAAGTCTTGAAGAGCCAGTAAGGCTTGATAATTTTTTAATTGGATGTTACCAACAAAAGTAAATCGCCATACTTTAATCGTTAAAACTACAATGTTATGAGACTACTGTCCCAACGAAACTTTGGCTTCGACGAAAAAACTCTGCATGTGACAAACATAGTATTATTCCGTTTGTTGGATACTATATTTTAGTTATATTAAATAATTTAGGCGGCGAACTTTCGTCGGTGACAGTTTTTTTTTATATTATCAATGGAAAAACGGCCTTTGTGGTGTAAAATATATAAAATGTTAGTTAATTCTAGTGAAGCCTTTGTAGAATGGTGCATTATTGTAGTGGTGTTCAATTTTAGATGTTATTTTAATACGCGCATTAACTAGAACTTGTGCTAAAATGTGTTTTA
Source organism: Automeris io (assembly GCA_036320925.1). NCBI lineage: Eukaryota > Metazoa > Arthropoda > Insecta > Lepidoptera > Saturniidae > Automeris > Automeris io. The sequence continues at coordinate 7,871,851 of JAUDJH010000018.1, forward strand.
GGGCAGTGAGAATAATGCCTGTAACCAGGGGTCTGCAACCGTATTAATCAGAGATAAGATACAAAATTTCAAAGTTTTTAAAGAGCCACAATAATTTTTCTTGCCAACAATAAATATTATTTGCATTTATAAAGTTTATTGATGAAAAAAAACTAATCTATTTATTCATATATAACTAGTTTTTCACAAAAAATTAGATAATATTTATGTATGGTATTATTAGATAATATTACAATTATTATAAAATAAATAATATTTATGTATGGAAACTAAAGAGCCACAGCTTCACATTCAAAGAGCCATGTGACTCACGAGCCGCAGGTTGCCGACCCCTGCCTGTAACTACAGTTAGAAACTCTTTAGGTACCTATATGTGGATATACCTAAGTCGAGTGTAGTCAAAATTTTTCATTTTAATCGACGTATTCCTTGTTTTATTTATATGTCGTATGATCATTAGCACTAAGTTTTGCGTACCAAGCATCTGTAATTATGAATGAAAAAATACATACATTTGTATTGATTCATGAAATTATTCAATTTCTCATTATTTTATAACTGTCACTATGGATTCCTTATTCCTGTGATATTTTAGTATATCCTATGTGTATTTTTTGATTATTTTTTAATATTGGCAAGTCTGATATTATTATTATTTTAATACAGATGTGGTGTTTCTGAAAATTGTGTGATGTTGAAATAAAATTATCCAAATACATTTTTAAATTGTTTTTATTTTCTTAACAAAATGAATATTATTATTAATATTTATATATATAATTATTATAGAAATCGAATAATAGCATTTTAAAACTTAATGCTATGTTCTGAGTTTTTCATGTGTATTTTACAGTAACAAATATAATAGTAATCTATTGTCGCGCTATAACCATTACGAGCTGAGTAGAAATCATCACTAGCTGTATCCGCTTTGCGCTTGTTTGTTGTTCCCAACGTGACAAGTAGCGTAGTTGAACCCCGTTTGCAGGGCAAACTACATTATTATTGCCATGCATGCTTCCTCTCTATGTTTTCTAAAAATAAAAACAAAGAACTGAAGCAATTATAGGAAATACTAAAAGTTATACAGACATGATCGTCCTAACCTACTAGCGTGGATCGTGATTGAAACGCAGAGTAAAATCGAGCGTGTTCTAGTAGAACATCTTTAGTATAACTCATGGATGGGCGTAATCATGATTGCTTTTAATCAGATTACAAGTAATCATGATGAATGTAATCATGATTACTTGTAATCGGATTACTTTTAATCAAGATTACATGAGTAATCATTAATCTTGATTACAGTAATCATTCAATTAATCATTATTATTTTAATGATTATTTTGAGTTATGGCTGAGAGAGAGACCAATTTAAATTCTCGTTTATTTAATTTTTCAAGTTATCTTATTTCGAATTAGCTGACCCCGAATATCCGTCTCGTTGAGCAATTCATTATAAGGGTCTGTAAAGTTGTATACAGCAGAAAATGGGGCGCTGCCGTCCGGCGGAGAGGGGGGGAGGGTGGCGTCCAGCGGAGAGTGGGGTTTGGTGTCCAGCGGAGAGTGGGGGAGTGGCGTCCAGCGGAGAGTGGGGGCGGCGAAGTCCAGCGGAAAGTGGGGTGGGGGGGTGACTTCCAGTGGAGAGTGGGGGGAGTGTCGCCCAGTGAAGAGGGGGTGGCGTCCAGCTAGAAATGGGGAGGAGGGGTGGCAAAAATTATTGAAAATTATTATTTTTATAACATCAGTCTCGTTCCCTTTTTTAATTATCTCGCTATCTATCGGAAATAACTATTATCACATAACATTTTTAATTTATGATGGCTTTCATTAAGAAGTAACCAAATATTATTTAACAGATAGATGGCGCTATAATCAGTACATTGTATCAGGACCAATATGTATAATAAATATTTCTAAACAATGAGATATCTACATATATTATATTTAGCATGAATAATATTAGTTTACAGTAGTAATGGTGTCATAATTGCCACTCTAAACGCCACCCTCCTCACTCTCCGCTGGACGCTACCCCTAACTCTCCGCTGATTGCCACCCCCCACTCTCTACTGGATGACACACCCTCTCCCCACTCTCCGCTGGACGAGACCACCCCTCCCCACTATCCGCTGGATGCACCCTCCCACTCTCCGCTGGAAGCCATCTCTCCCACTCTCTACATGACGCCACCCCCCACTCTCCACTGGACGCCACCCCCCACTCTCCGCTGGAAGTCACCCCCCCACTTTCCGCTGGACTCCACCACCCTCACTCCCCGCTGGACGACACTTCTCTAACCTCCTTTCGCAACGCGCGATAAGAAACTTCGTTCCAATAAATATAGGCGAGCGTCGCTCTGCTGTCGGCAGCACACTTTACGTATCAAACAGAAAAGTAATCATAAAAGTAATCATGATTAATTATAATCCGATTAAAGATTAATAATCCTTAATCACCGAAAAATGATTACTTTTTTGATTAATTTCGTTAATCATTAATCATGATTAATGATTTCAAAATGTAATCGTAATCGTTAATCATTAATCTGATTACATTTTGCCCATCTCTGGTATAACTGCTTTAGTAGTTTCATAGTTAGATAGGGATTACAATATTAAAACCAGACTTTGTCGATATTGTTATAAAATATACTCGATAAAATACAAGAAGTTGATCTACAAAAATTTGTTTGAGCGCATTGCGTAGATATATATCCTGTATATTTGGTATATTTGTCTATGAGACTGGGTTCATAAATGTTTATATGCCATTGAACGCCTATATTAAACCCATTGGCACATCGTATGGTTCTTGTTCTGTTAACCGCCGGTACACGATAGCAAGTGATACAGTACCTAGATGTTATTTAACTTTTTGAAAGTCCTTATATATTTTTAATATGTCAACATGCTTAATGAACTTTTGCTACTTTGTACTGACTTCTCATCTTTGTGGCATATAAATAATTAAATATAACAAACTACGGCTGTATGATCGTCGACTCTGGCTTATCCCTTCGAAGAGGTCAAATATATAAAAAAAAAAGGTAAATTCAGTGCTGCAATATAAGTACTGGATTTCCAGGAATTTCAGGAATATAGTGACGAATTTAAAAGAGGTTTCAAATTGGTAATAAATAATAACAAAGACTGATGCTGATAATAATTATTTGCTTTAAGTGACATTTTTTGCTGATAATAAGTTACAGAATGAATTTTTGGAATGCGCAAAACCATGTACCAAAAAACCATGTACAAAACTATATTCTGGGCATGTAATCGTACAAAGCGATTTCCTAAATGTAAACGTTACTAAAACTCCTAATGTAAATGAAAAGGTTAACATCCGTTATCTTTAAACACCCTCAATATGAATATGTGGCTACAATTGAAAGTTTGTATCGCACAGTACGTTGATGCTTTCGGATGGCTTCTAAAATATTGTAATATTTTGTAAGGAAGTAGTACGACCCAGAATTGTAACTCTATGACTTATTGTCGGCGGTTAAAACATTCTGGTGTCTCGAAGTTGTTGCAACACACATAATTTTGTACAGGTATTAACACTTACACCATGAATTAACACAAAATCCTAAAAAGACTGTGTCTATCATTACACTGATTATAAATTCACACCATATCCGTATATCGTATGTTTGTGAAGTTGAACATTTTAATTTTTACAATCAATTTTAACCTTTGACATCGATTTTCGTCAAGCTTTTTTTTATTTGAAAACAATAACCAAAATACTATATTTAGTTACTAACATTGGATGTTACTTTTTTGTAGTTTTGAGTAATTTTTTTCAAAAGGTACTGCCAACACATTTTTTGATAACTATTTATGCAAAAGTCAAACAAGCAGTGATCCGTTCATGTCAGTTGTTGATGTGTTGTGTTTTATATTCATTGTTAAATAATGTGCTATTTAAAACAATAATATCTGTGATGAATGTTTGTGTAACATTAAATATTGAAATAACTCGTTTTGTGGCACTCAGTCAAAAAGTATTATTGACATTATAACCTCATCAGTATATGATTTCATTTCAATTAATTATAAAATTATGAATAAAATGAGTGAAGAAGTTAAATTTTTGGACATTTTGGAACCACGTCGAACCCAGTCCGGTATTTTCAGTTACATGACACGCCATTGGGACCCACAGAAAACTATGATTTTGGATAAATACTGTTCGCCGCAGGATTTAAAAGATATAGTGTCAAAATCTGTGTATTTAGAAGCTGTCATAGATGCGGTAAATACAGCTAGATTTTTTTATGATTTTTTCATTTTAGATTTTAAATAGTTCAGTTTGTTTTAAAAGCTTTTATCTAAAATATTATATTTTTTTAGTACTCCCTCACAGAATTTTATTGTAAACGCTGCAGGTAAACTTTATATAGAGAAACTTAGAAGAGAAACAATTCATTTGATATTATTATAAAATTAAAGTCATGAAATTATTTAATCTTTACAAATAACTTAGTGAAAAATTTTAATGAGAGGAAACTAAGGATTAATAAAAGATTTAAATAAATTAAAAAAATATATTCATCTAAGCATTTTTCAGGAGAGTGCTAAAATGGGTATTAGTAAAGAGCTTTTACGTAAAGAAGTATTAAAATACCTGGAAGAGATGGGCTTAGACAAGAAGATGCATGTTATAAGGTGGATTGGAATTTTGTTCTTAAAGATTTCATTCATGATGAAAATAAAACTGTTTGTGAATGAACCTCCTGTTATGAAGGTAATGTTGACTCAACTGAAATTGATCTGTTTTTCTTGTGCAAAGTACAAGTCATTTCTGTCTTTCTTATTGTCAGTACATTTCGTGTTATGCATATGACATACATAATATAAAATAACACATTCAACATATAATAACATATAATTTAAAGCAAGTACAACCAAACTATAGGCACAGAAAACCCAGTAATAACTTTATACTGCCTGTGGAATGAAGTATCAGGTATAAATGGGCTCTTTTTTCACAACTCGATGTTTCAGTGTAATTATTTTGTCTAAAATAAGAGAGGAGTTGAATGTGTTAAATTTTGTTGTATAAAACCAACCAGTTAAATGTGGATTGATGAAACTTTTAGCTCAAAAATTTTGCTCATATCATGCTCATATCATGGCCCATCTATGATTTAAAGCCTTTGGCTTTTCAGTCTTGTGAATAATTTCTTAAACCATAATTATGATTCAATAATTAAAATTAGAAAAAAAATAATTTTCAACTCAACTTCAACTTTTTGGTGTTGTTCAACAACTTCAACTGTTTTTAAAGCTTAATGATATTATTCTATATATTTTGAAGAAAGGAAGGACCGCATTGGGGACGACCTCTCGCTGCCAGCGGTGGTAAAAGCCATGGTCGGCAGGGAAGAGGCATGGCGAGGTGTCACAGTGTTCTGCGAGGTTGTGATGAAGCAGAAGGAGGCCACCGAAAGGGTCAGAGAGCGAATGCGACATCCCCCAGTGACAATAGCCAGGCAGTAGACTTGTGGGAGTCTGCTGTCCGGATGAGAGGGTGGCGGTGTGCAGTGTCCGGCGCGCCTCCTGTGAGATAGGTATTGGAAGGGTGGACCCCTCCCAGAGAGGCAGCCTCGACAAGGCGTTTCGCTCTCCGGGCGTCTGGATGAATTTGGTTTCCCAGGCTTGGGTGGAGCGATTAGAGGGACACTCCGGGGGTTTTTAGTCAGTAGGAGTCCGACACACCGTGGTTGCTGCCCTCACAGAGGCCCTGATGGTCCTATGCAGAATTTCCCGAAAAACCAAAAAAAAAAAGAATATTATTCTATATATTTCCATCTATAATTTATGTTTTTGTTTAACTTTAAATTTTAGCTGAAAGCAATTATGGGAAGTAATCCAGTTCTATTTTTACCAACACATCGTAGCTATGCTGACTTCTGTTTGATGACCTACCTTTGTTTCCATTATGACATTGATTTCCCAGCTGTTGCAGCAGGCATGGGTGAGTATTATTGTGTCACTAGTCTTAGTAATAACTTATGTTCTTTATTTCATATATTTTCATTTGGAATTAGGTAATAATAAGGATCAAAAATGTATCTATAAAGACAAATAAGTATTTGAAACCAACATGAGAGAATAATGTATGCTAAAGAGAAGAAAATGGTTTGTATGGATTGAGATATTATTTAGATATTATTTATTCTATTAAACTATGAATGACGAACTCCTTACTGCATTGATAATAATAGGTATTTTTATATTTTGGTGCAGATATAGTATCAAATCTGAGAAGTAAATTATTCTGAAATTATTTGATAATATTAATATATCCTCACTCTATATCCCGTTCAGGGAGAGCAGAACAATAGTGGCGGTATCCACTTTATGTTTATATGTTGGGTCTAACATGACAAGTAGAACAGCTTATTGTTCTCAGGGCACTTACACATTACATACATATATTTCTATTAGATGCCATGCAAATTTCTTTACGATGTTTTCCTTAAACAATAAGGATGTGGTGCCATAGTGCATACTTAATCTAGAAAAACCAAAATGAATGTGACAGGATTTAAAGTACCCACAATTACCATTTTCGCACAAAGATACCGGCTCCTTATCCAATTGGCAACCACAGCCAGATTGTATGGACTAGACAATTTGGCTTAAAATAAAACAGTATCAGGGTTATTTTATCATAGTTTAAATATATGTATATGTAATATTACACAAACACAGCTATAAATCAGGCATAACAATCTATTGACACAAACTATAAACTTTTAAACCAGTTCTTAACGCTGATTACGTCTGCTTATGAATAGGTTTAACATTTACCTTGAACAAGGTAAATAGTGTGTTTACTTTGAAATCTGGTTTATTTATTTTGCATTAACTTCGACTTATTTAAATGAATTTAGCTTGTTACTTTTTCTACATTAGTTATGATTCAAATGTTTTCATTGAGATGAACTTGCTTATATTTGATTTAGAAAATTTATTTTAAAGCTATATAGAAAAACCTTTTCACTTGAGTTACCTGTACAAATAATACATGGCAACTACTAATAATAATAATAAAGGCCTTTGTTTAGACATTTTTTAATAAACTTTCCTATTTAATTTATTACTTTTTGTTTTGCATTGACAACCTCCCTGTGTGTCTGTTTTGGCAAAAATATCTTCTAACAAACCATTTTTTCCTGTCACTGGGCACTCTTGTCCATGTGCATCCTGTTACCGCCTTTATCTTCTCGACGCATCTTCTGAATGGCCTTACGTACTTTCTATTTTTCTTTTATAAACTAGTTCGTTATTGATTTTGACCATTATTATATGTTCGCACCATTTCATTTACATTTCTATATAAAATGGAAAAGCCACCTAGTAGTTAGTTAGCGAAAGGTTTACTAGAACTTGTAAGAATGTAGAAACTACATATAAAATATGATTTTATGCTACTCACAGATATTATAATGATATATATTCTTACATTGGTCAAGTTTTGCTCAATTTCTATTCAAACAATCATGACCAAACAATTCTTTCAATCAATAAATATATATTAAAAACAACACAAATGCCATCATGTATTGTAGTTTTGGCGGAATGCACGTACTAACATAAAAACGAACCAACTTTTCAAGAACAATAAATTCGTGTTCATATCTCTATAAATTTCTAAATACTTAATTCTATTCAGTTCTTATAATATTATTGAAATAAGAAAAAGATTGAGAAGTTCACCTACAGATCTTTTTTATTTAAATAGATTTCTACTCCATGGCCGTGTTGGGAAGACGAATGCGAGAAACTGGTGCATTCTACATCCGACGTACTTTGGTCGGAGCTCCATTATACGCCGCCACATTGAGGCAGTACGTAAGGACTGTGGTGACCAAACATGCTGCACCGATTGAGTTCTTTCTAGAAGGCACTAGGAGTCGGAGTAATAAGAGTCTACCGCCTAAATATGGTAAATACAAACAACAAATTATTCCTAAGAACACATGAAACAGCTACAAGTAGTAGTGAAGTAGCAGAGATGGGCAAAGTGTAATCTGATGAATGATTAACGATTACAAAATGTAGTCGTAATTTTAATTTGCTTGCTCAGTAATCATGATTAAATCCATTTAAAACATTAAGAAATCATAAATGTGTATGCAATCGGGGTTCTGTAGTGTTTAAAACAGATGAGCAAAATGCAGTCATATTAATGGTAAAAAACGTAAAATGTAATCGTAATCATTTTTGTTAATCTGATTACATTTTGCCCATCTATGTGAAGTAGTACCTACTACTTTACTGCTACATCATTACCAAACGGGAACGGAACAGATAACAGCATCTAAAAGACTCCCCGGCTTATTTCATAATATTCAAGTCTCGTAGAATAAAATATATTTTAGACAATAAAGGAATAAAACATTATTTTTAACGGTTTAGCTCCACAGTATTATACTTTAATTGAAACATTCCAGATTTTTTTGGTCTTTGTCTTGACATCCCATGATAATTTAAACGGGAAAAAAGCATTATTATTTATTTAAATATAAGGTACACCCTTGCAACTTTCTATCATGGTACTATATATAGTAAATGAGTGCAAAGTCCTTTCTCGCTTCGGTCTGTGGCAATTCGAGATCAGCTTACTTATGTCCCGTAGATAGTAAACATCATTTGCGTAGATGCCTTTTGCCGGGATTTATGTCTGGATAGATTGTTTATAGATTCTAGGTGAACCATTCTATCAGGTAGGCTGTGTACTTACTTTGTTGAGCTAGTATTAAAAAACGATGTTACAGAAATCCTCCAATTGGTTTCTCGACACATGTTGAGTTGCAAAGTTGTAGCCTCATAAAACTTTACTATTATTTTGTATCTACAGGTATACTGGGAATGACCTTGATGCCGTACTTCTCGCGTGAAGTGTCTGATATCACCATAGTGCCTGTGAACATAAGTTATGACAGACTGATGGAGCACGGGCTGTTCGCGTACGAACATCTAGGCGTTCCCAAACCCAAGGAGTCAACTGGGGTAAGTCAGAATTTGAAGACGAAATCACTTCATTTAATTATTGAAGGCAAAAAAAGTTTATTTCATCCTTATTTATTATTATGTATTTATTGTAGTATTATTCAGTCATTTTATGATTTATTATATCTTAAAAAACTAGTCCGTGTACTTCGCCGTAAGTATTGTAATTATATATATATATATATATATATACGGTTTTATGGTTTTTATAGATAGATAGATAGGCTTGTATAGATAATATCCTTTATCGCAATAGAGAAAATGTTACTAAAAACATTGGTATTGGGATCGGCTGAGCGTGTTATCTATTGGCTGATGTAAGAATGCGTAAGTTGCGTGCTTATACAAGTAATTCGTTATAATTTAACAAGGATCCAAACATCCCAACTAAATTATTGTTTTTATACGTGTAAAATTAATTAAATAATAATATATCGTCACGATATATCCATTTCGAGGTGAATAGAAATACATTAATGGCTGTATTCACTTTCGCGCGTATATGAGTTTCGCGGCGGTGCATCGCAATTCCGAATGAATTGGCGTATTGTTCAATTTCTTTTGTCAAAAGTAAGATATAAATGTAAAAATATGCATTTATGAAAAATAGTACTTATATTAAAAATAGCTAAAATGGACTCGGTTAATTATTGTGAGCAAAAAGTTTCCGGAACTTTTTTTTTGGTAACCCGTGGGAAACCTGTTATGGCCTATCAGGGGGCGGTGAGGGCCACCCCCCGGTGTGTCGGACTCGCACCGACTAAAACCCCCGGGATGTTCCTTCTCCCGTCTGCCGGGGCTAAAGGGCAAGGCTGCGCCAGTTTCCTCAGCACCTGGTGTCGTCTGGCCTAATGGAAGGCCACTGCCCAACGTTTGTTCACCTTCGTTGTCTTGAAGCGGTGCGCGGGAGCACATCGCGCACCGCTATCGCATTGACAATGTTGGGCAACGCCCTCTCTCAAGTGCGCCGCCCAGGCGTCAATCCGTTAGGGAGGGAAGTGCCTGGAATAGGCTTCCCTCCTGCGTCCAGTCCGGCGAGGACGAAGGAGGGGCGGGAAGGACAGGGAACATGAAACCTGCTTCTTTCGCTCACGCTCCGAATCCTCCTTCACCTTTAATACTTCCTCCGAGAAGTGGAGGACCGCCTTACAACAAGTTTCAGGAACTTAATTTTTAGTTGTTAATTATTTTTAACTCTACATATGGTAGAAGTCCATATTATGAGACACTGTCCCTATTTATGATACACAATGTGAATATAACAATGTATAAACTGAATACCAAATTATACTTTTAAAAAATATAATAAACACATAATTTTATCGTTTTTGAAAGAAATTAACGAGTCTAATTGTTAATTATTACTTGTATGTTTTAATAAATAATTTAAAAAGTATGAGGTTTGTTGTTAGCATTCAAAACCGTGGCTTAAAATTGTTGAATGATAACCACTGTACAGTTTTTTACTTGGATGAAATTATATATTTTATTATATTTATATACATAATGTAAGTGTTATCTAAAAGCTTATAAATTATAGATATTGTATGTTATTTGCATTTATGTTAATTTATAGCAATATTATTTTATTTTTGAGTGTCTCACAATACGGACATTTGTTAACGTAGACGTACCGGTATATGGAACACTTTACACCGCGTATCACTCAATACGGACATCAAGTCTTATGATTGTCCCCATTAATGAGACAGTGTACTGTTATGCGTTTTTATTAAAATATCAATAATTTTTAGTATTAAAAAAGTAAAATGATTAAATATAACAAATTATTTATCAGCATAACTTCAAATAGTTATTTCTGAGTAAGTATTTTCAATTTAATTACGTTAATTTCAAAACTTAACCTAAAATCAAAACATTAATTTTGCAAGTTTTTTTTTTCTTAATTTTTTATTTGATATTATTGAAATATTTAAAATATGTTTTTTTATACTTTTATTAATTTGTGAATTTTTTTTTTTTACTCTGGCTCGACACAGTGTCTACAGAGTACCTGATGGTAAGTACAGTGTAATCCAAAAACGAAAGCGACTATCAAAGGATGAAAATCCATTGATAGTCTCCAACGTCATGTCGGCCCATATATACCACGACTGAAGGTCTCTAGGTATATGAGCTACTGGATATACACAAGCTGATCCCGAAACGCGACAAGCCGAAACTGGTCACTATGACGGGCTTTACACCCATGTAATGTGGTCACGATCCAGACGGGCACCGACGCCCTACCACCTCGCTGCTGCTCATTCAGCACCACCCAGGAATCACGTGTAGGGAAACTAGGGTAAAGCCTACGGACGCGAGCAGCTTCGACTCCCCCCATCGACATATCTCTCGATATTTTAGGTTACATGTCAACAGCGAACAACAAAAAACAAATTATTGAAAATCGGAGTAATGGGGACAACAGCCGTCTCAATCAGCAAAAAAGAAAGTGTTGTGTTCAAAAGTGGTTGATAAAAGACTTAAATATGACCCAATAGATGTAGAAAATGCTTTAAAAGCAATAAAAGATACCGGGTCATCATTACGGAGAGTAGCTGTTACCTTCGAAGTATCTGTGGCTACTCTAGGCAGAAAAAAAGTATTGGGCTAGATGAGATAAAAAGAAATCTAAACCAGAAACAGTCTTATCGTCTCAGGAAGAAGATGATATTGTCAAATGGGTGCTAGACAGGGCTGCAATAGGAGCACCTGTAACAAAAACTGAGTTATTGGATTGTGTTCAAAAATATGTCCAAAAATTAGCTGTAAAAACTCCGTTTACAGAGTCGTCCTAGTCGCCACTGGTATGAAGGGTTTAGAAAACGTCATTCAGAATTTGCTATAAGGAAACCCCAACATTTTAGTGTTACAAGAGCAGCTGTCACTTGTGTAGAATTGCAAGAGTGGTTTAAAAAGTCTGGAGCATATTTTGAAAGTAAAAATGTATGTAATATTTCTCCTACAATTTTTTTTAACTGTGATGAAAGAAGTTTACTCCTCTGTCCTGAAGCAGAGAGCGTGTTGGCATAAAAAGGATCACCATTCCACCGCGAAACCACTAGACATCGTGTGGGATAACATCCGTATGTGGTGGATGTTCCTTATATCAGCACGAAAAGATTCGCTTCTACATTCATCATGCGAACGGCTAAAGAATGGAATACGCTTCCAGAGGCAGTATTTTCGCGATGTTATGACCTGGGAGTCTTTAAGAGAAGAGTGAATAGGCAATTACTGGGCGAACACGTTTCATCGTCGGACTCATCTTCACCTTCCACCAGGTGTGATTGAGGTCAAGCGTTCGCCTGTAAGTAATAAAAAAAAAGTTACAAGAAGAAAAGAAAAAACTGATGGACAAAGTAAAAGAACTGCAGAAGAAAATTAAAGAAAAAAAGTGAATTAAATATTTTTATAATTTTCATTTATTTCTCATTTAAATTAGTAAAGACTAATTATTTGTTATTTCAGATTCAAGTTTATTATCTATTTTATAAGTATTGTGATTTAAAATTAATAAATAGTTATTTTAAAATCAGTCTTATTGATTTCTAAACTGTCTCAAAAATAGGGACATACATCATGAGACATTGGGGCCATCTACTTTTTAAGTGTCTCATAAATAGGGACATAGAGGTTCCTCTCATAAAAGGCTATTAATATTATTTTTACAAATTAACATTCAATAAAAACTAGCTATATTAATTAAATAATCATAAGACAATTGTATGATACGATTTAAATAGTATTTTAGACTTAAACAGATTATATAATAGCGGTAATGTACGACCAACCTGAAAATGTGTCTCATAATACGGACTTTTACCATATTTTATGCCTAGAGAAATCAATTGAATATTTTTATAATAGCTGGCTACAATTAATCATTCTTACGCATACTGGGTAATAATTAATGTTGAAAAGGCAAATAGATACAAACTAAATTAACATTTTTAAATTAAGTATTTGTTATCGTTTCATAATTTTATTGTATGTAAATCGCACGAATAATGGCTGACTCCTAGGCCATGGTTAAACTTCCCAGGAAGTTAGCGTGGCCGTACCCTTGTCTCCGGCAGACGAATAGGAGGAGGAACCTGGTGGTTTTAGTCGGTAAGAGTCCAATAATCCGGAGCCGCTTTCCTCAAGGCGGCCGTGACACTCGATGAGGATTTTAAAAAATGGTCACGGCTTATGTTACTGTAGGACTACGGGTAACACGACTTCGTAAGTATAGTATCATGACAAGCAGGAATCTATTTTTGATTGCAATTTAACCAAATCAATATAATTTTCTTACGTTACGTTTTGTTTACGAACTAACGCTGTCCTCTTACCTGTATTAGGCTGAGATTTATAGACTCAAGATTATGTTTCGTTACATTTTATTAAAACATTACAATTTGTATTGCTCAATGAATCTCAAAGGATTTGGTTAGTCACAGATTTGTCAACATGGACTTGGTTCTGCGAATACTATAGCTATACTCAAGTACATATATATTCAGTTTTTTGTCAAAACGAAATTATTTTTTAAGAACTTTGCTATGCTAAGTCGAAATAGCGTCTACAAATCTCAGCTTTAGTTCGACCGAAACTTCGACCTCTGCTTCGGCTTTAGCCACCTTCTGGCAAGTTGTGTAATTTTACAAATCTCTACACCTTGTTTATGCACACAAACAGAAATCTTACACATAAAAGTTTTAAAAGTAATTATATTATTTACTTTTAGTCAGTACTAGGTGATTGAGCAAACTTCGTACTGCCATGAAAACCGTTTCTTACAATGAATAATAACTACTCAGAAAAATCTATTCAATGAATACTGAAATAGGAAGATGATTTTATAATGGGAAGACAGTCATCTCATATTAAGTCATGTGTCAATTAATAGCTCACATGCGCATAGTTTATTTGTAAGAGTGACGCGACAAAGAATTGAATGCGCATTTTGTTTGTCTTCACAATTATTTTGTTATAATAGAATTATAGGCACAGTTACGTCTGTATTGATTTTATCTAAGTCACATCTTTTGGAAGAATCGGATGAGAAACACGATAGTTAGCGTAAAGACAAACATGGTTTCAACGAAGTGTTAATGTTAAGAACAAATATATTTAGCTGGACAAAGAAAATATCCGCGATCAGTTATTAACGGCTTCATGTGAAGGTTGCGGTTAGCTGATAGAGATAATTTGATGTTTTAGAACTGTATTTATAAGGTCATTAAGATAATATATTTCTAATTTTTTTTTTTAAATTACACCCACGGCAAGTACCGTGACCTTGTTTTACAGTGTTATTTAAAAACAATTGTAAAAGTTATACATCGCAAGTTATTATAATGTCAGAATAAATAATATATATATATATTCTTTATTGTAGTTATTTTACATTAATATATATTTTTTAAATATTCAAATTTGTAATGTGTTGCTTTGGTTAAATTCTGGTTAAAATCGATTATTCAACCATCATAACATCCTTCGGCCGAAGCTGGAGGTTTAAAAACAATAAGAAATTTAGTTCGATATTGACTAAAAGTAAATAAATAATACAAAGATTTTAAAAAAATTTAAATAATGGTTTATGTTGACTGAATTAAAACAAAGACCGTATAGAAAAAGACGTTTACCCTGTAATACGGTGTCTCATATATCGGCTAAAACCATTACGCGCTATGCACCGCCTTCACCTCATCGTCATTATCTCGGAGGGATGTCGCGGTGTCTGGGCCGCCGAATGTCAAGGGTCGTTGTTTTTCCCTCTTCCTTTGAGTGACCTCCTTCTGCTTAATTACTCTTTCGCCTTAAAGTCTAGTCAACCCAACCCAATCCAAGAACACAAGAAAAAAGCTTAGTGTAGAAGAAAAAAAAGTCGTACATCTTGTTCCAGGGTTTTCTTAAAGCAATACGAACATTAAACGATCATTTTGGCAACATCTACATAAATCTCGGATCACCTCTATCGCTCAGGGAGTACCTTCAAAACAACAAATCGGCCACATGCGAGTCACTTAAACCAGTCGATTTTCAATACCCGACTCCGGAACAATTCAAACAAGTCCAGAATGTAGCGGAATATGTTATAACACTTCAACAGAAGAATACAGTTGCGATGATAACGAATCTGACGGCTTTGACGTTGATGCAGAGTTTGATGAAAGCCCAGCCGCTGAGTCTGGAAGAGGTAATCACAGAGGCCGGTTGGATGATGAAAGTATTGGCGAGCCTCGAAGCGTCAGTCTTCGAGAATGACATAAGGGAGAGCATAGACAGGGTGTTAGTGGTGCATAGAAAAATGATGAGATTGGATAGGAAAGGCAAGTTGAGATTGATTTTCGAAGCGCCCGTTGACTTGTCAGATGATATAAAAGGGAAGATGAAAGGTGAGTGTTTCTTGTTGGCTTTAACTTTTGAACGCCAGCAGTTGATTTAAAATGTAATATACTTTTCAGTGCGAGAACAACTTTTCTCAGTGTCACGTTTAAATCAATTTACATTATTTACCTTAAAAAACCCCAGGAGGTCAGTTAACGGTATCTCGTGCTTAAGGGCGTTTGATCACACCGGACGCGTGGACCTTCGTGACGCAGAGCATGCAACGCTATTAACCTAAAGTAAAACAAGGCACAATTCCTAAAAACGAATGCTGTGCTGTACAAAATTGGGTTGCGCCCATTCCGGCGCACCATTTAATGTCGATTGTTGATAAATCCTATCGGTAAATACAAATATTACATGCACATTATTCGTTTCAGGACATATGTTAGGATCAGAAACCATGGCTTTTTCAATACCTGTGATACAACTCCAGCTCTACGTGAACCCGGTTCTTCATTATCTGGTCCCGTCAGCTATAGTTTACTTGATCGCACGCAGGGGGAATGTTAAACGAGGTATGACATGACATGGTTATAGTTTTTTTTTTTTTATTTGAGGTGATCGGACGAGTTTTCTAACTCAGGTGTGACCACAGTGCTATAGGGGGTTTTGCTCATGTGTTGATGTAGTCGATGTAGAATATGGCGTGGAGGGTAGGAACCCGCTTCAATTAAAATGCTTCTTTCTTTCTCAATGTATATTTTTTAAAATTATTTTATATTATTCATTATTTTATACTAATTTTTATACGACCATTCTTTTCCATAGTTCAAGACGCAATCTCTATAATAAATAAAAATCAATTCAACTTCAAATTCACAAGCCGATCTTTCTTTTTCTTTTAGTTCTTTTTTACATAAAACTTTTTTTTTTACTAAATCGCCAACTCTAATATTACTGCCATAAACATATAACCTATTTTCAAAACACTTCTTACATTTTATTACTCACCGATGTTCTCGAGAAAATTCAATTTCTTCAATTTCAATTGAATTTCTTGTCCATGTTGACATGGACTTGGATCTGCGCATACTACGGCTATACTCAAATTCCTATTATATGTTCAGTTTTTTGTCAAAACGAATTTATTTTTGGATTACTTGGCTAAGTAAGGTCGAAGTAGCGTTTATAAATCTCAGCCTAAGCCTACACTGTACTTTTCATCAGGTGTGGTGTAGTCACAATAAAAACATTTAATTATATAATTTAGAACTTTGTTAACATGTCTTTTAAAAACCATAGAGATTGGTAATCATCGTCTATGTCTAGACGAGGCCATTCGGGGACAATTGAATATTTAATAATTCTAGTTGTTCCAGTATTACAATACCTTGTGAAGTTTCTAAATTGATTTTATAATGCAAACAATCTATTTTTATTGATAAAAATTATTTCAGACGCATTGGCAAAAGATTATTGTACTTTAAGAAAAATGCTTAGAAATGAATTTTTCTACGTCGAAACGAATGAAGAGAAAGTAAGTACTCAAATATATTTTTTATAACATAATTGAATCAACCTTTTGGTGTACAAAACATTTTATTACAGACTTTTAACAAAGCTGTGGAATATTGTATCGAGAACAGTGTAATACGGCAAGAAAACGAAACACTTCTCGTCTCGGGCGGTGATCAGGAACTACAGTACTTGTTCAGTTGGTCGGTGTGGCCGGCTCTTACTACATTGAAAAAGTGCGCCGAAGTTATCACCGAGGTTAGTTTTTTTTTATATATTCCACAATTATTATATTCTAAGTAAATTAAAAAAATATGTAATAAAAAATTTAAATGATACTTTTTTATAGTAGCGCTGTAAAGTGTACATTTTTCTACTGCAAGTGACGGCAATTAAAGGCAGTTCAAAAACAGTAGTGACCACAAAGTGATGACAGTTCTTGACATTTATTAATAATAATTATTAAATAAAATAAATAATAAATAAATTATTAATTAGAAAAACAATTACAAAGCAGCACATTAAAGTCAGCTGACACCCAAACTAGGACTACCTGTATCTTGGATGTCTGTATATTTCACACAATTTGTTACATACAGTTTATATCCGCTGCGTATTAAGTGGGCTCTGTAAATAAAAATAATATCCAAATCTCCAAATAGTAAAAAATATATATAGACTTCAATGTTTCTATGTAATTTATCTAGCTGTGTAATATTTTACACGTTCACACCGGCGCGTATCACCGGTGACTCAGATATTTGCCTCATCGGGCGACAATTGTGTTTACAATTGTGTCTTTATTTTACTGTGAGGATATACGCTCAACACATAACAATAATAGCGTTAAAAAACAACGCATGAAAACCTCTATCTACCCTTCGATAATATTTCGTTGAAAGCCATAGTTCTAGTCCGTCGGATAGAGCGAAAAGCTTTAAGCATAGCTGTCTTTGGGTGAGAAACATGGATTACAGCGCCCGTGTGAACGTGTTAAAGTATCTACAATTCGTTCACATTTAATTTACCTCTAGCTGTTCTGTTGTCAATTTGTTTTCGGTGTTGCTATGTTCCATGTATAAAGTACCCAAACTCCACAAAAATCAACAGGTAGAGCGAATGACAATATATGAACCAAAATTATAAAACAGGTATTCAGGTAAAAGTAAGATATTTAAGCATAGCGCAGATAAACAATCAAATTCATTCGGCAAGTCTTGTCTTTACGAAGTGAGCCAATGGCACTCCTATGATCAAACGGTATTTAAATGTTTATTTGTAGCAAGTAAAATGCGTACACAACGAAGCCTTGAAACTGATCCAACAAAGGGTTGAGTCTAACCGGTGTCACCCGTACTGCCTGAGTCTCGAAGCGACGGCCAATTGTCTACAAGGGCTGTGCAACGTTGGAGCATTACTCAAAGATAAGTGAGTATGCAATTTTAAAATCGGTAGATCTAATGAGCCAATTGAAATTCTCGTATCCATAGAATTTAAGTCATCCAAAAATTCCGATTTGAGGTTAAAAATAAAATTAGATTTTTTAGTAAACAGTTTCAATCTAAGGCTGAGATTTTTTGACGCTACTTTGAATTTCCTTAGGCATTGCTCAGGACATAAGTTTTTCTTTAAAAAAAAAACTGAATTAGAAGAACTTGAATATAGCCTAATTATTCAAACAAATTCTAAATTGAGAAAATCGCTAATATACCATATACTTCGATATTAATTAAATATCATAATTTGTAATGTTTGAGTAAAGTCTAAGAAAAGTCACAGTAGCATCTATAAATCTGTGCTTGATTGCATTCTATTTGTGAGTTCTGATTGGATAATCTGGATGCCACTTTAACCACAGTTTTGCCTATTTTTATAATGCGACTTGAAAAGACATGTATAAAATAAATCATTTGACTGATTAGTTTGCTCCGTATAAATCTTTTGAGAAAAAAGTGGTGGTCTGAAAACAAGATTTACTACTTGAATAAATGTTTATGTGTTTTATTTCACTTATTTTCCCAATCGGATTTTGTTTAGTTGTCTCAATGTAATTCTTTTATTTTATCAGCATCGTGTAATTTTATCAGCATCATGTAATTTTATCAGCATCATTGTTTTAAATATTTATTCGAGTAGTATAGGATTTACTGATTGGATACCAGTTATCTGTTTGTGATGTTTTTATGCCATCGTTTACACATCTTTAGACTCATTTATTTTAGGGACTTTTATGCCAAGGCACGTGCCAGACTCCATCGTAAACTAAAATTATCTTTAGACTTGAGCCAATTTTTATTCAGGTGACTTGTAAGGATTCGAATAAGATTTAATCGAGTAAAAAGTATCTAATAGAGTACAGTCTCCGGGAGAGTGATAAACAGGCAATATCATACTTTTATTTTCTTTTTTTTTTTTTTATAAATTATTAACTTGATACAACAAATGTTAACGTAGTTACAATTTTATAACTTTCTTTTTTCATTGCGCAAATAATTAGAGCTTTATATTGTCTAGTTGTTTGGCTCAATGTTTTGATAGACTTATGCTTAATGGTGAATTTCCGAATACGTTGAAGGTGGCTAGGGTTACACCGATCTATAAATCTGGACCCAAAACTGATCCTGGAAACTACCGTCCGATCTCAGTCTTACCAGTCCTCTCAAATTTTTTTGAAAAGATGATATATAAGAGACTTTTAAACTACTTAGATTCTTTCAATTTCATTTCGGAACGACAATATGGATTTAGACCTAAAAGTAACATAACTGCTGCCACAATTGATCTCATTACAAATATAAGGACAAATATAGATAAAAAAAGAATTGCTTTAGGTATTTTTATTGATTTAAAAAAAGCCTTCGATACAGTAAGTCATAAACTTCTATTATTTAAGCTCCTAAGCATAGGTATCTAAGGCTGTGCCTTAAATATGTTTGAATCGTATTTGACAAACAGATCACAGGTAGTTAAGATCGAAAATTATGAAAGTAGTGCATTACCTGTTCTATGTGGAATTCCTCAAGGATCAGTCTTGGGGCCACTCTTATTTTTAATATATGTTAACAGTATTACTGAATTAGGGCTGCATGGCCACTTAACTTTGTATGCAAACGATACATGTATTTTTTATTTCGGTACTAACATAAAAGACATTGTCACAAAAGCACAAGAAGATTTGAATGTTTTGAGTGAATGGTTCCAATACAACTTACTTACTCTAAATACAAGTAAAACTTCCTATATAATATTTAAAGCTAAAAATAAGAAAATTCCACAACATGTAACTCTAACCGTAAATAAAATACCAATACAACAAAAAACTACTGAAAAATATCTTGGTCTCAGAATAAACAATAACTTAACATGGGACGATCAAATAGACTATATTAAAAACAGGCTTTCATCATTAACTGGATCCCTTCACAACTTAAGTGGTTGTGTTCCTCGACAAATGCGTTTTACTATCTATAATTCCTTAGTTAAATCACATCTATTATACCTGATTGAAGTTTGGGGCAGTGCTACAAAAACGAAGCTACATGAATTACAAACCCTACAAAACAAATTAATAAAAATTCTTTTTCATTATCCATATCTTACAGCTACAAAGACAATATACAATGAAACAGGAATATTAAATATACAACAACTATATATTTATAATACATGCATCATTATTAAAAAAATTATTGATAAAAAAATCAATTTAAATTTATTTTTTACAAAAAAACTCTCTCTTGATACAGCGCGCAGTACTCGCCGAGCAAGTTTGCTTGTGCTTCCTAAACCACGGACCAATTATGATAAACGGAATATCACTTTTGAGGGAGCACAACTCTACAACGCGTTACCCTCCTGCATTAGAAACGCGGGCTCGCTTGGCATATACAGAACTAAATTACTACAATATATTAAAGATAAATACTAACAAATTTAGTTCTGTATTTACTAAGTGAACTCTTAGTATTCTACTGTTCCAGATAGTTTTTAAACAAAATGTTCTCATGTAAGTGATTTTGTATCTTAATGAGAATAAACTCTTTGAACTGATTAAGTTTTACGCGAAAAAATCTCACCAAAAAAAAGATGATTTTATAGACCTTTAATAAAACTATAAACGAAATGTGTTTGCTTCCATACACTGTTTATGAATCTTAATGTAAACTGAAATTATTGCTACACAGTATACATGCAAACCTCAATGGTTTTTCATGTTGTTATTGGTAAAATTTATTCATGTGTTATGATTATAACCTTTATTTAAACTATAGCAATATGTTTACATTCTAAAATTAATTCATATAAATATTAAAATATAAAAACATGTAGACCTACTCGGGTGAGGTCTAAGGCCCAAGTCACTTGTAGTCAGGAGCTCAAGGGAGGAACTTCCTCACAAAGCGTGCCGTATCGAGTGATACTGCCTTCTGTATCTGTCCATTGATCCTACAACCAAGCGAGAGCCTCTTAAGATGGTAATAGAGGCTCATTGCGATAGGAACAAATTAATTACTTAAATTAAAAAAAAAATACATTGTAATTATTTTTAACGTTCATGTTTTTTTTTTGCAGGCATGAAGATACCTGTTACCACTTAGTCCCAGAAGTGATGGCCAAGTGTGACAGTCTAGTCAGTTCCGTATTACCAGTGTTTAATGTAGATTTTAGTACGAGCAACACCGTCGTCATGGAGCAGAAAGAATTAGCAAAACTGTAGATATTTTAAAGACATTTTAACAAATTACGCTTTGTCTGCTCGAATGGTGCAATGGTTATACGAAAAGGCCCTGAGCTACGGGCAACGGGTTCGATGTTCACTCGGGAAAAGTATTTATGCAATTTCATTCATCTACCAATATATGAATGTCGAGTCCTACTCTTTAAGTGTCTGTACTAACAGTGTAACAAGATGTTTTTATACTGCATCAATATAGTGACATCGCATTGAGCAGTGTAATCTAAGAATAGTAATGATTACCAAGGAAAGAGAACTCATTAATAGTCGCTGTCGTCAAATGCATAGATGGGCAAAATGTAATCAGATTAATGAAAAATGATTACGATTTCATTTTGTGTTTTTCATCATTGATATGACTGCATTTTGTTCATATATGTTTTATACACTACGGAATCCTCAATTACATACACATTTATGCCTCCTTAATGTTTTGAAGGGATTTAATCGTAATTACAGAGCAACAAAATTAAAATTACGACTACAATTTGTAATCGTTTATCACTAATCAGATTACATTTTGGCCTTCTCTGGTCAAATATTACGACAAAAGACCTCTGGGAAACAGTACCTAACACGGTAACAGTATAAGATTTCAAATTAAATGATATTATTTATAATTGTGTGCCCATATGTTACGTTTCTAGATGACAGTATAGGACTAGTCTTTCTCGAATTTTTTATATTATGGTTGACGTCCGATTCTGACAGTTGCGACTCTGAACGGCCGTGAGCTTGACATACCGCCTAACAGCGCCGCGCAGTCGTCTACATCGGACGTGTTTTCATATAAATACATGCAGAGCGATACTTCGTCACTTCATAGCCGCAGCAGAGTCGTGGCTGTTAGAATTCTACGTGTGCATTTAGACTCGATTTCTTTTTTTTGTAGCCCGGTGGAAAATCCTGCATAGAACCATTAGGGCCGCTGTGAGGGTAACGACCCCGGTGTGTCAAACTCCTACTGACTAAAAAGCACCAGGGGTGTCTCCCAATTGCTCCACACTGGCTTGGGAAACCAAATTCATACAGACGTTCGAGGAGCGAAAAGCCTTGTTGAGGCTATCTCTCCGAGAGGGTTAGGAGTAAAGAGCCCACGCCTCCAAAACCTCTCTCTTAGACGGTGCACCGGATACTGAGCACCGCCTCCCTCTCATCCGGGCAGCAGACTCCCTCAAGTCTACTGCCCGGCTATTGTCTCTGGGCGAACGCGTCCCTCCGGCGCCGGTACCTTGGCCGCCAAATGGCCAGAGATGTTCGCTCTCTGAACCTTTCGGCGGCCTTCTTCTGCTTCATCACAACCTCGCAGAAGGATGTGACTTTAGATTCGATATCCATATTATGTATTTTTATGTCAGTATTTGATCTATTTAGCGTTTCTGCTAGCGGAATGGTTGATTACTGGGTGTTTGGAAATATTTTGATTTTATAGGTTATTTGTTGTAGGGTGGGACAGTTAAAAATAATAATATATTATTTGTGACAAAGGGATATCTCTTTAGCCCTTTGGGATTATCAGAGATATACATAAGTGTATATATGTAATGATATATTAGCAAACAATTACACAAATTGGGCTAGCCTTAAACTAAGCTGGTGCTTATATTGTGGCTAGTAGAAAAAGATGTATATTAAAAACTGGCAATATATTTATTGGGTCGATGGCATTCCTGTTTATAATTAAAATGAAAGATTCCTAAATAACGTGTTATGTATAAAGTGCTTTTTATCGTTTAATAAGCATGATAAGTAAAAATACGCGGATTTTAAGTTATGATGACTGTAGATAATCATGTAAGTCATAATTATTTATCTGGATGAATAAATATTTTAATGATAAATTAACTTTCCATTCAGTATTTAATCTAAATGTATTAATTTGCAATGAATTATTGTGATATCTGTTCAAAAAATGAAATTGGTTATCCCCACTTATGTTTCAAGGTAATCGTGTAATACAACGTGTACAAAACATTTTTTTTTTCAGTATTATTTTTTTAGTATATATCAGCATTGTTTGTAGTATTTTTTTTTAACACAAGGTCACGTTATTGTAACTAACGCAATGTTACAGAAACCCTCCTTAAATAAAAAAGAACATTAGCACGTTCACGCCGGGGCGAATATCTACGTTTTTCTGCGTGAGGCGGGACTGAACACGGAACAGTTAAATGTGACCCACCGGTGGATCACGTCGCCCTACGGAACAGTCAAGTGTGATCACGCCGGCGCAAACGTGCTAATGAAGATTGCAAACAAAACGATTCATTAGTTTAAAAGGGTCTTAAAATATATGGAGGGTTTCTGAAACTAAGTGTGTTTGATCAAAGTGGAATGATTAAAATGTTATTTAATTTGTGCACCTGTACAAGTGTGTAATTATATTTAATTTGTTATATTTTTGTTTGTAAATAATACATGTTTGATTGTTATTATTGTATTTTATTTCCTGTTGAATCAATTGAACATTTGGAATTTGACATCTCCACGATTCGTATTGTTCGCCTGGCGCCGGCAGCGCTAATTCTGATCACTTGACTTGTCGCCGGCCGTTCTTGACATTATCGGGAGATTATAAATTGTTAAGTTTTATTAACCCTTTCGCGGCGGAATGCTCTGGTAAGAGTTGCGCTCTAAGCAGCCGATGCCAGATTGACCGCGCCGACAAAATACGCGAGTCGTTCCAAACGCGGTGTGTGGAGCTGATTGTGCTGAGCATTTCTCTAACGCGGCTGGCCGGCACGCCGATCAAACAATAATATTAATAACTTAAAACAATTTAATGGGCTAAGGTTATTTATACCATTTAAACTTTATAATCTTATATAATTTTTAACAATTTTTAATAATGTTCCTTTGTGTGGTACAATTTAAAGCAGGGTTCAATACATAAACCAACTTTACATTCTTTACATTCAAATTGTGTTTCGGTACGCTTTTTGTGTTTTCTGCAAACCACACATTTCCGCCGACCGTTCCGCCGCTTTCCTGTGGGATTGATATATTTGGATGGAAAATGTGTTGAAATCAAACGTAACCGTTGTCCATGATTAGGGCAAAATTTGTGGATAATTACATTTGACTATGTAAAAAAAACCTTTGCACAAGAAGCGTATGCTGCTAGCACGTCAAAAACAACGCATTAATGGCAGTTATTGATAACAAATGAACAGCGCCTTCGTACGAAAAGAGCGGCTTCGGATGGGCGCCATCTGGCGCTGTTCGTCCGCCGCGGGTAAATTTGCCTGAGCGCCGAACGGCGCTGTTCGCTGAGAATGAGCATCTATAGCTGAGCGCCATATGGCGCTGTTCGCCGCGAAAGGGTTAATCTCATCGTTAGTTCTCATAAGTTCTCAACCCTGTTCCCCTACTTTCATGAAACGTCACCACCACTGTGGTGTCGCCGGACACCATAATATTAGGTCCTTACATATGAAATTGGCGTTTTGTATGGGAGGAACAAAAAGTCGAATATTTTTTAATATAATATATTTAATTAATCAAAGTATGAACCATTATTTTCTATGCACTTTTGCCATCTCATAGGTAGTTCATTGATCCCTTTACTAAAAAAACCAGTCAGACGGGAATCAATAAAATCTTTGAAGGCGATTTGGACTGCCCCATCGGAGTTGAATTTTTTCCCTTGCAAGAAGTTATCCAAATTTCGAAAAAAATGGTAATCTGTTGGAGCAAGGTCCGGGGAGTACGGAGGATGTCTAAGACTTTCCAATTGAAGCTCTTCTAATTTAGTAGCCGTCTGTTGCGCAGTGTGTGGTCTAGCGTTGTCGTGAAGCAGCAGTGGCGGGGAGCGATTGACCAGCCTAGGTTGTTTAGCCACTAGCTTTTCCATCATGGTTTGCAATTGCTGACAATAGACATCAGCCGTAATAGTCTGGCCAGATTTGAGAAAACTGTAATGAACAATACCGGCACTAGTCCACCAAACGCTTACAAGTAACTTTTTTGGGGTTAATTTTCGCTTGGGGCAGGATTTGGCTGGCTGGCCAGGATCCAACCATTGCGCTGAGCGCTTCCGATTATCGTAAAGAACCCATTTTTCATTACAGGTAATGATTCGGTTTAAAATACCTTCATTATTGTGCCGGTTTAGTAATGTAACGCAGCAGTCGACGCGGGTTTGCCGGTTTGCTTCAGTCAATTCGTGAGGTACCCACCTTTCAAGCTTTTTAATCTTCCCAATTTGCTTCAAGTTAATTAAAACAGTTCTATCACTAACATCGCAGCCTGCAGCTAACTCGGACGTGGTTTGCGATGGATCCGCTTCCACAATAGCCTTCAACTCTTCATTATCAACTTGAGTCTCAGGCCGTCCACGGGGCTTGTTCTGCAGGTCGAAATTTCCAGAACGAAAACGTTGGAACCAAAAACGAACTGTGTTTTCTTTTGCAACACGACCGACATACACATCATTCACCCTTCGAGTTGTTTCCGCAGCACTAGTGCCACGGCGGAACTCGTACTCGTAAATAATGCGATATTTTAAGTTATCCATTTTGTAAAATGAGTGACGCAAACAGAAAAAAACAGAAGAAAAAAACAAATGAATGACGATCATCGAAGCACAAATACATGAGTCTATAGCTGTACAAATTTGAATTTGGAATTCCTTACCAAAGAGGAGAAATTTGTGATTTAAGGGGCCAGTACGAAAAACGCCAATTTCATATGTAAGGACCTAATATAATTTTTAAAACCACATTTTGCCATAAATCTAATAAAAGTCAAAACCAGCTTGTCATATGTGTTTATTTACATCATGCAAAATAATAATTTGAGAGAACACAGCATATATTTACAAGCTAATTATTACAAATTACATATCTATATGTAATGTCCTGAACCTATTGACGTAGCCTAGGATGTCACCCTGCGAGGCGGAGACGACTCCGCCGGTACAACATCAGTTTGGTTCAGTTTCACGAGAGACTGGACAACAAAAAGCACGTACCTGAAGACAGTTTGCTAATCTAAACCAGGCACCTTTTAGTCTACAACTGGATGCAGTATAATCACACCGCACGAATACCAATCATTATAGGTCTTACGATTATGACCAATAATCGTATGGAACCAAACGTGGATAAGCACCGTCTCGGTATGCTTTCATGGAGTCTTGTGATTGTCCTGCCCGCGTGAATCGATGAAAAATGATGTTTAGTTTTTAAATATTTAAATTTACTCACAATACGTACACTATAATATTATAAAAATTTACACTTTAAAATATACGAAACTATAAATCGAAAACACCACACATTAAAAGTACAAAAATTACAAAAGAAATTCATCAACTAGATATCTTAAACATAAATGCAAAACAAGGACAATATGCACTTATAGCGTAAAAATACTTATTAATCCTATGCAATCAATAAATGAGGATACAAAAGCAAACTCGTATCAGTCCTTAAAGTTTAAAACGGAAATAAATTGTGTTTAAGTTTTCAAAATATAATAGATAATGAAAAGAGCTTAAATCATTTTTAAAAGAGATTAATTCAACTAACCATTTTAGAGACAACAGTGTAAATACATAAATGTGAAAGAACAGTACAATGGATTGAAACGAATTTGCTTGAATACACTTCATAAAACCTTATTAATAATTATGTCACATGTCTCATTAGATCAATATAAACATGTCAAGGTACTGCCGGAAACAAATTTATAGAAAACAGCTTTTATTAAACACTATCAAAATAATTAGTTATAGTTAATAAAATTTATATACAGGGATACAGGTAACTAACGCAAAACCTCTTAAGGGTGACTTTGGTATAACAAGATTAACAACTTTTGTTTTACGACTTTTTAAAATTCAGTCGTGGCGGCGTGATGCAACTGGGGCAGACGATTTCGTAGCATCAGCTGACTGAACTTTAAACATAGAGCTAACGATTGATAGAAATCTAGGGATTTCTAAAACTTAAAAAAATATATATCTTAGGATGTGTTAAGTTTTGGCAAAAGAAATAGAACAAAAGTTGTTAGTCTTAATGTACCTAAGTTACCTTTAAGAGGTTTTGCTTTAGTTACTAGTAACGTTGTATAGGTTGACCATTTTAAGCGCGAACATTCTGATAACACGCGGTGGCAATATATTGTACACAGGCGCCCGAGTACGAATTTTTACTAGATTTATTTGCGAATATTTTTAAATGTCTAATTGTATGGAATTTATGTCTCTTGAACGAATCAGCACAGGTGCTGATCAAAATATCCATACGATTGAAAATTTTAATGGGTTACTACTGTTGAGACTGTACTATGGAGCAATGAAACTATTCAACATAGCACAATATATTGTTTATTGTAATTTATCCATATTTGCATATAACGCTTTCGCCGCGTCCCTCTGTCTCGTCTACCTTCATTGTTGTAGAATGTAGTTTCACTCTTATTCGAGATGTGTATTTTGTAAAAACTCAGATATTGCCTTCAAAAGCTGCTTGCAGGCTGCAGTAATATATAAATTATATAATGATATATAAAAGCAGCAATATACAAATGTATATCGGCAAAGGTCAAGAGGATCACGGTTGTTTTGGTCAAACTATAAGATTCAAAATTGTAAAAGTTGATAAAGAAAATAATATCATTTTGTACTCGTTCAATTTCATAATATACGTAATTGTCGCCCTAAGGGTCGTTAGGGTGTTACGAGACGTGCGGGGTAAGAGGATGCGCGCGCGCACGGGATGCTTACAAGTCAGTCGACTACCGAGACGCAAGGCGAGAGTATGTGCGTGTACGTCGCAGTTCGGTGTGCCTTAAAGTGCAAATAAACAGTAAAACTCCAAAATCCGTTTCTTTCTACAACCACACCCACGACCACCGGTCATATCTGGCGTCCAACTTGGTTAAATAACCATTAAAATTTATTATAAAAATAAATAATAAATATCTAATAATCAGCAAAAGGACTGCATAGAGGCAAGAAAATGTATAAAACAGAAATAGTTATAGCTTATGTATTTTTAAAACATTCATTTAGAGACTGATATAAGCTCCTGAACATTTCAGTGCATTAAAAATAAAAGTGCAACTGAAAACGGACTTAAGGACGCTGACACATCTCACTTATGTCCACTTCCCAACATGTTAGGACAAGCTTAATGCTAATATTAATAATATAATTAATATTATATTTTGCTATTCAGCAACGAAACTATACGATACCGTATCACACAGTTAGTGACGTGCAGGGTATGCAGAATCACATAATTAATGTGAATATTATATAATGATAATAGATAGTATATATTCTCACAGAGAAGATAGATGGCGTGAAAATAGAATAGATATAAATATAAACAGTTCCTTTTTATGTTTAAATTAAAGCAATTTATTCCAGGCTTATTTATGGTAAGGGTATGCAATGCTTTTATGCATCTATGGAATAAACGCTACTGCTCACAGTATAGTCCTTTATTGTGTGTATGTACATAACGTTACTTCGAAGTTGACAACTGTCCAAAGGGACCAATTAAGTTTCCCCTTATACTCTATTGCTGCATAATGCAATCTCGGTTAGGTATAATCTATTATTTACAAAAGTTTACCATAGAACGGTAATCTGCTGCGTCATCATATTTACATATTGTTGTTACACATGCCTAAATAGGTCAATTTCAGAAGTGTCCAAAAGGACCTTTTAAATTGTGCTAGGTATAACGCATGTTTCAATAATTTGTACTTCCCAGTACATACAAAAATACATACGATACATAAGCTTATAATAATAAAAAGTTGATTTATAAATAAGCACGTAATGTAATGAATGTTGACACTCTTTGTCAATATTAAATCATATATTTCTCAGACTATTATCCTCAATTACACAAGTTACACTAAGATCTCGTTCAGAGTGAAGGCGTGCGCAGGTGTTTGCGCGGGCGCGTCTAGTTAAAACGTATTTAGACTAAGTATGAAACATTTCAAAAAATCACTATTTCATTTAACAATGCTATAGCTGTTTATACAAATCACGCACACAGGAACCAAGATGGCGCTATAAAAAACCTACGCGTGTGAAAATAAAAGCCATTAAAATGTATCTTTAGCTATAAAAATAATGTTTGAACGAGATAATCTTCTTCTCACTCATTTTAGGCTTTATTTCATTTATCTCGCTGCTGATCCAGGATTTTTCAGCGATAATATTACAGTGACACATTTTTTATGACAACGTTAAAAAATGATCAATTTAGACGCTGCTATGGAGCGTCCGGATCAAATCTGTCGCAAAACATCTGCTTATTTCTTTCTTTCTTGTGTATTTGCAATTATTTTTCTCTTTCTTACATTTTTTTACGTACATAAGCAAAACATTTTTCTATGACCTATAATAGCATTTGCTATTAGTGTATTTACACGAGAAAAAAAATGACAAGCGTCACGAAACATTTGCTTCGGGCACTCCATTAGGTTTCACATTGCTCAAGCGTATTGTATCGATTTTCTTGTGCGGTTTAAAACGATTTATTTCATTCCGCGAAGCTTATAATCTCATTATAAATATATTTACGGGTCTTACCCAGTGGTTATAATACTAGGACCTCGTTTTATGTTATCTTTTTAAAATTCTGATACTATGAGTGATGTGTTCTGACTATTCAAATAATCAAGAACTAAAGCCCCTGAAAACTTCGCGGTGCTTCAGTCAGCTATTGGCTGTGACCTGTCGTATCATATTGAAACGTCCCTTTAAGGATCCGTTAAAGTGTTTATTATGAGGACAAAAAGCGAAAGTTAATTGGCTTTTTAGCATTGTGAATGCGTGCAAGAGCGACGCGCCCACCGCCATTGGAGCACTCAAAACAATACCGTCGACGCTTCAGCCGGTTTTAATCGTTTGGTTTATGAACAGTGACTTGATTTCCATCGGACAAAGCGTGACAACGCCGTCCGGCACCGGGTCCCGGATATGAACAAATGTGAGAGAACTGTCGTAGACGCGGTCCGGCCTCACTTCTAACAAATCCGACAGCCGAATCTAGAATAAAAGAGAAATATGGAAATTCTATTATAATTTGCTTAGGGTAAAGGCAGAACAAGCGTTTTTTTTTATTCGAGTAAAATGTCTTGCGTAATCTACTTTCTTCGTCGGCGAACAAGTCATTTTGCATCGTCGTGTGGTACATATAGGCATTTGAACTCGGATAAAATTTTAGACAATAATTGTTTGTTTGCATTTGTCGAAACTGGCAGGTCCAACTTTTTTTTTTATCCGGTTGAATATCTTGCATAGGTCTATGAGGGCAGCGACCCCGGTGTATCAGACTCCTATTGACCAAAAACCATCGGGGGTGTCCCTCTAAACACTTCACCCAGGCCTGGGAAACCAAATAGTCCCAGTCTCTCGGGGAGCAGATACAACTCCTAAATATATTGAATTAAATTATATTCCAAATGCACAATTGCGAAAACTGTTACAGTTACTTACTTCGGGCCTAATGCGTTTCGGGATCATCTTGTGTACATCCCGTTTTTCACACACTAGATACATAGAGGCCTTCGGTAGTGGTACATATGAGCCAGTATGAGTACGGCGATTGTCAACGGTTTCTCGTCCCAAAGGACCATGGCTGTGATTTTGGGTTCCACTGTACCTTCCACGAGGTGCCTTGAAGTCGCTTTTTCGAGTCAGTATAAAGAAAATCTCACCTGGCCGTTGCCCATCGGATACGAATCGGCCACGTCTTTGTTACCGTAGCACGTGTCCACGTGTACCCGCTGCAACGTAACTCCCATACCGCGAAGGATGTTTCCGTCTTTATTCTGAATGGATGAACAATAGGGCGTTTCAAAAAAAAAAAAAAATTTTTTTTCGGAACCACGCTTAAAAGTTTCGTTTTAATGCCGAAATAGGCCTCTGAAAATATGAGCCCTTAATATTAATATTTAGGTTGTCCGCATCGCACTTTTCGATTTCCCATACAAATAACACAGGACAAAAGTTTATTTTCTTTTGACTTTTATAACTAATGAACGATATATCGTATTGCAATACCCATTCATTATTTTTGTAGAGAATTTAACGCTCTACAAAAAAGGTTTAACGATTGATGTTAATTTTCAACAACCAGAATTTTCAAATGTCGGGTAAACGGTCAATGATAATTCGTTTTAAGTACCTTGTACTTTTACTATAAAGCAGGAAATAAAGGTTAACAGTTTTCAGAAGTCTAATTTATATTTTGTAAAATGTTTTGGTTTCAATTTTTCTAAAAATATAATATTTTGCCAAATCAGTTAATAAAACAACTGAATTGAGGTTAGGTTAAACTTCGATCTTGAATAACTTTTGACTGAGTTGATTTATCAAAAATCGACTTCAGACCTTTTTTGTAGAGCGTTAAATTCTCTACAAAAATAATGACTGGGTATTGCAATACGATATATCGTTCATTAGTTATAGAAATCAAAAGAAAAAAAAACTTTTGTCCTGTGTTATTTGTATGGGAAATCGAAAAGTGCGATGCGGACAACCTAAATGTTAATATTAAGGGCTCATATTTTCAGAGGCCTATTTTGGCATTAAAACGAAACTTTTGAGCGTGGTTCCGAGAGAAAAATATTTTTTTTTTTTTGAAACGCCCTAATGAACCAACATATGTTTTATTTGTCAAATGTTACTTCATGTACTCATAACTATTGTTTATTGCATACACAACTTAATTTCATTATAAAGTAGGGAACTCGGCCTGTTCGCCCACTGCAATTTACAAATGTATAATAAACTCCCTATATACAAAATTTCAGATTTTCAGTTTAAATAATAACAAAGTTTCCATATAAACTTTTACTGGCTTTCTCATAGGATCCGCTTACTTCCTCGAAATAAACAACCTAAATTTCATCTTGGTATGTAAGTTATGATTGTCAGAGGATAAGAAGATCTTTAACACTAGAAAGACTGAATATATATAGATATAGCACATGCGTATATAGGGAATAAAGAGAGGGGGGAGGTAAGTACAACCATTAATAAATGCTATAAGATAATGTATAAAAAGTCATAATATTAAAATGGTTTCTTATAAATATATAGATATACATAACTAAACTTTAAAAACAGTCAAAATAACTGCTCAATGCAATCTAGTGTTAATGGCGTTTTAGGCCCTAAAAATATCACAAATTCCAGGTTGATTGTACAGCTAATCAATTTTTTCTATTAAAATTTTTCAGAAAGACCATAATTTATGTTTTCATTGAAAAGAAAATTATTTTACTACTTTATTATTCTAAAAACCTAAAGCACTTTATTATGTCATGTTCCGTCACATGCGAGCTATAATACCTTGGTGGCGATGTGGGAGTGAAAAGAGGCGAGCACCAGGTCCGCGGCGTTGACGGCCGCGCGCGAGTACACGGGCCGGTTGGAGTCCTCGCGCGCGCTGTGGTGCATCACCACCGCCGGCTGCAGCAACATCTGCTGGGACACGTGCGCGCCCAGCGACAGCTGACCGCTCGGGTGATCCGCGGGCGGCTTCAACTGAAAACGAAACAAATTTTTTTTTTTTGTTATCCCGGTGGAAGTCCCTACGGACCGTCAGGGGAAGTGGTGAGGGCCACTTCCCCCGGTGTGTCGGACCTGCCCCGACTAAAACCACCGGGGTGCCAGCACTGCCCTCTCTTCGCCTTCGCCGAGCCTGGGAATCCGAATACTTTCGACGGCTCGGCGGGCGTTGGCCTTTGGGCAGGCCTCCTCTCGTGGAGGGGGATTTAAACCCCTCGCCTCCTCTCTGTACTGGACGGGGACGCCCTCAACGTCATCCCCCCAGCCTGTGTCAGGAGGGGAGCTCGTCGCACGAAACGAAACCTGCCTGTTACATACAAACATTTTTATTGAGATGTAACATTAATTAACGAACAATATCCGACACACCATATACCCATTATCAACTCATTTTGGTCTACTTCTAAAAATAATAATTGACAGCCTGATAGCGCAGTATGTAGTGACCCTACTTACGATGCTAAGGTCCTGGGTTCGAGTCCCGGTTAGTGATAAACTTTTCTGTGATCAGCAGATGAGTTTGTCACGAGTCATGGTTGTATATATGTATTTAAGTATGTATATCTTTGTCTAGTACTCATAGTACAAGCGAAAGCTTAATTTGAGACTAGATCAATGTGTGTAATTGTTAGTAAATATTATTATTATTATATCGAGAGATGAAAGGTTATTTGGTTTAAGCGACATTTTTTGGTGGTATAGTAATATATAATATATATTTGGAATCGGTAAAAAACGCTGATTCCGGAAATATATTAATTACTATATCACCAAAAATATCTTCTAAGCCAAATAGCCTTTCACCTCTCGATGTGTTTAACCTTTCAGCAGTGACCACGGCAAAAAGTCCTTATTAGGTAGGCTTACCATACGTCCCGGTTTGACCGGGATAGTCTCGGTTTGAGATCCCAGTCCCGGCGTCCCGGTCAAACTTGAATTTTTGAAAACTTCTCTTTAATAAAATATATATTCACATTTATTAATGTTTTCAATTTATAATAATTTTGATTGCATTTCAAATATGAAAAACAAAAATTAAGCGAAAAGCAAAATGAAAATGAGCCTCTTTCTCTTCTGCGTCCCGGTTTGGCTCTTCGTAATTATGGTAAGCCTATTATTTGGTAACTTATGTTATTCTCATAGAACAGTTGCAATGCAATTCAAAGTCAAGTGTAGTGTAAGAAATATCATATAGAAATATATTTGATTGGTAAAACTAATTGGAGTTCTACAAAATTCCAATGATTAAAGTGAAACTTACCGGGCACTTCTTGTCGGCGTGTTCAAAGATGACTCGGAAGGCGTGTCGCGTTCGCACATTGTCGACCACGCCCTGGTTCATGCCTCTATTGTCATCTTTGCTCAAACGACGGTCTTGCATTATCTAAACATTAGACAAGGATACTAGATATTACTATTTTTTCAATGATAACTTCGTGAAATTATAATTTATGTCACATGTGAAAAATCACGATGAGTTATTCGCGCCTTTGAATGCGCCTATAATTTTTACCGCGACCTTTTACTTTCACAGACAATAATTCTAAGGAGGATTTGGTTGTAATGTTTATTTGCGCCTCCAGTTAGTATTATTTGCAGTTTACTTTAATGCAATATTAGTTTTATATCTATTTAACGCGTTGTTTATTTCATAGCGCTATCATTCGATGAAATTCTATGAATGATAGCTGTAACCGTCGATTATCTAGAACCTTTTTCTTCTTTAAGATCGGCACCTATGAAGGCATCACTTCTTTTGTTGCTCTCAGTGGAAGAGCCCCATTTTATCAGCTACTCTTCTTATTTATTCAAAAATATCCAAATATTTTTTGTAATGTAAAACAACATAGCACTTAAAGTACTCGTAACTAACTGAGCTAAGTAGGAACATATCGAGGGGTAAAAGGCTAATTGGTTTAAGCGACATTATTTGGTGATATAGTAATAAATAAATATATATATATATATATATATATATATATTTATTTATATATATTCGTATATATATATATGTATGTATATATTTATATATATATATATGTGTATATATATATATATATATATATATATATATATATATATATATATATATACGGATACAGTATTTTTTATCGATTGTAAATATATATACATTACTATATTACCAAAAAATGTCACTTAAACCAAATAGCCTTTCACCCCTCGATATATTATAACCGGTGGTCGTGGGTATGTTGATAGAAAGACACGGATTTTGGCGTTTTACTGTTTATTTGCACTTTAAGGCACACCGAACTGCGACGCACACGCACGTAGTCTAGCCTTGGGTCTCAGTGGTCGACTGCCTTTGCTATAGCATCCCTTGCGCGCGCGCACCCCCTACCCCGCACGTCCCGTAACACCCTAACGGCCTTTAGGGTGTTTAACACAAACGCGTATCGGACGGCGTCTACATGTTATAATACAATTTTTTATCCTATCTCGGCTTAGTGATCTCGGAACACCTGATGGTAAGTATATTGAATAAAAAAATCGATTAGGACTATCACTGTCACAGTCATGCCAGTTTGCACAAATATCACGCTTCATTTAAAAGATCCAATATTACAGAACGGTGGGAACACGCGCGCTCTCATGTATAATTTAAAGTAATAATAATAGTATTCCACCCTCTCCCTTCCATAGCAGGACCACGCGCAATGGTCTACGGTTTCACAGCTTTTCAGTAGCTCACATCCCTGCTAGGACTAATAAGTTCTCTAGCTCTCACTTTTGCCGAGTTGTCGGGCGTGGTATGGTCTTCCGGGGAGCGTGTTTCCATAGTCCTACGATATTGGGTCTTTCAAGCGAAGCGGCATGATCGCTGCGGCTATCGATAGGTTTTTTTACTATTGGTGGTCATTGTCGTTTTTGGACTGATTTTTGGAAAGCATTCCATCAGGTGTGGTATGGTCACTGTGTCATGTCAGTGTAAAAAAAATACATTAACAAAAAGCTAATTTGTCATTTTAGGCGTAAGAGAAACTATTTCACCTCGATCTGTCCGGGGTGCAAGGCCGCGACGCCCAGAGGGGTTGACGTAAGCACAGTGAACCGCATCGATTCGTCCTCCAAGTAAGCGGCGCTCGCCAGCGGGTAGAAGTTCGCTTGAAGAGGAATCTTGTCGAAATAACGCCGCCTTATTACCTAAACCAAGAATGTTTTCCTTATATATCACGTTACCAGAGGACCTTGACAAAGTAACTTTCGATAAACGATAACGCTAGTAGAAAGAGAAAAAATATGAATTTGAAATAAGCTTAATATCAAAGCTTTTGGAATATCACGCCGTCACGCTACGTCAGTTTCATAAATTTTGCATTTTTCTTTGTCGTTATCGTTTTTTAATTATTACTTTGTCTACGCCCCCTTATACTCGTTATATCACTTTACATTACTAATATAAACACCTAAAACAGTATCTTTAAAACATATCGCAATAGCACATAAATAAAGCTCCTATTTCTTTACGAACAATAGTGCAATTAATAATTGACCAATAAATAAAGATTGAAATTTACAACTTACGCGTGTACACATTCATAAAATAAATGAAATACCATGTTACTTTTTTTATGAAATACTTTTTTAAACTCAGTCCACATAAGGGTTTCAATACGGAAATAATACATTTTATGGAAGGGTGGTACGTATACTAACGTTAAAAAAGTAGAGAGACTACTAGGGAGTTCAAATTTATCTTTGTATCTGTTTCTACAACGTCTTATAACATATGTGAGTTTATAATCACACGACTCTAACAAACAAAATGAAATAACATCATCCAAAATAAGCCCGAAATTAATCACTTATTTCATTCGTATACATTACAACTGTTTCTTATGATCCTAGTAAAGAGCGTATACATAATGCATCTCCACTTGCCCTGGCGTTTCCTAGTGAAAGCTCGCCTTTCAAATAGACGTTCTCTCACAAATATGTTCATGTGAAAAAATATATAATATCGTTACAATACAAATAAACTTCAGATAGTCAGGTTACTAATTTTAGGTGTGCATCGCGCACATTTTACAATGTAGCTGATAATACACCTAAAGTGGACAAGAGCTTGTACTTAATTTAAGCGATGTATACCTACTTCATGCAATGACAAATATATAATAGCAATCAAGTCTAAAAAAAATTTACTGTATTATAGACTTTGAAGTAACTTATCGAATTAATTTAGATTTACGAAATGATTAAGCAACTATGTTAATTATACTTCGATAATATTAATTGATATGATTGATAGAGACTGATTAAATTTTGATAGTACAACCAAATTATTTATGATATAATGTGGTACGCGTTGTGATATGAAAATATCCTTGTATCATGAATATGATGAGTTTAAAAAAATGTTTAAGACGAAAACTTTAAACATAATTACACAAATAGTTACTCATTGATATACCGTGTCGGATACTATTCGTATTTGGTGGATGCTCCTTATATCCGCACGAAAAGATTCGCTTTTACATTCATCGTGCGAACAGATAAAGAGTGAAATATGCTTCCAGCGTCAATATTTCCATGATTTTGTGAGAGTCTTTAATAAAAGAGTGAATAGACATTTATTGGGCGGACGCGGTTCATTGTTGGACTCATCTTCACCTACCATGTGTGTTTGAGGTCAAACGCCAGCCTATGGGTCATAAAAAAATAGTTACTTTTTTATGTAATTCAAATTCTTGTGTATACGATACGTCGCTTTCGTTGTTGGACTACACTGTACTTACCATAAGGTGCACTGTAGTCACTTTTATCGAGCCAGTGTAAAAAAATAGCAATTGAAAACAGAAGCGATAATCATACCTGCATGCCATTAATATCAGTGTAAAAGACGTCTCCGTTTTTAATTCCGGTGGAAAATCTCATGGCGAGTTCCAGGTCATTGACTTGTGGGTCGATCAGAAACGTATTGCTAATCTCGACTTCGGTTTGAGGCAACGACGGATTGTTATACACCGTCACCTAGGAAATAACATAACAAGATGATAAAATAACAAACGATGTACATTATTAAATAGTTTATTAGAAGCTTTTTAGTGGTTGTCGTAGCCTGGTACTGCAGTGACGTGCATAGGGTCTTTGGACAGGATAGGCAGATTCATCTAATTAATTTGAATATTATATAATGATAATAAATATTATATTACTTTCATAGGGAAGATAAATGGCATGAAAATAGAATAGATACGAATATAAAGGGTTCATTTTTTTGCTTAAATTAAAGGAATTTATTCCAGACTTATTTATCGTAAGGACATGCAATGCTTTCATGCGTTTATGGAATGAACGCTACTGATGGACTGGTAACAATGCGCCGTGCCGCGAACAGTCCTAAGTTTGAATCCCGGCACATGCCTCTGTGTTTTCAGATAAGACATAAAACTATGTTTAGGACTTTTTTCCGGGCATTATCCACCGGCAAGTTTTGCATATGGTTTTGCAAAATAAAAGCCATGTCACCCTATTATGACATATGTTCCAATTGTGTGTGGAAAGACTGAAGATATACATCACTTGCTGATGGAGTGTGCAACGAGACACAAAGGAAGTCGCTGGTGAACAGGTTCCAAATTTATAGACAAAGTATTGGAGCATGGCATAGCATTTTGGCAGATCCTTTGTCCAGTGAAGGCTAAATGTGCCAGATGATGATGCTTACACATCAGCGACTCCCCTAGGATGTACGGGCGTAGTTTATGCACACATATGCACATATGTTCTGTAGAACAAAACTCCCTTTCTAGATTAATTGCAGATTTAGGCACTACATGTTCAACGCTAAAAGAAAATATTGTGAGGAAACTCGCATGGTATCTATTAGAAATGTCATGTGTAGGTTTTTTTTTTAATAGCCCGGTGGAAATCCCTTCGGATCGTAAGGGGAGTGGTAAGGGCCATTCCCCCGGTGTGTCGGACTTGCAGCGACTAAAACTACTGGAGTGCCAGCACTGCCTACTCTTCGCCTTCGCCGGGCCTGAGAATCCAGATACTTCCGAGGGCCCGGCGAGTCATGTGTAGGTGCCCTCAGAACGGCGATCAGCTGCGTTACTGGTCATGTTCGGCACAATATACATACAGGCTGATTTTATAGACGAGGGAGATATTCTAGGAGGATATTCAGCATTCGATTCTAATTCCAAATATAGTAATAGTGATATCTTAATATTTCCATTAAAACAAAGTAATTTATAGTCCTCATATTACTTAGGGCAATTACACACATAATAGAATAAATAACAATTAATTATAAAGTAGGTATTTTGTCTCTCCTAAGCCAGGATAAAGTGCGAAAGGGTAACGAGTCAATTACCTGTTTACCTTAAAATTATGTAAAAGGAATTTTATCTACATGCCATTCAATCGTGCACCACACGCGCTGCGGTGTCCAAACTTTTTTGGATCAATTCTCATTTGTTCGTCAATGTTTCTTTATGATTTGTTAGGAAATATTGTTATTTATATTAGGTCCTTACATATGAAATTGGCGTTTTTCGTACTGGCCACTTTAATCACAAATTTCTCCTCTTTGGTAAGGAATTCCAAATTCAAATTTGTACAGCTATAGACTCATGTATTTGTGCTTCGATGATCGTCATTCATTTGTTTTTTTCTTCTGTTTTTTTCTGTTTGCGTCACTCATTTTACAAAATGGAAAACTTAAAATATCGCATTATTTACGAGTACGAGTTCCGCCGTGGCACTAGTGCTGCGGAAACAACTCGAAGGGTGAATGATGTGTATGGCGGTCGTGTTGCAAAAGAAAACACAGTTCGTTTTTGGTTCCAACGTTTTCGTTCTGGAAATTTCGACCTGCAGAACAAGCCCCGTGGACGGCCTGAGACTCAAGTTGATAATGAAGAGTTGAAGGCTATTGTGGAAGCGGATCCATCGCAAACCACGTCCGAGTTAGCTGCAGGCTGCGATGTTAGTGATAAAACTGTTTTAATTCACTTGAAGCAAATTGGGAAGATTAAAAAGCTTGAAAGGTGGGTACCTCACGAATTGACTGAAGCAAACCGGCAAACGCGCGTCGACTGCTGCGTTACATTACTAAACCGGCACAATAATGAAGGTATTTTAAACCGAATCATTACCTGTGATGAAAAATGGGTTCTTTACGATAATCGGAAGCGCTCAGCGCAATGGTTGGATCCTGGCCAGCCAGCCAAATCCTGCCCCAAGCGAAAATTAACCCCAAAAAAGTTACTTGTAAGCGTTTGGTGGACTAGTGCCGGTATTGTTCATTACAGTTTTCTCAAATCTGGCCAGACTATTACGGCTGATGTCTATTGTCAGCAATTGCAAACCATGATGGAAAAGCTAGCGGCTAATCAACCTAGGCTAGTCAATCGCTCCACGCCACTGCTGCTTCACGACAACGCTAGACCACACACTGCGCAACAGACGGCTACTAATTTAGAAGAGCTTCAATTGGAAAGTCTAAGACATCCTCCGTACTCCCCGGACCTTGCTCCAACAGATTACCATTTTTTTCGAAATTTGGATAACTTCTTGCAAGGGAAAAAATTCAACTCCGATGGGGCAGTCCAAATCGCCTTTAAAGATTTTATTGATTCCCGCCCGACTGGTTTTTTTAGTAAAGGGATCAATGAACTACCTATGAGATGGCAAAAGTGCATAGAAAATAATGGTTCATACTTTGATTAATTAAATATATTATATTAAAAAATATTCGACTTTTTGTTCCTCCCATACAAAACGCCAATTTCATATGTAAGGACCTAATATATTTATTAGTTATAAGAGGGTACAAATTATTGTATTCTGAATTATCTCCCTCGTCCATAAAATCAGCCAGTATAACCTCGACCAATAGCATATAATAGAATATATAGAATACCATAGAAGCAATATAGCGTGATGATATGTTATTACTTATTATAAAAAAAGCATAGTGGGATGTAAAGGAACATATTTATTTTAAAATATCTCACCGCCATTACGATCTCAGCAGCATTCGGTCCGGTCAGCCCTACATATAACGTGGCCTTAAACATTCCCTCAGTGATGACGATCTCTGGGAACGGGTCAGTCTTTAGTTCCTGAGCCGGGCCCGCTGGTATGAATAAATAACCACCGCTGTTATTATCTCTCCCTTTTTGTGAGTCGTACCTGCATGTAGCCAATAATACTTCTATATTTTCTACATTCATAGAGTTAAAAAAGAGGCCTGCTGAGCCAGTGTGACCTAGGGTTGAGATTTATAGACGCTATTTCGACTTTGCTTAACAAAGTTCTTAAAAAATACATTCCTTTTGACAAAAAACTGAATATATAATAGGAACTTTATTATATCTATAATATTACCATAGCCAAGTCCATGTGGACAAAATCGGTGACTTACCAAATCCTTTGACATTCATTACGAAATATAGATTGTTATGTTTTAGTAAAGTCTAAGCAAACTTAAAGTTGCATCTATAAATCTCAATCTAAGTATCACTTTTGTAAATTCAAAGTTTTTGGAATAATAACTTAATAAAATGTATTAATATATTTCTTAAAAGTCAGAGTACCTTATCATATATTTTCCCATATATAATAAACATTTTATTATGAAAAACATTTTAATTTTCTGAATTAATTAATGCATTTGTGCACATTAATGTGTAGTTATTACCTAAGTTTTTAATTGCCAAGTTCTTTTTAAAAAAGGTTGGAGGGGGTGGGTGTTAAGGTGGTCAAATTGAGCTGTGACGATAGTACACAAGTGCAAAGACCATCAGTGTGGCTCCGTTCGACCAGTCGCCTTTCGAGGTTAGCCTGTGTACGTTTACTTGTTTATATACCTAGTGGTTTCGTGTTGTTGTATATGCTGTGTGGGCGGGTATAACGACGGCGACTGGTAATGAATACGCGTGCCTTGATAGTTACTGCTGTTCTGGGACTATACCATACTTTTCATCAAATGCGGTAGAGTCACTTTATTGAGCCAGTATAAAAAAAAGAAAATGACAATCATCTGTATAAAATACGTTCTGTACTTAGTTGCGAAAGTTCGACGTCCATGTATAATATTGATTTTTTTTTTGTCACGTATTAAAAAATCAACTCACTGAACAAAATCCATATGGACCGGCATGGTGGTACCATCGGGGGAGACGAGGGCCTTAATCAGCCCGTTCATGTTTGCAACAACTCTGGTGCTGTTCCAGGCTTGAAACGTGATATCATCAGAGAGCCTCTGCGACGGTTGGTCCACTGGGAACATCTTCGGTAAGTCGACAGTCCAATAATCAGCGTTGTACAAACGCAATTTAGAATATGACGTGTATCTGCAGAGTCGAGGATTTTTTTTTTCAATAATCCAAATAGATTTTTCAGAAAAATGTTTATGTACTGGCATATTGGGCGATTGTTACTAAGCTATAAATTAACGAATTACACGAATGCATTTAAATAATAATAGGCATTATTCGAAAGTAGCCAATTTTAACTAAAAACGGATACAGATATGGATGTAGTGATGCGACAATCAGCGTGCCCGATTACGAATACAGAATCTATTCGAATGTTGCATTCATTCGACGAAAAAATCAACATTCGAATGATTAGACAATCAATCAACAATTCATATGATTTTTTTTCTCCATAATTGCTCACTGTATAGTTCAGATTTTATTCCATGATATACACAGTAATGTTCTGTAAGTTTTAGGTTAGGTTTTCCTTGTCTAAATCTGAATAAAGTTATCAAAATCAGTGGGACGGGTGAATGCGTGAAGTATGAAAGATGCTGTGGAATGCGTGACGCAACGAAACCACAGCTAAGTTAATTTAACATCGAATTGTATAGCACTTTGGACGAGCTGTGACGCATTGTGTATTTCCATTGGTGCTTAGTGCATTTTAGCCTTGATTCAGATTAAAATAAAATCTATGTTTAAACTTGTTCTTTTTCTACATATACCAGCATATCTTATTATGCTGACATTACGCCAATGGACGTATAACTCAGTTCCGTTTTAGTTTCAATTACAAAAGTATACAAAAACAGAATTGATTATATAGAAATTGTAAATATAATTGATAATAGAAATAAAAGAAAACTAACTTGTTTATGGTCATCATGTCTCTAAGCGAGACGGTGTAGACGGTGAGGGACAGCGGCTGGACCGTAATAGGGAAAGACAGCTGAAATTTATTCGAAGCGAGTCCGAGCCTTTTCTCTCCCGCTACCACTGGGGAGATTTGAGCCATCATCGGATTACCT
The DNA here is from genome assembly GCA_036320925.1 of Automeris io. NCBI lineage: Eukaryota > Metazoa > Arthropoda > Insecta > Lepidoptera > Saturniidae > Automeris > Automeris io. Next base: position 7,915,275 of record JAUDJH010000018.1, read on the forward strand.
TCAGGATCAAATACCTGGATTCAAAGTACAAGATTATTTTCAAAGTACGATTGGTATTAACACATAATACACTTAATATTGAATTTTTATAAAATATTTTTTCGAAGCAACTCACCTCGACATGTGGTGTTGACACAAGAACCGTCAATATTTCGTGTCTCTTGAAAGCCAGAGCATTGTAAAGTATCAATCTGCGTGACGGAGACACCACGTCCAAAGCGATCGTGATCCTGCCAGGAATTTCGTCATGCCGCCGCCAGATGTCGTCCACGTCGAAATATATATCTTCCTGCGTCTGGTCTACGATAGACGGCTGCTTGAGGAGATAGTACGCCGCTTGTTGAATCGCTGACTGGCTATATTTAATGCCAGTTAATAACCTGGTCAACACGGAAATGCAGTTAATAACGGATGGTCAATTCAAAATCACCGCACTTTTACAACATTTTTATTAATTTTTATAAATTTATTAAGTAAAATAAAATTAAAAGAAACTTTTTATTGCGAGTTTTGAAACTTGAAAATGGCTACAGACAGTAATTTTTTTAAAGGGACTATCTAATTTATTATCATGTAACTGTAATATAATTACTAACTGCAATGTTAACTTAACTGCAATGTAATAATAATGTAAATATAATCAAATTTTAATGATAAAACTCTAGGTCGATTTCGACTACGGCAACTTTAAAAATAATAAGATGTTTTTTATGTGTTCGAAGATATCTAAAGTAACTGATTTTAGCTTTAAATATTCGTGCATATCCATTAAATGTAATTTTATTATACTATTATTGTAATGAACCTGTAATATAATTCCAATGTAAGTGTAACACAAATTCATGTCGCTGGTATATAATTTCTATGCTACTTTAATGTAATATAAAAATTTTAATTCCTTAAAAAAATCCATTGCAGCTTTAACTCTACTGTAGTCTAGCAAAAGCTTTATAAGGGTAATTTTATTTTACTATAACAACAGGAGAAGAGAAGTAAGATGTATGGCACTTACTTCTTGGCATAGTCTTCCCTGACGGTGTCTGTAGAAGTGCCCGTAATGCCGTCGTGATGCTGGAAGAGAGAGAGCGTGCGCCGAGCCTGCTCCACGCGGTCCCGTAGTTGCAGGGACATCACGTGCGTCACTGACTGGGACGCGGTCGCTTGCGCTGTTATACTTTCTGCCGCTCTAGACAGTGGAAATTAAAAATACTTTTTTTTGTAACGCGGGGGAAAATCCTGCATAAGACTGAGGGCAACGACCCCGGTGTGTCAGACTCCTACAGATTAAAAACCCACTCGGGACTGGGAAATGAAATTCATCCAGGCGCCCGGCGAGCGAAAAACCTTGTTGAGGCTAGCCCTCTGGGAGGTGTGGGAGTAATAAGCCCCCCTACAAAACCTCTCTCTCTACGCACCGCCTCCCTTAATCCAGACAGCAGAGTCCCTCAAATCTGCAGTACAAGGACATTGAAAATACCACTTAGCATTATATCTCATATAGTCATCATATAGTCACTTTTTTATAATAATGTGACTATAGTTCACCTGATGGTAAGTATGGTGTTGTCCAAAATCAAAAAGCGACTATTACAGGATAAAATTCATTGATAACCTCCGTCATCGTGACGGCCCACATATACCACGACTGAAGGTCTCTAGGTATGTGAGTAACTGGATATACACAAGCTGATCCCGAAACGCGATAGGCCAAAGCGAGTCACTATAACTGTATTTACACTCGTGTCCTGTGGTCATAATAAAGTCCAGGTAATCGCCTTAAAAGCGTGATAAGGCCGAACGAAGTTGCGCCCGCATCTAGTACTTTATAAAATCATAACGACGTTAAATTCTGTTATTATTAGCTACAAAAAAATCTTAATTAGGTCGATTATTTATGGGCAATCTTGAAGTCACATAAAACTTTGTCGAAATAAAAATTTATGTTTTAAATTAAACTATAAGTCGAATCGAGGCTTTTTTAACTTTTGTAGTCAAACAAGCTGACATCCCAGCTAATGATAAGTGGTTCCCGCGCCTGTGGACAGCAGCAACACAAGTAATACATATAGGTCCGTCAACTGTCCTTTAACAACGCAGTTACACCCCGACGCAGCCTTGAGTTTCTTTCGGCGTTTCTTCTTAAGGTAGTTGCTTCCAAAACGCTGGTAGATCACCGTTAAGTTTCGTATTTTTGGCTGGCGGTCCAAGTCGAGGTCGAACCCACAGGAGTGCCCTTGCATTGCCACCCAACCCATAAATTGCTGGCTGAGCACCCTAGGTGTTCGCCCACCCGTCCGGTTTAGTTGTGGAGACCTTTCCCGGTCATCAACAATTGTCCAATAAAAAAAAACAAGGAATATATGTTGTAGTAAATATAAAACAGTATTCACAATGTAGGAAATAATAAAATACCTGACATAAGCCAACAGGACTCTGTCCATATTTTTGTAGAATGGTCTTGAGGTGAAATAGCCGCTCCAGTAATGCTGATTCCTATCAGCGTACGTGAAGAAATCACCAGAGAGTACTGGGAAATCAGAAAGCTTCATTTCCTCGTGCAATGCTTTAAAGTAATCATGGAGCGTACCAAATTGAACCTAAAGTAAATTATATTTTTTAATAATAATGATATGCCATCACGCTTTATCCATCTTAGGGTGATTAGATCGTATCAGTAGTTGAATCCACTTTGCTTTTTTAACGCATGTACGAGACTTCGGTATTTTTTACTGCGCCTAGAAACGTGTACATATCGCGGGGTGAAAGGCTATTTGGTTTAAGCGACATTTTTCGGTGATACAGTAATATATATTTTTGGAATCGATAAAAACGTCGATTCCGAATATATATATTAGGTCCTTACATATGAAATTGGCGTTTTTCGTACTGGCCACTTTAATCACAAATTTCTCCTCTTTGGTAAGGAATTCCAAATTCAAATTTGTACAGCTATAGACTCATGTATTTGTGCTTCGATGATCGTCATTCATTTGTTTTTTTCTTCTGTTTTTTTTCTGTTTGCGTCACTCATTTTACAAAATGGAAAACTTAAAATATCGCATTATTTACGAGTACACGTTCCGCCGTGGCACTAGTGCTGCGGAAACAACTCGAAGGGTGAATGATGTGTATGGCGGTCGTGTTGCAAAAGAAAACACAGTTCGTTTTTGGTTCCAACGTTTTCGTTCTGGAAATTTCGACCTGCAGAACAAGCCCCGTGGACGGCCTGAGACTCAAGTTAATAATGAAGAGTTGAAAGCTATTGTGGAAGCGGATCCATCGCAAACCACGTCCGAGTTAGCTGCAGGCTGCGATGTTAGTGATAAAACTGTTTTATTTCACTTGAAGCAAATTTGGAAGATTAAAAAGCTTGAAAGGTGGGTACCTCACGAATTGACTGAAGCAAACCGGCAAACGCGCGTCGACTGCTGCGTTACATTACTAAACCGGCACAATAATGAAGGTATTTTAAACCGAATCATTACCTGTGATGAAAAATGGGTTCTTTACGATAATCGGAAGCGCTCAGCGCAATGGTTGGATCATGGCCAGCCAGCCAAATCCTGCCCCAAGCGAAAATTAACCCCAAATTAGTTACTTGTAAGCGTTTGGTGGACTAGTGCCGGTATTGTTCATTACAGTTTTCTCAAATCTGGCCAGACTATTACGGCCGATGTCTATTGTCAGCAATTGCAAACCATGATGGAAAAGCTAGCGGCTAAACAACCTAGGCTGATCAATCGCTCCACGCCACTGCTGCTTCACGACAACGCTAGACCACACACTGCGCAACAGACGGCTACTAAATTAGAAGAGCTTCAATTGGAAAGTCTAAGACATCCTCCGTACTCCCCGGACCTTGCTCCAACAGATTACCATTTTTTTCGAAATTTGGATAACTTCTTGCAAGGGAAAAAATTCAACTCCGATGGGGCAGTCCAAATCGCCTTCAAAGATTTTATTGATTCTCGTCCGACTGTTTTTTTAGTAAAGGGATCAATGAACTACCTATGAGATGGCAAAAGTGCATAGAAAATAATGGTTCATACTTTGATTAATTAAATATATTATATTAAAAAATATTCGACTTTTTGTTCCTCCCATACAAAACGCCAATTTCATATGTAAGGACCTAATATTTACTATAACACCGAAAAATGTCGCCTAAACCAAATAGCCTTTCATCCCTGGATATTATGTTCGGAAAAACCATGTAAGTGATAACTTGAAATTTTACATGGGTTTTTTAATACTAACACGATAAAGTGACTACAGTGCATCTGATGGAAAGTGCAGTGCAGTTCATGAAAGACAACGACTACCAAGGGACGAAAATCCGTTGACAGTCGCCATCGCTATATCAGTCCACATATACCATGACGGATGACCTCTAAGTATGTACACAAGCTCATTTTGAAACGCGACAGGCCGAAGCGAGTCACTATGACGGACTTTGCACTCATGTACTGTGGTCAAGACTAACGTGACCATGCGTCCCGTTTTGGGTGGGACAGTCCAGCTTTCAGGCAATTTGTCCCGGTGTCCCCAGCGAGGCCGACATTGTCCCAATTTTGCAACCAGACCAAACGATAATTAAAATATATTTATCCCGCTCGAAATATATGACACGGCGCCCCGCACGGGTAGGTAGATTATGAGACAGATGAAGATAAATATAAATAAAATATGTACTGAGTTTCACACTTATCTAAAAACAAGACCAGATATTTTGAAACAAATTTGTTCAGCCGACAAATACAAAAATACGACATAGAAGGCACGCCCTTATTGGGGCTGTAAGTCGTGCCTGCCTAACTATTTTGTGTTCAGTGCTTTGATTATTTTGTGTTAATCTATATTAAAAAAAAAAATAAAAAAATAATTAATTATTCTATAATAAAAAATTTGTATAACCCTTGTTTATATATATAATTCCGCAGTTGTCTCACTCTGGTAAAAAAAATATGGTCACGTTAGTCATTACTAGTGATGAATATGCCCGGGAATTTTCCCAAAGTGCCAAAAAACTTCCTTGGGAATATTCCCGGGAATTTACGAAATGTTTTCGGAAGTTTTGGGCACTTTGGGAAAATTCCCGGGCATTTTCATCACTAGTCATGACCCAGTTCGGGTCGTTGCCTTGCCACCTCAAAGTTTCTCTTTCATCGTCGTTTGCAGTTAGATTCTACCCACTGCTGGGTATCTCCTATATTATGCCACCATATTTGACTCAACGTGAAGTTCCATCAAGTTACGGTCCGCAATCTTAAGCACATCGTCTACCTATCTCACGCTTTGTCTTCTTTATTACTTTTAAAGTACAGTCAAAACAGTTTATGGCGACATCGCTTAGAACATACCGGTTATATTGACTTGAGAACAAAAGTCCCGACAAAAAAATTGGACTTCGTACCTCGAAAATATCACCGGTTGTTACGACTATCGGATTTGACTAAATATGAGTATTCCCTTTGATGTCGTTATAGCAGATTTTGACTGTATTTATTACACGAGACTGCTAGTCTATGTAACGAGCCTACCTCCGCGTTCCAGCCATCATTATTGTTGATGTAATCTATGATTGCTTCATAGTTTTGATACTGGTTGTCCCACTCGTTTGCTCTATCATATCTGAAGTCATCGCCGAGTGGGACAAGGACAACGTTACTTCTATACAGTTGTGCTTTCTTGCGCCACTGATCCAAAATTAGTGAAGCTCTGTAAATGAAATTAGTAATCGTATTCCATTGATAAACAGGTCACAGTGTCAGACAAAAGTTTCGACTACGACAAAAACTTCGTTCTATTTTAACCGAAGCCGAAAGTTTCGTCGAAACTTCTATTTCGGCTAATACTCAATTCAGATTTATAGACGCAATTTTAAGTTTGCTTAGAATATATTAAAACATTACAATTTATATTACTCAACGAATGTCAAAGGATTTGGTAAGTCCCCGATTTTTTCAATATGGATTTGGCTCTACAAATACTATGGCTATACTCAAGTTCCTATTATATATTCAGATTTTTGTCAAATCGAATACATTTCAAGGCTAAGAAGTTCTACAAGTCTTAGCTTTGTCGGGTCATAGAATTATGGAATGGTTACCTAGCGAGCGTCTTTCCAATGTTAAATGATATTGGATCCTTAAACAAAGCGTATAGAGATATTTGCGCAGGCCGGCATGATCGCAGCGACTACCGGAAGGTAGTTGACTCTCGATTGTCATACTCGGTTTATGGATTGCACTGGGCTTTTCATTAAGTGCGTTACAGTCACTGTGCCGAGTGAAAATAAAAAAAAGGTGGCGGCATGAAATCGGCATTCGGTCGTGCACTAGTCATAGATTTGAAAATAAACTCTGTATCAATTAATCCGATTATAATAGATCAACTTTAAAAAATACAATGTGAACTCTAAACGTTATTGTTTTAGAAAATATTTATAATATAGCCAATTACCTTTCTTCCACATTTTTCTGTGTGATTTTTTGCGGCGCGATACCCCACGGGCAAGTGACGCCATTACCGGGCAATCTTTTGAAATCAAACTGGCAGCATATCTAAAAATAAGCCGTTTATGTTGAGTATGATTTGAAATTTGTATTAATAATTTTGAAAAATTAATACGTTGGACTAAGGCATTTACATGAACTGTAATGCCACTTAAATTAAGTAATTTATTCACTGGTGTCTATATGCATATTTGGGTGTGATTACATCGTTCGGTATTGATGTCGCATTCGGTGGAACTTGTGATGAAATTTAGTATCGACTCGTTGCTAGTCTGGAATATGCTGTCTTGCAGAGTTTATCTTTTCACGGTTTGGGTCTAACCCGGCCAGTGTGCACGCAGGTGCGTTGGCGGCAAAACTACATAGCAATTGTAAGATAGGCTTACTGCATTACTGCTAAGAAGATCTTACACTTTAGAGATTGTTGATAAAGGAACACAATTAAAAAAAGGAATTCTAAAGCGTAGTAAGCCCAAACTCATTAAAATATAGGTACAATAGACACGTTTTGTGTACCTACACGTATATAATTTTCCTCCCAATAATATGTAGAGAAAATGGATAATAGTTTATTTTATTTAGTACATTTGGACTAATTTCAAAATTAATATAACCATCTACAGTCTATCTTTAGCCTGCTTTTGAGAATAATAAGCCTCCATCATACTGTGTCACCATCTTAAATCTTTTTTTTAAATCCGGAGGCAAATGCTGCATAGTACCATCATGGCTGCTGTGAGGGTAGCAGTCCCCATATATCAGACTCATGTGGACTAAAAACCACCAGGGTGTCTCCTAATTGCTCCACACTGGCCTGGGAAACTAAATTTATCCAGACGTCCGGGGAGCATAAAACCTTGTTGAGGCTATCATCTCTCAGGGAGGGGTGGGTGTAAAGAGCCCACCCATCCAACATTTCTCTCTCAGGCGGCGCGCCGGACATAGCTTAACTGTTTCTTTGCTTTGTACTAATATTATTAATGAGAAATTTTTATATTATCTCACAGTTCTTTTTATTTCTCTTGGCTCATACATTTTAGTTATTTACTGTATGTTTAATATTTATAAAAGCTTTATTTACAAAGTTAGGCTTACCTTGGGATCTGGCCCACAGGTGTGAGGCACGTCGTAAGAGTAGAACGGCATCATGTGTGTGAACATATCAGTTTTACCTATACCATCTGGAATGATACGATTTATTATATAAAAAAGCATAATATGCTTAGTAATATGGTTTTCAATAGTTGATATTATTGGTAGAATATACAGCATGATTTTATAGACGAGGGACATATTTTAGAATACAATAATTTGTACCTTCTTATGACTAAAAAAAATGTAAATAACAATATTCCCTAACAAGTCATAAAGAAACACGGAAGAACAAATGATAATTGATCCCTAAAAAGTTTGGACACCGCAGCGCGTGTGGTGCATGATTGAATGACATGTAGATAAAATTCCTTTTACGTAATTTTAAATGATTATATCCTGAAATATCTCCCTCGTCTATACAAGAATCCTGTATATAATTTTCTGTACCTATACCTCTTTCTATACCTATTTAAAATAATTGCTTTTTCTAGATTTATTGTATAAATATTACAATAAATTCAAAAAAATAATAAATAAAATCAATAATAATTATATTATAATAAACTTATTTGAATAATAATACTCTTTCCAAAACAAATTTTTATCTTTTGCCTTTTTTATGTATGGTTAAGCCCAAAGAAGCTATTATATTTAAAACAAAACAAAAAATGTTCATGATCCTTACCCCATAATTGTCTCCATTTGAATTCTAACTGTCTATTTGAAGCCAATTCTTTCTTTACTCTGTAATGTATTCTTTGTATAACTGAATTCTCAAACCCGGCCAATTTGAGTAGGTAAGGCTGGCCACTAGAATGACCAAATGGATCGATTGCCCATGAGTTTTTGGGCACATACTCTAAATTATCAAGTAACCATTGGTGGCCAGTAGTCAGCTGCTGAATAATAGACAGCCAGTGTGAGTTTGCTTCATCATTCATGACCCATCCGCCAGTAACTATTTCAACTTGTCCCGATTTCAATAGACTGGAGAAATTAATGTAATATTAACAAGTATTTCTAATAATTTAAAAATATAATTAATTAAGAGATATTAGGATTTTTATCTATGATATAAAATAAATAGCTGTGAAAGATATAAATACAGTGTACACTCTATATAACGACCCTCAAGGGACTGTGCATATTTTGGCGTTATAGAGAGTGGTCGTTAAATGGAGAGAAGAAAAATCAGTATTAAAAAAAAGTTTATTTCAGACAAGTGTTTATTTATTTATTTAATATACCATCGATATATACACGAAAACATTAAAAAAAAACATATATACAAGTCCTAAGGCCGCGTGTTATATCATTACAGGTATATCTAAATATACAGGACAATTATAAACAAAATTAAAAAAAAACATATAAGTTTATCCCGTTACACTCAAGCGGATTCAGATGTGAACAATGCAATCAAAGCCGACCGAAATCCTGACAGGGAGCAGTGAAAGATGTCAATGTCACTAACTTTGTTATATGTCTCTTTCATTCGATCAAAAGGTGAACATATATTAGTTTTGAGCAACCTTTTGTCGAATGTTCTCCTAATAGGGAAACGAGGTAATACTAGTAGGTAGTGTTAGTAATTACATAAAAAACAATTCTCATTTGATCGCTATTGAGTATAGTCTGTTATTTTTGTCTGACGTCTTTTGCTGCACCATTAATTTTGTTGTATTTTTTCCATTATTTTATTTATATCTTGCGATATTGAGTCATCTTGGTGATAAAGAAAGTACTTTTCCAATAATTTTGCTGCTTCCAGGGCTTCTTTAATGCTCGGCGGTGGCTCAGACTCATCCGTCTCATCTTCTTCATCTCCTTGGTCTTGATACTCGGTTTTTCTCACCGAATCCAAAATTTCTTTGTCTGTGAATGATGCCATTGTAAGCAGGCAGTCGTCTACTTCGATGTAGGTTTGAAGATTTTCTGTAAATTTTCCTGCCATGTTGAACTGTTGAATCCACTCAGTTAATGGAAGGGCGTCGTCGTTATTAAACTCCAGTTCCGTTTCCACCTCATCGCTCATAGAATTTGTACAAAGTCCAGCATGTCGAAAAGAGTGCTGTATAGTTGTGGGTGTGACTTCTTCCCAGGCTTTAGATAAAAAATTTACTGCATGCAGCATATTAATAGAAGTTTTACCCTCAGATTTGACTAGCTCCATCAATAATTTCTTTCTGTAGTGACCCTTAAGGCATTTAATCACGCTTTGATCCATTGGCTGTAAGACCCTAGTCGTATTTGAAGGAAGAAATACCAACTCTATGTTTTGAAGGTTTGTTGTAAGAGGGTGGGCAGGGCAGTTGTCAACAAGAAGTAAAATTTTTCGTCCCTTTAATTCTGCATCCCACTTTCGCACTTCTTCTTCAAAAAGTTGACTGGTCATCCAAGCTGATTTATTAGCTTTATACGTCACTGAAATTTTTTTTAATGTTCTTAAAACACCGCGGATTTTTTATTTGCCTATTACCATTAGCTTTTTTTTCTGTGCCATCCATATTAGCAGCCACAAGCACTGTAATACGCTCCTTTCCTCATAGAGCTTTCCTCCCACACACTTTTCCCTTTAAATTTCAGAGTTTTATCTGGGATCAACTTGTAGAAAATTCCTGCTTCATCAGCATTAAAAATGTCACTTGGGGTGTATTTTTCTGTTAATTTTGACCACACTCTATTAATCCAGTCATGAGTAACATTCGTATCAACACTTCGTGCTTCTCCACTAATTTTACCGTAGTTGATATGATGACGTTGCTTGAATTTTCCGATCCATCCTTCTGTTACTTTTAAAGAAAGTAAACCAAGTTCTTCAGCAAACTTCTCCGCCTTAGCTTTCACGATCGGCCCCGAGATAGCCATATTATTCAGGCGCTGTCGTTGGAACCATGATAGTATAGCTCGATCCAAATCTTCGTATTTAGGTTTCTTCAATTTTTTAGAAAATTTTCCATCCTCTTCTGCTTGCAGAATTTTTTCTTTATTTTCCATATTGTGGACACTGTAGAGCGACTAAATCCAAAGCGTCTGCCAACATGATTTATCTTCTCTCCCGCATCTATTGCGCGTATCAGTAAAACTTTATCGTCAATACACAGAGATTTTCTCTTACTTGCCATGTTTAGAGTTTGAAAGTTTGTGAGCAACTAAGAATATGATAACGTATAGATAATTCATAACTCCTACTAACAATAGTCAACACGTGCAAGCAATCCCAATTTGTAAACAAAAGAATGGATTTCTTATAAAGTTCGGTATGTGTAATGCCGACAGTCGAGTTTATTACGGGCTAGGATAATAAAGCGACAAAAGAACGTACACAGCTGCGCAGTTTTTACTAATTTTGGCAACTTCAAAAATACTTTATATTATTAAATTTCTGTCGTTATATAGAGTGGGTGTAACGCTATATAGAGTGTATCATTGTATGGGAAACAAGCTAAACCAACCAAAACCGAGTGATATCGACGTTTTAGGGAGTTTGACGTTAAATCGAGTGACGTTATATGGAGTTTACAATGTATATTGATTGCTAGAGTTTATTTTAGATTACAATGCATTTTTAGTGATAAGCAAATGATTAAAGTCGTTTTCCATGGAGTCACTGTTTGTAAAAAAATATATCTTATAGCCACATAACTCCACATTAATATTTTGCCAAATTTTTGTATATTATACAAATACACATATACATCAAACTTAATATTTTATAAGTTGTACTACTGGTCACGTTGGTCAAAACACAGAAGCGTAAAGTAGATATAGCTATTAATGTATCTCTGCTTACTCAGAAAGAGATATAGCTTGATGATAAATTATTAATATCATTTATAATCCGCATACATAATAAATATACAAAAAAACTGAGAATAATGAAACACAACCATAAAAAAAAAGAGATACTAACTTTTTAAAGACAGTTTTTTCTTTATCATCAGCATCACTAGCCCACCACAAAGACAGGTAGCTTATTTCTGCCCATATAAACTTTCTGCCGACACCCTCAATAAGTTTTTCAACCATATTCTCGAATATAGCCTTTGTTTGTGACTTATAATAATGTTCAAATGTTTTAATCCATCCTGAAATTTTTAGTATCATGTTACTCAAGTTTTTTCTACACATTTTTAACTTGTGTATAAGAATCGCGTCCTATGAATGTTGTTTCCGGAATTCTTAATTGACATGGATGTAAAGAGGATGTAAGAATGTCGTATTGCAGATATCATTTTTAATCAGTTTGGTTTTATATCGAGACTTTAAGAAAACTAGGTAATTTCCATCTACATGATACTTGAATATCCCACAACTACATTAAACACTAAAACTACCTGTTGACTTGAGTCGACAAATCATATTTGGATACTCTGGATATTATATTTCGTGTTTGCTGTGAATGAGGACAGGTAATTTTTATGCGGTCACCAGAAGTACAATTGCACAAATATTGTAGTCAAAATTTTAGTGAACTAAGTTACTAAGTCATCCAAGTACCCTACCCATGTTACCCAAAGAATCCAAATTAGTGATAGTAATAATCTATAACAGGAATGATGCATTAAAACTGTAATTATATAACAATAGTGCAAAACTAGTATTAGATCAATCAAGCTTTAAGATCTAAATAAAGGAATTTTTATAGCAATCTTTTATTAAAAAAAGTTTACTCTAGCACCAGTAGTTTCATATAATCTGTGGGGTACTTTCTTAAATTAAAAATGTTTAAATTCTAGTTGAAATCTCAAAATAAAATATATTAAATCTACATTATTTATAGGAAGGAATGTCAAATGAGATGGGAGATTGAAATGAGACAAAATGTACCTTTTTTTTACCAGGAGAAAAATCCGTTATGAACCATCAGGGGCTGGTGAGGGCCGCCCCCTGGTGTGTCGGACTGTCGCCATAAAAAAAACCCCTGAATACTCCTTCATCCGCATGGACGCCGGCCGTGGGTGCGAGCTCAGTCTGCCACGACCGGCGCGCGGAGGACCTTGTTAGGCCTCCTTAGAACATGGGACAGGCTGGAGATATACCGTCCCTGTCATTCTCAGAAATGGACGGAGTGCGGGAGTACGCACACACCGCCGCCTTCGTTTACGGACAGTGGACTCCAAGTACCACTACCCGCATCAATGTCACGGCGCGGAGCAGCGCAGATGGTAGCACGCGAACGCTCTCGCATTTTTTTTATGACGGTCGGCAGGGGGAGAAGTTGCCCACGATGACCGCAAATGAGTCGCGGCACTCCTCTGCCCAGGCTTGGCAGTCCTCTAAGTTGTAGACAAAATATACCAACATAAGTTCAGCTCTCATATCTTACCTGGATCATTATGTGAATGAGGCACAATGAAAATTTTCAATTTATTTTTCTTATTCCATTGATCTTCTTTGTATTCTATATTCCATCCTTGCTTCCATACACCGCCATCTTTATCTTCAAAATCGATTCGCTCGTACATAGACAACATCTTATAAAAAAAGTATAATTCCCTTAAATACTGCATTTAATCTATACAGATTTAACACATGGATTTAGTGGGTATATTGTTCAGTGGATAATAAACATAATACATAGATAGTATTACAATCCGCATAATTAGAAGATTAACATGAAATTTCTTGCAATTAAGTACCCATATATCTAGTTACTATTGTCAAAATAGTCCTATATAAAAAAGGTTTTTTAACTTTATACTTTAACTAATAAATACTAGAGATCTTGTCAAACTTATGTAAAGTGTTCATGAGTTAATGATGCTCGTGTTTACCATCAACCTTTTGTTTTGGTTACCCGGGGGAAATCCTACATAGGACCATCAGGGTCGCTGGGAGGGCAGCGACCCCGGTGTGTCAGATAACTTAAAACCCCCAGGGTGTCCCTCTAATCACTACACCGAGGCTTGGAAAACCAAATTCGTTCATTCGCCCGGGGTACAAACAGCCTTATTCAGGCTTCCTCTCTAAGAAGGGTGAATGTGTGCCATCAACTGACTTGAGGCACATTTGAGGGACTTACACCATATCATATAAAACATTTTATGTATAACTTAAATACATTCAAGTTAATAAGTTTTTCTTATGGTGTGTTAGTAAATTCCTTTTTTTTTCTTGACTGGGCCAAGTGACCACACTTCGCCTGATGGTAAGTATGATGCAGTCCAAAAAACGACTAAAACTATCAACAGTAAAGAGAAGCAGTTGATAGTCGGAGTAATCATGTCAACCTGTACATATATTTCTTCACACTTAAAGGTCCCAATACTATAACATGGTGGAAACATGCTCCCTGGAAGACTAATTTCCAGCTCAAAGACTCTGGAAAAGTAAGAGTTGGAGAACTTCTTATTCTTAGCCTTGATATAAGTTACTGTATAGTCGTAAGTCTGCAAATTCGAGCAGGTGGTTCTTTTATGCGAAGGAAAGGGTGAAACAAGGTTAAACAACTCTTAAGGACACAAGCCGCAATACAAATGGAAGAAAACACTTAGTGAGGAAATATATCTGCACAACTGGATTTTTTAATCATTGTCAGAAGAACACTCAAATTAACTATTACATACTCCCCCATATGTCTCTCATTAAAAATAGCATCTCATTTATGCTTATGATAATAAGTGGTTATAGTATTATAATATTTAATGGCTTGTAATGCACAAATATTACTAGATTTTTTTTTATCATCATGCCCATTCTCTATCAGGTTAGGCACTGAAAATGGAATACCATTTCTCTATGTTACTGCAAAACTTTATAACTTTCTTAATGTTTACTAATCCATTCATCAATTCTCATCAATTCTGTGTACCCAGACCTTACATTACATTTTGAAGTTTTAAATAAATATATTTTAATGATTGTAATTATTCCAAAAAAGGGAATGGTAAAAAATAATACCTGCACATCTGTCTTAGGTGTGACCAATGTACGTATAGGACATACAGATTCATTGAATTTAATATGCATTCTTGGAGGCTCATCTCCTACCACCTTAAACTCCCTTATCTTTGTGTCTTTTTGGGCATCCTTTGGCCTTTTCTGGGGTGGGTGGTATTCTTGACCTTGCTCCACAATTTGGTTTACTGCTGACTTGATTTCATCCACTACTGCATGGTGTTGGTTGAGTCCATTTTTAATGTGCCGAAGCTTGGTTTCCAATGAAACCCATTTATTCTGAAATTAACATTGAACCTTTATTTTTAGTAAAAACAAATATGCATAGTTTTTGTAAGTAAACTGTAAAAATTAAAAGATTTTTAGTAAAAAAGCATCCTTTTACAACAAATAATCATATAAACACTTCTCTATTAAATAGATATTTTACAATAAATTAGCCTCATCATAATAGGTTCAAATTGATAACAGAAAGCCTAATCTTTTATATATATATATATATATATTATTTTTATAATGTATATGTAATTTTATTTCACCCATTATTTTATCTAATTATTTTTTTTTACTGAAATAAGTTTGCCACTTATGGAAAACAATTCACACACAAATATACATTGTATGGACAAATATTATCTCCATAACAAAAAGAAATGATTTGAAAAAAAGTGAAATAGCAGTACAGGCACTTATCAGTTGTTTCAATTGCTTGACTGACAATAAATAAATAAAAAATTTAATACTCTGAATTTATTTATAGATAACAATATACTTAATAGTAATAGACATTAATTGGATCATAAAAATATAAAACAGAATTTTAAAGCTTATTTAATTTTTTAATAAAAACAAATTAAATACTCACATATTCAACTTCTGCCGCTGGCTTAATGCTTGGTAATTTGAACGTAAGGTCTGTCACCACGTATAGTATAAATATGAATGTTATTATACACGTTGTCCAAAAAAAAGCTGATAATCTTCTTATTCTCATCTTGTAAACTAAAATATTATTACAATTTTGATCATTGTTTGTACTTTCACAAGGCATAAATAATTCCCTAATAAAACGATACATAAATTTTAAACCTTACAAAAAGATAAACAGTATTTACGTGCATTCGAACTGAAGAAATAAACTTATTATTATAAATATTATATTTCTATATTTTTTGGTTAAAACGAAAAAGTACATACAACTTTTATTGTGACAGATTATTTACAAAAAGCCTTTTTACTCTTGGCCAGCCGGGATATAAATTCTGAGTTGTTTATAGCTTAGATTTACTTTTCCAATTTCTAGGTTTTTTATGTCACATGTGACGTGTGTCAAATTAATATTGTCAATATTAGGTGCATTCACGGCGCTGTTGAGAACAACACTTTTGCCATTGCCCCTTTTAATTTTTTTTCTTCATTTATATTTACACCTGAGTAGTTTGAGCATATGTCAATATTTAAGAACGATCATGACTCATGTGCTATACTTATAACATGACCGTTTCTTAAATCTACGGTATACTATATGACGGTCATATACTATACCGTAGATTATGTCATATTAATTATGTAAGCCATATGCTCATTATCGAGCTATGAATGTAACCCGAAACCACACAGTTACAAAATCGAAGTTTTTGTATGAACTGATGACCACATTCATAGTACCCATTACAAATTAGCAGTGTCCATTACAAATTTCACGATATCACCACGATATCTGGTAAAATGTATCTCTCTGCTGCAGAGTGTATATTGATTAATGCTTATTCTGCTTTTCTTGAAGGTGTGTATCTGCAGAAGATATTTGTCATCAAGTATCTCATAATGAAGTGAATATTCGAAAGTAGGTTGGTTTCACTGAGCTTAGTCGTAAATTAATCGTTTACGAAAGCGCTAAAAGCTTTTTTTGGTTCACAGCAAAAATCAAAAATATCTGGAACGCTGTGAGTGTAGCTTGTTTTGTACTAGAATTAGAAACTATAAACCATGTAAACATTTCAATTTTTGGTTACAGTAACTTCATGCGGTTACAATTACAGTTCGCTGGTGCTTAGTTTTAAGACATACACATAAGCTTAGTGTTGTAAGCACCTTCCACCATTTTTTTCTGGTAGCACCATTGTTATTATCGATTTTCGTGTAAACGTCAATTTATGTCAAATTGTTGTGTGAAAGATGGCGTCAAAGGAATCTCTGGATGTAAGTACCACTTTTTTTATTTGTTTCATAAAGCTTATTGGTTTTTTTTTATTTGGAATTTGTTAACTAGGTCCTATATATTTATTATTCGTGGATAAACTGGGTTGTCGAACAGTAATCTTTGCACATACTGTAATACAAGACCACGCCCCAGTAGTCGGTCTTTATTTAAATATGTTTTTTAACGTTTTTAGAATAATTTTGAACAATCTCACTGAAAGTTTGAATATATCTAAGAGTATAATTGGTTTATTTTGAGTATATTGTTTTAATAGCTGTTAGGGCGACGATTTTAATTCATAATAATCGAATTATTAACAGCTGATCCAAAAAAATGCAACTTATAAAAGTTCTTGGCTAATTGACAAAGGTTTTTTTTAATATTTCAAAATATTAATTTAAGTATTGAAAATTTAGAAAATTGATGTGACAGGCACAGTACTTTGGAAAATAATAAATGTGAAGAGTATTTGGGAAAAATAATATAAGCGACAAAATTTCAAAAAGTTTGTCATAATCACAATCTAGATTAGGGATTAGGGTGATCCAAGATCGATTAATAAAAATACTGATTTTTCGAGCCAAAAAATCAATATTTTGAGTTTATATGTAATACTTAATCCAGGAAAATTATATTTCACCCTAAGCAATCAACAATTTTTTTTTAAATGTAATTATTATATATGTAGTATAAAATTGGTTTAAATTTATATTATATATTTGAAAAATCAAACTTTTAGACCTTGATTATTTTGTGAATTTTTACATCGGTGTAATTTTCATTGATTTAAAAATTTATCTTTTTTCAAAAGAATCACTACCTTGCTCTTACTTTCTCTTGCTCGAACCTTGCTATGTGAGTAATTAATAGGAACTAGACTAATCAATGATTAGTTGTATGTATTAAATTTAATAAATATATCACAAATATATGTACTTCAGAATTAATGAAGAGAAATCATCTACTGTAAAAAATGCAAATTGTCTTTGTGATGGTTCTTCACTCTTCTTCGCTTCTATGCTCTGCTTGGGTTATACCCAAGTTTTATAAACATGATATTGAAAAAAATTACATTAAGTTTTAATTATTGATAAAAAAAGCTTTAGTCTCTAAATTTTGTCTTCATGCACAAAAACAAATAAAATAGGGTATATTGTAGGGCTTTATTGTTGATGTTATCGAGACACTTACAAGAGTGACAATAGATAAAATTTTCTCTGTAATATAATTATCAATTATTTTATATCATATTGAGGTTGTTAGGGATGTCGTATTTCAGATATGGCATATAGAGACATACAAATTATGAATTTCAATGTTGGCTAGATATAACTATTTTCAGATGTCTGATTTATTTAATTATTTGTTTTACATAATTCGATGCCCAACATGGGTGACATCCAGTACGAAAACAAAAGGATCATGGTACCAAAATAGAACATCTAAATGCCCCCACAATTGTAGGGTACCAGAGCATGCACAATAATTAATATAGGATGCTAGTTTACAGTAAAGAATATTAGTAAAATTAATAAATTTCAGATTTGAAAAATACAAAAAAAATTTAAGAATAAGATTAGCTTAGTATTATAAAGTAACAGAATGAGAGATTTTTTCAAATTTTTACTATTTTTAGTTTTAGTCGAATGAATATTCAGGGGCTGGTTTTTTCATTGTGTAATTAAAATACATAGTTTATAAAAAATATATAAATAACAGGAAAGAAGGTTTTAGAGTTACTTATTACAATGCAATGGGGCTGATGTGACCCTTCACCATTACTTTTGTCTACTGTTGAGCCCTTCTCATCTAATTGTCCACCACAATTCTCATGTAATATGATTACCTTTGTAAGTTGTCGCTCCACCTTGCGGGAGGGTGTCTTAAACATTATTGTGTTAATAATATCTAATTTTTATAATTAATTTAATTGTTATTTCTAGATAGTGAACTTGACATGATGTATATATTGTGAACAAATAAAAAAATTGTTGCAAAATGACAGGAATACAGCCTTGCTTTGTGTTTAGCGCGGTTCGATAGCGTTCGCTGTTCCAATTGGACGCATCCGCATTTACGTCCAAAGGCCGCAGCACGCGCTCCAAGACGCGCTTGTCTCCGACCAAGGTTATAGACATAGCCGTGTGCACTATATTCGAAAACTATTGGTCATCATCGATTCTAATTCCATTAATTGATCCACGACTTGATGACTGACAAACTTGTAATTGTGCAAATATTATAAAAATCATATTCACTACTCTGTATATACATTATTAGAACCGAACTAAATAACGCGAGTTGCAATATTTTTTAATCATAAAATGATAGAAGACCTTTCCACTCCCATTTTAACTTAATACCCGTTTATATCAACAGTGCCTATAATAATATGAATGAATTATGAATTGTTGCAAGCCTCTTTTTAGTGACATTGTTAATATATTAATCGGTTTCCACACACATAAGTTTTTGATATACACATCTAATGTGATTGGTGAGACCGGCTTAAAAAAGCTACGTATCGCCTCGTGTTCGTATTTGTAATGTATAATGTGATTAGAGTACCATACATATGTTACAAGGAGAAAAAGGGTAACGTTTTCTTGATTTAAATTTTTAGTGGTGCCATCTATTGATAAAATCATTGTAATGTCGCTATATTGATTAATTACACTTCGTCTAAGTTAATAATTATATTACCGCACACTCTACTTTATTTTTTAACTCGGTGGAAATCCTTTCGGACCGTCAGGGGAGTGGTGAGGGCCATTCCCCCGGTGTGTCGGACTTGCACCGACTAAAACTACCGGGGTGCCAGCACTGCCTACTCTTCGCCTGCCGGGCTTGGGAATTCAGATACTTCCGAGACCGCGCACTCTACTAGTTTAACACAACTACTTTCCAATATTTTAATGATGTTTTTCGTTATTTATATGCTCTACAGATGTCGCTGTATTAAATATTATTATATTTGAACGAGAAGGAAAAATAAATAGCGTTTAATAAACCATCCTTACATGTATATATTTTGTACTAAATGTTTTACATCTGCAAATCGTTACGTGATGTTCATTACATTTTTTTTATAAGATACCTTTGGTACAATTCTATAACAGGATATATTTGACTGTAATTAGACTATCTCTGTATTTCTAATAATACTCATTTAGTGTTAATAACGTAGAACGTCTTATCTTGCGGCACCCTTAAACGCCAGTTGGGTGTGAAATTAGAAAACAGTCTCGCATAATATGAACGTCAAAACATATTAGAGATAACACCGTTTAATTCATGTGTGCCGCCAGGCAGGAAGATTTTCACTGAAAGATATTCATATCAAAATTCAGGGTCGGTGAGGTTTTCTATTCGCATCTAATGGGCTATTACGGTGAACTTGAGGGCCCGAAAGTGTGTAATGGAAGATTAGTAAGGTGATAACCGTTCGAGTCAGTGTCTGTATATATTTTACTTGCGTTTGTCTGAGACATCGTCTGCTAGGTTTAGGTACAGAGGTACTCCACAGCGCTGACGCAAATGGCAACGCTTCCCGCAGGATGTCGGGAATGAGCGCGTGCCCTCATAACTCTTGGAGCGCCGTGGGTAGCTACGCAGACGTTGTGTAATTTGCTTCTAATGAGGATATTATTCAGAAGCGTCTAAACTTTGACTGCGGTACGATGAAAGCTTTTTGAAGCGATTTAATTATCTCGCCGAAGCGGGCACCTCGTTAGCGATCGACGAAACAATGTGCATATTGTACCGTTAATTTAATTAATTTTGTTGCTATTGTTAATTGGCGGATGTTGTTGTTAAAGT
This sequence comes from Automeris io, assembly GCA_036320925.1. Lineage (NCBI taxonomy): Eukaryota > Metazoa > Arthropoda > Insecta > Lepidoptera > Saturniidae > Automeris > Automeris io. Next base: position 7,935,807 of record JAUDJH010000018.1, read on the forward strand.
ACCTCAAACAACGTCCAATTTCTTTTTTTCGGCGTGTTGGTGGCCTGGGAAAGACCTTCACAACAAAACCGGGCTTGGTTGGCGAACGCAGAGGGCGCTCAGCCAGCGAAATTTATGGGTTGGGCGGCTACGCAAGGGCACCCCTCTGGGTACGGACCTCGACTTGGGCAGCCGGCCAGTTGAAAAACGAACCTAACGGTGATCTACTAGCGTTTCGGAAGCGACTACCTTGAGAAGAAACGCCGATAGAAACTCAAGGCTGCGTCGGAGTGAAACTGCGTTATTTAAACAATAGTTGACGGACCTATCCTTAAGCGTCGTCGTCGGCGCAGCCGGCGACGCCGTCCAATTTCTTCTCCTTTTAAAAATCTTAAAACAGTATACATTTAGACATATAGTAGGCATGCGATGATTATTCAGATGCCGAATTCATGTAATATTTTTATAAATATCAGTTCCCCATTGGTCATGTTAAGCACGACGTATAAGAACAAAGTGAATACAGCCACTTATGTATCTCTGCTTACCCCGAAAGGGATAAGCGTGACGATATATTTTTATATTTGAGTTACACAACCTTCCTTGTCGCTCAATTCCTGCGTTATATCATCGTAGAATTAAGAGGGATCAACTTTTTTTATTTAAAATTGTTAACGGTCTCGTGGACTCGTCCTATTTGCTTAGTCAAATAGGTTTCAGGTGTCCGTATTCCAATGCAAGAGACTTTTCGCTGTTTAAGGTGTCATTCTTAAGACCAAATTATGTTAATAACACTTTTGTTTTTCGTGCCTATGATCTATATAATAAACGTTTTTGTGATGTTGTCGTCCTGTGCCTTTGGGCCTTTTAAACGAGTGGTGAGAGAGAAAATATTAGCCTAAGTTCAATTTTGTTCTTTACTGTATTTATTTTTATATATGTACTATTTATATGTAACATATATTTATGTATATTTGATTGATTTTCTTTTATTGTTATTTATTAGCTTGATTTCTATTTTTGTACAAATTTTTGTGGAAACTTTGCTGGCTTATGTAATATTTTTTGTAATCATTTTTATATTGCTGTATGTTTCCCTTTAAAATAAATAAATAAGACTTATGATTTAAGTTATGATAAACCGGATCTACATTGGTTATCTTATTAGCTAATCATTAGTTCTAAATCGTATGCCAAAAATATCTACATTATTACCGAAGTGGACTGTGTGACTGTACTGGCATTCTATTTTACCACACGTTATTACGTGTAGGTTTAAAATGTCTAATAATTATAACCAGAAATCAATATGATTTGTAGCAAATTATCAATCAAATAATTCTACTGTTAACAGTAGAGATGAAAGCTAAAATAAACCGAAATTATTATTTTACAATTGAATCAATAAAATATATGCCGATTTTAGTAACACCTATAATTTTAATTGCAACTTCTTTTATGTCTGTGTTTTATTTTCTGTTTGTATTCACATTATTCCCAACAGAACTTTTGAAAAGGGTACATTAAAAATTCGCTATAGTGCTGCAGTGGTGCGAACATAATTTTATTTCTCTTCAGACCCGTCCGTCGGTCGTAGCGTAATGGCCGCCACTTCACAGCAAAATGCCACACCCAAAATTTATTTCAAGAACTTAGATTAGGATTTTCAACTAACTACCAAAGATATTTAATTCCAGAATTATGAAGACGAATTGCTACAAGAATTCGCGTTTTTTTTTTGTTAAATTTAGGTACTTATCTCAGAACTTAATCTTCGGATATTATTTTTAATTCTACGTATTTTTATGGTAATGATATAAATCATTAACTGTTATGAAAAATAACTTAATTTCTTTATTTCATTTACAAATTCATAGCTGAATACTTTTTTAATGTTTTAAGTCAACTGATATCTTAATTTTAATTACTATCGAAGGAGTAAATATCTATATTTAGTTAGGTGTTATTATAAACTGGAATGTATCTTTGAAGCTGAAGATTACGAAGGAACATTCGACTTTAGTTGAATTCCATGTAACATAGTGTTACTAAGCATAATTAATTCAAGACAAGACCGGGTTAATTAATATTGAGAACACTTTTAACTTGTAGCCAAGGTTTATGTAACATCATAATTAAATATGTTCTGAAAATAATGTACTCCCTAGACTAGCACTGGCATGTACAATATTATAGGTCGAACCCTGAAATGAAACTACCTTTTTTATAAGGTCGGTACCGTGTTGTACGCGTAGGTAATACGTAAAAGCTGGCGGCGACTTGTGCTATGTAGGATCGTAAATTCTCCAGTTGTGTACAGAAATGGGAACTGTATTATTTTGCGAACGATATGCCGAGTTCGCTGGAACAGAGGCTTTCAAACTTATTTTCGTAACCACCATTTTGAGAAACAGTTATTTTGTAGCATTGCCCACGGTCCCAGGAGTTACCTATGAATTCTTGGTAAATATTTTATTGTGTACAATCAATTGGGGCAGAAATTAAATTGACATAGTGTAGAAAACAAAATTTTATTCTAGTTTATTGGAAAAGCAAATAGCCGCCGCACTTCACTTTTCTCTTGCCGTAAATAAGGTCGGCTTACAAGGGAGTATCATCGGCCACTTGGAGAAAAAAAAAAACTGATACGGCTCTAAGATTACGAATGTCTTTGGAGTCAGATATGACATTTTCACTTGAAATTCGCTGCTATTTTGGCTACGTGATACAACGCGATGCTGCTTTATTTATTCGCTTTTATAGATACGTAGACTTTAATAACCATTGGTATTCGCATAGTTATTTAACTATGTCGTTGTGTTTTGTTGTATACGCGACGTATATCTAGAAAAAACAGTGGAATACTTAGCGTTTCGCTTTGTATTTATGAATACAAACTAAAAATAGCTTTATTTAGATATGCCCATTGCAGTTACTTTTAAATAGCCAATAACATCAATTTAACATCCTTCAGGAAAGCAGGATCCACAGGGAAGAGCCTACAAGAAACTCTGGCAGTCGCAAGTTGTATAATAAACATATTGTAAAATTTTATTTTTAACCCTTTTCTTAATAATGTGTCTGTGGAGATACATCACAATTTAAAAAATGTAGCTCCATTATTTTTTATCGCAAACTTAATATTTTTATATGAATGTTTAGGTAATTTCTTAGTTTTCGAACGCACGTTTTAAATTTTCGAGACATTCTTGGGGCATAAAGGTTAATTGGTATGAATATTATTTAATACTAGCTGTGTCCGCGACTTCGTCCGCGTGGAATAATTACTTTGGGCATTTTAGTTAGTTATTTATTTTAAAACTGTAATATCTTCTAAGATGTTCATTGAAATTAAGTGATGTCAAAGACAATTTTGTTCACAATTAAATATTCTTAATCAACAACACATTTATTTGGATAAAGATTAATATTATTACGTTGAAACAACTCTTAACAAATAATGCATTAATTTCGACCAAATTCGATTACCATAAAAACGGTTCTAGTGGGTTAATCTTAAAAGATAGACATATACTGTCGCGGACATTTTTTTAGATTATTTCAAGAGGAATAATTCTTTCATACATATATTTTTGGTATCTTGAACCGTTTTCGCAGCGCACGCAATGGAAGCCCTCAAGGATGAATAATTTTCCCCGTTTTTTTCACATTTTCCATTATTTCTTCGGTCCTAATAGTTGCATCGTGATGTTATATAGCCTAAAGCCTTCCTCGATAAATGGTCTATTCAATACGAAAATTTTTCAATTCGAGCATGTAGTTCCTGAGATTAGCGCGTTCAAACAAACAAACAAACAAACTCTTCAGCTTTATAATATTAGTTAGATTAAAAAAATAAAATTTTTCCCAAGTTGAGGCTTAATAACCGCAGATACCGCGTCGATTATGATGACATATGTATGACTAGTAGTAACTACTTATGTTAAATTTAAAAAGCTAATTAATCATGGTTAGAATATTTTCTAATCACCTACGGACTACTTAATTAATGCGGACTGGGTCATGACCACAGTACACAACTTTAAACATCGTCATAGTGACTCGCTTTGGCCTGTCGCGTTTCGGGATCAGCCTGTGTATATCCAGTAACTCATATACATAGAGACCTTCAGTCGTGGTGTATGTGGGCTGACATGACGACGGAGACCATCAACTGATTTTTCATCGTTTGATGGTCTCTTTCGTTTTTGGACTAAACTTTACTCAGTTGCATTGTAGTCGCTATGTCGAGCCAGTGTAAAAAAAAGAAATATCATTCGAGTGACTATTAACAGAAATCAAAGTGCGTGGGGATCAGGGTTTTCATTAGCTACTGCCCGATCGCATGCGTCGCTATGTCGCTACGAGTACGCGCTGCGCTCTCATCAGCGGCAAATATCACTATGTATTTGTCACAGCTCAGGTTCTAGTTATTTGATGCGTATCACATTAATTACAATAACAACTAAATCAAGACGTTCGTCTGTGACTGAATGCGATTAATTCTAGTGTATTTTCACGGTGTTACAGGCTTAATTACTCGGTTGATTAATTACAGTACCTTTGACGTCCTATGAGGTATTAATTCCTTATACACCTGTCGGTTTTCATTAGAATATTGCTAATCTATTGCTTAGTTACTATGGATAATGAGGAGTCTTTTGTTTGGAATTTTCTCGTCATCTATGTAATAAGAAACTTGCTTACTTTATTTAATTACTTAAGATTGTAATAAAATATTGAACGTGTATAAATAATTAGGTAATCTTTTGCCTCTAATAAGTAAATTTAGATAAATAATGATAATAATTTTATACAAAATATCTCTCGAGACGAAATTAGTTTTATTAAGTATTTTTTCTATTATTATTACCTTAGTAGGTTCTCGGATTATTCAAAAATCGTATTTATCTCACGCCTTAGGTTGATTTAGAAAGAAACCACTAGTTAATTTTCAACGAAAATCAAAATGCGTTTTTTCAAATCTCTGGCACAAGAATAAAATTTCTACTACATATTGCGTCGCTAATGTAAAATATATGTTTTGAAATAAATTATATTCAAAAACCTTATAGCAGTTCAAAGTGTGAAATCTCTTTCATGTAAGAAACAAAAACATATTAAAACTTTAGGGCCGTGAATACTTGCGTCTTACGTAGATAAACTCAATTTACTGCCTTGTTATAAATATTTTTTACTATAATAAGATATATAATATTAATTTTATTGTGGTGTAAAATAGAATGAAATTAGATGCAAGTAAAAACGAATGATTTCGCAGCATTACAAGTTGGGTGGAGTCATGGACAAAAATATTACATAAAGGCTTCGTCGTTCTCAACAAGTTCTAATAAGCAGACCTGCGCAGATCGTTGTTCCATGTTTTAGGAGTGGTCCTTATTGACTTCTTCAAGTTGCGCTTACAATTTTATTTTAATAAGAGAATGCGCTCAGGGTCACTGGTTTGTAATTTGAAATAAGTTACATTTAATCTATAAATTATTCTTTTTGTTAATAATAAAAATATACGAGTTCTTATGGATGTAACTTAAAATTTATATTATACGACGTGTAAACGTGACTTGAATGACGATATTAGCTAAAATAATTGTAGTAGACATTTTTCTTGTAAATATTTTGTAAATGATTTAGTTAAATGTTTTTTAAGTAGTATTTTCTTTTGATTTGATAAATTGTATGTTTTTTTTTTATTTAAGTGCTTTTAATAATGGTATTAATTTGAATATTGGCCTTTGGCTATATAGATATTGTTTAAAATAACAATTCTGTTCCCTTTTCATTATAAACATAATGTGACTAGGGAGCCCTCCCCTTACTTTATTTATATACCTTCAGGGAAAAACCCTAAATCGATTAAAGAGATACTAGTGACAACATATTGTCGTTAAGTTAGATTTTTGGCATATTTTGAATTAAATCGACCATTACAGTATATAACATACGATGCAGATCGTTTTGAGTTTGTGTTGCGGTACTGGCAAACTTTTATGAGATGAGCAGATTAGTTTTTTGAGAATCTCTAGCATTTGTGAGAGTTTTTGACTTGATCTGACGGCGGGATAGTTTACAAAAAAAAAATAGGAGACAGATATGAGAGACGTCTGGTCAGTTCAGATCAATGGCGTCTGTGTGTTAGCACAAGTTTTGTATTGTAGGGTTTGAGGCAGACATATGAACATACAAACGCCCCTTAATATAGAACACGGATGTTTGATAAATTGGTGCAGTTTAAGTTATTGTTGTAAACTGACGGGTTTCCCGGGCAGTTCACTTAGTGCATCGGACGCTAAGAGGGTCACCATCGATCGGGGTCGACCACGGTTCCAGTTTTATAACTTAGGTGCATCGGCGCCAAATGAAGTCGATTGCTGTTCATGGAGGCAATCTTTTAACTTGACAAGTGAGTGGAGAATTTGATTCCGTTCCAAGTCGCTGGGGCATTTCACCCTTTTATGAGATTTAAATGTATTTTATTACGTTTTTATTTTTAGAGCAAGAATGTCTGATATTATTTTTATGTTCGTTGGCGTTGTAAATGAATAACATTTGCATGTTGGCAATTTAAACATAAGTAATTTGAATTTTGTAAAAATTAACATTAACTTTTGGATTATTCTGGTGTTCCTTTGCATGATGATAAAAATAATAGACTAAATGCTGAAGACTAACATGATGTAGTCTCGTATGATTAATTTTGTTTTAAATTATGTCCTGTATGAGAAGTTTTGCATCCAATGGTGATGGAAAAATTATTTAAGGGAAAAGGCTGAAGCTATTAATAATTACCTATGATTTTATGTCCATCAACATAAAAGCTTACTTCAATTAAGGCTCTGTTTGCGTGAATGAAGTGGTGCGCCATCATAGAACGGAACCAATTAAGCCCCTGAAGGCCAGTTTACTTTCCCGATTAATTTAGCCGAGAGGGAGCGTCGCCATCAACGTAAAATGTCTGATCAGGCTGTTAATGTTAAAGTAATCGTGGAAAAGCCAATAAGGGAAGACGACTTTTATTGGTAAATGGAACCGTTTATAACGTTGAACATTTATTCGAATGTTTATTATCGCAATGTGAAGGAAAAATGATAGGAAATGACTCCATCGCTATATAGATGTCATCTACGTAAATGGCGTTCGGTGAAAAGGGGAGACAGCAGGACTCTCGCATTGGGGTCATCAATCCATCTAGAACAAAAAGAAATAAATAGGCGATAAAATGAAAGCAGCTCATATTAAACAGCGAACTGAATGCGTGACAAAAGCGAAGCGAGAAGTTTTTGTTCTGTTATTTACGGTTCGCTTTTGCATTTCTGTGTGTAGTGATTCATACAATACCGTACAATACGAAATTATAACGCTTTTCCACGTCTTTCTGTCTGTTTGAAAAATGCTTTATTTAACGTTTTATGGGCTAGGAAATTAAGAACAATTTAATCAATTTGACGATAAATATATTACAACAGCGCAAAAATAATATATACTAGCTTTTGCCCGCGGCTTCGCTCGCGTTAAGATTTACTATAAAAGCTCATAATTTACTGTCGATTGATAACGTCATGACGTTTTCCATACCTATACAATAGCACATTTTTAACGTACGTGGTTAGTCTGTCCTTTTAGAATCGAGTATTATCTTTCGCGAAATAATACTAAATTCTTCCTACTAATAGTAAAGTATGTATTCATCATGAATAAATGACTCAAACGTACTCTTGTCTGTAGTACCTAGTTGTCTGTTCCAGCTAGAAGTAATTACATAGTGAATTATTTGTGCGCTTTGAAGCAATTCTGCTTGTGTGGCGCACGCAATGAATGCACGACGTGGCGAAATTAAATATTTTACAGGCAGATTGCTTCAACGAAGCTTTATTCTGTGCAAGTGTGGACTACTTGGCTATGGGTTGGTAGAATGTAAGTTGAGAACTTAAGTTCTTTTTGTCGTTTGATATTAGCAACTGCTTTACACTACACATAATAGAATTGTTTATGGTTGACTACTTAGAACGATCTTTGGATTTTTATCTTATAACAAAGTTTAAAAGTCAGTAGGCAAAACTTCTTGCGATCCTGTACTGTACTTTTTTTTACGTAGGATAGTTTAGTTTGGTCCATTTTTCAGTTTTCTTCCAACCACTTTTCTCTAAAGGCCTAAGAAGTATCACTTCCCCGGAATCTTACCTTCGAGGATCAACAGAGGAAACTCATATGCTCACTCTCTAGGTAATGCTCAAATGGCTTGGTACAACAGGGCTGTGGAGAATAGATCACAGTAGCCACAATCCCCGTCAATATGCAAATGTCACCTTTGGGTTTTTAATCCTTACAAGTCCGGCACAGCCTGGGTATAAACCCCCGTTTGCGGCAGTGATGATTTTTTTCCCCCGAGTAAAAAAGAATAAGATCGCTCTATGCAGCAACAAAACTATACGGCCGCGGAACAGTAGTACTCAGTGCAACTGAATATTGTTCATATCAAAATGTATGAGGCATACCATAATCTGTGGTATGGAAACTGTATAGAAAAGCTGCCCCTTCATTGCTGCATAATACAGCAGTCTTGCTTTATTACAAATGTATGCGTTCAGAGTTTTATATGCTTTAATTTATTTGTGTATATCTATGTCAAGAAATAATTTTTCGTGTAAGTTTCATTCCCCTTCACGTAATAAATATCCTAAAAGATTCTTTAATTTTCGATGTTCGTGTACATGATTTATGTTACGTAAGTTATAATACGAAATGTAGGCACAAAGTTGATACACTCACTAATGTATCGTTGCTCACTCCGAAAAAGAGCTTTAATACCCCAACGAAATTAGTTTTTATTTCCGCATCTCTTGAATGTCTAATGTTTTATCGCGTTACGATGAATTATAACGGTTTTCATACTCTATTCATATCACGAACGGACTAAATAATTTGTAAATTAATAAATTTCATAAAGTGATTTTTTTTCTTTCATTCTCTGTCGGCAGGTATAGCAAAAAAAAACAAGATTTAGAATAATTTAGTGTTAATACATAATCTTAAAATTGAAGGAGGTATTATGCGCATGATGTTTTTTTTTAATTTTGTATTAATATATTAGGTCCTTACATATGAAATTGGCGTTTTTCGTACTGGCCACTTTAATCACAAATTTCTCCTCTTTGGTAAGGAATTCCAAATTCAAATTTGTACAGCTATAGACTCATGTATTTGTGCTTCGATGATCGTCATTCATTTGTTTTTTTCTTCTGTTTTTTTCTGTTTGCGTCACTCATTTTACAAAATGGAAAACCTAAAATATCGCATTATTTACGAGTACGAGTTCCGCCGTGGCACTAGTGCTGCGGAAACAACTCGAAGGGTGAATGATGTGTATGGCGGTCGTGTTGCAAAAGAAAACACAGTTCGTTTTTGGTTCCAACGTTTTCGTTCTGGAAATTTCGACCTGCAGAACAAGCCCCGTGGACGGCCTGAGACTCAAGTTGATAATGAAGAGTTGAAGGCTATTGTGGAAGCGGATCCATCGCAAACCACGTCCGAGTTAGCTGCAGGCTGCGATGTTAGTGATAAAACTGTTTTAATTCATTTGAAGCAAATTGGGAAGATTAAATAGCTTGAAAGGTGGGTACCTCACGAATTGACTGAAGCAAACCGGCAAACGCGCGTCGACTGCTGCGTTACATTACTAAACCGGCACAATAATGAAGGTATTTTAAACCGAATCATTACCTGTGATGAAAAATGGGTTCTTTACGATAATCGGAAGCGCTCAGCGCAATGGTTGGATCCTGGCCAGCCAGCCAAATCCTACTCCAAGCGAAAATTAACCCCAAAAAAGTTACTTGTAAGCGTTTGGTGGACTAGTGCCGGTATTGTTCATTACAGTTTTCTCAAATCTGGCCAGACTATTACGGCTGATGTCCATTGTCAGCAATTGCAAACCATGATGGAAAAGCTAGCGGCTAAACAACCTAGGCTGGTCAATCGCTCCACGCCACTGCTGCTTCACGACAACGCTAGACCACACACTGCGCAACAGACGGCTACTAAATTAGAAGAGCTTCAATTGGAAAGTCTAAGACATCCTCCGTACTCCCCGGACCTTGCTCCAACAGATTACCATTTTTTTTGAAATTTGGATAACTTCTTGCAAGGGAAAAAATTCAACTCCGATGGGGCAGTCCAAATCGCCTTCAAAGATTTTATTGATTCCCGTCCGACTGGTTTTTTTAGTAAAGGGATCAATGAACTACCTATGAGATGGCAAAAGTGCATAGAAAGTAATGGTTCATACTTTGATTAATTAAATATATTATATTAAAAAATATTCGACTTTTTGTTCCTCCCATACAAAACGCCAATTTCATATGTGAGGACCTAATATTAATGTGATTTAAAAAAATATTAAAAATAGGGGTGTTAGTATAAGTTTCAAATAAAAGCAAACAGGAACACAATCATTATCGTCTCTCCGGTTCATATTGTAGAAATGCGGACATAGTCTATGGTAAATTTTTATGTGTAATCTACTGCTTAAAATGTTTAACCCTTTTAAACATCTTCAGTGCGCCTTGTCACGAAATTTGAGAAACAGAAATCATTAAGTTTGTAGTGTTATTTGTAATTTATATATATATATATATATACCTTTGCGTTTACAGCATGAATGATAATAAGCAATTCTCAAACGGCAACCAAAACTCTCATTGGGAACGCAAGTCGCTAGTGTCATTATGAAAATCCATTGCTTTCGTAAATGCAAAAGAAAAAACATAAAACGCAATTATTCCTTTGCAGACATTTCAATAGTTGATCTCGATCAATTTTTATATTTGTCTCCAAAAACCAAAGATTGGGCGCCGTTGGAATTTTGTGTAAACAACCAATACAGTGACTTAGTTTTAAATTTTCGAATTGTGTATATCGAAGATTATTTAGTATTGCTATGTAACAATTCAGCTATCAAACTATCTAGAACCTAATAATGCAACCTATCAAACAAATGGTTATGTTCTCGAATTGTTGCCAAAAATATGAGACTACGGGATATATTTTTCAAATAGGATCGTTCTATTATGCTTGTAGTCTCAATACATCCAACATACGTTAACGTCATTACCTACGTTGTATCTGGACTGTAGAGAGCCATAACGAATTTGTTACTAAGATAGTCTACATTTTATCGTCAATTTTTTTTTAAATTCATACTAAGAAGTATGAATGAAAGAATGCACCATTTAAAGCGCACACCATTCGACTTTGGTCGTTGACGCATCATAAAACTCTAAAGCCTTAGGCTGATATTTATAGATGCTATTTTGTCTTTGCTTAGCAAAGTTCTCAAAAAACAAATTCGTTTTGACAAACAACTGAATATATAATAGGAACTTGAGTATAGCCGTAGTATACACAGAACCAAGTCCATGTTGACAAAATCAGTGACTTACCAAATCCTTTGACATTCATTGAGTAATATAAATTGTAGTGTTTTAGTAAAGTCTTAAGCCTATAAATCTCAGCCTTAGAACTCTGATAACTTAGTTATGCTTTGGAATATTTTTGCCGCGCACTTTGGAGTTGTGTGGAATGGGCTACCGGAAATAGTTTTTCCCGGAGTTATGACATGAGATTATTCAAGAGAGCAGTATATAATGCCCTTGGACAGCAACGCAATAGCAACGCTCCTTGTGTAGCAGTTGTCCATCAGCGACGGAAATCACTTACCATCAAGTGGACCATTAGCCTTTTCGCTGACAAACATTTACAAAAAATGAGAAACATCTTTTGCACATTAAGTTTTGTTGCTGCATTCGTGTGTGAATCGCGTTTCGATTTTTGTTGAAATAAGTTTCTTCCAGAGTTGGACTTTCCACGGTGTCCGTCGCACCGCCTGAAAGAGGGGTGAGCTTTTACTCCTACCCCTCCCAGAGAGGTAGCCTCAACAAAGCCTTTTGTTCCCTGGGCGTCCGGAAGAATTTGGCTTCCCAGGCCCGGGTGGAGCAATCAGAGGGACACTCCGGGGATTTTTAGTTAGTAGAAGTCTGACACATCGGGGTCGCTGCCCTCACAGCGTTATTGAGGGTCCTATGCAGGATTTTCCCCGGGGTTACAAAAAAAAAAAGAGTTGGTATTCTCAAGTTTGTCGTGTTTATATAGAAGAAGGTAGCTTCTTATGGCGTGCTTAACACGAATGACGCTGTGTCGAAGTTAGGGATGTAACGGAGGCAGTATTATCGAAACCGATGTCGGAGTAAGTTTGATTTATCGGAATCGGAGTCGGAGGCAATGTCAGTCACAAGTGACGGCAGAATAAAATAGTTTTATTAAGGGACAAATAAAAACATTATTCAGTGAACCTTTTTAATTAGAAAGTGATAAATTTACAAATACACAGACAATAAAAATTGCGGTTTCTTATTAACATTTTCCCATTAACAGTGAACAAGTTAAATCAAATTTGCTCCAGGGTTGTTTTTGTGTTAATTTCTATTTTACTTAATTTAATGTAAATGTAAAATAAAAAAACCGTGTAGTAATGTACATCTAGTTTTAAATTTAATAATTTTAATCATATTTTTTTAATCTAAATTTTTAAAAATATCTTCTACAAATTAGGTAGCACTGATTGTGTGATTAATTGATATTATGTTTTAACAACATATAAAATGAAATCAAATGAATTGACTACAACAGTTGTGGTGACCTCCGATGAATACCTCCGATTAATAAGTTTCGGAACGGAAGTCGGAATCGGAGGTGTAATAACAATCGGAAGTTCCGACTTATCGGAGTCGGAATCGAAGCTCCGTAACATCCCTGGTCGAAGTTATTGTAAGCTCAAGTAGTTGCCAAATCTAACTATGCGCTACTTCTGTCGATACTTTCTCCTAGTAGATGTTTGCTGTCCAAATTTCAGTTACGGTCTTCTCTTATCGATCCCTATAAAGAATTGACACGATGATAAATGGCCATAAAGATGTTTAGGATTCAATTTTTTATGTTTTTACTGTCTCATTGGGACTTTGGATAAAGTGCCTATAATTTCTCCTATGTATGCAGTAGGATAAATAGTGTTATTTGTTCAATATTTTCTAAATAGCCCACCATTCGTAAAAAAATATATGCAACTACTCAGATGCCAACATATAATAAGAAAACCTACAACACTTCTTTTTATTAAATTATTCGAGTTTCGGGGATGAAAATTCCCGAAGGTCGTCTCATCAATTTCGGTGACGGCCACATTTTTGCGGCGCTTTCGTGACGCTTCAAATACACCGATCTAGATAGATATTTCAACATAAATTGTCAATTTAAATGTAAATGTGTTGCTACCATTAGGTGGTCGGGAAAAACTTGCTCGGCGAACCGTAGCGCTCGATAAATCAATATCCAATCTATATTTATAGTAATACGAGTTCGTATTGTAGGAAATGGTATATTATTCGGTAATTTCAGTAGGCGTTTGCGTATTAGAGGATGTATTTGGACACGTTATTTACTTACGTATCGATACAACCATGTCGTGGATATGTAACAACCACAATAAGGGTGGGTGCGTGACGCTTTACCGGTACTTTAGTATAAGCTTTAGGTAGCGAGACCTTGAAACAAAATTCGAGGGACCAACCATGGTCGACATATTGATATTGGCCTTTCGTGCGTGCCTGCCATTGACATAGTTAACATTGATTTGGATTTTTTCAGTTTTAACTTATTATTAATATCTAGTAAATTATTTTTAAAATAATTGTGAGTCATTAATACTTATTAAGATTAATTTAAATTCTATTCATTCATTATCCCGAAAAGGATATTACGTCTTGATATATTATTATTATTATAAAATTGTATAATTATGATGGTTTATGATATATAATTGTTTTATAATATATTCGTTCACTATGTTTTTGACGGTTGACGATTTTTAATTTACATAAGGACTTTGATTTTTATTATGTTTGTAAAAAAAAATGTTTTAAACATAGTATTTGAAACAGGTAAACTATCCAGATAATCCTGTAATATAAATATACCACATGTACGTGTACTTAGCACTTAGTCTTTTCGAAAGGTCATTAAGCAATGAGAAAATTAAATAAGAAATGTGCGTAAGAAAACGTCTGGTATAAAAATGGGATCTCTGATCTCTTTTTCCACTAAATTCGACATAAAATTGAATTATTACTGTCCTTGTCTTCATTTGGTTACATTTATTATTCATAGGGTATTTTTGTATTTATTTTAAAGAATTGCAGTAAAATAATTATTCATAGATGGGCAAAATTTAATCAGATTAATAAAAATGATTACGATTACATTTTACGTTTTTTACCATTAATATGACTGTATTTTGCTCATTTATGTTTTAAACACTACAGAATCCCAGATTGCATACACATTTATAATATCATAATGTTTTAAATGGATTTAATCATGATTACATAGCAAGAAAATTAATATTACGATTACAATTTGTAATCGTTAATCATTAAACAGATTACGTTTTGCCCATCTCTGCCTCTATGCAGCTTTATAATGGAAATGCAGTGGTGTTACCTAATAAATTATTTTATGGAAGTAAACTTTATTATTGTTATGTTAAAAACAATAGTGAATTGATGGACTTTGCTCTTTTTTAATTCAGGTATTTAAATTTTATTAACAAAATAGTTAGAATTTGATAACTTTGCGTTATAGCGTAATCTCATTGTTTCCATAATATTTTTGCAGTTTGTACTCGTTGTCGTTTTTGGACTGCACCGAGCTTACCATCAGGTGTGGTCACTGTGCCGTGTCAGGATAAATAAAACCCTAATACTAGTAGAGAAGTAGGTAGTAAAATTTCAAAACCAATTATTTTCATTACACTGCAAGAATGTATTAGGAAAAAGGTTTTACTTTCTGGAGAGTTAAATGAAATTCACATAAACTTTTTCAATTTAAGTCTTTGAAAAGAATTTATGAATTTAATAAAACCATCGGTTTGGAAACCGCTATGATGTTGATAAATTATAAACTACGTTTTTTTTCTTTTTTGTAATTCTTATATTTACTGACAACACCTAAATATAACAACATTTTTCTACTATTGTTTAAAAAAAAAAACATCGACATGCATATAGTAAGTACTATTTGAAAACTTAAAACAAATACCCTTATGGTAATTTTGTATTCCTTATGTACTCCTAATAAACTAAATAAATTTTTTACAAATTTAATTGTAATATAAATTTAATTTGCTTATAATTAAAAGTTAAATATCCTTATTATCATAACTACTTTATTAAAATTTAGACTTCGTTCATAGTGCCCCAGCGTCCTTGATTCTGAGACAGTAGCATTCAAAAATGCCTTTTTTTATTCTTCGGTATTCTTTGTAATGAGTCCTTGTTTTATGTCTTCAATCATCATCGTCTCGTCTGGTTGGGTATCCTGCCCAATTCCACTTAAAAGCGGCTATCTTAGCCTATACTTAACAACGGGCTGTGCACGTTGAAAGTAAATATCATCCAAAATTAATAATGAAAAAGAAAAAAAATCTCTAAAAAATTATAGGCATTATTTATTTAGGATGTTAATATTTTTGCAAAGCAATAGGACTATATCACCGGACAAAACAGTATTTTATACGATCTATCGAACGAACTCTTGTGTTACTAAATAAGAGTTATGTTAAATGATCAATTTTACGTTAAAAGGTTTAGACTATGAAAGTTTTTCGATTTTATAAAACTGACACGTACGAAGTAATCACTGAGCTTCGTTCTATCCCTAATACCCTTATATCAGAGTTAACCGAGTTGTGCAAACTTGCCTAGTTTGTGTAATACTCGCTGTCTGAAATGAACTATATTCTCTCTGAAGCGGAAAACTTACTGAGTATTGATCGCAGAAAATGGATAACTGTACTAACATTACGTAACCTCCAGGTTGTTCATGAAGCTATGACTAGAAACTAGACGTGGAATTACAGTTCTTAATGACTTTTCTACAACATGTAACATATATATAAGGTGTTTATTATGTACTAGAAGTACGTACACTCCAAGTTCTATGCCAAAATAGACAATAGGATGGCTGCTCGGTGCTTCGATCTTGTGCCCTACATTGGTTTTGTTATATCAGGCTGTAGCTTAAAGCGAATGCCACCGTCCTCGTATTGATTAGACAGGACTGTTGAATGTTATATAACTCCGCGACGAGCTCGCAGACTCGTAGACTGCAAATCTATATTTATTGTATACCTGCTATATCTTACTTCAACGTAGTTTGCGAAGCTTCCTCTCTCACTTCCCTAAGATTGGCGGAAGTTTGGTAGCATTGACTATATTAGACTACTCTGCATAAAATCATTTCACAATACAATGTAATACTTCGACGAAAGCTTCATTTGAATGTTGTTCTTGTTTGTTTTGCATATCTCGTTGGATAGTGTCTAAGATTTTTAGACGAGTTTTTCATTTAAAAATTTAGTTTTACAATACTTAGAAAGATATACAAATGTAACATAAAATAAAAGTTATAATTTATATTTACATTGTCAATTCAGTTAGTGTGATTTTTTTTTTTGCTTAGAGCTCTTTTGTGTCCATAATTCAATATGGGAGACACTATGTCTGTTCCGGAATAAATAGTATGTCCGCATTCGCTTTTAGGTTCATACAATACTATTAAATACCCGTAAAACTAAATTTTATATATTCCACGTTGAAGACTGTGACATTATGAGCTACGAAATTCATATATAGGTGTTTTATAATATGACAGCTCATAGTGATAATTTCTAACGAAACTTTACATTAAATATATTAGTTCCAACCAATGTCGGGGTATATAGGAGAAATAAATGACGTTCGTGGCAGTTTTTAATTTTGTTTCTCTGAGATTTATTATGACAAACAAGATTTATAATATTTTCGACGTGCTCTGCCCAAATACAATGAGCAGTGTTGGGGAAGATATCTTCCTCCTAGTTTGTGCCCAGCGGGCGCGGCGCGACGGAGCTGTGGCGAATTGATTACAGGTCCCGCAGTCTCCGCCAATGCGCAGAAGAAGTCACCTTGGAGTTTTTAGTCGGTACAAGTCCGACACACCTCGCTTTCGCGCATCCCCCCAGAGCGGCCGAGACGGTCCCATGAGGATTATCCTCAAGTAAAAAAAAAGGCTTAAATTTCATTTCATATCTATGACTCTAGACAAACTAATCTATGCGTCACAGAAAGTTCACCGGTACCGGAACTCGAAATCAGGGTCTTCGGTATAGCAGGTAGGGCACTACAAACTGCGCTATCAGGCTTTCAAATAATCTTAGGGTTGTATATAGTACAATCGTCTTAAATATTATGTTCGATTTATAATAGGCGAATCTAAATACGACGTGTCTTGTTTTATAAGCTGATGAGGAGGTTATATACACTACTCTTGCAAGAGCTCAATTCAGTTGTAGTCTAAAAAAACAATTTTGTCAAACATTTTATTAATATAAAAAATAATATTGTAGGAAAAATATATATAATTCTGCCAAGGAATGCAAATATTGAGGAGTATAAACAATCACTAAAAAGCCTGCGATTCATTATTTGTTCAGAAAATTATCCCTGTCCTGTTTCTATTAATATGACACCCATTATATATACATATACGTGTATGCCGTATTATAAATTATAACTTGTTCTGATTCTATGATATGGTATTATTTATAATTGACTTGGAATCATATATAAAGTAGAAATTATAGAATTTTCAATGTAGTATAATTGTTTTTTTATTTATCTAAATACCAATAAATTGTTTGTAAATAATAGACTCATTACAGCTGCTTTAATTCCAATATACACGTGCATTAGTCTCCTAAATTTTAGATTATTGTATAGTTATAAAATTCAAATAAAACACACCAGACAAAATCTTACGTTAGTTAACCTTCGTTAATAAATATAGATTTCAGGGTATCTATATTTTTTATTGGATTTATAGTCTTGAATTAAGAAAACCTGGTTATCTTTTTTGGGAAATATATTGCTTGGCTGGCGTATGAGTAAACCAAACCGTTGTTCAAAGAAATTCAGGGAATCGTTTACAATATTGTTACGCAATTTGTTTTAGTTACGTCTGTTTGGTTTACGTTATTGTGAATATGATATAATAAAAAAAAAAACATTCACCTTGTAATTTACTTATTATTAGTACATTTGTAGTGTAATTAATCAATCTCAGATCATTACCCAATTTATCCATCAGTATAAAAAGGTTTTCTGTAATATGTAGGATTATGCATCTTTCATCAGCCAATATTGTTTTACCTTCCTACGCTTATTACATACATTTCGAACAGATATAGCTGAAAGTAACATACTGCCATTTGCTTTTGAAATATTATTAAACTATTTTTTCTTTCTGCGCCACCGGATACTAAGACAATTTCATAATGACGGGCTAATAGATTGTGGTTTTTGTTCACTGTACTATAGAGATAAATTATTCTCTTCCACCGCTCTAATTTCAACATTGTTAAAGGCTATAATAAAAATGTTATACTTAAAAACAAACTAAACGTAGGAAACATAGGTTTAATTCTCACGAAGACCACGGTTACCTCATGGAATAATGCCTAGACGTTTATAATTGATAACGAGGGGAAGTGTAACCTAAGACGGCCGGTGTGCAGTTTTTGTTTGTCCTAACAGTGACAATCCTAGGTTAATGTGGCTAATTCGAATTAACAAACCTAAACAGTTCTTTTCCTCTGAGTCAGTTGGTAGTGGGTATGTCGTATCACGATATACGAGTTCAAAGGCCGATATTAAATCCAGCTCTAACTGCAACGTGCTCGCTAACCACTCTTTGTGATTGCATGACTAACGTCTTGAATGGCAGTTGAGCTGCAGTTTGAATTGGCTGTTTATGTAGCACTGATTCCACTCATATTGAATACAAAAGATTTAGCTATTTTCAGTTTTCAGTTTTTATAGATAAGCATATCAAGAAAGTTTAAGGCTCAGCACACTTTTGATAACTACTAAAAAAAATTGCAGTGTGCCTGAGTCTTGTTGATAAGTTTAGTCAAGTAGTTACTATAAAAATTTCTCAGTGAAAAAATAGGTTCGATTTCGCTATGTTTTTTCTTTACCAAATTGTATTTTATACGACTTAATGTAATGTCAATGTTCTCTTTATCTAAATGCTAACTACTGCTAGATATTTTTGTGTATGTTCTAAAAAAACTTACAATTGTCTTTAAGATATATTTTGGGCATACAATTACACAAGGAATGATTATTATTCACTGCTAGGTTTCTTTTCAACTCAGCTCTAACATATACGCGAATACATATTTTCCAATCGAATTAAAATGTCAATAATGTATTTCGCTTAATGTGTTATTATTTATTCACTTTTAAATATTCATCAAATTCGGCACTCGCATAGATTTTAGGAGCAACAACAAATTAAATTAAATATTTATGAAACAAACTTCTCAAATTACATATATTATGTATCCATGCCGTGGAATTTCCTAACTGAATATTCTCATTTGAAAGCCGCTGGGAATGCAACAAAGCTCTGGGAAAAATTAAATTTGCAATTCCGCGCAGCAGTTCAGAAGCTTTTATAAATCTCATTTGAGTTGCTACGTTGCTCTTACATATAGCAATAATTCAGTTACTGAAAGAAGTGGTATGTACTTGTGAAAATATGCTAAAAATAAATATCGTAAATATTGGATCGATGGTGTTGCTTCAATGTCGAACAGTGAAGTAGCACTTCAGAATACTTTAAGACAGAAGCGGTACAATTACCTCCAGTAATAAATGATATGCAAACGGCATGGTAAATCGTTATATGTTGCTATGTGCTTAAATCTGATTTACTGACACGAATAAACTGGAATGTACAAGCTCGAGGAATCATTATATTCACGTATTCCATTCATGAGAACACCTACGCTCAATTTGCTCCTGATTCTATCTCAGAGAGTAATGAGCGAGAAACATAATCCAACTTTTCACTGTTTTTAAGTGACACGATGTTCTTTTGATTTGATTTATTGTTTTAATTTTGTAAATTGCATCTTAAAGCGCATGCGCTCGCTTGCTATACTAAGAAATACATGAGTTAATTAATTTAACGTGCTTCGGTATGGCTGTACAGGGTAAAATTTGACGTTAACTTGGTTGCTTGAGATACATTGTTTGCTTCCTATTAATAATGAAAATGATTTTGATAATTTATAAGAATAAAACTGCAGCGAAATGTTCACTTTTTATTTTAATTCTATTTCTTTATAGACTCCTCTCGTGTATTCATGTGAAACGGACTATCTAGAAACAATGATTATTTTATAGTAAACTTAAAAATCGTTGTCCTTTCGTTTTTTCCTACAAAATTTTCCTGACAACCATTACTTTTATTATGTACCGATTATTTATACCGGTTTCTTGGAATAAGCGTGGATATTCACGTTGTTACTACGTTGTTAGATTTTACGTTATTCCGCCTACTAAAATGTCTAGTATTGACGAAATTTATTATGAGCGATCTAAACCCATCTTATTTCAGGTCACGATTACACTCATGTAAGTGTTTGCGTAAATCTGTGCATGATTTTAAAATATGGTGCGTTGAACTGATCCGAGTGGCTGTGAGCCGCGAACGGAAGTCGAACTCACCAGTGCCCACTCGCCTCCACCGGTTCGCATCGCTGTTGGCCGGAATTGATCACTCACGTAGTTTCGAATTCAGATAATCCATCACAAGGATTACGCTTTGTGAAATGTTTCGTATAACTGATAGCCTACTGGCTCGCCGTTGGATTTGTACAAAATTGAATGATGTATAGAGCTACGTCATCAGCAAATTGCACTGTCATCGTTATTGAATTTTCGTTTTTTTTTTTCATGTATTATAGGCGAGACAATTCTATTCTTTTGAAGAAGATTATAGGACATTTTGGACCATCTAACGCAAAAGTCTTTGTCAACTTAGAAAAACTGTACATGCAATTAGAATAAGTTGTTAAATGTAACTTACATTATATAATAGTTAATACTTGTTTCATTCTAGTATTGTCAACTTCTTAATTGAGTTATGTGTAACCTAGTAAATTTCTCATACATATACTAAATCATGGTTTAATCAAAACAACCTGTGGTGTATTTAGCGATACCAGAATAGTCCTCTAAGTTAAATTGCCTTTGTAGTCAATCCTTGATCTAATTTTAATCGAACGTGTCTTAAAACAAAATTCGCTCTACTCAAGATATCTTAACTTGTGTCAAAAATGATTTATTTTATAACAAAATTTCTGTACATGTATAGAATACACCAAAGATATAGCAGGTTATATTTGTCTACGTGGAATCCCTAAGGTCGAATGTGCGGTTCTGACCAAAGTAGTTTTATTTGATATATTTGCATAATTTAACAATCTTTTTGCAACTATCTAAGAACCATCTATTCCTTATAAATCTCAAAATATGTACATGGAAAATTTCTTATCCTGCCAATGTTAAAAGTAATGCCGAGGCACAGCTTGATTACAACTTTAGATTTGTTTTGGATTGTCATATGCTAATATGTAACATTGTGCTTGTAAAATATTTGAAACAAAACATCTAAATCTCATCTTAATAATCGGTTAGACTTGAATCAAGATATAACTATATTACTAAAATAATTTTCTAAAAAAGTTTTTTTTTAACATATTAAAAGATATTACAGCTATTGAACGCCTAAGATCGATATTATCACCAATATTTAAAACTAATAGCGAGCTTAATGCGATTAGTATTAACATTTTCATTGGGCTCTCCTGAAACGTTACAATTTTACATATCCGACCTTATGTAATTCATGTCGAGATACGTACAGGTAAACTTGATGAATTAGTTGAACCTCATTACATTAATAGATAAATCTGTCTGATAAACAAGCTCATTTACCGGAACTTTTTACAATCTACTCATGCCAATATATCTATCAAGTGCTCCTGTACTTGTATGTTTGATTAAACTTTTGATGTATGTGAATGCTATACATCTACATATATCTATACATGCATCCAAACGCGTGTGTATGCTATCAACCCCTTTCATATTATTGGGAATTTCTAATGCAACTGAATGTATTGGCACGTAATAATTGGTTTCCCACATCCTAATGGAAGTATAGTTGTTTTGTAGATGTTTTAAACAGTAAATGAAGTATTTATATGCTCGTAAATTATGAAAATTTGCAATAGAAATGTTTCTATTACTGTTAAATAGTACAGCCCCGTGTAGGTGTTAGTTACTGTTACATAAACTTTTCCATGAATATAAACTGAAAACCAGAAGTTTACTAAAATATTTTATGGCTTTTCTAGAATCAATAATACATTTTTAATTTATGATTTAGCGTAAATCTTGTAATGTCTGAGTAATTCGATGGGTTTACATGGCGTCGAATCGCTATAGCATTTCGTGGATGCTCGTTGGGCCGATGTGCGTGTGAATTTTTAGAATGTTACAGAGAACTATAAATATTATCTGTTAGTACATGCATACGTGCATATATAAAATATAGCAATAAACTTCCTCCATGTTCACCTTCGTCTTAAACGCGAGAAATATGTGAATCAACAGCAGGGGCCATAGCAACGGCCCTGACGCTCATTGTTTATAGTGCTCATATACTGTTTATTCTATAATAATTTCATTCACTGACACATGTTATGGAATATCTGTAAAGCTAAGAGACGATTATACCCCGCGTGCTTATTCAGTAGAAATATGCCCAAAGAAACCCTCAGCGGGAAATTCAAATTATTTTGCTAAATGTATCCACCTATTTTTAAAAAGTAAATACATGCTTTTATTTGAATATCAGGGTACTAGATTCTGGGGTTATTATGACTATAAAAATGATATAGAATTTGCGTTCGTACAAACTTTTTGAAAATATTAGAAATAAAGCATTTCAATATTTTTTATCCTATTTTTTTTTATGTAAGCAAGTTAAAATCATGTGTTTAGAATAGTTCTGTTTTTAACTGGTAATTGCTTATATCTAAACTAATAGACGAAATCGCAGAAACACATTAGTTATGCCAAATTTTGTACAATCTCAAGAGCACATCCAAAATATAAATATCCATAATTGCGCCTGTCTAAGCTCCTGTTGAAAAGTGTTATTACACCTACGAGCCGCAATTTCGTAGATTGAGATTGCAAATATATCATGTGCCATAAAAATGATTACAGTGATATATTATTAGGTACTCGCTGTAAAATATGTTAATTAAAGATCACAATATGCGACATATTATAGAAATTACCGGTTCCTATTCCATATTATGCATGTGTACACGAAACTTTTCAGGATTCCATACCAATTAACTCTCAATTAAATTCAACATTCAGTGTTAGAAGTTAACTTTTGCACTGTGTTTAAAAAAAAACATAATTATTCAAGAAAGATTTTCGTAATTAGCTTTCAAAATAAATTTTAAATCAATTATGAATGTGGCAACATTTAATTATTATTTTAATGCAATGACTTATGCATCTTGCTCTCTGGGATTATGCATATTAAAAAATATCTTATCTCTTATTTACCTATATGCGTATATTACCTCACTACAATATGCGATGTATTTCGCTATCGGTTACAACGCTGAAAATCAAGAAATCTCACTAAAAATTCAGTAAGCAAGCTAAATTAGTTATTACATACCTTTACTTGGATACTCCCTGTACAGTGTACACGAATGGATGCAGATAAGGTATGTAATAGGATAGGCATCGTTTAAATGCATCCGGCAAAGGCAAAATAAATTCCCGCTCCGGAATACCGTCGCTTGCTGCCTGTAGGCAAATCTAATATCGGAAATTGACTCAACGGTTTATTCGCTTTGACCTCGTCTCAACAGGAGGTTAGGTAAAACTATTATACCCCACTTCATAACATTAACAAATCAACTGTGCTCGCCACCACAGTTTTGTATATCATGTTAGATAGATCACACCTTAAGGAAATAGAACCTCCATGGGAAGGAAGATTGCTCATGTGGAGTAATTTTTGACGAGTTACTTCTCAGTGTTAATGAATTTATTACATGAGGACGCAAAACAGCGGTCTTAGGAGGGTAAATTGTATTAAAACTATTCTATATCTACGACGAAATGTATAAAATGTTCACTTTTTAACGTTTATGTAGAAATACATTTACATTTATCGCAGTAAAGAATCGATTACAAGCGGCCAGATCTTCTTTGAGGCGGCTTAAAGCGATTCCTGACCACATCTACTAACTAGCCTTGGCGCTAACAACTTGTACTTTGATTAACAAAACAAGCTTTTCCAGGAAACATTTACAGAAGTGTGAGCAAAGTTAATCATAATGAAGGTTTAAGTAGACTAATTTTAGTAAAATAATTTATTAATAAAGCGAAATATTTTGTCTAAATACATCCCTTTTGGGTTCAGAAGCTATACATAATTGGCTGTACCTAATTTGCGCTTATAGTACATAGACAGTTTATAATCTCGAAATTTAGATTTTCCCTTAATATTTTCTATAGAATTTCTTTTTTAATAATATATTTAATTAATGAACTTAAAAATATTCATAACTTCTTCGTACATTATATGATTATAATATTTAAATCATAAAAATGTTGTTTGTTTTTAATAATCAGAATAGAGGTAAAAGAACTTATTAAAACAAATACGTACGTTTCAACGTAAAAAATGAAAATTATGTTTAGAAGTATTTATATTGTATTGGTGATGTAACTTCTAATTAACAAGTAGGAGCATTAACTATTACGAGTACATTATCTAAGCTTCAATATATTTTTCTCTTTTCACAGATGATTTCCGAAATGATTCGTTCAAATTAGCATGTACGTTCAAATAATCACAGTTTCAGTTTATTGATGAAATAAACATTACATTTAGCAAAAAGCAGATCTCGTACAAACATCTCTGTTTGTTTTTATTATTTTATGTAATGGCCTCTACGGCTCAAAGAACAAACTAAATCGACTGGCCCATTTGAAAGCCGTTCGGTTTTTCACAATACTATTTTTATTTTATTATTTCAACTGACTATTGATTCTTTGGATGCTGGTAATGTGCTTCCATTGAAACCACTATATGAAATAACATTCCTAGAAGTTTTTTAATTCGTACCTCTGCTCCTCTGCTGTCATCAGACTTATGTAGTGTTCTTCGTGTTGGTCTTTCCCCTCTTTTATGATATGATATCCTATAAAAAAAGTGTGAGGAGACCTTTGAGTAGACCGACATATAGTCTCGGAGACTTAATAGCGTAACTATTGATTTCTGCCAATTTTCAAGCTAATATAAAAATAGTATAAGTCTTTAGTTATTTTTCTAATTTGGATGTGAGTGTCCAGATATTCCCCTTTGACTTATCTCTTAACTTACTATAACTCAATCTTTTTCGAATTAGTTTGTTAATGACGAAACCGCCAGATTCGGCCAAACTCAGCAGACATATAGTTGAACTGCGGCAATAAACTGTCCCAGTACAGTTTTAAAACTGTGAAGTCTAGTCTGAATTTTAGAAGTTTTAGACGTTCATATTGATTTTAAACGTCTGCGTGTTATATATATATAAATATGAAATATAATATTGCCATTATTTTACTATGTAACCTCTATGTTAGTACAGCCATTCCTACAGCCGCATGATTTGATAATAATATGACGCTAGTCAGTGTGAACTATTCAAAATTAAATAAGTAGAACAAAAAAAACGTAGCTTATTCTCAAGTTGACTATTGCAGAATCCTAACGAGTCTCGATCCTTGACCTTTTTTGGATCTCCTGAAATGTGGTCTATTGTAGGCCCGTTTAGGCTAATATACATTTGTAATAGATCTTTTTTGAAAATGTAAGTACAAAAGCTAGTAGTTAGTAATGTAAGGTACATATAATGTAATCCGTGTTTACTTTATATTTCGACGCCATACTCTCTAGGCTAGACTATTTCTGAAACACGCACTTGCGGCATAGGTGTTTTAACTAACAATAGATTATTTATTTTACTATGCAATTTTATCACGCAGGTATGTTTAACCAATACATAAAATAAAACCGTTCCGCAGCCACCTCTCCCACGTTCCGTGGATACTATGATTTGCAACTCAGTATATATATATGCGAGTGCCCAGAAAAACTTCACTTGCGCTATGTAGGTTAGTAAAAATGTATAAGAATCGTTAATTGATCTGTATGCGTTTGTGCCCTCTAATCTCTCAATTGGCGTAATCGTTTTAGATGTGATTTTCACTAATGTATTATGGAAAGCTGTCTTTGGCATATCTTGCTAATTTTATTTCTATCTGTTCATAAATAATTGTCAGGTTATAAAAAAACACTCCGATCATTTATTGGAAAAAAAAAAGTGTTGAGTAAAATGGAACGCAACTCATCTGTCAGTTGTTATTGTAATTCATCCTTTATGTAAGTCATTAAATCATCCTGACGTATATAGTTTGTATTTATAATATGTTTCGTAAGTTACCTTTAAACATTAAATGTATTTGCACAATTTTTGTTCGACGGTATATGTTACCT
Organism: Automeris io; assembly: GCA_036320925.1. Lineage (NCBI taxonomy): Eukaryota > Metazoa > Arthropoda > Insecta > Lepidoptera > Saturniidae > Automeris > Automeris io. The sequence goes on from JAUDJH010000018.1 coordinate 7,962,384, forward strand.
CTAAAATATTTTTTATGTGCGTTGATTTGTATTAGCAGTCTACTCATTGTAAGTAGCAGCATTCATGGCAGTATGAAGTTCGCCGGATCAGCTAGTCCTTAATATAGTCTATTTGAAAAACTCATGTGTATCAAAATTTTAATTTAAGTTATTGATTTTCAAAGTTTTAAATTTTACCATGCTTACAATGGTACACGTATTTACTTAATATGCACAACAACAATAAATTTCTGCTATTGACCTTGAATTAGGTGCGTGCCTTTTTGTAATAAATTTAGTCACGTGATGTGTTTTGAATATAATACAACAAACTAAGAATGAAAAAAGAAAACAATTACTACAGCCGATATTTTTATATTCCGTAGATGTATTTTTTTGTATGATATAATAAAAATCAAAGTTATTAAAAAGGTATTTAAAATATCGGTAATTTTTAGAATTTTAGATTTTTAGAAATCGTTATTTTTTATTTTTCAAATAAGTTGTAATTTTTTAAATATTTCCTATAATCATCTACATCATCATCATTTTGTTTACAGAACGTTATATATCAACATTCCCTCTACACCCTTTTATATATGAGTTACGGGACAGTTATATTCTATAAAACTCATAAACGTATCAAAAAAGAATCCTAGAAACTATGCCGCTTTTATGTTTTTTTAATTCTATATCAACTATCTTAAAACTCTTTAGACATATAGATAGCCAACTGATTCTGTTCACACAGTACCTATACATTAGCTTTTAATGTTAATTCCTGCCACTACTTGGTTTCAATTAGGTCATAATTTTAGATGTTCTTTCCTTTGACCGTGAAAACAAACTTATAATTATCGCTTTCGCGCACGTAATTAGTTTGATAAGCTGTTTGAAAGTATAATAAAAATATTGTTTGTATATTATTTAATATTAAAACTGATAGTGGTCGAACTAAGAACTATTTCGTTTAACAAATGAATATAAGGCTTTTTCAGATGTGGAGAGGAATGGCGGCCTTTTGCGAGGCCGTCATGAAGGTGAAAGAAGCGGCGGAGAGGGAGAGGCACATCGCCAATCCCCGCAACCCTCGGCGCCGCCGCAGAACAAGGCGGCTCGGGAGAAGGGAGCAGTTCGCGCAGGACTCCCAGCGCGACGAGCTCCCCTCCTGACACAGGCTGGGCGGGTGACGTTGAGGGCGTCCCCGTCCAGTACAGAGAGGAGGCGAGGGGTTTAAATCCCCCTCCACGAGAGGAGGCCTGCCCAAAGGCCAACGCTCGCCGAGCCGTCGGAAGTATTCGGATTCCCAGGCTCGGCGAAGGCGAAGAGAGGGCAGTGCTGGCACCCCGGTGGTTTTAGTCGGGGCAGGTCCGACACACCGGGGGAAGTGGCCCTCACCACTTCCCCTGACGGTCCGTAGGGATTTCCACCGGGATAACAAAAAAAAAAAAAAAGGCTTTTTCAGATCGTGTCAGAGATTTTTTCAGTATATATCGTCTACAAAGTAATTACTCTATACTTAATAATGGTAATAATGCAGTCCAAGGGTAGCGGAAAATTAGCGTTAAACGAAAGTCTATTGACACTTGCCATCGTCATGCCTGTTTAAATTTGAATATACCACAGCAGAAAGCTTTTATGTTTTTATGTTAGGTTATCAATTGAGCAGGCACGTGCTGTCACTAAAACGAATTGGGTTTATGTAAGTAATTGTGCTGAGTTTGCTACCAGTGTGATCAGATTTATCAAGATTCGGCGAATTCATCACTTGCCCTGCTAGGTTGCCCTGCTAATTTTGGTAAAATATTTCATTGTTCACTTTATGACTATTATTCACTGGTCACTCTGCGAATCATCTACCACTATTTTAACGATTAATTCCTTCTAGAGTAGTCCATAACCTCTACCACCAATCGCATGTCATAACACCCATGCTTCCGGGTAGTTATCATTGTCCTTCCTAGATCTCATAACCGCATCGTTGTTTAACACTGCCTTCGACATATATCCTAATAAGTCCTTTTTACCGTTTCTATAGGGGGAACGTTTAGATCTTTTCTTTTGGTACGAGTGTAACCCGCTATATATACATCTAATATACATATATAATATGCTTTCATTCTAATATACATTTCAACAAAAATCACACGAGTTTCATTCGTCCGGACTTATTCTTAGTTTTTATGAAATTTAGAAGAAGTGTAGTTATAAAGTTTAGGCAAAAAAAAAATCGAAGATATTTTAATGTAAAAACATTCATTTAATTTATTTAGAAATGTTCTTCTTCCTTCAGCCTCCTACTTTTTAGATTGGAAGAGTATTCATAACTATTCAAATTAGATGGATAAAATAGTATCCAAAAGACTGGAATATATTCGAGGGTTGACGTTCTCTAGACGAGTGAATGGCTAACTCATGCATCATTGTGTAATTGGATGATGATGCAAAAATTGTTGACCAAAAAGAAAGTCAATACTTATTTCTCCGGATTTCCCGCCAGACGTTGGGATACCTCCCTATAAAATGCTAATGCTATTCGTACCGGACCCAAAGTTTCAACCCCCTAACACCTCTAATAAAAATGTAGGATGTTAACTAAGTAGAATGTATTTTCATTTATATGTAGGCTGAAAGAGATAAAAGGCTTTATTTCTTATTTCGGTAACATCCTTTGTGATGGATACTTTCGTGTATATTATTTAGATAACTATAATGGAGATATTTCTTGGAAAGAAATCCAGTTATATCAGTTGCTGTAATATTTCGTACCGGCCGTGGGGTGATTGGGAAAATAATTAATGCTTATCAGCAAAGGCACCGTGTGCGAGACGTGTTAGGTAACCGGCGCGGCGAGGTGGGAGCGAGACGACGAACAGCGCGCGCCGCCTCCGCTATTGATCGCGGGAACGATGCCCGGGGTGACCCAAATAGAGCCTCCGTGCACCCTCCGCCCTCAAACATAGCACCCCTTCGCTGATACCAAACCCCCCGACCGAACCAACCGTTCCAAGGCGAATTTTCAAATCGGCCGTTACTCTGTAGCGGAGGAATGGCGCGCTCCGCTCGAGTTCAGTAATAATGCTTTTAAATAATATATAAAGAAAACTTCGTGTTGCATTATTACTATTTAAAATTTATGAGTTCTGATTATCAATATTTTATGATTTTAATAATTAGTATTCATGGATATATTAATATATTTTTGATGAGAAAAAGTAACTTTAAGACTATTTTAATTTCTTAATTTCATAAGCAGGCCCTATAAAAACAGTAATATGTTACAATTTCTAGTACGCACATCTTCGACTGCTCCTTAATTATAAGTTTTATATTAAAACGTTTATTTTCGTATGTTTCTTTTAATCATAATTGGATGAGGAAATGGGGAACAATATCTTGAATAAACACGCCCTTTCCGACTGCGGTCGTAGCGCAAACAATGAGGAGAAGAATCCTTTTGTTTAAACGCTCCAGTCCAGATCTGGTGAAATAAAAAATAAGCGCACAGCCGTTTCCAAGGCTTAGCGGCAAACGAGGGAATTGAAAAGTGCACAGTTTTATGTTTTATTATACCGATGAGAGGCATATAGGTAGCAGGATATTGCGAATAAAATATTTTCGCATTTTGGTCGCAGTGTTTAGTACTATTATTATTTAAAAACAGCGATATAAAAGTTGATTCGCTATTTTTTTTTTTTTCATTTATGTCAACATCAAACTCAATAGATACAAGTATTATTGTCGTTATTGACACAAATAAAAATTATATATTTCGGGATCGCATGTGACATGAGGATTGCTAGCTGAAAAGTAAATTAGTATTTATTGACAAAGCTGGATTGAAATATATTTTAGACTGCTTAACTTCAATACCAAACACTGGTAACTATTTTCGTTAAATGTAAGACAGAAATTGTCATGAACTAGTCTTTTTTCATATAATTAGAATAGGTATAAAAATTTGACAATAATAGGTATAATAATTTGATTGCTAAAATCATCATAAAAAATATTTTTTCTTAAGTCACACAGTATGTCTGTGAATTTGTAATTACCTGCCTCTGGCAAACGACGTCAAGTGCCGGAAATTAATATCTGACAGGTGGCGCTCCCAGCGCTCCGGAAAAGCGTTTTCCTCTGTAGCCACTTGACTCTGCAATATTTCCAGCTTTTTTTGTAGAATTTTGCTCTCAAATGCAGATTTAACTAAAATCTCATTTGGTATGCTACTGGCAACTTATATTGAACATTTAATTTTCAAATATACCCGAGTTTTTAATTTCCTTTAACCTTTCCTGCACTGCTAAGATTCGTGACTTGACGTGACGTATTCGTGACGTGATGTATTCTTAAAACCAGCTGTCATAATGGGTTTATCTTCGGTTGCCTTTATTTTATTTGGAGAAAAGCCTTATTGGATCGTCCCAGGCATACAACGCGATAGTGCATCCGGGATGTGCTGGAATTTTACAGACTAAATTCCCCAAGATGACGACAGCTGCACATTACCGAACCCTGTGGCTACTGCAATCAACCTAGTAGTACTAACCGCACAAAACAGTTCAAGTGAATGATATGTAATACTACATAACACACGTCTCATGGACGACAGTTGTCACTTGGAAACGGTGCAGTGTTGAGCTCTGTTATATTTTTTTATTATGACGTGTTGTGCTGTCAAATTGTGCTGAAATTTTCAGTGATAATTTGGAAGCAATAGTAAAATTTCCTTTCATAGGTAAACAGTGAAATATGTTTGCATTCCTTTGAAAAAACGTCAATATAATTTTAAATCATATAACAATAATTTTTAACTGCTAGTGTTGCCAGTTTTTTACTTTTTAAAACTCCCCAATTTTAGGGACTTATCAAACCTGTGCTTTAACACGAAAATATTAATTTTTATTGTCTTTAGCTGGCATCAAGTACGATATAGTTGTTATTAATCACTACGTTGATGAAAAATATATCTATTATTTGTGTAAACTTTTTGGTATTTTTATTTTGGGCTAATTGCTATTGGCCCGGTCAAAATACATGGTTATGATTATCGCATAGAGTTGAAAACTGGTACGAATGTTGGGAACACCATTCCCATTGATCCCATATCAACAAAAAAGTTATTTAAGTTCACAAATATGGGTTTTTACATGTTTCAACAAAACTAAATAAAAATATGTATTTCAAAGTTGTAGATTATGGAATTATCTGTAACAATTTTGCTTACACGTATTCTCCTAAGAATTGCCATTTTTGAGGTATAGTGATCTAAGAGTTGAAAAGTTGTATACTTCTTAATATGCATGAGTACGTCACCTATATACAACAGGGTCCATAGTAAATCATCATGTACCATAGAACTGTTTATAATTCTTTTATGTATATTAATTATATAAATGGTTTTTAGTTCAAGACAAGCCGAGTGAAAAAATAGTATATATGACAGAAATTTAGCATTATTCCGTATTGGAATATATAATTAATTTTAAGGGTATTTAGGGTGAATGTGGCAACTCTATATCTGGTGACGTCACCTGCCACAATGCATCTAGTAGGTCATGTCACGTGTTAATTTTGGCGCAGAAATTTTATGTCCGATGTATGAGCGGACTCTATCTATATAATCTAAGACTGCAATCAACTCTCCAGAGCTCAACCGCAGCGCGCCCTTTGAGCACTATTTCGGAGGGTCCTTCAATCGCCTAGTGAAATACGTCGATAATAAGGTTACTTCAGTTGTTCAAAGATGTTAGTGACAATTATTGTAATTTAAAAACGTTTAACATTTACTCTTAATATTGAATTTCAGTCTCGCAGTCTTGAATTTCAACTTATAGACCGATATTAAATTATTGCAGTTTTCTAATCCGACCACCGTTTATTGCTCCAGCCTCTAGATTTTCATCTTTTTATATTCTCAGCTAGTGTCAAATGATCCAGCATCTCTACGTTTAATGTAACCAAAGTATTGCACTATGCGCTCCACCTTCACTGAGCGTCTTCTACCATATGTAGCACGACGAGAGTTCTGAAGAGCTAGTTAACATTTTACCACCCTTTTTTTCCATAACAGAACAACACGTCCGGATTAACAGAGTCACAGTTTTACAATACCTTCTATCTCGAAAAGACTAAGAAGTTCTCTAATTCTTATTTTTGTAGTTATTGAGCTGTGGAATGGTATTCTGGCGATTGTGTACCTTCCGTCTTATGATAATGGGCCCTTTAAACGAAGCATGGTATTTGTGCAGGGGAGTATGGTCACTGCGACTATCTATAGGTTTTTTAAATTCTGCTAACCCGTTTGCATCATCGCTCTAAATCTGTAATATTACTCAAAAACCCGCAGTTAAACATTGATGATACCAGCATACGCAAGGAAGACTTTTAGATTTTATTCTCATTAGAAATAGTGCTATTCAAATTATTGTATATTCCTGGTACTTTAACAAAAATATATTTATTTCAACAATTCTACAGTTTTCAAAACAAAATTGCATTAAATAATGTAAAGGTAAAAATAAAAATTTTGTGCGGATTTATCCACTCCTGGTATGATAATGTTAATTTTTTTTTTTTGCATATTTTTCCGTCGATTCATGCAAATGTGTTAATATTTGCAGTCATTTTTTGGACTGTATCATGCTTACCATCAGGCGTGGTGTGGTCGCTTTGCCAAGTCAGGATAAAACGTTTTTTTCGCTAATTGTATTATATATAGGTGGTGATTCTTGTTATTCAACTCTCGGCCTCCTACAGACGCTGTCCATTCTTTTCCATTCTTGGTAGTCGTGATTTCTGTCCAATCAGTTGCCGTCTTCACTAGATTATCTAGGATGTTAATTTATATAGTTTTTTTTATTACAATACAATCTTAAAAAAACAATGATATTATGGCACTATTTTCTCTAAATTGTGATTTGATTTAGTAAATGTATTAAATATATTATAAATACGCGTATATTTGGTTTATCAGAAATTTTGTACGCAATGAAAACTTATACGTCACTTTTATAAATTTAATATTATTCAATACATTAATAATTATAAAACAAGATGTAGTATACAACAAAATTTGGTGTTTATTTACGTCTGAAGCAAATGTATGCTTTAAGATAGCTAGTACTGAACAATGTTTATTATCATTACACATTTTAAACTGTGGAGAGGTAATTGTAGACAGATTTAAACACTAATGCAGAACAGTAGTAAGATTTTGAATATTTTGTATGTATTCTTTGATCTTTATCTAAAAAAGTCGATACGAGAACTTAATCTGTTCTTCTGAGTAATATTTAGGCACTAGATCGCTTATTACTTTTCCATTATTTTACAAATTACATTTTATAAGTCACTTATGTTATTATTGATAGTGTTTAAACATTCAGGAATATTTCAGATGTTTCTCTGTGCAATTTAAAATTCAGATCGTTTGCTCCCCATATAACGTACGTATTTTCGATAATCTAATGAAACGCGTGTATTAGCACAGCAGTAGTTATTAACTCATTTTGATTAAATATAGGTTCAGTAGATTTATTTTGAGTTCTTTCAAGTATTTCATTACTTCAAGTATAGTCAGAATAGCTTTTGATCTCGATTTTTTAAGGTTTTTGATTGATGTATTCTTTCGTTCTCAATAGATTATCCAGTACGTAAACTTATGCATGATTTATTAGAAATTATATTCTTTTAAACAAGATACGCAACGATAACAGTTTGCAGGTTATGAAACATTAAAGAAAAAGTTATTTTAATCACAACTGTATATAATTCTTGTATGGGCAAAAAATTTAATGGACTTTTTACTATGGATTATATTCTTTTCTTCGTTTTAGTGCGGATTTTAGTCCTTATTACTACCGTAATAAATTCTACGTGAACTTTATTAGACGAAAATTGTGGATTCGGATCTAAGTCGAGACTACTCGAAGACCTTGTATCCATAAAACATTTACGTCTACAATTTATTTATGATCGTAGGTTATGACATTACCATAGTTTCATTGCAATAAAACAGGACCAGATATACATACAATCGTCATAAAATATTGTTATAGGCCGACATAATGGTATGCACTTTAGGTTACATTATTGTATTATGGGAAACCTATAATAATGTACTAAATTTATTATCTGCTGTAAATCCCAAGTTTGTATACACTTGTGTTAAGATTATTTACATTTACATTATTAATCGGGAAGTATTGCTTCATTTAATCGACTATTGATTGTACTTAATGTATCGCGTTATTTTAAAGGATAAGTAGGGTGTGTCGCCTCCTTGATGCCTTTCCACCAACACCTAGTGACGTTCTAGCTACAGTCAAACAGCCATTACGTGTGTAAAAGGTTCGTAATGTTTAACGACCTGAAAATATTTTTTGTGTGGGATTGCTATAAAAAGTTTATGTAACAAAGGCTCGTTAAGGGTTATCGGATGCGAACATCGCATGAAGGGTCGCAATGACTATGCGTCGACGGGAAGCTTGTCGATCAGAAGAGGCTGTCAACGTATCTCCCGGTTCGTTCGGGAAGGTGACGGCCGCGGTTGGGTGGTGGCAGAGGGCGTCGCGGCGTGCGCAGCGGGATGCGCGCGACGACGGCGGCGCAGCTCGGCGCAGCGCTGGCGTCGTGACGCAGTGTGACGTCAGTGCGCTGTTGGCTCAATACGCGACTGCTCCACCGTCAGTCGCCGCCCGAAGCAGGCCGCCAAACGTTGCGCTCCACGCGCCTCCGCCACTAGCGCACTCTCTCTCATACCGGGTTTCAGTTCAGTACCACGATGACATAGTCCGAGTGCCGTGCGACGGGACTACGTGAAGCGCACACATTTTTAAGTTTATCCTTTAGAACTAGGAAGCCGTAAAGGTGCCCCTTGTTGCAGAACTAACGAATATCCACCCCGCTCCGTTCAGGGCAAGAGGCGCGAGTCCCAGAGCCGGCTTGTTCCTTTGATCCGCCTTTACATTAAAACTTCCGAAAATGGGCGAGGTGAGTGCAGTGCTTTCAAGTAGTGTTTGCATTATCTATTGCAGTAGCCACCCTACCGCCGAAAGATAGTGCTTCCTCTAAATTATACTGCGAATAAATCGCATACAGTGAGGGAGTAAAGGTAACCACGCTATCGTGATTATCACAAGAGTACTAAAAATTGCTTGTAAAATGTGAATAGTGCTTGCATTCCTTCCAGTTCCTTATTAAGGTCCTCTTTATGCACTATGAAAAGCCTTTGTTTCTCACAAAAAAAATGTTTTTCTACCACGCACACTGTTTTTATTAATGCTTAAGCCATAATCAATTTCGTATTGTACTCAAGCGTTACGTCTGATTTCTGATAGTGTATCATACATTTGCATGTTACATTCACAAAATTAAAGGATTCTTTAGTGAAGTACAGAGAGCTGTGTAGCAGAGACCGTGCCCTATCAGATTGCGTAACTCGACGTATCGATCTGAGTAAAGAGCAGGACATTGTCTCTTTTAAATGCGGGTTGGTTTTACATCCTTGTTACAACAAAGTATATAATATAGTTATATTCGGGCAAAAAGTTGTGATTTTTATTAAATCTACCATGAAATATGATAAACAATTTTAATCTTAATGGATTTGTTCTTGAAATAACCCATTAAAATTTCGCATATTCTAAATTTTTCTTATTGCGCGTGTAAAATATGTCCGTAAATAATTAAAATTGGCACGGCTCTGTTTTATGCTTTTCTTACAATAAGATCAAACGCAATATTTTAGTAATTCAATATAAAACTAAGAGATTAAAATGCAAATCACTAGATTTACACCTTTGTTTTATTAAACATTTTAAAAGAAAGACAATATAATGAAAGAAAGAAGTACTATATTTTTATGTCATCTCTTCAAAATTAATGATAATCAATATTAGATATTTACATGATGCTGGATTCTGATTCAAACCATAAATCAATATACATCATTTTGGAATTTTACATAATTTAGAAGAGTTGTTGAAATTGTCGACTTGTAAGGTGAGAGAGCACATGAAAGAAAGCATGAGAAATTTTGCAAATCCATTTGTGTTTGAAATTAGGTTTGCAGGTGAAAATACTTCACTGGGCTATCTAAAGGAAGTGGTTAACTCGCCCAGAGAGCCGACGGTGCTTCTGGCTCGGCCATAAGAGCGCCGAAGGTTTATTAGAAAATTGCCTTGCCATTATGTCATTTAAATCGCATAGAGTACCGTCGCTCCGCTGGTGTATTTCCTTCATCCTTTGTGACGATAGCATCATATAGGATAGTCATAAATTCGTGATCTATGATTATACTACAAAAATACTATTAGAATCAATTCACTATGAGAACGATTAAAGTAATCATGCAAAATAAAGTATAGTTATTCAAAGGAACTGTCTGTTAAAATATTTTTTCCAAATATTATTTCTAGAATGGAATAAATTTATGGAATTCAACTATAAGGTTGAATTCATCAGAAATCATAAACTGTAAAAACATTTAAATATAAAATCCCTTTGTGTGATTGATTTGTTGATTTAATTACTTTTATAAATACATATTGGTTGGCACATATTGTTACAATAACCTCTAAATAGCGACGGAGCAAGCGCATTATCGCGAATTGTGGCGTCCTGTTAAGGTATCTTTAGATAAAATCATAGCGGGGGCATGATCATAATTTGAGGAATAATACTCTACACAATGTTCGCCCACAAGTCGATGTCACTGGTTTAGACAACATTTCATCCTTGATTTAAACAAATAATTCTGAAATCTAGTTTTACCTAAATCGAAGAGTGTCCGAATTACAAAAGATAATAATTATTACACGAATTAGCTATTTGAGGAGTGTCTTCTTTCGCATTTCATTGTATTTTTGTTTCAATACGTTCCCTTAGGATTTGACATACGCCGCGCCCTATAATTCTCATTTAGGGAGCTTGGTTTACTACTTTTGTTTTAAGTTGTAGAATATACAAAGTTCTTCATTCTCAATACGGATATAGTCTCGAACAATAAGATTTCAGAGCATACAAATTGCCTTTTAATAATCTGTGAATACGTTTCCTATGGGCACTATAATTCCAATAATAGAACACTTTTTAACAAACAATTATATTTATTTTTTAGCTATTTTACATAATAATTACACTGAATATAATCTTATTTTATAATAACTACTTTAAATTGTTTACATCATTTGTTAATTGATGTTATATTTAGACAAGTCATTCCGAGAGACTTTGATAACAGTTGCCTCTTAATTACAAATATGAAAGAACGATGTAGATTATTCGTATTACATGATTTCGTTAAATAAAAATGTTCAATCAGTCTGTTTTGAAATTGTGATTTCATTAATAAAGAATATATGAAAATTAGACGCGTCAGGGTCGTTAATATTATAAATATTGTTAGTCGTAATTCACTTGCCGTAATAAATCTTATCTCCAGCAAGCTAATACGGATATATAGTTAAAACGGTTTTTTTTTTTTATTATGGACGTTGCAGAAATTGTCTATCATACGTGTGATATATGGATGCCTTTATAAATGTGTAAACCTTTAAGCAATGTATAATCAAGAATTAAAATTTATTTTCACTTAAAATCAAATTTAGGAATAAATTTCAATTCTTCAACTTGTTATTATTCTAAGCTTTAACGACAACAGTCTAGTGCAGTTAATAATAGTGTATTGGCAACTGTCCCTGATAATAGCATGACACCAGAAGTCCGGGGTTCATCAAAAGCGTACCACGTGCTGCGACCTCATTACTTTGAAAATAAAACAAGTTTCATTCACAAATGACTAAATTTACTACTATAGTAATTACACATTTTAAGTAAGGAAAAACTACATGTCCTGTAATCTGTTAATATCACTCTTTTACTTAACTTCAAAATTAAATTGTATACAATATTTGATCTACTGCATAATCACCCCATTGAAAAACGCGTTTTGTATGTTAAATTAGATTCAACTTTGAAAATCATTTCAAAAAATAACCTTTGGAAATAACGAATTTCTTTGTTATCGCTCTCGTTTCGATTTTCTATCAGATATTCCGGTTTAACCTTTATAGAAATTATAAATGCGGTCGTCGGGGATTGGGGTGGCAACCTTGTATTTCAGTTATTTGTGCCGCGGATAGCTAACGGGGCTAAGGTCCGTGGTGCGCATGCTCCGTATCTGCGCAGCTTATGTAACCAGGCGAGCACGATGCTCTGTCTGTTCCTTTAGTATCCTCCTCCTCATTCAGTCTTGTGTGTTTGAACCGTCACATTTTCTTCAGTCGTATCAACTGCTCTCTTCATTATGGTAACTATTAATTGAAGAGTATCATTATTTGTATATTTAATTATTTTCCATGTTTCTTTTTCCAGCTTAGTTCATTTTCTATACATGCAACGTCGGTATGAGATATTTCATATATACCAACTGATTATAATGCGTTTAGGTTTACAATTTTTTTATACGAAGTAACCTTCATGGAAATTCAGGGCGGGGTTTAATGAGGCCTACTATGAAAACGTTCGTCAATTAGCGACGGTGACGGTTGAGATGTTTACGGCAAAGCGGACGCTTTTAGAATTCTGTGACATTACTCCCCTTTTGCACACAATACGCATTTTAAATACTTCAAGGATCTTATGGCAATCGATAGCTATTACAGGAGCGATAATATTGGCTATGTTATAGCTAGGTTATTTTAGTAGACTGACTAGGTTATAATATTTTTGAAGTTAGTGATTGATATTAACCTTTTTAGGGAATATTTTCACTTATACTTTCATATATAATAATTCATATTTTGACAATGATAATATATAGGTTAATCTTGCTAAAAAATTAATTAAATTTTAACTATTAAGAGAAAATGTTTAAGCGATGTTTGAGTCAATAAACCATTCTCTTAATTTTTGCTGAACAGCATGTAATAATGCCATGTTCAGACTCTAAAGTAGCTACTAGATGCATAGTTTTGCCCAGGCTCACTGCATACGCAACTAGTTCATATCAATTGAATGTCATTGAGCTAGTCCCTACAGTGTTTGTTCGGCAAGGTTATGCTACATGCGAGTACTCTATTTCGTTCACGGCTGAACGCTTCACAATCACTCCTCTTTGTGTCAACATATTATGCTGTTTTATAGGTGTAGTTGTAGAAACGTTACAAAGGCTGGCATTAATTCATTTGAACATTCTAGTTATGCATTTTTCAATTATTACATTTATACTTTAAAATTAGGTAATGCTAAAAGAAATTGGTTTTCATATAAAGTTTAATGTTATTTAGATATTAAAGTAAAATAAAAATACAAATGATTGTCTTTACTTATTTGAACTTAGTAAGATTTAAAGTCCTTTAATGTGAAATCCATTTTCCTATCATTTATTATGCTCTCATCTACACGAGTGTTGATCGTTCATGATTGTTTCCTATTGTAGTTTATAGTGATACTTATGATTTTAAATGCAAAACCTTTAAATCTAGACTCATGTATCATCCTAGCTGATATCATTCATAATTCATTCATAAGTGCATGGCCCTTAGGGCCGCCTTGTAGAATGTGTCTAGCCCATAGTTGTGTTTGCAGCATGGCCGAACTGATTCGTACCGCGTCGCCACCGTTGGACCCATAAAGGACGATAATAGAACCGCTGACGGACAGTTCAAGGTTTTTAATTATTTACATTATCATCTGTATTTATATAATCATTGTAAGTTTTGATGAATTGCTATTGGAGATTAAAATTTTCAGAATATATTTTTTCTTTACTTTAAAAAAAAGCGGATATGTTTAAAATTTACTTTATAGAAAGATAAATGATGCATTTTTTAAATAAATATTTCCAATCGTATTCGTTGCACTTCGCGTTGTTGTGTTATTTCCTCCAATTGTAAATTGAATAGTCAATACTTACAAATACATTGCATGATTGCTAGTTCCCAAAGCATTTTGTTTTTTATTAAAGCGTGTACACAGTTTTCACTTTAATATAAAGTCTCTAACCGATGCTGATTAAACGCATTGAAGTAAGTGTAATTTATTATGATATTTCCTAAGTGCATAACATAATATGCTATTAAAATCTTCCAGACTCGTAGGAAACCTCCCGCGAAGAAGCGGAAACCAGGAGACTTAGAAGATCTAAAACAAGAATTGGATATTGACTACCACAAAGTAACACCAGAGGAACTTTACCAAAGATTTCAAACACACCCGGAAAATGTAATGTATCAATGGGTCGTTACGTCACTTCCATAGTTAATGTTTGATGGGATTATGCTATCATTAATTAAATTTTCAGGGCCTTAGTCACGCGAAAGCCAAAGAGAATCTCGAAAGGGACGGTCCGAATGCTCTCACACCACCGAAACAGACACCGGAATGGGTGAAGTTTTGTAAAAATCTCTTCGGCGGCTTTGCGTTATTACTTTGGATTGGTGCTATTCTATGTTTTATTGCCTATGGAATTCAGGTCAGTCGATGGTACTATTGCATTGAGATAGTTTTTGGAAAAGGGAGTTTTGCCAAAACAAGCAAGGCCTACGACTTTTGACTAATACTGTTGCTATGAGCTATGCCAAATGTAAAATTAATCATGGATTTACTGTTAGAAGCCTTAAACAAATCACTTTTTTTAAGTTTACTTTTTTTTCTTTCTCCAGCTATAAATTGGAAGTACATTATTCGTCGTTGAGGTCTTTTGTATCAATTAATCACAAATATTTTTATTCTTATTATTAAAATGTAAAATCACCTTCAACAATTTCAACATATGTATGCATTTCACAATTATTTTTGAAATTTTATAGGCAAGTACCGTAGAAGAACCCGCGGATGACAATCTATACCTTGGAATCGTATTGGCAGCTGTAGTTATCGTGACAGGCATATTCTCGTACTACCAGGAAAGCAAATCGTCCAAAATCATGGAATCTTTTAAGAACATGGTGCCGCAATTCGCTACCGTCATCCGTGAAGGCGAGAAATTGACGCTCCGTGCTGAGGATCTTGTGCTTGGTGACATTGTTGAAGTTAGTATCAATTAGGCGTATATTTTGCCTTATCTACTGGAATATATTATTGTTCCTCATTAGCAAATAGAAAATTAACAATATTAATTATTAAAACTATCACATTATAAATTGTGTAGCCTCATTGTAAATCGTTTGTTTAATTACACTTTTTAATTACAAAAAGTTCTATATTCAATTCTATAATAATATAATCATATTCAGGTTAAGTTTGGTGACCGTATCCCTGCTGATATCCGGATTATTGAGTCTCGAGGGTTCAAAGTAGACAATTCAAGTTTGACCGGTGAATCCGAACCCCAATCCCGTGGTCCTGAATTTACTAATGAGAATCCGCTGGAAACAAAGAATTTGGCATTTTTCTCAACCAATGCGGTTGAAGGCACTGCAAAGGGTATTGTAATTTGCTGTGGTGACAATACGGTAAGCACTTTTATAAATCTATCATTAATATTTATTCATCTAATCTGTTGAAAACAGGATCATCAGCTAAACTTAGTTAAATTTTGAAACACTTAATCTGCAGAAATCTTTTTTTGGATTAACAATTGTTTTGTTAAAAAGAAAAAAGCGTGTAAATTATTTTAAAAAATTATACATTTTAGGTAATGGGACGCATCGCTGGTTTGGCTTCTGGGCTGGACACAGGAGAGACCCCAATCGCTAAAGAGATCCATCACTTCATTCATTTGATCACTGGTGTGGCTGTATTCCTCGGAGTTACTTTCTTCCTCATCGCGTTTATTCTCGGATATCACTGGCTCGATGCTGTAATCTTCCTTATTGGTATGTCGAATTTCTGTTTAAAGAGTTTATTTTCATTACGATACAAATAATTTAGATGAGAACATTTTTGTCTTAAAACCTGACTGGAACTGTTAAATAGTAAGAGGTCATTTACACTTGTCAATTTAATTTACTTTGCCATAAATCACATTTAGGACACTAGTTATCTGAATTAAGAGTTTCATATATTTAATTTAATAATTGCCACAAACTCCCCCCCCCCCCCCGCGTACTCATAACACATTGGCGGGGAGAGTTGTGTAAAGTGCCACCCTCCCCTCATATCCAAGATTTGTCTTTGGAACGGTGTGCGGGGAACACATCGCACACCGCTCACGCCTGGATCTGGGCGGCTCGTTTAGGGGGTAGGGATGATGATACTGTGATGTTAGAGGAAAATATGGTGCTTAAAAGCAATATCAGATAATTTATATAAATTATGTATTGTGATTATTATATTACTTGCCACAGGTATCATTGTCGCTAACGTACCGGAAGGTCTTTTGGCAACTGTCACTGTATGTCTGACCCTGACTGCTAAACGTATGGCCTCTAAGAATTGCCTGGTGAAGAATCTCGAGGCCGTAGAGACCCTGGGTTCAACTTCGACTATCTGCTCCGATAAAACGGGAACCCTCACACAGAACAGAATGACCGTAGCTCATATGTGGTTTGATAACCAGATCATTGAAGCTGATACTACTGAAGATCAGTCCGGAGTACAGTATGGTAAGGATATTATGTTTGTAAAATAACCTAAGTTATGTATATGACTCTTACGGAACTCTTAATTTTATTTTATTGATACAGGGGTTGCCAGAGACTAATACATCGCCTTGGTTTATTGTAATCTACAAACATTATTACAATTATGAACATAGTAAGCTTTTAATGTAACCTCCATATAGACTGGAGTGACCTGTTTTATGTTAATTATAATTTTAAAAGTGTATTTAAACATTGTTGGGACTGTAAATATATGAATATGGTAATTAGAAAAGATAAACAATTATACGGAATAACGTCAAGATACATTATTGGTAGTAAATTATTTCCAAAGGTTGTTTAACAATGTTTCAAACGATTCGTCTACTTTATTGCAGACCGTACAAGCCCCGGCTTCAAGGCTCTTGCTAAAATCGCAACACTTTGCAACCGAGCCGAGTTTAAGGGTGGTCAGGACGGCGTTCCTATTCTGAAGAAGGAAGTTGCTGGCGACGCATCGGAAGCCGCTCTGTTGAAATGCATGGAACTGGCTCTTGGTGATGTTCTGTCGATTAGGAAGCGTAACAAGAAAGTGTGCGAAATCCCATTCAATTCGACTAATAAGTATCAAGTTTCTGTTCACGAGAGTGATGACCCTAGCGACCCTCGACACTTGCTCGTGATGAAGGGAGCCCCTGAAAGGATCCTTGAACGGTGCAGCACTATTTTTATTGGCGGAAAGGAAAAGGTAAATTATATGCAAACAGAAATCTTTCTTTTTTTTTAAGGGGAACTTCTTAGGCTGCGACTCTATAATCAATAATTAATGCGCGATTGAGGACGCGTTACGTTTAGATGTATTTCGTTACATAAGACAAAAGGAAGATAAAGAGATCTGCATATTCCGACAGCACGGTAGTGAAGATTTTTCAAAAATAGTGTCATCAAAGTAATTTGAAATTCAAATTTTTAAATACTGAAGTAGATGAGTTTTTAATATACATTTTTTGGTATTATGCCTAACCAATATATGTTACTTTAAGAAGTTTCACTTCTGTCGTGTGTATATTTTTTTATTTAACGACTCGTTTGATACAGCGGTCGTACGCGCAACTTTCACGCTGCGGGATTTGGGTTACATAATAAATATACAGATTGAATTTTATGACCTACAGGTACTTTAAATTACAAATTAACATTCATAAATGATTTTATTCAATAGGTTTTGGATGAAGAAATGAAGGAAGCTTTCAACAACGCTTATCTGGAACTCGGCGGCCTCGGCGAACGTGTGCTCGGCTTCTGCGATTACCAACTGCCCTCAGACAAGTACCCCATCGGCTACAAGTTCAACACTGACGATCCTAACTTCCCGTTGGAAAACCTTCGCTTCGTCGGCCTCATGAGCATGATTGACCCCCCGCGTGCTGCCGTGCCCGACGCTGTTGCCAAATGCCGATCTGCTGGAATCAAGGTATTCGGAGTTTTTGTCCGCGAATTCATCTACGATGCCAAGGTTTTAAAAGTAGAAACAGTTGTATTCTTGGCCTCAAACTTAATGTACGATTTGGATTTTGGCTGCTGGTGCTGGGTCACGCCATGGCTGCTAGAATCCGAATCGTTTCTTTAGCAAATGATCAAAAACTCTCACCTGGTGCTTAAAAATTTGTGAAGATACGTTATTTGAAATATGTCATATTACGGTCTTCATTTTGTTTTGACGGTTTGACCAACTCTTTGAGAGTCGAGAGCATAATGTAGCGCCACAATATCTTCGTGGGTAAATTAAATTCGCTCCGTTAAAATATTGATAAAGCTAAATGTATCGTGGTTTAAGAAACTATGAGTTAAGACTGCTAAAATCTATGCAGTTTACCGTTGTACTTTGTTTATACCAAAAAGCGGATAACAGTCTACTCAATAGAAAGTGGCTTCTGTCGCCTATAACCGAGTACCATTATGGTACGAACCCGAGGGCTAAAACAAACTATTAGCGATAACCCTGTAGAAAATTCCAGAATGTATGGAATTGACATAACGTACCAAAGTGATATTTCGAAAGCTTATGTCAATTCCATACCTTTTTCGTTTCTCTACTAGCGATATATTTGATCGAATGTCGTTTTGACTAAAACCATTTAAAGAAGAAGAGAGCTGGATAAGACACACAAAATCTGCGATTCACAGGGTATATCTTAACATTATTTGATTTCCAGGTTATTATGGTGACTGGCGACCATCCTATCACCGCCAAGGCCATCGCTAAGTCTGTCGGCATCATCTCCGAAGGCAATGAGACAGTGGAAGATATCGCAGCGCGTTTGAACATTCCCGTGTCTGAGGTGAACCCCCGTGAAGCCAAGGCCGCTGTCGTCCACGGAACTGAACTCAGGGAGCTCAATTCTGATCAGCTTGACGAGATTCTCAAGTAAGGATTTTGGTCAAATTTATCTACTCGTAAAGCAGTTCTAGACACTTGGAACCAAAAATCGGCTTATTTCTTAAAACGGAGTCTTACTGTATAAATTAATTTTGCAAAAAAAAAAACATTATGTTAAAATGTCATACATTAACTTCTACATTCGTAATTTACTTGAAGGTCAAATGTTACACTGCTGGACAAAATTATAGAGTAATCAGCTACATTACTAATATTTCTAACCTGGACATAATATACCTGATTTTGTTTTACAATGCAAACTAATATTTTTTTATATTGTAAACTATAGCATGTAGACGCCGCCCGATACGCGTTTGTGGTAACCGCCCTAAAGGTCGTTAGGGTGTTATGGGACGCGCGGGGTAAGAGGATGCGCGCGCGCACGGGATGCTTGCTAATTCAGTCGATTACCGAGACGCAAGGCGAGAGTACGTGCGTGTGCATCGCAGTTCGGTCTGCCTCAAAGAGCAAATAAACAGTAAAACGCCAAAATCCGTGTCTTTCTACACCCACGACCACCGGTCATAAAACATTTTTTTTTAATTTTCATTATTGTTAATACTTAATTTGTATATCGTCATTTGTATTTAATTTGTAATTTGTATTATGTATATGTATTGTCTTAAATTTGTTATCATAATTGTATGTTTTCCTGTAAATAAATTTGTTTATGCTTGTCCTTGATTATTGAATGTTCTCCTTTGTTCCTTAGATATCATACGGAAATCGTGTTCGCTCGCACGTCCCCCCAGCAGAAGCTGATCATCGTGGAGGGTTGTCAACGATTGGGCGCTATCGTGGCCGTGACTGGCGATGGAGTCAACGATTCTCCCGCTCTGAAGAAAGCTGACATTGGCGTTGCCATGGGCATTGCCGGATCGGATGTGTCCAAACAAGTACTGATTGTCATATAGAACTATAAAAATAAAAACACTTCATCTAAAAATTATGTTACAAGTACAAAAATTAATTTGAAAACATACTTTACATAGTATGAATATGTTTACTTAAAAATTAGCCAAAATGTAATTAATATATATTACATACCACATATACATTACATACATACAACAATTTATTAACATTCATGGTCTTTACATAAAACAAAAACCATACCTTACAACAACAACCTTATCTACAAAATAGATTATAGAAGCTCCTGAACAACCAAACGATTATATTTATTAGTTTTTTTTTGTAAAATAACTGTCAATGTGACTTGCAGAAACCTATCCAAGCATGTGTCAAACTTTCTATTACATTTTCCTATCAACTACGTAATGTAGTTTGACAAACGCGTTTAATAACACTATAGATCATAGACGATCAAATAAATTGATGGCACTGTTTCAGAAAGCAGCACTTTAAAAAAACTATGTTCCTTGTCTAGGCCGCCGACATGATTCTTCTCGATGACAACTTCGCGTCCATCGTTACTGGGGTTGAAGAAGGAAGGCTGATCTTCGATAATTTGAAGAAGTCCATTGCATATACCCTCACCTCGAACATTCCCGAAATCTCACCCTTCCTCGCCTTCATTCTGTGCGACATTCCTTTGCCCCTGGGTACTGTCACCATCCTTTGCATTGATCTCGGAACTGACATGGTAAGTACTTTCGATATTTTTACATTTAATATTTTTTACCAAATTTCGTAGGCGGCGTCCATTGGCAAAAGAAAACATCAGTGGCCGTATAGTGATTTCTTATAGTAGCATTATATCTATCTTAATTTCATATTTCACACTAGCCCTTTGATGGAAAAGTGACAACACTATACAAAAAATATATCTTTTTTATTCTAAAATATTCTATGAGAAATTTTGCTTCACATAAATCACGTACGGCTGCTGTACGAAATATATATGAGTCTTTCTTTTTTTATAACTTTATTTTTTTTAATAGACAAGAGCACATAAAGTTATTACTAAAAAATAAATTTAACATAAACTACTAGCGTTTCGTAATAATAATAAAAAATCGAGTAAGACCCGTAAATGTTTTGTACTGATGTTTATAGGAAACAGGAAACGCGTGCAGTGGACACGCCGTCAAACAGCCTAGCCGTGTTGTATTGAATTAAAAATACACTCAAAATGTATTTAGGAAAATTGACGATGAAAAGAATTTAAACATAAAAACTTGTATTTATTGAATATTGTTTTGTTTTCACGACTTGAAGTGATGGAATCTTAAAATACCGATCTTTACTTGATTTCAAAGGTTGTTTTCTAGAAGGATTTAATTATATTTTATGGTATTTAATTGATTCCATAAAAATAATGGTAAATTAGCAAAAAAATATTTCCATTAACATAGTTATTACAAATTAAATTATTAATGATTACCGGAAGATATCTTTACATTTTTATTACTGATGGAAATTAATTTGTTTAATTAGAATGACAGGTAGAAGAGTGACATGATCACGGCAACTTTCGGCTAACATTATCTAGTTCCTTGAGAGTAGCAGCCAGTGTATGTCGAAACCAATAAAAAAAACTAAGTAATCAATTGTGAAAACGATCGTATTTTCCTTAAGGATTTCAGGACATAAAAAAGCGTTAATATATTAATGAGTTATTAACGTTAGGTGCCCGCGATAGCCCTCGCTTACGAGGCGGCCGAAGCAGACATAATGAAACGTCCACCTAGGAATCCGTTTTGCGACAAACTAGTCAACGAGAGGTCTCTATTTCGTATCATAATATATTGCCGTTTAATTTCTAACTGGATCTCTGCTAAATAACATTGTTGTTGTTTCGGTATCGTGACGAGTGGGTGTGCCGTATACATATTTACTTATAATCATAGCGAACAAACTAAAGCCGATTACAACTTCTCTAATAACGAAATTGTCTTTTATTATCGCCACAGGCTTGCTTTGTTCGTTACGGTCAGCCAGAAAACATAAACAGATTGTTCACATTGTAATAAAATATTGTGGAGTCGTGCATGATTCTACTTAACGTTTCAGCTCAACTAATATAGTGTCTAATAATTATTAATTTCAGTATACTCTTAATTAAAATTTGAACGAGTATGTAACGTAGAGATGTGTTTTGTTTGTCGCCCTGACTATGAGACAGTATCCTGGGCAAGACCGTGTGTGGGCGTCGTAAATGCTTATTCAGGTTACAAAAATGCAGACACAACACACTGATGTAAACAGACACAGTCATCATACCCTTCATTATTATTTGTTTTGGAAACGATCATTGTGAATCTTCGACAAAATCTCTCGTATCATTAACATTAACATCCACGACTCATCCGGCTGACTTTTTCGTTCCACATTCGCCGGAGTCGTCATCAACTCCAATTGAAGTCATTCCATAGTCTACATTTTGTTTGTGTTAATTTTATTTTGTGTATAAACCGTTGCGTCCACGATCAAGCGATGTATAGCTTTGAGATTAATTAATCTAAATGTATTCCGGAACATTTACGTATACAGTAAATGGGGCGCGTATGAATATTTTAGCAACCTTTGATTATAGAAGTCTTACTATAATCTAAGCGTTGCCGAATCACAGATAGAATCAATGTAGGAAATAGCCTTCTATATAAGTCAAAGGGATTTCTAAAGGGCCTCCAGATCCGAAACTATAAGTTAATTCGAACCTCTTTTCAGTAGATTGAGAAGTTGATAAGTTATTTTTGTGCATCAATTATCAGTTTCGTATGACCTATGTTTATATAATTTTGATATTTACAAATGTTTTCAAAGTTATTAATAATGGGAATAGCAAATATACTGTTTAATCTGTTTTAAAAACTTAGTATATTAATGTTTTAATTCTTGTTTATTGATCAAAGTGTATTATTGTATTGAAATGGGACCGTGCCCCGATAAATATCGACAACGAAAATTCGTTGCTTAGTTGCCTAGTGTCTTGATTCGGTTCCGCGTTCAAAATGCTGTATATTAATCCTTTAAAATATGCCCTTTGCGCAATAGCTCTATCGTGGACGTCGGGCTTTAGTTCTAAGCGTCAAGTAGTTGCAAGCATACGCTACTAGCTTTGTTGTGGTCAACGGGATGTAGTTGTTGCGAAGTGGCGTCTGATTGTAATGTCTTGCTAAGTGTTGAATGTTGTCCGTGACGTGAGGATGCACCCGGCTTGGTCGCCGAGCGGCCGGCGGCCCTGAGAGCTCACCTCCCTAGTGTTTGTAGGTGCCTGCCATATCCCTGGCTTACGAGGAGGCCGAATCTGACATTATGAAGCGACAGCCGCGTAATCCTTTCACTGATAAACTAGTTAACGAGAGGTAAAACACCACGAGCGACCATATGGGCTCGGTCTAAGATATTATTCTATCCGCTATTTGCTTGCTACCACGTGTTTTGTCTTCAATATTGCGGTTTTGATGTTTGCCTGCAGTGTTTGTCCGGTGTCTCGTAGGTATTGCACACGGATCGATAGCTCTCTGTGTGTGTGGATATTGAAGGCGACGATCGCACCGCTCCTAATTTTCTGCCTTGCGTTGATTGTTTTTTCTTGAACTAACCAATCTCCTTCTTTCTTTAACTCTAAGTAGCTTGGTGTATCTGTGAAACAAGGCGTTTCGACTGACTCGTGTCGCGTTTTCTCTTGCGCAGCAAACGCATTGTTTCACCCTTGAGTTGTTATTTTTAACATTGTATTGGTGTAATAAGTTTAGCTTGTGTAAGGTAAGTGTTCGGTATATTTCTGTCTATGATTTGTTTATCGTGCATGTACGAACTCGTTAACTTTATCAGTATTTTTTGGAATATTATTTATTATGTATTTTAATTTTGTCATTTTTATTACCTATCATGGTCTCCATGCACACCGTGACACACTATATTTTGTTTCACATTTAACACCATCCGTCATTCAACCTTTAACCACACATACACTAACGGCTTGTTAACACACTATCTCGTATTTCATCACCGATCGGATTTATACGTATCCTATATCTTTGGTGGCAATCAATATTATATGTATTTTATACATGGATATATACTATCGAATTAATGGTATTAGGTATATTTTATCACTAGTGTAGTATTTAAAGGATATTTTTGCTAGTTAAATATTTTCAATCAGTTTAAAGCTATAATAGTTTTAATAGTTATCTCACGCCAATCTTCTAATTTTATATTCAAATAGCTAGTTCATGCGTTTTTATATATTATATATAAGTATGCATTACTGTAATATTTATTAAAAAAAATGTCGTCGTTAGTATTAATACGGAGTAAGTTTGAGACGTTTAACTGAGGTGCGTGTACGTATATTTATTATGTATAAGGATATACGACTGGAGCGAGGCCCCTCGCTCGGTCGGCTAGTGTGTGTTGTGGTGTGTCCTAAATGCTTGGTGTTGCTGAAGGTACCTGCTATATCATTGGCGTACGAGGCGCCCGAGTCCGATATCATGAAGCGGCAGCCGCGGGACCCTTACCGCGACAACCTCGTGAACAGAAGGTTGGACCCGCACACGCACCGAGCCGCGTTGCCAGCGCCACGCTGCGGGCCTTACGGGCCACGTGTGGCGACGCTTACTAGAGTTACTCATTTGGGTGTTAACGCAATGATTAGCCCACTGTTTGACATTATAAATTCTTACCTCATTCATTGAACCTTGATTACAAAGCGGTGCGGCTAATTGCGGTTCAACAGTACCAATTGACACTGGATGTGGAAGAGTGATCTTTATTATACAGATTTGACTCCATTTGCGCATTTCGAACAATTGTATAGAAATCGTTTATTAATTGCAAACATACACAAAACATACACAATAAATATACGAAATCTATAAATTTATTTTTTACTTCTCTCACTCTAGATGTACAAAAGAATAGAAAATTCATAGATATAGAGGATTAGTCCTATTTCTTTACAATCTTCACTCTTCCATGTTTAAAACATTAGAGGAACGAAAAAAAAAATTGAGCGTTTGCAATGCTGTATCCAGAAGAATGCACGTTTAGTGGTCGAATTAGAGGAATTTATACCGTCATAGAGATCACACTAGTGTGTATTTTCGTGTAGACATTGTAGTGTTTAGAGATAATGTTTAAAACATTTGTGATTTTGGTAAAACACGTTTTATTTCTTTTAAGGAATGATATAGGAGACGTCGACTTATATGTTCTAAAATTATTTAATTATATTTATTTTAGTGTTTATTATATATAACTAAAACGTAGTATTAGTTTTTGAGCACGTTGCCATTCGCAGAGACGACACTGAACGCTTTCACTGCTAACTGACACTACACTACAAACTTATTATTCTCTTTGATTTAATTTTCCGCTTACCTTCAAACTTTTTACTATAATATAAGCTTTGCTTGGCTTACCTCGCCGTATCCAATTTGCATGTTTATTGTAGTATACTTATTATGTGTAAATAATCCTCAATTTAAATGGATGATGTGAAAATCATATGTCATATTTATCGGCAAGAAATCACTTGCAAAATAAAAGATACTAAAATAAATTACATAATTATATGTTTGAATATTTATTGATCTTAATTTTTTTTTTTGTATTATAAAAGTTACAAGATAAGCATTCATTTAAATGGTTTACACCTCATACACCTCTAATTATTAAGAGCCTATAGGATATTATGCATGGAACTTTGGAATAGCAATATATTAAAAATAAATATAACTCTTCTAAAGAAATGTGATCCCTTTAAATTTTTAGTATTCAAGCTCTTAAAATGGTTTTACTCAGTAAAAAGTAAACGATGCACGTAGTAGGTGTAATATTGAATTGCACTTCGCAACTCATTTGTCGAGCTTACGATTATGCAGCTTGCGGGAATGACTTAGTAACAGCTAATTGCGCGGATTGACAGGCTCATTTCAATGGCGTACGGTCAAATCGGAATGATTCAAGCCGCTGCCGGCTTCTTCGTGTATTTCGTGATCATGGCTGAGAACGGATTCCTGCCGATGAAGCTCTTTGGTATCAGGAAACAATGGGACTCCAAAGCTATCAATGACTTGACAGACTCCTATGGACAAGAATGGGTGCGTAACTTTTACTTAACATTGTTTTTAGAAACGTTTTATTTTGTTCATTGCATCTAAAGTTCGAATCCTTGAAAGTAGGCATGAAGGCATTTTTCCAGATCAAGTATTTAAATACTTGCCAATAAAAACAAATATCATGAGTAATTTCAAACAATGTCATTTTACAAAACTAGTTCTTACCAAATAGATCATAAAGGGCGTATAAAGGACTTTTTGGATGTCATGAAAAATATCAAGAGTTCTCGGCTATTTCCAAATTTAATGTAAATAAAACGTTAACGCCGGCGTTGCAATTCGTGTTTCTCGCCCATAAACGGTTGCGCTTAAAGGTTTTCACTCAATCGTCTTTAGATTAAATGTTTTCAATTAATATACTAAATTTTTGGTGGTATCACATATCATAATAATTGTGGGGGCATTTATATGTTGTATTTTGATACCAGGATCTTTTTGTTTTTTACTTTATGTCACCCATATTGGGCACCCAATTTTGTAAAATAAATAAATAATAAATAAAATAATCAGATGCGAGCCGCCGGTGGTACGCGCCGCACGATGAGGCAGACTTGTGCGAAGCACCGTGGCAGGCGCCAGCGAGAACGTCTTAAACATTAAATTATACGTATATTTATACCAGGGGTACTTTTAAGACAAAAGGACACTCATCAAACCCCTATAGTTTTGTGGGGTTCTACAGGAATAAGTTATATTAAGTACCAATTAAATAATGTGATAGATCATATCTCGACAGAAAGAGGGTCCGCTAGTTATACATACAAACCAATAAACCAATCAGAATAAATTCTAAAAAGTATCAAGATTTATTTTGTTGTCGGAAAATATTAAATCGAAAAACATAGCGACTTTATACTGATTTTTTTAGGTGTGTTTGTAGTGCTCAACGTTTTCGCCAGTGGCGAAAATAACACTGTTTATAGAGGCTAGTGACGCCATTAAACTTGACAATTTTGCCAATAACTAAACGTTACATTGTGGAATTTTAACGATGTTGGAAATAACGCCACTATTATTAGGTCCTTACATATGAAATTGGCGTTTTGTATGGGAGGAACAAAAAGTCGAATATTTTTTAATATAATATGTTTAATTAATCAAAGTATGAACCATTATTTTCTATGCACTTTTGCCATCTCATAGGTAGTTCATTGATCCCTTTACTAAAAAAACCAGTCGGACGGGAATCAATAAAATCTTTGAAGGCGATTTGGACTGCCCCATCGGAGTTGAATTTTTTCCCTTGCAAGAAGTTATCCAAATTTCGAAAAAAATGGTAATCTGTTGGAGCAAGGTCCGGGGAGTACGGAGGATGTCTTAGACTTTCCAATTGAAGCTCTTCTAATTTAGTAGCCGTCTGTTGCGCAGTGTGTGGTCTAGCGTTGTCGTGAAGCAGCAGTGGCGTGGAGCGATTGACCAGCCTAGGTTGTTTAGCCGCTAGCTTTTCCATCATGGTTTGCAATTGCTGACAATAGACGTCAGCCGTAATAGTCTGGCCAGATTTGAGAAAACTGTAATGAACAATACCGGCACTAGTCCACCAAACGCTTACAAGTAACTTTTTTGGTGTTAATTTTCGCTTGGGGCAGGATTTGGCTGGCTGGCCAGGATCCAACCATTGCGCTGAGCACTTCCGATTATCGTAAAGAACCCATTTTTCATCACAGGTAATGATTCGGTTTAAAATACCTTCATTATTGTGCCGGTTTAGTAATGTAACGCAGCAGTCGACGCGCGTTTGCCGGTTTGCTTCAGTCAATTCGTGAGGTACCCACCTTTCAAGCTTTTTAATCTTCCCAATTTGCTTCAAGTGAATTAAAACAGTTTTATCACTAACATCACAGCCTGCAGCTAACTCGGACGTGGTTTGCGATGGATCCGCTTCCACAATAGCCTTCAACTCTTCATTATCAACTTGAGTCTCAGGCCGTCCACGGGCCTTGTTCTGCAGGTCGAAATTTCCAGAACGAAAACGTTGGAACCAAAAACGAACTGTGTTTTCTTTTGCAACACGACCGCCATACACATCATTCACCCTTCGAGTTGTTTCCGCTGCACTAGTGCCACGGCGGAACTCGTACTCGTAAATAATGCGATATTTTAAGTTTTCCATTTTGTAAAATGAGTGACGCAAACAGAAAAAAACAGAAGAAAAAAACAAATGAATGACGATCATCGAAGCACAAATACATGAGTCTATAGCTGTACAAATTTGAATTTGGAATTCCTTACCAAAGAGGAGAAATTTGTGATTAAAGTGGCCAGTACGAAAAACGCCAATTTCATATGTAAGGACCTAATATTAACCCACTTCTTTTTTCTTTAAACCTAAACCGTTCATGGAGGATAACTCTTTAGCAGTTTCGCCTTTCGAATCTAAAATGTCGTTTTTAACAGCAACGTAAACGCACCATATGTTAAGAATATTTTAAAAATATACTTAGTCAATTCTAACAAATTGCAGACTTACCGCGACCGTAAAGCTCTCGAGTTTACCTGCCACACCGCCTTCTTCGTGTCCATCGTGGTCGTACAATGGGCCGACTTGATCATCTGCAAGACGCGCCGCAATTCCATCATCCACCAGGGCATGCGCAACTGGGCCCTCAACTTTGGACTGATCTTCGAAACCGCCCTCGCCGCGTTCCTATCGTACACTCCCGGCATGGACAAGGGCCTCAGGATGTACCCACTCAAGTAAGATACTCGGCATTCACACACGTTACATGAATATTTATACATATACATATAAATATCGTTTAATATACCCGTTATGTTGTTCTAAACGATGTCACCATAAACTGTTTTAACTGTAGTTAACCTTTTTAATGGCAACCAAACCTTGTTTCGAAGATAGACTCAGATTTTCACTATTTTTTATTTTTACAAAGGCAAATCTTTACTGAAGAAACGCTGGCTATATCGTTAGCCAAAATTGCTTACAATCAATAACAATAAAGCAAACAAGTTAATATTTTGAATGGGTTTGATAAAATCTCGTTTATCAATAGGTTCGTGTGGTGGCTGCCCGCCATTCCGTTCATGCTGTCCATCTTCATCTACGACGAGATCCGGCGCTTCTACCTGCGCCGCAACCCGGGCGGCTGGCTCGAACAAGAGACTTACTACTAAGCGGCTCCGACCACTGTCCACCCCGCGCGCATCAGTTAGTTACTGCGTACATAAAGTTTATTTGTGTTCTATATCAGACTGACAGAGGTTGCCGTGCCGCCAATGACATCTGTCTTCATGTAATGTGTTATCGCTGTC
Organism: Automeris io; assembly: GCA_036320925.1. Taxonomy (NCBI): domain Eukaryota; kingdom Metazoa; phylum Arthropoda; class Insecta; order Lepidoptera; family Saturniidae; genus Automeris; species Automeris io. The sequence continues at coordinate 7,991,639 of JAUDJH010000018.1, forward strand.
GTGTAAGCTTCTCACCGCTTCTTACCGCATCGCCCAGCACAGGGTCACCTGTGCACGTACCTGTCGATTGTTATACTTACGTATATTATAGTACAGGGTTTTTTTTTAAAAGAGCAATAACCTCACAGGACTACATTTCTGACATCCTATATAACGACTTTTTGTAATACATAAGATTTCATTTTCATATAAAAATAAGGATAATTAATTTGGTCGCTCTAAATGTTATTAATTCTGCATCTGATTGTGGATAGACGCGGTGCGCGGCTGTTGTAACGGATTGTACTATCAGCTGGCTTTTACTTAGAAAGCTCGGGGACTCGTTAATTAGTGCCAACACAAGGGACAAGTAGTATTTTGTCGCATTTGCTTCAAAATACAGAAAAGTGTCAGGCAGTCCTGTAAAAACTTGCAAGATTATTTTTGGTTACTGTACTACGTTTTTTAAAAACTTGTACAATAATAGTTGTTGTACATGATGTCAGGAATGTAGTCATACGAAGTTATTGATGTTTTTCAAAAAATCCTATACATACAATATGAATACGGTGTTCGTTTGATTGCGTAAAGCGACCGAAGGGATGCGGCTGCGCAGGCGTCGGTCAGTCCGGCCCTCAGTCCGCACACTCTATTATTATTGAGTTTTAATGAATTCTATATGTATATATGCACTGTGGAGTATGAACTTTATATTTGTGATTATATAAAAATATTTTACTCGTATTATTATTTTTGAAATCGTGTCACAGCCCGTTCACACCTACACGGTTTTTGCGATTCGATTTTCTTATACGGTAAGACATTTTCTCCGTCCGCATAAAAAGCGCGGCCGTATAATAAGGCAAACCATTAAAGGTTTCGTTTAATCATTACTGCCACTGGGACGGATTTTTACTATGTGCAGCTCACAGTTTTTAATGCAAGGCAGCGAGAAAAATCGAAACGGTTTTTCCACCGCATTTATTTTAATCGTATAATGTGAATACAGCTATGTTTACAATGGCAGCTGAAACCACTTAAGAAAAACGTCTCGTTAAAATGCAATGTGCAAGCCGCCTGTTGTGTGTTTTTTTTAAAGTAATCTGTCACTCACGTCAGAGTCATCTGACGTGTATAGTACACGAGTTGATTGATTTCCTCCAAGCACAGGTTATGTTCGGGCGTGACATTTTGAGTTCTCCCAGCGCTGAGCGCGAGTGGCGGACACGAGGCCGTCTCTAGTAGTGATGCTACTCGAGTCCGATTTTCCCATTCTACTCGTATCAATCGAGTACTACTAACGTGATCAAGTCACTCAAATCCTTGATTTTCTTGAGCCCCGTGGCGAAATGTTTGCATCAGACAAGTTGAGGCGTAATAAAAGCTTTATCCATCTTAATAACAACATTTATATTAAAAGAATCGCGATTAAAATATCATAATGTGTTTGCTTGTCTGGTCGCTTTATCGGTTTAACACTCGATAATGTATAACTGTCGCAAACGCTTCAAATCACATCATAAGGCGCTAGCGGCCGCGGTCTCGGATTTCACCTTGCCCCAGTACACCCCGCTGAAACTAGACCATCTCATGAGATAGTATTAAAATAATACTTGCATGATTGTTTTTCACATACCTTCGTAAATAAGTGATAAATGTTACCGCTTAGCGGTAAGTAGATCAGACGCGGTCCGAGTGGGCAGAAATGTGACGCCCGCCGCGCTCCGTGCTCGGCGGCCAACGAAAAGCATTTGTTGTAAAATTTACATTTAAGAAGCCATTATTATTATTTAAGTGAATTAGATTTAAGTTGAATTTTTCGAGTGAATAAAGTTCAGTTGAAGATTCGAACGGGTGCATGTCGTGTGAGAGGTCGATATGGAGTGCCTGGGTTCTAATGTACTACCGCTTACTGTTAGGTAGGTAGTTGAAATTTTGATGCCGTATTTTCAATCGTATAAGTAGATAAACGAAGCATACACCGTCGCGATCGCTTGGAGGTGTCGGTGCGGCGGGGCGCGCGTCCCGTCACGGCCGGGCCCGTTCACAGCACTGCCGTCGCGCTGCGTGCATCGCGTCGTATCCCGTGCGCACGGGGCCTCATGCGCGTCGCGTCCCGTGCGCAAGGGGCCTCATGCGCGTCGTGTCCCGTGCGCACGGGGCCTCATGCGCGTCGCGTCCCGTGCGCACGGGGCCTCGTGCGCGTCGTGTCCCGTGCGCGTCGGCTCCCATGGCGAGCTTCGCTAGACGCCTAGCAGGCGCGACGGCATGACGCTTCCTTTTATAAAAGTAATCAGATTACTAGCGAATTTCGTCAAGTTTATTAAAATAGGCTGCTCATCGTAACTACGTAAGATTTTATTTCTTAATTAAAAGATAATAACAAAACGTAGAATTGCGTAATTAGAAATTTTTAAAATTATACAGTTATGATAGAGTCATTTCGTTTCGGCTTCACTTGGTTCTTCTATCGAGAGGATAAAGCGGGGGCTGAGAGGAATGCGGGGTAGAAGGAGCAAGTGGACCGATTCATTTCAAATTTTCGTAACGAATACATATAACATTATAATAAAAGTTATAAAAGTAAAATATAATATAACATTATAGCAACTAATAAAATTTAAATTATATAAAATGTTTATAGATATTAATGAAATTCTGTTTCTTTAGAGTGATCTTATGTGCTTGTTTGATGAGGACGGTGCATCGTTGATGTACACATCTCTGACAATAGTCGTTGATGATATTATTGTAATGATCTGATATTAATTGTGAGCAATTTATTTGATGTACACTGTAGATCTAACATTGTTTTGCGTTCTATAGTTCTTTACACCGATTCATTTTTTAGTATTACTCTGTTGGCTAGGAGCGCTGTAAAAATGTAAGTGTTAATAAAAAAAACATTTTCAAAATATTAAATGTGTTTTATTTATAATTTGTATTTTATTATCCTTAATAAATAATATTAAATCCTTTTTATTAAACAACCATTCAAAATATCTTTAAGAAAACAAAAATGTCATAATTGATATTAATTTAATTATGTTAGATGACAATAATGTCATAAATATATTCATTGGCAACTCGGTTGTTTTTCTACTTTCTATTTAAAACATAGATGGGCAAAATATAATCTGATTAATAAAAATGATTAAGATTACATTTTACGTTTTTTACCATTAATATGACTGCATTTTGCTCATCTGTTTTAAATGGATTTAATCATGATTACTGAGCAAGAAAATTAAAATTACGACTACATTTTGTAATCATTAATCAGATTACACTTTGCCCATCTCTGATTGAAAAAAATATATAATTTGCAAAAGAATAGTAAATGTCATTGAAAGCATTTTTTATGCTTCGCTAATATCAAATAAGTGAGCCTCATCCTATTTCAACTCACGAAAATTATTTAAAAAATGTAAAAGAAAGAAAGATTTTTAATTGGCATTCTATATTTGTTACTGATATTTTAGATTTTTAATTGGTTACCTAGATTTGTTACTGGCATTATATATTTGTAACTGTTGCCGCGTCAGTAGTTACAATAATTAATTATTAATCCTTAAATACAGTGGTGCTATAGATCTGCATCATATATTTAAAATGTCATCTCATTATGCAGCAACTTTTATATTATAGTATTTTTTACGGTTATCTCACTACGGTTAATTAATTAATTAACTATCAATGTTCAACAAATATAAATATACTTACGAGTATTCAAAATGGTACCGAAGTTTTTCGACGAAATAAATGTGAAACTGTGTCGAGGTTGGCTGAAGTGATTCATATCGTTATCACGGGCTGTAAAGTTAAAGTACTTTGATCAGAAATTCTGTAACTGGTTCGTGACCGCTCAAATATATTTATGGCAACATAAACATGAAATAACTAATATAATATCACGTTTTTTGTAGGTAATTAGATCAATTAACGCCTTATTTTCAGCCTACCTAAGTATTTAAAACGAATGCTAAGGTACCAAGAAACAAATTGAAATTATAATCAGGCTGCCAGAACAAAAGTGGCCCAAGTGACATCAAATTTATAGTGCATAAAAATTGAGTGCTTTAGGTTATATTCATTGCAAAATCTATTATATTCGTAGGAAAAATGATGCTTGTTTATCAAGCTTTATGATATTTTTAGAGCATTTTTCTGCAAAAACTGAGTTGTGACCATAGATGTGCAAAATGTAATCAGAATAATGAAAAACGATTACGATTACATTTTTCATGACTGCATTTTGCTCATCTATGTTTTAAACACTACGGAATCATCAATTGCATACACATTTATGACTCCTTAATATTTTGAAGGGATTTAATAATTATTACAGAGCAACAAAATTCAAATTACGACTACAATTTGTAGTCATTAATCAGATTAAATTTTGTCCATCTCTGGTTTTTGACTCTGGGGGCTCCGTATAGCATTATAGATAATACAAAACGCTAAGATTGTTATGCCTTGAATAGTGAATTGGAAAGAAAATCAGCTTTGCATAAATATGTTGAATGTTATGTACTGTAATGCTACTTTTGTTTTTTGGAGAAAAATTTCATAAGATAGTTCCCCGTCGAGCACTGTGGTACCGGCACATACGTAAGCACCGACTATAACATTTTGTGGGATGTGAACGGTAAGGGCGGATACACAATGCACCGGGCAGTAGACTTGAGGGAATCTGCTGCCCGGATGAGAGGGAGGCGGTGCACAGTGTCCGTCGCATCGCCTGGGAGAGAGGTTTTGGAGGGGTGGGCTTACTTCTTCCCCTCCCAGAGAGGTAGCCTCAAGAAAGCTTCTTGTTTCCTGGGCGTCTGGATGAATTTGGCTCCCCAGGCCCAGGTGGAGTAATCAGAGAGACACTCCGGGGGTTTTTAGTCAGTAGGAGTCTGACACACCGGGGTCACTGCCCTCACAGCGTCCCTGATGGTCCTATGAAGGATATTCCCCCGGGATACAAAAAAAAAAAGAAAAAAAGGATACACAATGCAGCCGATCTAAGTCCGTGAAAAACGAGTCAACAAGACTCTGACCGAGTTCGGATATTACATTGCGTACTGTCTATGATTCAATTGCGTGAAAATATGAATCTAGGAACTCATTACAATCACCTAAAAGCGGTACGTAAACACGAAAGAAAATTTTACATAGTTCACATTGTTCGCACGCACTACACGAATATTCATAAATTTATACTATAGCTATTTCGGTCTGACAATATTCGAATCTGAATTGGACACTCACGGATGTCCCATATAGTGTGTAACTGCATACAAATAGATCTACTTCCGAACGTATTTTCACGGATTCGTATTGGATACAATAGAAACGGCCCTAAGACGGGATCGTGGCTCCAGTAATCAAATGCAAAATGCTCCACAGCCCTGTTCTACAATTAGCATTGGCAATTAGAAGATGCGACCTAAGATTAAATTACTTTGTTTTACAAATATCTTCGCGTTCCATGTATTATGCTGAGAAAATATATTATTTGTTTCGTGAACAGTATATCTAGTGGATAAAAATTGTACCTAAATATTATTATATTTTCGGTTGTGGGTCAAATAAACGATTACTGCTTGTTAGTGTTTACTTACTCGAGTATGGTCGTTTCAATTGTCTTGGCATGAGTCCAAAGCTCGAAATGCAATGTTGGTGTAAGCTCGAATATATGTGGGAGTTTCCTTATTACATTTTCAAATCCTCCTAAATTATTATTGCCTGGAATATTAAAGCACAAACAATTTTCTTCTCTACGTTGATTCTTAATTGAAAGACGAGTGGGCAATTCTAGGTACTGCAAGTAAAAAACTTATTCTGAAAATAATACACTGACGCACTCATACGAGTAAAATGCATCAATGTTCAAGACGCCTTTGAAATAAACATTTTAACTAAGTATTGAAAAACTTTATACAAATTTAAATTTAAGCCTATAGTTTGGTTTGTAACTTCATAACAGCATAGTATCATATCCTTGTTTGTATACTGGAAAGGACCATTAAATTTTTTTGAAAAAAAAAATCATATATTAACAAAAATTGGCTTATTGAAAAGTTTGTTTTACTAACTTTTAGTTTAGGGTCCATTGACGCGATATTCATGGGTTTAAAAAAATAAAAAATGCAAAAGCGAAAAAAAAATGGGTTTTGAATTTTTTTTTCACAAAAACAGTTTTTTTATATGCAACTAGCTGTCCCGGCAGACCTTGTTCTGCCCTATTTCTCTAAAACAAAGTCACATTGTTTTTTTTAATGTTAATAGCTTCCCCGTCAGATTTTTTTGAAAATTGTTTGAAGGAACCTGGCCTTAATGCTAAATGTATAAAAATTGACAAATATTGACATTAATATTTATACGTCACTCAATAATTGTTTTGCCTTCCCGGAACCCGTTCACTGACTTTAAACTTTATGTTATGGTGTTAAAGTTCAAATTGACTTTTACATATTATTACGATTTTTTTTGTATGAGAATATAGAAAAGTGTTGTTTTTAGACTTTTCCAAACAATTTTTTTAATTTTTCTCTCCGTAATAACCATCCCCAGACTTCAACAAACACAACAAAAAAGAAATCAGCCAAATCGGTTCAGCTGTTCTCGAGTTTCGCACTTATCAAGACATTTAGCGATTCATTTTTATATATAAAATTTTCGCATAAACATATTCATTTTAGGGTCTTCTTACCATCACCATTCGAAAGAGTGACCTTCAAAACAGTACGGTGGTTCAAAATTTTTATTCGACCAATTTGATCGTGCAGTGAATCTTTGAACTTTTGTGTCGGAAAGTGTCCGTTCAGGCGCTAATGGGTTAAATTACTCAAGTCATGTAATTTTTTCATTGTTAACTCAGCATATAAAGCACCTATTGCCCTCGGCCTTGACTTAAGGACCTCGAGGGAATTATATATAAAGATACACCTGTAACCGAGGCCCTTCGTCCTATAGCAGCGCAGGAAATTCCACACGCCTCGACGTGCCCCTCGCCAACGGCGCATGTGCGGTTTTGACAGTCCGTCTCGCCATATCGTCTCAGAACGTTTTGTAGCAAAATATCGCAGTTTTATCCGTGTACCTGAGAGGTTTGTTTAAGTACGTGACACAGCCGTACGCAGGGATGTGGCTCTCTTGAGCCAGGATGGTGGCAAACATCGGCGTCGTCAATCCAACTAATGGTAAACATCAATCAAGGAATGTTGCTAATGACGATTCGCAGTATAAATAAAGTAGTTCAATTGTTTAGTGGAGGCGACAGCGTACATAAGTGCGGTAGCGGCGTTCGCTGCCGTAGTGCTCGTAATCCTGCTGTTCCTGGGTAAGAGGTGGTGCTACACAGCTGTCTTCACCCGAAAATGTTGCGATGAAATCCTCACTGTAAACTCCCGCATCGCAACTCCATGCCACTCCGCTGACAATGTCCAATTCGGTAAATACAGTTTTATTAACAAAATATTTGATTTTTCACAAATATATTATTAGTTTTATTTAATTGCTAAATAAATGTGTTAGCCTAATAATTAATTTAAAAGACTACATACTCTGTATTTTATGTGGCCGAAAGCGGCATTACATTTGTATAGATATTGATTGTTAATTAACAATTCTCTTTTATTTAGCTATGTACATTAGTGTTAGTTAGAATAGCAATATTTTACAAAACGTTCCTAATTAAATGCGTAGTAATTTTTTGTTGTAGTTTTAATGTATTCACAAGGACATCTAGTGCGTGCCGAAGGTCTTACGAGTGAAGGCTCGTTAATAAACCAAGTAGATGTATATAGATAAGGTTTTAGCACCCTTAGGGACCGCAGACACTTTCGTATAAATTAATATAGCTATTTTTTTCTAGAAATATAGGTTAATACGTTCTATATTGACGCGATCGTACGTCTGTATTGTTATAGATGCTTTGTCAAAACCGAACAATTTTCCCGAACGTGTTTTCGCGTACGATGGCTCAGACTCGGACGACGACCTGCGCTTGCGCATTCAACAGGTGAGATTATTAAAACCGAAGGATGGTTATAATTGTGCATTAATTATTTACCAAAAAAAATCAAATCAATTAAAAAATTGTAGTCTTGCCATTAAAGCAGGTTCGAGGTATATTATAAAAGATTTATTCTTTCATTTGGTAAAAAATAGTATTACAACTAATATAAGCAATGAGTATTTTCTGACGGTATAGGTATTAATATTTTTGTATACGAAATCCAGGTTTTATTTTAATGTGAAATATTTGATTAAAGGAAAGATATTGCATGATAATTGTCGTACCTACAATTATTGTGCCTACATACTAAATGCATCGATTCATACAGTAAAATTCAAATGCCTAACTTATAAACTATAAATATTCCTAAAATTGAAGATGAGATAGCCATCAGGATGCACATAAAGTTAGGTACCTATATAAGATCTGAATCTTAACTTATTAACTAGTAATATTTAGCGTTTTATTAAGAGCTTTGTTTAGATATTTTATAGTAGATTTAATTATCTTTGATTATGTTTATAGCTATTATAAATATAGACTGTAGAGATTGTAGAGATTTCATATTACAATAGTGAAAATTTCTAATAATAATATCTAGAAATATTTTTTACTCTTATATGTAGCCAAAATAAAACAGTAAAGCGATGTTTTAATTTATATTATTCCAAGTTTAGCACCTAATTGTGTTTTATAAAAGTATGGAAAATATATATCAATTTGATTCTTAATACTATTATCAAGATGTTTGTAAATATTGTTAAGATCCAATATTTTATAATAATATTTTATTTCGAATTTCTTCATAGCACAAAATATAATGACACGCCATAAATAATAATAGTAAGTTTTTACACAATATTAATTCACAATATAAATACCAGAGTGGATAGACCTTTTTACCCTAAACTGCATGAAAAGCCTTTCTACTTTCTCAGCCAAAATGCTCAGGATACCATCGGAACTGCTACTCAACCGCTGCACCATCACAGGAGATCACCTATACATAATTGCATGAAAATCGTACAATTTTGCTTTGGCAAACATATCCGACACGCTACTGAACCATTGAAGCCTCATTTTATGTGAACATTGTAATTTCTAGCCTAAAATAAATTATTCTTCACCACAATATTCCCTTTCATACTTTAATTTAACTTAACGTTTAGAAAGAACCGATTAGAAGACCATCAGAGTGGCGTGCTTTGGCCTGTCACGTTTCGGGATCACCTTGTGTATTTCTATTTATTTATATACCTAAACACCTTCTGTCGTGATATATGTGGGCCGGCATGGAGACGGCGACTTCCAATTATCTAGTTTCTCGTCTCTTGATAGTTGTTACCGTTGTTAGACTACACTGTTCTTTCCATCGGGTGTGCTATAGTCAGTTCATCCAATCATTATATAAAAAAACAAACGTATAAAAATATCTACAGATAAACATTCCAGTCAACGAACACGAATTCTAAAGCTACATTTTCGTGGTGATTTTTGTTGAGATATATGACTATTTTTAGGATAAAGAGGAAGTGGATTGCCACTACGAGGAGAAGAATGAGAATGTGTCTCCGCCAATCAAGGTGGTGGACGTTGAGTTGGTGGAAACGGCGTTACGAGAAACCACGCTCAGGGAGACGAAGATCGATGAAATTGTGCCTCAAAAGGCCAACTACATTCACACGCTAGAGGCGCAGAGTAGCGTTGAAAGCGATGTTATTGCACATAACGTAAGTTTTATAAACCTTGCTCAATAATCCTTTTAATATCAGCTTTCCATTTTTTTTCTATACCCTTCTTTAAAACTAATGTTGGACAGTTTTCTACCATGCCAAGGATCTGCAGGCAGTACAACGCACTCTCGCGACTCGGTGACTTGGACCTGACTGTTTCTCTTTCAAAATTTAGAACAGCGTGTAGAAAGTGACTGTATTTTTATTTTTATTTTTTTTTGTGTTACTTTTTGTGTTACTTGGAATCAGTCACAGTTTCGTTTAAAGTTGTTATTTATACATTCTACAATATTGTCCTTTTGTGTTGTGTCTATGTATGTATGTATATGTTTTTTCTTTTTTTGGAATTTTTTTATTATTCCTTAATGTAAACTAGCTTTATATATTAATCACTGTGCATGCTGTGGTGCCCTGTAATTGTGGGGGCATTTATATGTTCTATTTAAGTACCATGATCCTTTTGTTTTCTTGTCTAATGTTACCCATGTTGGGCACCCTATTATGTAAAATAAAATAAAATAAAATAAATATATTTACTATGAAACAATGCCCTGAGAACGACATCAGCTGCACTACTGTGTCACGTTGGGGACAACATATGAACGCGAAGGTAGATACAGCCAATAATGTATCTCTGTTCACCCCTAATGGTATATAACGCTACGATATATTATAATTTATGAAACAGTATACAATTTGGTTGAAGTATGTAAAAACCTAAATCGTATGTTATACGTAATTCGTATATACGTTTTTCTTACTACGCAGTAGGATAGCGCAACGGGAAAACCAAATTAATAATATTAAAATACCTAACTTAATTTTTGTGAAAATAATGAGTCAGTTTAATGGTAAGTGACACATAAAAGCGTACTTAGCAAAAATGTATTGTTATTTTGAAAATAGTAGAATTATTAAAATAAATTAAAGGTGTTACAATAAAATGTTGGTGATATAATCTTATGATTGATCTTCCTAACGCTTATGTCAAAGTTTTAACTCCTTAGCTATCACAGTATTAGACAGTGTAGAGTATTGTCTTCCCACTGAGTTACCCCACATAATTACTACAAACAAGCGGTTTATGCAGCGTGTCACGTACGCAACATAGCCAGTGGACAAACTTAGGGTTGTGTGAAGCGTGCGGTAATGTTTTTCGTTGTACATTTATATATCTTTTGAATATATTCTGTTTAATTCTATAATCACAAGAACTGATTTATCTCATTTAAAAAAAGGAAATATAGTAATTAACCTAAAAATATGTAGCAGAAGATCAAATTTGCTACAATTATTATCCCTACAACATTTTTGTACCGCTTGTAGCAAAAATGCCATGATATAAAAAAAATTGCGGCTGACACATTTGCATCACTTGGTTGGCATTCTTAATTTAGATTTCTAAATCATTAAAAAAATGGATCCTATCAAGGATTATGTTTCATTCGATGTCGATACTTTCAATTTATATATCATAGGATTGTTTCTTTATAGTTTATTTTTAACAAAATTAAGACATTTAAAATTTGCCATACCACATTAAAATAACAAATGATTGAAAAACAAAAATAATATAATTACAAACAATAAAAATATTTAGAGTAAGTAAATAATAATATTCGACACACTTAATGAATTAACAGATATTTGTTTTTATTTCTAATTAATTTTGTCAACCTGTCACAACCTTTGTAAATTTGATAGGCGTTTGTCTGTTCCTCACTAAGCCGACCTTCTGGTCTGATCGACAGGGACGGAATTAATTATCTATTCTTATAGCAGCCACTGGAAAATTCTGATCGGCTTTATCATTCGCCTGAACGATCAGGAGCCAACGTGCCGTAAATGTTTCGTTCCGTTTGCTAGAAGGGATAATAATTAATTCATGCCTACTCTATTAGGCTAAAAATAGATATCATTCAAATACATAGGACACAGGTAGGTGGTACCTATTGCTATTCTGTAAGAAATGATATTTCTTTATTCGATTATATTGTTCTTACTTCTGCCCTGTTTGAACTGTGATTATATAAAATAAATATACTAAATTACTTTCGTAAGTAGCTCGTTAGCTATCAAGTTTTAACAAATATTTGTTATACTCGTACAATGCATATTCTACACTTATTATTCTTGATGTTATCAAATTATAATTTAGTTGTCAATAGAAAATATTCATACCAGGATTTAGGATTGTGAAGTAGAGAAATTATAAGTGTCAGACCGAAGCTACGGTTTCGGCCAGAATACCAAAAGCCAAAATAACCCGAAGATTTTTAGCACGCACCAAATTGAACGAACTGATACGAATCCACTCAATATTCGGAAGTGTTATAATTTTTGACAGGTTCCAGGATAATTTTTTCTGTGTATAGAAATAGTTTATGTATTGTCAACATAATTTTTTAACCTTTTATATTTATTAGAAATGGCATACGAGAACCGCGATTAGCTGCGTTACTGGTCACTTTGGGCACGACATATAAGTGCAAAGTAGATTCAGCCATTAAAGTTTCTCTCCTTATCCCGGAAAGGATATGGCGTGACGATATATTATTATTATAATCCTTTAATGTAAAAGATTTTAAAATTATTACATTTTTTACTTTTTGTAAATTTCAAATGAAATATCTTAGGGTTCTTAAACCTGGCTTCGGCTGATTTCGGCCAAAAGTCATGATTATAGCTGGTTCAAATTCAGCCAGAAATCAACCTTTGGTCGTATTATACAAATTATTGATATAAGTTCGAGAACTTCTGGTCTATAGTAAGAATCGTTTCAAGGATACATCACTACTCTGTGGAGAAAGTAGCGGATCCCACGAACGCGGTTCTCTGGAAGTAACGTTGCTATACGACGCTCCAGTGCGTCATATGACCGTGCACTTGCTGCAAGCAAGGAATCTGCCACAGAAAAACGATGGACAAGTTTTGCAAAGTCAGGTAATTTCGTTTATTACCTAATCAACTGTTTCGACGATAACGCGCGCTTTAATAAAGTTAAAATATTATTTCGTCCGTGTGAGAGTTGAAAAAGATCCATATAATACTATTAGCATGTAAAATTTACTTGTTCTTACAAAAAGCGGGAATACAACAGACAAGAATTAAAAAAAAAAACTTTTATGTACTCAATATTGTTAGTCTAATGCTGGCCAATTAAAATAAAATAAATAAACCTGCGTGTGTGTGTCATACGTACGATATTTTAATAACTCTAAAAATTGACGAAAGTACGTGTATGGATAGAGAAAATTGTTGGTAAGTATAGAGGGAATTGTCTTTTAATTATTTCTGGCAATAATGATAGGGGCACCGCATATTTAACATAAGTAACATAGGCGAGGCAGCGCTCGGAATAGCGTGGTTTAGAAATATTTACGAGCCTAATAAAGTAAGACGAACGTGCAAACTTAGAAAGGCTCACAGAAAATATATTGCCTATGGTATATTATCGTGGATTATAGTCACACGAACTTTTAGAACCGAAATAGGATACGTTACGCATCTTAGTCTGCACCAAACCACCTGAGTAATTATAAAGTCGCCGTCGCCGAAATTAGCATGCAAGGTCAACATCAACTCAGGTAGAAGGGCTGTCGTAAGAGGGTTCCTGGATATATCTTAAATGATATCGTTCATAAATACATCATATTTTACGACAAACGTCATTTAGATTTATATGTTGCTTCGTATAGGTTCGAATCGTGCTTCTTCCATTGAAAAAACAGAAACTCAAATCAAGAATACGCTGCGGCGAGAATCCGCAATACATGGAAAGTTTTGTTCTGCATAAAATTAATCCAGGTAGGTCAATTCTTACTACTTACTATTTAATTTCAAAATCCAATGATTAGGCACATCTCACACAAGGCGACGAATATCTTCCACCACTGGTGATTAACTAGTTGCGTTAAAAATAGTTTGAATTTTATTTTTAAAGATACATAAAAAAAGATAGTTCAGCGATTCGAATACATTATAAACCTATACTAAGGATACAATTCTTTTTGTAATAAGATTAATATAAAACCTATGGTATTAATAAACTGTGTGGTTACATGACATGACTACATTGCACCTGATAGTAAGTACAGTGTAGTCCAAAAATGAAAGCAACCATCAAAGGATGAAAATCCCTTGACAATCTCCGTCGTCATATCGGCCCACATATTCCACGACTTAAGGTCTCTAGGTATATTAGATACTGGATATACACAAGCTGATCCCGAAACGCGACAGGCCAAAGCGAGTCACTGTGACGGTCACCTGATGGACAACAGCTACCTAGCCTGTTCGCCTGTTTGTCACCTTTTCATTAAAAACTGTTTAATGTTGCTTAGAGGATGTCCACGGACTCGGCTTGCGTATACGCATATACGCATGCGAGCGAATGCGCCGGCACCGTTTGCTCGGCGAAACGATCATCACCTTCGCTGCTCTTAATCTGGAACTAGAAAACAACCTGTGGCTTCAACTCACTTCAAGAATCAATCAGAATAATTTGCAGGTATACAATATTTTATAATAATATTTCATCATGCTAAACACCTTTCTGGGTGAGCAAAGATTATGCATTAGTGGCTATACGTCGTAGCCCAGGAGTTCAGTAACGGAAATTATCTACATTTTTATTAATATTCGGATTTCTGCACTATAGATTTTATTTACTTATTTTACCGTCAGTTTTATATTGTAAAATAACCGACGGCAAGCTATGTCCGGGAATTACACATGCAGTTAATTGGGCGGTCTGTGATCGCCGTGATCAAATACAAAAACCGTTGTTTTATGACTTTAGATGATTAATTTGTCATTTTCTGTCATAAAAAGTTTAAAATCATTAATTTAGTAGGTCTAAACGCTGCTCGTACGATCAATTACATACTCGATCAAAGAAATCCATGGACCTAAAAGAACTTTAATCTTCAAAAACGATTCCAGCTTCCCAAACTACATGTAAACAACTCAACAAGTAAAGCGTTGGCCAGTCCGTCTTCTATAACGACAGTTACCACCCCGTCCGGTGCGAGTGGAGGCTTCGCTGGCGGAGAGGCCTGCAGCCTCGCCCGTTCTGACTCTGCCTCGTCCTGCTGCAGCACCAGATCTGCCCCAGAATTACTGCTCGGTCTCCAGTATAATGCAACCACGGGACATCTCTCTGTCGAAGTAAGTAATTACATCGAACCTTTATAGATAAATTGCAGTGTCACATTAGCCACTTGGCAAGAGTAGCAATTGCTACGTGTCCCGCTCACCCTGAATATCTTCTTGAAGCGTAAAGTTTTGATACGAAACTGTTTTAAACGTGGCGAAATAAAAGAAAAACCTGTTATAATATTATCGGACTGCATTTTTTTACCACTTTAAACTTTTAAATCCATACCAACACCCACCAAACATCTCAACCACCATAACAACTGAACCATCATATACCAATACAACCAACTAACCACAAACCACAGTCAAAAAACCACTAAACCACAAGGAAACCAGCAAACCAAGGGCCTCTCGAATGAAATGTCTCACGCAGGCTTAATACGGGTTTTTTGTGTCATATGTTTTTTTAGATAATAAAAGGCACGCACTTCCGCAAGTTGTCGCCGAACAAAGCCCCGGACACGTATGTGAAGCTGTGCCTCATCAGCTCGCTGGGGATGGAGATGGGCCGCTGCAAGTCGAGCACGCGGCGTGCTCAGTCCAATCCCCTGTACAAAGAACTCTTCATATTTCAGGTTAGTATTTTTATGAAACTAAAGGGGATTATTTTTAATTTATAATATCTTCTAATATAATGCCTCTACATTAATCCTTTTTATCATAAGATTATATCACGTTCGGAATGCGCTGAGATACGTTAGTGGCTGTATGTATAAGTTCTTCGTGCCAACGTGAATAGAATATAGTAAAACTGGTGACCGTCACTAAAAATTACTCCTTTGTTAGTTGTTAAAAGAAAAAATATTTATTCAATTAAAAGAACCTCAATTAAAGTAAGAGCTAAATTTTGCTTACATACTGCGGCCTGCGGTGCTGGATTGGGATAGTGTTACTAAAAATTGCGACAATTCACGGGCTTTTATGAGATATTAATTCAAAGTTAAGAAGCCTAGAGCAAATACTTCTGTTTTACACGTATTTATGTCCACTGATCATAGCTATTTGTATCAACTATATCCTGCAAAACATGTACCTTAGTAAAGTGTGCAGTGCTTATGTTTTAGGTGGCTTTGTTTCAACTGAGCGAGGTGACGCTGATGGTGTCGGTGTGGTGGCGGCGCAGCGTAAAGCGCAACGAGATGGTCGGCTGGTTCTCGCTGGGGCACAGTTCTTCTGGTCGTGAGGAGGAGCGCCACTGGAGGGAGCTCTGCGAACGGCAAGGCGAACAGGTTTGTCAGGTAACTCTATCCCAACTGAGCTAGGTGTCGGTCTGGTGTTGGCGCAGCGTCAAGTACGAGGTGATTTGCTGATTCTCGCTGAGACATAGCTCTTATGACTCAAGAAGGAGTGTTATAAAAGGAAGTTTTACGTACAACCAAGCGAATAAAATCACAAATCGTCACTATACTCCAAGGTACTTAGAAAAGGATATATCTTTTTTTTTATCACAATATCTCAAATCTCAATCATACATGACTATAAATACTGACATCCACAACACCCTAGACTGGATATCAGACTTGTTAGCCATAATAATCCTATCCGTGATGACAGACTGGTCCAAATAAAGTGTGAGCGTCGCCGTCAAGAGCTGGCGGTGTCTTGTACTGATAGTAGGGACTTTTCTGAGCCAAGAGGCAGCACTTTAGTGTAATTATTGTTATTATTGTTCTACCCCTACTTAAGGTAAAATTTCTTTTGTAATAAGGCAGTTTATGTTTAGTGTAAAGGTATATACGGTTACAAATCTGTAAGACATTACGTTGACGACGTATTTTCCTCTAAAGGCGTGATTCGGCGACCTAACCACGACTGTCAGAGTTCGAATTATTCCTTTACAATTTCATAATTAGCATAAACAATATAGTATTTGTGTAATTCTTCTGTCACTAATTTTCGTTGCGGTTTTCGTTGAAAAGTTATTATTGTGACGTAGGTACAACGCTGGCACGTGCTTGTGGACTCCTGACGATCGCTGACTTAGTGCGGCGAAGCGCACTCCCTGGGACAGACAATACGCCTCTAGGCTGATCTTTCTTGCGGCTGGACCCTGTTGCGTTGCCTTTGGCGGATCTTACGACAGATCTAGACGTTATTGGCAGACTGCCGCGATTGGAGTCGTTGCACTACGAGGTCTTTCCACACGTTTGATGTATGTGCAAGATGCTTTTATTATCACACATAATTGGCACAGGGTTGCTAGATTTTTCAGAGTAAATATCGGACTTTTAAGTTACGTTATAATTTTTAAATTACCATAATATTATATCATTACGTCCTATCTCTTCCAGTGTGAATTGAGACACATATTCTTGCTGTATTCACTAGCTGTTTTATAGGGTAGTGATCCTGTATGCTATTCTGAAGATGCTTTGTTCAAATACCGAGAGTGTTAACATACTCTTTATCTAATAAAATAAGTGTTTTCAATAACATTTATTTTTTATAATATTATTACTATTTCGTCCGGTGTACGAAGAATATTTAGAGCAAACAGTACTGTTAAATTCTGTTTTTTCTGTCAATATTGGATATCTGGCAACCCTGAGAGCATAGCTTGTATCGCGAGCGTAATCTATGTATGGGTTATCATACCTACCCACTTTACTGTTGCGTGTGATATTTGATGGCACTGAGTGTTGTAAGGGCGGGCACATCTTTCGACTGAAGGTTTTGATGTTGTATTTTGAAAATGTTTTAATATGTACAAAAAAAATGTTTCGCTTTATATTGGTAAATAAAATAGGAATTGTAATGTACATGTTCAAATTTAATAAAAAAATCAGTTCTCATAATTTTTTTTTTGTTAAAATATTTGAATGTCTCTAGGGTAAAATTTTGTAGGTTTATAATGAAGATAAAGACTTGGGCGCACAATACTTGTGAGATAGAGTATAAATAAATATTGGATATTTATTGAAACTTGATATATCTATGTTTCTACTTATTGATATTATTAAGGCTATTATATTAATATTTATGCTAAAAGTCAATGCTATTACTAGCACATTTCGATGCAGAAATATGCATTTTTACTATTATACTAGCAGTTACATATGTAATTATTTCCTAGTTTTTGCAAAAATACTAGATTACTTAAGTGTTTTTTGAATTCAGTTTCAATAAAAATAAATACGGATTTATGTAATTATTTATTTTACCGACAGAGAATCTTTATTGTTACTTGTATAATATTTAAAGACAAATTTTCAATTATTCATTATAATATAATAAATATTTATATATAAATACTTGTCATTTTTATATCAAAAGCTTTAAACGAGATATTTTTTTAATATATGTAGTGTGTATAGTTGATTAAGGTAAACAAATCTTTAAAATATAATAGATATTTCCTATAAGTTTGTAAAATATTTTGAAATCATATTGTCAGTTCGTTAAAACTAAGCTTTTTAAACTATTTTAAAATCATGTAATTTAATTACGTTACAATTTTAAATAGTTTTAATACTCAATAGACATTTTTTTAATTCGCTTTAATTTGGAGTTTAAAAGGTTTAAACATAGTTTTATAATATCAATGAATAGTGTTGAATGAATTATATTTTTTAATTAATTCACTACATTTTGGAAGATAGTTACAATGTATTGAGATTACTGGTAATATTTTTAAACAGAATCTCAAATTTTAGTATAGTTTATTTTCAAAATATAACATAGATTGTAGGTAGATAGGTACCCATTGTGAAATTATAGCTTATCTGTACTTATTTGTAAAAAATAAGCTTTTATTGCTTAATAGTTTATTGATGACCAATAGAATATAATTATAGCTGTGTATTTTAAAATTAATTTGAAATAACAACATGTTACACAAATTATATTATATCTAACATAGTGTTACAAAGTATTCAATAGCGGACGAATTTTTTGCACTATTCTGTACCTACGATTACGAATAAAATCGTGGTACCAAACTGGGTTTGAAAACACTTAAACCGTTTTTATACTACCTATCTGCATTACTTAAATGTTAGAATTAACCGTTGGTGAATATTTTTAATATAAAATATAATAAAATCCCATACAAGTAAATGAGGCCTATATCGACATATACATATGTAACACTTAACTAAAAACTTTATTATGACCATTTATTTCGCCATTGAGATAATCCTTATGCACAAGCTCACAGCAAAACTCGGCAACACTGTCAAAAAAAAAAAATACACATGATTCGTTGATACTATTGTTATAAACTCACAAAAAACTTGATAATTAGGATTTATGAAAAAAAAAACATTGTAGCTAAGTCTAAGCGTATCAAATTATTAATATGGATATATACATATATATATATATATTTTATATACCACGTAATGCTATTTTTCATAATCAAATTTTCATTTTAAAAGGACAAGAGTTCCTCGCTTTTCGGAATTATAAAAAAATATTTACGTATACATATATAGTGTTTTCTACATCGAAACTAGTACCTGCGGAAAAGTATTAAAATTTATTTAAATAAAATTTATTTAAATAAAATTTATTTAGTTCATATATTCTATTAAACAGTTATTTAATAACAATAAGTATATTGATCTATTTAAAATACTCATTAACTACTCGTTTTTTATTAATTATTAGCATTGATATATAAAGCAAAGCAGTCACGGTAATTTTATATAAATATAATTTATTTAAAGCAAGAAAAAGCACATTTCTTCATATTAGTATTCAAAATAGCTCTACAGTTACACTTAAATTAGA
Source organism: Automeris io (assembly GCA_036320925.1). Classification (NCBI taxonomy): domain Eukaryota; kingdom Metazoa; phylum Arthropoda; class Insecta; order Lepidoptera; family Saturniidae; genus Automeris; species Automeris io. The sequence goes on from JAUDJH010000018.1 coordinate 8,011,253, forward strand.
AAAAAAATAATTCTGGCCCCAAATCATATACAAATAAAATAGGATTTTAATATCTCGCCAAAAACGATGGCATTTACAATATCAGCTATAAGCCAATTACATTAAAAAAAAATTATCACTTTTAATACCTATCGATAATTAATATTCGCTTGTTATTAATAGGATTGTTTAGCTATTTTTGTTTCTATTAAAGTTTTAGTATATATCACTGCTAAATCTATACTTACGCTATAGTAAATTCTTACTAGGGCAGTAGAAAAAAACTGACACCTACTTGGTGACGACTAAGAGACCATCGGTTGTGGTAGATTTAGGCATGCCAAAGTCTTTGGACTATCGCTTCTTGGCGGTCACTGCTATCCCAGGACTACACTGCTCTTACCGTGTGATGCAGTGGTCACTTCGTAAAAAAAAACTATACAAATCTTTCCACCGCATTAAGATATATTTTAGCCGTTTACATGATTTGTACTTTAAACATTATTAACCCTTTGCGGACGTATTAAATTCGTACTGGTCGGAATTAATTTCCGTCGAAAGAGCAGGGATTCATAAAACGTAAGATTACGATGGATAAACAAGATTTGGTAATTCTTTTGTGAACTTTAGATATCTATTTATTTAATACAGTCATCCATCCATCTATTTTATTTCGAAAAAGTGTAAACTGATACATTGTTGCATACAGTATAGAAGGCTGAGAGCAGACATACAACCGGAACAGTAAAAAGGCTTTGGTGGCTGAGTGTAGACCTAGGCCGCAAAGGTTTATATTTTTTAAGTCATTTATTATTAGCTATATAATACTCACTCCTTTGGTTACTATCTTATGGCTATTTGGCACCGCTGTTATGTTATATTAAAAATTACTGAAAGTATTCCTTCTAATATGTGAAATTGAAATTATTACTAATATTGTTAATTGTAAATGAGAATTTCTCAATAAAAATCACTTTGTACATTTTTCCTAAATAATCGTTTCATTTTCTAGCCCTGATTTTATAATGACCGTATGTATCCATACAAGGGGATTGTTGCTACAATTTAGCAGTATTAAAAGAGTAGAACACTGCCAAACGAGGGGACGGTTAGAGTAACTAAGATTAACGATTTGTGGTGTGGTCATTTATGGTAGTCCATTTGTAGTATCCTAGTGATGGATAGATCAGGGACATGAATAGTTTTTATAAAAATACTTTCAACTACTTTACTGCGTTATTCACGCCCAGTTCCAGGAACGCTCATTAAATTCAAAAGCCCTTTTAAACACTAATGAGTTATAATTGCACACTTAATGATTCCTAATTGTTTATAAACTGCCTTAAAATAAAAATAAAAACGTTTATAAAACTGGGCGTAAAAAAAAATAGTTGTAAGTAATAATATCGCCACGGTATATACTTTACGGGGTGAGCAGATATACATTAGGGACTGTATCGACTTTGCGCTTATATATCGTGCCCAACGTGACCAGTAGCGCAGCTGATCGCCGTTCTCAGGGCACTTAGATATAACTTTTCTATTAGATGTTAAGTGGCCTTTCTCAGGAAGTTCTCCTTCACTGGAGAGCATGTGGTGCCTAAGTCCGTACGTAATCTGGAAAACCCCAGGAATACTTGCCGGGATTCGAACCTACGACCATTCGCCTTGCCGTGCAATGAAACCGGTCAATTATCCACTAGGCCACCACAACCACCTATCCACCAGTTGTAAGTAGTTTTGAAATAGTGAATTTAGTGAAATATCATTAAAGGATTCGAAAGGCCTCCTGATAGTGAGTTATCATCGTATTGATCCCTCACTAGTGTTACCACAGTATTTATCATTACATGAATCACATGGGCGATTCATGACCACGCGGCTGGTGTAGTAGTTGCACTACTTTTGCGATATGAGTTATAGTTGCGAGCTATATTTGAATACATATAATAGCTTCCATAATATATTATTATTATAATATATTCCATAAATAACATATCTTTGCTTCGTAAAATTTCATCTTATTGTTTCATTTGAAACTTAAAGCGGGTTTTTAACGATATCGATAATGATATGATGATGTCCTAGCCGGATTCGGCCACGGCGACTGTTTCAACACCGGTTAAGAAAATCGAGGTCCAGTTTACGGAAACAGTCAATTGCGCAGGAGATATTTAAGTGCGTAACTGGACGCGCTGCCAGAAAAGCACTCTCTCGTCCGAGCTCCCTCAGGCCCGATGGAATGGAGAACCAGTACGATCGGGAGGGAGCAGGATGCAGGTTTGGTCGAGTTTTCCTTCTCTGAGCACCTAGTTGAATTGCAGTGTTAAAGGGACCTTAGTCGCCTTTTACGACGCCTCAGCAAGAAGAGGGGGTGCTATTCTATTCTGCCGGCAGCCACCACGGATAATCGGATATCGATAATAGTAAATCTGCGAACAACTAATAAACATCATGGATCTCTTCAAATTGCGAAATTATACTTTTATGACCTTTGTTCCTATAGCAACAAGCTAAATTCTGTTTATAAGCAGAGAAAGATTTGTAACTTATAAATTAGAGATTTTATGGATTAATTATCATCACAGAAATAAAAACTCCAAGTGTGGTGTATGTAAACAAATATATATTTCTTTTGATTTACAGAATATTATAATTCACTACAACTGGTTATCCATTCAGATATAAATTTATCAAATATATTGCTTTGTTCGTCTACATATATTCAATGAAAAAATACAAAAGTACCTCTAAGATTGCTTTATGAAAAATCTTCTAGAAAAACAATGATATCTCTATACCTTAACTACATTTATTATGCGTTTATATATAATTATTTCGATTGAGTACCAATATTTCACAAACATGTCGTTCAGGAAATGTTGAGTTGAATTACAACTATTGCACTAGACGTAAAAGTTCAGTGATGATTTGTTTCATTTAGTTTAACGTAATATACTAAATAAATACTCTCCGCTTTCCACTGCGCCTACTACAATAATACTTGCACGGAAATGGCTAAACTAAACCTATAGTAACGACATTAAAACAATATTTGGCTTAGCTTTTAATTAAAACTACTATAAAATATATAAAGTAATAAATTTTGGTCTAAGTTATTGTAATTTATATTGTTAAGTGCGCTTAACCTAATTATTGCCTTACAACTACATAATTATATTTTTAATCCAGTGATTTTTTTATCAATAATAAAAACTCTAAACCGCCCATGCCGGCTACTAAATTGCTAAAATATAGTACTTTTTTCTCTGAAACAAGAAAAAAAAACCACTTATTTTTCGTTGGCAGCTGGTACAAAGTTACACGATCGGAACTATTGTTTAATTAAAAATGCACTAGGAATCTTAGTATATATCATGGCATGGACCGAGCGACACATATCGTTATTCACTGGACGTATCACAAAAGGCTTAAACATAATTTTACATTAACAATACCTAATCCAATGGAACGGTACGACGTTACATCGACATTGAGCTAACTTACATTCAATATATTAATTATAATCTTTAAGTAATATTGATGTTAGTATATGGTTATTAAATATTTCGTACTCGTAACTATGGTATTTCTGAACGTAGGCGTATGAAATGGCACAAGATGTATTATGACAAGATATAACCAAGATCATGAATATTACTGTGCCGAAACATTTCCAACCATCAACTGTAAAAAGGACCTTTTACACTTAACAAAACCATTCCGACTAACTCTAGCCAAGCTAGATATGCACAACTCTCTAACGCATCCCTGAAATGTTTCAAATAAAACTCTGTTTTATTCTTTTACATCACAATTATTATTTATAATGCAGTAAATACACATATATTATGTATAAAAATATTAATTCCCTTGAGAAAGTTAAATATAGCTCACGAATTGACTTGTGTAGAGTGGCAACGCTGGGCCATTAAACGCTAATTTTTTTACGAGACTACGATATAAATACAAAGCATAAAGTGAGCAAGTATGTTACTTACAAATAGAGCTCAATAAATAAGGTGAGGCGACCGCCCGGACTCGGCCGGAGGCCAGCTCGGACGGACAGACAGACAGACAGACGAGTTAGACGAAAAGAGATCGAAACGACCGAGATTGTCGAATTTATAAAGGAGTGACCACACTCAACGACGCTTAATCGACTCTAGCGCATGAATTCGATCCTGCCGGTGACACATCAAGGCAGTTAAATCACTGAGCACGCTAAGACTAATTTATCAGTCCCATAGTTTTTAAATTACTTGAAAAGTAAACCACTTTTTTATCACGTTACATCTGTCGTTGGGGCGTCGCGACAAAGCGGTTGGAAATTCGACACATTATAAATTCGTTACCGACTGGGGTCTAATCACATTTCCAACCCGTAACAACAGGGAATTACTTTTGTGTCTTTATTACAATAAACAAGGCGCTTTATAATCGGTTCTAGCCGATTCTGCGTTGATAAATATGGTCAGTCTCTATGTATTCCGTAGTCTTCGAGAAGCTCGATTACACAAAGGCACGCGCGTCACTTATCGGTAGTTATAATAAGCACAAGGGGCACGCCGCCCGGACGCTCTGCATCGCTTTCTGGACTGACCAATATCGAGAATAAATATCGATACATTTACATAAATTACTCAAATATCGATTAAGATGTAATATATCGAAAAGTTAACGTCCCTTTAAAAGTTTTATTAAAACTAGTGGATCTCAAGTTTTTTATTCATCTTATCGACAATATTGTTATTCTGTTCATCTTATCATCAATATTGATATTGATTGATATTATCATAAATTGATATATTTACATACACTGTCCGAAATATCTGTTATTCGTGTTACTATTTTATTCTTGTCGACTGTTGTTCCCTTCTTGTAAACTGTTGTTTACATATCAACTGTCATTTTCTTATTTTTTATATTAATAAGATTGTATATCTGTTGCGATGATATATGGTTATTGTTATGGACTTTTGTAAATTCTTAATTCTTTTGTTTTCGATAAATAAGTACACGAGTATCGATATTTATCCTTGAATCGAAGGGTTCACTCCCAGAGCAGCGTCTCGAAGAGCGGGAAGGCGTGGTCGAGCTGATCTCAGAGGCTCACGAGGTTGTTGTGCGCGTCGGGCGAGGCGGCGTCTGGCGCGGCGCGCTGCTGGTGCGCGCACGGGTGCGGATGAACCGGCGTCAGCCCCGTGCCGCCCTCCATCAGGCTCTCGAAGTTGAACGGTATGCCGTTGCTCGGAGTGCTTATCTCGATGCCGGCTATTTTGTTATTGTTTCCGAGAACTTTGTTGTTGTGTATCTGTGGACAATTTAACTTATTATCAATATACATTCATAGAACAATTAGTCTCTCACAAACATAGATGTATAATAGACTGCCCAAATCGTTAAATCAAAAAAGGGCGATGATTCTGTCACATTACATAACAGGCTATGTCGTTTGTCGTCGCTATGTTTGTATACTACAAATCCAAAATGACAGCTTTCCAAATGAAAACAAAACTGATACTTTTTAAAATAATTTAGTAACAGAAAATTAAACTTTTTTTTATTTCTTCTATCATCACGCCAAATCTCTACTGGGATAGGCAGAGAGAATGGCACGTCACTTCTCTTTACTCTTGAAAACCTCTTTCGCTTCCTTAACATTAGTCAGGAGACTTCGTGCACTATCGGCGATTCCGCATGCTTTTGACATTACCCTCCAACAGAACTCTTTTTATTTTGTCTGTATAGGCAAGTCTCGGTCTGCCTCCGCTCCTACTTCCACTCATATTTCACATTGTATATCTTTTTTGTCAACCTTTCATCATTCATCCACTCCACGTGCCCGTACCCTCGAAGCAGGCTTTTATGCATGCTGTCGATGACACTATCTTTTAAAGCTCTCTTCGTTCCTAATGCGATCTGCAAGCGTTACTCCGCATATAGAACGAAATGATCGCATCTCCACTGCATCAATTTTACTTTCATGATTCTTCTGACATACCCAGGCCTCACTGCCGTACCACAACGTGGGCACCAAAACCGCTCTACTAATGTTGAAAAAGTAGATTAAAAATAAGTAAACAATTTTAAAAAATATCCTTATACCAAGGCACATCAACGATATGATGGTAGGTGGCGATAGGACAACTTTAAGTGGGGAGCCACTGATTTTGACGAATTTACTAGAAGTTATGAAAGAAACTGCCTTGAGAAGAAACGCAGAAAATTAACGTAATGTGGTGGTAAAGATAATGGTACCTGTGCCGGTGTAAGGCTGATCGGCACCTGGAGGGAGTTGGGTCTGTTAGGGCGAGAGATGACCGGCGGCGTGTCAAGCGCGGCCTGCGACGCGTGCGTCACCACGGCTAGGTTGGCCGACGACAACATTATCCTGTAAACAAATAACACAACGTTCGATCAAGTATTTTCCTTTTATTTAAACGATGCATTGTGTCAGAGTTCGAAGTATATAAGTTATTAGCTGACCCAGCCAACGTTATTCTGCCATAAAAAATATTACTAATAACGAATAGAATACAATTTAGTACATTTATTTGATCTATCACTATATATGGCATATATTAGTATATCACCAAAAAATATCGCTTAAACCAAATAGCCCCCTCACCCCTCGATATATACAAGCGATAAAAAAAATCCTCAAGGTTAGAGAAGAATATACTAACTTTCCGTTTTACAGTTTGTATACCTCACTATAGTCGTATTATTTTTTTAGGACTGCATTGTTCTAGCCCTGAGGTGCAGTGTATCTACAAAGCCCAGCCAAAATTAAGAATCAAAAACAAATTTTATACAATTTTTTACTTTCCTAAAACTTTTTCATTCGATTATAATGTTAAAAGAATGTTAAACAAAGCTAACCTTTTTTCGGTCGCCGGTGACGTAAAGATATTGTCCAATCCCAAGACCGGGTCGACTGCAGGATCCATAACTTCCACCTTCACACGCACCCCATCCTCCGGGATGTCTGGATATCCGTATGTCTCCGTGAACGGAGGCTTCACGTCAGGGGGACTCGTGGACCTTTTACTTAGCCGGCACGAGACGAGATGATTCTGGAGAATTGCCTGGAGGTGTTCTCTATCTGCGTTCAATTTGCGTATCTCCTCTTGAAGCGACTTCTGTTTCTCTTCTAGATTCTCCGTCTCCTCTTGAAGCTCGTTGGTGTGATCGAGCCTGCGTTTGCGGCAACGCGCGGCAGCCATCTTATTCCTCTCGCGCCGAATCTTTCTGCGTTCTTCTTCTTCCGGTGTGAGTTCCTGGGGCGCTTTGTTAGGTCGTCTTCCACCCATATTGCGTCGCTTGGGAGTAGGCAGGCCGGGACTGCTGCTGCTATCACCGCTGGTGGAAGGGGGGCCCGGCGAAACGTGCAGTGCCATCGTCGGACCCGAGTCGCAGTACCCCACCGTATTCAGGATGCCTGGAAATTTCAATGTTTCATAAGCAACAACGACATACTAACTTATAGTAAGTACCTTTCAATAGAATACTGCATATTGACAACAAATATTAGTTTCTGTCAACTTTGCAATCAGAACAAAACGCGCACAAAACATTCAAATGAAAATTTTGTACAAAAACTCATCTCATCACCATTTTAAGTCAGGTGAGTTAAAAAAATGTCTACTACAGACTGACCGTAATTGTTGGCGTGCGTGACGGAGGGCGGAACGAAGCCGGCGTGCGTGGTGGGCTCGCTGCGACAGTTGGTCAGCTCGATGTACGTCTGCTCGAAGTTGCGCAGCTGCGTTGGCGTGATGGTCGCCGTCGTGCGGGTCGGGACTCCTGACTGGAGTCCTTCGAGGTTTGCCAACTGGAAACAAAAAAAAAGACATCATTAGCGATCTACGCAATCTTGCTCTACTATTCAATTTAGGCGACACTCAAGTTCCTATTATATATACAGTTTTCTGTTAAAATCGAACTTATTTCACGAGGAAAGTCTACAAATCTCAGCTTTAGAACAATCGATCAACGATAACGCTAGTAGAAAAAAACTTTATGTATAGATTTGATGTAATGTGACCTCCAAATATTCCGAAAGCTTTTATGTCAATTGCGTACATTATGCTCTTTTCTACTAGCGTTATCGCTGATCGTGCGTTACTCTGTCCAGGACCTCTTCGGGGTAATTTCGAATAAACATTCTTTTATTATATATAATGTCCTCTTTAAAGTAGGGATACTAAACATTATTCAAAAGATTTTAATAGTAATAAATTAATTAAATTATATTTTATAAAAAGAAGAAACACATTATCATTCCAGCATTTATTAAAGCGTCTTATCGAGGTGACAAGAATCAAGTCACACTCTGATCTCCCCGAAATAACGGATCATTTACAATCTTTACCGTCCCGATAAACCGAAAAATTTGATAGGTTGTTTGATTTATACTACGAGATCACCGCATTGCCTGCTACATCGTGTCGTAGCGTTTCCGGAGCGACGCTGCTCACTTATCGCGCACCTCGGAACTTGTACGGTGTAGCGGGGCTGCGAGCCTATTTGTTACACTGGTTTTTTTTGTTTCACAGAATTATTATTTTTTTAATTACAAACAGGCTTACACTTATCCATATTATTTTTAGTTGTATTTTAGATTATCCTAAATGCTGATATTATATCCACAAGTAACAAAATGTATATTTTCTTTTTAATTACACGATTGTATGACAATTTCAGCGTAGAAAAATCGGACACTACCAGTAATATCGTACCAGCCGTAAGTGTAAAGATATCACTTTGATTAATTGTGAAATTGTTATGCAACGCTGATTGTTATGCCCAGTGTACATACTCTTCCACATTCCACTTATTATTTATCAGCGATATACATTCGCAACAGTCAACAACGAAAAGCAAAATAATAACAATAGATAATAACACAAGTATTCATACTAAGTACATAGTTAATATAATTTATATGTGATATCGCAATCTGTTTACAATTTTTGATATCAAAATATATATTTCCTGGTTTCTTTGATTACCTACAAAATAAGTCTGATTTTTTTTTTTGTAATATTCATTCATTAAAAAACTAAATATTCTCATTTGCATATGCTTTATTATAGTAATTGTAAGTAATAATTATTTATACCCAAGAAATCCCCTATTTAAAATATCGTTATAAATATCTAACTTGACACAAAAAGCTACTATACATATATCTATACTAAATAATATAATATGCAAAAGAAAGAATACAAAAACAAACATCATCCTAAGTGTTAGGAATTTTAAGTTAAATTATCAAGTGATTTTGCTGTTTATTTTACTAAATAGACATTTTCTCAATTCTTAAAAGATGCAAATTATAATTTATTGCTTGTTAACAAAAATCAATTGAGTTTTAATGAGGAAACCACTTTTCACATTTTCTCTTCCTGTATACTTCTTTAGAAGTGTGATTTGTTGAACTGTAACTTTGTAACAAGAGATAGATAAGTGGAGTAGTTCAAAATTGGGAGCGATGAAACTGGTGCTCATAAATCTGTCACTCCTGACAGCGTTACGGCAACAACATTAAATGTACACAATCATACAAGAAGCGTGCTTCAAGAAAATTATTCTATACGTTGATGATGAACATGATACGTTTATGATGAGTTTCCTTTTCTAAACAGAACCAATTACTTAATTTAATTATCTTATTATGAATTACCAATGCTAAAATGGTGCAATGCTTTTACAACATTCACGAATGCGGAAACCTATGTGACGAACCTGTAAATTGAGTGAAAATTTATAGCATAAAAGGCGCGTTAGAAGCTCCATTGTAAATAAAATTATTTGAAAAAAAAAAAGCCATTTTCTTAAGCCCACTTAAGTGCTACAGAAAGTTGTGAGGTTTTGAGAATGCTAAAAATCTTAACATAAAGAAAAAAAAGTCTTGTTTGTTATAACTACCATTAATTAAAGGGATAGAGAGGTAAACAGAGACGTAATGATATATTAACAGAGGTAAAAAAAGTGATGTTTTCACCTTTATTATGACTTCATACGTTTTCCTCCTATAATTTTATCACTTTAGTGAGATTGAGATTTAAAAGAAATTAAATTGGGGCAGTTTTTATGTTTCAAGAATTGTTCCTCAGACCCATAATATCCAAAACGTTCTCTTTTAATGCTAGGGGAGTCACTGATTAGTAAGATTTGAATGCTAATTTTGTCGGTTTACTAGTTGCTAGAGACATCGAATGTCTCTCACACAGGAAAAAGGGTGTACCTGCTGGCACCATAGCTCCGTGGCCAGGATGTTCGCTATCTCCAGAGGATCGATGTTCTGCATCTCGGCAACGCTAACCCAAGCACGTTTATAATTAGACGCTTACACTATTGTGTTGCGCTTTTTGCGGCGCGACACCTTCGTGCGGTTCGAGTTTGTTAGTCGATTTGTTCGTTTAATCCGCCCTCGCAATGGGTACCGTAAGACCGGGATTGATCCGGGCAAGATACAGGGCTGTCAGGGGGTCTCGATTGACGCGTCTGTGGGCGGATCGTCGGTCGTAGGTCGCGATGTGTCGCGGAGTGTGTCGTATGCGCAGGAGTGCGGGTCGTTCGTTCGTTAAGCGCGCGTACGGCGGCCGGCCGCGGCGGATCGCGCGCTACTGCCCGCGCCGCGCCGCGCTATATGTTACTAACCCAGAACAAGAAAATCCCTCTAAAACTATTTTAAATACCTCTGTAACTACATAAAACCTCCCTAAAATTCTTACAAATCATCATCATAATTATTATTTATAATCTAGTTATAACTTTCTTAAAAATATTTTATAGGCACCCAAAAACTAGATTTTTAACTACCCTAAATCATCTCCGCCGCGAATCATAAAAATGCCTATTGAATTAATACTTTATCAAAGATTTCTTATGTTATTTATAGAATTGAGTAACAGAGTGAAAGTAAATGTGAAAAATTGTTTATCAATCACGTATCAGCAATAAAAACACCTAAATTTAGGGGTAATACCCATATGCTGGTATCACAGGCCGTGCACACTCGCCCGAAATTCTCGCCCACGGGCGAAGTCGAATCATTTATTAATAGAATACTTACTACTCCTCTAACTCCGGAAATATTTCGCATCATTTCGCATCACACGCGGTCTGTCTTAGATATGTGAACTCCTTGTCCAAAACATAAAAATTTTCCTCAATTACACTTATGTATGTGGCTTACACCGGTATTCGCAACGAGTTCATGCGTCCAAAAACGCACTATATACAATATTAAAAACAATCAGAAAGCCTTATTTAACAAAAAAAAAAGATGTACACTTTAAACACGAACATCAATTTTGCAAGCAACAAATTCATCAGACCTGAAAGTTTTTCCATATATCCACGAAATCAGAAACTTATACGGTCAAAAAAGAAAGTAAATATTACAAATGGCCTGGATTGAGGGTTAATGATTGAGAAGTTTATGGAATGTATCGCCAAATAGCGTATGACGGCGGCACAGGTGGGCGGGAGGCTTGTGGGACCTTGCGGCAAGGACGCCGCGCGCGGGTTGTGGGCGATACTTCTGCGGGTTTAGACACTCAATACGGCCTTATATGGAGGACGAAATTACGACATAGGCGAGAATTTTTAAATTTTAACCAAAAACAGTCATATTTATAATAAACATTATGCATTCTAATGTGTATTAGAACACTTTTTCGTTTCTTAGGAATATCGGTATCGGTTTGGTGGTAAGGCGATTGCCCGAACTGGGCCATGACCACAGTACACATGTGTAAAGACCATCATAGTGACTATCTTTGGTGTGTAGCGTTTCGGGATCAGCTTGTGTATACTTTTACTTATACTGGCTAAACTTTTGTTTCTCCAGGAACAGGTTTATCAAAATCACTTCAAGGGTATATTAAACAGTAAGAGAAATCAAGATGCCCTAATAATAAATAGCCTTCATAAATAAAAGATTTCATTAGCCCTTTCATGAAATGTTGTTTTCAGTACTTTTGCTAAGTATTCAATGGTCAATGAATAAACGCCACCATATAATGGCAGTCATATCCATCGAATGGAATGGCTGCTTTGAACGTTTGTTTAAGACGTACAAAGTATACCGGAATGTTTGATACTCAAGCACATTGCAGTCAATGCAGAGCTTCGCTCGCGAGGGACGAAGCTGGTCCGGAAGGCGCTCAGGCCGGTCAATTACTACAATTGCTTAAATGTAATTCGTCTCGAAACGTGCACGCCGCGTTGCCTCGTGCTGCCTGCATGTTCGTTAATTGGTCACGGTGTTTTACCTAACAATTAACTGGCATTTTAAATATTTATCTCTCAGATTCTTGCTCATTAGTACGTTTTAACATAGTATCATGACAACAGAATCCGTTGTCTGTGTACCAAATAGGAAGCATTTATTCTTAGAAAGTTATTACATGTTAATGCTCATTTTCTTCTGCATTGATATCTTTAATCAGTAATATGCTGCGTATAAAAGCACTACCTTCTGTTTTAATCTATCTTCGTAAATTTGCTTGATCTTTAATTTGTTGTATTTCTTTCGTTAATAATAATTTCAGTCCATATTCACTAAGAACCCTTTTATTCTTCTCACCTTGTCATCTACGATTGCACAATATATGTAAGAAATCCTAAGTAGGTCTCAAGTAATGTTCGAACAACAATTAATGGATAATCAAAACTCATTTCCAGCAATATTTTGATATTTTAGCTTCTCAATATTCCTAAAATACTAGAAATTAAAGACTCGTTGTTTCCCAACATTATCTTTATAGCCAATTCTATCGATTCTTATTTTCATCATCGTGCAAATACTTCTATTCATTAAGAATATAGAACCAGTGATTACTATTTTATCAGTGGAATTAGGATCATAACTATATTTACGGAATGTTTGTTATCAGAGCACATGCAATTTCCAATAAACATGTTTTAGTGTTGCCCTAAATTCTGCTTCTCGGAACTGAGTTACGCAGTTACGCACTCGATCAGATCAGTGCGTAAAACCGAATCCTCGAGTGCACTTAGAGTGTACACCGGTTGTTATCGGCCGCGTGGAGGCGATGAGATCACCACTATATCTAATTGTGACGTATTTAATATAGCAAGCTTTGTTGTACTGCCACTGCTTCTTTGTGCTCATACCGTAAAAACGACAGAAAATGTCTAATTTCATAATTTTGAGATTAAACGATTGACATTTCTATTTCTTTACTATAAAAATTTAAAAATTTATTTACAAGTTACCAACCAACCTAAGTTTTCTTCAAAACAATGCAGTCTATTTCTTGTATCGTCAAGTATAAAATTCGAGATTGAAAATTTATTATCATGTTTCTCAATAGTTTACAATAACATTACACTATCGATATGCACAGACCATACTCAACAATTTTAAATTTCATCCTATGTATGAATCGATTGGTTAGAAGAAACCACTATCAATGTCCGATATACAAATAATCTGAGCAAGAAAATGAACCCTTTGCATAACTGATTTTTCATAGAAGATTGAGCATTGCATATTGTTATATTCTCGAGTGTATGTACCCCTGCTTACGATGTGGGAGTCAATCTAATGTTACTAGTACATTCACCTTTGTATTTGCGAAATATTTATACATTTCATATTCTGCGTCTATACAAGTATCGCCGATAAGGCAAACCGTTATCCACACGTGTGTTCGCCCACGTACTCGTTCGTACTGTGTACTTTATATCTAATCGAGTGTACCACGGATATGTCTACGTTTCAATATCATTTAGACTGTACACCGACTAATGCAACACACTCTTAATTAAGTCAAATAAATATCGGAAAATTACTTTATTAAACAATTTGCTTTAATCGTTACTTGGAATTTGTTTCGAGTTGCTTAAAATTCTAAAAAAAACTACGTCACAATAATTAATTCAACTTCAAATTCTTGGCAGAACGGCAAATTACTAAATTAATTACGGAATTTTCCTTATTTCCATTTCAAGTCGAACAGCGCTTTAAAATGATTTCCAGTTTTCATAACTTTATTTGAGCATAAAATAAAATAGAGATCCAGTATAATTATAGCTAGAACAGGGGTGTTCTAGCTATAAAAACCAGGCGTAGCTTATGTAACTACGATGCAAGATAAAACACCTGTAGCTACTACGACAGAATTAAACGCAAAGTAACATTAAAAGTAAAATAATTAGAAAGAAACGGGAAAGAGACACATCGCTAGAACTCCTGAACATCAAATACGTCAGCGCTTTATTTAGCACAATATCGAACATAATTCGCAAGCCGCTTTCCGGGAACGATGCCCGATACCCGCCAGACCTGCACGCAGTTGCCCACTTTATTAAACAAAACAGTTTGATTAAGCTATAAAAGCGTAATACGAATAAACAACTGCCGACTGACGGGAAACATTCGATGGATGATGGCATCGAGACCTTGGCACAACACCGTCCAGAGTGAAGTATGGAGTAGCCCGAAGTTACGAGACATGCAGGGTAAATAAACAACAGTAAATAAATAGGCGATCGATCATTGAGAGTAATACAAGGTGGCCTGCAAATGTTGCGAATAGTATGAACGTACGAAATAATGCAAATGACTGAAGCTAGTTTTAGGAACTTAGTCATAATCGGAGTCCAGGGAGAGGCTGGACTAATCGAAAACATTTCGAACTAAACAATACTTTCTCAACAATTGACACAAAACAGATACAAAGAAAACAAATACTTTTCAAATGGTCAATGACCCTCAATATTTTACAAGCTTTGAAGGACGACGACCTTGATGTATATTAAATATGTCCTAAATATGATTTATTACTCCATGTATCCTGTGTTTGACACAATATTAAAGAAATCTACATGCGAATCGCGTAATACACGGGTACTCTGCTGCTCTTGCGCACGTGGTCAACGCGTGATCAAACAGGTGAGCAATGTCCAATATAATGTCGCCTATTCGTTGCTCATTGCAAATTTACGCCAAACGTCTAGCAAGGGAAGCCCTGTCAGTTTCAATGACGTATTTAATTAATGCGAATACAGTCAAAATCTATTATAACGACATTGAAGGGACTGCTTATATTTAGTCGTAAACACAGATAATCGTTACAACCGGTGATGTTTTCGAGATTCGACGTCTTATTTTTTTGCCGGGTACTTTGTTCTGGGTCAATATAACCGGTATGATGTTCTAAACGATGTCGACATAAACTGTTTTCACTGTATTTTGTTTATTAGGAAAATACATTGTAATTATTTATTCAAGGAAATATTTTTGTCTAGAACACTGAATAATAATCATCATCATAAGAAGCCACCTTCATAATGAAGTTTGGAGGTAAATAGGAAAATTTTCTTGCAATCTCATGCCGTGCTCTTTAAACCAGGAAAGCTCAGCCCGACATTGAATTGTAATAGACACGTCCAAAAAGTGAAACACTCGGGTCAGTGAAAAAAAAAAACAATCTGGTTCATTCTATTGGTTACAATTTGTCTTTATTATACATATACCTAGATAAATACAATTTTGTTACAAGTCTTATAGCATATAATCACATAGAACGCATTAAATAGATCTTTAATCATTTAACTGGACAACATAACAGAGGATAATTGTTATTGAGCACTGAGAACGACGGCACAAAGTCGCGCGTAAAATTCTTGCCATATCATAAGATCGGGACTTGAGTAGCAGACTGCTCGAAAACTGACCTCAATTACTTGGAAATACGGAACCTATTCACACCACAGAGCGGGCAGCATAAAATACTGCTAGAAATGATACACTATCAATTTAAGATGTTCATATTTGTGCAGGGTTGTCTTGATGAGCGGTCGTATTGCATTTGGACAGCTAGTCCGGTTGCTCATTAACGAAGCGGTAATTGTCCGTACTAATGTGTTAAGTTTGCGAAGACAGAAAAATTCCTTGAAACCATTTTAAATTGCTGTTGATTTCCTTGGCTAAACAAAATTTTTACCTTTGACCGCAGATACGGAATGGAAGTAATAGTGAAGGTAAATCAAACAAAAACTTTAAATTGTTCAATGATAAAAAATACCCTTGACCGGTTGTTCCGTGAGTCTGTAGAAAAAAAATTACCGTGGGACGGCTCGTCGGCTTGGATTTATCAATGCGCAATATTGTGTTTATAAATTGCGACACAATATATTTGCAACACAATTTGTTGTGAAATCTTGTTATAGTATAATAAACAATTTAAAGATCAAACAGTGTTTCAACTTCATTTATTGAACGCATTAAATTTGTTATGAAAGGGTATAGAAGAAGCACATGGTAAGCAAACGTATGGCGCCGACGACGCGTTGTCGCGACATTGACCGCCAGTGCACGGATAATAAAACAAATCGCCGTCCTGGCACCAAGCCAGCGACCCTTCACTTCACCTTTATTGCAAGAACTAACTCTGCAATTGCTATTGCTGCGCCGCTTTAAGCTATAGAAAATAAACTTAGAACTTTGAAAGCAATGGTTAATTTATTGGATCGCGTTTACTACCCCGACAATAAAATAATACTGTCTTCATAACAACACTGTAAAGGCATGTGTGGTCACAAGTTTTATAAATGTAATTGACAAATGATAATTGAAAAAAAAAATTAATTGATTGACAAATTAAATATTATCTCGTAATTAATTATGTTTAAAAGATAAATGTACAATAATATTGGAATACATATTATCCCGTCCGGTCAAACAGTGACGACGGACGACCTTCATTTTCGTGAAAACTGTACCATTCTGCGCTTCTCGGAAAACCCGTACGAGTCATCGCCAGTCGTTTCTATCGTGGGTCACTACGATCGCGTATTTACATTCGTTGTCGGCTCAATTCAAAAACTCGATTACGTTGAATGATTCATGCGAACTATGAATCAGCGGGCGACATTGGAGAAAATTTCGCTACTGAATAATAAATATATTTATTCACAAACGAAAGTGAAGGAATTTCGTTATTCATCAACGTGATTTAAAATGCTATCTACAATAGAAAAACATATCAAGGTTAACAATAAGGAAGCTGTTATTTATGTGTACACAGGAAAAAACTATTTACACGCAGTTTATAATAATGTTTATAAGAATGCTTTATACCGTATCATGTGAACATAATGTATTTCTCATACGAGACCAACGCAACTGCAACTCGACACAGGTGTTTTTAAGACAGCGTAGCAACTTTATTTCGACTGCAACGAAACTCAGAATCTCACGACTTTGTCGCCCGGAATTGGGTTGCTGTAAGTTGAATTCTAGTGATAGTATTTTTCATATATTATAATTTAAATATATACACTTGGCGTCGATCATGCTGGACGGAAGGTGATAAAGAGCTCGACTACGGGACGCGTTTATCTCTCAAATGAACTTTTGGTGATTTTTAACCCTCTGTTAATCTCAGTGTTGAAAAATGAGGATGAATCATCAATGTTGGAGAACTGTCGTTATTAGATGCCATTATGCAAACACTGGACAACTCATGCTCCAGGATATGTTTGTATAAGAGTTGGGTAATCAAGTCAGGGACGGTTGGGAACTTGAACAACGTATCTGTATGAGAAAAAGTAGATGAGGTTAATCAGTTTGATGGTCTCTGTTAAAATTTGACTGCAAGCCTCGGTTGCCATGTACACAACAACTATTTAGGTATTATACATAGCGATAGACATAAGGTTCGCTAGATAGAAGTGTACCGCGTGGCGCCGAAGTATGGACCGGATATCGTCCGGAAATGACGAGCATTCCGCGCGGCGCCGCGGTCGAGCCACACACTGCCAAAAAATTAACTAAAAATGCTTTTCATGATATTAACAATTTAGTGACTAGTTATTTGTTAATATATTTAAACTTTTCAATTACATTTCTTCATTTTTAATTTGTTTAATTGACAAATTGATTTCATTACTTTCAAATAAAACCATTTGAGCGATTGCGAAACCAATTCAATTATAATTGAAAGCTATTATAGTATTAATTTTATTATACCACAAGTAGGGTACTACGTTTTATCTATACATTAGTGTTTTAAATCGGTATTTATTGTTTCTAGACGATAAGAAACGGCAGCTGCACGAATGCGGCAGAACAAAGACTTATAATCCTGACGCGTTTAATAGAGATGCAAATCGTATTGTCGTTTTAAACATTATAGTGTATTCTGTCCTCGGTCAAATTACCTTACGCTTGTGTGCATTATCTCGAATCATTAGATGGAAGTGACGCCGTAACAACAAACATTCACAACGCCGAATGTAGCATGTTCGCTCGCACACAATACACTATACAAATTTATTTCATGATCGAGCGCGTTGACCTTTCGCGTAATAAACAAAATTAATTTACTACAACAAAACATTTTCCTGGCGTAATACTCTGAAATGATTAAGGAAGATTGACATTTAATCGAATGTTTTCACGGTTCTTAGCTATTTTATATTGCACTTGATGTAATTGAATCTTTCAACCGTATAAAACAAAACTATATTATTTATAATACAAATACCTAAACGTAAGGAAAATAACAGCATACTGGTAAAACGGTGATAATAATCATGAGAATGTAATGTAGTCCTCATGCGTAAGAAAACACACATAAATTCTTTGTAAGATAAATATAATTTTTCTAATGAGTTGTCCAAGACTTTAGAAAATTACGTCTCACATCATTCGTTGTCGGTCATTATTCTCGGTCAATTCGTGGGCGTTACAGCAAAACAAACGAAAACTATGGATGATAGCAGATTGGAACATAGATAATGAAATATAAAATATACTTAAGTACATTATAACTCTAGGAAGGTGAGCAGAGATGTGATAGGTTTGTCAGCTTTAGTTATCGAAAAAAAAAACACTATTACGCATAATTACAACTGAATTGCAAGTAAGGGGTGTCTCAGAATGTTTTTCGTTTTTGAATTGACCAATACGCGCCGATCGCTGGTAGCAAGGGGAGGGGAGTGGTCTCAAACGCTTGGGCGGCTTGTTAAGTTTAGTAGCCATGAATCGTTTCACGGGACCGCAGCGCGCGTTTTGCGTGCGAGCGTTTTATAAAAACAACGATTCCTACACTATTGTTCGTCGTCTCTACAGGACACATTTTAATTTAACAAGCTTAAAACATGTGCCAAGTGCCAATTTAATTAAACATTGGGTGTGCAAGTTTGAAGAGACTGGGAATACAATGCCGGACAAATCATCTGGGCGCAAAAGGACATCAAGGGCGAGCACGAACGTCGACCGCGTTCGCCAGTCTGTTATGGACGACCCACGACAGTCGTTGAGATTGCGCGCAGCTTCTCTGAATTTGAACAAATCTACGGTTTATCGCATTATTTCGAAAGATTTGCATTTTCACCCATATAAAATTGTTATTGTTCAAGAAATGAAGCCTGATGATACTGATAAACGAGTCGAATTCTGCAGGACAATGAAAAACCGTTTTAGGAGTTTCAATAACATCTGGTTCTCCGACGAATCAAATTTTCACATCAACGGTCACGTGAATAAACAAAATTGCAGATACTGGGCTACCGAGAATCCGCTAGAACTGCATCAGAAGCCCTTGTACTCACCAAAAGTGGTTGTTTGGGCTGCCATATCAAGTCAAGGAATTATCGGTCCTTATTTTTTTGAGGATAACCGAGGTCGAACTCAGACCGTTAATTCTGATCGATATTGCCATATGATCCGGACTTTTTTGGCTACAGAAATGCAAAACCAGTCTGGCTACAACCGCAACACCTTTTTCCAGCAAGATGGGGCCACTTCTCATGTAACAAATGACTCATTAGCTGCTCTTCACGATTTATTCCCCGGAAGAGTGATAAGCCGCCGAGGAGACATAAACTAGCCACCGAGGAGTCCTGATTTAACGCCTGCTGATTTTTTCTTATGGGGCTACCTAAAAAGTAAAGTTTACAATCCATTGCCACCAAACCTGAACGTTTTGAAGCAAAGAATCACTGAAGAAATCAACGCTATTCCAAGAGCAATGCTCCAGCGAGTGATTGAAAATTTTAGCTCCAGGCTAAATGAGTGTGAACAAGTAAATGGTGAACATTTGCAAACGGTTGTGTTTCATAAATAAACTTCAAGATCTGCTCTTTAATTTAACAATAAATAAAACAAGTTTTAATGGATAATGTTGTTTTTTATTTAACATCAAAAAATGAAAAACATTCTGAGACACCCTTTATTAACTACTTACGACCTTACTATAAATCGAACTTTATCTCTAGAACAATTATGTTAAAAGTACATTACTAGATTACATAGAGTGAGATTATCAAAGAATTTTGGCTACTGTTTAAACTAATTCTAAAGGTGAGAATTATTTTTGTAGTAAGGCTGTTCAGTTAACGATATGCATGTAGTTGCATTGTAAAACGTGAAACAGTTATGGCTGGCGACGTGTGGAGCGATAGGCAGACAAAGCTATTGTCTCGGAGCCACTGCATTTGGCGGCATTTATGTAAATTTTTCTTTTGAGGTGCGCTCCAGCCTTCCTTTGCGGGGTAACAAATGCTTTATTACCTGCAATATTCTAACAAAAGACAATTGCAGCGGCACCGACCAGCCGATTACAATAAATAATAACTATCCATGTAGGTACATCGGACCAAACAGGCGTACCTCTCATTTAGGCAGAACAGCTGAACTAAGAATTCATTTATTCCTAATAGAATTTCGCAATTCTCCTAATGTGATACCTTTAAAATATAACTCAATAAATATCAACTGTTAATTATACTATTAAACTTATTATAAATATGTTTTACTATACTTAAAACTTGTTTTCTTTCTTTTTGTATTTATTCGTTAATTATGTTAACTACTGGTCGCTCAATGGTCGAAATTCGATCATAATAAATTTAAAATAACTAATATATTGTAATAAATGAATTTCATTACAATATAATTATGGTTATGCTTGACATTTAGTAAGACTATCGACAAATAATATAAAAGACAAACAATATTAATCTATTCTTAATTTGTCTACAGAATTTAACGATAAACAAAAGAGTATATATGCGTGTGTGTCAAATTCATAGCAGTGTGCGCAATGTTTTTTATTGATTTAATATACATATAATATTTTTAAATATTAGCATTCTGCTTTCCTTCTCTATATAAACTATAAGTGTGCCAAATTTCATACTCCTCCGTCCGCGCAATTTGAAATAATTGATGATAATATAATTGTTTAGATACGTAAATTTTTTATATATCTTTGTAAATATTTACCACAATTCATTACATTAATTTATGTGAATCAATCGCAAGAAATTAAAAATTACAATCGTTATATTAATATATATATTACAAATAAACAGTACCTAGCACAGAATATGATCCAAGAAATAAAATTAGACTTTCCATGGCTGCAACATTAAACCTTATTTATAAAAGCTCACAGTTTGTTAAGCACTATGATATGTTTAGTACGATGTAGGTAGATAGATATCCGAGTGTAATCTGTCATACGGCCTCGGATGCGTGGACGCCGTTGAAAGCATTTCAGTTTATCAGCGAGGTGCGGAAAGTCCGTCGCCTGGTACCGCCTAGCACCACCACAGATAAATACGCCCATAGAATGTATGACAACATTTCATCTGTTTCAGGAACTATTCCCATTTACTTAACGTGCTTTAGAGATTGTCAATACACCACTGCTGATATAACGACTAACCGATTTAGTGCATGTCCATACAATACTGATATTTTAACAATTAACTTCACTTATACTAATTTCTCTATTGTTCACATAAGGCAGCAGCTATAAGTAAAAGCTGTAAAAGCATAAGTGGAATTAGTCGCTTGTATGGACAGAATGTTGAATCAAGCAGAATTGTGGCGAGGAACGTCCTAACATGTATTCGGATAAATATTAAATAGCCGGTATACATGTGGATTGATAATGTTCGCAAGTTCGAATTTTAATACAAAGTGAATTTATTGAACTCAATTACTTACTGCCTTACATTTTATTCGGCACTAAAACATTGTGAATGGGTTTCCCA
The DNA here is from genome assembly GCA_036320925.1 of Automeris io. Classification (NCBI taxonomy): domain Eukaryota; kingdom Metazoa; phylum Arthropoda; class Insecta; order Lepidoptera; family Saturniidae; genus Automeris; species Automeris io. Next base: position 8,033,288 of record JAUDJH010000018.1, read on the forward strand.
CTAGACAGAAGGATGAAGCAAGCGGAAAGTGGATACAGTTTAAAACTTACCCTTGCTTACTTCGAAAAGGATATATCATGATATTATTCAATGCTTTTTTAAAATTCTGAGAAGATTCGTAAAGTTTCAAGCAATGTAAATCTTATTTTTAACATGTTAATAGCATTTATCCGTAAGACGATTACAAAAATATTAAAACGACGAATGGCGTTTCCTACATGTGCATACGAGATATGTACGATCATTTTTTATCATCTTTTATACGGTAACTACCTACAGGCAATTCTACAAAATACCAATGGCAATTAATTACATTTTTTTTATTCCGCACATATATTGATCATTGACACTAACCTATGTAGATTAAGGAAATAATATTATTTTTTTAAAACCATGCAACGATGTTCAAATATTTTACCATAAAAAATACATTAAATCCATTTAAAACATACAACTATAACATAACTCAGCAATTAGTGTATCCAGGTAGAACAAAGCAACGATTGCCGTTTCACTTAATCCTGTACAAAAATCTTTTGCATTTCTCAACGATTTCAAGTACTTATTGAATGCCCATACTGCTTGTGTGAAGTACGCACACTCGATATTTTTGTCCTTTGTGATCTAATTATCGCGGCCTTAGCACCCGCAGCTCCAGACCACAGTGAGGCACACAAAACACGCACTAGTTTCTTTCCAAGACTCCGGCATTGCCGAAAAAGGGTAGTTCAGTCGACTGTTGCTAACCGATGCGTTCACGCACTGAGGCGCAGTCCTGCTCAAATGTGGCTTTGAATTATTTTCAGCGTTTCTTGTAAAGGTAGTCGCTTTCGAAACGCTATTAAATCGCTGTTAAGTTCTTTCCCTGGCTGACCGCCCATGTTGACTCTACCCACAGAAGTGCCCTTGCGTTGCCATCCAACCCATAATTCTCGCTGACTGCGCTCCTTAAGTGGCCCCCCCACCTTGCCCGGTGAAGTTGTAAAGGCCCTCCCAGACAAACACTAATATGTCACCAATCAAAAAATAACTTTTGCTCGCGATCTATCATTTTAAGTTTATTCACGTTCTGTACTTTTACTCAGATATTGCTAATTTCGATCACAGTGGATATCTATTTACCAGTGGCGTGCCAATGCACCAAATACCCAATGGTATTTGGACAGGATAGGCAGATTCATATAATGAATTTGAATACTATATAATGATAATAAATATTATATTACTTTCATATGGAAAATAGATGGCATAGATGTGAATATAAAGGGTTCCTTTTTTGTTTAAATTAAAGGAATTTATTCCAGACTTATTTATCGTAAGGGCATGCAATGCTTTCAGGCATTTATGGAATGAACGCTACTGCTATTTACTCACATAAAGCACTTTTTCATAGATCGCTTTACACATCTCTCACGGCCAGTTTTTATAAATATATTTCTGACGGGGTTACTCGAACAGGGACATCGGGCGTTCCCGTCTTATCACTGATAGATAGCGACGTCCGAATCGTCTGCCTGTGCATGCGGCTTATCTCCTTTCCACGAATATGTACACAAACACTTGTATTTATCGCGAAATATTTCACAATCGGTTTTCCAGAGAAATATATTGTGTTTAAGATTATCATATAGAACGGTGATTATGCCAGAAAGTTTTTTAAAGTGATGTCTCTTTACATAACTGATTGATGTTTTAAGAAACTTTCCAAGAATATATTTTTTTATATAACCCTTTATTACGATGTCTTCTCCATTTTCGCTTACAAACAAGATAGGAGTTCCAGTCTTTGTCCCAGAAACATCAATTTATCTATGAACAGAAATCTGTCACATAATTATGGTACTTTCCTATGGCACGTTGCCTCGAGCTGGTGAGGCGTGGCTATTTAAAACGAGCGCCGTGGGAAGATACTGCAAGATACAAAATTACTATATTATTCAGTGTAGTGTGTACAGCATTAACAAAGAACAACTTCTTTGTTTTTGTTATTTACCGTAAACTAAACGACATAATAAATACTAAAGTAATTAAAGTTCAATTGTATTTAATGTGAACAAAATACCTTTAAATATTGACATATCTTTGTCGTCATTATTTATAAGTATTTATAATATTTAGTGTCCACGCGTCTAGCATTGGTCGAAATATAAGAATAAATTATCAATCGTAGCTTCAAGTTAATAGTAAACTTTTACCTATAAGTAGGCTGTTATGTGTATTCTCGAAGTACTGGCCGCGAACAATACATTAGCAGCGGCACACATAAGTGTAAAATCGTGTAATTGGCATCCGTCTGGCATCGAACCAAGGTTGTTTTTCAATGTAGGTCCTTGTCTGGATTGTCAGCAAGATAGACAGTCAGACTTCCTTCATAATTGTTTTTCTATCAACATAACAGGTATCATAAATTTTACGCGTAATTAAATCTTGCTAATGCATGTTATGGTTAATTTATATAGAAACCATTTTCAAACGTATTAATTTGACCTTGGCTTCTAAACTCCAGTGACCTATGTTTACGCCCGTCTAGATTTTACTAATTATTTCCAATTAATATAAATATTTATTACAATTTGTAAACAAAAAATAAGAAAATGTTCGAACTGCTGAACACATGACCAAAGATAATGGATTTCATTGGTGGCTTGAATAATTTTGATTATCTTTTGGGATCGCCCTATTGTTCAGTTTAGTCCCATCAAAGATATTCGAAGATTAATTTTATCTTCTTTTACTTTTGTGAAAAAGAAAAAAATGGTTTCAAGCTATAAAATAATTCACTATAAAATCAATGAAAATTGATTAAATGACTGTTAGCCTTACAAATGATCTATCAATAAACTAGGAAACGTAAATTCATAAATTATTACATGCGTACATCAAATAAGTACACAATTCTTCAATTATGTGATAGTTAATTGCTTTTGTTTCGATACACATTTTTAAGCAATTATTCCTAGACCTTAAAGTTTTAATATCAAAGGCTGATAACAAAAAAAAAAGTACAGAAAGCTTAATATAGTGCCTTGGTGACCATATTTAGCAATTTTATGCGGTCTCAGGAAAAGCTCTTAAACAATTTAAAACACCATTGATTAAATTTCAATGTTATTCATTTTATACTACCGTCTAATATAAACAACAAATAAATTAGTAGATAATCAATAAATATAAATTTTAAATATGTTAAATATTTAAAACTGAGGTCTCAGAATCTTGCTAATACTGGTCACACTATTGGTGAATACACCAAATAAGGACATTATTTGATACTTTATTGAAATAGGAGTAACTATTCATATAGAATTTGATTGTAAATGATAACCATGTTCAGCAAGTGCAATTATAATAACACTGTTTAAAATGGAACCAGCAAAACACGAACAAAACATTACACGTAGAATAATAAAAGCCATATTAATATATTAAAATGTATTTTTATACAAAACTGCGCAGAATAATGGGACGGTCTGAGTGTTCACGACACAGGATGCGTTATGTGTGAAGTGTATATAATATTATAGAAATCAGTCACTCGGGCACGCAGAAAAGATATGCAATATAAGTTAAGTTATTATAAGTGTGAGTGGAAGAAGCTACAGGGGCCGTCTCACACCTTCTTAGAGTCAGCGGAGTGGTCGTGGTCATTGATTTTCTACTTGGTTGCGCCTATTGCGAGAAACCTTCACCTCTCTCTATTAGAGGCACTGCGTGTGTATTCTATGAGGATCTCAGAATCTCAAAGAGGACTTAATTAAGTTGGCCCATCTAGTAGGTGATAGGCTGCGAGAACATCGACCTTCTAGTCTTTACTTGTACCATCATACGTTCTAAAAAGCGTTCGTTGCGGAAGATATTTCTAATAATCTTTAGGATTTGTACTTGCACAATTGAAGAGTGCTTTTTTATTGCGAAGCTCTTTCAGGACGGATACATTAGAGCGGAGTGCAGTCCATCACATCCTCAGCAAGCGCCTCTAGTACCACATCTCGAGGGCGTCAGTATTTATATGTTGTTGATTGACCAAATAAAGATGATTCTTATAGACAAGTAATATACTGTGAGTGTGCATGAAGAGATTTGAGAAGAGGAGGAAGCGACATTCCATTCTTTCTATCAATCCCAATAGATAATCGACAGGATGATATAGATAGAAAATTATTGAACATTTCGTGATATATAACGTTAAATATATTTTGCTCGTTTAGTAATTATGATGAATTAGGGATAAATGAAAGACTTTTCACATGGGCTCAAATAGCATTTGATCCGTGTATGTCTATTTTGTTGACAGAAATACGACATACTTATTTTATTAGTAATATAAAATCAATAAAGAGTATTTTCAACAGGATTTTGATTTTTGAAAGTACAGTCAGATAACACCGGATTTTCCCGACGAGCAATATCTGCCTCAGCGGGATAACAGCGTGGAAATTTCCTCCATTGTCTACGCATTTAATCGGTATCATTGAAAGCATACATAATAATGATTTCAATGTACTTTTAATATAATTTTAAGGTAAAACCAACATAGATGATGAATTGTAGATTTATATACTATTTTTCTCTAATTCCATGTGAAGCCTTGTAAGGATACAGTATTTACTGATATCATAAGATAACATGCGCATTTATGTATAAAACAGAGTATATTTCTCGGAAATCTGGGTACCAGGCCCGGCGCAGGCGAAGAGTAGGCAGTGCTGGCACCCCAGTGGTTTTAGTCGGTGAAAGTCCGACACACCGGGGGAATAGCCCTCACCACTCCCCTGACGGTCCGAAGGGATTTCCACCGGGTTACCAAAAAAAAGACAGAGTATATTTGCTAGGGCCTTTAGTGATTGGTATAAAAGTAATAAAGCTAAAGAGCTCCAAGATCAATTTAAACATATTTTTAATACAGTAAGAATATACTTAAGATGAGAAAACCTAACATAAATTGTATAGACACGCCTTGACTAGAAAAATCTCGCTATTTCATAGTCGTAAGTCGTGTATTAATCTCTATGCTTTACCTTGCTCTACGCTTTATTGGTGTATCGTGCACATCGGTTAATAAAAAGTTATGCAAAATTTAACTGTTAAAAAATATAGTGCCTTTGACCTTTTCATAAAGGTCGAGAAAAGATTAAATGGTATTTCACTGACAAGGTCTTTGCAGAATATAAATGCAAATAATTATTGCCGATTTGTATTTATATCTAGATAATTTCACCTCATTGTCAGCTTCTCCATAATTTGTATTTCATGTATATTAAAGTATAAGTAATACAATACTTCGTAAAACACCAAAAAATAGTTTATTTATTAACAAAACACTTCATTAAGATACCTACTATGTAAAGCAATTGCTTCAATATAAGTACTTTATATTAAATTTAAATCCTTAGTGTGTGGTTCCATTAAATTTAATACATTATGCGTTTCCGACCATTAGTACATACGAATGACGACAGCGAAAAACAAGATTTTTATAATTCTTTTGGTAATACCGATGTGCCAAATGGTTCTTTTTCAGTTTTTTAGGAATTACAAAACAAATTTTTTGGTGTTCAATGTTCAAAAGGAGTAATAATTGAGTGACTCTGAGCATTAAAATGAGGAAATTGTTAAACTGATAAAGGGACCGTAGCAACAATGTTTGAAAATAGATTAGGCCATATTTACAATACACATTCCCCATTACCTTGACCAACTATCAACTGCTGCTATTTACTTTGTCCGCTCGTATCTCCACCGAAATTTCAAAATATTCGGCGTTATCTAAGTTGGCCGGTACCCGCTCGGAACATAATGTTTGTTACTTACTACAGGTAGAACAATCGATGCCTGACCTATTTATTAGTGGAGTAGGCAGTTTTTATCTTATCAGCGAAATCCTAGATGCTACCAGGAATTACCGTTATAAGTGTTTTGATTAGCTTCGTGGAAGAATATAATAATTGTTTGATTGCAATTGGGTGAGGAGTTTCTTGAAAAAATCTTGTTTACACGACTAGTTCTGGAGAAGTGATAGCGTTCCTCTTTATATATGACATTGAAATAATAGTTATTAAGGATCTAACAATTCTCATAAACTAATAAGATTCGATGTAAACAATAACAAAAATTAATACTAGCGTCACAATAGATGATAACAAGTCTGGTGAATTTAATAAAATAGAAAGCAAAGGATAGTTTTCTTATCATTGATACGCAATAGTTTGTTATATTCATTCACATGTGGTGCAAGTGAAAAATTTCGGTGTTAACAACCGCCGCTTCACGTATATGATTTGGGGGCTGATCTATAGAGATATGAACACTTAGAAGCGCGTTTACGACCCGCTACGGGTACAACGGCGATGCAAATAATTGCGATTATGGCAAGGTTGACGTCGTTCGACGGAGGGTTCGTTCAACTGACCGCGAACGATGACACGGTGCGCGCGCGCAGCCCGGCCCGCCGTGGCGTCACATCACACGCGCAGAGGGATCCTCTGGGATGGATATCGCTCTCACTGACACCACGCACTACTATCAATAGATACTTCGATGTCTATGCATTATTATTATATACACATATACATCAATATGCAATTTATATACATATATTGATAACAATATCAACACAAAAACATAATTTGTCATACATAACAACACAAACAGTCGTATATAAACAACTAATTTGGTTGTTATTAAACAGTTCGAAGGTAGTAGACTTACCGATTTCCTCTAACTGCAATCCAAAGTTTACACTTCACTAATAAAAGAGGACACGATAAACAAAAACATGAGAAAAACTTGTCCAAACTTGATACCAACAAATGCGAAAGACGCGTGCGCGCACTGAAAACAATCGCCTGACAGACGCACGTCGCGTCGGAAAACCCCTCGGATATAAAACGACGCAGAAAGGCACTGTGTAAATATTATTGCTGCGACTGGACAAAGGTTTTTGTTATCTAAAACCGGTGTCAGCGAGCGAGATGTGCGATGCGGGTCGCACGGGCAGCGGTGGAACGTGGAGTGAGGCTCGCGCGGCGGCCCCGCCACCGTCTGATAAGGCTGGCGCGACGCCCCCGGCGACGCCTACGCCCCACTAGTCGGCGCCGCAGCCGCACCGGTGCATCGCGACCACCGCCAGCCACCCCTCAGCACCCGGAATCGCAGCGACAGCCGCCGCCGCCACGCCGCGCCGCGCCGACCAGACGGGCCCCCGCGCATTATGCACCGCACCTACGCACAATTTCGTAACTCCACGCCACCTTTGTGTGTTGCAGAAAATCAACAACTTTCGACTCCTTAAAAAGACGAGGAAACTGAAACCAACCGCGCCGCCGCCGCCGACCCGGAGCCGTTGCGAAACTGTGACGGCTGCCCAGATACTGCGATGAGAACAATGAAACTCAAACAGAACCATAACATTATTGTACCTTCCTAATTGGGCAGGAGGTTCGGATCGGTAGAAGTTTAATTAATATGCAACATGATCACCTCACTACATGAACAGAATAATTGAAGCAATGGAGCCATATCGGCCACCTTTAGTCGGTTGACAATTAAATTCATTGAAAATAAATTAGATGTAATGTATTACATCAATAGAGAAGACCCCAGTACAGTAAATCCTATTATAACTATGTGGCAAACGGAGACCTCGCGGCATTGTTAATTGCAATGACACAACAAAATCATTTTTCGGAACCTTGTCCTTAGTGTTTCGCATTTAGCACTTTTCAAGTAAAACCGTAACTAAACCATATTACAAAATTTTACAGTTTTGTTTTAAAAATCCTGCTAAGTACACATTGGAGCACGTATAGAAGACTGAGTACAAACGGACCTACAAAGAACTGAGATGTGATATTACTTTCAACTCTACACTTCCACTTCCCTGAGAAAAAGAGCCAGACAGACCGACGGACAGCGAAGTGGTTCTATAGGATACCCTGAGTTACGAACCCTTAAATCATACTGTTTTTTATTACAGCCTGCTATCCTATGGTACTTTAAGTTGTATTTTAGGTATAATTTTAAGGAAAATGTATTAAACACATTTCGTATAAGTGTATTTAAGATTTAAAACATTCTTTTTAAGTTGGTGCTTAGTAGTGGTTGTTAGTTAAAAATGACACTTAAATTATTAAAATCCTATAAGGGGCACAGATGGGTAAAATGTAATCAGATTAATGAAAATGATTAACGATTACATTTTACGTTTTTTACCATTAATAGGGCTGCATTTTGCTCATTTATGTTTTTAACACTACAGAATCGCAGATTGTATACACATTTATCATTTCTTAATGTTTTAAATGGATTTAATCATGATTACAGCGCAAGAAAATTAAAATTACGACTACATTTTGTAATCGTTCATGATTAATCAAATTACATTTTGCCCATCTCTGATAAGAGGCAGATCTTACTAAAAACCATTTGTTATATATTAATTGTTGTCTACCCTATGAAAGTGACTGTTTTAAAAATTATAAATTTATAACTTAAGCGTACTGGTTTCGTGTACATTGATTAGTATACACGAAACTGTGCAGATATCATATTTATGATTCTATATTTACTATTTATCATTAAAATATAAAATATCACTAAAATTGAATATAAAAGCATCAAATTTAAACTTAAAGCCGTTTGAAATACATCTCAAAATAGTGCATACTGAGGCTGAGATTTACAGATGCTATTTAGCCGTTACTTAAATTCTCTTACTTAGCAGAAAGTTCAAAAAATAAATTCGTTTTGACTAAAATCTGAATATATAATAGGAGCTTGAGTGTAGCCATATTCGCAGCGCCAAGTCCATGTTGATAAAATCGGTGACAATAAATCTTTTGAGTACCTAATATAAATTGTAATGTTTTAGTAAAGTCTAAGTAAAATTAAAATTGCGTCTATAAATCTCAGCCTTAGAGAATTCGTTCACTTGTATGTCTTATACCTTTTTTTTTAAAGATTTTTGTCAGTTTTTAATATTTATAGTTAAATTACAGCATGTAATCAAAACTTCAATAGACATATCAACTGAATACAATAAGTAGTTTCTATGATATATCATGGTACAAAATAGGTCTAAGAACGAACACTTTCTCCGCTTACCAAATTGTGAATTACCGTCAAAGCAAATTTAGAAAACTCGTTCATACTCGGCATAAAAGTTCCTTGCAACGATACCCCATATGCAATATTAAAAGCGAAGAAAACATTTTTATCATCCATATGAAATTTAGATTTTTTATTACATTAAATATCATTATCGACTGTACGTCATGGCTTTACATAATATATCCTAATTTCAAATTGTTAGCTAATTTGGTGAAGAAATTATATGCCTTTGACATACGGACGGATCCACATAGACAGATGGACGAAGTACTGAACCTCCAACTAGGCTCAGAAGCCTCTCTTCGCTCGGTCAATGAATCAAACATATGGACACATTACAGTAATATACATAGATCATCAACCGCATGAAGAACGGATTCATTTGAATAATGGTGTACTTTATGAGGGCTGTCATAAAAGGGTACCAATGAATTTTATGATTCCAAATATGGCTTTAATAGGTTCAGTAACCAAAAACTTACCATATTTATTATTAAAATACAACTTAATATGTTCCTTATTGATTAGTACAATTTACATTTTTTACGTTACTTTTCTACATAATTTCAACAGTATAACTGACTATGATTAGGCCAATTAAAGCAATGAAAAATTGTTATTCGGTCATTCAAATAATTGTGCAAAGACCAGTAACGCAATGAACAAATACATGCGATAAGACAGAGAAAGATTGAGGATAAAATAAACATCTGACTGTAGTATGCAGTTCAATGTTGTAAGAAAGTTATTTCATAAATAAAATATACATTACATTGTTCAATCAAAGTTGGTGATCAATCAAGAAAGTTGGAATGACGTAATAATAATACTTTATTATGTTGTATTTAAATATCTAAGTCCATATATAGTTAAATTAATCATAAAAAAATCTGTTATAAATCTGCATAAAACTTAAAACTACTTATTTTAAAGACGAGAAAGTTTTACGAGTTAGCCTTGTCTTCTCTTGTTATGATTATCAGACTTCGACATCAACGTATTCAAGTGAAATATACTTGTACTGGTTACTTTAAAAAGCAAACAAGTACAATGCGGGTAATAACATGACATGTGACCTTTTGTACATATAAAAGAATTAAGAACTGCGTAGGAGCAGTTAAATACAAAATTGGTTTCGAAGAATTGCCACAAGCAAGCAGCCATTCGAAACCCATTAATTCAGGTTATTTGTCGACCGTTCATAATGTAGATTATCAGCAATTCACGGAATTAATTTCCAACAATTCGAAATATCATTTGGGCCTTATAATTTGATTATACTTATAAACAAAAATACGGTTTTGTTAACCTTGTAAATAAACAAGTAAAATATCTATTGAATAGTTGATATTTAAAGCACTGTCGTAATATCGTAAAATTCAAAGGGTATTCACATTCTGAAATAATTGTAATGGATCGCCGTAAATTAAATTTATTGACGGTCAATAAGAACAACGCTAAACTCAATATGTATAAAGAGGAGAATAAAAGTTGATTGAAATAACATCCAAGTTATAAACACTGCTACAGTAATAAACATTTACGAGTGCATTACTCTCTCTAAATTGGCGAGTGCAAATTATCCCTCTGACAACTTATCCCACAATCCAGAAACGTTTCTTGATAACACTAAATTAAGTATTTTGGTTTCAAGACGCCCGATTTCGGTATTAGATCAATCAAAATACTTCACAATTATAGAGGGTCAACATTCAAAGAATGTATTTAAAAACGTGACCCTATTTCTTTGTGCTTCATAAAATCAATGTCGCATAACTCAGTCCGTCAACCGAGAAATTGGTGTGACACGCTAGGCCCACATATGTTACCAGATTAATGTTTTCAAATAATTTGATCTTTTCATCTGACGAGGGTTCACTGCATAAAGGCGTCGGTATTGGTGCTGAGGTCATTGTGCCGTCTATCAAAGATAGTCTCGTGGGCGTGCTTTTCATTCCCCATATTATCCAATTAAAAGTCGGCTGTATATCAAGATCAGACAAAAAAAAACATAATATTAAAGTTTTTTAATACTGGAATGTAAGTAAATAACTACTGGAATAAATAATAATTGTTTTCAAATTACAATCGATACAATTCACGCACTTAAAGTTATAACAATAAATGACCAATAATTCCAACAAATGAAATATATAACTGAAAAATAGCGAATTAATTTCTTTTTTAGTAGTAAAATGCATAAAAACATGCGCATAAACAAACTAAAACTCATTTTAAAATATTACATACTACAAAACATATTGTTGAGAATTATGTAAACATCAAAGCTTAAATTGATAAAGATGTTTTGCATATTAATTGAATGCATCCAGTTTTGCGGTTTTTCGTCACGCCCAGCATCACCAAAGCTGGTCGATATTCTCCAGGTACTAGGTATGCAATTTCATTATATGACATGCAGATTTCCATATTTGTTTATTGCTTTTTCACGCCAAGCAAATTTTAGAAATATGGGTTTAAAGTGAATATTTCTATGTAAAAAATTACTGCTAAACTTGTACAGCGAGCTTCATATTTTATCAATAAAAATAACAACAGCGCACGTGCAAATGTGGTAGCTCTAATGTATGGCATTTTTCAATATAGCACTTGAAGCGGAAACATGGAAAATGTCAGTAATCTAAAGAGCTGCAAGCACGATCCTTGCCCATAATCGGAACAAGGACATTGCAGCTGTTGTAAATATCAGCTCCATGATGAATATTGTGACGTAGTTATTACTTATTATAACATAGCGAAACAAAGAAAAATTAAAGCTCGCTAATTCACAAAGGGAAGGTATCGTCGACTGTGTTCGTGACCCAGTTAATATGTTTATGGAAACCATTGATGAAATACACAAGGTATTGAACCCATCAATACATGAAAACGAATAAAAGGGGAATGTAGAGAATGTCCGGCGGAATATAACGTGCCAATGATGTGACTCATCCCGTGGTCAAACCGTCGGGACATTTATTGCCTTAACGGACCTCCCGGTCAACACTTTCCGAATATGCAATTAACTTCGACACCGTTTTAAAAACTCCCGTGTTATATGGCGAGCTCCCGTGGAGGCATATTTACAGGCTTGTTTGTACCTGATACGTCTATTCTTCTATTGTAATATTGGCGTGGAGAATGAAGTTTACTTACTAGGCCGTTAACTCGCCGATATTTAAAGCAAACATCAAATTGCACTTGGAGATAACTGTGAGAAGTTTTGGGTCTTGATTTTTATTCTCTAAATAAGTTATCGGTTCACTTTAAGTACCCATTACAAAATATGAGGGTACAACGGCATGGAATGCGCAGACGCATCAATCAATGACAAATTGAAATACGTTTTTTACTTCTAAAGAACCATTTCAAATAACTGTTTGTGAGAGGGTTATTTAGTAACTACTATATTAATGTAGACTATTGGTAGATACGTCAATACAATAACAAGTATTTATAACCATTTAATTATAAATATATCAGTGCTTGTAAGCAAACAGGAAGCTTTAATCAAAAAGGATAATTATTACTTATAAATAAAATAAATGTTCATAAAATGATGTATTACTAAAACGTTATATATCAAAAGAACATTTCATTTCTAACCTTTATTAGAATACTTAACAGGATTTCATCAAAACAAAATATATACATAGCTATATTCTAATTTATAGTCTATTATAATTGACAAAAAACTTCATAAGGGAAAAGAGAAGTCATTGCGTTGAAAAATCCTATCAAGAATTCAAAACAGCTCAGAGGTACTTCACAATATTATAAAACTAAAAGCCTTTATACTGTCAAGGCCATTTGCATATGCAGTTAGCTAGCGCCTTCCCTTTTGGGTTTTATAATTTGGTTTTACCAATACATTTTTTTAATAATTTAGCAATGTGTCTTGATATATTTTTTTGACATATCTAAATTATCAAACAATTAATCTCCATTTATTTTAAAAATTTAAATATAAAGGTTGCGCCTCCGCGTAGGTCGTTCGCGATCATTTGGCGCGAACAAATACTAATACATAAAATTTCTGGAGTGAAATATTCAATAATGTATTATTTATTATCTATTAACAGCAATTACTGTAATTGGCTACTGTTATTGATAATTGGTCCAAGTGTTCTAATAATGAACACAAGCTGCAGAAATAAATATTTACAATAGTGGTGCTGCTATTAGAGCGATTGTTCGAGTTCTTATGTAAACGAACTATACACCCATTACCTATCTTCATTATTACCTCTACATGTATAATTTAAAGAAAGACCGCGAATATTTAAGTAATATAGTATTATATATAACTGTAAGTAATAACTGCATAATACTGAATATTCGTTTTTTAAGAAATGAGATTGTATTTACCAAAACAGTGAAAATGGCTGGTCTTTATTTGTCTTAGAATATTTTTCTTTTCTAATATTTATTCATTATGAAAAAAAACATGTCATTTACTAATACAAGATATTGATAGATATAATGGAATTAATTTTATTTATAACAAAGTAAAATAAACCTTATACCTATTTCTAAAATAGACGTAAACTGTTTGCCAGTAGATCTAGTGTTAAAAATGACGTAACAATATTAACTTTAGTTTGGAAATATGTGCAAAATAAAATTATTTTCATGGTCAATCTATTTGTTTAATATAATAAATTTACTCTCGATCTTCAACATGTTGACTTCAACAGCTACATGGGTGTTATAGTAAAATTAAAAATAAAACTTAAGGGAATGCGCGTGTACAGTGGCGTGCATCCTATAGAATCATAAAAGAGCATTATCCCATTATACTCAGATATTTAACACAAATATTGTTTTACAATTTGGTCTAATTTGGATTCTAAAATCCCTATTCTGGTAAATTACAAATTTTAAGTCAATATATTTATTAAATGCCCAAGTAAAACAAGATAAGGCTTTTTATGCTTTTATGGAATGCACGCCACTGCGCGTGTACTAAGAGAAGAATTAAGAGTAAAAATATTATTGCTCAAAGCCGTGGTTTTAACTTATAAACGTCTACTTTTATTTACTATATTTTTGTTGATAACACTAACTAAAATGAAAATAAGTTCAAAGCTTTGAGCCATAATATTTCCACAAGTATTTCGTCTTATGGTATATATGTATACATACTATAATATAGCATTTGAAAATTATTGAACACTCGGCATTAATAATAAGAGGTAATATAAGATTTTTTTTTGTTTTAAATACGTCTATGTGGGTGGTGTGCAGTGGTGCGACATGGCAAGCGCGGGCGCAATGACATACTACCGCCGGTGACAGCCAACAATGGTTGACAAAGTGACCAGACAGAATTATGTGACACCACACCGCGTTAGGAGAACTAACTAATACGTGCTTCTTTGTCAGAGTCGCTACGAACAAAATATAAAGTTCAGTTTTACGTATATAAAGATATACGTAAAACCAAACCTTATAATAACATACCTTCAGCGTATGTCATTATCGGATTGAGCAGAGATACAACAAGGAATAATGCTGGGTATATTTCTAAAATGATCATAAAGTAATAAAACGATAAATATACCAATTTAATTAAAAATTATAGCATAGTTTTATCGGTATTTTGTTTTTGTTATATGAAAAATTATGTATTCTATAGTATTTTTTTGGTTTTTATGGTAGTTTTTGATTGTTATTAACATGATTTTAATAAAATATCTATATGTCCCATAAAAAAGCGGGATAATATTGAACCAATATAGGTACATCATTAAAAAAGCGACTGTGAGTACAGTTCAAAAGTGGTATTAAAAAGAATCAAAACTACAAAAGCAAAAAAAAAGGCATAATTTACTTTTACTTTCTACTTCAGCCAGGATGAAGTTAAATGGTACATTCCAAATATTATGATTAATATAACTAATAGTGGTATTGTTACAGCTGTGGTTATCTTTTAAAATTTTCCGCTTTTTAAAACTTTACCTGTACGAGCTACTTTATCTTTCCACTTATTGTTTTAAATTTCTAAGAAGCACTGCTGTTCTAAAACGGTTAACATTTTGTTCACAATGGAGCACAATTTATGGTAATGGATGAAAATGGATAACATTGGTCATGTTATCTTGACCGGCAATAAAGACGTCACTTTGTCTTTATTGTTGCTACTTGAGCAACTACGTGAAAGCTTGTTCTGTTTACGACTTGTCTGCAGCTACTTATTTTGGACCGCATCGTTTAAACCACTAGACCACTCTAGAGCGTATTCAGTATGATACGCAAGCCTATCTCAGAAATATACGCATCATTACTAAGGCCATAAGAAATATCTAACTTTGCCTGTTCAAATATTTTAATGCAAGGAATTAAATGATTTTCCTGTGATACAGTCATCCGTTTTAGTGCAAAATTCAAGGAAACACAGTTAATTAATTTTAGGTTACATATTAATATTTATTTATTCCATTTTCACGGTTGGGGGTCATTGTTTTTCTTTTCAGTGGCGTGCGTTTATAAAAGCTTAAAAAATACTTGGACATTTCATAAATAAAATCGTTTAAAAAAACATACCGGTTATATTGAACAAAAACAAAGGTCCCAGCAGAATTATATTGTTATAAAAGATTTTGATTGTATTTATTTAATGTCCAAGTATAACAAATTAATGCTTTTTATGCTTCTATGGGATGCACGCCACTGGGCTTCTCATCTTTGGTCATTATGTCCGATCTCATACATTTATTATTTCGAAAATTGTTGACTTTAATATATACATACCTACAACAAACATAATAATGTGTTGTATACATGTTATCTCTTAGGAAACACATGCAAACACTCGATAGATTTTAATGAAAAAAAAATCAAAACGTCAATTTATTTTATGAATTATTTGAAATAACCTATTCCACCACCACTAGGTCAATATTCTTAAGAATAGTTTGCACCACTGTTTATTAAGTCGTTTCACAGACAATAGTGTAATAGCCAGCATTCTTTAACAATGCCGTCATATCAAGCCACAGGTGTGCACGGGCTAAAAACTTTTTACCTACATTTCAAGAATTGCACCAGTCGCGGATCCTTTTACCCCATAATCTACATGTTATTTATGCAATAACCATAAATTAAAATAAATATCAAGGTAAATATCGATACAATTAATATCTCATAGCAAACGGGATAATAAAACATATATACACATATTGCACAGTATACACGTATATCGAAGTAGATAATTTTACAATCTTACATCATCACGTGCGATAGCTGACGCAATTTCTTTTTAATATTCATCACAGAGTAAAAGTAATTTAAAGTAACAAAAATTTTAAAGTAAAATAATTCATTGGACAGGAACAAATTTAAATAGTCTCAGCGAATATTGATAACTTATATTGAACCTGCATATTTAAAAAAAAAACGGTGTACAAGTTAACGCTTGACCTCAATCACGTCAGGTAGTAGATGAAGGTGAAGCCGACAATGAATTCTGAATGATGAAAAGCCTCTAGAATGTTTTATTATGGATTTGAAGAATATCCATCACGTAAGGGTGTTATCCTTCTCGATGTCTAATGGTTTTGTAGTTAAAAGGGGCCGGTGGAATCAGAGAACATGCAGTCGGTAAAAGATTGCAGCGGAGGCGCCTTACGTCTATGGCCGATGACTGCATTTTTGCCTCAGTTAAAGAGTTATTATCTAAAAGTCAGCGAGCTCTTCAACCAATTCAGTTTGAAGTGGTTAATTGACATTTTGCGGACCCATCCCAAAGGTGACAGGAATTTTAAACATTATTCGTTTAAGATTCCCGTTTTGTTGATAATATGTTAGAAATACAGACGATGGGAGCTTATAACCTTCTTTTAGTTGCACAAATATGTATTATACTTCCGATGTACAATGTAATCTGCGATGACTCATATTTTTCTTGGAGATCAATGTGTCGAGAACTGAGAATTACCTAATACAGTGTCATCGTAACATTATTAAACGTAGCAGTTTGCGACTGGCGCTCGCCGTGAGGCTCCGCACGGCGAACTCATTAATATTTTTCCTCGAGTTTCAAGAAAGAAACAATTTATCCAAGGCCAGACGATAGATATAACCGAAAAACCCGACAGATTTTCCTTGTAACCGAAACTTGCAACGCGGTCGCGCTACCGCTGCGAGGCGACAACTCTGAGCTTGTTACAATTAAAACAAATTGCCTACATCCGGTCCGTATTGACCACTTTACGTAACGCATAGGTGTCGGACAATAGGATATAAGAGCCATCTGCTTAAGTCAAACAGGGTCAATCACCAATTAAAACTAAATGTTTACATTTGCATTTATGCCTCAATAAGCATAAGATAGTTTGGGAAGCCTGCTTATCGTATTACATAACATTGGTCAACGTTGTGCATGGTCTTAACAACGTTGTGCAGGGTCAAACGCCTCGGAAACACCAACTCCGAGACTGGTACAAGATAGTGGATCATTTATATGTGTTGAATAGTACAAGTTAATTTATAGCGTCGATCTATTAATTGCCGTGAGAAACTGAAATTCGCATAAAATTAATTAATAAGCATTATTCGTTTTATATGTTTTTTATTGTTTTCATAATATAAAATTATTGTGCATTTATGATTGCCTTTGGAGGATTCGTTTTCTTTATGGATGCACCTACTGCTTACTATCCAAATAAATAAACACGTACCAGATTATATTGTGGTTGAATTACTTTATGTTATACGCATTTTGCGTTTACATCAAATAACTAATGATTTTATAAATACAGAAAAAAACATACATATTTAGCCTCCTACAGTAGAAGCGTGAAATAGTAAAAAAAGGAAGAGCATATGTGTATAGCTTATAATAGGTGGCACGATGCGGTTGCGTTCAAGGCATTCGCGTGTGGGGAATCCCTAGTCGTACGTGCGTTCTTGGAAATGCTCAGGCGCGGGAGAAATTTCACAAGCCCGCTATGTAGGCCAAGTCTGCCGGATTTGACGTTTTCGCCTCGCAAAGGTTACCATCGCCACGGCGGCCGCTGCAACCCGCCGGATCCGGTTCTTTACGCAACAGATAGTCTCGTTTTATCAGATCTTGAAAGATCAGTTGTTTCTAGAACATTCGATCAGATATACCGCTTACAATTATTTCCTATAAAATCTAAATCAAGGTTCACTATTCTTACATCAGAATGACATCTGCCCAACCACATAATATTATAATCCTACTTATATTATAAATGCGAAAATTTGTGAATATGTTTGTTACTCTTTCACGATAAAACCACTGGACGGATTTGCATGAAACTTTTACAATAATATAGATTATACATCAGAATAACATATAGGATACAATTTGTAATGATTATATGTAATTTTGGTCGTAATATAATGATACATGTCAATTAAGTCGGAAAAAATCTGGCCTCTGAGAGCTATCTTGCCGTACACTGCCTAAACTATTGGAGTTACATAAAGATGATGTACCGTAAGATTGTTTGCCTTGAATAGCTCTAAATAACACAATATATATATATATACACATTTTATGTGGAAGCCACTATAACTAAAATTGTGAACCATAAATTTATTTAAATTAGATACTATTTTACAATGCGAAGCCGCGGGTAAAATTAATTATAATACAGAAGATAACCACTAATAATAATTTTTATAACAGAACAACTTATGCCAGGTCAGCTAGTTACTATATATAAAAAAAACTACAGCATAAAAAATAATACGTGATAAACGGAACGACCACTATATAATAACCTACTTAAACCCCAGGATTTATAAGTACCTACACTTACAAGTCCTTGTACCTACACTTGTATCACTACGCAATGTTGGGAAAACCCAAGGATTTCATTCATGCATAGTATTAGTAACACGTTTTTGAAAGCAAATAGGTCTACAATAAGTTACGTATAAACAAAGTCTTGAGGAAAATATTTAAACAGAAAATATTGCTTAGGAAATGTGAAATAAATATTTGGTATAGATCAAAAGAAGCGTAATTTTGTATCAATCAAACAGAACAATCTATGTACCAAGTTTATATAAAACTTTCTTAACCTATTGCAAATTACAATTCCGTTTTTTTATTTATTAAGAGGATGAGTTAGGTACATGAAGCTTATGAAATCACAACAACAATATTATGATAATTTGAAAGTTATCCATAAAAAGAATAATTAAGTCGCGATGTTATCCTTAAAAATAAACCCACAGTCTTGTCCTTGTTATAAGCGTTTTTCTAATGAACACTATTGCCCAATAAATTATAATGATCAGTCAATTACTTCAAGATATATAGACAAGATAAAAATATATGATTTTAGCGTTAAACCAAAACTCTCTTCCACGTCTTTAATTTTCGTGTAACATTGCAGAGAGCAGTGGCGTCATTATGGATATTACCGAAACATAAAACACATTAATTTTATTTGTTAAACAAATAACATGGCATTTATGATGGCATTTTCAAAGACTTTATGCTAATAATTGTAAAAACCATTTTCCATTATTAAATCCAATATCGGCTAATAACATATTAAAAGATGATGTAATATGCCATTAATGCGAGAAATACAAACAGCTTTAATAACTTTTTATAACATTAATATTGTATAAGCAACCTACGTGACATTAAAATGTGGTGTATTTTATCGTGTCTTTGATACAGAACTACTATTTAATCAAAAAGTACTTAAAATAAAATCACTTTACATTAAGTTTTCCAAATTATTAACTGTTTCCATGAGTTCAGAATGTATGCAATAGTTTCGAAGAACTTCTTTATGCCTGCGACCGGCTTTGTTCGGAAGGAGGGGGGCTATGACGTCATCTAAATCACGCCATATGACGTCTTACAGCCTTATGCGATCGCGCAAAAACTCACCTACTTGTGCGGATCCTGTCAACATCAGGTTTCGGTTGCAAAATGTAATGGGTTAATATGTTTTTCAGAACTATCCAGCACACTCCATATGGCTTGTCTGATAACTGATAATGGAAAATAAATACTCGTATCGCCATCTACCGGCGGTATATGGAACTTGAGACTAACTTCCCCAAATGAAAATAGTTATTATTCCATATATTATATTACTTACTTAGAATCAATAATAACCACATGGGATAAATAATGAAAAACAAGAGACTAGACTACTAATAGAAATCGGAGCAATATAAATGTAAATGATATTAAAAATCTATGGGCTAACGTTTTAGAATTGGTGCGGGCTAAAATAAAAACTACAGACTATATTTAACTTGTATTCCAATGAAATCAATTAAATCATCCAATCAATTCCAGTGGTACTTAACATTATTTCTAGCAAAATTATACTATTTATTTATAAAGTATCATGAAAATATCAGGATGAGCTGGTGTATTAAAGATATAAAAAAATGATTAATCTTATTTAATTACAGCTTGATCTTTGCGTATTAGAAAACAATACACACTAGAGTGGTTAATAAAAATGGTGGTTAATCCATATTTAGTTTTACATGTATTTTAAAAATATTTTAGACATAAAATGAGATACAGCTTGACCTCTTTGAAATACAGAATTAATTGTCATCATATAATCAGCGCTGCAGACTTCCTCTGTGGCTTTAGGCTGATGAAGGGCCCATTTTCGCCATGTTTATATGTTTTGTATTTTATTTTGTTTTTGTGTGTTGTTTGTATTGCTACATTTAAATTTCTGTTTTTTTTTGTATATTTGTGGCGAAATAAATACTTTTTCATTTTTATTTTCATTCAGATATGATGACAATTAGACACGAGAAAGTCAAGAAAACTGCTTTTTATACAATATTATTAAACAATGGCTAAATAAAAGTGATAAGTATGTAATTTGTACCCAACTGGATTATTATACAATTACTTGATACGCGCAGTGATGTTAAGATATTTTTATAAATATAGAGAAAATTATTAAACGTTATCATAGAAACATTTCAGTATTCTAGAAATCATGTATATCTATTTACACAAACTATGTCAGAAATACTTATGAACGTTACGCCACATGATATATATGCACATGCGAAACTCTAGAAAGTTGTTTACAGAGTCAACTCACGAAAAAAAAAAACAGCGAATGGACGGTTAATTCCGATGACATAGAATAAGATCAAATAGTTTTAAAAGTAAACTTACCACCGGCTTAGCGTATTCATTGGTTTGATAGTCGAACATTGTTGCGAACATGAGACTGTCGTCCTGCTCGCAGTTGAGAAGGTGGTACGGCACCAGCTGAGACATGAAGGCGATGTTCCGCTACGATAGTCCAAAGCAACTATCCACCGAGGGCACCAATAAAAAGTTCACAAAAACAAAAGTTCACGAATTCAGGTGAAACGTATGACAATCACTGTTTGATAAGAATATGACTCATACAATTTACTATACACTGTGAACGTACGTTTAGCTAGAATGTTTTATATCAGACTGAGTCAGTTCGCGGGCTTCTGGCCGGTTTTGTATGGTCGTAAGCAACGGCACAGCGCACGCGCGAATAACACGATCTAGTGGCAAAACGTCCCAAGTCCAACTATTCCAACAATTTCGTATATCGAGCCAAATACAATTTTACGGTTATTTGAACATCTTCGAAGAAGTTATAGAATGATTGAATTAACGATTTCGCTATGTGTGACACGCGAAGTAAATATTTTGATGGTCAAAAGAAAGAATTTACATCATTTGGCAAGTATGTTTAAAAAACAACGTTTCGAAACAAAATAATATTAGAAATTTCCTCATTCATTTTTGTACACGACAACGCGAAACTGAAAATTAGAAAAGATTTCTTTTGAAAATATTACTTCTCTTTGTGCGTAACTAAACAAAAGTTCGAGCGTTCGAAACATGATTTTAAAGTAGGTCATTCGTTAATACACAATACGAATGGCAAATAAGGTGTAGGTATTATTATTAATAGGTTCTTGAAATTAATTAACTTAGGTATATATTGCTGTCTTTTAAAATAATAAAATAAAGTACAAAGTACAAAGGTAAAAGGGAATTACATGCCTATGAAGATAAAAGAAAGAAAAATATATAATTGTTAAAGAGATACGAAAGCAAATTGTGAAATAATACCTGATAATGTTTAATTTAATAAATCTGGATCTTTTAAAATCAAATAATAATTGATAGAAATGAGCTGAGAAAATAAAATATACTAAAATTGTAATATTATAGATGAAAGAAAATTAAAGTTCAAACTTTGTATTTAGAAAAACATTTATACCAACCCTGTAAAATCGAAAAATTTTGCTCCGCATATTTGTAATCTCGAAGCTATATAATTAATGTTAAATATTAAAATGTTTATAACTAACGACTACGTCAAAAAAGTTATCTCATGTCCCTAATT
Source organism: Automeris io (assembly GCA_036320925.1). Taxonomy (NCBI): domain Eukaryota; kingdom Metazoa; phylum Arthropoda; class Insecta; order Lepidoptera; family Saturniidae; genus Automeris; species Automeris io. The sequence goes on from JAUDJH010000018.1 coordinate 8,055,772, forward strand.
GGCACAAAGACCTGAACGACAAAAAAAAAGTTATAATATACTTTTAATATAATATAATTTCTAATTATCTATGCTCATACTGTACTCGCTTCACTTAGTGTTACAGGATTTCTCACTGTGACTAGGCGGTTGTATAGAAACGTATTTTTCATGTAAAATCACGACATTAGATCCTCTGTTGCAAAGATTTGAACTAGTAATGACATTCTAGCAAACTGAGATACTTTACACCACACAAACTTGTTATTTTTTATTACATCCAAACATATTTTATTAACAATATTATTTTCTTCAATTATAGTATTTTTTTATAATTACTGTGAATTAAAATTTTAATACTTTATTTGTAAAAGCAACGTATTATTGATTCATAATTATAAGTCAACGCATTCAAAATAATATTCCCGTTTTTATGTCGTATTTTTTAACGTTTCTGCCGTTTTCGTAAGGAAATCAAAACCCTCTGTAAGGACGTTCCCGTTGGCATAGCATTATAAAATTTGGCGAGAAGCATATTCTTATATCATAAATAAAGGAAAAAGTTTTAAGAACAGTATGGGAAGATCTTAACTACAAGAGAAACAACAATACAGTGTAAGGAAACTTTAGTGCTTCTCATCTGAAAATAGAATTGGTAAAGATAAAATTTTGGCCAAGCGTGTAATTTCTACGAAGATCAACAAATTAATCAATATTTTTTTTACAGTAATGAACCTGTGAGGATCTTTATTTTGTATAGAACCATCGGTACCCGAGGCTAGTTCGCACTTGACCGATTTTTTTTTATTGAAAGAGTGTTTCTGCAGTACAGTGCAAACCTTCAATCTTAATTAACTTTCCCATTTAATTAACTTGCTTAGGTACGTCTACAAATAATTAGATATCTAGAACTTTTCCGACATACTGTGGCTGTCCAAATATAAATAATAAACAAACACAGCAGTTCGATAGTTATCATTGATCTATTTCATAAGAAAACATCTTAAATAATGAGGCTATTCTGTGACAAACGTTTGCAGCCGCTAGCCGCAATAAATAACTTATCCACAATGTTTATCGATTTACCAATTCTAGACGTGTATGAAGCAATATTTTGTAAAATATAATTTGTAAACAACTAGCCAAAACAGTCTTCAGAAAGTAACCCTTTGACTATATTGTCACAATTTATAGTAAAACTCATGTAAAAACATAGCTACACTCAAAGTTCAAATGCTTTAAGGTTGTGAGTCATAATTCATTTTGTGTTGTGCCATGCCTAAATTCTATAAGTAGTAGCGGAGAGGATAACCTTAGCTTAGCTTAGCTTTAGTCTTAATAACAAAATCTACAGTTGAAATCATAAATAATTAAACAAATAACGAATGTCCTCCATAAATTATTTGCTTTTTTCAACTATTTAACCCTAGAATACTAATCATCGCCTGAGAGGCCGCGCGATCAGTTTTTTTTTTCGTTATTTCAAAAACGCGCCCGCGAACCAAGTTGTGCTTTCGCGCCAATTCAGTGTTCCCCGCGCCGCAGAGGGGAGCTCATGCGAGCCTGGCGCGGACTCTCCGTTTTCAAAATATAAGCTACTGGATCGCCTGGAAGGCGATCATTAGTATTAACGGTAAGTTTATTTTTCGTTACTTGTTTTGATTTTTGCATTTTTTCAGCATTTAGCGATGTTATAACTTAGCAAATGTTTATTTTGTTTTAGATGAATCTCAACGAAGAACAAATAGCCGATTCCTTACTAAATGAGATCTCCGATAGCGAAACTGAGGATCACCTGGAAGTCGATCCTTATGACTCTGACGACAGCGCGGCAGATCCTTCTTTCATGCCATTTCAACTAGAAGAAGACCTACAAAATATTGTATTAGATGAATCTGAACCTCCGAACATTTCAGAACCACATCAAGCCACAAGCAATGCATCAGAATCACCAGTTCCAGAAACTGCGTCACAAGAAGAACAAACAGTGGAAAATCTTATTGTTTTGCCTTCTGCGTCGGCTGTGAGAGGTAAGAACAATTATATTTGGTCGAGAGAAAGATCTGATAGGTCACGATCTATGAGAAATGCTGCCAGGAACGTAGTCTACATTTTTCCCGGCCCAAAGCAGGATGGTAGAGATGTTATTAGACCATTGGACTGCTTTGAAAAATTTTTCACTTCTAAAATGATAGATGAAGTCCTCTGAAGAAAAACTATTGCTTGGAACATCGATCTCCAAACTGCAGTTCCTGAGACAAAAAATAAAAAGGCTGACTTCAAATTAGTCTGTAGACAAAAATGTGAAGTTATTATGAGTTTGATTTAGTGTTTTATAAAGTTTATATATTGGATATTGATATTGATCTAAAAAAAGTAAGGATATAGTAATACTTTTTTTTACCAGACTGATATAAGACTGTTACGTTATGAAAAAAAATGTTCATTATTGTAAGATTTAAGTCTTATTTTAAGACAAATGTTGATTTTATAAAAGAATTTTGATTTAAGTTTTTAAAAAGGTAGAGGTTTGCCAAGTAATTTATGTTATCCTTGTAAAGATTTAATAAATAACTATTGTTATAAATTGGTTTTATTTAAAAAGTAGCCTCCCAAGCGATCATTAGTATTAAGCTGTGGTAAATTTATATTAGTACTCTAGGGTTAATAAAAAACAAGCCGTTGATCCTTGCATACTCACAAGTCAGGATGTTTACTGTTGTATCTAATTATCAGGTGTTTAATTAAATACACTGGGGGGGCAACCCTCATCTAGCCCCCTGAGGTCCGTTTAGGGATTTCCCCTGGGTTACGAAAAAAGTTTTTAGTTAATTAATAAAAACGCTTTCACTGTTATCACGTTTATTCTTGAACCGACCGACATTTTTAAAAAGTTACATTCAGAGACAATAAACATTAATAGCGGCAGCCTAGTGCTGCGCTCCATAGACTATAACATTTACTTTTATATTTGTTGTATAATTTTAAACCACAATGCATTAAAATTCACAGAAGTACATTTACTCCCTATCACTATGAATTTAATCGGGATTGTAACACTCAAGTAAATTAAGAATGTATCCATCAAAGTAAAGGGTGTCTCAGAATGTTTTTCATTTTTTGATGTTAAATAAAAAACAACATTATCCATTAAAACTTGTTTTATTTATTGTTAAATTAAAGAGCAGATCTTGAAGTTTATTTATGAAAAACAACCGTTTGCAAATGTTCACCATTTACTTGTTCACACTCATTTAGCCTGGAGCTAAAATTTTCAATCACTCGCTGGAGCATTGCTCTTGGAATAGCGTTGATTTCTTCAGTGATTCTTTGCTTCAAAACGTTCAGGTTTGGTGGCAATGGATTGTAAACTTTACTTTTTAGGTAGCCCCATAAGAAAAAATCAGCAGGCGTTAAATCAGGACTCCTCGGTGGCCAGTTTATGTCTCCTCGGCGGCTTATCACTCTTCCGGGGAATAAATCGTGAAGAGCAGCTAATGAGTCATTTGTTACATGAGAAGTGGCCCCATCTTGCTGGAAAAAGGTGTTGCGGTTGTAGCCAGACTGGTTTTGCATTTCTGTAGCCAAAAAAGTCCGGATCATATGGCAATATCTATCAGAATTAACGGTCTGAGTTCGACCTCGGTTATCCTCAAAAAAATAAGGACCGATAATTCCTTGACTTGATATGGCAGCCCAAACAACCACTTTTGGTGAGTACAAGGGCTTCTGATGCAGTTCTAGCGGATTCTCGGTAGCCCAGTATCTGCAATTTTGTTTATTCACGTGACCGTTGATGTGAAAATTCGATTCGTCGGAGAACCAGATGTTATTGAAACTCCTAAAACGGTTTTTCATTGTCCTGCAGAATTCGACTCGTTTATCAGGATCATCAGGCTTCATTTCTTGAACAATAACAATTTTATATGCGTGAAAATGCAAATCTTTCGAAATAATGCGATAAACCGTAGATTTGTTCAAATTCAGAGAAGCTGAGCGCAATCTCAACGACTGTCGTGGGTCGTCCATAACAGACTGGCGAACGCGGTCGACGTTCGTGCTCGCCCTTGATGTCCTTTTGCGCCCAGATGATTTGTCCGGCATTGTATTCCCAGTCTCTTCAAACTTGCACACCCAATGTTTAATTAAATTGGCACTTGGCACATGTTTTAAGCTTGTTAAATTAAAATGTGTCCTGTAGAGACGACGAACAATAGTGTAGGAATCGTTGTTTTTATAAAACGCTCGCACGCAAAACGCGCGCTGCGGTCCCGTGAAACGATTCATGGCTACTAAACTTAACAAGCCGGCCAAGCGTTTGAGACCACTCCCCTCCCCCTGCTACCAGCGATCGGCGCGTATTGGTCAATTCAAAAACGAAAAACATTCTGAGACACCCCTTATTATCGTTTACATTTTAATATAATATTGCTTTCTGCCACCTAAAATTTATTTTTATTATAAGACTATTTTTGCATCTGCCGGCCTGCAGTAATATCTCTTCACACTTAGTTTAATCTATCCAATATCTTAGAACTGCGAAAGAACATTCGCCGGGATGCCATAATTCAAAGAGTCTACAAGAGTGAGAGAACTTTTTAATTCTAGCCGAGATATGAGCTACTACAAAGCTATGAATTCGTAACGTTACGCGCGTGGTTCTGTTATGAAAGCAAGAGGGTGTAAGAAGGATCCCTCGGTACATGAGTCCGACTCACATTTGAAGGTTTTTTTTTTACGTTTGTTTCGTATTTTTTAGTATGGTCATGTTGTGCATGATCTAAACACGCAGTTAAGGAAATATCATACAATTTTACACTCCAACATATAGGTACCTAGTAAATTCTTTGACTAATGTTAGGTATATTTACGTGAGGCGTTATACGTTTGCCAACATCCACGCAGTCTATCGTGCTTCGATTGGTCATTGAAATGAAATAGATTTTTATCAATTATGACGGCATTTTCGTGAAAACAGTTACGTACTAACATCGATAACAACGGATAGCGAAATACAATTTACTAACAAACAAATATATTTTTCCTTAAAGAAAATTACAAGTTTGATAATTCAAGGATTACTAGAATTTAACACAGGCGATTCATGGAAAAACAAATCCTTAAAAATATAAACGATTCGTATGGCACCGTTCCAGTGTAATATCACATAACATTTCATAGCGACATAGAACTATTAAGCAATTCGGTAATGCCTTTAGGCCCGGATCTAGGAGGGACAAGACGGGGTCCAAGCCCCGGGCGCCAAATTCCAGAGGCGGCAAACGAGTACATCACACAGCGTATCCGCTCCATGTAATTAAAAAATAAAGACTTTCAGTACTGGCAGAGAGAGGATCGGCAAATAGCGGTCAAACATTCGAAAAATTTCAAGATCCGCGGCTGAAAGTCTCTCAGGAGCATTTCGAGATATAATTTTTCACTTCCATTATTTTTCTAAGCATATCGAGGGGTGAAAGGCTATTTGACTTAAGCGACACTTTTTGGTGATTTAGAAATATATATATTTTCAGAATCGGTAAAAAACGCTGATTCCGAAAATGTGTATTACAGAATATCAACAAAAAATGTCACTTGAAGCAAACAGCCTTTCACCCCTCGATATAATTAGAGTTGGATATTTATAATGTTTCAAGGTCACTATGATACTTATAACGCGAATACAATAAAAATTTATTTCACCCCCCCTTTCTTAGAATAAAGATCGGTAGAACTGTTACTTCAGACACGTGTTAGCAATGTCAATATTTATCTCTATAATATAAAAACTAATCGTTAAATGTATATAAGCGCGAAACTCGAGAACGGCTGAACCGATTTGGATGATTTCTTTTTTGTTGTGTTTGTTGAAGTCTGGGGATGGTTATAACGGAGAGAAAAATTAAAAAAATTGTCTGGAAAAGTCTAAAAACACCACTTTTCTATATTCTCATACAAAAGATTTGTTATAAGTCAATTTGAACTTTAACACCATACCATAAAGTTTAAATGTTAGTGGACGGGTTCCGGAAAGGCAAAACAATTGAGTGACGTATAAATATTAATGTCAATATTTGTCAATTTTTATACATATAGCATTAAGGCCAGGTTCCTTCAAACAATTTTCAAAAAACAGCCGACAGGCCAATAGGTTTTGGCAGAATAAAATCTGACGGGGAAGCTATTAACACTAAAAAAAACCATGTAACTTTGTTTTAGAGAAATAGGGCAGAACAAGGTCTGCCGGGACAGCTAGTTGTCAAATATAATTTAAAGATATAAAACTCAGCAGCAAAAGAAATGCTTCCACGAAACCGAGACACGCTTTTTGACGTTTATTATTTATTTAATTATGGGCTATCATTACCATTGCATGCAGTACCATTGCATGTTACATTAACAATAAAATCGCCTGCACCATCTAAATGTCGAGAATGGATACTAATAAAAGATAGCCACAGCATGGCTCAAAAGCACCGACTAACAGTATCAAATTTACAAAAATTAAATTCAAAATATCGAAAATTAAAAAAAACTCGGATAATAATTCTTACAATTAAAAGTTGACACACAAACAATACCAAGAACAATTCCAAGATTAACACACCTGTTCACTGATTTTCCTCTTGAAGGCCGGCATCGAATCCGAAATTATATCTGTTCTTGTCCATTGACAAAAATATCGTTCATGTAATGTCAAATTTTATGAACGATTCTCAGCAAAATCGTAACTATTTTTGGTCTCGGGTTTAAAGAGCGTACAGTTCTTAGAAAGTAGTGCTACGGAAAATACAAAACAACTGTACAAAATAAATTTAATGATAATGAACCCAATTGTGTGTTAATTTATTTTTCTTTTAAATGAACAATGTTTTAATACTTAGATGTAAAAGGAAATTTACAGATACATAAACGTATCTACCAGAATTTTCATAAATATATAAAACTGGTATGACACCCACATAGACATAATATTCTAGTAATTGTAAATAGTCGAAAAGCTAAAAAGTTATTTTCTCTATACGAATATTATGTTTCAAAACATACACAAGCAAACTCCTTTCAGGACAAGACATTCAACAAAGACAGAAGTATATTTGCAGTCCAGTTAACCTTTTTATTTTTAAACTCAGATGATGCCGCAGATATCAATATATATTGTCTGAATGTTCGAGGTGTAATACGAATACGTTCGAAGACGATTAAGTCTGAATTCTTGCCTAACATGAATCCATGCTAATTGACTTGCTAATGAACGTTTGCCTACAATTCAATGTTCAACGATTTGCCATTCGAATTTCAAATGACTCCGAGTAACGGCCAAGTAAGCTAAAAATAGCCAATATGGATTAAAATCAAACGCAGTTAATATTCCTTCGAAGATATGCATAACGGAAACTACAAAACATTTATTGACAAATGTCATTTTTTTCGTTAAAACGTGAAAAACGCCACATTATTCTTGTGGTAGTATTTTCAGTAGCGAAGTGTACTTATGAGCTATGGCAGTTATCGCTATAAATACATAAAAACTGATATTTAGTACAGAATGGAATCGCATTTCAAAGAAAGTGTGGCTTTGTCCATCACATTCGGGCGCACACCAGAAACTATTCAGGGTGTTGCCGTCAACAGATACTTCAGGAAGACGTAAATTATGCGTAGTGTGAATCAGGTATGTTACGGAGCTTCGGCTCCGATAAGTCGGAACTTCTGGTTGTTATTACACTTTCGATTCCGATTTCGGTACCGAAAGTTTTTAATCCGAGGTAACCGCCACTATTGTAGTCAATTCATTTGATTTCATTTTATATTTTGTTGAAACATAATATTAATTAATCAAACAATCAATGCTGCTTAATTTGAAGAAATTATTAGAAATTTGTTTAAAATAAAATAGAAATTAACATTAACCCTGCAGCAAATTTGATTTAATTAATTAACTGTTAATGGGAAAATATTAATAAGAAACGGCAATTTTTATTTTCATTGTATGTGGATGTGTAAATTTATTATACTTTCTAATTAAAAAGGTTTACTAAATAATGTTGTTATTTGTCCTTAAATAAATCTACTTTCTTCTGCCATCACTTGTGATTACTGACATTGACTCCGACTTCGGTTCCGACTCCGATAAATCAAATTTAAAAACTCCGACTTCGGTTCCGATAAAACTGCCTCTGTTACACCCCTAGTGTGAATTACCTACATTTAATTACCTTTTTTAATATTAGTTTATGATATTTCCCACATAGTGACTTATTGTGGTTATAAATCACTTCCCACAATACCATTGTAATAATCAATAAACGTTTGAGGGACAAACATAACGGTGTAATATGGGGGTTAGTAAGGTAAGAGCCAACCGAAACATTTGGTAAATTCTAAGCTAAATGCGGGTAAACCAAACTCTATAGTTTGATAGATCGAAATGGAATACAACTTCAATAATTTTTTAAAGTAAATTAAAACTAAAATATGTACACTTTTATTTTTAATTATTTTACTTTAATCAGCCGAATTTTTTTCTTCTATTTATTTAAGGGACTTTTGTGCCTTGGCACATGCCAGCCCCATCGTATCCTAAACATGCACTACTAGCATTTATTACTGATGGGGATCCATCAGCCTGAACAACTCCTTTGCTTACAGCCGAATTTTTATATTAATAATATTCATACATTCATATCTACTAGAATGGCTTTAGTGTGAATTTACGAGGTTTAGTCTATCTATTTATCTATCACCATGCCTTATCTTTATTAGGGTAGGCAGAAAGAATGTAACGTCAATGTAAGAATAAAGGGACAATAATTTAATCAACTTTAAAAATTAAAAATACTATGAAAATATGGTTGCCGCTTTTACGTAGGAAATATGGTCCATACAGTTTAACATTTTTAAGAAAACTAATTCTGGTAGGTGAAAGTTATCCGCTAACCCAGTACCGGGGTACCGGTATATTGGTAGGGCGATTGCCCGTACTGAGTCATTACCACAGTACACAAGTGTAATAAAGACCGTCATAGTGATTCGCTTTGGCCTATCGCGTTTCGGGATCAGCTTGTGTATATCTAGTAACTCAAATACCTAGAGACCTTCAGTCGTTGTATATGTGGGCCACCATGACGACGGACAATATCGACTGACTTTCACCTTTGATGGTCGCTTTTATTTTTGGATTACGCTGTATTTACCATCAGGTGCACTGTAGTCAATTTGTCGCATCAGTGTAAAAAAATCTAGACTTCAAATTAAACTATTTAATGTGGCCACAAAATAAAAATCTGCATACTATCTATGTTTATATAGTTTTTTCTCCACTACACACTAGAAAAAAAAAACTGAAAATGTATACAACACAGATTATCAAAACCTTGTTATGTAACATAGCTTTACAATTCAAATAACTTCTTTCTGACTTGTAACATACAGCTAGCTAACTCACAGAATATAATTTATAGGTCGGTTGTTTACATATCTTACGTTTTGTTGCCTTGAGCCAAGTCGACATGTCACCGATCAAGGTTGCTTTGGCAAACCACGTCAACCAATTCTGCGAATTGATTTAATTTTAAAAATGCTGTTTTATACGACCTAGTGCATTTTATAAAATTATTTAATTTAATCCCTTTCTGAATAAAACCACGAGCACGGGTTTACAGCTATACGGTATCTCACATCCCGGCTACGACTAAGTTCTCTTACTTTTGCCGTGTCGTTGGGCTGTGGAATGATCATCGGGCGAGCGTGTTCCCACCTATGATATGGGATCCTTTAAGCGTAGCGCGAAGAGATATTTATGCAGGCCGGCATGATCGCTGCAACTACCGAGGTTTTTTTTTTAACTGTCGATAGTGGTTGTAATTTTTTGGATTGCACCATAGTTATGAGCATGTGGGGTGCGGTCATTGTGTCGAGTCATGATAATAAAAAAAATTCATCAACACCAAATGATATACCAAATATATATGTATTTGATTTTTATACCGTATATTTTTAATCGAAAAATTCGATTAAATCTATAATCGAATAGTTCTTTATAAGCATTTCTACATCAAGATAATTATCCAGCAAAAAAATTAGAAAGAAGCAGATTCTATAGTTCTCTACAAATATACAGGTGTACCATAGTAGCGTTCATTCCATAAATGCGTGAAAGCATTGCATGCCCTTACGATAAGTAAGTCTGGAATAAATTCCTTTAATTTAAACAAAAAAAAGGAACCCTTTATATTTATATCTATTCTATTTTCATGCCATTTATCTTCCCTATGAAAGTAATATAATATTTATTATCATTATAATATAATATTCATATTAATTATGTGAATCTGCCTACCCTGTCCAAATACCCTATGCACGACACTGGTGTACCGTAAGGCTACGATCAAATGTCGTGGGATCATAGCGTAGGTAGTAAGTACATTTCCCTCAGCATACCGACCCATATGCCTGCTGAACGAGATTGGCAAGCTCTTTGAGCGGGTGATTGCCACTCGTCTCAGCCGGCATCTGTCGCGTGTCGGCCCCGACTTGCATGATATGCAGTTCGGGTTTCGACAGGGCCGCTCAACGATAGACGCTATTCTAAGCGTTCGGTCCCTGTCGCAACAAGCCGTCTCTCAGGGCAGGGTGGTCCTAGGCGTCAGCTTGGATATTTCCAATGCGTTCAACACTCTGCCCTGGGCTGCGAACACGGGGGCACTTGACCATCACAACGTGCCCCTCTATCTGCGCTGTATCATCGGGGCGTACCTGCGCGACAGGTACATTTCGTACATGGGTCGAAACGATATTCGTTATACGAGGGAGGTGTACTGCGGGGTTCCACAGGGGTCAGTTTTGGGCCCACTTTTATGGATTCTCGCGTACGACGCGGTCCTGCGTGCTGAACTTCCCGACGGTGTCAGCGTCGTCTGTTATGCAGACGATACGCTAGTACTTGCCGTCGGGGAATCCTTCGCAGGGACCACCGAGCTCGCCGAGCATGGGGTAGCACGGGTCGTTTCCAAGATCCACGAATTGGGCCTCCGGGTAGGGCCTCATAAGTGCGAGGCGCTATGGTTCCATAAACTGCCGTGAACCAGGGAACCTCCCGATTCGTCGATCCGAGTAGGTGACGTAAATATAAGGTTGGGTCGGTTCATTAGGTACCTTGGGCTCACCCTTGACGGCCGCTGGGGCTTCGAGGAACACATCGAGCGCCTCGTCCCCCGGGTACAGAGGGTAGTGGGTGCTTTGCATCGACTCCTACCCAATCTCGGGGGACCCTCTGAGGGAGTTCGCCGCCTCTATGCCGGTGTCGTGCGGTCCGTGGCCCTCTACGGGGCCCCAGTCTGGGGTCATAGATTGCGCGTCCGCCGCTGCAGGCAGAAGTTACACAGCTTGCAGCGGTTGATGGCTATAGGGATCGCACGCGGCTACAGAACCATCTCATATGAGGCGGCGACGATCTTGGCACGCTTTCGGCCCTTTAGTATTCAGGCGGAAGTGGACTCGGCAGTTCAACCGAGTCCGCGAATTCCGTCTGAGAGGCGAAAGCGTGTTTTAAAAGGATAAAATATTATAAGCTCCAAATCTTATCTGCTAGTTGCTAAACTCGCCATTCGACCCCTCTTTATTTGTGTTCTAGGCTTCGTACTGGATCGATTGACACCTGTGAGGTCTATTGCATCAAACTCCGACCACATAATTATTTGTTATTCATTTACAGAACTCCAGCACAATATCACACGCCTTCCTTTTTTTGCCACTCTCTACTCAAAACGCCGCCATTAAAAACTTTATGCTTGCCAACATAAAATATATTTATTGTAAAGTATACGTTAATTGTTAATGGTGTTCACATTAATATTTAGCATTTAATAACTATTATTTATATTTATTTTTTATATATTATTTATATTTATTATATTTTATTTTTGCTGGATATAAATCCAGCCTAGCTCATCAGTGACATTTGCCGTTGTGCTCCTCTATTATTGTAACACTCGGCCATCCTGCAACAATCGTGTCCTCACGGTAGTCTAATTAATGTCACTGCCCTGTAGTCAGGTATACTACTAATGAAACAGGTTTAAGTAACGTCACAGAATTCCTGGTTTAAAACTTTATTCGTCATCCAGCTCTATTAGTTCCATAGACTCTCTGGTCACATAGGTTTATTGGCCGCACAGATTTCCTGGACTAATAGCTTTCTTGGTCACACAGATTTAAGGTTATTACGTTACTCGATTTAACGACAAACTCCTAAAGCGTCGATATCACTCGGCCCTGGTTGGTTTAGATTGTTTTTCATATAATGATACACTCTATAAAGCATTACACCCACTCTAAATAACAACAGCAATTTAATAATATAAGGTACGTACTTTATCACCAAGATGCCTTAATATCGCCAGTATATAAAAAAAAGATAAATATGCACTAATTAATCCTAAATCACTTTTACGTATATCTCACCGACGTTTCGCAAAACACCCTGCTGAAAAATTTTTGTTTACCCTAAAAGATCTTATTCTACGCTTTCACTATAGTAATCTATAAACCGGAAACCAAGCCAAAAGATCAAGCCGAATGTGTCATCCTGACGTATTTAGATAATTACCTTTAATTAGAATCAAAACCAATAGTAATGCTTATGCTAGTAACTACATGCCTGTATGTCATTTATAATGACAATATTGAAGGGGTACCATTAATTGTGGAATCAATCCTGTGCATTTGTAGCTGGTAGTAACACTCTCGGCCATCCTGCTTTTGCCGTGTCCCACGGCGGTTAGCGTTCCCTACAACGTCTACTACGGGGGTAGGAACTGACATAATAACTTGTGCCTGAAACAGTTTATAGTTTAAGCAGTAATAATACTCTTAAAAGGAAAAGAAACCTGACCAGGCTTATACTTAACTGATCATGATGTAATCCCAGTAATATCTGTATTGTCTATGCGTTTAACTCTTACTTAGTTTTTTTTTTTCTTTTTTTTAAAACGCACAAAGCTTATTAACATTGCACAAAGCTTATTGACTTTTTTTTTAAACGCACAAAGCTTATTAACAGTGCACAAAGCTTATTGACATCGCACAAAGCTTATTAACATTGCACAAAGCCTATTAACATTGCACAAAGCTTATTGACATTTTTTTTTTAACGCACAAAGCTTATTAACAATGCACAAAGCTTATTGACATCGCACAAAGCTTTTTAACATTGCACAAAGCTTATTAACATTGCACAAAGCTTGTTAACATTGCACAAAGCTTATTAACATTGCACAAAGCCTATTAACATTGCACAAAGCTTGTTGACATTTTTTTTTTTACGCACAAAGCTTATTAACAGTGCACAAAGCCTATTAAAATTGCACAAAGCTTATTGACATTGCACAAAGCTTATTGACTTTTTTTTTTAACGCACAAAGCTTATTGATATTGCACAAAGCTTATTGACTTTTTTTTTTTAAACGCACAAAGCTTATTAACAGTGCACAAAGCTTATTGAGATCGCACAAAGCTTATTAACATTGCACAAAGCATATTAACATTGCACAAAGCTTATTGACTTTTTTTTTTTAAACGCACAAAGCTTATTGACATTGCACAAAGCTTATTGACTTTTTTTTTTAAACGCACAAAGCTTATTGACTTTTTTTTTTTAAACGCACAAAGCTTATTAACAGTGCACAAAGCTTATTGACATTTTTTTTTTTTATAATACCCAGCTTATACATTTTTCCAACAAATCACACAGAGTTTAGAATCAGTAGTGTTCACAGCAGATTCTGTAATCTGCCGCGTTCACTCAGACTCTTGGGTCACAGTGTAATAGTTTTTAAAATTTTAGACTTTCTATAATAATAATAATATTTCCTAACAATTACACACATTGACCTAGTCCCAAATTAAGCTTGCGCTTGTACTATGGGTACTGGACATCGATATACATACTTAAATACATATATACAACCATGACTCGTGACAACCTCATTTGCACACCACAAAAAAGTTTACCACAACTGGGGCTCGAACCCAGGACCTTAGCATCATAAGTAGGGGCTCTACAACCTGCGCTATCGAGCCGTCAATCATCTCCTTCCTCTATGCTAACTTTAACTGCGTTATTAGAAATTACTTGAAATAATTCATTTGATAATTAACAGCTTTATACATAATATCCATGTTGATACTATAAATATATTCAATAGTAAAATGAATGTTATAGTATATGTGCATATATCAACAAACAAACCTTAAAAATAAAAATTCTTACTCCTCTCTTCTCTAATATAGTAATTCTAGGGAATAAATGTTTAAAGGACTTTGCACAAAATATATAGGATTAATTTTACCAGACTATAGGTATATGTTAATTAAATAATCTTTTCCAGGCTATATCAAATCTTGTAAGGACATAGCTACCACAAATATGGTATTATGATAATTTGTCCATGTCAGATGGTAGAAGTATATGTGACCTATTTTGTAATTTGTTAAATGCAGAATATGACAACTTCTCTTAAACAAGTGTATATTTAGATATTCTATCATAATCATATAACTTAATATCAGGAATAATTCTGCATGTAAGTGGTGTGAAGCAGAATTTTAATTATTTGGGTCCTAATAAAAGTCCTGGACCAGACTGCATAAATGGTAAAACTAAAAGCTGCTTGTGCTGAAGTGCTTTAATGTGTAATATTTGTACCTGTTCATATAAAATCTGATGTGCCATAAGGCACTTCCTATCTCAGGTACTCATTTTCCATATATAATTTGATTGACCAGTTATGTCATAAACCACTTTAAAGTACAGTATAAAACTCAATTTCTCAAAGTATTTATACTTAAAACTTACTAAGCCAATACATTTTTCTTTCATCCCATCATTAACATGTGTAGATTCTATAATGAAGCTAAAAATTATAATAATCATGATGTAATATATTATGTAGTAAAATGTTTTTTTTTTAACTGTAGTGTTTCATTATTTAATTATTACTATGGTGAAATTAGTTATATTTAAAAAAAAAAGAGAGACAAAGAAATTCTCAGATGGTAGTCCCTTTTAAAGCCAGAACTAATTTACCTCTTATTTGTATTACCATATATCCTCTATTATTATTTTTAAATTTTTGCTCTTTCACCCTTATGTGTGAATACAACAATAGAATAGCAATTTAGTTTACTTCCTTAATATAATATACAATTTACTATGTTTCATAACTGTTGTCTGTCGTTGTTTGCAAGACTGATAAAGTAAATAAAACTTCCTTACTATAATTCACAATAAGATTTAAAATTCCACACTGAGATAGATTGTTTTATCCAGTACTTGGTACAGTGATATCGTAAGAATACATTTTTGATTAAGCCTGCTCAGATTAGTACTGTATGCACACAGTCTGCATTTCTTAATCACACAGTCTTAGATATATTTTTATAAAACAAATTTGTAATATGTATAAGACTAATTAAATGAATTGTAGTACACTAAGTGTAGATAAGTAGTAGTCATTAATGCAATTAGTAATATCACTGTGCTAGATATCACCAAGATAAATCTTATTTCATTCTATCTCCACTGGTTACCTGGTCTGGTCGGTTTACTTCGGCTACCAAGGTCGTCAGATTATGGCGCCTGCGGCCCACCTACTGCCATATTAACTAACTAATTCGATAAACCATGCTCACCACTTCGGTTATAACCGTCTGGCTGGCACTTAGTTATAAATTGTTTTTATAAACAGGTATTAACTTGATCATAATCAGAAAGTATATCTTTTAGGACATGAGTAAGCGAATTATTTATAATTTATAGGTGATATAGGGGTAGCCTGAGTAGGTATATCTTAACCTTCATTAATATATCATGGCGATGTTATAATAGAAAGCTGCATGATGTTTGCTATGAACAAGACATGATTATCATCCATCTGCAATATTCTCTGAATTAAAATCATGTAATAATACGTAGCAGCAACTTAAATCAGCATTTTACCTACTTTAATATAATTCGCGTGGGGTTGAACACACTTCTGAAGTTTTAAAAGGATAAAATATTATAAGCTCCAAATCTTATCTGCTAGTTGCTAAACTCGCCATTCGACCCCTCTTTATTTGTGTTCTAGGCTTCGTACTGGATCGATTGACACCTGTGAGGTCTATTGCATCAAACTCCGACCACATAATTATTTGTTATTCATTTACAGAACTCCAGCACAATATCACACGCCTTCCTTTTTTTGCCACTCTCTACTCAAAACGCCGCCATTAAAAACTTTATGCTTGCCAACATAAAATATATTTATTGTAAAGTATACGTTAATTGTTAATGGTGTTCACATTAATATTTAGCATTTAATAACTATTATTTATATTTATTTTTTATATATTATTTATATTTATTATATTTTATTTTTGCTGGATATAAATCCAGCCTAGCTCATCAGTGACATTTGCCGTTGTGCTCCTCTATTATTGTAACACGTGGCTCCCGTGGTGCTCGAGAGGCTGAAGGCAGAAGAACGCCGATCAGCCCTGAGAATTTGGCGCGTTCAGCTGGATGAGGTGCGGTGCATGCGCCAGCGCGTGGTCGGTGCCATTCTGCCGAACCTCGAAGCCTGGCTCAGTAGGCGATATCACGTCACCTACCACCTGACACAGGTACTTACGGGACACGGATGTTTCCCTGAGTACTTGTGCAGGTTTGGACGAGAAGTAACGACCCAGTGCTACCACTGCTGTTCGGACCTGGATTCCGCCCAACATACGCTCGCACATTGCCCGGCGCGGGGCAATGAGCGGCGGGACCTGGTCCGAAGGATCGGACACGACCTCTCCCTGCCAGCAGTGGTGTCGGCAATGCTGGCAGGGTATGACAACTGGAGGGCCGTGGTCTCCTTCTGTGAAGATGTCATGTCCCAGAAGGAGGCCGCAGAGCGAGAACGGCAGAAGGCCGTTCGAAGGAGACACCAGGGTGCCGGCAACCGCCCTGGCACATCAGTCCCAGCCGACCGGTCGATCCACGACCAGTTGGCTGATGTCTTTGGGGTCGTGGCTGCTCAGGGTGGGGGCCCTGAGCAACTGGTTTATCGGCCCTCGAGAAGTTGGCAGGGCATTGTGGCGTGCTCTGCCTAAATACAACGAGCAGTACCGGGGAGCGTATCATCTTCCCCCGAGTTTATGCCCATCGGGCGCGGCGCGACGGGGCTGTGGCGAATTGATTACAGGACCCACAGTCCCCGCCAATGCGCAGAAGTAGTCACCTTGGGGTTTTTAGTCGGTATAAGTCCGACACACCTCGGTCGCGCAACCCCCCTGTGCGGCTGAGACAGTCCTATGAGGATTTTCCCCAAGTAAAAAAAAAAGGTAGTAAGTACATTATAAGAAAAAAATTATAATATAACGCGGGAAAGATTTGAACAGATTTTTTTTTTGATTTTTCACAAATTTGCTCCTTTTATAACTAAAATTGTTAAATAAACATCAAAGTTTAACCTATTCCTGCAAATTCCTGTTTTCATGTCATTGTTCTGTATATAATCATAATTACAAATCATATTCAATAATGACACGTACATCTGGGTTTATCCAGAATACGTACGAATTTAATAACTACATTCTCTCCGGTGAAGAAAAAACATCCTGAGTAAACCCGCATGATATCTATTAGAAATGTCATATGTAAGTTTTGGTTGTGGATCGCAATTAATACTTTAACTCTCTTTCCATATGATTTTCTTTCTTGTGTATCGCTTCTTTAAAATAACCTGAAATTATTTATAAAAGGAGCTATTACGGGAATGAAAAATCATAAAATTTTTGTTCGGAAACTATCCCGCGTATAATGTTCATATAATTTCTTTCATATGTTACAAAATCCCCACTATATTCACACGCAAGGATGGGCAAAATGTAATCAGATTAATAAAAACGATTATGATTACATTTGCGTTTTTCATCATTAATATGACTGCATTTTACTCATCTATGTTTTAAACATTACGGAATCCTCAATTGCATTCACATTTATGATTCCTTAATTATATTAAATTATATAAAATTTAATAATGATTACAGTGCAACAAAATTAAAATTACAACTTCATTTTGTAATCGTTAATCATTAATCAGATTACATTTTGCCCATCTCTGTTCACATGTCATTTGAAAGTATCTTTACGGGACACCTTGTGTATAGAACGTTCCGTTAATAATGCATGTATACCATATAACCAGGCAAATTCAAGTGATCAATAATATAAGCGAAGTTTTTAAGCAAACATGAATTAATGTACTTTTCTCCTATTGAACCCTGTTGCGCCCGCGCTGCGTTTGAACCGAAGACCTGTGAGTTTTCCTTGAATCGTTGACGTCATAGCCCGCGGTCAACGCCACGGGCAAACATTTTCCTGCTACAAAACTCCATGTTCCGTTTTATTCATTCTTATAACCTATAGAATCCATGTATTTTATCCTAGACGTTCAAAGCAATATTGTATTAAATCAGCAGATATAATACCAGTTTCTTGTGGTTATTTATAAGCTTTCTTTACGGTGGTAAATTAGTTTTCGTATTCTTTTGTCAATGTGAGAGCCAGCATTACTGCGGCAATTGTCAATGGGTTTTAGTCTCTTGGTTGTCGTTTTAAAATCTTGGAGTTCATTTAGCCATGTAAAGCACTTGCTACGTTATTCGTCTGCATCTAAAGGATCGATCAATCAATTTAGAATATGTTTTATATGTCAATGAACATTCTCAACCACGACTAATATGCAATGAATAACTATATACTTCTTCATTATATGAATAGTAAGATGATATTTCATGTTAATAAATACTGCCTTTGTCAATTTTAATATTCATCACAAAATCTACATCTAATTTTGACGAGTAGTGATATTCATAGCGTTAATACTAGAAATAAATACAAATTAATGTTACCTAATTACCGGCTTAAAAAGGTTCATGGTTCTTACATGGGGCTCGGTATACGCTTATACAATACATTACCTAAAGACATCTTGCAGTTATCACTATTGAAATTTAAAAATACTATTAAAACTAAATTCCTAAAAAAGGGATATTGTTCTATCAATGACTGTTTGAATGATAAAAGTGCGTGGTCTTAATAATATATGCAATCTTTCTCGCGGGGCATTCAATCTTTTGTATATTATACTTGTTATTGTACCTCATTATGTTAAAATAAGCAACTTCCAGGGTTTGTTGCCGGCTCTTCTCGGTAGATTCTGCTTTCCGAACAGGTGGTAGATTCACTTTACTTTTTTTGTCGATTCAAAAGTGCTTGAAAGTATGCCTACTTAAATCAAGTTATATTTCATTTTACATAATGACACAATTTGTTTATGGACATAAAGTGTCAAAATGTTATGCTTGTGTGGATTTTGATCTTTCAAATTCATACATTTTCGTTGGAGTGATCACACTGTGGTAACAATACGAACGAAAATCTATGTATACATAAATAATGGTTAATGGCCTGAACAAATCGTTTATACTTTAAATATTTTAGGGGTTCAATGTTATCACTGAATAAAATTTCAGTTTTATCTAAAAACAGTTAGCGTGATTACCATTCTTATGGTACTACATATCAGTACATCTATACTAATATTATAAAGCTGAAGAGTTTGTTTGTCCATTTGAACGCGCTAATCTCAGGAACTACTGGTTCGAATCGAAAAAATTTGTGTTGAATAGACCATTTATCGAGGAATGCTTTAGGCTATATAACATCACGATGCAACTATTAGGAGCGAAGAAATAATGGAAAATGTGAAAAAAAAACGGGGAAAATTATTCATCCTTGAGGGATTCCATTGCGTGCGCTGCGAAAACGGTTCAAGATACCAAAAATATATGTATGAAAGAATTATTCCTCTTGAAATGATCTAAAAAATGTACGCGACAGTATATGTCTATCTTTTAAGATTAACTCACTAGAACCGTTTTTATGGTAATCAATTTTGGTCGAAATTAATGCATTATTTGTTAAGAGCTGTATCAACGTAATAATATTAGTCTTTATCCAAATAAATGTGTTGTTGATTAAGAGTATTTAATTGTGAACAAAATTGTCTTTGATATCACTTAATTTCAATGAACATCTTAGAAGATATTACAATTTTAAAATAAATAACTAAAATGCCCAAAATAACTATTCCACGCGGACGAAGTAGCGGACACAGCTAGTCAGATATATCCAGTAACTCATATACCTAGAGACCTTCAGTCTAGTATATTTGGGCCGACATGACGACGGAGACTATCAATGGATTTTCATCCTCTGATGGTCGCTTTCGTTTTTGGACTACACTGTACTTACATTCAGGTTCTCTGTAGTCACTATGTCGAGCCAGTGTAAAAAAAAAGATATATTTTTTATTTTGCCTTGAAATATTTTCGTTCAATATTATATACTGAACAAAACTAAACATAAAACTGAGATTCTGCAGCTGAGGGGACGCTCTCATCGAATTCTAGTCATTAATCTGTCTCATTTACAGAAGAATAGTTAAACGAATAGATATTATTATTGAATGCAATAATAGGTATGTTTCGAAAAATAAGTTTCAATAATAAATATTTACTTGTAGACTACATTGGATGTACGCAATAACCACGATAAAAACAAAGAATATAATAGCTAGATAAATGCAGTTTATAGTTTGTTTTTGTTGTACGCAACACAATACATACGCCGCGCCGATTATTCCTTTGAATAAATTAGGGTTCTAGAGTCAGGGAACTAAGTGTCAATGATTTAATACTGTGCTGGAAGTTCTATCATATTATCAATGACTAGCTGTGTCCGCGACTTCGTCCGCGTGGAATAGTTATTTTGGGAATTTTAGTTACTTATTTATTTTAAAATTGATCTTCTAAAATTCATTGTTCAATGTTCATTGAAATTAAGTGATGTCAAAGACAATTTTGTTCACAATTAAATACTCTTAATCAACAATACATTTATTTGGATAATAATTAATATTATTACGTTGATACAGCTCTTAACAAATAATGCATTAATTTTGACCAAATTTGATTACCATAAAACGGTTCTAGTGAGCTAATCTTAAAAGATAGACATATACTGTCGTGGACATTTTTTTAGATCATTTTAAGAGGAATAATTCTTTCCTACATATATTTTTGGTATCTTGAACCGTTTTCGCAGCGCACGGAATGGAAGCCCTCAAGGATGAATAATTTTCCCCGTTTTGGTCACATTTTCCATTATTTCTTCGCTCCTAATAGTTGCATCGTGATTTTATATAGCCTAAAACCTTCCTCGATAAATTATCTATTCAACACAAAAATAATTTTTCAATTCGAACCAGTAGTTCCTGAGATTAGCGCGTTCAAACAAACAAACAAACTTTTCAGCTTTATAATATTAGTATAGATTAGAGCAATCGTTGAGATACACTTAAATGTGCACATATTTATTAGCATTAGTAAAGCTAATCCATTTTACGGTGATAATCACATGACATTCAATTTCCCTTTCTGTTATAGGATGACGAATTGCTACGTAGAGAACAAGCTAAACCTAATTAAATAATATTAAGTAATCTGAAATATAGTATAGTAGCCGTATGTGTAACTAAGCGATTTTTATAAAACGCTTAATAATATAGGGATTAATACATCATAATTTATTATATTTACACTAGCTATCAGTACTGGCTCGTACTGTAAATTGGTCGACCTATATCTCTGATTCTGCTCAACCCATAGTAGCCAAGCATAGCTTTGCATGTTTTAAGTTGGATAATATTAAGTTTTAAAATTTCGAAAGTCTATTCTAATGTAGTAGGTAAGTAAATCTTGGTTAAAATAAATTTCTATAATAACAACATTATTTATGGATTAATTAATGTAAATAAATATTTATTTCATATAATTCTATGGAAGTATTTGAAATACATATATAATTACAATTACAATTATATATAATTACATAATATAAAAGAAATCCTATTCATTATGTTAAAGAGGTCAAAGTCTCAGGGTTTTTATACAATTTAGAAAAGTAATATCACGATAAATTTAGAATGTGTCACATAAAGAAAACGATGGTGTCATAAAAATATAAATATACAATATGTGCGATCTGTAATGTAGTGTTTTATTAATTTCTCTGCGCCTGCTTCAAAATATTATACTCGTTTTACATTTTCATACGTATCATGCTATTAAAAGAAAACAAGGATACCATGTCAAAATATTGAGAATATAAGAACCAATCCAATGAGATATGCTAACAATACGCAATTTATAGTTAATAATATAACGGGGTATTACAAAACTAAAAACATAAAGGGAAAACACCATTGTTAATAACAAAATTGTTAGTACACTGGGCATGTATAATTTACGTAACTTGTACCACGTGTTTCATTGAATAAAAACATGATAACAGTTCACTTACATGAGATATATTTTTATATCGAGACGATAATATACTCAAGACTTCTGTATAATATATTACCGCCGTTTACTACGTATAATATTTATTTATAATAAAGATAACAATATTATATTGTTGTTTAAGGCGTAACATGTAGAAGACCTAGTTATTTCAGAATTTATACATCGGGGCATCTTATTGATATCTAACAGGTTCAGAAAGCTAGACACTAGCTTTGCAGTTGTACCACCTTAAAATTTTCAGTCACTGCTTTATTCTCTAAACATGTTTAACATAATATGAAGTACAGTCTGCAAAAATCTTGATTCAATTTACTATACATTCTTTTTCCAGCAATAGGCATCGTTATAATATTATCTATAAACGCAAATTTTAAGCACTGATATAAACGTGAGCTTAAGTCTAGTTTTTTAATATCATTTAGTCGTGCTAAAAGGCGTAACCCCAGAACGTCAAATAACAAATATGTAAACGCACCCAAGCGCAAGCGCCATCTGGGTACAACAGTTTTACATTACTGATCTTGATTTCATACTTTAACATGACATCCCATTTTTTCCCTGCACAATCGCAATTATTTGGAATTAAAACATATCCCAAATCCTCACCTACAGCATACTCCACATCAAAGTGAGTGACTTGTTAAGTGCCTGATTACAACAACCACCTGGTAAGTAAAACTATAAATAAATAAATTGCCTTAATTATCTGAAAACTTGATTATAAAATTATCCTGCCTACGAGGGTGCTTTTGTGCAACGGCCTAAGTACATAAACATAACCCGGCCCGAGTATCATTTTTATGCTGTATCTTCACCTACTGCTAGTTTAAAAATAATTTTCAAAGTTGTCAAAAGATACAATTATTTTTAATAATCTTAACTACGACCCCTGTACATATTCCGCCAGAGTAACTTGCTTCGACCAGTACTGTTTCAGGATCAGCTAGTGTACATTAATTTTTTCATATGCCTAGAGGATTTCGGGCATTATATATTTAGGCCAGCATGACGACGGAACTGTCTTTGGAAGTTCGTCACCAGTCGATCACAACCATCCTTCGATTTAAATCGAAATTAGAATAAAAAGTACTCTACTAGTAACATATTATATACTAGTTTTTAGGCTATATTATACTGAAATACATCTCTCGCCACACTTTTTGATTGTTCTGAATATAGCAGCATTGTGTTACGTCTATCACGAAATAATAATATCACCGAGACTTAAGATACATAACATTAATGCCATATAAAAATTTGATCAATTATTATTCTTGCATTGCTTAGTTATATTTTGATATTTTAACAAAACATATACATACTACCATGTGTAGGCTCAACAGGGACTATATTCAGAGCGACCTGGGCAATAGACTTGAGGAGTCTGTTACCCGAATGAGAGAGAGGCGGCTTGCAGTGTCCCTTGCGCCGCTCGTGAGAAAGGTTTGGAGGGGTGAGCTCTTTACATCTACCCTTCCCAGAGAGGAAGCATAAACAGCCCAACTTCCCAGACATATGGAAGAATCTGGATCCTCAAGCCTCAGTCAGTAGGAGTCTGACACAATGGGGTCGCAGCCCTCACAGCTGCCTCGATGGTATAATTAACCACTTCGTTACGAACGTCGACTATAGTCGACGGCCGTGATATAAGCGCGCACGGCCAAGCTTCGACTATAGGCGACATCCAGGAATCTTCCCTTATCTGTGCGTTTACAGAGTGTTTACTGGCATAATTTTAGTTGAATGAGCGCATCAGGGAACGTACGAATGGCGAATGCCGGTTGTGGGCAACTTTTCGTGGCTAATAGGCGCCATACCGAAGTGGTTAAATATCAGGGCTAGGTAAAGACGGATAATACTGAAAATATTCATATTTGTTCAATTTAAACAATTTATTTTTCCTTTAAAAGTGATTTAAAATCCTTATTCAGTATTTATAACAAAACTAGTATTATGAATCTTCAAAATTTATTAACCTCTTCTACGTTTATACACTTCAACAGTTTAGTAAATACAAAAGAAACATTTTCCTGTACTACTTTGATTTACAAAAATGGAATAAAATACGTACACTGAATATTGATGGGCTATATAATATAATAAAAACTTGTTATTTTCCTGTTACTCATAATTTTATTATATAATTGTTGAGTTTGAACATTATCATATTATTTATTGTGGTCTTTCAAACCTGAAGGGCTCATGGTCAGTCCTGTGACAGGGAAACTACACAGGATAAACAATAATAAAAATAAAGGAGTGAAAAGAAATAAATATAATCGTAAATAAATATATTTACTGTTTTTGAACACTCTACATTCACTCTTGAAGTTTAAAATAATCTATGAAATACTAAATGTAATTTAAAATAATTATATTTTAAATTAATCCTACTTTAATTGAATACCCACTCCCTTTAAGAGTATGGCGGCCTTGTAGACATATTCATTAACAA
The DNA here is from genome assembly GCA_036320925.1 of Automeris io. Lineage (NCBI taxonomy): Eukaryota > Metazoa > Arthropoda > Insecta > Lepidoptera > Saturniidae > Automeris > Automeris io. The sequence goes on from JAUDJH010000018.1 coordinate 8,080,664, forward strand.
GATATAAATAAATTAAATTTGAAATAAATTATGAATCAAAGAATTAGAGAATATTCTAAAAAAAATATGTTTTCAGAGAAGTTATAAAAAAGTTATTAATATTTCGTTTTTAATCTTGTTCATTTATATGAACTAACTATTACCAGCTAAAATATATACAGCAACATAATACATACATAAATTGTCCTGACTGTAATATAATTGTCAAGTCTATGCTTCTACATAAAATTTAGACATTGGGTATTTCGTATAACATATGTATCCCTATCCACTAAGGATTTATTGATAATCCATCCTTAAAGGGATGAAAAAGGTATTGAAAAATGTTTGGAATCCTGTCAATTTTGAGGTAAGACCTGTGAAAAGGGGTATTTCGATTTTTGATTGGAAATAAAAAAACATTACGACATTATTGCCAAGGGGTATTATTACCAAGGGGTAAAATAGTGTTTGAAAGTTTATTTTAAAATCTGCCAAATTTGAAGTAAACATTACGAAAATAGATATTTAGCTTAGGAAAAAAAAGAGTTTTGATGTTTTTGGAAAATCAACCTTTTATGGAGTAAATAATTTCTACCTGGGCAACACTGGGTTACCACAGCTAGTAAATCATAAGGTCTATAACTGTAGATACAAAGATCAATTGTGCATATAAGCATAGCAAAATCATATATTTTGCTGAAGCAGTAAATTCCTCTATACTTTATGGAAGAATAATTTATACTTTCAAGTGAAAACTTAACATATATCTTTTTATTTCAAATTTTTTCATTTATATCTCCTTGATTTATAATATACTTAAAGCTTTTATGTCTCTAATGAGTAAAGTGCTAAATTTACTAGATGTGACTAACACTGATAAGACATTCATATCTACTTTATCACTAAGATATTTGATTATACTGCTATATTATCAGTATTACAAGGAATACTATCTGACACCTTCAGGAAATAGATAAAAAATAACATTTGTACCATTTTATACATTACATCATACAAACCCAACATCAATTAAGATTTTACAGTTCATAATACCTTTTCAAATATAAAAATAAATGTTAAACTGGAATCAAGATATTCTTTAGCTATACCGATTTTTACCAGATTCATTTTGTAAGGTATTTTTTTTACATTGGCTCAACATAATGACTACAGTGCACCTGATGGTAAGTACAGTGCAGTCCAAAAACAAAAGTGACCACCAAAGAATGAATATCCATTGACATATTCCATCATAATGTTGGCCTGCATATACCACAACTGAAGGTCTCTAGGTATATGTGTTACTGGATACATACAAGCTGATCCCAAAACCACATGACCACAAAGTCACTATGATGGTCTTTACACTTGTGCACTTTGGTCATAACCTAGTTTGGGCAATAAATAGCCCTCCCACCAAATATCTGATCAATATCAGAGACATCAAACACCAAATTAATATTTAAAATATTTTTTCATAAATTAATATTGTTAAAATAATTGCCTTTGCTAAGCCACAGGAAAATTTAACTAATTGGTACCTGCATATAAATTATATTATTATTAAAAGGTGACATAAACAGACAGTCATCTTTTTATTTTGTGATATTTTTATAAGTGCAATTACATTTTGAGTTAGTTCAAAACTTCACTTTTTCTTATATATCACTCCTAAGAGGATAAAAATGGGGTTAAAAGTTTCAGGGTGGTGCTCATTCTCATGATGTATTCAGCACACCAGGGGGTGGCCCTAACCACCCCCTGAGGTCCGTCAGGGATTTCTCCCAGGTTACCAAAAAAAGGGGTTATAAGTTTGTTTAATAATCTATCAGTTTTAAGTATAAATTGCATCTGGGCGAAACAAACCTACACATGATGCTTTTTCATATCAATGAGTTAAAGTTATTAGCTCTATTTGAGGAAGTTTTGTAAAATTAAATATAGAATTAATAATAATATACTGTCTGAATAACAAGGTTTCTTACCGCAGTATGTTACTTTATAGTAACAGAACACAAAGGACATAATTAATGAAAACTTCTTTTATTATAGACAAACACAAATTGTAATAAAGGTGTAAAAACATTTGTAGAAAATAATAAATATAATATTTTATATTTTAGAAAACTTTCATGGATTGTTAAAATACTCTTGTTTAACATATAAGAGTATTATATCTGATTTTAATTATTTGAAGTCAAAAATTTATACAAAACATGCCCATGTTATACTTAAGACTCTGGTCTCTCATAAAAAGACTAGCACATTTTTTTTAATCAAATGTATTAGTGACTTATCCCATTTTAAGTGCAAATAGAGAATGTTTTAAAATCATATTACCTAAATCAATAAAAACCATAACAAAAAGTATTATTGCTTTATTATGTATAATTCAATGTTATGAAAATTACTATTATACACAAATTTAAATGAAGTACTTTTATAGCAGTAGGGAGCTAGACTTATAGTGATAGACCCCAAAATAATATATTTAATTTGGTTATTGCATTCATCATATATATTTCTAATGGCTTATGGTTACCAAAAAGCCCAAGCAAGAAAAATATGCTTATGCGCATGGGCCAATGCTATATTTAAGAGAGGAAGAACTGCTGTCTCTGGTTATATGCCATGTGCTCATAACTAATGAAATCTATATACAAAGCTGATACAACAGTATTTATTATCCTTCATCACAATATGCTTCAAGCAAATATAAACAAAACAGTCATTTTGCTTGCTACCAAGCAGCATCAGTAGTGCTGCATTCTGAATCAAAGTGTTTTTAATATATATTAATTCTTTGTAACCTAAAGAATATAATTAATCTGTCATGTTTGAAGTTATTTCAATTATTATCAAATCTTATACATTTTTCAAGGTATACAATTGACTTTGCCTACCTATATGTAACAATGTTACTGGACTCATGTGGTAAGAAAAATAATAACATGGTTTTTTTGGTACAGAACTGTTACTAAGATCGTAAAGATTAGATTTCAGAGAACTGAAACACCAGGCTTAGGCAGCATTAATAAATACGCAATTATTTAACTCTCACAAAAATCTTAATATTTACAAAGAAATGTAAAAGTCAAATGGTCTACTCACCGTGAGCAAAGACCTAGATGTTTGAACCGAAGATACGTAATCATTTGTGGACGATCCTTGCGAAGACTGACTATCGCAAGAGTAATCTGATTGATTCGAATGACAGTCACTTATTTCCAACTTCATCGTCATGAGTTCAATCACAAAGTCTGACGATAAATTAGAATAAGATTTATGTAATCGCACAACACCTTTATGTCCGTACAGCTGAATACTGTTCGTAGTTCCGTGTATTATCTATCAATCGCTGCGAACTTTTCTGACAGTTCACTGATGACGGCAAATTAAATTAAATCAAAGCGCCTTAAAAATGTTATACATGAGAGCGAACACAACAATGGTGACTCATCATTTGCAGTTTGCACACAAACGATGACGTCGTCATCGCTTTGGGGATGCCCTTCTCTCCTAAGAATTACTCAAGTAGTATTACCAAACGTCGTAACCGCCTAGTAATAGAACGAACGGAGAGACTTTTCAATTATATTGTCATTTTTAGGCCAAATAAAACTAAAGGGTGATCTCACTATCTAAATATATCATTATATGACGTGATATTCCGCCAATGAACACTGTTTATTTCGATGACATCATGAAGTTTTGAATACTTGTTTATTATAAAACTTATAAAAGTTTGGTATTGACTAACTAAAACTTGGTATTGAATACGAAAGTATGAAGTATGACCTAGGCCATAGGCAAAAAGATCAATCATATAGCCAAAAACAATAATTTAATATATTATAATAAACCATCCAACCACCATATAAATATACTTAATACGGTTATCCATTTAATAACAAAAAAGAAAAAACAAATTGAACGTCATTATGAGATTCGAAATTAAACTTAGGTAAATTGGTGCTAAATATTGAAAACGTCTAATCAAAGCGTTAGGTTCATCCCTCCCACTAAAGGGCAATAAAATAACAAACACATCATACATTTTAAATTGGTTTTCTCAATTTGAATTTCATAAATCAATGTATAAAACGTAACGTATTTTTATTGTTTTTCCGTTTTACAGTTAAGTATAGTCGGAAATCAGACAGAAATACATTTCAAGGTGATAAATTTGCAAAATTCAATATAAGCTTAGCATGGCATCTACCCGAAACAAAAAAACGGCTAGGGTAATTTGTGGGTAAATATTTTCTTCTTAAGGAAATACAAAGCCGATATAATCTTCGTCTTTAAAAAAAAAAAAAACAAGTAACAGTTACGTATTAATTGGCGGTAAAACTTCAAGCCGGAGTGGTTGCATATTTGTTGTTTTCTTGTTGTGGCGGTCGGCTGAGAGTTCAATTGCTGTCTGAGCTTGTGTTGTAGGACTTGGACAGCAATAGAATATTCGACAGACTGTGTGCGATGGGGAATCCATGAGTTTTAGACGAGACAATTTCGGAGTGATGCATCCCTTGGGCCGTTGAGTTTTCCCACCAATCTGTATAGTCTTCCTCGCCGTTTATTTTGTGTGGAAACGTGTAAAAATGGTAATACAAACAAAAAATGAAGATTGAATTTAAAAAGAAATTGAAACTATCTCAGAAATATTAAAGCGTGGTGGGAAGACGTGACAGAAATTTAATGACTTGAAAAGAAAAGACCCCAGACATGGTTGATGGCGTAAAAACCAAATCCACAAAGGGGAAAATAAAACAAAAAAAAGTTACGCACTATAGTATTATATATATAATACTTTGTGCGTAACTTATATATATATATATTTGTAACATAGGTTATAAACTAACTCTAGTCTAAAAGCCATAAGAATAAAATTTGCTCAGATATTTTAACTATAAAAGCTCTATATTATTACTAACTTTGCCTGCACGACTTTGAGGACCAAACAACTATATAGGTATCATGTCTAAAATGTCAATACTGTCAATTAAGACATTTCAACTTTTAGCATCTGAATTCTGATCAGCAAATTTAATGTGTTGGATGGAAATTGAAGTTTCACTTAGAAATAACAATCATCTTAGTATATACCACGGTTATAACTTTGTATTTGAGACATTTGGTACGTATTCAGATAAAATATTTGTTTAAATCTCTTCTAAAGTTTAGCTAAACTTTAAAATATTATATCCTGAATTTTGTTGTTTATTATAAACACTTTATCAATTTCTTTTTAGGATAATGTCAGGGAAAAAATGCAAGCATTGTGGTTCATCAGAAATCGAGGTAGATCCAGCTCGCGGTGATGCAGTATGTACCAGTTGTGGAACAGTTTTGGAAGATAACATTATTGTTGCTGAAATAGAATTTCAAGAGACTTCTCACGGAGGATCTTCTGCTATCGGACAATTCGTTTCAGCGGAATCGAAAGGTGGTGCTACTGGTTTCGGTAGAGGTAAGATTTAACGAACATTTTTACAATTTTTATTTAAAAAAAATCACTCGTTTCCAGCTTGAATGTGTTTATGGGTAAAATAAAGTATGGCTGTGGTGACCAAATGGATAAGGGGCCGGCATCCATGCGCGGCGATGTGAATGTTCGTAAGTTGGAATCCCGGCACAAATATGGGGTTTTCTTGAATAACTATGAATCAAGGCACCGCATGCTCCCTAGTGGAAAATACAATCATGGCATTGAGTAGAAATGTCATGTGTAAGTGCTCTGAGAATACAGATCAGCTGTGCTATTGGTCACATTGTGCATAACGACATATAAGCACATATTCAACTACTAATGTAGCTCTGCTCACCCCAAAAAGGATATAGAGTAAGAATATATTATTATTAAAAAAATATGTTTAATATCTATATAGAAAATTTAAAATGGATTATTAAATTTATATTAATTAATAATTTTAATGTTTTATAAATTTTAGAGATACGTAATTTTCTCAGACCAAATAGAGATTTGACTGCTAGTAAAATCTGGAGTATACAATGGCAAGAGCCAATCTCTACTCTCAAATATGAAGAAATTTTTTCTTGATTCTTAGATTGCTTAATCAGACGCTGTGGAGTAATAATGCTCAATCAGAATAAAAAGAGAAAGTAATAACTATTAAGGGTGCAAAAATAGAGATAAATGCCATTCTATTCTTTATGCTTAACCTAATAGGAAGTTGTTGTTATGATAGATAAATACATTTTTAACACCAGATCTACAGGCAAACAATTTATTTCTATTTTAAAAATAGGTATAATGTGGTTTATGTTGTATTATTATAAATCAAATTAAATTCATAATATTAATCAGCAACTTGTATCAGTAAAGGACAAGCTATTTTTCAGAAAAAAATCATATTATAAAAGAAAAAAAATCAAAGACAAATATAAAGACCAGTCATTTTGACTAGTTCTGTAAATCTAGTGCTAATTGTAGAAAGATTTTTCAGTTAAATGGACAATACATCTTTCAACAATTCTAAGAAAATAATTTAACACCAGATTTACCAAGCCAGTCAAAATGACTGATCTTTATATTTGACTTAGAATTTTTTTCTTTTCTAATATTTTGTTATTCTAAAAATAACATGTCTTTGATTAATATAAGATATTCATAGATATAATGGAATACATTTTATTTATAGCAAAGCAAATTAATAATGTTACACCTATTTTGAAAATAGATATAAATTGTTGGCCAGTAGATCTAGTGTTAATGATTTAAAAGTGTGCATGGCAAATCACGGATAAAATTATTTTACAATAAAAGAAACATGTAGTGATAAACTTATTATTTCATTTATTTACAGCATTCAATGCAGGCATTGGACAGGAATCCAAAGAGATTACTTTAAGGAAAGCTAGAGAGGGTATTACTGCACTTTGCCAGCAACTCAGACTTAATCAACAGTGTATTGATATTGCCTGCAATTTCTACAAGATGGCTATGACACGGCATCTCACTATAGGAAGACCTACTAGTCATACTCAGGCTGCATGTGTTTATATGACATGTAGGACTGAAGGCACTCCCCGTATCCTTTAAATAGTAACAGTGTACTTTCTTCAGATTCAAAGGGAAATAATTTTCCACAAATTGATGTCAAGTTTTTTCTTTTATCTTGTAACTTTATTATGATCTTATTACATCTGATAGTAAACATGGGTAGTTTATTAACAGTAAAGAAAAACCAATTTATAGTTGCTGTGATCATGCCAGCAGCTGGTGTAAGTATCTCTTCACACTTCATTTAGAAGACCCAATATCATAAGACAGTGGAAAAATGCTTGACGGAAGCCCAGAGCTCAATGACTCTACAAAAATAAGAGTTAGGAATTTCTTAGTCCTAGCCAGGATATGAGTAACCCTGACTCTGCAAACCTAACATGTGGTTCTTTTATGAAAGTGAGAGGGTGAAGTAAGGTTAAATAACTTGAGAACAAGTCTGATACAGACTAGAAAACACTTTGTTAGGCAATATCTCAGTGCAACTGGAGTGGTGCCTATTTTGAGTGGTGTAATTCCCTTTGTATTGTTAAATGTTTGTGACCATTCTAATTTGCTATACTGATTACCTCTTGTCATAATACATATTTGTTAATAAACCTGAACAGTTATGTTTGTTAATATTGAATGAATGAATTAAAAACGATTTTATATATGAAGACATTAGAGCTAGAGTGGCTCAAGTGAAAATATTAAGTTGAAAAGTTGCAGAAAAATGATTTTAAAATAATTCGTTAAAACCTGATTGACTGCTTTTTTACCAATAGGTTATAATTTTATATGTGACCAATATATAGGTTTTGTTGTGGATATCATTGTGGAATTGCAATTTTTAAGCATTACTACTATCACATATATGAACATATACAATACAAAAAGCAGTTGGATTACTCTGGCATTGAAGGTTTCTATATAACTATTCTGATTTTATAATGCATGCACTCTTTTAATGCATAGTAATTGAAATTTCTAATATAACAATTTTATAATAATATATATCAATTTACTATGCTTATCATGAAATTATCAAAGAAAATATGACTATTTAATACTGTTATCATTAAATAATGTGTAAGCAGCTTTAATGTATTTACTATATATTTAAGTTTAAGGTATTTACTATATTTTGTACTTGAGCATAAATATTTTCTTAACACATATTTGTTAGATCTCCTAATAGATGTTAGTGATGCTGTTCCAATTTATTGTTATCAACTCGGCCGATGTTACTTCAGACTTTCCAGAGCTCTGTGCATCAACATCCCACCTACTGGTAAGTGGAATTGATATTTTCTATTCTATGTAAAGTATCACAATGTACTACTGCTATTTGGTTACTATGATTATCTGTGGTAATTATGGAAATATAGAGAACATTTATTCATTTTAGTCTACTAAAAATATTTAAAAAATACTGATTAACAACAAATTACAGGGTATGAGAACGGATTCCGCGGTATTGTTATCAAAATAATATTTTATCATCACTCTATACCCTCTTTCAGGGTCCAGAGTGTATATATTCTAGGTTAAACTTTTCACTGAAAAATATTAGCTACTTCTATAATAAGAACAATATTTTAGTGTTACATTTTATTTTAATAACTTCACTAAATACATCTAAAAAGCTATAAATTCCTAGAGAGCATTACAACACCCATATCACAATCTTAAGGTACTTAATTAATTTCTATAAATTTCAACAATGCAAGAATTGTTAGATTTCAACAAAACAATTTCAACATGGGAATGGTTAAGTATTAATAATTTTACAATTGATTTGTGTTTGATAATAATGAGATTTAATATCTAAGTCATTCATACTGAATAGTAAATTTACAGGGTGGGTCCTAGACAATTGTCAGTCTTCATTTGTGTTAACGATAGCTATAGAGGATGTGTTTACAGTGGGACCATAGTAAATAAGTTCTGGTATTTGTCCACCTTGCACACCTGTTCCATTAGTACTTTCTGAAGAACAGTGAAATTGAAAAGTAACTGTACCCATATACACTTCACTTAAACCTTCTTGACCAAAATAACTCAGTTCACTGCCATCGAGTATTGCAGATGCAGTGTACAGGCTCTCTGGTTCAATTTGTATAGGGTTTTCAAAGTATACATGAAAAGTGTTGCTTGATCCGTCTGAGAAAAATTTAGTATTGTTTTCTGCCAATACTCTGCCTTTACGTTTCAGTTCAATTTTAACATTATAGTCAGCAGCGCCATTTGATGAGCCATACAATCCAAACCCTACAACAAATATTCTTTTGTCTACACAAAATTGTATAGAATCACACCTTCCGCGGTACCTCCATTGATTACTTCTATAGGCACATGACTGAAATCTGTGGCAAATCTGAAAATAATAAAACATTCCTTTATGGTAACAGGAATTAATAAAATAATGAAATTACTAAATCTTGAATTTACCTGAGCTTTTAACCCTGCTCTAGGTTTGATTGGGTAGGATAATTGAGGCTTGCTTGAGGCAGTAAAATGCAGAAATATGTCTATAGTTTCTTGAGGAGTTAAAATGCCAAGTTGTGCTGCACCATTTGCAAATTCTTCCAAAGACATTGTAGGAAATCTGATAAGGTATATGGCACTGCCAAGCATTACTCTTTTGTTTGTTGGTGTAGCATCAATCTCTCTGCGAAAACATTCTCCATGGGCCCATGCTAGTGCAGCTTCAAATAAATTAATTTCTTTACAATTGAGTGTTTCCCTTGCCAATACTGACTCTAAAGTTGACACATCAATATCAACAAATCCTTCAGATGTCAGGGCCATTTCAGCCTATAATTAAATAATTTTTGTTATTGTAGGGCTATTGAAACTGCAATACAATTTGTAAACACTTTATTCAGATCTCTTAATAAAGATTTTTTACAATATGTACAGTTCAAAGCTATGTGTAGAATACAAAAATATTTACAGAAATAACAATGTAATGTAAGCAAATTGTATTGCAGTTAAACTAAATATTTGGGTAACCAAACAATTATGACTAGAAATACATAATATAATGGAATGTAGTTATTATGTACATTTTGACAAGCCAGTTAATAATTGGCAGCACATTTTTGTTACATTTAAATCACAACCAAAATAATATACACTACATTTATTATTGGTACAAATATCACTATAAAAACACCTCTAATTGGCATATGCTAGAGCACAAGAGTAATAATGTAAAAAAAAAAGTATACATAAAACACTATTCAGTGTTCACTACATATACTGAGAATGTTCTCAATGCCTTCTTTACTTTCTGGACTTGAAAAATTTTGGTTAGAAGATTCAGAGAGCTCCATTAATAGACTACTATAAGAAGATGAAGGGTCAATGCATATTGTGGCCAGGTTTTCTGTAGACTCACATACCTGAGCATCAATCACTTCCCAACATCTCTGCATCAATTCTGGCTCTTCAAACAATCGTGACTGACTTAGTAGTAGACAAGCATTTTTTGCTGTAAGACTAGTTTCCAAATAATTAACACATGCTTTGGCTAAATGTGGAACAATATATTTTTTCGCTACATATAGTGTTGACAATACTGTATCAGCTTCTAACTGTATCTCATCACAATAAATGTATCTGAAATGCAATTTTAAATATTAACAGTAAAATTCATATTAAAGTATGTACTCATTGCATGTGTGTGTGTAAATAATAAAACATAATATCATATTATTAGAATCCCTAAACTGCGTGCACTCATCAAATAGAACATTCATCCAAAATTAAAAAATACAAGTTATACTTTCAAGACAGTGTAGTGTTAACAACATATGAAATTAAATTAAATTTCTATAGACATTAATACTTACTTCAATAAAGTAAGGAAAGCTGAGGGTTCAACATCAGGCACTTCAATTTCTTGTTTGCACTCAGCCAGTCCTCCGTAAAACATAGCATAGAACACAGAGCTGGCTGTGGCTAAAACATATTTGTGAGCTGGAATCACTTTTGTATGACCTGTAAAATAAGATAAAAATATGTGCTTATAATATAAATTAACAAGGTTAAGAGATTTATGTAATATAGTAGACATTATGATTTATTTTTCAGAAATAGGCAGCTTTATTCAGTGTTCAAAATAGTTTTTTTTACTAAATGTGCAATTTATTTAAACTTACTTTTAAATAAAATGACAAGATAATCTATACTAATATTATAAAGCTGAAGAGTTTGTTTGTTTGTTTGAACGCGCTAATCTCGGGAACTACTGGTGTGAAGCGAAAAATTATTTTTGTGTTGAATAGACCATTTATCGAGAAAGGCTTTAGGCTATATAACATCATGATGCAACTATTAGGAGCGAAGAAATATTGGAAAATGTGAAAAAAAACGGGTAAAATTATTCATCCTTGAGGGCTTCCATTGCGTGCGCTGCGAAAACGGTTCAAGATACCAAAAATATATGTATGAAAGAATTATTTCTCTTGAAATGATCTAAAAAACATCGACAGTATATGTCTATCTTTTAAGATTAACTCACTAGAACTGTTTTTATGGTAATCAAATTTGGTCGAAATTAATGCATTATTTGTTAAGAGTTGTATCAACGTAATAATATTAATCTTTATCCAAATAAATGTGTTGTTGATTAAGAGTATTTAACTGTGAACAAAATTGTCTTTGACATCACTTAATTTCAATGAACATCTTAGAAGATATTACAATTTTAAAATAAATAACTAACTAAAATGCCCAAAATAACTATTCCACGCGGGACGAAGTCACTGACACAGCTAGTTTTTAATACATGTCTGCACATTTATGAAGCAGTAATTCTGCTTCCTATTGAAGGTAATATTCCTAAAATTAAATTATGTAAAATATATTATGACAGTACTAACCTGATCCACCAACAATGAATGTTATATCAGACATGAGTTGATTATTGAACATTGCTGCATTTCTCTCGCGGATAGTCGGTTTCGAGGCTTGCCAATTGGGGTCTAATGTGGCAGTGCCTGGCGGAGGAATGGGTGAAGTAGTAGGTGAGGGCGTAGCGCTTGTCGACCCACAGGGCGAAGGCGGGCCGCTATAGCATTGGGATACTTGTGTGCCTGTTTCTCGTTGAGATATTGTATGAGGTGGTGATAGTGACAGTCCACCTCCATTATTTATGTTTTCCGCTGAAAATAATAATTTTTGTCGTCACAGTGTTGTTTATGTATAAGAATTATTAATGTAGGTCACCTATTCCAATATCGAACTTTAACCCTGACGTAACTTTAACCCAGTTAATATTAAAACTGCTGATTGAATATACAGTTGTTCAGTAAGCGCTATTAACAATTTGTTATTATTCAGTTTTGCATTATTTTTGGTTAGATCAATATTTACTGTGAGCTCACCATTCATCCAGGTATTTGTTTGAGTCACTGACATACTATCTCTACTATCCTGTAACCTTTTTGTAGGTTTCGAAACGATTCTAGAACACAAATTCGACATAATGAACGTATGACCTTACAAATTTCGTTTTAAAATCTAAACATTTATAACGCCAATTTTTCAACAGTTCTCTGAACTAACGTCAGCCATCTTGTTTTAGAGTAGTGATGTGTCGAGTGTGATATAATAGAGTACTATCACAGACTTCTATAGTACTATATTGTACTCGTGTTCTCTCGTACTCAAATTTAGTTATGTATACATATTATAATAAATATATTTACTAAATAAACATATCAGCTTAAAATGTCAAAAATATTCTAGAAAATATGTCACTTCAGTGTGGGGATAGCAGGAGGGTATCTGTTATGTATTTACATTCAATTACTAATAGATGTAATTTTATTGTATACATAATAATTTAATCTTTTTTTACCGTTAAAATATAACTTAAAAGTTTGGTCCTTAAAGACAGTACAGTACTCGATTTTCAATAAACGACTACTCGAGTAAATAACATACCTACTCGGCACGCCATTATATGAGAATAGTGCAACCATTTATAAACACAATATTCCATTAATCGTATAAAAAATTGTTTACAGCTATGTTGCTTTTATTTTAAAGGTGTGACTTCAGCACATATGTTTTTCGTATTCTTACGAATACAAAAACCACGAGAGCAAAAGATACACACTGTTTCAGTATGCGAAATCCACTTATTTTTGGTGTTGCTAACTCACCAATTTCAAATATAACTAAATCGATTTTTAATAACATTATTTATATTTTGATAATAAAGCTAAATATGCTATCGACTGATAATACTGTAGGTATTTATCACATACGTATCTAGGTTGGTACCTATTTACATGTTTACTTTCATTCATGGATAAAAATATGGACATAAAAAGTAATGTGTAAATATTTTATCAGAGTTTGTCAGAGAAGATGCAAGTGTCCATAGAAAAATCTTTTGTATTCATGTTTCTTGTACTCGCGAGTACAGCATGTATTTACTGGAGACGCGCTTTAATACAATAAATATCGGTACAAAACATGGTATGGATAATTCATGCACGTTATTCGGGTTTAGGATTAATTTTTTGTACAAAGCGAAACAATTGCGAGAAAGAATAAAATAATTGTAATTATACGAGATAGAAGACCGATACAAGCTATGTGAAACATTTGCTATACTATTAACAAGCCTTTGAACGGATCAAACGCCAAATCGCGTCGCACAGCCTTGATCACAAAGTACGGTTACCATATTAAGTGAAAAACTTTCCGGTCTAAACTTCAGATGCTTATAACAGTTTTCGGGCATTGCATATCTACCTTGTATATGTGGTCGTGGACGTGGTCTTGATCTCCTCTGAGTTGGTTCTTGACAATTTAATTCGGCAAAACGGCCATCTTCGTCTATTAAACTTTCGAAAAAGTCAACGCTGCTATTCATCGAGGATTGTGTATGCAAATGACATGTATACCAAATAAACCTGAAATATTATACGCACTTTGATTAGATATCATAAAAATAACAGCAATATTATTATTTTGAATGATGGAAATTTTCAACGCGAATGTTTAGTATTATTTTTCGAAATATATCAACTCATATTTTTTATTAGAATTAATGAAATGTGAACGCGTATTTATACATAGTGCTTATCATCTTAGTTCAGCAGCTGTTTGCTTCTTTTCAATGACCTCTTAGAAGCGTGCTGCTGCATTCCAATTGGTCGGGAGTTCTAGAATGTTTTATAAGTTTTCTATAAAATTTTAGAAAAGTTTCCTAATTCCTACGTGTTCATAAGTTTTTTTTTGTAATTTATTTTAATAACTGCATTTTATTTTAATGTTTACTCGTCTCAAGAGGAAAAATTATAACACATCAGTTTTATTTTCTTTGATAGAAAATACACCTGCATGAGCTCAGATGTATCACTTACGAAGTAAGAGTAAGAATTTTGTGTTGTTACCGAAGTAAAGTAACTTTACACATTGTTGCAGATAATTACTTTTAATTTAAAGAAGATTTTATATATTAATGATTTATTCATTTGTTTGCTTTAAAAAGCCTTTGTGCAACTTGGTGTTTGTCAAATTAAAACTAGTAGATCATATAAAATTGTAATTTCTGGAAAATTAATTCAAATTCAAAGGAGTTCGTTTCGAGGAAATATCGAACGCTAGTAAATAAGTATATACTACGCCATATAATGATAACATTATATCAATAATTATTATAAATTTCGTACACTTTATTTAAAATAATAATTATTATAAATATGATTTGCGTATGATTTTTGCGGTATTTATTATATTCAGGAAATGATTTAAATAATATATTTCTGCTTTAGAATATGTAAATCGTTTTTAAATTTCAATTTATAAATAAGATATATTTACATACGCATATTAGTATTAACAATCGATTAATAGCCAGGTTTATTACCAGGGTATAACTAGGGTCTGGCTGATAAAATATAAGTATTTTTATTAAAATCAACAAACCGGGAAATAAAAAACACCAAATCAGCTTTGGTGAAGATCCAACGAAGCAATATTTTTCCTAATGCAACGGGAAGCTTGATAGGTGTTCGAACGGGCCTTCCCTTCATTTCATTTTTCAATACACAGTTTCATATAAACATGTCAACAAATAAAAACACTACACTTTTGTTTATAATTATTTTTGTCATTCGTTAAAATGTATTAATTATGTAATTTTAATTCGATAACGAATGTACCGCAGTCGCCACGCTCAAGTGTAGACTGACTACTTGATCTTGATACTTGCGTTCGACAAAACGCGACGATTGCCGCGCACTCGTCCCGTCACTCGTGTCGATCGACTCTTGCGCAAGGTCGTCAATAAAGACACACCAGCAGTTGGTGGAAGATCTATACGGAAAGTAAATGATCTAATTATATATCAGTATAGCGTTTATAATTGTCGATATATACGGGAGGGAATTTCGTTTATGATTATTTTGTTTATTATTCCGAAGTTATCTAATCAGGATGGTAATTTATGTTTTGTAGGTAAAACGATAACAAAGTGTTTTGTTTTAAATCAATAACATGTGATGTCATTTGTATATTTTCATGCATTCACATATACGGTTTTTACGTACGATATAGTAATACCAAAGTTTTATAATAATTCATGCGTGACGAGGTATATTAAAAATAGACTGGAGGAAGATATTATGACTGTAGAGCTTTTTTTTATTCTATTTATTTAAGGGACTTTTTTAAAGAAATCTCGTTAATAACTTATGTCTACAGATTTAAGATCTTAGGGTATCTGTTATGGTAACTGCATGTGATTGTTAATATACTCTGTAAAATTAGTCACTGATTAAAATAATTTTGTAAAAAGTACATATTATTTTAGTTTATGCTTATCCTTCGTGCCAAAGTTGATCTATTTACGTGGAGGCCTTTTTTTAAAAAATATTTCTTGTGTTGATGACCTCTACAAAATTGGGAAAAAATATACATATACAAGTAATTTCTTTATTATAATTTTGTTTTGAGTCAAAGATTGCTATTGTTGTCACATCAACTGAAGCCTTTCTTGTAAAAGGTACTAGGTCTAACGTTCATTCAATTAATTAAATCAGTATAATTGTAAAAATTATAAAATGTAACAGGTTTTTCTTTATCATTATTTTGTTTCATTTAGTCAATGGTTATTATTTAAAACTAGCTGTCCCGGCAGACCTTGTTCTGCCCTATTTCTCTAAAACAAATTCACGTAGTTTTTTTTAATGTTAATAGCACCCACGTCAGATTTTTTGAAAATTGTTTGAAGGAACCTGGCCTTAATGCTATATGTATAAAAATTGACAAATATTGACATTAATATTTATACGTCACCCAATAATTGTTTTGCCTTCCTGGAACCCGTCCACTAACATTTAAACTTTATGGTATGGTGTTAAAGTTCAAATTGACTTTTAAATATTATTATAATTTTTTGTATGAGAATATAGAAAAGTGGTGTTTTTAGACTTTTTCAGACAATTTTTTTAATTTTTCTCTCCGTAATAACCTTCCCCAGACTTCAACAAACACAACAAAAAAGAAATCAGCCAAATCGGTTCAGCCGTTCTCGAGTTTCGCGCTTATCAAGACATTTAGCGATTCATTTTTATATATAAGAGAAGATGTATACATTAAATAAATTATTTTTAATTCAAAGCTCTTATGCCTATATACGTCATATGGAAGTAGTTCACTAAATGTATTCCTTTTATCCCGCAAACAAGCCAACCTAAGAATGTGCCAAGCACCGCGCTCAGTGCGACATGAGTGAATTCTAATCCATATATTTCCTAAGCATCAATTCAACCCACTGTAAAACTTTGAAAATATAATAAGCGCGTTTCCGAATATTTTTATAATATAGACTTTTTAAAACACTATCGAAGTTTGATAAAATCCATTGAAAAAGTTTATTTCCGGTTTTATATAGAAACATTTTTTTTTAATCTACTTCCATAATAAAAAAGAACAGTTAATATTATATTTAAATCAATATCTTCAACATTTTTGTAATATATATTTTTTTAAACGAAATATGATAAATCGTTTCTAAAATATCTAAAATTTGATCGCATTATTTCTTACAAGGTTCATAATTTGACAACTAAACCTCATAAAACTTTAAAATATATACGAACATATTCGTACATCCTAGAAGTACAAAAAAACTTAAATATGAACGGGTTCCAGAACCTCACTATGTTTTTGCTGTCTGTCTGTTGAAATGTCTCACATGAAAAATACTTTGTATTGTAATTGTGTAGAATTTATATTAAGATTTGCTATAGTTAGGAATACTAGTAGTTAATTGTATTGAGCCTGATTTGTTTATTCATTCTAATTATAATATAATAACCGTGTTAGCCAATTTGATCTTTACTATATTTAAACTTGGTCCATTAACATCCACAAAACAGGAAACTGCTTGCCTGAATAATTTGCATTATGACCGGTGGTCGTGGGTGTGTTGGTAGAAAAACACGGATTTTGGCGTTTTACTGTTTATTTGCACTTTAAGGCACACCGAATCGCGACGCACACGCACGTACTCTAGCCTTGGGTCTCGGTAGGCGACTACCGAGACTACTACTACTACACTGCTATCAAAATCCGTGTCTTTCTACCAACACACCCACGACCACCGGTCATAGCATTAATTTTATTTCTAGCAAAACAGTTCCGTGAGTCCCCTTTTTTTAAATGCACTTAATTCGATTTGTTTATTAAATCCATGCACCTATATCATTACGAGTATAATCAAAGAATTGCGAACATATTGTAATTCATAAGTTTTCAAAAGTATAACTTAATTCGTATTTTATGTTGGAGTCCTTTCTTTTTGGTGAAATTGGTATTTGACCTATGAATTGTATGACAGTGACTCATTAGCTAACCTGTAGGGATATGCTTAGGTATACGAGTTGACACATTAGGGTCGATATATCGCAAAGACAAAAATTCCTTTAAAGGTTTTAAGTTTAAAAGTACCCTGAATAACACAAAGCCAATGATTTCTTAAATATTTTGAGTATGTTTTACTTCCTTATTTATTTCTCTGCATTGCAATTAATACAATGTTTTCACATAAATTCGTTTCAAGGGCGGAAATGAATGTTTGGCTTTAAATATATAATCTTCATCATATATGCTTTTTAATATAAATAAGGTCTTATAGTTTTCTGTATCACTTCCCAATTATAATTATTGTACTACTTATACATTTTCAGGACATTAAAATATATGTATTTACATACTTTAACGCGTCTTATGCACGAATTAACTTACTTTTAATTATGGGCCCGACGCTTCGACTCGATTATACAGGCCATGGTTACAAGCAGACTGAAGCGCCTCGGAGCTTACGCCGGGAGCGGGAAGTTACTTCCTCTACCCCCTATTGTTCTTGATCATTTGAGTAGTCACGACACATAACACTCACAGCATCTGCATTTTTAGAATATGACAAAAAACGAGGTCTTTTACCTACCTACAACCCAAAAAGAATTTAAATGCCAAATTTCAAGGCTGTAGGACTTATAGTATGCGAGATTTCGTGATGATCAAGTCAGTCAGTGAATTTCCTTGTTATAATTATATATATTATAGATAAGTAGTACTATACGCCGGTATGTATATACCACCTTAAATGTACTATTTGAAAACATTATACATATACGAATGTAGCGAGAGAACCTTAAGACGGGTTTTAACGCTTTAATAAAATAAATAAATAATTTCCAGATATTTATGGTATAAGCGAGTATGATAGCAGTTGGGAAATTGTATACATCTTTATATTATGAATATTAATAATTCAATTGAAATGAATACAGCCGTTAGTGTAACTCTGCTTACTCCGCAAGTAATATAGCGTGAGGATATGTTATTTATTACTATATTATAATAATTTAATTATTAACTTTTTTTATTTATATAGCCACTGCAGATTTTATATTGATTTGTCATTAAGGAGGAGTTCATGACTTTAATTTGAATTTATATAAATTTGAACAATACTTTTCTGTTTTAAATTTCTTGTTTATATGGCAGTCAAGCCGATGTTGTATCATGCTAACACTTTGAAGTTAAAAGATATCATCCCGGCACAATATCCTGCTACTTTATTCATATCAATCTATCGTAACAAACAACGACTGCCTTAAACTGCTATCTGCATTCATATAATGTACAGTTCGTGTTTAAAGACTCTATGTGAATGCTAGTGGTCCGGATTAGTCGCCTTTATTGTTAGGTATACCAAATTAAAAATTTCTCGGCAAATCCCAAAACGATTATGAAAATTTCTGTTAATTATGAAAATATGTTAAAGCCTACTTTGTTTCTCTAATATTGCTAAGAATTATGATATTTATTTTAATTGGCAACGCTTTATTTAATGTATGATTATTTAGTAAAAATTAGAGAATAAGAGATTACGGGATATAGTCGCGGTCGGATGTTTAATTATAATAAACCACGCACAATGCAATATGGCCATTTTTCGGCAGCACAGAATGCTGTTGGCAGGGAAAGGCTTTTATAACTTCACCCGGCGTGAACTATGAAATGAAAATGGTCATGGGTTATATATATAGGTGTATATTTTATACCACAGCGAAAAGCGTATTTATGTTAAATGTACGTGTTATACTAATAGTATGTGCTTATGAAAAGGTGTATACTGTGACGACTGACCAAAATTTTACCCTGATTAAAGATTTATTAAAACAGTCCAGCTAAATAATAATTTAAAGTTAGATTGGTTTAAAATGGCATCAATTATTATAATTATTGTATGTATTTCATCAACTTGGGGTTCTTATGATAAGCAAACTCATTTCAACATCATTCCAACATAATCAACTCAGCAAGTTTTATAGACGAGACAAAAATAGTTTTACGTGTTTAAATAACTAAGAAAAATCCTATGTAAGATGTCCACTTATCCCTTTAATCTTTTCAAAAACCAAGTTGTGCTATAGATACATCTTATTTATATTTTTTAACAATTAAATACTCTATTTTGTTAATTATTTTTTGTTCTGTTCAACTGAGCGATTCTATTTGCAGTTTTAATGTAACATAAAAAAATAGTATTCTTTTTCTGATGCTTTTTTACTTACTGTGGGAAATGGAAATACAATGAGTTTATGACCTCACTTTTATTACGTACTTTGGATGGCATGTTTTATTCTGCTCAAGGTACTTCGACATAATTCAGGTCAAACAATAAATATTAGACAACATTTAACATTATACGCCCATGATTGTTGATTTACACTGATTAGTGACCAATGTCGATAATAGTAAATAATAGTAAAAGTATATCGTTACGCTATTACCCTTTCGGGGTGAGAAGAGATATAATAGTGGCTACATCCTATATGTCGTGCCCAACGTGACCAGTAGCGCGCAGTAGTATCACTGCTCTCAGGGCATTCACTACACCTGATATGCTTATTAGAGGCTATGCGGGATTCCCAACGATGTTTTCCTTCACCGGAGAGCATTTTTTTTTTTACACTGGCTCGACATAGTGACTACAGAGTACTTGATGGTAAGTACAGTGTAGTCCGAAAACGAAAGCGACTATCAAAGGATGAAAATCCATTGATAGTCTACATCGTCATGTCGGCCCACATATACCACGACTGAAGGTCTCTAAGTATATGAGCTATTGGATTTTTGGGCCCAAGTCCGACTCGATCTGCAAAAATCCAGAGGTAGGAGTCGAAATTGCGACCTACGATCATTCGCGATGCCGCGTATATATACCGGTCCCTTATTCACTAGTCGACCACTGCCACAAAATAATAGTGGATGCCGTAATTTGCAAGTTTTAAAAACATTTAGAGCACTAGCCTCCCAGGATTAAAGACCGCAACTGTAAGGAGGTCGTGAACTAAATTGGTTATAAGGTCTAATAATAGAAGACCGGTTTTAACTTGGCAAAGTTTTAAACAGTGACAAAGCTTAGTTATTCTAAAATATATTTTATTGTTAATATGAAAAAATTGACAACCATTTGATGATAAATGGTTACCAAAGCCCATGGACAACTGCAACGCAAGGAGCGTTGCTAGTGCGTTGCTGATTACGAAGGACATTCTTCACTGCCTTCTGGAATAACCCCATATGATAGCTCTTGGGGAAATTTGTACCCGTCAGCCCATTGCACAACTCTAAAGTTCACAACAAAAATGTTTTAGAGATCCGCCGCTGCGTTGTCGGTGGCCTGTAAGCCTTATGGCTGAGACTTATAAGCACAACGTTAACTTTGCTTAGATTTTCTTAATAAATTACAATTTACATTACTCAATAAATGTCGAAAGATTTGATAAGTCACCGATTTTTTCAACATGGACTTAGCTGTCCTAAATACTACTGCTATACTCAAGTTCCTATTATATATTCAGTTTTTTGTTAAAACTAATTTATTTTTTGAGAACTTTGCTTAGCAAAGTCGAAATAGCGTCTATAAATCTTAGAGTGTGCGGTGCGCCAATTACTAACGATGTGTGGTGCGTATTTGAATAGTTCTTAAAAGCGCTGCCCATTGTACAAAGGGCAGAATACACATTTATCGCAACGTCTTTGCGTATATTTAGGCAGTAGATTATGTAAGAAATAAGAAAATTGTTGTAAAAACGGATTATTGCTACCGTTTAACCCATTGCTGCCAGCTACGAGATATCCCGTAGTGCGTGCTGCAATTTTAGATTAATTACAATTGGCCATTTCAGTTAAAAATATTTAATTTTTATTTTTCAATAAAAATTACTGTAAAAGCTATTATAATATTATATCAGTAACTTAATATAATTAAATTTCGTAAACTTTCATGTATTCTTCAAAATAATACCTTGGCACCCAGGTCAAGACGCTCTAAATATATCTGGCAGCAATGGGTTAAACGATCGTTTAAATCAAAACCCGTATTCAAATTAGGCCGTATACGTTTGGGTACTTCTGATATAAGCATAAAAAATTTAATTGTTTTATCGGTGTCAATAGCAAATCTTATCGGTTATCGGGTAATAAAAAAAAACTGCCTAACACTGCTCCTTGCATAATTACAATATAGATAAACATTTAAATACCTTATTCTGAAATAACTTTTTGAACCACATTAGGGAAACTAGGCAATAAAGAATAGCTCAATATTTTTCCGTTGAGGAAAATAACGGTAAGTGTATCGAAGGTAGAAATAAAATTTATTCAGCACAGTCGTTAATTTATATTCAAAACCGTCAAAGTTGAGATCATGATGCAGTATAATAAGGAAACGTCAATATAAGGTTATTATTTAATTTTACCTATTTTTAGGAAAAATATTGTCTATTTTATATTTTACTAGTGGATCCGGAGAACTACGTGCCGCCATCAATGTTTTAACCTAATCCCGCTGTCCTTACCTCTCTCTAAACCTTCTCCCTCCCGCCCTTTACAGCCCTTATCGCGAACAAACAGACAGATATATATATATATTGAAGATATAGAATTCCGTAGTAGATTAATTTGATCTATCTCATAATTTGCGATTTAAGCGTACAACAATATGTTTGTTACGGCATCACATTACAAATCTTAGAATTTTTTGGTTTTTCTGTACTGTGACACGCTTTCGGCAGTCGTGTCTACATTCCCTATGTGTTTGTTATGGTCGCTCACTCGCTTCAAAATAATAACACTTAATTTAATGTTTACGTATATTTTCCTAATCTATTTATAATATAATTTTTACAATCTGTACCTTCGTTTTTTTAATTTTTCATTCAATCAGTCTATCATAATAATTCAAATCATAAATCATATTTTTTTTAAATTCCATGTTCTCCTTTCTAACATATACTTATTTTTAATTAACGGCCAATTCCGACAATAGTGCTAATATAACTAACCTACTTTAACCATTCGAACAATCACTACAGTACTATAATATACATGTATTATACATATAACCCTTCCTCATGAATCACTCTGTCTATTGCTGAAAACTGCATTAAAATCCGTTGAATAGTTTAAAAGATCTAAGTGAACAGACAGCAGAAGAGACTTTATATTATGAAGCAGAAGAGATTTTATCTATACTAATATTATAAAGCTGAAGAGTTTGTTTGTTTGTTTGTTTGTTTGTTTGAACGCGCTAATCTCAGGAACTACTGGTTCGAATTGAAAAATTCTTTTTGTGATCAATAGACCATTTATCGAGGACGGCTTTAGGCTATATAACATCACGATGCAACTATTAGGAGCGAAGAAATAATGGAAAATGTGGTAAAAACGGGGAAAAGTATTCATCCTTGAAGGCTTCCATTGCGTGCGCTGCGAAAACGGTTCAAGATACCAAAAATATATGTATGAAAGAATTATTCCTCTTAAAATGATCTAAAAAAATGTCCACGACAGTATATGTCTATCTTTTAAGATTAACTCACTAGAACCGTTTCTATGGTAATCGAATTTGGTCGAGATTAATGCATTATTTGTTTAGAGTTGTATCAACGAAATAATATTAATCTTTATCCAAATAAATGTGTTGTTGATTAAGAGTATATAATTGTGAACAAAATTGTCTTTGACATCACTTAATTTCAATGAACATCTTAGAAGATATTACAAAACCTTATATAGCAAAGCAACGTTTGCCGGATCAGCTAGTACTATGTAAAGATTAAGTCTTACAGTCCAGGTTTGCATCTGCATGACGAATTAAATGCACGTCTCCTGTAAGTAGTTAAAACAATATTGTATTGTAGGACTTAGGTTCAGGTTTGTAGGCGCTACTATAACTTACTTTACTTAGAAAATAAATTCGTCTGACTAATAAGTGAATTCATAACATGAAATTGAACATAGCCTTAGACATTAATTAATTCAGATTTTATAATTTATAATTTTTGAGTATATTGTAAGCAGAGTCAAAGCATTGTTTATAAATTAATGTAATTTTATGTAAGTCTAACCTTAATTGTGTTCATATTGCATAACGTTAAATTGCATTGCAATTATTTTTAACTAGGGAATGTCGATAAATTTGATTCGCTATATCATTAATGAAGCAGTCCAAAAAGCAGTCCGTTTTAGGTAAAATATTTAATAATTGAGTGTTTAATTTATAAAAGAAACTACCTCCTGCAATGTAATAATTGTTCGAGAACATTTTGTAGCGTGCATTTACAACAAGCTGACCTTGATAAGTCGACAAAATCCCGACTGTTATTTCTTTTCGCTGGTTAACCTTATTTGACTATTGACACTATAAAAGAAGAAATTAAAAGTGCATTCACATAGTAATTTGAAAGGAAGGTTGAATAGATCGGATAAAGCATATTTTATTTTGTATTTAGTGCCGTCAGGTATTAGTAAATATATTTATACATGCATTCGTGAAAGGATGTGATGTAAACGTTTAATTAATTCTCCCAAATGTTATGTATCTGCTTTCAATTCAGTACATTTTATATAAACTTTACAGAATTGTTTAAATATATGTCATTTCCTACATAAATATAATCCAATTAAGCCAATAATAGGGGAGCCCATGAAGGGATTTTGGGATTTACTAAAGCGCGGTAGATTAATATACAGGGGGATACCTTGTAACCTATTCAGTACTCCCACCGAATATGAGCCTTCTATATAATGTCACCCGTCAAGGATAAAGGATCAGATTAGTAAAAAAAATTAATCATCAAAAATTCTCGAGCGCGTCAGATTAAGATAAGGTGCGGTAGTTACTTGCTAACGGCCGAAATTAATATCCAATCCTGATCCGTTAGTAGCTACTTTTGGTAACAAACTCAATCCATTTTTTATAAAAAGCGCCCCAATAACCAATCTAGATATGAGCATCGCTATCACTAACCCATCTTCGGGAGGGCTTATGACGATTACGGATTGACTTTTGTATGGAAATACTGAGTTGTCCGTCCCAATATTCAATCTGTACACTTTGACATTTCTTTCGATAGGCTAAAACAATCAGGGATTACGATCGTAGCATTTTGTTGGATTGCAAGCTGTGGTTGTCACGATTTGTGCTTTGAATTGTTAATTTTATTGTTGTTTATTGTTTTTTTTTTTTAATATTAAAATGACATCTTTAAGTAGTGATTGTGACAGTGATTTGAAAAACTTAATAATATTATTTGACCGACAAAGACGCTCTGTAAATCATTTTAAGAGGGTGAATTATATGCAGAGCCTTGATAATTGAGAGTTTACTTTTAGGTTAGGTTAGGTAGGACATAACAGTCAAGTTTCTAAATTTTTCTCATATTGATATATCTTTTTTCAAAAATATAATATTTTATATCTTTTTTTTCCATTCTTGTGTACACTTAAAGACAAGAAATAAACAATATGATGTTCATCTTAAAAATATAATTAAAAGAGCCAAGACGATCTGTAAAGATAACAGCCTCTTAGTAACTAGTATAATATAAATATTTTAGTTACATTCTTTCTATTCTTATAATACATGAAAGTTTGATTAATTATCAAAATTCTTGTGAATTATTAAAATCTCTTATTAAGGAAAGAAAGGTGCTATAAATGGATACGAGTCTTAATTTCAAGAGATGTAACAATATCTTGAAAACGTGTCATAAATGCAAGTGAAGTTGCGGGAAACAGCTATTATTATAATTAGGTAGTCAGTCTTCAAACTTGATTTAAATTAGTGAGTCTAAAAAGTCTCTTAGTTATTTTCTTTTCTCGAAACATTTGGCGAAAATTTACCCAAAAATATTATTTTCCTAATATTACAATAGCTTCGACATGCTGCAATACTGAGTCGAGTTTTTTATTATTTATAAGTTAAAAACAAAAATTATATGGACCCCTTTATAAAATAAAGATTTAAAATTATTCACGATATTGTTTATATTATTTTTACTAGAAGAGTTTTAGCAATGGTCATGTAAATAATAATGTTTTTTGCGTAAAACGAAACTTTATAGAGAGAAAAGATGGCTACGGCTATCTCGACAAAAACGAGATCAACTATGGAAAGGTTTTTTATTGGGACGCGGATAGGTTACCGGCCGATAGGAGATTGGATTTGAAAGATTGATATCCGGATTGGTATAGAGATTGGTTATTAATTTCGGCCGTAAAACGTGTATATTTCACTAATCTGACGATTTGAGAGTGACTTAATGAAGGGGGAGGGCTACAAATTTGTAAAAAAAAAATCACCTGGACATTCTCGACCGTAGCTATTTTTTTTTTTATTTTGAAGGGAATAATTCAAAGATTACGAAAAATATATAATCTGACAATTTCCACAAGCTGAAGTAACAAAAATTCATCTATAAAGTTTAATGCGTGCAGGTATATGATGTCTAATGTAATTTTTTGTAATTATTTTCTTATAAATATAAGTATTCTACTTAAAAAATATGTACTTTCTCATTTGCATGCTATTTCCTCGGGCTTTTCAAATAATTAAGTTCAATGTTTTAATAAAAAAATGTATAATTGTCAGATTAGGCGAATCCCTCGAGATAGATAATTGCCAGATTATGAGACAGCACGTCTAGGGCATCATGATAAACCATATATATATCTTAATCTGACGCGCTTGAGTATTTCAAAGTGACGAATTTTTTTGCACACTAATAATGGCCGTGACTTTGCGTCACATCCAAATCGTCAGATTATTACATAAAAGCATTTTTTTGGTTCACTTAACATCCCCTTCGAAAATCTGACGCGCTCGTAATTTTTTTTTCTATTTTCAACCCCCACGTACGACCACCCCCATCATGGAAACAGATTAACATATGTACATTTTTAAAAATACGTAGGACATGGATAGTATAATTATCTGACACGCTCGAGTATGTCCATGGAACAGTTTTTTTTTACATTTTTGAAAATCTATAGCCGCTCCCCCCACCGATGAAACGGTATGTATTATACGATATTTTTTCTTCTAATCATCTAAGCTTCGCAACCCAATAGGTCTCTATGACGCTCGAGTAAATCCTGATTTAACATCGTGGGCTCCCCTACTACAATATAAAAAAAAAATCAGTGGCGTCAAAAAAGTAAATAATAATCCTAAACCCACCAATAAAAAAAAAATACATGACTTGAAAATGCCTTATAATGATATATTTATATAAGCCTAGCTTTCCCGGCAGACCTTGTTCTGCCCTGTTTCTCTAAAACAAAGTTACATTGTTTTTTTTTATGTTAATAGCTGCCCCGTCAGATTCTATTCTGCCAAAAGTTACTGGTCTGTCGCAATCTAATAGTAAACAAAATTGCATTGAAAGACTTAAGTCATATCTAAGGTAGTGATATTTTTACTATAATGCCTTATACGACACGTTATTTTTTGTTACTAACAATCTATCTAACTATTTATGTTATCTTTATTGTTTTCTTTTGTTACTTTTGTTGCTTGGCGTATAAATTATAATTTTCATTAATGACATGAAACGTCTAATCAACTTGAAGGCATACCAAAGACAACCCTAATGCACCTTTGTTTTGTTTTGTTTGACATCATATGTTTGACAGCCTGGGACAGAGTGGTTTGTATGGGAAAAGAAAATTGTTGTTTTTACTATTTTCCTCGTATTTGTTACGTTTTTTCACTCCATAAGAACCTTCCCCAGACTTCATCAAATACAACAAAAAATAAATCAGCCAAATCGATTCAGCCGCTCTCGAGTTATGCGCTTAGCAACACATTTTACGATGCATTTTTATATATAGTATATAGATTGTAATTTTAGAAGTCAATGCCGTGTAATATTTTGCGTAACTTGGCATTGACTTGAAAAATGACAAAGTTATACTAATATACCAAAAATATTTTCTTTCACTTCAATAAATAGTGTTTGCCTTATCTAATAGCCGGGTTCTTCGGTTATATTTTAGGCAGACTATGAAACTCAATTTGTTCGCGGATATGTTAATATGTAAAGTTGACTAACAGCTACGGGGCCAGTGATTCGGTTGTCTAATTCGCTTAACGAACATTAAAATTGCTTTCACTATTAAATAATATGATTATTAGCGCTAAGGAGTATTATAAGAAACTAGAAAATATATATGTTGTATGTGAAAACGCTAAATTGCTGCGTACTCGTTCGTGATAAAGACGACACTCAGCATTACAGCAATTTCCATTTAGATGCAGCTCATTCAACTGTCGATTAAAAATTGAAATTTGGCTTTAATTAGTTAATACATAAAATAAGTGAATACTGGAAAATTCCGAAATATTAAAATTGGTTCTTTTTGGGTTCGAGTCCCGGTAGCGGTAAACTTTTCTATGATGGGCAGATGAGTTTTTCACGAGTCATGGTTGTATATTTATATTTAAGTATGTATATCTTTGTCTATTACCCATAGTACAAGCGCAAGGTTAATTTGAGACTAGGTCAATGTGTGTAATTGTTAGTAAATATTATAAAAAATGTAAATACACAGTGAATTGATAACACTTTGCTGTCCGCACGATTCGTAAATATTTATTCGCTTGGCGGCGGCTGAGCTAATTCCGATCACTTGACTTGTCGCCAGCCGTTCTTGACATTATCGGGAGATTATAAATTATTAAGTTTTATTAATCTCATCGTTAGTTCTCATAAGTTCTCAACCCTGTTCCCCTACTTTGAAATTTCGAAGACCGAAAGTTTGCGCACGTCACCACTGTGGTGTCGCCGGACGACATAGTGTTAAAATAAACTTGTTTGCTATTTGATAAAAACGTTCAAGTTACCTGTGATTTCGTTAATTCTAAAAATGTATGTAAAGCCTAAAATGGGGATATCAGAAACAGATTTCTAAATTATGTTGATAATATTAATCGGCTCTGATATAGATGAATTGGATATATTTTCGAATTTAATAATTTGGCATGGGTATGAAAATGAAGCTATGTATTTATATTCTCAAAAATAGTTACTGATATAATGTTTCTATGTTAACGTAAAATATTCCTTTTTTTTATTCAATTCGAATACGCAAAAAGTAATAGTAAACATGTTTCTAGTTGCAAAATCAGCATTCTCAATTATGCGACTTCTAATCCTTAACAAGGAATGGCCAAATATTAGTGGGGAGTAACCGTTTTTAGAGAAAACGTGTTTTTGTATATTGTATTTTGCTAGATAATATACTCTTTGCATAAAAAAGCATTAATGATAACTAATCTGCAAGTAAAACTGACTTATCCTTATAAACTACGTACGAGTACGATATTTCATTTTGTGATACCTACGAAGATATTTGTAAAAAATCCAAGTGCTACAGTTTTAGAATACAATTTAATTTATTGTAAATTCTTAAGATAAATACCATATTTAATTGAATAATAAAGTTTGGTACTAAATAGGAAAAAAGAGTTTACAAAACCCATAACAGTTTTAAACGAATTTAACAAAAACAAACATTATCATTGTTCTCTATGATATAAAGTTATTGTATATCTGAAATAGATTCGTTAAATGATGATGAAAACTGTATCAGGATCAATTATATGCCGGGCAGTAGACTTGAGGGAGTCTGCTGCCCGGATGAGAGGGAGGTGGTGCACAGAGTCTAGCGCGCAGCCTGAGAGACAGGTATTGGAGGCGTTGGCTCTTTATACCCACCCTTCCCAGAGAGTAAGCTTGAATAAGGCTGTTCGCTTCCCGGTCGACTGGATGAATTTGGTTTCCCAGGCTCGGGTGGAGCGATTAGAGGGAAACCCCGGGGGTTTTTAGTCAGAAGGAGTCTGACACACCGAGGCCACTGCCCTCACAGCAACTCTGATGGTCCTATGTAAGCTTTACCCTGGGTTACCAAAAAAAAAGATCCATTGTATAAAAGATATAAGTTAACAAAACAAACCTACAAACATAGCTACCTTAATTTAAAAGAATTTTAACGCTAGTTCTACCGGCGATCAATTTATATTGATAAATAGTTATAACATGCTATATTTTGCTTTGTTATAGATTAAAATTAAATCCACTATATTTATATCGAGGGGTGAAAGGCTATTTGGTTTAAGCGACATTTTTTGGTGATATAGTAATATATTAGGTCCTTACATATGAAATTGGCGTTTTTCGTACTGGCCACTTTAATCACAAATTTCTCCTCTTTGGTAAGGAATTCCAAATTCAAATTTGTACAGCTATAGACTCATGTATTTGTGCTTCGATGATCGTCATTCATTTGTTTTTTTCTTCTGTTTTTTTCTGTTTGCGTCACTCATTTTACAAAATGGAAAACTTAAAATATCGCATTATTTACGAGTACGAGTTCCGCCGGGGCACTAGTGCTGCGGAAACAACTCGAAGGGTGAATGATGTGTATGGCGGTCGTGTTGCAAAAGAAAACACAGTTCGTTTTTGGTTCCAACGTTTTCGTTCTGGAAATTTCGACCTGCAGAACAAGCCCCGTGGACGGCCTGAGACTCAAGTTGATAATGAAGAGTTGAAGGCTATTGTGGAAGCGGATCCATCGCAAACCACGTCCGAGTTAGCTGCAGGCTGCGATGTTAGTGATAAAACTGTTTTAATTCACTTGAAGCAAATTGGGAAGATTAAAAAGCTTGAAAGGTGGGTACCTCACGAATTGACTGAAGCAAACCGGCAAACGCGCGTCGACTGCTGCGTTACATTACTAAACCGGCACAATAATGAAGGTATTTTAAACCGAATCATTACCTGTGATGAAAAATGGGTTCTTTACGATAATCGGAAGCGCTCAGCGCAATGGTTGGATCCTGGCCAGCCAGCCAAATCCTGCCCCAAGCGAAAATTAACCCCAAAAAAGTTACTTGTAAGCGTTTGGTGGACTAGTGCCGGTATTGTTCATTACAGTTTTCTCAAATCTGGCCAGACTATTACGGCTGATGTCTATTGTCAGCAATTGCAAACCATGATGGAAAAGCTAGCGGCTAAACAACCTAGGCTGGTCAATCGCTCCACGCCACTGCTGCTTCACGACAACGCTAGACCACACACTGCGCAACAGACGGCTACTAAATTAGAAGAGCTTAAATTGGAAAGTCTAAGACATCCTCCGTACTCCCCGGACCTTGCTCCAACAGATTACCATTTTTTTCGAAATTTGGATAACTTCTTGCAAGGGAAAAAATTCAACTCCGATGGGGCAGTCCAAACGCCTTCAAAGATTTTATTGATTCCCGTCCGACTGGTTTTTTTAGTAAAGGGATCAATGAACTACCTATGAGATGGCAAAAGTGCATAGAAAATAATGGTTCATACTTTGATTAATTAAATATATTATATTAAAAAATATTCGACTTTTTGTTCCTCCCATACAAATTTCATATGTAAGGACCTAATATATATATAATTTTCGGAATCAGCGTCTTTTACCGATTCCGATTCGATTTTTTTTTCGATTTTCTTTTATATATCACCAAAAAATGTCGCTTAGACCAAATAGCATTTCACGCCTCAGTGTGATATCTTGTATTAGTAAAAGAAGCTATTTTTCTGAATGAAAAAATATCAGAGAGGAAAAAAAATTCTAAGACAAATATAAAGACCGGTTATTTTGACTGGTTCGGTAAATATACTGTTAATATGTAATATAGCATCATATAATGAAGAAGGTTTTAGCATTATATCTAGAATCTAAAAAGAAATATAGTCGATATTATGTGAATCCATGCTTTCTCTGAATACGTATAATCAAGAAATTAATAAAGGTAACAGGTTAAATTCGTTTGTCTTCTTCGAAGTCGACCTTACCCTTAAAAGAGAAAGTTTTAATTGACGCAGAAAGTCTTATTTCAACATGCATCGTTGCAATTTTCTTTTGACCTGAGATTTTATGTTGTGTAAATTCATACAGGTTTACCGACAACAGTTGTGACCTTTTTTCTTTAATTGATTTAAAAGTTAAGAATAAGTCTGTAGACCTTTAGTTTTATTCAGATCTATATGGTATATCAAGAAGTGGACTTAGGGCATATTCGCTAACAAATTAAAACTGGTTTAAACGTTATTTAGCGTTAATTGTACTTATTGTCTTGCACGGAAACATTTTCCAAATTAACAACTGTTAAAATTAAATAATCATTGGGGTCAAATTAAACCGCTTCAATGAAATGTCGTTTTATACAAGCTTAAACAAGTTGCAATTTATTAGTGCCAGCTGCACTTTGTATCTAAGTTAGAATCATATATTGATTGATAGTTTTTTTTTTAATATTATGATAACATGAGTAGTAGTTTGATAACCATAAACTATACAAATAAATTCTTATTTTGTTTTGACTACGACAATTATTTTATGCTTATTGTGACAGCTAGATACATAAAATTTGGACATTGAGTCCTTTGTGTGACGTAGACATCCACTAAAGATGGATTATATTATATTCCACCCCTAAGGTGGTGAAGTAGGGGTTTAAAAATTGTTTGAAAATCTGTCAATTTTGAAGTAAGCGCTATAAAAAAGTAATTTAAATATTTGGTTATTATAAAAAAAAGTTGTGGGAAATAAGAATATAATAAAAAAATAAATTATTTTTACCCGGACAATGACGGACCACCACAGCTAGTGTATCAATATAAAATTAATAACAAGAATAATTGTTCGTTTGTGGACTTTACTCCTCATGACTTTATAAGGTCGCCTATTTAATTAAGCTGAACTATTTTACACTCAGTCAGTTTCCAGGTTTTTTGGGACTTTCACGCTTTCTCGTGCCATGAACACTACAGTCTAAAATCTGTTTGAGTATGTGAGCGCCATCTCTACGAAGTATCTTGCCCAAAAAGATCCTTTTTTGGCGTTTAATGAGTAGTTTTAGAAGTTAATCCATATTGGTGTAATTTTATTTCAGATCCATGTCTGTATATCCTGCGATTCGCCTCTCAGCTACAGTTTGGTGAGAAGCAACACGAGGTCACGACGACAGCGCTGAGGCTCGTACGTCGCATGAAGATGGATTCGATTCAGTCTGGCAGGCGGCCTTCGGGAATATGCGGAGCTGGTTAGACAAATTCATTATTTCTATCGTTCTACATTTCAACACGTACTTTGGCACTATATTATTCTCATCGATGCAGGAAAATATCATAAGGAAAAAGATGACAAAAATGTCGTTTGTAAATATATAGGCTGAGATTTATAGACGCTTCTTTGACTTTGCGTAGAATTCACTCAAACATTAAAATTTACATTACTCAATGAATATCGAAAGATATAAGTCACAGATTTTGTAATATTGGTGTTGGCTCTCCAAATACTTACGCTGTACTCAAGTTTCTATTATATATTCAGTTTTCAGTCAAAGACGAATTTATTTTAAATCTCAGCTTCAGTGTCCTAACCTTTAAATCATTTTGCCTATTCTCTCCCTTATAGCAAATGTAAAGGTATAATGTATAGGAATAGGTAGCATGTAAGTTAAACTCTGCGAAATAGTGGGAGCCCGCTTTCCGCACGTCAAAACACACGTTAACGGACTCAAAATTGACTACTGCACAATTCGTCACGGATCAACTGAACCTATGTAGCCTGCTATACATTTATGAATTTTTAAACAAAGTAAATGAAACTATACGAACAGATTTACTAACTTTTGTAGTTGGTTATACCTATAATGATATTAGTATGCAGTGTACGTGATACCTGGACAATGATATTATGGAGCAATCGTCATAAAGATCTGGTTTTGGACGTCGTTCGTGCATGACGCAAAGCAATTGTGTCCGAATGTGTAAGGGAGACCTCACCGAGAATATGTCGAGAAATTATGTACACAGGTCTGAGTCTAGTTTGCGACTCGTTGCCCTCTATATGTATGATTGATTAGCACTTTTGGATTGAGACCCGTAGGTGAATATTTCTGATATGTCTTTGATATATTAAAATCAAAAATATTCACTGCTAGCACAATAAAAAACATATGACCTGTTCTTATTTGCTATTTAAAGTGCTAATTTAATTCACAGCTTGAGCCTCGACAAATTCATGGAAGTTAACTCTTCCAAATTACTTTCGCTTGATCTTGATAAAAAATATAACAATACGGAAACAAACGTTTTGGTCATTCAAGGATTTATATGTTTAATTTTAGTATTCATATCTTCATGTGTTGAGGCCATGTTTGACATTTTCAAACCGGAATTATGCCATGATTTACCTTTTTTTTAATATGACTAAAATCATACTACATCGGTTGTTTCAGTCTGTCTTAAACTTATAGTACAGTACCGTGGTCACGTTGCACGTAGAGGGACATGTAATCTGGAATATCTAATAATAAACGGGAAGGTAAAGGGGAAAAGACCTATAGACCAGGTTTCTGAACAGCTGGAGTGGCCCGTTAGTGGCACGCTTTACCATGTTGCAAAACCGAACCGATGGAGACAGGAGGTAACGATCCTCAATCGTGAGGCATCGATGAGATAAAAAGTATAGCGTTAGCTTGTTGCATTTCGCGAAACTTGTACAACTGTCATGGTATATGTGCGACGGTGTGATGGCGGTGACTGTCAATGAATTTTTGTTCTTCGGTGGTAGTTACCATTCTTGGTACTTGTGGGGAACGTTTTCAATTGTTGATAAGAAACGACTAAAGTATACGGAAAACCTAGTTGCACGTTTGGGCAGTTGCTCTTTAGGCTCATTTTCATTGATCGATAGATTCTTGCAGACGGTGTACCGACTGTGTATCGGATTGTGACTTTCATTTGTCCTTACCAGCCTGCGGGGAAACCACGCATGCTATAAATCGATCAATAGATCAATAAATTAGATCCTAAACGCCTAGGTTATATATAATCCGGTGGCAGCGAAGAGGTCACTCCATCGACTGTCATTCGAGCACATTTTTTTGTGACCCGGTGTAAATCATCATGGAGCGTCAGGGTCATCGTTAGGATGACATCCCCAGTGTGGCGACTCTTTGACAAAAACCAACCTAAGCACAGTTTTACTTCAACATACCCTTAATGCTTTCGGCGTTTCTTTTAAATGCAGTCTCTTCCGAAACGCTAGTGAATCTAATTTAATATTCTCCAACGGCTGGACAAATAGCACTCCGTACCCGCAGAGGTGCCGTTGCATTGCCGCAGGAACTAATAAAATTCGCTTTTGTAATCGGCCGGTGAAATAGTACAGGTCTAATAGCATTAGTATTGTAAAAAACGCTTATGACCTTTTGATTCTAGTTTTATTTTCCCAGCACTGCTCATAGCTGCACGCCTGCATGACTTCTCCAGAACAACGGCCGATATAGTTCGAATAGTGAAGGTGAACAAATCGACGCTACGAAAACGTTTATTCGAATTCGGCGACACGCCGTCGAGTGCGCTTACACTTGATGAATTCATGACTGTAGATCTAGAGGAGGAACAAGACCCTCCAGCTTTCAAAGCAGCAAGGAAAAGGGACAAGGAACGATTGCAAAGGGTATATACTTTTAATTAACAGTGTTTCATACTAATGAGATATGTTTTCACTCTGGAACGGGTGTTTTCACAAACAAAGATATATTCCAAATTATCCAGACCTGGGAAAATTTCTTTTAAGAACGATATAAATATTTATATCATGTTAAAATCGAACTGTTTTGCTTAGAAAATTAGGATATTTAGAATACTTTACCTGGCATGTAATAACAGCACTCATTGTGCTACAGATATCAATAGGCAGGAGAAACCACTTTTTTTTTGTTAACCCGGTTGAAATCCCTTCGGACCTTCAGGGGAGTGATGAGGGCCTTTCCCTGGTGTGTCGGACTTGCACCGACTAAAACCACCGTGGTGCCAACTATGTCCTCTCTTCGCCTTCGCCGGGCCAGGGTGTCCGTATACTTGCTACGGACCCGGCGAGGCAGGCGAAACCACTAGCTTACTTACTATCTGTCAGATTACAGCCTATCGTCAGGAAATGTGTTGATTCGTGTAAAAAAATAATAGTCACGCTGTTTAAAAACCACTGAGATGACGTGTGTGGATATTGGACCTGCAAGTCATTGACGTGACTTGCTGGCTAAAATGATCTCTGTTCCTTGTGTGGTCAATAAAATACTATAAAGAAACCTCATACTTAGTACAAAGTATATGAATGATGCTACTGTCGTAAAAGTGACTAGTTATCAACCCAAAGTTTAAATTGCTCTTTCAATATTTCTCATTCGTTTGAGTAATATTCGTACATTACAATAAACGATTATTTATATGACCTCATAACGCAATGTCTATAACCCTCTCTGCAACATTCAAGGTTTTGAGTTTGAGTCTCTGTTACGGCTAATTTTTCTATGATTAGATTAAATTACAATGAGTCCCGGATGTATATATAGTTATTTATATATGTAAGTATATCTTTGTCTAGTACCCATAATACAAGTTCAAGTTAATTTTGAGACTAGGTCAAAGTGTGCAGTGGACCAAAAAATATATTAAAATTTTCTTCAGACTTCGAGTCTATCTAACAATAATGACGTTCAGTCTTCATGGAAATGGATGTACAGAAAAATAGATTGCTACATTTCTTTATCATTTCAATCAAAAATCTTTGAAATGCATTGTTTTTAATGTACACTCACATTTATACTGTGTAATATACTAAAATTGCCTTCCGACTAAACTTCGTTTTATTTTAGAATAAATATGTAGTGTAAATAAAAAACTATATATTTTCAGTTGTTAGAAGAAGAAGATGGTGAAAAAGAACTAACTCAGCTGCAAAAAGAGATAGATGCCCAGTTAGAGAAAGATAATGCAAGACGAAAAAAGGATTTAGCTGCAACTATTGCGGATACACCCGCGACATTAACTCTTGGTATGATTTTGCTAGCGATTTATTTAAATATTCACAATTAATATCTGTTAATGCTTGTAATGTTATCGGCAAATATAATGTTGCCATTAAATTATAAATGCAAGGGATATAACAAATAATTTATATATTTTTTTATGTTAAATTGAGAAGACGCCGTGCGGGTTTGCACTCTTATGTGGTTGACATTCCAGCTGCTCGCACGAAGCGATTCGCCTCCTCCTTTTTGCTGCGAACCGCCAAAGAGTGGAATTCAGTTCCTGCCTGTGTTTCCAACTTCTTATGACATGGGAATTTTCAAACGTCGAGTAAATCGGTATTTGCTAGCGAGCTCTATCGTCGGACTCATTATCACTTTCCATCAGGTGAGATTGAGGTCAAGCGCAAGCCTATCAGTAATAAAAAAAATATGTAGCACTAGAGCACTGTGCTGTGGGTAAAACTGCAGTTATTCTTTAAGATGAAGCTGGGTCAGAGGATTCGGACGCAACGAGGTTCGCTGCAGAGGACACTCTTAACATCATCGGTGAAATCACTCAAGATATAAAATTAAAAAACGAAGGGTTACAGAAAACTGACAAACTGAAACTAGAAAAAGGCCTTGGTAAGTTGATTGTGGAATAGGAAATAATTGAGTGTTGGTCATGAGTATTAATGTCTTTTGTAATATAATAACAACCTCATCGATTTAATTTGATTGCGGTCTATGATATAAATTGCTACTGTAATTAACAAATCCCATTATCTTTGCATTAAACAAACGAAAAATCAGAAAAAAGTAGGAAGAAATATAAACAATTAATATTGGCATCGTTACTAACTTTTGGATAAAATTAATGAAATAAAGAGGCTTTATTATAATAAACTGATTTAGTTAATAAACATGCTATCTCTTTGTGCACAATCTTCTCTAGTATCAATAAAGTGAAAATTATTGTGGCTCAGATTTCTAGACGCTATTTCGACTTTGCTTAACAAAGTTCTCAAAAAATTAATTTGTTTTTACAAAAAAACTGAATATGTAATAAGAACATGTGTATAGCCTTAGTGTTCGCAGAGCCAAGTCCATGTTGATTAAAACGGTGACTTACCAAATCCATTCATTTCTGACATTCATTGAGTAATATAAATTTTATTATTTTAGTAAAGTCTAAGCAAACTTAAAGTTCCATCTATAAATCTCAGCCTAAGTGTAGAATATTATAATTTCAATACTCAATTAAGGAGTCTTATTTCAAAACCCACCATATGATATTTTTTTCTAATCCCATAAATTTATATAAACTTATAATTAATCTTTGACTTAACAATCACATTAAATTGTAATGGAGTTTAATTGTAGTTTAAATACACCAATGATTGATCTTAAAGGACCCGATCTGGCTTCGATATGTCTTAGCCAGGATGACAAGCCATTGGACAAGTTCGTGAAGCCAGAACCAAAGACGCTGTTCGGCAAAGACTTGCACAGCGCTGATGAGCTGAAGCTGAGCGAAAAGGACGAAGATTACGTCAGTTCGTTGATCATGAGCGAACAGGAGGCATTGCACAAAACTCGACTGTGGAATAAAATTAACGCAAATTATTTAAAGGAACAGAAAGGTGAGTTTACCGTAACTGGAGTTAACTTTTCTGATGACACTGGGTGATGTTAAAGGATAAGCAGTGAAGCATAAGATCATCAGCAAGGAGTACATCAAAACAATGCTTATAATATATATTTATATGTAATATTAAAGTATTATATTATTATAAACTCTAAAACTTATCTGGTAGTTGGTAAACAAGCCATTTAACATCTCTTTTATTTTGGTTCTCCTTTGGCCTCGTACTGAATCGATGGACACCTGTTCGGACCATTGTATCACTGTATTGTATATTGTTTTTGGGAGTCGAAGCAGCTCGCGTCCGTAGGCTTTACCCTAGTTTCCCTACACGTGAATCCTGGGTGGTGCTAAACGAGCAGCAGCGAGGTGGTAGTGCGCCGGTGCCCGTCTGGATCGCGATCACAGTGCATGGGTGTAAAGCCCGTCATAGTGACCAGTTTCGGCTTGTCGCGTTTCGGAATCAGCTTGTGCATATCCAGTAGCTCATATACCTAGAGACCTTCAGTCGTGGTATATGTGGGCCGACATGACGATGTAGACTATCAATGGATTTTTATCCTTTGATAGTCGCTTTCGTTTTTGGACTACACTGTACTTACCATCAGGTACTCTGTAGTCACTATGTCGAGCCAGTGTAAAAAAAACCTCCGACCACATACTTATTTGTTATTCATTTACAGAACTCCAACACAATATCAAACGCCTTCTTTTTCTCCACCCTCCTACTGAAGCCGCCGCCATTAAGAATTGTCACACACTCCCATATCTTTCCTGTCACTTTTGTATACTTGCCAACATAAAAATATAATTATTGCGAAATATAACTTAATTGTTAACGGTGTTCACATTAATATTTAGCATTTGATAACTATTATTTATATTATATCCATCCTAGCTTATTATTGTAACAGTAAACAAAAAAAAAGACCAACTTACACAACAGTTTCATTTATTAAATAAGTTTTGAATTTGTGTACAATGCAAAATTGAAATGATGCCCTTTTATGTAAATTGAAATGACCCTGCGCATCAAACCCTGACTGGTTCGCGATTTCAGTCAATGCAAAAAACTATCACAATGACTCGTTTTGAACTATGTCACTTACATATCAGCCCGTGTATTTCAACTTTTTTTTCTACCATATCTTTTTCTTTGAAGTCAACAGCATCGTGGTAACATTTCTCATGTTGTAGTCATTTATAGCTGACTATAATCGCGGCGTTAGCAGCCGCAGCTTTAGATCACAGTGAGGCACATACAGCACTTACTAGTTTCACACCAAGATACCGGTGGTGTCGAAGAAGGGTAGTTCAGTCGACTGTTGCTAACAGGTGCGTTCATACATCGAGGCGCAGTCTCACTCAGACGTAGCCTTGAGTTTCTTTCGGCGTTTATTCTCAAGGTAGTCCTTTTAGAAACACTAGTTGATTACCGTTAGTTTATTTCCCTTGCTGGCCGCCCAAGTCAAGGTTCATACCCACAGGAGTGCCCTCATGTTGCCGTTTAACTCACGGTTCTCACTGGCTTATCACCCTAAGTGACCACCCGCCTCGTCTGGTGAAGCTGTAAAAGCCATCCCTACAAAAAAGCAGACATTAGACGTAATTTCCGGAGGACTAATTACTACTTGTTACTTCCTTCTGCTAATCCCCAGTCTACGCAGAGACTTCGTGTCTCTATGTGTGTTCTAAGTATTATACAAAGGGGAGTGCACTTAATAAGAACTATAAAACCAGGTAACTCCATCGCCATTAAAGCGCGAACAATTCGCCATTGGTCGGTAGCGCATTCCTATACTCTAAAGCCTTCCTTCTAGTAAAAATTTTGTCATGAACTTTGGAGTTGTGTATCGGGCTGCCAGGTACCGTTTTCCCCGAGAGCTATGATATAGGTTTCTTCAAGAGGGCAGTGAACAATATTCTTGGTCGGCAATAACAACTCTCCTTGTGTTGCAGTTGTTCAAATGGAAACTGCTTACTATTTGGTGGACAGTCTATTTTGCAAGGGAAAGCTTAAACAAAATGAAATTATTGAATTATCCATTCAGAGCTTAGTAATTTAATTGGTAATGACCGTGGTCCACGGATTTAATTCTGTTGGTGCTAAACGTTTCTAATATCGAAATAAAGTGTTTTTATTTTGTCGGGTAAACATAAATCACAATTACAGTGAAAGAAGAGATACGAGCGAAAGAGAAGGAGGAGAATAAAAAACGTAAAGTACGAGGATCTTATAAAAAGCGAGTGGCTATAACAGCTTCCACTGCCGGCGAGGCAATAGAGAAGATGCTGGCGGAGAGGAAGATCAGCTCGAAAATTAATTATGACATACTGAAGAGCTTGGATCAATCTGGGTCCCTGCTGCCTCCTCCCACCACTTCCAAAGATATCCCTAAAGAGGCCATTGTTGAGTGAGTAGTAATTTGTATTTTAATTATATTATTATAAATGGTTACTTTATATTATAATTGTTAGGAATGGAGTTTTGAATAAAGGTTTAGGTACGAATATATAAAACAAAGAAATCCTTTTTGATTTATAGCTTTTTTTGGATATCTTGAAAATATCAAGTAATTTCTGTGATAAATTATTGTTGTATAATTGTGTATGTAATACAATAGTATAATTTTTTTTGTATCCCGGGGAAAATCCTGTATATGAGCATCACATCCGGTGTGACGGCAGCAACCCGGGTGTGTTAGACTCATAATGAAACCCCCGGGATATCCCTCTAATCGCTCCACCCGACAATAGTATACCTAAGTTAGATGTGTTTTCTCATTTTAATAATTATATTTATGTTGGCCGGCTTAA
This sequence comes from Automeris io, assembly GCA_036320925.1. Taxonomy (NCBI): domain Eukaryota; kingdom Metazoa; phylum Arthropoda; class Insecta; order Lepidoptera; family Saturniidae; genus Automeris; species Automeris io. The sequence continues at coordinate 8,121,851 of JAUDJH010000018.1, forward strand.
TCCAAAATTATCCTATTTATTTACCGATTAAAGATGGGGTAAAACGTGAATTCACTGGTGATTTAACAGTGATAAATTAAAATTTCGTAAGAAGTGAGTATTTGTGTATTGTCTACATATACAGATTAATGATAATTACAGACAGAAGACTGCGATAACTACGGTGAGTGCAGTTCCGGCGTCGCCAGTACCACGCAAGCGTAAGAAGAAAAACGCAGTCGTTGTACCCGCCCCTACTGCCACACTCGTACCGAGCCTTGCTGCTAAAGCTCCAGCCACTCCGGCACCAGTAACACTAGTCACTTCAGCGCCAGCCACACCAGCAACTCCGGCTCCAGCTACACCAGCAACTCCGGCTCCAGCTACACCAGCAACTCCGGCTCCAGCTACACCTGCAACTCCGGCTCCAGCTACACCAGCCACTCCGGCTCCAGCAACTCCGGCTCCAGCTACACCAGCAACTCCGGCTCCAGCTACACCGGCTGCCGGTACGTAATACCATTCCTACTGTACGAATCCTACTATTCAAATGGTACTATAATATAGTCAAGGGATGAAAGGCTATTTGGTTTAAGCGACATATTTTAGTGATATAGTTATATAAATATTTTCGGAATCAGCGTTTTTCACCGATTCCAAATATATATATATATATATACCATATCACCAAAAACTTTTAGAACTTTCTAGAATTTTTGACAAACATAAAATAACTTAAAAGAATGTGCCGCATTTACTCGAACATTTATTTGGAAATATAAATATGTTTATTACACCTTTTTTTCAGAACCCATAGATGATTACGACGATGAAATTGAACAAGAAGTTGAAGCAAGCGGGGAGCTGTCGCTGGCGGCCATGCTACAGAACGGAGGTGAAGAAGATTATTACGATTATGAAGAATATTAACAAAGTACTGACATTTTGGGAGGTGCTGGAATGTCTGTGCCAAGCTTGATCGTAACCATCGCCTGAGCAATGTAAACATAAAACATTTCACGAATCACAGGTTATGCTACTCATTTCTACTTGGGAACAATCCCCATAAAACAATCACGGCTGAACATGGGGGTTTGGGGCCGAGGTGCGCCAAATGTATATCGGCTAAAAACTAGAAAGTGACAAGTTCTCTGTATTAACGGGATTTGAGGGCTCTGTAATAAACTCTCCATCAAATATTTAATCCTAAAACCCTGCTCATTTTTTCCAACCCAGGGTTTTTTCTAGCACTCTGTATTTCCACGGGTCGTAATATTCAAGTAAAATAATATAAAACGAGTAATATGTATACTGTGAAAATATTAAGTTAATGAAAAATTTAATAGAAAGCAAAACAATGATAACATTTTTTTCAAAGAGAGAAGCTATAAATGGTCAATGTACTACGAGGTTATTTGAAGTCCGATGCAATAGTGAATTGTATGAAAAATCTTTTTTTTTTTAATAATACATCTTCACGGTATATTCTTTTTGAGGTGATCTGTTTGTTGTTTAATAAATAATACTTGCCAAGACGCTATGGAGGTTGCGACTCCGCGTAGGTCGTTCGGGACTGACACAATTACGCGTGTGGAAGAGATAAAACTAATACCGTTTCAGAAATTTATTCTATTACCTATGAAAAGAATATGCTGGAATGAAATTGTATCTTATTCTCTATAGTATTAAGCTTTATTTATTTAACGTTATTTATAACATCACCGGTGTGATAAATAACTTAGTGAAAAACAACAACGAATTAAATAATAATCATGTGTAAAAGTAAGTTATTGTGATTTTTCACATTTGATGCAATAATGTGACAAAAATAATAATTTCCTAATGTTATCTATAAAACAATGTAGGAATATTTTTTTGCCTGGTGCAAAAGTCGTCTTAGCAACTAGAGTTACTTAGATGTATTTGTAGATCTCTGTCGTGTAAATGTATTATTTAGGATAGTTTTTACCGTAACCTCAAATAAACTGTCGTTACAGTTTTTGTCTCACGGTTTTAATTTTTATGCTTTTAATATCAAGAGTTTTAAATGTAAACACAAAACGAACATAACAATATTTTTATTTTATTTTTAACCAAATATAAAGACGTATTATTTTGTTTTAATACAATTAAATAGTGCAACGGTGCGACTATGACGCGATATTGCAAAAATTATTGTTCTAGTATGCCGTTCGGATCCGTTGCCATAAGAACAAAGACGTTCTATAAAAACCGACGCAGGTTTGAGTTTCTTTCGGCGTTTCTACTCAAGGTAGTCACTTCCGAAACGCTAGTAAATCACCGTTAGGTTCATTTTTCTAGCTGACCGCCTAAGTCTAGGTCTGTACTCACAGGGATGCCCTGCGTTGCCACCCAACCCATAAATCGCTGACTGAGCATTTTTAAGTGTCGTCCTCTTTGTCCGATGTAGTTGTGAAGGTCTTTCCCGGCTATCAAATTTATTTCCTATCGAAAAAAAAAATTGTATAATATGTTTTGCTAGCAGTTATTGCTATGATTTATTGACTAGTGGCTTGCATCCCATAGAAGTATAAAAAGCATTATTTTATAATACTTGGATATTTATACATATATCGATTTAAAATTTGGTCAAATTTGGATTCTAAGACTCCTATTCAGTTGATTACCAGATTTTAAGTCAACATGTTTGTTAATTGTGCCAAGTTGTTGTATTATATAACAAGGTAATGCATTTTATACCTTTATGGGCCGCACGTCATTGTTGTAAACCTACTGGTTGAATAGATGACTGACCCATTCCATCGGACACTTCAAACGTAACTCATGATCGTTACATGGGAGTAATTTGAGTCTTACAGTGTGTGAAACGTGGTTTCTAAGCCATTTCTTATGAATAATATCGGAATGCTTTGCGTGTGCTGTGTTAAAAAGTTCCTTTGTCGTAGCGTGCGGTCTTACCTTATCGTGAAAATGGTTGTATGTGTATTTAAATGAAAACGTAAAGGAAGATTGTTAATCGTATAGACTGACTTATTTATTGAATTTTTAACCTGTTCATTGTCGCGTAACTCATATTTGCTGATATAAATTGTTGTGATATCTACTGTTGTGTTGAAGTATAATATTGTTTAATGATAAGAAAAACTATGTATATTTGTTTGTGATAGCGTAAGAAAAATATGTTTATATGTTGGTATGCTGTATTCTTTAAAAATGAGAATTAAACTTGCTGTTGTGTATCTACTTTATTTTATTTAGCGTCGTTTTATAGTAAGTTAATAAAGAATTGAGCTAAATGAAGAATATAAGTGTATGGTTATTTTATAAAGGTCGAATTACATTAAAAATACATTCTTTTTATAATTACAGTGTTGTGGGCATCCGATATAAAGCATTATGTTGTCATACTTGGACATTTAATAAATATATTGACTTAAAATCTGATGTTTACCAAAATATCGGTTTGAGAGTCCAAATTGGATCAACTTTAAGTCAATATATTTATTATATGTCCAAGTATAACGAGATAATGCTTTTTATGCTGTACATGAGATGCACGCCACTGGCTGTGTGTATGAATTAGACTGGTTTTTATTATCTTACCGAAGCTCCCATAAGCTGTCGCCACTTTTTACAAGTTGTGAGTTTATTTTAATAATCTGTGCAAATTTTCTATGTTAAGATAAACATTACATTTTAAAGTTTTAAAAATCACATTGTTCATTTTTAGTCAGTATTGAACAGAATTATTTAGGGTATTATACTTTCTGCTTTGACTTTGGGCGAAAGTTGTGGCAATGATCGATTAATCGGCTGCATTTTCCATCAGATATTGATCTATATTCGGATATTTATCAAAAATATTATAAAAAACACAATTAAGTTAATCAGTCTTTGTTTTACGCTCGCTAAAATCTTGGGCTTTAGCTAAAATGTTAGTGCTATTTGAAAGTTTTACCGAATGTAGTTATTTTGGCCGAAGTATCGGTCAAACACTACTGGTTTTCCACGGTTTTATTAAAGTAATGGTTTTAATTTAAGCAAAGGTTTAAATAGTCCAGCCAAACATAAACTTGCTTATTTCATATATTATTTAACTCTCAAGTTCTCTAATTCTTACGATTGCCGAGTCATTGAGCTGTGGAATGGTCTTTCTGCGGTTATTTTCCACCGTCCTATGATATTGGGTCCTTAAAACGAGACGTGTAAATCGGCATGACTGCTGCAACTATCAATAGGTAATTCGCTGTTGATATAGTCGTGGTCGATTTTTGAACTGTGGTGATTGATATTTAATGTCGGTCGTGGTGTGATCACTACTATGGGTCACGCTATATATGTATATATTTTAGCACTATATCAAATACTAGACCTTTTTTTATTATAGTTTTAAAATACCTTTTATAATAAATGAGATGTGCCACTGTTTAAATTTTGCTTGAGTGGAAAACCCGTTTATAATAAGGCCGATAAAGTTTTATCAAACATATATTCGTAGTAAATAATGTTTGATGATACTCGATAATATAGGAGAAAACATTAATTACTGGTGTTATTAATGTTGTCTCCTATATTATCGAGTAACGCGGCGACGAGTCGAATCTCGAGACCGTGAGGTCAACCAGTAATAACTCATCATTGATAGAGAATTAGTCATTGTATAATAGTAGTCGATCAAAACGTTCAGATAGTTTTAAAGTAAGTTTTTAATGTTCAAGTTCCGTGGAACTATTTAATAAAACTAATTTTTCAATCATCGTAGCCAATAATCTCATTTTAGGTTTGCAATAATAGTATTTCTTAAATGATAATCGTAATATTAATGTGGCTAGATGTTGTTGAGAATTCAAATGAGTTTATAATAAAAGAAAAATATATATGCGTTCTTCCTTTAGTAGTAGAAACATATTTATTTAATATAAACTAAGTGTTTAATTTATCCATACTGTAGGTACCAATAAAATTTTATCCTATTTTTTTTGTTTTATTTGACTTCTAAGGACTATTAATCAGTAAAAAAGGAGTAATAAAAAGCTGTTTTTATTTCCTACTAGCCTCTGCCAACCGATTCACTTCTGTGAAATTACTGTTTTGTGTGACAAAGGCATAGCCTATAGTCCACCCTAAAGGTTCATTTAAATATTGGTGAAAATTTGTTTTTTAAATTGATAGCTAATTTTAAATTGCCTTCTACATACTTACCAACATTAATGAATTATTTTATTAATATAGATAGTGTATATTTTGATTGCTACAGTACATTTTTATTCGTGTGTAGTGTGCACAATAAAAAACTATGTTTGTACTGACAAACTCGAGTGTCTTCAAATAACAATAGCATAGGAGAGTTCAAGGCATATAAGTTCTATGCAAAAGAATGGGAATCAGTTTTGCTCACGTCAAAACTTAACTACTGCATAATGTCATAGCGTCGAACTTAACAACGGCGGCTATATGAATTTATAAAAGTATTTCACGGGTGCATAGTTAGGGTCGTTGTGAATAAATTAGCAGTATTCGTTAACTCTAGCCTCTGTATTATTTTCTGAGTTTTCAGACTAGTCCACGAAATATTTCGAAAAAAATAATCGACAATTAGACCAAATGTAATGGTCATCATCAACTTATTTGCATTCATTGTTGGGTATACGTAGGCTATTTATATTGAGGCTTTAAGTGTTCTCTCTATCCTGACACAGGAATCTTATTCCTGCAGTTCATGCCCAAATTTTACCCATTGCTGCCCACCTTGCAGCGAGTCTACCAACAAGTTGCCGGTCCCTCTTCGACCATCTTTCCGCGGAGGCTACTGTTCAACGATCATCGGTACGCCCACTACTCACTAGCGTATCGACGGGGAGCAGCCTTTAAAAAGATCGAAAAATATACAACTAATAAGAATTGACAGTGCTTTAAATAATTGTAATAATAAATTAACTTCTACCCGCTTCATTTACCTTACGAACGCCACTGCCTATATCTTTAATAATTAATATAATGTGCCGTAAATTGATGATCACAGAGTCCGTAAATAATCCAGCTATCACAAGTAAACTTTAGCCAAAAAAATCACTGCTAGAGGCTACGTCACGATGTTAATGAGTAGTAAGACCGTAAGCCTGACAAGTCAATACCTGCATACGGAGCGGTTTCCTACTGTGTGAATTTCACAGCACACAAGAATGTTCGTTTAGAATTAATAAAGAGTGACGTCATCGTGTTTACACTGCGTTTTAGTGCGTTCACTTTTGAGAGAGGTTAGAGTCGATATTCAAGTTTAGTGCATCTGCATATCCAAGATAGCGATTATCCACAAATATTGTATATGTTAGCAACAGGAACAAATACATTTAACCATTTCAGACTGAATTATTTTACTTGTTTTAACTAATCTAATTTAATTTGTAGGATTAAATTGGACTAAAATTAGTATATAAAAAAAACTCAACTTTGTATAAGATATAGTTATTACGAAGAAGTTCTCTAATTTCTACCATTGTGGGGTCATTAGATTGTGGAACGTCCTTCTCGGAGAAGAGGATAACACTGTACCTCGGGCCCCGGTCAGACGGGAAGAAGGAACACCCCGGGGTTTTTAGTCGGTGCAAGTCCGACACATCAGGGGACAGCCCTGACGGCCCCCTGAGACCTGTCAGGGATCTCCCCCGGGTTACAAAAAAAATTTCCTCCCGGCTAGCGTGTTCCCTTCGTTCTATAATATGGGATTCTTTAAGCAAAGCATGAAGAGTTATTTGTGTAGGCCGGCATGATCGCGGTGATTATTAGTAAGTGGTCACTTCTCGATAGTCGTAATCGGTTTTTAATTACACTGTATTAGCCATCAGGTACGGTACAGTAACTATGCCGAGTCAGAATAAAAATAAATATCTGGTGGTATGTGTGCAAATCAATAAAACAGTTTTTAGATATTCATTTATTGGTTCTAGTAAATGTGTCCTCATTTGTGGATGCCTGCTCTGAAAGGGTTAAATAGTGTTGTATAAATTTGTGGAAATCTGGTATTATTAATATGTAAGGAATAAATACCGATTTCAAGCCGTACCTGCGAATATTCAACGCCTATTTATGGAATGAAATATTAATTTCTAAAAATCCCTTCCCCATTGTGAGGATAAAAATGATTTTAAAATATATAAATCCGAATAAAACCCGATAAGGAATAACGAATTTTTTATAACTTTATCTTCGCACACTTTGAAATGACCTGCGGGCACAATTTGGTCTTTAAACTAAACATAAGAAAACACATAACATCACTGGTAATTAAATAGTGAGAAATGAAAATCACACAGTTCGAAGTCTAAATAGGACTGTATATAATAAGCAGCCGGTGCAAAAGAGATGAAACTATAACAGGTATCTTCTCTGTTATAATTTGTCATATGTCTACTTTAAACTTAGGCACACAATGCACTTTGAAAAAGAGCGAAAACAAAGGGGTAAGTTTCCATAAAAAATATACAAGTATTAAATGTAATATGTGGATTATGAAAATTACAATAATTTTCTTATCCAGTATCACAGTTAAAGACAAGTGACAACACTAGTTTGCGAAACTTGTTCGTACACGTTCGAAAACCTAACAAGTCGTAGACACAAAATTCATGTTATGACACTTGACAGCAGTGTCAATATAAAGAGTACCTTATTTTAGTCAGTTCATGTGCTAATATATTAAATTATCTTTTATCATAAGGTGATATTTATTGTAAAATAATATGGGTTACAAATGTAGAAGACAAGAACAAAAAACTAGAAAATTGACAAAGAAATACATTGATATATTTAAAGGTGAAAACAATTTGGTTTTCTTTGATGGTATAAAGTTTAGTGTGATTCATATTAGTATGGATAACAATTTAAGAAAGCATATGCTATGGTGAGTAATAATAACATTTTTTTTCTATAAAATCCAAATTTGGGGTTCAGAATTCATTAGAGTTAATTAGATTTTTGTTTATTTGTGCTTTGATCCCTTTCAGCTTTATGATAGTTTAAAATTTGCCGCTCTTTTGAATTCCCGCCAATATAAATCATCATAAAGGGTGCGTTCACGGTGGTAGCTATTTTCGCTATTAATGGATAAAACAATTTTCATGGAGGTTTACGTCCATTAAACTTGACAATTTTGCTACTTACGCAAAACGTCAGAGTTCATAGAGCTTAGACTATGTTGAAAATAACGCAATTTTTAGCTCACCCGAGTAAATAAGAATTTGAAGGATATTTTGTCAGTCTGAAATCTGTTAGTTTGACAAATTTTTCATCTAATTAGTTTGAGAACTGTTTGATTTCGTGTATAGATTGATTTTAGTAACTAATTCAGCAATAAATATGTTTTATGAATTAACAGTTCCCGATTACTATCAAGATCTAATAGTAACCTGATCTCAAAATCCACAATTTTTTTTTTTATTGTTACATACAGGCTTGCGCTTGACCCCAATCTCACCTGGTGGAAAGTGATGATGAGGCCGACGATGGAGCGCGCTCACCCAGCAAATACCGATTCACTCGACGTTTGAAGATTCCCATATCATGAGATGCCCGAAACACCGACGCAGGAAGCAAGTTCCACTCCTTCGCGGTACGCAGCAAATAGGAGGAGGCGAATCGCTTCGTGCGAGCAGCAGAAATGTCAAACAAAAAAGGGTGCAAACCAGCACGGTGTCTCGTCAATTTATGGTAGAAGGGGGAGGGTGGAACTAAATCATACAACTCAGCCGCACACTCTCCAGAGTATAGTCTATAGAAAACCCAAAGGCAAGCTACTTTACGCCGGTGTTCCAAACTGAGTAGTTTACGCGACGTAAGAGCCTCATCGGCAATGAGTCGCCGAGCTCGGTGATCAATTGAGTCAAAGCAGCCAGATGGTGTTTGGCGGAACCATCCCAGAGGTGGCAGCAATACTCCATACACGACCGAACTTGCGCCTGGTACAGGTTAAGAAGTTGGGTCGGCGTAAAATGCCGCCTAACCTTGAAAAGAATCCCCAGTTTCCGAGCAGCTGTTTTAGCCTTAGCTTCAATCGAACGCCCAAAGTTAAGGTCAGCAGTTAGCTCCATGCCTCCATGCTCGAGGCTATCAGCCAATGGTATGCTAACACCCTGGAAAGTAGGAGCCAAGACGAAAGGGCTCCGTTTGGCGGAGAAGAGACAGGCCTGCGTCTTCAGCGCGTTAAACCTGACCAGATTCGCTTCACCCCAATCGGATCAAAAATCGGATCGGATCGGATCGTAATTCAATCAATTCAATTCAGTTGAAATGTAGCAACTGACATAAAATGTTAAAATGTTCATGAAGGATATATTTTCCGCAATTTTGACATATTAAACTATAGCCCCCTGAACAGGCTGTAGATGATTGAAAGTGACAATGGCAAAAGTATCCTTTTTTACAGCTCCAAAAACATAAGTAAGATAGACATTTTATTGTTTTTATAATAAACCCTCACATGCGCTAAATAGAACTCATTAATCATTTTTGGACTTTTTTATAATTTTAGAATCTTTCCGATTTCGTAATTTTCCAAGCTAGTATTAATTGAGCGTTACGTTAAATATAATAATAATAAATTAATATAATTATTTTTTATTTTATAACATTACTTTATTTAAAAATAAATAATTTAACAATTAATCTTAGTTCGGTGATTGTTAGGAACCTTTTGGTTCAGCAATAACTTTGATCCATTTTAGCCTAACGGCCACATTTACAAACGCTCTTTATATTTTAAAACTTGTTTAAACCCTAATGAGTTATCAATTGCATTAAAATGTTTACAATAGTGTTTAAAAGCGTCTATTTAGTTACTTCGTGTGTTCATTCACCTCACAAAATTTATGAAAATACATCCAATTGAAAAATGACAATTTAATATAAAAGCACGTTTTAATTATAACCTATTATAAAAAATATATTTATAATTCGAGTTTTCGCCTGGATCATCGAATTAATTAAATAAACACAATTAAACTTATTTACAAAAAGTTCTATTTAGCGCATTTTACGGTTTTTTTTTTTTGAACTGGTATTACATTTATGACTGGGATTGGCCTTCACAACAAAACCGGGCATTTACAACAAAACCGGGCGCATTTTACGGGATATAAAATATTTCATAGGTAGATTAGTTGTTATGGTCAGGAAAAGATATTGGCAAAATATTCATATTTCAGCAAATACCTAATACTTAAAAATCATGTAAGTAACATGTAAATATCGATTTGACGAAAAATGTGTTAATTCGTAAATAACTACTTATTAACTTACGAAAGAAATAATAATACGTTTTAGTATAAAGTGAAAACAATGTATGGTTATGAATAGAATGTCAGCTTTTGGTTGGTTATGTTGGTATTATGGGATTGTAAGGATAGTGGTGCACAATTTCACTATATTTAAGTGTTACAGTTCGTTGTATATCAACTATTTATTTCAGATATAATCAATAGTTGGATGTCTTCAGTTAAGCTTATTATTTTAATTTGAGGGCCTGACATAATTTTAACTGCTATGGATTCGAATATATATAATTTATTATACAATATCCATTGCTATTTGCTATCTTTGTTCCAGTTCTTTTATCAGGAGCTCAGCGTTTTGTAAATGTATCAATCTTATTACTATATAAATGCAATACTTTGGTTGTATGTTTGTTCCATAATCACGCCAAGAACTCCTGAGTGAACTTCGAGGAAATGGTCAGAAATAAATTATAGTCTATAGAATGGTTAAACAAATCTGAATGTAAAGCTCAGAGATAAATCATAGTCTGGAATAAGCACATCGGCTACTATTATCCTGGAAATATGCCGAAAATATATTTTCCCCAATACAAATTGATAGATATATTTTCTTCAATATTTAAAAGTGCTTGTAATATGTGTATTTCAATAAAATTATATTGAAGTAACAATGAACAAAAAAAAACAATGGTACAATAAATACTAATAATTTTTTTTTTAATTCAATGATTTCTCGTGTTGCCAGTGTAGCCATACCTTAATTTTTTTTATAATGTTGGACATCTTGAAATGTTCCTTTGAACTGAAGTTGGTTAAATCTAAAAACATTTTAGTTTTAGTTTGTGTTTATGAGATTTGCAAAAAATAAGCACTGTGCGGTATTTTATATGCTCTTTGGTGTGCGGTCATCGTAATTACGTTTTATCTATCTGGTTTTGCGATTCACGGTTATAATTGGACTAGCAAACACGATATTTACATTCAAAATTCGGGTAGAGTGAGTGACGAGTGTGAAAAAATTGCAGTAATGGATTAATGAAAATAAGTGTTAGTCCGCTTTTTAGCGATGTGTGAATTTATTGAATTGAATTGATAGTGTTTTAATAAAATTCATGGTGTTTCCGATATTGCTAGTGGCGTTTGTAAAGAATAGTTCGAATCATAGGGTCCACAAACGAGCAGACGGATTCTATCATGGTCGTAAAACGGTAAGTTTTTTTTGTTAAAGGTAATTCTTTGCCTTTGTACAAGTTATGTAAATAACAATGGTCATCATGGAAAAAATCGTTATATCCTCACGTTTAAAAGTTTTAGAGCATTTTCTGTATGTATTTTGTATATTGAAACAAAATATGGGAACCAGACATTTTGCTTTGTTTGAAATGTTTGTTTACGTTTGTGTACTAATAACGATGTCACACGATACTTCAATACTTAAATTATGGTTTATTATTAGAATTTAGGGTAATTCTGAGAAAACTGCCATAAAACATTACAGCTATAAAAATATTTTTTCTTTAAATAAAATCAGTGGGTAAAAGCTACATTGATTTTTCTGACACTAACAAGTATGAATAATTGCAATAACGGTGGTGGTATACTTTATTTATTAAAACAGATGATTAAAATGACTTTGATTAAAGTAATTTTTGAAGAAATCCAGATATTTAACTATAAATATTTATTTACTATTATACAAAATATAATAATACATTACACTAATACAAAATGTATACTATAATACAAAATATTGTAGTACAATATTATAATTTAAGCAACATTTTATAATACATTATGAAAATAGTATAGTGATAATATCCGTGTTTTGATATATGAAAAAGTTAAATATTATGAATATATATTATATTTTACTAAGTATTTATTTTAAATTTCAATATACAGAAAATAATTATTGCATCAAATAATACTTATATATCTTATTTATGAAATAAGATGAGAATGTAATGACATATTGTATCTATTGTAATCATAAGTCTTTATATAAATATAAAATATATAAGATTTCGTCCTGGACTTACCAAAAATATTGCTAATGTTAACGATATAAGAAGATAAAAGTGTTTCTGATAGATCATGTAATTATTTACAATCTATTGAATCACATATAAATATGTTTGTTTATCCCATTAATACAATTAAAGAATAAAAGTACCTACATCAAAATCAGTGACATTATAACTCTTAGGAGCATAAAAAGCTTTATCTCGTTATACTTCAACATTTAACACATATATTGATTCAACATTTGATTGTATTTGGATTCTGAGACTCTTATTTTGATAATTATCAGATTTATAGTTAATATATTTATAAAATGTCAAAGTATAACAAGGTAATGCTTTTTATCCTTTTGTGGCTTTCACTGATCCACTCATATGTCCAGTAAACCTCTTGCCCTTGGAAATTTTCTCAGATGAGATTATGTTCCAATAGATCTTATTTACTTTTATCCACAGGTGTTGTTAAGGTTGTAGGGTGATTGAGTGAACTGTGCTGTGACCACAGTACACAATTACATATAGTGACTTGCTACAACCTGTCATCTTTTGGGATCAGCTTGTATACAACAAGTTGTTCATATACCTGCATTCCTTTTGTTATTGTATATGTGGACTAACATGGCAATATCAATTGTTATAGGATTTTAGTACCTTGGTGATCATGCTATACTAGGACTAAACTGTGCAGTCCATCAGGTGCAGTGTAATAACTTTATTATGTTGTTGTAAACAAAAATTATGTTGGTAATTGTTTTTCTCAGATTTTGAACTATATAAGATCACACAACAAGGCATAAACTATTGCTTTTTATTCATGTTTTGGAGTATGATTTATATGTAATTAATTGCTATAGGATAGTGATGTAATTTAAGTTAAATGTGGTTTAAAGATATTAAAAAATATGAGTGTGGATATATGTCATGGTCAATACACCTGTATATTTTTTGCTTTTTTTTCTCTCAGATGATATATTTGTGAGATAACACCCAGGTATGAGATCAAAGTTTCTAATATATTCTAGAATGTGAATAAAACACAGTAGACTTTACTCCTTGGTGTATTGTATACAATACCACATATGAATGTGTTCTGGTTGCTTTCTCTCTATTCGGAAAAGGGTTAATTGTACAGAAAAGTGCAAGAGACATTTTTTTACAGATAATTAGCTGTGATCAATTTCATAATAACTTATATTGACTTCAGAGCAGTATGACATGTGATATTCGCGAAAAATGGATTTTTGTTATGTATTACATTTAATAAATTTTTTAGCCAGCAAGGTGTTAATGTCGATTTTTCCAATTTTCATTAAACATTGTAATAAATGTGTATATAAAAATTCAGCTCATTAGACATTTTTCTGTATATTGGGGCTTAATAAAGCTAAAATGGCTGCACTATCATCCATCATTATCATAAAATGTTATTCATGGCTGTTGGTAGTGACTGCCCATAGCGTGAGTGTGTATATCAAATTGCTGCAATATTTCCTTTATACAATTATCACTTATTGTTAACACATAAATTCAAGACAGGAGTTACCAGCAAGTCCTAATTTTTGCTGCTCCTTATTTCAACTTGTTGATGATCTGTTGGATAGTTGAGGTCTGATAATGGAAAAGGACAACACTGTCATATTACAAGGTGCAATTTTTTTTTTTAATATTTGAATTGCAATGTGTGCTTACTGCTGATATTTATCATAGGAACATCAGTGATTGTTAAGGGAAGAGAGTATAATGACAGTCGCTGTCTCATCCTAGTGCTAAAATACCAGACCCAAAGGTCTAGATCATTGATTTCCAATGTAGTCTATATCCATGATCTCCAGGGGTCGATGATAACATGCCAGTGATCCAGGTAAGTGAAAAAATAAATTAGGGTTTGGATCTTTACAAACAGGGGTCCAGAAGAGTTAATCTCATTTAAGTAGTCCAAAATTTTTATTTTTGCTTTCCATTAATGGAATAATGTACTTACATAGATCAGTATTATTTAATTTTTAACTGAAACCCAACAAATAGCACAATTACCCAATGTTTTACAATAGTATATAATATTACCTAGTAATATTATTTATATTGTTAATACTATTATATTAATTAGTCATATCTCATAAAATTGTGTAAGTTAGAAAAATATTTGTGGTTACAGTACACTTTCAACTTAGAGAAACTTTCATATGTAATGATGCCAGGTATCATGTTCACAATAGGACTTGGACTTCTACTGACTTGTTCAATTCATAAACCAATAAATATAAATGTGAGAAACAAATGCATTTATTTATTTCTCCAATGCTGAAAATGAAATTGGTACTAAATTTTTCAAAAATATATATTAATAATATATATGTATACACAAATTTAAATGAACAATTTTATTTGGAAGTATCAGAGGAAAGTACATACAAGTTTTTATAAAACCTAATTTACTACTCTTAATTAAGAGAGACACTCTTGGTATGTTTCTCTATAGGTTTGTACTGTATATATGTGTCTAGATTTAGAAACTAGACACAGACCTGTTTGTTTATTTATTAAATAAAGTTTAATGAGGTAAACTTACACTTACAAGGTAATAGCTTAAGTTTCATAACACAAAGTCCAAAATTTCAGTGTTTCTTGCCAGAATCCAACTATTGAGGCAAAACATCATTAAATAGGGTGAATTTTCCCAAATTGTCACAGATAATCAGGGAGATGACATTTCAACCAAAGTTCAACATCTAAATCCCCTCTATTATAATTTTGCAACTAGTTTGAATTTTTTTTTGTTAAAGGTTGTGGAATTACTACAATAGATAATCCATATGGTGACATTGAAGTAACAGATATAAAATTGGATAGAGAGATAGAGGAACTTATCAGAACAAGCACTAGCGAATAACTTAAAGTAAAGCTTAGAAACATATTACCTATAATAGTTTCAGAAAGATCTACCTATTACTTACCCCATATCATGTAATACAGTGAAAAAGTGGAAAGAGATTTCAGTATGTTTACAATCTTCTAAAAAAAAAAAGGAACAAACTAAACATAACTAACTGTGAAGATTTGAGATTAAACCTATATTGATAAAAAGTACTGAGAATGTATAAAATAATATTAAAATAGAAAGGCAATATAATAATATTTACATAATAAATTTAATAAATAATTTGCTTTTGTCAATTCTCATTTCATTAATAAATGTATAAAACTGAATTGTATTTTATACTATTTTTCTACTCTGCACTTGAGTACAATCAGAAATCAGTCAACAGCATATTTGATAGAAATGCTTTTTCAATATACAATATTAGCTTAGAAGTGGTCTACCCATGACATGGCAAAGGGTCTATAAGACAAAAAGTTTGGGGACCTATGGTCTAGATATATGAGGGTTCACGAATCGCGATAGACCGAAGTGACGCGCCGTGAGTCACTGACAGATTTTGCATCCATGTCCATCACTATAGAAAGTTGTAAAGATGTACCTTGTCTCTCAACTATTAACAATCATTCTATTTCCTGCCAAAAGAAACATATCGAAGTAATTACTAACGAAAGGTTAAAAAAAAATACGCTGTCAGGTCGAGCCCAAGAGTAATAAAATAAAATCAGGAATATATCTGGGAAAGTATTTTGGATGTTTTGGCAATTTTTATTTTATTAGTTAATCTTCGTCTAAAATTCTTATTTGGTGGTGACACTGCTTTTACGAAAAAGTCGGGAGTATTCTAGCTCTAGTTTAACTATAATTACGTCGCAATCGACGCAAACAATTTATACATGACTGTGTGTTGCAATGAAAAGTCCCTAAAAATATTGAATTTAAAAAATCCAGTATAGCATAGAGCGCTACCACCTCACTGTTAATTACTTAGCACTACCCAGGGGCTTATTGAAATGGGTATTGAGGGTAAAATCTACTGATTTTGGCTTTTCCCGTATTAACTCCAGTATTGCGTAGTTATGGAGTCATGTTTAAATATTAGGTCCTTATATATGAAATTGGCGTTTTTCGTACTGGCCACTTTAATCACAAATTTCTCCTCTTTAGTAAGGAATTCCAAATTCAAATTTGTACAGCTATAGACTCATGTATTTGTGCTTCGATGATCGTCATTCATTTGTTTTTTTCTTCTGTTTTTTTTCTGTTTGCGTCACTCATTTTACAAAATGGAAAACTTAAAATATCGCATTATTTACGAGTACGAGTTCCGCCGTGGCACTAGTGCTGCGGAAACAACTCGAAGGGTGAATGATGTGTATGGCGGTCGTGTTGCAAAAGAAAACACAGTTCGTTTTTGGTTCCAACGTTTTCGTTCTGGAAATTTCGACCTGCAGAACAAGCCCCGTGGACGGCCTGAGACTCAAGTTGATAATGAAGAGTTGAAGGCTATTGTGGAAGCGGATCCATCGCAAACCACGTCCGAGTTAGCTGCAGGCTGCGATGTTAGTGATAAAACTGTTTTAATTCACTTGAAGCAAATTGGGAAGATTAAAAAGCTTGAAAGGTGGGTACCTCACGAATTGACTGAAGCAAACCGGCAAACGCGCGTCGACTGCTGCGTTACATTACTAAACCGGCACAATAATGAAGGTATTTTAAACCGAATCATTACCTGTGATGAAAAATGGGTTCTTTACGATAATTGGAAGCGCTCAGCGCAATGGTTGGATCCTGGCCAGCCAGCCAAATCCTGCCCCAAGCGAAAATTAACCCCAAAAAAGTTACTTGTAAGCATTTGGTGGACTAGTGCCGGTATTGTTCATTACAGTTTTCTCAAATCTGGCCAGACTATTACGGCTGATGTCTATTGTCAGCAATTGCAAACCATGATGGAAAAGCTAGCGGCTAAACAACCTAGGCTGGTCAATCGCTCCACGCCACTGCTGCTTCACGACAACGCTAGACCACACACTGCGCAACAGACGGCTACTAAATTAGAAGAGCTTCAATTGGAAAGTCTAAGACATCCTCCGTACTCCCCGGACCTTGCTCCAACAGATTACCATTTTTTTCGAAATTTGGATAACTTCTTGCAAGGGAAAAAATTCAACTCCGATGGGGCAGTCCAAATCGCCTTCAAAGATTTTATTGATTCCCGTCCGACTGGTTTTTTTAGTAAAGGGATCAATGAACTACCTATGAGATGGCAAAAGTGCATAGAAAATAATAGTTCATACTTTGATTAATTAAATATATTATATTAAAAAATATTCGACTTTTTGTTCCTCCCATACAAAACGCCAATTTCATATGTAAGGACCTAATATAACTTTTGGTTATGAGGAGTATACACAAAACCTACGCAAAACAATCAAGTTTTTAAACCTTTTTTTGTATATTATATTTCCACTCTGTGTCGACAGAACGCTATCTATAACACTATAAATATCGTTGGTCTTCGTTCGCTTTATGTGGACGCTTCATCAGAGAACTGCGTCAACAATAATTTATACACTCTTTCGGATCTTGCTCATTATATTTTCATTTACCGAGGGCCCCATCCGCATCCCTTGTACCCTAAACTACTACGTTCAGTTGCGTTTAAATATGTATTCTCCTGTTTGTAATTTATATCTTTCACGTTTCTCTTAGTAATTTTTCAAAAGATTTCCATATAACACCAATATTGAGCTCCGGGAAGTTGGCCCCGCATTTTTCGCGTAAGAATTTAGAAATTTTTTGAGGGACTGCCCATCGATTGCCCATTATTGCCCATCATTTAAATTTTTTTGCCCACCCCTATAAAAAAAGTTATGAAAGATTTATGTATGCGCGGGCCAGCGTCCGAAAAAATTTCAAAAAATCGAAAATGTCAAGGTGGATTCTTGAAGTTTGTCGACTGCCCACTTTTGCCCATCCTTTACTTTTTTGATAATTCAACTCCTAAGGGATGGAAATGGGGGTGGAAAAAAAAATTGAGGGGTCAAGAAATTTTGAATTATGCATTTTAATCTACATCGATTGCCCACTTCTGCCCATCCTTTACTTTATTGATAATTCCACTCTTAAGGGATGAAAATGAGAATGGAAAAAAATTGAGGGATCAAGAAATTTAGATTGGAAAATTATGGCTTAATAAGGTATATTCGTATTCTAAAGGACATCCTTTGGATTGCCCATCATTTATTTTCGAATGCCCACCCTTAGTTACAGAGTTATTCTGCTTAGAATTTGACATACCGCACTGTTGTAGGAACATGTTACATTTTCGTTAGTCCACTAGATAAATTTTGGAAAATAAGGGCTCAATAAGGGTTATTCGCATTCTAAAGGACATCCTTTAGATTGCCCATCATTTCTTTTCGAATGCCCACCCTTAGATACAGAGTTATTCTGCTTAGAATTTGACATACCGCACTGTTGTAGGAACATGTTACATTTTCGTTACTCCACTAGATAAATTTTGGGCTTTCGAAAAGAAATGATGGGCAATCTAAAGGATGTCCTTTAGAATGCGAATAACCCTTATTGAGCCCTTATTTTCCAAAATTTATCTAGTGGAGTAACGAAAATGTAACATGTTCCTACAACAGTGCGGTATGTCAAATTCTAAGCAGAATAACTCTGTATCTAAGGGTGGGCTTTCGAAAAGAAATGATGGGCAATCTAAAGGATGTCCTTTAGAATGCGAATAACCCTTATTGAGCCCTTATTTTCCAAAATTTATCTAGTGGACTAACGAAAATGTAACATGTTCCTACAACAGTGCGGTGTGTCAAATTCTAAGCAGAATAACTCTGTATCTAAGGGTGGGCTTTCGAAAAGAAATGATGGGCAATCTAAAGGATGTCCTTTAGAATGCGAATAACCCTTATTGAGCCCTTATTTTCCAAAATTTATCTAGTGGACTAACGAAAATGTAACATGTTCCTACAACAGTGCGGTGTGTCAAATTCTAAGCAGAATAACTCTGTATCTAAGGGTGGGCTTTCGAAAAGAAATGATGGGCAATCTAAAGGATGTCCTTTAGAATGCGAATAACCCTTATTGAGCCCTTATTTTCCAAAATTTATCTAGTGGAGTAACGAAAATGTAACATGTTCCTACAACAGTGCGGTATGTCAAATTCTAAGCAGAATAACTCTGTATCTAAGGGTGGGCTTTCGAAAAGAAATGATGGGCAATCTAAAGGATGTCCTTTAGAATGCGAATAACCCTTATTGAGCCCTTATTTTCCAAAATTTATCTAGTGGACTAACGAAAATGTAACATGTTCCTACAACAGTGCGGTGTGTCAAATTCTAAGCAGAATAACTCTGTATCTAAGGGTGGGCATTCGAAAAGAAATGATGGGCAATCTAAAGGATGTCCTTTAGAATGCGAATAACCCTTATTGAGCCCTTATTTTCCAAAATTTATCTAGTGGACTAACGAAAATGTAACATGTTCCTACAACAGTGCGGTATGTCAAATTCTAAGCAGAATAACTCTGTATCTAAGGGTGGGCTTTCGAAAAGAAATGATGGGCAATCTAAAGGATGTCCTTTAGAATGCGAATAACCCTTATTGAGCCCTTATTTTCCAAAATTTATCTAGTGGACTAACGAAAATGTAACATGTTCCTACAACAGTGCGGTATGTCAAATTCTAAGCAGAATAACTCTGTATCTAAGGGTGGGCATTCGAAAAGAAATGATGGGCAATCTAAAGGATGTCCTTTAGAATGCGAATAACCCTTATTGAGCCCTTATTTTCCAAAATTTATCTAGTGGACTAACGAAAATGTAACATGTTCCTACAACAGTGCGGTGTGTCAAATTCTAAGCAGAATAACTCTGTATCTAAGGGTGGGCTTTCGAAAAGAAATGATGGGCAATCTAAAGGATGTCCTTTAGAATGCGAATAACCCTTATTGAGCCCTCATTTTCCAAAATTTATCTAGTGGACTAACGAAAATGTAACATGTTCCTACAACAGTGCGGTATGTCAAATTCTAAGCAGAATAACTCTGTATCTAAGGGTGGGCTTTCGAAAAGAAATGATGGGCAATCTAAAGGATGTCCTTTAGAATGCAAATAACCCTTATTGAGCCCTTATTTTCCAAAATTTATCTAGTGGACTAACGAAAATGTAACATGTTCCTACAACAGTGCGGTATGTCAAATTCTAAGCAGAATAACTCTGTATCTAAGGGTGGGCATTCGAAAAGAAATGATGGGCAATCTAAAGGATGTCCTTTAGAATGCGAATAACCCTTATTGAGCCCTTATTTTCCAAAATTTATCTAGTGGACTAACGAAAATGTAACATGTTCCTACAACAGTGCGGTGTGTCAAATTCTAAGCAGAATAACTCTGTATCTAAGGGTGGGCTTTCGAAAAGAAATGATGGGCAATCTAAAGGATGTCCTTTAGAATGCGAATAACCCTTATTGAGCCCTTATTTTCCAAAATTTATCTAGTGGAGTAACGAAAATGTAACATGTTCTTACAACAGTGCGGTATGTCAAATTCTAAGCAGAATAACTCTGTATCTAAGGGTGGGCATTCGAAAAGAAATGATGGGCAATCTAAAGGATGTCCTTTAGAATGCGAATAACCCTTATTGAGCCCTTATTTTCCAAAATTTATCTAGTGGACTAACGAAAATGTAACATGTTCCTACAACAGTGCGGTATGTCAAATTCTAAGCAGAATAACTCTGTAACTAAGGGTGGGCATTCGAAAATAAATGATGGGCAATCCAAAGGATGTCCTTTAGAATACGAATATACCTTATTAAGCCATAATTTTCCAATCTAAATTTCTTGATCCCTCAATTTTTTTCCATTCTCATTTTCATCCCTTAAGAGTGGAATTATCAATAAAGTAAAGGATGGGCAGAAGTGGGCAATCGATGTAGATTAAAATGCATAATTCAAAATTTCTTGACCCCTCAATTTTTTTTTCCACCCCCATTTCCATCCCTTAGGAGTTGAATTATCAAAAAAGTAAAGGATGGGCAAAAGTGGGCAGTCGACAAACTTCAAGAATCCACCTTGACATTTTCGATTTTTTGAAATTTTTTCGGACGCTGGCCCGCGCATACATAAATCTTTCATAACTTTTTTTATAGGGGTGGGCAAAAAAATTTAAATGATGGGCAATAATGGGCAATCGATGGGCAGTCCCTCAAAAAATTTCTAAATTCTTACGCGAAAAATGCGGGGCCAACTTCCCGGAGCTCCAATATTGTTGATGTTTTCATGAATAGGTAAATAAAACATACTTAATGTAAGTTTTAAATTTTAATATTTAGTTAATAAAATAGATATGTGAACTTATTCCATTAATTCGTAGACAGGCACACAATTATAAGTACAATAGGTAAATAACAGTTTGTCATCAAATGTAGAAAGTATCAAATTATTACTTTTTATACAATCATTTCGTTATTCTTTTTATTCATTTGTTATATTAAATTAATAAATTATTTGTATAAAGCTAAATATAACCAAACATATCTTGTGGGCTCAAAAAATAATATGTCAACATAGAATTTGATAAAACACCCATAGCTGAAAATAATATTTGTGGAAAGCACGTCCGCAGCTGTTTCATGTATCGTACTTGTCGCTTTCTTTATCGTTATGATTACTTTTCTGTTTTTCGCAATATTTTGCTTGTGTCCGCAAAATATTTCTTTATAACGTTAAAAAAAGAAAAACATAATTGCAAATATACGAGAAAGAAAGAGACAAGGAAAAGTTTTGCGAATCCCGAAATATTTGCTGCGTTGTAGCGGACAGCGGAAGCATCATAAGGAACGATCTCCAAGAACGTGTTTGTTTCATACAGTTTCTATAGAATATAACGGCTCGACCCGAATATAGTTACGAGAGTCACGACAAATTAACCCGTAAAAATTGTCCCTAAAGGAGTCGATTTCAATTAAAATAATCCCTCTGTTATTCATTCCTGACATGCATATTAATTAAAAAATGTCGGACGACATGTGGTGGTTAATGCAAAACAGTAGATTTTAATTACTATCGACAGCAGTTGCGACGTGACATACACTACTCGCATGTTGAGCTATAACGTTCAGTTAATTTTTAATTTGTATAAAATGTTATTACGGACAAGAAGGTCAAGAAAACGTGCATGACTCATTTCCGATTAGTTAATGAATTTAATTAAATTAGTAAAAGATCGTTTCTAAGCCACGATTACTGAATAGGTTCAATTTTGTTCCATTTATATATAGCCAGGTGCGCATCACACAGAAATCATGGAACCTATCTCGATAGGATTATCATATTATTATTATTAACATAAAACATGAGATATGTCCAGACAGGACAAGTTGTTCCGAACCGGAGGTATATCGACCAATATACAGGTTGATTTTATAGACGAGGGATATATTCAAAGAGGATATTCAGCATTCGATTATAATCCCAAATATATAGAAATAGTGATATCTTAATATTTCCATTAAAACAAAGTAATTTTTAGTCAACCTATTTAGGGGCAATGACACACATGATAAAATAAATAACAATTAATTATTGAGTAAGTATTTTGGCTCTCCTAAGCCAGGATAAAGTACTAAAGGGAAGCGAGTCAATTACACATTTATTTAAAATCACGTAAAAGAAATTTTATCTAATTACCATTCAATCATAAGTCACACGCGCTGCGGTGTCTAAACTTTTTACGAATCAATTCTCATTTGTTGATAAATGTTTCTTTATGATTTGTTAGGGAATACAGTAATTTACATTTTTATAGTTACAAGATGGTACAAATTATTGTATCCTGAAATATCTCCCTCTTCTATAAAATCACCCTGTATATTATTCATCAGAAAATCAATAAAAATGAGGACGTATTTATTGTCTCCACATTATGGCATAATTGATTAAAATCGATGAATGTACATATGTATGTACATAGTAATTATTAAGCAAAAATATGAATTTGATTTTTAATTTTAAATTAAAATTTTTAAGTTGTTTTTATTTGTGTATACAGTAAACAAAATATCAATGTTTTTTAAAGCCTTTCGTTAAAATGGTTGAATATGTATAAATTTTCCGAAATAGTATTCCTTAAAATATACTGAGTGATATGACATGGTCATTGGGCAACCCTTTTTAAGCTGTGGTTTTATGAGCAATCGTAAAAACCCTTCGCTACACTGTGGCCGCGCCTGTCACGACATGATAATGGAATAGGATTAAATTAATAAGCAAATATTACTCATTATACATCTCGAACATGGAATTAAAAAATACGTAACTTGTGTGTTTTGTAAAATAAATATGTTTGTATAAAAACATCGAAATTGATATCGATATTTTTGCCGTCAAATACCAATTCCTGCATTTCCATGCTAAGTGTGTAAAATATTACAAAATTAATTTGATGGAAAAAAGTTACGTTATAATTTTGATTCATTTGTAACTAAAAATGCGTAATACGTAGATAAATATAATTAATAATATCAATTAAGCTACAAAATGCAACGTTACCTTTACTTTTGGATTTTGATATATAGAAACAAATCTTACCGGAATTTGAAAAATATCGTCTTGGACATGCTGCAAATTGAAAAGAACTGACAGGGAACTCTTAAATCCCACTATAGAGGGACGTACTCAGGGTATTTCAATTTTTCGTGAAACAAATATAAATCAAATAGTAAGAAACAAAACTACAAATACAAACAGAAAAATATTATAAAATGATTGATGAATAAGAAGCTACTAAATAGTTGTCCCAATTCTCTTCTCATATTATTTTGAAATATCCAAATTGAGGTGCAACATTTTTATAATAACAGATATTAAAACGTTGCAACGTTTGTACCTATAGTAGTATGCATATCTAAAAAAATTTTTTTCAACATTTAACAACCCAGCTTGCTATCCACCTGCCCGACAGATGTGCCTCTTTTACACATCATATAAATGGCTTCCTCAAATGTATATAATTACTCAAGTTTTTACAATTCGCGTTATTCTAAATCCTAAACTATACAATGAGATGACTATGGTTATTAAAGTCTCCCCCTTTTATATCCAACGTTAATAGGCGCGTGCCAAACATCCATTTATTGAAGCTTGTGTTAATCCGGTATATGCGGGGAGCTAGACGTCTGGTACGAGCCTGATGAATATGTTGTTAATTGAAATTAGTCAGTCAGAAGGTCGGGTTCGGACCTCGGCGTGTGCGCATCGCATGCGAACGTGCGTCGACTAGTTACGGTTCGCTGACCGCCGACCGCGTAGTTTCAGTTCGCTTCGTTTATTTGCCAAATAAAGAGTTGTTACGCAGATATTGATAATCTTTGCATAAATAATGTATTTTAAGAGCTTATAAATCATGGTTTTTCTTGCTGATTTGTTTATGTTAGTAGTAAATTGTTACAACAATAACAATATAATAATATAAGAGATACAATATAAAAAGAGACAAAAAAGAAAGTATTGATTATTATTTATTTATTTTACATGAATGGGTCCCCATCATGGGTGACATTAAAAAAGAAAATAAAGAGACAAAGTACACAAAATAGAATGAATAAATGAACCTCTCCACAAGGAAAAGGACACCAAAATATGTACAATAATTAATATTTAATGCTTATTTTGTATATTTTTTAATTATATTCAGAAAAACGTTGACTCATGGTAAATTATGATTTTAATTCGCTCAAAATAAATTCAAGTTATACAATGTGCATATCCAAACTGGAGTACAGATTCCACATGAAGAAGATGAGTCTGTTTGTTATTTTTGTTTATTTGACATAGGTACGAGCTCCGGGAAGTTGGCCCCCCATTTTTCGCGTAAGAATTTAGAAATTTGTAGAGGGACTGCCCATCGATTCCCCATTATTGCTCTCCATTTAATTTTTTTTGCCCACCCCTATAACAAAAGTTATGACAGATTTATGTATGCGTGGGCCAGCGTCCGAAAAAAATTCAAAAAATCGAAAATGTCAAGGTGGATTCTTGAAGTTTGTCGACTGCCCACTTTTGCCCATCCTTTACTTTTTTGATAATTCAACTCCTAAGGGATGGAAATGGGGGTGGAAAAAAAATTGAGGGGTCAAGAAATTTAGAATGATGCATTTTAATCTACATCGATTGCCCACTTCTGCCCATCCTTTACTTTATTGATAATTCCACTCTTAAGGGATGGAAATGGGGGTGGAAAAAAATTGAGGGATCAAGAAATTTAGAATGATGCATTTTAATCTATAACGTTTGCCCGCGATTGCCCATCCTCTACTTTTTCGATAAGTCAACTTTTAAGGGTGGATATGAGGGTGGGGAAACAATTTAGGGATGGACACATTTAGAATAATGGCGGAAACTTTTGGCGGATTGGGGCTCAATGAGGAATATAACTATTCAGGGGTATCCCTTTTTGAATTGCTACAATCTTTTTTCCACTGCATATACTTGGCAACGAACATTTTTAGATAACTATATGATACACCACGGACTAGGTACAATCAAATATACGAGCTACTCTAAGGGTGGGCATTCGAAAAAAAATGGTGGGCAATCCAAAGGATGTCTTTAGAATACGAATATACCTTATTAAGCCATAATTTTCCAAAATTTATCTCTTAGACTAACGAAAATGTTACATGTTTCTACAACAGTGTGGTATGTCAAATTCTAAGCAGAATAACTCTGTATCTAAGGGTGGGCATTCGAAAAGAAATGATGGGCAATCTAAAGGATGTCGTTTAGAATGCGAATGAACCATATTGAGCCCTTATTGTCCAAAATTTATCTAGTGGACTAACGAAAATGTAACATTTTCCTGCTACAGTGTGGTATGTCAAATTCTAAGCAGAATAACTCTGTAACTAAGAGTGGGCATTCGAAAAGAAATGATGGGCAATCGAAAGGATATTCTTTACAATGCGAATGAACCTTATTGAGCCCTAATTATCCAAAATTTAACTCTTAGACTAATGAAAATGTAACATGTTCCTACAACAATGTGCTATGTAAAATTCTAATCAGTATAACTCTGTAACTAAGGGCGGGCATTCGAAAAAAAATGGTGGGCAATCCAAAGGATGTCCTTTAGAATACGAATATACCTTATTAAGCCATAATTTTCCAAAATTTATCTCTTAGACTAACGAAAATGTTACATGTTTCTACAACAGTGTGGTATGTCAAATTCTAAGCAGAATAACTCTGTATCTAAGGGTGGGCATTCGAAAAGAAATGATGGGCAATCGAATGCATGTCCTTCTGTGTAATAATAAATCGCCTTAAACACTTTTTCCCCTAAGTTTGTCCAGTGGGCGAACGAACTTATACTTAATTTCTGCTACATTGTGGTCTGTCAATTTTTTTTTAGAGTAACTCGTATATTTGATTGTACCTAGTGCGTGGTGTATCATATAGTTATCTAAAAATTTTCGTTGCCAAGTATATGCAGTGGAAAAAAGATTGTAGCAATTCGAAAAGGGATACCCCTGAATAGTTATATTCCTCTTTGAGCCCCAATCCGCCAAAAGTTTCCGCCATTATTCTAAATGTGTCCATCCCTAAATTGTTTCCCCACCCTCATATCCACCCTTTAAAAGTTGACTTATCGAAAAAGTAGAGGATGGGCAATCGCGGGCAAACGTTATAGATTAAAATGCATCATTCTAAATTTCTTGATCCCTCAATTTTTTTCCACCCCCATTTCCATCCCTTAAGAGTGGAATTATCAATAAAGTAAAGGATGGGCAGAAGTGGGCAATCGATGTAGATTAAAATGCATCATTCTAAATTTCTTGACCCCTCAATTTTTTTTCCACCCCCATTTCCATCCCTTAGGAGTTGAATTATCAAAAAAGTAAAGGATGGGCAAAAGTGGGCAGTCGACAAACTTCAAGAATCCACCTTGACATTTTCGATTTTTTGAAATTTTTTCGGACGCTGGCCCACGCATACATAAATCTTTCATAACTTTTTTTATAGGGGTGGGCAAAAAAATTTAAATGATGAGCAATAATGGGCAATCGATGGGCAGTCCCTCTACAAATTTCTAAATTCTTACGCGAAAAATGGGGGGCCAACTTCCCGGAGCTATAGGTACGCTGTTGTTGACCTATATGACATTTTACCAGTAGTCTAACATGTTTTATATAAGGACATCATGGCCAGAGTGTCCTTATAATAAACGACTTTAAGAGATTTTTTCATTAAAACCTTTAGTAATATATTATAAAACTAGATTTATACAGCGTTAGTTTTCTCACAGATATTTTAAATTTCGCCATTCAAATATTATAGCATTGTAATTTATGTGCGTTAATACCAGACTACAATAGCGTATTTCACTTAAGTAATTATAATTTAGACGGAAACACTTTGATTCTGGTGGCAAGGTACTTAATGAAGTAAATAAAAGTTTGAATAATGATTCCTGGAATTATCTTTGCCGGCCAGTTTAATTTGAATACATAACGTGAAATGCAGGTATCCGAAGAATTGTGAATGTTAACAAAAAAAGCGGCTATAGGCATCTTATTCATATTACATTTTTATTATAGAGGCAATTACGTAGGAACCACACGAGCGTCGCCGCAACGTTCTTGAGCCTTCATTCCGTCTGTAGACTTCGTTAATTTAATTTTAATGTCTTTCACTCTTAGAACAATTCACTGTTTTACGGGCATATAATTTAATTTAATGTTTTCTCAACATAATACGTACTTCTCAATATTATACATATAATAGCTTTCCTTTTTCACGTCTTGGCGCTTAATTAATGAAGCTTTATTTTTAAGGTTTTGTACCTCACAGGAAAAAGCAAACGAACAGATTTAGAGAGAATGTATGTAGCTCTTGAAATTGTTTCTGATTGGGACGATACGAATCTGGTTAGTTTGAATGCTATCAAAATATAGGCGGTTCTTTTTTTCCGCCAAACGTACTCGCTTTCACCTAATTTCCATTTTCCGGGGTATTTCTCTGCCGGTGACTGATAATTTCAAGCTCCTCGGTATAGACGTAAAAGTTGATTTGAACTTTGGGCGGTCGATTGAGTTTAGAGCGAAAACAGCTGAAATAAAAATAGTAGTGGCGTGCATCCCATATAAAGCATAAAAAGCATTATCTTGTTATAGGACGTTTAATAAATATATTGACTTAAAATCTGGTGTTTACCAAAGTAGCAGTATGAGGGTCCAAATTGGACCAAATTTTAAGTATAAAAATGTGTTACATTTCCAAGTAAAACAAGATAATGCTTTTTATGCTTTATATGGCAAGAACGCCACTGAAAAATGGGCATCCTTTTTAATGTTAGGTGGTTCTTCACACCATCGTAACTTCATAACCTGTATTCGGCACAAGTGCGATCAAGTGTGGAGTATTATTGTCACCTTTGGGATGGACCCGCTAAATATCAAGTTGCCGCTTTAGACTCATTGGATCGTAGGGTTCGTAGATCTAATGGCGATGACTCTTTGACTGAGGCTAAAATGTAGAACATCGCGCATCGACGTAAAATCTACTGTCTCGCAGTTTTACCGATTGCAGAATGGAGAGTGTTCTCAAAAGCTACATTTTTTAATTCCACCAGCTCTAATTTACTATAAAATCACCGGACGCCTTGTCGAATATCATCTTATGTGTGAGACATTCTTTATATCCGCACGATAAGATTCTCTTCTACATTCATCATGCAAACAGCTAAGGAGTGGATTATTCTTCCAACTATTTCCACGTTCTAATGACTTGAGAGCTTTTAACCCTTTTCTTGATAATGTATCTGTGTAGTTACATCAGAATATAAAAAAATCTAGTGCCGTTCTTTTTTAGACTAAACTTAATATTTTTAGATAATTTCTCAGTTTTCGAAAGCACGTTTAATTTTTGTAGACATTCTTGGGTCATAAGGGTTAAGTGGTATGAATATTATTTTTATATTGCAAAGTTAACGGTTAAGAGAAGAGTGATTAGACATTTGTTGGCCGGACGCAATCCTTCGTTGGACTTATCTTCTTCACCTTCCACCAGGTGTAATTAAAGTCAACTGTTAGTCTGTACATTATGTAAAGATAACCTTTATAGGATCACGTTGTTGTCCATATGTTTGTCTGTCAAAATCCTTTTCTTAAACATGCCTGGAGGTAACAAGTCGTGATTGATATTAGAATACAAAGGTCTGAAATTCCTTATTATTGTAAAAAAAATCAAACATTTAAGTCATTGCCGCATATTTTCACACTCGCTGAGGGATCTAAACCAAAAACGGGTATACTTTCTGTTGACCAAAAATCATGGTATTTAACAAGGAGCAATGTTTTATACCGTAAGTAAAGGGAAAAACCGTAAGTTCGTAGTTAAATTATTTTTTGTGATTGTGAACCCTTTTCAAGTTGAACAAGGTCAAGGTAAACAGACTGCGACCTATGTTGATGTATAGAGGCAAGAGTTTTCCACTGCCAAAGTTA
Organism: Automeris io; assembly: GCA_036320925.1. Lineage (NCBI taxonomy): Eukaryota > Metazoa > Arthropoda > Insecta > Lepidoptera > Saturniidae > Automeris > Automeris io. Next base: position 8,151,508 of record JAUDJH010000018.1, read on the forward strand.
ACGTTGTACTTCAATCTTCGAGACTTGATTCTCGTGGATATATAGCCTTTCACCCCTCGATATAACTATCTCATAGTGATTACATTTTAATAAACTGCGTTTATGAATTGAAAATATCAATTGTGAACAAAAATGTGTATGAATGTGAGGCAATGGCCAGCTATAGGCGCCGATGACTTGATGAAAGTGGTGGAGCAAAATTGATTGACCGATACATTCGACCGTCAGAAGTGGAGAAGAATGGAAAGATCTTCACTTAGCATCAGGTGTCTGAAGGTTGACGAAGTAGACGTAAAAAGTATTTATATCACTCAATTGTGAATGGATCAAATTATATTTAAAATGCTATTAAAATTATTAATTATTTGTATATTAAGGAAATTCGTATTGGCTCTTAGTAATAGTAAAAAAGTAAAGACAATTAATTAAACCATGAGTGGTAGAAAAGGATATTGTGAAATATTGATCTTTTTGTTCTAAGAATTTAGTTGAGGGAATTCTCAGCGTGTAGGGGTAAACTTCCGTCGTTTCCATAATCATGCAAACGGTTTGTACCGGCTGCCCGGATACGAGGTATCATTTTATCGCCACGTGTTTCGGTTTCCGAATGATGACAAACGTTCATCGTCATCCCCATGACGTATGATTCACCTCGTTAACGTTTCGTTAAGTAAATGCCCCCGTTCATGTACTTTATGGTGTGCTAAGAATTTACTTTCGCGATGATCTTTAACGCTAACACAACTAACTAATTCTATTTTAAAAGCGAAGACGAACGGAAAAGATGGGCCACAAATTGGCAACCGGAAAGTGTGGCCCAAAAGTAGCGTTAAAATATCTCAAATTAAGTGAGAAAAATATAGCGGTCGCACTCGTTTTTTTTTAACTTTTGTTTTTTAATGCAGTGAATTAGTTAATATTAAAAAATATATATTGCTAGGAAGACATTGTTTCTCGGCTTTCCGTTTGGCACTCGGCATACGTGAGAAGGAACATCCCGGGGTTTTAGTCGGTGCAAGTCCGACACAGGGGAGACGACCCTCATCGCCCCCTAAGGTCCGTCAGGGATTTCCCCCGGGTTACAAAAAAGAGAGAACACTTTCTGGTGGCCTCAAATTAAATTGAATAATAAAAGGGAAATAGTTTTAAAAAGATCAGGAATTATCGTGTCACTACCATAAAATAGACTTGTTACGAACGTAGAACTAAGAATAACAATAGATATACGGAAAAAGTTGATTCTAACATTTAAAATATAAGTTTATACTTATGGTCTATTAAAGTAGGTCAAAATTCCAACACGATTTTGTTTAATATCCAATTCAAAGGGTCTTAGGGTATTATTATGTAAATTTTAATTCCCAGTATTTGTGGGTGGGATTCGGTCGAGCGTCCTGTCCAGAGGGCTCGTCGAATGGAAAGGATGCACGCTCGGAGATGAAAGTTTGTTGAACCCTTTCTTTGCCTTAATCATAATATTTGACCTCACGGTTCTTCATTATTTTGTCTTGCTTTAAATAAACATGTTCAGTAGGCAGAATTTTATTTATGAAAGTATGTTAGTGTGGCTTATATTTAAAGATAGAATGCCCTCATTCCCGTGTAGGGACAGATAGCTTATCGTCAATCGATAGCACTTAAAACGTCAAGTCCTATTATGGGCAAAGTAGATAAGGAAATTACAAAACACTAGTATCCTTGATTTACTACATTTATTGTGTTTAAAAATGTAGTACTTAAAATGTTTATTCTTCATTCATTAGGAAAGGTAATCGTTGCGCATTTCCGTCATTTATTGATATTACAATTATTAATTAGCAATCTTTTGTAAACATTGTTATTAATTTATTCAACAACTAATGTGGATCAAGTGAATTTTATTACAAAAGATAAAATTACCAGTCCATTATTTTTTAAACGCACATTTTTTATTTAGGATCGACAAAGATATGTAATAAAAGGGAACCTATTACAAATTCATTAGCTTTATATTCTAGAAAATTTTATAGCAGGAAAAAATCAATGTGTTAATAACTGTACGCTGTATGAATGTCGATGCGTCGCACGGACCGGTTTGAAGCTGCGGTCCATAATATACCACTAATCTTGACCCATAGTTGTCCGACCAGTTGTCGGTTTGATGTAAAGACTTGACCCGAGACCGCATCAATGAGATCTCGCTCGGGCGGAAGTGAAGAGATATTGTGGGTGGCCGTTGTGACGCTGAAAGACATTGTAGCCTTTTAAATAATTCGCATGATGCTATGTTTTCGAATGTATACATCTTTTCGCATTTTTTTCGTGCCACGCTGATTAAGTCTTCCACGAATTAACATTTTTTTAAGCATGCCTTATGCTTATAAAAATATTAATTTAAATTATAGTGTATCATTTAGATCATTTCTTATTGTGAAATACTGTAGTTGTCAATAAATTTAGATACAAGCGGAAACTTCATAAAAATGTTTTTAGGGTAACCCCTAAATAAAAGTATAACCCTAATATAAGTTTAGGATAAAAGTAGAACTTAAAAGTAACCTTCTAAGTTCTACTTTTATCCTTTCCAGTTCCCATTCTTTTCATTTATATTGGCTGATTACAGAAGGTAGAATAGGTTTTTTTGTTTCTTTAGTGGCTTTTGATTTGCTGAACATACTAGCCACAATATTCCTTAAAACCATCTCTTACTCTAAGAGTCTTGCTGATGATTAAGCATTACAATCTGGTACAGCATCCTGGATTGGACTAAGAATCTGCCAAGTAACGTACGATACCAGTTTTAACTTCTATTATTTGAACTACTCAACATCGACACTTTGTGTCTTAATCCGGCCCACATTGAAATAGTAATAGTAAGTAGTTGTTGAAATATATTTGAAAGTAGTTTAAACCGAATGTAGATCTATTGTTTTCTATTGTTTCAGTGCTGCGGACAGTGCGGACTCGCCGATACTGGAGGAAACCGGTGAAAGCGGCTCGGAGCAGAAGCCCAAACCGCTTGTTAAATATGGCGAGCTCGTAATACTTGGGTAAATAAATTCTATATCACTTTAAATTCACAAATGTTTTGCTATCAGTAGTCAAAAGTATTATTTCTTTTTACACTGAGATAACGTTCCTCTCGAGCGTATTATGATAATACTTCGGAAATACCCTGCACGAATCACTTTCTGATATGTTTGTGTTTTGAAATAGACACATCAATAAATTTGTTAAACGTAATTGGGAAAACACATTTCCAATAATGTATATCCCGTGATCATCAAGAATTATCCAGCAAGATCGTTTCGTCAGCTTCTGATACTTGTTTACGTGCTCCAAAATTTCCGTTGATGTTAAATAATTTCTATTCTTGATTCAATTGTCTTTCTATTTATTTCACCTTAAATATAACCTAGAAATATTTTGTATAGATAATTTAATTTTCTGTATCTTTTAATAATATATACGATGTACTATGCCTGTTAGTTGTTTGTCAAATCCATTTTATACGAAAGAAAATTATTCAAATTATTTGTGCTAGTATACACATGTAGTTTATTACGTAATAAAGGTAAAATTCGCATATTTTCTTAAGCATAAGTAGGAATAACAATTACTTAAGCTATTTTATTATAATTATTCGAGGACTATTGTTTATTACTTACGACGTAGTAGGAAGATATTTCTAGATTGCTTTTATTTTACAGTCCATCCTTTTGCTTTGTTACAAAATCGAGGTCATACATTATCGTACGTAAAACATAACATGTAGGGTGACTTTTGATTGTTACTTCTTTTTCTACTAGTTGACTGTATGTGTTTTAGGCCTAGGTAGATGTAAGTTATGAGTACAGTTGGGTAATTATAAATCCATTACTGTTCGTTCTTCGTTAACCAGTGTCAGTGGACCAGAGCAAGGTTAAGCAAACAGGCCAGCTCTCCGACAGATAGCATAGCCCCTGAACATATCCATTAGCTAATGATACCTAGTTTAATTACGCGAATTATTTTGTTTAGAAATTAACTGCAAATGATGTAAAATTTTGTATAAAAAAAGGTAGATCGAGAAACATTGCACTAAACGAAAAAATAACAAGTGTTAATAACATTGTACTCAAACGAAACGATTAATTCACGATCTGCGAAAGGCAATATGAACTTGGGAAGCTGTAGTTTTCACGCATAGAAATGACCAATAAATATTATTTATATTTTCATATAAAGTAATACGTTTTATGTTTATTTTAATGACTTTTATACTCACCAGATTGCACAATGTGGCAACTTACGTAGAATTTTTATTCTTTTGAGTGTATTCCACACATCACAAATCTATATAATTGCTGTGAATTATAGTTCAATATATGTATACAAATTATACACGATTTTTTAGTTGATGTGCTTAGAGAAGTAGCCACGAAAAAGCAACGCTAATTATTTCGAATTTTTTTTAATGCCATGTGGGTAGTTGGATAACCAGGGTAAAAAGGGACGGCAGTGCATTCATAAGGAAATTCAGTAAGACTTTAGAATTCAAAGTGTATTAGATTAATTTTGTTCCGATTTATTATAAACATTGTAAACAAATTAGTGTGCAAATATAATAGTTTGAGTATGAGAATACTTATTAATTTTCGTTTAATTAGATTAGATTTGACGGTCTGATAGGGCAGTTTATAGTGACCCTACTTACAATGCTGAGATTCTGGGTTTGAGTCCCGGTAGTGGTAAACTTTTCTGTGATGAGCAGATGAGTTTGTCACAAGTCATAGTTGTATATATGTATTTAAGTATGTATGTCCTTGTCTAGTACCCGTAACACAAGTGTAAGCTTAATTTGGGACACGGTCATGTGTGTAATCGTTAGTAAATATTATTATTATTACGTTCCCGTGATAATATTGTTATATTACCTGTAACTATATAAAAATATATGTCAGTTTGTAATGAAAAACAACCATATCCATTAAAAATCCACCGTGTACAACTCTTGGAAAGTTTTTCAATAATACGTATTTTGGTGTACGCAAATCCGGCACAATCCGGCGAGATCGCGAGCGTAATAACTGCGTGGATGTGTCAAGTACGTGATCCGCCGCAGGAACGATATATTTTCATATTATATCATTGGTTTTTTAATCACGTTACATAGGCGTCGGTTCCGCAACAATTTATTGTTAATATATTAATTAAAATGACGTTAACTTTGGCTTACTGCTGATTTCGAGCACGTAGCACGTAATAAATTCATTCAATTATACTTGTATAGAAAAGCATCCTAAAATATCAAGTTTTTCAGTAGAAACTGGAAATTGAACGAGAGCGCTGTTAACAGTGGCGATTGAATATCGATATGATTGTTTTTCTTCTATCGCTGTCGGATATTGCTATATTTCCGCCATACCCACAGATTCATTTAATTTGTTCTCTAGTAAGTGGACTATTTTATTTGATTTTGTTTCGCGATAATCTATATTTTTTATTTAGTTTATTTTCTTTAATATAATGACAGAAAACTCTTTTTTTTTATTAAAAACTGTTGCTGCATACAGTAACCATATCATTAAAATACGTCATGCACACTAACATTCCAATGGTCGTAAAATAAGCCGACGCTTAATTTCCGACCTCTTCAGCTCATGTAGGTGTGAGAAAATAGCGGAAGCATAGGTTGTGAAACGCCTACACGTGAAAACCTACTCTTATAACTGTAAACATGCTTGATACTGAATTATACTCGTGTATTTAAAAATGTTTATTGTTGAATCTGTAATCGTAAGTTTATATGATAGGTAATATGAAAGGTAAAGTAATGAAGAATCAAATTGTACATCACAATGTACTTCTGTAGGAGTAAATACAAAAGCATTCACAGGGTCACACTTTTACAATCAATTTATTAAATGACATTACAGAATATAGAGGACAGATAACTGGTTTTATATTATAGATGCGCATTATATTTAATGTTGTGCAAATTAGTTGATCGTGTTTGTATCCTCCTCAGAAAGCAAGATTTGTTCTGTATTTGATTTACATATTATTTCATTTTTCCTATTAATAACTCGCAGACCCCCTCCGACGCAGCCTTGAGTTTCTTTCGGCGTTTCTTCTTAAGATAGTCGCTTCCGATACGCTAGTAGTTCACCGTTAGGTTTCGCATTTTGGCTACTGGCCCAAGTCGAGGTTCGTATATACAAGGGTGCCATTGCGTTGCCACCCATCCCATAAATTTGCCGGCTGAGCACCGTAGTGCTCGCCTTCTCGCCCGGTTTAATTGTGAAAATCTATCCCCGCCATCATACTGTCACAACATACTTTCCTGTTCGAAAAAAACTCCAGACGAGGAAATATCTCAATTACGCGAATCTAAATATTTTTGTTTAAACTAATTATGATTTCGGCCAAGAATTTAAACCTAGATACTCTTCAGAAAGCTCAGACATCGAGCCACTATATCAACAAGAAGATCATAATATATTCAAGTATATTATTTAATAGGTCAGGATTTGTAGAATTGAATTTCAAAACTTCGGCCATTTGATTTCTGTTTTTTTTTGTGTTATTGCTACTGGTACATAAGAGTCTATATAAGCCGTTATCATCGATATCTTATACAGCTATACAATATAAGATCGTTCTGTGGATAAAGAAGATTATTAAAAAAAAAAACAATAACATTTCAATTCATTACGCTTCATTATTATCTATGTTTACTGTATTTTGAAATTCGACTCGTCACCGAGGAATTCTTTTGTCTGGTCCGTTATCATAATATCTTTCATTGTTATGGTTCAAAATATTTGTTTTGCATCTCCTGTCAATGTGCGATAGTACTCACTGTTCGTGTTCTATAGTTTCATACTTAGAAAATATGAATATGATATTGGTTGATGTTGTGAATTGTTGCTTAATTGTCTGTGATTATTTAAGCTTGCTTATATTTAACGCGTTATAATTCAAGTAAATAGCTTCATGATTACATTACAAAGAAGACATTTTCAAGAAATTAGGTTATTAAAGCAATGTAAAGAATTTTATAAAATATTAGGTCCTTACATATGAAATTGGCGTTTTTCGTACTGGCCACTTTAATCACAAATTTCTCCTCTTTGGTAAGGAATTCCAAATTCAAATTTGTACAGCTATAGACTCATGTATTTGTGCTTCGATGATCGTCATTCATTTGTTTTTTTCTTCTGTTTTTTTCTGTTTGCGTCACTCATTTTACAAAATGGAAAACTTAAAATATCGCATTATTTACGAGTACGAGTTCCGCCGTGGCACTAGTGCTGCGGAAACAACTCGAAGGGTGAATGATGTGTATGGCGGTCGTGTTGCAAAAGAAAACACAGTTCGTTTTTGGTTCCAACGTTTTCGTTCTGGAAATTTCGACCTGCAGAACAAGCCCCGTGGACGGCCTGAGACTCAAGTTGATAATGAAGAGTTGAAGGCTATTGTGGAAGCGAATCCATCGCAAACCACGTCCGAGTTAGCTGCAGGCTGCGATGTTAGTGATAAAACTGTTTTAATTCACTTGAAGCAAATTTGGGAAGATTAAAAAGCTTGAAAGGTGGGTACCTCACGAATTGACTGAAGCAAACCGGCAAACGCGCGTCGACTGCTGCGTTACATTACTAAACCGGCACAATAATGAAGGTATTTTAAACCGAATCATTACCTGTGATGAAAAATGGGTTCTTTACGATAATCGGAAGCGCTCAGCGCAATGGTTGGATCCTGGCCAGCCAGCCAAATCCTGCCCCAAGCGAAAATTAACCCCAAAAAAGTTACTTATAAGCATTTGGTGGACTAGTGCCGGCGGTATTGTTCATTACAGTTTTCTCAAATCTGGCCAGACTATTACGGCTGATGTCTATTGTCAGCAATTGCAAACCATGATGGAAAAGCTAGCGGCTAAACAACCTAGGCTGGTCAATCGCTCCACGCCACTGCTGCTTCACGACAACGCTAGACCACACACTGCGCAACAGACGGCTACTAAATTAGAAGAGCTTCAATTGGAAAGTCTAAGACATCCTCCGTACTCCCCGGACCTTGCTCCAACAGATTACCATTTTTTTCGAAATTTGGATAACTTCTTGCAAGGGAAAAAATTCAACTCCGATGGGGCAGTCCAAATCGCCTTCAAAGATTTTATTGATTCCCGTCTGACTGGTTTTTTTTAGTAAAGGGATCAATGAACTACCTATGAGATGGCAAAAGTGCATAGAAAACAATGGTTCATACTTTGATTAATTAAATATATTACATTAAAAAATATTCGACTTTTTGTTCCTCCCATACAAAACGCCAATTTCATATGTAAGGACCTAATATAAACGATTGCGGATATAAAATATATTCTAACCTGTTTAATAAATAGCTTGTTTTATGCACTGTAAAATATTTATTAAAAAACTTTTGTGTTTTTTAATATTTTGTAAGGATTATAAAAAGAAAATTACAATATCGAGTCACTGATAAGAAAATTATTTTTAAAAGGCATCATAGTTCTTACTAATTTTGAGGATTTTTTTGTCACTAACAACCGACACCGATTTTGTATTGACAAAATCGGGGTCATAGGGTTTATGTAGACACATAAAGTGTATTGTGTTTTATTGCTCGCAATAGAGATTACTCAACTTGATAAGTTTTTAAAGCTTTATTTATATACGACCCATAAAATTAATCAAACATCCTTCTGAGACTATAGGATGTCTCGATGACGTCACAATCTGTCGCCTTGTTTACGCTTGCTTAGTCTATCGTGCATTCCTTCATAGTAATACGAGTATAAGCATATTCTCATTAAAATATCTTGCATGTTCTTTTATTTTTAATTTAGATACAAGTACAGGCAGTGAATATTTTTTAACCTATATCTATATTTTTACAGTATAAACTGCCGCGTCTGGGTTGCAAAATTTAGTAAAATCATAATTACTTATAATTACTTATTCGGAATAATTTTTAGATTAAAACTAACATTTTATTGTATTTATGGAAGTTTCTCGTACTTACTTAGTTTCAAGAGAATCTACCGACTGAGAAAATCGCATACTTACATAAAATAGAAATGAATAAAAAACCAGCAGTAAAAACTAAAATTTAATAAACGTTCAACTAATCAGTATATTTAAAAATATTATGTGTTTCTCATGTATATATATATAATATATATAAATATAATGAAGTTTATTGTTAGTTATAAGGGATTTATAGGTCGTTTACAAGTTTCTGCTTCATTTAGCACGGAGGCATCCTACGCTGGTTTCCAACCGGAAACTCGTTGACCCTATAAAACGGCGCTTCCTCAACGTTGTAACACGCTATTTTACATTCATTAACTCGACTTTAAAGATATATTTTTAGTGATACGACTAAGTGACTACATAACATCTGATGATAAGTACGGCCGTCAATCTGGATACGAGAGTCCAACGGCAGTTGCCGTCGTCATTTAGGTGTAAATATGCTGCGTATGAAGGCTTCTAATGTGTATTTATAACTACATATCCATGAGCTGATGACAAAACGCGTCAGCTCGAAGCGTGTTACTATGACGGACTTTGCGTCCATGTACACTTGTCGAATTTCAATCGGGCACTGACCCCACGTTATAAAACTAGATAATTATAGACATACAATTAAACAAGAACTTGGAGTTAATCTACTTTTATTGGATTTATGACAGAGTAACAGTCTTGAAGAGTTAACACTCATTATAATGAAGACAGTCCGTTATATGCACAATAATGGTAGACCGTTATAATAATAAGAAACTGCTCTATAAATTTAATATTAATGTTTTATTTCGCTGCGTATTAACAACAACGCCCTCGTATTGCGAACCGTAAGTTGATTTTAAATGCGTAGTTACGGCGTACTCTTGGAGGTCATTATAACGTCTTGAATATAAGAGTCCGACCGAAACTGGTTTTCCGGCCGAAACCGAAACCGAAACTCACGTGGTCAAGTATAAAAGTCAACGTGGTCAAGTAAAATAATGAAACAAAAACTTACATGTAATCAGTACCATCAAAGCATAACTTCTAAAGAATGTTTACGTCGGGTGATAAAGCACTGGCTAAGTTGTGTTGCTATAGAGCAATGCGAATTAGATCCATCAACTGTCGTCTAAACGACGCAATTACACTCCGATGCAGCCTTGAGTTTCTTTCGGCGTTTTTTCTCAAGGTAGTCGCTTCCGAAACGCTAGTAGATCACCGTTAGGTTTCGTATTTCTGGCTGGCGGTCCAAGTCGAGGTTCGTACCCACAGGAGTGCCCTTGCATTGCCACCCAACCCATAAATTGCCGGCTGAGCACCCTCAGTGTTCCCCCCCCCCCCCCCCCGCCCGGTTAAGTTGTGAAGACCTTTCCCTGTCAACAAACACGCGTAAATTCGAAAAAAAAAGCAATGCGAACGGCGCACGAATCCCGAACAGGGCCGCCAGCGTCCGTCAAAGCGTTGCCGCGAGAAACGAAGCTAGGCAAGCATGTACGACAACTACCGAAATCAGTTTCGGTTTCGGCAAAAGTTTCGGCCAATTTTGGCCGAAACCGAAACTGCCGCCGAAACTTGATTTTTGGCCGAAACTCGGCCGAAACCGAAACCGAAACCGAACTTTCGGTCGGACACTATTGAATATACTATACGTCGTCGCGTCGGTCAGATTTTTTAATTGCGGTTCTGCGTTTTTCTTACATTTCATTTTTTTTTAATCATTTGCTAAAAATGATTCATGTTAAGTATTAACATTTCTAATGTGATGTTTTCGACTTTATAAATACATTTTATATTTTAACTATGTACCTACTTTTTTTATAACATTGATTATTTTATTGCTCGCGTTTCATGTTTGTAATGAAATATTTTACGATCAACAAGGATGTATTTCGTCACATTACATAATCATATTATGATGTGCGTTTGTTACAAGCTAATTCAAAATATAAGAATAAACTCAGGCCTGCGGGCATGTATTAAAACTGTTTGGTGGAAGTTCCTTTGATTTATGACAAAGTAAACACTAGTTAAAATGTGTTACGACTATTTTTACTGTCGTGCACGCGTAAGCCGCGGCGCATTGCCATAAAAATACAATCGCCGTTTAATATAGAGCTATGTTACGAAAGTGCACGATTTCGTAGAATCGAAATACCTACCGTGGTGCGAAATAGGATATCTACTCCGCGGTAGTCCGTCGTCGTATTTCGTCTACCAACAATTACCGTAGTATTCAGTGAATATTACTGTAGGATTTTAGTTATCTTTCTGCTTGCAAATATTACAAAGATATAGTTTAATGATATTGGTTCTATATGATTATCTAAGGTTGACCGCACTTTGAATACCAATTTGTCACTACGTAAATGTATGTTCGAAATGTGTCTGCACATTGTATGCGTTGTTCTCCCTGAAAGAGGTAGCGAGTAATTCTAGATCCAAGTGCGAGTTCTTTCGAGATTTACTTTTCGAATTCGTTTTTGTTTTTATACGTCAAATTGTTTCAAGTATTGAACAACGCCACAACCAGATCGTTTGTGAAATCATTAATTCCTTCCAGATGTTTAAAAACATAAATTAGTTCGAAAAGTAAATTTGAAAATTCTCATACTTGCAGCACCGATGATCATTGCTTTCGTGACGTCTTCTTTGTTGCGTGACGAATAACCTGTACCTTTAAGATTATTGCATGCTAATATTGTGGCATCGACGTCACGATCGTGGGACCAATTCGGTGCTTCAAATTTATTTTAAAATATATTAAATCGCTTTTCATCATATAAATAAAGTTAATGAAATGTTCTATATCATTTTTTATGTTCATTGCAAAAGTGCATTAAAATTTCGAACAAGTTCAGATTGTTTTTGTACGTCGGAACTACACGCAGGTATATGTATAACATACACGATCATCTCGCAAGCATTCTGCTCGCCTTTATTGCTTTAGTGGAAGGTCGAGATTGTTCATGCGTATTCGAACGCGTTCGCGCGAGTCAAATTCGTCCGATAACGCGTTCATAGTACGGTCTATCTAATGCTTTATTTTACTTTTGTTGAAGCATTTCTACCCTTATATATCTATAGTTATGTGCTAAAATAATAAAGAAAATCCTTTTAAAAATCCGATTTTAACTTTGGCTTAAATTAGTAAGTATTGAATTTTTGTGATCTCTTTCAAAGTAATAAGGCTGAGATTTATAAACATTATTTCGACTTTGCTTGGTAAAGTTTTCAAAAAATAAATTCGTATTGACAAAAAAACAAAATATATATTAGGAACTTGAGTATAGCCATATAGTATTCGCAGAGCCTTTTTTTTTACTTGGGGAAAATCCTCATCTGACCGTCTCGATCGCACTGAGGGGTTGCGCGAAACCGAGGTATGTCGGACTTGTACCGACTAAAAACTCCAAGGTGACTTCTTCTGCGCATTGACGGGGACCGCGGGACCTGTAATCAATTCGCCGCAGCCCCGTCGCGCCGCGCCCGCTGGGCACAAACTTGGAGGCAGATATCTTCCCCGACACTGCTCATTGTATTTTGGCAGAGCACGTCACAATGCTCTGCCTACTTCTCGAGGGATTCGCAGAGCCTAGTCCATGTTGACAAAATCGGTGACTTGCCAAATCCTTTGACATTCTTGACATTGAGTAACATAAATTGTAATGTTTTAGTAATGTCTAAGCCAACTTAAAGTTACGTCTATAAGTCTCAGCCTAAGTTTACATAATAGACAATATTATATGAAAGAGGAGTCGTCTCAATCCTTTTGTATGCAGATAGCATGACTCTCGACATCTTTTCGATTTTTATGATAGTAAAATTCAAAGAAACAATCCTATGTTCGAATATATTTGATATCGATACGATTGGATGGATGAATGGATGGATGGAGCTGATATACAATTTATAATTAAAAAGATCAAGGTTTTAAGATCAATTTATATTTAAAAAAAAAACAATTCGGTAGCGTTGGTATGTGGATCACAATATTTAAATTGCGTAAAATAATACGTGCTCAGAACTTTATATTCAAAACTATTTCGAAGAAATATTTTACGACCCGTTACTTTCCTTTAATGATGTTGCTAAATGCTTCTGATACAGTTATGGTTTTTTTTAATGAATTAATTTATTAGCCATGCGCAAATAAATTGTCTTCAATCTGAAACGTTGCGAGCGTTACAGATAACAATGTCTCAGTCGTTAGAAAAAAATACAGCGTTGTCGTTGGGGATAATTTGGAAAATTTTATTATAAAACAATCTTTACCTAAAGGAGGCAATAATGTTTCATTACTACATTATGTTTATTTTTACAGTAATGTCCGTTTACGTTTTGGCAGTGATTATAACGTTCGAGATTGATGTCGCATTCAATAGAACTTGTGAAGTTCAGTGTCGACTTGTTGTTCGCCAGTAACGTACTGTCTTGCAGAGTTAATCTTTTCACAGGCTTGAGTCTAACTGAGCCGATTTGAACGCAGGTGCGTTGGCGGCAAACTACATAGCAATGCTTACAACACAATTGGTCACTGTGAAAGATTGATTATTGCGTTCTTTGCCAAAAAGTTTTTACGCTTTAGAAATCGTTGACAAAGGAACGCAATTAACAACGACAATTCCAAAGCGCAGTAAACCCCAACACATTAAAATATAAGCACCATAGACGAGTTTTGTTTACCTAAAACATAATTACAAATTAAATACATATTAACGGTTGGCAACACCCAACTGTCCTCCTTAGCTTTAGAAAAATACCTCAAATATCTGAAATAAACATGGATTTCATTAGCAAGTAAAATCGACAAAAAGATACCTCTGTAAAGCATTTTCATATTCGCCCATTTAAAGGAATATGATACAACTGACGTAAAGTCAGAAAGGCTGTTCAAATATTACATTTTTATTTTTGAACAATTTAATGTTACATAATTGATTGAATGATACTACTTGACTAAACTTTATAGAATAAAAAAAAAATCTAGACACCAAATGCAAAAACAAACTAAAAATAAATAAAAAAATTAAGAATAATTATTTTTATTATGTGGCGTTATATTTGTGCTCTTTTAATTATTTTATTTGCTAAGTTTATATGGTCATTATTTAGTCACTTTATTACGTTTTCCTTGCCTATATTTTGCTGGATTATAGGTTAAAAAGCTCGTAAAAAATACTGGTTGAACCTGTTACATTTTATAATATTAACGTCTTTTATCTTTTCTTTTGTGAAGGTTAAGGGAGAAAGCGTCTGCATATAAATATTGCTCTTTGGTAGCTGGTCTTATTTGTTTAATCAAATTCTCAGGGCAAAGGTGAATGATGTAGCAAAACATTTTACTATGAAATTATTTTTTAAAGGAAAGTTGGTTCTTTTAGTTGTTATCTTATTGAGCTATTTATTTTTTACTATATACGATTTCAGTATGAAAAGAAGACTAGTTAAATTTTTATAATCTTAAAAAAAGTTTTTATTTAACTAACAGTGCTTATTAAAAAAACATTAGTTGAAGAAAAAAGTAATTTATACTGTCCACCTTACTAAAACTTGTTGTTATTTTTTATTTCTAAGTTATACATATTGTAGTAAATCGATAAGTTTATTATTCTAATAAATGGAAAACCTTGGAAACACGCGCGGTCGATTTAATATTATTAGGGGAATTTATGGTGACCTTTATTTGGTTATATGGGGTTCGGAACAATTATTAGATTCAGCGAGCGTACGCCTGGGTAGGGTAGAAAAGGCAAATAGGGTGCAGTTAATATGGCCTGAATAGACATTTACACAAATAATTTTTTTTTTATAGATAATTTATAATCTAAAAATAGCTAATAATCAGACGACATGGTTGATCTCGAAACGACATCAGTTTTTTAGTCGATGGTGAATTAGGTTTCCTGTTCTATTTTCACTCATGAATGATGGTAAAATTTTGTACCGATACAGGCATAAATGTAGAATTAGAGAATTGCTACTCGTTTGTAACTAAGGAGATTAAATATAAAGTTGGAATTATCCTTCAATGCCATTTTATTTGATTTAAATTGTTGTGAGCAATTCGTTATTGTCATTTCCACTTCCTAACCGGATTTAGTTTGCACTTGTATATTTTAAAGCTTTTTTTTGGGAAAAGGTTTTCGGTATCTCTCATAATTTGAGATCTTGTGTGTTTGACTGTAATAGATTTATTGTAATAAATACACCATGAAAAAATAATTGATTCGTTTCGAAATCCTGAGCTGAATTTGTATTGGGGGTATTGATTTGAATTTCAATAGGCAACGATAAGAATATGTCACGTGTTCAAAGCTAAAGGAAGATATTTTGATGAAATTTTATTGTACGCGTAACAATTCGCGTTCGTAGCTGGAATGATATATCCCAACATAATATTTAGATATTTATTAGAGATGTAAAAACATTTCTTGCATCAAGCTAAGCGATGAGTGAATGAAGGATATAAATAAATATCAGGCAAGTGTGATAATGCTAAGACTTAGTTGATATTCAGGTTAAAAACGAACCTGATCCTAATCCTGATTAAAAGTAATCATGACACTTTATCTCTAGGAAATGTCTGATATCGATGGGGAGGTACATTGTTGCTCAGTGAATTACACTTGCCTACATATAAATAATTTTGGTCAGATCCTCGTTCAAATTTGGACTTTTACTTTATTTTTGAAAGAAGAAGCCGCTCTTATTTGAAAAAAAAAATTGACAAAATTCATTAGTCTTGGCTACATTGTTTGTGAATATACGATAGAAGCATTGGCTAGTGTTTCGTGGAAGTGTCAATTTAGAAATGCTAAGCTTATTCTCATTCAATGTTAGATCGGGATGCATTGTAGCCGACATTGACCGACCTTGTAGTGTTTATTATGGATAATAATTACTTAAAAGATGAATATGTTGTGTATATAGACATAATTGTGTACGCCATGAAAAATGATATTTATTATCGTCTTATTGAAATTTGCAACTAACAGTTGCTACAAAATCATATTTAATATCTGTCTTATTCTTTGGAAATCTATCTTTAAAAATGTTTTCTTGCTTCTATTAGTTCGGAAGCGGAGCACAGAAAAACAACGTAACAAATTATAATGTGATTTTCAGTAGACCTTATAGCCTAACCAAAAGTTGAATTGGCTATACATTTGACTTTTTATTAATAATAAAGCTAATTAATAATCTCCATAATCACTTTATAACTTCGAAATTTTTTGGATGATGCACACATAGTACTAATATAAGAAAAAAATTCTTCGGGCATATGTAGAGTAGAAATGTATTGATATTTTGCATTTCGTTATAATGATTATAATCATTGCCTAATTGTAATACTGTTTCTACGTCTACCCACGTCCAGCTTTGTACTTTAACATTTGCCCATTGAAAAAATCTGTGGCAATTAGGTCAAACTTTCGCAAAGCTTTGCCAAGCAATGTTTTTAGCTGTGTAAATTACGTAGGTTTTATTGTATTTGTTAGATCTGTCTGGCTTGTATCGGGTATAAACAATTTTCATCAACATTGGGACGCATGATTTGGTCGACTTCACATAACAGGCTTTAGTGGCGGTATCATTTTTTTATTATTACTGACAGGCTTGCGCTTGACCTCGATCTTATCTGCTGAAAAGTGATGATGAGGTCGACGATGTAGCTCGCTCACCCAGAAAATACTGATTGACTCGACGTTTGAAGACTTCTATGTCATAAGATGTTGGAAACACAGACACAGGAAACGAATTCTACTCCTTGGCGGTCCTAGCGAAAAGGAGGAGGCGAATCGCTTCGTGTGAGCAGCTGGAATGTCAACTATATGAGAATGCAAACTCGCACGGCGTCTTGTCAATTTGTGGTAGAAGGGAGAAGGGGGAATAATCTAAATAAGAAAAAAGAAAGTTACTTTGTTTCAATGAAACAGATATAGTATAGATTATTTTAGCTTATGCTTCCAAATTGAAAATAATAAAAGTAGTATTCGCAACGTATACGATACACAAAATAAAAATTACTGGTCAATCATATGCGCATTTGTAATATTAAATGAATAATGTAAGAGGTTGTGACATTACAAATTTCAATAGACCACATGCCATTTCCAACATAATTAAGTTTTCTTTGTCACGAAATCTAGATCATTATTATCTACTCAGAGATGGGAAAATGTAATCTGATTAATGATCACAAAACGTAGTCTTAATTTTAATTTTATTGCTCTGTAATCATGATTATATCCCTTCAAAACATTAAGGAGTCAAAAATGTGTATGCAATTAAGGATTCCGTAGTAGTTAAAACATAGATGAGCAAATTAATGACGAAAAACGCAAAATGTAATCTTAATCGTTTTTCATTAACCAGATTACATTTGCCCATCTATGTATCTACTACTTTACCGATGGGTGGTCTTAATAATGAGATCTATTTTTTTTTTGCATGAGACTTAAATGATTACTAAATGATTACCTATTAAATATTTCTATATATGTTTATTAACAATCGCACACAAGTATGACATTAAGTTATCTTTAATCATAATCGTGTAAAAGAAGTTATAGCAGTGACGTGCGTAGGGTATTTGGACAGGGTAGGCAGATTCACATAATGAATTTGAATATTATATAATGATAATAAATATTATATTACTTTTATAGGGAAGATAGATGACGTGAAAATAGAATAGATATGAATATAAAGGGTTTGCTTAAATAAAAGGAATTTATTCCAGATTTATTTATCGTAAAGGCATGCAATGCTTTCATGCATTTGTAGAATTAACACTACTGAGTTATAGTATCGTGTAAGAAACTCATACATAGATGACGCAAAAATAGACATTAAACAATATTTCTCAGAAAATCCTTATTTGGGTCACATTGACCACGCCAGCCAATTTCGCGCTAAAATAAAAACGGTGTATCAGCCTGATGTCATTTCCTTGTCGGACATCCGTCACGTAGACTGGAAATTATTAAAAAAACACATTATGTTATTCCGAGAACGTAATGTTGATTGACATTATAAAGGTAGCTTGAAGCTCTGTATTGCTTAAATTGCGAAACCGCTTATAAATAATGTAAGTATGCGATTTCGGTCAACTGTCCAGCCAACTGGTTATAATCGGCGGTCTGTACAGATGGCGCCAGATCTATTTTAGATTGAATAAAATACATTTAGCCTATGGAACCGAAGGTACAATAAGATTACACTCTAGAACTTGTAAGATGTTAGATGGACGATAAGATTTGCCACCTTTTTGATCGTATTAGGAAAAGAATATTACATTTTTGCCTTCATTCTCCGTTGGGATTTCTGTTGTATGTGCTTATAGGGCAAAGAGAATTCGATTCTAGCTCAGTTCCTGGAAAAGATTTTATAATTTTTATTTTACTTCTTGATCATTAGAGATCAATGATAAAAATCTGCTAGTATATAGAATTAAATTACATATTGTTATAAAGCAAGATTTTGTGTTAGTGGCAATTGAATTTTATCGTTCAAATATAAGTATCCTATGTATTGTAATATTGTTATACATTACATTATTATAAGTTAATCTAAATATTACTTGAGATGCGAAGGCCGTACATGTGTCACACAAAATATGCCTACCAAGTGATATAAAATCTATCAAAACCATTATGTGAATTCTCATTAAGGCTTGCTACTTTATATGGTCGATGTTTTAAAATAATAATATATCGTTACGCTGTTACTCTTTCAGGGGGAGCAGAAATACATTAATTGCTTTTTCCACTTTGCGCTTATATATAGAGCCCAACGTAACGATTAACGCAGCTGGTCGCCGTTATCAGGGCATTTACACATGACAATTCTATCAGATGTCATGTGGGTTGTGGCACGATGTTTTCTTTCAAGGGTGAGCACGTGGTGCCTAAATCCGTACTTAAAGAACCAAATCCGCTCTCTCCGTTTGTTTTGCCATCATGGTATTAACGTACGTCCATCAACGTATAAGACGGTATTTGTTGGACAGGTGCGCTATAATTGGTCTCATAAACACTGTCTGTCAGTTAAGATTCAAGTTGATCGTAAGCGTGGTTTAAGAAATAAAAATAACAAGTTATATCTAAAAATAAAAATATCGAGTGTACGAAAAAAAAAAGACAATGACTTAAGTATCTAATCACCTTAGTTCCTCGGGATACCATAATACTTTTTGTTGCTACTGTACGTAGAAACGATGTCGTGTATAAATGACATTATCTCGATTCACCGGGTAGTTCAACTAATCATATAGATATATAGACGTGTGGTATATATCTAGTCCACTCGAGATTCAGTCGTATCACGATATGTTCACATCGGTAACTTTGTCGTATCGATAATTAGAAAAAGATATATCGACCTGGATTGTAACCTCGTCCGTGTACGTAATAGTACTTATATATATATATATATATATATATATATATTGTCTATAAACACTCAGATATACCTACTATACAAAAAGTATGTTATGTCAGATACTGTTACAGCAAATTATATAACGTCACACAAAGGTTTGCACTTCCCATGCTATGTGCATTGTTTAAGTTCTTGTAGATTTTCTGAAGGTTTTTTCATGAATGAACAATGCTGGGATCCACTCGTACGTATTAAACAGTGTCATGGTGAAAAACCGGTATTGACTAGTGCAAAAGAACTTTGGCTATAGGAACTTGATATACCGTATATTCAATTCAGAATGATGACAGGATATTGTTTATAATACAGAACGGACCAATATTAATTATAACAAAATTAAATATTCCAAATAATGTAGGGATGTATGACCTGAAAAGTATCGGAGAATGGCATAGCAAATTGACATATCTTTTGTCCAGTGAAGTCAGAATGCTGTTAACCGGGCAGTAGATTTGAGGGAGTCTGCTGCCCGGATGAGAGGAAGGCAGTGCACGGTGTCCGGCTCACCGCCTGGGAGAGAGGTTTTGGGGGGGTGGGCTTTACTCCTTCCCCTCTCAGAGAGGTTGCCTCAACACGGCTTCTTGTTCCCTGGCCGCCTGGATGAATTTGGCTTCCCAGGCCCGGGTGGAGCTATCAGAGGGACACCCCGGGGGTTATTAGTCAGTAGGAGTCTGACAGACCAGGGTTGCTGCCCTCACAGCGTCGCTGATGGTCCTATGTAAAATTTTCCCCGGGGATACAAAAAAGTCAGAATGCTGTGCCAGTTGGTGATACTTACTCATCGGCGATTGCTCTATAACGTAACGACGTAGTTTAAGGTAAATAAAAATAAAGAGAAAAATAAGAAAATGTTCATTTTAAATAATATATTAACTTAAGGTAATATAGGAATTAAAAGTGTTTTTGTATACATCCTTAACTAAGAAACGCAATAACATATAATTTTTATATATATTTGTGGACATATATTGACCTAGTCCCAAAGTGTCACATGGATACTACACAAAGATATACATACTTAAATACATATACACATCCATAACTCGCGACTAACTAACCTATTCATCATAGAAAAGTTCGCCGCTACCGGGACTCGATCCTAGGACCTTCAGCGTTGCAGGCAGAGTCGCTACCATTGCGCTATCAGGCCTCAATTTTAAATAAAATACAATTTTATGTCTTGTTAAGTTATAATATTGTTAACTTAGTAACATCAATCCAAGGCCCGTATTTCGTTTCAGTTATTTAAAACGCTGTATAAGGTCAACATGTAATACCGTATAATTTTCTTTATAGATACAATTCAAATGTCACAGATTTATGTCACACACACAAATACAAATATTTTAAGCTTTACTTTTTATATTTGGAATCAGTTTGGTTAGTGTTATAAATAGCTTAAAATACAGCAAAATACAATTAAACTAAGCTTCTTACAATTAAGAAGATGAAGATTTTCCCAATGTGGAAAGTGAAATATCTTTGAATTAAAATACTTATATGTTTCCAGAACTTATAGTTTAATTTTAATATAGTAATAAATATAATACTTTAATAATAAAATATTTCCGCAAGTCCATCCCAAAAAAAAAAAGTTACATTCATTTGTTCAACTTCTCCAATAATCCATTTTTTGTATGTAATTTGTAATTGTGTGTTTTGTATATTTTTGTATTTGCTTTTATAGTCCTTTTTGTTTTCTCTCTTGTAAAATATCTATCTGGTGCAGTATTGGTATTTGCAAAGAATTATTAAAAAATTTATGGAGCCATTGCAGAATTAAGGTAGGCAGCACTCTTCATCATAGTTTCAATGATTTAAATGCACCTGTGTGAACGTAATCCAAATAATAATAAAACACCTTTATAGTAGTTATGTTTTATAAAAATATTCTCACGGAAGTTTTTTAACCTTTCCCGTTGACTATTATTCTCGAGTGTGAGCGATTATATCAACAAGATTTACGAAGATAAGACACAGCTGTAAATTTAAAGTAATATTTAATGTATTTTCCATTGATTCGTGTTTATACTTGCTTAGTTTTAGGTGATAATATGATGGGACTGGCATGTTCCTAGAACAAAAGTTCCTTTGAGAAATAAAAATTACCGCAAGATGCAGCAACGGAATTTACATAGCGTAGTAGTGCACTATACGACTTCAACATTGTGTTTATATATATAACTGTACAGTGAAATTGATATTTGTCATGCTGTGTAGTTACGTTTCTGCATATTATGTACCTGCCTCCTAGACAAAGTAACATTCCTTAACTGATAATAGTAATTATCATAATTACTTTTTCTAGTATTAGCGTCATTTTGCAACATTTAATATATTCTTGTATCTTTATAGTGAAGTGTTCACAATCTTTAAATAAATAAATAAACGTTATTAGAAAAGTCCAAATGTATGGAATGTGTTAGCTTAAAATTTTGAAAACTCATGTCAATTTCATATATTTTTTTAACATCATTATCGTTTGTCGAATGTTACTTTGTCTAGGCTTTCGGTTATAAAGAGGATGTCATATCTGCTCACTTCATCCTTGCTTAAAATTCAATATACACATATGTTTATTGTGTTGAAAATATTTTTTCTATTCCAGTTACAATGGCTGTTTGCCGGCGGGCGAGCGCGGGCGCCGCCGAAGCAAATTCGTGTTGTATAGGCGGCCACAACCGAATGGCGTTCGCCGCTCAAAGCACTACGTCGTGAAGACACCGCACAGCAGCAAGGCCATTCTCGACGCCAGCCAGCACTCCATCTCGTATACGCTCAGCCGCAGCCAGGCGGTCATTGTTGAGTACATGGAGGACCAAGATACGGACATGTTCCAGGTAAAATTAACAAACTTCTTTGTATGTTCAACAGAAAAAGCACCTGTTATAGTTTTATTTTTAAACTAGGCAATTTGCAGTATATGTGACTTCCATAGGCAATATATTGCTCAGGCCTTATAATCAAACAAATAGAGGATTCTGTCCATTCTATAGGGTGAATATACTCTTGACAGAAAACTGTTACTTAAGTAGGTCCAAATCTATAAATTTACGGCAAGAAGTCTGTTACATTAATGTTTAACTAATAAATCTGTCATATACGACGTCCTATAGATAGTCTATGGCCAATTCTTTTATTGTCAGTGTAAAATTAGTTGCCATTTAATCTATCGTTTTTTTTTTTCATATAAATAATGTTATTTTTGGCATATGCGAGATTGCTATTTCAGACTCGATTTGTAAGGTATTTTAGTTCTAATAATCACCCTTTGAGGATAGTTCTTATTTAGACAAAAAGCTACTTCGAAACCCAGAGATGGTATTCTACTGAGAGAGCCGCGACTATGACGGCGTTAATATTTCGAAACCGATTTATTCATCAGATTTTCTTTTTTCTAAATTTGCGTTGTCTACATCGAGTTAATATTGTGGGTCTGAGTTTTGTTTTGCCAAATTAACGGCATTACCTATTTCAGTATATCATCGTCAGGAGTGCGTAAGGTAACATTTACCTTCACAGACAGCCTTTTGGAACATAAAATTATTTACGACTAGCTGTCCCGGGAGACCTTGTTCTGCCCTATTTCTCTAAAACAAAGTCACATTGTTTTTTTTAATGTTAATAGCTTCCCCGTCAGATTTTATTCTACCAAAACCTATTGGCCTGTCGGCTGTTTTTTGAAAATTGTTTGGAGGAACCTGGCCTTAATGTTATATGTATAAAAATTGACAAATATTGACATTAATATTTATACGTCACTCATTTGTTTTGCCTTCCCGGAACCTGTACACTAACACTTGAACTTTATGGTGTGGTATTAAAGTTCAAAATGACTTATAACGAATTTTTTGTATGAGAATACAGAAAAGTGTTATTTTTAGACAGTTGCAGGGAATTTTTAAATTTTTTCTCTCCGTAATAACCTTCCTCAGACTACATCAAACACAAAAAAAAATAGCCAAATCGGTTCAGCCGTTCTCGAGTTTCGCGCTTATCAAGACATTTTGCGATTCATTTTTATATTATAGATAATTGTATTCCTTGTGATAATACTAAAGTATAAGGACGTATTATGAAAATTATAAAAAATAATTTATTCAAAGCCCTTGAACATGCTGAAGGTATATTTAAACATTCAATATTATTGAATTGAAATTCATACTTATACTTTCTCATTTTTACGCAGTTGTTAATTATTTGTTGATCTGATTTTACCCCCGTTTGTTGATTCTAACATAGGGCTGTGAAAACAATTTAAGTAACAGTAAATAAAAATAGATCTTTATATGATATAATCATGGCTCTCCGAAAAAAATATTTTCACAATTATTTCATTGGTACATGTCCATATCCTTAAGTATTATGTCATACTTCTATAAGACTCAGTATATCTTACTTGTGGAAAGTCCGATGAAGATGTTTACGTGACTAAACGCTTGTCGGCAGGATTTGTGCATGCATGAGTTCGACTCGACATATACTGTAATGGGTTTCACCCGGGTTGAAATTAAGCCAAATTCTTTATTTTCCTTTACAGCGTTTTTAAGGGGGTTAACATTTCATATTGAACACCGCCGTCTTTATTTTGAAATACAGGTTTTTCCATATTACTATAATAGTTCGTTACTATTGTTGCATTTTATAGTAATTAATGCATTCTAGTCATTATGCAGAAAACTATGAAAATATTTTATAGGTCAGATAATGGTTGTACTATGTAAAGAGGCAAATTGAAAAATTAAATAGTATTTCAAAGATGTATCAGTTAGAACCTACGTATCTCACGTCGTGTTGTGAAATAATTTATCTTGCCTAAACAAATGTTTTATATTTACTGAAACATTTATACACGGAAATAGAGATATTACGAAATACCGACCCGTTCTTATCTGCTAGCAGACACTGCATGTTTGAGCAACAAAGCTCCTAAACAATGCTGTGTACTCTAGGCGGATACACAATACGGAGAGTGCTTAAGTAGGGCACACATTATTTGACGACAGGAATATTAGTAAATATGTGTATAATATAAAATATCATTTATATTATAAATGTAATCTTAACTCTATAAACGATTAAAAAAAAATTGTTACTATTTTCGTCAATGCTCTTATACTTTATGATACAAGATTTATTTATTTAGAGGTTTTTCTTTTTTTTTGGTATCCCGGGGGAACATCCTGTATAGAACCATCAGGGCCGCTGTGAGGGCAGCAGCGACCTTGGTGTGTCAGACACCTATCGACTAAAAACCCCCGGGGTATCCCTCTAATCGCTCTACTCGGGCCTGGGAAACCAAATTCATCCAGACACCTGGGGAGCGAACAGCCTTATCCAGGCTTCCTCTATGGGAGGGGTGGGTACAAAGAGCCCACGCCTCCAATACCTATCTCTCAGGATGCGCGCTAGATACTGCGCACCGCCTCCCTCCCATCCGGGCAACAGACTCCCTCAAGACTATTGCTCGTAGAGATATTTATTTACCTCAATATTTATAATTATATTATTTGGTTGAGTTGTATAATAAAACCTTTATTATTATTATAACGCAATAATATTAAAAACGATTTTCTATGTAATAAGTTGGATTTCTGTAAAGATATTTAGATGAGATTATAGAAAAGTAATCGAGTGAAACAAGTTGTAATTTAAAAACCACAGCCATGATAAAAGTAGAAAGTTTAAAGTGCAGTCGTTTTTAACAGAACTCCGACTAATTTTCATGGCTGAACGCGTTTAGGAACACTACGGTACATTTAATAATAGTCACAGCAGAGGCATACAGAAGCTAACAAACCTAATTATTGTTTAACACTTTATTCAGTAAGCAGGCTGACGGACAGTCTGATTATAAGTGGTTACCGTGTTCCATGGACAAACTGCAATACAAGGAGCGCTGCTATTGCGTTGCCGATCAGGAAGGAAAATATTAAGTTTATTTATAATACATCATTTTACTCGTAATTAGTCTGTATACTTTTGATGTTAGTAATGGTAGACAGAATTACGTCTTTACAGCTTACACTCCTTTATTTACGATTATTTTGCAATTTACATAGTAAATAGGGAAAAAAACATTGTCAACTTTGCTATTATTACTTATAAAGCTAACAGCTGACCTAAACAGGGCGGTCGAGAGCTTAGAGCGAAAATAGTCGTTAAAAAATGGGTGTCCTTTTTAAGGTCAGAAGGTACTTCTCTTCGTCGCAACTTCTTGACCTGTGTCAGGCACAGATGCGATAGGATGTCGAGTACTGTTGTCACCGTTGGGAACGGTCTGCTAAATACCAGTTGGTGGCTTTGGACTTGATTGACCCTAGAGTTCGTAGACTTTGTGGCGATGAATCTTTGACCGAGATTAAAATGCTGAACATAGACAATTGACATAGAGTCATCTGCTTCGCAGTCTTTTATCGGTTGTAGAGTTGAGAGTATTCTGGAGAACTACATTCTCTGATCCCGCCAGCCTCATTTCATCATAAAACCACTAGACACCGTGTTAAATACCATCTGTATAAGGTTGATGTTGCTTATATCAGCATGATAAGATTCGTTTCTTCATTCATCATGCGAACAGCTAAGGAGTGGATTATGCTTCTAGCGATCATATTTCCATGATTTTATGACTTGGGAGTCTTTAAGAGAAAAGTGAATAGGCATTTATTGGGTGGACGCGGTTATCGTCGGCTTCTTCTCCACCTTTCACGAGGTGTGATGGAAGTCAAGCGTTCGCTTGTAAATAATAAAAAAATAAATAATATTACTTATTACAAGAGATTGCGTAAATTTTGGATTTATATAGATGTGTGAAAAGCTATTTGGTTTAAGTGACATTTTTTGGTAATATAGTAATATATATATTTTTGGAATCTGTAAAAAAACGATGATTCCGAAAATATATATTACTATATCACCAAAAAATGTCGCCTTAAACCAAATAGCCTTTCACCCCTCGATATAATTTTAAAACATATACTTAAATAATCGAATCTTAATTTATTTTTACTTAAGAAAATGTCAGTACAAATCTTGTTATTTTGCCAAGAACTCGGTGCGATTACGTGATGTTTACTGAAATCGTAGATACTGCTGAGCAGTTGAACAGTTGTGCGTGTTTATATATGAGAAAGATCTTCTGCTTATGACGTATAGGATTTGTTATGAATTGTTTTTAAGGATAATTACTTTTTTTTAGTAATAATAAATAATTTTGAAATCTGATATTGCACTAAGATCCACGATGTCGGAGATCAGATGACGGCTATGAAGTAGATTTGGGCAGGACATATCAAGGCTATTTGGTTTAAGCGAATTTTTTTGGTGATATAGTTATTAATATATATATTTGCAATCAGCGTTTTTTTTACCGATTCCAAATATATAACTATAACTATATCACCAAAAAATGTCGCTTAAACCAAATAGCCTTTCACCTCTTTTAATGACTAGATGCTTTGATGGCAGATGCAACTTGGAAGCAGAGATGGGCAAAATGTAATCTGATTAATGATGAACGATTACAAAATGTAGTCGTAATTTTAATTTTGTTGCTCTTTAATCATGATTAAATGCATTTAAAACATTAAGAAATGATAAATGTGTATACAATCTGAGATGTTATAGTGTTTAAAACATAAATGAGCAAAATGCAGTCATATTAATGGTAAAAAAAGTAAAATGTAATCGTTAATCATTTTTACTAATCTGATTACATTTTGTCCACCTATGTTTGGAAGTTAGTGTATGGTGGTCGAGATATTGAGAATGCGAAGCGCGTGACGCCTACCTGCAAGATGAGTGGACGATGTGGTCAGATTTGCGGGCCGTAAATACATGATCTTGGCACGGGATCGAGGATGGTGGCACAAAAGGAGGAAGGCCTGTGCCCAGCAGAGGGTAGAATCTGTCTCGTGATGATGATTAGTAAATAATTATATTGTTTATTATATTATTATTATTATTATTATTTATAAAGCTGAAGAGTTTGTTTGTTTGTTTGTTTGTTTGTTTGTTTGAACGCGCTAATCTCAGGAACTACTGGTTCGAATTGAAAAATTATTTTTGAGTGGAATAGACCATTTATCGAGGAAGGCTTTAGGCTATATAACATCACGATGCAATTATTAGGAGCGAAGAAATAATGGAAAATGTGAAAAAAAAACGGGCAAAATTATTCATCCTTGCGGGCTTCCATTGCGTGCGCTGCAAAAACGGTTCAAGATACCAAAAATATATGTATGAAAGAATTATTCCTCTTGAAATGATCTAAAAAAATGTCCCCGACAGTATATGTCTATCTTTTAAGATTAACTCACTAGAACCGTTTCTATGGTAATCGAATTTGGTCGAGATTAATGCATTATTTGTTTAGAGTTGTATCAACGAAATAATATTAATCTTTATCCAAATAAATGTGTTGTTGATTAAGAGTATATAATTGTGAACAAAATTGTCTTTGACATCACTTAATTTCAATGAACATCTTAGAAGATATTACAAAACCTTACATAGCAAAACAACGTTTGCCGGATCAGCTATAGTGTCTTGATAACCGCGAAACTCGAGCACGGCTGAACCGATTTGACTGATTTCTTTTTTGTTGTGTTTGTTGAAGTCTGGGGAAGGTTATAACACAGAGAAGATTTTAAAAAAATTATCTGAAAAAGTCTAAAAACAACACTTTTCTATATTCTCATACAAAAGATTTGTTATAAGTCAATTTGAACTTTAACACCATAGCATAAAGTTTAAATGTTAGTGGACGGGTTCCGGGAAGGCAAAACAATTATTGAGTGACGTATAAATATTAATGTCAATATTTGTCAATTTTTATACATATAGCATTAAGGCCAGGTTCCTTCAAACAATTTTCAAAAAACAGCCGACAGGCCAATAGCTATTAACATTAAAAAAAACAATGTGACTTTGTTTTAGAGAAATAAGGCAGAACAAGGTCTGCCGGGACAACTAGTAAATAATATTAACCCGATCGACAAAATTACATAAATAATGTTCCGTGTTCGAATATGTTTTACTCGAAAATATTACTAATACTATTAACCAAACTTCTCTAGAGTATTTTTATGGCAAAAACGATGTTATCTGTTGATATTTTTTTATAAATTGTCTTTTTAAGTTTTAATTGGTTTTTAATGCAAGCATAAAGTCAATTGATGATAAACAATTACATAATCAGGAACAAAGTTTCTAAAGTTTACATTATGCAGGAGATGTGTCTAGTGTTTACTCAGCCGTTGGCGTCGTCTCCGGCCGTATCTAATCAGCGCACATGGGTGAGTGCCCCCTGGGAGAACAATGCGTTGGTCCCTTCGCTCCGCGTAGGAACAACATTGTTGCACGAACTTCTTGATCCATTTTGTCTTGAACTAGAAGTTCTGTATGTGACCTCGCCTATGGTAGTATTTATGTCACTTATTGAAGTTCGGCAATAATTCTACTGTTTTTCTAGTATAATTATTATAACTTACATTTAGTAGATAACGTTACGAAAAAAAAAACAATTCTCTCAGAATTTTGCTTTCAGGATGGCGAATACTACAAAGATGATAAGCTATATCTTTATTTCTAGTCAACCGATTTTATGGAAACTTGTAATAATGTAGTAAATAGAAATAAACCTGCGACATTCAAAAATAAATCTGATTATACTTTGGTCATAGCTTGATATTTCCAGTTAAGTTTATAAATATGTATTAATTGTATTAAAACATCGAGAGATTGGTCAAGATCTGTTCTGTACTTCCGGTATTAGTACATACAGACAGTTTTTTTTAAAACGATCGATTTGTGTTCACGCTACAGGAGTATCTCAATTGTTGATACCACTCAGTGAAAGTTAATGTATCCTGGATATACGAATAATTCTTTGTCGTGATTGTTTGAAGCCCAAGCGTTATTTTTAACGGAATTTTTAATTGCTTATATTAATTGTTTTTTGTAATAATTTTTTTATTTTTAAATTAGTAATTATGAGAAATAAACAAAGTTGTAACATATTGTCTCCAGGCCATATGTTACACGGTATGCGAACTTTTAATTAAACGGCAGTCCACTCGGCAGTGTTCTTATAGGACGTCGCGAGTTCGTTGCCGCCGCGGTCGACGCACCGGTTCACATCCTGTTCATGTGATCGGACCCCATTATGCTGCCAGTTGCCACCATTCGCGCTTGCACCAAACGAAACCCCATAAACACCCAAATAAATATTTATTTACTTAACATCATCACGACCTGTAGCGGAAGCAACGACCTCGCATTATTAACATATTATACCGAGTCGATGTTTACTTTTGGATATAGTGGTTAATTTTTTTTTAGTTCATCACGTTCTCAGTCAGTCATAGTATAACATAGGATATAAACATTGATTTTTAAGAGGAAAATGTGTTACATGTTGCAATAATATTGATAAATTATTCCTTAATTATTATTAACCCGAAAGAAGGCTGAGGCGTAATGGAAGGCATTGATTTATAGATTAAAATGCTTGTACACGATGGACAATACTCGTTGACTAGTAGCAGGGATTCTTCGTAATAAAACACTTCTTCGTTCGTAGTTCGCTTCTTTATTCGCAGTTTATTCTTGAGGGTAGCTCCGAGGGAATTCTTCGAGTCTTCGATCTTCGCCGCTGACCAACGATTAGGTCGCTATATATATCCCCTCGGGCTACCCTAACAACTAGTACTATATACAATGTGTTCCTTAAATCTAATCCGCCAATGACGACGCCGGATTTCGTGTAGTTTCGTCGCCCGGCCGCCGCTGTCGCTGCTGTCGCCCCGGTCGACGTGCTCCTCTCCCGCACCTTTATTCATGCGTCTCCGGCGCCCTGGGCTCGCTGTTCGTAACATCCTCCCCCCGGCGTAGCTCGTCGAAGCCTTCTTTTTCCAACCGGAGAACAGCCAGCTTCCTAGCAGGGCGCACGAAGTCTCCACCTCTGGTGCGGATGAGAGCGCTGCGCACGTCGCCGTCTGGCCCGGGGTACACGGCCTCCACGATGCCTCGAGGCCATGTATTGCGGGGCAATGCAGCGTCGACTACGATGA
Organism: Automeris io; assembly: GCA_036320925.1. Lineage (NCBI taxonomy): Eukaryota > Metazoa > Arthropoda > Insecta > Lepidoptera > Saturniidae > Automeris > Automeris io. Next base: position 8,182,019 of record JAUDJH010000018.1, read on the forward strand.
CTAGATCTCCGGGGCGTAGCGGGCGCTGTCGATCGTGCGCTCCGCCACGCGCCACCAGCGTCGGCAGGTACTCCCGGACCCACCGTCGCCAGAACTGGTCGGCGAGCCCTTGTGCCGCCTTCCATGCTCTCCTATCCGCCGGCGAGCACACCCCGGTCTGGGGCAGCCCTGCCGACGTCCTGATGAGAAAGTGGTTCGGAGTCAATGCCTCCGGATCCGCCGGATCCACGGAGACGTGTGTCAGCGGTCGCGAATTGATCGCGTGTTCTGCTTCTGCCAGCAGCGTCGTTAGCACCTCCTCTCGCGGTGCTTGGTCGTGTAGAGTCGCGCTCAGCGCAGCTTTTACTGAGCGCACGAGTCGCTCCCACGCGCCGCCTTGATTCGGCGCGCCAGGAGGGATGAAGCGCCACTCCATTCGGCGCAGCTGCGCGTAGTCACGCAGCGCCGGCTCCCACTCGTTGTATGCTGCCCGTAGCTCCGCGTCGGCTCCACGGAAGTTCGTCCCGTTGTCGCTCCAGAGCTGACGCGGCCATCCGCGTCGCGCTGCCATCCGTCGCAGCGCCATGATTGCGGAGTCGGCAGACAGGCTGCCCACTACCTCGATGTGGACAGCTCGGGTAGTGAGGCACGTGAATAACGCGCCCCACCTCTTCTCACGTCGGCGGCCGATAGTGACGGTCATCGGCCCGAAGTAGTCGACCCCGCAGTTGGTGAAGGGTCGGCGATGCTGATCCAGGCGCGCTGGCGGCAGGTCCCCCATCGGCGGCACCCGGGGCTTCGCTCGGCGCACCCGGCAGAGCGCGCAAGCCCGGGCAACCGCGCGCACAGTGGGGCGCGCGCGCAGTATCCAGAAGCGCTGCCTGATGTCATTGAGGACGCGCTCGTTGCTGGCGTGTCCCGCAGCCGCGTGTTCTCGTAGCACGATGAGTCTTGTCAGCGGGTGACGGCCGCCCAATATGATCGGCCGCTTCGTCTCGTACGGCGCGCGCGCGGCATCGATCCGTCCGCGCACACGCAGCAGGTCGTCCTGCAGCATCGGGTCCAGCTTGGCGAGGCGGCTGGCAGCTGGCAAGGTTCGGCCAGCGCGCAGCCTCGCGATCTCCTCGCCGAAGTCTTCCTCCTGCGCCCTGCGTAGCCATAGGTGCTCCGCTCGCTCGATGTGCTGCAATTCAAGTCGGGTCGCTCTTTTGCGACATTTGTCGATGAAGGCGAGCACCGTCGCCGTCGCCCGGATCAGCCGCTCATATGATGAGAAGCGGCTAATGTCCGGCAACGGGCTCGCGTTGTCGATGATGCTCGCTGCGCAGCACGCGGCCTCCTCGATGCTGCCGGTGCTGCTCGGTCGTGCCTTTTCCTGCGGCCACGTATTCTCAGGCCCGTACAGGAAAGAAGGTCCGGTGAACCAGCGGTCATGCTGGTCGGTTGGCGCCTTACCGTCGCGGGTTGCGTCATCCGCGACGTCGTGTGCGGTCGGCACCCAGCGCCATTGTTCTATGTCAGTCGCCTCCGCTATCTCGCCGAGCCGGTGCGCGACGTAAGGCGTGTAGCGCCTCGCGTCCGTCCTTATCCACTGCAGCACCGTTGATGAGTCGCTCCAGTAGATCACGCGGTCAGCCTTCCAGTGATGTTCTTGCTTTATCATGCCAGCCAGCCGGGTTCCGATGACAGCTGCTTGTAGCTCCAGCCGCGGTATCGTATGCGGGCGCAGCGGCGCCACCCTGGCCTTAGCAGCGGCCAGTGTCACCGTGACGCGACCGTCTTCGTGCATCAGCCGCCAGTATGCTGCCGCTGCGTATGCCTGTTCGCTGGCATCGACGAACACGTGAAGCTGCCTCTCCGGTTCCGCAGCATCGTCGTCGGTGACGTATCGTCGCGGCAGGCGCAGCTGAGCTATGTCGTCCAGCACGCTCAGCCATTGGTCGAAGCGATCCGCCTGCTCGCCCGGAAGCTGCTCATCCCATCCTATCTGGATGCGCCATAAATCCTGCAACACAATCTTGGCAGTGATGCTGTAACAGCTGAGTAGCCCCAGCGGGTCGAAAATCGACATGACCACCGCCAGAGCCTCTCGCTTCGTCGGGGCCCGCTGTCGTTCACGGACTTGTTCTGGAACGCGTGCCAGGGTCGTGTTGAAGCCCAGCTCGTCTTTCTCGGCGTCCCACAGCATGCCAAGTGTCTTCTCCTGGTGGTGTTCGTGGCCCAGAGCGGTCGGCTCCCGGGCTCGCAGCTCTCGAGGGACGGTGTTCAGCAGGAGCGGGCAGTTGGAGTTCCAGCTTCTCAACGTGAAGCCTGCTTGAGCGTGGACGGTGATGACCTCTTCTATTGTCTTCTTTGCTTCTTCCATGGTCTTGAAGCTGTGCACGAGGTCGTCCATGTAATGGCTCCTGGTGATGACCGGCAGTGCCCTGGCGTGCGAATGCGCGTGATCCTGCGCATTCCGGTCTCGCACGCTGTGGGCCAGGAAGGGCGAGCTGGCTGCTCCGAAGATCATCGAAGTCATCTTGAACTGCTCCGGAGGGTCCTTTCTGTTGTCGCCTCTCCACAAGAATGACTGCGCCGGTTGATCTTCCGCTCGCACCTTCACCTGCAAAAACATCTCAGAAATGTCCGCTGTTACGGCGATCGGCCGTTCCCGGAATCGAAATAATATTCCGGGAAGTGATTGTAACAAGTCCGGTCCCTCGAGTAAAAAGTCATTCAAACTTTTGTTCTGTACGCGGTGCGCTGCGTCAAACACTAGCCGTATCTTGTTTGGCTTATTCGGGTTTCGTACGGCGAAGTGCGGTAGAAACCACTGTATAGCGCTGTCTCGTTCACTCTCGCTATACTTTTCCGCGTATCCTTTTTTCAACAAATTTTCAATCTGGCGCGTGTATTCCTCTTTAAATGCCGGGTCGCGATCCATCTTTTTCTCTATGCCCCTGAGGCGTAGGAATGCTTCACTGTAGCTCGGCGGCAGCACGATGTCATCGGTGCGCCACGGCAACCCGACTTCGAATCGATTGTTCACTCGGCGCGCCGTTTTGTTGAAAATCTCGATCGCTCGTCGATCTTCTGGCTTCTCCTTGGTGGTCAGCGACACACCAAGCGCTTCCAACGTGAAGTGCTTCTTCACCAGTTCTTGAAGACGCTCGTCGTCTTCTTGCTCGGTGCTCGAGGGGGTGCTGCCGCAGTCTCGTTCCGCTGCGTGCAGATGCAGCACCGTGTTCTCCCCCCGTCGATGGAGCAGGCGAGCCTCGATGCCGTAGATGACCCACCCTAGGCTGGTGAGTGATGCGGCGGGCTCGTTCTTCTTTCCGGTCCTCATCTGCTGGGAGACCATCAGGTGCCAGTTGTCGACACCTATCAGGATCCTCGGCTTCGCGTTCTCGAAGCAGGCCTCCCGGAGATCTTGCAGGTGGGCGTACCGCGTCAGTTCCCGCGGCGCCCGCTGTCCTCGCAGGTCCAACTTCTTGACCGTGCGAGTGGTGATCTCGTGTGCGGCGCGTTCTCGCCGCCCTCGGATGCTGATGCTGACCCGCTGACTGCTGCTCTCGTGCTCCGTCGCGTTGACACCTCGCAGCCTCAGTGGTGCCGGAGTCCCCTTGGCGCCGATGCTGTCTGCCAGTTCTTGGTCGATGAGGGTTATTGATGACCCCTCATCCAGGAGCGCGTACGTAGCTACTTCTCCCCCAGGACCTGTAATGATGACGTTGCAGACTTTTAGCAACACGCTGCTATCTTCACTGGGTGTTGCTATCGACATCACTGCTTCTTCTCTGGCCGGGCGGGGTGGTTCTTCCTCATCGCTGGATCGCACCTCTGGCTGCGCTCGCATTTGCTCGGTGTCGTGCAACAGCGGGTGATGCGGCCGGCGGCAACCGTTGATATCGCATGCGTCAGCTTGGCAGTCGGCCCGACGATGCCTCTTCTTCAGGCACTTAAAACAAACGCGCGCTGACTTTGCCCAGTCCCAGCGGGCGCTGCTCTTCATATTCTTGATCTTCTTGCATTTATCCGTAGCGTGGTTCGCTCCACAGCAGAAGCACCCTTGTGGTGCGCGTCGCTCTTCTACCGTTGCGTAGACGGCTGCCCCACGCGTCGTTCGGCGTGCTGGCTTCGTGTTCTGCTGCCTCGGTCTTGCTGGCGCGGTGTATGTTGCAGCGCTGACGGCGCCCGATGTGCTGGATTGGCGCGTGTAACTGAACGCCAAGTCCGCTTCGCGTGTGAGGAAGCGAGACAGAGTGATTACTTCGCACTCTTCCATCCCTCGGTGCAGATGTGCGTAGTCTCTCCACCTTGAGACTAGCAGCGGGCTCATTCGTTCCATGATTTCTCCCGCCAGTTGAGGATTCCGTAGATAACCGCTGTGGCCGACGTTCTTCAGCACGGCGATTATGTTCTGCACTCGCACTGCAAACACGTTGAGCTCTTGCGCTGTCATTCCTGCTTGCGGCAGCTGGCGCAGCTTCTCCATGGCGTCGTTGATGATGGTGTCCGGCTGGCCATAACAGCGCTCCAGTGTGTGCATTATGGCATCCGGGTTCTCCGCCGTGTGCAGTAGAGGCGCCACGGCGTCCCTCGCTTCTCCCCGGAGACACACCCGTAGCCTGGCTAGGTTCTCCGCCGCCGAGAAGTGGTACATCTTCGTACTATCTCGCATGGCTGCCTTGAATGGCAGCCACTCGTTCGGTGCCCCGGTGAATACTGGTAGGTCCGAGGCTTGACGTGGCGGCACTCGTTCCCGTGCCGTCATCCTCTTCAACGCCTCGGCCAGCTCCTCGATCGCCCTTGATCTGCCCCTCGTGGGCGTGGGCGAACGTGTGCGACGCCGTTCTGTCGCCTCACGTTGCTGTGACCTTTCTTCCTCAAAGGTCACTCGGGCCGTGGTCAGCTCCCCCCGTTGATCGTCGGAGGTGTGGAGGGCCGTTCTGCCTCCTCGTTCTGCTGACGGTGTCTCGGCCAGGTACGTTGAATCCCCCTCGGTCGCTTGTTGCAGCCAACTGTTCACGCGTTCGTTCGTCTGTGACATGTTGCTGCCCTGTTCGTCCTCTTCTATGTTCTCGAGGTCCACTTCTAGTCTCTTCCTGACTAGGTCCGCTTCCATGCGCAGTTCCCGCCGTTGGATCTCGGCGAGACGTTCCTGCGCTTGCAGCTCCAACTGCAACCGTAATCTGACAGCTGAGCTTGTACTTGTGCGGCGTGACCTCGCTGGCGAACGTTGTCTTGCTGCTGTAGGGAAAGAAACTGCGTTTGACGTTTTAGCGTTTGACAATCGAGCGTTTGACTTGTCACATGTCAATGTAGCGTTTGACCTATCGCATGTCAATGTAGCGTTTGACGCCCCTGTCATAGTCTCAGAAGCAGGCCGCACTGACGGAGAGCGTGGTGGTTCAACATGACGCACCGAGGTCGGTGCGTACATGTCACACTCGTCCGTAGTATCGGCCCCCTGCGATCGAGTCTTGACCATTTTCCCCAATTCTTGATGCAATCTTCGATAAATCGATGCGTTGGTTCTACTTTCTTTCTTCTATTCGGCTTCCGATGGACCAGGATATACACGATGGACAATACTCGTTGACTAGTAGCAGGGATTCTTCGTAATAAAACACTTCTTCGTTCGTAGTTCGCTTCTTTATTCGCAGTTTATTCTTGAGGGTAGCTCCGAGGGAATTCTTCGAGTCTTCGATCTTCGCCGCTGACCAACGATTAGGTCGCTATATATATCCCCTCGGGCTACCCTAACAACTAGTACTATATACAATGTGTTCCTTAAATCTAATCCGCCAATGACGACGCCGGATTTCGTGTAGTTTCGTCGCCCGGCCGCCGCTGTCGCTGCTGTCGCCCCGGTCGACGTGCTCCTCTCCCGCACCTTTATTCATGCGTCTCCGGCGCCCTGGGCTCGCTGTTCGTAACAATGCTTTTAGCGCTTTGTGCGTGTACCTAATCAGATATTCAGAATTTCGCTTTGAAAGTTAGTAAACATTATTGGGTTCCATACGTACGTTATGAAGTATTCAAAATATTGCCAATTGTTCTATTGTACACAATAATACATTACATATAATTTCTTGTTTACAAAAATATAAATAGCTCAAAATAAATTCCCTTTGTATGTTTTGCGCAGACAAAAGATCGAGCATTGCGATGTCGCTCGTATATTAACCTGTCTAGGCATTTCTTATCTCTTGCGATAAATATTGGCCGATTGTATGGACGAGGTTACCTTGTAACTTTGGTTCCTTTACACGCTGGTCGACGAGTCGCCCAACACATTCCCATACGAGATACTTATCTTTGTCCACACTTTGGAAAGTGCAAAATATATGGGATTAACATACGCTTTCGGAATATCACGTCGTCGCATTATGTAAATTTCATACATTTTGGACATTTCTGCTATTGTTATCGTTGCTCGGATATTACTTTTTCTAAACCTTCAGAGTCGAAGACACCGACGAAAAAGGCTATAAGCCTTTAGATATTTCAAAAAATACATGTTAAAGTATTCTATCTATATGGCGTCCAGTGAAATAGGATAATGCTTGTAGTTAAAGCTGATTATAAAATAATTATCATCACGCTATACCCCTAAGGGGTGTGCAGAAATGTTTTATTATAATAGCTTAACTGGGGCGTAACAAATTAAATTATGAGTAAGCTACATTAGGTTAAAATATGACAAAAATAAACAATTACTAAGAAAGAATTATAATAATAAAATGAAAATATTATGTATATTTTATTAAAGATATATGATAATTGAAAACTTACGAGACGGAACATCGTTAATGGCATGTACTTACCAGTATTTTTTTTATGGCTGACGTTAAGCATTATCAAAGTTTGACAGCCTAAGATATCGATGGTAGGTCTGGTACATAGGTAACATTTTTTTTAACCCGGGGAAACCCGTTATGGACCGTCAGGGGGCAGTGAGGGCCGCCCCCCGGTGTGTCAAACTCGCAACGACTAAAAACCCCGGGATGCTCCTCACGTCTGCCGGGGCCAAGTGCAAGGCTGTGCCAGCTTCCTCAGCACCAGGCGACGTCTGGCCTATTGAAAAGCCCCTGCCACAGCATTTGATCTCCTTCGTTGTCCTGGAACGGTGCGCGGGGGTAACTAAAAAAGGCTTCCCTCCTGCGTGTAAATAAGTGACCAACCCTAAACAGATCAGATTCAATTAGGCATCATTAAATTAGCGGGTTACAATATATTTGACAAAAGTGAACATTTATCCTCTTCAGAACATGATTCGCCAGCAGCAACAAAGCAATCACCTAGATAGTGTGGCTCGCGGGCCACTGTTTAGTCACCCGTGATCGTGTGTTTATTATTATAAATAAGTAAGTGAAGTGTCTTACACTTGCTGCTTATGATTTTTCCAGATTATCTGATGGTAAGTACAGTGTAGTCCAAAAATGAAAGCGACCATCAAAGAATGAAAATCTATTGATAGTTTTCATCGTCATGTCGGCCCACATATACCACGACTGAAGGTCTCTAGGTATATGAGTTACTGGATATGCACAAGCTGACCCCAAAACGTGGCAGGCGAAAGCGAGTCACTATGACGTTCTTTACATTTGTGTGTATGCTCGGTTGGTTATTGTTATATCTTATAGTAGTAAGATCTAAGCATAAAAATGTCTTAATTATCTATTCTAATAGAGAAACAGGGGCCTTATTCTGTATGACAATTTTGATTTCACACTCAAATCTTACCATTTAAAAACCACGTTAACATCGTGTCCTGTCTATATTATGTCACGGTAACGAATCTGATTCATTTCAACAAAGTATCACAGGGAATACGATTTTTGCAAATGTCGTAACTTTTTACGAAATTGACGTGATATCCAAGCAAGGAATCGCTAAATTATCTTAGAGAATTAGGCCCCTGATTACAGTTATAATAGGTTTTAATGTGAATACATAATCATTATACGTCGAATACTGCTTAAAATATGAAAAACGCAATCACTTCTTAGTAATTATGCAAACCACAATTACTTTATTATATTCTTAGGAAACTTTGTTAGTCGTACCTAAAATAATTATTGTTTATTATTTACGCCAATTTAATTATATTACGAGGATATAATATAATTAATTTCTAAATGTGAGTTTCCTTGTGGATAATGATGATTAAATTAAAATTACCTGACATTGCAGCTTCGTCGGAATATGATCTATAGAAATGTGTACAAACCAGTCGATTTACTTTGTTCATGTCACTGCTGCTTCATGATGTTGTTGCTTTCATTGGCATACTAGCTTAATCGGCGCTTATGTAAATGAAGTCGCGGGTAAAAGTTAGTAGTATAATAAACAACGTTTACAAAATGTTTACAGAACGATTGGGAGTGCATTTAGAGATTGACTTTTGCTCTATTGGCCACAAATTCGATTAATTTCTAGAAAAGTTATTTATATGGGCAATTAATACTTTTTTGGATGTTTGCGCATATAGTGTTTGGATTGGAGAGAAAAAGCAGTTCACGTTTTTTTTTTAAATTAAATATTTCGCAAAAACGAATCATGGCGAAGTGTCGGGTTAGCGGTTCTTTTATAATCGACGCCTATAGAAATTGATGCGACATGACGATTGAGGGCGTTAACGAGGTGACGGTGGACGTCACGGCTGACCCGGCCCGCTGGTGACGAGGGAAGGGGCGTGACGTCACGCCTGCAGGGGTGTGAGCGCGAGACAGCGGCGTGCTGAGCCAAGGACGTCTCCAGGCCGACGGGCGCGCAACAACCGTCGCAATCGATAGCTGCGCTTGACAATCGCGACATTGTCATTAATTGAAAGCAGATCTAAGACTAACATTGCAAATCCACCTAAACCGTAAGCTACTGACAACAGCGATGTATTACTTTCGAATGATAATAGATAACTAATAATTTGTAGTAGCAATACTGATTTCTTTTATGTACGACATAGAAGCTGCATAAAATCCCAAACAAGTCTGGTTTGATTGTCGTGCTTAACCCAATAATTACAGAAGACCAATTCTCTTGTTTGGTTTATTTTAAGTCGCATTTTACGTTTCCTTCATTCAAATGTAGTTATAATATATTAAAGACTAAATTTAGAATATTTATTAAGAGAATTGCGTCCCTTTTATCATTGGATTGTAACCTTGAGCAATTATTAACGACCTTTGAAAAGTAGGCTAATGTGATGCAAATGTATTTTGTATTGTTAATATTGAACCGAATCACATTAAAGATTTTCAGTGAAGCCGCAAAAACAAGAAGAAATTCTTGTAAACAACGAAGTCTTACAATGATACCCTCGAAAGGTACAAGGTAAATTATGGCATTCATGTTTGCCTTTGCAACTTGATAATGTTTCACCAGCTCACTTCGAAATAATTTGGCTGGTCTATAAAGCATTGAAAGAACCAGTTCAGGTGGTAGGCCGCTGTCGAAGCAATATGACTAGTGATTAAACCATACATGAAGTTAGCTACCAGTCTAATTATATGCAAGAAGTAAATATACAAGGTGTCTCAAAAGTAAGTTCACATTTGCTTATCTTATTACGCGAAAGCAACTATTCTGAGGGGCGCGGGGGGTATGTCAGTCGGTAGTCTGGCTCTTGGGAATTTAGTCGCTATGGAGCGTTTCTCTGGTGCGGACCGTGCGTTGTGCGTACGTGAGTTTTACAAAAACCGGTAATTCGGCGACTGTAGCGCGTAGAAAATTCTGGAGTATTCGACATATTCGTCACTTAAATGATGCGCCTAGCACTCGACTCATTGCAAAATGGGTTGAGAAGTTTGAAGAGACTGGGTCAACTCTGGAGAAACCAAAATCTGGGCGGCCAAGAACATCAAGAACAGCCGAAAACGTGGACAGTGTTACTCAGTCTATTCGAGATGATCGAAACCTCTCGATTCGGAAGCGTGCTGTTGCTTTAAATGTGCACAGATCTTCATTATGCCGCATTTTACACAAAGATTTAAAGCTGCACCCGTACAAAATTCAATTAGTGCAAGAACTGAAGCCTCAAGATGCTGGTCAGAGGCTTGCCTTTGTAAATCAGATGATTGAGCGCTTTCCAACGTTCACCAACATCTTGTTTTCCGATGAAGCCCATTTTCACCTGAATGGGCATGTAAACAAGCAAAATTGTCGTTACTGGAGTGCAACCAACCCAAAACAAAAACATCAGAAACCGCTACATTCACCCAAAGTCACCGTATGGGCAGCGATGTCGGCGCGAGGAATTATCGGCCCTTACTTTTTTGAAGATGGAAGGGGACGCACACTCACAGTGAATTCAGAGCGTTATGTGGAGATGTTAGACGAGTTTTTCGTACCCCAACTGCAAAACTTTCCTGGTTACAACCAAAGAACATGGTTCCAGCAGGATGGAGCAACTTCACACACGTCCAACAGATCTCTGCCTCGAGTTCAAGAAATTTTTCCGAACAAATTAATCTCCAGGCGAGGTGACATAAATTGGCCTCCACGGAGTCCCGATTTAACGCCTATGGATTTTTTCCTGTGGGGTTATGTCAAATCAAAAGTTTACGCTAATAAACCGACTTCCCTGACACAATTAAAAGAAAATATCCGTCATGAAATGGCAGCCATTACGGAGACTACCTGCCGAGCTGTCATAGGCAATTTTAGTGCCCGACTAAATGAATGCCGAGAGCGCAAGGGTTTACATTTGGACGATGTTATTTTTAAAAAATAAATTCCCAAACTGTGTACTTCAATATAAAATAAACATTTTTTCAATAAAGCTAAGACTTTTCTTTTAAAAAAAGATTTAAATGTGAACTTTCTTTTGAGACACCTTGTAGTAGAAGTTATTCAAATAAAAAAATATATACCTATCGAAAGTACGGAAGATTTGTTGTAACAATTATAAGTAGTTTCGATAAATAAAAATGTTTTACGGCAAGAGATAAAGAAATTAATTATAATAATATATCTATGTTCTATGGGCATTTGTTTAAATAGACAGACAATCATTCAATCATTCATATTTAGGTAATTTGTGGCATAAAACATTCTTAATCTTAAAACGTTTGAAGTTAAAGAAATAATGTTAAGAGCATTTCCATTTAGATTTTGTAATTGCCTGTAGCATGTTACTCTTATCGATTTATTCGATTCTTTCTCAGCTTACGGGCTTAACTAACACTCACGTTATATATTTGCGCAGCCTTCAGTAGTAGTGTTATGAAACAAAATACTTTGAAATTATTTTAGGTTCTTTTTCTAGTTACCGACGTTTGATAAAACGATAGTACCATTATTCTAAATGTAGTAGTTCGAGATTTTACATGTATGGAAACAAATTTACTTATATTTCTATAATTGTGTTCAATAGGTGTAACTTAGATAAATCACTTCGTACTCTAGAATTATTTCTATGTAGAAGATACTTTAGTTCGTCGGTTTGTAAAAAAATTAACATAATTTCAAATTAACTTTTATTAGAAAGGAAAGCAGTTACTTTTGTTAATGACAGCTATAGAGTAGACACTTCAAATTTCAAACTGTTTTGATGTTTACTTAATAGTTGGAGTCTTTGCTTAGAGGGAGATGCGGAAAAAATAATGGTGGGAGTGACTAGACGGTTCATCGGACCCCAAGATTCGAGATATTAGAGGAGAGTCTGGATTCTAATTTTGTTATCTGCTTGACGTCTAGACTAAACTAAATATTATATAAAATTATAAATTGAATTGATTTGGTTTCGTTCAATCGTAATTGAATTGATTTGTACTGAATATTAAATATATAAAATTCGGTTCATTTATAACCTTTTTATACGATTTATAAGAATTTGTAATAATACAAAAATTTAATAATGATAAAAATGATAATTATTCATTTGATTTTAAACAGAAATAAATCATCGATTGCCTACTTTATGATTCATTAGTGTTTAAAATCGACTTTAAATTTAAAGGGTGTTTCTGTAATTATATTATGTTAATGGTAGAGGCTATTATAAAAATGTTGTTTGTTTCAAGGAACACCATGGTTTCTAATTATAGACTGCATCTCGTACCGTTCTTAAGACGGAAGAAATTGCGGACATTGTGGTAATTTGAAAAGTAGGTCACCGTACTTGACCGCTCGTTGACAACCTACTATTGTGGTAAATGTATAACATTATAACTTTATATTCATGACGCAATGGGTGTATCAGGACCGTTATTTTGGTGCGTTCGACCTCGTTTTGGGTCATTTTACTGCTTGACACTTACCATGAATGCGTTAATATAAATGACTTCTATCGTCAAAAAATACTTAGATGACCAGCTATTAATTACGATTATATAGTAAAATAAATATTCTGGTTATATGTTATAAATATATTATTTTACTTATATAAAATCACTAGCTGATCCGGCAAACGTTGTTTTGCTATATAAGTTATTGTAATATCTTCTAAGATGTTCATTGAAATTAAGTGATGTCAAAGACAATTTTGTTCACAATTAAATACTATTAATCAAGAACACATTTATTTGGATAAAGATTAATATTATTACGTTGATACAACTCTTAACAAATAATGCATTAATTTCGACCAAATTTGTTTACCATAAAAACGGTTCTAGTGACTTAATCTTAAAAGATAGACATATACTGTCGCGGACATTTTTTTAGATCATTTCAAGAGGAATAATTCTTTCATACATATTTTTTTGGTATCTTGAATCGTTTTCGCAGCGCACGCAATGGAAGCACCCAAGGATGAATACTTTTCCCCGTTTTTTTTCACATTGAACATTATTTCTTCGCTCCTAATAGTTGCATCGTGATGTTATATAGCCTAAAGCCTTCCTCGATAAATAGTCTATTCAACACAAATAATTTTTCAATTCGAACCAGTAGTTCCTGAGATTAGCGCGTTCAAACAAACATACAAACAAACAAACTCTTCAGCTTTATAATATTAGTATAGATTATCATGTTTGTTGCGAGCAAGATGTTTATTAAGTGGCGGAAATACCCACATTTTCTACGCATCAATTCTGATGATATGTGTTTCCCAAAGTACTCTGAAATCTTAATTTTTATTGAAATTATTGATGATTTCATATTTGCGTCATTGACCAGACGAAAGTGAGGACACGTTAACATTAGTAAGTTTTTTTTTATAGTCTGACTTGGTACCGTAACAGTTCTGTTCTTGGTAGAAAGTAGAGTGCAATCCGAAAACTGAAAAAGATTATCGAGAGACAATTACCAAGATTAGAGACTACTAAGCGAGTGTGATCGGAATAAAAGTGTAAGAGAGTCGCTGATGAGCCAATGTAGAGTCAGCTTATTTGATATAGGCGCCTTTCACGGCATCCTATGTGATATATCCGACAGAGAATGCCATGAAATTGTTGGTGGACATGGTACCACTGACTCATCAGCGACTCTCTCAGAACTGAGGTGTATGTCACCGTATTGGGCACAATGGGGCTGATATGCCAAAACGGCAAAAGCCCTTATCATAATTAAAAAAAAAGAGACTACTATGCACGTAATTTGTACCTATAGTATGAAATATTTTAATGCTATTTATGTCTCATCATCATTTCAGACTCTAATCCATGGGTTTTAGGCTGAATTTTATAGACCCAACTTTAAATTTGCTTAGACGTTACTAAAACATTACAATTTATATTACTCGATGAATGTCAAAGGATTTAAAACGTCACAGATTTGGCAACATAGACTTGGATCTGCGAATACTATGACTACAGAGTTCCTGTTATAGATTCAGTTTTTTTTTGTCAAATCGAATTTATTTTTTGAGAAATTTGCTAAGCAAAGTCGAAATAGCGTTTATAAATCTTAGCCTTAATCTGGTCCGGTAAATATTTCCAGCTAGTATCTTTATCAGCTTTCTGCTTCTAATTTCTAATACCGATTATTTTCGCGTTCTTATTAACGCTGTGCTACGGTCGTAACTTAGGCCCACCTCAGGTTATGCGGGCATCAAGCTATCCTATTTTTTGTTTGATCTGATATTTTACATCCTCAAAATATGTCTTGTTCGACGAAGACATTAAATTTTTACAGTTTTGATGATACCCGGTTCGTTGTATAACACTCATATATATCTCTCTATTATTTACTGTGCATATTGTATGTTTAAAAAATGTTCTAGGTCGACAGATGTAAGTTTTAACACGGATATTTGAATTTTAGAATGTACCGATGTCCATTTCTATTTATCTCAAAAGCGTAGAAGGATGAATAGAGAACGGTCGTAAATGTGCTTCTATTGAGAGCCGTCTTAATGTATTGCCTTTTGTAAGGCACACAATGGCTGCGAGAATCGGGATGGACATCCTCGCGTGCGAATATATGGACAAAGGTGAATAATTGGCAAGTCATTACAATATTATTGATGTAAATTATAGTTGATTGGTACATTGTTAAGTTTTAAATTTGTGCGTGCTGCTGATGTTTGTAAAAGGGCACGTAATCTTCATTTCGGTATCGTTTAATTTTTGATCTTTTACTATTTAACTACTTTTTAATAAGTGATAACTTCACGTGATGACGTTTCATTCATATATCCTTTTTTTTCATAAAATATATTTTATGGCGTTATGTGTATATTAATGACATGTGATTGAAACAAACTTTCCAAATGGCTGACAAGCAAAACGGTTTATTTCAAGAAAAATAATACTTTACATGGGAACACAGTTTAAATGAATTGCCATCGCTTGTTTGTTTCTTGGCAGCATTTCTTTAGTATAGTTAGTCTTCATGAGAAAAAACTAAAACTTGAACTACCGCCCACTAATCTGTCAAGATAGTCAAATATAACGTTAATGATGATTAATTTGTGGGACAGTCTAATGACTGTTCGCGATAATTTCAATGAACCAAACGACTAACTATTTACTCGTTCTTTTGAATTATTTTCAAAAGACATTACTTTGGCATCGTTTAGTCTATTCAGAACTAAATAAGGTCTATTTACACAAAGTTACGTGGGTTTAAATTAACCCCTGTTACAAAATGAACTAATTAATATACTCTGCGTATATGCGAAGGAACAATGCATCTCGTTCATTGCACATCGGAGGATGTCCCATTTTATGTCGGTTCGCGTGGGCCGGCGTTGGTTACGACCACTGAATTAGTCTAATGTTCACTCTATTAACTATTATTGAAAGCTATTTTTGTACAGTACAAACTCTCAGCTTCT
The DNA here is from genome assembly GCA_036320925.1 of Automeris io. Classification (NCBI taxonomy): domain Eukaryota; kingdom Metazoa; phylum Arthropoda; class Insecta; order Lepidoptera; family Saturniidae; genus Automeris; species Automeris io. The sequence goes on from JAUDJH010000018.1 coordinate 8,197,206, forward strand.
TGATTTAGTACTTTGATATACGCCCGTGCGTGCTCTTTCGGATTTTTAGGCGTGTATCAGACTTTATAATTAATTTATTAAAAAGAATTGCTGCTGTTAGGCATTTTAAATTTGATAAAACAATAACCTTTGATTATAAACATTTATAATTAGAAATATCAACAGTTACAATAACCAATAAATTTGCAATACACATCAATAATGCGTTAAAATATAGTAAATTGGTTTATCATCATTGTGTTAATAAAACTGCCATCAATAATATTTTATTTAATTACATTTGTTTAATTTTTAATTGGGTAACACACATGGAATACAAAATTAGAATATTCTTTATTTCAAGTTCAATGATCTCTTAGCGTGATTCAGCTAGCTTTGTATAAAGAGTTAATTAATTTGGAAAATAATTGAGTAAAGACAATTACTGTGCCTACGTGCTTACGCCTACAATTAAACATTACTGAATATATTTTCGGATCTTTGACAACATCTAACAATGTATTAATTGCTGTATTTACTTTATCACATTGTATTTGATTTTTATACAGAAATAATGAATCCAGAGGTGTTTAACATTAATGTAAAGAAACCAAAATTTTAATAAAACGCAGCTAAAGTACTGAAATAATAACCAGACTGAAATAATAGCTATGATAATACTTTTTACAAAATACATATTTTACTTATTCGCTCCTTTTTTTTTAATGCAACGATGCGATATGTTGGCTATATTTATTGGGATTGCTTATTCTCAGTAGGTAATAGAGTTTTATTTTAGAAAATAACGTAGAAACCGTAGCCTTTTTTTGTTTTTGAGTTGAGAACTCATTAATTTTTAACTTTCTACACGTATATGAAAATAGTCTGTCAGTTTTATTTAATAAAATTATTCTTAAACTTTAAAATGAAAACAATAAAGCAACATGTAAATTGCTTCCCGGGTTTGATGAGTTAAACCATTGAATCAGTTTACAAGAATGCTTTTAAAATATATTCCAATTGAAGCCGACTTTTTGTCACCGGTATAAGACTGAATGGTTCTGCTATTGTAGCCTAGGTAAATGACGCTATTTTGACGCCGACAGTAGCGAGCAAACTACTTAAATCACTTTGTCCTCAAGACATCTTGAAGAGGCTACTGTCAATACAATAATTTTGCGTTTCATTTGCTGTTGAGAACATTGAAATTGAGCGGGCATCACTAATGAGATACCTATTCCAATTTAAAGCTTGTAGTATCTAGTCCTTCAAAGCGACCTTTATAAATAAGCTTTGTTTAAAATAGTAAATAATTGAAGTATTCACATAATATATAGTATACTAGGTTATAAGTTTATTTATAAATTATGTTTGTTTTCATGAGTGCAACTATTATAGTCAAAATAATTAAAGCTGATTTAAAAAAAATAACGATTGTTAATAATTCAGTCGTTTATAGTAAAAATAACTATTTTAACACACATGTTCACCGGTGAAGGAAAATATTGTGAGGAAACCCACATGGCATCTAATAGAAATGTCATTTGACAGTGCCCTGAAAACGGTAATAAGCTGCTGTGCTGGTCACGTTGGGATTGAGATATAAACGCAAAGTGCACAACCACTATTTCTCCACTCAGCCAGAAAGGGATATAGAGTGACGATATCTTATTATAATAATATAATTTTTATAGTTTGAAGTAAATAGATTTATAAAAAAAAATATTAAAAAAACACGTGCTATGGTAGAAGTCCATATTATGAGACACTGTCCCTATTTATGATACACAATGTGAATATAATAATTTATAAAAAGAATACCAAATTATACTTTTAAAAAATATAATAAACACATAATTTTATCGTTTTTGAAAGAAATTAACGAGTCTAATTGTTAATTATTAGTTGTATGTTTTAATAAATAATTAAAAAAGTATGAGGTTTGTTGTTAGCATTCAAAACCGTGGCTTAAAATTGTTGAACGATAACCACTGTACAGTTTTTTACTTGGATAAAATTATATATTTTATTATATTTATATACATAATGTAAGTGTTATCTAAAAGCATATAAATTATAGATATTGTATGTTATTTGAATTTATGTTAATTTATAGCAATATTATTTTATTTCTGAATGTCTCACAATACCGACATTTGTTAACGTAGACGTACCGGTATATGGTACACTTTACACCGCGTATCACTCAATACGGACATCAAGTCTTATGATTGTCCCCATTAATGAGACAGTGTACTGTTATGCGTTTTTAATTAAAATATCAATCATTTTTAGTATTAAAAAAGTAAAATGATTAAATATAACAAATTATTTATCAGCATAACTTCAAATAGTTATTTCTGAGTAAGTATTTTCAATTTAATTACGTTAATTTCAAAACCTAACCTAAAATCAAAACATTAATTTTGCAAGTTTTTTTTTCTTAATTTTTTTTTGTTAACCCGGGGATATCCTCATGGATCGTAAGGGGGTGGTGAGGGCCACCCCCCGGTATGCCGGACTTTTACCGACTAAAACCCCCGGGGTGGTCCGTCAAGCGCTCTAGGGCCGAGGGGTATGTCTGCTCGCCTTCCCAGAGCCCGGCCCTATGCGTCGCACCATTACGAGTTCACCGTGAAAGTAGGGGAGGCAGATGGTCGCCTCCCCACCGCCTTGTGGTGTGTGGGACCACATACTACACCACCGGAGCATTGTCAGACAGCTGGCCCCTCAGCCAGACAGCCCGACCCTCCGTAGGAAGGACCTCGCTAGAAGTTCGGCGGAGCCGAAGCTTGGTCTTCCTCCCGCGGTACAGGAGTAATCGTAGATTCCTCCTGTGTCTCCAATGCCGCGGGGGCGGCATTTTGGCCGTCTCTGTGGTAGACGACCCCTCTCCGTTTGCGGACGGGCCTCTTTGCGGCGGCACATGCTGGGTTGCCGACGCGATGGCCGGCAGGTTTGCCCGCAGCGGCGCACACCAAGCAATAAGCCCGCCCGTCGCATTCCTGGGCCTTGAGGCCCGGCTTAGAACAGCGGTGGCAAAGTCCGCTTCGGTCCGTTCCGGACCTGCACTTTTGACTCACGTGCCCGGATTCCAAACAGCGGAAACACCGAAGCACGCGAGGCTCTGTCAGACGGATCTGGGCTTTTACCCAGCCGTTCACCCGCAATCCGCGCTCCATCACCAAATTGGCGACGTCGACTGGGCAAGTAGCCCAGCACACACCAAGTCCGAAAGTACCGAAGCGGACCTCGCTGACCTTTATCTTAATTATTTATTTGAATTTAATGAATTATTTAAAATAAGTTTTTTTATACTTTTATTAATTTATGAAATATTTTAGGTTACGTGTCAAAAGTGAACAGTAAAACAAAAAATTATTGAAAATCGGAGTAATGGGGAAACAACAGCCGTCTCAATCAGCAAAAAAGAAAGTGTTGTGTTCAAAAGTGATTGATAAAAGACTTAAATATGACCCAATAGATGTAGAAAATGCTTTAAAAGCAATAAAAGATATTGGGTTATCATTACGGAGAGCAGCCGTTGCCTTCGGAGTACCTGTGGCTACTCGTAGCAGGAATGAAAGTATTGGACTAGATGAGATAAAAAAAATCAGAACCAGAAACAGTCTTATCGTCTCAGGGAAAAGATGATATTGTCAAATGGGTGCTGGACAGGGCTGCAATGGGAGCACCTGTAATAAAAACTGAGTTATTGGATTGTGTTCAAAAATATGTCCAAAAATTAGCTGTAAAAACTCCGTTTACAGATAGTCGTCCTAGTCGCCACTGGTATGAAGGGTTTAGAAAACATCATTCAGAATTAGCTATAAGGAAACCCCAACATTTGTGTGTTACAAGAGCAGCTGTCACTTGTGAAGAATTGCAAGAGTGGTTTAAAAAGTCTGGAGCGTATTTTGAAAGTAAAAATGTATGTAGTATTTCTTCTACAAGAATTTTTAACTGTGATGAAAGCAGCTTACTCCTCTGTCCTGAAGCAGAGAGCGTGTTGGCAAAAAAAGGTACACCATTCCACCGCAAACCACTTAGACATCGTGTGGGATACCATCCGTATATGGTGGATGTTTCTTATATTCGCACGAAAAGATTCGCTTCTACAATCATCATACGAACGGCTAAAGAATGGAATACGCTTCCAGAGGCAGTATTTCCGCGATGTTATGACCTGGGAGTCTTTAAGAGAAGAGTGAATAGGCATTTGCTGGGCAAACGCGGTTCATCGTCGGACTCATCTTCACCTTCCACCAGGTGTGATTGAGGTCAAGCGTTCGCCTATAAGTAATAAAAAAAAGTTACAAGAAGAAAAGAAAAAACTGATGGACAAAGTAAAAGAACTGCAGAAGAAAATTAAAGAAGAAAAGTGAATTAAATATTTTTATAATTTTCATTTATTTCTCATTTAATTTAGTAAAGACTAATTATTTGTTATTTCAGATTCAAGTTTATTATCTATTTTATAAGTATTGTGATTTAAAATTAATAAATAGTTATTTTAAAATGAGTCTTATTGATTTCTAAAGTGTCTCAAAAATAGGGACATACATCATGAGACATTGGGGCCATCTACTTTTTAAGTGTCTCATAAATAGGGACATAGAGGTTCCTCTCATAAAAGGCTATTAATATTATTTTTACAAATTAACATTCAATAAAAACTAGCTATATTAATTAAATAATCATAAGACAATTGTATGATACGATTTAAATAGTATTTTTGACTTAAACAGATTATATAATAGCGGTAATGTACGACCAACCTGAAAATGTGTCTCATAATACGGACTTTTACCATACAATGTTGCCCAAACCTCACGTTTTTAGTCAGTAGGAGTCTGACACACCGGGGTCACTGCCCTCACAGCGTCCCTGATGGTCCTATGCAGGATTTTCCATCGGGATACAAAAATAATCTAGTTACACTATCTTCTATAAAACCACTCTTCATCGATAACCAAATGAGAGCCACGTAAGATGGTAATCAAGGCTTTGTGATCAGCCCATTAGCCAAGACGATTATCAGGACAAAAAATGTTGAATCCACATGCCACATACTGGTAATTTTGTGTGTTCTAAAAATAATAATATATCGTCACGCTATATCCCTTTCGAAACGAGTGGCTGTATCCACTTTGAGCTTATTATATGTCGTACCCAACGTGACCAGTAGCGCAACTGATCACCGTTCCAGTGCACTTACACATGACATTTGAATTGGATGCTATACGGGCTTCCTCACGATTTTCCTTCACCGATGTGCATGTGGTGGCTAAGCTAGTCCTTAATTTGAAAAATCCAGGTTCAAACGTATGACTACACGCGGTATTGCGCGCGGATACTGATTCATTAACTTCTATGCCACCACATCTACACTAATTCGGTGTGTTAGGTCCAAATAATTTGTTTTTCTTTTTCTGTTTTACGTGATTCTTATCGTCTCTTATGGTGATACCAACGAGAATTTCCCCTCACACTGATAGATTTACTAACACAATGTGAGGTCTATTAGCAAAAAATAGTCCGGTCAGGGATGACAGCTGAGCTGATAATTAGCTGAAAGTTTAAGATAACATATGAAAGAGCAAATTACTGGTGATCTTGGCTACTTGATTGTCTGTGTAAGTACTTGTTATTAGCAAGAAACGAGCAACCAGAAACCCACGCCTCGTTTCTTCAATGCGGTAGTATGCTTGACTTAATATATCGACCGTACCGTCCTTGAAGATGTACTTTCTGCAATTGTTTAACATTTTATTATTATAAATGAAGAATATTTTAGCTCTTTGATACAAATATGTTTAGTGTTATGTCTGATGTATTCAATCAAACAGAATAGATAACACCGGGAAGATTGGTGCCTGGCATATATGTTACGCCGAACTGAAATTAGATTGTAAAAGCCAGTCGTGTATGATGTTAGCGACGCGTATCCAGTTCATGGATAGGAAATTGCCTTGGTGCCTTTGTTCGTAATTGCGTTTCAGCGGCAACCCTCCCCTTACCTTATTAGACACCTGTGGTTTACTCGACTATTATACAAAGATGTTTAAAATTTCTTAGACAAGGCATTTTGTTTTTAGAATAAATAGTGAAATGAATTAATGTTTTGGTACATTCACCTAAACTTTATTTTCGGAAAACACTGATAACTTTTCAGGCAATATTATAGTTTAAGACAACAAAAAGTTACGTTTTAAAAACTGTAGTTTTAAAAGAAGCCGTATTCAAGACTGTCGTGTTTAAATAAAAATTTATCAATCACACAAATGAATTAAATATTGAACAAGTTCAAAGTTACACACTGGTTTGTCAAACGTACAAAATTACCTATCTACTACGAATTATAAAAAATATGTTATAGTTCTTTATAATATCTTAATTATAAACGGACGAAAACATATTAATTATTTTTATATTTATATAACTATTATATAATGCGTGATAGTTATAATTGAATGTGACATTGTTTGAAAATATACATCATCTTCTGTGTTATACTTGGTACAAACACAGTAGTAGAGAGTATACAGAGTTTTCGCTTACCATTGGGTTGCCGAATAATTACACTACTAGAAACAAGAGGTTTATGTGTGCGTGTCCTCTGGCTACCTGCCACATACACGCCGAAACCGGCCCATGTCCGGCACAGGTAGTGGACAAACTCAGGGCTGTGCAAAGCATGCCGTAATTATTTTCGTTTCTCATTTATCTCCTAAAGATAGCTCTTAATTTTAAATTAAATGTAAACTTTAAATTTATGATTTTATTAACGTCTCCGCTATTTTCTAGCTGGTAGCAGCTAGGTAGCTGGCCCTGCCTTTCCCTCTGTAATCAGCAGTCACGTGGGGAAATACCCTGGTGGTTTTAGTCTGCAAGAGCCGACACACCGGGGCAACGGCCCTCACCGATGCTTTGAGGGTCCATGTGCATTACCACCGTGTAAAAAAAGGCGTTTGACAGCTTCCCACTAAGTTAATAAAGACGGAACTATAAAGACGGAAATAAATATTCTTGTGGTACATGTCTGTACAGTCAAGTGATAATAATGTTAAGGAGTCACAAAGAAGCCGTACAAGTTGAAACCATATAATATAAAATAACTATTACACTATGTTTATTTCCGAGCGACCGGAATTATTTTTAATAATGTAATATTTAACGGAGCATATTGAAAAGTACACAATTTTTCAAAGCACAATACTTTAATTAAATAAAAATCAAACAAACAATATAACTGATAATTTTGATAGCCTTTTTGTTTCATTTTATTTCAAAAATATTTTGGTCAAACGGCCACTGTGACTAGATTACATTATAATTACCAGAGTAAAAGAATAATCGTAGAAGGCGCGTACATAACGGTGAGGTAAAATGGTTGCTGTTGCTATACTCTTCACAAAACAGGTAGGTATTCTGAAATTTTATGGGGCAAGTTTTGGAGCAATTACAGTCTCGCAGTTCCTGGCCCCGAATTAATTAAATTATCCTACTTTACAATCTATCTTGAAATTTGTAGTATGCGTCTATATGCGGGTGAATAAATTTCAGGTCACGAGCATTATACTATGGCGGACGCCAATGTGATCGGACGTATCGTGTTGACTGCATCTGTTGTTTTATTGTATCAATTATCCAACTAACTATATGGTTAACGTTCAAAACACAATTTTCTCCGATTTTGACGTATAAAGCATCGCAATATGTTGATTAAAAAATTAAAGCTAGGATCAAATTGTAATAAGCAACATTTTTGTTTAGAAATTTAATAAACCATATGGAATGATATTGCAACTACAAAATAAATAATTAGTAAAATTTAATGTTACAAGCATTTCACGGGCGGTATGCCTCCCTCGAGGCTGCCGACATACTTGCCTGCCTCTATTTGTTGGTTCGTCACGCCCGTTGATCTGGTTCTGCGGTTTGGGGAAAAAAGTATTAAATTGCTCAGTTCAAATTGAGACGCAGCTGTCGTTTCGTAATGGGATTTTTTTTATTTCTTATTGTAATTGAATTTCAAACCAAAATTATTGAATATAATCTTGATGGTTAACTCTCTTGAAGCTATACATTTTAAAAACAAAAAAAGGATTTTTTTTCTTCAATTCTTCTAAAGGAGCCGAATGTACAAGACAGAAAATTGACATCACAAAAACGTTTGCTAGACATATTACAGGCACGAAAAATAAAATTATTATTAACATAATTTGATTTAATATATGGCACTTTAAAAAGCGAAAAGTGAAAAGTATTGTAATGTGAACACCTAAAACCTATTTGGGTTATCAAATAGGATGTGTCTATGACAACTCTTATAATTTTGAATAAAATAATTTGATTCTTTTTTAATTCTACGAATATTCTAAGTAGAAATTGAATTGGAAGGAAAATTATGTAACTCACATTTATATTGTAAATGCTTCAAGAACTTAATTATAAGTGTATATAAGTTTGAGTTATCAGTAAATACCTACATATATAAGTTTTCTAAATATTATGTCGTCACGTTACGCACTTCTTACTAGCGTTATCGCTGATCAAACATTACTTTCTTTAATTGTAAATGTAGGAAAAAATAGTTAACTTTTACAATTTATTAACGACAAATAATAAGGAAAATTAAATATTTCAAGCTGGGAATTCCTATAAATATGGAATTTAGTAAGCACCTAATGAGGGAAGTTAAGTTTTTTTTTGTATTAATAAACTACATACAATTGTGATAAAAATAATATGTCAATGGAACAGAATTTAATGTATAAACAAATTATTTAGATTCATTCATCCCGGCACGTACATATAGGTTTTTCCAGATTAAGTGCGGATTTGGGCTTCACATGCTCATCGGTGAAGGAAAATATCGTGAGCAAATAAAAAAACTAGGAGTTAACACTATACTACTAGTTACTATATTTCTTCTCATAACATATACTATATATTTTTGTAGTATATATGTAAATATACCACAAAATATTGAGTTCCAAATGTTTTTGAAAAATTGTGAATTAATATTTTCTTTATCGTGTTTCTTGTCTATGGTGTGTTTCAGTTTTGAATTCAAACAAATTTATTTTTGAAGCTATGTATATATTGGAAATAGTAACTTTATTATAGTAAGACCGGAAAAGAAAATAAAACAGGTGTCTACGATAAGCCTGATGAGAAAATTATTGTTATCGATGTGGAGAAAGGCTACTAAACAGCCAACGTAGATATTTATTATACAAGTTTTGAAAGATTGCAACGATGCAATGAGCGTGTGGACTCTATGATGACGTAAAAGGCATACGGCAACTTAAGCTGCATCATATTACCCAACATCGGCAATGCGGCTTCGATCACGCGAATATTTTTATGCTAGATGACTACAAACTTTACTATCATTTGTCCGTTTTTTGTCTTTAGACATTATTCAGTTTATCAGGAATCTGCACCATTATTTGTTTGTTTAATATCTTATATTCTACAACGTAACATACAACATATGAACTAAGTTTATCTCGCAAAACCTCGACTCGAATCAAGGTTCGTCGTCAAAACAGAGTCGAGCCATCTGTTCCTTTTATCCCATTAACTGTGAGCTAACATTTCATTCTTCTTTGTTACCTCTTAAGAATTTCGCACAACATAATTATGAACTGTATACGAATGTACACTATACACAAGTTACCTCTTGATAAGAGACGTTAAAGTCACTAAAAATAGTCATTAAAAAGGTACAAGTGTCTTGTTTAATGGACCTTTTCATTGACATTTAGTTAGAATTCCATTTCAATAACTGCAAATAAAATTGTCTATATAAATACGTAAATTATGAACATTTTCAACGCTTCTATGATAATGTATAGATCTTCGAATATTCTGAATGGATTTTAATTTTCAGAAGTTATTTGTGATTATTGGTGGGACGGACCGAAATAAAAATTTAGGCAACGACCGAGTTGGCGCAATGAACAATGCTACTCATGCCAAGAGACAAATTTGGGATCACGTCACTATATTAACAATCTACGATTTGAAAAATAATATCTTACATACATTTAAATAAATAGCATAGGGCCATAATATTGATGTCTTTGATGTCTTAGGCACTAAACATGAATTATTTTGTCAGTTGTTTTCAAAAGTATAGGTCTAAAAGGTGGACCTGTTTTCTTCGACTTCTTTCCAGTTTTAGTTTTAGTTCTTATTTAAACCTAATAAATTAGATTCTAATTATTATCTCTATTTACATGGTTATCAATCGGTTATTCATTGTCGCAATGCAGTGTAAATAATTCTCATTAAGTAGCTCAAAGGTGATCCGATACTGTGAATACTTCTGTGTGGTGTTTGTAATGTGTGACATGATGAATATCAGCTTTATTGACATACATTACGCTTATCACATCTCATATTCCATAGTTCTGTTACTAACACATTATTCTTTTTTTTTTAAATTCCTAAACGGATTAGAATTTGGTCGTTTAAGTTGGAACCTCGTATTAAGGCTGATATTAATAGAATCTATTTTGGTTGTGCTTACACTTTACTCGTGATTTACTCGAACATTATAAATAATATTTTTCAATTAATGTTAAAGTTCTTTTCAACTCGCCGATTGCATAAGTTAGACTTGACTCTGCAAACACTTAAAATATATTCGATTGATTTTTATATATTCTTTTTATTGCCCAAGACAATTTATTTTTTGTGCAAAGTGTAGGTAAAGTCAAAACAATGTCTATAAATCTCAGCCTAAGAGTCTAACAACACTGTTTTTACGATCCTTCTCCAATTAATTCTTAGAGGAGGTAGTAACTTGCAGTTAACATTAATGAAACTGTTAGACCTTGTTAACAGGCTATAAATGTGTTAAAAGTAATCTTGTTTCAAATCGTTAAGCTCACGAGCATTCCTTGCCATTGACAATTAGAGCGGCGTGTGCACTCTCCGGAACGAGTGATGTAATGCAGCCTTCAGACTACGCGATACACAAGCAACTTCAACAGGACTCGAGCCGTTTCAGTCTACAATTTTTATCCGGAGGCATGGAAAAGTGTCTACGCGGTATCTTAGGCCACTCCAAATAGTATGCGATAGTAATAACAACATCTGTTGCCATGGTAACAGCGCGAAAACTTAGAATCTAAGGACGAAAGACCATACTTTTTACCGAACAATCGATCGCTAAACATAGGGTACTTTGCAGACCATTTTAACTTTGTTGTTAAACTTGTTGACTGAAGTTACGATTGTTTTTGGAGCAAAACGTTCACTTGGTTGCTCTCCTGGACTGGTAAAAGATAAATAATGGATCTTTAGAATAGAATAGAGAAATTTTATTTTGATTAAAACTTGTCTTTACATATATTGTCTAGGTCACGAGACTTTCGGAAAAAAGCGAATTTTCTAACAAATAAGATGATATTTTGAGGTCTTTTCGCGATATTATTAATGCATATTTTGTATGTTTTATAGCATAGCATTGGAGCAGATGACTATTACAGACTCACTTTTATTAACTGTCCTTGATATTTTGTTCACAGATCGGCCGGTCGTCAGAATCCCCGATTGATTTCGTAGTGATGGACACAGTGGCCGGAGACAAGAGTAACGACACCAAGGTCCTACAGAGCACTATATCACGGTTCGCCTGTCGCATCATAGCTGACCGGAACGACGTCAATAACTGCCGTATTTACGCAGCCGGTTTCGATAGTTCTAGAAATATATTCCTTGGTGTAAGTATTTGAGGCGTGAATTGTAAATTTTTATATATTCATCTATACATTTATTTGTCAATATTTTGTAGATGTGTAACCATCTATGTATTTTTTTTTGTCAAATAGCATAAAGAACTGAATATCTATATGAAAATAATAAATGTTAAATATAACATCAATTTACAAAAGCTATATTCGCAATAAAGTTCACGTTAAAGTGATGATGGTAAAAATTAAGATGAAAAATATAATTGGTGGCGTAAATAAACACTCTTATTGAATCACCTTTTTATTAACTTTTAAATATTTCACAAAACACACAACAACTTCTTAGTCATTCTTTTTTATATATCTATGCTTTTTATTATTGGTTCATAGGTAGACACTGAAATTATACTATACAGCCATGATTGACAATAATAGGCTGTACAATAATATTTCTTTACTTGAAACTATTGCCAAAAGGTGACCCTTGAGTTTATCACATTCCCTATCTATGATTATGCCAAGTCTCTAAAGGAGGCAAAAGTAGAATATGAATCGGCAAACATATTACGAGACGCTCTCAAACAAAGTGGAACGCTGATTTACGATAGGTAAAGAAGTATTTATTAACTCTGTTCATCCTTCATGTATTCTCACAGATTTTGGTAAATTGGTTTATTACTCTTCGCCAGAGTCCTCTTAATTTAAACATCGTAGGTTCCTCAAGTTTGATCAGTTCTTATATTAAATTATTTTAATTTGCATATTTAAATTTTTCATCGTCTATCCTATCTGTAAGTCTGAAATCAGCGAAGCATGTCATATATTTCATTTATTTTATTTTTCTAGGAGAAAGCGACAAAATGGACAGAGAATCATGAAATCGACGGTTTGACCACTAATGGAGTGTTAATAATGCATCCACGTGGCGATTTTTGCGGCGGCAGCGCTACTTGCGGCCCGTGGCGTGAAACCTCGGTCGGCGGTGCAGTATTCTCGCTTCGGGAAAGCCGTTCGGCACAGCAAAAGGTATATATATATATATATATATATATATATACAACAATAATATTGCAATCATACAAATGAAAGCTGGTATAATCAAACAGCTACGTTCTGCGGCTGCACCACGATATTTATTGCAGTAATCGTATTTTTATTTTAATTTAACATTGCGTAGTAGTAAACACTTCGGGATTTTTAGCCAGTATAAGTATGGCACACGTCGCTAACATCCCATCTACGCGCGGCCACGACAGTCCTATGACGATTATCCCCAAGTAAAAAAAGTTGTACGAGATATAAAAGTAACGGCGCTATATAAAAAGCATAGCAAGAAGGCCTGATGAATTATGTCGCATTCACACAAGAAAAGGACCTATTTATAGGAACTACGTATGAAGAAAAGAGATAGATTACCTTTTTTTTTTGTCTTACTGGCATACCCGTCATTTCTTTGATTTATTAGTTATATTTGTATTGCAATATTAGACAAAATTGTAATCCAAAAATTTAAAGCCTATTTCTTCTCTCTTTCATCGATACTTTTGAAAATAATCAAATAATTCAATGTTTTTGATATAATATTAGTATACTTATATGAAACAACGTATAATTGCTAAGCAATTTTGTTTCATGTAAGTCGTGATACAGCTGGTGTTCTTGTAATCTTTATTGCACTAAAATATCTTAAAAAATTAGATCTAAACAAAAGGACCTGTCGGACTTACTCCACTATTCATTCAATCTTATCATAAGCAGTTAGCATAACACATTAGCTGGTGGGGGAGAGACTAGATGACAATAGATAGATAATATCAGTTATGGCAGAAGATAAAATAACATTGGGAAAAGAGATGCCGATGAAAGAGGAAACAGTTTGTAAAATTAACATTTTTTAAAAAGTTTTTGTAAATATATGCATCATTTTCACCATTCTAGGGTTTGCCGTGTCAAGCTGAGACAAATGTCCTGAGAGATGGGACAATGATTGACTTATGTGGGGCCACATTGCTGTGGAGAAGTGCTGAGGGACTTAAAAATTCACCGGTGGGTATAACAAATATATGTTTATAACTTTATTACTAGTCGCTGACTAGTGTTTTTTTTTTATTTACATAAATGGTCTTATATAAGCTATCTGTGAAACTTGAAATATAAATCGATAAAATACTTTTTTGGAATGACTGTATTTTAGTGTTAGTCAAATGAAAGAATTAAATAAAACTCAGTAAAGAATACAATAAAAAAACTAAGAAATAAAATATCCTGAAAAGCGAATTGACTATCGCATCGGTGCGGGAATCAGAATGTGCCAAGAGAAGTGTGCGAGAAATTTTGGCAATTACTCTTTTCAACATGATGATTGCTAAACAAATATTCATAGAATTCAATGTCCCCTGAGTAAATAAAATATTAAAATTTTACGATTCTTACAAAAATATGTTGTTTTTGTTGTTAAAGATTAATTTATGATTTTTCTATTCTCAAAAACAAAGAGAAAATAGCCATATTCTTCGAAAAGTTTACGATACGATAATATTTCCTTTTTGGAACTATGTGAGTTTTTTTGAGTTTAGAGCATAAATATTTCTGATATTATTTAAAACAATGGAGGTCATAGCTTTCACAAAGTGTTTACACATGTCTTTAAAATTTTATACAACAGTTATTTATTTTGTAGAAGACTCAGAGAGGTGCAAACATATAGTCTAGAAAGAGTAAATATGATACCGAAGCATAAATATATATGTTTCAATTAATCCACCAATATTGATACACCGTTATATATATATATATATATAATATACATTATTTATATATACGTTAGATATAAAAATACAAATTTTTAGGCCGTATATCTATTTTTAGGCTAATTATCCATAAATTATCGAAATATAATATCCTCTTATCAAAGTCAAAATTCATGTTGACCTGTGTTGTGTATTAAACAATTCGTAGTAAAATAACTTTTTTATCAGTCACATTAGGAAAAACCCAAGTTTTTTACATTTTACGTTTTTATCATTAATATGACTACATTTTTCTCATTTTTGTTTTAAATACTATGGATTCCTCAATTGCATACACAATTATGACTCCTTTATGTTTTCAAGGGATTTAATCACGATTACAGAGCAATAATATTAAAATTACGACTACATTTTCTAATCGTTAATCAGATTGCATTTTGCCCATCTCTAGTTTCACAATATTTTCACATTATTCAAACACGTCTAAAAAATGTGCTATTCTTGCTACGTGGGCTAATCGTGATGATATTTCGAACAGACTAAACGCGACCTAGAAGCGCTCGTGGACGAACTGAACGCGGGTAGGCCGCAGTGTCCCGTGGGATTGAACACGCTCGTGATACCGCGTAAGCTGTCCACGGCGCACCAGGATCTCAATCAGCCCTACGTTTACCTCAACTGCGGACACGTGCAAGGTTAGTTACTTCGAATGTTGTTCTTGATACTACTACAAGCGTACGAGATCCCATTTAATGACTAATACATTCGAAATTCCCGTACTGTTATCATCTTTGGGACGGATCCGCTAAATATCCGTTGGCGGCTTTGGACTCGATTGATCGTAGAGCTAGAAGACTTATTGGTGATGATACTTTGACTAAGATTAAAATGCAGAGCATCGATGTAGAGTTGTCTGCCTCGCAGTCTTTTACCAGTTGCACGGTGGAGAGTGTTCTCAGGAACTGCATTCTTTGACTCCACCAGCCCAATTCCATCACAAAACCACTAGACATCGTGTCGGATCCCATTCGTATGTGGTGGATGTTATATCAAAAGATTCGCTTCTACATTGATCATGCGAACAGCTAAGCAGTGGAATATGCTACCAGCGGCCATATTTCCGCGGTCTTATAACCTGGGAGTCTTTAAGAAAAGAGTGAATAGGCATTTGCTGGACGGACGTGGTTCATCATCGGACTCATCTTTACCTTCCACCAGGTGTGATTGAAGTCGAGCGTTCGCCGATAAATTAATAATAATACATATAAAATCACTGATTGATGAGTAGACAATTTTTTTTATATACCGGCTCGAAAAATTGACTACAGTGCCCCTGATGGAAAGCGCAGTGCAGTTCAAGAACGATAACCACCGCCAGGGGACGAAAATCCGTTGGCAGTCGCCGTCGCTATGTCGGCCCTCATATACCAACAACGGATGGTCTCTAGGGATAAGATTTATAGACGCTATTTCGACTTTGCTTAGTAAAGTTCTCAATATATAAATTCCTTTTGACAAAACACTAAATCTATATTAGAAACTTGAGTATAACCATAGTATTCGCAGAGCCAAATCCATGTTGACAAAACCGGTGAGTTATTAAATCCTTTGACATTCATTGAATAATATAAATTGTAATATTTTAGTAAAGTCTAAGAAAACTTACAGTTGTGTCTATAAATCTCAGCCTAAGATTCCACAGAGCCAGACTGGGCCGAAAGTTACCATGAAATTTATAACTTTTAATCAAATAAAGTGTAAATAAAAGTAAATATTTAAATAAAGTAGGTTATTGTAGTTTATTAATAATGCCTAAAATTAGCGTACTTAATATAATAAATTCCATAGGGGAGCACTCGTGGGGCGCCGAGGGCAGCGAGACAGGCGTGCGGCGATGCCCCATGTGCCTGACAGCAGGACCAGTAGTTTGCGTATGCATGGGCATCGAGCCTGCCTTCTATGTGGACTCCGGCCCGCCGACATACGCGTTCAATCCGTGCGGGCACATGGCTTCCGAGAGGACCGTCAAGTCAGTATTTCACTCACTCGAGATATTCATTCGAGATATTCGAGGATTTTTTTAATATCGTCCCAGCAAAGTGGCTACGTGAAATACAATGTAGTCCAAAAGATGAGAATTCAGTAACAATTGCTTTCATTTAATATGGACTCTACGATGGCCACGCGACATCATGTGATAGACTGTTTGATAAAACTCGTATCACGATATCTCTTGACTGTTACAAGATTATGGGTCAGTTACAGAATCGTACTTTTAATTTTTAATCCGGAATCAAACCCCTAACGGAACATTATTATACATCACAATACAACATTATCCATAATTTAAAGCCTTCCTTAAATTGGATTAAAGGAATAGTAAATGCGCTATAGTAAATGCTAGGTCTTTACGAACTACGTAACGACATAAAAGCGGGAGCGTCAAATATTTTACGTCATTTTAAATTTTGAGGTTATGTCAAGCTCTAAACAGGTGATTATTCGTAGATATTGGGCCACGGTGGACATACCACACGGCACGAACGGGTTCCACGCGATATGCCCGTTCTGCGCAACGCCGCTTCAAGGGTCGCCCGGCTATGTGCGCCTCATATTCCAGGATAACCTCGACTGAATCTCACTTATTTTCACAAGCAGGTATCTATAAATCTCAGCCTAAATATGGATTCTTACACAGTTTCTTACCATCTTTAAATATACTGTTATTTATGACGATTGTACTATGATACGTTTTTGTAATAATATATGATTTTTATCACTTACAGATGCAAAGCTGATCTTGATTGGTGAACATGGCATGCTACGAAAACGACTCGATCAACGAACGCCTCATGCCGCAGTTTCATTTAGTTTATAAAGATATTATAATAACGAGAACCCGCTATCGACTTAAACAATACAATTAATTGGTCTTGGTCAGCCTCAAAACTTTGAGGATGTCCCATGGGCCATACACAGTTCGCAGCGAAGAATCTCACAATACCGTTATCTAATCAAACATACTAAGTTTTTCATTTATCGTTAGTTTTGTTGGGTGATCTATATAACACCGATTATTAACTATATAAAATAATGTATATGAAGTTTAAAGCAAAAACGCTCATATTTAGCACATGCACGTTTATATAAATGTATTTAGCCTGTATTGTACTTGGTAATTTTACAGAGAGATTACAGTTAACTTGAGAGATGTTTGTTGATTCGATAAATACATAAAGTGGATAATCAACAAAAGATTTTAGGACACGTCAGTGAGGAAAATTAAAACGGAGGTTTTAGAAACCGTCGAGTAAAACTGTTCGCTCATCATGCATGATAGTTGACCGGCGATTTGTTTAAATCAATGTGTCTTAGCAACTTAATTAACTGCTTCCGTGATCATTCATGTACCTATGACATCCCCAGAGTACAGAAATAAAGATTAAAAATTTATTGTTTATAAGAATTATTGCAAGACAAATGGTTGCAAAACCCGACAACGCACGAAAGTTTGCTTGGCTCGCTTGCCAAGTCGTGGATAAAAAAATAAATAAATAATAAATTGGCAGTTTTAAAAACCGCAGTTCAAGCTCTTTTGTCGATTATTCCCTTAAGAGTAAAGTTAAAAAACCCAAGAAACTGCTTTTTATTTAGTTCACAATAAACAATTAAATAGCTTTGTATATTGTGCCGCTTGTTGAGGTCTTATGTTATTCACTATACCACCTACTTGATTGCTATTTTAATAAAAACTTCAAAAATGTGGGGGAATATTTGAGAGCAGAGAAGTATTTAAGTCATTTCCTTCTTTTTATCTAGACAATGCTATACTATAACCAAGTACTGTAAAGTTAGTGTTTTAATTGTAATATTTAAATTATTATATCCTAATATCGATATATATTAAAATGAAATCACTATTTCTCTAATCTTTTGTAAACAAAATAATGTTTTCGTTTTCAAATAATCCTATTCACGCTCGCAATGCGTAGATATTAAGTGATTTTTGCCATTATGTATAATATCAAGATTGCATTTCCATAAAAACAAACATCAATTATGCGTACGTTTTTATCTCGCTGCACATTACGGATGTATGAAGCATCTGATAGAATTGAGTTATATTATAAAATTGTCGTAATAAATTATTTATGTATGAATGAAATAATTTTATATGTGGCACATATAGGGAATGCCCTTGCTTAATGAAGTAGACTCGATTTGAGCCGTTTATCTTATCTTCTCCTATTTAGGGCAACTTTTTCACTACTGCTAGTGTCAAAGAATGTGTTGCTATTTATTCCCGAGTATTAAACTAGCTAATAATATCGGGCAAATACAGTGAAATATATGACAATCTGAAAATAAATATATATTGTTATTAAAGACACACATTTTTATAAAGTTTATAGCCGTTTACAAATTACCAGACTAATTGCATTTGGCTGGTTTCGTGCCCTTATAATGTGTAATATAATATATCGTAAATGATATTGCGATTTTTGTTTAAGGGTGCAACAAGCATTACATGTACTAAACACGCGACACATTACATTCCACCTGGATTTGGCTGTAGAAAGTCGACTTTGACAACACCGTTCATAAGTCGATGAAATATGCCTTGAATTATTTAAAAGTAGCATGAAACATGAACTACACCATATTTACCATGGGTAACTTTATCCGTAGGCGATGTTGATTTCAGATTACTAATGAGATTGGAAATTAGTAACGATGTAAGTCTTTTTTTTTAAGTCTGCCACGAAATCGATGTTTAGGTGTATCGTCTGATTCGAAACGAAGGAAATAATGTAATTTTCTCTTTAAAGTAAACATAAGCTCTTTCCGAGCGGCTCAAATCGATTCCGCTTTGATAAGTGTGGTCACCCCTTGAAAATTAAAAAGAGTTTACAAACGAACGGGAATCATTAGATGAGAACTTTTTAATAATATTGTTTTTTAAATAAACTGTTTTATCATGAAATTTAAACACAAATGTACTGTGTTTTTTTAACACTGATTGCCGTTGTCTGCAGTTAATTGTTTGACGATTTAACATAAATTAATTAATTTCCTTGATTTTAATATCCTATTTGTTTTAAATCGATGATTTTGTATTTTTATTTGTTTATTTAGAGCTGTTGAAAATATTTTTACATATAATATTGCCGAGAAAAAAATTCATAAAATAAGGCAATTGTGTTATAATAATATTCAAATCGATAAGAAAAAATATAGTCGTTTGTGTATTACAAATAGGAGTGCTGTGACAAAAATATTCTACAGTTGATGTAATTAGATAATATGCGTATAGTAGATATTTGGGATGTTCGAGTTTTATATTGATCCTATCGTGTGACCTTATATTCCCTAATAAATGATGAAATATGGATGATTCAATGTGTAGTATGTAATGTATAATTGTTAATAAATAGAGTTGAAGTTGTTTTTTTGTGTGACAAGTTGTGGCCTTTGCTGAGCATATAAAACTGATGACATCATACACGTACAAGGTATCCTTGCCTGACAGGTATACCAGAATCTGAAAATTTGCGAGAAAGTATCCGTATAGTAATTATCAACAGCCCTCTTTAGTCCGAAACTAGATATAGGTCACTTAAATGACCCGCAATTAAACCAAATAGCCTTTTACCTCTCTATATAAATTGCTTTCGAATACGTTAGAAATAGTTCTTTGTAAGGTCTCGTGTTTGGGCTACTGAACACGTAAAGTGGAACGTATTTACCCCGGTTTACCTGGTCAGGTATGCTTGTACGTGCAAGTAAAATTTTACCTTTGAACTTCGAGTTGTATTAAAAGCGGAGATGCTAGCAATTGACACATCTTGAATTTATGTAAATTTATTCGACAAAATTTTAACTTATTTAACGAAATATTTTATGCGTTTAGTTGTATGCCCATTGATTCTGTATTTATATATAGCATGAAGATGATCTTAACTTGAATGATACCTTTAAGTTTAAAGTACGTATTGCGAAATTGTATAAATAATGATAAGTTTAAAATTAAAAGTAGTTGACTTGTATGAAGATATGAGAATTTAGTTTTTGTACCATTTGCGATGGATGAATTAGTGTGCAACTGATGCGCTTTAGACAGAATATGAGTTGTTTCGTATTTGAATATGCTAATGGTAAGGATAGATGCGGTTTTGCGCGCCATGTTTTAGACGCGAGATTATGTTGTTTTCGTAAGTAAGAGTAACTGTTTGAATACAAAAAAAATGTGTAGTCGATAAATGCGTAGTAAATAATGTATTTCTTCAGTGTGGTTATTCATAGGAGGCGGGTGAGATAGTTTGGTATACACTGGACCACATAGTTATAGAGAATTAAGTATCTGTGTTAATATTTTCTCTCGATCGCTACGGACGTTAGCTGACGAATTGAAAGACGCGCGTCAAAATAAAGCAATTTCCTATCTCTAAATCATTTTAATATGCTATGAACTGATGTCCCATCATAAATTATTATATAAAAATAAAAAAAAAATAACCCTTTATTGAACCAGCTACCACTTTTAGCACTTGGCTGTATTCTTTTAAATAATATTTGTACCGAAAAAGCGGTAGGTATTTTGTATTTTTAATATCCATATCCACAAGAACACTAGTACAAATCTAGACTTATTATGGTTTTAAGGAGATGAATTGTTTTTGTGTGTGATTCAATTGTCAGCTAATTGTGTGTGTCTCTGATTTATTACCTGTTTCAAAATAAATAGCGTTATTTTAATTAGGAAAAATACTTTCAAACATGTAGTGACGCTTCTGTTGAGTGATGCTCGTTAGATTAGAGTCGAGTTGCGATATGTGACATTACATTAACAACTTGTTATACATTTTAACATCAGCCGACTTTAATGTAAGCAGCACGGGCCACGTGTTCTAACGTTTCGGTGATAAGAACTGATTGCTAGCCTTAATTTTATTTATAACTAAGTGCTAGGAATAATAAATAGCTCTTGTGAGTTGGAAAATTCAACTTGATGTTTCATTTATAATTTTTACAGAGTACCTGAGGAGTTTTTTGTACTAAGCATTTTGAACCGCTGCCGTTGCGTAGATATCGCCTCACTAAGCGTTGTCTACCGTCTGTATCATGGCGTGTGTTCTGAAGAGTTATTTAAACTTGTCCATCCTCTCCCTTCCTTAGAACTACGCGCGCGGTTTTACGGAGTCACAGCTATACGGTAACTCACATCTACACTTAGGACTAAGAAGTTTTATAACTCTTACTTATGCCGTATCGTTGGGCTGTGGAATAGTCTTTCGGCGAGCGTGTTTCCATCATCCTATGATACGAGATCCTTTAAGCTTAGCGTGAAGAGATATTTGTGCAGACTGGCATCATCGCTGCGACTACCTATGGGTTTTTTTAACTGTCGATAGTCGTTGTCGTTTATTGACTGCACCATGCTTATCATCAGATGTGTAGTCTAGTCGAGTCAGGATAAAAAAAAAGGAGTTGTAACCACTACTGTTGCCTGTAACCAAGTGGAAACCTAAAAGTGTCCGTATATGTCTTACGTTTAAATTTATTTACCCTGTGATTGAGTATTTTCACAAATAATTATTATTCCTGTATTGAAAACACTTAAATTAAATCTCTTTAATTAAAAAAAAAGAACATGAATCAAGATTAAAACAGATAAAAGATAAAAACTTGTGAAAAAGAGCATCAACCAGAGAGTAAAGATTTAGTAAGGTAAAAGAAATGACAATAATTTGTGTTTAAAATTTTTAAAGGTCTATTTTTGTATATTTTAACGGAGACAATTGGATTCATATAAATATATTTCATAGTCAATTCAATATCACATCTACTCATATATTTTTTATTTGTACAATTTTCATTCATCATGTCATAGGGTAATTGGATCAAGCCCACAGTACTCGTATATGGGCGTAAAGTCCATTATAGTGATTTACATCAATCTGTCACGTTTCGAGATCGTCTTGTTCAGTTATACTTAGACAACTTTAGTCCTAGTATAATTAGTCGAGCCTTACAATGGCAACTGTCATCGGTCTAGTCCTTTCGCGGTAGCCACTGTTTTTAGACTACACTTTACTTACGTACAGGCGCTTAATTTTGCCACTTTATTATACACATTAAAAAGCACTTAATACAACATATTTTTTTTAAATATGTATACATAGTATTAATCAGAAGTTTCACACGTGCGAAGTCACTTAAAAACTTTCGCCCGGTTTCAAAAACGTTCCTAAATATTTAAAACACTAATAAATATTCAATTGCATACAAATTTATGATTCATTAGTGTTTAAAAGGGTTTTACATTTTAAGGAGCGATTCTGGAACTGGTGTTTGTCGTATTACGCTCGCAAAACATTGTTATTATTGTAGATTAAGTTTAGTAGTAATCAAGACTCTAATGCACTGGTCGTACGCAGTCGCAATGGCGAGGCCCATGTGGTCCTTGTTCCACTCGAGAGCGTTGATCGGCTGCGAGCTGATCACCATGCGCTGCAGCCGCTTCAACGTCCCGGGCACGCCACACGCCACCCCCTGCGCGTCCACGCGGTATCTCTGCTCGGGATACTCACTACACATAAAGTTCGAATTGCATTGCGTGCGTTTGCAAATTCCTGTGACACTCGGACGGTGCTAAAGGAGCAACAATGAGGTGGAAGGGCTCCGGTTATAAAAAAAAAAATTGTAATCTTCACCTGATAGAGCTCTTTGGTTAAACCTAGAATTCAGTGGCATGCATCCTATAAAAGTATAAAAGGCAGTGCCTTGTTATGATTCGTCATTTAATAAATATATTGATAATACTCAGAAAATTATCAGAGCTAGTGGTCGAAATTCGACCATAATTAATTTAAATTACGATTTTGAACATTATTAAGGTTGTATTGTCAAAGACTATAATTCTACATTCAGTGAGACTATAGACAAATAATATTAATCTATTCTATATTTGACCTCAGACTTTACCCCATAAACAAGAGTATATATGCGTGTGTATGTGTCAAATGCATGGTAGTATTTGTAATGTTTTTTTTTTTTAATTATTTAATGTGTCTTTATGCATTATTTAAAAAATATATTAGCATTCTGCTCTCCTTCTCTATATAAACTATAAGTGTGCCAAATTTCATACTCCTCCGTCCGCGCAATTTTCGTAAAAATGGGTAAAAACTTTTTGCTTTACGTATTAATATATAGATATGAGTCTCAGACAATCGGAATATAGAAATTTGAAATTAACATATGTACAACAAAATGACGCTTTTTAGCTTCTATGAGATACACGCTGTTGCAAGAATTGCAGGACTTTAGTGGCAAGGGCAAAGGGAATTAATGTAATTTACTTACTATTTCCAAAGTGAGACCTGTCCATTGCCGGCGCATGTTAAAAATAAATCTCTATTTTGCGGAAGATGTCTAGCTACCCATATTGTTCCACTTTTAGACGAATTGTCTAATACCTGAAAAAATAATTTATATTGAAGTTAAACTGAACTGAACTTTTTATACTAGGAAGATAGGATAGGAAAGTTACTCTGGCGGTCTAGTGGATAAGAGACGGTCTACATGCAGGTCGCGCGAATGGTCATAGATTCGAATCCCAGCACGTACTTCTGGGTTTTCTCAGATTAAGTATGAATTTAGGCACCACATGTACACCGGTGAAGAAAAATATAGCGAGGAAACCTGCATGGCAACTAATAGAAATGTTATGTGTAAGTGCCTTGAGAACGGCGATCAGTTGCAGTACTGCTCACGATGGGCACGGCATATAAACGCAGGTGAATACAGTCACTAAAGTATCTCTGCTAACCCCGAAAAGGATACAGCGTGACGATATATTATTATTATAACAATTAAAACACCGACGTATAAATAAAATCATAGTTAATAAATTAGTAGGTATTAATGAGTACGTAGTCCATCTTTGTAAATTACATACACTGACATTAAATGTTATAATTACGTAGTAATGAAATTAACAAACCTGTGCAAATCCTTTACACGGGTTCTGCGTCCTCAAGTCAAACACATGAAACTTGCCTTCTAATGTTGTGGCGACCAACTTATTCATTGGAATATCTTTACGGTCAAACTCAGTCGAACATACCTGGAAAGAACATCAAAATTTTACTCAACAAATGATGCTTTTCATACAATTCGTGAAATCTTAAAATCAACATTTGAACTTGTATTAAAATAACTGTGCTCCATTCTTTTCATACAAATTCACAACTGGTACTAGCTATTATTAAAAAAAAAATATAAAAATTCTATACCCCATTCTTAAGATTGCATTCCCATCTAAGGGACATGGTCCGTAAGTCAAACATCTTCAAGTCCCCGTTATCGTAACCAGCGACAACGATTCTCTCGGCATCATTAAATGAGTTACCAAAGCTGACACTCCAGCAGTCCCGTCTAGTCTCACCCGCAGCAGGCTGCATGTTGGCCACAGGTTTACCTCGCTGACGAGGGTCCCACACTTTCACTGTCCCTGAAATAAATAGTCATCTTTATTCAGAATCAATTTTTCCATATAAAAGACTCCAAAGAATATTTTGTAAATCAATTGGTAGTGTGAATAACATTGTGGTTTAGCCTCTTCATTCAAAACTGCATGAATGACCTCTTTACTTTATCAAACAATATACGAAGCAGATCAAGGATGATTGTGGGAGATCAAACTTACCGAATTTTTATTATTCTGTTAAGCAATTATGTTTTGTATTAAACCAACATTTTTTTAGCTGCCTAATTTCATAACTAAACATTATTAAAATAGAAAGTAAATAAATTTTATTGGTTTTAGATTATAATTATTATTATCAAATAATAGGTGAGTTACTTTTTGTTGATGATTCTATGGCTCAGCTATATTCAACTATAAAATATAGTTTGCACTATGGACCATATACCATAATCTAATTGAGATGAGAACCATCTGTCTCATCTAATTTTGAAATTATTAGTAGATGGTTGGTTGGTAGATGGACTAGCATCTATTCTATTTAGTTTTTCCTCCATTTTCTTTAGAATTATGCACTATTACTATAGTTGGTACATTTATTATTCATAATAATGTATTTTAAGTAACATTATATAAAAAAATTGTTTGAAAACATACAATATAAAAAATTTACCATCTCGACTCCCAGTAACAATTTCTGGAGCACCACAATTAACTGTGTTTCCACCAATTGCATCTATACTATTGATTATATCTGTATGCTCTCTTGTTATATAGACTTGACAACTTTTCTCCAAATCCCTATAAATATCAAAGAAAAATTTAGATACATAATAAAATATATTCAAACTTCCATGATTTACTCATTGGTATATTATGGTGGTGTCTTCTACAGCATATCCATCGACAGTGAGGCTTATAAATACCTTCTTTAAAATGTTTTTACTCTTTTTTTATATTAAGCTTAATAAGTGAATATTTATTTATTATTCAGTAAAAATTTAGGGTTGATTATTAACACTTAATAATCAAAGAGATGAGCATATGTTTTGGGAATTCTTTTTTAAACTGTTAAAATATTTTATTCATACTCTCGTATTTTTTACGTAAAAAAATAACATGAAACTACTAACCAAATTTCCAAAGTTCCTTTAAAATCGCCTGTTGCTAGTTTCCTGTCCACATCACTACTGGCTCCAAATGTACCACATTTGAATGAGTTAGGTCTTTCTATTTCCTTGATTTTCTTCGCTTCACCAGAGGTTATTTCAAATATTTCTAAAGTACCAGAACCTTTTGGTAATGAGCCTATAACAACAAATTTTGCGGAACATGGTATCCATTTACAATCAAATAAGGAATGATTGAGATTATTTTCGATATGAGTTATAATTTGTGGTGCGTCTAAATCTTCCATAGCTTATTTAAAATATTTTATGTGCAATCACTCTTGTAGTCACCATTCACGATATTTAACTTCAGTAAAACGATAAACAACTGCGGTACGTTGCTATGGTAACGTAAACTTTTAATTAATACATTTTCTTGCATTGGGTTATGATATCAGATTGCCTAATCATGATATAGTTAAAAGAAAATTAGTTTAAAATGTTTATTGCTAAATAGGAATAAATAATTTTCTGAATGTGCACTGAAACAATAAAGGAACTACAAAAATTATATCGTTTCTTACGTTGGTAAATAAGTATCATAACATTTATGACATTTTTTTAAATTATGTAGCAATAACTTGCATGCATAATAGATTATTGCAATGCGTAAAGTGTAATAAATCTTATAGAAAAATATAAAGTCTTGGTCATAGATAGTTTTAAATAAAATACCCTTTAATACTGTGTATCAATGGTTTATATGCTGTGGCTGTATAATTAAAATACATTTGCCTCATTACTTTAGCATAAAAATAACTTGTAAATGTCGTGGTTAAATAGCTATTGCTTTATATTGTAAATAATTATTAATTCCTTGTTATTTATATATTGCTATCGTTTTTAGTATAATTGTAAAATATTTACTTAATTTAAATTACCAGAAACATCATGGGTGATAAGAAATATAAGCAAAGTGTAAGTGGTCTTTATTTTATATATTTCTGTTTAATTTTAACTAACATTCCTCTTGTTTTTATAATTATAGAAAGCTGATATTGCCAAGCAATTTGATCTTCCGGAGAGACAATCTAAGATTACTACTTTGTTGAATCAAGCTGGCCAAGCGTACTGTATTTGCCGATCTTCAGACAGCTCACGATTTATGATGTAAGGAATTATTTTTAAATGGAAAAATATTATATATTGACAAAGTCAATCCTGATGTTTCTTTTTTAATAGTAAAGTGAATGAAAGTAATTTTAATATAAGCGATTATATTGATTATATCATTATTGTGCTTTATACTGGACAAATTTTGTGCTCTACTGAAATTGCTATTTTTTATCAATTGTGATATAATATTTCGTTTTCAGAGCATGTGATTCTTGTGAAGAATGGTATCATGGAGACTGCATAAATATATCAGAAAGAGAAGCTAAATATATTAAAAATTATTTTTGTGATCGATGCCGAGAAGAGGATCCTACTTTGAAGACTAGATTTAGGCCACAGAAGAGAGAAAATGATGGAGATTCTTGTAATAAACTAGTTTTTATTCATTTTGCATGCATTATTTGTAGGAAAATAATGCCTAACAAAGTCAGTTGTATGGTGGCTGAGAATTTCAACTATACCTAGGATTATAGTACAGTATGACTGGGGTCTAAAATTGCATCAATAAACCTGACTGCTCTACCAATTTCTATTAGCATATTTAAATTCAATTAATTTTGATTTAGTTACAAAAAATTGTCAAATTGTTTTGGTTTATCCTTTGAACATATTATAATTTTTGCTACACTAAATACATTTCATTTGTCAAAACTCTTACAACTTAAACTCTCTTTACAAAGTACGTCATGATGATTTTAGGTATGGTCATGCTGGGCCCTACTTTTAATAATGTATCAACAATACTTTTCCAAACAATATTTCCTAATTTAACATTTGTCTGTGAATATGTACTGCTGAGGAAATTTTCTGTAAATGTTTTTTTTATGTTTGCCTTTTGCATCCTTTTGATTCAATTCATTATCATCACCAGCGCACCTTAGTCTACTGTTGGACACAGGCTTGTCCTAATAAAAACAATCGAGCCTGGTCTTCAGCTCTTTCTAATTTTTTCTGGGTACCATTACCAAGTCGTCACTCGACTTTGTTGGGGAGGGCACCCCACACTATGTATGCCTCTTCATTATTTTCACTCCAAAATCTGCCTGCACCAATGATCATTATTTCTTCAGCTAGTTCAATTAGTTATCTGTTAAATAGCATTAATTTAAACAACAGTATTTTTGTGCAATATTTTATTAAATTTAAGTCATGTCATCATCAGTACGAGATGATCGAAAGAAGAAGCGCAAAGAAAAAGATTACTCAGAAAATAAATCATCTAAAAGACCAAGTACTAGAGACATTGGATGTGGAGATTGCCCTGGATGTCTACAATTGAATGATTGTGGGCAGTGAGTATTCAAATATTAAAATTATTATATTAAAATTAGACAGAAACCACACTTATATTAAATTATCTTTTAGCTTTTATTTTACAGAAAAAAAAACTCTATAGATGTGGTAATTCCATTTCTGTAAAAATTGTTAATGAGAGCCTAGTTTTCAACCCAATGTGGAATTTGATGAATTTCATAAAAAAAGAACACTTTTATATTTCAGTTGTGACACATGTGAAGATATGTATAAATATGAAGGCAACACTAAACTGAAGCTCAAATGTAAGATGAGGGTCTGCATTAAGAGCAAGAAGAATATAAGGCAATCCAGGTACAATCACAGATGAGAGTCTCATTTTATATAATTACTAGCTGACTCGGCAAACGTTGTTCTGCCATATAAATTATAGCAGACCAGCCACACTTTGCTGTGACTGGTTTTTGAATAATTACTCAATCCAGTCAACGGATAGCGCCATCTTTTAGAATCGGTTGGAGCTAACTGTAAATTATGACAGCTAAGTAATAAACAAATAATTTGCAATAAAATAATATTGCGACTATGAATTGAGATGAAAACTATCCTATCTTTTAAATTAGATCAAACTTCACGTGGTGTGTAAATTTCATTAAAATCGGTTTAGTAGTTTAGGAGTCCATCGCGGACAAACATTGTGACAGGAGATTTATATATATTAACATAATAAGCTCTATCTTTTGATGGGAAGTTTGTTACTAGTAGACATATGTTATAAGTGATGGAATAACAGATACAGGAAGCTGGTGTTAGGATGGTTTTTAAATGATTTTACTCATAAGTATGATAATGGTATAAAGTTCTAGCAATCTCAGCATCAATAACAATTTGTTTCTTGTTTAGATAGTTGTAATGACCAGAGATGGGCAAAATGTAATCAGATTAATGATTAATGATTACGATTACATTCTGTAATCATTAATCATGATTAATGATTAACGAAATTAATCAAAAAAAGTAATCATTTTTCGGTGATTAAGGATTATTAATCTTTAATCAGATTACAATTAATCATGATTACTTTTATGATTACTTTTCTGTTTGATGCGTAAAATGTGCTGCCGACAGCAGAGCGGCGCTCGCCTTTTTTTTATTTATAGTGTACGACTACTACTAGCTAAACTGGCGAACTTAGTACCACCACATAGTTAGGTGTTAGGGCGATTACCCGAACTGGGTCGTGACCGCAGTACAATAGTGCAAAGACCGGCATAGTGACTCGCTTCGACCTGACTACTTTCAGGATCAGTTAGTGCTCGGTGGACATTAAGTAAATCCAACGAAATCTAGCTAATCATTGATGCTTTTACCATTGTTCTGGATGATTCCTGGATTATTAGAACTGATTATCAATCTACCGCCCATATTTTACTGAAATACCGTCTCCAACCCGATAATCCACGCCCGCCTTCGGGATGGAGGTAGAGAGACAGAGCAAGATAGCGCAAAATTTTAATTGATCAGAACAAGACATCATTTTCTCAAATTTACACAAGCTTCTATAGCGCAGAGCGCAACATCACCTTTCTTGGTCATCCGTCTCTCTCTACTGACTCGGTTTCGTCTTTGATGTAAACCGAACCGCCGCACACGTTCGTATCGTATTTTGAATTTTAACTCATAACTAAAGTTGAGATATCGATCTGTTTTTATTTCCGGATAACTGACGTTCTACCTAATAGCTTTGATTCTTACAATAAATCAGCGGGACACATACATAGTTTTTTTTTCAATTCGCTTAATTTTTTTTTCACGTTTGACTTCTAGTTTTTTAAAGACTAAAGAATATAGTACTCAGAAAATAAGAAGCAAATCGACATACGGGCACGCGCCATTTTTATCTCACTAAAAACGCTTTTTTGTTTACCAAATTATATATATATATATATATATATATATACATTTAATATATATATATATATATATATATACATTTAATATATATATATATATATATATATATATATATATATATATATATATATATATATATATATATATATATATATATATGTTTAATGAGTAATAAAACTAAAAAAATTGTAATTACATTTTTTCTGTTTTGAAAATGTAACTTTAACTTAAAGGATTGCACACAAAGTCTTTGGCCATTATTAGAAGTATTCTCCATCTCGAAGGTGGGCGTGGGTTATCGGGTAGGAGCCGGTATTTCAGTAAAATATGGGCGGTACTTTGATAATAACTTCTAATAGTCCAGGAATCACTCAGAACAATAGTAAAAACATCTATGATTAGCTAGATTTCGTTGGATTTACTTAATGGCCACCGAGCACGAACTGATCCTGAAAGTAGTCAGGTCGAAGCAAGTCACTATGCCAGTTTTTTCATTAGTGTACTATGGTCACGACCCAATTCCGGCAATTAACCTACCAACTCAAACGGCTGAAAGCACAAAAAATTGTCCTGAACGTACTCAGGTCGAAGCGAGTTACTACACAGTACACAATTGCAAAGATCCTTATAGTGATTATGATTCGCTCAACGAGACGGATATTCGGGGTCGGACTTGCACCGGCTAAAACCACCGGGTGCCAGCACTGCCTAATCTTCGCCTTCGCCGGGCCTGGGAATCTAGATACTTCCTAGGGGCCCAGCGAGCGATTGGTCTTAGACAGGCCTTCTCCCTGGGAGAGGGTCGTAAAACTACCCAAACAATACCTCCCATTGGGGCGACGTGTGAGCACACACACGACGACACCACCCCACCCTCCGCTGGACGTCACCCCCCCCTCTCTGCTGGACGCCACCCTCCACTTTCTGCTGGACGAAACCCCAACTCTTCGCTGGACGCCACCCCCCCCACTCTCCGCTGGACGCCACCCCCCACTCTCCGCTGGATCCCCCCAATCTCCACTGGACGCCACCCCCCACTCTCTGCTGGACGCCACCCCCCACTCTCAGCTAGACGCCACCCTACTCTCCACTGGACGCCACCCCCTCTCTCCGCTGGACGCCACCCCCCTCTCTCCGCTGGACACCACCCCTCTATTAGACGGAAGTTTGGGGTCATATATAATTCGAAATAAAATAACTTGAAAAATTAAATAAACGAGTATTTAAATCGGTCTCTCTCTCAGCCAGAACTCAAAAGTAATCATTAAAATAATCATGATTAATTGAATGATTACTGTAATCAAGATTAATGATTACCCATGTAATCATGATTAAAAGTAATCAGATTACAAGTAATCATGATTACATTCGTCATGATTACTTGTAATCTGATTATTAATCTGATTAAAAGTAATCATGATTACGCCCATCTATGGTAATGACAATGAATTTAAAACAGAATTTCTATTGTATGGATTTGCTTTTGTTTTGAATAGTATACAAACTACTCACTAAATTAGTAATCTGAGCTGAGGCTGAGATTTATAGACGCAACTTTAAGTTACTAAAACATTACAATTCATATTATTCAATTAATGTCAAAGGATTTGGTAAGTCACCAATTTTGTCAACATGGATTTGTTTTTGCGAATACTATGGATAGCCATAGTATTGAGTATAGGTTGAAGTTCTATTATATATTCAGTTTTTTGTTGAAACAAATAGCGTCCATAAATCTCAGCCTAAGTCATCGACAGTAGCGAGAGGATTAATAAAGGAATCGACAAAAGTGACATGAGATTGAAATACGGCAGAAAGTTGACTAGAAATGAAATAAGAATATTAGCTTTTTGATATTCCAGCAGTAACAGAACAAAAAAGAAGCACCATGAGCGAGAGCCTTATGAGCCGGAGGAGTCGATCGCACATTTGCAAACGTTGGAACCGCGGCAGTGTTACGGCCCGCAGTGCGTTAACGCCGCACAGTTCGGATCCAAATACTGTTCGACGCAATGCGGCATGCGATTGGCCACCGCCAGGATTTACCAGGCGAGTCATTAAATGAACTAATTTAAAATTTATCAATTTTAGCTAAATTACATGCTCTCAGTTAAAGAATTGGGTTATACAATGTTATTGGTAACTAACGCAAAACCTCTTAAAGGTAACTTAGGTACATTAAGACTAACAACTTTTGTTCTATGACTTTTGCCAAAATTTAACACATAAGATATATATTTTTTTAGTTTTCGTAGGGATTTCTATCAATCGTTAGCTCTATGTTTAAAGTTCAGTCAGCTGATGCTACGAAATCGTCTGCCCCAGATGCATCGCGCCGCCTTTCAGAGTGTTAAGAAGATCAGAACTGCACATTTGATTTATTAATTTTTTTGTATGGGGAAAAAAAGATTTAATTATAAAAAGTCGTAAAACAAAAGTTGTTAGTCTTGATATACCAAAGTCAACCTTAAGAGGTTTTGCGTTAGTTACCTGTATCCCTGTATATGTCTACTCATCCCGTAAGACATATAGTGTGGCGATATACTAATGGTATTAATATTCTGGTAATTTTAGTTTGTTGTTTTATTTTTTTTACTGAGTTCAAACATGTCATTTTTAATATACTAATAAATGCGTGATAGAGCTGTATAGTTAACCAGCTGACCCGGAAAACGTTCTGTCATATAATTTATTTCTAATAATAACGAATAGAAATACAATTCCGTGGTACTTTAATTTGACCTATCTCGTAAAGTTTAGCAAGCGTTTGCGATTTAAGCGCTTAGAAATATGTTTATTACGACATCACATTACAAATCTTTAAATTTGTTGATTTTATTATAATATATATGTATTATACACATAAAACTTCCTCATTCATCACTCTGTCTTTTGCTGAAACTACATTAAAATTCGTTGAATAGTTTAAAAGATCTAAGCGAATAGACAGCGGAAGCCACTTCATTTTATACTATGTAAATTTGAATGAAATGAATCATTGAATTTTTTTTCTGTAATATATAATGAACTAATTAATTAAACTCATGGTGCTTACGTCATCTGGCAGTAAAAATACATTATGGCACCATTTCGAATCTCATTTTTTTATCTGCACTGGTAATACTGTAATATCAAATTATGAGATAGAATTTTATTAATTTCGGCAAATAATTGTCTGCATTTCATTGACAGGTGCTGCCTCAACGTATTCAAGAATGGTCCCTGTCGAGTTGTGTAGCAGAACTGAAGAATCGTAAAGCATTAGAAGTCGTCCGGAGCGGGCTTACTCGTGCCCAGGCAGCGCTTAGAGCGCTTGATAAACAACATACGGAGTTAGACGCTCTAGTTGCTAGAGCGAAAAATGTGACTATCGTGCAAACTGACGACAAGGTAGGAAGTTTTAGGCTAAGTGAAGTGAGGACAAAAACATAATTCTTTATATGAAATCAGTTTTTAGAAAGATAGTACGCGGGCCGGGATAAGCCTTGGACTTATGCCGTTTCAAAAAAATGCACCCTCCTAGGCGGGATAATTTATAATAAAGAAGATTGCGTTAATTTTAGACAAATCAAGTACTTACCGAGCAGCCTTATTCCAGGCACTTTACAACCACTCACTATGTATGTTTGTATGCGAATATGTGGAGTATGGTGTTTGTGAGGATTTGTGCGTGTTGCGAGTTTGAAGTAATTATTAAAAATGCGATTATAATCAAGAAGTATGCGATGCGATGTTTTTAAGTTTAAAAAGAATGCGATGCGGAGTTTGGTTTAAATGCGAGAACGTTAAGAAGTAAGAAAGTGAATGTACGCCAGATGGCGTTTGCGATTCGGTGCGTTCGCATTGTTATTATTTTAAGGTTTTGGGGTTGCGCCTTTTGGCGTGACTAGATAGTATTGGGCAGGTTACCATAATTGTTTTAAAAGTTTTGAACATATTACCAAAAATTGTTCGATCATTGAGTGATCTTCTGTGAGATACAATTTTGCACCACTCATATAAAAAGAACTGGATAGTTCCCAGCACCATAAATGTTATATCGTAGAAGTGACGTCATCACTGATTGACATTACTTGATTGGGTAGCTAAGGAAAAATAGTCTGTAGAAAAATTTAGATACACCCATGAGAAAATAATGTATTTGGGATGAAAATGAGTTTAGCTTATAGAAATTTAACTATTCTAATCCATTTGCATCATTTAATGGAATAATCTGCAAACAAAAACTGATTATTATCACAGGGAATGGATAAATCTGCAAAAAATATTTTTTTGTTTTAAACATTACATGATTTAATTTTTTTCTTTTAAAAGCTGTACAATTGTTGAAATAAATATGTTTTTGTTAAAATACGAGGAATATATATTAATTTGAATAACCCTATAACACTATTTTTAACGAGAATAAACATTAAAAGTCTTCTTTGCGCACGCTGGTATCGTCAACGCTTAGCTGCGGATTTTTGAGTAAGATGGCGAACTTAGGCTGTGATTTATAGACGGTATTTTGAGATCGCTTAGCCAAGTATTCAAAAAACAAATTGGTCTTTGACAGAAAACTGAATATATAATAGAAACCTAAGTATAGCATAAGTGTTCGCAGAGCCAACACCAATTTTACAAAATCTGTACTTACCATATTCTTCGATATTCATTGAGTAATACATTGTAATGGCAGAATGAATTTTACGCAAAGTCAAAGAAGCGTCTATAAATTTCAGCCTTAGAGCGATGATGCAAATGCGTTAAAGCTGTTTATTGACAATGAAAAGCGTATGTGTCTCTCATTTGTACTTACATATAGTGTGTAGCTAGCTTAGAGAGGGTATAGTGTAACTTGGAATTATCTGAAATTAAATATAATCAGCCTAGTAAGTGTTGTACTATCACATATAAACCATAGATGGGCAAAATGTAATCAGATTAATAAAAATGATTACGATTACATTTTGCGTTTTTTACTATTAATATGACTGCGTTTTGCTCATCTATGTTTTAAACACTACATAATCCCAGAGTGCATACACATTTATAATTTCTTAATGTTTTAAACGGATTTATTAATCATGATTACAGAGCAAGAAAATTAAAATTACGGCTACATTTTGTAATCGTTAATCATTAATCAGATTACATTTTGCCCATCTCTGTTATAAACTGTGTTACGGTTCTCGAATGTAAAATCAATAAATTCATATAATATAGGAGGCAGATGATGAAACGTCAATGTACTGCATAACGTGCGGTCACGAGATCCACTCGCGCACCGCAGTGAAACACATGGAGAAATGCTTCGTGAAGTACGAAGCTCAGGCGTCCTTTGGCAGCAGACATCGGACTCGCATCGACGGGCAGAGCATGTTCTGCGACTACTACAACCCCGGGAACGGGACCTACTGCAAGCGGCTCAGGGTGAGAATGACACTTCTATTCATAAACCAAACTATGTCTGGCTGTCTTTCAAAGTGCGGACGGGTGCGGGGCGCGGGTACATGCGCATGTGAATAGATTAAATGTAAATGTAGATTAAAGTACACGCTCTGTGCTTTTACAGCGCTCTTGCAACTAGACTGCCCGAAGCAGTCTGTAATTTTGACTGCTCTTTAACTTCAATTAGAAAAAAAAAACATAAAGATACAGTTTCTTGGAATTTTGAGACTTCTTATATCTTGTATATAAAAATGAATCGCAAAATGTCTTGATAAGCGCGAAACTCGAGAACGGGTGAACCGATTTGGCTGATTTCTTTTTTGTTGTGTTTGTTGAAGTCTGGGGAAGGTTATTACGGAGAGAAAAATTAAAAAAATGTCTGGAAAAGTCTAAAAACAACACTTTTCTATATTCTCATACAAAAAATTCGTAACAATATTTAAAAGTCAATTTGAACTTTAACACCATACCATAAAGTTTAAATGTCAGTGGACGGGTTCCGGGAAGGCAAAACAATTATTGAGTGACGTATAAATATTAATGTCAATATTTGTCAATTTTTATACATATAGCATTAAGGCCAGGTTGCTTCAAACAATTTTCAAAAAAACAGCCGAAGGGGAAGCTATTAACATTAAAAAAAACAATGTGACTTTGTTTTAGAGAAATAGGGCAGAACAAGGTCGCCGGGACAGCTAGTATGATATAAATGCATTTATTTATAGTTACTTTTACCCTTTTTTTGTTGACCGGGTCGGCCGCTGTGGGGCGGCGATCCCGGTGTGTCAGACTCCTACCGTCTAAAAACCCCCGGGGTGTTCTTCAAATTGCTCCACCCGGGCCGGGGAATTCAGATTCTTCCAGACGCCTGAGAGCGAACAGCCTGTTTAGACTTCATCTCTGGGAAGGGTGGGTGTAAACAGCCCAAACCTCCAGACTTTTTTCACGGGCGATGCGCCGGACTCTGCACACCACCTTCCTCTCCTCCGGGCAGCAGATTTTCTCAAATCTACTGCCCGGTTTGGTGAAGACCTCCAATTTCCTCCAGTTAACCCTATCTAGGGTTAACTCCGTCCACTTTGTTTTTTTATCCACAAAAAAAAACTTGTTTAAAAGTTGTAAAAATCATATTATGCACTTACGAGCATAATCAATATTGAACAAAAGTATTTAGGATTTTAAAATTTCGGCTTTTGTTTTGACCGAAGGTTATAGTGGCTGGTTAAACGGCTTTGGCCGGATGCTAGTTATAAATATAATTGGATACTTGGAAGAAAAGTAATTCAACAATCACAATCAGATCAATCAGTCTTAGTTTAACACTTGCTAAGCCTTAAATTTTGGCCTATTTAATTTTTTTTACAAATGCAGTTTTTTTACTTTAGATGGCCGAAGCCAGTGATTAAGCCACCGGTTGGACACTATTGTGACTTGAAAAGTATAAAAGTAAATCTGGCATGATTAAATGCACCCTGTATAGTAGCGCCTGTCGGTTTAGCCACACTTTCGATTGACTAGGTATTGAATGAGCACGTACCGTTTTCAGGTGATGTGCCCAGAACACTTCAAAGACCCCAAAGTGAGCGACTCGGACGTCTGCGGCTGCCCATTGGTGCGCAAAGTGTTTGACCTGACGGGCGAGTTCTGTCGCGCGCCAAAGAAGTCCTGCCTAAGGCACTACCAGTGGGAGAAGCTCCGCCGGGCCGAGATAGACATGGAGCGGGTGCGCCAGTGGCTCAAGTTGGATGAACTGGTCGAGCAGGAGAGGAGTATCAGGCTGGCGATGGCTTCCAGGTACTATTTGACCACAACTAAAATACTCCTCCTATTTAAACGATAAAGAAGAAACAGGCCAACTGCGGGTTGGATTCGCGCACAGAGGAATCTGAATAATCTTGTGGGTATGTAAAGAATATCACCAAAAAAATTGGTTTTTACATAACATAGACAAAGATTAAGTGCGTAAGACGTCCAGCTGCAAAATTTATGGGCCTTAATTGGGTGAACTTGACATAGAATTAGCTATAGTAATATGAGGCAGGGGACAGAAACAACTGGTAAATTATTTTTCATTCTCAGAATGATTATATAAATAACATAATTACAAACACCTTTAAATAGTCAATATAATGAATCTACCATCGGTTTTGAAAGCAGTGTCCACTGAGAAGAGCAGACAAAAAACTCCGATAGTCGCTCCTTTCAAAAGGTTGTTCCTTAGATATAAATTAAATTTAATGTCATGTGAGAAATCACACATTATAGCTACACATCCTGATTATAATTGGGCTTATTATGATGTGTGGGTCACATTTGTTCCTGCTGCCCTGATAAGTTCACTGTTTTTGTGCCATAAAGCGCCTTTTATATTTTACCAGAGCTGGAGTACTCGGGTTGATGCTACATTCGACGTACAACCACGAGGTGATGGAGCGCATCACGACCAAGGCAACTGAAAATGGTAAAGTCAAAGAACCCTCCTGACAGCCAAGGGAGCGGAGAATTCAACGGCAATACCGTCACTTCAATATACAATAGATTACTAAATAATCTGATTTTTACTGAATAAAGATATAAAATGTAGTTTGATGTTTTTTGTTTAAAACAATAAATAATCATTCAATAAACCCAGAGAATAAAATCTATACTAATATTATAAAGCTGAAGAGTTTGTTTGTTTGTTTGTTTGTTTGTTTGAACGCGCTAATCTCAGCAACTACTGGTTCGGATTGAAAAATTCTTTTTGAGTTAAATTGACCATTTATCGAGGAAGGCTTTAGGCTATACAACATCACGATGCAACTATTAGGAGCGAAGAAATAATGGAAAATGTGAAAAACCCGGGTAAAATTATTCATGCTTGAGGGCTTCCATTGCGTACGCTGTGAAAACGGTTCAAGATATCAAAAATATATGTATGAAAGAATTATTCCTCTTGAAATGATCTAAAAAAATGTCCGCGACAGTATATGTCTACCTTTTAAGATTAAGTCACTAGAACCGTTTTTATGGTAAACAAATTTGGTCGAAATTAATGCATTATTTGTTAAGAGTTGTATCAACGTAATAATATTAATCTTTATCCAAATAAATGTGTTCTTGATTAATAGTATTTAATTGTGAACAAAATTGTCTTTGACATCACTTAATTTCAATGAACATCTTAGAAGTTATAACAATAACTTATATAGCAAAACAACGTTTGCCGGATCAGCTAGTATGTAATAAAAACTCTACACGACCCAAGAATCGGCGCACTTTTGCCATCTACATATGCTGGTTTGAACGGTCCTCGACGTGTTCCCACATACCACTCCAATGACATTACATATTAGTGAGTGAGGGTGGTTTTATACACGACCCCTCATTAGGTAGAGGTCTGAAGAAGGCCGAGCGTCGCAGGGGCTAAGGAAGTTGGCGTGACCATGCCCTTTGCTTCGGCAGACGTGTAGGAGGAACACCCGGGGGCTTTAGTTAGTACGAGTCTAAAACAAAGGCGCCGGTGAGCCCCTAAAAATGACCTTCCTGTGAAGTCGTAAATTGATATCGATATTACATAACATATCGTCACGCTATATCCCTAACAAGGTGAGCAGAGATACATTAGTGGCTGTATCCACTTCGCGCTTATATGTCGTGACCTTAGACTAAACATTACATTTTTTTTTGTTCAAACTAAGATGCTTATAAGTTGTTAATAACGTAGATTAAAAGCCTCCTCCTATTGTAAGTTTCTATTGCTTAGCTACTTTACCACATAAGACATCAAATATTTCATGAAATAAAAAAAAATAGATATGGTGTTTAATTAATAAGGCACCACCTAAAAAAATCGGCGTTGGTTTACTTTGATTTTAAATTGAATGACATTTTCTGTATTAATAACGGAGTTATTATAAAGAGGGTAGGGGTGTCTAGCTGGAAAAATATTTCACGGTTCCGTTTAATTAAAATCATATTAGTGTATTGCCGTTGATAATACGATTTTTCGCTCGTGTAACAGATCGGGTGACAGGGACGTGTACACGTGCTAAAGATAACTGGAGTAATACAGACCCTTGGCGACTAGGCTTTTATTGCTATTATATGATTCTTAGTTTATATATTCTTACATTATTTATTATAAATTAAACAATCATCGTTCATCTATACTAATATTATAAAGCTGAAGAGTTTGTTTGTTTGTTTGTTTGTTTGTTTGTTTGAACGCGCTAATCTCAGGAACTACTGGTTCGAATTGAAAAATTCTTTTTGAGTTGAATAGATCATTTATCGAGGAAGGCTATAGGCTATATAACATCGCGATGCAATTATCAGGAGCGAAGAAATAATGGAAAATGTGAAAAAAACGGGGAAAATTATTCATCCTTGAGGGCTTCCATTGCGTGCGCTGCAAAAACGGTTCAAGATACCAAAAATATATGTAAGAAAGAATTATTCCTCTTAAAATGATCTAAAAAAATGTCTGCGACAGTATATGTCTATCTTTTAAGATTAAGTCACTAAAACCGTTTTTATGGTAACAAATTAATGCATTATTTGTTAAGAGTTGTATCAACGTAATAATATTAATCTTTATCCATATAAATGTGTTGTTGATTAAGAGTATTTAATTGTAAACAAAATTGTCTTTGACATCACTTAATTTCAATGAAAATCTTAGAAGATATTACAAAACCTTATATAGCAAAACAACGTTTGCCGGATCAGCTAGTCTGAAATATAAGGTAAGTTCACCAAATAAGGCCTATCTAATGTTTATTATTACCTTATTAGTAGGAATATTCGAAAAAATGCACCCATCTTTCAAAACTCTAATATTTATTAATGTAATTTTACAATAAATATAACAAAATTGGTTCAGAAAAAATAAAAACACTTTTATGAAGAAAAATAACATTAATGTCATTTAGGCCTAATTAGGAACCCTGGTTCCCAATAAAGCCAGTTAAAAAAAGTATAATTAACTCTTTGATTCGCTTGAAAATCAACATAATATTATCTTTAAACTTAGTGAGATCCATTTGGCCATTGTAATAATCAGTCTTTTCAATCATCTATCACATTATTAAGTATATAGGTATTGCCGCATAGCTTCAATTCGGTCTTCTTTACATGCTGGGCAGAACCATGTTGGTTTATTATCGCTATATTTTGGACCACTATGTTTTGCTTTACATAGCTTAGGACTTGTCATAGATCGTGAAGCTTCAGGCGTTGAACTCGTAGAACTTTTGTCAAATAAATCTTTTGTGACCTCTAGAGCTCTGTAATTGAGAGATTTCTTACATGGGGCAGTCCTATTAATTTTTAATTTTGGAGTCGGTAAGAATTCATGAAATTCGCATTTGGATTCGATTTGATCATCTGTTTTACGTGGAGTTTCGGTATTCGGGTGGTTCCTTAAAAGCAAAGAGAGCGGTAAATTTTCAGTATCTGTGCCCGAGTTATCGGATTCATCAAGCGTGACAGTAGGAACATCTTTTTCTCTCGATTCAGCAAACGATAAAAAAATATTTTCAGCACTAGTGGGGTTTGGGAGTTCTGATAAAATAAAGCAGAAGGAGCAAATGCTCCTTCAGGAATAGCATCAGGGTTATAAGGATGTAATCCTGTTGCACGAAAACTATTCGTGATATTGGTGATACTCATGCATTTAGGCCACACTTGCGAGAAAATGACATTGAAGCTGGTCTTGTTTATTGTTCT
This sequence comes from Automeris io, assembly GCA_036320925.1. Lineage (NCBI taxonomy): Eukaryota > Metazoa > Arthropoda > Insecta > Lepidoptera > Saturniidae > Automeris > Automeris io. Next base: position 8,238,727 of record JAUDJH010000018.1, read on the forward strand.
TTCTGGGTGCTGACTGACGTATTTAATTATCTCTTGGTCCCAATGGTGCTCAAATGACCGATAAACAGATTTATCCATTGGCTGTAGTTCATGAGTTGTATTTGAGGGAAGACAATACAAAGTGATACCGCATTTATCAGCTTCATCAACAATAGTAAAGTCTAAATGATATTTGGCTCCATCAAATACAAGAAGACAAGGCCCTGAAGTTCTAAATTTATTCAAATGATTAATAAACTCAATAAAAGTTTCAGTCGTCATGCTTCCTTTTGGGGTCATCTTTACCAAAGTGCCTGGTGGTAAATTGTCCTGGAATTCGGGTTTTAATCTCTTACCCTTAAATAATATCATAGGAGGAATAGCTGAACCAATAGCATTCGCACAGCCTACCACAGTCACGCTTTCGGCATGTTCATTTGCTATTTGGTGAACTCTTTTTTTCCCTTTTGCAGTCAGAACTTGTTGCTGATGATGCAAAGATATGCGGCAATTCTTTTCATCTATCTTATAGATGGTTTCTGGTCTGTGTTCAATTCCAAGTCTATCTAGAACTATTTTATATTTCGCAAAGTGGTCACAAACAATATCTTTGTTCAATTTTTGGGCTCTAGCTGGATTCATCATTTGAGCTTTACGGCGCGTTAGTTCCGGATGTCGTTTCATTTTACAGAAAGAGAATGCCTGTACACGCAACATCTTTGCAGTCAACGGCATCCCAACATCAGCTAAACGTATAATCCGTCTGCCAAGATCAGCTTCCTGTTCTGTAGTAAGAATAATGGAGCGACCGAGCTTACGTATTGTAGAACCACTCCGCAGATGATTACGTAAAGTCCTTCTTGGAATATTGTACCTGGCTGCAGCAGCATATTGGTATAAAATACCCCTTTCCACCGTCTTGACAGCGTTTTCCATCTGCTGAGAAGTCCATTGAGCCCTTTTTTTCTTTGCAGTTGAAACTGTTGTACCATCTTCCATGACGTAACTAAAACAAACAACAGTTTTTATGTACCATTATTATGATTTTTTAATTACGTTAAATAGGTCCTAATAAGGCCTACACAATTTTTATATAGGCCTTATTAGGCCATGCTATGTAAGTAAAAAACATTTTTATCTCATAAAAAATACCGATTAAATAGCTTCAATATGCATAAGAAAGGGTTGCTTAATGTTGTAACTAAACAATAAATGAAAGACAACAAACAAACAACTACAAAAAAATGAAAATACTTACTGTATTCTTTGTAGGAATTTAATAAAAATGAGCGTGTGCTTCACGTCGCTAGTATTTACGACTGTAAGTTTCAACACGTTCGCTGCACGGGGCGCTCGCTGTACATGTGTGCGTTAGGTAATGTACACGCACACTTCCACAAACTTTGGCGGCAATTTGAATACGCGAAACGGGAAATTTTGAAGGCAGGCCTTATTGGGGACCAGGCCTTATTTGGGTCACTCACCTTATTAACAGTTTTGGTCTGCATTATTTAATTACATAATATAGTTTTCAGTAACACTTTATTAATTTCACAATTAAAAATGTAATAATATACCGCCACGCTGGATCCCTTTTGAGGTGCGTAGAGATGCGTTAGTGACTCTTTCACTTTACGCATGTGTGTCGTGCCCAACGTGACCAGTAGCGCAGCTGATTGCCGTTCTCACGGTACTTACAAAAGGCATTTCTATTAGATGTCATGTGGGTTTTCTTACAATGCTTTCCGTCATTGGTGTAAATGTTTTTTGGGTGTAAAGCCCGTCATAGTGACCAGTTTTGGCTTGTTGCGTTTCGGGATCAGCTTGTGTATATCCAGTAGCTCATATATCTAGAGACCTTCAGTCGTGGTATATGTGGGCCGACATGACGATGTAGACTATCAATGGATTTTCATCCTTTGATAGTCGCTTTCGTTTTTGGACTACACTGTACTTACAATTAGGTACTCTGTAGTCACTTTGTCGAGCCAGTGTAAAAAACATGTAGTGCCTAAGCCTGTACTTAATCTGGAAAAATCCAGGTATACAGTGCCGGGACACGAACCCACGACCACTCGCGCGGCAACGCATAGATATCGGTCTCTTATCGACTACTTAGTAGGCCATAAAACCGCTTAAAACAACTCAAATTAAAAATATACGAGACTAAAAGCATAGGTACTTTAATATATAGTACATTTAAAAAACCGTAGGTTCAAATTAATACATATGTAGCTCGCCAGGTCGATGGACGATTATAAGCTTCTTGGTCTAGCTAGCGACGATGAGTTAACACTCCGATTTAATCCGTTACTAGTCCGGTATCCAGTGGCCGTTGCTCATGGTCAAGAAGGGTTATCCATCAGTATATCAAAAAAGGAGTTGCGTGAACAGGAGGTAATATAGGCAAAATTGAGTAATAGTCCATCACAAAGTTTTTTTTATAATACAAATTAAAACATTTCATCAATTTTTGTAATTATACAGATGAATTTAAAATTCTTAACTTTTTTGAAATGTTTAGTTAGATACGCGTTGTTATTTCACCCATTTGATAATAGCAGCTAATGTTTTGTTTCTTTAATAATTACAAACACAAAACAATTTATTCTGTACTATTTATCATATCAAAACATATTCTGCGTCTCCCCTGCCCTTACAACCACGTGCGGCCAGGCTGTAACGCCCTCGGATTTTAATACAACTCGCCCTTCTAAACGTAATTGAAGCATGTAATTCATTTGACATGTTTTGCTAAATCTCATCATTTGACACAGTTAAAGACCCCTTGTTTAAATTGACTTTAAAAGAGGTGACTTTTGAAAGGAAGCCGCAAAGCTTTGAACGTTTAGAACAATTAAAGATAAAATAAAGCTATTAGTTTTTTTATGGTTTAGCAAAATAGCTGATTTTACATTGTAACTTGTACCCAATCCGAACGAATGAATGCCGGTCCAAAAATCAACTGCAACTAAGCTATATTTATGATAATAAATCCAGGCTTTGGATATATGGTCGAATAGGAATCCGTCGGTTATCGCTTTATAAAAATAAAATCATTTTTGGTAATACAAAGATCTCTTCACACTTCTTTTAAAGGTACCAATGTCAAAGGAAGATGCCTATGATTAGAAGATTAGATCCGGAGATGTAGCTTGAGCAAAGTATATTACGAACTTGTTTTACAAATCATACTCATAGTAATAGAGAGTGCTTATTTATAAAATATTGCAATCTGGGCTAATATCGACTAGATAGAAACAAAGATATAGCTTGAATTATCTTGAATACCTACTTGTTATTGTTTCGAAGATCAACTGAGATGATTAAACTTAATAAGATTAAAATAGTTTTACGAACAAATGTACATACACTTGTAAGTTGTAATTAATTGAACTATAATGTATCAAAGTCGCGGACAAAACGTCTAATACCTAGCTGATATTTTAATTTAGCTTTCAAATAAAGCCCCTCTTTCAAATACAGACAGCTGATTTACCCGATCAGAGAAAATTCGCGTCAAATATGACAAATATCCCCAATTTGCGCTGATTTCGAATAAGCACAGACATTGCGCGATGGGTGACGAATCTGCCATCTGTTTCGGGTTCACGCCTATCGCGCTAATGCGATTTTATTAATAACAGATTAGTAAATGCGATTCCGATGACCAAATTTGGTGCAAGTGCATTGCTCAAATAAATTCTAGTTTAGAGTTACATAACAAAATAGCGTATGCATTGAATATTACGTTAATAAATAATAAATAAATTACAAATTAAAATGGTAGTTGGCAGTAGGTACTTAAGTGCAAATTGGTTGTCAAATCAGTAGCCATATTAATATGTTGCATAACGACATTGTTTATGTTTTAGCAAATAAAGCAATATCTAATGGCAAGGATCCTGTGTAAGCCTTGAAATTATTTAATAGCTAGAGATAGTTGAGATGTTTTTAATATATAAGATACTAGCTGATCCGGCAAACGTTGTTTTGCTATATAAAGTTTTGTAATATCTTCTAAGATGTTCATTGAAATTAAGTGATGTCAAAGACAATTTTGTTCACAATTAAATACTCTTAATCAACAACACATTTATTTGGATTAAGATTAACATTATTACGTTGATACAATTCTTAACAAATAATGCATTAATTTCGACCAAATTTTATTGCTATAAAAACGATTCTAGTGACTTAATCTTAAAAGATAAACATATACTGTCGTGTACATTTTTTTAGATCATTTTAAGAGAAATCATTCTTTCATACATATATTTTTCGTATCTTGAACTGTTTTCGCAGCGCACGCAATGGAAGCCCTTAAGGATGAATAATTTTTCTCCGTTTTTTTTCACATTTTCCATTATTTCTTCGCACCTAATAGTTGCATCGTGATGTTATATAGCCTAAAGCCTTCCTCTATAAATGGTCTATTTAACACAAAAATATTTTTTCAATTCGAACCAGTAGTTCCTGAGATTAGCGCGTTCAAACAAACAAACAAACTCTTCAGCTTTATAATATTAGTATAGATTTATTTCGAAGATAATTCTTTAGTCAAGGGTTTGTGCTATAAAGCGTATCGATGTCGTCTGTGGCGATTTTCTTGGTACACCAGCCCCCTAAAGGTCCCTAAAGGTTTTTTAGTAACTGTGTTTTGGATTCGATCGGGATACATTCCGTTAAATATGTATCGATTTCTTGTAAAAGAGAAGAGTTCCCCTTTGTGAGCGCTGCGAAGTGGTTGATGACATTTATCACCTTTGCGAATGTGGGCACAACGAAAAGTTGAGTTGAGGAGTTGTTTCTAAGGGCTGGAGAAGTGTCGGAGGTATTAACATTGTGATGGGAGAATCGACGTCGGTTAATGCATAAGGAAAATACAGATTTATATAATTGTCACTTCGCCAAAAATATTTTAAACATGATAGATATTTATGTATACGATGTCTGAGTTCACCACGACCTATTTGTTGTATCGACTCATTATTTTAGTAGCACATGAAGGGTTATTTGTAATTTACCGTATTTCCGATTCCGTCGCATATTTAATATACAGAAACTAAAATGGTACTAGATGTTTTAACGTTTGCGTGAAATTCATTTATTTTTGACAATTTCTCAATTTTACTGCTACTTACTAAGTACTTATAGCAGATTTTGATATTATCCAAATTACAAAAATATTTTTGATTCAACAGATTTATATAGTTGATACATTAATATCGAAAAAACGACTATATTATTAAAAGTTAATGTATTTCTTCAAACTGGTACGCATTGGCATTTAAAGTACATACAATATTAAACAAAATTTCAATCAAATTGTAAACCTTATTTTTCGAAATAAATTATTCGTTGGTAGAAGTAAGTACTAATTTTCTTCTGTTGTGGCCCCTCTTGAATTTGCTAAGTTAAAAATTACTCTATTCAGTTCCAAATAATCTCCCTTTGTAAAATTTCTAAGTATGATAAAAAAATTGCCTAGTTAATTTTCACTTACATTTCCCAAAATGGCATTATTTTAAATACCAGAATACTGAAAGTTGTAGTCACGCCCCTTGCACCCGCTGTGGCCAATCAACGATAACCACCCTTATTTCACCCTAGTATTAGCCAATTGAGAGCAGAAAATCTGTTGTTCCGTTGGTTTGGGGTGATTTTCAGTCGTGTGTGAGAAACTACAACTTTATTCCAATCGTGGCAGTGTTCTATTTGCTCCAACTTTGAAAATTAATAAAGGCTCTCCTATGATATTCCCGTATAGCATGAAGATATAATTTTGATTTAGTTATATTTCGTATCACCTCGGATCTGGTTGCACCCTTGGTAGTTCTGTCTCCAGGTGCTGATCAGTGAGAGCCTGTGGGTTGTGTTTTACTCGGTAGTGTGTGCAAAGGTATCAAGATTCATTTCCCGCTGATGTCATACGGCAGCGAACCGCCGCACGTTTGGAGCAGCGCGGCAGTATGTATTTTTTAAAATGAAATTAATATAATATCAAAGCTAAACGTGCTTCTAACAAAAATATCTTATGGAAGTTCCCTAAAAATGACGAACAGCTGCGTCATTGGTCACATTAGGCACGGCATATAATCGCAAAGTTGATACAACCACTAATATATATCTGCTCACCCCGAAAGGGATATAGCGTGACAATACATTATTTTTAAAGTTTTCGATCAATGTGTGTAGCCAGTGATGACGTAAGATGCAAAAACGTGCTCTCTTACTTTAGGCTTTATTAGAAAACTTACTGTCTCACAGCAAGCTATGGAGAGGACTATTCGGGGTGTTTCCCCACGTGATTGTCTCAATAGAAATCTGTAGAAGAACAAGAGTGAGCGATAATGCTCTTTGAAGTTGCAAGTTGGCAGTGATCAGGACACAAAAGAAGATGGCAGACGGTGCAAGAATGTTCTCGAGTGGAGACTACGTACTTGCAAGGGCAGTGCGGGACGTCTACCTACAAGATGGACAGACGACATAGTCCCGATCATAGGGCGACGCTAGATGCAAATCTCTTCAGATCAGTCGCTCTGTATAACATTAGAGGAGGCCTAAATACAGCAGTGGACGCTCTTCAGCTGATATGATGATGAGGAATACAATTGGTAAGGTTTGAGTGAGGAGTAAGCAAAGTAAAACTAGGGTTTTTAAATGTCAGTCTAAGTTCTACAAATGGATTTGGTAGATTCTTACTATGCCTCCATTTAGGCAAAGGGGGAACGATCCGACAAAAATATATAAATTTGATGGGTTTAATTTAGATCACCGAAATATTTTCACACTTAGTGTCCATAAACAAATTGTGTTATGGTGTAAATTTCAGGGTTGGCATCGGGAGTACAACACAACAACGAATAACGTTGTGTTATTCATATAAGAAAAATGTATGGGGAAATCATTGCATATTGAACCAGGATAGGAATTTTCAATGTCATCCAAAAACAATGCTACAGTTTAAGTCTTTAGCGGGTATTGTTCGATATTAAAATCTAAATCACAATATGGCTAAACGATGTTATGAATGTAAGCATATAACTGGAGTTATACAAACTGATCCCGAAACGCGACATGCTCAAACAAATCATTATGACTATCTTTGTAATTGTATATTAAATTTGTCGCGTGCATACACAATACCCACAATACCTATATTAGTTTTTAATTGTTTGTTGGTTTCCATGGTAACAAATTCAGTTTTAACAGTAACTAAGGAATGTAAATATTTTAAAATATAAGTTGACAGAGCAATGATAATTTTAGTAGCCATGTAAAAGTAACAAATGGCGCTATTAAATAATAATAATGAAGAAATATGATATGAAAAAAAAACAGACTAGTAATTAGGATTTTTTACTTTCTGGTAACAATATATAATAATAATTTACAAAAACTACGTTATTAAAAATAAATAACCATCCATTCGCTCGGGCACCAGGGCGACGAAGGAAAAATTGGTGGGAAGCTGAGAGTTTCCCTTCTATATGAGATATTTTAATGTATTCTGTGATTTAGTTAAAGAATAATTACAGGGCAGCGAGGTGTCTCCATACGGTCCACTGTGGGACGCTCCGCCAGCTCCGGTGCCGTATCCTGACATCCTGGCTTTCCCACCTGCAGATCTAGGTAAATACGCGGCTTCATAATCATTTAAGGGTAGAACTTTGTAGGTTTATTTTTATATGGGTCAAGCCGGTTGATGCTGAACGAGTAGCAACGAGGAGATAGGGCTTTCATGCCGGATTGTGTCCTGAGAATCACGACCACAACACATGGGTGCGAAGCTAATTATAGTGACAGGAATCTCTCGTTTTAGGATTTGTTTGAGTAAATATGTTCAGTTATTTATGCTTATCTCATGTCATCTATCACAGTTTTAAAGTAAATTGTGCTTTCTCTTAGACGCGAAATTGTTTTTTACCCAAAAATTATTCTTGCATTTTATGTTATTTCGAAGTATTAATTGTACTTAACAGTAAAAATATTTTACAGTCAAAAATAATCATTTTATTTCTCCCTGGTGACGTTTCGTCGAAATCTTTAAAGTTTTTTTAAATCTTTTGCAGCCCTATTTCGGGATTTGTTTCATAGAAATGAATACCGCAAAGTATTGTAGTTGCAGCATTTTTCTTTTGCTTGCTTTAGTTGCTACCTTCTGCTACATTTTGCCATCTTCTATGCAGCTTCACCTTAACAGCGTCCTTAAGAGTGTTTGATGTGTAGTATGGTCAGCGGCGGGATGTGGTCGTGGCAGTGCGCGGTCCACACCGGCGGGCAAGAAGCCAAGGCGCCGCGTCGCGTCAGTCGCTCAACGCCGCGCCGCCAATATCCGCGAGCGACGACGCATGTTCAACCTTAACGAGGCTTTCGATAAACTACGCAGAAAAGTACGAATTTTTCCTTATAATTAATTTTCATTAACTGCTATTTCAGTCCTCAACACGGAACTAGATCACTAATTATAAGACTTGCGCGTCAGTTTGTGTAAGTATAAAGTGTAATCGCATTGCCATTATTCACTTATATAGTTGGCGGCGAACACCGACAATTTAGTTGCCGTTTACATACCAAAATGCTTCAAAACAAAAAACCTAAATGGTCGATCGCGAAGCTTTCTTTTCCATTGTCAAAAAATATTGGACGATATCTCTTGATTCATAATTTTTGTATGATCACTAGATAGTTAGAGTTAACCCAGAAAAATCCCTTGTTACTTTTTATATCGGGATAACTAGTAGCTAGAGGTGGGTTAGTATCTAAAACAGTAGTGTAAAAAACTAATAAAGACGTAATTTTAGATATGGGTTAATTCTCTAATTTTTTAATGTTGTGTCTTTACAATTGTGATCTACTCACGCCATAGTACGGCCTATCTACTAACACAATAATCCTGTACTACAAGTATGGTACTTGGGGGCATTTACCTACCTACACCTATAAACTTGATCGCATATAATCTAACAATTTCGAGGTAAATCTCCGTCACGTCAAATCAGAGCATCTCTGTCCTAAAAATTCCCTAAACAGCTATTCTCGGAAAAATGATGTGAAAATTCTCCTGTTAAAAGACACCCTATGTCGAAAAAAAGTCTTAATGATTCTTATAATAAGTACCTACTGCTAATCTTTTCGTGCATGTGGAGCAATTTGTATGGGTCTCGTAGTCAAGGACAATGACGGCAGGTCGACCATAAGATTAATAAAACGGCCTGGTCCACGTGTTCCTATACCAAGAGGTCGATCATATGTTGGACAAGTTGATAAATTAGTGTCAACGGCAGGCAGGCTGTTGATGAAACTGGTATGCCTCGGAGGACACTTTTACCCGATAACGGAGTTCATACAAATCAATTTATTAATTATTAAACCTATTACTTAAAGCACGCTTCATGTTATGGCAGTCACGACTCGGTATTGGTGAACTAGCAACGGCTGACAGAATTTGAAGCGTGCCTTTCTATTATCAAGAAAATGTAGTTTTATGTCACGTTTTTATGAAGTTAAATTTTACTATGTTAATATATATATATAAGAGCGTTTAAAAAAAAAAACAATTTTTTTATTTTTCCTGGGAACCACGCTCTTAAGTTTCGTTTTAATGTCAAAATAGGCCTCTGAAAATATGAGCCCTTAATATTAATATTTAGGTTGTCCACATCGCACTTTTCGATTTCCCATACAAATAACACAGGACAAAAGTTTCTTTTTCTTTTCATTTCTATAACTAATGAACGATATAGTGTATTGCAATACCCATTCATTATTTTTGTAGAGAATTTAACGCTCTACAAAAAAGGTCTGAAGTCAATTTTTGATAAATCAACTCAGTCAAAAGTTATTCAAGATCGAAGTTGAACTTACCCTCAATTCAGCTGTTTTATTGACTGATTTAGCAAAATATTGTTTTTAGAAAAATTGAAATCAATACATTTTACAAAATATAATTTTTTTTTGAAACGCCCTAACGCATATATATATATATATTAAATTAAATTTTTAAATGAGGCTTTAGTGCATCCTTTATGACTATGCCAGCCTCGTAAGGTCATCATGTTGCTTAAACTCACTACTGGCGAAGTGACAACTGTATGAATCTATAAATTCTTTTTGCATTAACCGACGTCGGCTCTCCCATTATATTATAAATTTCTCCGACACTTCGCCAGTCATCAGAAAGAAGTATTCTCCTAATATGTTAATATAGCTGTAGTATTATATCTATTTTTTTGGAAGGAATTGTTATATAAATCTTTGTTATTATCATAAAGTAACTTTATTGTCTTTAGGTGCCGACTTTTGCTTACGAGAAACGTCTCTCTCGCATCGAGACCCTACGTCTGGCGATCACCTATATCAGTTTCATGTGTGAGCTTCTTCACGGGTCACCGCAGCCGCATCACAATTCTCACCCGTCAATACATTCATCGAGACACGTGTTCGATGCCGAAGTTCCTTGGTGTGCGTAAAATTTCAACACATCCCAAAGTGTGCATTAACTTCTTTATTTTCTCTATTAGGCTTAGGATAATAGTAAGCAGAAAAACACGGCAGAATCACGCTTGTGTAATTTCAATGAACATGTTCGCTCAGATTGTTTTAATTTAGGTCATTTCTTCTTGAAAGAACTATGTAATCAAGCAAGCGAAATTCTACGACGTATTTATTTATTATTATTAAGTTGATTTATTTAAGTTCCAATATTTATCTTTAAAAATCTAATTGAGATCTGTAAGTTCCTAATGTACTTAAAGAAAATTTCCATCAAAAACATTTTCATGTAAAAATGTAGCTAGCCTAAGTCATTTTGCCAAAAAGGTGAGATCTATAATAAATATAAGTGTAAGAATTCAGAAAGTAAGCACTTACTGTTTATTTTACATTAAATAGCAATATGATATGACAAATAAAAAAAATAGATTAGGTACGATGATCAATTTTCCTTATAATTTTAGTAAATATATTATGTCTTCCACTAGTCATTAGGTTTACTAATTGTAAAAGCAATAAGTTGTGTGTAATAAATAAGTTAAAGTATTTAATCCGATATTTGCTTTATTTTAAATTAATAGCATTGCGAGTACAGTTGGGCAAAATGTAATTAGATTAATTATTAACAATTTCAAAATTTAATCGTAATTTTAATGCGCAAATCTGTAATTGTGATTAAAACACTTCTAAACATTAATAAGTCATAAATTTGTATGCAATTAAAGATTTCTTAGAATTTAAATCATAAACGGGCAAAATGTAATCACATTAACTGTGTAAAATACAAAATGTAATCGTAATCGTTTCTCATTAATCTGATTACATTTTGCCCAAATATGATCGCGAGCCCCTGGGTGTCCAACTAGGTAAGTCGAGTCAAAACTGTTATATTTGACTAATTAATAATTGCATCATTAATAACTGGTGTTACATGTAGCACTTTATACATTAATGGCATTGTTATAAAAGGCCTATCTGCCAGTGAGGTAAAGTTTAGTACAATATATATTTGAATGGAGTGATTGTTGTTCAAGATGCGGATCTTCTTTGTAATTGTAAGTATTTTTGTTTTTGTTTTCATAATACCTATGTTGGTTTTAAAATATGATCTATAAATTCAACAACTTTATGCAATTAACTAAATTAAATATATTTCTATCTCATTTCATAATTATAGGACCCCAAAATCTTTTTAACGTTTAGAATTTTAATGTAATTTCCTTATTTTGAAAATTATTTGATTTGTTTTAAAAGCGTGTATGAATGCATTGAGATATCTTACAGAGTTTATGAAGTATTTTCTTGTTTTTTTTTTTATCCTGATAAGGCACCGACCAAGCCACGCCAGATGGTAAGCATGGTGTCGTCCAAAAATGACAACAACTACCAACAGCAAAAAAACCATCGATAGCAGTAGCGATCATGCCCGCCTGCACAGAGATATCTCTTCACGATTTGCTTAAAAGACCCAATATCATAGGACGAAGAGAAAACGCTCGCCAGGAGACCAATCCACAGCCCAACGATTTCTTAGTCCTAGCCGGGATGTGAGTTACTGGAAAGCTGTGACTCCGTAGACGCACGTGGTTCTGCTATGGAAGGGAGAGAGTGGAATAAGCTCCTATTAGTCTGTTTGATTGTTAAGGTACACTTTGAATTCTGGTAGTTGCTACGCGGTCATGTACATCGCTGGGCTTTCCATATAAATGCATACAAAGTGGTACATTTAGATAGTGTAAATAATTTACTTATTAAAGAATTATAATTCCTTCATGAATTAATTAATTATTTCAGTGTATGATTCTATTTGTTACGGCCACAACATTATCCCAGGAACGACCAAAAAGACATCTGTCTTTTTTAAAGAAAATAGTGGAGACATTTTTAGCTGCGGACATTAGATCACCTCCACATGAAGATTACAAACTATATGAAGTGCCTGGATTTAATCATTTCTTTAGAAAAGATACATCAAAAGAAATGGCGAAAGAAACGGTAGATAATAGTCCCAAGAGTGAAATTTTGAAGAGTACTGATCCAAACGAATCCTTTATTAAATCATTTTTGGATACTATAACATCTAATGAAACTTTAAATGCTTTACACAAACTTAAAAAAATGCTAAATTTAGACGTACTAAGTGGAAGAGAAAGTCAAGAGATAAACGAGTTCCTTGTTCCATTAACTCCAGAACATATAAAATTTGTCACTAATTACGATAAACTATTATATTCATTAAAATCTCCCGTTGGAACAATAATAAAAAAACCAGAACAAGCAACTTATTCTGAAGTTTTTCATTCTAGACCTTTAATACAGCATAGGCCAGTCGCAATAGAAGTACCTACCATAGCTGTAAAGCCCATTCATCTGACAATTGCTGAAATCTATGAACATAATTACTCTTATAAACAAAAACGTCAAGATGGATCTGTAACAACCTACAAGTCAGAAGGTGATCAGAATATTATTGTAACAGAAACTGATATACTACCAGTTCTACCATCATATATTAAATTAAGAATGGAGGAAGTCGCAGTCAAATGCGTTTCTAGGATCCATTGTTCTCAACCCGTACCCATCCAAAAGCCATTATATTTCGTATCGAATATCAAAATCTCAGCTTCTAGTATACAAATGCCGTCAAGTAAATATACTAATAATAAGCCTGTCTCTTCTGTGACTTCTAATAAAGTTGAAGTAATTTCACCGGCTGATAATGATGGATCTTCGACAAATATAAAAGACCGAAATCCAGTTGTGCAGGATAGAATAACTGATAAACTTTATTATGAAAACTTCTTCCAGAATAATCCCATTGTTATACCAGATGATGCATCAATTCCAAATACGCAAATAAAATTGAACGAAACAACAAATCCCAATTCAGCCTTAACTCAAGAAATTGAACAAAATGTTTCAGATCAAGCAACAACTGAGGAAAGCATGGATATATCGAATGTGATAGTTCGATAAAAATTGTCCTTTCGGCCATATAAACAATAAAAAACGTGTATGATTTTACTTTTTTATTAATTATTAACATAGTAGATATTTTACAAACATTAAAGCTAATCAAAGTATTTGTTTGATTCAAGAATTTATAATTGTCATAGTAAATAAAGGCAATAGTATCTCATTGTTTGTTATGGTACTGAATTAATATAAACAATACATTGTGTGGAGGTGTTTTCATATTATTTTAAAGGAGTTAAAACGTTACACTGCTAAACATAATGAAAGATATGATAGGCTTTCAATTCTTATTTCCAGATATTAATAAAACAATAGTTTAGTTTAATATAGGTACTATAAGTAATCCAGCCATTAAATTGTCTTATTAAAATGTTCTTACTAACGTTTTTCATTTCATATAAAATTTGTAAACAAAAGATTTACAATTTCATATTGGCATATATATGTAGATTTATGTTAAAATAACATTTTTAAGTTACACATAATTTAAACAAGTTAACAATAATTTGATTATTTGACACAATGTTAATATCTAATATAGCTATACTATAAATGCACTGAAACTGTATCATAATATCACGATTTATATTATTTTACCATAGTTAATATGTAAGAAAGTTATTTTGAGGATCCGTTACTGTTTTAAGTCACCGACATATTAATTGTAAAATTAAAACAAAACAATAGAAGTAATTAGTTTCGTATAAGCAGAGGCATTGTGAATTGTTTTAATCATTAGTAGGTATACATTTTGTAAGAATTACATCCAAATATACTTTACTATAAAATGGTTAAAGATAATGGTCTACCTAAAGGATTTTTGTCTTTAAGACGGGATAAAGATTTCTAGAATAAATAGATATATGTATTTATAATATCTTTCCAGATCAGAAACGCTTATTAATATCGATAGATAGTCGTATAGTGATAAAGAAAAGCTCAATTAATATAAAGCACTCTGCATTTAAAATTTTACTGTAACAATCCAAGATCACAAATTTACAAATCAGTAGGAATCACGACCAGGTAGTACCTATTCTGGTACTTTAACATAAAATAAAGGATTTATTTAACATTTTTTAAATCAAGAGGTAATAATAATAGCTCGTTTGATTACTCTGTAGCGGATATGTCGGCTTTTCGTTTACAGGGAGCTTAGACCCACAGACTAACCAAAATAGATATGTCAAAAATCCCAACGAAATAAGTAACCAAAAATGTGCGGCAATATCTGTGTTACGAGCTTACTAATTCGAAATCAATTTCCTATTGGACTCTTATTTGTTGAAACAATAGTTCCATATTTATTTTTCTTGGTATAAGCTTAGATCAACTTCTGTTTACTTAAAAAATAGCAATGAAGTCAGACAGCGCTTTCTCGGTGCAATGTAAGAGTGACGTCCGGTGGCGGTGCATCCCAGCGCTCGACCAGCGGCTTACGTCGTCGGTCCACCACCGGAGCTGGCTCTGCCGAATCATCTGAGTACCCGCTACTGCATGATCTGAAGCTGCATGACGCGTGCAGTTTATGCTCCGGTACTGTAAAATAAAAGTTATTTGTGAAGTAATACTTCTTTTAGCAGGCCTCGTTTAGCGAAGGTAAATTCATAAATTGCGATCTCGTCATTCTGCATTTGTATTGTATTCTTGTGAACTTATTATATTGGTACTTTAAATTATAAATATAATGTAATATTTCCTTGCAAGACCCTTTGCATTGATTTGCATGACATTTGATTTATTTGAATTACGAGCAAGGGCCGATTTAGCTATTAGGGCAAAAAAGGTTCCTCTAGCCAAAATAAAATTCGATAAACGATAACGACAAAGTGCAAAATATATAAAAATTGATATAACATAGATAATTCCATACTTTTGGCTTTCTACTTGTGTTAAAGTTTATCGAATATTATTTTGTCTAAGAAACTGTGGCCCAGACAACATTTTTTTATGATTTACATGCGGATGCCTGACATCAATCACACTTGGTGGAATTTGAAGATGAGTCCGACAATGGACCGCGTTCGCCCAACAAATGCTTATTCATTCTTCTTTTAAAGACTTCCAAGTCCTAAGATCGTGGAAATATGCTTGCTGGAAGCATATTCCACTCCTTAGCTGTTCGCATGATGAATAATGGAGCGAATCTTTTTATGCGGATATAAGGATCATCCATTACATAAGGATGGTATCCGACACGGTGTTTAATGGTGTTATGATGGAAAGGGACTGGCGGAATCAGAGAATGTAAACCTCTGAGAAAACTCTTCACTGTGCAAACGGCAAAAGACTGCGAGGCAGGCGACTTTATGTCGATGGTAGATATTCTGCATTTTTAATCTCCGCCAAAGAGCCATAGCCAATAATTCAACGAGTTTTATGGTTATTCGAGTCCAAAGTGGACAACTGGTATTTAGCGGACCCATCTCTAAGGTGAAAACAGACCTCCACATACGACGTCACCGGTGCTTGACCACCTACCATTCGATCAGCGATAACGTTTGTAGAAAAGTGTAAAATGTAAGGAAAAGGTGTATAAGCTTCCGAAATATCACGCCGCATTCTCGCTGTCCCATTGGTCCCAGGATTCAATCATATAAATAAAAATATATCGAACCTCCAATATTATCGAGGTAGTTTCTAGCGACGTCATCGAGTTGTAGAACTTGTATGACAGGGGGGGAAGGCTTAGCCCTCGGCCTTCTTGCAAGCCGCACCGCTAGTAGAGTGGACGTGACAAACACGATCACCAACACGACGGCTCCTATTGATATGCCCACGTCTCTTTCCACGATAACTGGAAAGGTATAGAAATTACATTTGTATAAAAGGAACGTCACATTCCGTATTACAAAATAAATATTATTTATTATCTAAATAAAAACTAGTCGTTTGCGGCACACGGAAACCTCGCGTCATTGTTAGATTGTCTTTAACACTTTGCATTTAGCATCTTCAAATTAAAACTATCTATTACTAAATCAAATGAACAAATTTTACAGAAGAATGAAATTAAAAGAAAAGCCGGCTAAGTTCGGATCGGGCTAGCGTATAGTGTTTTATACTACAATCTTGTACCGTACCAACGGACCTAAGTAAGACAAATAAACTAAGTTTTGAAACCCATTGTCGAGAAATATGTCCGTTTTCATGTTAATTTTTCATTTCACGTTCACATTGTCCCGTATATATACACAAATCACACGCAGCTTAAATGAGGGTTTCATCCCAGGTCTCTCTTCGTTCCATTCCGGACAAGGGAGCCGGCCCAAAATCACAATATTCACGTGCGGTCGAACGATAAGAGAGTCAATCGTAGAGTTATAATACGGCTGACATATAGAGCTGCGAACCTAGCAAGGTTTATAAATACAACCAATCATATGGACGGGCAAATGGCGTGTGTTAAGTTTATTTTAACTAGTGTCCGACCGAAAGTTCGGTTTCGGTTTCGGCCGAGTTTCGGCCAAAAATCAAGTTTCGGTGGCAGTTTCGGTTTCGGCCAAAATTGGCCGAAACTTTTGCCGAAACCGAAACTGATTTCGGTAGTTGTCGTACATGCTTGCCTAGCTTCGTTTCTCGCGGCAACGCTTTGACGGACGCTGGCGGCCCTGTTCAGAATTCGTGCGCCGTTCGCATTGCTTTTTTTTTCGAATTTACACGTGTTTGTTGACCGGGAAAGGTCTTCACAACTTAACCGGGTGGGTGGGCGAACACTGAGGGTGCTCAGCCGCCCATTTATGGGTTGGGTGGCAATGCAAGGGCACCCCTGTGGGTACGAACCTCGACTTGGACCGCCAGCCAGAAATACGAAACCTAACGGTGATCTACTAGCGTTTCGGAAGCGACTATCTTGAGAAGAAACGCCGAAAGAAACTCAAGGCTGCGTCGGAGTGTAACTGCGTCCTTTAGACGACAACTGACGGATCTAATTCGCATTGCTCTATAGCAACACAACTTAGTCAGTGCGTTATCACCCGACGTAAAGATTCTTTAGAGGTTATGCTTTGATAGAACTGATTACATGTAAGTTTTTGTTTTATTTTTTTACTTGACCACGTTGACTTTTATACTTGACCACGTGAGTTTCGGTTTCGGTTTCGGTTTCGGCCGAAACTGAAGTCACGGCCGAAATTTCGGTTTCGGTTTCGGCCGGAAAACCAGTTTCGGTCGGACTCTAATTTTAACGTAGTAGCAATGCTACCTGTAATGCAACGTTCTTTGTTAAACATACTAGCTTAAAATAGACGGCCTGATAGCGCAGTTTGTAGTGACTCTACTTACGAAGCTAAGGTCCTGGGTTCGAGTCCCGGTAGTGGCAAACTTTTCTGTGATGAGCAGAAGAGTTTGTCACGAGTCATGGTTGTATATATGTATTTACGTATGTATATCTTTGTCTAGTACCCATAGTACAAGCGAAAGCTTAATTTAGGACTCGGTCAATGTGTGTAATTGTTAGTAAATATATTATATTATTATTATATAGACAACGCATAGCAATGCTCTTCTAGGTTGGCAGCTCAATGATTACTTCTCTTGTTTCAGTTGGGCCTACCCGACAATGACCGTTTACAATCAGATTCGCTGTTTACCTGTTTGCTTACATTTAGCATAAATAAAACTTACAATGCCACCACGGCGGTGATGCAGCTTGAAGGAGATTTTCTGTAGGCCGCAACAATAAGGCTCTGGAACACCCGTACCGATTGCAGGCAAGAGCACCGGCCTCGTCTCCAGCTCGCAGTTTGCCCAAATCAGCACGGACGAGCCACGTTCCACCACTTTGAGATAGCGCTTGGCTAGTTCCAAATCCCATAGAGGCTCGCCTATCCAGAACTAGGGATGCGTTGCTTGTCGACATCTTCCACACTGACACTTCGTAATATGTTGCATTTTCAACTGAAAAAATAAGTAAAATGACATAACGTGTCTTAAATATTTCCATACAAACTTTCATCCCCTATTACCTATTGTTATTTAACACCCTTGAGGGTAAAACTTGTACTAAGTTTGAATGTCATATTTATTTATATCAAATCAACAGCCTAAACAGAGGTTTCAAGCTTTTAGCTTTAAAATGATGATACTTCCATCCTCAACCCTCTTACAACTCTTTTTTCGTATTATTATTACTTTCTAAAGATGTGATATGTTCTCCCATTTCTGGGGTTATATTCTACTTCTTACCGCAGGCTTTTGGCCAAACCGCAAGAAGGTTTATTATATGCAAAGAAATTTCCCAGTGAGTATTTAGAATTACAGCTTTCTGTATGGTGGTGTATGTCACAGGATTTATTCCTAACTGATGGAGGCTTTCGTGTATGGTGTATGATATTCTACCTGTGGTTGATGATATTATGACTAGAACTGTTATTACAGTTCGGATCTTCCATTGGGCTTTCATATTATTATTATTTCATAATCTATCACACTATTTCAATAATAGTACGTATAGGTTAACTAACCAGGTATACATCGCATATGGAATTCTCCGTACTCGAAAGCAAGGTCGCACTGTTGAGGCTGCTGCGGTCTTAAATGCTCAAAACTGAAGGTCCGCTCACAAGGCACATCTTGAGAGGCTATGCCGTTGCTTGCCTCACACGTCGCTTTTAAAGTGTCTGCCAGAGGCCCAGTGATTTGGTCCAAAGGCAGCAATGGTGACCCTGTCGTTAGCTGCTGCACTTCAAACCCAGCGGGCTGGATATGCCAGAAAAAGGTATCTGGAGTTGGTAAGGCTTTCACGTTGCAACTCAATGTCTCTTTGATGAGTTTGATGCCTCTGCTTGCGCATTCTGGCGGGTCTGGGAAAGAATGATTGGTATTATAATGCCATTAAATATCAAAAGCCTGTATGTCCATGCCGAGTAAAATTAATGAAACAATAAAACCTAAATAAATTATGCGTTTGTAGTGTATATATTTTTCCTACTATTAAAGTATAAGTATAGAGAGAAAATATAGTATGAATGTTAATTAGTTTTACCTTGGACGTACTTGGGTTTGATTTATCGAAATTTGATATGTAACGACACATTATAAATAGTGTTGTATAATCATCGCTATGTAGCGGCAAATCAGTCTGAATTAATTTTTAAGATGGATACTGACTTGTAATTGTCTTTTTGGAGTTGGTAGGGTGATTGCTCGAATAGCTTCGAGACCACAGCACGCAAATGCAAAAAATGTCGTGTTTTGAGATCAGCTTGCGTACGTTCAGTTGTTATGCTTTGATACCTTCAACCATACGAGTAGTACATGTGACAGTATGATGACTGCGACAGTACACAAATTCACGTCCCTTGGCGGTGGTTGCCTTTTTTGGACTACACTCTACTTTCAATCAGGTGTAGAGTAGTCACTTTTAGAAACAGTATAAGTGACATCCATAAACATTTCACGTTATGTTACATTCAAACGTTTCACAGGTCTAGTTTCGGCTAAAAATTCACTTACAGAATACAGTGATGTCTATGCTCTCTGCTCTGGTTTCACCGACGCTGTTCGCAGCGGCACAGGAATATTGGCCAGCGTGTATTCTCGTGGCTTCCTCCACTAACAGTGTTTGGGAGGAGATGTTATCACCCCACACATCGCCAGACTTTATTTCACTATCCTATAATCAAAATATTTTAAACATCCCCACAGTAATATTTTCTCCTGTATATAGACAAAAACGATATAAATAAATTAAAACACACAGGTCAAAAGGAAATAAGTGTTAAAAAATATAATCAGCATGAAAAACTAAATACTTAGAATTGAGTTCCAATTAACATTTAATAATATTTATACGGATTTTCGTTTAATAAATGTCCACTCTCATATAGATAGCTAATATATATTATAAACATCCTTCATATTTATTATATTGATGCTTCTAATAACAGGACAAAATAAAAATATTTTCGAACTTAGCTGCCATCTTGTTAATGTTTGTTTTAAAATAATAAAATAAAGGTTTCACGAAAAATATCCCTATCAACTAATTCAACTATTAGTTGGTAGATGTCGCTGCAGTCGAAATCTTTAAGAAATTAAAACACTAAATATTATATTTACAGATGGCGCTAGCTGCCAGTGTCATTTCATAAATTACTTTTCTTAATTAGCAACAAAATAGCCAGTGAATATTGTTTTATTCCTAAAAAAATTATGTGATCTAAGAATTGATAATTTTATTATCTAAATTACTTTTCAGTAATTACACGTTTATATTTAGGTGGAGCATTTATTTGATTTATTCAAACAGTTTATTGATACATTCTAAAAGAGATTAAATATGAAAAAATGAATGTCTACATTAGCAGGGATAAACATAAAATCTATTATGACATACATAACATAACAGTCACGCTATCAATTATTCCTTATGTTATACTAATTGTTGTGTTTCTTTATTAATCTCGTAACTAACTATATAAAATACACACGTAAACGTATAAACAACAAATACATAAAAACATTGTAAAATAATATAATCACTCACATTAAAGTACCATATAAATTTATCTACAGGTGGGTTAGCCTTGACATCGCATTCTAAATGCAATGGATCAATCTCGACCACTTCGTTTAGTTTTCCATCTCCAAGTTTTATCACTTCTATAATTGGACTATCTGAAATGACAGTAAACATTATAAAAAATGCTAGAGCCTAAAGCATTTACGGAAGACAGAACAAGAGGGTTATGCAAGGTCCAAAGAATATCCGGGCTGTAGACTTGAGGGAGTCTGCTGCCTGGATGAGAAGGAGGCGGCGCGCAGAGTCCGATGCGTCCGCTTGGAATCTGATAGATATATCATGTGTAAGTGACTAAATAACTGCGATCAGCTGCGCTAGTACGTTGAGCACGACATATAAGCACAAAGTGGATACTATCACTAATCTAACAACTATCTCTGCTCACCCCGTAAGTGATATAGCGTGATGGTATATCTGAAATATAATTTGGATACCGCGCCGAACACATTACTGTTCCCCCTACGCCACCGTTCGACCCGCTTCTCGAATATAACTCGCATTCGGTTCGGCCGCAGTGTGCATGCGTTCATACAAATAGGATTATAGCAAATTAGATCTGTTAGTGTTTTGATCAGAATGAGAGAATAACCGTTGACGGACAAAATCGGATAACGGATGTAGTGCGTAAGCTTTTATATAAAATATACACCGGTAACTTTAACCCCCTCTATCCTGTGCATATTTGAGAGTACAAAGGCTTTTCGTTCGGATCTTCACGATATGCCACTGGCAGGAATACAGAGAAATACTTACAAGTAACATTAAGGACGATGACGTCAGCCTTGGATCCCCTGCTGGGTGCCATAGCGAGGTTGGTAGCTACGCACGCCAGCGTAGCTCCATTTTCAGCAACGCTCGGATTTAGTTCCAAGTAGGATACCGCAGTACCGGTCAAGTTATCCCAACTCTATGAACAAAAAACAAAAAAATTAACCCTATAAGTAATAAAAAATAATTATTTTTTTATCATTTATAGGTTTACGTTTGACCTCAATCATACGTGGTGGGTAGGTGAAAATGAAATCGATGAAGTAACCCAATAAATGCGTATTTACTAATTTCTAAAGTGTGGAGTGGTCATTGTGGGATCACGTAGGACATAATCAATGTGGAGGATGAGATTCCAGCTGTATTGTCACCATTTGTGGAGTTAAGTGGCATAAGGCACGCCGCCTGCGGTGCACCACACCGATTACGTCGGGGATGATAGTTGTGGAGGAATCGGTAAAAAACGCTGATTTCGTAAATATTATATATATTACTATATCAACAAAAAATGTCTCATAAACCAAATAGCCTTACACCTCTCGATTTCATTTCATATATAATGAGCTCGACCTAGGAATTGTGCTTTGAACTGTAAATATCCTTACGTGCTTTAAGTGCATAAAACTTCCATTAACCTTACACTGTACAATATTATATATGTTAGTACAAAAGTAAAACAGACGCAGGGAGCGTGTTAGGCTACGGTGTGGATAAAACCTATTGCTAGCTTTTAAGCAGTGGCAAGCATAATAAATATACCCCAGGCATGCAAATTTTCAGTTCCTAACCCGCTAGAATAAAATGGTCATACGTTTTGATACATTATATTATTACTATCTCTTTGGTACTCTATGTAAACAAACAAAGAATCGTATTTTAGTAACAAATTAAAGGTAAATTGTTCGTTTACTAAACGTAGTTTTTAACGTCGTTGTTGCTTATTTTAAATATACATGTAATGCAATAAAATTTACACTAAATAAGTAATATTTAACATTATGATATCCATTGCTTTTAAGCATATATGGGATGAACGCCACTGCTTTTTAGCACGAACAAGATTCCTGATGGCAATCAATCTAGCTTTTGTGGAGAAGCTACCTCCGACTCAGTCTACTTGTGTTGCCAAATTACGAATAATCTTTAGAAAACGAAATTTCGTATATAAAGGAGCACAATTTTATAATATGCTTTTATAATCCTGAGTAAGGATCGTGAGCTCACAAGGCGTATACAGAACTAAGTTACTACAATATCAATCAATAAGTTACTTGATTGCTGTGCTGTGTAAGGTGTCGGTGATCCAGCCACCAGGAGATCTCGGGCTGCGGGTTGGACCCACGGGCCGTGCACTTCACAACGGCTGGATTCCCAATCTGTAGGACGCCGTCGCTCGTACCGGCCACCCAATGTATTGATACGTTGTAGGCAGGCACTGAAAAGGGACAGTATACTGTTTTATTTACATTGTTAAAAATATGTACACTTCTTTTAATACACAAATCATTCCAATGGTAAAAGTCTTTTTTTTGGTATAAAATAATGTATGCATTCGTAATATGTATGTTAATAGGTCTTGTTTAAAACTTGTGTACATATATACTCACTATTTAAAAAAAATCCATGTTGTTTACATAAATGTATTGGTAAAAAATACAAAACGCAAGATATTCAAATAAAAACTGTTGCCTTTTTCTTGTATTATATATGTATAATATGGTTGACCTAGTCCTATTGTATTCTATAGGACTTATGTGTACATGTTTGAGTATTATAATAAGGTCAACTTCACGCATAAGGCGTTCAGCCTGTCAATTGTATGGATTCATGGCAAGGTAAGGGCACTCTTGTGAGTACGCAACTTGGTTTGGGTGACCACTACGTAAAAATTACTAATAGTAAGATTACTGGAATTTTGGTAGCGGTTTCTTTACAAGAGAAAAGAAACACCAAAATAAATTCCAGGCTACGTCGAAGTGGGAATAAAGCTTACGCAGCATACTTAGTGTGAGATTTATAGACGCAAGTTTGCTTAGATTTTACTAAAACATTACAATTTATAATACACAATAAATATGAAAGGATTTGTTAAGTCACCGATTTTTTCAACATGGACTTGGCTCTGGGAATACTATGGTTATACTCAAATTCCTATTATATATTCAGTTTTTTGTCAAAACGAATTTAGTTTCTGAGAACTTTGCTAAGCAAAGTCGAAATAGCGTTTATAAACCTCAGCTTTAGAATTCAGTCTCAAGTATTCTTTCGTAGATAAAATGTTGCCATGACAATAAATATTCAAATTGAACAGATAATTTAAAGTAATACTTACAAAAAAGTTCAATTTCCAATGTAGTCGATATAGGAGGAGTTAAATGTGTATTGGATGCTCTACAAGAGAGCTCAGCAGCATTTTCCCGAGTCAAAGGGAGATAGAGCTCGTTTTCCCTCACTTTGGGGATATCACTGTCGCTGTCCGATGCATCTACCAGAGTCTCACCAGAATACCAGCTGATTCGTGGCGGAGGACGACCTAATTAAGCAAAGCAATTTATATCTAAAATTTTCATTTCCTTAATACACTAGCACTAAATCTAATTTTAACCTGGTGTTCTTATTAAAGGTATAAGTCGAATTCTAGCATTTATCGTCAAGATCGCAAGTTTGACACGCCATCTGAAAGCGTTTTCAGACACCTACCTACATCGGACTCATTTCTATATTCATTCATACATTGTATTTAGCTGCACCTGAGTCGCCGCTGCCGGCTAGTGACTCTCAGAATTCGGATTGTTTCTTTAAGTTTTGATTTCATTCATACTATAATACTTAATCAAGTCTAGAGAGTGGTATGGTGTTCTTAATAAATATTTGATTAATATAGCGCCAGTCTGTCAAAGGTTGCAATGTACATGTACAAATGTACAATGTACAAAAAAGATCACTTGCATTATTAACGGTGTATGGGATTACTGTAAAACTCGCCTAAAGTCCTCAATTACACTTACATCTCATATATTAATATATACCTCATACTCATATGACAAATATGGACAATTAAAATGCATCGCCTTAGAGCGGATTTTTAAAACTATCTGCGTTACTGAAGGTCCTGGATTCAAGTCCCGGTATCGGCGAGCGTTTCTGTTATAAGTAGTATAGTTTTTAGCTAGTCATGGATATGTACATGTATTTAGGTATGTAAGTCTTTGTCCAGTACCCATAGTTCAAGCTTAACCTTAGTTTGGGGCCAAGTCAATATGTGTAATTGTTTGTAAATATTAGGTCTGGGAAAAAGTTCGTGGCATTTTTTCAATTAAATTCGACTAGTCTTCTTAAGCGCGTGAATGAATTTATTTAAAACAAATATGTTCCATTATTATCGATAATGTTTCGACATTTTTAGGCAGATCCATGATCCCATCGGTGAAGGCCTTCTGTGGTTTCTAGTTAAAGAACTGGATCAAGTAGTTTTCATAGGCTTCTTTTGAAACCAAGTTAATTCCATGAAGAGAGCTCTGCAGAGATCGGAATAGATGATAATCAGAGGGTGCCATATCCGGATTGTAAGGTGGATGCAACATAACTTCCCAATCGAACTCTCTAAGTTTATGACGGACCATCAAAGAAGAGTGTGGTCGGGCGTTGTCATGATTGTAGACAATACCTTTCTTATTTATCAATTCGGGCCTTTTTTTTATCAATCGCCAAGTCTAATCTTTCCAGTCAACCACAGTAGAGTTGATAATCAATCGTTTCACCAATCGCAAGTAGCTCGTGGTGAACGATAACCATCCAGTCCCACCACACACACGACATCACTTCTTTTGGCGTCGATGTTAGTTTAGGAAATGATATCGCAGATGTTTAATCGGTCCATCATGTTTTTCGCGCTTAACTCACGAGGACTCCATTCGTCAAGCTTTTTTTATACCCAGCTTTGTGTAAATGATTCAAAACATTTTTATGGTCAATGCCTAGCTTCATGCCAATATTGACACTGCTGATATGCTTATCTTGTTAGACTTTTTCAAGTATTTCATCAGCTTTTGCAGTGATTGGACGACCGCAGCGCGACTCATCTTTCACATTAAAGTTACCGAAATGAAAGTGAGCGAACCATTTCCACACAGTAGAATTTGATAAAGTACCTTCACCGTATATAGCTTTTTTTTTCGTAAGCCTGCGCAGCGTAGTTCCCGTTGTCAGAATGATATTGTAGAATATACCGGATTTTTTCATTATTCAGCTCCATGTTTGAGTGCGAAATACTTTCGAACCACTGCACAGATTGCAATGTTTCTTACATTTAACTAACGTCTGAAAGGTCACCTTTAAAGGTGCACTCATTGGTGTTGCTGTAATTTACGTTTCTTTAGTTATATGCGACCAACGACATTCATCGGAAAAAACGCCACAAACTTTTTCCCAGACCCAATATTATCTTTTGTAATTTCCGAGCTTATACGAGAAAGTAAGGGTCATTCATCGATACGTTGTGAAGGCCCTGAATGGACTGAATTCGATGCTCTTTTTTTCGGTAGGAACGAAAGCTATTAACTGGGAAAGGCCTTCACAATTTCACCGGGTGAGAGGGGCGAGCTCTTGCTCAGCCGGTGAATTGCCGGACTGGGTGGTAACGCAGTGGTACTTCTGTGGAAATGAACCTCAGCTTAGCTGGCTAAGCAGGGAAATAATGTAAGGTGATCAATTCACTCGCGTTTCGGAATCGACTACCCTGAGAAGAAACGCTAAAAGAGACATTGGCTGTGATTTATTGATGCACCTTTAGGTTTGTTTCGACTTTACTAAAATTTACAATTTATATTACTTCATGAATGTCGAATGCTTTGGTAAGTCACCAATTTTGTCAACATAGACATGGCTCTGCGGATACTTAGGCTATACTTAAGTTGCTATGGAGGTGGTGCACAGTGTCCGACGCACCGCTTGGGAGAGAGGTTTTGTAGGAGTGGGCTTTACCCCTACCCCTCTCAGAGAAGTAGCCTCAACAAGACTTCTTGTTCCCTGGGCCTCTAGATGAATTTTGGTTTCCCACGCCCGGTTGGAGCAATCGGAGGGACACCCCAGCGGTTTTAGTCAGTAGGAGTCTGACACACCGAGGTCGCTGGTTTCACAGCGTCTCTAATGGTCCTATGCATTATTTCTCCCGGAACACAAAAATAAAAATTAAGTTGCTAGGATATATTCAGTTTTTTGTCAAAATGAATTAATTTTTTGAGAAATTTGCTAAGCAAAGTCGAAATAGCGTTTATAAATTTCAGCTTTAGTTTACGTCGGACTGGAACTCGTTGTATAGAATGCGCATACGAACCTCCAATAACCAAACAGCGCAACACCAGCGTGTCGCCGTCGTGGTAAGGTCCAATTTTATCTGCCACTTTGTTATTCACTTCATCCATAAAAAACGGCGCACTCGGAAGAACTGGAATGCAAAAATTCCATTAGTGACTTATCGTCGTGATTTAATTAGCTCGTTAGTGTGATCTGCACTGCCGCTAACTTCCATATAAAGAAAACCAGTTTCAATTGCCGGTTTGAGGTAAAAATTGCAGGCATCCTTCGCGTAACGGATATTACATTCGTACGCTTATTATGTTATTAGAGATAATTAAATAATTCCAGTGTCCGTATTTGCAAAAAGGTTGATAAGTTAAGATAAAATAAATGGAAATCGAATAGTAATTTCGAAAGCACTTAGGATGATTTCGACAAACTTCGGTCAAATTCAACACCGTGCGGCGCATGTAACCGTTGACCGTAAAAATTTAAAAGAATTTAAAGTATTTAATTTATTGGAAAACGGAGAATTTTCTATAAGGTCCAGAGGGTTTTTCTGCGGCTCAATAGATGTTAAAATATAAAATCTTGTTCGTAACTTTGTTCAATTTAGTCACGAGGAAATATTTCCTTCTAAGTGAAATTAGATGCGTATATATAGTTAGTAAATCTGTTTTAACTTTAATGAAAAAAATCACTTGACCTCTCTAGTGTAGGCTAGCGGCTACCACGGAGAGAACGAGCTGTATCTCTATCTATCTAATCAATCTTAGAGACTATCAATACGTTCTATTGTTCGCCTTAATTAAAGTTATTCATAATATTTATTATTCAAGACATACATATCTCTGGATTCACCACGTGGATCACGACAAAGGATAGCCAATTTTTAATACATTGTAAGCGAGTAGCATGTTAATACTTTCTTGGTTGTCCAGTACTAGAGCGCGGGCCGCGTATAAATTTTTTTCATATGCTAATGGTAGAATGCGGGTGGCTAATAAATATGCGTCCGTACGCACTAGCGCGATGTTTGAATCGTCATTAAGGTCGAAACTACTCAGGTAGAAAAAACAATGTGGTACTTTTTGGTCACAATAAGTTACAATGTTAAAGGGTTATATTGGGTTTTAATTTCGTGTATGCGTGGTTTGTAAAGTGGCGGTTTACCTTTTTTTTATTTTGCGAAGTACCTCTTCAAAGAGGCAAATGTTTTGTGATGTATCATACAGATAAACATTATTGATTCTTTTTATGTTCAGTAAAAGATTAAAGAAAAGCCGAATATTTTTAACTTCCTTGAAAAAATCAAATCTATGTGCAAAAGTGGAATTTATGTCCACAGAACAATGAAGAATACATTTCTAATTAATACAAAAAAAAAAAACAAAAATCAAATGATTTTTTTTCCAAGCTATCGCAATTTACCTGGATGTCGAATTTCGGGCGAAATGTGGCGAAAAATGTTCGCTCCACGCGTAGTTACGCAGCGCGAAGGGCCCGCATGTATTGTGTTAAGTTAAAAAATATTTACTACAAATATGAAATTCTCGCCTCAGTGGTTTCTATACAAAAGGATAGTTTCGTGTTAAGAAAACTGTCAATCTATCTTTTTAATCTTCAATCTTAATCAACTTTACAGAACAATGAAGAATAATGAAAAAACTTGTAATAGTATTTAAGTTATTTACGTAATAAACAAAAAGAGAAACCAGTTTCAGCGATAGAGGTAAAGATATACCAACATAAAGCATTTTATATTCGTTTAAATGAATGATTTATGTACAAGAGTGAGTAACGAGACGGAATAATCACTTTATGCAACACAAATATAACTAAATTACTTTTTTATTGCTGTTGTTGATTGCTTAATTGAAGTTAATTAGTGAACTATTTGATAAAATGTTCTATTATGCAAGTACTTTGTTAGACAGATTAAGGATTTATAGAGCTATATTATTTATTATTGAAACATCTGACTTTGAGGAACGAGGTGTCTCATATCTCTTTTGTAATACAAAAATTAAGTATTATATTTTGTAAACTTTCATGTATTCTTCAAAATAAAACCTTGGCACCCAGGGAAAGACGCTCTAAATATCTCTGGCAGTCAATGGGTTAAATATATAACAAATATGGAGAAGTAATTGCAGCTAAGTTTGTAAATATTGTTGAAAAATTTGAAAGTGACTAGAGCTATGCCTACAAATACGACGAAATCGTAAAAAATATTTAGTATTTAGCAGCCTCTAAATTTTCGATTCGACGCATTTTAATGTGCAGATTTGTCCTCGTACTGATTTTGCAATACCTTTTATTGATAAGAATATATTCATACACTATGACAGCTGACTGGTCCCATCCATGCAATCCATTATACTATAAAAACAAACTAAAACATTTGTTTATATGTAAAACTATGATGAAAGTGAGATCACAAAATATTTTACGTCCGACATCAACGCTAAACGTTCGCTCGGGCCGACTATGGAAGGTGTAAATAAACGAGCTGTCACAATGATGGATGCAGTGCGGAGTTAGAACTAGTCTTTTCCACATACCGATGTTAGCCAGGTGTGCACTATTGAAGTAATCTTCGCCTACTTATCGTATAACAGATCGATTGTTGATTTAAGTAGCTGCAGAAGACAGAGTCGGACTAATTTCCGTAAAGGCCCGCTGTGTCCTAAAAATCTAGAACTCTCTTAGCCATATATGGGATATGTACGGAACCCTAAACAGACTTTATTTAGATGTTGGCGACGGCTCTGGGTTCTAAAATCAATACTTCACAGCTAAGCCGATATTTATTAGCTCAGCTAAGCTTATATGGCAGTACCTAGTTAATAAAAATATCGGGATCCAAAAATTTTCTACCAAATTTTGAAAAAAACTAGATTTCATTTAAAATCCTTACCAAGTTTTCAATAAAACTATTTTTAATTTAAAAAATGTAAAATAAATATTTAAACTTTATTTTGCAGTAAACCACAAGTATTTTCAAATAGCGACTATTCCATTTTTTAAACAAAAATATCTTCCTCAAGTATAAATGTTACAATTATCAGTAGTACCTCGATAAGCTTTCTATCCATAACGTTATGGTAGGAATTGTATCATAAAACGAACACATTAGTTGACATAAGCAGCCGATAGCAAAAGTAAACCCTTTTTATGACAAAGGAAAATCACTACGGCAGTAAACGGAAGTATTTTTATTACTCGGAATGTAAAAATTCTAGCAACACGAAATCTGACGATTATTCAGATATTCACCTTGCGTACATACATCTATATCAGAAGCGTTCATTCCATAAATCCATAAAAGCATTGTACGCCCTTAAGATAAATAAGCCTGGAATAAATTGTTTTGATTTAAACGAAAAAAGAAACTTTTTGTATTCATATCTATTTTATTTTCACTATGAAAGTATATAATATGTATTATCATTTTATAATATTCACACGAATTATGTGAATTTGCTTACCCTGTCCAAATACTCTAGGCACATACATAAAATGTTCTTTGTTTTTTTTTATATAGGTATTGATCGCGCAAATAAATAATAAATAAAACTGCCCGTTTTTTATTCTCCTACCCTAATCCTGTCACCTTTTCCTCGCACTTGGCCGTATCTCCGAGCATGGCAAACTAGTGCCGTCTAATACGTCATTTTGGATGGCTGCTTCACAAGTCCGTTTCTTAATAATACGATGCCACCTCATTATCCTTTGTTTTCTAATGTTCCCGCGAGATAGTACATCTCTTACACACGCAGATACTGCGGACACAAGAGTATGGTAATAGTAATCATATTGCCATTGTACTATGGTCACGATGCAACCAGAAGAGAAAGATGGTAGCTGATATCCCCAGAGCCGCGAGGATCATACGGTTAGTGCTCTATTATTCCTTTTTCATTCTCTTTAAATATCGCGTACTCAGTACACTTTCGGCATCTTCTATTAGAGTCACCATTTATTAGATTAGATGAAGGTCATTGGTCTCACACACTGTGGTCGCGATTTTAGTGTTAACACAGCAAAGAAAATAACAGTATTCCTTCAAACTTCAAACGCCGTGGTTCTAGCATTGGCCTATCACAATAGAGAACTGCTGTCGACAGTCATGAAACGAAAAGAGAGAGGATTAGAGAGGATCAGAATATGAAATTTCAATATTGATCTTCGAAGGCAAGATTCAAAGGAGAAGTCCAGGTCTTCAGAGACGGAAGTGGCTGAACAACATCAAAAAGATAGCCCGATTGAAATTTCCTGTTTTGAAGGATGAATTCTCAAGTAGTTTTGCCTATTGGCCTTCGAATTTCATTATAAAGATGATGATGATGATGTGGATTAGTACAAAAATCTTACCGACAACAGTCAAATTGATTCCAATATTCCTTGTGGGCGACAGGCGAAAGTCCACACGACAGTGGTACAAAGCTTGATCTTCTTCGCTAAGCGAAGTGACTGTAAGGGCGCTGGGTTGCGCTCGTAAATCTGCAGTTAGTCTATTGCTCGTGTTGAAGGAAGAATCTGACCACTCTCTGTTAGGAGTTTCAAAGCTGTAAACAAGTGAATTATAGTGTTAGTAAGGGCATTTTAAGCTAGGTTCACATATGTTGTTAGGTGGTAGAACCCTAATAAGTACCTACTTAGGTATGGAAATATTTTTGAATTTGAATTACTATATTAAAGATCTGGAAAACAAGTGACTTATAAATGTAATCAGCTTTCAAAGAGTTCAAATAATTTTGGTCTGATGTGTTGAATAAATTTTAAAAATATCTTTTCGCTGTAGCTCTTTCAGAGAGCAAGGTAAAAATATAAATTAAAGTCGGTATAACTAACTATATTTGATGTTCAATATTGTAAGTTTATCTCAGTAATAATTTTTCGCATCAACAAATAGAAATGTGGATTAAAATAGAGCTTAAAAAAATTCACCCTTTTGATTAGATTATAGCAGATATTTTACTACATGGCTAATAAGTAACACTAACCATCAAGCAATGGCTCTCGATATATATTGGTTATTAATCAAAACATTGTTTAATATGTAAAATTATGAATCTTTTAAAAAAATATATAAAGTAATAAACCTTGCTCTGGTTTGTAGGCTATGTAAATTGGTTTGTTAAATAGTTTATCGATAAAAAAATTACGGATGGAACTTAAAAGGGCTTCGCAAGGTCAAAAGGCACTTACCTGTATATAGGAACGTCGTTTTTATACCAAACTAAAACCAGAAACTCGTCATCTATGGTATCCGGCGTTGTATCACAAAGTAAAGTGGTATTGCCGCCTTCTAAAGCCTCTTTATGGGACAGAGGGCCTGAAAATACAAATTTGAAAAGATTATTGTTCCGTGCTATAAGTTCGCTTGGTTCAGTAAAAACGTGGTCGTAATACATGATAAGGGTTCCTAAGTAACTATCAACCTTTATGGTTTGTTATCAAATATGCTTTATAATTTTTAATTCATATTGTTCCTTGAGAATTACTTATCTAAGAAAAATTGTAGAACAAGAAAATATTAAACAAGAAATGGGATTTCTTTTGTGTATATCTTATTACCCACAGATTTTAGCTTAGCTATCTATTTATATAATATAAATATATAAAGGTTTGTCCTGACTATCATACCATCGTCGAGTCAAGACTGCTAAATCTAGAAAAATGAATATTTCACAATGAGCTCTGTTTATGAAGAAATCACCGACTAACTTAGGATTTTTTGATAATCCACCACTGAGTATATTAAAGTAAAATATATTACACCTGGACGGAACAGGCAAGGTTCGCTAGTGTGTTAATATATAAATATACATGACAAGGAATCTACAATTACGGAAAAAATAACCACGTGAAACATGTCTTCCATATCATGACTTCAGTATCATTTGTAAAAAAATGTACTTACACAGGTAAATATAATATAAAACCTGTGCGCGTAACAAGGTTTTAGCTTTATACTTTAGGCTATACAGTACTAGTAAAATTTATATCATTGGGAATCTGGTTTTCGAACCCTGAGGTGTCGCTTGCTCCAAATTTTGCATCAAGTAGAATATTTAATGAGAAAGCGCAAATTCATACAAGCTCAAGGAGGATTCGTAATTCTATTTCTTGTTTCCTATCCTTTGGTTGTACATTGCGCACATACTCTTGTTTCTTATTTTGTATAACTAAGACGGTTTTTAGTTGAGCTTCCAGCGTATTAAAAACATATACCTACTATATGCAATTATTATAATCTGCAACATAAATGAAAACAAACGTTTTACTAAATTTTATTTTAAATATAAACAAACGCAGATTATTTTTTATAATTGCTGATTGTATTGTAAGTATCATTAAGTGGTTTTAATAATACAGTTAAACAAGTAACATAAATCCCTAGTTGATTATGTTAATAAATGTTAGATTAATGTTAATATATATGTTCACATTAAGATGGTGAATTTTAAATAAATAAATAAAAAAATAATTTTAAAGCGCTTCTAGAGACATTATTTGTATATTCTATTTGCATTGTTCCTAAAAGCTTTTAAATTACGTATTTTTATTTACTTATTTGATTACATTAAGTTAGTTAATACCGGAGGTGATAAAAACAATCTCATTCGAATAATTTACCAATAAACCAGAGTGTCTAAATTAGTGTTCGACATTGACTTGCATAAAATTAGAATTATTTAAAAAAATAGTGTGTTAATCAATAACAGACATGGTAGTAAAAATTGTCCAAGTGTGTTGGATTTACATATGTACCGAGGCTTCCGTACAAACTTATCATTGTATATTTAGAATCGCAAAATTATTTTCTTTTCGTGTTTTTAGACTTCTTTCTCAGGACTGGCGAAGTGTCGGAGAAATTAACATCATGTTGGGAGAGCCGACGTCGGTTATGCGAAAAGAATTTATAGAGTTATACAGTTGTCACTTCGCCAGATGTGAGTTTAAACAACATGATATACCTTCCAAGGTTGGCATAGACATCAAGGATGCAATAAAGCCGCATTAAATATTTAATTAAAAAAACTATAAAACATTTTTGTTCTTATTTTTCAGGCAATACCTTCTTGGCGAAATTGCAGGATTTAAGATCAACGCGATTTATTTTACAGATTTTGATACCCTTGGGATAAAGACACAGGTAAACGATAAATACAACGTTATAAATGGACATATGTTTTGATTACTTTAAATTAGAAGTATGACTTAAAGTAAGATTACAAGGGGATACAGATCACAGTATCCAATATTAATTTCAACTTGATAGCTTTACGCATTCTTGAGAAAAGAGTCTTGAATAGACAAACAGACGGATAACAAAGTCACCCTAAAACAGTTCCTTTTTCTTTTTGAGTAACGGAACCCTAAAAATAGATGTTAGAAATAGAGATTTTCTGAATTAATTTCAATATGCAAACTGTACCAAGAGGACGAAGACTCATATTTTATTTATACCAAAATATACTGTTATGGGGTATTTTATTTAGTCAATAAACCCTTGAGGCTGCGTACCTGCTGTCAGCATGAAATTGTGAATTCTGGTCTCAAGAATATTTACGAATCGAGTTTACCATATTTAACGAATAAATATTTAATCTACTGCAGTAAAGTTGTTATAAAAAAGCATTTATTTGGAATATATTTTTCAGAAATAATATTTGAAAATACTGTTTGATATTGTTGCAAAAATAGAACAAGTAATCGCTAATTACACAGAAAACTTTTGGGCTACATTTTATCTCAGTCTATAAAAATAGGAAAGAAAATAAATTATATACACGCGCTACAAAGGAAGCCATAAATATGTCCTTGAATAAAACAATATAAAATTTCAACGATCAACTGATTCTGGTAACATTATCCAGTTTCTGAGTCAAGTTACTTGTATCAAAAAACGCTAGAGAGTTAAAGAAAAACACGATAGAATAATATGAACTTGAATAAGCTTACGAAAACAGAAAAAAATAGATGTTGTTTCTTTTAGGCACACGTTTTGTTCTAGCTTACATATCCTTCCATATATTGCTTAGTTAATATTAGCATATTTCAGTAATATGAAGTTATTTCAAAGTATTTGTTTTCAACTACCTTATTACAAATTGTGAAAATACGTAGCCTACATTTAAAGGCACTAAAAATACTTTGTAATAAAAATTTTCGGCGCGTTTCGTATAATAAATAAGTGTATATAGAGGGGTGAAAGGCTATCTGGTTTAAGCGACATTTTTTTGGTGATATAGTAATATATATTTTTGGAATATAAACTATATATATGTGTGAATATTCTTGCTATTATTTAAAAAAAATGGGATATCCGACTGCGTCTCACCGCAATATACACTGTCCAATTTATCAGATTGAATCGGATCGGAAGCTCGGGAGACCGCTTTAATGTTCTAAGACATTTAAATTATTTTTTTATTCATTTTTGGCAAGGCGCTTTTACTATATTAATGTTAAGAGAAATATTTTCATATTCTAAAACAGATAAATTTATTGGTTGTACTTGACTTCAATTTCAAATATTTTTTATAATTTTCTTTACGCTTGACCTCAATCACTCCTGGTGGTAAGTGAAAAGGAGGTTAATGATTAACTACTTTCTCCCAGCAAATGTCTATTTACTCATCTCTTAAAGACTGCCATATTGTAAGATTGCGGAAAAAAAAACTAACAGAGCTTATTCCATCTCCTTTGTTTTTACATCATGAACGAGGAAATGAATGTTTTGAACGGCATAATTTAGATTTTTTTACTTTAATTGGGAATTGTTCTCTCTTATTTTTAATAAAGATCAACACTTGTATTATTGTAGCATACGATCCTATTTTTATATTTACAAAAAATATTACAGAACATGACTTATTTTACAATTAAGAAATAAATATATACCGAACTAAGCGCACCGATTAGATTTTAATGAATTTTCTCTTAAATTTCCTCATATTAAAACTTATTCTCGTTTCGTAGGTGCGTTTACATACATAAACTCACATACACAAAAACCCAGACCTGGAAGAACTACCTGTAGGTCATACAAATATTTGTTTCTATGGGGATCGAGCTCGGAACATGACGCGTTAAATTGTACCCACGGCAACTGTGCTAACCCAGTCATCGAACTATAATTGTAATTGTAATGGCTGTTTTATTAGAATTAATATGTCTTACCATCAATACCAGCTATGAAGGCGTAGATTGGAGAGCAGATATGCAGTATTAAGTGTAAAAGCGCCGAAGTGACGCGCATTCTACGGCCCATCCATACTATCGTTCCACGCTTTCATTGGTCAAACGAATCGCCTCTGCATCTCTAATTACTAGTCACACTTGCACCATAACTTATTCGGTGATTTCAATATGTCATTTTCCACTTTTTCATAAATCTGAAACAAATCACAAAATTATATAATTACGATTTCAATTAGCATACTTATTATTAATATACGCTACTTGTGGGACTTACGAATAACTATTACAACTTTTACTTTAAATTAATCAGACGGAATTATTATAAAATTAAATATTTAACAGATATATATATATATATAATTTTATATATAAAACAATATATACAATTTTTATAATATTTAGAACTTGCACACGAGATTACTAGCATGTGGGATGTGGATTCTGCGATTATTGATCCGATAGTCGTATCAACTAATGGGCTGGTCGCAAAAAGCCTCTATTACCATCTTAAGAGGCTCTAGCTTGGTTGTTGGATCAAGGGCCGCATACAGAAGGCAGTATTACTCGCTAATGCACGCATTGTAAGGAGGTTCCTCGCTCTGAGCGCCTAACTACCGATGGCTTGGGCCTTAGGCCTCGCTCCCGTAGGTCTATATGTTTTTATATTTTAAAATGAAAAAAAAAAAGTGAATAAAATAAATAAAGATGAACAATATTTATATCTATTATCATTATTACTGAGAGAATATTTTTTTATAACGAATTAATAATGAACTAGTTTTTCTTATAAGATTGATTAAATTTAAATCAAATATTATGCTTTAGTTTTGGATTTGGTTTAGCTTTGGATTTTGGTTAGGTCTGGGTTTGGATTTAGGTAAGAGTTGGATTGAGTTTAAATTTGGATTTAAGTTAGATTTGGATTTAGGTTACAATTGGGCTCCAGTTAGTTTTGAAATTACTATAATATGTAATCTCACGATTGACTTGTCAGGCCGTATCCTTGAAAGTGTTTTAACTAAATGTAGATTAGTAATATAACATGATCACTTAATATTAATTTATTCAATGTTAAATATGTCATCGTGTTTTAATCTGATAACAACTTGGTTCCTTACGAACATTAATATTGCTTAATATAATCCGATTTAAAATGACAAATTATGGGCGGTATATATACTCTGTATGATTAAGTCGCAAATATTTTATTATTGTGCTAAAATTCTTTCAACTATGATTTACACTACCAATAAAACAATAAATTATCGATCACTTGTAAAATGAAGAAAGATAAAGTGAAATGGTTTTGACGATCTCATCTTAATTTGTAATTTGCTGCTGATGTATAAAAAATATATATTGTCACGATTTGCATTAACAAATTCACAATAAAAAAAAACATAAATAAAAAAAAGGATACGAGCATGCATTTATAAAAATGATTTAGTAAATATATTATTAATAATTGCCGTAATATTATTTTTCAGTGTTTTAAGTATTATTTAAAAAATAGTACGTATATTATATTTTTAAATTAAATATAAAATGATTATAAACATTTAGCTATATTTATTGTTTTAGTTATAGTAAAAGTGCCTCAAAAATAGCCCCATAGCTATTTTAATGTCAAACTGAAGTACATTAACATGAATATTTTTATTTTATTTACATACAGTTACAGAAAAGTTCTTCAATTTTTAAGGCGCTTTTTAACACTAATGAGTCTTAAAATAAGAATTTGACGATTCATTAATGTTTAAAAGCGTCTTTAAATTTAAGAAGCATTTCTAAAACTGGGCTTTAGTGTTTTACTAGCTAATTAAGAGATGTATTTTGTACAAATTATACTTGGTCCTTAATGGTACATTTTAATAGAAACTGTTAATCAATTGTCAAGTTGAGACTATTCAAATATGTACAGTGAAACCTGGTTAAGTGGGCCCTGGATAGCTGAGAAACCTCTGTTGCTTATAATTACAATGAGGTCCCGACACTATTGAATTGAAATACCTCTATTACTGGAAATTTTCAAAACTTATTGAGGTTTGACGTTTAGATTTTTCGATATTTATCTCTATAATTAATACTTTGTACCTCAATAACCTGTTGAAGTAAGAAAAATTAATAATATTTAGACAAGTTACGACACAGTTGTTGGCAAACACTTTCGAATTTCTGAGCAGAATTTTCTATAAATAAGACAACTGTCATTATAAACCTGGCCATTTGGAAACTGGTTAAATGAAAAGCTTCTATAACTGATAAAAAATCCTAGGTCCCTCGAGATCCCACTTAACAAGGTATCACTGTATAATACATAGTTAATAATATCTGGGTTTCTATGTTTCTGAACTTCTATAATCTAGTCACGTCTGAAATAATATGACATTTGAAATGCCTACTCAATTAAGCTATCTTTAATGAACGAAAATAGCTTATGCCATAACGCGGAGTTAATTCCAGTTTGAAACTGTAACATCATTAAGGCTCTGAATATGTTAACATATATTTATCTATTAAAAGATGTCATGATCATTCCAAGGTTCGATTATTCGCTATCATTATAAATCTGTATCTGCCCACTGTTGGATATACGCCTCTCTCGAGGTTCGCCACTAATCCCGAACTTTCGTTCTTTCTATCCAATAATTGTCTACCACTTTGCGTACATCGCCACTCCACCTAGACAAAGGCCGTCCTATACTACGTTTACCAAGACGAGATCTCCACACAAGAACGCGTCTACCTAAACGGTTATTGATTCTTATATAGTTAAAACCAGCTAACTGGCACTCCAGCTAGATATCCTCTAAGACATGTATGTCGATGCCTCTAGTACTCACGTACAAATCACCTTATTTCTGATTCAATCTTTTAGATACAGACACAGAGATCATAGCACGTTGGGCGTTCTTCATTTTGTCGATTAGTACTTTGAGCGTAATTGTCCGGGCTTCGTATGTTATTACAGGTAGGGTATATGTGATAATTCGCAATAAAGATACATATGTATGTATTCTGAGGACAATGTCGCTCAAGCCTGCAGATTTTACCCACAAAAATAAGAATTACAACAAAGTATAATCTAATTACAAAATATTATATTTTGTTCTATCCTGTTTTTTTTCTTTAACTTCGTAGCATTTCTTGATATAATACAGATACGCTATAATGTAATTAAAACCAGAAGATCACAAAGGGCCGCATTAACTCGCTACTATTCGTTGAATTTTTTTAAATTCTATTTAAAATATTTTATTGGCTCCTCTTGTGGCGCTTAGGTGTGGTTTTATTTATATTTCTTAATTCTATGCTCAATAGACCTAAAACTATTAGCACGCATTTTTTACGATCAAATGATGTCGTTTGACAATTAAAGGCATAGCAATAAATAAGATATTCGAATAATTTAATATATTTTATTGAGAATTGCCTATCGCTACTCCTAACATGGCTACTGCCAAGGGCTGAAAGTTTTCCAATTTAGTTTCAGTTTATTTACAAACTCATTTTGATCTCATATCACATTTGATGTGTGATACGTAGATTTGTTCGAGATTAGAATTCGAGCGTATAATACAGAGCGAAAGAAAGATTTTATAACTCTAGTAGAATGCAAAAGGATGTTGATATTGAAATAGCAAACATGCGAATAGCTAAGGAGTGTAATATGCTTTCAGTGACCATATTTCCGCGTTCTTATTACTTGGGAGCGTTTAAGAGAAGGTTAAATAGGCATACTCCAACCCTTCCCCCAGAGAGGTAACCTCAACAAGGCCTTTTGTTCCCTGGGCGTCTGGACGAATTTGGTTTCCCAGGCCCGGGTGGAGCAATCAGAGGGACATCCCGGGGGTTTTTAGTCAGAAGGAGTCTGTCACACCGGGGTCGCTGCCCTCACAGCGTCCCTGTTGGTCCTATGCAGGATTTTCCCCTGGGATAAAAAAAGAGTGAATAGGCATTTGTTGGACGAATACAGTGCATCATCAGACTCATCTTCACCACCCACCAGGTGTAATTAAGGTCAAGCGTCCACCTGTAAGTCATAAATAAAAAGCAAGACAGCCGCTTGTGCAGCACATTTTTTGTATCTGACACTACGGTGTCGTAAACATAGAGGTTTTTTTTGCCTTCATTTATTTCGTTACGATTGTTGAGAAACGACTATATTTTTTGTTGGTCTGAGATTTTTAAATTACGAAAATTGCCTTTTTGGTGTTGGAATATTATCCAGAGCTGACACTTAACTTTTTTTAACATAACATTTATCCTAGCCCGAAACTAAACTTGTGCTTGTGTTCTATGGATACTAGTCAGATATAACAATCATATCGAAGGGTGACAGGCTATTTGGTTTAAGCGACATTTTTTGGTGATATAGTAATATTAGGTCCTTACATATGAAATTGGCGTTTTTCGTACTGGCCACTTTAATCACAAATTTCTCCTCTTTGGTAAGGAATTCCAAATTGAAATTTGTACAGCTATAGACTCATGTATTTGTGCTTCGATGATTGTCATTCATTTGTTTTTTTCTTCTGTTTTTTTCTGTTTGCGTCACTCATTTTACAAAATGGAAAACTTAAAATATCGCATTATTTACGAGTACGAGTTCCGCCGTGGCACTAGTGCTGCGGAAACAACTCGAAGGGTGACTGATGTGTATGGCGGTCGTGTTGCAAAAGAAAACACAGTTCGTTTTTGGTTCCAACGTTTTCGTTCTGGAAATCTCGACCTGCAGAACAAGCCCCGTGGACGGCCTGAGACTCAAGTTAATAATGAAGAGTTGAAGGCTATTGTGGAAGCGGATCCATCGCAAACTACGTCCGAGTTAGCTGCAGGCTGCGATGTTAGTGATAAAACTGTTTTAATTCACTTGAAGCAAATTGGGAAGATTAAAAAGCTTGAAAGGTGGGTACCTCACGAATTGACTGAAGCAAACCGGCAAACGCGCGTCGACTGCCGCGTTACATTACTAAACCGGCACAATAATGAAGGTATTTTAAACCGAATCATTACCTGTGATGAAAAATGGGTTCTTTACGATAATCGGAAGCGCTCAGCGCAATGGTTGGATCCTGGCCAGCCAGCCAAATCCTGCCCCAAGCGAAAATTAACCCCAAAAAAGTTACTTGTAAGCGTTTGGTGGACTAGTGCCGGTATTGTTCATTACAGTTTTTTCAAATCTGGCCAGACTATTACGGCTGATGTCTATTGTCAGCAATTGCAAACCATGATGGAAAAGCTAGCGGCTAAACAACCTAGGCTGGTCAATCGCTCCACGCCACTGCTGCTTCACGACAACGCTAGACCACACACTGCGCAACAGACGGCTACTAAATTAGAAGAGCTTCAATTGGAAAGTCTAAGACATCCTCCGTACTCCCCGGACCTTGCTCCAACAGATTACCATTTTTTTCGAAGTTTGGATAACTTCTTGCAAGGGAAAAAATTCAACTCCGATGGGGCAGTCCAAATCGCCTTCAAAGATTTTATTGATTCCCGTCCGACTGGTTTTTTTAGTAAAGGGATCAATGAACTACCTATGAGATGGCAAAAGTGCATAGAAAATAATGGTTCATACTTTGATTAATTAAATATATTATATTAAAAAATATTCGACTTTTTGTTCCTCCCATACAAAACGTCAATTTCATATGTAAGGACCTAATATATATATTTTCGAAATCAGCGTTTCTTACCGACTCCTCCACAACTATCAAACCCGACTTAATCGGTGTGGACCACCGCAGGCGGCGTGCCTTATGCCACCTAACTCCACAAATAGTGTCAATACAGCTGGAATCTCATCCTCCACATTGATTATGTCCGACGTGATCCCACAATGACCACTCCACACTTTAGAAGTTAGTAAATACGCATTTATTGGGTTACTTCATCGATTTCATTATCACCTACCCACCACGTATGATTGAGGTCAAACGTAAACCTATAAATAATTAAAAAATATTATATTTTATTA
Source organism: Automeris io (assembly GCA_036320925.1). Taxonomy (NCBI): domain Eukaryota; kingdom Metazoa; phylum Arthropoda; class Insecta; order Lepidoptera; family Saturniidae; genus Automeris; species Automeris io. Next base: position 8,280,966 of record JAUDJH010000018.1, read on the forward strand.
CTTATAGGGTTAATTTTTTTTTGTTCATAGAGTTGGGATAACTTGAGCGGTACTGCGGTATCCTACTTGGAACTAAATCCGAGCGTTGCTGAAAATGGAGCTACGCTGGCGTGCGTAGCTACCAACCTCGCTATGGCACCCAGCAGGGGATCCAAGGCTGACGTCATCGTCCTTATTTTCGGAATCAGAGCCTTTTAGCGATTCCAAATATATATATATATATATATATATTACTATATCACCAAAAAATGTCGCTTAAGCCAAATGGCCATTCACCCCTCGATATTCATATATATACACGCATTTAGACTCACGATAACCTATTCTGCTCATTATAGGAAAGTTTGTTGGTAACGGGACACGAACTCAGGAGCTTCCGCGTTACTACAAATTGTTCTATCCAGCCGTCTAATGGTTTTGGGATGGGTTCTTACATTAGATATTCAGGATTAGATAATAATGACCGCGTCATAAACGAAACAACTTACCGAATTAACTAGTTAACGCAAATTGACTTACAAATATCTTAATCTTCGCATTCGAGTGGCGAAACAGTTGATTTCATCCTCCGAAGTCGTTAGTAGATTGAAGGGCTAAATTGACGGTAATTGTGAAATGTGTTGAGGTTGCAACGCTTGATTAACATTTGTTGTGTGCTCATCACGTCGGTATTTTCGGTCATGGTGATAAATGATTCAAGATATCATAACTTCTTTGTGTCATTATTGTATTTTTGAATGACTTTGTTCATGGTTGGAATAGATTAAGATATATTAAGTGATCGGAAACAATTTATTTTTTACATGAGACACATAACGAGATAATAAATTAGGGTGATGCAAAATTTTGTTGGCCTATACGAAAATAATTAATGAATTAATAGATAAGTAAATGTTATGTTTTTAATTAATCCTATTCATTTGTGACCAGAGATGAGCAAAATGTAATCTGATTAATGATTAACGATTATGAAATGTAGTCGTCATTTTAATTTTGTTGCTCTGTAGTCATGGTTAAATCAAAGGATTTAAATTAAAGGAGTCATAAATGAGTATGCAATTGAGGTTTTTGTAGTGTTTAAAACATAGATGAGCAAAATGCAGTCATATTAATGATGAAAAACGCAAAATGTAATCGTAATCGTTTTCATTAATCTGATTACATTTAGCCCATCTATGTTTGTGACAAACCTTATGAATTTGGTGGGAGTTTGACTGCTTCCTACTAAGCTAACCTTCTGGTCCGACCGACAAGGCCGAAATTATCTTTTCTTGTGATATTATAAAGTTAGTTGACATTTATTAAAACCATACAACATTTTTATACGAAACAATTATATTTTTACAAAAACTTATGTACGTCCGTAATTATTTTTTATGTATTTACCTGTCTCGATAAGCAAACATATAGCATCAATTATCCATACAGGGAGGCAGGAAGAATGGAACGTAATCTCCCCCTTACAATTTTGCTGATCTCTTTAGATGTATTCGTGTACTTTTGCTAATTATAATCGGTTATTTACATAATGCAACAACTACATATTTATTATTTATTTATTATTATTTATTTATTTATTTATTTATTTATGGGCTGTCAACAGCTCCATTACACTTCACATTCACAATCTGAATCTCATGCATAAGCTAAATGTCGGTAACGGATACCAATAACAGACAACCACAGCATGGCCCAAAAGCATTATCTAACAATATCAAAACACAAAAAAAAAAAAAAAAAAAACAACAGCAGACAATAATATCTCAAATTAAAATTATATAACACCAAGAACAATGCCAAGCTCAACACACCTGCTCACTGATTTTTCACTTGAAGGCCGGCAATGAATCCGCAAAAATATCGATGTTCCCATCCCCGGACACACACTCGTTATATAAACGTGACAGTCTTGGCACTATAGAAAAGTGACCAAGGTTGGTCTTATATCGTTTAGTGGCAAACATGGGAGCAGGATACCGAGGCAGCCTGCGAGGTACCGCAATACTAAACTGCTCCAGAAGTTCCGGATCGTCCACACGGCAACGGAAGAGTTTATACATAAATGTCATGTCGAAAAACTGCCTACGACCTTGCAATGTGTGCATTTCAAAAAGTTTCAATCTGTCACCATATGGAACATATTTTTTTGTATTAGTTAGACTGAATCTAGTGAACCGCCTCTGTATCCTCTCAATACGGTCAATGTGGACTTGGTAGTGAGGAGACCAGACTGTACTGCAGTAATCCAGTTGGCTACGAACCAAAGTTGAATATAAGAGCTTTTAAGAATAATAGTATTTACTAACAATTACACACATTGCCCTAGTCCCATATTAAGCTTGCGCTTGTACTATGGGTAATAGACAAATATATACATACTTAAATACATATATACAACCATGAATCGTGACAAACTCATCTGGTCAACACAGAAAAGTTTACCACTACCGGGATATGAACCCAGGACCTTAGCATCGTAAGCAAGGTTGCTACAAACTGCGCTATCAGGCCGTCAAATCACTAAATAATAATAATAGTTAAATCTATTAAATTCAAAGTGTGTTTTATTAAGGTACCGTTCTAAAAAGTATACAAACAGCACGAGTAGCAGTGCATAGAGCGGTTTTGGTGACCACTTTGTTGTACGGCAGTGAGGTCTGGGTATATCAGAAGAAGCATGAAAGTAGATCAATGCAGTGGAGATGCGATCTTTTCGTTCTAAATGCGGAGTAAAGCTTGCGGATCGCATTAGGAACGAAGAGATACGTAGAATGGTTGCTTTGAAAGATAGTGTCATCGACAGCATGCATAAAAGCCTGCTTCGAGGATACGGGCACGTGGAGTGGATGAATAATGAAAGGTTGACAAAAAAGATATACAATATGAAATAGGAGTGGAAGTAGGAGCGGAGGCCGTCCGAGACTTGCCTATACAGACAAAATAAAAAGAGTTCTGTTGGAGGGTAATGTCAAAAGCATGCGGAATCTGCGAGACTGCTTGAAGGGACTAATTAATATTAAGGAAGCTAAAGAGGTTTGCAAGAATAGAGAGAAGTGGCGTTCCATTCTCTCTGCTTACCTCAATAGGGATTTTTCGTAGTGGTATATAGATAGAAGACGCTATACGATTGACATAAGCTAATCTTATCAACTTTATTAATGAAGTAATTTATTCTAGTAAAATTGTTTGCTCGAAGTCACTGGCTGCTCATAAGCCTGAGATATCACATTCTTTCTTTCATTCTTCGCAGTCTTTACATTGTGAACTATTTTTTTTTTGTAATTTAGAACTAATAGATAAAAAAATGTTTTATTAAGCTAGACAAACGTACAATAATAAAACCCTCGTAAATAATGTCTTATCTATATTTTTATCTATCTATATCTAAGGGTGGATTTTTATCTAACACACATAGAGTTTGAAAGAATATGAGAAAATTCATCAGTTTTGAGAACAAATTACACCAGAATGAAGCAGGCTGGGTACGCTAATGTTAGATCATTTAAAACTATAATATAAAGATAGAAACTATTAAATTATTCATACTTGTGATAGTAGACTAACGATATTAAATATGCATAATAGGTATGAAATCCATTTATGGTCATTGGTAGAAATTCTTGTATTTCCAGCGATTAACTAAAGGCCTTTCATAAAATAACACGAGAATCAACACATATGCAGATTTTATTCAAATGTAAACGACAAGTCGTAGCCAAAGTAAAAGGTTTATGGTTTTAGACATTCTGAAATGTCGTAGTAGCATATTCTTAATAAATTATACCCGTCATTTTGGCCACCAAACAATATAACAATACTCCTACTACCATTAAACATTGCCATATAATGATTGTCTTTTTTATACAGGCTGATTTTATAGACTAGAGAGATATTCAAGGATGATATTACACACATGATAAAATAAATAACAATTAATTATTAGGTATTTTGTCTCTCCTAAGCCAGGATAAAGTACTAAAGGGTAACGAATCAATTACCTGTTTAACTAAAATTACGTAAAAGGAATTTTATCTACATGCCATTCAATCGTTCGCCACACGCGCTGCGGTGTCCAAACTTTTTACGGATCAATTCTCATTTGTTCATCAATGTTTCTTTATGATTTGTTAGAGAATATTGTTGTTTATATTTTTATTAGTTACAAGAAGGTACAAAATATTTTATTCTGAAATATCTTCCTCGTCTATAAAATCACCCTGTATACAGGCTCGAAAAAGAAACTACATGACACCTGATTGAAAGTATATTATATATGTGTATTCCAATATTGGCAACGACCGCACAGAAACGAAAGTCTATTGTCAGTCGCCATTGCTATGTCTGCCCACGTGCACCACGACAGAAGATCTCTTCCAACGTAGCCTTAAGCTTCTTTCGGCGTTCCTTCTCAAGGTAGTCGCTTCCGAAACGCTAGTAGATTACCGTTTGGCTCATTTCACTGGCTGGTCTCCCAAGTCGAGGTCTGTACACATAGGGGTGGTGCGTTGCCACCCAACCCATAAATCGCTGGCTGAGCACCTACAGTGCTTGCCACTCAAGCCCAGTGTAGTTGTAAAAGCCTTTCCCGGTTAGAAACGAACGCGCTTAGAAAAATAAAAATCACTAGGTATATGAACAATTGGATATACACAAACTGATCCTGGAACGCGACAGGCCGAAGCGAGTTTTTTAAATATTATTATTGATAGTATGGTTATGACTAATATTTCTATATATCTTAATATATCTATGTAGTTTTGGAGATCTTTAGATCAGATAAAACACTAATTCGGCTTTAAAAAACTACTTTATTGCATTTTCCAAATTGATTTTAGGTCTTAACAATTTTCTACGCCTTATCCTAACCGCGCGCTCTCTTCGAAAAAAAAAATGTCCATACTCCCACTCTTTCTATCCTTCCTTCTTTTCACTCACATACGTTCCATTCTACGCATTTACTACTTCATATATAATAATTTTTCACATAATACATACATCCTACATAATTGAGACAATTTTATCTACATAGATAAATGTAAACTTTAAATATTATAATCTTCGAGTGTTTATAAGAAATATTATGTGTGTAATTTGTACTTGTTATTGACCGCAGAAATCAGTGCATTGGTAAAAAATACGAGTCAGTCAATGCTGCATGTCGTTTGTTTGACCACTCTTTATATCTTCAACTAGACTCTACACTAAACTTCGGGTGGTTCAAAGGAAGCAGTGTTAAGGTGACAGTTTCTATTTGGTTAGTGAATATAGAATACAGTGTACAGGAACCCGACAAATTAAATCATTTCGACATGAAAAGTTGTTTTACCGGATCCTGTTTTTAGTTTACCAATACACCTTTCGAGATAGGTTTCTTTATCATGCCAAGAAAAGTACATAACGGTTATTATAAATTTTAACATAAAAAGGTAAACTTTTGTCATATAAATTAATTTTTTCCTAAAAAAAATGTCAAAACAGTTACGGGACAGCATAGAAGCGCCCGTTGTAGCGGCGATGACAAACGATTCGTAAGGACAAAGCGTGGCGCTTCGTCATGTACAAAATGACAGTGTTACCATTTGATTTATACTGAGTCAGCGAGGTCATTTGTTACACGAACGAATTGTGCAACGTATGAATACTTTTAATGTTTCTGTTGTGTTTTAAAATTTCACTAGATATTTTTTTTTACGTTAATGTAGGACAAGCGGTAGTCACTGTGGTGAATTGATTACAGGACCCACAGTCGTTGTCTATGTCTAGACACTACCTTGGAGTTTTTAGTCGGTACTAGTCCGGCACAAATAGTGCGGCTGAGACGGTCATAAGAGGATATCCCTCAAGTGAAAAAAATAATATTCAGTAAGCATATGAAATTAAACACATCTAGATTTAAGGGAAATAAGAAAATATATGGACTTTCAATTTTGTGTGATCAACCGAAAAGAAGCGACAAGAAATTCTGATAATTGCTCTTTTCGACAAATAAAATAATCTATATATCTTAGCCTTACACATTATTAATATAACAGGCCGAATAAATCCGTCGAGCCACGAGATTATACGTGATTTTTGTTAATATAGTATGCACTTTGCCTTTTAGATAATTAGTATACAAATTCAACAATATCTATTTAAAAGAAGTTAGGTACGCTTGAGACAATAATTGTCTTGAATTTCAAGTTTGTGGTTGTTGGAGAACACGTTGAGCAAGTTTTATTGATTGACTATCCTTTTTTATTTCGTTTCTAAATACTAAAATACCGCATACCAGTTAATCTTAAGAGGTTATGAAATTAACATGAGCATAATCATGTTAGTAAATGTAAAATTTGACATAAAATAAGAAAATTTTCTGAAACAGTGCTAAACTGTAAACTCTGACCCATTGGTTATAGACAATTATTTGACTATTTGAATTCTTTTGTTTGAGGTTTTTTGTTTGTGAATTTTTAAGGTAAAACAAAAGTTAGACTGAGTAAAAATGCTAAAAATAAATGACAAAATGGTTTCTAGAAATCCTTAAGTTTTATTACAGTGAGTGTTACAGTAACATATATACACTAATAAAAATAGTTATTCGAATATAAATATACTTTTTTTTTGTATTTGTAAATGATATTAGTACACATTTTTATAATATTACCTATATGAATGTAGGAAGAAATGTTTAAAAAGTGAACAATGGTATTTTATACGAAAAAGAAGTATTTTGTTGGCTAGGAGCGCTAATAGGATTATGTTAATCATTTTGGATTATGCCTTACTTTATCCTGAACTCTTACGTAATTAACCTTCCGTGTTATGACTTGACGTGAATTCTTTTCTCTATAATATTCATATCAATTATCAATTAATACAATCTCACTATAATATAAAAATTCTCAGAATATACCTACTAATTACTTCTGTTTATACATTATACTATTGGTCACAATCATTGATATGTTAGTATTGCTTTTGATTTTTTGCTCTATAGGAGAAAAAACGCAGAGAGACGAACAATATTCTGTATCAATCTTTATTTTGTCGATTATTTTGCTATATTATACGTCGTTATTGCTTCACTGTATTGTAACAACAGTTTATATTAAAATATATATATAAATAATAATATTTCGGAGCAGGCCAAAATGCTAGTTGCACTTTACTTAAAAGTGGCTTGAGTTAATTATAAGTTTCGCCTGTACGGGGATGACGTGGTCACTCTGTGACAAAATCCCTTTAAATAAATAAAGAGAAAAAAAATAACATCCTGTTTCACACGTACGTCAATAAATTACTGTTTTCTCATATTTAATAATATTATAATTTTGAAATGTGTAAATTAAATGAAATAATTTTTGAAATAATGTTTGTTTATATCTTTAAAAAAGACAATATAACAGAATTACTAAATATGTAAAAAAATAACTTAAATAATATATTATGTAATATTGTAAACATTTATTACAAAAATGATTCATAGCTCATGGAACAAATCACAGCAGAGAATAATTCATCAACATATAACTATACCTGATACTCCTAATATAATAAATTACATTGTATCTCGTTAGTTCTATAAATTAGCTTCGGATTAACGGGTCGCTAATTAATCCACGTCTTGACCATTATCCAACCTTCCGGATCTTTTTAGGAACATAATGATTTAGCACAAGTTTTTATACCTTTTTCTGATTGACTTTTGGCAAGAAGTTTATAATCGCGTGCTACACAACACTACTTGGCATAGTAAGACAACACTGGAAGAAACGTAAGATAATCTCAACAGCTTAACATGGACATAATTGTCAACTGTTTCTCTCCAGTTTTTTTGTGGGTTCTTAGCTACTTATTCGCGACTCGTAAATAGTAAATATATAGTAAGAAATCTTGTAAAGTCCAACAACTAATTATTGTAAATGTTTCTTATTTTAATGTGTCAAATTATGAATTAATTTCGCATCTATTCTCTAATGCTAAATTTAAGGCCACAAAATAGTGACTTTACAAACAAAATAGTTATTGAGTCATACGATTCTTTTTAGTTAACAGTAAATAACTAAAAAGAACAGTAAATAATTATAACGTGCTATCACCAGGTGATGTAAAAGCTCTAATCTGGCCAATAAGATTTGTCTTATCGAAAAAAATTCTACTGTGTTCTAATCACGATAAAATGCACTGGGTTACCTTTTATATACGTCAATATAATATAGTACAGTGTACGATTATCAAAACAAACCATTGATAACATGACTGACAGGTTTCGTGTAATTTATAATGGAAATTCCGGAGCAAAGTAGGTTGGGGTCATGTGACTGAGTTTGTAGTTTCCGCTTGCGGTTTGCGCGATACGTGAACCCTTGTGATGAAATTGAATGTTTCATATTGAATCTGCGTGTTTGGCTTGGCGCACATTGGCTAGGGACACAATGACAAGAGGTACAGTATTGCAACGTCGTAGTAAAGCGGCGTGGCGTGGTATATATTTTTTTAATTCTGATTCGACACAGTGACTGCACCATACCTGATGTTAAGCATGGTGCAGTCCAAAAAACGCCAACGACTATCGACAGTCAAGAAAAACCCATCGGTAGTCACGGCGATCATGCCGGCCTGTACAATCTCTTCACGCTCCGCTTAAAAGATCTAATAACATAGGATGGTGGGAACACGCTCGCCGGAAGACCATTCCACAGCCCAACGAAACGGCAAAAGAAGGAGTTAGAGAACTTCTTATTTCTAGCCGGGATGTGAGATACCGTATAGCTGTGACAACGCAAACCCGCGTGTGTGGTTCTATTCAGGAATGCAGTGGTGGACCACGGTTAAACAACTCTTCAGAACACACAACTTCTGATATACTCACACAACTACATGATGTGCTTACATAGAATCTCATCGATTCTCATTGACGCTTTATCGCGTGTAATTCAATTCTGCTTATTAAAAGTATTACTTTAACATTTTGTGTATTTTTACGATTAAATTTAATAGTAGAGCTGCTTGTTACAGCTTAGAACTACGAAAATGCTTATCAGTAAACAATTTAGGGTAAAGCCACATTATTCCAAAAAAAATCATAATTAAAATAATTCCATTTAATAATTTCATTTCATAATTTAATTTTTTCGTCATAGTGACCAGTTTCGGCATGTCGCGTTTCGGGATCAGCTTGTGTATATCCAGTAGCTTATATACCTAGAGACCTTCAGTCGTGGTATACGTGGGCCGACATGACGATGTAGACTATCAATGGATTTTCATCCTTTGATAGTCGCTTTCGTTTTTGGACTATACTGTACTTAGCATCAGGTACTATGTAGTCCCTATGTCGAGCCAGTGTAAAAAAAATAAATAAAGAACTAAATTCTGAAATATTTAGAAAAACACCAACCACACGTAATTTACTAGTCGTGTTAAATATTGCATGTAATTTTCTAATAATTTATTATACTAAAGAAAAAAAAAGAAGTTGCAGATTGTTATACGTACTAATCTGTTTTTAATATCATTGCTTTTTTCTTTGATTATGCTTTTATATAAAGATCGTAAGCTCACTATTTAAAATTAATTTATGGCATAATATTAAAGATAATTTTCATGAAATAAAGTAAGTAATGTTATTATTTTTGTGTGAAATACTTGCAATGATGATCTAACTTACACATATATAAATGTTAATAGCTGTTTTCGTGTGTATTTGTATAATGTATAATAAATCTTTGAATCTAAACATTGCCCTTATATATTTTTACCGTTAAAATCATATTTGATAACCTTAGCATCACTACATGATAAGATACGTCATTTCAAGGATAGCACCCTAGTTTAAATACTGTACCTATCTATTTTGTGACTGAAACTTCTCTGGGTAAATCAGGATAAATTACTTTCATGGACATCAGCCGAGGTCGGACATATAAAAGCGTGTAGACCTCAATTTCAATTTTTTGTCAAGTGATATTGATGAAAGTCATCTTGCCATAGTATAAAAAGGCTAAAGTAAAGCTTAAGATGTACAATATCCCAAATTTTTATCATCTTCATGTCTTTATAATAATGCACGGAGTTATGAGTTCGGTTTTAAGCTTTCTTGTATAATTAACACACATTTAGATATCATATTAAGGTGTAAAGGTTAAAAACATTAAATTTTATAATAATAAATGACATAAATGATGATTTTTTTTAACACTGGCTCGAAATATGTATTCACAGTGCATCTGATGGTAAGTACAGTATAGTCCAAAAACGAAAGCGACCATCAAAGAATGAAAATCTATTGAAGGTCTCCATCGTCATGTCGTCCCACAAATACGACTGAAGGTCTCTAGGTATAAAAGTTATTGGATATACAAAAGCTGATCCCGAAACGCGACTGGCCAAAGCGAGTCACTATAACGGTCTTTACACATGTGTATGTCCGTGACCTAGTTCGGACAATCGGCCTACCACCAAAAAAATTGGTAACTTAGGATTTCATTTTGTTTATTTTATACTTACACTATTGTTTCATATTTTTAATGAAAAGTTGTTTTGAATTTAAAATTATATTATTATGTTTGTAGTATTGTCTGGACTTTCTGTTTTCTCATTGTAACTTGTGTTTTTTGTTCATGAATAATAATGGTGTTTTTTTTGCTGAAATATGCATAAAGCAGGCCACTCTTATATACACGAGTATGTACAATATGACTCGACTAATGTATTGAGCCGCTAGCAGTCCTTTGTGAATAAAATAATATGGACAAATTAAAAATCAAAATCCAGCTGATGAAATTTTTATCCTGTAATATACATTAATGTTTTTATGGGTTGTGTACGAATGTTTGGACACTGTAATTATATTTTTATAGCTTGAATTTATATCTTATTTTATTACTGTAATTTAATTACGTTTTATACGAGAGTTACTTAATTATATCAATTTTGTTTTTGTATTCCAGTTTGATGTGATATATAGCAAGAATTACTGCCATTTTAGGAATATGTTATTATCTGTTTTTGGTTAAAATTCCGCTTCCTTTTTGCCCTGTTATGTAAAAAATATTACTTAGCGCGAGTAAGAGGATTATGACCCTTGTCACCTACATGCCACGCAATCATATTGCCCTCATAAGCGTTTCTATGTCTCGTAACATCGTTTTACAGGATTATATGTAAACACTTATACATATTTTAACTTACGAAAGGAGTAGAGCAACTAAGAAAGGAGTAGTTTTCAGCGTTATTTGCAATGTGCTATTTTTGTGCGATTACATGAATAGAAACATTATTTTGTACTTGTGTATTGCAATTATAATAGTGTTCAGTTTAAAAACAGCGGGTACCACTAATAAGTAGAATCTATTAGCAGTTACCGTTGACATGCCAGTCTGCATATATTACGACCATAAATGGGCAAAATGTAATCAGATTACTGAAAAACAATTACGATTACATTTTACGTTTTTCATCATTAACATGACTGGATTTTACTCATTTATGTTTTAAACACTACGAAATCCTCAATTATATACACATTTATGACTCCTTAATGTTTTGAAGGGATTTAATCATGATTACAGAGCAAAATATTAAAATTACGACTACATTTTGTAATCGTGAATCATTAATCAGATTACACTTTGCCCGTGAAAAAAGGAATGATTGCTATCTAATTCTTTATTAATCCTAAATCATACCTTTTATTGGTAGATTTTGAGTTCGCTTTACAAAGACAGTTGATTATAACAGTAAAAACATGTAATTCTTCAGACTTAAAAACAAAATCTCTGTAGAATCAGGCACGTAATCCAATAAAACATTTCCCGAATTGCACAGCTGTGTTCTTCTTTAGTTTTCCAAATAAACGCTGTCTTACTTTCGAAAACCAAACCGGAGTATTCCAATTTATCACGCAAACCTTGTTTGTGCGAACAATTGTTTATTTTTCGTGAGCGAGATAAAGTTTGATTAGGCCATCTACTTTGTAAGCATCGATCCGCGATGTTCTGCTCGAATGATTTGAATCTTTTCGATGATATCTCGTTACCACATTTGGTCATGAGCACCGCTGAGCTTGACGTGTGTTAGTTTTTTTGGGCAATAGCGGTTAGCCTTGTCAACTCTCAAAACTTTATTAAATAATAATAATACATCGTTACGATATATCCCTTGCAGGGTGAGTAGAGATACAGTAATGGCTGTATCTACTTTGCGCTTATATAGTTTACCCAAATTGGCCAGTTGCGCAGGTGGTTGCACTTTACCCCTCGGAAGTATCTGGATTCCCAGGCCTGGCGACGACGAAGAGTAGACAGTGCTGGCACCCAGGTGGTTTTAGTCAGTGCAAGTCCGGCACACCTGGGGAGTGGCCCTTACCACTCCCCTGACGGTCCCAAGGGATTTCCACCGGGATAACAAAACAAAGGTGATTACACTTATAAATGACATTTGCATTGTTGCAACGCAGGTTTCCTTACAACGTTATCCTTCATGTGGCGCCTAAACGTATATTTAATCTGACAAATATCAGAGGTTCGGGGCAAGACTTGAAGTTACGAAAATTTCGCATCACATTTACATTAGGTGACAATAGCCATAATTTAGTTTTATTAAATTCCTGAGTGTGAAGACGATTATCATGGAGAGATCATGCTATATCGATTTATTTATATCCTAGTTAGATATTTCTGTCTTATTTTGTATCGGCTTATCCCCACAGCTTAAAATTCATCAGCTCCCAACAACAGTGTATTTCTAGAACCTTCTATTCACACGCTTTAAAGTATGGAATGAATGGATTATGACAAAGAGCTTTTGAAAAATGAGCCGGAAACGCCCAATTATGGTCGGAAGCGCAATCATGATATTTCTTGTGTTGTAGTTATCTGAAGGCGACAGTAACCGTTTACTATCGGGGCGGTTGTATGGCTGCTTACTTTCCTTTCACATGAAAAAAATTGGATTTTTAATCAAACTTGTAATGATGTAGATAAAGATTACAAATTTATATTTAATTGTAGTAACCTCCCTAATCAACGATTGTTCAAAATATATATTGGTCTAGCTATGTATTCAGTTCTGTCCAAGTAATTCTGATTAAAGACAACTCATGTTGTAAAGAAGGTTAAGATTGCGAAAGTCTTGTTAAAAATTACTCAGTAGGTAATTATTTCGTGATAAGAGCACAAATTAAAATATATTGATCCGAATTAAAATCTCTGTAAAGAATTAATCTTAGGGCGGCTTGCACTAAAAATTAAATCTAGTTTAGAGTTATATAAAATGCTATTTAGCGCTGATCTGTACTTATTGTCTTGCACTAAATCAAAATCTAGTTGTAACAACACTTAAACTGAAATCATCATTAAGATGGAATCAAACCAATACAATTAATAAGCGTTTTATACAAGCTTAAACTAGATTAATTCGTTAGTGCAAGCCGCCCTTAAATAATTAACATGAATCAATTTGAAGATTATCACTCATTTATTCATTATCATTGTGTAATATAAAAGGCAGGACATTTTCGGATATAATGAAAAGGTCACCTCCAAGTGTAGGATGCAAATCTTATTACAGAAATGGTTTCAACTGAGAAGGATTGGCGCATAACCTATAACGATATTTTAGTTTTGCAATGCGTGGTTAAGTTATGCGGCTAGTTGCGAAAGATCGAAAAAACTGGTACATGAGGCGACAACAGCGTTTAAAATAGCAGCATTCTACAAACCATGTTAATAATAATAACATATCGTTACGATATATTCCTTTCAGGTTATAACAGAGGTACATTAGTGGCTATATCCACTTTTGGACTTTGGACTTTATATTGTGCGCAATATGACCCGTAGCGCACCAAACTCATAAACGAGCACTTATCATGACATTTCTGTTTGATGCGATGCGAGTTTTCTCATGTTGTTTTCCTTCATCGGTGATCATGTGAGGCCTAGATCCGTATTTAATCTGATAAAATCCGGAGATACGTGCTAGGTACTAGCCTGTGACCTCTTGCGTTGCTGCGCATGGTTATCGGTTATCCAAATCTATATAAAACCATTAAAATAATATATTTTCTTTTAAATATAATCTGTTCTTAGTTTAAAGTATAATATATAAAAAAGTCACAAAAGGCAAAGTAATATTTTATTCGTTCCCTTAATTTTAGAGCCTAGTTTTATTTAATTGCTTCAAATAATTTTAATTGGACTTATTAATTACAGAAAAGTGTAAAAAAGTGATTAAATAAATAATAATGGACCTTAATTAAAGAGCTCTGTAAAAAATTGGAGCGTCGCACTCGCACCATTGCGCCGTTTATAAAATCCAAAATACGTTTAAAGCTCTAAAGCCGGGTCTACATGTAGATATCATTTACTTGATTCCATCATTGTATCCGTAATTCCGTATCATTTGACATGCCGTAAGAAGCTCCGTGCTCAGGACGCTTTTAGGTTACTCCGTATCATAGCTGTTGATTTTTTTTTCGAATTAAAGTTGAATTTGTTTGATAATGGGGTAAAAATCGAATCGGTATTGAGCGGTGTATGGAGGACTGTATATTATGATTGCGTCCATCCATATATGGGCAAAATGTAATCAGATTAATGAAAAACGATTACGATTATATTTTGCGTTTTTCATCATTAATATTACTGCATTTTGCTCATCTACGTTTTAAATACTATAAAATCTTTAATCGCATACATATTTATGACTCCTAATTGTTTTGAAGGGATTTAATCATGATTACAGTGCAACAAAATTAAAATTTTGACTACATTTTGTTATCGTTAATCATTAATCAGATTACATTTTGCCCATCTCTGGTCCCATCACATATCTAGATGATCATGTCACGCATCGGAGATTCGGATACGATTATCGAATTGAACCTATAGTACATGTGTAGACCAATTTTATTGAATCTGTAAAAAGTAAATATAACCTATGTCCACTATGTTTATAATAAAATCATATATACGTATAATAAAAATATGCTTATAATTATTTACTATCTAAATTTTTTTTCTATATTTTGTTTAGATTTTGTTTAAATGAGTCTTTTTATTGTGTGAAAGAAAAAAAATCATCACACTGTATCATTTTCGGGGTAATTAGAGATATATTATTGACTTTATCCTCTTTGCGCTACTGTGTCGTCCCTAACGAGAACAGTAACACAGCTGATCACCGTTTTCATTTAGGCAAATTTTCCGTACCTTACCTGGTAGTAGTTTGTTTGGTTGTTATTTACCTATAGATGATTGAAATATAAGATAGTTGTCATTGCGTTGCTGACATTGAAAAGAGTTTTTAATTGTTGGTTGAAGTGCCTCAAATCATTATTTAGTGGCATTTAGGGGCGTTTATACTTTGTCCGGAAGTCTATTCTTTAACATTAAAATATGTGAAAAGGCCGTTCCAGAGAACTGCAATTTTGTTGAATGCTGGTGGATGTTTGATGTGCCGACAACCAGCGGCTAAATCAATTCAGAATTTTACAAGATTTTTTTAATAAAGTTGTTTAGTAAATTTTTTGTCTAGATCGGGCAATTATAAAAGATAAAAAGAGATAATTAAGAGCTAACGTAATTATCTAATAACAACTCTCAGTTATTATAAATGATTTATATAAAAATATATATTCTATTTTTTATGCCTATTCACAACAACTGGGTTCTATTTATCCAACACCGCGGTCCTAATTATATATGTATATTCCACTGTGTTTTAGATAATTAATATGAAAGACAAGGCTCTCCACATTGTTTTTATTATTAAAATAAAATATATGTTTTCGTTGATTTTAATTGCATAATAGAATTATAATACTGTCATTAAATTTATTTATTTCATTTTGCCATTTAAATTTTCCTATTTTTAGCATCAATAATTACTGGTCAGCTATACTTGTTCTACCCTGCTGCCTACTTCAATCGTGATTGAGGACGTGTATAAACTCTCTATTAACTAAGAGAAGGCATAGACAAATATATTTTCTGTTAGCGTTCATGACAAACTTATAAAAATATACATTAAAAAAAAACTTATTCTGTAATATTGCGTTGGCATGTTATGTCATTCCCCACATTTGCTCTTTTCTACAAGTGTTATCGATAAACGAATATTACTTTATTTAGGGGCGGAACAGGAAACAGATGTGTTATAAATATAAAATAATATATCGTCACGCTGCATATCTTTCTGTGTGAGCAGAGATATATTAGTGTATACACTCTGTGCTTATATGTCGTGCCCAACGTGATTCGTTCTCTGGACACTTACACACAGAGATGGGCAAAATGTAATCTGATTAAATTAATTTTTTTGCTCTGTAATCATGATTAAATCCATTTAAAACATTAAGAAATCATAAAAGTGTATGCAGTCTGGGATTCTGTAGTGTTTAAAACATAGATGAGCAAAATGCAATCATATTAATGGTAAAAAACGTAAAATGTAATCGTAATCATTATTATTAATCTGATTACATTTTGTCCATCTATCCTTACACATGACATCCTTATGAGATACCACGCGAGCTTTCTCACAATATTTTCTTCACCGGTGAACAGACGGTGTATAAATCCGTATTTAATTTGAAAATAACCCAGAGGTGCATGCTGGGATTCGAAACTACGATAATTGCGTTGCTAGACATGGAAACCGGTCCGTTATCTACTCGACCACTACAGCCACATGCGATGCGTTTTGTTTTTAATATATCTCTAATAAAAAGTATGTTTTTTCATTTTTTTAGATTGCGTATAGGCCTTAAAAGTTTCATATTCGTTTTTAGATTTGCCGGATTATACATAAATAGCGATTCGCATTTGCCCTTCGAGAAGTATTTCTTCATCTGATCTATGAATATTCGATAGTTCAATATTGGCGACCGGTTTCGTTAAGATTTTACGTCATATTAGACAAAATCAAGTTTATAAAGAGGACAATATAAATAAAATTGTTTTGGATGAGCTCATGGAATTTCGTTTTATATTTTTCTATATACTGATATTTTTTAGTCGAATAAGTCGTTGTTTAATACATTTACTGATCTAAATTAACACTCGGAAACACTTTTGTTTAATTATTCATGTAATTTACGGTTCTAATACAGATTTGTAGTAGCGACACGAAGAATAATAATGCACAGCAGCATCTACCCCACCTATTTATTGATTGCAGTTTGGGTAGTGACTATAGAGACCTATAGACATACTCACTATCACAGGATATACTTAGACCGTAATTAAGACGCGATAGTTGCATTGTCTCTAAAGTTCCCGTTTAAATTCATAAGATAAAAAGTTTGTGTATTTATGAGAATCTAATCTTAATTTACCTTTGCCAAAGTGTGTTAACACTGAAACGAAATATGACGTAATGAACTTAGGTTGCTTTTAATTTTTTTCTACTTTCCATTCTAAGTTTCCATTTTACTTAAACATTACAAAATATATTATTTAATCAATGTCAAAGTACACGGTAAACCACCTTGAACATTTCGTCAACTTGGACTTGGCTCTGCGAATACTTAGCCTATTCTCAAGATCATATTATATATTCAATACTTTGTAAAGACAAATGTATTTTTGAGCAATGTTTAAACATAGTATTTTAGTGTCTGGAATGGGCTTTAAATAGCAACCTAAAAGTAGGTTTATATTCTATATTCCTCAATCCTACAACAAAACACTTCATGATTTTACATTTACTTGTATTATTGAACTTAGTCCTAGACCATTTCATTACAAGTTTAAGCATTTCAAAACTGGTACACATTCCCCAATGTAACCCTTACTCTTATCCGGAAGAATTTATGTCCTTATTTACCAGACACTCCTACATCTTACTTCTTGCTAACTTAAATCCTGAAATTGCAAGGTTAAAACTTCACACGAAAATTGTTCACCCAAACTGGTAATAGTGTGATACCATTTCATCGTTGTTGGGATGTGTAACACATCGTGTGTTGTGAAAATCGATATTTTGTTATTGTTACCAAACTAATATTACTAGTCCATTTTAAGTGTGAACTTCATTAATTATCACTTTAGAAAAATCTTCGATCCGTAGACGGAGTAACGCTTGCAGATCGCATTAGAAACAAAGAGATACCTAGAACGCTTGGCTTCAAAGATAGTGTCGTCAACTGCTTGCACAAAGGCATACTTCGGTGGTTCAAAGACGTAGAGAGAATAAATGATGAAAGTATAACAAAATATGTAAATATAATATGCACGTGAGTAGAGCCCGGCTGAGAAATAAAGGAATACCGATGGAGAGTAAGGTCTGGCGTAGGTGCGCGGAATAGGCGAGATTTCATGAAGGTATTAATGAATACTACGGACGCAAAAGAGATTTACAAATATAGAAAGAAGTGCTATTCCATTTTCTCTGCTTAGTCCAATACGGAATCGGCGTGATAATAGAAAGAAAGCAATTCTGTTCCTCCTTTTTTACCTATGGAAACTAAAATAATGGTAGTTTGTTTGGCTGTGGAGCACAATATTATATGATATAATAGAATTAACTTAATGGGTATCCATTAACCTTAGTGATCTTTAATGGAACTTTTAGGTTGGTAATTAATAATATTACTTCAGATAGCCACATAGTGTATGTTTTGTCATAACATACGGGGCTAAACATGTTTTTGAAGCATCTACGTTACCTACATAACCTTTACACAAATTACCGCATCAACAATATAATGCAGAGCGATATTCCGACTTCTCGGAAAATAGCCGGTAAAGAGCACTAATTATCCGGATTTTTAATTTATATGTATTTATATGTATTTTTTGTATTTCTCAGTAAAATGTATTATATACTAGCTGTCCCGGCAGACCTTGTTCTGCCCTATTTCTCTAAAACAAAGTGACATTGTTTTTTTTTAATGTTAATAGCTTACCCGTCATTCTGCCAAAACTTATAGGCCTGTCGGCTGTTTTTTGAAAATTGTTTAAAGGAACCTGGCCTTATTGCTATATGTATAAAAATTGACAAATATTGACATTAATATTTATACGTCATTCAATTGTTTTGCCTTCCCGGAACCCGTCCACTGACATTTAAATTTTATGGTATGGTGTTAAAGTTCAAATTGACTTTTAAATATTATTACGAATTTTTTGTATGAGAATATAGAAAAGTGTTGTTTTTAGACTTTTTCAGACAATTTTTTAAATTGTTCTCTCCGTAATAACCTTCCCCAGACTTCAACAAACACAACAAAAAAGAAATCAGCCAAATCGGTTCAGCCGTTCTCGAGTTTCGCGCTTATACACATTTAACGATTCATTTTTATATATAAGAAGAAGATAAGAGGAATTATATTAAATTAAGTCCTAATTATTAAAATATTAATAAATCTTTATTTTACAACCATTTTTTACATTTAAAATAATAATTATCACACTTATACAGAAACACCGTTCTGACCCATGCAAAGCCAAATATCAGGCGCAATGCGAAGTAAACAAAACATGTTACGACGCATTCGCCGGCGGTTGCGACTTGTACGCGAAATATTTGTAATCGAACTGTCGCAGAATTGTCGAATAACTCTAACCCCGTGTTCCTCTTGACCGACTAACCGATTAATCGAATCGTTGGCAAAATTCATAGTTGGCACATCTCTAATAATGTATAGAGCTACATTATTAATGTTTCGGGTTAAGAGTTCAAAGATTAATGACGATGAATGACAAGATGATTAAAAGTTATTCTTGACAATTTCGCGGTAAAGTAAGAGCGGGTATTTTAAGGGCCTAATAAAAGCCAAGGACAAGGCCCTATATAGTAATATATCATTTGCGTATTTTGTTTCCTTCCCACCTAAAGAGCCTTTTGAGCAGGCCGATATGAAACAGGCTTCTATTTCTTGAAAGTTCCCTTTGGTTTTTGGATAACGCTGTACTTACACCAAGCGCAGTGAATTCATTTTGCTGAATTGGTATAAAAAAACTGGTAAAGTGCGAGTCGGACTGACATGTCGAGGTTTTCCGTTCAAATAAACTATGAAGATACTGTATGTACCTACATTGTTCTGATGGAGAGATAAACCAGATAGAAATTAACTTTGCTGCTGGTGGTACCCATAGATCGATCGCGGCCCTTATACCAACTGCAAATACATTTATAATATCAAAGAGCCTATTTTTTGTAATGTAACTACAAACAGAGATGGCCAAAATGTAATCTGATTAATGATTAACGATTACAAAATGTAGTCGTAATTTTAATTTTCTTGCTCTGTAATCATGATTACAAGAGAGATGGGAGTCTTTAAGAGAAGAGTGAATAGGCATTTGCTAGGCGATCGTGTTTCATCATCGAACTCATCTTCACCTTCCACCAGGTGTGATTGAGGTCAAGCGTTCGTCTATAAATTATAAAAAAAAAAAAATTAAATCCATTTAAAACATTAAGAAATCATAAATGTGTATACAATCTGGGAGTTTGTAGTGTTTAAAACATAAATGAGCAAAAGCAGTCATATTAATGGTAAAAAACGTAAAATGTAATCGTTAATAATTTTCATTAACCTGATTACATTTTGCCCATCTATGACTACAAATTTAGGGATTTTGGACTTTTCCCTGCATTTATGTTATAAGATCTTCTAGTAGTAGTAGGGATTCACAGGTTCTAGCTCACTGATCACGGCGGCAACCCTAAAAAAAAAAAAAAAAAAAAAAAAAAGGTTTTCAGATAGTAGTAGGGATTCACAGGTTCTAGCTCACTGATCACGGCGGCAACCCTAAAAAAAAAAAAAAAAAAAAAAAAAAAAAAAAAAAAAAAAAAAAGGTTTTCGGGGTCGCTGAATCGAATGCAAGTATTTCAAATTGCGTAGCTTTAACCGTTTCAGAGATAGCATAACATTAACTACCCTATAATAATACAAAAGCAATGGGGTACAATTAACAATGGATCATCCGAGCAAGGGTCGTCTATTGTTCGGCTCGAACGCTATTGTTGTGTTACGGTCGGGGGGTCTCAGGTACTTTTTCTATGTATAATAAAAAGCCGTCTACATTCCTTCATTACTCATATTCATTTATTTTAAAACAGTAATTAAACAAATTCCATAATAACATATCATTGTACATGGTATCGATGTCAAATTGATTAATAAAGTAATTCATTGTACAGTTGTGCAACTTGTAGTACAAATACATTAAACAGTATTGACCACATACTGAAGTCCAATTGTTTTGCAATATTTTTTTATTGAAACTCCATCGGTGGCTATTTCTCTTTAAGAATGCATAGTGATATCCAGAAGGTGGTCGTCCATAGGAGTCGAAAAATTCACCAAAACCATTTTTGTCTATATGTAGTGCAACCCAATGTGATCCAGGTTTTGTATCGGGGTCCAAATTACTAATTAAATAAGTAGGAGTTTCCATGTATATCGGTAATCTATTTGCAGCATACACATTATACCGCAAACTTGGATGTATTTCGTTCAAATATTTCTGTAGTTCTATTGTATTCATATTTATTTAAAAATACAACTTTCCAACCCCAGAGATCGCAAACATGTGTGCGATTGTAATTACAGTAACTTATTATATATCGAAAGGGTGATTATTAAAAATAATACAAAGTAAGTTCATTTTAATTAATTTATTCAAAAATGTACACACAAAGAGATACATACAAATATTACAAAGTTAATATTTTTACAATATATATATATATTCAACTATTATAATCGACGGATACATTGCGGTTTTTATCTATCTCAATAACATTATCAAATTCGGCGTAAACAATACAGTTAATAGTTTGTACAAGCGTTGACTCAAATCGAACTTCTAATCTTACAGTGCCATGTCTTATAAGATTCCAATGACCTGAAGAGTTGGCTGATAAATCCGGAGTTAAATCAAAAGCTAACAAACAGTAACCGTTCGAATATTGTTCTCTCGAAATACCATTCCCTTCATTTAAAAAATGTATACCCGTACCCGAAAATAATGTATGATAAGCCGTGGTGAAAATATGGTTTTCAAACGAAGGTTGTAAAGCTTTCGAAGGTATTTGTTGACCATCAATATATAAACAAAATGTGTTAATGTTGTAATTTTCGAAATTAAATGGATTTTTAGTGAGATTACCGTTAAATGCCCCGTTATCAACAAACCCAATAATACATCTTTTTGGGACTTGCCCCAAAAAAATGTTGTCAAGTGTTTTGCCTTGAATCCCAGATGGTATAGTTAAAACTTTCACTTCAGCTCGAGTGACGGGATATTTTGCTGTAGAAAAAGCCAATGCTTTTTGATGTGCAAGTAAAACAGTTGGATTGATTCGTGCTTTACGAACGATAAGTGTTGCATCTGTAATGCATACTTTAAACTTTGAATCACTTGAAGGGGCCATTAAGTTAAATGTTTCTCTAGAGCGAACTAATTTAACTGACATTTCTACACCATTGATCAAGAACTTTTCTTGGTTAAATATATCGCCATGTAAGTGTCCAATCATTTCAATTTCTTGACTTTCAGAAGCTAATTTTTGTCTTTTAACAAATCCTCCATTTTCCTCGCCGGTTTCATTCATTTTGTTGGCTGTATCTTCATACCAAAGGCCACACGTAAGATGAGATTCTTTAGCTGGTTTAGCATAATTCAACAAAGTTTCCATGTAGGCACGATACGCATATGTATTATTTGGAGGTGATATAAGTTTTTGATTTAAATAGACATCAAGTTGACTGAAGATTGAATGCAACCAATTATTAACCGGAGCCACTACCGTTGAGGCAGCTACCTTAGAGGAATCTTGATGCAATATCCTGGCTTTTATATGAATCAAAGTATGAGACAGATCTATATAATCTTCACCAGTTCCTGGTACTTGAAATTCGAGGGGCCCATCATCAGCTAGAGATGATATAGGTTTATAATGTATCCATATTCCATTTTCTATACTAGTTTGTGTTGAGGGTAATGCAAATAAATCTAACTCTGATTTAATGCACTCACATGATTTGTTATGTAGAAATGACATTTTATGAAAATATGTCTTTGATTTTAGTATGACTTGACTTTGATTTTTTGATACCTTTCACCTTGACATTCGGTGCTGAAATGAGAGAATTCAAACGGTTCCTCTTTTTTATATATCCTGAACCGGACATGTTAATTCGATTAATTTTATCTTGAGCTTTTTTGTGTAAATTTGAGCTGGCCTCTTTCAATCTAGTTCTTATTGAATCTTCCATGGGGCGTGCATTAACCATATCCGATAATAGACCCACACCGGCATTTAAAGCCTCTTTACCCACTACTTTAGCACCACTAGAGAGCAATGGTAAAACAGATCTAAATAAGCCTCCTAAAAAACTACCAATTCCATGTCCACGCTGATACGGTGCTCCTCGATAAATCACACCAATACCGTGACCAGCTTGATGTGAATAATAGTGCTCATAAGGACAAATTTCATTATATTCTTTGGAATACATTATAGTTTCATAAAGTGGAGTTTAATGCACAATGTCCCAAACTGGAATGGTATTTTTTGTCCTGTGCCTGATCTTATATTTATTTCAATCGTATCAAACTCCCTGCGCATAACAGGTATGTAGTGAGGTGGTGAGAAAACATGCATTTTATTAGCTCCATATATGTATTTTGAAGGGTCTAGTGGTATTATTCTTAATAATTGTGTCATCACATCCCCAACAATTTGCGGTTCAATAATATCACTATAAACAAATAACTGGGATGGTAGCCCTAGATGTAAATTCGCTGAACATTTTCCAAAACCACCCCTGTGTGCTAAGTTTCTAGTTGGTTCAAATCCTAGTTGAAGACTTAAGCTAGGTGCTAACGTAACTGATCTTATTGATTCATCCATTACAGTTACAGATACAAACTTTGAAATTTCATCATATCGAAATATAACTTTATCATCAATGCTGTTTAATGCTGTTAAAATTTGATTAATATCATCATAGTTGGTGGCTGGTATATAATGTTTGTAGTATATTAGTGAAGGTTTATCCTCATGGGGCATTACAGCCCATTTTGTTATATAAACAATATTTTCATGTTCCTGAACTGTAAACATCGTGCATGGATATTGAAATTCAACGACACCAACAGACCATCTACCTTCAAGTATAATAGGTTTCGGTAATTTGGTTGAAAACTGGGTTGTCGTATTTTCTGGGAAGTATTCCATGGAGCTATTACTCAACAATGTTAAATAAAAACTTTCCTTCATCATATTTTCTTTAAACTAGAAGCCAATATCCAACTATTAAATTTATCCGGATAACCTTTCCACTTGACCAACACTTGCTTTCTGTTACCGGAATAGCGGGAACCGATAATTTTATCTATTTTATAACTTGAAGTAGGATCATAAGATATTTTTTGTAACTCTTTCTCATAAAAAGTTCCTGTTATTGGTTCATTTTGTAAATCTTTTAATGTGTATACTACCCACGGTGATCTATCTATTATAGAAGATATAATAAAAATTTCATCACTCCAATTGGATTCATATCCCTTTTGAAAGATATGTTTGTGTTTGGTGATTCTTACATAGTCACCAATATGAAATTTTGGAAGTGGAATATTTGTAGGTTGACTAACTTTTTCTCTGTCATACAAATTATTCCAAACAGTCATTATATTATCAAAATTTACATCGCAAGGACACATCTTAATACTAGAATGATAGCTATGGTTATATGCGTATATTAAGTTCTGTAGGATATCTATATACCTATGGGTATTTTTGTGAGTGAAATAACGCCACATTCTCATTTTTAGTGTCCTTTGGAATCTTTCTACAATGCTGGCTTTAATATCAGGGTTATTTGTTGTATAATAATTTATATTTTTACTCTTTAAATAACCCTTTACATCTTTTGAAAGGAATTCACTTCCTTTATCAGATTGTATATGTGTTGGTGTGGTATTAGCTTCACTAAAAATACTATCAAAACATGATTTAACTGTTTCAGAATTTTTATTTTTCATAGGTCTAGCATAAGCATATTTAGTAAACACATCGATAACACAAAGTATATAATTAAATCCGTCATTATGTGTAGAATAAGATCTCATATCACTTAAGTCTACCTGCCAAAGTTCATTTAGGTTGGACAAAATATATTTGTTTCGAGGAAATTTCCTATGTACTGGTTTATGCAACGTGTATGTTTCTTGTAACCGTAGCCACTTTTTAACGTCTTCCTTAGTCATTTTACCTTTCATAGCTTTCGACAATTTTTCAATACTACTGTAACCAGCAGGATGTGATGGATCATAATAAATCTTAGTTATCTCTAGTATGGGGTCCATTTTTCCCAACTATTTTTTTTTCTTATAGGTTTTATTATCTTTTCTAGATTGTTTTTTTTGTCATTAAACTCTTCATCTGTAGATACTTGGTCAATATCCTTTAATTGAAGCCGGTGTATGTATTCACTTCTAGCTGGATTCCCAACGTAAGTCAACGGTACTTTAATATCCTTCAATGCTGTTGCAAACTTTTCCCAACCTATTGGATCACTTTTTTTTAACGGTCTAATTGCATCATTTAACAAATCTACTATATTACTTCCAAGAATTTTTTCGTTATCTATAATGACCGTACCATCATCATTCCAATGAATTTTATTTGTACTTAGAGTTAGCAATCCCAATAAAGACTCACCTTTCTTTACATAGGTTTTTGGTATTAAGCTAAGAATTAGATCTTTCGTGTAAGGAAGTTTTTCCTGATTTTTATCTTCAGTGTTTGGTGGCAGAGCTGTAACTAAACTCTTGTCGTCGGTATAATTACTTTTATTAGATGTATTTACTTTTACTTCTGGAGTGGTAGTATCAATACTTTTAGTTATTATTGGTATTTCATGAGGTTGACGGTCTTCTCCAGTAAAGTGTAAATATCTTTGTAAAATTTGTAGATATAGAATACATTTTTTCCTATCATCCATATTACTATTCAAAATATTTTTCATCTCAGCATCTAATCTAGAAGTGGGTCTATCAGGAACTTGGTTGTATTTTAGTTTGTCCATCAAACTTGGTTCAATGAGCAACATTTTCTTAGCTTGCTCCATTTTTATTACATAAAATAATTAACTAAGCCACTCAAAATTGAACCCAATATTATTGGTAGAAATGCACCACCTTTTTGAATAATAATATTTTTTCTTATTTTATTAGAACTTTTATGTAACAATTTCCGCAGTATAGATTTATATCGTTTAAGTTTTTTTTTCTCTTTTTCTGGTAGTTCCACTTTACCTTGGAGGACGTTATGTATACATTCACAAATACAGTTAATTTCCTTTTCGTCACACGATTGTAAAAGAGCTTTCTTATATTTAGGTTTAAGCTTATGTAGTGCTCTCAGTAAGTCTTTATGCGTGTTTAGACTTCGCGGCATTATGTGTAAATGACAGGAATTTGTTGATTCTTGCTATATTTAAAGCCTTTGGTGGGGACATAAACAACGCAATGTACATCTGGAGGAAATATTTTTGTTTTAATTCGACACATTTCATCAGTGTTTTGTTTAAGATCTATCATTAAATACCCATGTGCTTCCATAGTTGCATTACGATAGGCATCTTCAAGAAATTTTGGATTTTCTGGTGATACTTGGCGTGCTAAGTATCGTATTTGAGTTTTATCTCGGGGATTTTTAAAATAAACAATATAATTTGAATTTAAAGAAATGTCTCTTTGTCCTTTACCTTGGTGAAATAAATTTTGTGTGATGTAAAATACACTTAAGTTTCTATGGTGGCTTCCTTTGGTAAAAATATCAACAATGCGACCATCAGACTCTCTCATAAGATCATCAATTATTACAAGGTTTGCATTCTTCCCATCAAACATATTAAGATCTGGTATACCTTGATGATAATTTACATTTGGCAAGTTATATAATGGTTGCATTTCATCAAAGCACCAAGTAATTTGTGTAAACTCCCTACTACATATGTCATTAATATATTTAATGAAGTTTGTAACAAAATTTGATTTTCCACAGCCACTTGGACCTGCAACTATTGCAGTAAATGGATGAATAAAGTGAAACATCACGTTGCATGTGTGTAAATGCTTGAGAGTTACAGAGAGAAATAAAACATTTCGTTCAATTGTTGGTTTATATATTCACTTACTACATGCATATTAAAAAATAAACATAAGAAAAAGTATTTACAAATATTAACTATTTATTGACAATAATAATTGAATAAAAGATACATCTTAAGACTAGTATACAAATACAGCAGTGTACAGCAACATATTTACAAATATTATATTCATAAACTAATCGAAATACATACATATTTTAGTTAACATTAAGGTACTTAATTAGAACATTGAATAGAAATATATATTAACAAAGAAATATTTACATACAGATTTTTCTATAATCTATTTTAATTTGTAATGACCCCACGCCAGTGTATCCATATTATTGGGTAGAATATAACGCTTTGTGTCGTTATAAGACAAACATCTTTTGTTTATTTGCTGGGTGAAAATTGTGTGTTTAATTGATTTGAATCTGTACATGTTGCAAAATTGGATATTTTTAGTGAAGAGACAAGTCTTATAATTTTCCATGGTCATTTTTTTTGTAACACATTTATTAACACCCTTTGCTTTTGCTGTCAATTTATTTTCGACGTCAAATGCATACATTTTAGATCTTAGACCTACAAACTCTTTTAAAATTTTTCCATTATTTTCATCTTTGAAAAATCCTAGTTTCTTTTTATTGATTTTTGGATAACCATATGTATTATCTGATGGATAATCGGATGTATCAAATCGATAAACGAGGTCGGTTTTAATATCATTGTAAAAGTTGTCTGTAAAAATCTGATATATTAAACTATCTGTGTCAGTATACAATAATTTTAATTTATTATAAAACTTCCTCATCATGTAGTTGTAGTGAAAGTCATACATAAGAGTTTTTGAAATATCCAATATACAAAATCCTAAATAAATGGGTTTATTATGAACCAACTTTGTTTTTCGCAATTGTACTGCAACTAAGTTTTCTGCAAAAATCGATAAACTGTGAAATTCCGGTTTTGCAATCAAATCTTGTACACCTAGAGTTTTACCGTTATTTTCCCAATGCGTTAACAATTTCACATTAACCCTTTTTTCAATGTTTTCCATAGTTTTCCCAAACACGGAATTATTCATTAATTTATAAAAATCCTTTTCAAAATCCGAGACTGCCTCTATTCTACGTTTTGTATTTAAATCAATGTATTTTTGCAGCCATGAGCTCTGTCTAAATTTTAGTATTCTATGAACTTTTGTTATTTTCATTCCCATATTCAGACACTGTTTAAGATTTCTATAATGAATTTTATATCTGATCTTATTATAAAGATTTGGTATTAATTTGGTTTCTTTAGAATCACTACTTATACATATTTTCTCAGGGCAAAGTGGAAAATCAGAGTGTAAATCGTGAAGTTCAACTGGGTACTCTAAATCTACTTCTAAAATAAAACCGAATTCAGACGTGTCGGGTATATCAAAACTTGTATTTGGACTGACCCATTCAAATCCTCCTTCAGGTAAATATTGAGACATAGCCCAACCGTAAAGGTTATTTGCATCGAAATAAGCAAGATATGATGTAGGTTTATTTTCATCATAATTATCTAAAAATTTATTATTAGCTTTAGCATAACGATTGCTGCATTGTGATACTCCCCCTCTAATACCTGCCTTGATGAAAGCAATTTTATCAAAGTCTGTTAATAATTCTAACTCTATTTTTGTATATTTTAACATAGCATCCCAGCTCAAGCCCGGTGCTGTATAATAATGAGCAGGATCTAATCCATAAGTTGTTATACAAATATTTCTAAAGTTTTCGAATACATCAGTTAACAATATAACATCTGTTTTCAGATATAAGTTAGAGTAATCCAGCATATTTTGACAACCAAAATGTTGCCAAACATTCTGTGCATGATTATAATCATCATTAGATACATTTGAATCAGTTAATGAACTGTAAAATTGATTTTTAGTGGGAATAGATGTTAATTTTAAACAGTCGTATGATGTCATAAATTCATAAGGATAAATACCTTTTCTCCTAACATACCTGAAATCTTCATTTCTTGGAAAACTATTTTTTAAAGTAATAAATTGTTCATCGTTGAGATTTTTAGCTAATTGCTCAAGACTACATGGTAAAAATTTTAGGGAATCAAGAAATCTTAAATTCAAAATTTGGCTATTTATTATTAATGTTTTAGAAAAAGATATGTATCTTTCTTTGTTTTGGGGAATGACATCCACATCACCCTCTACAAAGTTTAATGCATGAACAATGAAATGTGCATCATAGTGGCTGAGATTATGTAGGAATACTGGAACATGACGTGGTATCCTAAATTTGCTTATACAAACATCGTGTGCAACACCTCTAAAATTACCTGTATACCAATCAAAATATGAAATCTTTTTATCATCAGAAAATTCTATTTCACATATACAACAGAGTTTAGAATTCGCAATTTCCTTTTCATTTTCTGCAGTCAATGGTTTGGGGCATTTTTGAAAACTATTTTTCTTACTTATTATTTTTAAATCATCATATAAACGATTCATAAATATCTGTACACAATCTGGACCGCTATACGTTACATATTTTGACAAACTATTATCATATGAACATTTAATATAATATCCAAAACTATAAACTTCATGTTTGTGAACATTTTTAGTATACGGTTTATTTGGATCGTTAGAACACGTTTTTATTGGATTTAAAAAGGCTTCAAAATCTGCATATATAACGAAGGGTATCTTTAACTTTTTATGAAAATTTTCAAATTTTAATTGAGTATTTGACACTAGTTGTCCAAACCAATTTTTATATCTTTTATCTATATTTGGTAGTTCTACAGTAATATGTGAACAATCATATTGTCGATGGTTATTCAACCTTTCCTTTGTGGGGAAATGCAATAAACATCCATCGCATATATAAACCGCATGATTTTGATTTGAAATTTGTTTACTGACCAATCTTGATAAGTTTTTAATATAACAATAGTGGTAAGTCCTTTCTCTATTTATGAGTAATAAATTAATGTGACTATTTCTACGACATTTTGTTAAATATAGTGGACCCACTACACTATGCCTTTTCATTTCTTTATTAAATTCTAAACCGAATACACTGATACTAATATTATTTAATTTTTCAACTTTTGATATATCATTTAATTTAACGGGAAAAGATACACCATTAAATTTTAGTTTATTTACATGCATGCTATAGGACGATACTCGATTTGCGTTCTTACTCACTGGATATAATGCCGAAAGTAATGCCCATTGAAAACATAAATTGTCAGAGTTTTTTACGTTTATCACAGCTTTTTTATTACTAATATCTTTAGGTAAATCAATATATGACGTACCACGTAGCGGATTAAATTTATTAATATTCATGTCTAAGCAATTAATTTGTTTAAGACTCCACCCACTGTCTTTTTGTTCAAAAGCACTTATTTTATTTGTTATAGCATCACATAATGAAGAAAAGAAAATATTTAAGTCATCACCTCGAAAAATTATATAATTACATGTTTGAAAATCAAATGAATTTAGAATATCTTTAGTTTGTTGTATAAAATCTGCGTGTAGTATAAAATTTACTTTAAAAGCAGTATGTTTCTGCATAGATTCTTCAATCAAAAATAGCACATCATCTTTTATAGAACTTAAAAACAATTCCGGCGTTTCAAACTCTAACATAGATGATAAATCAGATTTATTTTTAATTTTATATGTAATTATTCTATTTCCAAAGGCTGTTTCAGCAATTGATACATTTTTAAGAGATGTGTGAGAAGTTAAAACATTATTATTATGAATTTTGCTTTTCAAATGATTGGTAAAGTATTTTCTAGTTATCAAAATTTTGCACGTGTTACATTGCACCTTGTCGACATCGAGGTCTGCTGATATCCCGATCGATGATAATGAAGTTGATGGCCTATCTTCATATCTAGTCTTTTTCTTATTATTGTCATCATCCTTCGTACAACAAAGTTTCTTAGACCCCATCCCGATTTGATATGATTGTTTTGATTGTCTAAAACAAAGAAGAAACATATTTATAGAAGAAGAACAAAATAATTCTGTAAATTTTGAGATAATTTAAGAAGGCATACTCACGCTATGTTTTCCTCAACTACTGCACAAATATTGTACAATTCTTCATCATATGTGGAGTCTTTCAATCCACTCTCTGGAACTATTCCCCACAAATTATACATTCCATATTAGATTTGCGTTGAAGAAAGGTACAGATATAATTTTAGATTATGTTTCAATAAAATGGAAATATATGACACGAACTTATTTAAAGAAAGTACTAATAAAAATTTGTATTTACAAAAATAGTTTTTTTATATTCTAGCTATAAAATACACATGATTATTATATTCAGAAACTATAAGTAAATAATATATACACGAATATTAATTAAATGGAATGCGTTTATTACTTATTACTAAAGTGAGATTTTTTACAATTTTCAGTCTTAGAAATTTCTTTAGTTATTTCGTAAACAATGTTTCTAACGTTTGCAGAATTTTTGTGTTTATCATTTGTGTAATATTTAACTCTAAAATCTGCGTGCTTCCAATGTTCTGTGGAGGCTATTTTTGCAATCTTTTTCATGTCATATATTTCTATTTTAATAAGTTTACTTGAGCTGGAACCATCATCAACGTTTGTTGATAAACAGACGGTATTACCTTCTTCATCGATTCGAGATACAGTGGATGAAAGTTTTTTTCGTTTTATTATAGGACCTTCAAAGAATTCATCTAAATTCTTGGTAATAATATTTTGCTCCCTCTTTTTCTTTAGTTTTGATTGTACATTACTAAATAAATCCTGACTACCTTCATCCGAGAGAGGATAGTAGTAATTTTTAAAAGTATTTTCTTCATCAATAATTTCCAGTGAGTTCTGTAAAAATATTTTATAAATTTAAATCTGAATTGATGATTGTTCGTATTGTAGCGATGGTTTTTTAGTGTATATAAGTGTGGTATAAAGTAATAACAAAATTACTTACATTCATTGTTGTATGAATCTATGTCACTAATACTTTGTAAATTAAATTTATACTTGTATTTCACTTCACTTAGAAATACACGAAATATAACAAACTAAATGTTCACTATAGAAATGACAGTTTCACAATGTAACTTAAACAGTTCCAACCCTATATATATAGAAAATATCGCTCCTACACCATGACTCATGGGTCCAATGCACAAAAGGTTTGGGATAATGAATTCCGGCTTCGATATGAACAAAAGATATGAATAGGTTTATAACATTTTGTAAGGTGTCTTTGTTAGTCATCTTTCTATTAAACTATTGTTAAAAATATTTTGACTCATTGTTTAGAAATTTTTGTAATACTTTGGAACTTTTTTCTGTTATCAGACAATGAAACAAGTTGTAACATGAAACTGTTAGAAATGTTTGAGTCATAACTAACAAATTTTGGAATGCTTTCGTCAAAACGGTAAGAAGATATGAAGATTATATAGATCTGTCTCATACTTTGATTCATATAAAAGCCAGGATATTGCATCAAGATTCCTCTAAGGTAGCTGCCTCAACGGTAGTGGCTCCGGTTAATAATTGGTTGCATTCAATCTTCAGTCAACTTGATGTCTATTTAAATCAAAAACTTATATCACCTCCAAATAATACATATGCGTATCGTGCCTACATGGAAACTTTGTTGAATTATGCTAAACCAGCTAAAGAATCTCATCTTACGTGTGGCCTTTGGTATGAAGATACAGCCAACAAAATGAATGAAACCGGCGAGGAAAATGGAGGATTTGTTAAAAGACAAAAATTAGCTTCTGAAAGTCAAGAAATTGAAATGATTGGACACTTACATGGCGATATATTTAACCAAGAAAAGTTCTTGATCAATGGTGTAGAAATGTCAGTTAAATTAGTTCGCTCTAGAGAAACATTTAACTTAATGGCCCCTTCAAGTGATTCAAAGTTTAAAGTATGCATTACAGATGCAACACTTATCGTTCGTAAAGCACGAATCAATCCAACTGTTTTACTTGCACATCAAAAAGCATTGGCTTTTTCTACAGCAAAATATCCCGTCACTCGAGCTGAAGTGAAAGTTTTAACTATACCATCTGGGATTCAAGGCAAAACACTTGACAACATTTTTTTGGGGCAAGTCCCAAAAAGATGTATTATTGGGTTTGTTGATAACGGGGCATTTAACGGTAATCTCACTAAAAATCCATTTAATTTCGAAAATTACAACATTAACACATTTTGTTTATATATTGATGGTCAACAAATACCTTCGAAAGCTTTACAACCTTCGTTTGAAAACCATATTTTCACCACGGCTTATCATACATTATTTTCGGGTACGGGTATACATTTTTTAAATGAAGGGAATGGAATTTCAAGAGAACAATATTCGAACGGTTACTGTTTGTTAGCTTTTGATTTAACTCCGGATTTATCAGCCAACTCTTCAGGTCATTGGAATCTTATAAGACATGGCACTGTAAGATTAGAAGTTCGATTTGAGTCAACGCTTGTACAAACTATTAACTGTATTGTTTACGCCGAATTTGATAATGTTATTGAGATAGATAAAAACCGCAATGTATCCGTCGATTATAATAGTTGAATATATATATATTGTAAAAATATTAACTTTGTAATATTTGTATGTATCTCTTTGTGTGTACATTTTTGAATAAATTAATTAAAATGAACTTACTTTGTATTATTTTTAATAATCACCCTTTCGATATATAATAAGTTACTGTAATTACAATCGCACACATGTTTGCGATCTCTGGGGTTGGAAAGTTGTATTTTTAAATAAATATGAATACAATAGAACTACAGAAATATTTGAACGAAATACATCCAAGTTTGCGGTATAATGTGTATGCTGCAAATAGATTACCGATATACATGGAAACTCCTACTTATTTAATTAGTAATTTGGACCCCGATACAAAACCTGGATCACATTGGGTTGCACTACATATAGACAAAAATGGTTTTGGTGAATTTTTCGACTCCTATGGACGACCACCTTCTGGATATCACTATGCATTCTTAAAGAGAAATAGCCACCGATGGAGTTTCAATAAAAAAATATTGCAAAACAATTGGACTTCAGTATGTGGTCAATACTGTTTAATGTATTTGTACTACAAGTTGCACAACTGTACAATGAATTACTTTATTAATCAATTTGACATCGATACCATGTACAATGATATGTTATTATGGAATTTGTTTAATTACTGTTTTAAAATAAATGAATATGAGTAATGAAGGAATGTAGACGGCTTTTTATTATACATAGAAAAAGTACCTGAGACCCCCCGACCGTAACACAACAATAGCGTTCGAGCCGAACAATAGACGACCCTTGCTCGGATGATCCATTGTTAATTGTACCCCATTGCTTTTGTATTATTATAGGGTAGTTAATGTTATGCTATCTCTGAAACGGTTAAAGCTACGCAATTTGAAATACTTGCATTCGATTCAGCGACCCCGAAAACCTTTTTTTTTTTTTTTTTTTTTTTTTTTTTTTTTTTTTTTTTTTTTAGGGTTGCCGCCGTGATCAGTGAGCTAGAACCGATGAGAGAGCCAAAGGCGGTGAGCCAGAACCTGTGAATCCCTACTACTATCTGAAAACCTTTTTTTTTTTTTTTTTTTTTTTTTTTTTTTTTTTTTTTTTTTTTAGGGTTGCCGCCGTGATCAGTGAGCTAGAACCTGTGAATCCCTACTACTTCTTCTTGCCAAATTTCATGATTATAGGTCCACGGAATGTATCCTATTATAACATCTTTTTGTCAAATTTCATGATTATAGGTCCACGGTCTATCTAAGTTTTAATTCCGTTGCGAAAACGGCAACAATGATAAAAAACGACATAACCGGACATATCTTTTGATTGCGATGACTTCAAAGTATAATCTTTTGAGAGCTACAAAAAGTGCAGGCCTGAGTATTTGATATAAGTTTCAACATGATACCTTCATGCGTTTCTAAGAAAAACAATCTTGACAGGCAGACAGACAACAAACTGATTCTATAAGTTTTCCATATTTCTTTTTGAGGCATGAAACCCTAAAAATTGTAGACAATAATGTGATGAGTGTCGATTACCACCATTTACCATACCACCACCATTACCATTACCATTTCAGTTATTGATGATCTTATCAATGATATTGTGATTGGTATGTTTCTTCCACAGATACGATATCTAACCATTAATGCTTATTATTTTAACCCTTAAAAGCAGGAATTTGTATTTTTAATAAACAATCTTAGAAATAAACCGGTTAATGTAAAAATAAAGTAAAATAATCAAATAATTAATTTCGTTAGTTTTAAAAATCGATTGATTTATTCATATTCATAAAACATCAAAAACAGTTACTCATCGAATTCTAAAAATGTATTATATATAATACAATGGCATAATGTTTCCAAGTTAAACAACACATCTAATTACACACACATTTAATTATTTATCTTATTACATTAAAGTAGTAAAAATCACCGAAACTATTTTCAGCATTTGAACATAAAGGAATATTTTTTCTGCTATTCCTATAGGTATTCCTTTATATCCTCACATTGTAGAGGTCTAAACTTTAATCTGTTTGAAAATTGGTGAAGCTCTTAGAGCAATGCTCTTTATAAATCACAGACGGTATAAGATAACTGTAAAAAACACTGTGTAAAATGTTACTGCGTAAAGAGATATAAATTTTAAACATATTGTTGCGAGCTCGAAGTTTTCGATAAAACCAGATCAGTTTTATTTATCTTGATTTACTCAAACACAAACGAGATCGTAATTAGTTCATAAAATAATATACTAAATGTTACACAGAACACTTCACGTAAGTGTTGCGTAAACCACTTTATTTCCTTTTCCGTAGATAGCTAGTATTCCGCGTTTGAACCTGCCGCATATTTATAGTGGAATTGCAAGTGCTACCATCTGAATGGAGAACTTCCAGCCATCTTGTGTATTCCAGCGTTCACGTTAGGTTGCACCGACACTCCTAGAAAACGCTTTCTATTCACCAGTAGATCACACCACCAGTGGCTGAAGTAATGTTATTCACTACAAGGTGGCATTACAAAGGCCACTACTGGATAATAGATGTCGCTACATGGCTCACTTTTATTTTATAACAATATGATGTAGATCGATATCACTATGGATTTAAGGGTTGAGTATTTTTTTTATTGCAAACAAGTTCACGCTTCAAATATGTCTCGACTAATGGGAAGAGATGGTGAAGCCAATGAGGGCGCGCGTTCATTTTTAACAAATGCTTATTTGCTCGTTGTGTAGAGACTGTATTTTGTAATATAATATATATATGGATGATTATACACACTCACCTTCAACAAAACTCAGCTTGCGCTCGTTTTATGGGCACTAGACAATTATACATGCTTATTAACATATAAATTTACATCTGCCAATCACGATAAACTATTCTGCTCATTACAGAAAAGTTTGCCGGTAATGGGTCTCGAACTTAGAATCTATATGATGGTACTTGGGTTAACATTTGATAAAACACATTTCTTCTCTCTTTGTAGACTTTGTAACTCAGTTTGGCATAATATTAGATTATGGAAGACTAATCCGCCTACTTCGCGACCGAAAATTAATTCAAACCCAGAAGGTATATAAGTACAATGACCTCCAGCCTTCGAAAGCGTTTCACCGCAAAAAACTTGGCTTATTCGTAACAGTTGTAAAATTGGAAAGGAAGCCAACTTTAAAATTGCCTTTCCGTTGCATTGTTTTATCTTCTACATTTTTCGGAATATCGCTGTATTTTTACGAACATCCGAACAATAAGTATTGCACACTTTGAGATTTTAAAAGTGCAGTAACATCGACGATTCCAGCTATAAAGTAAAGAATGGCTGATCTTTGTTGTTTGCCTTTAGTGTACTAGAAGATTTATAGCCATACAGTCTTATATCTATACTATATGTGTTTCCAATATTGAGAATTTCGCTTGTAACTCATGCAATAAAATATATTATACAAATACTTGAGGCTTGTGTTTGAAATAGCGAGACTTTTTATGTAATAGGAAGGCAAACAGTTGAACATCTCACCTGATGATATAAGTAGATAGCTGCAACACAAGAAGTCACCACATTGCGCTACCCTAGAAGACCATTTATCACTCCTTTTGGAAGTGTTGACATTGCTTGAAATATTTGTATGTATTGGATGCTGATTATCCAATTATCGCAGCTTTAGCAGCCACAACTCCAAAAAACAGAGAAGTACACAAACGTATAGTTTTATGTTAATTATAATAATTTATAAAAGAAAGATTTGATGGCATTTACATCATTTGTACAACTATTTCAGCTGGAAATAATTATAAAACAGATAGTTTATAACAGTATTTTATACCCTCATGTTTTCTAAATCCACGATAAAAAAAATACTCAAAAAGTTTAGTTAACTACATAAATATTTCTTGCCTTACATCACGGACATATGTACCTACATATTTATTTATAACTATACATAGCTATAGAAATCTATGTCGCGCGATGTTCTACAAGCACTGGTCCGAACGATACCTCTTAGGTATCCTAAGCTTATATCTATCTGTCTATTTTCTACTTATACACTAGACGCAGAGATTAAAGGATATTAAAAAAGGTCCCCAATTTTTAGGATTTATTTTAAAATGTTTTTTGTTACTAATATTCATAGTTTTTTAACAAAAACTTTTATGAAATAAAATAATTTTTAATTGTTTATTTTTCGCATATGTGAGTGTGCGTGCGCTTGTTTTTGTGGATACGTGAACGCGTAAATTATGTTAACGTTTAAAACTGAAAACTAGAAACTTGAAGCTGTATTATTCTGCTTTTAAAACTTCTGTACGACTATTTCCCTTAAAATAATAGCCTCTTGAAAATCACCTAAAAATTGGGGACCTTTTTTAATATCCTTTAATTTCTGTTTCTAGTATATAATATCTAATTTATATTAATAGCAAACGAGTATAAGCCAATATTATTTCGTAGCTTCGAGTATTTACACGTATGGTTAACACATTTTTATTATTTTGGAAAAGAGAGTAGCCATATAACTATAAAACGATATAATATATGTAATTAAGTGAAAGCAGAAGCGAATGGGAACTAGGGCGTGCCTCAAATAACCAAATACAGATCAGCCCAGATCAGTGGTGTTATGTATGTTTTAAAATGTAATGTTTCGAACCGGAGAAAATAATACAATTATTATTAAATGAATTTAATTTCGTAAGAATTTGGTATGACATAGAGCTACGATATGGGGCTTTTTAAAGGGGAGAAGATATCGTTTATGTCGATCGGATTTGTCGTATTAACAGCGCCTCTTGTTTTGCAGTTGCGGTAACTAGTTATCATTAGGTGGGTTGTCAATCTGTTTGCCGACAAAGGTAATGCAACAAAAATGGGGAGATAATGCAGCCCCATTTTTTGTATATTCTACTAAGACTTAATGTATAATCAAATACATTAAGTCTTAGTAGAATTTACAAAATTAAAACTAAGGTCGATTTGTATTAAGAAATCAAATCTAGTTTCAACTCGTATTCGTTCTTTAGCAATAGACTGTACTTATTGTCTTGCACCGGAAACATTATTCATATTTAACAATTCTTCTTCTTCTTCTTCTTAGGGTGCCTCTCCACTACCGGAGGTTGGCCGTCAGCTCAGCGAACTTCCCTCTATCTTGACCCAAGCGAAACAGATGTTCTACGCTGGCAATTTTTGTCCACTCCCGGATGTTGCGCAGCCACGACTTCTTTCTCCTTCCAGCGCGTCGCTTTCCGTCTATTTTGCCCATCATTATTAACCGGAGGAGTCGATATTTTTCATGTCGTAAGACCTGACCAAGATACGCGATCTTCCTCCTCTTGACGGTTTGCAATAATTCACGGTTTTTGCCAACGCGCTGGAGTACCCTAACATTGGAAACCTAACAATTGTTAAATTTAAATCGTCACAGAGCGAATTACAGCGCTTCACATAAATAGTGGTTTATCTAAGCTTGAACTAGATTTGAATTGTTGGGGCAAGCCGCTTTTAGTACCAGTAACATTGCATTATATACACAGCCGAACATAGAATTTCTTTTTTTAGTCGATTGAGTAGTAAGAATACAGCGTGATAATTTTATCTCAAACAGGTTTTTATACTTAAATATAAAGGTATGTCTATACCGAATAGGCCTGTACCCTAAATAAAAATTAAATTCTGTTTACTATTGCTGGTGAAACATGTTCATTGTGTTGTGACTAGGGATGTAACTATCGGATACCCGAAATACATTTTTTATTATTCGTATCTGATTAATAAAATGGAATTTTAGCAATTTAAATTTGCATTTATGTTAAGAGTTTGTTAGTCTGCCTTATTTGTTTAAATGATTCATAAAGCACCTTATACTTAGTCTTTTTGTTTAAGTAATTAGGTAATAATACCACCTATAAAATAGTTGTGATTGATATCATTCGATATTTAGTAAAGATTTGCCGATTATGACGGTGTCCGACAAGCCGATTTGTCGGTTTAAAGAAGGAAGTTTAGTTGGCCAAGCTGCTGACGGTCTCAGGGATATTTGGCAATTTCCTCGACATTTCGTTTACAATAGATTCGCGCGCGAATCGCAAGAACCGCCTGCAAACGTGTCGGAACACATTTTGTTTAGTTCGCGTTATGTCTTGGTTTTGCACAGGTCAGACTGGTATTTTTTACAACTGATGGATTATCACCTTGACTAGGTATACATTTTTTTTCATATATAAAATTCGTCATAATTATAACAATCAAGGTTTCGTTTAATATTATTCCTCTAATTTACATTTGAATGAGAGATACATACAAAAGTAAAAAACCGGGTAGTCGAAGGTCTTTGCTAACTTATAACTGAATACGAAAGTGGCCCAATAGTCGCTTATGCCGACTACCGTTACCAGCTATCACTAATATTTAGATATCCGAAAAATCTTTTTGTATAATTTATGATACGTCTTGTATAAAATAATAAATAATTAATGTCATCAATCCTTTAAGCATGCTGTGTTCTTTAATTTAGAATACCTATAATATGTTTTGTTTTTTTATACCAGGAGGGAAATCCGCTGTGGACCGTCAGGGGGCGATGAGGGCCGCCCTCCGCTGTGTCGGACTCTCACCGACTAAAAAACTCCTGGGTACTCCTTTATCCGCATGGACGCCGGCCGTGGCCGCGAGCTCGTAATCTGTCACGACCGGCGCGCGTCCTATAATAACATTACACTGAAAAACACAAAATAAAAATAAGCATAGTATGTTTATTTTATTTTTATTTTGTGTTTTTCAGTGTTATTTCTGATTGAACCACAAAAAAAGTAGCTGAAGTAAAAATTCTCCGTTTTAATTGCCGTATTCATATCCGAAAGCACATATCAAAGACAACCCTAGTTGGACTTCAATGGGAATATTGACTAGTTTGTCTGTTTGTTTTTATAGTGTACACATGTGTAACACGCACACTGTGTGGCCTCCAAATTGACAACAGTTTGTTTTGTGTGGAAACAGAAAGTTGTCCGAACTCGGCGACTGATTTTAAGACAAACACAATTTTAATAAAAGTAAAAGTTTGTTTTCACTCCCAGTTAGTTATATACAGCGCTGAATTACCTGTATTGCT
This sequence comes from Automeris io, assembly GCA_036320925.1. Taxonomy (NCBI): domain Eukaryota; kingdom Metazoa; phylum Arthropoda; class Insecta; order Lepidoptera; family Saturniidae; genus Automeris; species Automeris io. The sequence continues at coordinate 8,321,784 of JAUDJH010000018.1, forward strand.
GGAATAGTAATTGCTTCGAGCTCCACGCACACAGATATCCTTCAAAGTATCATTTTTTGAAGTGAAACTTTTAACAAGAATTATTTTATTCCATGTCACGAAAAAGTGAAATATTAAACTTACTCTAGCTACTAGAAATGGAAAATAACATGATAAAAAACTGTTATTTAACAACAAAAACCGTCATACGAAATAAAATTAAGCCTGATTGAGTGGTTCCTGTATAAGTAAGAGACCTTTGTTATTTATAATTACAAATGAGGTCCCGATACTTTTGCATTGATATAATTAGTTATACGGAGCATTTTCAAACTTTATTTGAGATTATTCGATGTTTATTTCTATAATTGAGATTTTGTAACTCAATTATCTGTATAAGTATGAAAATTAAATTAAATTTAGACAATTTACGACACGATTGTTTACAAATGCTTGAATTTTTAACAAGATTTTCTTTATATACCACAACTGTCATTTCAAACCTGGCTGTAGGAAACTGGCTAAATAAAAACCTTTATAATTGAAAAAACCCTAGGTCTCTTGCGATCTCACTTAACCAAACTTCACTGTGAAACGGTTATGACAAAGGCGGCACTATGACAAAACCACATGTGTAAAAGAGAAAAAAAACTTATAGTATGTACATCTGTAGTTACAAGTTATCCCACGTGTATTGACAACACTTTTTTACCAGTTTAAATGTTAGAACCTATAGAAAAACAAGAGCCTTTGATAGTAGTTACTAAAGAACCCCGCGCTGGCTTCCTTAATTCTGTTCTGGTTATATATCGAACTTCCCGGTCAGTTCATTACCAATACTAACAAAACATTTGTGGCTAGAGAAGGGTCACTAAGTTGGGAATTGAAAATTAAATTACCCTTGCGGTTTAGAACGATCGTACCTAGTGAAGGCAATCGCTTCTAAATGTTATTTTATTCATGATCGGCTACAAAGTTTTATGTGTTTTGTTTACTTACATTTTAATGTTACTTACCACTCAGGTCGGTTTATGGTGCTTTGTGGTAGTTGTTGAGAAGTTATTAATGCACATACGCACTGGCGTGATTAACCGCTTGGAACCAGTGGCGTGTATTCCATATACAGCATAAAAAGCATTATCTTGTTATGCTTGGACGTTTAATAAATATATTGACCTAAAATTTGGTGTTTACCAAAGTAGAAGTATAAGAGTCCAAATTGGATCACATTTTAAGTATATATATATATTTGTTAAATGTCCAACTGTAACGAGATAATGCTTTTTATGCTTTATATGGGGTGCACGCCACTGCTGAGTTGGACCGTACGTATCAAATCATTGAGACAATTCGTTATTTTAATATACAACTCCGAATGAAACTACCTATATAAGTATATACAAAACGGCCCTAAAATTTCAGCCTTCGTGTGGAACGGAAACAGAATTGAAAGTAATTTCTCTGAGTTCTATGCGAAAGTGTGGGATTCAGTTTCGCGTTCGTCAAAACAGCCGTAAACAGTTTCAAAATTGACAGGCAATACATCATAAAACTCAACTTAACTGTATCCCGCAAATATGGATTTAGCCAACAAAATGGATTGCCATTTGGCTGGCTGTCATCTTCACTTATACGTACTAGGCTGATAATTTGCGACGAGCCGCAGTTAAGTTTGTACGTAGACTCAAGAACTTAAACAAAGAAAAAAATAATTAAAAAGTTAACATCTCGAAGTCATTCGGAATTTATTGTAGTGCTTCTTTAGTATTCAAAACTAATTGCGATTTGGCCATATTTCTAAAGTATTATTCAACACCATTATCCATCAACGAATCTTTTTTTTCGTCATTCTCACTAATTCAAATAGATTGTAGAAGCAACCTTGACAGCGTTTATTTTATTAATATATTATAGATGTTTTGATGGAGTTTGCCCGTGGTATGCAGCATAGCCAATTAACTTTTTTTTGTTGTTAACCCGGTGGAAATCCCTTCGGGCCGTCAGGGGAGTGGTGAGGGCCACTCCCCTGGTGTGTCGGACTTGCACCGACTAAAACCACCGGGGTGCCAACTCTGTCCTCTCTACGCCGGGCTTGGGTAGCCGTATACTTCCTACGGACCTGGCGAGCGACTGGCCTTGGCAGGCCTCCTGTCTGGGAGGGGGTCAGTTGTTACCCCTCACTATCTCTCAATGAGGCGTCGTGTGGGCACACACACGTGGGCACACACACGACGCCTTCTCCTCTCAGCCAGACAGTGGACGCCCTTAACGTCCACCGCCCGACAAATAACCAATGAACCGCTGTTACAAACTCATCGAGCGGTTAAACGCTTTGATAAACCGCCTAGATTGCGCACCGCTAGTGCGTATAAAGCCGTACTTTATATCCCTGTCGTGTCATCAAATTGAGGAATGATCTTTCAGCTAGCAGTTTACGCATCCTTATGTTATTGTATTCGCTGGATCTAATCGTTGTTGGTATTCTATACACTGATATTTTTATTTATTGTAAAATTCTAATAAAAACTAGTAGAATGTTTTATTAGAATATTTATTTCAATTGATTGATACGATAACAGTTCCTTATAAATAATATTATTATATAAGAATGTCACATCTTACTTATAATAATTGCTTAATATTGTTATAGATAAAAGCGTTATTTTAGCCTTCGGTTGTAGTTTAGGTTGTAGTAATAAATACAAATTTAATATATCTACTTCTGTACTTAATTTTCTCATAAAATAAAATTGTAAGATTGGTTAGAAACGTATAAAAAGGAATAACATAATATAATGAAAAACAAGTAAATTTACGTTGTATATAATGTGAATGCACCCTTGATATTTACTTTGAACAGTTAAGAGCAAACGGAAAATAAACAAAATATCGACATAATTAAATAATGACATTTCCACTAACTTATAAATTGATTAATTTAAAATCATATATATTAAAATCATATGTAAGATTATGTAAATTTGTACATTTTGTATGAGCAAAAAAGCAATTTGAATATAAATGTATGACAACTTATTATACCTAATATATAAATTTTAGTTACGAATTGTAATATTAGTTTAGAATAAATTCAAGATTTACCGGTCTTTTACTGTTATTATTATGTATTTGAGGATTTCGATACTTTTTGAATACAGCCTTAACGAATTGTTAAATTCATTATGTTTTATACAGGGTTTGACTTAATAAATATTTATTGGTGCTCGAGAATATTGTTTCCAATTCGAGGTCTTCAATAAAATTAAATCAGCGCTAGTAAACTTGATTGACTCAAATAGAAATGAAAACGCTAATTAGTTCACAAAACGCTACACTAATTTACGTACTGAACACTTCACATCATTTTAGTTTCGCTTTGATCGCTTTATTTCACTTTCCTGAGAAATTACTCCCCTCGTTTGCACCTGACGTGTATTTCTAACGGGATAGCAGATCCCACCAATGGTACTGATGATTCTTCAGCTATTTTGTATATGCAGTGTTGTTAGGCTACAGCGACACTTCTTGAAATTGCTTTCTATTCTCCAATAGACGACACCACCAGTTGCTGTAGTTATGCTACTTGCCACAAGATGCCGCTGCGGACGGTGGTTCATCTACTGAACAATAGAGGTCACAAAATACCTCATTCTTATTCCGTAACAATATCAATCATTACTAGACTATCTATTAGTAATAATCTAGTTAAAATGAATACACAAAGAGGGTTAGGCGTCCCAAGATCAAGAATCTATTCCAATAGGTCTATTCAAAATTCTATTGTATTTTAATAAATAATAATAATTTATTTCATAGATATACATTTGTCATTACACATACATTTGGATATTAAATTCTTAACATTATTTAGGTCGTAATAGTGTTGTTGAAACTCCGGTGCCCAAATTAAGATTTAACTTGTGTTATGGGCACCGTTGCTCACATCTTACAAATATTGATCTTTTCACATTCCCGCTATTCTGAGAGTACACTTTAATGGTGACAAATAAGATTAAACGAGACTCCGAACAAATTGACCTATCACGGCTGTAATATAAAAATATAGAGCAATATTTCCTCAGGAGAAACAAAATTAATTATTTAAGAGTGCGTTAGCGCTTTCCGAGCGGTGTGGTCAGCCGACGTAAAGCCATCGTAAGCAATTTCGGTTTATACCGCGTCCCGCTGGGGCTGAGATTACTTGCCATGTTACGACTATATTATTACCGGACAATGTGTTGATCATAATGAAAATATAAATAAGGCCCTCGTATACGACTTTCTTCTGGTGACAAAATAACCGGTTCCTACCCTAAAAGATATTAAGTTTAAAATATTACTAGTGGTTATGTATACTAGCTGTAGTGGGTCCGGCATTGCTCGATAGAAATATCTAATTGTACTCTCTATTACGTAAATTGAAAAAAAAGTAACACGTGTTTTTTATTTCTACTTCGTTTATTTCAAAATTAACCGATTTTTGAACAAACTTTCAATCCCTATTTTACTCCTTTGGGAATTCATTTGCCAAAAACGTCGAAGCATGTATTTATGTTTTATCCACCCAAAAATATGAATACGGATTATTATGGTTATTTCTCCATAATTGACAGATTTTCAAACTTTCAGTCCCCATTTAACGCTCATAGAGATAAGATATTAAAAAAATCTGTCTTTAGTAGGTTAACTGTTAATTATATAAGATAAAAGAATCTGATCTAAAAATTACACGTTTCTAGCTTTAGTATATTAGGCTTTACGATGATATGTCAGACAGGACAAGTGATTACATATATATATATATATATATATAGATAATTTTAAAAGTTAAAAAAAAATATTTGTGTGGGAGTAAAAGCCGAGTTTGATGGAAACTTTCTTACACAGACCAAATGAAGAGAGTTCTGTTGGAAGGTATTGTCAAAAGCACGCCAAATCGGCGAGAGTACATTAAGGGAATAATTAATATTAAGGAATGGAGAGAAGTGGCGTTCCATTCACTCTGCCTACCCAAAGAGGGACACGGCGTTAAGATAGATAATAAAATTGTCATGCTTGGTATTCATTACAAGATAATACGTGTAGAAATATAATTATAGTGGCCAAGTAGACTAGTAGTAAGGATAGCGATTACTCCGGACCCCGCGCACCCAGACCTGCCTAGGGATAAAATTTTGATGTGATTTTTTTCAACATGGTGTTACCTTAAGGTAATTTGTAACAGATGTTTTTCGGATCTTCGAGTTGGCTTTACAAGACATTAACTGTACCAAATTGCCAAGATTTTAAGTGACGATGTATTCATTTAATGTATATTTATATAGTAAAATTGTACATAAAGAAAATTCTAAGTCACGCATAGAATTTTCCATACAATATATACAATTACTGCTATTTATGCTATAAATAGTTGGAAAAGACTTAGTAATAGATGAATACAATTATTGAATAAATAAACTGACTTATTAATATAATTATAAGCAATAAATTTGATCATAAAAATTATTCGTCAAAGCAAATAGCAGCATAAATAATTGGTTTTCTATAGAATTTTAAAATTTACATAAATTTAGATAAGGAGAAACATTTACACAACGTATAATTATAAAAAGCTGTTTGGCCAGATTCGTATAAATAATAAGTCAAAAATTTAAATAAAAAGTTGTTTTTACTATGAATCTGGCAACACTTATTTGGTGACACAGGCTGTAGCTGTTATGGGATTCTATTTAGCGCATTCAGAGTTTATTAGAAGCTATCATACCTCGAGGATTATTATTCAGATAGATAAGTCTCTCCAGAGGTTTAAATAGAAAAGCTCGTTTAAGTTTTTGGTACATTTTTAAGCTAAAATATTCTTAATAGGTGTCATAATTTACTATAATTGCGGGAACCATTTGTAGCTAATGTTTTTGAAGTATACCTGAAGGGGTTTTCTTAAGGAGGGTCTTTATGTTCGTTGAGAATGATGAATTGGTGTTTAGTCACTTTTCTTGTCCGTAATTATGGCGGTTCATAATTTCAGTGAAAACAAAAGTTATCATAGCTTCTGTTAACTTCTGTTTCTAATATTTTATTTATAATATGTTTCATGTATTTTATCAACATTTTTTTTTCTTTTACTCAATTATCCTTAATAATTGAATTAATCAGGATTACATTTAATCTTAATGTACGTGTTCGAGTAAAAGAACATGAGTCAGCTGCTGTGAGCAGACTATGGCGTGATGCATGTCGGTTCGGTAGATGGCGTTGTGCAAAATTGCATCGCGTTATAGTTTCGTTCACAGCAGCTGCATATAAGGCAAAGGTGCCATATAGTAGATTGTGACGAAAAGACAGAGATACCTAAGAGATATCAAGTATTGGTTTAACGTGCTATATATGTTTAATTATTAAACCAGTGGTGACCTGTATCTAGTGGTTTCAATTCAATCTCCCCGCTCATGACCCAGTAAAGGGAAATCTGTACAGTACGAGTATGATGAAGCTAACGTATTTATGAAATAAAAGTCTTTTAATTAATAAAATATGTCGATAAATTGATTTTATATTAGCAATATTGATTCATTGCTTTATATCGACATTAGTGCTCGACCGTCAACCGAAGTTTCGGCCACGGTTTCGGCCTTAGCTGCCTTTTGAAAAGTTGTGAGATAGTTTTCATAATTTTTACACGCTGTTTATATACATCAATGTAAAAATTATATTTAAAAGTTTAAGAAGTCATGATATTATTCACTTTACGTCAATAGTGAATATAATTATTTAGAATTTTAAAAGCTTAGGCTTTGGGTGAGGGTTATGGCGAGGGCCGATTAATCGGCTTCGGCCCAATATCGACCTATTATCGGATACTTATCAAAAGTCAGTTGTTTTGCCTTACAGAACCTTTTCTGCTGTCTGTATCATGGCAAGTGTTCTGAAGAGTTATTTAACCTTGTTCTACCCTCTCTCTTCCTGTATAGAATCACGCGCACGGGTTTATATATATAGAGTCATAGCAATATGGTATCTCACATCCCGGTTAGGGATAAGAAGTTCTCTAACACTTACTTTTGCCGTGTCGTTGAGCTGTGGATTGCTCTCCTAGCGAGAGTATTCCCACTATCCATGATATCCACTATGATAAGGGGTCCTTTAAGCGTAGCGTGAAGAGATATTTTTGCAGGCTGGCATGATTGCTGCGACCACTGATGGGTTTTTCTTAACTGTCTATAGTCGTTGTCGTTTTTTGAACAGCATCATACTTACCATTAGGTGTGGTGCGATTACTGTGTCGAATTAGGATAAAAAAAAAAGTAATTTGACAATCACAATCAGATCAATCAATTTTGGTTTAGGCCTCACCTTAGGCTTTACCTACAATTCCAGTCCAGTTAATTTTTTACCTAATGTAGTTTATTGACGGAAAATGGCCGAAGACGCAAGTAAAAGCTTCGGTTGGACACTAAATGACATATAAAATAAATGTTGATTATCAACACTGAAATTAACAAAAATATTTTCTGGTAAGATCTTATGATCTATAAAAAAATATAAACTATTATACTCTGATATTTTTATCAGTGTATAATAGTTAATATTTAAAATAGAAACCAAAAATTGTATCACGTTATTTAAATACCTAGTAACAGACAGTGATTATCATAAAGTTAGTAAGTCATATATACTTACATATACGAGTACAGTATGCATAATAACAATGTACGTAGGTATCTACAAAAGTTATTATATATGCGTAGGTATTTGTATAGAGTGACCAATGTGGCAATTAGATGGCAAAAATATACTGACTTGAATGTGAATCGGTCAATTATTACAAAGAATACTCGATTAGAATAACCACAAAAAAATATAAAAATTTGAGGCCATATATATGACAAGGTGCGACCTCGTAGATACGTTTTTGACATAGATTACGTAATAAAAACAATATCGCACATAAAATATTGAATCAAGGTATCGTAGCATAACAAACAGTAGAGATGTTTGGTACAGTCAAAATAAATTACTAGTTAATGTCTATTTAGAGGTCATATTGTGTTATATACATAATAATAATAAGTTAAAACCATTATGTTTTAATATATTCTGTATTACAATTTGGGTTTTGTACAGGGGCTATAGAGAAAATTTCGTCGAGGCTTATTTCTTAATTATGTTTTTAACAGTGAAACTATCAGCAATTTACTTAGTGTATGTTTATATATTGGTTTTTATTTTATTAAGTTTAAATGTAACTTGGTTATCAATAAAGTTGAGGAGTTATAATTCAGTTCCTTGGAATGGTTTCAATGAACAGTTTACTAATATATATATATGATTCAGTCAGAGGTGTTTTAAAAATTTGTTTCAATGGAAAAAATAAAAATCTAATCATCCAAGTAAAAAATAACATGTACGATATATAAGCGTAAAGTGGGCAAAGCCACTAATGTATCTCTACTAACTTCAAAGGGGATATACCGTGATAATATGTTATTTATTATTATAATAAAGTAGAAGAAAATATATAAGAGATGGCCGTAATGCAAGGAACTTGAGTATTTAAAAGGTGATAAAAAACAACAATTTTAATTAAAAAATAACAGGTCTACAAAACTAAGGAGTAATAAAAGTTTATATCTTTAGAATTCGGTGACATAAAACGTACTGGAAAAGTGGGACTTGTTTTTTTAAAAGAATGACTTCTGTCCCCGAGGTACTACTCTACTCACAACACTCTGAAGAATCACATAAAACACGGAACTTTCTAGTAATACATCTATGAAGATAGAAAATATTTCATCGAAACTCAAACTTATAACAACTTGATTTAAATAGGCTTGTCACAAGAATTTTTAAATCTATACTAATAATATTATAAAGCTGAAGAGTTTGTTTGTTTGTTTGTTTGTTTGTTTGTTTGAATGCGCTAATCTCAGGAACTACTGGTTCGAATTGAAAAATTATTTTTGAGTGGAATAGACCATTTATCGAGGAAGGCTTTAGGCTATATAACATCACGATGCAATTATTAGGAGCGAAGAAATAATGGAAAATGTGAAAAAAACGGGCAAAATTATTCATCCTTGAGGCCTTCCATTGCGTGCGCTGCAAAAACGGTTCAAGATACCAAAAATATATGTATGAAAGAATTATTCCTCTTGAATTGATCTAAAAAAATGTCCGCGACAGTATATGTCTATCTTTTAAGATTAAGTCACTAGAACCGTTTTTATGGTAAACAAATTTGGTCGAAATTAATGCATTTTTTGTTAAGAGTTGTATCAACGTAATAATATTAATCTTTATCCAAATAAATGTGTTGTTGATTAAGAGTATTTAGTTGTGAACAAAATTGTCTTTGACATCACTTAATTTCAATGAACATCTTAGAAGATATTACAAAACCTTACATAGCAAAACAACGTTTGCCGGATCAGCTAGTCGTCAATAAAATTAATATACCACCGATTAGGAAAGCCGGATCTATGAATAAGAGCAGGCAAGGAACTCTGTAGCGAGTCGACCTGTCGTGATATTCTCAGTAATACTACATCCGTTACACAAAGAACAGAATAGAATAAGATGAGTATTAGTAAGGTTACGAAAATATACGAAAATTTGTTGCTTTATTTTTATTCAAGCGTTTCTACTAGATTGTCCTACTATATATTCTTAATACAATTGGTAAATTGTAAGAAATGTTTACAAATCTAATATTTACAAAGTAGAGTTCCAACACGTCGCTTATATAAAAAAATATCCTTACAAATATTTAATTTATATGTAAATCGATGTGATAATGTGCAATTAAAATCAACAACGGCTGTTTTATGGAAAAGAAGACAAATAGGCGAATAGCTCATATGATGGTAAGTGGTCACTGTTCCTGTGGGCAACTGCAATATTATAGTGACTCGTTTTGGCCTGTCGTGTTTCGGAATCAGTTTATTTATATCCAGTTGTTCATATACCAAAAGACCTTGTGTCGTGGTATCATGCCTTAGCGGCCAATACAGTTGTTGGACTTCACTGTACTTTCCATCCTTCATTTCAGGTGCAATGTCAAGCCTTATCAAGCCAAGAAAGCGTCATCTTTGCGATGTAGTTGATGTTAATGTCGGAAAATTATAAACAGTACTCGCAGATATAAAAAAAAGCCTGTGTCCGCAATAGGAATAACTGTGGTATCTATCTAATTTCAGGGCGGTGGGTGGTGATCTGTCGCTACCGGCGCTCGTTCGCGCGATGGTCGGCAGCGATAGAGCAAGGCAGGCGGTCCTCTTTTACTGTGAGAAGGTTATGAAGATTAAGGAGGCGGCGGAGCGGGATCTGGAAACTATTGCTAACCTCGATAACCCTATCTGCCGCCCCGCCAGGGGAGGATGTAGGAGGAGGGCCAGAGGCCTTCCTCCTTAATGGAAGTACACTTGAGGGAGTGTGTCGGCCCAATACGGGCGTGAGCGGCGTGGGATATGTTCCTTCATGCTGCTCAAAGACTAGAAGAGAGCGGAGGGTGGCAGTCTACACCGCCCCTCGAAACGTAGAGATTTGGCCTGTAGAAGGTCGGACGTCGCTGGGTGCTTGGGAAGTTGGCTAGGCCCTACTCCCAGTCCCAGCAAGACGGGTTGGAGGAACACCCGGTGGTTTTAATCAGTGCGAGTCCGACACACCGGGAGCCAGCCCTCGCCGCTCCCTGAGGTCCGTAAAAAAGGTATCTAGCTTACAACATATCCTATAGAAGTGTTATACAATGGATTAATTGTAAATTCTGTGAACATTTATTTTAAACAGCTCGAATAATTTCCTAATTTTTATTCAAAGTAAGGTTTTATAGTGAAAAGGAATTGTATTTTATAGGCTATATCATAATGTAAAATGTGTTTTGCATATATTAAGCCTTGAATGCGAAATATTTTACGAAATTTACATAGCAGGAGTACGCAATTTCAACGTGGAGGTCCAGAATACCTAACATAACAAAGGATTTGGAGTTTTTTTGTAGGAATGCGGTGTTTAATATTTTGATTGATGATGTTACATAAATATAATTCTATAGTTTTTTCCTGAATTGTATTTTATCTTTTTATTATGGAGATGTGATATACATATGCGGGCCTGTATGACGACAACGATTGTTTACGAATTTTCCTGTCTTTGCAGTCGCCGTCATTTTTGGACCACACAGTACTTTTTATTAAATTCACTTGGATCACTGTCGATCCAGTACAAAAAAATGGAGATGAATTTAAAATTATAATTGAAGAGGAAATTGATTTTATCATAGATATGAATCATCGATTGATGTTATATTGTGTACGTGTCTATATGTGTGAACCCGGATCTTGAGGTCGTATAGGATTACGGATCGATACAATGGACACTGATATTTTTTGTGCATTATTTACAAAAACACATTTTAAATGCTTAACAATTAATTTGACACAAACAAGCTATTGATTCGTTGACAATCTTCTTAAGGCCTTGTCAAATAAACAATGAACCGAAGGCACCACGAAGCGTATTTATTTTAAAATGTATGGTATCATATAAAATCAGTGGCAAGCATTAAAATTTTTAACAAGGCATGCTAATTTATGGTTTCCGTTTGGAGTCCGCTAATACACGATGTTTCGCGTGAATCTGTTTTTTCACGATGTGGTGGACCCGTTTAATATTAGGTCCTTACATATGAAATTGGCGTTTTTCGTACCGGCCACTTTAATCACAAATTTCTCCTCTTTGGTAAGGAATTCCAAATTCAAATTTGTACAGCTATAGACTCATGTATTTGTGCTTCGATGATCGTCATTCATTTGTTTTTTCTTCTGTTTTTTTCTGTTTGCGTCACTCATTTTACAAAATGGAAAACTTAAAATATCGCATTATTTACGAGTACGAGTTCCGCTGTGGCACTAGTGCTGCGGAAACAACTCGAAGGGTGAATGATGTGTATGGCGGTCGTGTTGCAAAAGAAAACACAGTTCGTTTTTGGTTCCAACGTTTTCGTTCTGGAAATTTCAACCTGCAGAACAAGCCCCGTGGACGGCCTGAGACTCAAGTTGATAATGAAGAGTTGAAGGCTATTGTGGAAGCGGATCCATCGCAAACCACGTCCGAGTTAGCTGCAGGCTGCGATGTTAGTGATAAAACTGTTTTAATTCACTTGAAGCAAATTGGGAAGATTAAAAAGCTTGAAAGGTGGGTACCTCACGAATTGACCGAAGCAAACCGGCAAACGCGCGTCGACTGCTGCGTTACATTACTAAACCGGCACAATAATGAAGGTATTTTAAACCGAATCATTACCTGTGATGAAAAATGGGTTCTTTACGATAATCGGAAGCGCTTAGCGCAATGGTTGGATCCTGGCCAGCCAGCCAAATCCTGCCCCAAGCGAAAATTAACCCCAAAAAAGTTACTTGTAAGCGTTTGGTGGACTAGTGCCGGTATTGTTCATTACAGTTTTCTCAAATCTGGCCAGACTATTACGGCTGATGTCTATTGTCAGCAATTGCAAACCATGATGGAAAAGCTAGCGGCTAAACAACATTGGCTGGTCAATCGCTCCACGCCACTGCTGCTTCACGACAACGCTAGACCACACACTGCGCAACAGACGGCTACTAAATTAGAAGAGCTTCAATTGGAAAGTCTAAGACATCCTCCGTACTCCCCGGACCTTGCTCCAACAGATTACCATTTTTTTTCGAAATTTGGATAACTTCTTGCAAGGGAAAAAATTCAACTCCGATGGGGCAGTCCAAATCGCCTTCAAAGATTTTATTGATTCCCGTCCGACTGGTTTTTTTTAGTAAAGGGATCAATGAACTACCTATGAGATGGCAAAAGTGCATAGAAAATAATGGTTCATACTTTGATTAATTAAATATATTATATTAAAAAATATTCGACTTTTTGTTCCTCCCATACAAAACGCCAATTTCATATGTAAGGACCTAATATATGTATATATGAAAACATTTTTTTTTAATGGACCTCCTTCAACGTAGAAATGCTCACTCATTCATCTTTTAAATGTTTCCAAATCGTAAGGACGTAGAAAAATACATTTTACTAGTTTTTTGTACATATTATGAATAAAGAAGCGAATTAAAATAAGGTACTCATATTTAATGTTTTAACTCCTTACTTAATACGTTGTTATAAAAACTTGAGGTTAATTTCAATGCCCATTTCAACATGATTGCTCAGTTCTGTTGCACGGCTTTTATGTGTATTTTGATTAGACCGTAATCCTACAATTCTTTTCAAAGCGAATTCATATTTCACATGACATAATTGGCGTTTGAATGTATACGCAAGTTTTCCACTAGGTAATTGGTGTGTAAATATTACAACATTCATAAAATTTCATACCTATATTACGCCTCTGGCTGTTTCTCATTATATTTGTCTATTTTGACTGTGAATGACTATTTCGTAATATGGTTTAAGATTATTCCACAGCCAAAATTGCTACCTTTTTACTTATGGTACCGACTTACTTGTATGGATCTATACACACAAATGTAATGTTTATTGTCGATTAATCAATTAATTAATAAGATACAAATTGTAAATTAATAAACATGAAGATAATAACATTGGAACACTAAGTTTAAATTATGGAATCATTTTTCTTAAAACGAATATCTGTTTTTTATTTTATTTTTTTATTTTTGTAGTGTAATCCAGTAAATTTTTAATTAATTGAAATGTTGCAGCATTGTAAATAATCATATATTTGCTATATCTAAGTATAATACATTTATTAATATATGCTAGGCACTATTAAATGATAAGCTTGGAACAATATTACATTATCTATATATGTTGGTAACCCTAAGAAAATTATGGGATAAATATTTTTTTCCATACAGGTGAAAATGCGTGTAAAGGCTAGTCGAAAATAAACAACTGCGTGTAGGGTCAAGGGCAGGGCTTCCCGTTTCGCAGAGATATTTAATCGAATAGTGCTAATGTGTCTGTAATAGGTGTATTTTCTTTGATGTTATTTTTCAAGAAAAAATCCTTTGTATTTTTTCTGAAAAATACCGAATAGTTGATACAAATTAATATTATGCGCAAATAAAGTTCACATTTTGGGATGTACGTATACCTCTAATACATATATATATATGTTTATATATCTTAGTATATAATTATAATAATATACAGTCACGCTATATCCCTTACGGGGTGAGCAGAAATACATAGTGGTTGTATCCACTTTGCACTTATATGTCATGCCCAACGTGACCAGTAACGCAGCTGACTATATGTATTTATTAAAAAATAAATCTACTAGCCATTTCATTATTCACTCATTTATATCCAAAACATTTATGAGAATTCTAAATAAAAATCACTCATAATTTAGGAAGAAATAACGCAAAGCTTTTCTTACAATATGTTGTCTCTTGTATTTGGCACGTAGAGGTACGCATTTTACTTCAAAATCTCAGCGTAGTACGTGCAAAGATTTGAATTTGTGCCATCTGCAAGCCAGAACTCTGCTAAAATGTTTTTATTTAAGCTGACAAGGCTTTAGAGCTTAGGTAGAAACGGCACGTCTGCATTGCAGGTGGGATTCTATGCTTACCCTGTCACGTGATTTACACAACACCGGTGTGAGAAACTGTCAGATTGCTGTGAGGGAACACAAAGTGAAAAGCTATCGAGACCTTAATAATTAATATTATAAATAACAGCTGTGAATTGGACTGCGAGAATTATTGTCCCGATAGTTAATCTGATTAATTGACTGATTCCAAAGATCCTCATCTCAAATGGCTCACACTTGGTTTCTAGCTTCTTTTGACGGCACAAAATGCAGTTGATCTAGGACCGATTTTAGAATTTGAACTGTTGAAAGTAACAAGCGCTTACTTAGAAAATTTTTGGCAACGCAAGAGCATCCTTGTGGGTACGGATCTCGTTTTAGGAAATACTACTAATGGTAATGTACTAGTGTTTTAGAAACGACTACAATCCGCGAAACACCGCAAGAAACTCAAAGCTGTGTCAGAGTGGGTGGTCGCTCGATTAAGGGTCGGTTACATAAGGAGATATTTCTCGTTATGGCACACATTGTGAGAAAGTTCCTTATTTTGAACTCCTATTGGTTGCTTGAACCTCAGGCCTCGCTTACATAGATTCACAAGTCAAATTTTAAAATTTAAATTTACAAAATATAGTCAAGATATATGCTTTTCAGAGTGAGCATAAATACATTACCAGTTTAAGTAGTCTATATCTTTACGATTGTACTTGTGTTTAATGCGGCTGAATGCTGTTCTTTGGTATTATTCTTTTCAATTGCATGCTCTTGTCAGAGCAGCCCTAGTCAGACATCACGTTTGGAGGGGTCTGCCTTTCGGTTTTCTATAAAATATATTAGGAAGAATTTGCGGTTGAGTTGTAGAATTTTATGACACCCATCCCTTTTTACCATAAGTTGACAAGAAACCATGCGGGATTGTACCCTAATGTGCTTGACATCCGAAATGATCCGACGAAGTGATTCGTCTTTTTTTTTGCTTAGAACAGTTAATGAGTGCAACTCAAGTCCTGCGTCTGTTTTTCCAGCATTTTACTGCACGAGAATATTTAAACGACTAGTGAATTGTTATTTATTGGGTGAGCGCGCACTATCATTGGCGCCATTATCACTTTCCATCAAGTGAGATTAAGGTCAAAATCTAGCCAGTCTATAATAAAAAAAAGAAAATAGTTATGTACTATTGCATAAAAATCTATTTTCCAACTGACTTAACCCGCAACTTTTCCGGCGAAAGGAAATGAGAACAAAACGTGGACCGCAAATCCTGACAAGTATATTCCAATATTCCGTAAACGATGTAAGGGATCGACGAAAGGTACGACTTTTGTGGAACAATAATAAGAATTTGGAATGAAACTTCCCAGAACCACATACTATATCTGCTACGCTACCAAGCAAGGTCACCTATTTCAAATTGAATTCACTCTATAGCCGGAAATAAGGTTCGATTTATTGCACTCCGCAAATATCGTTTGAGTAAATAGGATATTATTTTACACAGGATATGAGTGATATTACTGTACTGCGTCGTGTTGTATTATGACCCAGTACAAGATTAGAGGTTAATGTTAAGATTGAAAATTCCCTATAGTAATTGGCTTTTTAGAGTATTCGTTCCTCAAAATTTATTTGGTCACGAAAAATTATATTATCTGTTATCGTCAAAGATTTTTCGTTATTGTTGTTACCTATTCCTTGAATATAAACCCGTTAACGAAGATTAAAATTATTCTGGACTGTACACACACACTACCTATTTGTTTTAGATATGTGGTTGATGTTCTAGATGCTCGCACGGGGCGATACACCTCTTCTGTTTTGCTTTAAACCACCTAGGAGTAGAATTCTCCTGCTGTGTCTATTCTTCTAACATCTTATGACATTGGGTTCTTCAAACGTTGAGTGAATCGGTATTACTTCGGTGAGTGCGCTCCATCATGAGCCTCATCATCATTTGCCATAAGGTGAGATTGAGGTCAAGTACAAACCTGTCTGTAATTAGAAAAAAGATATCATTTTTGTGGGTCACTCCAGTTAAAAAAAGCGAACAGGAAGGTAAAATATACTTACTTACCCAACAAATATCGTGGCGGTAGCGGACTAGTGGATAAGGAACCTGAATTCCATGCATTAAAATTCATACATTAAAAAGCAATGACACTGCAGTTCAAACAGTAAAAAATTTGCATTAACAATATTTTAAATTTGAAATACTTCATCTTGAATGAGAAGGATGAGAAAATTTAGGTTTTAATATGAAAAATGAAATCTTTTGTTCTAAGCATTAATTCATTTTTATTTAATTTAAATAATTTTAACAGTGTAAAATTAAAAATTACCGGGCGCTTTGTTGACTTTATTACGAAAACCATAGATCTCTAGAACCCACTTTAGGAATCGTTGGTCTCCTGTATTTATGTATGACATATTACAAGATATTATTTATATAACATTCAAGAATGACTTGAGAAATTCCTCGATAAATTTGACAACTGACGCCGCGCCAACTCGGCGAATAGTGCGGTTTTACCTTAACAATTGAACTACCTAGCATAACATAACTTCTCGGAGTAATGTTGACTCTAAATTAGCATAGTATACCCGTCTTCAGGGCGCGGGAATAAAAATAGACGGAAGTAAAACAAAAGTAAAATTCGGTAACTTAGATTGAAATAGAAGGAGCAAACGAAAAATATATTGTAATTGTTACTGAGCTAAAAGTTGTTTCGAACCATACCTACCACGCTAAAACTGCATTTGTTGAAATCCATACAATTAAATTAAAGAGTACAAGATATTTTTAATAGACTGTAGCTATTATATAAATTCCGTAGGACATGTGCTACGATTGTAGACAGCACTACCTATGTAAATACCATTTTGACACGTTGTAAAATGCTGCGCGACAATTGCAGTAGTATGCCGGTATCAGTCTCATACAAATAAATGCTACACAGTAGTGACGTCTGCACTCACGGCACATCTTATGCTGTCCGCTTCTACGGACCGCATTTTGCTGCATTGTCCATAATTGATGACAGACATGATCTATTTTATTGATTTTGCAAGTCCAACATCCAATTTTAAAAACTGTCCAATTTTAAATAACGCTTTGTAACACTAATCAATCGTATGCAATAGAAGATTCACTAATGCTTAAAAAGTTTTTAAAATTTAAGGAGCTATTCAGAAACTGTATGGAAATATTGTATGTGCACATACGATATGCAGACTCCTTCAAGTCTACTACCTGGCTAAAAGCCTTTCCCAGCCAACGACAAATTGTCCAGCTGAATTTTTTCCCATTGTACGGAAGTAACATCTATTGTTTATGTTATTAATAATTTATTTTGCTAGAATAATTTACTATTATTCATATCCCGGATATTAATAATTATTATTTTATTGCGACATAGTATAAAATAAACATAATACTAATTTACAACCTATATTTAGTCATTAAATTAACAACAGTAATATGGAAAATAATATTACACTATAATGGAACGCAAGTAAATTACAATCAAAATGTTTTTTTTTTCTTTATTTTTAAAAGGAATTTTTGTTCTTTTGAACATGTAAGCCCCATCATACCTTAACCTAAATATACAAAAAATATTAAAACTAACATAAAATAGAGAATTATAAACTGCCTGTATATGTCCGCTAGAATGCTGTGAATAATTAAGGTTTTTGAAATATGTGGATAACTTATCCTTAATTAAGGCTTAACTCGTACTATGAATTTTTTCCGTGAGATTTTTTACCGTAAATTTTTTAATACTAAGAGTTTTGTGAAAGTGCACGCACCACCTGTAAAACTTCATTAAAATGAAACGCAATGCTATATAAAATTCGTGCGTCGTGATACACTTATATGAAACTATAATAATAACTCTATTACAACAATAAACCCGGCAAAACTAGTTTCGCAGTGTGAGCTAGGAGAATCCTCGTTAACGAACAAAATTTGTGTGATATTTTCCTTCGCGGTAAAATTACGCCGTGCGGTCTAAACCTAAAAGTCTATTCAAATGCTGATATTTTTAAATATATATCCGTGATTTTTTTAAGACTCAATACTTTTTTAAAACTGAGTCGACTAATTAACTATATATCACCTGCAGTTTACCACAACGCAGTCCAAAAACCCACATATCAAGAAATTGAATACTTTTCTTCGATAACCGCAGCAATCATGTCGACCTCCTTACAAATACCGAGATAATATCTGTAACTTTATATCAATATCCTAAGAGGAAGAGATTAAATTTTGTAAAAGATCATTTTGCATCATGTTGACACGGCAGAGGGGAGAAATTTTAAAAAGTTTTGTGTTCTGAGGTAGGTTTCAGGATATACTGTACTTAAATTATAATAAATTAAATCGATTTATGGATTATAATTAGCTTATAATTAGTGACCGATATAGCACGAATATCGTCAAGACAATCTTAAGCACCCATTTGGTGCTATAAATTACGCTTATTAGTATATAAATCGGATTAATTTGTTTTGATATCTAACGTGTTTTTCTACGCATATGAATTATTGTTTAAACACGTTTTTTTTATTTCTGTATATTCATTTCCATGAAATTGTGGTTGAGAAACGGGTAGATCAAGGGCAAACTAAATATGGATACTTTTGTTATCTAACGATATTGATTCTAAGCCTATTAAATTAATCTATGAACTAATTTGTAAAGTACAGTGGGTAATCTGTAGTTGCGGAACAGTGTTACCAAATGCGTTGATAAAATCTAGAATTATGGGTTTGATGAAATAAGACGCTATGTACGCCACGTTTTATAGAAAATAATATAATTTAAACATACTAACAGCATAAATTAATGCTTCTTATAATATA
This sequence comes from Automeris io, assembly GCA_036320925.1. Taxonomy (NCBI): domain Eukaryota; kingdom Metazoa; phylum Arthropoda; class Insecta; order Lepidoptera; family Saturniidae; genus Automeris; species Automeris io. The sequence goes on from JAUDJH010000018.1 coordinate 8,341,186, forward strand.
ATAAAGTTATATTTGCAAGTTTCTCAGCAATTATTATGACACCAACCCCCTCCAAATTTCAAATGAATGCTTACATTTAAATTATTGAAATTAATTTTAATTGAATACCTTATGGATACTTTTTTCTGTTAATAACAAACAGGATAAATTAAACTTATATCTATCGCAAAAATCTCCTTAAATTCATTTTACTAGGTTTTAGGTTATGAAGTAATTAAACAAAGAATTGTGGAGATTTTTTAAAAAGGGACATATTATGTTTTTAAAACATTTTAAATAAGCGATTTTATGATAAATAGTTTATAAAGTTCTAAATTAACATAATTCGAAACAACTTCTGAACCTGTATCAGGCACAGGTGCGGTCGGGTGTCGAGTACTGTTGTCATATTTGGGACGGATCCGCTAAATATCAGTTGGCGGCTTTGGACTCGATTGATCGTAGAGCTCGTAGACTTATTGGTGACGACTCTTTGACAAAAATTAGAATGCACAGCATCGAGCATCGACGTAGAGTTGCATGCCTCTCGGTCTTTTACCGGTTGCACGGTGGAGAGTGTTCTCAGGAACTTCATTATTTGATTCCACCAGCCCCATTCCACCACAAAACCACTACACATCGTGTCGGATACCATCCGTATGTGGTGGATGTTCCTCATATTCGCACGTAAAGATTCTTCTACATTTATCATGCGAACGGCTAAGGAGTGGAATATGCTTCCAGCGGTCATATTTCTGCGATCTTATGACCTGGGAGTCTTTAAGAGAAGAGTGAATAGGCATTTGCTAGGCGATCGCGTTTCATCATCGAACTCATCTTCACCTTCCACCAGGTGTGATTGAGGTCAAGCGTTCGTCTATGAATTATAAAAAAAAAACTTAGATGGGCAAAATGTAATCGAATTAATGAAAAGCGATAACGATTACGATACATTTTGCGTTTTGCATCATAATTATGATTACATTTTGTTTTGTTTTTCTTTTGTTTTGTTTTTTTTTGTTTTAAGCACTAAGGAATCCTTGGTTTTATACAAAGTCATGACTCATTAATGGTTCGAAGTATTTTAGTCATGATTACAGATCAGCAAAATTAAAATTATGATTAAATTTTTTTTATCGTTAATCATTACATTATATTTTGCCCGCCTCTGGTTCCAAATATGCTTAAATTGTATTTTTCCATAGTATATCTAGCAACACCAGTTTGTGGATAAGCAATCAGGCTGTTGCTTAAATTACTGATAGTATCAGTACAAATGGAAATGGAAAATGGATAAATACGGAATTGTATTAAATTAATGTAATGCCTTTTGCTGAGCAGATTACTACTGTTTTTGTACACGATTTCAATTACTTTTTACATGATTTCTTTATACTCTAGATAGCTCAGTTGATAGGATTTCTACCTGCAAAGTTGTAGCTCTTTACTCCGAATGCTGGATGTAATATTTCTTCTTTCATGATCAGTTTCTAAGTTTGTTGTTTGTACAAAGGTATATTCGTAATAATTACGTATTGAGGTATAATTTATACCTAACGTTAAATCTGGAGTGATAAATAATTATATATTATGCTATTCAACTATAAGCAATAACAATAAATATATCTTCACGCTACATTCCTTTCCGGGGGAGCAGAGATGCGTTAGTAGTTGTATCCATTTGCGCTTATATGTCATGCAAAGAGACCAGTAGCGCCGCTGATCGCCTGAAGAACGGCTTCTTAGAGCACTTACACATGACATTTCTAATTATTTATTTATTCTTTATAGGGTTGCCAGTGGCCCGGTACAATAATTCACTTACACAACACATACACAATAATAAACAAAAATGTACAGTTCCTATTAAGGCATCCACAAAATACGTTAGAGTGGCCTGTTTATTTATATTATATTATATCAATGGTAATTCATAACAATAATAATAATACTAATAGATGATATCCGGGTTTCCTTACTCTGTTTTCCTTCACCGGTGAGCATGTGGTGCCTCAAAGCTACGGCCAGTCGTCTTGCAGCACATGAATATCGGTGGGTTATCCATTAGACCACCACAGCAACTATATATTCATTTTTATACAGAAACAATATATCCAATTTATACAATTCGGAAAAAGTATAAATACAGTGTACCTATAAAAACATTTGGAACGGTCAGGGAGAAAAAAGAAAAATGTCGACTTTTTTGTCAATTTTTACGTTTTAGCGTCATCTGGTTGCTCAGGAGCTATTATATTACCAAGAGCCAAGTAGGAAATATGGGTGGAAGTGCCTCAAAATCACAGCGATATTTCAAGCGAATTTTGAGTTAGGTAGGTAGGTTAGAATTAGTGTCCGACCGAAAGTTCGGTTTCGGTTTCGGTTTCGGCCGAGTTCCGGCCAAGTTTCGGCCAAAAATCAAGTTTCGGCGGCAGGTTCGGTTTCGGCCAAAATTGGTCGAAACTTTTGCCGAAACCGAAACTGATTTCGGTAGTTGTCGTACATGCTTGCCTAACTTCGTTTCTCGCGGCAACGCTTTGGCGGACACTGGCGGCCCTGTTCGGGATTCGTGCGTCGTTCGCATTGCTCTATAGCAACACAACTTAGTCAGTGCGTTATCACCCTACGTAAAGATTCTTTAGAGGTTATGTTTTGATGGAACTGATTACATGTAAGTTTTTGTTTCATTTTTTTTACTTGACCACGTTGACTTTTATACTTGACCACGTGAGTTTCGGTTTCGGTTTCGGCCGAAACTGAAGCCACGGCTGAATATTCGGTTTCGGTTTCGGTTTCGGCCGGAAAACCAGTTTCGGTCGGACTCTAGTTAGAATGTCTGAACTTGTTTATCTAATTCTCGAAAATTTAGCATGTCAGACATTAATCCTTTTTTCTCCTGACAATTTACTAAAAGTTTTGGTTATTTCAAAACGGATATGTCGTAAAGATGAATAGTTGTTTAAATATAGCGATTTTAATGTATGACGTTGTTTTAACGCCATGTTTTATGTTTTGTAACAATTTATTAATGATCTTTTAATATCTCATGATAAGTCAAAGGTAATTTTAAAGTACCTATTTTATATTGCTTCGTTGTTTAAGTAACTTTTGTTTAATATACGCAATGTTTGAAATACAAACGATGTTAGGCACCATTATGTCACATTATTACTTAAGTACGTGTTTTAAATAAAATAAATCTTAGTTGATAATGTATTCTCAAAAGGTTTTTTGTGCGAGAAATTTGACTCGAAGACGTATAGCCCTAAGACTCATTAAAGTATATATGTGTAAAAACGTTTAAGTTATAAATTTGTTTGATGTTTTGCTCGTTTCAAGACATTGCCTGGCAGAATGTTTCACATTAATAGTTGAATTTAGCTCCCTTTGACTGAAACAGCTGCCTACGCCATAATCCTCCGATGCGATGCCAAGGCGCGGCGGAATGTAAAACTTCTAAGTTACAAAAATCGCACATAAAATTTCTCATATATTTTCCCCATGAACTAATCAAAATATCACATTAAACATATATGTACATATTTACGCCCAAAACCTTTGTTTTAACGGATATCTATGTATTTTCGAATACAGCTAACAAACCTCTGCGTAAATATTCTACTCTTTAATAGGATTCTGCTCTACAAAAATACTCTTATAAGATTAATTTGCTATCCATTTGTATGTCTATCCAGATCCTTTTTTTGTAACTTAAATACGAGAAGTATGACGTTTAAATTAATATCAAATACATAGGTCCGCAGTTACTTATACATAGATCTGAAAAGTCAAGTTTCTACGTCAATACAATCAATATACGTTTATGTCATAAAATTTACGATTTTGCAATGTAATCAAAACCTAAGTACTACCCATTGACCTACCATCACGAAAATTGGCAATGACTTGCACAAGAATAGAGAAAAATCTCTAAACCGTATCTGTACTTATATTAAACATTTTTTATGCAATCATAATCTTTTACTCACAAGTTTGTACGGATCCATCGGTATACAAGTCCGACGAATTCTTGACCGATTTGGCATATATTAGAATGAAGATCCGTCAAGGTTTATGAACGAAAATTAATCTGTTAAATCAATATGAGATTGTTAAATTAATAATTATAACTTGTTTAACATAAAAATGACAGCGTACGTCATTTATTTGTCTGTTTGTTAGTTTAAATGGGCTTCAATTAAATAGTCAAGTGGGCATTTATATAAAGGTGCCAAACACTTAAGGAATATTGAACAAGAGGTTTTTTTTCCTTGATTTTTTAAATTGTAACTCGTCACTGTCTGTGGGCCGGTAAATATTTAATTTAATAAAAATATACCATTATGCTATATGCTTTCAGGGTAGGCAGAGATACAGGAACGGTCATATTCAGTTTGTGTTTATATGTTGTGTTCAACATATAAATAAGTAGAGCAAGCGGTCGCCATTCACTTATCAGTAGTATTGTAATGATTGGAACATCATAGCGAGGATTATTGTTTTTATTTATTAGTTCAAAATTCAGTAAAAACATAAGTCAGAATTATGGGTAGAGACCAAATTTGGAAAATATTACGAAACTTTCTGACTGAGAGAGAGGTTTTGGAGGACAGGGCTCTTTATTCCTACCCCTCCCAAAGAGGTAGCTTCAACAAGACTTTTCGCTCCCCGGGCGTCTAGATGAATTTGGTTTCCCAGGCTCGGGTGGAGCGATTAGAGGGACAGCCCGGGGGTTTTAAGTCAATAGGAGTTTGACGCGCCGGGGTCCTGCCCTCACAACTGCCCTGATGGTTCTATGCAGGACTTTCTCACAGGATACAAATATATACCTATGTATATATTTTGCCGTGGTGGCTGCCGGCAGAATAGAATAGCACCCCCCTCTTCTTGCCGAGGTGTCGTAAAAGGCGACTAAGGTACCTCTTTAACACCGCAATTCAACCAGGAGTTCAGAGAAGGAAAACTCGCCCAAACCTGCATCCCGTTCCCTCCCGATCGTACTGGTTCTCCATTCCATCGGGCAAGAGGGAGCTCGGACTAGAGAGTGCTTTTCTGGCTGCGCGTCCAGTTATGCACTTAAATATCTCCTGCGTAATTGACTGTTTCCGAAAACTGAACCTTGATTTTCTTAATCGGTGTTGAAACAGTCGCCGTGGCCGAATCCGGCTAGGACATCATCATGTATATATTGCCGTTTATGAAAATAATAAATGTATTAACAATCAATGGCCTTGACCTGTTTTACGCAAGTATAGGTACGACAAAAGGTCTCTAGATGTACTAGATATTTACGGATAGAATCTGGATTGTAAATCAGGTTTTAACTACAAATACTGGTTACGTTGCTCTGAATACGTTGTATTGACGCTATAATGTAGTTAATTGAATTGAGGCATTTATACAAAAACGGTGCCTATACTGGGCAAAATAATAGATTTTGTAATCATGTTGGTTAATCGGTATTTTTTGTAACGGAAAATGAACCATTACAAGAAAGTCTTTCGTAACAAAACTTTATTAAATTAATATATAATACATTTCTTTTTAAAACATTAAACAGAACTTATTAAAAAAAAACATTTTTTAGCATATAATATAACTGAACTATTTAATAAAAAGAAATAAACTAAATTTACTCGTTCGAAATGGTTTTAATTTATCATTAGAAGCTCCTGTACAAGTTTTTGTAAATAATAATAGTAACTACACCCATTAATCTAGCTCCAAACTAAGCTTTCACTTGTGTTATGTGTACTAGACAAAGATGTATATCTTATAATATTAATCTTATTATACATAAATATACATGCACAGTCATGGCTCACAATAAACTTATCTCTTTGTCACAGAATAGTTTGCTGATGGAAAGACTCGGGCCCAAAAAAAAATTTAGTTCTCGAATTAGTGTATGTTAAAATTATAATTTATTAATAATATATAGAGGTTTTGGTTACCACGTCTACTGAGTCAAATTCTAAATTGGAGTATCCAGGGTATGTTTTGAGTGAACGAGGCCGTCCTAGACAAACCTCGAGGCGCACGATCCTGGTAGAGTCGAGGGATATTAATAGGACGTGGAGCGAGTTATAGTATGTAGCGCAGAGATGTGAGATTGAGGATACTTTCTGCCCAGACAGAGGTCATAGGACATTATGATGATGATGTCCTAGCCGGGTTCGGCCACGGCGACTGTTTCAACACCGATTAAGAAAATCGAGGTCCAGTTTTCGGAGACAGCCAATTGCGCAGGAGATATTTATGTGCATAACTGGACGCGCTGCCAGAAAAGCACTCTCTCGTCCGAGCTTCCTCGGGCCCGATGGAATGGAGAACCAGTACGATCGGGAGGGAGCAGGATGCAGGTTTGGTCGAGTTTTTCTTCTCTGAACACCTGGTTGAATTGCGGTGTTACAGGGATACCTTAGTCGCCTTTTACGACACCGCGGCAAGAAGAGGGGGGTGCTATTCTATTCTGCCGGCAGCCACCACGGCTAATTATATAGGACATTATATATATCTCAACCGAATATTTTGGAAAATAAAAAACTCTATTCGGTTTGCAATTTTTAGCTATAACTAATTCGAGATACAATTATTGTCAACAATACTTTTAAAATTCAAATTTTTGAATGATACTAATAATATCGCGAGTCACATAGGTAATATATTATAAAAATAACAGACAGTAGGTACCGTTATTGAAATACGTTTTATCTGATTCATTAATAACCGCAAAATATATCCGTGTTAAGTCAAAATATTTTTTTGCTGTCTCCTCGAAGCACGGCTTAACACGAGCCGCAATGTTAGGATTAAGTACTCAGTGTAACACGCTGATTCATCCTTGTACGGTATTTTCCAACAGTTGTATTCGGATAAATAAAAACACAATGTACGTCTATTAAATTTACATAAAGTCTGAATCAGTTTTGTAGCTATAAATAAATCATACAACGGTTTGAATATTTTATTATAATGTTAATATACCAGGAGATGATTTCTTTAAGATTTAAAATACCTTTGACTTTAGTTGAAAAATATCGTTGTATCAATGTTATTCAGTGATGATATAAATAGTGATATAAGCCGTGGTGGCTGCCGGCAGAATAGAATAGCACCCCCCTCTTCTTGCTGAGGTGTCGTAAAAGGCGACTAAGGTATCTCTTGAACACCGCAGTTCAACCAGGTGTTTAGAGAAGGGAAGACTCGACCAAACCTGCATCCCGCTCCCTCCCGATCGTACTGGTTCTCCTTTCCATCGGGCCTGAGGGAGCTCGGACGAGAGAGTGCTTTTCTGGCTGCGGGTCCAGTTATGCACTTAAATATCTCCTGCGCAATTGACTGTTTCCGAAAACTGGACCTCGAATTTCTTAATCGGTGTTGAAACAGTCGCCGTGGCCGAAACCGGCTAGGACATCATCATCAAATAGTGGCAAGTAAAATTAGAAAATTTTAATGAATAAAACCATCTCTTGTATATTAGATAATATCTGTATTTTTACTGAGTTTTCGTTTGATCAAAAGTGATTACAATCGTAAATGGAGAAAATGTAATCAGATTATTTAAAAACGATTATGATTACGTTTTGCGTTTTTCATCGTTAATATGACTGCATTTTGCTCGTCTACGTTTTAAATACTACTGATTCCTCATTGTGTACACATTTATGACTCCTTATTGCTTTGAAGGGATTTAATCATGATTACCTAGCAACAAAATTAAAATTACGACTACATTTTCTAATAGTTAATAATAATCAGATTACATTTTGCCTATCTCTGATTACAATTTAGTAAAAAGATACTCTATATTAATAACCAAAAGTTTTTTTTTCCTTATACTATGGACTTTTGTTCATTTAATACAGTAAATACTACTGAAGGATATAAAATTATAAGTTGAAATATATGAAGAAAAATTCAAAACATAAGTGAAAGTTACATAGACTGGAAACATGTTTTTTAAGTAATTATATTTTATTTTCGAATACAACCGCTATAAATTTCTTTTTCAGATAAAATCTTTTATAATCAGTACAAAGTATTTTATTATTACTTTGCGCCCAGTGGTATTTTATAAGGGATATAAAAAATAATGACCATACGTTGGTACTTAAGAAGCCCGTAATGCAAGCAAAATCCTTAACAAATTCGTAGAAATCTGAAGCTTTGAGTCATGCTGGTTTGTTAAACACTGCCTCATCGTCATTTGTAAATATTCCTTGTCATACTTTGAGTCGGAAAACACGTAATTGCTTTTAACATTACTATTCTGATGGACGATTAATGGACCTTGTCAATATAGTACTTACTTACTAAAGTTAACATTTAACTTTGACATTTGAAATATTATGACATCTCTTAAAGCGATTGTACCCCCGATTGTACAGTTCAGACGGATATTAGGTATTAAGTTCAAGTTGAAAAATGCTTCGTATATACTGAATTATTCGATGAGTTAACCTCCCGTTGTGGAATTTCATTACAGGCCCCTAACCTGAATCTCTAATCTAATTGGAATTTTGTATAACTCTGATTAGTTTTATCAATAAAATATATTTCTATATTAGGTCTTTTGAGAGTAAATAAATAAATAAATTTCCAAATGAAGTAGGATGTGTGGTCTAAATTAATATTTATGTCATTTAAATATATGTCACGTAAATACTATATTTACGTTAAACATTATAAACAATACTACATTTAACAATAAGCAAGCAGGTACATATGATGTACGATCTGTGAATGTTTATGTGTCAACCATGTTGAGAGGATAAAGTAATAAATAATGGAAATCTGTCGAAGTGCTGTCAACGTAAAAAAGATTGTTTCGAAGCTTAGACATCACGTGGCAATACCACAGTGTAAAAATAGGTAGATTCGACCAGAAGGTTCATTTAGCCGAAATCTGTCAAACGCCTGCCAAATTTTACAGATGGATAAGATAAATTACACATTTATTTATCTACTAACCATTAATATTGTCGAATATTATTAATTATTTATTACTTTCTCTAAATATTATATTATTTTGTTTTCTAATAATTTGTTCTTTTAATGTTATATGGCAAATTATGAATGCAACTTAAAAAAAAAAATCAAAAGCTAAGTAAACTGGTCGTTGTTTTTTTTGGGTTGCACGTGAATACGTATGCTAGATTCATCGTACCCTTACAGTAATGCCCGTTTTCACCAACGACTCCTTAATCATTCCCTAACTAGGAGTCCCCTTGGCTAAGTATTCCCTAAATACATAACAATAAGTTAGGAGAACTAATCGTTTGCATGTTTATTGACATGTAACCTTTCCTGTTCCGGAATAATTCAGCATCATTTCCACCTGTATAGAGAAAACAATCCTAAGTCTTGAACATTATCTGTAGTTACCTTTATTCATAGAACATAATTATAATATAATGATATTAACCTGGTGATTGTATTTTTATGTGAGTACAATCTATACAACCTAATACATTAGGGAAACGTGCAATTTTATAAAATTCTGATTTCACTTTAATTTGTTCTTGTTCTGACTCTGGAAATACAATGAACTCTTTGCGTAATGTCACAATAGCTTTTGATACCCTTTTTACAACACGGCTACACGTAGCGACACTGATGCCTCCTATATCAGCTATTGTCTGTAAATGACTCCCTGTGGCATAAAATCTAAGAGCACACATTAATTGTTTCATGGGTGGCACTGATTTATTTCTGTAAGGGTGAAATTAATATTAATAACAGGCACTTAGTACAAAATAAAATACAACAGAAAAAAAGTGTTAAATGTTTATAATGTATTCGTTATTCATATATGTATGTAGCTATAATTATATTACCAACTTACTTACCTGTTATCAGGATATTCCAATATATGTTCAATTTTTTCTAATAAAAAGAGAGCACTGTTTTTGGTTAATCTGTATCTTGTAAAAAAATCTTTGTCGTCATATTTACTAAAGAAGTCTGGTCTTTTGCGATGTTTTCGCGGTCTAGATAAAAAACTACGACTGGTTAATAAATCTAAAGTTTCAATACTATCAATATTATCTATAAAATCACCTAATACTCCTTCCATTTTAAACGTCACTTTGTTAGGGGTTAGTTAAAGAATGAACAATTGATCCCGTAACTTATAAGGGATACCTAAGCGATTAGGTGTCACCTAAACGTTGGTGAAAACAAAATGATCACTAAGGGCCACCTAAAATGTCTTAAGTGGCTCTTAAAATTTAGGGAACGTTGGTGAAAACGGGCATAAGACACTTACTACCATTGAACTGAACAGGTCAGATGTCTTCAAGGCGCTAACCTTTAATATCTTGTAAAACATCCCGTCCTCCAATTCGCTGAGACCAAAGGCACGCTAAGGGTCTCTTTTGAAGGTTCAAATCAGACTTCATGAAACATATTCCGTTCGCTTAATGCTGTGTATGGAGCTATTCAAATCCAACATATAATATACAAGTGCGGTACTAACGACGATAAAATAACGTACTTACCTACATATATAAGTAATAGTAGTCCGTAGTAGTACTATTCTACTACTATGGATTTTCGTCCATTATTGTTAGGATATTATAATAGAGTAATAATATCTATTTAACGGTACTTTTTTAAATAATAATAATGAAATTAATATATCGTCACGCTATATCCCTTACGGGGTGAGCTTAGATACATTACTGGCTGTATCCACTTTGAGCCATAGATAGGCAAAATGTAATCAGATTAATAAAAATGATTGCGATTACATTTTACGTTTTTTACCATTAATATGACTGCATTTTGCTCATCTACGTTTTAAACACTACAGAATCCCAGATTGCATACACATTTATGATTTCTTAATGTTTTAAATGGATTTAATCATGATTGCAGAGCAATAAAATTAAAATTGCGACTACATTTTGTAATCGTTAATTATTAATCAGATTATATTTTGCCCATCTCTGCTTTGTGCTTATACGAGTATGGCGTACCCAACGTAATCAGAAGCGCAGCTAATCGCCGTTCTCAAGGCACTAGGCACTTACACATGACATTTCTATTAGATACCATGTAGGCTTCTTCACGATTTTTTCCGTCATCGAAGAACATGAAGTGCCTAAATACGAACGTAATTTTGTAAGCCGTAATTTTGTACCGGACGTATCGGGATTCAAGCGATGTTTTTAAACAGTTTTTTTTTTTAATATAATTTATTAAATTACCATGCAAATATTAGTTCTCTTTTGTAACAGGTAGGAACGAGTTTTTGAAATCGCTTATATAATAGGCACATCGATAATAGCTCTTTAGTTAAATCCAAGAATATAAAAAGGTTTTTTTACGTCTTAACAAATAATATCGCATTTTAGCCTCTCAGCGGTAAAATAAAAAAGAAATTCTATAAATATTACCTGTTTTTCAATGGCAATCCAAATACGGATTTAAAGATTTCAGATCTCTAGTAGATTATTCACAGAACATTTTTACATCCCTTTTGTCTAGAGGATTGAATTTGAAAAGCCTGCTTAGAGAGTGGTCGGTAACTTTATAAGAAAAGCCAAGGCCTATGTTTTGCATTTGCAAATTTCAGAGATAATAGAGCTTGCGACCTAAGACTTAGAGACTTACTTTTGGATATGTAAAAAGATGTGGTAAAATAAAGTTGAATTACATATGAACCTTGTATAAAAACTGCGATTTTTTTTTATTCAGTTCAGTAATTCACAAGTGGATATCGCGTACTGGTGAGCGCAAAGTGGAACGTTCATCTACAAGCTAGACAAATGACTGAATCCTGATCGCAAGACGATGTTAGACATGAGCTGTTTCAACCAGACCTTCTAAAAATGTTTAAAGGAGGAACATGTTCAGGAGTGATTGTCCTAGGGCGGATATAATCATGGTAATAAACATAGAAGGTTGAGAATAATGGAGCTATTTGGGACGTAAAAATATATATAAATTATTATTTTTTTATTTCTAGAGACATAATATTTATTTTCAGGCTGAGATTTAAAGATGCAACTTTAAGTTTGGTTAAACTTTACGAAAACATTACAATTAATATTACTCAGCGAAAGTCAAAGGATTTGGTAAGTCACCGATTTTGTCAACAAAGACTAGGCTCTGCGTATACTATGACTATACTCAAATTTCTATTAAATATTCAGTTTTTGTCAAACTGATCAATTTTTTTAAACTTTGCTAAGCAACGTCAAAATAGCGTCTATAAACAACGCTTACCAAAACGCAGCCTCTACTTCAGAACTCGTCTAAAGTTATGACTATTATAATTCCATCAGTCACTACAAATCAAACTAATTTGTGACTTATAGTTGCGATTCACTAAAACAAAATAAGTATGTGTGCAATTCACACGCGGTAGAAGTGAAATTTTAGTATTCTCTCACAGGCTTATACCCATAGATTTATGTGTTTGTCCCTTTCTAGTGACTCTTCTGCGTTTCATTTTACAACTATTCTAAATAAGCTTTATTTAAAATCGTCTATTAATATGGGACCGTGAAAGGAAGTTATACAGTCCAGATAGACCTGTGACTCCGAATAATCTTGTTTTATTATAAATTTTAAAAGATATTCGGGGCTTTACTATTCCTAGGATAAGTATATATAAATAAATATAAATATATTGTAATTTATCAATCTTTACTTGACTTCTCTCCAGGTTTCTTTAGGTCTATATCCGTGGGTTTTTCTTATTCTGATTGATGTCATACACTAGGAATTTCCCGTGTACTTACGACAGATAAAATCTGGGGCGTACTAAAGTCATCTGACAACATTTCAAGATTGTTACTGGCCGAAACATTTGCCATAATTGCTTGGCGATTTCGTTTGAAGGAAATAGATATATCTTGTATATTTCGCTGTACTTTTTACACCTCATCTAGGCAGTGTTGGAAACAATGCTGCTAAAACCGTGGTACGGGCTTAATTTTCCTATTACTTTTGTATACGGCATGTACCACGACAACAATGATTAATGACATATTTAGATCGTAATCTACGTTCGGGAGGGATTTAGGAAGACGTCATTTATGTTTAATAAAAATTTTGTATATATTTATGTAGGTATCACTATCTTTTGCCTACGATACTATAATTAAGAGACAAAACAGCTGTTTTGTTAATTTGCTGTGTCCACTAAAGGGGGTCGTCTAGTGTGAAGGCCGTTTTTCAATGGGTTTTAGAGGATTTTTTTTTCACACTGTTTAAATAAAATAATTTATAAATCGTATATCATTTACATCAACATGTCAACAACCTTTGTGAATTTTTTGAAATTATTATATCAAATATAGTCGGTGATACAACGCCCAACAGGAACACACATATAAAATGTGGCGCTGCACTGCTGCCATGATTCCAGCCGTTCTGCTTATGTGAGATCAAAAAACCAAACGTAATTTCAATCGTGGGACTTGAGGTTCCAAGTTGAACTAAAATTAAGTTTGATTTAAAAAAAAACATTTTTGTACACTTTACAAAAATATCGACTTTCTGTACTTTTTTCGGGGTCTATATGGCTGATAAAATAAAACTAACGAAGAAATCTTAATTATTCTAGTTCTACTTATAGTAATATGTGTATTGAAGATGCTGTATGAATTTGAATAAAATGGATCGAATAGTTTTTGAGATATCGCGGCAAGAGTTTGAGAAAATCGTATTTCGAGAAAAACGCGTTTAAATTATAGTAAGTGGCCCGCGCGCTCCGTATACTCGCTCTGGTTTACGGCTGTAACTTTGCAACGGCTTCAAATTTCGAAAAATCAATTTACCCTTGTCTTGTATCCATGTTTTAGATGTGGTTTATGAAATGAAAAAAAGAAAAGGATTTTTTTTTCATCTGACACACTAGACGACTCCCTTAAGAATCCGTTTTTTCAACGACCATCGGATCAGCGTATATGGGTAACCTTCAGTTTGCCAATATATAGAGCTATATTGTTAACTTTTGTTGCTTGTCAGATAGCCTCATTTTGGATTTAGTCTTTCAGAAAGTAAACGTTTTGTGAAGCAGCAAATGTAACGTGGAGCGCCTATCAGTAAGATGGAGCGATGACTTGCAAATGATGATTAGAAAATGGCGCTTATTAGTGGCCTATATCCCACTATGGACTATGTTGGGGTTATGATGATGATGATGATGGCAGCTACTTTAGTTTGCTTAGAAATGTATACCTATATATGTTCATAGTTAATTGTTTAAACGCATTTTAAGAAACACAAAAAAAAGAGTCTTATTTGATCTCTCTATTGTATGACGTCGACTATATTACAGAGATAATCAGAAATCAGGCTTAATTCCCGGTTCTATTCAAACAATACATATTTTATATCCAGATTATTTTGTGTAGAAACAAATATATGTTAAAACTATGAAGTCCTGCTAAAATAGGTTTAGGACGACAATATAGATGAAATTATCGTTGTCTGAAAATTAATAACTTTAAGAATATCCAAAAATACAAAATATTAGGTCCTTACATATGAAATTGGCGTTTTTCGTACTGGCCACTTTAATCACAAATTTCTCCTCTTTGGTAAGGAATTCCAAATTCAAATTTGTACAGCTATAGACTCATGTATTTGTGCTTCGATGATCGTCATTCATTTGTTTTTTTCTTCTGTTTTTTTCTGTTTGCGTCACTCATTTTACAAAATGGAAAACTTACAATATCGCATTATTTACGAGTACGAGTTCCGCCGTGGCACTAGTGCTGCGGAAACAACTCGAAGGGTGAATGATGTGTATGGCGGTCGTGTTGCAAAAGAAAACACAGTTCGTTTTTGGTTCCAACGTTTTCGTTCTGGAAATTTCGACCTGCAGAACAAGCCCCGTGGACGGCCTGAGACTCAAGTTGATAATGAAGAGTTGAAGGCTATTGTGGAAGCGGATCCATCGCAAACCACGTCCGAGTTAGCTGCAGGCTGCGATGTTAGTGATAACACTGTTTTAATTCACTTGAAGCAAATTGGGAAGATTAAAAAGCTTGAAAGGTGGGTACCTCACGAATTGACTGAAGCAAACCGGCAAACGCGCGTCGACTGCTGCGTTACATTACTAAACCGGCACAATAATGAAGGTATTTTAAACCGAATCATTACCTGTGATGAAAAATGGGTTCTTTACGATAATCGGAAGCGCTCAGTGCAATGGTTGGATCCTGGCCAGCCAGCTAAATCCTGCCCCAAGCGAAAATTAACCCCAAAAAAGTTACTTGTAAGCTTTTGGTGGACTAGTGCCGGTATTGTTCATTACAGTTTTCTCAAATCTGGCCAGACTATTACGGCTGATGTCTATTGTCAGCAATTGCAAACCATGATGGAAAAGCTAGCGGCTAAACAACCTAGGCTGGTCAATCGCTCCACGCCACTGCTGCTTCACGACAACGCTAGACCACACACTGCGCAACAGACGGCTACTAAATTAGAAGAGCTTCAATTGGAAAGTCTAAGACATTCTCCGTACTCCCCGGACCTTGCTCCAACAGTATACCATTTTTTTCGAAATTTGGATAACTTCTTGCAAGGGAAAAAATTCAACTCCGATGGGGCAGTCCAAATCGCCTTCAAAGATTTTATTGATTCCCGTCCGACTGGTTTTTTTAGTAAAGGGATCAATGAACTACCTATGAGATGGCAAAAGTGCATAGAAAATAATGGTTCATACTTTGATTAATTAAATATATTATATTAAAAAATATTCGACTTTTTGTTCCTCCCATACAAAACGCCAATTTCATATGTAAGGACCTAATATAGAAGCATTTTCGTAAGGCATGAATTCGTAAATTTTGACTCATAATTAGGAACAAATTCGTCGGAATAGTTCAGCACATTATTACAAATAATTTATTACTTACCTTATTCTTTGTAAGATCGAGACACAATATAGATAAATTGGATCAATAAATAAATCATTTTCTAGCACTTTAAGTGCTGCTATGTTTATTTAAATTCACTACAAGAACATATAATATATTATTTAGCAGAATATGTAACAATTCAATCTCGCAATAACACAAATAGTAAATTATAACTTTCTATGCTGTGTGTGACTGATCTTCAAAAGTTTCACTTAATGACGATTGGGCTCACGACTGGTGTATCGTAAACAAGGGCTTATGCCTACGATTTCTTAACTGCACTTCATACTATCGATAGATTAATCGATATTTTAAAGCAGGATTAGGTGTTCCGATCAGGGATGTTACGAAAGAGAATTTACCGAAAAAATTCGATACCGAAAAAATCCGATACCGAAAAAATGTGTTTGCCTCAACGATTATAAGTTCTTCAACAAATACGACCGGCCCACTCTCATTTCAGCTTGCTCACTGGGTTAGTTATATCGCTCACTTTGACTAATTAAGTTTGATTTATCGGAGTGGATTTTTATCGACTGAAACTGACTATTTCTACTCGCTTAAATAGAAGGTATAAGTATTTTTGAGTGACCTCAAAAATACTGCCAAAAATGTTAACAAAAATTAGGTACTTGTAAATTTTTAAACAATTCTTGTAGTTGGGAAATGAAAAGTAAATATATTTTGCTAAACGTTTGCTGATGTATTACTAAATTCAACCTAAGTGTAATCTAGCAAAACCTAGTTAAGCAAAAAACTAAGCCGTATCTAACAAAAATTACAGAATTTTTATTATACGTTGCACTATATCAAAAGTATAATGTAGTCCAATTACGGTCATAGCTTAGGGACAAGGATTGGGATAACTCTGATCATAGATTGATGCAGCCCAATTTTTCGTATGCTAAAGGTGGCAAACTATGGTACCTTCCCCCTGATAGAGATTGGTTCACTATCTTCTATGGATAGTTACAGCTAGTAACATCAGAAGCGTCTCTGAAATGTTGTCGACAATAAAGAAGTTTTATCACTCCTTTTTTGATGAACCTCATATCAATACTCCAGGAAAAAACTGACATACATATCCTTTTCCACAAATGTTTAACTACATATCTACCTTCGCTAAAACCTTTGGTTTAAAAGTATCGATATCGAAATCAGAGCAGTAGGTGTGAAACTAGTGAAAACTTCGACCTTAGATGCGGGAGTCGAAGCTCCGTACCATCCCTAGTTCATACAAAAATCTATTTGACATCTATAACTTGGTACTTAAGACGCGTATGCGTGACTTTCTATTAAGATTACTTTGCATGTTATACACACTTCCGGCGTTTATTTCGTTGGCAACGCAATGGACAACACATAGAATTATTTTGTAATGTCACGCGATACCCGATTTGATGCATGACAATCAGGCTAAAATAATAATATTAATATAGAAGACTTACTAATGCTAAAAAAAATGATTGAAGTTCGATCTTACAAGATATTTTAGTAGCGACAAGGCAAGTTATGCCCGATGTAGGTTTAAAGAAATTTACTGTCTCAAAAAGAAACAATAAAATTCACTTACGTGAGAAAAAAAATTAAAAACAAAATACAAGGCGATCGTATAATATAAAAAATACAAACTTAGTAGTAAACATACATTAAACTCTCAAATACAGTACCAAACTATGCCACAATACAATCAGTTTGACGGAGAATTCTTGACATGATTAGGCAATTTGTTAGATTTGTATTCCAAAAATTAGTCCTGGGCGTGGTTAGTATATCTAAATCACTCGAATTTCTTAAAATTCGTTTGTAATTTTTCGCCATCAAGGATACATTAGTATGAATCGCTCTTGATACTATTTTCCTAATGAGGATACTTATATAATATTTATGTTTGAGCTATATTTATTAATTTAGTCTTTTGGTATATAATGTATATGTGTTATACTCGTATACTTAAAAATAAAGTAAATCTTTAATTATACATATTATTTGTTAAATAGAGTGACGTTATAAGGATTAGAAATAAATTTTATTGCCACATTGTAACTCAAACCAACCGCAACCTGAAATTCGACTCTCTCAATTTTACCACAAGTCAACAAGACCCCGAGCGGGATTGCAACAGTGCGTATTTGATATACCCAAAACTCATACGAAGCGCCTCCATTTTTTGTTGCGTACCGCTAAGGAGTAGAATTCGCTGACCTTGATAGAAAATAAATGGAAAAGAAACGTGTAAACGACAACAATTTTAAAAACATTAATGTATTATTAGATAGATTGAAAAATAGAAACAAAATTAAACCGTTTCTATACACCCAATATAGAAACCGTTTATAAGGCGATGTAGACTCGTCGGCCGGGGGATTCTTGTCTGAGGCTCTGTGCGGAGCGGAGCTCTTGTTAGTTTACGTGAGGATTGTATTATTGTGTCGAATCTCTGATAGTCGTTGTTTTGGTTATCTCAGTAAATGTTAAATCGTGTTTAGTTTAAGTCACCACGTATATTTGTTATTTGTTTATTTTTAGTAAAATGGCTTTTGATCCTGACATTTATTTAATTTTTTGAGTAAAATAACTTCTGATCCTAACATCAGCAGCAGGATAAGTAACTTGTAGCCCACAGAAAGGAGGAACAAGTCGTGTCTTAAGGGTGAAGCAAAAATTTGGTTAAATAAGTGGGATTGTACACTGTACCCACATTGGAAGTTTATTTTCGTGTACTTGGTCTTCTGGCCATTACTAGAAGTATTCTCCATCCCGAAGGCGGCCGTGGATTATTGGGTTGAAGACGGTATTTCAATAAATTATGGTCGGTGGTTTGTTAATCACTTCTAATGTTGCAGGAATCACTCAGAACAATGGTGGAAGAGTCAATGATTGGCTAGATTTTATTGGACTTTCTTTAACATCCACCGGGCAATAAATAAAATGCAAGCGTGCCGACCCATTTAAAAGTTAAATATTCCTTTTTGGTTTGTTTACTTTTTGTGTGGGGTATCCGTGAAGTAAAAGGTTACGATTAATTATTATTCCAGGTAAGGTAGTTTTGTGTTACAGTGGTATTACGTTGCATTTATATGTTTTTGTCACATAACAAGTAGGAAATTGGTCGATCCAGATCTCGTGAGCGTCGTTATACCTCCAGCACTCGCCGTTTGCGCGGTGAACGCTCGACGAACCATTGCTCACGCAATTCAAAAGCACTACACATTCGCTGGAAGATATTTCACTAAACGTGCAGTTCTTGTTTGTTCCTAATAAGCGTATGAACGCTCCTATCATAATTGATACCGACGTATTGGATGAAGAGGGCGTGACTTGCGTAGGAGCAAAAGACTTGCAGTGAGTCATATGGGCGAAACTTACTGTTTCTTCTGTAGCTAATAACCACTAACAACGTATTCTTAACATCTCTTTAAAAAGTCTACTCTAGGCTATCCTCAATAAGATTTTGGAAGAGTTCTCTAAACAAATGATTTCAGGTACAACTACTTCCTCTGCCACATTTGGCATCATGTGGATTTGCCTGAAGGACGATACTCCAGTCCATTACAGGCCGTGCAAGATGTCGCAAGGCGAAAAACTAAAATTAAACTTTGCAGAAATTCATTACTGCAGGTTCTGGTATACATCGACGACATAAATTAAACAAATGTTCCATTTATGCACAAAAATAGAGTACCTGAGGCGGGTGATATCTAACTAGGAAGTACGACATGCTTTTGGTAAGATTCAGGTTCTTACAGGTTCCACAGCACCACAGAAGGTCAAACAGGTTAGGCAATTTCTTGGATTGACGGGATATTTTATAAAATACTTCCCAGATCACTCCATCAGGACTGTATGCATTGTGCGTTTGACTTATATAGACATGCAGTTTTCAGTGGATCACGGAACATGACGACTGTGCTTCAAGAAATTATTAAAATTTTAATGAGGGTATATGTGAATGTGCTTATCAACAGTAGTACATCGAATATTTTACTTGTATTTTTGTCATGCTGGAATATTTCGTGTCAGCCCAAACCCAGGTACAGTACTCTTAAGAGTATTAATGATAATAAAATAGAGTAGACGTAACTTTAGAGTCATGTTGTTACCGATGTCGGACTTGTTAGAAAATGAAATCATTAGGCAATTTCATTTTAAGTACGTGAATCTAACGACACGGGTCATTCATGACAAGATAAATAGGCTATTTAACGACTACTGTATTCTCAATCAAATCGCTGTAAAGAATGATGTCTGTATTCCTAAGCAATTCTAAACCACTACTGTTCTTTTGTTCCATGGAACGCTATCTACATTTGGAGCTGGAGCGTGTTGCCACGAGCAGCACAGAGCCATCGTGACCAGCGCGGAGTCATGTGGACGTCACGACGTGTGGTGACCGTTGCTGCAGTGACCGCGCGGGTTCTGTTGCTGTTCTGCGCGATTGCGCTGCGCACCGCCGATGCGCGCCTGGGCGTGTCGTGCGCCGTAGTGACAGCTATGGTGTGTGCTGCTGTACACCGCTGCGAGCAGTCCAGTCATCGCGAGCCGTGCTGTGTCGCATACGCGACATGGCATGCCGCTACCGTTGCTGACCCTGCAATCTCGCTTCTGGTACTCCACACCACCGCGGTACATACCGCGATGCTGTTCTGCCGTACGGAGACGCCACGGTGGAGGCACATGCAGCCTTTGAGTGTCTGTAAGCTGCGGGCTTACGTGTGAGCTACTGATATCGTGCCGACTACATTAACATCACAGGGACATGATCGAGTCTTTGGCGGTAAAACTAGTACACTAAATTCCTGTCGAGATTGTTTCCGAGCAAAAATCAGGTTGACTATGCGTCAATCTAACCCACACACAACTTTTATTTAAATTCCGTTTTGAAAGGCATAGTATGGAATACTAGAAAGTTTTCTTATTTATTTTAACTCCATATTTCACTACGAATGTGGCAGTGTATGATGGTAGCACTAAGTCATTTTACTTTCATAAAAACTATTCTTAAGTGTAGGTCAGAATGACCGAGCGGTAATAAAGTGTTCGTTAAGTTTGTCCAGATTCTGCTAAATCTGATTTGACTGGTTGGAAATCATTTCGACAGACGTACTTGTGACGCGTGTGTGTATACAATTGTGACTTGAGGACTAGTATTATAGACTTCGAAAAAAGTCTGCTTATGTTTTTAATTAGCTCGATTCTAATGTTTCATATGGTGACGACTAGTGAGCCAGATTAAAGAATTTCCCCACGTTTGCATTGGAGATATCAACGTGTGAGTAATGTGAGCTGCGACTTTCTTCTGGCATTAACGTGAAGCATACTGGACTGGTAGTCAAATGTTAGGAGCTGCAGTGCGAGACTCAAGCGCTTGAACCCTACCAGTAACAAAACATTTGTTTGGGAATTTTGTGTTTGTGTCCTCTCGGTTCACAGGAGACCTGAATCAAACGTATGTGGCGCCTACTCGTCACTCTACTACTCGTCTCTACTGGCGTCAGCGTGCTGCTGAGCGGCCGTTGCGAGCTGTCGCTGTCGAGCGGTAGTAATGCCAGAGCGTTGCGAACGGCGGCACTGTGAATGGCGCTCCGGGGTGACAAATGATGCGTGGAGGCATGTGCTGCGCGGTCTTTCACAGCAAGTATTTGACGACCGTTATGTCAGCTCTACAAGCGTTGCTTACATTATTGTTGACTGCTATCCTTACATACTAAGTTTCAGCAAATTAACTTTGAGCTTCACATAACTATTCCTACGTAAACTCATACAAAAGCAAACGTAAAATCTTGCATTACCATAGGACTATCTGAATCTTTAGAGTAGGCAGTTAGTGGATAGCTTCTAACGGTTCTGTATGTGATGTCGGAGTTGAGATGATGCGTTGATTGACACTGATATCAGACTCCGGATTCATTTTATGATACCTTGAATTGCTACGTAATTCGGAAGCCGTGTATGAATTTTTTGATACCTGAATTATTATGTAATTCGGAAGCCGTGTATTAATTTTGTGATACCTGAATTACTATGCAATTCGGAAGACGTGTATTTATTTTGTGATATCCGAGTTACGTAACTCTGAAGACACGTATGCACTACAATTTAGATACACGAGTTACTACGTAACGCTTAAGACACGTATGCACTACAATTTTGATACCTAGGTCAATATGTGACTCGGATGACATGTACTTACTCGTATTAACCTTGTTCAATATTTAGCTAAGACTGTAACTCGATAGATTTGAACTACAGACCATACGTGGTCTTGGCGTTCGTTGAACTACAGACCTAACGTGGTCTTGGCGTTCAATTATCTAAACTACAGGCTTATCTAGTCTTGGCGTTCACTATTAAGACTTCAGGCCTAAAGCCTTGGCGTCACATTATCTGAATTACAGGCGCAAAGCCTTCGCGTTATATTAACGAACTTCGGTCTAATTGCGCTGGCGTTCGATGAACTACATGACCTAACATGGTCTTGGTGTTCATTAAACTTCAGGCGTATCTGCCTTGGCATGTCTGCCTTGGCGTTTTACTTTCATACGCAGATGGTGATCAAGATCTTGGAGCTACCGGCGTTGCTGGTCAGGCAGCAGGCAAGCAGCAAGGACTCCAGGCATAAGAATCGGACTGTCGATGCTCCTACTGGATGCAGACATGGGCATCGGTGAAGACTACGGTGAACCAAGCGGCTTCAGCCATGGAGCTCGTGTCAGGGACGACACTTAGTCAGGAGAGGCCGTATTAGATAGATTGAAAAATAGAAACAAAATTAAACCGTTTCTATACACCCAATATAGAAACCGTTTATAAGGCGATATAGACTCGTCGGCCGGGGGATTCTTGTCTGAGGCTCTGTGCGGAGCGGAGCTCTTGTTAGTTTACGTGAGGATTGTATTATTGTGTCGAATCTCTGATAGTCGTTGTTTTGGTTATCTCAGTAAATGTTAAATCGTGTTTAGTTTAAGTCACCACGTATATTTGTTATTTGTTTATTTTTAGTAAAATGGCTTTTGATCCTGACATTTATTTAATTTTTTGAGTAAAATAACTTCTGATCCTAACAGTATTTTATTTTTTTAAACGACAGATTCGTGACAATGATCGTTTATCGTCCAGAGGCCTGCCGTTAAAAAAGGTCGAGAAATGCTATCAAAGCTATCGAAGCTCAGTTTCCGTATTTATATTTTATTTTAATTTTTATAATCGTAAAATTGCAATTTCTTTTCTCATTTTGCTAAGTGGGGAAGCTTTTTAACGGCGTAAAGTCCGAAATGTGCGTATCTTTATTGAAAAATTAAATTGCTCTTTTCTGTTTTCTTATTTTGAGATCTTATTGTCTTTGTATAGCATTTATTTTTATTATAAATTAAAACAGGATTGCTCAATACTTTTAAAGCGCATCACAATTTAAACATTACATTAAAATAGCATATATTTGTGTTCTCCCTGCCAGCAGTGGTGTCGGCAATGCTGGCAGGGTATGACAACTGGAGGGCCGTGGTCTCCTTCTGTGAAGATGTCATGTCCCAGAAGGAGGCCGCAGAGCGAGAACGGCAGAAGGCCGTTCGAAGGAGACACCAGGGTGCCGGCAACCGCCCTGGCACATCAGTCCCCAGCCGACCGGTCAATCCACGACCAGTTGGCTGATGTCTTTGGGGTCGTGGCTGCTCAGGGTGGGGGCCCTGAGCAACTGGTTTAGCGGCCCTCGAGAAGTTGGCAGGGCATTGTGGCGTGCTCTGCCTAAATACAACGAACAGTATCGGTGAAGCGTATCATCTTCCCCCGAGTTTGTGCCCATCGGGCGCGGCGCGACGGGGCTGTGGCGAATTGATTACAGGACCCACAGTCCCCGCCAATGCGCAGAAGTAGTCACCTTGGGGTTTTTAGTCGGTATAAGTCCGACACACCTCGGTCGCGCAACCCCCCTGTGCGGCTGAGACGGTCCTATGAGGATTTTCCCCAAGTAAAAAAAAAAAAAAAAAGCATATATTTGTGTTAACTTATACTTTATTATAAAAATATTAATAAACAATTATATAACATATAGGATATAATAGTATTAAAACTTTATTAAAACAAAATCCGAATTTTCTTTGAGACAAAACATTTTGCAATAATTTTCAATAGAGTATTAGTGAAATATAAGAAAATTTAAATATACTAGTGTTCGAAATGCGACCATAATTAATATAAATAACGGATATATTGTAATAAATGAATATAAAGCATCTATATCTATTATATAATAATTATGGTAATGTTTGACATTCGGTAAGACTATACCAAAGACAAATAATATTAATCTATTCTCCATTTGACCATATATTTTAACCTTAAACAAAAGAGTATAAATACGTGTGTGTGTCAAATGCATGGTAGTGTGTGTAATGTTTTTTTGTTTATTTAATGTATTTTTGATGTATTATTTTTAAAAAATATTAGCATTTGCTCTCCTTCTCTATATAAACTATATGTGTGCCCAATTTCATACTAATCCGTCCGCGCAATTTTCGTAAAAAGGGGTCCACAGTTTTTCTTCACGTATTAATATATTGATTATAGTATGAAAGTATTTATAAATGTAGGTTTAAATAGTTTCAGTGGGGAATTCAGTACATTTTAAATGCTGACTTGTCCCTACCACAGTATCTTATAATCGATTATAAACATTTTAAAATTTTTAAACCATTTTTACAACCTACATCTCAGATATTTTCAAGAATAATATTATTTCAAATCTTTTTTTTATTGTCGATATGAACTCTATTACTATTCATTACCGTAATTTAGAGATAATGACAATTAAAATTCTGTGTTGATCAGCCTTGACCAACCTTCGCGTAGCAGTGGTGTACGAGTCTATACGAATAATTAGTAATAAGAAATAATTAATGGGCTTAAGAACTTGTCATATCGAAAAATTACTAACGGACATTGGAGTCATAAATTATTTAATATAGGAGTAATAACTATAGTTAATTATAATATTATTCTGTGTTTAAATATGTGGTATATTCGCCTTGTACTTGTAGACAATTACTTGCGCTATGTCGGCCAAGGAATATATTACTTTGGCTTAGCTTGACCTCATGATATGTGGAGAGCTTTTGGCAATCATACTGTCATCATCATCAGCCCATTCTAGTTCACTGATGGATATAGACTTCTCCTAACAAGTACCTTTGAGCCGGTCTTCAGCTCTTCTCATCCAATCCACGTCTGCAGATTCGCGGTCGCCACTCAAGAACACGCCTGCTTCATCGACCATCGGGTCTTCGGCATATATGGCCTGCCCACTGCTACTGCAGCTTGCTACAACGGAGAGCTATGACGACAACTTTGGTTCTCTGTATGATAACCTCATGTCGAACTTTATCCTTTAAAAAGATGCCCAACATAGCCCGCTCCATGGCACGCTGAGCGACCTTAAACTGATGGACTAGTCCAACCGTCAAACGCTAAACGTCTACAAACGCTCTCACTAGTCAAATGTTAATTGTCTAGGAACTCAACAGTCAAGCCCTTTCATCAAAGGATATTTTTTTCTAAAATTATATAATATGATCCATTAAAAATATTTATCTTAAAATAGTGATTATTTTAATATGGTCCAATAGTAGAGGACTCTTAAGAATACCGCCTTCGTGTCACGAGTGACGCACGTATAATCCCGGGTTGTTAATTAACACGTATGTACTATATAAATAACTCTATAGTAACAATGTGTGTGAACTCTCTAATTAACGTATATCGAATTGATATACAGAGCCAAATGTATTTCACACTTTGGTATAGAATCAAACTAATTCGGAGAAGGGTCGACGAAAACAATACTGTGTCATACTGAGAGTGGGGTCAGATTATAAATGTCAAAATTTATCTCAAAATATCAAAATATATATTTGTCTAAATTACACTATATAATTTCTTTGATTAAAGCTCTATCACTCTGTAATGTTGAATTGGAGTCAATTAACAGTCACTTTAAATAAAAGAGAACACACGCCAAATGTTGTAAAAGGTAATCTTCTATAATATAAAAATGAATCGTTAAATGTGTATAAGCGCGAAACTCGAGAACTGCTGAACCGATTTGGCTGATTTCTTTTTTGTTGTGTTTATTGAAGTCTGTGGAAGGTTATTACGGAGAGAAAAATCAAAAAAATTGTCTGAAAAAGTCTAAAAACAACACTTTTCTATATTCTCATACAAAAAATTCGTAAACATATTTAAAAGTCAATTGGAACTTTAACACCATACTATAAAGTTTAAATGTCAGTGGACGGGTTCCGGGAAGGCAAAACAATTGAGTGCCGTATAACTATTAATGTCAATATTTGTCAATTTGTCAATTTGTCAATTTATACATATAGCATTAAGGCCAGGTTCCTTCAAACAATTTTCAAAAACAGCCGACAGGCCAATAGGTTTTGGCAAAATAAAATCTGACGGGGAAGCTATTAACATTAAAAAAAACAATGTGACTTTGTTTTAGAGAAATGGGGCAGAACAAGGTCTGCCGGGACAGCTAGTATTTATATAATTTTGTATTTTCTGAGACGTACACCCTTATAAGAAAATGTTGCATACAGAACTTTCGAGTAACACAACAATGACGTGTCATTAATATCGCGGAGTTTACTGGCAGAACAAAATAGTGCCTACCTCTTCATCACACTTAAATGTCGTAAGAGTCGACTTAGGTACTCAGCATGCCTAATTGCACGCAGATTGTTAAAATCTAAGCTACTGCATGGACCTTCTCTGTGTAAAGTGTATACCCGCTAATTCGCATTGGACAAATACCCAAATCCCTTCGCATGGATTTCACAAATATAGTGGACGACTTTACAGTGTGACGAAACTGGCTAACAATAATAAGACAGAAACGATTTAATTACTATTGTCAACAGTAAAAAAAATCTAAATAAAGTTTTACTATTTATTTTGGCTGACCAAAGATTCGGTTCTTTTTTTTATCTTGACTCGGCTAGTGACCACATTACATTTGATGGTCAGCATGGTGCAGTCTAAAAAACAATTACAACTAAAAAAAATCGATAGTTGTAGAGATCATTCCGGCCTGCACAACTAACTTATCACGCTTTTTTTAAAGGACCCATTATCATACGACGATGGGAACCCACTCGCCGGAAGGCTATTCCACTCAGCTTATGGAAATTGAGAAAAGATGCTTTTGCTCTGCAGTGGGACGAAACTGAATAACAATAATGTTTAATCTACTCATATCACTTCTCCAGATAGACAGACCGATTAATGTATAGTTTTATGGTCTCATAATTTATCTAAATGATTTATAGAATGATTGCTCTATTTGATTATGGTACGAAGGTAGTCTAATGTATGTGTCTATGTCAATAGATATATTACTTGCTTAATATGCCCAATCGAATGACACATCATGTCAAGGTTCTTTTGGTTGACAATTAAAATTTACGTTTACAATATATTTATACGAAAACACACAACTAACATTAAAATAAAAATAAAAAACTATTAAAGGAATACGTAGTTATATGAGATGAGTCCTTTCAAATACTACAAGTATAGGTTATCGCATGATAGGGTCAGAGATGGGCAAAATGTAATCAGATTAATGATTAATGATTACGATTACATTCTGTAATCATTAATCATGATTAATGATTAACGAAATTAATCAAAAAAAGTAATCATTTTTTGGTGATTAAGGATTATTAATCTTTAATCAGATTACAATTAATCATGATTACTTTATTGATTACTTTTCTGTTTGATACGTAAAATGTGCTGCCGACAGCAGAGCGGCGCTCGCCTTTTTTTTATTTATAGTGTACGACTACTACTAGCTAAACTGGTGAACTGAGTACCACCACATAGTTAGGTGTTAGGGCGATTACCCGAACTGGGTCGTGACCTCAGTACAATAGTGCAAATACCGGCATAGTGACTCGCTTCGACCTGACTACTTTCAGGATCAGTTAGTGCTCGGTGGACATTAAGTAAATCCAACGAAATCTAGCTAATCATTGATGCTTTTACCATTGTTCTGGATGATTCCTGGATTATTAGAACTGATTATCAATCTACCGCCCATATTTTACTGAAATACCGTCTCCAACCCGATAATCCACGCCCGCCTTCGGGATGGAGGTAGAGAGACAGAGCAAGATAGCGCAAAATTTTAATTGATCAGAACAAGACATCATTTTCTCAAATTTACACAAGCTTCTATAGCGCAGAGCGCAACATCACCTTTCTTGGTCATCCGTCTCTCTCTACTGACTCGGTTTCGTCTTTGATGTAAACCGAGCAGCCGCGCCGCACACGTTCGTATCGTATTTTGAATTTTAATTCATAACTAAAGTTGAGATATCGATCTGTTTGTATTTCCGGATAACTGACGTTCTACCTAATAACTTTGATTCTTACAATAAATCAGCGGGACACATACATAGTTTTTTTTCAATTCGCTTAATTTTTTTTCACGTTTGACTTCTAGTTTTTTAAAGACTAAAGAATATAGTACTCAGAAAATAAGAAGCAAATCGACATACGGGCACGCGCCATTTTTATCTCACTAAAAACGCTTTTTTGTTTACCAAATTATATATATATATATATATATATATATATATATATATATATATATTGTTTAATGAGTAATAAAAGTAAAAAAATTGTAATTACATTTTTCTGTTTTGAAAATTTAACTTTAACTTAAAGCATTGCACACAAAGTCTTTGGCCATTATTAGAAGTATTCTCCATCTCGAAGGTGGGGGTGGATTATCGGGTAGGAGCCGGTATTTCAGTAAAATATGGGCGGTACTTTGATAATAACTTCTAATAGTCCAGGAATCACTCAGAACAATAGTAAAACATCTATGATTAGCTAGATTTCGTTGGATTTACTTAATGGCCACCGAGCACGAACTGATCCTGAAAGTAGTCAGGTCGAAGCAAGTCACTATGCCAGTTTTTTCACTAGTGTACTATGGTCACGACCCAATTCCGGCAATTAACCTACCAACTCAAACGGCTGAAAGCACAAAAAATTGTCCTGAACGTACTCAGGTCGAAGCGAGTTACTACACAGTACACAATTGCAAAGACCCTTATAGTGATTATGATTCGCTCAACGAGACGGATATTCGGGGTCAGACTTGCACCGGCTAAAACCACCGGGTGCCAGCACTGCCTAATCTTCGCCTTTGCCGGGCCTGGGAATCCAGATACTTCCTAGGGGCCCAGCGAGCGATTTGGTCTTAGACAGGCCTCCTCCCTGGGAGAGGGTCGTAAAACTACCCAAACAATACCTCCCATTGGGGCGGCGTGTGAGCATACACACGACGACACCACCCCACCCTCCGCTGGACGTCACCCCCCCCTCTCTGCTGGACGCCACCCTCCACTTTCTGCTGGACGAAACCCCAACTCTCCGCTGGACGCCACCCCCCCACTCTCTGCTGGACGCCACCCCCCCACTCTCCGCTGGATCCCCCCAATCTCCACTGGACGCCACCCCCCACTCTCAGCTAGACGCCACCCCACTGTCCACTGGACGCCACCCCCCCTCTCCACTGGGCGCCACCCCCACTCTCCGCTGGAAGCCACCCCCCTCTCCCCTGGACGCCAACCCCCCTCTCTCCGCTGGACACCACCCCTCTATTAGACGGAAGTTTGGGGTCATATATAATTCGAAATAAAATAACTTGAAAAATTAAATAAACGAGTATTTAAATCGGTCTCTCTCTCAGGCAGAACTCAAAAGTAATCATTAAAATAATCATGATTAATTGAATGATTACTGTAATCAAGATTAATGATTACCCATGTAATCATGATTAAAAGTAATCGGATTACAAGTAATCATGATTACATTCGTCATGATTACTTGTAATCTGATTATTAATCTGATTAAAAGTAATCATGATTACGCCCATCTATGGATAGGGTCAAACATTACTTCAAATTAGAGACCTTCAGTCGTGGTATATGTGGGCCGAAATGATGTCGGAGACTATCAATGGATTTACATCCTTTGGTGGTCGGTTTCGTTTTTGGAGTACACCGTACTAACCTTCAGGTGCACTGTAGCCACTATATCGAGTCATAGTAAAAAAAAAAACATTCTGGAGAAGACCTGGGGAAATATCGAGAGAAGAAGCTATCTTCCGGAGCCGCTGTGCTACGAGACAGTGCTGTCAGACGACAAGAACACCAGAACTGGATAGTCATGGCTCAATTACGCCAATATTGGAGATAAAAGGGAGTATTTTATTTCCAAGAATACATAAAACATTTTTGTGATAATGAAGATATTGGATTATATTCTCATAGGTAAAAATCTCAAACGGTGTATTTATATTTCATAAAGATCTAAACTCAAAAGAGGGAAGTTATACCATTATACTCATATCTGACGAGAGGAGGAATACTTCTATAATAAGTATTATGTACGTTAATATATTATATTAAAGTAGCCAGGGGAAATGTACTGAATATTTTCAAGTGTAAAGCGTCGTTTCCACGAGCGCATTCGTCGCAGCGATATTTACTGCGCACGTATCACGTCTTATTGCTATCAAGTCCAATAGTTATTTTAGGAATCAATCCACGTGTCGATGTTATCGTTCGTACACATTCAGTAATTTCACTATAATGGTGATGTTTTTAATTTTTAAAAAGTTTTTTTTCTCTTTTTCGGTAGGCTATACAATACATGCAACAGAAGTGATGGGTATTTTTTATGTTGCAGTTACCTATACAATACAATAATGTATGATGGAATCTGTAAAAATAAAATCGCAAAGTGTCCTACTATGTCGCCGAAATAGCTGAACCATGTTAGGAATCGCAAGTACAAACTCGCAGAAAAAATAACACATTCCGGCACATACCCGACCGCAGACGGCCTAATTTCGTGATACAAACGCCCGTGGATATAGCGCCTTATTCACGCAAATTTAGTAGCCCGAACATGAGTAATTTCTTCATAAATAGTTAGGCACAACACTTTCTAATATGAATTTTCCGCTCTCTTACCGAGAGAGTGGGATGATTCGTTTGAGAAATACGTACATATGTATATCCATTGGGTATTCGTATATCTATCTTATTAGAGACAGTAATTGCTCTCTCTGACATTTTATGGATTATTTTCTCCTTTATATTTTATGCTTACAGGTTAATATTTGTCAAGATAATAATAAATTATAAATTCTAGAATATCGACACTTTTTTTTAATTTAACCTCGAATGTCTGATGTTAATATTAATGAAGTAATTAAATACAATATACAATAATGTAATTTATTATGTGTTATGAAAGATGAATAAATAAGTCATTTTGAATAGGATTTATTTTGAATGTAGTCTATAGAGTTGATGTTATGAACTTATGACCGCAATATAAAGTTCGCGTGCATATTATATTTACAACGAAGTAAACGCAATGCTAGGACTGTACCTACTTAAACAGGGTATAATTTTTGTTCCTGTTGTTTTATAGGCTGTATTGTGTTATTACTAGTAATCATATATACGTGTGTGGTTACTATAACTACTTCAATATTACTTCAATATAAATGAACACTTTATATTCGAGAAATATATTTTTTATTCTTCAATAATGACTGGTTTGTTGACAGTATAGGTAATATTTTTATTATGTACGTATCTAGCCGTGGTGACCTAGCGGTGCTCAAGTATGAATAATTTACTCCCTTAGATGGGAACTGTTTTTTGATTACTTCGAAAGAACACTTTTTATTCCTAACCATAAAGTTAAATACCGGTTTTCAAAGCTGTTCTTTCGAAATTTACGAATATTCGAAAAAAACTTATCAATTTCTATTTTATCTGTTTAGAGGTGGAATATAAAAAAAGTGATCTGAGTGAATGCTAACGTACTACAAATAATTTTATGTCCAATTTTCATGTTTCTATCTTTAGCAGTTTAGACTGTACGATGATATGTCAGCCAGGACAAGTTCACATATATATATATATATATATATATATTAGATATTGTTTTTATGCTAGTTGTCGTGGAATTTGTAGATAGAGTGATTTTAAGTAAAACATTTGTCTGTAAGGTTTTTCCTATAAGTTAAACATATAAACACGGATGTAGAAAACATATTTTTAATTTTATTACACATATTTGTTGAACTTAATGGTTATAGCGGTAATAATTATGTATGAATCAAAACATCGTATGATTTTCTAGAATTATCTATCACGTCGTTAAACATTCGTTGTAATTAATAAAGGAACTTAAAAATTAATAACATTATTAGTAAATTAATTTGTTCTTTGATTTAGGAATTTCATTACGTTTTTTTTATAACGAGACATAAAGTTGATTATGAAAAAGACTTATTTATCATTTTTTTTAGTTTTTACTGGACTTTACATACCAAACATCAGACTGTTGTTAATTATTGCAAAAAGAGCTGATTTAAATCATAATTTTCATAAGGGTTGCCCCGTAACCTTTGTTATAAATTACAATGCTTTAGTTTGAATTCAAGTATGTAGTTCATATTTCTTGCGTATAATAAAATGGGTGCTTTCAAATAATTAAATACATGTACGAAATGCGAGGCCCAAGGGATCTAGCAGGGTCATCACGTTTGCTTTGCGAGCTTTATTTAGCGGCCTGTCAACGGCACACTTGACCTCAATGACCTCCGAACTGGCGGGCGGGCTTACTAAATTTGTTGTGCGACACTTTATTTTTAGACGTACTTAAGTCAGCAATATCTATAAGCATCAATCAACACGCCAACTCCCTATTGGGGTAGACAGATAAAAGAGCGACACTTCTCTCTATTTTTTTCAAACTTTTTTCACTTTCTTAATATTCATTAATAGTCAACAATATCTACAGCTATCTTGTGTAACAATGCTATAATTTAGGCACATTTTTTATTTAAACGTTTTTACTTTTACCGATACCGAGATATTCTTTAAAAGTTGCGGTGGTGGTCCGAACTTGATCGTGACCACAATGTACTAGTGCAAAGACCGTCATAATGACTCGCTTTAGCCCGTGACGTTTCGAGATCAACTGGTGTACATCTAGTTCTTTATACCTAGCAGGTATGGGACATTCACGCTTGACTTGTAATATAACAGTGACACAATTAAATTGTATGCTCTTTCTGTTATAAGGGTTTATAACAATTGTTAAGTATCATGCCGGTCCGCATCATAATATATTATTATTTACTAACAATTACACACATTGACTTAGTCCCAAATTAAGCTTGTGCTTGCACTATGGGTAATAGACAAAGATATACATACTTAAATACATATATACAACCATGACTCGTGACATAATCATCTGTTCATCACAGAAATGTTTCCCATTATCGGGACTCGAACCCAGAACCTTAGCATCGTAAGTAGCGTCGCTACAAACTGCGCTATCCGGTCGTCACAAACTGCGCTATCCGGTCATCAAAAACTGCGCTATCCGGTCGTCATTTTATGTTATTACTGTTAAAAGCCAGTGGTTTGTGAAAAAATAACATTTTTACTATTAATAATATATCGTCACGCTATATTCCTTTCGGGGTCAGCTTAGATACTTTACTGGCTGTATCCAATTTGCGCTCATACATATGTCGTCCCCAACGTGACCAGTAGCGCAGCTGATGCACATTTTCAGAGCATTTATACATGACATTCTTCTTATTAGATGCCGTACGGGTTTCCTCACGATGTTCTCCTTCATTAGTGAGCATTTCTTTTTATCCTGATTCGACACAGTGACTACCCCACGCCTGATCGTAAGTGTGGTTCAGCCCAAAAATGACAACAATTATCAATAGTTAAGAAAAACCCATCGGTAGTCTCAGCGATCATGCCGGCCAGCACAAATATCTCTCCACGCTACGCTTAAAGGACCCTATATCATAGGATGGTGGGAACATACTCGCTGGAAGACCATTCCACAAACCAACGACATGGCAAAAGCAAACAGCATGAGAGTAAGGCATGTGCTGCTAAGCCGTTACTTAAACTGAAAAACTCAGAGATTCAGGTCTAATTACGCGTTTCCACGCATAGATAACAAACAACGCTTCATTCTCTATACCATCTTATTCACTACACGAAAATGTTTGGTCGTAAAAAGTTTTCATAGCCGTAGCGTAATTTTAAAGACCAAATCGAAAACACATTAAACTAGCAAAGACTTCATCAACAATTATATTGCAAATGGTCTTTTCGTTCTTTATCACAGGAAAAGTCAATATGGACACATAAAATAAATCATTAACTGTGCAAAATACAATCAAAATAAATTAGCAGTAAGCCATATTTTGAAACCTTAACGGTTCAGTAATAAAATAACTCATAAACAATTACGAAACCACATAATTAATAAAACGATTCCTTAAGATAACCAATTATCACAAATAATCCTCGCCACATCCAATTAACCAAGATAAAATAATAATTAAGCAGTAAACCACCGTTTTATATATTCAAAAGCCGTTAATTTTCAGTTAAGACGTTACGTCGAGTTTAAAAATGCATCAAATAGATTTATATACATCTATGTTATTAATCTCTCCATTGAAACGCACCGCGGTAAGATCAAAGTATGAAGATATAAAAAATTTAAAGCCATCGTGCCCTTTTTACGATTAGGTACCCAACACGTTTAAATTTCTAATTAATTCATCGCAGCGTAAATATTCAAATAATCATTATAAAACGCTGCATTGCGTAATTGGTATCGAATGTCGAGATATTTTTTCGTTCCTTTGACCTCTCTGATTGATGTCAGACAAAAAATTCGCGTCAGGTTTTTGTAAAAGAGTTCAAGGTGTTAACAGTATTGATTAGAATTATTGATTGTTATCTATCGTTCGCTATAATCGTTTTGCTAGTGTTGCTAAACATGATTTTTTGCGAAATTTGTTTTAAGGTCAGAGCTTAAAATTAATAACGCTAGTTAGCGATGGGTATCGTCACAAAAAAAAGACTAAATTGACACAAATAACTTTTCAAATAAAAACTGACATTCTAATAGATATCAACATTAATTGGGCGCGGAATCGATTGTCATTCAATTGAATTTAAGATAAGCTCAAGAGCTGCGATAACGCGAGATATACCAACAATCGAGTACTATCGAATGATTTAAACTATTATTCGAATATAATCAAATTATTGCGATTGTTGTAAGCAATAATCATTTATTTCTAAATATATTTTTTCATGATCTTTGTACATGTGCTTTTTTGTAGGTTTGATGACCTTACAACATTTTAATTTTGGGGTATTTTTTTACAATAAGATTGTCTTAATATCAAAAGCATTCTGTAGAAAAATATTTTAATCAAATGTTAATGTAAAAATCTAATTTTAAAAAGCGAAAGAGACTTATTCTTGTCGCAAATATTTTGAACTAATTAACGTTTTATTAACTGAAATACGGCATTATATTCCTAATGGCATACACCGAAAAGCCATTAGTTGCATGGTTTTGCCACGCACTTATCCTGTTATGAGTGAAAATGTTTTATGGAATACTTTATGGAGTTTGCATTTGTACGACCACTAGTAACTAAGTAATTTACTTAAAACTTATTCTGTAATTAATTATCTAAAGAAAAGCAATTTATTTTATTTATATGACCTTTTAATGTATGTAGTATATTACACATATGTATATGCATTTTATGTAGTATATTATAAAAATAACGACACAAATTACAGATGTACAAATTAATATAGCAACAACACAATAACATATATATAACATATATATACATATACATATACATATACATATATAATGTTAGATTTGTGCTCCGTGCGATGGATATATTATAATTACTCGCAAAATAAAAACAAGTATTCATAACAATCCGGGCAGTATAAATTTAAACAAGCATTCCGATACACCATTCATTAATTCACCATTCAATCTGAACTTTGAATAAAAAAAATGTAATTATCTAGAAAAAAGCCTTTATGCTTATGTACTTACTATATTCGATGTACTGAGAGAACAAGTAAATTGAATGAGTAATTGTGCAAATTATAGTAAAAAAGTAATGTGAACAAATAAAAATTGCAAAAAAAAAACAAAATGGAAAATAATTTTAATTATTATTTTTTTACCGTTAACACAAATTTAAAATATATAAATGTTTTTTTTTTATCGATTAAGACATTATTTTTCCATATTTAGTCATAATAAAATTTTAATATATTCGTAAAAAAAAAAAATTGTAATCTTAATATAATTTGGATCTATTACCGCAAATATACGCGTTTACGTTAGTTACTCTCTAATTAATACTTATAGTAATTAAAATATTAAAAAGAGATTGTAATAAAGCAGTAAAAACTAAAAACTTACATATTTCCGAATTTCTTGTAACACAATACACACACTTTTACACTAAATTTAATGGACGTTCAAATATTTATGTTAAATCCTTCACAGAATAAAAAATAATAGTAGCTAACTATAACAAAATTTATTGAATTAGCTAACAAACTAGAAATGTGAACGAAATTTTCAAACTTTCAAGTCACGTAATTTGAGCTAGGAAAAGCGTCAAGTAGATACGTGTAACCGCACAAAAGCTCGATTCCAAACTGGCGTGGAGTGGTACGAATTCGTTAAGGCAGTCTACATCTGAGTCGTTACAGAATACGAGCTTAGGAGAATTGGACGAGATACCATTATTTTAATAGCATTAAGGACTAGGTTCTCCGTTGAAGCGAATTCTTGGAGCTTTAAGATTCTATTTTCCTCGTCCTGGCTATTCAGCTACAAAGAAAGTTTTATTTGAATTATAATCTCGTAAAATTTCATATGAATTTAGCATTATATTAAAATAAAATATTAATTATATGTATGTAATTGTATAAGTATACAAAGCTTGCTTTCCTAAAAAAATATGACCTTTCGTAGGGCATTTGCTAAAACGTAAATAATTTTATGATCAAATATGTCACAGTTTACTTTATGATACAGTAAAGAATATAAGTTTTTTTTTATGCTTTTACCTCGTTCGGCAAAATTTATATCTTTAAGGTAGATTACTTTCTATATGAATTTATGTCCGGTAAAAAATATGATAGTTATCCGAAATTCTCAGAGTGATTGGAATCGTGCTGTGGTAATTCAGGTTTACGCAAGAGAAAACGCTTTACACCGAAAATAAATTAAACCCGCATTACACCGTTTAAAAAAAGTTAAAATTGATTTTAGATACGAGAATATTTCATAATATTAATAATGTCAAGCATCCTAGATAGCTTTCATTCGAGCATTCATTAATTTTAATTAAGGAATTCCTCAATAGGTACTCTTATTGATATT
Organism: Automeris io; assembly: GCA_036320925.1. Lineage (NCBI taxonomy): Eukaryota > Metazoa > Arthropoda > Insecta > Lepidoptera > Saturniidae > Automeris > Automeris io. The sequence continues at coordinate 8,378,415 of JAUDJH010000018.1, forward strand.
AGAACATAAAAAAAACGAAAATGACAAACTCAAATTATCGTAAGAAATGAGTTGGTATATCTCGAAAATGCGAGAATTACAAGGAATCATAATATGTCGTCAGACTGTATCTCCCATTCGGGGTGAGCACAGATACATTAGTAGTTACTGTATCCAATTCTAAGTGACGATTTAGAAATGTCTTAGTTTAATTATTTATGTATATAATAACGTAATATGTACTGTAATAGATATATGTGTAAGGAGGCCGCCGAATAACGTCGCTTTATCTGTGATGGTAATGAGGGATGGCCTATAAATAAAAAAAAAAAAAAGAAATTACGTCGAATGAAAGAAACGAAGATCGGTTTTGATTAAAAAGTAGGAGGGAGATTTTTCAAGGGGTGACGATTTGGAGAACAGACAAGGAATATTGTAGTATTATAAATAAGTTAAAATTAAATAAAATCATGTAAATGATGTAACAGTGTTTCCAATATAAATGGTGAAAAATTAGAATTAATAATGTTATAAAATTATTCTAGAAATTAATATTCTAATAATTATTCTGTTATAGAAATATCCTATAAATAATATTAATAGAATTAATAGTGATTAATTCAAATAGAAAAGCTCCACGACACGTCTGCCTACAAACGGCAGGGCAGTACCTATACAAAAATGTAACGCAAAGAACAGCTATCAGAGGCTATTATCGTCTGTTCCTGGTGGTTTCTAATTTCCGAACCAAAATAAATCCATTATATCTCTTCATAAAAATTAAAAAGCGTCTTGAAAACAGGCTTGTTTACTTTATGCAAACAGTTGTTGTAATGTTTAAACAAATGGTATCTATAGATATCCTTAAGTGAGTTCTAATAAAATAATCCCACAGAACGATGGGCATAAAACATTTTTAGAATAAACTTCATGGCAAAAAACCTTGTTAATAATCATGGCTTTTTGCCAGTGATGTATCAGTAAAAATATAATAATTTCACGATGTTGTTGTTAAAATATTGCCTAGAGAACAGACGCATTTATTATGGACTTAATTTTCACTTAAAAATAAACAACATTGAATTCAAATGTCTGTCACAATTGTGATAAAAGTATCGACAAGTTGATGAATCACCTCACCTATATTTATTGATTACAAATTAATTGTATAAAGCAATATCAAGCACTGCTACACAGGTGGCCTCGACAGGACGTCAAACTAAAGAACTGTTAAAGTAGGGTATATATCTAAACAATTTGTTTACCAGTATTTATACCTAAGTATATATTTTTTTCACGGACTCGAAATAGTGATTACAGAGTACCTGATAGTAACTACAGTGTAGTCCAAAAACGAAAGCGACCCCTAAAGCATGAAAATCCATTGATAGTCTCCGTCATTTCAGCTCACATATACCATGACTGAAGGTCTCCTAGATATATGAGTTACTAGATATACACAAGCCGGTCCCGAAACGCGACAGGCTAAAGCGAGTCACTATGACGGTCTTTACACTTGTGTACTGTGGTCAAGTTCCAGTTTGAGCAATCGCCTTACCAGGAAAAATATGAAAATATTAATATATATAGTAATATAGCCTCAGTATATAGATATATGCACTGCGTGGCTCAGTTAGTCACTTAGCACTTTTTTAATTGACTTCCCTTTGGCGCATCATCAGAACACAGAGTAATTGCTTTTCTTGTTTTCTATCTTGATAAACTTATCCTTCTGTGGTTTGTTTTGTTATGTGCCAATTTTTTTCTTATATATATATAAGAGTATATATATAGAGATGGGCAAAATGTAATCAGATTAATGAAAATGATTAACGATTACATTTTACGTTTTTTACTATTACTATGACTGCATTTTGCTCATTTATATTTAAACACTACAAAATCCCAGATTTTATACACATTTATGATTTCTTAATGTTTTAAATGAATTTAATCCTGATTACAGAGCAAGAAAATTAAAATTACGAATACATGTTGTAATCGTTGATCATTAATCAGATTACATTTTGCCCATCTCTGTATATATATATATATATACATATATACTTGCTTAGTTGAAATGTCTAATTTTAACTCTGGGTTGTTTTACAAAAATATTATTATAGATTTTTTGTCTGATGTAAGTTTTTTCTATATAAGACGACATAAACGGATACATGTAACCAGATCGAAAGATCGAACCATAATTAAAATAAGTTAATTCGCGCATAAGGCCCGTTTAAGTGTATTATTTATAATGGGAACTCTAAAAAACGAATATTGTTAAGTTAGCACAATTTATCTATACCTAATGTTACCGTATTTTGCAAACAGTCGTTTTTCACAAAAGCTTGCACAATTTTATCCCTGTCATAAGTTACAACCGACACGAGGCGGCGTGACGTTGGAACACGCATCACGCGTTTTCCTTCAAATAGCTTCACATAAATTTACTGCCACCCGCGTTTTGGAGAAAATCGATAACACACATCAATATGTATGTAAATAGATTTTGTTTTTGGTGACAATATTTATAATGTGGACTTTGCAAATTTAACTTGTTCGTTTGTAATCTCTAGCTTATACAAAGTTGTTTGGCGAAAAATAAAGAGGTTCTGAGTAAGAACAAAGCTGGTAATTTGATTGTTATATTTCAGACAAACTACGCTTACTTTTTTTAGTTACTTTCTACTAATGGATTTTTTTGTCCATAAAATTATATGAGTTTTACAAGTCTTTAGTTATTTTAGTAACGTAAAATAAAACGGTGGAAAAGTAAGCGATGCTAGCAGCAAAGTAGAAATTATCTAAATTATGATATCGGAACGTTATAAAACTTTATTAACTTTTATTTACTAATACTAAAGAAATCGCATTTTATAAAATGTATCTCAGTAATAGTTCATTAGGTGGGCTGTCAGCTTAAATGTCACACTTGGCATAAAAAATCTTCATCATACCTATCCTGTACCTTGGTATGCAACAAGGACAGATTAGAGAAAAAAAGAACAAAGTCCTTATGTTAAAAATTGCGCAGTTACAACCGCGTAAAATATGTGATGATTTTCCCCAAAGCCTTGTATTTCTTTGAACACCTTAAACGAGAGACTTTTATGCGCAGCGAACTAATGTCTCCCAAATTTTGCGACTGAAATCTACTATTAGTGTTAAGGACAGACACGTAAGCTTTCTGATAGGTATTACGATACAGCCAGAGAGTTCGGAATTTGTAGTTTTTCGTATTAGTTTATAGAGACAATATAAAAGTCAGTCGAGGGCGTTATGCGTATCAGTTTCAAGATTTCAAAGTATTATTTTTTTATTAAACAGCTCTCAACTCTTTGTATAAGTACTCTCCAGTTTTCGTTGAAGGACCTAATGTATTAGATATTAGAAGGGAAAGAATGTGCTGGCAGGTAAACTATTTCACAATTCGATAACGCAAGACAATGGTATTTCTGATAACCCTCAAGTAAGGAAACATTTTAGTAATTTTACTGCTTGTTGCCTCTAGAGGGCAATTATTTGTTGATTATTTAAAATTAAAAAATTATTATTAAATAAAATAAAAAATTATGAATTATTATTATTTAATTATTAAATTAATTAAATAATAATAATAATAATAATAATTTTTATATTTATTTAATTATTATTATTATTATGAATTATTTGTTGTTGTTATTTGTTGTTATTTGTTGTTATTATTTGTTGTGTTATAATTTCTGTGGATGCATAACCAGTTTGTTTTTTTATAGAAGAAAGAAAATAAAGTAGGACTTCGTTTGCGTATTTTTGTCCGCCACGCACTAATATCTCTCGTCTGCGCGGGCCATTAATAATACAGTAGCTTGTAAGAACATGTTATAAAGATACTGAGATATACGATAACGTCACGTTGTTATTCGAAGTCTTTACGAGGGCACCCAATAAGCAAAGAAGTCTGAAATCCTGTACTTTTCTTTCCAAGAAAACGCAATAAGCTTCACTAATTTATGATCAAGAAGCACGATGTTTCTTAGATGGAACAGTGGTAAATGGTATCAATTTATTTTATGTCACATAACAATTCTTTAGCGATTAGGTGCGCCTGCAATAAAGTAAGGAGAATGAAAACGTTAGTATCGTGTTGCGAAGGGGAGTGGTTCTATGGTATTATTATTAACAGTAATCATATTAACTGATCTGCAAATATATGCGGCATATTTACTGAAGAACTGATAACCACTGGGATAGACATGTTCTTGAGTGGAGACCACGCCTCGGGAAGCATAGTGGCTAGGTGGTAGGAGATTTTTGGATAAGAAAAGCCGAAGATCGGGCTCAATGGTGAACCTTGGGAGAGGGTTATGGCCAGCAGTAGAGGGATACAGGTATATGATGATGATATTAACTGATCTGGTAGGTTTTAAGGAGCTCCTATTTTGCTTAGGGTGTAAATAATTGTTTTGAGACGTGGCTGTCGCAGACAAACCTGGAGACATACGTTTCTGGTAGAGTCAAGAACCAATTATAGAACATGGGCGAGCTAAATTATGATACGTAGGATAGGTTAAAATGGAGATGCATTGTGAACGTCTTGGATCTCAGACGGGGGTCTTAGGTTATTATATGTATTTTTAAACTGGTTCCATAAAGTTTCTAGGCCTTTCCTGAAACAAATTTTGTTTATCTATAAATGGTAGTGACAGCTAAAGGACGAGAATCTATTTACAGTCACCGGCGACATATCGGCCCTGATAAACCACGACAAAAGGCCTAGAGGTATTTGAACAACTGGACATATACAAGCTGCTTCCGAAGCGAGTCAGTACGACGGACTTTGTTCTTGTGTACTATAGTCTTGGTATTTGTATTATAAGGCCAATTCAGCCACATGGAGACGAGGTATGAGATGGGTCAACGAAGTTTTTAAGAGTGCGGGGCGTGTTTTAATGAATTTGTTACGGGATCAAAGATGTTGGAATAATATAAGGGAGAGCTATGCCTTCTTTTTGACCTGGGGAAAATCCTTATGGACCATCAGGCAGTAGTCCTGGTGTTTTGGAGCCTTATTGACTAAAACCATAGCGGTGTTCCTTGTAGCAGCTGCCTGGATCAGTGGCGGGCATCCCATATAAAGCACAAAAACATTATTTTATTATATCTGGACTTTTAATAAATATATTGACTTAATATCTGGTGGTTGCCAGAATAAGGGTCTCAGAATCCAAGTAGGATCGAATTTAAAACAACATGTTTTTTTTTATTAATTTATAGGCAAACGCTGGACCTCAAGCACACCTGGTGGAAGATAAAGATGAGTCCGATGATGAACCAAATCCGCCCAAACAAATGCCTATTCACTCTTCTCTTAAAGACTCCCAGGTCACAAGATCGCGGAAATATGGCCGCTGGAAGCATATTCCACTTCTTAGCCGTTCGCATGATGATTGTAGAAGCGAATCTTTTTGTGTTTTTTATGTGTATTAAATACCCCCAATGTATTACAAGATAATGCTTTTTTTTGCTTCTATGGAATGCACGCCACTGGCTGGGGCCAAGGGCACGGACACGCCAACATCCTCGGCTCTTGGCGAAGGGAGAACTATGTCCAGCAGTAGTCTGAGTGCGAATGCTAATGATAGTAAAAGTTTAAACTAAATCACAGGAATATATAAAGTGAAAACAAGCTCTATCGGAAAAATTCAAAAGTTGTAACGTTTCTCAGCGTACGCTAAATTTTTGTATTTAATTGATTATAAGCTATTGATATTTAAATTTTTCTCTAGTTACTCTCGCTTTTGGATATGAGCTTTTTTTATTATAAAGTGCCAAATGCCTATGAAACTTTAAAAAAATGACTGAAACTTTCATAAAAACCAATTATAAGTCATAATCCTTTGTATCTATGACATATTTGTGACTGAATCGTCCCGCTATATGTTGAGAAATTATTGTGTCACTATTTGGGATAGCCAGTGTGATTTATTACACCCAAAGGGTTAAAATGACGCTGACTGACTTGATTTTTATCGCCTCAAGTCAGTAATCTTTTTTGGAAAACCAATTGTAAAGCATAATATTCAAACTATTATTTCGTTGGCCACACTAAGCAGGTCATTTTAAAGATTGTCTACTCGTATTCTATAGCAATGTAGCTTTAGTTACAGTGAACGAAAATAAATTACAGAAGCTTTTTTGCTCGGCATCAAACTGCAAGGTTCATGGGTGTTAGGAATTGGATAAAGGTATGCCAGAGAGATACACTTTATGAAAAAAATATAAATATTCAAATTTATTTGACTAAATGGTCTCTGATTTAAAATACTAGTAAATAATAATATAATATTTTGGCAATTACATACATTTACCTAGTGTCCAAAACTAAGCTTGAACTTGTACTATGGGTACTATACAGACATACATAATTAAAATAAATACATATACATATATAACCGTGATTCGCGATAAACTAATCTTCTCACCACAGAAAAGTTTACCACTACCGAGACTCGAACTCCAAAGTACTGACCTTAGTATCGTAAATAAGGTCACTATAAACTGCGCTATCAAACCTTCAAATGACCTTTATATTATAATCATTATTTATTTCATAATTTGATAGTGCTTCAATAAATTAGATATGAGAATACATTGCCGGGATGTTTTCTGATTCAATATTTGATACAATATTAAAACTGCGGACACAATCTTTTATCATATTTACGTTTAAGTTTTCATTCAATACCGTTATCTCTTATTTTATTTTAATATATTAATTATAATAATGATATAATATAACTGTTATAATATTAAATTTGTTGTTTTGTTATTATTATTGTTAATTAAAGATAACTAAATGTTGGTAGGTCAAGTCGCAATGTAAACTACTTAAGATTATTGGTGTCAAAGTTGAGTTACATTCTAGCGCGAGTTCTGATAGAAAGAAAACATATATTTGGCACATAACATAAGATACGTCACAAAAGAAGAAGATATACATCAAGGTAGAAAACATTAAACGCAAATACCCAGTGTTGTGGTGATGCGCCAAATAGAAATTAGCTCACAGCTTATCCTAGACTAGCTGATCCGGCAAACGTTGTTTTGCTATATAAGGTTTTGTAATATCTTCTAAGATGTTCATTGAAATTATGTGATGTCAAAGACAATTTTGTTCACAATTAAATACTCTTAATCAACAACACATTTATTTGGATAAAGATTAATATTATTACGTTGATACAACTCTTAACAAATAATGCATTAATTTCGATCAAATTTGTTTACCATAAAAACGGTTCTAGTGACTTAATCTTAAGAGAAAGACATATACTGTCCGGGACATTTTTTTAGATCATTTCAAGAGAAATAATTCTGTCATACATATATTTTTGGTATCTTGAACCGTTTTCGCAGCGCACGCAATGGAAGCCCTCAAGGATGAATAATTTTCCCCGTTTTTTCACATTTTCCATTATTTCTTCGCTCCTAATAATTGCATCGTGATGTTATATAGCCTAAAGCCTTTCTCGATAAATGGTCTATTCAACTCAAAAAGAATTTTTCAATTCGAACCAGTAGTTCCTGAGATTAGCGCGTTCAAACAAACAAACAAACAAACAAACTCTTCAGCTTTATAATATTAGTATAGATGACTAGCTACGTCACTCAGCGTTGATTTTCACCGTTAATGCTTCCAAAGCCAGTGATTTGTTACTAATGCTTTTATGTTTTATTTGCATTCATGAACTAGCTAGAAAATTCAAAAACAATTTGTCAGTTTGTCCACACAAAAACTACGGAAATTAGATATGGGCCCTTTTTTGCTGTAAATGTACATAGACCTGTCAAGGCAATCTTTTGTATGCCATAATTAATACATTATTACAATAGTAATGTTTAACTAGTTATTCAAGGTTCACAGCATGTAAGACTTGTTATGTTTGTGGTAGGCTCGAGATATTTCATAAACTACGTGCCTCATCAGTTACTCAACTTTATAACTCCTATTAAAAATGACACGGTCTGAAACCGAAATGTCACTATGATAAAAAGAGATAACAATAATATTATGTATCCCACCTACAAAGAGTATATTACGATATGTTTATGAAAACAATATCAATACTTCTAAGTTTCTTTTAAATAAGATCATAACAACGTAAAAAATATGATATGAAAACTATGTATATCCGACTAATTGTCAGATGACAACAGCTGATGGTTTTCGCTCGTGATGTAATATTACAGTGACAAAAAAATAACAATTTCACTTCGTTGTCATTAAGAAAAAGCAATAATTTCCATGCGTAGTTAATGGTAAAAAACGACTGGTTGTGCACTTTAAACAATAGTTTGGGGTCCGTGGTGAATATCCTATTACGGGCTGTATTGTTGTCACCCCGGTCAGGTTCAAAAGATTAATGAGCTAGCTGGTTAAGCTAAGTGAATTTTCTAGATGCCGTATAGATAATACATACTTCCGTATTTACATGGATAAATGAATCTATTTGAATAGACACATTATCTTTTTACTTTACTAAAATCTTCATTAGGACGTTCTGGCCGCACGAAAGGACACAATTAAAGGTAACAAACAAAAGTCAAGTAAACAAAAGTCGAAAAAACTAACAGTCCAGTTGCTCAATCAAAACTTAAAACTGTTATCATTATGTCAGGATATTAAATATATTATTTATTAATTTATGGGACTAGCAACAGAAACAACTTTCATTCTTGAAACAACAGTAGTAAGCTTTATTTACTTATTTAAATTATAATTATATTAAAGTAAATGTACTTTATTTACGTATTCACTTTAATCATGTACAGGTTATATTTAAATATTTACGAATGTATTATAAATATTGACACACAATGTTATTATAGATTTTTTTTTATCCCGGGGTAAAATCCTGCGTAGGACCATCAGGGACACTGTGAGGGCAGTGACCCCGGTGTGTCAGACTCCTACTGACTAGAAACCCCCGGGGTGTCCCTCTGATTGCCCCACCTGGGCCTGGGAAGCCAAATTCATCCAGACGATTATTATAAAATTAGATCAGGGGTGCTCAAACGTTCAATCGCGGAAACTTTTTGAGTCAATGGCGAGAAATATTGGCCGATATCGGTCAGTTTTTTTTTCTTGTTAGCTGACTTCATAATCCAAATAGTTGATTCAGGGTTTAACCAAAATATATCCATCATTATTTTTTATATCGAAACTTCTGCTAGTGCTGTAAATTGGCTTTTCGGTTTTTTTACATGGCGAAAATACTCATAGGACCGTCTCACCCGCAGAGGGGGGTTACGCGATCGTGGTGTGTCGGGCTTGCACCGACTAAAAACCCCAAGTTGATTACTTCTGCGCATTAACGGGAACTGTAAGTCCTGTAATTAATTTGCCACAGCACCGTCGCGCCGCGCCCGCTTGGCATAAACTGGGGGAGATGATGCCCTCTTCGATACTGCTCCTTGTATTTACGCAGAGCTCGTCCCAATACTCTGCCGACTTCTCGAGTGACGCTAACCGGTCGTTCAGGGCCCCACCCTGAACAGCAAGACCCCAAAGATATCAGTCAACCGGTCGTGGATTGACCCAGCGTCTTCTTCGAGCGGGATTGGGACCTTCCTCTTTCTGACATCCTCACAGATCGAAAACGAGCTTTTAGTAGCTATTTTTACACTAAAACGCCGTATTGTAAAAACCAAAAAGACACATTTTTGGATATGTGTATTTATCACAAACCTTTTTTAAATTGGTGACTCACATACAATACAATCCTCTATTCTATATATTATGGCACTTATCTATCTTTTTTTTTTTTTTACTTGGGGAAAATCCTCATAGGACCGTCCCGGCCGCGAAGGGGTAGGCAGCCGGGGTGTGCCGGACTTTTACCAGCTAAAAACCCCAAGGTGACTACTTCTGCGAATTAGTGGGGACTGCGGGTCCTGTAATCAAATCGCCGCAGCCCCACTACGCCGCGCCTGACAGGCACAATCACGGGGGGGAGACGCCACCTCCCCCGATATCACCTAGTATACTTCAGCAGAGCGCGTCACAACGCACCGCCGTCTTCTCGGGGGGAAGGCACTTATCTATCTAACTTAACAGAATCTGCCGCTTATAATCTAATAATTTTAAGATAGATCGCTATCTATTAAAGACTGAGTATCCCTGACCTAGATTGACATAAATGGTACTATGGTTAGAACTGAAATATTATAGCCTGAATAGAACGGAAATGGTGGTTGAACAGGATCGGAAGGAGGTTATTAAGAAACATTTATAATCATAAAGTCATGTTTAATTTCTTTGAAATATCCTCAATTATTTGTCGCACCGATTTAAAAAATTGTTGTAATATATTTTTGCAATATAATCTGACTGTCAGAAGCAAATTAATCTACATATTATCATCAAAATAATCCTTCCAAGTGAAATCAGTAATTGTTCATTAGTAAGGATGGACATATATTGATGTGCTATTGATGTGCTGATAATTCATTACTACAAGAACTTTGAATTCACAGAATTATTACTTGGGCCATTTAGTTCCTGGGTCACACCTTGGAGGCCTTATTGGCATCACGCACGTAACAAAACTTATTCTTATGTTGAAAGCTGGGCTGTATTGTACTTACCATCCGGTAGGATGAAATACTTTATCATGCCATTGTAGAAAATAATAATTTAGCATTCTGTTTACTGTTGGTTTTTGATGTTTATGTACTATTTTTAAACAAAATAGTTCATCTAACTGGATTTTATAATTTTGACAAAAACTTTTTAGATACTGTGGATTCTGGGATCTGATACTACTGTGATCTTATAATAATAGATGATATTTAGGCATTGTATGTGAGATTACCAGCATTCGGGATGTGGTTTCAACGATTATTGTCCCGATAGTCGTACCGACTAATGGGCTGCTCGCAAAGAGCCTCAATTTCCATCTCAAGAGGCTGTAGCTTGACTGTTGGATCAAGGGCTAGATACAGAAAGCAATAATACTTGATACGGCACACGCTGTTAGGAGGTTCCTCACTCTGAGCTTCTAGGTACTGGTGGCTTGGGCCTGAAGCCTCGCCACCGTGGGCCCACATATTTTTATATTTTAAAATTTAGGTTTTTTTACAATTTATTATAAAATGTAAACAATATTTGTACTTATATATATATTAAAGAAGTACTATAATGATAATGTATCGTAATGCTATTCCTTTTTGGGATGAGAAAAGAGATATTGATGGCTGTATCCACTTAGCGCTATATTATGTCAATTAAGTTCGTTTTTAAAAGTACTCTTTTAACCATTTCTACGTAAAACTTAGAACAAAAATCATTTCACTGATTATAAAAGCCTGATGATTTGTTTTATTACATTGTAAACTTACACTAGCATTTAAATAAGCACTTTTGTAGGTGTTTCCAACAACTCGGAATAAATAGGCGTTTCGTCTGTTATTATACTATTAGCATAAAGCTTAGATATAAAAGCTTCTATAGCATTTTGCTTACATTAAAAAAAGGAAAAATTTAGTGCTTTTATATAGTTGTAATGTAAAATAGCGATATAAGTTATTTATAAAAAATATGTTAACATTTTTCAAAAATGATGAAACGTAATATGACTCCATTTTCAGACAGATAAATTATATATTTATTTATTCATTTGAAGTAAGCTTTCCTTTATAACAAAATATAAATATGTTTATATTAAAACACACTAAGGCTTGACCTTAATACCGATTCAGTTATTTGAAGACTCCCGCGTTACAACATCAAGGGGTGAAAGGCTATTTGCTTTAAGTGACATTTTTTTGCGATATTAAATAACACACATTTTTGAAATCAGCGTTTGATACTGATTCCGAAAATATATATATTTCTAAATTACCAAAAAATGTCGCTTAAGCCAAATAGCATTTCAACCCGCAACATGATGAAAACAAAAAAAATATTTATGATTTTTATTTATAACAGAATTACATAAGATATAATTTATTTCTTGCGATTAAAGAAACAATATTATATTACAAAACAGAAAGAAATGTACTACTTAAAGTGAAATTGGTGCCTGAAGGAATGATTCAAGAGAGCCAATTTAGCAACTCGTGATGGATCAGTTTTCTTCAAGTTTTAAATTATTTTAGGTTTCTTTTCACTTCCAGCTATAGAAAAGCGTACATTCGTGGCGTTCTCAATAAGACAAAAGAGGGGTGGTTGGTAATGAATGAAGTGCTTTTCAAATGTTCGTTTTGGGAATTCCAATGGGAGTGTGGGACGGCTGGGAAAGATAAACTGATGAAACGACGTTAAGGCAGCTTTTGGGAGCTGTTTTCTGGAATTTATTCTGTAATAAGCTACTAACGTCAAAGATAAAAACCGTAATATAGTAAAGGAACATGTAAAATCCTAGAAAATTAGTACGAACTTAGAAGTATTTTAGTAATACAATTTAAAATATTAATAATAATAATTTTATTGGATCAAAAATTTTACATTGTATAATTAAATTTACGTTGACGCCTGCACTAGTCGTGAGACTGTATCGCAGACGTCAGCGCCCACCATTACAGAGAATACAAATGATTACAAAAATATATAAAAATATACAGACGTGTTGTGTATAGGTGTGTTATGTGTAGAAAAGGGTGAGTAAAGAGTGTTGTGTGTAAGTGCAGATTATATATAAACATTTAAAAGATTTTCAGTTTTTAAATAATCGAGCTGCAACAAGTAATCCTTGACTTTGATTTTAAGTTCATAAAGGGAAAGGGGATAGATATTGAGAATTACATTTAGTTTGTTGTAAAATCGAGCGCTTAAAATTTTGAAGTGTCTAGAGGCGACCGAGGTTCGGTGAAATTCAGTTTTACAGACAGTAAGCCCTAGACGTTTATTTAGAATGCCTAAATCCAATGATTGTTAGAAGACATAGTAAAATTATTATAGAATGTTGACATATTTTATTATAATATATAAATAATAGTTTATCTTTTGCTGTCCTGCCCCTTAAAGCGTTGTACACAAAGATATAAAATTTCTTATTATTAAAATCTTTTAAAGGTACCTACGTTTATTGTACTACAATAAACTATAATAATTTATTTTTTCTAATTAAAGGCTCATTTCTATGAACGTATTTTACACAGATATTCAGTAGCTAAAATATTTTATAAACAATCTTAACAGCGGTATTATTTCGCAGTGTCATGATGATTGGCTCTTCGTTTTATATTTCCCAATCTAACTAGTAGAGAAATTTAACGGAAACTAAATAAAATTTAACAAAAACCGTTAATTAATTCAATAAGATAAATTTGTACAAATTCATATTGGGGGTATGTAAGGAGGATTTAGTAAGACTCGATTTAGTCATTGCACTCGCAACTCGAATCGCTAAGCCCCTCATAACACGCTAGGATAACTTAATTGCAATTAACAGTCACATATTAGTTTGATTTGTAGTGACTGATGGAATTATAATAGTCATAACTTTAGACGAGTTCTGAAGTAGAGACCGCGTTTTGGTAAGCGTTGTTTAGGACACCAAGGCTGAGATTTACAGATGCTATTTCAACTTAGCTTAGCAAACTTCCTAAAAATTACATTTGTATTGACAAACACTGAATATATATTAGAAACTTGAGTATAGCCATAGTACTTGTAGAACCAAGTCCATGTTGACAAAATCGGTGACTTACCAAATACTTTGATATTCATTGAGTAATATATAATAAATATACTGTTATATAACAGTGACAAAAATCATCACCATACATCACTTGCTGTATAACAGGTGATGTATTAAATGTCGCATGTCAACACAAGAGTAAATATGATATGCTTTGAGTAGCCCCGCATCCATTCATATCGTTCTCACTTTTCACCGTCAATGTAACCACATGCATAGGTTGGCTTCAGCAGTGACCCAGCAATAGCATATAGAAATTGTATTAATAAATTAGTATATTATTGTTAATTTATTAGATTAATATTGGCAGTAAAAAGATCAATTGATCCAGTCAGTTCAGAACACACGACTTCAACCAGGCAGTAGACTTGAGGAAGTCTGCTGCTCGGAGGAGAGAGAGCTGGTGTGCAGTATCGGGGCCACCACCCGTGAGAATGGTTTGGAGGTGTGGGCTCTTTACATTCACCCTCCCAGAGAGGAAGCCTGAATAAGGCTATTCGCTCCCCGGTCGACTGAACGAATTCGGTTTCCCAGACCCGTGTGGAGCGTTTAGAGAGACATCCCCAGGGGTTTTTAGTCAGTAAGAGACAGACACACCGGGGTCGCTGCCCCCACAGCGGCCTTGATGATCCTATGTAGGATTTTCCCCCGAGTTATAAAAAAAGAAGAACACACGATTTAGCGATTTCGAATCAGGCACTCTGACCATAAGAGCATGGAAAAGGTCAACGGATCAATATGATAGGATCTAGAAATATATATCACAGTTAATTCTGTACCGTAATACAACTTAATGTGGCACGTATTGTCGAGAATTATAGTACTTTTGCGGCGTTGAAACGATTTTACGCGGTCGAAACATTTTTCGTAGTCAATAGCCTGTTTTCACGCAACTTCTTACCATCTCATATTCTAGTAGTCATTTTCATAACTCAATTTGCGAAATGTTTAGCGAATGAAATTATATTTTTCATATTTAACTAAGCACTACGCAGAAACTACTGTAATACATATCCCGGCTAAAACCAAGAAGTTCTCTAACACTTACTTTAGCTAAGCTATGGAATGCTCTTCCGACGAACGTGTTCACATTCTATGATATTGAGTACTTTAAGCGGGACGTTAAGAGATATTAGTGCAAGCGGGCATGATTACTGAGGCTGTCGATAGGTTTTTGAGTTCCCCCAAGTGTTAGTTGAAAATCAGCGCTGGATGGCTCGTATAGCGTCGTCCGGCACACGCTGAGCCGAGTGCTCTTTGAGATGGCCAGCACACAGGATACATGATGTAATGTTATGTATTATTCTTTTATTGTTGTTTTTATATAAATATGGTTGTTGTGTGTTGTTTCTTTTGTATTAATAAACTTTTTCTTTCTTTCTTTCTTTATTGTTGAAAGTCGTAGTCATTTTTGAGACTGCGCCGTGCTTACTATCCGGAATGGTGGGTCACTATACCCGAGTAGGTTAAAGAGAAGCGGAAATTTATAACAATTTAATCATAAACAAACTAGAATAATAAAATAAGATAGATTATCATTGAAGCCTATCTACATTTACTATATTAAGTAAATGTGCCGTGGACCGCGTGCTCTGCATCCCGACCGTTAAATATAGGAAAAATAGCAATCTAAATATATATAACTCAAAGGTGACTGACTGACTGACTGACTAACTGATATAGTGATCTATCAACGCACAGCTGAAACCACTGGACGGATCGGGCTGAAATTTGGCTTGTAGATAGGTGAAGTCTACTTTGCCATAACAATAAACAAGTTTCATGGGCAAACTCTCAAATTTGTGGGTATTTACTTGAAAGAACATTGCTACTCTCATGGACAGTTTTATGTTGCTTGCTCACGAGTAAGTTCACCCAATAGCCTGATAGTTTTAGCGCCTAATGACAGATTAGGTAAGAATATTGTGTACAAAGAAGTTTTGTAGGCCCTAATATTTTACACACGCTAAACAAAAGTAAAGCCGCAAAAACTATACCTAATTAATAATAATACTTCTTAACGCGAGCGAAGCCGCGGGCAAAAGCTAGTCAGTGATAAATGCGGTAGCATATAGCACGTGATTTTAGGTTCGCGCTAGAAGCTGTAATCGTCGAATAAATTTGGCCGCAAAAACGAAAATTTATTGGAGATTACGTACGACACTATTAATTAGGAATGTAAAAATAAATAAGGTAAAAAATTAATTTATTATTATGGGCGTGAACAGAAACAAAATGAACAAACATAATTAAAACGTCTAGTAAATTCTGGTGAGTGTAGAATTTTACAAGAATTATAATAAAAACAAAAATATCGTGTTGTAAACAACCCATAAGAGTCGTTGCTGTGTTTGAATTTACGTAAATATTATGTGCGAGACTTAGATGTTGAGAATAATTAAATGTAAATAATATAACGTAGGCTAAACATAATATTGTCTAATGTCTATATTATACGTGAATGATCATTACGTTTAGTGAACCGACTTTTTTTATTAAATACTTTTTAATCGGATAGGCAAAATGATTACTGCCCAATGGGGCAATAAAGTTAGAAATGTATCTCAAAAAGATGTATTCAAGTAGAAAATTTCGGTTTTAAAAAACAACCTAAAGATTTTTAAAGATATATAGAACACATTGACCTAATCCCTTAAATAAGCTCATGATTATATATATATATATATATATATATATATATATATATATATATATAGTCAATATGTATTGTATATATTGTTACAATAATAGAGAAGCACAACAGCAAATATAACTGATAAGCTATGATGGATATAATATAAATAATAGTTATAAAATGCTAAATATTAATGTGAACACCATTAACAATTAATTTATATTTCGCAATAATTATATTTTATGTTGGCAAGCATAAAAACTGACAGGAAGGATATGGGAGTGTGTGACCATTCTTAATGGCGGCGGCTTCAGTAGGAGTGTGGCGAAAAAGAAGGCGTTTGATGTTGTGTTGGAGTTCTGTAAATGAATAACAAATAATTATGTGGTCGGGGGTTGATGTAATGGTCCGAACACCTCCATTGATTCTGTACGACGCCAAAGGAGTACCAAAATAAAAGAGATAATGAATGGCGCGTGGTACCAGATACGTTTTAGAGTCTATAATAATATAATATTTTATCCTTTTAATAATATAAAACCGTGACTCGTGTTAAACTAATTTATTTATTTTATTTATCAGAGAAAAGCTTGGCAGTACAGGTACTTGGTTCCGGGACCTTTCGTGACAGGCAGAAACACTACCTTGCGCTGTCAGGTCGTCCAAATTTATATAAATCTTTATACTGAATATATTTATAACACTTATAGATATTTTAACTGTCCTTCTGCGTGTATTAATTTTTAATTATGGCTCGACGGTTCGATCTTGTTATATGGGTCATGGTCAAGAGCAGACTGACGTACCGTAGAATATTGATCGGAGGTGTGAATTTACTCCCTCTACCCTCCTTTGTTCTTGATAATTTCAATAGTCACGACAAACAACACTGACAATATCAGTATTTTTACAAGGCGACATAAAACTAGCTCCTAGTTTTCTAATCAGAGATGGGAAAAATGTAATCTGATTAATGATTAACGATTACAAAATGTATCTATAATATTAATTTTCTTGCTCTGTAATCATGATTAAATCCATTTAAAACATTAAGAAATTAAAAATGTGTATGCAATCTGGGATTCTGTAGTGTTTAAAATATAGATGAGCGAAATACAATCATATGAATGGTTAAAAACCTTAAAATGTAATGGTAATCATTTTTATTGATCTGATTACATTTTGCCCATCTATGATTCTAATCACTGGGTTCCATGGTAGTGACAATTAAAACTTATCATCCCGATTAAAAGTTTTATATTTCTCGATGCTGTGAGTATTGTGTGCCGTGGCTATTCAAATTATCAAGAACCAAAGAAGGTAGAGAAAGTAACTTCTCGCTCTTGAAGAAAGCTCCGCGGCACGTCAGTCTGCACGTGACCATGAACTGTGTAACCAGCTCAAAATGTCGAGCCTTAAAAGTTAGTAGATTCGCGCATAAGTCCAGTTGATGTATTAATAATGAGTACAAAACGGGAAATTTTAAAATCTATACTAATATTATAAAGCTGAAGAGTTTGTTTGTTTTTTGTTTGTTTGTTTGAACGCGCTAATCTCAGGAACTACTGGTTCGAATTGAAAAATTCTTTTTGTATTGAATAGACCATTTATCGAGGAAGGCTTTAAGCTAAATAACATTACGATGCAACTATTAGGAGCGAAGAAATAATGGAAAATGTGAAAAAAACGGGGAAAATTATTCATCCTTGGGGGCTTCCATTGCGTGCGCTGCGAAAACGGTTCAAGATACGAAAAATATATGTATGAAAGAATTATTCCTCTTGAAATGAATTAAAAAAATGTACCGGACAGTATATGTCTATCTTTTAAGATTAATTCACTAGAACCGTTTTTATAGTAATAAAATTTGGTCGAAATTAATGCATTATTAATTAAAATTAATCTTTATCCAAATAAATGTGTTGTTGATTAAGAGTATTTAATTGTGAACAAAATTGTCTTTGACATCACTTAATTTCAATGAACATTTTAGAAGATATTCCAAATCTTATATAGCAAAACAACGTTTGCCGGATCAGCTAGTGTGTTATATTTATAACAAGATTAGGCGAAACTTTAATAGCCATCTTAGTCCACAGGCACATATTAGACCCGTAACACACGATGGCAACTCAGTGGTGCCAAGATCTGTTGTTCCAGCGTTTTACATATAAATATTCATTGTGTGCACACGGTGCGTTCCGACGTCGCGTTCCACGTGCAACGGACTTTCGTTGCCTACGAGGTGCAGAGGAGCCGTTGGAGAACACGCTGCGAAGCCGGAGCTTTGCTACACCGTAGTCTTTTCCGTGTTATTTTTAAAAACCGACTATACCGACTGGTTTTGCTGTGGCATAATAATGATGCGATAAATCTTTGGGTTGTGCATTGCCTTAGAAAAAAAAACTGGATTGAAAGTTATGTTAGGTGGCTGTATGGCGAAAGCCTTTGCCTTCCCCAAAGAGGGGAGAAGAGAGCCAAAAAAAATTTATATTAAGCTATGTCAATTTTCGCAATTGGAACAATTTATAAACAATTGATTTAGGTTTCTAATTTATAACTGACTTAATAGCTCTGCTAAGTAAATAATTTCCTCAACGCCAGTTTCAGATTTAAAGAACATCGTTTGGAAATAAACTCGTAACCCTAACAAAGGTTTAACAATTAAAACTTAGTCTATTTCAATGTGAATTTCGTTAATTAATTAATCGTTTCCTCGAACTGTAATTATTCGAAGGCGACGCAAACTTCTGGGGATGTGTATAGGGCCTGCGATCGGAAGGTAGATGTTAACTTGTACCTCGGGAGTAAACAACTGAACTTAAGTAAATCAATTTTAGATACATATGTTAAGAATAATAAAGTACAAAACATATATGAGACAGATAGTAAAATGATTTTATATTCAAGACTTTACTCGAGCTTATAGGTATTTCAACAAATTCATATTTTATTCATATTCCATTTATTAAAAGTATTTGTGGTGCCTAGTGGCTACCCTAATGGATACTGTATTGGATTTTTTTTATACCGACTCGACACAGTGACTGCATCATGCCTGATGGTAAGCATGGTGCAGTCCAAAAAACGCCAACGACTATCGATAGGCAAGAAAAACCCCATAAGTAGTCACGACGATCATGCCGGCCAGCACAAATATCTCTTCACGCTACGCTTAAAGGATCCCATATCATAGGAATGTGGGAACACGCTCACCGGTAGAACATCCCACAGCCCAATGACACAGCAAAAGAAGGAGTTAGAGAAATAAGCGCCATGAAGCGGGAGTCTAAGCGCGGCAACGTACTGCACGTACCTTTGGATTATTTTTTTTAAACTATGTACGGATTTAATCGCCACGTGCTCACCTGTGAAGGTAAAACCTAGTGAGAAAATCCGTATAGCATCTAATAGAAATATCAAATGTAAGTGCCCTGAGAATGGCGATCAGTTGCGCTACTGGTCACGTTGGGCGCGATATATAGGTGCGAACTGAACACAGCTACTAATGTATCTTTGCTCACCTCATAAGTGATATAGCATTTTGATATATTATTATAAAAACATTAACACATTTTGTATACTCGTTGCCTATTATTATCAAATCGGCTCTTATATGCGAACAAACTTACTTTCATTAACTACTCATTAATAATAATATATTTACATTAAATAAAACACACGCTGAAACTAAAGACTTGTTTCGTATTCTGGCGGTAATATATGTTAATGCAAGGGCGACCGATGTAGGCGACTGTGCGGTGTGTCAACCCCGCGACGGTGTCGCCTACATCGAACACATTTATGTATATACTAGCTTTTGCCCGCGGCTTCGCTTGCTTTAAGAAGTATTATTATTAATTAGGTATAGTTTTTGTGGCTTTACTTTTCCGTCCAGTGGTTTCGGCTGTGCGTTGATAGATCACTATGTCAGTCAGTCAGCCAGTCAGTCACCTTTGAGTTATATATATTTAGATTAAGCAGACGTCTTCATCATAGTAGCTCCAATCTTTAATTTCAGTTCAATCCGTCAAATATATAAGAAGATTTATACGAATTTTCATTCCCTATTTTATCCCCTTAGGGGCGGAATTTATCAAAATCCTTTCTTAGGGGATCCCTACGTCTTAGTAGCCTTATGCATGCAAAGTCTCAGCCCCATCGGTTTAAAATTGACAAAGTTTCATACAAACTTTCATCCCCTATTGTATCCCCTTGGGGGTGGAATTCATCAAAACCCTTTCTTAGCGGATGCCTTCGTCATAATATCTACCTGAATGCCAAATTTCAGCCCGATCCGTCCAGTGGTTTGGGCTGTGCGTTGATAGATCACTATGTCAGTCAGCCAGTCAGTCACCTTTGAGTTATATATATTTAGATTAATACCTACTGACCAGTACATTACTGCCTATCTGCCTCTGTTGGGTTACCGTGACTGAATCGCGACTAAAAGATGAAACGGGTACCCTTAGAAACGCGCTTAATCATTCTCCTCTGAACTTTCCAAAATGGATGACTGACGGCAAGTGTTAAATCATTATGAAAAATTGAGTTCAGATATGATTTAATTTTACATCTAAGACCTGACATAGTATTCATAATAAGGTAAATATAATTATAAAATTCAATATTTCTTTAAAAATGTAATATCTAGTAACCTCGGAAAGGTGAGTCGCCATTTCGTAGTGGTGTTTTCTCACCAGCTTTTCTTAGTTGACGCTGCTATTCGAACAGGTGAATTAATTTAAAATACTTATTATAGGCGTAGAATAAACTTATTTTTAGTTAATTTTAAGTGTGAGTGAGCAAAATGACTCACGCGATGGTTTATAATGGTGTGCATTTCAGTCGCTCATAGATATCCTGTAGTATCTCGTATATCCAGGCGGCGAGGCCTCAACGCCACATGATAGATCTCAAATTATTTATTTATATATTTCGTACATATTTATGCATCTCCCTCACCCAGTCATATTGGACTGAGGCAGGGGCTTATTCAGCAGATACGAAGAGGGCTGAGTAAGGTCCTGTTTACCAGTATAGTCCTATAAGTAAGAGCGTGGCGCTGTACGCCACGGAATTGTATCGGGAGCAGCCATTAGAATAGGAGCCTCCATATCGGCTCAAGTTAAAATTAAGTTAGTTTTAAGTTGTACTGCCTAAAAATCGGCCATTATAAGCTTTTAAAAATAAATTGTGTATTTTTAAAAAACCAAAGTCTCGCTCTCAAGATTTGAGTACATACTTGTATTTATGTTTTACTGTTTACTTTAATAAATGCTAATATTTGTTGGACAAACCTCATCTAAAATAATAGACCACAATTACAACAATTAGTATTAACTATATTATAGTAAATAAGGAAGGTAAAACAACGAATGTTATCAAAAATAAATATCAAAGCTTTCATTTTCTTGCTAAAATATTAGAGGTTTAATGTAATTCTTACTTATCTTTGCGGAGTACAAATAAAATAACTTTCATACATCATCAAGAAAAGTGTATTTATTCGAAACAGAAGAATTTCTCGTATATAAGAATATTGTTTATATATTTTCCTTGTTACTTTACACATGCCTGCGAGCTTTGTATGAAGTATTCAATATGTACAAAATTGTTACAGGAAATATATTCATTTCATGACAAGGGATGCGAACAGAATCATTAATTAATAATACTCTTAAAGATATTGTTATATGGTTAAGCTGTTGAAAATATCAACCGTAATATTTTAAAGGTGGCTTTTAATGTATAGTCTATAAATAGTTCTCCCTCGCTTCGCTTAAGGCAGTAGTCTGGTAACTTGGGTTAAAAAAATATCGAAATTTTTTTTTTAATTTGAAAGTACAATATCTTGAGAATATACTGTGAAAATTTCAGACAGAAATTCGAAATATTTCAGGAGTTATAACTAGTTTCCTAGAGCGCCTCGGAGTTCAACCTTTAAGGTCGACCGGCAGCTGCAACCGCTTGGACCCTTCTATTGCGTGCATTTTTTATTCCCGGGTTGTCTCTGTATAATGTAATGTATGTGTAATTTATAATGTATATATAATATATATTTATTTTAAAGTATATTTCAGTTAAAATTCACAGTACTCTGTTGGTATTAGATCGTACGTTGACACGTAAGCATCTATGATGGATAGGAAAGAAAAATAAAGAAAGAAATTGCTGCATTCACTGCAGCGTGTATATTTAACGAAGGGTTTTTCCCAGTACTAAAAATATTTTAAGTCATGGACGTTACGCTAGGCCCGTGCGCTTTCGCGTTTACAAAATTTTACAATAAATCTCGGATTGCAAAAGCGGAAAATGCCAAAGCAATGTCATCGAAAAAAGTCCGAAAGAGTCGAAGAGCAGATAAAGTTGCGGAGAATGATGCCTATGAAGAAGATGAAGGCATATTATACACTCCAGGCATAGACGATTGACGTAAGTATGAATTTACTTACGAAAATTTGTTGTTGAACTTAAAACGCGTTTTTCTCAAAACATTGTTTTTCTGGTCGGCCCGGGTCCTAACTTTTTTTCTAGTGAACCGATTGCTTTCAAATTTTAACAGGCTGTTCTACTAACTTATAGTTCTCGTCGGAACTAACGAAAAATTTTTCACCCCTAACTTTTTATTTTACAACCCTTTCTTTGCTAAAATAAAAGGACTTTTTTTTTCAAAGTCCGCCATTTTGTTATTTACTCTTAAAATTTTACTTCTGTAGTTCCGACCAGAATGACATGTCTATAGATTAAGAATAATCAAGAATATTTGATTTCAGATAACATCAAGAGCCAAAATCACCCGGGCCACCCACGTGCATTTTGTTTGAGATTCCAACTTCGAGTGACAATAATAATAGTAATAAACTATTATATTTTATCAAATATATATTTTTTTTATATTTTCAATATATAAATAAAAATACTCTAAATATTCAAGATAATTCATTTTTATTTTCCTATAAAAAACCACCCTCCAAAAAAGTTATGAAAACAGGCATAAGTTACCAGACTACTACCTTAATATATAACTTGTGTTGCGTTGGGTAGCTTTCACAGGGACGCGTTCATCCAGTGCGAGCGCGACATACCCCGGTGACAATGACCAGGCAGTAGACTCAAAGGAGTCTGCTGCCTGAGATAGAGACTTTGGAGGGGTGGGATTTTTACTCCTACCCCTCCAGAGAGGTAGCCTCAACAAGGCTTTTCGCTCCCCGGGCGTGTGGATGAATTTGGTTTCCCAGGCCTGGGTGAAGTGATTAGAGGGACATCCCGAGGATTATTAGTCAGTAGGAGTCTGACGCACTGCGGTTGCTGCCCTCACAGCGTCCCTGTTGGTCCTATACAAGATTTTTCACCGGGATACAAAAAAAAAAAAATAACTTGAGTTGCGTTGGATAGCTTTCGCACTATATTTTTTTTATCACTCATATATACGAACACTAAGATAGTGAGAGTGTTAGAAGGGGACATATCCGATACTAATTTAAACTTATATAAAATTTACAACTGTGTGGATGAACGCTTCGGACTTACTGTAAATAGCTGTTAGATTTCATATTTTTGTCGGATTTGGATCAGAGATCGGGGACAATATTCAAACATGGTCCGAATTTTATTGATTTGTATTTCAAGGATTCGAATAGAATGTATTACATCTCACCCCAAAACTAATATAACGTGACGATACATATAAATGATATATTTATATAAATTTATGAAATATATGTTATAAGGCATCTTCATTTCAATTTATAATTAAAAAAATAAAATTATGATAATTAAATAGATAATTACAATAATAAAATATAATTAAATACAGCAATTAAACAAGAAAACCGGTTTCATTAATAATCAATTAATTGTGAGCAGTTCAATGGCCTTTGCTGCATCTTGACAATCATTAAGTAGCTATTTGATAAATTCGTGCGATGTCGGTAAAAGAAAATACAAATCATTAGTGTCCAAGCGTCGTTTCTAGATAGAGTTGCCATCGTATAAAATACAAAAAGCGGACTCTTCGCTAAATTTGGTCGGACGTTTTGCCCAAATAAATGGACATTATCTATATTCTGCGACTAAAATCGTATACCATCTTAGAACCTAAACTATTAAAGATAGAAATAAGTTTATTAGTTTTTTTTTACGTTGTAGACACAAACTAAGGGTGGTTTTTTTATTTCACCTTTAAAAGGGTCAAATAAGGGTTGGAAGTTTATTTGAAAATCCGTCAATTTAGAAATAATCACTATAACAATCATATACTATATAAAAATAAGTATTCATCTTTTTGGTTGAAAAAATAAATGTGTTTCTACCTTTTTTGATCAAATCTATCCGGGCAACGTGGGGTCACTATTGCTGGCCTTCTACAAAAATCAAACATATATATTTTATAAAGCCAGAGGGTCATTTTTCATAATTAAAAAAGTTGAGTAACATATTTTGTATATATATAAAACAAAATCGGGTTTGTTCGAAAAATTATAACACGAGAACGGCTGGACCGATTTTCATAGTTTTTGATTTGTTCTAATCGTCTTCGTCTCGAATAGCAGAATAACTATAGAATCTTTGGGAAATTAAATAAAAAAGAAAAAACATTTTTCCATATAAAATGTTCATGGGTCAGTCCGTCAATATGGTAAACTCTCCTTTCAAATTAGATAACGTATTAAAATGAAGGTTTTGAATCGCCAACATATGTCCACAATATTCAGATAAGGGCGTATTTTATATTTAAAAATGTATAATAATGTTAGTAATGAAAAAGGATTGAAATATATCATGTAATGGTTGTCAAATATTTATGCGTGCGTTCTGAAATTTATTTTGCGTAAACTAAGGAAAATATATCAAAATATTTATTCTGGTTTCATTGTATTACTTTCATAAAATCATAAATTAAGATCAGCTAATCTGTAATTCATCTAATGTAATCTGTAATATATCTGTTCATTGACTGTTAAGTGGTACGAAGTTCGACTGGCACCTATAATTTATAAACTATAATGGAATTCGCTTCTTGCGTCTGTTTTTCTTATCGTAAGGTTAATTTTGAAACGATAAGTGAATTATTCGGTGTTTATTCGGTGAGCGCGTGCCATCATCGGCTTCATCATCACTGTCCATCGAGTGAGATTGAGGTAATGCACAAGCCTGTCTGTAATAGAAAAAAACATCGATGGGATTTATATAATAACATTTACACAAAAAAATCAGCTTGAAATAATTATTATAGTAGCAAAAGTACACCTTCTACGCGAAGGAAGTCGCGGGCACAGTAAGTGTTAGATAAATATATGACCAGACAAGATCGAGAAAAATCTATATGTCTGGTTAATGTCGTAGAGATAACAACTCTATGTCGAGAACCAGTTCTTTAGCGGAAGTCAACCGTACGGTGAAGATTACGTTTCATTAATTTTTTTTATATCGACCACCTATTCTATGGCCAAAGGCCGAATTATTTACGCCGGCCGCTTTTGTTTTTATATGTTTCCGCGGAGAAATTGTTTCGAAATGTTTTTATTCTTATTAAATTACCGGAGTGCTGATAAAGTTGGGAACAAAATGGGCTTACTCGAGGAAAGGTTTTCGTTTATAGGATGTTTCTTGTTTAACGATTATGGGTAAATTTTACTTCAGTTGTTTTGTATTTTCTGTATATTTTAAAAAGTAATATTAAATCATAATTATTTCTAAGTGATATTAAATAGATACAGTTTTAGGATAAAATAAAATAATTCATACCATCTATTACACGTATGTATCCACATAATATCAAATAAGCTTGCGCCTGTAATATGAATGTGTATTGTAGAAATAGAGATACATTCATGACCCGGTATTAACTACTCTGTTCCTCACATACTGTGCTCACATAAAAGTTTGCCAAACCTATGTATATTAAGGTATCAGATACTAGGAATGTTTGAATAATATATCATCACTCTATATGCCGTCTTTAACAAGGAGCAATAAAATATTAAGAAAAATATTTCAGTATTCGTGTGCTTAGGTTGGATAACAAATTACAATATTTATATTTCACTCATACGGGATTGGTGAAAGCCTAATAAGGCTAGGGTCAAATGAAGGCGGAAATGCGCGGCAGAATTTCATATGGATAATTTTCCGCTATCGCAGGAAGAAGCGTTGTTTCTAAAGCGTTTATCTGAACGAGCAAATGTTTATAACGGGGTAAAAAATTTACGAGAGAAATTTTGATGCGTTTTGCCGCTTATACTTGACCCTAGCCTTATTTGAGTATATTCACAAGAATGTGAGCGATTCATAATTGAATGGTACACATTACGTTAACGCTCTGAAGGTGCGAAGTGGCGTTCCCGATGAAGTTCGCGCAAACACATTAAATTTTATTGAACGCGTGGGTTTCTTGATTATGTGTATTCACCGAATAAAGTGCTAAATTCTAATGCGCGGCTTTTTATTCACGTTACTTTGTAATTTTACGAACAGCACAGAGGATATTTAATTAAGGCTATCTACGATTGGACAGTAACACGTGTAATGGTGAAATAGCATTCTATTTTTCGGCTTATAATCCTTGATTTGTTTAAAATAACGAGGAATACAAAATTTTACAGTTAGAGATGTAATCTCGCAAATTAAAACTTACTAAAACTATTACAGAGGTCCTAGCATGAATATTATCTACAATGTATTTGTATGATAAGCCACAATATCCCCAGAAGTTTTTAAATCGGAAATATATTCTGGGGTAGTTAGAAAAACGCCAATCACATCCTACTTCCTACTAATCCTATTAATATAAATGCGAAAGTTGGTGAATATGTTTGTTAATCTTTCACGATAAAACTACTGGACAGATTTGCATGAATCTTTTACAGTAATATAGGTTATACATCGAAATATCATATAGGCTACAATTTGTAGTTATTTTATGTAATTTTGGTCGTAATATAAGGAATAAGTATATATGTCAATTAAGTCGGGAAAAAATCTGGCCTCTGAGAGCTGTCTTGCTTATACTGCCTAAACCATTGGAGTTACACAAACATGATGTATCGTAGGATTGTTTGTCTTGAATAGTTCTAAATAAAAGTGACAGGAGATATGTATCTTTTATGTGGAAGCCACTATGGCCAAAATTGTATATCATAATACAGAAGATATTCACTAGAAATAATTTATATGGCAGAACAACGTTTGCCGGGTCAGCTAGTATTTACTAATTTCTTTCCTGCAATACCTTATTGACAGTAATATGTGTTATTGATGTTAAAAAGTTAATAAATTTTATGTATTTTTTTTATACTGGCTCGAGAGCAAAAGTGACTACAATGCATCTGCTGAAAAGTACAGTTTTGTCAAAGAACGGTGTGACTACAAAGAAAGATTCCCTGACATTCGCCGTCGTCAAGACGGTTCAAGTATACCACGACTGAAGGTCTCTAGGTATATGGGTTTCT
Organism: Automeris io; assembly: GCA_036320925.1. Lineage (NCBI taxonomy): Eukaryota > Metazoa > Arthropoda > Insecta > Lepidoptera > Saturniidae > Automeris > Automeris io. Next base: position 8,406,170 of record JAUDJH010000018.1, read on the forward strand.
GGACGTAATCACAATATAATACACAATACGTAATGCTGCGTAATGTCACAGGTCGAAGCGGGTTACTTTGACGGTATTTACATTTGTGTACTGTAGTCAGGATTCAGTTTGGGCAATGACCTTATGACCTCAAAATAAATGATTGGCATTTTCTTAAATATCTCGGAACATTAAAAAATCTATGCTCGCTGTGTCCCTTTCGTTGTGAGCAGAGATACATCAGTGGTTGTATCCACTTTGCGGTTGATGTCGAGCCCAAATGAGACAAGTAACGCAGCTGATCGTCCTTCTCAGGGCACTTACTATAAGATACCAAGAGGGTTTCCTCACGAATATATATATATTATATATTCGTGAGGAATATATTGCCGATTTAAGAACTGAGAATACGGAGGCTTATGATACGAATACGTTGTTGGAAATATTTGTGCTAGGGCATCTGATCTATCCTGTATGGTATACTCCTTTATGAGGCCATCAGAACTGGAGTAACCCGAGTGATTTATTCAAAATAAAAAAGAATAGTAATTGTTTAAATTTCCTATAGTAATTACAGCCGCGAAATAGTGTAGTTCAAAAATATACGCAATCAAGCTAATTTAATCGTGACGCATTCATTTTAAAAAAACTCAAGCACTGCAAGAAGCAAGTATTTACTTATTTTGTTTTAATATTATACTAAACTGTGATAGTGCTCCTAAAATAAATAACTTGGTTAAGATCACGTCCATAAAGAATGAAGACAAATATCCATGATGTGTTCGTAATGGAAATGAATTCTTCGAACATTCTTTTGTATCTTACTTTCACTTCGTCGAAATCGGTTCTCTTGACGATTTCAGTTAACTAAAAGTTCGTAGTTTCTTCTTTTTAAATGAAAAAGTTTACTGCTTTTATATGCGATACAACTTCGTCCTTTGTGTAAATATTGTATAAATGTTATTTTAACAAAGTTAAAAAGGTTAGTTAGAGTAAAAATTTTGACGTCTCCGCCCTATGCCAATACGCGTATTAAAAAACTGATAAGTACAAATTTGTTTACTATTTTTCCGAGGTATTATTATATACATGAGTATTTGTTTATTTTCTAGTTACATGAGAACAGCGGTGGGATTCTAGTAAGATTTTCAGTGACATTTAAAGTTAATTTTACGTGAAATTACGATAATAAAATCTTTGTTTTCTTATAAAAACAAAAGGATTAAATTTATTTTTAAACGGATTTAATATGTGTTTTTTTTTTTAAATAAATATATCAATAAAAATATATTTTACAGTTAGCTATATTTATGTGTGTATTTGTCTTTAGCGACGGATTTATAGGCAGAGATTATCATTTGGCAACTCTATATCTAAATAAATTGCCATCCGAAGTATCATCGTTCAATTTTTTTGACGATTTGCCGGCGTACGCTCGCCGTAATCACACCTTTTGTTTCATTAATTATTCACACACACACACACACCATTCATTATTAAAGGCATCCAAGTCATAAGAAAGTGGGGTTATGATGGGTCAGTTTAGATTAAACTTAGTTTGCTCCAGATATGCCCAGCCTGGGCTTCGGAGCGGGCCGAGTTGGTGAGAGTGGTGGGTGGAGACCTCTCGCTGCCGAGCATTAGTGAAACCAAAAGGTGCATGGAAGGCGGTCCTTCGGTTCGCCGAGGACGTGCTAGCTAGGAAGGAGGCGGCGGAGCGGGACCGGGAGGCGCTGGCTACAACATCTTCGGCAGCTTTGTCCCAGCCCGCTCGCCGGCCCAAAAGAACAGGGCGCAGCAGAGCGGCGTTCCTTAGGAACGTCCGACTTTATCGGCGGCACCGGACGGCACACTTGAGGGAGTATGTCGTCCAACAAGGGTGCGAGCGGCGGGTGATGTGTTCCCGCGTGCCGCTCTACAACGAAGATGTATGAGAGGGATGGCTCTTTACACCACTCCTACACAAACGAGTAGAGGCCTACTCAAGGCCACACGCCTTGCCGGTCATCGAGGATGAGACCCCAGTCGTACCTTCGATGCCGGTAGGTGGAAGGTGGCACACCCTTTTTTTTTTTTTTGTTAACCCGGTGGAAATCCCTACGGACCGTCAGGGGAGCGATGAGGGCCGCTCCCCCAGTGTGTCGGACCTGCCCCGACTAAAACCACTGGGGTGTTCCTTCTCCCGTCTGCCGGATGTTAAGGGCAAAGCCGAGCCATCTTCCTCGAAGGTGGCACACCCCGGGGGTTTTAGTCGGTGCAAGTTCGACAAACCGGAGGGCGGTCCCCACCGCCCCCCGAGGTCCGGTAGCGATTTCCCCCGGGTCAATAAAAAAAAAACATTACAAGTGAATAAGTTGATATAAAACTAAACTAAAACTATTTGACTCTGTCCCCCTGCCCGGTTAAGTTGTGCAAACCTTTCCCGGTCAACAGACACGCGTAATAAAAAAAAAGACTATGTCCTGTATGAGGCACGAAGTGGATACGGCCTCGCCACGCTGTTGGATGAATTATGTTTTAATATCACTATGAAAGTTTTATAGTACCAACCCTTCACAGACCTTTTGAGTCATTACATCGGACAATATTAGTGTGTGATAATACATAAACTCAATTATTGCGAAATCGTGGGCAAAACAATAGTCAGTCGGTGATTTCACCGATCGTAAAGATATATCGAATGTTTATTTTTAATCGTAAGGATAAAGATGTAAATACTGCACTAATCTAGCAAATTCGATGCGCTCTTAACCTGTAACCTTCAGGTATGTTTCTTATTTTTATTTATTTGTTCAACATTTATTCGAAAATACAATTATTAAATAAGGACAGCGAAGCCACACGTGGCTTGTGTACTGCCTATGAATTCGGTAAATATAATATAATACAATGTACTTGCTCTTTAATTTACTATACGTAGTCTGAACAATATAACATCGCAAACAATTCTTTTAAAGGCTCCGTATCTCAATAAGGAACATTTATAGGATCCCCTTTTTTTTGGTGTCCCGTGTGAAAACCATCAAGGCCGCTGTGAGGGCAGCGACCCCGGTGTGCCAGAATCCTACTGACTATAAACTCCTAGGGGTGTCCTTCCAATCACTCTACCCGGACCTGGGGATCCAGAATCTTCTAGATGCCCGATAAGCGAACAGCCTTGTTGAGGCTACCTTTTTGGGAGGGATAGGTGTAAAGAGCGCAACCCTTCAAAACCTCTCTCTCAGGCGGCGCGCCGGATACTACGTCTCCTCCTTCTCATCCAGACAGCGGGCTGTCTCAAGTCCACTGTCCGGTTTATAGGATCTCTTCCTTGCCGTCTCTTTATCTGTCTGTCTGTCAGAAAATACTTATTTTCTCAGGAACACGGAGAAGTATTAATTTAAAATAAAATGAATTACTCAAATTTGCAGTCTCTTATAAATCTAAAAAAAAATCGAACTGCAAAGTAAAGACAATGAAAAGTTACGGCTATTTATATAGCAAAAATTACCACTCAACAATGGCTTGGAAAAAAACTGAATTTCAAGAACAGCATCCTAAAAAACATTAAAAAACCTGCATCACCAGCTGTATTGCGTCTGTATAACATTGGGATTCGGTCAGGTAAAGAATTCCGTCCGCATCTTCGGAATGGCTCTGCTCAAGAACTCCTTGACGCTCTGGGCCGGTTGCAGCGATGAGCTGTCAATAATGTAGACGCCACTGAACGCTTAGAACTGCGACTGCGCAGAGATATTGCGTCGTTTACCGTATTCTACTATTTGTAATATGGTTTCACCTGATTCTATCTTCTCCCATCCACAACTAAACCACATGGGTTGCTTTCTTAATTCTATTTCAATACAGACTAAAAAGTTTTCCATTTCTTACATCTGCCGTGTCATCTTCCACATGTTGTATTCCCTTCTTCTTATAATATTGAGTTCTTTAAAATAAGTGTGAAGAAACTTTTGAGTAAGCTGAAATAAATCACGGCCACAATTTATAAAGTCTTCTATTTTTAATAATAATTTGCAGTTAGTTTTTGCACTGAGCTGTGCTTTTCTCAGGTATAATGTAGTCAATTTGACGAGTTGGCTTAAAAAAACTCTGGTACAAATAATAAGGTTGCTTGCAGCGAACCTAGTCAAAGTTATGTAATAATGGTGGCTATCGCGTACATGCCGAACTCGGTGAATTGTTAATGAAACATTTAAACTTCGCGCATCGATCGCGGGTGCCTGCTAAATATTGGATTTTAGAAATAAGCAAACATCACCCACGATGTTATACGACATTCATTCACTTATAACCCTTTCATTGCTTCTTTTTCATATATAGCCTTGCTTACTTAATGATTATATTTTTACTTATCTACAAGTTTAAAGCATGTTGAAGGAAATACTGGCAAGGTACGCTACCACGGCCAGCAGTAATAAGGCTGCTTCATAGAGACATAAGAATGATATAAATTGATTTTTGTTGGGTGAGATATGATATATCGATCACCTTACGAATCACTTTATTTCTAATTGAATACCCAAGTGATACACCTAGCTAGCACATTCTATAGCACGCTGAGCGACCTTAAATGGACTTGCTGTGCCTGGTGTATCTATGTTTCGACTCCGTACGAGTACGTCATTATAGATAAGACGCATTGGTTGTAGAATTGTTTGTTCATTAACCAGTTTGCCGCAAAATAATTCTCTTAAAAACTATTTTATAGATTGATTGATATAGATATGTTATGCAAATATAAATATAGCATTGTATTAACTACACGAGAATAGCTCATTTATTCTACGTTGCTTATCATTTTTTACATCATTCTTGTAATTATAATCATAATTGTAATGTAATGTATAATGTTTATCTTATTTCATGTCATCCATCATAATGCAGTTTGAATGTCAATAAGTAAATATTCAAGCGGTCCTATGCCGTGCTCTTCAAAACAAGAAAACTCAGTCCGATGTACTTTTTATGTCGTCTAGCCACTTCTACCTCTGACGGCCTGGGCTTGTGTTCTTCGGCATCACACCTTCGAGGATCAAACTAGAAAATTAATATTAAGATCCTCTCTGCATATGACCAAAGAAGACAACTTTTCGTCTCATGACTGTCGATATCCGTCCTCTTTTGCGTTGGTCTATAGCCAAGAAATTTACGTTTGAGGAGAATGAAATTAATTGTTATACTATTTTATGTAGATTTATCTTTAATACTTTTATTGATTTACTTACTGACTTACTATTACTGTGTCGCTGAGCTGTGGAATGATCTTCCAGCGAGCGTGTTGTCACCATCACATGATATTGGGTCCTTTAAACGAAACGTGGAGATATATTTGTACAGGCTGGCATAATAATTACGACTATCGATTGTTTTTCTTTACTGTTGATAGTTGAAGTCATTTTTTGGACTACAACATGGTGTGGTCACTATGCCGAATCAAGATAACAAGAACTTTAATACTATTTTATGTGTAGGAAACGAGCAAGTCATACTCTCTCTCTATTTTCATAACGAATTCATTACAATTGCAGAAGCAATTTGCTATAACAAACTTAGTCATACCGTAATAAATTTAATAGTTTGAGTTGAATATTTCATAGTGCAGTGATGGTCATTGAATATTCGCTATTCGTATATAAACTAAAACAATGCTCTCCAATTTTTATTGAGTAACATTTATTTTTCCGCTTTTACCTGTCAGTTAATTATGTAAATTAATAAGTATATTAACAATAATACCTCGTACACGAGATTACCAGCATGTGGTTCGTGGATTCTGCGATTGTTGTCCCGAAAAATCGTATCGACTAATGGGCTGGTCGGAAAGAGCTTCGATTGTCATCTTAATTGGCTCTCGCGTGGTTGTTGGATCAAGGTTCGCATATAGAAGGCAGTATTACTCGCTACGGCATGCATCGTTAGGAGGTTTCTCACTTTGAGCTCCTAACTACTGGTGGCTTTAGTCTTAGGCCTCGCCCCCATAGGTCTACATGTTTTTTTTTTTATTTTCAAATATTTTATTGATTTATATGTATATATTTTAAAATGAAAAAAATATTGTGAGCAAAATCAATAAAGAGATATAATAATATATCAACACGCTACATCCCTTACAGGTTAAGCATATATACATTGGGATACATTAATGGTTGTATCCATTTTTGCACTTATAGGTCGTACCCAACGTGACCAGTAGCGCAGCTGATCGCCATCCTCAGGGCACTTACACATGACAACAATACACATAACTTAGACATGTTAACTACATTAACATTAAATTATAATTATTAAATGTAGTAACTTAGATTAAATAACTTTTGCTTGCTTCAAGTTGTGTTGTACGAAATGACATTATAATTATACTACCCTTAATATAAAAACTGTTCTTTTTTAACTTAGGCTAAGTTTAACAATGACAAAAATTTGAGTCCCTTTTGGCCGTTTCTAAGTAAAGGAGTCGTATTTAAATTTTTAGATTAAATTCTTAATGAAAAGAGCTTTACCCGATTCTTCTTACATTAAAAGAGAGTTATTTGAGGAATTTTAATTCCTGTTACACACTAAAGGCTTAAAAGGACATATCTATTTCTAGTAGAGGATTGGAAACAGATGTAGAAAGTAATAATGGAATACATTATACTGTTGTAGCAATAACGCTTAGTTTCAAAAACCGTTCTTAAATTTTAATGTTACATACTGCATTTCTTCACATTATTGAAACATAGAGCATTCAATTGATGTTTCATTCAAATTAACAGCATTTTTAAACTTAAGCTAAGTTTCTTAAACTGAAAATATTTCCGTGTATATATGAACAAAAAATCATAGAAAAATGATGTCGAGAGGTAAAAAGCTATTTGTAATATACATTTTTTTGGGATCAGCGTTTTTCAAAGTTTCCGGAAATATATATATTTATAAATCACTAAAAAAATGTCACTTAAGCCAAATAGCCTTTCATCCTTCGATATACATAGTAAACAAAAATAAAGTATCTTGCCTTTGTTAATAATTTTTTAGTTAGGTTATGTCACCTGTATTTTAATTTTCCATATTAATAAAAGTTTTAATGCAAAAATGATTCTAAAAATATTTATTTACAGAATAATTATAAATTATATAGTATAATTAATTATGTTTAAGTCAGTCGTATGTCAGATAAGTCACCGGGCTGGAACAATCACCCAGCCAGTTCCAGAAAACAGTAAACGACATCGCGACCGGTCCAGATGAAGATAATGAGGTAAGTTGGCAGCCTATACGACAAATCGGTTTCAAAATGCCAAAAAATCATCAGGCAAATTTAAACATCTGATGAAGCTTGTGGAGTCACCGAACTGCAGCACGTGTAAGAAAGTAGATGACGTGATAGAAGTAGATGGAGTGTGTCCGATCTCAGTCTGCAAGAGATTCTCTGATGGGAGCCTTTAGCCTGAACAAATTTGATGTAGGCATGTTCTGCGGAATTTTAGCAAGACCTTACTCAGCCGAAACAAAGGAGTTGTTCAGGCTGATGGCTCCCCACCAGAAATAAAAGCTAGTAGTGCATGTTTAGGATACGATGGGGCTGGCATGTGCCGAGGCACAAAAGTCCCTTAAATAAATAGGAAAAAAAAATGCCAAAAAAGTCGTGCTGGTTCAGCTGGTTATCTACCATATGCTGAAATGAATTCCCTTAGGCGCATCATCATAAGACCATATGACCATAAGTAAATTTAATTTTGCTGTTCTATACCTTTTTTGTCCTATACTTCTATGTGGTAATTTTTTTTTACCCTGGCTCGACATAGTGACTACAGAGTACCTGATGGTAAGTACAGTGTAGTCCAAAAACGAAAGCGACTATCAAAGGATAGAAATTCATTGATAGTGTACATCGTCATGTCGGCCGACATATACCACGACTGAAGGTCTCTAGGTATATGAGCTACTGGATATACACAAGCTGATTCCGAAACGCGACAAGCCGAAACTGGTCACTATGACAGGCTTTACACCCATGTACTGTGGTCGCGATCCAGACGGGCACCGACGCCCTACCACCTCGCTGCTCCTCGTTATGTACTAAATAAATGTTTGTAAAAGTAGAAAATGTATTTTTAGGGCCAGTGCACTATTACGACTATTACTATTGCGACGGCTGCATGACGCTGAAAAGATGTCGCTGCGGCGTTTTACCCACAAATATCCATGATATAGCACACATGCGCTTCACGAGATAATGTGAAGAGGGTGCACGCGTTGCGAAGCCGGGACGGTACCATTTATAATAGTTACTGCTTACTGTCTTTTTGAGACGTCACACCACAAGTAAGCCTGCCAATGCTGTAAAATTTTATGGAGCGATACTGCACCACCGCCGCAACGCATCGTGTACACGCGCCCTTACTTGCCAGCTGAAAACAGCTTGAGCAATTTATTGCTCTATTTCAGTTAGTCAAAACGTAACAAACAATTATAGAACATATGGCTTAGTGACTACATAGTTTTCTCGCCAAGAATACATGGGAGTGGCTCTGGGATGGTTGCGAAACTGTCTAGCCAAACTAGTTTCAACGAGTAGAACTTGTAAAGTTAGATCTCGGCTAGTATGTCTCATTATTATCTAAAAATTGATGAAATAATTTGAGCTTGTTAGTGGAAGCAAACATTTTCCAAGAAATATACCTTCACAACGGACAAATTGTCTTCTACATTGTGATTTAAAGAAATACAACATCATAGATTTAACAGTCAGATTATAAAGCATTATACAATTTTATTAGCATTTTGGGAGTCGAAGCTGCTCGCGTCCGTATGCTTTACCCTAGTTTCCCTACACGTGACTCCTGGGTGGTGCTAAACGAGCAGCAGCGATGTGGTAGGACGCTGGTGCCCGTCTGGATCGCGACCACAGTGCATGGGTGTAAAGCCCGTCATAGTGACCAGTTTCGGCTTGTCGCGTTTCGGGATCAGCTTGTGCATATCCAGTAGCTCATATACCTAGAGACCTTTAGTCGTTGTATGTGTGAGCCGACATGGCGATGTAGACTATCAATGGATTTTGATCCTTTGATAGTCGCTTTCGTTTTTGGACTACACTGTACTTACCATCAGGTACTCTGTAGTCACTATGTCGAGCCAGTGTAAAAAAAAAAATACAATAGATGAGGTTACATTTTGAGGTAGGGCGAAAGTCCAAACCGAATTGTGACACAGTACGCAAGTATAATCGTCATGATGACTCGTTTCGGCCTGTTGCGTTTTAAGATGAACTTATGTAAGTCCAGGTGCTAGAGACCTTCAGTCATTTTATAAGTGGGCCGGCATGACGACATCGACTATCGGTGGATACTTTTTTCTCCGTGATCACTGTCATTCTTGGACTACACTGTCCATTAGGGAACGCTGTAGTCACTTTGTGAAGCCTGTATAAAAAATATATAGCACTTCAAAGCCTGAATGGTCCACTCTTTCGATATCTCCACGTATTGGGGTCGATTTTTGAAGGGGTCTGGGGTTGAAGAAATGGGTTTAAATATTCCATACGTTAGCTACCGAAGATGCTAACGAAACTTTTGTTTTCATTGTGTCGATGCAACATTACAAAATGGTTAAAGCTATGTAAAATTTGCACTATCATACAAAATAAGGAAGCTCAGTTAATGCTAGTTCAGCGTTCATTTACGCAAAGGATAATGTATGAAATTAGGATGTTTTGCTAACAAAACACAATTTGTATTATGAGCTTCAGTTACGGATATTAAAATTGTGTGTAGTATCGGTTTAACAAGAAACGTAATACAGGAAAATTACACAAATTATAATACATTTTGAAGGGTTCTTGTCGAATGTATATACCATCGCATAACTATTTTTTTTTGAGTAAGCTTTGTTTTTAAAACATTTTTTTTATATTCCAGGGGAAATCCTGTATAAAACCATCAGGGACGCTGTGAGGGCAGCGATCCCGATGTGTCAGACTTCTACTGACTAAAAACCCTCGAGGGGTCGCTCTGACTGCTCCACCTGAGCCTAGGAAACTAAATTGAGGAGTCTAATTTCAAAACCCGCTAAAACGATTTTTCGTACAAAATGACTTAATAGTCCTAATAGTTATTTGAAATGTTTTTATCAAAGCAAATATTAAATATGAATTTTTTCTTTTTTGCTTTTTCACTCTATAATAATAATTTAAATACCTTATAAGAATGTGATTGTTAAGTCAAAGATTGATTATAAGTTTTTATAAATTTATGGGATTTGACAAAAATTTGTTATAGTGGGTTTTGAAATTAGACTCCTCAATTCATCCAGACGTCCAGGGAACAAAAAGCCTTGTTGAGGCTACCTCTCTGGGAGGGGTAGGAGTAAAAGCCCATCCCTCCAAAACCTCTCTCTCAGGCGTCGTGCTGGACACCGTGCATCGCCTCCCTCCAAGTTTAAAATATAACATAACGTACTCCATATGTACATATTTTGGGTCAATTAGTGGCTAACATAAAAGGCATAGCACAGTTTTTAATCTTGTGAGAGATGGTAAGGCAAAAATGGACAATTTAAGATGTTTATTTTTGTATTTATTTTTGTGATAATTTATTATTCTGGGTTTTCTGTTTACGAGTATGTTTATACCCTTTGCTTGATTTTTATATTATTTAAATTTTTTTTAGAAAATTATGCGGGCTCGTGTATTTTCTTTATGTTTTAGTTTATCATTTTTATGTGGCTGATATAGAAGTCATAAATATACATTATAAGCTTATGTATTATTAAAAATGATTGTTTTATTTGTGTGTATAAGTTCTCTGATGTAAACATTTGAAATTTTATAGCATAACTGAATTAGTTATTCGAAAAAAAAAAAAATAACAAGGTTTTTGGCCTTACGCCAGGGGAACCGCAGGATTATAAAAATTAGAAAAAGGCAATTCATAAAAACGAATAATTAGCAACTTTGTAACGGACCTTGGAAATATGAAGACGTGATTAATTAAATTAATTCATCCCTAATTATGTTTTGGAAAAACGAAAGCTCAGATCGAATTCCGCTCTTTTTTCTACCTTTAACGATTGTTATGTAAACTGTTATCTAATACAGCTGGAATTTGATCTAAGTTTTATAATCACTAAAAAGCTTTAACAGCCTTTAAGTTTTCAATAATACCTTAAGTACTTCTGGAAACCTGATATCTTTAAAAAAATCTTATTGCTGGAATATGTATAAACTAAAATAATGAAAAAAAACTGTGTAGTGACTAGTGATGAAAATGCCCGGGAATTTTCTCAAAGTGCCCAAAACTTCCTTGGGAATATTCCCGGGAATTTACGAAATGTTCTCGGAAGTTTTGGGCACTTTGGGAAAATTCCCGGGCATTTTCATCACTAGTAGTGACTAGTCAGTGCTTTGAGAACATCAATCAGATGCGTTTCAACAAACAGAAAAACAAACAACAAAACAGGTACAATTCGAATTCTGACAGTGGCGACCCAACAGCGGCTGCTAGGGCTCGATGTACCGCTCTAAATACATTTATATCGAGGGGTGAAAGGCTTTTTGGTTTAAGCGAAATTTTTTGGTGATATAGTAATTTATATATGGTATGGTGGTGTGTTTTTGGAATTGGTAAAAAACGCTGATTATACATTATTATTATTTTCTAATCTATATAAATCTTTTGTAATTGTAATTATAGATTAATAGTCAATGATCCAAACGTTTCAGAGCATCTTAAACTGCTCCAGTTGCGTAGAGATATTGTCTCATTGAGTGTTTTCTATCGTCTGTACCATGGCGAGTGCTCTGAAGAGCTATTTAATCTTGTTCCGCCTTCCCGCTACCATAACAGAACCACACGCGCGGGTCTACAAGCTTTTCGGTAACTCACATCCCGGTTAGGACTAAGAAGTTCTCTAATTGTTACTGTACCCGACTCGTTGGGCTGTGGAATGGTTTCGTCGAGCGTGTTCCCTTTGTCCTACGACATTGAGTCCTTTAAACGAAGCGTGAAGAGACATTTCTGCAGGCCGGCATGATCGCAGCGGCTATCGATAGCTTCTTTTGCTTTTGGTAGTCATTGTCGTTTTTTGGAATGCACCGTGCTTACCATCAGACGAGATGTGGTCACTGTGGCGTGTTAGGATAAAAAAGGTAAGTAACGCAACAGTCTAAATAAACAATACGTTGATATTACTCATTGCTTTGTTACTGAAGACAGATCATCTATTACAAATTATTATGTCTATGTAATTCTTAATTGCTGAGTCGATGTTGTACGTTTGACCCGCAATATTTCACTCCACTGTCTGTTCGGTTATAATCGGTTGAAATATCGACTCATTCTTCAAGGTATAAAGGTACAATTCTTATTCTGGCAATTGCAGATTGTAAAATACCTAATATATATAAGCGACTGCGCAGCACCGTCAGGCGTTGTGTCAGGCTTGCGATCGAAACTTGACTGCCGCTGTCGTACAACGATTGCCAGTATTCGAAGAGCACCTTAAGGAGATATGCTTTATTCAAACGTATGTAGCATGTAATGTAATTTATTAAGTAATCATGTATTACGATTTCTACGTATGAACGGCTTACGAATGCTTGATAACACTCATAACACCATTTGTAACACTATTTAAGATATTTTACAATAAACTATATTACATATTACCCAAATCTGAACCCGGCTATAAATAATTGTACGTAAGCATGATGGGACAGTTTTTATCAATTTAATGATATCTTCTCTACTCTGTCACGTTATCAAACAGGTAGTATCCAACTGAAGGTCAATTTCTTCGATTTTTATAGTATCTGAGAAAGCCGTACTTAACTATATTGTATTTACTTTGCTCTAATAATATTATTCCATTTATACAGAATGTGTGTTGCTAATTGCTGTAATTAAAATCAAATTAATAAAATGTGGAATTCAATTAGTAAATATTAATTTTAAACAAGATTAAGGTTTCTGTAAATTGAGCGGTCAACTTTAGGACCAAAACAGCGGTTGGAGCGGGAAAGAGTCCGCATAATTTTAGTTACTTAGTAAATTTAAATTATCAAGTTAATCTGGCCTGGTTGGTTGTAATTAGTTTCGAGTATATCCTTGAAACAAAGATTAACTTGGAATTTGAATAATTATTTTGAAACATAAAAAGTACATGCACGTTAAAAGTAGAATAATAAAACTTTATGTCTCTGTAGAATGTTTTTAGAAGAATAAACGGTATAGAATCAGATCCGCAAAAGATAATTCACATACACAGTTCTTTATATAGACCTAAAAGATAGACACGAAGCGTACGGTACGTTGGTGTATTTTTATAAAATGAAGGTTTTCGTAAAATGTACAATCTAACGTCCAATCTAAATTATTTCCGCTTATTAAGTTTGCACTTTGCATGTTCGTGTGTGGGTACGTTATATAATAAAGGATGTTGTTATGCTAAAGAACTACAGTTTTTTTATCTCTAAAGTGGGAGCCTATTTTATAAGCAGACCTTGATGTAGACACTTTTAAGGAAATTTTGTTATAAGCAATTATAATCATATCTGAAGAGTTGCTCACACTCAGAGATGGGCAAAATGTAATCTGATTAATGATAAACGATTACAAAATGTAGTCGTAATTTTAATTTCCTTGCTCTGTAATCACGATTAAATTCTTTTAAAACATTAAGAAATCATAAATATGTATACAATCTGGGATTTTGTAGTGTTTAAAACATAAATGAGCAAAATGCAGTCTATGACCGGTGGTCGTGGGTGTGGTTATAGTAAGATACGAGTTTGGCGTTTTACAGTTTATTTGCACTTGAGGGCACACCGAACTGCGACGTACACGCACGTACTCCCGCCTTGGGTCTCGGTAGTCGACTAACTTACAAGCGTCCCGTGCGCGCGCGCATTCTCTTACCCCGCACGTCTCGTAACACCCTAACGACCCTTAGGGCGACAAGAGCGTATCGGGTTACGCCTACATACTATAAGTCATATTAATGGTAGAAACCGTAAAATGTAATCGTTAATCGTTTTCATTAATCTGATTACATTTTGTCCATCTATACTCACACTTATGACTGCACACAACGAATGTTACCGTAAATCGGTTCCTCCGTTCATTTAGGTTAGGTTAGCTATATCTTGGCGGCATGAAACAAAATATGCCAGATAACATGAATTCTTAACACCAAGGTTATATTACATAAACCGGCGGAAGATTCACGTTATAATAGACGTTTGGAAAGCGCTTACAATAGGCTTTTTAAAATAAGGTTATTTTGAGTTTATGTTTAATAATATTATTTTTTTATTTATGAATTAAAAAGTACTATAAATAATAATAATAATAATAATAATTCTTTATTTCATACCACACATTACATTAAATATATATTATTCTAGATTACAAAACATTAGCTGAAATTATGTTATTTAATTACTATTTTTTCTTTTTCTATTGATTATTCTTAAATTATAAATATATCTTGAGTGAAAGCCGCCTGTAGTTCGTTCCATTTTTCTCTGTCCAGTGCCTTGTTCATCTAATCAATACCTGCTATCTCAATTGTGTAAACAGGTCATTTTTTCGTGGTCTGCTTTTTTCCCTTTTCGAGCTGACCATTTGGTAGATATATGTTTGTCCATCTTTTACACTTGCATCGTGTTATGTGGCTGGCATTTTCATTTTCATTTTAGAGCATGTTGCAAAAAAGACCGCATGAAATAAAGAGTATTTTATTAAAATGGGGATAGAGACTCTAAGTTTTTATTATATATGAATGTAGATGTCTTTACAGTTATGTGGCTTAGTTTTGCTTATGTTGTATGAATTCTTTCAAATATTTAATATCAAAAGGTTCTGATCTACTAAATTAATAGTTATCAAAGTTATTTTAATTTCCCTAAGAGGAAATGAAGCCAATAAAGAAGATGATTGTACTCTATTGTGAATTCGAGAGATGTTTAATAAAATAAAAGCTCGAGTTAAGAGAAAAAAAGTTTTAAGTGATTTCTTTGTTGTAAAACCTTATGAGACGATCAAGTTTTGCGGCGTTGTAATAGATAAAATTTGTACAATATTCTTTGAGTAGATTTTGCATGGTTCGAGTAACTAAACGTGGCGCTATTTGAATCGACTGTCATAGTCGTATAACCATACAACACAAGAGTTACAAGACACAATAATCAATTTACAGGCACACACACACACATCACTTCGGACATTTCATTATTGAGTAGTGAAGTACACAAGCAAAACGACCGTATACCGCATAGTGGCTTGCTACGGCCTGTTGCATTTCTAGATCAGTTTGAGTACGTCCAGTTGATCATATACCGAGAGATCTCCAGTCATAGTATATATGAGCCAGCTTGACAACAGCGAAATTCAGAGGGTTATCGTTTTTGATAGTCTTTGCCGTTTATCGATTACACTTTTATATTTACTAGCACTTTTCATCAGGAATATTGTAGACACATTGTTGAGTCTGCGTAAAAAATCTTAATTATGATTTTTTTTTTATAATTTTATATAGTATATTTAGGATCCAGAAGCAGGGATTTTTAAAAAGAAATACAAAATGAACAAAAGTTGATTTTATAATTATTAATTTAACAAAACTCGAGAACTAAACCACAGAATGATCATAAATTACAAATGATTTTAAATACAAAAAGAAACCAATAAAAACTTTATAAAAACTTACATAGAACCACTTTTGACCATTTATCACTTAAATACTCGATATAAACGCAAATCACAACGACCACGACTTTACTGCACAAAATGCAATGAAATAGTGCCCGCCATATTGCTATGCTGTCCTGCTCTACCACTCCCTTTTAGTGAAGTACCCAGACATTCCTAACTGTATTATAAAAGAAAATCGAAACGATAACAAAAGAATAATTATGCGTTTAACGAAGAACCCTTAAATATAATGAGAAGTAGATGATCAAAGTTAAGACGGATTCCAGCGAATGAACGGTTGTAGCGTGCGCCCACTAATTTGTTGACAGGTTTACATGATGCTTAAATATTTTTAAAGATGGTTTCGTGACACGATATTTTCACGAGTGTGAAAGTTTAACGATCGAGCCAGTTCAGAGACCGTGTTAAAATTAAAAGCGTTAGTGTTTTAAACTACGACCAGTTTATAGTGCAGACGAATCAATTGCGCTGTGGTCGAATGCGCGATTATTGAACTGCGGAACAAACGTATGTTTAAAGTTGTTTAGGCACTGCTTCCGATACGAATCCGTGAAAATATGTTCCGAAATAGCTATAGAACTATTTTTATGATAGTTAACGTACTACATCCGTCATTCGATGTCTATACGTCGTCCGTTATTCTCAGATTTGAATCAGAATATACAAAAATCAAAGAAGCCGTACTAATTGTTTGAATGCTTGCAAACTGCATCTGAAATGAATCAGAGTTATATCCGAGAAGAGGGACGTACGTAGAGTAGGGGGAATAGTAAAGATCGTACATATTAAATTTATGATTTTTTAAATTATTTTTATAATAGATTTGAGTACATTTATTTATATAATATTTACTTATATCATTTTTTTGTTGTTCCTGAGTTGCGTGGTTTTCTAGATCTGTATTTTGATGGATTGATATTGGAGGCAGTGTGTAATATATATGAAGTTGTTCCGGGTCTGGGTATTTGTATATGCAGAGCTTATGCTCGTAAAAGGCCATGACACAGAAACACAACAGAAGTACAATTCCGTTCAGTAGTTTTTGAGTTTATTGCAAGCAAACAGACGTAGCGGTAGACCTTGTTTTATAATGTATAATGATGATTAAAAAAATATCGATTATTCGTAAAATGTGAGAAATAAATACAAGTAAATAAATCTTCAGTAAAATTTTCATTAATAATGCAAATAACGATGGAATATACCCCTGAAGTCCATTTTTCCATGTTCCTATAACGAGAGGATACATACGTGTTTATGTGACTATAGAGTTACATACATTGTACATACAACAATAGTATCAAATTCCTGTTTAATTGAAAAGCACACAAATCAATAAAGTCTCGATATTTGTAAGCCATAACTACGAATATTGTAAACCAATATTTTAATTAAAATATCAAAGAGAATATTGTGTAGCAACGAAACAATAACAAAAGGTACAGAATAGGTAAGGGTATCAAATAGCAATCACGTATTATAGTGAATAAAATAGAATTACACGTCCCATTATTGTAAAAAGAAGTTTAGAAGGCTTCTGTTATTTCATAGAATGGTGTGCTTTAATTGGGATTTCGACCTATTTCAATTACCTAAAAACCTAGTGTTAGTGCTAAAATGAAACATAAAAAATGTATTTTGAGACTAAAAAATATTGAAAAAAAGCCTGAGGGATTTTTAAAATCAGGTCTGCAATTACTTATCACAAAAACCTGATAGTGATGTTTTTTTAAAAAGGATTTAATCATATTCCATTCTTTTTAAAGAATCTATGTAGAGATTGTATATACTTAAAGAAATAGTAAATTTTAACTTATTATCTATCGAACCATTAACATAGATCAGTAACTTTTTTTTTTCGAATTTACGCGTATTGTTTAACCGGGAAAGGTCTTCACAACTAAACCGGCGGGACAGTAACAATTGTTCCGTATTCAAATTTTGTGTGCTGGTAACTTCTATACAGTTCTGGCAACACCGTAAGGGTTGTCAATTGAGTTTTTCTCTCGCTCGAAACGTCCACCGAGTAACATACAAAAATAAAAACGTACAAAGATTCAATTTTATCGGACATCCGATTCCAAAGTGTACAAGTGTAGAAGGAAGGTCCTTGGGAAGATCCTTCAAGATACCAGTTTCCTGAAGGAGAAGCACACAAAGAAGAAAGAAGAAGGAGGGCCCACTGAGGAGTTGGCGAACTGGTGGTCGCCATAAGTGTAACTCTTTAGGCAGCCTATGCCACTGTTGTGGACCTATTGAAGTACCGTACAACTATTGTTCGCACTTCGTAATTGTGTGTAATTTGTGTTCTGTATTTATTAGTATATTATTATATTATAGCATTATATTATAGCAGTTATATTATATTATAACTATATTGTAGTAGTAAATAAATACATATATTAATCTAACACTAAATTTAACTTGCGCTTGTATTATCAGTTCTAGATATAAAAATATACCTATATACTTAAACACATACATACATATATTCAAGACTTACGGCAGACTATCATACTCAGCTTGCCGAAATGATTTTTTTTTCGAACGTTACAGTTGCATACAAATTAAAGATACAGAATGCTCAAACGCACCACTTGTAACACAACATACAAGCAAAAAATATAAAACTTATTTGTTGTCTGATTATTCTAATAACAGAAATATTTTCAATTTTTTTTATTTTTCACGAGGGCATAGATATCTCTTTTAAATAAATATAACTATCTAGAATATTGATACATGTGGAGAACGTAAGCAAAGCTACTGAGAATATAAAGTAAAACTGTCAATGTAACCAAACACATTAAGATAAACCAAACGTGTGGACTTAACATTATCTATAAGAATTATGTGCCGGCTCGCAAGTCGACATTAATTTAATTTATAATAAGCATTAATCATCATCACTCAATTTATTAAAAAGATAATTAATTGAATGGATAATTAATTAATTAAATTAGATTATTTTGAACGTGCTAGGGTTGTACTCCAGACCGTTATCAAACGTGGGACGCGGTCACGAACACAAAACTATGTTGTTGTCTACAACTGAAGCAGTTTATTTAAACTTTGACAATAATGAAATAGTTAATCAATTGTACTCTGTTGAAGATTGTTTGGCTTTAGCGATACGTGTGCCTATTGTTTTCAAATTATACTTGTACGGTACTTCTTCGATAGCTCCGCAAGTGGCACGGGCTGCCTAAAGAGTTTCACTTACCGTGATCACCAGTTTGCCAACTCCTCAGGGGCCCCTGCTTCTCCTCCAGGATACTGGTGTCTTTGAGGATCTTCCAAGTACACTTATACACTTTGGAATCGGATATTTTGTTGAATTTTATGTATATTTGTATGTTTATGTCGTTACTCGGCGGATCGGTTCGAGCGAGAGCAAAACTCAATTGACAACCCATACGGTGTTGCCAGAGCATAATCGAAGTTGTCCGCACACTTATTCGAATACGGAACAATACTTATTATGTGTGAGTATTAGATTGTTTTTTACCTGAGGGAATCCTCATTAGACGTCTCAGCCGGACACGAATTTAGCGCAACCGAAGTAAGTCAGACTTGTACCGGCTAAAAACCGGTATTGATGGTGGTAAAGCAATTGCCCGAACCGGGTCATGACTAGAGTACACAAGTGTAAAGAGACTGTCATAATGACTCGCTTTAGCCTGTCGCGTTTCGGGATCAGCTTGTGTATATCCAGTAATTCATATACCTAGAGATTCTTCAGCCATGGTATATGAGGGCCGACATGACGACGGAGACTATCAATGGATTTTCATATCCTTTAATGGTCGCTATCATTTTTGGACTACACTGTACTTACAATCAAGTGCACTGTAGTCACTTTGATGAGCCTGCTTAGCAAAACAAAACCACAAGGTGACCACATCTGCACATTAACGGGGACTTGGATTCCTACAAGTAATTTACCAATTGGAGGGAGACAAAATCACCCTTCAGTTTTCAGCATAACGCGTCACCCCACATGGCCGACTTCTCGACGGTCGCTAAGAGTATTGTTGGTATGTCAACGAAGAAGCTGGCAGCTAAAAAGCACGCCACTTTAAATGGACGAACTGGTTTTCGTTTTTTTATTGAAAGATTTAAAGTTTTAAATAAATCTGTATAGTTATTTTAAAATCGACTCTTTTTTAGTAGCTCAAGGAATAATAGGCAACTTCTACTAGCTTAATCGATTCGCTATTTTCTATATAAGATACAACTTCAACGGCTTAACAAAAACACAGCATCATTTAGAACCAGCCGGATACCCAGGTCTTCACTATCACACAGTAAAAGTTTCATACTTGAGGTCATTGAAATGTCTTCAATGAATAGTGTATAGACAGTTAAGATGAAGGATTTTGAATTATATTTATACTTTTTTATGTATGGCTACAACTACTAAGGGACAAGAATCCAATGAGAGTCGCCGGTGTCATGCCAGCCCTTAGATACTTCGACTGAAGGTCGCTAGGTATATAAACATCTGAAGGTACTGTAGTAAATATTTTGATCTTGTTCTTCAATTAAACCACTTAGTTTCACTTAGTTACATATATTAATAAAACATAAAAACTAAGACGCTATTTTTACAATTAAATAAAATCCTTCTAAAGTTTTAAATTCGATTTCCTTACATAAAACATTATTTTTTTCTAAACGGCCAGCACCATATTTATGTCACAGATATGTAACCTAATTTTAAAACCTTCTTACACACTATCACTACAGTACATAAACGCGATCTCAAAACACGACAGGCCGAAGTTAGAAACTATGATGATCTTTGCACTCGTGCACTGGTATAAGTATCCATTATTGGAATTATTCCAAATTGATTTAGATGTAGTGGTAGATAAGATACCAGTGTTCATGTGTACCGACGCGATTGGTCATAGGTTCGTATCCATTAGATTTAGGCATCACATGCTCACCGGGGAAGG
The DNA here is from genome assembly GCA_036320925.1 of Automeris io. Lineage (NCBI taxonomy): Eukaryota > Metazoa > Arthropoda > Insecta > Lepidoptera > Saturniidae > Automeris > Automeris io. Next base: position 8,426,802 of record JAUDJH010000018.1, read on the forward strand.
AAAATGAAACTGTAAAAGACTGAAAACTGTAAAAGGACGGCGATCAGCTGCATTACTGGTCACATTGGGCAAGACCTATACACAAAGTAGATACAGCTAGAGATGTATCTCTACTCACTCCGAGAGAGATATAGCGTGACGATATATTATTGTTTTTATTAGATTAGATATCCATTACATATTTGTAAATAATTTATCTACTAATCTCACTATTTGTAAACGAGTACTGCCATTAGAAAGTTCACATAACAAAACACCTAGAAGATCACCACAAGGACAAATCAACAATCTCCTAGAAAGAAGAGCCAAAGACACGTCCGGCTAAGACATGTTTCACTCGATATCTCTATTAAAACATTATCAAACTTTCGGGCATGAATATTTATTTAGTTATCATCAGTCGCTGACAAACTTTTCGACACAAATTATTATCAAAAGGCTTTATCGTATATAGGATTGAACAATGTGAGAGTCGACGGGTGTAGTAAGTGGGAATGCGAACAGATAAAGAAGGCCGACATTCTTGTAATAATTCTTTGATTAAGTTATTTTACGAAGAGATACGACACGGTGATTCCTTCAAATGAATATTTCTCTATCGGCGTACTGGAATTCGTTTTAATTAGAATTTATTGATCAAATATAATTATTTTAAATGAATGATTATTAATTTTATTTAACGATTAAAATTAAATTACGTGAATTCGAAGTTCGAAACGGTTGAGCTATTAGAGCACAGTTTGATGAAAAATTCTGATTTCAAATTGATTTAATTTTTTTTATATTGTAGATATGTTAGATACTAGTTTTAACATCCTTACCGAATAAAATATATGGGCTACCTGGTAATACGTGTAATATCGTCCTAAATTATTGTATATTTTCCACTCTGGATGTTTGAGTTTTAATATAAATAAAACACAGAGATGCAGTCAGCACAAGGCGTCCAATCACTCTGGCGTTTGTTTTAGCATTGCTCACAAGTTCTTAAACGGTCGTGATTTGACATTTACTACCATACGCACATTCGAGAATGTGTCATGTACATAGAAACATTAAGGTATAAACCTTAATGTTTCTATGTACATGACACAATATGTTAGAATATATGGTTAGTTGAAAAATAATAATAAAAACTAACAAGAAAGCACGGAAACACTACGGGTTGTTTTTGATAAAATTAGTAGTTCACACGAGAGCAAAGCGGGCTGAGGCCATTAGTGTATAAATATTTTAATAACAGTCATGGCTGCTTACATCCTTTATATGGTACTCTACCGTGTTTCCAGTCGTAATTATTTTTTTAATTACTATAAGTGATGACAAGTGATGATATTCGGGATTTAATTATAAGGGTCAGCGCAGGCCCAACGCTATAATTACAAGGTAGGGAAGCAACCTTACGTATTCCATCTCATCCATAATTTCGATTGAGGCTTAATTCAATTTTACAACATCCAGTGAACGCTTTCGTGGATTCTGAACAAACGAATGTAATTATAATGTCGGGATATATTTTAATCATAATTTCAATGTCTTTTATGAATATTAATTCATATTAATTTGTAATACCGCACCTCTTTTAAGTGGGAATATTATTTTCAAAAGTTAAAAACAATATCTTTACGTAAATAGCAGTATTATGACATTAAGCTTATTGTAACAATTTTATTGTGTCTACATAGATAAAATAAAGAGGGTTCTGATGAAGGTTATAATGAAAATTCTACGGTCAGATTACATAAAGAGAGCAGAACAAATTTGGAATGATAGAGAAGTGACTCTCCGTTCTTTCTACTTACTAACTATATAGTGATTTAATATTAAGTAGCTAATCTTTACTAAACAAATCGATCACTAGTTATATCAATTAGATTGGAAAAATATATCACAAAAATAAATATTTTGGAAAGCGAAAAGAAAATCCTTCTGAAGTAATGCTATTTGTCGATGAAAAGTTACAATACTTTGCAAGACACACGATACATGATTACATGATCGATACATTATTTGAACATCTAAATTCATAGTTTTTCGGTAATAAAATAGTTTTTCATTTAAATTTATTTTAAAACAAAAGGAGAGAAAATAATTTTGCCACCATTATTTATAACTATGTATAAACCGTGAAAATGTATACACCAGTTCAGAACAAAAACCTGTAAGCTATACAAATATTTATATAAGGGGCTCAAACCCACTACCCGACCTGTAGAACTTACCTTTAATGCTCTTTTTTACTTGGAAAATATCCTCATAGAACCATCTTGGCTAGATGGAGTTGAGAGGTTAGATGTGCTGAAGTAGAATCAGCTAGAAGCATCAAATTGACTACTTCTGCGCATGAACGGGGATTGAAGCTACTATAGTCGATTCTCCACAGCTCCGCATCGCCATTCCTGCCGGCCATGATCCCGAAAGGTAACGCTGCCCTAACTGACCCGTCGACTTACACGCTTTATTAAAAATAAAGTCTCATTAACGTAAATGTAAATATTAGCCCGAACTAATTGCAGTAATTAACAAAATATTAAAATGCTAAACTAAATATACTTACATTGGATTGACTAAAAAATACCAAGATAAAGTTAACATGTTTTAATAACTTCATAAATAAGTTGTAATATAATTATTTCGGCGTATAAATTACCATAAACGTTGCATAAATATTCTTTTAAATGTCAGAAGTATTAAAATCATGTAAATGACACGTGCGTGGACAATATGTCAGTTTGGGATCGAAACATCTTGGGATTTGCTAAACGTGTCTCAAATCAGCATTCCTAATAACCAGTTTTGCAAAATTATATTTCTCTGTGTAGAATGTAATTCGAATTTCGCGCCTTGAATAGTGAAGAAGCACTACTCTATGATCTTTGACAGTTCGATATATACGTTACTTTTTGTAAATATAAATTAAAGTTTTTGCTCACAATTAAGTGGAATAGTCATTTATTTCAACAGGTTAAGAGCCCAGTAAGCCTAGAACAGTCGTATAATAGTGTTAAATAATGGCAACGAATCAATTAGCCTTTATAGAAAAGTTAAGTGGTCGTGAAAATTACGCTACATGGAGATTTGCAGTGAAAACATATCTTCAACATGAAGAATTGTGGGACTGCATCGAAAGTTCAGGCCCTGTAGATGCAAAAAAGGACACGAAAGCAAAGGCAAAAATAATCCTCTTGGTTGATTCGACAAATTATGTGCACATACAAGAAGCTACCACAGCTAAGGAGGTCTGGGACAGGTTATCAGCTGCTTTTGACGACTCAGGGCTGACACGCCGAGTTGGTCTGCTGCGTGATCTCTGCAATACCTCATTAACTGGATGTAAAAATGTAGAGGAATATGTGAGTAAAATAATGACTACCGCCCACAAGCTCAGAAACATTGGCTTTAAAGTAGATGATGAATGGCTTGGTACTTTGCTACTCTCCGGTCTACCAGATTCTTATCAGCCAATGATAATTGCTATGGAAAGCTCAGGCATAAAGATAACTTCAGATTCTGTAAAAGCAAAATTATTACAAGATGTAAGAAATTATAACAATGATTCTTCAGCATTCACAGTGAACCAGAAATATCAGAAAAATAAAAATAAATATTCAAAAGGTCCACGATGCTATACTTGTAATAAATATGGTCATAAAAGTCCAGATTGTAAATCAAAAACCAAGAATTCACAACAACAGTCAAACAGTTCTTATGCTGCTGTGTTTGTGGCAACATCTTCACATGATGATGCTTGGTATGTGGACTCCGGTGCTTCTTCACATATGACCAAACATAAAAATATGCTTCAGACAGAAACAACTCCTGCTATACAAAATATAAGAGTTGCCGACAACAAAGTTTTATCTGTGCAATGCTCTGGACAAGTGAGTTTAGATGTATATAATGACAAAGGTCAGGAAAACAAGGTACTGTTTACAAATGTTCTGTATGTTCCAGAACTTGCAACTAATCTGCTATCTGTGAGCCAGATTATTAGAAGTGGAGGCCAAGTAAAATTCAACAAAACAGGCTGTGTTATTATGAACAGAAAATGTCAGGTAGTAGCAACAGCTAGTATTATCAACAACATGTACCGGCTTAATATGCCTAAAGGAGGCTATGCATGCATGTCCGATGTTGAAAAACAAGATTTTTACCTGTGGCACCAAAGAATGGGACACCTCAATTTTTATAGTTTGAAGAAAATGACAGAAAACACTGAACATGTAATTTTCTCAGGAAAACAAGAAAATCAGATATGTTTAACGTGTAAGGAAGGTAAACAGACATGGCTACCTTTTAAAAATGAAGGCTCAAAGGCCAGCAGCCTTCTGGAATTAATCCACTCGGATATATGTGGACCGATGGAAACAGAGACTCTAGGAGGTGCAAAATATTTTATAACATTTCTGGATGACTATTCAAAGAAAATCTATGTGTATTTTCTCCGAAATAAGTCTGAAGCATTAGAAAAATTCAAAGAATTTAAAAATGAAGTTGAAAATAACTTAAATACTCATATAAAAATTCTTCGGTCTGATAATGGCTTGGAATATGTCAACAAGAGTTTCTCCGACTTCCTGAAAAATGCTGGCATCATACATCAGACAACCACACCATACACACCTGAACAAAATGGGACTGCAGAACGCATGAATAGAACACTTATTGAAAGAGCAAAGTGTATGCTTCTGAATGCCAATCTGCCTAACCAATATTGGGCTGATGTGATACATACTGCTGCCTACATCATCAATCGTTCCCCGACAAAGTCTTTAGGGTTCAAAACTCCTGAAGAAGTGTGGTCAGGTCGAAAACCAACGGTGAATCATATGCGTATTTTTGGTTGCGAAGCTATGGTTCATCTACCTAAAGAAAAACGCAAGAAATGGGATCCAAAAGCTCAAAAGATGATCTTTATTGGATATTGTGATCATACAAAAGGGTACAGATTCATTATACCCAATACTAGGAAAGTGATCAAAAGTAGAGATGCTACATTTCTTGAATCTACTGTGAAAAGAGATTATGTTCCTGTAGAGCTATGTGATCCTGCAACAAATAAACAAAGTGACAATGATGAGGACACAAGTTCTGTAAGTTCATATAATACAGTATGTGAAATTAAATCCAGTTCAGACAGTGAATACTTACCTGACACCAGTATTGACTCTTCTTCAGTCTGTAACATAAACTTAAGACCTAGAAGGAAAATAAATGAAAATATTATAAATTTAAATGATTCTGAGGAAGATTCTTACCTCTGTCAGCATGAAGAGATCCTGTCTGAAATTCCTGTTATATACAAAGACGCCATAAAGTTTGTCAATAATGATAAGTGGAGAAAAGCTATTGATGAAGAACTAGAGGCTCATAAAAGAAACAATACCTGGACATTGGTTGAAAAACTCCCAAACGCCAAAGTGATAGGATGTAGATGGGTGTTCCGAATCAAAGAAGAACCAACGGGTCCACGCTATAAAGCGAGACTGTGTGCAAAAGGATATGCACAAACTGCAGGTATTGACTACCAAGAATCATTTGCACCAACAGTCAGGTATGATTCAGTTCGCTTACTACTATCAATAGCTGCTCAAAATAAGTTTAAAATCATCCAACTTGATGTTAAAACAGCCTTCCTATATGGTGAACTTGAAGAGACTATATTAATGACTCCTCCTGAAGGTCTGTCTAGCAAGCAAAATATGGTCTGTAAACTTAACAAGTCCTTATATGGTTTAAAACAGGCTCCACGTTGCTGGAACAGTAAATTCAATTCTGTTCTAAATAAATTTGGATTTTTTAATAGTAAAGCTGACCAGTGTGTTTATATTGGTTATGTCAATAAGAAGAAATGCTACCTTTGCCTATATGTAGATGATGGATTATTATTCTCAAAAGATGAATTAGCATTAAATGAAATAATCAAAGAGTTAAAAGCTTTATTTGAAATAAAAATATTAAACACACCAAGCAACTTTGTAGGAATGCAAATAGAAAGATTTAACAACTATATATTTATACACCAAACTAAATATATAGAACAGCTGTTAAATAAATTTAATATGAATGATGTTAACCCCAACAGCATACCAGTCGACCCTCACATGAAATTGCAGAAAGGAGATGGAGAGCGAGAGAAAAATATATTATACAGAGAAGCAGTGGGCTCTCTCATGCACCTGGCTATTGTGAGTCGACCTGATATAATGTTCGCTGTCAGTCTGGTAAGTCGATACCTTAACTCTTACAACCAAAGTCATTGGAATGCAGTGAAAAGGATCTTTAAATATTTAAAGGATACAAAAGAGTATGGGCTGTGCTACTCACACACTACACAACCCACAGAGCTCATCGGCTACAGTGATGCTGATTATGGAAACGATCCCGATACACGTCGTTCAGTCACCGGCTATGTTTTTATTAAAAACGGTGCTGCTGTCACCTGGTCTAGCCAAAGGCAACAAACTGTGGCTTTGTCCACAACCGAGGCTGAGTTTATGGCAGCTTGTGCAGCCACTAAAGAGGCAATTTGGATCAGACAATTATTAAGTGACATTGGTGATTACAAACAGGACACAGTGTATCTTAATATAGACAATCAAAGTGCTATTAATCTTATTAAAAATGTAAACTTTCATAAAAGGTGTAAACATATTGAAATTAAGTACCATTTTATAAAGGATAAATATCATGAAAAGATTATTGCATTAAATTATGTTAGTAGTGATTATCAATTTGCAGATATATTCACTAAAGCACTGTCAAAAGATAGATTTCAATTTTTAAGATCAAAACTTGGAATGTGTACATATAACTCTCTGTCATAGTGATTTTGTGTTAGAGTCTATATATATATTTATAAATTTGTTTAAAAATCTTATTTCATATGTTTAATATATATAATATATATGTTTATATTGTATAATCAGTAAACAGGCTTGAATTCAGGGGCAATGTAGAATGTAATTCGAATTTCGCGCCTTGAATAGTGAAGAAGCACTACTCTATGATCTTTGACAGTTCGATATATACGTTACTTTTTGTAAATATAAATTAAAGTTTTTGCTCACAATTAAGTGGAATAGTCATTTATTTCAACACTCTGGTTACACTATAAATAATCCTTTTATTTCATTATTTTTGCCAATTCGGTATAATTTTTGCAAATAGTAGCTAGAAAAAATACTATCAAGGTATCAATATTGACCATTATTAACACGTGAACACAATAATTAGAATGTTAAATAGCTTTGAGTTCAATATATTATATTATATAAACTTATAATAATGAATATATGATAAATAGTAATATGCTTTGCGGAGTTTACTTATACTATTTTTAATTGATGTAGTAAAATTGTATTTTAGGATTTGATTAAACAAAGCAAAATGTCTGCACCGAATTTGATGTGAAGGTTGACTCAGGCCAAGAACCGATAAAATACCAACCAGTACAAATATGACATTAAGCGGCATTTGAAGAGTATTCTTACTTCTTAAACCCAGAGTCCATTGATAGTCATCGTTGTCATATCGACCCACATATGGTATACCATAATGGACGACCGTTAGGTACATGAAACATTGTACTAATATATGTTGATTCCTGTAAGCGACAGTCCGAAGCTAATCACTATGACGGTCTCTATACTTGTTTCCTGTGATTACGATCCAGTCGGATAATTTCCCTGAAACTTGAAAATTATAATTTATACAATATTTAACATAATTAATTATAGTAACGAACTTAAAACAAAGTTTTATAGTGATTTTTAGCACAATTTATACTTTAACTCAGTTAAAACTCGTTTTCTAATAAGGTCTATATTGATAACAACCAAAAGATTAAGCTTTATTTTGTAATAAGTTAACTTGTGTATTGTTATTTTATAGCTGTGATGGCCTGGTGGATAAGTGACCGGTATCCACAGGTGGCGACGGGAATGGTCGTGGATTCAAATTCCTGCATAATCTCTCTGGGATTTCCAGGCTAAGCACGAATTTAGACATCACATGCTTACCGGTGAAGGAAAATATCGTGAAGAAATCTACATTGCATCTAATATAAGTCATGTGTAAGTGCCTTGAAAACGTCGATCAGCTCCGTTATTGGTCACGTTGGGTATATAAGCACAAAGTGGATAAAAGCACTTTTTTTTACACTGGCTCGACAAATTGACAGCAGAGTACCTGATGGTAAGTACAGTGTAGTCCAAAAACGAAAGCGACCATCAAAGGATGAAAATCCATTGATAGTCTACATCGTCATGTCGGCCCACATATACCAAGACTGAAGGTCTCTAGGTATATGAGTTACTGGATATACACAAGCTGATCCCGAAACGCGACAAGCCGAAACTGGTCACTGTGACGGACATTACACCCAAGTACTGTGGTCGCGATCCAGACGGGCACCGACGCCCTCCCACCTCGCTGCTGCTCGCTTAGCACTACCCAGGAGTCACGTGTAGGGAAACTAGGGTAAAGCATACGGACGTGAGCAGCTTCGACTCCCAAAAAACTAATATATCTCTGTTTGCCCCAAAAGAGATATATCGGGACAATATATTATAATTTGTAACAAGGCCTTTTAATTACTATTGATACAGATTTTCAATACTAACACATACAAAAATTTTGCTATTACGGAACTGTAAAGATGTTACAAAATGAAATTTCTGTTTAATTATTCATATATCACTTCCATTACGGCATAAGATGGTAAGAACCTGTTTATTAGGTTGAGATGTTTGTAAAACATTATATTATTATGCATACACTGTCCGTTAAAACCAAATTTAGAGTTTTCTCATAGTAATAAATCACAAACGTCTTAGTTAGTTACTACTATAATTAGTGACGGTCTGATAACGCAATGGTAATGACTCTGCCTGCAACTCTGATGCTCCTGAGTTCGAGTCTCGGTTGCGGTGAATTTTATAACATAAATAGGTTAGTTTGTCGCGAGATATCTTTATCTAGTACCCATAGCAAGCTTACTTTGCGATTAGGTTTAATGTGTGTAATTGTCCGCAAATATGATTGCTATTAAAATAAAATAGAAGACGTAATATGTTTATGCTTTCTTTTAAGGCATCTTAAAACGAATACCACAAGTGTTGGAAACACGGAGTTAAGGTACTTGTGGTGGCAGCCCCGGGCGCGTTTGTCAAGTGTCAAGAGGGTCAATGAACGCTGGAAATATTTTTTAAGGTATTTCAATGTATTAAAGATCTGGAATTAATAATGAGTATCTAAGCATCATTTATTATTTAATAGATAAATAAAGTATATAGTAGGAAGTAATAGTTTACACAAGTATTGTTTTAACGGCCTGATAGAGCAATGGTAAAGGTACAAATAAATCGTATAGGTTCTAGGAGACCCAGTGACGATAAGCTGTTCTAAACGAAAAATGCTCTTAAATTTTTTTGGTTTGAGGTGCAAACGAAAATCAAAGTGGTACAAACGGGTACAAACGATATAGAATCCGATGGAATTATCAAAAAAATTTTTTTTCGAAAGTCGGCTGCTAATTTCACATAAGTTCCCTGCAGTACTTTGCTATCCGAGCATCTCGTTGCTGAACAACAACCAGAGATGGGCAAAATGTAATCTGATTAATGATTACTTATTACAAAATGTAGTCGTAATTTTAATTTTTTTTGCTCTGTAATCATGATTAAATTCATTCAAAACATTAAGAAGTCATGAATGTGTATGCAATTGAGGATTTCATAGTGTTTAAAATGTAGATGAACAAAATGCAGTCATATTAATGACTAGCTGATCCGGCAAACGTTGTTTTGCTATACAAGGTTTTGTTATATCTTCTAAGATGTTCATTGAAATTAAGTGATGTCAAAGACAGTTTTGTTCACAATTAATACTCTTAATCAACAACACATTTTTTTGGATAAAGATTAATATTATTACGTTGATACAACTCTTAACAAATAATGCATTAATTTCGACCAAATTTGTTTACCATAAAAACGGTTCTAGTGACTTAATCTTAAAAGATAGACATATACTGTCGCGGACATATTTTTAGATCATTTGAAGAGGAATAATTCTTTCTTACATATATTTTTCATATCTTGAACCGTTTTTGCAGCGCACGCAATGGAAGCCCTCAAGGATGAATAATTTTGCCCGTTTTTTTCACATTTTCCATTATTTCTTCGCTCCTAATAATTGCATCGTGATATTATATAGCCTAAAGCCTTCCTCAATAAATGGTCTATACAACTCAAAAAGAATTTTTCAATTCGAACCAGTAGTTCCTGAGATTAGCGCGTTCAAACAAACAAACAAACAAACAAACTCTTCAGCTTTATAATATTAGTATAGATGAAAAACGCAAAACAAATCGTAATCGTTTTTTATTAATCTGATTACATTTTACCCATCTATGATAACAACGCGTCCAGAAGGCCACAACAACGACAAATGAGTAACCAGCCCTCTGATGAAGAAAACAGAGGACACAACCGCATGCGTTCGAAGCTTTGACGCCAATCGCAGGACAAGAATAGCAGCCGTTGCTAGTTCGGTGTTGCCAAGCCAACGGCTTCTAGAATCTGACTTGTATTTTAATGGTTTGTATCTACCGAGGCCGTACGTAGATTTTTGATGAATACCTAGTACCTATAAAAGCGTACATATACTTTACGGCTCGGTCAATGTGTGTAATTATCCAGTAATATTATTATTCTATGTTTTTGATATTAAAAAAGCTCTATATTGATGTTTTTGAATGAGCACTAAATTTAAATAATAAAAAAATGTTACGTCAATTTTTATCTTTCTTTAGAGAGTTATCAGAAGTGAAAAATTGAGTTAATCGAGTTGAGGCATCCAATTAATCTATGAAATAAAGTTTTGAGCATAAAATAAACATAAAGCGTCCCTTTTTCACATCAGATAAGTTAACGTCATTATTACGCCTAATACGCTTCAAAATGTTTTTGAAAATGTAACAGACGAGATGAAGAATATAATACAATTTTCCAACTGACCAATCTTTACAATTGACCAATCAGAGATGTATCCAGAAAAAATATTTTAATAATTTATCGCCTTTTTAAACGCTTTTGTGCCAATACCATCGTTATCATTAAGTTTCTTCTCACACACTACTGAGTTTATACTCTGAAGTGTGCCTCCTTCCCATCATGCCACAAGGATTTATACCTATGCCACACGTGCCCAAATTCTACCCATGGTTGTATAAATGTTATCGGGCCAACTGACAACAGGTTTACCAATAAATCTCTGGTACTCTCTTGAATGCTATTCCGTGAGGGCTTTACTCTAACACCCTAGCCAGGTGTCCCGCCCGTCGTCGCTTAAGTGACATAATTATCACGACTCACGAACTTTTTCGTCTTATATAAATATTACGCACTCTGTTCCGTAGCGTAATGTCGAGCATTGCACACCTCATGGGTATTCTTCTATTATTTTTACCCGGGTAATAAGTATTATTGTTAATTTCAACAAATATATATTATAACTAGCTGTCCCGGCAGACCTTGTTCTGCCCTATTTCTCTCAAACAAAGTCACATTGTTTTTTTTTTAATGTTAATAGCTTCCCCGTCAGATTTTATTCTGCCAAAACCTATTGGCCTGTCGGCTGTTTTTTTGAAAATTGTTTGAAGGAACCTGGACTTAATGCTATATGTATAAAAATTGACAAATATTGACATTAATATTTATACGTCACTCAATTGTTTTGCCTTCCCGGAACCCGTCCACTAACATTTAAACTTTATAGTATGGTGTTAAAGTTCAAATTGACTTTTAAATATTATTACGAATATTTTGTATTAGAATATAGAAAAGTGTTGTTTTTAGACTTTTTCAGACAATTTTTAAAAAAATTTCTCCGTAATAACCTTCCCCAGACTTCAACAAACACAACAAAAAAAGAAATCAGCCAAATCGGTTCAGCCGTTCTCGAGTTTCGCGCTTATACACATTTAACGATTCATTTTTATATTATAGATGGAGGCTGTATGTGCCGTGTATTATTGACGTGTTGCGTAGTAAAAAAAAGTAAGCGCGTCATTTAGAAAACTAAACAAGTAATTTTATAGGTTACTAGCAAACCCGGTGAACTTCGTTTCGCCACCAGATGGCTTCGTTTTGGTTTTTAGTTAGCGTTTGAAAGAACGTGCGCATAATAAATGTCACATGAAATTAACTGAGCAGAGTACAATGAGTAGCTGTCAAACAGTGTATAACGCATTGTCGCCATCTGCTTAAAATACTGGTGCGATCTGCTCCACCACCATGCAAAACCATATTAGTTTGTAGTACATGCTATGTATCAGAGATGGCGCTGTATGTGAAAAATGATTTTCCCCGTTTTCCTGCTTTTCTGTTGAATTTTTCCTGATTTTGCTATAAACCTCACGGAGCCCGAGACCTTTCCAACGAATGCAAAACCGTGGAAATCGGTTCGTGCGTTCTGGAGTTATAGCGTCAGGAAGGAAAACCGGACTTATTTTTATTATAGGTTAAAATCGATAATATTTTGTTAAAACAAATGTATTGTTATGTGTGCATGTGTAAGTTTTTGCTGTGATTAGTATCAAAATATATTCATTTCAAATAGTATAAAAGAACAAGACATACCCCGTTGGTAATAATAATTGAGGCACGAACCGCGCATTGTCACCGAACTGTAAGAATTTTATAATATTCTTTTTTGTCTATTTTTTTAATTATTAAAAGGTAGTCACTTAATACAAACCTGTCTTTTTGTTGCAAGTGTAATGAAAACCGTCGTATAGCACGCGTGTGCCTTTTGCACAGACTTGGTTTCTTTATGGCTCTGGCCTTGCGCTTCGTGCATAATTTCACTTCTTCTAAAATGATCAACTTAGTACAATCGTATCATAATATACTATTGTAGTGTTTGAATAATAAAATTAATGTTATTAATGTTGTAATTAATCTATACTAATATTATAAAGCTGAAGAGTTTGTTTGTTTGAACGCGCTAATCTCAGGAACTACTGGTTCTAATTGAAAAATTCTTTTTGTGTTGAATAGAATATTTATCGAGGAAGACTTTAGGCTAAATAACATCACGATGCAACTATTAGGAGCGAAGAAATAATGGAAAATGTGAAAAAAAACGGGGAAAATTATTCATCCTTGAAGGCTTCCATTGCGTGCGCTACGAAAACGGTTGAAGATACCAAAAATATATATATGAAAGAATTATTCCTCTTGAAATGGTCTAAAAAAATGTCCGCGACAGTATATGTCTATCTTTTAAGATTAACTCACTAGAACCGTTTTTATGGTAATCGAATTTGGTCGAAATTAATGCATTATTTGTTAAGAGTTGTATCAACGTAATAATATTAATCTTTATCCAAATAAATGTGTTGTTTATTAAGAGTATTTAATTATGAACAAAATTGTCTTTGACATCACTTAATTTCAATGAACATCTTAGAAGATATTACAATTTTAAAATAAATAACTAACTAAATTGCCCAAAATAACTATTCCACGCGGACGAAGTCGCGGACACAGCTAGTGTAGTAATAAAGTTTATTGGAGCAATTTTAACCCACTGTTATGGAAAAACTACATCATATAAGGAAGACTTTTTCAGTCTTCTTAAATCTATTCTTATTATAATGGTTATCTAGTATATATTCATTGTGAAGAAAAAAAAAGAAATCCCACGAAATTACAGCTGTAAGTGGATTTTGTTAGACTCTATTGAATCTATCCTTGATATCTAAAATCTTGCGTTTAAAGATAAAACTACTTTCGAATGACGCCCGGGAGCTCTTTAGTTGAATTAGATTTTTTCCAAATATAACATTTAAAGGTCAATCACGTTGTTGAAATTGAGGTTTGGAGATACGAGATATTGGATATGAAGGTAAGATATTGGATATTAAGGTTGATAAATGCTCAGTGATACAATTAAATATTTCAAGATAGCACGCTATCTTCGTAGTATTTTTTTCAACATTACACCACTAGTGTTGCTGAAAGTAAGACGAATACAGTATTATAATAGTCTTAGTTTTGATATGACGTAAAAATGGAAAGGTGTGAAAATCAGTAGTGATTTAAAGTGATCAGTGAAAACGACACTGACCTAGACCGAGATAATACTCTGATAAAATTACGCGTGTGAAAGAGATGAAAATAATAGCTGAAAGAGGAGGCGTTTCAGGCATTATAGTGATACACATCATGCTTTACTAAGTAAAAAGAATCTTGACACAATAATTTTCTGAGGCTAATACAATAAATCTACAAAGCTTTATTGAAATTGTCTTTCATTGATAATAGTATAATTAAGATTGGTAAAAAGTCTGATTTATGAGATTTTTTGTCTTTTTGTACATTCTGTCATGCTCATTTTGTTCTGTCGTGTTTTTATAGCTCTATAGAATATGTTGATAATTACGGTGTAATTTAGTTTTAATAGAAAATCACTATAGATTGTTAAAATTTCAATTTGTAGCATTTAAGAACATTTTATTGGCTTTTCTTTAGGGCGTGGGGACAGTTTCTTTATATTTCCTATTTCTCTGGCCAGCACTATCTTAGCACAGCTGCGACTCTCGTAAATTCTAAAGCAATAACTTCCATCTCTTACAAACTTTAACGTAAAGGCTGAAATAACGCTCTATTTACAGCACAGAGTATAAATACGTACTTTACAGTTTTTTTAGAGTAAACAGGGATTTAGGCACCATATGTTTACTTGTGAAGGAAAACATTGTGAGGAGACTAGCATTAGAGCTTATAGAAATGTCATGTATAAATGCCCTGAACACGTCGCGCTAGATATATAGTCGCAAAGTGAATACAGCCACCAATGTATGTATGTACCTCTGCTTACCCGGAAAGGGATATAGCGTGACGACATACTATTATTATAATTTAAACCATTTTAAAAGTCTCTAATTTTAAAATTGACGGTGTACGTATTACAATATCGAATCCAGTTTTCGACTGTCTCTAAGGTGATATTTAAAAGTAAACATTCGTTAAATTTAATTTACATCTTAAAGAGAAAAGCCAAATGAGGATTATTGAATTTCTTGATTGAGAAATGTAGTTTTTTTAACAATAGTTTTAAGATAAATGAAAAACGGTTTTATATACCAGTCTCATTCCGCAGACGTTCGTATTCGAACACTGCCATTACGCACGGTGCGATGTAGTTATTTTGATGAGCCAGTATATAAACATTAAAAATCCTCACCTAAAACATTTGTAAATATATGATTTTCATAAGTTAGGTTTCGTAGAAGGTCTTCGTTTTGCTGAACCGGACAAATTAAAGCTTTGACCAACGTATCGATCAATAAAACAGCCCGCCAAGCATCAGTCCGGGATAAATGGACAGGTGTAGTGATGCGCGCTTCTAAACGTTATGCCTTACCACAACTGCTCTGTCAAGAGCATGCAAGTGAGAAAAACATGCTCAAAAGAATCAGCTGATAGTAGTAAATTGCCTGTGTGCCGTGAAATAATGTATTGAAATCGTTGCCATCATTAAAAACTATTCTTCTCTTAGATTTGCTATCCCCCGATTCCGCTTAATATTCTTATAATATAACACACATAAAAACATGGACCTAGCTCCAAATTAGGCTTATACTTATACTATACGTACTGGACGAAGATATACAAACTTGTTTACAAATACACTGCCTTGACTCACGACGAACTAATCTGCTCATCTCTTAAAATATTTCCAGTACCGGAATTTGAACCTTGAACGTCGCAGGAAAGGTCCTTACAAAATGCGCTATCAGGCCATCTTATTGTAAGATAAGTATAATATAATTATGGGAAGTAATTGGCCTCACAAAAGGACTAAAAAAGACAACAGCTCTAAATTTCTCCTTATAGCATATACATATTATAGGTTATAAACACTTAAAAACATGCGTTAGGATAAAATAGATTACTTAAAGAGCACTGTTTGAATAGATAAATCACTACCCAACAAGCAACCTATGATAAATTCGATAAATATTTATGGTAGTTTACAAGGTGCGTTCATGGTGACGAAAAAAAAACGACACTTTTGCCATCGCGACTTCTATCGCCTACTACCTGTTCTGGGATCTATAGTTGAATATGTCAAAATTGCTGATAATGTAACCTTCATGAACGGTTTGACATTTAATGTCAGATATTTTATTTCAATATGTTTTTTTTTTTTGCTTTTTATCCAGTTTCATAAAACATATTTTTGATCAAATTACACGAATGACATTTAAATGCTGTGAATCAAACTGACAGGTCGCTATCAAATTCCCATTATCGAGGTGCGTTAAAATTGGCGTTATTTTTGACATCGTTTAAGTTCCTTGACGTGGTTTGACGTTTGTAATTATTGACAAAATAACAAGTTTGATGACGTCATAAACTTTAGTAAACATTGTTATTCTCGCTAATGGCGAAAATATTTGGTTCCATGAACGCATCTACAGTGGCTATGTATATAGACTCCGGATAATCTCTCGTAGCGTTTAAGCTGAGCTTATGCTCTGCGTCGCAGAATAACAAATGATATTGGCGCAACAGCCGCGTAGACACACTGTTTATCCAGTTTATACTTATATATATTTTGATGCTTAAACATTCTTCTAACGCGGGAGGATTATTTTTAAGATTCGTTCATGCTGATGTAATTGCAGTACTAACAAGTTTGAAAGATCTAAGAATGTACTTGATGTCTCGACCAATAACTATGAAATCGTTTCTCGCATAATTATAAATCACATCATAGAATGTCAACTTAATCCAGAGACCAAAAAAATTAATCTTTTTACATCTAAATTATTTTTCTTCTCGGACTAATGTTATTTAATTTTAACGGTGAACTTGAACTACAATTACTATGATAAAACAAATGCTGAATTATGAGCGCAAATGGATAAAACAGTTTACAGATATGAATATATTGATTCTAGTATACAAATTTTTATTTCTCATTTGTGAACACCTGGTTGAAAGAGCTTAATCGCGAGTTTTATTCAAAGCAATATGTATTTAAAGCTTTGACATAAAAAAAGCTTTGTCATCTGAAATTAATTTTATTGAGCAAGACTCGACTTTTACAATACAAACCATAGAGTATTATAGTTGTGGTCAAACTGTATCTGACTATTTACAATCGCATCATGGTTGACTAACTTTACTGCCTGGTAGAGGTTCAAGCGACATAAACCTGATATTAATCTTCACTGGGATCAGTATATTTCCAGTTTTAAGTAGCAAAGGAAAACAAACATTGCAAAATATACTTCATATATGTGATCCTTTTATTTATTATCTGGCTCTAAATTATGTTCGTTAATATGTATTGACTTCCCTTTTGGACTTTTACCGCATGTATTGACGTATTATTTATTGGCCAGTTTCATCCCACTACAGGGCTAAGGCCTCCCTTTGCTTTTTCCATTATATTTGTGGAATCCATGAGAAGTGGTTTGGGCATTTAATCCAGCACGGTTGCCCGATGCGCGTTGATGCGGCCACTCCCCTGATTTGTCGGTCTTGCACCGACTAAAACCACCAGGGTGCCAACCAGTAGCATTCATTCCATAGATGCATGAAAGCATTGTATCCCCTTACGATAAATAAGCCTGGAATAAATTGCTTTAATTTGAACAGAAAAAGGAACCCTTTTTTTTAACCCGGTGGAAATCCCTACGGACCGTCAGGGGAGCGGTGAGGGCAGCTCCCCCGGTGTGTCGGACCTGGCCCGACTAAAACCACCGGGGTGTTCCTTCTCCCGTCTGCCGGATGCTAAGGGCAAAGCCGAGCCATCTTCCTCGGCATCCGGCGACGTCCGGCCTTGCTCGGGCCTCACCTACTAGGCGGGGGGCTGTTAAATAGTCGCCGCCCCCCGCGTACACCTAACACATTTCGGGGAGAGTGGTGTAGAGTGCCACCCCCCCTCATCTCCTTAAATTGTCATTGGAGTGGTGTGCGGGAACACATCGCACATCGCTCACGCCTAGATCTGGGCGACGCGCTCCCTCAAGCGCGCCGCCCGGGCAGAAAAAGGAACCCTTTATATTCATATCTATTCTATTTCACGGCATCTATCTTCCCTATGAAAGTAATATAATATTTATTATCATTATATAATATTCAAATACATTATATGAGTCTGCCCACCCTGTCCAAATACCCTATGCGCGTCACTGGTGCCTACTATTTTCTCTCTTCGCCTTTGCCAGGCCTGGGTATACTTCCTACGGACCCGGCGAACCAAAGTTGGTAACAAAGAAACTGTATAATTTAATTTATTATAATCTATACTAATATTATAAAGCTGAAGAGTTTGTTTGTTTGATAGCGCTAATCTCAGGAACTACTGGTTCGAATAAAAAATTCTTTTTGAGATGAATAGACCATTTATCGAGGAAGGCTTTAGGTTATATAACATCACGATGCAATTATTAGGAGCGAAGAAATAATGGAAAATGTGAAAAAAACGGGGAAAATTATTCATCCTTGAGGGCTTCCATTGCGTGCGCTGCAAAAACGGTTCAAGATACCAAAAATATATGTAAAAAAGAATTATTTCTCTTGAAATGATCTAAAAAAATGTCCGCGACAATATATGTCTATCTTTTAAGATTAAGTCACTAGAATCGTTTTTATGGTAAACATATTTGGTCGAAATTAATGCATTATTTGTTAAGATTTGTATCAACGTAATAATATTAATCTTTATCCAAATAAATGTGTTGTTAATTAAGAGTATTTAATTGTGAACAAAATTGTCTTTGACATCACTTAATTTCAATGAACATCTTAGAAGATATTACAATTTTAAAATAAATAACTAACTAATATTCCCAAAATAACTATTCCACGCAGACGAAGTCGCGGACACAGCTAGTATTTCATAAAACTCACGATCTGCAATCTCTCTCATCTATCATGTATTATTTTTTAAATAAGTATTCTATAGTCTTAATTCTTATTTTCGTAGGAATCGTATTTATTTAAACACGATATTTATTTTTCTCAAACTTTTGCACCACTTACAAAAAATTTGCGGAGATTACAAATCTGCTTTTTATTTTAAATTGTTGAAATCGCCACATACTTATATTCTGGCATTGAAAATAAGCTATTAAATTAATTGTATTAAATGTAACATACACATTTTAACATATCACATTGTTCAAGTGTTGGTAGTGTATAGATATTTATTAAAAAAAAAAACATTTCTGGGAAATAGATAAGTGACCACATAATAAAACTTATATTTTCAAACACCATCACTTCCAAATAAAATGCATT
Source organism: Automeris io (assembly GCA_036320925.1). Classification (NCBI taxonomy): domain Eukaryota; kingdom Metazoa; phylum Arthropoda; class Insecta; order Lepidoptera; family Saturniidae; genus Automeris; species Automeris io. The sequence continues at coordinate 8,446,130 of JAUDJH010000018.1, forward strand.
AAATAACATAAATAACAGTTCAACCTTTATAATTTTATATGTGATTTATTATTTAAATTGGACCATTCCGGTTGCATAACGGAATCCCTTAGCATCACACAAAGCTCTGTAGTTCATTATTTCCCACGTTCTTCATTATTTCGATAGTATATTCGTAGAAATAAATTAATAAATCTTATTAAAGGACTTAGGATGTAAATTCAGATCATTTTTACCTGGTCGTTTGTATGGAGAATTATTGGATACTTGTAACGACCATTAATTATGGCCACACTTATTTGTCGTATCCGGTATATATGTAACTAATATAGAGGTATTTTAATAGCAGCTACAGCGCGATAAGCAGATTTACTACCGATAATCACGAATAGAAATAATTTGATAGAAAGGACATATATACGTCGTAACTTGAAAATATTTTATTCATATTTTCAAGGTAGAATCAGAAACACCTACTTTTAGGGAGTGTTTTCAGTGGCTAGGGGTTTTTTTAAGGGTTAAAATTGCTTAGTATTTTAGGGGGAGGGGGTGTTAAATTTATCAATAAAAGACAAAATCAGGAGAAAAATATAATAATCAATACTCATTGTATGTTGTGTCAATGTATAATGGGCTACTATATTATGTACAATTTAAACATGATAAACATAATGTATATCCGATTTTATTGCATTTACATATATAGAAGGATAGGCTATAGAAGAATTTACTCCTGCGTAAAAACAATTACAAACATGGATTTCATATCTACTAACAAAAACACTCGGAACATAAATAAATATTGATTCCAAGTTGGGTTATTTTCCTCTGAAAAACTATGAAGTATAAAGTTAAAAGAAAGATTAAATATCTAAGTTACGAAGTTTTTGTTTCCACCTATCGACGTATATTCGCCTTGAGCAATCTATGGCACTTGAAATATTTAACTGTTAAGTAAGACTTGTCAAACATGTTGTGAATTCTCTGGACGTTTCGTATCTTCTTTATGGTATAGTTTCATATTGATCTTGTACTTTTATGTTAGTTTTATGGGATGCGTTGACCTCTCTTTAGATTGTATTTGATAATATCATAATTTCATATGACAGTCTGGATTCACCGTGTCACAGCTTTGTATATTTTAACAATTTAATTATAATTTTATGTGATCTTCTTTCAGATAAAACTGTCGAATTTTGTATACTGACATTGATATTCTGACAATATATTCTCGAATACTATAAAATTTTATATAAGCTAGCAATTAAAAGTGAAAAATCTGTTTAGAGTACATATAAACTATATTAATTTATGTGGTATGTGTAATTGTAACCACAAAAGGCCTTTGAATTATTTTATACTTTAGCATTTATTAATTTAACTAGCTATGCTCGCGACTTCGTCCGCATAGAATAGTGTCTTTTGGTAGCATTGTTAATTATTTAGAATAATTATTTTACAATATTTATATTATTATTTTATTTATATTTTTATTTTTATTTTATTTTTTTTTATTTTTTTTATTTTTTTATAAGATACATACGTATAAATACTTTCATGAGCTATTTGCAGTGTTTCACTGCAAAGAGTTTATTAAATTATACATAAGTTAAGTAGCCTATTAAGTTATAAATAAGTCCTAAAGTACATAAGGTATACATATAATCAAAGTATTAATATGAGTTTATTTAAGTACATTTCCACACAAACATAGTTATATATTTCCATACAAACTTTTATCCCCTATTTCCAATTGTTATTTTACACCTTCGAGAGTAAAACTCTAGCGAACTTTAATTGTCATATTTATTTATATCGAATCCAAACCTAAAAAATGTTTCAAGCTTTTAGCTTTAAAAATGACAATATTTCCATAAAATTTTTCATCCCCCCATTCAACCTATGACAACCCTTTTTCCGCATTAAAAAGTAGCCGATGCCCTTTCTCAGGCTCTAGACTATAGGCACTTTTGGCGTGAAAGCGCGACAGACAGGCAGACAGAGTTATTTTCGCATTTATAATATTAGTAAGGATTATGATATGTAATATTAAATATTGAATTAGTAAAAATAATAAATAAATATCTTCTATCAGGGATGATTATTGTCTATGTGTAGAATATTACAAATAATTATATATTTGCTAAAATATGATTTGTTCTTTATGATTTGATATTATTCTAAAACTATAAACATCTCTCGTTGATTCACGATTTATATTTTTTCTAAGTTTTCTGGGTAACTTTACAAATGGTTAATTAGAGCAACCTTTATGTACCTAATAGACGTTACATATGAAAAAACAAACCAACCAGGGATCTCTATATATGTATATAGAACCCTGAACTCAAAAGCTGTTGAAATATTAATTAAGTTGGGTACCGAATACAAGAGACAATGCTTCAAATGTTTCGAGTGACACTCGGAAAGTTCTCTTCCATAATTCATTCATCTGCTAAAGTCATTAGCTATAGCTATTAGCCTCAGCCAGTCTTGTCTCTTGTAATATTGTTTACGCTAATTGCTTCTAGTAAATTACATTTCAAACTAGTACGACCTTTGCAACATGTTTTATATTTTCCTTTTACAGCTTATTGCAATTAAAGATTAGCTGAGTTAATAATAATCAACAAGATGATTTATATTACTTTGTTATATACGTACTGTAATGTATGCTTTGATTATATGTATGTAAATTCCTTTATTCATGTCTATTATTTGATGTTTTTTTTTATTTAACTAGTAATAAAAATATCTACATTTGCACGCTAAGATATCATGTTATTATGGAAAAAGCCTATAGATTCTTACTTTGTATTTAACTCGTAAGATTTGACTTTTTTTCTTAGATATCACTAATGTTGGATATCTTTTATAAAATAACATAAATATTATTTCATTTACACAAAAGGTATTAATAAGTTTTCTTTATAATAATATATTTATGATTTTAATTAAAACTGCGAAAACATATACTAAATACATTTTATGATAATATTTAGATTTAAATTTTAAAATATAATAAAATTGTAACGGAATTTACATTTGTGTTCATTTCTATACATAGCTTATTACAAAACATTATCATCTAGCGGTAAGAATAATTAACTTTATTATTTCTTTATTACAAAGCACTCGAACATTTCTTGATCATTTAGATGAAAATATAATATTGAAAATGAGTAAATAGAGACGTGAGTGACTATTCATACAAGCCATTTGATCCGTGTAAATGATGATGGGAAAAATAAACGATGAATATTAAATTGTAAAACAATAGGCCCAAGGGAGACAGTACACTTGTTTCAAGTGACACTTAAAAATTCAATCATGGAGTAAATAGTCATTTTGTCATAGTTTATTCAAGAGTTTGACGCTATTATTAGTAGTTTTTTTTATATTCGACTTCCAAACTTGCAATGTTTAATGTACCCTTGAATTGTGTGACAGAGTGGTGTAAGAAACATTTTGATTTTCACACTAAATAGGCTAACGTTAAATATAATTGAAAAAATTTCCTTTAGCTATTTCTAATGGGCTCAGCCGAAAAGTTTTAATAAGGAAAAGAGATTATTTAGGAAAATTTTGCCAACTTAGTTTTTCGAACTGTTTGTAGAAAATTTTGTAGAACTTTTGATCCTAAGAAATTATTTTGATTTTATTAATAAGTAAATAAATATTTTGATTTAACAGAGGAACAGTAGTACCTACCTAGGCTACTTACTATCAAAATAATGCAGTCTTTAAAGTCGTTACGCTTGTAACTTAAAATTTGACATAAGTTTTAAGCCTTTATATGGTACGGTACTAGTAGTATTTATAGTAGAAGTAGTAGTGATTGTAGTAGTAATAGTTGTTGAAGTTATCGCAGTAGATGTAGTAGATATAGCGGTAGTTGTAGGAGTAGTAAATGTAGTACTAGTTGTAGTAGTGGTATTAGTCGTAGTAGAAATTGTCGTAGTTGAAGTTATTATAGTACTAGCGATGGTAGTAGTTATAGTAGTCGTACTAGTGGTAGTAGTAGTAGTAATAGTAGTTGTACTTGTAGTGATAAAACCTATCTATTGGAAGACCTACAAACTCGGGAAAATTGTTTACAGTTAAAAATTTGTGATTATTAAGTGTAGATTATTTTCGGCACTATTTTGGCTATCATTGTATGAGATCGAAGATAGAAGCAATATCAAACTTATTTGCAATAAAGTAACTTTCTTCGCGTACACCTCGGTTACACTGAAATGTTGGTGACTCATCAAATTAAACGTCCATACGCTCATGGTTTAAGGTTGCGTGACATTTGTTAGAAAAGTATCATTGTAGTTTTTGAATTCAAATTCTTTTATACTATTTGGGCAAAGTACAAGATACAGAGCACCAGATAAAAAATGTAGTGTAGTCCAAAAACGAAAACTTCTATTAGGGGTGGGAATTCATTGATAATCAACGTTGTCACTACATCCTATATGTACCACGATAGAAGATATCTAGGTATACGAACAACTATATATAGCTGGACAAGTTGGACCCAAAAACGACATGCTGAAGCAAGTCATCAGCAAATATGCGAAGAAAACGCACTTCCATTTCGAATAATTGTAAAGCCAATTGGTTTAACTGGAAGAATAGTGATGGATCATATCAGTAAATCCAAGGAGTTAATTAGGGCTGCGTAGTTATTTAGGTCGATTGCAATTGTATTGCAAGATCTAATTGGTATGAGCTTTGGTCACGCAGGGTTCAAAAATTACTCGAGAGGAAATTCCACTGAAGCAATAATTTTATTAAAGCACGGGACTAAAATAATTTGAAGAAACCATTAATATATTTGTAAGTACATGACTCTGCTCGCGATTTCACTTACGTCACCAAAAATTAAATACCCTCGTTAAATTCGTAAAGATAATTTGATGTTACGGCATAACCTGACTTGACTTTACTGACTCACAAAATCTCAATAGCCTTCTAGAGCGTATTTGTCTTCATACAACTATGCGTAATAATTCAAGCTGTACCTTTGTTTCAAGGTAAACTATTATATTTTAATCAAACTTGTAATAATATTATATAGAGGACTCTAAATATATCCTCACTTTTATTAACATTTGCATTTAGTAAAGTGTGCAATACATTATAATACCGAGCAAAGATGACAGTATATATCTTATTTGTTTATCTTTTAATTTTTAGAAAATATGAAATAAACCCAGTAGCGTTCATTCCATAGATGCATGAAAGCATTGCATGCCCTTACAATAAATAAGTCCGGAATAAATTATTTAAACATAAAGAAATACCTACCTACATACTTTCATACGTATTATATTTTTACTTGTTTATTATATGTTTCTTTCGTATAACAACTATATAATATTTACTATAATAATATAATATTAAAATTAATTACGTGAACAATGCCTACCTTGTTCAAATACACTATGCACGTCACTGAATAAACTATAATATAAAAACGCCAAAGATGCAAGCCAAAATTCGTTGTTAAAAAGAACAATACGAAATTTCATCGATATGTAGCGGGTTGACGCGTTCTCATTTGCATTATACCGTTTCTATGATTTAACGTGTTTGTATAAAGAAATGAAATGTATGAGTTTGTATAACTTAAGGAAAACACGATAGAAAAAAAGTGAATATAAACGGGCTTATCAAATATGGCAAAAACATATAGCTTTACCTGGGTGTTTGTACTGTGTTATTGCGCCATATATTTCCTAATTATATGGTTTTAAGTTGAAAATATATATTCAAATTATAACAATCTTAACAAGATCAATGTCGTAGTTTCTACGCATTTGGATAAAAATGCACAAATATTCAGAGAATCAAAATTTCTAACAACTATCACTAAATAGTCGACACCTGTTAGTTATTCAAAATAGTCAAATAACCGAATTTTTATCCGTTTGATTTGTGTCAAAGATTATTCAAGCTTTTCATCTTTTATCGCATGATTGTAACAATAAACTATCTTTTAGTCTCCCTCGGGGGTTGGCTAACAGTGCGTGAGAATGACAAAGAAAATTACGTCTCAACTAATCTAATGGCCGTAATAACGAGCTGAAAACAGAACTGTCATTATAAAGTTAATTGAGTGCGGTCTTGATAATTTGATACACTTTTTGTTTACGTTACCGAGACCTATTCTAGTTTTTGTGTTTTTGGACAAGCAGTTATCTTGGCTGTTTTTTTCCGCTGGTTGCAAATCACAGCGGTCTCGAAACGTTCTGTTCGAATTATAATAACCGCAGGAAACACTAAGCACCGCCATAAACGTCATTCCATCGTTTATAATCGAGATCCGTAATTTTGTTTGTATTAGTCATACGTTCGTTTTAAATCTACTCGTTAATGTGTGAACGTACTGAAGGATTATAGATTAAAAAAAATAAAGAGAATATAAAGAGAGATTATAAAGAGTCATCAAAGTTTACCGACTTCATAAAAATATAATTCCGACAAATAAAGTCTGACACAGGGGGAGGGTGACCCTCACCGCCCCCTGAGGACCGTTAGGGATTTCACACCGTTTACAAAAAAAAAGGTAGCTTTGGTGGGGACTACATGCCCAATAATTATTCGTAATATTCTGTGTATAGTATGGACTTGTAATTAAAACTAGGATAACAGTGTATTTTATTATATGTAACATGTATTATTGTCTAAAACATACAGTTATACAATATATAACTTGTGGATGTTTCTTATATCCGCACGAGAAGATTCGTTTCTACATTCATCATGCGAACAGCTAAGGAGTGGAATATGCTACCAGCGGCCATATTTCCGCGATCTTAAGACCTGGGAGTCTTTAAAAGAAGAGTGAATAGGCATTTGATAGGCGTACGCGGTTCATCATCGGGCTCATCTTCACCTTCCATCAGGTGTGATTGAGGTCAAGCGTTCGCCTATAAGTTATAAAAAAAGTCTATTAAATAAATGATAATAGTTAAACGAATTACCGATTTAGTTTTTTTTTTACATCACGTTCATAAGTTATAACAAGTTTATGACCATTAGAGTCCATGAATTTTCGACTGTAACTATCCACGCCACGGGCAACAAAATAATATAATTTGTAAGCATTTCCAATTATAATATTGAGGAAAAATTGTCTGTTTATAAGCAATAAATAACGTTTAATTAAGTGTGATGTAATACAAAGCCTGTTTTTTAATTTAACTTTGTATACAATTTGCTGAATATACATAAGCAGAGTACAGTAGGAGATTAGAATATTGCCCCAACCACGACGTTCGACTAGTTACGCACTGCGTCCGATACAAATCCGTGAAAATACGGATCTAGAAAACTCGGACCTAATTTGGATGTTGCTTTACGCACTGTCTTTGGTCTAAATTCGTCAAAATATAGCTGTTTGGGAAATGTATTTAAATATATTATTAACAACTCTTCATTCTAATATGGACGCCACGCCTAATCTTATTGCCATTTTCTCTCCCTACTATCCGCCTTGCTTCTCGGATGCAACTCTTATTCGGTTAGGACGCAGTGAGCAAGTGTTGATACAAACAGTACTATGCCTACTTCGGTCTATCAATATTCTAATTTGAATTAGAGTATAACGGATTACGGATGAAAATTGGATGACGGATGAAGTACTAAACTACTATACCATCGGACCCAGTGTGTAAGCGCTCTTATGATGTGAGTTCTACTCTGACGTAGCTTTAAGTTTCTTTCGGCGTTTTATGTCACGGTAGTGCGCTTCTGAAATGCTTGTAGATCACAGTTAGGTACTTTTCCGGACTGTACGCCTAAGTCAAGGTTCGTACTCACGGGGTGCCCTTGCATTCCCAACCAACCCATATATTCGCTGGCTGGGCACACTAAATGCTTTGCCGGTGAAGTTGTAAAGTCCCGCTCAGACCAACAGCATAGTGTACTGAAAAAAAAAAGTAGAGTAAAGCCACAGTAAATATAAACAATTATATATCATTAATATGATTATATTACTATTACAAGTATTTAGAGCTATAATCAAATGAAAAAATTAGTAAAAAAAGTTATTTACAGTATATGGGTCGCTTATTTCTACGAGTACACACAACATCAATTTATAGCCTCACTTGGATCGGAACTCACGCGACCATAAAGCTTAGAAGGTTGCTATTTACTGCAGCGCACGTCGCCTTGGTATATATAATCCCTGCGTAATCTGTTTTACTAGCGTTCCAAAGCTAGTTTTTACTTCTGTATAATATACACAGTTCACTCGATGTACTTATGACCTTTTATTATGTACAAAATATTCGTATCCACGTGAACACGAATAGCCATGTGTAAACATTATAATGTTTTATGGAAATTCTTACAAGGAGTTGAATTCGCTTTCTGCGTCTATTTTTCCCTCATTTTACGACATGGAAATCCTTCAATGACGAGCTAATCACTATTTCTTGGGTGAGCGCACTCCGTCATCGACCTCATAATCACTCTACAGCGGGTGAGATTGAGGCCAAACTCAAGCCTATCTGTAATTAAAAAAATATTTTGCAGCATAGAATTAGGCAATATTAAAGTGAACCAAAAATACATTATCTGATGTTTATGTGTCGTAGTTGTACCGTGGAATACAATAGAGTTGAAGAAAAAAAAAACACAATAAAACAAAATCAGTTTAGAAAACACTAGATATGTACAGTACTTCAATCATAACCGCACGTATTTCATTATTATTCCTTGTTCTCAGTACGTAATTACGTACGTTATCTTCTTGTTTTCTGTGCGAAAAATATACCTTTTATCACTTAGATTCTACGCTTATTAAATATCTCTGGCTAAGCTAATTCAGTCGCAAAGTTAGTAATTATTCTTTAGACAGTTTGCTCATCACATAATCCTTATATACTTAGCGCAGTTTTATTGTTACTATAAACACAAACTTGAATCTTATATAGTATATTGTTTATCTGTGTACAGAAATACAATATCTTTAATGACAGTCTTAATGTAATGCTCTGGTTTATAACCAGGATAAATACAGCAAGACAACTTTATCTAACATCTAGCAAATAAATAATTATGAAAATTCTAGAGTGCCTTTGAGATAGCTTTAGATACATTGCACTATTACGACTAAGTGTCAAGCACTTACCAATTACCCTATAGCATAAGAAATTAAATCCAAATGGCTTAAAATAATAAGCTTTCCTGATTTCATGACTGCGTGCTTAAGAATCGTTAAGTTATAATTGTACTTAGGCCAGCAACCCAATGTGACATATGCCTATGCACGGATAATCTACGGTTGTAAATGTTCTGCAAAATTTGATTGAGATTTAGCCTTTTTAGCGTACTTATTTCCAAAATTAAGCACATTGAGCATAATCTATGTATAGAAATTTATATGCATGCTACTCTTAAACTATTTTATCTTAAACCGGGCCCAGATTTGTATGTAAAGTATGTCATAATTTCTGTATCAGGATGGCACCTAGAGCATTACATGGATCATGCCGTAGGGTATTGTCGCCCACGCACAGAACTATCGACTTATTTTAATTCACAATATTTTATATTACATTATTACATGTTGGGCAAGCCTAAAATCAGCTTTAATAGCAGTTTTCACTCTAGCGAATTAGGTATGTAAGATAACCCTAATACTTTTACATAGATATAAAAGGACATATCGCAAAGTAGAGCGGGTATTTTTGTTTTTTTTTATTGGTTCGACATAGTGACTGCAGTGCACCTGATGCTGAGTACAGTGTTGTCCAAAAACGAAAGCGACCATAAAAGGATGAAAATCCATAGATAGTGTCTGTCGTCATGTCGGTCCACATATACCACGACTGAAGGTCTCTATTTATATGAGTTACTGGATATACACAAGCTGATCCCGAAACGCGACAGGCCAAAGCGAAGCACTATGACGGTCTTTACACTTGTGTACTGTGATCATGATTAAGTTCGGGCAATCGCCCTACCATTAAAAAAAACTGTCAGAATAACTGTTAATCGTTATTAATGATTGAATAAATAATAACTCTAATGCATGATATCCTTAATAATTTCGAGGCATTTCTAAATAGACAAAATAACACCTGACTCAATATTAAAAAGTGTAAACGCATTTGGCAAATAAACATAGTTATTCAAATATCTCAGGTAGCAGATTCGTAGGTCGTTGTAGATGTCCAACTTTTTTATTCGGTGCGTAAGAATAACGTATCTGTGTGATGCAATGGAATGGCGTCTTTATCCAAGGAGGCTATTAAGGTTACTTAAGATTATAGATTATGTTTGCTAATATATTAAACGGTTTTTATTAGACAAATTTTCAAGGTTTTATTAATAAAGATCCATAAAATGTTTCGAGACAAGTTCAGTTGTTAACCAGATTAGGTCAAGGCCTTGAAATTTGAATATATAAATACTTACACAATGTTATACATATATATTTGAAAATATATATTATTATAATAATATATATATATATATATATTGGAATTATATCTTTCTTATATATAAAAATGAATCGCTAAATGTCTTGATAAGCGCGAAACTCGAGAACGGCTGAACCGATTTGGCTGATTTCTTTTTTGTTGTGTTTGTTGAAGTCTGGGGAAGGTTGTTACGGAGAGAAAAATAAAAAAAATGTCTGAAAAAGTCTAAAAATAACACTTTTCTGTATTCTCATACAAAAAATTCGTTATAAGTCATTTTGAACTTTAATACCATACCATAAAGTTTAAATGTTAGTGGACGGGTTCCGGGAAGGCAAAATAATTGAGTGACGTATAAATATTAATGTCAATATTTGTCAATTTTTATACAAATAACATTAAGGCCAGGTTCCTCCAAACAATTTTCAAAAAACAGCCGACGGGGAAGCTATTAACATTAAAAAAAACAATGTGACTTTGTTTTAGAGAAATAGGGCAGAACAAGGTCTGCCGGGACAGCTAGTATATATATATATATTGGACTTATTAGGAAGCCAGTCATTAATAGCTAGCTCATAGATTCAAATCTTGGCAGGTTCAAATTAAGTATAGACCTTTACATGGCTGGTGATTGAAAACATCGTACAAAACCCCGCATATTGTTAAACAAAATATCATTCATTGTGTAAGTCATAAAAATGTCTATCACGGTTTTGGTCATGTTAGACACAACATATAATAGCAAAGTGGATACACGTACTGGATGTAATGTTATGTTAAATCACTCTAAAAGATAATGGTGTATTATCAAGTACTAATTTTTTTTTTAATGTGTCGGGCTGATAGCTCAGCTTACATTGTGATTGTGACGCTGAGGGTTCTAATAATAAGTTCGAGGTCCGGTAAAGCAAGGTGGAAGTAAGTTAAACGTGCTGTATCGTTATTAATTTTAAAGTCAATTTATAAGCCTCGAAATATTTAGCGAATAATTTGCACTGAGTCGTGGATATGTATTTAACTATATATATATATATACAAGGTGTCTCAAAAGAAAGTTCACATTTAAATCTTTTTTTAAAAGAAAAGTCTTAGCTTTATTGAAAAAATGTTTATTTTATATTGAAGTACACTGTTTGGGAATTTATTTTTTAAAAATAACATCGTCCAAATGTAATCCGTTGCGCTCTCGGCATTCATTTAGTCGGGCACTAAAATTGCCTATGACAGCTCGGCAGGTAGTCTCCGTGATGGCTGCCATTTCATGACGGATATTTTCTTTTAATTGTGCCAGGGAAGTCGGTTTATTAGCGTAAACTTTTGATTTGACATAACCCCACAGGAAAAAATCCATAGGCGTTAAATCGGGACTTCGTGGAGGCCAATTTATGTCACCTCGCCTGGAGATTAATTTGTTCGGAAAAATTTCTCGAACTCGAGGCAGAGATCTGTTGGACGTGTGTGAAGTTGCTCCATCCTGCTGGAACCATGTTCTTTGGTTGTAACCAGGAAAGTTTTGCAGTTGGGGTACGAAAAACTCGTCTAACATCTCTACATAACGCTCTGAATTCACTGTGAGTGTGCGTCCCCTTCCATCTTCCTCCCATCTCTGCTGTCACCCCTCGATATGTAGGATGGATGTTATTGAGTGAAATATTGTTATGTATGAAGTCGTAAATGCGTAGAACAGAACGTATGTGAGAGAATGGAAGGAAGGATAGAAAGAAATGGAGGATAAATGGTTCTTTTTTTGGACAAGAGCGCGCTGTGAGATTAAGACGTAAAATCATTTTGAAAAGTTAAATAAAATAGTTTTTAATTTGGTGTTTAATCTGATCACCAAAACTACATATATATATATATATATATCGGGCTGGTACCCATAGTACAAGCATAAGCTTAGTTTGGCACTAGGTCATTGTGTGTAATTATTTATAAATGTAGGATAAATGAAAATATTCCCAATAATGTGTAATTACAAAGTGTTTATTCAGCGTTTCAAAGATTCTGATCGCTCAATTATGTAAAGAAACTTAGGGAAATTTAATAACGTTTATGTGTTCAATTCAGCCGTCTGTCTGTCCGGAAATAACAGCTTGCCGTTGCAAATTGACACGGTATCTGTCACAATTAGAACTGTTGCGGTTTATAGCTCTTCATTTATTTCAATAATAAAGTATTTCCATTTAGCTTCAAAAGTATTTTGATTTATAATGTTCAATATATATTATTAACTAGTGTCGCATGGTCGCTGATTTCACATGGAAGCGATTTTCCTACTACTTTTAAATTTAATTAAACGTGTTATATATACAGTTAGGGCATATTTAGAAAAATAGTGGTCCAATGGAACCCACATTAGTAACCGTTGCTTAGAAAATATAAGCGAACACATGTAGACAGACAAAAATAGTGTTTTCAGTTTATAATGCACGGAGAAAATTATTATATTCTCGTTTTTGGACATTGATTTTATAAAGGTTTTAAAGGAGTATAATTTTTGTATTCTAAGGTTGCATTTACGTGAGGTTATTTGCTAAGACATACCACTAAGCTAATTGGCTCAAAAAGAAATAATCGGGTTTAATGGATTATTGTTTATTTATTAAAGGTTGTGGATTTTCTGTATTTATACAGTGTCAATAATGACTTCGTGACTTCGCAATGCTTTTAATAGAGATAGAGAAGTTTCGAAAAAGCCGCAACTAACCAGGTAAATAAACTATGACAACTCCGCCAAGAATGTATGATTAAGAAGAAGAGTAATGACTTGGCTTAGTGGAATATATCATCAAATGACCTAGTAATGTTACCGTGGCTCGACATGGTAACTACAGTGAATCTGATGGTAAGTACAGTGTAGTCCAAGAACGAAAGCGTCCATATAAGGATGAAAATCCATTGATAGTCTCCGTCGTTATGTCGGCCCACATATACAACGACTGAAGGTCTCTAAACATATGAGTTACTGGATATAAACAAGTTGATCCCGAAACGCGACAGGCCAAAGCGAGTCACTATGACGATCTTTACACTTGTTTACTGTGGTCATGACCCGGTTCGGGCAATCGTTCTACCATGAAAACAAGATACAATATAATGTAACTTTTTAAAAATTAATTTCTTTCGATAACGTTTTAGAAATGAGAACTGGTTAATTTACTGCTCTAAATTGCTTAACGATAAAAAGGATACCGTTTTAAAGCTATAATATTAAATAAAAATTGGTATACTTTATTATTCTACTTAATATTAATGGTTACAATTCATTACTTAAAAATATGAAATCTCCACTCGTATTATTACTAAATTATTCTATATGGTTTCCATGAATTTATTGAGTCATAAAATTTAAAGCTGAAGCTTAAGATGAATTTGATGATTTAATGTAAAGCGGCTTGTCATAACAATAAATAAGAAAATTACACTGAAGCCGTTGAAGTTTTAATACCCAGAAAAATACATAATACTTAAGGTAAGGCTACGTTCAGATGGTAATGCGCCATACGATAACGCGCGTTGAAACTCTTTTTTTTTTTACTTGGGGAAAATCCTCATAGGATCGTCTCAGCCGCACAGGGGGGGTTGCGCGACCGAGGTGTGTCGGACTTTGACCGACTAAAAACACCAAGGTGACTACTTCTGCCGTTCTCGCTCTGCGGCCTCCTTCTGGGACATGATATCTTCACAGAAGGAGACCACGGCTCTCCAGTTGTCATACCCTGCCAGCATTGCCGACACCACTGCTGGCAGGGAGAGGTCATGTCCGATCCTTCGGACCAGGTCCCGCCGCTCATTGCCCCACGGCGGGCAATGTGCGAGCGTATGTTGGGCGGAATCCAGGTCCGAACAGCAGTGGTAGCACTGGGTCGTTACTTAAACTCTAAAATGACGCGACTGGACAAAATCAGTGCGACTGTATTTATTGACATCTTACAACCTTTAAAGGGAAAAGTTCCCACTGGTTCCCATAGGTTGACAGCCTGATACCGCAATTTGTAGTGACGTTATCTATAACGCTGAAGGTCCTGTGTGTGAGACCTGGTATTGAATGAACTACCAAGTATTATAGCAACTGTAAGAGTAGCCACTAGAGTGATTCCGAATTAAAAAAAAAAAACTAATTTATTCTATATTGTTTTCCTACAAAATTTTGTAGTATCATATTATCATAATATATTTTTGGCATGACTTCATCTTGTTATTCTTCATCTTTCTTTTTGTGAGCATCTTGAACCGCTTCAGTTGCGCACAGATTTTGTTTCACTGGGCGTTTTCTACAGTCTGTATCACGGCGAGTGTTCTGAAGAGTTTTTTAACCTTGTTCCACCTTCTCCCTTCCTGAATAGAACCACGAGCGAGGGTTTACGGAGTCACAGCTGTACGGTATCCCACATCCTGGCTAGGACTAAGAAGTTCTCTAAATCTTACTTTTGCCGTGTCGTTGGGCTGTCGAATGGTGTTCCGGCGAACGTGTTCCCACTGTTATATGATATGGGATACCTTAACCGTAGCGTGAAGAGATATTTGTGCAGGCCAGTATGATCGCTGCGACTACTGATGGGTTTTTCTTACCTGTCGCCAGACGTTGTCGTTTTTTCACTGCATTATGCTTACTATCAGGTGTGGTGCGGTCACTATGTCGAGACAGGATAAAAAGAATCTAGAGCATACCCGTTTGAATAGTGACTACATTGTTACTACCGTAATAATTTTTTAAACACGTTTTATTGCGCGTTCCTGTGAATGCTTGTATATTATGTAAATAATAGACTTTATTTTAAGGTAAGTTCGGCTTTTTTGGGTGATAATAATGGAATATTTTCCAAGTAACTAGGCAAAGATTCCACTATTATTTTAAAGCACGCTATTAAAACGCGCTAGGTTTTTGTCATGTGTGTAAACCCTTATACTAGAGAATTAACTCTTTAAAACTGACTTTGATGTCTAACACAATTGATTCCATTCTTTGAAACGCCGCATTCGCGCTCACGGCTCGATAAAACCATTTGAGATGCTAGGATCCCTATGAAATTTAAACCTTATGGGCAAGAAATAAGATATTAATGGTGATGCGATCCGAAAATTACAATGAAAGTTAACGATTAGAGAAGGTAACAAGACGTTAGGTGTGTAATCCAGTGATTTTTTGTCAGCAAACGGTTTATATCAGATGTTTTTAAAGTTTATATAAAATACGCTTTATAAAAAGGTAATATACATCGTTTACTATTCTAACGTGTCAAGTCATTTATTTATTCAAAAGTACACCGACGTAGGCCTATTTGAATAAATATATTTTATTTCACTTCATTTCTATTATAACGAAGCAGTCAAGTCTCTGAAAAAAAAAACCTGCGTACTAAAAGCAAAAACAACCGGCTAAGTGTGAGTCATCTTCGGGTACCGAGGGTTCCGTACAAACGTAAATGTATGAAAAAACTATCTTTATATTTTACTAACCTTCAATATTTAGATTTTTGTTAATCATTGCAACATGAAAACGGTTTCCATCCTATAAAAAAATTTTTAATCAATTTTGTTGATTTTTAATATTATAATACCAATTGTTGTAGTTTAGGATTTTCCCATACAATCCTCCTTATAAATTAAGTACTCGCAAAAAAATCATGTAACTAAAAATTTACGATTTTCAGACTTTTTCTTATGATGACTGTCAAAATTATGATTTCTTTTTCTTGACAGATTTGTGATGGCTTGCTTGACTTTGCTTCTTCTAGAATTTATCTAGGCTTTGATTCCCTTGATAAAAAGGAAAAAAACTATAAAAAATACGAAATATATCCTTTGATTGTGTTGACTTAGGAGTATGAATTTTTCATGACCAAAAGTTATGTAAACCTGTGTATTATATATTTATTTATGTTTGATACCTTTATGTGTTCTTGAGAAATATAGTCTTGACAGACAGACAGACAAACAACAAAATGATCTTATAAGGGTACTGTTTTTTTTTCTCAAGTACGGAACCCTTAAAATAACCTTTTCAGATAATTCATTAATATAAAATTTCGTATTGTAGTATATCAAAGAGATTTATTAAAAACCTTGGTTATAAATATTGTGTTAAATAATATACCTTTTTTGGCGCTTTATATAGGTAGATTATATTTATGAATGATCACGATTTCCATTTGGAACAGGATTGATATGGGTAGCGTTTGAACAAATTATTTTGTCTTGTTTACTATTGTTTAATTGCTTTGATAAATTGCTGATAAAAAAAGAACTCCATTTATTATAGAGTATTCTCTATTTTACTCAATATTTTTATTATAATACTGAAGACGAGTTGTTCCGAGAAATCTTACCCATATTTGAGATCTTTGTTTTTCTTTCGTTTCTTCTCAAAGTAGTCACTTCTAAAACGCTAGTAGATTACTACAGTTGGTTTTTTCCCAGGATATACGACCATGTCAAGGTTCCTACCCATAAGAGATTCCTTGCGTTGCCACTAACACTGGTGCTCAGGCTTAAGCGATCTCCCCTCTCGCTCGGTGAAGGTATAAAGACGCACCCAGACTAACAGCATATTGTCCAGTCAAAAAAGATCTGCGCCATTATTTGTATTTATCACTAATATTAATAGTAAAACAACCGAACACAACCCAACAGAACCGAACACAACCGAACACAACCGAGCACAAGCGAGCACAACCGAACACAACCCAACACAACCGAACACAACCGAACACAAGCGAGCACAAGCGAACACAACCGAACACAACCGAATACAACCGAACACAACCGAACACAACCGTACTGAACCGAACACAACCGAACACAACCGAACACAATCCTTTTTTTTTTTTTTTTTGGTAACCCGGGGGAAATCCTGCATTGGATCGTCAAGGGAGTGGTGAGGGCCACTCCCCCGGTATGCCGGACTCTTACCGACTAAAACCCCCGGGGTGCTCCTTCACTCGCGTCTACGCCAGCCCCCGGGTACACCAAGGACTTCCAAGAGGGCTGGCGCGCGATCCGCCCTGTGGGCTTCTCCACAGTCGGGAGGGTCTAAAGGTCCCTCGACCACCGCCTAGTGGTGCGCGGAAGCACGCACAACACAACTGGAGCTTTGAAGTCAGGCAACGGCCCCCTCAGGCTCGTTGCCCGACGCTCCCCTAGAGGCAAAACTGCCGAGCAGCGACTTTGGTGCCGCCGCTGGCGAGGCCTCCTTTTCCATAGGTTCCACGCGCACTTGGGACAACGGAACGTCGTCAGCGGTGGCGGGAGCTTTCCTCTGCTGACCCAGAGGCCTCTTAATGGGTCTCTTGGCCGCTGCGCAGGCCGCGCTTCCGAGCCGATGGCCGGCCCGCTTGCCGGCGTCAGCGCAAACGCAGCATCGAGGCTGAGCCTCGCAGCCCTGGGCTTTGTGCCCGGGCTGGCCACACCTATAGCAACGACCGCTGCGGTTTGTGGTTGCTTTGCACGTTTGCCCCACGTGTCCGGGTTCCAGGCAGCGGTAACACCGAAACACGCGGGGCTCTAACAGGCGGATCTGGGTCCTGGCCCAGCCGATCCTAAGTCCCTTCTCAAGTAAGGTTTGGGCCGCGGTGGCTGGGCAAGTCACCCAGACCGTTCCGAGGTTGAACCTTGTCATTCTGATTTCGCTTGCCCGGACTTGATCTTCCGGGCAGCCTCCGACCATGGCGATAGCGCTCACGAGATCCTCCCTGATGACGGTGTCATCGAGGCCCGTGATTTTTAGGTCAGCGCGCTTGTACGGCCGCGTGACCTTCACGTCCTCCGCAGGGAGGATCTCTTTCAGGACTTCGAGGAGGGCGTCCGCCTTCTTATTGGCCTCCTCGGGCTCTCCGGGCACGCGCAGGATGCGCGCGTCGGTGAGCGTGCCTCTCATCTCCATGTCCCGCATGTCGAGACCGATCAGGTGCCCGTGGACCTCTCCACGTGCTTCCTCCAAGACAGCTTTGTATGTGACGCCCCTTTCGATCGCTTGGGGCGTCAGCTGTATAAGGATTCCAGCTGTTTTCGGCGGCCGGATCTTGCGTTTCCGCGCTCCTTTCTTCTTTTTCTTAGGGGTGGCCTCTTTGGAGGGGCCCCTGTTGTCCTTGTTCTGCCTGGAGGGCTTGTCCCTCTTCACCACCTCTGACCAGCTGCCCTCGGTACCGGCGGGCTGGGTCGAAGTTGGAGGTGGTGGGGGTGCCTCCAGAGATGTCGTGTTCGTGTTTGCAGCGGGGCGGCTCTTCTTCCCCTTCCCCTTACCTTTGGTGGGTTTGGGGTTGGGGTTGAGGCTGGGTCCCGGTGCGTCTACATCCGTTGTGAGGACGTCTTCCGCGGCGTCGTCTGCCGGCTTGGGCTTTGCCTTTCGCGCGGCTTTCTTCGCCGCAGGAGGCGCCCTCTCGTGCTGCAGCGGCGGTCGCAGGAGCTTGCCTTCCAGCACTTCATACCGCCTCTGCATGTCCCTCATGGTACCCACGACCTCGCTTAGTACCGAGCGGATCTCGGCGAGGTCGTGGGACTGTGTCTCATCCAGTCGTTGGGCAGGGTCCTTGGCGGAAGGCAGCAAGAGACCCTGCCTGTTGTAATCACGTATCTCTGCACGGAGAGCGGAGTAATCTTCTCGCATCTCCTGCAGCTCCCTCCTTAACCGGGAGTTCTCCGAGTGGAGCTTCCGTATTTCTTCGTTGACCGTGGAGGCTTTGGAGGCCTCTATGTCTGCCTCTAGGGCATCCAGAGCCATCTTAGCGTCACGATGGATGGTGCCCTTAATATTCTTCGACTTGGCGAACAGTTCCCTCACCAAGCCGGCATTCCTCATCATTCTGGCGCTTCTGTCGTACACAGAGTCGCCTTCGTCCTCGGCCGAGGTGACCAAGAGACGGGACGTCTCTCGTGGACGAGAGTTGCGCGACGTCTGGAGCAGGTCACGCCGAGCCTGCAGCTCCTCTGCCTCCTTCTGCTCGGCCTTGAGCTTCTTCTTCGCCTCCCACAGTCCCACGTTCTTCCCGTGGGTAGGGGGGCGGCCTCTGCCACGTTGGGGGAGCACCAAGGTCTTTGCAGGTGTCTCCCCGTCTGTGTCACAGTCAGAAGACTGCGCGCTCTTATAAGAGCGTTTTCGCTCCAAGGTGGATGTGGAGCCCAACGTCATAAGACTCTGTCCAGAGTCGGAATCCTCCAAGCGCTCGCATATAACGCGAGCCACTTGCATACTAAAATCAGTGTCCGTTAAGGATGCCTGGGTCGTCGGTGCGGTAGGGGAGTCGGCCCTACCGCCAAGCGCAACTTTGCCCCCCCCAGAGAACGTGGGGCTGCACCGGTCCGAGGACCGGTGGAGGGATTCTCCGGCCGCAGAGCGACCGGTACCCTCCTGGGGTAATACCTCTTTTAGTTGTGCTTGCATACTTTCTTTTTGGCGTTCATCAAATTGTCATCCGTCATCAGGAGTTTAAGAAACAAAGAAAGAATAAAACAGAAGAGAAAACAAAAGGGGTAGAGAATAAGAAGAAGAAAAGCAAAAGAAGAAGAAGGGGGGAATACAAAAGAAGAGATCATTCATCGCCTAACATTACCTAACATACGAGCCTAACAAAGAAACCTAACATGAATATCCAGGAGTTGAGGAACACGGGAGAAAGTGGGGATGGGAAACGAGTGGGGGAGAGAGAGAGTGTGAGAGGGAGGAATTACTGGGAAAGGATGAGAGAAACGAGACGGGAAATTAAGGAAAAGGTAAGGTGGGAATGAGGAGAGGGCTGACTGACTGCACCGGCGAACCGATGGGCGATGGACCGAACACAACCCTTTTTTTTTTTTTTTTTTTGGTAACCCGGGGGAAATCCTACATTGGATCGTCAGGGGAGTGGTGAGGGCCACTCCCCTGGTATGCCGGACTCCTACCGACTAAAACCCCCGGGGTGTTCCTTCTGCTCGTCTGCCGGGGCCAAGGGGACCGTATTGACCTCCGTCCTCGGCGGCCGACGACGTCTGGCCCTCTTCGGGCCTCTTCTTCCTGAGCAGAGGGGAAAGGCTAGAAGGAGTGCCGTTTCCCTGCTTTCTCTTCTTCTTGGGTTGCGGGAAGAGTGGTGTAAAAGGTCACTCTCCCCTCATCATCAGTGTTTAGTCACTAGAGCGGTACGCGGGAACACGCACGCACCGCTCACGCCTGGATAATGGACGGCGCGCTCCCTCAAGCGCCGCCGTCCGGCGTCTTATCCGTTATGGGGGAGGGTCTCTGGCGAAGGCCCTCCTCCGTCGTCCTGGTCGGGCGGGGCGGCGGATCGGGTTTTCGGGGTTGGCGGATGCCTCCCGATCTCGTTCCGCTGCCTCCTTAATCGTCATGATGTTCTCGCAGTAGGAGAGAACCGCCTGCCATGCTCTGTCGCTACCGACCATCGCGCGAATGAGTGCCGGTAGCGACAGATCACCACCCACCACCCTGACAAGGTCAGCCCTCTCCGTAGCCCATGCTAGGCATTCTTCTATCATGTGCTGCGCGGACTCGTCGAGGCATCCGTCGCAGTGGTGACATCTCGGCGACGGCTCACTACCGGTTATGCGACACAGGTACCACCCGAAGCTGCCATGCCCCGAGAGTACCTGCGTCAACCGGTAGGAAATGGATCCGTGACGCCGGTTCAGCCATTCATCTAGTACCGGACGGATAGCCTCGACCGTCCGCACTCCGAAGCTGGGTTGATCCAGCCTGGATTTCCACATTTCAATGGATTCGGCGTCGAGTAGACGCCTCTTCATCCTTGTTTCCGTCAGGGCCGTCCGCAGTCCCCGGGCCTTTCGTTCCTCGCGCCACAGGTAGAGCGACGCGAGGGCTCGGGCGTCCAGGTCCCACGGGACGGACCCCGCCAGTAAACAGGCTGCTTCACATGAGACTGTAGAGTACCCCCGCACAGCCGCAATCGCCATCGCCCTTTGGGGACGTCTTAACAGCCGGATGGTCCGACTGTTAAGGGCGTCGGCCCATACGGGGGCACCATACAGCGCCATGGAGCGCACTACATTTGTGTAAAGGCGTCTACTAGACGCCCCAGGTCCTCCAATATTGGGCATAAGCCTCTTGAGTGCTTTAGAGGCAGCCACAACCCTAGGCAGCAGTTTGTTGAAATGCGCCACAAAGTTCCACCTGCCGTCGAGGACGAGACCGAGGTAACTCATAGTCGCCCCGACGGCGATCCGGACGCCTCCCACCATTATGTGGGCATCTGGGGGTGGAGCAAGACGAGGGCCGCAGAAGCACAGCGCCTCTGACTTCTGCAGCGCCACCTCCAGTCCTAGGGTACGGATCCTTCGCACCACGTGCGCCGAGCCGGCTGTTGCCAGCATGGCAGCTCGGCGGTAAATCTTGGCGCGGGCAGTGACCAGGGTGTCGTCGGCGTAACAGATGATGTCGACCCCCGGAAGATTCTGCCCGCGCAGCACCCAATCGTAACCGATGTTCCACAGGAGCGGTCCTAGGACAGACCCCTGTGGAACACCGCAGGTCATCTCCTTGGTCTTCCATCCGGTCTGGGTCGGATACGTGATAGAGCGACCCGACAAGTAGGCCCCGATGATTTGGCGCAGGTATAGCGGCAGTTTATGATGCCGTAGCGCCTCTCTAATGCAGCTCCAGGGCAGGGTGTTAAATGCATTGGCGATGTCCAAGGACACCGCCAGCATTACCCCGCCACTGGAGACTGCTTCCTGTGCCAGGGACCTGACGTGTCGGATCGCATCGACCGTTGATCGGCCTCTACGAAATCCGAACTGGTTTGGAGCCAGGTCCGGGCCCTCGCCTTCCAGGTGGTCGATAATGCGACTGACCACCACCCTTTCAAATATCTTGGCCACCTCGTCAATAAGCACGATGGGCCTGTATGCGGAGGGGGAGTCAGCCGGACGCCCCGGTTTGCTGATGAGGACCAACCTGCCCGTCTTCCACTGCCGCGGGATCGCAGCTTGGGAGAGGCAGGCGTCGAAAATCCTCTTCAGCCAGTCATCCAGGGCGTCGAAGGCGAGAACCCACACCTTCGCATGAACCCCATCCAGGCCCGGAGCCGTGGATTTGCCTTTGAGGCGATCTACTGCTCTCTCTATCTCCTCCCTGGTCACCGGCGGCACCTCTGGGTCCTCCGGGATGTTGGCCCAGTCGGGAACCATCGGTGGGGGCAGATGTTCGGCCCTTTGTGGAAACAGGGAGGAGACTATGTTCTCCACCAGGTGCGGCTGGAGCGTCTGCGTCAGCGGGGGGGACCATGGGCGGAGCTTGTTCCGCACCAGATTGTAGGGTCTCCCCCACGGGTCGCGATCGATCAACTCCAGAAGCTCCTGGCGAGCTCTCTCCTTGGCTTGGGCAACGGCGATGTGGAGAGCGGTGCACTTTTCCCTGTACACGGTGTACAGGGAGGCCTCCCTCTCTGGATCCCTCCGTCTCCTCCTTCGGCTCCGGGTATAAGCGCGTCGCGCAGCCACGCACTCTTTTCTTAGCCGCGCTGCCTCCTCCGACCACCAGTAGACCTGGCGACGTCGGTTAGGGCCACTCCTGGCTCGGGACATGGAGGTGTCGCAGATGACGGCCATGGCTCTCCGAAGCCGGTCCGCCTCCTGGTCTACATTTGTCTCTTCATTCGACTCGGAGAGCCAGGCCTGCACTATTGCAGCCTCCTTAAGGAGATTCGCGTCCATAGTGTTCAGCCTCCATCTGACTGGGTCCCCTCGAGTGGCCCTGGGGCCCGAGATGTGCTGGGCCCTTCGACTCGGTGCTATGTCGAACCTGATGTACCGGTGATCGGAGAGAGTCTCCTCACCGGTAACGACTCGCCAGTTTTGCACACGGCGTGCCAGGGCGGGGCATGTGAACGTTACA
The DNA here is from genome assembly GCA_036320925.1 of Automeris io. NCBI lineage: Eukaryota > Metazoa > Arthropoda > Insecta > Lepidoptera > Saturniidae > Automeris > Automeris io. The sequence goes on from JAUDJH010000018.1 coordinate 8,469,374, forward strand.
TCCACGATGGATCCGCCCTGTGCTCGCACGCACGTGTGCTCTTGTCCCACGTTGACCACGACTAAACCGACCGTCAACAGCCACTCCTCAACTGCATCACCCCGGATGTCGGTTGCCGGGCAACCCCAAGCCACGGATTTGGCATTTAGGTCGCCGGCCACCACCACGAGGCGAGGGAGTGTCCGTGTTACTAGAGCTCCGAGCTGCGCGAGGAAGCCCTCGAACTCGGCAAACGTCCGATTTGGGGAGAAATACACCGATATGATGGTGATCTCCCCCACCGTGGCCGCAACGAACCCCGAACCCCTCGAGATGTTGGTGAGAGGTGGGATCCCCGCGGCTGGCTTGCTGGTAATGGCCGCCGTGTCCGTGTCGTCCCCCACCCAGTCGGAGCTGCTAGGAGGCACGAAATACGGCTCTGCGACCACGCCCACGTGAATCCCCCACTGCACCATGGTCTGGGACAAGAGGTCCTGGGCCCTGGCGCAGTGGTTGATGTTCCCTTGCAAGATCTTGACTCGGGCGTGATCCATAAATTAAGCCGTGGTCATCGGGGTCGGCTCATCCACTGTCCTAGTCGCGTTTGAGGCGCTTTCGGAGCTTGGGATATTGCGCGGCAGCTCGGCATCGGTCGTCGCTGCGGGCGTCTTCTTTTTCTTGAGGGGTCGGGTGTGCGCAGCACAAGCCTTCCCCCCAACCCTGTGCGCCGCCGGCTTGCCGGCCGCCCCGCACACGGTGCAGTGCGGGGCTGGCGCTGTGCAGTCCCTAATCAGGTGGTCGGGCTGTCCGCACCGGAAACACAGCCGACTCCTGTCCTCATCCGTCTTGCACGTGTCCTTAACGTGCCCCGGTTCAAGGCACCGGAAACACCTCAGGACCCGCGGCTCCAGCAACTTCACTTGGGCCGACGCCCACCCAACTGTGAGTCGGCCGCCAGCGACAACTTTCTTTACAGCAGCCACCGGGCACTTCACGAAGGCCGAGCCTAGGCCAGTTCGATCCTTGCGAATCTCCCCTACCCTAATTAGTTCGACCCTACATTCACCCCGCCTGGCGACTGCTGCTGCCACCTCTTCTCTGGTGTTCGAGTCCTCCAGTCCACTCACACGGAAATCCGCCATCTTCGTGGGCTGGGTTATTGTCACCTCCTGTGGGAGCACTTCTCTCAACTTCGCGGCCAGGGTCTCGGCGGTTCCTTCCGTCGCCGGACCCGGAACTTGTAAGATCCGTGCCCCCGAAGCGGCCGTCTTCACCCTGAAGCCGCTCGTAATCCCTAGTTCAGCCAGGTTGATCTTACTCTTGGCCTCCGTGAGTACGTCGCCATAAGTAAGACCCTCCCTCTCCTGCACCTTGATGACCACCGCTGCCGATCGAGGGACCCTCAACTTGACAGCCGGTGGCTTGTTCCTCGGTGGTGCGGTCGGGGCGGTTTGCCCAGAAGCCAGTTGCGAGGCTTTGATTGCCTTGCGCTTGGCATTTTTGCTGGCCACCGTCGCCCACGTATTCACCGCTCGCTCAGCTGGTGGTGGCTGCGGTGCTGTCGTGTCCTGTGTGACATCCGTGGGAGCAGGTTGGGTCTCTGGTCGGGACTTCTTTCCCTTCCCCTTTCCCTTCCCTGTCGGTTGGGGTTGGGGTTGGGTGCTTGTCCCAGCGACCTCCTCCAGTGAATGGACTCCCTCGGGTGCCGGTTGCGGCCTTTCCTTCTCCTTTTGGCTCTTTTTCTTACTCTTTTTCTTTTTCTTCTTCTTGGTTGCAGGTTCCGGAGCTGTCTCCTCCTGGGGCGCGTAGGGCGCCCTGTCTGAAGCCAGCTGAGGACGATGGCGCTTGGGAGGAAGGAGACGTCCATCCACCTGCAGCCCCTCGATCTTCGTGTCCATGATAAAGCTCAGCTTTTGGATGAGGTTACGGTCCCTCTCCTCAAACCAACTGCTGAGCTGAGCCAAATCCAATGTTGTTGGAGCGGCCGGAGCAGCCGGAGCAGCAGGGGCTGGCAGAGCTCTTGGAGCCAGTCCCTGTGCTATTCGCGCTCTAGCCTCCGCCCGGTCGGCGGCGACGTCCTCCATCAGGTCCTTGAGCTGAGAACGAAGGCGCTCGTTCTCTCTAAGGAGCCGACGGTTCTCGTCGTTGGCCGTCCGACGATGAAGTTCATCGACCACCTCTCGCATGTCATCGGCGGCCTCCTTCATCTCCTTCATGGTTGTTCCCTTCATATTTTTGGACTTCCTGATGTTCTCCTTGATGAGTCCATAGTCCCGTTCGGCTCGCTTTAGTAGAGCAGCGGCCGTGGCTTCCTCCTTGTCCTCGTCCCCAGATGCAGTGACGGAGAGCCGCGAGGTTTCTCGCGGGCGGACACTCCGTGAGGACAAGGCGAGCTCCTTCTGCTCCTGCAGAGCCTTTTCCTCCTTCTCCTTCATAAGGAGCTCTTTCTTGGCCTGCCACAGCCCCACATGTGCGCCTGTTGTGGACGGGCGGCCACGTCCCCTCTTGGGAATCGCCACGTATTTGGCGGGGACATCTACCTCCGGCTCGCTGTCCGAGCAGAGCAAGCGGTAAGACCGCTTTCGCTCCAGCGAGCCTTCGGCTTCGGACATTCGGCTGGATGCCGAACCGTCTGAGTCCCCGTCCATTCGCTCAAGAGATACCTGGAGCTCTCTCCCTTGGGCAAGATCAGTAACCATTTGAGTAGCCATAGTCGTTGGAGCGGTAGGGGGGTCGGCCCTACCGCCAAGCACTTGGTTGCCCCCCCCAGAAAACGCGGGGCTGCCAGTGCGAGAGCGAAGTTCCCGCACTGGGAGGGATTCTCCTGCCGCGGAGCGGCCGGTACCCTCCTGGGGTAGTTCTGTTTTACCACGTGCTTGTTCCATATTATTTTTTAGCATTCATCATATTTCCGTACTTCTTCTGGAGTTGAAAATAGAAGAAAAGAAGGGGGGAACATAGGGGGGAAGAAGAAGAGTAAAGATATAAAGAACAAGAGGGGGGAAATAGATATAGAGAGAACATTCGTCGCCTAACATAACCTAACATAAAGTCCCTAGCAAATAAACCTAACATTACGAACCAGGAGTTGGGGAAGACGGGAGTAAGTGGGGATGGGATGTGAGTGGGAGTAATAACTGAGAAGGGATGAGAGAGATGAGACGGGAATACAAGGTAAAGGGGACGTAGGAGAAGGAATTGTTGGTCCTCTTCGCCAATAGCCAGCAATGCCTAAAACATTGCTGCCTATTGTTGCCCAGGGTGCACCACGAGGAGGTGAGACCAACTTCGCACCCCACCGAACACAACCCAACACAACCATTTTTTTTTTTTGTTAACCCGGGGGAAATCCTGCATTGGATCGTCAGGGGAGTGGTGAGGGCCACTCCCCCGGTATGCCGGACTCCTACCGACTAAAACCCCCGGGGTGCTTCCTTCGCTCGCGTTGCGCCTGGCTAAGATACCACGATACCGCATAACCCTCGGCCAGGCGCGCGTTTCGCCCAGTGGGCGCCTTCTAAAATATAGGGGTGGTGGGCGGAGTGTACCCGCGACTCCTTCTTCTAGTGGTGTGCAGAAGCACACACACACCACTGGAGCGTCAAGTGCTGGCAGCCGCCCCCTCAGGCTGGCTGTCAGCTGCTCCTTTAGAGAAGCACCCCAGAAGCGACGGTGGAGTTGTCGCTGGGGTCTCCTCTCTATCCACCGCTCCGATGGTACGCTCGCCTGATTGGCCGGCGTCCATCCGTCTTCTCCTAAGCGGCCTCTTCGCCGCGGCGCAAGCCGGGCTGCCGGCCCGGTGGCCCGCCGGTAAGGACGCGGCGGCGCACACTGTGCAATGGGCCTTCAGGGCCGTGCAGGTTTGGGACTTGTGTCCCTCCTGCCCACACCTAAAACATTGGCCACTTCTGTTGGTTGTGGCCCGACACTTCACGCCCACGTGCCCAGGCTCCCAGCAACGGAAGCATCTGAGCACGCGGGACTCCAGGAGTTGGGCCTGGGCGTAGACCAGGCCAACTTGAAGCCCATCCTTCATTATTATTTCGGCGGCAGGGGCTGGGCAAGTTACCCAACACACACCGCCGCCGAATGTCGTCCATTTTATGGGGCTGACTTGGATTTGCTCCTTGTCAACCCTCGCCTTCCACTTTATCGCGGACTGGATTTCCGCCGAGGTGACGGAGTCATCCAGCCCGGATAATTTAAGGTCGACGCGCTTGTAAGGGCGGTCGACCTTCACGTCTTCTGGGAGGACTTCGCGGAATTTACGGACGATGGCGTCCGCCTTCCTGCTGGCCTCCTCTGGCTCGCCGGGGATTAAAAGTATGCGTGCCTCGGTGAGCGTCTTTCTCATATGCGCTGCCTTGATGCCCTCGTCGTGGAGGAAAGTGGTCACTTCACGGCGAGCGGCACCAAGGACAGTCGCGAAATTGACTCCCTTCTTGACCGCGTCCGGCTTAATTGTCAGCACGACGGCTGCCGTTTTAGGCTGCCGAACCGTGCGACGCTTCGCCATCCGCTTCTTCTGCTTTGGGGGAGGAGGCGCCATTTTGGTAGTCTTCTCCACCTTCTTCTTTTTGTCCCTTTTCGGCCTCCCGTTCTTGCCCACCTCTGTCCAGGGAGCGTCCTGGGACGATGTCGTAGGTGGGAACGGGGCCTCGGGGTTTGTCTCTTCTGGGTTTTGGGCTGGGACGCTTCTCTTTCCCTTGCCCTTTCCCTTGCCCTTGGCGGGTTTGGGAGGGACAGGGGTCGAGTTGTGCCCCGGCTCCGTCACATCCATATCGAGGAGGGCGTCCCCCTCGGCGGGGGTGACCGGCTTGGGCTTGGCCTTCCGCGCAGCCGACCCCGCCGTGCGGGGTGCCTTCTCCGATTGCAGCGGAGGACGCAGTGAGCGCCTCTCCGTCGCCTCCAGCCTGGCGTTCATTGAACGCATTTCCCCCACCATCTCGAGCATGGTCTGTTTGAGGACATCCATGTCGGATGGGGGGGAGGTGTCATCGTGAGTGGGTTTGCCGGGACCACCCAACGCGTGAGGTCGCGTGGGGTCCTGGTAACCCTTCTGACGGACTTCGGCGCGCATGGCGGCCATGTCCTCCTGGAGGTCGCGCACGACCTCCCGTAACCGTTTGTTCTCCCGGTGGAGTTTACGGGTCTCCTCGGTTACGGTGGCCGTGATCACGACCTCCAGTGCCTCCTTAATGGCCGTCATAGCGGCCTTCATGTCGCGTATCACCGTCCCTTTCAGGTTGGTGGACTTCGAGATGCACTCCGACAACACCCCGAAGTTCTTGTCAATGACCTCCTTTTGAGCGAGCACGGAGGTCCCCTCAACCTCGACCACGTCGAGTCTCGACGTTTGGCGAGGGTGGGCGCTCCGCACCGTCTCAAGAGGGTCTAACTCTTTTCGTCGCCGCTCCTCCTCCTTCTTAGCGGCGAGCATCTCCTTTTTGGCCGCCCACAAGCCGACATATTGGCCGGTCGTGTGAGGCCTACCTCTTCCCCGTTCGGGGACCGCCACGTACTTGGCGGGTACTTCTACCTCCGGCTCGCTGTCCGAGCGTAACAAGCGGTATGATCGCTTTCGCTCCAGCGAGCCAGAGTTGTAGGACATTCGGCTGGACACCGAATCGTCCGAATCCAGGTCGAGCCGCTCCAGGGAAACCCGGAGCTCTCTTCGTCCAAAATCGGAAACCGTGTGGCTTGCCAGAGTCGTCGCGGCAGTGGTGGGGGAAGAGCCACCACTGCGGAGCACATCGTTGCCCCCCCCAGAAAACGTGGGGCAGCCAGGGCGAGAGAGAGACTCCCGCCCTGGGAGGGATTCTCCGACCGCAGAGCGGTCGGTACCCTCCTGGGGTAGTGATTTTTTGCGTTGTGCGTCCATATTTATTTTTTTTCCGTTCGTCAAATTGCCATACATCACGCTGGGGTTGAAAATAGAAGAAAAAGGGGGAAAATGAATAAAAGGGGGGAGAAAGAAGAACAAAAGACATAAAGAAGAAGAGGGGTGGAGATACAATAGTAACCATTCGTCGCCTAACATAACCTAACAGAAACCCTAACAAATAACCTAACACACGAAGCCTGGAAGTGGGAACAAAGGAGTAACTAAGGATGGGAAGGGTGGGGGGAGCTGTGAGAATTTGGGTGGGGAAGGAGTAACGAGGCCCTTCTCACTCCTCTTCTCTGAGGAGAAGAGGTAGCGAAAAAAGGCAAGAAAGGAAGAAGGAAACGGGAAAGGTGGGAGAGGGAATTGTTGGTCCTCTTCGCCAATAGCCAGCAATGCCTAAAACATTACTGCCTATTGTTGCCCAGGGTGCACCACGAGGAGGTGAGACCAACTTCGCACCCCAACCCAACACAACCAAACACAACCAAACACAACCCAACACAACCAAACACAACCCTTTTTTTTTTTTTTTTGTTAACCCGGTGGAAATCCCTACGGACCGTCAGGGGAGCAGTGGGGGCCGCTCCCCCGGTGTGTCGGACCTGCCCCGACTAAAACCACCGGGGTGTTCCTCTTCCCGTCATATGCTGGGGTCGGTGGTACAGTGAGATCAGCCTCACCGACCCACAGCGACGTCCGGCCTTTGAGATAGGCCTCTGTCTTTCTTAATTGCAAAGGGTGGTGTAAAGAGCCACCCCTCGCTCACCTCGAAAATTTGTGTCTTGGAGCGGTGTGCGGGAACACATCACAACACCGCTCTCGCCTGGATAATGGACGGCACGCTCCCCCAAGCGGCCGCCCGGGCGTCAATCCGGTTCAGGTGGGAAGGCCATTGGCGAAGGCCCTCCTCCTTTGTCCAGTCCTGCGTGGGCGACGGATGGGGTTGTCGGGGGTAGAGAGTGCCTCCCGTACCCTCTCCGCCGCCTCTTTCTTCACCATAATGTCCTCACAGAATTTGAGGACTGCCTGCCATGCACCTTCGCTGCCGAGCATCGTGCGAACGAGCGACGGCAGCGACAGGTCACCACCCACCACCCTGAACCAAACACAACCCAACACAACCCTTTTTTTTTTTTTTTTTTGTTAACCCGGTGGAAATCCCTACGGACCGTCAGGGGAGCAGTGGGGGCCGCTCCCCCGGTGTGTCGGACCTGCCCCGACTAAAACCACCGGGGTGTTCCTCTTCCCGTCATATGCTGGGGTCGGTGGTACAGTGAGATCAGCGTCACCGACCCACAGCGACGTCCGGCCTTTGAGATAGGCCTCTGTCTTTCTCAATTGTAAAGGGTGGTGTAAAGAGCCACCCCTCGCTCACCTCGAAAATTTGTGTCTTGGAGCGGTGTGCGGGAGCACATCACAACACCGCTCTCGCCTGGATAATGGACGGCACGCTCCCCCAAGCGGCCGCCCGGGCGTCAATCCGGTTCAGGTAGGAAGGCCATTGGCGAAGGCCCTCCTCCTTTGTCCAGTCCTGCGTGGGCGACGGATGGGGTTGTCGGGGGTAGAGAGTGCCTCCCGTACCCTCTCCGCTGCCTCTTTCTTCACCATAATGTCCTCACAGAATTTGAGGACCGCCTGCCATGCACCTTCGCTGCCGAGCATCGTGCGAACGAGCGACGGCAGCGACAGGTCACCACCCACCACCCTGGTCAGGTCGGTCCTTTCGGAGGCCCAGGCTGGGCATTCCTCTAGCGCGTGCTGGGCGGACTCTTCGAGGCATCCGCCGCAGTGATGGCATCTGGGGTCCGGCTCGCTACCGGTTATGCGACACAGGTACCACCCGAAGCTGCCATGCCCCGAGAGTACCTGCGTCAACCGGTAGGAGATATTGCCGTGACCCCTTTCCAGCCATTCGGCCAACACCGGACGGATAGCCTCGATTGTCCGCCGGCCGTATCGAGGGTCCTCCAGCCTCGACCTCCATGTCATAATTGAGTCGGCATCCAGCAGACGCCTCTTCGCTCGTAATTCGGTCGGGGCGGTTCGCTGGCCCCGGGCTCTTCGCTCCTCGCGCCATGTAAAGAGAGACGCGAGGGCTCGAGCATCCAAGTCCCAGGGAACCGACCCCGCTATCATGCAGGCCGCGTCGCATGATACTGTAGAGTAGCCCCGAATGATCTTGATGGCCAACGCTCTTTGAGGCCGCCGCAATAGTGGAATATTGCGGCTGTTCAGAGCGTCGGCCCATATCGGGGCTCCATACAGCATCATGGAGCGGACCACGTTGCAATAGAGGCGTCTGCTAGACACCCCTGGTCCTCCTAAGTTGGGCATCAGACGCCCAAGGGCTTTTGTTGCGCCCAGCACCTTTGGCATCATTTGCCGGAAGTGCTCTCCGAAATCCCATCTGCCGTCGAGGACCAGGCCTAGGTAACGCATGGTCTTCCCGACGGCGATGCGAGCACCCCCGACAATGATGTGGGCGTCTGGAGGCAGCGAGGTCCGAGGGCCGCGAAAACACAACGCCTCGGACTTGTTGAGCGCCACCTCTAGGCCCAGCGCCTTGATCCTCCGCACCACATGCGCCGTGCCCGCAGTGGCGAGCATTGCGGCTCGACGGTACGTGTTGCCCCGCGCGGCCACCAGCGTGTCATCAGCGTAACAAATGACGCTGACGCCGGGTAAGTTCTGGCCGCGCAGGACCCAGTCATAACCAATGTTCCACAGGAGCGGCCCGAGGACCGACCCCTGTGGAACCCCACATGTCATAGCCCGTGACTCCCATCCCTCACGGGTCGGGTACCTAACGCTGCGATCCGTCAGGTAAGCCCCTATGATGCGGCGCAGGTACAGCGGAACGCCGTGACGCCGCAACGCCTCTTTTATGCAATTCCAGGGCAGGGTGTTAAATGCGTTAGCGATGTCGAGGGACACCGCCATAAGCACCCCGCCACTGGAGACGGCTTCCTGCGCGAGGGACTTAAGCTGACGAATCGCATGCACCGTCGACCTTTCCCTCCGGAACCCAAACTGGTTGTCGGCCAGATCTGGACCCTCTCCCTCGAGATGCTTGGTGATCCTGTCGGCTACCACCCTCTCGAACAGCTTCGCGACCTCATCGATAAGGACGATGGGCCGGTAAGCAGAGGGGGAGTCGGCCGGACGTCCGCCTTTCTGGAGGAGGACCAGCCTGCCCGTCCTCCACGCCCGTGGAATCGTAGCTTGGGACAGGCAGGCGTTGAAAATCCTCCTCAACCACTCCTCGAAGGCATCAAAGGACAGGGTCCAGACCTTGGCGTGGATCCCATCTAGGCCTGGGGCCGTGGACTTGCCCTTCAGCTTATCCATTACGGACTCTAGCTCCTCCCTGGTCACCGGTGGCACCTGTGGATCTTGGTTGTCGACGAACCAAGCAGGCACCATCGGTGGGGACTGATGGTCTGCCCTGGTAGGGAACAGGGAGGAAACTATAGACCGTAACAGATCTGGCTGGAGCGTCTCCGTCAGCGGGGGGGACCATGGGCGGAGCTTGTTCCGCACCATGTGATAGGGCCTCCCCCACGGATCTCGGTCTAGGAGCTCCAGCAACTCCTTTCGGGCCTCATCCACAGCTCGGGCAATGGCAACCTTGAGGGCCGCGCACTTCTCCCTATACGTCGCGTAGAGAGACTCCTCTCGCGCGACGTCTCTACGCCCCCTGCGGCGGCTTCGGGTGTAGGCCCGTCTGGCCGCAACGCAGGCGCGGCGGAGTTCCGCGATTTCGGCCGACCACCAGTACACCTGGCGTCGACGACGGTTGGGACTGCCCCTCAAACGCGACATGGAGGCGTCGCAGACTATGGACATGGCTCTCCGGAGCCGGTCTGCTTGTTCGTCCACGCTAGCGTCACCCCTCGACTCGGAGAGCCAAGTCTGGACGAGCGCCGCCTCCTGGAGGAGCTCCACGTCGAGGGACTTCAAACTCCACCTAGGAGGGTCCCTCCGTGTGTCCCTGGGGCCCGAGTTGGTCTGGGTCCCCCGTCTCGGCTTGATGCAGTACCGGATGTACCGGTGGTCGGACAGAGTCTCCTCCGCGACGAGCACCCTCCATCCTTCAAGCCTACTGGCCAGGGCGGGGCATGTGAATGTGACATCCACGATGGATCCGCCCTGTGCCCGGATGCAGGTCAGCTCCTGGCCCACATTGGCCACGGACAACCCCATACCCAGCAACCATTCCTCTACCGCCTCGCCCCGCGCATCCGTCCCCGGACATCCCCATGCCGTGGATTTGGCATTAAGATCCCCGGCGACTAGCACGGGTCGAGGTCGGCATTGTTCCACCAGGGCTCCAAGCTGAGCGAGGAACCCCTCGAACTCGGCTAGTGTCTTGTTGGGGGAGAAGTATACAGAGATGACTACTATCTCCCCCACCACTGCTGCAACGTACCCCGTCCCCCTGAAGATGGTACCAAAAGGAGGGGCACCAGCGCTCGGCCGTCTCACAATGGCTGCCGTGCTCGTGAGGTCCCCCACCCAGCAGTCGCCGTCTGGGGGAACATAATAGGGCTCCGACACCACCGCCAAATGCACCCCCCACTGTGTCAGGCTCTGAAAGAGAAGGTTCTGAGCCCTGGCACAGTGGTTGATGTTTCCCTGGAGAAATTTTAGCGGGGTGTGGTCCATTAAGGAACGGTCATTTGGATCTCCTCGCGGCTGTCCGCGGCCCTATCAGCGCCTTGGGCGCTCTCGGGAGCTGGGACCTGGGCCTGCTGCTCCTGTTCTGTTCGAGCTGCAGGCTGTCCTCTCTTGGGCTTGAGCGGTTTGAAGGCAACGGCGCAAGCCCTGCTGCCGACGCTGTGCTGTGCCGGTTTTCCGGCCATCGCGCATATGGAGCAGTACGGGACTGCTGCGGTGCACTGTCGCGCGATGTGGTCTATCTGACCGCAGCGGTAGCATTGTCTGCTGCGGTCGACCTCCGCTTTGCACTTGTCCCGTACGTGCCCCGGCTGCAGGCATCGGAAACAGCGCATTGTGCGCGCCGGCAGCATCTTGACTTGCGTCGACAGAAAGCCGACGATGAGTCTGCCACCGCTATCCACCTTCTTGGCGACTGCCACGGGACAGTTCACCACGACGGAGCACAGCCCCGATCTATCCTCGCGGATCACCCCGACCTTGACTTGATCCAGTGGGCAGTCGCCAAGCCTAGCGACGGCAGCCTGGATCTCTTCCGGGGTCGTGGAGTCGTCGAACCCTGACACTCGGAAGTCCGCCTTCTTCTCCGGCCTGGAGACGTAAATCCCATCCTGAGGGAAAAGCTCCTTTAGTTTGGCGGCCAAAGAGTCCGCCTTGTCGCCACTTGCGGAGCCCGGGAGTTGGAAGATCCGGGCTCCCGTGGCCGCAATCTTGACTCTGAGGCCGTTCTCAATCCCCAGGCTCGGTAGGTCTAGGTCTTGCTTGGCCTTGGTCATGACCTCCTTGTAGGTCAGGCCCGACGCTTCCGACCCCGGCTGCAGCTTGATCATGACCGCAGCCGTCTTGGGTGCGCGCAGCCGTACCGTGGTGGGCTGCTGCTGCCTCCTCTGTATCCGCTGAGACTGGGGCTGACGGGGAGCCGGAGGAGGGTCCCGTTGCGCGGCCCTCTGCGCTCTTTGGGCCTTGCGCTTGGTTCCCTTCCCCATAACCGCAGTCCAGGGAGCATTGTTATGTCCGGTGGTTGGTGGGGGAGGCTGACGAGGCGCCTCCCGCACCGTTAAATCTGGTTGGGCCCTTCCCGTGTCCCTGTTCCCCGTCCCCTTCGTCTGGGGTCGGGTACTGCCGGACGTCGGATCAGGCCGCGAGTTCGCTGCAGGTGGGGAACTCTTCTTCTTCTTTTTCTTTTTCTTCTTTGCCGCCCCGGTCGCGGCCTGCGGGGCCTCCTCCACCTGATGGTCGTCCCGCGCATTGTCTGCCGCTAACGGGGGGCGATGGCGCTTGGGAGGAAGAAGACGTCCATCCACCTGCAGCCCCTCGAACTTCGCATCCATCATGAAGCTCAGCTGTTGGACGAGGGCTCGATCCCTTTCCTCGAACCAACTGCTGAGCTGTGTCACGTCCAATGCCGTCGGAGCAGCGGGAGCAGCAGGGGCTGGCGGAGCTCTTAGAGCCAGTCCCTGTGCCATCCGCGCTATGGCTTCTGCTCGATCGGCAGCCATGTCCTCCATCAGCTCCTTAAGCTGGGAGCGAAGGCGTTCGTTCTCCCTAAGGAGCCGACGGTTTTCGTCACTGGCCGTCCGCCGATGGAGTTCGTCGACCACCTCCCTCATGTCATCGGCGGCCTCCTTCATATCCTTCTTTGTGGTCCCCTTCATATTTTTCGACTTCTTAATGGAGTCCCTAATGAGCCCGTAATCCCTCTCGGCCCGCTTCAGTAACGCAGCGGCCGAGGCCTCCCTCTTGTCCTCGTCCTCGGATGACGCGACGGAGAGCCGCGATGTTTCGCGCGGACGGACATTCCGCGAGGACAGGGTGAGCTCCTTCTGCTCCTGTGGAGCCTTGTCCTCCTTCTCCTTCGCGATCAATTCCCTTTTGGCCTGCCACAGCCCCACATATTCGCCTGTTGTGGGCGGGCGGCCACGTACTTTTTTGGGGATCGCCGAGGTCTTGAGCGGCGAAGCATCCCCTTCTGAGCCACTCGAAGAGAGCGCGCTCACGTAGCGCCTCTTGCGCTCAGCGTTAGTGGAGGCTACTGATCTGAGGCTCCGACCGGAGTCGGAGTCCTCGAGCCTCTCACATATCACCATGGGCACCCTTGCGGGTGAAGCTAACTCGGAATCCGTTTGCATAGCCTTAGTCGTTGGTGCGGTAGGGGGGTCCGCCCTACCGCCGAGTGCAACGTTGCCCCCCCCAGAGAACGCGGGGCAGCCCGGGCTGGAGAGAGGCTCCAGCCCGGGGAGGGATTCTCCGGCCGCGGAGCGGCCAGTACCCTCCTGGGGTAATCCTATTTTTTGTTGCACTGCCATGATAATTTTTAACGTTCGTCAAATTTTCATTCCTATCGCGCTGGAGTTGAAGAGAAAAGAAAGGGGAAGGAGTAAGGTAAAAGGGATAAAAGAAGAAGAGATATAGAAGAAGAAGGGGGGGGATAGAATAGAAGGCGTAAGGAGGATAATTCGTGGGAAGGATAGAGTGTCGAGGAGGGAAACAAGGAAAAGGTAAGGTGGGAGTGAGGAGAGGGCTGACTGTTTCCCTGGAGAAATTTTAGCGGGGTGTGGTCCATTAAGGAACGGTCATTTGGATCTCCTCGCGGCTGTCCGCGGCCCTATCAGCGCCTTGGGCGCTCTCGGGAGCTGGGACCTGGGCCTGCTGCTCGTGTTCTGTTCGAGCTGCAGGCTGTCCTCTCTTGGGCTTGAGCGGTTTGAAGGCAACGGCGCAAGCCCTGCTGCCGACGCTGTGCTGTGCCGGTTTTCCGGCCATCGCGCATATGGAGCAGTACGGGACTGCTGCGGTGCACTGTCGCGCGATGTGGTCTATCTGACCGCAGCGGTAGCATTGTCTGCTGCGGTCGACCTCCGCTTTGCACTTGTCCCGTACGTGCCCCGGCTGCAGGCATCGGAAACAGCGCATTGTGCGCGCCGGCAGCATCTTGACTTGCGTCGACAGAAAGCCGACGATGAGTCTGCCACCGCTATCCACCTTCTTGGCGACTGCCACGGGACAGTTCACCACGACGGAGCACAGCCCCGATCTATCCTCGCGGATCACCCCGACCTTGACTTGATCCAGTGGGCAGTCGCCAAGCCTAGCGACGGCAGCCTGGATCTCTTCCGGGGTCGTGGAGTCGTCGAACCCTGACACTCGGAAGTCCGCCTTCTTCTCCGGCCTGGAGACGTAAATCCCATCCTGAGGGAAAAGCTCCTTTAGTTTGGCGGCCAAAGAGTCCGCCTTGTCGCCACTTGCGGAGCCCGGGAGTTGGAAGATCCGGGCTCCCGTGGCCGCAATCTTGACTCTGAGGCCGTTCTCAATCCCCAGGCTCGGTAGGTCTAGGTCTTGCTTGGCCTTGGTCATGACCTCCTTGTAGGTCAGGCCCGACGCTTCCGACCCCGGCTGCAGCTTGATCATGACCGCAGCCGTCTTGGGTGCGCGCAGCCGTACCGTGGTGGGCTGCTGCTGCCTCCTCTGTATCCGCTGAGACTGGGGCTGACGGGGAGCCGGAGGAGGGTCCCGTTGCGCGGCCCTCTGCGCTCTTTGGGCCTTGCGCTTGGTTCCCTTCCCCATAACCGCAGTCCAGGGAGCATTGTTATGTCCGGTGGTTGGTGGGGGAGGCTGACGAGGCGCCTCCCGCACCGTTAAATCTGGTTGGGCCCTTCCCGTGTCCCTGTTCCCCGTCCCCTTCGTCTGGGGTCGGGTACTGCCGGACGTCGGATCAGGCCGCGAGTTCGCTGCAGGTGGGGAACTCTTCTTCTTCTTTTTCTTTTTCTTCTTTGCCGCCCCGGTCGCGGCCTGCGGGGCCTCCTCCACCTGATGGTCGTCCCGCGCATTGTCTGCCGCTAACGGGGGGCGATGGCGCTTGGGAGGAAGAAGACGTCCATCCACCTGCAGCCCCTCGATCTTCGCATCCATCATGAAGCTCAGCTGTTGGACGAGGGCTCGATCCCTTTCCTCGAACCAACTGCTGAGCTGTGTCACGTCCAATGCCGTCGGAGCAGCGGGAGCAGCAGGGGCTGGCGGAGCTCTTAGAGCCAGTCCCTGTGCCATCCGCGCTATGGCTTCTGCTCGATCAGCAGCCATGTCCTCCATCAGCTCCTTAAGCTGGGAGCGAAGGCGTTCGTTCTCCCTAAGGAGCCGACGGTTTTCGTCACTGGCCGTCCGCCGATGGAGTTCGTCGACCACCTCCCTCATGTCATCGGCGGCCTCCTTCATATCCTTCTTTGTGGTCCCCTTCATATTTTTCGACTTCTTAATGGAGTCCCTAATGAGCCCGTAATCCCTCTCGGCCCGCTTCAGTAACGCAGCGGCCGAGGCCTCCCTCTTGTCCTCGTCCTCGGATGACGCGACGGAGAGCCGCGATGTTTCGCGCGGACGGACATTCCGCGAGGACAGGGTGAGCTCCTTCTGCTCCTGTGGAGCCTTGTCCTCCTTCTCCTTCGCGATCAATTCCCTTTTGGCCTGCCACAGCCCCACATATTCGCCTGTTGTGGGCGGGCGGCCACGTACTTTTTTGGGGATCGCCGAGGTCTTGAGCGGCGAAGCATCCCCTTCTGAGCCACTCGAAGAGAGCGCGCTCACGTAGCGCCTCTTGCGCTCAGCGTTAGTGGAGGCTACTGATCTGAGGCTCCGACCGGAGTCGGAGTCCTCGAGCCTCTCACATATCACCATGGGCACCCTTGCGGGTGAAGCTAACTCGGAATCCGTTTGCATAGCCTTAGTCGTTGGTGCGGTAGGGGGGTCCGCCCTACCGCCGAGTGCAACGTTGCCCCCCCCAGAGAACGCGGGGCAGCCCGGGCTGGAGAGAGGCTCCAGCCCGGGGAGGGATTCTCCGGCCGCGGAGCGGCCAGTACCCTCCTGGGGTAATCCTATTTTTTGTTGCACTGCCATGATAATTTTTAACGTTCGTCAAATTTTCATTCCTATCGCGCTGGAGTTGAAGAGAAAAGAAAGGGGAAGGAGTAAGGTAAAAGGGATAAAAGAAGAAGAGATATAGAAGAAGAAGGGGGGGGATAGAATAGAAGGCGTAAGGAGGATAATTCGTGGGAAGGATAGAGTGTCGAGGAGGGAAACAAGGAAAAGGTAAGGTGGGAGTGAGGAGAGGGCTGACTGACTGCACCGGCGAACCGATGGGCGATGGGGTCGTCACGTCCCGACGCCGGGGACCCAACACAACCCAACACAACCCAACACAACCGAACACAACCCAACACAACCGAACACAACCGAACACAACCCAACACAACCAAACACAACCGAGCACAACCGAACACAACCCAACAGAACCGAACACAACAGAGCACAAGCGAGCACAACCGAACACAACCCAACACAACCGAACACAAGCGAGCACAACCGAACACAACCCAACAGAACCGAACAAAACCGAACACAACCCAACAGAACCGAACACAACCGAACACAACCCAACAGAACCGAACACAACCGAACACAAGCGAACACAAGCGAACACAAGCGAACACAAGTGAACACAACCGAACACAACCGAACACAACCCAACACAACCCAACACAACCGAACACAACCGAGCACAACCCAACACAACCGAGCACAACCCAACACAACCGAACACAACCGAGCACAAGCGAGAACAACCGAACACAACCCAACACAACCGAACACAACCGAACACAACCGAGCACAAGCGAGCACAACCGAACACAACCGAACACAACCGAACACAACCCAACAGAACCGAACACAACCGAACAGAACCGAACACAACCGAACAGAACCCAACACAACCGAACAGAACCCAACACAACCGAACAGAACCCAACACAACCGAACAGAACCCAACACAACCGAACACAACCGAACACAACCGAACACAACCGAACACAACCGAACACAACCGAACACAACCGAACACAACCGAACACAACCGAACACAACCGAACACAACCGAATACAACCGAACACAACCGAACACAACCGAACACAACCGAACACAACCGAACACAACCGAACACAACCGAACACAACCGAACACAACCGAACACAACCGAACACAACCGAACACAACCGAACACAACCGAACACAACCGAACACAACCGAACACAACCGAACACAACCGAACACAACCGAACACAACCGAACACAACCGAACACAAGCGAACACAAGCGAAAACAAGCGAACACAAGCGAACACAACCGAGCACAACCGAGCACAACCGAGCACAACCGAGCACAACCGAGCACAACCCAACACAACCCAACAGAACCGAACACAACCGAGCACAAGCGAGCACAACCCAACACAACCCAACAGAACCGAACACAACCGAGCACAAGCGAGCACAACCGAACATAACAAAACACAACCCAACATAACCGAACACAACCGAGCACAAGCGAGCACAACCGAACACAACCGAACACAACCGAACACAACCGAACACAACCCAACACAACCCTTTTTTTTTTTTTTTTTTTGTTACCCGGGGGAAATCCTCATGGATCGTCAGGGGGTGGTGAGGGCCACCCCCCGGTATGCCGGACTTTTACCGACTAAAACCCCCGGGGTGGTCCGTCAAGCGCTCTAGGGCCGAGGGGCATGGCTACTCGCCTTCCCAGAGCCCGGCCCTGCGCGTCGCCCCTTTACGGGCTCACCGTGAAAGTAGGGGAGGCAGATGGTCGCCTCCCCACCGCCTTGTGGTGTGTGGGACCACACACAACACCACGGGAGTATTGCCTAAGCAGCTGGCCCCTCAGCCAGACTGCCCGGCACTCCTAAGGAAGAACCCTGCAAGAAGTTCGGCGGAGCCGAAGCAGGGTTTTCCTCCCGCGGCACAGGAGCAATCAGAGACTGTTCCTGTGTCTCCATTGCCGCGGGGGCGGCATCTGGGGCGTCTCTGTGATAGACGCCCCCTCGTCTCTTGCGGACGGGCCTCTTGGCGGCCGCGCACGCAGGGTTGCCGACGCGGTGGCCGGCAGGTTTGCCCGCAGCGGCGCAGACCAGACAATAGGCCCGCCCGTCGCACTCCTGGGCCTTGTGGCCCGGCTTCGAGCAGCGGTGACAAAGCCCGCTTCGGTCCGTTCCGGACCTGCACTTCTGGCTCACGTGCCCGGGTTCCAGACAGCGGAAACACCGGAGCACGCGAGGCTCCATTAGGCGGAGCTGGGCTTGTGCCCAGCCGTTGACCATAACCCCACGCTCCATCGCCAGGTTGGCGACCTCGACTGGGCAAGTGACCCAGCATACCCCTAACCCGAAGGTACCGAAGCGGACTTCGCTGGCCTTTATGTGCTCGGCCAGATGACCCTGCCCGTCCGTCACTTGGCAAACCGCCTTTATGGCGTAAAACACGTCCTCCCTCGTGACGGAGTCGTCCAGGCCCGACACGCGAAGGCTCACGCACTTCACGGGCCGGGTCACCTTGACGTCCGTCGCTGGGAGGACGGCCTTAAGCAGATCACAAAGACGGTCTGCCTTCTTCTGGGCCTCCTCGTGGGGGCCCGGAATGTGGATTACTCGGGCGTCGGTCAGGGTGCCGCGGAGATATGCATCCTTGGCACCCACGTCAAACATCGCCGTACCCATTTGGGACCGAGCGGCTCTTAGGACCCCCTCAAGGGTGGTCCCTCGCTCCTTCGCACCCGGCAGCAGCTTGAATGAGACCACAGCGGTCTTGGGCTGCCGGGCGCGGCGCCGCTTACGCGGCTTCTCCTTGGCCTTAGGGGCCTCCTTTGGGGGGGCCCTCTTCTTCTTAGGGCGGACGGCCTTCCCATCCTTGCCCACTCGTTGCCAGCCGTCGGCGCTTGTGCCGGCGGCTTGAGGATCTGCAAGGGGCGGGAATTCCGCCGCCGAGTCCAAGTCTAGGGTGGTCGCAGGGCGGGTCTTCTTCCCCTTGCCCTTGCCCTTGGAGGGTTTTGGGTCGGGGTGAGAGCTCCGCCCTGTCCCGGTCACTTCCGGGTTAGAGGCGTCTTCCGCGGCGCCACCGGCCGGCTTCGGCCGGGGCTTCCGCGCGGCCGATTTCGCCGCGTAGGACGCCTTCTCCTCATGAGCCAGCGGCGGGCGGAGCTGTTTGCGCTCATACGCCTCGAACCGCTGGTCCATCATCCTGCCCAGCTCCTGGAGCAGCGAGTTGTGAGACTCGCCCGCAGGAGTGGGCAGGGGTGCCTCGTCAAGATCGTAGGGGCTAATCCCCAAGCGATCGCACAATTTGCGCTCCCTAGCGCGCATTGCGGCCATCTCTTCTCGGAGGTCCCGAAGATCGGCTCGAAGACGGGTGTTCTCGGTATGTACCTTGCGCACCTCGTCTGAGACTCGGGACCTCACGAGCTCATCTACGTCCGTCTTGATTTCCGCCATATAGGATTTGGCGTCCTTTATGACGGTTCCCTTTAGGTTGCCGGATTTTAAAACAGACTGATTGAGCTGCTCTAAATTCCGGCCAATTCTCTCGTGGAGGGCGTACGCCGACGAGTCCTCCTCCTCAGAGGTCATGCCGGAAAGCCGCGACGTGAGGCGGGGACGTGCGCTCCTCGCCGTTGCGAGGAGCTCCTTTGCCGCAAGGCGCTCCTCTTCCTTCTTTTGCTCTGCTATGAGCTTTTTCTTCGCCTCCCAGAGGCCCACATGGCGGCCGTGGGTCGTGGGGCGTCCTCTGCCTCTTTGGGGGAGCGCCAAGGTCTTGGCAGGCAGCTCCCCCTCAGAGTCACAGTCGCTCGACTGTGCGCTCAGGTAGGTGCGCTTCCGGTCAGAAGATGCGCCGGATGCCGCCGTCACAAGGCTCCGACCGGAGTCGGAGTCCTCCATCCGCTCTAAGCAGACCGAAACCTCTCGCAGGCAAGCAGTGTCCGTATTCGTAGCATGGGTCGTCGGTGCGGCAGGGGGTTCGGCCCTACCGCCAAGCACTTGGTTGCCCCCCACAGAGAACGCGGGGCTGCCAGTGCGAGAACGGAGTTCCCGCACTGGGAGGGATTCTCCGGCCGCAGAGCGGCCGGTACCCTCCTGGGGTAATTCGCTTGGTCCTTGTGCTTGCATCATCGTTTTTTGGCATTCATCAGATTGACATACTTCTCGCAGGGGTTGAAAAGCGAAGAGACATAGAAGAAGATGATAGAAGGGGAGAAAAAGAAGAGAAAAGACATAAAGAGAAGAACGGGGAAAACAATAGAGATACCATACAATCCTAACATAACCTAACATAAAATCCCTAACATATAACCTAACATAACTGGCCTGGAGTTGGGGAAGACGGGAGTAAGTGGGGATGGGTTGTGAATGGGAGAAATAACTGGGGAAGGATAAGAGAGACGAGACGGGAATACAAGGTAAAGGGGACGTAGGAGAAGGAATTGTTGGTCCTCTTCGCCAATAGCCAGCAATGCCTAAAAACATTACTGCCTATTGTTGCCCAGGGTGCACCACGAGGAGGTGAGACCAACTTCGCACCCCAACCCAACACAACCCAACACAACCCAACACAACCGAACACAACCGAACACAACCCAACACAACCGAACACTTAATTAGGACCAACTCGTCGAGGTATCCCTCGTAGTCGGCGAGGGACACATTAGGGGAAATGTAGCAGCCTACTATGGCCAGGGGGCCCCACTCTACGGCTACATAGCCCTGTCCTCTCTCTAATAGAGAGCAGGGAGGCCCATCATTCCAGTGAATGGCGACGAGGCCCCCTGCATCAGCGAACCAGCGAGGGTGATCTGATGGAACCCGATAGGGCTCCGCCACCACGGCTAAGGCAACCGACCACTCCGCGACGGCTTGCAGTAGCAGATTCTGCGCGTCACGGCAGTGGTTTAGGTTGCTTTGGAGAACTTATAGGGGGAGGATCATAATTAGGATCGCTCGTAGGAGGAGGCTATGATTGTCTTTTCGTTGTTATTGTTTGAAATTGAATTCGACCGTTTGTTACAATTAACGCTCTTATGACCAAACTGATTACACTGATAACACTTTATTGTTTTTAAATCTTTAGAATCATACTAACGTTTTAGCGATTTACGATTTGAATTATTATTATTGAAAGACTTGTAAGTTCGATTATCATTAGAATACACTTTCTTGAAGTTGTTAGAAGGCTTAACAAAGCTCGATAAAAACTCCACAATAGAATCAGGTGATAGTTTAGCATTGGTAGCCATGGCACGGATTTGTGGATCCGAAATTCCACGAATAATAATAGCAGTAAGCAGTTCCCTACTAAGACCCTTAACAATGCGTAACCTTAAAAGTGATTTACGAGCATACTCTGCATATGTGGAAAATTTATCGGACTCTGTCCGCATTACATCGTAAAGAATGTTCGCGACGTCGACTGATCGTGGGCATAGCGCTTTTAATTCTAATTTGAAATTGGACCATGTGCGAATATTGCTTGTCCATTGGCTCAGCCAGGTGCGAGATTCCCCTTTTAGGCAATGTCCCACGCGAGCAAGGCATTCTCTGTCGTCCCAATAGTTCGCAATATGAGCTTTCTCTACTTCATCACACCACGAGTCAAAGTCATGAACATTCGGATCAAAATCAGAGACAAAATATTGGTTGGATCTGATCTGAGCACAGCTAATGACTGTTAAAAGACGCTCAGCGGCGTGCGTCACCACATCCTCAGACTGTGTTGATTCCATGTTGCTGGTGCGTGGAGTCAGCGGCGGTGTCCCCACTTGCATGGACACGAGCTCACGCAGCGGTGTAGGCGCCACAAGAACTGATGCCGATGGTGTCGTGTTGGGCAGCTCGGCGGCGTGACCAGGGCCAGCGCTGGTCGTTACGATAGCTTGCGTCTCCACAGACGCACGGGGTTGGTCTTCCAATGCGCGTAGTCTTCTCAGAATTTCTTCCATTTGGTTGGGCGAAGGAGTGCGCCCGCGGCGCCTTCGCTTTTTACGTTGATCGTTGGAAGACATCGCAGAGATAAAAAATTCCGTCCGAATATCAATTAGGCAGACCACGTGATGATAACCAAACAGTACTTAATTTCGTTTATAAAATCAGAAATGTAGGCCTTCAGTGGGCTTTTCAGCCTTCGAATCCCACTTCTGATGTTAAAAACAGAAACGAAAGTTATTTTTTTAAAAAGATTTTAATTGCCACCGGCCAACACATTTACAATTTTAGTTAAGGTAGGTAAATAAATCAATATTTGAAGGTCGCTAGCTATTCGGGCAGAGCTTCCGCACTACTCGATGTCTGTTAAGCGAGTGTCATGATACCGCCAACGGCCGTCCTTATATAGCCGGTCGCAGCGTAGGTAGACTCGATATCAATTTCCCTCTAATAATATATATACTAGCTGACTCGGCAAACGTTGTTCTGCCATATAAATTATAGCAGACCAGCCACGCTTTGCTGTGACTGGTTTTTGAATAATTACTCAATCCAGTCAACGGATAGCGCCATCTTTTAGAATCGGTTGGAGCTAACTGTAAATTATGACTGCTAAATAATAAACAAATAATTTGCAATAAAGTAATATTGCGACTATGAATTGAGATGAAAACTATCCTATCTTTTAAATTAGATCAAACTTCACGTGGTGTGTAAATGTCATTAAAATCGGTTTAGTAGTTTAGTAATCCATCGCGGACAAACATCGTGACAGGAGATTTATAAATATTAAGATATATATATATATGTTTTTTCTATTGTGTTTATTCTTTAACTCTGGATCATTTCTTGGCACAAATATGTCACAGAGACGGCATCATGTAATTAATATTAGAATATCAAATGCGATAACACGCTCTATATCGTCAAAAGTGTTATATTTTTCTATTAAAGAACATATGTATTATTACCCGTTTTTTGGCTACCCTTTTGACTCTTGCATGTAGTTTCTTTATATTTCTTAACTTTATGTCCACGTGAAGCAATTTATTTTTAATTGGAGCAATATTCAGTTGCTAGACGAATTATAAAAGAAGATGTAATGTAAAGAAAATAATAAAAAGCTATATTAGTTCGTGCATACCTCTTAAAATCTATAAGATTGTATCTAATTCATTTACGTGATACGGAATTGTGTTTCGCAGCCAAAAGCTGCCAAGGTAAGGGATAACTAGATTACCATGCACATTAAACATTATCTTTAAGTAATTGTATTATATTAATAATATTAAGGGTAAAATATTTACATATATACCTAAAGGTTTCTATTCTATATCTGGTAGAGAAAGTTTGTACACTTACCATGATGAAGTTACGTGTTTTAGTTACCGTAATTAATTATATTGACTGTCTAAACTAAGTTCTTCAGTCTTAAGCTAACTTATTGGCTAGATTATTAAGATATCTAAGACTTAGTCTTTACTAAAACATTACAATTTATATTACTCAATGAATATCAAAGGATTTGGTAAGTCGATTGGCTAAGCGAATACTATGGCAATACCCAAGTTCTTATGATATACTCAGTTTTTTGTCAAAATAAATGTATTATTTAAGAACTTTGCTAAGCAAAGTCGAAATAGCGTCTATTAATCACAGCCTAAGTCGTTAAAATGCCAGCATTCATACGAAATGTATATCGAGGGGTTAAAGGCTATTTGGTTTAAGCGACATTTTTTGGTGATATGATAACATATATTAGGAATCGGTAAAAAACGCGAATTCCAAAAATATCATATATTACTATATCACCAAAAAATGTCGCTTAAACGAAATAGCCTTTCTACTCCTCGATATATAAATTGTACCAATGAAGTTTAATATCTGAATATTTGTGTACAGAGATTATGTACAAAAACGTGAAGTTGATTGTGAAATAAAATATCGTATAAAAGCCTGCATATCGCTATACAAAATTGATGTAATGAGAGAGAAGAGAATGGGGAAGGAGTTGGAAGAAAGAGAAGGAAAGAGTGAGAGTTGGAAGAGGGGTAGTAGGTTAAGTTAAAATTTAACTCGACATTCATTGGCTCTTAGGCGGTACATAGTTTGCCGAGTAAAATAAGTTTGTAGCGTGTAAGTCGTAATAAGATATTTGAAACTAAGTTAATAATTAAGTTGGGCACGACATAGAAGAGTTTAATGGATAATACCGGGTGCATCGAAGCCGTATTGATATATATTGTTAATTTTCAAAATTATTGAATATCATTCTTCTAATTAATTTGTATCATTGGTTTAATATTTACATTTAATTAAGTTATTACAATTCGTTTTTAGGTAATATGATTTTTACAATTTTATTTATTAAATGTTTTAGAGAAAAAATCTTATTGGATATAGCGCAGCTCGATCGATGTGGTGAAAGGTTTATCCATTCTTATATCACCTCACAAGTTTTAACGTTTTTTTAACCGTAACTAATGGACAGTACGTGTGTTATAGTTTATTTTGTAACAGTATAGTTGAATCATCAAGTGTAATAAAGAAACATCATCCGCCCTAACGATGTTTTATGTTTACATTATATTTTATAACTAGAAATAAAATACGAAGTTTCGACCCCACATTATACGAGTATAATTAACAAACTTAAAATTATAAGGGGCGGTATAAATATTTGTTATATTATAATATATTTTGTATATTTGTAATATGCGTCGTCTATCCACCTACAAGCAGGTATAGGAGTGGCATTTTATGTATCACTTGCTACATAGCAATGATAAAAATCAATCATTTTCTCCACCTGTTATAAGAATGTATAACACCTGTTTTTAATGTGATAATAGAACCTTAATAACGTTTAAACTTATAATTTAAATTAATTATGGTCGAATTTCGACCACCGAGCGAACACTAGGAATAATAATTGTAGCTGCAAGCTGTTTAGGTCTTACTTGCTAACATTTTTAAGTCAATACATTTCGCTTGACAACAAACAAAACAAGTTAACCATTTCCTGCACAAATGCACGCCTTTCTGCTATTTAAATTCTATAAATATTCCTCAGACGAATATATTACAGTTGTGTCAAACAATACAATATTGTTCTTTAACTGTTACACTGCACATTCCAACTCTATTTCAAGCTCAGGGTTATATCACAGTCTAAAAATCATACAGCCGTTCGACGAAAGCGTCAGTACAAACGTATTGGGCGTCAGTGGTGAGACTGGGGAAGTTTAGTCCAAGCAGTATACAGCCGTCACGTTAGTATCTTGAAACACAACTTACAGGACTTTACGGAACAAGTGCCATATTATTTCTGGTTTTAAAATTAAATTTTTTATCAATGTGTGTGGCTAAATTAATGATGTTTAAAAAGTCTGTATGCTCATCTACCAATTACTATTATGGATGAATTTCTAAGTAATTTTTTTTGTTAATTTATTTACTCAGACTTTTTGGTAATTATTAATGTATTAACAGAGTGATGCCGTTGATATCAAAGGAATAATTACCTAATTAAATTAATTACGAGATAAAAGGCGTCATCCTACTTATAGTTTTTATACTGTGGTTATATTATGCGGCCTATACATGTATGCAATATGAAATTAATTCGTATAGTAATGAAAATATATTATAATATATTTTTTATCGAACTTGCTCGTAATGACTGTTATATTGCGTCGCTTTTAGGGTCATAAAAATCTAAATTATGCACTAGTGTCAGACAACATTTTCGCACTCGGAGTGCGGTAATGTTATATCTCAATTAAATCAAGTTTGTACTTAACTGCAAAATTTAAAGCATACAAAATAATTATTCTTAATTTAATCGAGTAGAACGTTTTCTTTAAAATTTCGACAACCATTAGGGTGACGCAAAGTGAAAATTATCATGTCATTTTGAAAAAGAAAAAGGGATTCTTATAGGTTATAAATAGATAACGTTTTAAAGCAAATATGTTATTATGTGAATACGTAAGTTTTCACTGTGATTATTAGCAAAGTATATTCGTTTCAGATAGTTCCGAAGAATAAGACGTACGTTGAAGTCTGTTGAAAATACTAATCGAGGCACGAAACGTGTATTGTCATCAAACGGCTTTTTTTTGGTATTTTCACTGTTTTTTCATTAATAAAAAAATAGTAACACAAGATTCTGTCTTTTCCTCGCAAATGAAAATCGTCGTATAACACGCGTGTGTCTTTTAGTCATCTCAGACTTGGTTTTCTTAAGAATCTGGCCTTACGGCATTATTTCACCTGTCTGTTCAACCTAGGTCACATGTATATTTTTTTTATAACTTATAGGCGAACGCTTGACCTCAATCACACCTGGGGGAAGGTGAAGATGAGTCCGATGATGAACCGCGTCCGCCTAACAAATGCCTATTCACTCTTCTTTTAAAAACTCCCAGGTCATAAGATCGCGGAAATATGGCCGCTGGTAGCATATTCCACTCCTTAGCTGTTCGCATGATGAATATACTATACGTATTACTATATGTATATACAATAATTCTATAGCACAAATCATACTTTGTAAAATAAATGCGTTTCTGATTGCAGTATATATTTCTTTGTTGTTTCTTCTTTTCCTATTTTCCATATTTTTTCATCAGAATCATTACATCACGACGTTGCACTTGAATATAACATAAAAAGTTTAACTTTGCAAATATTATTGAAATTTTTACAAATCCGATATTGTCCACTGACATCATGATTATTCTGAAAATTTACATTGCAAATCTGCTAAAGTACTAAAGACATAAGAAATAATGAATAAAATACAAATGAAAACAAAAGCTTTCCATAAATTTTCCCTACATTGTGGGATCTTTGAAACTCCCTGAATAGATTAAAGCTTTCAGCCACATCATGACGTAAAAAGACAAAACTATATTATTTGGAATATATTTTTAGCCATGCTTAGTTATTTGGCGCAGTATTTATGTTTAACTAAATCAAAGTCGATCATAAAAATTTATATTCATTTGTAAATTACCATTTAAATTAATATTAACTATATGGTTCTGCAGTATATTTAATTAAAAGGTCATAAATTTAAAATACCAGTTTTAACCATAAAAATAGTTGTAATGTTTACTTTATATCACCTTTTTAAATGATCCATGGAAAACAGTCACATAATTTATTGTGATTAAAAATTTAAAGAGACATTAACACGGCGGGAATCTGGATTTATATAAAATATTAAAAATAATTGCATATCAATAATTATGCTCGTAGACTTATTAGTGATGACTCTTTAACTAAGATTAATAAAATGCGGAGCATCAACAAGAGTTGCCTGCCTCGCCGTCTTTTAGCGCATGATGGAGAGCGTTCTCAGGAACCAAATTCTTTGATTCCATCAGCCCCATTCCATCACAAAACCACTACACATCGTGTCGGATACCATCCTTATATCCGCACAAAAAGATTCGCTTCTACATTTATCATGCGCACGGCTAAGGAGTGGAATATGCTTCCAGCGGCCATATTTCCGCGATCTTGTGACCTGAGAGTCTTAAAGAGAAGAGTGAATAGGCATTTTTGGGCGGACGCGGTTCATCATCGAACTCATCTTCACCTTCCACCAGCTGAGATTGAGGTCAAGCGTTCGCCTATATATAATAAAAAAAGAGTACATAAGTTAGAATAACCATAGTGTATTTTAAATGTGATGGTATAAACATTTTTTGCAAAATGAATAACAATGAACCATAAATATTAAAAGGACGTTATGAGATTCATTACACACAAATTAATTTTTACCTCTACCGAATTTTCTTTGAAAAGTTTTTGTTAGAACTTGATAGTCATCGTCTAAGTTGTTTACTTTGAAAGTGGGTATGACGATACTTGTTTAAGTTTTTTTCAATAATTTTACAACAGGGTCTCCGCAAAAACGATTGAATATCAAATTACTAGAACCCGGCGAACTCCGTACTGTCTACTGTCAAATTAATTAAATTTACTTCCTTTTTTCATTTCCTGTACATTCATTTTATCAAAACGTTAGTAAAAAGATTTATTTTTATCGATATATTTATTTGAATTTGTCATTATTGCATGCAAGTTAATATCTTGAATATAAGGTATTGTTTAGTCCTTTTATTGTTAATAGTATTTACTCAGTATCGAGAATTCAGACTTTCAAAAAATTGATAATTTTATTGGAAATGCGATATCAGGTCATCAGATTGATGCAGTAGAACCTTATTAAAATATGCGCAGCATTTTAGTAATAGTTTTCATTGTAATAAATTATTTTTTCAACATTTGATTTTTGTGGCTTTAATTAGTTGACCAAAATTTCATTTAACATTCAGTTTGAGTTGTACTAAAATCACATAAAAGTCATGTATAATAAAACATTAACAAAACTACCTGTTTGCGCCGTTTATTATTAATTTACATTTATTTTATTTTTTTATTCTTTATTTATAATATTTCAATATATATTCTCTTATACTATCTATTCATACACTAGCAACACTCACTCGACATTTTTATCCCCCTACCTTCCTCATCCGTTTTCCTCGCTGGGTTCGAACGCATCGAAAAGTACAACGCGCTCGCTGTAATAATCTCTATAAAAATATATAAAACGCTACAACGCTGTGTAATACAATAATTATTCAACTCGAACGCTCTGCTTACCCTAACAACGCGCGTGAAATTGTGGTGTGGACGCTTGAACCAGCGCCGTGGACCGGGACAATATACAAGTAAGTTCGTTCCCGGATTCCTTCTATTTTCCTCGCCAACTCACACGCACCATAATTTCTCTGGTCCTTCTTCACTGAATTCCTCACGCTTCCTTCCTTGTTACGCCTTTATTCCTCGCCAAAAACTCATTTTAATACGCTATACATACCTACCGCTGTCAGTTATTTTTACTCATATTTAAATATTTACTTGTTATTTTATACGTTTATACTCATATTTCGTATTTATTTATTATATTAAACGCTTATAAACGCATATATAATACTCTTATAACGCTTATTATTATTTTAATATAGTTTATTCTACTTCAATATTGTACCTACATTTTTTTCATTACGGTAGTACGCATATCTCACGTTTGTGAAAACATACAGGACATAATTCTGTTAAATAAACGCTTCGATTAAATTTAAAACGCAATCAAACATGGATACTACCGTAGTTATGTTACAAGCCAAAAAAGAAAGTTTATTTGGCATTTTACAAAATATATATGATTTAAGTTTAAATATTTCTGATGAAAATATAAAAAAATGTTCCTTATTCGCTTGAAATCTTTAGAAAAATTACGCACGGACTTCAATGAGGTTTTAGACCAATTAAATATCGCAATAATTACGCAGAATCCTAAAGCCAAACCCGATTTTGCCGCCTTATTATCATTTGACGAGTTATACTGCCATATCAAGTCAGTCGAGAGCGAAATTACTCCCGTATTGTCTCAAACGCAAACATTCATGAATAACGCTGCAGAACAAGTTCAATCGAATTTTAAATACGAACGGTTGAACAAAGAAATTGCCTGGCTTGGATTTGATGTCATTTGATGGATCACCTAATAAATGGGTCATGTTTTATGAGAACTTTAGTTCATTAATTCACAACAACCCACATTTATCTAACGCTGAAAAAATACAGTATTTAATAGGCAAACTCTCTGGTCAAGCATTGACAGCTTGTGGATCTATTCAACCCGTAGCTGACAATTATGAAATAATTTGGAACATGCTCAAAGAAAAGTATGAAGATACTCGTGGTTTAGGTTCTATGTACTTAGAACAAATGTTAAATTTCAAGGGCAATCAGCACCCGTCACATAATTCTCTAGAAATATTTATTGAACAATTTTGTACCGCTCACGCCGCTTTAAAACAATTAAAGATAGAAAATTTGGCTGACTTTATTATTACTTATATCGCTACTACAAAACTCGACCGCGAAACTGTCACATTGTTCGAACAAACTCAACGAGGTATTAAAATACCTACATTCAGTTCTTTAACAGAATTTATTAAAAGCCAATGTAAAATTCTCAATTTACCAACAATATCGAACTCGATCCCTTTTTATAAACACACTGTTAATAAATTTCAAAATAATACAAAATTCTCTCCTCAAATAAAAAATAAAAATTCCGTACAAACTTTTGTAGTTAATAACAACGCCTTACCTAAATGTATATGCTGCAAAATTGAAAATATTCATCCACTCTATAAATGCGACGCCTTTTTAAAGTTAGATTCGTCATCCAGGTATAACTTTGTAAAACAAAATAACTTCTGTGTAAACTGTTTAGGATTTCATTATACTAAATTTTGTAAATCACTTAATAAATGTGCTATTTGTAATCGTATGCATCATACAAAGTTGCATATAGATCGTTCGACACCTATACTCGAACGCGCTCCGCCCGCCTCGCTAAACAGTTCTGCCTATCACGCTACCGCAACGCAGCCGCGTATATATGAGTCATCACAGACTGCAGCCGCGCAGCTTGATTCAAACACAAACTCCGTACCTAACGCTCACTCTTTTCAACGTAGTAATGATGTTACTTTATTAAATACCCGCGACAATAAAGTTAACTCTAGTTCTACCGTCCTATTGCCCACTGCTATTGTTTACGTATATAACAACGATGGTGGATGTTTTAAAATAAGAGTACTCTTAGATAGTGGTTCCATGAGTCACTTTATAACAAAATCTTGCTGTGAGCGCTTGAAATTAAATAATTTGTATGCACCTTCCGTAGTGCAGGGACTAGGGCATACTGAAAAATCAATTATAGGACATACGCAGTTTATGATACATTCACGATTTGATACTCGCTGTAGATATACAATCAATGCACGCGTCATAGACTCAATATCGGACAGAATTCCAAACTCTACGGTAAGTACTGATATATTACAACACATTCGCGACTTGCCTTTAGCCGATGATGAATTTTGCTCGCCGTCTGATATTGACTGTTTAATAAGCAGTGAACTCTTTCCGTTCCTCTTAGGAAATCACAAAGTGAGAATCCCGCATTCGTCTGCTATTGCTATGCAGACTACTCTAGGTTATGTTGTTATGGGAAGAACGGAATGCATAGAACGCTCTAAAATAAAATCATTTCATGCCTTTGTTAAACCTACTATAGAAAATTTAACTCAACGCTTCTCGGGATTAGATAGCACACCAAATAAAAAACATTTTAACCCAGATAACTTAGAATGTGAACGCGACTTTTTAAATAATTATTCACGCGACGCGACTGGACGTTACGCAGTTAATCTTCCATTAAAATTAGATCCTACTAAATTAGATAACTCAGAATCTGAAACAAAATTACGTTTATTACACTTAGAGAACAAGCTAATTACAAACCCATTGCAACGCGACGGATACAACGCCATTATAAGCGAATATATAGATACTGGACATCTATATTTAGTGGAACGGCTCGCACCAGGTCGACCAGACCGGACAAAGCGACCTCAAAAATTCGCATAGTTTTAGACGCCAGTAATAAACCACTTTGAATAAAACTCGCAATGATATTTTACACGATAGACTAAATTTACAAACCAATCTATATAATTTATTCTTAAATCTTCTATTATTTTCGGTAGTTCTCTCCGCAGCCATTAAAAAATATATTTTCAATTAAAATTATCGCCTGATCATCAACGCTTTCAACGTATACTTTTTAGATTTCATGAAAATAATCCTATTCGCTCATATAACTTTAATCGTGTTTCATTCTCTGGGTCAGTTTCACCTTTCTTAGCGATGCGCGTTCTCAAGCAACTTGCTGATGACGATTGTGAGCGCTACCCTGCCGCGGCATGGGCACTCGAACGCCATTTCTATATGGATAACTACGTGTCCTCAGTACCATCAGTCGAGATGGCTGAAGAATTATATCGCCAGTTAACGCAGTTGCTCATGGCCGGGGGTTTTTAACTTTTAAAATGCTTATCTAATAATAGCACTTTATTAATGGCACGCATTTCAACGCAACATAAAATTAAAAACATTATTCATTTCTATATCAAAACACCTACTAAAATAATTGAATTACAATGGAAACTAAGGAAGATCGCTATTTTCCAAATAAACGCAAATAATGTCAAATGCACTAAACAAACTATTCTCTCTGTAACCACTCGAATATTAGGTCCGCTTCCTTTATTATCTCTAGATTCTACGCTATTAAAATCTAACTCAACTGTTACTCGTTCGTGGATAAATTCTGTATCTTATTCGCTTATAACTCTAATTACTAAAACGCAAAACAATTTTTATGAATTACCCGAACGCTTATCCAAATGGATAATATATCTACGCACTTATTTTTATATATATATATCACTTTATCAGAAAGAAATGCTCCAATTCTGTAGTTTCTTTATTAAAAAACTGATAAACTATGAGCACAGGTCCATCCGAACTTAGGGCATTAATTTCTACACATTATTACATATTAACATCGCTAATTTATTTAGCCGCTAAGGACGTCAGTGACTCTCCAAAGAGAAAGCTCAATCGTTATCAGTTACTAGATAAACTCGTTCAATCATACTGGCACAGGTGGAGTCTTGAATACTTGACATCGCTTCAAAACAGACAAAAAAAATGGAATACTCCATCTGTTCATATTAATAATGGTTGTACTGTTATAATACGAGTAGACAAATCGCTTCTTATAAACTGTCCGCTTGATATTGTTGAGGATCTATATCCTGACAAGGACGGAGTGGTTACGTTCGTCCAGTGATACGCCTTTGTCTGCTACCACTTTAATAAACTCATTCACTTTTTTTTGTAAACGCTTTCCAATTCAATTTTATTATTTTGTTTGTAACGCTACGCTTTCCCGCTTTATGTTTGTTTAATTGCGCTCTTCTTTTTCTCTGAGGGATACCCTCAGGCCGGGGGATATGTTTGCGCCGTTTATTATTAATTTACATTTATTTTATTTTTTTATTCTTTATTTATAATATTTCAATATTATAAGGAACTACCCTCCAACAACGGCACAATTACCACCGCTACTGCCTATAAATAGAGCAGCAGGCCGCCGGGCGCGCGCTTAGATCCGAGCTCTCGTCGCGTATAGTTCGGTCGTATTTCTTGTAATCGTCGTATAATTAAAAGTTAGGCTGTCGGTTGATTCTATTCCTCCATAATTCATTTTTTGATTTGTTAAATAAGTTTTCATAAGATAATTAAATAAATAACAGATAGTGAAATTGTTTTTTTAAATAAATTCTGCTTCTGATTTCCTAAAATCAGAATTGGGATAAGTAACTTCTAGCCCACAGAAAGGAGGAACAGGGTCGTTATTAAGTAAATATGACTGGCGGATCCAGTCGTAGCTCGCGATTTCGTTCTCGCAGTCGTTTCAGCAATAGATCGCGGTATCAGGCACGTAGCCAATCGAGAGTTTCAGTGCGGAATCGTCGGTCTCGGCGTCGTTCCCGTAGCGGAACACACAGTGCGGGTCGTATACGGTCTCGTAGTGCGTTGCGGCGTGATCGTTCGCGCCACCGCCGTCGTCACGATACTAGATCACGTTCCCCCGTTGCGGATACGTCAATCCGTAATGCATTGAGCGAAATCATGAACCGTTTGTCGTCAATCGAAAATAGTCGTGCAACGAGTGAACTCAATAAAACGATAGTGCGTTGTAGTCTTAGTAACGTCCGTGATACCACCAAAGACGAAGTGACACCTCAGCCAAACGTGTCCAGGTGCTGCTCACCGGAACCCCAAGCAACTACCCACGAGACACGAACAATAAACTCTTTGCCAAATACCCATATTTCAACACCACTAGTAAATAGTTCAGAATTGAGTACGTCAGACCCGACAAAGGCTCTTATTGATGCTCTTAGATCGCTGCAACCAAGTAGAAATCAAAATTACTTTGTTTCAAATTTTGATCCCTCTATTCATAGCATAGACGCCTGGTGCGAAGAGGTTGATCGTGCACAGGAGACTAATGGTTGGAGCGACCATGAGTGCCTTTCGCGCATTGGGTCGTGTCTCAAGGGTGATGCAAAAATTTGGATTAATGAGTGGGTTACGGCTGAGCGTACATGGACTAATTTTAAACGCGAATTTAAACCGTTATGTCCGCGAAAACTAGATTATGCGAACATACTATATGAGACAATGAATACCACGTCTGATAAATACATCACATACGCAGAATATGCGCGTCGTACGTTATTACGCTTACGAATAGTCGAGGGCTTGAGCGATGACCTTATGACTTTAATAGTTATTCGCGGCATTGATAATCTCCAAATAAGAGCTACTGCAGCCAACGCTAATCTTAGCCCCGAGACAATGGTTTCGTTTTTATCTCTCTACGCTAAGCCGGTTCGTACGAAGCCTGACGCCCGCGCTTCAATGTCAAACAGGCGTCTTCCTCAATCTACTTTAAAAAATCGAAACGACCAAAAGTGTTTTTCGTGTGGTCGGAAGGGGCACATTAGCCGTCATTGTCGATCCAAACCTACCCCCGACAAAATTTTCACTACTACCGGCACGAGCAGTATCGTTTGTACCTTCTGTAAGAAGCTAGGTCACCTTGAAGATAACTGTTTTGCAAAAAGCCGATCCCAACCGCGAAACGAACGAAATGTAAATCTTTGTGCGGAGATTAATTCGAATAAAACAGGTGCCAACGATATCGTTGTTGCCGTAGTTGATGGCATTCCCGTAGATGTTATTATTGATAGTGGTGCGCTTAACGTGTCACTTATTTCGTCAGACGTGCTGCGATACCTTTCTTGCCAGCTGAGACCTACTTATTGCATACTAAAAGGTATCAGCAATACGGCGATAATAGCTAGGTCTTACGTTACCGTCACTCTTGAATTCAGCCAGGTTTCGATCGAAGCAGACTTGATCGTGGTTCCTTCCTCTTGCATGAACGCGCCTATCGTCGTAGGGACTGACATACTTAATCGAGACGGTATCACGTATGTTCGTACTAAAGGCGGGCAGTACTTGTCTAGGTCTGATAGTCCCTCGGTCCAAGTTAACGCGGTTCAGTGCCAGCAATTGTTCGAAATTAATACACCTCTTAAGGGAGACGATTATGAGTCCTTAATGGAAGTAATTAATGGGTTCTCAGAGTTTTTAATCTCAGGTACGGCTACTACCACGGTAAACACGGGCGAGATGGACATAAAGTTGACGAGTCCGACGCCGATCGCATATCGACCTTATAAACTTTCATACGATGAAAAGCTCCGGGTCCGTAAAATTATAGACGATCTCTTGGACAAAGGAATCATTAGGGAGTCAGAGTCGGAGTATGCGAGTCCGATCATACTCGTAAAGAAAAAGGATGGCTCGGACCGCTTATGCGTTGATTACAGAGCGCTGAATCGATTAACTATCAAGGATCGGTACCCACTACCCTTGATCGATGACCACATCGACCGCCTGGGGAACTATAAATATTTCACTAGTCTCGATATGGCCACTGGTTTCCACCAGATCCCAATAAATGAGCAGTCGGTCCACCTCACTGGGTTCGTTACGCCGGAAGGACATTATGAATATGTCAAAATGCCTTACGGATTAACTAACTCGCCTATTGTGTATCAGCGCATCATCAATAAAACCTTGCAACGCTTCGTGGAGGCAGGCCAGGTGCTAGTCTACGTCGACGACGTCTTAATAATGAGCCCCACGGTCTCTGAGGGCATCTCCCTCCTAAAGGAAGTCCTGCAAACACTTACTTATGCCGGGTTTTCTATAAACCTTCGGAAGTGTTCGTTTCTAGTAACTGAGGTCGAATACTTAGGGCGGGTCGTGAGTCAGGGTCAGGTGAGGCCGAGCCCACGTAAAGTCGAGGCCCTCGTAAATTCACCGGTTCCCGAGAACGTTCGGCAGGTCCGTCAGTTCTTAGGGCTCGCTGGATACTTTCGGCGCTATATAAAAAACTACGCTACGCTCACTGCGAGCGTTGCCCGTCTCACTAAAAAGGACGTAGAATTTAACTGGGGTCCAGAGCAGGAAAAAGTCCGTCAAACTTTAATCAAACACCTTACTAGCAAACCAGTCCTATCCGTTTTCGATCGTAAGCTCTCCACCGAGATCCATACAGACGCAAGTAGCACCGGGTACGGCGCTGTTTTACTGCAAACACACTGTGACGGTAGCAAACACGTGGTAGCATATTATAGTAAGGCGACCCAAGGCGCTGAATCAAAATATCACTCATATGAGTTAGAAACGCTGGCGGTCGTTAAGGCGTTGCAGCATTTTCGACATTATCTCGTGGGTTTACAGTTTAAAATAGTTACCGACTGCAACGCCCTGAAAGCCACTGAGCGCAAAAAGGATTTACTCCCACGTGTTGCGCGTTGGTGGATTTACCTCCAAGACTTCCACTTCTCAATTGAATATCGAAAAGGGGTGATGATGCCACACGCCGACTACCTTAGTCGCAACCCTCCGGTCGTTGTGGTTAATCAAGTTTCAAAACCGCGAAGTTGGGCCCAGATAGCTCAGTCAGCGGATAGTGAGACACAAGGGCTACTACAACAGCTGAGGGACGGGAAATTAGATTCGACGCGTTATGTTTCTCAAAACGGCCTCTTGTATTATAAATACTCGCCAGTCGGTGAGGATGCTCGCCTGCTCTACTACATACCTAAGGCGTATAGGCTTAGCCTATTAAGAATATTCCATGATGAACATGAGCACATTAACGCTGATAAAACTCTTGACCTGATCCTTAAGCATTTTTGGTTCCCGGGGTTGCGTCAGTTCGTTAACAAGTATGCAGCACACTGCTTAGTCTGTATCTCAAAAAAGAGGGTACCGCGATCACCAAACCAGAATATAACGTCTTGGGAAAAACCCGATTCCCCGTTTCATACGGTACATATGGACGTCTTGGGCCCTCTTCCTGTGTCTGACGGGTACAAATTTATATTAGTCATCATCGATGCATCTACTAAATTTTGTCTGTTGTACCCAATTTACCGACAAGACGTTAGCGAACTAAAACGGACTTTTATACAATCAGTTTCACTATTCGGGGTCCCAAAATTGATAGTTACCGACAAAGGACGAATGTTTCAGTCTGGGGAGTTTGTTACCTGGATGAGGGAATTAGGAAGTGATCTGCACTACATCACGCCGGAAATGCACCATGCAAATGGTCAGGCGGAACGATATATCCGCACCATCCTGAACATGTTACGGATCGAAGTAAATCAGAAAGCCTCCTCCTGGTCGGAAGCCTTATGGAAATTGCAGTTGGTCCTCAATATGACCAAGCAGAAGACTACCCAGGCTTCGCCCCTCAATATGATGATTGGTACGGACGCGACTACACCATTAATCCGAAACCTCATTCGTGACGTTGCCATCGAAGGAACCAATCCTAATAGAGAAGCTTGGCGTGAGATGTGTCGTATTCGGGCAAATGAGTTGATGGCCACAAACAAACAACGGCAAGATGACTACGCTAACCGACTTAGACGCCCACCTCGCCAGTTTAAGCTCGATGACCTGGTGTTTGTTATCAAATACTCGCAATCCACCGGAAAGCTCGATCCAGGCATGCGAGGCCCCTACAGAGTCGTAAAGGTTCTATCAAATGGACGATATGAGCTTAAACTACTTAGCGGCAGCTATGGAAAGATTACACAAGCAGCGGCACAATACATGGTGCCTTGGCGTGGCGAGTGGTGCCCTGAGTCATGCGCAGCCTTCTTTGAGGGTATGTATAAACTTTTATTATCTGAACTACAGGCTTATCTAGCCTTGGCGTTCACTATCAAGACTTCAGGCCTAAAGCCTTGGCGTCACATTATCTGGACTACAGGCTCTACATGGTCTTGGCGTTCATTGAACTACAGACCCTACATGGTTTTGGCGTTCGTCGAACTACAGACCTAACATGGTCATGAACTACAGGCTTATCTAGCCTTGGCGTTCATTATCATTAAACTTCAGGTGTGTCGGTCTTGGCGTTTTACTACTTCAATACACCGCTTATATGATGACAATGACTAAACGCTCAGCCGGAATAATAACACCGAATCTACAAAGGAAAACGACTAGACTTGGTTTGTTGGTTAAGAGACGTCTCTGTTTTTATTTAGTGAGTGATGAATGTATACACGAATGATTTTAAGATGCGTAATAGATGAACTTTGAATTGATTGTAAGGCAATTTGAAAGATATTTGTAAGGTTGATTGGGTTGATTCTAGGCCACTAGAATATTTTTTTAACAAAAACTAATTTCCAGGTGACGACATGGACTTGCACGAGCCGCAGAACAGCGCGCCACGCTCTGAGACCGGTTCCTCTATGCCTCCCTTAGATACGGACCAAGATCTTGGAGCTGCCGGTGTTGCTGGTCCCAGCGGTTTGACCCCAGGCTCAGGAGTCGGACTATCGATGCCCCTGCCAGATGCGGACGTGGACATCGATGAAGACGACGCTAGACCAAGCGGCATCAACCACGGAGCTCGTGTCGAGGGCGACACTCAGTCAGGAGAGGCCGTATAAGGAACTACCCTCCAACAACGGCACAATTACCACCGCTACTGCCTATAAATAGAGCAGCAGGCCGCCGGGCGCGCGCTTAGATCCGAGCTCTCGTCGCGTATAGTTCGGTCGTATTTCTTGTAATCGTCGTATAATTAAAAGTTAGGCTGTCGGTTGATTCTATTCCTCCATAATTCATTTTTTGATTTGTTAAATAAGTTTTCATAAGATAATTAAATAAATAACAGATAGTGAAATTGTTTTTTTAAATAAATTCTGCTTCTGATTTCCTAAAAATATATATTCTCTTATACTATCTATTCATACACTAGCAACACTCACTCGACATTTTTATCCCCCTACCTTCCTCATCCGTTTTCCTCGCTGGGTTCGAACGCATCGAAAAGTACAACGCGCTCGCTGTAATAATCTCTATAAAAATATATAAAACGCTACAACGCTGTGTAATACAATAATTATTCAACTCGAACGCTCTGCTTACCCTAACAACGCGCGTGAAATTGTGGTGTGGACGCTTGAACCAGCGCCGTGGACCGGGACAATATACAAGTAAGTTCGTTCCCGGATTCCTTCTATTTTCCTCGCCAACTCACACGCACCACTACCCTTATATAGCATCTAACAGTGCCTAATACAATAATAAAGTGAAGTCTTCTTGCAAGCTTACATTATATTCAATTAAAAAATACATGAAAGTTAGTTAACTTTATATTATCATAGCAATACCTAAAGACATCTTGCAGTTAGCACAATTGAAATTTAAAAGTACTAATAAAACTAAATTGATAAAAAAGGGATATTATTCTATCTATGACTGTTTCAATGATAAAAGTGCGTTGTCTTAATATAATATATGCAATATTTCTCGCGGACCATTCAATCCTTTGTATATTATACCTGTTATTGTACCTCATTATTTTAAAAAGAGCAACTAACAGTTTCTTGTCCGCTCTTCTTTGTAGATTCTGCCTTCCGAACTGGTGGTAGATTCACTTTACTTTTTTTGAGGATTCAAAAGTTCTTGGAAGTAGGCATATTTGAATAAAGTTATATTTTATTTCATTTCAATGTATCTAATCAAATGATTGCCATAGTTTATAGATGTATACGAACAAAGCTGTGTAAGCTTATAATATTTTTTTTACAATTATTATGTTTAATTATTATTTTTTTTTTTTTACACTGGCTCGACATAGTGACTACAGAGTACCTGATGGTAAGTACAGTGTAGTCCAAAAACGAAAGCGACTATCAAAGGATGAAAATCCATTGATAGTCGACATCGTCATGTCGGCCCACATGTACCACGACTGAAGGTCTCTAGGTATATGAGCTACTGGATATGCACAAGCTGATCCCGAAACGCGACAAACCGAAACTGGTCACTATGACGGGCTTTACACCCATGCACTGTGGTCGCGATCCAGACGGGCACCGGCGCCCTACCACATCGCTGCTGCTCGTTTAGCACCACCCAGGAGTCACGTGTAGGGAAACTAGGGTAAAGCCTACGGACGCGAGCAGCTTCGACTACCAAAATAAATAAATAAATTATTTAAAGTACTGTGTGAAAATATTTTTTTGAGTAATTTTAGTGATGTTTGCCGAGTGGAGAATACAGACATGACCGTTCGTGATTTATTTGCTGCGCTAACTCATTACATGTGTAAGTAGTTGTAAAATGGTATTTTGTGGTCGTACTTGTACGGAGAGTCGAATTCTCCATTTGCAGTCAGCTGTGACGCTAAACATGACTGCTTAGAGCCATTATAGTGGGCACTTGACCTGTGTATGCGCAGAGTTTAACAGGTGTTTGGCTGTATAATAGAGACTTTTGCGTGTTGATGAATTTAAAACACTGTCTGGTCATAGGGTTAAAAAAGTTTATATTTTTAAAAGGTTTTTTTTATACTGATTGTAAGTTTATTTACGTAAATTCAAATAAACAGTCGCAACGGTGATTTTAGGACGTAACTATGAAGGAAGAAATAATAAGAAAACCTACCAAATGTTTTTTAAAAAAAACTTATTTTTGACACGTATTTTGTTTTGTAGATACAACCATCCGTGTCTGTGTGCTCATTCGGAATGGGATGTTTTGGCGACTGCGCGGAGCTGTCAAAGGCTGTATAGCTCGCGACCGTGCGGCCTAAATCCGCTGCATTTGCATCTAAATGCATACAAAACGATACATCTCAACCTTAAAGTCGAATGATTTTGAGATTGTAGTGGGTGCCTGGGCATATTGGTATCCAGGGTAACGAGGAGGCTGACAGGCTTGCAAAGATAGGTAGCTTAAACGGAAAAAATATTAATATATTACCAGATTTCTCAGAATTGCTACCAAAATATAAAAATAAATGTTACGAAATATGGAAAGTTTACTTTAATGAAATATCGAGAGAGAAAGGGATCTGGTATAAAACTTTGCAAAGCGAACCTCCGCGAATACCCTGGTTTTCTGGAACAACTTTGTGCAGGAAGTTGGGGTCAGTGGCACACAGACTAAGATCCGGACACAGTCCATCTAACAAATTTAAACATCTTATGAAACTAAATGATTCTCCACTGTGTGTAAATTGTGGAATCATAGATGATATCCACCATTTGTTGATGGAATGTGTCCGATCTGAATCTGTGAGAGAGGCGTTTGTGAGTGCCTTTGGTCTGAACAGACTTGACATCGGGATGTTTAACAAAATCTTAACAGAACTTTTATCTGATGAGGCGTCTGGCCTGTTCAGATCAATGGCACCATATGTAATATGTTAGGTATTTCTGTATTAGGGTACGATGGGGCTGACATACGTACACATGTAAAAGTCCCTTAAATAAATAGAATAAAAAAACCTGTAAGTCGATACTGAAATATAAATAGAACCGAAGTTATCAATTATTATGCCGAATATTAACCTTAGTCTAAACTTACATACGTAAGCTGCTTACATTTTTACATAAATACGGTGTTTGTCACTGACCCGTAAGAATATAAATACTTTGTTATTTATTGAGTGCAAGAGGCGTCACCAGTAAACCATAGTGCCTGTTTGTCGACATGCAACGAGTATTTTGTTCGCTAATATTACAGTGTTGCTCTCTCGAAGAAAAATCCCCTAAAAATATTTTTAATTCCTCTTAAAACTCATACCTAAATAAACATTTTTTTACCCGCATCGTAAATCTAAAATTAAGCACTTATTGAATTAATATTTTGTATTAACATAGCTTTAAAAATAATCCTCCAAGACTTTCGTAAGAATGCATGTTGCGATGTAAATTTTATCTTTATTTTAACATGGGGCACGCCATTCACAAAATGTATTGGTGATATAAGAGCGGTAGTAGAATGCGTATAGACTATAAATGATAGAAATGAATAGCTAAAAATGTTCAAAGATGGAGGCAACCTTTTTCAAAAATAAAGCACATAAAAATGTTTTGTTCTATATAAAATCCCCTTTACACTTTTAAAACCCTAAATGAAGGAGTAAAGCTTTGGCAACACAGTAAAACCTGAATCGTTTTGTACATCGAGGACTATACGCGAATGATTCCGAGAATACTACTATTAAAATTCCCAGGGAAGGATTGTTCCGTGTAGGACTTCCCAACGCGTCGCTCAGAAAACTACGGCGTTTTATGGGATAACAAATCATTTCACTCGAATATGGCCACATTAGTTTCAAAGGTACATTATTTGAATGTCATTGTGGGACTGGAAAATGGATATATTTCAATAATAAGTCCATAAGCAATGTAATTAAATTACATAACGTTTAATATAATAAGAGATATAACATTAATTTTTACTTTCAATGAATTAATTTGTACTATGAAATATTTACTTATAAAATATACGTTAAAAGCTTAAGTGATTAAGGCTACAATAAAATTAACTTCTACTTATAAAAATGTCATGCCCAAAAGAGTCTGTAATTGTGCCAAAAAACTCTTTAAGATTTGTAAGCATTATGGAGTGTAAATAAATAAATGGAAATCAAAGGTAGGTTCTCTTTAATATATAATGTTACCAACAAAACCTTACAGAAGAAACAATCGCTTAGGTAAACAATTTTTTCTGGAACTAACAATGTAGGTCAAACACAAAATATGTAACAAAAATATCTACATTGATAAATAAGTAACAGATGGTCTAGATAATGTTCTAATTAACTGATTTATTAACATTATCAGTAATAGATACTATGTTATTTTGTCCGACAAAATTTATTACTAAATTTTGTTATTAGAGGTGTTACATTAGCCATAATTCAGAATATAAAAATAATGGGCTGGAATATTAATTGAAAACAATGAATAAGCCGATAGAAAATATATTTGAATAACGGAATAAAATGACAAATAACCGTGTTTTGCCTGCGTGCATTGACTGCTTGAAATATTAATACACTTAAGGCCGTATACACTGCTTTATCAGTATCGGCCAATGAAAAACCGACCTAAGGGCGTATACACGTAGAAAGTTAGCTCCTAGAGCCGATATGTCAATACACACGAAATAAATAGAGTATAATTTTTATACTGCGCTGTTACTTTTACATCTCATCATGCTAGAGTGAAATTGAGTGAAATATTTCACCAAAACGTCTTCATGAATTGTCATGGAAATAAGCCTACCTTTAGGATATCATAGTACGAATTATAAAACTAAGTTTATTAAAACAATATTGTTTTAAGAGATCGTAGAACATCTATTGATCCGCGCACGCAGGCTTTTCCTAATCGACACTATTTTTATTACACCTAAATGAATCGCAACTACAATAAATTGTTGTTCAAGTCGCTTGCCTTGGCCGGTACCGTTTCGGCATCATACAATGTTTGTAAAGATCCTTTTCTTTGCTTTTTCTTCAACGTCAGTAAAAGGATGGAAATATTTTTAACGTCGTATTTAAAAATATAGTTAATACAATATCGAGGGGTGAAAGGCTATTTGGTTTAAGCGACATTTCTTGGTGATATAGTAATGTCACTATATATATATATATATATATATATAATATTAATATATATATAATAGTATATATATACATAAATTTTGAATCAGTAAAAAACGCTGGTTCCGAATATATAGTTTCCATACCGGGTTTTACAGAACTAAGAAATAATTTTTAAAGGTATAAGGGTACAAGGGTTTTTTGATGGTAGGCCGGTTTCCCGAACTGGTTCATGACAACAGTACACACGACTGTCATAGTGACTCGCTTTGGCCTGTCGTGTTTCGATATCAGCTTGTGTATCTAGTAACTCATATACCTAGAGACCTTCAGTCGTGGTATATGTGGGCCGACATGACGACGGAGACTATCAATGGATATTCATTCATTGATAGTCGCTTTCGCTTTTGGACTACAATGTACTTACCATCAGGTGCACTGTAGTCACTATGTCGAGATAGCAAAAAAATGTTTATCACGAGAAATATTTATTAAATAAATTATTGTCCAAAGGTATGATATAATCATTTATTGCTATTTACTGTATTGTTGTTAAGACTTTATGCGAAATTGAAATAAGATCGATATTTTGAGTAATATTCACAATTAGTTTATCCTATGGTACATACATACTTTTAATTATTAATTTATACTTTTGTAGCAAAAGGAATAGTCGTCGATGTTTAATTTGTCGCTTTATACAGAAAACTTTTATCGGTGAGACGAAAATTTTTAAAATATCGGTAAGTAAAAACGGCTTTACCATAACGACAAAATAATTTATTCATTCCACGTCCATACATGTGGTCAAGCAGATGACAAATTTTGATAGATGTAAAATCTTTCGTAGTTGTTTATTGAGAAAGCAGTCAGTGTTTGATGTTATTTCTTTGTAAAATAAATAAACTTTATTTATTTTTAACTTGTCAGTTTCCATTACAGGGTGCTTTTGTTATTTCCAATAATGATTTGTAACTACAAAATTTTACTGCTGTAGTCAGACAAGTTTTACCTTGCTCAAGGTTTGTTCAAATAGTAAACTTAACAATAATTTAGAATTGAATTCTCGTATTTGTAAAATACTTGCTTATACGGAGTAATTTTATAGACGAGGGAGATATTTCAGAATACAATAACTTGTAACTTCTTGTAACGAATAAAAATTTAAATAATTATATTCCCTAATAAATTATAAATAATTATTGAGAAACAAATATGAAATGACCCGTAACAAGTGTGACAGCGCAGCGCGTGTGGCGCACGATTAATTAGGAAGTACATAAAGTTCCTTTTACGTAATTTTAGGTAAACAAATATTGACTCGTTTTCCCTTCACACTTTATCCTGGCTTAGGACAAGCAAAACGCCTACTTAATAGTTGATTATTATGCAGTCATTAAGTATGTAACTGTCCATCAATATTACATACTATGTTGACTAAAATTTACTTTGTTTTAATGGAAATATGAAGATGTCACTATTTTTACATATTTGTTATTAGAGTCGAATGCTGAATAACCTCCCTCAATATCTCCCTCGTCTATAAAATAACTCTGTATAATTATCATTAATTCCCATGTATTCATAAAGTATATCCTTTTTTTTACACTGGCTC
The DNA here is from genome assembly GCA_036320925.1 of Automeris io. Lineage (NCBI taxonomy): Eukaryota > Metazoa > Arthropoda > Insecta > Lepidoptera > Saturniidae > Automeris > Automeris io. Next base: position 8,513,866 of record JAUDJH010000018.1, read on the forward strand.
GACTAAGTTATTACAGTACACACAATGGTAAGAACAATGTAATCTAAAAACGAAAGCGATTACCAAAGCACGTAAATCTATTAAGTCTCCATCATTATGTCGGCTCACATATATCGCGACTGAAGGTCTCTACGTATATGAGTTACTGGATACAGATATAGAGAGTTACTAGTTATTTATTGGACATACACAAGTTGATCTCGAAACGCGATAGACTGAAGCGAATCACTATGACGGTCTTTAAACTCATCTGACAGGCAAGGTATTTGAAGCGCTTCATGTGATATTCACAAAAAATATTTAGATATGATTATAGAGATAGTTTTTGTTATCAATATTATATCTTATTACTACTGTTATAAGCAATACAATGACACAATATAATGACAATTGCTATATAAGTATTCTAAAGGAAATCCCCGCAACTCTTAGTAAATTTATTAATTGATAGGTATTTCGTTATACTATATATATATCACCACTTTTATTTTGGTAAAGTGAAGGAAATCTAGGGTAGGTCCATCAGAGTGTAGTTTTGCAAAATGTCGTTTAGTGATTAAATATTAAAAGATTATTTCGTTTCGTTGATACAATCAATAATATTATGGTTACCACCATACCTACCCGGCGATTGCCCGAACCGGGTCGTGACCACAATATATAAGTGTAAAGACTTTTTTTTTATACTGACTCCACACAGTGACTGCACCATATCTGATGGTAAGCATGGTGCAATCCAAAAGAAGGAGTTAGAGCCTGTCGCGTTTTGGGATCGGCTTGTGTATAGCCAGTAACTCATATACCTAGAGACCTTCAGTCGTGATATATGTTGGCCGATATAATGACGGAGACTGTCAACGGAATTTTATTCTTTGATGGTCATTATCGTTTTTGGACTACACTGTACTTACCATCAGGTGGATTATAGTCACTTTGTCGAGGCAGAGTAAAAAAAAGTTCTTAAGTTTTCTGGTATAGGTCTCTTCAATATAAATGTAAAAACATTCGCTTTTTTAAATTAGTCACATTTGCTCTGGTGTTTATTATAAATGAATTGTGAGTAATCCTTAAAATGTCATGTAAACAGATGTTATTATTGTAGCTATATGTATATAACATTTTTATAACATTATAGTGTTAAGACATTTATGCGCTTTCTAAAGGAAACATTCCATAGCACTGTTTAGGATCATAATGTATGCCACCATTGATTTAGGTGAATTACATTTTCACAAACAAGTCTGATCCAGGCATAAACAAGTCGATAGAAACACCTGTATTACGAGATCTCGACTACGAATGACCCACGTAAATAGAACAAAGGGTGAAATGATGAAAGTTTTTATGACTGTCTATTTGTTTTATTGCTATTTACACAGGAGGGTTTTCAGAATAAAGTGTTTACGTTTGTAATGCTAAAACGGGTACACTTTTGTTTGGAGAATTATAAACTCAGTTTTAACACAGAGATGGGCAAAATGTAATCTGATTAATGATTAACGATTACAAAATGTAGTCGTAATTTTAATGTTCTTGCTCTGTAGTCATGACTAAATCCATTTAAAACAATAAGAAATCATAAATCTTTATGCAATCTGGGATTCTGTAGTGTTTAAAACATAGATGAGCAAAATGCCGTCATATTAATAGTAAAAAACGTAAATGTAATCGTAATTATTTTTATTAATCTGATTACATTTTGCCCATCTATGTGTATAATATAAAGGTGAAACAAAGATACGTCTAATTCGACACTTTATTATCAAATTATGATGAAATATCGTCGTATCGAACACCTAAAGCGGTTATGAGGGTAATTTAAAGTGACACTAATAATAGTCATTACAGCAGGTTAACTTTGTCGAGCGCTGACTGCGTACGATGAGGCCACGCTCGTGATTATTTCTAAACCAGGTAATTTGTTTAACCTTCGATGCTAGATCCGTGTAGTTTTAGAGGAAATAATATATCTTAAGGCTCAACATATGATTATCACTATTTTAAGGTGGAACTTAGATAATATCAATAAAATATCTCAAATTACAGTCCAAGATAGCGAAACGAATGTTAGGAAAGATATTTCAACCGCCAACTGAGACCACGCAGTACTGTACTATACACAATAACAAAGTCTACAAAAGAATCCGGAAATTATTCATGACATTTACACAATATTTTAACATTCTGATTTGGTTTTGTATTTATAATTGTATTTCAAGTTAGTCAGAGGTTTGTAAGAACTATATTACTATAATATAAGACATTTTTATAACACATTTTAGGTATAAACAGCCATTTATAATTCTACAACAAAAAAGAACGCGATATATTTAAATAATAAGAAATATATCACCTTAATTCAACATGCTTCCAGTAAATATTCTGATAAAGACTACTTCAAAATTAAAATAAAATAGAATAAACATCCAATAGAATACTGAATAGATAAATTTTAAATGTAATAACACTATTCACAAATAAATATCGAGGAAAATTCTTAAATAATATTAATGTTTTATGACTAGCGAGCCTTTATAAACCGCCTACGCTTGAATTTTAGAAACCGCTACGGGTCTATATTTGGTTATACCCATTATTAGATTTTTTGCTATATTTTAATACTTATATTTATCTTGTACACCACAATCTATTGTGCTACTGAATGGATTAAACTATCTAATTGAAAAATTGATTTCGTACTTAACTTACAATAATTGAGGCATCTAATTTCAATACCCGCTAAATCGAATTTTCGTACAAAATCACTTAATAGTCCTCATAGTAATTTGAAATGTTTTTAACAAAGCAAATATTATATATGGATTTTTTCTTTTTTGCTTCTTCACTCTAGAATAATAATTTAAATACCTTATAAGAATATGATTGTTAAGTCCAAGATTAATTATAAGTTTTTATAAATTTATGGGATTTGAAAAAATATGTTATAGTCGGTTTTAAAATTATCTCAATCGAAAAGTCGCACTTGAAGATTATATGATTATCTATTTACAAGAATTTGTAAAGAGTACACAAGTGGATTCTCGTCCCTTGACCGTTGTTTTTGTACTTGGACAATATTGCACATTCCATCAGATGCGCTATAGTCACTTTGTAGATCCAATGTAAAAAAAAAAACATTAAATAATATTATATCTAAAGTATTGGACATGTTTTTTACAATGTCACGGTATAAAGGAACTTCACCGCATCTGATGCAGAGTACACTTCAGTCCAGTTATTAGGGCGCGTAGCATATTGACCTAGATGTATGTGTGCATGACACATAGTCGAAGGTGTGTGTTTTCATAAATGTTAAGTGAACATCGCTATGGCGGACAACAGCATGATCGCATGTGTCGTATTGAATGCATATTACTGTTATTTTAGTTATATTAAATACCGAAGACGTCACGAGCGGACACGGCAATGTGGAACCTTAAAGAACGAATTAGTCATAGTGTTTGCGCCGTTTATTATTAATTTACATTTATTTTATTTTTTATTCTTTATTTATAATATTTTAATATATATTCTCTTATATTATCTATTTATAAACTAGCAACACTCTCTCAACATTTTATCCCCCTACCTACCGCTTCCGTTTTCCTCTCTCTCGCTCGCTGTATTCACCTCTTTAAAAATATATAAAACGCTACAACGCTGTGTAATACAATTGGTATCATCTCGAACGCTCTGCTTACCCCAACAACGCGTGAAATTGTGGTGTGGACGCCTGAACCAGCGCCGTGGACCGGGATCTAAACAAGTAAGTTCGTTCCCGGAATTCCTTCTTATTTCTCGTCAACTCTCACGCACCATAATTTATCTGGTCCTTCGAGCCGGATTTGAACCAGCGACCTATGCCTATAAACACGGCTGCGTAGCGGTAGCGTGGTCGGCAGAACTGTTTACATAGTTTATAAATAAATTATTTCGAATTTTCTTACCGAAATTCCTTTTAATCATTTCCTAGTACCAATATCAATTGTATGTGATGATGTTTCAGATGAATGAGGTACAAAGAGTAACTGTTATAGAATTACACGTATTCTTAATGGCTTTCGCTTGACCTTAATGGGAAACAGAACCAACGAAAAATAATGATAAAGCTCCCAGACGCTTGTCCAGTTAACTTTGATTGATTAAAATTTATCTATTAGAGAAGAGTGTTATTTCATTATATAGAAAAGTACTTGTAAACATAACATTAAGAAGCTAGCAAGATACAAAAAATTAACTAATTATTTGTTTTGTTTCAAATAACTTTTGTTTTTTTTTACACTGGCTTGACAAATTAACTATAGTGCACCTGATGGTAAGTACAGTGTAGTCCAAAAACAAAAGCGACTATCAAAGGATGAAAATCCGTTGATAGTCTCCGTCGTCGACTAAAGGTCTCTAAGTATATGAGAAACTGGATATACACAAGCTGAACCCGAAACGCGACAAGCCAAAGCGAGTAACTATGACGGTCGTTTCACTTGTGTACTGTGGTCACGACCCAGTTTGGTTAATCTGCCTACCACCGTAACATACATACAATGTAGTAAACAGTTGCTTAAAATGTAAACAAAAGTTCTATTATAAAATCGTCCAAATGTAATGAATGTACCGGCCATATAATTTACATAATATCATAAACACCTTTTTAACTTCAATTAAGTTATTTATGTTAAACTTGTCAAGTTGTTAAATAATTTTCCAGTCATTATTGAATTATGTAATCAAGTACACTTAACTACTTAAATTTTTTTTTTGTAATACGTTACGATTTTTAACTCTGTTCTGATGTACAGCTTTCCGACGTAAAAATCCTAAAAGCTTCTTCGTAATACGAACTTAAACCATATAATTATATATTGTGTATTTGTAGTTTAAAATTTTTTTTGTTAACGTGGTGGATATCCCTTCGGACTATCAGTGGAGTGGAAAGGGCCACTCCTCCGGTGTATCGAACTTGCACCAACTAAAACCACCGGGGTTCCAGCACTGCCTACTCTTCGCATTCGCCGGGCCTGGGAATACAGATACTTCCGAGGGCCCGGGAAGTTTAAATGGTGGTATTTATTTATTATAAAATATAGTTTATTTCCATACATAAAGCAGACACTTTCTTACGTAACAAGGAATTCGTAACACAGTTTAATATCGCACTAAAATAATGTACTTTATTAAATAATAAACACGTTTTATCTTTAGTTGAAATTGAGTAACTTTTATATCTAGATATATGGAATTTTTTAAATAATTTTAAAGAAAATATTTTAGTATAAACTAAACAAGGTTTTTTAGGACGAATATAGTAAAGAATTAGTTTTTAATAATGTGTAAAACAACTTTTATAGCTAAACATTATTATCTATTAAGTATGTAAGGAGCGCGTCGCTCAATATAATGAAGTAGTTATAAATTCCTAAGTGATGAACATTCTGATACAATACAAAGCCGGCACGCGAATAACGGAGGTACAATTTTCTAACATCTTCATAACCATAGTCTTTGTTTTTTATAGAAAGATATAAAATAAACGCTATATTGTGTACAAAATCGACACTGGCAATTCCTTCAAAATTCTATTGAAAAACGTAAAAGTATTAAGCTGAGCTTTACAATAATTGTATTTACTTTTAATTGTATTACAATAATTACAATTTTTTAAATATATTGGTTTACTACCTAAGAAATTTTTTATACAAACACGAAAAGTAAAATTATTCTATATTGAGAAAGTTTTCCAAATTTTATTACCTATAACGTGTAATCAATCTGGCTGTGAAATAATGTTCCAGCTAGCGTCCCTTTTCCTAATATAATATTGAGACCTTCAAATTAATGTGAAGAGATTTTTGATCAGGCTTGCATTATCACGGCTACTAACGAAAAACAGTATTTTGTTTTTCGATAATTGCGCTCGATTTTTTTATTATGTAATGATTGACATCAGCTCTCTTAGACAAATCTACACCCGATGAACGATAACGCTAGTTGAAAGTGAAAAATATATGGAATAGGTATAAGCTTTCGGAATATCACGTCGTCATTTTGCACTTTTGTTTGTCGCTATTGCTTATTGAATATTATTTTATTTAAAGCCAAGATGCGTTGTAGGGTCATTTGGCCGAGTTAGTACAAAGAAATAAAATTTTAAGTATGGTATTCCATCACGTATTTCTTACTTATAAATTCTGTCATAGAAATTGTTATTTTTTCATTTTGCACAATTGTTTGGAGCATTAACTCAACTTGTTTTTTTCTCGAGCAAAATGTTATCAAATGTGAAATTAAGGTAAAATTTCACATTTATTCAATTTAGCGGCTAAAAAAGTCAGTATACAAACAATCACTTAGTTACGCACTTATTAGGTGCTAAAATTTAAGATAACATCTGTATTAGGCTTTATTTTAACACTGTAATTTGAAAATATTTTTTATGATTTCATAAAAAGAGGCTTATATTTTGCTGTTGGTATTTTCAATTTGATTATATTAAGTTAATATAAGTTTATTATCGCCGAGAAATATGTTTATATTAATAAATATGTTAGAACATTACATTAGACTTGTCGATCCTTATCTTTTATTACCTTAGAAATTAATTTATGATATTTGAAACGCCTACTTTGATGAGATTATAATTGTGTTTTATTTTATTTATTCAATTTCTTAGCTCTTCATCTTTGAAGATTTGTTGTTTGTTGGTTATATTCATTACTGTAAATGAAAATTTATTATGAAGTTTGGTTATTCTTTGCTTTGTTTATTAACGTAAGCTGTATTAGCATAAAATGAATATTTCTCATCGATAAAGAAGATGGCAAATTGATTATTTGTAATCAAACTATTTATTTGATGTTTCGACGGCAAACAGGGTGACGGTCTATCTGATTGTAAGTGGTTACCGAGATTCATGGATAACAATAACACAAGAAGCGCTGTTATTGCGTTGTGAAGCAAGAAAAGACGTTATGTACTGCCATCTTGAAGGATCTCATGTTATAGCTACGGGGAATAACATATAGGCAGTCCATTCTACAACTTCAAAGTGCGTCTCAAAAATATTCTATAGAAGTGATGGGCTGTCACGGTTCTGTAAGGCTATGGAGTATGAGATTGTGCTAACGTGCAATGGCAAATGTGCGTTTTGAATGGCGCTAGAGGTTCCAGACTTAATAGTTCTTCAGAGTAATTCGCTTTGTATAAACAGTAGCACACACAGATATGCGACGTCTTTGCTTACATTTAAGGGTTCTGAACTGTTTTTTGTTTCAGAATTGTTGATAATGTAAATGGCCGGGTGTTACATGGAGTTAAACGTATTCAGCTAAAAGGCAGGAGAACTAACCCAGAGATTATAGCATGTAGGACATGTGCGGACGTACATAATCGTTGTAAAGTATAAGGCTGAGATTTTTAGACGCTATTTCGATTTTGTTTAGCAAAGTTTTCAAAAAATAAGTTCGTTTTGACAAAAAAACTGAGTATATAATAGGAACTTGAGCATTCGCAAAGCCAAGTCCATGTTGTCAAAATTGGCGACTTACTAAATCTTCTGAAATTCATTTAGTAATATAAATTGTAATGTTTAAGTAAAGTCTGAGCAAACTTAAAGTTGTGTTTATAAATCTTAACCTTGAATGCTGCCTGGCTATGAAACACTGCTTGGACTATTCACTGGATGGTCATATCCAGCATAAACTCTGTTATAAAAGTTAATATCCATATATTTTTAGGATGTATCTAAAGCCAGCAGGAACGTGCGGTGAACGACTTAAAAGAAAACCGGTGTGGTCAAAAGAATGCTGTTTCATAATTATTGCTTGTGACTTAAATTGTAACGGACTGGAAATTATTAATCAAATTGCATATATTATCACCTCTCATCGTGATATCGAGAACTTCATACATATGAGGCCACCAGAGATAGTATGGCCTGAGTGAAAAGTTTGTGCTTTAAAAGTTTGCGGAAGCAGAGAAAAAGAACTGGACGTAAATAGGATGATTCTGAAACGTCTCTACCGACGCAAGACTCTATGGTGGTATTTCTTTTGGCTGTGTAATAATTTCTTTTGGCTGTGTAAATAACGATGAGGCCACGGCATCGTTATTTCTTATAGGAACCTGTTTCGTTTTCATTGCGGTTGTCTCAAGTATCATTTAAGCCTATTATTTATTAATAATATTTCAAAATAATTCTTTGATTGTAAGGTCTAAAAACGAATTAAAAGAAAGTTATCAAAGAAGCTCAATTTGTAAATGTCGCAGGAATATGATAAAAACAGAGATTAGATCAAATTCCAAGACTTTTTTACTTCTCAGGTCTTTAATTAGTAAATGTCAAAGGATAATTCAGAATTAGTAATACAAAAAAATATTATTTTCAGTCGACCTTTATATATTATAAAAAATATTTTTTAAAGAAATTACTTGCTCCAGATTTTCTTTACAAATTTTTATATTTTAGTCATTCGTACTGGCGATAGGATTATAAATATATATGGTGATAGGAGTGAAGGGTTTCTATTTATGTATTATGGTCGCAATCGAATCTGGAATCTGGACCGAATCTGGATTTCAATGGATCCACTTCTTTTAGACGTCGTCGACGTTTATCATTTCCATCCACATAGTTCCACTGCTAAACATAGACCTTTCCCAAGACCCACCTCTTATTTCTTTCCTAAGTTATTGGCATCCAGAAACGTCAAGCTACCTTTCGCAAGCTGTCGCTCAATCTCACCTCTGTGGTCTCATACTACGTTTGCCGAAACGCGATTTCTACTTCATAATTAATTTTCCCCAACGTTTATCAGTTCTTAGCCAAATATGACCGGCCCACTGTCACTTCAGCTTGCTTACTCGAAAAGCAACAACTATCACTTACTTCTCTGTTTAATTATACCATAAATGGACCCTATTGCGCAAAAACACTCCCAGAATAGCCAACTCCATAGCTAGCTTAGCGACCTTTAGTTGTAGACATGTAGTTTTGTGAGACCATGATCCTGCAAATCGCAAAATAAAGTGTTTTACAGAATATGGTAGGATATTTTAACAAATTTTTATTTTTATCATATACCTACAACATGAATAAGCTCGTGACGGTTTAACACGCCCCATTAGCCGAAGGGAGATCGTTAACCCAACACGGCTGCTCGGTAAGGATCAGTTATTATTTCAATTACTCTGATAATAGCACACACGGAGTTTCTTTGTTTTATTTTGATGAACAAAAGAATTGAAAGTACAGTCATCTCCATGGTTTATTTACTCACTATTATGATTTATTTAATAGTTGCTGTGTTAAACCGTCTTTGATCAGGTAGAAAGTTTTGATAAGGCGTCTAGTTTTGCGAGGTGGTAGGGCGCCGGTGCCCGTCTGGATCGCAACCACAGGACATGGGTGTAAAGCCCGTCATAGTGACCAGTTTCGGCTTGTCGCGTTTCGGGATCAGCTTGTGTATATCCAGTAGCTCATATACCTAGAGACATTCAGTCGTGGGCCGTCATATCCGTGGGGAGTCATATGTGGGCCGACATGACGATGTAGACTATCAATGGATTTTCATCCTTTGATAGTCGCTTTCGTTTTTGGACTACACTGTACTTACCATCAGGTACTCTGTAGTCACTACGTCGAGCCACTGTAAAAAAAAAAGTTTTCTAGATTAGCTGTACCATGGACTCCTATCCGCGTTTGGACAGCATCAGAGTATGTATTGGCCGTTTTGGTATTAAAATCGAGTATTTTTATTCTGTGTTAAAAAGAATCTATTTTCATATAAATCCATTCAGTCATTACAACATAAGAAATATCTGACATATAGATTAATTTTTCATTTATAATAATTTTAGGATAATAAGTTACAAAAAAAAACACATTTTTTTCTTTAAATTTTTTATAGTATTATTTCGAAATTATGTTACAGCAATATTCTTTAGTAATAATAAGCATAATTAATGATATTTTAAATAATAAACAAATAGGGCTTTTGTTACAGCTCTGATTTAATTGGTATCGAAATTACAAATTTAATCCCCGCATTTCAACACTTGGGGGTTACATTTTAAAATCCATGCATGTCTTACACCTACAAACCAATACAAAGTTTTTTCCAAATGTCTAGTCTATCAGTGACTTTCCCTTTTATTTATTTTATTCATTCACAAATCTACAGTACATAATTTTATAATTTAAAACAGGAAAACGTACAAAAAATCGGATTAACCAAGATGATTTGTGTAACAAATGATGTGAATGATGATGATGATGATGATGATGTGAATGTGTTTGTGATTTGTGTCTTTTATTATTTTTTTTATTTAATTCTTTAAATTAGCAAAAAGGCTTAGAAAATATTAACAAACTGAAAAAGTAAATAGTTTGAAACAAAATATAAAAGTGAAATCAAAATGGCCAATGAGATTTAACTCTGAATTTAAAACATGTTTATTAAAACCGATAGTTAACAAATAAAAGATATGCAACGAGTTCAAAGTATAATTATATTCGTAAAATTAAAATAATTATGCGTGAAAGTCGTAAAAAAAATCGTGTTTGTTTATGCAGACTGTACAACGGGCCATCATCACCTGTCAATATAATTAAAAAGCGGACATTTCACGGGCGATGTCAGATGAAAGAGCTTGTTAACCCGTTGGGGCTCATTATCACGATGCTTCATCGTAACGAGACCGGGCATAAAGACCGGGTAAATAATGTTGGGTCGAGATGCGAACGTTCAAAACATTGTGAAACTACTTTCGTTCCTTTTTTTAATTAATTTAACAATGGCATCTTGATTAACATTCCATGATTATTGGAGAAATTATTTATGGGTTTACATAATTTACAACAGAATGTTAAAAATGAGAAGCTCAAAAGTGAATTTTTATTGTTAATGATAAGTTTTACGGCTCTAGATATATATTCTTTTTGAGCCCTGCGTTAGTAACTTTTAATATTCAGTAGTTTTTGAGTAAGGTCAAAACCAAGGACCCAAGCGACGCGCACTTCATCCCACGCCGTCAGAAAAAGCACCGACTCCCCACAGTGCTTTGCCATCTGGGCATCTAAGGCCAAGATTTATAGACACAACTTTAAGTTTGCTTAGACTTTAGTAAAATATTAGAATTTGTATAATATTACTCAAGGAATGTCAAAGGATTTGGTAAGTTACCGACATTGTCAATATGGACTTGGCTCTGCGAATACTATGGCTATACTCAAGTTCCTTTATACAACTTTACTGGTAACTAACGCAAAACCTCTTAAAGGTAACTTAGGTACATCAAGACTAACAATTTTTCTTCTATGACTTTTGTCAAAACTGAACACATTCTAAGATATATATTTTTTTAGTTTTAGTAGGGATTTCTATCAATCGTTACTGATGCTACGAAATCGTCTGCCCCAGTTGCATCGCGCCGCCTTTCAGAGTATTAAGAAGATCAGAACTGCAAATTTGATTTATTTATTTTTTTGTATGGGGAAAAAAAGACTGAATTATAAAAAGTCGTAAAACAAAAGTTGTTAGTCTTGATATACCAAAGTCACCCTTAAGAGGTTTTGCGTTAGTTACCTGTATCCCTGTATATTCAGTTTTTTGTCTAAACGAATTTATTTTTTAAGAAATTTGCTAAGCAAAGATGAAATAGTGTCTATAAATCTCAGCCTGATTGCTTTCAAGTCCTAACACCAACCTAAATACCAAGAACAACAAGTCCACCCACCCGGTTTAGTTGCGAAGACCTATCCCGGTCAAAAAAGGTGTGTCATTTTGAAAAAAAAAAAACACGTTCAGAAGGCCTCAATAACGACAAATGAGACAACGAAACAAAGTACACAACCATACCCGTTCAAAGCTAACACGTCAACAGCAGTGAATATGTACTAATTATACGAGTAGAATTATCAGTTAAATAAAATAATTGAGAGCGAATACACAACAAATGCGATCTAAAATCTCCATCACGTGATCATAAAATTTTTACAAATGATAATTGTGTGAGACCAAAACACTATGACCCACAAATGTTGAATTTGAATTTGTTTATCATAGAATAATCGTAACACACAGTCCCGCATAGTCTTTCTAAACCAAAACGTTTTGGTAAGTTTATTTATTCTTATTATTATAGTGCCATTGCAAGGTTATCTCGTAATGTAAAAGAATTGAACAGATAAAGGCCTACTTTATTCATTTTGTGTAAATCCTTACACATATAAATCCGTTCCTCAGCTACCAATGTAATATTATTTAGATGAAAGATTTTTCGAGAGTTTCTATATATAGCGCCTTTCTGAAAAATTTCGCTTGCGCGAAGTAGGTTAGTAAAAATGTAGCAATATTGTTAATCAATATACTTATATCTGTACGCATTTGTGCCCGCTAATCTCAGAAATGACATATCCGATTTGGATGCAGATTTCATTAATGTATTGTGGAAACATTCATTGTAACATTTAATGTTAATTTTGTTTCAATTGGTTTATAAATAAAAAAATTGTCTGTTAAAAAAAACACGTCGATTATTTAATGGAAAAAAGTTGTAGATAAAAGCTTAAAGTAATTGATAATGATGTCGTAGCCGGATTCGGCCACGGCGACTGTTTCAACACCGATTAAGAAAATCGAGGTCCAGTTTTCGGAAACAGTCAATTGCGCAGGAGATATATAAGTGCACAACTGGACGCGCAGCCAGAAAAGCACTCTCTCGTCCGAGCTCCCTCAGGCCCGATGGAATGGAGAATCAGTACGATCGGGAGGGAGCAGGATGCAGGTTTGGTGGAGTTTTCCTTCTCTGAACACCTGGTTGCATTGCGGTGTTAAAGAGATACCTTAGTCGCCTTTTACGACACCTCAGCAAGAAGAGGGGCGTGCTATTCTATTCTAAGTAATTATTACAATAACAATAGTATTCCTTCTATGCGAATGAAGTCGCGGGCACAGCTTGTTCAAAATATAATCCACTATTACACTGTGTATTACCAAATAGTGTAGAAACTGCTCGCGTCCATTTTTCCAGGTTCATATGACATGACATTCTTCAACCAACGAGTGAATATAAGACGAACGATGAATTATTAGACGAACGCACTCCATCATCGTCCTCATACATACTGTCCATCAGATGTGATAGAGGTCCAATCGTAAACTTTTATCTATTTAAAATAAAAAGGTTTTTTCTCAAAGGTGCTATGTGGCTTTTACAATCTAGCTATATTTTTACGTCAAGGTTAGTACATTATCGAGATGTATTTGTTTATAACTCAAACTGTTTCGTAATTGAGATTTCATTTTTGCAAGACCCTTGTAATAGTTTTCGAACATGTTTCTAATTATCAGGTTTCGAAATAATTATCAAATAAAGAAAAAATCAAATACAAACATAGGTACCCATTTATCAGTTCGTTTTAATAGAATTGAGTTTAAATTTATAACTAATTTAAACATTGTTTCTAACTTCGACAAAGGATGAAATGTCAGATCAGTAGACACAGCTGCCATAAAATTAGCTATCAAGACCTTTGTTAACCATTAGTCGATAACTTCACTAAGGCGAAGTATGAAGTAAAGGCAAACTTTCTACTACTTACGTAAAACTGTTTTTGAAAAGTCGGCTTGAATTATTTCATTACAGCGTCTTAAAGGTGACCTCCATACACATATGAATGTTTCAATGTTGTTTATCAAGCTAAAATACCATAAAGATATGGAGTAATATTGCTGAATATCATCAACAGGTCGCGGAGGAAAATTTTCCTACAAAACTTTAAAACAACGGAATGTATTTATTTCTGAGTAAATTACAATAAAAAATGACAATTCGCTTCGCGCAGTTATCGAGTAAGCAACTTCTACGCGGAAATACAAAGAAACTAAAAGGGAACGCCAAAATTTGTTCCTAAATAGAACAAAATGAAATGTATCGAACTGTAGCGAGCTGACGCGTCGTGATTCCCAGATTTAAATTACATTATGCCTTTACTGTATCGCATTTGTATCAAGAACTGAAACAGAGTTAAAGAAAACATATGATAGAATAAAACGAGCATTAACAAGCTTACGAAAACAGAAAATATGTTACTACACTTTTAGCCATGCGTTATGTATTTAATTATGCTTATATGTATTTCTATATTCCATGATGCTCCGCTACAGATTGTGAGATCGACCTCTACAAAGAATTAACATTTGTATGGCCTTTAGGCATTTGTATGTTTCAGGTTTTTGTATTTTTAGATGTACTATCGACGCAAGAGTAAATCCTTATATAGGACAATATTACTTAAAACAAAAAAAAAAAAAGAAAATTGACTGCTACTATTACGAAATATCACCTGTACGTGTTCAACTATTCTAAAAATGACTTAACACATAGGTTAACTCAACAGACAAATCTCCAAGAAAAACCAATAATGGACATCTGTACCATTGAACTGTAAGCCCATTAATTCCACAAATGACCAATATTTTTCCTGGCCCTCACAGATGGAACCCCTGAGTTTAGATCTTTAGATAAAAGTTTGTAATTTATTCTCAAGTCTTTTAAAATGACCACGAAATTGATAGCTTTATTTCATAAATTATTTTGGAGTGAATTAATTTTGTTATAGCCGGATATAACCGCACGACTAGTAGTACCCACTAAATAGGGCGTTCCCGGTTATCATTGTGGTCTGAGTATGGTAGAAGAATCACAAAAATCAAATTAACACAAATTAAATAGTCATATTTTTTCCTGTTTTTTTGAGTTAATCTCACAGAGGCCATTAGAAACAAAAGGTATGTTGGATGTTAGGTTTGAAAAATGTCCAATCACAAGGTAGTTGTGGTTTACAAAGACAGTAATACCGTTTTATGCTGTTTATTCTTTATACAATATACATATTTAAAATAATAATTGTAATGTGTATGAAATTAATATATAAAAGAGAATAACTAACTATAAGTAAATGAAAGTCATACAAAAGTTCAAGGTTAGTATACTTTTTCTTTCTGAAACAAGGGCGTCTAATAGGACGAAAAAAGGTCTGAGATGAAGGAGAGGCCAATAGCCAATACATTATTTATAAGATAGAGATTGTATTTCAATCTAACCGACTTATCGAGGCATTAGGGATAGGTCTTTTAATAAATGAGCTCATAAAAAGGCAACAAATATTTTATATTAAAGGATCTGAGAGCATGGGTTGAAAATATTTTGTTGTGATTTGACGTGTTTCTATCATTTGTCTTGATGGATCAGTCTATATAGGGTCCACATACGCCGTACGGTCTTAGAAACCTTATAAGAAAACGGGTTTTAACTTTAATAAAGGTTTAAAGAGTAGTAAAAGGGAGTCGTTTTTAAAATATATTGTTTATAGTATAAAAGTAGACTAGCGTTTGGTATAGTGCTAAAATTTTATACAGGATACTAGCTGTGGTGACTCGGGTTGCCTGGGTTGAAATAATTTATTTTCCAAATACGTCCAAAAACAAAAAATACTCCTTAGCTGTTCGCATGATGAATGTAGGAGCGAAACTCTTCGTGCGGATCAAGGAACGTCCACCATATACGGATGGTATCTGAATCAGTGTCTAATATTTTTGTGGGGAAATAAGGGTTCGTTCGAATGCTAATGTAGTCTTTAAGTAGTACTACTTTTTATTATATTAAAAAATCTTTGAAAGATTAAATACGTTATTTTCTTTGTCTGTCTTTTTGTTTTTTTTCTGCTATTTAACTATTTAAATATTGCTATATAAACACAGAGGAAATATATTAGTTTTAGCTACATGTTCCTAAAAACACTCCAAACTAAACACGAAATAAATATATTTTTATTTAACGATACAATTCAATTTACTTTTATCGAGAAGACGATTGCACACGGAATCTTTATCAAAATATTGTCTATTGTTACCGGTTGCCAGATGAAATATTTCGTTACTGGCCATGCTCTCAATAATTTATATTCTGCTTTATCTATGTTATTGATCGTTGTTTGATTCCATAAGTGTAGGAAAGAAAATTGTTTAGAGTTTAAAAAATAAGATTACACCTGTAATCTTATTAAATCCCTTATTAAATTCATACATATTAAATATATTTAAAAAATATACACTTGGTATTTCATACTAAATAATATATTAAAAAAGAATAATTATCTTAAGATAAAAGTATAGTTTAGCACTTTAAAGTTATTTAAGTTTTAGTTTTTTTATCTTCAATGTGTCTCGTAAAAAAGTTAATAACAAGTTTGATAGTAAGTAAGTAATAAGTTAATGTTGATAACTTAGTGACTACTAATAAAAGCTTATAAACTGTAATATGTATACACCGTACAAATTATATATGTAGAGATATTAAAGAAAAAAATATATATATGAGGAGTCTAATTTCAAAATCCACTATAACGTATTTTTCTCAAATCCCATAAATTTATACAAACTGTATAATTAATCTTTGACTTAAAAATCACATTCTTATAAGGTATTTAAATTATTATTCTAGAGTGAAAAAGCAAAAAAGGAAAAATTCATAATAATATTTACTTTGATAAAAACATTTCAAATTACTATTAGGACTATTAAGTAATTTTGTACGAAAAATCGTTTTTGCGGGTTTTGAAATTAGACGCCTCATATATGATTCATTGTTTTAATTAACTAGCTATAATTCCCAGTTATTAATAATATCAGTTTTACAACAACAAATTACTAAAAATTAAAAAGAAAGGTATTCCGTATTCCTATTTGCCGCCTCTACATATTCAAACCCATTGAATAGATTCCAGAGTCGATCATTACAATAAAATCAATCGTAAATCTTCTACCGGACAAACAATCAAGAGTAACGACTATGATTTATTCCCGTCTCAAACAAATTACGTGCGCGTAATGAGACAGCGGAAATAGTAAAACTCGAAGATAGCATCTAGTAAAGAGGTTAAAACATCTATCGCTTCGTAAACTTGCCGGACTGGTGGTTAGGCGATGGAGATGCGATTAGATGGACTTAATTAAATTATGGAAGCACTCGTGGATAGTTGGAACGCAGTAGCTTCTCTTTATCATAAAATTGGTTGTTGATAAATACATTGACAGCTTTAGGAGAAGCGTGATGTTGTATATGTATTTCAACCCAATGCTTTGGCTTCTTTAACATTAGATCTACCGGCGAACAGTTTATTTCTATTGTAGAAATAGGTATGACATGGTTTATTGTGCTTTGTCATGAAAAAAATTTAATCCATACTATTTTGTATTAGTAAACAATATTTTATTTTTCAGAAACAAAAAATAAAAATAAAAAAGATATCAATTTGAAACCAAATAGAAAGACCGGTCATTTTGACCTGTTCGGTAGATCTAGTGTTAAATCGAAAATGGCGTTGTTATAAATTCTTACTTATTATATTTAGCATAGAATATTTAGGTAAATAATATTTTATATTCTTATCAATAATATATATCCGTATAAATCAGTGACTATCAACTTGAGTTGACTGCAATTAATGTCAAAGTATCACGTCAATTGGTAACTAATAATAATAATACATCGTCACGCTTGACCCCTTATGGGATGACCGCTTATATGTCGTATCCAACGTAACCAGTAGTGCAGTTGATCGCAAGTCATTCAATTGATAACAGTTTTTTATTTACATATTCATTAAAAAGCCACGAGATCCAGAAACTGATGGTGGTGAAAATTGAATATCTTTTAAAATGGACAACTAAGAAACTACAACATTCAATTTTAGCATTTACGATGGGGAGAACTGAATGTAAGACTAGTTTGATATCTCTGATTAGTAGAAAAATCTTAAATTTTGTATCTTTGTCAAATATATATTGCCTCGCACTTTGCTTGTATTTTGATATAACAAATAAAATTGATGCTACTAACATATAAAAACAATATCTTTACCTATCATATGTAATGCATTGACTGTAGAAAATAATTTTCTTTCTCATCATCGTAAAAACACTCTATTGTACGTGACTCACCTTTAGTTCTCACTGGAAATAGAAAATATTTTCTTCATTCATTTAAGATATTTCGATAAAAGTCTAAAGAAAGAAGTCTTATAAAACAAAAAATAATACTAAATAGTAGGCAACATCAACCAAGACGAGCGGGTTAAATATGTAGAGTTTTTATTTGAAACATTTGTTTATTTGTAGTTTTACTTGTTGCAAGATTGTGTCAGTGATATTTAGAAATATAATTTAAGTAAAGTTTTTAGTCTTAAAACATATAAGACTTAAAATATAATTATTATATGGTTAGAGTCACCTTGTATTACCGATTTTTCAAAATCCATGTTAAAATAAAAACGTAGTTACGAAATTATGTTTAAATCACACTTGCTAGTGACCAGTGTATTAATCGAGTGCGATAATTTGTTATCCCAAATTAAGTTAAGGTTGAACCTCAGTATTAATTATAAAGTATGTTAAAAAGTATTCTTACATTAATCCACTTATAGATAGATACGTTTATTTTTAAATTCCAACACAGAGATTTTTGGCATTAGCTGCATGTGCCGTTATCACTGACGTGACGCATAATAAAAAAAAATAGTGCCTCAAATTAAAAAATAAATAGGTAATATGAATACTTAGATAATAAGTACGCATTTTTATAATTTTGCGAAATATAAAGAAATCACACACAGATAACAATGAAGTCAAAAATAAGTAAATAAGTTTCTTAAATAGAAAACATGCAATTTGAGTGGTCTGTAGCGGGTTAATGCATTGTGATTTCTAGATTTTAAATACATTGTAACGTAATTGTATCAAGAAATGCTCACTACGAGTATAGAACAAAATTAAAAAAAAAAAAATGTGACGCTTTTCATTTATCCGCGTAGTTTATTTTAGATTATCCTTCTACGTATTTCTTAATTTCTTAGTAATATTTTAGTTTATAAATACATAGGTAATATTTGGATAAATCAAATATGTATGTACATATGTGTAAGTCTTCATTGTGGTTTTTATCAAAATATGTCGACCTCAAGTAACGCAGAAGAATCTCGTCAGAAATACTGATTGAGGCATGAAATGCGAGCTTCCACCAAACTGTCAGAATTGTACTTTTCCTCTTTTTATCTTTAACAGCTTATAATCTGATACTGTCTTTTTTAGCAAGTGTGATGAAAAATGTCATATAACCCGCGTTGCTTCTTTTCTTCTGTAATAATCAATTTAGCCCTTTCATTCTATTAAATACAAATCTTCCACAATTTAAGCTTACAACGTTATGAATTCAGAGACTTTCCGAGAGTACTTTCCGTCAGGTGTGGTGTAGTCACTTTCCAGACCAAGTATAAAAAATAATGAAATTGGAATTATTATATATTAGTGAAAAATTAATAAGCAAGTTTTACCCCAAAATAAGCTAAAAATTGATAACTGTGAAGTAATAGAGCTGCGTTCACTCTTTAGCTTTGGATTACAGAATATAGAAATATAAGGTCTTTGGTTGTGAGTTTTGGACTTTTACTGTGAATATTATTAATTTATATGGTTTTATCTTTAGTAGCTTGTAGCTGCTTTTGTGAAATTCATTCTTTTTTAAAACATATCGTGAACAGTGCCATCTGTAAATTTATACGCCAAATTAGTATGACGTACAGTCTATACCTTTTTGTATTGTATTAATATTTAATAACATCACCAATAGATGTCAGGCAACAAAATAAAATGAAAATTCCGAAATAAAAACCTTGTATTAAAATTAATATTGTGCAATATTTTTCATAAACAAAACATATATTGTTAAAAAACTTAATAGATAATATATTTCTTTATATATTATCATAATATTTTACATTGCGACATCTTTTGTCTAGTGCAAGTACTATTAAATATCTATAGAGTCATCTATACATGATGCCTTTAAATAAGTAATTGGTTTGTTTCCTTTGTCTTATATTCTAAAAGCGAATTGGTTACGTTTTTATAGGTTGACATATAGCCAATAAGAAACTGTTATTTCCAATAATGATATAAGTGACACTGGATTATAACCAAACTTCGAGAAGAAGCATAGGAAACTTATTTGATTTGACATAACTTCGTTTTCGGTCCCGTGTTTCTACTGTGCAAGATTACGATAACAAAGTGCATTTTAATGTGGAGTGTATTGTAAAATGACCTAAATTGTGATTAGTGCCAGTTAAATGTGAAGTTGAACTAAAACAAATCAAACAGGATATCGTGGAAAGCGATATGATACTCTCCTTGGCAGTGTTCTAAGATTGTGTTCATATCGTGATTTTCTAACATTATCAAAATATCAAGATGTCATCAAAGTCAGCTAATCAAAAGCGGAGGTTAGTAGCAACAATTATTTTCGTAACTATCACTAACCTAATTTGCGTAACATTAATTATTAGTTGCATGTTTTAGGCAGTCTTTAATTTTCCTGTTCACAACTGTCACATGAAACTTTGAACTTTCTCTTCATATATTTGGTATTTTCACATAAAAATACCACGAATTATAACTAGAAGGCCTAAACAGTACTCGTTAATTAATATCTATGGCATCTTATGGAGCCAACATTAATGACTATATAGTATAAACTACATATACGATCTGTTCTCATCTCATGACGTAGAGGCTCTTGCTACACTTGTCTTTTTTAAAATGTTATTTACATAAAAGCTATTAAATTGTTACATTTATACATAGTGTTATACAAATTAATATATGCAGTAGTTTGTATAACTTAACTGTGGGAATGTTTTCTAATTTGGTTATGGTACACGGGAACCTGTTTTAAGCATTCAGCTAAATGCACTTTGCTTGACTAATGTTTATAAATGATCATTTAATACACGTTGGCGTTATTTGGACTGCACCATGCTTAACATCAGGTGTGGTGCAGTCACTGTGTCCTGTCAGAATAAAAAAAAAAAAGTGATGTTATATTTCTTTTCAAATACTAACTTTTCCTTTTGTCTTTGGACAAAAAGTTTTTTATTGTTTGGTAAAAGTTGGAAAGTACAAAACCACATATAATTAATAGCCTCAATGTCCCTCATTACTAATGTTGTTACCGCAGACTATTAACATTTACTCTGGGTGGTTGACAGATAAATAGATCTTTTTTATTTCTTTTTTAAAAATTAACTGTAGGTCATATAAATATTTGTTCCATGTTGAGCTTAAACCCAAAACCTGTAGAACAGAAATTACATACTCGTCTACTGAACCAAACAAATTGTCCAAACATAAGGTCTACTTCGAACATACTTACATAACTTACATACACTACTACTTACTTTACACTTTACTTTACTTACTACTACTACTTACTTACTTACTACTTACTTACTTTACTTTTTTTACTTTACTTTTTTTTTGGTTACTTACATTATATTACATAATAACTAAGTTATGTATGAGCTTAAATGTTAGTAAAAATTAGATATAACAATAGATAACTAATTATTTTTATACAATGTTATGATTACTAATTATTATAAAAGATAATTTCCTATAAAATGAAATTACATAACTAAAAAAAAACTATCATTTGGCATACACTATTTAATGTAATAAACTACATTTTACCAGGGGATTTTTTTTAATTAATTATTCTGAAATTGTTCTAGCACAGGGGTCGGCAACCTTTTGAGTCTGAAGAGTCAAAAATTACGATTTACAAATTTTTAAAGTTTTTAGAGATTCACAAAATTTTAACTTGCCAACAATATATAGTAATTGAATAAATAAAATTTATTAATAAAAAAAACTAATCTACTTATTCATCATACAGACTGAATTTTCATTATTTTTAAAATGTATTTAGTTTTTGCATATGGATTTGAAGAGCCGCATATGGCTCGCGAGTTGCAGGTTGCTGACCCCTGGTCTAGCTTATAAATAAGCTTGCACTTGTATTAAAAAATACTAAATAAAGATATACATACTTAAATACATATACAAACATATGACTTGTGACAAACTAATTTGCTCACCATAGAAAATTTATCTGGTACACGAAAGTAGACCAAGGATCTTCAGCATCTTAAGTTGAGTCAAAATGACAGTGTTGGATCATATAACCTGCCGACTAAATTCTATTACACTTTATTTGTGTGGACCATTAGTAGATATATTACCTTAGTTTAACATGCACTAATGATTTCCATTCTGTGACCTTGTAAGTAAATTGCCTGGTTATTTGTATACTAGATATTATGTCTGTATAATGCCTATGTTGCCTTTTTGCAATTTGGTTATGTGTTGTTACAATTTAAATTGTCAATAAATTAAAGCCTTGATTGGGTTGTAATAGCTACTGCTCCCAACTTCCTTTGCATTGGTTGACATGGAATATTATAGTTCTCTAGAATCCTTAAAGAGTTATCTGATTTTCTTAGGTTTCTGCTGAAGGTTGTGGTGATAGTTAATTAATGTCAAATTCTGGCAGAAATCAACCTTTTATCAGACACTATTACCAGAAGGGTATTGGAAAATACTCACATGTAAGGGTCATCCAGTATACCTATTTTTTATTATAAATATTGCATTCCATTGAGATCTATGATGTTTTTCTAGATAATGGCTTTTGTAAGTCTGCTTTCTCAATTGCCAATATAGGTAAGTGTTCTACTTAGATTATTAGAGGGATGGATAGACCATAGGAGATATGTTAAGTAATGTCCTGCTGTAGTATTGTTGTGTTTAGACACAATTTAGGATTTAATTGTTATGAAAAAATATGTCAAAAATGACCTAATAGCAAAAATTTTACTCCTTAATTCTCAGTTCCATAATAAATACAGATGTTTATAATTTTTGAAGTAAACAGGGTATTGTGGTAATTTGTTACTTTAAGGACAAATATAACAGTAACATGTAGTTCCATCAAAAGGCTCATTTAGTTAAACATGTAGGTTATCACCAAACATTGATGGGTAAAATGTAATCAGATTAATAAAAATGATTAACAATTACATTTTACATTTTTTAACATTAATATGACTGCATTTTCCTCATTTATGTTTTATACACTACATAATCCCAGATTATATACACATTTATCATTTCTTATTGTTCTAGATGGATTTAGTCATGATCACAGAGCAAGAAAATTAAAATTATGACTACATTTTGTAATCATTTATCATAAATCAGATTACATTTTGACCATCTCTGTCACCAAATTCTAGAAAAGTTTTTAAAATTTTATGAGGATATTATTAAACACCTCACACATTCCACATCATTAACATTTTGACAAACACAATAAGGCTATGAAAAGTCATTAAAACTTAAAGAGCAACTCTGCAACTGAGTGTATGATCCCAAAGCAAATATTCTTATTATCTTTTTATAATCATGCTTATTCATTATATTGTGGTGAGCTGAAAATTTGTCATCATGAGTTTAGTATAAAAATGATTAGTTTTTCAAAGAGGAATATTGCCTATAAAGATATTGCATCAGATTTGAAGGAGTGTGACGTGTCATATATATCTATATCTACATAGACCACCATTATTGTATAAGTTTTCATTTTGCAAGATAAGATAATAGTATTTTTCGTGAAGTGCTACAGAATTAAGTCATCCTTATTTTTTAGTGTTTTTCCAGATTACAGGAAATATAACAAAAGTTGTCCTTATAAATATATGACTAACGAATTATAAGATTAGCTGCTGCCTTTCTTAAAAGGCCAATTTCAACGTATGTGGAATTTTTCCTATCTCTTTATAAATTAATACATTTAATTATAACCATTGACTAATAAAAAATATAGACACAACTCTGGTCATTAATGGCAACAAAATAAATGAAGACAAAATGTGCATCAAAGTCTGTGTGTACGTCATTGGCGTTGGATAATCTAAAATTTTAAAATTGTCACAAATATGGATTTAAGATTACCATTAGATTTTTAAATATTTAATATAATTTCAATTTGATACTTTAAAAATGATCAATAATTCAAGAGAAAAAAAATCTTAATGTGTTTACTTTAAATATCTAATACATGACGTGCCTTCGTTTTCGCGTGACGTACAAACATTTTACTAAGTATATAATAATTATTAAATAGAAAAAAAAGTATTAAGTACTACAGTTTGCTTTTTTAGTAAAAAAATCTATTTCTTAATTTGCTTTAAAGTAAGTATACAAAATATTTTTGCTATATTTCTTATACAGTATTAATGTTATAGTTTTTTTTTAATTTAGTATATATCGCGTGAAGTGCATATTGGTACGGACTTCAAAGGTTGAGGTTTATAATTATGCTAGTAAATTGATTAGATAATATTTTAATATACATTTACGTATATATAGGTCATTTCGCACAATGCAGTATCTACATTTAGAATGTTTTTCATTGATTATGAAATAAATGAGATATGTATATAGTATATCAATAACACGGATAGATGTAGTATAGAAATCCGTGTTATAAATATCTAAAGTACTCAGTAATTCTTATTAATTCAACAATAATATAAAGAAAACAATCTGTTACATAAATAAATACATTAATTAATTATATTTTACTAATTATCAGTTCTGAAATAAAAAATCGTATAAAGTGACTTATTTAGAGTTTTATGCATATATGTTTTGTATGTAATAAATACTAAATACATTCAACAGATCTGCATATGTATAATGTGTTACGAAAATATGTAGTTCCTCTAAAACTAATAATCCCACTATTACGCAATTCACTGTCTCCAACCCAAAATCACGGATTAAACAGGTCAATAAGCAAAAATAGTTATCTCCTGTTTTCGGGGTAAGATGTGTAAGTAATTTGTTTCGGTTTCTGAGAAATATTTAAGAGAATTCATAATATTCCGGTGTAATGTTAAATTATTGTAATTTGTAAGAACCGTTAAGCAATTTTAAGTCAAGGCGGTAATCGATTTGTATCGGAATATTCGTACGGGTGTAGTCTAGATTTGTATAAAGTTCTATAACAAAATCATTAATAATGTCGATTTTAAAAATATATCTTATGATTAACAGGAATTAAATTTGATCTTTGAATTTTTCTTTAAACTCTTTTATTTTTATGAAAAGTTCGTTGTAGGTTAATCATTTTTCTTTTAAATAGTATTCTTTGTTGTAAATTCAAGTCAATTAATTTTGTAGCCTTTTAGAAATTGCTTTATGGCTTTTTAGTTAGATTTATTTCATTCGTAAGAAATATGCTTTTGAAGGACAAACGAAAAGTATGGAACATTTATTAATAAAAAAAGAGTCTAAATTATCTATACTAATATTATAAAGCTGAAGAGTTTGTTTGTTTGTTTGTTTGTTTGTTTGAACGCGCTAATCTCTGGAACTACTGGTTCGAATCGAAAAATTCTTTTTGAGTTGAATAGACCATTTATCGAGGAAGGCTATAGGCTATATAACATCACGATGCAATTATTAGAAGCGAAGAAATAATGGAAAATGTGAAAAAAACGGGCAAAATTTTTCATCCTTGAGGGCTTCCATTGCGTGGGCTGCAAAAACGGTTCAAGATACCAAAAATATATGTAAGAAAGAATTATTCCTCTTGAGATGATCTAAAAAAATGTCCGAGACAGTATATGTTTATCTTTTAAGATTAAGTCACTAGAACCGTTTCTATGGTAAACAAATTTGGTCGAAATTAATGCATTATTTGTTAAGAGTTGTATCAACGTAATAATATTAATCTTTATCCAAATAAATGTTTTGTTGATTAAGAGTATTTAATTATGAACAAAATTGTCTTTGACATCACTTAATTTCAATGAACATCATAGAAGATATTACAATAACTTATATAGCAAAACTACGTTTGCCGGATCAGCTATGTCTTGATAAGCGCGAAACTCGAGAACGGCTGAACAGATTTGACTGATTTCTTTTTTGTTGTGTTTGTAGAAGTCTGGGGAAGGTTATAACAGAGAGAAGATTTTAAAAAATTATCTGAAAAAGTCTAAAAACAACACTTTTCTATATTCTCATATAAAAGATTTGTTATAAGTCAATTTGAAGTTTAACACCATAGCGTAAAGTTTAAATGTTAGTGGACGGGTTCCGGGAAGGCAAAACAATTATTGAGTGACGTATAAATATTAATGTCAATATTTGTCAATTTTTAATTTTTTTTTTTTTTTTGTTTTGTTTTGTTTTTTTTTTTTTTTTTTTTTGTTTTTTTTTTTTTTTTTAGCATTAAGGCCAGGTTCCTTCAAACAATTTTCAAAAAACAGCCGACAGGGCAATAGCTATTAACATTAAAAAAAACAATGTGACTTTGTTTTAGAGAAATAGGGCAGAACAAGGTCTGCCGGGACAGCTAGTAGTAAATACTTTCCGTAAAGATTCTTTGGAGAAATAATTGCACCTACTGTAAACGGTAATAAACGGTAGAAATTGAACGCAGATGCTTCGAAAGTGCTTATGTTTCAGAGATGGGCAGAATGTAATCTGATTATTGATTAACGATTACAAAATGTAGTTGTAATTTTCTTACTCTCTAATCATGATAAAATCCATTTAAAACATTAAGAAGTCATAAATATGTATGCAATCTGGGATTCCGTTGTGTTTAAAACATAGATGAGCAAAAGGCAGTCATATTAATGACTAGCTGATCCGGCAAACGTTGTTTTGCTATATAAGGTTTTGTAATATCTTCTAAGATGTTCATAGAAATTAAGTGATGTCAAAGACAATTTTGTTCACAATTAAATACTCTTAATCAACAACACATTTATTTGGATAAAGATTAATATTATTACGTTGATACAACTCTTAACAAATAATGCATTAATTACGACCAAATTCGATTACCATAAAAACGGTTCTAGTAAGTTAGTCTTAAAAGATATACATATACTGTCGCGGACATTTTTTTAGAACATTTCAAGAGGAATAATTCTTTCATACATATATTTTTGGTATCTTGAACCGTTTTTGCAGCGCACGCAATGGAAGCCCTCAAGGATGAATAATTTTCCCCGTTTTTTTCACATTTTCCATTATTTCTTCGCTCCTAATAATTGCATCGTGATGTTATATAGCCTAAAGCCTTCCTCGATAAATGGTTTATGCAACGCAAAAATAATTTTTCGTTTCGAACCAGTAGTTCCTGAGATTAGCGCGTTCAAACAAACAAACTCTTCAGCTTTATAATATTAGTATAGATGAAAAACGCAAAATGTAATCGTAATAATTTTTATTAATCTGATTACATTGCCCATCTATGTTATGTTATGATGCTCCGTGAACTAATGATTGATTTAAAAGTTACAACTGTCTCTAGACTTTCACCCTACTTTTACACGGTTATCTCTTAAATAGATTTGGTAAAAACTTAATACGTCTTGCGCCAATAAATTAAATCTAGTGTAAGTTTGTATGAAACTATTTAGAGTTAAGCTGTAACCTTTGTTTTGTAAGAAAACATTATCGAGTTTAAAAAAACTGTTAAATTTAAAATTTCATTGAAGTCGAATTAAATCGCTATTAGTAAAAAAGCCTAAGCGTTTTATTAAAATTTAAACTAAATTTAATTTGAATTGTGTTGTTTTTCTTAAATGTATTTTGTTTATAGTCGAGTTATGTTTGGTATAATTTGAAAGTTTACATTTTACGGCAACCAACCGTATAATTTTAGCATATTTTGGTTCGTTTCATTTGAAACTGTGGAACTGTTAATATAAATAATACTTATTATAAACAAACACGAGCTGGTTATTTCAACCATTGGTTCGCTCACAGAGGTTTAATATTAGAGTGCATAATATTATTTCTGTCAGTAAGATTTAGTATACCTTCAAAATATAACATAGTGACTCATAGTGACATAGTGACAGTCATACTCAATATAAATTTATCTGTAATGATATCGTAAATATTTTTAAGTGCGCTTACAACTTTGAGCAACCTACATCAGAATGTTGATATCTGGATAATAAGGGTTGAAATTAAGTATAAGATCCTTGTGGTTTGGTGGTGTGGAGGTTTATAAATCTTCTAAATAAGCCTCTCAAACTATTTTAATCCAATGAGCTGGCTCAAGTCTTTTTATTTCGTTTGCTTTTAGTTGTCAATTTTTATAAGATCCTTTACCGCACAGTAATTTATATAAAACAGAGTTCCTCTTATATTTGACTCTTGTTGTGATATGCTCTCATGGTTATGGTTTTATGGTTCGTAGCTTTTAAACTGTCCTTTGATGGGACTTTTGAAGCGTTTTGTAAGGACACGAAAGTTGTTCTTAATATAGAGTGCATTAATTTTCGGTGTAAGTCGTTAAAATTTCCTATATATGTCTTTTTAAAATGACATTAGTTAAAACTAGTACATAATTAGTATCTACTATAGTATGTATTTCAATACGTAAAGGCATATATGACAAGCAATCCCTGACAGGTAGAAACGTACAGAGCGCCTTGACAAACTAATATTCTGTCAACATTAATGGTAGAAGAAACCTATAAAATATACAAAAAATTATATGAGATTGACATAACATACAAGACTTGATATTTGGAAGTTTTATAGCTTAAAATTTCTAAGGTTGATTGATCCTAGATTTTCTGCTGGCGTGTATAAAAAAAAGTAACTTGGAAAGAGACAAACATACCTTCATATACGTTAGTATATTTATATTCAACAGTTTTTTTTATACAGTACCGTGGCAAAATTATTTGACATTTATTTTTTTTATAAAAAAACCTTGTATAGGCACTTTATCTCAGAGCTCTCTTGACGTCAATATTACGTAACCTATTGATAAGAGTCTTTCCGTAGTTATCTATGCTATAATTATTGAAATGAGAACATTTTTGGGATCTGTTTAGATTAGTTTATTTATTTATATAGGTTTAATTAGGCATTCTACTTTGCTATGTCTGAGTCTGTTGTGGTCAGTAGCGTGCATCCACTACGTGCAAGAAGAAGCATACTAAAGCATTATCTTATAATGCTTGCAAATTAATACATATACATGTTGACTTAAAATTTGATCCAATTGAAATTATGAAATTCCTATTCTAGTAATTACCAGATTTTAAATCTATATATGTATTTATACAAAGTCCAAATATTACCAGGTTAAGCATTTTATGTTTCTATGGGAAGAACGCCACCTATAATATCATGGTTGCAACCAGAGATGGGAAAAACGTAATCTGATTAACGATTACAAAATGTAGTTGTAATTTTAATTTTCTTTCTCTGTAAT
Organism: Automeris io; assembly: GCA_036320925.1. Taxonomy (NCBI): domain Eukaryota; kingdom Metazoa; phylum Arthropoda; class Insecta; order Lepidoptera; family Saturniidae; genus Automeris; species Automeris io. The sequence continues at coordinate 8,543,077 of JAUDJH010000018.1, forward strand.
CATGATTAAATCCGTTTAAAAATTTAAGAAATCATAAATGTGTATGCAATCTGAGATTCTGTAGTGTTTAAACATAGATGAGCATAATGCAGTCATATTAATTGTACAAAATGTAATCGTAATCATTTTTATTAATCTGATTACATTTTACCCATCTATGGTTACAACTAATAGAGACCTGCCCTCTAAAGATCGTCATTGATTGTATATTGTTTTTTTTCATTGTAGGCACTTAGAGCATTCATCTTGCCGATCCTTAATTAAAAACTAGACAACGATTGCAATATTGATATACCAGTCTTTACCAACTTGGGATCTGCTGATTCTAGGTTGTCCGTGATCCTGTCTTAGAGTATTTTCGATAAAAAGAAAATTTGGAGAATAAGAAGCCCATACGTTTATATTACAAATGAAACTTTTTTTTAGGGATTAAACGGATCACAGAAAGGTGACGTTAGCTTTTAAAAAAGGTTGGAAAAAACTGTAAATATAAATTTGACAATCACGATTGATGGTTTTGAAATATTCGATATTATATCAAACAAAAGTATTGGCGGATAGATAAAATGAAGGCATTGACGTTCGCTGTGAGTTGGTGATTGTAACGATTCAATGTGATAAAATAAATTAATAATGATTATCCGTGAATAAAACAATGTCGGATTTGAACGAAAAGATGCATTGTAATATCAATTATTTTAATGTTCCTTATCTATAAGAAAATAGTAATATAAGAAAGGGTATTATGTATAAATTCAAATTAGAGTATTAGTAACGGCATTCATAGCGGTATGAAGTTCGTCGGGTTAGCTAGTATTATCAAGTGGTATCTATAACTTCATTATGATAACTTGTAACTTATAATGTCATGTTGAATGCTTTGCGTATAGACAACATTAACTGGGTAGACTTACTGGGATTACATGTTTTCCTTGATACTAAACTCTCATTAAATACCTGTTATTTTTCAAATAGTCTGATAAACTTGTTTTGATGTATTCACTCCTGATAAAAATACATTTGGACGACATTTTGTCTGTTCAAAAGGATTTGTCATATTTACATAGCGTCGTATTGTAGTTATTCATAAAAAAAATTATTTAAACTTGAAGCTGCTGAAATATAGAGTATACTTAAGCGTTAATCTTGTGGCAATTTTGTAAAAACCGTTTTTTTAATTCCTGTTGACAAAGTAAAGTGATTGTTATCATAATTATACAGTAGCTGCTTATAGTTAAACATTCATTTTAGAGTAGGCTTTGGTCTATGACTAATAAATATGTATTTTTTCACGTTGAATACAATGTACTAAGAAAAGGTTTTGCGGAAACGACAAAACTAGAGACGTTTTATATTTTACGTGTTTTTTTTTTCATTTAAGATAATTTTAAGTTCACTTTTTGTTTTGAACCTAAATCTAACTATTTTTATTTTTTATGCTTAAAACTACATTCTGCAATTTATCGATTTACACAATTACTGGGAAAATAGTTTTATTTTTATAGTAGTTCAACAAAATTGTTGTACTCCCAATGATACAACCCGAAAACGGCAACGAATCGTAAAAGCTAAAAAAATTACGAAAATTTATCCCCACATAATATTGCTTTCGGCATTATACTAGCTAATATTATATTACATTTTATAAAATTTACATAAATACTACTTAGATTGAATTTGATGTTAATTGAATTTAAAATAAAATTTAAATGATTTTAAAATTTTAAGCTTCGAAGCAAACGGTAAAACATAGTATTGTTTATAAGGCACCATTTAGTCCTATCAAAATATTATGGTAAGGATTATCACTTGCGGCTCAGAATAAAGTTAAAAATAATTAATACATTTTTTAAATTGCGAAATATATTTAAGGTTAGTACGGTGATAAAAAAATCGTTCGATACCCTGTTCGAAATGAAACGCTATCTAAACATTGCCATTATCAACGTTTTTTGCTACCATGCCATTATAAACGAGATAAGACGATCTTTATGTGTTATCAGTCACTCGCTGATTTTGGGCCTCGATGGACTGGTCCGTAGTTCGGTCTGCGGAGAAGATCCGAGTGTTGAAATGCTTGCCAACGAATACGAAGAAGAAAATCTGCAACAGTGTCCCGCAGACCGGCGCCTTGAAGAATCCAATCCTGTATGGAGTCAACAGGGCGCGATGAGAAATCAGTGGGTCAGACAGGCCGTGGATAACCTGTGCAGTTTTAGTGTTTACGGTCCTAGTTACCCACCAGTGCAGTGTTATAGAGACGTAACTTATCCTTATAATGTTAATATACCACATTATTACGTGCCACAGAATGGACAATCACAGTTGATAAGCTATCCTCATGTTCAGCAGCCGATAATTCAAAACTTACCTTGCCAACAACAAGCTCAGATATGGGATTACAACAGTATGTGTTATAACGTCGACGGTCAGCCGTGCCAATTTACATCTGTCGGGGATTTGGAGGATTTTATGTAAGTTTATATGAGATCAAAACATTTTCGTGTGGAAATGAAGTCCACTCTCAATCGGTTCTTTTAGAAAATATAGTGAGATCTAAAAGGAAAGTAAAGGTTTAAAAATTACACTGGAATGAATTGGCAGCTGTGTTACGAAACAGCAACATGTTTATAGGTACCGTAGTATTTCTGTAGAATGTATGTGCTCATACGCAAAAATGTGTCTTTTTTTACTTGGGGAAAATCCTCATAGGACCGTCTCGGCCGCACTGGGGGGTTGCGCGAGACTGAGGTGTGTCGGACTTGTAGCGACTAAAAACCCCAAGGTGACTTCTTTTGCGCATTGGCAGGGACTGCGGGACCTGTAATCAATTCGCTACAGCCCCGTCGCGCTGCGCCCGCTGGGCACAAACTTCGAGGAAGATATCTTCCCCGACACTGCTCATTGTATTTAGGCAGAGCACGTCTCAATGCTCTGCCTACTTCTCGAGGGTCGCTAACCAGTCGCTTAGGGCGCCCACCCTGAGCGGCCGCGACCCCAAAGGCATCAGCCAACCGGTCATGTATCGACCGATCGGCTGGGACTGATGTGCTTGGGCGGTTGCCAGCAATCCGGTGTTTTCTTCGAGCGGCCTTCTGCCGCTCTCGCTCATGACGTCCTCACAGAAGGAGACCACGGCTCTCCCGTTGTCATACCGTGCCAGGATGGCCGACACCACTGCTGGCAGGTAGAGGTCGTGTCCGGTCCTTTGGACCAGGTCCCGCCGCTCGCTGCCCCACGCCGGGCAATGTGCGAGCGTATGTTGAGCACGCAAAAATGTATCTAGATTATGCTAGAAAAATTGAATCACGAAAGTAGTAATTGTATCCTCAGAATATTTATACACTTTTTTTGGATTTCCATGGATTTGGAAATTGGATTTGGATGGGGGGTAATCCTACATTGGACCATCAGATCCGGTGTGAGGGCAGCGATTCTGACGTGTCAGACTCTTAATGACTAAAAACCCTCAGGATGTCCTTTTAATTGCTCCACTCGGGCTTGGGAATCCGAATTCGTCTAGAAGCCTGGGAAACGAACAGCCTTGTTAAGGCTTCCTCGCTTGGAGGGGGTGGATTTAAAGGACCCACCCCTCCGGAACCCTTTCAGGCGGCGCGCCGCCTTTCTCTCATCCGGGCATCAGACTCCATCAATTCTACTGCCCGGCGAATACCTGTACATTTAGCTTAGCTTCATTATATTTCGTATTACAGTCACGGTGTATATTGGTTATAATGACTTACTAAAATGTATCATATCGAAATTTTTTTTAGTAACAATTTTAATGTAAATAGATCCACATAAACAAATACTCATTCACCAAAAATTTAAAGATCTAATTTTCAATAGCACAAAGTGTTAAGTAATTCGTCAAAATAATTGTGCTATGGATTGATATTATTATATGTGGTGCTGTCTTATCTAATCTAAATTTTGCCGCGCTATATAATTTCGTACTCACCGTTATAGCAATACGGTTCAAAATTTAATGAATTTCACTTGGAATCAACCGATTCGATTTTACTAACACCTAACATTAAGGCACGTGGTTTTTCTTTAAACTGTGTTACGAGGGGGGTTCGATAAGTCTTTAGCCTACAAAAGAAAAACGAAAATTTTGTAAAAGTGGCGATTTATTTCTCTACATAGTTTCCTTTTAGCTCGATATACTTGATCCAGCGATGCTCCTACTTTTTTAACCTGTCTGAAAAAAAAGTTTTCGGAAGCTCTGCAAAATAAGCTTCCGTGGCGGCGATGGCTTCCTAATTCGACCAAAATATCTACTCTGCGAAAGACTTTTTCAAATTTGTAAACAAAAAAAGCACACGGGGCCAAATCCGGGGAATATGGTGGATGGGGCAGCAGTTCGTAGCTAATACGACCAATTTGGCAGTGGCGACGGCGGAGGTGTGAGCCGGTGCGTTATCATTGTGGAAGAACCTTTTTTCTTCGCCAAATGGCGCCGGTTTTTCTTCAGCTCGACATTGAATCGACCCAATAATTCAGTATAGTAGAGCCCTGTGATCGTTTTGCCCTTCTCCAGGTAGTCGGTGTAGATCACACCTTGTGAATCCTAAAAAACGGTGGCCATTACCTTTCCGGCCGATTGGACAGTCTTTGCCTTCTTCGGAGCACGTTTTGACTGTTCCTTGGTCTCTGACGTGTACTGGGGATCCATATTTTGACTAGGGTTATGAAATGACGCAAAAACTCCTTCGGATTGCGCTTAAACAGCACCAAACATTGCTTTGAAGTGATTTCACGATTTAGCTTGTTGTTCGGAGTGAGCGAACGCGGCACCCATCGTACCGACAGCTTTCTCATGCCCAAAATTTCATGCAGGACATGACTCACCCGGTCTTTTGAGATGCCTACAGTCTCAGCTATTTCGCGTACTTTCAATCGGGGGTCTGCCAATATGAGATTGTGGATTTTTGTCATGTTATCCTCCGTGGTAGCCGTTTTTGTGGCACCTGGACGTGGCTCATCAAAAACTGACGTGCGACCACATTGAAACTTGTAAACCAATTTTTGATGGTTGCCATCGAAGGAGAAGAATCACCGTACACTGCATCTAAGCGCTCTTTGATTTCGCTGCGCAATTTTCCTTCCAAAAACAAGAATCTTAACATGGACCGATACTGCTCTTTATCTATTTTTTGAAATTCGCCAAAACGCTTGCTTCTACACGGAGTCAAATCTAAACTACGAGCCTCATGTGGCTGAAATTTTGTCAGCAGCGGTCTAAAATAATGTATTACACGATGGTAAATTTTCCTTGCGATAGTGGCGCCATAAGGCGGTGAGGCTAAGTACTTATCGAACCGCCCTCGTAATATATAATGAGTATTAGTAAATTCTGGATCTTTGCCAGACTGTCTCGGGAGTTAATCAGGTGATTAAACACGTGATGCACTCTGACTGTAGCAGTGAACGAATACTTTTGCAATAGAAGTTACTAGACAAGAAAATTTAAACTTGTTATAAAACTTTATGTTTAAAACAACTAAATGGTCTAAGTAGAGTCGGTTTTCTGATAATCTGTGAGTTTTCAGAAAATACATGTGTAATAAAAATTGTGGTGGCTAGTTTGGCTTTATTGGCATTTATTATTTAGTGAAACAACATTATTCATTTCCGAAAGTAAATGACCAAGTATTAAGGCTGAGATTTATAGATGCAACTTGAGGTTTGCTTAGACTTTACTAAAACATTACAATTTATATCACTCAATGAATGTTAAAGGATTTGGTTAGTCACCGATTTTGTCAACATGGACTTGGCTCTGCGAATACTATGGTTATACTCAAGTTCCTATTGTAAAACCAATTTTTTGTCAAAACGAATTTATTTTTGAGAACTTTGCTAACCAAAGTCGAAATAGCGTCTATAAATCTCAGCCTATGTCATTATCATCAACATATGAGCCATAGGATGTTTACTGCTGATTATAGAGCTCCCCTGGTCTTTTCTAAAGCAACTGGTCTGAAACAGCTTTCATCCAACGTCATCCTGTGATCTGTATTAATAATAATAACTTTATTTTAGATTACTCCAAATTAGAACACAGAAAAAAAAAAGTTAATATTAATTCTTAATGTAAATACCAAAGTGGATGAGCCTCTTCACCCAAAACTGTATAAATGGCCCGTCCACTTTCTCAGCCAAAATACTCAAAATGCCATCAGTACTGCCTCTCAAATGCTGCAGCATCGAAGCAGACCACCGATGCATGACTGCATGAGAATCATGCAATCTTGCCTCGGCAAACATAGCCGACGCACTACAAAATCAAATAATTAAGTTGTTTTGTATATAAAGTAAAGCAAAATTAAATAGTGTTCAAAAAACTCACATTTTGTTAGCTTTATTCGACCCTTACTGATCCCATAATTATTCAAGGTGTTGTTGTAAAGTGACGTATTGGTTCGGAGTTACACTTATTTGTTTATAAAGTACTTTTCACCTTTACAATAAATCAGTTATGCAGAATGTAATAAAGGCTGCTTGTGATAGTTAACAAATATAATGCAAATATTTTTTTACTCATTGTAAGTGGAAACATGTGTTACATTATTTAATTATATACAATACGGAAAAATAGGTATATCAGTAAAATTTATACTATAATCTGTATTAACTAGCCAATAGTTTTTATATCAACTAGTGTTTAAATATAGATATTTTTTAAACATCTAGAGAGCATTAACACTATATTGCCCAGAGCAGGCATTTTTACTGTTTTTAAAGTTTAGTTATACAAAAAATATATATATTTAAAAGAAACCAATTTTTTAAAATATTATGACTTTTTGTATATTGTCTTTATAACATTTATTAATAGTTGTACTTACCTCCCCCCTCTCTTTATTCACCATATATGTACGTATATGCTATACCTATATTCAGTCTTTTTAGTATTAAGACTGATATTTATAGACGCAACTTTAAGTTTCCTTAGACTTTACTAAAACATTACAATTTATATTACTCAATGAATGTCAAAGGATTTGGTAAGTCACCGATTTTGTCAACATGGACTTGGTTCTGCGAATACTATGGCTGTACTAAAGTTCATATTATATATTCAGTTTTTTGTTAAAACGAATTTGTTTTTTGAAAACTTTGTTAAGCAAAGTCGAAATGGCGTCTATAAATCTCAGCCTTAGTTTTCTATGAAGTAAAGGTTTGCAGATTTTACACTCGTAAGTCTGTTCATTCATTTAGAACCTTGTATCTATGCTGAAATGTCATATTATTTTTTGTTAGATTAAATCTTTGCCTACATATCTCTTTATTAAAAAAAACCGATAAATTTATTAATTTTACTTTTTGAACATGTAATATATTTAAGTAAAGATAGTTTTCTTATCACTCTTTCCTTGCGACTCGGGTATAATTTTACCTTGTCTGTAATTACTAAAAGACACAGGCGTGCTATGAACTATTAAGTGTATCGCTGGCTTTTGGATGATATAAAAATTGCTTAAGTTCATAATTTTGATGACGATAATGATTGAATTTAATATTTAGTTATTGATTTTGTTATGTCTTGAACATGTTTACTTTTTTAGTGTTTTTTACGTCGGTATAAGATTTTCAATTGATATTATCTTTGTTTGGTTTTACTTGTGTGATGCTAGTAAATGATTTAAAATTAAAAATAATTGACGGACATTATAGGCGTGTTTTCAATTCATTACGTATCTTTATATATTCAAAACAAAACTTATGAAATCACACACCTACATAAATATATATATATATATATATATATATACATATATATTACACTTGGAAATACATGTAGGAGGAGTCTCACTTGCGTTACTAAAAGACAAATTCGTAATTAGAAAATATTTCAAATGTTTCTTTAGTGCATCAATTTTTGTTTAATGTCTATTTGAACAAGGGATATTATAGTTTTCCGTATCAGTAAGGAAAACTACCGGATAAATACAATTAATTAACATCTATATCAATTATTGTATTTAACGTAATTAAAACTTTTAATTTAGGCTATCGTCATTGCTCACAAATGCTCAAATGTTGGAAAATCTAAAATACTCTTTCTTATGTTTACTTAGCATCAGTTTTTTTCAATACTTATGTTATGTCTGATATTCTTGCTTATAAATAAAAATAGAATATGTCCATAAATGGAATTATTATTCAAATATTCATATCTGAATCATGGAGTCTTTATTTTAAATATATCTATCAATATCTACGGACGTAGCCATATATTTAAATGTTCAACTAAATCTCCTAGTTCGAACTTGTTAACCCTGCGACATAGTTGCTCGTGATCAACTTGACTACACAGTTCAACGCTTACTAAGTTGCAACAAAGCAATTTATTAAAATGAGATTAATCGTTTATTAATTATGTTTTAATAGATTTCACTGCATAACTCGACTAATGATTAAGGAAAACACCAAGATTCACATAAATATTGAAATTTGCTTCGTAACTAAAATATATTATATTTTCCGAGTAATGTTTATAATAAATAATATTTGTATATCTGTCATATGAACAAATTGGGCGGTTTCATATTTTCCTTGTTTTTTGAATTACCTATATGTAATTCAATTGCATTTTGTTCAAACGTATATAGTCGAGCAACAAACAATTTTACGAAGTATACCTTTTACAATTACAACTGAACAACTTCATTGCAAAATATATTATTGATGTAAAAATTTGTTTTGCAGTAGACCATCAAAAGTGACTATGGTATCCAAAATGATATTGTTACATCTTTACATAGTATAAAACTAAGTCGCTTCTGCTGTCTGTTCGCTTAGATCTTTTAAACTCTCTAACGGATTTTAATGCAGTTTTCAGCAATTGATAGACTGGTTCATGAGGAAGGGTTGTATGTATAATACATATATATTATAATACATCAAAGCCGATGAATTAATTTTTTTTAATGTGATGTCGTAACGAATAATATATATTTGTGCGCTTAAATCCCAAACGCTGGCTAAACCTTACGCAATAGATCAAATTAATGTACTACAGGATTGTATTTCTATTCGTTATTACAAATAATTTATATGACTGAACGTTTGCCGGGTCAGCTAGTTTGTATATAATTGTTACACACTACGCAACATAAATACCTTGCCAACAGTATAGAAAAAATAATACCTATTTATTGATTGTTAAAAAAAATATTTATGCTTTTTTATCCTGACACGGCACAGTGACCACATCACGTCTGATAGTAAGCTCGGTGCAGTCAAAAATCGACAACGACTACCTTCAAAATAATAAACCATCGATAGCCGCCGCGATCATGCCGGACGCACACATATCTCTTCACGCTTCGCTTAAACGACCCGGTATCATAGGACGAAGGATACACGCTCGCCGGAAGGTCATCATTCCACAGTACGACAACACGGCAAAAGTAAGAATTAGAGAACTTCTTAGTCCTAGCCGGGATGTGAGTTACTCAAAATCTGTGACTCGTTCTACTATGGAAGGGAGAGGGTGGAACAAGGGTAATGTATCTACCGCTCAGAAAAGCATTTGTAGTAAAATAAATAATACAAAATGTTAATTTAATTACAAATACAAAGCAGATAAAGATGTAATTTAATTATAACAATTTAAAGCAATTCGACATCATATAATAACATAGTTTAGTAGGTATACATACTTATTAAATGCCCGCCATTTAAATTTCTATGGCGCCGATCTACACACTGTACATACTAAATATAAATTACAATTTGTTATTAAATTGGAACCCTATTACAATTAAATAAGGATGTTTCTATTCACAGCAACATGATTTGTCATTCATTTTAGATTTCAATTTTGGTTTTCTTGTTGGAAAACCCAAACAACATGGGTCTGGGTTTTTTCGTATTTATTTATAGAGATGGCAGGTAATAGAGTCTATTCGGCTCCTGTGCAGATTGTTATCAATAAATTTTATAAGAGCTCGTTCATGCGTATATTGTTTTTTGTTCGAAATTCTCAGACGGTTCAACTGTCTGGGTAAAAACTTTCCAGCCGGGTATCATTTACACGGTTTTTAAGATTCGGTACTTGTATGTCTCACTACACATAGTCTTTTCTTTCTTTTGGCATTTCATCCTAAATCAATGGTTTAAATATTAGTAGATTAGTATTATGTCTTTCCTTGGCAGCCGACTAATTCGAGGTCCATCCATACCCACAAAGATATTCTTGAATTGCCGCTAAAATCCATAAAATAACTAGTTCAAAGCTTGAAGTGTTCCTTCTTGAAGTTTAGTTAAATTGGAAGGTTATTCTAGGTCATCAGTATTAGTTATGCTAAAAAAAGTATTTTTAAATGTTCTATTGCAAGTTTTTTAGTTTATCCTCACTTTTTTTTTTCGGAAAGACAAAATGCTGTTAATTACTATGGGCAATTTCACTGGGTATCCGTTCATAGTTTTCAGTGGCAACATAAAGTAGTGTAAAAAACGAAAATGTTTTTTGTTAACGCATTTAGTTTTAGCGTGTAGGGAGAATACAACCAAATTTTGTTTGTAATGCCATTAAACAGCTCATAAATAAACCGTTTCGGTAAACCGCAGTATGGGAACCGGCTGACGTGTTTGCAGAATTTACGTCACAGCCCTCAATTGGTTGTCGGGGACGTGATTATTTTTGCTATCAACGCCAATTGTCCTCCGCTTACGTACGCCGCTCTACCTCCTCTAATCTATAAATGATTGGGGAGCTTATTGTCGACACTGACCTCGAAGGAGTACGTAGCGGACGTTTTTCAATTTAGTTGTCTAGAAAATTACACTTGGTATATGTTTAGAGCTTATGTAATGATTTATAGACATATTTTTTATTTAATATGGTTTTTATTATTAAAATAATACGTACTCATAATGATTCACTAGAAATATGTAGCTAATATATAAAAACATTGCCGTGAAGAGAAAGTTTGAAGTTTGATGATTTAAGGAAATTAAGTGAAATGTATTAAAAACATTATAGCGTTTTAAAGGTCGTGTTTCTCAATATTTTAAATTGTAAATATTATTCATACAATAAAGTAAAAACGTTTTTGGAACTGAGAAGTGTTAGAATACTAACTGACAACATTTTATTTCTTTAATGTTCTTATATTATTATATTAAATTGTATCTGATAGAAAGTTAGGTTACCAATATTACTTCTTTTTTGAATTTCCGGTGTTTTACATAGAATCATCGCATTAAATTTTGGTTAACATAAGCGCCAAATTACTTCACTTGTACGGTAGAGTAGTTTTGACCTATGCTTTTACTTGGTTCTGATTTCTTTAGTTGAATTGGTGATATTTAAATTTTGTGGTCAATTGTATGTTCATAAAATCTGCATTTAAAAGACTAGATAGAACTAAAATTATATATTCCAAGACAATTATATTAATTAAGGGTAAATGTATTTCAAATGAAACATATCCAGTGTACATTGAAATCTTATTATAGTTTTTATACTAGACACAATGTTAAGATGATTTTAATATAAAACTTTATATTTTGCTATAACTTTTCATATTTCTTTCCCAAATTAATAAAGAATTGATATCAGTTTTTAGGGTTCTATACCTGAAAAGGAAAAAAGAGTTCCTAATATGATCAAATCGTTGTGTCTTTCGGGCTGTTTGTCCAAGGTCCTTTTTCTCAGGAACGAGTGTATCAAGTTGAAATTAGTGTCAAATTCTTAAGTTTGAAATCCCTTGCGATTATTGACTTATTTGTTCTTTCTTTTTAATCCGGGGCAGTCCTTAACGGGGGGCGCTAAGGGCCGTCTCCCGGTGTGTCGGACTTGTACACACTAAAACCCCCGGCGTGTTTCACCTTCCACCTACCGGTATCGAGGGTACTACTGGGGTCTTATCCTCAATTACCGGTAAGGCGTGTAGACTTAAGTAGGCCTCTACTCGTTTGGGGAGGAGTGGTGTAAAGAGCCACCCCACTCATACATCTGTGTTGTAGAGCGGCACGCGCGAACACATCGCGTGCCGCTCGCACCCTTGTTGGATGACTTATTTTCCTTGGTTATATAACCGCAACCTATGTCATGTGCATACAACAGTTTACCAACAAATAAGTTACGTCAATTTGATGCGCGGGCCCGATTAGCACTTAGCCGGTTTTTTTTAATACATTTATGATTCATATATTTGTGATTATTTTGTATCAGTTTTATCGCGTTATTATTTAATAATCTAAATTTTACTTTGCTATACTTAAGCCTGATGTTAGTTACTACTATCTGACATATTAGGTAAATAAAAATGTTATCACTAGTACATGTTAGATTGTTATTTATTATTCACAATATAAGATATTATTGAAGCCAAAGAACTAATTTCGTCCTTTGATTTAGTGTTCAATGACTCTGCCAAATAAACAACATTTTATACCTTTTTTTTACCTAATTCATTTAATTTTCCTTGTTTGGTACCTAAACCACAAACGCAAAATTTCGTTTGGGGCTAACTCTGTGTTTGCGATTGTCCGCAAATGTTGGTTTTAAGTGTAAATTTTATATTACAGAAACTTAATCTCTTTTAAAGTGATACAAATATATAGTAATACACATAAAAATGTAATATATGTTAAAAACTTAAGTTACATACGAATCCCGTTTCCCAGTTTCTAATGCTAGACGTTTTTCCTCAAACTGTTGCATTCGTTAAATATTATGACCTGCTCTTATCGGTCGTAGCACATTAATTCTTTTATCATTTCCTACAATTTTGTTTGTTGGTCAACATGTACATTAGCTATGCGGTAACCTGACTAGTAATGCATCTATATAATTTATTTTTTTAAAATAAAATATGTAATGTATTGATGATAATACAATAATGAATCAAAATTAGATACGACAATATTTATAAAAATATTTAAAGAATGTAACCAGAGACCAGTGCGTGGTAATATAAATAAAGAATCTAGTTTAATTATGTCTTCACAAATCATCGTCTTCGCTTTGCCTACTAATATTAGGTCTGGGAAAAAGTTCATGGCGTTTTTTCCGATGAATGGCGTTGGTCGCATATAACTAAAGAAACGTAAATTACAGCAACACCAACGAGTCCACCTTTAAAGGTGACTTTTCGAACGTTAGTGAAATGTAAGAAACATTGCAATCTGTGCAGTGGGTCGAAAGTATTTCGCACTCGAACATGGAGCTGAATGATGAAAAAATCCGGTGTATTCTACAATATCATTATGACAACGGGAAATACGCTGCGCAGACTCACGAAAAAAAAATATGCTATATACGGTGTAGGTACTTTATCAAATTCTGCTGTGTGAAAATGGTTCGCTCACTTTCATTTCGGTAACTTTAATGTGAAAGATGAGTCGCGCTGCGGTCGTCCAATCACTGCAAAAGCTGATGAAATACTTGAAAAAGTCCAACAAGATAAGCATATCAGCAGTGTCAATATTGGCATGGAGCTTGGCATTGACCATAAAAATGTTTTGAATCATTTACACAAAGCTGGTTATAAAAAAAGCTTGACGAATTGAGTCCTCGTGAGTTGAGCGCGAAAAACATGATGGACCGATTAAGCGATCTGCGATACGCTGCTGAAACGGAATGATATATAGCCATTTCTAAAAATTTTAATAGTCGGAGATGAAAAATGGATTACGTACGATAATCGAAAGCATAAAATATTGTGATTAAAGGATGGTGAGCCTTCACAATCATTTTCTAAACTAACATCGACGCCAAAAGAAGTGATGTTGTGTGTGTGGTGGAACTGGATGGTTATCGTCCACCACGAGCTACTTGAGACTGGTGAGATGATTGATTATCAACTCTACTGTGCTTGACTAGAAAGATTAGGCTTGGCGATTGAGAGAAAAAGGCCTAAATTGATAAATAAGAAAGGTATTGTCTATAGTCGTGATAACGCCCGACCACACACTTCTTTGATGGCCCGTCAAAAATGTAGAAAGTTCGGTTGGGAAGTTTTGTTGTAGCCACCTTACAGTCCGGATATTGCACTCTCTGACTATCATCTATTCAGATTTCTGCAGAGTTCTCTTTATGGAATTAACTTGGTTTCAAAAGAAGCCGATGAAAACTACTTGATCCAGAACCAACCACCACCAGAAACCACAGAAGGTCTTCACCAATAGGATCATGGATCTACCTAAAAAATTCCGAAACATTGTCCATAATAATGGAACATATTTGGTTCAAATAAATTCATTCACGCGCTTAAGGAGACCAGTCGAATTTTACTGAAAAAACGCCACGAACTTTTTCAGACCCAATATAAATAAAAATATTTTTTAAAACGAATTACAATAATTAATGTCATATATAAAATAAGTTTAACATGTTTTAATACATATTAAAATATTAGTTTCAGAGTATTATTAAGTCTCAGCCATTATGTACACGTAACTTTATTTCATGAATAATATATATTAACTCACTTTGGATTACAATACAGTTACTAAATTACCTTATAACGTTCTATGCCTGTAATCAGTTGCGTTCAGTCCATATATACATGAAAGCTATGCATGTCCTAATGATAAATAAGTCTGGCATAAATTGCTTAAAGTTAAACAAAAAAAGGAACCATTTATGTTCATATCTATTCTATATTCACGTTATATATCTATCCTATGAAAGTAATATAATGTTTACTATCATAATATAATATTCAAATTAATTACGCGAATTCTACCTGCCCTGTCCAAATATCCTATGCACGTCACTGCCTGTAACTATGTATCAGTAGCGTGCATCCTATAGAGGCATAAAAGAACATTATTTTGAAATACTTTGACATTTAATGTATATTATACTGATTTAAAATAGGTTCTGATTTGCTTTTTGAGACTCTTGTTCTGGTAGTTACAAGACTTTTAGTTAACATATTTATTAAATCTCCAATTACAACAATGCTTTTTATGAGATGCACGCTTCTGACATGTCTTTCGAAGTATATATGTATATGTATTTAAATGTAACATTGAAATATTTCCTTCAGTAATTGATAACTAACACTCGACCGTCTAAGTTCTGGATCGATGTTTTGTCTAATGTACGACATTAAATATTGATGTTTACAGTTACATGTCCTCCACTCCGACGCAGCCTTGAGTTTCTTTCGGCGTTTCTTCTCAAGGTAGTCACTTCCGAAACGCTGGTAGATCACCCGTAGGGTTAGTACTTTATTTGGCTGGCGGTCCAAGTCGAGGTTCGTACCCACAGGGGTGCCCTTGTATTGCCACCCAACCCAAAATTTCGCTGGCTGAGCACCTTCTGTGCTCGCCCCCTAAGCCCGGTTGAGCTGAAAATGCCTTTCCCGGCAATCAGTAGTTAGTCCGCTTCAAAAAAAAAAAAAATGTTACATGTCCAGCTCTTAGCTTAGTAAGACTGTATAATCAATGAATGCTACTTGGTAGGAACTAGTGATGAAAATGCCCGGGAATTTTCCCAAAGTGCCCAAAACTTGTATGGGGAATATTCCCGGGAATTTACGAAATGTTCGCGGAAGTGCTGGGCACTTTGGGAAAATTCCCGGGCATTTTCATCACTAGTAGAGGAACCTTCCTTCCTGTATATTTATAGCAAAATACTGGGTAAAATTTTAGTTGTTTTAGAGCTAAAGGGTTTCAGGTCTATATCGGTAATATAAACGAATAAATGATTTTTGAAACATAATAGCGGTTTTATTTAATATAGGAATTTAGTGTCGTTTGTCGACACAGAACTGACGTTTTCGGTTCCAAGAGGATTATAAGGTGACATGTTGTAAACAAATACACAATACGCCGTGCCATTATAATCGTTTTGGAACCAAAAAACTTAAGTTCTGTATCAGTAAATACTATTAAATTGCAATGTTGATAAAAAAAATGATATATTCAAAAAAAATATTTTATCGATACTATTACCGATATAGAATCAAAACCCTTCAGCTCCAAAACGACTATAAATTTCAGGTACCTGTATATTTAAAAAAAATGTACTCAACCAATATTCTCAAACACATTACCACAAATAATATACGTACATAACATTGATGGATATTTCTTATAGCAAATAAATTATATTAATTTATAGCTATAAACTTATTTATTTGTCCACTAAATAATATAAATTAATTATAGTGATAATCGTAATGTTATTATTATTAAACATTAATTATGACGGGAATTAAATTAAATGCATTTATAAATTGGGAAGGAAAAATATAGTTGTCATGTTTCCGCATCCGGTTCAGTTCCATACACGTTGTTTTTTATAATAGATACGTTTTTGTGTTATATTTAAACCTTGTCTCGCCAATATCTTAAAATGGAGGAGAAAAATGTTTACTTCCAATCCTTGTTTATTTACTCAGAATTTCTTGAGATAACGGTGCATACTATTGGTACACACTTGTTTAGTTTTTTTTTATTTTCTTTGAAAATAAAATGTGGATATATTAATCAATTTAAGTAGCAATTATATATTACTATTATAACATTATACGTTTATAGTCGAAAATGCTATAGCTTTAAATGATTTTATAAACAAAATATAAAAAAATAAATTCACTAATATCTATAATATTTTATAAAAACTTTATTATACTTTTAAGAAATAATTTTTCTCGAATATGATTAGTAACCCGTATATTCGCCTAAGCAAGATATACAATACAACATTGTATAATTTTTACACAATCATGCATCGACCATCTATTTCGATCGTGGTGACTGGTGGCTGCGGCTAAGAACAGATCGTATACTAAGCGTCTGACAAGCTAGATGGGCTCTTTATGCAGTTTTGAGTGGTTAGGCTCAAACCACAATGGTTAACGCAATTGTAATTAATTAGAGATCACCATAAATTTGTAATTTTATCGTCTAGTTTAAATATCGATACGTCTAGGTTACTAATACGACTATTTTGCGTTACGACTGTCTCTCTATTGGACTAGATATTCGACAATATTTAGCTCAAAGGATACCGACTTTTAATTAGCATGTGTAGCGCGGGTGTGTTCGAGCGGAGCTTCTAGCGGACTGACGTGACGCGCAGCTAACGTACCGACCCGCGCTCCTGCGCAATCCTCACGTGATCCCGGTCACGTGATCGATAAATAAGAAAGGGAAGTCCCTAACGCTATTTCAGTCGACCAATCAAAGTTCATCATCAGAAGGGGAATTCCGCAAAACACACAGTCGAGGCCCTCAACGTAATCCAACGGCCGCAACCGTCGCCTATGACCTATGTTCGTCCTACACATGTTAATTCTGTATTCAGAAAGCAAATTTATTTGAAATATGTGCTAAGAGTTCAAATATATGTAAATAGTATACGTAAAACTAAACGTCCCGATTCCTTGTAGTTTTCTAGAAATAATCATATTTGATTGTGTGTGTACACACTGCGCATGCATCAACGAACGTGTAAAAATTTTTAAAGTAATTGTATTTAAATTATCACTTATTGTCATTGTACTTCTGTCCTTTGTATTAAGTATTAAATATAAGCAAATGGAAAATTTATATCTTGTAATATACTTTTTAGTTATTGGTATAATAGATAGGTCATAATTGGTTAAAATTTGGTATGTGCATAATAACAAACAATGTGGGACAGCGGATTCTAAGTATTTCTACGGCGGTGTTGGAATGATTAGGTAATTCGCTATTAAAGGGGGTTTACTCGTAAGTGGTTATTCAGCTTCTAAATAAAGTCTAAAGCTAACCTCGCTTGCTCATTTTGCACCGCGGCCGTGTCGAGTAGAGGACGTATCTTGCGATATTTGGTTCCATTTTAATGTTCATTTTTGTGTCATAAGGTGGTAAACAAGTTGACTGCATGTCTATGCTAGTGACAACTATAGCTATAAATATCGATAAAACAGGTTTTATTAAAGTATATTACACTTCAGTGCAATCTTCATCGTATGCATCTTACTACAATATAAGTTTTCCAATCCCATGATAAAATGGCACAAATATACTGCCGTAATCAATAATTCCATAGTTTGATGATAGAGCTAAATAAACCAATTTCAATATATTTTTTATATAATACTAGCTGTCCCGGCAGACCTTGTTCTGCCCTATTTCTCTAAAACAAAGTCACATTATTTTTTTTAATGTTAATAGCTTCCACGTCAGATTTTATTCTGCCAAAACCTATTGGCCTGTCGGCTGTTTTTTTGAAAATTGTTTGAAGGAACCTGGCCTTAATGCTATACGTATAAAAATTGACAAATATTGACATTAATATTTATTCGTCACTCAATTGTTTTGCCTTCCCAGAACTCGTCCACTGACATTTAAACTTTATGATGTGGTGTTAAAGTTCAAAATGACTTATAACGAATTTTTTGTATGAGAATACAGAAAAGTGTTATTTTTAGACAGTTACAGGGAATTTTTAAATTTTTTCTCTCCGTTATAACCTTCCTCAGACTTCATCAAACACAACAAAAAAAAAATCATTCAAATCGGTTCAGCCGTTCTCGAGTTTCGCGCTTATCAGGACATTTTGCGATTCATTTTTATATTATAGATTAGGAAATAGTTTTTATCGAACCCACATTTCCTAATTTGGTAAACAACCTTTTTGAGTGACTTCACTTGAGTGATTTTCACTATTTATATCGATATTTAAAATCCGGTTGCATCTCATTTACGCATATATAAAAAGCAATAACATCATGATCAAAAATCTCTTCTAAAGCTCAAAATAACTGTAAATAAACTAAATACACCAACTCAAAACGTATTAATAGTACTAACAACTTTTTTATTTAAAAGTTTAAGACTTAGGCCGCACAGCGAATATTCATTTTATGCTATTTTCTGTGCAATTTTACCAGTGCGTGTATGTGCGTGCGTCACATACATGTGATTGATTACATTACAAAATTTGCGGAAAAATACCGCACGGTAAAAATTCACTATACGGCCTAGACCTTAAAGTAGTCTATATTATTCGTATAACGTGTGTGTACATGCTGAAGTTGTTCACGTATCGTGTGCATAATAGATGTACTATTTCGGATATGAACCGATATCGGATATTAAACGAAATTCATATCTAGATATTGACCTGCGAGTGATGGACAGCACGTACTTGATAACGAGTTGCTGTGAGTTTATTATCATTATTCAAAACAAAATCATTTGAAGTACTTTATTCTATATTAAGTCTAATACGTACTCCCTTTTTACAATGTCGTATTGTTTAATTAATCCATTCACGTTTAAGAGTCTTCCTTGCGTCAATGTATTCAACGCCATACATTCTAACGACACATTTTCACGTAAATATGGCGCGCAGGATATTTAGTCGTATCACTAGGCTGCAACAATGTATTGGGTTGGATTTATTATATAATCCACTTATAAACTGATAAAAAATCTGATAAGACTTTACAAATACGTTATGAATTTTATATTAACTGCCTACACTTGTAAGGAATGAAAATTTATATCTATTACAGGATTGATTATTAGTTAAGTAGATACGAATTACAAATTTCATTTGATGTATATTTATTGTTTATATTTAGAAAGTCGATTTTATTTATCCCTGCTTACCTCGTAAAGGATGTAGTAGCGTGACGATAGTGATCATTTTATTGTTATATGTTTTGTATTCAAATTTTCAATAGTAAAGTAGACTTTCAAAAATAAAAAGCTGGCCATAATCCATTCCGAAATGATAAGTGAAAGCAATGAAAGGTCAAGAAGTTCGATATTCCATAATACCAGCCCTGTTCGTTTGGAAAAAATCGCCTAAATATGCAGTTATGACGCACTTCATAAAAACGCTTTTTGGGGCAAGAGATAATGCCCGCTGGGGTCCTAATGAGGAATTAATGAAATAAAGTAATTACTGCCCATACCACATACTGGTACGGAATGGTATTGTCTTGTCTTGGAGCAGTCTCTGTGTATTTGTATTTAAAAAATAAAAAGAGTTGAATTATCTTTAATTTTTCGCCGGGAAAATGTGTTTGCCGGGTGCTTCAGAGCTTTTTGACGAGAGAGAAAAACTATGTTCAATAAAGAAAAGGTAATAACATACTTTTACTACTTTTTCATACTTAGGATATTTATAATAATTTATAATAAAATATAATATAATAGTTAAAGCTTAAATGAATGGGGGCGTCAGTTAGTGCATAGTTGTTTATGGAAAAGACACTTTATTGTGACCTTTAAAGTGTTGTTTTTTTGCATATTTTAAATGACATATTAGTACAAATATTGCTTATTAGTTGATACTGGTGTTTGTAATTGTTATTAACTAGATACGACTGATTATTGTTACAAAAAAAAAAAAGATAGTTACGGTCTTTCGATACAAAGACGATATAATCTACTCTTTATAAAGTTATAAATTTGTATCATAATATCGTGTAGATGTAAAAAACGTATATCAATCAAGTATTGAAGTTAAATTTAATCATCCACTATTTGGACATATGCAATAGTTTTGACGATGATTTTGTTCATATTTGCATTTAAATAATTCAATGTATTAACTAATTTCGTTTGTTGGTAATTTTAATGTTTTTTTTTTTCTTTGTTAAGGAACAATGAAAAGCGGAAGGAAAAGTCACGGGTGGCGGCGCGATGTCGACGCACTAAAGAGATGCAGATCTTCTCTGAGCTGACCGCCGCCCTCCCAGCCAAGAGGGAGGAGGTGGAACAACTGGACAAGGCTTCCGTCATGCGTCTAGCTATATCCTACCTGCGCGTTCGGGATGTTGTTTCCATGCGTGAGTATCTTCTTAACTAAGTAGTTACTTAAGTATGTCATACTAATTGACAGCTAATTGATTGGTTTTCAACGTCAATGAGCCTCGTCCGGCAGTCATTACTGATAATAATCTTTCGTCGAATGGAAATATCTAAATTGTCTCTACATATACAAGTAAAAATTACTTAAAACTAAGAGCAAACAGTGTGTTTTATAACTTATGATGTCTATAAATAAAACACATCTTTTTCGTACCATTTATGTTTTAAAATGTAATATTTTTCTATTTATTGAATTTTTAAGATTAAATCTAAATGCATTTATAACATATACAGGGGACTAGGCACTTTTTCCTTTTCTAAAAATTGTTGTAATTGATTATGCAATGTTCATGAGATGTAAGGTAATTTATCGATAACGATTTTAGTTAGTTTTAGTAGGTGTTTTAATTAAAATAGCAAAGGTATTCACTACCAGACTGCAATAGCTGTTTATCGAGTAGTTATGTACTAGCCTGCTATTATAAGACCTTGGAAAGGATCCCAAACTTATAGATAACAATTTTATTAAATGCTGATAAAAATCATTCACAAAATTGATTCTAATTTTAACTTCATTATTTATATTAAATGCTATGACCGGTGGTCGTAGGTGTGTTGGTAGAAAGACACGGATTTTGGCGTTTTACTGTTTATTTGCACTTTAAGGCACACCGAACTGCGACGCACACACACGTACTCTAGCCTTGGGTCTCGGTAGTCGACTGACTTATCTTCTTACCGCATCCTCTTACCCCTTGCGTCCCGTAACACCCTACCGATCCTTAGGGCATTTAACACAAGCACGTATCGGGCGGCGTCTACATGCTATAATGCCGTTTTAAGGCCAGCCCTTAGAGACAGAATGTAAGCTTATCAGCGATTATATAACTTTTATTTACTCTGTTAACAATGATGAATTACTTAGAGCGTGGAAATAACGAATTATTGATATTTGGAAGTACCAACATTTTTGGTTGTCTTCAGTAGATAATAATTTGATTCAATTTGTGTCTTTAATTGTCAATTGAAAGAAAAAAACATGTTTTATGGTTCCGTACCAAAAACCGGCTATTGTAATATAGGTGTTATGTTTTTTGTTAGTTTATGTATATAAAATAATTAATTCATCCAAAATAACTGAGGTAATTTTCAAAAATGTTTATGCTTCAAATAAACAATGTTAAATAATTCACCATTTCCTTGATATTACACTCATATCTTTATCTTAACTATAACATTCAAATAATATCTTTAAAATGCGTTTTCTACCGTCTGCATCACGGCGAGTATTCTGAAGAGTTATTTAACCTTGTTACGACCTCCCACTTCCATTATAGAACCACGTGCGCGCGTTTACGGAGTCACAGCTCTGCGGTAACTCACATCCCGGCTAGGGCTAAGAAGATAATCTAACTCTTACGTTTGCCGTGTTGTTGCGCTGTGATGGTCTTCCAGCGTAGTTGTTAGTCGTTGTCGTTTTCTGGACAGCACCATGCTTACCAGCAGAAGTGGTGTGGCTAATGTGCCGTGTCAGAATAAAAAAAATGCTACACTTTAATTAACAATTTACTTAATTTGAAGATTTTTGACGTGGATACTTTTGAAATTTACCTTCTGAATTTATTCACTATTTCAGAAGTCTGGTTACAAGTGGAATGTTGATGTTGGCATGTTCTGCGGAATTTTAGCAAGACCTTACTCAGCCGAAGCAAAGGAGCTGTTCAGGCTGATGGCTCCCCATCAGAAATAAATGCTAGTAGTGCATGTTTAGGATACGATGGGGCTGGCATGTGCCGAGGCACAAAAGTCCCTTAAATAAAAAAAAAGTGGAATGTATCAAAATGTGTCCGATCTGAATCTGTAAAAGGCGTTTGTAGGTGAAATGAGTGGAATTGGTATTTGATGAGATGTCAAATCTGTTCACACCAATGCTACCTTATGCTATGTATTAGATTTATATTAATATATGGGTGTGACGGGGCTGAATGCGTACTCCCGTAAAAGCCCCTTATTAACAAAAAAAGTGGTACGTTATAATCATTGGCATTGCGAGCTCAAGTCTGATTTGATCGACCTTAGGGAAAACGAATGCGCTTAGCGACTGAATCAAATTAACGCGCGCTTACTACTGTCTGAAGTCAAGGCTACAGCTGTCTAGATGCAGATAAAATAATGAGCCGTTTTGTGGGTTTAGGTCGATATGGAAAGTCTTTGTCGAAGCAATATATAGTATCTGTTTGTGAATAAATATTTAGTGTTCTTCGTCGAGACAAAGGTAGGGCTAGCCAGAGAAAAAATTACCATTTACGTAAATTACATCTAAAGGACTTAAAAAAAATGTTCTCAAGTTATAGTTTTTTTTTTAAGTGACTTATTTCTGCTTAGTATTACATCTACGATAATAATAACGAAGTACACCATTTTAAGTCCAATGTAAAGTAAGGTACTTACTACTTATACTAATTAAGTAAATGTTCACATTTAGTTATATAATTTTAATATATAAAATATTTTTTTTTTTTTTTTTTTTTGATATCCCAGTGGAAATCCGTTATGGACCGTCAGGGGGCGGTGAGGGCCACCCCCCGGTGTGTCGGACTCTCACCGACTAAAACCACTGGGGCGCATCGCCAAGCACAGGGTGCGCCGGACTACGGGAATGTGACTTTGGTCTCACCGCGGTCCGGCGCGTGATCTGCCCAAAAGGCTTCATCTCACTGGTAGGGGGGTGAGAGAAGAGTGACATCACCCCCCATCGCCAAGTGGCGTGCGGATGCACGCGCAACACCACTGGAGCATTTGAGTCAGGTAACGGCCCCCTCCGGCGCGCTACCTGACGCTCCGCGAGTTTGCCCCGTGGGCAGATGTTCAGCCCGGGACTCCTCCTGCATGGGCTCCACCGACTTAGCAGCGTCATCGGGGGCCTTTTTCTTACTGCCTCTCGGCTCCTTCAACGGCCTTGTCGCGACAGCGCAGTTCTCGCTGCCGAGCTTGTGCCCCGCCGGTCTCCCGGCGTCTGCGCAGACTGCGCATCGGACGCTGGCCGTGCAGCCCTGGGCACGATGACCTGGCTGCGCACACCTAAAGCAAAGCGCACTACGGTCGACCTTTGCTTTGCACTTTACCGACACGTGCCCGGGTTCCATGCAGCGGAAACACCGGAGTACGGTCGGTGGCAGCAATCGGATCTGGGGCTTGACCCAGCAGATCACGGGCTGCTTCTCCATAAACCTTTGCGCTGCTGTGGCTGGGCAAGACACCCACATCACGCCGAGGTCGAACGTAGTGCGCCTTAGCTCGCTTGCGCGAACTTGGTCGAGGTCGCACCCGCCCTCGAACATCACGACACCTCTAACATCTGCCCTGGTGGTGCAGTCATCGAGGCCGGAAATCCTCAGGTTCACGTATTTGACGGGGCGTGAAACCTTCACATCTTCCTCAGGGAAGATGCGCTTGAGCTCGCTGCAGAGGACTCCCGCCTTCCTCTCAGCCTCTTCCGATTCGCCAGGAACTAAAAGAATCCTGGAACCGGTGAGAGTACCCCTTATACGAAGGTCCGTGATGTTCTGCGTTTGCAGCACCGCCGAAACCCTGCTTTTCATCTCTTGGAGAGTCGTCTCCAAAGAGACGCCCCTCTTCACAGCGTCCGGCGTTAGCTTGAGGGATATCGCCGCCATTTTGGGTGGCCGGGGTATCCTCGGAGCCTTCGTCTTCTGCTTGCTCTTCTTTTTATGGGGAGTCTCCTTAGGGCTACCCTCCTTCTTCTTTTTAAGCTTTCCGTTTTTTCCCACCTCTGTGAAGTCACCATGAAGATCGGTGGGCTTGGATGATGTTGGAGGTGGACGCGGAGCCACAAGATCTGTAATCTCATCCGGCACGGGCACTGGGGCGCTTCTCTTCCCCTTGGCCTTACCCTTAGAGGGCTTAGGTAGTATAGGGGTTGAGTTGCTTCCCGGCACCTCGTTGTCATCACCATGAGAGACCCTGGCAACATGTGCGGTCGGTTTGGGCTGATTAGCCTTTCGACCGACCGTTTTTGCTGCATAGGTCGGCTTATCCATTTGCAACGGTGGGCGGAGTAGACGCCTCTCTGTTGCTTCCAGTCGCGCGTTCATACCGCGCACCTCCCCTACCAAATCCGCGACAGCGCGTTCAAGAACGCTAGTTCCGGAGGTGGGGGTGGCTTCCTGAGAGTCGAGGTCTCCCAACGCAGATGGTTGCGTGGTACCACGACGATTCGCCTGGCGGATTTCGGAGCGCATAGCGGCCACGTCCTCCTGGAGATCACGCACGACCTCACGCAACCGGAGATTCTCCCGGTGTAATTTCCGGGTCTCTTCGGTTGCGGTGGTCGAGACGATGACCTCTATCGCTTCCTTTATAGCCGCCATAGCAGCCTTGATGTCTCTCACCACCGTCCCCTTTAGATTAGAGGACTTAGCGATGGACTCCGAAAGTACTTCGAAGCCCTTGTCCACGATTTCTTTCTGGGCGTATATGGACGTCGCCTCGACCCCAACTGCGTCGAGACGCATCGTGAGGCGAGGACGAGCGCTCCGGGCAGTGCCCAGAAGGTCAGCCTCTGCAAGCCGCTTCTCTTCCTCCTTCTGAGCAGCAATCACTTTTTTCTTGGCTTCCCATAAGCCGACATATTGGCCGGTTGTGGGAGGCCTTCCTCTGCCCCTTTTGGGGTTCGCGACAATTTTCGCCGGAACGTCTACGTCCGGCTCGCTGTCGGAGCAGACCAATCGATACGACCGTTTCCGCTCCAGCGAGCCGGAGTCTAGTGACCTATGACTGGACATGGAATCGTCCGAATCCAGCTCCTTCTGTGGCGCAAGATCGGTTATCCGTGGGCTTGCATGGGTCGTCGGAGCAGTGACGGGGGAAGAGCCGCCACTGCGGAGCACAGGTTTGCCCCCCCCAGAAAACGTGGGGCTGCACCGGTCCGAGGACAGGTGAAGGGATTCTCCGGCCGCAGAGCGGCCGGTACCCTCCTGGGGTAGTTTTTTTTGACGCTGTGGCTCCATGATTATTTTAGCATTCCTCAATTTTCAGGCATCTCCCGGAATTGAAACTGAAGTAAAAAGGGGAAAGGGATAAAGGGAAGGAGATGAAGAAAAAGATAAAAGTAGAAGAAGGGGGGAATAGAGATAGAGTGGGTGTGGGAAGGAACAAACTTGGGGAAGGAAGGAGAAACGAGAAGGGACAAACGGGAAAGGGAAAGGTGGGAAATAGGAGATAGGGACGAATCACTGGCCCGGACTTTGACCAGTGGCTCGGACTGATTGCATCGGACAAATCCGATGGGCGATGGGGCCGTCACCTCCCGACGCCAACATATATAAAAAAAAAAAAAAAAATCTATAAACTACTGTTATATCCAAATAATATATTTTGTGATAAAAATATGTATCGCATTATAAAATTATTGAAACTGATTAATTTCGGCGCAGTTATTTCTAAAGGATGCCTGGACAACATCAGTTCGATGTTAGTATGACCAAAATAAATATAACGAAATAGTAGGAACAATATCACCTATTAATATTAAATAACATTTCACGCACTGTAAATAGAAAAGCAAATGAATATAACTTTGAAATTCTTCGTAACTAGTGGATCGTTTGTAAAATAATGTTAACCCTTAACTGGTGGCATGAAGAATCTATAACACTATAGAAGACATGACGTTTCACAGGCTACCACTTTTAAATTTATTTTTGTTGGGAAAGTCAACTTGCGTGTTCCAAAATTGTCTTGATATTCAACTATCGATATGTAATGAAAAACTCATCAGTAAATTAAAACAACTTTCTTCATAAAATATTTAAAAAAAAATGAGTATTAATACTTAGTGGTATTTTTCAATTGGTATGAAATCCTTATTCTACGTTTCAATCGACTTTATGCGAGGAAATCAATAAATTTAACACGTTTTACTTAAAATATAGGTAACACACGCACTGTGAGACTCCATGTAACTAGTTAAAGGTTAATATAAATAAACTCTTGATACTTTGGTTTGTACGAGCCTGCTTACGGTATGTGTTTAGGTACGTATCATTAATTGTAGATCGTAACTTTCTACACACATACATTCTCTTTACTTGCTCGCCGGCGAAGATATAAACGTTTCAGAAAATTGATAGCTTATTTAGAAATCACACAAAAATGTAAACTCGTAACTTTTTGGGATAAACAAAAATCGGAATACTGTTCTTTTGAGTTCATACAAGAAAATAAACGATTAAAAAAATATTATCTTTCTTTGTTTTATGTATTCTGAAAATTATGTTTTATATAAAAATCAAGCTAGGAAATTACATTCCGAATAGGTATTTGTTTTCATTAAATAAAGAAATGTAACGAAATGTTAATAGAAGTTTTCATCTTAACATTGACGTAGGATGTAGGTATGACCTTTTCAAGCAGAACGATTCGCTTTGTGTATTAAGGTAGTGAAATCTGCCCGGGGGTATTTTTTCTGACGTCAAACCAGATTCAATAGAAAAGTGAATCATCATTTCATCATTTCACTCAGCTCAATTTCACATTTAATCGTAAAATATCTCTATGATAAAAGCTTATTAAAAGTTTCTTAATGTTTTATATATTTGAATTGGAATATAAACATTAATCTCTTTCATAAAAAGATTCGTTTCTACATTCATCATGCGAACGGATATGGAGTGGAATATGCTTCCAGCGGCTATATTTCCGCGATCTTATCACCTGGGAGTCTTTTAGAGAAGAGTGGATAGGCATTTGTCGGGCGGACGCGGTTCATCAACGAACTCATCTTCACCTTCCACCAGGTGAGATTGAGGTCAAGCGTTCACCTATAAATTATAAAAAAAACATGGACATCTTAATATACTTCATTAATAATGAATTAAAACCACCCTATATAATAAATTATTGTCAGTATAAGTAAAATGTATTTTGAAAGAATTCCCAAATAAGCGATTTAGTATTTCTAGTTTCATAATCTCTATTATCACATCTAATCTAACTTATCATCAAAATACGATGATAAGAAAATGGCAAATAGAGATTTATTTATATTCTATCATTTGAATACGAAATTACTAAAAAATATACATTTTCAAATTTTTTGGGTGCACTTAATGATGAATGTTTACTAAAAAAGCAGAAATACATTTGTTTTTTTGCTGGCTCACCTGATTTAGGCCATAAAATACATAATTATAAAATTATAAATACGCTGTTAATAACTATTTTGTAAATATAAGACAAGAAAAAAATGAATATTATTTAAATTTCTATAAGTATTTTTCAATTCATTGTTATCGTTATGTACATTTGTCACAAAATATCTATATTTGCTAGTTTTTATTGACTGAAATGCGTTTCATAGATGAAAGAATACGACGCAAATGTAGAAACGAGAGTTGATTATTCGTTTCATAAAAAAGTTCTAGTATTTTATTGTGTATTTATTTTCAAAGAAATTGTATTTTGAGAAACATTTGTATACTCTACGTACTTTTCAAAGAGTATTCATCAAGTTTCAATATATAATAGGAACACGAATTTCTTTTTCATTTATTTCGTAATCAATTGAAGTGAATGAAATCACGAGTTGTTGTTAGTCTACCTACCATTTTAATTACTAAATCGTTTTGTGTGTATGTACGAGAATTGACGAGTGGGCTTGTGTTTATGCATGCACGCATTATTCGACATATTAGTATTATGGGCACGTGTCTTATAGACGTATTATGACCTTACGTTACCCGACGTTTAAACCGCAAAGCGCCATTGTTGACTTGTCGCTTAATAAAACTCGGAATTAATCATAGTAAGAAGTTAAAAACACTTTTATTTTTTCAATATTTCCTTATGCTTCTTTAAATTATTTATGCTTTAGAAATCAACTTGGGCTTACATAAACCCTTTTTTATGAAAGGAATAGTAAATTTCCGTATTAATATTATGTAATCCTTTACTTTTAAAACGTTTCTTCACATTGGGATTTATTCGTGAGTATGTTTTACAAACATCAATTGAACGCTCAAACGTGCAGACTCAGAAAAAATACCTATAGATCAAATGAGTATATATGTGAAAATCCTCAACCCGAGCGCAGATTGCGCGACTGCACTAACTCAGGGCTTATCCAAAGTACAATCTAATCAATGATAACGCCTCGTAGTAAAAAAGTGTGCGAAATTGACATAACGTGTCAACATGACATTTTGGAAACTTATGGCAGTCCTATACATTTTGCTCTTTTCTTATAGCGTCATTGTTGTACAGATGTTACTTTGTTTGCTCTCAGAGATGTCAAAACATCGTCGATTAATTTCCCGCAAAGCAAATTATTATCAAAATGTTATAGTTAGTTTACGACAAGTACAAAAATATTGGTATCTTAATAAATATATAAGTTAGGATAACAATTCGATATAATGATTTTGCATTTACAAAAAATTGTTTGCATAGTGTAATGTCCTATAGATCAACGCCAGATTTTTATCATCTTAAAGTGCTCAACAAAGCGTCAGATAGTGGATGATTTATGGATGTAATAATATACAATGGTCTTAAGCTAGTATAATATATATATTTTTAAATTGAATTGGAATTGCCGGTTGGGTGGATATGTTTATATCGATTAAATATTTTTGTTTTAAAATCATTTGAAAAATATAGTTAATGTTTCAAATGAAATAGCAAGGCATTACCATATAATCACAAAGCTTTTGGCGAGATTTGACCTTACTATTTTTTTTATTACTATTTGCAACTACTGTGCTTATGGTGTGCCATTTATATTCCTTATTAGATTACGTTGGGTAAGAACTGACGCTTTTGATCTACTTTTTAAAATATAAGACTAGATATATATTATATAGTGAACCGGCGTTGCCTGGTAGAAATCTTTTATTTTTCCCTTGAGAATTAGATTTTCAATAAACGTCTGAACATTTTTTATTTCTATCCAAAAAGCTAAATATCTGTTTTCATAGTGCTTTACAACCCTAATTTTTGACCTCTTATGGGTAATATTCCACCCCAGAAAATCAGCATTTATTAGATGACTCCATCATAAAAAGAACCCAATGTCCAAACTAATTTTTCATCTTTCTAGCTTCAGTAGTTTAGGTTCCACGATTATATGTCAGAACAAGTCTTTTTAATTATAATATATACAAATTTTCAAATGGATTGGGTAGTACACGTTGCGTACATATAATGTTATCATCAATGTGTATTATTTATGTTTTTATACCATAAAAATAAATAATTTATGCCTTTATAAAACAAACACAAAATTGTAAACATGGTAAAGTTTGAACGTGGGCAAGTTAGGAGTATTGCCCAAAATTACATTTGCAATTAAGATAAGGCCGATAACGGGACACTGTCTGTTCCAAGTTCTATTAGGAATAATAATAAATCATCACCCTATAAAATATATGAGGTGAGCAGAGATACATTAGTGGTTGTATCCACTTTGCGCTTATATGTCGTGCTCAACGTGACCAGTAGTGCAGCTAACCGCCGTTCACAGGGAATTTACACATGGCATTTCTATTAGATGCTGTGCGGGTTTTATTACGATGTTTTCCTTCATCGGTCGGAAAAACTCAGATGTATGTGCTCGGATTCGAACCTAGGACCATTCGTGTTGCTGCACATGGAAATCGGTCAATTATCCACTAAACCATCACAACTACATTCTATTTCAAATATTCTACATACCACAGAGTACTAATAATACAGAGAGAAGTTGTCTTAAAAGTCAATTGTCCTATTTAAGAGACAACTAGACAGATAATATAGTGGCTGTTTTGTTCCTCAATTGTGCATTGAGTACGTTTATTCGTTAACACTTTAAACGCTAAAGATTTATAAACTTTTGATGTATGATCGTGTTGGCAGTGGCATTCATCCAATA
The DNA here is from genome assembly GCA_036320925.1 of Automeris io. Lineage (NCBI taxonomy): Eukaryota > Metazoa > Arthropoda > Insecta > Lepidoptera > Saturniidae > Automeris > Automeris io. Next base: position 8,573,795 of record JAUDJH010000018.1, read on the forward strand.
AATGCATAAAAGCAGTGTATACCTTACAATAAATAAGTTTTGGATAAATATATTAAAAGTTAAATACAAAAAAAAAAACTAAATAATTTGCATGCCTGGGGTTAATTTGTTATACTGGCCACTGTGTGTTGGTAATTAATATTAAGAAATATTTTGGCAAATAATGTAATAAGTGATAGTTATTTATGTTATTAAAATAGTTTTATAATAATAGATATTTTATATACAAAATTACTGTACATAATTTTTTCATCTTAGATAGAAAAATTACGTAAATCTTTACATAGTATAAAATGAAGTCGCTTCCGCTGTCTATTCGCTTAGATATATAAAACTATTCTACGGATTTTAATGCAGTTTTCACTAATAGATAGAGTGGTTCATAAGAAAGTTTATATATATATATATATATATATATATATATGTATTATAGTAGAGAAAAGCTGATAATTTCAAAGATTTGTAATGTTATGTTGTAACAAACATATTTTTGTGCGCTCAAATCGCAAACGCTCGCTAAACCTTACGAGATAGATCAAATTAATGTATTACGTAATTGTATATCTTGAAAAGATGGATAAACAAGTCCGCGATGGTATTTATTTACCTCCAAAGAATAACTCAAAGTAATCATTTTTAACTTTTACATATTAAAAAAATATGTGTTATTTACCAAGCTATTTTATACAATACAGTATTATTCCTTGTCCAATGAAATACATTACAAACATTGTATATTTCATGTAGATCAAAAATGCCATGTGCTATTGCACTTAATTAAAATAGATATCTCAGAAAACTGCCTCATTTTAGTATCTACATTAGACCCGTGCGAAGCTGGGACGGATCGCTAGTATATAATAAAAAAACATGTTGACATTTATTTCATAGCTATAAATTAAATATAATATTTTCCGTGTTGCACGAATAATAAAATGGTAGAAATAAATGAGAACCGTCATTAAAAACAATTCTTAAAACAAGTAATAAATGATTCGTATATCCTCATTTTTTAACTTTTTTTTTTTTTAATATAACGCCGATTTTAGAAACGCTTTTTAAATTTAATAAAGCTTTTAAACAATAATGAGTCTATAATTACATTAAAAAATTTTGAATGGCTTGTGTTTAAAAGGGTTTTTCAATTTAAAAAGGTTGTATTGCATAATATGCAATAACTGTACACCCAGATAGGTAGACAGATGTTCTGGTTCTGGTTGTTGTATTTGGAACCACAGCCTCGACACTGGCAGTGACGTGCGCAGGGTATTTTAACAAGGTAGGCAGACTTCGCGTAGTTATTTTGGATATATGTTATTATAGTAAACATTCTATTTTTCTCATAAGAAAGGCACATGGTGTAGAAATAAAATAAGTATAAATATGAATTTTTTCCCTTAAATTTAATTTTTTTGTATACTTTAAATTATTTATTCCAGACTTATTTTTGGCAAGGGCATGCAATGCTTTCATGCATCTATGGAATGAACGCTACTGGACACAGGTATAATTCCTACTATAGGGGAAAAAATATTGAATAAGTGGCTCGTAAAACAGGGTTAGACAAGGAATAAAGTAAACTTTTAATTTCTAAGTTATGTGGGATTTCAGTAGTTACGAAATGTAAATCCACTCGGACAAAAACCCAGTTATTGGTCTAAAAATACAGTAAACTTATCGCGATCTTTATAAATAATCATATTTTAATTTCTTCCCCAGAATTCGGATCATTCACAGCATGATATATGATCGTATGTTTTTAAAGGTGATGGTACGCCAACTTGTTACAAATGTATATCTTTTCTGGGAATGTTTTTGTTTTTGTATTAGGAATGGTATAATCACTATAGTATACAATTATCTGGAAACATTTTGTGGGCTGTCTGGTCTTGATACCATGTTGTTTATAAGCGATAAATATAACGAGCTACGTGCTTGGAAATACAAGACGACATTTATAAATGGACGATTAGTATTTACGTACTTACATGTTTATAAGTTAGTGTCTAAAGTACACTAACCCGTTAAATGATACAGACACGGATTCCGATATTTATTCGTTTTGTAAAAGTACTAATATGATATAATGCTAAGTTTTATACAACTTACTAGCTTTTGCAACTTTTGTATGCGTTATCAATAGTTATATACCTACCCATAACATTAGATATGTTAAACTGTTAGTGATCAGAGGTTCTAGCACGAATATTTAAATATTCGTATAGTAAACCATTATATTTCGTGGGATTCTGAAATCCTGGATATTTAGAAACACGCCAATCACTTGCGCTTTACTATCTTATAATAGCTGCATCTTATATTACTAACAATAAGGTGTTGCGGCTTACAAAAGCAGTAAATTCGGAATCAGATGATTTACTATACAAATACGTAATTGTAAATATTCCTGCTGGGACTTCTGTGACTCTCTATATTTGGTCGCATTTGATGGATAATGATCTTCCAATATCGAGTAGCGCAACCATAAAACTGCTCAGCTAGTTTAGTTCGTGGGGAAATAACTGATGTACCCATTTTTGTTTAAAAATCACTCAAATGTACAAGTTTATAAACTTTTGACTAAATTATAACTAATTCTGCTGTTCTTTTCTCTGTCAATTTGGATTCTTTGCCTTCCCTCAGACTCAAATATATATTCCGTATGAACATACGACAACAATATACATCCGTTACTTACATAGTAACGATATTTTTTAAAGCTATTATGATATAGAATATCGCGAAGAAATAAAAACTGAGGATAAAAAGGCGTTCTGTATAGGTTTATTTAAGTTTGTCGAAAAAATAAACACTTAAAATCTTCGGATTTCTGTAAATTTTTTCTTTGTTTTCAAATGTTAATGCTTTTTATCAGGATTAATTCAATTGTATTTCAACTAGAGAATCGCAGCCAAGGTCACTAAAAACTAAGCTGTAAATTGGTCAATTATATTACGTGATTGAAATTTTTTTTTTTTTTCAGTCCCCGAAGTTCACAAGGAACAGCCGAAAATTAAGAACCCAAAAGAGTTTGAAGAGTTGTCTTCTGAGCTGTCTTATATGAAAGCATTGGACGGCTTCGTTTTAGTGATGTCACAGCAAGGCGACATCGTCTACTGCAGCGAGAACATAGCCGATCACCTCGGTGTGTCACAGGTAAAGAACCACGGCCATTAATTCATTGATTTCTGGTTAAATACGATTTCCTGGTACTTGTTTACGAGTTCCAGTTAACTGGAGCACAAATAATCTTGACAATTATACGAGTTGTAAGTATGTTACATACGTTTCGCTTTTAATGGTAATTCATGTTCATGTTGAAAATATAATCAATACGTATTTATTTTAAAACAGTTTTCAGTACAGTTATTTGCGGTAAATGTTATTAATTTATCATGCTTGAAAAAGTGATGGAAAACTGAAAAACTTAAAAGACAACTATAATAATAATTTCACTTATAATATAATATATGAAAACGTTGTGGTAGATCTTTTGGATCATCTTCTAAATAGGGCTTTCTCTGTTTTGTTTTTTTTTTTATTACATTATATGTATATAAAGATTATACGAATAAGGTAATGTTAATAATGTCAATTTGAATTGTTTTTCTATGCCAAAATAACAGTGTGACTTCTAAAATAAATGTATCAATTTAGATATTATAATTTACAGTAATTACAATATTTTACTGTAGTTCTATGATGAAGGAAATAATAAAACACATATACTGTGGCAGACATGCACGATTTGTAAAAACCAAAAACAAGATTTTAGTTCTAAAAACTTTTTTTAATCAAAGGCTCACAGAATCCTAGTAATAATTAAAGTATTCGTCTGAGACAAAACGCAAACCTGTATGACATTGAAACATTGATTTTTAAATTAGGTACATAATACGTCAATGCACAAATTGGACCAATAATTAAATATAATATTATCTACTAAGTGTTCGTATAGTTTGTAATGTTAAGTAGTAATATTTGTAAATGATAGAGTTTATAATTTAATCATTTTCCTGTTTAGTTTAGTATTTATTTGTCTACGAATTGTTACTATTTTTTTTTCTGAATTATATCGATATAGTGCTTAAATATATATCTTTTTAATGAAACTTTTAATTATTTCTTCCATATATATCAGAAGTACATACCACATCTGGAAAAACTTTAAATTCTAGTAATTATTTTTCTGGTTATTCCAGTGGACTCTACTATTTTTTCTAGATAATTAATAACTCCATAGTATAGCTTTATAAAGCAGAGTAATCTAATAGCCATGACTCAAATGACTTAATAGGCACTACAAATGATGGCTTGTTAACGAAATATACCGAGGGCAATGATCTGAAGGTCAAGTATAAATACTCCAATGATATAAATGTTACCAGTGAATATGTTTACAGAACAATTTTGTGTTACACCGTTTCAGTTATAGAATAGACGACGTCAATTGATATAAAGTGTATACAGGTAATAATTATCTTTACTGTCTTTGAAAAGGGTTTTGTTAGTTAGGAATATCTAGATCCTAGAGTTGTAAAGAACTCCCCCATAGTTTAGAATATTTTCGATCCCCGTCAACCCCAATCTCAGAAGTCACCTTGGAGTACTTAGCCGGTATAAACCCGACACTCTATGGTCGCCATCCCCAAATGGTCATCCCATTTTAATACTTGGCCATCCGCACGATTCGTAAATATTTATTAGCTTGGCGCCGGCAGCGCTAATTCTGATCACTTGACTTGTCGCCGGCCGTTCATGACATTATCGGGAGATTGTAAATTGTTAAGTTTTACTAATGCCATCGTTAGTTTTCATAAGTTCTCAACCCTGTTCCGCTACTTTCATGAAATTTCGAAGATATACATATGTAAATAAATACAAAATTTGTTTCTTTTAGATATTTGTTTATTTGCATTTTTTTTGTACTTGATATTTCTCTTTCGTATGGTACGCAGCAAAACAGTCTCTAAGATGTAAGGCAACTCCATAAGACTTACACATTAAGTTTGTTATTTTTCTTTTTTTGTTTTTGGAACATATATGGCAGTTTCTTCGTTTTCGGCTATTCGTTTCGGAAATAAGGACTAGTTGGTGTTGCTTTATGTGACCGGAAAGTCTGTCAATCGGATCATGATGAGTCGCACGCGATGTAGTGACAACTTCCAAGTTTTGCTCAGTAGCAGGTACATGGTCTTTTATCCATGAATCGCACACTTTCAATAAAAAATCGTTAAATCGGAGATTCTTCTGTTCTGTATTGAAATATTGACATGTACGGAATGCATTAAATAATGCGAAATTAAAAAGGTACATGCAAACTTTTTTGACCATTTTATAGATTTTCTAATTATGGGGTAACAACTCAAATATTGGTCTGCGCGATCCACTCCTTTCATGTATTTGCTATAGTCTTTGCTTTTAGCCGTGGTGGCTGCCGGCAGAATAGAATAGCACCCCCCCTCTTCTTGCTGAGGTGTCGTAAAAGGCGACTAAGGTATCTCTTTAACACCGCAATTCAACCAGGTGTTCAGAGAAGGAAAACTCGACCAAACCTGTATCCTGCTCGCTCCCGATCGTACTGGTTCTCCATTACATCGAGCCCGAGGGAGTTCGGACGAGAGAGTGCTTCTCTGGCTGCGCGTCCAGTTATGCACTTAAATATCTCCTGCGCAATTGACTGTTTCCGAAAAGTGGCCCTCATTTTTCTTAATCGGCATTGAAACAGTCGCCGTGGCCGAAACCGGCTAGGATATCATCATAGTCTAATACACTTTCAGGTGTTTTTATTGTGCAATTTGTTTTTCTACATGTTCTTTGCGTGTTAATCAAAGTGGCATTATGTATTGTAGAGATCATTCGTATCGTTTTAATTTGCGAAGCTTTCCATATATATCTGTGCGAGTACTTCACCTTTCCATTGATGACAAGCTTCAAATACATTGACATTTTCGCGCTTTAATTTTTCCGGTAATCGTCTATTTTGCCTTATTGTTCCACAAACACGAATTTTCTTCTCAAGCAAATTCTCTGCAAGTTCTACATTGTTGTAATAACTATCTATGTAGAGGTGATGCCACTTGCCATAGGAAGGTGTCAGTAGTTCCAATACTATTTTTGTTAAAGTCTGTCCAACGCCGGAATATATGTTGAATGAAGAAATTTATCCCGTAACCGAATTACACAGATTGTAAACTTTAAAATTCAATCCGTCCATGCCACGGTATCATTCCTTCATGAATTTAAATGTTTTGACTTAGATTAAAATTTTCTTTAAACTTTTTGGAAAAGTAATCAATTATGAATTGCACTCTGAAAAGCCGGTCGGCATTATTTGGTTTGTTATTGTTATCAGAAAAATGTAAAAATGATAATATTTGTCTAAATCGGTCCCGAGACATCGTTTTGCGAAATATTGGTGTGTCTATAAACGGATTCGTTGACCAATAATCGTCGATCCTTGCTTTTTCTTACAATACCCATAAGGATACCAAGCCCAAACTATTTTCTCAGTTCGAGTGCCGTAACATCTACAAATTTGGCAGTTTTTTTATCCTGTTTCCTTTTATCGTAATTTTGACTGTGGTACTTGTTGGTTTCTGTCGTGTCGCCGGACGATATAGCGTTAAAGATTTTCCTCAAAAAAGGATTCTAGATGTAAATCATATAAACATTTATTTTAATTTTATTTATTAGGGGACCTTGTTAGCCACATTGTACCCTTATAAAAAAATACCTAACATACGACATATAAGCCATTGATCTGAACAGACCAGATACCTCATCAGATAATAGTTCTATTAAGACTTTGTCAAACATCCCAACGTAGACATCTATGGACTAGTGTCTGTCCAGACCAAAGCCACTCACAAACACCACTCTTAACAGATTCAAATCGGACACAGTCTATCAACAAATATCATAAAAACAAATAACAATAATTAAGTAATTTACTTATATTTTTCCTCTAAATAGCGTTTATTTATTCAACTATAATTAGAATTGCCGTCAGTTTTAACAACTAAAAGCTCGATCGAAACATTAATTGCTGGAACTATTCGTATCTGTGAAGTTGGCGCCTGCCCGTCGCCAAACCTCTTAGGAAATATGTGTTATTACATTATGCTTTTAAAAACAAAAACACTCAAATTTTTATCGTCTCTATACCGGGATTATAATAAACCTGTAAAACCAGTTTAGTAAATATGACCCACCGCTAGCATATGCGACTTAGAAACTTCGAGACGTGAATTCAATGAGTTGGTCCGATAACACATTTGTTTTCTATACACCCTTATGTCAATATTTGTAAGGTGTATTTTATTTTATATTGTAGTATATTATCGGATGTATATTGACGCCAGATCTAATATTCTCTAAGTCGTGAGTTTTGGCTTAATTTCGAGTAGTTTGATGGGAAAAATAATGATGATACATATTTTATTAAAACTCGTTATAACAGTATATGTTAGTATTTGCGGAACTGTCGTTTCAGTAGTCTGACAAGTTATACCTGTCTTGTTAAAAGATTTTTTGTTTACATCTCATTTCTGTATATGGGTTTCTTCCGGGTGACAAAAACTGTTTTTTTTTTTATTCCGAAATAAAAGGACTATTTTATCCAAGCACTGGATCATACAAAGAATAAGACAATTTCGGTAGGAAATTCCTGCCCGAGAAAATACCAAACTTTAGTCGTATAACCTTTTTGATTAATAGAATATAAAGGAGGTTAATTAAATAGCGGTTATATATTAATAAAGATATTAAAAAACATATATATATCTACAATATAGTCTAATCATAAGGTATAAGGTATAAGGTTGAGACGGGCTCATTCTCCGCAACTCGACGTCAGTCTAATCATAAATACGTAATAATTTTTCTAACTAAACACTAATTTTTTTTATATTAAAATTTATTTATTTTTTATATTTAAAAAAAAAAAAATCGAAGACAAATATAAAGACCAGTCGTTTTGTCTGGTTCAGTAAATCTAGTATTAACAAACCATTTTCTAATTAAATTTTAATTAAGAAAATATAGAAACCTTTTAAAAGAATCGGAATAAATTACTAACAAATTTTAATATAAAATATATTTGGGAATAGAAAACCACCATTATTTGATTCGTTCTATCAATGTTATCACGAACATCGTGATACATTACGAAATATGTTTTAGAATTTTTCAGTTACAATTAAAATCGCCCTTTATATCTATGCGGTTAAAGGTTATTTTGTAGTGTTTTCCTCGTAAAACTGGTTCAGTTTAAATGCACGCATGCTAGATAGAGACGCGCCGTCGCATGTAGGTCGTTGTCTTCATCGGTTTGACGTCACCGATGGCCACAGTTCGCCGAACGAAACTTTTTATGAGCACGTGGTTTCTGAATAAAACGAGGAAAAGTTTTGTTTTATTTGTATCTTACAATTTACGAGATATTAATTTCTTTTTTCGATTTTCCATCCGGTATATATTTTACCCTAAACTACTAGAGCTGGAGTGTCTCTTTTTTTACACTGGCTCGACATAGTGACTACAGAGTACCTGATGGTAAGTACAGTGTAGTCCAAATACGATAGCGACTATCAAAGGATGAAAATCCATTGATAGTCTACATCGTCATGTCGGCTCACATATACCACGACTGAAGGTCTCTAGGTATATGTGCTACTGGATATGCACAAGCTGATCCCGAAACGCGACAAACCGAAACTGGTCACTACGACGGGCTTTACACCCATGTACTGTGGTCGCGATCCAGACGGGCACCGACGCCCTACCACCTCGCTGCTGCTCGTTTAGCACCCAGGAGTCACGTGTAGGGAAACTAGGGTAAAGTCTACGGACGCGAGCAGCTTCGACTCCCAAAATATATATATATCTCCATATCTCCTTCATATGGCTGTATTGTAGATTTTAATTGGTTGCAGCAGTAATATATTTATTTTAAAATATATACATTCGCTTGTACATATAGTATATATATGTACAATCTGCCTTTTTTTGGTAACCCATTGGAAATCCTTAATGAACCTCAAGGTGTGGTGAGGGCCGCTTCCCGGTGTGTCAGACTTTTACCGACTAAAACCCCCGGGGTGTTCCTTCTACCCGTCTGCCGGGGCCAAGGGGACAGCAGTGGCTCGGCGCTCGACAAAGTTTGCCTCTCCCTGTTGCGAATGCACAGGAGTGTAAGTGGCTATTAACTACTCACTCGTCTATATGTCTTGGAGCAGTGTGCGGGAACACGTGGCACACTGCTCTCGCCTGTATTCATGGACATTGCACTCCCTCAAGTGCGCCGATGTACTATCTTACCCTGTAGCCTGCCATTTCCCAAACGTGATTTATTATAATAAACTCCTGTATCCACATCTCATAAAAGCATTACTTTGTTATATTTTGACATTAGATAAGCTTAAAATCTGGTATTTACTGCAATAGGGGTTTCAAAATACAATTTGTATAAAATTATAATATTATATTGTATGTATTATTATTTTTTTTGTTAACCCGGTGGAAATCCCTACGGACCGTCAGGGGAAGTGGTGAGGGCCACTTCCCCCGGTGTGTCGGGCCTGTCCCGATTAAAACCACCTGGGTGCCAGCACTGCCCTCTTTGCCTTCGCCGAGCCTGGGAATCCGAATACTTCCGACGGCTCGGCGTTGTATCTATACTAATATTATAAAGCTGAAGAGTTTGTTTGTTTGTTTGTTTGAACGCGCTAATCTCAGGAACTACTGGTTCGAATTGAAAAAATATTTTTGTGTTGAATAGACTATTTATCGAGGAAGGCTTTAGGCTATATAACATCACGATGCAACTATTAGGAACGAAGAAATAATGGAAAATGTAAAAAAAACGGGTAAAATTATTCATCCTTGAAGGCTTCCATTGCGTGCGCTGCAAAAACGGTTCAAGATACCAAAAATATATGTATGAAATAATTATTCCTCTTGAAATGATCTAAAAAAATGTCCCGAACAGTATATGTCTATCTTTTAAGATTAACTCACTAGAACCGTTTTTATGGTAATCAAATTTGGTCGAAATTAATGAATTATTTGTTAAGAGTTGTATCAACGTAATAATATTAATCTTTATCCAAATAAATGTGTTGTTGATTAAGAGTATTTAATTGTGAACAAAATTGTCTTTGACATCACTTAATTTAAATGAACATCTTAGAAGATATTACAATAACTTATATAGCAAAACAACGTTTGCCGGATCAGCTAGTGTATTATATGCCTACTCGTAAATACAATATAATAAGATATTAATTTTGTTCACTTTTATGAGATGCATGTCACCTAAGTGGAATAATATTGTAATTGTTAAAATGTATATAGTATTCCGTCACTTTTAAAGGAAAGTATTATACGGGGAATGATAAACTTGTAACCGGTGAATTGTGAGTTGGGCCAACATGGCAACCGTGTAAAATAATTAACATGAAGCTCTATTCGCTTGGTTTTGCAATAAAGAGTTCTTTGGAAAAACCAATATCTGGTTGTTCATAAAAGTGTTTCCAAGAAGCTTTATTTTTTAGAAAATAACTTAGAAACACGTGCGTTTGTCTTGACAACGAATGCTAACTTTTATTATGCTTCAACTTAAATTAATTGCTCTGTTGAAATTTTTACATAAAAATGTTTTGTTTTGTCTGTGGTGGCCTAGTGGATAAGAGACCGGTAGTCATACGCAGCGACGCAACTGGTCGTAAGTTGAAATCCCAGCACGTAGTTTTTCCAGATTAAATATAGGTTTAGGTACCACATGTTTACCGGTGTAGGAAAACGTTGTGAGGAAATCTACATGGCATCTAATAGAAATGTCATGTGTAGGTGTACTGAGAACCAAGATCGGATGCATTACTGGTCACGTTAGGCACAAGATACTAGTGTAAAGTAGTGATGCCACGAATAGTGAATTGGCCGAATACCGAATATTCGGCAACGCTGTCGGCCGAAGAGCCGAATATTCGGTCGCCGAATATTCGGCATGGGAAACATGCTTATCGGGGGCGCGTTAGCTGTATTAAGGCAAGTTGCAACCTGTTTTCCTCGTTGCGTTGGCGCGGCCTGTAAAGACAATACAATACCCAATACAAACGAAAAAAAATACCCAAACCTTACGAAATTTGCTAAAGTTTATCTTTCTTCTCCTGGAAGTAGCGTGTTTAGTGAGAGGTTATTTTTTGAGACTGGTAACATTTACGATGAAAAGCATAATCATTTGCTACCAAAAAATGCTGAAAAGCTTGTTTTTATCCATCACAACTTACCACTGATCAATTTTAATTACTAAAGTGTTATAATTTGGAAATAAATAAATAATTTTGAGTAATATAACGTGTCTTTTTTACATGATTTGGTATTCGGTATTCGGCCGAATAGTACGTACGAATACCGAATAGCAAAAAAAGTGGCCGAATAGGCCGAATACCGAATAGTTGCCGAATATTCGTGGCATCTCTAGTGTAAAGTAGATACAGCTGCTATTGTAGTTCTTTACGCCCCAAAAGCGACATTTATGTAAGATACATCATCGACAATACAACAATGATTTTAGTATCTAAGTTTATAAGTCTATTTTGGGTATTAGTCTACAGATGTATACATTTTTTTTGTGACCTGGTGGATAATCTCATCGTCCGTCAAAGTCGCCGTGAGGGTAGCGACTCCGGTCTTGACTAAAACCACCAGATCCCAAAAATATTTAAAAAGCGAAGCGAAGCGGAATTGGTATAAAACGCTGATTCCGAAAATATATATTACTATATCACCAAAAATGTCGCTTAAACCAAATAGCCTTTCACCCCTCGATATGTTTCCTTTTTTCATTTTAAATTAGTTGGAACTCCACTTTGGGTATAGGTCTCCTCCAGCCTGTACCAAGTCTCTTTCCTTCGCTTGGCTATCCAATTCTTGGCCGCGATCGCTACGATGTCGTTTGTCCATCGTTTTCTAGGCTTTCCTCTTTTTCTAGCGCCACATGGCCCATTACAATACGCCGCTTTTGTCTTCCATCTGCCCATAGGTGATGCGATGCACCCAAGGTGTTGTGCCCATGACTGTTTAAATTTCATATGTGCACCTAATGTATAAACTACTTTGTTTACATCACATGGTTCGACATCGTATGATGATGAGGAAAAACTCGCGAGCGTCTGCTCAAGCAAAATATATTTTGTTGTTATTTGTTTGATAACCACAAATTATGAGTTATATATACCTGTTTGGTTATATTTAAGTTTAAAATCAAAAACGTCAGTAAATTTTATTTTTGTAATGATCCGTTAATCCTTATTTATGACAAAACCCTAACTTCTAAAACATCTGGATATCCTATACATTATGGATTTTTCTACTAGCGTTTTCGCTGATCGAATATTGTTCTGTATAGGCTCTCTGGCCGAAAAGTCGACACAAAATTAAAAGTAAGTTTTTTCGTGTAGTACTTGAGACTAATATTCATAGGTAGAAGATGAAGACGAAATTCTGCCAAGAAGAAATCTGTACCAAATTCGTCACAATGTTGCTAATTTTCAGTTTCTGTTTTTATATCTAAGCTAAAACTTGGACTTTATCGAGTCAACGAAGGCCTAACATAAGGTAAAACATATTAAGAGGAATCAAAAGTATACTACTTTTCAAATACCCATGATAAATCATATTCAATCTGTATGAAAAAAAAAAAATATGGAAATATATGGAATATGGATTCCTTATTATCCTAATAAATATTGATAAATCCATATTAAACGAATGATTGGGAGTGTTGACGTGATATTTCGAAAGTACATTTTCCACTTTCAATTAACGTTGGCGCTGATCGAATGTTTCTTTCATTTAACAACATTAACCATTGACATCCTCTTAGATGTCAATGGTTAATTTGTTCTATTTTTGTAGACTATCGTAGGCTTTGCAAAGGCGCTGCTTTAGTTTTTCTTTAGAATTTGAGTTGATAACTACAGTAGGCAAAAAAAAGTCATCGGCCACTTCGAACATTTACTTATTCTTGAAGTTTTTCTTACTAAGAGATATGAAATTCCACTCCAATTCATTATATTCACTTAAATTACAGTATATTTTCATAAAATAATACATTTCTGACTAAATAATTTAGATATATCTCTTGGTATTCATATTTATTTAAAAAAAATAGCAAATCGGGCGCAAAAAAAGTCATCGGCCACATATCATTTCTTAACATCCTACTTATGTTTCGACGATTATTCGATGGCAATCAAGTGATTTTTGTGCATAAAGGGATGTTATTGTTGGTGGGCCAAAGCAATATTATTTTTTGCTTTAATCAAGGACGTGTTGGCTTAAAGAGGTAAGTGTTAAGATTCTCGGCCTAACCATTCTTTTTTTCACATATCAATAATTGTTTAAAATAATTGGAGTGTCATATTATTACGTTCCACACGTACTCACATGAAAAAAAAATAAGCGCTTTACTACGACCGGTACAGTATTCAACAAATCAAGATTTGGCCGGCCCTCCAAAATAAATCGACGATTGCGCAATATCATAATCCGAGAAATAAAAAGAGACCTGAAGATTTCTGTTCCAAAGATAACAACAAATATTGTGGAATCAATTGGAATGAGTATAACGCCACAAACGGTTAGAAATATTCTGCAGAAGGATGGATACCGTGGTCGAGTGTCGCGCAGAAAGTTTGTCGTAAGTAACAAGAATAAATCGAAGCGAATGCAATTCGTGAATGATAAAATAGATAAGCCGCAAGAGTACTGGAGCAAGATTATTTGGTCAGACGAGAGTAAATATAACTATTTCATTCGAAAAGAAGAGTTACCTTTTGGCGTCAGAACGGCACAGCGCTTGAGCCTAAAAATCTTAAGCCAATTGTCAAACATGGAGGTGGAAGCGTTATGGTGTGGGGCTGTATGATTGCTTCTGGAGTCGGAAAATTAATTTTCATCGATGGGAAAATGGTCTAGTATGTATATAAAAATATCTTATAAAATAATTTGATGTCAAGTGCCCGTCAACTAAATATTGAAGCGGACTTCATGTTTCAACACGATAATGATCCGAAGCATACTGCGTGCAGTGTGAAGGACTGGCTCTCCAGAAATGTTCAGAGTGTACTCGAATGGTGTGCGCAATCTGCAGATCCGAATCCGATCGAGCATTTGCGGGAACATTTGGATTCAAAAATACACGCGCACTCTATCACCAATATCGCTCAGCTGAAATCAATTATAGTAAATGAATGAGAGAAAATTTCGGCAGATGTGACCAAAAAGTTAGCGGAATCCATACCAAGAAGGCTGCAAGCAGTTCTTATAGCTAAGGGATATCCTATAAAATATTAATTATTTTTTAATATGATGATAAATTGGACCAATTCTCAACCAAGTGTCATTAAATTATACGTGGCCGATGACTTTTTATGCGCCCGATTTGCAATTTTGTAAAAATAAATATGAATACCAAGAGATATATCTGAATTATTAAGTCAGAAATGTATTATTTTGTGAAAATATACTGTAATTTAAGTGAATAAATTGAATTGGAGTGTAATTTCTTATCTCTTAATAAGAAAAACTTCAAGAATAGGAAAATATTCCAAGTGGCCGATGACTTTTTTTGCCTACTGTATACCTTGAAAATAATATACCGTAATATTGTATTGTTGATGTGTTTATTCCAGATGGAGATAATGGGGCAAAGCGTGTTTGAATTCAGCCATCCATGTGATCACGACGAGATACGCGAAGCCCTCCGTGTCAACAGCAAAAGCACCCGTCGCGACCTCATGCTGCGCCTGAAATGTACTCTCACCAGTAAAGGAAGAAATGTGCATCTCAAATCTGCGTCTTACAAGGTACGAACACGACAAGTCTTTTTAAAAATTTACCGTAACACTTTACAAAATATATTATAATATCATTGATAAAGTTAAATATTATTTAATCACGCCAAAACAACTAAACAGATCTGGATAAAATTTGGCACAGAGATAAATTATAGTTCAAAATAGGACGCCGAATACTTTTATTCCGGAAATGTAATTAAATCACGTGGGAACGTTGATGCGATCACGTAATGCCATACAACCTCAAAAACAATATGATGAAGATCAAACCTATTTACCTGTGCTGTGCCGGGTCACCACAGCTAGTGGATCAAGCATTTGTCTCTATAAACATGCTACTATAGTCTTTAAAATCGTCTTTTTTAAGGAGTATTTCTTTTTCTTATGTTAATTTAATATTTATAAAGGCTTTTGCCGTTTTGCCGTCAGCTCCATTGCGCCCAATACGGTGAAGTACACCTCAGTTCTGAGAGAGTCGCTGATGAGTCAGTGGTACCATGTCCACCAACAATTTCATGGCATTCTCTGTTGAATCACATAGGATGCCCTGAAAGGCACCTATATCAAATAAGCTGATTCTACATTGCTTCATCAGCGACTCTCTTGCACTTTTATTCCGGTTACACTCCATCAGTAAGTGATGCAAATCCTCCGAGTATTTCTACAACTGCGTATTAGCAACTCAAACGTAAATATCGATAAGGGCTAATCGAAGACATGTTCGGTCTACTCCAACTAAAATAACCAGTGTATAGAATGGGACAGATTATAATAGGACGTGCCTGCTATTAGCTATATGGCTTTTGCACGTGTAGTTTCTTCTATAGTGCTATCTCAGTCATTTAGGGTATGATTTTCATTTATCACCGTTAAATCACTAGGATCTCTCGTTTTCTGCCTTCACCAGTGATCAACATGCATTTCTATTGCATCAGAGATTTCGGTAATTGTTGCTGTCGTTTCTTGAATGGATATTGTGAATTGTGAAATGAATAAATAATGTTCTCGTTAATCTTTAATTGTCTTTGTTATTATATAACAATCTTATCCGGTCAAGTACATTGAAGTGTTTAGCTCGAGGACTGGGAACTGAAGCTTATGATTTAATGTTATGTTGGGGGTCGCTTACAAAATTTGGTACGTGTACTAATCTTTAAGAATGTCTTTATGTTGTTTTGTAAAACCTGTGTTGTATTTTGTCTATTAATTGCTTACAATAGATAAAGTCATTACTGCAAGTCGTGCACTTAACTCGTGTTCATGTAAACGTGTAAAATAATTTTATTATAATATTATAATTAGTAAAAATTGTACACGCGTTGCTTATGAGTCATAGAATAATAACGGAATAATGACACTTATCTACGTCTACATTGTCGCCTTTAGTAACAACCAAAAAAATACTCATACAATTTACATTAATTCCGGCTAAGATTTACAAAAACTACTTTAACTTTGCCCAGGAAATAAATTCATCTTTGGCAATAATCTGAATAAATAATAGGAACTTTAGTACTATACTAGTCTAACTATTTACAGAGCCAAGACCAAGTTGTGAAAATCGGTATTTTGATATTAAAAAATAATATTAGGTCCTTGAATAAGTTCTCGCTGTTTCTTAAAAACAGGCGTTGTGGCACTCTGTGCATGGAATTTCGTACAGTAACGCATTAGCTAAGTAGTACTATATGTAACCTCAAATTCTAGTCGATAAAGTTTACCACAGTGTCAACCATGTGTTTATTTACATATTTTGAAAATATCTACTTTTGTGCCAAATAAAGTGTTTTTGCGGGGAATTTTATTGCACTACTTTATTCAAAAGAAATATGCAGCTGAAGTACACAGAATTCTTGTTGATACAACGCTCTGTCGAATACAATATGTAGAGACTGGTTTATGCGCTTTAAAAATAATGATTTTGAGCTTGACGACAAAGAACGTTCTGGAGCACCGACAAAGTTTGAAGTCGAAGAATTGGAGTCATTTCTTGATCAAAATCGATATCAGACGCTAGTAGAGCTCGGAAAAACATTTCAAGAAGATGCTTCAAAAGTTTCAAAACTTTTAAGAGCGTTAGAAATGATCCAAAAGCAAGGACATTGGGTGCCGTATGAACTGAAACCGAGAGACGTTAAACGACGTTTTCTCATGTGTATTCATTGCTTCAACGGCAGAAAAGAAAAGGTTTTTTGCACCGTATTATCACTGGAGATGAAAAGTAGATTCACTACGACAATTCAAAGCATAAAAAATCATAGGATATGCTCGGACACGCATCAGCATCGTCCCCAAAACCAAATATCCACAGTTTGAAGCTTCTACTTTGCATTTGGTGGGATCAGCATGGTGTAATCTATACTAATATTATAAAGCTGAAGAGTTTGTTTGTTTGTTTGTTTGTTTGTTTGAACGCGCTAATCTCAGGAACTACTGGTTCGAATTGAAAAATTATTTTTGAGTTAAATAGACCATTTATCGAGGAAGGCTTTAAGCTATATAACATCACGATGCAATTATTAGGAGCGAAGAAATAATGGAAAATGTGAAAAAAACGGGCAAAATTATTCATCCTTGAGGGCTTCCATTGCGTGCGCTGCAAAAACGGTTCAAGATATCAAAAATATATGTAAGAAAGAATTATTCCTCTTGAAATGATCTAAAAAAATGTCCACGACAGTATATGTCTATCTTTTAAGATTAAGTCACTAGAACCGTTTTTATGGTAAACAAATTTGGTCGAAAGTAATGCATTATTTGTTAAGAGTTGTATCAACGTAATAATATTAATCTTTATCCAAATAAATGTGTTGTTGATTAAGAGTATTAATTGTGAACAAAACTGTCTTTGACATCACTTAATTTCAATGAACATCTTAGAAGATATTACAAAACCTTATATAGCAAAACAACGTTTGCCGGATCAGCTATGTGTTGATAAGCGCGAAACTCGAGAACGGCTGAACCGATTTGGCTGATTTCTTTTTTGTTGTGTTTGTTGAAGTCTAGGGAAGGTTATTACGGAGAGAAAAATTAAAAAAAATGTCTGAAAAAGTCTAAAAACAACACTTTTCTATATTCTCATATAAAAAATTCTTAATAATATTTAAAAGTCAATTTGAACTTTAACACCATAAAGTTTAAATGTTAGTGGACGGGTCCCGGGAAGGCAAAACAATTGAGTGACGTATAAATATGAATGTCAATATTTGTCAATTTTTATACATATAGCATTAAGGCCAGGTTCCTTCAAACTATTTTCAAAAAACAACCGACAGGCGACAGGCCAATAAGTTTTGGCAGAATGAAATCTGACGGGGAATCTATTAACATTAAAAAAACAATGTGACTTTGTTTTAGAGAAATAGGGCAGAACAAGGTCTGCCGGGACAGCTAGTTTATTATAAGCTGCTTAAACCTAATGAAATTATCACGGGAGCTCGCTATCGACTTCAGTTGAGGCGTTTGAGTCGAGTTCTAAAAGAAAAGCGGCCACTATACAATCAGAGACACGACAAAGTGATTCTATTACATGACACTGCTCGGCCACATGTCGCAAAACCAGTCAAAACGTACCTGGAAATGCTTTAATGGGAAGATCTACCTCACCCGCTGTATTCACCAAACATAGCTCTCTCCGATTACCACTTTTTTCGGTCAATAGCGCCTGGTTTGAGCGAGCAGCGCTTTCATTTTGAAGAAGCCGAAAAATGGGGCGATTCATGGATTGCGTCAAAAGATGAATCGTTTTTTCGACAGGGGATTTAATTACTGCCAGAAAGATGGAAGAAAGTGGTCTCTAATGATGGACAATGTTTAGAGTTAAAGTTATTGTAAGCTTTATATTTTAAAAAAACTTTCTGTAAGCCAAAAAAACAGCGAGAACTTATTCAAGGACCTAATAACAAAAAAAAAACAGTCTTTTAACAAAGACGTTTTATATTGAGGCTATCGCTTACATTTTGCTCATTAAATATATCACGAAGAGCTCTAAACAAGAGGTATAGCTGCGGTCTATTTTTGCATCCCGAGTGCACGTACTTTCATATGTACCTACAGCTAAGATCTTCGAGCAAGGTTATGTATTTTTTCCCGTTAGTTTTAGTTTCTTCTTAAATGTATTAACTTTTAAAAAATACCACTACCATATATGTTATTTGTAGCTATCTATTTAGCCATGCATTCTGAATTTCTTTGTAAGTATAGCTTTCATGAGACATGAAAGATTCATGCTTCGATCAATGGGCGCCTATTCTGTGTGATTTTTCACACGTACTTGTATCGCTTATTTAAATTATTTTCAATATATTTTTTTATTTAATTCACAAAACTTGTTACATCTCTGACTTGTAAAATACAATATATAAAAACATACATTTTTCCCGCCCGGTTTAGTTGTGAAGACCTTTCCCGGTCAAACAAAGCGCATCAATTCGAAAAAGAAAACAAAAAAAAAAACATATATTTTTGAGAAATAACCTACTAGATGTTAATACTCGTATAACGTGACGTGACGTAATGTGATGTGAAAATAATGTTTCTATGAAAAAAATGAAATGCAATGCAATGATTAACGTATTCTTGAATATTATCTGTTTATTATATCTCTCAATATTAATATATTATTGGATGTTCAAAAGTATTTTCAACTAAATAAAAAGAAAAAAAGATTAATTAAAACGTAATCAGATTAAATTATATGTTTTCGTATCATATAAATAATATTTCTAATCACAAAGGTTGTGCCGTCTATAATACTGACTATTGAGAATATTTAATTTCTTACCAAATATAGAGGCATTTAGTTGGAGCAAACAAACATACACAACAAACAAGTATATTGTAATTTGAGGTGAATATTTATGTACAAGGGGAAATATAAATCTAGTTTTAGCAAAAATTCCCTGAATATAGTGTACGTGGTTTATCATTTTTGGTTTCATATAATGGTGTCATTGAGAGAAATCGTATTGGCGAATGTTTACGCAATAATATTTGTACATATGGCAAAAGCAATAAGAAGTGTAAAGAGAATCCCATTTGCAGATGCTAAATAACAATGTTTGTTAATTAAAAAGTCATATATCTAATTATTCTACCTGTAACTTAAAAAAAGATATATAATGCTTTTGTAACTTTTAACATTATTGCCTTTGAGGAACATATTTTTTTTTATAATTAGGCCATTTTAATTTGTAACGCGTAATTTGAACAAATGGTAAAAAAAACTCTAGTTTGAAACAAGTTAAATGTTGACGTGCATACAATAATTGTCATTAACACTAATCATACCAACACTTTTTAGATACCTATTTCCTGCTTGAATGTATTATATGGATGTTAGGAAGGAAATAAACATAATAATAAAATTTATTATATTAAAAAAACTGTACATATATTGACCATTTATATTACAAAAGTAAAAATAATAATTTATTAATTATTGCTCATCGCATTTTTTACATATAAGTTTGTCCATTGTAAATTTTCCGCAAACATATTTTTTACATTTAGAGCAAATTTTGTTGGTTTTATTTTCTTTACAGTATTCTATTTGACACTTCTTACGTTGATAAGCATCTGTAGGAGACTAAGGGAACCATTCTTTCGTATTTGTTTTCTTTTGGTTGTTCACGGGCTTCTCGAAAATCGGCGCCAAGTTCAAGTATTACTTAAAATAAATAAAACAAAAAAATAAAAAAAATACTAAATTAAGTGTAGGTTAATTAGTTAGAAAAATTAATGAAGTCAAATGTGCAAAAACAATAAGATGATACTGGTATTTTCAATGTAAATTTCAAAATGGGTCATTTGACCCGTTATGGTATGTTTAGTGTTAAGCAATTCGCTTATTTTAAAGTTTTTCTTTGTTCATAAATCATCAAAACGTAAACGTAATCAGCTAAACGTAAGATTTTGCAGTGCGTGCAAGTGTAGCGCGTTTTTTCGTTTCCCGATGATTCTATGTGTCTGATTAATTTATCATAGCATTATTTACTCAGCTTGTTGTGTTCACTTGTTAAGGACACACCTTTTGTATTATTTTCGTAAGATTAGTTTATGTTTTGTATGTACTTGTGTGATGTCCGGTATGTGAACCAAATAAAAAAAAAACGAAAACGTATTTTTTTATCGTGTCAAATCTATGTATAACCAACGAATAGTTTTGTTGTGACTTCAGTAATTGTTTCCAACAAAACTGTTTAAAGGTGGTTACGCACAGCATCCAATATGTTATCCGCGAAAATACGTTCCGAAGTAGATGTAGAACCATTAATATGGTGTTTTATGTATAACATCCATCATCCGGTTTTTATCTGTCAATCTCCAATTCGATTCTCTATATTGTCAGACTGGAATAGCTATAGTATCATTTAGTGAATACTCGTGTATTAATTACATCGGTACTGACTCTAAACTATTTAGAATTTCCTGTCATTTTAAAGTAACGCTTTATGGTAATTGTAATGGGCTAAATCCTAAATTCATGTTTTCGTAGATTTGGATCAAAGACTGTAAAATGAAATATTTGAACTTGACCCGAGTTTTCTAGGCTTGTATTATTACGAAACCCGATTTGGATACAGTGCTTAACTTCCCTAAGCTGTCGTATACAAACATAAAGGTATTATTTATACTTTATTTATATCTAAGTTACTGTACACGCAATAAGTAAGTACGTGTCTATAATATTTATTTCTTCTGACCAGAAGTGACGCATTCGTGCTCTTTGTTATTTAAACTACGCGAGTGTGTCTAATCTCATATCCCTTGAAGAAATCACGTTCGTGTATTTTTTTTTTAAATAAAGATATTTGATCTTATAATAGGTAAGAACGTTTTATAATCAATACATTACTCACGTTAGGCTTTTTAAGTATATCCCTATAATGATTTGTTACATGAGCTGAAAGCGATCGCTTGCTATTACGGTTGTGTTTCGCCGAATTTATAGTTTGGAAGTATCTTCTACAAATATAGATTTTATTAACGTGTGACATTAGTTAAATCAACAAATAATAAAATCGAGTAATCGTTTTCTAGATTATTTGATATCTTGAGTAAATGCAATTACGTTCATACGGTGGCCCTTTTTGGTATCCCGGGGGAAAATTTAGGATAGGACCTTAAGAGCTGCAGTGAGGGCGATGACCCCGAAATGTCAGAGTTCTATAGACTAAAAACCTCCGGAGTCTCCGCCAATTGCTGCTAACCCGGCCCGGGGGCGTATCCGTATTCCTACAACAACCAGGCAGGCGAACATCATTTTAGGCTCCATATTTTAAAGAAATGGGTGTAATCAACCCAAAACCCTAAGGACCATATCCATTTTCTTCAGCAGGCGGCAGTCTATTGCTCGGTTTATACAATGGATCTATAACAACATCAATTTGTCATTGACAGCCCTGATTAACCGGGAATAATATTCCGAGAACGTCGTTAGATAGAAATTCTAATTTATTTGGACCATTTTCTAGTAAAATAAATACACAAGTTCATACATTTCCATTTACTTCATATGCGTCAACTTGAAGAAAGTTTTTCATTAAGTGTAAATAATATTTTTGTTTTGTTCTAATCGAATTAAATATGTTGTGTAGATTGAGGAATAAAACAATTCTTGTACAAAACGTCAATAACCTAAGCAAACTGCACTAACCTATAAATACGATTAAATAAATATATAGCTTTGTTTCCATTTTTGCTAACATGTGTGTTATATCAACGTAATATCATCCTACCTTTATCATTACAGTAATAATTATTACAACAAAGGAAATTTAAACTTAAATATTACGTAATACGGATTAAATTATGAGTTCGTGGTCGACACGTGTACGATGTATGCCATTACCATCAATTTTCACTTACCATTAAACTTTAAGCACGCAATTACTGCATTCATAACAACTGCTAGTGTTTGGTTATTTTTATGAATGGATATGTATTCTATTTATACGCTGGCTCATGTATTTAAGATTGGATAAACACAATACGTTAATATATTAATTTATACTAATTGTGTTTTCTTACTTTCCATAACGTTAAGTAAACTTGTAGCAATTCCGCCTGATCTTTCACGGCATTTGTGTATAATAAACATCCATCCATAATATGCTATCAGTTTTATTTAACACACGTTGTCTATAGTCCTATTGAAATACAATAACACTAAGTTTCTTGTTTTATTTTCCGAAAACTGGCCTAATTAATTGTAATCAGTGGCGTGCATCCCATATAAGGCATAAAAAAGCATTATCTTGTTATTTTTGGACATTTAATAAATATGTTGACTTAAAATCTTGTGTTTACCAAAATAACGGTCTAGAGTCCAAATTTGAAGTACATGTATATGTACCATGGTGTATGTGATGGAAAAAGCGGTGTATAGTATAAGAATGGTAACATAAATTATAAAAAGTTACAGTCGTCATGCCGCGCCCATATATGCCGCGACAGAAGTTCGCTAGCTGTATTAAAAACTGGACGTACAAAACTTCTTTTTTTAAGCTTTTTTGTCAAAAAAAGCTGAAGTTTTAATTAAAGACTCTTGATCACAGGTGATCCACATCATCGGCCACATGCTGATGCCATCCGGAGAGAAGAAAGAGTGCAACAACAACAAACCTGAAGAAAAGAAATCTGATGACATCGAGAAATTGAAAACTGGATCTCTGGTGGCTGTGGGCAGGCCCATACCTCACCCATCTAATATAGAAACTCCGCTCGATAACAAGACGTTCCTGTCCAAACATAGTCTTGATATGACGTTCACCTACGTCGATGAAGCGTAAGTATTTTTTTACCTTTGTCAGCCAATAAGCTGACGGCCCTCCTTTACTAAGGCTGAGATTTTTAGACGCTTTTTTAATTTTGCTTAGCAAAGTACTCAAAAAATTAATTCGTTTCGATAAAAAACTGAATATACAATAGGAACTTGAGTATAGTCATGGTATACCCAGTACCAAGACCATGTTAATAAAATTGGCGACATACCAGATCGTTTGCCATTCATTGAGTGATATAAATTGTAATTTTTTAGTAAAGTCTAAGCAAACTTAAAGTTGCGTCTATAAATCTCAGCCTAAGTGATTACCGCTGCCTATGAACTACTGAAACCTAAGGAGCGTTGTTATTGCGTTGCCGACAGAGAATGATCTTATGTTACCCTCTTGAAAAACCCTATGTCATAGCACAGGAGAAAAACTTTAGCCGACAGCTAATTCTAACACTCCAAATTGTACTAAAAGAATATTTTGCAGTGTAAATCTCTTACAATTGCCTACGGGTAAGTTACAGGTTACAGTCACAATATTTTTGGCCTGTAATGTAGTGCTAGATTCATATCAGATCACATTAAAATAAATCCGGGTTGCCGAATAATACTTTCAGCTCGCTGTATTAAAAATTAATAAAAAAGTAATTAGATGTAGCATTTTGTTACTTCTGCCTAAGCCTGTAGAGAATGAGTTTAATGATAAATAGATATATATAAACTGAGGTAGGATATTATAATTATTCCAAGTTAAGAGTTAACCCTTAACTTGGCAGAATGTTCTTTCTTTCAATATCAAAATAATATTCATACCGTTTAAGCCTTATGTTCCAAGGATGTCTAATAGAAACTAACCGTGCGTTCAAAAACTGAGAATTTACCTAAATATTCATATAAAAATATTAAGCTTGAGCTAAAAACTTATGGCAATAGGTTTTGTAAATTCTGATGTATCTCCACAGATAGATTATCAAGAAAAAGGTTAAGTACAATAGTGAAACGATGAAT
This sequence comes from Automeris io, assembly GCA_036320925.1. Lineage (NCBI taxonomy): Eukaryota > Metazoa > Arthropoda > Insecta > Lepidoptera > Saturniidae > Automeris > Automeris io. Next base: position 8,598,443 of record JAUDJH010000018.1, read on the forward strand.
GAGAATCTGATTGATTGTTTTGAAAATTATCATGCTTATTTGATAAGATGTTTGAACAAAAATCATCAATCTTGCTATATATTTTGTTAATTGAATATTGTATTAATTATTTACTGAAACATCTAAAGTCAATAAATATTTAATGTAGTTTAGAATTGTATATAAACTAAAATTCACAAGTATCGTCAGTTGTAGGAAAGATGGCGCTGTAACAACATTTTTGCCAATCTGTCCGACCAAATTCAGACGAACAGTACGAACATGCAAGTTAGCCTTCGCAGGTATCTACTTAAATGAACCGCGCAATATCAACAAAAATATCACCTTCAAACGTATTTTGTAGGTTAAACGTGATTAAGTAGTTTTGTACACAGAGTCCGCGGTAAACGATCAGGGGTTGCATATTTCCTATGGAATTCAGGACAACTGTGTCTAAATGTGTGTGTTTTAATATTGTGATTGTGGTTGAATATGTGATTGTGCCTGGAAATTGTGTTTGTTGTGTTCGCCTCCATATAATTCCAGAAATGGCGGGACTTTTAAATTATTGCTGCATTTCGGTATGTTGAATTAAATTGATTCACGCATTATATTAAGTAGAAATGGTAATTTTATGCGGTAGTTAGATGTTTGCGAAATTGATAGGTCATTCAAGGTTATTCATGTTATCGGTAAACATAACCTACGTATGGTTGTTCAGGTCACATTGGGAATGACCTTTGGAATCTATAATAAAAATTATTCAAAAATTATTCAACTAACGTAATGTAATTAAATAATTTCCATTGAATTTAAACAATGTATTTGAATAGTAATTGACAGTTTTTTAGATGAAACAAATTATTTTCTCTGTCATTATTTATGTTTACTTGTCCTAAAAAGGAAATTGGCTTTATCGATAATGCTGTGTAATGTATGCTGTGGTATTATTTTCTTTGTCGTTCTTCTGGGTCTGCGGCGCAATGATGACACTTCTTGTATTGCATTTTGTACGTAGGCGAGTGACTGGTTACCATCAGGTTGACGTTGAACCTTGTTCGCCTGTTTGACATTCTCGCACATAAAATTTTTATCAACGTAAAAGTAGTAGTAGTACAAAGTAAAAGATTGACCTATTGCCTCGGATTTTAAAATAACTCTGATTGTTTAACTTGTTGAAATTATTTTCAAAGCAATCAAAACAATTAAATGCACGATGTTAAACAAATATATTAGTGATTCATTATTCTTAAATACTAACCCTTACTGAAAACTTTTGTTTCGTAAACTAGTAACATGTGGTATGAATAGGATCACAAACGCATGTAAAACAAAGATAATATTGCGTAAATACCTTCTTTTACGTTTATAAATACTTTCAACATGACCAAACTAAAGGAAATAGATTTTCTTATTTCGGCAGGACATTATGCTGTTGGCCTACGAGGGCCTTTACAACTTTACCGGGCGAGAGGGGCGAACAGTTAGTGTGCTCAGCCAACTAATTTATGGGCTAGGTGGCGACGCAAGGGCACCCCTATGGGTGCGAACCTCGACTTGGGCGGCCAGCCAGGAAAAGAACTTAGGGTGATCTACAAGCGCTTCGGAAGCGATGACCTTGATAGAGACGCCATAAGAAACTCAAAGCTACGTCCTTGGGTACAAGCGATGACCTTGATAGAAACTCCAAAAGAAACTTAAGGCCACGTCGGAGTGGAACTGTGCCTCGGAGCGTAAACGCACCGGTTAGCGACAGTTGTAAAAAATAAACTACTGATTTAATTTTGTTTCGTTGTTGCAGTTTATTGAACACACTTGGATTCGAACCGCAAGAACTGATCGGCAGTTCTCTCTACAACTACCATCATGCAGCCGACAGCGCGGCATTAATTCAACAATTCAAGTCATGTAAGTTTTTTTGGTTCAAGTTCTTATTTTCTGTTATAACGAAAGTTCAAAAATGATGCGATTTAACGCCCTCTGTTATCTTTATTAAGAAACGGCCGTTTTGCTACCAAGACATGTTTGACTCTGCTGGATGAATCTGTTTATAAACCTTGCATGTAGATGGCAGCATTTGTGTTCTTTACTCAAAAAGTATTGTTGTTTAAATTATGCTTAGTTATTTCATGATATCATATTTAATTAGTGTCCGACCCAAGCTTCAGTTGAGCCTTCGCCTTTAGCCACCTTTTGATAAGTTGTGAGGTTATTTTAATAATCTTTAAACGTTTTTTATGTACATCAACATAAACCTTACGTTAAAGTTTAAAAAATCATTATATTATTCACGTTTAGTCAATATCAAATAGAATCATTTAGTCATTGAAAACGTTCAGCTTTGACTATGGCCGAAGGTCTTGACAATGGCCGATTAATCGGCTTTGCCTTAGACGGATATCGACCTATAATTGGATATTTATTAAAATTAAGGTAACAATTATAATCAGATTAAAGGGTCTTAGGCTAATTGCTTAGGCTTGTTATAGACGCAACTTTAACTTTGCTTAGACTTTACTAAAACATTACAATGTATATTTCTCAATGAATGTCAAAGGATTTTGTAAGTCACCTATTTTCCCAAATAGACTGGGCTCTGCGAATACCAATTTCTTTTTTGATTACTTCGCTAAGCAAAGTCGAAACAGGGTCTATAAATCTGAAACTTAGTTTAACGGTTGATTGAAACTTAGACTAGCTGGAATTTTAGCCCATTTAAAAGTTTTACCGAATGTTTTTTTTTTGCCTGAAGGTGACCGAAGCAGATGCCTTCGGTCGGACATGTTGTCTGATGCATCTAGCGTATAATTTTTTTTGATTATTACAGGATAAAAAAAGTTAATGAGACCTTTAGAGGGTTGATCGAACTAGAAATAATCATTTAATAAGAAAATGCTACTGGGTGCTATTAAATTCGATGTTATCGTTTTCAAATACTTGACATTTTTTGTAATATTTTTATCTTTTTAGCCAAATATCTTTCTCTTCTTCTCACTTTATGGTTTTATACATGCATATAAAACTCAATTTAAGGGCGTAAATATTAAAAAGTAAAAAAAATCTGAAAAGGATAGCTTTTCTTCTCGCACGAAAAGTAATGGAGTTTATGTGAAAAGGCTGTCACTTAAGCAGGATTCGTCCTAAATGTTGCATAACGGATTCTGCCGCTCCGTTTCAACATATACCCTTAAGAAACCTATTTATTTTTATATTCAAGACACGAACATTTTAACATTGCTTTCGTTTCTCGTTCGTTTAACTCATTCGTCTTCACAAATTCGTAAATAAAAGTTGTTTATGTTTCAATTGTTGGTGCCTAAGTGATAACCCAACAATTGATAAATATTAGAGAATACTTCTTATTTAACTTGCAAGATAAGAAATTATGCAATGTGCTAACAATTTAATTTAGTTTATCATTTTAAGACAAAACTTAGCTAATCAGTGACTATATTGTATTTATTATTATTCTCATAGGTGGTAAATTAAGCATCATCATGATTCTAGATTGCTAGTTAAGAAAAGAAATGCAAATTCTTTCTTTTATAAATCATGTCGGCCTACATTAATAAAATTAATATGTACTTCTAAAACAGTACTTACAAATTACTTTTATTTCTTTTAATTTTGTCATTTTATTTTATTAAGAGCTATCGATCAACGATAATTTTATTCATGGTAATTTATAAAATTTCTTTTAATCATCGAACATAAAAAAATATTATTGTAACTTTACTAAAAATCCGATTTAAATATTTAAGGAGGTGAAACATAGGATCGGGTTGACATTAAAAAAGAGAACAGAATTGTTTCAAGTTTTATGAGCCTTTTCAGGAACAAAGAGCTGACGACTAATTTAATTATGTCTATCTTTAATTATACGGTTTCATTATCATAGAAGAATTGAAGAAAAACATAATTAACTATTACTGAAGTACTGTTTCGTTTTTATGGCGAATCGTCGTATACACGCTAACATTAACCTAATTACAAAAGTCTAGCTTACTTGACGTGGTCAAGAAACGTTTTGTTTTATTATGTTTTAAATTACTTCGGCTGACTCGAAACCGCAGAAATGTTTATCTTTCTATTTAAACGTTTTTAGAAATCCTATTTCAAATAATATTTTACATAAGTACTTAATTACTAAACAACGTGCAAAATAAACATGTCATTTTAATTAAACTTAATGTAAAGCGGACTATAAACGTTCAAATTTAAAAGATCACTTACAATACTTAGTTAAATTGTCAAATTTAGATAAAACCGATAACGTGTGCAGTCCTGAATCTCGAAAATTTTCGAAACAGGATAAAAATTATGAACCGTCACCGAACTACTAGCCCTTTTATTATATAACCTCAAAGGAAAGGCTCGTACAAATTTTCAGCATATTTGTATGTGGAGAGGTTAGCTCACTATTTAAATATCTATTTTATTCAGTGAGTACGCTAGATAATGTACTCTTTTGATGCGTGACTTCGGGCCTTGGCTTCTCCAAAAGATCTGGACCTAAATGTATGTAGACTGTCAGTTAAAACTGTACACTCATCTGTCTTATAATAATGATGATAAAATAGTAAATTTTATAGTTCAGATTTTACCCTACTATTGCAGAGTCTCTAATAGGTTCTATATTTGCGGCAGTAAACTATAATTATTAAATTATATATTTATAGACAATACATATAACACGTTGGTATAGCCGCGAATCTGATTTTCTAATTCCAACTGGTATATAATTAAGATGTAAGGCTGAGATTTATAGACGCAACTTTAACTTTGCTTAGACTTTACTAAATCATTACAATGTATATTACTCAATTAATGTCAAAGAATTTGGTAAGTTACCGATGTTGTCAACATGTACTTGGCTCTGAGAATACTATGGCTATACTCAAGTTCCTATTATATATCCAAGTTTTCGTCAAAACGAACTAATTTTTTAGAACTTTGCTAAGTAAAGTCGAAATAGCTTCTATAAATCTCAACTTATGTCCCTTTACACAGGCATATTTCTGAAAGAAAAAACATAACTATCTATCTACGAATAAAACGCATATAGGAAACGGAAAACGCACAGATATCGGTTTGAATATATGATGTATGTATAGCAAAGCTGTTTTAATGTTACGCTTGGCATAACTTCATTTGATTACCCTTTTTTAATTAGAAAAAATCTTTATAAAATTTCAGCCTCAGAGATCCCTTAATTAAATAAAAGATTCCGTAAATTGATACCAACTAGCGTTTGCACGTTCTTCTGATTCTTCGTATTGTTTAATAAAACTTCTGTAATGAACATCCCATCTCCAGCAACTTTCCATTTAAAATTTGCTGTGGGACGTTGAATTATTCTCATCTCATGATATGCCTAAGTTTCATTTTGCATACGGTAAATTTTAATTACATTTGAAACGGGTCAGGCGTGCGATTATGTAAAGTCACCCCGTTCTGCGTGTATATCGGCGTCAGCAGTTCTGACGTGAAGTGATTTGATTTTGTCGTTTATATAATAGTTAATTAAATTTTCGCTTTTAAACCTTCAATGTCTTTATATACATATGACTCGATAAGCTCTTACCTTGTGGTTGGTAAAATTAATTATAATATTACTAGGGTTTTGGTGGTGACATAGAGATATGCCCGCGCTAACATTTTCTTAATAATACTCCTTCCGGAGAAATACTGTCTCGTTTTAGTCATATACCAAAAATGTTATCGCCTGTAAGTTGAATCGTTTTAAATTTATATATGTTTTAGAAAGAAATATTTTTTTTATTATCAGATATAAGTTATTTTAAATATATTATGTGATTTCTCGTGCAAATACAAATTCTAACTGATTAATATATCAAAATATTAAAATAAAGCAAGGTAAATAAATAATGTACTATTATGTATATAGTTGTTTTACTCACCTTTAACTTTGATCGTTAATAGTTAGCCTAGATTACTTAAATTAGTCGATAACAACAATAAAACGGAAACATTACGATAAATCAAGTTAATGGCTACGGCTGCAGTGAATTGCCGATGTAAATATTCCGTTTCTGCATTAAAATTGTTCCCAAAATGAACATAACGAGACTTTATTTTTGTCACATGTTAATTCGGTTCACCTGTAATTTTCCGAGCAAAAGCAATGCGCGTTCTTCTAAATGTGTGAAAATAAATATAAAATATGTGGGCCGTTTCACATCACGCGGTGTGTGCTTGACACGGACGAAGGTCGTGTAAGCCACTTTTTCATTTGCCGATTAAAAGTTTTCTAATAATATTGACACGATGTTCAGAAACAGGCACTTGTATGATACTTACTAAATTATGTGCATATAAAAAGAACGTACCTACTAGATTTGCTGTAGTAACAACCGTCTCATAAGGTTTAGTCCCCCAAGACAGTAACATTTGATAAATGATAATGCTAGTAGAAAGTAGAAAATATAAGAAATTGAGTTATATAAGCTTTCGTCACGTTATAGCAATCTTCACACAAACGCTTTTCTTTGCCGTTATCATAGATCAAATGCTAGTTTGTCTAGGTCCCCTGATAATTTTCGCTTCTATACATATAGTATCCAAAGGTAGGCTTACACCAAACGAATAAATACTTCTTTTGTATCTACTGTCACAAGGTTTTTTTTTTTGTGATAAATAAGATAGATCAGTCGGTGGTTACATAGCTCCTATAGAGCATTCTAATAAAGAAATATAATTCTCGCATGCTTGATGCAAACGGCGCATGGTTATATGAAGGACTGAATTCTATAGTTCTTGTTTTATATCAATTGAGAGTAGCTTGAATAAGAATAATAATAACAATGCTTACATCAAAAGTACTTACCACAAAGAGATAATGATTATGTTCTAGTCTTATATTATATAGTATAAATCCACCTCAAGGTACGTCAAATACCGTTATCGATATCGGCCTATAAAAAAACGACTTTACATGAAACGTTGTGACGTTAGAACGTGACCAAAACACAGGAAACACATTACGTAGACATTTTTTATTTGAAAGGAAAATTCTTCATGCTTTTACCTGGGTAAATATACTGTGGTTGGGAAAGGCCAAGGGTGGAGAACAAAACGCCACGCATGAGCCGTAATTGGGTCGTAAATAGTAACTGCTAAAGGGTCCTGTTGAACTACCGGCAGAGCGCCATCTACTAAATGAAAGTCCCTCGGGCTCGGTTACATCAGAAGCAATTTTATTTACATCTGCTACGTATAACTTCCATTTAGAACTGACAAAATTATTATAAGCGTTCTGCTGTCTTTATAAATATGATATTATATGGGAGGGTATATCTTATTAATTTGATATTGAAGTAAAGGTACGCGTCGGATTATACCAATCTCTTGTCGGCAGCGGCGACTTAACAATGGCTGCCAAGTCGCAATGTACCGCTTTGTATCTCGTTGTATGCAAAGCCATCGGACGTAGGCAACTGTGCAGCGTTGTCAAGTGACGTATCAAGCGTCCGACCGTTCGATCGAAATCGAACGCCTTTACAATATAAACCCAGCCAGAGTGGTTCATGACAACCAGGCAAACTCTATTGAGTCGCCGCTGGCGAGTCGCAACTGCCGGAATCTAACGACTAAATTTGATCTTTTTATGATTTACACGCATATGTATATTATATTAAATACTACTAAATTTACTATTAAATTATTTATTATTTTATTATTAAATATTTGCTTTGGATATCCAAAATTTATGCAACAAAGCGGACTCTTGTTGGACTCAATTCTTTGAGGAATATTTTCTTACATCAAAAAATTGGAAATATGCCCGTATTATGGGTTTTAAAGAAAACATGGCCTTATAATATCCGTGTCACTGATGAAGGTTGATTCAGATTGATCGATAGAATAAACTAAGACGTATGTTGACTAGAGCAACTTTTCCGAAGGTTATATTTAAAACCGGCATACACATACAGATATACCAGTTAGGTAAACTTAAATAGGCAAACCTGTTGGGTCACCGAAGCATTTACAAAAATGTTGTGTGCACACGTTCCGGTGTAACAGACAGACTCACTCATAGGTAAATATGATGAGATCTTCCAAAACATATGTCCTGTTTCAGAAATGATCCTTATATTTTAGGACCTATTTTAAACATCAATGAATAATTTTACCAGATAAATTAAGATTAAATGAGTGTTACAATTTTATTTAAAATTTAAAGTCCATTTCTGAAACTGAGTGTTACAGAAAGCGTTATTTTATCAAGGGGTAACAAAGTAATATAGTAGGACCACGTGATATTTCGATAGCTTATATCAATTTCACACATTTTTGAGCTTACAGGAACAGTATTATGGCTAGTAGAATTTTATTTTCTCTAAGTCCTCTTGCCGGTTTCGGGTCCAGTGGCATGATCGAATCAAGTAGATGCAGATTCTGTATCTGCTGGTCGCAAATAAAGTCGATTTTATCAAACAAACACTGTGTTACATAACACAGTGGAAATTGCGTATGTCAGTATACTGCCGAAGTAGTTATACGAAAGGACCACAAGTGGACAAGCCATAGAAGAATAATCACGGTTTTCATCAAGCTCAGAACTATACGGTGTCTCAATTTAAGCTGCTGTCTGCTGGATAATGTATTTTCATTCCGAAGTTCTTTCGTCAGTTTTATGTACGTCGCACTTAAGATGTAATTATCTGAAAATTAAAATATAATACTTGCACTCGATACAAAAAGTGAAACATTATGACTAACGAAGTCAAAGTCCTATCAAGGCTATCTAGTTTTGGCATCATATATTCACTTCCTAATTAACTTATTTCTTTAGTGTACAGTATCTATCTAGCATTTATTGGCATTTATTTCTAGCATTTACTGTACTATCGAATCGTGAACTGCTTTTTGTTTAACAGTTACTTTTTTTTTTTAATTTTTTTAACTAGAAATCCTTTCGTCGTTACGTTACCTACCTTAAATTCCTTTTTTCTTTATTAAAATTACATGTCTTATTCCACAAAAAAAAAATGGTACCCAGAAATCCCTTCAAATGGAGTTATTGCAGTGTGTACACGATTCCTTCGTAGTGAGTCCTAGTACAGTGTCAGCAGTCAGATCCTGTACCATTGCGTAGAGGAGTTAGACAGGGGTATGTTAAATCCCCGAGACAGTTCACGAATGTATTGGAAGATGTATTTAAAACGCTGTACTGCAGAAATTAGGGGCATGAACATCAACGGCGAGTATATTTCAGATTTAAAGTTCGCCGCTGACATAGCCCTAATGGCGGAATTATTATCGAAGCTGCAAGGAATGTTGGACGACCCAGCTGACTCGTCACAGCGGAGAAACAGAGATAAGACCAAAATTATGTACATGATAACGCATCACCCTGATTCCTATTATCGTTAAGGACTTTCTACTTATAATTGTTCATGAAGTGTCAAAGAAATGTAGAAGAATTAATTTAAGGAAATTTTTAATTTGTCTCGGTCATGCACATTTTCGATGATGCGAGGTCACGGCCGCCATTCGCTATTTCATATGTTAAATGCCAGTCGTAGCGACAATGGCTGATTACAATCAATCCACGCATTCAATTATCACGTATAAAGCACGCAGTGGCGATGTGATAGATATAAATTCGCTCACACGTTTGTAGATTATTACACAAATGTCTAATCATATAGTAGTAATAATAATACAGCCACTTATTGTGAAGGCCTAGACGCAGTAACATTCGATAAACAATAACGCTAGTAGAAAGTGCAAATATGCAAGTATGTGAAATTGACATATAAGCTTTCAAAATATCATTCCGTCACGTTATGCCAATTGTATACAATCTCCACTTTTCTACTAGCGTTATAGTTTACTGGATGGTAATTTGTCAGCCCTCAGATCGGATAATTTCAGTCAAGTGTATATGAGCCAGTATGACGACGGCGACTGTTAATTTATTCTCATCCATAGTTCCACGTTGCAGTTCTTGCACGACAGTTTACGTTTCACTTGGTTCCATGTAGTTACTTTGACAAACTAGTATATTAATCAAAAATAACGAAAAAATGTGTCACCGACTGTTAGTCTGTCTCTTTAATTTTTAGCGTAGACCTCCATTGACCATATTCCTCCTCTAAAACTTGTCAGTCCTTTATATTTTATTTTTTTTGATAATCCGGGGGAAATCCCTTACGGACCTCAGGGGGTTGTGAGGGCTGCCCCCCGGTGTGTCGGACTTGCACCGACTAAAACCCCGGGGTATTCATTCTTCCCGTCCCTTCCCTCGGCCCGGTCTGGCCTTTTGTAAGGCCGCATCTCTGCACTGCGAGGAGTGTTGTAAGGAGCCACCCCTCGTACAGCTCAATATCTTGGAGCGGTGTGCGGAAACACGTTACACACCGTTCTCGCTTGGATAAGTTGGGAGGCACGCTCCCTCAAGCGCACCGCCCAGGCGTCTTATCCGGTTTTAAGGAGGAAGGCCTGTGGCGAAGTCCCTCTTCCTTTGTCTTGTCCTGCGTGGGCGGCGGATCGGATTGTCAGGGCCGGCTATTGGCTTCCTGTTCCTCTCCGCCGCCTCCTTCCTCACCATGACTACCTCACAGTACGTGAGGACCGCCTGCCATGCCCTGGCGCTACCGACCAGCGCGCGAACGAGCGTCAGCAGCGACAGGTCACCACCCACCACCCTGTCAGTCCTTTATATATCTTAGCTTCTTTCAATCACAATTTATGCAGATAAATTAATTCAAAATTAATATTTGGCATATTTAGATAGACTGTTTAAATATGACCAGCCATGTATATTTTCACCAAGAGATACAAGCTTCTTAACTAAGTCAGCCTGTAAATTTATTCTCAGAGTCCTACACATATTTGTCTTAGTATTTTCTAGTCTCAATTGAAAGATGCCTTTTCGGGCGCACAATAAGGAAATCATTTGTTAAGATAATACTCCCCCTATGTTCGGCGAAATCTCAATCATATGATGTCGATCTTGTTTTGTCTCCGTTTAAATCTGATGTTGACGAACCGTTTGAATAAGATTCACATAATAGGATCACTAAGGTATCTCCTAGTTACTAATGTCCAATTACAAAAAAGGCAATACCACGAAATTCCTTAATCGAATTAGCCTTTTCGGGAATATATATTACATAAAGAATCCCTATATGTTTTGTCAATAGAGATCCTCAGGGGCAGATTTCGGGGAAAATATACCCAAGGTAGTAGAGCAGGAAGTATCAATCGTTGTAAAAATTATTATAGTATAATTTGATCCATTAAATACAGCGTTGGAAAGATATTTTGTCTATCGATTTGAAATGTTCCAGGCGGATGTTCGATTAAATTCCACCTACTATGATTTTTATAATAATAAACAATATATCTTCCCGCTATATCCCTTTCAAGATTATCAGAGATATGTCATAATCTGCACTTTGCGCGGCATCTAATAAGAATGCCATGTGTAATCGCTCTGAGAACGGCTGCGCTACTGGTCACGTTGGGCACTAAATAGGAGCGGAAAATGGATACTATTCAATGCTGCGATGAAATCACTATTACTTTTAATTACGTTAAACGTGTTAAGATGGTATAGTGTTTAACTTGCACCGAAACAATGGCATGTTCTTGATGATGTACAGGTCGGTTAAAAGTAGATATACAATTATCTAATTTTTTGTATGTTACTTTTCTGTTGTCTCATCTGTGGTTATTGTATGTTTTAAGTACTGATTTAAAAAGTTTTCATTAATTTGATGTAAACAACATTTAAATAAATTCATGATACTTTTTTTTTTGTTAAGCCGGTGGAAACCCATTATGGGTCGTCAGAGGGGCGTTGAGGGCCGACTCCTCGGTGTGTCGGACTGGCATCAACTAAAACCACCGGGGTGATTCTCCGGGCGCAAGGTGTACCGGGCTACGGGATAGGCTTTAAGCCCTTAGACCGGGGCACGGCGCGCGCTTAGCCCCATGACGGGCTCGCCACAGAATGTAGGGAAAGCAATGGTCACCTCCTCACCGTCAAGTGGTGCGTGGGCTCACGCACGACACTATCTAAGTATTATTGTCTAGGCAGTCAGCCCCTCAGGCGAACTACCCGACACTCCGTAGGAAAAGCCAGCAATGAAGTTCGGCGGGGCCGACGCTGGTTTCTCCTAAATTGATGATACGCTTTAAACGATATTAAATTATTTATTATTATTATTTTTGAGCGTATAAAATGACGAAGAAAATTAAAAAAAAATCGTACATTTTTACGAGTCTATTTTAAATTGTCCTATACCAACACTAGATCATTATCATAAAGCAACGAATATCGGTCGCATAATTTATTTATTTATTGAGCAGAACATGAAATAATTATAAGCTGTGAATGATATAATAGAGAGAGATATTAAACACGCAGCGATCACGATTTTTTCGGTCTTAACCTTGAACTTGAACGTCGATTCACACAACGTGATTCACCTTGCACACATTTTTATCCATTGCTTTGGCTTCGTGGCCAATTTTTTAAGCGATGTAATAATCATCGTTTCCTTCTTAAATGTAAGACTTGGCTAATGTAATTCTTTTATTTTTAATCTATACAAATGATTGCAATATACTACAATATAGGTTATTTTGTTAAATTCTTTTCTCTCTTGCGGACGTACAAAAGTAATTACAGTTATTATACATATATCACTGATCACCTCAAAAAAATTGTAGCGCGATAATATGTTTTATTATAATTTGTGTATTTAATTACTGCTATTAAATTTATTTAGCTTTCAATTTTTATAATAACATTCACCTAAAACGTTAAAAATATGCATGAATATAGTTATTCGTATAATTTAATTAATGTTTCCCGAAACTTTGTAAACAAATTTAACTTTGCAATACAAATTAAAGACTAAGCGAACACAGTGGATTGAAGTGTAAATTTTAATATTATTTAATTTAGATTCTATTTAAATTAATGTAGAGCCTGTTTGAAGGGTTTATTACAGACAGTTAATTTTATTATATTGTGCTACAAAACTCAGTACCGAAATTTCCCAGCATAGTACTCACGCCAGAGCATTTGGCATTAAAGATTGTGGAGTTAAAACACTGTCAGCGTGACACTAGACCTTCGGGCAACACAAAAAGGTCGAGAGGATGACAAAAATATCGTTTATACGTAAGCATTCGTAAACAAAAAGTAACACGCAACATTACGAGTGGTTAGAAGCTTTTTCGGCTTGATGAATTCATATTTTATTTTGAAATAAAAAATATTTTTATACTAATGTATTGATTGATTGTATTATTTACACATCGTAATATAAAACTTATATAAACGCATAATCTATACTAATATTATAAAGCTGAAGAGTTTGTTTGTTTGTTTGAACGCGCTAATCTCAAAAACTACTGGTTCCAATTGAAAAATTATTTTTGTGTTGAATAGACTATTTATCGAGGAAGGCTTTAGGCTATATAACATCACGATGCAACTATTAGGAGCGAAGAAATAATAGAAAATGTGAAAAAAACGGGGAAAATTATTCATCCTTGAAGGCTTCCATTGCGTGCGCTGCGAAAACGGTTCAAGATACCAAAAATATATGTATGAAAGAATTATTCCTCTTGAAATGATCTAAAAAAATGTCCGCGACAGTATATGTCTATCTTTTAAGATTAACTCACTAAAACCGTTTTTATGGTAATGAAATTTGGTCGAAATTAATGCATTATTTGTTAAGAGTTGTATCAACGTAATAATATTAATCTTTATCCAAATAAATGTGTTGTTGATTAAGAGTATGTAATTGTGAACAAAATTGTCTTTGACATCACTTAATTTCAATGAACATCTTAGAAGATATTACAATAGCTTATATAGCAAAACAACGTTTGCCGGATCAGCTAGTGCTCATATACAAACAATGAAATCCAAATATTTGGATGATATATTATTCACTCTGAAAAGTTCTAAAATATATATTTTTTAATTGTTTTATTATGTTCCTTCATCATATTACAAACACTTTATATATTTAAACTGATGGAAATGTAATAATTATCTTTACTATTATTAGTTTATCAATAGAATAGATATCCAATTTAGGACATAATTAAATTGTGTCAAAAGTTTTTTTTTATATATAAGAATTGTATTTTATCTTATAGTAAAAAAATTATATTAATATATACAAAGCACAAATAAAGTTCCTTAATGCAAATTTTTTTACATCTTTAACTAAAATCCTCCAGATGAATACAAAATGATCCTATGTTCGACAACTGAAATAATCGTTACTTAGAAAATTTATCCTACATTTATAGCAATTTCGTCGGAGGCCTTAGTTCTTTCCTTGAAAATGATTTTGAACGTAGGTGTATAATTTTATAAAAGAAAAGGCTAACTCAGCTTGCCTGTCTCGCTCTGTTACCTTACAATGGTCGCTATTTACAGTTACTGAAAAAAATAACAATTGTGGCTTTGTTTATTTACCTTAACGTGTTAAATTATAAGGCTGTAATATATATGTTTTCTACTATAAATAACTTTTCTTGCTAAGTGAACATATAGCTGAAGCTACTCCAGTCTAATGTTTTTTATGTAATATACAATAATTTTCCTTCAAATGTTTCGATTTATTATTACGAATAAGCTCATCTAATTAACAAGGAATATTGTTATTTCCAATTAATAATATTACCCACCGAGTAGCTGCATACATTTTTTATCAGCTCTCATACTCCTGTAACTAATTTTGTGGTATCTTTGTAACTAGTTCGAATAGTGTAGTCAAAGTTGAAGTAAGTTTTTCGCGTAAAAGACTTAATATAGTATTTATGTACAATATGAAAGAGTTTCAAATATGCTATTGTTATCTTTTTTGTTGCTGGTAATAATAGTTTTTGGATAATAACAATAAAAACTACTATGTAATGTAATGTCCTATCCGGCGTTACCAACGTACTATAATTTATTTTTACTATTTACATACACAAATCTATTTTTTCTCTATTTATCTTTTGCTTAGTGATGTAATTTTCGCAAAAAGTTATCCTAAATCATCCTCTACGAGCTAGCCCATAGGCATAAGCTTAAAAATTAGGGATGCGAATGAGGATTTGTCGACAACTCGAATCATTTCAACAAAGTGTGGCTCTGTGTAAATTACTTTTGTAGCGTCTGTTGTAAAACAAATGTTATCAAAAGTAATGGATGATTACATCAAGACATTTGACGATGACAAAATGTAGAACATGGACGTAAATTTAACGTATAACTATTTGGCCGTATCTCATCTCGTCGCGTGGAAGTCAGAGATAAGAAGCCAGTTTTACGAGCATTCAGAATCGTCTTTGCCTCAGGAATTTATTTAGAGACACGATCACTGCCTCTATTATACTGTATTGCTTTGAATATTTACGACCTCTTATAGCCTTTAGTTACATTTATATCTCATTTGGATTTGAAAGGAGCTTAATATTATACTATTACACTTACCTATTTCGATGTTTGTATCAGTTTCATTATATATTTCAGAAAGTTTTACCAGATTAGTGATTTTTCATAATATTCTAGTTTGTTATTTGAAATTGTAGACGAATTCTAATTTATGTGGAACATTCGTATTACTGTAAAATTTTTATGGTCTGTATAAAATTCTGACCTCTTAACACTTTTATTTAGTATCACAATTTGAAAAGACCTTTTATTTACCTGTTTATTTACTTTTTGTCTGTTTCAATAAAACATTAGATAGAAATACAAGTCTTTAGCTTCATTTTTCCTGTAGTCTAAAATTACATCGCAGCTTTATTTTTGTATTATATTAGGTATGTGCTATTTGCGAACCTTGCCGCTGTTATGTAAGTGCCATATTCTAGTTGTAATCTATTATAGTTTATGTAAAGCTATGGTGTTATACGAGGTAATTGAATAAATGTTAATTAGGTGGTATTATTACTGAGACAGCCGTGGACATTATTTATTTTCCTGTCTATAAACTGTACTGTGGAGAATTTTACTACGTACATAATTTGCATGTGTCATTAAGCAAAGGAACTCTCCTTATTTATTTTTTAAATTAAAATCTAGTTTGTAACATGAATAATGTTACAATGTTCTTATAATAATAGAACAAAACATTTCGAAATGTTGTTTTTTATTGAAACATTTCATTGTTGACACGGATTGTGGCCGAATTTTTGTGGCTTATGGGTTTTAATTTATTACTCGGTCCCATTTTATTAAACAAGAGACGCATCTTTATTATTTCTACAGCGTTGTCTGTATCTCTGATTAAATTCAATTGAATCGTGTGCGTCAAACAATTATACAAATTGTGTCAAATGATTGTAATGGATAAAATTTGACAGTATTTTTTTTATCCTTATCACTACAAACATACTGTAGTTATTTATTCTGGTATACATAATATCACTATCTACCAATTCATACAGATTACTGATTAGTACTTACGGAAAACATATTAATAGCTCTGATACTTAAGAAAAATTATATTATTATAAATGGACTTATAATATTATTTAACGTACATTCTGTAATTCCGCATAATTAACATAACGATAGGTGTTCCTTACTGTAAAATCACCATCATTTTTGAAATATGGTTGTGAATATTTTTATATTCCTTTCTAAAAATACCTAGATCTCATTAATAAACAGTTTACTCTTATCATTAAATGCTTCGTATTTCTTTTTGTTGATGGTGGATGGAAAGCAAATTAGTTTAACTATGAAATGCTTAATTATTTATATATACTACCTTTAATAATGCATGCTGCATGGAGTATGTTCGAGAACTTTATTTTCTAAATCTATCATCCTATTTACACAATATAACCATTAGGTTCATCATTAGATCATATCGATTTACTGATCATGTTTCTCTTAACTTAACGCCACTTTCATAAACAAGACTCGATGTTATTATTAAAGATTTTATTATTTGAATTTCTTCGAAAGTTGGTGTCTCATGTTTATTTTCTTTCCCCACTTAGCGCTAATTTGATTGCGAAATTGTAATAAATTTTTTGCGGTAGTTAAATAAAATTTATATGCTGTAAAAACCCTTTTCTCGTGAAATTTTCTCTTTAAGAAAATAATTTTAGGTTTGTTAAAATCTTCTTTTTACGTAACATTAAGGTATTTTAATAACTTTTAATATACCGTGTGCCAAATTGATTTTAAGCTTATCTTGAATCTATGTATACAAGTCTTACATACCACCTGCCGACATACATATCTGATTTCATATATTGGCTAACGATATTGCCTAGTTATTGTAACCAAACGAATGTTCTTTCTGACTGTACAAATTTCAAATGATTGCATAAATAGCAACATAAGTTTATTATTATAAAACTTATTTTATTGTTAATATCAAAAATAAACTATTATTTGACATGATACTAAGTTATACAATTAGATTATATAAGATTATTTATACAAATTTATACAAGCTCTAAGCAGATTTTTATAACAACTGATATTTGACACTATTATCATATTTACATAAATTTTAACTCGTTTTGTAATAATGCAAATAAAGTATGAAGAGAAAGCAAACTCCAAGAACAAAAGTACTGAATAGTGTTGGTGTTAACGTTATTAGACATTAACTAAATAACTTACATATTTTTTGCTATGATAAAGTATCTCTTATGTTTTATTTTTCCACGTACATCATATTTTGTTATTATCTCGCACTCTTGTGCTGGGTAATTAATATAAATTTTCATCTTTTAAAACATGTCAATAATACAATTTAAACGAAGTGGTTGAAAAACAACCAATTCACAGCTGCTGTATACTTCATTTTAATGAGGCATTTTGATATAAATAATTACTGTGATTATACAAATTTAATTAGCAAATTGTATATTTAAAATGTTTCTCATATTGACATGTGTAACGCGGGGGGGTATACTTAGATCGTTCGCGCATTACGGTATATACCCCTTTCCCCTCACCTCTCGGTGGCCCGCGCCACAGATCGCCGCGCAAGCATCGTAGCCCGTCCGCCGTTCGTGTTGCGCGCGTCCTTTCCTTTGTTTGTTATTTTATATAAATTTTATTACGTGTACGCTCGGACTGTGTTTGCCAATAAATAATCGAAACAGAAGAACCCGTTTCAATTAATCTCCGTTAGAGTGGCGCTCCAACTAGTGGCCTGTTTCGATTTTAAATTTTGAAAATAATATAAACTACAACGGTCGAGCGAGTGACGTATTGAGAAACGTTTTAACATTATGCCGCCGAAACGACAAGTTGCAAAAACTGATAAATCAGGCTCAGGTGATTCGGATACAGATACAGAACAAGGGAAAACGGCATCATCACCGAGTATAGTAATGTCAGAAGAGATGCTACAGACTCTCATCTCCAACATTACCAGAAGTCAAGTAGAAGCGAACCGAGTCCTTGTCGAGAGCATATTGACAAAGAATAGAGAGCAATCGTGTACTCCAGGAGCCAGTGATCATCACGGAAACTTTGCCAAGTGCACAGCGCGATTCGACGGGTCCAGTAAAACTGCAGAAGTGACTGAAGCGTTCATCGATACCATCGAGGTTTTCCGCGACTGCACAGGAGTCAGCGAGGAGAACGCACTGCGGGGCCTGCCGTTGCTGTTGGTTGGTGAAGCTGCAGTCTGGTGGCAGGGTGTCAAAGCGTCCGTCACGTCATGGCCTGATGCTCTGCAACGGCTCAGAGGAATGTTTGGTGTTACACGGCCCGCGTATAAAATATTTCGTGACATTTTCGCGACCGGTCAAAATAATGAACGCGCCGATGTATATATAAATAGTGGAGAGGCGTGTAAATAGTCCTCCATATTAGCGGGGAACGTATCTTGGTTGGCGGTTAAGAGAAATTAAAATTAGGTCAAAAACGAGTTTAAGGAAACTTATCACTCCATAAATCGCAGCCGATATACCAGAATGTCTGAATCACTAACCTGTAGGTCTGCAGCTCGTCCAGTATATGCTACAGCACGGCAAGGGTCCAGGAGTCCGGTAGAGGCCACGGGCACAGTTAGTTTCCTTTCGCACAATTACACCTTATTCCTCTTCTTAATAGCAACGTCGTGTGGCGGTTTTATTATATTAATACGGCGGGTTATTTATATTTTAAAATCAGATCGTAGATAGCACGACGTCGCGGCGGTTGCATACAATTATTATAGGTGTAGTAATGACGTTTTTGTGACGTCAAAACAGAGCGGTGGTAGTATGAGCGACATCTATTGGTTTCACTACAGATTAAGGATGCAGATTATCCTTATATCATTCGCAAGTAACTTATGGAGTGATAGAAGGATTTTGGTATGAAGCGGAAGTATCTTAACCGCTTCACCAAATAGATTACGCGCTTTATTGTCTAAGTTACCGTATGATGTGCCAGAAATGATGAAGTTAGATATTGTATACGGCCTTTTAGATTATAAGATAAGAAAACGCGTACCTCGCGACGCGGCGGACTGCCTCGATCAGCTGATTGTGAAGGTCAGGTTAGTGGAGGAATCATTAGCAGAGGTGAGTCCTATCCTTTATAATAATAACACTGATAACTCTACTAACCCTCTCGCCGCCGTGCGCGATCATCTAGGGACGCGCGTTACAGATAACTCTTCCGCTGCTACAGGGTGTCCAGTAAAGTTATCTAATCCTACTCTTGTATCTCTTACCGACTCACGTAAGTCGAACGCGCAACGTGATATAGAACCGAAGCGTTTTCGACCTAAGTGCGCATATTGTAAGAAATTCGGTCATACAATAGCCGAATGTCGTATTAAGGAGAAGCGACATTCGAGTAGGGCAGATGACAGCGATAGTGCTAAGTCGAGTACTAATGCTCAGATACGCTGTTACGGGTGTGGTCAGCTGGGAGTATTACGTTCGCAATGTGAAAATTGCAAGAGCACACCATCCACTAATAAATCGGATTTTTGCAGCACTTTTACAGCCGACGATAACGATTCACGCCCCCTGGTGGAAATTGAAGTGCTGAATCGCAAAAGTGTTGCTATTTTAGATACTGGGGCTACTCATTCCATAGCAAGCCCTATGCTTTATAGTTTATTGTTGGACGCTGGTGTACAGTTCCATGAGACGCCACGAACCATAACCCTCGCTGATGGTTCACAGCGAGTTGGCAACGCACTTGAATGTGTTATTGACGTGAAGTTAGGAAGCCACGTCATACCTACCACGTTTTTAGTGTTACCAGGTGCACAGACTCGGACACTTTTAGGTAGAGATTTTATACTAAAAACTGGTATCCTAATTGACTTACCTCAGAGCAGCTGGTGTTATAACGAGAAGCCCTATCGCTGGCATCCGTTCATCACCGACTTTCAATTACCTGCCTGCAGCGATATGAAGCTGATGACGGTAGACGCGTCGAGTTTAACGCTCCGAGACGATGAGGGTACAAACCTGTCAGCAGAACAGAGAGAACAGATGAATGACTTACTAGTAAAGAGAGCGGACCGCTTTGCAAGAGCGGGCCCTCCGACAGATTTCGCCACACATCGTTTGAAGATTGACGCACACCAGGAACCGATTGCTTCACCCCCTTACAGGATGTCACCTGGTAAAAAGGCAATCCTCGAGCAGGAATTGCAGAAGCTTCTGGAAGCCGATGTTATAGAAGAGTGTGAGTCACCGTGGGCCTCTAACGTGGTGCTGGTAACGAAGAAAGATGGCGGAGTTCGACTTTGCGTAGACTACCGGAAGTTGAACGCAGTAACAGAACCCGATCGTTACCCACTCCCGCGCATAGAAGATGTGCTCCACGCAGCTAAGAACACTAGCTTCATGACGACATGTGATCTTCGATCTGGCTATTTTCAAATAGGTGTGGAACCAGACGATCGTGATAAAACAGCATTCGTGACTCCTCTCGGTTGCTACCGCTTCAAGAGAATGCCTATGGGTCTTCGAAATTCTGGCGCTACTTTTCAGAGACTTATGGATCGATTCAGGTCCGGAAAGGAGTTGGCTAACACATCCTTGCTTACTTACTTGGATGATGTTATTATTCTCTCCGAAACTTTCTCAAAGCATATGGAAGATTTGAACATCGTATTCAGTAGGCTTGAAATGTACAATCTCCGGATTAATCGCGAGAAGAGTTGTTTTGCCCGCGAATCCGTGAAGTTCCTAGGTCATGTGATTGTCCCAGGCGGAATAAAAGCGGATCCTGATAAAACTGTTGCTATCGCTAACATGGTCTTTCCGAAGAACGTTAAGCAGTTGAAGACCTTTTTGCAAACTTCTAGCTGGTTCCGGCGGTTTATACCCAACTACGCCGATGTTGCCAGACCACTGACGGATCTTCTAAAGAAGAATAGCAACTGGAAGTGGACCGCTATCCAGCAAGATGCTTTTAATCGTATTAAGCAGTTACTCATTACAGCACCGATATTACGCCAGGCTGACGACTCGAAACCATTTACCCTGAGGACCGACAGTAGTGGATACGGTCTCGGAGCAGTTTTGATGCAGGGGGAGGGCCCCGATGAACGCCCGGTGGAATATGCGAGCCGATTGCTGAATAACGCAGAAAGGAATTATAACACGACTGAACGAGAAGCGCTGGCAGTAGTATGGGCCGTAACCAAATTTCGCGGATATATTGAAGGATCAGAGGTTGTGATTAAAAGCGACCACCAACCTTTGCGATGGCTCATGAACATAAAGACGCCAAGCGGCCGCCTAGCAAGGTGGGCCCTCTCGCTTCAGGAATATAACATCCGCATAGAATACGTACCCGGCAGATCTAACGCTATCGCAGACACATTGTCACGACCTCATGAGGCAGCTGAGACAGAATGTGACGTCGCTTACGCTGAAGTCGACTTCCCCTCGCGAAGTCCAAGAGATGTGAGGGAGAACCAACTCCAGGACCCTGAGTTGCGAAAGATTATAGAAGGTCTTGAATCGACGGACGATCAATTTAGGGGGAGGAGCTGGTCCGACCGAGGGTTTGTGATATCGGACAGCGTTCTTTATAGATACGGACCGGAAGAATGTGAAGAAGAAACCGCATGTTTGGTGGTACCCGAACATGAGCGTGAGAAGATAATGAAAGAATACCACGACGCACCGACGGCTGGACATTTTGGAGTAGACCGCACTTTAGAACGTATAAAGTCTAAGTACTACTGGCCTGGAATGAGACAGACAGTAATTTCTTACTTGAAGAAGTGTGTGGATTGTCAACGATATAAAGCTGATAATAGAAAGCC
This sequence comes from Automeris io, assembly GCA_036320925.1. NCBI lineage: Eukaryota > Metazoa > Arthropoda > Insecta > Lepidoptera > Saturniidae > Automeris > Automeris io. The sequence goes on from JAUDJH010000018.1 coordinate 8,620,681, forward strand.
GGCTGGATTATTACAGACACCAGCAACCAACCGCCGTTTCGAAGTCGTCGCAGTGGATCTTTTTGGACCTCTACCAGAAACCGCCTCCGGAAACAAATGGATTTTTATACTTGAGGATACTTGTTCCCGGTGGGTAGAGTTGTTTGCAATACAAAATGCTACCAGTTACGACTGTGCCAAGACTTTGATTTCGGAAGTATTCCTGAGATACGGTGTGCCCAGACGGATCTTAAGCGACAATGGAGTCCAATTTGTAAGCGAAGTGATGCAACAAGCGTGTCATATATTTGGCATCACTCAGTCACTCACACCTGTATACCACCCCCAGGCAAATCCAGTCGAACGTAAAAATCGAGATTTGAAACCCCAGCTCGCTATATTAGTCGGGAAGGATCATAAGACGTGGGATGTTCACTTACCTGCAATCCGTTTTGCGATGAACTCTGCAGTGACTAGCAGCACAGGATACTCACCCGCTTACCTTACTTTCGGAAGAGAGTTACGTGCACCAGCTGATATAATGGCAGACATGCGCGCCATTGCAGAGAGTGATAATGTTGTTACCAGCCTTACTCCTTACCTCAAACGAATCTCTAACGCATTGTTCGACGCCAGAGAAGTATATGAAAAGACTCAAAAAAAGCAGAAACGGTACGCCGACGAGGGTCGACGACCTGCTCCAGATTATTCTACAGGCGATCTAGTCTTGTTAAATACGCAAGGCAGTAATGATACGACCCGTGGTCAGACTCCGAAGTTTATACCTCGCCGGGATGGCCCTTATCGCGTAAAGAGTATGACCAGTCCTACTTCGTATATCTTGGAAAGGGTGAGTAACGGAGAGACCTTAGGGAAGGTTCACGTTTCACAGCTGACCCCATTCGTAGGCGATATACAGCCTCCTGTACGGGAGAGACGTAAACGAGGTAGACCAAAACGTATCCGGGACTAACACAGACGCGGGGGCGCTTCGTCTGTGTCAGAGGGGGAGCCTGTAACGCGGGGGGGTATACTTAGATCGTTCGCGCATTACGGTATATACCCCTTTCCCCTCACCTCTCGGTGGCCCGCGCCACAGATCGCCGCGCAAGCATCGTAGCCCGTCCGCCGTTCGTGTTGCGCGCGTCCTTTCCTTTGTTTGTTATTTTATATAAATTTTATTACGTGTACGCTCGGACTGTGTTTGCCAATAAATAATCGAAACAGAAGAACCCGTTTCAATTAATCTCCGTTAGACATGTTATTTTCGTAAACAGGCATATGAACGTTAACCTTTGAATCTGTTAAAATATACAAAATTTGGACGGGTTTTGCTTAGATTATAATATATCTAGGTACATTTGATACGCGTATATATAAAATAATTTATATAACATTATTAATATTTTACAACGTAGTTTCTCGTAGTAAAAAAATATTTATAACAATAGATATTATGTTGCTACGCGTTAATGTTGAGGGCTAGATTATGGCTTATCCGCCGTATATAATAACAGTGTTATTTCTGGTGCCAATAGAAAATGCGGGGAAGTAAACTTTATACGTGTTAATTAAAGAAAAAAGTATCAAAGACCACACGGTGATTGTACGATCCTCGCGGCTTTGGTGACATCAGTTTCTAACTTCTTCCAGTTGTGGTGTGACAACATTACGTGGATTTTGTAATAACTATTACCACACTCTCATGTGCGGTGTGATGGGTGAAGTTAGGGATGTATTATCCCACGGGAATACAAATAATTTAGAAATCGTTATTATTTTGTTATGATTATACCAACTTTTAATGTATACGGCATAAATATTTTCTAGAGCAAAAAAGTATTACATTGTTTTTCATTATTAACAAACGTTAAAGTAAAAGTCAGTATTTTTAAAAATTCATAAAACAGTGATAAACGTTATCTGCAACAAATAAAACATTACCCACTGCATGAGATAAACTTATCGCCATAACTGATGCACGTTACGGTTACTTTATTTTACATTTTAATAATGCATTTCACGATACTATGTTTTAAATAACATACTAAACATTTTTGATAATTTCTATAATTTATATGGCAATTACAAACAAACCTTTTAATCTGGTATTATCCACCATGCGATATAAATTACGTATATTGTGGGATAGCCGTTTTGAATCCATACAACAACAAAGCGTTCACACAAAAATATTAATTAATGTTATGTTTGTGTAACATATTTGTTAAGAGGTTCTATTCTGAAATGAAAATATGCTTAGATTCCTATGTTATTTTTAATTAGTAAAGTTTATTTAGAAAATAGTACACATTATAAATATGTTAATATAAAGAATTATAAAATTAACTTTGTAACTTAGAAATTTGAGTAATTCGATTCGTGAACTCTCCGTCTTAAGAGCAATCTGATAACAATGAAATTAAATGAACCATTTAAACGATTGAAACGAAAGTGTAAGTGGTTATAAATACGGATTTCGTTCATCCTATTGGATAGGTTAATTGACGGTTAGGCAGAGAGATCCAATGCAATATTAAGGCTCAAAGACAAAGATTATTAAGGCAGATTTAACGAGCGAAAGAGAAACTGAGTAAGTACGAATCACACTCAAAGCTGTAACTTTCAGTATGCTTAAATATTATATTGTTTACGGGTTCGACGAACTTAGGTCTGGTATTCAGCTCGCGGTTTACGAGCTAAGTCTGCTGGGCTATCGTGTTTTTCTTTTAGTACTTTTGTTCTATACGTCTGCGAGAGTTAAGAAAAATAAGGTCACAGACGCAAACAATATTTATAAAATTACATAACACAAGTCCATTATTTGGCCTATAATTCAGACTAGTCAATATTCTATAATAATTATGTCGAAGATGACTGTTTTTAGAGAAAATCTGTAAATTAGAATAATCCATCTAAGTTATTTATTTTGTAAGCAATGAATGCTTTTTTTGTTAACCCGGTGGAAATCCCTTCGGATCGTCAGGGGAGTGGGAAGGGCCACTCCTCCGGTGTATCGAACTTGCACCGACTAAAACCACCGGGTTGCCAGCACTGCCTACTCTTCGCCTTCCCCGGGCCTGGGGATTCAGATACTTCCGAGGGCCCGGCGAGCGAGCAATGAATACTGTTTACATATACGTATTCCTGCCAACGTTCAGTTACTTCAACTATTAAAATAAAAGTGATTAATTGAAAATAGTTTTATTATCTCAAGTTTTAAATATAATTAATGTTATACTAGCAACGGGATGACCTTCACTTAGATAAATTATAATATAATCATGTTATCGTAATTATATAATAACAATTTCATCACGCCGAAACACAATGATATGGTCTGGTACACAAATAAAATTTATTTGCGTGTTTTCTTTGCCTTGTTACTAACCAAATTGCTGGCTAAGTGCCAAATATTTTGAATTTAAACGAAGTGGCGAAAAGCATGGACTCTTCAATAATGCTCTATTTGTACCTCCAGTTTTTATTATAGTTTGGTACTACATTTTAAGCGTATTATTTTCCTATATTTATATTACGTATTTCAAATGAACCAATTCATAAATTCCGATTTACCGTGTTATAAGACTGAAATGATCGTTCAGCCAGTATAATTTCTTCCTCTTATGATATTGGATACTTTACAAGAAATCTGTACTTTTTAGTAGGCCAAAATTTCCACAATGACTATTTGCTGGCATCATCCGATATCTGTATGGTTTTTGTTGATTTTGAACTACGCTCTTGAATAGTCACTATACTGAGTTATAACAAAAAAGTCAGCCATGTGCAAGTAGGACTAGCGCATCGAGGGTTTCGTTCAAATTTGTGTATACGTAAAAGTTCGTGTCTTACGGGAATCAATAGCACTGTATATGTGTCTAACAAACAGATAAAACGGATTGAGGAACAAACTCAATATTGACGTTGGAAATTGTTATTGTTAGGAAATTGTTGTAAGTTATTGACTGAAATAGGTCGCGATGAGTTTAGCAAGTGCAATTAAGTGTACAATTTCATATAAATAAGAAAAGAAGGTTTTAATTACCATGGGGAGTAAAATATGTATATATTTTATACCCACAGTACACAAGTATAAAGACCCTCATAGTGACACGCTTTGGCCTGTCGCGTTTCGGGATCAGCTTGTGTATATCCAGTAACTTATATACTTAGAGACCTTCAATCGTGCCATATGTGGGCCGACATGACGATGGAGACTATCAATGCATTTTCATTCTTTGATGGTCGCTTTCGTTTTTGGACTACACTGTACCTACCATCAATACACTGTAGTCATTATATCGAGCCAGTGTAAAAAAAAAATATACGCGCCCTCTTCTGATAAGCAAACGGGCCAATGGCCGTAAGGCAGTTGTAAGGAGCTATCTTCCTTTATCTGTTTGAAAAATTCGCGTGACTTGATATTCCTAAAAAGGTTTACGCCGAGTTCACACGCTACATTTCTAGATCGTTGAAACCATATAGTACACGGACTTATTATATTAAATTCGTAGATCATATGTAATATTAAAGTTTCAGCTTTCAATATGTTTGATAAAAAAATATATATAGAGGGATGAAAGACTATTTGGTTTAAGCGACATTTTTTTGGTGATATAGTAATATATATATTTTTGGAATTGGTCAAAAACACAGATTCCGAATACTTGCTATATCACTAAAAAATGTCGCTTAAACCAAATAGCCTTGAGCCCCTCGATATATATTTTTTTCGTGTAGGAGAATTAAAAATCGAAGTCGCTGGTAGAAGCTAGTATAATATAATATTGTAATAGATGTAAAAATAGATATTGATCCCCGTGGGTATTACAATCTGAAAAAAAAAAAACATGTCGACTCAGAATCATTGGAAGATTCAACCGACCGCGCGTTCCCCGGGGTTCGGTTCTTATTACGAGCCTTACGCCTTATGTCGTTGTCATTAATCTTTATTAGTTCGCTTTCCGTCGACCGCTTGGAGCTATCGCCGAATATTGCTCTATGGGATTAAGCCTCCGAGATGAAAGACTACTTACTGAGAATAAACGTTAATATTTCTTATTCCGCTATAAATAGCTTTAATGCTTTACAAAAGACTTCACTATGCTTACTCTTTTATGTATTCGCGTAAAAAGCTCAAAGAACTCTTAGAAATGCCAGACGGCGAGACGCCAACCAGAAGTCTAGAAGAGAAGAATAGATGTTACAGGACTTAATGAAAAAGATAACGTAATTAATTTGAAAAACGTTGGTAATTGTATGATGTATCTTTTAATATTGATAAAATCAATTTGCTAAAATTATTTCGTAATTCGTCTGACGTATTTGCAATAAGTACCTAGGTTCTTCTACGGCTTTTTGGAAAGATAAAATTACAACTTACGTCAGTAGGTCCTCTGTTTAACCGGGCACTAGACTTGAGGGAATTTACAGCCCGGGGGGGAGGGAGGTGGTGCAATGTCCGGCGCGCCGCCCGTGAGAAAGGTTTGGAGGCGTGGGCTCTTTACACCTACCCCTCACAAGGAGGAAGCCTGAATAACGCTATTCGCTCCCCGGGTGACTTGGACGGATTTTTTCCCAGGCCTGGGTGGAGGGATTAGAGGGACACCCCGGGGGTTTTCGTTAGTAGGAATCTGACACACTGGGCTCGCTGCCCTCACAGCGGCCCTGATAGTCTTATGTAGGATTATCTATTTTTAGTTAATCTAGGATTTTCTGTTTTTAGTTAATCTAGTTATTTATAAATGAATGCCGTTGTTTGTTATACATAATTCGTGAGAAATCACTATTCTATATTAATATTGTAGATACTCAGGGCTTTCTTTATCAAACTTGTATTCATGCTTCTATTTTACGTTATAACCTGCGTTACAGCCCTAATTTAGCTTAAGATTTCATAGATGCCCATAAATATAAGAATAGTTAATTTATATTTAAAATTAGTTTTCCTCTGCCTATTTTGTATTCATAAAATATAGCCATCGCCAATTGGTGATTAGAAATAAATTCAACTTAAATTCATTGAATGATGAAATATAATTATATTACTTTTAAAATATATAATATGACATATTTAGTTGTTTAATATCAAACATTGATTGAATGAATAATGTGTTTTTAACCCGAAGTGAGGTATCTTGAAGAAAACCCGCATAAAAGTAAATATACTTTGTGTGCTTTGGCAAAATATAGTCGCTTTTATGATATTTTGAGCGCCACTGCGTATTACATTTTACTCGTTGACTTTCTGATCTGGATAACATAAATACTAATCTTACGAAATAGGTCTTTTTAATTTAAGATTCTTGTGTTGTCTTGTTGTAATATTATAGTCTTTTTTATCTTTACAGTGTTCTCCAAGGGACAATGCGAGACGGGGCAGTATCGTTTTCTGGCGAAAACCGGAGGGTATGCTTGGGTTCAAACTCAAGCCACTGTCATCACCGACAAACAGCAGAAACCGCTAAGCGTCGTTTGCGTCAACTACGTCATCAGGTAGGTTTAGCTTTAAGAGACATATTTGCTTATAATTATGCAACTATTTGTTTTTTAAGTGAAAATTTCAGGGATTTATAAAATAATTTATTGAAAGGAATAAAAGTGATGAAAAAGGTAAGTAGTATTTTGGTTATTTTCATATTGTTCATTTACATTCCCTTTGTCTATCGGTCTGCCGTCATAAAAGGTTTATTACTTAGAACAATGTATACCTAAAATTTGCGTTAGTAATATCTCTAAATGCTTATCTTGATGTACCACTCACATGTAGAGCACTTTCATTAAATTTATTACACTCACTACGACTATATGTCAGAATGTAAATTTCTAGGTTATCGACATTGACTATGGGCTATGGAATGGACTTACATATGTATGTTATATTTTAATGGGTATGAAGGGAAATTTATAGTGTCTAATTGCACCCCAAAATAAAATAAAACACGATCTTTAAGATATTGGAGCAATGGCTGAGGAATATTTTGTTATTATCTGTTTCATCTCATATTTATCCAATTACGACCCGCAATCTTTGGTCACATCGCCCACCCAGCTCACAGCTGGACGTCCCACGCTTTATCTACTCAATCTGGACCACTACATGCTAACTTCATTACGCCATTTGCTATCGCCTCGTCCAGTCAGCAGTCCATCTTGACTGAAGAGCCGTGATACTGATTAGATACAATGAAATAGAACAGTCATTTTCGTATTACTAAAGTTTCAATAGAATTAACATCATTTGGCAATGTTACTGGCCTAACCATTTATCACTTTATATATTTCTTTACTTCTTAGTTTACGTTATAGTTAGTCATGTATGTAATAAAGATAGTAAATATTACTTTATATGGCATTTGGGTTGTAAATGTGCTTATAAAGAACTATAGTGTTGATTTAATGGCTAACGTTTGAACTTTGCATTTTCAATATTTACTGGAATATTTTGTTCTCATTACCTAAAGTTATAAAACTTTAGCAGTGAAACATTCATGTCGACTTTAATTAATTATGTCAACTGTATTACGTAATATTATGATCTCTAGTGATAATTATACAGTAAAACACCTGCACGAATTGGGCTTTATCACTCTGTGTCAGGGTCGACACCTTGGCAACTTTGTTGTATGTTAGCACTCGAGCAGTGTTTGGCATCATAACCCTACAAGTTATGTATACGTCTTGTTTAACTTTCGCTGTCTGTTCTGGCAACATTTCTCATTACCTTGAAGGGTTCGCAATGAAAAAATCAACACTTCTAAATTTAGTCTAAGTGTTGCTAACAGGATATCCCGCATTTTAACTAAATGTGTTCCGCGGTAAAGTTAGCAGAGATAATGGTAAAGAAAAAGGCCATCTAATAATTTATTTCTTGATAAAGGCAATTTATAAAGTTCTTTAAAAATCTTAGCACAAATTTAGTCATATTGCTAGCTAGCTTTTGTTAATGACTTTATATATGTTACAAATGACAATCCCCAAGTTAGAGTCAATAAAACTTTGAATTTTGCTTGGTCACCCATACTTACGGTTTATGACGCCGAGCGCTTTGGGATGAAATTGTATTTTCACTTCTACCCAAACATATTGATAGTTTTGATTTGGAAAATGATCTACCGAGTTTGATTATTTGTCATAAAAAAAATTACGATGTCATATAAGTAATCTGTCTCTGGTTAGTCATACGATTACAAGTTTATGTTTTCTTCCAAAAAATTCAAGGTAATTCGGTCTTACAAAGTTTTGAATACCCATTAATTGGATCGGCCAAAAAGCTTCAATTACGGAGTTTGTAACTTTCTTTTCCCTTTCGATCATTATTAAGTTTTTGCTTTTTTTATGAAATGTACTGCTTCATCAAGTATTTCAATTAATAAGTTTTAAAAATTACCTTAGTAACGACTGAAACTTTTTAAAACCTCTGTTGTAAAGATCCCAACTTTGCAGCTTAGTTACGATCTTAATTCTTGCTGTTTTCGGCCCAAGGGTAAAGTTAAGACAACACATTCATTGAGTCTGAAGTAATTAAGTCAAATACTTTGGCAAAGTGTTTGCTGGGGTCTCCCAACTTTTCAGTTCAAAAGTAACATATTTTTTGCATAGTTTTGTTGTAGTGGATCTTACTCCACTTGTTTTATTTTATACTAGATCGAAATAATGACTACATCGCAACTCAGGCGTAAGATTAAGGTCTTATAATTGACTACTACGTATGTTTTTAAACGTAAAATTTCATGCAAGATTTGTTCTACGCATATACCGAACTGTTTGGGAAACATAAGCTTGTAAATCTTCAAGTGACTCTTATAAAACGCACACTATGGTATCAATTAAATACAGTGCTATTCGAAAATCGACCGCAAGTATAAAAAGATCGGATAATACTGCCATTGACACTATTGACTTAAGATCTCCTTTTTTAATTTCTCTCAATTTATGGGTGTGCTTTTTTCATATTACAAATATCACATTACATATACATAGTAACGGACACATAATCGTGAATATTTTTTTTGGATAAACAAAAAAAGCACCCTGCGGAGACATTTTTCAGACTAGGCTATCTACAAACCTAGCTTGCCCGAGTGGATTCAGAAACCCGCGGTATCAGTTATATGTATGAAAGCATTAAACATTATAATAAGAATAAATTCAACAATATAGTACGTACCAATTAAAAAGTGTAATAGTATTACAGATGGTTATCTGATTTTACGATACTGTGACATTTGCTCAAGTAGATCTCGCTATAAAAGATATTGACATTTTGTTGAAGTTTTTACGATAACCTTTTACTATTATGGTTTATTAAGACTTTAAAAGTGAAATCGTGGCTATCTCAAGTGTGATATTTACTTCATTGGAGTGTTTCATAAATAATAAATTGTTACCAGTGAAGCAGCTGAGTAAATGAAAACCTCCTGGAACGCTATAATAAATCTCGATTCCAAATTCCATCACGTTTATAGTATCTTTTTCCATCAGGGAAATTACGACCGGAGACCATTTTACTCTTTGTTTTGAGGGATTTTTGAGTTTTATTATTTACGCGTCCGGCTACCCATTTAGCAATTAAAAAAAAAAATTAAGATCTCAACTCTTACAATTATAAGATTTTTACTCATTTAAAACGTTATTAAAAAAATTGAAGTATCTGAAAATATTACGCATATATTTTTATTTCTGAAAAATAACATCTCCTTTACTGATGATACCCATTGTTGATTAATATTATGGATTTAGTATGTTATACCTATGTCTAAAATACAAAATAAATTGTTCGCCGGTAGATCCAGTGTTAATACTATGTATATTACAAAGTTTTGAAAAGACCTTTTCTACAACACCTGCGCCTTATGATATCTTGATAGTGAGTTGTATAGCTCACCGCAATTTATTTACACGAGACATGTGGGTCAATGCAAGACCAACCGTATGACTTGTATCTGTTACATATGAAGGGACACGCCTCGCTTTTTCTATAATTAGCACATTAATCGTGTCTTGGTCAATGCAAATGATTCTAAACTGCGATAAAACGACAAGCTTTTTAAAGTGGACGTAAGATTTATGATTTAATCTAGTTATTTAATTTAAATATGCTAAGATCGAGATCAAAGTCGATCAAGATCGTTTTAATATTATTACAATTAAAATGCAGATTTGGGTGAATATACTCTAGAAAATTTTAAATACTGATTTCCGTTTGAAGAATTGTCTTTTAGCTATCAGGTCTTTATTTTGGTGCGCTCATGCACTAATATAGTTAGTTTTGAAGGTTTTACTATATTTGATGTAAAACTTTACAAAATGTAATCCCTTAATTAAAATATTTTAAGCAATTTATTAAAATAGACACTAAAACTTCATTTTCTAGTCTGCAAATTATTCTGCAAAATCAACATTTACAACCATAAAAAATATTTATTATTTATATATTTATTTATGTGGTAGAGCGGTTGTCCGAATTGGGTCGTGACCACAGTACACAAGTGTAAAGACCGTTATAGTGACTCGCTTTGACCAGTCGCGCTTTGGGATCAGCTTGTGTATATATGGTACAGTAACTCATATACCTAGAGACCTTCAGTCATGATATATGTGGGCCGACATGACGACGGATACTATCAACGGAATTTCATCCTTTGATAGTCGCTTTCGTTTGTGGACTGTACTTACAAAAAATATTCAGTAAATAAAGCATCCGTGTATGTAAAACCAATATCTGCTATGTGCACAATTCGGAGACTACTACATTTTGCTTATAATGGCCGCTTTAGTAACTAAATCGTATAAAAAGATTGCTATCTTACTAAGCATTATATGGTGAACTAAGATCGCAAAAATATATTTTATATTAAATTTTACAAAAGAACATTATTATTCAATCTCTCAAAATTATAGTTACTTTTTGCATATAACAGACATTGGCTTAAAAACATACATTTTTATGAAACGTACTAAGATATTGAATCCGTTTAGAATCATATGCAGTCTTATTATGCAAGGTACATCAATATCTGGATTCAATAAAAAGAAAAATTATCATAAAGCTGGCGTGGTATTGCTTCACAAAATTGAATATAAACATTTTATTACTCAGGACGTCCGCGATGAGGCTCGAATTTATTCATTTGTTCAATGAATAGGCGCTCATTGTCTCAAATGTTCCTACTCCATGCATCTGTATATTAACCAGTCAATATTACCAATTGATGTCGGTCCAAGTCTAGATCATTTTATTGCAATAATGCCGATTTAGAAAACCGTATTTTCAAAGCCTTCACTGTCGATTACAGATCTTTTTATTCTGTATAGAATATAGATGCAATCTTTCTTCATTATTCTCGTATATCACAATGAACTGGAGCACATTAATAGCCATATTATAACACGCTACATGTATATAGAATAAAAAAAAATAACCCACTAATTTGTTGCACTGAAAGAAGTCCAATTTATCTAATTATAAATGGAATGACCAAATTTCTATTATTAACATTGGAGTTACAATTAAATATAAAACCTAAAAACCTTAATATATATTATATATATGTAGTAATTTTTGGTAATCTTGTGCCAATATATAAAATGGGTCTCTAGAACCGGGATATCTAGTGATTTTGTCAAAACAAAAGTGGTTTAATAAATGGGCTACTCATGTCTAGCAATAACGCATAAAAATTTCAGTTTTATAACAATATTGATGGCAAAATCTAGTATATTGCTAGAAAAAATAACTGGATCTAATCAGGCTTAAAGATTTTTTTGAAGAGTATTTTCTGCAGCGACCTGTTCAATCATAAAATTTTCACTTGGGCCACTTACTCTGGAGGCCTCATATAGTCTATTATTATACCTGAATGGAGTAGGTACATTAGTAGAATTACTAGTTATTTTTTATTAACTGAATAATGCAAAGCGACGCTCTGTTATTCTCCATTGCGGTCGACGGCTTATGCAACAGTGGAAGTGCAGCGTCACCCCCCGTCCAGGTCATTCGCCCCACTCACAACCGCCTGTGCATAGCTACGTACATACTAAACCACTATAGCTTTCTTTCGTGAATGAAAGCGTGGGTGGATATTGTCTGAACACATTCTAGGTTCAATATTTACAATGCCCGTGACTATGGTACGTGATTGAATCCTTCAAAGTTGTTGTTTTTATACTGGCTCGACTAAGTGAATACATCGCACTTGATGGAAGGGCTAGTGTGGTCCAAGAATGGTTGGCAAGAATGGAAGGGATGAGAATCCATTGCGAATCACCGACTTTATGCTTGCCCACATATACCACGACACAGTGACGTAAATCCCATAACACCATAAAAAGTATTGCCTTGGTTTTAGACATTTAATAAATATATTCACTTAAGATCTGTTTATTCCTAGAATAAGTGTCTTAGGATCCAAATTGGATCTTTTGATTCTATGGGATGCACTCCATCGCCAAGATAGGATACAAAATGTTTCCGCAACGCGACAGTACGAAAGAAGTCACTATGACTATTACTTTTTTTTATGTTTACTGATATCTTCAATTTGTAGGAAGACTCATGTTGATGACATATACCTAGGAAATAATTTTAGATTCATTTTTTTTTGTTCCTAAGAAACTTAAACTATATTTCTACATACAGTCTTTCGTTCTACGATAAAAATATATTCAAAGATATTAAATGATTAATTTTTTAATATTTGAAATAATAATTTTGAATATTCGAAAGTAAAACGAAACGCATTCCAAATGTATGAAGCGTGAAAAATGGTGCGTTGCCTTTAATAGAGTCTATAAATTGATGCGGGCAGAGGGCATTATCTATCATAATATAACAAATAAATCTATATCTGAGAATTTGTATTTCTCGTATTAGTAGTTTATTTCGTAGTAGTTTCCGTAGAGCGAGCCAGAATAAGCGACTGGCGGCGGCTAGTAGACTCGCTAGACAAAATATAAATCCTTTATCGATAACATTTATGGAAAAGTACAAATATATAGCTTTGACGTAAGCTTTCCAAATGTGACGTTGAGACCTTATGTGCGTTCCATACGTTTGCGCATTTCTACTAGCTTTATCGATAAACGAGTGTTACTTTGTCTACGGGCTCAGTTTGTTTTCAGTGGCTTATATACCTAAAGACCAAGACAAAAGCCTTGCTATGTGCGGGCCAGCATGACTACGGCGACTGTAAATGGATTCTAGACCCTTGGGTACACGTTGCCGTACTTACTATCGTAAGCTATTACATTCATCATCATTAAGTGTATTTTATTATTTTGTTGGGTCAGTATAAAAAAAAATATTATTAATTTAAAATAAATAAATATTCAAACCATTTTTATTTATTCCGGTTATGTAATTTTTAATACGACATTAGTTGTTGCCCAGTGGTCGAAATTCGACCATAATTATTTTGAAATTACTAATATATTGTAATAAATAAATTTAATTACAAAATAAAGCATAATTATGGTTATGTTTGACATTCAGTATAACTATAGACAAATAATATTAAAAACATATAATATTAGTCTATGTATGTTTTTTGGTTTTATTTTCCTCTTTATGGGGAATGTAAAGTTAATCTATGTATTCTCAATTTGACCACATACTTTAACCATAAACAAAAGAGTATATATGCGTGTGTGTTAAATGCATGGTTATGTGTAATGTTTTTATTTTATTTTTATGCATAATTAAAAAAAATATCTTTCTCACTCCTCTATATAAATTATAAGTGTATCAAATTTGATACTCTTTCGTCTGCGCAATTTTCGTAAAAAGGGGTACAAAGTTTTTGCTTCACGTATTGATATAAAGATATTGAAAAGCGCTATCCTTCGCCACAAAAAAAAAAACAAGTTTACCATAAGTATTCATTAGAATATTGTTCTTAATTAATTTGTGTCTGTATGTGAATATGTAAAATTCACGTTTGTTACTCCACTACTACTACTATTACTAGATTAGCAACTGGTTTTAAAACGTCCTATACGAATAGACTGGTTCATACCTTAATCTATTTATATAGTAGAATAATAAGAAATACCAGACAAGCGCTGTATTAATTTTTATTTAACACATAATTGACTCATCTGATGCATGCTTGTTATAAGATCTTTGTGGCATGATAGGGAGTTAGAGAAGAAGGTAATAATATGCATTGGATAAGAATAAACCGCCAATGATGGTTTATGTTTGAAATCTATCAAAAACATTTCTCTAATATCCAAAGAACAATATTATCCTGGTATACTTAGAATAAACATACGTAATATCACTATTTCGCGTGTTTGAAAACTATAGTACAGATACATAGTAAAAATGATAATATAATTTATATGTAAAAAGACTAAGCAGGATTTTATTATATATTGTATCATAAAAAATACTTAGTATCTCATATTTTTTTAAAGGGTGCTGTAAAAGTGAGTTTCATGGTTTGTTCGGTGGTGTGTGAGACCCGGGAGCAAGCAAACGAGCTATGCGGAATTAATGAAACACGTTTACGCTTTTCTTTCAGTCGTATCGTGATTGGTTGTAATGTTCAAACTGATTTCTATTTATTTTTGCAAAAAAGTGTACTATGTGCATACATATTGTCATACATTCATCCAACACTCAAGAGATATTTATATATTTATCTACTTTATAAACCCATACTTAAAATTCTTGCTTAGTGGTTAATTAATAATAAACAAAAATATCACACATACTTTATTATTCTATGAAGCGTACAATTTATTTGTGGTTTGGTTCTTAATGGGTAGTATAAATAACTATACGTTGATAGATTATTAAATAAATCAGCCCGTATTGATTAACTGTAAGTTCAATGACATGTTTCATTGTCAATCGATTTGAAATATACCAGAGCTTTGTGAAAGTAGTTCACGTTTCGTTTTTGTATGAATAACAGGACTTGTTCAGCAAGTGATATTTATCATTGAGGACTTTTATTTTAATATATTTCTAATGCCCTAGTGTACCTACTCATTGCCGTGTCCATTTTGGAGATATGGAGAAGTATCTTTAATTTAAAAATACAATGCTATTCCATTTGGAATGGTTGACTGTCTTATGTGTAGCTACTAGAATTTTAAAACATGTGAAACCACATACATGCGCTAAAAGTAAATTCAAAAAAAAATTCCTAAATAGAACAACATAAAATATATTACGATTTGAGGCATGATGATCTTCTGAATTTAATAATATTATACCATTTCTGTGTCATACTAGTATCAATAAATCATGTGTGTGTAGAGTTAGAGAAAAAATAAGATTGAACAAAATGAAGGAATGACAATTGTTTTACTTTGTAGAACATGTGTTTTTTATATAATTGATGTAGTACATTGTAATTATTGTAGATAACATTTTATTATTAATGTTTGTGAAATATATCATTATTATTATATTTGGAATAAATTTCGACATAATTAAATAGCTGCCACTTGTTATTAACAATTAAGAATGAAATGATGCGTCGTAAAAATAACACCTAACAACAGATGAATTTACGATCAATTTGTTTCTGAAGGTAAAAACAGAACACTGTAATAACCAAGCCATCTCATTAAACGCTACGAATTAATTCCAACACCTAATACATACCTACTCTGTTTGAGAACTTATTAAAATAAATAAATAAACGAGCATGAATGAGCTTACCGAAAACATTGAAAATAAGTTGTTTCATTTTTAGTCGCGTATTTTGAACTAGTTTATTCATCCACGTCTTTTTAAATTTCTTAGTACCACCCTGTTTGTAGCATCTATTGGAAAAAATGACTGTCGTTCTAGAAATTAACATAATGATTAGTGTCCGTCCGAAGCTTCGGTCGCGGCTTCGGCTTTTGTCACATTTTGACAAGTTATGAGGTAATTTAAATAATCTATTATAATTATTATATTTAATAATTTAAATAAATCTCTACACGTTGTTCATACACATCAATATAATCTTATATTTAAAAGTTTTTAAAATTATTATATTATTCCCTCTTAATAAATATTTAATAGAACTATTTAGGATTTTCATACCTTCTGCTTCCGGTTTACCCGAAAGTTTGGCAATGGCCGATTAATCGGTTTTGACCGGATAATTATTGACCTATTGATTGACCTATAATAGGATACTTAATAAAATAATTTAGCAGTCAGTCTTAGTTTCACGATTATTATAAACCTTAGCTTTTAGTTAACATTCCGGTCTATTTAAAAATTGATTTTATATAATGGAGTTTCTTTGACCGAAGGTGGCAGAAGTCGAAGATAAAGCCTGCGGTCGGACACTAATAATAAAAAATGACAGAGGATTTAAATGAATTTGAACCTCAACTATGATTTATGGGGTGGGTAACTTTCGGAACTGATATCGTATCCATATTTCTCATCTTGTGTATTTATTAGAGCCACGCTTTGATATATTTTACTAGCAGCGGTTTTTAAAGTAATTTTTAGTGAAACTCTGGTTATTATAGTTTTTTTTTTACATTTACAAATTTTATATTTATAGACACATACATACTTGAGTAAGTAATTAAATAAATTAATAAAACGACGGATGTAATAGAAAGAAAAATTTATACCTTACATTAAATCGCGCCGCATACCGTTTAAAACACACTTTCTCTACAAATTCCGTAACCATGATTGCTATTTATTAATTTAATATACATTTACTATTGCCCCGACCACGTAGATATCTATGGATGCACTTTTCTTGACAGTTATCTCGTTTAGTCTATATCGTCCGTGTGTGCCGTCGGATAGTTTGTTGTTTATGAGTTACATTAATTGCGTAAAGTTACCAAAAGATTGATTCGGTGTAATGCAACGATTTATTATAATGTGAAGATTGATAGCTTAAATGTATTTGTATTTTGACCCACAATTAAATATTATAATTAATTAAAAACAGCTTAATTGGAATCTAATCTGGAGTAGATTATAGATCAAACAGAGAAAAATATTGTAATAATTATAGTATCATATTAGCTGTAACAAACATTTTTATCAACTATGTACAGTTAAACCTCGTTATATTATTATAAGTATAGATTAGGCTCGACTCGTGATACATTTATAAAATTCGTCGAATGACGCAGATGCTGTATAACGGTGATGATGTAAGGTGCGCGTGCAACGGCTTCGCAGTCACGTAGCCAGAAACGGCGAGCTGGAAATGGGGGTGCGGCTGGGGTCGACGGCCGGCGACCATCGTTGGCCGTAATTGCACAATTCGCAATTCGCGAAATGCATGCCATATTTTGCGACCACTTACTAATTAGCACTCCGAGAGAGCTAACCGTGAAACAGTGTAATGGAAAGTCAGATTCTTTAAAACCGTTCTGAGTTGTTGAAATGGCAATTTTTTTAACCTTTGGCAGCAATCAGACTGACGGCACATCCGGTATGAACTATCACCGCCGCCTATGAAAAACTACAACGCTAGGAACTTTGTTATAGCGTAGCCAACCAAAAAAAATTCACTGTCCTATTGATGAACCCTATCTCATAGCCCTGAAGAAAAACCTGTACCCGGCAAAACCATTTCACAATTGCAAAGTGCGCCACAAAATTGTTTTAGAGAACCATTGTAATATTGCAAGGATATATTATTTTTGAATTTCTTAATAAAGTACCTTAGACGTTAAAAAATTGAACCCCCAGTTCTTATAATATTTGCCTTAATCGCTGTTATAAGTAGTTTAATTTTGTTTTTAGGCGTCAAATAAGAAGTTAGAAATCATGTTCTAAACTCACTCACTCAATTTTTCTAAAAAAAAAAATAGCATGATTTTCTGTTTATGCGGGCGGACTTTTTTTTATGACTAGAGTAAAATCTCCATTACTCTAAAATTGTAAGAAAACAAAATTATATTACATCAGGGTATTTAAAAAACTTAGTGATGAATCGAATGCTGAATAAATGTTTATCATTTGTAGAAATCGCTACTACCGTATGTATACGAAGTTGTGGGATGAATTATAACTAATAATATAATTAATTATTTATAGTAATTTATACTTTGGTTGAAAGAACGAAGGATTGTTTTATAATTTTTTAACATTAAACCGTTTTGTTGGTTTTGTATAAAAATATTACCCCTTTTACGTTATTGCTTGTGGTAGGCACGACGAATAAATGTACCATCACAATGAAGATGTAATAATTACCACATACACATTCCTGCTTACATCAGAAATGATATGAATTAAAAATATACTTTTCAAGAAACCCTTTTAAGTGAAAGTTTTATGTAAAAACACAGTCTTGTTAGCTTAAGAGCACGACATACTTTTTTAACGAATTCCAATGTTTTTGGTAAGTCGCCGCCGAGCTGTTGAATTCGAACTCGAAAAATCAATATGGTAAAGCGTTGAACACGTTTATCGTGTCACGTACGTAACCAAATGGCAAAAACTTCCTTTAACAAAACATGACTAACTAGATGAATCTTAGTTACATTTGGCAGATCATTGTTTGGCTTTGAAATTATTGAGAAATAACTTTGTATCGAGATAATCGCTATTATTGACTTTAAATTTGGGCTTAGATAAAGTAGCATTCTAACAATGATAACGCTAATAGAAAGTCTAGAAAATAAGATTGATGTAATCTATAGAAATTTCACGTAGAGTATAGAAATATTGATGTATGGAATGAATTCCAAAAGATATTATCTGACAGAGAAATCGACATAACTCTCCGTATTATAAACAAGCTAAAGTTATAGTAGGCTGGTCTCGTATGCTAAAGAATAGATGATCGTTGGAGCAGACTGATTCTTGAGTGGAGACCGTGAATCGGCAGCAACGCGTGGGGTCCACTTCCACGAGAAACACAGAAAGGTAACACGATGACTTACAAAATTAATTATAACTAGCTGTCCCGGCAGACCTTGTTCTGCCCTATTTCTCTAAAACAAAGTCACATTGCTTCCCCGTCAGATTTCATTCTGCCAAAACCAATTGGCCTGTTGGCTGTTTTTTGAAAATTGTTTAAAGGAACCTGGCCTTAATGCTATATGTATAAAATTGACAAATATTGACATTAATATTTATACGTCACTCAATTGTTTTGCCTTCCCGGAACCCGTCCACTGACATTTAAATTTTAAGGTATGGTGTTAAAGTTCAAATTGACTTTTAAATATTATTACGAATTTTTTGTATGAGAATATAGAAAAGTGTTGTTTTTAGACTTTTTCAGACAATTTTTTTAATTTTTCTCTCCGTAATAACCTTCCCCAGACCATCAAACACAACAAAAAAGAAATCAGCCAAATCGGTTCAGCCGTTCTCGAGTTTCGCGCTTATACACATTTAACGATTCATTTTTATATATAAGATAATATCTTCAGTTCTGCGTTTGTCCAATATTGGCAAAAATGTTTATGGTTTTAAATTGAACAATATACATTAAAACTGCGAAGGCCCTGTTAAAATTAATTAATTAATGTTTGCCAAATGCCTGAATAAACATCCGAATAAATACGGTTTTATTGTAATGAAAAATAAACTGATGTAATCATTTAAATGTTTGGAGGGAGGCTTCTTCTGGTGATTTTCCGTATATTCATATTATAATGCAAAATTATAATTAATTGTGTTTTGATAGTACAACATTACAATATTCAAGATCTTGGTCTTAGCTGCAAAAAGTTTTTACCTCCGTATGACTGACTGGTTACACGTTAATTTTCCAAATTACATGATTCATTTCCTAGCGAAGTATTTGCGCATGTTCGAGCGGTTAGCTAAATGTTTGCATCAGAATCATTTTGAATAACCTACTGTAGACATCTATAGTTTCTATTAAGTTTTTAGAGATACTATTTCGGGAAACTAAGTACTTTGAGAATTTTCGTTGTAGTGTATGGAATAATAGTGGAAATTCACTAAACTGGAGTTTCATAAGCGATACGACGAGACTTTTATTGAAGAAAATTTGATTATCAGGCGAATCAAGATGTATGTAAATTGTTATACTGTTTTGTTGATATATCAACAACATATTATTATATCCTTTTTAGGTAATACTTAAGTTTGAAGTATTCTGAATTCATTTATGCTTTCATGAGTTGCCTAATATGACTGGTTGCGCAACAGAATACGTTCTCAGGTCAATTGTCATTGTTTTATTAAGCAACATGTGGATTTATTTATTTTAATTACCGTCACCGCTTAGTATGTATTTTTTCTTTTGCACTGGCTCCACATAGTGACTACAGTGCACCTGGTGGTAAGTACGGTGTAGTTCAAAAACCAAAGCGACCATCAAAATATGAAATTGATAGTCAGCGTCGTCGTGTTGGCCCGCATATACTACGACTGAAGGTCTCTATCTATATGAGTTACTGGATATACACAAGCTGATCCCGAAACGAGACAAGCCAAAGCGATTCATTATGACGGTCTTTACACTTGTGTACTGTGATCATGACCCAGTTCGGGCAATCGAAACCACCAAAAAAGAGACGTTAAACTAAAATGCAGCAAATAGGTATAGTTTACCTGATGGCGGTAGTTGCTGTGTCCAAAACGACTCTAGTTCCCCCTAGTTAAAAAAAAACCCAATGTTCACGTGTAGGATATCAAAAGTATACCCGTACATCGCATACGTGGGCAATGGGCATATACCCAAGTTATTTTTACACCCGGCTTTTACATTACTGTCAAAAATTATCTCTGATTTCATTCCACGTCACGCTCCGTTAGTTATCGTGTTCCGAATTTCATCGCTCAATTTAAATCTTCAGATTTTTGATCTATTGTACACCGAGTCTGTGAAACGAGTCACGTGATATCTAAAAGGCAACCAGTAGCCGACAACAGCACAGTCCATTAGGGTCGGATATTGAGTTACGCGGCTAAATTGTGGAACAACACGGTTTTATCGTCCAAACGTATCGTATGACCGTTTCACTATAGACTTGATGTATCGAATAGCAACAGCATCACAACGCAGCTCTATTCAGGCTTTAGAAATGTAATGAATCTCGATTAAAGATGGGCAAAATGTAACTAGATTAATGAATAACGATTAAAAATTGATTCGTTAATCTGTTGTCAGGACTAAAACTCTTATGAGTTATACATTTGTATATAGTTCAGAATTTCTTATTGTTTAAAACATAGTTGAGAAAAATGTAATCATATGAATGATGAAAATGCTAAATGTAATCGTTTTTTATTAATCGGATTACATTTTGCCTATCTATGATCTAAATGAAGTGCATTATAGAGGCATCTACAGGGTGAACTTTTGTTGTATTGTATAAAAGAACATTAATACATTTTAGACATTACGTTTAGTCAGTGAGAGAGTAATTTGTATGCATATCAGTTTAGGAATTTGTAGAATTAGACAAAAGTTACTTTTTGAACTAATTTTGAAGGCACTTTCATATTTAAAAAGCATATTTTGTTAGTTGCTTGTGGTTATTGAGAGGATTAAATACATAAAAGCAATGTATTTTGT
Source organism: Automeris io (assembly GCA_036320925.1). Lineage (NCBI taxonomy): Eukaryota > Metazoa > Arthropoda > Insecta > Lepidoptera > Saturniidae > Automeris > Automeris io. Next base: position 8,642,157 of record JAUDJH010000018.1, read on the forward strand.
TAATTTTTTCAATAAAATATAGGTGAAAAGAAAAGCCACCTAAATTACAGCACGACGTTAGGAATATTATATCGTTCTAAAGAAACTCTTTATGTTAGTTGTTAAATTTGTAAGTTAATGTTAGCGATAAATACAATTTTTACTATATATGAATATTTAGTAAGAAATCTTATTTGGGCCACCACACCACACACGAATGCTATTTACGAAGACAGTTCGTTCACCTCTACAGGAGCTACTGGAACAAGAATAAATAGCTTTTGAAATAAGCGCAATATTATGTATTTTAAATTCGCATATTATTTAGTTAAAATATTGAATGAAAGACCGCACTATGCGGCAGCCAAACTACATAACACAACTGATAGCACCGTACACTGCGACCCGGCACATATTTTGATATGAAATCTAGCGGAACTGGTCGCTTTTCCTATTTTAAAATTTAATACAACAATATAATTTTATTTATTGTACAACAAGGTGCATACAAAAAGTTCTAAATATACTACATAACTACAACCAAACAATATTACAAGATATATAAAAACAAAGAAAAATGTATGTAAACCAAACTATCAAAATAGGTATATCCTCAATATCTTTTTTAAATGATGGTTGATACCGCGTTAAGATTTGTTGTGCAGTTTAGAAAATATGAGAGGTATTGGAGGCGTGGGCTCTTAACACCTACCCCTCCCAGAGAGGAAACCTGAATAAGGCTGTTCGCTCCCCGAGCGACTGGACGAATTTTGTTTCCCAGGCCTGGGTGGAGTGATTAGAGGGACACTCCGGGGTCACTGCCCTCACAGTAACCCTGATGGTCCTATGTAGGATTTATCCCCAGCTTACAAAAAAAAAGGTTAGAAGATATAAGCGAACATACAAACAGACCTAATATCATATACGGCAACGTTTACAATTCATAGTTTAAAACGCGTCTTCCTCGCTCTGTATAGCTATTGCATAGTGCGATGTTGATTTTTTTTCTAGTTATCGCAGTAGTTATTATTTTACTACAACTGAATTATCATTTTTATGAATGAGTTGTAAACTTATCACCAGTTTAATCCTAGGTGTGAGGTATCAGCCAACCGTGTGATGATATGTCACCGGTTCGATCGTGATCGGTTGATGCACCACCGCGCCGGTGGGTCGTGAGTGGTGTTGCCAGGTATATCGTTTTTCGTAGTAGGTCTCGATTTTTTCCAGGTCCATTAATATATGAGGTGCCTAGAGCCACGGTGGCCCAAATTAAAATATGACAAACTATGCTTTACTAAAGAAAAATTTACTTTAAAAAATCTTCAAACCGGATTGATGTAGCATTCCTTTTTCCTATGTAAATAATAGATTTTCTCATTCCTATGGTTGTATCATTATAATTATTTTGCATTATTCCCAGATCAAAACAGCCCGTTTAGTTGGAAGTACTACCATTACTGTGAAATCATTTGGATCAATCTGACTTTGAAGATTTTATATCTAATTTCACCGTTAATCAGAACACCAATCCCGATTTTAGGGAAAAAGTCAACGAGCACTGCATTAGCTTTGCCAATTATTTGAAATATTTAGTAAGCCCAGTTACGAATACGACATTTTTTTTTTGTCGTGTCAATTTTCTTGCCATTGTTTCAATTAATTCTAAGACTTTGTATTTATTTAGTTTATTTTTTGTTACCAATATAAAATTAAAAAAAAAATGACAGAACTGAGGTCAAGCTAGTCTTATGCGTTTCTTAAAGCAGTTTTTGACATATGCCAAAATCAAAGTACTAAAAACTCATATTAAGCTTCCTGTTTAATTAATAATTTAATTTCACTTAAGTGTTATATGAAAAAATATGACATTTTTTAACTCGTCAAAGTCGTCCTGATATCTGTCATAAAATACCGGGCAACACAAGTCGTGAGCCGGCATATCTCGACGCGTGGCTTTTGGATGAACGCGCGGCTATCCTCAAAAATGTATCGGCCAATTATGTCGCCCCTTGTATAATATAGTATGCGGCGGTATGTGTTCAGATAGGATAGCGTCACGATACGAACGCGCCGCTGCCGGCTGCGGGTCGCCTTGCCAGTTGCCCGTCTCGTATCATTCGCGCTACAGACTTCGTCGCAAGCGTACACCCCACGCGGCCGCCCTACCCCCCCACGAAATCACGGATCCGATCAGCTGTTGCGACTGTAATATACAACAAACGAGCCGCCTTACTACAAATCTTTATACTCGAGAAACCGCGACTGCCTCGCAACATGGTAAGGATCGGTAAAATATAGCAGTGTTTAGTGTAAAATTAAACAGTGTCAAAGTGATTGTGTTCGCATAAAAGTGCATGTTTACATTACATAAAAATAATCTTGATTATCTCATGTAAAATTTGCAAAACTATCGAGGAAAATAACATTCAAAATAAATTCGGCCGCGTACTGTCATCGTCGAAATTTATTTTGTGCAGACTTTGTGTCATTACTATTCAGTCTACCTTCGATTCTCGTGAAATGTTAGATCGACAGATACAATTTCGTGCATATCAATGCTCCGTGCATGTTTATTTAAGTGATGTAGTAATTGTAGATTTTTTGGTCGCGTTTGTATAGCTTATTGTATTCTTGAAGCATCCGTAGCCGCAGGTCGATGCGTCCGAGCCTGATGCGATGTGTCGGAGTGATGTTTGCGTGAGATCCGCTAAAATTAGCGGTTTCCCCCTCCAGAACCGCTTCAGACTCCGCTTACATAACCGTGCCACCTTCGGCCTTGACTCCCGCGCCAGTCTTAATCCATTGGCAGTCAACTATGTTGTGATTCTTATTGCCTGTTAAATCCCAGTTATGCTATCTGAAATCATAGCAGTACTTTAAGTCCGTGTTTGCCCTTATTTTTAGGTGATAGGGTGACAGCCCGAACTGGGTCCTGACCACAGTGCACAAGTCCAAATACTGTCCTAGTGATTCGCTTTAGTCAGTCGCGTTTCTGTATCAGCTTGTGTACCTCCAGTTATTCTTATACTTAGCAACCTTCAGTTAAGTGGAACTATCAATTGATTCACATCTCTTGGGTAGTCCTTGCCGTTGGACTACAATGTACTATCAACCAGGTGCGCTGGAGTCACTTTCGAGCAAGTAAAATATAAATATTGTGGCTGAGGTGATGGCTAAGTGATAAAGGATCTGGTATCAATGCGTACACATGCTTGCCCATCGGTTAAGGAAAACATTTCATACAATGTTTTATGTAGTTCAGTGAACACAGATCTTCTAGCAAACTAGTCGCGTTCTTCACGACATACAAGCTTTAAGTAAATACGCTTGTGTTTACGTTAACCCATGTTCTGATGTATTTTCTATAACTACAGAAAAGCACGCCTTGTTCAGGTTCTCAGGTTATAACGAAGCTTTATTAGTCATTCAATATTCATAACTTTTCGGATATTTATTTGTTGTTCTGATGACTTGCATTTAACTATATAACTTAAATATTTGCTATAGTGTTTTGCAATTTTCGTCTAGCATAGGGCCAATATGGAAATTTTAAGAATTAGCAGTGACTCGTTATTTTCAGTTTCGTTATAATTGAAATTTATAATGTACTTTACTTATTACGTCAATACTCTGCATCAGAAACAGGCTGGTTTTTTAATACTCGTTAATTCATCATTATTAGTTTTTTCACAAAGTTTTTGTACGAGTACTTTATCTAATCAACCTTTAAAAATTTCCAAATATTTATCAAGTCGTATCACGTCGCCATCGTCTGGACAAACATTCGCATCCGATTTTAACACATCGATATCACTCTGACGATTTCAACACTAACGTCATTGATGCAAGGATTATTATTGGTTAATTGCTTTATTATTTAATGACTTTGCGTTCAGTCTTAAATTTAACCGAAATCGTTCGATTTCATTTCAGTCAAGATAATTGGGTCGTTAGACTTGATTTCGTATTGGATTAGATATTATTGGATTATATGTGACGTGACGGCGTTTGACCCTGGCACTAGTAATTGTTGGATTTCGTTGTCAGTTCGACGATATCACGGCCAAGGCCGCCAGCGAACAGCTGGTCTACTTTTGTATTCAAACATTTTTCTTCTTACGTAACGGATCTCTCACAACGTGGAGTAAATCAATACTGCTCTTACTTTCGTCTGTATGACACTGTATTATTATTATATTACTTGGCGATATTTCGTTACGAGTTCGGTTTATTATCTCGATATTAAAAGAAACATTAAGTCGCAACTGATTGACGAGCTTATGTAATTTACTTCTTGGCTCTATTGAGAATTAAGATCCGTTTTTATGAGATTTTAAGATGAAAAGTTAAGTGCTTTCAATAGCGCGAATTTGAAACGCGTTCCTATTGCATTATTATTAAATAAGTTAAATTAATTTTCATATATTTTGTAGCTGTAGTGGTCTAGTGGATTAGGTGCCTTGTATCCATGTGCAACAGCGCTTGTGAATAATCGTAGCTACAATTACCGGCACTCAGCTCTCGGTTATTCCAGATTAAGTACAGATTTGAGCACCATATGCTCACCGATGAAGGAAAACATAGAGGAGAAGTCCGCACGCCATCTAATAGAAATGTCTGTGTAAGTGCTCACGTTGGGCACGACATATAAGCGAGAAGTGGATACAGCCACTAACGTATCTATTCACCTTGTAAGGGCTATAGCTTGACATTATATTTTATATAAATGTCGTGTTCGTATACGACAATGTATATAAGGATAAATCGGATTGTCTGGTCGGCTGAATCGATATGGAACTTGTTTATGGTGCGCGCGCAACCTCTCCTGGTGAATGGCCGGCGGGAGAAAGCACGCGGTCCCGTCCTAGGGGGGGTGAGAAATGCGAGCCTGGGCAAGGTCATCAACAAGGCCGTACTTACTATCAACGGTGCATCCCTGTCTATCCCGCAATGAGCCTAGATTTCCGTCTCTCTCAAATGGATTCACTTTCGACGTAGTTCGTCGTAAATGCAACGTCTCGTTTGGCAACCCTGCACAAGTCTGGCTCGGAATGAATAGTCAGATCGCATCGTTTCGTATTACGTTGTAATGAATCACAACAATCGTCGATTAGATAAGCTATGCAATACTGATAAGCGGTTTCTAATAGCTTTATCTATGGTATAATTGCTACAGTTTAAAGGAAAAAAAAAACAATTATAAACGTCTTTCTTTATTGTCTGTTAATAATAATTAATTTTATACTATTAGGTATTTAACAACAGTACACTAACTTATTCATTGCATACAATTATCTGATTTTTTAAAATATATTGAATGTGATATAAATTGTGAAGTAATAATTTTATAATGTTTATGTATTATCATTATTATATAATTTTTAGATTCTTAATGATTCAGACTTAAAAAATACGCACCGTTCTTGTTCTTTTCCGTGTAAATAAATGTATATAGTGGTAAATTTAGTAATGCCATATTTTAATAACTTTGTTTCTATAATATTTTATTAAAAGTTAAAGCATCGTGCCCTATGCACCATGATTGCTTAATTTCATATATTACAGTATACTAAACTAATTATGTTTAGTCTGAGATTGAAATAATAATCCAAGTTAATAATACATCACCCGTTTTCCTCGTTTATCAACTTACGAATGAAGAATTAAGGATTTGAATTAGTGTTTGTTTTACTTAATTTGCCAAACTTTGTTCGTAACGAGTTAGCAACGTTTGTCTGTTCTATTCTGTCTTCGAGCGCTTCTCTTCTGTTGGTTTAACCTTGAGTATTGTTGACTGATTACCCTACTGCCTTGTCGCTATTGTATAACTTGACCGCGTCAACAACACATCGTCTATGTATGCGTATGTTTTCCTATTCACACTTCCTACATCTTTGCACGTATGGTAAAACCGATTAACACTCAAATGTTTGAATCTTTCCCAACTAATAACCATACAGATTGGTATTAGGTAGTCTCGTGACGTACAAGAGAGTATTTATTGTAAGGCGGCGGACCGTGTTTAATAACTAGTTCACATAATGTATTAGGACGGCCATTCGAGCTTCGCAGTATTACCGATTGTTCTATGTTCACAGCGGTATCGAGTGCAAAGATGAGGTGTTCGCCGCACATCAAGTGCAGCACGCCGATGTAAAACCGTCGGTAGCACCGATTTCAGTGACGCCTGCGCTGCTCTCCTCACGAACCGAGCCACCGTCAAACGGTGCCATAGTAGCCATCGTTCCACCAGAGGACGAGCGTCCGATACCGGTGACAGAGCTCTTATTCGCACCAAGAGAGAAGGAAATGAATAAAGGCTTTCTCATGTTTTCCCAAGACGAGGGACTTACAAGTAAGTGGCACTCGAAACAACTTGGGTATCCGATATTGCTTATTGAGCTTTCAAATTGGCATAGTTAGTATCTTCCACCATAATTGTGTATTCATTTCAGTGCTTAAAGACGAGCCAGAGGATCTTACCCATTTGGCACCAACGGCCGGAGACGCTTGTATTCCTCTAGAGAATACTCCATTTGATATGTTCGATGAATTCATTCTGAGCGACAATTACTGCAGTCTTTTGGGTGATGATTTGGCAAACACTTCATCGGTGGATGCCCTTACACCGGATTCGCTTTTGCTATCATCTCCTGAACCTCAGGTAAAATAACGTGTGCTATCTTTATTGCATAATATTTAGTCACGTGGATACGTCAATATTTGCAATGATCTATTTGTTACAGGAAAATGATTCATCATGTGAACAGTCGTCATTGTTAACTGAACTATCATTGGATGCATTTGACAATGTTAAGTCTGAGAACGATATAGATGATGGAAATTCGCCATTTATACCGAACAGCGATGAGCTCCCAGTGTTGGAGACGGCTGTCATGTGGGGCGCATTGCCAGACAGTGTCAGCCTCGCTCGACCCCAACCCTCAGAGACACACACCGCTTCCACGGCACCGGCCCTACAGCGTCTGCTCACAGCATCGACGACGGGATCTAAGCCACAAACTCTCAATTCCAATATATACTCAAATCAAGGTATAAAGCATTTTTTTACTTTAAATAGGATGAGAAATTGACATTTTTTTATCAGTAATTTCTCTTTTAGGTCTCATACCAAATAGAAGCGTCTCAACATGGGACACTGGTATCAAGAGAGTAATGAAGCAGGAACAGGAGCCATGTGCGAAGCGTGCAAAGCGGAGCCCGTCACCAGCCTTGTCGACCCCCACCAGCAAGCCTTCCTCGAGCGTCCTCATGAATCTTCTGGTGAGCGGCTGTGATGTGGACGCTGGGTACATATGCATGGTGCAGTGCCGGCCGCGCCAGAAAGCAAAGTCCTGAGCGGTTTGCCTCACCGAGAGAAATAGACTGTGATATTGCGCGTCCAGTGTTCAAACGATGATCGTCTCTAGCTATTTTTGTGCTGCACAGAACTTTATTCTGATCGGATTTTATACGAATTAGATTAAACCCAGTGCCGTCGATATACGTGTGATATTTACTTGTGCACACCACTGTTGTCTGTTGTCTGACTTAAATTCACATCTTATTACTCTAATCAGCTAGTCCTGGGAGACAATAAAATGTTACTGCGAGCCAGGTTAAAGTCTGGGAAAGTAATTTAACCGTCAGGCGAATAGTTATATGTACTCGGGGGGCAAGGCCGATTAGTGTATATAATTTTCTTCAGACTTGCAATCTCGTGTTTCGCCCTGGGCGTCAGCCGTAATTAGTTTTATATGATGGACGGATATATTCGTCCTTTTTATTTTGGTGAAGTTAACTATCGTAGAAATGGAATATTAATTTTAGTGTTTAAGCTAAACGTACGCATATCGTTGTTAGTTATGTGATGAATTGTTAAATTGTTCCTAGTTTATGTAGTTACCGAACGTCTCCTTAGTTGTTTGGGGAAACTCCGTTCACAGACTGTTCGTAATTAAAGTCAATATTCTTAGTTTACTGTGCGTACCTTGTTCTCAAAGGTTATCTTTATAATCGCTATTTATTATTGTAAGTTAAAACTTTAGTTAATGTTTATTTTGTTTAAACGTTATTTTGTATATCTCTTTAGAATTCGAATATTTTAACTATTCGATATTAAATAGTTAATAGTGTTTTACAGCTTATTTATATGTGACATTATTCAAAATTTATTATAATTCTCTAAGTTCTATTTAGTCAGTGTTCTAGAGGCAGTTTTATAACACTCATAGTTTTTTTATTAGTTTCTATCACCACTGCCATATGAAAAAAAGTACAACTAAGAAAAAGTTTGTGTCGTTAATAATATAGCCGTTAGTTTCTTACACATACTATATTCTGTTCGGTATACGTTCTCGATAAGAATCGCGTCACTGGACACAGCAGCAATGTTAGCACTCATGTGTGAGACTTGACACGCAGTCCTACTTAGTAATACGCTTGGCAATCGTTGTCGTTATATGGATGTTCAGATATGTTTAAAAGACGTAAATATGTAGATATTTAAAAAATTATCGTCGATGTTATTAAGAAGTAACAATTGATAGCGCGTGTGGGAGATAATATGTTTAGTGTCGTTGCGTAATTATTTATTTTTCTGGTGGGAAATAAATGTTGTGAGTTCAACAAAGACATTTAATAAAATGATAAAAAATTATAGATGCTAAAAGGTGCACGATGATTTTTATTCACCATATCCCATCCTATTTCCTAAGTCCTGTTGTAAGCTAGACGTACTGAAAATAGTAATTACCTGACTCTGAAAATTTAAAGAAAAATTTACTTGGTTGTTAGTTATATAACTGATTGAAAAGTATAACACCGACCTTATGGTATCTTGATTAATCGTTTAAGCACGATAAAAATATTAATGCTGTAATCAAACTACGGGATTGTGAAACCGCTTATATTTTGAGTTCCAAATAACACGTTGATGCCTGGCGAATATCTACATTTTTCCCCATGAGGCGGAACTGTCTTATCTCGTTCCTAAGGAACAGTCTAGTCACCCACCGGTGGGTCACGCCGGCGTGACCATGTTAATAAGGAAATTGTAAGATTATATAAATAAATAATACAATTATTATGATGAATTATTTTAAAACATTATTATTATTATTATTTACATAAAATAACAAAAATTAAACAATTCTACAGTCAAATGAAATTAAAAATATATATATATATATATATATATATATATATATATATATATATAATAGTCGATAATTAGTGTATAACTTACAGGTTTCTTTTTCTTTTTAACTGTACGTGCTTATTTAAAAGTTCTAGCTATTTTTTAATAATTCTACAGTACAATGACAATGAGAACCCCTCTTCGGGTATAGGCCTCCTCCAAACAATTCGAGTTTGATTTGTCTGAAGCTGTTGTGAACCAGCTAGCGCCCGCTATGGATCTGATAAAAAAATTCGTATAATTATATACAGTTAATCAAAAAGATTATCACCTGTCTTTACTAAGATAGATATCGAATTGGAAAATTAGTGTGAATAAAATTTGCAATATCTGTAGATATCGAAAACTATAATATAGATTCCAGTTGGAATACAATATACCTCAACGCATTGGTGATATGACATCATAGTAGAGCAGTTTATTGATAACACGTCTCAGAATGTCATGGCTTTAATACCCGGCAGATCAATCTTGTATTACGATAACTGCGAAAGTTTTCATCGAGAAACCAGATGACACCGCAGTAGTTATTCCGCGTGTTATGTTTCCCGTTGAATTAGAAGTGGGCTTAGTAGTAAAAAGATCTAAGGCAGTATTAATGGAGTAGGTTAGTTTTTGGAAATTGATTTTATGACCAAATAGATCGTTAGTGGAGATCTAAGTACTCGAGACTGTGTTTTCAATAGTAAGATAAACAGTAAAAAACACCTATGAAGCAGACATAGAAGCAGTTATTGCACAAAACAATTTATTTAAATAGTTTTTCGTTACAATAGAAAACATTAAATAATAATAAAAAATATTATTTCTGAAATCGATTTGATGTGGTCATTGAATTTTTCAAAAACTCGATATTTTAATGTAGAACTTCAAAAAGTAATAAAGATAGTTTTTGTTAACGATATTTTTTAACAGTTTCGATAATATTTAATTAGAAAATTTGTAGATTAGTTAAAGCTCCTATTAAAAGGATTGCGTACGATGAAGAATCTATATAGACTTAAATAGTTTGCATTTAATACTAGCTAGATATCTAGGCTCAGATTATTTGCGGAGGGCAGTAAGCGAAAGGGCAATCCTTTGTAAGCCACCCCTCGGGGTGTTAGGGCCATTCGTAGATAGCACGAATATAAAAAAGGCCAAAGAGACGTTGTATTTCGGTTGACCCGTCTTATTACATTTCAGATTCATTTTCAGTGTGATTATGTAGAGCGCTTAATGTCATACTTTTTTATTAGAAGGATCTCCCATCACATAATCTATCAAATTTAGCATCAAAGTATGTCTATAATATTAAATGAAAGGACAGTTAAAATCTAACGTTTTTGTTTTTACATAATTAAATTTCTATTAATTTTGATTGAAATATATCTGTAATGCGTCTCAGAATAAAATAAATTTAACTTATTTCAATTTAATATTCAAAGAAATGGACGATATTGACATCGAAATATTTAAAAACGTATTTTAGTATAAATCTAATCAGCTATTACCAATTTCACTGGTAAACAAAATAATGTTGAATATTAAAAATTACTAAGATTATAATTCCCTATTTAGAAGAAATCCTGTAACTTGAGTATAAATAAAAGTGAACCATAAAGATATTGTAGACAAATTACTCAAAATCTCAAAATTACTCGTAAATTATGAAAGGATTACGTAAATAAACTGGTACCTATCTAATCTTTCCCAAGGATTAAGGATAAAAGTGACAGTTCCATTTCTCCATTATGTGAACGATAACCATCTACGACTCGACCGACATTTCAGTTGATTGAATTCAAAGCTGGCTCTTTTTTTTATACATATTTAATATTTTGTCGTCAAAAAGAACATTCAGACAAATTGAGAATCTCTATCTGCCTTTTTCTGAAGATAGAAAATATTTGAAAATGTTATCACATACCCTAAGTCATTTATTCAGTAGTTGATAATAACTTAACAGATTTTTTACATCGTTTTTATTTTGAGACATCTAAATTGATTTGTTATTTAATTAAATACATTTTAAAAATGGCATAGAATAACAATGATTAACAGTACATTCTTAATCAGGCATCTGTGTAGTTCAAATATGCATATAGGCCGAAAGTATATCACAGCAATAAAGATTGGTTACGAAAGAGCTTTTTGCGTATATCAAATTTGTGTAATAAGTTTTTTGTGCTGAAATGAAAATAACCGAGGCATATCCGTTGGAAAGTAGCACCCACGCATTTATGACGTACTAAATCCTTTATTTAGTCGTAAGTGCGTTGATGTGCCGAAATCAGCTTTGGAAATTTTTTAATGCTCATAAACCAAGCTGAAATGCTAAGTGAAACTGTGTTTTTATTCCACGTTGCTATAGTGATGTGAAATTATGAACAAACAATTCCACACTTCATGTTTTAGGTACAGATACGGTCTTTGAACTCGATTATACTTATAAATTCTACTATAATTAGGGAAATTGTACATGGTTTCAAAATCTATAATCTTGTGTATAGCAAGAAAACTTGTAGAGGAATAATAAATATAAAATCTTTTCTAACTCACTTTTTTTCAATTTAAATGAATAAAAATACATATTACATAACATAAGTACAAAGTGCTTATTAAATTTTTAGAAAATTAGTTTAGAAGATTTCAGACATCAATCATTGATACAATTTATTTTAGTCTCCGGGCAGTAGACTTGAGGGAGTCTGCTGCCCGGATGAGAGGGGGGCGGTGTGCAGTGTCCGGCGCGCCGTCTGAGAGATAGGTGTTAGAAGGGTGGGCTCCTACCCCTCCCAGAGAGGCAGCCTCAACAAGGCATTTCGCTTCTCCGGCATCTGGATGAATTTGGTTTCCCAGGCTCGGGTGGAGCGATTAGAGGGACATCCCGAAAGTTTTTACTCAGTAGGAGTCTGACACACCGGGGTCGCTGTCCTCACAGCGGTAGCTATGTAGGATTTTCCACTGGGACATAAAAAAAAAAAAATTCACTCCCACGTGTCCTAGTAAGAGTGTAATCTTTAAAATTGAATAATTCAATTATTTTAATTCGGCTGGCCTTTATGCAGTGTCCAAACTCATATACACAGGTAGTTTCTACATTCTATCGATCAATAAGGGGGCCTTTGTACAAACCGCAATGCACCAGAAGTGAACAGTATCTGGCATGCCTTATTTTGCTGCATATCGCTACATTATTATACTCGTACCATATATTCAAAAGTTTAAGATCTTATAATACCGTCTGTTAATTTATCACAAATTACATCTTGAAAATAACGAATGGTACTTTGATTTCTGTAAAGGAGTTCACTAGTGGGTTCACACGCTATAATCGGTTTTTTCAGTCAATGATGCTATATTCAAAATATTTATATAAAGTACGCATTATTGTTAACATTGGTTGGTGATTCATTAGTATTTATTTATTATTATTAGGAAAGAGCTTATTTCGGGGTGAATTTTGTATTTTTTATCGATTTTTGGATATATGCGAACTGACTAAAGAAAACACTTTCGATGGGTATCAAAGATTTATTAAAGGTATGACTAATAATTATTAAAACTTAAAAATCAAATTAGTGTTAATAGTTATGGAAATAAATATGTTCAGGTAATTTTTATACATGTAGCTATATTTTAAATACTTCATCTAATTAGCGACTCCATTTTATATTTAATCTCTTGGGATTCGTTATTTAATATATTAGGTCCTTACATATGAAATTGGCGTTTTGTATGGGAGGAACAAAAAGTCGAATATTTTTTAATATAATATATTTAAATAATCAAAGTATGAACCATTATTTTCTATGCACTTTTGCCATCTCATAGGTAGTTCATTGATCCCTTTACTAAAAAAACCAGTCGGACGGGAATCAATATAATCTTTGAAGGCGATTTGGACCGCCCCATCGGAGTTGAATTTTTTCCCTTGCAAGAAGTTATTCAAATTTCGAAAAAAATGGTAATCTGTTGGAGCAAGGTCCGGGGAGTACGGAGGATGTCTTAGACTTTCCAATTGAAGCTCTTCTAATTTAGTAACCGTCTGTTGCGCAGTGTGTGGTCTAGCGTTGTCGTGAAGCAGCAGTGGCGTGGAGCGATTGACCTGCCTAGGTTGTTTAGCCGCTAGCTTTTCCATCATGGTTTGCAATTGCTGACAATAGACATCAGCCGTAATAGTCTGGCCAGATTTGAGAAAACTGTAATGAACAATACTGGCACTAGTCCACCAAACGCTTACAAGTAACTTTTTTGGGGCTAATTTTCGCTTGGGGCAGGATTTGGCTGGCTGGCCAGGATCCAACCATTGCGCTGAGTGCTTCCGATTATCGTAAAGAGCCCATTTTTCATCACAGGTAATGATTCGGTTTAAAATACCTTCATTATTGTGCCGGTTTAGTAATGTAACGCAGCAGTCGACGCGCGTTTGCCGGTTTGCTTCAGTCAATTCGTGAGGTACCCACCTTTCAAGCTTTTTATTCTTCCCAATTTGCTTCAAGTGAATTAAAACAGTTTTATCACTAACATCGCAGCCTGCAGCTAACTCGGACGTGGTTTGCGATGGATCCGCTTCCACAATTGCCTTCAACTCTTCATTATCAACTTGAGTCTCAGGCCGTCCACGGGGCTTTTTCTGCAGGTCGAAATTTCCAGAACGAAAACGTTGGAACCAAAAACGAACTGTGTTTTCTTTTGCAACACGACCGCCATACACATCATTCACCCTTCGAGTTGTTTCCGCAGCACTAGTGCCACGGCGGAACTCGTACTCGTAAATAATGCCATATTTTAAGTTTTCCATTTTGTAAAATGAGTGACGCACACAGAAAAAAACAGAAGAAAAAAACAAATGAATGACGATCATCGAAGCACAAATACATGAGTCTATAGCTGTACAAATTTGAATTTGCAATTCCTTACCAAAGAGGAGAAATTTGTGATTAAAGTGGCCAGTACGAAAAACGACAATTTCATATGTAAGGACCTAATATATGATATTATAAAATAATTCTTGCTACAAAATTAAAAATCTCTTATTAGAATTGAAATAAGGTTGCCGAATTAATTACAATTTCATAAGGTCTTGGACCAAAGATTAAATTTATATTGAATTACAATTAAATTATCGAAATACGTATGCACTAGTGCTATAATAATAGTAAATAAGAATAATAAACTCCACGCAAATATCAATGAAAACGTAAATATAACTATGTTTCTCTTGAATGTGTATAGGTTTTTATAATAATAAAAAATGGCATATTACAGAATTTTATAACAATTTAGGGTACATATTGCGTAAAATAGTAAATTCAATCTAAATATTTTAATCTAAATACAATTATTATTTATGTTTATAGAAATACGTCTTTTTCAGAGTCAAAGCTTATAACTATGATCCTTTTTATTCATAACGTGCACCTTTCTTCCTCTCTTTCCGAGTTCGACGATCATCATTTGAATGTCATTTGTTGTGTGCTCATACATCATGAAGAATTATATTGCTAATTAAAAATTTATATTTTACAGGATATACCGCAACATTCACCGCAGCAGAATCGACACAGCCAGACAAACTACCACTTGATACGAAGTACACAGCCCTTTGGATCACAGAACATAAATAACAGAAATAACCTTCCTATACCCACGATAAATATCCATGCTGCGTCAAATAAACACGTAATAATGCATAACAACACTCCTATCCCTCAAAGTATGCGTACCAGTACACCATTTCCGCAAAATGTACGCACAAACACTCCCAACCTGCAAAACAACCGTTCAAACACACCCATCCCGCAAAGCATGCGTTCAAACACACCCATCCCGCAAAACATGCGTTCAAACACACCCATCCCGCAAAGCATGCGTTCAAACACACCCATCCCGCAAGGCATGCGTACCAACATATCAAACAGTCCGATGTCACCGTTGAGTCTCAATATAGGCAGTCCCATGTACTCCCTTCCATCTAGTCCGAGTAGTTATAATAGCCCTGCGATGAGTCCAGCTCAACGGGACCGTGGTATAAGTCCTTACTCCACACCGCAATCGATGTCACCGGTGGGTAAGTTCCATCAAATGTACAGTCCAGGGAATAGGATAATATCGCAGATGAACGTGTTGCAAGGCTGCGACCCGTACTTGACGACGAAAATGCAACCTAGCCCGGGATTCTCGATGCAGTCTTCAGATATGCTCCTCGATTCGAACGCACCGCTTACTTCTTCAGACTTCTGGAATGAAGCTGACATACTCCAAGGCACGACTGACCTTTTAACCGCTTTTGATGACGTAAAACTCGTGTAATTATACTATTGAGGTGTGAATGAGGAGTGATTCCCTCATTTCTTTGGAACAGTTGTGGCATTATTGAATACTAACAACGATGAAAGCATTTATATTCATATAAACGATGCTAAGTTATTCAGTTTATCGCACCAACATTCCAATGGAGCGTATTTATTTCAGTAAATAGCTACTTTAATATGTTAAGGAATCACTCGAATGAATGCAGGGTCGAAAAGTTTAGGAACAATATTAAGGATTCCAGGCGCACTTTTCGCTTTAATCAAGACAGTTGTTTTGTTGTTCTGGTGCAAATTGAACATTCTTACGTCTATTTATAGGCAGCGGTTATTTTACACAATCTGTGAGTTATCATAAATAATTATAAATCTAAATAACCTACATAACGATTGCGTGGAATCCTTGGTAATGCACCATGTGGCTTAGATAAAGATTTTATGTTATGATTGAATATATATGTATGTGGTTAGTTTAGAATACTTATATATTTTATATAGTAAAGACAGATAATAAGGTTACAACATTATATAAATTGGCTTTGATGATATTGTAATATCATAGATGTTATGGGTCAGTTAATAAACTAATACGTCCATAAATCGATGTAAAGACCGAAATAATTTAATTTTTGTATACGTACACGTGGCTAAATTGTATCAAAACATTATTCTCAATTTTAAAGAAATCAGTGAACGTTATGAAAACTTTTGACACGTTTTTAAATACAGATATATTTTTTAATTATTATTGAAGTACATTGTCTTTTTGCAATGTAACTCTGTAAGTTAAAGTATAGGGAAGTAACCTTAAAATCTGAGTCGATTTAATTAGCTTCATTTATGGTGCAATGTGTTTCAAAAGAAAATAATACATACACTTGCATGCTTTTTTCTGTTTGATTTATAATAATCAAGTTTCTTTTAAGAAAATTGGCATATGGTTGCAGATAATATTTTATATATATATCATAGTTTTATTTTGCTTGGTATTTAGATTTTAAATATATCCCAATTATTTTAATTATTAAGTTATTAATAAAATATTTTATGATCAAAATTATATACTCAGTTAAACATAATAACAATATAACGCCACTCGGATTATGTCTTCCACACTGTTTCCTCGTTTATTATGAAACAATATTATGTTTTTTTTTTATCTGTTTCGGAGCGATTGAATTTTCATTGGCAGTTAAAATGCTAAGGAAATTCATATATTTTAATGTATTATGCTATCTCTTCGATTCAAGCTATATAATAATGAGACAACTGCCCAATGTCACAATTTTTTTTTAACAAATCAGTCTAAGAAGTGGGTAGCTTTTACTATCACAATATCCAAGGCATCCAAGTATATTTATTGATACAGCACTACAGGTATATGTCTAGAGAGAATGGATCTGGTAAAAATGAACAAAGATGTACTAGCAAACATTTTGCATGCATAATAAATGTTAAATAATTTTAACCTAGTTACAAGAGATTTAATTTTTTTGCAAACTTTAAGCAGACAGATTTTTAAACTTACGAGCTTATTCATTTCCCGTTTAAAATGTATATCTGCGTTGAAAAAGTATAAACTTTTATATTTTATCAGATAAACCTTTGTTCACCTTTATCCTCCATCATCACACACTAAACCATTATGGATACGTCTCACATTTGTCCATCTACTGAAAAGGTTGTGATGTGCCGTTTATTTCTCAAAAGTTACAATTTATTCTTACAATTTATCTTAAATGTAGTCCCACGTATGCCTATGTGGGAGCGCGAGGTGGCAGTGCCAAGGCAAACCTTCTAAACTGCGGCTTCAATCGCAGCCCGCAACGATGGGTCGGGCTCTAGAAGAGGGCGCCTCCAGGGCGCTCCTCGATGGCAATGTTAAAAGTTGTCGTGGAGGAGACGTGCCAGGCTGTCTCGGTTCCCCGCGGCGACTGGCCTAACTCTTAACCCTTCAATTGTGATGTGTGTATTTTGGCACAGTGTATATTTTGTTATAAATATATTCGTCCTTATAGTCTACAATCGAATAAACAATTCAATTTACGTAATTATCTTAAATATACCTCTATATTTATTTCGATGTTTGTAATTCGTATCACTACTAATAAATCGTTTATAAAACGCTGTACATTTGAAGTACAAACTGTTAACTGACATCAATGAATGCAATTATATTTCTTTAAATCTAAATCTCGTTAGATATATTTTAGCTACGTTAGTTTTAAGTATTCAATGTTGTTTACGAGCCCGCAATTGATTAGATTAATTTACGATTTTAAACATGATCGACGGCGTTTCTTGACCTATTTTTAGGGTCCTAGGAATCAGTGGATTATATTTAGGATCCTATTATAAATAGTACGAGGTTAAACTACCACCGAGAAACAATTCTAAGTCTATACGGGTATAATAAACGCTTTTCATGTCTTATTAATCTTACTTGAATGTGTTTGTTTAACCCACAAATGAGGAAGCAAATATCGCATTAATGTATTTACTATATTCTAACATTGTTATCTGTTATATTATTAACATTGCCGGTTTAAAAATGGATTAAAAATATTCTCGTTTCCAAAAATAAATAATAAAAGTTATTGTTCTATGGAAAAAAAAAATTAACGTGACATTCCGTCGGACGCGGAGATCGGCAAGCGGCGACGATTTATGCCGCCGTCTTGCCGAAATTTACTTTTAACTGCACGCCCATTAAATAATGTTTTTAAAGCAACGAAATTAGCTTTAAACTCGTCAACCCTATTACAAAATCAAGTTTCATTTTATTTTGGTTTAGTTCTTCTCTTTTACAAAAATCTTATCTTTATACAAATAATAGTCTGTTCTCTATTTAAGAGATATATTATCGTTTGTAATGACTACTTGCACAGTTTAATAGCGTACATAAATGAGCTACATTTAGTACTAAAGCCATATGAAATTATATCATTTGACGGCCTATATATTCAAAATTAAAGCAATTGCTTTCCTGTAAAGTTTAGTAATTTCTGAAAAATGTCTTGCAATAAACATGGTATTTAATAGACCATACATGATTGCCCTCCTTCCTAATATTAAATGTTTTTTTTTTAATCTCATTAATAATATCAATCTTTGTAGCCCTCTTTTATTTATTTTTAATAATTTTTAGTGTGTCTTAAGTTATTATTCACTTGCAATTTAATAATTATTATTATTTAAAAAATGTTATTGTTTATTCTATCCTCAATGTTTTTCATTGGTTTAAAAATAAGTTCTACAAATCTGCGAATAATTTCAGAAATTTTGATTTATAAAATTGCATTATAATCAGCTTCCTTTTTGATGAATTTAAAGGCAATTAGTTTTCAAAGCGTGCCAAAATATAATACCAAAATATCATCTACATATGTATATTATTATTTAAAGTATATTGGCTAATAAATTCGTTTCAATAGGTTAAGAAACGTTGGTGTTTATCGTATGTTTTATTGAATAAAACTATAATATGTTTACATAAATTAAATATATTTAAAATTAAGTTTTCGTTAGTATGTATATGATTTTGATATAAGCGAAGGTAAAAAGATGGATCATACTGCCAATTTTCATCAACAAGCACATTTTGTTTTTGGTAAAATTATGTATTAGAATCAGCAATGTGCCATAGAAAATGAAATAATAAACATTTCAATATTTGGTTTGTATTATATCATTTAAAATTTATATTGTTTAAAGATAATTAAAAAAATTGAAATGTCATATACTTTATAATAAAATTGATTTTTTGTAAATAATAAATCAGATTATTTTATATATTTAGAGATTAAATTTCTGTCATTTAATTGTGTTTTATTTGTTTATAATTTACTCTAATCTGAAATAAATATAATATTTCCTAACAATAACTAAAAAACAAGCAGATATCTTTTATTATTTGCAATAACTGGAATATATGCACCTATTGCAGGCCATTAAACATTAGGCGAGAACATTAAATAAGGTTAAAAATGTAAAAAATCTGAATATTTTATTAGACTGGTAAAAATTAGTTTTAAAAGGGCACTTATGCCATATAATTTTGTTGAAGACTTAAGCCTGATATACTGATCAGACTTAATACTGATTAATCTTCAATATGATCTTAAAACTGATCAAAATACCAAAAAAATGTCGAAATCGATGGCTAAAGAATGTTGATAGATTACTTGTGCTAATTCCAGGAAGACGAAATCTATACAGCTAAATTATAAAAGCTAATATATAAAATTACCTATTCAACGAACTTAATAAATAAACCAAAAATGAAGGAAATCGTGCTAATATAGTTTAGATGTGGGCATTGTAGAATGTTTTCAGATTCTTAGGAAATATCTAAAAGGAAATATGTATACCAATTAGTATTAACGCCATCTATCATAAAGTCGTAAATGAATTTAAATACTGCCATCTACTAGAACATCCAAGTAACTACTGAGATGTTTATCGTTCAGGGTCAGATTTTTATTGGATGCAATTATATCCAGTCTTAAATTATATATACATAATTAGATATATCGTATTTTACCAGAATTAAAAATGTAAAATTGAATTAACAATAAAGGAAGTTATCAATAATTTAATTGTGAACTTAATGATAAACAATATAAGTGACAGTGACAATTTACTTTTGACAGTAGATAATGGCAATTGATAGTTCAAAAATTATTCGATAGGTTGCATAAAGTCAGTCGACCAGAAAATATTTTATTTATAATTCGCTTTGCTTTTCCAATAGCTAATTTTTTTGAAAAATGAGATATTTGTGTATAAAAGTTGAAGTGTAGTATAATATATATTATTGTGTTTACGAGAATGGCATCTACAACAAAACAAATAAACGGCAACGGTTCGACGACTAACGAAACCCATGGAAAACGTAAAAAATCTCGCAGTGGAACAGGATCATATCTTTCGAAATGGTTAGACAAAACGATGCACCACATCCAAGAGTCCACATCTAACAGAGATACTTACGAGTCCTATGTCACTCCTACTATGAATTGGCCGATGGGATCGCAATTTTCGCCGTACGATCAACGGCAAATGTATATAGAACCGATGTCGCTGCCCACACTTCCAACCTACTGCCCGCCTCTGATACATTTTGGCCCTGAGCACCGATATTTGCACAGCGTTACCAAAGGTGTCCAAGTACAAAGGCCAAGACTACGACGTCGGTACGATAACAGATCTGAAGAAACTGCGTGCACCCCTAGCTCTAATCAGAACTATTTACAACCAAAGAACTTCACGGATAGTCAAGACTTTACTAGTCTTCCTCCAATAGTCACTTCTGTAGCTGACTCAAACTCTATCAGTGACATGAATACTAATATAAAGGATGACACTAATGCTAGAAGGTTTAGTGATCCGTGTGTACATGGCTTGCCTGATGTAGCTCAGCCTGTTAATGGAGAAATAGATTCTGATTCAGAGGCTAGTTCTGGCCTGTCTGGCAGTCAAGTTGGCAGTAGATTGCTCACTTGTCTGCTTGACCAAATAGCATCACTAAAAATTACAAATGAAAGACTCACCAAAGATTTAATGGATACTAAAGGTAAGTAAAAGTGCTTGTAATTTCATAGATATTAAAGATATAATTAGATGTGCCAATGAAAGAAATTACTGGTAACAGAATTAAGGCTTCAGTTTCAGTTAGGCTTGGCCAAAATAACACCTTAGGTAAAATATTAGGTCCTTACATATGAAATTGGCGTTTTGTATGGGAGGAACAAAAAGTCGAATATTTTTTAATATAATATATTTAATTAATCAAAGTATGAACCATTATTTTCTATGCACTTTTGCCATCTCATAGGTAGTTCATTGATCCCTTTACTAAAAAAACCAGTCGGACGGGAATCAATAAAATCTTTGAAGGCGATTTGGACTGCCCCATCGGAGTTGAATTTTTTCCCTTGCAAGAAGTTATCCAAATTTCGAAAAAAATGGTAATCTGTTGGAGCAAGGTCCGGGGAGTACGGAGGATGTCTTAGACTTTCCAATTGAAGCTCTTCTAATTTAGTAGCCGTCTGTTGCGCAGTGTGTGGTCTAGCGTTGTCGTGAAGCAGCAGTGGCGTGGAGCGATTGACCAGCCTAGGTTGTTTAGCCGCTAGCTTTTCCATCATGGTTTGCAATTGCTGACAATAGACATCAGCCGTAATAGTCTGGCCAGATTTGAGAAAACTGTAATGAACAATACCGCCGGCACTAGTCCACCAAATGCTTATAAGTAACTTTTTTGGGGTTAATTTTCGCTTGGGGCAGGATTTGGCTGGCTGGCCAGGATCCAACCATTGCGCTGAGCGCTTCCGATTATCGTAAAGAACCCATTTTTCATCACAGGTAATGATTCGGTTTAAAATACCTTCATTATTGTGCCGGTTTAGTAATGTAACGCAGCAGTCGACGCGCGTTTGCCGGTTTGCTTCAGTCAATTCGTGAGGTACCCACCTTTCAAGCTTTTTAATCTTCCCAATTTGCTTCAAGTGAATTAAAACAGTTTTATCACTAACATCGCAGCCTGCAGCTAACTCGGACGTGGTTTGCGATGGATCCGCTTCCACAATAGCCTTCAACTCTTCATTATCAACTTGAGTCTCAGGCCGTCCACGGGGCTTGTTCTGCAGGTCGAAATTTCCAGAACGAAAACGTTGGAACCAAAAACGAACTGTGTTTTCTTTTGCAACACGACCGCCATACACATCATTCACCCTTCGAGTTGTTTCCGCAGCACTAGTGCCACGGCGGAACTCGTACTCGTAAATAATGCGATATTTTAAGTTTTCCATTTTGTAAAATGAGTGACGCAAACAGAAAAAAACAGAAGAAAAAAACAAATGAATGACGATCATCGAAGCACAAATACATGAGTCTACAGCTGTACAAATTTGAATTTGGAATTCCTTACCAA
Source organism: Automeris io (assembly GCA_036320925.1). Classification (NCBI taxonomy): domain Eukaryota; kingdom Metazoa; phylum Arthropoda; class Insecta; order Lepidoptera; family Saturniidae; genus Automeris; species Automeris io. Next base: position 8,664,565 of record JAUDJH010000018.1, read on the forward strand.
AGAGGAGAAATTTGTGATTAAAGTGGCCAGTACGAAAAACGCCAATTTCATATGTAAGGACCTAATATTCAAGTGAGCCAAAGTTTTGGGTCAAGCAAGATGTTTCTAGCAAATGCCGAACCAAGACTGATCAATCTGATTGTAATTTAGTGTCAAACTGTGGGTCTATTTCTGACTAAAGTAATAAAATCCGCTATTGCCTTATGGCAAATTAACTCGGAGCCAATAACCCTTAGAAATTGAGGACAAGATTGATTTGTGTTAAGTATAAACAACTTCTAGAGATGATTAATCAAAATTTAATTATAAAAACCCTGCCTGACCCATGAAGGCTACAAAGTAATTGATTTTATGTTCTATTTAGGTTATCCTCTTTAATTGAATAAAAAAAATCTGAATAAAACAAAAATTGAGTAAATAGCGTAAACTTGCAAATGCACTGGGAAAGTGAGTAGCTTGTGAACAAAGTAAAAAAGGAAAGCAAATGCTATTAGGCCATGATGTCAAAAGGGTCATGACTCCCATTGCTTCTAAGTACTGTTTACCAATCAAATAATTTCATTTGTCTTTAAACTGATTTTATAAGTAATCTGAGCATAAATTATGTGTAAAATAATACATTTTCTTTAATTTTATATGACAGTAACTTTGTAATGTTCACAAATAATTTTCTGATGTATTTTGGTAATGATAAAAGCCAACTAAAGTATACAACAGGCTAAATTGCACACTGATTGCTAGCATCTAAGCTGCTTAAAGCACTTTCTCTGCATATAGTGCACATCCACCAACTCGCATTGGGCAATAGTGATGGGTTAAATGTCAGAACCCCTTTCCATGGATTCCACAAATATAATGGAATTGGGGAAGGCAGGCCTTTGCTCTACAGTGGAGCTAAACTAGTTAATAATAATAGTAATATTTTGGTAATATGATCATGTCACCAATATGCTTATTTTGGGTTGGACAAGGTTTTCAAAATATACTGTATGATTTTGTTTTTTTTTTGTTTTTTATTTTTCAATTTATTGTGATGATCCTTGATATTCTTTTTTTTTTTAAATTAAACCATTTGTGCTTGTAAATAAAGTTGACACATCATAGATTTTGAATTAAAAAAATATGACCTACAATCTGGTTTGCCTTATAAAAATAACTTCAACCCACCTGTCTAATTCCTTTCAAATAACTCCTACATATATATCTCCCACACATATTCAAATCAAGAAAATACTATGAGTGTATCATACTAATCAACTATTTAACATTATATAGCTACATCTAATTATGTGGATTATATAATTATTGCTTTTTGGCTTTGTGAGGACTACCACCATTAACTTATGTAAATTAACTCAGATATCATTAAGAGTATTCTCTTTTATTATTTATTACCAAAACTTAATTCTAAATACTAAAATTGGTAAAAAAAGCAAAATAATTATTTTAACCCCCAAAAGGAACACAAGGAATAAAATATAAAAAATATTTGTAAGGAATTATGAAATTTTATTCAGTATATAGTATTGTGCATTGTAAAAATTAATATTAATAAAATAAGTAATTTAATTTGAAAAGGTTTTAATAAAATACATTTCAAATGTAAATTTTCAGTGGAACTGGAGAATACTCGACAACACAATGCAATATTACAAAAGGGATCTAGTTCAAGCATTGGTGCTACTCCTAATCACTCGCTTAATGACAATGGTATGTAACTAACTACTAGCTTTGTGTTAAAAGTTTTAACTACTCATTCTTATAACAAAATTTGTTGACAGTATTTTCTAGAACTATCTATTATGTTGATATTGAACATATGTGGCCAGGCATACAATAAGCATTCTGGACTAATGTTATCTACTGCTAATACGTCATTTATATAGCAGCAAATAAATATTTCTTCCAAAATTCATTACTATATTTGATTGAGGGGACTGGAGAATAAATTAAAGAATAAAGTATATGTTTTTAAACATACAAAAATTTTAAAATCCTATATTTATAAGTGACTTTGATAGAAGCTAATATTTCCTTGATGCTATTTTTCATAACACTTTGGTTAGATAACAGTTATGCAAACGTTTTAGGTCTAGATTTCTCCATATAATTGTTACTACCGTGAAATTGGTAAGCTGTTGATAATTTAGTGATACCCATTAAAATTCAGATAATACCGTAAAATTGAATAGGAATTATGAACAATAGACTTAAATTTTGACTAAGGATTTCCAATCTTATACATTTTTAGTAATCTCGCTTTGGTTGGTGGCTTATTCTTACTTTTGTAACAGATATTTTATATAATTCGTATTTGCAAATGTATGATCGGTACTTGAAAATGATCATTAAACTAAAAAGTATTTGATATAAGTTAAAATTTTGTCTGTTCAAAGTTTCATGCAATAGCATGTCTTACACATACGCGGCTTGCAAAGGTGGTGAAGTATATTCATAAAGATTAATGATTTTATATACATTTATTACAATTTTTTTATAGGACATTTATTGAATTTATCTTAATAGTCTACTTTATTTATACGTTTGAGAGCTAGGTTTAGCTTGATTAAGTCTCTCGTAGATTTTCTAGTGATAGTATCCATACGTGTTCCATCTTGCATTCGATAAGGCGGCGCCGAAGACAGGTCACTAACCATTAGATTTTATACAATTAAAGTCTACGTGTCCATGACTTTCTTTCAGCATTTATATAATTCTTCTAAAGACCGTAACTGTCGAAACGCTAGTAGATCAGTGACACATATCTTCCGATAGGAGCCCAAGTTGAAGGCTAAGATGAGTTAAAGATTATACTTCCAGAGGTGCCCTTGCATTGCCAAGGAAACAACAAAGTTACTTCCTTAAATGGGGGCTCAGTCTTATCCGGTGAATTTTGTAGAAACAAGATATAATATAATATGTTGCAATTTGTGTAGTAAAAGATAAGGTTTCTTAAAAGAACAGATACCTCAGTTTGTTTCTATTAGAATGAGTGTAAAACGCTTTGCGTGAAAGTTTAATATTATATTCTACTCTACATTATAAAGCGTGTAAACTAGGCAAGCTATTATTTATTTTCATTCGTCCATCAGACGAAAGATACTATTATTTGATAAGTAACAATGACCCATTAGAAAATTGTTTTTTTTTGCACCATAAAGTTTCATTTGTTTTCTATTAGTGTCATTGAAGTACATCATATGATTATTCAGATACTCTCTTTATTGTAATCTTTTTTATTTACTTATTAGATTTTATTATTAATGTATAGGAAAGATACAAAATAAAAGGCAAAAAATCTTTGTTTAACTCGATGTATCTTCAATTTCTTTTAATTAATTATAAATCTCAAAATAATTATTACTAATCGATAATCAAACCTTTAAAAAAATGTTGCATGATTGTATTATTTGTATACTAAGGAATAATACAAATAATATCATATTAATTAAATTTTGTCTCTGTGCCTTAAAATTAATAAAAAATGGAATTAATAAATTGAACAGTAATGTTTAGGGAAATCGCGTGCACTCCGTGACCTAAAAATTCATGACAAATATAAAAACTACTTTTTGTATTAATAACCTTGACGTGAGAATATATGTATGTATAAAACAATACAAAATTATATTCTGTTTTTAGGCATTGTTCGTTTTTTCCCAAACGATATTAAATATATTCCGTTAGACCTATGACTTGTGGTTATTCAATGAGCAAAAATGGTGGTCTAACATAGTACAATATTTTATTTCATTGTAATCGTGATTAAATCGTACGGAAACTAACGCAAAATGTTGTACACTGCGTGAAAATAAGTCATCGGCATTTGAAACACGGAAATTACGTCGAGGTTTTTTTAATTTTATTCTCTATAATTACACTAATGTAAAATGTAATAAGCAATAAAAGTATATGTTAAAAAAAATCATTTAATGGAAAGTATAAATGTAGTTGATTGTGGCTTGCATTGGAAATTGCAGTATTTCCTGGAGTATTGTATAACATTTTGAAATTATTTTCGCTCATACATTTATTACACAAATGTGCTAGTTATATCAGAGGAAAGAAAGTTTTATAAATATTAAGTAAGTGTAATTAAAATATGTTAAGTACTACGTTATGAAAACTGTAAAACCGAGATTTTATTAATGTATGTAACAGTCATCTGACAATACAAATGATTATTAAAATGTTAGGGGATTTAAATAAAAAAAAGCATTTATTTTTTATTGTGGGAGTTGATACTGCTTGCGTTTGTAGGCAGTGAGGTAGTGCGTCATAGTCAGATGTATAGAAGTGTAAAGTCCGTCATTGTGACTGGCTCCGACCTTTCTCGTTTCATAATCAGTGCGTATACATGTAAGGATATCTTCAGTTTTCCATATACTCAGATTCTTGGTTGTGGTAAGGCTGGTATTAAAAAGATGATTATTAATAGTCTCTCGTCTCCTGATGATCGTATCTGTTCTTGAACTACATTCTACTTACCATTAGGTGCATTATAGTCACTTTGTCGCGACACTGGAATTATTATTTGTCAGGCAGGATTTATAACGAATCTTATCTATTTTTTCGGCTTCTCTTTTGGATTATCACCATTTTTTTTTTGTTTATTTTCTAGGCAACGCTTGACCTTAATCACACCTGGTGGAAGGTGAAGATGAGTCCGATGATAAACCGCGTCCGCCTAACAAATGCCATAATATCATTACAATATTTCTGTCTCTCTTTTAGTGGTAAATTTCGTAATAATATTTATCTTCGGTATATTTACAATGGCATTTCTATCACACTGTATACATTTGACGTTTGCTTCATATAAATAATTTCAGTTTTGACTTTTGCGTGGCTATTATTTGATTGAGAATTGCCACTGTCAAAACAGAGATAGGCAAAATGTAATCTGATTAATTATTAACGATTACAAAATGTAGTCGTCATTGTAATTTTGTTGCTCTGTAATCATAATTAAAGCCCTTCAAAACATTAAGGAGTCATAAATATGTATGCGTTTGAGGATTCCGTAGTGTTTAAAACAGATAAGCAAAATACTGTTATATTAATAATGATAAAGACCAAATGTAATCGTAATCGTTTGTCGTTAATTTCATTACATTTTGCCCATCTATGGTCTCAACAATATGATAATAGAACTATTATCCCAAAAATGGATCTCTAAAACCCAGTCATATTAAGAATAAGGTCGTATTGATAAAAAGATGCACCGTCGCCTTCTCAATTGCCCACTTGAACAACCTATTTATGTAAGACTACAATCTGCACGCGGGGTTTGCAACTTTGTAGTCAGCTATTCTGATTTAATTCCTGCTTGTTATACCTTCCGTTCATAATAACAGTATTGCCAAACTTGATAAAGTTTTTTTTTCAACAGCGAAACGGTATTTTCTATAATGAAGCTTACAAACCTGGTAACCGCATAATAATAAGGCATTTACAGTTAACAGATTAATTTTAATTATCATTCTTCGTGATCAGTTATCTATTGCACGCGCTCCAAGTTTTTCTAACTTTAGTAGAATTAACTTCTGTTTCATACACTTGGATGCATTTACAATCACAAATTCTGCATACATATAAATCCATAGCCGAAAGAACTGTCGTTTTTTTTTGTTTTAAAATAGATCACAAGTATTCTTTTAAATTATTGAAAATTCTTCTTTAAAATTTTTTAGAGAAATTTGCAGTATTACGACTAATTATGCGGTTATAAATATTTTATTGGCTTAGAAAAAATTATTCTTAATTTATCTATAATATAAAAATGAATCGTAAAATGTCTTGATAAGCGCGAAACTCGAGAACGGCTGAACCGATTTGGCTGATTTTTTTTTTGTTGTGCTTGATGAAGTCTGAGGAAGGTTATTACGGAGAGAAAAATTTTTAAAATTCCCTGCAACTGTCTAAAAATAACACTTTTCTGTATTCTCATACAAAAAATTCGTTATAAGTCATATTGAACTTTAATACCATACCATAAAGTTTAAATGTTAGTGGACGGGTTCCGGGAAGGCAAAACAATTGAGTGACGTATAAATATTAATGTCAGTATTTGTCAATTTTTATACATATAGCATTAGCGCCAGATTCCTTCAAACAATTTTCAAAAAACAGCCGACAGGCCAATAGGTTTTGGCAGAATAAAATCTGACGGGGAACCTTTAGTTTTAGAGAAATAGGGCAGAACAAGGTCTGCCGGGACAGCTAGTTTATAATATATATATACATTATTATTATTAGGTTTTAACCTACACAATCCATAAAACCAGTATCACGTGTTGGTTAATTGGTTTGTTTAATTATGTTTTACTTTAGAAAACATTTTAAAGCCGTGGTTTATGAAAAACGTTTCTTTAATCATTGTTACGATTCCGGCATTACTAATACATAGAGATAGCTAAAGGTAACAACGGAATAAATTCAATAAAACAAAAACACAAATGCACTCACACAACACTCACAAATCACGCACACAACACTCACTATATGATGCGGGGAGCGACCCAAACATTTACCAAAATTTAATATGTGTACTACGTTATTGGCATTCTAGATTTTTTATTTTTTGTTTCCTATTTTTTGTACATAATCTTATATATGCTGTGTAGTTACCGTTGAATAAATAAATAAATAAATAAATAAATAAATAAAAATTCTTATTTCAAGTAACTAAATGTATGTATGCTGTTGAATTCTCTCTTTCACGCGAAACAGCCAGATATGTGGTTTACAAGGCGAAAAAAATAAGCATATATACACATTTAATGGTGAATAATTCATCATTATAAGTATATAGATATGATTATTTGTTTTTATTTCAAAATTGACTGTGTCCTTTGTTTCTTACTGTTGCTTTAAGCTGAGGATACTTGTTTGCCCCAAAAGACATAGCATGACATTGTTTCCAGGTCTGCTCGGTGGACAGTATTCTCCTGGCTTCATCACTGACTTGGTGCGTGAGATACGAGACGCAGCGCGAATGCGCGAGGAGGCGCTCTACTCCAGGGTACGAGCTTTAGTACTCGAGAGAACTGACGTATGTATTCTTTTGCCAATTCAACGTTTTTATATGTAGATTTATGGCTCGGTTTTTAACAAGTCAATGGAGACTATTAATATTATGAAACAAGTATATTGTGAAAGTAAAAGTAGTATGCATGGAAAAAAAATGGTGTAGTGTTTGTGAGTGTGCGTAGTGGAAATGCCGTCGCTACGTATACTCGAGGAGTGGTGGCGACAGTATTGTGTGAGCCACTGGCTGCTACGGACGTACCTACCTCCAACAACTAGTTCTATTGACAGTTGCCGTCATGAGGGCTCAAATATTCCACCATGGAAGAATTTTAGACAAACTTTAAGTAACTGGATTTATACAAGCTTACCCTGAGAAGCAACCGGGCGAAGCTAGTCACATTTATATTATATTATTCGCGTTCATATATTATTATGGTAGATGCGATTAAAACATCAGTACTTCGATTTAAATTCTTGTCTATTTGGGACTATATTATATTATGTATTTGTTTTTTGTTCACTAGATAATAAAATGTCAATGACATATCTGGACGTAAGGTCAAATAAAAGTTTATATTTTGATAATATAATTTATTAGTTCAACCTCTTTGCATATAATATTAGTTACTTTAATATCTTTATGTTATATAATATATAGATATAATTGAATCCTTATCGGTCGTACCTGGAATAATATTTGTAAGAATGCAATTTTTACCTAACGGTTGCCGATTGTTACCTGTTTAATCCAAGTCATGTCCCTTTCGTATTCAGACGTCCTTCCTACACACCATAATCTATTAATAGTAATTAATCATCCAGAGATACAACTATGACATATTTATTTTGTTTCATCTTTTACTACTACTTTTTTAATTCTACAAATATAAAACAGATCATGTCATAAAATATTTCCTTATCGGGTACATTTGTAACTAACATACAAAGTACAGTGTAATATAGAACTGCAATTGTAAGCTGTTTATTTATATTTTTCATATAAATTGTAAAATTGTGTAAATGTAATCTTGGATAATTTTTTTCCTATCTACCATGTTTTTTATTGAAATTGCTCGATATTATAACAATAATATGATGTTTGATTTATGTATGTTTATTTATAAATAATATGCAATTAAACAAACAAACCATGTTGCGATATGTGACAATTCAAAATACTCTGGCAAAGCTCCAAATTCCTACTTATTGCAACCATCTCCCGTTGCCCGCCTAGTGATAGTTCGACGAACTTTGTAACAAGATGCTTAAAAACACAGAAATTTTCCACGAAACGAAAATGAACTAAATTGGCTTTTCAAACTTTTTCTGCTGTTTGTTGTGGTGTCACAGATTATATCTACCATTTGTTGTTGGAATGTGGCCGATTCGAAGCTGTGATAGAGCCGTTTGTGAGTGCCTTTGGTCTGAACAGACTATACGTCGGGATGTTTAACAAAGCCTTAACAGAACTACTATCTGATAAGGCGTCAGCTCTGTTCAGATCACTGGCACCATATGAGTATGTCATATGTTAGGTATTTTTGCATAAGGGCACGTTGGAACTGACATAAGTATACACATAAAAATCCCCTAAATAACTAGAAAAATAAAAAAAAATAATAATAAAAGAAGGAAAGTCATAAATCATGAAGAAGTGTGTAGGAAGGTTTGAAAAAAAATATTACGAAAAAAATTAAACTTATCTCAAATCAGCTGAATCAAGTTCAGTGCGAGCAAAGATACTTTGTGCTTGTACGTCGTAACCAACCTGACTATTAGCATATATGATCGCTCTTCTCAAGGCACCAAACTTAAAACTAAACATCTCTAAGGCTGTGTACCTGCTTTATATTACTCCCTTCTTTGCGGTTTTCTACGCGTTGACATATCAAATGGACGTTAGCTTAAGATCAGCGCCGAGTGGCTCAGTTGATCAACCAGCTTATGGTGAACTTATTTCCCTTTGGCGAATCATTACAACACATCATCATCAAAGAAATTCTCTAACTCCTACTTGTTGCCCAGTCGTTGAACTGTGGGGATTGGTCTTCCGTCGAGCATGCTTCCTCCCTTCTATGAGATTGGATCCTTTAAACAAAGCGTTAAGAGATATTTATGTAGGCCTGTATGATCGCTGCGATTATTGGTAAATTTTACTTTACTGTTGATAGTTGAAGTCGTTTTTTAGACTGCAACATACTTATCATCAAGGATGGTGTGGTTAGTTGACCTATTTGTCTGTATTGTTGTTGTATAGACCGTCATAGTGACTCGCTTTGGCCTGTCGCGTTTCGGTATCAACTTGTGTATATCCAGTAACTCATATAAATAGAGACCTTCAGTCGTAGTATATGTGGGCCGATATGACGACGGAGATTATCAATGGATATTCATTCTTTGATGGTCGCTTACGATTTTGGACTCACTGTATTTACCATCAGGTGGACTGTAGTTATTATGTCTGACCAGTGTAAAAAAAGATTGTCACGTAGGTTTCGTTAAAATGTTTCCTTCATCGGTAAACCTGTGTATTCAAACTTGTATTTAAAAAAATCTTTAGGCCCCACGCCGAATTCTGCATTTACGTTATAAATTATTGTAATCTATAAACGCTGAAGTAGATATGACGGAACGGTATTTATCTATATTTTACTAGTTATCAAAAATGTATTATCATTTATCAGTTTATAGCATAATATAGGCAGTTATCAAATCTATACCGTGCGAACATATATTTCTGTTATTGTTTTATTGTCGTGCTTTTCATAAGTAGGTCGGATCTTCAATCATATGATTTGTTTCTTTTTAGATTTTTTAGGTACAATAGTAAAAGTTTTAGTAACTGGATTTTACATCTTTCATGTAAATATATATACTCTATGCATTTATTAATGCTACCAAAAAAGCCGCTCAAATATAAATTTTGAATAATTTAAGGTTACTGTAATATATAAAATAAATACATTACATGCCAGACAGGTCTAAAATTACTTTTCGCACTATCATAGATTTCGCTATTTATGTCATTCTAACATACACGGACATTATACCTATAGCATACTAATTTTAGTGCTTAATTAGTAGATTATAAGAGCTAAATTAACTTGCATTATTACAATTTCGGCACCCACCTTCAGGCCATTCTGGATCTGATTGCATTAAATAATTTATTAATGTTGTCGGTACAGGTATACACAACATTTTTTTTTTCGCTAAGTCTATGATTTGTTTACAGAGTGGATTGGCATCAGCAGAAGCAAAATACATGGAAAAATCTCTTGAGGAGATCAAGGTATTTATTGTATTTTTAATTTTCTCCAAAATAATTAGTAGCTAGTCTCGCTTATTAAGGCTTCAAGTTTATTTTTGTCAATCCTGTTTGATATTGAAGAAAGGAGCATTTTATAAAACAGTTATAAAATGAATAATTTATTTGTGTTAGCGCCATCTGTTGGTGTAAATGTGCAATTAAATTATTATAATACGTAATCCATTATTTTATTTTGTTGTTTAAAATCTGAAAATTTTAGGAACTTTCATTGTCTAAACCTAATTACATAATGAATGCACATTTAACAGTCCCAAGTGTACGAACCGTTTGTAAATATTTTAAGCATCCAATTACTATTCTGTATTTTTATTTGCAATAATTTGATTAAAGCGCCATCTATGACACATTTACGAAATTACTCGCAAGTATTAAAAATGTTTTAGTTCATTTTAAAATGTTTAGAGGGCGTGTTAAGTAACTAATTAAAACTTTCCCGGAAAATTTCAAATGAAAACAAAGCTTGAAATTTTTATTAATTTCATACTACCGTATCTTTTCTAAGTTACTAAAAAAGCCACAAATTAAATACTAAACGTTCAAAAGTAGTTCTTAACTGACAATTGACGAGTCATGACCATTTTTTATTATATTCCGTTTTTGTTTATTTTGCTTACCTCAGTTCTACACTATTAAGGTGTTTGCATTGCGAGGTGGGTGGTCTCTTACGAACACTTGAAACCTTGCGCGGTCACCTCTCACTTCTGTCTAAGGAAGTTCCATATTCGATAGACATAGATAAAAAATTTACGTGTGTTATCGATACTCTACGACTGAATTTTATATACGTTGCTTTGACTTTGTATACTATCAAATATCTAAAAAATCTAGGCTATCTTTCGTTTTGTAACAGAATTAAAATGAAGGTATTTATATAATTATTTATAAAATATAAAGAGTCTATATTATTGAAAAACTTATGGATATTTCTTAATTTGGTAGACGGAACAAAGGAATGTATCAAATGTTTAATATATAATGGATTTTATCGATATTTTTTTTTACTACTAATTCAACAATGCTTCGGTCCGTTTTTTGGTGATGCAAAAAATTTTGATGCCGCACTTGCACACTTATAAACTAATATATATTTGAGAATAAACCTGGTTGTGGTAATATTTTGCTTAAATAAATAAGAGCTCGCTTAGGCTATATTTATTTACAACTGACAACAATTTTTTTTTCTGGCAATCCGTGGAGTAATCCCTATCATAATGCTGCTATTGCTAGCCAAAATATTTCACACGTTTAATGGTGTTTTTTTTTTCATTACACATTTTCTGTCGTCTGTGTCTATATCTGACGAGCATTCTAAAGAGCTATTTAACCCTGTTCCACCCTCTTCCTTCAGTAGCATAACCACGCGCGCCGGTTTACGAAGTCACACCTTTTCGGGAATTCGCATCTCGGCTAGAACTAAGAAATTCTCTAACATCACAAAGAGACACAACACACACAAAAAGAAGAACACAACACACATCACAAGAAGTTCTCTACATTTGCCTAGTTGTTGGGCTGTGGAATGATCTTCCGGCGAGAGTTTTCCCATCGTCTTATGATATCGGGTCCTTTAAGCGAAGCATAAAGAAATATTTGTGCGGCATAAACGCTGCGGTTATCGATGGTTTATTTTTACTGTTAGTAGTAGTTATCGTATAATAAGCATTATAAGCAAGCTTTTAGGTATTTACTCACAAATCAATATTAATGAAATATAGTCTCTACACCTATTTTAATATATCCACTATAAATGTATAATGTAATATTATAAATGCGAAAATTTGTGAATATGTTTGTTACTCTTTCACGATAAAACTACTAGACGGATTTGCATGAAACTTGTATAGTAATATAGATTATACCTCGGAATAATATATATAGGCTACAACTTGTAATGATTTTATTAAGTCGGAATAAAATCTGGCCTCTGAGATCTATCTTGGCGTACACTGCCTAAACCATTGGAGTTACACAAAGATGATTTACCGTAGGATTGTTTTTCTTGAATAGTTCTAAATAAAAGTCCCCGACAGCATGTATCTACCTTCTATGTGGAAGCCACTATGACCAACATTGTATATTCTAATACAGAAGATATTCACTAGAAATAATTTACACGGCAGAACAACGTTTGCCGGGTCAGCTAGTACTTAATAAAGTAATAAACATGATTAATTGATAAAATGTAAATGTATACGTTATGATTTTGATTGTACGACTTTGCGTATTCAATCGTTTACATTTCTAAACGTGTTATTATTATTTGAAATATTGAATATTCGCATTCATTCGTGTATGAATAACGTTTGACATGAATTTTCCTTCGTTTGTTCAAGCCAAGGGATTATAAAATCAACGCGAGTCTGAATGCATCGTTTCAATCGGAGACTGAGTTTTCATTTACACTGAAGTAAAATATTAAAAGATTGAACATATCGTAAAGATTGATATGAATATTTTTTATCGATTAGATCAAAATGACAAATTCTTTATTACTTCTTTCAGACGGAGCTGTATTTTAAAGCATTTTAATGCATGTTCTTAGTGGCTTAAATTGTGTAAGTGCTTTCGAGGCTATTTGACGCATACTGAAACTTCTATTTTCTACATATATATTTAGAAGTTACATTATACGAATCAAGATCGTAAATTGAATCTCATACCTACCTAATTTTATATTAATATAACATGTAGATTGTAAAGAGTAACTAAACGAATTTGACATTTCTCAATCGTATGCTTCGTTTGTCGCCAATTATATTCCAAATGTTACCTATTCTTGCAGAGATTCATAATGTTTTTAGTTCTTTTAGTATTTAAGTTTGGTTAGTTTAGTTATTTTAGTACTTAAGAATTTGTAAGAAAAAGTAAGCGAATTATTGAAATAGTAAGTTTCTCGCTAGTGAACCTTTACTATTTTTGCTTGTCACCCTTTTGCATTCAATAACTGACGTTATTATCAATTGGTGTAATGAAAACAAAAAAAAAAAAATGTTGAGTAAAGCTGCTTTCATTTTGAGTGACTTTTATTTTCATTACTGTTATGTGTTTATCTTTGCAAATTAAATTCCTTGATATTACACTTTACGCGTTGAAATAGCTATTTTTTACATGGGTAAAATCCTCGTAGGACCTTCTCAGCGACACAGGGTGGTTCTATGACCGAGGTGTCTCGGGCTTAGACCGACTAAAAATGCCAAGGTGACTACTTCTGCGCAATGGCGGGGACACGCGTTGAAATAGCTATGGTAACATTCATTTAAAACAATTATATGGTCACATTATTTTTAAACTCACATAACAAATAACGTCACATTGCCTATGGTTTTAAATATTGTTTTTAATTTGTCACTAATGCTACAAATTTACCAAGTCTTATTTTTTTTAAGTCAGTAATCACATGAAAGTTTACAGCAAAGTATTAGCATTTACAAAAAGATGCTGTTACGCGACTGTCTGATAAGGGGATCGGTTAACTTTTTATATTGTAGTCTTTATCGCGTCCCTACATCCGTATGAAACACAGGCGGGTGTACGTGATCTGAGGGGGGGTTGTGCGGGCTAGGGGAAGCGGGCACTGGGTAAATATTGGCAGATGTAAGTGGATGGTATTGCAGCCGCTAGGCGCCACCCCTGCGTGACGTCACTGCAGCATGGGGTTCGATTCCAGTGCCGAGTTGTAAATTTTTAATGCGCCTAGTAAAATTATTGTAATCATTTACTTTGCCTGTGGGTGCGTTAGCGTAATTCGATAAATTTTGCGTGATCGAATTGAAGGTTCTAATACTTTTTCTTATTTTGTATGAAATACTTATTTTAATTCACCTTTTTTTATTTTTACCCTGGTTCGATAATGTGACTACATTGCACTTGATGGTAACTAGATTGTAGTCCAAACACGAAAGGGACCATCTAAGGATGAAATTCAACAATTATTTAGCGAGAGTGCAAAAGTGATACAATCACTCCGGGTTGAATCTTTGCCGCCAATCTCAACTGTCCGGAGGCGGAACCTTAATATTTTCTATTTTAAAAATAAATGAAGATTTATTGTTTATCAATATAATTGAAAATACTATTGGATTTACTTTTGGGAGTCGAACCTGCTCGCGTCCGTAGGCTTTACCCTAGTTTCCCTACACGTGACTCCTGGGTGGTGCTAAACGAGCAGAAGCGAGGTGGTAGGGCGCCGGTGCCCGTCTGGATCGCGACCACAGTGCATGGGTGTAAAGCCCGTCATAGTGACCAGTTTCGGTTTGTCGCGTTTCGGGATCAGCTTGTGCATATCCAGTAGCTCATATACCTAGAGACCTTCAGTCGTGGTATATGTGGGCCGACATGACGATGTAGACTATCAATGGATTTTCATCCTTTGATAGTCGCTTTCGTTTTTGGACTACACTGTTCTTACCATCAGGTACTCTGTAGTCACTATGTCGAACCAGTGTAAAAAAAAAAAATATATATATCAAGAAATATTACTAAGATAGCAATAATAATGTTTTATTGATAAAACTCAAGTGTAAAGCCAAAAGGGAAGGTGCTAGCTAACAGCGTACGCAAATGCCCTTTCCAATACCGACGTCACGCGCAGTTATATCGAACGCCTTTCTAAATGCATACAGGGCGAACCCGACCCACCGGCCGTTGTTGGGTAATCGTTGCCGAAGCGACGCGACTGCCAGAATCCAAATCGCACCTTAACCAATTTAAACCTCAACTCAAAATTAATTCAAAAATTATTTACTTCTCTACATATAAAACACCTGAACATTTAATGCTAATGTAAAAATAAAAAAAAGATTTAATATTCAATTAACGTATCTAAATTACATTACGTATATTGGTGGATATATCCTCTTAAGTACCTCTGCTCACCCGAAAGGGATATAGCGTGACGATATATAATGTTTCACACATGAGTCCCGTTAAAACATATGTCTAAACACGAAGTTTGAAATGTTATATTAAAAAGGTATTTTCCTTTAATGAAAGAAAGGCTATTTCACTCAACAACCCATCTTGTCTAGTGAAAACTCGTTTTTGAACATTTATCCTGGATGGATACTACCTAACCTGGACTTATAATACCTAAAACCTTACTTACCAAATTAATTCCTTTTAAGGGCGTAGTACTCCAGATAATGCGTTTCGTTGTATCATATATATAAAAAAAAATTAGGCCCCATTTTTTCATACATACATACTTGTTTATTTTAGTTTAGATTTAGCTGTGTTACAAAAATGCATTTCAGAGCTTTATTGACAAATATTTTTTTTTATAAATAATATAAAACTCGCACGGCATTTAATAGAAATATCATTTGTAAGTGCACTGAGAACGGTGATCCGTTGCGCTACTGGTCACATTGGGCACGGCATTTAAACGCAAAATAGATACAGGCACTAATGTATCTCTGCTAACCACTGGCGTGCATCCCATGGAAGCCCAAAAAGCATTATCATGATATATTCAGTTATTTATTAAATATATTTGCTTAAAATATGGTAATCACTCGTTTCCGAAACTCAGAATCACAATTGGACCAATTTTTAAGCCAATATACTGGTTAAAGGTGCAAGTATTACAAGATAATTCATTTTTAAGCTTCTAGGGAATGCACGCCACTGCTGCTAATCCCAAAAGCGATACACAGTGATGATATATTATTATAAAACTCTTGATGCGATAAGCGGCATCAGATTAAAATATTAAAAACAACCACTTATTGAATTTTTAAAGATACGTTCCAAAGAAAATATCTATTTTAAGCGTGATGTTTACAAAATGTTAGATAATAGTTTTAAGGCTTTCTAGGGGTCGTTAACGTAGAAGGTCTTTGCGTGGGCGCTACGTAGCAATGAAGCGTGTCGAGTTTACTCATAAAATTATCGTGCACGCAGCACTCTGTTCGTAATGAGTTAATTGAAGTTGTAGCACGGGTGTGTTCGAGCGGAGCTTCTTGCGGACTGACTTGACGCGCAGCTAACGTACTGACCCGCGCTCCCGCGCAACTCTCACGTGATCCCGGTCACGTGATCGATAAATAAGAAAGGGAAGTCCCTAACGCTATTTCAGTCGACCAATCACAGTTCATCATCAGAAGGGGAATTCCGCAAAACACAAAGTCGAGGCCCTCAACGTAATCCAACGGCCGCAACCGTCGCCTATGACCTATGTTCGTCCTACACCCTCCCCCTTTTGACCGAATATGTCCCCTGACGTTCGGTCAAACAAAACTTACGCGGTCGTCCTCGACGGCGCTTAAAGGCGACAAGCTTTCGTACATCAGGACATTCACCTTCTCGCGAATGATACCGTCTCAAATCGAATAGCGAAGTAAGCAATCCCTTAAGTTCGTTGAATGCAACAACCTGAGCTTCACCCCACACCCAAGACTGATCTTTCTTTGTAAGCATAGTCAACGGCTGTGCGACACGGGCAAAGTCTGGAACGAACTTTCTAAACCACGAGCACGTCTGTAAAAAGGACTTCAGATGCTTTACATTCGTAGGCTCGTTCATATTCACAATAGCACTGACCTTATCCGGATCAGGCGATATACCTTGAGACGAAATCACGTGACCTAGGTACTTGACACTTTCCCTAGCAAAAACGCATTTAGCTCGATTAGCGTGAAGTTGAAATACACGTAAGCGATCGAAAACAGCCCGCAGATCCCTAATGTGTTGGGCAAAGTTTTCCGAGATCACTATCAAATCATCGATGTATCCTAAAATCGTAATTCCTTTTAACGATGAACCCGAGCGAAACCTATCAATTAGTCGCTGAAAGGTCGCCGGAGCGTTGCGTAATCCAAATGGCATACGCTTGAACCTAAATATACCGAACGGAGTGACAAACGCAGTTTTATCCTGATCCTCCTCCCGAACTCCAACCTGCCAGTAACCTGCCTTAAGATCTATCGTACTCATGAAACAACTTTTACCAGTATACTGCAGCAAATCCTCGATCACTGGGAGTGGATAAGAGTCAGCCTTCGTTACGGCATTCAATTTACGATAATCAACACAAAACCTATAGGATCCGTCCTTCTTAGGGACGAGTAGTGCTGGTGCTGCCCACGGGGACTCGCATTCTTCAATTATGCCGGCGGACAACATCTTTTCAATCTCAGCCTCCATAATGTCCTTCTTGGCAGGCGTGAGACGATACGGTGGCACAGCGATAGGCGGGTGAGTACCTGTGTCGATGCGGTGCTCTGCATGCGGAGTCGCTTCTCCCCCTTCTCTGAAGATGTCCTCGTACTCCTGCAGCGTCTCAGCAAGACAGATCCTCTCCTGTGGTGACAGCATCGAACCCTCATCGGGGCGCAAAATGTCCGTTGAGGCGCATCCGATAAAGTTACGAGACGTTTCGCAACGCAAGGGGTGAATGACCTGAGGTCGGTCAGCTGTAAACCACTTTTCATTACTAATATCAATACATACACGAGCTTTACGTAAGAAATCGATACCGAGCAACGTTTCGTTATTAATAGAATCCGGAAAAATGACAAAAACAATAGGTATGGACGCTCCTTTGAGTTTAACTACGACGTCAGCGAGTTGAACCTTAACATCTCGCATTACACCATCCGCAAGTTTAACAGACATGACACTACTATGCATCGGATGTCCTAACTTAAGCAGCAATGTGTAGAGCGTAGATCCGGCAACGCTACGTCTAGCAGCGGTGTCTATAAGACCGGTACCGCGGTATCCACAAATCTCGATTTCTAAAATAGGACGGCCTCTAGTACACTTGTCCGAACGCGTAATATCGGGGCGAGGGCTGTCCGTTAACCGCGCGTCAGGTACCGTTTTACAATGATAATTGCTTACAGAACTCTTAGAATTATTTTTACAAACACAAGAAACATCGGTATCAATATTACAAAAAGAATTACATAAAATCATCTTGTCCTTTAAATTATGACTACTGTGAAAACAATTATTACACGAATTACAATTACACAAAATATTCTTATTCAAATTAACATCGAAACATTTTTGAGTTCGCGACCCCTTGGTATGCGAACAAAGATCATTATCTAAGCCCCTACTATGGGTACATAAATCAAAATCACATGAACAGAACGTGTCGTTCGAGTTCTTAGCTTTACAAGTTACACAATTGGCACGAATAACACCCAAAGTGCCACAACCGAAACAAGAAACCGATGGTTTTTCACTTTTAACTTTCAGTTTAAAACACTGATCACGAGAGTGTCCAGTCTTTTTACAGTAAATACAAAACAGCTTACCGGAACTCGGTGAATCAGTCGATCTTACCGGCGTACGCGGGACAATGGTACGGGACATAGGGGAAACACGAAACGGCGTCTGGACGCGCGATGGTAAACTGGACGCGTCGCTTGTCGCATGCACGTTTGATGCCGCCGGCACGTTCAAAGGCGTAGCACGCGCACTGTTCACGTTTCGCGCGCTCGATGTGACGTCACACACACTATCTGGTTGACGTTCACCGGCCTGGAAGACGCTCGACGACTCTTGAAGCATTTCCTCCATATTGCGAGCTTTCTCCACGAGCTCATCAATAGTCTGTACGCTGTCCCTGGACAAACGCTTGCGAATACGTTTATGCAGCAATCCATAAATTATGTCAATGCAAACTTCTTCTTGTAAGACGTATGGTAGTCTTGCTAATAATGCTCGTATTCTTCCAATGAACACTTCAGAACGATCCGCTTCGGCCTGTTCAGTGACAAAAATATCCCGAAAAATCTTATGTGCTGGACGGGGCTTCCCATACATGGCACGCAGCCTCATGATCGCATCTTGCCATGTTTTGATGGTAGATTTAACCCCTCGGAACCATACAGCAGCTTCACCCTCGAGAAGCATGGCCAGGCCTCGCAAGGCATGTTCGTCCGTGATATTCATACATTCTTTGTATATCTCGATTGAGTCCAAGAAAGCTTCTAGCACTTCCGCGTCACGCGGAACTCCGCTGAATCGTGCGGTGCAAGCCGAAAAATTCCCCCCTGGTGCTGTCAAAGGCGCGACTGGCGATGCCGGGGGCCCTCTGGCGTTGACGGCCGACGAAGCGACGAGGCTCTCAACCAGTAGACGGTTGGATTCCGCTTGAGCCTTCGCGAACGCCTCCAAGAACGACGAGAGCTGCCCTCCAGGCATAAACCCACTAGAGTTATTAATTTCCTCTGCGTCTTCAGCACTACGGCTTTTTCTGATACGGGGCATTTTGAAAGATCCCCTTATTTCGATTAATAGCACAAGCACAATTAAACACACTACACCCACAAATTTCACTAGGGTCACGATTAGTGATTTTTCACTTTTTAATCCGGCTAACTAACATTCCTACAGAGAGACTCTTTATACAGGACGTAAGATCGCGCCACGAGTGGGCGACAGTCTGTAGCGCGTGTGTGTTCGAGCGGAGCTTCTTGCGGACTGACTTGACGCGCAGCTAACGTACTGACCCGCGCTCCCGCGCAACTCTCACGTGATCCCGGTCACGTGATCGATAAATAAGAAAGGGAAGTCCCTAACGCTATTTCAGTCGACCAATCACAGTTCATCATCAGAAGGGGAATTCCGCAAAACACAAAGTCGAGGCCCTCAACGTAATCCAACGGCCGCAACCGTCGCCTATGACCTATGTTCGTCCTACAAAGTGCAAAAACCTAAGTAACATGCTTAGCACGAAGGGTTTAATGGATTCAAATACGCGAGAAACTGGTCTCGGAGTAACCAGAGATTTTTAACTTATACTGGCTCGACGGAATCATTACACCGCGTCCAGAGCTTGATCTAGCTATTTTGCTTATAATCTTCCAAAGCCTTTTTTTTGTATCTCGGGGGAAAATCCTACAAAGGAATTTCAGGGACGCTGTGAGGGCAGTGACCCCGGTGTGTCAGACTCTACTGACTAAAAACCCCCGGGTTGTCCCTCTGATTGCTCCACCCGGGCCTGTGAAGCCAAATTCGTACAGACGCCCAGGGAACAAAAGGCCTAGTTGAGGTTACTTCACTGGGGGAGGGGTGGGAGTAAAAATCCACCCCTCCAAAACCTCTTTCTCAAGCGGCGCACCGAACACCGTGCACCGCCTCCCTCTCATCCGGGCAGCAGAATCCCTCAAGTTTACCGCCCGGCATCTTCCAAAGCCTGTTTCAGCCCACTGCTAACACTAGATCTACCAGGAAACAATTTATATCTATTTTAGAAATAGATATAACATGGTTTATTTTGTTTTGTTATAAATTAGATTAATTTAATTATATTTATCAATATCTTGTATTAATAAAAGACGTTATTTTTCAGAATGAAATAATATTGAAGAACAAAAAAATTCTAAGACAAATATTAGGTCCTTACATATGAAATTGGCGTTTTGTATGGGAGGAACAAAAAGTCGAATATTTTTTAATATAATATATTTAATTAATCAAAGTATGAACCATTATTTTCTATGCACTTTTGCCATCTCATAGGTAGTTCATTGATCCCTTTACTAAAAAAACCAGTCGGACGGGAATCAATAAAATCTTTGAAGGCGATTTGGACTGCCCCATCGGAGTTGAATTTTATCCCTTGCAAGAAGTTATCCAAATTTCGAAAAAAATGGTAATCTGTTGGAGCAAGGTCCGGGGAGTACGGAGGATGTCTTAAACTTTCCAATTGAAGCTCTTCTAATTTAGTAGCCGTCTTTTGCGCAGTGTGTGGTCTAGCGTTGTCGTGAAGCAGCAGTGGCGTGGAGCGATTGACCAGCCTAGGTTGTTTAGCCGCTAGCTTTTCCACCATGGTTTGCAATTGCTGACAATAGACATCAGCCGTAATAGTCTGGCCAGATTTGAGAAAACTGTAATGAACAATACCGGCACTAGTCCACCAAACGCTTACAAGTAACTTTTTTGGGGTTAATTTTCGCTTGGGGCAGGATTTGGCTGGCTGGCCAGGATCCAACCATTGCGCTGAGCGCTTCCGATTATCGTAAAGAACCCATTTTTCATCACAGGTAATGATTCGGTTTAAAATACCTTCATTATTGTGCCGGTTTAGTAATGTAACGCAGCAGTCGACGCGCGTTTGCCGGTTTGCTTCAGTCAATTCGTGAGGTACCCACCTTTCAAGCTTTTTAATCTTCCCAATTTGCTTCAAGTGAATTAAAACAGTTTTATCACTAACATCGCAGCCTGCAGCTAACTCGGACGTGGTTTGCGATGGATCCGCTTCCACAATAGCCTTCAACTCTTCATTATCAACTTGAGTCTCAGGCCGTCCACGGGGCTTGTTCTGCAGGTCGAAATTTCCAGAACGAAAACGTTGGAACCAAAAACGAACTGTGTTTTCTTTTGCAACACGACCGCCATACACATCATTCACCCTTCGAGTTGTTTCCGCAGCACTAGTGCCACGGCGGAACTCGTACTCGTAAATAATGCGATATTTTAAGTTTTCCATTTTGTAAAATGAGTGACGTAAACAGAAAAAAACAGAAGAAAAAAACAAATGAATGACGATCATCGAAGCACAAATACATGAGTCTATAGGTGTACAAATTTGAATTTGGAATTCCTTACCAAAGAGGAGAAATTTGTGATTAAAGTGGCTAGTACGAAAACGCCAATTTCATATGTAAGGACCTAATATTAGGTCCTTACATATGAAATTGGCGTTTTGTATGGGAGGAATTAAAAGTCGAATATTTTTTAATATAATATATCTAATTAATCAAAGTATGAACCATTATTTTCTATGCACTTTTGCCATCTCATAGGTAGTTCATTGATCCCTTTACTAAAAAAACCAGTCTGACGGGAATCAATAAAATCTTTGAAGGCGATTTGGACTGCCCCATCGGAGTTGAATTTTTTCCCTTGCAAGAAGTTATCCAAATTTCGAAAAAAATGGTAATCTGTTGGAGCAAGGTCCGGGGAGTACGGAGGATGTCTTAGACTTTCCAATTGAAGCTCTTCTAATTTAGTAGCCGTCTGTTGCGCAGTGTGTGGTCTAGCGTTGTCGTGAAGCAGCAGTGGCGTGGAGCGATTGACCAGCCTAGGTTGTTTAGCCGCTAGCTTTTCCATCATGGTTTGCAATTGCTGACAATAGACATCAGCCGTAATAGTCTGGCCAGATTTGAGTAAACTGTAATGAACAATACCGGCACTAGTCCACCAAACGCTTACAAGTAACTTTTTTGGGGTTAATTTTCGCTTGGGGCAGGATTTGGCTGGCTGGCCAGGATCCAACCATTGCGCTGAGCGCTTCCGATTATCGTAAAGAACCCATTTTTCATCACAGGTAATGATTCGGTTTAAAATACCTTCATTATTGTGCCGGTTTAGTAATGTAACGCAGCAGTCGACGCGCGTTTGCCGGTTTGCTTCAGTCAATTCGTGAGGTACCCACCTTTCAAGCTTTTTAATCTTCCCAATTTGCTTCAAGTGAATTAAAACAGTTTTATCACTAACATCGCAGCCTGCAGCTAACTCGGACGTGGTTTGCGATGGATCCGCTTCCACAATAGCCTTCAACTCTTCATTATCAACTTGAGTCTCAGGCCGTCTACGGGGCTTGTTCTGCAGGTCAAAATTTCCAGAACGAAAACGTTGGAACCAAAAACGAACTGTGTTTTCTTTTGCAACACAACCGCCATACACATCATTCACCCTTCGAGTTGTTTCCGCAGCACTAGTGCCACGGCGGAACTCGTACTCGTAAATAATGCGATATTTTAAGTTTTCCATTTTGTAAAATGAGTGACGCAAACAGAAAAAAACAGAAGAAAAAAACAATTGAATGACGATCATCGAAGCACAAATACATGAGTCTATAGCTGTGCAAATTTGAATTTGGAATTCCTTACCAAAGAGGAGAAATTTGTGATTAAAGTGGCCAGTACGAAAAACGCCAATTTCATATGTAAGGACCTAATATAAAGACCAGTCATTTTGACTGGTTTGGTAAATCTAGTGTTAAGCATAGGTCTCTCTCATACTGCGCTTCGCTTTTGCTTTGCGTCGCTTCACGATCTAGATCTTGAGTTTGTCGACGCAGGTGGGCCGATCCACCGCTTGAATATTCGGAATCAGCGTTTTGTACCGATTCCATAAATATATATATGACTATATCACCAAAAAATGTCGCTTAAACCAAATAGCCTTTCACGCGACGATATATATTACTATACCATCAAAAAATGTCGCTTAAACCAAATAGCCTTTACCCCTCGATATGTACAGTCAAAATCTGTTATAACGACGTCGAAAGGATTACTCATATTTAGACGTAAAAACCGATAGTGTATCAACCGGTGATGTTATCGAGATACGAAGTCCTATTTTTTGCCAGGAGTTTTATTCTAGGTCAATATAACCGGTATGTTGTTCTAAACGATGGCGCCATTAACGGTTTTGACTGTATTTAAAAATTTCTATTTTTAGCTTATAAAAGTGACTACATTCGGGTTTCATAATTCGCTTACATCAGTATTTATTATGGTTCATACGTGAAAAACTTTAATTATAATTTTCGTTCTTTTTTTGACCTCGTTCTATACAACACAGCTTGTTGTCACGAACTGACTGAATTGCCGCAGTCTCTTCGTAAAGGGTGGAAAATGACTACTTCTAGACGCTTTTGTTAAAAACTCAATTTTTTTATCGTATTAAAATAAGCTTTTCGTGTATAAGATCCGATATAGTAGTTATAATATGTATACAATGCAAGAGCTTGTAATATGTTAGATGCATACTTATAACATCATTGCCAAATGATAGAATGTTAAAATAAAGGGCCGTTGAAATGAGCTAACCAAACAAATACAGATTATTAATTACTGCCTACAATTAAATGTAATTATGCTGAAACATCTTGAATGTTCTAAAGGCAAAACTTCATTATTTTTGTTAAAAATTTGTCTACCTGGATATTAATTTTTATATCATATTTTTTTACATAAGTTGCCTGCTTTGCGCTAAGTAAATATTAACAATCCTATTAACTTTTTGCATTTGCAAGAATTTGTATGGTGTGCTAGAGATATAGGCCATTTAACTTCTAATGACCCTCACGATAATAGCGTTTGACTGCAGCTTTAAAATGCTGCACAATTGCTACTATACTAATAATTACTACAATGCTAATAATTACTGGTCTTTCAGTGTTCTATACTTATATAAAAAATAAATGTATATTCTCTTTTTTACATAAATATGTTTATAATCGGCCCATTTAATCCATTGCTGAATCTAGATTTCTAAATTACATTACTGAGAGCTAGCTCTTCAGTTCTTCTTGTACAACTGTCGTATCATTGCCAGCCACTTAAGTATTAGGCAGTAATGGCAGTATTGTCGCTTCAAATAGGTATTTTATGGCTTAATTTTACGAAACATTTATTGTATATTGTGATGTTGGATGTAATTTTTATTACAAAACTTTAATTCGAATGAAATAATTCATAATTAAGCTAATTATTTGTATTTGGTTTTTCACTTTAATTATTATTAATAAATTTTTGTCTTATTGCCATTGTAAAAAAGAGTTTCTACATATTATACAACATACAACAAAATTTTACTATGAAAAAAATTTGCGGTCTCGTTCTTTTGAAATAAGTTTAGGTAGGAATAAAAAACGCCGGATACAGTGTGTTAACTACAATAGATTAACGTTATAAAAAGAGTGACAGCAAATTAGACTGCCAACTCCATCAAGTCTGAAATCTGAATTAAGTTATCTAATCTGGAAAATACGTAATACAAGCAGCATTTTAGAGGCGGCTAGTCACGCGGTCAGCACAGCGTGTCTAGGAATACATTAGCGGCTCCCGAAACGGCTGTGGCTTGCACTCTTGTATACCGCCACCGGTGATATACGTATCATCGCGACACATGACTCCTGGGGATGGATAGATTAGAAAATCCGTGCTGCAAGAGTTCCTAAGTAATCAAAAAAACGTTATTGTACTAAATCAGCCATCGTTTGATTACTTATTCTATTTTGATGGTGCATTTACGTGAGAATTGTTCCCTTACAAAATGAGCGCTTTGCTATGGTAAAAATTATACGATTTATTGTGCAGATAAATAATAAATTCAAGTAAGTCGCACTGTTCAAAATCGATGATATAACTAATTTTATAACTTAATTAGTGACACTTATACAATTTTCTATTCATATTACATTCATTAAACTTAACAAGAGTGAGATAAAAATGTAAATATCTACAGTTATTAATTACTAGCTGTCCCGGCAGACCTTGTTCTGCCCTACTTGTCTAAAACAAAGTCACATTGTTTTTTTTTATGTTAATAAATATTGGCCTGTCGGCTGTTTTTTGAAAATCGTTTGAAGGAACCTGGCCTTAATGCTATGGTAAAAGTCCGTATTATGGGACACATTTTCAGGTTGGTCGTACATTACCGCTATTATATAATCTGTTTAAGTCAAAAATACTATTTGAATCGTATCATACAATTGTCTTATGATTATTTAATTAATATAGCTAGTTTTTATTGAATGTTAATTTGTATAAATAATATTAATAGCCTTTTATGAGAGGAACCTCTATGTCCCTATTTATGAGACACTTAAAAACTAGATGGCCCCAATGTCTCATGATGTATGTCCCTATTTTTGAGACAGTTTAGAAATCAATAAGACTGATTTTAAAATAACTATTTATTAATTTTAAATCACAATACTTATAAAATAGATAATAAACTTGAATCTGAAATAACAAATAATTAGTCTTTACTAAATTAAATGAGAAATAAATGATAATTATAAAAATATTTAATTCACTTTTATTCTTTAATTTTCTTCTACAGTTCTTTTACTTTGTCCATCAGTTTTTTCTTTACTTCTTGTAACTTTTTTTTTATTACTTATAGGCGAACGCTTGACCTCAATCACACCTGGTGGAAGGTGAAGATGAGTCCGACGATGAAACGTGTTCGCCCAGCAATTGCCTATTCACTCTTCTCTTAAAGACTCCCAGGTCATAACATCGCGAAAATACTGCCTCTGGAAGCGTATTCCATTCTTTAGCCGTTCGCATGATGAATGTAGAAGCGAATCTTTTCGTGCTGATATAAGGAACAACCACCACATACGGATGTTATCCCACACGATGTCTAGTGGTTTCGCGGTGGAATGGTGATCCTTTTTATGCCAACACGCTCTCTGCTTCAGGACAGAGGAGTAAACATCTTTCATCACAGTTAAAAAAAATTGTAGGAGAAATATTACATACATTTTTACTTTCAAAATATGCTCCAGACTTTTTAAACCACTCTTGCAATTCTACACAAGTGACAGCTGCTCTTGTAACACTCAAATGTTGGGGTTTCCTTATAGCTAATTCGGAATGACGTTTTCTAAACCCTTCATACCAGTGGCGACTAGGACGACTCTGTAAACGGAGTTTTTACAGCTAATTTTTGGACATATTTTTGAACACAATCCAATAACTCAGTTTTTGTTACAGGTGCTCCTATTGCAGCCCTGTCTAGCACCCATTTGACAATATCATCTTCTTCCTGAGACGATAAGACTGTTTCTGGTTTAGATTTTTTTTTATCTCATCTAGCCCAATACTTTTTTTCTGCCTAGAGTAGCCACAGATACTTCGAAGGCAACAGCTACTCTTCGTAATGATGACCCGGTATCTTTTATTGCTTTTAAAGCATTTTCTTCATCTATTGGGTCATATTTAAGTCTTTTATCAAGCACTTTTGAACACAACACTTTTTTTTTGCTGATTGAGACGGCTGTTGTCCCCATTACTCCGATTTTCAATAATTTGTTTTTTGTTGTTCACTGTTGACACGTAACCTAAAATATCGAGAGATATGTCGATGGGGGGAGTCGAAGCTGCTCGCGTCCGTAGGCTTTACCCTAGTTTCCCTACACGTGACTCCTGGGTGGTGCTAAACGAGCAGCAGCGAGGTGGTAGGGCGTCGGTGCCCGCCTGGATCGCGACCACATTACATGGGTGTAAAGTCCGTCATAGTGACCAGTTTCGGCTTGTCGCGTTTCGGGATCAGCTTGTGTATATCCAGTAGCTCATATACCTAGAGACCTTCAGTCGTGGTATATATGGGCCGACATGACGTTGGAGACTATCAATGGATTTTCATCCTTTGATAGTCGCTTTCGTTTTTGGATTACACTGTACTTACCATCAGGTACTCTGTAGTCACTATGTCGAGCCAGAGTAAAAAAAAAAAATTCACTAATTAATAAAAGTATAAAAAAACATATTTTAAATATTTCAATAATATCAAATAAAAAATTAAGAAAAAAAAACTTGCAAAATTAATGTTTTGATTTTAGGTTAAGTTTTGAAATTAACGTAATTAAATTGAAAATACTTACTCAGAAATAACTATTTGAAGTTATGCTGATAAATAATTTGTTATATTTAATCATTTTACTTTTTTAATACTAAAAATTATTGATATTTTAATTAAAAACGCATAACAGTACACTGTCTCATTAATGGGGACAATTATAAGACTTGATGTCCGTATTGAGTGATACGCGGTGTAAAGTGTTCCATATACCGGTACGTCTACGTTAACAAGTGTCGGTATTGTGAGACACTCAAAAATAAAATAATATTGCTATAAATTAACATAAATGCAAATAACATACAATATCTATAATTTATAAGCTTTTAGATTACACTTACATTATGTATATAAATATAATAAAATATATAATTTCATCCAAGTAAAAAACTGTACAGTAGTTATCGTTCAACTCTTTTAAGCCACGGTTTTGAATAC
The DNA here is from genome assembly GCA_036320925.1 of Automeris io. NCBI lineage: Eukaryota > Metazoa > Arthropoda > Insecta > Lepidoptera > Saturniidae > Automeris > Automeris io. The sequence goes on from JAUDJH010000018.1 coordinate 8,692,709, forward strand.
CAACAACAAACCTCATGCTTTTATAATTTTTTTCTAAAACATACAAGTAATAATTAACAATTAGACTTGTTAATTTCATTCAAAAATGATAAAATTATGTGTTTATTATATTTTTTAAAAGTATAATTTGGTATTCTTTTTATAAATGATTATATTCACATTGTGTATCATAAATAGGGACAGTGTCCCATAATATGGACTTCTACCATATATGTATAAAAATTGAAAAATACTGACATTAATATTTATACGTCACTCAATTGTTTTGCCTTCCCGGAACCCGTCCACTAACATTTAAACTTTATGGTGTGGTGTTAAAGTTCAAAATGACTTATAAGGAATTTTTTGTATGAGAATACAGAAAGGTGTTATTTTAAGACAGTTGCAGGGAATTTTTAAAATTTTTCTCTCCGTAATAACCTTCCTCAGCCTTCATCAAACAACAAAAAAAAAATCAGCCAAATCGGTTCAGCCGTTTTTGAGTTTCGTGCTTATCAAGACATTTTGCGATTCATTTTTATATTATAGATAGATAACATTTTAGACAGTTTACCCCGGTTTCCACATTTTACTTATTTTACATGTAGTGGATTTTCATAATCCATATACATATAAAATAATAATGAACATATATAATCCAGATAAATGAGCGAATGTCATTAAGTTTTTACATCTGCCGTCTACTCGACTCGCGCCTATAGAGATTATCCACTTGCATGCTTATATGTCAGGGACAAAAAGACCATCATGGAGATGAGAGGAGGGCGGCACTTTATACCACTCTCCCCGCCAATGTGTTAGGAGTACGCGGGGCGTGGTGGCGGGGCCTGTAGAAGGCCAGACGTCGCCGGGTGCCGAGCAAGATGGCTCAGCCTTGCCCTTGGCACTCGGCAGACGGGAGAAGGAACACCCCGGGGGTTTTAGTCGGTGCAAGTCCCATACACCGAGGGCGGCCCTCACCGCCACCTTAGGGTCCGTCAGGGATTTCCTCCGGGTTACCAAAACAAAGGGTCAAAAAGACCGTTGACTGCGGCTGGTCATGTCATGTGGTGCTAAACTATAAATAGAATATAGCAGCCTCAACGTCCAGTCAATCAATAAGCTTGTCAAAGCGATTTAATTAAAAAAACTTTGAATATTAATGTGCATCGATTTTGGCAAATAAGTTTGTACAGAGCGTTTTGGTCGTTTCAGAGTTCTCTGCGCGCATCCGAAGCCGACAAGCGACTTATGATGGATCGCATCGTTAAACTCGAAGAAGAGTTACGAACACTCAGGTTAAGTAATGGGTAAGTCTCGAAAAGGCAATTTAATAGTAGAATGCACTATCTCATTTACACTCTTACTAGGAGATCTTAGGCCCAGTAACATAACCGCTCGCCGAGTCGTCGGAAGTATCCGGATTCCCAGGCTCGGCGAAAGCGAAGAGAGGGCAGTGCTGGCACCCCGGTGGATTTAGTCGGGGCAGGTTCGACACACCGGGAGAAGTGGCCCTCACCACTTCCCCTGACAGTCCATAGAGATTTCCACCGGGTTAACAAAAAAAAGGGGCCATAACATTCGATTAGCGATATCGCTAGAATAAGAGACCAAAATGTATGTGGTTGATATCATACGACGTAAGATTTCGAAAGCTTATGTCAACGCCGCATTTTGCAATTTCGACCAGTGCTATCGCAGATTGTATATTATTTTGTCTAGGCTCTCTGAGATATCAAAATGTAGTGCTAGGACACTTCAGCACATGTAACCTGAAAATAAAATTTGTAAATATAAAATTTTTGTCATCTCCTGCAAAATTCAACCAAATTGATCAATTCTTTTTAAAGAAAGGAATTTAATTTTAATTGTGAGAATTGTTATATTGTAGGATATAATAGAAATATGCACAGCAGAAATTAGTCAAACTAAATAATAACTTATTCATACATTTTAAGTTTGTAGGGAACCCTTGGTATACGAATTTGACTAGCGTTTTACCGTTTTTTTTTTTCTTTAAGATCATCAACACGATGACAACATACATATCTAATGTTGTGTACAGTGGTAGGCTACAGTTGCCTATTTCCATCAAGTTAAATAGCTTATACCAATTTTGGCAAAAAGCATTGTAAACTCTCGATCAAACTTTTACCCGTACACATAAATTAAGCTGAATAAATGTAATTAATCCTTGATGCAAATAATCACAGTGCACTTCTTTGCAGACTTGATTCAAACGACAATAAAATAACGAATGGAAACGTGGAAGACGCTGAAACGGAACGACTGCGTTTGCGCAAAGAAGTTTCTGAGATGCGCAAAGCGAAGCAGAATGCAGAGGAGCATGCTCACAAGTAAGGTCGTCAGGCGCCATTATAAGCGTAAACAAAGATCTATTTTGTTTAATAAGAAATTGCCACACGCTACGTTTGCCAGTGCGTGTTCTCCATTCGAGAATTTTCCTGCCCTAACAGCCATCTTTTTTTGTCGACTGGATAAAACCTTCTCGGCCGGGAATAGTGATGAAAATGCCCGGGAATTTTCCCAAAGTGCCTGTTCTCGGAAGTTTTGGGAACTTTGGGAAAATTCCCGGGCATTTTCATCACTAGCCGGGAAGGACCTTCACAACTTTCCCGGAAAAAAACCGGCGAGTACTGAAAGTGCTCAGCCAGCAAATTTATGGGTTGGGTTGTAACGCAAGGGCACCCCTGTTGATACGAACCTTGGTTTAGGCGGCCAACAAAGAAAAGAAACCTAAGGTGATTTAACAGCGTTTAGGAAGCGACTACCTCGAGAAGAATCGCCAAAAGAAACTTAATGCTACGTCGAATTAGCAGTATATAATTATATTAAGAAATTGATGTGATACAATAAAATGAAGACTAAATTCGTAATCAACGCTACAAAAGTAACACAAAAGTCAACAATATATTTAAAAAATCATGTCGGCCTATATTTTTCGTGCATTAAATACTGTAAGAAAGGAATTATGTTACGTAGTATATGTAATTTTCAGAATAACATATTTTGTGCAAAAATTTCCTAATCTCAAAATACATACTTCTACATATAGCAATGCTCAATTATGACCTCCCTGCTAAAATATTTAAGCAAATTATATAAATTTGAATGAAAGACTTATGTAAACTTTACAAAAAAAAAACCTATTACAGTTTAGATAATATATTTACAGATAATTATAGTGCAGATGCGTGTAACAATAATTTACGGTTAACTAAATAACTTTATATTTTTACATTAATAGTAATCAAGTTTATAATCGGACCAGACAAATTTACAGTTTCATATCAACGACTTAAGAATTTATCTTGTTAAGTCTTTCTTCATATTGCTATTTACTGAATGTGTGTGCTAAAAGCCTGTATTAATCTTTATGAATGTTGTATATCCTTGTATCAATGCAAGTTACTAAAAATTATTAGTTGTATGTGTGTGTTTTAACCTAATGTTGCAATAATTTGACTGCTTTTCACTAAAATAACCCTTTAATATCCTATAAAGTCCTTAGGCTAAGATTTATGAACGTTATTTTGAATTTGCTTTCACTTTGCTCGGAAACAAGTTCGACTTGGACAATAAACTTAATATATAATAGAATCTTGAGTTATAGCCTATGTTTTCGTATAGCCAGGTTCAAGTTGACGAAATCGAAGACTTATCATAAATTTTGATATTAATTCAATCATTTTATGTTTAATGTTTGAGTAAATTGAAAGTAAAGTCAAAGTAGCGTGTGTAAATCTCAGCCTTAAAGTAAAATCCCATTCCAGACTGGAACGTTTAGTAACGCAGCTACGTTCAAAATTCAACGGTCTCCAATTAGTGACAACGAATGGGCCTGAATCGTTGCCAAGCGATCCCGAACACGAGGCGAACGGGCGCGCACGCCGAACGAGCGGCAACTCGACGAATAACTCAACTGTTGTGTTCGGGCCCGTTACTGATTTGTAGCGAATGGAATTCGGACGTGCTGTCTGCGTTCTTGCTGCCGATTTATTCTGGTCCATATTGTATATGATATCTAATAGAAGACGAATTGTGTATTTTTAATCTAAGAACAACTTAGTTATACCACAGTTTATAAATCATACAGTAGTTCGACGAAGGCGTCTTGACAGAGCAACTGTGAAGCAAGACGGTGTAAATACATCCAAAGCTACATATAATAGCCGCGTTAGTTACTTGGGAATTAATTTTTAGGGTTACCACAAATAAGTTAAGCAAGGTTTTATTTTTTGTTTTTAAATTAAAATGGTGCACACGACATGAGCTGATAAATGAATGCCGTTTAAACAGTACGTATGCTCATCTACCATTTACCTTTATGGATGATACTACAGATATATTTACAATTTTCTTTTTCACTTGGAGTGTTTGGTAATTGTTAATTTATCAGCAGAATGTCGATTTCGAATGAATAAATAATTAGATTAATAGATGTGGTCTACTTGACAATCATCGCTATCGCAGTTTTGTCTAAACCTTGAAGACAATTTTGAAGACATACAAGTTGAAGTCATTCACTAGATCAAAGACATCGTTCTACTAGTACTTTTATACTGTGGTTGTACTGAGAGTTAAGGATATATTCTACTAAATCGTAATTTGGCTATAGATATATCCAAACAATATATAGGTACCAGCTTATTTGAATCTCACGCTATAATGCGGTCTATACCATTTGCTATTACTCATTCTTTGAATATTTAAGATATTATATTTATAAAAGGTAACATTACAAGTACTTTTGCGGGGTTTATTTTTAAATATTGATTGCTTAATAACTGATTATTATAAATCTAATAAAATGATTCTAATATGATTAATAACTATAATAAATATTGGCTTCCCGCCAGTGGCGTACATCCCGTAGCACCATAAAGAAAGCATTGTATTATTATACTTGGATATTTCATAAATATATTGACGTGAAATTTGGTCCAATTTGGATTCTGAATACGATAATTACCAAATTGTATGTCAGCCGTGGCGTGCATCCCATAAAAGCATAAAACCTTTGTATTAGTATATTTGGGCATTTAATATATACATTGATTTAAAATTTGGATTCTGATACCGCTATTCCGGTTATATACTAGATATATTTGTTAAATATTCAAAAGTATAACAAGATAATGTTTTTTATACCTGTATGTATTGCACACCATGTACCTAAGTCAGTATAAGTGAAAATTACCCAAGTATCCCAAGACATAGCTTTTTATACTTCTATGGAGTGCACGCCACTGTTTTATATTTATTCTAAATTGTAAATTTTGATTCGTCTATTTTTTTATAATCCGTGCTCTTTAGTGTGCATTTTAATGATGTTTGATTTTATATATTAAGTATTTTTACACCAAAAATTAAAACAGTAAATGATGCTCATATTTTTAACGTTTGTGATGTTTTGTCTCAAAATGTGTTATACTCGTAGATTAGATTTATTAGTTGCTAGATGATAATACCTTTTATAGTTTCTCATCGCAATTTTCATTGATTTTACTTACATTCAACATTTTACATACTTCGTCATTGTATATATTAAGTTGATTTAGAATTTACATTACACTATTTATTTTATCAATAGGTACTTTACTATCGTTATTCAGTTCAAATTAACCTTTTAAAACTAGGATTTGTTTTAATGGAGACACGTTATTTTAAATCGGTCATTGAAATATAATTAAACTGAATTAATTTATATTAATAATATATGTCTAAAATTCCTTACTAGTTCCTTATATCCACAAGATTTATTTTTCCTGGCTTTTGTTCATAATTATGTTTGTTTAATTTTTACATAACAACAATAATGATGTGGCTATGATAATGTTTACTGGTTGACTAACATCGCTAGCGTACGTTGCTTAAAATTTATCTTCCCAACTGAATACATGTTGGTGTTTGCAATTTTCGCCCAATTGCCTTTTGACACCTTCCCATTAAAGCGATTAATGTTTGTTGTTCACCGTTGGTAAATATTTTCTTTAGAAGCCTTTTTCATGAAACCGATTTTAGAAGATGATCCTACGCAGTGTAAACTCTTCGTCAATGTTTTCTATATTGTTTACAAATATGTTTAATGTTTATTTATTTATTACAGATATATATAACCTGCAAAGTTGCAAATATTAATGTTTAAAAAATCTGTATACCGGAAGAAAAGGCTATTGATTTGCCAAATTTTTTGATTGGTGGTATTGTCATATATTTATTTTCGGATTCAGTGAAAAATCCGGTTAGGAAATTTATAACCCAATATCACCAGAAAATGCTTAAATCTAATAGCCTTCGACTCTTCGGTATATGAAGTCTTGGACATTATTGTAGCGCCTAAACCAATGAAGCTAGTGATGTGATTTTTTTTCGATATTCCACCTCCTAGGGGTTAAAATAAGGAGTGAAAATTTTATTGAAAATCAACTAGATTTGCGTGTAAATCGCACCTTTTTTTTAACACGGGGGAAATCCCTGACGGACCTCAGTGGGTGGCGAGGGCCGCCCCCAGTGTGTCGGGCTTGCACCGACTAAAACCCCCGGGATGTTTCACCTTCCACCTACCGGCATCGAGGGCACGACTGGGGTCTCATCCTCGATGACCGGCAATGCGGGCGGCCTTGAGAGTAGGCCTCTACTCGTTTGGAGAGAGGTGGTATAAAGAGCCGCCCCTCTCATTCCTCTGGTGTAAATCGCACCTGGCCGAAATCGAGCTAAGTCCGCTAATAAAATATGAAGGAACATGCTAAATTTTATTGTTCTCTCGTTTAAATATTGTAACGATTTTCTGCTGTATGCTTGTAATGTTTGATGTAAATAGTTTTCTGTCGCCTCGAACAGGTGGTGGAGAGGTTTCAATCAGTATTCTACGCTTTTTAAGCGAAAACATCACGAGTCAAAGCAAGTGACTTATAAAGGAATGGGTACGACTAAAAATTATTCAATAGAAAATATTGAATAGCGGTCGCTTGTAAGCCTCTCATCTAGTAAGGTATTTTAAACCTCTGTTTTTCATTAATTTAAAAAAAACCATTATCAGTGCTAATAATATAACAATATATATAATTGTCACATTTTTAATAAATTGACCGAACTTTACAAATATTTAATGTCAGAAAATATTGCATGTTTATCCTTTTTTCTGACAGCGTGTTTTAAATAAAGCTTTCAATATGAAAATATTTTTGTGTCACGTAACATAACAGGTTGTGATTTGCTTGTTTTATTTAGTATATTTGTTTTTGCTGGAGTTTTGTATTTCTTTATACATTCAATGTTTTCATTCTATTAACGTTTATACTTTTCATATTATTGAATCAGGCATTCTGTTATTGACGAATGTGTGGTATTGACATTATATAATATTATTTGTGTTGCGTAACTAATCTAATATTTGTACATATTTATTTTAATTTTACCCTACCCTTTTATTCGTATTGTGACTTTTTTTTACACAGTTGCACGCAATATTTATATGATTGATAATTAAAGAAAGAAATATCTAAAATACAATATTATTACAAATTATAATGATGGGATCGCAGCAAATGTTTCTTGTTTCGCAAAATAACTCCTGTATTTTTCTTTAATTTGTATTTACGATTAATATTGTTTTTCTCGCACGCCATATTTAAATATTTTGCTTGTAAAACATTGAGATTATGATAGAAGTAATGGTAAATAAACGGGAAATAAATAAATAAGTTAATATTTTGTGGAACATTGCACATTTGCGTCAACACGCATCATAACAAATTAACTAATCGACCTGTTATTTCCAACGATTTGGGTAAAACAACTAATTAAGGTATATTTTAAGATCGTGATTATTTTAATGAATGTTTTTAAAGAAATAATTTGTATGTACATAATTATTATTATTATTAACTTCACTTGTCATAGTGATTAGCGAAAATGATAATAAAAAAAAGAAACGGTGTTGTGACTGATAAGATTTACGATCTTAATATATTTCATTTAAATATACGTGTACTTAATACCGAATTAAAATTAAAAAAAATATATTAGGATAAAAGTGTTTTGTGTGCGCGTGTTTGCTCTCTATTATATAATATTCAGGTGAATCAATTTAAAATAAGTGTGATTCGATTTTTACTTTAATTATTATCAATATAATAGTACTTATTGGAATTTAGTAGTTGATAAAAATAATTGTAATGAGGTATTTATCTATTAATTTGTGAGGGGTATAAAAACAAAAGTACATAAGTCCGTTTAAAATAAAACTGGGATATGTGACATTTATATTGTCAGAATATAAGGTAACTTTGAGCATTTTTTTTATATTTATATCAGTTCTCAATCGAGATAAGTTGAAACAATAAAAGGGTTGATGTACTTTTGCATTTTATGCCCGTCTTATAGAGTACATACTTTCTAAAGGAATAGGAGCATACTTAGATAGTAATTATTTATTATGCTGGTGTGAATAAGTCAGTTATTACATACTACATTTAGTTGTATTAAATTGTAATTGTTTTATATATTAGTGGAACAAAAAATTGTTGTAATCCAAGCATAGACTTTTTAATTTGTTAATATTACGGAATTGACTTTTAAAACACCCAAGCTTATGAAGCAAAGGTTGTTTTTTTATATTTTATAAAATAAAATGTAATTTCATAATAATTTCGTATCTATAACAGTCTTTTTCTACACTTAAATATAATTTCACTAAACAAAATGGCCAGTCTCAAATATTTAAAGACATTGTAACTTTAATGTTTTAAAATGATATTTATTTTAACTACACTTTAACTATAAATATCTAGATATTATCGCCGCTTAAGGAACTAATAATAAACGCTTTCGTTGTCGCAACACAATCCCCATGTATACTAACCACCGACATCTTTAGAATAGACTGATTTTATTAATTTATTATCTTAACTCTTAAGTGACATACCAAATTTTATAATAAAGCTATTGTATCTTGTAGTATGATTAAAACATAGCTATTATATAATTTATAAATAATATAAATTTTAATAATTAATACGATATTAAGGTAAAAATTATTTCATTAATCATACTTGGTTCGTTATTTTGTAAAAGTTACTCAGAAATAAAAAAAGATCCCTAAGAGCCTACTTTATTATTTATTTTTGTATCAATTAGGGAAACGTACAGTAACGTAAAAACAATAAAATAAAGTATATAAACAACCCAGCAAAGTGTCCACACAAACAAAACACACATTAGACAAAATAAAAGTCTAGCTATTGAACATAAAACACAAATAGAAAATTTCTATTAACAATTTAGCTGTTAGAATTTGATTTGTTGACCAAAGTACAAGCCAGCATTGTGGATCTATGTATATTTAGATTTTATTTTCTGAGTACCTCATACGTTCTTTAAAAGCTGTAAACATCTAAATTAAAATATCATGTATATATATATATATATAGTTGTATTACACATAGAAGATAAGTACTCCTTTATAAATAAATTTGTGTTGGCCTCGGATCTTGAAAGTTTTTGAAGCGGGGCACAAACCAGAGTTTGCCAACTCTCCCATCCTCCCTCCCCCGCCAGTACTATTACCTTTGTTTCTTAAGATGCGAAATATTCTCGAAAAACGATCTTTGACCTTACATAACCCAAGACGTGACAAGATATCTTATGAGACTTTTCGCTTACCTTTTTAAAACGAACCAAAGACTTCAAAGATCCAGCTATGACCGGTGGTCGCGGGTGTAGTTGTAGAAAGACACGGATTTTGGGGTTTTACTGTTTATTTGCACTTTAAGGCACACCGAACTGCGACGTACACGCACGTACTCTAGCCTTGGGTCCCGGTAGTCGACTACCGAAATCAAAATCGACCGGTCATACAGCCTATTTATTTGTTATGGAAAATATTGCCAAATTTTTAGATTTATGTGGCGCCCAGGCTCTGGACCCGGCATGCCCCGACCCTTGGATCCGGGGTTGAAATTTGTTATAATTTTACATAAGACATCTTGTTAGGCTAGTTCCGTTCAGAAAAATAGGATGTTGTTTCATTTGCGTTTTATCGTAAAATATGTAAAATTGTATTAATATACCATAAAAGTAATTTTCTCTAAAGTTATTATTTTTAAAATCATCAAATATACTTATTAAGAAGTTTGATAAATCATTATAAATTACTATCTTTCTGGACGGGAGGCTGTAAGTATTGGAATGGTGCCTTAAATATGAAATGTGTCCGCCCATGTTCGCATTGTTATAATAATTGCCTAATTGTATGTTTTTTTAATCTTTTAATAATTATATTGTCACAATTTTTCTTGTATGTAATAAATCACTAACTGAATTTACATATAAATGTAAGCTCTTGAAGTACTTTGTCGCATCAACGTACCAAATGTTTATTTAAGGTACGGATTTGATTATAACTGTCGCGGCTTGGCAGTGGCGACCCAGCTGCGACTATCCGGTCGCAATGTATCGCTCTGTATGCAATTTTATGTAAAAGTGTCCGAAGTTGACCGCACAGTCGCGAGCTTGATACTCCGCCTGGTAGCCACTGCCACGTCGCCAGAAACCGAAGCGTACCTTTACAGAATGTTACAATTTGAAATAATATTTATATAAGTCATATCAAGAGTATAGTATATAGTAGTCGTATCAAAAGACGAATTGATTGTGAAAATATTATTGCTCAAAGCCATGATTGTATCTAATGATGAACATTAATTTAATAATAATACATCGTCACTCTATATAACTTACGGGGAGAGCAGAGATATGTTAGTGACTTTTTGTCGAACTGGGCAATACATTGGTAGCCGGGATAGACCTTCACAACTAAACTGTGCGAGAGGGCGAACACTGAGGTGCTCAGCCGGAAAGTTTATGGGTTGGGTGGCAACGCAAGAGCACCCCTGTGGGTATGACATCGATTAAGCCCAGCCAAAGTAGGAAAACTAACGGTGATCTAGCGTTTCGGAAGCGACTGCCTTGAAAGGAAACGCCGATAGAAACTCAAGGCTGCGTCGGAGTGGATGTCAGTGGCTGTATTCACTTTGCGCTTATATGTCGTGTCCAACGCTACCATTAGCGCAGCTGATCTCCGTTCTCAGGGCACTTACACTTGACATTTCTATCAGATGCCAAGCGGATCTCCTCGCTATGTTTTCATTTACCGGTAAGCATGTGGTACCTAAATTCGTATGTAATCTGGAAAAACTCAGAGCTACGTGGGTTCGAATCTACGACCGTTTGCGTTGCCGCATGGAAACCGGCCCCTTATCCTCTAGTCCCCCACAGCTATTTATTGTTTTATTGTTGATAAGTGAAATGAAAATTGAATCAACTTATTAGGTAGTAATATTTTCACAAGTGTGTTTTACGTTTGGTGGTATATATGTAAGGGTATGTACTATTAACTATTATTTTGTACTTAAGGGTTTACGTTTACGAATTTGGTTTTGATGCATTGTTTCACACGCCCTTAATATTTTATCGACCGACACCATAATTGAAAATTTGAATTTTTTATTTTTACTGACCCGCCTTAATCTGTAATACTCATTTTACCATTTATCTCAAATTAAAATTAATTCTTCATAAGTTTTTTGTTAATACATCAATAATAATCATTATATCAATAAATAATCATTTTAAATTACGTGTTTTTATTCATAATATTTCTTAGATTTTAGAATACATATGCTGATTTATTTCCTCATTTATAAGAATGTATTTGTCCTGGCGACATATGTCTGGAGTTAAAGTTAATTGCCAAGGTCGCCACTGCGGAGACCAACACAGAGCCGCCGAGGCCTCCCGATCATCCGGGGACCTCGCAGGGAGTGCCGGGTGGATCATCTGAGAGGATGACTACTTAGTCTATACTCCAATGGTGTATGCGTGTTCCCACGCAGCATTTGGCGATGGAGAGGCGATGAACTCCACCCACCTCTCCCATTCCTAGGTGATGCCTGCAACGGGGCGCGCGCCGTGCCGCGGTTTTGTGCACCCAAGTGCTTCCCGTAACCCGACACACCCTGCGAAAAGAAGAACACCCCGGTGGTTATGGTGGTCATACACACCGGGGCAGTGGCTCTTACCGCTGCCCTGAAAGTCCATAAGGCTTTCCACCGGGTCAACAAAAAAAAAAGGAGTAAAGTGAATTGTTTTGATAAAAACAACCGGCCGTAAGCGTAGAAACAAATGTAAGAGTCAGTGTACAGGATGCGTTGCAGCGGCGCAAAGATTTGTCACATTGGTGGGCACACGGTGCCGCATAATTGTGTATCAGAAAGGCAAATCCGATGCATATGCAGTGCGGTGCAGTGCCGCAACGCATCGTGTGTCCCACTGTCGCGCTACAAATACGTTCATCGAGTTGGACCCTTTCAATACATTCCAAGTATTCATTTTATTACAAGTTTGTACATACTATACGCATAAAGACTTTTCCCCCGATCTAATATGTTGAAGAAATATGAGACTAATCGCATACTTTGACGTTTGAATAATATTTATAATTTATATCTATTATTTGAGTAGTGTCAAGCAAGTTGAGCATAATAAACAGTCTTTAAATCTTAGCCTAAAAAAATTGCTTAAGTTCATAACTGTGTATTCAAGGCCTTATTAAGATGAAAGACAATCAATGAAAGAATGCTTTTGCATAATTTATTATTCCACAAGGGTGAGTTGTCTTTATGCTTTAATAATGAGCAGTTCAATTGCATTTTAACCCCAGCCTTCCGGAACTAATTTATTCGAGAGCGCACCCACACTATTGTTTCTGTTATTTTTGATCGTTTTCAATAAAAACAGGAAAGGGCGAGCGCGCACGGGCGCCGCGTGGCGGACGCGTGGCTTGCGCCATCTTGCGTGATGGGTGGGAACTTCCGGCGGGATACGTCACATACCGTATTGTGGGAAACTTATTAAAGGTGTCGTAGTCGTTAGCGGGAAATGGAACATTGACACGTTACTGTGTTAATAAATCTATTATAAGTGGTTTGGTATTTCCGCATTCCTCTTTGACATTTTTTCCAAGCAACTCTCCTTTAAAAATCATATATCATCGCTATATCCCAAATGACATTTTTAAGTCTTAGAAAGGCGATCGACTGCGCTACTGGTCAACCTGAATACAACACATACATGCAAAGTGGATACAGCTACTAATGTATCACAGTGTATGTAGCTGCTCACCTGAAAACTCAACTTTATACACCATATATCGAAGTAATTATCAATATTGCTATATTTTGTTAGAGAATAATCCCTAAGACTCGGGTGCACATTAAGGTCGCGATGTGTCAAACTTGAACTTTTTTTTTTGATAACCCGGTTGAAATCCCTACGGACCGTCAGAGGAGCGGTGAATGTCGCTCCCCCGGTGTGTCGGACCTGCCCCGACTAAAACCACCGGGGTGTTCCTTCTCCCGTCTGCCGGATGCTAAGGGCAAAGCCGAGCCATCTTTTTCGGCATCCGGCGACGTCCGGCTTTGTTCAGGCCTCAGCGTCAAACTTGAACCTACTAAAAAACCTCAAAGTGATTACTTTTATGCTTTAACGGGGACAGTTTGAATTGTAAATCTGAGGTAAATCCGAGGTAAATCCATACATTACCAACAAACAACGTCTGCTATAATGAATAAAGTTTTATTAAAATTCGTTGGATAAATAGAGATATAAGCTTGATAGAGAGATTGAGGAGAGGAACGGTGTTACAGAGATGTAGCAGTCTCCATAATAGACCAAAGAGGTCAAGCGCGTCATTGTTATGGTAAGTTTCGTGTTTCACAAAAGATCGGTTTTCTTCCTCGTGTATTTGCAAATTTTTTTCTCTTTCTTGCACGCCATAGACAAATGTATTGCTTACATATGCAATACATTGCAAGATAGAAAAAAGTAGCACGTTTAGCGAAAAACGAAACTTTTGCTCGGACATTATTATGAATTGTCACCATGTGAACTTCTAGCACAAAAACATAGTAGTGTTCCATACATCTAATTAGCTAATTAAATTTTAACTAGACACAAATAAATAAGTAAACGGATAATTTTTTTAACTCGTGGAGTGGTCAACTAACGGTTGTAACTAATGCTAGATACTAATTGTTGCCGATGTTTGTTAGGTAAACTAATTTAATATTAGTATATTTGTATACATCATTATCTGTGGATGATGATGATTCATGTAAATGAAAATTATTTAATTTAATAATCTGTACTACTGATAGTACTGTGAAATATTAACGAGACCGCATCACGACAAATTGAGTGCGGCACATCGGGTAGCGACCGCAAACCACCCGAATCGTTACCATGTAGATACAAGTACATGAATCAATCACACTTGTCGATTATTCTAGTTAGTGGCGGGAACTGGGAAGCAATGACCGATTTTATATTGAGGTCGCAATAAGTGGAATCTTATTATGTGTGTTTAGAACATTAACGGTCGAATAGTTTATGATTTAGACCAATGATTCCCAAAGTGGTCTATATCGACCCCTAGGGGTCTATGACAACCTGCAAGGGGTCTACGTCAGCGGAAAAAAAATTGGGGGCCCATGAAATGAAAACGGGGGTCCACGATAGTGGATCTCAACACATACACTGATAGTACCTATTTACTTACATCATACTATCTTATAATATCAAAATAAATACATTATTTATAAAAGTACCTATGAAGTAAAAAAAATATTATATATGTGTTAGCGCCAGTGAATAGTCGCACAGACTATCTCTAGCGCCATGGCATAGAAACTCGAAGGACAGGGAGTAAAGGGGAAGACGGGGAGGGGAAATGGCTTCTTTAAATTGACACGTCACACGGCGCGGGAACACACATTGGGCCAAATAGCTTTAAGCTTTTAACACTAAACTTCACTACAGTCAGAAATTTACAGGAAATCAATATCAGGTAAGTAGGGGGTCTACCCACCACGGAAAAACATGGCAAGGGGTCTAGGACACAAAAAAGTTTGGGGAACTCTGATTTAGACGATGTTATTTGTATACCACGATGATTTTCGCTATCATTTACAGAAGTCATGGTAAATAAATTTTTAATTTTTGATATTCTTAGAGTTTACCTTAGTTATTGCTCAAAGTGACCCATGTAAACATTAAAAAAAAAAATTAGAGCTTTATAACAAAGTGAGTATCAAAACCACTACTACTACAGTTAAACACGTAATAAAGGACATTTGAATAGATATTAAAATATTTTTACAGCTGGTAACATTAAAAGCTTGAGATATGAACGCGAGGGACGTCCCTATCGAATGAATATTGTATGTTGCAATTTGTATAATTTGATTATGCCCCACCTGAGTCTGGTGTGCGAAGGGCTGCATCCCTTCCGAGCAATGTCGTGCATAGCTATGATAAATTCGACAGTTACAATATTGTTAACTGCGACAGATTATCAAGGTAATCGTACAAAATAATGTAATATGATTGGACTATAACTTCTTCGAGCATACGTAGATTAAACAGTACAAAAGAGACGTACATTCTTCAAGGTCAGAGGTTTCCATACGTGGCTACTAGTCCGCGGATTCCAGAGTATACCAATATTTTTAATAGGTATCTATAATTTCAATAAAATTAATATAATATATCCACTACTTTACATTTGAGGTTACTTCGCTTAAACCCTCAAAATTCCTTACAACTACCCCCATCTACGCTCAACCCTCAGTTCTTTCAGCCCAGTCCGAGAACGATAATCAAGGGACAATAATTTACTAGAGATGGGAAAAACTTTATGGCCTGTGTAACCAAATCGAAACGTTAAGCTATAATTAAAAGTAACATAACTGCATAAGACGCAACTACGGTCGTGTGTTAAGCCGTGGTGGCTGCCGGCAGAATAGAATAGCACCCCCCTCTTCTTGCTGAGGTGTCGTAAAACGCGACTAAGGTATCTCTTGAACACCGCAATTCAACCAGGTGTTTAGAGAAGGGAAAACTCGACCAAACCTGCATCCTGCTCCCTCCCGATCGTACTGGTTCTCCTTTCCATCGGGCCTGAGGGAGCTCGGACGAGAGAGTGCTTTTCTGGCTGCGCGTCCAGTTATGCACTTAAATATCTCCTGCGCAATTGACTGTTCCCGGAAACTGGACCTCGAATTTCTTAACCGGTGTTGAAACAGTCGCCGTGGCCGAAACCGGCTAGGACATCATCATCATTGCTGCCACCTCTGGGAAGGCTCCGCCAAACACCATTTCGCAGCTTTGTACTCAATTGATCGCTGAGCTCGGCGACTCATTGCTGATGAGGCTCTTACGTCGCGTAAACTATTCAGTTTGGAACACCGGCGTAGATTGGCCTGCCTTTCGGTTTTCTATAGACTGTACTCTGGAGAGTGTGCGACTGAGTTGTATGATTTTGTTCCCCCCCTCCCCTTCTACCTTAAATTGACAAGAGGCCGTGCGGGCTGGCACCCTTATGTGGTAGACATTCCAGCTGCTCATACAAAGCGATTCGCCTCCTCATTTTTGCTGCGAACCGCCAAGGAGTGGAATTCACTTCCTGCGTCTGTGTTTCCAACATCTTATGACATGGGAATCTTCAAACGTCGAGTGAATCGATATTTGCTGGATGAGCACGCCCATCGTCGGCCCCATCATTACTTTCCAGCAGGTGAGATTGAGGTCAAGCGCAAGCCTGTCACTAATAAAAAAAGACTCGTGAAATTATTTACTACAAAACCTACTTACTTATTTACTTTTTTATTTAGTACAAAACGCGAAAGCTTGTAATCTATACTAATATTATAAAGCTGAAGAGTTTGTTTGTTTGTTTGTTTGTTTGTTTGAACGCGCTAATCTCAGGAACTACTGGTTCGAATTGAAAAATTCTTTTTGAGTTGAATAGACCATTTATCGAGGAAGGCTTTAGGCTATATAACATCACGATGCAACTATTAGGAGCGAAGAAATAATGGAAAATGTGAACAAAAACGGGGAAAATTATTCATCCTTGAGGGCTTCCATTGCGTGCGCTGCAAAAACGGTTCAAGATACCAAAAATATATGTAAGAAAGAATTATTCCTCTTGAGATGATCTAAAAAAATGTCCGCGACAGTATATGTTTATCTTTTAAGATTAAGTCACTAGAACCGTTTTTATGGTAAACAAATTTGGTCGAAATTAATGCATTATTTGTTAAGAGTTGTATCAACGTAATAATATTAATCATTATCCAAATAAATGTTTTGTTGATGAAGAGTATTTAATTATGAACAAAATTGTCTTTAACATCACTTAATTTCAATGAACATCATAGAAGATATTACAATAACTTATATAGCAAAACTACGTTTGCCGGATCAGCTATGTCTTGATAAGCGCGAAACTCGAGAACGACTAAACCGATTTGACTGATTTCTTTTTTGTTGTGTTTGTTGAAGTCTGGGGAAGGTTATTACGGAGAGAAAAATTTAAAAAAATTCTGAAAAGTCTAAAAACAACACTTTTCTATATTCTCATACAAAAAATTCGTAATAATATTTAAAAGTCAATTTGAACTTTAACACCATACTATAAAGTTTAAATGTCAGTGGACGGGTTCCGGGAAGGCAAAACAATTGAGTGACGTATAAATATTAATGTCAATATTTGTCAATTTTTATACATATAGCATTAAGGCCAGGTTCTTTCAAACAATTTTCAAAAAAATCTGACGGGGAGGCTATTAACATTAAAAAAAACAATATGACTTTGTTTTAGAGAAATAGGGCAGAACAAGGTCTGCCGGGACAGCTAGTGTGTTATATGAGGCCGCATTAGAATATACAATATATGACAATGTATAATTTGAAACACATTATAATTATCATTTAAACGCGCTTAACCGACACCTATCTGCATTGTGCATGCTTATTTAATCAATCAACTACCCCTCACTGCTTATCACAAAATGCATCCCGACAAATTACATATTAAGCTGTATGCCGCTAAAAAACGCGGTCTGTCAAACCGCCTTTTACTTAGGGATGTTTGTTTGGACTAAATATCGACATCAAAATAAATTATTCAGTTAATTCTTCAACTAAAAATAAAATTCGATATCTAGTTTTTTTTTATACCGACTCGACACAGTGACTGCACCATACCTGAAAGTAAGCATGGTGCAGTCCAAAAAACGCCAACGACTATCGAAAGGTAACAAAAACCCTTCGGTAGTCGTAGCGATCATGCCAGCCTGCACAAATATCTCTTCACGCTACGTTTAAAAGATCCCATATCATAGGATGGAGGGAACACGCTCGCCGGAAGACCATTCCACAGCCCAACGACACGGCAAAAGAAGGAGTTAGAGAACTTCTTTGTCCTGGCCGGGATGTGAGATACCGTATAGCTGTGACAACGCAAACCCGTGCGCGTGGATCTATTCAGGAAGGGAGAGGGTGGAACAAGATTAAACAACTCCTCAGAACACTCGCCATGATACAGACGGTAGAAAACGCTCAGTGAGGCCTTATCTCTGCGCAACTGAAGCGGTTCAAGATGTTTAGTCACTTCAGGATCATTCACAACGCGAACAGCCCTCCGCTGCAACCTGTCCAGGGCATCAAGTAAGTACTGGGCAGAACCGTCCCAAAGAAGCGAACAATATTCCATGCAAGGCCTGACCTGAGCCTTATATAAAAGGAACAGTTAATTTGGCGTGAAAAACCGTCGCACCCTATTCAGGACACGAAGCCTACGTGATGTTGTAGAGATGACAGATCCTAAATGATCCCTAGCATTGAGATCACAGCGGATATTCATACCTAAGATACTTAGGCTGTCGCATATTGCAAGTGACACATTCTGGAGAGAAGGGATAGGGGAGAAAGGGGTTTTTTGCTAGTTAACTTATTAGACGCATGATAAAACTAAAAAAAAAAACATTGAACTAATATTATGGTAATTTTAAATTAGTAGATACTTATTTTGGTAGCCCGAGGGAAAATCGTATATTATGAAATAAGATGTATTAAGAAAATGATAATTTTTCACAAATTTACTTTCTTGTAAAACATTTTTGTGGCAGCATTTTTTGTGTTATAGACAAAAATACTATCTACACAAATAGATTTATATAGATCCGTGATAATGAGGATGATTTATCCCTATTTTTATTGCATTACATTTTATTATTTATCGAATGATAAATATTTACGCTCAGTTTTAGAAACATTCATTAATTTTTAAAACGCTTTTGAACTCTAATCACTCGCTTTTGAAAATATCAATTGCATACATAATTCATTAGCGTTTAAAAGTGTCCTTAAATTTAAAAAGTTTGTATGAAACCGAGAGTTGCAGTGATTTTATATCAAGACAATGAAATCAGTTATTACTAATTGTCCTTTTTTATTCTTATCGCAACGGTTTTTTAGTAAAATAGTTTTTCCTAAATATAGATCATCACTATTCCATTTATAAAAATATGATCGGTGAACGGAAGCGCCGACGTCGCACGCATACGATTATAGCTGCGTTTTACGAGTATTATTTTAACGTGAGGGTCCGTGGGAGCGAGGGAAGAGGGTACCTGTTTCAGGTACAGAGGGTCGCTAAAGATGAGTCGGTTATATATTTAGCAATATTATCACCAATAATTTTTGTTTTACCCTACTTCTTTTTATTGTGAGTTGAAATGGTGTCAGTGTACGACTGAATTTCAATCACAGTATATGATAACAAAGACTGTTATAGTAACATGTCCCAGCAGGAAGATGCAGCCGATGATGGAACGTTCTGCTGATTCAACAAATGTCTTCTTTTGCTGTATGCCTTAAATATACATACTATTAGTCTTTCGATCCTAAAAAAGGGTTAAATCCCTAAAAGTGGTATAAATCTCAGTACTGACGCGATGAATGTTGCCAGGTGTTACGTTCGGTTGACTTTTTTTGAGTTCGCAACATACAAACGACACGGATAACATTCTTTGGCACGGTAATTACTTAGCGGATTTATGTTGTGATTTATCTTCACTACTAGCTTATGCACGCGGCTTTGATTACTTTACAGATACGCTAGATCTCTCTCAAACTTATTTCGTTATAAGATAGATTAAAAATTAACTATTATTTAGTGTTACTAAAGTTTATATCATTACTATATCGTAAACATAATATTCGCAATATTACTTTAATACTTATAGCGCGTACGTCGTAAATCTTATCCTGATTAAATTAAATGTATTTATTTCGCCAAGAACTAACAAAAAACTAAAAATTTTAATGCAGTAAAACAAACAACATACAGAAATAAAAGAAAATACAAAAATATGTAAACATGGCGAAAATGGGACCTTCATCAGCTGAAAGCCACAGGGGAAGTGCTGGTTTTCGTGAAGGGCCCCACTACTACTACAATATTACTGTTCTAATGACGAAATTTGTGATTATTTTTAATCTTACTAACATATATTACTATATTTTTGCTTACAATATTGTTAAAATAGTCTTGAAAACATAAAATTATTTTGCCTAGATTTATAATTTAAACATGATCGCAAAGTTTGTCTATAATTACATGTGGAGCTTTTCTTCGTACTTAACTGAAGACATGTAAAAATTCGTACCTCTGGCCAAAACCTTGTGGCTCGTGCCTAGATTTGAACCAAAAACAATTCGTGTTTGCATACCCTCGGTGCCTTTTTCACCAACATGATGCAACTATATTAAAAAGCTTAATTAATCTATAGGATAATATTTACCCGGCTTTTGTGCAATCCCGTTCAAGAATCGGTCATCCGTGGCCGTTGGAGAGAGGGCGTTATGTCCGCCACGCGCTCTTTTTTATTTGCTTTTAATAAATTATAATTTATATATAATTTCACTAATGATAAATGTTTCTTTGAGGATTACTCCATAATTATATTTAAAGTGCAATTACCAATCTTAACCAGTAATACGTTTTGAAATAGATAAATTTGAATTTTATTCGAAACATTATCTACTGCTTCTACTGTATCTACTGCTGCATTATATCTTCCTGCCTCAATGAGAAATAGTTGGGATGAAAGATAATTATATAGGATAAAATATAGACTTTACAAATATATTCCCATTGAACAAGCGTCAATTCTTTATTTTATTTAGGGGCTTTTATTATAGCGAATATATCAGCCCCATTGTGACTAACCTACGTCCTTACATCCTAGGGGAGTCGCCGATGAGCAAACGTCACCATCTAAGAATTACGCCTTGGCTTATATATTTCACCCTTGCACAGTGGTTACGAGGGATAACCATTTGGACAATATATAATAAGAAAGTCCTAAGATATTGTGGGAACTTTATTTATCATGCTTATAGACTTGCATTTATGAAACAGTAAAATAAACAAATGTCAGTAGTTTTCTTACCAGCAATTGTTTAAAAAAATATTCAAAGACGCACGATTTGTAAAATAGCTCTTGTAGCTTAAACTGAGAATTATAGACACTACTTTGACTTTGCTTGTACTTTACTAAAAAAGAGATTCGTCTTTAACAAAAAAAACTGCTTATGTAACTTGAGTATAGCCTAAGTATTCGCTTCAAATTCCCACGCTTCCAAGTTAACGAAATCGGTGACTTACCACATACTTTAACATTAATTATATAACATAATTTATAATATATGGTAAAGGCTAAGCAAAGTTGAAGTACCGTCTATAAACCTCAGCATAACACTAGCACTGCAAGATATAAAAGCAATCATATGTTATCAGCTTGTGTCAGTCAGTATCCTTCAGTCGTATATGTGTCCTTCCATTCGAAGTGAATAGAACAAGTTGATTAACACAACAGGCCTGCCTCAACTGCTTGTCGGTTAGCGTTAAGAAAAACCATCGATAACTGTTTGGATAGGCAATTAAAGCGGGTACACACCGTGTGGGTGGTCGGATCGCGGGATGAATCTGTTAAATGTCGCGTGACTTCGCGGTTTTTCAACTAGAAATAACGATTTTATGGCCTCTTGTTTCTTCGATTGTGGATTTTTAACCAAAATGTGGCACGCAAACTGTCAATAAACCTGATAGTAAATGCCCGCCGTCGTTTATACAAAATGGCCATACGAAAATTGTTACTTACGCGCTGGCAACCTTAAGGAAATTGTAGAAAAAGGAACAGAGAACTCGTAATCCGATCTGGGAACACGACTGGCTGAGGTAAGTCACTAGGACTGTCTTTACACTTGTTTACTGTGATTGGCACCAAATTCAGCCAATCGTGCTCTTAAAAGGGGTCTTATTTTGATAGCTATTTTATGTCAAATATATTAGCTGAAATTATGGTTTATTACAAACGGCAATTGATAAATTTTACGCAATAAAATATAGTGAAATAACAATAAATTTCTTGTATAATAGATACACTTTATTTTCTAATAACTGACTGTAATATACTAAACTTATTTCTATAATAAACATTTTATAATAATGCCTCGATAATGGTTGTATAAAGTTCCTGTTTTAATGAAACTACGAAACTGTAATGTTAAAAGCAATATGCAACTTATCGTTTTACAGTAAGCTCATCTATCGTCGAAGAAGGGCTCCTATTGTTTGAACAGGATGTTCATAGTTTCCATAAACGCAGGAGATTCCGGGAGGCATAGTTGGTTCTCTCGAGAGTACTCGAACACGGGTGGTCCTGTAAGAAGGCTGGTGGTTTTGGAATTAGACGAGACTTGTTAAAGAATAACAATTTCATCAGTAGCGTGTATCCAGTAAAAGCATAAAAAGCTACCTTCTTATGCTTGCATGATTAATAAATATTAGGTCCTTACATATGAAATTGGCGTTTTTCGTACTGGCCACTTTAATCATAAATTTCTCCTCTTTGGTAAGGAATTCCAAATTCAAATTTGTACAGCTATAGACTCATGTATTTGTGCTTCGATGATCGTCATTCATTTGTTTTTTTCTTCTGTTTTTTTTCTGTTTGCGTCACTCATTTTACAAAATGGAAAACATAAAATATCGCATTATTTACGAGTACGAGTTCCGCCGTGGCACTAGTGCTGCGGAAACAACTCGAAGGGTGAATGATGTGTATGGCGGTCGTGTTGCAAAAGAAAACACAGTTCGTTTTTGGTTCCAACGTTTTCGTTCTGGAAATTTCGACCTGCAGAACAAGCCCCGTGGACGGCCTGAGACTCAAGTTGATAATGAAGAGTTGAAGGCTATTGTGGCAGCGGATCCATCGAAAACCACGTCCGAGTTAGCTGCAGGCTGCGATGTTAGTGATAAAACTGTTTTAATTCACTTGAAGCAAATTGGGAAGATTAAAAAGCTTGAAAGGTGGGTACCTCACGAATTGACTGAAGCAAACCGGCAAACGCGCGTCGACTGCTGCGTTACATTACTAAACCGGCACAATAATGAAGGTATTTTAAACCGAATTATTACCTGTGATGAAAAATGGGTTCTTTACGATAATCGGAAGCGCTCAGCGCAATGGTTGGATCCTGGCCAGCCAGCCAAATCCTGCCCCAAGCGAAAATTAACCCCAAAAAAGTTACTTGTAAGCGTTTGGTGGACTAGTGCCGGTATTGTTCATTACAGTTTTCTCAAATCTGACCAGACTATTACGGCTGATGTCTATTGTCAGCAATTGCAAACCATGATGGAAAAGCTAGCGGCTAAACAACCTAGGCTGGTCAATCGCTCCACGCCACTGCTGCTTCACGACAACGCTAGACCACACACTGCGCAACAGACGGCTACTAAATTAGAAGAGCTTCAATTGGAAAGTCTAAGACATCCTCCGTACTCCCCGGACCTTGCTCCAACAGATTACCATTTTTTTCGAAATTTGGATAACTTCTTGCAAGGGAAAAAATTCAACTCCGATGGGGCAGTCCAAATCGCCTTCAAAGATTTTATTGATTCCCGTCCGACTGGTTTTTTTAGTAAAGGGATCAATGAACTACCTATGAGATGGCAAAAGTGCATAGAAAAAAATGGTTCATACTTTGATTAATTAAATATATTATATTAAAAAATATTCGTCTTTTTGTTCCTCCCATACAAAACGCCAATTTCATATGTAAGGACCTAATATATTGTCTTCAAATCTGCTGGTTTTAATGAATTGAAATTTAAATCAATGTATGTATTCAATGTTCAAGTATAACACAATAATGCTTTTGCACACGACTGAATTTCATGACATAATATAATGGTAACATTGACTAAGTATCGACATCAGTATATAAGCAAAAATACCTTTACAGTGACCCATATCGGCCTGTCGCGTTTCAGGATCAACTCGTGTTCATACAATTAATTGTGTACTTAGGGGTCTGTTTGATTTATTTAGGCCAACATGGCGTTGGCGACTTTCATTCGGTTATCGTCTCTCGTTGGCCACTATTATTCTTGGATTGCGCTGTACTTTCCTTCTGGTGTAATGCAGTCCCATTCTGGAATAGATTTTCCTTTGACGTGTCAAATATATCTCTTTAATTAAAGAGTACAAAAGTTAATCCAGGTTAGCTTTTTCATCGTAACATTTCTTTTAGAACGGGAACCGCTTTTTAAGTGGACCACATAAAAAATATAATCATATTCTATTATCTCTTATTTATTTTATTTACATTTTTTTTAATTTAAAATATATACATATTAAAAAAATAACATACATTATAAAATATAAAACATGGGGAACTACGGGGGCGAGGCCCAAAGCCCAAGCCACCGGTAGTTAGGAGCTTAGCGTGAGGAATCTCACTTAGAACTAAATTTTAAATTTAAGCCTTATTGAAATTAGTTACTTATTATAATGATTATTTTGCCGTCTTATAGAAAATACGCTGCTTTCCTAGCATCAATCTTTTAGCGTTTAGATTCTTAGCTAGTACAAACCATATGCCATATGCTAGAAATTTTTGTATAAGGGTATGATGAAGCTGACAAACGTACACACCTTAAAGACTCTAAATGAATAGAATTAAAAAAAGCTTGTAAAAAATAGCACATCCTTACTGCCAAATCTTCACCGTATTAAGACTGACGATTGTATGAAGATTGCTCCAGTTAAACAACGGTACATAATTAATGTAAGAAAGTAATACGTGTACGTCGCGCGCCAAATTCACATTCCTACGTATATGATATACTGAAGGCACAAGTTTATAATGGTTTTACTACGAGAGCCACTTAACGCTCGCCATGGCTACCGAGCACCAACCCATACCACCTCATCCCCCCTTTAATTAGATGCACCACCCCCGCGCTACACGATGTTTTTATTCAAGTTAACAAGGTAGTTAGACTATCCCACGCATGCACTGTGGCTTATTGTGTATTTTGAATATGTTAATTCTCTTGCAGGATGGAGTAATTGATAGTTATATAGGATTATGAAAGAATGAGTTGTCTTATTTCTGACATATAATTGGAATCAAGACGGGGGTACAACAATAAAGCCCTACTTTTTCGTGTCCTATAGGCAAAAAAAACTTTACTTTTAGCACGACGTTCCGGTTAGATTTACACTACATAGAATATTGGCAAGAGTAGACTGAAACACCACAGTGTCTTCTAGGCGGCTGGAGTAGTGGATACTAAGGCTAAGATAATTTATAAATTCTACTTGGACTTTAATTAAACTTAACTAAACTTTACAAGTTATATAATTTAATTAATTTCAAAGTAAATAATAGGTTACTGATCTTTCTAACTTGAACTTAGCTCCAGAATTACTTAGGCTGCACTGAAATTTCTGTTATATATTCAGTTTTTTTTCAAAAACGAACGTATTTCCTTAGCAAATTCTAAACAGCGTCTATAAATCTTAGCCTAAAGCTTAACTTTAATAAAAAAGTTACATTTTCCGTAATCATCCCTTAGAGGTAAAGGGAAACCACGAGATTGTTCCACTCAAACGTTTTAATATACAAGAGATTAGCAACTCGAGGGGATAACCACAAATTAATTCTTTATTAATGTGGAACATACCAATCCGAGTCCCACACTCCACCCCTACGACGACTGACTTAAGCCAGCGGTACACGGGATTTGAACGGGCATTGATAATAAAGTTCCCAGGATTCCCCCGAGGCGACCACTTGTCCGGGATTATCGGTTGGTATTACAAGGAGCCCGTGGCGATATCGAAATTCGCCTAGTGCATGACTAGCTTAGATTTTAAACGTGTCGGGTTCACATGCCTACTACAAGAAATATACTTAGGTTATATACTTATTTGATTTTTGCTTACACTTTACTCAAAGATTACAAATTATATTATTTAGTTAGTGCTAAAATATATGATAAGTTGCCGATTTCATCAACTTTTACTAGACTGCAAATGCTTAGATTATATTCAATTTGCTATTTTACTTACAGTTCTTTGTTAAAAAAGAACTTATTTTTTGAGCATAGTGTAAGCAAAGGCATATATAAATCTGAACTTTCCAATTTCCATCAGCATTAGCTTTGAATTTGATTGATTACTTTCTTATCTGAGACGGGCTCGGCATATCGACTATTCTGCAATTGATAGTGCAAAATGTAGACTAAGAATGTTGGTAATCATATCAAAAACATATAAGGGGCCATCCATAAGTTACAAGTAAATCATATGGGGGTCAAATAAGTGTGACATTGTACTATATAATAAAGGGTGAGAGGAGTAATAAACTTCGTAAGGTTAATTGTCAAACTTATGTAAAACTCAAAAATGCAACACTCTTTTTGACTTTTTTATTCTCAAAAAGGCCAATTTATATTGAATCACTGTTTTAATTTATTTATTTCAACGTGAATAAATGTAATCGAAAGGTCATAACAGTGGATATGTCTCATCTACGACACGGACTTTAAAATAAATAATCGTTTTTTGAAACTATGTAATCCCTGCGTAAAATTGCGCTTGTGGCTAACTTTGATTGTTTTTAAGTGCGCACACGCGATGCACTTTCTATTCACATTAAAAGCGAGGGAGGATCCATGAAAATAAGAAACTATCATTGTATGACCCTTTCATATAAATATTTGCATATTTTTTTATGTTCATTTTATATACACGTAAACATTTTATCTTTTAGTGTATTACTCGGGATTCGTTGATGCTCCCCGAGGTCTTTAAGTTGTAACAACGATTGTTATCATAATTCGTTTTGAACAGTACTCTAACAATGTGTTGATTTCACTCGTGGGACACTGGCTGAGAATGCTAAATAGCATCTCTTTCTCTTCCGACCTTTAGTCAGCCAATGCTTAGTTAAAGTCCCGTCCAATCTTTTCCAAGTTTGGCGGTTGAGATCTATGGCCAACCAGTTTATCCAAGCCACCTTCATCAGATTATCGGCCTATATAGCAAGCTGCCTCCCACATTCCTGCCTGCCGTGGTCTCCACTCGATGACTCTTTCCCGCTTATTATTATTAATCTACGAGTTTTGGGCCACCCACTTCCACATTTTAACTGCCATTACTTCAGCAGCTTTCCTGGTTCTCAAGCGATTCGAGATGTTTCTATAAACAGTATTAAGACCATTAAAAAAAATGTACCTACATACAGTAAATCGATTATATCAATGTAAAACAGATACCGAATTGAATGTGTGGTGAAAGCAAAGCGAACCATTTTGTTTTCGCATTCGCTTTCGGATCTTTATATGACATACGATACATAGTACCTACACTATGAAAAAAAAATCGCTTCGCCAAACCATGAAATTTGAGCAGAGATACATTGGTGTCTATATCCATTTTGCGCTTTTATGTCGTGCCTAATGTGACCAGTAGCGTAGCTGATCGCCGTTCTCAGAGCGCTTACACATGACATTTCTATCAGATGCCTGTGGGTTTTCCCAAAATATTTTCCTTCACCAGTAAGCATGTGG
The DNA here is from genome assembly GCA_036320925.1 of Automeris io. Taxonomy (NCBI): domain Eukaryota; kingdom Metazoa; phylum Arthropoda; class Insecta; order Lepidoptera; family Saturniidae; genus Automeris; species Automeris io. The sequence goes on from JAUDJH010000018.1 coordinate 8,720,544, forward strand.
TGCCTAAATCCGTACCTAAACTAGAAACCCAGAAGTACGTTCCGGGATTCAAACCTACAACCATTCGTGTTGATATATATGAAAACCGGTCCATTTTCAAGCCACCATAAATACCAAACACATATAAATAAACAAATAATACAACAGCAGAAAGATTTTAATTTATGATTTTCAGAATAATTTCTTAAAATCCCATGTACTTTATTATTATTATAGCCTGTATTATAATAGACGTGTCGACAACTCTAATATTTTGTTTAAATGATTTAAGTTTAATCGTTTTTGGATGCCAGTTTTTTGTTTTTAAATCTTAAAGCGAAGTAAGAGGCACGTTTTATCTCTATTTAGAAGAAATGTTGTTTCATTATCGTCTGAAAAAGCAAAGGGAACGAGTTCTTAAGGGGATGGGAGGAAGGTACGCTCTACCTTTATGCTCTTGTACCATACCTGCCCTAGGAAAACAAATAGCAACGTAAGAATTGTATGGATACGATAATTTCGTTGTATCTATGATAATTACATAATGTAATATTTACTTTTACATGTTATATAGGACACTTGACTATGAAGTTTTATATTACTAAAATGATTGTCTCAGTATAGTAATATTAACTATAGATTTTTTTTATAAATATATGTATAATACTTAATGAATGAATATTTTGCGCTCTTCACGAAAACAAGTGCGACTTCTGTGTAGACTTCTGTGGCATGAACTGAAGGAAGGCCCTTTTCACCGTCTTTATTTTTTATGAATGTTATGGCGACTTTTAATTGTTACATGCTAAAAATTTTACTAAAAATTATTTATTGTTGCTTACATATCATCGGCTCATCAGTAAATAAAAAACCGATGTTAAATACGTAACATTTTTTTTTTTAAGAAAATCTGATACATTGGTACGTATACTTAATAATGATTTGGAGCACTTCAAGAATAGATTTTCTGTTCGTAGTCACAGGTATGTCCACAATAATCAAACTGGTTATGGGTGTGATATTTTCATATTTTTTAGTTTGGTGGTTGTTTTTGTGCGACACGCTAAGTGGCTTGATACGGACCACACACGGCGTCATCGGAAAATCACATAAAATTATAAACTATAATATTAAGGTGTGATACAGGATAAACTTTTAAAGGAATCTTAATAGTTCAGGCACATCAGTCTATTTTCCAATGTCCATGTTATTTTATAGGAGCTAAGTTTATCCTATTCTTCTATTCGTCGTAATAAACGTCTAAAAAACGAATCGGTATAGTCTAAAATGTGGGCTACCTTCGTGAAGCAGATATTTTTACTATTCATATTTTCAAAACGATGTTCCGGGATGGCCATGATGAGATTAACTTAGTCCGTAATGCTTCGGACCGGCCTACACAGTTAACTTAGTTTTATTAGCGTGGAGTGAACATCAAAATTGGAATTTATTATAGTAAAATATTACAGTATACATAAAATTGTCGATATTTACAAACTCCGGGAAACATTCTTTGAGGTCTTATTATCTATTTTTTAATTCTTCATTCTTGACCAAAAATATTTGCTGACTCTGTATTTGCTATTGCTTTTAAAACCTTTATTTATTTAGCTGACCAAGTTAAACCATAACTCTGAGTCAACTCTCAGGTTCAAAACTATCCGAAGTCAAAAATATTAATTGAAATTACAAGAAAACGGGAAAATTCAAGATAGACCTAGTATTAAATTTATTAATACTGCATGTAATGAATGGAATGTTTTAACATTAACAAAAACAAATAACTTTTAAAAAAATCGGTCTCTTTTTGGGTCAAATGGTTTATTAACATAACAAGTGTAAATGACAATATTTAAAAAAAACTCTTATTCCATGCCGTTACGATGTTAAAATATTACTGCGAGGTCTCCGCACACCACGAACGAATAGCTTAAATCTGTGATGTGTTTGTTCTATGCAAAAGTCGAACATCGTGATGCAAGTCTAATTTATCAATAAATGTGTGGTTTTTCTGACTTCTGAGAAATCCTATCAACCGCATTACTGACCAATTTGGGTTCAATATTTATTATTGGTGTAGAGAAACCACGAATAAGGTGTTAATTATTCATCAATGTTGCATCCTTTCCTTGTGACGTTCGTTCCAATTGTCAAAAGCATTCAATTAGCAAAGTGAAATAATGACTTCGCAGAACAGTGCAAAAAATCCTTTTTAGCATTTTTTTTATAGAAATTATTATTATCATTTTATCTAATCAATTCTATAGACTCTTAAAGGTAGCCGCTACGTAATTTCCTGGTTTTTGCTTCATTATAGTTGGTACGAGAGGTCCAGAGGTTATACCCTAGTTTATATCTTTCACAGTGGCTGAAGTCTGTACTCCAAATTACTAAAAAGTTTTTGATAATTTACAAATCACACAAGTATATTAATTTATTTCAGTACTGTTTTAAGAAATTTACTACTTATATGCAAATAATCTTTTAAAATGAACTTAACGTTTGCACTCAATTCAGTTACTGTGAGTTTTTATAGTGATCACAGGACTAAATTTAGGACCTTGTTATAAAATTTTAAAGTTTGATCAATGATCAGAATAAGATGTATTGTGCCTGTTTACTGAATTAAACTTTTCACTGAGAATATTGGATTGTCTTACTACACGATAGGTCCGGATCTGGGGGTAGGGGCAAGCCAGGGTACTTCAAGCATCAAATTCTAGAGACGGCCGATGAACGCGTTATACGTTACACAAATGCTTATAAGATATCTTTATGATGTCTTAAGATATGCAAGGTTGTTTTTATGAATATTTTGAATGATTTTTATAATGTTCTAGACCACAAAATCTCTAACAATGGATTTGTTTTACATATTTGCATTGCGTTCACCCATATAATTGAGAACCAAAGGCACTAAAGTATTGGCTTGTTGAGTGCGACATATAATAGTTTTAGCTCCAACTAAAACAATTTGTATATTCGGGGCTTCAGCGCGAAGGAAATTAAGAAACATGTTCCGTGTAAAAATATTAAAATCATATTTTATTGTTATTCACATAGATCCTACTATTTCCCATTTATTTCATACCATTGTCTTATACTATAATTATATAAAACTTATCACTGGCATGAATGTACTTAATCAATCATTATATTTTATTATTGTCATTACTAGTCGCGCCATTGACTTCTTACACTATGGCAGACGATTCTGTAAAAACTCACTGTACGTAAAAATACTTTATTTTAGAACTTATTCAATACTTTACAATTGAAGACTCATTACCTCAAGTGGATACTTATTTCAAGACGTTTTGCATAACTTTGATAAAGTGGAATCATTATGCTAGCACAATTTTAGTATCTTCCATACTCTGTTTATGTACTTCGTTAAACATTTTTCGGATATAGTCCTTATTTAATCATTAAATGATGACTTGGTATTAAAATAAAATATAGTTCGTTTGTTTTCCTACCATTTGTTTCCTTACCGTTTGTTTTCCTTTAATTTAATATTCAATTATCTCCATAACAGTATGGAAACATTTAAACATTTTTCCTAAATTATTCTAATAATACTATAATAATAATACGCTATAGCCCTTACGGGTTGAGCAGAGATACATACAAATAGATACAAATTATTTTAGAGTATGATTTAATAAATAAATTCGATACATCTTCATTCCATGCTTAGGCACATTTTGTCGACGTCGCGTATTATGTGGGAGACGCCGTAACACATTTTTTAGGAGTCTGTGAATGGCCCTCAACTCGAGTATCGACTAAGAAGGTCAATGCTTACCTCACAATTTTGCATTAAATAAATAATTGTAATGAAATCTAATGCACCACTTTTAGATGTGCAGTTTACCGCCAGACCTTGATCATATAGTGATAAGCAAAAAAATGCTAATTTTTGCATAGAAGAATACTTCACATGTCACATAATAAATGTTAGATTTGATCCTTGAGGCATAGAAGTATAGGACATTCAAGATTTAAAATAGATTTTATATCATGTTAGCTATAATAGTACATACATAGTTTAATCAGCTTAAATACTATTTTTGAACCATGTTTCTTAATACACGTTTCACACCAGTTTTTGACAGAGTATAAGATCCCAAAAAAAAAACTGTAAGATGACCCAATTATGATATCGAAATACCTCTTGTAATATCTTGCAGTGCTCTTTCTTATCTGCATGCCTCTTCAAATTTTCTTTAGAAACTATAATTAAATCAGAAAATGTAACTAGAAAATACTTTATTGTACTATTACCTTAAAATTTATACACGAACGTAAGAAACTTTGCTCCCTATGAACCTCGCGACATTTTAATACAAATTAAAAACACAAACACAACTCAAAATACAATTTTTCGTTAAATAAATTGTTTTATTATCTATTACACAGTGGCGAACATAACAAATGTACCCTGGGTATGCAAATAATATGAAAGTTTTCTTGTTTGTATTTAACTTTCAGTAATTTATCCAAGACTTAGTTTTTATAAAGTATGCATTGCTTTTATGCATATATTGGCTGAACGTCACTACTATTACGTATAATATACACTATATATTATACATAATAAAATATTATAATGTAATATGTATCATACGCACAATGAAATTAATTTGAAAAACAACGATTTGCCTTAACTTATCCAGGTATATTTTATTTTTTTAATATGAAATATGTGTACCCTCTAGGGTATGGGTATGTTTTGTGAGTGGGCAGCATCGCAGTAAGTCAATAGACTCGGCTTGTGTCTAATGGATCTCGGTGGACCGTGGGAGGCTGGTGTTAATATAGTTTGCGCGCTCGGCCCCTGACCTTTTTGGGGAATTTCACCTTTCGTATACTGGACGTACTGATTTGTGTGTGGCCAGTTAATGCGCAGTGCTGACAATTGTCAGCCTTACACACAAACTGTTTAGCACCCTGCAGTAATTGATAACGCTCTGTTGCAATTTTTCACGAGTTTACTAAAATATTTTTTGACATTGCATTTTGTTCTTTTTTTATTCGAACCTACTAAATATCAAAAGTACGTGGAGTCAGCGAGAGTGCATAAAGAAATTAATTAAAGTGAAGGAAGCGAAAAAAGTTTGCATAAATAGAGAGCAGTGGCGTTCCGTTCTATCTACCTATCCCTATAGGGAATTGACGTGATGATATGTAACTAAAAAGATAGGCTACATAGTCCATATCTAACCATTAAATGAAGAAACATATAAAAGGAAAATCAAGGCAAAAAAGCGCCGTAAACTGAAGCAACATATCTTCTATGTTTTCTTAAGCTTCATTTTTGATTATGCTTTTGTGTTTTTTCTTTAACACTGTCGTTTTTCTCGGTAAAGGATACAGAAAAGCATAATGTAACTAAAATTTGGAGATCACGACATTTTATCTCGATACGGGTCGTTGAAATTTTATGTTCTTCTATTTAAGAACATGATTTTGGTAACTCTTTTGACGCGATTATGTTGATATTATGTTTCTTAATTCTATGGTAATTAAGTCCTATTCTAAAGTAAAAGAAAGTCAAGACAATTGTAAAGTTGAATAAGCATTACACAAAGGTACATTAATACATAAATAAATAATAATCACTTAGGCTGAGATATATAGACGCAACTTCAAATTTGCTCAATCTTTACTAAAACATTACAATTTATATGACTCAATGAATGTTAAAGGGTTTGGAAAGTGGCCGATTTTGTCAATATAGACTTGGCTCTGCGAATACTTTGGCTATACTCAAGTAACTATAATATATTTAGTTTTTTGTCAAAACAAATTATTTTTTTGAGAACATTGCTAAGCAAAGTCGAAATAGCATCTATAAATTTCAGCCTTATAGCTCCAAATACTGAATATTTCCATAGTTATTAGTATTAAGGGCGGCTTGCACTAACGGATTAATCTAGTTTAAGCTTGTATAAAACGCTAATTAATTGAATTGGTTTGATTCCATCTTAATGATGATTTTAGTTTAAAAGTTTTTACATCTAGATTTTGATTTAGTGCAAGACAATAAATACAGATCAGCTTTAAATAGCATTTTATATAACTCTAAACTAGACTTAATTCGTTAGTGCAAGCCGCCCTAAATGTTTTACAGTTAAAATAAAATGTTGATAGGTTCACATACTTTCCAGATTTGCTTACCTAAGTTCAAGTGTTATTATTAAAAACCAAATAAATTCTGTTATTGTAAACAGAACACGAATGTTCAGACAGCCATCAGTATTTGTAATCATTTTATTATTATGTATATTTAACATTCCAATTATACCCTAATTTGGCCATAAAATTAACAATTTATTCATAAGGAGTCACGCGTAACTCCGTATTGTTAGAGCTTCGCTTATTTCGTTGGACAGGTTGTTCTCCCGATTCCTCCAAAACGTGACAATATGCTAAAGACTGATACTTTTTGTAATCAGTGCAAAGATTCTCACGTAGTTTTCAAGTCGATCTTCAGTCCACAAAGGCTGTTTAGACATAATAATACATTTCTGTCATGAATGGCAAAGATCTGTGACGAAGATCAATTTCTACGTGATGTTATTGACCACGGTGAGCTTATTTATGACAATGTTGCTAAGGTTAAATCCTACATGGCATGATAATATAATAAAAATTCTATTACTTTGTCAAAGTACTTTGTACAGGGTCATTTTTTTTAAATAATGGATCGACGTAAGTTACTGCATTACGTCTGATGGGAAATCCATTGGTAGTTGCCATCGCTATGTCGCATCAGTATACCACGGCAGACCCTCGAGAAGTCGGCAGACCATTGTAACGTGCTCTGCCTCAATACAACGAGCAGTATCGGGGAAGGCAACAACTTCCCCCGAGTCTGTGCCCAGTGGGCGCGGCGCGGCGGGCCTGTGGCGAATTGATTGCAGGACCCGCACTCCCCGCCAATGCGTAGAAGTTTTTAGTCGGTACAAGTCCGACACACCTCGGTCGCGCAACCCCCCGCACAGGATCCCGAGACGGTCCTATGAGGATTTTCCCCAAGTAAAAAAAAAAAGTATACCACGGCGGAAGGTCTCTAGGTTTATAAACAACTGAATATCGTACACAAATCGATCCGGAAACAGGATAGGACAAAGCGAATAACTATGACGGTCTTTACATATGCTAACTGTGGTTTCCACCCAGATCGAGAATTCGCCCAACCACTCACAACCTAAAAAATATATATCATAACTCATGGGAATAAATACCGTCATAGTAACTCATTTCAGCCCGTCGCGTTTCGTGATTTATGCATCTTGCTTCTATACTCTCCTTTTTATTGAAGGTCGGCATTTCGATCACCTAGTGTTGCATTCAATTTCACACGACAGCAGCCAATTCAATCTATATATTCTATCAGTCGAATTAACGCCTCGTTTGCTTCAATTCGTCTAAAATGATATCTATGTAATAATAATACATCGTGTTATATTTCTTTCGGGGTAAGCAGATATTCATTAGTGACTTGTAGCGCATAAAATTTCTATTAGTTGCCATGCGGGATTTCTCACGAAGTTTTCATTCACCGGTGTGCGTGTGGTGCCAAAATCCGTACTTAAACTGGAGTAACCAAGAGGTACGACGGCAAAGGGTTTCGAACGGACGACCATTCGCGCTGTGACGCATTAACCGGTGTGCTATTCACTAAGCCACTCCTTTTTTTTAACCCGGTGGAAATCCCTACGGACCGTCAGGGGAGCAGTGAGGGCCGCTACCCCGGTGTGTCGGACCTGCCCCGACTAAAACCACCGGGGTGTTCCTTCTCCCGTCTGCCGGATGCTTGGGGCAAAGCCGAACCATCTTCCTCGGCATCCAGTGTCGTCCGGCCTTGTGCAGGCCTCACCTACTAGGCGGGGGGCGGTTAAATAGTCGCCACCCCCCGCGTACACCTAACACATTTCGGGAAGAGTGGTGTAGAGTGCCACCCCCCCTCGTCTCCTAGAAATAGTCATTGTTCCCGCACACCGCTCACCCCAAGATCTGGGCGACGCACTTTCACTAAGCCACCCAACCAAAAATGGTACTACCCATGTTAATAGAATATTTTTTGTCGACTTGGGCTTACTTTTCCTTTTCCTATTTAGAGTGCTAATATTATGTGCAGTTTCCTCTGTTTTGTATTTTTGTTCTTTTGGTAGAATGGTTATCACTGACCCTATACTTTGTCATGAATGGATTAACTCTTTGTAGAACACACTACATTCTAAAGTGAAAAATAAATAAAAGCACGTCAAAAGTGTGATAACTCACGTATTACTCGTATTTACCTGTTATTAAATAAGAAGACACATTTGTTTTTATATTTGGTTCATACCATGGATGGGCAAAATGTAATCAGATTAATAAAAATGATTAACTATTACATTTTACGTTTTTTGCCATTAATATGACTGCATTTTGCTCATTTATGTTTTGAACACTACAAAATCCCAGATTGTATACACATTTATCATTTCTTAATGTTTTAAATGGATTTAATCATGATTACAGAGCAAGAAAATTAAAATCACGACTACATTTTGTAATCATTCATCATTAATCAGATTACATTTTGCCCATCTCTGGTTCATACAATGATCGCAAGTTTATTTAATATAATTTCCAAGTATTTTTTTCTAATTTTGGTGTTGCCTGCACCATACATCATATCGCCAACTACAGCAACATTTTAAAAAAACCCGCATTTAGTTCCAAACTGTAAAATATTTTATTTATGCACCCCAAAATATTCAATTTATACTGGCTTTGAGCGCTTCTTTTAGTCAGATGTATGATTTTTACATAAAGTCCAAAAGTTTCCAGCTACATAAAGTTAATACATGAGTTCAAGTTACATGAGGGGAGTGTTGGCGTCAAACATGCATATACCATTAGCTTCAATCCGGTATCGGGTTGCAGACGAGGTATCTTCCCTTTAGAACGCAATATTACGATTTAAACATTAACCTCCTTCACTTTACATATACACCGTACTTGCTCATATAACTTCTTGTGTAACAATGTTTATATGACATTACGTCATGCTATATTAATTTTCTAGTGAGCAGAAATACATTACCTAAACTGCTGATCGCCGTTCTTAGGGTACTTACTTACGCATGCAATTGCACGACCGGGGCCTTTCACGAAAACCAGCGCTGCAGATTTTCTCTGTGGCTTTAAGCTGATGGAGGGCCCATTTTCGCCATGTTTGTATGTTTTTGTATATTCTTTTGTTTCTGTATACTGTTTGTCTTACTGTATTTAAGTTCTTATTTTTTTATAAGTTATGGCGAAATGAATACATTTCATTTTATTTGAATTTATATTTGTTGCCGTGCGGGTTTCCTCACGATGTTTTTCTTCGACGTCTTGTATATGATACCTAAATCCGTACTTAATCTAATAAAAACTCAGAGAGGTAGGTACGTGCCAGGATACGAATCAACGACTTTCGCATTGCCGCAAATGGATACCGGTTCTTTATTCATTAGACCTCCACTCCAAAAATGTTCAGTATATAATGATTAGTGTAAATAATTCAAAATGTTATTATTTATTTCATAGCTTGTTTCATCTCACTGCAAGGTAAAGGTTTTCCTTCTCTTTTTCAACTCGTCGCTGTTTGCGGATTTTTGGGACTAATACTTTAAATAGGATTCTAAAAGTGTCTATGTTTTATAAAAGTTAAAAAGAAAAGTATGTATCGAGTCTGGTAAAACAATTTTGACTAACACATTAGCTTTTATTAAATAGATACAATTACTTTTTTAAAGGTAAATTTATTAATTTATAAAAAGAAAAACAATATTTCTAAGTTTACAAAATGATAATTGATTCATTAAAACACGTTTAATGCGATTGTATACGTAATAGTTATCCGTACCGACTTTATCTATTTAGCTTCTTTATTTATTAATGGAAATCTTTTGATTTTACCTGGGAAAAATCGATACCAGACTCCCCAATCGCCATGAGAGCGACTGTCGCTGTGTCCAACAGAGTAAAATCCCTTGGATGTTCCTATCGCGCCATGGACAACCGGCCGTGAGCGAATTACGCAGTCCAACACGGAACCTGTGCACGGACAGACATGCTCCCTCAAATTAAGGAGAGGGATTGGGGTTGGCCACTACCAGATAAATGTAATAGGCGGTCTCCATGTTCCCACGAACATGGATAGTGGACTCTCTCAAGTCGCCTCACTGAGCGTTTTCTACCGTCTGTATCATGCTGAGTGTTCTGAAGAGTTGTTTAACCTTGTTTTACCCTCTCCCTTTCTGAATAGAACCACGCGCGCAGGTTTGCGGTGTCACAGCTATACGGTATCTTACATCCCGGCTAGGACTAAGTAGTTTTCTTACTCGTTCTTTTGCCGTTTCGTTGGGCTGTGGAATGGTCTTCCGGCGAGCGTGTTCCCACCGTCCTATGATATGGGAACCTTTAAGCGTAGCGTGAAGAGATATTTGTGTAGGCCGGCATGACACTGCGAGTACCGATGGGTTTTTCTTGCCTATCGATAGTCGTTGGCGTTTTTTGGACTGCACCATGCTTACCATTAGGTATGGTGCAGTCACTGTGTCGAGTCAGTTTAAAAAAAAAAGTACCACTGCCTGTGTTAGTATTAGGGTGCGTGGTTGCGCAGGCGAGCGATGGCGTGTCCGACGAAGGAAAATCAAAATTACAGAGGACATTACTACAGTAAGAATTCTACTTATACCATAATTCAAAATACATACTTTGTATCATGCCCCTTAATTACAAAATATAATTAGTTAAATACTCATACAGTCACAATTAAATCATTTAAGTGATAAAATTAAAAGACATATTCTTAAGTAAACAAATTTCAATTAGTCGAAATGATAAAAATTTTGAATATCTCTACATTAACGCAAAATTAATCACCAATCCGTGAAATCGTGTGTGTGCCCACACGACGCCTCATTGTGCGGTGGTGAGGGGGTAACAACTGACCCCTCCCAGAGAGGAGGCCTGGCAAGGCCAGTCGCTCGCCGGGTCCGTAGGATACCCAGGCCCGGCGAAGGCGAAGAGAGGACATAGTTGGCATCCCGGTGGTTTTATTCGGTGCAAGTCCGACACACCGGGGGCGTGGACCCCACCACTCCCCTGGCAGTCCGAATGGATTTCCAACGGGTTAACAAAAAAAAAAACTCTCAGTCATTGGTAGTTAGGAGCCCATAGTGAAAAACTTCCTCACAATACGTACCATATCAGGTAATACCAACTTTTGTATTAGGCTCTTGATCCAACAATCAAAATAATGATGGCAATTGAGGCTCTTTGTTATCTCCCCATTAGCCGATACGACTATGGGGATAATAATCGTAAGCAATAATATTTATATATTTAACTAATCGTGGCAAGAAATTAAAAATAATTATAGAGCTAAATTGCAAAAACTGTAACGTAATTGGTTCATTAGATTCTAGTAGGCCTGGATCCAATGTAGGATTAGCCACGCAGCAGGAGTTGAAATAGCTACGGCTCTATCTATGTGACGCTGAACGTAATTTTTTTAATCGGAACATTTCCGCGGTTTATTTTTTTTTTCACAATTTCAAGGGAACACTGCAATATACAACTTTACTGGTAACTAACGCCAATCCTCGTAAAGGTAACTTAGGTACATCTAGACTAACAACTTTTGTTATATGACTTTTGACAAAACTCAACACATCCTAAGATATACGAGTATATATTTTTTTAGTGGGGATTTCTATAAATCGTTAGCCCTATGCTTAAAGTTCAGTCAGCAGATGCTACGAAATCGTCTGCTCCAGTTGCATCCCGCCGTCTTCAGATTGTTAAGAACATCAGAACTGCAAATTTGATTTATTTATTTTTTGTATGGGGAAAAAATATTGAATTAGATAAATTCGTAAAACAAAAGTTGTCAGTCTTGATATAGATACCAAAGTCACCCTTAAGAGGTTTTGCGTTAGTTACCTGTATCCCTGTACAATCAATAAAAATATACAAAAAAAAAATCATATGATTTTGATTGTTGAGTAAATTTGTAAATGGATGATTGTTTTAACTCTTTAAACTTAACCTTTCGTTAGTGACGCGTCCAATTACAGGACACGGTAAAAGTCCTTATCTTATTAGGTAACTCATATTGTTTCTAATGGAACTGTTACAGTGCAATTCAAAGCCAACTGTAGTGTAAGAAATATATTTTATTGATAAAACTAATTGGAGATATACAAATTCTAAGTAGATTTAGAGAAAAAAACAGGTTCAGGACTTATTATATCGAAGGGTGAAAGGCTATTTGGTTTAAGCGACATTTTGTTGGTGAGATATACTCGTATATATGGAATCAGCGCTTTTCACCGATTACAAATATATATATATATATACTATACACATTTACTATATAGCAGGAAATAAAGATTATCAGTTTTCAGAAGTCTAATTTATATTTTGTAAAATATTTAGGTTTCAATTTTTCTAAAAACATAATATATTGCCAAATCAGTCAATAAAACAGCAGAATTGAGGGTAAGTTAAACTTCGATCTTGAATAACTTTTGACTGAGTAGATTTATCAAAAATTGACTTCAGACCATTTTTGTAGAGCCTTAAATTCTCTACAAAAATAATGAATGGGTATTGCAATACGATATATCGTCCATTAGTTATAGAAATCAAAAGAAAAAAAAACTTTTGTCCTGTGTTATTTGTATGGGAAATCGAAAAGTGCGATGCGGACAACCTAAATATTAATATTAAGGGCTCATATTTTCAGAGGCCTATTTTGGCATTAAAACGAAACTTTTGAGTGTGGTTCCGAGGTAAAAATTTTTTTTTTTTGAAACGCCTTAATATATATTGTATTACTATATCACCAAAAAATGTCGCTTAAACCAAATAGCCTTTCACCCCTCGATATATATTGATTGATTGATATTGACAGAAAACTAGATATTTAATTTGACAAAAAAAAAACAATGAAAAGCGTCAGATAACTGATTTCTACAGTTACAAATTACACGTATACTGAATTGTATTGCTAATATAACGAAGATGGACTTTTCTAGATTAAGTTTGAATTTAAGCAACACATGTTTACCGGTGGAAGAAAACATTGTTAGGAAGCCCGCATGGCATCTGATAGGAATGTCATGTGTTAGTGCCCTAGGAACGGCCATCAACTGCGCAGTAGCGCAGTAGCTCGCGTTGGGTACGACATATACCAAAGCAAAGCAAAGTGCTGTAATCATAAGGTATCTCTGATCACCTCGACAGAGATATAGCGTGATGCCATATTATTATAAATACAATGAAGTTAAGTTTCAAATGTATGAAACTGTAAAAAAAAATCAATATCTCATTATCGAATATAAAACTAATGGGCACTTCTAAGTCGGCTCTCAGTAATTAGCTTTGTTTATTTCTTCGGTTTAGGTATACAATTAGTGTTATCTCCAAGTAAACAAACACATTAGTAATAATTAACCATTATTACAACTATATTAGCTAATTTTATGACAGGAATAAATATATTGTTTACACTTCCGACAAAACATATTTAAATAGGTACCAGTTTTGATTTTTGATTGAAAGATTTTTGTAAGTTAAAATAAATAATAATTTTGTAAACAGGGTTGACAAAGTGACTACAGTGCACCTGATGGTAAGTACAGTGTAGTCCAAGAACGGGAACGACCATCAAGAAATAAAAATTAGTTGGCAGCCGCCATCGCTATGTCGGCCATCATATACCACGACGAAAGGCCTCTAGGTACATACACAAGCTAATACAGAAACACGACGGGCCAAAGCGAGTCACTATGACGGTCTTTGCACTTGTGTACTGTGGTCACGATCCATTTCGGGCAATCGCCCTACAATCTCATATCATCACACTTTATCCTTTTGTGGTGCTCAGAGACACATTAGTTGCTGTATCCATTGTAGGCTTACACGGAGAATCCAACATGACCAGTAAAGCAGCTAATCGCCAATCTTTATAAAATCTATTTATCCATCTGACCTATCTATATCTTAAATTCCCATAACCACAGAATGTTAATATTATTCATTAGTTCTTTTATTTATTTATCTCACTCATTTGAACTTTAAACAAGCAATTGTTTATAATTACTAAGGGTAGAAGTAGGTAGGTAGGTACTATCTATTTTTATTTGTAATAAATAAGTCTCTTATAGATAACGTGACAGTACGTAGTTAGTCATGTCTATGAAACAATTATGTAGGTACCTACTTATACTTAAGACACAAAATATGATCATAGTTACACTATTATTATAATAACATGACCGATTTTCTATTGACGCGTGTAGAAGGGATATTTAACACTGAAAGCAACTTTGGGAGTCTAAGCTGCTCGCGTCCGTAGGCTTTACCCTAGTTTCCCTACACGTGACTCCTGGGTGGTGCTAAACGAGCAGCAGCGAGGTGGTAGGGCGTCGGTGCCCGTCTGGATCGCGACCACAGTACATGGGTGTAAAGGCCGTCATAGTGACCAGTTTCGGCTTGTCGTGTTTCGGGATCAGCTTGTGTATATCCAGTAGCTTATATACCTAGAGACCTTCAGTCGTGGTATATGTGGGCCGACATGACGATGTAGACTACTCGTATCAATGGATTTTCATCCTTTGATAGTCGCTTTCATTTTTGGACTACACTGTACTTACCATCAGGTACTCTGTAGTCACTATGTCGAGCGAGTGTAAAAAAAAAGCAATTTTGATTTTAATAGGTAATCGAAAGGGATAATTAGATTTGTTTGGTTGAAACAATATTTTATTAATAATGAATTATATTTATTATTAATAATAAAATAGTTCCTTGCGTAATAGGTACGTACGTATAGTTGGCCGACTTTATTTTTGTAAAGGAATGTGCCTCATCCGTTTTTATTATTGTACCTAGAATTATTTAGAATTAAAATGATATTGTTGACTCTAACTATTTTTGGAGTAGATATAAATGAAAAATAAGTAAACTCGTTTTTCTGAAAGCTGTAGGTACATACCGCGCAATGTATATGAACGTTATGCACACATACGTAGTAATAAATACTGAGTTAATTATTTTAAAAGTTTTGCCGCAATATTAGCAACACCAATAATCTTGTAAAAGCTGCATAGTGATTATTTAAATGGTACACACAAGCACACATTCCTGGTAAAGCACTTATGATAATTCCATGTTTTTATCGCCGGTAACTGGTCTGCGCTGCGATGCGGCCTCGGGCTCGGCGAAGCGGCTGCGCGGCGCCGCTCCCCGCCGTGGGGCTGCGGCGGGCGTTGCGCAGCCTCGCTCCGCCCCGGTGGGCACCAATCGCGGTCGAGGTGGAGGGGAGCCCGGGCCCCTTGGCTCTATTTACTCTTTCAATCAGTGCGAGTGTTTGCCCCTGGCCGGCGTGCACGCGCGGGTGATGCGCTAGCTATGATCTCGCAGAAGCTCTCGTACGGCGACGTGCCGACGTCGGCGTCGCTGTCCTCGCTGTCGCCAGGGCTTGCGCCGCCCTACGTCAACGGCATGGGCTGCATGCCAGCGCAACCCTACCCAAATCTCTACGCCAACAACATGGTCGCGGGCGGCTCCTGCATGGGCTCACCTGGTGTCGGGTACTCGCCGCCGAGCACGATGCCCTCCTGCATGGCCGGTGGTGGCGCCGTGCCCTACGGATCCTTGCCGCGAGAGCAGGAGGCAGCCTCACCTACCTCAGCGCTGCAGCGTGCGCGCAACGACAAGACCTACCGCCGCTCCTACACGCACGCGAAGCCGCCCTACTCCTACATCTCCCTCATCACGATGGCAATACAGAACAACCCGTCGCGTATGCTCACGCTCTCCGAGATCTATCAATTCATCATGGACTTGTTCCCGTTCTACAGGCAGAACCAGCAGCGCTGGCAGAACTCGATCCGGCACTCCCTATCCTTCAACGACTGTTTCGTGAAAGTGCCGCGCACGCCGGACAAGCCTGGTAAGGGCTCCTTCTGGACGCTACATCCGGACAGCGGGAACATGTTCGAGAACGGCTGCTTCCTGCGCAGACAGAAGCGGTTCAAAGATGAGAAGAAAGAAACGATACGGCAGGCGCAGAAGGCGCAGCACGGACATGGGCATGGACATCACGGTGGCCACGAGAAGCGCAGCGAACACGGGCACGAGAAAAGCGTTGGTGGTGGTGGCGCCGGGGAGGACAAGGAGATGAGAGATGATTTACTGGCGCAGCTCCACAGCGCCCCGGAGCTCTGTCTGCCAGAACACACGCCGCTCGCGCTTGAGCACTACGCACAGCTGAAGCAGGAACCGAGTGGGTATGCGCCCGCCCAGCATCCATTCAGTATTACGCGGCTGCTTCCCGGCGCTGACACGAAGGCGGACCTTAAGATGTATGACGTGAACTACGGGTACGGTCATTCGCCGGCGGATAACTACTACCAGTCGCCGCTGTACCACCATCACCATGCGCACGCGCAGCCGCCCTTGTGACAGTACCCGCTGGCGTAGGCGCCGCGC
The DNA here is from genome assembly GCA_036320925.1 of Automeris io. NCBI lineage: Eukaryota > Metazoa > Arthropoda > Insecta > Lepidoptera > Saturniidae > Automeris > Automeris io. Next base: position 8,737,074 of record JAUDJH010000018.1, read on the forward strand.
CGCGTGCCCGCCTGGTGCGCGCCGCTCGAGGAGCCCGCCGCGCCCTAGCTGTGCCCGCTCCGCCGTCTCACGCCTCGTGTAAAGACTCTACCGCAAAGCCAAGTAAATCTCATTGCTGATATTGGACTCCAAGTGAGCGTTTTGTGTTCCGGTGATATTACGGCGCCGGTCGCCCCGCCCGATTGTATATTGTGTAAATATTTGCGATTATTTTCGAGTCCATTGTTGTGTGCGATTTATTGTTAGGTAGTTTAGTGCACGATGGACGCCGCGACTGGGGCGGGCGGCGTAGGCCTAAACATATGTGGAACTTTTGAGAAAGTGTCCTTTATAGTCATTATTACTGGCCCCCGTTTGTACATTTCATTTTGATATTATATTAACAAAGGTGTAATCTTGTGTGCAATATACTAACAGAAGAAGAACTTTGCCCGCCTAAACTATCTAAAAGTATGATATAATATGCAGTAATTCGATCAATATGATAAACGTTATCGTGGCTTTCGTTTATCTATTGATATTTAGATAAATGAAATTATAATAAATGTAACGCGTTGAAGTCTTTTGCTTGGATATATAACAAATATTATTTCCCAATTGTTGCTAACATAAAAACTTAAACAGATTTTCACCACTAAGTACACCTCAAAATCAAATTTGCGTAATTTTTTTAATGTACAAATGAGGGTTCAAGTGACGTCATATCGTGGACGATCAAACTGTGCAATGTGTAACAAATCGTGTATAAAAACAAAGTAAATATATATATTATAAATTTAGATAGACGAAAAATGGAACTAAAGGTCTATCGACCATCCTGTTTAGGAGTGTAGATAAGTCCTGTAAATATAGATATTAAGTTAAATATAATAACTTCTAAATAAAGGTGTTTGGTATAAGATAGATCTATCTTGCTTCTGCACATTCCATTTAAATATTTATTTATATGCAAGTGTTAATTTAGCAATAATATCATAGAACATGTTGGGCGAGCGTGTGAGGTGAGTTAATAGAGGTTTTATCTATATATGATATGAATATAACATATTATTTTTAATTTATCTGCTTTTTATTGGTTAAAAATACAATAATTTACTTTACTACAATAATAATCTCATATTATTTAATACATATTTATTTATTAAAAATGTAATTATTTATTTCAATCATTCTTATAAAATTCCTAATTATAGGTATAAATAATATTTAAACATCTCCTAAAAAAATTAGAGTCGTATCTACCAAAACAAAAAAGTTACTACTCATAAATCTGTTTATTAAAAATTAATATATATTAAAAACAATAATTTAATTTTTTTTTATTTTGTTTAAACAGATTCATTACTAGATTCAATATTTAGGTTAGAGATTGATTTATATACACAATTTTCAAGTCAACAAGTTGTCATACAATTGAGCTATATAATGTAATAAAAATAGATGTAATATCAACAATTAAAAAATAACATTTTTGCTACAGGAGTGTACTTACACCCTTGCCAAGATCACCTGTATCTTGGGCTTTACTGAAATAAATGTTTCTTTTTCTCTCTCTCTTTTTAAAAAAGCTTCTATGTAACATACAGAGACAACAATGAAATACTCGTAATAATAAATATTATTGCAACAACATGAAAATAAATAATATTAATAAACAAAAACTGAGATATAATAATTTAATCTCGTTTTATAGTCAACGACGTTCAAACTTTGTTCTGTAATACATAAATACTTGATTGCAATCAATTTTTTATGACAAAATAGTAGTGGATACTTGATAAGTGAATTACGTACGGTGACAACATTCTGCAAAGGTTACCAAAATCTATATGTAATGACGTTTGCCTTGAGTAACTTGTACACAGCACAGACGCCTTGAATACAACCTTTGCTCATACTCAAGATTGCTCAATAGTCTAACTGGACGTGTCACATCCTAAAACATAACTTATGTTTTGAATGAAACTTGTTTTCTGATATAGCGTTTATTATCCTAACAATCTCAAGTACCACACGATGATTTTTCGTAAAACAGAACGCTTTATACATTGAATAAATACGTTAATTTTCAATAAATAAACTATTTTATTTTTTTGTGGTGCTATATTAGCATTTATGTCATTTACTTTAAAATATTCATAATAATATATCTAAAATATATGCATATTATAGAGTTCATTCGTTAATTTTTATTTTGTAATATTAGAAATCAATAATTCTGTTTTTAATATTGTTTTTATAGAAGATTTTTTTTATAAAAAAATGTTTATTTATATGTTATATTCCGGATAAAAAAATATAGTGCATATAAATACATGGGTAACTGTAACTTAAAACATATATACATATATTTTTTAAATAAAATTGTTTTTTACTTACGCCTGACGCGCTAGCATTTGCATGTTTAGTACCTAAATAGGCACAGATTTGTGTCGTGCTAAATTTATCTTGTAGTTATAAATATATATTTTAATTATTTCTCAAATCTGGATAAAATACTATCATCTGTTAGTTTCAGAATTAATAAAGTTAAGTATTTACAAAAACATATATACTTTGTTTTCTTTCAATCGTCAAATATTGATAAAAATAATTCTTAATGAATAGCTGTTTTTACTCCTGGTCTGGTTTATAATTTCCTTCTTTATTTATTTCACTTTTTTTTTAAATTATAAATGCTACGTATTGTCTTTGTAGATAATAGTTTCTATAAGTATACTTAAAATGTTTCCAATCTTATATTATTCGAAAAAGGTCGTTAGAAATGCACAAAATATATATTACGAGTAATATCGAGGCATTCATTATAATTAATATATCAAAAGAACTAGTATAAAATATAACTAATCACCAATTTATTTCTTATCATTCTAAATGGGTTATAGCGTGGGTATCTTAACCTTATTTTAGTTACTCTCATGATAATCTTTCCCATATTTCAAGCAGAAACTAAAGAAGATAGTCATGTTTTGACTAGTGGTCTAGACTCTACAATATATCTGCAATTGGTTATGTTTCTTAATTGTTTCAGAGGCAAACGTAGAAATTTGAAGTTTAACATATGTATTTAAAGAGTTTATTTTTATTATTAAGCACTGTTGAAATATTTTTAAAATGTACAAAAAATAAGACAATGTCTAGCACTGACAACAATTTAGTTTGTAATGGAATATTAAAAACAACTATAGGCCCGAGCAATTGGCTTATAAAATATTTTTTGCATTTTTGTAAGAAATTCTCATATTTCAACAAAGAGACTTTTAAAACACCTTAACCCTTTCCGTCAATTAGGCCTAGGTACCTGTTCGTGCTTCGTTAACAAATAAGTAAAAAAAAACACTTATCAATAACCCGTACACGGCGTTGCAACTTTTACTGCCGGATTTTCACTTTTGTCGGCTTGCGCAAGACTTTATATCGGTCACACGGACCGCCGGCGCTGGCGGGTTATCTTCAATACTAGACAAAGACCTCAATAAAGCTATAAAAGTACACAAAAGGGTTAACACGTGGAGCGGCGGTGTTAATTTGTTTATGAAAACATCGAATGTATAGAAATGTAAATAAAAACAATTCTCAATGAAATTGTGAATGAGCTACAAAGTTTTGTAATGATTCAGAAGTCGGAACACGATTTGACATATGATTTTATGGCATACAATAATTAACAAAAATATTCCAAATTCATTAGGAAAGATTCTCGTTTTGTATCGCAATTTTAAAAGGCTTCAGACAAAACAAAAAATCAATTGAGATCAACTAATTGTCCTAGATATTGCCACATGTTATTGCTAAATCAATGAATACCTTATAATAAATTGTAACTTTTAATCTTTAAATACATTAAATTATATTACTGATTTTGAAAATGTATTAACTATTATAATAATAAATAAATTATTTATCAGAAAAACAGTTTAAAAGCGGTATATTATAGTCATAGATGGGCAAAATGTAATCAGATTAATAAAAATGATTACGATTACATTTTACGTTTTTTACCATTAATATGACTGAATTTTGCTCATCTATGTTTTAAACACTACAGAATCCCAGATTACATACACATTTATGATTTCTTAATGTTTTAAATGGATTTAATCATGATTACAGAGTAAGAAAATTAATACGACGACTACATTTTCTAATCGTTAATCATTAATCAGATTACATTTTGCCCATCTCTGATTATAGTCCGCTGACTTCCAAACTAGAACTACCTGTATCTTGGGTATCAAAATTATGCATATCACACAGTACGTACAGCTTATACGTGTGCAACCCCAATATTAACTTTAAAGAATATATAGACACCCTGGGCTTCTTAAGGTACGATTCGGATTCCGGTCTTCGTTGTTGGCCAGCAGGGACTCAGCAGTAACTGCCAGGTTTCGATATACCGCCCTGACTGCATATATATGGAAAAGTGACCGATGTAGGCGACTGTGCAACGCTGTTAGCAGTCACGATCGCGAGCTTGAGACATCTCCTGGCAGCGCCGCGCAGTCACCTACATCGGACACCTTTTACATTACATTGTGGTGTGGAAGCCATTGCTGAGTAGCGACTGAAAGAATCCTAATCATACCGTCAAATTTTCTCATGAGGCCTTCAAGTCATCCAGAAAAGTTTTTTCTGTGGTGTGTGTGTGAAAGGTGGCTATCAGAAGCATGATTAAGTAAAGATCGTTTGCTAACAGTTTTTGTTTAGGCTTTTTTATGGCTATGCCAACACTCTACTAATTAATTAAGAGGAACTCTGCCCAAGGAAAACAGCTTATTTCATGAAAATTTGCTTGAAACACCCAGTGAGTGTCCGTGTGAACCTACAGGTATCGTTTAAGGTAATTTCCACATCTTTGGCATAAACTGAATTTCAGTTCTATGAGTTCTATATCTCTATAATATAAAAATGAATCGTTAAATGTGTATAAGCACGAAACTCGAGAACGGCTGAACCGATTTGGCTGATTTCTTTTTTGTTGTGTTTGTTGAAGTCTAGGGAAGGTTATTACGGAGAGAAAAATTAGAAAAATTGTCTGAAAAAGTCTAAAAACTCCACTTTTCTATATTCTCATACAAAAAATTCGTAATAATATTTAAAAGTCAATTTGAACTTTAACACCATACCATAAAGTTTAAATGTTAGTGGACGGGTACCGGGAAGGCAAAACAATTGAGTGACGTATAAATGTTAATGTCAATATTTGTCAATTTTTATACATATAGCATTAAGACCAGGTTCCTTCAAACAATTTTCAAAAAACAGCCGACAGGCCAATAGGTTTTAGCAGAATAAAATCTGACGGGGAAGCTATTAACATTAAAAAAAACAATGTGACTTTGTTTTAGAGAAATAGGGCAGAACAAGGTCTGCCGGGACAGCTAGTTCGTAATATAATTCTTTTCTCCGTGTCGTATAGCTGATATATAGAACACATTTCGCTATGTTTATATGATTTTGTCTCTTGCACTTTCTTCTTTTAAATATATTGTTTTTGTTTTTATATTTTTATTTGTGGCGAAATAAATATTTTTCATTTCATTTTTGATTTCTTTTTCCTTTACGAGTTTGACCTACAGATCAAAGTCAGAAAGTAAATATTGTATCTAAACATGTAAATCTTATATAAATGAATCGTCACGCTATATCCCTTTCGGAGTGCGCAGAGTTACATTAGTGATTGTATCTACTTTGCGCTTACATGCAACGTATCCATTAGCGCAGTTAATCACCGTTCTCAGGGCTTACTCATTACATTTCTATAAGATGCAATGCGGGCTTCCTCACGATGTTTTCCTTAACTTGTAAGCATGTTATGCCTAAATTAAAACTTAATCTTGAAAATCCCAGAGGTACATGCCGGGATATGAATTTACAACCACTTGCGTTGTCGCAAATGGAAACCTGTCCCTTATCTACAGCAACACACACGTATGTACCACATACCACACAGCCACAGAAATTATCTGAACATGGGAATGTTATTTTTACTGAAAACTATTGTCGATTTTTGCAAGCTCAGCGTAATATACACTTAGGTATTATATTCATGAATTTATAATACATTTTATGAGCGAAGAATCTTGTATTTATTAGGATTAAAGAGGATCAATTTGTAAAACCCTGACAAGTTTAGCTATTAATTTTTTTGACCTTACTACAAATCGAACCAGAGACTTCAATGGCAATATGTACACACAATGATGGCCAGGCCAAGGTCTGTATGTACAAATGATTATATTTTGATATATAATTAGAGGGACAATTCATTTTTTAGCGTAATCTTTAGCGCCCCGGCTGTGTCAGTCTGAGAGCGCTGCGGGTGGTTTACTGCCGTCATAAAACTAACCACTATACCATGACCCACTATCGTTTTCAACACGGAGAGAATAGTGGCAAGGAGTCCATTATATCACGATCTCGATGATGTTTTGTAACGAATATTTTTGTTCCTAAATTTCAAAGTTGCAACCGTGTGGTTCAATTTTTTGCATGTCTGTCATACATTCTCACTAGTGAAAGTAAAATCGTACGTAATATTGTGAGGAAACTCGAAACAATCAAAGGGAAATTGATAGTTTTCATGTAAATATAGATTAGGGTTAAGGAAAACGAGTTTTATAAAATGATTGAAACAAAAATATTTGTATCTTTTTGTTTTAAAACTTATTTGAAAAAATAGGGAATAATATTTAAAGACCTATGATACATTTTTCATTAAAATAGTAGTAGGGCTATGAAATATAAATCGTAAATAAAAGTGACATGAAAGAAGTTCGCATTAGGACATGATCCGAGATAAGGAATCTTAGGTAGAATAATGGTAGTAATGTTATGAGTGCCTAATAAACCTATTTAATGTTCATACACATAATGAAATACCCCACAAGTTAGTATATTATCAGGTTTACTCATTTACCGGCATTACGTACAGCGGCGTGCATTTCATACAGTCCCTTAGGGACTGCCTAACCTATATTAACAAGTTGTTTTTCAAATAGATTTATTTATATGTAATTATTGTTGTCAGTGACAATTTATAAATAATTTCTTTAGATATTCCGCCATATTTTCATACAGCAAACATACAGATGTATGGATTTGTTATATAAATCCGTGTAATCCTTTTTTAACGTATTTTTTTCTTTAATAAACTAGATTTTTATTTTCATCTGCTATCGTGTAAATGAAATAACAAATTCTCAACTATTTGCAATCAAAAAAGTACACGTATTAGTAATTTTACGGTTATTTGCGGTTGCCAAACAAATCTCTAATTTATTTAATGTGATTTATGTTTCATCAGACCTAATTTTGTAGGTTTGTTTTTTTTGCAGCCGCTAATCATTAGTATCACTGTGGTGGCCTTGTGAATAAGGGGCCGACATCCATGCGCGGCAACGTGGAATGTTGTAGGTTTGAATCGCGTCAAGTCTGGATTTTTCCCCATTATGTACGGATTTAGATACCACATGCAAGATGATTCCGACGGTGGACCGCATCCCTCCAACAAATGCCTATTCACTCCCCTCTTAAAGGCATCCAAGTCAGTAGATAGTGAAAAAAAATCCATCAATGCGTTCATTCCATAAATGCATGAAAGCATTGCATGCCCTAACGATAAATAAGTCTGGAATAAATTCCTTTATTTTAAACAATAATAGGAACTCTTTATGTTCATATATATTCTATTTTCACGCCATCTATCTTCCCTGTGAATGTAATATAATATTTAATAAATTTATATAATATTCACATAAATTATGTGAATCTGCTTACCCTGTCCAATTACCCTATGCACGTCACTGCTGGAAGCATATCCCAATCCCTAGCTGTTGTCATGACGGATGTAGAAGCGAAGCTCTTCGTGCGAATATAGGGAATGTCTACCACGTACGGATGGTATCTTACAAGATGTCTAGTTGCTTTTTGATGTAATGGGGCTGGAAGAAATAGAGAATTGTTAGGCCATAAACCATTACGCTACTAGGCCGTCAATAATATTGTGTAGCTAGTGCAAAAAACATGTTTTCGACTGATATTCTCCGGTTTCCCTTTTCATAAAAACATTTGTTTATAATATTGTATTAATTGTAAAGATATTTTTGCTAAAGGAAACGCGCACTTAATGTATAGGCGATGATTTTGTTTATTCATTTATTGATTTTGTATGTTATTCCATTCATCATGTTGCGCTACCGGGCTTCGGTCCAACGCAAACATTCTCCTAACGACCGTCCGAGGCTTTAGAACTCATCACATGTATCACAAAGTTATTTCGTACATCTACAACGTATCGTTTCTTGTAAAATCAACTTTATTACTTACGGGATTAGTACTATTATTATTGATTGAGTCATCTACGAAGAGTTAGTTTAAGGTTATGATAATACAATTCACTTGAGATTTTGATTTTTTTATCTCCACGTGTTTTAGTTTTGTTATAACATTTTTTTTTATGTTATGGGTATATATTATGTCTGGTTCGTGTCGCGCTATTGTGTGGTGATAATAAGAATAAAACTGTTCCTTTGTTCAGCATAACGGTTTCACGGATCTCAGTGGCAGATCGTTTCGAGTTGAATTCTTTTATTGTATTCGTGCCTAAATTTTGACTGGATATGATGCAGCTATGTTTTATAATGTTATTAAATTATTTCTATTGTTTATTTCGATCAGAGACCGTAGCATGGTATCTTATAGCAGCTTTGTTTCCATCAGATATCTGACAGCAGTTTAATGAGGTTTATAAGATTCGCCGGAAGTACGTGTTCGCCCAGAGCGAGCGCGTCATCCCCCGGTGACAATAGCCGGGCAGTAGACTTGAGGGAGCCTGCTACACGGATGAGAGGGAGCCAGTGTAAAACAATAAAAAACATATACCTAAAGACCTTCAGTCGTGGTATATGAGTTGCTGGATATACATAATCTGATTCCGAAACGTGACAGGCGAAAGAGAAACTTTACTTCACCATAAATTGGCAAATGTAACATGGGGGGTCCCCCAACAAGTTGGAGCGGCGACTTGAGAAAGGTGATAACTGAATGATAAGAGCCGAAGACCAAGCTCAGTGGCGCTCATAAGCAGAGGCCTTTGTCCAGCAGTGGAATAAAATAGGCCTATAACGATGATGATGAAAATCATCAATATTATTTCATTTAGCATGTAATATGACCGCTAGTAAGTAGCGTTCATTCCATAGATGCATGCAAACATTGCATGCTCTTATGATAAATAAATTTGGTATAAATAGGTTAAAGTTAAACAAAAAAAGAATCATTTATATTCATAAATATTCTGTATTCACGCGGTCTATCTTTGACTATGAACCTATGAAAGCAATATAATATTTACTATCATAACATAATATTCAAATTAATTACGCGAATTCTGCCTAGCCTGACCAAATACCCTACGCGCGTCACTGCCGATAGTATACTGGTTTATCTCATTGTATTAATAGCCACCTCGCTTATGCCGCAAAAATCTTGAGGAATACCCTGATAATTATCACAGAGGCATAAATAAAAGTTATCAATTGATGCAGAATCGCTAGGTACTTACATCATAGCGCTATCACGAGGCAATGACGTCAAGGCACCAGTTTAGAGGCTCTGATAAAAAGCTTTTTTATCGTCATACAGCGTCTCAGCCCGTCGCTGTGTTACTCAAGTGCTTAATTTAGATGTACAGTCACGCATACGTTTCTTTATTTCCTGTATCTAAGCAAAATTAGAAAGATAAAGTGTACGTAGTGTTAGTTATTTGAGATCTGTAAATAACCTTTTCATAAAGAACTAACCTCTGGTATCGACTTCACTCCGTAGAATTTACATTTTGTGTGAAAACTGATTAATACGTAGAATTCGGGAGATTACTTACTTAAAAACAAACAAACAGGTACACTTTATTACAAACAGGCTTACAGTGATTACGATTACACCTGAGGGTAAGCCTTAATAAGGCCGATGGTGAAGCGCAGTCGACCAATAAAACCGATTCACTTATTCCTTAAATGCTTCCAATATTATACGGAACTGGATTACATTTTGTGACGGTACACAAAAACCTTTCTTTTTGTTTTGAGTTGTACTTTATTCTGGCAATAAGTCGTTTGATTTCAAAAGCAAAATAATTAAAAAATATAAACATGTATATTATATATGTAGAATTATATTGTCCCAGCCCTACGTTAAATTTACGCTAGTACTATGAGTATCAGACAAAGATATATTGATACATATATGTGTAATCATGACTCGCAACAAACAAATTTGCTCACCATAGATAAATTTACCGGTACTGAAACTCGAGCTCAGGATATTCGGCGTCGCAGAGATGGTGCTAGAAACTACGATATCAGGCTGTCCATTTTAATTAAAAGAAATTTCATTTATTTTTTTACACTGGCTCGACAAAGTGACTACAGAGTACCTGATGGTAAGTACAGTGTAGTCCAAAAACGAAAGCGACTATCAAAGGATGAAAATCCATTGATACGAGTAGTCTACATCGTCATGTCGGCCCACATACCACGACTGAAGGTCTCTAGGTATATGAGCTACTGGATATACACAAGCTGATCCCGAAACGCGACAAGCCGAAACTGGTCACTATGACGGGCTTTACACCCATATACTGTGGTCGCGATCCAGACAGGCACCAACGCCCTACCACCTCGCTGCTGCTCGTTTAGCATCACCCAGGAGTCACGTGTAGGGAAACTAGGGTAAAGCCTACGGACGCGAGCAGCTCCGACTCCCAAAAATATAGTTCTTATCATATAGTTTTCATTGTGTGTAGGATTGTACTGGATAAAATTCTGTTATGTCATAACTTCACGACGAATTTTGTCACTCAAGTGTGGAGTAGACGATTTCATAAGCGTTTGTTGATTCTGACACGTCTTTTTATTAAGGTTACCTAACTTTAAATGCTACGGATATATTTAGTAAATGAATAAGGCATTTTAAAATATTGTTTTGCTATTTCTTACACGATTTTTCACTTCTCTTCTATTCCTTATACATCTCTTCTTCTTATTAACTACAGTGCAAAAAAGCTAATACAATAATTCAAATTGCTAATTCAAGTTCAGTAAATTATTAAAACTTATTTTTTTTAAATTGTCTTGATCTAAAAAATATTATTTGTCAAGTCGAATTTATAGCTGCGAGGTTTAAGGAGGCTGGGCGTCGCTGCGAGCTAAGGAAGTTAGCAAAGCCGTGCTGTTGGCTCCGGGAGACAAGAGAAGGAACATTGCGGGGGTTTTAGTCGGTAAGAATCCGGCTCACCAGGGTGTCAGTGCTCACCGCTGTAGTGAGGGTCAACGAGGATTTCCACCGGTTTACAAAAAAGGTCGATTTTACAGCTATCCTCTTGTATATACACTGGCCAATCATTTCATTGGATCAATGTTTCTTGTAATTGCTCAATCTTTTTTTTTTGTTCAAATTTTTTTTTGTTTTTTTTTTGTATTCCAGGGAAATCCCTAACGGACCTCAGGGGCGATCAGGTTTGCCCCCTTAGTGTGTCGGACTTGCACCAACTAAAACCCCCGGGGTGTTTGATTGGTTACTATCTGCCACCCTTTTTTATTTTTGGTATTCCGGGGGAAAATCCAACATTGGACCATCAGGGTCACTGTGAGGGCAGCGACCCCGGTGTGTCAGACTCCTACTGACTAAAAACCCCCAGGGTGTCCCTCTAATCACTCCACCCAGGCTTGGGAAACCAAATTCGTCCAGTCGCCCGGAGAGCGAACAGCCTTATTCAGGCTTCTTCTCTGGGAGGGTTGGGTATAAAGAGCTCACGCCTCCAGTACCTCTTTCATAGGCGGCACGCTTGACACTGCGCACCGCCGCCCTCTCATCCGGGCATCTGCCACCCTTTGGTAAAACTGGAGTAAATTATTTTAGCATTTTATGTAGGGCCCTTTTTTTACAAAATATTCCTACTTTTTGTATTAATTTACAACACATTTTTATAAAGTAAACACGTATAGGTAATATATATGTATATAGAACATAAATATTTCGAGCAAAGCCGGTATCTCGTGACGTGTGAAAGTGACGATTGACTAGTGACATTTATGTACATTATCTATAACGTTACAAACCGAACATTCAGCGCAGCGAGCCAAAAACCACGATGCGTGCGATTTTAACACTAACACTATTATAACTCTGTACTTTTGTTGATAAGTTATTAAAAGCTGATTGGAAGGTTTACTTACAATGCGTTTTAATTCCCTATTAACATATAATGTAGATATTTCAAACAAATATATTATTTTTTACATGATTTAGGCACAGATAAGAAATACAAGTGAGTATTTTTAAATATTTTTTCTTCAAATTCAAGTCTTTGCGCATATTTTGACTAGTATTATTATTTTAAATTTCAAAATCAGATCCACCTTAATTACCATCGATTAGAAAGCTCCATTGGTGTTCGTGATCACTGGATCAATACCAAATTACCCCCCTTGTGTCTGAGTAAATCACAAATATATCAGTCTTTGTTACTAAGGTGTACTTTTTAATATAAAGTCGATATACAAAATAAAATTTCTTTTCTTTGGTAAGTTCATTTTTTTACGAATTCGTTTGATGGAACTCTTAACGTTGTCAAACTGCACAGATATTTTCACTAAGGCTGAGATTTATAGATGATATTCTGATTTTATTTACACTCTGCTCATAAGACAAGCTCATTTTTTTTATTATTTACAGGTAGATGCTCGACCTCAATCACACCTGGTGGAAGGTGAAGATGAATCCGACAATGGACTGCATCCGCCCAACAAATGCCCATTCACTCTCTTCTTAAAGACTCCTAAATCATATTATACCGGAAATATGGCCGCTGGAAGCATATTCCACTCCTTACCTATTCGCATGATGAATGTAGAAGCGAATCTCTTATTGTGAATGTAGACCCACCTCTTACGGATGGTAACTGATTCAGCGTTTATGGTGATGTGGGGCTGGTGGTATTAGAGAATGTAGCCTCGGCGTTTTGAACCGGTGACGAGAGCTGAATGTACATATAGGAATTTATGTAAAGCGATATATTGCGCAGAATGATATATGCAAAGATGTTCGATGTATGCATCGCTGCCAGTTTTCACGACTGCGTACTAGATAGGCTGACAGCGCTGTGCAGTCACCTATATAGAACAGCTATCCACATACAGGGCGATTCATCGTGATCTTACAGCTGCTGCAGGGTCTTCGCTGCAGAGCTGTGACTGCCAAAATCCAAATCCAGCTTTTAGAATGGGGCACACTTGAGCGGAGGGCACAGAGCGAGCGTTTGCTGATATTTTTTCATATTTGTAATGTAAGCTCACATCGAATGATGCAATACACGTCTATATAACAAGTCAGTCCGCACCTTCAAGGTGTAAAATATGGATTCTCGTAAGAGGGGCGAGACGCGACGGCAAGGAACCTTTTTTCGTCGCTTGTGTCGGCGTTATCGAATGTTTGCTCGTCTCGAACAGAAATACAGGCGCACTTAACTATACTACACCTATACTAATATACTTTTATAATAAACATACCTACTTGCATGATTTATATATGTAAGTTACTGAAACTAATCGGCCAGTCCTGCACAAAGTGCGTCTTCTAAATATATTTTATAATTGAAATTATAAAATTGTTTTAAGTGCATTTTTGGCTGCCAGATGATACAAGGACATTTTTTATGACACTTGCCAGTGTTAAGATACACAATGTGTTATTACGTATAGATTCAAAACGTTTTTTCCTGTTCTGTTAAAACATTTGATTACTTATAGCAATTATTGTAATAGATAAAGTTATAGATAGCCTAAGTACACGATAAAGTATAAAACATTAAAATATTTATTTAAACGAGCTTTGTAGCTACATAAAGGGGGCGCTGCTTAAGACCGATGATGGTTGTCAAGAGACGATAATCCATATAAAATTATTATTGTTATATCTAACCGGGCAACGCCGGGTCAACGCAGCTTTTTTTGTAAATCGCCTTCTGTGAGAATTCCATGTCTCAGAAGGAGGCTGCAGAGCGAGTGCGGCAAAAGGCCGCTTGAAGGAGACATCAGTGTGCCGGCAACCGTCCCAGCACATCATTCCCAGCCGATCAAGTTAAAAAATAGCTATTTTTGTAAAACCTAAATCAAAACCATATATCAAGCCGGATAACATGGAATTACCAAATCTTTTACTCTATAAATATTTTACTTAAAAAGGCGCGATATATTTATTATTTTTACATTATATCAATAATGCCGTATTACAATGAAGCCCTTAGTAATTTTGGTAAGCGAAATCGCTATCGGTCGAGGCGCGGGCAACGTAAAATTGAAAACTATTTGTTGAGCAAACATCATCCATCAGAGGGCGGCTCACGGTCGCATTGCCGGAATAACTTACCGGCCAACCGTGGTCACACCACTCGATTTTACTATGGTTCAACTTAGTACATAGCGTGGGTGTGGAAATTTGAAGATAAAAAAATCTAAAAATAAACCAAAGATAATGGAATTACACCCTGATACCCTGTTTTCATTTTCTGTGGTAGATTCATTTTCTTTTAAGAATTCTAAATAAGTTCTTGGAAGTAGGCCTATTTGAATAAAGCTATATTTCATTTCTTGAAGCTTTCTGTCGCCAGGCTAATACCAGGCGTAGTATTTCCTTTGGATTTTAACATAACATTTACTGACAATTAAAGACCTTTTTTGGTAATTCGGGGGAATATCCTGCATAGAACCAAGAAGGCAGCCCATTTGCAGACACGCTCTTCGAATTAAAATTCAATTTTAAACACTAAAGAAAAGCTAATTTATTTTAAAAAGTAACAAATCATTTAACTTCAAACAAGTCCTTAGTGCTTAACATAGTTTTTTTTTAATTTAAAGAGCGTTGCAACTCGGCTTGAGTATATCTCTTCGCAAAAAAGGCTTTATGATTGAGTGTTATGCTCAGTCATATTTTGTGATACTTCTTTGTTGGGCTGTAATGTCCGAAAATGATTTATTAGCTTTCCACGAATATATATCCACTGCCTGTCTCTAAGCAAGATGAATGACTAACTCCCTTGAAAACTGTCTAGGAATATGATTAAACTTTTTATATTTCTGTACACACATCCAGAACTTGCTACTGTGTGTTTTCACTTATTTTAATATTATATAACTACAATATATTTTGAAAACTTTATCCGACCCGAAAGGGGCATATTAGTAACACGATAATGTTACCAAAATTATACTATCCGTGAACAGGAAAAAGTTATTGTCATATAAAATTGAAATAATTAAAATATTTTAGGTGTGATTTATCCTCGGATTAATTACGAAATCAGTTTAAAGTCTAATAAAACGATTAATTTAATCAGCGGTGCTTGGAATCAATGGTGCTCATGCCTTTTTGACGTCATAACCTACTAGCATGATCCTTTCCTTTCCTTTTTCCCTCTGTTCATGAGCTTCGCATACTACGTACGTATTAATGAGACATCCCCATATAATTATTTATATTTTATTCTGATTTAGTTTGCTCTTTAAAGGTCTTCAATAAAAAAAAAGCTCAGGCAGCAGCGGCGAACAGAATCCCAGTCGTACTTTAAAAATTAGATATAAAATATTGTATATTAAATCAATATTTAAGTGTAAATTCTTGTTGTAAATAAGTATTGGTAGTGATTATGAAACAGTCTGATTATCCACTCAATCATATCGCTCTGAGCTTCGTATGCTTGCAATATGGCACAGTGCAATGACCTCCCGGCGGCCATGTTCCGTCTACCAATTATTGCATCACGGCTGGGCTAGTGTTAATGAAAATATGTTGATACACAATTTTCAGCATGCAATATTGATTGAGGACGAATCATGTCCATTTTATTCATAATAATACCATAAAAGTTTAATTTGCTACTGGCAAAGACAGTTAAAAATACATATGGTAACTTGTAAAACTCCATATTCGCATATTTTACTTGCTCAGTGACTAAAGTAATTGTTAACGATTAATTTTCAATGAGATACTCCATTTCCTATTGTATAAGCACTTTTCTTAACAATTTGTTAATAAAGTAGGTGCGATATCCGTTTATGTAGGTCTGGAGCAATTAAAGTAAGTTAATAATGCGTTAGTCGTTTGTTATTTAAACTGAAACAATATATTTTTAATTAGAATTAGTTTATTTGTTTATGAAAGACCTGCTCCGAAAACAGAGTCTTAATTATAGAAATACCAGCATCAATAGTAATCATGAAGAATATGTAATTAAAATATTTTTAGAACGTTGAATAAGAATTGTGTGTTAAGTATTAATTTTGTCTATTTATAGATATATATTATTGTATAAAAATTTTTATAATTGAATCGTCAATTGCCATCACAATGTCGGCCTACATATACTACGAGTGAAGGTCTCTAAGTTTGTGAGTTTCTGAACACAAGCTGATCTCGAAACGCGCTAAATCGAAGCGAGTCACTATGACGGTATTTGAAATTGTGTACTATGGTCACAACTCAGAGCAGGCAATCGTCCATACTGCTTAAAAAAAGTATAAAATAATTTGAAATGGCGCTGATACACATTAATTGATTTAAATATTTACAAGACTCAATTATGTTTGACGACACCTGTGTCTAAAACTTACGTCGATTAATACGTTTGAACAAACAAATCAAATGTTTTCGGGCTAATATTTGTAGTGCTGATTAGTAGTGATTACGCATGTACTCGAAATGTATCGAATCATCAAAACAATGATGCGCCATCTTTGTTTTGACGGTTGACGGTTCGGTCGAAATTCGAATCGTTAACGTATTTTAGAATTCACGATGTAATTAGGCGATTATTAAGTATCACACCCCTAATTTATAACTGTTTACTACTAATAAATTACTACCTATTGTCAGAGATGGGTAAAATGTAATCAGATTAATGATTACCGATTACAAAATGTAGTCGTAATTAAAATTTCATTACTCTGTAATCATGATTAAAAACCTTCTAAACATTAAGGTGTCATAAATTTGTATGCAATTGAAGATTCCTCATATTAATGTTGAAAAATGCAAAATGTAATTGTAATCGTTTTTCATTAATCTGATTACATTTTACTCATCTATGCCTACTGCATATATTAAAAAGACCTTTGACCCCCATCTGAAAAAGAATGCGACCACAATACCTCTTACCTTGCACCTTACTCAATACCACTGTGACCTGTCCTGGGCATCATACTTCAGTTCGACTCACGATTTTTTCATATCCTGACAAGGCACAGTGACCACGGCTGATGGTAAGTATGGTGCAATCCAAAAACGATAACGTCTATCAACAGTAAAAAACCTATTGATAGTTGTTGCAATCATCCCGCACAAATATCTCTTCACGCTTCGTTTAAAGGACCCGAAATCATAGGATGGTGGGAACACGCTCGCAAGAAGACCATTCCACAGCTGAACGACTCAGCTGCAGTAGGAGTTAGAGAACTTCTTAGTCCTAGCCGGGATGTCAGTTACAGTATAGCAGTGACTCTGTAAACCCATGCGCGTGGTTGTGTTATGGGAGGAAAGCATAGGTTAAAAAACTCTTCAGAACACTCGCCACGATACAGACGGTAGAAAACGCTCAATGAGGCAACGTATCTACGCAACTGTAGCGGTTCAAGATGCTCAGAAACTTCTGGAAGGGAGAGGATGGAATATTCCACCTATGTCTTTAGACTCCGCCAAGACCGAAGATCTCCAAATTTTGTCTAGAATGATCACGTCTTATCATACCCAAGGCACGTATCTATCTGTAGCCTGTTTGGGTATAATTCACTTACATGAGAAAAAATTAACAATAAAGAAATATGGGTGTCATATTTACACTGTGTGGCTAATCCAAGTCTATTTCCTGCGTATAATCAAATGGTCCATTGCGACTTCCCGCAGCGATCCCATAGATTTTCATTGGATATCTTCTCGGGCCAAAAGATACCAAGAATACTGTGGATCAGGCGGTTCAGAAAGCTTTTTGTTACTTTCAGTATCTTGCACCTATATAGCAGAGCGGTTATTATCACACAGGTTTCTGATACCTTAATTATTCTTATCACGCAGTTAATAGTGAAGACTTTACCAGACTTTAAACTTGTATCATTTAGAAATATGACCAATTGAGTTTCACGCACTGATAATATCTAAATCTAGTGATTAATGTAAATTGCAAATTCAATCATATTCCTTTGTAATACAAGCTTTATGAATTAAAATTTAATATTTTGACTAGTTTCAATAAATATTATGCAATTTATATAATATTGTAAATAAATATACAAACGATACAGATAGTCTATAGATATCCGAAGATATCGAATATTTCCGTTTGACTCATTCCTAAAGTATGTTTCGCGCCTTTTCCGGGTAAACCTTGTAAATATCTTCATAGTTGTAGCAATGCTATCAGTAAGTAATAACTAAAGTTATAGGTATGTGAATTACCAAAAGCAAGTAAATATATTTAAAAAATAATTCACATTTTTCTGTTTTCTTATAACATCGGAGTGTTCTAACAAAGTGAATTGGTATTTTTAGGCGAGCACGCTCAATCATCGGCATTAATCTGTAAAAAAATATGAGTTTATTATTCAGGAAAAACATTCGCTGATATACATACAGTGAATAGCCAACAAATGTTGAAGAAGAAAAATAAAATTAGGAAGTTAGTGAAATATAAAATAAAAACAGTGCAACTGTTACGTTTGCGTTTCGAGTTTGGGCGCGTTTTTATCTTGGCGTAGTATTTGCTCGTCGGCGCTGTATCAGTGCGGGGTCAGTATCGATTCGCGCGTCCGTTATCGAATAGTCGATATATTTGTTTGCACAGTTCCATCAATGAGAGAGGCTCGAGTGTATCTTGCGTATTTGAGCAATAACTTGTTTGATAATGCTTTACAGTGCTTGCGTTGTGATTAGTCTCGCCTCTCTAGATTGCGTTATATGATTTTTTTGTTCTATCTATTAGAGCCCGATTGCGGATAATTTGTAACGAATGTTTACAAGTAGTCAGTGCTTGTTAATATTTGCTTATTGTTATCATGTTACTACGATTCATTTTCGATGTAGATTGAGTTGTTTTGTACAAATTAGCCATTAGGGCTATCCTTCTCAGTAAAACAGACTCATAAATCCTGCTATTAAATCGTTATCCCACACAAGGTAATCTCTGTGGATCTCGGAAGGCGGTGCGTGATAAGCTGTATCCCTTTTCCGCAGTTGGGCACTTAAGGCCCCATTTGGTCTCTCTTATGTAATAAAATACGATGTGTTATAACCGTCGATCGCATTAGCTAAAGGAGCCATTATTAAAAAGTATCGGATTTCAGAACGCAGCGCGTCTACGCGTTGTCCAATCAGAATCTCCCGCCACCTCGGCGACCAATACGAGCGCGCCCTGCTTTCGTTTTATTGTAGATCGAGCTAATGGATTGTTCTTCATTTGATTTATTGTTTCTGTTTTTTGTTTGGAGCGTTTTTTCCACTCTTTATTAGGTTATCTGTAATTGGAGAGTCTGTTTTGTTTATAGATACGTAGAACTATATTGGATTTTATATATCATGATTCTTATTATGTATGAAAAGGATAATAAACTTTTAATTAATTATTGCATTGCGATCATGAAAAATTTCGAGAGGGAAACATGGAAAGCTCAGTTTATCTGTCTAGAAATAAAGTAGATTTAACTTTTTTCTAATCGTAAACCGGCTTGGAGTGTTCATATTTTAAATAATTACAGCTGTGTTGTTTGTTTTTTTTTTGTTTTTGTATCTTAAATAAAGATAAAGTTATTATTGATATGCATTTATCCAAAAAATACGTTTCACTGTCAAAAAACTACAATATGTGTCTATTAACGCATAATTTGTTATAAGTATTAATAAAAGGCTGAATATCGAGCTCAGTGGTGAACTTTGAAAGAGACACGTATGTCCAATAGAGAACAAGCACAAGCTGATTAGCTATACCTAAGTGTATCTATGAGCTAATGTTATATTAATGAATAAATAGAAATTCTACTAGCATTATAACAGTTAGAATGTTACTTTGTCAAGATCTTTGGAACATTTTTTCAAGAACTTTATATTAGGTTATATGTCCTTGTAATTTTAAGTTAATAAATTCATTTCTGGGCCCAGTATTGTAAATGCGGGCGTTAACATCACAGACACTCCACCAGTGCCCAATTCAGTTATCTCGGGGCCCGTAGCAAATTCTGCCATAAGACCAGAAGACGTGGCTTGCTCCAGATTCTGATTGCCCCCTTTTACTTTGTAACATTTTAAAAGCCTTCTCAAAAAGAGTGAATAGCTAATTTTGATTTTCTCCTGGTACGAAGGTCAAATTTTTTACCTGAAAGTTTTAACCTCTGTAAAGTTAACTATATAAAATTGCGCACAGCCGGCAGAGCTCACTTCGTGTTGAACCTGTAGCAATTGCTTTCTTCCTACATCGCTAACCCGGCACTGCATGTCACTTCTAGCAAGATTTACGTGTGTATACCTACGGTACAGACTTGCAGACATGCGCACTGGCTTCAGTCAATACTAACAACAACGGAGTGCGTGTTCAACGACTTTGACGAATCCAACTAAGTATATTATGTTACCGTTTTCCTTTGATACTGCAATGTACCTAATATTGTATCAGTATTATATGTTTTTAATTATATATTTAAACTAAGTAGCTCGTAGTTTTAAACTAATTGTGTCCTAGTGGAATACTTAACTTGAAAATCCATTTTGTTGGCCATAACTTCTAGCAATACACGATTAACTAAATAATCTTAATTATTTTATCTAACATTAAAACTCATTAGATTCTTTATTTAAAAATCCTTATTTATAATGATTCAATAATCCCGAATTTCCAGAGCTTTCAAGTTAATATGGAATATCGATATTGTGGTCTCGCTCTAGAATTCGAATCATCAAAATTGAAAGCCCCTAAACTTTTCAAACAGTGTATTTATACGCCATCTACCGGACAGAGATCGTACTATGGATATGTTAAAGATGTTTAAATTCTGTTTAACCTCACAGGTCGTTGGCATCTCACCTATTTGTCCTACCGACTCCCAATCATCTGTCACATTGAAATTTTAATATTATATGCAACTAGGCAATCTTGGTTGTTATCTCTTTGTAGGTATATGAGGAATAAAGAGGAATTTATTCAGAATTTTCACCTATCTGTAAAATCTATATTGGTTTTTAATACTTTTTACAAAGATTTCATATTAAAAATAAATTAATAATAATACATCTTCATACTATATGTTAAAACTAGTAATAAATAGAAAATAGTGTGACCTATATTACAAGCTTAAAAAGTCATGGTTCTTACATGGGATTCGGTATGCGCCTAAACAATACAATACCTATATATATTTTATAGTAATTACTAATGAAATAAAAAAAAAAGAAATAATAATGCTAAAAACGGAGTTTTATTCCATCGATTACTGTTTAAGTGATAAAAATACGTGGGCTTAATCTATATATATATTTTTTATGAAACATTTATTTCTAAATGTATACAATTTTTACAAAACATTAATATATAACAAGTATACATATAATATTTTACCTCATTATGTTGAAAAGAGCAACTATCGCAGTTTCTTGCCTTCTCTTCTCGATAGATTTTGCTTTCTGTACATCTACCACCAGTACGCGCGTTGACGGTTCGGAAATACTTGGAGGTAGGTCTATTAGAATAAAGCTATATTTTATTTTATTTATATGCCGTTGGAGCTCAGTACGTATTAGCTGTAATTAGTGCTTTTTTTTCTGAATCGGACTAACTACTGATTGCCGGGAAAGGCATTTTCAGTTCAACCGGGCTTAGGGGGCGAGCACAGAAGGTGCTCAGCTAGATAATTAGTGCTATATTCACTTTACATTTATATAGGTTTTTTTATCCTGACACGGCACAGCGACCACACCATACCTGATGGTAAGTATGGTGCAGTCCAAAAACGACTACCAACAGCAAAAAATCATTGGTAGCCGCAGCGATCATCTGGCCTGCTTAAATATCTCTTCACACTTCGCTTGACCTTGCGTTGCCACCCAACCCATAAATTGCTGGCTGAGCACCTTCAGTGTTCGTCCTCCCTCCCGGTTTAGTTGTGAAGGCCTTTCCCGGTTACCACTGCGTCGACATACTATAAAAAAAAACATCGCTTGAAAGACCCAATATCATAGGATTTGCAAAAATAAGGAGAAGTTGCGTTCTATTCTCTCTAAATATCCCAATATGGATTCAACGTAATGATAGATTGACAGACTTCATTCTTACAGCCTTTTGTTAACTGAGCTGTAGGTATCTAGATATTTTTCTTTACCAGCAAACATTTAATAAATCTGTAACTTAATATCAAAGCTGAAAACTCCAGTAGCAGTAGTAAATCAATGGTGCCACCACAGTAGCATAACCATAATATTATAAAATACATTTTTTATCCTAAGTCGGCATAGTAACCCCATCATGTCTGCTGGTATGCATGGTACAATCCAGAAAATAATTACGACAATCAACAGCACAGAAAAACAAATGGATAATCGCATTGCAGTGTTCATGGCGGCTTGCACAAAATCTCTTCACGCTTCTTTTAAAGGACCCAATATCATAGGACAAAATTAAGAGTTAAAGAACTTCTTATTCCTAGCCGGAATATGAGCTACCATATAGCTGAAACTTCGTACTCCCGCGCGCGTTGTTCTTTTATGTGTGGAGCAAGGTTGAATAAGTCTTCTCAACAATCGCCGTGTCATAGACGGACATGGAGGGGTTTCTATGGGGAACTTTTCGTTATAATTGTTGATTATTATTATAGAAGAGAAGCTACGTCCAAGCAAATGAACGGGCGATTCGTTTGCGTAAGGCGATCAAACAGGCGTACTCGTTAATGTGACGGGCGACGGCGGCGCGGACTTTTCATAAGTTCAATTGAACGGAAAAAATCGACTTGGACTAATCACGACACGATTTGGTCTGCGTTATGCTACATTGGAACATTTTTATTTCAAGAATTTTTTTTTTCAAAACTTCCTTTTTCTAACCCTTGACTCAAAAAGAGGGGTGCTATAAGCTTAAAGTATGTATTTATAATAAACCGTTTGTGATTTAATGTTTTTGTTTGTGAAGTGACTTAATCAAGAGCGTCGTTAGATATGATGAAAGACAATCGAATCAGCCGTTTAAATATCATCAGCTCTTTTCGAATTATTGAAGGAATTTAAGCTACTTCTACTAGTTTTATGGATATTACAATATCATGGTTACCTGGGTCTGATGCTGAAGCAACCTGAACCTGAAGTGACCTGGAAGTAACACGATACTGAACTTTGCACTAAATTACAGCAGAAGTATCAAGTTACAATACAGGTGTAATGGAGCCGACAGATGTCTTAAATATTTATGGTTGTTACATTTTCAGCTGCTTGCGTTACAAAATAAATAGAAAATATTTATAATAAACCAATCATATTTCAAAAAAAATACCTCTCAGTAGCTTTTTAATTTATCATGAATGTTGATATTTCATTAAAAGGCAAAACAAATGTGTTTGCTAGCAAACAAATTCACTGAATAATGTATATCTACATTCACAAAGAAATAACACAAATCGAGTAAAGATCTTCCATGTAATAAATAATAAACTGACATATTTGCCGTCTGTAGATCTTGTTTAGATTTACTATTTGGATTCCGCCGTATAAAAGGAAGTTTCTTTTTCAGTTATATTGATAGTAATTATATTTAAGGGTATGTAACCTTTAAGTAGACATATTCTCGATATTATAATTGCCGTAATATACTGTAATCATAGATGGGCAACATGTAATCAGATTAATGAAAATGATTAACGATTACATTTTACGTTTTTTACCATTAATACGACTGCATTTTGCTAATTTATGTTTTAAACACTACAAAATCCCAGATTGTATACACATTTATGATTTCATAATGTTTTAAATGAATTTAATCATGATTACAGAGCAAGAAAATTAAAATTACGACTACATTTTGTAATCGTTCATAATTAGTCAGATTAAATTTTCCCCTTCTGACTGTAATTAACCCTTTAAAGGATATTGTATACACGGTAATATATCTACTATCGTATTCATTTATCCATCACTATACGAGATATCGAATTCACAGTTAAAAGCAATTATAATTACTAAACAACAGTAGCGTTCATTCCATAGATGCATGAAAGCATTGCATGCCCTGACGATAAATAAGTCTGGAATAAATTGCTTAAAGTTAAACAAAAAAGGGAAGTATTTATAGTCATATCTATTCTATATTCACGCCATCTATATTTCCTATGAAAGCAATATAATATTTACTATCATAATATAATATTAAAATTGATTACGCGAATTCTGCCTATCCTGTCCAAATATCCTATGCACGTCACTACTAAACAACATATAACAAACTATACAACATACAACTGGTGCGTGTCAAGGCCTAGCAAGCAGGGAGTATACTGAGCGACATAATAATGTGGACAAAATTATTAATGAACTTCTAGCCATCAAGTGCAGACTCAGTGAGAGTGAGGTGCCTTACTGGCTCTACAAACCAAGAGCATTACTAGAAAATGGCGTGCATCAGTTGTATTGGGACCGGAAATTGTTAAGAGATAGACCTGTACCCAATAACAGACCAGATATTGTACTGGTGGAGAGGCTGACGCATATTGCCTGCGGTATTATAGTGGCCCTAACATGCATA
Source organism: Automeris io (assembly GCA_036320925.1). NCBI lineage: Eukaryota > Metazoa > Arthropoda > Insecta > Lepidoptera > Saturniidae > Automeris > Automeris io. Next base: position 8,761,894 of record JAUDJH010000018.1, read on the forward strand.
ACATTATTGGATATACTGAAGAAAAGCGTAGCAAGTATCAAGAGCTTGCTGAAGAGTTGAGGCAAGTTTGGCAGTTTCAAGAAGTGTATGTGGTACTGCTTATTCTTTTCACCATTGGAGTTATTCCGGAGAGATTGTTGAATAGTCTAGACAAACTGGGCCTTCCCGCAACTCTTTGGGGTAGTATGCAGAAAACTGTATTACTGTGGACTACCATCATCGTCCTATGTCATACAATATTTAGGTTTATGATCGGTGGTCGTGGGTGTGGTTGTAGGAAGACACGGATTTTGGCGTTTTACTGTTTATTTGCACTTTAAGGCACACCGAACTGTGACGTACACGCACGTACTCTCGCCTTGCGTCTCCGTAGTCGACTAACTTGCAAGCATCCCGTGCGCGCGCGCATCCTCTTACCCTGCACGTCTCGTAACACCCTGACGACCCTTAGGGCGACAATTACGTATCGGGCGGGCGTCTACATGCTATAGTTTTTTTTTTTTAATTTATTATTTATAAGGGCTTTTGCCATTTTGGCATATCAGCCCTATTGTACCCAATACGGTGAAAAATATTTAGTTAGTACGTTATTGTTAACGCGCACACAACCAAAACCGAAACTCTTTGAGGAGTTGTTAGAGAAGAAAGAGATAATAATAATATGCCGTCACGTTATATCCCTTTCAGGGTGAGCAGAGATACATACTAATGTAAATATATAATGTATATGTATGTATATGGCTATATTCACTTTGCACTTATATATCGTGCTCAACGTGACCAGTAGCGCAGCTGATCACCGTTCTCAGGGCACTTATACAAGGTATTTCTATTAGATGCCATGCAGGTACTTAAAAGTAGGGATGTAACGGAAGCAGTTTTATCGGAACCGAAGTCGGAGTCGGAGGCAACGTCAGTCACAAGTGACGGCAGAATAAAATAGTTTTATTTAGGGACAAATAAAAACATTATTCAGTGAACCTTTTTAATTAGAAAGTGATAAATTTACAAATACACAGACAATAAAAATTGCTGTTCCTTATTAACATTTTCATAGTACTGTGAGAAAGCGATTACCTGAGCTACTGGTCGCGTAGTCCACGACATTTAAGCGCAAAGTGGATAAAACCACTATTGTATGTCTGCTCACATAGCGTGATAGCGTGAAGATATGTTATTTATTATATCTTAAATTTGATCCCATTTTAATATGGTGCAGGATTGATACATGTCTTCGAAAGTATAAGCCAGAACTTTTGAATTGACAACAGCATAATCCATTTCCCTCTACATCTCCCTCGTGTGTAGACAGATGTTGAGAATCGAGACTGTTTCCAAGCGTATATCAGGTTTTTTTTTGATAGCCCGGGGGATATTGTTGACGGACCTCAGGAAGCTTTTTGGTTGTCGGACTTGCACCGACTAAAACCCCCGGGGTCACACAGCGCTCTCGCCTGGATAAGTTGGGCGGCACGCTCCCTCAAGCGCATCGCCGGCGTATATCAAGTTGGGTCAACACAACACAACACAACACAACACAAATTAAATCAAATTTGCTGCAGGGTTGTTTTTGTGTTAATTTCTATTTTACTTAATTTAATGTAAATGTAAAATAAAAAAACCTTTTAGTAATAAATTTAAATGTACATTTCGTTTTAAATTTAATAATTTAATATTTTTTTGTAAAACTAAATTTAAAAAAATGTCTTTTACCAATTAAGTAGCACTGATTGTTTGATTAATTGATATTTTGTTTCAACAACATATAAAGTAAAATCAAATGAATTGACTGCAACAGTGGTGGTGACCTCCGATGAATACCTCCGATTAAAAAGTTTCGGAACCGAAGTCGGAACCGAAGGTGTAATAACGATCGGAAGTTCCGACTTATCGGAGTCGGAGCCGAAGCTCCGTAACATCCCTGCTTAAAAGTAACCGTATCAAAAGATAAATAAAACGCGAAAAAGCAACAATCGGTCTTCTTGTAGCCGATTAACTTAGAGCGCGCCTATGGAGCCACACTGCAAAGTTAATTCTGTTTTGTTTTTTGGTAGAACATTATGGTTTTGACCGAAAATGTCCTATATAACATCACCGGGCAAGAGGGGGGGGGGGGGTACTTAAGGTCCCTGGCAAGTAGGCGGGGCCTGGAGAAGGCTAGACGTTGCCGGGTGCCGAGGAAGATGGCTTAGCCATGCCCTTGGCACTCGGCAGGCGGGAGAAGGAACACCCCGGGGGTTTTAGTCGGTGCAAGTCCGACACACTGGGGGGCGGCCCTCACTACCCCCTGAAGGTCCGTTAGAGATTTCTCCCGGGTTACCAAAAAAAGGGCCAGCACTTAAGGTAATCAATCACCGAGTTATGATTTGGGTGCCAACGAATGAGTGTGTATAAACCTATGTGTATAAACCTCTGCATGGATGACAACCCAAGGAAAGAATCCAACGGTTATCTACAAGCGTTTCTGAAGCGACTACCTTGGGAAGAATATCCGAAAGAAACTCAAGGCTACGTCGGAGTAGAAATATCTCTGAATAGTAAAAAAAGTATAATGTTTTATTTTGCCAGTAATTTCATGTCATTGACCGTATTAATTATAAGTGCAACAATATTATTGAAAATAGTTGTTTTATTTTACATGTAAAGCGTACGCCAATTTTCTATTGTATTAAACTTCTGCAATTTTGTTATGTAAATACGATCCTTGTTAGGAGAGGCCTATATACAGAAATGGATTAAAATGATAATGATAATGAAATATAGAGAACTAATATAGAGGTAATAGATATATTCGATCTTTTTCGAGTCTTTAGAAGTCTATGCGTTAGAGAACATTTGCCATATAGTCTATGATTTTCTCAGAAATTAGTTTAACATACACTATTTATTTATTTATTTAAAATCTATATCAAATGTTTTGATGGTGCTCTTTTGTTTTATGCTTCGGCTAACAATTAAGGCTTGAATTTAAAATATCTTTTTATTTAAGTGTGCCAGCCCCGTGTTCTGAAGATCGGTAATTTGTAGAGCAACTTGAACAATTTTCTTCCGATATCCGCTTAATGGAGTAGGCAGGGTGCTTTATATTTATTCTGACTTCATGATTTGATTGAATTGTTAAAAGTTTAAATTAATTTACCTACGCTTTTACTTTTGTTCTTAATTAATTTTAGTTCGGGATTCGGGGAAGGTCTGATTAGATACAGTTTCATTACTCTCGTATTAACATTAATTACGTAAGTAAAGGGGTATTTTATTTTTATTAGTAATAAGGAATCAAAGAAAATGCATAGCCTAGTAAAGTTTGCATAGCAAGAAAAAGAATAAAGTCGTAAATCAAGCAAAACAGATAATAACAAAGACATGAAAGGAAAACAAAATTATACCTAGGAACGTAATATTTAAAAATTCTTTTTTAATTTCAAAATCATGTAACATAATTGTTTTCCTGGGTCATGGAAATGTTAATAGACATCATCGTTCGCTGTGTAGGTATTTCAAGTATTTTTTAAGTTTGAGAATCAATGCTACATCATCACCAATGTTTTACTCGTATGTCACATTACAACATTTATTAAAATCCGCTGGACAAAACAAAGATATTGTTTGAAATAGATTAAACAATATATTTTGTAGTCGCCATTCTAGAGTAGAAACGTCAAATGAAATGGTTTTCGTCGGCAAAATTAAAGTAGTTTTATACTGCACTAGCTGCCCCGGCAGACCTTGTTCTGCCCTATTTCTCTAAAATAAAGTTACATTGTTTTTTTTTATGCTAATAGCAGCCCCGTCAGATTTGATTCTGCCAAAAGTTATAGGCCTGTCGCAGTCAAATAGAAATAAAATCGCATTGAAAGACTTAAGTCATATCTAAGGTATATATCACTATATCACAATAAGGTCATATTTCACTATAATGCCTATAAACTATACTATACTATAAATAATGTCCTATAGGACATTATTGAGTTATTTTTTGTTTGATTACTTGGTGTATAAATTATAATTTTCATTAATGACATACAACCTCTAATCAACTTGAAGGCATACCTTTGTTTTGTCTTCTTTGACATCATATGTTTGACAGCTGGGGACAGAGTGGTTTGTATGTGAAAACAAAATTGTTGTTTTTACTATATTCCTAGCATTTTTTTCATATTTACTCACCTTTTAAACCTTCCCTGGACGTCAACAATTAATTCAAAACCAAAATTAGCCAAATCGGTTCAGCCCTTCTCGAGTTTTAGCTAGACTAACTAGACTAACGAACAGCAATTGATTATATATATATATATATATATATATATATATATAGATTACGTAAATATCTAATTTGGAGATATTCTGTAATGGTAACGAAGACTAAATTGCGAGCTGAAGAACTTTTAAAGGTGTCCTCACAGGAAATGTTGATATTTCGCAATTATTTATCTCTTTCTCGTAGGCAATAGGCAAATATTTTACTTATGTATCCAAAACATTGCTAAAGGAAAGTAATTTAAATACAGGGAAGTGATGATGATGATACTCTTCGACGTATCTGCCGACATAGATATCCTGGATATGAAGTGCGCTCGGATGTAACTAGTGAAGAAAACTTTTATCTCGAAATCCAGTTACAGTCCGTGAAGAAAAGCTGGTCTTATGGATTGTAACTGTAGTCATTAAGCCGACGGAGGACACACTTCACCATTTTTATCTCTTGTACTTTTCTGTATGTTGATTTTTTTATGTTGCGAAATACATGTATTTCATTTCATTTCATTTCAATATATACGCTTTTGCTGAGTTTTCTTAAGCTACCATTTTAAATTTAGGCTTTCCAGACGCCGGTATTCAAACAGTTTGAACCATTCCAAATTTCTACATCCTCGACACTTTGGAAAGAAAATTTTTGTTGTAGAGAAAAGTAATTTGCTGTGGACATAAATATAATATAAATATATCAACTAGTAAGAAATAGGTGCATGCGTTGGAGTCGCATTAGAGTCGTGGGTCCTTTGTTATCAATTCTCATTAGATAAGGACGGCGACATCCCGGAACCGAAGAGCAAACAAGACTATCTTGGGGAAAAGTCGAAGCGTGCTGCCTAGGGAAGGGCACAATGTTATTATTATAAAGAGATTAATCAAATAGGATGGACTTGTAAAAGTTAATATATTTTTATAAATTCATTTTAAAAATATTTACCTTTTTTTTTTTGAAGCGGACTAACTACTGATTGCCGGGAAAGGCATTTTCAGCTCAACCGGGCTTAGGGGGCGAGCACAGAAGGTGCTCAGCCAGCTAAATAAATATTTACCTTATTTCAAAATATATTTATATCTATACTATAGGTACTAGATTAAAAAATCCATCACGACGTGATAGAAAGTACAGTGTCGTTTTGTTTTCTTTTTTAGCAAAGGGCGTATTTTACAGAAATGTAAAGCAAACGTTACAAACTATATTATGCGGTGAGTTAGCGATTTTTTCAACTTTGACATGGCCTAGTGAACACTCAGGTTATTCTCAAATTTCTAATTTATGTTCAGTTTGTTGTCTAAGAAGAACATATTTCCTGGGTAAAGTCAAATAAGCGTCTATAAATGTCAACCTATGACAAAACAATATGGTACATTTTTCTGATCATCCAAATGAAGGACTGAACTAATGCGGAACGTTCCCGAATAGACCATGTTCACGTACAAATGTTTTAGGGTGATTACACACTACATCCTATAAGAAACTATGAAACTAAGAGCCCAGAAAAGTCGGACTGAGTTTGGCTATTGGATTTCTTGCTATCTTATGTCTGAATCCACAAAAATATGAATCAAGTTTGTCACAATCACCACAAAACGTTTTTTTTTACTTGGGGAAAATCTTTATCTGACCGTCCCGGCTAAACACCTCAAGGTTACTACTTCTGCATATAGACGAGGACTGTTCGTCTGTAATTAATTTTCCATAGCCCCGTCATAACACTAAAAAGCATTACGTCAACGTGACAGGAAATTCGACATAATTCAAACATTGTTTCGACGCAGTGCACGGGTATTCACAAAATAATATTATAGCTATTTCGATCTGACAATTTTGGATTTTAATGGGAAATTAACGGATGAAGAACAGAAACTGGGTGACGGATATCGGATATAGTGAGTGAGCTTTAGCCGTGGTGGCTGCCGGCAGAATAGAATGGCACCCCCCTCTTCTTGCTGAGGTGTCGTAAAAGGCGACTAAGGTATCTCTTGAACACCGCAATTCAACCAGGTGTTCAGAGAAGGACAACTCGACCAAACCTGCATCCCGCTCCCTCCCGATCGTACTGGTTCTCCTTTCCATCGGGCCTGAGGGAGCTCGGACGAGAGAGTGCTTTTCTGGCTGCGCGTCCAGTTATGCACTTAAATATCTCCTGCGCAATTGACTGTTTCCGAAAACTGGACCTCGAATTTCTTAACCGGTGTTGAAACAGTCGCCGTGGCCGAAACCGCCTAGGACATCATCATCATCATAGTGAGTAAACAACCATATAAATAGATCTACAGCTTAAAAACGTATTTTCACGCATTTGGACAGGACCCTGTGCGTTAAAAAATGTTATAAATAGCTATGCCGACCACTTCGACGCAGCCTTGAATTTCTTTCGCCGTTTCTTTTCAAGGTGGTGGCTTCCGAAACGCTAGTAGATCACCATTAGGTTCATTTTTGTGGTTAGCCGCCCAAGACGAATTCCGTACCCACAGAGATGTCCTTATTGTTGTCACTCAACCCATATATTGCTGGCTGCGCACCCTTAGTTTTCGCCCTCTTTGCCCGCTTTAGTTGTGAAAGTCTTTCCCGGCCATAAACATATTGTCCTGCCGAAAAAAGCTATGCCGGCTAACAAAGTTGTTAGAACTTTTTCCTGCTTCTTCAACTCAGAATGCGAATAACTAAAGTTCTGAACAAAATGTTGATAAATTAATGTGCACCACAAGGTTTCGGTGGAAGCGCACCTTTATAAGATATATGTATAATGTACTATAGGTATATAATTTATCCGAGACTTCGGTATAAGACATAATATTGTTGAAATCGTTCGAAAGCCGGTTCCGAAATTTTTTGTGGTCTACCAACTCAGTTGTACAAACACAGCCAAGTGCTTCAAGGAAAACACTCGATTCAGAAAATGGCCTTTTTCGATACCTCGACAAATTTATACGTGCAGTTGTTAAATTCCAATAAACAATTATTTCGTTTGTTATCATCGTCAGCGAGCATTGAAATTAACACTGACGGAACGCAAGTATAGCCTTGTTTGAAAGCAAGGCTTCACTCAGCGTAGCTTCATTTCAAAATACGCAAAATTTGTAAGAAGCCACTTGAGTTAATGGATTTTTAGTTCTTGCAGTGTTGTATGTATTTCATAAGAATTCTCTTTTTATTTAGTTATGTAACTTGATTATGGTATACAGGTATTGCAATGATAGTAAGTTTCCAATGGGCAAATAAAGACTAAAAAATATCACCAGGTAAAAAAATAGAATGACTTAGCTTGGAGTTGTCTCCGTGTAATTTACAGTGCAGTTTTCTAAATGCTTTCACGCTAAAGGTACTATTCGAATTCATGCAGACGCTGCTTAGCAATATCGAATGTTCTTCCCTATAGATGCATACAGAAGGGTACATCGTGACCTTGCATCTACTGCTGGTAAAGTAGCTACCGAGCGACAACTGCCAAAGTCAGAATTGTTCCTTAAACTGTACCATATCTGATTGGATAACTAATTAAATTCGAAGCAAATCTTCTTTACATAGTAATAATAATATGTCGTCACGCTATATCCCTTACGGTGTGAGCAGAAATACAATAGTGGTAGAATCCACATTGAAACCATAGAAGGGATTTGCATTCCAACCTCGGTGTGTATTTCTCAACAACCAAAGCTGTCGGAATGACCCTCCACTGAACAGGGTACCTAATTATAATATATCGGCACGCTATCTCCCTTACGGGGTGGGCAGAGATACGTTAGTGGGAATATTCACTTTGCACTTATATGTAGTGCCCAACGTGACCAGTAGCGTAGCTGATAGTCGTTCTTGAGTACCTAAGACATTTCTATTACGAGTAGATGCCATACGAGTTTACTCACGATGTTTTCCTTTACCTTTGAGCATGTGTTGCTTAAATCCGTACATAATTTGGAAAAATCCTGAGGTATGTGCCAGAATATGACAATTTCAAACTCAATATAAAATCCATTATATACCTTAAGTACCATTACATTTTGAAACAAAAACGGCCAAGAGCAATTCTTTACTTAAAGAAAAATAGATAAACTATTCTTTGATTTTTTTAAATATTGTTTCATAAGCAAACATTTTACAAATCATTCGAGAAAATTATGTGAGACAGACATAATACAAAATATAGATAAGTCTGAAGAGCGTTGTCGTTACACCGTCGAGTGCGGCGGGCACCTTGATACTAAACTTGTCGATAACACAGGTTCGATGCCCGATACAGCCGTTTAATCAACGCTGTGACACTGAAAGCTTATTACGTTTCGGAATTTGTATGTAACAAATAATTTAACACTACATTACGATTATTCTATTATTGAATGTGGAAAAGGTGAAATTGAGATTATTAATGTTATTAAGTGGGTTTTGTGGCCTAGGGGATAAGGGACCAACATGCATTAGGGTGGTGGGTGGTCGTGGGTCGACAGCGACAGGGAATGGCAAGCGGTCCTCACTTATTGTGAGAGAGTTATGGAAGTGAAAGAGGCGGCGGAGAGGGACAGGGAGGCAATAGCCGGCACCGACAACCCGATATGTCGCTCACGCAGAACAAAACGAAGGAGGAGGTCTTTTGCCACAGAGCTTCCTCCGTAACCGTAAAGACGCCTGGGCGGCGTGCTTGAGAGAGCGCCTCGCCCAATCTATCCAGGCGAGAGCGGTGTGTGACGTATTTCCCGCACACCGCTCCAAGACAACTACTTATGAGGAGAGCGAGGAGTGGCTCTTTACACCACCCCCTCCTAAACAGTGATGAGACCTACCCAAAAGGCCAGACGTCGTCGCGGGCCGGAGAAGTGGACACTGCTGTGCGTCCGGTCCCGGCTAGACGGAGAGAAGGAACACCCCAGGGGTTTTAGTCGGTGTAAGTCCATCACACCGGGGGGCGACCCTCATCGCCCTCTGAGGTCTGTTAGGGATTTCCCCGGATTACCAAAATAAACAACATGCACGCGTGGCAATGCGAACATCGTAGATTCGAAGCCCGGCACGTATCTGTAGGTTTTTCCAGATTAAGTACCGATGTAGTCACCACATGCTCATCGATGAAACATAACATCGCGAGGAATCCCGCACGGCGTATAACAGAAATGTCATGTATAAGTGTTCAGGACACGATGATTAACTGCGCCACTGGTCACATTGGCAAAACGGATACGGCCGCTGATGTATGGTCTGCTCACCCCTAAAGGGATATAGCGTGATGATATGTTATTATTGTGTGTGTGTAAATTAATTCTTATAGATATTTTCAAATATAATTCATAGTGAACTTTATTATTTTAACCCTTTATCGCCCAAATGCACAAAAATTTGAGGTGGAATGTAGGCTAGTATTATTGATAGAAAACATGGCGCACGAGACTCTGCTCAACATTTTTCTTACGTATTTGACATCGCTCTTTCGAATGGTGCACTTGGAATCGACAAAAAAAAATTTTAACCACTTTTTTTAACAATAAACAAAATAAAACGCACTTTTTTGAAAAAACAAAACTCTCAATTGAAATTTTAATAATGACACCGGTACTTCTCTGTCTTGAAAAGGGTTAAAAGCGAGCACGCAATACTTGTACTTAAAAATCATGTCATAATAACATTAATTTTTCGCCATTATTGATATAAAAAATAGCAACAGTCTCGTGCACCATTTTTTCTATAAATAATGCTAGCCTACATTCCACCTCAAACTTTTGTGTATTTGGGCGTTAAAGGGTTTACGATAATAATATATCGTCACACGATCATCCCTTTCGAAATGAGCAGAGATACATTGGTAGCAACTAATAGTGTACTTATAATTGCTCTGAGAACAGCGATCAGTTCCGCTACTGGTTAAGTTGAGCGCGACACAAGCGAAAAGTGGATACAGACACTAATATATGACTATTTATTATTTTAACTTTCAATTTACAATTGTATGAGCTGAGTAAAGTTATTGCTAAATTACAACAAAATATTTTAGAAGAAACACTTGAAATTTTACATAATACAGTGTTTGTAAATTGAATTCGATTTAATTTGAAAATAAAATATGTTACGTATTCGTGGCAAGAAATAAATGCTTTTTCTTTCATTTAAAGCGAAAAATATAAACTCCAGTTTCTATTTAAAAGGTTCCACTTTATTTCGTAGGTACGGCGTACGTTGTTGTCATAGCTCATGTAATTTTAATTTCCTCTAAGTGGAGGCTCCGCGCTGAGAGGCGGGGTATATCAAAGACACAAGCTGTCCGGCCGGAAGGGGACTATTATCGAAGCATTTTTACTTTTTTCGACATTTATAGTTTGTTGTGAAAGTTGATTGGCTATATTACAAATTGAATTGAAAATTTTTCACTTTAAATCTTTGTTCTTTTATTAATTACGTTTGTAAGAGGTTATAGCGGGTGCTATAGAAGTTTGAAATAATAACTGTTTCAGGGCAGGTACAATGAGACGAACGTAGTGAAAGTGTTGTTGCTCAAAGCGTTGATTCTATTTTGTTTTTATTTTTTTACACTGGCTCGAAAATGTGACTGCAGTGCACCTGATGATAAGTACAGTGTAGTCCAAAAACGAAAGCGACCATCAAAGAATAAAAATGCATTGATAGTCTCCGTCGTCATGTTGGCCCACAAATACCACGACTGAAAGTCTCTAGGTATATGCTAGATATAAAGTATTATGCTTTCTCAACAATACAGTGGTGGCTTCCACTAAAAATATACTTATTTTTTATTTATTTTTTCAGTAAGTAAACCTTGTCAAAAGTCATTTTTAGTCTAAGTAAACTTTAAACTTTAAGGTTACTTACAGCTTGTATTACTGTATTTTAAAAACGTAAAGCTAGTTTGATACATAATTAGTTTTATTTTGCAATTTTTTTTTTGTTTATTATAGCAAAGTAATGTTTTACTTGGGGCATTAAAATTTGACGTCAATAGTTGATTGATTTGAGGTCTTATGCTGAGTTAGTTTTATGATGTATTTTATTTATTTACCATATGTTAGATATTTTAATAATTAGTAGGGAACCGAACCGACGCTGAATAATTAGGGTTCACACTAAATGCTTACCGAGAATAGCCCCCAAAGGCAAGAGAGGGAGTGGCGACACACGGAATATTAGATGACTCTATTCTGTTTAATCTACGAGGCTGTTTGTTGCAACCGCCAAGAATTAGCAGCGAAGCTCAAACTACACACACATTTACACACACGCACACTCACACACTACATATTTTATATTACGGCCCATCCTCTTCTATGGTCTTTGTGTGAAAAACTTTTAAGTAAAACGCAGACGTCAAATTTTACTCGTAATAGACAAAAGACAAAAATTTAATGTATCTACACTATTTACTCTTATACACTCAGTTTACACTTAAACAGCTTTGTAATGTTTAGCTACATTGGACCTAATCATCCACATTGCACCGTCCCGGCCGCACAAGGGAGTAGGTGCGGGCTCGTACCAGCTAAAAACCCCAAGGTGAATACTTTTGCGAATTAATAGGGACTGCGGGTCCTGTAATCAATTAGCCGCAGAGGACCTAATTATCTAATATGCACTGGACTAATTTAATTAATTATACGTCCAAAATAATTTATAATGGCCGTGGTTGTCTTGTAGATAAAAGACTGGTTTCCATGCGCGTTACCTCGAACGGTCGTTGGTTCAAATCCAGGCACTTACTTATGGGGGTATTAACAAATTACGTGCAGGTTTAGACACCATTTGCTCATGAGAAAAGTAAAGCATAATGAGGAAACCCGCAAAGCATCTAATAGAAATGTCATGTCTAAGTACTGTGATCGGCTACAGAACGGTGATCAGCTGCGTAACTGGTCACGTTGGGGACGACATATAAAAGCAAAGTGGAGCCAGCCTCAACTGTATCTCAACTCACGCCAAATAGGTTTTGGTATGACGATATGTTATGTTAACAATTTCTATAATGCTTAGGCAATCCCAGAAACTTTACAACAAGAAACAACATACATATACATAATGCGTAAATATATTATGTATTACGTACTTATATTTCCCCGAACATCTGCACCTTCTTCTCAGGAACAACGGTTAAGGTTGAACATTGCACTTTATTTCGTGAAAGATATGGTCCAAATTTATTTGTGTGACATTTATTAAGATTTCTTAAATCCTATCACATCAAAGAATTACAATAATTCGAGCTAGAAGCGACTAATAAAATTTTTGAATGAACGTAGTAGAATTAATGGATATTTTTAGGTTTCATGCAATAATACCACTCCTTGAGTGGCAACTTTTTATCGGAAGAGGTAATAACTAAGACTTCGACAACACCGCACATAGCTTAAGAAACTAAATATACACAAAAAATAATGCTATTCTGCTATTTACATCTAGTATCTATATTTCAACGAATATAAGCGACGTCGTATATTTTTTAAGTAAATCCATGAGTGACCGCAACAAGAACGCTTCGCACGGGCTCGCTAACGACCATGAGTTTCCACGAAACATTATGTACGTGACGTAGATAGACAGACGTCTTCAAACATAACAAGAGGTATACGAAATGGATTTAGGTGTCGTAGTTGTGTAAGAATTGAATCTGTTCTTAGACTGAGATTTATCAACGCTACTTTGACTTAGGGTATGGCCACTAATATCTTTCGGGATCGAGAGGCGCTGCCTACAACATCTTTGGCAGCGTCGTCGCAAACTCCCCGCCGGCCCAAAAGAACAGGGCATTCATTAGGAAGGTCCAAATCTAGCGGCGGCACCGGGCGGCACACTTGAGGGAGTGTGTCGTTCAACAAGGATGCTCCGCTCTACAACAAAGATGCACGAGAGAGATGGCTCTTTACACCACTCCTCCCCGAATGAGTGGAGGCCTACTTAAGCCCGCACGCCTTGCCGGTCATCGAGGATGAGACCCCAGTCTTTTCCTCGATGCCGGTAGGTGGTAGGTGGAACACCCCGACGGTTTTAGTTAGTACAAGCCCGACACAGCGGGGGGCGGCCTTCACCGCTTCCCGAAGTCCGTTAGGGATTTCCAGCGGGTTACCAAAAAAAAAAAATGGCTACTAATATCTTTGCCCAGTCCGCAAAGATTATCAACTTTTTTTTTAATTAGAGACAGGTTTGCGCTAGACCGCAATCTCACCTAATGGAAAGTGATAATGAGGCCGATGATGGTGTGCTTTTCTATGTCATAAGACATGGGAAAAATAGACACAGGAAGCGGATTTCACTCCTTGGTGGTTCACAGTCAAAAGAGGAGGCGAAAAACCTTATGCTAGCAACTGGAACGTCGACCACATACAGATGCAAACCAGCACGACGTGTTGATAATTATTGACGACATTGACGATTTATTATCATTAATAGTTTAAGTTTGCTTTCTCTCTTAATTAATTAGTTTCAAGGTATAGGTTAAGCCACCGATTTCTTTAACTTTGACTTTGCGCGTCCGATCCGAATTCGTGGTTCACCCGAGAATCGTGGCGGACCTTGGGAAAGGATGATAATGTGACTGGCCGCGGCAAGGCGTTCATATTAGATTAAGAATTTTCTATAATATCTATGATATTTATAAGTAAATTCACTTATATATTTATTTATTTCATTATTCTGTTGCTCCTGAGTTGCGTGGTTTCCTAAATATGTATTTTGAAGGAACCGTACGGAGACCAATATCCGGATTCGGGCATAGCTTTTTTAGCTCGCACGTGAACGCTCTAACTGAGTATCAACAACATTGAATAATTTTAAATCTAAGGCTAAAATTAAAAATAACCGGGATCAGCGAGATTGAGTATTAATTAAATGTTCAGAAAATAAACGAAATTTTAAAGATAAAAAGATATATATTTAAGTCTGTCTGTATACACATTATTTTTCGTAATGGATATGCTTTTTATAGCAGCATCATTTGCCTGAAGAAGAAAGGAGTGTTCTATGATATTACTCTGTGTGAAATTCATCTTGTCGTATGGTTCTCGAGATACAGGTACAATCTACTGAAAAAGTTCTAGAAATTACTATTTATTATAATTTATTATCTCAAACTATAACCACTATCAAAATGCTACAAGATCTTCTCGTACACTGATAACAACGACGACACCGGTTATATTTCACTTCATAACGGTTACGGTTACACCTCGCCAGTGAACACTTACACGTATAAAAAAGTTTTCACCCCTATTTTACCTTAGGAGTGGAATACCAAAAATATGCTCTTAGTTAATTAAAGAACCCATGTCAATATAAATATTTAATGTCTCTAGCTTCAGTAATTTACTTTTTGCGATGATATGTCAGCTAGGATAAGTATTTTATACATATAGAGGGATTATGAAATTAAAATGAAAATATTTTGTTTAATAATTTGTTATAGTTTTAATGATTTTCATATATAGTTTGATAGACAAATTATAATATAATTTTGATAGATTTTTTTTTTATTTGATTCACATACCGGTCATCACACAACTACATACAAAATATAAACAGAACTTAAAACAATAATACATAAGGTGTGTCCTTAAAAAGAGAACACAATAAGCTAAGTTAATAATGTTATAATGAATAAATCAGACATAAACAATAAACGGAAAACGAGATACGTGCTAACTTGCACGCACTGCAAAATCTTGTTTGGCCGAGGAAAAGGAAGAGTGAAAATATAGAAAGATTTACAAATGCTATTAAATTAAGAAAATAAAAATAATAAATTTAATATTTATTTTAGTTAAATTTCAAAGTATTCTGTTCTGTGATTTGTTGTGCCTGCCAGTGTTGTTGCATGTATATATGTTGTATTTATTGGTAATAATAAATGAAAGATTTTTTATTATTATTTACAGGCGGACGCTTTATCTAAATCGCACCTACCGGAAGGTGAAGATGAGTCCAAAATTGGACCACGTCCACCCAACAAATATCTATAAAAATAAAATAAAATTGACAAAATGTAAACTATATACCCCTTCCAACAAAAGTTACTTGATAACATATGTTTTTGAAATTTTCAATAAATTACGTCGAAAAGATTTCTTTTTTAGATTATTTTTAACGAAAAATCGCAACATGTGATTGAAAAACCAATTTTATAACAAACAATAAGCGTTTTGCGCTCGTTTGTACCGGCCAATAACTGGCCAAAGTAAATATTTATGGAAGCGAGACAACGGCACCGTTTTTGAGAATTTCGAATGAAGGTCCCGACCGTGTCGTGTTTGTCTGTTTGTCCGGTTGAACGTGGTTCGTGTAATCTCGATGTTTGCTCGGCGCCGATACGCGACTTGTCCGCCCTACAACACTATTGATATTGCGTTTTGCACTATATTCACACACCTATTGTGAATTATAGACAGGTAGGTACTATGACACCCGTTAAAAATGTATATCTTACATCTAAAAAGTTATCTGCGGTTCAACTGTGTGTTCCCACCGCCCTGTGAAGAGATATTTTTACAAGCCAGCATAATCACTGCGACTAAATATAGGATTTTCATAACTGTTAGTATAGTCGTTGTCATTTTTGGACTGAACTATGCTTACCATCAGCTGTGGTCACTGTGACGAGTCCAGAAAAATTAAATCTGAGAACAAATGTAAAGGCGCTATTCGGATTATGGCAACCCTGACGGAACGGTCAGGTCGCGATGATCCACTCTTTATGCAGTTATATGTAAAGGTGTACGATGTAGGTGACTGCGCTCTACTGTCAGCTGTCACGCTCACGAGCCTGATACAGCGCCCTACATCGCTGCGCAGCAACCTATATTGGTCGCCATCCCTTATAAATACATATAGAGAGGTGCATCGCTGCCTAGAAGCTGCGGCTGTGTCACCACTGTCGAGCAGTTCCTTTGACAACCCGGCGAGCAGCCCGAAACAGATATAGAAAGAAAGAAAACATTTTATCAGCAGCAGCCATAACAAAAGTGATGATATAATACAAGTAAATAACACGTAAAACAAAAGAAGAAATAGAAATAAAAAATAATATATAAAAATTTTTAGACCTCCGCCGATAAACCTGTCTCAGCTTGTGCTACAGAGTATTAGAAAAGCGGTACACGGTGTCCGGCGCATCGCCTGGGAGAGAGGTTTTTGGAGGGGTGGGCTTTACTCCATTCCCTCACAGAGAGGTAGCTTCAACAAGGTTTCTTGTTCTCTGGGCGTCTCGATGAATTTGGCTTCCCAGGCCCAGGTGGAGTAATCAGAAGGGCACCCTGGGGGTTTTTAGCCAGTAGGAGTCTGACACACCGGGGTCACTGCCCTCACAGCGTCCCTGATGGTCCTATGCAGGATTTTCCCCCGGGATAAAAAAAAAAACAGAGTATTAGACTCTGCAGCGCTGGTATTCTGACAAGGTCTTATGGAAGACACAGCCATACATTCAACATATATACAGACACAATATTTATATATCGAAATTTTATATTAATATTCTTAATGCGATCAATTGAAATAGTGCCTTGTTGGAATTGTCGTATACAAGTGGAATATTTACGAAATTGTGTAATCATTCATTAAGAGTACATGTAAAATGCAAACCTTGCACAATATTTTGTCACGTGTGTTTCAGTTGCAAGTCCTTGTTCCTTTATCGATGGCTCACGTTTTCTCAATAAGCGATAGCAACGAGGTGCTAAACCACTCACCATAACTAATGAGACGATGCTAATCAACTGGCAAGAGCTATGGAGTACTGGAGTAGGCCACTCGCCGACTTCAAAGAAATTCATAATTTGCGGCACCTTTTTAACCTTTCCATGCACATAGTAACAAGAATCATTTTAAATAAAGTTATTTGTTTACTTTTAATTAATATTATTTATGTATCATTAAAGGGTCATTTAGTGAATTATTTTTTGATAATAATTCTATTAACACGTTCCCTGCCGGACCGTTTTTTGAAGACTTTCCGTTTAGGCAGCGTGGGGCGTATGCGCCCCACGCTTTACACTTGTATTATTTTGTTTCTGGCGAATGCCTTACAATTGATAAAATGCCGCAAAAATCATAATTATCAAGGAAAGGTTGTATACGCCCCACGATTAAATGAAGACATCAGCAGTAGCACTAAGATGCCCGTAATCGACTGCATATTGATTTTTTTAAAAATACTTCATTTTACAATGATAATACCAAACGGCTTGAACGGAAAGTTCAGCGTGGGGCGTATGCGGCAGGGAACGTGTTAATGTATAGAAACTTATTTCATATATTCGAATAAACTTTAATTAATTCAAAAACATATTACAGGAATGAGTGTAAGGAAGTAAATATAAAAATTTTCATTTTTCTTCCTATCTTGATGTTTGCATAATTTTATTACATCAAGGGGTGAAAGATTACTTGTTTTAAGCGACTTTTTCGTCTATGTCGAGTTATAATTTCGGAATCAGTGAAATACGTTTATTCCGAAGATATATTTCAATGTTGCTAAAAAATGTCTCTCAAAGCAGATATACATTCGCCACTCGATATGTGTTGTTGTTAATTAATAAAAAAACAAGATTAGTATATACTATAAAACATATTTAAAAAAATCTCGTTTTATTTGATAATACGTAATTACAAACATTGTTTTTTTTTTCGCTGTAATTTTTACTGTGGAAATATGATATTATTTATTAATTGCAACAATAAGTTAATTAAATATATTCATTTAATATTACATTTACAATATATAAGGCACTATTTCAGATTCTAAAATAAAAGGGTAAAAACGTTTTTTACGAGCTTAAACAGAACTTTAACGGGGCGCATAGTCTCTTCAATTGAAGTGCATTGTAGGGCGGAAACGGCGGGCGGGCGGCGGTAGCGCGATCAAAGCACATCTTGTAGTCAAACTGTTTGTTATCTCTCCACATCTACCCCGGCTCTATAGGTAACGTATTTTAGAGGTTTTCGCTTTGTCGTATATTAATTAGAATGCATCCTTGTTATATCCTAAAGTGCTACATCTTGCGTTAAGTTTCACATGCCATTAGCGATCGAAGGTAAATTTATTGAAATAAAAGATTATTTTATTTTTACGAGTGTTTACCTGTGTTACTTCAATTATGTGTGTTGTAAAATAAACAATTGTATTATCCTAGTTTGAGTAACTAGATACCTACTAAAACAAATACACAGAAACAATACACAAACAATTTAGAAAATATACATAAAAAAACAACAAAAAAAAACACAAATACCTTTTCTATCTAATGTTTTTTGCATTTCTTACATTCATTAAAAATTTTATAAATGTAAAAATAAATTATAACTTTGTTAAAGTAGACTTATTTATAAGTATTATTCAAAATTGTCGAACAGAAATGAACATGAATTTACCACCGGCTCAGAAAGCAGAGTTGCCAAAGAAAATTCGGCAAAAAACGGTAGTATTTAGTTCTCCTTTTTAATATTTTAGTAATAATAAATAATACCAACTAACCAATATTAGTAATAATAATAAATTATTAATAGTAACACCAAAACTTAGCGCAGATAGCTAAAATCAATGGATTCGTAAAACGTACAAAGTGGCCCTGTTATTCAAAAAAACACCCTTAAGCAGCCGGTGCAATAATTTCGAATGCCGCCCACTCGTGGTGATTTGGGCATTTATTAAAGAGCATACAATGCCGGCGCCCACTACACAGAGATCGCTCTTCCATTTTATTTTTAATATTAAGCCCTCAGGCAGGCGCTCCTATGCATAGTGTAATGGAAAATACAGAGACTGCCCTCATCTTGACATTACTAATTTCTAAATGACTGAAAGAAAGGTTTCATTAAGGTGAAATTCCGTACGACGGCAGTGACAGACGCGAAAACATGTACAATGACGTCATGCAGCACTACTGTGTAGACCAATATATAACATATAACTACCAATGCGTATACATGTGTACACAAACAATTCACACCTATTTTTGAAGTGAAAACTTCTTTATACATTTTGGAAACTTTTGGGATGGGATCTGATACAGATATATACATACATATACTCGTATATGTAGACAGATTTTGGGTTTTTAAAGCATTTATTCATCAAACTAAATCACCTATGTTGGTAAAGTTTTAAATAAAAATATTTCACAACTACACTCACAACTTATTCTCTTCGCCATAAAAATCTCTGGAATATTTTTTATCCCTTTCATGCCCTTATACTGTTTCTTATCATTTTCCTAATAATCCTTTAATATCCTTTGCATCATATGTTCCATTCTCCTCACTTCCCTACATTTATAAGAAAACTATATATAAAAGAGCTATATTTATAAGTCTTTAATCAGATTTAATGACCAATATGAAATAACCCAAAAAATAATGCTTACAAGATTGTGAATCTAAGAAGTTATCAGTTGAGGTGCGTTCCCAGGACTAACAGTTTTTTTAACTTATTAATTTTTTTAGTATATATGTATAACAATAGCTTAATATGCGAATGTAGTAGCTGTCACTAGATTTTTTTTTTCAAACTTTTCTCATTTTCTCTGAATTTTTATTAATCTGTATACACCGTTTTCCACAGAGACTGGTGGAGGGTCCTTCAGAGCTATTATTGAGATTCAGACGGCAGACGGCTCTTCATCACATCTTCTTTGGATACCTTCAGACACTGAAACATCGGTACTTATTACTAAAAAAAATATGTTCCTATGTTTTTCTACGGCGCATATTACTCGTATACGGAGCTTCGAGTTGGCGTTCTTATTTTCCTATTCCTATTTGTAATATAATTTGATAAAATTTTAATACTTTATCATTTCTTTATTATGCAAAACCACTAGCCATCGTGTCAGATACCATCCACACAAAAAGATTCGCTTCATCTTGCTAACAGCTAAATAGTGGAATATGCTTCCAGCGGCCATATTTCTGCGATCTAGGCATTTGTTGGGCGGACGCGGTTCATCATCGGACTCACCTTCACCTTCCAACCAGGTGTGATTGAAGTAAAGCGTTCGCCTATTTTTTTTTTTTAAATATTTTAGGAGTACTGTAATTGGTAAAATGAGGTTGATTATTTTGTTACTACTATTTTCTATATCTCTCTTCTTTGCCTTGGTTTAAGCTTCATGTATAGTAATCAAGTGAAACCAAAATGTATTTATCGAGGTGACACTTGCATGATCAATCAAGCCGAGATAGTCAAAGAGCTCGCCGGTGGATATTAGATGACGACACGGGACTCGGGCGGAGTAGGAAAACAACGGCTTGAAGCAAACGCCTATAGTGATAGGCTTTCCTGTGACTTTAAGTTTCGATAGTGGACTATATACTGTATAGTATATTTATAAATGTTCTATCTATCTTAAAGGATATTTAAATTTCAAATAAGTGAACTTTTCTTATTGGTAGATCGGCCCATATATATCTTATTTGTAATTTATTCACGCTCTCTGTAGATCCGAACAAGCGTAGTTTGACTCCAATTTAATATTAAATAGCTTTATTTAAATAGGCTTTTAAAATAATTAACCGTTGATTCAGAGATTTCAAAGAAGAGCGAAGTCGGTTGCTATGGACAAAATATAATAATATTTTTACAGATAATGACACACATTGACCTAGCCCCTAATTAAGCTTGCGTTTGTTCTATGATAATAAATAAAGACATGCACATGTCCATGACTCACGACAAACAAATATGCCTATCCCAGGAAAGTTTTCTGCTAACATATCTCGAATGCAGGATCTTGAGCGCTGCATGTAGAATTACTACAAACTGTGCTACTAAACCGTCATAAATGTAATTCCGTAGATATAAATTAAATTAAAGGTACCATGATGTGTCATATGAAATTTCAAGATTTTATAGCCACTTGGAATTAAACAATTGCTTTCAAATCTATAAACAAGAAAACTAATTAATACAACACGCTGTATAAAAGAAAGATTAATTAATACCACACGCCGTGTAAATGAAAGATGAATTAATACAACACGACGTATAAATGAAAGATTATTTAATACAACACGCTGTATAAATGAAAGATTACTTAATACAACACGCCATATAAATGAAAGGAACTGTATACAGTTAGAAATATATTTAGTAAAGTTATTCGCAGTTACCGTGCAACTATAGTGGTAAACATTGACAGGTGCCGTGGTGGGGGAACCATGGCGCACGGCTAATAGTTCAAAATTCAAAGTTCTGTTCAAACAGGTCGAACAAACACTACGCCATCTGGCCGGATTTGCCCAATACTTGGCCAGTCTTGCCGGACTGCTACCCTTTTGTATTAACTGACTACATTGTTTTCGATCACTTTCGATATTCCATGCGTTGTCTCGTATATTTTCCAGTACTAACAAGTAAGCTACTGTTTTCAAAATATTTGTCTGAATATAATCCAGATATATAATGATTATTTATATATAACATCATATGTAAAAATATAAAATATATTTCCTCGTTTCACTGGAGTCAATATTTTAATTTCACAAGTTTTGAAGTTGTTAACAGTAGAATCGTTTTTTTTTATTACGGATATTTTGCCTCGTGTCTTGAAATTTTTCGAGGTGGAGAAAAAGTATTGTCTGCCGTTCAAGCCAGTCCTTTTACTTTTGTTTCTCAATGATATAGATTAATCAAATGAAAAAATGTTTACACTACAATGCATAGAGATTTTTTGTGCTATAACTTTGCAAAACATCGAATTATTTTTCGATGTTGTAAAAATATAAATATCATATCTCACATAAAAAGCAAAATATTTTCGAAAATGTTTTGGCTTTGGCTTTTCATGCCTTAAAACGTGATAGTGAGTTTTTATTGGACTTTTGAGCTAATTTTTAAAACGTCAAATCAAAGGCCTTTACAGATTTTCAGACTATTTTCGAGAGGTCGGTAGTCCATTTTTTTAGATGTGTTATTTAATTTAATTTGATGGGTACGCTGAGTCGTCTGCGCCTGGAACTCGGGCCTCTGTCTACCCTCCAATCTCCTATATCCAAGCCTATGAGTGTATTAACGTTTTACATTAATTGAAATAACACCTTAATATGTTTTTGAGGTATTTTTAATATGTACAAATCGTTATCATAATATCAGTAGCATGAGATGAGTGTGCAGACTGTAAGGGTGGTAATAGTCCAGTTGTCGAGCTATAATCGAAATGTCTATCGTGGGTGCGTGCAGTGCTTGTCTTACTAGGGAGTCGAGTAATTGACAGATTCAAGGAGCGGCTGGTGCAAAAACATGGTGAAAAATTTATTGCTGTCAAACCACTTGCACTGTAGGCGAATTATTTAATATATTATATTACCATATATAAATACACGCCTTCATATATTATTATAGTAGACTACTATTTTCACTAACGTATATCTCTTAATACCATAGTGACAAATATTTGACTAATAAGAGATACATTTTGACCCTTTTTTACATTGTTTAGTTTTTTGGCTTCATTTTGTGTAATATTTGGTTTGATGGTACTATTGTAATATTAAATATTGTTTTTATTGATAATTGTCATTTACGACTTTGAAAGATGCGCATATACGAGTTGTAATTTGATCATAAATGAATCGCTTTAGGTGTGTTTCAATAAATAAAAGTACGCAATTTATTAGAAAAATATTATGCATATATCGAGATGTTTAGTTGTTTAACTTTTATTTAAAAAAAAAAAACTTTATTTAATTTTGCCCACTATAAGCAATTATAAATCATCAAAAAAAATCTACTACCAGTTCGGAAAATTGGATCTACCGAGAAGAGCCGGCAAAAAACTATTTTGGCGTGTCTCTTTTCAAAATATTGTTCAATGCAAATTCAATTGAATATGCTTTGAAAAGAATTTACATACTATAGCAACGCATTTTATCGGTCTGTGTTGATTCTAGAATATTTGCGACGAATAGTGAAATCTGAAATTATTCAACATATTTATACCAGATTTGGTTAGGATACGAATATTAAATAATTTTAAACATTCGATTATTTCAGATTATTGTTATACCTATAACTTCCCTACTCTGTATAAATATCCGTATCAAAATTTTATAGTAGTTTATTAGTTAATTAATAACAACTTCATAGGTCCCAAAAGGATTTAACTCTATGACTTATCGTCTCCAACATCATAAACACGCAAAACTATAGCTAGTTTTAATTAGAATGTTTAATATAAACCGCGAACAGCAGGTTTAAACCTTCAAGTGGTCCCAGCGGGATCGCGTGTACCCCACTCCATGCCGGGGAACTTTATATCCCCAAGTACTTCTTACCCTCGGGTATTTCGTGCACATCCGCTGATATTGCAGCCATTCCCTCAGCGACCACTACGCTTAGCCTGTTAATTGAATATTTTAATAATTTGTAGCCAGTGTTTCATACTTTATTTATCAATTATTTTATGTCAACAGTACCCTTTGTTTTTAGACAATATGGCACTGTATTTTAGGGGTTGTTATTGGCTGAGTCTGTAGATTCTAGCTCCGATATTCTGCGCATGACCTCAGGGTGGTGCTGATCGAGTAATAGTGAGCTATTACTTTGCACTTGGACCCCAAAGCAAGGGTGCAAAAATTGTAATAGTAACGATTTTTTTAAATCTTATTCGACACAGTGACTGCACCATCGAATCTACATTTTGGGAGTCGAAGCTGCTCGCGTCCGTAGGCTTTACCCTAGTTTCCCTACACGTGACTCCTGGGTGGTGCTAAACGAGCAGCAGCGAGGTGGTAGGGCGTCGGTGCCCGTCTGGATCGCGACCACAGTACATGGGTGTAAAGCCCGTCATAGTGACCAGTTTCGGCTTGTCGCGTTTCGGGATCAGCTTGTGTATATCCAGTTGCTCATATACCTAGAGACCTTCAGTCGTGGTATATGTGGGCGGACATGACGATGTAGACTATCAATGGATTTTCATCCTTTGATAGTCGCTTTCGTTTTTGGACTTCACTGTGCTTACCATCAGGTACTCTGTAGTCAATATGTCGAGCCAGTGTAAAAAAAAACAAATCTGATAGAAAGTGCAGTGTAATCTAAAAACTGAATATGACTTATAATCGAGAGACAATAGCCTACAAATAATCGCCACAATCGAGCCGAACTACACAAATATCTTTTCACGCTTCGCTTAAAGAAACCAATATTTTAAGACGTAGGGAACACAGTTTCCTGCAGACCATCCGACAATCCAATGACCCGACAAAAGTAAGAAAGAGTTAGAGAACTTTTTAGTTCTAGCAGAAACAGAAGTCACCGTAAAATTGTGGCACAGCAATCCAGCACACGTGGTTCTATATGAAAGAGGATGGAATGAGGTTATATAACTCTTCAGAAGTCAGAACACTCTCCATAATACAAACGATAAAATAAGCTAAGTGAGGCAATGCTCCTGCGCAGTTCAAGCGGTTCAAGCTGTTTAGAAACTATAGTATTTTGAGAACAACTCGTGTACGTCCAACAGGTATCGTGGTATACCTATTTGTTTTAGATCTATAGCTAGACCTAATTTTTTTTTTACACTGGCACGACATAGTGACTACAGAGTACCTGATGGTAAGCACAGTGTAGTCCAAAAACGAAAGCGACTATCAAAGGATGAAAATCCACTGATAGTCTACGTCGTCATGTCGGCCCACATATACCACGACTGAAGGTCTCTAGGTATATGAGCTACTGGATATACACAAGCCGATCCCGAAACGCGACAAGCCGAAACTGGTCACTATGACGGGCTTTACACCCATGTACTGTGGTTGCGATCCAGACGGGCACCGACGCCCTACCACCTCGCTGCTGCCCGTTTAGCACCACCCAGGAGTCACGTGTAGGGAAACTAGGGTAAAGCCTACGGACGCGAGCAGCTTCGACTCCCAACCTACGGGCGCGAGCAGCTTCGACTCCCAAAAAAAAAAATTAATACGTCTAGATGGAATTCACTCATATGAAGACCTTAAAATTTGAATACATAAACCTAGTCATATTTTCGACTATAAACACATTTATACATATTTCACTTGTTTATACACCGTCTTCAAAACTCGCCAAATAGTTTTTTATTGTAGCTGTATGAAAATAATTAGCATATAGAAATAAATGTGTTTATTAGGCGCATTGGGCGAAAGGGCGCAGACATATGGGCGACATTAAAGGCAGCTTTTATTAACTCTGCCTGTCACTCAATTTGGAGTATTAGCGTTGTAGATGCCGCATGGCTTGGGGCTAACTTAGACAAATCTATCTACAGAGTGATAATAAAATTACAAAATAAAAAAATATTTTTTAATCGACTTCAAAGAAATAAGTTGAATTTTTGAAATTGAATCATATGATAATATTGTCAGTATCAAGTAATAATTATAATGGACAAACTTTAAATATATCTAAATTTCTATAATAATGAAAAAAAATAATGAAGTAAAAATAATTCCACTTTTTCCAGGGATTAATATGTGCTATTAGCGTATACAGCCATTATAGTAACACGAAACAAAAACTCCAGTCTATAGCACCTTCTTAAATATATACAAAAGAAATGTATTGTTTTAAGCTTAACTGTAATAGCATCAATTAAGAAAATATGTATTGAGCCAGTAACATAAAACAGGAAATCAATAGATACAAATACATTGATTTTTCATTTTCAAAACTTTTCTTCTAAGACATAATTTACTACTTACCTTTGTGGAATTTAAACTCTTCCTCTAATATTTAATAATAATATTTACTAACAATTACACACATTGACTAAGTCCCAAATTAAGCTCGCGCTGGTACTATTAGTACTAGACAAAGATATGCATGCATAAATATATATGTACAACCATGACTCGCGACAAACTAATCTGCTTATCACAGTGCAGTTTGCCGCTACCCGTGAATATTAAACGTAATACCATAGATATTAATTATTACAAAATATCGATTACATAAATAAATTGATTGCAAATTAGCAAGCCTTCCTGGTGGTATATTTCTTAATACGGGATATAATTTTAAAAAACTTTAAAATCTACAATTTCAAAAATCACTCCCCCTGTATTTATATCAATAAGCCAGAATACCGCAGGCGTTTAGCTGCTGACATCCATTGTACCCACCCTAACATTTATAACTCTGTATTATTCGCGTCCGGCCGTGCGCGGGAGTCGAACCCTGAACCCGGTGTTGTGGTACACAAATAATTGAATCAGATACGCGTAAAATTCAGCGTTATACATGCCAAATTTATTTTGATTTTCGGTTCAATACATTTATTATGTCTTTAGCGTTAATTTATTGTTCACTTGAATAAATCGGAAAACGTATTGAGTGTACTCAACATTTATTTAACTCGTGCTTATTAACGAGAGGGTAATTACATGTTCTTTTGACAAATAATTACGTATATATACTGAACATATTTTCCGTTCAAATCCTGACACATACATCTGGGTTTTTATAACAGATATGTAAGTTCACTAAGATCGGTGATCAGCTGCGCTACTGGTTACGTTGGGTACGACATATAACTGCGGCGAATTGATTACAGGACCCGCAATCCCCACTAGTTCGCAGAAGTAGTCACCTTGGGGTTTTTAGCTGGTAAAAATCCGGCACACCCCGGCTGCTACCCCCTCGCGGCCGGGACTGTCCTATGAGGATTATCCCCAAGTAAAAAAAAAGGGTACGACATATAAGCGTACTATGCTGTATGTATGGGTACAGCCATTAACGTATCTCTGCTCTCTTTGAAACATGTGGAGCGTAATTATATATTATTATTATATCTTCCGGTAGAAAATAATGTTATTGATTTCGTTTTTTCATCGTTTGAGAGCAGCAGAGTTTTGTAGTAATAGTAAGATGATATTTAAGAAAAGAAAAGAAAACGTTTAATTAGCAGCAGCCAAACAAAAGTGACGACAATACAATAAATCACATGAAAAACCAGAAACAAAAAAAAAACAATATATAAGAAAGTCTAGGTCGCCGCCAATAAGGACCCTGTCTCAGCTTGTGCTGCAGAGCACTAGACTCTGCAGCGCTGGTATTCGGACAGGGCCTTTGGGACTACAGAGTCACTTCACCGGCACAGCCCTACATATACATATATTCATTGATATTTCAAATCATCTCTTCAGATTAATATTATCCACTGCTATATCCTTGAATAGAATAAAATTCGAAGGATGCAAACAGTCTCAAAAGTAGGAGATTTTAAGAAAAAGTGAATCATAAAATGTTATTTTTATAAAATTATACTTTTGTTTCTCGCGTTGGAAATGTAGCAAGTGCAATTTTCCATTTCGTCGCTTAACAAAACTGCCCCTAATAAAACGTCAATAATTTATTCAGAGGCGTTTTTGTAATCCGGCCCACATCACTGTGATCCGTGCACGATCAAATGCGAACAATAAAAATCTCGGCACTCTCTGCCCTCCCGGCGTTTTGTTGGGGATGTATTAAGGCTGTTTTACACTTGTATTTTTATTGCAGCGAATACTCATTTCTTTTTTAAATCTTAAATTCATACTGCTTCAAAACTGAACATGAACTATGTATTAGGTCCTTACATATGAAATTGGCGTTTTTCGTACTGGCCACTTTAATCACAAATTTCTCCTCTTTGGTAAGGAATTCCAAATTCAAATTTGTACAGCTATAGACTCATGTATTTGTGCTTCGATGATCGTCATTCATTTGTTTTCTTTTTCTGTTTTTTTCTGTTTGCGTCACTCATTTTACAAAATGGAAAACTTAAAATATCGCATTATTTACGAGTACGAGTTCCGCCGTGGCACTAGTGCTACGGAAACAACTCGAAGGGTGAATGATGTGTATGGCGGTCGTGTTGCAAAAGAAAACACAGTTCGTTTTTGGTTCCAACGTTTTCGTTCTGGAAATTTCGACCTGCAGAACAAGCCCCGTGGACGGCCTGAGACTCAAGTTGATAATGAAGATTTGAAGGCTATTGTGGAAGCGGATCCATCGCAAACCACGTCCGAGTTAGCTGCAGGCTGCGATGTTAGTGATAAAACTGTTTTAATTCACTTGAAGCAAATTGGGAAAATTAAAAAGCTTGAAAGGTGGGTACCTCACGAATTGACTGAAGCAAACCGGCAAACGCGCGTCGACTGCTGCGTTACATTACTAAACCGGCACAATAATGAAGGTATTTTAAACCGAATCATTACCTGTGATGAAAAATGGGTTCTTTACGATAATCGGAAGCGCTCAGCGCAATGGTTGGATCCTGGCCAGCCAGCCAAATCCTGCCCCAAGCGAAAATTAACCCCAAAAAAGTTACTTGTAAGCGTTTGGTGGACTAGTGCCGGTATTGTTCATTACAGTTTTCTCAAATCTGGCCAGACTATTACGGCTGATGTCTATTGTCAGCAATTGCAAACCATGATGGAAAAGCTAGCGGCTAAACACCCTAGGCTGGTCAATCGCTCCACGCCACTGCTGCTTCACGACAACGCTAGACCACACACTGCGCAACAGACGGCTACTAAATTAGAAGAGCTTCAATTGGAAAGTCTAAGACATCCTCCGTACTCCCCGGACCTTGCTCCAACAGATTACCATTTTTTTCGAAATTTGGATAACTTCTTGCAAGGGAAAAAATTCAACTCCGATGGGGCAGTACAAATCGCCTTCAAAGATTTTATTGATTTCCGTCCGACTGGTTTTTTTAGTAAAGGGATCAATGAAATACCTATGAGATGGCAAAAGTGCATAGAAAATAATGCTTCATACTTTGATTAATTAAATATATTATATTAAAAAATATTCGACTTTTTGTTCCTCCCATACAAAACGCCAATTTCATATGTAAGGACCTAATATATTCAAAAATACTTTAAATTTAGACTGCATTTGTCTTACTTTTTGTAAAATACTTTAATTTCATTTCAATTTATAATTTTTTTATTTAATTTCAGTCAAAACTAGTCAAAATTATAGAAAAATGACTAAATAATTCAAAATCAATTAAGTCTGCTAAGAAAGAAATAGAAAGACAAATTTAATTTAGTTTTTGGTTGGTCCTCTAAAGAGCTGTGAAAAAGCTATATCCTCAATTATATGTATGATATGTTAGTGAGGAAAAAAAAATTTTTATTCAATATTTTGTAAATATGAACACTTTATAAAAACAAACAATGATTGAAAATAAAAGTCTCAAATTCAAAGAACTATTTTACATGTTCCAATACAATGTACTCGCGGCTTAATGATGAGATAATGTGTAGGGGGGTGTATACCAAAAACAACACGATTTGTATTTATATCTAAACCGTTCTTTTGTCGAGCGATTAGTAGCGTATTGTGCGAACGCGTGGGGCACAAGTGTTCACTGCTGGGGTACTTACTGGGCTTACGGACGGGCTCAAACGTTATTGCCGAGGTCTTTAGGGTTAAGGCTTTTGTAACTGGGGAAAATTTGGCGTTGAACTGTCCTGGCCACACATGGGGAGACAGCTGAAATGTGCCGAAATTGTACTGGCTAAAAACCGTAAGTACATCTGCATAGTGATGGGATATGAAGGCCCTTTAATCAATGATTTGCAGCACTGAATCTGCGCCCGCTGGGCACGATCTATTTTTTTTACTTTGGCTCGATAAAGTGTCTACAGTGTGTCTGATTACCATCAGTGACTTACCAGTACAGTGTTGTTCAAAAACGAACGTGGGGGTGTCCGCCGTCCGGCAGAGTACGGAGCAGCCTGTGTCCGCACTAGTGATGAAAATGCCCGGGAATTTTCCCAAAGTGCCCAAAACTTCCGAGAACATTTCGTAAATTCCCGGGAAAATTCCCAAAGAAGTTTTTGGGCACTTTGGGAAAATTCCCGGGCATTTTCATCACTAGTCCGCACACACGCTACCCAGTAGAGAGGTAGTCAGGGGGTACCCTTCATACCCGCTTCCCAGTGGAAGCCTGCGAAGGCCAATCGCTCGCCGGACCGTAGAAAGTATATGATACCCAGGCCTGGCGAATGCGAAGAGTAGCCAGTGCTGTAACCCCGGTGGTTTTGGTCGGTAAGGGTCCAGCACACCGGGCAGCGGCCCTCACCGTTGTCCTGATGGTCCGTGAGGATTCCACCAAAAGACTGTAATGTTAAAAATGTTTTATTATTCCTGCCACCACCGTTTTCGATCAGCATTGTGCTTACAATCACATATGAAAATTTTTATAGAATAAAAAGTTAACACATATTAATTGAATTCCACTAATGAGAGATAATCCAGCCCTTGCAATCACAGTACTGCTATTCCAACCCTCTGATATAGTCGGCGTCAATACAGACGCCCACGTGCTGAAGTCACTGGAGCACACAGGGGTGCTATACGAAAAAAACACTATAAACAAAAAAAATATTACAAAAAAGTAAAATATAAATAAACGTTTAACCGAAACTTTTCTTATACGTATATAATAATAAAATGATTACTTTAGCAGTTAAAATTAACCCTTCTACGCCTGAAAAGTGTTTAACCTTTGCTAAGTTTTGTACCGTAATTTTGATTAATCGTAATTTCTTATAATAATCACTATCTCTAGTATATATTACGATCGCACCTTGCGCGGTGTGGGATAATGAACATCGGGACCTGATCCGAAGTATTAGACAAGAACCCTCCCTGCCTGCAGTGGTGTTGACCATGTTGGCAGGGATCGAAAACTGCTGAGCCGTGGTCTCTTTGTGAAGATGTCATGGCCCACAAGACGCCGGGGATGCCGGCAGCCGCCCTAATGCGTTAAACCCTGCAGATCAGTCGATTCACGACCAGCTGGTTGATGTTTTTGTAGTCGTGACCGCTCAGGGTGGGGGGTCCAAAGCAATTGGCTAACAGCTCTTTGAATATCGGTAGAACATTATCATGTACTCTACTGAAATAAACCAAGAAGGTCGGAGAATGCAGCGTAACCTCCAGGATTTGTGCTCGATGGGCGCGGCGCTGTGAGGCTGTAGTGAATTGATTACAGGACCCACAGTCTTCTTCTATGTATAGAAGTAATCACCTTAGGGTTTTTAGTCAGTACAAAGCCGACACACCCTGGGCATTACTCTTTCTAGTGTGGCTGAGACGGTCGTATGAGTATTTTACCCAAATGAATACAAAAATGTCTCTATTAAAAACATAGGTTTATGTGTTATTATTATTAAGTACCTATATAATATTCATTATTTATAATAAACCTGTTATTGTGTATTAGAAACTTTTTTAAAAACTTGAAACGTATCTTGAAAAATCCAATAACTTACACACTTAACATACCCACCCGGTTTTGTTGTGAAGGTCTTTCCAGGCCTCCAGGGTATCGCCCGTTCAAAAAAAAAAAGCTGTAACATGTTGCTACTCGTATTTATCTCCCCACGATGTTCATCAATATCCCTTTTTTTATATATTAACTAGCTGTCCCGGCAGACCTTGTTCTGCCCTATTTCTCTAAAACAAAGTCACATTGTTTTTTTTAATGTTAATAGCTTCCCCGTCAGATTTTATTCTGCCAAAACCTATTGGCCTGTCGGCTGTTTTTTTGAAAATTGTTTGAAGGAACCTGGCCTTAATGCTATATGTATAAAAATTGACAAATATTGACATTAATATTTATACGTCACTCAATTGTTTTGCCTTCCCGGAACCCGTCCACTAACATTTAAACTTTATGGTATGGTGTTAATGTTCAAATTGACTTTTAAATATTATTACCAATTTTTTTGTATGAGAATATAGAAAAGTGTTGTTTTTAGACTTTTCCAGACAATTTTTTTAATTTTTCTCTCCGTAATAACCTTCCACAGACGTCAATAAACACAACAAAAA
This sequence comes from Automeris io, assembly GCA_036320925.1. Lineage (NCBI taxonomy): Eukaryota > Metazoa > Arthropoda > Insecta > Lepidoptera > Saturniidae > Automeris > Automeris io. Next base: position 8,793,927 of record JAUDJH010000018.1, read on the forward strand.
AGAAATCAGCCAAATCGGTTCAGCCGTTCTCGAGTTTCGCGCTTATACACATTTAACGATTCATTTTTATATTATAGGGAGAAGATTTAACTAATATACATAACATCTTAATCTATATTCTTGCATGTTTATTTTAATTTTACAAATATATTTCTAAAATCAAATGTACTAATAAATGAAAACCATAAAATTAAAAAAAAAAAATGGATTGTTTTTTAATTTATGTAATCATGGGTAAAAATCAAATGAAGAGCTACTAAGGTTAAAAATTACCGGTATAATACAATAAATATTTCACATGGTAACCCAGCCTGGGCAACTATCCCGGTAATATTTATTTCGCCAGTGATTCCATTGCGTCGGCACAATAACCTTGCTAATGACTGAGGGTGGATCAACACGATGTTCACTGTTACATTTTATTGATGTAATTAAATTAAGCTGATGAATTTACAGCTCCAATTGTATGATTTGATTTATTTTTTATTATTTGGATGTCTACTCTGCAAGTCACCTGACTAAAATTTCATGTGTTATACGCTGAAAATGGCGACTTTCCGTCATGGAAAGAGTAGACGAGAGACATAATGACAGCGAATTTTAATAGATTTTCGTACCTTGATACTCGTTTTCGTTGTTCGACTACACTATACTTGCCATCAGATGCGCTGTATTCACTTTGTCGAATCACTATACAAATAAAGCTTAACTAAGCAACTTGACGCGTTGGGCAGAATGTATATACTCAATGTGAATACAGCCATTAATTTATCTTTATAATCACAAAGATATATGGTATATAAATAAAAAAATTATGTCTAATAAATAAAATAAACCAAAATATAAACTACATTTCGTGACAACGATTTTGAAGTACTATTTCATATAATACTAGGTTAAAAATAAACTACCATTTGTAGTATGGTTGATTGTTTTATATTACTGTCGATTGGGTCATTAGAACCTGTGAAAACCTTTCTGATACCGATGATTTAGTTTTAATAACAGTAGGTATAATGTATACATATATATTTCTATATTATACCTGTACGACAAAATTGTGTCATACCGTGTATTTTTAAATCTTTTATGAACCTACCGAGACGCGAGGGTGTGTCTTTTTCATAAAGGGAATTTAATATTTGAAACTTAATTTCACGAGATAAGTCGAGCTTTCTGCCGCAAGATTTTGTAATAAAATGATGTCGTTCCACGATATGCCTAAGTACCTACGCATTATAAAACATATCTTTTTAATTTATAATAATAAACAATGTAAATATACTTTGGTATAATTTATAAGTTGGTTAGCAAACTTAGACGCTCACTAAATAAGAGATCCACCTCATGTAAGTCCCTCAGAGAGCCTTGGAGCGGGTTATGTTGGACATCTCCCTTTGCGGCTGGGTTGAAATACCAAGATCCGGTTGAGGACTACGGTGACTCATATAGCTGAAGTATTAATAGTTAGAAAGTGGAGGTGGCCACTTATGTCGTAGACACAATTATAGATGAGGAAAGAAAATGCTCGAGTGGACACCACGAACCGGTCGTAGACATCTAGGCAGACAGCCTGCCAAAAGACCGGTGGCAAAGGTTGTTGGGAAAAACAGATTGGCCAAAGCTCGCGACCATCATGAGTAAAGAATTGAAGAAATCTTTACTCAGCATTGAGCGATTAAAAGTTGAAAAAGAAGAAGAGTAAAACTAAGCAAACAATAGTTTTGTAAAAAGGTATGTTATCAAAGTATTCTATGATTAATTTTACAATCATATCTAAGCATTAGTGGCTATTCCCTTAATTTCCAAGATAAACATAGATAATTCTAATTTTCAGTTTTAACGAACGTTTCTGAGTATAACAGGCAGACTTATAAAATGTTGGAGCTAACATATTGCCAGCGGTACGCCAGTCTGCGTGTGAGAGCCAGACATATCATATGAATGACTTTCTTTAATTATTCATGGAGTAAGGTGCCTGTTTGTACAGGTGTCCCACCGCCCTAAATACCGGCGCGAGTCTGCATATAGCTTTAACACAATGCGTTTTTTCTTATCTTTTAATTGTAAGCAGTTTATCGACTTCATTTTCTTTTAAATATTCTACAAGTAAGTTTTTTACGTTCTAAAATTCAGCCGAATTCTTACTGGCTTAAATTGATGTTTGCTTTGTCTAGCAAAACTTGGTACAATTTTCATCTTGCACCAAGATTAATTGCAGTCTTCACGTGGACAGTAAAATTTGGTGTAATCTTAATCCTGAGCAAACTTAGTACAACCTGTGTTCTAGTTTCGGTGAAGGTTTGCTTCTCAAAGTGTCTAACTAACGAACAATGAACCAGTAACTTAACTTACCTCCAAATACTTATCTTTTCAACACCCGGATGAGGTGTTACGGTCTCTGGTTCTACTGACTCGCGACTACAAGACATGGATCTAAAAACTGTTTTAATGATAGGCCTTGAACTGTCTCATTCCAGAATGAACCCCAGTCGCTATAGTTCCTTCTTTTCTTCTCCATCAAGATCGTTATAGGGATAACTACATATTTGGTGTGGCTCCAGGAAGGCTATCAGACACTTTGATACAATTCGTTTAAAAAAAAAAGCTATGAACATTCCATAAAATACACAACTTCATTTGCTTAGCCTATTTATTGACCATCAATCTTTTAAAATCAGATGTGAATATATTCCAGTCCACTCTGTCCATATTTGCTTGATAGTTACGGTCATTATTAATCGCAACGATATTTGTTTGTTATATTCGGTTGACAGTTTACCCTCGAGAATAGTGCTAGCTAGGCACTCGCGCCCGTATTTGCCCGCTACATTTGTGAATACTTGTTATTGGGCCAAACCAGAGCCGTATTAAGACAGTGCGGGGCCCGTAGGAACTCTTATCGAGACATTCTTGGTTTATAATAAGTTTCGGAGTTTAAAGTGAAGTTATTGTCATCATAGAACACCATCTTGATAATAGTGATATATTTTCAAGCTACATCCATTTCGGGGTTAGTGGAGATAGATAAGAGGCTGTATCCCCTTTGCTCTTATGTTGCCAAAAGTGACCAGTAGCGCAGTTGATTGTTATTCTCAGGTTACTTACATATAGCATTTCTTTTAGATGATATACGGGTTTCTTCATCATTTTTTCCTTTACAGGTGAGCATCCCCATTTAATCTGGAAATGCCCAAAGACATGTGTCGCGATTTGAACCTACGATCATTCGTAATATCGTGCCCGGATACTGAACACATCCACTAGGCCAACACACATACAAATAATAATTTATAATAGTTTAGCAAAACATCTAGCGACACCATGATGTGCTTTTTAAAAAACGAAAGGTCAGTCCGGTTTGCTGTTGATATTGTCTAGCCATTTCTATTCCGGACAGCCTGACTTTTCTTCTCCGTAACTTGAGGATCAATTTAGGAAATTCATATTGGGATTCTCTCTACATATACCCTTAAAAAGCTATTTTCAATCTGATAACTATCGACATCAATTCTCTCTTGCAATGGGATATTGCCAGGACCTTGGGTTTTAAGATGAAATTAAATTATTAATTTTATTACTTTAATTTTTGGTGGTAGGGCGATTGCTCGAACTGGGTCATGATCACAATACACATGTGTAAAGACCGTCATAGCGACTCGCTTTGGCCTGTCTCGTTTCAGGATCAGCTTGTGTATATCCAGTAACTCATATACCTAGAGACCTTCAGTCGTGGTACATATGGACCGACATGACGACGGAGACTCAATTGATATTCATTATTTGATGGTGCTTTCGTTTTTGGACTACACTGTACTTACCATCAGGTACTCTGTAGTTACTGTGTCGAGCCAGTATAAAAAAAAAATTGAATTTTAGCTTTTATTTTAATTTTTTATATCAAGCAAAAGGACTTTATCACGTTTAATAAAATCTTTCTTAAAAATACAGGTCCATGCTAGTTTTCCGGGTCCGATCCAGGTCCGGAGCGATCTCTACTCTTGCTGGCTAGTCCGGAACTGGGTTCAACGCAAGCAAACATTACTTTTGGACCGTTCTATTGGTACAGTTTTGTATTTAAATTATGTTTGCTCATTGGCGTGTTTATTGATAAAAGTAGAGACGTTTAAAGGGCACGCCGCAGTTGAATGTGTTAGTGAATGCTTAATAGCGACGTAGATTTGTTTTGTCACATTATCTAAGTAGGTAATGGGCATGGTATATGAAACGAAAACCTAGTTTAGGCAGATTTCTAACCACTAAGCTTTTTTTACACTGACACGGCACAGTGACTACACCAAACCTGATGGTAAGCATGGTGCAGTCTAAAAAATGCCAACGACTATCGAAAGGTAAGAAAAAACCCATCGGTAGTCGCAGCGATCATGCCGGCCTGCACAAATATCTCTTCACGCTACGCTTAAAGGATCCCATATCATAGGAAGGTGGTTGAATTCCCACAAGATTTACTTCTCAAAATAGTTCACTTTTGCATGCAACAGAGTTTGTGAATAAAACTACATGATTGATATTTTAAAAGCAAACTATTTCGAAAAGTAAATCTTGTAAACACTCACACTCAGGGCTCTCCATTCATGTACACATCAGTCCATTGTTGAATACAAGTTTGTCACACGGCTCGGACCTCTATTTTATACATAATATTTGTTAAAATCGCTACTTTTGAACTTATTCCTAGTATTCCTTAAATATTTACAAAATTTAATCAAACATTATAAAATAAGTAGTATTTGTCCGAAGACTTTGCTTTTCGCCTTCAGCGACCTTCCGCACAAACAAATTCGCCAAGCTTAACGTTTCTAGCACGCGTTAAACTATGACTGATTAATCTGATTGTGTTTGCTGTATGTCTTTTAATAAACATATCGTATAGGAGGATATCGGATGATAGCCGAAAATAGATTAAGCGGTAATTGCCAAAGTCAAAGGCAAAAAATTAAAATCCTAAATAATTTGTTCAAAAATGACTAAAAGTGAATAAATAGTGTAATAGCTTTTTACAATTTTATATTTAACTTTTATGTCGATATATATATACAAACAATATCTAGAGATTATTAAAATAGCCTATCATTCTTATTATCTTTTACATCGTCTCTAAGGCTGAGATTTATAGATTATAGATTAGATTTATATTTTTTTAACTTTTGCTTATATTTTACTAATACATTACAATTTATATATGTCAAAGGGTTTGGTATGTCACCGATTTTGTCAACATGGACTTGGATTTGCGAATACTATGGCTATGTTCAAGTTCCTAAAATATATTTACTTTTTTGTCAAAACCAATTAATTTTTTGAGAACTTTGCTAAGCAAAGTCGAAATAGGGTCTATAAATCGCAGCCTAGCGTGATAAAGATTAAACAAAAACGAAGGTATTAAATGTAGTAAATACTATTCACGAGCACCAAATCACGGGCATTAGAGTGAAACGGTGGGGTCGTACCCCCGTTCTCCAAGGAATAGTGGGATGTTTGCACCGCATCTCATTAAGATGCCGCCCCAACTCGGCTATCTGCGAATTTGTTGGACCATAAAAAATAAATAAACCTCACACTCCCTCCAACTATGTATTTTGTTATTCCGTATATTGCTACGGTATTCTTAATAAACGTGGTGAAAGAATTTTGAGCTTTTCTAAAGACGTGATAAAAATGAATTTTGCTTGAGCTATTTCTATAAAGATACTTAAAAAGAATATCCTTTGTTAAAATACATTTATAGTTTAACAAAATCATCTCGTTTCTGAAAATATAGACTAGAACATATAGACACTTTCCTTGAGAACCAAATGTTCGTTATTTGTGTTTCTATAAAATCTGATTTCTTTCTTTTATTAGATAAACTTTAACTACTTTGTTAAAGGGATGGAATGAATGCATAATGAGAATAACTATAGGTTCGAATCGATCATGATTTTCAGCTTGATTATGCAGTTGGTGAGGAAGGAAAGCAACGTGAAGAAGTCAGTATTTAATTCAATGATAACATATAACATCCTAAGACGGATGGATAATACGATACGTAAGCGCAAAGTAGATACAGCCTTTACTTCGTTTTATCCCATAGAAAATGACTCCAAAGGTAATAACTAGGATTAGTTGTCATCAGTCGGTCCGATAGCCTGCGACGCTGAAGACACTGAGCTCAAGTCCCTGTACTGGCAAAATTTTCATTGCAGGGGCTGATTGGTTGGTCGCAACTTTGTCTAGTACCCTCAGCTCAATTGCAAACTTAGTTTGGGGCTTCGTCAATCTATAATTGTGGAGGAAACTGGCTCTGTTTTTCCTTTAGTACTCAGCAGACTGTAAGATGAACACCCCGGTGGTTTTAGTCGATGAGAGCCCCCAAACACCGGGACCTCTGCCTTCACAGGGGGGCTAATTATACAGAATGATTTTCACTGGGTCAAAAAAAAAAAAGATCTATAATTCCTCTTATATTTTTTTTTACACTGGCTCGACATAGTGACTACAGAGTACCTGATGGTAAGTACAGTGTAGTCCAAAAACGAAAGCGACTATCAAAGGATGAAAATCCATTGATAGTCGACATCGTCATGTCGGCCCACATATACCACGACTGAAGGTCTCTAGGTATATGAGCTACTGGATATACACAAGCTGATCCCGAAGCACGACAAGCTGCAACTGGTCACTATGACGGGCTTTACACCCATGTAATGTGGTCACGATCCAGACGGGCACCGACGCCCTACCACATCGCTGCTGCTCGTTTAGCACCACCTACGAGTCACGTGTAGGGAAACTAGGGTAAAGCCTACGGACGCGAGCAGCTTCGACTCCCAAAATAAATAGTATTATAGCTTTGGTAAATCATCTGAGAGGTCGTTAATGTTTTTCTTAAATATACCAATCATTGATTGTTTAATTTTCACAGTTGCGGCACTTTCAAAGCCGACAAATTTCAATGAGCAGTCCCTTTGACAGCATGGGCATTACTCAATCGATTTGAGTAAACACGTGTTGCGCTGTACGAGGGTATTTAAAATAAAGCTTCGTTCCAAATGTGCTTGATAATAGTTATAAATTGTTATTGGGGGATGTTGGACGTGTAATAATCGCTAATGTGATAGCTTAATTAATTTTATGGCTTGCAAAGGTGTGACTGGCGTACTTTGCCGAAAAACTAACTTATATAAACCCTGGTACATTTATAAATCTTTAATTAGATTTATTTTAAACTATAATTCTCCTCCTCCTAGCATCATTTATTTTAATGCTGAGAATTGTGAATCTCTCTGAGATGTCGTCCGTTGTATGTTGGTATACCATTCCTAAGTCACTCTTAGCATCATGGATAACATCTGGTAAGTTTTTGTTTAGAGTGTTGTAGATTTGATCAGTTTATCTTAAGGGGCTTTGACCCTTTTCAAGTCTTTCGTCCACCTTACCTGTAACAATCAGCTGTTCGAAGTTGTTATCTACCTTTCTGACTATATGGTCAAAAAAATCTAGTATTCGACGGAGGCATATGATAGACAGGATAATATATTTATTACTTATTCTTTCAAATATGCTTTTATTAGTTATGAACTTTGTGTACTAGTAATAATATATATAACAAAATACAGAATAATAAAGGTCTCCTTAACAGTTAATCTATTGACAGAATTCAGTCAAGGAGTTTGTTATAGGGAAAATACAAATGATGTATGACTAATGACTATATCTCTTTTTACATAACTCGGTCAAAATTTCTGCATAAGATAGGCCCTGACGCCAGCGCCCTCGTGCAAAAATATGCAAATTCCTATTGGCTAAAACCGCGAGAGGTCTCTCAGCATGGTGCCAACAAGACTTGGGGATGTATATCTCTCCAACAACCTAGCGAGTATTAAGTATACTCAACGGTAGATATACCGTTGCAGACTAAATAATTCTTCTTCTTCTTAGAGTGCCTCTCCACTACCGGAGGTTGGCCGTCAGCTCAGCGAACTTTCCTCTATCCTGAGCCAAGCAAAACAGGTGTTCGACGCTGGCAATACTAGTCCACTCCCGGATGTTGCGCAGCCAAGACTTCTTTCTCCTTCCAGCGCGTCGCTTTCCGTCTATTTTGCCCATCATTATTAACTGGAGGAGTCGATATTTTCCATGTCGTAAAACATGACCTAGATACGCGATCTTCCTCCTTTTGACGGTTTGCAATAACTCTCGGTTTCTGCCAACACGCTGGAGAACCCTAACATTGGAAACCTTTTGCACCCAACTAATGCGCAGCATTCTACGGTAGCACCACATCTCGAAGGCCTCGAGATTTTTCTGTGTGTCAACTTTCAGCGTCCAAGCTTCGCTACCGTAAAATACGACGGGCCAGATGTAACAATGGAGCATTCTGAGTCTGAGCTTTAGTGATAGTTTGCGGCTGCACAATACTTTCTCCATCTTTTTAAAGGTTGCTCGGGCAATTTCAACCCGGGTCCGAATTTCTTGTTCGCTATCCCATTCTTCATTTACCCAAGTACCGAGATATTTGTACATTCGCACTCGCTCGAGATCTAACCCTGCAACTCTAATTCCAGGACTAAGGTGGTTATTAGATATTACCATGAGCTTGGTTTTGGACACATTCATGCTCAACCCTGCCTTCAAACTGCTTCTTGCATCTTCTGCATGTCTTCTTCAGTTGAAGCTATAAGTACTGTGTCATCTGCGTATCTCAGATTGTTGATGACTAAATAATTAACGTTATTAATATATGCTCAAATTTTTTTTTTGTAATCTATCTATTTTTTTTTAATATTGTATGGAAAAGTGCGTAGTTTTCTATAACTTTTGTAGGTTATTTTTTATACAAAAATAAAATTGAATGTCCTATAAATACATATATATTTCGCTCGTATTCAAATTATACCTCGGCTCCACTCCTCTCATTATTTATGTATTATCCTCTATCTCAATAAAAACGGGGTAATTTCGTTAATAAAACAAAGCCTCAACGAAATTAAACGCCATCTTAAAGCAGGTACGTATCTATGAAGGATTTAAAATTTTACTTCCTTCCATAAATTGCAGAATGTAAACGACACAACATTCTTTTTAATTTCGTTCCTGAAATCTGAAATTTAGTTAACCTTTAAATAATAAGAATATACAAAAGTGGTCTGGCAAATTTGTAAGTCAGCTTTTACGTATGATTCAACGACAATTATCATATTCAACTATTATTATAATAATGAGTGATTCATTTCGAGGTTCTCTACTTTTTTAAAGAAAAAAAAACACAGAAAATTCAAATTTAATGGGGAATGTTTATTATCATTTGAAAGAACATTCTTTAGCATTTATTTTTGAAGATTATGTCTTTTAAATGTTGGCCGCGGCTACGTCTCAGATGGTCCATCCGTTGAGTCCAATTTTCGATGACTCGTTCGAGGTTTTCGAGTGGTAACTGGCGAATGACACGCGTGATGTTTTGCTCCAAGGCCTGAATCGAAGCGGGATTGTCCGCATAAACTTTAGACTTTACATATCCCCACAGGAAAAAGTCTAACGGTGTGATATCACACGATCTTTGTGGCAACTTATGATTCCACCGGCCCACAAACCACACCAAACCGTTGCTTTTTCTAGATGAAGTGGCAGCTCTTGAATCTCTTCAGGTTGCTCTTCGTCCCAAATGCGGCTATTTTGCTTGTTTACATACCCATTGAGCCAGAAATGGGCCTCATCGCTGAACAAATTTGCTTCGAAAACATCGGCTTTTCTTGGAACTTTTCAAGAGCCCATAGAGCGAAGCTGTTTATTTATTTATTTTATTTTATTTTACAAAATTGGGTGCCCAACATGGGTGACATAGAGTAAAAAAAAAAACAAAAAGATCATGGTACCAAAATAGAAGATAAATGCCCCCACAATTATAGGGCGCCACAGCATGCACAATAATTAATACATAATGCTAGCTTACAGTAAAAAACATTACTAAAATTCCAAAAAGAAAAAGAATTATACATACATACACACATAGACACAATATAAAAAAGAAACTATAAATTGCCGAAATAACAACCTTTAACGTAATTCTGTGACTGATTCTAACGAAAACACAAAAACAGAGATACAGGCACTATCCACACGCTGTTCTAAATTCTGAAAGAGAAACAGTTAAGTCCAAGTCACCCAATCGCGAGAGAGCGTTGTACTGCCTGCAGATCCTCGATATGGTAGAACACTGTCCAAGATTTGTTTTAAAGAAGGGTATAGAAAATAACTGAATCGCTGTTTTACGCGGCAAACGAGATGGAGCATGCATTTTTAGGTTACTGATAAGTTCTGCACAATCTAGATATCCATTGAAAATTTTGAATAAAAATATCAGATCAGACGTATTTCTACGTCTAGCTAATGTTTTCATATTATAGAACATCAATCTGTTCACGTGTAAGTCTTTGCATAATGAAATGTCAAACAATACAATGATAATAAACAAAAATAACATGACAGCATGACGCGACTCACACGTGATCTGTCAAATAAAGGCTATTGAAAAAAGTATCTCTACTTGGATCACACTATATAACGTTTGGAGAGTGAGATAAGATTTATGACATTTTCGAGAATATCTCACTGACACTGTCGTATGGTATACATAGTTTACGAGTATATATGGGGGTTCAGTCTTGCACAAAAGCAAATAAGATCCATTTGAAGAAATAATTGTAAACGCCGACAACGAAGTAGCGATAATATACGTTATTGGTATATTTTGAAAAATTCAATAATATTAAAAACTAGCTGTCCCGGCTCACCTTGTTCTGCCCTATTTCTCTAAAACAAAGTCACATTGTTTTTTTTAATGTTAATAGCTTCCCGTGAGATTTTATTCTGCCAAAACCTATTGGCCTATCGGCTGTTTTTTGAAAATGTCCCGGTAGACCGAGTTCTGCCCTATTTCTCTAAAGCAAAGTTTCATTGTTTTTTTAATGTTAATAGCATCCCCGTCAGATTTTATTCTACCGAAACCTATTGGCCTGTCGGCTGTTTTTTGAAAATTGTTTGAAGGAACCTGGCCTTAATGTTACATGTATAAAAATTGACAAATATTGACATTAATATTTATACGTCACTCATTTGTTTTGCCTTCCCGGAACCCTCCACTAACACTTGAACTTTTTGGTGTGGTATTAAAGTTATAAAATGACTTATAACGAATTTTTTGTATGAGAATACAGAAAAGTATTATTTTTAGACAGTTGTAGGGAATTTTTAAAATTTTTCTCTCCGTAATAACCTTCCTCAGACTTTATCAAACACAACAAAAAAAAAATCAGCCAAATCGGTTCAGCCGTTCTCGAGTTTCGCGCTTATCAAGACATTTTGCGATTAATTTTTATATTATAAGATTATGGAATTTCTTAAATATCATATGAAATGCGGCATAGAGTTCACCTAACGCAATATGGCCACTGTCGCCTATAGAAGAGTTTAGTATTATAGTTTAGGTTTATATTGCCATCGTGTAACTGACCTTGAAGGAAAAAAGAATAAGCCTAGAAGAGGTAATAATATTCATCGATGAGGGTGAACATTGTTTCCAACTTAGTTTCGCTTAGGTTAAACATATCCATGATATAGATTTTAATATTCGCTAACTTAGAGCAGCATATTGAGTTCTTGCCCTTAACCTACTGCCCCCGACTTTAATGTCTACCTGTATAAATTCCATTGCTGTACATTATTAGTGAAGTACCCACTTTTTCATAATTGCGAGGCTCCAGACAAATACGTTAATTTTTTTTATTACTTTGTTCTTTTAACGATGGAATTATATAAAAGGTTTTTCTTTCGGGTATGTACAAAGAAAAAGTAGAAGTTTAAGTAAACCGTGTATTTTGCATTTTGTATTTAAGAAAGAGTTATTTTTTAATTATAATATTTTACAGAAATAATAATAATATATCGTGACGCTATATCCCTTTTGGAGTGAGCAGTGATATATAAGTGGTTGTATTCACTTACAGAAATAAATAATGGAATATATATATATATATATATGTACTATCTAGTATTTACACAAAGCAAAAATTAAAATAGTAGACTAGTGGATAAGAGACAGGAATTCATGTGCATCGACGCCTATGGTCGTAGGTTCGTATCCCGGAATATACCTCTGGATTTTTTCAGAGTAATTACTGGCGTAGGCACCAATGTTAACCAGTGAAGGAATTCAACGTCAAGAAACCCGCATGGCATCTAATAGAAATGCCATGTGTAAGTGCCCTGAGAACAGCTATTAGCTGAAATACTGGTCACGTTGGTCATGACATACAAGCGTAATGTGAATACTGTCGCTAATGTATCTATGCTTTCCACGAAAGAGACATAGCATGACGCTATTGTTATTAATAAACAACCTAACTCAGATCTCAGGTTTTCAAATGAGACTATATCCTGCTATGACTCATATTCCAAATTTTCAATGACATATTACGAAATATTGCGTGTTTCATACATACTGTAGACTGGTTTTTCTGAGAATGCAAAGTGACAAACTCCATTGTTGCACGACCAGGCGCGACTAATGTCGACACAAATTAATAAAGTCGTTACACAAACCAAAACGAAATGAGCAAACCATTTCGGAAACGGACAAAGCGCTGATATCCACCCTCGTTGTAGTTTGGAATAACCGATGAAATTAGTGTCAGTATATGTGTGGCTCTCCATTGGGCGTGTGGCGTGCGCGTGGCGTAAACAAAAACGCGTGCGCACGCAACGCACCGTTATATTAAAAGAAATATGCTCTTATACAGTGTGATTTTAATTTCTTACAGAGGCATGATAAGTGGTTTTTTTCTTTTTTGGAATTTTATTATTATTCTTTAATGTAAACTAGCTTTATATATTAATCACTGTGCATGCTGTGGTGCCCTATAATTGGTGGGAGCATTTATATGTTCTATTTAAGTACCATGATCCTTTTGTTTTCTTGTCTAATGTTACCCATGTTGGGCACCCTATTATGTAAAATAAAAATAAAATAAAAATAAAAATAAAGCGCTTTTATTGCGTTGACTGAAAGTGTAGGTAGTATAGTCCAAGAACGATGTCGGCTAAGAGGCCAGGGGCTCTGTTTTGCTGCGGCCGGACTAAACATACAACGACCGAAGATTTATATATCGAAAATTAATCACATGCCTGCTGACTCTGTTGCGCAACAGCTCAACAAGGCCTTATGAAGGCTGTGTACTGTTATCGCAATTCAATCAGACAGTAATGCCTTACCGTGCTCATGTTTTCCAGCCGATATAGCGTATCGGAACCGTTCTTCTTCCAAGTTCCTGGCATAGAAGCATACCCGAGTAACTGACATAGCTATCATCCACAAAAAACGGTTCACAAGTCCCTGTATGTAATTATATTACATTTAGATTTTATAATCAACGATGTGTCACTTTATAATAAAACAACTGCGAAGAAAAGTGTATTTTTACACTTCTGGTTTTCTAGCCTGTATCCTGTATCATTGGCTTATTAAAGAATTTCAGTGTAACTTTGTACTTATTATTTGCTTGTACAAATGAGTAAGCTGTATCTATTAAATATCTCTTTTTTATTTTATCATGACTTGGTATAGTGAATACACTCCGCCTGACGAAAACATCTTTTCAGTCGAAAAAATGACTACACTTTTTTAGTCAATAGTAAAGAAAAATAATCGATAGTCGCAGTGCTTATGCCGGCCTGAACAAATATTTTATCACGCTGCGTTTATAAAACGTTAATACAATATCATAGAACGGTGGAAATACGCTTGCCGGACAACCATTCCACAATTCATAGATTTGGCAAAAGTAAGAGTTAGAGAACTTCTTAGTCCTAGCCGGGATGTGAGTTACGTAGAGCCGTGCCTCTTTAAAAGCGCGCGTGGTTCTCTTAAGGAAAGGAAGGGTGGAAAAAAGTTAAATAACCTACCACTAAACTATCCAGGGCGTCAAGTAAGTGTTGTACAGAACTGTCCCAGAGATGTGATTAGTATTCCATGCAAGGCCTAACGTGGATGTTACAATAGATACAGTTGATCCAGCATGAAAAACCCTCACACTCTGTTCAGGATACGAAGTCTACGAAGAATGTTATAAAGGAAAGTGCAAAAGGTAACAATAACTTTTTCAAGCATAAGATTTAAAATTAAACATGAAGTAACTGGCATTTAAATTCAAATAATTCATTAAAAAAAAAATATGGATAACGCATTATAATAAGAAAAAAGAAACAAAATTGTACCACCCTGTATAAACGTGGTCGAGGACTGCAAGTGTCAGATACGTGCGACATTGTTGCCAGTGTGAGATTGAAACACTTAATGTCACCTATAAGTTTGGTGTGAAACTGGGTACCCGATTTAACAATATCCTTTGTGATATATAAACGAAAATTATATTTTCCCTACTTCACTCTTGTACATCGTAATTTTGATGCTTCTCAAAGAGTCATGTGAAATTTACTAAAATAATGTCGACAAAAATTTTACAATGACAGTCCATATTTTCCAATTTAAAATGTTCGATACGTTACACCATAATCTGATGGAAAGAAATTGAGATACACCTAGACCTCTCCGCTGTTAAAATCTTCATATACGAGTCCAGTAAAACTGTTATAACTCTGTAACAATAAAATTAGCATTATTCAAATTCATCCAGGACAAAACTAAGCTTTTATTTGTATTACAGAAATCAAATATAGATAATTAGGTAAAAACACATACACATACAAGACTCGCGATAAATGGATCTATTCATTCAAAAAAGTTTACCGGTAATGAAACTCGAACCCAAGACCTTGCAAATAGAGCAAACAGAATTGCTACGAACTTAATGATCAGATAGTCTTATTCTTCTTCAACTTTTTTCAATATAATGCTAGGTGCAATTCTTTTTCATTATTTGCCACTCGTGATGACTGCGAGCTTCGGACAACCCAGCTTTTAGTTTAGTAAGTTTCTCCTAGCCACCTTACCCAAATCATCGGATATTTTCCCACATTCCGACAGCTGGCTTTAGGTCTCGTCTTATTTACTAAGTAGTGATAAATAATATTTAAAAGGAATTAAATCACGATATTTCTAAAACAATCCGAGGTGACGCTTTTAGAAATGTAGTTGTTTAGGTTAAAGTGACCTCTTGGAAAATAAAATTAGCTAGTATAGACGTTAATTCTATGAGTTAAAAGATCTTGAAGAGCGAAGGGTCCTTGCAGCTCTAATCCGGAGTGGAGACGGGTGAGCACGACCTCGCTATCGCAATGTAACAGACGCGACCCATCTTCCCATTTACTTTACCATTACATGGGGTATATAAATTCGTATAATCGTTAAATAATCAAGTTACAGCAATATATCGTATAAATAATATCCCATATTAGGTTTAAAGAAGATTTATTTTCTCAAAAAGAAACATTTCATTTCACTTACATGAGAAAAATTTAACAATAACACAATACAAGCCGATAGTAATATAAAAAAAATCAAACTAAGTAGTAAACATTACATTTTTTTTTGTAACCCCGGGGTTAAATCCTGCATAGGACCATCAGGGTTGTTGTGAGGACAGCGACCCCGGTGTGTCAGAGGGTCAGGGGGTTTTTAGTCAGTGTCCTACTGACTAAAAACCCCCGCGTTGTCCCTCTAGTTGCTCCACCCGGGCCTGGGAAACCAAACTCATCCAGACGCCTAGGAAGCAAAAGCCTTGTTGAGGCTACCTCTCCCGGAGGGTTGATAGTAAAGAGCCAACCCCTCCAAAACCTCTTTTTCATGAGGCTCCCTCTCATCCGGGTAACAGACTCCCTCAAGTCTACTACGGATATTACATTACATAACTAAGGGCATCTTGCACAAACAAACAATTTCAATTAAGTTTATACTTGAATAAAATGTTCTTTAACTGAAGATCACTTCGATCTTATTGGTGATTAAAAGTTGACAGTTTTTAAAACTAGATATTGTTTCTGAGCAAGACAATAACTACAGTTTAGTTTTTTAAAACCTACATTTAATTTATAATAAATAACGAGATATTGCAAATTTTATAATACATTCTTTAGCATTTATATTATTTGTAACAATAGATCTAAGAATTAACAACCTGCCACATCCTGATTTCCGCGCACATATCTGAGAAGAATTGACAGTATGTCTCTAAGAATTAAAAATACGAGTAAGCTATTAATTCTGGCTGCTAGTCAACATTAGTTATTAACAATAACCTTTATGATTTATTTCCTAGATTTCCGTGGACAAGGAGGAATAATATTTGTGTAGTTCGATGTCCCAGCATCGATTCCCCTCGTGTTTGTCACGCAGAAAACTATCGACGGCCCTACGCTGATTGATACGGGCCTCGACAATGCATGTTTGCTTTCAATTACGCACCGGAGCCTTAGACTAATGCGTAAAATGCTCGGGATTTCGATCTGAAAATTTCTTAAGAACAATCAATTAAAATCGTTTTAGGCAGCGTAAACAACATATGTTAGTTTCTTGAGAAGCGCAATCTGCTGCGCTACTGTTACTTTGACCACGACACCCCGACCTAAAGAGTGTGACTATATATTGTTATTATATTTTTAGCATCGTAAGACAAGCAAGCAAGATGGCAAGCAAGATGACAAGCAAGATGGCAAGCAATAAGTGTTCGTAAATGAAATGAATTCTGATCAATTTTGATGGTAATTTATTTTTAGGATCTGGCCGAAAAATTTGCTTTCGGCTTTAGCTTGTTTTGGCATAAAATCGGGAATTTTCATGAAACATTCACAGATCAAAAGCGGAATTTCGTAAGTTCTAACATTAGTACACAAATATTCAACATTATTTTTGCACAATTACTATAAAAAATGTTGTTATTTCGTTTGATGAAATAATAAGAATACGAATAACAAAAGTATTAGTAATTAATATATAAATTCAAAACACGAGGCAAGCTTAAAATAACTGTTATAAGTCATAAAATATACATATCCTACAGATAATATTGTCTATACTTAAATAAATTAAAAAACAAAAATAAAGATATCACAAAATAAGCTTCGGCCTCGTCTTCCTTTTCGTCCAAACCAAAAAGAGAGACTGAAATGTTATCTCATTCATAGATCTAAAATTGAATTTCTATCGGTCAATAATTTCAGAGTTCGCCTAGGGTAGCACCGACCATTCATGAACTATTTTAATATTACATTACATTAGCATTTTTGTGTAACGTTTTTATTTAGTTAGCCTGTTTTCACTCAATAGCTTTGATTTTTGAATGTTTGAATAATTTAATTTCTGACTGCAGGCTCTGTATAAAATTGGAGTTCAACGTTAAAAAGTGAAGCGTTAGTGATTATGTACTTTAAGCTATATCTCTTCATTTCAACCCACATAAACTCCTCCTAAAAAGTCCCGTGGAGCCCGGTCTTCCGCACTTCTCATACAATTCTTTCCAACCACATTCCACAGGTCATCGCTCCACCTAGCCGGGGCGTGTTCCACACTATCTCTGCCGTATCCGGTATCGCGGTATCCACTCAAGAACCCGTCTGCTCCAAGGATCCTTGGTTTTTCAACTCATGTGATCTGCTCAGCGCCATTTCAGTTTCTTAATAATACGGAGAGCCATACCAATAACTTTGATTGTCTGTCGGATAAACCCAATTCGGCTTTTATCCTTTAGAGATATGCTCAACATAGATCGTTCCATCGCATGCTGAGCGACCTTAAACTGATGGACTAACCTAACCGTCAAGGCCCACGTTCCAACTCCGTACGTCAAAATCACCAGACATATATTTAAAAAAATATAAAAGTCCGCAACACAAAGCAACACAGTACAAGGCTATTAAATAAAACATTGAATACCATCTTATATCAAAAAATACTTGAACACTTACATTTAATATTCATCATGAATGACAAACAAGCTTAATTTTATGTATCCAGTTTTATCACATTGCCACGAAGCGGTGGTGGGTTTGGGTCCGAGCCGGCAACCCTATCGTATTGCGAGCTCGCTTTATTTGAAACACAAATATTTGAGCCCGATGAAACTTTTCCACCGTCTACGAGCCTTTATTAATATTTTATTATTTTGTCTTGTAACTCCGTTTCGTAAATTTCCAACTTCCCTTGTTAGCGGGTCTCGGCTCTAAAGCGATTATATTTTAAATTATTTTAATTAAAATACTGTGCAAACTTCTAAGTACGGGCATATTATGGCTTTCATTTTATATCTAGTTCTCTCTCCCGGTTTCTTCTGTGATTATTTATATATTTCTATAATATCTGCTTTCGCTGCCTTTGGCTCAGTTTCATGTTCATTTTGTTGCCTTCATGAATGGTATAATAAATTTATTTAGATTAAATTTATTTAGAATAAAGTATATAACTGTAAATAGAACATGTTATTATTGTTTTGTATAAAGCTGACGACTATCTTTACAGTAACATACGATACTTGGAGAATTTAATATATCACGGTATATGGTGACTGACAGGGATGGGAGGTAACTAACATTCGAAGGTAATTTTGGGATAAAAACAGATAATCGGGTGGAATATGCGATGTTCCCGACGAATGGCTCGCCGCTCGACTCACTGTACAGATTATATGAAAGTTAATGTGTAACGTGCCTTTTTTTTTTGGTAACTCGGGGGAAAATCCTACATAAGACCATCAGGGTCGCTGTGAGGGCAGCGACATCGGTATGTCAGACTCCTACTGACTAAAAACCTCCAGGGTGTCCCTCTAATCACTCCACCCAGGGCCTGGAAAACCAAATTCGTCCAGTCACTCGGGGAGCGAACAGCCCTATTCAGGCTTCCTCTCGGGAGGGGTGGGTATAAACAGCCCACGCCTTCAATACCTCTTTCATAGGCGGCACGTTAGGCACTGCGTACCGCCGCCCTCTCATCCGGGCAGCAGACTCCCTCAAGTCTACTTCCTGGCTAAACGTGTAACGTGCCCTCATAAGGTCGTGTAACATACATATCATGTAACACACTACGTTACGATAAAATAAACTTATGAAGATGTAATGTTATAAATGTAAATTTTTAATGCAATTTCTCAATAACGCTCACTCTAAAAGATACAGTGCTCCAGTTACAAAAATGGCTTCGAAAAAATAGAAGTGTTGGTTAGAGATAATTATAAAAAACGCACATTTCTACAGACTATTATAATAATCTTTTTTCTAGATTACATTAGTTTTTTATGTGCAGAACACGGAGAGGGGAAATAAACTGAATAAAAATTCTATAAAGGTAAAAAAAAAACATTTTGCAAGTAAATCCGCCAAAATATCTAAATAAATATTAATGCAACGAAATTCTTTTGATTCGTCGTGGACTGTCAGTTTGCCCGCCATTTTCGAGAGCTCTCAATGTAGCCAGCAAATAATATGGCAAAGACATCGAGTGGTTCAGATCGAGGATATCAAAAGCACAATGCTTGGCAGTTTTTAATCCGATCTTGTTTATGACGTAATTCTTTTCTACAACAGTAGGCACTCGTTTATATTTCACTCACAAAATATATTCCAAATAGGTCTTATAAGTTCTCCGTCCCCGTACAGTATTTATTTGTATTTCTGCTCCGTATTTTGGTACCTTCTGACGTTTTCATGGCATACCTCAAACATTTATTTGTTTGTATATATTCCTATAATTTTCAGTTACATATAACGTGATGTCTAAAAAGTATGTTTCAATTAATGTTTAAAGTTCTGCAGTAACATACTCGTATTATTTAATTTTCATTTAAAATCGAATTTTTACTCAAAAATCTTTTTTGTACGTCTAGATTCTCTTATTTATATCAAGCCTAGCTATATGGTATAAATCATTTCATTTCATAAATGTTAGTAACTTAAAACCCAGTGATTACAAATCCACAGATTGCAAATTAAAGTATTCACTAATAATTTCAGCCTAAAGTTTACGAGAGAGCTGCAGATTATAACTTAGTCGTATAATGCAGCCCGCAAACGTTTCTATTTCATTATCCGACTGAGTCTTATGACATAGGAATTTTCAAACGACAAGTGAATCGATATTTGTTGGATTAGAGCGCTCCGTCATCGACCTCATCATCACTTTCCATCGAGTAAAATTAAAGACAAGAGCAAGTCTATCTGTGATTAAAAGATTTCAGGTTAAAATAATTATTATCATAGCAAAAGTACTTCTACCGCGCGAACTAAGTCGCGGGCACAGCTAGTTTTAAATATCCCTAATTATTAGGGCCCATAACCTAAACCTACTTTCTTCTCAACAAGCAATCGCATACCATATAATCGCATACCAATAGCAACCATAGATTATATTATCAATTAATTTAAGACGTTACCACATAACATGTAGCATAAAATGTTTAATGGTTAAGAAACATCTTTCATATCTTATAAAATATAATGCAAGTGCGATATTTTACAAGGCGGTAATGATAAACCTCAGTAATCCACGTATAAATCATGAGCTTGCAAATTTATGAGCCCGTAGAACACACAGAAGCGTAAATACGTAAATTATTACGTGACAAGAACGCTTAAAAACACGCCCTTATATACGTATGAGGCTATTAAAGCCAGCTTGGCTTTATAAAAATTTCTGCTTACAAAGATTCCTGCAGAAAAACCAAAATAAAACCAGGCAGTAGAATTGAGGGAGTCTGCTGTTGAATGAGCCGAAAGCGATGTGCATGTGATAGGTAGGAGATAGAGTTCCTGTAAAGTGGGTTCTCTATATGTAATGCGGGAGGATCTCTAGGTAGAGATAGAACTTAAAAAAGACTTTGTTCGTTTAGCCGTTAGACGAATATGAACTCCAAGGCTAGCTAGCAGTGAGTAAAGTAATAATCTTGGGGTTTTAACAAGTAGGTAGACCGGGGGAGGTGCCTTCATTGTTGTCCTAGCATTTTTTTTGTATCGCGGAGTAAATCCTGCATAGAACCATCACGGCCTCTGTGAGGGCAGCAACCCTGGTGTGTAAGATTCCTACTGACTAAAGACCCTGAGGCGTACCTCTAATCGCTCTACCCGAGCCTGGGAAACCAATTTCATTCTGACGCTCGAGGAGCGAAAAGCCTTATTGAGGCTACTTCTCTAGGAGGGGTTGGAGTAAAGAGAAACCCCTCATAAAACTCCTCTCACGCGGCGTTTTGAACACAGCGTACCGTCTCTCTCTCATTCGGGCGAAAGACAAAAAGTCGAAAAGGGCGAAAGTCTACTGCCTGATGGCTGTCCTAGCAATTCTAAGTAGGATTTTCCCCAGGTTGTCAAACAAAAGAAAGGATAACAATACATACTATTTATTAAATATTTTTTATACAGTGAGAGCCAGACCCGTCATTTTAAGCTCCCATAACCTCTATTAGCGAGAAACAGATACCTCTGTAAGAGAGAGTCGTTTTTCCCTTATGGACATCCGTTAGTGAGACTGCTACTTATCTATACCTCAATAAGCGACAATCGAGCTTTGTTTATTTATATTATTTAGGAGGAACAAATGAAAAAACAAATCACCTACCTAATTACCTACCCTTATAAAGTACTTAGATATATGTCGAAATCTAATGAACGTAACATATACGCACTCTTAAAAATATATATATGTACATAATACATTCGTATTTGCTGTGACTTGTTATTGCTGCGTACCTCTGTAAGAGAGAAACGCTACCCATGTACCTGCATTAGCGAGAAACTCGGGTTAGTGAGAAGCCTCTATAAGCGAGAATGAGATTGTGCTCCCTTGAACTCTCACTTATCCAGGTTTGTCTGTATATAATTTATAATCATATAATTTAGAAAACTTTAATCTATTTTTTAAATTCATCAATTAAATAACAAAACGCTCTAATTCTCTTTTTTTGGCCCGAAACAACAAACGGAATTAAAGGTTCATATTTCAAAAGCTTTTGTTACCCACAAACACGTGTCGCTGTTGTCATATCTATTTTTTTTTTCTTTTCTAATATTCTCGATATCTACCGGTACAGACGTGGGTATTATTATTCCATACTTCATTCACCTTTCTTTGTATGCACAAAGAGTGGTCCACGGAACTATGGACCTCGTATAATGTGAGACATTATGTCCAAAAGCATAAAAGGCCCGAGAAATGTTGGAAGAAAAATGTTACGCATTTATTCAATGTGTATTTCGGATGTAAAACAAACTGACATCTAACGCAAATACTATTGTTGAGTGTTTTTGTAAGAAATGTAACATTCATAATGGACATCTAATGGGTTTTTTGATAAATGGAACGTATTTTGAGCAAATAATTCGGTGACTGGCGTAATTGTTTATCAAAATAAATATTATTATAATTATTTGGTTATTTGCTTGTTTGTACTAAACGTAATTAGAAAGTAATTTTCGATAAGAATATAATAAATAAAATAATATTGCTGTTCGGTTTAAAAACAAAGGGGTCGAGTTTGTTTTTGTTTGTTTCGCTTAGTAAAAAGAATAAACATCGTAGGTATATACAAAACTTGGAAGAAAAATAACAGCCTTTTTATAAACCACCTGTTATTTGTAATCTTGTAAGCATAGAATTTATTTTTCATCTCACTTACTCGCAACGAGTGTATTATGGGTTTTAGGCTTATCTTACTTAACTATCTTAGTAAGGCTCTATATACCTAGAGACCTCCCAGCGTTGTGTATTCCGTCATAGCGATGGTGACTGTCAATAAATTGTCGTCTTTTGGCAGTCGTTGCCTTTCTTAGACTACATAATACTTTCCATCAGGTTCACGGTAGTCACTTTGTCGACCCAGTATAAAATTCAGTAATTTGGTTGTGAAATTAAATACTTACTTTACTAATTTAGTACCTTGTGTGAAAGACTTTATAATACAAAAAATAAATATGTTTTATTATTTTCTATTTGGTTATTTATTTTATAGTTGTGCATATTTGTAAGGCTGTTTGTCCGTTTATCTACGCTACTTCGAACACTTCACGCTATTTCAACTGACAAATTTAAAGATATCGTTTAAAAATCAACGTTTGTACAATTCTCATTTGAATTTCTCGTGACGGTATATATTTTACGACCTTCTTGACCGCAATATATATATTGTTTCAAAACACGGATCTTCTCTCTGTTTCCCAATAGGAAACGTGCGCGTGAGTTCGTAATGAGTTCATTGTTACTGCTTTATGTTAATATCGACTGAAAAATACAACTTAAGTTACAATCCGATTACTTTTTCAATATCAAGGTATCTATTATACCATTATTATTGTTATGCTACTGCTTTAAGAAATACATAGTTTATAAGTTCAGTTTAAATTTTTTTTTACTCAGTTTGCACTGGCTAGCGACAATTGACTGAATCATCCTTTTTCGGCGCTACTGGTGTTGTGAAATGAATCTAGTGCATGTATTTGTTGGTGCGTGTGCGTATATTTAGACCGTTGTAAAAACATACTCGTTTGTATTACGCTATAACTTACTATATATAGTTATATAATTCTAAATTTATATCAACTGAACCCGTTTCTGACAGTCTGTATTTAAAAATTTATACCGCGTATTGTAGTAGTAAACATCCACAATGCTCGTCTATAAGTACTGTATTCAAAGCCTTAATAGGTGTAACGCAAAGACAAGTGCAGTAGACTCGTATTCCATACGAAGTAGCTAACAATATGTACCTGCTTAGCAGTGCATACAAATAAACTAAGACTTCCTGTACCGACAAAGCATGGTCGTGAATTCGACACGCCCATATCAAAATATATTATCGATTTATAAATTCGCCGTTGGCAACACTGAAAGAAGGGAAAAATTGCATCGCCGTTCGCACAATCAATCAACCGATAAGCCAATAAACCTCAGCGATGTTCTTTTGAATTTGGAATTTTAGAATTGGATGGTGCAATTCAAGAAATCACCAAGTCTAAAAGTTACACTTTGTCCGAGAATATTAATGTATATTAATAAAAAAAAATATGGTCTAATTTTTTTTAAATGAAACAGCTCATAACAAAGGGCAAGCAATAACTATATATGTTATTTAATTCTAGGAGGAAATGAATTTCATAAAACTGAAATAAACCTATGCTGAGATTTAAAGACACTTCTTTAACTTTGCTATCATTTAGTTCAAAAATAAGTTAGACTTATAAAACCGAATTTATTACAATACTTTAGTATTTAAGTATATGACCTATGCCATTATGCTTTTTTATTGTTTTTTTTTATCGGCGGAAAGCCTCATGGACTATCAGGAATGCTGTGAGGGCGGCGATCCCGGTGTGACGAACTTTTATCGACTAAAACCAAAAAGGTGTTTCTGTTACACGTCTGCCGGGGCCAAGGTTGCGGCCACTTCCTCTACACCTTGCGATATCGATGACTTACCATATACTTTGACATTTATTAAATAATATAAATGGTAATGTTTACAAATCTCAGCTTTAGTCGTATATGGAATTAAACCATCCGAATGGTCTTTTGTGTGCTTATGGCCGGCGGCGCGCGAATCTTCCTTGTCGAATTGCACAATGCGCGGGCAAACGGAAGTGAACGCCGGTGTCTCACAGTCAATGCGATGTTCCTGGATACATTCAGGAACTATTGAGGTCGACGTGGAAATCAATCTAATGTGTACGGACAGCACCATCAGTATAAATTCATCTTCATCTTTCATCATTTATTGCGTTTATTTAGTAGAATGAATGGTCAATGGAGCATTAAGTTCTCAACTGATGACCAAACACTTGCGAACCCAATGTGAAACATCCACTATCAACCTAACCAACAAAATCCATATCGCAGGACGATGCTGCACTTCCAACTGCGTGGACGAAGCAGCTATAGTGCATGCTGCAAAATTAAGATGAAGAGAGACGAATTTCACTTCGATGCTGGCTTGAGTTTCTTTCGGCGTTTCTTCTCAAGGTAGTCGCTTCCGAAACGCTGGTAGATCACCGTTAGGTTCGTTTTTCAACTGGCCGTCCGCCCAAGTCGAGGTCCGTACCCACAGGGGTGCCCTTGCGTAGCCGCCCAACCCATAAATTTCGCTGGCTGAGCGCCCTCTGCGTTCGCCCACCAAGCCCGGTTTTGTTGTGAAGGTCTTTCCCAGGCCACCAACGTAGGACATGCCGAAAAAAGAGAGACGATTATTATAAAATTATTAGGCTATATCTACGAATTTATAGAATCTGTTGTGACAAAACATATCACTGGTAATAGATAGAATATATTTGTTATTTATAAGTTGTACAACTTTATTTCATATTTGTGATTATAATTTACAAATACTATTTAATAAATGTAGAGTTTACTCTCAACTATTTCGAAATTCTTTTTGATAGTATAAGCTATATTTGCACAAGGTATATTTTGCCGTTTATTATCAAAGTTAAAGTTTTACTTTTAATCTTTTTGTATCAGCTGAATTAAAAAAACAAAGCCCCTTGTGCAGCGTAATTATAAATTTTATTTTATTTGCTGAAAGATTTAGATAGCGATATGAAATACGATTTAATACCATTATTAAATATGCTACTTTAAAATATTTTTTCTGCATAAGATAAAATAATATAGATCAAATAATGAGATTATTTAGCATATTCCCACGTAAAACAACGTTGATTAATTCTATTTTTCTCGGAATTTTTAAGTTTACATTATTTAACAGAATCACTTCCTAGTAAAATGATATTTCTGACTCTACATAATGTCAATAAAATCCAACTATCAGATACACTTACAAAAAAAATATCTAATAACAATACAACGCCCCCTATTTTCAAAAAGGCTGGCATTGTGATGCCAGGCCGTTGCTTCTGTCGTCTATTAAAAAAACACCAGTGTTGCCGCGTTATAAAATTAAACATACCATAAACGTTTGATAGCAATAATGAAATATGTATAACATGGGTATAACGTTGTTAGGGCTTTTATGAATAGATGGGACACAGTTGACTTGGGCCTTTTGTGTCGAATTGTCCATGAAATCGTTCGAGATGTAAGGCAGATTTATTGAACAGAGGGGTCATTTGTTTCCTTTCTTTATGTTACTGTCGGTGATTCTATTAATTACAGGGGAAGTGAGGATGATAATAAGTTATTGACACCTGGTACTGATATGATCGGGTTAGCAAAACATAGTAAAAGGAAAATATATATTCTTTCAATTGATCCATTTCCTTTGCATATATGCCCACACGGTCTCATTCTAACTTGCTTATTTTCTGTGACAATAATTACTTTAAAACGAAGCATTATATTTTCCCCTGAAATATCCAAACCCTACATCCAAAGATTAACATAATATGATTCACGTTTTGTGTTGACCGATATTTTTTTTCTTTGATGATAAGTTTATATAAATTAATAATGAACAAAAGGCAAAGATATCATAATATTAAAATGTTATACATATACCAGCACAAAACCTCATAACTATCTTTTAGTATTCTGATCATAATAATGACACACATCCCAGCTAGGACTAAGAAGTTCTTTAACTCTTACTTTTACCGAGTTGTTGGGCTGTGGAATGGTCTTTCGTCGAGCGTGTTGCCATCGTCGTATATTGGGTCTTTTAAGTGTAGCGTGAAGAGAGATTTGTGCAGACCGGCATGATCACTACGGTTGTCGATAGTTTTTATACTGCTGGTAGTCATTATCGTTTTTAGACTACAACATACTTCCATCAAGCGTGGTGTGGTTAAAGTGCCGTGTGATAAAAATGAGATCCCTGTTTTAATTTTCATACAAAAATATTCTAATTAAATAATGACAGACTGTTTACATTATGTAATTATAGACAATTGAATACCTTGTATAGACAATCTGCCAACACATAGTTGCCCGAGCTATAGTCGGATTTAAGATGGAGGCAGTGCGCAGTGCCTGACGCGCCGCCTAAGAGATAGGTGTTGGAAGGGTGGGCTCTTTACTCCAGAGAGAGAGAGGCAGCTTCGACAAGGCATTTCGCTCGGCAGGCGTCTGGATGAATTTGGTTTCCCAGGTTCGGGTGGAGCGATTAGAGCGACACCCCGGGGGTTTTTAGTCAGTAGAAGTCTGAAACACCGGGGTCGCAGCCCTCACAGCGGCCTTGATGGTCTTATGTAGGATTTTCCTCCGGGACACCAAAAAAAAATAAGCTATAGTCGGATTTCGTATTAATAACATAGGTAAAGCATAGAAATTATCATAGATGCAACAAGATATTGGAAATTCTACCATCAAGTACTATCAATGGAGTAGCTGTGGGGCCTAGTGAACAAGGCACCCGTATTCATGCGCAGCGACGCGAGTGGTCATTGGTTCGTATCCCGGCACATAACTCTAGGTTACTCCAGATTAAGGACGGATTTAGGCACCACATGCTCACCGGAGAAAGAAAACATCGTGAGGAAACTCGCGTGACATCTAATAGAAATGTTATGTGCACTGGTGCCGCCCTACTGGTCACGTTGGGCACGATCAGTGACGAGCATAAGGTACTTAAATAAGGTAGGCAGAACTCGCGTTATTAATTTAAATATCATATTATGGTAGTAACTATTAATATTGATTTCATAGGAAAGATATATGGCGTGAATATAGAGTAGATATGAATATAAAAGGTTACTTTTTTGTTTAACCTTAAGCAATTTATTCCGGACTTATTTATCGTAAGGGCATGCAATGCTTTCATACATCTATGAAATGAACGTTACTGGGCGCGATATACAAGCGCAAAGTGGTTACAACCACTAATATATATCTGTACACCCCGAAAGGGATATAGCGAGACGATATACCTATAATATGTATTATTATAGGTCCTATCATTACATGGATAGGTGAAAATAACAGATGTGTATTTTTTATATAATTATAAACTACTTTCCCCAATCTTCTATACTAATTATTAATTTATAACTTAATTCCTTCGTTCTTTTACTATGATGGATGTCTTAGTACTCTAGTATCTATTATATTTAATATATTTGCCTGCCTACTTTGATTTTGCAATCATAAATATAAAAGCTCAGCCGAACATGTATAATGTACACGAAGTTAGCATATAGAAAGCGTACTTTCTCGGAAGCTCAAATTAGGTTTGAACGAACGCAGTAGGTCCAATCATCAGAGTAGGGGATTCTCGACCTTCCGCAACGCAGAATACTTCAACTTTTTTAAAATCTTTAATCGAGGTGCTACTTTCTTTGCAAGTCAGAACAAAGCTGGTTTATACTAATTAGTGTTAATCAAATAATGTCCTCTTTTAGCTTTCAACAGGCCGGTTTTACTTGCTAATCAGAGGCGCTTTGGTGTTAAGGTTCGCGAGTACCATCGTAGAGTTGCAAGGAATACTCTTAAGCCGGCATTTACTCTCAAAAATAGTAATATCTAGGATGCTGCAGGTCCATCTTTTAATGTTCCGTTTATTTCAATACGGCGTACCGACATTTTTAGATTCACACTCGCCAAATTTTTTTACACTGACTCGACATAGTCACTACAGTGCACCTGATGGTAAGTACAGTGTAATCCAAAAACGAAAGCGACCATCAAAGGATGAAAATCCTTTGATAGTCTCCGTCACACATACCACGAATGAAGGTCTTTAGATATATGAGCTACTGGATATACACAAGTTGGCCCCGAAACGCGACAGGCTAAAGCGAGTTACTATGATTGTCTTTACACTTGTGTACTGTGATCATGACCCAGTTCGGGTAATCGCCCTACCACCAGTATTATTATAATACTCATACAACTGGTCACTGAAGACTAGCATATTGTTAGAATAAATTGTCTTACGACATTCTTACGACAAATTGTAGTGAGTGAAATAACCTTTTCAGATCGATTTTTTTTCTTTTAAGTACAGCTCTTTTTTTTGCACTAAAAGTTCTGATGGCTATAAAGAGAGAATAGCAAGTCACTACTGGCATAAGAATAAGTAGGTACGATATTCACTCATGTACTGGTGAGATAAACTGTTTTAGTTAAAAATTTAAATAAATGGATTATCTGCGAGAGGCATATCTCGTGACGATATATTATTTACTAGCTGATCCGGCAAACGTTGTTTTGCTATGTAAGGTTTTGTAATATCTTCTAAGATGTTCATTGAAATTAAGTGATGTCAAAGACAATTTTGTTCACAATGAAATATTCTTAATCAACAACACATTTATTTGGTTAAAGATTAATATTATTACGTTGATACAACTCTTAACAAATAATGCATTAATTTCGATCAAATTTGATTGCCATAAAAACGGTTCTAGTGAGTTAATCTTAAAAGATAGACATATACAGTCCTGGACATTTTTTTTGATCATTTTAAGAGGAATAACTCTGTCATACATATATTTTTGGTATCTTGAACCGTTTTCGCAGCGCACGCAATGGAAGCACTCAAGGGTGAATAATTTTACCCGCTTTTTTCACATTTTCCATTATTTCTTCGCTCCTAATAGTTGCATCGTGATATTATATAGCCTAAAGCCTTCCTCGATAAATGATCTATTCAACTCAAAAATAATTTTTCAATTCGAACCAGTAGTTCCTGAGATTAGCGCGTTCAAACAAACAAACAAACAAACAAACAAACAAACTCTTCAGCTTTATAATATTAGTATAGATTTATTGGTAAAGGCATAGGGTGTTGATATCTCTCAGTTATCAGTTACCAGAGGCTATATTCTGCATCTCTCTTAATTGTGCCGGTTCCCTATTCTATTATGTTAAGAGGTGTTTGGACAAGGGCGTACGTTTATGCGCTTGCACCAAATATATCCAGCGCAATTGATTGTTTCAGAATATATTCATCAGCGGCTTACCTTCACCGAATGGAGCTGCACCCCGCACCTACTTGATGTGATTTCTTTATCATCATGCAACAGTGAAATAAACACAAACATGCACACAAAAGCACGCACACACACATTCACTCACTCATCTACTCAGATACAAAAAGCGACCCAAAACATACTAACAAAATTTAATATGTAAGCGTAACTTCGTTACTGGCACCGTAGTTTTTTTTTTATTTTATTTCCTACTTTGTATATAATTAACTTCTTAATGTGCTGTGAAGTTAGTATTAGAAGAAATAAATCATTAAGGGCGGCTTGCACTAACAAATTAAATCTAGTTTAAGCTTTTATAGATGCTAATTAATCGAAGCGCATTAATTCCATCTTAATGATGATTTGAGTTTACGAGTTGTTACAACTGGGATTTGATTCTGTGCAAGACTATAAGTACAGATGAGCGCTAAATAACATTTTATGTAAGTCTAAACTAGATTTAATTTGCTGGTGCAAGCCGCCCTAAGAGATTATTTCTTTCAGTTTTGTTAAAGGTCCACATTTTTGGACGCCAGACTTAATAGACTTAAGAAATCCATTCTTCAAACATATTATTTTTAGGAATTCTAAACTAACTTCATATTCATTAAATTGTAATATTATTTAAACCTACAGCCTTATTATTCCATGTTATCTCTGTTAACTGTAACCCAGATTTAAATTTACATGTATTTTTTACAATTTGCACAAATCTTTCACGATTTGCACGCATTTTGTCATATTTACCAGCTACCGCTGTCGACACAAACACAGGAAATCAGGGGGCTTATTGCGTCTGACGTTAATTTATGTTCTCAACAATCACATCAAAAACGAAAGACAAAGGATTAACGCAATGTCAAGATAAATACGAGACAAGCCATTATCAGATAGCGGCGTCTTCACGTGATAAATCTGTGTTGTGGAAAATTTGTTGCAATTAGTCATTTTCATTGTAAAACCGCAATAACATGTAAGATTGATATCCTAATCAGAGAGTGACAGTATTTCACGCCGGGTCAACTGTGCCTTTGTTTATTTTTACTTGGGCAAATTCCTCATAGGACCATCCCGGCCGCACAAGGGGGTATCAGTCGGGTGTGCTTGACTCGTACCAGCTAAAAACCCCAAGTTGCCTACTTCTGCGAATTGGTGGGGACTGCGGGTCCTGTAATCCATTCGCTGCAGCCCCACTGGTTCAACTGTACCTATTGCATAAATCCTAGTTCAGTCCCTGCATTGTATACTGTTTGCATCTCTGGGACAATTTTTCATAGTACCTGTATGACACCCTAAATATGTTGCAGCGGAGATTTGATGCCATTATAAATGATCCAGTTGTTACTTGGACAGCGTCAGATGCGTAGAAATGTTGCCTCACTAAGCGTTTTTTATCGTCTGGATCAGGGCGAGTGGTCCGAAATGTTATTAACTCTCTTCCATAACAGAACCATGCGCGCATTTTACGAAGTCACATTTACGTTAAGACTAGGGATAAGATGTTCCCTAACTCTTACTTTTGCCGAATCGTTGAGCTGTGGATTGGTCTTCCGGCGAGCGTCAATATCATAGGAATGATATTAGGACCTTTAAACGAAGCGTGAAAAGATATTTGTGCAGGCTGGCAAGTTCACTGCAATAATAGTCGTTGTCGTTTTTTGGACTGCATTATGCTTACCATAAGGTGTAGTGTAGACACTATGTCATTTCAGGATTTAAAAAATCAAGGAATGTACTAGTCTTTAGTTTGTATTGCGCCATTTTACAACGTTCATCTCTCGTAACTTTATTTCAAATAAAATATAATATTTTAAAGATAAAACCTTCGATTTGGAAATGTTAAGCTTTATGATACATATATCGGGCAGTTGACATGAAGGAGCCTGTTGTCTGAATGAAGCGAAGGCGGTGCGAATCCTGTTTTTGGTAGCCCGGGGAAAATCGGACTTTTAGGGGACGGTGAGGGCCGCCTCCCCGGAGTGTCGGACTTGCACTGACTAAAACCCCCGGGTGTTCCTTCTCCCGTCTGCCGAGTGCCAAGGGCAAGGCTGAGCCATCATCATTGGCACCCGGTGATTATAGAGAGGTCCTGGAAAGTAGCCCCGTAACAATCTTCCCGGCTGACAACAACCTGAGAGAAATCCTCGGGATTTTTTGTTGATAAAAGTCTGTCACACCGAAGTTGCTGCCGTCACAACTGTCCTGTTGGTTTTATAATCGATTTCCATTGGGTAACCAAAAAAAGGGCTGTTTGACGTTTTGCGCAGTTGTCCATTTTGTTTAACATTCGGGAACTAATTCTTACGCTTACGTACAAGTCCAAATCTATATTTTTTCGAATTTTACAACACATTCTATGAAGGATTATCAAATAAAAATTCAATAGCAAAAATCATTTACATCCAGTCGTATTTATATCAGTTTTATGACGACGACATACCTATGCATGTATTATTTTTGTAAAGCATTATTTTAAAAGATAATGTACCCGTGAAAGATGTAAATATTTTACACAAATAGTACTAATTAATCACTTTATCTATTAAGCTACTGTTACTAATCATAAAACATAATGTAGCCTAACTGCCTAGCAGTGCACGGAATCAAATATTTAATGTTTACCTCAACAAATGAACAATGTTTACAAGCAAAATTATATCTAAGACTCTTCAAATTAATTTAGTCTGTCGACTGAATTGAGTAAGTACTGCTTAACAGAATCAATATAAGTAACAATATTAGGTTTCAACAAATGTATAATATTTACATTGTTATTGTCGCACAAGTGTCGTTCAATCGATTGAAGATTTTCTTTGTTTTATTCATTATTTTTTTGTTTGCCTGTTCAGAAAGGAAGTGCGAGATCTTTGGCGGGCTTTTTATAATGATTCTGACCTTTCTTGGGTTGGGAATTTTGTCTGAGAGTCCGGTTCTAGCCAATCAATTATAACTCAGAATATTGAGATTTTTAAGGTGGACAATGTGATTAGAACAGGAAAATCTCATTTAAATAGGGTCAGTAGTTTTGGCTTGATTTGATTTGATATGTTCATAAAAATAAATATACAAATTCGAACTTTATAACCCTAGAGAAATATAGTAATTATTACATACCATAGTCTTAAAATATTACTATTTTTAAGGTTATATTCGATAACCTTGTAATTTTCCATAACATCGTTACCTATAAACCATCCAAGATGGCGTTCGGACTTGGCTCTAACGATTTCAACAAATATAATTATTGAAAGTCGCACGTCCATTTGTGTTTGTACACGTTTATTGACCAACACACTGTGAGCACAAATCTAGTATTGTCACAGCTATTTAGTATAAAATATATTTGATTTTTATATCATTATTTTTCAACGCTTAGTACCCACTTGCATGGAAAATATTTGCGATGCGTAATTTTTAAAACATCGACGTTATAATTGTATTTATACATAATAAAGTATCATGTTTATTCATAAATATTTGATTTAAGCTACATGATAGTTTTATTACAGCATTTGGAGAGGTGGTGCTGTTTTAGACATTTTTATGTTTTACACCTTGTCAACTGCTTTGTAAAAAAGATATAATTAAGAATCATTATTTATAATAAAGCAGCATTATTACAGAAGAATACAATCGGATTGAGCAACATTTGGGAAATTACATCGAGCCTTTTCGAGGTCTACGTTTGGTTTGAGAAACTTTGGTTTTCAACTAATGCGTTCTACCAGTAATGACGTACGTAAGCAAGACGTTCGAATTAGCGGTTGGGCTAGTTCACCAGTTTAAGGTTCGCTCAGCGTGCGATGGAACGAGCTATGTATATATGTTTCTCTGCAGGATAAAGTCCTTAATAAGGCTATTCCACGGGGAACCAAAATCGACATCGGTGTGCAGATAAGCAAGCTGAAGTTATAGTAGGGTAGCCACATATGCCGTAAAATCGATAATCCTTGTAGGAAACGGGTTCGTGAGTGGAAACTGCGTGGGGCGCTCCTTGCCAAGGTGGAGTGATGTCTTGCGAAATGTGACCGAAAAATATTGAAGGAGACGAGGTGAAGAATAATTCCGTTATTGGCTTAGAGTGGCATGTGTTTAGTAGTGGACTAAGATAGACATATGATAATAATGATGAACGTAATTAATGTTGTGTTACTATGAACGTACGATATGATGTGTGCTTAGCAGAGATGAATGCATTAGTGGATTTATTCAAGACGTTCTTCAGCTATATATTAGGGCGTTTAAAAAAAATATTTTTCCTCGGAACCATGCTCAAAAGTTTCGTTTTAATGCCAAAATTGGCCTCTGAAAATATGAGCCCTTAATATTAATATTTAGGTTGTCCGCATCGCACTTTTCGATTTCCCATACAAATAACAAAGGACAAAAGTTTTTTTTTCGTTTGATTTCTATAGCTAATGAACGATATATCCTATTGCAATACCCATTCATTATTTTGTAGAGAATTTAATGCTCTACAAAAAAGGTTTAACGATTGATGTTAATTTCCAACAACCAGAATTTTCAAATGTTGGGTTAACTGGCAATGATAATTCGTTTTAAGTACCTTGGCCACATTCACTATAAAGCAAGAAATAAAGATTAACAGTTTCCAGAAGTCTAATTTATATATTTTTTTAATATTTTGGTTTCAATTTTTCTAAAAACATAATATTTTGCTAAATCAATCAATAAAACAGCTGAATTGAGGGTAAGTTAAACTTCGATCTTGAATAACTTTTGACTGAGTTGATTTATCAAGAATTGACTTCAGACCTTTTTTGTAGAGCGTTAAATTCTCTACAAAAATAATCAATGGGTATTGCAATACAATATATCGTTCATTAGCTATAGAAATCAAAATAAAAAAAAAACTTTTGTCCTGTGTTATTTGTATGGGAAATCGAAAAGTGCGATGCGGACAACCTAAATATTAATATTAAGGGCTCATATTTTCAGAGGCCTATTTTGGCATTAAAACGACACTTTTGAGCGTGGTTCCGAGGAAAAACATTTTTTTTTAAACGCTCTAATATATATTCATATCTATATATGTAATAAATAAGCAATGGCAAATCTAGCTAAAAGAAGTTAAAATTTCTTTCCCTCCCATTATTCTTGCAGCATGTACGCATATGATGACGCATAACGATAAATAGAACATTTACTATAGCAGAAAACTCTGAAACCAGTTAAAAGATGCATTAACTACAAAAACTTTTGTAGTACGTTTTAATTTGTTAACGTATTAATTCATATATAAATTATCCTGTAAGTATTGCGTCTCTAGTAAATCCACTCGACTTCGTAGTCTAAGTATCTTTTACAGGATAACTAGAGGGTTTTAAACAGTAATGATAAGATAAATTATCAAAATAAAAATTGATCGTAATATATCTAGTAAACAACTTAACGTGTAAGTAAGAACTTGGAAAGAAACAACGTAGAGCTGCGATATTTTCTATTACTGATAAATATGATCGACCCAGAATTATGCATTGGCGTGCATCGCGTTGAAGCAAAAAAACATTACCTTGTCTCAGCAACAAACAAAGCAAAGTATATTTCAACATTGAATAAATATATTGACTTTAAATTTGATAATTACCAGCATCAGAGCCTCGGAATCCAAATTCCACTTAATTTTAAGTTAATGTAACAAGATATTGCTTTATTATGCCTCTACAGGATGAACGTTACTAATATTATGTATATTATACGTTACGATCTAGGAGCCTTTTTTAATCCGAGGAAAATCCCTACGGACGTCGGAGGGGTGGTGAGGGCCGCACCCCGGTGTGTCGGACTTGCACCGATTAAAACCCCCGATTTCCAATTTCCATCTACCGAGATCGAGGTTACGACTAGAGCCTCATACTCGATAACCAGCAAATTGTGCGGCCGCTGATTAGGCCTCAACTAGCTTGGGGAGGGGTGGTGTAAAGACCCACCTTTCTTTCACCTCTGCGCTTGCATCCTTGTTGGATGACACACTCCCTCAAGTGTGCCTTTGTGTGGCTGGGATGACGCTACTATAGACGTTGAAACAAGGGCCTCCCGAACTTGCTCCTCCACCTCATTTTGTCCCAGGACGTGCTCGTTTAAATTGATCACTGCTCTCAATGCACCCT
This sequence comes from Automeris io, assembly GCA_036320925.1. Taxonomy (NCBI): domain Eukaryota; kingdom Metazoa; phylum Arthropoda; class Insecta; order Lepidoptera; family Saturniidae; genus Automeris; species Automeris io. The sequence continues at coordinate 8,829,902 of JAUDJH010000018.1, forward strand.
CGCCTACCATAATTGGAATGAACGTTAGCAGCGAGAGCTCTTCACCCACCACCCTTATACGATCTAGGAGCATTAAATTTAGTTATCCTATACCTTTATAGGTAATAAACAAATACGTTTTACTTGAAGAAGATATTAAAATTATGATCAATAATATTTGTATAAATAATAAGTGTTTTCAAGACTACTCGTACACAAAACAATGTCTTATGTAAATAGATGTACTCCATTTTCAGAAGTAAATCAAGTGAGTACATCCAGTGAGTGTAAATAATACACAGAAGAAGCGTTTCTAAATCTAGAAAATTACTTTTCTTGAGTCTCGGGCTGAGATATATAGTCCCAACTTTAAGTTTGCTTAGAATTTACTAAAATATTACAATTTATATTACTAGATGAATGTCAAAGGATTTGGTAAGTCATCGATTTTGGAAACATGGATTTCGCTCTGCGAATACTATGGCTATACTCTAGATTCTATTATATATTCAGTTTTTTTGTCAAAATGAATTTATTTTTTGAGAACTTTGCTTGCAAAGTTGAAATAGCGTCTATAAATGTTAGCCTAAGTAGATTGCATTGTATTACGGATCTTGTAAGAAATAACGTAATTTACTCAGTTACACGGAAAATAAGGTCAAGCTTTTATTGTAAGACATTATTAGTATCTTTTAATGGATCTGCGGGGTTTTTCGTTGTGTTTAATAGGGATTTATCAGTGGCGTGCATTCTATAGAGGCATAAAACAGTATTATCTGGTTATACAATACTTGGCATTTAATTAATATATATTTTTTTAATTTGATCCAATATAGTTTCTGAGACTCTTACTCTTGTAATTGTATTCTACCAGCCCCGTTCCATCATAAAACCACTAGATATCGAATCGGATACCAACCGTATGTAGTGGATATTCCTTATATTAGTACGAAAAGATTCGCTTCTACATTCATCATGCGAACGATTAAGGAGTGGAATATGCTATCGGCTGCCACATTTCCACGATCTTATGACCTGGGAGTATTTAAGAGAATAGTGAATAGGTATTTGTTAGGCAGACGCGGTTCATTATCGGACTCATCTTCACATTCCACCAGGTGTGATTGACTTCAAGCGTCCACCTATAAATAAATAAAAAAAAAACAGATTTTAAGTCAATATAAGTGTAAATTGTCTAACGATAGTAAGGGTTTTTAGGGATGCACGCCACCAGGATTTACGTTTATATGCCTTCAAAAAATACTTCCATATTTAATTTACAATCACTGGATACATCGATATAATTGAACAGGATATTTTGATAAATACCAGAGTGTAAATTAGAGATATAACAGTGGCTAATGCAAGACATTTGGACGCACCCGCGATCAATTACATGTATATCGCTAAACAAACACGCGTTAGGCCCGGTGTGCTATACGAATCTATGCGGACACCAATTGGAAACTCAAACAATCTTATGCTTTTGGTGATGGAGCTCCGTTTGATACTACTTGCTTGCAAGTTAACAGTCCAGTGGTTACTTAATTTCATTTTGAATTGTAACGTCAGCAAAATAAAACATACTAAAAAAGTTTTTGTAAATGCATGCTTTATTTATCGTTACGCGTCATCACATATATAATGCTGCAGGAGTAATGGGAGGGAAAAAAATTTTTTTCTTTTAGCTGGACTTGCCATTACTTCTGTTTTATTATATACATAGAATATAGCTGAAGAGCATTTTGGATAAATCCACTAATGTATTTATGTCTGCTAACCTCGAAATGGATATAGTGTGATGATATAAGTAATATATTATTATTTTATACGAATGGTACATTTTCCTTATATATTTTTGCGAATACAATATTATCCTGCTGTAAAGAAAATTGTAAAAAATTTATAACAATGATTTAACCTTTTGCATTCGAGGCTAATCCCATGCCATATCATGTGGTAAGCGAAACACACCTCTTGAGTGAAAAGGGCTCATAAAGGCGAGCTGACAATTTTGTCTATAAAATGCTTATTTACAGCCTTTAGCAGTAGAAAGCTTCCATAAATCAATACACACTTTGAAAATTCCTCTTAAGTAACGACAGAAACATTCTCCGCCTTAAAATAATGGCATAAAAGGAAAGAACATACTTTTTATCACGTACATACACACTCACACACACACACACACAGGGTATGTTTTTTTTGTTCTGTATTTTAATGAACCTATCTTTCTGTTTTATATGTTATACTATATGCCAAATAAATGATTTTCTTTTTTTTTAACTCCACTTTGCGTAGATCCCTATAAATAACCTTAACTTACGAAATATTCATTTCGCATTCCAGCAAATAAGTTTTTAAACGGTGCATCACACGTAAAGGGTACCAGAGGGTCACATTACAGCAAAGCCGATAATTTGTGCAGTCTGTGCCTCACTCATCATATTAACACTTGTGAACCGGGTACATCGACGTCAGGAGAGATGCCATTGTGTCTGCGAGGTAACTGTCCACGCCAGGATCTAATTAATGAAAAATGGCTATATATGGTGATGACGCATGCAGCTCAATAAATCAATTATGATATCGTTGGAAACTTGTAGGTTGTTAACATTTATTCGTCAAGTTATTTATTCATTTTCTGCACGTATTTTGTCAAATTTTCAATAAGTATTCAGTCAAGATCATCAATAAATCTGTTTTGCAGATACTCCGACATTCTGTAGATACTATAATTTCCAACTCCGTTTATACACATATGTGAGTGGCCAGAAAAAAATCAATTGTGCGATGTAGATTAGTAAAAAGGTATGAGAATCGTTAACTAATCTATCCACTTTTGTACCTTCTAATCTCTGAAACGGTACAATCTTTTAAAATGCTGCTTTCACTAATGTCATAATACATTAGCCATATAAAGCTGCCATTAACATATAGTGTTAATTTTATTGCAATCGGTTTATAAATAAAAACAGATTTGTTAATATAAAAACACGTCAATCATTTATTGGAAAAAATGTGTTGAGTAAAATCGAACTCAACTCATCTCTTAGTTTTTATTGTCATTGTCATTAAATCTTCCTGACGTGTAGTATGTATTTATAATACTCGTATGTTTTCATGAGTTAAACTGTTAAAAATTCAATGTATTTTCTCTTTGGTTGTATATGTAGTAGGTCTAAAATAATTTTACGTGCATTGATTTGTGTTAGTAGTTATTATTCATTGTAAGGATGCTATAATGGTGGTACGAAGTTCACCGGGGCAGTTAGTCAAATTTTTAAGAATTCTATATTTTGACTTGTCTCTTATGTTTATTCATTGCTTACTGTACGCGACCATTTGTCAATAAAGTAAAATTGAAATTGTTGGAAGGTCGAAAAACATTTGTCTCTCCTTGAGATATCAATGAAGTAAAAAAGGACATATATTCAGAATTTTTCTCTATAGAGACAAACAATACCCAGAATCATCTCATCAGGGGTGTTTAAGATGATCCTATAATAGGGTTTGACAATTGTAAATAATAATAATTATAATGAAAGATCAATAAATTAAATGTTTGAGTATGACAAGAGATGGGCAGATGAATTTGTTAAGCGTTTTTAAATGAATATTAAGTTTTATATTGCTGAAACTACAAGCATTCTGCTTTAAAGGAAAAATTGCACGCATCTTTCACCCAGGTATTAGATATTTCTCTGTAATTTTCTAAAGATTTACTAAAATTTTTAAAGATGTAGACACCGTAGATTTATGAGATATAAATAGAATTTGTAATCTAAGTTTTAAGACTACTGTACCTACAATAAATATGGGCAAATAGTTGAAGAAACTTTTTCGTCTAATTAATCAAAATAACACAAGAAAAACAAAAGATTACCTCATTCATAAACACATACAGATCATCCATTTCAGAGACATTACACAAGTGCTCGGCAGCATACCGAAAGCCGCTTGAAATATAAATATTATATGTTTATATATTGATAGAGTAGAGCGTTTGTCAAACAGCCGTTGTATACGGTGCCAATATTAACTCTAGTTATCGGGCTCTGGGTGAACCTAGCCCAAGGTCATGGTCAAGGTCAGATTTACATTTTCACTGTATGCTTAGCATTATTTTTGTGTGTTAATGGGTTTTTGAAATGGCTCAATATCGCTTCTTCTGTTGTATGTTCTTGGCATTTTCGTACAGTATTCGATACGATATGTATCTCTCTGTCTGCTAGTACCCGCTCAGACTATTGCGATCACTCCGAGCCTTGAGTATTTTGTCAGCGTTTCTTCTCAAGGTAGTCGCCTCCGAAACGCTGGTAGATCACGGTTAGGTTCGTTTTTCAACTGGCCGGCCCCCCAAGTCGAAATCCGTACCCACAGGGGTGCCCTTGGATAGCCGCCCAACCTATAAATTTCGCTGGCTGAGCGCCCTCTGCATTCGCCCACCAAGCCCGGTTTTGTTGTGAAGGTCTTTCCCAGGCCACCAACGTAGGACCTGCCGAAAAAAAAACTATTACAAATGACACAGTCAAAAGCACTACGGTGATTGACAAAGAATATCATCAACTCGTGACTGCTCTTAAAAAGATACCTTTTAATAGAAAAAATCCAACCTATGATAGGGTTGTAGATGTAAAATACGCTGGAATATTTCTGACCATCTAGGCTTTCGTATCACGAGAACGATTCAAGTAAAATTTAAATATAACATGGATTTTTCTTGGAATTTTCCTTGGATCGTTTTAATGATGTGGACATATGCATCACGGGAGGAATTTTGCTATCCAACCATGTTTTCAACCTTGTTCTAAGTCGAATACATTCCAGTAAACGACCCGATTTGACGTAGACATTAACGATTTAGTTACAACTCCGTTTTATTTTAATAAATGATGCTAATTTTTGGGAAGAAATAAATATTCAAATAAATATAACATATTAACGAAATAATTTTCAGTATTCAATAAAACTAGCCCAAGACAGCGACGCCTACAGTTAAGAGAGAGGTTAATCCCTTATTTTAATCTCCAGCCATGTTATAAGCACGTTGCTAGTAGAGATGGGAAAAAACGTTAAATCACAATTGATAAACAGTGATAAATGAAAATGACACGAGCTGATATCGAAAAAGCACTATGACAACACTAAATGTGCAAAAGAAATAAAATTCAAAGCAGGCAAGTACTCTATTAAAATTTAATTTGCCTTAATCACTAGTGATGTGGTCTCTAACAATATAATCTACAGTTACCCCGACTACCTTAAATAAGTGGATGAAGTAACAATAACGCAAGCGAAGGAACCGAACGCTTTTATAATTTACTACAAACAACAAAGGGGATATAAATGTGACAAAAATTTTCAACTATATTATGGTATGTATATATTTACAATCATTATTCAGAAATATTAGGTTCAATTAAAAAGTCTATTTATAACATGTGGAAAGAATACTTTGATAAAACATCAAAAGAAAAAGAAAATTTGGTACAAAATTATACAAAGTCAGCCTTCTCGGAGCCCCTGGTTCTGCGATGTGACGCTGAAGAGATCTCAGGTTATTTTATTACACACATTGCGTTCTGGACATATTCCATTTGGAAAGTTTGCTCATCTCATGAAAAAGATACCGTCTCCAATGTGTCCTGAGTGCGGAATTATAGACGATATTCAGCATGTCCTGATTGAGTGTGTCCAGAACGCTAATGTAAGAAAGGATGTTATATGTGAATTGAAATTAAATAGATCGGATGTTGGTATGTTCCATAGCATTTTGGCGGTGCCAACTAAAGCAACTGCCGAAATGCTATGGAAACTGTATGAAAGGTGAGGTATGAAAGGTTTTATTTCTATATGTTAGGCTACGATGGGGCTGATATGACGTAAGTTAAAAGCCCCTAATAAAGAATAAATTAAAAAAAAAACTATATTATGGTATGGTGTGCTTATCTACAATTAATGTCAGAATATTTTGTATATTTGTCGACAGATTTTGCGTTTGAAACAGGTAATTTGTTATTTTTTTATGAACTTATAAAAACTTATTGGAATACTATACTTATATTTCATATCAAGGATGAGACCCTAGTCGCACCCTCGATCCCGGTAGGTGGAAAGTGGAACAGATCGGGGGAGGTTTTAGTCAGTCCCCTGAGGTCCTTAGGGATTTCCCCGGGTAACCAAAAAAACTATATTTTATACTCATTAACAATCAAAGCTGGAAAACCAAGGTTTGTCATTAAATTAACTTTAATTGCAGGTCATTCGACGCTACCAATTATCTAAAGTAAAGAGCCGATTAGGAATACGAAATAATAGAACACCAATCACCTACTTACCAATTTATTTACAGAACGCTAAGAATTATATTATATTGAATTAGTTATAGCTATAATTGTACGTCAAAAGCGTTTTATAATTCCTAACCTAACTATAAACAATAATATTAATTCAATTAATTTATCAAAGCAAAGCGTTTAGATTACATGGGCTGTGTTACCAAATATTTTGTGTGCAAGCTTCGTGTGTACTGGGTACATATTATGTTTGTGTGCCGAGCACATATTTAGCTGGGCTCAATAAACGGCCACTTGGTCGTAGCGAGGAGAAATCTAAGCGAATTGTTCAAAGGTAGACCGAGTCTTAGTTTAATTGCAGTGGTATTAAAAATTAAGAGATAAGTAAGTGGACCTTGAGTTGATAATAAAATTTGTCAAAGACCAGTTCCTGCTGATTTTTTAGATATTTGGCAGTAGTTACATTTTATTTCAATAATTTTATGATTTTTTAGTATCCTGTGATGTTATATTTCACTTTAGTTGCAGTAGACTATGTTAATATTATAATAGATTTTCAACAAAAAGATAACAACTCAAAAATGACGTACAACCAATGATGACTATAGTCCTCTGCTGAACGTAAGGCCTCTACTATTTAGAACTATGGAGCCTAGTCTTTGGCTCTTCCTCCTCACTCATTGCTGATCACTTTTTAAAGGTCATACCTTTTGGTCACGTTTTGTTCATTTGATATATGTAATTATTAATCGGTTTGCTAATAAACTATAATTTAGTACCTAACACCTATAACAAAGTACACTTTTTTTACTTGGGGAAAATCCTGAAAAGACTGTCTTTGTCGCTTATAGGGAGATAATAGACAACGTTGACCGGACTTGTACCACCTAAAAACCCAATTATGCGTATTAGCGGGAGCTGAGGGGCCTGCAATTTTCTACAGATAAGATTCAAGATCAAAATATATCTAAATACAGTTATAATGAACGTGCGAACAAGTTCTAACAAACAGCTGCACATAGCACAAAGTAATTAGGAAATGTACACAGCTCTCCTGACATATACATGCAGTTGTAAATTTAAATTACCAAAATTCTCTAGAATAAATAGCTGTACAATGACTAAGCTCACGATGGCAGTAATAAAATTATAATTTGAATTTCCAGTGCGCGTCGTAACCTCGATCCGTCTTCAAGATGGCGGCCGCTGTATCGCGGCCATATTGTTTGCAGAGACGATGTGCGCCGATGCGCAAGAGTTTGTTTTCTGGAGACCTGTTTTACAAAAGTCCCCTCTATAGTTTATAAATGTTAATGAGGACATTGGGGAATATTTCGTTTATTTGATTGCATTATGATGACTTTGTGCCTTGTATTTACCCAAATTTAATGTTAGCAATCCTTCGACGTTATTATTTGAAAAATAAATAGAATATGACGTCAATGGTCGTGTTATTTTAGGATGTTTACCAAATATAATGATTTCTTAGAACATTTGGATTTGGTGTAATGAACGATTACCTAATTAGGACCAAGTCTTATTATTATTCAAAGGATGTAAAAAAACGGGGATATTAGATTTAGAAACTATGTTTAATTTGCCTGTTTATCTCAGTCTATTTTTAAATTCAATCACAGCATAATATACTTCACCGTAGCCCCGAGCAGCAAACTTGAAGAAGTCTGCTGCCCGGATGAGAGGGAGGTGGTGCACAGTGTCTGGCGCACCACTTTAGAATTTTGGAGGGTGTGGGCTCTTAATCGCAGCCCTCCCAGAGAGGTAGCCTCAACAAGGCTTTTTGTTTTCCGGGCGTCTGGATAAATTTGGTTTCCCAGGCACGGGTGGTGCAATTAGAGAGACGCCCTAGGGATTTTGTTAGTCAGTAGGAGTCTGACACGCTACCCTCACAGCGGCTCTAATGGTATGCAGGATATTCCCCCGAGTTATAAAAAACCGTAGCTAATGATAAGCGCTGCGGAGTCCGTAAATTGGCCAGAACTATCGACAATCGAGAAATCTGTTGATAAACTGCTATAATGAGGCCGCCTTCTACATTTAAATGACCAAATTTAACTTTGAACACCTTAAAACGCAGGATAATAGGCTCTTTTTGAATTATCGTTACCTCAACAAGCAACGGTTTCGCAACTCAAACATGCACAATTAACATTCAAGTAGATAAAACTGTTATCTTTAGTAGAAAAACAGGCTAAGCCCGCGCTGAGTGAGACAGAGAACAAATTTGCTGGATCAACAATCAACTGGCACCTAACATCGGTTCGTATGTGTAAGACTACATTCACACCATACAGGGATAAAGATCTTAATAAAAATACTTTAAAATTGCATCGCTTTTTCATCAATTATTTACGAAAAGAAGTGCTAGATTTTCTTAGAGAGCAGAAAAAGAAAGTACAGAGGGAGACAAAAGTAGGATTACAATAAAAGAACACAACAAATTCTACTCTTTTCATCAACGATATTGGACATAATAAAAATAGTAGACTAGACTTTTAATAGGAAAGCTAAGGAAGAATATAGAGAAGTAAATAGAGCAAGGAAATACGGGGGAAATTCTGGATAATATACTTGAGTGTTGTCGTGACTGTATTAGGTTTGCTTGTAAAATTTCGACAAAATATTGTACCCATGTATAAAAACTCGCTCGTTGTTCGGAAGGTGAGAACAAATAGAATGTTCAAATTTTAATACGGAATTGAATGAACAATCGAAATCGAATAAGAATTATTTCAGAGGCTTTTGATTTGAAGTAGACTTACGTGATTTCTGAATAAAATATTATAAACTGTGCATTTATTGAAGCTTCACACAGTAAATACACACACACAGTGCTACACATTATTCGCAAGTTATCACAAGGGATTCCTCAACTTACACTTATTAACTTGGACTTCGAGCAGTTATATTCAATGAAATTAACCCTATACTCTTACACTTACGATTTTATCAATCTGTGATGGAGTGTGAGTTATTAAGCCTGTAGTTTTATAAGTCTGATGTTTAATAGTAGTTTTTAGTAAAGTTACAAGATATGAAACACTTAAATATTTTGAAGGTAGAGTAATTATTATTTTACTCCAATCAAATAAAGACTATGTGAATGCGGCTTTAGGTAGAGTCACCGCTTACACTGCAAATATTTCAACAAAGATACAGGGGGCGCTCAACTCTAACTCTATCCGAATGTACACAGCTTTATGCAGAGAAACTGAGTAATACGTTGTAAATATGTGCCAATAATTAAATTGCACTTATCAAAATGTGTTATTAACACATTTTAATAATTAACAAATCTTTAGAAAATAAATAATCTTAGTAGATAAGATGCATAATTTTAACGATCAAGCACCCCTTTAAATTACCTAAACAAATGAAGACTATAAAAATACTAAAAATAATCTATTTACTTCCAAATAAAAATATTCTTCAGTCAAATCGGGGCAGTAGTATAGTGTCTTTAACGAGGTGAACAAGAAGTCTTTTACACCACTCTTCCCAAAGGTATAAGACAGAGACCTGAAAAAGGATCGTCGTCGCCGGATGCTGAGGAATCTGACACAGCCGTATCCTTGGCCCCAGCAGAAGGATCAGAGGAATACCCTGGTGGTTTTAGTCAGTAAGAGTAACACACCGGGGCCGTCACAGCGGCTCTGAGGGTATAAGAGAACAGGGTTACATAAAAAAAGAACTGTATTGTGCCAGAGCATATTTTATGGTTATAATTTTGAACGTTTCTTTACAATTATTCCAATTATTTTATTTAGTACTAATGCGTGAACCCTCTAAGAGTTATACTCCCTTAATTTGAAGTTTTATTATATTCTCTAAATTTGTACCAGAGAAGCCATTATAGTTATTAAGTAATTATTATTGCTGTTCTAATTTCGGCCATTAATTAATTTACCTCTTACACTTATTTCCTATAAAGTATTTTTATGTTAAATTTCCTTATTGTAAACCTTTTTTCCTATTGTGTTTATAAATTCGTATTCAAATTAAAAACATATGTATACGTGTCAATTTTGTGTAGATTTTGATCAAAAATATTTAACCTCACTAGAAAATGACTTACCAAAACCACCACTGATCCGAGAGCTTAAACAATGTAGCATTCGATAAGCGATAACATTACTAGAAAAATCGGAAATATATGGAATCGACATAACGTGACGATATGATAGATCGAAAGTTTAGGTCATTTCCATAAGTTTTGGACTTCCCAACCAGCGTTACGTATAGCCAATCAGGTGTTACTTTGTTTACACCTTCCCACATTCATTGATGTTCGCAAACTCCGAGAAACAAAATAACCGAGGACAGGGACTCCTGTTTGTGTTTTCTCTCTTACGATATCGAGCCTTTCACACAAAACATAGCCAACGCGAAAGGGAGACTACGATATTATGCCAAACAAGGGCGCTATTCCCACAATATTTAGTAACAAGGTTGTGTGGCCGTAGTAGGTATCTAGTGATAATATTCTTATGACCCTGGTTAATATTCATGGACGTCATTTAGACTATTTTACTCAAATATTACAAATTATATTAAACTAGCTGATCCGGCAAACGTTGTTTTGCTATATAAGGTTTTATAATATCTTCTAAGATGTTCATTGAAATTAAGTGATGTCAAAGACACTTTTGTTCACAATTAAATACTCTTAATCAACAACACATTTATTTGGATAAAGATTAATATTATTACGTTGATATAACTCTTAACAAATAATGCATTAATTTCGACCAAATTTGATTACCATAAAAACGGTTCTAGTGACTTAATCTTAAAAGATAGATATATACTGTCTGGGACATTTTTTTAAATCATTTCAAGAGAAATAATATTTTTTACGTATATTTTTGGTATCTTGAACCGTTTTCGCAGGGCACGCAATGGAAGCCCTCAAGGATGAATATAATTTTCCCCGTTTTCTTCACATTTTCCATTATTTCTTCGCTCCTAATAATTGCATCGTGATGTTATATAGCCTAAAGACTTCCTCGATAAATGGTCTATTCAACTCAAAAAGAATTTTTCAATTCGAACCAGTAGTTCCTGAGATTAGCGCGTTCAAACAAACAAACAAACAAACTCTTCAGCTTTATAATATTAGTATAGATAAATGATGTCAAAGTTGATTGGATCGTCGAGTTCTTCGACTGGAACTTGACTCAGAATACTTAGATGAGACTCAAGGTTATATTCAGGTTCCGGACAAAGGCAAACTGATTTTCTGAGCAAAGTGTAACCAATGTGAAAGCAGTGGCAATAAATCTCTGCCTTAAGACTAAAGGAAATAACATTTTGATAAGAGCAGCTACTAAAGTTTTTTGTCAGTTCGTTGCGGTAGATTTTACTTATTTATTTATTATTATTAGCCAGTTTCGTCCCATTGCAGAGCAAAGGCATCCCTTCTCTTATTCTACTATATTTATCGAAATCATAGTCCATTATGGGTTGGCGGGTGTGCACATGTGCGGAGAAGATGCCTGCAGCAACTTAGATTCTAGCAATTGACGTGCGATTCGGCATGCGTACACCTTATTCGGCTTTTACGACACCTTAGTAAGATGAAGAGGGAGACAAGATTATATTATGCTGGTAAACCGAACTTAATATTCTAAAATATAATAAAGTTAGATTTTTAAAGATTTTACATTTTTATCGTACCTAACATTGTGAGTAATCTCTCACAATGTTTACTCTGTCATTAATATATCTAAAGACAAAATAAATAGAGATTAATTAGAAATCATTCATCATGTGGTCATTAAGATATGCCCTACAGTAGTGGTTGTAAAGTGAACCATAAACCTTAACTTGTAACCTTTTCAGAAAGTTATAACTACGATCGATATAAATATTAAAATTCATAAGAACTATTATATATATATATATATACAAAAGAAAAATATTCGATATTTGAATACGATACCATATAGAGAGATACATAAACCAACATAATTTTATGTTAACACTACGTGAGTATAAATTTAGGTATTTCGAAAAGAATAAATATCTCATTTATCACAATGGATTCAAATTATCGACATTCAGCGTTCATTTATTGACACACGTGGCTGGTATATGAAATATTGAATTTTTATGCAAGACAATGCATATTATAATTAACATAATTTATTGTAAAGTACATCTATTGTAGAGGTACCACTAAGGTGTAGAAATTTCGTTTCAAAATTATAATTTCTATAAAGAATAAAATTAAATATATTTTTCAATTTATATTTACATTCATTATCCTATTTTGTATAAGTAAAGCACATCTATTATGACATCATTACTTTTAGCTTCGCATTGAACTTGGTATTCAACTCTTCTTTTTCAATTATTACCGTCTATCTTGTCGAGGATGTTCCATATAACGATTACCGATGACACTATTTGCTAAATCAATCATCAGTTTTTCGATGTATTTTTAAGTTGGTATTTCCTAAGTAATATGAAAATAACAACAGATTTGAAAATGTAAACACAATCGATAAATTATAATTCCCAATCATATCTGTGCACTATTTGCGGTCGCTGATAGATAATGTTGGATAAAACTCCTTTTAAAGTATTTTAAATTGTAATTAATACATATTTTGTTTAAATACGAATCGCTTCGTAGGTTTTGAACTTTTGAGTGGCGTTGTTAATGAGGCAGTCAGTGTTTTTAAGTACTTATGACATGAAATCTTGCTTCTTACAAAATTTCATAATTCTAAGGCAACGGGAAGTACTCTGTAGGTTTTAGCTCAATAAAACGACAAAACTGATAAAAACATTCTTACGCAACGATAAAAATGATATATTTCTTTATTGCCTTGTCTTAGAAGTGTAATTTTTGCAAGGCCACAAGGGTCTCCAGACTTGAGTGTTTAGGCTAAGATTTATAGATGCTATAGCAACTTTGCTTAGCAAAGTTCTCAAACAATTAATTCGTTTTGACAAAAAACTGAATATATAATAGGAACTTGAGATTTGCCATAGTATTCGTAGAGCCAAGTCCATGTTGAGAAAATCTATGAATTACCAAATCCTTTGACATTCATTGAGTAATATAAATTGTAAGGTTTTAGTAAAATCTAAGCAAACTTAAATTTTCGTCTATAAATCTAAGCCTTAGTATCAATTGAAACTTTATACCTTCATGCATTTCTGAGGAAGTGTTTTAACAGACAGACAGGTAGACATAAAAGTGATTCTATAAATTTGACGGACTGATAGCTCAGTTTGTAGCGGTCCTGGCTTCGAGTCCCGGTAGTGGTAAACTATTCTGTGATGAGCACATACATGAGTTTGTCACGAGTCATGGTTGTATATATGTATTTAAGTATCTATATATTTGTCTAGTACCTATAGTATAAGCGCAAGCTTAATTTGGGACTAGGTCAATGTGTGTAATTGTTAGTAAATATTAATAAGTGTTCAGTTTTTCCTTACAGAACCATAAAAACTTTGTTTTTATGTAAAAATATGTTAAATAGACCGAGAGCTCTGGTGGTATGAGGCTACTATCATCTATGGACAATCGCAATTAAGAATTGTTATTGCATAATATGTGTTAAACGGAGCGTGAAGAGATATTTATACATGCAGGCAAGATCACTGCTCGCCGGGTGCCGAGGAAGATGGCTCAGCTTTGCCCTTGGCACACGGCAGACGGGAGTGGGAATACTCCGGGGGTTTAGTCGGTGCAAGTCCGACATACCGGGGGGCGGCCTTCACTGCCTCCTGGATTACCAAAAAAAAAAGGCATGATCGCTGCGACGATTGCCAGCTTTTTCTTTGCTTTCGATAATCGTAACCGGTTTTTCGACTCCACCATGGTTACCATCAGTTGCGTGGTCCCTATGCCGAGTCGAAATTAAAAAAGCGTTGTAATTCTCGCCTATGTCGACGTCATCTGTTTTCTGTGAGTAGGTAACGTTTTTGTTTTCTTTCGTCAATATGCAAAAGCCAGAGGGAGCAAGATTGCTTTGTAAGCGCGTCGAGCGTTTTCAAACATTAGTGTTTGGCAAAGAAAGCGAGTTGCGGCCATGCTAGGCGGGTGTTTGTACATTTGTATGTGACCCGCAATCAACTGGTTGTTATCACGTTAGTAGTTATATCTTCACGACTCCTGACACAATTATGTACAAGCAGAAACCTTGATAAACTTTTCTTTTTATATTAAATAATCATTACAATTGGTCGTAAGTAGTTAGTACAGAGCATTCCGTGTATTCAGTGTTAATACTTAAATTAAACACAAAATAGTGTTAACTAATTACTGGCTTAAAAAGGTTCATAATTCTTAGGCTCGGTATTTGTCTATACAACATAATATCTAAACGCATTCTAAAATTATTATTTTTATATAATTTTCAAAAGACACTCATATATAACTTATAATGTCAGATATCTTTTTTCCTACGTTTTATAAGAACATAGAAAATATTCAACAATTGATTTTGTTTCTACGCTATTATACAGGGTGGCCCAAATGAGACCTAGTGATGTAAAACACGTGTAACTCTTGTAATAACGGTTTTTTTTAAATGATTTATTTATATATGTTAAATACATTTTATGGAAATTTAACGTGACTATGTGTTAAATATGACATCAGACAAATGACCACCATTTTGCTCGATACAGGCATTGGCTCTTTTTAGCGCATTTTGCATTACACGGCGTAATGTTTCTGGTTGCAGGCGCCGTATTTCGTCTCGAATATTCTGCTTGAGCTGTCCAATTGTCTGTGGTTTGTTAACATACACTTTGTCTTTTAAATATCCCCATAAAAAAAAATCGGGCGCAGTTAAATCTGGTGAACGAGGAGGCCAAGAGAAATCTGAATTTCTTGAAATTATGCGTTCACCAAAAATTTCACGCAGCATGTCCATAGTTTGCCTAGCAGTATGCGCAGTGGCTCCATCTTGTTGAAACCACAAATTAGGATGTTGCTCCACCATTGTCCGCAAAAAGTTGTCGATCATTGTTCTGTAAGAAGCCCCGGAGACTGTTTCTGGCGTTTCATCCTCATTCTCAAAGAAATATGGGCCGATGATTTTTGTGGCCATAACACCGCACCAAACAGTGCATCTGATTGGGTGTGACTGATGCTGATGCATTGCCCTTGGATTTTCGGAGCCCCACAACCTACAGTTTTGTTTATTCACATAACCACTTAAATGGAAATGCGCTTCATCCGTCATCAAAAAAATATTTAAAAAATCATTTTGTGTGGCTAATTGTGTAAAGCGAATAGCGTATTGTAGTCGTTGTTGGGGGTCTTGCGGTAGAAGCTGTTGCACAATTTGAACTTTGTATGGATACATCTTAAGATCCAACTTTAAAATTCTCTGTAATGTTGTTCTGGGTATACCCAATTGGCCGGAACGGCGACGAGTTGAGACATATGGATCATTTGCAACACTCTGCTGTACAGCTTCCACGTTGTCTACAGTACGAATATTTCGATGAGCACCTCTTCCTGGACGGTCGGCAACTGAACCCAGTTCCTCAAAACGGCGAACTAAACTTGTAATCATGGAAGATGTGGGCGCTGATCTTACGTTAAAAAAACGGCGATAATTTCGCTGCGTCAGAACAATTGATCGTTGAGAAGAATAATAAAAATCGATAATTTTAATGCGTTGTTGTGGACTGTACGTATTCATTTTAAATTTCCAAGAGTTCAGTTATAATCTGCAAAAAGAAAAAATAAATTATGTTAAAAAATAAAAAAGTTATTTGTGTTTCACATCAGCGGGTCTTATTTGGGCCACCCAGTAAATGTAACAAATAAAGAACAAGATTTTAGGATATTATTAACAATATAAATAATTTATTCTAAATATTCAAATGTTAACTGTCCTTATCTTTTTTTTACACTGTCTCGACATAGTGACTACAGTGCACCTGATGGTAAGTACAGTGTAGTCCAAAAACGAAAGCGAGTATCAAAGGACGAAAGTCCATTTGGCCACATATATTGCGACTGAAGGTCTCTAGATTAGTTACTAGATATACAAAAGCTGATCCCGAAACGCGACAATCTGAAGCGAGTCACTAGGACGGTCTTTACACTTGTGTAGGTCATGACCCAGAAAAAAGAACTTAAGAAGTTATCTTTAGTTATCAATGAAATTAAAATTCTTTGCTAAAAAAGGGACACTATTCCGTTGATAAGTCTTTAATTTATTAAATTTCTTTTTCTTATACATATTTGTGCTTTATCAGGTTGAAAAGGACAATTATTAGAGCTTTTTGATGGCCCTTCTCGAAAGCTTTTGCTTTCGAACTGGTAGTGGATAAATTTTCTATTGGCGTTTCTGAAGTTCTTGGAAGTAGGCCTATTTGAATAAAATTGTTTTTAATTTCAACAACCATGGTCGCCAAGAAACGATACCCATTGATAGTCGATACGATTATACCATCTTAAATATAACACAGACTTCTAAGAGACCTTATAAGAGACTTCTAGAAATAAATAACTGAATGTGTACGTTCTCATACCGAAATATGATAAGCTGTAGCGAGTTCCTGTAATGGCATAATATGTAGGTCATATTTTGTATATTAAATAAAAAATAAAAACATTATTAAATTTAATTACAATAAAAAGTGGATACATCCTCTAATATATCTCTGCTCATAAACTTTGTTAACAAACATTTTGCAAACATTTTGTTACTTATCGAAAAATTTCGATTTTTGTTACTTGTTTAAAATTAACAACAACAAAACAAATGACAAATGTATTCGTGGAACATAAAAGGGTAATTTTAATTTAAAAAATGTAATTAACAAATTCTGAATTTTAAAGAGTACTTCTATCTGACTTGAAAGTTGAAAGAAGCTATTAATTTGCAAACGTTCCATTTTTAATTTCCTTAATCTCCACTTAGGATGAAAGAAGTTTTTTATTAAAAAAATAAAAAAGATTTCCGCTTTTCCGGCCAGTAGGTAACTGTAGCCCAATTAATCGGTTTGGTAGCGAGTTAAAAATCGTTTAGAGAAGTCGAGCGGGGGCGGGCGGTGCCGGCGACCAATTGAATTATTAATGCAGCCTCCACGAGCGCGGGTACATATTTACTCGTCACGTAAATAGATGCGCACACAACCAACACGCGTTTTCTGCACAGTATACGCTAAAATATCAGATGTTTATTCGATAGTTTGTGTGACAAACACACATAAGTACATCTATGTGACAGGTACATAAAAGTACTGACACATGAAAGTACTTGACTATAACATTTTTTTTTTTACTTTGAGAAAAGATTACTTCATCGTAAACTCATCTTGGCCACACTAGACGGTGTTAGCTGAGGTATCCCATACTTTTACTGGCTAAAAACCTCTAAAGTGACTTTTGAACGTTAGCGTGGACTGTAGCTCCTGTAATCAATTCTCCACTGTCTCATCGGGCCACCAACTATCCCGACACTATAGGGTGCATGTTATATCTAACAGGATAATGTTTATGTTAGTTATATTGGTAAAACCCTATTCACTAATAATACTAATTATCTAGAAATTAACAATCAGCGGCCAGTTGGTCAGTGAATAAATATGACATTATATTAGTGACATTCCATTAAAGTTATCACAGAAAGTCATGAGTTTTATTTATTTTCCTTTTATCAAAATATCCAAAACGATTTAACAGTTTTTTTAATCATATTTTAATCTACGATGTCTACTGAGCTCGTGATAAAGCTTATAAAAACTTATTAAACTTATAAAGTACTAGCTGACCCGGCAAACATTGTTCTGCCATATAAATTATTTCTAGTGAATATTTTCTGTATTATAATATACAATTTTGGTCATAGTGGCGTCCATACAAGGTAAGTATATGCTGTCAATCCTACTGTACACATCATCTTTGTGTAACTCCAATGGTTTAGACAATGTACGCCACGATAGCTCTCAAAGGCCAGATTTTTTCCGACTTAATTGACATGTATCGTTATATTAGGACCAACATTACATAAAATCTTTACAAATTGTGGCCTATATAATATTCCAATGTATAATCTATATTACTGTAAAAGTTTCATGCAAATCAGTCCAGCAGTTTTATCGTGAAAGAGTATCAAACATATTCACAAACTTTCGCATTTATAATATTAGTAGGAAGTAGGATAATGTTCAAAGTTAGGATTTATTCTATCGGGAAAATAGAATCATTCGTTATTGTAAAGATTTACAAATAGACCAAACGATTATTACATATAGAAAAATAAGCAATACCAGTGCGTGTTTTTATTATTTTGAAACGCAAAATTTAGTTTTTTTGTACACTGGCCCGACAAAGTGATCTGATGGCGAGTACAATGTAGTCAAAAACGACAGCGACCATCAAAGGACAAACATCCACTGACAATGGCCATCGCTACGCTGGTCCACAGATACCACGACTGAAGGTCTTTAGGTATATGAATACCCGGATATACACAAACTGATTCCGAAACGCGATAGGTCGAACGAAGCGAGTCACTATGACGGTCTTTACATTTGTGTACTATGGTTTCGACCCAGTTCAGACAATCCCCCTACCACCAAATAGATGTAAGAAGATACAGAGAGATTAAATAATTGAGATAAAAGTGATATATGTATTTAATATGATTGTACTATAATCGCGTTCTTGCTCACAATACGTACGTAAAAGGCCGTAGTTTTCCCGGTTGCGCGCGCTCCCTGTGTGTCCGCGCGTTTGTGTGCCGGTGCGTGTGTGCGTGCACCGGGTTGGCCTTTTGGGGGAAGGAGGTGTGCGGGGGCACCGGTACGTGCCTTAGGAACCATGGAGTCGCTCTCTCTTCGCAACGTATTTGCAGAGTTGTGCAATTAACAGCTCTTTATGAATATTCAACAAGAGTCGAGACGCGAGTTTTTATATTAATTGATGTGTAAGTTACACGAAAACGCCTTTTAGCGGGCTGCAGTTAGCGTTATGGTTACATTTAAAATTTTTAAAACATATTTATGCATAATTCTTGTCAAACATGTTGCTAGTCTCTTTATTATTGTTAAAATTCTGTTAAACTCAAAATTATTTATACTGACTTCTCTACAAAATAATCTATTTAAAAAAAACAAAGTTACTAGTTATGATAGCCCAGGGTTGCCCAAGTACAAATATAACTATATGATCTCAACTAAAACGAGAAAATTCGATAGGTCACATATTTTTTTGAGATAAATTACACCACGTGATCATGTCCGCGATTTCACAGATATCGAATTGATTTTTGGGATAAAGACTCACCTACATCTTACACAAGATCTGATTCTACCTTTACCTATAATCGATTTTCTTACTAAATTTCATATACTTAAATATGCATATACATGTACATTTCATATACATAAATCCTTGCAGCCATTTCGGGTTGAAGAAGTAACAAACATATGCAAAAACTTTCACAGTTATGAATAGTATTAGCGTGGAGTGTTATAGCGAAGTGGTTGTTCTACAACTTATTTAATTGACTATAATGCCATTTAAAGAATTCTATGTGCATGTAAATATTGATACCTTATATATTACATTACTGTCTGTGCCCGCGACTTCATTTGCGTAGAAATAGTACTTTTATTATGTTAAAAATTATTTCGAGTTCAAATCTTTCCATAAATGTTATAAGTGAAATCGATTCCTCTTTGTAATAATTACAACACTAAACATAATAATATTTATAAATCGTTTGAAATAAAATTGACACTATGAATCTTTCTTTACACGATACTATAGTGAAAACCGTAAACGAATCAACTAAACCATTTCGGAGATTAGAGGGCAAAAATGCGTATGGATATGTGTAAATTGATTAATAATTCCGATACATTTTTTCCCAATGTTTATCGCGCGTTTTGATGATTATCTAAATAATATATTAAAGTTATATAGTAATTCCATGCTATTTATTAACCAGCCTAATATTATTATTTGATTGCCAACATACATTTGTGTTTTTCATAATTACCCATAAAGCGATGAACACCCCAAATTTTGTAAGCAGCAATTGATATTGTAATCATTTTTTCTAGCTTGCTAATGAAACAAAAATAGTACTTTCACGAACCGTAATTTTACATTTTTAAAAAATAACACATATTCGTACAATATTTGAAATAAAAACATTCACGGTGACAAATTGTTTAAGTAAAATAATCTCCAGGAATCCATAGCTTTTATTCAAGTTTATACAGTGTATAATAATTCTAAAATCATCAACAATCCGATCTATGCATCTCGCGGAAAACTGTGTCAGAAAGAGACAACATTGCGTTTATAGAGACAGCTATAGTAGGGATGAGTCCGCATTATTTTCACGAAAAAGGCATAAGTAGTAATACAGTAACAGGGTAAAAAGAATTGTAAAGTATAGAGTTAGGGCTTATTATTAAGTGAAGTTGAATATGCGTGTTGTTAAGGCAGAAGAGTGCGGACAACAAATATTGATTTGGCGAAGGGTACGCTTGTAGGGGTGTAAGGGTGGAGGCGCACATAATTTGAACTAATTCCTAGCATGTTGACACAGGCTTGTCTGGCCGGAGCGGTGCGGCTTCGATCAACATATTTCTTACGCAAGTCTCTTGAGTCGCCGAGTTAGGACTTCTTAGGACACAGATTTGAAGGATGCGTTTCAATTTAATAGGAATAACAGCATAAGGCTTTAACTCTTTCAGGATAAGTAGATATGGTTAGAGAGGCCTGTTTAAAAGTCTGCACACGTAGGCTATGATTCATAGACGCTGCTTGGACTTTACTTAGGCTTTACTCTAACATTATAGATTATATTGTTTAAGTATTATCAAAGTATTAATTCAATTAATTAATTGATCACTAAGGCTATACTGAAGTTTCTATTATAATAAATTTTTTGTCCAAGACGAACTTTTTTCATGTGCAAAGACTAAGGAAAGTCAAAATAGCGTCTCTAAATCTCAGTCTTACTTTCAATGCCTTTTCAAGATAAGCATTATAAGTCTTATTAAAATACTGGTTTTAAAAATATATATATTATATAGCTATTACCTCTTTCGGGGTGAGCAGATATACATCTGTGGCTGTATATACTTTTTGTATATATGTCGTGCCCAACATGACCAGTATCGCCGCTAATCGCCTTTCTTAGGGTTGACACATGACATTTCTGTTAGATACCATGTGGCTTTCATGGTATTTTCATTCCTCGGTGAGCATATGGTGCCTAAATTCGTACTCAATCTGGATAAACCTAGAGATACGTGCCCGGTAACAAACCTACAACCATCCACGTCGCCGCGCATCGATCCCTGTCCTTTA
This sequence comes from Automeris io, assembly GCA_036320925.1. Taxonomy (NCBI): domain Eukaryota; kingdom Metazoa; phylum Arthropoda; class Insecta; order Lepidoptera; family Saturniidae; genus Automeris; species Automeris io. The sequence continues at coordinate 8,851,514 of JAUDJH010000018.1, forward strand.
TTCACTAGTCCACCACAACCAATACGGGTTTTAATTTAAGCAAAGGATTATATACTGGCAAACTTCATTGTAAAAAAAAATTACTCATTTGTTTAAGTCATTTGTGTTTGTGTTATTTGTTGTTGTTAAAGTCACATTATTACCGGTTACTTCTTGTCCTATAATAAAGAGATTTCCAATTCTTAACTCTGTCATCTGATTATAAAATGGTCTAGCAACTACTGTATTCCTTTCCTTCTTTTATATTGGGTCTTTTAAAAGAAATTTAAAGGTAATTATTAGCTGGCCAGCATTAGTACGGACACCGTCAACGAACAGTCTCCCGTTTCTTGATAGTATGGTCGATTTTTGAACTGCGCTATGTTTAACATCGGGTACAGTGTAGACACATCGTGTAAGTATAAAAAAAAATATTGTCACGCTATATTCCTTTCGGGTTGAGCAGAGATACATATACTTATACATTGTCCTCAACTTAATCGGTAGCACAGCTGATCGCTGTTATCGGTTAAGTACACATTACAAAATGTAATTGTAGTTTTAATTTCGTTTGTCTGTAATCATAACTAATACCGTTCCAAAAATTACTGAGTCATAAATTTGTATCTAATTAAGGATTCTTTGATGTAGATACAATGCAAAATAATGATACAAAATGTAACCATAATCGTTTTTCATTAATCTGATTACATTTAGCCCATCTATGCCTATGAAATGACCTAGAATTGTTGAGAAAATACAATAAAACGTTATCTGGCAAAATTCCGCGACATATGAGCCATAGGTACCTAAGTTATCTACATGAATAATGTATGTATTCGTAAGTACACACTAAGTGCTACCGGTGGCTTGTGTTCTGTTCCCATGTTTGTAGGCGTGGCGTATGTACACACCTACTTATAAATATGATTTTGTTTTACTAATATTTTCTTTCGCCGAGCTTATTATATAATATTCTGGTGTGATTAGTATTCTTATTGATTCACGGCTGCGATTAATAGACGTTGCCTTCTTTAAAATTGTCGCCCCTAGCCTCATAATAATTTGTAGTTATTTTTTCAGCCGTAGCTTTATAAACCTTTTTTTCTATTTATTTAAGGGACTTTTATGCTAAGGTACATGGGAGCCTCATCGTAACCTAAAAATACACTACTAAAATTTATTTCTGGTGAGGAGCCTGAATAATTCTTTTCCTTTGGCTGTAATTTTATCAATCTTTTGACGAGCTACCCTTGAGAGGTAATTTCAAATAATCTCTAGACGGTGTTTATATATAAATCTTAAATTACGTGAACCATTTCTTCCTAGTTACATAATACCATGACAAGTGACAAAAACAGTTTTTGTTGGTACATCGATTGCTCGAACTGGATCATGACCACAATACACAAATGTAAAGACCGTCATAGTGACTCGCTTTGGCCTGTTGCGTTTTGGGATCAGCTTGTGTATATCCAGTAGCTCATATACCTGAAGACTTTCAGTCGTGGTATATGTGGGCTGACATGACGACGGAAATCATCAACGGAATTTCATCCTTTGACGGTCGCTTTCGTTTTTGGACTACACTGTATTTACTATCAGCTGCATTGTACTAATTATGACGAGCCAGCGTAAAAAAAACATGGGGAAATGAGCACTCCGTCCTCATAATGGCACAAAGGAAGTCTGCGGCGCTGGTTTTCGTCGATCGTGTTCTTATTAAAAACCTAATAATTCGAGTTCTAGTATCAGTAACAAAGGTCGGTCTGCCTTTAAGTAGGTATATCTAAGGAACACAACACACGTCCGTGCGTATATGCAAACACGAACATCCGCCACGTCGCTTATCTTACTGAGTAAACTTTGCTCGTTCTTCGAGTATCTTAGAATATTTCCATGTACCTCGGTCGGCGACAACCGATTCTGAGAAAACAGCAGTTACTTTTGACTTTCAAGTTTTATTTGACGCGACCGAGAACGCGTAGTTTTATGATTTTAATACGATTAGATACATGGATTTGTATTTCAAACATTCGTACATTTACATAAGAATTTTTTTTTTTGTAACTTCTTATATTTTCCTACTGCCATAATTTTTACTTTGACCAGAGGTACAATAGTGGCTGTATCCGCTTTGCGATTTCATTGCGTCTCCAACGTGACTAGTAGCTCAGCTGACCGCGATCTCAGGGCGCTATACTCAAGTTCTTATTTATATTCAGTTTTTACGTTAAATATGAACTTATTTCCTTGCAAAGCTTAAGCAAAGTCAAAATAGTGTCTTTAAATCTCAGCCTGAGGACGACGATTATGAAAATCCTAAAAATCTAAGACAAATATAAAGACCAGTTATTTTGACTGGTCCGGTAAATCTAGTATTAAATATACAGTGGAGTATACTATTAGAGTGTATGACAATAACGTTGATTTAAAGATATTCAATAAAACGTCAAATCAATGAATCGGTGCATAAAATCTGGTGTTTAGGCCCGCGGCACAACCAGCCCTTTTGCACGCCGAGCTGCGGATCATCCGCGATCTGGGACGATATTGGCACCGCGGGCGAAAGGGCCCATAAACAAAAAATATTACAACCTTAGGGCGGAACGTTATAAATATGTAATGATTTTTTTAGGGCCTTTAGCGAACTTATGGGGATTATTCCCTTTTGTTCATTGCAGATTTCCGATATGGGTACAGTTTTGCTGTGGTGTTTTTTTTATTTTGAATTAATACTAACACAAAGCTCAACAATATCGACTTTATATTCCTACAGTTAAAAATAATAAAAGGACTAAATATTTTTAATAAAAAAAGCTTCTATATAAAGTACCAACTCATATCATTTAACATAATAGCCCAATATCACACAAAGTATACAGATGCTGTGATAGGTATTTACGAAAGGAAGCCCACAAATAAGCTTAGTCTATCTTTTGTGCTAACGAGTGACGTCCGTTAAGAATAAAATGATTCTGTAGGAGTAACATAGAACAAACATTAGAAAATCCGGGATTTAAAATAGAGATCTGGGCTAGACATATTATAGGAGAGCTGAAGAAATTGGGATGGCCGTACCTTTGGCTAAGCAGAGAAGTAGGAGACACACCTCAGTGGTTTTAGTCGATAAGATACACACACAGGGGCCACTATCCTTACGGCGACCCTGACGGTCCATGAAGACTTCCACCAGATCACAAAAAAGTAGATGGATTATAAGAACGGAAGGCAAAACAACAATGTTATAAAATAGTTTTATAAATAAGTAAATGAATTGTGTACGCTCTAAAACAAATGGGCCAAATGTAATCAGATTAATGAGAAACGATTACGATTACATTTTGCGTTTATCATAATAAACATAACTTCATTTTGCTCATCTATGTTTTAAACGCTACGGAATCCTTAATTGCATTCACATTTATGTCTCTTTAATGTTTTTAGGGTATGTAATCATGATTACAGAGCAACATAACTAAAATTAAGACAACATTTTGTAATCGTTAATCATTAATCAGATTACATTTTGCCCATCTCTGCTCTGAAATATAGTATGGTGATGAGAAGAGTTTTATTTCAGTTGAAGAGCTCAACTGTTATAGTAGGTACTTATATCTAATTCTAGTCGAACCTTAAAAAAGCTAACATGGAGGTTTTTCCTTTATCGTAGCCATGGCACGGTGTCCTATCGGCTGACGCAGATTCTATCGGGGCATGGATGCTTCGGAAGATATCTGCACAGGTCAGCCGGTAGTAAACCAACACCGAAATGCCACCACTGTGACGGATGCCCTGACGAGGCGGCTGAGCACACGCTCCAGATATGCCCAGCTTGGGCTTCGGAGGGGGCCGAGCTGGAGAGAGTGGTGGGTGGAGACCTTTCGCTGCCGACATTGGTTTCACTAATGGTCGGCAGCGAAGGTGCATGTAGGGCGGTCCTGCGGTTCGCCGAGGACGTGCAAGCTAGGAAGGAGGCGGCGGAGCGGGACCGGGAGGCGCTGGCTACAACATCTTTGGCAGCGTCGTCCCCGCCTGCCCGCTGGCCTAAAAGAACAGGGCGCCGCAGAGCGGCGTTCCTCAGGAACGTCCGACTCTAGCGGTGACACCGGGCGGCATGCTTGAGGGAGTGTGTCGTCCAACAAGGGTGCAAGCGGCGCGCGATGTGTTCCCGCGTGCCGCTCTACAACACAGAGGCACGAGAGGGGTGGCTCTATACACCACCCCTCCCTAAACGAGTAGAGGCCTACTCACGGCTGCACGCCCAGCCGGTCATTGAGGATGAGATCCCAGTCGTGCCCTCGATGCCGGTAGGCGAAAGGTGGAACACCCCGGGGGTTTTAGTCGGTGCAAGCCCGACACACCGGGGGGTGGCCCTCACCTCTCCCCGAGGTCCGTTAGGGATTTCCCCCGGGTTACAAAAAAAGGAGTTTTTCCTTTATGTGTCAAAATGTATTTTTTTATATTTACACTGATTCTCATCATATTCGATTGACAGGTATTATTAACATTAGGTATATCTAATATTCAGATAATTGATTTTATTAATTATAAAATATTAACAGCGGTAACACGTAACAAAAGTTAATTTTAATTTGTAGAAGATAATCCCTGGGTAAATTTTATGAAATAGAGACAGATAATTAGAAATGTGTATTTTATGTTACAGATATTTGTGCAGGGCGGCATGATTGCGATGGCTTTAGATGTGTTTTTGCCTCTCAGTGGTCAGCATGGTTTTTGACATTTTCCATTAGGTATAATGTAGTCACTTTTCGGAGTCAAAATAAAAAAAAGTCAAAGATTTGCCTCACACGATATAATCTTGATTAAGCATTACTTTCAACACCTTTTTTTTGTTAACCCGGTGGAAATTCCTACGGACCGTCAGGGGAGCAGTGGGGGCCGCTCCCCCGGTATGTCGGACCTGCTCCGACTAAAACCAGCGGGGTGTTCCTATTCCCGTCATGAGCTGGGGTCGGAGGTACAGTAGCGTCCGCCTCACCGACCCACAGCGACGTCCGGCCTTTTATGGTAGGCCTCTATCTCTCATACTTGCAAGGGGTGGTGTAAAGAGCCACCCCCTCGCTCACCTCAAAAAGTTGTGTCTTGGAGCGGTGTGCGTGAACAATTCACACACCACTCTCGCCTTGGAATGATGGATGGCGCACTCCCCCAAGCGGCCGGCCAGGCGTCAATCCGGTTTAAGGAGGAAGGCTTCTGGCGAAGGCCCTCCTCCTCTGTCCAATCCTACGTGGGCGGCGGATGGGGTTGTCGGGGGTAGAAGTAGCCTCCCGTACCCTCTCCGCCGCCTCTTTCTTCTCCATGATGTCCTCACAAAATTTGAGGACCGCCTGCCACAGCATCGCGCGAACGAGCGCCGGCAGCGACAGGTCACCACCCACCACCCTGATTACTTTCAACACCTAACCTAACCTAACCTAACCAAGTAAGATCGAGGGAAAGGTGGGAGCGGCACTTTCTGTCTGGAGGGGCGGAGCGGAGACGACTAACAGGACTTATCGACTGGAGTCGTACTGCTCCGTCTTCCAGGCAGAGATGCTCGCGATCCTGAAGGCAGTTGGGATGGCGGGAGGTTTTAGACGTAGTATATAAGAATAATAACAGATAGTAAATCCTCATTGCAGATTTTACAAGATTACACCTTTCTTCATCCTCTAGCCTTCGGGATTCGAACTAAACTCACCAAGCTTGCTTCCGCCGGTGTGGAGGTCGATTTTACATGGGTGAGGGCGCACGCGGGCTCCGTTGGTAACGAGAGGGCGGATGCGCTGGCCAAGGAGGCGGCCCTAAAGAAGAAAACTAGCGCAGCGTATGACCTGGTACCCCTGTCGTATGCGAAGAGTGCCATCAGGCAGGAAACACTCGCAAACTGGAATTTGGAATATGTGGAATTAATCAATATAAAAATCATAAAGACTTTCCTGCCTGATGTTTCTCTCGCATACGACTACGTGCGTTGGGGCAGGCCGCACGCTCTCTTAACACAAGTGCTAACGGGTCATGGCGGTGTGGGATCTTACCTGCACCGCTTTAAACTTAAAACTCACCAGTGGTGCCCGTGTGCGCCCGACACAGTAGCGGAGGACATCTTCCATGTCCTCCTTCAGTGCCCCCGCTTTGCTGCTATTCGGCTGCAGACGGAGTTTGAAACTGGAATAAAAATAAATAAGGAAAATCTAAGTTCTCTCCATACCAATAAAAAACATAGACATAAATTCGAAAAATTCCTGAAAAAAGTCATGATCTCCGTCTGCAGGGCGAATGGTAGCACAGCGGCTTGGGAACGATGATAGCCTCGACCAGAGATGGGCAAAATGTAATCTGATTAATAATGAACGATTACAAAATGTAGTCGTAATTGTAATTTTCTTGGTCTGTAATCAGGATTAAATCCATTTAAATCATTAAGAAATGATAAATGGGTATACAATCTGGGATTTTGTAGTGCTTAAAACATAAATAAGCAAAATGCAGTTATATTAATGGTAAAAAACGTAAAATGTAATCGTTAATCATTTTCATTAATCTGATTACATTTTGCCCATCTGTGGCCTCGACCAACCCTTGCGGCTGCACATATAATTATATTAGGTCCTTACATATGAAATTGGCGTTTTGTATGGGAGGAACAAAAAGTCGAATATTTTTAATATAATATATTTAATTAATCAAAGTATGAACCATTATTTTCTATGCACTTTTGCCATCTCATAGGTAGTTCATTGATCCCTTTACTAAAAAAACCAGTCGGACGGGAATCAATAAAATCTTTGAAGGCGATTTGGACTGCCCCATCGGAGTTGAATTTTTTCCCTTGCAAGAAGTTATTCAAATTTCGAAAAAAATGGTAATCTGTTGGAGCAAGGTCCGGGGAGTACGGAAGATGTCTTAGACTTTCCAATTGAAGCTCTTCTAATTTAGTAGCCGTCTGTTGCGCAGTGTGTGGTCTAGCGTTGTCGTGAAGCAGCAGTGGCGTGGAGCGATTGACCAGCCTAGGTTGTTTAGTCGCTAGCTTTTCCATCATGGTTTGCAATTGCTGACAATAGACATCAGCCGTAATAGTCTGGCCAGATTTGAGAAAACTGTAATGAACAATACCGGCACTAGTCCACCAAACGCTTACAAGTAACTTTTTTGGGGTTAATTTTCGCTTGGGGCAGGATTTGGCTGGCCGGCCAGGATCCAACCATTGCGCTGAGCGCTTCCGATTATCGTAAAGAACCCATTTTTCATCACAGGTAATGATTCGGTTTAAAATACCTTCATTATTGTGCCGGTTTAGTAATGTAACGCAGCAGTCGACGCGCGTTTGCCGGTTTGCTTCAGTCAATTCGTGAGGTACCCACCTTTCAAGCTTTTTAATCTTCCCAATTTGCTTCAAGTGAATTAAAACAGTTTTATCACTAACATCGCAGCCTGCAGCTAACTCGGACGTGGTTTGCGATGGATCCGCTTCCACAATAGCCTTCAACTCTTCATTATCAACTTGAGTCTCAGGCCGTCCACGGGGCTTGTTCTGCAGGTCGAAATTTCCAGAACGAAAACGTTGGAACCAAAAACGAGCTGTGTTTTCTTTTGCAACACGACCGCCATACACATCATTCACCCTTCGAGTTGTTTCCGCAGCACTAGTGCCACGGCGGAACTCGTACTCGTAAATAATGCGATATTTTAAGTTTTCCATTTTGTAAAATGAGTGACGCAAACAGAAAAAAACAGAAGAAAAAAACAAATGAATGACGATCATCGAAGCACAAATACATGAGTCTATAGCTGTACAAATTTGAATTTGGAATTCCTTACCAAAGAGGAGAAATTTGTGATTAAAGTGGCCAGTACGAAAAACGCCAATTTCATATGTAAGGACCTAATATTTGTTTTGTAATTGTATTCTTGTTGCTTTGTTTATTGCTTTGCTATCAATTCTTATGTTTTGAAATATAATTAAGTAGCTTTAAGTATATAATAATAAAAAACTGTAATTATAAATTGTAAACAAAGGCTGTGGCATAATGCCATGGGAGCAATATTGAATAAATGTTTTAAAAAAAACCTAACCTAACCTTACTTTATCCGGGATCAGAAATGCTCTGGGTCGATATATTTTAAAGTAGGTACCTAAAGTAGAAACCTTATGAAACATTCCAATAAATAAAATTTTAAATCTTGTTTTATTCCCACTCCACGTAGTGACCACATGTAAGCATAATGCAGACCAAAAGATGTTTACGAATAACAAAATCATAGAAAAACCTATCGATATTCGCAGTGATTAAACAAAATAAATCTAGAATACCCATAACGTACAGTATCGAGCAATAATTACAGCAGATCCCTAATTAATAATGATTAAGCTGAACCAACAGCAAGATGGCGAAGCGGCCACGTGCCCGCCCAATGCGTTTTTAATTGCAATCATTCCGTGTTTTATGTTGTTTGCACACTTTCCTGTGTTTGCACGAGCTAGGCCTTTATTTATGGCCGGTGGGAACGTTCCGAGAATTAATTCGCTCGTCTATTACTGCACTAAAATTAACTGGTATTTCTAACGTAACTGTTTATGTGTCTACCTATGTACCTAACGTGATACTTACCTACCTATATATTCAGATATAGTTTAATAGATAGGTATATCTTATAAACCAGACATGGCATTTGGGATGAAAATAGTGAGGTTGACCCTCATTACAAAATTTCCTCATAATCAGGCCACTTTAGTCCAGTTCTGTCTCCAAATAGGCACCATTGAGTTCTTCGGCTCTTGTAATCCATTGTACTGGTGGCCGCATTCCGCAGTTGCGATTTGAGAGGCCTCAAATTATAACTCTGCGTCGTTTAGAAGCTCCAAAGTTAAGACCATGTTTTCTTTCCGACGTGGGAGTTACCTACGCACACATTTTTAGGGTCCCTACCTTAAAAAAAGAAAAAAACCGTTAATACATCATTCGTTGCCCGTCTACCAGTATGTCTATTGAGACCTTTCTTTAAAACAATGAAGCCTAAATTACCCCTAGAACAAATGTAGATTTCACTGATTTGACATAAACCACACGAGTGTACATTTATGACGGACAGTGGACAAATTTACCCGCAATAAATGTGTTAAATGATACCTCACTAGAAAATTACTATTGAAACCACCGCTGGCATAATTTTGTATTACTTACACAAAGTAGGTATGTTCATAGTTAATCTACTTAGCGTACAACGCAGTTGCCGAGAACAAGCCAGTGTTTGCACATCGGCGGGCCGTTTTAGGTACCTACATAAATTGTAGATTCGCCGTAGGTACTTATTGTTAAATCTTCAGTCGCTCTGCTTCGATAACGAAATCACGCGATAGCGCAGATGCTTAGAACTTATGAAAGGTAAATTTGTATTTCAAGAACGTTATACCTTGAGCAAATAGATACTTGTAGTAAGAAAAGTTTTATGTACCTAAACAAACTTCGATTTTGGGTTTATTAGCCATTTATTTATTTATTTACTTTTACAGGGTTGCCAGTGGCCCAGTAAAATAACTCATTTACACAACACATATACACAGTTACAATCAATGATGTACAGTTCCTATTAAGGCATCCACAACATACGTCAGAGTGGCTTGTTTATTTATACGACATTATATTACCCATATTGTTAATATTAACGGCCTGGTAGCGCAGTTTGTAGTGATCTTGCGATGCTAAGGCCTAGGTTCGGTCTCGGCAGTACAAACTAATTAGTGATGAGCAGATTAGTTCGTGAATCAGGGTAGTGCGTATATGTATCTTTGTTTGGTACTCGTAATACAAGCAAGGTTAAGTTTGGGAAAGAAAGGAAGAAAAAGTTTATTGAGCCAAAAAAACAACACACAACAAACACACATATATATATAGAATAATAAAAGAGTAATACATAATATAACATAATGTATCTTGTATGCTGTTACCAAATGTGTGTGCTGTGCTTGGACTAGGTAAATGTGCGTAATAGTCCGTAACTTTTATTTATTTATTTTTATTATTGTCTTTTACAAATGGATAATCATATATATTAAAAAACACTTTACCCCATATTTGAATCTTTCCTGTGTCGTGACTGTGGATTTATACCTTATTACCTTCTTATCCAGCTAGCTCTTAAATGGAAGTTTTTTCTCGAAATATGAAATAATGTTCTTATAATATTTGTCTCTTTATTCTACAAATATGATGAACAAACAACTGAAATTTCAGCGTTGAAACTCTTGAAGAGACTCTTATATCTAAGTTCAATTGTTAATTTCTTCCTCATAATCTGTGAATATATTTAGACTGATATTTATGTTACAACTAGATTTTGATTTAGTGCAATACAATAAATACAGATCAGCGCTAAATAGCATTTTATATAACTCTAAACTAGATTTAATTTGTTAGTGCAAGCCGCTCTTAAAGTTATAAAGTTATTTTTGTAATGTTGTCTAATTAAATGGAATACTGGTAAAATACTTTCGTGTTTATTGAGATTTAAACGATATATCGATATTTTTCCTTCGATATATCAACGCCGATATTGATATTATAATAAATATCGATATATCGATGCAAGGTTAAGATCGGGGATTTACTGATGACGTAGACACAACAAATAACGGACATCGGGTTTACTGCGTAAACTATCGCTCAAATAGTTCTATCGCTACAATGAAATACACGGTTGCACGGATTCAGAACAGGTACAGAAACTGCTCTTAATTTAGGGTTTAGCAAATACGTACATGAAATAAAATATTGTCATTGACTGCAACCAAGGATATAGAATATCTACTAGTATAGTTATTTTATATATTAAGTTATACGGCTCTTTTTTTTTTTTTTTTTTTTGTTACCCGGGGGAAATCCTCATAGGATCGTCAGGGGAGTGGTGAGGGCCACTCCCCCGGTATGCCGGACTTTTACCGACTAAAACCCCCGGGGTGTTCCACCTTCCGCCTACCGGCATCGAGGGCACGACTGGGGTCTCATCCTCAATGACCGGCTGGGCGTGCGGCCGTGAGTAGGCCTCTACTCGTTTAGGGAGGGGTAGTGTATAGAGCTACCCCTCTCGTGCCTCTGTGTTGTAGAGCGGCACGCGGGAACACATCGCGCACCGCTCGCACCCTTGTTGGACGACACACTCCCTCAAGCGTGCCGCCCGGTGTCGCCGCTAGAGTCGGACGTTCCTGAGAAACGCCGCTCTGCGGCGCCCTGTTCTTTTAGGCCGGCGGGCAGGTGGGGACGGCGCTGCCAAAGATGTTGTAGCCAGCGCCTCCCGGACCCGCTCCGCCGCCTCCTTCCTATCTAGCACGTCCTCGGCGAACCGCAGGACCGCCCGCCATGCATCTTCGCTGCCGACCATTAGTGAAACCAATGTCGGCAGCGAAAGGTCTCCACCCACCACTCTCTCCAGCTCGGCCCGCTCCGAAGCCCAGGCTGGGCATATCTGGAGCGTGTGCTCAGCCGCCTCGTCGGGGCATCCGTCACAGTGGTGGCATTTCGGTGTTGGTTCACTACCGGCTGACCTGTGCAGATATCTGCCGAAGCATCCATGCCCCGTTAGAATCTGCGTCAACCGGTAGGACACCGTGCCATGGCTACGGTATAGCCACTCCTTGAGTACGGAACGGATTGCCCCGACGGTTCGCAGGCCGGCGCTTGGTCGCTCCAGCCTGGTCAAGTTATACGGCTCTTGATTCAAGTCCTTTTAAGCCCGTCTTTAGTATTTTTAATATTCAGTATTTTCTGATTAGCGTCAAAATCAATGAGCCAAAGGATGCACTCTCCACTCCACACCATCTGAAAAAAATTATCAATTCTCCGTAGCATTGAAAGGCCCTGTCCATTATCAGACTCATCTTCTACTTCCACCATGTGTGATTGTGATCAAGGGGTAATCTATAAATGGAAAAAAAGGATTTTGCCATTCAGGCATCCTGTTACTATCGAGACTGAACACTAATCTAAAAAACTAGAACTTCACGTCCAAATAACGCCAATTACGATTGACGAAATAAATAAACAACCGCGTGCGTTCTAAGTTTGGACGTCAATCTAGGTAATACATAATAGTCAGTGTAATAGACTAAGTAATCTCTGAACAGTATAATATGTAGGTATATAATATAATTACCATTCGAGCCCGAATTACCCAATCTTGAGTTTACTTACGTATCTATTCAATTATTCCGTCAAGCGAAGCATCAAACGCAGCAGTACCTACCTACAGTATAAAACGGGACGCAGCCTAAGTAAATAACGAAACTTGAACGCATCTGCTCCGTACTTTATAACAGAGCCCCTTCCTAATCCACTGTCATTATAATATATATTATCTTGTACCCACCTACCAAGTTTCTTGAAGATTTATCTGTGTACACTAGGTAGAAAACACAAAAATTGAGGTAGAAGTTTTGTCAAAAATTTCTTCAGATTCCTCAGCTTATACTAATGAATTATCAATTACATACACATTTAGGATTCATTTCTGTTTAAAAGTATTTTAAGATTTATGGAGTGCTTTTAAAATTAGGCGTATAACTTATTTGATAGCATCATGTCCGCAATTTTAGTCCTAAATACCTTAATTTGACCCCCGGGTAGTGCTAAATGAGTAATAGTAAGATGATAGGTGTATGCGTGTAAGGACCATCATAGTGACTTGCTTCGGCTAGTCCTGTTTGTTTTACCCGGTCTTCTTCTTTAAGGCCACCAGAACGATGGACATACTTGTGCCATTGTAAGCCACAATTTTCGCTTATCATTGGATGGAGTTTAACAATTTATTTATTATTATTTATTTATTTATTACCTTTTGGAAAAAAAAATCTATCAATATCCCATACCACCTATCCAAGTACTATTGAAGTGCCCCTATATATAACAATGTTCAATTGACTAATGTTAGGTAATTTGATACGATATTCCCCCATCCCGTGACGTGTAGGCAATCCAAAGATTATCTTTCTCACGTTAAGCGCTTGAACCGTCGTATGCTATGGCAGTACCATAGACATAAAATAGATTGCACATGTCGTTTATACGTCAATGGTACGTTTGATTATTGAAACAGGACGATTCCTTCAATTTCGCGTTAGATTGGTTATGATCCGGCCGATCGCTTGATACTCGACCGGTTGGCCGATATCTTTGGGGTCGTCGCCGCTCCCCACCCTGAACGACCAGTTAGCGATCCTCGAGATATCGGCAGATGTGTCGTGCTCTGCCACGATACATCGAGTAGTGTCAAGGGAGACTGTGTCTCCTCATGTTAGTGTCCAGCGGGCGCGGCACGTCAGGGTTGTGGAGAATTGAATACACGACCTACAGTTACAGCCAATACTGGTGGAAGATGATAGCGTGCGTCTAGAGGCATGTCATCATCGCGAGTACAGGATAGTAGATAGCAGCGGGAACACGGGAGGAGTGGGATAAAATAGGCTACCTAAAGTACCTACTTATTCTACGCAGATCAAGTCGAGAAAAGTTGCTTGTGAGCTAGTTGACAATAAATCATAAGTTAAAAATGTGACATTAAGTGACATGACTAGACATTGCATAGTACTATTTCATTGTTACAGGTATGCGGCTTCTTCTGCTACGTAGTCTATGGACAGTATGTATAGGTAGACATGTGAAACAAGATGGCCGCTGGTCCCTCATTTATGTTATTACTTTCATTATTTGTGTCTTAGCTATCTCCAAACGACTTATATATTAGGTCCTTACATATGAAATTGGCGTTTTTCGTACTGGCCACTTTAATCACAAATTTCTCCTCTTTGGTAAGGAATTCCAAATTCAAATTTGTACACCTATAGACTCATGTATTTGTGCTTCGATGATCGTCATTCATTTGTTTTTTTCTTCTGTTTTTTTCTGTTTGCGTCACTCGTTTTACAAAATGGAAAACTTAAAATATAGCATTATTTACGAGTACGAGTTCCGCCGTGGCACTAGTGCTGCGGAAACAACTCGAAGGGTGAATGATGTGTATGGCGGTCGTGTTGCAAAAGAAAACACAGTTCGTTTTTGGTTCCAACGTTTTCGTTCTGGAAATTTCAACCTGCAGAACAAGCCCCGTGGACGGCCTCAGACTCAAGTTGATAATGAAGAGTTGAAGGCTATTGTGGAAGCGGATCCATCGCAAACCACGTCCGAGTTAGCTGCAGGCTGCGATGTTAGTGATAAAACTGTTTTAATTCACTTGAAGTAAATTGGGAAGATTAAAAAGCTTGTAAGGTGGGTACCTCACGAATTGACTGAAGCAAACCGGCAAACGCGCGTCGACTGCTGCGTTACATTACTAAACCGGCACAATAATGAAGGTATTTTAAACCGAATCATTACCTGTGATGAAAAATGGGTTCTTTACGATAATCGGAAGCGCTCAGCGCAATGGTTGGATCCTGGCCAGCCAGCCAAATCCTGCCCCAAGCGAAAATTAACCCCAAAAAAGTTACTTGTAAGCGTTTGGTGGACTAGTGCCGGTATTGTTCATTACAGTTTTCTCAAATCTGGCCAGACTATTACGGCTGATGTCTATTGTCAGCAATTGCAAACAATGATGGAAAAGCTAGCGGCTAAACAACCTAGGCTGGTCAATCGCTCCACGCCACTGCTGCTTCACGACAACGCTAGACCACACACTGCGCAACAGACGGCTACTAAATTAGAAGAGCTTCAATTGGAAAGTCTAAGACATCCTCCGTACTCCCCGGACCTTGCTCCAACAGATTACCATTTTTTTCGAAATTTGGATAACTTCTTGCAAGGGAAAAAATTCAACTCCGATGGGGCAGTCCAAATCGCCTTCAAAGATTTTATTGATTCCCGTCCGACTGGTTTTTTTAATAAAGGGATCAATGAACTACCTATGAGATGGCAAAAGTGCATAGAAAATAATGGTTCATACTTTGATTAATTAAATATATTATATTAAAAAATATTCGACTTTTTGTTCCTCCCATACAAAACGCCAATTTCATATGTAAGGACCTAATATAAAGCTGTCGCAACCTGAGAAGCTCAAGGAAGAAAATTTTGAATTGAGTTTGAGAAAATTTGAGTTGGCTGCACAAAGATGTGTTTAATAAAATATTTTAATAAGATTTTATACTTTTTATTGACTTATGGTTGAAATTAGTCCTTCCATGGGTGCTTGCAAACATTAATTCGATATGCATCAATACCATGAACCGTAGAACTACTTATAAGTCATACAAATACGTATTCCGTGTGAGAATCGAATCTACGACTATTAAAGTCAATTGCTCAGCCACTGCGCCGACAAAGTCACTTATAATGTTAGCACTCCAATTTTTTTTTAGTTATTCCTAATAGATCTCAATGACTTATTTTCTTTTTCTAAAATGACTATTAAATAATATCAGCTGCAGCTGCTAAAAGACTTGACAATGAATTACGTGACACTTGGTGAAACCCATATGGCAGACGGTGAGATTGCTGCTGCCGCTCACGTATAGATTTATTCAAGCAGGAGTAATATGCCTACTCCTTCTCCTCCCAGAGAGGTAGCCTCAACAAGGCTTCCTGTTCTCTGGCGCGTCTGGATGAATTTGGCTTCCCAGGCCCAGGTGGAACAATCAGAGGAACACCCCGGGGGTTTTTAGTCAGTAGGAGTCTGATACGCCGAGATCACTGCCCTTACAGCGTCGTGATGGTCCTATGCAGGATTTTCCCCCGGGATAAAAAAAAGGAGTAATATGCCATCAAGGCGCTACTTTTAGCTTTTCACATATGTGCAAAGCAGCTTAATAAAATTATATAGTAATATATTCATCTGCCATTTAAATGAGCCAAGACTAGACCTAGGGGTGGGGAAGGGGGCCAGCTGGAGTCTTCGCTCTTGGCGTCAAATTCCATGGGCGATATACAAATACATCAACGTACATACGATGCTAAGGCCCTGGGTTCGAGTCCTGGTTGGTAAACTTTCCTGTGATGAGCAGATTAGTGTGTCACGAGACCTGATTGTATATATAAGTATGTATATCTTGGTCTAGTACCCTTAGTACAAGCGCAAGCTTAATTTGGAACTAGGCCAATGTGTGTAATTGTTAGTAAAATAATATATTATATTATCAACCAACTTACTCCTGAACAATACAGGTATATCTAAAAACGTAAGACAACCTCTCCATAAAAAATCGGATGAAAAGTAAAACCCTTTTGTTTTGATGTTTTAAAAGTTAATTCAATAATCTCATAAGATTTTGTTATCTCGGTTTAAGTTATTCAAGGTCAAAGATCATCCGGTCAGTAGACTTTGAGGGGATCTACTGATCGGATGAGAGGCAGGCAACGCAAAGCGTCCGGCGCTGCCTGAGAGAAATTCCGGAGGGGTGGGTCCTTTACGCTCATCCTCTCGTAGCGAGTGTCTTAACAAGGCTGTTCGATCACTGGGATTCTCGATAAATCCGGATTCCCAGGCCCGGGTGGAGCTATTAGAGGACACCTCGAAGGATTTTAGTCAGTAGGAGTCTGACACACCGGGGTCGGTGCCCTCACAGCGGCCGTGATGGTTCTATGCAGGTTTATACTCCAGGTTACAAAAAAAAGGTCAAAAATCGTTTTTAGTGAATAGTTCGCTACTTTTGCTATAAATTATATTTATATTTTCACAAAGTTGTTGAGCACGAGCATTTCGTACAATTGTGATTTTTTTTCTATTGACCCATATAATTGAAAAACAAAGGTAAAAGGACTGGCGACAGTACTTTTTGACTCGCCTCGAAAAATGTCAAAATCCGGAGATGCTGTAAGCAGCGACATCTATCGTTGAACCAAATATAAATTACTTTAAATTATTTATTTATAAGAACACTTACATGGTCTACATTAACACAATTAAAAAATATATAAGACATGGACAAGATCATTACAAATACGACTATATTTAAAATTGTAGGCTACTTGCACGGAAGGAAAGAAAAAAACCAGTATCACACGGGTAAGAACAATAACAAAAATAAAAACACTAATCTAATTTGCAAAAAATTTAAAAAAATAAAAAAGCAAACAACCTATTCCAAAATCTTCTCGAATAACATCCTTTTTAATTATAATCAGATAATGATCTTTTACCGGTGTATTCTCTTCCTCCTATGATATTGACTCCTTTAAAAGAAATTTTAAGAGCTTTTAAACAGTCCAGTATGAGCACGGCTATTGTTGGCAAACAGTCTACTGTTTCTTAATAGTTACAGTCGGTTTTTGGACTGCGCTGTGCTTAATATCGGATGCAATGTAGACATTTTACAAAGATAATGTAAAAAAAAAACATTTATGGACAATACATTGATCTAGCCCCAAACTAAGCGTACGCTGTTGGTTGTTGGGTTGTATTAGACAAAATTGCATATCCATGACTCGCTACAAACTAAAATTTTACCGGAACAGGGACTTGAACCTAGGACCTTCAGCGACGCAAGTAGGACCAGTAAAAACTGCACTATCAAGACGTATAATATTTATAGAATTTACCCTTAATATTCAAGCAAAAATATAATGTCAAAACTCAGTTGTAACCTATTAACTCCAATTATATTATATTTGTTTATATAGACATTTGTAATATATTTATGTAGAGTTTAAAATTTGTTAGACTTGTCATTACGACGACAAATCGTTGACCGAATACGACCCGAAAAAAAGTTGCGTACACATTGACGCCGGCTCTTGTCCACAATCCTATTTGCGGAAGCAATTTCGCGAAATGCCACAATTTATTTAAAAATTACGCCCTTGTTTGTGTGGGTAAATATTGACGTGTTTGGTTTATGATAATGGCAACACTGAGGTAGACTGGCGGTCTAGTGACAGAATTATTTACCTGTACACATATTATTTAATATTTACCAGCGCAATGTAAAGTTTACAATATAATATTTGTTAAGTATGCTCCTCTTTTGAAAGTTAGTGTTTACTCCCTACATGTGGTTTTTAATCATAGGTAAATTTGATGACTAAACACTGGTAAATAGCCCCCGGTGGCGACCAGGTGGATTCTAACCAAGCACTTTGCATAAGGCAAAGTATTTACAATAAATCTTTAACAAATAACATAAGATTCTAAAGAGTTTCAAACAAATATGTTTGAACACAATCTGTGTAATATCTTTACATTATTACGTTACGTAGTCAGAGTGATATTGATATTGATATGTTGATGATATTGATATGTTTGATGTACCTACGTGATAATATGGCAAATATAAAATTAATGGCGCAATTTATTACGTCCCAATACTAATAATAAATTCGTATGTCATTACGTATAGAAAAAAATTAGATAAATTTTCAAATGTTTATTGCTATTACGTATATTTTAATTTGTTTATAATTTTTTTCTGAATAATGTCCTATAGTGAATTCCCTTAAACTTTTTATAAAACAAAATTCATCATTAGACGCACGGATCTAAGCAACATTATAATTATAAATTCGTTATTACATGTTACAAAAGAGAATTACTGACAGTAAAGATATTCTAGTTTAAAATCTTAGAGATTTTTACTCTGTATTAAACTATTGTTGTAATATTTATTAGCAATTACCTAATTAAGTGTTGTATCTAAAGATTGACAAATATCGTCCGTCATAAGGTCATAACCCATTTAGAAGTGTTGATTTATAACGCCGGCGCTGCGCAGCCAAACAAACTCCTCGATCGAACCCAAGTCGAAATGCAAACAATATCATCTCTGTACCTATTTGTACTGAAACAACAAATTTGTAGCCAGCTTTAAATGCAAGCCTAACACAGCACACACTCCAACTGTGTACAGAGACAATATGTAGGAGTCTACTACGATCTTAAGCAACGACAAAATGAATCTCCGCTCGCGACTGATACCCAATTCAAACAGCCAGCGCCATTTTGTTTTGACAAGCGGCTATCTCGGTGCCGGAATGAGCACAACAAAGGCGACCCTGATGCGCAACGGTTAGATCTAAATTGGAACAAAGGCTCGCGGTGTAGAAACATCGGAAATTAAGGGAGGAACAGACACGATTCTGTTTGCCGTCTAACGTGGTCTCAGGACAAAGTTACAAATATTTGACGTGTCAATTTTGTTGAATGTTGACCTGGAATTGAGGCGGATTTTCCCGACCCTGCGTTGGTTTTCTCCCCGTAATTAAATGACTAAAATAGTATAAATGTTAATTAATAAGTTGAGTATCTGGTTTCATAATAAGTATTCGACTGTAGAAGTTGCCCGGTTTAAAAGGAAACTTCAAACTTTGTTTAATTAACTCTTGAACTTAATTGTGTAATTTCAACTTAATAATTGGGTAAAATTTTGTTATAGGCTCATTTCCATCTTAATTTACGTATGATACTACAATATTCTTTTTATATTATTCAAGTAAGATGCTAAAAATCATTTACGGACTATGCCAACTTATACACACATACTTAAGTAGAGTACTTAAGAGTAAAAATTTGGCACAGCATATACTTGTAGTGGATACAACCACTGATGTATCTTTGCATACCCCGAAAGGAGTATAGTGTGATGATATGTTATATTATTACTATACAAAGTGTAAAGAGGTTTTTGAGCAACCTGGCAAGAACGTGCCAGCTATCGTTGAACATTCATAACTAGTTAGTTTCTTCGGATCCTGCACTTAGCTATTCTTAGTATCATGAGCAATAAGCTGATTTTGCCTAGCTAAAAAAAAACTATGCCAGGTTTCAAGTGGGTAGTTGGTAATGAGGTTAAGAAGTCTGCAATTTGATTTTGAATCGATCTGTTTTCTGAGATGAATCAATATCAAACAATAGAGAATCGATTGTAAAGAGAAAACAATGTTAAAGCTTGTTAAAAGTATAATAATATTGCTCGTTAACGGACGGCTATTTATTTTCAAGTGGCAACATCGGAGAGTTTATAAACAAAAAAACACTTCGGCGAATGTTTTCATAGACAACAATGCGCCGTACTCAGCGCGGAGTGTTAAGAGTGACGGTTGGAGTAGCACTCACTTTTCGCGACATAGGTATCTGAGTAGGGACCCTCGTTCAGTATTTTCATTGTATGCTTTTAATTTTGAGTGCGCGAACTAGCTCGCTCTCCGGGGACGTGTGTTTGCAAGGGTAATATTTGCTTCCGCTGTATAATTCAGCCGGCCGCCATATTTGCCAAAGAGCAATCATTTTAATATCGTCAGGCATCACATTAGGGCCGTGTGGGATACTTTGCCGAAATGAATTAATTTTTCAAATTTAATTACCATGTTCGACGTTGCTTCGAATCATTTTATATCACTTTAATGTGCCACTTTATTGCGTGATCGTTGATTCAAATGCTAACACGTGGATTTTTGCAGTTTAATTATAGATATAGATATCTACTTGCCGGTAAAGGGAAATAACGCGAGAAAACCTGCAACGCATCTAACAAAAATGTGTTTCTATGTGTAAAACGGCGATCAACTGCGCTATTGGTCACGTAGTTCACGACATTTAACGCAGAGATGGGCAAAATGTAATCTGATTAATGATAAACGATTACAAAATGTAGTAGTGATTTTAATTTTCTTGCTCTATAATCATGATTAAAACTATTTAAAATATTAAGAAATAATAAATGTATATACAATCTGGGATTCTGTCGTGTTTAAAACATAAATGAGCAAAATGCAGTCATATTAATGGTAAAAAACTTAAAATGTAATCGTTAATCATTTTCATTAATCTGATTACATTTTGCCCATCTATGCATTTAAGCGCTATGTGAATACAACCTTTTATTTATCTCAGCTCACTCCGATAGGCATATAGCATGATGTTATTTTATTTATTTATTTATAGGGTAACCAGTGGCCGATGCATTATGTAAACATATTACAATGACAATCAAGAACATAAAACATTAAAATGTATCAACCGGTGAAGGCTACCTCAGCATTAACCAAAAATAAACAAAAAATAATAATAAGAGTATTAGAAAACAAAATACGAGAAGTATTTTGTTTTTTTCACCTCCTTTATATGATGGTAATACTCGATTGTTCAGAATCAGTGCACAGAAATAAGTTTTAGATCCGTAGCAATCTCTTTATAACCGAACTTGATAGCTGGAAAGTTGTGTTCTGTTTCTGTGACGTCATGTTCCAGAAATAGATCGCTGATTAGGTTCGGACGATCCTACTCGAAAAAGAAGACGCCAGAGCGCTGACAACCACTCGTCGCATCACTTCTAGGATATCGATCGATTTAAGACTGATTTGCGGCTTCTCGTGTCACGGACGCTCAGAATGAAGACTGAGTGACCTTGGAGAAGTCGGCGTAATGTTACAACGCGTCATACGCAATATATGCTACATTACAGTATCAAGGAGGCGCTATCTTCACCCGCGATCGTGAACTCCATGGATATGTGGAGTCGCAGTAATTATTACAGAATGTACAGTATTTGTAAACGCGCAATGTACCTTAGAATGTTTAGCCAGCATAAGTTCATCTTAAATCGCCTTTTACCATGTGCAATCAGGACAGTCGTATGAAAAATTCTAAATACTCAAACTGGTAGTCATGTGTTCTAGTTTCTGATTGAACTTTCTCTAAGAACAGATATTTTCCCGTTGGGTTATAAACACTAATCGTATGGCATACTGCAGCTACCTTCTATCCACTCAGGGTAGCGGCTGTACGATGAGAACCTTTGCCAAGCAAAAAAAGCATCTAATGTTAACACAAATTATTTTTACATTCTACGCTGTGTGTACATCGAAGAATGCTTCAAGCGTCGGTTTAACTAATGAGGCGGAAAGTTTTATTGTATTCATATAGCCTCTTAGAGTGCGTATCCAGCAAGAGTATGGCAAATTGAAATCTTGACTAAAGTGCGGTAAATATTGGTAATAAAATAGTGGCGAATGCTTAAAAAAATGTCGTTCTTATAAGGCGAAACTAGGTGAACTCGAGAAGTGACAAAAATCAGAAATTTTCTAAAAACAAGATTTCTTCCAAGTCCTTCTGACTATATTAATGTCCATTATAAAATATTCAATTTAAATATAGCAGCGCCATCTAGTTTAAACGAGTAACTACTGTGTAATACACAATTAGCGACATCTAATTGAGTTACTGCAAAAATATTCACTATTATGAAACGCGGTTGACAGATGTCACTGAAACTCAAACTATAAGTACGATTAAGCGTTTATAATTTGTGACAATTATTTATCGCTGTGGTATTCAGTATAGTTATGTATAAACTGGTATTTTCCAATTCTCATAGGTGAACTAGAGCTATAATTGAATCAGTATTTGTTGGATAAGCGGATTTCATTTTTTGCCTATTTATCCATTTCAATCAAGGGAAATTGAGGTCAAGTTTGAGTCTGTTCACAATGTTAATGAAAATAATTAAGTCTTAATTATTTTTCTTAGTTTTATATATGTCCTGGTATAAAATTACAAAAGAATTCAATTATTTTTTAATTAATTATCGCCATAAAAATATTTATCAGTTCAGTTCAGGCTTGGACACTATAACAATTAAAGAATATAAAAATCAGAATCATTTAATGAAAAAGTCCAAAATTAAAATAATTATTGTCGAGATTCTAAACAAAATACAATTTCCGTATTGATAAATCGAAAAAATAGGTGTAAGTCTAAACAAGTTAAAGCGACATCTCTATTAAACTGCCTTCTTTTATGTAAACTACTATCCCCATGATTAAACTTTTTTTTTATTTATTATTTATAAGGGCTTTTGCCATTTTGGCATATCAGCCCTATTGTACCCAATACGGTGAAATACACCATGATTAAACTTATATGAGCGAATTTTTCATTTTATTAAAATTAACTTCTGTTTTTGTTGTTATAAACTTAATCATCAAAAGAAAAACTAGTGACTCAATAGTTTTGTTTATACATTTTCTTTCAACTAATATGAAATAAAATTTGTCAACTGAGATAGCGTACTTTACTGCTAACACTCGTGAGTAAAAGTAAAAAATAATAGCATTTTCGCATATTTTGTGGGTTAGGTTGGCCCAACATGAATTAATTAAACTGATTAAAACTTCAAAAATTAGTCCCAACATGTGAGGTGTCAAATTAATATGCAGGAGTACACATTGTACATTAACTATACTTATTGAGATAAAAACAATGGTTATAAGAAAAAAGGCACTAAAATATATTACGGATCAATACCATTATTGTATTGTATTATATTGCATATCATATACATTATTTATATAGGCAAGCTTTTAAACCTAAAATACTATGCATTTCAACTAAGAAATTTGCACCTATACTCAACTATAGTCGCTGGAAGGAATTTCTGTACTGTGTGCAAAAAAAAATTAATTTCAACAAAAAAGTTGTGAGATATTTTACTCAGAGGGCATTATTTTGTACGTATTTTTGCTAAGTGTTTGACGGTTATTGTATTAACATTAATAAAATATAATTACTGTATTAACAAATTTATAATAAATGTTCTAATTCGTTTCGTAAGCTCTACATTCACTAATAAAATCAATGCCTTAATCGTTCTATTCTCAGGTGAAGTGCCTAGTATATTGTCATTGCTGATTAATTCCAGGCGTTATTCAATTATTTATTTTTAGTATAATATAGAAAAAACATATGGCCACAAATAATAATTATTCAAGTGACTTTATTTCTTAGTCATAATGATAAATTTTTTTTAAATTATTTTAATTAAGCATGGGACCGTATTTAATACGTTCCAAAAGTAACTTTGTGACAATATTGTACTATTCGTTACAATGGCGGTAAATGGCTAGGGCAATTCTTAATAGTTATTTTACTTAAAATATAAGTGACACCTAAGTTTATAAACTTGGATACAACTTAATATATGTTATTAAATAGAATCGATTAAACCTAAATTTACATTTCTAATCATTATTGTCATTTAATAAATAAAATTGACTTTTTGTTCGAAAACTACAATTTACATTGCATATTGATTTAAAAAAAGTGAAATCGTTTTGCTTAAAACATATATTATGTACAACTAACTGAATGAATATAGTCTTAGTTACAAATAATTTCACTGAAACAAAATTTAAAATAGAAAATCGGTTTGTGATAAATATATCTTTTATCGAGAATATATTTAAAAAAACTTAAACTTATATAAAAATAATCGATTTTGCATCTTTAAATGTCATATAAGAACATATTAACATAATCAACGTACACTCGAGCATAGTAAAATAAACAGTTTCATAATTTTAAAACATTAACTTAAAACTTAAAATAAGACTTAATCAACTTAAGATATAAGCAGGCGATATAAGGTCGTTTACGTACTGCATCCGATCCGAATCCGAAAAAAATACGGATCTAGAAAACTCCGAACACATTCGTATGTTGCATTCTATCTGTTATGACATACTGTGCCGAGACATGGACACTGACAGCAGTGACGGGCATAGGGTATTTGGTCAGGGTAGGCATAATTCGCGTGATTAATTTGAATATTATATTATGATAGTAAATATTGTATTGCTTTCATAGGAAATACAGAGGCGTGAATATAGAATACATATAAATATAAATGGTTCTCTTTTTTTTAACTTTCAGCAATTTATTCCAGACTTATTTATCGTAAGGGTAGGCAATGTTTTCATGCATCTATGGAATGAACGCTAATGACTGACAGTAAGTTTGGTCCGCAAACTGAAGGTCGCTCAGCGAGCTATGAAGCGGACTATGTTAGGAGTGAATCTGCGTAATAAAATTTGTATTCTGCCATCAGGCAGAGCAAGAACGATACCGAGGAAGCTGAAGTGGCCATAGGTCCGGTCATATTTGTCGCAGAATTGGCTAGTTTTGGAGTAAACGAGTTTTGCAATGGAGACCGCGTCTCGGCAAGCGTAATCTAGAACACTCAGACGCTGGATGGACAGACTACTTGCGAAAGGCAGCTGAATTTTTTAATGCGAACAGCCCAGACCAGATACAAGTGGAGAACTTTGGGAGAGGCCTATGTTCAACACTGGATCGACGTGGGCTGAAATGATATTATAAAAATAATTTTAATAAAATCTTAAATCAAATATGTCCTCTGCTCCATGTTACATGGCTATTCTCCATACCCGTTCGCCCCGCTTCACGGATGTCACTTGAATTTGGTACGG
The DNA here is from genome assembly GCA_036320925.1 of Automeris io. Lineage (NCBI taxonomy): Eukaryota > Metazoa > Arthropoda > Insecta > Lepidoptera > Saturniidae > Automeris > Automeris io. The sequence goes on from JAUDJH010000018.1 coordinate 8,876,680, forward strand.
ACGGAATTCACGAGCGTTTATACAAATAGTACTATGGCTATTTCAGTCCGTCTATATTGTGATCCTAATAAGAGAATATCGGATGACGGGAAAAAATCGGATGTCGAAAATAGTGCGTAAGCTACCATAAAAATAGTTCAACAGCTATTTCGGATCGGGTGCAGCGAGTAGCAGTCTTTATAGTTCTTACTGTCATGTTAAAACGAATTAATTATAATATTTACTGACGATTACACACATTGAACTAGTCTCAAATGAAGCTTGCGCTTGTACTATGGGTACTAGACAAAGATATTCATATTTAAATACATATACACAACCATGTACATTTAAAATATACTCTTTGATAAGTTAAATTCCAAAGTTTTTTTATCTGTCTGGAATATATCAAAGAACATAGTTTACTTTTAAGAAGCATTTTCAAATATTTTGTGTAAGTAGGTAATATCAGTGATATTGGTCATAATCTAAGTGCCATTTGTCACTGGCAGTCTATATAATCTATGCTGGCAATGTAGAACAATAATTCTTACATGATAAAATTAAAAAATCAAAGAAATAAAAATTATATTGAACTTCCATAAATGAAAAATAATAATGATACTATTAATAAATTCAGACATAGATTACTCTTATTCATATTTATAACACTATAGAACCTACCTAAATATTGGGTCTGGGAAAAAGTTCGTGGCGTTTTTTCAGTAAAATTCGACTGGTCTCCTTAAGCACGTGAATAAATTTATTTGAACCATATATGTTCCATTATTATCGACAATGTTTCGGCATTTTTTAGGTAGATCTATGATCCCATTGGTGCAGACCTTCGGTGGTTTCTGGTTAAAGAACTGGATCAGGTAGTTTTCATAGGCTTCTTTTGAAACCAAGTTAATTCCAAGAAGAGAGCTCTGTAGAGATCGGAATAGATGATAGTCAGAAGGTGCTATATCCGGACTGTAAGGTGGATGCAACAAAACTTCCCAACCGAACTCTCTTAATTTTTGACGGGCCATCAAAGAAGTGTGTGGTCGGGCGTTATCACGATTATAGACAATACCTTTCTTATTTATCAATTCGGGCCTTTTTCTCTCAATCGCCAAGCCTAATCTTTCTAGTCAACCTTAGTAGAGTTGATAATCAGTCGTCTCACCAGTCGCAAGTAGCTCGTGGTGGACGATAACCATCCAATTCCACCACACACAGAACATCACTTCTTTTGGCGTCGATGTTAGTTTAGCAAATTCACAATATTTTATGCTTTCGGTCATCGTACGTAATCCATTTTTCATCTCCGATTATTAGACGTTTTAGGAATGGATCTCTCGATTTCATTCCGTTTCAGCAGCGTATCGCAGATGTTTAATCGGTCCATCATGTTTTTCGGGCTCAACTCACGAGCTCCATTCGTCAACCTTTTTTTATAACCAGTTTTGTGTAAATGATTCAAAACATTTTTATGGTCAGTGCCTAACTCCATACCAATATTGACACTGCTGATATGCTTATCTTGTTGGACTTTTTCAAGTATTTCATCAGCTTTTTCAGTGATTGGACGACCGCAGCGTGACTCATCTTTCACATTAAAGTTACCGGAATGAAAGCGAGCGAACCATTTCCACACAGCAGAATTTGATAAAGTACCTTTACTGTATACAACACATTTTTTTTCGTAAGCCTGCGCAGCATTGGACCCGTTGTAATAACGATATTGTAGAATATACCGGATATGTTCATTATTCAGCTCTATGTTTGAGTGCGAAATACTTTCGAACCACTGCACAGATTGCAATGTTTCTTAGATTTAACTAACGTTCAAAAGGTCACCTTTAAAGGTGGACTCGTTGGTGTGCGGTAATTTACGTTTCTTTAGTTATATGCGACCAACGCCATTCATCGGAAAAAACGCCACAAACTTTTTCCCAGACCTAATAATGAACAAACATCCAAACATGATTTAAAAAAAATTACTCCAACACAAGTTGAAACTCTTCAATATCATCACACATAGAGTTAAACCCAGCCGCCCATTTATCCGCTTCTTTTTTCTGAAATAGTAACATTAGATACATTCAAAACATTTTCCATCATATAACCCTTTCAATTATTATAAAATCATCCAGAGCCAAACTCTGTTTTTTTATAACTGAATCGGAGTAACTATTTAGAGGTTTCTGAACAGGAATTAATTATTTTTAGAGAATTTTCTATTTGTATATTTGTACGGACAAATGCATAAGCTACTAAACTGATTTTGTTTGACCACTCGTGGGTTATGTTTGAGCAGAACTAAAGATCTAGCTTAACCAGATGTGAGCAAAATTTAATCTGATTAATGATTTTAACGATTACAAAATGTAGACTTAATATTAATTTTCTTGCTGTTATCATGATTAAATCAATTTAAAACAGTAAGAAATAATAAATGTGTAGGCAATCTGGGATTCTGTAGTGTTTAAAACATAGATGAGCAAAATGCAGTTATTTTAATTATGAAAAATGCAAAATGTAATCGTAATGGTTTTGCATTAATCTGATTACATTTTGCCCGTCTCTGAGCTTAACCAATGTAAATGAAATAATTACAATATTTGCAGCCCTTACATTATTATAACAAATAATAATAATATATCGTTATGCCATATCCCATTCGGGGTGATCAGATATTAGTGGATGTATCATCTTTGTGCTCATCACAACTAGTCGCAACATCACAACTAAGCGCCATCATCATGGCACTTCACAAGACATTTCTATGAGATTCTATGAGGGTTTCCCCACAATGTTTTCCTTCATCCGTGAACATGAGGTGCCTAAACACTAACCCAGAGATATGTGACAGTATTCAAGCCTACAACCATTCGCTTTTCTGCATATGGATGCCACCAATCTCTAGTCTACTAAGCCACCTCAGTTACATTATAACAAGCTTGAATAAAGATAGTTATAAAAGACATACAACTTAACTTCCCCATGGCTGTAGACATATTACATTAGGAACATCAAGTGAAATAGTTTTCCTTCTTAATATTAAAGTAAATTTAGTAACAACAGCTATATATCCAATTGTACTTAAACAGCTGTATTTTACATAACTGTTTGTTTGTGTATGTGTCATGGCTGTGTTTCATGAAACTATGTTTGTTCATGTGTGTATACTTCAGCTGTGCTTGGCATGGAATCAAGGATGGTGACATTATATGAGTAGATCTTATACTCAGCAGTGGGCAGAATCAGGCTGCAAGTAACATTTATATGTACTTATCAACCTAGGCCCTAACTCAGCTTGCATTTGCAGTATGGATACTAGACAAAGATACATATAACATACTTAGATATAAATACACGTTCATGAAATTACGATAATGATGGACCTGTTTCATCATTAGTAAGCTAGGCAAAGTCTTGGACAGATGCAGATGATTAATGTATAAAGGATAGTATAAAAAAACCTTGCCTTACCTCTTTACTGGACATCTGAGTTTTAGTTTTCTTCTTCTTCCTGACTGGTCTCTTTTTACTATCGCTAATTGCAGGCATGGTGAATGTAAGGTCACCCAAATCATCTGGTTCACTTAAATCTGATTCATTTTGCACATCACTCTCTGGAGTTTCGTCATTTGAACTGGATTGATGACGGAAGGCCACTTTCTTGGGCTTGCCGTAGCTTTTGCGTGCTTGCTGGGATATAAAAAAAAATTGATAAAAAACATACACTATTATAAATAACATCATAGCTTTTAGATATATATAACATAAAAGCAATGTATGCTGAAATAAATGGATTCTAGAGCAGAGACAAGCAGCTGTAGTTCAGTTAACATAGCATCAGGCACTCTCTTTACTTTGCCCTCATCTATATGCTGAAGTAGTCATCTTGGGGTTTTTAGCCTGTACAAGTCCAGCACACTTCAGTCGAGCCACCCCCACGTGTGGCAGGGACAGTTCCATGAGGATTTCCCCAAGTAAAAAAAAAACATCAGGCAGCTTCAGTAAGGTGTACTACAAGTTGACGACCTTTGAGATGGTAGAGTCATCATCACAGTACATAAGTGCAAAACACCGTTATATTGCCTCACTTTGACCTGTCAAGTATCAGTTAGAGTTTATGTAAATCTTATTATACATATAACTAGAAAACTTCTATTAGGGTCTATGTGAGTTAGTATGAGAATGACAACTGTCTCAACCCTTGGTGGTTAATGACATTTTTGGACTGCTCTATACTTTCCATCAGGTGCAGTGTAGTAATCTTGTCAAGCCATGTAATGACAGAATAAGAAAAGATGTAATACCAGATTAAATGGCGCTTATTAGGAAAAACTATACCCTGAAGTGAACTTATATTATTTGATAATGGAGACTAATGTATTATTTTTATTAATACTTGTAGTGTAATCAGGCATTAATGTAAAGCTATAATTTTTTATTCCTGAGGATATCAAATAATTTTATTACTTTTTATAAGACACACTTTAGATTCTAGCATCTGCAGTCGGGTCATGTGTGCCCCTTTGTATCCATGTATATGGAATGTATGTACATAGCTTTGTAACAATGTCAGGCACCATGTCAAACTCACGATCGTGACAGCTAACAATGTTGCACAGTAACATACATTGATTGGCTTTCCATATGAAAGCATACAAAGCGGTACATCTCGTTCTGGCTGCAGTAAATGCCAGTATCTATAATGTGCCTTTAGATTTACAATGCAACTATCAAAAATTTACTTAAGCTAGGAAGTGCAAAATCATTTTGATGAAATATTACAAGATCATTAAATACATACCTTTAAATAATGAATTAATTCTATGTCTTCAAATAAATGTACTGAATTAGAATCTGCATCATCATTTTCATGTGACTGAGGGTTAACATTTGTTACATCTTTAGTCTTTAGTATATTATTTGTATTGTCGAAATTGGGCGCAATTTCAGCAGATTTCACCTGTTCGTACATTTTTCTTACTGCTTCAGTGCTTGATATTGCTTTTGCCTTAGCTGCTATAGGAATGTTAGCTCTCATAGGTCCATCCTGCGCATTAATTTCTTGTAACACAGCTCTACCTCTGTGCCTCAACTCTCTGATTCTATTACTAATCTTTTTATTGGGAATATTGGCAGCATCTTCATTTTCAGTGTTGTCAAATCCAAAGTATGTTTTATCTTTATCTTTTTCTCTGCATACAGATTTTGCTGGTAAATCAGTTACGTCATTTTCATTTCTACGTTTTCTAGATTCTATTACATTTTCTTTATTACTAGACTGTTTTTTATGAGAAATTTCCTCATTAGGATCTTTTGTAGATATTTTTTGGGAAATAGTTTTACTTTTAGAAACATGATTAACAGTATCTTGAAACAGAGTATAAGCCTTAACTGGAGTGACAGATTGTGCTCTTTTTTTCTTACTAGCACTTCTTTCAGCAACTTCTTTTATGAATGATATTATACTTGTTTGTTTTAGGTCATCATTCACAACTTCAGGTAATGTTTCATTTGATTGTGGGACCATATTTGTGTAGACATGTTTCCTTTTATTCTCATCCTTAGAACTTATAAATGAACAATCAACTGCAGGTGTCATATTTGGTTTAACATAGGTATTGATTTGCCATTTAATAGGTAAATTTTCAAATTCAACTCTCCATGGGCTTGCCATTGGATGCCGAACAGATGTATTCATGCTACTGCTAGCAACAGGCTGTTTTTCAAAAAAGCTTAAATTGGTTTGTAAGTTCAATGGATCATTGCTATTAATAGCATTTGTTAATGTTTTAATAGGGTGATCGGAAGGCAAATTAGTGTTTTCTTTGACATAGTTTTGTGGAAAATTGACTGGAGAATAGTTTATGACATCATTATTATTACTAGAATCAAAATCTGCAGCAATATCTTCTATCCTGATAGAAGAAAAGTTGATTCCAGGCAATGTGTTCTTAGAATTTATTTTAGGAAGAATATTAGTAACATTATCAGTTTCTGTCATCATATTAGAATTTTTTTTATCAGTTTGTGCTACTTCATTCCCTTTTTTAGTGTTTGTATGTTTCCTCATTTTAACTTCATAATCACTTTTAGCTACTTTAATAAGTTCTTTATCAGGGTTGGGTGTTATACATCTGAGTGGAGAATTAACAGGAGAATAGTTTATATCATTATGGTCATCACTCAATTCAAAATCTGCAACAATATCTTCTATCCTTATAGAAGAAAAATGTGTACCAGGTAATATTTTTTTAGTGTTTTCATTGTCATTTGTTTTAGGTGAAGTATGAGTAGCATGATTGGTTTTATCAATGATTGTTTCTTTGTTTGCTATATTTTTATTACCTTTTGGTCTTGCAGTGAGATCATCTGACTCACATACAATCTTTTCAGTATTTATATTTTTATCATATTGATTATTTTTTGCAGTTAGATCGTTAGCAATGCCTCCATGAGACTTTGCTGTTTGTTTATTAGATATATTTGTGGTTTTCTTAGAAATAAGCTTCTTCAAATCAGCCAAAGTTTTTGATAAATTATGTTCATAATTATTTTGAAACATTACAAATTTAGGCATTGGTGCTTTTCTCTTTATCACTCTCCTTTTCTTCTTTTTCTGTGGAGGAGGTTCTTCCTCAGGATCATATGTGAATTCATACACATCAACACCATTTTTTTCCTTATCCTGTTTCCCTTCTAAAATTTTAATAGATTGGTTGTTTTTCACTTTCTTAGCCTTTGAAGGTTTAAATACAGGACTTTTTGATTTTGAACTGACATTGGGTGATGAAAAAAATTTCTTAAAGTCTACTTTCTGACATGCTCTTCTTATATTTTTAGGGTTATTATTTGTATCCGGACTGCTTTCATTTGTTGTAATGTTGTTAATATTTTTCTTTGATTCTTTCACTTTTCTTTTAGTAGCTTTCTGCTGCAGGGGAGTACTTGTAGAGGTAGGAAGGATAGGCACAAATTTGGTCGGGCTCATAGAATGATCACTAAAGTGAGCTGGTAATCTGTGAATTCTTTTTGGGCGGCCACACATAATATTGTCCTTTATGTTACTTGATCCTTTAAATGGAGAATATGTTGACTTGTTAATCGTTAATGGAGTATCATTGCTTGAAGCTTCCTGCACTTTTGAAGTAATTTTAGTGTTTCGTGATCTTGTTTTATTTTGCTGAACGTTTCTCTGCTTCTTTATGTCAGATATTTGATTACTTTGAGCATCAATTTTATCAGAAATATTTAACTCAGGATCTTTACTGTTGGATAAGTTGTTCAAAGCATGGTTGTTAACAAATCGTGTAGGTAAACGTCTCTCTCTTCGAGGCCGAAGGAGATTTTCAACTACACTTACTTTGTTTATTTTGCTAGACTTATTTAGATGCTCAACAGCTGTATTATCGTCCGGGGAGTTTGTTTTGTCCACTAAAGGTTTTTTAATAGGCTTAGAGCCTTTCCTACTAGGTTCCGATTTTAACTTAACATTGTTTTCCTTTAAAACTTTCGTATTTTTGGTTCTAGTTCGAGTCCACATGATGATTACCTACTACATTCAGTATATTTATGTATTATTAACACAATTTCATAAAAATATTTATCATCAATAATACAAAACTGTAATAAACTAGTATTGTGAAAAATATAACTCACAATCACTTTTACCAAAACAATAATAACATTAGATCATGGAAAGTTCAGCTTTTTTCGCTCGCTTTTTGAAACAATCTTTGACAAGTAACACCACAGACTAATAAATAATTGAGTAACACTTCAACTTGGCACTTTCTGCCTCTTTTTTTGTTTTATTCTTTGTAGGAAAGGCACAGGCTTTTAAGCCATACAGCTATTTTTAGGGTTATTACAAATTCTATTAAATTTCCTGTCATGTCTTTCTGCCTTACCATTTCAAAACGTTTGCACACAATCTGTGTGGAAGACTATGCAAATTGGTGGGAAAACCCAGTAGCCCAAGGGACGCATCATTCCGTTAGTGTCTCATCAAAGAACCAATGATTCCATCGTATACGATCAGCCGACTATTCCATTGTTGCCCAAGCTCACAAAACAAGCTTAGGCAACAATTGAAGAGCCATTTACAAATGCTTGCTTTTCATTATATTCACCAAAAAACAGGCAAAGGATCGAGCCATAGGTATAACCTTCTTTGACAAATGATTAGTGACAGGCTGACAATATAAAGTCTATGATTTTTGTTGTTTGATACAATGAGGTCTAGATAGGCAAAGATTAAAACCTTTTTTTTATTTATTTAAATTAAATTGCTATAATATGAATTATTTATGATACCGCATCAGAGTAAGCACGCTTTAACATGTGGTGCTATCAATTGGTTTATGAGTAAATATTAGTTATAACATGTATTTTTTATATATTTATATAATATGGCTATATTAAAATTGTAATACCACATATATTTGTTACTGACTAACAATCTATTATTTTCTTATTAACATTATCAATACTAATACTAATATAGGAGTATTAAAATTAGCTAAACAGGGAATCACAAAACTAAAACCCATAATCATTGCAAGTGTTCTACAAGACAAATAAGTTTGGAAGTCTCTGGTCTCGAGTTTTCAGTTTTCCCAACATACGCTACGTATGGTACTTCGTGAGTTGCTTATGATGTAGCAAAGCAAAGGCACCAGGTGTCTAATGTAGCTTGTTAAGTTCAAGAACATTCGTTTTACTAAATCAGTATAATGTTAATAAATTATTGTGTATAAAGTATAATATTTTATTTTTATCATAATTTTTACACAGTAATAGAATTAATAACGTAGTTGTTTTTGTTTTATAATATTATTTAAAAAAAACTTACTTTTTAAAAATTGTCTTTTGGGTATAGCTGCTGGCTTTATAAAAGAAAAAAAAATACATCGTGTAGTCATAGTGGCTGTATGATCGTGGAACTTCGCTTGCTATTTACAGAGCGGAATATTGAACAAACAAATATCGCTTTTGATTTTCAAACCGTTGACTTTGGTTGGATTTAAAAGTTTGAATTGACTGTTTAAGTATCTATAAGGAATATATTTTGTTGTTTGATTACTTTAGTTCCGATATTAACATACAAATGTTTACTACTGTAAGTATTGGTTTTGTTAATTCGCTATGTATCTTTTATCATATCTATTATTCAAAATTAGTGAGTGACAAATGCTTTATGAAATCATCGGTTTTAGATTTAAAATGACTGGCTGGAAAGAACGCCGATACATTTGAACAAATACCAGAAAAAAATAATAAAAATCACTCCCATCAAAGAAGCAGAAAGTTAAATTGTAACTGAGTAAATCAATCTTCATATTAAATTAGAACAAGTTAGTGTTAGTCATCAAACGAAAATAATAAAATGGTGGAAGAAAATAATACAATAGACACTGTGCAAGTAGCTCTCCGGATCAGGCCTTTGATGCAATCGGAGATCGAGCGTGGCTGTGATGAGTGTATTGAAGTGGTTGCTGGCCAACCCCAAGTACAGATCAAGGACCTTGCGTTTACTTACAATTATGTATTCGCACAGCACATCACCCAACAAGAGTTTTATGATACTTCCGTCAGAGGATTGATTGGGAAACTTTTTCAAGGTTAGTAGTGTCTGGAATGATATTAAATATAAAGGTTGAATCTTTCGAAGAATATTGACAGACACAGAGAGTTGTGGACATTGCCCCATCAATATAGTATTATAAATATCAAAAGACAATAGATTGCTAAACTTTTCTGGATTGGAGGAGTACTTTTTGTACTTACATTGACACAGGTACCAATATCTGTCACTATATACTGTGTTAGAGTAGCCTTTGGTGACCAAAAATATTGTTTAAACATATGTCTCGCTGTAAATCTTACCCTCTGGGCTTATTAATAAAATTGGTAAAATTTACTGGGTATAATCTGAATATTTTGCCTTCATTATAAAAAGGCTTGTACCTATACTTTGGATAATATACAAAATAAGAACTATTTCAGTTTATAACAGAAAATATTGATGCTATTGGGATTCAAACTCAAGACCATCATTGTTATAGACAAAATAATAACAATTGAGCTGTCATGTTTTTATTTATTAATTATATCTAAATTTATTCGAGAGCCCTTGCAAATATATTAACTGAACTTAGTGTATTGTAAATATTAAGGCTGCATTGACAGTAATGTCTGCTTCAGTACTTTGGACTTCTTGAGGGCTCAAAGAAAGTTACATTCTATCAGTAATAATACTAGTAGAAAAGTTTAATAAGTATAGAATTGCATGCTTATAACAAATTCATATGATGATGATGATGATGTCCTAGCTGGTTTCGGCCACGGCGACTGTTTCAACACCAGTTAAGAAATGCGAGGTCCTGTTTTCGGAAACAGTCAATTGCGCAGGAGATATTTAAGTGCGTAACTGGACGCGCAGCCAGAAAAGCACTCTCTCGTCCGAGCTCCCTCAGGCCCGATGGAAAGGAAAACGAGTACGATCGGGAGGGAGCGGGATGCAGGTTTGGTCGAGTTTTCCCTTCTCTGAACACCTGGTTGGATTGCAGTGTTCAAGAAATACCTTAGTCGCCTTTTACAACACCTCGGCAAGAAGAGGGGGTGCTATTCTATTCTGCCGGCAGCCACCACGGCTTACAAGTTCATATAGTAATATATCAACACACTACATCCCTTTCAGGGTTAGCAGAGATACATTAGTGGCTGTATCTGTTAATGAGTCTATTCCATATATAAACACTATATCCACTGGTATTATTGCTAATCAAATGATACTTTATTTAGGCCCTCAGTATAACTTCTGAGACCAATAATAGTGTATATCCTTAGCGTCTTGTCTGTTAACACATGAAATAAACATTTGTGATGAATCCTGTGACAGAATGCATCATAGATGAGGAGATAAGAGACTTATGTCTAACAACATAACTCCAATGGCATCCATCCCATAGGAGCATAAAAAGCTAATTACCTCATTATACTTGGACATTTAATAAATACCAGGTAGTCGTGCCAAAAGGCACAACCCCAGAACATTAATAAAATGTAAACGCACCTAAACCCAAACGCCACCTGGCATACATCATTGACTTCTTACTTAACATTCTCGCTTTCAAACTACAAACATCGCATCACATTCTTTTAAAACGTACAAACATTGCATCACATCCTTTTTAAATAAATCAATCAATCAGAAGGCATAAATCCTCACACCACACTCCACATCATACACATTCAAAATACATACAAAGTGAGTACCACTGCCAGCCGGTAAGTACTTTTGTATTGTCTCAAATATTGCAATCTTTATTTATAAAAATCATCCCGCCTACAAGGGTGTATTTGTGCAATGCCATAAGCCAAGACTTATCCCGGCCCGCATACCAGGTTTTAAGTTAATATATTTATGTAATGTCCAGGTATAGTAAGTACCTTTTTAAACTTCTAAATAATTAATAATAATCCAGGAATTAATATTGGGTTTGATAATTGTAGTACTTAATATTATTTTTTATGTTTCAGGATATAATGTAACAATATTAGCATATGGACAGACTGGATCAGGGAAAACATACACAATGGGCACTAACTACTCAGGGTCTAATGGTGACTCCACTAAACTTGGTAAAATTATAATTTTTTTTTATTGTTAGGGACATATTCTGTTTTTTTCTCTTGAATTTGAGTTTAAGAGAATTATTTGTAAACATTGTTTCTCTCTTCCTCATCGATCCTACTGATGAGGATCATGACTTCCTTTCCTGTGAGAATTCCAGTTCTGGTTCTATTCTACTTCCCAATGGAGAGTGGTGCTAATGGGAAGCTCCAGCTTTTTGGAGACCTGGTCTGACCACCACATAAAGTTTATGGTTTCTAAAATGTTAATTAAAGTTTATACCCCATTCATTGATTTTAATTAAACTTTATTGTTTTTATATAGGTGTGATACCACAAGCAGTTGCAGATATCTTTGATTTTATTGAGACACATGAGGATAAATTTATATTTAAAGTGGCTGTTTCCTTCATGGAACTGTACCAGGAGCAGTGTTATGACTTACTGTCAGGGAAAGAAAGAGGTCACAGTATTATTGAAATCAGGGAGGATATAAATAAAGGAGTTATTTTGCCAGGTAATTTAAAATCCATGATTATTTTTCCTTTTTTATTTTAATTGTATAGCTTATGGTTGAAATCTGATTAAGAAATTAGGTAATCGGAATTTAAAAAATCTAAAGTACAATAAATTGTACAGATGTCCCTTAAATCATAGTACATTAACAGACAGATTGTAAGCTTTATTAGCTGCATCAAATTGGGTTCTAAAAGTCCAGCTCTTTATAAAGTTCTCAAATGTGCTATTTGAATGTAATTTTGCTGGGTTCAATAAAGTGTTTTGCATTGTATTGAAAGAGTTTTTAGGAATAGAATGTGATGGTGATCTTCTCTTTCTACCTTTTCAAGTATTCTAAATTTTGCTAAAATATTAATACAGGGACCAGGCAATTTGCTGCAACAACAAAGATGTTTACTCCATTTGATTTAATTTAGATATTAATAGCTAAATTATTTTAAATTGTATCAAAGTAAGATTTTTTCCTTAGGTGTGTTTGTACCAGCTAAAATTCCTTACACACATTCGGACCTGGAAAAACTATCTGTGGATCATACAAAAGTTTTATTAAATACAAATGTATCCCAAGAATTTTAGAGCACAGAAACCATTGCACTAACAGAGTCATTGCTATCTATAAATCTTTTTATAGTTCATCAAAATAAAGGTAAACTTGTAATTTTCTATAGGGATAACAGAGCTATCTGTGGCATCAACAATGGAGACTATGATGGTTTTAGAAAAAGGATCAGCTGGGCGTGTAACGGGATCTACTGCCATGAACCAAGCTTCGAGCCGTAGTCATGCAGTGTTTACTATTATCATTACAAAGGAAAGCAGAAATGACAAGTAAGTATTTGAAAACTTTTCAGCTCTAGACAGTGATACATCAATTACAAGTATTGCTATATAACTCATAGTATACTTCTGTATTCTTATACAGCAGAATAATAAATTATGTGTGTAGATGTTGTTTGTATGATATTACTGATTGAAATGTCCATGGAGAAAATAGTAAGAAGAAATGAGAACATTTCTCAATGTGGGAACAGTTGAGGATCTGTTAGTGGTTAGATATGTGACATTTTCAAAGGAATCTGATTATAATTTTAATAGCAATACATTGTGATCTTTCAGAAACTTGGCTACAACCTCTAAATTCCATCTGGTTGACCTGGCTGGTTCAGAACGTATTAAAAAAACGAAGGCCAGTGGAGAACGATTGAAGGAAGGAGTCAAGATAAATCAAGGACTACTAGCTCTTGGTAATGTTATATCGGCTCTGGGAGATGGAACAAACAGGAGCTACATAAGTTACAGAGATAGCAAGCTGACCAGATTGTTACAAGGTTAGTTCTTTTATATCATTAATGTATTAGTATGTTACTATATAAAAATAATTATATTAAGTTAGACAACATATAGTGGCAGGGTAATTTCCAGAACTGAGTTCTGACCACAGTACACAAGTGTAAAGACCGTCATAGTGGCTTGCGTTGGTCTGTCTTGTTTCGGGATCAGCTTGTGTATATTCAGTACCTAGAGACCTTCAGTTGTGGTATATGTGGGCTGACATGATGAAATAGTCTATTAACGGATTTTCATCATTTGGTACTTGGTTTCATTTTTGGACTACACTGAACTTTCCATCAGGTACACACTAATGTCTTGGTCAAGCCAGAGTTTTTCTTTTTTACAATAAACTTTATTGGTTTGTGTATAGTATATGAAAAATAGTATGTAGGCTAAACACAGAGAAATGCGCCTATAATTATAATAAAAGCTATATCTGATGGATTAAAAAATATTGCACTGAATAATGAAGGGGAGGAGGAATAACTTGGCTACTCAAAGTAAGTTAAGGACAAAATTCAGTGTCAAGGACATTCAGTTACAGCCCGCAAACTTGAGCATTTCATCCACACATCTTGCACCTGGACGCTTTTCGCTTCATTTTCCCAATCTGGGCCACCATACACTAACTCATCAAAGCTCCATCCGCCATCACCTCGTCCGCTAGACGAGATATCCTGCTTAATTCCACTTTCCACACACACTTTCCACAGTTTTTATTCAATCTCCAAAATCCGGGATCCTAGTTTTAAAAAATGCTTTTCTAGAATAAAATGTCAGGACAGCCTCCTGACAATAAAGGTAATAAATAATTCATGGCTAGAATATAAATATAAAGGTTTTAAATACTTTTGACTTTGTTAGGCATGGAATAAATTATAAAAGAGGGCGTGTCCTCTATTAGCTTTATCTCTTTCACACGTGTAGTTTTGGTAACTTACTATCTCAATTTCAGTCAGCGTGATTTTCATTTATTACGTTTCAATAACCAGGTGATTTCACGTTTGTTCCCATATCTAGATTTTAACCTATGATCTAGAGGTTTGCTAACGTTACGCTAGTTCATTAAAGAATACTATTAAAACTACTTAATTTTATAGACAGTCTTGGCGGCAATTCCCTGACTTTAATGGTGGCGTGTGTTAGTCCAGCGGACTATAACTTGGATGAAACAGTATCAACGTTGCGGTATGCTGATAGAGCACGAAGAATTCGCAACAAACCAATCATAAACCAAGATGTGAAGGCTGCAGAGATCATTAGGTATGTCAAAATATGCCAAAGCACCAATGACGGCTGTGTAGCAGGCAGGTTCTTGAGTGGAGATAGTGAATCAGTAAACGTAGTCTGGGAACCACCGCAGCAATGTTGACAGACGACTTGCGAAAAACAGCTATATATAACTGGGTAGTGAGTCTAGAATTAGGTAAAGATCTAAAAACCAGGCACATTCGTGCTCTTTAGGAGAACCCTGTGCTCAGTAGTGGACAAAAGAGGCTCCCTTGATAGTGATGGCAAATGGACTCACAGCCAGACTTACTTTCCAGTTTAAATATAGACTTCGGTACTAGATGCTTGTTGGTGAAGAGAAACAGGAAACGTGTCATTTAATAAAAGTATCATATATCAGTACACATTATATACCAGAGATGGGCGAAATATAATCTGATTAATTGTTAACGATTACAAAATGTAGTAATTTTAATTTTCTTGCTCTGTAATCATGATTAAATCCATTTAAAACATTAAGAAATCATAAATGTGTATGCATTCTGGGATTTTGTAGTGTTTAAAACATAAATGAGCAAAATGCAGTCATATTAATGGTAAAAAACGTAAAATGTAATCGTTAATCATTATCATTAATCTGATTACATTTTGCCCATCTATGTTATATACACAGTATAGTCTCGTTTAAACGGTGTGTATTGCCCCCGAAAAAAATTGCTCTTTGATTAAAGAAAGAACTAAATAATACTTCCTTTCAAGGTTAAATAACTTGGTGAATGAACTCCGTTTACAACTTCTTGGAAAACTGCCAACGATAAGCGAACAGAATAACGAAAAACTACAAGAAGAGTTAGATAATGAACGCACTAAATACGCTGATCTATTGAAAAAGCACAAACAGGTTACAGAACATCTTGGTAGTATGCTGATAGAAAATACGAATTTGTGTGAAAAAGCTCTTTTAGCTGAAGCAGCGAAAGATAAACTAGAAAGAAAACTAAATGAATTAACAGAACAATGTAACCAAACAATAGAACACCTGAACATGAGTGAGAAAGGAGAGGAAGATCTACAAAAGTCGTCAGCAGTAGAATATTTGAAGGAAATAAAGACACGTTTAGAAGATTTGCAATCACTCAATTTAAAATCTACAGAGGAGCTAATTGATCATGAGATCAAACAAACTTATGTGAAGGCTGGAAATGATAATGACAGGGTTGATGATGACATACTGATGAATGAGGATCAAGTGGTTTTGGAGGAAGAGAAGCGAGCAATGGGTCATGTAAGCATTTTAATTTGACTGATATTTTTCTTTACTTAGCTCCAGTGGTTGAGTGATTAGCTTCTGTGCTATGGGTTGTTGTTAGTATTTAGAACAAATATTAAAATAATTTTAAGTCTGGGTGTTTGTAAACTAAGGCGGGACAGATAAGTAAATTATAGGGAGAGTCTAGGAGAGTTCCTTTCTTTGATATACTAGATTTTACAGACGTACACGCTAATACTATCTCAAACCCAAAAGGTAATAATTAAAAAATCTGAGATAGCAGGATTTAAGTACTTATCAGTTGTTTCAACTGCTTGCCTGATAATAAATAAATAAAAATAATATGTAAGGGTATATGTACTCTAAACCGGACTAATTGTTCACTTTGCATTGGGCTTAATAACAACGATATAATAAATACAAGTAGATTTTTGTTAGATAAAATCATAGATGTAAATGTGTTTATAAATATAAAAAGCCTGTATATCCACGTTAAGTAAAATGTAGAAAATGAAACAAAACATAAAATTAAACATTGTTGTGACTTACGGAAATTTAATATTTATTAAAGCAAGTAATAATGTGTATAATTAATTCGTCTCACATTAAAAATGCATATCCATAAGTATCAGTACCTATAACATAACTACAGTATAACCTCCATGTAAAGTCACTCGACTTAACGACATACTCCCTAAACTGTCGATATCACTCGGCTTTGGTTGGTTTAGCTTGTTTCCTATACGATGATACAGTCTATATAGCATTACACCCACTCTCAATAACGACAGCAATTTAATAATATAGAGTACTTTTAAGTTGCTAAAATTAGTAAAAACTGCGCAGCTGTGTACGTTCTTTTGTCGCTTTATTCTAGCTCGTAATAAACTCGACTGTCGGCATTACACATACCGAACTTTATAAGAAAACTGTTCTTTTATTTACAATTTGGGTTTACTATATTTGAACTGCAATGCAACAAAATTACTGGTGCGGCAAAAGACGTCAGACATAAATAACAGACTATACTCAATAGCGATCAAATAAGAATTGTACGCGAGCCGGGATAAGTCTTGGACTTATGCCGTTGCAAAAAATGCACCCTCGTAGGCGGGATGATTTTATAAATAAAGATTTCGAAAATTTGAGACAGTTCAAAAAGTACTTACCGTAGGCAGCTGTATTCCGGCACTTCATAAAATCACTCACTGTGTATTTAGTGGAACGTGTATGATGTCGAGTAAGGTGTAAGGATTTATGATATATATTAACAAGGTTAAAATAATCATTAACTGTGATTGTGATAGAACAGGATGCGATGCGATGTTTGGTTTAAAAAATGCGAGAACGATATTTCTAGTTTGAAATGCAAGAACGTTAAGAGAGTGAATGAAATACGCCAGATGGCGTTGAGGATTGAGTGCGTTTACATTATTAATTTTAATGATCTGGGGTTGCGCCTTTTGGCGTGACTAAATTGTTTTTTATGTAATTACTAACACTAATCTGAAATAAATCTTTTTCTAATACAGATTTTTCTTCTCTCCATTTAACGACAACTCTCTTTAACGTCAAAATATGCACAGTCCCTTGATGGTCGTTATTTAGAGTTTGCACTATATATTTATGATAACTTTTTCGCAGATGCCTCTTAAATAATAAACTAGACTCAAAACTAACAATTGTATTTATTTATAGCTTATAATGTTTATCATCTGCTTTGTGCTCCTAAGTAAATAAAATAAGTGTACATCCCTCTAACACCATACCTGAAATAAACGTGTTGCTTTCAGGTGGCTCTGAATCAAGAACTACAAGAACTCAACAGAGCAATGGCTATCAAGGCATCAGTGGTCCAAGCTTACCTCTCCAGCAACAAGGAGATTATGGAATCGCACCACAATTTAAAAGAGAATGAGGAAAAGATAACACAGTTAGAAAAGGAGAGAGATGAGCTTCTACAACAATTGAAACAGACAAAGGTGTGGTTAGGCCTCTACCGCTTGTGGGAGGATTGTGAATCAAAAAGCAGTCTTAGCATGAATTCCTTTTTTTTTGTTTATTTAGTGCGCGTTTTATACAATTTGCGTGACCTAGATATCTCAATGCATTGCATTCATTAGGGAATCGAACTTCAAATAAACTTGAAAGTGCATTGACTTCTATAAAGATATATTTGGGATAATTTATAATGAATTCTCTTTGGACAGATCGCTCTAATTTCGACCTGACGTGTTCGAAATATATAAGTTCAGCTCTGTGCAAAAGAGTGGGAATTGTGTCCATCGAAATAGACATTAGTGGGCTCAAATTTAATTACTATAAAATGGGTCACAGATCTCAACTTGCCTGTATCCCGCTATACGTATCTGCTGATCAATTCAAGAAGATTATATTTATTCTAACAATTAATATGTTCACTGCTAGCTTTCACGTCAGCCCACACTGTTAAGAATATTCTGGATCAATTATAGATTTTTAATACCTCTAGCAATCCTGAAACTCATTTTATCCTATTATATCTTGCTTTCTCTAATCAATCGGTGTCAAGAATTCTCGTTTCCGGGCGCCATGCCTTGAGAGGTAGAACTGAGGTTCTGGGTTGATCACAATCTTGCTATGGCCCTTGTCATGCCGTTGATTATAGGTCATAAAACTCATTATATAAATTTGTTTTTTGCTTTAAATCAACTGATTCTCGTGGGAACTTCTAATGACTAAAGTGGGTCTATGGTGTTCGCTGTACGTTATATTAATAAAAATATGTTATTTATTTTCTAGTCAAAAGATCCGTCACACGAAGAGCGTCGCACGAAGATATCGAGCCTGGAATCAGAAATAAGTGACTTGAAAAAGCGTTGCCAACAACAGGCAAATATTATTAAAACGAAAGAGAAGAATGAAGCCAAAATAATTGCATTAAATGCAGAGCTACAATCTATGAAAGCTGCAAAGGTAATGTGCAAATGGACAGTAGTCATGTATAGATTATTGAGAGATGAAATATATTAATATTACTGCACGGACTTTATAAAGTAACATTTGAAATAAACATTGATTTTTATCTCTATTGTCATTAAAAAAAAATGAGTTATCATGTGAAAAAAAATGTAAAGGATTTTAAATACTGAATGTATTTGTATAAGTTTATATGTACTAAATTTTTATTAAAGAAAATAATTTGTTTTCTGAATTGATATGTAAGAATTTTAGCTAGAACAAAACTTATTACTCAATTATATAGTTAACGTTAAAAGCGCTCGATAAAAAAATTAAGACAATGCTCAATAACAGGGCAAATACAAAGAAAAAATACTCTATTGTTTTGTTTACTCTGATCGGCCTTTATACAGACTTAATTTGTAAGATGTTCCACTATAATATGTCCAACGGAGTGTTCACTTTATCGTATTTTTTAAGTAATACCATAATTTTAGGTGAAAATAATTAAACAAATGCGCGAAGAGAGCGAAAAGTTCCGCAAATGGAAGTTGGACAACGAACGCGCGCTATTGCGTCTACGTAATGAGGACCGCAAGCGAGCCACCGCCATGGTGAAGATGGAGTCTCTGCACGCCAAACAGCAGAATGTGCTTAAACGGAAGATGGAAGAAGCTGTGGCTGTAAACAAAAGGCTTAAGGTATTATAAAGAAATTTGTTGTACCCGGCACTGTCCTCTTGTAGAACTAGAATTTGGATTAAGAACTGGATAATATATCTAAATAATAATTTATAGTAAACCTTCAGGTCCAGTAATAAAATTGATGTAATAATTTTGAAATTGTATAAATAATTTTAAAAATTACCACCTTCATATGAAAAACTTACACAAATATGAGGCGTCTAATTTCAAAACCCGCTAAAACAATTTTTCGTACAAAATTACTTAATAGTCCTAATAGTAATTTGAAATGTTTTTATCGAAGTAAATATTATATATGAATTTTTTCTTTTTTGGTTTTCACTCTAGAATAATAATTTTAAATACCTTATAAGAATTTGATTGTTGAGTCAAAGATTAATTATAAGTTTTTATAAATTTATGGGATTTGGAAAAATATGTTATAGTGGGTTATGAAATTAGACTCCTCATATATATATATATATGTTTGAGATGAGAATGAAGAACTCAATAAATACGTACGGACGCACTTACGTGAACGCGCGCACTCACCCGTGCTTAGGCACATGTTAACGAGGGTACATATACAAACAAATACCGTTATGTGCAGCCGTGTTTAGAAACCGAGGGAGTATATATTATAGATACTAAAATGTATGCTGAATAAAACATGGTATTTCCTCTTTCTTAGCATAGATCCTCATGGTTCTTGTCAAACGTAAATAGCTATAGTTTTTTTTTTACACTGGCTCGACATAGTGACTACAGATTACCTGATGGTAAGTACAGTGTAGTCCAAAAACGAAAGCGACTATCAAAGGATGAAAATCCATTGATAGTATACATCGTCATGTCGGCCCGCATATACCACGACTGAAGGTCTCTATGTATATGAGCTACTGGATATACACAAGCTGATCCCCAAACGCGACAAGCCGAAACGGGTCACTATGACAGGCTTTACACCCATGCACTGTGGTCGCGATCCAGACGGGCACCGACGCCCTCCCACCTCGCTGCTGCTCGCTTAGCACTACCCAGGAGTCACGTGTAGGGAAACTAGGGTAAAGCATACGGACGCGAGCAGCTTCGACTCCCAAAAAGTAGTTGGTGTATTGTGGAAAAATACACTAAAATAAATTCCACTTGTACACATTTTCATCTTAAGTAAACACTCTGACATTCTTCGTGTCCTGTTGTTTTTGTTTCATTTGATATGTTTGCAATATAGGAGGCTCTCGAACGGCAGAAGTCGGCAGCCATGAAGCGAAACGCAAAAGGTACCGTCAAAGCGGGGGCTGTCCAACAATACATTGAACAAGAATTAGAGGTTCACCTCAGCATTTTAGAAGCTGAGAAATCGTTGGAAGAGCTCATGGAATACAGGTGATTTACAGAACAATTTTTTTTTAGAATTCTATACTTCATAAGGATAAAAGCAACTCCTATAGGATCACTACCTTATCAGATAGATAATGGTTAATGTTTCCTTCAACATAATTGTTTCTACCATTACAAATCAATATTTTTTTAAGAGTTGTAAACTTTTTAGACGAGAGAAACGTGGCTAAGAGTCTCTTACGTTTACCTATCTTACATGGTGAAACTGTGAAAGTACTTCCATGCCAACAAATTAGTATTTCATAGGAAAACACTAGAGAAGTATTGAAGATAAAGTAAAAGCTTTAGAAGGGGTGTACGAGAGCCAAATAAGACACTAGAGTGATAGAGTAGAGTGAGGGGGTAGAGCGATTGCCTGAACTGGGTCGTGACTAGTGATGAAAATGCCCAGGAATTTTCACAAAGTGCCCTAAACTTCCGGGAAATTTTCTAAAATTCCGGGTATATTCCCAAGGAAGTTTTTGGGCACTTTGGGAAAATTCCCGGGCATTTTCATCACTAGTCGTGACCACAGTACACAAGTATAATGACTGTCATAGTGACTTGCTTCGTCCTATCGCGTTTCAGGATCAGCTCGTTTGCTTGCAGTGACTTATATACCTAGATACCTTCAGTCTTGGTATATGTGGGCCGACATGACAGACTATCAATGGAGTTTTGTCCTATGATAGTTTTTTGTCATTTTTGGACTACACTGTACTAACCATCAGGTGCATTGTAGTCAATTAGTCGGGCCAGTCTAAAAAAATTAAAAGTGAAAGAAAATAGAAATAAGTAAAATAATAATAATTTATCGTCATGCTATATCTCATTCAGTGTGAGTAGATATAATTAGTGGATGTTTTTGGGAGTCGAAGCTGCTCGCGTCCGTAGGCTTTACCCTAGTTTCCCTACACGTGACTCCTGGGTGGTGCTAAACGAGCAGCAGCGAGGTGGTAGAGCGTCGGTGCCCGTCTGGATCGCGACCACAGTACATGGGTGTAAAGCCCGTCATAGTGACTAGTTTCGGCTTGTCGCGTTTCGGGATCAGCTTGTGTATATCCAGTAGCTCATATACCTAGAGACCTTCAGTCGTGGTATATGCGGGCCTACATGACGATGTAGACTATCAATGGATTTTCATCCTTTGATAGTCGTTTTCGTTTTTGGACTACACTGTACTTACCATCAGGTACTCTGTAGTCACTATGTCGAGCCAGTGTAAAAAAAAAACTTCGCCCGTATATAAGTTTTGCCCAACGTGACCAGTAGCTCAGCTGGCCACCGTTCTCAGGACACTTACACACGACAATTTTATAACACACATAGTCTGTGGTGTACGGGACATCATAAAAAGTCAGTACCTTCAAATCATAGGTTAATGTTTTTTAGGGCATGGGTAACCGAACAAATCGAGATGTTACACAACAGGACCGACGATGAAGCGAACAGAAAGAAAATTGCAGAGTTGGAAAACGATCTCGCGTTACGGAAGGCTCAGATATCTGACTTGCAGCAAAAGATTCTAACTGCCGATCAAGGTACGGAAACCTCACCATTTGTACATGTTTTTTTAATAAATAAGCATATTAAAACAGTTATTAGTATGAGACATCCAAAACTGTAATCCTTACTTTTTTTTAAATCCAATTGGTGTGTATGAGTTGAGAAAGGAAAGAGAAAGGAAAGAAAATTAGCAAGAGAGGGAGGCGGTCCACGGTGTCCAGCGCATCGCCTGGTAGAGAGGTTTTGAAGGGGTAGGCTTTACTCCTTCCCCTCCCAGAGAGGTGGCCTCAACAAGGCTTCTTGTTCCCTAGGTGTCTGGATGAATTTGGCTTTCCAGTCCCGGGTGGAGCAATCAGAGGGACACCCCAGGGGTTTTTAGTCAGCAGGAGTCTGACACTCTGGGGTCACTACCCTCACAGCGTCCCTGACGGTCCTATGCAGGGATAAAAAAATAAATCTGGGAACGAACTTACTTGACGTGCTGGTTCAGGCGCCACACATTACAAGTATGTATGTGTAGGTGTGGTGGTTATTTTATTTAAATAAAACTATACCTAAAATTGGCGAAAGGGATATCGCAGCGAAAAAAAAATGTATGTAACAAACAGTATTTTATTACAGAGAACAAATCACGAACACAATGGGACAACATCCAGTCTATGCTTGAAGCTAAAGTCGCTCTGAAATGCTTATTCGATTTATTAGTGGATGCGAAGAAGGAACTGCAAAATCAGAGCGAAAAAGGCTACCAAGCTAGATTCGAGGAAATAAAGGAAGCCCATGACAGACTTGTAGTTGAGTTTGAAAACAGCAAGAGTGAATATGAGAGACAACTGGCAATGGTCAAATTACAGAGTGAACAAAAGGTATTTGAACAATTTTCTTATGTAGACTCACAGTAAGTTTTACATGTTTACAAAACTGCGTTTACAAAACAGTAACTCAACATATGCATACACTAAAGCCAGTGCAAATATATCGAGGGGTGAATGGCTATTTGGTTTAAGCGACACTTTATGGTGATATATATTTAGAATCGGTAAAAAACGCTGATTCCGAAAATATATTACTATATCACCAAAAAATGTCGCTTAAACCAAATAGCCTTACAGCCCTAGATATGCTGGTCATACATAAAATCGACTAGATTTTCCATTAGATGCCATGCGGATTTCCTGACAATGCTTTCCTTCACTACTGAGCATGCGGCGCCTAAATTCGAACTTAATCTGAAAAAAATCAGATGTGCGAGACAGGAGTCGAACTTACGACTGTTAGCATCGCCGTACATGGATACTAGTACCTTATCCACTAGACTACTACAGGCAGAACTTAATATCTAATAATTAATTAAACTCAAACATGGCTTGAACAACGTGTGGCGGCTTAGGGGGTAATGGACCGGTATACATGCGCCAAAACGCGAATGCTGTAGGTTCGAATCTCGGCAAGTACCTCTGGGTTTTCCAGATCACTAACGAATTTAATTATAATAATAAAAAAAACATTTATTTGGCACACAACACATCAGAATAAGTTAATAAAAACAGAAAACAACAAACGCAAATACCCTGTGTTGTAATGATGAGCCAAAGGGAAGTCAGCTCGGCAAATGTTAAGTGACCAGCCGAGCCACCCGGCGCTGATTTTCAGCTGACACCCATTTATTGCGTCGATACGCAGAAGACAGCAAGGAAGGGATCAATAGAGTACAGATACACAGCATTAGAGACTAAATTCAAAGTATCATAGATAGATATATATCATAGAAAAAAATACACATATACAAGATCACAAATATATAAGTATATTACATACACATATCGTATACATTATTATCATTAATATACAGATACAGACAAAAATAAATGCAAATAGAATAATAAATAAATTTAAAAAACCATAAACAACTAAATAAAAGAGGCATCCAGTTTTTGCACAGTTACAAGCAAGGAGCAATTTAGGCACCACATGCTCACCGGTGCAGGACAAAATCGTGAGGAAACCCGCGTCGCTTTTAATAAAAATGTTATATGTAGTGCCTTTAGCACCAGCCTGATCAGCCTTGATCAGCTGTGCTTCCAGTCACGTTTGGCAAGACATATAAGCGCAAAGTAGATACAATCACTAATGTATCTCTGCTTACCTCAAAAAGAATATACCGTGACAATATATTATTATCTTAATATATATAAATCTCCTGTCACGATGTTTGTCCGCGATGGACTCCTAAACTACTAAACCGATTTTAATGAAATTTACACACCACGTGAAGTTTGATCTAACTTAAAAGATAGGATAGTTTTCATCTCAATTCATAGTCGCAATATTATTTTATTGCAAATTATTTGTTTATTATTTAGCAGTCATAATTTACAGTTAGCTCCAACCGATTCTAAAAGATGGCGCTATCCGTTGACTGGATTGAGTAATTATTCAAAAACCAGTCACAGCAAAGAGTGGCTGGTCTGCTATAACTTATATGGCAGAACAACGTTTGCCGAGTCAGCTAGTTTATTATAAAACTCAAACATATCCCGTAAAAAATCACATCTCGGGGTTGAGTGTTTGTGGTAAAATTCTAGTTTGAAGTAACTTTTTTTAATATGTTACTCGTATCGTTTCCAGTTGACAGCGATGATGGCTCTCCAACGCGAAGTTGTTCCTAAAGGCGACAAGGTTGAGGCTTGCAAACACTTGCAGAACGTCATACAGTACCAACAGGATAAGCTGCAACAAGTCGAAGATGAGAATGTGAGTCCCATTCTACTATAGATAACTTTTTCTTGTTGGCGGATATCGATTGAGATGCAGGGAAATATAGGTGCTGAATAATTGCAATCAGTGCGTGAGTTGCGTGCAGAACTTTGGAACTTACTAGTGATGTTTTTTTTTTTAACTCGGGGGAAACCCGTTATGAGCCGTCAGGGGATGATGAGGGTCACCCCCCGGTGTGTCGGAGTCGCACCGACTAAAACCCCCGGGGTGTTCCTTCTCCCGTTTGCCGGGGCCAAGGGCAAGGTTGTGCCAGCTTCTTCAGCGCCCGGCGACGTCTGGCCTATTGATGGAAGGCCCCTGGACGCCATTCCGCTCTCCTTCATTTTCTTTGAGCGGTGCGCGGGAACACATCACGCACCGCTCTCGCTTTGGAAATGTTGGGCGACGCACTCCCACAAGTGCGCCGCCCAGTACTAGTGATGTGACTTAGTTAACGATAATATCGACATCGTGTCGATAAATTACACTAAAACAAGTGGTAATATTACTAATATGTGTTCAAAATTCGACCAATAACAATAAGAATAATCAACCAAATTCTACCGCAGCATAAGCCTTTATGTGATATCGACATTGATGTTAAAGTCGATAAATGATTACATGAAATACTTTTTTTAATAATTATAAAAAACAATATAATAATTAAATGTAGATTTGCAAATTATGCGAATAATAATGTACCTTGTTTTTCAAATGAAATGTCGATTCTTCCAGAAAAAATTGCTCGATGAATTGGAACAGTTGCGAGCAGCCGGCAAGAAGGTTAAGAAGCAAAGCACTAAGAAGAATAGTGATGTTAAAAAACTGGACTACGTGGAGCCAACTGATGAAGAAGACGATGATTTTGAGGACAAAGAGGAAAATGACCCCGACTGGAGAGCGACTCCACTGTTCAAACGTATACATGTATGTGATCATTGATGATTTATCGTTGCATCTATATAAGGTAGAGCTACTTTATTCCAAGAGGATCTGCAATCAACATTATGTTGCCTTGCAATATATTAGTTATTAGGATAATACCGCTCGCTCAATATACAAATGTAAATCTATACTGCTATCTATAAAGCTGAAGAGTTTGTTTGTTTGAACGCGCTAATCTCAGGAACTACTGGTTCGAATTGAATAATTATTTTTGTGTTGAATAGACCATTTATCGAGGAAGGCTTTAGGCTATATAACATCACGATGCAACTATTAGGAGCGATGAAATAATGGAAAATGTGAAGAAAACGGGGAAAATTATATTCATCCTTGAGGGCTTCCATTGCGTGCACTGCGAAAACGGTTCAAGATACCAAAAATATACGTAAAAAAAAAATTATTCCTCTTGAAATGATTTAAAAAAATGTCCCAGACAGTATATATCTATCTTTTAAGATTAACTCACTAGAACCGTTTTTATGGTAATCAAATTTGGTCGAAATTAATGCATTATTTGTTAAGAGTTGTATCAACGTAATAATATTAATCTTTATCCAAATAAATGTGTTATTGATTAAGAGTATTTAATTGTGAACAAAATTGTCTTTGATATCACTTAATTTCAATGAACATTTTAGAAGATATTACAATAACTTATATAGCAAAACAACGTTTACCGGATCAGCTAGTCTAATATAAAAAGAAAGTTTTATAGTATTAATCTGAATTAATAATATCATACAGGTAAAAAAAAAAATATATTTGTTATTGCAGGTTCAAAGTTTTTTTGTATTTTTATGATCGTGATAGTAAAATCTTAATAATTTTTAAACTTATAATTTAAATTACACTACTACTAGTTATTATTATCCACTAGGCTCACCGGTCCCGGCTGACAATGAACTTCACCTCCATGGAGGACCCTTCCAACGAGTCTAATAATGGGGCGGTGCGCGCCGTGAAGCGGTCCAGTGACGGGTCCTCGCACTGCACGTGCCGCGGCAGCTGCTCCACAAAGATGTGCGGCTGCGTGAAGACGGACCGGGGCTGCGGCGCCTCCTGCCGCTGTCAGTCGGAACTATGCAAGAACAGGCGGCTCTCCTCGGATACGGAGGACAAAGAGAACAATGTGAGTATTACATCTTTGTCTCGAAACTTGTCCTCCGCAAACATAGAGTGGTCCTTGTAGGGACAGATAGCAAAAGGAAACCTCGCAGAATGAGATATGTTTGCCATATGCCGATTCACAAGTCTCATTTTGCTGAGAAACAATTTTGGGTTCTTGGTTCAAGGATTTATAATAAGGTTAATCATGAATTAAATATCTTGAACTTATCAAAATTCGAATGTAAGATGAAGCTGAGAGACTGGTTGTCGAATCTAAAATATAATGATACTGAGGAACTGTTGCAGGTGTAGATGTGCTTGGGCTTTAATATTAACATTCTTTTGTAATTGTTATTCACTTTGTTTGTATAGTCTGTTGTTTGGTATGTAATGTTGTTTTTGTATTGTTTTGAGATATGATTGGTGCTACGCAGCAGTAAAAAACTGTATCAAATTTGTGTGAAATATGCTGACATCCAAGATACAGGGTGTCCTAGTTTGGATGTCAGCTGATTTTTAATGTGCTGCCTTGTAGTTGTTTGTCGAATAAATAATTTTATTATTATTTTATTATTATTATTATCAGTCTATCTTTTTTTTAGGAGCCTGTGATACCACAAATTCCACTCCGACGCAGGGTTGACTTTCTTTCGGCGTTTCTATTTAAGGCAGTCGCTTCCGAAACGCTAGTAGACCACCGCTAGGTTTGTCTCCCTGACTGGTGGCTCAAGTCGAGATTCAGACTTACAGCCCTTGCGCTGCTACCCGAACTGTAAACTCGTTGGTTGAGCATCTTCAGTGTTCGCCCCCCCTAAGCCCGGTTTAGTTGTGAAGGTCTATCCCGGTTGACATAATATAATAATATGATATAATATGACTCTGTCAAAAAAAAACTACTGCAATAGACCTTCAGAACAGCTGAAAGGATAGTTCAGACTCCTACTGTATATAAACACCGGGCTGCCCCTCAATTTGCTCCAAGTCGGGCCTGGGTTCTATATCACTCTTACGATTCATCCAATGGATAGTGTTGTATAGACACCATTTCTGGGAGGGGTTCATATAAAGATCCTTTCTATCAAATATGTACCGTCTTCGTTGCGTCAATGCAGTAGACTCCCTCAAACCCAACAGTCGTTACACCGGTGTGTCCTGTCGCTACCACTCGGAATAGTCTCCTGTTCTTCTAAGACAAAAATAACAATTTTTTTTTTGCAACTACAGGTGTAAAACATATTTTTTATATTTATAAAATAAAATACAGAATTACAATGTAGTTGCAATGAAAAGTTTAGGAGAAGACTTCTTTCTAGGGACTCTTCGAAATGTCGGAGAAATTAACATCATATTGGGAATGCCGACGTCGGTTAATGCGAAAAGAATTTATAGATTTATACAGTTGTCACTTCGCCAGAAGTGAGTTTAAACAACATGATATAACCTTACGAGGCTGGCATAGTCATCAAGGATGCACTAAAGCCTCATTAAAATATTTGATTAAAAAAAAATTACAATATATTTTTTGATTCAGTGAGTAACTTTAGATTTAAAATTCGTAATTATGTTTCTCGTGACTTACATAATTCCAAATTGTCGATGAAAAGCTAAATCCTAACAGATGACGTCCTATTTGAATATCACATTCCAAGCATTAAAATAAATATAATTGTTTACAGCCTTCTCCTTTGGATCAAACTCCCGAACCCATACGGACTTCTTACTTTGACAAACGGTAAGTTTATTTTTTTAATTAATAGATATAAATTTACCTAAATATTTGTTCTAATCATTGTGTCAGAAAGGGGTGATCATATTTAAATATTTCATTATTAATTCGTATATGACAATAATTTAATCGATATTTCTATTGTCGATATTACGAACGACGCTATTTTTACTAATAATTTCAAACAATTTTATGAATGCTTTCTCGCTTACTCTAGTGATGTATCAAGCTTTATAGCACTGATAAATATAATTTATGAAGAAAATATTGACATGACAAGTTTGCAAGAATTAATTTGATATTGAATTTCTTTATAAGGTTCTTTGTTCCCATGATTTATGTGAAAAGAAACCACTGAGATATCCAATGGGACAAATATGATCACAATTTTCTGCTACATCTCTTAAATATAAACAGATATGAAACATCAAATAGAGCAATGGATCAAGGAAACTGTGACGGAATAGATGTGGTGACACCTTTCGGCAAACATACGCATACATTACGGCCTACGGCAACGAGATTGGAACAGGCAAACGCTAATGCCCAGAAATGGATGTATGCGCTACTTTTGTATCAGGCGTGCGTCGCTCCCATGTCCACATATTGTGCCGACAATGCATTGCAATACGGGATGGACGTAGCCAAATACAATATCGTATCGAACATTCTAAAATATTTTATGCGTCAGGTTGATTTGATCCCATAAAAGCTTGCAGATCGTATGTTCTTATAGATTTTTGATCATACAAAATTGACAAAACCAAATATTTTTTTGACATAAACTATAAATATTTTCTGTATCAAGATTCATAAAAACAAATCAGTATTATTATCAATAGCGAATGAACCTTATGCTTAACAATTTAAGGCTGCGTTTCGGAAATAAAATTGTATTCGAATACTACTTGGAAGACATCTTTTTGAGATATATCATTGTGACTTGTATCACTATCAATGATTTATAGATTTATTCGTTAAGCGTAGGATTTACTGAGTTGATAGCTGTTTTCTACAGATTTACACCTTTTTACCCAATCCATCTGGAGTAGCAGAACTTTAATACAAAATAATACCAGCGTTGATATTTGCTTTGTTAAACGAAAGCATAATTTATACTGTAAAATGTAATATTCAAGATCTTTGACAATTTATACGGGTTATTCAGTATTCCATAGCAAACATATTGATAACAGTAAATGCGTAACTATAACTTAACTAAGACAGGGTATTGTTGGGTGATTGCTTTTGTTTAAAGGGCTAATTTTCTTTCTTCTCTACATACCAATTATATCGTGAAATTAATGGATCTAACTGAGCAAAAAGGAATGCTTTTTTTTAACTTTAAAAACTTAATTTAGGTAATAGATA
Source organism: Automeris io (assembly GCA_036320925.1). Classification (NCBI taxonomy): domain Eukaryota; kingdom Metazoa; phylum Arthropoda; class Insecta; order Lepidoptera; family Saturniidae; genus Automeris; species Automeris io. The sequence continues at coordinate 8,907,068 of JAUDJH010000018.1, forward strand.
TTTATTGAATATAATAAATAGCATATATCAAGTTCTAAAACGGGATATAGAGTGAGGATATGTTATTATTTTATTTAAGATATATAAATAACAGATTATATTAAAAAATAATGTGAACTTAACCATTCTCAATACTTTAACTTTAGCAGCGGAGTTTTGAATACACTATCGAATATTCATTAATCGTGTTATTTTCTTATCGTCCTTAAGGCGCTTTCAGAATTATGCGTTTTATAAAAACTTATCCGGAATTTGGCACATATTTAAAAGAAGAGACTCATTGTAAACAAGTTCAAACTCAAAAGTCCGTAAGTGCATAGTTCTGCAAAGCATTCGTAGTTTAATTATAGTTTCTAGATATTGCATTAATTAAAAGTATAGAATATAGTATTGAAATTGATAAATAGTATCTTTTAGTATTTCGTATGTAAGTAATTTTATACTTTAAAGCAATTTGTAAGGATAAATGTTGGTGTAGATATTAAATACGGTTATTAAATGAATTATAACGACAATTATGTGTAACGGATCGTAGTGAGAGGTTACTTTCAAATTAAACATAGTGATCTGCATGATTATGTACGCGTCTATAATAAGTATACAATTTCCAGTACTTTTTAGCTAAAAATGTAAAACACAATTAAAATAACATTGAAAATAATCGACCTTGCTACAAAATAACATTAACGTAAATATTCGTTTTCACTAAAGGTAATGATATATCATCACGCTATATCCCTTTCGGGGTGAGCAGACATACGTTAGTGGTTATATTCTCTTTGCGCTTATATATCAGGCCCAACGTTCTGTGAGGAAGTCTGCTGCCCGGATAAGAGGGAGGCGATGCGCATTGTCCGGCGCGCCGCCTGAGAGATAGGTGTTGTGGAAGGGTAGGCTCTTTACTCACCTCCCAGAGAGGCAACCTCGACAAAGCATTTCGCTCTCCGGGGGTCTGAATGAATGTGGTTTCCCAGGCTCGGGTGGAGCAATTAGAAGGACACCCTGGGGGTTTTTAGTCATTAGGAGTCTGACACACCAGGTTCGCTGCCCTCAAAGCGGCCCTGATGGTCCAATGTAGGTTTTATCACGATGTTTACCTAAATCCGTACTTAATCTAGAAAAACCTAGAAGTTCAGGTCGAGGAATTTGAATTTACGGTCATTTGCGTTGCCGCGTATGGATACACTAGTCTATCACAGCCAAACCAAAGGTTAATATTATTACGAAAGGTATTTTGTAAGAGATATAATATCGTTTCTAATAACAAGTACGTTATAATTTGTTAAAATGAAATTCACAACAATTTGACCTTTTTCTAAAAATTAACAAGGTTTTATAAGAGTAAAGATTGTGTTCAATTTTGAAAAGTAACTTCTAATTATGAGTAGTTGTCACGGTGAAAAGCGAAACTTGTGTAAACCGCTAAAATGCCCACTTAAAATGATATATTTAAGCAATTAAAACAAAAAAAATATTTACAATGACTTCAAGTTCCCATTGCTTTGTTACAATGAGTTCATGTTGCTATATGTAGTTTCGTTTTTCTCACCAATATAACATGTAACTAAATAACTAACTTTGGATGTAAAAATTGACTGTACACGTATCTAATTGAAGAGTCGATATGTATAAATATTTAAAGTAATTAACAATGTAACAACGTTAACAACAAATACAGTGTAACCTTTATGTAACGTCACTCGATTTAACGACAAACTCCCTAAAGCGTCGATATCACTCGGCTTTGGTTGGTTTAGCTTGTTTCCCATATAATGATACACTCTATATAGCATTACACCCACTCTCAATAACGACAGCAATTTAATAATATAAAGTACTTTTTAAGTTGCCAAAATTAGTAAAAACTGCGCAGCTGTGTACGTTCTTTTGTCGCTTTATTATCCTAGTCCGTAATAAACTCGATTGTCGGTCGGCATTATACATACCGAACTTTTTAAGATATCCGTTCTTTTGTTTACGAGTTGGGATTGCTATATTTGCAGTGCAATATAACAAAATTACTGGTGCAGCAAAAGACGTCAGTTAAAAATAACAGACTATACTCAATAGCGATCAAATAAGAATTGTTTTTTATGTAATTACTAACACTAGTTTGAAATAAACTTTTTCTTTTTCTAGTACAGATTTTTCTTCTCTCCATTTAACAACAACTCTCTATAACGTCAAAATATGCACAGTCCCTTGAGTGTCGTTATGTAGAGTTTGCACTGTATTTCAAAATTTCCGATATCTAACTTTTATCTTTGTCGGATCATTGGATAGCGGAATAGTCTTCCGACGAGTCTTTCTCCCGTTGTCCTGTTACTAGATTCTTTAAAATTTCTCTCTCGATAGCCAAACTGGGTTTTTGGATTGCACCATACTTTCCAGGTACAGTGCAGTTACAGTACCAAGTCAGATTACAAAAAGGGACAATTTTAGAATTAATCTTATTTAAAACCAATTTTTTTAGTTAATTCTACTATTAGCGCTATTAAGCCCGATCTTTGGCTTTTCTCGTTCAGTCATTACCGGCACTTTTCGTAAGTCGTGGCTTCATTTTGCCGATAAACGTCCTACTTAAAAATTGTCGATACGCGATTTGAAGACTCCTGGAAGGATTAAAAGCTTTATTTTGTCCTTATTTAAGTACATTTTACCGTATGTATTCAATGAAATAATTTCGTTTTAATTTTCAGAGGTCTCCTTGACGCTACATATGTAAAGAAGAAGAAAAGTTATTTTTTTCCCCCCGAAAATTAAGGTAAGAAATAAAACGTACCCATATATAGTCGGTAATTGAACTCAATTATCAAAATGTGCTTTTGTAATCTTGTATTTAATAGTAATCAACTGGTTTTGACAAATTTTAAAAAAGCGCTTTACTAGATTGAACGCACGAATGATGGACATGTAATAACAATGTTATTGTGAGTGATTGTAATGCCCGGTAAAATTATAAAGTCCTTCAGTCCAAAGTGTTTTTTTTTCTATTTATTTAAGGGACTTTTATGCCGAGGCACATGCCAGCTCCGTCGTGACTAGTGATGAAAATGCCCGGGAATTTTCCCAAAGTGCCCAAAACTTGTATGGGGAATATTCCCGGGAATTTACGAAATGTTCGCGGAAGTGCTGGGCACTTTGGGAAAATTCCCGGGCATTTTCATCACTAGTCGTGACCTAAGAAAAGACTACTAACATTTGTTTGTGTTGAGGAGTCATCAGTCTGAACAATTATTTTGTTACGGCTTAGTAAGGTTTCGCTAAAATTCCGTCGAACATACCTCCATCAAATTTGAAAAATGTCTCAATCTGATTAGATTTTGCCCAAACATGACGCCAATAATAAATAAACATATTCTCTTTCGTTTCAGACTGATGCTGTCACGATTTTGACTCGGTACACCGCACTACGTTTTCTATTTAACGCAACGATTAAGAATTACTTAGTTAATGTTTAAATTAAGTGTTTTATTTATATAATCTTGTTGAAATTTATCAAGATTGTGATCTGGCTAGATGCTATGTCGGCTGTATTAGCTAAAATATAATATGATATTATTGACAATTCAATTCTAAATTTACTGAGTAAGCTATAGATATAAATAAAATTGTATTAATATTTTTGTGTTTTTATTTTGTAACAACATAGATATATAATATACCCCTTCACTCACAGAATCCCAATAGTGGTGGATATTAAATAGAAATGTGTAAAATAAAGAAACATAAATAATAATATATCGTTATGCTATATCCAATATGTGGTGATCAGAGACAGTGTAGCGACAGTATACACCAGAAATAGGCAAAATATAACCTGATTAATGATTAACGATTACAATATGTAGTCGTAATTTTAATTTTGTTGCTCTGTAATCATGATTAAATCCCTTCAAAACATTAAGAAGTCATAAATGTGTATGCAATTGAGGATTCCGTAGTGTTTAAAATATAGATGAGCAAAATGCATATTAATGACGAAAAACGCAAAAATTTAATCGTAATCGTTTTTCATTAATCTGAGGACATTCTAACCATCTATGGTATTCACTTTGCACTAATATGTCGTACTTAATGTGACCAGTAGTTCACCTGATCATCGTTCTCAGGGCACTTACTTAGGATATTTTCATCATATGTTATGCAAGTTTCCACGAGATGTTTGCCTACACCGGTGAGCATATAAATCTTTATTGTTAATGATGATGATGATGGCCTAGCCGGTTTCGGCCACGGCGACTGTTTCAACACCGCTTAAGAAATTCGAGGTCCAGTTTTCGGAAACAGTCAATTGCGCAGAAGATATTTAAGTGCATAACTGGACGCGCAGCCAGAAAAGCACTCTCTCGTCCGAGCTCCCTCAGGCCCGATGGAAAGGAGAACCAATACGATAGGGAGGGAGCAGGATGCAGGTTTGGTGATTGTTAATGTAATAGGTAAATAAAATACGTTTAAAATTTTGGTTTTGTTCTGTGATGTCACGGTTAATGTACGGATCATGCAATTGGAAAGACTTATCGCCAACGTCCATACCACGTTGAAAACACCGGTTCTCGTCCGATCACCGAAGTTAAGCAACGTCGGGCGCGGTCAGTACTTGGATGGGTGACCGCCTGGGAACACCGCGTGACGTTGGCTTTTTGCTGCACTTTTTTGGAAGCGTTTAAAATTAAACAATAACGTCGCAGATTCCAACTCGAAATGGTAACAATTTGGACGATTTCCGACTATTGTCATCTAGATAAATGAGTTTCAATGTGAGTAAACTGCTTTACAAAACAATTTAGCTGGAATGCAGTGTTTATAACGCCGTTTTCCCAATACCAACAGGAGTTGATAACTATTTATTATACTTAACCCGTAACTTGGCAGAATATTCTTTCTTTCAATATCAAAATAATATTCATACCGTTTAACCCTTATGTTCCAAGGATGTCAAATAGAAACTAACCGTGCGTTCAAAAACTAAGAAATTACCTAAATATTCATATAAAAATATTAAGTGTGCGCTAAAAATTTATGGCAATAGGTTTTGTAAATTCTGATATATCTCCACAGATACACTATCAAGAAAAGGGTTAATAAAGAACTATTAACTTTTTTTACTGAATTTTAGTGTTTCAACAAAGCTTCGCCTTCGGCTTTCTAGCATATAGGAAGGTTATATCAAACACTGATATGGAACAAACTAAGCACATCATTTCAAAATATTTTTGACAAGTTGCTAAATGTAAAGTAATTTTAATCATCACTAGAACCCTTTTTTATAATAAAGAAAACAAACCTTTTATTTATACGTTTTTAAAATAATTATAATACTTATTCACTTTCAGTGAACCTTGAACTAAATTGTTTCCTTATATACCCACGAGAAGATTCGCTTCTACATTCATCATGCGAACTGCTAAGGAGTGGAATATGCTACCAGCGGCCGTATTTCCGTGATCTTATGACCTGGGAGTCTTTAAAAGAAGAGTGAATAGGCATTTGTTAGGCGGACGCAGTTCATCATCGGACTCATCTTCGTCTTCCACCAGGTGTGATTGAGGTCAAGCGTTCGCCTATAAGTTATAAAAAAAAATTCTTAGGACTTAAAGACCTTCAGCCAAAGAGTATTGTAATAGGATAGGTGTGTCTGCATTTTGTTTTTTTAGCAACTTTTTTAAATGTAGCTTCACACATAGAGTTTTTTTTTTAGTTAGGGCGCACATACACAAATTCCGTAACCACGAATGATTAGAGATGAAATAACGATCTATTCATCATACATCTTTTCGTTCCATACAAGAATCGAACCTATCACCTGCAGAGTAGAATCCAGATTGTCTCTCAACATCTGTGCTATCTTGTTCACTATATGTATCCAGTAATAAGAAATATTTTTACAGTAATCATAATCTCAAAACTGATATTTATTGGTGAATCGATATATTAAAATTACACCCAGCTGCAATTTTCGTGGAGAGTTTAGAAAGTTTTCAAGCTATATAGAAATTACGTCGTTAGAGAAACGCCGTCAATCACGAAAGCTAAAATTTTACATAAATATATCTATATCCACAAATAATAAAATCTTGAGACGTTTATTATGTTTTGTCACCTTTCAATTCATAATTATTTAGTAAAAATGAAAACGTTTATGCATATTTAAGCCCTTAGGTTCTAAATTCCGATGCAACTCAGTCAATGCCTTCAAGATTTTATGTTATGAGTATTCCATTCCCGTCGAGAAAGAAAAACAATATGAGCAATTTTAGTTTTTTATTAATGGAGCATCCTTAATAACTAAATATTTTTTCTGTAACTGAATCTACTCAAGCATTTAAAATCAGAAACAGCAGCTTAGAATAAAATCCCTTAATTATTTTCGACTGATTTAAAACGTTAATAATAATGAAACAGTTATATTTGTAATCATTCGTATTACAACAAGTAGCGCATTTTGTAACAATGGATATAAAAAAGGCATGTGCAAAAATGTAATTTACATATTGAGTAAATTCGTGCGTATAAAGTGGCTTGACCAATTCCGTGAGCACATCCTGACTGTTTGAGGCGTCATCGTTCGTTTTAATGAGTCAAACGAAAGCCTCATTGAAGCCCTACTATTGTTAAAACTCGAATGAGTTTTGATCCAACTTTCATCGTGAATTTCAAACTTTGTGTTCTTATTTTTACTCTAGGTGAAACCTTTTAAATCTACGACCAATAAATAAATAACGTAATGTAAGTACTGAGTTACGAAATGGCTAAGAAAGTTCAATTCTTAAAATCAGTCACGAATTATCATTATATTTTTTCAATCTCGGTATAAGATGACCTTTTTCCCTGATAATTATTGTGGTAAAAGGTTGACTATTTGCGTGTAACGTAGGAGAGCATCGTTCTCATGGCTCTACACTTTTTGACTTGTGAGTTTATCGAAGAGTATACAGTGAGTTCCTTTAATAAAAATAATTATATTAAATTTATTACATTTTCCAATTCTTTTGTTTTTGTATCCAAAAGTGTCTGTCATACTAAAAAATAAAATAAATGTAACTTAATGTAAGACGCTTACTTATTCTGACAGCAAATACGGGATCGTTAATCAAAATTTGCTTGTAAACGTTACGGGGGCAAAACTAAAACGATTTCATTTCGAAAAACGGTGATAATGCTGCATCACGTTTCGCCACAAGACGAAGAAAGGCTCGAAGGCTCGCTTTCGTTGTTTACGGGGAGAAATCTCGGACCGGTTGCGGTATTCCACACTCCGCGTTAGTGCCGCGTGAAGCGCCGACTTATCATCACGTTTACACCACTAATCGCATCACTAGGAGACTTCGTATTCCCAAACATTGTTTTCGGACATTTCTACTCAAAATTCTGGACTGTACGGTAAATCTGTTTACACGTGTGTGCTGTGCAAGAATCCAGTGGATGTGACTAGAAGAAAGTTATTTTTTTGTTAGAAAGTGTTTCTACCTGCCGGCAGTTTTTCTATAGGCCACCGGTGAGTTTGTAAAAATGTATAATAGCGGTATTATTTAGAGACGCACGTTGTTTGGCTCGAAACACTACGTTGGCTTATCTATGAAGCTTCTAAAACGAGTCCGTTTGATGTTTTAAAAATAGTAAAATAATTGTCAAGTCCGACCGGGTAAAACTGTTTAATTTTTAACTTAATTGCTACTTATTTATCGCCATTTGCATTACAACAATAAATTTCCGACATTTATTCATAAAAACCAGTAATAATTTAAATTAGCTGAGTCTAACTTTACAATAACCAAGTTTTATAATTTTCTGTTCAGAACTTTGCTACGGCAAGAAACTGTTTTAGGAAAACATAATGTGTGAACAGGTGATGCTTATTTATTGAGTTATTGGTATGTAGAGGGGCTGTTAATGAAGATTTTATGTCCTAATAACCTAGCAATAATAACTATATTTGAAATTTCGTGTGTCAATCAACATTTCAACTTCACTTATACATTAAATTTCATGAATTTTTTTGCATAACTAATGTAGAACTGTCTGCTATCTAAAATAGAGCATTTCTAGTAATTGAAATTTTGGAAGATTTTAGTAATTTCCTTTATCTAGTTTTTAGTCGTTTTTGACACGTTGGCATATTAATTTTATCAATAATTGTACTGTCAGTCTATCTATATAAATACTAGCTGACGCCGCAAACGTTGTTTTGCCATATAAGTTATTTCTAGGTAATTTCTAGTGTAGACAAAAAATAACTAACTTATTGTGTGAAAGGATAAAATTAAAAAAAATGTTAAGGGTGAATAACCCTTATCCCTTAGGGGTATGAAAAATAGATAGTAGCCGATTCTCAGGCCTACTGAATATGCATATAAAATTTGGTAAAAATCTGTAAAGCCGTTTCGGAGGAGTAAGGTAACTAAGATTGTGACACGAGAATTTTATATAAAAATAGAGATTATGAAAACTTTTCTAATTTTTTATTTTTGCTATTTAATTTTACTTAGCATAAAAATCATTTTTCCTGTAAACCCCAGGTTAAATGATGAAATTTATTGAATGGTGTGTTGCGAGTTTACTAAGCACTAATAAATTATACAGTTTCGATTAACTGAAAAATAGCTTAGGCTAATGAAAAAGGGCAAACAACTATGTATCTATACAGTTTAATTCAAAGTTCACGGGGGCACGATATAGCTTACGAGGTTGGCATAGTCATCAAGGATGCACTAAAGCCACATTAAAATAATTGTTTAAAAAAAAGTTACCGGGTGGATTTTACTCGAACTTAGCTATTATTAACGGTATTGTTGGATACTATATAATTATTACAAATCATCAAAATTTCATTGCCATCAATTCGAATGACATAAAAATGCCTACAGGACGAACATTAGGCTTTTATCATCTGTTTCAGAAACGGTTCTTAAATTTCAAAACGCTTTTAAATTCTAATCATAAAACGCATTGTGATTCGATAGTTTATAAAATTTAAAAAGCGTTTCTGAAACTAGGTTTTAAAATAACACGTTGCGTATTATATAATAAGATACTGGCATAATGCAGTCTACAATCTGTATGCCTTACCTATCTACTATTTTACACGAAACATAATATTTGACACGCTACGGGATTATTATCGCATTTAATTATAGAATATGAATGAAATGAAATATAACTTTATTCAAATAGGCCTGCTTCCAAACACTTTTTAATCGTTAAAAAATATCAAATAAATCTACCACCGGTTTGGAAAGCAGAATCTACCGAAAAGAGCCGGCAAGAAACTCTGGTAGTTGCTCTTTTCAACATAATGAGGTACAATACACAAAGGGGGATAATGTCCCGTGAGGAAGATTATATATTCTGAAAAGGCCACGCACTTTTATCACATAAACAGTCATCGATGAAATAATATTCTTTTTTTAGCAATGTAGTTTTAATATGTTTAAAATAGCTTAGAAAACATTAAATATATAATATTGAAAGAAAAAGTTAATTTCTTATAGATATAATTACAATATTAGGTAAACCTACGTGTCTACAAAGTGGTCTAGAAAAGTCACATTAATTATTACACAAGGCTTAAATACAACTCTTAGCAAATAATAACTGTTGAAACTGTCTTCCATTATAATAACATATATTTTAGATCTTACAAAAGCCTCACTTTTCAGATAATATCTACTTCTATATGACAGTCGTGTGCTGCTATGTTAATAGTAATGCTTTTAAATTGTGTCATCTAATTACAACTACACTTATGTAGAGTCCTTCTAAAAACATTTAGAATAAACATTAAGATTAATATTTATTTATGGCCACTTAAAAAGGATAATATCCAAAAAGGAGCAATGACATATAAGGTAACTTTTTATATTTCCATAACCACAGCATGTTTAATAAAGTATCTTTTAAGTAATTACAAAGAAATTTGCACGTAGCAAGACTCGTGATTGCAGCTGGCGTATCAGGTAAACATTAGACAAATATAGTATGTTGTCGAATTTTCGTATTAGCTTTTTAAATGGATCATCTGTTGTTCGTCCATTATAGCACTCAGTTTCAGAAATACTCCTTAAATTTAAACATTAATAAATCATAAATTTCTATTCAATTTACAATTTATTAATGTTTAAAAGCGTTTTACATTTAAATTTGACATAAGTCAAGGAAACAGTAAATAAAGTGGATTATTAAAAATTAACAAAGAAAGTACCTAATCATTTTTATTTGTTTCCCAAACTTATAACACTATTGAACAAATATACATCATTCTATTTAATAAAATCAAATTTATCAACGTTTCTCATTTAATGAAAAAACAGAAATAAAATGCCCAATTATAAAGAAGGATTTAAAGAGTTTCGACAAATATTTCCCACAAAAAAGAGCAAAACTTTTCAAAAGCAACATTTTTATTCTTATTATTAATATTCTATTAAAACTAATAAATTCATTTTTTTATATATATACAGAGCTTACCTACTGGGTAAGTACAACCTCCCCGAACATGTGTTTACGAGGACAAGTTGTGCTAAGACAATAATATTTACAAAGTTGGAATTAGTAATTATAATATGTATTGAACATAATTAAATATTTACGTTTTTTCTTAATGTTTCTCGATATTAATCTACATATATTTGTATTATAAGCATAATTATTAATCTTAAGACTTAACGCATAAAACAGTCGAAACTGCAAATTGTTCTTGTAATTAAATCTGTTGCTCAGGATAGGTAGCCTTTATTAAGATACTTAAACCTTGGATAATATATTTACAATATAATCAATAACTTAAAACCTATGAACTGTGGAAAGAGGAGAACCTTTTAAACAAAATTTATATCTATTCACTATGGCTAAGTAACCTAAAAATGCTTTAATGGTGTCTCACTGAAAGTTAACAAAATGCGTCGCCCTGTTTTGATTGTCGTTGGTGGCTCGGTATGAAAGTGAGACTTGAGGAAGTCGACTTCCCGGGTGAGGTGGAGGCGATGCGTATGGGTCCCATGCACCACCTGATACAGGAATCTTGAGGTCTGAGGAGCGTGGTCCTTTATAATCACCCCTTACAGAAAAAACCCTTGGTGCCGGTAGAAGATTTTTCATTCACCAGGTCGTAGGAAGAATATGCCCGGCTTGCAGCAAGTAGAAGGACACTCGTAGGGTTTTTATCCAACGGCCGACCGCTCTTCCGGCAGCCATGATGATTCTACGAAAAATTTTTTATAAAGCAAGAAAGTTTTCATTGAAGTGAGTACAGATGCTCTGTAAGATTTATGTATCACACATATCGAGTATGCCGAGTTGCCGATACGCATAGTTGGGCAAAATGTAATCAGATTAATAAAAATGATTAACGATTACATTTTACGTTTTTTACCATTGCATTTTGCTCATTTATGTTTTAAACACTACAAAATCCCAGATTGCATACACATTTATGATTTCTTAATGTTTTAAATGGATTCAATCATGATTACAGAGCAAGGAAATTAAAATTACGACTACATTTTGTAATCGTTCATCATTAATCAGATTACATTTTGCCCATCTCTGCCGATACGGCACCTACTAGTCAAGGAACAGCCTACCGTTTTCATACAACGTACAAAACAAAATTGAATTAATCGGGACGCAACGTTTATGCTATGGAAGAATCAAATATTAGGTTAAAATACACCTGATACTGATCCGTAGGGTTAGCGGTTACGTAATCTTGTTTATTTCGTGCTACACGCAACTGTGTTCATTCGAACGTAGCAACGTGTATTCTCCCCTTTTTTCTACGGAATAGGATTACAAATAACATACTTTAGCTAGGTTTTGATTCCCTTGTCGAAACAGTTGTGTATATGTCCTACGCATCGCCTCAGATAGAGCTCCTTCAGTATGGGCTCTTTACACCACACCTCTCCCAAAGATAAAACCTTAAAAGGCTATTCGCTCGCTAAATCGTTGGGGGAATATGAATCTTCAAGTCCGGCTGTCAGCGAGTTGAAGAACGCTCCGGGGGTTTTAGCCAGTAAGACTCTGGTACACCGATGTTACCGCCATCACCGAGGCCCTAATGGTTCTAAGCAGAATATTCCCCTGGGACACAAAAAAAAGTTTGATTCTCTTGCGAGTGTTACAATATGCGTTATAAACAGCCGTAAATGGGTTTTTCTTGCCTATCGATAATTGTTGGCGTTTTTTGGACTGCACCATGCTTACCATTAGGTATGGTGCAGACACTGTGTCGAGTCGGTATAAAAAAAATTATGATCGTTGACCTTTTTTTACAAAAACATGGGTGGACGTTGGACCACAATCACACCTGGAAAAAGTTGATGATGAGGTCGATGATGAACCGAGTTTGTCCAAAAAATACCCATGAATTCTTCTCTTACAAACTTAAATTATAAGAAATTGAAATAGTGATCGGTTGAAGCAGATCGCATCCGTTTTGCTACCACTGCAGTTCGGACCTGGATTCCGCCCAGCATACGCTCGCACATTGTCCGGCGTGGGACAGCGAGCGGCGGGACCTGGTCCAATGGATCGGACACGACCTCTCCCTGCCGGCAGTGGTGTCGGCCATGCTGGCAGGGCATGACAACTGGAGGGCCGTGGCCTCCTTCTGTGAGGAAGTCATGTCCCAGAAGGAGGCTGCAGAGCGAGAATGGCAGAAGGCTGCTCGAAGAAGACGCCGGGCTGTCGACAACCGCCCCGGCATATCAGTCCCAGCGGATCGGTCGAACCACGACCGGCCAGCTGATGTCTTAGGGGTTGTGGCTGTTCAGGGTGTGGGCTCTGAGCGACCGGTCAGCAACCCCCGAGAAGACGGCGGTGCGTTGTGACGCGCTCTGCTGAAGTATACTAGGTGATATCGGGGGAGGTGGCGTCTCCCCCCCCGTGATTGTGCCTGTCAGGCGCGGCGTAGTGGGGCTGCGGCGATTTGATTACAGGACCCGCAGTCCCCACTAATTCGCAGAAGTAGTCACCTTGGGGTTTTTAGCTGGTAAAAGTCCAGCACACCCCGGCTGCCTACCCCTTCGCGGCCGAGACGGTCCTATGAGGATTTTCCCCAAGTAAAAAAAAAAGAAAAAAAAAAGAACGCACCCGTTTGCTGTTGGTACGAGTATATTCATAGCTCCAAGGGATTGACAAACTGAGTATTTGGTATTAATTTAAATTAGAAACCTTCACGTGTTCCTGAGAAAATATACAGAGAAACAGAGGGCCAACGAAGCGATCCTATAATAGTTCCTTTTTAGATACGGAATTCTAAAACTGAATAATTCGAATATATTAAAAAATATTGACTAACCTGTTTACCTTAATACCTAAGTAGGGACAGAAAAAATAAACAAATATATTTTTAAATAAAGCTTTTATTAAAGAGTTTATCTCGGTAATAATTTTCCTTATAAGAGTATATCGACCTTATTTGAGTGTTTATTTTCTTTCTTATCGATTTTAAATTATATCGATTCTTAATGTAATTATGTTTTATTTGTTTCTTAATTCTTACTGGTTTCGCGGTCAGATGGCATTGATAAAACCACGCGAACATTGGAACAAGAGTCTTTTCTTATTATGGCATGTCCGCAGCATATGTTTCACAAAACTTCATTTTATCTTATTCTTTCTTCTATATTTCGACTAGTTCTTTCTTTCTCTCAATGTTTTGCGTATTAACTCAAAACGTTTGTCTATGGCGTGTGAGAAACAGAAAAATAATTGCAAATACATAAGAAAGGAAAAAACAAGCAGATGGTTTGCTAAACATGAAACAATTTCTGTATACTCACCTTTGTAGAAGCCTTGTTTCCAAAAAGTATTCACATTCGACAGTAGTTTGACGAGGAGCAAAAGTGACGGCGCTATGTCAAAATTAATAGTAAGCCAAAATTATTCTATATCTGTCACTCCAATATAATCCGCGCAACAATAATGTTAGGATAGCGTGTATTACAGCCTCTAAATTGTAACTAGACTTGAAAGAGGATAGGTAGCTTTACACGAATATGTAAGAAGACATAAGTATAAATTAGTGATGCCACGAATATTGAATTGGCAAAATACCGAATATTCGACAACGCTGTCAGCCAAAGCGCCGAATATTCAGCCGCCGAATATTCCTGGAAATGGCGTGTTTAGTGAGAGGTTATTTTCTGAGGCTGGTAACATTTACGATGAAAAGAGTTAATCGTTTGCTACCAAAAAATGCTGAAAAGCTTGTTTATATCATCACAACTTACCACTGATCAATTATAATTACTAAAGTGTGTAGGACGAACATAGGTCATAGGCGACGGTTGCGGCCGTTGGATTACGTTGAGGGCCTCGACTTTGTGTTTTGCGGAATTCCCCTTCTGCTGATGAACTTTGATTGGTCGACTGAAATATCGTTAGGGACTTCCCTTTCTTATTTATCGATCACGTGACCGGGATCACGTGTGGGTTGCGCGGGAGCGCGGGTCGGTACGGTAGCTGCGCGTCACGTCAGTCCGCAAGAAGCTCCGCTCGAACACACCCGCGCTACAAGTGTTGTAATTTGGAAATAAATACATAATTTTGAGTAATATAACGTGTCTTTTTTACGTGATTCGGTATTCGGCCGAATAATACGTACTATTATATATATAATATATAATAGCACAAAAGTGTTCGAATACCGAATAGTTGCCGAATATTCGTGACATCTCTAGTGTAAATATACTTTTACGCATCAATGAACTTATTAGCGAATTATTGTGTGGTGAAGATAAATATTCTTGAAAGATTTTAAATGTATATCGTTCATAAACCATCAAATACACCCAATCTCAAATCAAAGATCTTATCTCGTCTTTAACAGAAACTCAGCGAAATATAATGGATATTTTATCTTTATTCTTTGAACGTAGGCGTTAGTTTTACAAATAACGGAACAACTCGATACACACATGCATATGAAGTTTATATGACAAATAAGGCAATGCTTTTTGAAGCGAAATAATATTAGGTCCTTACATATGAAATTGGCGTTTTTCGTACTGGCCACTTTAATCACAAATTTCTCCTCTTTGGTAAGGAATTCCAAATTCAAATTTGTACAGCTATAGACTCATGTATTTGTGCTTCGATGATCGTCATTCATTTGTTTTTTTCTTCTGTTTTTTTCTGTTTGCGTCACTCATTTTACAAAATGGAAAACTTAAAATATCGCATTATTTACGAGTACGAGTTCCGCCGTGGCACTAGTGCTGCGGAAACAACTCGAAGGGTGAATGATATGTACGGCGGTCGTATTGCAAAAGAAAACACAGTTCGTTTTTGGTTCCAACGTTTTCGTTCTGGAAATTTCGACCTGCAGAACAAGCCCCGTGGACGGCCTGAGACTCAAGTTGATAATGAAGAGTTGAAGGCTATTGTGGAAGCGGATCCATCGCAAACCACGTCCGAGTTAGCTGCAGGCTGCGATGTTAGTGATAAAACTGTTTTAATTCACTTGAACCAAATTGGGAAGATTAAAAAGCTTGAAAGGTGGGTACCTCACGAATTGACTGAAGCAAACCGGCAAACGCGCGTCGACTGCTGCGTTACATTACTAAACCGGCACAATAATGAAGGTATTTTAAACCGAATCATTACCTGTGATGAAAAATGGGTTCTTTACGATAATCGGAAGCGCTCAGCGCAATGGTTGGATCCTGGCCAGCCAGCCAAATCCTGCCCCAAGCGAAAATTAACCCCAAAAAAGTTACTTGTAAGCGTTTGGTGGACTAGTGCCGGTATTGTTCATTACAGTTTTCTCAAATCTGGCCAGACTATTACGGCTGATGTCTATTGTCAGCAATTGCAAACCATGATGGAAAAGCTAGCGGCTAAACAACCTAGGCTGGTCAATCGCTCCACGCCACTGCTGCTTCACGACAACGCTAGACCACACACTGCGCAACAGACGGCTACTAAATTAGAAGAGCTTCAATTGGAAAGTCTAAGACATCCTCCGTACTCCCCGGACCTTACTCCAACAGATTACCATTTTTTTCGAAATTTGGATAACTTCTTGCAAGGGAAAAAATTCAACTCCGATGGGGCAGTCCAAATCGCCTTCAAAGATTTTATTGATTCCCGTCCGACTGGTTTTTTTAGTAAAGGGATCAATGAACTACCTATGAGATGGCAAAAGTGCATAGAAAATAATGGTTCATACTTTGATTAATTAAATATATTATATTAAAAAATATTCGACTTTTTGTTCCTCCCATACAAAACGCCAATTTCATATGTAAGGACCTAATATTAATATCATTTTATATTCTGTTCTCTGACTGTTTCCCTTAAATGTGGTATGTACGCATAATGCATACTTTAAACTTAGCAGACATTTGTAATATAAACATTAATTTTATCGGGTAAGTTGTTTAATTTTTTTTTTTTAATAATATTTACAAAGGGGCGGTTTATTTTAATTTAAAAATAACGTTACGCTATGTCCGTTTTAGGGTGAGTAGCTGTATTTGGTTCATCTGATCGCTATTCTTAGGGTACTCACACATGACAAATCTGGTAAAATCCAGAGATATGTTGCCGGGGTTCGATCATTTGCTTTTTTGTGCATGAATACACCAGTTTCTGGTTCCCTCGATCACCACAAACAAAAATAATCACCTAATTTTTATTTTAGCTAATGTTATCCATCAGTACATTAAATTTTAAACAGTTGACTTGATACTGTCAAGTAGTACCTACGTATTATATAACTTTTACTACATTATGCGAGGTATTTATAGGAGTCAGTCGTGTATCGGACTTGTTTATCAATATTCTAGACCGGTGCGATGTTGCCGTCTTACGTGAAACGATGACCTCCGGCTTAAAGCAAATTTGTATTCTAATGTAGCTAGTCAGTACGTAAATCACCGCTATTTTATAGCTTTTACACCTTCTTTAAATCCATTATTCTATTTAAAGAAGGTATCATTTACGAGCTTTAGAAATATATCAAGTCTATAGGAATATTGTTATACATTGATGGAGAAGATAAAAACTAAACTTACTTATTTTTTCCAAGCGTTTGTTATATCAATTTGTACTTTAAAGTTTACGTACAAGTGGAAACGAGAATAAACATACAGAAATAACATGTATGTCCTTAAGAAAAAAAGTAAATATTAATTAATACATATGATAAAAGTGAAACCAATCATTGTTTGTACATATTGATGTATATTTCGCACACACACTTAATATTTACGGAAGTATTAGGAACTCATAAGAATAACAATCATAGATGGACATCACATTTATGCAACAAAACGCTTGCGTGATTAAAACATTAGTAGCGCCATCTAGTTTGTGCGAATTGAACTAAATTTCCAAACAAAAAATAAATTCACACATTCTATTTAATTAAACAGGTGATATATGAAAAAGACCATTTTGGGAGACTTTATTAACTTAATAGAACTCAAAACAATAATAGAATTTTTGTGTTTGTTTATGCGTTTGACCGTACTTATTTTAGAGAGAGCTGAACTGATTTGAATACTATCTTAACTGATGCATTCTGGTAAGCTTTATTTCAGTCGGTTCATAAATGAAAAAGTTATGTCAATTTAAAGAACCTCATATAACATTTTTTTAAAAAGAATACATGACGATTTAGTTGATTTGTCTGAAGCTTTATGTATATAGGTAGTTTGTTTATGTTACATTGACGAAGTCAGGTCAAGTCTGCTGATTTCCTATTTTCTGTATCACTGTGTCAAGTTGTGTTTCTATCGCCATCTTGAATAGAGCCATCGCGTCAGTTCGAGTAATTACCTCAGATAAAACATGTATGTATGTGGGTTCAATGCAGTTAGTTACGGTGCTCGGAGTGGTCCAAATCCAGTACAATTGTAACACATTACAAAGCTTTCACTTTTTTAACAAAAACGTTATTCTGCTCGAAAAGTATAGTTTCAATTATAACAGATTAAGGGTATTCGTTTTCAGTCAATAGAATTAACAGAGAGGTCCAGATTAATTTGGCTTTAAAATTAAAACTTTAATAACCGTTTACTGTATAACTTATAGCATCTGTCCTAAGCTTCCCGAAAGTTCCCATTTTGTGTGAGAACGGGGTAACATATAGCCTTTATACACCCGGAAAGCCGTGGTGGCTGCCGGCAGAATAGAATAGCACCCCCTTCTTCTTGCTGAGGTGTCGTAAAAGGCGACTAAGGTATCTCTTTAACACCGCTATTCAACCAGGTGTTTAGAGAAGGGAAAACTCGACCAAACCTGCATCCTGCTCCCTCCCGATCGTACTGGTTCTCCTTTCCATCGGGCCTGAGGGAGCTCGGACGAAGGAGTGCTTTTCTGGCAGCGCGTCCAGTTATGCACTTAAATATCTCCTACGCCATTGACTGTTTCCGAAAACTGGACCTCGAATTTCTTAACCGGTGTTGAAACAGTCGCCGTGGCCGAAACCGGCTAGGACATCATCATCATCATCATCATCATACACCCGGAAAATTCATATTAAATATTGATATAAAATATTTGAAATCTGATGGATAGTTTCAAATACTATTTCCAAACACAAGCAAACAATATTACTTCTTTATAATATTGGTATAGATAAGCTTACATAAATTATCATTTGCTTAAGAATATCACTAGCAGATTAAAAAAAACGCTGTATGATTACATCAGTAATCATAGTACATGTGAGCTTTCTCACGATATTTCCTTCTACCGTCAAGAATGTGGCAATTCCACACTTATGGAGCTCAGCTTTATATGTATAACTATGTAGTTATTATCACATATTTCAATTGGTCTTACGAAGTTCCTAAACCAGTTTTTTTAACAAATAAACATTAGGCTCATGGCGGAACGTGTTTTTTTTTGTTTTGGGCTCTCAATGTAAATGTCGGTGTACGGCCCCTTGATGCTTTATCTGACCCTCGCAGCTGACCCCAGTTATTATAAGCCCAGGCACTTCAAATTCGCGATAACTATCGCATTTGTTCGGTCATATATGTAATAGTACCTACGCGTTGACAAAAAAGGGAATTTTTATTATTGATAGGCAAAATGTAACCTGATTAATGATAAACGATTACAAAATGTAGTCGTAATTTTAATTTTGATGCTCTGTAATCACGATTAAATCCCTTTAAAATATTAAGGAATCATAAATGCGTATGCAATTGAAGATTCCGTAGTCAGTAGTGTTTAAAACATAGATGAGCAAAATGCAGTCATACGAATAGTGAAAAACGCAAAATGTAATTGTAATCGTTTTTCATTAATATGATTACATTTTGCCCATCTATGTTATTGACTATAATTAAAAGAAAATGTAAGTATCTAAACTTAATACATAAAAATATGTATGCTGTTTAAAAGAAAATAAATAAATTTCAATTCAAAAGTTAATAACAATTGTTTTTTACGCGGTATTGCATCGAGAACACTCTGGACCCTTAGCACTTAACGGCCGCTCTTTAGGTTTACTTTTTCCTTTATGACTTCCTAGAACGAAGCATATGAGTCTACAATCTTAATTTTTTTTTTTTTCGATATAACGCGAGTTATTTGACCGTGAAAGGTCTTCACAACTAAACTGGGCGGGTGGGCGAACACTGAAGGTGCTCAGCCGGCAATTTATGGGTTGGGTGGTAATGCAATGGCACCCCTGTGGGTGCGAAACTCGACTTGGACCGCCAGCCAGAATATACGAATCCTAACGGTGATCTACTAGCATTTCGGAAGCGACTACCTTGAGAAGAAACGCCGAAAGAAACTCAAGGCTGCGTCGGAGTGTAACAATTTTCATGATGTTTTTGATTGACATAGTATGTTGATGCGTTTTTTTGTTGATCATTAATTGATTTTATTCAGAGAGGACACGCTTCTGCATCATATGTCATCACTGATAACACATATTGATCGAAAACTTTAACTTAGCTTATACCTAAAATTTTGCAGTATTTCAAAGTTTGTCTAACTTGCACGTATTTACTAAGTTGCGATCATTAACCAGATTAAAACATACTGTAATGTTAGCAATTTGTTTATTAATTTTCCAATGCTATATCTTGGCATTTGGTTAGATTTGGAAGTAAAAAGTCAAGGACAATTTGCGCAATATGATGAGAACTTTTTCACCCAACCGTTCACATTTTATGGTCCGCCTACGTCTTTACCGGAGTCACTAAACCAGGGTTTAATTTTTTTTTAGTTCAGTTTAGTTTTTTTAGTTTTAGTAGTCAGTTGAATTTTATGTGATATTCAATAGAAAGTGAGAATATGTTAGATGCAGCTGGCTTTATCGCTTGATCACTCGTGAGAATGACACATAATCTTGGTATCTAATATATTTGTAACAATTTATTAATTAGGGAAAAATATTCTCACAAATTAAAACTGTTATCGGATGTGTTTTATGACACTTTCACATGTACACACCTTAATATACATACATATATGGTAATTATATAAGTTTTTGAATAACATACGTTATTTGTAGACTGAAAAAAATGCGGGCATATAACATGTATGAACGCTGAACAGCGCATGCCTCCTGCATATAAAGTATTGTCCCACTTTTTGTAATACATACATGAGACAAGCGATTATTAACAAAGTTATCGCCACGGGTTACGACAACTGTATCAGCTTAATATTTATTGTATTATCTATTGAAAATGGACAGAAAGAAGTCGGTTAATAATAATATTTTTACACGTTTTTACTTATATCTCTTGGATCACTATAGTTCGTAGATTACATTGTACTTTTTATCAGGTTTAATGTATACTCTGTTGAGCCAATATAAAAAAAAAACTAAAAGAAATGAATACTAAGTACCTATTTAGTAATATACAATGATATAATATTATAGTAATGTACTAGTATTACGTATTACAAAAATCATTCCTTCATAATCATATGGTTTTTATTTTTCGAATAGGATATTGTTTGGTGGCCGGGATAGACCTTCACAACTAAACCGGGCGAGAGGGCGAACACTGAGGTGCTCAGCCGGCAAATTTATGGGTAAAGTGTCAACGCAAGGACACCTCTGTGGGTACGAACCTTGACTTGCGCTACCAGCTATAATACGAAACCTAACGGTGATCTACTACCGTTTCGGAAGCGACTACCTTGAGAAGAAACGCCACAAGAAGTTCAAGGCTGCGTCGGAGTGGTGATAATCATGTGGTGCTTAAATCTGTACTTAATATGGACAAAATCAGATATATTTGCCATGATTCGAACGTACAACCATTTGCGTCGCCATGGATGGATACCCTTATCCACTCGGAACCTCGCACTGTGTGCAAATCGTTATGCTGTATACTTTAGTGGGCTCCTACAACATCTCAGTATGATGTAGTGGGAGGCACTATTCCATTCTGCCAGTAAACTCCACGACTAGACTCAAAGAGAAAAAAAAATATCTTTAATTATATTATCTTTGTAATTGTTTCTCAAATACATTCTTTATCGATGTATAATTACGTTTGTTTGCAATGTAACACATATTGTGTACATGTTTTGGCAGTCTCAATGAACATTAACTATGCAGCTATTCAAACAATGGAGTTTCTTTGGGTTACGCTAACAATGGTTACGAAACTTCTCGGTGACCGATTAGACGAGAAAAACCCTTACAAGCCACATCGGAGCATTGTTACGCGTGGGAATCGCGTGGCTTCGATAATGCTCTTGAGTTTGGCAACACCGTTACTTCGCAAATTTATCATTGTACCTTAAGGTATGATTCGGGTACTGGCAACCGTTGTTCAGCCAAACCGCAATGAACCGCCGATGTCCTTCAAACTATAATATTTATGATCTCATCCTATCGAATCACAAACTAATACGGTAATATTTAATTTATTACATATACACCCACGTACTTAACAGATGATATCTACCATTTGTTGTTGGAATGTGCCCGATCTGAATCTGTGAGAGGCGTTTGTGAGTGGCTTTGGTCTGACCAGACTAGACGTCGGGATGTTTAACAAAGTCTTAACAGAACTATTATCTGATGAGGCGTCAGGTCTGTTCATTCTGGCCCCATATGTCACATGTTAGGTATTTTTGTATAAAGGTATGATGGGGTGGCCATACGTATACACGTAAAAGTCCCCTAAATATAAATAAAACCAGATACTTGATAAATTATTTTCTCTGTGTTTATGGATCGTTGTTCTGTTCCATACAACCAAATATTTCGTTTTACTGTGGTGTTACATAGTACATTATAATATTTTAGATCTCGCTTAGATCGAGACTCGTTCTTCAGTTTATTTTAAAATTACTTAGTCAAATTTATAAATTCTATAGAAAAATGACTGTGATGGTCTAGTGGATAAGGGACGAGTATCCATGCGCGGCGACTGGAATAGTTTTAAGTTCGAATCCTAGCACGTACCTCTGGGTTTTTCCAGGTTAAATACGTATTTAGGTATCACATCGTAGTGCTGAAGGAAGCCATCTCGAGAATCCCGCATAATATCTAATATAAATGTCATGTGTAAGCATAGATGGGCAAAATGTAATCAGATTAATTAAGACGATCACGATTACATTTTGCGTTTTATACCATTAATATGACTGCATTTCCTGCATTCTTTGATTCCACCAGCCCCATTCCACCACAAAACCACTAGACATCGTGTCGGATACCATCCGTATGTGGTGGATGTTCCTTATATTCGCACGAAAAGATTCGCTTCTACATTTATCATGCGAACGGCTAAGGAGTGGAATATGCTTCCAGCGGCCATATTTCCGCGATCTTATGACCTGGGAGTCTTTAAGAGAAGAGTGAATAGGCATTTGCTAGACGATCGCGTTTCATCATCGAACTCATCTTCACCTTCCACCAGGTGTGATTGAGGTCAAGCGTTCGTCTATAAATTATTAAAAAAAAAATTTGCTCATCTATGTTTTAAACACAACGGAATCCCAGATTGCATACATATTTATGACTTCTTAATGTTTTAAATGGATTTAATCATGATTAGAGAGCAAGAAATTTAAAATTCCAACTACATTTTGTAATTGTTAATCATTAATCAGTTTACATTTTCCCCAGAAGTGTAAGTGCCCTGAGAACGGCGGTCAGATGCGCTACTAGTCACATTGAGCACGAAATATACGCGCGAAGTTGTTATAATATATCCACTAATATATTTCTGCTTTTCTCGAAAGGAATATAACGTTACGATATGATGATGATGATGATGTCCTAGCCGGATTCGACCACGGCGACTGTTTCAACACCGATTTAGAAAGTCGAGGTCCAGTTTTCGGAAACAGTCAATTGCGCAGGTGATATTGAAGTGCATAGCTGGACGGCGCAGCCAGAATAGCACTCTCTCGTCCAAGCTCCCTCAGGCCCGATGGAATGGAGAACCAGTACGATCGGGAGGGACCGGGATGCAGGTTGGATCGAGTTTTCCTTCTCTGAACACCTGGTTGAATTGCGGTGTTAAACTGATACCTTAGTCGCAAGAAGAGGGGGTGCTATTCTATTCTGCCGGCAGCCACCACAGCACGGCACGGCGTGACGATATATTATTATTATAAATATGTATAAATTAATTGTAACTATGTTTCTATTCATATTAAATTTGAGGTTTACGGTCTGGTACGCGTAATTGTTCTTTTCAACTGAAAGTATGATAATTGTTACCTTTGAAAGTTAAAATGAAATTATTAACTACGTGAACACCATTTTTACTTAATTTATATTATTTGAGAAACTTTCTTTATTACTTTAATTGACGGATTCTATAAACATCTTGTGCAGTAAATTATGACCGTGCGGATATATTATTTTTATTATTTTGAGTAACTGTCAACAGCTATTAACTAATTTTTTATTGCTACGAATAATAAATAACAAATTGCAGTTAAAAAAGCTTACTTATTAATATGAATATGCCGGGCAGTAGACTAATGGCCGAAATTAATAACCTATCTTATCCCCTATCTTAGATTTGTTACCATAGCAACTATAGCACATCTCTTTCCGCATACACAAGTTGGAAAGGAAGAGGTATATCCTTCAATCTGCGAATTAAACGTAGATAGGTTATTAATTTCGGCAGCAAAGGGATGCTGCCCGGATGAGAGGAAGGCGGTGCGCAGTGTTCGGCGTGACTCCTTTATATTTAGAATGATTTTAATCATGACTACAGAGTAACGAAATTTAAAAATACGATTACATTTTGTAATCGTAATCATTAATCTGATTACATTTAGCCTATCTTTGTGCGTAACAGTTCTTATAGTACAATATATAAACAGAATGAAACTTGGAGTTGAATCTAGTTTTAATTCAATGTATGTCAAATGATATTGTATGCAAAATATGCACGATTATTGCGTCTGCTAATATCGAAAGTGATTGTGAGTCACGTTTAAATCAAATATTAAGTAACACCGAACATTATTTGTCAATCTCTTTAGGATCTCTTTATGGTGTGAATAAGCGAGTGTTAAAGTGTAAACATCATTGAAGAGTTCAATCTCTCTTTTATCATTAATCTTTATTTGGTAATAGTTAATTTTGTCTGTATCGAAGCCTTTTTATTCTTGAAAAATGCAAAAGGGATTTTTTTTAGATAAAAAAAATAACAAAAAAATGTACGTTATCTATCGATGTGTGGTTCAATAAGCGTTCGCTGGATGCAGAGGAAGATGGCTCGGCCTTGCCCTTGGCACTTGGCAGACGGGAGAGGGAATACCCTGGGGGTTTTAGTCGGTGTAATTCCGACATACCGGGGAAGGCGGCCCTCACTGCCTCCTGAAGGTCCGTCAGGGATAGCCCCGGGTTACCAAAAAAAAAAGGTACAATAAGCGTATTGAATTACATTTTAGATATTGTGTCAAAATATACGCATTCTATGGTGTCAAATTATGCTCTATGATGGGTATATTATTATGGTTTTAAATGCAAAATTTTTCACGTAAAAATATTGCTTCAGATTCTCTTATTAAATTTGATTTTTATTCAACATATTCTTTCGTTCTCTTATGTTGATATGCTTAAAATTATTTTTACGCTTTTTTATTTATTTTTAATAAATAAAACTTTAATTGTGAAAAAAAAAAAACAATACTATACTTCTTTGAAGCCCACACGTTTAGTAGACGGTGAGAATATTTATTTTTATTGAAAAACCTGCCAGTCTGGTACATCGACTTGATCTAAATTGATATTCTATAGCATTGTAAATTATTGTTGTCTATTATATGTAAATAATTTAGCATTATTAATATTCTGATAACTGAAATAATATATATTAATATATATTGTATTTCTTATCAATAGATTCTGGGTACCTATCTGATTACGAGTATCTATTATTACAAAATTGTTTACGATCCAAATTTATTATTTTCAATCCCTTTTTAAAAAGTGTGTCTATTTGTACACCCATATCGCTGAAACTACTAAACCGATTGTGACGGAACTTTTACAATATTAACACTTTTTTCCAATTATATGCATTATTGGTTAGGCACAAACAGAGATTTAGTATGACCGTAATATGAACCATAATTGACATCGCAAGTCAGAATATATAAGGGTGTATTTACGGTGTTTACATTATTCCAACTTTATGTGAAATAGGTTCGGTAGAGTATACGGTAATGTTTGATATATCCGTAAAAGTCGCTATCCTAAAATAGAGCGGTCAAGTCAAATGGTTATTCTTTTGAAAATTTTATAGCTATGATCGGTGGTCGAGGGTGTGGTGGTAGAAAGACACGGATTTTGGCGTTTTACTGTTTATTTGCACTGTAAGGCACACCGTACTGCGATGCACACGCACGTACTCTAGCCTTCGGTCTCGGTAGTTGACTGAATTTGCAACCATCCCGAGCGCGCATCCTCTTATCCCGTGCATCCCGCAACACCCTAACGACCTTTAGGGCGTTTAACACATGCACGTATTGGGCGGCGTCTACATGCTATATAGCTGTATTAATTATGGTTTCATATATTTAAACGGATGTGTTTCGTTATTGCTAATGCAGACAAAGTTAAAAAACAGTTGTATATAACATTGATTTTTTGTAATTTCAGATGGGGAGCCGGTGATGGGGTGGGCCCCCCGCGCCTTGGCGCTCTGGTGCGCCGTGGTGGTTTTGGTTGGTGACCTTTCGCATGCGTACACGGTCGACTGCAACCACGAGTACACCGACTGTGACACGGAGCTTAGTGAGTATCAGCACTTAGCATACAATATTTCACTATTCATGGGTTATTAACAGTAAATATACATGCTATTTGTGTTATCTCGTTCACATCGCAGTTTTGTCATAGTGCTGTCTCATACTCCATTCGTGAGACTTTGATTTATCACTGTTAACCCTTTTCTTGATAATGTATCTGTGAAGATTCGACAAAATTAATAAATTTAGTGCCATTATTTTTTCGCTCAAAGTTAATAGTTTTAAAATGAATATATAGATAATTTCTTGGTTTTCGAACGCACATTTGATTTTTTCTAGGCGTCCTAGGATCATAAGGGTTGCGTGGTATGAATATTATTTTGATATTAAAAAAACAAAATTCTGCCAAGTTTAGGGTTAAATCATCAGTTATTTCGCTTTTTTCTATTTCCATTACACAACAATAAATTATAATCCCGTCTCTAGTTGCTAAAATAATAATAATATTTTACTGAGAATTACGCACCAAACTTAAAACTAAGCTTGCGCTTATGATATAGCAACTAAATAAAGATATAGTATTTACATTACACATTTGCACATTAAAATTCTTTGTTATTAAACATTTTTATAAAATTCGTTAAGAAAATTCTTAACATTGTGTGAGTCACATCTATTCAACGGATATTTCACACATCTTGTAGTTAGGTGTGTCGAAAAACTTAGGCGCATTTACGCCCACGTAATTTAAATAAGCTTGCCATAAATGCCTTATTTATTGATGCATAATTATTACTTCATAGCCAACTGTTAATTGTTTGAAAAGATATTTTCTAAGACATCAATATTCATAGTTATTCCACAATGACTAAAAACCTTGTAGATGTAATTTACGACTTTTTATGCTCCCCAACTACTTAATAAAAGATGGCTATTATCGTATACCCTATTCCGTATGATGATGTCCTAGCCGGTTTCGGCCACGGCGACTGTTTCAACACCGATTAAGAAATTTGAGGTCCAGTTTTTGGAAACAGTCAATTGCGCAGGAGATATTTAAGTACATAACTAGACGCACCGCCAGAAAAGCACTCTCTCGTCCAAGCTCCCTCAGGCCCGATGGAAAGGAGAACCAGTACGATCGGGAGGGAGCAGGATGCAGGTTTGGTCGAGTTTTCCTTCTCTGCACACCTGGTAGAATTGCCGTGTTCAAGAGATACCTTAGTCGACTTTTATGACACCTCAGCATGAAGAGGGAGGTGCTATTCTATTCTGTCGGCAGCCACCACGGCTTATTCCGTATACGCTACACGTGACTACCAGGCTTCATATGGTGCTAAAGGAACCGCTGAGGGTAATCGAATATTAGTACTCGACTCGAAAAAGAGAACAATACAGTTTGACCACATCCAGAATAGTTCTTGGCTAATTTCTTAAAAACGGATTTCGTAATACCCCGAGCACGGCGATCAGCTGCGCTACTGGTCATGTTGGGCACGACATATAACCACAGAGTAGATACAACTACCAATGTATCTCTGTTCACCCTGAAAAGGATAAAGTATGATGACATTATTATGATTAATTTCGTAAAAATCGAGTCTTGCCAAAAGATTTGTATTTTAGATAGTACGACATTATTTAAAAGCTTTTAGTCTATAATACTTTAACTGATTCATTCGTGATTTAATTTTATTGGTCTTTGGTTCAAGTCAATAGCCTCTGACCAGTAGCGTTCATTCCATAGATGCATGAGAGCATTGCATGTCGTTATGATAAATAAGTCTAGAATAAATTGCTTAAAGTTAAACAAGGAAGGGGAAGCATTTATATTAATATCTATTTTATATTCACGCCACCTATCTTTCCCGTGAAAGCAATATAATATTTATTATTACATAATATTAAAATTAATTACGCGAATTCTGCCTACCCTGCCCTGTCCAAATACCCTATGGACGTCACTGCCTCTGATCATATAGGTGGAGAATAATTCGATTGTTATAGAAGGAAAACATATTCTGTATGTATATATAACATATCACTGTACCTATAATATGCAAGGGACGATATAATGCGGACGTATGCCCAGTTGCTTTTGCTCTTCCTGTTGTTCTCAGCCGGCAACATATTGGCATTACTTTTAAAGCTACTTTCTTAAGGTTATCTTTCAGCGTTTTTGCTACCTTTTGGCTTATTAGCAAAATTATTCTATATTAAATCATATCATAAAATAGCATGAAAAACGTCATCGTATATCTACAATCCGTAACTAAATCATTTTACCGTATTTTTCATAACTGGTATTGGTATTTAACGTTACCTAATATCCACTCTCACAGCCTTTACGGATATGAAATTTATACGAATGACCGTTTTTAAACGAAGCAATAATTTTCCACGGAGAAATTTATTACGAATGGAATTTCGTATATTGCGAATGACTCATATTGTATTGGAACGGACTTATTTGTTAGCAAGACTATTGTTGTAAATTGCAACATGTCCTCCTTAGAAACGTATTCGTGTAATATTTAACCAGTTACTGAAAAATGGCAATTTAATATTAATGTATTCTCGTTGTTGATTTAGTATAAATTTTCATGGAAAACAGTTTTAAGTATACAAAATAATTCTGTAAATATATCCATAATGATTCCTATCGTCTATATTACAAAGCTATTTTATTACTTAAAACTACATAAATTAATAACAAAAAATATTTTCTTTGATGCCCTTGAGGAGTGGCTGAGGAGGATCTTCAATGCCTGCTTGTCCCAAGCTACGATTCCACGAGCGTGGAAGACGGGCAGGTTGGTCCTTCTCAGAAAGGGCGGGCGTCCGGCCGACTCCCCCTCCGCGTATCGACCTATCGTTCTGATCGATGAGGTTGCGAAGTTGTTCGAGAGAGTGGTAGCCGACCGGATCATTGGTCACCTTGAGGGAGAGGGCCCAGACCTGGCTGATAACCAGTATGGGTTCCGAAAGGGAAGATCCACTGTGCATGCGGTCCGGCAGCTCAAGTCCCTTGTGCAGGAGGCCGTTTCCAGTGGCGAAGTGCTAATGGCGGTGTCGCTAGACATTGCCAACGCTTTTAACACCCTGCCCTGGAGTTGCATACAGGAGGCGCTGCGGTTTCACCACGTGCCGCTGTACCTGCGCCGCATTATAGGGACTTACCTGTCCGATCGTAGTGTCACATTCCCGACCCGCAACGGTTGGGAGTCGCGGGTGATGACGTGTGGTGTTCCACAGGGGTCGGTCCTTGGGCCGCTCCTGTGGAATATAGGATATGATTGGGTCCTGCGCGGCCAGAATCTACCTGGCGTTAGTGTGATCTGCTACGCCGATGACACGCTGGTGGCCGCGCGGGGCAACAACTATCGTCGAGCCGCAATGCTTGCCACTGCAGGTACGGCACATGTCGTACGACGTATTCGGGCGCTAGGCCTCGAAGTTGCGCTGCACAAGTCCGAGGCGCTCTGTTTTCATCGCCCTCGGACTTCGGTGCCTCCAGACGCCCACATAATCGTCGGAGGTGCTCGCATTGCCGTCGGGAAGACCATGCGCTACCTAGGCTTAGTCCTTGACGGCAGATGGGATTTTGGCGAGCACTTCCGGCAGTTGATGCCGAAAGTGCTGGGCGTCACGAAAGCCCTCGGGCGGCTGATGCCCAACTTAGGCGGGCCGGGGGTGAGCAGCAGGCGCCTCTACTGCAATGTGGTTCGCTCTATGATGCTGTATGGTGCCCCGATATGGGCCGACGCTCTCAATAGCCGCAATACCATGCTATTACGGCGACCCCAGAGAGCGTTGGCCATCAAGATCATTCGGGGTTACTCTACAGTATCATGCGACGCGGCTTGCACGATGGCCGGGTCGGTTCCCTGGGACCTGGATGCTCGAGCCCTCGCGTCACTTTTTACATGGCGCGAGGAGTGGCGAGCCCGGGGCCAGCGAGCCGCCCCGACCGAGTTGCGAGCAAAGAGGCGTCTGCTGGACGCTGAATCTATCGAGGCATGGAGGTCAAGGCTGGAGAACCCACGCTATGGTCAGCGGACGATTGAGGCAATTCGTCCAGTGTTGGCTGAATGGCTAAATAGGGGTCACGGCACAATCACCTACCGGTTGACACAGGTGCTAACGGGGCATGGCAGCTTCGGGTGGTACCTGTATCGCATAACCGGTAGCGAGCCAGACCCCAGATGTCACCACTGTAACGGATGCCTCAACGAGTCCGCTCAACACGTAGTAGAGGAGTGCCCAGCCTGGGCCTCCGAAAGGACCGAACTTGCCAGGGTCGTGGGTGGTGACCTGTCGCTGCCGGCGCTCGTTCGCGCGATGGTCGGCAGCGACAGGGCATGGCAGGCGGTCCTCACGTACTGTGAGGTAGTCATGGTGAGGAAGGAGGCGGCGGAGAGGAACAGGAAGGCAATAGCCGTCCCTGACAATCCGATCCGCCGCCCACGCAGTTCAGGACAAAGGAGGAGGGCCTTCGCCAGAGGCCTTCCTCCTTAAAACCGGATAAGACACCTGGGCGGTGCGCTTGAGGGAGAGTGCCGCCCAACTTATCCAGGCGAGAGCGGTGTGTGACGTGTTTCCGCACACCGCTCCAAGATATTGAGGTGTGTGAGGGGTGGCTCCTTACACCACTCCTCGCAGTGCATAGATGCGGCTTTACAAAAGGCCAGACGTTGCCGAGGGTCGGAGAAGAGGATGAAGCTGTTCCTCTGGCCCCGGTCAGACGGGAAGAAGGAACACCCCGGGGGTTTTAGTCGGTGCAAGTCCGACACACCGGGGGGCAGCCCTCACCGCCCCCTGAGGTCCGTTAGGGATTTCCCCCGGGCTATCAAAAAAAAAAAAAAAAAAATAACAAAATATTTAGACCTTGCACACGAGATTACCAGCATGTGAGATGTGGATTCAACGATTATTGTCCCGATAGTCGTATCGACTAATGGGCTGATCGCAAAGGGCCTCGATTATCATCTTAAGAGTCTCTAGCTTGGTTGTTGGATCATAAGCTGAACACAGAAGGCGGTATTACGGCAGGCATTTTACGGCCGTTTCTCAATCTGAACTCCTAGCTACCTGTGGCTTAGGCCTTACGGCTCACTCCCGTAGGTTTGCATGTTTCTATTTTCTATATTTAAAAATGTATATGTTGTATTTAAATATATATAAAATGAAAAAGAATGGTAAATAAAATAAATTGAGATAATAATAATAAATAGATAGTGATATTAATAAATTAAATTTGTTTTAATTTAGTGTGAAAGTATATAGTAAAATATTAAAGATCATATTTCGATCGATATTTTAATTCTATAAAATGCAACTCATATACAAATTAGTAGACTCGGCCTAACATAGCCTAGATGCGAATTACACTCAAGGCTGGTAGATTTTATAAAACAAAATCTAATTCTTAGTTTTACCCTCTTGGAGTTCGAATTATCAAAAAGACGAAACGTGTAATTTTTATTTCTAACCAAAAAGCTAAATATCAATTTTCATAATGCTAACTTCAAAATTGCCCTCAATTTTTTATTTTTGGTATTGCCAAACAAACTTTCAACAAATTTCACCCCCTTAGGTGTGGAATATAAAAAAAAAAACAGTCTTAGAGTGTGTCTACGTCATAAAAATAGCCCAATTTCGAAATATGTTTCTAAGTTCAATAGTTTTGTGATGATATAACAATCAGTTTAAGAAGATTGGTCATTATCAATATTCAATTATTATCCAAAAGCTATCAACATGCCAAGTTATACTTAAATAATAATAAAACTCGTATAATTTTAAATGTGACAAAGTAGTAAGTAATAGCAACGGTTGGGGGCAAACCACACAATCCTAACGATTAGTAAGGGTCAAAATCAACGATCAAAATTAACCGTATAAAATACGGCGGAACGTCTGAGATTCCGACATAGCCTTTTTAGGCAAAGCCATCGTCGCATTCTTTTCGTTTGATCTTTTTGTTTTAGAACAGCAAACGGGTGACGCGTCACACTTAGATGTTTTGGACATGCCTGTATATTGAAATACTTTATAGTTTAAGTTTTTTCTAGATTTATTTTTGAATATTTTATTTGTTTAATATTAAATTCTATGGAGTTACAAATTAGTGCATCTATCAGGTAGTTTGAGAAACATAAATTCTATAAAAAAAATGAAGATTTTGGATAATAAATCTCCAAAAAATGTTAACTTGCACATTTCAAATAAAAATATCATACTACGTAAATATTTTCCGTATTGCTAAATTGTTTTATCGTACACTTTTTTAATACTAAAATAGGTTTTGATTTCTTTGTTTAAATATTTGTCATCTAAATTGATTGAAAAGCCATAAATATCATATCTTGAAATTTTTCGAGGTGAGGCAAAAACTACAGTCTGCCTCCAGAGTCCCTTTACATTTGTTTTTCAATTATATGGTTATTTTTATGGAAAACATGTTTACAGCATCAGTTTCGATATTTTGTGTTCTACAACTTTATAAAAATTTAAGTATCGTTTATCGCTAAAAAAGAGAAATATTCACAATACAACCTTTCATCTTGCATAACTTATACGTAGTAAAAAATATCCTGTGAGACTTTCGAGTTCACTTTAAAACGTAAAAAACAAAGGCTTGTACTAATTTTCAGCCTATTTTTAATGGAGAAGTTGGCACACGTTTTTTTTAGATATGTTTTCTGGATGATGTGTTTATTTGCGGCCTCTAGAATTTGGCGCCCAAGGCGCAGGCGCCGGCTTGGATTGAAATCCAGCATTGTTAAATATAAAATATTTACATATAAAGCAGACAAGTAAACGTGTATTTTTTGTCATTATTAAATATAAATAACTCTATATTTTAGTCTATATTGAACAAACCCTATCTACTCTGTAGAATTATGTATTTACATAACCGCCTGGAGTGTTGTTAATTATTTTTATGCAAACTAACTTCTATTGACATTGTGAAGGACAATACTGACGGTGATTAACATTTATTTGTCAACATATCTAAGTTATGAATATGTATAACAATTATGGTTATTTCTCAACTGCTGACTATTTCTTTATTAATTAAAATACGTAAGTATTTGCACAACAAATATTAGCAATTATCAATTAATAAAATGACATTAGAGGTCGCTTTAAACAGAACAGTAACGCAAATGAATTAAAAATTACATATTACTTGTTTACGAAGTTTCGGTGGTAACTTTCAAAACAGCGCTAACGCAAAATTTCTCAATCGACTTAAGCTGACAAGGCAGTCCTTATATCTTCACGAAAAGATTCACTTTATCATTCATTATGTGAACGGCTAAGGAGTTGAATATGCTTCCAGCGACCGTATAAAGTGTAACCTCCATGTAACGTCACTCGATTTAACGACAAACCTCTAAAGCGTTGATATCACTCGCCTTTGTTTGGTTTAGCTTGTTTCCCATGCAATATAGCATACCTATACCATTTTCCTATACTCTATATAGCATTACACCCACTCTCGATAACGACAGCAATTTAATTATATAAAGTACTTTTTAAGTTACCAAAATTATTAAAAATTGCTCAGCTGTGTACGTTTTTCTGTCGCTTTATTATCCTAGCCTGTAATAAACTCGACTATCGGTATTACACATGCCGAACTTTCTAAGAAATGCGTTCTTTTGTTTACAAATTGGAATTGCTATATTTTCACTGCAATACAACAACATTACTGGTGCAGTAAAAGACGTCAGACAAAAATAACAGACTATACTCAAAAGCGATCAAATAAGAATTGTTTTTTATGTAATTACTTACACTAGTCTGAAATAAACTTTTTCTTTTTTTAATACTGATTTTTCTTCACTCCGTTTAATGTCACCTCTCTATAACGTCAAAATATACACAGTCCCTTGAGGGTCGTTATGTAGAGTTTGCACTGTTATTCCACGATCTTATACCTTGCAAGCTTTTAAGAAAAATGTGAAGGCATTTGTGGATCGGACGCGGTCCGACTCATTTTCGCCTTCCACCATGTATGATTGAAATTAAGCATCCGCTTGTAAATCATAAAATAATGTAGAAAACCTATTCAAATCCTGGACGTGCGTGACATGAGTATTCCATCGAATTGTTGTCTTGTTGCGGATTCTAATCTTCAATAGTCTAAGTGCTAATCCGTTTGTAAACGAAGCCAATAACCTGTTAAAGGAAATAGACGTAATTTGTCGTTGACATAACATTCACGTCGCCTTGGAGTGTCGTCTGTCGTGCGTAACACCCTGCTGAGTGAGTCTGGCACGCCATTGTTACACACGGGAAAGTAGTCAACTCTTTTAACCCCAGAGAAAACTCTACCTTATTTCAAGCGTATACAATTCAAAATATCTGAACAAGTAAAACGTAGAATTAAATTATGTGAGATATTTTCCATCGAACGTAAAAATCTATGTCAGAGCGGAAAATCGAATAAAAACTTGAGTTTAATCACAGTATCTTTTAAATCGAATTTCTGTCGCCTTTTTTGAAGTATTTCTCAACTAAGCCTTAATTAGTATCGGTTTCGTAGTCGCGATCCGTGGACTGAGACTTAAGTAGCCAAAGAATTTACCTGTTTTTATAATTTGAATTGGTATCGTGCATCAAAGATGTCGAACTTAGATCCCGTGCGCAATCTAAAATATTAACTAATGTTGAAAAACTAGAAGTAACTATCTTATTTGTTGATATAATATTAATTTTTGCTTTCGCAAAAGATGTCACGGCATTTTTATATACACTGTTTTATCGATTTATTGTTTACCAAAAGATAACCGACAAAACTATAGTTTCAATAAAGATAGAACAAATGCACAAAGTATATAATTCGAAAGAAAAATACGATTCAATATATATTTAAGGAGTGTGACCGTCTGACTATCATTTTGTTTCTATAGTGATTGACGTTTAGCTTCAAAAGCGCTTTTGAAATAAAACACTTTCAAACAGTAATGCGACATAAAGTATGAAATTGCTTGAAACGTTGTGAAGCTGCGCATAAGTCATGCTAAGCAAATTATCAAATTCTAAATTCACTCAAGAAGGTTGGAAAATACTTACGTAACTTGACTAATAAGTATAAACCATCATGGATATGACAAAATAAGCTTATATAGGATATTGAAAGAAAATATAAAGTATTATAACAATTGTGGTGTCGTTCCGGTGGGATGCCAGAAACAAACACAAAAAGTATATTGGTATTAACTAGATACTGATTACAAAACAGTCTTATATCTAGGCTAATTTGGAATACGGATTGGATGGCGTTTCGACGGAAACTCCAAACCAATCTTAACCTGTATATATTCTCAAACAGCAGCAGATATAATTCCAACAGCTTGGATGCGAGTATCGCCGTGTGTCAAGTCTCTATGATGGTCCCAAACTTGTCTCACTTACTCCGTACAAACTATGACAACTCTATACACCAAGTAAACACAACAATTGAGTGAACCATTCAACCGCTCACACCATCTATTGGCGTAGCGCTGCACTGCTACCATATAATTATTTATATACTATTTGTGATTTGTGTATTTGTGTGTGCTTAATAACACTTACATGATCTATCTACATTAACACAAACATAAAAATATAACACATTACAAATACGACTATATGTAAATGTGTAGACTACTTCCACAGAAAAAAGAAAAACAAATATACGAGTAACACACGGATAGGAACAGTAACAAAAAGATAAAGAATAATTAGCAAAAAAAAGCAAACAAACAATAATCTATTCCACAATCTTCTCGAATAACATCTTTCTTTGAGTAGGTTTTTATTTAATCAAGTCATCGCGATCATAGTTGATCTTGAGTCGGAATAATATATCATTTGATCAATCAAACGGAACACGGCCGACCACTTTCACTCGTGATCTTTCCGCGCCAGATTTCTGATCTCAATACACATCTTAACGGTGCAAGGTCATCTATATACATTCATATATTTATACATATCGATTAAATTGTACTCTACTGTTTGGTTTTTTATCAAACAGCAGTTGGATTGAAACTTGTGTCATTTTTAAGGTATTGTATCACAGACACTAACAAAAAGAGGTGGATTTTAATATATCTCTACTATCTTTAGTTTACGCAAAGATAGACAATATTTTTATCTGCTCTCTCTTCTTCATTGTCAATGTACCTTGCAATGTTATAATAATTTTTAATGTACAATGATTTCGATACGATTTGATTTAAATTCTTACTCGTACAATCAAGTGGCACGTTTACTTACTAACGGTATAAAAAATTAATATTGTAGCTCTCGCTAGATCGTGAAGTCGGTTTGTCCAGGGTCTTAGAATAAATAGGACGACATCTTGTAAGCGGAGCCCTAATGCCGGGGCACATAAAGCGTTACGGTAGCACCGCGGGGCCGGAGCGATGTTTCTCCGTCACGTCGTTTTACATGCAGTTACGCGTACTAGACTTGCCCTTGATGAGATATCCCGGAAAGAGATACATACGTTGCGATACTGGAGTACCACCGCTCTATAGTCTTTTATGAAATGAAAAAATATATTTTATTTCGCCACAAACCAACAAAAAACTAGAAATTTAAATGCAGTAACAGAAACAACATACAGAAACAAAAGAAAATACGAAATCATATAAACATGGCGAAAATGGAATCTTCATCAGCTAAAAGCCACAAAGGAAGTCTGCGGCGCTGATTTCCGCGTTGGTCCCCGGTTTTATGATGCAATTAGAGAAAAAAAACTGCATAGTGCGTGGATGTTGTAGCATAATAACGTTTTGGCGCCACACTGTCGCCTCAGCTCATCGTGTGCACCGGCTCTTAGATAATGAGTCAGACAACAGCAGGCTAAATTTGGGATTCCATGTTCCAATATTAACCTCGTCCCGTAACACATTGATATGAGCTTACCACATCTGGGTTTGTACACCTAACCTTGAGCGCATCGGACTCGTGATTCACTAACGACTTAAGCGTGCATCAGGACTACCTTCGCCTTTTCTATCCGTGACGTGATGTAAGGACTCGCGTGCGACAGCTTATTGTCTGTCTGCTCAGCATGGTTACTTTGTCACGAAACCATACATCCAACCCAGTGTGCCTTTGTTTGTTAATCGAAATGCCATTGATATAAGAGATTTATTGTTTAGTTTCATACAAGTCAATTTTTAAAGTATTCTGTGTTTTTGTCCAAAATTAATTATGGATAAACTGATTTTTTTTTCCTTTCTTGTGGCTTTTATACTGGTGTATGACCAATGTGATTTTGCGAAAGTCAGCGGTTTGATTTTGACTTTGATGTTCGAGGAAGGTTGATCGGTATTGACTACTTTAATTAATTTTTTATACTCTGTTTGTACTTTGAAATGTTATTAAGTTTAGCAGTGGCTTTTAAACTAACTTTTTTAAGGAGAGGGGAGATGCCGGAGGTACAGTATTATGTTTTACTATATATAATATACCTGTGTTTTACGTATATGATTGATATTTTATTAATTATATTTTATCAATTACTTTAATAAAACCAATCTCTAATGCGGTCAGTGATGCATTAATATCACACGTGAGGCGGACGCGGACACATACTTTACGCAATATTTTATGAGGACACACCACACGCGCTTACTTACTCATTGGAATTTTGTGAAATATTTTCTATACACGTTCAGACCTACATTGACTTAAGTTAGCACACAAAAAATATCTCTATAGTAAGCATATCATGGTAGTTTTGTGGTAGGTACAACTTGTTTTCATATAAGTTGTTTCTAAGTCCTGAAATAATTGCCTTTTCTATTGCCGGCCGCCCAAGTTCAGGTCCGTACCCACAGGGGTGCTTTCGCGTAGCCGCCCACACGTAAAATTCGCTGGCTGAGTGCCTTCTGCATTCGCCCACCAAGCCCGGTTTAATTGTGAAGACCTGTGCCGGGCAATCAGCAATATCCTGTGTCACTGAGCCACTTTTTTAATTAGTTTATTTGTTTACCTTGCTACGAGCTTAGATATAATCTTCTTCTTAGAGTGCCTCTCCACTACCGGAGGTTGGCCGTCAGCTCAGCGAACTTTCCTCTATCCTGAGCCAAGCGAAACAGGTGTTCGACGCTGGCAATACTAGTCCACTCCCGGATGTTGCGTAGCCACGACTTCTTTCTCCTCCCAGCGCGTTGCTTTCCGTCTATTTTGCCCATCATTATTAACTGGAGGAGTCGATATTTTTCATGTCGTAAGACATGACCTAGATACGCGATCTTCCTCCTCTTGACGGTTTGCAATAACTCTCGGTTTCTGCCAACGCGCTGGAGAATAGATATAATACTATCTGTAAGCCTTGTTTGTAAAAAAAAAACTCAGTAAAACGAAACGATACGGAATTACGGTTATAGAGCCCACCTTCTCATCAGTAAAGGGAAATAGGAAACTCACATGGCGTCTAATAGACACGTCTAAGTTCCTTAAAACCGGTGATCGGCTGCGCTGCTGGTCACGTTGGATACGACATATAAGCACACGTAGATACAGCCACTAATGTATTTCTGCTCACCCTGAAAGGCATATATCGTGACGATTAATTATTATTATTTTCAGTAGAATACATAATAACAGTAGTATAAGCTGCGATATTTTATATTAATTTGGTTATGGTTGGTAATGTCTCATGGATTTCTCTAGGTTATTTAATTACTGCAGATAGAATCATGTCAAATACAACGTAAATGTGTTCAAGCAAAAACAATGGCATGGAGGCTGGGAATTATTCATGAGAATACAGAAACTAAGTAATTCACAATGAGAATATTGTGAAATTAGGCATTATTAACTTGTGATTTACTAGATTTCTATTTTTATTTTATTCATTAATTTATTAAGAATAAACAATATATATATATATATATATATATATATATATATATATTTGACTTTGTTCACAAATAGAATATCACACAAAAAAGACAAAACAAAATTAACAACTAAGCAATAATACAAAAGGTGTGTCCTTAGAAACTGTGAACACAGGATGTAAAACTAATAATACTGAGGTAAGCTTACACGAGCAAATTAAGTCTAGTTTAACCTTGTCCAAAATGCTATTTAATTAAAGTGTTTTAATTCATAATAATGATGATTTAAATGTTGTTAAAAATGGATAATGTTTTCCTTCAAATCAAATAGTATAATTTAACGCTAAATAGTGTTTTGTATAAATTTAAACTAGATTTAATTTTTTGGTGCAAACTGCCCTAAGGAAAATAAATTAAATATAAAGAAAAATACAAATTACATTTTATTAAAACCAAGTCAAATTTTATATAAACACATAACAAGAAAAAAAAGGATTCTTAAAAAAAGCTAGATTTTAATGGATTGGTAATTAATCCCAGAACTATTTATTCCTTATAATAGTATCCAGTATCATAAAATTAACATAGTACATCCTTTTTATTTTGCAAAGGAAGACGACAAATTACAAACTCATATTAAACAGTTATTTAAATAAACTAGTATTACCGCATGTCTAATATCAAAATAACTCTAAAGAAGTTAGCAAAATGGCTATTTCCTTGTAACTGATATTTAATTGGAAAATTATGTGTAAGTATGTAGTAATATATATTTTCCGTTCTTCCTCGATGTTTATTTAGAGTAGCGGTTACATGTCGTAGCTAGCAATAAGTATTAAATTTAAAACCGGCTCTGAGGCGTCGACTATTTAACGTCCTTTTGCTAACCTACATAGTTGTTGAGGTCACATTGAGGCCGGTAGTGTCTCTATGCATTCTAAGAATCGCCCTCGATTTATTTTCTTCAAATCAAAGCTCTGAAAATTGATTATTATGTACCCATTCTCAAAATGTAATAAAATAGTCGATCACTCTATCAATTTCTCCTGAATTGTAATATTTATACTTCAACTCAACCTCGAGTTTGTTCGTCATTATACTAGCCTTGATTTTTAGATGATATCGTTTTTCACCATAAATTTATCATATTCAATAAATTATTAAATATACTATTTTATTGTATTTACATATTGTTTCTTTATGTTTTATTACTATTTTGTACCATATAGTGTCAAGCCTAAATATATTTCTGTCTTTCTTTTAAAACTTGGTTATTATGAAGTAGTTTGATTGTACCTTTAAGCGTGGTCAAACCTGCACCTACTAATTGACTTAACGCTCTCATATCTTGGCTGGCTTCTCAACTACTCTCTGCTAGTAAACATGGTTATTTTTTTAAATAATTGATTAATCATTTCGAGTATAACAACTTTTTGCTGATTCATTACACCGAAAAATGTAATTAAAATACCAAGAACTTTCTAAAAATTAATATCGTTATTAAATATTGCAATTGAAAAGTTCTGGCAATAGTTTTACCGTTTTACTAAGAACAATTTTATATAAATGTTTGCACGTTTTTTATCCATAATATTTTAAACGGTACTTAGCATACTAACAAAAGAAATCTATGATTAAAATGCATATTTTGTTAATTATGATTTAAAAAATAATCAGTCCTGACAATCAATACAATTTAAAGAATTCCAAAGCCAATATTTGAGGATTAAAATTTAAAAATTCCACTATATGTAACATACTTTTTTCAAATCCCATAAATTTATAAAAACTTATTATTAATCTTTGACTTAACAATCACATTTTTATAAGTTATATAAATTATTATTCTCGAGAGAAAAATAAAAAAAGAAAAAAATCTTATACAATATTGCTTTGATAAAAACATTTCAAATTACTATTAGGCAGTAGCGTTCATTCCATAGATGTATGAAAGCATTGCATGCCCTAACAATAAATAAGTCTGAAATAAATTATTTAAAATTATACAAAAAAGAAACCATTCATATTCATATCTGTTCTATATT
Organism: Automeris io; assembly: GCA_036320925.1. Lineage (NCBI taxonomy): Eukaryota > Metazoa > Arthropoda > Insecta > Lepidoptera > Saturniidae > Automeris > Automeris io. Next base: position 8,948,133 of record JAUDJH010000018.1, read on the forward strand.
CACCCCATATATCTTTCCTATGAGAGCAATATAATATTTACTGTCATAATATAATATTCAAATTAATTACGCGAATTCTGCCTACCCTGTTCAAATATCCTATGCACGTCACTGCTATTAGGACTATTATGTAATTTTGTACGAAAAATCGTTTTAGCGGGTTTTGAAATTAGACGCCTCATTTGTAAGTCATTATTTGAAATTCGTCTGCTTATTATTATCGACTAGTATGCAATGTTTGTTAAAGATAGAATGAGGTCTACTGGCATATCGTCACTGATCACAAACTGTGAGACTTTAATGATATTTTTATTTCCGTTATGTCGGTACAATAATTGTAATTTTATGTCCATCTAAACCAGTTTACCGGTAAGCTCAACCGGTGACCGTGATCTACTTTATTTGATTGTTGACAGCTTGTATTTTATTAAGATTGCTTCCACTTCCGATCAAATGTATAGTCAAATGTAACCATTTTACTCGCACATGTAAATGGGTAATATACATATGCGTCTATATTCAAGGATTTATCTTTATAGCAATATAGTTGTTTTAATAAAGCAATTATTGTCGTCTGTCTTATATCTTATAAAGATCTATCTTTATAATCTAATCTAATATAATATAATCTAATCTTTATATCTTTTTAATCTATTAAATGACAAGAAATTTAGTTTCTTTGTTATCGATCTTTTTAAATAAATACTGATTTGTGACTTTACATATTTTATAATTAAATAATTTTTTTAAGATATTGTAACTATATAATTTACCCAAATAAATGCTTCTTTAATGAGAACGCAAACTAATCAACAAGGAGAAGTAATAATTGGCACTATAATTTTAATTATTACAGTATTTGTTGATCACTTAAAGGAACTTAATTAAATTCTAACGTTTTATTATATACAAGATTTATGATATTTTTTACATCGCTTAATAATATTTATTGTTACAGCTAAAATAACAAATGAAGAGGAAGAAATTCTGTCACCTAGTTTACCACAAACAAAAGAAGCGATTACATCAACTGCAGTGCCAACAGTAACTACACCAAAAATAGAATTTATTGTAAACAAAACTGATTTAGAAATTGCACCGAAACCAAAAGAAATTACAGAAGCTAAGCAAAAACCTAGGTTACTAAATATAAATGTGGACGAATTACAAAATTTTGCGAACGCTCTTCACAATCAAACGAATGAAAAGAGTGCTAAAAAGGAGTTAGATTTAAGTGATGTTAATTTAGACGATGATGAAGATGATGTACCTAAAATAGCCCCAGAACAAAAGCATACAAATATTCCAGATAAGTTCTATACAAACCTACAAGCACCATTCCACCATTTGCTCAACCATGATCAAGGCTCCGAAGAATTGGAGGCATGCAAAGAAAACGGAATATCTTATAAAGTAAGTAACGACTCAAATTAGTTTTGCTTCGAATTATTTCAATGAAAACATTTTAAAAGTATTCATTTTTTAAAGATAGGTGATCGAATGGACAGGGGGTGCGAAGAAACATGCGAGTGTACACCAGGAGGCGCCTTTGACTGTTTGCCCCGATGCAAGCCCCCCTACATTCGGCGAGGTAGACGACTGGACGACCCTTTATGTTTTGAGTCTCCTGTCGACGATTGCTGTTCTATTGTTGCTTGTGCTACTGGAAATAGTGGTGAGAGATTTACAATTGCTTTAGATATTAAAAATATAAAATTGTTATTGAATTACTGCTATTGGTTTTCTATAAGCAGCAGTTCTATAATAGTTGATAACATATTGTTTTTAATTGCTCAGAAATCAAGCCAACTAAAATTGAAGTATGTCGATATGGCAATGACACCTATTCCGTGGGCACCAAATGGCACGTTGGTTGTGAACAAACTTGTTCATGTGAAGCAAATTCTGTTGTTACTTGCAAACCTAGGTAAATATTTAAAAAATATGATTATAAGTAGCTGTTATTAATATAATAAAGAAGGTAATTAGCCTTGTGATTTTGTAGATGTAATTCCATATCACCATCAGAAAAATGCATTAATGTCCAAGATCCAAACGACGCGTGTTGCGAGGTACAAGTTTGTGATGTTTCACACGATGCACATGAAGAACCTGCTGATAATATTAACTCAACTTCTACGACCACTACTACTACAACTGAGGTATGTATTATAATAATTTTATAAATAACACGTAATCGTAGAATAAATGAATCAAAGAAAACACATATGCCTTGTAAAAGTAACGCTGTTTTTTTTTTACACTGGCTCGACAAAGTGACTACAATGCATCTGAATTCATCTGATAGTAAGTACAGTGTAGTCCAAAAACGATAGTGACCATCAAAGGATGAAAATTCGTTGATAGTCTCCGTCATCATGTCGGCCCACATATACAACGATTGAAGGTCTCTAGCTGTATGAGTTAATGGATATACATATACTGATCCCGAAATGTGACAAGCCAAAGCAAATCACTATGACGGTCTATGACTATAAATTATAGTCTTAAAAAATATTTCCAATTTCGATAATCATTTGTCTGGCGCGGATTGATGTGTCGTGTTTTCGGAATTTTAATTAAATTATTCTCTGACAAAATATGTACAGTTGTTGTTTTATTTCTATAAATAAGAAAAGATCTAAAAGCGTAGTAATATTTTTTAGGGCACAAAAAACATAGAGAACTTTAATGATCTACATTCTACGATGAGACCACTGGTGCTAGTAGAACCCATTGGATCAATAAAAGTTCTTCACAACAATTCAGTTCAAGTGAATTTAATGCATGTCAACAATAGTGATGATCCTATTCATCTTCTTCTGAGTAGCGATGGTGGCAAAAATTATGAAGATATAGAACTGATGTATTCAAATTTAATCCTTAACTTAGAAGGTGGTAAAGATTATATTTTAAAAACTAAAGAAACTGGAACAAAGTTCAATTTTACAATAACTACAATTGATTCTGGAATTAATGAAGTTCCACCAGAACAACAGAACAATGAAACAAAAATCGGCTGTTATCAAGATGGAATGTTTTATGCAGTAGGTGAGTGTAAATACATTTTTAAATATTTATAACAACTAAAAACATGTAATTCAGGGTAGTTAAATAAATGATTGATTTATTAATCATTCTTATATACGATATAATAAACTTATTCAACAACAGTCTGTTAAAAATATATTGTGCACAGGTGAAGAATTTCATATCGGTTGTATGGAACTCTGCGAATGTACCGGACCAGAAACTCGCGACTGTGCTGCTTTAGCATGTCCTTCTCATGTTGGCTTAGAATTAGTATCCAAAGGCTGCGTGCGTTGGGAGCCAAGTCCTCCAGCCCATCCACCTAACTGCTGTCCAAGAACAGCTAGATGCTTAAGCGACGGAACTTGTCATTTCAAAGGAGTAGCGTAAGTTACTGAAATTAAATCTAACTATTATTCCTATCTCATCCTTTTCTATAACAATTATTAAATAAAATGAAATATGCTAGCGTTTACCACAAAAATTTAGCTGCGCCGGTAGTTCATCTATGCAGTTTATAATTTCTAATATACTCACTCTGGTTTATTTGATTGATTTAACCGCACAGGGAAATAAATCAATCCCAAAAATTTTAACGTACGCGGAGCCTACAAGGCAGTGTAGCTTACTATATTAAATAAACCCCTTTACAAACTACTTACAATTCGTGAGTATAATTGAACTTTTAAAATAAGTCATTCTATCCGTGATTCTTGATGCTATGTTTCGAACAAATTAACTTATAACAAATAGAAGTTTTTCCGTAATTACAGAATACCCAATTGGAGTGAAGTACCAATAACATTAACAGGTTGCGAGCAACGCTGTTTCTGTGAGAATGGAGATTTGGACTGTCAAGAGGTCTGCAGTCCGTTACCAGCTATTCCCCCTCAAAACTTTAGATGTCCGCCTTTGCACCGTCCTGCTCCGGTAAACATTTCAGATGAGGATTGTTGTAAGCAATGGGGTTGCGTTCCCAACGGTAAGTCATCTTTATATAAGTTACGAGGTGGATGTAATTATGCTAGGAATCACAAGCTTTCATATCGAGTTACTCAATATTAATAGGATTAAAAAAAAAGACCAAGTCAAATAGAATAGTCAAATTTGTAATATGTCATTGTGTTTTGTCAGTAGGATGGGTCGATAACTATTTTAAGTATAAACAAATGCATTTTTTCCAAAAGTTAAATCAAATCGCTGTGAAATTGGTGTCTTACTAACGGTTTTATATTGTGTTGATCATCAAAGCATGTTTTATCAGTGAATCATTGCATCACTATATCATCTGCATGTCACTCATCTGCATTATTGCTTACAGCCAGAAACAACGGGTCTACATTAAAAACTTACAGCATGCCAACATTAGGTGAAGCAAACATAAATTACGTTACGCCTGTAGCACCAATATTACCTACGGTGCCTAGCTCAGTGCTCTCAACGTCTCAAATCGCAACTGACTCTATTGACTTCTACAGACATTTGACTCCCGTTAAATCAATTCCGAAACAATTGAAGACGGTTATCCCTATTTCACTTGTAAACAACACCCCACAGGGTAATTTGATAAAACAAAACGATGCAGGAGAAAATATTACTGTTTTTACTTTAGATGATCTTGATTCACCGTTTAAAACAATTCAGGCTGAACCTCCTCTAGTAAAAAAAGATGAATATTGGAACAACCAGCCCGAGGTTCCACTTCCGTCAATTTTTATGGATCCAATTAAGAAAAAAGAGAAAAATTTTAACGACATCGGTCCTTTACAAATGCAAAAAAATAACGCTAAAATTCACAACGTCCATTCGCCTAGAATCCATTCAAGCAAAAAAGTATCTTTAGGTCCATTCAAAGTATCATCTCAAAATCATGAAACAATAAGAAAGGTTCCTATATCCCAGGTAGACCATTTGGACCTATTCCTGCCCAACCATGAACATAGAAAAAATACTGCAGATTTACCATTCTCAACATTTCATATGGGTTCCAAAAGCAACACAGTAATTTATTCCAAAATGCCAAATCATGATTACTTCAAGCCCACATTAGCAAACAAAACCTACATCGCTTCTAATATGATACAAAATTCAATTTCAATTCCATTCCTAAGTGACTATCCTGTACCCCGAAAGCACGTTACCAAAATGCGAAATATGAACATAAAACCAGTTAAACCATCAAATAACATTATACATAATAAGGTGCTATGGAATCAAGACAGTAAAACACATGTATTGACAAAAGCACCAAATCCATATGAAACTGTATTATATAGAGTTATGCAAAATAATAAGGCTCATTTAATGCCAGCTGTGAACCCAAATTCAAAAGCTCCACAGTTTACAGCAAAAACGTATACATCGTTAGACCTTGAACATTTATTAAGCCAAATGGAAGTAGAATCAGAGGTGAATAAAAATCTTGGGCGGTCAGCAGACAAGAACCAAGAGTTGGCAGGTCAGTGACCTAGCCGCGCCCATTTTATATGTTTACCGTTACTTGACTTGTGACTGACCTTGAAACTCTTAAATGACTTGATTGTGGCTTTTTAATTGTAACTAACACGCTATTAATAATCATGAAGTAACTACTTATATATTATTTTATATTTCATCCTAATCACTAACGAAACGTTTACATTTCTACTATCGGTAAGTAACTTAACGCCCCTAATGACTTTCATGTTTATAATTTTCAGATCAAAACAATATACCTTCAAGCATACCCTCTCGCGAAAAACATCCTCAACAACCTCCCTTCCTACCGACTATACCACCAGAAGTTCATTACCCCCATGACGACATTCCAGATTATGATGAAAATAATATCCATCATCCTCGTCCAACAAATCCTCTAGAACCAGAGCTTCCCAGGCTACCACCTGGATTAGCGATCCCACCTAATTTCTCAGATGTCAATAAAAAATTGACCGTGATTTCACTTGAAGCTGATTCACCTACTAGTGTCAAAATGTTGTTCGGTTTACCACCGGTTTTAGTTGGATTGAGGGGAAGTGTCGATTTGAGATACACTGACCAAGAGTAAGTGTTAAACACATAATAGATATAATATTGAAAACAAATGTTTAAAATGGTATTCTAAATTTCACCATAGTCCCCTGCATACCCTTTTAATATTTCTATTGTATTTGATATCTCTCAAATAAGAAAAAAATCAAAATCGAAGATTGTCTTACAAAACACAATTTAGTTACGCTACGGAAAATATAGTATATACAACAAAATGCCTTTCAGAGATGAAGATATTACTCAATGGTATTCTCAAGTGTTCGCACCGGAAGATGAAATCTTAACTACTAGTCGCTTAGATTTCCGCCTAACAGGCCTAAAGCCTTCCACTACATACAAGATCCGAGGAAAGCTGTATCTACATAACTTACCAGTGGAACCAGAAAGTGATATTTATAGTGTTCGGACACATGATTTACCAACGGTAACTAATATGTTTAAAAAATCAAATAAATTAATGCATATTTTTTAAGATTATCTTATTAATTCTATAACATTCAATTTATCTCAAGACCGTAAGATCATAAGTAATAAAAAAAAAGGCAAATAGATTAACCATTGTACATGATTAAAGGTGCGAGCAAAAATAAACCAAAGTTATGACACCCTATAAAAATGTAAAACATCAAAATACTTGGGATTAGAAGTATATATCTAAGGCATAAGTTAATCGTAATTGAATGAAGTTATAGTTAAATTAAATAGTCATCAAGAAATAATATTTTTCTTTATCTTAAAGAAGGGTGGACCAACAGCAGAAGAAAAACGAAGAGAGATCAACAGTAAACTAACTGTAGTGAATGTTAATGATACTACTGCTCAAGTAACATGGAGGCATTTCACAGAAGAGGAACTACAATATATTGATGGAATCCAAGTAAGGTGAGAAGTATTATTGTAGTATACTTTTAAATCTTAAATTATTATAATTAGGTAGAGTTGAGTTTTTAGTAATGCTGCTAAAAACTCAGGCATAGTTATCAAAAGAGATGTTTATGTACTAATTTTTGTACTATTTTCAGATTCCGTCCAGTAGGAACCCCTATCTACAGCATGACTGAACTATTGCACCACAGCCGTTCTACAGCAGAACTGCATGACCTTCATCCCGGCAGCAGATACGAAGCTTCACTAGTCCTGGTTCCACCGCCACATGCCATAATTGAATTGTATGATCCTGGACAGGTCGAATTTACTACATTGCCTTTTATAGGTACGTTCCATGTTTTCTATGCATTTTTCTTCTAATTCATTCTTGTTTATTTATCAATTAGGTAATAACGCTCAAGGTAAAACGATTTATACCTAATTTATTTTTTTGCAATGATCCTGTGTATTTAACATGATCTTTAACTAATCTAATACATTCAGAAAATGTGATTTTCAGAAGAATTCTGGTTTGATCTACAGCGATATTTAAATGTTCCAATCCCAAAAAGTCAATAGAGAAGTATTTCTTATATCCACATTGATGCACCTAGAATAACTATACTTTCAAAATCGGCTTTGGTATTTTATTAAAACAAAAATATTTTTAAACGACTATTAATCCCAGACTTTCTTTTTTCTTTCTTCCCAATCATTCAAATTTTATTTTAAACTAGGCTTTAATTGTATTGCTGTTTTGATTAAAATTTTATTTTACACAATTGTTCGGATACTCGAAATTTCCCATTCACTATTTACAAAATGCATTACAGTTATAAATGTTGTGCTATAATTACAGATCCGTATAACTGGTCAGTGGTAGTCGAAGCTCGTACAATAGGTTCTGAAGCAGTAGAACTGACGTGGCGTGGAGTGCCGTCGCCAGCCGAGCGCTGGGTGCGCGTTTACAGAGCAGCACACGCGTGCGGCTCACCCGCCGCGGTTGGAACGCGGCAGGAACACGACGCGTTTAGACTAGCAGCGAGAGATTTACCACCCTCTGTTACTCTGACCGGACTGGAACCTGACAGCAGGTAAACTAATTTTAATGTTACTGTTTTTGTACAAATAATCAATTCCAAAGCAGAGGAACTGGCGGTATACCTACATTTTAAATACATAGTAACTATATGGTAAATAATTTTTCAGATGCCGAGTTTGGCTTGAGTTATTCTTAACAAACGGTAAAATCAAGACAAGCAATGTTTTAGAAGTTAATACAAAATCGTTAGATTCACCAGAACCAGTTGATAGTAAGTAACTTTTTTATTCAAGTTTTTTTTAATTTCATGGGCACTTACAATTCTTGTGAATTGTTGTTTATAAATTAAAGAGAAAAATAAAAAGGGTTAAGTAGAGACAGATCCCCTGCCTGAACAAGATTTTTTGAAGTGAACATTTTTTAGAAGTTGTATAAATTTTGTTGGTTTTTCTTGAAAGTTTATTTGTAAGTCATTTTTTACCACTTTAAACTTATAAGATTCCATTGAAAATTAAAAGAATTTCTATAGAAATCGCTACGGGCTTGAATCCTGTGCTGATAAAAATATCTAACTTCTACTTTTATCCAATAGCGAGGCTGGATAATTCAACTGGGCGAGTATGTTGATTTCGAATATTCATGTCCATAAATAAATGCACCAGATAAAAGTTCTACATGTCTATATGATAACAGTAACTATAATTAGATCTTGAGGTTTGAATACAAATTTTCGAAACTTCTCAAATCAGCATGTCTTTTATGTTTTACAAATGAACCGATAGAGGCGTTGATCAAATACTACATACGACTTGACATTGAACATCGAAAATAAATATACGGTATAGCATGTAGACGTAACCCGATACGCAGTTGTCGCCCTAAGGGTCGTTAGGGTGTTACGAGACGTGCGGGGTAAGAGGATGCGCGCGCGCACGGGGCGCTTGGAAGGCAGTCGACTACCGAGACCCAAGGCGGGAGTACGTGCGTGTACGTCGCAGTTCGGTGTGCCTTAAAGTCCAAATAAACTGTAAAACGCCAAATTCGTGTCTTCCTAAAACCACACCCACGACCACCGGTCATAACGGTTGTGTATGTGTAGTCTGGGAAGGTTATAACAAAAATAAGCAATAAAGAAGCAATAAGCAGTATAATTTGATATTGGTGCTGTGTAACTTATTAAATGAAAGCAGTAGCAATCTATAATTGGGGAAGACTTTCAGTTGGTTGTGTTTGTGTGATAAAATAAATAAAACGCTCGTCTACAAAACACAAATTTTTCAGACGAAATAGAAGCAGCTTCGGTCGCAGGCGGCCGTGGCAGTCCGCGAGGCGACTACTACGGGGCACTTGTAGTGGTGGGGGTTGTGGCCGCGCTGGGTGCTCTCACATCCGTACTGCTTCTCCTCGTTGTGATAAGAAGGCATCGCCCGCGATCCGTGGCCATTACTTGTAAGTACTATTTATATATTCAATAAAGTGAATACACACTAACTGATGGAAATTACAGTGCAAAACTAAAAATAACCGGGGTCAAAGGGTAAAAATCATTGAATTATTTTTTTACACTATCTCGACATAGTAACTACAGTGCACCTGATGGTAAGTACGGTGTAGTCCCAAAAACGAGAGTGACCATCAAAGGATGAAATTCCGTTGATAGTCTCCATCGTCATGTCGCCCCACATATATCACATGACATCTGACATGATATATGACATCTGCATTTTGGTCTATATATACCACGACTGAAGGTCTCTAGGTATATGAATAACTGGACTTTACAAGCTGATCCCGAAGTACGACAGGCCAAAGTGAGGCTGACAGTCTTTTTTTCTTAACTCCATAGTATTTCTGCAAGAAAATTAAATGCAACTCTAATGAACATGTTACTGTCTCTTTCTGTCATAATAAACCAGTCATAAGAGTGGAGAGTGTAAAGGTCTATAATATAATAATAATAATAAAGACATGTCTGTGTTATATTTCCTACTCTTGATTTTATTGACTTTGAATTATTACTCGACAATAATATTACTGTAAATTAGAGTCCGACCGAATCTTTAGCTTTAGCCACCTTTTATAAGTTACAAAGTAATTTTAATAATCTCTAGACGTTATTTATATATATCGATATAAAAGATATATTTAAATTTTTAGTATTCATATAAAATTCACTTTTAGACAATATTGAACTGGATTTTTTAGTATTATACAACCTTCGACTTCCGTATTGCCTGGATATCGACTTATAATTGAATATTTATTAAAAGTAATTTAACTATCACAATTAGATCAATTAGTTTCTGATTTATGCTTGCTAGAAATCTTTAGCTTTAGCTAAAATTTCCGCCCATTTCAAAATTTACTGCATGTGATATCTTTGGCCGAAGCTAATCGAAACTCAAGTCGAAACCTACGTTCGGACACTACTGTAAAAAAGTGTATTAAATATCAGGCACTAAAAAGATCTCTCATTTCATTTAAATGTATCTTACAAACTTTTACTGCATCGACCTTATTTATTACCAATATACCAATAAAGGTTAAATGAGATTGAAATCTGCTATTGTTTTATTTTAATGCCAATAAAATTTATAATTTTATGGTTTTCAGCTGTACCGACGGCTCCCCGAGAGTCCTCGTTACCTCCTTATGATAATCCAGCATACAAACTAGAATTACAACAGGAAACAATGGGTAAATATTCGCTATCGTCTTACTAATTTGGATATAACACGGTTGTTTGCCTCTAGCTATATTTATAGAGCAACTGGACACACACGGGCTAACCTCAGAACGCAACAGGCTAATACTTATTATACAATAAGCACAAATAACAAAGGGTTCCGAAAAAAGTTACAATTAACCGAGATAGGGCAATCTGATGAAGCAATTGGAAAAACATTGAATTCACTGCTAGAAATTTCCAAAGCGAGTGTTTGTTCATGGAGTGCCAATTAACGCCATCTAGTGGTAGGCTTATGGAAATAAAATACATACATATCAGAATGGCATATATATAAGTTTTACAAGTGATAAAATCATTTTGTATGAAAAATCATGTCTATGCTTTTAAAAGCTAAACACGTATTGTTTTTTTCACATCAATATCACGTTTTCGATTGATCACGACTAGTGATGAAAATGTCCGGGAATTTTCCCAAAGTGCCCAAAAACTTCCTTGGGAATATTCCCGGGAATTTACGAAATGTTCTCGGAAGTTATGGGCACTTTGGGAAAATTCCCGGGCATTTTCATCACTAATCACGACCCTTTTTATAATCTATAATTTTGTTAAGACCATAATCACATACAGGGCGATCACGCTTCATCGACCATTTTATTTCATTTGTCAAAGCCTGTGTTTAAGCTTGAAAGAAGGCTTTCTAAAAAATATATTTTGAACGATGTTGATCCAAGGAGTATTCACATACTTCATATTTATAGCCTATATTTTTGATCGGTGTGTTCTATTCTTTTTTGTTTGTGGGATCATCGATAAATATCCAAAAAAGTAGCTTAGATAATTGATTTTCTGCTTATTTAAATACAATAATTGATGCTTATTTCTGATGTCTAATTATTTTCTTTACGAATCCAAGGATGTACATCAGAGTTTCTCAGATTAAGTGTGGATTTAGGCACCACATGATCAGCGGTGAAAGAAAACTACGTGAAGAAATCCGCATGGCATCTAACAGAAGTGTCAAGTGTACTAGTGCTGTGAAAACGGTGATTAGCTTCGCTAATAGTCGCGTTGGGTATGGCATATACGCGCATAGCGATAACAGCCACTAATGTATCTCCGGTTTTCCAGAAAGTAATGGTACCAGGATATATTATATTTATTCATCTCAATCACAATATTTTTAAATTTTAAAATGAATACATATAAAAAGATAATATACATAAATTTTAAAATATAAAAACATGTAGACCTACAGGGGGGAAGCCTAAGGCCCAAGCCACCGGTAGTTAGGAGCTCAGAGTGAGGAATCACCTAACAATGCGTGCTGTATCAAGTAAAACTGCCTTCTGTATCCGGCCCTTGATCTAACAACCAAGCGAGAGCCTCTTAAGGTGGTAATCGAGGCTCTTTGTGATCACTCCATTAGTCGATACGACTATCTGGACAATAATCGTAGAATTTACATCCCAGATGCTGGTAATCTCGTGTGCGAGGTCTAAATTATATTATTATTATTAAGTTTTCTGTCTTCAGTGAAATTTTTAATGAATATTTTCCAGATCTCTGACAGTTAAGTTCCCGTGGGCACACGGATGGGCTCAACGGGATTTCGGAGCGCGGTATCGATGTCGTGGACTCGCATAACGGCAAGCCGTACATCGAAAGGGGTGTTTAGACATCATCAACAAATGGACCATACATAAACTTGAGTGGAAGTGTGAATAAGTGAAAACCATGTTTATCTGACATTATTATACTGTCATTTGTTAGCACGGTGTAGTATAATCTAAGACCTATGAAAAAATGTCGTTAATTTGAATATTTCGTAATACAAAAATCATTAGTGATTTGAAGACTTTTTATAAAAATATGTGTAAAAAAAATATGACAATATTTTCGGAAAATATATTCTTATAAAGCACACGTGCCTTATGAAAATTCTTTAGCATTATATTACAGTTTTATATCTGCATCTAAACAAAAATAATTAAAGAAATAATTAATTCTAGAGTAAATATATTATAGTTAATCCGAAACTGTATTATATATATTTTTTTTCTTTATAGGTTTTTTGATAATTCTTGTTCTTTGCTCAATAGTTAATTAAAATAATGTCAATTTAACGAGTTATATTTATCTTTTTTAAAAGTAAACTTTATATAACTTTATAAAACGAGCTGTGGATATTAAAATGTAAATTTGCTTTCTTAAGATCATTGTTAATTTGCATATATAATTGTTGTGTACTGTATTCTAAATATATTTGGGAAAAAGTATTTAAATAAATCTATTGATAGGATTGTTATAGATTACTTCTGTAGTGATTTTATTTTTAACTATCTGTCATAACGCCGAATCCCTATTGGTGTAAGCAGAGACAATTGAACGCTACTTCTATTTATGCGAACCTTAACAATAATTCATCCCTTAACGCGTTTTCGGCGATTCCGTGTACTTTGGACATTATGCTACATCAGATTTTTCTTTATTTGGTCAGCGCAGGTGAGTCACGGCCAACCTCGGCTTTTACTTATACTCACATTCATATTGTATTGATTATGTTTCGTTTTCAATAATAAGTATTCTAGTTGCAACGATAACCTTCTTTGTAACTAATGTTAATAATAATTATGCGAAACTAAAATTCTTACGGCACATTTAAACCATTTTGCTTGTTTCGTGATTTAATTTTTAAAAGTTGATTAAGCATCAAAATGGAAGATGTGCGTTTTATTGTTAAAATGTTATTAATTAAAAATAATAAACACACATTATTATAAAATATGTGTTTCATTGTAATTCAAATACCAATTCCAATTATTTATAAAATACATACATTTTTATTTTAATAAATAAAATGTAACGGGACAAGGATCATCAATTATAAAAAACTACATTCAATTCATATACAACACCAAATCACATTATATTTTCTACAAGAATGATATACATAATTTATATATTATAGCTTTTTCATATAATTTATATTTTCTTAATGCCTAGTCTGTCGAGGTTTGTAATAAAAACATTGAAGCCCACTATATAGAACTTACTACCGCTATTATTCAAAGAAACACATAATATATTTAATAAAATCATTTTTTATTTATAATAAAATAATTATTAAAACTTTACGGTTGTACTGGGCCCCTAGGAAAATTTTAGTCGTCATTAATGTATCTATATATTCTATACAAAGCGAAATTAAACTTTATTTCCGCCCCATTTCTCTTAAGATTTACCTAATATCTTGTATTTATACTATTTATAGCAAATTTCATATAAACCTGGTATAGTAAAACAGTCTGCAGACATGATCAGCTATATTTGAGACTATAAACGACTAAAATGTATGTAAAACCGATTTGTCAATTAATAAATTGTTAATTGAAACGCGTTACTTGCTAATCAATTAGTTAGTTGGCTGTCAACAGTTTAACTGGATTTAATGCAACTTCAAGAAGTTATTTGGATAGGAAGGATGTCGTCATTCGTATTAGATACGCTCTGATTAGTAAAGGTCGGTGCATACGACGCGTTATGGCGGCGGTGCGGTGTTGCACTGCAAAGGTTTTACCGTATTCGCGGGTACGCGGGTAGTGCAATCTGTTATTAAAAATTAATCGGAAAGGGTTACTAAACAGTACCGCTCAGGCATTGTTATATGTGCCTGCCTCGTCTTACAAATCGCATGTGAGTCGACGCCAGAACACACCGTGTGCCATACCAAAGATATAAAAGTGCGTAAAACGCCTGAGCAACACTGTTCCGTCGCCGCGCCGCCGCCATAACGCACCGTGTGCAACGCACCGTGTGCAACGCACCGTGTGCACTGGCACTAAATATGCGTACTTCTTAAAAGTTTTGTTGTTATTGAATTCTTGAAACATTCGAATTAAATTTACCAATGAAACATTAAAAGACTAAGCCTTTTTACTGAAATTATAAGGACGGAAAAATTGGATTTCGCTCTGTATATCTTAACTTTAATAAAATATTTCTATACCTATACAATTTAGGTATCTTACGCACTGTAAATAGATTTTGAAATATAATTTAAATTTTTAAATGAGCTTTGTTCAACTGGTATGAATAAATTCCATTCGAATGAGAGATGCTAATAAAAATTAATATAGACATCGCAATGAAATATTGTAACAATATTATTTTTTAAGTAAATTGCACTGATGTTGATACTGTAGGTTACCCTATTGCAGTACTTAAATATTAGCATTTGTTCTTATAATTATTAAATATAATAAAAATACATTTACGTAATACAAGCGTTACGAATACGATTTATATTTTATTAAAAAATCTTGTTCAACTTCACTATTTAATATCTATTGTTCGGTATAAAATAGATTGGTTCTTATATTTCAAAATATTTGATATGTTATATGTTTATAATCAAGAGCTTTCTATTAGCATTAAGAAGATGAACAAAATTTTAATAAAATTATTTGACTCAATGCATAAAAAAATACATCATAAAAGATTAGTTCTATAATTATAATAAGCCAGTTTTAATAAATGGTTTTATTAGAAATAAACTATTAACCATTTTAAAATAATGTTAACATTAAGTATATATATCTCCTGTCTAATTTCTAATAACGTAGATTAAAAATATTTATAAACAAATACACCTAAGAGTATGTAGATATATATTATCTATAAGAGTTATGGATTATTTTTTATATCATATAAAAAATAAACATATTAATATAAATAATGTACTTAGGTAATTTTTATCGAAAGATTTAAGTTATATCAACACAGATGTCGTTGTTATATTTTGTGTTAGATACACACGAATTTGATGAATTGGAACACTCATTCATTGCAATACACATTGCATCGATGCAAATGTAACACAATCATCATTAATAAACGTGAATTTCTATGTAAGAAATATTTGCTTGATATATGCTAATCCATTTGGTAATAAAAAGAATCAAATATTGTGTAAATATATTACATTTTGCGAATTTTATTTGATTTTCGCCCTTGATGCTTTAGCTAATGGAAGTTGTTTATTATTTGCTTGATCCTATTTTCCATAAAAAATAGTCTTTAACATTTTTTTATTTGATTGATTTATGTATAAAATTAATTTATTCGTTTATTTTGACTATATTCATAATAACTATTTAATATAAGGATTACAAATTTAACTAAGAGAGTGTGGTAATTAGGACGTGAAAAGGGCATCAATTCTCGCGAATAATTCATAATTACCTCGTAATAAAATTGCTATAAGAAAAAGATCTACCAGCTCTAGTTTAAAAATAAAATGTCTTATTTCTTTTCACCGTTGCGTTCATTTCTTTAATCGAAAATAGCAATAAGAATTTTCGTCGCAATATAAACTTGGTAAAATACTTATTAAGATTAAATAACAGTGTTGTTTTGATTGTTAAATAAATTAAAAATACAAAATTAATTTCATTCTATTTGATCGCAATCGTGTATTTGGTAAAGCATTTAGACTCCTTGTAGACTCTACCTTTTCTTTGTATTAAGGTACATAGTGATATATTCTTATTTTATATCAAGATAGCGACCAAATTGAATTTTTTATACAAAACATAAAAAAGTCACCCCATCGTTTATTTCATTTCTTTTTATTTATTGAGCTGGTTATCTTCATGAGCTTTCTTGACAACAGCCAGTTTCGAGTGCGGGTCTTGCGGTTGTAGCTGTGCGTATGGGGGTGCGCGAGTTCCGTGCAGTACTAGGGACCAGCCACGCAAGTACCCTGACCAGCCTGGGTCTGACCCTGTGTTCCCGCCGCCGTTGTACCGAGCCTGAAAGGTATTAATTGGTTTTATTATATTTGAGTTTTCTCCTAAGTGTATTAATTGGTTTTATTATATTTGAGTTTTCTCCTAAGTGTATTAATTACTAAGTGCGTGGACGCTGAAAATTTTTCATGTACCTGAGAGTACTAAAAACACTAGGACAAAACATTATTTTACATATTAAATGTGTGTGTTAATGTAGAAAATCTACACATTTTAATACCTCTAAAGTCCACGTTCCTTGTGGATATTCACCCCATGTGTGAGTCGTCATGAAGGGCCATTTTGTGAAACCATCCCGAGAATCATCGTCGTTTGTACGTCTACTTAAAATCATTGATCTAAAACAGTATAAAATAAGGCATTTAGATTTCACTAAGTATTTAAATATCCTTAACTTGCCTTGCCTGTAGGGGGGGGGGGGGGGTCATCTGTGTCCGAACAAAATCAATTTCTGTTTATATCTGATATATAGAGGAACGGCGGGAGGTCCCTTCTGTTTCTAAAAGAAGAATTTTTCAACTGGTATTTTAAAATTCTTTTTAACAGTAGCATGAATTTTTTGAATTCATTAACGAGGTGAAAGTACGGCAAACGGCAAAACCCTCGTTTGCAGACGAAGTGTTAACTTATCACTCATAGACATTTTAATTCTGGTACTAAACAGTCTTTATTTAGAACAAAGTTTAATTTGAATACGGTAAACTGTATTTTAAATTAATCATCATAGAAAGTTTCATGACTTATTGTAGAAATAAACTTAAATTTACTCTTATCTTTTTTATACTGACTCGACAAGCTGACTACACTCCACCTGATGGATAGTACAGAGTAGTCCTAAAACGGCAATGATCGCCAAGAGACACATCAATTGAAGGTCACTACCGCCATGTCAACCCAGATATAGCACGACAGAAGATTTCTCAGTATATGAAAAACTGGACATACAAATCTGGTCTCGAAGCGTAACAGACCCTTTTTTTGTAACCCGGGGGAAATCCCTAACGTGTCGAACTTGCTCCGACTAAAACCCCCGGGGTGTTCCACCTTCCACCTACCGGCATCGAGGGCACGACTGGGGTCTCATCCTCGATGACCGGCAAGGCGTGCGGCCTTATGTAGGCCTCTACTCGTTTGGGGAGGAGTGGTGTAAAGAGCCACCCCTCTCATACATCTTTGTTGTAGAGCGGCACGCGGGAACACATCGTGCGCCGCTCGCACCCTTGTTGGACGGCACAGTCCCCCAAGTGTGCCGCCCGAAGCGTAACATGCCCAAGCAAGGCACTATGACGGTCTTTTTATGTATGCACTATTTAAAACGGACAAACAGAATTAATTTCCTTTCTTTTTTTTGGTCTTTTGTTCTTTTACTACGGCTTAAAGCCGGATCAAATAATCTGTTATAATAAGACCTGGAGTGTTTACGGTACCTGGTGCCCATTGGACTGGTAAGGAAGAATTCCAGGTCTCCCCTACGAGTTGCGTTCGCGCTGACGACAGCCTGGACGTGCTCCAAATACCTGACTTCACTGGGAGACCCAGAACACGCGTTTGTTTCGATCTTCAACTTTATAGTGCCATCGGTCGGAATCTCACTGAAAATTACAACCATGTATTTAATTTCTATTAGCTATAGTCAGCGAATAATTAATGTGTATAATTAATTAAAAATTAATAGATCAATTCTGAGTTATTATGGTTATTTATTATTAGATATTCATCGATAAATACCTATTTTATACATAAGATATTATTATTCCACTATAAGACTTTCTTTTATCATAAGGGTGGTTGTAAATGTACATTTCACGTACACAAACAGTCAAAATACAGATCAACTTTCAACAGCAAACAATTTGTTCAGAGCATCATTTGAAACCACGATCCATGGCGTCCTGAAACCGGCCGTTCATTCATTGCGTCAAATAAATCATAATTATCGAATCCAAATACAATGTCAATATATTCACATGAAATGATCCAACTGCAGTTGTTAATCTCAAAATATCATGTAAATTTTCATTGGTAAATGGTATTTCATAATATACCTTAAATTGCTTATACCATACGCTTTATCGACTGCAATAAAATCCAATATATATCGAATCTAATCTATCTTAAATAACTATTGATTTGGATGCATTTTTTACCGAAGAAAATTCGGTATTTATTATGTTTGTTGCTAGCATTTTTTTTTACCTGGGGAAAATCCTCATAGGACCGTCTCAGCCTGTAATCAATTCGCCACAGCCCCGTCACGCCGCGCCCGCCGGGCACAAACTCGGGGGAAGATGATACTCTCCCCGATACTGCTCGTTGTATTTAGGCAGAGCACGTCACAATGCTCTGTCAATTGTTGCTAGCATCCAAGCTAACCAAAGCTAGTGTATGAACCTTCTCTGCACTCAGTGTACACCCGCTCGCCCACATTAGACAAACGTGGTGGGTTAAATGTCCAACCAAATGTGTACCGATGGATTCCACAAACATAGTGAAAAAGACAAGGAAGGTACGAAACTGGTTAATAATAATAAAATTGTTTCACTGCACTCGGGAATTTTATAGCTAGAGATAAATATATGCGAAAAAACCATACTAACCATATCTACGTGAACAAATTTTGTTCGTAGCAGGGCACAAATTACGCGAGTGATATTTTGCTACGTTTTTCCGCTTAGATACTAGCCTAAAACAGGTGGGCATAATTAACTTACGTGTGAGTATTAACGGAGCCAGATTCGCAGTGATATCGGGGAGGGACTGACCGCCAATTGGCTGCCAAAGCAGTCATAGCGCCAGCATCGAGTACACCAAAACCAAATAAGTGATTAAACTCCAAACCAACTCCATTCATCGTCCAGTGAAATCGGCCCTGTAAAAATACAGGTAATTGTATAAAAAGTCTTAACTTAGATGTTTCTTCAGGATGGAGGGAATGCTGAATTAATTTGGTAGGATTTTCACAGTTCTGATGCACATTTTCCAACTCATTTCTTGAGTAATAGAATTTATTCATCCGCCTAATCGCCACCAATCATTTTATAGTATATTAAAAAAAAAATATCCAATTTTACAAAAACTAAAAAAAACATACCTATCTCAAATTTCTAGTTTCTATATATCTTAATAGTACCATTATATTCACAAAAGTTGTTCCAGATATATCTGTGAGGCCAATCTTGTTAGCTTAACCCGGCCTTTTTAATCCAGTCTAAGGGGAACTGTGACAGTTATGAAGTTCTGCTTTTACAGACATTTAATATTTTTAAATTTGATAAGAATTATTTTTAAACCATTATCACAGAATAGATAATAAGATTTCATACTTTACTCATTACGGGCAGGGCTTACCTTTGCATCATAGAGGGAGTTTCTTTTCGACGTCAACACTGTTAAATGTTGTATGTCACGCCAGGTTAGATTCGGACTGTAACCAAGAATGAACACGTTTCCACATTTTACACCTATAAAGTGAATATTTTTATCTTTATTTTATTTTTATTATTTTTATTTCTAAATTTATTTAAAATTTATACGTTTTGTACGTATTATAAATATAACAAATTATTATTTTATTTTAACGTGTTTTATACGTGGTAATACTTTTAATTATGGCTTAACGTTTCGACCTGACCATTATCATGAATATTCATGGCCTATAAAATCAGGACGAAACGTCAAGCCATATTTAAAAGTAAGTTTTTCCCGTATAAGCCTGTTAAAATATTTATATCGTAGTCACTTTGTCAATCCATTTAAAAAACATCTTAACACCCTTTAAGCCCTAGCCAAAATGACATTATTTTATCGATAACGCTTGTAGAAAAGTACAACATGGTAACATAAACTTTAGAAATATTGCGTTGACACGTCATGTTAATTTTATACATTTGCACTATTTTTTTTTTTGAAGCGGACTATCTACTGATTGCCGGGAAAGGCATTTACAGTTCAACCGGGCTTAGGAGGCGAGCACAGAAGGTGCTCAGCCGGCGAGTTTATGGGTTGGGTGGCAATGCAAGGGCACCCCTGTGGGTACGAACCTCGACTTGGACCGCTAGCCAAATAAAATACTATGCCTACGAGTAATTAGCCTTTTCGGAAGTGACTACCTTGAGAAGAAACGCCGAAAGAAACTCAAGGCTTCGTCGTAGTGGTCATTTGTACTATTCTACTTGCGTTATTTATAAATGAATGTTACTTTGTCCAGTGTATACGGGCCCTTACAGTTGTGTATGAAAAGACAGCTTACTTAGCGTGAAGCGCCAGAGCGAAGACCCCAGCAGCCTCCGGGGCAGCCGCTGACGTCCCTGAGTGCGTGGCGGTACACTTGCCGTACAAGTCGGTGGTCGCCACCCCCGTACTTGGATCCCGGGCACCGTTGCTGAACGTGCTTGCAAGAGTTGATGAACAGGATTCGTCGTAATGTGCATTTTGACCATCGTTGATAGCGCTGGAAATATTTATTTATTACGAGGTGGCAAGGCGACTGCCCGAACACAAGTACAAAGTTTGTCAGTATTGTACGAGTAATACCTCTGGTGTTGACCTTGGTTAGAGACTAAAGTATTTCTTTCCACAATCATCCAGAATGTATTTACAACACTTTCGATAAATAGATATAACTAACTAAACACTTTAAGATAAATTTAGTTTATTGCACTAATCGTCTTTAAAATTCAAAATGTTTCATCAAACTGAATGTCAGTATATTAAATGTTTTAAAAAGTTTTTAAAATAATCTGCGATATTAATTTGGCAGCGAATAAATTATAATTTAAACTTTATTAGCTCCGATAACTTTCAAAGTTACTTAATAAATTTAACTTGTCATCTGAAGAAGCATTAATAATGATTTAATAAAAAACGAAATATCTCCCCTAACTTCTTTTGTTTCAAATACAGGTAAACTGTCCAATCTTCACGTACCATCCTGTACATTGCCTGTTTTGATTTAAACATAATTATTAATAATAGACCAAATATAAATTATGTACGAAATAGAACATTCTCATTTTGATTTCGTAATTAATTTCACACGATAAACTTCATCAACTGTTTAAAGGTATAATGACGTAGTGTTTTTTGTACCAAACGTATTTTTTATTACGTTCGTTTTTTAACAATTTACATAATACCTCGAGGGGTGAAAAGCTGTTTGGTTTAAGCGACATTTTTTGGTGATATAGCAATATATATATTTTCGGAATCAGCGTATTTTATCAATTCCAGAAATATATATGTATATATTACTGTATCACCAAAAAAATGTCACTTAAACCAAATAACCTTTCACACCCGATTATAATAATTGTTTTTATTTTAAAAAATAAGTCAAGAGACACTGAAATAGTGAATTATTTACAATTTTGCCTAACAGGTAATTTTAATCTCGCTAAGATTCCAACCTTCGCATAACCTTAGGCTTGCACTTCGTAATACATTATTACTACCTTAGTATTATTTTAAATATGCTTACTATATTAAAACTATTTTAATTTTTACGGGCAATAATACACATTAGCATAAGTTTACACTTGAGTAAAGCGTCGGTACCGGGACTACAACCTTGAGCATCGTTTAACTACACTATCAGACCATCAATGGATAAGCATAGACCTGACAAATGTATTATCCATTTATTTAATTGTTAAAATAATGTTTTAATACAATTTCAACTTACCTATTAATAGATACAGTCCACATAGATGCTGCATATCCATCGCAGTTACAATCATCATCTTCACCGCCATCACCGCTCGCCCAAACGTAAATATTTCCGAGACCATTCCGGCCCTATAAAAGAAATATTATGCACGTATTAGTATGTGACAAATTATAACAGGGGGCGTGTCTTTTATTAGTTTCAGGCTGAGATTTATAGATGTAACTTTAAATTTGCTTTACTCCTTCCCCTCCCAGAGAGGTAGCCTCAACAAGGCTTCTTGTTCCCTGCGCGTCTGGATAAATTTGGCTTCCCAGGCCCAGGTGGAGAAATCAGAGGGACACTCCGGGGGTATTTAGTCAGTAAGAGTCTGACACACCGGGGTCGCTGCGCTCACAGCGTCCCTGATGGTCCTATGCAGAATTTTCCCCCGAGATACAAAAAAAAACTTTAAATTTGCTTAGTCTTTAGTAAAACATTACAATTTATATATATTATTCAATAAATGTTAATTTGGTAAGTCACCGATTTTCTCAAAATGGACATGACTCTGCGAATTTTATAGCTATACTCAAGTTTTTATTATATATTTAGTTTTTTGTCAGAATTAATTTATTTTTTGAGAACTTCAAAGAAAAGAAAGTCAAAATAGTGTCTATAAATCTCAACCTAAATCCTTTTGCACGTCTAGTTTTGTGATAGAGCTATCTCGGTTCTCAGCTTTTTTTTTTGTAACCCGGGGGAAATCCCAAACGGTCTTCAGGGGGCGGTGAGGGCCGCACCCCAGTGTGTCGGACTTGCACCGACTAAAACCCCCAGGGTGTTCCTCCTACTCGTCTGCCGGGGCCAAGGGTACAGCACTGGCCACTTACTCGGCACCCGGTGACGTTTGGCCTCAAGGTTGGCCTTTCCCTGTTGCAAAAAGCAGGGGAGGGGTGGTGTAAATGGCCACCCTCTCCTCGCTCGCCTACTTTTATCTTCGAGCAGTGTGCGGATCTCAGTCCTCAGCCTATGTGATCATCAGTGTTTTTTTATTTTATATTTTTTTATTATGCATTAATTTGTGTCAGGTTTATATTTAAATATAATTTAATCTATATTCGTTTATGTTACGTAGAATTTGTAGTTAACAGCGGCGTGCATCCCATATAAAGCATAAAAAGTATTATCTTGTTACACTTGGACATAAAGATATAACAGTTCCTATGGATTATTCTCTTTACAAATATTAATCCCTCGGACATATAAGAGTTCCATTTTACTTTTCAAATATAAAACCGTAAAAATGTAACAAAAGTCTAAGTATATCGAAGAGATCTAAACAAAATTTATAACATAGTAAGTATAAGACAAGAAAGATTTCCATCATTCACTGTCATTTCTTCCCTCAAACTTCAAATCCACCTCAAAGTAACGTACGCTAATAAGTCTGTAAATATTACACATCAAAACTCAAAGACGGTCTCTGACTTTGCGTTGAGTGAAAAGAAAAATGGTTTTCCCTAGCCGACATCCTGTCCATTCACGGAGGGATGACATTTCGCGGACAGCTGTGATAAATTATAACCTTGACATTTTGCCTTAACCTCGAGCCGTTTGTTGTTTACAATGGCGATTTATTTTCCTCATTTTGACTACAATTTTTAATATGTTTGCATACTTTTCTTGATCTTTACAAGTTGAATACCCGTTGTAGTTCCCAAACGAGAGATGCTAGCTAGCTAAAAATAAGACAACTAGAAATCATACAATTGAATGAAAATAAACTAAGTCCATGTTTATAGATGAAACTTAATTGCTCAGTCAGCACTTGTCAGAGCTCTTGTATTTGTAACTGTCACTTGCAAAAACTCAACAACTATATAAACAAGTGATCTTAGATGAACAATAATTATAAAATTTTACTAGAACTTGTTTTTAGAATTGTTTATGGCATTTTATGGAATTGGTTCTGTTTAAAACCTGTTTTAATTGCCACCTCTTTTGTTCTCTATATAATATAATTGTAATTTTTAAATGTAAAAGAAAATAGTTATGATATATAATAAAAAATGTAAAATAGAAAAAGCAATAAAATTATTTAATGATTGCCTTCAACGCAAATATTTGGTGACCCCGACGTGATCAAATGTTTGCGTTGAAGGCTTATTATATTTTACAACTACTATTTTATTCTAAATTTAAACATTACAATTTTATTATATAGACGAAAAAAAGAGGTGACAATTAAAACAGGTTTTAAACAGGTTCTTTCCACACATTCAAATCTAAAAGACTTTGGAATTTAAAGCTAAGCTTGTGTATATCCGAAATTCAAAATACAAATAATTTTGTGGAGACCGATTGAAAGAAGTTACTTCTCGACCACATCAGAGTTGACGCTCTCCAACTTGTTTACGACAACGTTTTTTGATTTGTTAAAATGTCATAATTTTCAAACAATAAAGAAGATCTCGAGTATAATGGATTTAAGATCTTTATGCAAATCAGAAATATCGAAAGATTAAAAAAGACTTCAAACTATATTCATTACATATAGCTCGGAAATTGTATGTACAATACAATCGAAACCTTACTTCATAAAAGTTGCAGATAAAAATTGCGAAATAATTAGTTTAATCTTAAAGAATAAATATTCATATGTACTATTCAAATGTAAGTTTTCTTAGAGCCATATATATGCATCATTGGGATAAAAATCTTAGAAGTAGGTAAATACCAATCTATATGGCTAGATGGATTTCATACAAACGTGTTGTCCTTCAATTTGTCCGACAAACACAGACCTTTCTTTGAATCATATCTTGAACTCGTCACAATGGCAAAGGAAAAGCTTTGTACGTGATCCTTTGTTGTTAAATTAAAAAGAGATTTTTTCCTAAATTATTTTGCTCACTCCTTCCATTTCACTGGCATTTATCTTCAAGAAAACGTGACTCGGTGAGTGCCTGTCTTTTAGCAATATTACAATTATTCAACTGGCTTTGTAAACAAATCTGTATTTATACTAGAAGTATGCCTCCTCTTATATATTGCGTATCTCCAAGGAGTGGGATTTGCTACCAGCGCTTGTTTTTCTTAGATTTTATAAAATGGAGTCTTAAGCAAAGCTCGGTATTTTTTGGGCGCTCCATCGTTGGTCACAACATCGCCTTCCTTCAGATGAGATTGAAGTCAAGAGTAACCCTGTTTGTAATTAAAAAAAAAAATAGGTATGGAAAAGTATTAGATTATGAATAACAAATATTTTCCTAACTGGGACGGATAATATAAAAGAGGGATACAGTGAAAAGAATTGGATTATGCTTTTATCATCAAAAGCCTGAAATGTTTCTGTATTTACTCGCAGAAAATAACTTTTGAAAGCAAATCGACTGGTATAATTTCCTTCCGAGTTTCCGTTTTACGATAACTGCTCCATTTGAAATGAACGTTTCAAGCGAAGATTTTCCGTCAGTAGGAAATAACTTTCTTTTGTAAAGTACTCCTTGTTATTTGTTGAAAATAAGTCTTCACTTCTTTACTATTTTATTAAGATATTATGTTTTTTTTCTATTGAATTTTTTAATAAATTCTCGAACATCTTTCCACTTAATCACAGATCATTAATAATATCCTAAGTCTCCGATGCATTTGCAGTGCGACTCTTAAAATTTTTATGTAATAACTATTCAATATTACTAGTGTCCGACCGAAAGTTCGGTTTCGGCCGAGTTTCGGCCAAAAATCAAGTTTCGGCGGCAGTTTCGGTTTCGGCCAAAATTGGCCGAAACTTTTGCCGAAACCGAAACTGATTTCGGTAGTTGTTGTACATGCTTGCCTAACTTCGTTTCTCCCGGCAACGCTTTGACGGACGCTGGCGGCCCTGTTCAGGATTCGTGCGCCGTTCGCATTGCTTTTTTTTTTTTCGAATTTACGCGTGTTTGTTGACCGAGAAAGGTGTTCACAACTTAACCGGGCAGGTGGGCGAACACTGAAGGTGCTCAGCTGGCAATTTATGGGTTGGATGACAATGCAAGGGCACCCCTGTGGGTACGAACCTCGACTTGGACCGCCAGCCAGAAATACGAAACCTAACGGTGATCTACTAGCGTTTCGGAAGCGACTACCTTGAGAAGAAACGCCGAAAGAAACTCAAGGCTGCGTCGGAGTGTAACTGCGTCGCTTAGACGACAGTTGACGGATCTAATTCGCATTGCTCTATAGCAACACAACTTAGTCAGTGCGTTATCACCCGACGTAAACATTCTTTAGAGGTTATGCTTTGATGGAACTGATTACATGTAAGTTTTTGTTTCATTTTTTTACTTGACCACGTTGACTTTTATACTTGACCACGTGAGTTTCGGTTTCGGCCGAAACTGAAGCCACGGCCGAAATTTCGGTTTCGGTTTCGGCCGGAAAACCAGTTTCGGTCGGACTCTAAATATTACTGTCTGACATCAAGCCGAGTTTCTACAGAGGTAAACAGGAATAATGCGCGCCTGAGATAGACAAAAACAACATCAAATGTATACCTCTGTTATTCATTGCTTAGTGACATATGATATTTAAAATATTATTTCTTTCTATAATATAAAATTGAATTGTTAAATGTGTATAAGCGCGAAACTCGAGACGGCTGAACCGATTTGGCTGATTTCTTTTTTGTTGTGTTTATTGAAGTCTGTGGAACGTTATTAGGGAGAGAAAAATTAAAAAAATTGTCTGAAAAAGTCTAAAAACAACACTTTTCTATATTCTCATACAAAAAATTCGTAATAATATTTAAAAGTCAATTTGAACTTTAACACCATACCATAAAGTTTAAATGTTAGTAGACGGGTTCCGGGAAGGCAAAACAATTGAGTGACGTATAAATATTGTCAATATTTGTCAATTTTTATACATATAGCATTAAGGGCAGGTTCCTTCAAACAATTTTCAAAAAACAGCCGACAGGCCAATAGCTATTAACATTAAAAAAAACAATGTGACTTTGTTTTAGAGAAATAGGGCAGAACAAGGTCTGCCGGGACAGCTAGTGTTATATAAATTATAAAACACGTAGCCCCGTTTTTACATTGTAATAATAATCATACATAAGTCGCTTCAGCCCACTGCTGAGCTTCCTCATACTAGTTAACTATCCTCGATCCTGTGCTAATCTCATCCAGGGAAGCCCCAACATCTCTATAATATAGTTAGCACATCTCACCGCCCAATGTCCTACACTTTGCTTCGCCATCTAGTTTACCAGTTACATAATTCAACCCGCTATCACCTCATCTGGCCAAGCGTCCTTTCCGAAATTCATTTGGGACCCGTTACTCAAAATCAATGAATTAAAAGAATATATAAAAAATATAATATAAAAAATGAAGCAACTATCAAATTTTTGCTGAAGATAAAAAGACGCTATTTTCTTTATGAACTGAATAAATGAAGAGGTTCGTGAGATAGCTTCATAAAAGCGGGATTAAGAACGTACTCAAAGCCAGATTCTTTGAGGACCAAAAATTACGACAAAGAGCCGTAAAAATATCGACTTAATACATATTCCCTTATGAAGAAACCTTGGCATATGCTAACATAGCTATTGACTTACATAGCAAAGTATATTTTAATAGAAAGTGTTAGACGGTTTTAGTATACGGATGGAAAATATAAGCCAATATGTAGAACGATTAATGACCTTAATTCAGACAGTTGCTAATCCACTGAAGCACATAATTACGTTAAGGCAAACGCAACCACCAACCTCTAGGTAATATAATCGTATTCGTGAATAATTTAATACTATATGCGTGAAATTAGTTCACATGAATCACCTACCGCAGTTAAATTATGTATTATCAAAATGATTAAAACAAGATAATTAAAATATCCTAGGCCTTTCATTAGGAAACAAAAACACGTAAATTATTACTAAGTTTTTAAATTCTGATTTGCACACTCTAATCTGGTTATTACAAAATTTCAAGAATTTAAATTGTAATGTCTAATTATAACAATATAACGCCATTTTATCCTTCTTTGGGATGCTTACGATTGTTCTGTACACATCAAAACAATTGTTTTACTCTATACTGCGTTATCATTTCTCTTTTATTTTTTGTAACCCATTACCCAATAGTTGCTTGTAAGAAATTGCTAATGGTAAAGCTCCATATTGGCCCTTATTATAAGTGTAAAAATGTATGTTTTTCTTACAAGTGAAATAAAGTGTTTTATATTGAATTCCACGTTACCTCATTAACTCCTCTAACAATGGCCCTCATCGTAGCATTTCTCGGGCCATCAACAGTCCTGCCGTCATCAGTTGGCCCCCACGACGCGCTGTAAATGTGGATCTTGTGCGGTTCATGACCCATAGAGTTGGCCTCGATTAGATCAGTCATGTACGGTTGGTCCAGCATTCTTATACCTGTTTCATCGATGCTCGTGATTAGTATAAAGTCTAGGACATATACGGCCTTATAAGATGATGAGTTTAAACGAAAATATATAAATAAAAAGAGAAGAAAAATGCAATCTCTATTGATTATCCTTTGGCATCCATCAGTAATATAACCTGTAATTATTTAGTAAAGTCTAAGCAAAAACCAAATAACATCTATAAATCTCACCCTAAGATCCTGGGTTCGAATGCCAGTAACGGCGAACTTTTCTTTGATGAGCAGATTACCTTGACGCGAGTCTTGGTTGTGTATATGTGTTTAAATACTTATGTCCTTTTGATAAAGGTCATCAAAAAATTTGAATCTCGCTTCATATCTCTTTGAATTTTGTGTCGTGACTATTTAAAACGAGTAAAAGGAGCTATTTTTCTTTGTCTATGAAGACAACGTAACATCTTTAACTTATTCAAACTATAACCCGTGAAGCCTTAGACAAATTTGCATTCCTTTAACTATAACGCTTCTAAAAAAATATAAAATGTTATGATTAACATAAGCTTTCAATATATCCCGTCCTCACGTCATATCAACTCTATAATTTTCCATTTTCTACTGGCGTTATCTAAAAACGAATTTTGCTTTATCTAGGAGTCCTAATCGAAATTTTTAGACGAAATTAAAATAAATTTATCGTACATAGGACTTTAAAAGTACTAGCTGACTCGGCAAACGTTGTTCTGCCATATAAATTATTTCTAGAGAATTTTATTTACGTTTATATGTAAATCTTTTGAAAATATAATGTTCCATAGTATATTAATTTGATATATGTCGTAAGGTTAACCAGCGTTTTCGATTTAAGCGCATCACAATATGTTTGTTACGACATCACTTTACAAATCTTAGAATTTTTCGACTTTTCTGTACTATAATATATATGTACTAGCAAACCCGGCGAACTTCGTTTCCCCACCAGATGGCTTCATTTTGGTTTTTAGTTATCGTTTGAAAGAACGTGCGCATAATAAATGTTACATTAAATTAACTGAGCAGAGTACAATGGGTAGCTGTCAAACAATGTATAACGCATCGGCGCCATCTACTTAAAATACTAGTGCGATCTGCTCCACCACCATGCAAAACCATATTGGTTTGTAGTACATGCTATGTATCAGAGATGGCGCTGTATGTGAAAAATGATTTTCTCCGTTTTCCAGCTTTTCTGTTGATTTTTTTCCTGAATTTTGTTTGCTATAAACCTCACGGAGCCCGGGACCTTTCCAACGAATGCAAAACCGTGGAAATCGGTTCGTGCGTTCTGGAGTTATAGCATCTGGAAGGAAAACCGGACTTATTTTTATATAATAGATTATACATACAAACCTACTCCATGAATTACTCTACCTATTTCTGAAAGATACATTAAAATTTATTGAATAGTTTAAAAAATCTAAGCGAAGAGAGAGCAGAAACTACTTCATTTTACACTATGTAAACATAATATTATATTTACAGTCAACGTAACGTTACTTTACCCGATATAAAAAAAGCATAATTTCGGATACTCCTTAAGTTACGATTGCTGTTAAAACTGTTCAATACTTTCTTGTCTGATAGTATTATACAATTGTAAATGCACAAAACGTGTCCACTGTACTTTTATTTTAAGGTGTTTTGGTTCATTACGCTTTACAATTGCCTTTGTAATTGCGTTCCTTTATTAATAATTTCTAAATTGTAGGACCTTTTTAGCAGTAATGCAATAAGCCAATCTTTCACGGTGATCAAATATTATTATATTATAATTAGTATTATGGGTATAAAATGTAAGTTTGCCGCTAACGCACCTGCGTGCACACCGACTCAGTTAGACCGAAGTTCGTGAAAAGAGAAACTTGGTAATATAGTACGTTCCGAGCTAGCAATATTTCCACACTGAACTTCCCAAGTTCCATGGAAGCGACATTAATTCCGAACTATATAATCACTCCCAAACTATAATATTGTACAATGAAATTATTGATAACAGAGCACCGTCTGACATTTCAGCCGAAGCAATCAGAGACACGCCCGGAGGCGGATAAATAGAGTACACAGGTAACCTATATTTTTATTCAAATACGAATATTTATATATTATATCATTGGTATTCAAATAAATAACTTTAATTACTCATGAATATCAAATATGATCTGTTATTATATTTAAATTAGTTGCGCAGAGATGTTCCCGCACTGCCATGATACAGACAGTTTTCTACTGTCTGTATCATGGCGAGTGTTCTGAAGAGTTGTTTAACCTTGTTCCACCCTCTCCCTTCCTAAATAGAACCACGCGTGCGGGTTTGCAGAGTCAGAGCTATACGGTATCTCACATCCCGGTTAGGATTAAGAAGTTCTCTAACCCCTTTCGTCGTGACTTTAGGCTGTAGCGACAATGTTATGCAGTCGCACCAATGCCTATTCAACAGTCTGAGACCCGACCGGGCGACGCGGGGGTACCTGGCAAACGATTGCGTCGCTCGGCGCGCTGGAGTAGTGCTACCGAGACATTCATGCGGACGCTAACCTCTAACGTATTTAATCAATCCGTCTCATATACTATTGTGTACAAACGTGTAAATAAGTTCGTGATTATTCAAATAAGTGACAATTATTATTGGTGGTGTTTTAATTCATTTGTGCTCACCCACATCACCCATAAGGCTGTGGAATGGTCTTCCGGCGAGCGTGTTCCCACCATCCTATGATATGGGATCCTTTAAGCGTAGCGTGAAGAGAGATATATTTGTGCAGGCCAGCATGATCGCTGTGACTACCGATGGGTTTTTCTTACCTTTCGATAGTCGTTTGCGTTTTTTAGACTGCACCATTCTTACCATCAGGTATGGTACAGTCACTGTCTCCAATCTAAAGTAAAAAAAAGTAAAGTGAAGTATTGTCAGTAAAAAAAAAAATTTTTGCACGCGATGTTTACTTTTATATAGTGCATTAGGTTATAAGTTTATTAAGAACTAGCTGATCCGGCAAACGTTGTTTTGCTATATAAGGTTTTGTAATATCTTCTAAGATGTTCATTGAAATTAAGTGTTGTCAAAGACAATTTTGTTCACAATTAAATACTCTTAATCAACAACACATTTATTTGGATAAAGATTAATATTATTACGTTGATACAACTCTTAACAAATATTGCATTAATTTCGACCAAATTTGTTTACCATAAAAACGGTTCTAGTAACTTAATCTTAAAAGATAGACATATACTGTCGTGGACATTTTTTTAGATCATTTCAAGAGGAATAATTCTTTATTACATATATTTTTTGTATCTTGAACCGTTTTTGCAGCGCACGCAATGGAAGCTCTCAAGGATGATTAATTTTACCCGTTTTTTTTCACATTTTCCATTATTTCTTCGCTCCTAATAATTGCATCGTGATGTTATATAGCCTAAAGCCTTCCTCGATAAATGGTCTATTCAACTCAAAAATAATTTTTCAATTCGAACCAATAGTTCCTGAGATTAGCGCGTTCAAACAAACAAACAAACAAACTCTTCAGCTTTATAATATTAGTATAGATTATGTTTAAGTTTTACTAGTGCAATTATTGTAGTGACCGGGCAGTAGACTTGAAGAAGTCTGCTAATATAGTATTATAGTATGAAATATAGTGGAGCGGCTTAGCAACTGATCGCTGATAGTTAAGAACCTCTCGGGTCATTTGTAGTATATCTAAAGTATAAAATCAACATACGCGAGGATTAAAGGCAAAACTGCAATGCCAAAGCTTGCGTTAAGCTTTCACACTTTAATATCGCAATGATAAATTAACTACATCCGTTTACGATTAACCGTTGTAAGCAAGTATCAATTTCCCTTTTGCCGCTTATCCGAAACGTTATCTGAAAATATTTCAAAGTGGATAACTTTGGGTTCGACATCAAAGGCACCGTAAAGCCACAAATCTGCCCGCGAAGCCTCAAAAGCCTCGAGTGTATGCGTCAAATGAGCCTACATATATTAAATATGTTTGCTTTTTGAGTACAGTAATAGGGATTCGAGACAACGATAGGTACAATTACATTTAGCGTGTATAAAATATGCGACCAATTATGTATGGTTTTTCATGGTACTCAAACATATACTTCACTGGAAGGTGAATAAGAGGCCGATGATGGACCACCAGACGCCAGAGAAGAGGATGACACTGTACCTCCGGCCCCGGTCAGACGGGAAGAAGGAACACCCCGGGGGTTTTAGTCGGTGCAAGTCCAACACACCAGGGGGCAGCCCTCACCGCCCCCTGAGTTCCTGGATTACACCCAGGTTACAAAAAAAAAACACCGCCAGACGTTTAAAAAATAAAAAAAGTTACATTTAGGTTATTAGCTACATTGAACACTTGGTTCAACGGAAATCCCTAAGCAAGTTTCAATTTGGAGTTATTGAGTGGAAAAAAAACTGGGTGAATGATATCGTTAATTTATAGGAATTCATAATTTCCGAGAAAATATTGTTTCTGAAATTTTTAATCGATAATATTTTAAAAATATGAAACTCTTGAAAAGAAAATACCGCTTCATTGTATTAGCATTGTGTATTCAAAAATTTGTTTTAATATTTTTACAGCTTAATTTCCGCAGAAAAATTAAAAACAACAAAATTGACACTGATGCGTACAGATTGAGTAATAAACCTTGGTTTTAACCCTTTTTAGCCTGATTTACGTAAGTGATATTTTTTAAATATTACTGTGTTTGTTTGAGTGTCTAGATGAAGGGAAAAATAGCTAAAAAAATTACAATATTGATTTTACATATTTATTAAAAAAAAAAAAACAGGTATCAATTTTGATACTTCAGGCATAAAACTAATAGTAATGTGAACATTCGGTTTAAAAGATTGGTATCAAAATTGAAACTCTAGGTTATTAACTCTAGGTTCTAGGTTTTGTTACCGGTTGGAATAAATATGTGAAGCAATATCATGCAGAGGCTAGGCTTGGGTTTCTCACTTGGGTTTCGTATGGTAGGCCAAGGTTTGGGCCTTTTTATGAACGAATGAAATTTACTAGGCAAAAATTTAAAAACAAATTAAAATGGTGTCAAGACAATGAGACAGAGATAAAATTGAATATTATAGCTATGAAACATGAACAAAAGCATTTTAGTTCTTTTTGAAGACATACGAACTCTTTGAATCCCAGGTCGGGCTTGCCGGGTAGTGTTGGTGGGCTAACGAGCTCTGTGGACATTGCTGATATGTTTAAGAGAACCTTTCAAATTGAGCCTACTAATATTAGTACTAAGGGACAGTGTGTTCGGACTGTGAGTGCTGGTGATTATCATGTTTCATTTACTTCAAAAGATGTTAAAAAAGCTATTTTCACGATGAAGCGTGGTAAGTCGCCGGGTCACGATGGTCTGAGCGTGGAACATTTGAGGTTTGCGGGTGTGCATCTTCCCAGGGTACTTATGATGTTGTTTAATTTTTGTGTAGGGCATTCATATTTGCCGAAGGATCTTATGACTACAGTGGTTGTACCAGTATTAAAAAACAAGACAGGTGATTTGTCAGATAGATTAAATTATAGACCAATCTCACTGGCAACTGTTTTCGGTAAGGTGTTGCTCAGCCCGTCCATTAACGGTTTGAGAAAATTATTGGCTGTTTGTGAACAGTATGCGTTGTCACATGCTCTGAGGTATAACGTGACTAAGAGCGAATTAATGATTTTTAAAGTGAGAAGTAAATCGCCTTTAATACATATTACACCTGTGTATATGAATAGTGCTCCACTTCGTGTTGTTACGCATTTTAAATACCTTGGACATGTTGTAACTGAATGGCTTACTGTTGATAAAGATATTGATAGCCAGCGCAGGGCGTTGGCTGCTCGTTGCAGTATGCTCGCTCGCAGGTTTGCGCGCTGCACGAAGGATGTTAAATTAACATTGTTTAGGGCATATTGCCAGTCCTTTTACTCGTGCAGCTTATGGGTGAGGTACTCACGGGGGGCGTACAACGCCCTGCGTATTCAGTATAATAATGCTTTTAGAGTGCTGTTGGGGCTGCCCCGATTCTGTAGTGCGTCGGGTATGTTTGCCGAAGCAGGATTGCATGATTTTCATGCAGTTATGCGTCGGCGGTGTGCTTCAATGCTGCAGCGTTTGAGGGGCAGTACTGATGGCATTTTAAGTATTTTGTCTGAGAAAGTGGATGGGCCTTTCATTCAGTTTTGGCTGAAGAAGCTCATCCACTCTGGTATTTATTTAAGAAATTAATATTAAGTTTTAAAATTTTATGTATTTTTAATTTAAGAAATATGAAATAAAGTTATTATTATTATTATTAAGGGTTAAACAAATAAAACCAACTTATTTCGTATTTTTTCAAGTAAACTTTTATGTGTCCACTTCTTATTTTTATTTACTATTTTATTAAATTTTATATATTGGTCGCCTTGTAAAAATGCTGAAACTGTGAGTAGTGTCAGTGTTGTATGCAGTGATTATGAAATCATAAAGAATAAAAGCGGGTAAAGGAACTAACTTTCGACTTCCAACGAAGACGCCGCGGCACTACAATCCGCCTCTGACTGTTGACTGTGTGACCAGAACACACGGAAAAATAATATTCGATCAACGAGAACGCTAATAGAAAAAAAATAAAATGTTATATACGCAGTATGATAAGTGACGTGCTGGTTCGTAAGTTCATGTTTATTCCAAACATGATGCATTTTCTACTAGCGTTATTCGTTATCGAATTTTACAATACTTTGTGTAAGCCATCATGTCGAAATGTTACGGACTATAATAACAACAATTAAAAATAAGCTGCTTCGTGCATGAGCCCCGATAAAGTATTTATAACGGAAAAATGTCATTTTAATTGATAAAATACAAATTTGAAATTACTTAATATCACCCATAGAATCAGGATCGAAGTACTTCTTTTAAATAAATATTTCTTTTATTCTATAGAAAATATTGCCTTATTTCGTTACCGACAGGCTCTTTTTGTAACGGTTAATAATGCTTTTATTTTTATCCTGATCCTCTTGGGATTTCGTAAGATTATTATTGCTTTGGAATATAACGAGACTTACCTACGCAAAGTACAAAGCTTTGTGAATGTAACAGAGAAAAAAATTGTTTCTACGTTTCGACCCACTCTCCTTGCTTTCACAGAAAAGTATACATGTATACGTAATTACATTACGTGTGGGTTATAAATTTCCATATTCTCAAAAACATAGCGTTAGACGTTTTATTTTTGTGGCATAAATACGTGCTACAAATCCGTTACAAGAAAATAATTTACATTTTATAGGAGCTCTTCAAAGCATTCTAAGTTTGTTGGTAAGAGTATTATAACACTAATTTAGGTTTAACGTACAAGAAGGCGTATATATAGACAAAAACCCTTAGAAAAAACCGTCACAGCAATACGGACAATGAGTCAGTAAAATACAAATTCAGTTAAAAGAGCAATTTATGTATTGATTTATAAAATTTGCGTAATCCACCAAAGTACGACTCTTATGGGCTCTAGCGTTCTCTATATTTCTATACGGCGTGGAAACGTGGACCACAAAAGAAAGAGAAAGACAGAGAATTG
Organism: Automeris io; assembly: GCA_036320925.1. Classification (NCBI taxonomy): domain Eukaryota; kingdom Metazoa; phylum Arthropoda; class Insecta; order Lepidoptera; family Saturniidae; genus Automeris; species Automeris io. The sequence goes on from JAUDJH010000018.1 coordinate 8,984,267, forward strand.
ATGCCTAGAGATGTGGCGTTGGAGACGGATTTTGCACATATTAAGGACCTAGCAGCTCACAAATATCCTCTACTCTTAATAAGCTTGGCATTTAAATTCAACTTTCTAACATAGTAAACTTAAGAATCGTTAGTTACTTTAGCCATGTGACGCGCCGTAATGATACCATGGAATAACTATTTGTGCAGGGAAGAGTAGATGAAGTTAGATCTCGTGAAATGTGTCTGCTACGTTGAACCAACAGATTATTAAAACTTTAGCCAGCGCCTGCTAAGCATCATTCCGGGATAAATGGAGAGCTGTAGTGCTGCGCGCCTGCATACTTACTCATACTACAGCATACTCTTGAGAAGAGAGAGAGACCGAAGATTTGCATAACAAATCAATAATACGATTTGTAAGTTGACGCTCGACTAAAATCAAAAGAAACGGTATTTTTGTACTAATCTAGTAATAAATTGACATTTTAAAGAAAGCATCACATAGACCTGAAAAAACTCCGAAACACGTTTGCTTACCGATAATCATAGTCAAGGATTTATTAGGTAAACAAGCCTTTATACTTTCAGATTTTTTCTTATCTCGACATATGTAACACATCAGAACAAGTAAAATTCTTTAAAAACACAAAAAAATGAATAAGTCCTGAGGAGTAATACTGAACACTTAGGACGGCTTTCACTAACAAATTAAATCTAGTTTAGAGTTATGTAAAATGCTATTTACCGCTGATCTGTACTTATTGTCTTGCACTAAATCAAAATCTAGATGTAACAACTCTTAACCTGAAATCATCATTAAGATGTAAAACCAATTCAATTAATAAGCGTTTTATACAAGCTTAAACTAGATTAATTCGTTAGTGCAAGCCGCCCTTAAAATTGTTATAACTTTTATTAAAACTTGTCTATTTTCATCTCTAGATATGATACGATATACCAGTAAAGAAACCTGAAAGGAACATATAAAATTGGATATACATTCTCTTCGTAAGTGGCTCTTGAAAACCGCTTACGTTCTATTCATGGGAACTACTTGGCGTGTGTTAAAAAGACATAAGCACTTGAGTCTTTATTCTACCCTAAGCTATAAAAGTTGATAACACAATTTCCGTTTAGTACCCCACACTTTTTAACTTGCTTTATAGATTAACCAGATATCTACTTACATAAATGTATTACAGGCATTAATTATAGTACCAAAATTATGGCCACGATTTTTCTTGCGTTAGTAATGGATAAACAGCTCCATTTTTTTAAATCCTAATACGGAACAGTGACCACACCGCTCCTGAGGGTAAGCTTGGTGCAATCCAAAAACGACATCGATTATCTACAGTAAAAAAACTATTCATAGACGAAGCAATCATGCTTTTTTTTTTGTATCCCGGGGGAAAATCCTACATTGGACCATCAGGGTCACTGTGAGGGCAGCGACCCCGGTGTGTCAGACTCCTACTGACTAAAAACAATCATACTTGCACAATTATCTCTTTACGCTTGGCTTATAGGACTCAAAATCATAGCACGGTGGGAACACGCTCGCTGGAAAACCATCCCTCAGCCCAACGACTCGGCAAAACTTTAGAGTTAGAGAGTTAAGAGAGTTAAGAGTTAAGGAGAGACCTTCTTAATTCTAGCCAATATGTGGGATACCGTATAGCTGTGAAATCAGAGGTCTACTTTTATGGTAGTTACTATAAATATTATAATACTAGACATAACAGTTACTGTATACCACGACAGAATACATTTAGGTAGTCGCCCAAATCCAACGCACGACTACACTGAATATACAGGACTGGCGGCTTTGGACTCGATTGATCGTAGAGCTCGTAGACTTATTGGCGACGACTCTTTATCAAAAATTAAAATGCAAAGCATCGAGCATCGACGTAGAGTTGCCTGCCTCGCGATCTTTTACCGGTTGCACGGTGGTGAGTGTTCTCAGGAACTACATTCTTTGATTCCACCAGCCCCATTCCACCAAAAACCACAAGACATCGTGTCGGATACCATCCGTATGTGGTGGATGTCCCTTATATCCGCACGAGAAGATTCGCTTCTACATTCATCATGCGAACAGCTAGGGAGTGGAATATGCTACCAGCGCCCATATTTCCGTAATCTTATGATCTGGGAGTCTTTAAAAGAAGAGTGAATAGGCATTTGTTAAGCGGACGCGGTTCATCATCGGACTCATCTTCACCTTCCACCATTGTAAAAAAAGTATTGTTAGCAAGAAATGTTTTTGTGGCTCTTTAAAACTTTGTAATTTTGTAAATTGCAATTTTTTACTCTTCCGACTCAAATGGTTGCCGACCCCTGCGATAGGGCTATTCGGCTTAAATTACATTTTGGGCCATACTGACTTCAATATAAATTCAGAATTAGTGAAATAAGAAAATTTCAGATTTGTTACGTAAATGTTAGCTATAAGAATAAGCTGTAATATGATGATTGTTCACTATATACAGTTCATAAAATTCTAGGGCGCGATAAATTGTTGATAAAGGTTAGTTTATTTTTATTAAATTTAAGTGACCACTTGCATTTAGAAAATACTATGGGCATTCCACAGATGGAAATAATTTTATATTAAATTATTTCTTGTTGCACAACCTATATAACTTAAAAGAACATAAACGCTAATCAAAGCTGTGCTAGTTTTAAGTTAAATTTGTTTATTTAATAGACTTTTAGGAGGTAGTTACTTGAAAGTATTGTTTCTTTTATAAAGTAATACCTACCTAGACAACGGATATGACAAATTTATTTAAATACATTTTATGTTAGTATTTAATTATTTTGAGGAGTGTTTTATTTTTAAATTAATATATCTATTTATAAAATTACGAAATATTACAGCAATAAAGCAAATTGAAAATATATACCTAATCACAAGAAATTCCGTGAATATGTGATTGAGGTCAAGCGTTCGCCTATAAACTATAAAAAAACACGAGTTGATCTCAAATCCCCACAAACTGAAGGGAGTCACTATGACAGGGTTAACGCACATGTACTGTGATTTAGTTGAGCATAAATGCCGCCAATACATCAAAATAAACCTTCATAACATGACGATGGTCTCTGTTAGTATAAACCCGTGTCTTAAAAGTCTGTTTTTTTTTTCGAGCCAATACTAAAAATATACCGACGGCATTCAGTAAAATATGATATTTCACTACGTGACACATATTCTCGGTATAAAAATAAAATCTCCTAACATTTCACATCCTTAGAGACCGGTGTCGCGTTTGAAATAAATTATTCACATCCCAGATGGCGCAAAACACTACGTTGGACTTATATATTTTTTATGAATTATCTATCCACCCGTTGAAAGCCTTATTAATCTTTTAATTGAGTTAATGCTCTAACAAGCCCATGTACTCCTTATCCTTCAAATTAATTGGATATCGTTCCGTATTCAATTTCATTAAACATGCGTCAGAGATTGTAAAATAGATTAAAAACATCTACAGAATGGAGATTTACCTATAAAAGACAAAAGGTGCTGTACAATAAGAAGTGTCATTTATAATAACAATATAACGTCAGGCTATATTCCTTACTAGCTGATCCGGCAAACGTTGTTTTGCTATATAAGGTATTGTAATATCTTCTAAGATGTTCATTGAAATTAAGTGATGTCAAAGACAATTTTGTTCACAATTAATACTCTTAATCAACAACACATTTATTTGGATAAAGATTAATATTATTACGTTGATACAACTCTTAACAAATAATGCATTAATTTCGACAATATTTGTTTACCATAAAAACGGTTCTAGTGACTTAATCTTAAAAGATAGACATATACTGTCTGACATTTTTTAGATCATTTCAAGAGGAATAATTCTTTCTTACATATATTTTTGGTATCTTGAACCGTTTTTGCAGCGCACGCAATGGAAGCCCTCAAGGATGAATAATTTTCCCCGTTTTTTTCACATTTTCCATTATTTCTTCGCTCCTAATAGTTGCATCGTGATGTTATATAGCCAATAGCCTTCCTCGATAAATGGTCTATTTAACACAAAAAGAATTTTTCAATTCGAACCAGTAGTTCCAGAGGTTAGCGCGTTCAAACAAACAAACAAACAAACAAACAAACAAACTCTTCAGCTTTATAATATTAGTATAGATATGGTGAGCAGAGATATATTAGTGGTTGTATCCATTTTGCACTTATAGGTCTTGCACGACGTGACCTACTTAGCGCAGCTGATCATTTCGAATGGTGAAAGTCTATTTGAGGCTATTCGGTATCAGCGTTTTTTATCGATTCCAAATATATATTATAGCATGTAGACGCCGCCCGATACGCGTTTGTGTTAAACGCCCTAAAGGTCGTTAGGGTGTTACGGGACGACGCGCGGGGTTAAGGGGTGCGCGCGCGCAAGGGATGCTCTAGCTAAGGCAGTCGACTACCGAGACCCGAGGCTAGAGTACGTGCGTGTGCGTCGCAGTTCGGTGTGCCGTTAAAGTGCAAATAAACAGTAAAACGCCAAAATCCGTATCATTCTACCACCACACCCACGACCACCGGTCATAATATTTATTACTATATCACCAAAAAATGTCGCTTAAACTAAATAGCCTTTCACCCCTCGATTTATATTATTGCATTACAAATTGCTTAATAGCTTTTGCTATGAGATCTTTTGTACTTGTATTTAATACACTGATTATATGTGTATGGTTTAAAACTAGACTTCCAAAAGACATCTTGACTTCTTTCTAATTTAAATTAGAAAAATATAATAATAACACAATTTCTTAGAAATTTGAGATATTTTATACATGATATTAATGCTTTTATTTAATGTTATATTTACCCTATCCGTCTTAATTGCTGATATATATGGATATATGATATGTGGATATATGGATATATGTGTGATTGATTATGTGTGTGCGATTATGGCGGTAGGGCGATTGCCCAAACTGGGTCGTAACACTAATTCTCAAGTGTAAAGATTATCATAGCGACTGGCTTCGGCCTGTCGCGTTACGGGATCGGTTTATGTATATCGAGTTATTCATATACATGGAGACCTTCCGTCGTGGTGAATGTGACCCGATATAACGATGGTAACTGTCAACTAATTTACGTCCATTGGTGGTCGTTGTCGTTCTTGGACTACAGTGTACTTATCATCAGGTGAAATATAGTAATTTATCGAACCAATAAAAAATCAAATGTGTGTGAGCGTTACAACAATCTCAAAAGACATACCAAAGTTGTGTACAAATGTTAGTCTTTTTCGTTTTTTTTTCTGTCCTGCCATCAATCAATATCCTGTCAAAAAAAACAGTCTTTTTCGTGTTAATCAAATAGTGATTGCATAACTTACCGGCTACTTTTGAGTGATATGCGACACCAACGCCACACACTCCATTGTCCCTCGCGGCCGCTACTTCTCCGGCACATCGCGTGCCATGGCTTTGCATAAACATGATACTTATTAATCACACACATAGTTCCAAATTATAGCTTGACAATAATAAACACACGTCTCCTGATCCGCGAAACGCGGGAGGGGAATAAATTCACCTAACATTTTATTGGGATAACCTATTCCACCTTACACACCACAAAAGCTACGTGGGATAGCGAAAGCATATGGTTAACGTTACATAAATCCTGTCTTATTAGCAGGATGCGAGATCTATCAGTTAATCCTTTCCTCCTATGATTTTGGTCCTTTAAAAGAAGTGTGAAGAGATGTTTGATTTGAGACATTTATAATAGTTTCGAAGTTTTGAAGTGAGTACTTGTATCATTTTACGATAATTATATAAGTAAAAGCTAAAGGATAATTCGTGGTGAATTTGAAATGGAAATAATCCAAGATGTGTTATAAAAATTCAGTTACAAAATAGAAAACAAAACGGAAGATATTTGAGACAAACACTTGTTGAGAAAGTTTTAGTACTGTAACTAGAATCGCTTGTAGTTAAAGTTTGACCAATTTTATTATTAGATAATAGATACTTTATGACAAATGTATGTCCGTTTACTTGTTAGGAATAAACTTTTTAGTTTTTTATCAGCAAATGTAACGTACCTGTTAAACCAATCATCCGTATATCTCGGGTAAGGAAAGGGATCGTTGCTGCTGAAATCGTACGACGCCTCCGCATTCTGAGGAGAATTTATTGGAATTAGGTGTATGTTACTTAAAAAATCGTCTGGCTCTATCTACTTGACATGTTAAATTTAATGCACCATTACCCCTAAACCAAGTAAAACTCCTTTACACATAACGCTCGTAAAAAAGTGCAAAATTTTTCGAGGGGTGAAACGCTATTTGGTTTAAGCGACATTTTTTTGGTGATATAGTAATATATATATTTTTGGGACCGGAGAAAACACTGATTCCGAAAATATATATATTAATATATCAACAAAAATGTCGCTTAACCCAAATAGACTTTCACCCCTCGATATGGAATGATTACAACGTATTAACGTAATATTTAAAAAAAAAATTGTTGGTAGCGTGATTGGCCGAACTGGTATACAAGAAAAAAACCGTCATAGTGGCTCAGTTTCGCCTGTCGCATTTCGGGATCAGTTTATCGTGTACGCTAGCAGGAAAGACCCTAGACCCTTTTGTCTAAGCCCTTAATGTTGATACATTTTAATCATAATTCTTAACATAGAAGGATAATTAGTATGAAACGCGTGAATTTTTTGAAACCAACATATTGTCTATGTTTTCGTAAGCTCTTTAATGCTCATTTCATTGTTTCGTTTTTTTCCTTAGCTCTGTAGCATTTCTTAATAAGTGCGTGTTTCAAAAATGTCATAATTTAATTATAATCAAGAAATCAAGATGCATCAATTAGTTTACAACCATTGATATTTAATATTGTTTCTATGTAAGAAAGGTATATTTTTCATTATAATTTTTTTTTATATTTTACTAACAATTACACTCATTGACCTAGAGCCAAATTAAGCTTGCGCTTGTACTATAGGTAACAGACAGAGATATACATACGTAAATACATATATATAACCATGACTCATGACAAACCCATCCACTCATCACAGAAAAGTTTACCACTACCGGGACTCGAACCCAAGACCTTTAGCATCGTAAGTAGGGTCGCTACAAACTGCCGTCAAGCCGTCAAAGGTGCTTTGCTTCACATTTGGCGCATGCATGTTTCTTTATATTTCCTAGTTTTATGATTCAAAATTGTTCTCCCGAGTTATGTATAATCCAAATCTAAAATTCAGATATGCTAGAGATTAATTTATGCTAAAAGCTACGAAGATCTAACTTTATTAACGCTTAATACCACAAAGAACTACCTAATATTTTTAGCTATTGATTATTTATTTATTCACCCCCTAAAATAATGTAATACATACCTCAATACTTTTTATTTATGTATAAATAATAAACATCAAAGAGAATAAAGAAAAATTTTGAAATAAATAAAATATGTCGAGCGAGACTTAATCAAACAAAATACATTAATCTTTGTTAGGCATTATTTGGTGTTTACTCTTTGATGGAATAATAAAACTTCCAGACGAATTCGTCCGACTATATGACAAGGGTACTCTAAAAATATAACACAAGTATTATATTGAGAGGTGAAAGGCTGAATGGTTTAAGCGACATTTTTTAGTGATATAGTAATATATATATTTTTGGAATCGGTAAAAAACGCTACATCCGAATATACTCGTATATATATATTACTATATCACCAAAAAATGTCGCTTAAACCAAATTGCCTTTCACCTCTCGATATGATAAATATTACGTATTTTACTAATTTTATCTTATTACTTTTTTAGTATTTGTAAATATTTCATAATGTTTATTTCTCCAGTATAAAACATAGTTTTTTTTATTCACGTTAAAACTTCCAATCTTATTAGTATTTGTTTGCAAAAAATTATATCAATGAACATGTTGTGTTATATACAGGGTGAACGGTAATGCGATACATTCCTTGATAGACGTTGTAGTACAGCTTATTTGGAGTCATTTAAGTCATATGACACCATGTCCGAAACTTGTTAATTTCTGAGATATTCAAGATTGAAGTATTTTTTTAAAAAACTCCAGTTCTTATATTAGAATGTGCCCTTGTAGTGACGAATACGAAATAATGTTATTGTTTATGCTGTATTCGTATAGCTAAATAATAATAATCTCATTTTGAATTAAAATTTGTAAGAAGGAATCGTAATTACTTAAGTAAAAGCTAAAAAACCAAGTACTATTTTGCAAAAAAATATGTTTTTGGTAAATTAACGAAGAATTTCCAAGAAAATATGTATGGAATGATTCGTACAAATGACATAATTTTGTTCCTTGATTCATTGGCTATTCAAAAAAGTACAAATGTCAACAAAATACTAAGAGGTTGATATGCAACCCTAATAATAGAAGAAGTGACCCGTTTCCTAGAAATCCTCTTCATTATGTTACCGCGCACGTGAGCAGGTTTTGTTCGTTTGATGACAGCGCCTTGCACTTGACACTGCTACAACAATAGGACTTATTAATATTAAAGACAATTTACTCGTAGAAATTTTAGTTATCTGTTTCAGTTAGTTACAACTATCTTCTGAGTACAGGCCTATCTTTGCTTTCTAACTACTTCTCTCTTGATTAAAAACTTGAGAAATGGCTGCCTTCCGTAATTAAGAATGTCGTTTCATGCTAAATGCCGATATGGAAGATCCTCATTATCTCGAGAAAATTCTGTGGACTGATTAGTCCAAGTTTGACCGTGACGGAATCACTAATTATCACAATTCATATTATTGGGCACCGAAAAGAGAGAATCCAAGGATGAAAAAAGAAAGGGCACATCAAAGAAGATTATCTGTGAACGCTTAGATGAGAATAATTAATGGCCAACTGATTGGGCCGTTCTTTTTTTCTCAAAATTTGAATGGGGAAACTTATGAACTTTTCCTAAGAAACCAAGTGAATCTTTTATTGGGAGACGTCCCCTTAGCCACGAGAAGAATTCTTATGTACCAACATGATGGCTGTCCAGCTCACTTTCGGCTCAGTGTACGCCATTGGATGAATCAACAACATCCACTTCGTTAGATAGGGCGCGGTGGACCTATTCCTTGGCCAGCCAGAAGCCCGGATCTGACCCCTTGCGATTTTTATTTATGGGATCACATGAAGGATCTCGTCTATGTAACCCCCTAAAACAACGAGCAACAGCTTCATGAGCACATTCAGAGGGCAGCTCAAAATATCCGGCAAAGTTTGACAACAAGAGTCACTAAAACAGAAATGAGAAACAGACTTCGAGCTTGTATTGGCAGATGGGGCTCACATTTTGAGCAGGACTTGAAATAATGTACCCAGATAATTAGCCAATAAATGTATTATTAAAATACTAAGTTTTTCATTTATTAGGGCCCAAAAATACTAGTTGTTTGTGTGTCTTTTTATTTATTCATTTTTTTATTAAAGTATCTACTAGACATTTAAAATTCAAATAAAACAATAAGTATGTAGTTTTTGTTGACACCTGTACCTTTTTGAATAGCCAATGAATCAAGGAACAAAATTATGTAATTTGTACAAAACATTCCATACATATTTTCTTGGAAATTCTTCGTTTATTTACCTAAAACAATTTTTTTTTGCAAAATGATACTTGGTTTTTTAGCTTTTACTCAAGTAATGACGATTCCTTCTTACAAATTTTAATTTAAAATGAGATTATTATTATTTAGCTATACGAATACAGCATAAACAATAACATTATTTTGTATTCGTCACTACAAGGGAACATTTTAACATAAAAACTGGAGTTTTTTTAAAAAATACTAAAATCTTGAATATCTCAGAAATTATCAAGTTACGGACATGGTGTCATATGACTTAAATGACTCCAAATAAGCTGTACTACAACGTCTATCAAGGAATGTATCGCATTACCGTTCACCCTATATATACCGTATATATATGTCTACTTAAATGAATATTCATATTTGATTTTCAAAAGACCTCTTATGTTAAGTATGAAAGCCTTTCCATTTATATTTATTATTCAACCCCACAAAATCTCGCCGAGACCGACGTAAAATCCTCAGCCCAGCCTTTCATGACGCCTGAAATGTTTTTAATTATAAGCGAACCTTTTTAAATTACAAGCGAATTCATAATAACTTTTTGAGTCTAATAAGGAATTTTTCGTAAATAATTTTGTATAACAATTTTTTATGTAAAATTCTTTTATGGCAGAAAAATAATTTGCTCGATTTACATGTACTTAACATATTTTTCCTTAAGAGGCGTTGTAATGGCTGCTTTAATAAGCAAATATTTTAGTACAGATTTAACATTTTACTTGGAAATATTTGTAATCCAACAGATATCTCTTGTGAATTAATTATTTAAGAAGAAAATAATTTTTTCAAAATATTGTAATATTTTTATATCTATTTTTCTTATATAGGTATATAAATTACAATACTTTAAAAACTTTCATTGTTATTTAATTAAACATAAGAGGAAGTGCCTTTGAAAGTTGATTGTAAGGGCACATTGGTCTAATTTAGTTTAAAAATTAAAAAATAGGAACTCATTGACTTACGTAGTTATATTTTAAGTCTGGGTGCATGTAGTCCACACCTGAAAGGTATAAAATCATTTAAGCGATTAATTAAATGAGTTCAGTTGGGCGTAACGGCGCTATCACCTCACTGCTGCTAGTTAACAACACCTAGAGCATATGTATATATAAGGCACAATGTTTTACCCTCTACAGTTCAACTGCTGCTGACCGGTGCGTTTTCGCTCCGAGGCGCAGTGCCGCTACGACGCAGCCCAGAGTTTTTTTCGGTGTTCCTTCTCAAGGTAGTTGTTTCGAAAAGCTAGTAGATCATCCGTATTCTTTTTCCCTGACTGGCTGCCCAAGTCAAAGTCCTAACCCACAAGGGCGCCCTTGCGTTGCCACCCAACCCATAAACTCGCTGGCTGAGCACCTTCTGTGCTCAACCCCTGAGCCCCATTGAGTTGTAAAGGCCTGTCCCGGCTGTCAACATTCCGTCCTGTCAAAAAAAACCTCTACAATCAGCCTTAAATTTCTTTTGACGTTTCTTCCCAAGGCAGTCGCTTTTGAAACACTAGTAAATTACTATAAGCGGTTGTTGGTTTGTGACCGCTCCAGCCGAGCTCCGTACCCACAGATCTGCCCTTTCGTTGCCAACTCATGAAAAACATCTGTGTATACAATTTGGAGCGCAATAAATAAATTGAATAAATTAAATTACATTAAATTAAATCACTTGCTGCGAGCTTTAAACACATGTTCTCTCGTCCTCGAAATTATAAAGGCCTTCCCAGGCCAAAAACTGTTTGTTCCGTCAAGAAAAAAAATCTACAGGGTCGAACAGAATCAACGCCAATTTTAATTGATCATTGATTTGATTCAACACAACACAACATTATTATTTTTTTGTAATATTTTTGTATTTTTATTGCAACACTGAATAAATATTTCTTCCGTTTCATCGCTATTGTGAACTTGTTGCTTGCATTATTTATAAAATCCCATTATCCTATAAATACATTCATACAGTCCACTACCATATATTTCCAAACTTTTTCACTGCCAAAATTTGAAAAATTCGAATAGTTCTTTTAACATATTTTCGACGTGTGTTAACTTTTGCTGTAAGGCTAGCTTTATGAAATTGTAGCACTAAAAAAGAAGCTTTCTTACCATCATCCATAATCGCCGTAGTGACATTGACTCCGGTATACCCTTGCGCCCAGGCGGCTTCAACGTTTAAGTCTAGCTTGGGCTTGCCCCCATTTTGGCCGGTGTTCTTCAAGTACCATTGAAGCGGGAAGTAAGGGTCGCGGGGTTCTGCCGCTGGGACAGTTTCCGGCAGGCGTAGAGGGCGGAACCCCCGCTTAACACGCTTGAACCCGGTTTGCTGTACCGCCGCGTGAACCTAAGAAGAAATATAGACCTCCAAATTACAATCAAAATTTTGTTGATGCAATAGCGAAATTGAAAGCTTTAATGCAGAGACACGGAAGTTCAGTTCCCATACAATGAACTACTTGTATAGTCTATAAGTAATTATTTCATGATTAGCTGTTAATTTGTCTGATTTGGGAAATAAAAACTTAGGTACCGTATATGTATAATTCTTGTTCCAATATTTTTTAAATAAAATTGTTATGTATGTTTTAATCCTAAAGCGTGTTGTTATAACGTCAATAGACTTAGAAACCTTAGAAGTATTCCGTATACCGTTTAAAATGTATGGAATGTGACAAGAATTAAGATTAGATTTAGATATACAACGCGAATTCTCTGTAGTAGTTGTAAACATACACCGCAGGAGTAATTGATAAAAATTAATTTCATTTAAAATTGTAATTCATCTCTTTAAAGTTTAAAAAGAAAAATACAAATGAGAAATTAAAACATAAAAGGATAATAACAAGATTTGATGACCAAAACAAAGCTTGCTTTAGAATGGAAATAAAAATAAATGTGTTAAAAAGACGAATGACAACGGGTGAATAAGAAAATACATTTCACCAACAAGAAAACTGTATGAATAAGTAATAGAAGAAAACAAAGGATAACTCAAGCTTACATTTATTGATAGAATCGTTTCGGAGAGTAACTTACTTTGCTACAATTGTGTTCAAATTCAAAGCTATTTTCTTATAACATTGTTGGCCACAATTCTTGAACAACGTGGTACAAATGGAGTGGATAATGTTTTTCACGTCAATATTTTTATGTACTTATGAATTGAAATCCTTTTACAGTAAATGTATTTGTTGGGCAAGCACGTTCTATTATCGGCCTCATCTTCGCTTTCCACCAGGGGTGATTGCAGCAATATTATTAGAAATCTTTATGGTACGTCCGCAGCAAATTTTACGTTTTTCGCAAAAACGTCTGCTTGTCTTTGTCTTTCTCGTGTCTTTACCATTATTTTTCTCTTTCTCGGACGCCATAGACAAATATTTTGATTGTTTTGTTGCGAAAAAAAAATAGTTGGTAGATGATTTGGGATGGTACGGCGTTGACCTGAGCTGGATTGTGACTATAGTACATCCGGGCAGTAGACTTGAGGGAGTCTGTTGCCCGAATGAGAGGGAGACGGTGCGAGGTGTCCAGCGCATCACCTGTGAAAGAGATTTTGGAGGAGTGGGCTTTACTCCTTCCCCTCCCAGAGAGGTAGCCTCAACAAGGCTTCTTGTTCCCAGGGCGTCTGGAAGAATTTCGCTTCTCAGGCCCAGGTGGAGCAATCAGAGGGACACCCCGGGGGGTGTATATAATGTAAATAAGTAAATATAATGTAAATAATGTACCGTAGGATTGTTTACTCGTATCTTGAATAGTTCTAAATAAAAGTCGGTGACAGCATATATCTACCTTTTATGTGGAAGCCACTATGGCTAAAATTATATATTATAATACAGAAGATATTCACTAGAAATAATTTATATGGCAAAACAACGTTTTCCGGGTCAGCTAGTAACTTATAATTTAGAGCTCAGTCATAGAAGACCAAGTAAAAATTCACCTGCATTGTGATGCTTACCAAAGGATGTTGTTTTAGAATTCGTGCATGCGCAATGGATCTTCGTGAACGTGCTTGAGGCAGGCCGCGGTGAGCGAAATGCCATTCCGTGTCAGAACCCAGTACCTGAATAACAAATAATAACACTATCTGTTCAAACAAATTAAACACACACCGTTTTACTGTAACTACCATCTCTACATACATTTAAATTTTCCAATTCGCGCGTCAAGCTTTACATCAAATCATTCCGTCAGCATATTCCGTTTTCTTATAATATTAGACCCTTTATAATAATAAAAATACTTTTGAATGATCCTGGATTCACATGATAACTATCAACGCATTTGTTGTCCAGCCTTTGTTTTTGGTCCAAGCATCGGGAGAAATTATGACAATCTACAATATAAACAGAAAATGGCAGAAAACATCGCCTGATTTTGTTGGAAAATTATATTTACCGTGATCCACTATGTGCTATATTTAATTAAATTTTAGTAACGTAGGTAGAAAACTTCTCGGAAGATAATAGGATGTATTGTGTAGGTAAACTTTAAGCAACGTGCTAAAGACTGCTAAGTGGCTTAGAAACTACGCTCCGGTGTAAGTTTTCAGGGCGACTTGGATTAACAAATTTAATCTAATTTAAGCACATATTAACCCTTAACTTGGCAGAATGTTCTTTCTTTCAGTATCAAAATAATATTTATACCGTTTAACCCTTATATTCCAAGGATGGCTATTAGAAACTAACCGTGCGTTCAAAAACTGAGAAATTACCTAAATATTCATATAAAAATATTAAGTTTGCGCAAAAAATTTATGGCAATAGGTTTTGTAAATTCTGATGTATCTCCACAGATACACTATCAAGAAAAGAGTTAAACACTATTTAATTAAAAATATAATATATATATATATATATATATATATATATATATACGCTATATCCCTTTCGGTGTGAGCAGAGATACATTACTTGCTGTATCCATTTTGCGCTTATATGTCGTGCCCAACGTGACCAGTAACGCAGCTGATCATCGTTATCAAGGCACTTACGCGTGACATTTCTATTAGATGCCATGCGGGTTTCCTCACGATGTTTTCTTTCACTGTGGAGTATATGATGCCTGAATCTGTACGTAATTTGGAAAAACCCAGAGGTACGTTCCGGGGTTCGAACCAACGACCATTCGCGATGGCGTGCATGGAAACCGGTCCGGACGGGTAAATTCTACATAGGACCATCAGGGTTGCTGTGTGGACAGCGACCTCACTGTGTCAGACTCCCACTGACTAAAAACCCCCGGGGTGTCGGTCTTATCCTTCCACCCAGACCTGGGAAACCAAATTTGTCCAGTCGTCCGGGGAGCGAACAGCCTTGTTAAGGCTACCTCTCTGGGAGAGGTTGGAGTAAAGAGCCTATCCCTCCAATACCTCTCAAGCGGCACGCTATACATTACACACCGCCACCCTCTCATCCGGGGAGCAGACTCCCTCAAGTCTACTGCCCAGAACCGGTTTATTATCCACTAGGCCACCACAGCTACTATTTAATTGAAGTGGTTAGATGTGACCTCAATTATGACTTCAACTTGACAATTGTTAAAACTAGATAATGTTTCTGTTGAAGACAATAAGTATAATGATTGTGTGTAAGTAGGTCGTGGAATTAGATTACATATATCTTACGTTAATAGGTGATGCCCGTTAAGTAAAAAAGTATGTTTTTCGACAGAGTAAAATTAAAAAAATATTTCTCAAACTAGGCGTTAAAATCACAAATGAAAAATATATATGTATATTAATTTTTCGAATTGGCAAACTGTAATAAGAATTACGTCGAATTATATTAAATACATAACCTTGAGGAATTTTAAAAAGTTTATATAAAATACAGAGTAGAGAATGCCAGTAAATAATCGTTTTTATCACTCAATCAAATCTTTACAAGAAATTTAAGTCCCTATTTTCCTTTTTACTTTACAAATGTAATCCATAAAATGGCTTGAAGTACTTTAACAAATTTATTAGCTTCCCAGTCCAACAATGCTCTTGTACTAACTCCTTAACAGCTTAAATTAAAACGGGCTTTATTGCTAAAGAGAAAAGGGTAAGTGGCAATTACTTTTCTAGAGTTACGACATCCATTGCGACGATTTTACGAGGAGATTATTAGTACATATAAGCAAATAAATTAAAACTGTTATAATAATATATAGATTTTTAATACAGTAATGTAATTGGTGCATATAGTTAAATTTGTAATATCGACAACACTATTGTTAATATGGTCATCATTAAACCAATGTTTTCCCTAAGTTTATCGTAAAAACTATAAGTCTGTAAAATTAAGAACGTTAAGGTACGTTAAGTTAACGTTAGTTTATCACGATTCTATTTTTTTTACACTGGCTCGACATAGGGACTACAGAGTACCTGATAGTAAGTGCAATTTAGTCCAAAAACGAAAGCGACTATCAAAGGATGAAAATCCATTGATAGTCTACATCGTCATGTCGGCCCACATATACCGCGACTGAAGGTCTCTAGGTATATGTCCTACTGGATATACACAAGCTGATCCCGAAACGCGACAGGCCGAAACTGGTCACTATGACGGGCTTTACACCCATGTACTGTGGTCGCGATCCAGACGGGCACCGACGCCCTACCACCTCCCTGCTGCTCGTTTAGCACCACCCAGGAGTCACGTGTAGGGAAACTAGGGTAAAGCCTACGGACACGAGCAGCTTCGACTCCCAAATAATAAATAATTGTTTAGAGGTTACATTCGTGAGTAACCTACATACCTAAAGAGGCTCTAGATTGGAGTGCCCAGAGTACAAGAAAATATTACCATCCCAGACAATCATTCTTGTCGGACGGTCACACGGTCTTAACGGAGTTGAGGGGCATGTGTATAACGTGGAGTAAGCTGAAGTATGGTGCGTGGGACAGGTCGAATTGGAAATGCATTGCAAACGTCCACTACCCCAGATGGCCCATATATACCATACCATAGCATAGGACATATATAAACATTCGTAAGAAATAAATATCTCCAAGTAATGAATGAGAAGATGATATCACCCCTAAGGTTGTAGTTTATTCCTGTTCAGCGACATTGACCTACAACAAGGCAGAGATGGGCAATATGTAATCTGATTAATGATTAACGTTTACAAAATGTAGTCATAATTTTAATTTTCTTGCTCTAAAGTCATGGCTAAATCCATTTAAAACATTAAGAAATCATAAATGTGTATGCTGTCTGGGATTCTGTAGTGTTTAAAATATAAATGCGCAACATGCAGTCATATTAATGGTAAAAAGTAATCGTTAATCATTTTTATTAATCTGATTACATTTTGACCATCTATGCTACAAGGTATTGCAGGCGGAGTGAGGTGGGGTATCTATACTATAATGTATTAAGTAAGCTCTTTTACTATTCATGAAAAAGTGAATAAATGAAAGGGATCATTAAGGTTGCTTAGTTAAGAACATTCATGAAGGTCACATTAATGACTGGAATAGCCCATTTTCGGATTTACTCAGCTAAGGCAATAATTAGTAACAGCACACCTAATAATTACAGTTCCATTGAGATAGGAAACGTCACATTCAGGGACTCTTCTCTAAATAGAATTAACTGTAAAGAAAAGTGTCCGTAATTACGGCTACGAGACACTTTCCTCGTGTGAACAAATAAGGTGTTTATGTAAGTGCTTTATGTAGAATGTCTCGGGCCTACAATCTTCTTGGAGATTCGGTTGATTTGTTTGCGGACTCCATGCCGGGATTCAGGAGAAAGGTCTTCGGGTTGTTGAAAGATGCACAAACGAATAATCTTGACATCAATTGACATCAATTACCATTCATATGACATGATATAGTATAGTATGATGTGATATAATATAATGTAATATGATATAACGCACAATTTTGTACTGCAAATTTTGTAACACTAGGAATTGATTGAAAGCACACACACGGGAGTCTAAAAGTAGCTAAAATAAGCTGATTAATGATTAACGATTACAATATGTAGTTGTAATTTTTATTTCTTTGCTCTGTTATCATAATTAAATCCATTTAAAACATTAAGGGCGGCTTGCACTAAAAATTAAATCTAGTTTAGAGTTACATAAAATGCCATTTAGCGCTGATCTGTACTTATTGTCTTGCACTAAATCAAAATCTAGTTGTAACAACACTTAAACTGAAATCATCATTAGGATGGAATCAAACCAATTCAATTAATAAGCGTTTTATACAAGCTTAAACTAGATTAATTCGTTAGTGCAAGCCGCCCTAAGAAATCATAAAAGTGTATGCAATCTGGGATTCTGTAGTGTTTAAAACATAGATGAGCAAAATGCAGTCATATTAACAAACGTAACAAACGTAAAATGTAATCGTAATCATTTTTATTAATCTGATTACATTTTGCCCATCTATGCTTGTACGAAACTAATGAGTCTATGAATACCACATGAAATTAGTTTCACAGTGGGACCTAGGAAAATCTTTGTTCACGAATCAGGAATAAAATTGTCACGATATGTTACCGAACGGTGAAATTCCACAGTGGGATCTAAGCTTAAATAAAGTAAATTGTACGTTCGCGTTTCCTGTCACATTAATGCTAGGCTGATTTCACTTGGACAGTTTCTCTTCGGCGCTATTTTATTTTTCCAAGCATATTATATACGTCTCTTTTTTGGTAACCCGGTGGAAAATCTTACATAGGATTATTAGGGACGATATAAGGTGTGTCAGACTCCTACTGTCTAAAAAGCCCCGGTACTCCATCCAGGCCTGGAAAATTAAATTCGCCCAGCGCCCGGGGAGCGAATAGCCCTAATCAGGCTTTCTCTCTGCGAAGAGTGGATGTAAAGAGCCTACTCGTCCATACCTTCCTCAGGGGCGGCTCACCGGACACTCCACGCCGCCTCTCTCTCATCCGGGCATCAGACTCCGTCAAGTCTACTGCCCGGATTTTATACGTCCCTGGCTTGTGAATTTATCAAGTTAAACCTACGTATTGTCCCAGTATAAATCGGATTAAGCGCGGTTTTATATAGTGTAGCACACAACACAGGAATTGTAATTAGAAAACTTGAGATGTTAATAAAAATATATTAATAATATTAAAATTACAACAGTTTTTCTTAATAACTATAGCACACCATTTTACGTCACAAATACAATTCTCATTCTAATTTCCTTTTTTTAATATAAACACGGATTAATTCAAAATATAGCTTAAATCTAAAAAAGGTTTAAATTTAAAAGTATACATAAAAAAGGTAGCCTACAATAGTTTATAATTTATGTTAATTATTATCAGAGTAACAAGGCTTTTATTAACCCTTATTTTAAAGTAAAAAGGTACCAATTAGTTAAAAATCGTAATATAAAATATATTATTTATACTACTTATAAAGTTGTATATGAAAAGGAAACGTTATAGCTACAAGAAAGTAAACTGTTACCACGTGGTAACAGTCGGTATGTGTATAAATCTATAATTTTAGCCCTCCGACCTTCAATACTAAAATAAATGTAATGATGTGACTTATGGACGCTTGTTCAACTTTGCTTAGACTTAAGTTACGAGTATATAATTTAATTATTATCAATATATATATTCGTAAATCTAAACACAGTGAAAGTGGCGTCTATAAATTTCACTTTGTGTCCAAGGCATTGCCGTAACTTTAATACATATAATCACGGTAAGAGTAATGTCAGCTACAATGAAACCTCCTGACACCATAAATTGCTTAACAAGCCCTTAGAACGTGAAATCTTTAGTTAAACATTATTATTGCTTTGGGCAAGTAGGCATATGATAGCTTAGTAGAACAATTACTTCATATTTTAAAAGGCTGTTTATGGAGCCAATATTGTCCAAGAGAAAATTTTGTAATTCTGTGAAAAGTTTGCAGCTTTTTTTTTTTGTTAATCCGGTGGAAATCCCTTCGAACCGTCAGGTGAGTGGTGAGGGCCACTCCCCCGGTGTGTTGGACAGGCACCGACTAAAACCACCGGAGTTTCAACTATGCCCTCTCTTCGCCTTTGCCGGGCCTAGGTATCCGTATACTTCCTACGGACATAGTTTGCTGCATAAAAACGTTCTTCAAAATATGCTTAAGACTGATTAAAATAAGATTATCTTCTTATATATAAAAATGAATCGCTAAATGTGTTGAAATTGCGAAACTCGAGAACGGCTGAACCGATTTGGCTGATTTCTTTTTTGTTGTGTTTGTTGAAGTTTGGGGAAGGTTATCACGGAGAGAAAAATTAAAAAAATTGTCTGAAAAAGTCTAAAAACAGCACTTTCAATATTCTCATACAAAAGATTTATTATAAGTCAATTTGAACTTTAACACCATACCATAAAGTTTAAATGTTAGTGGACGAGTTCCGGGAAGGCAAAACAATTATTGAGTGACGTATAAATATTAATGTCAATATTTGTCAATTTTTATACATATAGCATTAAGGCCAGGTTGCTTCAAACAATTTTCAAAAAAATCTGACGGGGAAGCTATTAACATTAAAAAAAACAATGTGACTTTGTTTTAGAGAAATAGGGCAGAACAAGGTCTGCCGGGACAGCTAGTCTGTAATAATAATATATCGTCACACTATGTCCTTTTCGGGATAAGCAGAGATACATTAGTGACAATTCCATTTAGCGCTTATATATCATGCATGATACGACCAGTAACGCAGCTGTTCGCCTTTCTCAATGTACTTACACGTGACATTTTTTATTAGATGCCATACCGGTTTCCTCTCTATGCTTATCTTCACCGGTGAGCATGTGGTGCCAAGTTCATACTTAAGTTAATCTGGAAAATCCCCGATTAGCCCACCATTGGGCAAGGTAATCGTTATTATGACTATGAATAAGTATAGTATATGTAATTTTAAACTAATATTTTAAAATTGTAAGATAAATACGAGCAAATTTACCAACAGCGGCTAATCCTAAGTTAATTATAAATCTGTACCATGTTTCAAGTAAATAACAGCAAGGACGAAGATAATATCCAATCCCACGTAATCCCCGTCCCGTCTCGGCCTCATAATGTATTGTGTCCACTCAATTTTCCATCCGAAACTATTATTTATTACATTAAGCCCTGGAGACAGAACTGAGACTGTTTTGATAAAATATCATAAATAAATATGATATTTTTCTAGACGTTATATAAATAAACGAATGTAAGTTTTATTTAGACAATTAAAGTGAACAGATAACGTTAACAAGATTTCAAATTTATTTATTTATTTATTTATTCACAATCATTGAACAGCACTACGGTACAAACACTTTACATACGGTACAGTTTACAAGCTATGCCAATTACACAATGATAATATTTAAAAACTAACAAAGAAAAGGAAAATAAAATAACAATAAACTCGCAACAATAAGAAATAGATGTGTGTTTGTTGTGACAAGGTGAGTGTAAGAAAGCTATATATGATATGTATATTAATATGTGTGTATATGCATGCAGTGTGGCGTCTATACCCTCCTATTGTCGTTTTGACCTTAGCAAAGCTAAAACCGAGGCTATGAAGTTATTTCTATTTAGGGAAAATGTGTCAATAGTGCTTATTGTAAGTATTGAGGCATCTGTGCATTACAGAGTTCTTTGCGTAATTGTGATGTATTTTCGGAAAGGCGAAAAAGTTCGGCCGTCTAGTAGTTGTGTAAATAAAATAAATGTGTTTAAATAATTGTCTATTTTCTAATAAGGCAAAGCGGGATAAGACCGGGACCTTGAGGTTTGAAAATAAATAAAAAACGAAAAACAAATAACTGAAATTACAGTCTTAGAATGCTAAACCTGCCAATATACTTCAAACTTCCAACTCTAACCTCTTGTCAGTTGTTTAGTTCGTATTTGCGGTAGAAACTTTAGCAATTTTGGCTTGGTAGGTACTAAGGAGTGATGTCTGTGTAACTGAATGTATCGAATATACTTTTGTTTTTACCTGGAGCTAAATCCATTGTGGACCGTCAGGGGGCTGCGAGAGCCAACCTCCTGTGCCGGACTCTCACCGACTAAAAAACCCTGGGTACTGGTTCATCCGCATGGACGCCGGCCGTGGACGCGAGCTCTTTTTTTTTTTACACTGGCTCGACATAGTGACTACAGAGTACCTGATGGTAAGTACAGTGTAATCCAAAAACGAAAGCGACTATCAAAGGACGAAAATCCATTGATAGTCTACATCGTCATGTCGGCCCACACATACCACGACTGAAGGTCTCTAGGTATATGAGCTACTGGATATACACAAGCAGATCCCGAAACACGACAAGCCGAAACTGGTCGAGCTCGCAATCTTCTACGACCGGCGCGCGGTTGAACCTTGTTAAGCCTCCTCAGAACATGGGACGGTCTGGAGAAATCCCGTCCCTGTCATCCTCAGAAAAGGGCGGTGTGCGGGACTACGCACACACCGCGTCCCTCGTTTACGGGCAATGGACTCCCCAAGTACCACTGCCCGAAAATAAAAAAACGCTTCACATTTTTGCGTGTCATCCTTGCGCAGGGGCCAAGCTACTCTTCTCTGTATCGTTCCAATTTAGTATATGTATTGCCCAAGCAAGTACAAGTATCGAATATCCGAAATAATTTATAAAAACAATATAAAACACCGTAAAGAACTTATGTTATGTTAATGGATCGCATAATTATTTCTGAATTTATAATTCATCATAAAATCTCATCGATTAATTATTATTTGAATACGTTACCTAAACCGAAAAACTCTTTTGTAATCAATATTTGAAATTCAATATCCTTAACTTAAATAACTTCGCACTAAAACATTTTGAATCGGTAAATGAGATTTATATACCTACCTACTGCTGTATAAACATATATATTTAAAAATGTTCTTCTATTAGAAACAGAATATTATATCTACTTTTAGAGTAACATATTTTAGGAAACCAAGCCCATAAAAAGTTCGTTTCAAACATTAAGTAAGAGATAGTTAATTTCGGGTGAAGTTTGCCCTTTGTTAAAATAATTTATGCTAGACATGTATTCTCTTAAAGTTCCAGGGAAATACAATTTTGGTATTACGAAATGTAATTGTTTCCTCTGTTGTATATTTCGTGCTGATTCCGTCGGAAACAACAGCTGTGACATAGCTTTCGTTCGGAGAAATAGAGACATTGTGCTTGTACACTTTATTTTGTTAAATATTGACATTTAATATTATATGAAGTACCTAAAGAAATAATAACGTACTTGATTGACATCATAAAACATTATACTGTTTGGCACTAATGATGAAGTTATATTTATCTCTGTTATTTTTTTATTATGACTCAATATAGATAATATAACTTACTTGAAGGTATCTACGAGTCCAAAAACCCATTCCAAATATCGAGAAGCAACAAAAATTGTCAATAGAAACCGTGACCATGATGGTCTATACAAATATCTCTTCTGGCTATTAAAAATAGTAGCGAACGAATTTTTGTTATCCAAAGGTTTTAAAAGAAAAACTGAGATTGGTTATTTAAAAACAACCAAAACTTTAAAAAAGTGAAAAGTAATACAACTTTTGCCTTTTCTACTTATTACAAATACTTTTAAAGGTCTTATACGCGAATTATCTTACTTTTAATTATTGTTCGATCTTCCGTCCTGGTTACGAACAGATCCAACGAGCTAAACACCCGTTAATATATTTATAATTAATGCATGTTACACAGATACCAATTTTCATTTATATTTTAATCGATAACTAAATTATTATCCGAATTATGAATTATTATCCCATTAATACTTATAATATGTTGAAATAATTCGAATAAATCGATTGTGGTTTTTTCATAAATAAAAGCTCATACTATTGTAGATATAAATAATAGGTGCCTATATTTTCTGTATTTAGAGCATATGGTTATCTTCTGCTAGTTTATTGAATAGACAAAGTGTATGGCTTTGTTTACGCAACCTACAAGAGTCCTATTGTCTTACTCGTTAAAATGACAGGAACAGCTCGTCTGTATGCTAGAAAAACTTTTGTTATATTATATATACCTAACTATACAAATAATAATAAACCATTGTTTTGTGTAAAGGCATTCCCAGAGAATATTTCTAATTAAATTGTTGTAATTGCTCGCTCATTTGCAGTTATAGAAAATCATAGAAAGAAAAAGCAAATTATTTAATATAATGCCCAATATAAAACAGCAAATTATTAGTTTAAATTTGGTACAATGGACCAACATTGGGAATATTGTTTCCACTAAGTTTTTAATTATCTATAATAAAAATATTTAAATTTATAAAAGGTAATCTATCAAAACTAGAATGATTTATCAATTTTAAATAAAAGAGCCTACATCATACATTCAAAATCTTATAAGGCAAAAAAATCATATATTATCGACGTTGAAGAACAAACATTATAGAAAGTCTCAAATAGATATTTCCATGTTATTTATATTACGTACGGAAAACAGATGTATAGGAAAGCGGCACTCGAGATAACATATTTTATCGCAGGCTGTATCGACGTGTATGGTCGCAATAAAATCTATTTTATCTCAGCGCTTTATCATGATCCCTTATGGTAGTATATTTTATTGGTGCTGAATCCTTATCTTCACTTATGATTGACGTAAAGGGCTTACGTTTACGGTAAAGAACCCAATTTTTGTATCATATTTTGTTTTTGTATATGGTTTAATATTGCATTATTATTGCATAATAAGTGCATTTTTTTTTCCAAATCACGCGCGTTAATTGACCGGGAAAGGTCTTCACAACTAAACCGGACGAATAGGCGAACATTGAAGGTGCTCAGCCAGCAATGTATGGGTTGGGTGGCAATGCAAGGGCACTCCTATGGGTACGACCTCGACTTGGGCAGCCAACCAGGGAATGGACCTATGTGATCTACTAGCTTTTCGGCAGCAACTACCTTGAGAAGAAACGCCGAAAGAAAGTCAAGGTTGCGTCGGAGTGGATGCGCAAATTCCCACGACCTCCTTTTATAGAATTGTTTAACCAACCCATAAATTCGTTGGCTGAGCACCTTCCGTGCCCGGTTAAGCTGTATAGGTCAGTCCAGGTCACAAGCGATAGCCCTTAAAAAAAAGGAACTCACGTATTCTGTTCAAAGCAATGAACCAAGGCATAGGTATTTTAATAAAAACGCTCTCTTAAATTTCTAAGTATGAATAAAATAGCATTTTCATCAAAATATATGCTATAAATTTCCAAAATAGAAGTATTATCAGTATTTTTTAATACAAGCTCATTATCTATTGCGATTATTTTTTAATTTGAATACTGGCTACATAGTTAAGAGTCGTAGAACAGGACATCTTAAGTGATTCTAAACTAAGATTCCTTCAATATGTCTGTTATTTTTAGACAAATTAGACAAATACTGCTACAACTGAATACTGAACTCTGATAGTAGGTTTCGAGATCATTTGTGTTAGAATATGGAAAAGTGCTTAGTTAGTAGTGGTAATCCCTTAGCTGGTAGGACAAGCACGTTTTCGGTTTCGAGCTTAACATTCATCAACATTAAACGATGCTTAATGAATTGGGGCAAAATAACAATACGATATTGTATGAATAAACAATAAATATGCCGCTTGTGTGTTTTCTCGTTTTAATTATTTGCGGTAAACATATTTTACTGTCGCATGAATAAATATGATTTATTCCTGTTGTCAACACACTGTTTATAGCAACTTTTGATCAACAAATGAATTAATTGGTTTACTTTTATATATTGATTATCGATTACGATATATTTTACTATCAACATTGCGCAAACGTATTTTTTCTATATGGCTATATATATAGAAACTCTGAAATGATTTTTTATCTAGGTAATATTACATGGGTGGTTAAGGAATTTGTTTATATATATATATATATATATATATTCATTATATACTCGTCTCTCTTTTCTTTAACAATCCTCAATAACTAATCAGCGCTCCACTTTGTTTGTTATTAAAGATGTTTAATATTCTATAATTATTATCTATACTAATATTATAAAGCTGAAGAGTTTGTTTGTTTGTTTGTTTGTTTGTTTGAACGCGCTAATCTCTGGAACTACTGGTTCGAATTGAAAAATTCTTTTTGAGTTGAATAGACCATTTATCGAGGAAGGCTATAGGCTATATAACATCACGATGCAATTATTAGAAGCGAAGAAATAATGGAAAATGTGAAAAAAACGGGCAAAATTTTTCATCCTTGAGGGCTTCCATTGCGTGCGCTGCAAAAACGGTTCAAGATAGCAAAAATATATGTACGAAAGAATTATTCCTCTTGAGATGATCTAAAAAAATGTCCGCGACAGTATATGTTTATCTTTTAAGATTAAGTCACTAGAACCGTTTTTAGGGTAAACAAATTTGGTCGAAATTAATGCATTATTTGTTAAGAGTTGTATCAACGTAATAATATTAATGTTTATCCAAATAAATGCTTTGTTGATTAAGATTATTTAATTATGAACAAAATTGTCTTTGACATCACTTAATTTCAATGAACATCATAGAAGATATTACAATAACTTATATAGCAAAACTACGTTTGCCGGATCAGCTATGTCTTGATAAGCGCGAAACTCGAGAACGACTAAACCGATTTGACTGATTTCTTTTTTGTTGTGTTTGTTGAAGTCTGGGGAAGGTTATTACGGAGAGAAAAATTAAAAAAATTGTCTGAAAAAGTCTTAAAACAACACTTTTCTATATTCTCATACAAAAAATTCGTAATAATATTTAAAAGTCAATTTGAACTTTAACACCATACCATAAAGTTTAAATGTCATTGGACGGGTTCCGGGAAGGCAAAACAATTGAGTGACGTATAAATATTAATGTCAATATTTGTCAATTTTTATACATATAGCATTAAGGCCAGGTTCTTTCAAACAATTTTCAAAAAAATCTGACGGGGAGGCTATTAACATTAAAAAAAACAATATGACTTTGTTTTAGAGAAATAGGGCAGAACAAGGTCTGCCGGGACAGCTAGTAATCAATAAAATATGAATTTTGATGTTAAAGATATAAAGTGATTTGAATAAAAACCCCAAGAATCTCGAATATAGAAGGAGAGACTAATGAATAATGGTAATTATGCTCCATAAAATTTGTAATTTTCAAGTATTCTTAAGTAAGTGTACTGTGTGAATTCTCTTTGAAATATTTACAGAGAGCGTAATTATACAATGTCAAATTACTAAATATTTAGTAAAGTACCTAATGATACTATATAGTTATATATATGTAAAGTTATTTGGGAATATTCCGCGAAGTGATCGCATCGGTGTTTTTCCAAGCAAGTTTATGATCGAGTGACGTCAATATGTATGTAGCTTGTTTCAGTCCAATTACTATTTTACGTATAAACCACGCCCTTATTTTTCGGACTGATAGTTATGTATCGTAATTAATTGCAAGTGAAAACAGATTCCATTGTTAGGGCAGTTACACAATGCGTCCGATCCAAAAACAAACCGTTCGGGATCAATAAAAAAAGGAATAATTTATAGATGAATGTACTTCTTAACGTTCTATATAAATATTTTTAAAAAACGTTTGTCTTATATGGCGTGAGGTGTCACTTCAAATCCTACGCCTTTTTTTTTTGAGACGTTAATCTGTTATTTGCCGGTTATTTAATACATTATTCCATTTATTTTAATCATTTATTATTTCAATTAAAAATTTACATTGCTTTTATAGGCATCTAAAACATAACACATGTTTCTAGTTCTCATAGGGAAAAGCAGAAAAAATTAAGCATCGTACTCCCTATCTGTAGAAACCTCTTACGTCTACAAGGTAATCCATTGATTTGATGAGGCCATAGATTATCTATAAATAATTATCTGTTATCTGTGCTCTTTGCTATCGTCACTTGCCAACCCTCTGCAGAAAGATAAAGGTCCTCTATAACGTCATTGAAGTGCGTCGGTATATACGTCGGTGTTGCATCAAGGGGAACTTTCAAAAGAGTCCTCTGTTAAACATATCTTTAATACGTGGTGGGTTTTATGTGTATTCTTGTATAATAAACTATATTTCTTTCAAGTGGACCACTCTTGGTGTGTCGTAGTAATTTTGTAGTATTGGAACTCAAACCATCTAAGACTTAGAATTATAAATTATTATTATTATTTTCGAAATGACGCGTGTTGGCTGACCGGGAAAGGTCAACAAATAAATCGGGCGGGTATTTATAAATATAGACAATACTTTAATTTTGCTCAAAAAATAGGCTCGTTTTTGACAAATAAATGTGTAATAGGAATTTATAAATATTCGCAGAGCCAAATTAAAGTTGGTGAAATCGATGACTTATATATGAATTTTATATAAATACTAGCTGACCCGGCAAACGTTGTCCTGCCATATAAATTATTTCTAGTGAATATCTTCTATATTTGATAAATATTGATAATATTTATACGATACTAACGTCAATCAATTATTTTGCCTTCCCGGAACCCGCACTAACATTTAAACTTTATGGTATGGTATTAAAGTTCAAATTGACTTTTAAATATTATTACGAATTTTTTGTATTAGAATATAGAAAAGTGTTGTTTTTAGACTTTTTCAGACAATTTTATCTCTCCGTAATAACCTTCCCCAGACTTCATCAAACACACCAAAAAAGAAATCAGTCAAATCGGTTCAGCCGTTCTCGAATTTCGCGCATATCAATACATTTTGCGATTCATTTTTATATTATAGAGAAGATAGTATGTTATATTATTTACTGGTATTATTAAATATACGAAATTTAAAAGATGACTTAATTCACCAGCATTGACTATTTTGAAAATCGTAAGACCAATAAAAATTTATCCACGAAAAAAAATGTTGTATGTTATTTTAAAAAAAAATATTGACCTATGTAATACCATGTCAGAAGGAAATTGTATAATTTCCTATACCAGTAACGAAGAATTCTTTTAATATTGGATCTTCTTACATTTAGACTATATTTTCTCGGTTGTTACGATATTGTTCGCGAACAAACTTTCATAATAACAAAAACTAATACGTACGGATGGTTTCTAAATTATATGAAATCCCAGATTACGATGATTAATGCTCTAATGTAACTAAGTATGTTTAATATCATGCGGCTATAAATAGAGGATAATATTATAATTATAATTAATTATCGAATAGGTATATTAATTTAAAATATGTACTTGTATAGAGTAAAAGCTAAGACTCCACAGCCCAACGAGACGGCAAAAGTTAGAGAACGCCTTAGTCCTAGACGGGATGTGAGTTACCGTATAGCTAACAATACAGTCAATATAAAATTACTTTATATTCCATGAAAAATTTAAGTAAAACTGCGTCGGTAAGCCTCGATGTAAATAGTTATTCTGCCTTTTGCACCCACGTGCCGATTAGATATAGTTTTTCCTATTTAACCTTACTTATGCGTCACGGGTGACATTATCTGTATATTTTGAGCAGTTTTCTTCATTGTGGGTGTTGATACACGTTACATCAACTGAACAAAGACTGGAATCTTAAAAGCATGATATCATGAGACTTCTCAATTGACTAGACATTGTTAAGGCTGTGTTATTAATAGATATTCAAGGATTTTCACACTCTATTAGTTGAATGGATGAGAAAATCACGATATCTCTGTATTCATTATTATTTATGTAGGTACTATTTTATATATTTAAGTTTGATCTCGTTTTAATAACATTCCACCAATATATCAGTGTTTATTGATTTTTTAATACGAATAATAAATTCTAGCTTGATTCCATTTATAGCATTTCAAACGAATATATTATCTAAATCATCTTGTTATGTTATTCATCGAATGACATTACATGTGTTTACATTTGCTGAATTTAACCATAAAGACAATGTTCATCAGTTGATAAAGATATAGTTCTATTCTCGCACATAAAATACAGGCACTGTATATAATTAATAATTATAATATAATGCAGTAAATGTTTAAATGAACCAGGGCTATTATTAAGTATTATTTACTACTAGCTGTCCCGGCAGACCTTGTTCTGCCCTATTTCTCTAAAACAACGTCACATTATTTTTTTTTAATGTTAATAGCTTCCCCGTCAGATTTTTTTGAAAATTGTTTGAAGCAACCTGGCCTTAATGCTATATGTATAAAAATTGACAAATATTGACATTAATATTTATACATCACTCAATAATTGTTTTGCCTTCCCGGAACCCGTCCACTAACATTTAAACTTTATGCTGTGGTATTAAAGTTCAAAATGACTTATAACGAATTTTTTGTATGAGAATACAGAAAAGTGGTGTTTTTAGACTTTTTCAGACAATTTTTTAAATTTTTCTCTCCGTAATAACCTTGCCCAGACTTCAATAAACACAACAAAAAAGAAATCAGCCAAATCGGTTCAGCCGTTCTCGAGTTTCGCGCTTATCAAGACATTTTGCGATTCATTTTTATATATAAGATAATGTTAGGTATTGAACAATTAACTGGCAATAAAAATGATCACTTTACACTTCAATTAAAACTTTTTATAATTCAAGAGAACATATTACGTTTCTCAATTTGTTTACTTTCAATCGAACAAAGCTATGAGATTAAATGGAAAAAAAATCTATGGCAACTGTGTTGTAGTTATGTTGTTAGATATTACATTGAATCTTATATATTTGTGAGTTCCTCAAACATCTACATTCATTCAAAGCTAGTAGATAATATTATGTAATACATTAAATATTGTATCTATTGAATTCGTCCTTACCTAAAGCTTCAAAGTTAACCATTTATAGAGTTTTCAATTAGAAACTAACACATTTGTGGTTGTCGGCAGTTACTAATGTAGCCTTGCGAAAACTTTAATAAACACGGTCATTAGTTAGTGGTCACCGCTCGCTTTCTTCACGCGTATATACCAAAGTGGATTCAGTAATCAACGGTATTATATCCCTCCTTACACTAGAACTAAACTGAGTAATAATATATTATTATTATTGTTATATACTGTACAATACATCAGTTTTTTATATCACTATGTTTGAATATATGTTTTCTATAATGAAATGAAATATAACTTTATTCAAATAGGCCTACTTCCAGGTTCTTTTGAATCGTAAAAAAAGGGAAAATGAATCTACCACCGGTTCGGAAAGCAGAATTTGCCGAGAAGAGCCGGCAAGAAGCTCTAGTAGTTGCTCTTTTTAACATAATGAGGTACAATAACAGGTATAATCAGAGATGGGCAAAATGTAATCTGATTAGTGATTAACGATTACAAAATGTAGTCGAAATTTTAATTTTCTTGCTCTGTAATCATGATTAAATCCATTTAAAACATTAAGAAATCATAAATGTGTATGCAATCTGGGATTCTGTAGTGTTTAAAACATAGATGAGCAAAATACAGTCATATTAATGGTAAAAAACGTAAAATGTAATCGTTAATAATTTTTATTAATCAGATTACATTTTGCCCGTCTCTGGGTATAATATACAAAGAATAGAATGGCCGCGAGAAAGATTGCATGTATTAAGACCACGCACTTTTATCATTGAACCAAACATTGAATAATAGAATAATATCCTTTTTTTAAACAAATTAGGTTGATGTTTAAATTTCAATAGTGATAACTGCAAGATGTCTTTAGGTATTGTATTGTATAAGCGAAAACCGAGCACCACGTAAGAACTGTGAACTTTTTTAAGCCGGTAATTAGGTAACAATAATTTGTGTTTACTTCTAGTATTAACGCTAGATATAGATAGAATAGATATTCGCATTTATCACGTAGCATATTCTAGTAATTTAGACAAGCCTTTAATTCGAGCATAATTTGGATTCTACATTGCAGATATTATATTATTATGAATAAAGGAAAAATATTTTTATTTGAGTAAAAATATATATATAATATTAAATATTCATTAGTTTCCATCATAGTACAGTTGTTATTTCTAGCTTATGGCTAAATATTTATGATCCACCTCTGAGTATTAGTGCCAGGCCATTTAACAATTACCCATTCAGTCTATCTTATTTACTGACGTATCTAAGAATGTTTGTCTATATTTAGATGGTCTCTACATAAGTGTTCAATGAACACGTCAGTGTACTCACACTGTATTTATATGCTGTTATATTTTTAGATTTATACACCTACTGCAATACCCGATCTTAGAAACATGAGACCGTGTTTCTTAGTAAATAAAAGGCTTATCTATTGCTTTAGAGAAATATACAAGAAATAACATAATTTATTTCAGAATCATTAAAAACTGCAAATATGAAATATTCATTACAACGTACCAAGCGCGCGAGTTTACGGAGTCACAGCTTTTCAATAACTCACATGCCAGTTAGGACTAAGAAGTTCTCTAACTCTTACTGCAGCCAAATCTTCTGGTGAGTGTGTTTCCATCATCCTATGATATTGGGTCTTTTAAGCGAACCGTGAAGAGATATTTGTACAGGCCGGCATGATCGCTGCGGTTATCGATAGTTTTTTTGGACTGCACCATGCTTACCATCAGGTATGGTGTGGTCACTGTGCCGTGTCAGGATAAAAAAAACGAGAAGTCGTGTTTACTATGTTAGGTACTTCTTCTTGCGAGCAGTAGACTTTAGGGACTCTGCTGCCCGGATGGGAGGGAGGTAGCGCGGTGTGTCCGGCGCGCTGGTTTGAGCAAGGTTTGGAGGGGTGGTCTCATTATACCCACATCTGCCACAGATGAAGCCTAAACAGGCTTTTCGCTCTCTGAACATCTGGAAGGATCTGAATTCCTATTGAAGGATGGTGTGTGGAAAATGCGCGCACACTGTTGCCACCGTAAGGCGCCTGCGACTCTGATATAATCATCCAATAACAATTTTATTTCCTTTAAAAATTTTTTTTACCGTAATACTATTAATGAGCGTAATACTATAAATGCAGTCAGACATGCGCATCTGAATACTTTATTACTAAATTCTAAGCACTTACATATATAAATTACAAAAGCTGATTAACTATTATAGCTTTGAAATAAAAATACCTGGAGTAAAGGTTCTGAACTTTGTTAATTTATAAGTTAGATCTTGAGGCATGTCAATAACACGACCTCCATTATAAGTTAGATATTTTCAACTTCATGGATTATAATTTATAGGTAACTTAGAAGATACGATTTCTCCCCAGTTTATGTCTTAGTAAACATTAATAAATACCGTTTTTTCGAAAAATTATTATTGCAAATTTTATTGGATGTTGATATTATTTGCTAATTAAAGCCTTATTACTTTACGAATGATCGCAGGGTGACGCTAAACAAACAGTAGTGAGATGACAGGACGATTGGGCTTAACTGTCTGTTTTTTTATAAATAGAAAATCGAGAAACAAAGTTCCTTATGCTCCCATTGCACTATAGAGTATGAGTCGAATTTAAATAGATGTCGACAATGTTTCAAGGTTGTGAAAATACATGAACGGAAGTCAAAGGGTATCTTCTAAAAATAAAAAATATCGCGCGAAACATCGTACAACATTTTAGTACACTTGCAAATATGAAATTTCAACAACCGACCATGACGATGATAACTGCAAAAGATGGCTATCACCATCATGATTGACGATATCTGTCGATATTGACCGTCACTTTCACAGTTGCCAATCATTGTCATGTTTGTCAGTTACCGTCATGTATGGTCTATAATTGACGGCCGCTGGCATCGTTGACCATCCATGATAACATTGACAATCGCTGCCAACTTTATGGGCTACCAATATCGTAGCTTGTTGTCAATATTCCATCACTTTTCCCGTGTAGTGGGTAGGGTAGTAATGCTTGTGTGTGATAGTTTTGTTTTATCTAAATAAATTTGACCTTTGCGTTATTCTTTTTCTCACCCTTAAAATAAATATTGCTGAAGTATATTCCCTTCGAATGGTAAAACTCTAATGCAAATAACTGAACCATAAAATGAGCCAAAAAATAGTATCAATGAATTAAGTATATTGATAATAAATACTTGATAAATGGCCTCTGAGTTCCATTAAATGACCAGTATGTCTATAAACACGCTGATCACTGTTTGAGTTCCATTTGGGAATTACTTCGCCCGTTGCTAGATTAAATTACTTTTGATTAATCTCGTACACAAGTAATAACGACGACAACTAGTACCTATCTAAACGTGTTTTAGATTAGATGATATCTAATACAATAAATAATCAAATTAGTCTTTTTCTATTTTAAAATATCACGATTCAATTAAAAGATATTAATTTTATATTAGGTCCTTACATATGAAATTGGCGTTTTGTATGGGAGGAACAAAAAGTCGAATATTTTTTAATATAATATATTTAATTAATCAAAGTATGAACCATTATTTTCTATGCACTTTTGCCATCTCATAGGTAGTTCATTGATCCCTTTACTAAAAAAACCAGTCGGACGGGAATCAATAAAATCTTTGAAGGCGATTTGGAATACCCCATCGGAGTTGAATTTTTTCCCTTGCAAGAAGTTATCCAAATTTCGAAAAAAATGGTAATCTGTTGGAGCAAGGTCCGGGGAGTACGGAGGATGTCTTAGACTTTCCAATTGAAGCTCTTCTAATTTAGTAGCCGTCTGTTGCGCAGTGTGTGGTCTAGCGTTGTCGTGAAGCAGCAGTGGCGTGGAGCGATTGACCAGCCTAGGTTGTTTAGCCGCTAGCTTTTCCATCATGGTTTGCAATTGCTGACAATAGACATCAGCCGTAATAGTCTGGCCAGATTTGAGAAAACTGTAATGAACAATACCGGCACTAGTCCACCAAACGCTTACGAGTAACTTTTTTGGGATTAATTTTCGCTTGGGGCAGGATTTGGCTGGCTGGCCAGGATCCAACCATTGCGCTGAGCGCTTCCGATTATCGTAAAGAACCCATTTTTCATCACAGGTAATGATTCGGTTTAAAATACCTTCATTATTGTGCCGGTTTAGTAATGTAACGCAGCAGTCGACGCGCGTTTGCCGGTTTGCTTCAGTCAATTCGTGAGGTACCCACCTTTCAAGCTTTTTAATCTTCCCAATTTGCTTCAAGTGATTTAAAACAGTTTTATCACTAACATCGCAGCCTGCAGCTAACTCGGGCGTGGTTTGCGATGGATCCGCTTCCACAATAGCCTTCAACTCTTCATTATGAACTTGAGTCTCAGGCCGTCCATGGGGCTTGTTCTGCAGGTCGAAATTTCCAGAACGAAAACGTTGGAACCAAAAACGAACTGTGTTTTCTTTTGCAACACGAC
Organism: Automeris io; assembly: GCA_036320925.1. NCBI lineage: Eukaryota > Metazoa > Arthropoda > Insecta > Lepidoptera > Saturniidae > Automeris > Automeris io. The sequence goes on from JAUDJH010000018.1 coordinate 9,019,187, forward strand.
CGCCATACACATCATTCACCCTTCGAGTTGTTTCCGCAGCACTAGTGCCACGGCGGAACTCGTACTCGTAAATAATGCGATATTTTAAGTTTTCCATTTTGTAAAATGAGTGAAGCAAACAGAAAAAAACAGAAGAAAAAAACAAATGAATGACGATCATCGAAGCACAAATACATGAGTCTATAGCTGTACAAATTTTAATTTGGAATTCCTTACCAAAGAGGAGAAATTTGTGATTAAAGTGGCCAGTACGAAAAACGCCAATTTCATATGTAAGGACCTAATATAAACGTTACAATAATAATTTAGTCGATGAATGTTCTTCTTCAGATTAGATTATAGTATTTAATTTTTTTAATAATAGTCGCGCCAAAAGACGATACTCCAGAGCTGTTCAAAATAATAAAAGTATAAACGTATCCAAGTTACAGCGCCATCGAGATATGACAGTTATTTTCGATCTGGTTTTCAAATATTCTACTACCACATATTCTATGTCACAAACAGTTAAAATAATTTCATAATTAATATTTATATCGCAAATTTTCAATGAAAACACACTTTACAACATACTCATACTTAGTCACCCATAGTGAGTAATAAATGAAAATCTTCTGAATTGTCGCTACTAATTCCTAATTATCTTTTTCCGGTTGTTTCAAACAACATTATAAAAAATTATCACAACCACGAGGGGGCTTTTGCGACGGCATAACTGTTAAAACTTTTCCCGGGCCGAGTAACAGTGAAGCCTGGATATTTCAAAAGAAGCATAAAAGTAGAATAGCATTAGAAAAGAAATGATACGCAAAATGGCTAGCTTAAAACTGTCGTTCTTATCAACAGCGCTCATAAAAACAAGCTTTTTTTGTTGGGATACGTAGAACATCTATACGTGTTAAAATGATGAAAAAGTCGAACAAAAATCGAGATTTAGTCAAACAGAACAAATAAAGAAGATTTTACCGGAGAGTAATATAAAATGTACTGATGGAACGGCCGGGCATAAAGTTTTTGATCTCGTTAAAGATTAAAGTGAACAGTAACATTTCTACGGTCTAGTTCAGGGCAAAGAGGTTTTGATACCTGTTAGACTAAGTTGTATAGACGTTTTAACTTTGCTTAGCCTTTACTTAGGGTGGCTTGCACTAGCAAATTAAATCCAGTTTTTACTCCCATAGCAGGATTATGCACGTGGGCTTACTATGCGGTAACTCACATCCCGGCTAGGGCTAAGAAGTTCTCTAACTTTTACTTCTTCCGAGTCATAGGACTGTGGGATGGTCTTTCGGTGAGTGTGGTTCCATCGTCCTGTGATGTTGGGTCCTTTAAGAGAAGCACGAAGAGATATTTGTGCAGACCGGCATGATCATTCCGGCTATCGATGGTAATTTTCAGGTGTGGTTTGGTTACTGTGCCAAGTCAGAATTAAAAAAAATTAACTTAAATAAAACGCTATTTAGCTTTAAAGTTTCAACAATCGTTAAATTTAAATCATCACTGAAGTAGAATTAAATCTGATTAATTAAATATAACGATTTTATACAAGCTTAAACTAGATTTAATGTTTTGATGCAAGCTGGCTTTAAATATCACAAAATATATTATTCTTATTTATTTAAAATAAGAATATTATTACATTTAATTAAAATAATAAGTTTTAGCTATCTTATCTAAGTATATGTATATTACTATCTAACCAAAAATGTCGCTTAAACCAAATAGCTTTTCACCCCTCGATATGACATTTAGGTTCTTTATTGTAATCAAAATGATATTTTAAGGCTATATATACTGCTTTATTTTTAAAATATATATAAAACTGTATTTATTTTTATCGTGTTTCTACAGTTGGCCGTTAATAATATTTCGCTATCAGGTAAGAAAATATAATGTTGACATTGTGCTCGTAGTGTGACCACCATGTCAGTTACAGCGTCAATAGGGTTGTAGGTGGTCCGCTTTCTACGTGTAAACCTAGGGCTTTTGAGTAATTGGTAGATGAAAATGTGGAAACCTATAAAAATTAAACAAGTTTTATTTGTTCCACAGATTAAAAAATTCTGCTGAAAACCCTTAAATATCTTTTGGCATGTACATACTGACAAGAGTTTTCAATTTTATAATTTATTTAATACGTCCAAATCTAACATACATAATATTACAATACATTATATAATTCCAAAACTACTCAGTTAATTTCAGAATATTAATTTATAAATTTGTAAAGTTTTGTTTTAGGTTCGGGGCAATATTACTAAAACTTATTACTGGATAAGGCTATTCGTAAGCACCGAAGCATATATTCATGTAAATAACTTTGATATTGGGGATATGGACGATTAAACGCACATGAAATTTTATGATAAGACATATTCAAAAGGGGTATACCAAAAACGATTATTACTAGCTGACCCGGCAAACGTTGTTCTGCCATATAAATTATTTCTAGTGAATATCTTCTGTATTATAATAAAATGTGCATTTTAAAATAGTATCTAATTTAATTAAATTTATGGTTCATAATTTTGGTCATAGTGGCTTCCACATAAAAGGTAGATATATGCTGTCGCGGACTTTTATTTAGAACTGTTCAAGAAAAACAATCCTACGGTACGTCATCTTTGTGTAACTCCAATGGTTTAGGCAGTGTACGCCATTATAATTCACAGAGACCAGATTTTTTCCCTACTTAATTGACATGTATCGTTATATTACGACCACAATTACATAAAATCTTTACAAATATATAGGCATATTATTCCGATGTATAATCTATATTACTGTAAAAGTTTCATGCAAATCTGTCCAGTAGTTTTATCGTGAAAGGGTCACAAACATATATACAAATTTTGTAAATAATAATAATTACTAACAATTATACACATTGACCTAGTCCTAAATTAAGTTTGCACTTGTACTTAGGGTACTAGACAAAAATATACATACTTAGGTAAATACATGTATACAACCATGACTCGTGAGAAACTCATCACAGAGAAGTTTACCGCTACCGGGACTCGAACCCTAGATCTTAGCATCATAAATAGGGTTGCTGTAAACTGCGCTATCAGGCCGTCACATTTAAATCAGTATACCACATACTTCATTTCCCTGTTTTATTTTACAAGCATTAAAATATAAGTATTTAGTTAACATTAACTAGTTAAAAATCTATTCACAATTCAATAAATTAATACGTAAGAAAATAACTTGTTTTTCATCTCAAAGAAATATTATTATATAAAAAACTTGATCTTCTTTAAGCAGTAATTACTCAATTTAAAGGACGCCCATTGTTAAAATTCTTCAAAATAAATTCTCTCTGGCTCGTATTTTCGTAGAAAGTATTCCTATTTGCATTTTCAGATATTTAACCTTTCCAACAACTGCTTAATAATTACGATGGTGGTTATGATGCCGTAAGAAATTGCTTCTTGCCGAATTTTGTTATACTTGGTCAACGGGTTGTGCTTTGTAGGTCTTGATTCCCTTACAACTATGAAAATATGCGGCACAAACGGCCGTTTCTATTGATTGCGTGGACTTGCAGATTGCAGACCTGATTATTTGATATTAATTTCCATTAGGCACTCCCAAGTGTTCCTAAGAAATAGTCTTAAAGACTCGACAGAAACCAACAGACGGACCGTATGATCGTGTACTAAATCTTTTTTTTTTCCTTTTGGATTACAAGACCCTTAATATAATATGTATCAATACAGCTACAGCTTTTGAGGTAAGTAGATATATAATACAAGTTAATGTACTGCTTATGCGTAGGAGCAGGGGAGCTGATCGCCCTAACAATAAAAAACACGTTTTATAAAAATGACATATCATAGAATACATGCACATAGACACATATAGACATGAAATACATGATCATTTTTTGTGTAAACATAGCTTCGTAGAAGTCTATTAACGTAAATGGATCTCTTTCATTATCTTTTACTTATTGAAGTCAATCCAAACTACTTTCATCCTATCCGAGCGATGTCAAACGAGATAGATAATGACTTTCTGATTAGAAAGATACCCGCTCGGTGAGAGCTAGATTAAAATGGGATTGCTTTGTAATATCTAAAAGATGGGTGTAGCCGAATACCTACCTACATGATGTCAATGATAATTTAATTCAGATGTCGTATGTAATTCATAGCATGATATTAAAAAGTTTCTCTTTAATATAATAGAGCTTCTACCCACGACTTTGAGACCTTTGCGACTTTGCTTAGCGAATAGATTGGCAGCCCTCCCGATGTTAAGTGGTTATCGTGACCCATGGATAAATACGACACAAGGAGCGTTGCTATATCACTGCAGGTTAAGAAATGTTATTTACCTGGGCAGCTTTCGGAAAGCTAAGCAAACTAATGTCGTCGGCAATTCTACAATGCCAAAAACTAAAGGACTTTGGGCTGAGATTTATTGACGCTATTTCAACTTTGCTTAGCAACGTTCTCCAAAAATAAACTCGTTTTGCCGCAAAACTGAATATATAATAGGAACTTAAGTGTAGCCATAGTATTCGCAGACCCAGTCCATGTTAACAATCGGTGACTTACCAAATGCTGTGAGTAATATAAATTATAACGTTTTAGTAAAGCCTAACCAAACTTACAAGTTACGTCTATAAATCTAAGCCTTAATCGGTGCTTCGTACGGGGCTTCACAGCTATCTGCTATGACATATAGCGCTGATGCGTAGACACTGACGGTAAGATTCTTCTACAAATTGAGGTCACTCAGCAAGTCATGGATGAGGCTATGGTCGACGTGTCTCTGACTTTGCACGATATAATTTGTAATGACCCCTTTACACAGTGAATGACGGTAACCATGTAGTTTTGGTTAGCTATGTAGCTAACCAAATATGCAGGAAATAAAGTGGCAACAGGCCGATCATATTTGTCGCAGAATTGGCGACCGTTGGAATAGACACGACGTTGATCAGCCCTGCATGGAATATTGATCCCATCATTGTTATAGTTCTACTCAGTACTTAGTTGATGCCCTGGATAGGTTGCAGTAGAGTGCTGTTCGCATTGTGTATGATCCTGGCGTTACTAAGCATTTTGAACCGCCCCAGTTGCGCAGGGATATTGCCTCAATAAGTGTTTTCTACCATTTGAATCCTGGCGAGTGTTCTGAAGAGTTATTTAACCTCGTTCTATGCTCTCCTTTCCGTAAAAGGTCTGCGCGCGCAAGTTGTCGGGATCACAGTTATACGGTATCTCATATCCCGGTTAGGACTAAGATGTTCTCTAACCCTTACTTTTGCTGTGCCGTTGAACTGGGGAATGGTCTTCCGGCAAGCGTGTTTCCACCGTCCTATAATATTGGGTCCTTTAAACGAAGTGTGAAGAGATACTTGTGCAGGCCGGCATAATTACTGCAACTATCAATTTTTTCTTTACTAAGTTTTTCTTTACTGTTGATAGTTGAAGTCATTTTTTGGACTGTACCGTGCTTACTATCAGGTCACTATGCAAAAGCAGGATAAAAATTAGTTTAGAGTAGAGACCGTGTGTAGACAAACGTAGTGTGAGACGTCTAGAGGCGAGATGGACCTACGACCTGCGAAATACAGCTGGATGTTTCTGGTTACGAATAGTTCAGGGATAACTGGCATGCCTTCGAAGAAGCTTCAGTTCTGCGGTTAACCAATGTGGGCTAAAATTATGATGACGTAACGACATGGTCCTATAAGGATAAGGCCACAGATTTACCAAGACACCAAAATCTGAGAAATATCGTCGCGACTTAATACTAAGCGTTTTATAAAATAATAACGCATAACACTTCAACTTATAGAGTATCTGACTACCACCGTCTATGGGCACGTTAATTTCAATTTCTCTAATTAAAGTTAACGCTAAGTGTTAACAGGCATTTAACAGAGCACTTTCGAAATTATTTAATATTAGAATCCGTTCACGTAAAACGGTACAGAGGACAGGGATTTTTATCTTTATAGTCACATAATATCTCTTTCGGGGTAAGCAGGGATACATTATTTGCTATGGCTAGTTTACTCGTCTATATCGTTCCTAAAATAAGCAGCTTAGCTACAAGCACTTGCTATATGTATTTACTTGCAAGGAGCAAAATGCAAAATACTAAGGATCTATAAAAATGGATAATTTTTAACCGACTTCAAAAAAGATGAGATTCTGTATGGTTTTTAAGTATGTTTACTTATAACTCCGCCATTTTATAGAGCCATTTGGATAATTCTTTTTTTAAAAATAGTTTTAATATATACATAGTTGATCCATAGAATCCTTGAATTGACAACAGCAAAATGTATGGTTTTCTTTCTATAACTCCGTCGTTTCTAGATCCATCTCGATGATTTTATTTTTGTTCAATAGGATATAAAAATTATTTTATGGTGAAAGTCTGATGAATAAATTCTTTAATATATTTATTTGTTACTTATTATCATCGGTTGGCTTTTATTATTATATACTAGCTGTCCCGGCAGACCTTGTTCTGCCCTATTTCTCTAAAACAAAGTCACATTGCTTTTTTTAATGTTAATAGCTTCCCCGTCAGATTTTTTTGAAAATTGTTTGAAGCAACCTGGCCTTAATGCTATATGTATAAAAATTGACAAATATTGACATTAATATTTATACGTCACTCAATAATTGTTTGCCTTCCCGGAACCCGTCCACTAACATTTAAACTTTATGGTATGGTGTTAAAGTTCAAATTGACTTTTAAATATTATTACAATTTTTTTGTATGAGAATACAGAAAAGTGTTATTTTTAGACAGATGCAGGGAATTTTTAAATTTTTTCTCTCCGTAATAACCTTCCTCAGAATTCATCAAACACAACAAAAAAAAAAATCAGCCAAATCGGTTCAGCCGTTCTCGAGTTTCGCGCTTATCAAGACATTTTGCGATTCATTTTTATATTATATGTAGATTTCTTTCTAGAGAAAGTTACGTTCCACCTTACCGCGGGGCGCCCCAGGCTACGTTCGCCGATTCACGGTCTCCACTCAAGAACATGTCTGCTCCAATGATCATAGGTTGTTTGGCATATATGGCCTGCCCACTGTTACTTCAGTTTGCTAATACGAAGAGCTATATTGATAACTTCAGTTCTTTGTCCAGGTCCAGTGACGACCTTCGGAAAACAGCTGGAAACGATTGAAGGAGAAAAACCGAAGATCGAGTTCAATGGGTCTTATTAGGTGAATAAAGCCTGTCTCAAACAGTGGACTGTGGAGGGCTGATGATGAAGATTGTGAATTGAAGAAGTGATTTGTTTGCCAGTTGTGGCCGCGTCGAATTTTCGTAACGCCTGAAAACCGGATAATTCATATCCATTCTTTACCCGGGAAAACCATCCTAAATACTATTGATTTTAACATATTAAACGCCATCGCTGAGATATGATTTTTCTTTAAAAACTTTTTTTTTTCACTTTTAATTGACAAATTGTATGTACTTGAAATATATATTATAGGGATCTGGTTGAGCGGATGCTCTTCGATGTGGTGGACTGTATAAGCGGTATATTGAGGGTGAACAATGCTTGCCTCGAGACTCGTTTCAGGGATGGATAAGGGAAATAGGACTCACCGTAATCACCTCCAAACAAATCCCGATTCTGCACTTTCACTGGCACAATCACAATATTGGCGATAGAAACAATGTTATTTGTTTCCTTATGCGGTTCGCGGCGTAGCGGAGCGGAAGCAGAGCGGAAGTCCCGTGCACGCGGCTGTCTTTAGTGGTAAGGCGATAGCGGTAACAACGTCGAAACGATAGCGGTAATAACAACGTCTGCCCGTGACGACGAGATTCGTGACACTCACTGCAGTCGGTGGGGGGATAGGATAGTGGGACCGAAATGAATGAATCGGTCTCGAGTATTTCACAAGCACATAGAAAAATAACCTAAATGGCGCAAACATCCCCCCCAGCTTGACAGGACAAAGTCCTTCAAAAGGAACTAGAAAAAAGCGGAAAGCGGACATAACAAGAAAAGTGCGGTTTTACTATGCGGTTATATAAATGCGGTTTTACTATGCGGTTATATAAATGCGGTTTTACTATGCGGTTATTCAAATGCGGGTAAGAGACATATAGATAGTTTACAAAACAAACAAAAAAAAGAAAAGCGAGAAGAAAAGATAAAATTGTATTACTGTAGTGGTAAAGGACAGACCTTTACCACAGGACGTTTATATATACCAGAAGTTGTTCGCACTGTGACCACCCTAACAATACTATCTGAACCTGCATGCACAGATTCTACAATACCGACAGGCCATTGCAGCGGAGAGGTGTTCTCATCTCGCAGTACGACCACGGTGTTTACCGTTATAGGCCTTTTGTGAGTATTCCATTTTTGACGTCCCTGTAGACTTGATAGATATTCGCGGCTCCAGCGGGTCCAAAAACTCTGGACTAAGCTATTTAATAAGTTTTTTCTTTTCACTAGAGAAGCGTTATCATCATAATCGACACAACTTTGAAAATTCTTAAGCGGACCTGAATTAAGGAAGTGAGCGGGTGTCAAAGCGGTAGGTTCGCTGGGGTCTGAACTAAGTACGGTGAGCGGACGGGAATTTAGAACGCACTCTATTTGTGTAAGGACGGTGAGAAGTTCCTCATACGTGAGAAGCGTGTCGCCGATAACGCGTTTTAAATGCAACTTTACACTACGAATATTACTTTCATAAGCCCCGCCGAAGTGGGGGGCGTTAGGGGGATTAAAATGCCAATCGACACGTTGAGAAAGAGCTTCATTAGAAAAAGAATTATGAAACTCGCGCGATTTCAAAAATTTATGCAGTTCGTCTAAATGCGTTTTAGCGCCTATAAAATTAGTGGCATTGTCGGAGAAAAGTGTGGTGCACTCGCCCCGACGAGCGATGAAGCGGCGGAAAGCACGAAGAAATGAATCAGTACTTAGATCTATAGCTAATTCTAAATGTACAGCTCGAGTGACAAAGCAAGTAAAGAGGCAAATATAAGCCTTTTCCTTTCTAGCGCCGCGAAAACGACTTATTAAAATATATAGCGGGCCTGCATAGTCTACTCCGGCTACGGCAAATGGTTTGGCTTCATTAACGCGAAACGCGGGTAGACTTGCCATGAGCGGGGTGACTGACCTTGGATTAGCTCTAAAACATTTATTGCAAAGCCGAAATCTTTTTCGAACGATATCGCGACCCGATATTATCCAATATTTCTCTCTAAGCAGAGACAATAGCAAATTCGGTCCAGCGTGCATGTTTTTTCTATGATAATAATCTATAAGCAAATTCACTATGTGTCCTTTTTTCGGTAATAAAATTGGGTGCTTACTATCGAAATTTAAAGCGGACTTGTCAATACGGCCTCCTACACGTAGTATGCCATCACATAAAAAGGGTGAAAGCGGTTTTAAAGCCTTCGAAACTTCCCGATGTTTCGATAAATTATTTATTTCGTTTTTAAAATGATTTTGTTGAAGACTGCGTATTAGATACTCTTCAGCAACTTCTAAATCTGACCTTTTAACAAATTTAGAACGCGGCAAGCGTTTTATAAAGTATAAAACGTAAACAATGATGCGTAATAACTTGCTCCACGAAGAAACGCGAGCACTAAGTTCACATAGAAGCGGATTTTGAGCGGATGCGGATGCGGAAACGAATGCCTTGACAGCGGTAGTTTTGTACTCTAATAATTTATTATCTTCTTCTTCATTGAAGATAAAGCGTTTGATAGGCCAAGTCGATGTAGAAGCGCAAGTCCACGTGGGTCCATGCAGCCAGAGCGGATGCTCGAGGAGCTGTGCGGGAATCAGACCGCGAGAAAGACAATCTGCGGGGTTTTCTTTTGTAACTACGTAATAAGTATCCTTAGGGGAAAGATTGTCATGTATTTGTGAAATGCGGTTCGCGACGAACGTATTAAAACGGTGCGGAGACGAATGTACCCAATGTAAAGCAACTGACGAGTCAGTAAACGCATAGACATCAGGTGCGATACCCTTTGACGAAACAGTTTGCAATACAAATTTTATTAACCTAGACAGCAGTAATATCGCGCAGAGTTCTAAGCGTGCTAAGGAAAGCACTTTAAGCGGCGCCACCTTGCTTTGGGCACACAATACATTTACATTATTTGGTTCCTTAGCATGACAAATGCATAAATAGACTACAGCGCCATAAGCGCTCTCACTCACGTCAGCAAATCCTAAAATGATTACACGGGAATTATCATGTGACAGACCAATAAAGCGCGGTATTTTTAAATTATTAAGGCTTGGCAGTTCGTCTTGAAACTTATTCCAAGCTAAGCGGATGTGTTGCGGCGAAATATATCCTAAATCAACATATTCCTTTAAGATTGCGTCATATTGTTTGCGTAAATTGGTATCAGCTTCAAATTTACGCTCCAATGCTTTGAAGCGGTACTTAGCGGTAGCGAATGAATCCCCTAATTGCTTAGGGTCACGTGAGAATGGTAAAGCGGTAATATAGCGGCCAGTACTATCTCGATGTGTGTTACTGGAATAAAATAACTCACATTGCTTATCAGCGGGGGATAAGTGCTGTCTAGAAGGCACCTCCTCTAATTCCCAAAACTGTGTTAATAAATCCTCAACAGTGTGCGTATCCTTAATGTTTTCATCAAAGGAAAGAAACGAATTTACGTCAGTGCTAGATTTAATATTTAATAAATCTGCGGAACCTATAATAATATATCCGAAGGCGGTTTCTAAAGCGTCTGGTTTCCCCTTTGGACCCAGAATTTTACCGTTTCGTAAAATCTCCACAAAAACTTCTGAACCAAGTAACAAATCTACTGAACCAGGCATATTAAACCCGGAATCGGCGAGCGGTAGCGTAGATAAGTAGTCAAGTGACGTACAATCAATTTCAGAGGCGGGTAGATCACTAGATATTTTATTTAAAACTAACGAACGAATAGGTAAAGAATAACTCGTATCATAACGCGAATATAGAACCAGATTCGTAAAGCCCTGTATACTTTGAGCACTGTCTCCTATACCTTTAACAGAAATTCTATCATTATTATGCAAAATACTCAATCCTAATTTTTTACAACAATATTTCGAAATAAAATTATTTTGCGAACCCATATCAATCAATACGCGAACTGTACGCATAAATCCATTACGATCTTTGATATTTACTAATGCGGAACCCAAAAGTGCAGTTTTTAATTTTAAATCATCATTATTAACAGGATTAATGCTACACAAAGAAACGACCTGATTCGCACTCACATCAGAATCTTTCATCGGTGCGGCGACGGGCGACTGTGCACCAGCGTAATCCAACGCGGATGAACTTGCGTTCCTTAAGTACTTAGCGGTTGAAGCGGTCGTGGTTATATTATCATCTAGATGTAGTAGTGTATGATGGCTGAGTGAACATTTTCTACATTTTGTTGAAGATTTACAATTACTAGCCCTATGCGATGCACTTAAGCAGTTGAAGCAACAATTATTATCTTTAACGAAATTTAGTCGATCGCGGGGGTTCATTTTAAACTTAAAAACGTCACAAAAATAAAGTTGTTGATGCGATGACGATTTACATATTATACATTTACTATTATTATTAATAACAAAAGTATGAGTATAATTTTGCGATTTTTTATTATACAAATCATTAACGGGCATATTTTTTGGAATGAAACGCGCGCGGGTAGGTTGTGTATTAGAAGCAGCGTTCGTTCTGCTTAATATTTTTACTTGTTCACGAACGAATGATAAGAATTCGTCGTATTGTGGTATAGACTGTTTGCGTACGCTCATCTCAAATAACTTTGCTGTATCCGTGTCTAACTTTCTCAAACCAATATGCACAAATATGAAATCGAGCAAATTGTCTAATTTAAGCTGTTTCAATGCGGCAACAGATGTGGAAAAAAGATCAATGAAATTTTCTAATTGGGGAGTAGATGGTGAAATAACTGGTTTTATATTCAATATCTTATCAATATATGCGGCGGCTATAGCCCTATTATCTTGATACTTTTCTATAAGCGTGTCGTAAATTAATTTATAATTTTCTGCTGTCGGATTTATGCCTAGCCAAACGTTTTCAGACTTTCCCTTCAATTTCGCAACCAAATACCTAACGCGGAGAGTATCGTCTAATTCGAAGTTATTGTGCACTATAGAATTAAAGGATTCTATGAACATAGGGAATTTCTCCACTTCGCCATAGAACTCGGGAATACATAATTTTTCCAATTTAGTTGATTTCATGCAGGAATTTTGTGTCGGTTGAGAGTTATATTTATTATAGGCCAACTTTACAATGTTGTACAAATCTTCAAAGGCCCAAATAGCCTCGTAAGATGGTTTATAAGCGGGGTCACACTGCAAATTTAATTTATTTATTTTGTCCATCAAATAACTAAATTCGCTACGAATATTATCGATAGATTTAGCTCTTATAAGAAACATTTCCAAGCCGGGATCCGAACTTGACGCCGGTATAGAATCATGTATAGTTTGTATTCTATAAAAATATGATCTGCGCTTCTCCTCTAATAATGCAAGCTCCATTGTATTAGAGTTTTGCTTTTCTGTCATATTTAATAAGTGGGTATAACCAAGTAGGTACGACAAGTAAGTATGGAATGCTCACAAAGTACTACAAACTCGAACGAAATGCAAACTTAAACAGTAATATGCGATGATTATTTACTAAAGCGGTAATTTGGTCATAATACGAAGAAACGAATATATAACAAAGTCTTGATATGCCGATAAAATGGCGCGGGGTAGATAGTTAAAAAAATCACTCGAAATGCCGATGCAATCCGGGCTCGAAATGGGCCAAACTATGGTTGAGCGGATGCTCTTCGATGTGGTGGACTGTATAAGCGGTATATTGAGGGTGAACAATGCTTGCCTCGAGACTCGTTTCAGGGATGGATAAGGGAAATAGGACTCACCGTAATCACCTCCAAACAAATCCCGATTCTGCACTTTCACTGGCACAATCACAATATTGGCGATAGAAACAATGTTATTTGTTTCCTTATGCGGTTCGCGGCGTAGCGGAGCGGAAGCAGAGCGGAAGTCCCGTGCACGCGGCTGTCTTTAGTGGTAAGGCGATAGCGGTAACAACGTCGAAACGATAGCGGTAATAACAACGTCTGCCCGTGACGACGAGATTCGTGACACTCACTGCAGTCGGTGGGGGGATAGGATAGTGGGACCGAAATGAATGAATCGGTCTCGAGTATTTCACAAGCACATAGAAAAATAACCTAAATGGCGCAAACAGGATCCACTGTAGGGTTCCGCAAGTATAATAAAATAACCACTTAAGGACACCTGTGAACCCCATGGCGCAATAAAGTAAAGTAGATGAGGTCACAGGTGATTCCCCTGGCGTTTAACTTGTTAATTCAGTTCGTATACTATCGCTGGTTTCCTCTTTTATCCATACAAAAATATAAACTTCTCTATCATATAATACAATTAATACAGTATAGAGTAATGTGAAAGTGAGAGATGGCCTTTAAGGTAGGTACCACTTTAGCTAACATAATATAAAGCGTGTTTGAATGCTCCTACACAATGATACAAGAATATCAGCAAAAATGGGTGTCAAGATATATTTGCATTCGACAACTACTGTATTATAAGTAAATAACTAAATCAAACAAATATTGAAACAATATCACTAATGGTTTGTATATAAATGTGATTACACTAACGCGTTTCCCTAGAAAGATGGTCATTGTTTTACATTGCAAACTACAATTCAATCTGATTACTTAGTATATAAATACATACACATTTATGTGCAACATTGTTTAGTATTTCTTTTGTTTCTCGTTATTTTCGAGTTTGTTATATTGATTTTTTTTTGTAAACTTCTATGGCTTCGTTATTTTCTTTGTGTATAATTTTATTGTTAATATATTGCTGGATATTTCTCTATATAAGTAGTAATAATACATTGTCAAGCTCTATCCCTTTCTGGGTGAGCAATAGACACAATAGTGACTGTATCCACTTTGCGCTTAAATGTTGTCTGTCGTGGCCAGTAAAGCTGCTGATTGCTGTTTTCAGGGCAATTACACGTAACATTTTTATTAAATATCCGGGCGGTTTCCTCACGACATTGCCCTTCGACGGTGAGCTTATGACGCCCAAATCAGTATTTAATCTGGGAAAAACTAGAGTCACGTCCATTTCTATATTTAATATAAATAGTGAAAATAAATAGTTATGGATTGAGGTACTAAAACATTATTAAAATAAACTAGAATCGAAAGAAAACATTAAGTAAATGTTTTACTAACAAAAACAACCTATTCTTTGTCTGTCACGGAGGATTTTTTTTTTCGAACAGGTCAATGTGTTGATGGCCGGGATAGACCTCCACAACTAAACCGGGAGAGAAGGCAAACACTCAGGTGGCATGGGAGACTTTGTAAAATGCACAAGGTATAGTCAAGCAAACTTCAAATTCTAATATCTCGAGATAATCGAAGTTCATTACTCCATACCTCAAGTTTGTCGTGGTCATTTTTATATGCAAAAAATATTTAAAATTCGTTTTACAATTTCACAAAATAAACCTTTTGTATGTTATGGTTTTTTGGCTTATTACGTTAATAAAACGTAGTATTCACTATACTACGTAATTATGTGTTTTTGAGTCTAAGATAATTTTCTTTTATCGCGTAGCACTTCGTAGCTCTTTAATCTCGTAGCCGCAAACTGAATTGCAAACAAATTACCGCAGTGTTTGTCACGTTTTATTAACCCTGTTTATTCTATTCCTATTTTATGCTATTTTCTTTAAATTAATTCGTTGAAAAGCAATTTTTTAAATAGGTTAACTGACCATTCATGTATATACGAAATTGCGCATAAAGACCTTAAACCAAGCGTGTTTCGGAAAAACAGAAAGCCATATAATCTTGTAAATTGTTTTATTATCAGTTATGAAGTATTCGATCATTACATTAAGAAATTAAATTGGATTTTACAAAAACATTACATACTACCGTGATTACTTTGGAAGTGCAACTATTCTGTAAAAAAGGCAAACATTTTATAACTTATAATGTTCTCTCGTGAATTACTGTAGATATAAATGATTGTACAACTATTTTAGAACAATAAACACCGTCACTATGATACGCATCAGTTAATTGCGTTTCAGAACCAGCCCGTGTAAGTTGAGCATCCTTTTCTTCATCATCAAAGTCAGCATCATTATGTTAAAACTTCTGATATTGTACTCGGTTTCAGGCACGGTGGCCAGTTTCCATCAAGTAGATTGTCAATTTGTTTGCCAACTTTTGTTATGAAAAAAAACTTTGACTAATTTTTGATTTTTTTTCTCTTCGTTTTTCTAGCGGCAAAGAATATTTTACCTAGTATCTCTTGCGTTTCCAATCTGTATGGATCTACATTTCATCGAATTGTTAATTTTTTGATTGACACAGTAATCTCAATTCTTTGATGTAGGGTTATTGCATTACTTGGATATACCCGCATCGTCAGTCGATTTTATCGTCAGTGAATTGTATAGGTATCCCCAAAGCTTACAATATCTTAAAATACACTTTTAAACTAGATTAAGTAGTAATTAGAATATAGTGTCATGTTATATTCCTTTGTAACATATAATGCCGTTATATTTCGCAAACTTAGATACATTTTGCGAACTTTTTCTTTTTATTTCATATTTATTTATTAGTTTCTATTAAAACGATTTCTGCTGCTATTTGTCTATTTTTCTTTTTTTCCTTCTATGCTGTTTTCTGCACATTTACATGTCAAATATGTGTTAGCTGAAAATATGGAGCTGGCTTCCCAATGGCGCCTCATTCTCTAAAAAGGTATTTACTCTCACTATATTAGTTCCTACAACTCTAATTATCGTATTCTTCTGTTTTATTTGGTACATAAATAATTTACTTTATAGTTATTACCTTGATGGAGCGAAGTGAGACTGATATTTCGATATTTATACATAAACTGTGCTAGAAATCTCGCTCACAGTATTTAACTTGGGACTCATATAGCGAAACTAGAGAGTTGAACGCGTTTGCATAAACTAAAAATAAATGGGAAAAAAGACGTCATGTTGTGGTCGCTGAACTGCCCGCATCAGTCTCCTGTGGCACCGCCAATGTTTTACAGGTTCACTCAAATAGTCGACGCACTTTGACATTGACAACTAAATGAGAATACCTATACCTTTTTTTATACTATTAAATAAATAAATAAATACTGACTCGGCTTAAGGACCACTCTATCTATACTAATATTATAAAGCTGAAGAGTTTGTTTGTTTGTTTGAACGCGCTAATCTCTGGAACTACTGGTTCGAATTGAAAAATTCTTTTTGTGTTGAATAGACTATTTATCGAGGAAGGCTATAGGCTATATAACATCACGATGCAACTATTAAGAGCGAAGAAATAATGGAAAATGTGAAAAAAACGGGGAAAATTATTCATCCTTGAGTGCTTCCATTGCGTGCGCTGCGAAAACGGTTCAAGATATCAAAAATATATGTATGACAGAGTTATTCCTCTTAAAATGATCTAAAAAAATGTCCGCGACAGTATATGTCTATCTTTTAAGATTAACTCACTAGAACCGTTTTTATGGTAATCAAATTTGGTCGAAATTAATGCATTATTTGTTAAGAGTTGTATCAACGTAATAATATTAATCTTTATCCAAATAAATGTGTTGTTGTTTAAGAGTATTTAATTATGAACAAAATTGTCTTTGACATCACTTAATTTCAATGAACATCTTAGAAGATGTTACAAAACCTTATATAGCAAAACAACGTTTGCCGGATCAGCTAGTACCTAATAAAATGGTGTAGTCCAAAAAATTACTACGACTGCCATATGCAAAGAAAACCCTATCGATTGTCGTAGTGATCATGCCGGCCTACAGAAATATTTTTCCATGCTTTGTTTAAAATACACAATACCAAAGGACGTTGGGTAACACACTCGTCATAAGACCATTCCACAGGTCCGCGTAGGTAAGAGTTAAAGAATTCCTTAGGCTGAGACTTATAAACGCAAATTTAAGTTTTCTTAGACTTCACTGAAACTACTATTTATATTTCTCAATGACCGATTTTATCAACATGGACCAAAGTCCAAAGTCAAAGCAAACTTTGTGAACATTATGACTATACTCAAGTTTCTATTATGTTTTTTGTCAAAACGAATTTATTTTTTGAGGACTTTGCTGAGCAATGTCGTAATACTGTCTACAAATTTCATCCTTTGTGCTAGCTGGCTGCTGGCATTTCGAGGGTCGTTATATCAACACATTCAACTTTGATTCCAAATTGAAATTCCTGTCTAAATCAGGGTAGATTTTAATTAGCGACTATGTACACTTAGTTTTGTAACTCTATATTTCAATGTCAAACGAACGCAAGTCAATTTACAGAGCTATTTAATATAGTGCCTACTGGAAATTGCCTTCTATGAAGAGTGAAACCTTATGAAATGTTTCTAACGTCGTACAGCCCTCATATTTCTCAGCAACTTTAAGCATGTGCGATTGATTTATAAAAAGGCTCAATCTTGCCACCCGTTGCTTGCTAGAAGCAATATTACACGTGTTTGAAATGACTGCCGTCATGTTAACTGGCTTCGACTAGTCACGTTTCGGGCCGGCACACTTGAGGGAATGTGTGGGTGCGAGCGGCATGCGAAGTGTTCCCGCGTGCCGGTCAAGAGCGCAGATGCGAGAGAGAAGGGTGGCTCCTTACACCACCCCTCCCCAAATGAGTAGAGGCCTATCCAAAGGCCGCACACCTTGCTGGATATCGATAATGAGGCCCTAGTCGTGCCCTCGATCCCGTTAGGTGGAAGGTGGCACACGCCGGGGGTTTTAGTCGGTGCTGAGGACCGTAGAGATTTGCCCTGGGTTACCGAAAAAAAAGTCACGTTTTGGGATTATTTTCTGTAACTTTAGTTGTTCATTGGTATTGATCTTCAGTCATGGTATATGGAGGGCCGATATAACGATGGCGACTTTCAAGCGGTTCTCGTCCCTTGGTAGCCGTCACCTTACTTGGATCGTACTTTACATTACATCAGGTGTGCCGTAGGTACTTTGTCGAACCATTGTAAAAAAAAAACTGTTGTTAGCATTTATTAGCGTCATCTTTCCTCAATTTTAACCACACAATTTAAAAATAAACTCTATAGGTAAAGTATGCGCGATTACAAACACGAATTCCACATTCATGAACACTTCGACCTGGAATAAATAATTGTAAGCTTTATAAATATTAATTCCGAACAGGATCGAATCCCCGACTCATAAAGCAGAAGTCGCACAGTCGCTTTTCCTATATTAAATATAAGGAAGTAATAAATCTAAGCAACATTAAAAGTAAATAAACAAATGCAATATAACGTCCTATATTATTCAGTACATAACCCATGAGCCCAACATACAATTAATGTTTTAGTGTTGAAATAATAAAAAGTTACGATTGATCTGTAGGCGCTATGTGTTGGCGGGTGTAACTCTTTATCCAGCATAAACAGTGATACAGTCGACGCGAAAAACAATATTGTCTGCCATTTTGTCACTTTGACAGATAATCATATATTACGTAAGCCATTAACCAGAGACGAGATAATTGTTTTGTATCAGATGCAAACAGCGAATTTTCAATTAATTTGGAACAATAAAGTTACACCAATTATAAATTTTAATATTTAAAGGTGCTTTTTATTTTTCCGTACATTATAATTATATATTTTTTACGTACATTTTCTGTAAAACTCCTTAAAATTGAAAACGCCACTAAATACTAAGTATACAATTTATGATTCATTAGTGGTGAAAAGCGTTTTAAAATTTAAGCAGTGTTCCTGAAACTGGACGTTACATTATAAAAAGTCTAAAAATCTTCATCCTGAAAACTCGAACTTGGGCTCTGAACACTGCTTACCCCAAAACGGACTTATCATGACGACGTATTATTATATATTTGTTTAAATCTCTTGACGTTATTCATGAAAACATAATTGTATCTACATATATAAAGATAACTAAAATTAAATATAGATATCAAATATTTGAATAAAAATAAAGAAAATTCTAATCTATAGCTAACCAAGAATCCAATTATTATTGTCAAGTTTTCTCTATTGTCTTCGTTTAACTAGGGAGTTTAAGTAGGTCGTAGAAGTAATTCAATAGTGGGTAACTGAAGTTTTATCTAGTTCAGAGTTTCTCAACCTATGGATCGCGTTTAGGTATCATCATTAGGCCTAACAATTATATAGATAAAAGTTCCATATATTATCAGTCTTATAATAATATTACCGAAGTATTTTTTTTAAATATTAATTCTAAAAAAAATAGAGAAACAGTGATTTTGTAAAATTAAGTTTTAGAGTACACTACGGAAACACTATTTATAACAAAAAAAAATTCATAATTTACAAATGCGTCGAAGTAAAAAGTACTTTGATAACTGTTTACGACTTTGTAATCAAAAACAACTCATTGGAGATTGATAATATAATTAACCCAAAAATGAAATAATTCAAAAAATGGGGAAAAGAGATAAGTAAGTAATCAAAGCTATTAATATACAAAATACAAACCATCCTGTCCGCTTTAGTGAGCAAGTAAGTAGGAATTCATACCAAATATTTGTTAAATAATTACTTTAATATAAACATTAAACCAATTATTTTACTTTCTTTTCGGATTTAGCAGCCCAAAGATTATACGATCTTTTTGAATATTTGTATTTCCATTTGAGACTAAACTATTTCTACTACGAACGCATGTCACATGTGCATATCTGAACTTTGATCACAATTTTCCGATACAAAATACTCTAGAATCTAAATTACATTAACCTAATAAAATTATTCGAAACCTTTAGGATAATAAAAATAATCCTTTGTAATACAAATTGATGAAAATTAAGTAATAAGCAAGGTTTTTAGGTAAGAAGCTCGATAATATACTTTCAATATTAATAATACGAGAAGTTTGAAAATGTTTCAATTAATACATAATGTTTTAGAAGTAATTATGTAGTAAAGAAAATAAAGCCATATTGCATCCAAAATGAAACAACAGCAAAATGGACAATAAAAATATTAATTAACCAGAAACTCGATATTTGCTCAATTCCCTCGTTTTTGACGAATCCCGCTAAATGATCCAAGCGGCGTGTTTACGTAGTACACGTGACCGACTTACCGGTCCGAGGCTTTCAAAGCCGTGACGGAGCGCGACATCGTGCGCCTCCTCGTAGCGGACGGACCTCTTGAAGCGCACCAGGAACGAGTTGGTGAAGACTTCCCGCGACGCGGTTGCCGCGAACAGAACGGTGACAGTCAAGCATTGCAGCCACATGGTATCGCCGTGGCCGATGGCGGCTGACTGAGGCCTGACTCCCACTGACGTCACTGTATATCGACCGTGGTCACACGCATGCGCCACCGCGATCTATCAAACGCCATGAGCTCCTCATTTCTCACAGATTATGAAAGTTACGTGAATATATCTGATGAGGTAACCTAGATTTGATGTTGTTCCCTTTAACACGACCTGACCTTGTCAAGGCTAATAAACTGTAACGATTTGACTCAACTACTGCTTGACTAGAGATTCAAGTTTGGTGAGAATATGAAATTACTTAAAAGTAACGTATTTATTCTTAGACAGGTTTAAGAACAAAGAAATTCTCGTAGGCCGTTCCTAATAAGCACTACTGAGACTGGTCTTCAGCTCCTCTCGTGCAATCTTTTCCGGGCACCTTTCGCAAGTCATCACTCCAAATGAAGAGGATTTTGTTGGAATGTGTAGGCAAAAGTAAGTAGAATTGGGGAAGCGCGAGATAGTTTTACAAAGGTGGATGGAAGTTCCTTTTTTATGCATATTCCGACGTCTATTGGCGTTATGATAGAAATTAATACCGTATAATATCACTATATCTCTTTCTATGTCCAGAAATCTATAAAATTTGCATTAAATCTTGTACTTTCACTACTGTGGTTTCAACTTAATACAAAGTTTTCTGACTCTGGTACTTAAACTGCTTGTATCCGTGGTTTTTACCCTAAGCTCCCCCCCCCCCCATACGTAATTTTCAGATGACTTAAAGAGTACGAGTGAGACGGTAGAATGTCAATACTAGACGGTATCACCACCATAGTAGGTACAAGGATGTAAAGCTCGTCACGCGATTCGGTTTATTATGCAGCATTTCGAAATTTACTCGCAAGTGTTTCAAAATATCTAGAAGATGACGTCCATGTGAGGAGTCTAATTTCAAAACCCACTATAACATATTTTTTCAAATCCTATAAATTTATTAAAACTTATAATTAAATCTTTGACTTAACAATCACATTCTTATAAGGTATTTAAAGTATTATTCTAGAGTGAAAAAGCAAAAAAGAAAAAACTCATGTATAATATTTGCTTTGATAAATACATTTCAAATAACTATTAGGACTATTAAGTAATTTTGTACGAAAAATCGTTTTAGCGGGTTTTGAAATTAGACGCCACGGGTATCCTGGCAAGCATGGCAACTGATAATCAATCTCAGTCTGTTGACAGTCATTGCTGTGGTTTTGAATTGTACTGTTGTCAAAGATAACATAGCATTCAAATTTCATATTGTAATTGCCTCTAAACAAAATTTTCTAATTCTTACGTTCTTGTCCCATATCATAGCATGACCGTTGTAAGATAGTATCACGCAAAAAAATTTTAAGATTATGCCCAAAAAACTGTTATTTCAACGTTCAAGAACATAGCGTATCATACACTTAGAGAGTTTGTTAATATGATCCGAGCATGGCAAACGATGTTGCTAGCTTAATGCGCGCAGGCGATTAAGCAATAGAGGTTTGAATACGGATGCTACGGTCACCGCACCAGTTATAAACAAGTATAAAACACAGTAGTTCATAAATTCTAATTCAAATTTATAACACTCCCATTCCACTGTCTTTCATTGGTCATTCTTTGGTCCGTCCGCTGATTAGGTCGTAGTGGTGTCGTTTATTGATTAAAAAATTATAATATAACCTTAATTCTAATATTAAAGCTACATTACAAACTTACTAATTAAACCTAACAACAAACAAAGTGTTATCCTAGCGAAAGTACAAAAATTAACCTAAGCCTTAAATAAAAATAAAACAACAACAGAGGAGCCGTATTTATTTTACATTTAAAACAGCCTATCTAAAACTATGAAAGAGGACTGAAAGCGATAAGCCGTTTCGAGGCGAACCTCCCGATTAAACGACGCAATACATTGATGTGCATTTTTTTTTATTGTCTTGTAGTGTGTTGGCCACTGGCCGTCCTTAAAATGTAAAAAATAAAATAAATAAAGCGGTGATCTTCTCCGTCTGCGACGACAGTCGTGTCACTGGCGAAGGCACACGCACGTCCTTCTTGACGGAAACTCTGAAGTCATCGTTTGGGTGTCTAGCTGTTTGTCGGTTATGAGGTTGTGCGAATTCGTTTCGAACATCCGCCTACTACTCTCTAGCGCGCTCTCTCCAGGCGGGGTGCAGTCTAGGTTAGGACTAGATCGCGGGCTTTAAGCTTCTTT
The DNA here is from genome assembly GCA_036320925.1 of Automeris io. Classification (NCBI taxonomy): domain Eukaryota; kingdom Metazoa; phylum Arthropoda; class Insecta; order Lepidoptera; family Saturniidae; genus Automeris; species Automeris io. The sequence goes on from JAUDJH010000018.1 coordinate 9,041,812, forward strand.
TTCTTAGGGAATATAAATCTTTGTATCTCGAAGCCTTCACCTTCCTCTGGGGGTCTTGGAATTAACACGGTAGTTACGTTTCAGTGGTCGCGGTAGTCCTGATCGTTTCATACTGTGCTTGATTCCTTTATAGTACGGTTACAGTATGGTGTAATGGGCGAGAGCTTTACCGTCAAAAGACTGCCTGTCATAGGAATTAATGAACCGTAATAAGGTTGAGTACAAAATTTCTCCAGTCATCCATTAAGTTGTGACATGATTTCGTTATATAGAATGACCTCATTTTTGCGGTGTGACTTAGGATAACTTCTGTTGTTATGTCAACACGTTAGAGCAGTTTCGAATTCGTACCCTTTCATATAGTTTCCTTTTGAACACAATTGTTAGATTTCATATTGATTGGAGTTCCAAAATTTGATTAGCTTTAGTAGTTAGTTGGGTACTCGAGCCGTATATGTTTCTAATTTGCTTATGTAACATAACTATTTATGTGACCTGGCGTTGCCTCACGAAAATTTATCTTGAGGGCTGATTTTTTCAAAAACCTCGAAATACGTTGTTTTTTCTTGAAAGCAGAAATCTGAATACTGGTTTACATACGCTTACTTCAAATTAAAAGATTTTCAAATAATCTTTCAACCCCTTTTTCACCGCACTTAGGGAAGTAATATAAAAAAATTCGTCATAGAAAGAACCCAATGTAAAATAATTATGTTTCTCACTTCAGTTAGTTAAGGCACTACCATGCTATGTCAGTCAGGACAAGAATTTATATATAGATAACTAGGTTTTGCCCGTTACTTCGTCTGCGTTAGCAATGACAAACCAGTCTCGTTCAGTTGACAAAATAAACGAATTTTCAAACGCATGTTCACGTCTTACTTTATCCCCTTAAGAGTTTACTTTCCGAAAACGTTTTCCTAAAAACGGAAAGCACTTTCGCAGTACTTACTTTAAAATCTTCAGATATTCAAATAACGTTGCAACCCCTATCTAATCCCCTCGTAGGTGGAATAACGTAAAATCTTAATAGATGCTTACGTCATAAAAGTAACATTGCTTAAATTTTATAGCCTTAGTGTTGAATCAGCATATGAGTCAGTCAGAACATATCTTTCCATATTATATTAAACTTAAAGGCAAATTCAGTTCATTATAAGTTTTAGAAAGTATTTTATTTTATTTTAATAGGCTTTCAAATAGAGTGTATACATTCAAAAGCCGTGAATATAGCGTGGCGTGGCGTGTTAGCCGTGGTGGCTGCCGGCAGAATAGAATAGCATCCCCCTCTTCTTGCTGAGGTGTCGTAAAAGGCGACTAAGGTATCTCTTTAACACCGCAATTCAACCAGGTGTTCAGAGAAGGACAACTCGACCAAACCTGCATCCCGCTCCCTCCCGATCGTACTGGTTCTCCTTTTCATCGGGCCTGAGGGAGCTCGGACGAGAGAGTGCTTTTCTGGCTGCGCGTCCAGTTATGTACTTAAATATCTACTGCGCAATTGACTGTTTCCGAAAACTGGGCCTTGATTTTCTTAATCGGCGTTGAAACAGTCGCCGTGGCCGAATCCGGCTAGGACATCATCATACATTCAAAAATAACAATAGATATAATGCCATACACACACACACAGTGCACCATTCCAATTACGTGAAAGCGCAACATACACTACAAAGTAAATTTCCATATAAACATAGTGAAATTCGAATGTAAAAATTGCCAGTGGCACAGCGATAGAAAACAAGAGATCCTTTATACGCAAACTATAAATTTATAATTATATTAACATTGAAGCAATTTTAAAACACTTGCTTTGAAAGAGGTTAGAGAACTATATATTACTAGCTGATCCGGCAAACGTTTTGCTATATAAGGTTTTGTAATATCTTCTAAGATGTTCATTAAAATTAAGTGATGTCAAAGACAATTTTGTTCACAATTAAATACTCTTAATCAATAACACATTTATTTGGATAAAGATTAATATTATTACGTTGATACAACTCTTAACAAATAATGCATTATTTTCGACCAAATTTGTTTACCATAAAAACGGTTCTAGTGACTTAATCTTAAAAGATAGACATATAATGTCGCGGACATTTTTTTAAATCATTTTAAGAGGAATAATTCTTTCTTACATATATTATATTTTTGGTATCTTGAACCGTTTTTGCAGCGCACGCAATGGAAGCCCTCAAGGATGAATAATTTTCCCCGTTTTTTTCACATTTTCTATTATTTCTTAACTCCTAATAATTGCATTGTGATGTTATATAGCCTATAGCCTTCCTCGATAAATGGTCTATTCAACTCAAAAAGAATTTTTCAATTCGAACCAGTAGTTCCTGAGATTAGCGCGTTCAAACAAACAAACAAACAAACTCTTCAGCTTTATAATATTAGTATAGATATCTTGACTTTCATTATGAATCTTATTAACACATGCCCTATGAAGGAGCCTGTTTGCCAAGGTTGGTGCGGATATGTATTGTGGCATATGGATCATATGAGCAAGGTCTTGAGCCTGAACGTGGCACTTTTAACTGAATGCTCTAGAGAATTTCTGGGCTATCGACCATTGCATTAACAATTTTGTACAGAAACACTATTTCATGAATAGAGCGTCTGGCTTAAAGTGAGTGACAATTTAAAATATTATATTTATATTATTTATTTCAAGTATTCTAAAACTTCTGAATTTCTGATCTTAATTTGCCGTTACTTGTAAATCCCGTTACTTTAACTTCTAAAGCTGAATGAAACATAAATGTACAAAATATATTTGATCAAGGAAATTAATATTACCATCCAAGAGTGTATATTTTAGCTAATAAATGGCGTTTACCGCCTAAATTATTAAACGTCTGTTACTAAAATACTAACAACTGCTATATCGTCATACCACATCTCTTTCGAGGTAAGTACAGATACATCAGTGGTGTATCCACCTTGCGCTTATAAGTTTTAAGTCGTGTCATACCCAACGTGACCAACAGCGCGGCTGTTAGTCGTTCGTGGACTATAAATGACATTTTTTGTTTGTAAATTAATAATCATTCCTAATCTACCTAAAACACATTTCAAACTAAATTACTGCTTAGAAAAGCTTTTAAAATTGTAATTACTTCCATTACGAATGCAAGTCGTAAAAAGGAGTATCAAAAATTCACTATCACAATACGCAGTTGCCAAGCAATGACTTGTGATAAATGGTGTTTAGTTACATTTCTCGTTGTATTACTTTTTGGCAATATTAACAATGAATTGGAACCATTTATAGTTGATGGTTATGATGCACGTATCGTGGAGTATCCCCATTCTATTTATTTAGATGTTAAATGTAATTCCCAATGGATATGTGGTGGTTCGATATTAAATCAAAATATAATTTTAACAGCCGCTCACTGTCTTTATTCCTGCGTTTTAAATTATAGAAGTCCACATAATATTCGTGCTTATGCTGGACACGAAGAAATAGTTAAGGTATGCACTTCACCTTAGAATTAAATTGCCAAAGTATTTTTGTAGTTATTAATTATTGTATGTAATGAAGTCAGCTAAAAAGCTACACGAATAATTACGTATACATTAAAAAACTATATAGCTAAAAACAGCTATATAGCTATAGAGGTTGAAAGTATATATTTTTATTGCCAATCTACATTTTCTCACATTCAAAAAGGGAAATAAACATTCCTATAGAATTTTAGACTTAATAAAGTATCTATTATAATACTAATAAAACTTTTATTTAACAATATATAAAACACCGTAAGTATCAACATCTTTACAAATTCCTACACGAGAATTAATTTACTACGTGTTTCTCATATCTTATTGGTACATAAACAAAGTTTAATAATCATTCAATAAGCATTCTACATTTACAATATCCAAAGACAGTGAAGAAATATAAAAATGTCCCATCGTCGTGATTAGTGATGAAAATGTCCGGGAATTTTCCCAAAGTGCCCAAAACTTCCGAGAATATTTCGTAAATTCCCGGACATTTTCATCACTAGTTGTGATATTATTTTCAATCTGAAAGCGGATCGGTTTTAGTTTGAAAAAGTTTTACATGCTTCATTCCGCGCTTAAGAATACTGTTATATAAATTATGCTTTGAAATGTTGTATGAAATATTACACCTCATTTTGCTATAATGAAGAATTTTTTTTATTATTTGAACACTACAGATGACGATCCAGCGAAGAGTTGATGCTATATCTATACATGAATATTACAACGAGAAAAGTGTAGCCAATGACATAGCTTTAGCAAGGACTCATAAACGCTTTACTTTTGGGAAAAATGTGAAACGTGTAATAATCAGTCCCAGATTCCCGACTATAAAATATGGTAAAGTAGCTGGGTGGGGTCTTGTAAATGTAAGTTATATTATTTTACATCATTTATGTAAGTATATAGTTTTATTTTTAAATATGTCACTTTAAATAAATCATACTAAATGCCTTCGCGTTTCATAGATGATATCCACCATTTGTTGATGGAATGTGTCCGATCTAAACCTGTGAGGGAGGCGTTTGTGAGTGCCTTTGCTCTGAACAGACTTGACATCGGGATGTTTAACAAAATCTTAACAGAACTATTATCTGATGAGGCGTCTGGCTTTTTCAGATCAATGGCACCATATGTAATATGTTAGGTATTTCTGTATTAGGGTACGATGGGGCTGACATACGTACACACGTAAAAGTCCCTTAAATAAATAGAATAAAAAAAAATGCCTTCGCGAGAGTCTACATTATAAATGATAATTGATTCATATGTAGATGAACACCAGAACAAAGTTGCTCAAGGCCTGTCGCAGTGGTTAAGCTTGCGATTTCTTCGCAACGGCTAACAGGTTCGACCACAAACGGAACAACTTTTTGTATATCATACATGCACTTGTTTCGAATAAGAAATTTACATTTGTAAACGCACTTGAAACCGAACTAAGTGTAGAGGAGTTACGTTTTTTAATGCTCTAGGTAAAATAGTCTATTGGGCTCAGGTAATTAATAATTATGGCGAAATCTACAAGGTTTGTGGGAATACTACCATCAAACATCAATCTGTGTTACTGTAGTAAGCTTGGGGTTCACAACATATTCACTAGGGCTGAGATTTATAGATGCCATTTCGACTTTGCTTAGCAAAGTTCTCAAAAAATTAATTCCTTTTGAGAAAAAAGTGAATATATAATAGGAACTTGAATATAACCATAGTATTCGCAGAACGAAGTCCATGTTGACAAAATCGGTGACTTACCAAATCCTTTGACATTCATTGAGTAGTATAAATTGTTAAGTTTTAGTAAGGTCTAAGAAAACTTACAGCTGCATCTTTAAATCTTATCCTAGGATTATTCTAATTCCAATGCCCAGTAAAAGCAATTGTTCTTTCCACTTACCGCTTATAGTGTATTTTAGTAACTGATAATGTTTTTTAGATAAAGACCCACGTGTCACTCAGAAGTTTATTTACCTTTGTTGTATTCAATCAACTTACTAACTTTGTTTTATTTGAAAAACCAAATTGTTTTTTAAAAAGTCTTTCATGTTGTAGTGCTTTCGCTATATAAACTTTGATATAAAAAGACTATGATGCAATGCTCTTTTTGATGCAAGATTACATACTTTGTAACCTTGGTATTTGCTTTGGGCAAATGTCACCATAGAAAGTATATTGCCAATATGTAGAGTGGGCTTTTTTTGGAAACCCGGGGGAAATCCCTAATGGACCTTGAGGAGGTGGTAAGGGCCGCCCCCGGTGTTTAGGACTTGCACCGACTAAAACCTCCGGGGTGTTCCCTCTCCCGTCTGCCGAGTGCCAAGGGCAAGGCTGGGCCATCTTTCTCGGCACCCGGCGACGTCTGGCCTTCTGCAGGCCCAAACTACTTGGTGAGGGGTGGTTAAATAAATATGTAGAGTGGCCTGCCTTTCGGTTTTCTATAGACTATACTCTGGAAAGTGGGCGGCCGAGATGTATAGTTTAGTTCCTTCCAACCCCATCTAATTGACAAGACGCCATACGGGTTTGACCCATTATGTGGTTAACTTTCCAGCTACTTACGACAATCTCTTATGACATGGGAACCTTCAAACGAGGAGTGAATCGGTATTTGTTGGGTGACCGCGCTCCATTATCGGCCTCATCATCACTTTCCATCAGGTGACATTGAGGTCAATTGCAAGCCTGTTTGGAATAATAAAAAAAGTTCTTATACTTGCTAAGGTCACAGACAGAGTTTAGGCACAGCGTAGCGTTCAGTGCAGACACTTGGTATAAGTTTGGCATATGGAAACGCAACACAGGCTGGGCGGTGGACGTTGAGGGCGTCCGCCGTTCAGCGGAGAGTGGGGATGGGGTGGCGTGTGTGTGTCCACACGCCGCCCCAATGAGAGGTAATGAGGCGGTAATTTATGACCCCCTCCCAGAGAGGAGGCCTGCCTAAGGCCAATCGCTCGCCGGGCCCTCGGAAGTATCTGGATTCTCAGGCCCGCCGAAAGCGAAGAGTAGGCAGTGCTGGCACCCCGGTAGTTTTAGTCGGTGCAAGTCCGACACACTGGGGGAGTGGTACTTACCACTCCCCTGAAAATCCGAAGGGATTTGAACAAAAAAAAATGGAAACCTGAAAGGTTTATACTATCAACAGATAAAAAAAGGTACACAGTATTTCCATTCAGTTTAATTATACAAGTATGCGAACCCGTCCCTGACTAAACAATTTAAGCAATTACAAAACCTACGCGATGCCTTAAACCAACGCGCGTTTTACAACAAAAATAGGACCTTATGAGACTGAAGTTGAGTTAATTAATTTTTTTAGGACAAATGCAATATATCAGCCTCCAGTCTTCAAGGATTGGTTCAGAAGATAATTTCCTCATTTATATGTTCAAAGTTACGAATACTACACCCGGGAATGTACTGTGCTGGCAGTGTAAAGATCAATGACCCACGCCCTTCAAAGTCAGTCTTATATTTTTAAATATTGTATTTAATATTGAACTACTTACTGATACAAATAGTTCTTGAAGAAAAACTTTTTAGAGCGCTGTGAGAATAAACGTGATTGTAGGTCCATAATAAATGTTACGTGTATCAAAAACTTATCGTTTGTATCGTATCATATGTATGTATTGTATCTCTAGGATTTGGTATTTCTCTTGCTCGCTCGGCGTAGCCAAATGTTTTGTTTGTGAATGCAAAACTTTGTATTGGAAAAGTAATCGTAAATACATGAAGAAGAAAAATACAAGCAGATGTATTGCGAAACATGGAACAAGTAGATACAGTGGCGAAAGAGTAAACAACATACAGCCTAGTACATTTAAATAGGCAAAATAGTTCACTTTTGTCTCATGTACTAAGTTAATAACCTTTTACTCTATATTTAATAACATTACAAATATTAAATTATTATTTTTTTCTTTCTTTATTCATTATAATAATAAAATCAATTTTATTATAATTTAAAACAATTTAATATATGTTTCTGGGTGTTATGTTACATAATTAATAACAATAATAAAATTAATTTCTTTACATCTACAATAAGGAACATTTATTAACCTAATTTTATTAAATTTTATTTTAATTTATCGCTTATATTATTACTTTCTATAATTTTAGACCATATTTACCTACTAGTATTATAGTTTATAAATTTTAAAACATAAAATTTTAATAAACATTTAGAATTCAATACTAACATAAAAATATCTTGCCTTATGAACAATTTGACAAGAACTCTAATTACAGAATTAGTGTAAATATCGGTTTTTCTATTGAAGTATACATATATGTGACAATAAATAATAAAATTTATTAGAATTAGAACCAACTACCCCTTTGACGAAATTTCACTACCCAACATAACTATATAATAAGTTATTTATTTTACAGGGGTGATTCTGGCAGTGCAATGGTGACACATAAACATCAACAAGTAGGGTTAATATCATGGACAAGTGCTTATTATCCAGCATTGATTGTATATACTAATATAAGCTACTATTATTCATGGATAAAAAGGAATTCTAAAATGCTATATTGTAAAAGTAAAGCATATGAAACAATTTATTTATTCTATATTATTTTGTCTTCCTAACTAACTAAAATCGTGGGGAATTACCAGACAAAGATACACAAATTTAAAAACATAACCATGTGCATTACTTCCAAAATGTAATCTGATTAATGATGAACAATTACAAAATGTAGTCATAATTTTATTTTCTTGCTCTGTAATCATGATTAAATCCATTTAAAACATTAAGAAATTATAAATGTGTATACAATCTGGTATTTAGTAGTGTTTAAAAAAAAATGAGCAAAATGCAGTCATATTAATTGTTAAAAATCATAAAATGTAATCATTTTTAATAATCTGATTACATTTTGCCCACCTATGCTTGCAACTAATCTGCCCATCACAGAAAAGTTTGGGTCTCAAACCCAGAACTTTCTCCAACACAAGTAGGTTCACTGCAAGCTTTATTATCAGGTTATCATTACAAATCAATGTACAGGCTAATAAAAGACAATTATAACCAATAAAATTAATTAAATTTACTCCCAATAAAAAAATTAATTTGATCAATGACTATGTACTGGCTGTGGTTGAACCAGAGCTTGCTGCAGCACATTCTTTCTCCATTGCATGAGATGGCGGATGTTCAAGCACATTATCTATGAGTCCAAAAGCCTTTGCTTCCACTGGGGACATAAAACAATCTCTCTCCATAGAACCTTGTATTCTTTCTATTGGCAAACCCGTATGTCTAACATATAAGTTATTTATTTGAGCCTTCAGTTTCAATATCTCCTCGGCTTGGATTTGAATGTCCGTAGCTTGGCCTCTAACTCCACCGGACGGCTGATGGATCATTATGCGTGAGTTGGGCAAAGCATGCCTCATTCCTTGAGCTCCTGCTGCTAGGAGTAGTGACGCCATACTGCAGGCTTGCCCAACACACCAGGTAGCTACTGGAGGTGTAATATACTGCATGGTATCATAAATGCCCAACCCAGCAGTCACATTACCACCTGGAGAGTTAATGTACAAATGGACCGGTTTCTTGCTTGATTCTGACTGCAGGAATAAAAGTTGAGCAACAACTAGAGAGCTAATATCGTCGTTGATTGGCCCCATGAGACAAATGATTCGCTCACGGAGAAGTCTCGAATATATGTCATAAGCGCGTTCTCCTCTGCCCGTTTGTTCTACTACAATAGGTATCATACCCAGCCTTGTTGGTTTGCTCGTGCTAAATTGTTTTGAAAAGATAATATGGTGTTGAACTGTTGTTTTATTTACATTAGCGCAACAAATTTTTGCTACTTGACGTATGTAATTAAGAGCCATTTTATAATCACTTAATATACTTCCGAAACGCTTTTTTCGGAAAGGCTTAGTAATTTTAGTCGAAGATTTTTAATAGGTTGCCTATTTTCGTATAATATTTTGTATTTGTATGTTTTATTTAAAGTACATAAATGACACAACATAACCAAATTGCAAACTGTCAAAGTCAATTGTCAAAATTATATTAATGTTAACAATCCTGGTTTCAAAAATCTGCCTAATAAAATGTTATGGGTAATTATTTATTTTTCCTACCAAACTCAGAATTAATCATAAAATTAAAAAAAAAGACTTAAGTAGTATTTTGTCAAAAATGTAGGTATTTACAGAAGTATATTAAGTTATCCATAAAATATAGTAAAAATGAATGTAAATACATATTTAATATCTTTAAAACATAATTCTCATCAGAACAAAACGTACCATAAATTTTTATAATATGTATAAAATCGTGTTCTTGTATGCCGATTTTCTTCTTAAATTAATAGGAATACCTCTAAAAGGTCACCTGTACATATATAAAACCCTAAGCTTAGGGAAATCCCTAAGCTGGCATCACTGATCAAACTATCATTATAATCATAGCAAATTAAAACGGGCAAATGCCGATTCTTTGCAAACATAGAGGCATGATCACATTTTTCTCTAATGTTACACAATTTTATGGCGTTAGTAATTTTTCATTTATTTGTATGTTGCTTGATATTTCGTAGATAAATATTTAGCAATTTCACTAGATCATCTTAAAAATTCTGCTGCATTTTATAAAACAAAAAAACACAAAAGGCAAATCAATCAATCATTTTTACTTAATTTCATCACTGACAACAATAACACATTAGAGAGATAACATAATGAATTAATATAAAAAAATCACGATAAAAAATATACATTGTACATTGAATCACTGAGCCTTTTAAATTAAAGAAAATCATTAAAGCTACTTTTCAAAACATATTTATCGCATAATTATTTATCCTTATTCTTAATTGTCGATAAATATTAAATACCCGCAACTCATACCTCAGTTTATCACAAGTATAACTATTCTGTAGCATTTTATGTATATACATTTTAAAAAGCGCCAACAAATATTGTATAAGTTCATAATTTATTCATTCATTATTATTTATCTATAAGTCTTTTGTTTCACTGTCTACATTATACTAAACATGGAAATACAGGCTTTGATATTTATTGCCACAATTATACTATGAAACATTTTGTTGTTGTCGTCGTCTTAATTTCATCAGAGCTTTTTGTCTTTTCTTCTCTACAAGCTCTTTTAAATTAGTAAAATTCTTACTTGTTTTCACTTCAAACATTGCTTTACTCGTAGATTGTGTTGGTTGTGGAGGTGATATTGACTGACTACGTTGTGATGCTGTGAAAGGCAAAACCCGTTTGGCCAATAATTTCTCTTTAGCTTGTTGATGTTTCTTTTTAATTTCATCTGGGGTACACTTTATTGGTGAATCACTTGGAGCTGAAATATATACAAAAACCATACAAATAAATGAACTTTTAATCAATTGAGTTTTTCCATTATGCACTCTGGTATCAGTGAATACCATGGCAATTAACATTCAAAGAATCAGTATTTAAGCTATAATAAAATAATTATGAATAAATATAGTCACAATGAAGGACAGGGACTAAAATATTATTTTTACCAAAAGTACAAAATAAATACCTGTTCTACAGTCATTCTTATAAGGCATAGAATTATATCGACTAAACACCATTCCACTCAAAGAGGGTTTATTAATATCTGTAAGGGAAGGTGATTCAGGCATAGAATTATGCCTCCCAAAAGATTTAGACAGTGGACTTCCATCAGAAACCAAATCCTGCATACAGCCTTCAGCAGAGGTTTTAGTTACAGTTATTTTCATTGGCATTTGTGTTAATTGCTCCAGTGTACTGTCATTAAGATTTCCAAGCAAGCAATCGAAGGAATCATCATTGAAAGAAATTGAATTCTTCTTCAATTTGGATATTGTTGGTGATTCTAACTTTTTACTCAAGACACAATTCACTAAGTCATGATTTGTTTCACAGTATAAATTCTTTGAATCTTTAATATTTCCTCTACTATTTCTTTTTTTAGGCAATTTAGAAGATCTGATATCATCATTATTTAAAATTATATCTTCAACTATTTGACTGGCTTTGAAAAGGCATTCATTCATTGAATCATCTGATTCTATAGCATTTTCTGAATCTTGTTTATTAACATTTGCACTTAAAACATTTTTCCTTAAACAATTATAATTCAGTCTTTTTGGGGTTTTAGGTGAGTATTCTAAAGATGCACTTATTGCATCATCATCACTGCTCGATGGAGGTTTCTCAGTATTGTTATGAGGTTTTTTGGCTATTAATTCATGTACATTTTGATTTAATTCAACAAGATCTTGCAACAACTGAGTGTTTTTTTGAGTCGTTTTAATTACTCTTCGTTTTGGAAACTCTTTTTCTATTATATTGGATCTTAAAGATCTTTTAGCTTTTCTCCTAAGTGGTGTTGTGTCTTTGTGTGTTTTTGATCTGCGTTCTGATTTTGGTGTATAAAAGTTCCATACAACATCTGTTTCTCCTTCTGCGCCGTCTTGTGTACATTGAAAAGGAACTGGACTTGCACTGTCTGAATCGCAAATTGAGTCGCTGTCGTGAGATGGTGATTCCGGTCTATATTCTGGCGTAGAACACAATAACACTAAAACGACAGAGATATTGTGTTAAATTTTACATTAGCAGATATTTTTGATAATAATGTAGATACTGAAAATACATATAACTTACAGTTTTTGTTTTTGGCAACCATATTGTAGCTTTTATTTTGATTACTCATGAGTAATTTTGGACAAATTCTTCCTTATTACGTACATGAGATAATATTTTGTCAAAAAAGTAAATTGAAAATATTTAAGTATCTATATTTCGGTATACAGTTATTAATAATGTGAACAGTTTAGCCTCTTTTTGTTAATATTACTAATTTTCTTATTGATTACTAGAGGTGAGGCATAAACATCAGATTAGGTGTGCGGATTATGAATTTATACAAGTATTGGCTTATAATATTATTGTAAAAATACGTATATATTAAATCAATCGCTTTCTTGCATACGAGATGACACTTAACACCTGATATTTATAAAATATATAAGATCGCATCGGATATTTATATATTGGATTGTCTATGTCTTTTTATATATGAGATACTACAAGATGCAAAAGAGAACACACAATATTAAGAAAATATTCAAGTCAAATTTTAGAAAGTATTGATATAATATTTTTATAGTATACTAGCTGTCCCGGCAGACCTTGTTCTGCCCTATTTCTCTAAAACAAAGTCACATTGTTTTTTTTTAATGTTAATAGCTTCCCCGTCAGATTTTATTCTGCCAAAACTTATTGGCCTGTCGGCTGTTTTTTGAAAATTGTTTGAAGGAACCTGGCCTTAATGCTATACGTATAAAAATTGACAATAATATTTATACGACACTCAATTGTTTTGCCTTCCTGGAACCCGTCCACTAATATTTAAACTTTATGGTATGGCGTTAAAGTTTAAATTGACTTTTAAATATTATTACGAATTTTTGTATGAGAATATAGAAAAGTGTTGTTTTTAGATTTTTTCAGACAATTTTTTTAATTTTTCTCTCTGTAATAACCTTGCACAGACTTCAATAAACACAACAAAAAAAAAATCAGCCAAAACGGTTCAGTCGTTCTCGAGTTTCGCGCTTATACACATTTAACGATTCATTTTTATATTATAGATTATACAACTAAATAAAAGTCGTCATCTTTAGTTGATTGTTTCCTATATTAAAACGTATTTCAGTAGACAGACAAAAGAAATGGCGGTAATGTTTTCTATATTTACATATAATAACAAGAAATATAGTTCTGTTTATGCCAAGTCTTACTATTTACTGTTCTAGATAGGTTTTAAAAGAAAATGTTCACATGTAAGTGATTTGTATTTTACCTTTACGAGAATACACTCTTTGAATTCTATTGTTATTTTAACTGACATTTTTCCCACTTTTCACTTTCCCTTGCCACTTTTACTTTTCCTTTTTACTTTTTGAGCCATTAACTACACGAACAAAAACCCACCTGAGAAAAAAAAATTGTGACGAATATTTTTACATAATCGATAAAAAAATATATAATAGCGGTAACAGATTAGGTGTCCATATAGTAAGTATTAGTAACAGGTATTAGGCATGGATATTTTAAAGTTTAATATTAAGTGGATTAGATACAGGATCACTTAATCCGATGCATCTCTATTTCTGACAGCAAATATGACAAAGGAGGCAGAAGTCAGAACAAATTATTGTTATTTACATTGTGAACCGGTTGATAAAGGGTCGAAATCTTAAAACCTTGTTTTATTGAACTATGCGTCCACTTCAAACAAATGAAAGCCATTAATTTTTTTATGAATAAACAATAAAATATACCTATCCAGACTTTTCCAATATAACATTTCCAACGCTCTGTTGGCGCAGCTTAGGCGCAATAAATCTGATTTTTAGTGCCGATTAATTACTGTAGATGAAACTTAGATACACTTTTATACGCCTAAAACAAAAATGCAGTCCAAACAGTGGACTGCAAAAGGGGAACCGCTACCAAAAAAACTGTTTTTGCTGCTGGGAAAGTGTGGCGACTGTGTTTTGGGATAGTCATGGAGTTATTTTTAATCGATAATCTTCAAAAAGGAAAAACCATTACAGGAACATATTACGCATCATTACTTGACAAGCTGAAGCCAGAACTTGCGGAAAAACGGCCACATTTGCAGAAAAAGAAAATTCTGTTTCACCAAGACAACGCACCGTCTCACTCCCCAGCGGTTGTCATGACGAAAATCCACGAATTACAGTTTGAAATCCTTGACCATCCACCTTACTGACCAGATCTAGCCCTAAGCGACTTCTTTTTGTTTCCTCATCTTAAAATTACATTCGGGAGACAGAGATTTTCGTCATATGAAGAGGCAATCACCTTCGTGAACAAATATTTTGCAAAGATGAACGCCGAGTATTATGTGTACGGGTTACAGAAATGGGACCATTACTGGCTGAAGTGTGTAGAGTTACAAGGAGTCTAAGTTGAAAAATAAAAAATCTGAAAAATGTCTTCAATCTTTGTTAGGTCGGAAACTTTTCAGACCACCCTCATACTCCTTACTATTGTTGACTAAGTTACTTTAGTGTAAGCGTACCTTTCAACCGAATCTGCCCATTCCGCATTAAGTCCGTAGTGGTTAAAACTTAAAACTTAAACGTTGTTTCAGTGTGACTAGATTTAGCAAGATTCTACTGTTTTAGTAGAATAACACTTCTAGTTTAGACTGTAAGAGATATTGCTGTAAGTTAAAGACGTATAATTTTAAGCTAGGTTTAATAATATATTCAATTTTTTTCAAAAGTTTTTTGAAACATTTTACTCTTTAGGTTCATAATTTTGAAGATTACTTCCGGCATTAAACTTTCAAATTATTTTGTTATAATACTAGTCTCAGCTCACAACCCCCACGTATCGCCCACGTAGAACTAACTTTTCCTGTATAACTGTAGAATCAGGATGATAATATTTCACTCAGAAATGCATAGACATTTTCGAAGATTAACTCTTATATATACAAAACAAAGATAACTACTTTATAGTATCAACATAGATTATTGAATAAGCTGGTTCATTACATAATTTTACAATTATTTTACTTTAGCTTTTCGTAATTTTAAGTCAAAGAGCAGATAAAATTATAACAAGATATTCAACTTAAATCTAATCAAGGCATTGGACATTTCATCCAACATCAGCTATATAACAGTTACAGATTCAATCGTATTTCCGACCTACTTCAAGAAATGATAACACCTGTTGAATATCACACCGGCATGACTGAAAACACAAGTTAAAACTACGTGTGCGAAATAGTAAAAAAATGACATATATGTTCTTAGCTATAATTTATTTCTTGGCAATTGTCCTAACAATAAGTTATCGTTTTTCGTCGTTTATCAACTATGTTTAATATTAATTTGTAGTTATTATTCTAAGTTCTTTTTTTATTATTATGTTTTATCATAATTATATCTGGAACCATATATATATATATATATATATATATATATATATATTAATGATATCTAATAAATATGAGAATTTATGTATTTATAAATCTACAGTATATAATTTGATTAATAGAGGAATACAAGCAAAAAATCAGGTTAACCAAAATGATTTGTATAATAAGGTTATATGAGAGCATTAAATGCGATTCAAATAATTATTATGAAGTAACAATATGAAAGTTATATATGAAATGTGTAGTGTGATTGTGTACTTTGTGTATGAAAGATAGTGTGTGTGTGTATAAATGTGTATGTTATCCCTGTCCAAAAACAGCCCGATAGCCTCTAATACTTTCTTCTTGAGGGATCCGCAGCTCTCGTGGAAAATATCCACATGTGGTTTTCTCGTGTTGTATATGTGCACACATCTAGCAAGTGGAGCCTGACAGGCGTAGTTAGAACGTTTATTTACTTTTTTTATGTATTTAATTTTCGGTATGGTATCATAAGATTTAATCTACTGAAAATTAACTCTAGTTTATAAATAATCCACTTCACTTAAATTACAATAAACACTACTGTTGTAAAAATATTGGCAATGATTTTTACGACAGTGATAAAGAATTAGTATTTCATATTATGACTATATGAAAATGTAGCAATAATTTCCATGCTTAATCTGGTTACATTAAACGTCGTATAAGTTAGTTGACGTTTACTAGGCTTACGAAGTGGATGTGTATGTAACGTTTGAGTAATTAAATACTCGCAATGCTCCTGCGAAAGTGACATTTCTGGTGTTTAAAAGTGCAACAGAACTTGTGAAAAATGTTAGCTGACGGCGAAGTTGTAGGCGACGGATCATGGAACCTTACGATCTACGTGACAGACTTGAGCGAGAAGCGTACGATGGTCGTGAAAGGCGACATGCACATTGGCGGGGTTATGCTGAAATTGACCGAAAGCTTTGGTAAGTATTTTCAAGAAAATTAAATATTACCTAAACTCGACCATGTATTAACACGATTATAAGTAGACATATTAATGTCTACTTATAATCGTGACTCAGTTTGTATTAGTAAACGGCAAAAATAATTAAATACTTAAGGTTATTTAATTGGTACAGTTGAAATGTAATGTAATAATTTTAAAATAACATTTTAATGATTACGCTCATATTTTATACATGATAATTGCTCGATCAAGCAAGAAATCATTTGAAGAAAAAATTTAAAATAATATTAATAGGAACTTATATGAAGTGATACTACAATTACATTATCATATTATTTGCAGAAAACAAGTTATATTGTAACACAAACTACCATGTAATTTAAGTAGGTAGGTTTAAGATAAAATAACAATTAATGCTTAGTTAATGTCTGCATAAATATTGTAACCAGCAGCTGTTCCATGACCTACATGAAAAATGTTTTTATGATTTAATTTTAATAAAAGAGATATATCGATTTATATACCACTGTTATGCCTTGTCTGGGCAATATTAAATATGAACACATCCTGGAAACAGTGGTGGTGGTGATGTCCTAGCCTGATTTGGCCACAGCAACTGATTAAATCCATTTCTCTGGTTATGTGCTCTTAAGTGACTCACATACCCTATCTTCTTTAGGAAGACTCTTGAGCATTGAGGCTGGAAACAGTACTGCTATAAGGAATGGTGGTAATAGATGCTGAACAAGTGCAGTGCAGAGGCTTACACAGCATAGGTCTAAAACTTGTTTTTTTTTTGCATTTATGCCTATTTATCTATTGTTCTACTAACATTTTTTAAATACAACCTCAGCAAAAGCATAAGATTATTTTTTTTGTAATAACATCTTGTTTAATCCTGTAATAGATGAAAATTAAATAAATTTTAGAAAGTAATAAAACATGAATGTATTTTGATAGAAATAAAATAAAAAGATACATAAGAATTTATTTCATCCATCCTGTAGTATAGAATAATAAATTATACTAAACTATTGTCATATTAAAATAAAAAAAAGTCAATATCATAATTTTTCTTTAAAGTAAGTATTAATCCACTTTATCCTGGACATTTAACCATGTATACATTGCTTTAATAGCTAATTGAAAAAAAAAGGTAATGATTTTAATATAATTAATATATTATGTTCTAGTGACCTTTGATTTTACTTTGTGACTCTGTATACCTTAAAATAAGGGGTGTCTCAGAATGTTTTTCGTTTTTGAATTGACCAATACGCGCCGATAGCAGGGGGAGGGGAGTGGTCTCAAACGCTTGGCCGGCTTGTTAAGTTTAGTAGCCATGAATCGTTTCACGGGACCGCAGCGCGCGTTTTGCGTGCGAGCGTTTTATAAAAACAACGATTCCTACACTATTGTTCGTCGTCTCTACAGGACACATTTTAATTTAACAAGCTTAAAACATGTGCCAAGTGCCAATTTAATTAAACATTGGGTGTGCAAGTTTGAAGAGACTGGGAATACAATGCCGGACAAATCATCTGGGCGCAAAAGGACATCAAGGGCGAGCACGAACGTCGACCGCGTTCGCCAGTCTGTTATGGACGACCCACGACAGTCGTTGAGATTGCGCGCAGCTTCTCTGAATTTGAACAAATCTACGGTTTATCGCATTATTTCGAAAGATTTGCATTTTCACCCATATAAAATTGTTATTGTTCAAGAAATGAAGCCTGATGATCCTGATAAACGAGTCGAATTCTGCAGGACAATGAAAAACCGTTTTAGGAGTTTCAATAACATCTGGTTCTCCGACGAATCGAATTTTCACATCAACGGTCACAATAATAAACAAAATTGCAGATACTGGGCTACCGAGAATCCGCTAGAACTGCATCAGAAGCCCTTGTACTCACCAAAAGTGGTTGTTTGGGCTGCCATATCAAGTCAAGGAATTATCGGTCCTTATTTTTTTGAGGATAACCGAGGTCGAACTCAGACCGTTAATTCTGATCGATATTGCCATATGATCCGGACTTTTTTGGCTACAGAAATGCAAAACCAGTCTGGCTACAACCGCAACACCT
Source organism: Automeris io (assembly GCA_036320925.1). Classification (NCBI taxonomy): domain Eukaryota; kingdom Metazoa; phylum Arthropoda; class Insecta; order Lepidoptera; family Saturniidae; genus Automeris; species Automeris io. The sequence continues at coordinate 9,060,342 of JAUDJH010000018.1, forward strand.
TTTTCCAGCAAGATGGGGCCACTTCTCATGTAACAAATGACTCATTAGCTGCTCTTCACGATTTATTCCCCGGAAGAGTGATAAGCCGCCGAGGAGACATAAACTGGCCACCGAGGAGTCCTGATTTAACGCCTGCTGATTTTTTCTTATGGGGCTACCTAAAAAGTAAAGTTTACAATCCATTGCCACCAAACCTGAACGTTTTGAAGCAAAGAATCACTGAAGAAATCAACGCTATTCCAAGAGCAATGCTCCAGCGAGTGATTGAAAATTTTAGCTCCAGGCTAAATGAGTGTGAACAAGTAAATGGTGAACATTTGCAAACGGTTGTTTTTCATAAATAAACTTCAAGATCTGCTCTTTAATTTAACAATAAATAAAACAAGTTTTAATGGATAATGTTGTTTTTTATTTAACATCAAAAAATGAAAAACATTCTGAGACACCCTTTACAATATATTTTTCCTTAGTAAATGTTGTTTTCCATATTTATAATTATTAGCAATAATTAAATGAATTCATAATAAATTGAAAGTTGGTATATTCAATAAGCAGTGGCAGTAGTTGGCAACTGTATACTGCTGTTGATTAGGAACAGCCAAAATAACTGATTCTTATAAACTTTTGTGGAGTGTATTCCAACAAAGTAGCAACACATGTGCTGGTGTGACTACATATTTAATTACAAAATACAAATATATGCATAATGTGAAAGTAAACATAAATTCAGGAGCAGCCATAATAAAGGTAACAATATAATATAATACAATGGCACATAAAAAAAGGAGAAATAAAAACAAAAAAAAAACCATAGGCCACTGCTAATAAAGACCCTGTCACACCTGGTGATACAGAGTACTAGTTTTTGCAGCTCTGGTATTCTGACAGGACCTTATCGATGAAGGCAGGGCCTACAGAAGGCCAGATATTGCCAGGTGCCGAGGAAGATGGCTCAGCCTTGCCCTTGGCACTCGGCAGGTAGAAGAAGGAACACCCCAGGAGTTTTAGCCAGTGCAAGTCCGACACACCGAGGGCGGCCCTCACTGCCCCCTGAAGGTCTGTTAGGGATTCCCCCGGGTTACCAAAAAAAAGGACCTTATGGATGGCATAGTCTCGTCAATAGCACAGCCTTACATTCAACATTTATACAGATTACATAATTAAGTTTTGGTTTCACATATTTATAAAAGGGGCCCACTGAATTGTGCATTCAATTTATTCTTGAACATTTAATAGATATTTATTGAGCTTAGTTTTAAAAGGAATAAGTCATAGATAACTGAACCACTGAAATCAATACCATAGTATTAGTTCTGTCATCAAAATTGTTAGTCAATCAATATGTATAAGATATTCATAATTCCTTAAAGCCAGTTTCGCATGTAGACTTGTCTTGCCGGATATAGAGAGCATTTTGAAAGAGACAACTATATGAGTTGGCTGGATGAGTGAGGATGTGCGCGTACGCAAGCACGCGTCCTTCGCATCGTATTAAGAATTTTACATTAAGCCTTGTTCACACTACACCGGTATTTAAGCGGGTGTAAAATAATTTAATTGGTGTGAGAGTAGCGCCGATAGTAAGAATTATACAGCTACTAAAATGCACTACACGACACACCTTAATTTCAATTATATTCAATCATATAAAACATGCTGCATTATGGAGCAAGAGGACTATAAAATATATTAATATAAAATAATAATACTATATCAATCCGCAATATTTTGTTTTTGGAGTAAGCAGAGATCCATTTGTATCCACTACAGCAAAATAATATGCTAATTGCGTCACGCTTTGTTCACGCCGAGCTATCACGTGTCGTGATTAGTGATGAAAATGCCCGGGAATTTTCCCAAAGTGCCCAGCACTTCCGCGAACATTTCGTAAATTCCCGGGAATATTCCCCATACAAGTTTTGGGCACTTTGGGAAAATTCCCGGGCATTTTCATCACTAGTCGTGATGCTCAGATTCAGTAAAGGATTGTATAGGCTTTAATAATTGAAATACGAATGGCATGTCTACAGCAAATGTTTTGTATTTCGTAAACACAAAAATATTGGTTCAAAATACCTATGGTTTTCTTCTAGTGTATTTTCATTTGTTTTTTTGTTTCACCCGCGCTAGAGATTGTAAGGTATTGTATATATTGTAAGAAAAAAACGATCAATAAATGTTGTATGAAAATATTTGCCATAGATAAGGTATAACCTTCACAATTACATTTTTTTTATACATGTAATTGAGTACTATATTACACGCCATTCGACTAAAATGCTGGCTATAGACTAGACTGTTATCAATTTATTACTAAGTCAATGGACTAAATGTATATCGTTCAAGCGTTTTTACCTGCTAAATTAATCGCCGCTTGACTAAAATACTAGCTTAGTTTGAAGAGATCCTTAGGGTTTTTTTGCTTACGCTTTTGCAGGTGAACTACCGATCTGCTATGTCATACCATGCGGTTATATGACAATACGGAAAATATGTTATTCTATTACAAATACACAATGAATTGAATACATAGAACAATGTAGAAATAAGGAAACATTGTGTTAAACTAGTTTTCTATGCTTGGAACTCTTCACATAATTTCGATTCCTTTTTTATTTTGTATACTGAATCGTTTGATATGAATAGTTTCAGTATTTTAGGCATATTCGTGCCTTGAGAAAAAATATATTGTTTACAAGTCAAAGAAAGAAAATAAAACGAAAGAGAAGAATTTAATGGTCACTCGACCGTCATTTGTTTTACACTTTAATTTTAACTTTCATATTCATTGATTTTAAAATATTTAAATTGTTGGGATTACAGTTCTTACAAAATGACAATCAAATCTTAACTACATTGGATATCTTTTTACCCTTCTCATGGGGAATAGCTAACAAGTATGTAGGCCAAAATATTTGTGATTAAACTGTTAATCTTTAATTTATCAAACAGCTAGTGTATACACTATTATATAATAGTTAAACATACGTATAGTATAAATGAATTTATCAAACGATTTCCCCTTTCTAACCGTATATAATTGTTAATGTAAACAACATTTACATCGAAATATGTGAAGTAAAATTGGTAAACATCGAAGTCATGTAAACAATTTAAAAAATCCCATTCTCTCCTACGCGAATCACTTTCAAAATGGCCGCTTATTTTCGCCCACTAGCCGGCAAATCTTACCCGATGCTTATAACCTCAACGTATCGATGACTTCTAAATTATTTATCAAATTATTATTTCGGATTATTGTGTCGTAAAAATATAGAGTAAAGAGAGAGAGAGTAATGTAGAGTAAGTGGCGAGTATATGAGTGATATTTCTATTAAAAACTCTATTGCTATTACAATGACCGTTAAAGTATCAAAATTTTTTAATAACTCAAAAGTGTAACTTACTGTTTAGTGTTATCGTAAATCAAAATGATGTGGGTATGTTGTCGAGGTTAGAGCCAATATTCTGAGAAGTTTAATAGCCTTAAAACTTTGCAGCATTCCTAAAGATAGAATGTGGCAATAAATATACCACTACAATATACCTTTAAATCAGTGCCCATAAATTTCCGTTGTTAATAACATCTAACGTTGTGTAAAACTTTACGTATGTGTTAAAGCGTACATTTTCCCTTGGACCGTATGTTGTTTTGTTTTATGGTAATAACGTTTATACGATTCGCAACAGATAAAGCAATTATTAATAACTAACCTATGAATACAATAATAACTTACTGAAATACAGGCTGCCCAAGGTACTTGTTTATGTATACCCATAGAAGGGCGAAATGTAATCAGATTAATAAAAATGATTACGATTACATTTTACGTTTTTTACCATTAATGTGACTGCATTTTGCTCATCTATGTTTTAAACATTACAGAATCCCAGATGACATACACATTATGATTTCTTAATATCTTAAATGGATTTAATCATGATTAGAGAGCAAGAAAATTAAAATTACAACTACATTTTGTAATCGTTAATCATTAATCAGATTACAATTTGCCCGTATCTGTTTATACCCAATAACACATTTAAGATATTCTAAAACTAATTACAGTAAAGATATATATATATTTTTCAATAATAATATTATTATAAAAGTTGTAATGTCCACTTAAATCGCTTGATTTAAAAGCTAATACAATCACGAAGCATGCAATGTCGTCGTATCGTTCAAACTGCTTCTATCTCGCCATGATACTTAGTTTTTTGTATTTGTACTCGTTACTTTATAAAGGGTAGTGTTTGCCATAACTACTAACGTTTGCGAGAATATCCAACCTAGCTTCCACCGATTGAACTTACAACTATAATATACCACTTGGAAAAATGATTGCATCTAAACCAAACGAATAAAAGCCTAATGTAGTTATTATTACACAATCCACAGCTTTAGAGGTGGTGCAGCCTTATTCATCCTATGCCACTGCTACCTATAAAATTTATCTAGTCTACTATACTTACATACGATTTTTTGTATTAATTTATTTACAAAGACACTTACATAGTCTAACTAACCTACGCAAAACCTCTTGAGGGTGACTATGGTATAGCAAAACTGACAACTTTTGTTTTACGACTTTTTCTAATTCAATCTTTATTTCCCCATACAAAAAATAAATAAATTAAATTTGCGGTTCTGATCTTCTTAACACTCTGAAAGGTGGCGCGATGCAACTGGGGCAGACGATTTCGTAGCATCAGCTGACTGAACTTTAAACATAGAGCTAACGATTGATAGAAATCCCCACTAAAACTAAAAAAATATATATCTTAGGATGTGTTAAGTTTTGGCAAAAGTCATAGAACAAAAGTTGTTAGTCTTGATGTACCTAAGTTACCTTTAAGAGGTTTGGCGTTAGTTACCAGTTGTATAAGACATGAACAAGATCATTAAAAATGCGACTATATTTAAAAGTGAAGACTGCTTGCATAGAAAAAAAGAAAAATTAAAATACGAGCAACACACGGACAGGAAGACAGTAATAAAAAGAAATACACTAATCTAATTTGCAAAAAAATATAGGAAAAGAACAAGAAAAAACTCAAATCGCCTATTCCACAATTGATAACCTCGAAGAACATCCTTATTTTTTGAGTGTGACGATTTTTATCTCTGTATGGCTTCTACTGGCCTATATTAGTATGTATGACTTTGTTCTTTACTTTTGTATAACTTGCTCTTTGCTTACAGTGGCTATAAGTAAAAAGTAAAATTTATAAATAAATACACGTTAGTATCATTGGCCTTGATTACATTAGACATAGTTTATTACATATTTGAGTTGTGAAAGTAATGGTATGTCATGAAATACTGATAACCTTAGTGCCTTTGGCTCGTTATCAACCCGGGTAATAACATTCACGTCTGCTAGCTAGTTTGCTTATTTCATTTCATACTTTTCAAGTCAGTAGGATCATGATTGAAATTGGTACATCGATTCTTATCAATTTCTCTAAAATATTTGTTACGGTCATTTTTTACTGCCACTTGGCAAAGCTAGAAATAAAAAAAAAAATCCAATTAATAATTCTGTTTGAAAATTATTAAGGTATTCTATGTATAAATACTTTATATTTTAACTATATGTTTAATTGTCATTCGAAGAATATTAACATTTTTTATTAAATGGACAAATTGTTCGTTAAATAGTGTTTACTTAACTTAGCTTTAAATTAAATGAATATAAAGACATTTCCGACGCAGCCTTGAGTTTATTTCGGCGTTTCTTCTCAAGGTAGTCGCTTCCGAAACGCTGGTAGATCACCGTTAGGTTCGTTTTTAACTGGCCGGCCGCCCAAGTCGAGGTTCGTATCCACAGGGGTGCCCTTGCGTAGCCGTCCAACCCATAAAATTCGCTAGCTGAGCGCCTTCTGCGCTCGCTCACCAAGCCCGGTTTAGTTGTGAAGGCCTTTCCCGGTTGGGCAATAAGGTCGCTCAGAAAAAGAAAGACGTTAATTCGGACACTCCCAGAGGAACTAAGTCATGTGAAAGTAAAAGTATGAAATCGATAAAGTATTTGTATTATAACATTATCGCAAATATTTTCACATGCACTGTGATCTGTGATAATGTTATCGACGTAACATAGTAACGATTTCGTGACTTTCGTGCGATAATAATATAGATTCGTGTGATAATAATATAGATTTTGCAAAAAAATTGCAGGTTACTGATTTACTGAGGTGTAGTGAAATAAATACGTAATTGAGAGTTTAAATACATTCATTATTAAAGTATGAGTCACAGTCGACCTTACAAATGACAAAATCAGGTTTATAATACGAATGAAATATTGTGTACTTTGCTTGAACCTTTTATCTATTATTCATTTCTGCCTGTATATAAAGACAGAAAACAGTAAATATATTCATAGGTAAAGAGTACATACCTATATATTTCACTATCATTTAGAGCAAACACTTATTATAAACTATATAATAGATTTCCATTTTTCCTTCCTATAGTTAATCTGTTCAAGAGTCTAAAATTGTTTTATTGCAAAATTATGTAATGTTTTTTAATTTTATTTATTTAGGAGAATTTTACGTGTGTACGTATGTCAGACCCATCGTACCTTTATAATATGTAATAATTATATCTACCATTATATATATATATAAACAATTTATGCTTTAATGCTATGACGAAATCTTGAGCATTTGATAGTATCCGATAACTGAAATACTTATACGTAATGCCTGAATAATCCGACTTTAGGAGATTAGCATGCAAATAATATAAAATTCTTATATAACATTAAAAATAGTGTTTTTGTTTATTCGTATATCTAATTAGTTTTTTACCCGCCAGTCGCGCTCGCGTGTTCTCAAATGTTAATTTATTTGTGTAGCTTTTACTTTTAAGTTTTAATTTTACTATTATCTCAAAAAATTTTATATTTACATATAACAAAAAAAAACTATAATAAAATAGGTAAATCATAAAATAATTGGAAGCTCTTTTTTACTGGTCTTATTATTAGGTCGTAATTTAACTGGCTTACTTGATATTTCAAAATACTGAATGTATAGAACGATATTTCCATAAACTTTTTTTTATTTCTTTTGCGTTGTTCTGTTAAATATTGGTGGTTTTTTAATACTATGAGCCTTTGTAGTAAGCCGCAGACTAAGAGAATGAGCTTTTAAAGTGCTTAACCCGAAATTATACATATTGGTTGCAATGTGAAGGCTCCCTTGTGGGTACCGGAGTAAGCGGACTGCGGCCTGGGCGGCAAACTTAAACTTCTACTAACGCTACAGGCACCTAATAAACCAAATTGTCTAGATAACTTAATTAACCCTGTTCTTTATAAATTATTTTTTTATTTAGAAAAATAAAGGAAAACAGTTTTCTTCGCAACGGATATGGCATATACGCACGTTCTGAGAAACCGCCATATTGAATCGTCGTTTCCGGTGCACGCGGTGCGGTGTCTCCGCGCCACCCCCGCCAGCGTAGATAACGCGTTATCATCCGCTCATTGTTCCTCCTCGGGAATGAGGTGCTTGACCAATCGCCGCCTAAGGGCGTTGACTTGATTTATATTTTTAGCCTAGTGAACTTCTTGTGTAAACACAGGATGAGACGCCTCCAAAACCGTACTGTGCGGTGTACATGCACGTGATCAAATCGTGTTTTCAATTCACTTGCTTTTTTTTTTACTTGGGGAAAATCCTTGTAGGACCGTCTCAGACGCACTGGGTTGCTCGACCAAGGTGTGTCGGAATTATACCGACTAAAAACCCTTCTAAAAGGTGACTACTTCTGCGCATTGGCGGGGAATGTGGGTCCTGTAATCAATTCGCCACAGCCCCGTCGCGCCGCGCCCGATTGGCACAAATTCGGGGGAAAATGATATCCTCCCCGATACTGCTCGTTGCATTTAGGCAGAGCACGTCACAATGCCCTGCTAACTTCTCGAGGGCCGCTAAACCAGTTGCTCAGGGCCCCCTCATTTCATTTGCTATAGCAACCTTACCTAGTTACTAGTGTTCAGCCGAAGCTTCTCCCTTGATTTCGACTTCGGCCAAAATAGGCCGAAATTTTGAACGAAAACAAAGGTTTCTATAAGTACAGCAATTAAATGTACTCACGAACGCGCACATTCTTTTAAAGATATGTAACTGAGATTTGAATTGTTTTTTTTTTTTTTGACAAAATGTGTGGTAACTTTAATCACCCATAGAAGTTATATGAATACGGTCATATTTAGTCGTACCATCCGGTGAAGTTTTCATGATACGAAGTTCTCTTTTTTGCCGGGAACTTGGTTCTGGGTTAATATAACCGGTATGTTGTTCTAATCGATGCCTGCATAAGCGCTTTTGACTGTAGTGTTTTATACCTACATTCAGCTTCGACCGATGGTTGTGATCACAGTTATTATTCGGTTTCGGCCAGAAAATGACCTTCGGTGAGACACTATCGCCTACACGTGAACTATGTACATATCTATACTAATATTATAATGCTGAAGAGTTTGTTTGTTTGTTTGTTTGAACGCGCTAATCTCTGGAACTACTGGTTCGAATTGAAAAATTCTTTTTGTGTTGAATAGACTATTTATCGAGGAAGGCTTTAGGCTATATAACATCACGATGCAACTATTAGGAGCGAAGAAATAATAGAAAATGTGAAAAAAAAACGGGGAAAATTATTCATCCTTGAGTGCTTCCATTACGTGCGCTGCGAAAACGGTTCAAGATACCAAAAATATGTGTATGACAGAGTTATTCCTCTTAAAATGATCTAAAAAAATGTCCCCGACAGTATATGTCTATCTTTTAAGATTAACTCACTAGAACCGTTTTTATGGTAATCAAATTTGGTCGAAATTAATGCATTTTTTGTTAAGAGTTGTATCAACGTAATAATATTAATCTTTATCCAAATAAATGTGTTGTTGATTAAGAGTATTTAATTGTGAACAAAATTGTCTTTGACATCACTTAATTTCAATGAACATCTTAGAAGATATTACAATAACTTATATAGCAAAACAGCGTTTGCCGGATCAGCTAGTATGTTATACTTATTAGAAGTGTCTTGCTATGCAGATTATATGAACAGGTGACACTTGTTGACATTACAACCAAACAGTGGTATATTGTTTACATTAAATCTAAAATGATTGCGCTGCGTTGCAGTTATAAACTATCTATAATTTAAAACCACTTTTGACTGTATATATCTAGTGACGGATTTTTAATCGCTTTAAATTTTTTTTTAACTTTTATTGACAAACTGGCCGATGATCTAGTGGTAAGTGGTTACCATCCCACATGGACAACTGCCACACAAGAAGCTTTGTATAGCCTTGGCGATAAAGAAGGACATTGTTCTTGAAAAACCCTATATCATAGCTCTTGGGGAAAATGTACCCGGCAGCGTACTCCACAACTCTAAAGTGCGCGACAAAAATGTTCAAAAGAACCAGTGTTGCGATTTCGTGAGGCTTTAGAGTGTGGAAGTGCGCCAACAACCAACGGTTAATGGTGCATGTTTGAAATGGCGCTGGCGGTGTCAGGTTAAATAGTACTTAATGTTTAGATCCAACTGAAATGTTAGATGGGGCCTGCTGAAGGCCAGACGGCGCCGGGAGCCGAGGAAAATGGCTGAGAATTGCTCGTGGCACTCGGCAGATGGGGGAATGAACACCACAGGGGTTTCTATCGGTGCAAGTCCGACACACCGGGGGGCGTCCCTCACCGCCTCCTTAAGGTCCGTTAAGGATTTCCCCCGGGTTACCAAAAAAAAAGTGTATCTGATATGTAATATTAAAATACCAGCACCATACCGTTGTTACATACAATTAAGGAATATATTCCAGGATAATATAAAAGGTAAAAACACGCGGATCAACATGAATCGACGTATTTTCTACGTATTCGTAAGCTCATTCTGGCGCATCTGGTTGACTATTGTTTTTCTTTAACTCTGTAGCATTTTTTTTATATTTGGCCAACCTAAAAACCGATCAGAGGATTACGATGCGTCACCTTACGCCAGTTCTATTTAAGAACATAATACGTAATATCTTCACTTTTAGCTCGTGTGTGTGATTTTTTAAATTTCGTAATTCTATATCTGGTTATCGTGTCGCAATGCGAACCGCGTTCCAGTTTTAACTAATTTTTATAATTGAACAGTTAAACTGTATTGTAACTGCTAGTGTTCAGGAGTACATAATATATTAAGTTGCTAGAGCCAGGGTGGCCCTAGCGATATCGTCAGAACGACATAGAGCCAAATGAAATGGGGTTTACTAATAATTCGTAAAAATTACAATGCTATAGCAAAATAAATATAGAAAAGTATTGTATTATAATGTTAATATGGTTTTAAAACATTTTTCAAAAGAAAAAAATGATTGTACTAGTTTGGTTCTGAAAGACTAATACGCATTTAGATTTATGCTATTCCTGATTCTCTAACATTGAAGCGTATTTTACGAATTCAGCTTGACAGAATACGCTACCTTTTATAAAGACATTAGCCATTCCCAAATATAGTTAAAACGTTCTGCCAAATAAGGAATTTCCTGCCCCATTGTGTTGTATCCAGGAAACTAATAGTCTTTAATTAAACCTTATCTGGAAGTACGGTGTAGGCGATTAAAGGCTTCCCGCTTGTACGGGTAAATTCCATACTCAGTGACTGTAGCCGTGTTATTGTTATCAGGAGCTGTCGATGCAGCGAGGGGACGTCTGCGCTATCTTTAGCGATAGATAATGTATGACATCCTATTTATAACAATATCCTGTGTTCAAACATTCGCACTCTACCCACTTGCTATCTATGCTTGCTATTTGAATTATCTTAAATAATTCAAATCTATATAATTGTTTTCTTTACGAATTGTCTCCATAAAATAAAGAAATTACGTATCAAAATATGTTTCTAAATACAGCAACACGAAATTTCAACGATCTGTCGGGAGTTGATGCGTTTAATCTCCTGATTTTAATTACATTAGGCTGTTTCTGTATCTACCACGTATCATGAAACGTACAGTTAAAGAAAAAACACGTTAGAACATAAAACCCCTTTTCTTGCGATAGAGGTTAAAATGATGCTGAATGAGATTAAGAAATCATAAAATGTTCCATTTTACTTCACTACTATCCAAATTTCATCTTTCCTTGTATTTTTAATCCCATGACTCCATTTTTAAATTTCGTTCTGCTGTTGAATATCTTTTGCTCTTGATTTGCTTTAAAATTTACGGAAATCTTGACGATAAGTTTGCCAAATGATATTTAATATTTATGTATAAGATAATGATATGTACCTAGATTTATTTTTTAATTTATGCTTCATAGTAATATTTTCTTGTGTTTGGGTGGGTTTAAAAATAGAGATTCCTCTTGTGCAAACAACTAGAGCTGGATAAATTTCTTGTATTTACGTCTTATAAATTTTAATTCCTTCTGAGAATTTGATTCTACAATTCGAAGCACAGAAAACGATCGACTTCCATCAATGATCACTTCGATCGCTTGAAAACCGCGCCAATTAAGTCATCATCTGAGAGCACTATGCTTAATTCCGTTATAATGTAAACCAAACTGATATTTGATACTATCAATAGGAAACGCTCGACATATTTAAAAGTTAGTGTCCATGTTAGATTTTCCGTTGATACTAAAGGGGTGCCAACTATGGCTCAAGTAATCCGGACTCTAACGGTTGCATACATTCCGACCCTACTAGTACATTGGCTAATCGCTTACATCTCACGGTAGACGTATGTAAGCGAATTTGACTTTCAAACGAACACAGTAAAATAGGCAGTAAAGTTTTGATTTCCATTTATGTGGTTACGCATAATAACACTTCAATCAATAGATGAAGAAACTCTACTATTTTAAGAAATTTAGAAGTAAAGAGCTGCGTTATTTGTAATAGTTTAGTTTTTTTGCGATAACGTATTCGTATGTAAGCAGCTTTATTACCAAGGGCTATGAAAACGGCACTATATTCTGAGGTCTTTAGAAATATACCAATCACATATAATTTTTGACCCCTAGACCTCATTGGTAGTTAATGAATGGTGTTGCAAAACTGATATTAAAATGCATGTAATTGGCGTTTTTCAAAATTCCTCAGGTTTTAGAATACAAATACGATCACAAATATTCGTATCCAACCTCTAGAATGTAAAATTAGACCTATTCGTTATATTATATTAAATGAGCACCTTACTCAAATTTATTTTTATCCTACCAAATACTATGTATTATAGAAACGTATTAAACACTTGTTTGTTCGCTTAACGTCCTATTACTCAACAATTCAATGAAAAGTCATCAAGCCTTAAATCACGTAATATATGTCGATATTAACTGCAATCGTAAGTGCCATTGGTGTTGTAAATACGTGTGAAAGTATTTTTTTAAAGATTTTCTACGCTTATTATAAAGTGTATTGAGAACGTGTAAGTTGTGGTGTATTGATGTGTACGCGTAAAAAGAAGACTAACAAGGTTCGTGCAATAGCACTGTACAACCATTACGCCTGTCGTTTTTAACATTATTGAGATCCTAACAAGATTGAAAGCAAAAGGCTCCTTGAAAATACGTTTTTATAATCATGCGCTTTTGAAATGTTTTCTTAAGCTAGGCTAGGCTGTAACGTTGGAGTAATATGGATAACTACGTATTTTTTTTCTTTTTTTTTTTTTGTTATCCCGGTGGAACTCCCTTCTGACCGTCCGGGGAGTGGTGAGGGCCACTCGGGGTGGCAACTATCTCCTCTCTTTGCCTTCGCCGGACCTGGGTATCCGTATACTTCCTACGGACTCGGCGAAGGATACCTACGTCTGGCTAGAACTTCGTTGAGTGACACCCCCGAGGTTTTTGGGAGTAGGAGTCTGGCAAACCCGGGTTATCGGCCTCAGATTTGCAGAATTTTCTCCCGGGTTACCAAAAAATGGCTATAAACATGGCAACGATTTTAAGTTTTTTTTTTTAATCATTTCCGAATGGCTTTGATGCCAATAGTGACGAGATACCAAAAAATCTAATGTAAGGACGAAAAGAATTAATTATCACTTGTTTGTTTCTGCAAAAATATTTCTCATTACTTATTCTCATTCTATATCAACATACGTCATAAAAAATTTATATACATAGTTTCAAATAACTACGTTAAGATAATGCGAATTTATATGCTAACAAAGAAGCTAGCGAAATCGTCATGTCAATAATGATATCCGTCACACCCTTTGGCCAAACGGAATACGTAGCTCATTGTTTCCTTTTGTTATGCAAAACAGCCACGCGCTCCTATAGTTTGCTCTTCAATCCAATATGACACGTAATATTGATTACTGTACGCCTATAGAATTACTTATAAGGCTTGGACAAAGAAATAAAACCATTTCACATGTTCATAATAATTGTGACCACACTGTGTTTGATAGCAGGATTATTTGCATATTGCATGCAAAAGGAATAAGCAGTAATTATATTATCATAAAACTATTGTAGCCATATTGACATATAATACATGTAGATTAAATTTTTCTGTATTAGTATTTGTAGCTAATATTATCCTAGATATTTCTGACAATTTTTAATGTATAATCGAATTAGATCAAGGTTGTAAAAAATGACGATTTTATGCAACTATTTGGATAAAATCCCTAGTTCCTATATATCTTATAGAATATAAAGAAACTAGACATGTTTATTATGAATATTATCAAACTAGCGTCCTTAGCTTTTGTCTGAAAGCGAATATTAAATATGATTATTTAAATGGGTATGGAAAATTTATATTTTAACTTTACATATTGAAGAAGATTAAAGTTTATCTTTTTAATAACATTAATTCAAATATCCCTATAATTATATAGTTTTTAAGATATACGAGTTGAAAGAAACATTACGGTATTTTCATAGTGTATGTTTAAAACATTGATTCAGTATGATTGTACTTACAAACCGCAATTCCACCGCGGTGATTCAAGACCGCGTATGAGTCTATAGAGGTCGGTCATGCATGATAGCAACCGGTTTTTCTGCAGGCAGAGCTGTGACGTCATCAGTAGAAACAGAAATGAGAGAATCGATTCAAATAACCCAATAAAGCAAACCTGTATAATGACTTAATATTTAAATTTAATTTGTCTCCGTAAACACTTGTGTATTTGATATAAAACTTGCAAAAATATTTAGGAAAACTTCCCATAGAAAAAATACTTGTCAATAATGTTGTTGAAACTTCAAACAGATATCGTATGAAATAAATATACCTAGAGTCATATTACTAAACAACTGTGTAAAGTTTTACTAATATAATTGTGCTTTCCAGTGCCACATTACAAAATTATGAAGCCCCTAAAACACTGTGTTTTATTATATTTTTCTGCGTTAAAAAGGAATTACAGCTTACTTTCGCGGTAAAACATTAAAATCTATGAATATATTTGGTCGTAATAAAATAAAAGTTATTAATCTCGTATTTTTCGAGTAATCTTGTGTATATATAGCTCATACCCTCAGTTAAACAAAGCAGAATTGGAATAAATGACTTTTTAATAAATTAGAGCAAAGAACCAAATTACTCTTCCATACAAGTGATATCTTTAGGCGCTTACTTCATATCAACTTAATTTTCTATTTAATTTCAACTAAGCACTATAATACCCAAGAAAAGATCCTTACGGAATGGTGATCGAGAGGGTATCAAAGGCCGGGCAGTAGAATTGAGGGTCTCTTGTATGCTGCCCGGATAAGAGGGAGACAGCGCGCTGCCCACGGGAAAGGTTTGGAGGGGTAGGCTCTTTACACCCGCACCTCCCGGAAATAAAGACTAAATAGGCTGTTCGCTCCCCGGGCGTACCTGGAAGAATCTAGATACCCAGGTCCGCGTGGAGTGATAAGAAAGACACTCCGAGGGTTAAGAGTCAGTAGGAGTCTGACACACTGAGGTCGCTGCCCTCACAGTGGCCCTGATGATTCTATGCAGGATTTTCCTCCGAGTACAAAAAAAGAGGGTCCAAAGATCTGTTGGTAGACCAGTTGCGAGATACTATAGGGTGATGACGGCATTAAAAAAAGTCATGGGTAGAACTTGGGCACGAGCGGCATAAATCAAATCTTTGTGATATAATAAGTAGGCTTATTCTCAACAGTTGGTCCGAATAAGCTGATTTTAATGAACTAAATACTATATAATGCGCGTTAAACAAATAAAATGTGGCCGTGAGTTCTGAATTTCTTTGAATACTGGTAACGAACATACAAACATAGAGCTGATTCAATATTTGGCAACTTTTCAGAGTGAGAAAGGTTATAAAACGAACTGCAGCGAGCTGGATTACGCAACTTAAAACGAATAACATTATTTAAATATAAAATGCTAGACGCCTAGTCTGTGCCCCAATCTCGCTTTGTCAGAATCTGCAGTCAAGGTAAAGATATGTGAATACTTCAAAGGATTTCCATTTGCTTTTGTATCGAATGGAATCGTTCTATAATACCTTCTTGTTTAAGGCTATAAATCGTGGAATAAAAAATTAACTCCATTATACCCACATTCATTTTGTTTTAAAGTTCTATTTATATTTGCATGACTTCACTTTTATAAGGAACGGCATAGAAACACAGCGTGAACTGTTTTCGTTTTATTCATGCACTGTTTAGCTTTTATATTATTTTGGCAAGAGGTAATAAACTAACTTCTTCAGTGCTATATTTTCTAAATGAAACTTCAGCTAAAAGACAATAGTACCTACCTATTTGCATGGAATTAAGAAATTGTTAATGGAAGGCTAATCTAGTACAAAACGCACGGATAAAAGGGAAGGAACATATTTTCTGTATTTTCGTGAGCTCATTCGGCTTTAACGTGTTTCCCCTTTAGCTCTGTAGCATTTATTGATAGAAGTACGATACAGAAATGGAAAAATGTTACAAAGATCGTTACACATCAACTCTCTATATAGATCGTTAATATTTTATTTGACTTTTGTTTACTTGCATGTGGTATCTTTATATTTCCTAATTCTATGCTTCTCTAATATAAGATTAGACTAAAAACACATAACAATGAGCACTTCAAATAATTTCGAGACATAACATTTTGTTCCTATTGTGGTTTATTTTATTTCTCAGTTTTTATTTTACATTTAAATTCTCCGAAGCGTTTAATTAATAAATCATTTGCATATTCATGTCTAATTATTCTGATATTTTAAATGTAACACATTTAAGTTCTATATTTATTACTTTTTTACTTAACAGACTAGAAATCACACATTAAAATAGCAAATGGTTAGCAATTACTATCAAGGTTAAATATAACGTAATGATGCTCCTATAATAAGTAATATAAAGATCATTGTGCAAAGTGCATTAATAAAGCCCTGATTAGTGGTGAAACTTGAAAAAATGCTTTTTTGTTCGCAGACCGTAGTATGATATTTTACCCCGAGGTATATATCGCTACAGTTTTTATTCAGCCCCGCGTGTCATTCTAGTACAATTTTTCACAAGGATTATTTTCCTCAGATAAATATAGAATTCGTGATAAAAGTCCCAGTGCGGTCTAGGCCTAACGTATAAGTTATATCGTAAATATTTTTTTACGTCCAGATGCGTGACAACTGTAAATATGAAACATCATCTGATGTAGCTAATTATCTATGTCCTTGGTATGTTTTCGTAATTGTTGTCACCAGGGCAAGGTCACCTCGTGGGTTCGTCACCGCTCCTCAGTTTACAAGCCCAGTTTGCGTTCATATTTTGCCCTAATTAAACTGTTATGTCATAATATAAATTTGTATCGTTAGCGTGACTAACTTATCTGATTTAGTGCCTTGTGATAAATGGATATATTCGTAGGTGTTTTTATAAAATTCTTAGTGTCTGACCGAAACTTCGGCCGCGGGTTCGGATTTGGCAATCTTTTGACAAGTTGTGAGGTAATTTTAATATTTTAGACGATGTTTACGTAAAACAACATGAACCTTACATTTAAAAGTTTTTAAAATCATTATATAATTCACTTTTAGTCAATATTAAACGGAATTATTTAGCATTTTAGAAACTTCAGCTTCGGCCAGATGTCGACCTATTATAGAATATTTATTAAAAGTAATATAACCGTCATAATGAGTTCAATTAGTCATAGACGCTTGATCCTTGAATCGTTAGGCTTTAGTTAAAATTTCGGTCCATTTAAGAGTTTTACTTATAATAATATAGATTTTTTGGCCAAAGGTGACCGATTCCTTCGGTCAGATACTAACCTACCTTTTCACTAAATTTAAATTGGTAGTCCCCATTAACTAAACCTGCAATGCTGAAGATCTTTGTTTGAGTTCCCGGTAGCGGGATATTTCTTTAATGAACTGATGTCTTTGTAAAGGTCTTGGCTGTATTCGTATATTGTTTCAATATTAATTATCCTTATCTAAAACTGAGATTTGTAGCCGCTACTTTGACTTTGCTCAGCCTTCAGCTCTTCAAAAATGTTTTTTTGGCCAAAGCCGAGAACGAGGTCTCCGGTAGCACAAAAAGTTTTTTAAAACTAACTTCAAGAATAATTGTAGGCTTTCTATATATGACTCACGAACGTATAAAATATAATAGTAATGAGAACTAATTTACACGCCGAGTGAACTACTTATAGTTGTTAATTGCAATAATTAATCCTTTAACGTCTATCAGCGCTTCCCGACTTTTGGCGTTGGGTTCCTAAGGTATAAACGTCGATCTTTCTGGACTGTTTAAATTAAAAAAAGCGAACAAATTACTTGTTTAATAAGTACCTAAGAACAAAAGCGTCCAATCACTCTGGATAATTATGAAATATAGAAAATCCACGATTAATAACTTACTTAAATAATAATTAAAATTCATCTAATTTTTTCAATATTTATTGTCCATGTATTTTTAATTCGAATCCCTAAGAGCAGCTATGATTGCAGATCTCATTTCGGAATATCTGGTTCATGATTTAATGAAAATCCTAGTACGACAATTATCCGTCCCAAAAAAAAATGTAATATATCTTGACGGCGGTATGGCGCAGTTAGTAGTGGCCCTACTTTCGATGCTAAAGTCCTAGGTTTGAGCCCCGATAGCAAACTTGCTTTGTGATGAGCAGATTAGTTTGTCGCGTATCATGTATATGTATTTATTTTCTAGTACCCATATTACAAATGCAAGCTTAGTTTGGTCAATGTGTAAATCTGTCCATAATTATTATTATTTTTGTCAATGATGTTCTGGTTTAGTGTTACTTCTTGTTAATTCTAAAAATATACGATTACTTTATCGCAATGCTTATTATGTGTTCAGTTGCGATAAGTTATCATTACACAACGTTACTTTGTTGGTAAATTTGTTTTCCATTACTGTATCTCTCTATACGCTTGTAGTGTTGTAAATGCCAGTGTCTTTCGTTAGTCTTTCCTTATTTATACCATATTTAGTAAGATTTATCTAAATACGACATTTAATGCGGTCGCAATGATGCTTAGTTTACGGTGAACTCATTACGTCATTAAGTGAATAAATATGGACTACGTTAACACTATATGTGTTATTTCCTCTTGGTTGTTATTTATGATATTTTATTTTTAAGTTTAGACTGCGGATTCCTGTAACTCTACCAACTACTTATAAAGTTTTTATTTAATCTCTTGGGGAAATAATAAGTTATACAATCGATGCAAATATATATAAAATAATATTTAAACCTAAAATCTACATTTGTATTTTAACCTACAGCCTAAGGTGACCCTACAGCCAACCAAATGTCAAAAATATTGTATTCTTATTTTAGCTCTATAGTAGTAGTAGGGATTCACAGGTTCTGGCTCACCGCCTTTGGCTCTCTCACAGGTTCTAGCTCACTGATCACGGCGGCAACCCTGACCTAAAAAAAAAAAAAAAAAAAAAAAAAAAAAAAAAAAAGGTTTTCAGGGTCGCTGAATCGAATGCAAGTATTTAAAATTGCGTAGCTTTAACCGTTTCAGAGATAGCATAACATTAACTAGGCTATAATAATACAAAAGCAATGGGGTACAGTTAACAATGGATCATCCGAGCAAGGGTCGCCTATTGTTCGCTCGAACGCTATTGTTTGAATCGAGTTACGGTCGAGGGGTCTCAGGTACTTTTTCTATGTATAATAAAAAGCCGTCTACATTCCTTCATTAGTCATATTCATTTATTTTAAAACAGTAATTAAACAAATTCCATAATAACATATCATTGTACATGGTATCGATGTCAAATTGATTAATAAAGTAATTCATTGTACAGTTGTGCAACTTGTAGTACAAATACATTAAACAGTATTGACCACATACTGAAGTCCAATTGTTTTGCAATATTTTTTTATTGAAACTCCATCGGTGGCTATTTCTCTTTAAGAATGCATAGTGATATCCAGAAGGTGGTCGTCCATAGGAGTCGAAAAATTCACCAAAACCATTTTTGTCTATATGTAGTGCAACCCAATGTGATCCAGGTTTTGTATCGGGGTCCAAATTACTAATTAAATAAGTAGGAGTTTCCATGTATATCGGTAATCTATTTGCAGCATACACATTATACCGCAAACTTGGATGTATTTCGTTCAAATATTTCTGTAGTTCTATTGTATTCATATTTATTTAAAAATACAACTTTCCAACCCCAGAGATCGCAAACATGTGTGCGATTGTAATTACAGTAACTTATTATATATCGAAAGGGTGATTATTAAAAATAATACAAAGTAAGTTCATTTTAATTAATTTATTCAAAAATGTACACACAAAGAGATACATACAAATATTACAAAGTTAATATTTTTACAATATATATATATTCAACTATTATAATCGACGGATACATTGTTGTATAATAATTTATATTTTTACTCTTTAAATAACCCTTTACATCTTTTGAAAGGAATTCACTTCCTTTATCAGATTGTATATGTGTTGGTGTGGTATTAGCTTCACTAAAAATACTATCAAAACATGATTTAACTGTTTCAGAATTTTTATTTTTCATAGGTCTAGCATAAGCATATTTAGTAAACACATCAATAACACAAAGTATATAATTAAATCCGTCATTATGTGTAGAATAAGATCTCATATCACTTAAGTCTACCTGCCAAAGTTCATTTAGGTTGGACAAAATATATTTGTTTCGAGGAAATTTCCTATGTACTGGTTTATGCAACGTGTATGTTTCTTGTAACCGTAGCCACTTTTTAACGTCTTCCTTAGTCATTTTACCTTTCATAGCTTTCGACAATTTTTCAATACTACTGTAACCAGCAGGATGTAATGGATCATAATAAATCTTAGTTATCTCTAGTATGGGGTCCATTTTTCCCAACTATTTTTTTTTCTTATAGGTTTTATTATCTTTTCTAGATTGTTTTTTTTATCATTAAACTCTTCATCTGTAGATACTTGGTCAATATCCTTTAATTGAAGCCGGTGTATGTATTCACTTCTAGCTGGATTCCCAACGTAAGTCAACGGTACTTTAATATCCTTCAATGCTGTTGCAAACTTTTCCCAACCTATTGGATCACTTTTTTTTAACGGTCTAATTGCATCATTTAACAAATCTACTATATTACTTCCAAGAATTTTTTCGTTATCTATAATGACTGTACCATCATCATTCCAATGAATTTTATTTGTACTTAGAGTTAGCAATCCCAATAAAGACTCACCTTTCTTTACATAGGTTTTTGGTATTAAGCTAAGAATTTGATCTTTCGTGTAAGGAAGTTTTTCATAAGATATAGTACTCTCCTGATTTTTATCTTCAGTGTTTGGTGGCAGAGCTGTAACTAAACTCTTGTCGTCGGTATAATTACTTTTATTAGATGTATTTACTTTTACTTCTGGAGTGGTAGTATCAATACTTTTAGTTATTATTGGTATTTCATGAGGTTGACGGTCTTCTCCAGTAAAGTGTAAATATCTTTGTAAAATTTGTAGATATAGAATACATTTTTTCCTATCATCCATATTACTATTCAAAATATTTTTCATCTCAGCATCTAATCTAGAAGTGGGTCTATCAGGAACTTGGTTGTATTTTAGTTTGTCCATCAAACTTGGTTCAATGAGCAACATTTTCTTAGCTTGCTCCATTTTTATTACATAAAATAATTAACTAAGCCACTCAAAATTGAACCCAATATTATTGGTAGAAATGCACCACCTTTTTGAATAATAATATTTTTTCTTATTTTATTAGAACTTTTATGTAACAATTTCCGCAGTATAGATTTATATCGTTTAAGTTTTTTTTTCTCTTTTTCTGGTAGTTCCACTTTACCTTGGAGGACGTTATGTATACATTCACAAATACAGTTAATTTCCTTTTCGTCACACGATTGTAAAAGAGCTTTCTTATATTTAGGTTTAAGCTTATGTAGTGCTCTCAGTAAGTCTTTATGCGTGTTTAGACTTCGCGGCATTATGTGTAAATGACAGGAATTTGTTGATTCTTGCTATATTTAAAGCCTTTGGTGGGGACATAAACAACGCAATGTACATCTGGAGGAAATATTTTTGTTTTAATTCGACACATTTCATCAGTGTTTTGTTTAAGATCTATCATTAAATACCCATGTGCTTCCATAGTTGCATTACGATAGGCATCTTCAAGAAATTTTGGATTTTCTGGTGATACTTGGCGTGCTAAGTATCGTATTTGAGTTTTATCTCGGGGATTTTTAAAATAAACAATATAATTTGAATTTAAAGAAATGTCTCTTTGTCCTTTACCTTGGTGAAATAAATTTTGTGTGATGTAAAATACACTTAAGTTTCTATGGTGGCTTCCTTTGGTAAAAATATCAACAATGCGACCATCAGACTCTCTCATAAGATCATCAATTATTACAAGGTTTGCGTTCTTCCCATCAAACATATTAGGATCTGGTATACCTTGATGATAATTTACATTTGGCAAGTTATATAAAGGTTGCATTTCATCAAAGCACCAAGTAATTTGTGTAAACTCCCTACTACATATGTCATTAATATATTTAATGAAGTTTGTAACAAAATTTGATTTTCCACAGCCACTTGGACCTGCAACTATTGCAGTAAATGGATGAATAAAGTGAAACATCACGTTGCACGTGTGTAAATGCTTGAGAGTTACAGAGAGAAATAAAACATTTCGTTCAATTGTTGGTTTATATATTCACTTACTACATGCATATTAAAAAATAAACATAAGAAAAAGTATTTACAAATATTAACTATTTATTGACAATAATAATTGAATAAAAGATACATCTTAAGACTAGTATACAAATACAGCAGTGTACAGCAACATATTTACAAATATTATATTCATAAACTAATCGAAATACATACATATTTTAGTTAACATTAAGGTACTTAATTAGAACATTGAATAGAAATATATATTAAAATTATATTAACAAAGAAATATTTACATACAGATTTTTCTATAATCTATTTTAATTTGTAATGACCCCACGCAAGTGTATCCATATTATTGGGTAGAATATAACGCTTTGTGTCATTATAAGACAAACATCTTTTGTTTATTTGCTGGGTGAAAATTGTGTGTTTAATTGATTTGAATCTGTACATGTTGCAAAATTGGATATTTTTAGTGAAGAGACAAGTCTTATAATTTTCCATGGTCATTTTTTTTGTAACACATTTATTAACACCCTTTGCTTTTGCTGTCAATTTATTTTCGACGTCAAATGCATACATTTTAGATCTTAGACCTACAAACTCTTTTAAAATTTTTCCATTATTTTCATCTTTGAAAAATCCTAGTTTCTTTTTATTGATTTTTGGATAACCATATGTATTATCTGATGGATAATCGGATGTATCAAATCGATAAACGAGGTCGGTTTTAATATCATTGTAAAAGTTGTTTGTAAAAATCTGATATATTAAACTATCTGTGTCAGTATACAATAATTTTAATTTATTATCAAACTTCCTCATCATGTAGTTGTAGTGAAAGTCATACATAAGAGTTTTTGAAATATCCAATATACAAAATCCTAAATAAATGGGTTTATTATGAACCAACTTTGTTTTTCGCAATTGTACTGCAACTAAGTTTTCTGCAAAAATCGATAAACTGTGAAATTCCGGTTTTGCAATCAAATCTTGTACACCTAGAGTTTTACCGTTATTTTCCCAATGCGTTAACAATTTCACATTAACCCTTTTTTCAATGTTTTCCATAGTTTTCCCAAACACGGAATTATTCATTAATTTATAAAAATCCTTTTCAAAATCCGAGACTGCCTCTATTCTACGTTTTGTATTTAAATCAATGTATTTTTGCAGCCATGAGCTCTGTCTAAATTTTAGTATTCTATGAACTTTTGTTATTTTCATTCCCATATTCAGACACTGTTTAAGATTTCTATAATGAATTTTATATCTGATCTTATTATAAAGATTTGGTATTAATTTGGTTTCTTTAGAATCACTACTTATACATATTTTCTCAGGGCAAAGCGGAAAATCAGAGTGTAAATCGTGAAGTTCAACTGGGTACTCTAAATCTACTTCTAAAATAAAACCGAATTCAGACGTGTCGGGTATATCAAAACTTGTATTTGGACTGACCCATTCAAATCCTCCTTCAGGTAAATATTGAGACATAGCCCAACCGTAAAGGTTATTTGCATCGAAATAAGCAAGATATGATGTAGGTTTATTTTCATCATAATTATCTAAAAATTTATTATTAGCTTTAGCATAACGATTGCTGCATTGTGATACTCCCCCTCTAATACCTGCCTTGATGAAAGCAATTTTTTCAAAGTCTGTTAATAATTCTAACTCTATTTTTGTATATTTTAACATAGCATCCCAGCTCAAGCCCGGTGCTGTATAATAATGAGCAGGATCTAATCCATAAGTTGTTATACAAATATTTCTAAAGTTTTCGAATACATCAGTTAACAATATAACATCTGTTTTCAGATATAAGTTAGAGTAATCCAGCATATTTTGACAACCAAAATGTTGCCAAACATTCTGTGCATGATTATAATCATCATTAGATACATTTGAATCAGTTAATGAACTGTAAAATTGATTTTTAGTGGGAATAGATGTTAATTTTAAACAGTCGTATGATGTCATAAATTCATAAGGATAAATACCTTTTCTCCTAACATACCTGAAATCTTCATTTCTTGGAAAACTATTTTTTAAAGTAATAAATTGTTCATCGTTGAGATTTTTAGCTAATTGCTCAAGACTACATGGTAAAAATTTTAGGGAATCAAGAAATCTTAAATTCAAAATTTGGCTATTTATTATTAATGTTTTAGAAAAAGATATGTATCTTTCTTTGTTTTGGGGAATGACATCCACATCACCCTCTACAAAGTTTAATGCATGAACAATGAAATGTGCATCATAGTGGCTGAGATTATGTAGGAATACTGGAACATGACGTGGTATCCTAAATTTGCTTATACAAACATCGTGTGCAACACCTCTAAAATTACCTGTATACCAATCAAAATATGAAATCTTTTTATCATCAGAAAATTCTATTTCACATATACAACAGAGTTTAGAATTCACAATTTCCTTTTCATTTTCTGCAGTCAATGGTTTGGGGCATTTTTGAAAACTATTTTTCTTACTTATTATTTTTAAATCATCATATAAACGATTCATAAATATCTGTACACAATCTGGACCGCTATACGTTACATATTTTGACAAACTATTATCATATGAACATTTAATATAATATCCAAAACTATAAACTTCATGTTTGTGAACATTTTTAGTATACGGTTTATTTGGATCGTTAGAACACGTTTTTATTGGATTTAAAAAGGCTTCAAAATCTGCATATATAACGAAGGGTATCTTTAACTTTTTATGAAAATTTTCAAATTTTAATTGAGTATTTGACACTAGTTGTCCAAACCAATTTTTATATCTTTTATCTATATTTGGTAGTTCTACAGTAATATGTGAACAATCATATTGTTGATGGTTATTCAACCTTTCCTTTGTGGGGAAATGCAATAAACATCCATCACATATATAAACCGCATGATTTTGATTTGAAATTTGTTTACTGACCAATCTTGATAAGTTTTTAATATAACAATAGTGGTAAGTCCTTTCTCTATTTATGAGTAATAAATTAATGTGACTATTTCTACGACATTTTGTTAAATATAGTGGACCCACTACACTATGCCTTTTCATTTCTTTATTAAATTCTAAACCGAATACATTGATACTAATATTATTTAATTTTAAAAAAAGATACACCATTAAATTTTAGTTTATTTACATGCATGCTATAGGACGATACTCGATTTGCGTTCTTACTCACTGGATATAATGCCGAAAGTAATGCCCATTGAAAACATAAATTGTCAGAGTTTTTTACGTTTATCACAGCTTTTTTATTACTAATATCTTTAGGTAAATCAATATATGACGTACCACGTAGCGGATTAAATTTATTAATATTCATGTCTAAGCAATTAATTTGTTTAAGACTCCACCCACTGTCTTTTTGTTCAAAAGCACTTATTTTATTTGTTATAGCATCACATAATGAAGAAAAGAAAATATTTAAGTCATCACCTCGAAAAATTATATAATTACATGTTTGAAAATCAAATGAATTTAGAATATCTTTAGTTTGTTGTATAAAATCTGCGTGTAGTATAAAATTTACTTTAAAAGCAGTATGTTTCTGCATAGATTCTTCAATCAAAAATAGCACATCATCTTTTATAGAACTTAAAAACAATTCCGGCGTTTCAAAATCTAACATAGATGATAAATCAGATTTATTTTTAATTTTATATGTAATTATTCTATTTCCAAAGGCTGTTTCAGCAATTGATACATTTTTAAGAGATGTGTGAGAAGTTAAAACATTATTATTATGAATTTTGCTTTTCAAATGATTGGTAAAGTATTTTCTAGTTATCAAAATTTTACACGTGTTACATTGCACCTTGTCGACATCGAGGTCTGCTGATATCCCGATCGATGATAATGAAGTTGATGGCCTATCTTCATATCTAGTCTTTTTCTTATTATTGTCATCATCCTTCGTACTACAAAGTTTCTTAGACCCCATCCCGATTTGATATGATTGTTTTGATTGTCTAAAACAAAGAAGAAACATATTTATAGAAGAAGAACAAAATAATTCTGTAAATTTTGAGATAATTTAAGAAGGCATACTCACGCTATGTTTTCCTCAACTACTGCACAAATATTGTACAATTCTTCATCATATGTGGAGTCTTTCAATCCACTCTCTGGAACTATTCCCCACAAATTATACATTCCATATTAGATTTGCGTTGAAGAAAGGTACAGATATAATTTTAGATTATGTTTCAATAAAATGGAAATATATGACACGAACTTATTTAAAGAAAGTACTAATAAAAATTTGTATTTACAAAAATAGTTTTTTTATATTCTAGCTATAAAATACACATGATTATTATATTCAGAAACTATAAGTAAATAATATATACACGAATATTAATTGAATGGAATGCGTTTATTACTTATTACTAAAGTGAGATTTTTTACAATTTTCAGTCTTAGAAATTTCTTTAGTTATTTCGTAAACAATGTTTCTAACGTTTGCAGAATTTTTGTGTTTATCATTTGTGTAATATTTAACTCTAAAATCTGCGTGCTTCCAATGTTCTGTGGAGGCTATTTTTGCAATCTTTTTCATGTCATATATTTCTATTTTAATAAGTTTACTTGAGCTGGAACCATCATCAACGTTTGTTGGTAAACAGACGGTATTACCTTCTTCATCGATTCGAGATACAGTGGATGAAAGTTTTTTTCGTTTTATTATAGGACCTTCAAAGAATTCATCTAAATTCTTGGTAATAATATTTTGCTCCCTCTTTTTCTTTAGTTTTGATTGTACATTACTAAATAAATCCTGACTACCTTCATCCGATAGAGGATAGTAGTAATTTTTAAAAGTATTTTCTTCATCAATAATTTCCAGTGAGTTCTGTAAAAATATTTTATAAATTTAAATCAGAATTGATGGATGTTCGTAGTGTAGCGATGGTTTTTTAGTGTATATAAGTGTGGTATAAAGTAATAACAAAATTACTTACATTCATTGTTGTATGAATCTATGTCACTAATACTTTGTAAATTAAATTTATACTTGTATTTCACTTCACTTAGAAATACACGAAATATAACAAACTAAATGTTCACTATAGAAATGACACTTTCACAATGTAACTTAAACAGTTCCAACCCTATATATATATATAGAAAATATCGCTCCTACACCATGACTCATGGGTCCAATGCACAAAAGGTTTGTGATAATGAATTCCGGCTTCGATATGCGGTATAATGTGTATGCTGCAAATAGATTACCGATATACATGGAAACTCCTACTTATTTAATTAGTAATTTGGACCCCGATACAAAACCTGGATCACATTGGGTTGCACTACATATAGACAAAAATGGTTTTGGTGAATTTTTCGACTCCTATGGACGACCACCTTCTGGATATCACTATGCATTCTTAAAGAGAAATAGCCACCGATGGAGTTTCAATAAAAAAATATTGCAAAACAATTGGACTTCAGTATGTGGTCAATACTGTTTAATGTATTTGTACTACAAGTTGCGCAACTGTACAATGAATTACTTTATTAATCAATTTGACATCGATACCATGTACAATGATATGTTATTATGGAATTTGTTTAATTACTGTTTTAAAATAAATGAATATGACTAATGAAGGAATGTAGACGGCTTTTTATTATACATAGAAAAAGTACCTGAGACCCCCCGACCGTAACTCGATTCAAACAATAGCGTTCGAGCGAACAATAGGCGACCCTTGCTCGGATGATCCATTGTTAACTGTACCCCATTGCTTTTGTATTATTATAGCCTAGTTAATGTTATGCTATCTCTGAAACGGTTAAAGCTACGCAATTTTAAATACTTGCATTCGATTCAGCGACCCTGAAAACCTTTTTTTTTTTTTTTTTTTTTTTTTTTTAGGTCAGGGTTGCCGCCGTGATCAGTGAGCTAGAACCTGTGAGAGAGCCAAAGGCGGTGAGCCAGAACCTGTGAATCCCTACTACTCTCTATTGATAGTGAAATAAAGTATTAATGGTTTTCATAGTAGTAATAGACATGTAATTATTATTCTATTTCGAAAACAGTCAAATTCTGTTATGGCACCGAAGGGACTACTCATATTTAGTCGTAAAAACCGATAGTCGTAACAACCGGTGATGTTTTTGAGATACGATCGGTCATATGGCATTCAGCCGGAACGTTTGTTCTGGGTCAATATAACCGGTATGTTGTTCTAAACGCTATAAACGGTTTGTTAATAAAGGATTATTTTAAATGAAAATTAGTTCTTTGAAAGTATTGATTAAGTTTTGTGGGTGAAGTTGCAGAGGCAAATATAATGGTTAAATTTAATGAGTTCATCCGGCTCAATAATGACCCATTTTACATTTATCTCTAATTGATGGGTACAAATATAAGGAAAACTGCTATTTAATTCCGTTACATATTTTAATTACCTATACTTCTGACATTAATTGGATGTTATTCCAGAAATAAAAAAAAAGCACTTATAGCGTCATCAATTAGATGGAATGCCACTATTTGAAACATTGTTAACGTTTTAAGCAATCCGTTTATTTTTGAACTGCCGCAGTTGGTTGATATATTTTTGATGATATTTTTATGACCTGTTCGCAAGCCAAATAGGGTAATTGAGCTTTTTTATTTTATATTATCATATTGGTTTTCTTTATAATATATGCATGTATTTGGCAAGTAAATGGCTCATACAATAATATTCACAAGACCCAAGTAATCTATATTTCATACAAATCTGGTAGCCTTAGTACTTAAAATACATTAAAGTTACAACATTCACTTAAAATTTATTGTATTAGCCTCTTGTAAGTCCATATCGGATATATTGTGTGGGTATTGAAACAAGGTTGCACGTCAATTGCCATTCTCGGATAGAGGACGTGTTTAATAAAAATAAATTCACGTTTTAGCGTACAACGCGATTTATTGTCACGGAACACTATTGTGTTTACGGTATAAGGCAAGTATTCCTAATCGGAGGTCCATAAATATATCCTTTTGAGTTTTACTGGTAACATGTTCGGGCATCTTAAAAAAAGATTGGGATCCCCTGACCCAGAGATGGGCAAAAGATAATCAGATTAATGAAAAATAATTACGATACATTTAGTGTTTTTCATCATTAATATGACTGCGTTTTGCTCATCTATGTTTTAAACACTACGGAATCCTCAATTACATACACATCAATGACCCCTTAATGCTTTGAAGGGATTTAATCATGATTACAGAGCAACAAAATTAAAATTACGACTACATTTTGTAATCGTTAACCATTAATCAGATTACATTTTGCCCATCTCTGCCCTGACCCTACTATGTATGAATCGTCCATAGTATTTCAAAAAAGCGTCATAAAATGTATTACTAATTTAAGAAAACTGTAGTTAATTTAAAAAATTAATATTCGTTAATACTTTTTCTTCTCTTTTATAATTATAAAAGTGGCAGGCACTGAATGGCGGCAAGCGGCAGAGAATGAAAAGCACTGGTCATCTCTGGAGGAGGCCTTTTTTACCTTCATAGAGAGGGTTCTTGCTAATTATAACTCAAAATTAATACTTTACTAAAATTTACATGGAGGTAAGCAAAAAAATAAAAGGCTTTTTTATTTTATTTTTATTATTTTATGTAATACTTTTTTATGCTATCATTTTGCTAGTATGTAATTTACGATATTGTGTCACTTATAACTCATTCTTTTCTTTGTCTTAGAGGATTACGTTTGGTTTTAATACGTTTCACTTAATAAAAAATATAACATTAATAAACACTGCCCAATTAAGATTATCTTCAAACTTGCACTCTACCTGCATTTTAATTGAGTCTATTTATCATTATTCGTAGATCTTAATACATCTTTAATTTGAATGTGGTTACAGAATTGTTTATCGTCGCTTATTTAATCTACTAACGTTTTGAAGTAAAAACAGTGTACTTAGAGTGCAGCAGAAGTATTAATTTTGGGGCCGGAATCATAGTTGAATGAATCATTATGGCCGAGACGAGAAACTGGGACATCGTGAAACGGTAGCGTTCGTCCAGATGCTGTTTTTAAAATTATGTATCTCTAAAAAAAGTATTGCGCATTTGATCAGTTTTAATAAGGTGTGATGCAATTCGATAGTACGCGCAAATTCTTCTGAGAATGTATCACGCATACATCAAATAGTGTGTTACGTGTATCAACAGAATGAGACGGCTATCTATCTTTAGCGAAGATTCAAAAGCTCAGATTTATAGACGCTACTTTGACTTTACTTACAGCTTACTCATTCAGTAAGTTCGTCTTTGACGAAAAATTTGAACAACACGAACTTGAGTGTAGCCTGAGTATTCGCAGAACTAAATCGAAGATAATCAAATCGGTAACTTACTGTATACTTTGACATTAACACAATAGTTTGTAATGTTTGAGTGAAGTGTAAGCAAATTTAAAGCAGCTTCCTTAAATCATAAACTTAGTATATCATCATTCATCACATAAGCCTTTGTATTATCAAAAAATATATGATATTATATTTATTTGCTTCATCGGCTTGGTATTTATTATATATTAAACGTTTATCCTAAATTAAACAAGGAGAATAATACAAATATGTTAAGACAATAATAATACTAAATACATATGACAACTAATAGATTATTTACATAGAATAAAGACAAGTGTTAGGAAAACCCGAAACAATAATTTTGATTTAAAATATTTAAAACAACATAACAATCCACATATAAAAGGACATATAGAATTTTCTACGTGGAATAAACACTCATATTGTTTAAAATAATATAGGTACAACATAAGGATAACTATTACCTGTTATGGCTTGCAATTAGATTTTGATATCATGTTATTCAATACGTTTCCTGTACTCGTATCAATATTTATTTAATGTGGAAAAATATTTACACCAAACTGCTGCAAGCGATTTTACGGGGATTTTAAAAGTACCGCCACAATATCCTAATGCTCTAATGTAATAGGACAACTCAGATTTCGGTATTATATGTAATGAAATACAAACGCTTCATAAAAAAAAAATTATTGTCACGCTATATCCCTTTCCTGGTGAGCAGAGAAACACAAGACCGCGTGTTAATAAGAAAATCAAGATCGGATTTTTTTTGTAGTACCTTTTGATATATACAGTTTTCTTATATAACGTTAGTTGCATAAAGCTATATATATTGATATATATCAGTAGCGTTCATTCTATAGATGCATGCAAGCATAGCATGCCCTTATGATACATAAGTCTGGAATAAATTGCTTTAAGTTAAACAAAGAAAAGGACCATTTATATCTATATCTATTTCATATTCACGCCGTCTATTTTTCCTATGAAAGCAATATAATATTTACTATCATAATATAATATACAAATTAATTACGCGACTTCTGCCTAGCCTGACCAAATACCCTATGCACGTCACTGATATATATAGTCAAACTGCTTAGTAGATGCAAAGGGCATCGACTTCGTTAAAAGACTACCAAAGGCGTTGGCCTCCCTTGCCAGACATGCAATGTATTGTGGAAAGTCATACACGAATATCTGCATTGTCGATAAAAAGAAAATTATTTTTTGTTACACTTTATCTCAATCTAGTATTTTATTACATTCTTGAGTATAATAAAAACTAAATTGTACGAAACTTTATAAACAAAAATTAAAAGTTTTCTATAACATCATTATCTTTTTTATCGCCTTTGGACGAAAAATCTCTTAATATAAATAAAAATTATTCCTTGAAAGTTCTTATAATAAAATAAAGTTTAACTTCTATTCTTTACTCTGCAATAATTCTCTCTTTCAATGAAAGGGGTCGTTGGCAACCGGTTCAATGTCCAAGCATTTGGCTTGTACCTACACTTTGAATGTTTTATTAAACTAGGTACAAAAAAGCGCACAGTACAAAAAATTGATTGAGTATTCATTATGATACAAATCGTTGTGTGATCGATTCTAAGTCGTAATATTATATTGATGATTAATGATTTTATAATAATGTTTTCAATGAAGTTCATTACACTTCGTCCGTTACGGGGTGAGTAGAAAATAATTAGATAAATTGTAACTAACTTTTTACTATTTCACGCTTGCAGTACAGTCAGTACCTTTTGCCTCTTGTATCCGTATTATATTTTTGTCTGAAAATAACGATTCACGCTTCGCTTTAAAAAAACAATATCATAGAACGATGGGAACACGCTCGGCTGAAGACCATTCCACAACCCAACGATTCGGCAAAAGTAAGAGTTCGTTACATCAAAATGATACAATATTATGAAATCGTCTTCTCATAATTATAGGCTTAAGGCCATTATTATCAGGAACTAATCAAGGCTAACCTTATTTTAAGGCCACCCGCATGCGATATTGTTTCAATTACGATTGAAGTATAGGAGCGAGACTTAAATGTATCTTCATAGTCGATGCTAATTGTCCTTACAGACTGTTTTTTAACCCGATCAAATATTACACCGTTAGAATGATGAATAATGTCTGTTTACGCTACATGGGTGGTCGAGATCATTAAATATGGTATTTTCACATGTTAAGAAATCAGCCTCGTAAGTTTATTGGTATTAGCATATTCATGTATCATTTTTATCTTTTGCGTATTTATTTTGAGAAATATTCTTTTCTACAGATAGCCATATTAATTAAATTAATCTTTTTTTTTGTGTACCGGGTCTACATAGGGCCATCAGGGACGCTGTGAGGGTAGCGACCCCGATGTGTCAGATTCCTATTGTCTAAAATCCCCCGAGGTGTCTTTTCCATCGCTCTACTCGGGCCTGTGGATCCGGATTCTTCCAGATAAATTATAAATTATATCTATACATTGATAAGATGATCAGTGATTAGGAGCAATAATACCAAAAATATATCCAGATGTGACACCAGCAAAATAATATATATATATTTTAATTACAGCCAAAATTGGTTATAACGACATCGAAGGAACTACTCATATTTAGTCATAAAAACCGATAGTCGTAACAACCGGTGATGTTTTCGAGATACAATCGGTCATATGGCATTCAGCTGAGATTTTTGATCTGGGTTAATATAACCGGTATGTTGTTGTAAAGGATGTCGCCATAAACGATTTTGATAGTATGTTTTTCTGATCTTCTTTTCGTAGCTTATACATATTAATAGACACAAAAGTATGTATAAATACACCTTTTATTTAGTAAATAGGCAAAAGTTTTCAATTATTGTCTCGTGATTTGAACAATGTCATGTTTTGGAGTAAATAAAATTATTCAACCAAAAAAACGAATGTCATATAAATAGTCACCCTTTCATAAAAACAGTTTCTATAATTATTCTGTTTAATTATATAGGATTATTGTTTTACAAAACAAATTTACGTTTACTATAGAACTTCGAAAAATGGCTGAACATGTAGTAGATACATTTATTAAAACACTTCTAGATCCTATAATTACAGTTGATGATACAGAGAAGTTAAAGTTTATCGTCGTATTCGGTGGGAAAGTTTAAGTGTCGACAAGAGTATTAGTTCCCACGCGAATGATTGACAGTGGCAAGTGGTAAGACAAATATTTGTAAACTGCAGTTGTCTGAGCCCCTGACCTTGCTGAGAAAACGGTTATTCTAGAAATAAAATTATGGCACAAGAGCGATATGTTTGTTTATTAAAACAAACTATATACTGCTGATTATTACTAAGCTGTTTTAAATAAACCGGTGGCACTTTAAGGTCTATACCTCTTGTGTATTTGTTGTGGTTATTTATAAAAATGAATATATCGAGGGTGACAGGCTATTTTTTCAGCGTTTTTTACCGATTCCAAATATATATATATATATATATTACTATATCACCAAAAATGTCGCTTAAACCAAGTAGCCTTTTACCCTTCGATATGATGTGTTACAAATTTCCTTTGTCGCGACATCTAGCATCACCACTACCTATCTCCATAGACTAGTTGGAAGAATTATTTCCTTGAAGCAACATCTATACGTTTGGCTTATGAATACGCATGTTATCGCATCATTTTTACTGGAGCAGTCTGCGGGATAGCTCAAGAAGGAGGCCGAGGTATTTCTAACTTGTGCTGGCTGAAAAGCCCTATGTGATTACTTCTGTATTTTGCGAGGACTGTGGGTCCTGTAATCGGTGCTCCACAGCCTCGCCAGGCCACACTTTAGCGGGCACGATCCCGGAGGAAAAAGCTGTCTTTCCCAATGCTTTACTATGGTTTACATCGAAACACATCCCCACTCCGTTAACTCGTTTAGTCCATGTGACCCTTTTTCATACGCTACTGTTTCTGATAATCCATTTTGTTTCGTTTGTTTAAATTACTTCGGTAGTTATCTACGGTCATGTTTCTGTCTACAAGAAAACTACGATAATTGTATCTGACATTATTGCGGAAGTTTCCTTGCAGCAAGTCACTGTCTGTGAATTATTACATGTTTTTATGTGAATGAGACCTGAGTATTAAAATGATTCAGGGTTTTCAGAATCGTCAGGCTTGATTGTGTCTAACAAAAACTCCTTCAATTTTCACGTAGTCAAGTAATGGATTAGACAAAAAAAAGGATAATTTCATTTTGCTATCGAGAATGATGAAAAGGATTATTTTATTGAATATATCATTAACGACTAAAGATACATCAAATTTTTTTTTGTTTGAAATTATAACTTAATAACAATTGTTCTCATTGAAGAACCTCACTATCATCAATAGAAGGAATATGATATACTATTCAAATAATTTTTTCAAATAGTTTAGCTGTAAATGTGTTGTAAGTTTTGGAATACAGGAAACATGATGGTTCACACGAACTTGTCACATGACTCAAGACTTCCCTCATTTCGCTATGACTCACGTTACCTCAGAACTTTCTAAGCCCTTTTCGATCGTGACTCGATATGCGAAGAATTTAATTAATTTAAACAGGCAAAATCCGAGACGCCGTCGCCGATGGCACATGGCAGGCGCCTGCTGGCGGTGCCCCGACCGAAATAGACGACGGGCTATTTATACGACGTTCGTATCCGCTCGGCGCACGCGCGCTCAGCCCTGCGTCTACGCATTCGGAGCGATAAGCGTGAACATGGCGCCGATTTTGTCGTCTCGTCTGGACGTAATTGTGAAGTTAATTAAAAATATCTCATTAATTTTCAAGAATTTTTCTCTTGAAAATATGTTTTTTTAATCTTGCATAGGACTGTCAAGACATCCGTGAGGGTAGGCCCTGGTGTAATAGCTCCTAACTAAAAATTCCCAGAATTTTCCTAGGGTAACCGCTAGCCCGGCCGTGGGATCTATATTTTAGCCGTGGTGACTGCCGCCAGAATAGAATAGCACCCCCCTCTTCTTGCTGAGGTGTCGTAAAAGGCGACTAAGGCATCTCTTTAACACCGCAATTCAACCAGGTGTTCAGAGAAGGAAAACTCGACCAAACCTGCATCCTGCTCCCTCCCGATCGTACTGGTTCTCCTTTCCATCGGGCCCGAGAGAGCTCGGACGAGAGAGTGCTTTTCTGGCTGCGCGTCCAGCTATGCACTTAAATATCTCCTGCGCAATTGACTGTTTCCGAAAACTGGGCCTTGATTTTTTTAATCGCCGTTGAAACAGTCGCCGTGGCCGAATCCGGCTAGGACATCATCATTCCTCCAACAACCCGGCAAGGGAATAGCTTTTCTCGGGCTTCATTTTTGGGAGGATTAGGTGTAAAGAGCTCATCCCTCAGGACTTTTCTGTCACGTAGCGCGCCGGCTACATACACACCAACTCTATTGACAATCTTGCGTTACAATTTTACAGTTATTTTCGTCCCGACACACATCCAGAGGCTTTATAGCTCTTATTTTGCCATATTATCTGTCATTTCCAATCGAATATGGCTACTAGGTATTTTTGCTGTAGTATGTAAGGTTATGAGTATTAAATAAAAGTGAAATACTCTGTTAAATTAGTAATACGAGTAAGTAATCGTTGAGTATATATAATATATATTGAGCTAAATGATTCCTATTCAAGTGGATAAGGATTATCGTGATTGATACAATTTTTATGACAGAAATTACACCAGTTTACCATCTGCTATGCGGTATGTTTGGTGAACTTCGTGTACGTACTTGATAATAACTTAACTTGAACTTTAAGGCCGCCTCGCTTCACCTGGCAGACGGTCATCCGGCGAGAAGTCTGAGAGAATTCATTAAAATTTATAATTAAGACTCGTATTCAGTATTCTAATAGTTATTAAGGTAAAAGTAGAATGTAATCGTTATTTATTTTTAAAAAGGAAATAAAATGCTTTTTTTTTGTAAAAACAACTTATGAAGCTTTGGATTCATCATTAATGCATTTTATTCACTATTGCACATAACTTAAGTGTTATTAAGTCAGGCAAATAAATAAAGTATAAAATGGCCTTTCGATGTACCATAAAAATATTATTAACATATTAATATTATTTTTGTAAGATATATTATAAAATGATAGGAAATACCTTAAGTAACATCAACAAGCCAGTTGGTCAATGACTTCGCGGTTAGTAAGGAAGTAAACGTCGATATTGCTAATGTAACCAGCCTTGCAAAAGGTAATATCGACGCACGCCTGCAAAGGAAGCGGTAATGGCTCATCAATCATGTTGATGCTAAAAAAAGCCTTGAAGCGGCAACACTTTGTGGCCATTATGCAATTATGGTAAGTTAATCGTTACTACTCCTAAATACTTAAAGCAAATTTAGGCTTTTAATAAACTCTATTTTTTACTCTATTCTTAATTTGTATTTCGAGAGTGTTCAAGATAACAATAACCATGATTAATCCAGAAAAACTTAGCGACAAGGTTCGCATGAAAATTAGAGACAATTAAATTACGGAATAAAAAAATAAACTCATCACACAGTGAACCATTTCTAGCCAGATAATCTTTTAATTTAATCTGGTATTAACACTAGAAAGACTGAATAGAGGTATAGCACATATGTATATAGGGAATAAAGAGAGGGGGGAGGTAAATACAACTATTAATAAATGCTATAAGATAATATATAAAAAATCATAATATTTAAAGAAAATTGGTTCCTTACAAATATGTATATATATATATTATATGACTAAACTTTAAAAACAGTCAAAATGACTGCTCTGGGCAATCTAGTGTTAAATTAATTTAATTACAAGTAATCTTTTAGGGCGGCTTGCACTAACGAATTAATCTAGTTTAAGCTTGTATAAAACGCTAATTAATTGAATTGGTTTGATTCCATCATAATGGCGATTTTAGTTTAAGAGTTGTTACAACTAGATTTTGATTTAGTGCAAAACAATAAGTACAGATCAGCGTTAAATAGCATTTTATATACCTCTAAACTAGATTTAATTTGTTAGTGCAAGCCGCCCTTAGTAATGTAGTATTTAAAGATAAGTAAAAATGAAATGAAATGTATTTATTTCGCCAAAACCTAACAAAAAACTAGAAATTTAAATACAGTTACAGAAACAACATACAGAAACAAATTAAAAGTACAAAAACATATAAACATAGCGAAATGCAAGTAGTAACCTAGATTTAAAAATACGAAATGAACGACAGCAATAAACGCTAAACAGCTGTTCAAATTTGCTCTTAACAAGGAGCTAGCGTTCACGTTGCAGCAGTTAGAGATGTTGGATAAAGATAAACAAGAAAACTCGGTGATCAGCTGAGCTTTTAGTCTGGTTGGGCACGACATACTCGTATATGCGGAAAGTAGATTAGAAACGCGAGCTCGCTTGGCATATACAGAACTAAATTACTACAATATATTAAAGATAAATACTAACAAATATGGTTCTGTATTTGCCAAGTGAGCTCTTGGTATTTTACTGTTCTTGATAGTTTTTAAACAAAATGTTCTCATGTAAGTGATTTGTATCTTAATGAGAATAAACTCTTTCAACTGAAGTAGATACAGCCACTGATGTATGTCTTCTCACTCGATAAGGGATATAGCGTGATGATATGTTATTAAGAATAAATAAAATTTATTAAAGAGGAAAGAAGGCCATTTTGATCAAAACCTTGTAAGCCATTCAAGGTGACAAGAATAGTTTGTGTATAATTGTTATGGGCAAGTAAACACAACAAGTCGCGTCCAAGTTAGTGTCCGACCGAAAGTTCGGTTTCGGTTTCGGCGGCAGTTTCGGTTTCGGCCAAAATTGGCCGAAACTTTTGCCGAAACCGAAACTGTTTTCGGTTGTTGTCGTACATGCTTGCCTAACTTCGTTTCTTGCGGCAACGCTTTGGCGGACGCTGGCGGCCCTGTTCGGGACTCGTGCGTCGTTCGCATTGCTTTTTTTTTCGAATTTACGCGTGTTTGTTGACCGGGAAAGGTTTTCACAACTTAACCGGGCGGGTGGGTGAACACTGAGGGTGCTCAGCCGGCAATTTATGGGTTGGGTGGCAATGCAAGGGCACCCCTGTGGGTGCGAACCTCGACTTGGACCGCCAGCCAAAAATACGAAACCTAACGGTGATCTACTAGCGTTTCAGAAGCGACTACCTTGAGAAGAAACGCCGAAAGAAACTCAAGGCTGCGTCGTTTAGACGACATTTGACGGATCTAATTCGCATTGCTCTATAGCAACACAACTTAGTCAGTGCGTTATCACCCGACGTAAACATTCATTAGAGGTTATGTTTTGATGGAACTGATTACATGTAAGTTTTTGTTTCATTTTTTTACTTGACCACGTTGACTTTTATACTTGACCACGTGAGTTTCGGTTTCGGCCGAAACTGAAGCCACGGCCGAATATTCGGATTCGGTTTCGGCCGGAAAACCAGTTTCGGTCGGACTCTAGTCCAAGTACAATGATGTAACTGAGGTGACGGATCTGTTGTATCTATTTATAAAGCTGGTTAAAATGTATGTACGTTAACACAATTTAATTTGTAATGACATTGAGAATATTTAACGTTGTGTTGAAACCGTTCATTAGTTTGACACCGATTACGTTATGCAAGAACACGTATTTAAGTATTGTAGATAAAAAAAGCAATTGTTATGCAAATTTCCTTTTTGATCAAATTGTATATTTCAGAGGAATTAAAAGAGATCAAATAATAGTTTCTACACATAAAACGATGTTTGTAAGACTTGTAAATAGCATGTAAAATGCTGGTGATTAAACGAATGCATTCAAACCACAGAGCGATAACCTTAACACATATTTAATTATAATCAATATAACATTTATTCAGTTGATAAAAAGGATATGACCACGTTCTATTTAAACATAAGACACAGTTACAAATCTTGTACCTAATAACGTTGTGTTTGTGCAGTAAATATTTGTAATAAATAGACATTTCTGGCATTGGTTATGAATTTATGATGGTGTAATTTATGACTCTATAAACTTGTAACATTTCAAATGCCATTAATATTTAGCGGACATATCTGACCGTGGCAAACTTCTGAATTATAAAAAGTAAATAAACTATGACGTGATATGTTGTGCTGATTTTCGTAAATATTCGATAGCTGTGTTTGAATGATTCGTATCTAGAAATAATTCTTTATCTGGGTCAGGGTCCTTCGTCAGCCTTGTTGGATTGTTTTGAATCATTACGACCTTTTTAAACTTCGAGTTTTCCTTAGTGATTTCATACTGGCCAGTTAATTGAGGAGTTTACAACGCCTCTGCATGTTAAATGTGTAATATCGATGTTGCAATGTAAAAATACAAGTGATCGATTATTAAAATGTAGGTTACACATATGTGTTGATAATATTTATTCTCATTCATCGTGTAAATTATAATTAAGTATATGAAATACTTTATTATTCATGTCATCGATGTAAATAAGTCTTGAAAACATAAATCATCGATATACTTGTATCTCTACAAGTATATCGATGATTTATGTTTCCACATTGTTTCTCAACAATGCGGAAAAGTGACCGTTTTACTTCTGTCAACGATCTGTTTATTACTCCTTTGTAGATTATATTATTTACCCAATTTAAATGAATAAATTATTGGTTTTATTGCTTGCGTGAAATATTTTCAACCATAACTGGTATTGAAATCATTAAAAAGGAATAAATTAGCAGTTGTACATAAACCTGTTTAAATTATTTTATTTGCAATCCTACTTGTAGATTAACCATACGAAAGCTAAAATATATTAGACTTGATTTATATCTTTAGTAAAGATAAAATTAAGTGGAACGATGCGGTCGTAAATAAGACCGAGATGAGCAAGGAAATGTATTTGTGTCTCTTAAAATTACACGCAATACTCTCTTCATTTTTTTTTTCAATGCCATAACACAACAATAAATAATTTAGTATATTCATTATAAATCTTTACAAATTACAATATTATCTCTCTTCAATTGTACTGTATTCTTAAACATATTGAAATCTAATTGATTCTATTTATTAATTTATTCATGCGTTAAAAAAAATAAGTGCTTCGTTTTTTAAATTAATTTTGTATCTTTATGATAAAAGTATTCGTATTTAAATGCAAAATAACCAAAGTACGACTGTTAAGTTCAAGTTCCTAGTTCGGCTGTAGATCACAGCACATCTTTCTAAACACTTGTTCATGGTAAAACATTCATCTCTTAGAGAAATTTTATGAGCAGTAAGAGATGTACTATTAACTTTACCGCTAAACATAAAGGCGCACCTATATTTTCTCCGATGTCTACCTTAATAACTTAAGGTCTAAATGCACATTACACGAGGAATATGTCGGTCAATCGCCTTTAATGACGAGTTACGCACAGTTAACCACAACATCCGATGCATTTCTATAGTTAAAGACATTCATTTATCCGGCGCCTGTGTTGCACGCTTAATTAATTTATGTAAGCACTGGGAATCACAATAGCAGATGGTTGGACAGCTGCTGCCTATGTTCGGATCTAAATACCATTCTTTTATGACGTCTATTCCCATTCGTAACTTTGAAATGTAGTGAATGTCATCAAACATCCTTCGGCGTTGTGCATTTTGGTCATTCCTTTTTGTATATTTGTTTTCTTGAATCAAAAATTATTTTTAGATGATTATTTATACATGCTCTTAAAGAAGATAATTAATAAATGAAATAGCACCGAATCAACATTGTAGACCATCTTTAAAGTGTTGTGAGCCCGCATGGTGTATACGCACTTTTATGATAAATAAACTCGTTCTCATTAATTATAGGGGCTAAAGTAAAAAGGTCTAAAAACTGCATTTTTTAAACATTTTTATGAGCTTTTTGAGCAAATGCATTTACGATTTAATCACAGAAGCTGTTGCGTTTTTAATGACTACAATCTTCACTTACGCCTTTTTTGTGCTGAATAAAAATATGCATTCACGTTACAAGCATATTAAGTTTATATAAAAATTTGTCTTTAATATTGTTTGTTGATTGTCGTAATAAAAAAGCGATTAATAATCGATATAAGAATGCATGATAGAACAATTTCGATGTGTGAATAGAATTCCGACGTCCCAATTTCTTATGCCTCTGGCTGTTTTATACAGGTCCAAAGAAATTACAAGTGTTCAAAGGTTAACGACTTGATTGTCCAAGATGGCGTTTTGCGAACATGCTAAGTGGATGATGACGGTCCGTTAACTCTCACTTGTTTTAGAAATGAGAACAATGGTTGCTCAGTTTTTCCTAAGTTTATACAGTAGACTGGAATATAATAAGAAAAATTATACATTCTCGTTAAAGTCCTAAATGGAAGTACCGTTTTCGAAGTGCGAACAAAGGTCTAAGTTTTCTTTGTGTCATTTTAACATTGAGGCATATGACATACCGGCATAAGGTAATACAACAACTGTATATATTATTCAGTTCTAGTTATTATTATGATGAAGGAAACTATAATCAACGATACCAATTTTCGATGAATCAATATATGCGTTTACATTATTACTCACTGCTATGCTTGTAAATTGCTTTCTTTTTCAACAAAGAGCTTGCTCTGCGTAAGAATGGAAATTATTCTGAATTGAGGTAATCCCTTTATTTCATCCGACGTGATACAAAATAAAACTTTACAATAATTTTAACTGTTGTAATTTATCTTTTTAGGGATACTTGAATTGGTCACTTTTAAAAATAGTAAATCATTTTGATTAATAACCAATTTTATTATTAGTATTATAAGTAAGGGGTATAGAACCAATTTTATTTAAAAATTCATGTATTCTGAAATCGTTGAATATTAATATAATTTTTGTTTGAAATTAGTTTAAAATTCACAATCAACAACTAAGGATGTGCGCTTAGGCATAGAAATGATCTCCCGTGAGAAAAGGTGCAATGAGGCACAGATAAGATATGTTTTATCGGTGCCAATGCGTTACACGATGTACCACATTCTGTACTAAGCCTTTTATCATCTGTCAAACATTTACATAGCCGAGATTTCATATATTGCATTAAGTGTGATGTATTGAGTTAACAAATTAGATTCTTGCTTCAATGCTCGAGTTCATTGTCCCTAAAAACAATCAACTCGTGTTCTCGAACGTTTAGATGAAATCACATGACTCATCTCGTAACATCGATATCTTCAAATCATCTTTACTTTGATTATTTAGCCATTGTCTGCTAACAGTCCAGCTGAAATATCACACTTCGGTAATTGTTCCAGTGATGCTAATTGCAACTCACTGTTGCCGGTGTCTAATTTAATGGACGATTTGGCTTCCAGTGTACAAATAAAAAATATTGAATAATGATAGGTTATCTTCTTGACAGATTGTTTGTAATGGTTCCAGACAAGTACAACTACTTTGATCAACTATTTGCCATTAGTATTAAATACTTCGCTGTATCAAGTAAACACTTCACCCTTACTAGTTGAACTTGTTTTTCTGGTTAAGTGCTGGCGCTTTCACGTTTTATAATTTATGCTTTTTTTTATCGCGTTATTTTGCATATCATGTATTCATTTGTAGGCATTTTGGAGATATTTAGACCGACTTTATTCCGTGGCGATGTGAAAATTAATCATTATGTACTGCGTGTAAAATAATCTGCGTACATTTTGCACTTTTCGTTCTGCCGGTTTTATCTTGTTTTACTAAAAAAAATTAATGCTCTGTTATTGCTTTACCAAAGTTCTCAAAATAATTACGATGTAATGTAAGTAATGTCATAGAAGAATCGTTCTTTCTTTGTTTGAAGGTTTTCAATTGAGACTTCGCAAGTAATGCGCAATCATTTCGTAAATAATACATGCGGGCAACTTTCACTGCTCGCCCACAAGTTCTTTTAGAGTGGGCGACGGTGTGATAAACAATATGCTGATCAATGTTACGTGGAGAGTACTTGAAGTCAC
The DNA here is from genome assembly GCA_036320925.1 of Automeris io. Taxonomy (NCBI): domain Eukaryota; kingdom Metazoa; phylum Arthropoda; class Insecta; order Lepidoptera; family Saturniidae; genus Automeris; species Automeris io. Next base: position 9,103,902 of record JAUDJH010000018.1, read on the forward strand.
TACAATTGCGAGTGTATGCTTAGAATACCTTAACTTCCACATTACATTCAATGGTTGTGCTTATCTGTGTATAAGTATTGCAAGAATACTTGACAGAAGTTAAAGTTACTCACTAAATGAAATTAGTTACATAATTAGTTTAGTTTCAATGGTCGTAGGGCGATTGCCCGATACTGGGTCATGAGAGTCATGACACAGTACACAAGTGTAAAGACTGGCATGGTGACTCGCTTTGGCCTGTCGCATTTCGGGATCAGCTTGTGTATATCCAGTAACTCATGTATCTAGAGAACTGCAGCCGTTGTATACGTGGGCCGACATGACGACGGAGACTATCAATGGATTTTCATCCTTTGATGGTCGCTTTCATTTTTGGACTACACTGTACTTACCATCAGGTGCACTGTAATTACTATGTCAAGCCAGTGTAAAAAAAAAAACTACAGCTATTATAATTTTAAAATTATTTTGTTTGAGTGTTACATACTGAGAACAAGTTCAAAGTCATCTCCCATCAATAGGGATCTAACTGTCAAATGCAATTTATAAATGATATGCTCTTTTATCGAATCTGGTGTATAGAGACCACACCATGTCTGGTGGTAAGCATGATGCAGTCCAAAAACGAAAACGACTACCAATAGCTACCAAAAAACATTGATAGTCGCAGCGATCATGCCGGCCTGCACAAATATCTCTTCACGCTACGCTTAAAGGACCCAATAGCATAGGACGGTGGAAACACGTTCACCGGAAGACATTCCACAGCTTAACGACTTAGCAAAAGTAAGAGAGAACTTCTTAATCCTAGCCGGGAGACAAAGTAAAATTTTGCATTACCTAGCTAACCCATTTGTGTCTTTATTTTCCAGGTAAAGGTGAGTCTCCAAGCGACGAATTAATTTCTTAATTAATAAACTTAAGGTCAGTTATAGGTTAAGTTATCTTGAAGTTAATGATTTTGTTCTGGTCAACAACTTGTTAACAGTGTATATACGATAACACGGTTGGTTTAATTCCACACATCATTAGACTTGAACAATGTTTTATTAATTAAATGAATGTACCTAATACCAGGAAAATTAAGAATAACGACTATTTAATTAAATTTTAAAATAATTTAAAACATGGTAATTGGTTAAGTATGAGCAAATAAGGAAACCAGGTAACAGGCGCGAAAAAGGAAATGAAACTTTAGTATTGAAGATATCGTAAAATATTATTATACAAATTAAAACTCGGGGCTTTACCATCAATGAAGTAAATAATAATTTTGTGATTTACAAATAGCCGTTAAACCGATTTTACATTTTTATTATAACAGGTATTGTCTTAATCCATTAACGCCGAGATAATCAGAATTTTTACTAACTTTTCAACGTGTTTATTTATGTTATCGGACCAAAAAAATAATGCAATACCTCTATTCCTACGCAAAATTTGATGCTCTTTGAGAATCTGAGCTCAAAATTTATAATATCATAACAAATAAACACGTTGAAAACTTAGTAAAAATTCTGATCATCTCGGCGTTAATAGGTTAATATAGAATTTCAATTTAGATGACATAAAATTCGTGATCTGCTTTGACAAAAAACTTTCACTTACGAGCAAATGACTTCCAAAGTACACGTTCTAAATTAATTATACTAAATACAACTATATTGAATTGTCTGGCTTTTTTAATTTTCGATTAGAGTATCGGATATTTTGAATATTGTGATATTCTATAAGATAGCATTTTAAAAGTAATGTATTAAATGCAATGGAAGCGTAATTTCCAATTAAATTGATAAACAAAACTTTACAAGACTTATCTAATCTCTAGCAGTGCAGTTTATTCAAAAGTCATTTTACAACTATTACTACGAACAGCTGATTTATCAATGATATGATCCAGTTGAATGAACACTCTCATACGAATGCGGCCCTTTGATTTGTTGCAAAGCGTGGGTGCTCTTATTGTATCCAATACGTTTCTATAACATTTTCGAACACACAAATCAATTTAACTTATTACTATTTTATCAGCATGCTTCCAATTCAAATTTAAATCTCCTGTGGATACATTGTATGTAACGACAATGGTACAATGAACGATATATTCTGACCAGAGATGGGCAAAATGTAATCTGATTAATAATGAACGATTACAAAATGTAGTCGTAATTTTAATTTTCTTGCTCTGTAATCATGATTAAATCCATTTAAAACAATAAGAAATGATAAATGTGTATGCAATCTGGGATTCTGTAGTGTTTAAAACATAGATGAGCGAAATGCAGTCATGTTAATGGTAAAAAACGTATAATGTAATCGTAATCATTTTTATTAATCTGATTATATTTTGCCCATCTATATTTCTGACCTATAATTTTGAGATGTCATGTCTTTTTTTTTTGTTATCCCGGTGGAAATCCCTACGGACCGTCAGGGGAAGTGGTGAGGGCCACTCCTCCCGGTGTGTCGGACCTGCCCCGACTAAAACCACCGGGGTGCCAGCACTGCCCTCTCTTCGCTTTTGCCGAGCCTGGGAATCCGGATACTTCCGACGGCTCGGCGAGCGGTAGGCCTTGGGCAGGCCTCCTCTCAGGGAGGGGAATTGAAACCCCTCACTTCCTCTCTATGGGAACAGCGTGTGGACACACACACACCGACCCTACCTCTCTCCGCTGGACGGGGACGCCCTCAACGTCGCCCGCCCAGCCTGTGTCAGGATGGGAGCTCGTCGCGCTGGGAGTCCTGCGCGAACTGCTCCCTTCTCCCGAGCCGCCTAGTTCTGCGCCGGCGCCGAGGGTTGCGGGCATTGGCGGTGTGCCTCTCCCGCTTAGCCGCTTCTTTTGCGCTCATGACGGCCTCGCAAAAGGCCGCCATCCCTCTCCACGCGGCCTCACTGTTGACGACCGCTCGAACCACTGTTTGGAGATGTCATGTCTTAATAATATTATGTTAGAGTATTACAAGCTATGTAACTACTTATAGATATCTGTCATGCTATGGTATAATGACGCCATTTATAATGATTTTCCTGCTATTAGTATCAAATGATTGGAAGGCATTTGTTATTCCACAACGCTATGAATAACGAGCGGCACAATCCATTTATGCTATTGTTCTATAATTTGTCACTTGTAGGATTTCATATTTCATTCATACATTCATTTGATTACATTTCTCTCTCTCCTGTATTGTTTCTCACAGCCATTTAAACATTATTTGCATATGACATTTTCGTATATTTCAAGCTCGTATGTCTACCCGTTTACAGTTGGATGTAATTGATTCTACAGCAGGCCTCGCTCTTATATGTAACTGAATGTCTATAAAGGTCAATTCTACTCATTAAACTAAATGACTTCTGATCTCATACTGTCTGTATACAGATGTAGCGTCTAAACCAAGTAACGGTTGCTTGTAGCGACTGCCGTGGATAATAACATTCGTGACATTCAAATTTTCGGCTAAAGAACTTCAAAGTTTATGGAGCAGTAGAGTTGTAATAGATTTATCATAATGTGAAAAGATTTCAATCGTATCGTAGTAAATTGAGTCGTTTAATAAAAAGGGGGTTTCTTTGTATAAGTAACTGACTTTGCGCAGAATTACAAATGTAATAAATTAAAATAAATGTTATAATTTTTAATATTAAAATATACGTAATGCATTTATTCTGTTATTTTGAATAGTAACCACAACATATCGAGGGATGAAAGGCTATTTGGTTTAAGAGACATTTTTTGGTGATATAGTAATATATATTTTTCGAATCGGTACAAACGCTGATCCCGAAAATATATATTATAATATTGCTATATCACCACAAAAATTGCGCTTAAACCAAATGGCCTTTTACCCCTCGATATAAATTATAATTCGATATGCATATATGATGTGATAAGTAATCAAGAAATAAATATGTAGAGATTCTACATACAATCCCATTATTGGTGGATGGATTTCTTTATGTACAAATCAAGTAGCTGCAGATAGATCGTATCTATTTGATTAATTTTAACGAGCGTCTCATGCTTCTATGAAGTCTACTGCCTCTAGCGAATTCGTTACGCCAAGTCGTGCCGCGCCAATGTGTCCTAGATACTTTGTCTTTGATCTCGTATAGTTTGTAGAACGAACAACTTAAGCCATAAATTAACTACGTTGGAATTTAAATAGTCGTTTAACTAATGGCTCGCTTGCGTATTGATATTCAAATTACATTTACCCTTGACACTTGCAACTTTACTATCTTATATTATTAAATAATTCGAAAATGATTTTTGCTTTGCCTCTTTTATGATTAGGGGTTGTTTTAATTTATATTGCGGTAGTACTTAAATCCGTAGAATTAACAAAATTTTATTTATTCACTATCTTTGATCAGCACATACAAATATTTTACACATACGGTACAGTTTTACAAGCTGTGCTAATTACACAATGATACTATTTAAAAACTACAAAAACAAGGAATATAAAATAACAAGTCAACTCGCAGCAATAAGAAGTAGATGTGTGTGTGCGTGTGTTTGTTGTGACAAACAACAAAATCTATGTTTAATAAAACCTATATTTATTAAAAACATTATTATGAGATATAACTAAGTAAAAAAAACCGTACTTTGTAAAATTCGATGACTAAGCTATGGTCTCATAGCAGGTTATATGCGCAAGTCATTTAATGATCAATTTAATTGACGCAAACCGTGTCTCCGCTACACGTACTCATTACTAAATAACACGGAAAATCATATTTAATACTTTTGTACTCCTATCAATTTAATAAAATTTATTTGACAGTTATTTATCAGCACTACTGATCACGTTGGGCAAATATATAAGCGCAAAGTGGGTACAACCACAAATCTATCTCTACTCACCCCGAAAGGGATATAGCGTAACGATATATTATTATTATTAGACAGATTTTGTTTATATAAAGTAGCTATACATAACGGTTACCTTAGCGATAAATAATTCAAATTCCAATTGACAAAGATATAAAATTATATTAAGTAACATGTAATTTATTCTGTGGTAAAAATATTAGCCATTTTACTGTGAATACCGTAGCATATATGCATATATATATTATTACTGACAGGTTTGCGCTTCACCTCAATCTCACCTGCTGGAAATTGATGATGAGGCCGACGATGGAGCGCGCTTGCCCAGGAAATACCGATTCCTTACCAACCTCCAACCTTGTCTTAATTTTCCCTAGTTTTGTTGCCATATCGTTTTGTGGAAATGGATCGCATAAAAATTGGCTCACTGTAAACATCTGTCTTTCTTGCTATTAATCAATCACCATTAACCTATCTATATCTATTCCAATTGTAGGGGCTTAAATTATTTGACTTCTAGTTTTTTCTAATCAAATACTCCTTTCCAATATGACATCAGTATGGGTTTTTGCTTCTTTGATATGAGCATTCAAATTGAGTTTCTCTCCGTTTTCTAATATAGCGTATTGCATTTTTATAGCGTTCTTAATCTTATATTATAATAGTTTCTTTAGTTTACAATATCTATTTTCTTTCTGGCGCAACTTTGCTCTAAATTTGGAATTTTTAAGAAAAAAATTGCCATGTTCTAATAATTTATTTTTAATACTTTGGAGAATGATGATGTATAGACTAAAATAGGCTGTAATTTTAATTTACGATGAGAAATTTGGCACGGAAATATTTCCACGGTAACAATTATTATTGCTTCACAACGATCAGGTGCGGTTACACTCTGCGACGGAAGCAGTGGGCGGTGCCAAGGCGTGCGCCCACTCTACTACGATTATGTCACCAATATCTGTTCATCATATAAGGATTGTTGTGCGGAATCCCATGAGCTTATTATCATTCATTGGAGTATAGAGCTCTTTATTTATTGCACATATATTTACGTAAACATGATATCGAGGGATGAAAGGCTATTTGGTTTGAGCGACATTTTTAGGTGATATAGTAATATATATTTTAGGAATCGGTAAAAAAACACTGATTCCGAAAATATATATTACTATATCACCAAAAAATGTCGCTTAAACCAAATAGCCTTTCATCCCTCGATATGCATTTACCATGTTACGCGTCGTGACAAATATTGGAACCAAAACAACAAAATATATCCTCAGGACAACTCAGCTCTTAACGCTATTTGTTTCAGGGAACTTGTAGTCGCTAACTATAGTACCTAAGTATCTAATATATATTAATACCATTCAACTTTTTTTTTTTCTTTAGTAAATTGAGAATAGCCAAATGCGTATTTGTTAGATTCTAATGTTACAGAGTCAAATTTTCCACGGCAAACAATAAGAATAATTATTTTTAGGCAGCTAGAATACTTAATCAGTTATCCGTCAGTAACGGCTATTAGTAAACAAATAACGAAGAGAAACTAGACTCGCAGAAAGTTAAAACTTCAATTTGAAGATGGATTAACGTAATATGGTCCCTAATTCTATATACCAATTTAGTTTTAAAATAGGCACAAATGCTAGTGTTATCGTATAGAGAATCTCACTACAGGTTGACCCGCCGTGCATCAAAGCTATCAGATTAAAGGTGTGCCGCAAGACTAGTGCAGACAGACCAAGGTACTTTGTATCGATAAGACCACCTTCGCTAACGACGTAATCACGGTCCACATCTTTATTTAAAAATGTCATTTCACAATCGTCTAGCGTGTGACACTTGTAAGATGTTTGTGTAACGAATGAACGCTGTCATCTTAAATCGGTGGACGCAGAGTAAATCTCTCAATTTAAATAAATCGACGACACCACGGAACGCGGCAGCGCGTGCGCGTGTATTTGCCCCTGTTTGCTTTACGAGACCATTAGAGATTTATTTACTATTAGTCGAGATAACGGTTAGTTTAATTACTGTGTTTTTATGTTTACCCCGTGTTTTGTGTACATTCGCTTGTGCCACTAAGATTTAAATTATCTAGTATTTTAAGTCATATCTACTTGATTTTTTTAGAGGCCGGACTCCCTGTGTTTTATATTTAACTATATTCTGAACACCATGAAATTCAACTGTACAGTATAATTTTGCATTCTTAGTTTCATCTTAATACTTGTAGCGTACCCCTAAGCATAGATGGGCAAAATGTAGTCAGATTAATGAAAAACGATTACGATTACATTTAGCGTTTTTCATCATTAATATGACTGCGTTTTGCTCATCTATGTTTTAAACACTGCGGAATTCTCAATTGCATATACATTTATGATTCCTATATGTTTTTAAAGGATTTAATCATGACTACAGAGCAAGAGATTCAAATTACGACTTCAAATTGTAATCGTTAATCATTAATCAGATTATATTTTGCCTATCTCTGCCCCTAAGGAGTGGAATTCGCTTCCCGCCTCTGGTGTACGTTCATAATATAACCTAGAAGGTTTACAAGCAATGAGTGAATCTTTATTTGATGGGCGAGGGTGTTACATCATTGACTTTGTCTTTATTCTCCTTCAGGGTGCACTAAGGTTAAGTATAACCTGATTATTAAAAAAAAAAAATTATAACTATCCTATGAATAGTATAGTTATTAGTTTCATTTATCTATTATGATTTAGACGATGTTAATTTAAATTTTCGTAAGATTACTGGAGCTTTTGGTTTTCGAATGGCCTAGACAAAGTAACATTAGATTAGCAATAACGCTAGTAGAAAAGTTGAAAATTTATGGATTTGTTAATTCCATACATATTGTAGGTTTGTACTGGCGTTATCTTTGATCCAATGTTACTTTGTCTAAGCCCCCAGGTGACAGAGTCTGGAACCACAATGTCTAGTCTTTGTGATTTATTTAAGTGTCTTTCCTTCGTAAGAATATATTTTTATTTTCACTAACGACGGTTTCCTTCTTTGTATCTATCACGGAAGTAGACAATTATAGATTTTAATCAAAACTAAAACTGTGTAAGATAATTGGTTCCATAATTTCTTAGTCGTAAGATGTAAAAAATAATGTATATACACAAATGTAGACATGAAAAGGATATATTATGTACATGTTTTGCTAAGCTGTCAACACATTATAATGCCGAGACTCGATACAGTGCCTTAGGGGCCGTCTGTCGTCAGAAATAATCTGTCTTGTCTCACATAATGGCATAACTGTCGATAAAGCATAGAATAACGTTAATTAGTAAAACTTCATTTCCAAGAAAGTATATTTAATAATATCATTTAAAAATTGTTTGAATTTAACCATTATGAAAATCTATATAAAGTATGATAATAGTCATAAATTGTTGATTTAATAAAATTATACTGTAGTGGATATATAATTATAGCCGCCAATGTATCTCTCCTCACCCCAAAAGGGTAGTAATGTAACGATATATTATTTATTAGTATTAAAAATTGTATTAAATTTGCTTATTGTACATAATATCACATTAATGTTCCATAGGTGATCAGTTTTTACAATCGTTACAAAGTAATGAAATAATCTTTAAAAAATCATAGGTTCCAGCGAACGAGGTTCAGACATCACTATAAAAGTACTGCGTTGGTTACTACAGTGTACCCATATAAGGTCCGATACGAGTGACAGATGGAATAAATAATTATTCTTTAAGTCCACAGTAACAAACACGATGAAATAACACATCATTAAAATATATTTATGTAATGAAATGACAGATACGTTGAACAAGTGCATATAAAATTGTCGTCTTATTACAATTCAGCCATTTGTGTTATCTCGAACTGACGTATCTTAAAGCAAACAGTGCGACGAACTTGTAAAACAAAACACGAAGCAACTGATGTGTTATGAGTTTTTGTTTACCCTGGCTCTATATATTGTTGACCGAGCTCCTTTACATGATCAGAACTTGTTTCCGACAAAGGTATTATAGAATCCCGTAGTATCTTTGCGAGAAGATGAGTACGTGATGAACATTGTAAAGTATGGAAAGTGGTGGATGTGAAACTAAGTTGCAAAACATCGCAAATGGTCCTTTTTTGTGACCCAGGGGAAATCCCTAACGGACCTCGGGGGACAGTGAGGGCTGCCCCCCCTGTGTCGGGCTTGCACCGACTAAAACCCTTGGGGTGTTCCACCTTCTACCTACCGGCATCTAGGGCACGATTGGGGTCTCATCCTCGATGACCAGCAAGACGTGCGGCCTTGAGTTGGCTTTTACTATCACATCTGCATCATCATCATCTGCACTTTTCAGAAACTAACCATGCTATGATGTAGATAATGAGAGAATAAATCGAAGAGTCATTTTGAAGTTCAATGTTTTGGCGAAACCGAATAAAAGGCTACGTTTTACTATCAAAGGGCTGATACGTTACCTTACAATTTTTTTTAAAACTTCTTTTCTTAATTACTATAACCTAGTACTCAGTAGCGTTCATTCCATATATGCATCAAAGCATTGCATGCCCTTACGATAAATAAGTCTGGCATGAATTGCTTAAAGTTAAACAAAAATTGAACCTTTTATATCTATTCTATATTCACTTCATATATCTTTCCTATGAAAGCAAAATAATATTATATTTACTATCATGATGTAATATTCAAATTAATTATGCGAATTCTGCCTACCCTGTCCAAATATCCTATGCACGTCACTGCTAGTACTTATAACCAACAGGCATCATTAGGCTTAATAACGACAAAAATACAATAATAATGTAACGCTATGTCCTTTTCGGGGTAAGTAGAGATAATTTAGTGGCTCTATCCATTGCGCTTATATGTCGTTGCTAAGGTGATCAGCGCAGCGTTCTCAAAGCACTTATACATTAAATTTCTATTAGATGCCTATGCGGGCTTCCTCACGATGTTTTCTTCTCCGGTGTCCATGTTTGCCTCAATCCGTACTTATTCTTAAAGAACCCAGAGGTACGTGTCTAGATTCGAACCTACTATCACTCGCTTTGCCGCCCATGGATACCGGTCTCTTGTCCTCTAGGCCACTACAGCCACGAAAAGTATAATAAATTCTAGTTATCAAGAAGAGGCCTTGCCTACTTTGAGATTCTTTTGAAACTTATGGTAATATGTTAAAAGTTTATCACCGACTAGCTGTGTCCGCGACTTCGTCCGCGTGGAATAGTTATTCTGGGCCTTTTAGTTAGTTATTTATTTTAAAATTGTAATATCTTCTAAGATGTTCATTGAAATTAAGTGATGTCAAAGACAATTATGTTTACAATTAAATACTCTTAATCAACAACACATTTATTTGGATAAAGATTAATTACGATTAAAGATTATTACGTTGATACAACTCTTAACAAATAATGCATTAATTTCGACCAAATTTGATTACCATAAAAACGCTTCTAGTCAGTTAATCTTAAAAGATAGACATATACTGTCGCTCCTAATAGTTGCATCGTGATCTTATATAGCCTAAAGCCTTCCTCGATAAATGGTTTATTCAACACAAAAAGATTTTTTCAATTCGAACCAGTAGTTCCTGAGATTAGCGCGTTCAAACAAACAAACAAACTCTTCAGCTTTATAATCTATACTAATATTATAAAGCTGAAGAGTTTGTTTGTTTGTTTGTTTGAACGCGCTAATCTCAGGAACTACTGGTTTGAATTAAAAAATTCTTTTTGAGTTGAATAGACCATTTATCGAGGAAGGCTTTAGGCTATATAACATCACGATGCAACTATTAGGAGCGAAGAAATAATGGAAAATGTGAAAAAAAAACGGAGAAAAATTATTTATCCTTAAGGGCTTCCATTGCGTGCGCTGCGAAAACGGTTCAAGATACCAAAAATATATGTAAAAAAGAATTATTCCTCTTGAAATGATCTAAAAAAATGTCCGTGACAGTATATGTCTATCTTTTAAGATTAAGTCACTAGAACCGTTTTTATGGTAAACAAATTTGGTCGAAATTAATGCATTATTTGTTAAGAGTTGTATCAACGTAATAATATTAATCTTTATCCAAATAAATGTGTTGTTGATTAAGAGTATTTAATTGTGAACAAAATTGTCTTTGACATCACTTAATTTCAATGAACATCTTAGAAGATATTACAAAACCTTATATAGCAAAACAACGTTTGCCGGATCAGCTAGTATTAGTATAGATTCGAATTTACTTAAATCTCTAGTTAGATCACGTTGACAGTTGTATTTTAATATAGACAATCGAGTCTATTCTCAATGATGTACGACGATTGGGTGCCAAGTGCCAACTCCCCTTCAGTGTTAAATGGAAGCATCAATGTACGCCAATGTTGTAATTTTTTGTTCTTCATGGATTACACTCGTTTTTAATTCGGTTCCTGTCACTTTCGTCCCTTACTGCTTGTATTAATTTCAAGCTTCAGTAAATGTAGACAGTATGTCATCAGTAACGGTGTATGGTCAACTATTGTTAACACCTCTCCCAATTTGTACCAAAATTTCTTTATTCATATGGACACAACATCCGGAATATACCCCAAAACTAATTTATTTAAATAGTTTACCTATAATATAATTACCACGGACATCAGATTTACAGAAAAGCACTAAAGTAAATCCAATATACCTGTATTATTTTTTCTGTGCTACATAGAATTGTAAATTAATTTCACTTGTAATTTTTGCTGTAGGATTATTGGGGAATTGGTGTTTTAGGTTTTTATAGTGGTACGGTAATGTGACAACATTGTTTCTGATGATGACTTGTTTTTTTTTTTAATTTATTTTTATTTAGGTACTTCCACCGAATATATCAGCTCCATTGTGGCCTACCCTACGTCCTTACATCCTAGGGGAGTCGCCGATGAGGAAGGTTCACCATCTGGCACAGCATTCTGGCTTTACTGGACAAAGGATCCGCCAAAATGCCATGCCATGCTCCAATACTGATGAGTTAAGTGAAGTCCAAAAAATGGCGGCGATCGCAAAGGAACGTCAGTTTAGTGACAGTCGCCATGGTCTTCGTAATTTAATATTACTATAACTACGGGTCCCTAAGTAAATCCGGGTGCCGAGGAAGATGACTCAGCCTTGCCCTTGGCACTCGGCAGGCGAGAGAAGGAACACCCCGGGGGTTTTAGTCGGTGCAAGTCCGACACACCGGGGGGCGGCCCTCACTGCATCCTGAAGGTCCGATAGGTTTTTCCCCGGGTTACCAAAAAAGGGTCCCTAGGTAAATGAATAGATGGACGAGCAAGGTCCGATGGCATGTTATATGTATTTTGAAGACGGTTTCATAATCCTGTCCTATGTATTTATATTTCCATCATAACACTTATTAACAATAATGAGGACTATAAATTTAATTAAATTTTGTATCCAATGCTAAAATATGCCAAACGGTCAAATCTTCAAGAGACGAAATGAAAATATAACAAACATTAATATCCTGACTTCGTATTTGATTCAGACAGCATCCTGTGTCTTTTTAAGTAGTAAATTGCAATCTCTTCATACTCTTATCATATAACAACTGTCGTAGGCGTATAATGAAATATTCCTGCAAATAAACTTGACATATGGGTAATAATAATCGCATTTTATAACAAATAGAGAATAATGAAAACAATTTTGAGTTAATTGAGATAATTTATATAGCCAATAAGAAATTATTTAGACCAGCTAAATTAGAGCGATTGTTGATAGATCCTAGTGTTTATTTTAGTACTATTCATTACAAACTCTTTTTTCTATCGTACCAGACACTGATCTAACGTTCAAGCTCTTTAATGGAAGCTTATCTAAGTTTCGCTTTAACCAAAATCGGTCTCGCGACCTCCCAGACTAAAGATAAGCTGTTATCAGCTGTTCCAACATGACTGCAAAGTATTTGAACAACCATATGTTACTTACAGCACTGCATTTGGATAACATATTGTATTATGAATGACGTCTTGGAGTGTTCATTTTTAATACATCCGATTGTAATTAAAATGGTACGATTGACGTCATTGGTTTAAGAACGACATTATTATTACTGTCATCTATAGACACCATAAACAATAAAGTGGTAATTGTATTTTCCTTGCTTACTATAATACAATTTTTCAAAATCTGAGAATACAGATAGTAAGCAATCCAAAAGCCATAGTCTTTTTAGGACTCTAGCCTGTAGCTATAGTTGTTACGGTTCATAAGATATCTAGCTTTACTGGCATAGATGAGAAAAATGTAATCAGATTAATGAAAATGATTAACGATTACATTTTACGGTTTTTACCATTAATATGACTGCATTTTGCTCATTTATGTTTTAAACACTACAAAATCTCAGATTGTATACACATATATGATTTATTAATGTTTTAAATGGATTTAATTATTTAATTACAGAGCAAGAAAATTAAAATTACGACTACATTTTGTAATCGTTAATCATTAAACAGATTACATTTTTCCCATCTCTGTTTACTGGTTTATCTCGAATTTTTCATGTTTTTTTCAGCAAGAAAGTTGCAAGTGAAGTTTTTTGTGGGTCATGTCTGCTTTGTATCAAGAAGTATTTGTTAAACATTGCATTTTTAAGTAAAACTGCTTACATCATAACCGTTGCCTGTTCATTATTAACATCAATCTGCTCCAACAGAGCTTTATAATTATGATTCGTTAATCTACTTTCGATTTTTGATGGAAAATTGTGAAATCCACCTCGCGTAACAGAAAGGTGTGTTTTTTTTTTTGTTGGTTAAATTTAAACTCCGATATAGAATAAGCGAAAGGTGATATGGATTGTATTGTTGTATTTTGCGAACTTGTAAGTTTTAAAGTTTTATTATTAACAATGTTGGCTATGGTAAAATACACCTATCCCCCGATTTACACGGTACTTGTTTTACACGTTTTCGCTTTTACACATCTCACGGGGAATCCCGAGCTTATGTGCTGACTTGCTGCACATGATGAAGGATAATAAAACACCTTTGGTTTTATTTTTTGTTCTTCTGTTTAATGTATTGTAATTAAATAAAAAAACAGTGTTTCCGATATATATTACATATTTTAACCTATCAATGCATTTTATTTTTGTTTCTGTGTACACCTAAAAATATAGAAAAAAATCACAACTGTTAAATAGCAAAATTATGCATTTTCTGCAAGCTTTTCGATTTACACGCTTTTGACTTGAAAATTTTTAATTTTCGATTTACACGTTTTTCTCAGGAACGTATCTACCGTGTAAATCGGGGGATAGGTGTATTAGATTTTATGGACCATCATAAATTTTAAATCGACACAATTTTGATTATCTATTTCACTGAAACTGTATTCTTTCCCTCTGTTTAAAATCGATTTATAGGTAGTGGATCCATGTTTAAAGATATAGTCAAAGAAATCAAAAATGACGACCTCACTAATTGTAAATATAGGGTTTAAATATTTACAATTAGGTGCCGATTTTTAGTGGCTAGTAAAAATAGTGAATTATTCGTGTTATCCAACCGCTGATCCTATCGTGTGTAGTCTTCAAGGACATAAATATTCCCATTTTACGATTCGGAATGGTGCATCAAAACACAATAAAACATTGTGACGAGTTAAAGGTTCAATTTTAATGTCGTTTTGTTGGTGGTCGTACACGATAAGGTTTTTTATGTTCCAAAAGTGTCGCAACTACGTTTGATATTTTTGTTTTAGTATTGTACAGGCGTCTTCGTTTATATAACGAATTTTTGCTCCTTAATCATAATGTTTATAATTTTTTTATTATAAATTTACTAACTGACCCGGCAATTTTGTTTTGCCAAGTTATTTCTAGTGTAGACAAAAAATAACTAAATTATTGTAAATGTGTAGTATAATTAAAAATTAAAAAAAAATGTTATGGGTGAACAACAACAACTAGAGGTATGAAAAATAGATGGTAGCCTATTCTCAGACCTACTGAATATGCATATAAAATTTGGTAAAAATCGGTAAAGCAGTTTCGGAAGAGTAAGGTAACTAACATTGTGACACGAAAATTTTATATATATAAAGATGAGTTTCTGCGATGTCTATAATATTTATAAAAGTTGATTTTTCATATCGTTCAAGTTGATAAACTTTTTCGACAAATTTATTTATTTGTTTGTGTTTTTATTTATTTGTTTTATGTATGAACTATAAAATAGCTACATTCGGATTAATTGAGGTAAAATTATAAGTAAACAACAATATTTACATGAGATGTATCATTCATTGCCTATCCTAAAAGGGACAAAAATACCAATAAATACTTGGAAAACCTGTGGGGATTTTACAATTATGAATGACAGTACTAACCAGTCCGTATTATTGTTCAACATAGAAATTCATTCACAAAACAGTGATTCATTAAAGTAGAACTCGATTCAATTGTATCAGCAACTGTATTTTTCTAATATATTATGAGTCATACAGTGCAATTAGACGTTACGTTTCTGGCTGTATCCCTCAAACCAGCTTCATGGTGACTCATGCCGACGGAAGCAAAATAAATGTACTGAAAAACCAGTTCAGCTTGACCCCCGGTGCCGCCGTGTCAGGGTTGCAGCCACATATGTTTTACTGTTATGTTCGTACTTACCGATTTGTTCGTATAACAATTGCTGCTTAAACATAAGTTAGAGTCATTTTATTTTTATATTTAATATCTGATATCCACCATTTTTAGAATACCAATATATATACGCTTTTAAAATACTCACTCTATCAAACATATTTTAAAGTAATTTTCTGGGTTAAGTGGTTTGCCTGATGTTGAGATTGGTTAAACTTATTTAGCCAGTTACAATATAAATTAAAAATTATAGCCATAAAAATTGGCAGCCCTACAATAAACCAAGTCTTGAAAAAGATTAAATAAATTACAGAGAAGCACTAGAAATCCTGTTGGATCAATTTATTTAGTTACATTGTTCGCAACTCCATGACGTCAGAGGAGCTCTCGGGTTTTTGTCTCGCGTTCAGTTACGCATCGTTGACTGAGGACATTTTTTATGTAACGACGGTCAAGGCACCGCTGCCATCAGTAATGATTACTGATACAGAAAATATGGCCCATAAACTTTCCCCTCCAGTCTGGGTTTGAAGACACATCGTTACTCTGATTTCTTTGTCTTGAAACGTAAGGGAAAGTGGCCGAACAAGCTTTAACATTAACAGCAATATTTATGTCTACATGTTTTATGGATACATATTATATTCGACCTTTGTTTTCAATTTGAGTGGAATTGTTTGTTTCTATTATAACAATTTGTTGCTTAAGTTTAATGCACAATTTTAGTCATTAAAATAAGATAATATTTCACAGATCATGCTATCAATCATGATCATGCTATGATTCAATTGCTATTCACATCGAAAAGTATAATCATAATATAATATATATCTTTAATCATAGTGAAACGTAATGTCTATATGTATTTTATTATATTGTAGCTTAGCACTCTCAAACATACTTTGCTATGATTTTAAAAAATACACAAGAATTAGTGAAGAAAATATTATTACATTATTTATCAAAAGTGTATATTAAAATGTTTTAATTTTTTTTTTGTTTACATTGGCTCGACAAAGTGACTACAGTGCACGTGATGGTAAGCACAGTGTAGTCCAGAAACGAAAGCTACAATGAAAGGACGAAAATCCGTTAAAAGTCTTTCATATCGGCCCACAACTGAAGGTCTCTAGGTATATGAGTTATGGATGATGGATATACACAAGCTGATCCCGAAGCGCGACAGGCCAAAGAGAGTCACTATGACGGTCTTTACACATGTGCACTTGTGCGTCATGACCCTGTTCACCCATTCGCCCTACCACCAAAAATCTTATTTATTCTAAATACTTCAAAAGTAATTCCTATTAATTATGGTTAATTAAAACATTTCTGTTGATTAGAGAAAGGATGATGTTTTTTTTTATTCCAGAATTCAAAAAGGATTGGTCAGATCACGCTCTCTGGTGGCCCACTCGCAACAAATGGCTCTCTCGGCCAAAACACACTCTCGACCAGTATGGAGTCCATGCTGATGCTGCTCTGCACTTCACGCCGATGCACAAAGCCCTCCGGATTCAACTGCCCGACTTGAGATACATCGACTGCAAGATTGACTTCTCGATTGACACATTCAACGCCGTTTTGCAACTCTGCAAAAGTCTTGGTAAGTCATACATCTCTTATTTCTTAGTATTAGTTATACTTGCACCGCTGTCACAAATATAAAATATATTAATTTAAAAGTTTACAAACATGTAAGTAATATTTTACAGTGTTGAATCACGAATGAATCAAAATAATAAAGTTAAATTTTGACATAGCAATATGGCCTTATTACAAGAAAATACATAATAAGTATTTAAAGAAAATATAAAAACAAATTTAATATTCCGCGAAATATTAATTACAATTAAAAATTTGTAAAAAACTAGGTATGGGTCAAATTATAACAGCGTACCTGCTGTTAGTTTTATTTATTTTACAAGCGTAGTTTTGTCATAATGCTATCTCAGTGTTAGCCCGTGTGATTTTCATATAGTTATATAGTTAATTCACCAGGGATATCACGTTTTTTCATCTTTAGTCTATATTAATATATTCATTATTTCCATTTCATGATTTAAACAGTCTAAAATCAAAGCTTATACATTAAACAATATAAAACAAAAAGCAATTTCTGTTTACAAAATTCTCAATATGTACTGTATTTGTAAATCAAAAAGACAGTTTTACGTAAATTTAAATTTTCAAAGAGTTGTTATGACAAAGTAAATTTCAACAAGCCTTCATCTTTTATGGATCACTTTGTAGCGGTTTTATCTGTTCTACAACTTCGTTTTAACCTTTTACGGGTCTTCTAATATAACAGCTTGATATTTTGCTTTTACGATTTTAACGGGTGGCTGAAATTTCCCAGCAGTCGCGCGTCGTAAAAGTGAAACAAGGCTGCTGTTATTAAAAACAAAGTCGGCAATTTACATTCGTTGAAATTAGACAGCCGAAATACTACTCGTATTTACAACGGAGCAAGTCTATTCAATTTTTCTAGCGCTACAAGACAACTCTTCATAAAATAGTTGATGTTTTGGTCAACACTCGAGAAGTGGGCAGAGCATCGTGACTGTGTACTCTGCCTAAATACAACGAGCAGTATCGGGGAAGGCATCATCTTCCCCCGAGTTTGTGCAAAGCGGGTGCGGCGCGACCGGGCTGTGGCGAATTTATTACAGGACCCGTAGTCCCCGCCAATGCGCAGAAGTAGTTACCTTGCGGTTTTTAGTCGGTACAAGTCCGGCACACCTCTGCTTCGCCACCTCCCCCCCCGTACGGCCGAGACAGTCCTATGACGATTTTCGCCAAGAAAAAAAAAAGATGATTTTTTGGTCTAATTAGCTTATTTTAATTAATTTAACCAACAACAACAAATGTTGTTTTTTAAATTAAATTTCAAGTAATTAACAGCAATGTTGACATGGCAAACAAAGATAGATGCCACGAACAACGTCGCATAGTTTTGGACGGTGTCATGAGGCGAGATAAAGTCGAGTTTTTTACGATTAAAAACATTGGAAATGGAACATAGGAATACGATAGAACCAGTTAACCTAGTGGTTATTGCATTTAAATGTAACGTTTTTTTATTAATTCCTATATTTATTATTGGTACCAATCTTGAGCTACCTTTATTTCTCATGCACACGAGTATTTTTCGGTATTCTTATAGCCTCTGAGCCCATATATTCATAGATAGAAACGGTAACTAAACTTTGGCATTGTTAAATACGTTGTATGTTTTACTGCCTTAGAGATTTCGTGTCAACCGTCTTTAAAAATCCCAATTTTTTAACTCCTTAAAATGAACTCATTGGATTGAAATAGTTTTTAGATGTTGATTCCCAGGATTGGTTTTTTTTATTTAGCTTTTACTGTTATAGCGTAGCGTGATTTCAAAATATTATTCATTGGATTTTTACAGGTATAAGGCATCCGGAAGAACTGTCGCTATGTTATCCTCTAGAACCGCCGCATCTGAAACAGAACTACCAAAACTTGAAAGAAGCAAAGAGGATAAAGAACACACCACCAGATACAAACACTTTTATAGCAGCGACTAGAGGCTCCTCGAATAGTTTGGACAGATCCAACGGCCCTTGTCCGGGAACGCCACCCCCACCGAGATCACTATCAGCCACTCCCGTGGCATCACAGCAGGTATATTTTCGTTTATGGTAATACGGTTTTTACATAATTAGGTCTAATAGCCAGATATAGCAATAATCTTACCGGTACAAACCAGGTGCCTATTTATAAAATGATTAGATAGAAAAACGTAGTGTTTCTCAAACATTGCAAAGAGATTGTATTTTCAAGTTTGTAACTGATAATGGAACATTCCAGAATGGCACATTACGCCGCTACGGCAACCATATCTACAGTACACAAAGCGATGGTTCTAGTGACGGGGGATACTGCGGGACTCCGCCTCGAGCTGCGTCATTCGATGCTCTCGATTCGCTGACTGAACTATCTCTGGCCGAATCACCAATAGAACCAGACACCCAGGCGCGAGAAACTCTCCTATCGCCGAAATCATTACTCGAACGCGCCAGAATGAATGTTGGGTACGTAAATCTGTTTTAGATTTGCATATAGGTAAGGCTATTACTTGAATCCATATTGGCATCATTCGTGTCATTTTCGAAGATGTCTGAATACTTTTGCGTACGGTTGAAACTTAAAAAATATCGATTATAAGAATAATCCTTAGTTACACTTATTTTACTAGAACCCGACTCGTATTGAAAATCCCTGGAAGTTTTGCTCATTCGCCAATCTTACCGGGTTTTCTATTTAATCTATTGTGACAATCGGAATATTTTATTCATGTGTTTTATTATCTGTGATTGAGGATAGATATTAACTAGTTTATGTATTTATCTGATGGCAGATGGTTGGATTCCTCTTTATCTATAATGGAACAGTACGTGCGTGAGTGGGACACACTCCAACTCCGGTTCAAGTTCTATTCGTTCTTCGATTTGACGCCGCGCGCCCAGGACGCGCCGCGACTCAATCAGCTCTATCAGCAGGCTCGCTGGCAGATACTAAATCAAGAAGTGAACTGTACGGAGGAAGAGATGCTCCTGTTCGCCGCTCTACAAGTATGATATTTTTTTCATTTTATGCTTCACTGGCTGGCCCGACGAACATCGTGCCGCCTAACAATGAATTAATGTCGTGTTAACTTTTAGTTAAACCTGAATAGTTTCTCTCTCATCCGATTGCCCTCCCTCTCTCTCTCGCGATCATGACAGTTACAAAATTTCGTATTTCATGAAAGATTATTAAATTAAGCAAAAATTAAAATTAACAATTTTTTCCCATTTGTGGTACTTACTGAAGGCCGAAAGTCGCTATGAGTATTCATATCTCTGTCTAATACTCATATTACAAGCACAAGCTTAGTTTGGAACTGAGTCAATGAGTATAATTACCCGTAAATATTATTATATCTAATAAAATTTTGTCTTCCACCATAGTTGCAAATCGAACTGCAAAGGTTGGCCGGTGTGAGCGTGGATGGTACAGACAACTTTGGCGCCAGTGGTGCTACCGGAGGTTCCGCTCCTGAAGACGAGATAGACGCGGCTCTGTGCGAGCTCCAGGCTCAGCTTGAGGGCGGACCCCCCACTCGGCCAGACATCACCCACGTACCCGAGCTCGCCGGATATCTCAAATATCTCAGGTAAACCCACAAATAAATGGAGTCTCAAGTTAATAAGAAAATTCGTTTATTTAATAATATATCGCTATGCTATATGTATATATACCCCTTTCGGGGTGAGCAGAGATACACTAGTGGTTGTATTTACTTTGCGATTATATATCGTGCCCAACGTGACCAATTTCGCAGCTGATCGCCGTGCTCAGTGTACTTTCTTTTTAAATCTCGGCATACATATTATATTAATAAAGTAGTTGAAAGTAGAATAAATAATGAATGTAGTATGAAGAATTAATTAAATTAAATCGTGCAGCGCACTCTTGTGCGTTAGATCGTAATATTATTGGCTTATTTTTTTGCTTTATAAATTTGTTTTTAGTTATTCTTGGCGCCTATGCTCTGGTCTTTTGAAGATAGCAAGATGAAATGGTCTCTTTGCAATATAATTCCTACTTAAACTTATTTATTTGTACGTTGAAGTATATAAAACTTTCTATTTTTGCTGATGACTAGGTTTATTATAGTTTGGTCCATTATTTGGATCACGATTTGTAATATCGGGTTATTTTTCGCTATATGCTTATACAACACACAATAATCCCTTCTCACTCCAAAAGGTTTAATAGCTTGTCGATATATTATTATTGTTATCATTATTTAAACTATATAATAATATTTTTGTTTTTTAAATAAATATAATGTATATATTTTAAAATATAAGTACTAGCAGACCTAGGGGACGAAGCCTAACACCCGATCCACAGGTAGGAGCTCAGAGTGAGGATCCTTCTCACAATACGTAACGTGGCGAGTAATATTGCCTTTTGTATCTTGCCTTTGATTCAACAACTAGTCGACGGGCTCTTTGCGATTAACTGAGTCGATATTGTAGGACAAGTTATTGATTTGTTAAATATATTTATGTATTTTTTTTTATTTCTTTATTCATCATCATCAACACATCGATGAACGAGCGGCCGCGTCGGCTTATAGCAAGTGTAACAACAAATTCTGTACTATCGCGTAAGGTTTTTGCTTTACCCCCACAATAGATTCCCCCCTGTGTTTGTTATTTAATGTATCTAGTAGTTATATTAATCTAGTCTAACAATATTTACGTATTTACACACATGAACCTAAGACCTAACCACAAACTAAGCTTGCGTCTGTCTGTACTCTAGGTACTTTTTGGTAACTAGGGGAAAATCCTCATCGACTGTCAAGGCACTATGAGGATGGCGCGCTGGTGTGCTGGTCTCTTACCGGGTAAAACTCTCGGAGTATTCCTTCTCCCGTTTGCCAGGGCCAAGGGTACGGCTGAGCCAACTTCCTCGTCACCCGGCAACGCCTGATCTTTTACAAGCTGCGCCTATTGTATGGGAGGTTGTATAGATGCTCCCCCCACTCCTATTATAATTGCTGGGAGAGTAGTGTTAAGTTATGCCACCATACTCAAACCGTGCCGAGTTTATTAAATTACCGGCCCACAAACTTGACCACATCGACCAACTGTCATACAGCGGGACGTTCTAAGTTTCGTTTGTCCATCCGAGCCACTGTGACACATTAATTTCAAAGCTCCACCTTCCATCAGCTCGTCTTGACAAACGTCTGGTCAAATAACCATAATTGGAGTCATGTTGACACCATTTAAAACAACGAAAATAGGAACCCTGTTTCCAGCATATTTTATTAATTATTTACAGGCTAGAAATTTGACTTCACTACCTCGGAATTTAATCACGCCGGTGGTAGGTGAAGATGAGGCTGATGATGAAATGCGTTTCTCCAGCAAATGCCTATTCACTTTTTAAAAGCTCCTAAGATCGTCATCCAAAATCAACATTAGTTAAATGGACAAATTATGGTCCATGTCCTAGGCATGAAGGTCACTATGGTTTTTGTTCGGTTTCAGACCAAAGCGATTCACACTGAAGGCGTACAAACGCGGCTGGCTGTCCTGCCGCGACGGGGTCCTGCGTATTCACTCGTCTCAGGAAGCGGCTGCGAAAGGGGAACCGCCGTCTTACGCGGTCGAATTGAGAGGCGCAGAGGTAATTTTATTTATATTAGTATAATTGGTATTATAGCAAAAGGTCGATAGATTGTTCTATATAAGTTCAGGTATGTAAGTACATAAATTCACATTCAGTCAAAACCGTTTATGGCGACATCGCTTACAACAACATACCAGATATATTAACCCAAACAAAACTCGCGGCAAAAAAATAGGACTTCATATCTCGAGAACATCACCAGATGTTACGACCATCGGTTTTTACGACTAAATATGAGTAATCCCTTCGATGTCGTTATAATAGATTTGACTGTATTATTTTTCTTGGTAAAACCGGCAAGAATCCGAAAAAATGTGAATGGTTTTAGTTTAGTATTCCGTTAAAATTGTACCTCTTGAGTTTTTAAGTACGGAGTGGGTACCCATGCTCGACGGCGAGAACAACATGAGGAAACTAGCATGGCATCTGATATAAAAAAGGTTACCAACACTCTTCCCTAAAGGAATATAGCATGATATATTTCATGCATAGATAAATATTATCTGAAAAAGAAAGTGATTTCAAAGTAGTAATTTGAAATTGCAGATAACCCCCGATGCCCACCCGGCTTCGAGCAGATACAGCATCAAGCTGGAGGTGCCCGCCGAAGACGCCATGCACGAGATGTGGCTCAAATGTGAAAACGTAAGTTCTACATTCATCTTTGAATAATTATATATCCGACACACACGGTTTTCTTTCTTTTACAATCATCTTCATTGATTTTAATTCTATAGTTTTCAGTAACATATATATATATGAAGATTAACTGTTGTAATTAATAAGATTGTGAAATGGAAACCAACATTATACTTAACGTCCGCTTACTGCACGTGCTACACCGCTACTACACGTGTCACTCGTGTACAGTGCGTGGGCAACTAGTGAACAGTGCGCGTACATCTCGTGGACTGTGGGCGGACCACTTGTGGACAGTGTGCTGATCTCGCTATCGCTAGCAGTATTCCATATATGTAATTTCAGGGGCAGTGCTCGGACCCCGGAGTGTCGCCGCAATTTTAGGTCTGAGTTTTTTTTCTGTGATAGTTGGGTGCAGAGACACTCTAACACGGTGATTCGCAATCACTGTGTCACAACAAAAAAAGGTTACAACTTATGGTACAACACCATCTGGCAACATGCTGTGCTAGTGCTCCCCTAGGGACGTAAGGACGTAGGTTAGGGCACAATGAGGCTGATATATCCAATGGAATACTACTACTACATTACGACTGCATTCGTTGATTCCACCAGCCCCATTCCATCACAAAACCACTAGACATCGTGTCGGATACCATCCGTATGTGGTGGATGTTCCTTATATCCGCACAAGAAGATTCGCTTCTACATTCATCATGCGAACAGCTAGGGAGTGGAATATGCTTCCAGCGGCCGTATTTCCGCGATCTTACGACCTGGGAGTCTTTTAAAGAAGAGTGAATAGGCATTTGTTAGGCGGACGCGGTTCATCATCGGACTCATCTTCATCTTCCACCAGGTGTGATTGAGGTCAAGCGTTCGCCTATAAGTAATAAAAAAATGGAATGAGTTTTCATTTTAAAAGTTAGAAAAAAGGCTGAGATTACTGATCTAATGGAACATAACGATTAAAGTCATCGGCGATGTTGGAACAGGAACAACAGTACGCGGAGTGGGTGGCCGCCTGCCGGCTAGGGTCGCGCGGGCGCTCGCTCGCTGATCCCACGTTCGCGACGGAGGCAGACTCGGTGCTGTCTCTGCTGGCGCTGCAGCGGCCGCAGCCCGGTGCCGCGCTGCACGAGCGCAGCGTGCCGCATCTCGACCACCTGCAGCCGGAGAACTACCTCGCGCCGAGATACATCAAGAAGCTTAAGGGGAAGGTAACCATCTCGGTCATAGTAATTCGAGTACAATTTTTGCTAGTAAAATTTGCTACATTTTTTTTTAAATATTAAAGCCTTATTGATATAGCCAGAGATGGGCAAAATGTAACCTGATTAATGATTAACGATTACAAAATGTCGACGTAATTTTAATTTTATTGCTCTGTAATCATGACTAAATCCCTTCAAAACATTAAGGAGTCATAAATGTGTATGCAATTGAGGATTCCGTAGTGTTTAAAACATAGAAGAGCAAAATGTTGTCATATCAATGATGAAAAACGCAAAATGTAATCGTAATCATTTTTATTAATCTGATTACATTTTGCCCATCTATGGATGGTAGCAATACTTTTTCTACTAATGTAATAATTTTTGCCATTTGTTCTTATACCAATTTTGTACTTTATTAGAGCGTAAATTTTATACAATCGCTTTGTTAGTACTACCCTCGACTGAACAAATTTGGTTTCCCAAGCCTGCGTGGAGCGTTTAGAGGGACAGCCCAGGGATTTTTAGTCAGTAGGATTCTGACACACCGGGGTCGCTGCCCTTACAGCGGGCCTTGATGGTCCTATATAGGAATGTTCCCCTGGGTTACAAAAAAAATGTACTTCCGGTGACCAAAAAATAAAAAAACAAATATACTGTTTCAGTTCACGCAACGTCTTCTGGAGAGCCACGCGAACGTGAAAGATCTGCCGCTACTCGAAGCGAAGCTGCAGTACATCAAGACCTGGCAGAACCTGGCCGATTACGGGCAGACGCTGTTCGTGGTTCGGTTTATGGGACATCGCAAGGACGAGATCATCAGCATTGCCAATAACAGGATCATGCGGCTCGACCCCACCACCGGCTACCATATCAAGACTTGGCGATTCAGCACCATGAAGGTACAGTTTCACCATATATATCCTCCTCGGTTATTTCGTAAAAGCAGTCTTGCCGAATAATATGTATGTATTTTAGACGATAAAGTAAAAAACGTTATGTCAATTGTCGCTTGTGGGAGGCTTGTTAATTAGAAGGAAGTCTTAGCTTGAATCGTATTTATTATTTACTAGATGATCCGGCAAACGTTGTTTTGCTGTATAAGGTTTTGTAATATCTTCTAAGATGTTCATTGAAATTAAGTGATGTCAAAGACAATTTTGTTCACTATTAAATACTCTTAATCAACAACACATTTATTTGGATAAAGATTAATATTATTACGTTAATACAACTCTTAACGAATAATGCATTAATTTCGACCAAATTTGTTTACCATAAAAACGGTTCTAGTGACTTAATCTTAAAAGATAGACATATACTGTCGCGGACATTTTTTTAGATCATTTCAAGGGGAAAAATTCTTTCTTACATATATTTTTGGTATCTTGAACCGTTTTTGCAGCGCACGCAATGGAAGCCCTCAAGGATGAATAATTTTCCCCGTTTTTTTTCACATTTTCCATTATTTTTTCGCTCCTAATAATTGCATCGTGTTGTTATATAGCCTAAAGCCTTCCTCGATAAATGGTCTATTCAACTCAAAAAGAATTTTTCAATTCGAACCAGTAGTTCCTGAGATTAGCGCGTTCAAACAAACAAACAAACTCTTCAGCTTTATAATATTAGTAACGATTTGACGCGCGTTTTATGTATTTCGCGTGACCTAGATATCGCAGTGCATGGCACTAGAATTATACTATGAAATCAAACTGAAAATAATGTTCTTATAAATATCCCTACCTAAAATCCCTAACAAACTATATGCCTCTAAATTTCCCACAAATTGTTCCAGGCCTGGAACGTGAATTGGGAAATCAAGCACATGATGGTACAGTTTGAAGAAGGCAACATAATATTCTCCGTGCAGTCAGCAGACTGCAAAGTCGTTCACGAGTTCATCGGCGGATACATCTTCCTCTCGATGCGATCCAAAGACGCAAACCAAACTTTGGATGAAGAACTGTTCCACAAGCTAACTGGTGGTTGGACATAAAACAGAGTATATACTTCTCAGTAGTCGTCAGGATGTTGGTAATACTGTGAAATAACTCAAATACGCCCAAAAAATAAGTATGTTAATGTTAATGAAATCGTTTTCAAAAATATTTAATAAATTCCAGAGTAAATATTAAATAACCCTTATGTTTAATACTAAATTAATTTGTAATTGTTTAAAGGTGTAATTTTAATGGATATGTTTTAAATTTTCACAGTATGAAATTATAAATATAATCTATTGTTATTTCACAATATTATTATAAAGCAAGAGGCCTTGTGAGTGCCTTGGTTTTTGATACGGATTGGAGGTTTAAGATTTTGATGTTTCAATTATATATTTGTATGCTATTGAATGAAAGACAATGTATTTTTGTACGGATATAATATATAATCAATACACATTACGGTCGTATCGTAGTGCTTCCAAACATTTCTGCACATGCTTACAAATCTAATTTAAAAAATATTGGCTTGTAAAATAATTGTATTGCATGTAGTCAAGCTATATTAAAATACTTAAAAAACCTTGTTATATAATGAAATTATTTTTTCATTGACAATGTTCAGCGAAGAACGTCCGCGAAAGAAAAGATTGCCCAATGTACATCACTTTGGAATGGTCTAGGAACCCCATTTTAAGATCTAGAAGTATACATTTATGAACTACAATAAATTATTCTTACAACTACATCACGTTATTTTGGATTATTAAGTAACTGCTATGGAAAAGCGCTTCTTACAATAAGATTTATAATATAAAGTATGTTTAATTAACCTGTAAAAAGTACCATTTTAACACAGATTATCCAATTATGGTACATACACAGAGGAATCAGCTTAAGAGATAATGACGTGGCCTTTACTGTTTTTTATTTCTCATTGTAAATAACATAAATTAGGCTGTTAAGTTATTTTTAGATCAGTGTCCAATGTTTTGCTTTTATTACCTAATTACCGATTATATATCGAGAGGTGAAAGGCTATTTGGTTTAAGCGACATTTTTGGTGATATAGTATATATATAACTATATCCCCAAAAATGTCGCTTAAACCAAATATAACTATATCACCAAAAAAAGTTGCTTAAACCAAATAGCCTTTCAGTTCTCGATATGATTATTTTTCACTACTAGTCTGGATTATGTCGCATATAATGCTATAAATATTTAAAGTGTAGTAAGAGTATTAACAATATTGCCTTGTAATAAAACATAGCGTTGGTTTATTAATAATGTAATAATAAATGAGGTATTATTAACATTATTTTTTAATTCAAGTAATCAGATGTTTATTAAATCTATTTCATAGTATCTAAAAGCCCATTTACATGAGAATATTATTTTTGTCCTTTACAACATTGAAGCAATAGGTAACTATTAAGTTATCTTAACAAAATATGACATTCTTGCTCTATACGGGTAAGTTCCCATTTAAATATGATAGCTATATGAGCAAGAGCTTGCAGTCATGTAATAGGGCCTTAAAGTAATAAATCTTAAAATAGTTCTTAATGTTTAATTTTATATGCATTAAGACCAAAGGGAATCAAATAAATATTGCACGTACCTTCTATCAAATACTATAAATAGCCCTATTTTCCTATATTTATATCTAAATTATGACTAAAATATTATTAATAATGTTTATTATCAATTTTCAAATGAATAATACCTTAGTTTGTGTATATTATTACAGTACAACGCTGTATATTGTACAAATTGTATGTACACATATTAATTAATAATTTAGTATGAATGTAAATGAATGTCGTAAAATAAATGTAAATGAATAACAAATGTATATTTTTATTCTGCATACCGCATAAGATGCTGTCTGTGGTAGGGTGAGATGTCGAAATTCACTGGAGGCGCAGACATCACAACATTGCAAGTGCCAGCGACCTCGTTTATTTTAATAGCAGCATCTTTGTCTGACCAAACTATCTTGGGTTTATCAGCAGATGATTTTTCTGTATACTCCTCAACTGCGTATTGAAATGTTTCTCCACTTGTTTCTCTGGTGAAGAAAAGTAGACGATCTCCTAAAAAAAAATATTAAAAAATATATTTAATACTTCTATCACAAGGAAAGCATAAGCATGTTAAAATTTTGTATAGAAAATCCACTAAAACTGCGATTAAAAAACTATTAGCTCAATATAAATATAACTAAAAAATATTACACATTGCTAAAGAAGGAGATGCATATTTATATGTTATAAAATGAAATAAAGATAAAGCTAGTTCAGTAATATCAAAGGATTTGGTAAGTCACCAATTTTGCCAAGATAGACTTAGCTCTGCAAATACTATAGCCACACTTAAGTTCCAAGAACTTTGCTAATCATAGTCAAAACAGAGCCTAAAATAAATTCCAGCCTTAGATTATAATTCCAGCCTAAATCATCAAAAATATAGCAAAATATTTATAACATTTTGTTATATAGGCTCGACAAAATTACTATAGCCCACCTGCTGGATAGTATAATGCAGGAGTTGTGGATGCAACCTGCGGCATGCGAGACAAATGCGGCTCTTTGGATGTTAAGCTGGGGCTCCATATATTATAATATAATAAGCAAATATTATTTATTTTATAAAAATACTTTGGAATGGATGAATAAATAAATGTTTTTTTTGGCTCTTTAAAAACTTTGAATTATTGTAAATTGTAATTTTTTACTCATCAGACTCTGAAGGTTGCTGACACCTGGTATAGTGTAGTGTGAAAATGGCAACGACTACCAAGGGATGAGAATCTATTAACAGTAGCAATTTTATGGCTGAAGGTTTCTAGGTAATTGAATAACTGGAGGTATACAAACTAATCCTGAAACACGACAAGCCCAAGCCAGTCACCTCCTCCACACACACTCAAACCTAAGTACATGCAAGTTGTAGTGTAGTCTAGACCCGATTCGGGCATTTGCCTAGTCAACTTAAGCCAAGAAATAATATAAATATTTAAGTACACCTTAGTAAACCTAAAAGTAATGACAAATCTTACCATGATTGCAAACAGCTAAGGGTGGATTATTCAAATAGGTGATCACTTCTAAACTTTTATCCACTCCAGGCCTAAACCTATAGAGTTGATTAAAATAATTCTGTGTACAGTAGATGTAGTTTCTGAACGAAATCATGTTGGATATCCTTATTTCTGTTGGCATGACCGTTACCCATCTATCAGAGTCACCAGAATCTTCATAGCGGTATACATTCCTCTGTCCAGTTGCATACAACTTATTTTCATGGATGCATACAGCGGGATTTTGTAAAGAGTCTGGTAAATTCGCTATATGTCTGTATGATCTCTCTTTCAAATTGTATACTATTGCTCTATCCAGAATGATTCTGTAACAATTATATTCATTCAAGGAAAATATTTTGATAGCAGAACTAAATTAACAGAAGATATTATAGAAACAAATTTTTGCAAAGATAGAAGTGGTGTTCCATTCTTTCTGTCTACCCAAATAATAAATCTCTATGATACACATAAGTAGAATAAGCTGATTGGTATTTAAGTGAAAAAGGTAATATATTAATTTAATCATATTTGTTCCTAATGTTTTTCTTTTTACTAGGGGAAAATCCTTATAAGGCCATCCTGGCCAAACAATGTGTCATGGCCGAGGTGTTCCAGACTTGTACTGGCAAAAAACACCAAGGCGACTTCTGCACTTTGAGTCATTATTATCGAGTGGCAAAGCAATTGCCTAAACTAAGTAGTAACCTCAATACATTGCAAAAACCTTTATGGGACTTCCTTTGCCATGTCACGTTTCAGGATCTGCTTAAGTATGATCAGTGTAGTAGTATTCATATTCAGCTTCAGAATTGCTCTGGAGTTGCCTTAGCGTTGCTTCACAGATGAATCAGAGTTACATCAGATGTTTAGTAGTTGTGTCAAAGTTGCAACAATGTGGAGTGTCTTTATGTATAAATGCCATATATGTGATAAATATTGACAAATTGGTATAATAAGGCTATGATTGTAGATGGCTTGTAGATAGTTTCCTTATCTAATAAATAGAAACTGTTTAAAAGTATATTCTGAAATATTACTAACCTAAACCCACCAACACCTCCCACAATATATAGCAAGTCCCCATTTATAGCAACACTTCCATGCCTTCTGGATGGTAACTGTACACCATGCCATGTCCATTCCTTCTTAAATGTATCATATACCTTTACATCCTTCATAAAGGCACCAGTTCCTCTCCCATGCTCTCCGCAAACAAGCACAAGTCTATTTCCTCCCCATGCGACTATATTCCATCCCCACAGATTCATTTCAGCGACTTCCAACCACTTTTCAAATCCCACTTTTTCATTAAATATATACAAATTATGTGAACTGGACTCCAATTGATCATTTTTCATTTTCCACATGGGTACCACTGTAGAGTAATTTGAGATTCGTTTGTGGCTTGCTTGTACCATACTGAAGACCTCATTATAAACCCTCTCTGTGAATTTCTCACAGATCACTGGTTTTAGGTCACTCACTACTGACTCTGTCATCGCAAAATTATTACATGACAAATAACACAGACAGTCCACTACTTTAGCTGCAAGACTGTTCACAAAATCTTTGATTAGATTATTTATTTTCTTTAACTCTTTAGTTGTGATCTTTTTTAGATCTAAGCAACTTAAAATTATTAATAGAGCATCAGCTCCCATTTCAGCATGCTTGATCCATTGCAAACCAAATTTAAATATGTCTAATTCCCTAGGCGCATCTAGGTATGGATGTGATAGGTACCAATACAATTTATAAATGTTTGGTACAATTTCTGGTTTTACTAATTTAAAATTAAGGAGTCCATACATGGCACATGCCTGTTCTAAGCCAGTGTATGACCAATTTTCTGCAATTGCCATAGTTTCCAGCCAGTTCGAGGGTGATAACTGCATTTCTAAGAAGCATTTAACTTGTTTGATCATTTCTGTGATCTGGAGAAAAGTTGCTGCATTGACCAGGTCACTGATAGTGTTTAGAGAGTACTCAGACAGATCTATAAGTCCAATATCCATATATCGAAGCAATATATCCATTGAGTTTGCATCAACAATCTACAAAGACAGATTAAATAAATAATCTTAGAAATAAGAATATCTATTGTATTTAAAATTTTAGAAATACTTTATATGATAGGACCCTTGGCCCATCTATTAAAAATAGTAAGCCATTAAATTAGAAATATAAATGAGCATTCCATTCATAAATTGTAATGAGTTACTACCTTCTGAATGATAAATACGTACACCTAAAATTCTCATTGTTTAGTTAAAGTATGTCGATGTAACAAATGATTTCCTTTAAATCCACTAGTTTATGATGAGTAATGCAGATGGTGTTCAAGCTGATTTTTAATATGTATAGATCAAGATATACGTTCAGTTTTGGCTAACTAATCCAAATCAAATATAACACAGCATTTTAAAACCATACAATTTACGTTTGAAGACATTCTCTCAAGATCGATTCAGCAAGATTAACACGATGTCTCGACACACAATAATAAATAAATTTAATATAAACCATTTAATAATGAAGCAGTTTAACTTACGTTTATTTCAATTTCTGATTTTTCCTGTTCTACATAACTTCCACTAAACATAGCTTTAAAATAATCACTATGTTCGCATAGTACTTCTTTTTTTGCTCGAAATATCTTTCCCTCCACTAGGAGCGATACTTCTTGTGAATCTTCCATTTTTAATTTATTTCTAATTTTATATTTTACTTCTTGTTAATCAACATACAATATATGTAGCAATTTAAAACGTACTCTTTACGTTTCGATATTGACATTTGATGGCTGATCCCTAAAGGTGCGATCACAGAGGTAGACTTTTTCGCCGGTAACGAAAATGTAATCGCTGGCTCTCATGGAGCTAAACAAGGTGTGTTCACGTAGGTAGACATTTTCGCCAGTGGCGAAAATAACACCGCTCACGTAGGTTTATAATGTCATCAAACTTGACAACGATTAAACGCAAAATGTTCTGTTTACGTTATTGCAATAATCGCATTCGAGTTCAATACACATCGTCCATCACTAAAATTTTCATTCTTTTGAATCAAAAGTTTTAATGTGTTCTGGAGCTTGGCAGTGTCCAAATCTTAATTTGTTTATCGTGGATATAAATTTTCTAGATATAGGTCCTTTAATATTATGAAAGCAAAATTTAGCGGGCAGGGCTTTTGTTTATCAGCGTATCATTTACCCTTTTCTCTGCTTATATCTACCCAATAAATACATAAATAAATACATTGCTTGCATACTATGTTTCAAGTTCGAATAAAAATCTGTGAATCGTACTTTTATATTATTATAACAATCTTCATCATAATCCTGTGCAGAAGCTCAATCTGCAATCTCATTTCCCGAAATATCTTTTATGACAGAGATGAATTATGATTACATTAATATTGATTAATTGTAATTTGATTACTTTTAATCAAGATTATATGTGTGATCGTTAATCTTGATAACAGTAATCATTCTATTAATCATGTTTATTTTCATGATTACTTTTTAGTTTTGACTGAGGGAGACTGATTTAAATACTCGTGTATTTAATTTTTTAAGTTATTTCATTTTGAATTAGCTGTCCAGGAAAATCCGTCTCGTCGAAAGAGTCACTATGACGGTCTTCACACTTGCGTAATGTGATCACGACCCAGGACCGGCAATCAACCTACAAACTAAAATCGCAAGAACTGATCCTAAAAGTAGATAGGTCGAAGTGAGTTACTATGAGAGTCTTTTCACTTGTGAATTTGTTCAAGACCCAGTGTGGGTAATCGCTCTACCACCTCAAAACTATGTGGTACTAAGTTTGCCAGTTTAGTTAGTATCTGTATATAAATAAATATAGGTGATCGCCGCTCTGCTTTCGGCGGCCTACTTCACGTATCACACAGAAAAGTAATCATATAAGTAATTATTAATCTGGCTGCAAACTAATAATCCTTAATCACCGGAAAATTATTACCTTTTTGATTAATTTCATTAATCTGTAATCGTTATTAACGATTACTAAATGTTGTAATCGTTAATAATTAATTTGTTTAGATTTCGCAAATCTATGCTTATGTGAAATGAAATGGAGGGAAAAATTGTAAATTTGACATTTTAGTTTGACATTAATTAATATTTGATATTTCAATATTGTATGTTTTGCAAAAATAAACAAAGAGACGTGTTACCGAATCACTATTTAAACTGCCTACCAAATTTTAGTAAAATAAAAATTTAATATATCACATAGTTTGGTTATCAGGTTAAAAAAACATTGTTATTCGGTGATAAAAGTTATAAAACAAAGGGAAAAGATGACTGCAACTG
This sequence comes from Automeris io, assembly GCA_036320925.1. Taxonomy (NCBI): domain Eukaryota; kingdom Metazoa; phylum Arthropoda; class Insecta; order Lepidoptera; family Saturniidae; genus Automeris; species Automeris io. The sequence continues at coordinate 9,137,833 of JAUDJH010000018.1, forward strand.
CGTCTGCAGTTACTGCGTCTGTGGAAGAAGAGTTGGACGAATGTGGCCCGCAATTAATTAATAAGCTAGAGGTAATTGAATAACAATTTTCATAAAAATGTACACAATTTGTATAACTTAATAATTTTTGCTTATATTTTTACTAAATACACTAATTTTATAGGGCAATGGAATCACATCAGGAGATATTAAAAAGTTGGAAGAGGCTGGTTATCACACAGTGGAATCAGTAGCATATGCCCCAAAGAAATGGCTTGTCACAATCAAAGGAATATCTGAGGCCAAAGCTGATAAAATACTATCAGAAGCTTCTAAATTAGTGCCCATGGGGTTTACCACTGCTACTGAATTTCACCAAAAAAGGTAACAACCATGTGACATGTAACCATTACTTAAAATAACACTAAATTTTAAACATGCAAAAAGGCATCATATATTTTACAGAAGGTCAAGGTACTTGGATCTAATATTTATATTAAAAAAATATCTGGTACCTCCCCCCTACAAGCTTGGTTTGGGGGAGGTTAATATATATAAATACCTATAAATATTTAAGTCTGCCACATGATATAATGCAATAATTTTCTTACAATTATATTTGTTTACAGAGCAGAAATAATTCAACTAACAACAGGATCAAAAGAATTGGACAGACTATTAGGAGGAGGTATTGAAACTGGCTCAATTACTGAGATCTTTGGTGAATTTCGTACTGGAAAGACACAGCTGTGTCACACACTTGCGGTCACCTGTCAGGTAAGTTCATAATAATAATACCTTCATTACTATTGATCACTTGACTATCCATGGATATAATAGAACCCAAAAGAGACCATTACTGAAAGTCATAGATTTTCTAGATATTCAATTGGATAAAAAGAAAATAAAATAATATTTATATCATATCCTCAAGCTTATATCCTTTGTGGTATGAGCAGAATTTTTTTAACAATAATTCTTTATACTCTAGTAGAAAGTGTGATAATTACTATTTATTCCTTCTCTAAATCTTTGCTTGGCAACTTTTGTACAAAATGCAGCAGTTTGTTCCAAATTTTTTGGTCTGGACTTTAATAAGCTCGTCACAGTTTTTTAAATTATCACCACACTATTTTCTCATAAAACTGCTGTCATATTTCATAAAAATCATTATTTTATTTGTTAAGTAAATTGAACAAATCAAAATTAGCATTAGCTATTATTTGTGTGAGGAAATCAACTCTACTTACTTACTAAAATAACCTTATCAGTTATCTGGTACCACTATAAATTATAAATCAAAGTTGCCCACTGTGTCTATCTGTTCGCCATAAACTCTAAAACTACTTAAAGGATTTTCATGCAAAAGATAGAGTGACTAGCAGGAAGGTTTAGGTGCATAAATTTTTAAGGATTGAAACAAATTGGTTGAAATATGACAATCATTGTTGAAAATGTCAAGCTATTTCTGAGCTTTTTTTAAAAACCCTACCAAATCCCTTTGTGATATAGTAAAACCAATGTATGTTGGAATATTCCTCTTATTTAAGTCTACTGGCCTAGTTACCTTAAGTATTCATGCATATTATGAGAATCATTTACATAATACAAATTATTATAAATTAATATCTAAAGGGTTATCACAAAGTAAAAATTGAATTGAGAGAAGACACAAGAACATTAACAAAAAAGAGGATGTGGGTGGGAGTGAGTAGATTCAGCTAAAAGATAAATAGACATCCACTATTTTTTTTAAATGTTTATTCCTGGTAAGAATCAAAAATACATTGGCCTTGCAAATGGATAGGATACAAGGTATTTGTGAATAAGTTATTTTGAAAAATTTCAAGATGTTATTACAGACAGTTGCTATTTATTACTTAAATATATATTCCAATTGTAGTCCGAAACAGTTCTTATTAGGTGTTGTTAAGTTCCTTGAGGGCTTCAAAGACTGTGGCCTAACTTACCAAAGGAGTCCAGGCAGGCCTTCTTAGTGACTAGCTATGCTTGAATGGGTCGACTTGCTGAGTCTCGCAGGCATGTATGTGTTTGTGTCTTAACCTAGCAAATGCTGGGCATGCGGTTAAAATATGTTCAATCGTTTGTAGAGTTTGATTGTCACAGGGGCAAGTGTCATTCGGTGTGATGTTGTATCTGTGCAGGTAGAACAGAAAACCGTGGCCAGAGAGGATTTGTATTAGGTAAAAGTTGGTTTCGGTTCTTTTGTACAATTCATTGTCTATAAGGCGGTATTAAGTATGCCAGGTGAACTATTAGGCTATAAATAGTTGTTGTTTTCCAGTTGCCCATTGAACAATCAGGCGGTGAAGGCAAATGCATGTATATAGACACGGAAGGCACCTTCAGGCCCGAGCGTTTGCTAGCGGTGGCTCAGCGGTATGGCATGGAAGGCGCCGCCGTACTTGATAACGTGGCGTACGCTCGAGCGTACAACACAGATCATCAGACGCAGCTTTTGGTGCAAGCTTGCGCGATGATGGCGGAGTCGAGGTGACTTTTATACTGATTTAGCATAATGAGTACATCACATTTGATAGGAAGTACAGTGCTGTTCAGTTGGGAATGCAAACATAAAGATCTTAGTTTAAACACCGTTGATTAAATATTTAATTGAAGTTCATTTTAGTGTTCCTTGCTTAGTACAAAAGTCTGTCTACTTATTCATCACCTGTCGTGCTAATGATAGTCTAGTCTACCGAGGATTCTGCCTAGGCAGCAAGGCTTTGTAAAAGAAGAAGAAGCTCCCAGACACTGCAAATTGTCACTCTCTTAATGTGTCGATTCCCTGTTCCATTGCGTTAACAGTAGTTTGTATGAAAGGGTGCGTTTGTGCAAGTGCTAGCATTCAGTCATCGCATTTAAGCATCACTAAATACATCATGCTGAATTGACTGTTTCCCAGAATTTTCATCAGTGAACTCGCCAAATGGGGCTCCAGCCTGTGCCTACATTATGTGATTTGTTAATGTCGCCAAGGCCAAAATCGATGAGGATTTCATCATCATTGTTTATTTTATATCATACTACAGTTTAAGCCTTTTCTAGTGTCTGCCCGAAACTTCAACTTCAACCACCCTCGGCTAAATAAACACCTTCAGCTTGATTTCACATAGACTGAACGAAGCTAAAGGTTTCTACTAGAGTCCGACCGAAACTGGTTTTCCGGTCGAAACCGAAATTTCGGCCGTGGCTTCAGTTTCGGCCGAAACCGAAACGGAAACTCACGTGGTCAAGTGTAAAAGACAACGTGGTCAAGTAAAAAAATGAAACAAAAACTTACATGTAATCAGTTCCATCAAAACATAACCTCTAAAGAATGTTTACGTCGGGTGATAACGCACTGACTAAGTTGTGTTGCTATAGAGCAATGCGAATTAGATCCATCAACTGTCGTCTAAACGACGCAGTTACACTCCGACGCAGCCTTGAGTTTCTTTCGGCGTTTCTTCTCAAGGTAGTCGCTTCCGAAACGCTAGTAGATCACCGTTAGGTTTCGTATTTTTGGCTGGCGGTCCAAGTCGAAGTTCGTACCCACAGGGGTGCCCTTGCATTGCCACCCAACCCATAAATTGCCGGCTGAGCACCCTCAGTGTTCGCCCACCCGCCCGGTTAAGTTGTGAAGACCTTTCCCGGTCAAAAACACGCGTAAATTCGAAAAAAAAGCAATACGAACGGCGCACGAATCCCGAACAGGGCCGCCAGCGTCCGTCAAAGCGTTGCCGCGAGAAACGAAGCTAAGCAAGCATGTACGACAATTACCGAAACTGCCGCCGAAACTTGATTTTTGGCCGAAACTCGGCCGAAACCGAAACCGAAACCGAACTTTCGGTCGGACACTAGTTTCTACCAAGCGCCGAAATACAACCAATTACTGGGTCATTTTATCAGCACAAGACATTTCTTTATAGCGTCAACTTTAAGAGTTTTAAAAAATTATATTGGTCACCTTTAGTTTATCGTGAACTTAATTACTTAAGAATGATGAATGTTCGGTTTCGACCAAAGGTTGTGTTGAGAGCCGATTAATCGAACATCGGTTAGACACTATCCTTTGCATACAATATGAAGCCTTCAGAAGCAGAGTGATCCAATTGATGTCGTCAAATTGAGAATGGTCCCATTTTAAATGACCTGTTTTGGTTATATAATGATATATAAAAATTTCAATGCTAAATCAATATAAATGGGAAAAATCTATTATTATATTTCTAGAAACCGTAATGATGTGTCAATCCGTTTTTAAGAGGAATTGGCCCACTCTGGCAGCTTCATATATGAGAAATAATATTATATTTCAAAAATTTATATAAGACCATAAATAATAAGGCATTTTTTTTTATTGTAGATACTCGTTGTTGATAGTGGATAGCGCAACGGCTCTTTATAGAACAGACTATTCGGGGCGTGGAGAGCTGAACTCGAGGCAGTTACATCTTGGAAGGTTCATGCGAATGTTACTGAGACTAGCTGATGAGGTGGGTTCAATATTTTCTTTCCTGTGTTAAATTTATGAGTTGTATTGTCGAGTCTCTCTCTCTATAAATCTCTGTGTTTATAAGAAATAAAAAAGGGAATTGAGTCTCCATTTTTCTTGAAATTGGTTTTTTTGATTGATTTGGTTGATTGGGAGAAATTGGTTATCGCTGCATATGGACGACAAAAGAAACGTTATTTATTACTGAATAAGAAGTTATTCACTGCCCTTTTAAGATCCACCCATGTCATAATTCTCGTAATAATACTGAGCAGCTCATTATAAAGCTCATCATTCAGAGTTGGTTTTCATTAGATGGCATGGTTTTCTTACTTTATCACGTAATCAGGCTGTGGAATTATCTATCAGCTGATTTATTATTTATCGTCCTCTTATGGTCTTGGGTCTTTTAAAAGAAGTCTGAAGGACGGCTATCCTTCACATACAGTTTTCTGTTTCTTGATAGTTGTATCGGATGTAGATTAAGCTATGTTTGACATCATGTCACCCTATATCTTCCTGAATAGAACCACGCGCGCGGGTTTGCGGAGTCACAGCTTTACGGTATCTCACATCCCGGCTAGGACTAAGAAGTTCTCCTTTGCCAAGTCGTTGGGCTGTGGAATCGTCTTTCTGCGAACGTGTTCCGACCATCCTATGGTATGGGATCCTTTAAGCGCATCGTGAAGAGATATTTGTGCAGGCCGGCATGATCGCTGCGACTACCGATGGGTTTTCCTTACCTGTCGATAGTCGTTGGCTTATTTTTGGATTGCACCATGCTTACCATCAGATATGGTGCATAGACTATGTCGAGTCAGAATTAAAAAAAAAGTGTAACTTTGCTGTGTTAGTATAAAAAAGATGGCTTATCAGTTTGTCAGCTACTTTTTGGGATAAATAAAGAAATTGTAAGTTAAATCGTACTTTTCAGTTCGGCGTGGCCATAATAATAACGAACCAAGTGGTCGCGCAAGTGGACGCAGTCGGCGTTTTCAATGCCGACACGAAGAAGCCGATTGGCGGGCATATTATGGCGCACGCGTCTACGACCAGACTGTACCTGAGGAAAGGCCGCGGGGATAACCGCGTTTGCAAAATATACGACAGCCCCTGTCTACCAGAGACCGAGGCGATGTTTGCGATTAGCACAGAGGGCATCACTGATGCTAAAGAATAAATATTACAATAATAATATTTTCGCATTAATGCAGGGACAAACAATTTAATTAATTGTGTATAGCTGTCAATAATCTGATGATTTCACTGTCAAGTGCAAGCATATGTTTACTGCAACATGCCATCTGTCAGACTGTTCGTTTTTAAAGTATGTATGTTGTCAGTGCAATGACATTTATCGTTATCACTTGTGAAGATTTTATGAGATGACGCCACCGTGCACTGTTTTTATACTATTAATAACAATTTTGTGCTTTTAGTTATAGGCAATTAAGATCTTTTTACTGAATAATAGTTTATAAAAAATGTTAATTTGTAAAAAACATAACAGCATAAATATTTATCAACAAACAGCCGTTATTACTACCTCTAAATTATTGTAATTTTGAAGCTTTAAAACTAGACATGGAATAAATTATAACGGGCGTGTCTGCTATAAACTTTAACTCTTTCACTCGCGTAGTGTTGTCATAGGGCTATTTTGGCCTCAGTTCGCGTGTTTTTAACTTATCACTGTTAAACTACCAGTGATTTCACGTTTTTCCCCATTTCTAGTTGTAACCGATAACCAACCATTTTTTTTTGCATAAATGAGTCCACGAGAGCCAGAATAGCCCAAATAAAAAAAATATGGCTTTGTATAATTTTGGTTCCAATCCTCTACGACCGTTCTGAAGTTATGTGCAGCTATTACAAACATTTTCCTAGGAGATCAGGTTTCCTGTCTTGTAAATGACAAAAACATTGAAATACAACGGTCGTCGCCATAAATTGCTGATAAACTTAACAATGATTTTTTAAAGTCTATAATAGAAATAAGATTCTCAAAAAAAAATTGATTGTGAAGTTTTGGCTTCGGTGAAAAGTTTCGGTTTTATGACCGCGTTACCGCTTTATTGCGTTGAAATATTGGAAAAAAATAAACAGTTGGTCAAAACTTAATTTCTTATAAGTACCTGTCTGTATGATTATATTAAGTCAATTGTTTTTTTACGAAGTAATTTTCAAAAAAGGAGTTACAAACTCTTAAAAAAATTCATTATTATCTATGGAAATGTAAAATCAATAATAATTTACATTTGGACTAAAATTTCAATTAATTAATACACAATAAAAACTTAATTAGAATAGAGTTATGGAAGTTTTATTTTATTTTTAAAATGCATTAATATTGATATTAATAATAATAATAATAATTGGTGCATTATTATTAATTATTGGTATAGCGAACATTAAAGGGAATATATAATAAATTGACTAATGCGGATGTTTTATTTTTAGTTCCTATTTGATCAACCCTTACTTAGTATAATACATTGTTCGAGTAAGAGTAAGAACATTAATAAGCCTATGTTTTTTTTTATTTTAGAATTTACGCGTGTTTGTTGACCGAGAAAGGTCTTCACAACTTAACCGGGCAGGAATAAGCCTATGTGAACAGACTATGGCTTAAATACATCTCTGTTCGCTAGATGGCGTTGTGCCAAATTGCATAGCGATATAGTTTCGTTCACAGCAGCTATATATAAAGCAAAAGTGCCATACTGTAAACAAAAAAACAGAGATTAATAATTAGGTTTACGTGCTGTTAAGTTATTAAACAGTGGTGACTTGCATCAGAGTGTTTTACTTGTATCTTCCTGCTCATGAACAAATAATTGCAATAGGCACGGCATACCTTGCTTACGGCATGCCTTGGCTAGGCATTGATGTGTTTTTTGATGCCGCTTTCCGCTTCTATTAATTCTACAGCACACTGTGATCATGTGATTTTATTAGGTGATTTTAATATTAATATACTGAGCATAACGGACAGTCGATTATATGCTTTACACTCTTTTATAGGTTGCTTTAATCTAACTCAATTAGTTGACTCCCCAACTCATTTTACAGACCACAGTCAGAGTTTAATAGACATAGTTTGTTCAGATTTAAAAATACGTAAATTATTAGTAGAACCGATAGTTGCCCTGGGCAATCATGCTTTTGTATCATGTGAGTTTAGTATTAAACGCCCCAAGCTCACCCCAGAAGTAACTTTCTCTAGATCATTAAATTGTATTAATCAGGAGAGGTTCGAGGCAGCTGTTGAGTCTGTGAAATGGAATTTGACATCTGTGATGACTGACGTTAATGAAATTACATTATTTTTAACCACAAATATCCTAATCTTATTCGACACTCACGCGCCAGTTAGATCATTGAAAATTAGAACAAAATCCTATCCTTGGTTGACTGACAACATAAAGTTTATGATGCATCTTCGTGATGAAGCGCATAAGCGCTTTCGGAAAGATAATTTACCGACCACAAAGGTATTGCAATTAAAATCATATATTGTTCAAGCAATTTACAATGAAAAAACTGCATACTATAAGCAACATATTAATAATAATGTAAAGCATCCTAAACTGTTGTGGAAAAACTTGAAGACATACATGTTGCCTCGGAAAGAACTACATTTACCCACTCACTTCCAAAATCCTGAAGAAATAAATAACAATTTTTTTAATATACCAGATTTTCCTGCAGATTCTTCATCTGTTAGTGAATATTTCCGACAAAATAGGCACAGTAATCAAATTTTTGTTTTAAAAACAGTACCCCCTAACGGTGTATCCAAAAATTTTGCAAAACTGAAATCCAACGCGGCTGGTCATGACCAAATAACTCTGCAGATGCTCCTTCATACTCTTCCAAATACCTTAGAGTTAATTACTAATTTAGTTAATACATCAATTAAGACTTCAACTTTCCCTGATTTCTGGAAGACAGCCATAGTCCGTCCGCTCCCAAAAGTAACAAATCCTGAGCACATAAAAGATTTAAGGCCCTTAAGTATTTTACCGTGCTTATCAAAGGTTCTTGAAAAAGTAGTTTGTTCTCAAGTGGCTGAGCTTTTGGAGGATAATGGTATTCTCCCGGAATACCAGTCCGGTTTTCGTAAAAGAGTTAGTACTTCAACTGCTTAAATTGATGTTGTGGACAATATTTTGGATTCTGGTATGTGTACTTTTCTTGTGCTTCTTGATTTCTCACGAGCATTTGATACTATTAATATTTCTTTACTAATTTCTCAATTGGTATATTACGGTTTTGACGAGGGAACTGTTCATTGGTTCCGCAGTTATTTAGATCGCAATACGTGCAGATTAAAAAGCCTAATGGAGACTGTATGCACTCTTGTACCCGTGTTATAAGTAAAGGAGTTCCTCAAGGATTGATTCTGGGCCCATTACTTTTTATACTATATAGCGCCGATATTGCACACACAATACAAAATTGTAAATATCATATTTATGCAGATAACTTACAAATATATATTTCTTTTAAACAGGATGATTATGATAAAGCTTTGCTTAGCATAAATGCAGACCTTGAAAGGATAGTTTCTTGGTCTAATAACAACTCTTTAGTTTTGGATCCCACTAAAAGTAAACAAAGTAAGTATTTGGTACCAAACATCAAGTACTAAATTTCAAGTCGCCAAGTAATGTTCCCACTATTAGCAATATTCCCATAGAACGTGTTCATGAGGCGCGCAATTTAGGACTCTGTATCGATTCAGAATTAAGGTCTGAGAGTCATATTGCTTTATCTGTGCGAAGTTGTTTTTATCGCCTAAAAGTGAATAAAATGAGAGCATACTTAAGTGAGGAGCTATGCATACAGCTAATCGAAACTTTAGTTTTATCTAAACTGAATTATGCCGATGTAGTGTACGGAGCACGTCTGCTAGCCAAAACTTCACGTCTTATTCAGCGAGTTCAGAATGCATGTGCGCTTTTCTGTTTTGACATACCAATAAGAGGACATGTTACACCCTTCATCAATAGGCACTATATGCTCAAAATGAAGTCACGGCGAAAGTTACACCTAGCCTGTCTCTTGTTTGGTATAATCAAGTCACAGACTCCGCGGTATCTATACAATAAGCTCTGCTGGATAAACAGCCAGAGGTCTGTGGAGTGTAGACGTGGTTCGCAACTGCTCATTATACCTCGCCACACTACATTGACTTTTAGAGGTAGTTTTCGGTATGCTGCGTCCAAATGCTGGAACAATATACCGCCTCCAATTAGGTCGTCTTTAAGCATAAATACTTTTAAAAATAAATTAAAAACCTTTTTACTGAATGAGCAGCATACCGTGCAACAACTTGATGCCTCTTTTATTTAGTTGTTTATATTTGTTTAAATTTATTTATTTGCATTTATTTTGTGTGTGTCTGTATATTAATGATAATACTGTATATGATATGTAATATACTTATATATTTGTGTTCTTGTATATTTGTGTTCTTGTATATGTGTATTTTCATCTATGATATATATCCATCTATGATACTTTGAATTTTAGTCTCTAATGCTGTGTATCTGTATTATATTGATCCCTTCCTTGCTGTTTTCTGCGCGTCGACGCATTAAATGGGTGTCAGCTGAAAATCAGCGCTGGGTGGCTCGGCTGGTCACTTAGCATTTGCTGAGCTGACTCCCCTTTGGCGCATCATCACAACACAGGGTATATGCTTTTGTTATTTTGTGTTTTTATTTACCTATTCTGATGTATTGTATGTTGTGTGCCAAATAAATGTTTTTATTATTATTTTTTTTTATTATTTAAATGGAAAACGAAATTTGTACACACAGCATCCTAATCGATAGTTATTGAATAGATATACCATATTTTAAGTATTGCATCAATAAATGTTTTCTGAAACAGAGGTCTAACGCAGATAATAAAAATCAAACAGAGTATTATTTAGCATTCTTTATTTTCACAAAATCTAGGCATTACAGTTCAACAACGAATTTGTTTCAATTTGTACATATCAGTTTCTAAATTACATAACATTTTTATTATATATTTATTTATTGCTTATGCGTGACGTAAAGTTAAGGCATGTATTAAGTATATTTATGTAAAAAAATCACAACTTCATTAAAGGCAGGTATACACTATTATAATATTGCTATAAATCCGACTTTATGGATATATTATTACTTAAAATTGTCAAAATGGCGAAAACTACAAACAAGAAAGATATGTTTTTAAAAATCATTGATAAAAGCTTTTTATAAATCAAATATAAGTTTAGTAGTATTGAGTCCATATAACAAAATCTAGTATTTTGTTTTTTTTAAATTACATTGTCACTAATAAAAAAAAAGATAAGTATTCCATTAAAAAATAATAATGACTGGTTATAATATGTATAATTTTATCTCGGAACATCCAATTTTATGTATAGAAATAATAATTACACTGAAAAGAATAACAAAAGTCGCCTTTTTTCGAAAGATTCGGTTTTCCTCATCACTATTAAAAGTTATTTCTGAGGTTTTCAACGACGTAAGTTCTTAAAAAATATGTTTATTTGAATAAAGATGTATTTCATAATAATTAAATTTAAAATTTCAGAGAATTTAGTTAAGAAGTTGAATTACTTTAGACCTAATTTGATTATAAAATTCGTTTCAGAGTTATAATCAACAAACACTTTTAAAAATACTATTGCTACACGAATCTGTATCATAAGATCTGTTAATTATTTCCTAAAATATATCTATAATAAAATAATAATCAAAAGACCATGTTACAAAATTATAAATGCAAATTAAATTATTCTTGACTACTTAAATATTATCGCTGATAAATTAAAACTTAAAATAATAGGAAACTATAGGAATATATATGTACGTAAGAATGAGTATATAAAAATGGTAGAATTAATTTTTAAAAGCTAAAATTAATTATAAAAAAAATGTTTGTTTAGGAAAAAAGTAAAGCAGCAAAATAAACTTTCATTGATCTATAATCTTTACACATAATTTATATAACAAGAGCGGCCCAAAAGATTCTACATATAAAAAAAATGATATCAGTGTGCACTGGAATTACAATTTCCTTAACAGATTCAGCCAGTACTTTTTGTTTTAAATTAAGTTATAATGATCACAACACAGTACCAATTTAACTTAGGTCATTATACTTTTGATGATAAGTTTTGTGCCATTCTGTTTCTGGTGTCTTCAATTATATTTCTCTATATATTTATCATCACGCCTTATCCCTATTAGGGTAGGCAGACAAAAAAATGACTTTACTTTGCAAACCTTTTTCGCTTCCTTAACAAACATTAATCTATGCGATATCGGCGATTCCGTGTACTTTTGACATTACCCTTCATCGGGACTGAATTTATTGGGTACGTAAAGTGGGCACCACGTAACTTTGTTGTCAGCAGTAACTCGCCTCTCACATCCATATCACACATACAATTTCTTGTAAACATACTACCAAGCATAGACGAGCAAAATGTAATCAGATTAATAAAAATGATTAACGATTACATTTTAAGTTTTTTACCATTAATATGACTGCATTTTGCTCCTTTATGTTTTAAACGATAGTTTGAAGATGTTCATCACTTGCTGACGGAGTGTGCCCGGAACGAGACACAAAGGGAGTCGCTGATGAGCAAGTTGAAAATTAACAGACAAAATATTGGAGCATGGCGCTGCATTTTGGCCAATCCTTTGTCCAGTGAAGTCAGAATGCTGTGCCAGATGGTGACGCTTGCTCATCCGCGACTCCCCTAGGATGTAAGGAAATAGGTTAGGGTACAATGGGGCTGATATATTCGCCTGAATAAAAGCCCCTAAATAAAAAAAAAATATGTTTTAAACACTATAGAATTCCAGATTGTATACACATTTATCATTTCTTAATGTTTTAAATGGATTTAATCATGATTACAGAGCAAGAAAATTAAAATTACGACTACATTTTGTAATCTTTAATCACTAATCAGATTACATTTTGCTCATCTCTGCTACCAAGATATATATCATTCACTTGTTCTAAACTTTCATTACATAATCCATTCTCACGTCATTTCTTTCAAAGTATAGAACTTAGTTTGTTTTACATTACTCAACATAGTGACTACAATACACCTGATGGTAAGTACAGTGTAGTCCAAAAACGAAAGCGACCATCAAAGGATGAAAATCCATTTATAGTCTCCGTCGTCATGTCGGCCCAAGTGTACCAATACTGAAGGTCTCTAGGTATATGAGGCCGTGGTGGCTGCCGGCGGAGTAGAATAGCACCCCCCTCTTCTTGCTGAGGTGTCGTAAAAGGCGACTAAGGTATCTCTTTAACAGCGCAATTCAACCAGATGTTCAGAGAAGGAAAACTCGATCAAACCTGCATCCCGCTCCCTCCCGATCGTACTGGTTCTCCATTCCATCGGGCCTGAGGAAGCTCGGACGAGAGAGTGCTTTTATGGCTGCGCGTCCAGTTACGCACTTAAATAGCTCCTGCGCAATTGACTGTTTCCGAAAACTGGACGTCGATTTTCTTAATCGGTGTTGAAACAGTCGCCGTGGCCGAATCCGGCTAGGATATCATCATATGAGCTACTAGATATTCACAAGCTGATCCCGAAACGCGACAAGCGAAAGCGAGTTACTATGACGTATGGCGTAGTTTTTTATTTACATTCAGACGGAGACCTTTACGTTCAGATATCTTTCATACAAGTGACTAGAGTTTGCAACTCGCTCTCTAAGGCTGAGATTTATAAACGCTACTTTGACTTTGCTTACCATAGCGCTCAGAAAATAAATCTGTCTTGACAAAAACCCGAATGTATAATAGGAATTTGAGTATTGCTCAGAGCCAAATCCAAGTTGACACAATGAGTGACTTATCATACATATTGTCATTTACTGAGTAATATAAATTGTAATGTTTTAGTTATGTCTAAGCAAAGTAAAAGTAGCCTCTATAAATCTCATTCTAAGTTCCCTGTTAGCATTGCATTATCAGTATTAAGTAGGCAGATTACCGCTAAGTCACCCATTTCTAATTGTACTTCAAAAAAGAAGATAATAATGTATCGTCACGCTATATCCCTTTCGGGGTGAGCAGAGATACATTAGAGGCTGTATACAATTTGCGCTTTTGTGAACCAAAAAGATAAATAAAAAAGTTTGTAAAATTTAACAAAAAATATCAGCTGATCGACTACATTATTAATCAAACACAATTCCCAAAATACAACAGCTATTATATTAAAATAAATAAATTAAAATAAGAGATACGAACTATTGAGGCACTATAATAAAAATATAGTGTAATATTTTATATGGAATTACATTAATAATATTACATTTTCAATAAATAATGTCAATAATTTGCAACTTATCTAAAATCACAATCTATTGCTTGCTCATAAGTACTTACAATTATAACGGTCTACGAATTATCAAAAATATAATACAAATAAGCTGTGTTTAAAGCAAATTTTATACCGTATATAATCTAATTTATCACTGTCCTAGGAACTCTATTATACAGGCGGTGATTTAAATAAATCAATTTTTTTTTTACACTGGCTCGACATAATTGACTACAGAGAACCTGATGGTAAGTACAGCGCAGTCCAAACAAGCAAGCGACCATCAATGGATGAAAATCACACATACACCACGACTGAAGGTCTCTAGGTATATGAGCTACTGGATATACACAAGCTGATCCCGAAACGCGACAGGCCAAAGCGAATCACTATGACGGTCTTTACACTTGTGTACTATGGTCATTACCCAATTCACCACCACCCTACCCCTACCCCCCCACCAAAACCCCTACCACCAAAAACCTAAACCTCTGAATATGGTAAAACTTTGTTATTCAGCAGTAAGGCCTGGGTATGTCAGAAGCATGAAAATAGAATCAATGCAGTGGAAATGCGACCTCTTTTTATTCTATATGCGAACTTTTGCGGATCGCGTTTGGACCTAAGAGATATGCAGAATGGTTGGTTTGAATATACCGCCATCGATAGCATGCCAAAAAAGCGTGCTTCGATTGTTCGGCCACATGGAGAGAATGAATGATGTAAGGGTCGCGAAAAGGATATATAAAATGAATACGAGTGAAAGTGAGAGCCAAGGCCAACCAAGAATAACTTACACAGATAAAATAAAGTGAGTTCTGATGGAGGGGAATGTCTAAATTTCGCAGAATCGGCAAAGGTGCATTTAGGGTATAAGCCAGCGAAAAAGGTTTGCAAAAATAGGGAGTAGTTACGTTCTATTCTCCGTGCCAACCCCAATTGGTATTAGGCGTGATTATAAATAGATTAATATGATAAAGCCTCTTTTTATTAAAAAAAAAAGGAATCTAAAAACATGCTAACGTCCGCGAACACAGCTTAAATGTATAATTGGCCAATAGTAATTAAGGACGATCTTTTATAGTACTTTTCTGTCATCGGGCATCAGTTGCGTGCGGTGAATATTGAAAATTAAAGTCGTTATAATCTCACATATAATGTTACATAAAAATTGAGGCCTAGTTTCAGAAACGCTTTTTAAATTTTAGGACGATTTTAAACCCTAATGAATCGTAAACTTGTATACAAATGATTATTATTATTTAAGAGTTTTATAATTAAAGGTGCTTATGAATTTCGGCGTCAGTCCATAATTGTTAAGTCTGTATAGAGTAATGATAAATGTCATAACAAGAATTAGCTAAATAATTCGACCCCACTAAACACAATAAAAACAATTATAATTGAAAAAAAAAGTTATAAATAGGTAGATTTTTTAAAAATTGTTTTGTGATGTCCCAGGCAGTAGACTTAACGGAGCCTACTAGCGCCGCCCGTGAGAAAGGTTTGTAGGGGGTGGGCTCTTTAAACCCACTCCTCTCAGGTAGGAATCCTGACTAGCCCCAGACTAGACGAATTTAGTTTTCTAAGCCTGGATGGAGTGATTAGAGGGTAGCCCGGGGATTTTTAGTTAGTAGGAATCTGACATCCCAGGGCCGCTGCTCTAATGGTCCTCTGTTGGATTTCCTCCCGGGTTAAAAAAAAGATTCAGGCGTAGTGCGTAAGCGTTCATACAAATAATATGGCTATTCCGGAACGTATTTTCGAATCGGAAGCAGTGCGCAACCGTCTTAATTTTGGCCGTAAGCTTGGATAATCCGTAGACCAGAGTAAAATAAGTTGCAAAATGATGAAAGGCAAAACGCGAGTTAAATGCTCTCAAAGTTTGGGTTCGGTTGTATTACCACTGGGGCCGGGTAGGTCCGGTGCTATCGGCGCGACCGGCGCGTGAGCCGTGGCTGCTAAGCCTTCCAGTTCAAATCGTTTGTGCTCCCGGGCAACTAAGGCACGCAGTTCATCCTGAAAATGATCATATACCATGTATTTCAGCAAAGTGCGCCTCAACGCTGCTTAAATAGGCACCATAGCCTATCATAACATAGCATACCTTAGAAGTATCAACTTATTTAACGCGCCCGGTCAATGACCCGGCAAGGCACGTTATATGTATTCATAAAGGGTGCTCAAACAATTTAGGTATCGATATCTTGTTATATTTTTCTTTGCTAGTGTATTTATTGTTACTTTTATAACAGGCAGAATTTTAATGATTATGACCTTTGTTCAAAGTATTCCCTATATAATATACTCACTCACCCCCCATCCAAGTCTTTCAGCGAGGTCTAGGCAACCTTCATCACAGTCACCAAGCCGTGCTACATCTCTTATAGAGTCTTCCTCCAGATGCAAGCCACCGCCCATCAAACCCCACAGCCTCAGCAATGGTGATCTCATGCCAGCCTTCTCGCGATTTATCAGCAGCCGTGGACACCAATCAGGAACCCTGGGATTAACATTGATCGTCACTAGATTATTAGCTGATAAAATTGTCTATTGCTGGAAGGCTGGATAATATTTTTAAGGTTTTGGATAAGACTTGGGCAGGAGTGGCGAAAATTATATCTTATTGGCATGTTACAGAGAAAGCATAAGCTACAATGGGAATCTAATATTAATTTAAAATGGAAACCTTGATAGTGGCAAATACTTGTGTGAATTTGTGTTTAAATATTACAATATTGTACCAATGGAAGTGATCAGGCACACCTATTAAACTTTAGAAGCTGGCCGTGTTTTATGTGGATGTAAAGTAACACACACACAATAGGACACACCTGAAAATACCATGGTGATACTGACCATATATGTATATTTTCATCTCTTAGTAAACACTACTTTTATAGGATTGTGCCGAATTTATCATCATGTGAAGTGTCAAAATGCAAAATAATGTTGTTTAAATAGGTCTTTTATAAGCAGATCCAGATCTTGGGCAGAGGAAGCAAGCCAGTGCCGTCAATTCCTAGGAGCGGCAGAAGAACATATCATCTAGCGAACCCACTGAATTATATATATAAAAAAGTGGCCCAATCTATCCATATGAAATAGGCTGATAATTTATAAAGGGTTTTGTTTTGAAAGTATTAAAAGTTAACTCAAAAGTGTCATTTGATATCGTCTATTTTTCGACTACATCTTAAGTTATGCAAAGTCAAAGATCATTCCTAAACAATATTTACATTTTACAAAGTTGTAAAGTACAAAATATCTCTAAAAACTGTGCTTTTTTTATTTGGATTAATTCATACAGTTGAGAATCAAAATTAATAAAAAATGAAAGAGGCGAAGAGGGTGACATCCAGTAATTTTTGTTTTGCCCAGAAAAAAAACAGGATTCTGGGTTGATTACAGCCTGCAGGTACTATTAAATTGTAGGATCTACCGAGAAGAGCTGGTAAGATATCCTGGTAATCGCTCTTTTAAAAATATTGTGCCATAAATGCAAATTAAATTGAATCTCTTGCGAGTGGTAGTGAAAACCAACAAATTATCAGCCAAACAATCATTGGGTGAATACTAAGTTTTCTTTATTAATGATTCCTTTGTCAATTTTTTAAGTTTATATATAGGAGTTCCAATATGCTTTTAGGTATTTCATCTTGTCAACCCAATATAGGAATTTCTCCCATTTTTTTGTTAACTCAGTGGAAATACTCAGGAACCTTTAGGGGAGCTGTAAGAGCCATTGTTCTATAGTGTGTCAGACTCCTACTGACTGAAACCAGCGGGATGTTCCTCCAATCTATGAAGTATGGAGTTCTCCCTTGCATTTGTATTTTTTTTTTCATTTTCAAACATATTCAGTTTTCAAGTGTAAAGCAAATCAATTTTTACAAAGCCAAGCTTATTTCATATTACGTTTTCACTCATAGAGGTTGAAGTCCAGAGTGAACCTTACTCTAATTTAAAAAACTTACATGTCAATCAGCGATGCAAATGGTTGAACTTCAAGTGAGGAACCCATTATTATGAGGAGATCACAATGTTGGAAGTCTTGTTGAAGGCACTCTTGGAATCGAACAGGCAGGTTCTCACCGAAAAACACTATATCCGGTTTTACAATACCTGGGCATTCTGTGCATATGGGTATTTGATCTGCAAAGATTCTTTCTGAAAAATCATAGTTAATTCATTAATAAGGTGATCACGATAGCGATTGTCAATGGTATTTCGTCCTTTGGAGGTCTTTGCTATTCTTGGATTACATTGTACTATCCTTCAGGTATGTTACACTCACTTTGATGAGCCAATATAAAAAAAAATTGATGATTTTGAAGTAAAATACACTCATTACTGCAAACATATACAATGTTTTAAAAGTATGTATAGTTAAAAGAAAAAATGAAATAAAATATTAAAAACTAAATAAAAATTTAAGAAAATAACCATAATAACATGGTTACTATAAAAACACTAAGTAATCTTAATTATACTATCATTCTTATAATTTACTAAAAATTTACGCTCCTTTAGATTTACTATGTCAGCTATGTGTAAGTTAGTTTCAGAAACGCCTTTTCATTTTAATTAGCTTTAAACAATAATGAATCATCAATTGCATACAAACTTATCATACATTATTGTTAAGAAGTGAATTAAAATCATTTTGGAAATTTAGAAGTAACAACTTCCATATAGTTGATATAGTTACATATTTACTACATAATAATAAGACAAAAATAAAAATATTTCAGAATAAAATATACCTATAACTGAGCAAAGTTAAAAAAAATCCGCTGCTATATAAAACTGCCATAATTTATGGTAATAACTTTTTAAAATAAATTTTAAATTACTTCATGTTGCAGACACAAAATATACATTATCTTTTGAACACTTAACAGTTGCACTAATGCTGGTATTTAAAGCTTATGTATCCTCCAAAAGGAGATATTTTATGGTGAAATGTAGATGAATTTTTACCTTTAACAAATTCTAGAGAATACTGTTTACGACAGTCCAGACAGTGTGATGTGTAAAAAGTACCATGCGCTTCTACTATTTTGTCCTCCGGAATTCCAGCCCCTCGCTCCAGTGTGTCAATATTTTGAGTATAATGACGCAATAGACACCCTAAAATGCAAGTTTTATAAGTTATAATGATAGACACATCTGTGATGCAAGGGATTATCTATATAAATGTTTTTAAAGATTACTCCATAATAGGATTTTTTTGTCTCATGAGTCCATTTTCAATTACAAATTCTACACACAACCCTACAATGATATCTTGTTAACTATACAGATATATATATGATTTATATATATATATACAGGTTATATATATATATATATATATGTTATATTCTATTTCAGAATCAAATTAACTATCTGTATGTTGTAGATGCTTGACTACTGTGTAAAACTAGTTCATTACTATGCGAATTAATGTGAATACAATGCAAATGACCAGAGCAAACATTTGACATGAAAAAAATTATCCTGTCTGAAAAAACTAATTGCTACACTTATAATTGAAATCATACAAATGATTGGTTCATTCTACTGTCATTTAACAACATATCTAGAAAATTTCTGTTCATTGGTAATGTTCTCATCTGTTGGATATTATTATATCCTAGGATATTCAAGAGTAATAGTGACATCATGCTAATTTTGCACTTAATAAAAAAAACATTGTAAAGGGCTTTAATTTTATGGCTGCATTATTTTATCATCGAAGTATATAATAGTACTAATAATAGAATATTCAATCTTCTTTGGCTGAGGTTTATAGATTTTACCTTGGCTTAGCTTATGCTTTTCTCAGAACATAAGTGCATTTTTGAAATAAATGTGAATTTATAATGGAAACTAGAGTATAACCGAAGTATTTCCAGAACAAAGTCTAAGTTGCATAAATTAGTAACTAACCATTTGAAATTATAATACTTTGTTTTTTTATCATACCAGAAATATGTCATACTTTCACATTAACGTAATAATATTGGTTATATGTAAGTAAATTATAAGCAAACTCAAAGTAGTGTCTTGTGTTTGTTAGGTGGTAGGGTGATTGCCTAAACTGGGTCATGACCACAGTACACAAGTGTAAAGATTGTCATAGTGACTCGCTTTAGCCTGTTGTGTTTCAAGATGAGCTTGTGTATATCCAATAACTCATATACCTAAAGACCTTCAGTCCTGGTATATGTAGGCCGACATGACGAGGGACACTGTAAATGGATTTTCATTCTGTGATACTTGTTTTCATTTTTGGACTACACTGTATTTACCATCATCATACAATAGTCACTTTGTCAAGCCAGTGTAAAATAAAAATGAAGCTCAGCATTAGAGTGAATTTGCATTTCTTGGGCAAGCATAATTAGCCTTATTTTTAATTGACAGCATGTGAGCTTGAAGTCAGATACGGCTCAGTATGTAGTAACAAATTATTACTATATCAAATACCTTTTTCATGTAGTAGTCTAATGAAATAATGAGAGATTGTTGGTTTAAAGCTCCCCGGGAATAATTCTTTGGCTAATGTGAAAAATGGTTTTGGATTTTGTCTAAAGAAGTTTATTTCAAAAATAGCCTGAGGCTCCGGCAGCTCATACTTTTGTAAGTTGTGATACAATCCTGTCTCTGGACTTCTAAAGTCTGGAATGCCGGCAGCTGGAAACATAATTCTTTATATAACACTTAAAAATCAGTGGAATAATACTTATTTTGAATCCATAATGTATTTTTTTTTTATGGTTTATTTAATGTAATCATTTGATCGCTAATAGGATTTAATTTTGGGTAGTGTGGATAATGGTAATTAGCTGTACTAGTGTTCATGCTAGGCACAATATATAACTCCAAAGTGATAACCACTTTTGTATCCCTGCTCATCCCGAACGGGAGATAGCATGACGATTTATTATAATATAATTAATTTTTAAATCATTACTAAAGGTTAGTGAAGATTTGATAGATAAACCAAGATTAAATGAGTTATATTTTAAATATTTTCTTCAAATTACTATAAACATTATCAGTTAAAGTGTGTAAAAGTAAAATGTATTTCATTAATATAAATTACTTACAGGTAGAAATACCGGCGCCAGAGAGAGTAATAACATTTTTACATCTTTCACTTTTCATCCACTTGACTATTCCTTCTAAATTTACTTCATCTAGGACTTTGTCTACGGTTACTGAGGGTTCAGATGGCTCGTAAAGTCCAAGCTTTTGAGCTAAATACCGCCTTATTGAGTCCACATCTAGATCACGTATCCGAGAACCAAGACTTTCCACTGGATTTGGCGGGATCCTTGGAGGTGATCCGTCTACGGAATCATTACCTGAAAGTATTATTTTTATTACCATTTACCCCTTTAGAATTATTTTTTAATACTAATTACTTACCATCACTCTTTCCTGGAGGAGAATTAGCAGACATTATACGTAAAAACAGAATATTGCGTCTTGAAACCTTTGTCCAAATTTGACAGAATCTTTTTGACAGCTGCGGTGCGTGCATTTTCGGAGATTCTTTTAATGAAATATGTAAAGTCCATAGTTCATTTAATTAAATTTTACATAACGTATTACGTAATAAAAATAAATATTCAAATCCTTGCAATCAAATTATATTTTTGTAATGCTACTTTTAATTTATAATTGTATTTAGCTTCCTGTCTGTATATGCCGGTCGGACTTGCACCGACTTAAACCCCTTTATTGTCTGAGAATGTAAACTAGCCATGTTTATTATATTTACGTGCTAATATATTAGCAAAAAATATTCTATTTTACACATGATGTACAATGTTTTTGCAAAGAAACCATTTATGCGTCCATACCAATTCATAGGAATCATGTAAAACGGGAACGAAAAGATTGCTACTAACAGAAGCTAGTCGTTTGGAATGTTAAGTTGAGACCTGAATTACCGTAATCTTATTGTGTTGCAAATTATTCCTAGTTCGTGACTAATTGAGAGTTCTGACTGTTTGACCTTATACTTAGTCCTCAGATTAGTTACGGGTCAAAACGGTTACGATTAAAGCATGGTTAATATACGAGAAAATTATGTTAAAGCACGATCAACGCTATATTTTGCTAAGCACGTAACATTTGTAACTCCTAATGGTGTGTCTCCAGCGAATGTTTCATGTTTTGCAAAACAAGGATCTTTTTATTTCTCATGTATTTAAAATGTGTAACAAGATTGCTTGAAGGAATGTATTTAAATAATAATAATAATATGTTGATACGCTATTCCCTTTTTAGGGTGATACATAACTGACTTTATCCACTTTGCGCTTACGTCGTGCTCAATGTGGGAATTAGCACAGCTGAACGCTGATTAAAGAAAGTATTTTAAAGATAAAAAGTGTTCTTATGTAATTAAGGCACTCATACCAATTTTTTAACTAATCTTGATCCTATAAAACGGTGTTAAAATGTTATTTAGTTTGATTGATTTGAAGCGAACATTGTATGCTAATCAAATAGCACTATCATACCTCCATACCTACTATTACCACAGAAAACACAGTTGGTTTTCTACTTTTGAGCTACTACGCCTATTACTAAACCTAATAGGTACTATTTTCAATTCTCATGGAGCTGTGCAATAATCTTCACCCAGCGAGTGTGTTTCCATCGTCTGATGACAATGGGTTCTTGCAATGCACCATGAAATCAAGCCCGATGAAGATGTAAACGCCTTTCACGGTCTATAGCATTAAATCCTGCCGAAAACAAAGCAACATGAAGAGGCATTTATGTAGGCATCATTGCTGTGTCATCTATGGTGTGTGCTATCTATGATATACGATTTTTTTGTCTCTGGACATTTAGGAATGGGTTTTACCCAAAGATCATGCTTAGAAAGTAGATTTCGAATACGTAAATATCTTATTTTGACAAGGGAAACGATCGTCTGTCTTTCATTGTATAGCGAGCGACGCTATGTAACATTCCTAGTAGATGTTTTAATTATTACGTTCTCCGTGTGATGGTTCGTTGCAAATCAATTGTATTGTAGATGTCTGCAACAGGGCAGTTTGCAGTTACGCCTGCGACGGCTTTTTTGTCTTAAGTAGCTACCAGTCAATCATGTTGCTATTTAAAACCGTGTACAAAATATTTAACTCATTCGCTCTAGGTTGAATACAGAAGTTTAAATCATAAGGCTCAAATAAAACTCATTTTTTTATTTATTACTTAATTTGATTGAAAGTATCAAATATAACAACGTGTTCGGAATAATTTTAATGTATATAACAATGACGGAAGTTTTATACTTGAAGTACATGGCAGTTTAAGTGTAATGATTAATTAGATCTCAGATTAACACTAGGTTTGCGGACATTACTTATATACCTATCCCGGTGAATACGCGGCAATTTGGAGCATGAACGCCTATATCGTAATTAAAATATTAGAATAAAAAACAGTCAATCAGAAGGCAATACCCTATAAAGAAAAAAATAAAATATAAGATACATATTTTAAATTTAGTGTTTAACACACACCCACACTCACACACACTAATTTTTCATTTTTTAATTATAATAAATTTAAAATTATATTTCCGGTAGATTTATTTTTAGTAATTTTCGTATGAGTAGAAATTATTTACAAAAAAAGTTCCGGTTACTTCATATAGACGTACACCGTGGGGATATACGGCGCAGCACACGATTGAGGTGTGCTCAGCCTGGACTGAAGAAAGGAAGGTCCTTCAGGACCGCATTATGGACGACCTCTCGCTGCCAGCGGTGGTAAAAGCCATGGTCGGCAGCGAAGAGATAGCTAGGAGTCACAGCCTTCTGCGAGGTTGTGATGAAGCAGAAGGAGGCCGCCGAAAGGGTCAGAGAGCGAACATCTTCTCTGGCTATTCGGCGGGCAAGGCACCGTCGCCGGAGTGACGCGTTCGCCCAGAGCGAGCGTGACATTCCCCGGTGACAATAGCCGGGCAGTAGACTTGAGGGAGTCTGCTGTCCGGATAAGAGGGAGGCGGTGTGCAGCGTCCGGCGCGCCTCCTGTGAGATAGGTGTTGGAAGGGTGAGCTCTTTACCCTCACCCCTCCCAGAGAGGCAGCCTCGACAAGGCATTTCGCTCTCCGGGCGTCTGGATGAATTTGGTTTCCCAGGTTCGGGTGGAGCGATTAGAGGGACACCCCGGGGGTTTTTAGTCAGTAGGAGTCTGACACACCGGGGTTGCTGCCCTCACAGCGGCCCTGATGGTTCTATGCAGGATGTTCCCCCGAGACACAAAAAAAAACACAGTAGGGATATGTATATGTTGGTAGTATGTATAGAAACATTCAATACTTCAACATGTATGAAAAAAGAAATTTCAATATACATAAGCATTCAGAAAAGTTAAAATTAAAATGCAAATGATTTTCGTAATTTTTCGTTTTAATTTATGAAATGCGTTACCTAGTGTTAAAATAATTTAGCTTAATAACAGAAAAACAGATGTATTAGTAGGAAAAATGACTTGTAGTAGAAATTAATTAAAATTATCATAAATTTATGAATAAACCATTAGAGTTAATTTTGTAATTAAAGAGTTAATGTAATAAATTATGTTAAAGCTAATATCTGCGATTTGGTTTGTTAATTTTTCTATTAAACTATCGTCGTGATTACTATAAATATTCAAAAGTTTTTTATCGATTTCAAATTCAAACAATCATTGGATTACGTGACATGATAAAATGACGTCAATTTCGTAACTCAGCCAATATTTTCATCGGAAAGATCGTAAAATTTGAATAAAACCTCTTTTCAATGGAGAATGCGAAACTTTTTAAACTATTAAATTTGTTAGAACGTTTTTTACGGTCTCGGATTGGCTCTTAGTAAAGAAGGCTATAATTTTTTAATGGTATCACTTGATTCTCCTGCTGATAGAATAAGTAGTTGGACTATGGAATTTAGCTATAAATTCATTTAATTATCATGGGCATTTTAATTATATTTGATTTTTGCCGGTAATAGCGGTGTAAAAATAAAAAGGGCGAAAGATTATTATTATATATTATTATAGATTAATATAAAATATCGAGAACTAAACGAAAATACCGTAAACATAATGTGCCATAAGAAACCATGAGAATCATATCGACTAAAAAATTTGTATGTTGCCCTATCCGCGTAAGAACAAAGTTATATTGTTATAGTGTTTTCATTATCTATTCTCGTTATGATAGTAAATCATAAGGTGATTTATACTATAAAATTTTCCACATAAAAGCCCGGTTTCAGAAAGGTACTTTATGTTTTAAAATGCTTTTAAGGATTAATTAATCTTAAATTACATATAAATCTATGATTCAAGCATCTTCAAATAAATGGAGCGAGTTTGAAACTGGGTGAAAGACACACAATATCGCTCAAATGTCCACAAGTTTCAAGGCAAGCAAAGAACGAAATGAAATCGTAATAATATCTTAGGAGAAAAATAAATCGGCGTATACGCGTATATTATTTTTCGCACTAGATGTTCGGCGCATTTACCGCGTTTTATGCAAGTAGGGAGCGAATGCACGATTGACGATATGTATTATTTTAAATTAGTGTCAAATAAATTTTCAAACAAATTTTTATCTTTACTTAGAAGGCGTGGTATGCTTGACTCTTTGAGTAAAATTGATAATTTAAGATATCTAAATTTTTTAACACTAAAACAAAGACGCCAAGTTTTGGACCTTATGTTTTTGTATAATTTATTGAACAACAAAATTGATTGTCCATACTTGTTAGAGCAAATAGGGCTGAGTACATCAAGACGCACCCGTCAGCCACTGCTATTCCACGAGCCAACAAAACGTTCTAACTACGCCTGTCAGGCTACACTTGCTAGATGTGTGCACACATACAACACGACCACACCACATGTGGATATTTTCCACGAGAGCTGCGGGTCCTTCAGGAAGAAAGTAGTCGAGGCTATCGGGCCGTTTTCAGACAGGGACAGTTAACATACACATTTATACACACACACTAAGTCACATACACAACCAAACTACACATTTCACATATACATTTTACTAGGTTAATAACTTTTAATAACTTTCTTTCATAACAATTATTTGAATCGCATTTAATACTTTCATATAACCTTGTTACACAAATCATCTTGGTTAATCCGATTTTTTGTACGTTTTCCTGTTTTAAATTATAAAATTATATACTGTAGATTTGTGAATGAATAAAATAAATAAATAAATAAATAAATAAACAATTATAAGTGTAACACGTATTTTATTCAAATTATAAAACAACTGAAAGTCCACCTTAAGTACTCCAACATATGGTCCAAATTCGAGCCGGATATCAGCGACAGTTACCATATTCGCTGGTCATCAAACAAAAGTGTGTGAAATATTCAGAAAAGTGGTTTACGTGTTTACAATTTATACGAAGTTATTACAAAATTACAATGGCTACAGAAGTGGAAAAAGCATTGAGGATTATCGAAAATGTTGCACGAACGCTACACAAGACTCAAATCAATTTGAAGACGTGTCCTAAAATCAGATTAATACGAAATTATATCGAAGCCCGTTTAAAATGTGTTGAAGAATATTGGAATGATTATAAACAAACCCGTTTAGAATTAATGCGCAACGTATTAAAAGGGAGACAAGACCAAATACCCTACATGGAGAAAAAAGAATTTTGTAAACATAAAGAACTATTTATCAGTTTGAAAAGTGATTTAGAGAGATTATTAGATTTTCAACAAGTGAGCATTACTGAAGATTCACTACCAATATCACATGATTCTCAACATAAGCGGATAGACATACCTAAAACACAATTACAATCTTACAACAAAGTGTGCAAAATATGTAATGCAGATCACTCACTCAGCCATTGTAACGAATTTGAAAATTATTCACTAGTACAACGAAAAGACTTTATACAAGCAAAAAATTTATGTTTCAATTGCTTTACACCCGGACACTCTGTAAGGCAATGTGGTGTTACAACAAGCTGTCGTATATGTAAGAAGCGACATCATTCTCTTCTTCACGAACATAAAAATATTAGCACAAGTAGATGTATTACAATAGGCAATACTCAGAGCAAGCATCCTATACAACCTGGAGTAACACTACATACAAGCGTGGAGGAGTTTGAAGAAGATACAACAACAATGGCAGCAGACATTTTAAGTAAGCAAAGTACAGCTTTATTAGCGACAGAGATCGCACAAGAGACAAGAGAAAAAAACTGTACAATAATACTAAGAGATACAATCATCGAAGGCTCTCAAGAGAGCTTCATTAGTGGACAAGCTGTTGAACAAATCAAGGCCAAGCGGTATTCGATCAAGGATACAGGTGTTGGTATGGTGTCCACCAGAGATAACATTAAAGAAGTAG
Organism: Automeris io; assembly: GCA_036320925.1. NCBI lineage: Eukaryota > Metazoa > Arthropoda > Insecta > Lepidoptera > Saturniidae > Automeris > Automeris io. The sequence goes on from JAUDJH010000018.1 coordinate 9,165,082, forward strand.
TTCAGGTTAACGTCAAGTCGAAATGTAGAAAGATTGAAAGTTAGAGCAAAGAATACATCAAAACAACTGACTACTAACTTACAGCTCCATCCAAGTATATCAACCGATTGGCTCCGCCTAGCAGGGTTAAGTCTAATTGATACAATTGACTTGCCTCTAGGTGTAGATGTATATGCTCACAATGTACAAAGTAACTTATACAAAAGTCCGCCATGGTGTTAAATTGATCACAAAACAAACTTTGGTTGGATTTTATTTAAAAGAATAGAAGACAGGTCAGAACACTTAAACGTATTAGCAATTGTACAACAACATATAAGAATAGGAACTTTCGAAATACAAGATTTTATAAAAATACTTTGGGGAATAGAAGATACAAAGAGAAAATACAAGAAAGGGGAAACGCCATATTATAAATTCTATAAACAAAATAACATAAGAGACAGCAAATATATAATTATATTATTAATAAAATGTTCATTTTATAAAAACTTCCCGAAATTACCAGAAAAATATATAAAAGGAAGAGCAGTGAAACGTTTGATTCAACAAGAGAGAAAGCCTTATAAATTACCAGAGTTGGATGAAGAATATAATAAGGCACAGAAAGTTTATCTAACATAAAAATAAACCAAATAGAAGAAATATCGAAATATAAAATAAAAAAACAATTCCAAGCACATCATCCAACCTAATAATTTTGTTGCTCTCATTTCCATTTATTGTGTCACTTTTTATTTGTACATTTGTAGGTAGTATTAAATTAGCAATGTAAGTTTAGCAATATTCGCTTCCTACTTATAATTTATGTTTTTCATTGTATTTTTTAGTTTATATTTGTAAATTATGAAAAGGTCTTATATCCCTTTTGGCGGGCGGCATGTTTGGCGCATTTATCGCGTTTTATGCAAGTAGGGAGCGAATGCACGATTGACGTTATGTATTATTTTAAACTAGCTGATCCGGCAAACGTTGTTTTCCTATATAAGTTATTGTAATATCTTCTAAGATGTTCATTGAAATTAAGTGATGTCAAAGACAATTTTGTTCACAATTAAATACTCTTAACCAACAACACATTTATTTGTATAAAGATTAATATTATTACGTTGATTCAACTCTTAACAAATAATGCATTAATTTCGACCAAATTTGATTACCATAAAAACGGTTCTAGTGAGTTAATCTTAAATGATAGACATATACTGTCGAGGACATTTTTTTACATCATTTCAAGTGGAATAATTCTTTCATACATATATTTTTGGTATATTGAACCGTTTTCGCAGCCCATGCAATGGAAGCACTCAAGGATGAATAATTTTTCATATTTTCCATTATTTCTTCGCTCATAATAGTTGCATCGTGATGTTATATAGCCTAAAGCCTTCCTCGATAAATGTTCTATTCAACCCAAAAATATTTTTTTAATTCGAACCAGGAGTTCCTGAGATTAGCGCGTTCAAACAAACAAACAAACTCTTCAGCTTTATAATATTAGTATAGATTAGTGTCAAATAAACAATCATAAGTGTAACACGTATTTTATTCAAATTATAAAACAACTGAAAGTCCACCTTAAGTACTCCAACACTAGATATAAGGAAAGTCTACGTATGTAAATACTTTATTTGATGGAGAATGGGACTTTTCAAATGAAGTACGTTTGATCCAGCGACATATACATTTTTTTGTATTTTTGTCGAAGACCAAGGCACAACTTTTTTTTTTAAATTATAGGCAGGCTTTAGCTTGACCTTAATCTCACCCGATGGAAAGTGATTATGAAGCCGATGATGGAGCTACGATGATGATTCAATTGTTTGAAGATTCTCATGTTGTATTTGACAGATTATCACCCTGTTTGACTACAAACGTAAGGGATTCTAAAAAAACGTACAACCCTTTGTTTTGACGTTTTAAAAGTTTACTCAAAACTCTTGTAAAAAATTGTTACCATATCTTAAGTTATGCAAAGTCAAAGTTTCCGGGCAGTAGATTAAAGGAGTCTGCAGCCGGGATGAGAGGGAAATCGGAAACCATACACTATAACATTATTATTAACAGTATTGTTAATGTTAGAATCGAATCAACATATCGATGCGATTGTATATCATACGATAATAAAGTCCCAGCTCAAAAATCATGACGTAAAACAACGCACTCACAAATTGTGCGTGATATAATTGTATCTGAGCGCACACAAATCGGATTTGATGCCATCACGCACACATTTATTGTCATGCTAATAAATGTCAATACGGTACAGATGTAATGTAACACACATGCAAAGTCAAGCGTGTGATGAGGGAAATTTGCACGTGTGTAGTCTCGACTTTGCACGCGATTCGAACCACACGCAGCCGGGGCATTTGTTACTGTGCTCAAGTGCATAATACAGTTTATTTACAATAATCTTATGCATTGTATTGTGCACTATTTATACTATATCGGTTACGAAATTCACACAATTAAATATTAATTTTATGTTTTTGAGAACTTTCCTTTGTTTGGTCTATGGTTAAGATCTGAAAACAGATGTAATAAACATAAATAAAAAAATCTAATTTTTTCGCGGAAGTAATGATAACAATATATTGTCACGGGATATCCCTTTCAGGGTGGGCAGTGATACGTTAGTGGCTACATTCCCTTTGTGCTTAATTATCGTTTCTATCGTGACCAGTAGTACAGCTGATCGTTGTTTTTAGGGCACTTACACATGATATTCTTTATTCGATGTCATGCGAGTTTCCACATTTTCCTTCACCGGTGATCATGTAGTGCCTAGCTTCATACTTGATCTGGGTAAGCCGAGAGGTACCCTGGATGTAATGTTAAAAAAAAATTGTCACAATAATTGAAATGATGTTGTTGAAATCAAGTGTTTAAAAAGCTTATTGTTGTAAGTTTCATTTTGTATGTACGTAGGCTTATATGTACGTAGACTCATATTATGGAAATCATATTTTCGAGGTGAATTAAACTATCTAAATTCATAATTAATTTTGAACTGAAATTCATTTTACTTGTACGTCAATAATAACAATCAATAATAATTAATCTATATTGTTTAAAATTTTCAAATCAAATTAATTAGACTCTGTTAAGAAAAGAAAAAAAAAACGGGAAAATATAATTATATTCGAAAGCTTCGGGCAAAATAAAAATCTGAGTCCTAAAATAAAAGTCTTAAAAATTCTAAAACTAAACTAGTTCTTTCTAGAGAGATTCTAGAAATGAAGAACTAGAAGAATTTCTTTAAAAAACTGTATCTTAATATGATTAAAACTTGAAAACTACATTTGGCGAAAGTAACGAAATAAAATAAGATAGTATTTTATTCTTATAGGTATCTCAAGGCTTAACATTCTTTGAGGATATGTAAGTCATTGTGTTACATAGATGCCAAGTAAACGAGAACAATTTATTCTTTTACTTTAATAGGTTTTCAATTTGTTTTCTATTACGGAGTAAAAAAAGTACTTACGTTTTAAACATTTTCTGTAAAGGAACGTATACCTACAAATCCAGGTATTACATTCGAAAATGGGTTTATTTTAATGGGACATTAATAGTATATCTTTAGTTTTATGTCATGTTTGTTAGATCCCAGATATTGTATTATTTATTGAATAACAACAACAAATGTAACAAAAAAGAAACACTGCGAAAAAGGGTCTTCCGTCTATTATATTTTTGTGTTGTTTTGTATTATTTTTTTATTTATGTGAACTAACCTAACTATCTAACCTTTTTTTTTTGTTAACCCGGTGGAAATCCCTACGGACCGTCAGGGGAGCAGTGGGGGCCGCTCCCCCGGTGTGTCGGACCTGCCCCGACTAAAACCACCAGGGTGTTCCTCTTCCCGTTATGAGCTGGGGTCGGAGGTACAGTAACGTCCGCCTCACCGACCCGCAGCGACCTCCGGCCTTTGATGGTAGGCCTCTATCTACCTTAGTTGCAAAGGGTGGTGTAAAGAGCCACCCCTCGCTCTCCTTGTAAGTTGTGTCTTGAAGCGGTGTGCGGGAACACATCACACACCACTCTCGCCTTGGAATGATGGGCGGCGCGCTCCCCCAAGCAGCCGCCCAGGCGTCAATCCGGTTTAAGGAAGAAGGCCTCTGGCGAAGGCCCTCCTCCTCTGTCCAAGCCTGCGTGGACGGTGGATGGGGTTGTCGGGGGCAGAAGTAGCCTCCCGTACCCTCTCCGCCGCCTCTTTCTTCTCCATAATGTCCTCACAAAATTTGAGGACCACCTGCTACGCACCTTCGCTGCCGAGCATCATGCGAACGAGCGCCGGCAGCGACAGGTCACCACCCACCACCCTGACCTAACTACCTAACCTAACCTAACCTAACCTAACTGTTAGATTCCTTTTCAATGATCTTTTGCCGACTTTGTCTTGGCGTGTTTGACATTATCCGGTCTTTTTAAAGAGTGAAGTGATTTATGTACATACAGGTGTTTAAACCTACGATACGACGATTTTATGTGCCTTATATCACTGATACTGTGAGACTGGCTTCTTCATTGCCTTATCACTGCGATCAATAAGTTTTATTGTGATCGTTAGGAACTTTCTCAGCTGTAAACTTAGTCTGATATGTTTTATTGTAGGGATAGTTAAATATAAATGTATTTTGAAATGATAACTGTAAATTGTTTGAAAATTTACTTAATTGTAGTAATTTTGTGGAACACGGAAAGTCAATCAAATACTTTATCAATACTTAACGTTGTAATTTTATTAATTACATTGGATTGTGATTTCTGCGACTCAGGAAGGATCGCATGAACACCGTGATTTATGTGCATTGAGCTGCATAGCCGGTGCACGGTAACAAATGCAGTAGCGCGCGGCGGGAGGGACGCGGGGCGGAGCGTCACCGGCAGCGGCGGGGGCAGGGCGCCAGTCGCATCGTGACCGCGCGTCGCGTTGTGTGTGCATTGCGCGCCCAGTCAGCTAAGATCGCCGAGATCGAGCGTCCAGGTATGGTGTCTGTGGGCGCGTGGAGGCGCCGCGCGCCCGATGACTGCGAGGAGCGCTCTGAGCCAGGCGCTTCCAGCTCAGGAGTGCCGCGCGCGCCTCCAAACTGTGCGCGCTGCCGCAACCACAGGCTCAAGGTCGAGCTGAAGGGACACAAGCGCTATTGCAAATACCGGTACTGCAACTGCGAGAAGTGTCGGCTCACTGCGGACCGGCAGCGGGTGATGGCACTGCAGACGGCGCTGCGACGGGCTCAAGCGCAGGACGAGGCGCGGGCGCGGGCTATAGAGTCCGGAGTGCACGCCCCAGGAGTGGAATTGGACAGGCCGGAGCCGCCGATAGTGAAGGCGCCGCGGAGTCCCGTGGTCCCGCCGCCGCCGCCGCCGCGCTCACGCTCCATTGGCTCGCCGGACTTGGATTCCATTCCGGGCTCACCGAGTGTTTCTCCATATGCTCAGGCACCGCCATCGGCGCCGCCACCGCAGGCGATGCCGCCGCTGATGCCACCTCAACAGCCCGGTGAGCTTAAAATTCATTTCCACCTTATTACAAAACAAAGTTTATCTTTAGTACGGATTTAAAAAGAAATTGTAAAGGATATTTCAATACTATACAAACTACTTATGTCTGTTAGTATTACAAAAGATACATTTTATTCTAATAGCTAATTTCAACTATAATGTAAAGTATAAGTAAAGTATAAGAAAAAAATGTATAAGACGTCCTAAATAAAGTTACTACACGGCAAAGAAAATTTTCCCACTCCCTTTATAGGAGGGGCTATTATATATTTTTACTATTCGAATGGTTTTATGTCGGAGAAGTACATAAAAGTAAATTAATTTATTTATTAATAGTACATATGATTACAACTATTTTTTTGTATTATTTGTAGTGTTACTGTGGCACAAATATTAATTAAAAGTGCAAAAACAATCTAAAAATTGATTCTAATTGTTAATTTGTATTATTAGCTAGGATCGAAATTCACACTAAAGACTATCCTATGTATTTATTGTGTGTAATTTTACTTACGTCCGACACATCATGCAAATATAACTTTTTGTACTCATTTATAACAGTTTTTTTTTCAAAAGACATATTTTCCCAAAAACGATCACTTCATTTTTCATGTAAACTACACATTATAACATTAACAGGATCATCTCTTTTATTATATGTACAAAAAAGTGCTATATAAATTAGTTGTTTATGAATTCTATTCGCCCTTATTATTAGAAAACGATTTTTAAAAAGCGATGGTGTAAACAGTGGCCAATGTTAGTTCTTTCAAAAATTGGCTTTTATATAAAAATTGTAGTTTAATATCAAACGCCAGTATATTTTTTATATTAGAAATATTATATATTTTATATCAAGTGATTTTCCTTGCGTAAACCTTTTACTTTTAAAATTTGTTTTCTAATAAGACCGAATGTTTTTATATTATGCATTGCAGGTAAGATGAATATATGTTAACAAAACAAAAAAATACCTCCAAGAATAACTTTTACTAAGTTTAAACTGGAAACGGCATAAAAATGCGTGAAATAACAGGCCGGCATTGCCCTAGGCTATCGCACCTTTGTCATTTACCTGACAAACTCAGTAAGAACTGATTGCTTATAAAAAGAAAAAGGGCGCAAATAAAATTAAGACAAGAATGGCCAATTTTCTTACCGAACATCGTCAACATAAATATAAGCCGATTGAAAGCGGAATGACAGTGGCTTCACAGCTTTATGAATAGAGATCGTGAGGCGAACTGTGAAATTTCAATAATTATAGTCACTTAAAAATGTCTGTGTCCTTAGGGCCCCATGCTCGTATGCTATGGGCTTTGTGCCCCCACAAAGTGTCAAACTCACGTGTCTTTGAAGTTACAGTAGGTTCTCTTTACAACACATGACAGCAGACTTCAGGGAGTATGCTGCCCGTGCGGCGTATTGCATCTACGCACGTATAAGAGAAATAAACTTTTCTACAGTTGGAACCTATAAAAAAATGAATGAAATTAAATATAACTTTATTCAAATAAGCCTATTTAAAAATCACTTTTACTAAAAAAGAAGTTAAAGGAATCTACCACTGAATCGAAAAGCAGATTTTACCGAAAAGAGTCGGCGAGAGACAGTTAGTTGCTCTTTTCAGCATAATGATGTACAAATATAATATACAAAGTAATTCCTTTTATTATTTAAAACGTTCCCGCCAGCGTGACCCACCGGGGGGTCACACTTCACTGTTCCGTGTACAGTCCCGCCTCATGCGGAAAAACGTAGATATTCGCCCCGGCTTGAACACACAATCAATGAAATTTACCTTTTTTAGCAATTTGACTTTTTAAGTTATTTTATATTTTAATGGTGATAATTCTGAGATGCCTTTAGCTGTTGTTATAGTGTTGTATTTAATAATGTATTCCAAAATCTTATGAAAATTCTTACCCTGTTTAATAATAGGACTGGAATATTTATTGTAACTAGGAAGGTAATCGTTGATTGTTACATTTATCTACAAGTGGTTATTATTTACACGACAATTATATTGTTTGAATTCCTATGTATTTAATATCTATAACATCTAGTTCAGTATGAGCATTGTTTACAGTTCCTTTGAGTGATTACAAGTGATATTTTCCAACTTCGTTGCTGTCCGTTTCTCTTCCTAAAAGCCATTTTAATTAGTCATTTATTATCTTGCCAGTTTTTATGGTAATCGGAAAAAATGGTCTAAATAGTAAGAATTTATATTTAGTTAGATTTAGATTTAGTTACGTGTTCGATTTAGATCCTCCCTCCCCCTTCTACCATAAAATGACGAGACGCCGTGCAGGCTTGCACCCTTTTGTGGTTGACATTCCTTCTGCTCGCACGAAGCGATTCGCCTCCTCCTTTTTGTTGCGAACCGCGAAGGAGTGGAACTCGCTTCCTGCGTCAGTGTTTCCGGCGTCTTATGACATGGGAATCTTCAAACGTCGAGTGAATCGGTATTTGCTGGGTGAGGTCGCTCCATCGCAGCCTCATCATCACTTTCCAGCAGGCGAGATTGAGGTCAAGCGCAAGCCTGTATGTAATAAAAAAAATCTTCTCCTACAATTACGTGTCTAAAATTTATAATTAAAAGTGGAAAAAATTGCAAGTATCTCGCTTTTTTATTTCTTAGTCAACTCTTATACAAAGACACATAGAACTATTGAGACAAACAACTCTTTGACAAAAATTAAAATGCAGAGCATCGAGCATTGACGTAAAGATGCCTGCCTCTCGGTCTTTTACCGGTTGCACGGTGGAGAGTGTTCTCAGGAACTACATTCTTTGATTCCACCAGCCCCATTCCACCACAAAACCACTAGACATCGTGTCGGATACCATCCGTATGTGGTGGATGTTCCTTATATTCGCACGAAAAGATTCGCTTCTACATTTATCATGCGAACGGCTAAGGAGTGAAATATGCTTCCAGCGGCCATATTTCCGCGATCTTATGACCTGGGAGTCTTTAAGAGAAGAGTGAATAGGCATTTGCTAGGCGATCGCGTTTCATCATCGAACTCATCTTCACCTTCCACCAGGTGTGATTGAGGTCAAGCGTTCGTCTATAATTTACAAAAAAAAAAACATAACTTATTTTACAACAAACTATTAAAAAAAATCCTTGATATTACTATAATAAACTTATTGAAATAATAATCCATTGATATCCAGTGGTTTACTCTTAAGCCATCGTCGACACAAATGTTGTGTTTAAATAATCCTGTACCATTATCATTAATGACATAGAGCCTTATTACAAAAAGGAGTTTATGCTTAATGTAGTGTTAATTAAATTCTTTATTAAAAAGTATATTATGATACTAGTGTATAAATTGGCTTTCTTATGGCTCTCATCATGCGGCTCGTGCATAATTTTACACCGTTGTAATGACTCAAAGCTCACGCATGTCATACGACAACTTTCATTACACTTGTGAAGAAAAAGACAATCTTATACTTCTAATTATTCTACTCGTGTCGTACCTCAATATTACCGACAGGTTCAAATCCACGTGTTGTTCTTTTATATTATTTAAAATGGATATATTTTGATAGTAATCACAGTGAAAATTTAGACGAACACACAAAAACACATTCGCTTTAATATAATATTATCCATTTATAATTATTAATCTATACTAATATTATAAAGCTGAAGAGTTTGTTTGTTTGTTTGTTTGAACGCGCTAATCTCAGGAACTACGGGTTCGAATTGAAAAATTATTTTTGTGTTGAATAGACCATTTATCGAGGAAAGCTTTAAGCTATATAACATCACAATGCAACTACTAGGAGCGAAGAAATAATGGAAAATGTGAAAAAAACGGGGAAAATTATTCATCCTTGAGGGCTTCCATTGCGTGCCCTACGAAAACGGTTCAAGATACCAAAAATATATGTATGAAAGAATTATTTCCCTTGAAATGATCTAAAAAAATGTTCCTGACAGTATATGTCTGTGTTTTAAGATTAACTCACTAGAACCGTTTTTATGGTAAACAAATTTGATCGAAATTAATGCATTATTTGTTAAGAGTTGTATCAACGTAATAATATTAATCTTTATCCAAATAAATGTGTTGTTGATTAAGAGTATTTAATTGTGAACAAAATTGTCTTTGACATCACTTAATTTCAATGAACATCTTAGAAGATATTACAATAACTTATATAGCAAAACAACGTTTGCCGGATCAGCTAAAAAATCTATAAAATTACCATTTTCTTTTTTTTTAATCGACTCTTAAACTTTTTTATTTCGCGTCACGCCGCCTATTCTCGACGAATACAGCCGATATTAAAATCTCTTTGTGGAAATTAAAAAGTGAACGTATTACATGGTTAAATTAAGAATATTTGTTCTGCATACATTATATTTTGCAATGAGTTACATACTTAACTAAATCGGGATGTCAGATTACCGCATTCCGAGGGTGATAATGTTATTATAACCCTGTTCCATAATTTAGATAGTTATGAATCTAAAAGCGATGTAGTAATACACTCGTTACGAGCAAGTGTGATTGAATATATATGTTATCTTTCAAAATTACGAATTAACTATCTTTTGTAATAACACATAGATACTTTTATCAAAGTTGAGATATTTTTTTATAATAGCACACTAAATATATTGCCAGTTTTTAGTGATTATGTCAAGTTCGTTATTTTCATACCATGTATAAGGCGTGTAAATAAATATTACTAATAAAATATAATTAATAAAATATTCATATAATATATTAATCTTTTATATAATTTATAGAAACTCTAAACTAATGTTAAGAGCAGTAGAATGTATCCAAAACTGGATAAAATACTTCCTAGAGCGTTTATGATATATTTATTTTAAAAAAACTGGATTAAGTCTCGAAATTTAGTAAAATTTCAAGGATTGCCTGTGAACAAGTTTTGTCTGAGTTGCATTGAATTACTTTATTGTACCTACATTCATTTACGAAGTTGTTTTTTTTTCTATGAATATTTCTTAAATATATTTTAATATCTTTAATGAAATAGCTATTTTTAATGTTATCCAATTCCTTTAAAAGAAGTGTGAAGATACCTGAGCAGGCCGGCATGATCACGGCAACTATAAAAACACAATCTGCTATTTCTTGATAGTTGCATATGGTTTTTGAATTGCGCTGTTCTTAACATCGGTGCAATGTACTCACTTTACTGAACTAGTGTAAAAAAATACTGCAAAATATTAAATAATGAGGTATGATAAATAGAAGAAATAATGTATGTGACAATTAAGGAATGTGTCCGATAAATGGCCGTATTAGCAACGACATAAATGCTTGAAATAAATTTAAATACATTACAAGAGAAATGAGCCGCGGTGGATCTGTTGAAGCTTGCAATATCTTTGATAATACGGAACATTTTATGCGATTAGCACAAGATAATTTCTCAATGACTGGATAGTGAATCTGGACTTCATAAATTAAAACTTGCAACCTGTATGCACAGACAAATCATAATAATATATCAACACGATTTATCCTTTTGGGGTGAGCAAAGATAGGTACATTAGTGGTAGTATCCACTTTGCTCTTATGTCGTGCCTAACGTGACCAGAAGCGCAACGAATTGCCATTCTCCGGGCACTTAACATGACATTCCTATTAGATTCCATACACTCACAAGACACACATATTCTAGATATATCTATTTTATATAAAGACATATCGCAGAACAGGACTTCACTGCTTCAAAATTTTAGTTTGGTGTGAGAACAGTAATATTGTATAAACTGATTATTTTAAGACAAAACCAACTTTTACACTTTTTCGTATCTCATGCCGTCGCTACGCATAACATACACTGCCGCCATCTCTTGTTCACCCCAAAAGTCCTTATTAATTGTCTGACATCATATTTCATGAAAGTTATTGTTAAACGATTACCGCATAAATTATATGATATTAAATAATAATGATTAACATTGGCTTGTAGTGATATTTGTCCCTACTTTACGCTTTTACTTTGGTGGTCAATAACCCGGAAGCCAAGCCAAGAGGCCAAGCCGGAAGTGTCATCCGGACGTATTCAGATAATTACTTTTATTTAAGATCATAGTCAATAATAATGCTTATGCTAGTAAGTACATACCTGTATGTCATTTATAATGACAATATTTAAGGGGTACCATTAGCTGTGGAGTCAATCTTGTGTATCATACTGCTAGTATTTAACAATTGCCTATAAGTTCAATATTTTATAAATATTACTTTTTTATTTAGATTATTAGGTATTATTACAGTGCTTTGGATGTGTTGGTAAACACGAATTGCATAAGCACAAACATTCGTATTCTCAAGAATTACCTGTATAGCTATGTAAGTATTTTTCCCATGTGCGTATAGAATCTACGACCCATAGCACAGATGTTTATCGCTCTACCACTACGCCAACGGAGTCAACTATATGCTGCTTCATATAGGAGATAAAAAAGTATCTAATTGAGTCCTAACAATAACACCAAGTTCAATTTATTACCTTGATTGAACTGCAATTGATCTAGAAATGTAATTTGTTTTGTAATTGATAATTCCTTCCTTTTCCATTGTTTTGTTACATAGTAGCGATGGGAAATGAAGGTTAAAGTTAACTCTATTATTCCACAGACAAGCCAGTATCCAATACTGTATCTATAGTATGTAATTTTTTTTGTATCCCGGGGATAAATCCTACATAGCACTATCAGGGACGCTGTGAGGGCAGCGACCCGGGTGTGTCAGACTCCTACTGAGTAAAACCCCCGGGGTGTCCCTCTGATTGCTCCACCCGGGCCTGGGTAGCCAAATTTATCCAGATGCCCAGGGAACAAGAAGCCTTGTTGAGGCTACCTCTCTGGGAGGGGAAGGAGTAAAGCCCACCCGTCCGAAACCTCTCTCCCAGGCTATGCGCCAGACACCGTGCACGTTAATTTTATATTTTTTAATAATGGCTAGGTTTTTTTTTGTGGTGATGTTTCAAAGTTACTTACGGCAATTTCTTTAGATCGGGACGACAGAAAATGATAACGGTTATCAAATAAATATCAAACAAAGGTTAACATTTCTCTAAATTTTCACAATTTCATATATGTACTATTTGACGTTTCACATTATATGTTCGATAGAAAATTTGAGGGCTGGCCACTCAACATCGGTGTTCCAAACTGAATAATTACAGGGTTATTGGGGATTACAGATAATAAGCCATGGAGAATTGTAAATTTTGCGATTAGCTCCTTAAATGCTACACCTGCGATCCTTGTCGGTACTAAGTATAGAATTTCACGTGAATTAATTCATTAAACGCGAAGCATCATCAACCACGCTGCGAACATAACCGATTTCTTAGTTTCACGGAAACATTGTATAAGATTAAAATTTTTAATTAAATCGTAAAACTAAATAATGATTTTAATTTACTGAGTACTTTTCACTTTATTAACACGCTAGGAATATCTTGTAACGATGCGTTGATTGAAATAATAAAATTTACAAATACATTTTCCTAGTCTCAAATCCGATTTACACTTGTACTATCCACTATAAGGCCGGGATTTATAGAATCTACTGTGACTTTGCTAAGACTTTGCTCAGAATATAGGTTTGTCTTTAACAAAAATCTGAATATAAATATAATAGCAACGTGAGTATAGTCTAAATACTCGCGGAGCCCAGCCTAAGGTGACTTACCATGTACTTTGATATTAATCAAATAATTATTATATAATAATTTGTAATTTCTGAAAGTAAACGCTGTGAGTAAAGTCAAGGTAGCGTTTATAAATTACAATTTTAGATAGAAATAATTAAAAATGTTTCACATTACACGAGTACAACCAAGACCTGTGCCATCTTCATAATGAAGTTTGGAGGTCAATAGTGAAACTTGTTGCGATCTCAGGCTGTGCTTTTTTGATGTCGTTAGATGTTCGAGGATCGAACTAGGAAACGCATTGGGATTCTCTCTGCATATGCGAGAATACCAATTTCCGTCTCACGAGCGTTGACATTAGTTATGTTATCTTTTGCGGTGGTCTATTGTCGGAACGTTTGAGGTGAAACTAATCCAGAGAATTAAGAACATTTTTCGCAATCATCAGTACCATCAGGGGGAATATCCTGCACAGGACCATCAGGGCCGCTGTGAGGGCAGCAACCCCGGTGTGTCAGACTCCTACTGACTAAAAACCCCCGGGGTGTCCCTCTGATTGCTCCACCCGAGCCTGGGAAGCCAAATTCATGCAGACGTTCAGAGAACAAGAAGCCTTGGTGAGGCTACCTCTCTGGGAGGGGAATGAGTAAAGCCCACCCCTACAAAAACCTTTCTCCCAGGCGATACGCCGGACACCGTGCACCGCCTCCCTCTCATCCGGGCAGCAGACTCCCTCAAGTCTACTGCCCGGTAAACTAGTGATCTAGCCCAACCGTTAGTGTCCACGTCTTGGCTCCTTACGTCATGATTTTTCGCAAGACTTTAATTTTAAAAGTCTTATATGTTAACGATTTTTTAGTATAAATAATACGATTTAAAGGAATAATTTTTAACATATTAACACACATGCAAGATATTATTTTATACGTACGTCTGATGCATGTCTGTAATCAAAGTTGCAACTGATAACGGTCGTTGTGTCAATTGAGGTGATAGTGATAACATTAACATTTGCATGTTTATATTTAATCGTAACGATGTATTATTGCAAATATACGTTATATATCAACTACGGATGCTCCGCACTGTTTGTTCCTAAAATATTTAATTGACTCTATGCTATTACGAAATGTAGTTTTATTATATTCCGGACTTAAAGGGAGTTTCAAGCTTATTATTTCTAAAATTTAATTATCTTTTAAAGCAATTATTATTATCTATTACAAAAGATAGCTTTTTAACAAAATGAACTATAGTTTGCTGGTTTCAGTTTCAATGGTCGTAGGGCCATTGCCCGAACGGAGTCATAACCACAGTACACAAGTGTAAACACCGTCATAGTGACTCGCTTTGGACTGTCGCGTTTCGGGATCAGCTTGTGTATATCCAGTAACTCGTATACCTAGAGACCTTCAATCGTGGTATATGTGGGCCGACATGATGATGGAGACTCTCAGTGAGTTTTCATCCTTTGAGGGTCGCTTTCGTTTTGGAATACACTGTACTTACAACAATGTCGAAACAGTGTAAAAAAAGATTTCGGTATTACATAAATTCTTCTGTAATCTGAACGAAGTATTAGTTTGTCGAATAAACGGTTCTAAAACCTTCTTTTGTAAGGTTAACATAGTTTTATATAGTTAGCTCGGCTAAAGGCAACCTAGTTTACCCGACAATTAAACTTTAAAACATTTTTAAACACCAATTAATGTAAATGTATACGTAACTAAAGATTCTTTACTGTTTCAAAGCGTTTACAAAGCCGGTCGTAATATAATTAAAAAGTCAAAGGAATTTGATGTCTCCAATATGGCTTCTTCGTTCATCCCGTCTCCACGTTCACGTAACATTATCTGTCCTTGTTTATAAAGTAATATTATCCTGCTATCTCGCTCTTAATTCTATCCTCGTTGGGTGAAGCGACGCTACAGGTCGTAGCGAGGGTTAGGAGGGGCGTTATAAAACTAAGGGCGGATCGGTTTATGTAATGCTATGTGGGCCAAGGGTCGTGTTTTGGACTCTCGAGTTGGCTGTTGATAGCTATTGTTTGTGATTTTACTGTGTTTTGTACTTTAAATATTATATCGAGGGGTGAAGGGTTATTTGGTTTAAGCGACATTTTATGGTGATATAGTAATATACAGGGATACAGGTAACTAACGTAAAACCTCTTAAGGGTGACTTTGGTATGTCAAGACTAACAACTTTTGTTTTACGACTTTTTATAATTCAATCTTTTTATCCCCATACAAAAAAATAAATAAATCAAATTTGCAGTTCTGATCTTCTTAACACTCTGAAAGGCGGCGCGATGCAACTGGGGCAGACGATTTCGTAGCATCAGCTAACTGAACTTTAAACATAGAGCTAAAGATTGATAGAAATCCCCACTAAAACTAAAAAAATATATATCTTAGGATGTGTTAAGTTTTGGCAAAAGTCATAGAACAAAAGTTGTTAGTCTTGATGTACCTGAGTTACCTTTAAGAGGTTTTGCGTTAGTTACCAATAACGTTGTATATATATTTTCGAAATCGGTACAAAATGATTAACCACCACCAAAAAAGTCGCTTAAACCAAATAACCTTTCACCCCTCGATATTATTATTATATTTAAATAGACATATATGACGATAACTATTATTGCAGCGAAGAGATATGGCAGGAAGTGTCATCCTTCTGCCAGGCTATGATGAAGCAGAAGGAGGCCGCCGAAAGGCTCAGAGAGCGAACATCTTCTCTGGCCACTCGGCGGCCAAGGCACCGTCGCCGGAGTGACGCGTTCGCCCAGAGCGAGTGTGACATTCCCCGGTGACAATAGCAGGGCAGTAGACTTGAGGGAGTCTGCTGCCTGTCGCGTTTCGGGATCAGCTTGTATATATCCAGTAGCTCATATACCTAGAGACCTTCAGTCGTGGTATATCTCGGCCGTCATGGCGACGGAGACTATCAATGGACTATTATTTACTTATATAATCTTTATAGTGTTGCCAGTGGCCCGGTACAATAATTCATTTACACAACACATATATAATTACAATAAAAAATGTACAGTTCCTATTAAGGCATCCACAACATACGTCAGAGTGACCTGTTTATTTATACTATATTATATTATACAGTCAAACCTGGATAAGTGAGAGTTCAAGGGAGCACAATCTCATTCTCGCCTATAGAGGCTTCTCACTAACCCGAGTTTCTCGCTGATCCAGGTACATGAGTAGCGTTTCTCTCTTACAGAGCTACGCAGCAATAACAAGTCACAGCATGTACGAATGTATTATGTCCATATATATTTTTAATAGTGTGTATATGTTACGTTGATTAGATTTTGACATATAAGTACTTTATAAGGGTAGGTATCAAGATGCTTACGAAAACAAAACAAAAATTCAATCACTATGTAATTTTATTTTACTTAGAACTTATTTACACTTTAAAAAATCCGTCAATTTAGTTTGGGTTTCTATTTTTGTATTTTGAATGTTTATCCACTTAAATAATATAAATAAATAAAGCTCGACTGTCGCTTATAGAGGTATAGATAAGTAGCAGTCTCAATTACGGAGGTCCGTGAGGGAAAAACGACTCTTTCTTACAGAGGTTCTTGTTTCTCGCTAATAGAGGTTTTGGGAGCTTAAAATAACGGGTCTTGGCTATTACTCTCACTTATAGAGTTTTCTCACTTATCCAGGTTTGACTGTATTATAGTAATGGTAATTAAAGTCAGGATTATTCGTTTGTGCATCTCTCAAAAACCCAAAGTCCGCAAACAAATCAACCGCATCGCCAAGAAGATTGTATTGACTATCATATTTTGATGGTCGCTTTCGTTTTTCGACTACACTGTACTTACCATCCGGTGATCTTTAGTCACAATGTCGAACCAGTATAAAAAAAAAAACAAAAAAGGGACTTTGTAAAATGAACAACGTATATGAATCATCTAAATATTATGTTTTGACCAAATTCTCTATCCGATCAAAAGTGACGACTAAGAAGTTAGTTAATAATCATTCCGGGGTATTACGTTGAATATACGGGACTAGTCCGGGGCGAGACGGCGAAAAACAGGTTTAGTTTACGTCAATATGGGGGAGGGATGCGGTGTTTTGTTCGGGGCACTGGGGTGTAGGTGTAGGTCACATTTCAGGGTTGATACTAAAGTGTTCACCGCGATGACATTACAAAACGTTATTCTAAACATTACACACTATTTTTTTATTAACAGGAAAACAAACAATTATTATAAAACACCTAAAACAATATACTAAAAGTACACTTAAATCAATCTAGAATTTTTTTAAATGAATTAATAGATAATGCAGCTAACACATGCTATAATATTCAGTGTGCTAATATCAAAAAAATTATATGATTTTTTAGTTGAGTGAATTGTGAGTTACTCTCCCTTGTTTCTTGAAACGCCGACCTTATAAAAACGAGTTTTTATTTAAGCAAAAGTCGAAACAATGAAAAGTTAGTTGTTACAAAAAATAGCTTACCGATTTTTAACCTCTTAAGTGGCTATGACTGATATATACGTCATCAACATATGCATTACAAAACGCTTAAGACGAATATATTCGCATAAATTTAATTGTGTATACCACTATGGATAAAACTAATATGTTGGCTTGAGTATAATGGACGTATGAATATATGCTTAGGAGTCCGCGTATCATTCGTTGCGTTTCAATGGGAAGAATGGGGGCTGGTACTGGTCATTTCGTTTGACGAAATGAGCCACTTAAGAGGTTAATACCTTTAGCCAAGGCAAAATAACATTCTATCAGCGATAACTCTTGTAACAAAAATTCCAAATATATGAGTTGATTCGTTCGAAATATTACGTCGGGACTTTATGCCAATTTCATATATTTTGTGCATTTTTATTAGCGATATTGCTGATCGAATGGTACTTTGTCTAAACTCCATTTTAAGCACAACTTAGTCTAAAATTACACTGTAATTATCAAGAAATAAAAGACTGTTCGTCGATAGCCTAGACAAAAGTCTCTTCACACATTTTTTTTACACTGGCTCGACATAGTGACTACAGTGCACCTGATGGTAAGTACAGTGTGGTCCAAACATGACAGCGACTATCCAAGGATGAAAATCCGTCTTGTCACCCCACATATAGCACGACTGAAGGTCTCCAGATATATCAACAACTGGACATGCACAAACTGATCACGAAACGCGATAGACTGAAGCGAGTCACTAAGAGGGTCTTTACACTTGTGTACTGTTGTCACGATCCAGTTCGGGCAATCGCCCTACCACCAAAATAAATTTAAAAGGACCCTTTCTTGGAAAATATCTGAGTGCATACCAAATGTTAGTCTTTATTTTATATTGGCAATGAAATATCTTTTTTTAATAACTGAGAATTGTCACTCTTTAAGCCTTTGCTTAAATTAAAACACGTTTTCAAAGAAGAATGCATAAAATGTTATTATGTTTTATCAGTTTAATTGACCGTCAGGCCTACTGGCAGACATTACTCAAATTTCCAGCCAACTTTGTGGGGAATCACCCATATTACGAAACAAAAACAATGGATAGGCAGAGAGAATGGACCCCTTCTTCTTGTTTTTGCAAACTTCTTTCGCTTCCTTGACACGTTCACGCCGGCGTGATCCACCGGTGGGTCACACTTGAGTGTTTTATGTCTATTTAAATGATTTTTTTAAAGTATCATAATTAAAATCTAAATTTGAACATTAAACTGTCTACGATGAGCACAAAATGGCATGCAATCAGAGTCGAAAAATTTATTATTCAAAAAAAATAAGGATGCGTATTGGAAGTCGATTAATGGTGGACGCAAATTCCACCACTACAGATGGTTCGACGTACGTAACGAAAAGCGCCCCACGATCGCGATATCTTTGTCAAATAGTGAAATTATTCACTTCATACATTTCTGTTGGATTTCGATTTACGTATAACTAATGATTTATTGTAAATAAGAAAAAATATGAAGTATTGTGAGCGTATTGTTTTTTACTCTCGTTTTTTAAACAAAATGTGACACCCCTTCCGCTCAAACGTTTGATGTTTTATGACTTCACCGCTCGTCATTAAACTTTCCTATTTCAGACGGATCTTCTAGGGTTGTCAGTATTTCACAAAAATTTTCTTTTTACTATTGCCATGCATTTTGTGACTGATAGTATTTACTTATTTAAAATTAGCAAACACCGATCAACCTTCCTCGAATATTAAAGTCAAAATCAAAACGCTGACTTTGGCAAAATCACATTGGTCATACACCAGTGGAAAAGCCTCAAGAAAGGAATAATAATAATAAATATTGACTTATGACTTGTTTTGTTGCATAAATATTTTAAAACTCTTTTTTTTCTATATGTAGCTATTTAATGAATTTATATAAATATATCTTACTACATAATAAATGTTAACCTTTTGAAATATGATTAACCTAACATTTACAAAAACATTGTAATGTTGTTTTTTTTTTGTTTATTATCTTTTTATTTTTACAAAATATTTATATTAAAATCTTAATCTAGTGATTTATTAATAAATATATATTCTAAATAAAAATAATATAGGCTTTCAATTTTGTATTGATTTTCATGTTTTCTTAGTTGTAAAGGATTGTAATATTTTTATTTTTCAAAAAAAATAGTTAATTTTAAATTCCGTTCCATTTATTAAGCATGAACTGAGTGTGTGTATAATTTTTTTTTACAGTAAGGGTTGCGATTGACAACCCTATGATAGGGTTAACATTTACGAGCTCCCGTATTTCGGGCAGTAGTAGCTCGAACGGGCAAGGTCGATGCAGTAGCCAGTAGGTACGCTGCAGATGAGCGCCCGAGCGTTTGGAAGGTTGCATTTCTTCCGAGCAACGCTTCCGGTTTTTCATCAACTAATTTTCTTAGTAAATAGTTGAAGTTGGAATTTTATGACACGAGAGATCTTAATTGCGCTTGTTGTTCTGCATTCTCTGGACTGGATACTGGTTCAGTGAATTTATTTGTATATTTGAATTTTCAGGGTCTCATCGCTGAAATACGGAATGTTTTGCTGCATAGTTAAACATTTTTGTATTAAGATGGATTTTTTTGGCCTTATTTTCTTCTAGATATTTACTTTCCATTGATTAATGAAATAATGAAGACTAAGTTTTTTGCGCTCTGTTATGAAGAATCAGTCCAGGTTGATTTCCGTCATTTAATTGAATGGTCAATCTATATTTTCCTCCATTTCTCTAAAAGATTTTCATTGAATATTTTCTCAGGCCAGAAAGTATAGAGAATACTGCGAAGGCAGCAATTCACGAAAACGCTGAAGTTGATGCGTTAAGTTTTTAGTCACTTTCCATGTCTCGCACCCATAGAGCGTGCCTCCTAGACAAAACATTCGTTTATCGATAATACTAGTTGAGATATGTAAATGCACAAAATTGACATAAAGTAGCAACGTATATTTTAAAAGCAATTTCATACTTTTTAGAGATATCATTTGTGGTAAATACTTAGAGAAATTATTTTTGTCTAGGCCCCTAAGACGGTTTTAACGCACTATCGAAATATTTTATGATTGAAAATATTCAATATTTTTTAAATATAACACGACCGGGGCCCTTCACGACAATCAGCGCTGCAGATTTCCTCTGTGGCTTTAAGCTGATGAAGGACCCATTTTCACCATGTTTATATATTTTTGTATTTTATTTTGTTTCTGTATGTTGTTTGTATTACTGCATTTAAATTTTTAGTCTTTTGTTAGTTTGTGGCGAAATAAATACATTTCATTTTAAAATCCGTGTTAGATATCTTGATAGCCACACGGCAATCAGTCGCACAAAAATCTTTCGTGCTTTATTGACGCAAATATGGTTTGATTATATTTAGTTTCATTAATAAATTCTTCTAAAATTCGAAGAAAATCGAAGACCAATTAAAGGCACGTTTTGGGTTACTGCGGGCGCAACATTAAATTGAAAACCGGACACGCGATATCATTATAGGAATGTCGTGACGACTGCGAATAATTGATGACAATTATGATATATCGTCAAGCTATATATATCTCTTTCGGAGTGAGCAGTGGTACATTAGTGGCTGTATCCACTTTGTGCTAATATGAACAGCCCAATGTACGAATAGGCGCAGCTGATCGCCGTTCCCAGGGTATTTACACATGACATTTCTATTAGATGCCATGTGGGTTTCCTCACTAAGTTTTTTTTTACACTGGCACGACATAGTGACTACAGAGTACCTGATGGTAAGTACAGTGTAGTCCAAAAACGAAAGCGACTATCAAAGGATGAAAATCCATTGATAGTCTACATCGTCATGTCGGCCCACATATACCACGACTGAAGGTCTCTAGGTATATGAGCTACTGGATATACACAAGCTGATCCCGAAACGCGACAAGCCAAAACTGGTCACTATGACGGGCTTTACACCCATGTACTGTGGTCGCGATCCAGACGGGCACCGACGCCCTACCACCTCGCTGCCGCTCGTTTAGCACCACCCAGGAGTCACGTGTAGGGAAACTAGGGTAAAGCCTACGGACGCGAGCAGCTTCGACTTCCAAAATCTTCACAGGTTCAAGTTTTCTTTCACTGGTGAGCATGAGGTGCCTAAATCACTACTTAATCTAGAAAAGCCAGAGGTAGGGGTCGCGATTCGAACCTACGAGCAGTCGCAAGACCACATATGGATACCGGTCCCTAATGTACTAGGGATATCACAGCCACAAAATAATTAAATAATGTTGGAATATTAAAAAAAAATATCTTTTTTTTTGGTGTAACCTGGGGAAAAATCCTGCATAGTACTTTCAGGGTCACTGTGAGGGCAGCGACCCCGGTGTGTCAGACTCCTACTGACTAAAAACCTCCAGGGTGTCCCTTTAATTGCTCCACCCGAACTTGGGAAACGAAATTCCTCCAGACGCCCGGAGAGCAAAAAGCCTTCTTGAGGCTACCTCTTTGAGAGAGATGGGAGTAAAGAGGCCACCCCTTCAAAATTTCTCTCCAAGGCGGCGCGTCTACACTGCGCACCGCCTCCCTCTTATCCGGGCAGCCTACCGCCCGTATATTGAAAAATCACAAGTTATGGATGTTCAACCTTTTGAATATCTATTGTAATTAATAATTAAATTGAATTAATAATCTAGACATGATTTTTGGTTCTTTTGAAAAATAAAGTTCAATAACCTTTTGATCGAACCTCTTTATATAAAAGCAAAATAAACCTGAGCTCTTACTGTAGGGATTATTTATTTAGAAAAACAAACAGCGACATAAAAACAATAAAGGTGACAAATAAGATATTAATTTTTTTACATTTTATCCACATTATGACTTCGCCAAGTTATAAATAAGTATTCATTTACATAATTTATTTACTTAAGACACTAAACATCAACATAAAAATAATAAAATAATACTTAAAGAGATACACAAGCCAGAAAAGTCTCTACAAAAAAAAATATTAAACAGAATTAAAATCAAGCTAAGAGACATAAATAAACACGGCGTGACGCATAACAGGTAGGTTTGGAGGGGTGGGCTCTTTACACTCATCCCTCCCAGAGATGAGGCCTAAATAGGCTGTATGCTCTACGACCGTCTGAAGGAATTTCGTTTCCCAGGTTCGGGTAGTGTGGTGTGATTAGAGGGACAATCCGAGGTTTTTAGTCAGTAGGAGTCAATACACCGGGTCGCTTTTTTTTGTTAACCCGGTGGAAATCCCTTCAGACCATCAAGGGAGTGGTGAGAGCCACTCGGTATTTGCTGGGCGAGCGCGCTCCATCGTCGGCCTCATCATCACTTTCCAGCAGGTGAGATTGAAGCCAAGCGCAAGCCTGTCAGTAATAAAAAAAATGTTTTTTTAGTATAAACTTTACTTTGGTAAAGATCACACTATATTTCTTACCACAGTGCACGTAGCTAATATTAATCTATACTAATATTATAAAGCTGAAGAGTTTGTTTGTTTGTTTGTTTGAACGCGCTAATCTCAGGAACTACTGGTTCGAATTGAAAAATTATTTTTGAGTTGAATAGACCATTTATCGAGGAAGGCTTTAGGCTATATAATATCACGATGCAATTATTAATAGCGAAGAGATAATGGAAAATGTGAAAAAACGGGGAAAATTATTCATCCTTGAGGGCTTCCATTGCGTGCTCTGCAAAAACGGTTCAAGATACCAAAAATATATGTAAGAAAGAATTATTCCTCTTGAAATGATCTAAAAAAAATGTCCGCGACAGTATATGGTCTATCTTTTAAGATTAAGTCACTAGAACCGTTTTTATGGTAAACAATTTTGGTAGAAATTAATGCATTATTTGTTAAGAGTTGTATCAACGTAATAATATTAATCTTTATCCAAATAAATGTGTTGTTGATTAAGAGTATTTAATTGTGAACAAAATTGTCTTTGACATCACTTAATTTCAATGAACATCTTAGAAGATATTACAAAACCTTATATAGCAAAACAACGTTTGCCGGATCAGCTAGTAATTAATATTAATCATGTTCATTGTTTCCACTACTGTTTCTAATCAAATATGTTATACAGAGTTGTCTCATTGACGACAAATACTCTTTAGTTTATATAACAAATCACAAGCGGCGATAATTGCGCCTGTACTTCGGGATACACGTGACTGAAGTATAATACATATTACATCACTGGGCAGGAAACAAAGATCGTCATAATATATTATAGTAGATGCATTATTTATATCGTAAACTAAAGCTGAGTTTTATAAACCCTACTTTTATTTTTCTTGTTCTTTACTTTCAACTCCGACGCAGCCTTGAGTTTCTTATCAAGGTATTCGCTTCCGAAACGCTAGTAGATCACAGAAGGTTCTTTCCTTGGCTGGACCCCCAGTCTAGATCCTTACCCACAGGGGTCCTTTGCGTTGCCACCCAACCCATAAATTCGCTGGCTGAGCACATTCTGTGTTTAGTTCCTAAGCCCGGTTATGTTGTAAAGGTCTGTCCCGGCCATCAACGTTTATCCGTTCAAAAAAGTCTTAGTCAATGCACAAACATTAATAATTATAATATTTATTTAGTGTTAAAATATATAATAAGTCATTGATTTTGTCAACTTGAACTTGGCTCTGCGAATACTAAGGTCGTCAAGTTCCAATTATATCGAAGGGTGAAAGGCTATTTCGTTTAAGCGACATTTTTTGGTGATATAGTAATATATATATTTACACTTCTCTTAAAGACTCCCAGTTTATAAGATCGCGGAAATATGGTCGCTGGAAGCATATTCCACTCCTTAGCTGTTCGCATGATGAATGTCGATGCGAATATATCTAACATCCACCGCATGTAGATGGCATCCGCCACGGTGACTAGTGATTTTATG
Organism: Automeris io; assembly: GCA_036320925.1. NCBI lineage: Eukaryota > Metazoa > Arthropoda > Insecta > Lepidoptera > Saturniidae > Automeris > Automeris io. The sequence continues at coordinate 9,189,667 of JAUDJH010000018.1, forward strand.
ATGAAATGGGGCTGATGGAATCTGATAATATATTTCCTGAAAACACTCTCCAAGTGCAACCAGTAAAACACTGTGTGGCAGGCGACTTTATGTCGGTATGTTCGAATATATCTTCTAAAATCAGTGTTTAATATGCTATAAGCCTGAATAAACCGGTGTATAATGCGAATAGAAGTTAAACAGTATATAATTTAAGAAGATATCTTTAAAATATCTCAAGTTTAAAAAAACATTGTCTCCGAGAGAATTCTGGTCTAGATTCTCAGTGATATTATACTATGATACACTTTGGCAGCGTTTAGGAAAGAAAAAATAGATATATTGTCCAATAAATCTATGGTAAATAATGTAAATATACAGAAGAGGCTCTGTTACATTTTTATAAGGATAAAGTTAGGCATTAATCTGAGATTTTTAAAGCTAGTTGTCTTACATTGATCTATAGACAAGGACGGGAGAACATTGTAAGTTATCCCACGCAGCTATGAACACCGAAGTTATACGTTTAGTTTGAAAACAACGGTAGTGTGCTCAGTTATAGGTACCGTTGCTGAGATCACTGCCCATTGCATGCATATTTGATTAACTTACAAAGGAGAGCCGTGATAGTTATGTTAACTTTGACCTGGTTTTTGGTACAGTAATTTTTAGGTTAAAGTTTTTTGATGATATATGGTTTACCTAATTTGATAGCCCGAGCTACGCCTGGCAAGGTCATTATAACAATGGATTATGTGTTAATTTGACCGACTTGAGTCGGAGTCAAAGGAAGGTGACGGGCTCTGTTGAAAATAATATGAGATTCTTGCTTTCTACCGAGACATTTTTTATGTAACCAGGGGCAAATCCCTAACGGATCTTCAGGTCGACAGGTGAGGGCCGCCCCCCGTTCTGTCGGACTTATAGCGACTAAAACCCCGGGGTGTTCCTTCTCCCGCCTGCGGAGTGTCAAGGGCAAGGCTGTACCATTTTTCTTGGCACTCGGCGACCGAAATAGTACCTAGAGAGTGTGCACGGCGGGGCTGTGGACAATCGATTACAGGAGCCACAGTTCTCTATTGTAGAGATCTTACCTTCAGATTTTTAGCTGGTAAAAGTCCAACATATCCCGTTTCGCAAGTTATTATAAAATATATTTTGCTAATAAAAACAATATAATTTTATATAGTACAAAGATTTTTATTTAAATAAATATACAATTTGTGACTGTGCTGGTCTAGTGAATAAGAGTCAGGTTTCCATGCGCGGCAACGCGAATGGACGTATGTTCGCATCCCGGCATGTACTTCTGGGTTTTTTTAGATCACGTACGGATTTAGGCACCACATGGTCACCGGTAAAGGAAAACATCGGGAAGATACCCGCACGGCATCTAATAGAAATGTCATGTGCAAGTGCCCTGTGAGCGGCGATCAGCTGCGCTATTGGACACGATAAATAAGCGCAAAGGGGATACAACCATTTTTGTATCTCTGCTCACTCCGTAAGTGATATAGCGGGACGGTATATTAAACAGCTCTAACCTGGGATGTACTTATATAGGCATCAATTAAATTGTGAAAGGATCGTTGAAATTCGTGCAGTAATTTTTAAGTAAATATCACTTCTCAGGTCTCTTCCTATAGTATCCAGACTATAAGATTCCTGAATTTTTAACTAAGTTAAACAAAAGCATCGTTTCATGTAACGTATATTGAGAGAACTATTCAATTTGCTTGATCAATAGGTTAATAAAGACGAGCTAGAGGAAAATTCACTCAGGAAACGTATAAAATTCCTTGTCGGAGTTGGGAAAACAGATTTACTTTAGGACAGTGTAGCTGGCATTGTGCCACTTCAGTTCTCGTATTTTTTAGCATAATATACTTGAAAAATGAAAATTTTCTTAGCACAAAAAATTAGTACTGACTTAATTGTGATAATAATTTAACTTTTTAAGAGCCCATAGTTATAGTAGTGTAATAAGTACGTGCGAATGGAGGCTATCAAATTTGGTTTAAGTTTTAGTGTTGGCCGAAAAGAAAAAAATTGATTAAAAAAAACATAGAACAAACATTAGAAGATCAGGGATTCTTGATAGGGAGATCAGGGCTTGATAGATTATTGAAAAAGAAAGCAAACAATATTGTTATAACATAATATTGTATATTCGTTTTATAAATAAGTATAAGAATTGAATAATATGTCCTGAAGTTAAAGTATGAAGAAACAAATCAGTCTTTTAATGAAATACCAGAATTCCAGTACTACAACTTCTTCAGTATTTTTATTACCGACAGGCTTGCGCTTGATCTATCTCAACTGTTGAAAAGCGACGATGAGGCCAACGATTGAGCGCGCTCACCCAGCAAATACAAATTCATTCGATGTTTGAAGATTCCTATGTCTTAAAATATCGGAAAAACAGACGCCGGAAGCAAACACAACTTGAAGACAACTTCCACAGTATTCTTATCTATTCTTTACATCTAAACTAGCTGACCCGGCAAACGTTGTTCTGCCATATAAATTATTTCTAGTGAATATCTTCTGTATTATAATATATTTTACCTGCGGCTTCGCATTGTAAAATAGTATCTAATTTAATTAAATTTATGGTTCACAATTTTGGTCATAGTGGCTTCCACATAAAAGGTAGTAGATATATGCTTTCGCGGACTTTTATTTAGAACTATTCAAGACATACAATCCTACGCTACATCATCTTTGTGTAACTCCAATGGTTTAGGCAGTGTACGCCATGATAGTTCTCAGAGGCCAGATTTTTTTTTGACTTCATTGACATGTATTCTTATATTACGACCAAAATTACATAAAAAATCATTAAAAATTGTAGCTTATATGTTATTCCGATATATAATCTATATTACTGTAAAAGTTTCATGCAAATCCGTCTAGTAGTTTTATCGTGAAAGAAACATATTCACAAACTTTCGCATTTATAATAATACTAGTAGGAGTTTAAAAAAATATTGTAACAACTTTACAAATATAGACTAAATTCGTTTTTTCATTTTCCGATAATTGTAAAAAGTATATTTTTCTCAATTTATTATTAAAAACAAAAACAACATACGATACAATCAAGTTAACTTAAGGTCACAAAAACTAAATTCTAGTTTGTCTGTGAAATAAAAAACCAAGAATAATTAACACTTGCCTAAGAGCGACTTGCAGTAACAATTTAAATCTATTTTAGACTTATATAAAACGTTAATTCGACCTTAACTCGTTAAACGCCATGGGGATCACCGATGACATTATCTGGCTTACTTTACTACGCCAAGTGAGTCACTGGTCAAGGGTTTTTTTTTTCACTATGTTTATGGAATTCCATGTCAGATCTTTGTTATAAACATTTTAGATATATATATATATATATATATATATATATATATATATATATATATATATAAATATAAAATAAATAATTAAATAAAATATGCCAATTTCAAAAGTAAGGCCTTTTTTAAGAATAATCATATTTCTGTGATGGCGGTTAACGAGTTAATGGTGGTTTCAATTTGACAGTTGTTAAAGCTAGATAATGTTTCCGAGCAAGATGATGTACAGTTTACAATAGAATCAAGCTTCAGAAATTCTATCGAATCTACCTGTTGTCGCTAATATCAAATAAGGACCTAAGATGGCCTGGTTCAACCCTCAATCCAGGTATTCTCATATAACCATATGAAGCAAAGCACTAACCTGGCTTGTTGCGGACGTCCTTGCGGTGCACCGCCACACACAAGTATTCACAATAGTCACGCACAGTGTTATTGTTCCTTTTAAAAGGCAGAAATCACATAAACAAGGAATAATATGTTAGCGTCCACCCGTTGTACGTAATATCGAAAAACAAGTGTGTAAAACAGGGGTAGGTATCCGTCATGAACCCGGTATCGCAATCTACCTACATATGAAAATATGAAAACGCCCGGACATTACCTATGACATATTTTCTATCATCGGGCTGTAAACTTGAGGGAGCCTGCTGCCCAGATGAGAGAGAGGCAGTACGCAGTGTCCGTTGCGCAGCCTGAGAGAGGGGTTTTGAAGGGGTGGGCTCTTTACTCCTACCCCTCCCAGAGCGGCAGCCTCAACAAGGTTTTCCCTTCCCGGGCGTCTCGATGAATTTGGTTACCCAGGCCCGGGTGGAGCGATTAGAGGGATACCTCGGGGGTTTTTAGCCAGTTGGAGTCGCACTGGGGTCCCTCCCTCACAGGCTCCCTGATGGACCTATGCAGGATTTTAAACAGGCATACAAAAAAAAAACTATCATAGAATCCGTAACATTTAATATATTGAATAGAGTAAATACTTTTGATCAACAAACGAAGTGAACATTCCGTACGTTTACGAGAGTCGGAGTTCCGAGACAGTACGGATGAAATCGTAAAACTCTCTCGTCCAGGCAAATACTAACTAACCGGCAGATTAATGGTTGTATAATAAACTTCGCGATCCAGAACCATCGTTTTAATGATTAAATTGAACTAAATTACATAGTTATTTGCAATTATACAGATTCGTTCGGTGTTTTGCAGATGGCTTGTGGCTATGTAAAAAAACTGTTTTATTGTGGCTTTTTTTTATATTGTCTCGGCAAAGTACCTGATGGAAGATACAGTGTAGTCCAAGAAAGACAGCAACTACCAAAGGATGAGAATTCATTGCCAGTTACCGCGTCATCACGACCCTCATATACCGCGACTGAAGAATTCTATGTATATAAACAGATTCCGAAACACGACAGGCCGAAGCAAGTCACTGTAACGATATTTACATTTGAATACTTGTGTGTCTTTCGTTATATAGTACTTCTATCTTTAAATCATATTGGTATTTCTATTACAATTACAATTATAGATGGGCTAAATGTAATCAGATTAATAAAAAACAATTATGATTATATTTTGCGTTCAATTTCAGTTTGCATATTTACGACTCCTTAATGTTTTGAAGTGATTAAGTCACAATTACAGAGTAACATAATTAAAATTATGACTACATTTTGTAATCGTTAATCATTAATTAGATTACATATAGCCCATCTCTGATTACAGTGTTTTATTATTCTTGTTTGTAGGCATCCCTATTTTTTCAATATAGTTCAAATTATTATTTCAAGATACAAAAATAATTGAGTAGAATTGACTTTTTAGATTTTTCTGAATACGTATCAATCATTTTTTGAAGCTTAATCTGTTTGTATGCTTGTACATGCATCTCGCTGAATCTACCGCACCGACTCTGACGTAAAAACTCGGTTTTGATACATATTTTCCAACACTTGAGACCATTGCACCGACAAATCTAGTTTAGAGTTGTAAAAAACGCGATTTAATTGAAGCGGTTTAATCAAATCGTAATAGTGATTTAAATTTGACAGTTATTAAAATTGGGTAATGTTTAAGAGCAAGACAATGAAAGTAGTTTAACGCTAAATAGCGTGCGAGGTTAATCTAGATTTAATTTGCCAGCGCAAGCCGCTCTTAAACACTAATCAATTATGGATTGCATATGAGTTTATCATTCAATAAAAGCCTATTAAAAATTAAAGATATTATCTAAAACTAAATGAGAGTCGCAGGCATAAAACGTGTAAAAATATTATCTTGACTTTTTTATTATAATTAAAGAGATTCAATCATTTCGTAATTCGTTGTACGCGAATTAACTTTGAGAAGCCAACAGTGGCTTGGCCATTAATGACTGTGGAACATGTTGGTATCAATTTTACGACACAACTGTACGGAACAAATGCTAATTGCCACCTTGCCTTTTACAGCCGTTTTAAAACTTAATTCGGTATTCGGAAGTACTTTTTTAAATTTATGTCCCTCTAGCTGTACAATGAATAGTTTTTGGGAACTAATGTAAGGGTTATGTTGTTAAAACTTCATCTAATCGCATGAAAAGATTTGAGTCTATATTAGTGCCTGACCGAAGGTCGATTTCAGGCCGGAGCCGTTTAATGAGCTATCACCACAACCATAGGCCGAAGGCAAATGTGAGTGACCGTTTAAAAATCCTAAAAAAATTCATTCGATATTGAACGGAATTATTTAGGAATTTAAAACTTTCGGCTCTGGCTTTGCCCAAAGGTTGTAGCAATGGCCGATTAATCGACTGCGGCCAGGTAGTGAGTGACCTATAATCTAATATTTATTAAAGTAATTTAACAATCACAAATCCGTCAGTCAGTCTTAGCTTGACGCTTTTTTGAAACATTGACTTTCTAAAAAAAAGTTCTAGCTAATATAGTTTTTATTGCTGAATGTTGCCGAAACCGAGCCCTCAGTGAGACACTAATAATGAATGATATCACAAAAACTTTCGAGAAAAGTAGTAAGCATTTCACATTATATTCAGAAGTTACAAATCATACTGAAATGTATCGGTTATAAAAACGCAACAAGTACAAGAAATGCACACCCTGTGTATCTCCACTTGGTTTTATAGGTCATAAACGGATTTTACGACTACCAGGATAATACCCATCCAGCTAAAAGGGTTTCGGACTCCAGCCGTATAGATATAGTGTCGGGGAGCAATTAAAAACACTGCGAACTATAATACAGCCTTCCTAGTTATTATTTTGTTTTAATACGATCCATTTTTATCATGATTATGACGATTTCTTTGTTTTTCTTAGCAAGCTGGTATTTAAACTACGCGTGCGTGAGAGAATTTTATAATAATTTTGTTTTAAAAATGTTTTATTTATAGTGTTAAAGTTTTTTGTATTTAAGGTCGTTTTTAAAATGTGCAAATACCAATTATTACCTATTTATAGTCAAGCCAATCCCCGGTAGATAGAATGAAATACCACTTATGTGTATTAATACAAACTGCTTTCGCTTCCTTAACAATCATCAATCACTTCATGTACACTCTCCGAATCTGCGAATTTCGGAGCTTACTTTGCATCGAAATTGTTTTTATTTACCGGTTATCAATTAACGCGAAATGTAACAAATACAAACTCTTCATACATACTATGATGATGATGATGATGTCCTAGCCGGATTCGGCCACGGCGACTGTTTCAACACCGGTTAAGAAATTCGAGGTCCAGTTTTCGGAAACAGTCAATTGCGCAGGAGATATTTCAGTGCATAACTGGACGCGCTGCCAGAAAAGCACTCTCTCGTCCGAGTACATACTATAGCGATATTATGAATGCAGAATAAAAAAAACCCTGCAATTGGTCTTGCTGGTTAGGCATTAGTACCTTTTTAAAAACAATAAAAAAAGATCGTTCTAAGATAAACGACAAATTTAGTTTAATTTTTTTACGGCTGCGTGCGATTACCTGAATATATTTAATAATGTTGAAATATGTTCTTCATTATAAAAGTATCAACATACAGTATCTATAAAAAAACTTGTTCTGACTGAGATATAAACTTAAAATTTGTACATTGGATTCTTTTTATGACGTATGTTCCTTTAACCGCGTGAAATAGGGGTTGAAAGTTTGTTTGAAAATACGCCAGTTTTGAGTATAACTGGCACCTGTGAAGTGGGACCGAGTTCACTAGTGTGGAATATAGAAACTGCATTTACGATTATTTTATCGATATATACTTGTGTACGTAAATGTTGTGCAGATTCCGAATAGTCATACATTTTACTATTTTATTGTGGATTTAAAGCTATATTTTACGATATAATTTTATTAGCACACTATCACATCGTTAAACTGCAATTCCTTGTAACAAATATATGCTGTATATAACTACAAACGTGTAAATGTATTATTTATGAGTTTAATATGATTTTTTATTAATATGCTTGTTCGTTTGCTATCTGTTGCCCGCTGCTTCGCTTGCAAGCATACGAGCATGCTTGTTGCGTTGTAGGGAAAGTTACATTTGTCCAAGTTAAGAGTCATATCTGTTTATATTTCGTAATAAACATCTCTCAGTTAATTAATTGAAGAAGCTCTAGTAATTTTTTCTCTTATTAATTTATTATTATATCAAAATTTATACTGAAAAAACTACCGTGGCTATACAGAAGAAATCTAAATAAAATAAAATCTTAATATACTTGTATCCGAGATCTTATACAATGTACAACCTCCTTTTTTTCCTATTTCATACGTCTGGGGTGTAGTTACAAAGGTGTAAATGTGTACTTATTATTCATTTCCTAATTAAGATTATACATGTCACTTTTGTGATTTTAGATTATACTAGCTGACTCGACGAACTTCGTACCGCCATGAATGCCGTTACTTACAATGAATAATAACTACTAATCAAATCAATGCACATAATAATTATTCTAGAGCTACTTATACATACCCTCAAACAGAAGAATTTGTGCAAATACATTTAACGTTTAACAGTAACTCATAAAACATTATAAATATAAACTATATACGTCAGAAAGATTTAATGACAATGGCAATAATAACTGACATATGAATTGCCTTCCATTTTACTCAACAGATTTTATCCAATAAATGGTCGACGTGTTTTTTTAAACTGAAATAACTTTTTTATTTACGAACCGATTGGAATAAAATTAACACTATATATTAAAGGCAGTTTCTATAATACATTAGAAGAAAAATTAATTAGAAGATGAAAACTGAATTTAAAACGGTTATGCCGATTCAGAGATTAGAGGGCACAAACGCGTACAGGTCGATTAACGATTCTCATATATTTTAACAACCTACATCGCACAAGTGAAGTTTTTCTGGGCACTCGCATATAACAAATACACGGAGTTGCAAATCATAGTACTCGTATTTACGGGATATTGGAGAGCCGGCTGCGGAACGGATTTATTATATGTATTGATGATATTGACATCCTAACTGCTTGTACGAAGCGATTCGCTTTATCCTGTTTTTATATCCTGACTTGACAAAGCGACCGCAGTACACCTGGTGGTAAGGCATGGTGCAGTCCAAAAAACGACATAGGCTGTCGATAGTTAAGAAAAGCCCATCGGTAGTCGCAGAGATCATGCCGGCTTGCACAATTATCTCTTCGCGCTACGCTTAAAAGATCCCATATCATAAACGATGGAAACACGCTCGCCGGAAGACCATTCCACAGCCCAACGATACGGCAAAAAAGAGTAAGAGAACTTCTTAGTCCTAGCCGGGATGTGAGATACAGTATCGTCCCGTTTCCAGATGGAATCCTCCCTACAAAAAGTGGACTTGCTGTAATAACTCCCATGAACCGTGCTATCTATCTGCATAAAAATGCATACTGCCCAAATACAGCATATCATTGACTAGCTGATCCGGCAAACGTTGTTTTGCTATATAAGGTTTTGTAATATCTTCTAAGATGTTCATTGAAATTAAGTGATGTCAAAGACAATTTTGTTCACAATTAAATACTCTTAATCAACAACACATTTATTTGCATAAAGGTTAATATTATTACGTTGATACAACTCTTAACAAATAATGCATTAATTTCGACCAAATTTGTTTACCATAAAAACGGTTCTAGTGACTTAATCTTAAAAGATAGACATATACTGTTGGGGACATATTTTTTGATCATTTCAAGAGAAATAATTCTTTCTTACATATATTTTTGGTATCTTGAACCGTTTTTGCAGCGCACGCAATGGAAGCCCTCAAGGATGAATAATTTTCCCCGTTTTTTTCACATTTTCCATTATTTCTTCGCTCCTAATGATTGCATCGTGATGTTATATAGTCTAAAGCCTTCCTCGATAAATGGTCTATTCAACTCAAAAAGATTTTTTCAATTCGAACCAGTAGTTCCTGAGATTAGCGTGTTCAAACAAACAAACAAACAAACAAACTCTTCAGCTTTATAATATTAGTATAGATAAGTGATATGTGTAAGGTCTACCATTTCCAAAAGCCAAAGATAAATTGTGTGTGCAAATTACACTTCCTAATTCAGAAAGTCTTCAAAAATTTTAATACGCTTTGAAACACTGATGATTCATCGACTGTATACAATTTTCTGAAACTGGGTGTAAGTCTTTCTAGTGTTAAAGGAGGTTTGTGTCATGCTCCCGACATTTATGTTAGTAATTGAGGCTACAAGTTCGCAACACTAATAAAACTGTATATATTAAATACATGATTACATAAAAAATAAAATACATGATTATTTATAGCCTGGCTTATTCGTTTTATGACCTTAAAGGATCGCGTCGGATAGACGTCAGATGAGAAGCCTAGACGTCGTAAATACATATGAAATATGATAATTGCGAAATTCTTCAATATATTACGATTTGAACATTGATGATTCGTTTGACGTTTTGTGGCCCCATAACTTCGGTTGTTCGAGGAATCCGCCCTGATCGCGAACAACCTTCGAGCGCGTACCTATATTGTGTTTCCAAGTCACTACCCGCTGTTTGCTCTTTTTAATTGTTTGTATTGTGTTTTGTTGGGTCGTTGCTCTAATATCTGGTTTGATACTTTTGTGATTATCGAATGACTTGTTTAACAAAATTTTTTTTTACAATAAATCATTACGCTGCTTAGCGCAGTTTGTAGAGACCCTACTTATGTTGCTGTGGTCTTGGGTTCGAGTCCCAGTAGTGGTAAACTTTTCTGTGATGAGCTGATGAGTTTGTCACGTGTCATGGTTGTATATATATAAGGGCGTTTAAAAAAATATATATTTTTCCTCGGAACCACGCTCAAAAGTTTTTTTTTTAATGCCGAAATAGGCCTCTGAAAATATGAGCCCTTAATATTAATATTTAGGTTGTCCGCATCGCACTTTTCGATTTCCCATACAAATAACACAGAACAACAGTTTTTTTTCTTTTGATTTCTATAGCTAATGAACGATATATCGTTTTGCAATACCCATTCATTATTTTGTAGAGAATTTAACGCTCTACAAAAAAGGTCTGAAGTCAATTTTTGATAAACCAACGCAGTCAAAAGTTATTCAAGATCGAAGTTTAACTTACCCTCAATTCAGCTGTTTTTTTTATAATACTCTCAAATTTAAAAATAATATATATATATATATGTTTTTAAGTATGTATATCTCTGTCTAGTACCTATAGTACAAGCGTAAGCTTAATTTTGGGCTAGGTCAATGTGTGTAATTGTTAGTAAATATTATTATTATTATATGCCTTTCGGGATGAGTAGATATAAAAGGGCTGTTAGCTGTGGTAGCCTATTAGATAAAGAACTGGTATCCACACGTGACGACCCGAATGGTCTCAGGTTCAAATTCCGGCACGTTCCTTTGGGTTTTTTCAGATTACCTACGGATTTAGGCACCACAAGCTCACCCGTGAAGGAAAAACATCGTGAGGAAACCCGCATGGTGTTTAAGTAAGTGTTTAGCTTTTAAGACCCGAAAAAGTATTTGCGTTTTGTCGATAAAACAATAGTCCTCAAAAAAGATTAGCGGCTGATATTTTTTAATTGAACCATCGTAATGTTTGCTTCTACTGTATTTGTAATTTGTAAGTAACGGTATCGCAAATTAATTATTTTTATAGCCTTGTTCGCAATTAGTAGGTCTGTACTGAGATTATTACAGATTGCCACAGTTCTATATACCTACTATCGCTGCAATTAATGTATGAGGCCGCAACAAGCAGATTAATTACAAGTTAAATAATATTCAAACTTTTTTTAATAATATTTACAACCGAACACTTGACTTCACTCAAACCTGGTGGAAGGTGAAGATGAGTGTGACGATGGACAGCGTCCGCCCAAAAATGCCTATTGATTCTTCTCTTAAAAGCTCCCAAGTAATAAGATTGCGGAAATTCGCTTGCTGGAAGCTTATTCCACTCCTCAGCCGTTTGCATGATGAATGTAGAAGCGAATCTCTTCGTGCGGATAAGTAACGTTCACCAAATATGGATGGTATCCGACATGGCGTCTAGCGGTTTTATGATGAAATGGAGCTGGTGGTTTCTAAAAAATTGTCATCCCCTATTTCACTTATAGTGAAGTTAAGAAAAGCCGCCTTTAGTGCGCCTTTAAGTCATAAAAGGGATCTATTGTAAATATTAAATTTTTCTAGGTTCTGTAGTTGTGGGCTCTATGATAATATGTAAGTCTTAATAAATCAGGGTGTTCTGTAAGTCCTATCAGGTTTTTAGTTTTGGACGTTAATTAACGGGACAACCCTTTATATATCCATAGAATTAAGAGATACAGGGAAGGATAATCTATTTCAAAACGTGCGGATTAAATTGAAGCAACATATTTTCTGTTTTCATAAGCTCATTCATATTCATCTTGTTATATTGTATTTTTTAATGCTATAGCATAACATTCCTAGTTGAAAGGCCAAAAATGAATGGGATTAACACTAGATTTACCGGCGAACAATTTATATCTATTTTCGAATTAGGTATAACATGGTTTATTTTGCTTTGTTGTAAAACAAATTAAATGCATAATATTTATGAATATCTTGTATTAGTAAAAGACATGTTATTTTTCAGACTGAAAAATTATTACAAAAACATTTTTGGTTTCCATGACAAATATAGAGACCGTTATTTTGACTGGTTTGGTAAATCTAGTGTTAAGATACAGTAGACTAGAGTAGTTGTAGTAGCTGAGCAAACATCTTTTGCAGCTGAGATGCTCTGTAGACTCACATAACAATTATTGAAATAATATAGTATAGTGTAGTGTAGTTACAAAAGTATAGTGTAATTATGGGACTGACATGGTCAGCCTGATACAAAGTCCCAAAAAAAAAAACTGCAGACAATAAAAAAAAGATACAGTAGACTAGATGATGTTAGGCATCAGGATTCTCTCGTTGCGTGCGTAGGGTTACTGGCCTCGACTTGATGGAAACCAGGACTTAGTAGCTTTCTGCCGTCGTCATATATTTAGTAATATCTAATTTTTATTCCAAATTATGAGTGTCCGTACTCCTTGACCTGTAGAATTGATAAACTGTAACAAAGTGAGTAAGGTAAGTAAAATTATCTTATCTGTAGTTATTTCGTCACAGCTTATCGCATTTTTCTGTGTTATACAATTCGCCTTTCTGTTTCACCGATAACCTTTCGCGAGCATGAATTGCTTCGTAACACTGTTTCATTATTTTTAATAATTAGAAATGATGGACAAATTGCTGTTTAACGATTATATTTTAACACGGGTGGTCTTTATACGAGTAATCGTTATTTATAGTATATTTTACACTAAAATATATTATAGTTCATAAAGGGTAATATACCTATTATTTTTATTTATCAAAGAAATAAATGTTCGATAAAGTACATTGGGATAGTGTAACAGAAATCGGGCAGTAGACTTGAGGGAGCCTGCTGTCCGGATGAGAGGGAGGCGGTGCGCAGTATCCGGCGCGCCGCCTGAGAGAGGTTTTGGAGGGGTGGACTCGTTACTCCTAATCCTCCTAGAGAGGCAGCCTCAACAAGGCATTTCGCTCCCCGGGCGCCTGGACGAATTTGATTTCCCAGGCCCAGGTGGAGCAATCAGAGGGACACCCCGGGGGTTTTTAGTCAGTAGGAGTCTGACACACCGGGGTTGCTGCCATCACAGCGCCCCTGATGGTCCTATGCAGGATTTTCCCCCGGGTTACAAAAAAAAAGTGTAACGGAAATAGAATATACGGAACATTTTGTAAAGAATTCAACAAAGAAGTATAATTTAAATTAAAAATAAATATTAGGTCCTTACATATGAAATTGGCGTTTTTCGTACTGGCCACTTTAATCACAAATTTCTCCTCTTTGGTAAGGAATTCCAAATTCAAATTTGTACAGCTATAGACTCATGTATTTGTGCTTCGATGATCGTCATTCATTTGTTTTTTTCTTCTGTTTTTTTTCTGTTTGCGTCACTCATTTTACAAAATGGAAAACTTAAAATATCGCATTATTTACGAGTACGAGTTCCGCCGTGGCACTAGTGCTCCGGAAACAACTCGAAGGGTGAATGATGTGTATGGCGGTCGTGTTGCAAAAGAAAACACAGTTCGTTTTTGGTTCCAACGTTTTCGTTCTGGAAATTTCGACCTGCAGAACAAGCCCCGTGGACGGCCTGAGACTCAAGTTGATAATGAAGAGTTGAAGGCTATTGTGGAAGCGGATCCATCGCAAACCACGTCCGAGTTAGCTGCAGGCTGCGATGTTAGTGATAAAACTGTTTTAATTCACTTGAAGCAAATTGGGAAGATTAAAAAGCTTCAAAGGTGGGTACCTCACGAATTGACTGAAGCAAACCGGCAAACGCGCGTCGACTGCTGCGTTACATTACTAAACCGGGACAATAATGAAGGTATTTTAAACCGAATCATTACCTGTGATGAAAAATGGGTTCTTTACGATAATCGGAAGCGCTCAGCGCAATGGTTGGATCCTGGCCAGCCAGCCAAATCGTGCCCCAAGCGAAAATTAACCCCAAAAAAGTTACTTGTAAGCGTTTGGTGGACTAGTGCCGGTTTTGTTCATTACAGTTTTCTCAAATCTGGCCAGACTATTACGGCTGATGTCTATTGTCAGCAATTGCAAACCATGATGGAAAAGCTAGCGGCTAAACAACCTAGGCTGGTCAATCGCTCCACGCCACTGCTGCTTCACGACAACGCTAGACCACACACTGCGCAACAGACGGCTACTAAATTAGAAGAGCTTCAATTGGAAAGTCTAAGACATCCTCCGTACTCCCCGGACCTTGCTCCAACAGATTACCATTTTTTGAAATTTGGATAACTTCTTGCAAGGGAAAAAATTCAACTCCGATGAGGCAGTCCAAATCGCCTTCAAAGATTTTATTGATTCCCGTCCGACTGGTTTTTTTAGTAAAGGGATCAATGAACTACCTATGAGATGGCAAAAGTGCATAGAAAATAATGGTTCATACTTTGATTAATTAAATATATTATATTAAAAAATATTCGACTTTTTGTTCCTCCCATACAAAACGCCAATTTCATATGTAAGGACCAAATATATAGTGATGTTCTGATATGTCACTAAAGCCGACTATTCGGGCCTTTTCATAGTCGGTAAATATTCTGCAAAGAGCGGCCTGGGAAACCAAATTCGTCCAGTCGTCCAGGGAACAAACAGCCTTATTCAGGCTTCCTCTCAGGGAGGGGTAGGTATAAAGAGCCCACGCCTCCAATACATCTTTCATAGGCGACGCGTTAGACACTGCGCACCGCCGCCTTCTCATCCGGACAGCAGATTCCCTCAAGTCTACTGCCCGGCTTTTGTCATCGGGGGATTTGGCGCTTGCTCTGGGTGAACGCGTCCCTCCGGCGACGGTGCCTTGGGCGCCGAATGGCCAGAGAAGATGTTCGCTATCTGACCCTTTGGGCGGCCTCCTTCTGCTTCATAACTGCCTCGCAGAAGGCTACGAGCTCTCTCCATGCTATTTCATTGCCGACCATGGCTTTCACCACCGCCGGCAATGATATGTCGATGACTGAGTTCCTGTAGTTATACATATCAACTGGACGTACACAAGATCATCTCGAAACGCGACAAGCCGAAGTAAATCTCAAGTCTATAATTAAATTTCATTTACTCTGTCTATCTTTGCTTCATTTTTTATATCAATGCACTAAGATAACTAGATGTATTTATAGCCCTATAAAAGTTGTTATAGGAAACCTCGTTAAGCCATACTTTTATAGCTTGATCAAGTAGTGGGAGTAATGGCAGGTTTTTCGCGGTTAGACACTCTTTGTATTCAAATAATCTCTGCTACTACGTCAAAATATAAAATGTTTGTCTCATAATGTGTCACATATTATCTCTATTAAAGGAATCGCGTATTCCTATTGACAAATCTAACTTTATGTATAAATTCAAGGGATGTAACAATTGAATTAGCTAACAGAGAAGAACATATTCACGTCACTAGGGACATAGATAATTTGATGTCTATATTTGTTTCGTCTGAGGATCGAAACCACAATCTGACGTGTAGAAATTCCACTCAACATAGTCATTTAGATAAAGGAAGTCTTCAATATTAAGATACTTTGAAATTTTGACTACAAGACATATTCTCTTTTTTGTTAACCCGGTGGAAATCCTTTCGGACCATCAGGGGAGTGTGGTGAGGGTCACTCCCCCGGTGTGTCGGACTTGCAGCGACTAAAACCACCGGGGTGCCAGCACTATCGTCTCTTCGCCTTCGCTGGGCCTGGTTAACCGTATACTTCCCACGGACCCGGCGAAAGACACATTTCCTTCTTTTTCTTAGTTTTTACTAAATATCAATTTTGGCTTTTTAATAATGCAGTAAAAACAGACGGATTCAAATTATTAAAACACCATGATTACCTTGCATGAGCTCCAATTTATTTTAATGATACAGTTACGGAGATGTTACACTGTATAAAAATTATGTACTGAATATGCAAATTGTATCAAGGGCTGTAATTGAATGTATAAAATTGTTAGGAAAACGACGAAATTATCTGATATTAGGCTGTAGAAAGGAAACCGCGGTTGCGAATTGTTTGAGCGCGTCTTGAATACGCGTAGTAACTCCTAACAACTTATTTAATTTATAGGGATTACTAAATAACTGTATTTTATGAGTATAACAAATTGCAGTAGTTCGCATTGCTTCGAAGAGCATATTTTTTACTGTATGCTTAATGATATAAAAAAACCCTAGAATAGTGAAGTCACAAGTCACTACTTTACGACTGAGATTTTACTAATAATTAGTGTCTATCCGAAGAACAACAAGAACAGAGACCTTCAGTTGTGGTATATGTGGGCCAGTGACGTGCATAGGGTTATTGGTCAGGGTAGGCAGAATTCGCGTAATAATTTTGTTTATTATATTATGATAGTAAATATTATATTGTTTTCATATGAAAGATAGATGGCGTGAATATAGAATAGATATGAATATAAATGGTTCCTTTTCTTGTTTAACTTTAAGCAATTTATTCCACAGTTATTTATCGTAAGGGCATGCAATGCTTTCATGCACCTATGGAATGAACGCTACTGATGTGGGCCGATATGATGCGGAAACTATCAACGGATTTTTTTTTCTTTTTTTTTTCTTTGATGGTCGCTTTCGTTTTTGGTTTACACTGTACTTACCGTCAAGTGCACTGTAGTCACTTTCTCGAACCAGTGTAAAAAAATCATTAAAGTGAAAATATGGACGCGGCGAAAATATTCCACTCCTTCGCTATTCTTATTATCAAAAGGGTAAAAAAAATTGAGATTTTTTCAGGCAAAGCCTGGGCACTGCAGTTAGTTCATAATATATGTATTTTGGATTTAGGTATAGATATTAATCTCAGGTCTCGTGAATTATGTACAAACTACGTGACAATAAGATAACCCGTATGACATTGTACACAAACAATTTACCTACTTAGAGATTTATTCGTGTTGATAAATACACCCTTGATAGTTATTATCGATTGCTAAGTACCCAATAATTAGTAAGAAACTGCACTTTAAACTCAAATTTATGTGTTTAATAACCTATTTGCTATTCTGGGGTACATTATTTGTAACGGTTATGTGATATTCCTATTCATACAGTAATTAGAGTATTGTAGATTATATTCATATTGTAATTTTGAAGACGAATGGGTAAGATTGTAAGAATCAAGCTTCATTGAACCGTATCTTGAAAATATTGATATTTTTAGGCAAGGCCTAGGTATGAAATGTCATAATAAAACATTACAATAATATAGCGAGCGGTGAAAGGCTATTTAGTTTAAGCGACATTTTTTGGTGATATAGTAATGTATATTTTCGAAATCAGCGTTTTTTACCGATTCTTAAACTAAATAGCCTTTCACCCCTCGAGGTGATTATAATATTGAAGCTGTGGGTGGTGTGGTTGTAGTGGCCTAGCGGATAATGGACCGATTTTTATGCGTGGGAACGCGAATGGTCGTAGGTTCGAATCCTGACACGCATCTCTGGATATATCCAGATAACGTACGGATTTAGGCACCATACGCTCACCGTGAAGCAAAACACCGTGAGGAAACCCGCATGGCTCTTAATAAAAATGTCATCTGTAAGTGCCTTGAGAACAGAGATCACTGGGCATGTTGGGCACGACATACGAGTATAAGCACAAAGTGGATACAACCACTAATGTTTCTCTGCTCAGTCCGTTAGGGATATAGCGTAATATATTATTATTAATATCTCATTATTCATCATATATACAATATTATCAAATTTTAAATATAAAAACATGTAGAGCTATGGGGGCGAGGCCTTGAGGCGCAAGCCATCGGTACTCAGGTGCTAAAAGTGGGGAACCATTGCGTGCCGTATCGAGTGATACTGCCTTCTGTATCAAGCCCTTGATCCAATAACCAAGCGAGAGCCTCTTAAGGTAATAATCGAGGCTATGTGCGATCAGCCCATTACTCGACACGACTGTCGGGACAATAATCGTAGAATTTATATCCCACATTCTGGTAATATTTTATTTTATTTTAATAGGCTTTTAAACAGAGTGTATACATTCAAAAATAACAATAGATATCAGGCCATACACACACACAGTGCACCGCTCCAATTACGTGAAAGCGCAACATGTACTACAAAGCAGTGACGTGCATAGGGCATTTGGACAGGGTAGGCAGAATTCTCGTAATTAATTTGTATACTATATTATAAATAGCAAATATTATATTTCTTTCATAGGAAAGATAGACGGCGTGAATATAGAATAGTTATTAATATAAATAGTTCCTCTTTTTGTTTAACTTTAAGCAATTTATTCCAGACTTGTTTATCATAAGGGCATGCAATGCTTGCATGCATCTATGGAATGAACGCTACTGCTACAAAGCAAATTTTCATATAAACAAAGTGAAATTCGAATACAAAAATTTCTAATGGCACAGCGACTGGAAACAAGAGATCCTTTATACACAAATTATGATATTTTAATTATATATACCGTGAAACAATTTTAAAAGACTTACTTTGAAAGAGGTCAGAGAACTACAAAATATATCATGTATATCATGTATATATCATGTATATCATGTATATCATGACTTTCATTATGAATCTTATTAAAGGTCCTACATATAAGCCATGAAGGAGCCTGTTTGCCAAGGTTGGTGCGGATATCTAATATTATTGTTAATTTGTAATGTTTTAGTAAAAAGTAAGTAAAATGGAAGCAGAAGTAGCTTTAAAACTCTTAACGTCAGAATCGACCTGCCTCCTGTCATTTCTTTTTCTGTGATCTGGTATTAAAACTCAATTCCAAAGCAATGAGCAAATATTAATAGCACAATATAATATTTTGCTGGCATAATATTTATACATTTTTGCAAATTGATCGACGTTTGCAAACATTAATAATTTATCAACATTAAATTATTTAATTATCGTTATTAAGCAATTATCGCCAATATTCAATGGTTTTTTCATTCGCTTCGTGTCTTGGATGCCATATGGCTAGCTTATGTATCCAGATGAACATCGACCAAGATAAGATCGCAGCTATTGTGATAAACTTTCTATAAAACTTCATCTGAATTGATAATACCTAGGTCCGAATTGGAATAATTTAAGTCTCACATCTGGTCAGCAGATGTACTTTGAAAACCGCATCTTAAAATCAATTAATTGAAAATCCCATTTTAATTTGAACTATTAAAGAAATGCGTTACGGAATCATTGTGTGTATGTCCAGTTGCTCATAATATATCGTAGACTTTGAATTGTGCTATGTTACGACCGGCATGACGACGGTGACTGTCAATAAATTTTCGTTTCTTGGTAATCGTTATTCATGGACTACGCTCTACTTTGCATTAGATGTGCCGTAGTGATATTGTTGAGCTAGTAAAAAAAAATTAAGGGACAAAATTATGAATAATGGTATAGTTTTAAATTACCTTTTAGACCAGCAGTCGGCAAACTGCGGCTCGCGAGTCACGTGCGGCTCTTTAGACGTAAAGCTGTGGCTTTTTAGTTCCATATGCAAATATTATTTTTATAAAAAAAAGACATTTAAAAGTCGTTCTAAATCGATAAAAAAATGGATTAGTTTTCCATATCAAAAAACTAAATTTATGCAAGTACTATTTATTATTGGCATGAAATTTTTTTGTGGTTCTTTAAATACTTTGATATTTTGTAAATTGTAATTTTTTACTCTTACAACTTAAAAGATTGTTGACCTCTGGTCTAGGCAAAGATTTACAGTCTATAAGTTATAATTGATGTTTATATAATATATTTTTTTAGTGAAAGTAATATAGTCTACTGGCCATAATAGCTAGCAAAGGCTGATTGACACGAAATTTTTGCTATTAAACTATAAAAAAGTCACAAGGGTAGAAAATATTATTTTTATTATCGATTAAAAATGTTGTGCAAAGTTAATAAAAAAAAAACAAATTAGTTGAATCTTGTAGACTTTTTTTTTATCCCGGGGGAAAATCCTGCATAGGACCATCAGGGTCACTGTGAGGGTAGCGACCCCGGTGTGTCAGAATCCTACTGACTAAAAACCCCCGGGGTGTCCCTCTAATCACTCCACCCAGGCCTGGGAAACCAAATTCGTCCAGTCGCCCGGGGAGCGAACAGCCTTATTCAGGCTTCCTTTCTGGGATGGGAAGGAGTAAAGCCCACCCCTCCAAAACCTCTCTCCCAAGTGATACGCCGGACACCGTGCACCGCCTCCCTCTTATCCGGGCAGCAGACTCCCTCAAGTCTACTGCCCGACTGTAGATTTTAGGTATTTACGTTAAGGCACCTTAACAAAAAAATTAAAAATACGATTGATGGCTGTTGATGTCCACATTTAAATAAAATACTATTTTTGAATATAATTTTATATTTTAAGCAATTAATTATAAAGCGTGTCATAACGTCTGTAATTTATTTAACTAATGTTTGCATTTTATAGCTAAGTTGACACTTTAACCGTAAGAATATTTATGAGAAACGATTCTCCTTTCATTATATTTTCCTTAACCGTTGAATTGTATGCTCATCTAACAATTTGTGATTTCGCCGAAAATCAAACAAGATCAAAAATGATGTGAATCAGCATTAAGTTTCAAAATGTATTTTGAAGAATATCACATTAGGCATACTTATTGTAATCTTAGACATTTTAAGGCGAAGTGACTTGTAATATTTAGATTTTTTTTTTATTCTATTTATTTAAGGGGCTTTTACGTGTGTACGTATGTCAGCCACATCGTACCCTAATACAGAAATACCTAACATATTACATATGGTGCCATTGATCTGAAAAAGCCAGACGCCTCATCAGATAATAGTTCTGTTAAGATTTTGTCAAACATCCCGATGTCAAGTCTGTTCAGACCAAAGGCACTCACAAACGCCTCCCTCACAGATTCAGATCGGACACATTCCATCAACAAATGGTGGATATCATCTATGATTCCACAATTTACACACAGTGGAGAATTATTGAGTTTCATAAAATGTTTAAATTTGTTAGATGGAATGTGTCCGGATCTTAGTCTGTGTGCCACTGACACGAACTTCCTGCACAAAGTTGTTTCAGAAAACCAGGGTATACGAGGAGGTTCGCTTTGCAAAGTTTTATACCAGATCCCTTTCTCTCTCGATATTTCATTAAAGTAAACTTTCCATATTTCATAACATCTATTTTTATGTTTTGGTAACAATTCTGATATAGGAAAGCAATTAATTAATTAATTAGATGTAATGTGTCATTTGAGACGAGCTTACATTTCGCATTCACTCTCGTTATATATACTCTAAATAATATAATTTGCGAAATAACGCATAGATCAATGCATACAATATTTGTTTAGATAATTTAAACTACAAAATACAAGTATTGTATGTGTACTAAGCTGTGATAGCAATGTGAAGGTCGCGGGTTCGTATCCCGGCATGTACATACTCACCGGTGACCCCAGGAATCTAATGACGTATAATAGAAACATAATGTGTAATTCCTAAGAACAGCGATCAGCTCCGCTACTGATAACGCTGGGCATGACATACAAGAGGAAAGCGGATACAGCCACTAATATATATCTGCTCACCCCAAAAGGGATATAACGTGTTGATATATTAATATTATTTAAGCGCTGTCCTTTTTAATATGGTCACTGTAAAAGTGTCGAAGAGCGGCTTAATAACTATACTGCGTGACAGTATTTCGACATCTAATTTACAATTAGTATTATGGGCAGAATAGACAAATTCAGCAATTTTAACTGAATTGGTAAAAAATCAACTATAATTTAAAAAAAAAGTCTATTACATTTCATATACAATATTTTATTTTATTTAATTAATCAATCAAAATCGACACCGGCAACACCGCTGATACCAATAAGAGAAGAATACTGACAAGTACAGATCGTTTAGTTATCACATACTTTTTAATTGTCTTCGTATTCAAGGATTCTCGAAGTTCCCAAGTACAGCAACATCTTGTTTAAGTCCTTGATCAACGCTGGATATTATGCGAAAATACTGTGCGCTTTACTGTTTTATCAATACAAAATAAACTCAGTAATAATCCGATTAGGGTTGATTTTGTATTGTATAATGTGGGCTGTGCAGTGGGATTTCGTTGACCAGTCCCATCACAATTATAGCCCGGTGACCCAATGTCGCCGGTAACCTATTCGGAAGGAAATTGAGTTGGTCGAATTCCATCAAAAGGCAATATCTCTTGCATCGTAAAGTAGCTGACAAAGTCCTGCGTGAATTAGACCGGTGTTAGGATAGAAACTTGTACATTCTAAGGCTGAGATTTATAGAGGCAACTTTAAGTTTGCTTAGATTTCACTAAAACATTTCTCAAACAATTTCTCATGTTGCCAAGAATAATGTTATAAATATTAAAATTAACCTATAATAGTTTTCTTTCTGTAAAGTAAGAAAGACACGAATTTTGTAAAATAGCTTCTTTCGTTTGCATTAATATTTAACGAGAGGAATTTTGAGCGGATCTTTTAAAAATACGTGTGAACACAATTTTCCGCAGAATAAATATGGGATCGTGTTTTGCCTTAATAAGACAGCTAGAAAACGGTCTAGCAAGGTCCCTCCAACGGGTTGAACATTTATTTTTGTGGTGAGAAATTTTCTGCTCGAAATGTATATTGCTTTTTATAATAAAGAATATATGATCATGCGAAATCCCGTTGAGGATGTCTTGACTTTGTACTTTTTTTAAATCCGAAGAGCTAAAGAGGGGTGTTATAAATTTAGAGTATGTGCTCGAGTATCTGTGGGTCCGTAAATCTGTCCATCTGTGTAATTATGTCTGTATATATCTAAATCTGAGGCATCGTAGCTTCTAAATGTATGTACTGTTTTTGATTTAGGTTTTTTGTTTGAAAACTAACTTGATCGAGTGTGTTCAAAAGAAAAGAAAACATTTAGTCAGCATTTAAAGCTACATTCAATAATTCCACCAGCCTTATTTCAACATAAAACCACTAGACGTGTTGGATAGCATCCGTATGTGCTGGTCGTTCCTTATATCCGCAGGAAGATTCGCATTTACATTATTCATACGAACATAAGGAGTGGAATATGCTGCCAGCAACCATATTTCCTCGTTCTTATGACTTTGGAGCTTATAAGAGAAAAATGAATAGGCATTTGCTGTGCGCACGTAGTTCATTGTCGGGCTCATCTCTCACCTTCCACCAGGTGTGATTGAAGTCAGGCGTCAGGGGTTTGTTCGGCGCTAAGGCTTAGATTTAAAGCTATTTCGATATTGCTTAGCAAAGTTTTCACAAAAAAACATTTTGACAAAAAGCTGAATACTTAATAGAAGCTTGAGTATAGCCATAGTATTCACAAACCAAGTCCATGTTGACAAAATCGGTGACTTATGAAATCCTTTGACATTCACTGATTAATATAAATTGTAATGTTTTAGTACAGTGTAAGCAAACTTAAAGTAGCGTCTATATATCTCAGCCAAAGTCAATGTATTTAACTGTCCATAAATACAAAAAAAAAAAAAAATTATTTAGTACAGACAATAAGAATGTTAATTTACAAGATTTAGATTATATGTTTGCCTAAACTAGCTTCTTCGTTGGACGTTTACTGCACGCCACATATATATTTAAGTTGTTTCATTTAATTTCCGTTTTCAAAACAAGTGAACCCACGAAACTTAACTAGTGCAGTTCGCGTGCGGTAGGTCGGTATGACATTACATTTAAAAACTGTATCAGGCGGGTGCAACTTCCTAATTCCAGTTAAACGATCTGATTAAAAATGCCTCCTTAAACGCTCACTTGACTAAGGTATCGTTTTTACTGAACAGTTTGGATAATTGTCGATTATGACATATAAATTGAGTCGTTAAATATCAGAAACCTGTATGTCCATGCTACGAAAAATGTGGGAAATTTTTAATATATTAATAAGTTTGCCTATTATATTTTGGCTTTACTTTAAGCTAATATACGTAGTATAGAGAAAAAATAATACAACTTTTATTACTTAAGCTACAAAATAAGTACCAACTTCGATGTACTCGAGCATAATTTACAGGAATTCGATATTTATCCATAGATTAAAAGTTACAATTGATAATAAATTTCCTAAGTACAATAATTGTTAAAATATCTACTGTTTACTATTAAATATCTTTAAAGCCATAAATAGCACATTAATATTTTGCATTTTGAGATGACTATATTCTGTTTCAGGCCTTCTTTGGCTCCTTGGGCTGAAGGTTATAGACGCTAGTTTGACTTTGTTTGCATTTTACTCTGAAAATATGTTCGTCATTGAAAGAAAACTAAATATATAATAGGAACTTGTGAATAGTAAGCCCAATGTGAAGAAACCCGTGACTGACTTATATACTAGGACATCAGTTAACATGTTCGTCGCCCAGAGAGATTAGTTTGTGTTTCTCACGGGGCTTCTCGGTACGCCATAACGTAAAGAAACGGTATATAAACAATGTCACTCAAGAATTATGATCATATCGAGGATTGAAAGGCTATATGGCTTATGCGACGTTTTTTGGTGATTTAGAAATATGTATATTTTCCGAATTTGTGAAAAAACGCTGATTCCGAAAACGTGTATTATAAAATATCGCCAAAAAATGTCACTTAAAGCAAATAGCCTTTCACGTCTCGATATGATGATACTATTATCTTCAATTTATCGCAAGGACTTTTGCTCTTCACCTCTAATGTTTTGAATGTTTTAACGAAATACACGCGTCGTAGTATAATGTAATATATTAAATTATAAAAATTAATAAAAGATATTGTATAATGTGAATATATTTAGTGGTTGATGTTGTATATGCTATGTTTACTTATAAGGGGTTATTCCATTAAATTCCTTTTAAAAATCTAATGAAAAGATCATATATATTTGAACAAAAAAGCGTCACCCATATTTTAGTGAATTGTATAATATGTAATGATTAAAGTGTAAACAAAGAGAAAATGATGTCTATAAAATTCATCCTAAGAAGACTCCTGAAACATAGCGCAATGGCCCGATGTAATGTAATAAATATTTTAACTATAACAACAAATGTTAGAAGCACAAAGTGGATCCGGCCACTAATGTATCTCTACTCACCCTGAAAGGGACATAGCATGACGATATATTATATTACCTTTTTTTTAATCCCGGGGAAAATCCTGCATAGTACTATCAGGGACGCTGTGAGGGCAGTGAACCCGGTGTGTCAGACTCCTACTGACTAAAAACCCCCGGGGTGTTCCTCTGATTGCTCCACCCAGGCCTGGAAAGCCAAATTCATCCAGACGCCCAGGAAACAAGAAGCAATGTTGAGGAGAGGGAGTAAAGCCCACCCCTCCAAACCCTCTCTATCAGGCGATGCGCCGGACACCATGCACCGTCTCCCTCTCATCCGAGCAGCAGACTCCCACAAGTCTATTGCCCGGATATTATATTACCTATGCTATTTCATATTAACTAGGTAATAATATTCCGTAATTGAAATGAATGGACATGATCAATAAAAGGGTTTATCTTTCTTCATAACATTAAAAGGTTGCGAATTATTTTCAGAAGCAATTTAAAGCGCAGCGGTAGCATTAACAATTATTTTTATTTTATTAAAACTTTATTACCTAGTTCTCACATTTTATGCTCTTTCAATTCTACACTTATAAATAAACAAACTATATTAATTGCAAATTGGTCAACAAAACCAGCAAATTAAAGTAACGAAGTGACAAAACGTAAATGCCATGAAGGTTAATTAATTTTATAGTGAATCGTCATAAATTTTAATTAATTTATGTTCAACAAATGGTCACAATTAATGGGTAAATATATATTTTTGTACTATTTATCCGATAAGTTGAATTATTACAGCCTCCTCTCGGATTAATGCGTTTTATTGTTGCCCCAACGACGATTTTATGCGGCATTTGCATATTTTTATAGTTTTCTGGCGGTGAAATTAAAGTATTATAAAAACCGATGAAACTCGTACCCGATACAGTCATAAGTCGTAAAATATTGTTGCGGGGTCGTAAAAAATCGTGCGAAATAAAAATTGTTCGAGCAAAAATGTTGCCGAGCCATTTAACATTATCGATAAATAGTGGGACCACTCCATCCCGCGGATCATCATTACAACTCGATTATTTTAATGGTGAATTAAATGGACTTGAAATCGGATGGTTATGATAATTTTATAAATAATAAAATGCTATGCGACTAAATACATTCTATTTGCAATTCGAAAGTAATTTTATTTGTAAGAAAAATCCTCTGCTTTTGGTAATCCGGGGGAAAATCCTACATAAGAAAATTGAGGCCACTGTGAGAATTCTTCTTTCTAATCACTCCACCCAGGCCTAGGAAACCAAATTTGTCCAACTAAAGTCGTTTCATGTACATTCTAGAGCCATTTGGAGACTTTCTTTTTAAGGATTTCAATTTTTCCTTCCATCTTTACAAAGGTTATAACCAGAGATGGGCAAAATGTAATCATATTAATGACGAACGATTACAAAATGTAGTCGTAATTTTAATTTTCTTACTCTGTAATCATGATTAAATCCATTTAAAACAATAAGAAATCATAAATGTGTATACAATCTGGGATTTTGTAGTGTTTAAAACATAAATGAGCAAAATGCGGTCATATTAATGGTAAAAAACCTAAAATATAATCGTTAATCATTTTCAGTAATCTGATTACATTTTTCCCATCTATGGTTACAACTACAAGTCTAATCCTATTTATTTTCTATATAGTACTTATAAATAAATACATCTAGACACGGCCACATAACAAGGAAGTCTATTAGAATCTCAATTACATCTTGCAAGTTTCTGTGTAAACAAATAGAATTACATTTACCGTTTAAAGGTTAGCCCTTTATATTACGAGACAACTTAATGAATACGGTCTATCTCGTGGACTTTGTAATTATTGCCATTGTCTTATAAGTACCGTACTTTTATACAACTTTTTACGTTCCTAAATTATTATTTTTTTAATTTATAGACGAACGCTTGACCTCAATCACACCTGGTGGAAGGTGAAGATAAGTTCGATGATGAAACGCGATCGCCTAGGAAATGCCTATTCACTCTTCTCTTAAAAACTCCCAGGTCATAAGATCGCGGAAATATGGCCGCTGGAAGCATATCCCACTCCTTAGCAGTTCGCATGATGAATGTAGAAGCGAATCTTTTCGTGCGGATATAAGGAACATCCACCACATACGGATGATATCCGACACGATGTCTAGTGGTGGTGAATATCGGCAAATGGCACTAAAATTATTTTTATTGCTGTTTTTTTTTTGCATTATATAACATGTGGCACTTCAAGCAACGAATAAATTGATATTTGTTGGGCGAGCGCGTTGCATCGTGGCCCTGTCTCTCCCTATCCCCCAGATGATTGACGTCAAGTGTAGGCCTGTTTATAATGGTAACATATGATGATGTCCTAGCCGGATTCGGCCACGGCGACTGTTTCAACGCCGATTAAGAAATCAAGGCCCAGTTTTCGGAAACAGTCAATTGCGCAGGAGATATTTAAGTGCATAACTGGACGCGCAGCCAGAAAAGCACTCTCTCGTCCGATCTCCCTCGGGCCCGATGGAATGGAGAACCAGTACGATCGGGAGGGAGCAGGATGCAGGTTTGGTCGAGTTTTCCTTCTCTGAACACCTGGTTGAATTGCGTTGTTAAAGAGATACCTTAGTCGCCTTTTACGACACCTCAGCAAGAAGAGGGGGGTGCTATTCTATTCTGCCGGCACACACCACGGCTAATGATAACATATACATATGTATATACAGGCAGATTTCATAGACGAGGGTGATATTCAAGGAGGCTAAATAAAGAGCGTTCTAATGGAGGTTCATGTCAAATGTACGCGGAATTGGCGAGAGTACATGATGAGATTAATTAATGTTATGTTGTTAATGTTGGTTTTGCGAGGTGGTAGGGCGTCGGTGCCCCTCTGGATCGCGACCACAGTACATGGGTGTAAAGCCCGTCATAGTGACCAGTTTCGGCTTGTCGCGTTTCGGGATCAGCTTGTGTATATCCAGTAGCTCATATACCTAGGGACCTTCAGTCGTGGTATATATGGGCCGACATGACGATGTAGACTATCAATGGATTTCATCCTTTGATAGTCGCTTTCGTTTTTGGACTAGACTGTACTTACCATCAGGTACTCTGTAGTCACTATGTCGAGCCAGTGTAAAAAAAAAGGAAGCGAAGAAGGTTTGCTAAAATAGAGAGGATTGTGTTCTATTCTTTCTACTTCATTCCGACGCAGCCTTGAGTTTCACTCGGTGTTTTTTCTCAAGGTAACGAAACGAAACGTTAGTAGATCACCGTTAGGTTTCCTATTTCGGCTGGCAGCCCAAGTCGAGGTTCATACCCACAGGGGTGTCATTGCGTTGACACCCAATCCATAAATTTGCCGGCTGAGCACCTCGACTATCATCCAATATCCAGTCGAAAAGAAAAAACTTTCTGCGTCCCCATATAGGAATTTGGCGTCATGATAAATTTAAATAAAATCCTCGTAAATAGTATGCATTGGTTGCCTGATTCCCGATGCGTCAAGGTGCCTCCTCAATCAATCCTCACAATTTGAATTCTAAGAACCGAATAATTCCGCGACCCTAGGCACTTCAAGCCGTCTGCAAATGTAGTTTTGACTTTACGCATTCAAACCACGTAGATATGTACCGAGTTACAGAGTAGGAACGCATTTGTACAAGGATATGATGTATTCTAATGTTCTCAAGAACCGGTAATTGATTCATTGTTTTGTCCCTAATCGTACTAATATATATATCAGAGTGGCACTACGTCCGTCCGTACGTCTCTTTAGCGTCCGGTGTCAAATTCATGTAATAGTTTCGAGGAACTATTCGTTTGGCTTCGTGTAAATAAAAGCCACGAGTGTTTGGCATATGAATCACTGAGCGCAGACAGATGTCTGACGATGTCTTCAAGTGTCGCATTAGTTGTGTCAATAATATTTATTAAAAACTAGCTGTCCCGGCAGACCTTGTTCTGCCCTATTTCTGTAAAACAAAGTCACATTGTTTTTTTTTAATGTTAATAGCTTCCGCGTCTGATTTTATTCTGCCAAAACCAATTGGCCTGTTGGCTGATTTTTAAAAATTTTTGAAGGAACCTGGCTTTAATGCTATATATATAAAAATTGACAAATATTGACATTAATATTTATACGTCACTCAAGAATTGTTTTGCCTTCCCGGAACCCGTCCACTGACATTTAAACTTTATGGTATGGTGTTAAAGTTCAAATTGGCTTTTAAATATTATTACGAATTTTTTGTATGAGAATATAGAAAAGTGGTGTTTTTAGACTTTTTCAGACAATTTTTTAAATTTTTCTCTCCGTAATAACCTTCCCCAGACTTCAACAAACACAACAAAACAGAAATCAGCCAAATCGGTTCAGGCGTTCTCGAGTTTCACGCTTATACACATTTAACGATTCATTTTTATATTATAGAGAAGAGAAGATTACAGGCAAACGTTTGACTTCAATCACACCATGTGGAAAGCGAAGATGAGGCTGGCAGTTAAACGGATTTGTCCAAAAAATATATATTTACTAATTTTTGTAAAGGCTTCCTGATTATAAGAACGTAGAAAAATAGAT
The DNA here is from genome assembly GCA_036320925.1 of Automeris io. NCBI lineage: Eukaryota > Metazoa > Arthropoda > Insecta > Lepidoptera > Saturniidae > Automeris > Automeris io. Next base: position 9,219,800 of record JAUDJH010000018.1, read on the forward strand.
ACTGGAAACTTATTCAACTCCTTTGCTGTTAGTATTATGAAAACATTTTTAAAAGTGAAACTTCTTTGATCATGATGAGGGGTTTACGATTAGATTACATGCTTTCTGTAACTTTTCTGAGCCATACAATGATTTTTTTCCCAATATATTAGTTACTAATTACCCGTAAGTCATCGTACCCATCGCCTCTAGCTCATTCGGGCAGAACATTTCTTCAAGTCTACTGGCCGGTGAATAACAATGACAGAGTAGACTATGAACGGATTTTCAGTCTTTGATGGTCGCTGTCATTTTTGGACTACACTGTACTTACCATCAGGTACTCTGTAGTCACTATGTCGAGCCAGCGTAAAAAAAAGACGCACGGACCAACCCGTACATACATCCACAAAAACAAGCGCACGCACACTCCCATATGCGATAAATAAACAATTAAAAATTATTTTATTTCATAAAAGTTTTTGTTAAAAAACTATGAATATTAGTTAAAAAACACTTTAAACTTAAATAAATCCTTAAACAATGAAAAATGGTCCATTGAGTTGATTTTTCACAAACCTCTAAATAAACCTTTCGGTAAAGAAGAGAACAAAGTCGTAGCTCTTCGAATCTTCAAAGGGTTTTTTTCTGGACACCTTAGGGCTTAAAACTTATGGACGGAATTCTTCCTTAACCCATTGTATGCAAAGTTATTTCAAGCTATCCAAATATCCTCGAATATGCGATTTTTTACCTTATCTTCACTTAGCATTTTCTTTTCAAAAAGTAATGTTTCACCAAAAAATTGTAATTTCATCTTATAGAGAATATTTTGTAGTTTATAAAACCTTGCTTTGATATTCTGTCCAATCATTATTACCCAAGTAATCAATTGTCAAAGTCAATAAGGTCTTTTTGCTTTGATCAACAATTAGTCAGGATTAAATCATCGTAGAAGGCTCGTAGGTAACTCAAATAAAAGCGAATTAGATTATCTAAAAGAATTTTAAGATAAGACAATTGAATAAAAAAGATTAAAGTCCATAGAACATTTTGAAAACGAGCAAAATTTTTAAAACTTTTTCTTCCTGTTTTTTTCTTACGATTACTCAAAAACCCTACGCGTAAATTATGTTAACGTTTAAAACTGAAAACTAGAAACTTGAAGTTATAAAATTCTGCTTTTAAAACTTCTGTACGACCATTTTCCTTAAAATAATAGCCTCTTGAAAATCACCTAAAAATTGGGCATTTTTTAATATCCTTTAATTTCTGCGTCTAGTGTATGTTCTTAAATAGAACAAAATTAAATTTCATCGATCTGTAATAAGTTGATGTGTTGTGATCTCTTGATTTAATTATATTACGCCTTTTCTGAGTCGTACTTGTATACAATAATTTTACAGAGCTAAATAAAAATATGATAGAACAAAATCAGCCAGAATGAGTATACGAAAACAAAGGAAATACGTCGCGCGATTAGTGCTGGATTATCCTTCCATGTGTTTCTTATTTCCATGGCGTTAAAGGGCTACAAAAGCCTTCAAAATTAAGAACACCGGGTGCGTCGTGCTCGTTGATTTCACTACGGTCTCTGTGTTTAAATTAGTTGAACAAGTGTCATCGGTATCGAAAAAGTTCCGTGAATCTTTAAACATGGTAATGGGCTTGTGCATGCGCGCCCTTGCATACCTCGAGCGAAAAAGGTATGAAATATGCGAACTGAATTTATATAGTAACGATGCGGTAGGTCAGCGGTGCTCAAATTTTTTGAATAGAGCCTAGACAAAGCAACTTTCGATTAGTGGTAACGCTAATATCAAAGTGCATAATGTATGGGGTTGACATATGCTTTCGAAACACCAAGCAAAAATATTTGTGATATCCATAAATTTTACACTTTTCATACATCATCGCTAATCGAAATTTACTTTGTGTTAATCCTCTGAAGTGATGAGCATCACAGAATTCCTTAATTTACAATAGAATTCATATACAGTGCAAACTCTATATAACGACCCTCAAGGGACTTTGCATATTTTGACGTTATAGAGAGTTGTCGTTAAATGGAGAGAAGAAAAATCTGTATTAGAAAAAGAAAAAGTTTTAAACTCTTACTTGGCATGATTACAGTTTGAAAGTTTGTGAGTAACTAAGAATATGGTAACGTATAGATAATCCATGACTCCTACTAACAACAGTCAACACGTGCAAGCAATCCCAATTTGTAAACAAAAGAACGGATTTCTTAGAAAGTTCGGAAAGTATAATGCCGACAGTCGAATTTATTACGGGCTAGGATAGTAAACCGACAAAAGAACGTATAAAGCTGCGCAGTTTTTACTAATATTGGCAACTTAAAAAATCATTTTAACTTAAAAAGTACTTTATATTATTAAATTGCTGTCGTTATTGAGAGTGGCTTGTAATGCTATATAGAGTGTATCATTGTATGGGAAACAAGCTAAACCAACCAAAGCCGAGTGATATCGACGCTTTAGGGAGTTTGTCGTTAAATCGAGTGACGTTATATGGAGTTTACACTGTATTTAGCATCGACTTCTACGCTGGACCAACCAGATCAAAGTCCTGACCAACCCGTCAGTTAATAAATACGTCTATCAAATCACCTAGAAGCGCATGGTGAGGCATTTGAACTGCCCGGCATGATCTTGGGGACTATCCACGAACAGTCTTTTTTATACCGGGTCGATATGTGACTGCATTCCATCTGATGGAAAGTATGGTATAGTCCAAAGACAGCAACGACCGCCAATGGTCGAAAATCCGTTGACAGTCGCTACCGTTATGTCGACCCACATATACCACGGGGGAAGGTCTGACAAATTGATCCGGAAACACGACAGGGTGAAGCAAGTCACTATGAAGATTTGCACAATTATTTACTGTGACCACAGTTTGGGCAAACGCTCTACCTGCTCCAGTATCCTGTTTATCGACTGTTGTAGTAGATTTTTGGATTGCGCTGTGCGTAACATCTAGTGCAGTATAGTCATTATTCCGAGCTAGCGTAAAAAAAGTATAGTATTATAATTTCGCATTCCTCCCTTAGATTAATTATCGTAGATTTTCTATAATTTTTGTTTTTTTTTATAAGTTATAGACAAATGCTTGACCTCAATCACACTCGGTGGAAGGTGAAGATGAGTTCGATGATGAAACGCGATCGCCTAGCAAATGCCTATCCACTCTTCTCTTAAAGACTCCCAGGTCATAAGATCGCGGAAATATGGCCGCTGGAAGCATATTTCACTCCCTAGCCGTTCGCATAATAAATGTTGAAGCGAATCTTTTCGTTCGAATATAAGGCACATCCACCACATATGGATGGTATCCGACACGATGTCTAGTGGTTTTGTGGTGGAATGGGGCTGGTGGAATCAAAGAATGTAGTTCCTGAGAACACTCTCCACCGTGCAACCGGTAAAAGACCGAGGGGCAGGCAACTCTACGTCGATACTCGATGCTGTGCATTCTAATTTTTGTCAAAGAGTCGTCACCAATAAAAAACAAACAAATAAATATAAAAAAACCGCGAAGGTTCTGCACGAACTTAATATGAATTTATAATTTAATTATTTGTGAAGTAACTACAAAACGATTTCCGGATCATTTTCTATGTCTACTGCGTGTGCATTACGTCTTGGAAAATTTCATGATTATAGGTGAAAAGGAAGTCTATGGTATTATAAGGTTAAGGAACACTTCGGATTATAGCAGTTTTTGCGTAATAGTGACTGTCAGGCAGCGTGTCACACTGGCAATCGTGACAGTTGACAGCGCTGCGTAATCACGTACATCGGACGAATTTCCACATTTACTTACACAATGTTACATTGCGACCGAGCAGCGATTGTCAGATTGTGCTTTTAAAAGTTAGATTTTTCGAAGATTTTCGAGAAGGTATTGTAAAATAGTCGTAAATTGCGAGAAAACACAAGAGACGGAAATTAAACAATGAACACAGTTCAGCAGTCAACTTAATAGAGAACTTTACCATAGACGATAACCACAGACATGAAAACTCAGTTTATAAATTTGTCTATTATAAAGAAATAAAATATAATTGAATGTGTTCAACTGGTATAACCTATCTTTAGAAGTTTGATTTTTCGACGATTTTCGAGAAGGTATTGCAAAATATTCGTACATTGCAAAAAAAAAACACAAGAGACAGAAATCAAACGATGAACACATTTCAACAGTCAATTCAATAGAGAACTTTACCATAGACGATACCACAGACATAAAAACTCAGATCATACATTTGTCTATTGTAAAGAAATAAAATATAATTTAATGTGTTCAAAAGGTATAACCTATCTTTAGGACATTGATTTTTCGAAGATTTTCGAGAAGGTATAAACATAGATTGGCAATATGTAATCTGATTAATAAAAATGATTACGATTACATTTTACGTTTTTTACCATTAATATGACTATATTTTGTTTAGACACATTTATGATTTCTTAATGTTTTAAATGGATTTAATCCTGATTACAGAGAAAGAAAATTCAAATTACGACTATATTTTGTAATCATTAATCAGATTACATTTTGCCCATATCTGGGTATAACATATATATCATTAGATATATTTTTATTGAAGGTTGTAATTGTAAACGCTAGTACGGTACAATACAATCATGTTTACAAACACTATACGTACCTAGTTATTTCTCAATACTTATTGGATGTGTAATGTTTTCAATAGAGACAATTCATGATGCGATCGATTACCTAATACCACATATCAGGTTGTGCTGCGAAACGTGTTTTATTGACATATTTTAAAATTATTATGTATTGTTCTTTTGTTTTCCTTGATTTTTGTATTGAAAGAACTAAGATAAATTCAGTTTTGTCTTGTTTTATTAGTAGACTAGTGGATAACCTCGCTTTGCCCAGGTACGAGTTACATTAAAAAACGGAGAATTTTTAAATAAACCTCCATCCCTGTTAGTACTGACTTTCGTATTATTTTTTTAAAACGTTGACATAGATATTTCTTTCTAATCAAAAAGCTAAATAGCAGTTTTCATATAGCTTATTTCAAAATTGAGGGATATTCAAGCAAATTTTTAATCCCTATTTCACCCTATTAGTGTTGTATTAACAAACAAACTGCTCTTGGTACCACCGACGTAGACAAGCCTGAATTCACACACGATTTCATCATCACCATAAAGGTCAAGTAAAAACAGAGGTCCGTGATTGTTTTAAATAGATATATCTTGAGGATATATCTTATCTTAATGTATATAAATCTCCTGTCACGATGTTTGTCCGCGATGGACTCCTAAACTACTAAACCGATTTTAATGAAATTTACACACCACGTGAAGTTTGATCTAATTTAAAAGATAGGATAGTTTTCATCTCAATTCATAGTCGCAATATTATTTTATTGCAAATTATTTGTTTATTATTTAGCAGTCATAATTTACAGTTAGCTCCAACCGATTCTAAAAAAAAGCGCTATCCATTGACTGGATTGAGTAATTATTCAAAAACCAGTCACAGCAAAGCGTGGCTGGTCTGCTATAATTTATATGGCAGAACAACGTTTGCCGAGTCAGCTATTATATTATAGTATATTTATAAAGAAAAGATATTATGATAAGACAACTGGAACGAAAGTAGCAAGAGGGAGCGGTCACAAAGCCTTATTCACAGCAATAAAAAGTTTTTAGAGGATTCCGTCAACTGTGCCGGAGGTTAAACTTAACTTTATATCACTTTTACGGCGCTCTTGTGGATGGAATATTATAGTAATAAATTGTGAAGATTGTTTGATAGCGTAATCAATAGCAGATGTGTGGAGATTACTAGTGTCGCTAGCAGGAGAACTTTAGGCTTTATCCACTTTTTGACTAGTTGTGAGGGGATTTTAATAATTTTTACCCGTTTTTTTTTTGTGTACATCAATATATAGGTTACATTTGAAAGGTTTAAAAACCATTGTGTTGTATTGAACAGAATTATTGATGATTTTAAAACCGGCTGTAGCTGAAGGTTGCCAATTGTCGATTAATCGGTTTCCGCCGAATGTCGGTCTATAATCGGATATACATTAAATACAATCAGAAATTAGATCAATCAGTCTTTGTTTGACGCGTGCTTAAAGTTTCAGGCTTTAGTTAAAATATCGGTCCGTTTAAATTTTTGCCTAGCCAAAGTCTTCAGTTGGACAATAGAAATTACTGAAAAAGAGGGGAAGAATGGTTTCGATAATTAAATTTACTTACATTAATTAAAATGGTCCATGTTTCGAAAACTAGCTATGTCTAAGGCTGGATTTACATCAAACGAACATAGAGCTAGAGCTAGAACAAGAGCATTCTTTCTCAATCTTTTAGTGTAAACGAAAAATCGATTGAGCGTTTACACTAAACGATCAATGAGCGCGAATGGAAACCAAGAACTAGTATTCAGATGTTTAGCAGCCGAACGAATACTCATTGCGCATTCGTATCAATTCTGTGGTTCTGTGGCCATAAGCCTTTCTCAGCGATAAGATGCGAGAAGCGAGTCCATCATTTTTTTTAACTTCTTCAGCATTGCATTGTAGTATATTTGTAATCTCCAGCCAAGCTCGAACACAAGAACACTTTGAAAAGATCACTCCGGCGGGCGAGCGCGTTTCGAACACGCAAGAATGCTGTAAAAATCTGCTCCCACGCTCTAATATTGTTTACATAAAGTGAACGAGCACTCTTAGAATATTCCATAGAATCTTTGCGAATGTAGGAAGAACAACGAAAAAACGCTCGATGTCTGTTTACAGTAAACGAATTTGATAGAGTGGGGATAGAATGAGCATTCGCTCGTCTGATGTAAATCCAGCCTTAGGAGATTATTTGTTTGTGAGTTAGGACTTATGGCTGTTTTGTCGAATTTATTTGTTTATCTAGTATTGGTCCAAGTCTAGTTTGTCTCTTGATCAGTGTGTATTGCGGTCTAGCAATATTGTGTAAGGATTTTTAAAATAAAAGTTTATTGAATGCTTGTATTAATTTAATGGATATATAAAAAGCCAGCGTGATACATTTATAGTTTACCACCATAGGCGTGACCGTATCGCCCCAGCGCATGTAGGCTCATGTATGCAACTCATCAGATATTCTTCTAGCTATTTATCCTTCTTATTAGCCAGCGATAAGGTTCATACTTGTGTAGCATGACTGTAATTACGACATTGTACCGGCGTAATGTGACTGCGCAAATAGGAGGGGCTTCACTTGACAGATATTAATGATGCCTAATGTCAGTTGTTTTGTATAAACCCGTTGCATATCTTGTTTATTGTCTGTGGAATATATCTTTATGTGCCTATTGTATTTTCGAGCACCGATTGTCTATGAAAGTATTCATTACAGTACCAACATTACAAACGCAAAGTTTGGTCCGTAAAATTACTACACCTACGTAAAATCGCGCGTTTTGTTCTAGATTATTCTTCTTTTTTTTAAATCCCATAATTACCACAGGCAATAATTTTAGCTTTAAGACGAAAATAGACAAAACATACCTACCTTCTCATTGTCAAACAAATAATATAAAACTTCACGTTAGTAAGGAAATACTAGAATATAATTAAGTTATTTTACGACCATACAAATGCAAGTTGTAACTTGTGTATTAGCTTGCAATTAATTATTTTTAATTGTCGCCGCCATTTTGAAATGCGCAAGGTACGCCTTAGTATTATGGTTGGCTATTATTTCAGTTTAATGACTTGATTTTATTTCTATTTTTGTGACATAACTAATTTGATAATATACCTGCTATGTCTAAAAAGGTAATTTAGCTATTAAAATGGTTCTAGTATTGAATTTTTAAAGTATCTATTACTAGCGGACATAGTCAGGATTTCGGACGAGTATAATTTCTTTAGTTTTATATACATATAAATGCTTTATAATCCTCTCGTTCGTGGAATCCCATCACAGAACCCTGAATCTGTACCTGAGTTTCTCTAAATCTAATTTGTATTTTGTATAACTCCAGTTAGTTTTATCAATAAAATATATTTCTTTGTGTAATTTCTTACACTAAATGACTTTAAATTGCATTGCAACTGTTCTATGATAAACAATATGAGTTACCTAATAAAAACTTTTTACTGTATAATGTAATGGGATGCGTCACGAAAGGTTATGTATCAATTATTCGGACTATATACCTAAATTCATGCTGAAAACTGCATCAAGATTCGTTATATAGTTTAGAAGATATATATGAGCAAATAAACAAGCACACAAACAGTAAATTTTATTTATACTTTTTAGAAATTGTTAACTACAGCCATTCGTATCTGTCTTGTTCATCTATTAGGTTTGACTTGAAGTTCGAAACTTGACTTGAGGTTTAAAAATGATTGCATTTTGACTGTTTTTAAAGTTTAGTTATAAAAAAAATATATATTTATAAGGAACCAATTTGTTAAAATATTTTGACTTTAATATATTATCTTATAGCATTTATTAATAGTTGTACTTACCTCCCCCTCTCTTTATTCCCTATATACGTATGTGCTATACCTATATCCAGTCTTTCTAGTGTTAACTTAACTATCCATGTGTAGTTTTATGCGCCTGTGAGTTGAACGCCACTGCGGTCCTGTGGCCTGACATATTCTTGGCAAAACACTAGACATAAAACAGTAGCTCATTAGTAACAATAAAACAAATTCACAATTGACGCGTCCGGTCTTATATCGGGGCCAACAACGGCCCATTGAGCGTAACAATCGGCTCACAAACGTAACTTTGTGCCTTATGGGCGGCATACGTGACTCGCGCCCGGCCGCGCAGGAAGTCGGCTCACGATAACCCTATCACTCCCGCGATGTGTTCACAACAATTGTTTCGACGGGTTACGGCTTCCGTGGAAAACTGCACTGGTTCATAGAGCTTCGCATAACATCTGTTCCACAGCGAGACTGGCTGTTGTCCGCGGTCTTGTTTGTCAATGGGCGATTTTGAGAAGTCGCTTCACAAATTGCCTCTTAAAGGAGCATCGCTACCTCGTTTACACAGTTGACTTAAATGGCAATCGATTTTTTTTTTCGGCGTTTCCTACATTGGTGGCCTGGGAAAGACCTTCACAACAAAACCGGGCTTGGTGGGCGAACGCAGAGGGTGCTCAGCCAGCGAAATTTATGGGTTGGGCGGCTACGCAAGGGCACCCCTGTGGGTACAAACCTCGACTTGGGCGGCCGGCCAGTTGAAAAACGAACCTAACGGTGATCTACCAGCGTTTCGGAAGCGACTGCCTTGAGAAGAAATGCCGAAAGAAACTCAAGGCTGCATCGGAGTGAGGCAAAGGACTGGATCATATCTCTCGAAGCCAAGTTTAAAATATATTCTCAAATAGAACAATATAAAACTTCAACAATCTGTAGCGAGTTGATGCAACATGTTCTCCTGATTTTTAATAAATTATAAGAAAGATAACATTTAATCAGCAGCAGCTATAACAAACGCATGACACAATACAAATAAATGACACACAAAAAAGGAGATATAGGAACTAAAAATAATATATAAAAAACTCTAAGTCGCCGCTGTTAAGGACCGTGACCGTTAACTCAGAAATTCCACCCTATGCCGTTTCCTTTTCGGACTTTTATCAATAAACGCTAGAATTAATAAAACATAATAGAATAAAGCGTGAATAAGCTTACGAATACATGGAAATTACTTCACATTTAGCCGCGCGTTTTGTACTGGACTGTCTATCCGTGTATTTCTTAACACGTTCGTAGCTAGGTCACCCATATCTAGGTGACGGGTATGGTTTCGTGGAGCTCCGTCACCGGAATACAGGTGATGGTCTTCATATTAAAGTTAACAGGATATTTAGTTGAACTTTTAAAAGGAATTTAATGTAATAAGCATTTTATGTAAATATAGGATGTACAACATTAAATACTAAAAATATTCACATATTTATTCTACTATGTTGTATGATTTTCGTTAAAAAACTCTTAAGGCTGAGATTTATAAACGCAATTCCGACTTTGCTTAGCAAAGCTCTCAAAAAGCAAATTCGTTTTGACAAAAAACTGAATACATAATAACTTGAGTATAGTTATATGATAGTATTCGCATAGCCAAGTCTTGTTAACAAAATCGGTGACTTACAAATTCCTTTATCATTCATTGAGTGATATAAATTGTAATGTTTTAGTAAAGTCTAAGCCAACTTAAAGTTATGTCTATAAATCTCAGCCATAGATTGACAAAATGTAAACAGATTAATGAAAGACGATTATGATTACATTTTGTGTTATTCATCATTAACATAATTGCATTTTGCTCATCTATGTTTTAAACACTATGGAATCCTCAATTGCATACACATTTATGACTCCTTAATGTTTTGAAGGGATTAATCATAATTATAGAGAAACATAATTACAATAACGGCTACATTTTGTAATCGGTAATCATTAATCAAAATACATTTTCCCCATTTCTGATCTCAGCTTAAACACACTTGAGGTCAGAAGCAAAATTCTTTGCGATAAACCTGAGAAGAATAATATCATAACACTTGAATTATATTGTTTATATTTTTGTATATCCCTTGTTTACGTTGCGGAGTGCCGAGGGTTACGTTTAGATCCCGTGAGAAACGCACAGAGCGACTTGTTCATTCCATGATATCAATCGACTGCACAGCTCTTTCTAGAACGTTCTATTTTCGTGAATAACGTTTCAGTAATAACGATACATTGTTAGCATTATTAACATTATTAACGGTATGGCTTGCAACGGTCATGAATACGACATAAAATGGTATTTATAGGTAGCTGCAAGGACACTGGTGGTTTCTTTTGAAGTATTTTAATGAGCTATTAAATGTGGATGCACGATTGGAGAATATTTTTTTATTGTTAACGTGTTTTTCCTATTGCCTACTTTTAACAGTGCGAACTTACCTTTTTTTGAAGTTTAAATATTTGTAGTTATTATGGTCTTTTTTTTTGTCCCGGGGGAAAATCCTGCATATGACCATCAGGGACGCTGTGAGGGCAGCGACCCCGGTGTGTCAGACTTTGATTGCTCCACCCAAGCCTGGGAAACCAAATTCGTCCAGACGCTCAAGGAACAAAGGCCTTGTTGGAGCTACCTCTCTAGGTGTAAAAGCCCACTCCTGCAAAGCCTCTCTCTCAGACGGCGCGCCGGACACTGCACGCCGCCTCCCTCTCATCCGGGCAGCGGACTCCCTCAAGTCTACTGCCCGGAACAGTTATGATGATCCAAGGGTCCGCAACCTTTTCTTATATAAGGGGCACTAATATTATGAGTATATTGGTGCGGGCCACATTTCATCTAATAAACACATTTTTTTTAGATAAAACTAATTTTTGCATTTTTAACCATAAATATTTATTGTTACTCTCATTTTAAAGTAATAGGTACAAAATTAACTAAGACTTATAAAGCCAATGCAATTTTTGAGGTTGTACTTTAGTTTTTTAATGTCTGCTTGCATTTTAGACGTAGAAATGCGCAGTATCGCATCTAAATGTTCAATCGAGAACAATGCTTGTTTTTTCGATAGTTAATTATTGAAAAAGTCTGTTCACACAAATATGAACACCCATCGTGCGAGCGAAGAAGAAAAAAAAACGGATTTCCTGTATCAGAAGTTTGTTAAAATTTAAGCTAACAATATCAATGTTATCTAATAAACAACTTTCCATTCGCTTATCGAACATATTATTAAAAAACCCTTTTTATAAAAAAAAAACAATGTTCGAAAACTGAACTACCGTTTTTGAACATGAATTGCGCTGTAGTGTCAAGGATTAATATTATTTTATGAGAAAAAACAACCCTTTATTCGATTATCACATATTTAATTAAAAATATCTATTGACTAATTAAAAAAACATGTTAATGATATAAAACTCAATCATCGATGACATTTGAATATGGAATGTCTTGTAATATCACTAGATGTTAGTTTTTCATAGCACTTTACAAATACTACGGGCTTGACCGACTACGTAGGCGTTAGAGAAAAAGAAAACCGGTTCTATATTCAAATTTTGTCAAGAATTCCATCAAACAATATGAATTATAATATAAGCCATGCAAACAAACACGAACACGTAAGTAATTTAAATGAATATATGTAATTATAAAGGCCTAAGGATTTGTTTTAAAAAAAGAACGTTTGATGTCAATTTTTAAAACTGACCAATCGATGACATTTGAATATGGAACGCCGTGTAATATCACTAGGCGTTAGTTTTTCACAGCACGTTACGAATTCTACGGGCTTGACCGGCTCACGTAGGCGTTAGAGAGAAAAAAAGTGGTTCTATATTCAAAGTTTGTCGAGCGGCCAATAGCGTGCGCGGGAGGCGTGGCGGCGCGCGCCGATTGGCCGCACCGACGCCTCAACGGCACATGTACCCGGTGATGAATTGCCCGATTATTACGTTATAACGCGGGGTTAACGGCTTCGTGTTTTCTAAAAACGTTACTCAGGTGCGGTGGCGTAGCGTGCCTTAGACGGGCCCTCTGTAGAAACAAACGCTCGTCGGTTAACGCAAAAATAATATAAAGCTTTATACAATTGTCACTACGTTACATGTGATTTTAAACATGATAAACCTTACGAAGCTGCCATATTCATCCTAGTCGATTGCTGGACGTAGGCCTCTCCTAAGAAGTTCTATTGAGCCCGGTCTTCGGCTCTTCTCATCCAATCCTTTCTGGCCACCTTCCGCAGGGCGCCGATCCGGGGTCTCTACTCAAGAACCCGCCTGCTCCAACGATCATCGATTCTTCGGCATATATGACCTGCCCATTGCCATAGTCATCAAGGATGCACTAAAGGCTCCTTAATATATTTGATATTAAAAAAAGTTTTCTGGTTTGCTCACCAATTAGATAATCTACTCTCCAGCTCTCCAGAAGCCAAGTTCCAGTTAAGGAAATCTGTATCTTACCGTTTATTTAGACATTAATTAAATCGTACTACTTGTAATGTTTGTGTAAAGGCTAAGCAAAGCCAAAGTAACGTCTATAAATCTCAGCATCACTGTCCTCAAGTTCGCACTTCAAAATATCTACAACTTTAGAATATTGTGAAAGGCAATTTGTAATTAAGAATTTCATAAACACCGTTTTCTAATCATAACGAACTATTACCTGTATATTCCATTATGAGTAAAGTCAATTAGAATTGACCTTACTTGGTTTACGAGTGCCATTAAGTTTTAATCACTTTTAATTTATTAGTTAATATTTCTTATAGGTAAAATAGGTATAAACCATGTAAAATGTTTGCTATAAAGTGTCATTATATTGTGTAGATGCCTTTATGACAGAGATGGGCAAAATGTAATCAGATTAATGATTACAAAATGTAGTCGTTATTTTAATTTTGTTGCTCTGTAATCATGATTAAATCCATTCAAAACATTAAGGTGTCATTAATGTGTATGCAATTGAGGATTCCGTAGTGTTTAAAACATCCCTCTCTCTATTTTCTCTCGTCTTTAAAATTACCCTCTATATATAGAGGTCTTCTGTCGGGGTGTCTAGGCTGGCATGACGACAGTCACTATTAATGAGCTCTCACCCTCTAGGCGGAGATTTATAGACGTAACTTTAAGTTTGCTTAGACTTTACTAAAACATTACAATTTATAATAAGTACTAAATGAATGTCAAAGTATTTGGTAAGTCACCGATTTCGTCAACATGGACTTGGCTCTGCGAATACTATGGCTATACTCAAGTTCACATTATAGGGTAGGCGTGTGTAGGAGTGCGCACTTTCGCGATTTAATGTTATAAAAATGAAGTAAAACACATTCAGTTAAAGTTTCTACCTGGGCTACATTTTGGAGATTAAATATAAATAAATTATTGAAAAACCACAGCTAAGGCTTACCTTAAGAAAATCTTTGGCAATCCTAGTTTCAAAATTTTCTGATAATAGATTAGAGTAAGAAAAGTAGAGTCCGACCGAAACTGGTTTTCCGGCCGAAACCGAAACCGAAACCGAAATTTCGGCCGTGGCTTCAGTTTCGGCCGAAACCGAAACCGAAACCGAAACTCACGTGGTCAAGTATAAAAGTCAACGTGGTCAAGTAAAAAAATGAAACAAACATGTACATGTAACTTACATGTAATCAGTTCCATCAAAGCATAAACTCTAAAGAATGTTTACTTCGGGTGATAACGCACTGACTAAGTTGTGGTGCTATAGAGCAATGCGAATTAGATCCGTCAGCTGTCGTCTAAAAGAACGCAGTTACACTCCGACGCAGCCTTGAGTTTCTTTCGGCGTTTCTTCTCAAGGTAGTCGCTTCCGAAACGCTAGTAGATCACCGTTAGGTTTCGTATTTCTGGCTGGCGGTCCAAGTCGAGGTTTGTACCCACAGGGGTGCCCTTGCATTGCCACCCAACCCATAAATTGCCGGCTGAGCACCCTCAGTGTTCGCCCACCCGCCCGGTTAAGTTGTGAAGACCTTTCCCGGTCAACAAACACGCGTAAATTCGAAAAAAAAAGCAATGCGAATGGCGCACGAATCCTAAACAGGGCTGCCAGCGTCCGTCAAAGCGTTGCCGCGAGAAACGAAGCTAGGCAAGCATGTACGACAACTACCGAAATCAGTTTCGGTTTCGGCAAAAGTTTCGGCCAATTTTGGCCGAAACCGAAACTGCCGCCGAAACTTGATTTTTGGCCGAAACTCGGCCGAAACCGAAACCGAAACCGAACTTTCGGTCGGACACTAAAGAAAAGTTACTCAATTGAACGTAGAGTTCGTAGACTTATTGGCGATGATACTTTGAATAAGGTTAAGTTGCCTGCCTCGCGGTCTTTTACCGGTTGCACGGTGGAGAGTGTTCTCAGGAACTGCAATTCTTTGATTCCACCAGCCCCATTCCACCACAAAACCACTAGACATCGTGTCGGATACCATCCGTATGTGGTGGATGTTCCTTATATCCGCACGAAAAGTTTCGCTTCTACATTTATCATGCGAACGGCTAAGGAGTGGAATACGCTTCCAGCGGCCATATTTCCGCGATCTTATGACCTGGGAGTCATTAAGAGAAGAGTGAATAGACATTTGTTAGGCGGACGCGGTTCATCATCGGACTCATCTTCACCTTACCCCAGGTACGATTGAGGTTAACCGTTCGCCTATAAATTAATAATAATAAAAAAAAACTTCCATAACTCAATGTTCCGTATTCGTATTTATGTGCGGGTAACTTTCGACACCTCTGGCAACACCGTACGGGTTGTCAATTGAGTTTTGCTCTCGCTCGAACCGATCCGCCGAGTAACGACATAAAACATACAAGATTCCTAAATACAACGAAATTATCCGATTCCAAAGTGTATAAGTGTGCTTGGAAGATCCTCAAAGACACCAGTATCCTGGAGGAGAAGCAGGGGCCCCTGAGGAGTTGGCACACTGGTGATCACGGTAAGTGAAATTCTTTAGGCAGCCCGTGCCACTTGCGGAGCTATCGAAGTACCGTACACTCAATAAAAACGGAAATATTTTGGTAAGTTCACACACAACGTCTCCGAATGACAACTAAAGAAGAACGCGCATGACTTTCCTGTAATGAATTAATGCCAATGTGCGAGTATACATTCGTGTAGAAGTGAGATGACAGTGAGAAGAGTTTCTACGCCGCGCGCTCTTACACACCCCTACCCTATATTCAGTTTTTTGTCAAAAGGAAATTATTTTTTGAGAACTTTGCTAAGCAAAGTCGAAATAGCGTCTATAAATATGAGCCTTAGTGTTTGTTCCTATTCTTAGACTACCAGCACGGCCTATCATGTGTGGTATAGTCAGTGACGTGCATAGGGTATTTGGTCAGGCTAGGCAGAATTCGCGTAATTAATTTGTATATTATATTATGATAGTAAATATTATTGTACTTTCATAGGAAAGATGGAAGATGTAAATATAGAATAGATATTAATATAAAGGGTCCCTTTTTTTGTTTAACATTAAGCAATTTATTCCAGATTTATTTATCATTAGGGCATGCAATGCTTTCATGCATCTATGGAATGAACGCTACTGGGTATAGTTTATTTATCGAGTCAATGTAAAAACAAAGACGCTTTTGTGTTTTATTCTTTTCACCTACTCGGAGAGATCATCGTGATCATAGATAAACAGATACGCTGTATTACCATTAGTGCTATGGTTGTATATTGTAATGAAGTAATGCCGCCATCATTGAAATCGTAAAGTGTACACAGCGAATCCATATAACCGTAAAACAGGGCCGTAAAACCAAGCTGAGGTGAGCTGGCGTATTGCGACTCGGTCCGCGGGATTCGTTGGCTGTAACTACGCTGTAACACTCCAGCGGGCATCAATCTTTATAAACTACACGTAGTATCTCGTAAATTACTGCCGTCTTGCCGTCAACGCGATGTTTTTGATTAATAATAATAGCTGTTGCATGTCGCCAGACATAAACGCAGTTGTGGGAGTGTCATAACCTCAAACGATGTTTTAAGCGGATTCTAACTGAAGTTTAATAAATATTTGACTTGATTAAAGCACATACCATGACCCACTTTAATTTTTTTTTTTCTATTTATCTAAGGGACTTTTATGCCAAGGCACATGCCAGCCCCATCGTAACCTAAAAACTCACTACTGACATTTTTTTCTGGTGGGGAGCCATCAGCCTGAACAATTCTTTTACTTCGGCTGAGTAAGACTTTAAAATATAGCTAGCATAAAATAATTGTTTTTTTTTGGTGCCTTGATAACCCGACTAAAGTGACGATCGATTATTAATCTTACTTTTTTACAGACTTTTATAATACTTTAATGGGTCTCATGCGCGAATTAACTTACTTTTAATTATTGCTCGAAGTTGTTGCTCGGAGTTTTCGTTGAGGGCTGGAAGTTACTAACTCTACCCTCTTTTGTCTATGATAATTTGAATAGCCACGACACACGATAATTACAGTGTTAGCATTTTTACAAGTCGATACAAAAATAGGTCTTAGTTTTCCAATCACTGGGTGCCATGCTGATGATAATAACTTCAACACGTCATCGTGATTAAATTTTTTATGCTTTTCATTCTCGATCGCTTATCAAACCGATCTTGGATAATAAAATGGATCTCCGGAGAGGATTTCTGGCTTATGTAGCTTAATCTAGTGCTCAAGAATCAAGAGCCATAATTACAGGTAAGTTAATTCGCGCATAAGACCAGTTAAAGTGTTTATAATGAATGTGAAATGTTACATTTTAAAGGGTATAAATTGTTGGCAGAGATTTATAGACGTTATTTTCACTTTGCTTAGCAGAGTCCTCAAAATATAAATTCGTTTTGACAAAAAACAGAATATATAATAGGAACTTGAGTCTATACTCCCAATATAGCCATAGTATTCACAAAGCCAAGTCCATGTAGATAATATCAATGACTTACTAAATCCTTTGAAATTCATTGTGTAATATAAATTGTAATGTTAAAGTAAACTCCACGCAAACCTAAAGTTTCGTCTTTATATCTCAGCCTAAGGCTTTTACAGGAATAAAGCCCTTTCTCGTCATATACCTTTCAAATTTCTGTCGATAGCTGCGTCATTAATAACTTTCTATAATGACATTTTTTAAGTTTTGAGATCGTTGTTCTGTAAACAACTTTTTTTTTATTTTGAAGTTCACCAATTAAAATGTATGAGTTGCACGGTAGATATAAAGCGGATTTCAGATAATAAAGCGATTAATAATACCAGCCTTCCGCGCAACAATGGAAACTGAGGCGCTTAAAGCGTCGGAATGAATTTGAACTCAAACCGCAATAACTCAGACCAACGTCATTGAATGCAGATCGTGAGAACCGATTAGAATAATACTAAAAGTACATGTTCTATGTAAATTATAAAGATTTGATCTCTTTTCTAAGTATACCTTCGGGTACTAACGTTTCACGCAGAAATGCTGCATTTTCTAGGAAAGTGCGTGATGTGGACACTCACACATCATTAAAGAGTCTTGAAAATTGCGAGTATTATCCGACTCGCTTACACTTTTACGATTAAGTTGTTTGTCCAGTAATTTGAAAGAATATAATTGGAAGAAAACTGGAAATCAAACTGCGTAACAATTTTTTTTAATCTGCAGATAGCTTAGTTCGAATTTTGTGCGCATTTTCATCTGTCTTTGTTAAAGATTGATAAAAATATTTACCGCAAACGTTGTTTGAGGTTGAGATTTATAGATGCAGCTTTAAGTTTGCTTGGTCTTTACTAAAACATTACAATTTATACTATTCAATGAATTTCCAAGGATTTAGTAAGTCACCAATTTTATTAACATATACTTAGCTCTGTGAATACTATAGCTGTACTAAAGTTCCTATTATATATTCCGGTTTTTGTCAAAACGAATTAATTTTTGATAACTTTGCTAAGCAAAGTGAAAATAGCATCTATAAATCGCAGCCCAATATCTGCGCGTGGTTCTAGTCCCCCAATGTTTTGTATCTCCATTTGTCTTAATGAAAAAACTATCGTAACGAACATCTATGCCTTTCTTAATACCAAAGAAGAAAAATCAATCTAAATATATATAACTCAAAGGTGACTGACTGACATAGTGATCTATCAACGCACAGCCCAAACCACTGGACGGATCGGGCTGAAATTTGGCATGCAGGTAGATGTTATGACGTAGGCATCCGCTAAGAAAGGATTTTGATTTATCCTACTCCCAAGGGGATAAAATAGGGGATGAAAACTTATATGAAACTTTGTCAATTTTAAACCGATTGGGCTGAGACCTTGCATGCATAAAGCTGATATGACGTAGGCATCCGTTAAGAAAGGGTTTTGATAATACCCAATCAAAATAAAAAAAAAGATTATTTTGATTTTGCCTAATGACAGATTAGTTTAGAATATTGTGTACAAAGAAGTTTTGTAGGCCCTAATTTTTTACACACGCTAAACAATAGTAAAGCCGCAAAAACTATACCTAATGAATAATAATACTTCTTAACGCGAGCGAAGCCTCGGGCAAAAGCTAGTATCATATAAAATCAAATTATATCAATAGTATTTAGTTCCCTTTAAAACGAATAACAATTGCGAGCCGGTCAGATCACAAAGTTAATATGTATTCTCAGAGGTATTTTAATTAATTCTCAAAAGCTCATCTTGTTTATTGTTTGTAAATAAACAATTTTAAAATGTCATGTGACTCTATGACTGTGAATAAATATTTGTCTTTAGCGTTCTAACATTAAACTAATCGGAGGTACTGAGAGAGTTAGTTAGTGTTTTGTTTATATTCGCTCATTGAAGCAGTTATTCAAACATGAATAATTTTAAATTTTGTGGTACTATCATTATAAAACGTACTATCATCGGAGATTCTTTAGAGTATCGAAACAGAAATGTTCCGAGAAAAAAAGTTGTCATAGCTTGTAGGAACGGGAGGTTAAAGGACTCCACGGGATGCAATAGAAATGATAACAGGATCCGTAGTCCTAGTTAATGTGTAAAACAACACACCTTGAGGGTTATCACCAGTACAAGTCCGGCTCATCTCGGCTATGCTACCGCTGCATGCGATCGAAACAATCCAATGAAAAATTTCTTCAAGAAAAAAAAAACTTAGAAACCTAAATTGAATTTTTTTTTTGTGGTAGGGTTGCCCGAACTGGATCATGACCACAGGACACAAGTGTAAAGACCGTCATAGCGACTCGCTTTCGCCTGTCGCGTTTCGGGATCAATTTGTGTATATCCAGTAACTCATATACCTAGAGACCTTCAGTCGTGGTATATATGGGCCGACATAACGACGGAGACTATCAATGGATTTTCATCCTTTGATGGTCGTTTTCGTTTTTGGACTACACCTACTTACCATCAGGTGCATTGTAGTGACTATGACGAACTAGTGAAAAAAATTGGCAGTAGACTAAACTGGGCTGGATCGGTGACTGGAATCGCTTGAGCAAAGTAGCTTATCTGACAAATATTGAATGAGAAGAACCATAGAAGAGGCTGTGGTAAATCTTGGGAGAGATCTATGCTCAGCAGTGGAAAGATCTAGAATAGTTATGGATGTTCTACTCCGTACCCATATAGATATTTAAGTAATTTTTGTACGTAATAAAATCACGCTCAATTTCTCCATCTTTTCAGCAGTAACGCTAGAAAGCCTGGTTGAAAACTGTCATAAGCTCCTGGAGAGGTTCCATTACTCTTGGGAGATGATGCCGCTTGTGCTAGTCATCCTGAACTACGCGGGCAGCGACCTTGAGGAGGCGTCGCGGAAGATCGACGAAGGTATGCTTATTCCTTTGATACTTTCTATGCGATTGCGAGATACTGGATTATAGCACACCTATATTGTGGATAGTTACACTGGCTTCAAATAAATGGGTTTAAAGTGCTTAAATCCAAAGTAATATAAAGTATTTGCTAAGCGGATTGTCATTTAAAATTATGGCTTAAGAACGTTGCTTAATTTATTATCCAACGTTAAAAACTGGTTATCGGTTCATAGGGCCTACAGAAAGTAATATTCGGTCAGTAAAAACGCCAGTGGAGAGTTTAAAACATATCGAGGGGTGGAAGGCTATTTGGTTTAAGCGACATTTTTTGGTGATATAGTAATATATATATTTGGAATCGGTAAAAAACGCTGACTCCAAATATATATATAATATTATTATATCACAAAAAATGTCGCTTAAACCAAATAGCCTTTCACCCCTCGATATGGAATTGAGACAAGCTTTCGAAATATTACATAGATAAGTTATGTCTATTCCATATATTTTGCATTTTTTTACAAGTGTTATCGATATGCTGACCGAATGTTACTTTGTGTACTCTCTTTGGTTTGGATTCTTTGAAAGCATAAAATACAGAAGTCAGAGCTGCAGAGGGTTGGTGCGACAAGAAACTGGCTTTTGCTGTAGGTCTTCAAATTACCGCTGTGGTATTTTTAAGTGATGGGGCTTATACAAAAACTGAAGACTATAATGCGGTCGCCGAGAAACTAGATTATTTCAGGCAGAGATCAGCGGAGCGTGACGGCGATCATGTTTCCAGTAGAGATACTCGATGACAAGTCGTTTAAATCGGTCGCCTTGATTGTACAAATCATTTGATGACAACCGATGATTTTAATAGTAGCCGGTTGTTGCGAGTCCATAATCATAGACTCATCGTGGTATAGACGCAATATCTTTTTTCTAACTTCACTTGGTTACAAAGGAACGATGATTTCTATTTTGAGGGTTTTACGAAATTTATAGCTTATATAGGAGAAATAATATAGGAGAAAAGGAAAAGGGGTTTATAAGGAAGTTTATCACGATTTTTAAATCTAACAAATTTCGTAATATCCATTTATAATTTCGTTAGGTTGATTTAATGTCCAAGTATAAGAAAATAATGCTTTTTATGCTTCTGTGGTGGAATGCACGTCATTGATGTTAGGTAGAGGTGGATGAAACTGTAGATGACGATGCAAGTTATTTTGAATTTATGTGTTAATAAGAGAAAGATGTTTATTACAAGTAAGTATGATACGATGATCGTCCAAAAGGAAAGTCTACAGTTAATAATGTAATCAAGGTTCGTAAACTTGATGATTATCTGCTTCCAACAAGTTTTGTAGGCAGTTCTAACTTGATTGAAACACCTGTATTCTAATGCAGAGTAAAATAAGAATCCAAAACACTTTAACTTTAGTAATATAGCTAGAATTATTAATCGGTATGTAAGACAGACCATACACAAATAAAGGTACAATTTTTACTAAATTAAGCAACGTTTTACTCTTTACAGGGCAAATATTTTATGAGGAAACAATATTTTCCTATATAAACAAGATTATAATTAGTAGCTTATCGAAATTAATGTCAATTTTAACTTATTCTAAGCTTTATTTGCCCTATAAAGTGGTTTTAATGCGGTAATATTTATTCAAAAATGAAAAAGGATTTTGTACTTACATATTGTTGTACGTATATATTCCAAAGACCATATACCATGTATAAGGTCAATGATTAATGTAAACAAAATAAAACCGCATTAATTAAATTATCAAATTTTTGTGTACTAAGCAGGAATATCTTTAAAAAAAATTGGAACCGACGTTTTAGGTTTCGAATTATATTTAATGTTTAGGTTATCGGGCATATCTAATAGAAGATTAACACACACATATATAAAAACATTTTTTAAATCTATCATTTCTAATATAAAAATAAAAGTAGATTTTTTATTTTACAGCTGCTTAGTATACGAAACTTTTTATACATTTTATTCGTGGATGATAAACTGTCATAAATGTCACACTAAATAATAATACGCAGTAATGTATGTAGGAGTAAGTTAAAATTAGGTACTTATTTTCTTATTATTACACCTTGTATTTTAAATAAAGATACATAATTATATTGCTGAAGAAATAATTACATATTCCATGTAAAAAATCGTGACAATTTATAAATAACCATGTAATTTATAAATAATTTTCGACTATGAAATATTTTACCAATCAGTTTATGACATACCTAAGTACTTATTTACAACTAACCTTCAATCATTTTTTCTTAGTTGAGACGGGATACAAAAAGCTAGTCTAGCTAATATTCAAAATACCTACTCATATACCTAGAGACTTTCAGTCGTGGTATATGTGAGAAGACATGGCGACGGAGACAATCAATGGATTTTCTTCCCTTGATGGTCGCTTTCGTTTTTGGACTACACTGTACTTACCATCAGGAGTATTGTAGTCACTATGTCGAGCCAGTGTAAAAAAAATCTATATAACTCGCAGATATTGGATACTCTCCCCATCCCTTTTAATTTTGTAGGTCAAAATGTAATTGGATAATTCAAAATGGCCGATGTACTCGTATTATTCTTTATAGCTAGCTAAATATAAAAATAATTAATGACAGTTTCTCAATCACGAAAATGCATCGCGAATATATTTAAGTTAAAAATAGAAACCTGTTATCTGAAATCGCTGATTTTTATATGATTATATTTAAAATGTTACGTTATTAAATATAGTAGTTTGGAGTTATTCATTTGAAACGAAAATAAATTAATCACTCATGGCTTTATTTTTCAATCTGAATCATAGAATTATAAATATATGGAAGTATAATATAGTACAAAACGCGTGCATAAAAGCGAAGCAACATGTTTTCTACGTTTTCCCAATCTGTTTTTATGCCCATTTTGTTTTATCCTATTTTTTATTTAACTCTGTAGCGTTTCTGAATATGAGTTCGTCACAGAAATGACCTAATGTGATAATTAAAATAAAAAGATAAGAACGCGTCAACTTGCTACAAATCCTTAAATTTCTTGGGGTCGTAGACGCTCAGGGTGGGGGCTAAGAGCGACTGGATAGCGACCCTCGAGAAGTGGGAAGAGCATTGTGACGTGCTCTGCCTAAATACAATGAGCAGTGTCGGGGAAGGCATCATCTTCCCCCGAGTTTATGCCCAGAGGGCGCGGCGCGACGGGGCTGTGGCGAATTGATTACAGGACCCGCAGTCCCCGCCAATGTGCAGAAGTTGTCACCTTGGGGTTTTTAATCGGTACAAGTCCAACACACCTCGTTCATGTAACCCCCCTGTGTGGCCTAGACGGTCCTATGAGGATTTTCCCCAATTTAAAAAAAAAAGTCCTTAAATTTGATATTGTTTTATTCAAGAACTTATATTGCTTCGCTTTTGACGCGTGTATGTGGTTTCTTTATATTTCCTAATTCTATGATCTGAAAATATTGTCTATTTTTGTGAACCTTTCTTATATTTAAATAGTTCCAGTCATATATACAGGGATACAGGTAACTAACGCAAAACCTCTTAAGGGTGACTTTGGTATATCAAGACTGACAACTTTTGTTTTACGACCTTTTCTAATTCAATCACTGTTTTCCCCATACAAAAAATAAATAAACCAAATTTGCAGTTCTGATCTTCTTAACACTCTGAAAGGCGGCGCGATGCAACTGGGGCAGACGATTTCGTAGCATCAGCTGACTGAACTTTAAACATAGAGCTAACGATTGATAGAAATCCCCACTAAACTAAAAAAATATATATCTTAGGATGTGTTAAGTTTTGGCAAAAGTCATAGAACAAAAGTTGTTAGTCTTGATGTACCTAAGTTACCGTTAAGAGGTTTGGCATCAGCTACTAGTAACTTTGTATAATCAATTATTAACCAAAAGCGACTTTGAATAACAGGTTTTTATTTCATTTTCTCAAAATTACTGTATGTGTTTAACAACATCTGTATTAAGGCTGTTTTAAGTAGAAATTGATTTATTTCTAAATTATTAATAATTTTAGATATTATATGCCCATGTAAGGATTCGTATCCATTTATTCTAATAACGGTCTCACAGGTAGGCTCCTTTAGTCTAGTAAACCTTTATTTTATCATTATAACAAAATTGATGGTGAAATAAACTTCCATGTTCCTTAAATACACGTGAAATCTCAATAAAATATATATAATATATTACTTATACTAATACTTATATTAGAGAGCCCGTAAACAATATTTCACCCTTATTATGGCAGATATTAAAAAAATGATACATTGATTTTTTTATCTATAACCGTGATTCTACTTAAATTTTTGTAGTTTTGATGTGAAAAGTAATCTCATAAAAACATTAAAACCATTATTTCAACTCCGGGAATGGATTCTAAAAAAAGCATTAATATATGTTTTATGCACGTCTAATATGACATCCAAATAGAAAGATTCACGTTTCTAATTTCGTCGTTATCGAATTTCCAGTCAATCGTTAACCTAAAAAAAACCTAAAAATAACATTTAAAAAATCCCCTATTTCAACTGCCAGGGGAGGATTTTCAAAAGAAGTAATAAAATAACTTCTATTTATAGCCATAGTGGTACCCCAGTACGGAGTCTCGCAGCTCTATCGTAATTCATTTCTAAGTTACATATTTACAACTTTAACCTCTTAATTCAATCAATCAGGGGTTGAATTTAAAAAATCCATTCTTATCTTTCACCTACAACTCAAAACGTACTTACATTCTAAACTTCATACCTGTAAGTTTTAGGCTGAGATTTATAGACGCTACTTCCAATTAGCTTAGCAATTTTTTTAAAAAATAAATTCATTTTGATAAAAATCTGAACATATAATAAGAAACTTGAGTATAGCCATAGTATTCGTAGAGTCAAGTCCATGTTGACAAAATCAGTGATTTACCAAATTGTTTGACATTCATTGAGCAATATAAATTGTAATGTTTTAGTAAAATGTAAGCAAACTTAAAGTAGCGTCTATAAATCTCAGCCATGGTTTCCGAGATTTCGTGATCACGTAGTTAGTTATTCAATGATTTTCCCTTGTATATATATATTATAGATAACTAAAAAAGGGCGTATCTACAAATTAAAGCTTAAAATAATTTAAAAATATTTAAGAAATATTTAAAAATTAGACAAGATAAACTTGAAAAAACCAGGGAAACTTGTTATTAAAGACATACAGTACATTTTTTTAGTTTGTAAGCCAAGCGATTGTTAATTACGAATGATACCTTGTCCACAGGAAAGATGATAATCAATGAATACGCAAGAAAACATAATTTGAATGTCTTCGACGGTCTTGAGCTGAGGAACTCAACACGCCAGTACGGACTTTAATAGTAATAATAGTTTTTCAAACAGACACACAACTCGTGCACATATTTATATTCACACACTATCACACACACTCAAATTTTTTCCACAACTAGACCCGTACATTATCATTTGTGAACCTTTACAGACCCACATGTGTGAACATTTAAAGACTCACATGTGTGAACTATTGCAGACTCACTTGTATCATCTATTACACACTCTTTTGTGTAAACTTATACACATGTACACTTTAATGCTTTTACACTCCCGTATACATAAATTTCACAATACTTACATGTGTAAATTATCACAAATACACACTGTCACATTCGCGATAATGATCATATATTTATTTTTGTATTGAAAAAAAAAGGATTATGTTTGATTTAAAATTATATTAAATCCTATAGCTTTTTTGGCATAAAACTTAAATAAATCAGAGTAAATAAAATGCAAACGAAAATAATATAATTCTAGTCCATTAAATGAAAATTATAAATGTACACTTAAAAAATAAGATTTACGAAGGTACAGTATTTCATACTCCAACCCATTGCGCTAGTTCTGTTATACAACATGAGCTATTCAAATTAAATCATTTTATTAGGTATGGTATTATACTTTCAAATGTTACAACCTTAAACATTACCTTATAAACATGGACTTACCTATTATTTGCTTTATTACATATAATACCGATATCTACCAGTCATAGGCAGGTTATAAATTATAACACAATTGTAGAAGTGGTAGAAAGATGAAAAAGCAACAAATCAAGAATATAAACACGTATAAGATTTATTCAATAATAAATAAAAACAAAATAGAGCAAATAAAAAGAAGTAATAATAATACACAAAACACTAACAAAGCTCAGTCAAGTCAGCACACAGAAATAATAATTAATATATTAATTTTAATAGTTTTTTATGGTACTTTAATGAGCGCACCGTGTTAGATTCGATTCGTCACAAATTATTTTATTGACTTATTAATAATGTAAAAAGTATAGTTTAAATAAAAGAAGTATAAATAATAAAGTAGTCTACACAATGCAGTAAATATAAATGTGGAAATATTATAAAATTTTTAGACAAGTTTACAACTGTTCACACTTTCATTATTAAAATAAGTATTTAATTACTTTGTTTCGTTAATACTGTAGTTTCAAATATAATTCTACAATACTATTTTTGCGTATCGGCGTCAAATTCTTCCAATAATGAATAAAGATAATCAAAGGCAATCAATCACGAAGATATGTGTGAACATACACAAAAGTATATTTACAGCCGAACATTGAACTTCCTCCTTTACAAACTCGGTTAAAAATACCTCATTTATACAATTTTACATCAAATGTAATGATAAATATCCACAAAAGATATATGAGTTACTCGAAAGTATTTTAAATCGAATAAAGTTCTGCTAAAATTTGCTCAATGTGCAACTTTATCGAGCACGGGAACCATTCGTTTGTGAAGATCGCGGAACACGTGGCGTTATGCATTATATTATAGAGCTCGATTGTCGCATTCCGGACCTAGCCTTACTGAATTTTATTAAAATAAATTGCGTTATAATCAACTAGAACACACAACTTTATTAAAATAGTGATATTGAAATTTAAATAGTTTAAAACAATTTCTACTCTAGAATAAAAACTAATAACGATACGTCCAAATTATTACTTGACTTGCTTATGTTCTAAATTTATTTTCTTACAAACTTTTTAAAAATATTTTATTGTTATACGTTTCCCTAAAAAATAAAAAATAAATTAGTAAAAAATAGCATAATTCAAGAATATCGTAAAGATTTATAGGTTTGATTAAAATATTTCTAAGTATATTATTTACAAACTACGTATTTTTTTAAATAATTATATTTAAATATAGCATAAACTATTTTTATTCATAAAAGTAGTAAATATCTACATGCAATACACAATGATATATTGTGATGGTCAAGTTTTTAATTCCATAGCAATAAAGTTGAGTTATTCAAACCTAAACAAAATTTGAAAAACAAGTGTGAACAGAAGTGATCAGGAAATATAAAATATATAGCTGTTAAAACATAAATTGTCTAAATCATTATACCATATTACACAGGAACACAAACATTTGGATGACACACATTATTTACAACTGCGCGAAATAAACCCTCAACACCAGGAATATCAATCAGCACTTTATAACACAACTTAAAAGCGTAAAATATGGACTATTAAATACACCGATCAACGCATACAGACATTATAGGGTTGTCACTATTCTCTTTGAAAATTACAATAAATTAAGACAATTACCTATTAAACATATTTTAAACTTTCGAGTTTTGTTGTCATTATTTTTTTTAATCAGGATGATGGATTTACTTTATCATGGCGTAAAACCCAGTGATAAGAAAATTAGGACTTCGTCTGAAATCTCCTTGTAAAAATGCTGGTACTGTGTGTGTTGTGTGACGTGACTTCAAATTATTAAGAACAAAAGAGGGTAGTGGAAGGAACATCCCGCCCCCGATAAAAACTCCGCAGCGCGTCAATCTGCTCCTGACTATGAGCCTGTGTAACCAGGTCGAAACATCAAGCCATAATTAGAAGTTCATTCCCTTAAGACCTATTAAAGTATTTATAACTACCTAATAATATTAATATAACTACCTAATTAATTGATTTGAGGATACATTGTGTATTTAATAAGTTTAGTATTGATAAAATTTATTGTAAAAATATTTACTCATTCAATTTTTTAAAATAAATTATTTGTTGGCATTAGTACGATCTTAAGTCAAAAGCAATTCTTACATCTTAATACAAGTTAAAGGTCTTATTTCGGTCCCATTTCAGTCTCGCATACATAGCAGTTCCTCAGTATCATTAAACCCTAGATTCTGACTAAAAACCGCGGGGTGTCACTCTGATTGCTCCACCCGGGCCTGAGAAGCCAAATTCATCCAGACGCCCAGGGAACAAGAAGCCTTGTTGAGGCTACCTCTCTGGGAGAGAGGTGGGAGTAAAATCCTAGATTCAACATCTGACCCCTCAACATCGCCCTACATTTATTATAACAGAGATTCAAAACATTTTTTTGTTGTATACTGTTGATTTTTTTTAAATTCTATATATATAGGAGACTTATACGTGTATATGTATGTCAGCCCCATCATGCCCTTATACAAAAATACCTAACATATGACATACGGATCCATTGAGCTGAACTAACCAGTCGCCTCATCAGATAATAGTCTTGTTGAGACGCTTTTAAATATCCAAAGGCAAAGGCTCACAAACGCATCTCTCACATATTCAGATCGGACACATTTTGGGGGTCAAAGCTGCTCGCGTCCGTAGGCTTTACCCTAGTTTCCCTGCACGTGACTCCTGGGTGGTGCTAAACGAGCAGCAGCGAGGTGGTAGGGCGTCGGTGCCCGTCTGGATCGCGACCACAGTACATGGGTGTAAAGCCCGTCATAGTGACCAGTTTCGGCTTGTCGCGTTTCGGGATCAGCTTGTGTATATCCAGTAGCTCATATACCTAGAGACCTTCAGTCGTGGTATATGTGGGCCGACATGACGATGTAGACTATCAATGGATTTTCATCCTTTGATAGTTACTTTCGTTTTTGGACTACACTGTACTTACCATCAGGCACACTGTAGTCACTATGTCGAGCCAGTGTAAAAAAAATCAAAAACACTCTTGAACTTAGAATCGAATATTCCTTAAATTATTAGATTTTTACTATAGTTACAGGGCATATGTACCTCATAGTACGCAGGCTCTATTCACTCTCTAAAATATACTGAAACTAATAAGAGTAAATCATTTGAAATTATTGTTACTATTTTAATCTGCTGTAATTATGTTACAGAAAGTGATTAATTTATTATTCTTTCTCAATATCTAACAAACATATATTAAACTTTATTCTGGAACAAACTAATGTTATAATTATCTTAGCGATATAGGGAAAACAAATAGGCCTATTTTCCTTCCTCGCGTTGACTGTCTCTCACCGATACAGATGTGCACCTAGACGCAGATTAAATCCTAGGTCATCTTGAATTTTTTTTTCAAAGTAGTCGCTTCCGAAATATTATAAGCAGTCACTCATTACACTTGGTCTTAAATATGCTAAGATCTCTCTAAGCTTAATAACTTAATCTATAAATAAAAACCCATTTTCTTAGAATTTCAAAAGCGTGACAACCCTATAATGACGTTACTCATGTTACTCGATATTTTACTAAAACATCACCATTCGCCATTCTATTGCACACGACATTTACTGAAATTACTAATAAAACTTTAATCGAGTTAAATATACCACATTTGATATGATTTTGATTTGTGTTTTGAGTCGGCTCACTTTTTATCAATATTATAATACGGGAACCTTGATAGACAAACATTTTCTTTAAATGATTCCAACGTGAACGATCTTCTCAGAAATGAAACTGAATTTGCAATGGAGGAAATGAAATGATACGTTAGCAAACTAGTAAAGTTATAGGACAAGAAAAACTTTAGTTACAAATATTTTATTGTATTTTTTTTTAAATACTCTGCATTCATCTTTATACAGCAATTAATTCGTGTAACTAGATAAAGAGATGATTTTATAGATATATTATAAAATAAAATATTAGGGTTATTTTAGCAAAGTAAGATTTTTTTATAAATATTAAATTTAAATGTAATTTGTAGCATGGACAAGATATGCGACAGCCTTGTTTGGGGAGATCTCTAACTTCTGCTATTAAAGCCTTCCCAGTCTTCTTGAAGCTATTGAATTAAAGCAGCAAAGTATTGAATTAAAGGCAGTTATAGTAGCATTTTAAGAAGCCATACGGAGCTAATAAGCAATCAAACGTCTTCCTTAATGTTTTCATCTCTATGCTCTTCGAAAACCTTTGAATATACAAGTTTGCCTTAATGCAAGAATACATGTTCATGATAAATAACAGTTACCGGAAATTTGCATTAGAAGCTTTTTGAGTCAATTTACCTAATAAAGTTGATATACGCATCAGTGTATCATTAGAGATTAACAATTTTTCTAGTCTTTTGATTTTTTTTTATAACTGGTTGTTTTGGAAAGAAAGAAGGTTTGTGTAATTTTACATTTTCATTTTAAACTAATCAGCGAAGTTCACACCCGAGCCTTTGATTGTTATGTTGAAAACTTAAACCGTTGTGTACTCGGTCAATATAAATAATTGTCTTTGAATTGAATAAATAAATCGTTCTATATGGAAAAGTTTTGAATAATTCGAACTTCAAAATTCTACACATGGTTTTAAAATGTCCGTAACATTGTTAAATCTAGAACGTATTAATTTGAAAATGGAATTATAAGTAACAAAAAGCTGTATAAAACATGCAACTATAAATAATTGAGAATTTAATTCGTCGAAGTAGCCTGAATTAGACCCGGGTAATAGCGAAAACCTAGCAATTGGACTATTGTATTGCAACCTCAAAGTGAATAATGTAACAATTTAATTGTTATCAAAGTCCATCAGCGACTACGTGGTGTACTATTAATGAATAATTACGTTTTATAATTGAAGCAGACATTCTTTATGAAGTTGAGGTCATGAAGAAAGCGTTTTAAATGTAAAAAAAACAGTAAAATTAATCGTTGTTTCATTATTTTTTTTTATTATTTCATTGTCAGTTTTGATACATTATTATTATCTTTCTAAGTATATGAAAACATTGTTCAATTTCTTTTAAGTATTTCCATCTGATATTTGGAGGTTTCACATCTCACCTAGTTTTATTTTTGCAGCGATGGTTTAAAAATATCGCTTTCCAGAATTATAGATTAAAAAAAGAGTAGTTCAATGAACTTTTATAAGTAAAATTGAAAAATAATTATTGTATTCTAATTTCGTGTATTAATAGTTAGCTCGAAATACGACTTTTTTTTTAACAGCGTCTGTGCCATGTAGTACCGATGTTTTCTTACAAGTCAAGAATTACTTGTGTTTTGTTTTGCGTATGTGATTTACTTACAAGTAGGTATCTAGTTGTTCGGAAAGGTTAAACAGTTTATGTACTCGCTTGTTTCGGGGCTCCCATAGCTTCTATTCATTCTTCCGCTCGTTAGCCACTGGTGACGGTTATTGCGCTGTCAGATGTTGCTTGTAAAACTGGCAATTTCATTGGTATATTTTGCAGGCGGAAAACTATAGTCTCATCCTTAACACTAGAACTACCGTATTTACTAATTAAAATTATTATATCATAATACATCGTCACGCTATTTCTTACGGGATGAACAGAGATACATTAGTGCTTATATGTCGTGCCCAACACCATGACTCATACATATATTTAGTATTACATACTTACCGTATAAATGTATGAGTGGAAAACAATATTGTTTTTCTTATTACATTAATAACTGTAACATAGGACCTTGTATTTGCCTCAATGTAAGCAGATAAGGATTCGAAGTGAATGAACAGCGGCTATATGTAGAATAATTAAAAGAGCATACTTTGTTGCAAATTCAGTTTCTTTTACAACAAACTATTTACATACACGCACACTATCAAAACACACAACAAAATTGTTACAAAGTTTCGATAAAAGTGGTCAAACAGCGAAATCATACGAAACAACACACTAACCAGTCGTGATTTCCACTTTGCAGTGACCGGACGAAGTTGGCGAAATTCGAAATTTAAAAAGTGACATTCGAATTTCGAGCGCGGCCATGTGTTTAGTGCCAGTGTACGGTTTCGATATTATTTTATTTATTTTCTGTTTTTTGTAGGAAAATGCTGGAAATTAATAATATAAGTGGTGTACTTTCGTCATCGATGAAGTTATTTTGCGAATGATACTTTGTTTTACGAGTGCCGTGGTTTGTGTGGACACAATATGCTGTGCGTTGCTGTGTGTTGCGATTATCAACGGACAATAGTGTTGTCGCTTCACAGGACATTTTGGTGAGTTCTTTATTTAAATTTAAACAAATCAACAGATTATACAGCCATTTACGTGTCATCTTTTGATTTGTGTATTTTGTGCCAGTAATACAAGAACATTTTCCTATAAATCCTCAATGCACGTTATTGTTTACAAAAAAAAAAACTTAAGTATTAATGGTATGTTCAGGTATTACTTGAGTAAAGTGTTCTTTTTATTTCAAGAGTATCACTTTATGTTTGCACTGAAGGCATAAAATAAAATGGTACTATATGAAATAAGACAATTTGCGATGCGATAGAACCGTTTTA
Source organism: Automeris io (assembly GCA_036320925.1). Classification (NCBI taxonomy): domain Eukaryota; kingdom Metazoa; phylum Arthropoda; class Insecta; order Lepidoptera; family Saturniidae; genus Automeris; species Automeris io. Next base: position 9,252,764 of record JAUDJH010000018.1, read on the forward strand.
CGACTTAATTGCCTCGTGGAATGTCCATGATTACAACAATCTCTTGGATTATTACGTTTTTATACTACTTCAATCTCTTATAATGTTTACAACGACGTTTTTTCTGTCCTATTCACAGAATTTTATCTTTGGTCAGAAAAAGCAATGGAATATTAAAAAAAGAAATAGATTTTCACTCTTCTTTTATAACATGTATCAAATTGAATGCTTTATCTAAGAAATGTGTAACCAATCGCTTTATAAACAGTCCGAATATTAAAACTGATAAGAAAGCTTCTGATAAGAAGCATTTAAGTAACTGGTTACGACATATACGACAAAAGTTTTATAATAATGCTCATTTTACCCTATTGGCGGGCTTCGTGCGGTTCGTGGACCGCAGTTTCACTACTCTAGTAGCTTCCAATTCGGTAATATGGAGATGCCGGTATTTCGGGATTCCGCGCCATTTCTCACTCCCGCATGTGGCGAAATAATAGACGCGGGATTTGCGAAACTGTAACAAGAAAATTGTTACAGAAAAAGACAATAAAAGATTATTTAAATGTAAGAATATTTATTAGGCCACTACATTTATACGTAAGTTTTAGGCCCTGTTATACAAAGACAAAAAAGAAAAATATATTCACGGGGAGTCGAAAAGTTTATTTTGGATGTTTTATAATTTCGGTTACTGATATTAAAATCATATTTAGTTAAAAGCAAATATTCAAAGTTTCGCCGATTCCAATTATTTAATAACCATTATAATTTGAGCCGCTACATCTCTTTAACGTTTCCCATGAACATTTAAGTTCAGTGGCGACCACAGCGGCGACTCGCAGGTTTATAGACTACAATTAAAGACTGTAAAAATGTTGGACGAAATACTATAACCAGAACCGTAAATAACCAGAGGTAATAACCGGTTTATATGCAAACGTACGTTTATTTATTGTTCTTAGAATTAAAATTAAAACCGCATTCGACATTATTTCGTTCGTGATGAATGTGAATGTTTATATAGAATAAAAAATTGTAAAGTGATTATGTAGGTAAAGCACCTAAGTAACTTTTTTTCTCTCAATTAACGATTTTTTTTTTCGAACAGAACAATATGTTTATGGCCAGGATATACCTTCACAACTAAACCAGGTGAGAGGGCGAACACTTAGGTACTCAGCCGGCAAATTAATGGGTAGGGTAGCAACGCAAGGATACCACAGTGGGTACAAACCTCGATTTGGACCGCCAGTCAAAATACGAAACCTAACGGCGTTTCGATCTACTAGCGTTTCGGAAGCGACTACCTTGCTGCGTCAGAGTGGAAACAATTAACGATATTTCGAGGTGTGACATGTAAGCGAAATTTTGTAGGCGTAATGAAATATAAATATATACATACGGGATCAGCGGAAAACGCTGATTTCAAAAGTAACTCGATTTTGTTAAAAATGTAATATTTTAAAGGCGCGCTTAAGATTCTGGCAACGGCGATTAACTAACGGCGGCTGGTCGCCATGTTCTGCTCTATATACATATATAATAAAATGAAGTAGAACTTTATTCAAATACGCCAACTTCCAAATACTTTTGATTCGTCAAAAAAAAGTAAAGTCAATCTACCACCGGTTCGGAAAGCAGAATCTACCGAGAAGAGCCGGCAAGAAACTCTGGTAGTTTGTCTTTTTAACATAATGAGGTACAATAACAGGTATTATGTTTTAAAGTTACGTGCAGTTTCTGCTGCGTAGCTCAAATCTTAACTTATAATTCATATTAACTTAACTTAACTTATATTTCTTTTGACCTGGGAGTCTTTAAAAGAAGAGTGAATAGGCATTTGTTAGGCGGACGCGGATCATCATCGGACTCATCTTCACCTTCCACCAGGTGTGATTGAGGTCAAGCGTTCGCCTATAAGTTATAAAAAAAGAAAGAAAAAAAAATATTTATAGACCAGAAAACAATAAAAATGATATTATACATTGAATATACTTACCAAGGCACATTATTTTTCTAATTATTCAATAGATAAAAATATCTACTGTAATAAATACAACAACAAATATATCAACAATTTTATACAAGTCATTAGAAACAAACTTATTCTACATTCACTAATACAATTTTCAATCATGTATATATAACACTAGATTTAACGAACCAGTGAAAGAAACTTATCTTTATATTTGTCTTTGAATTTTTTTCTTTTCTAATGTTTTTAATTCTGATTAATTAATTGTCTTTTACTGATTATAGGTTGTTGATTAATATTATGGATTTAGTTTAATTTATAATATAACAAAACAAAATATACCATGTTATAACAATTTCTCAATTAGATTTTTTCGATGGTAGGGCACAAAGTGGGTCATGACCATTACAGGGTGGCGGGTGGTGACCTGTCACTGCCGGCACTCGCTCGCGCGATGGTCGGTAGTGACAGGGCATGGCAGGCGGTCCTCTCCTTCACGGAGACGACAATAAAGGTGAAGGAGGCGGCGGAGCGGGATCGGGAGGCAATATCCACCCCCGACAACCCAATCCGGCGCCCAGCTCGGACTGGACGCCGGAGGAGGGCCTACGCCAACAGCCTCCCTCTGTGACACGGATATACGCCGGGCGGCGCGCTCTGAGGGAGTGCGTCGCCCAGATCCTGGCGTGAGCGGTGTGCGATGTGTTCCCGCACACCGCTCTGATGACGATATCAAGGAGATGAGGGGGGGGTGTCTCTTTACACCACTCTCCCCGAAATGTGTTAGGTGCACGCGGGGGGCGGCGACTATTTAACCGTCCCCCCGCATAGTAGGTGAGGCCTGCACAAGGCCGGACGTCGCCGGATGCCGAGGAAGATGGCTCGGCTTTGCCCTTAGCATCCGGCAGACGAGAGAAGGAACACCCCGGTGGTTTTAGTCGGGGCAGGTCCGACACACCGCGGGAGCGGCCCTCACCGCTCCCCTGAAGGTCTGTAGGGATTTCCACCGGGTTAACAAAAAAAAAAAAAAAAGGGTCACGACCATTACAGACCGTCATAGTGACTCGCTTTCGCCTGTCGCGTTTCGGGATCAGCTTGTGAATATCTAGTAACTCATATACCTGGAGACCTTCAGACGTGGTATATGTGGGCCGACATGACGACGGAGACTATTAATGAATATTCATCCTTTAATGGTCGCTTTCGTTTTTTGACTACACTGTACTTACCATCAGGTGCATTGTAGTGACTATGACGAGCCAGTGTAAAGAAAAAATAGAAATAAATTGTTTGCCGGTAGATCTAGTGTTAATTTTAGATGCAATTACCGTAACAGTTTTTCAGTATCACTAAAAAAGTCTAAGACTCAAGCAAACTTTAATGCCCACTGAATAATTATTTTTTTAGTAGGCATCAAAAATATACCAGAGTCTTAAACTTTTTTGATGTGTTTACTATTCCGCCAAGGTGTAAAATTCGTTGCCGGTGATTATGTCCCAGCTTTGTATAATATAGTAGACGAAGCAACGAGTTTTTGTTTGGCGAGCGTGGTCTTGCCTCGCGCCATTTATTGCTTTCCATCAGGTATAATTAAAGTCAAGTGCAAGCCTGTTTATAATTAAAAAAAAAACCGCTCGAAATGTATAAAAAACAATACCCGTCATTAACAAGCTCTTTAATTTTAAATACTCGTTAAATCGACTTATGGCTACACCACACCTGTTGTAAACTACAGTGTGGTCCAAAAATAGCAGTGACTTTTAAAGGATGAGAATACTTTGACAGTCGCCTTCGTTATGCCGACAGAAAGCCTCTATGTATATAAACGATGGATTTATACAATCTTAAACCAAACAGTGTTTCTATGACAGTCTTTGTTAGGGATGTAACGGAGGCAGTTTTATCGGAACCGAAGTCGGAGTCAGAGTTTTTAAATTTGATTTATCGGAGTCGGATTCGGAGTCGGAGGCAACGTCAGTCACAAGTGACGGCAGAATAAAATAGTTTTATTAAGGGACAAATAAAAACATTATTCAGTGAACCTTTTTAATTAGAAAGTGATAAATTTACAAATACACAGACAATAAAAATTGCTGTTTCTTATTAACATTTTCATAGTACTGTGAGAAAGCGATTACCTGAGCTACGGGTCGCGTAGTCCACGACATTTAAGCGCAATGTGAATAAAACCACTATTGTATGTCTGCTCACATAGCGTGATAGCGTGAAGATATGTTATTTATTATATCTTAAATTTGATCCCATTTTAATATGGTGCAGGATTGATACATGTCTTCGTAAGTATAAGCCAGAACTTTTGAATTGACAACAGCATAATCCATTTCCCTCTACATCTCCGTCGTGTGTAGACAGATGTTGAGAATCGAGACTGTTTCCAAGCGTATATCAGGTTTTTTTTTTGATAGCCCGGGGGATATTGTTGACGGACCTCAGGGAGCTTTTTGGTTGTCGGACTTGCACCGACTAAAACCCCCGGGGTCACACAGCGCTCTCGCCTGGATAAGTTGGGCGGCTCGCTCCCTCAAGCACATCGCCGGCGTATATCAAGTTGGGTCAACACAACACAACACAACACAACCCAACACAACACAACCCAACCCAACCCAACCCAACACAACCGAACACAACAGAACACAACCGAACACAACCGAACACAACCGAACACAACCGAACACAACCGAACACAACCGAACACAACCGAACACAACCGAACACAACCGAACACAACCGAACACAACCGAACACAACCGAACACAACCGAACAAAACCGAACACAACCGAACACAACCGAACACAACCGAACACAACCGAACACAACCGAACACGACCGAACACAACCGTACACAACCGAAGACAACCGAACACAACCGAACACAACCGAACACAACCGAACACAACCGAACACAACCGAACACAACCGAACACAATCGAACACAACCGAACATAGCCGAACAGAACCGAACACAACCGAACACAACCGAACACAACCGAACACAACCGTACACAACCGAACACAACCGAACACAACCGAACACAACCGAACACATCCTTTTTTTTTTTTTTTTTTTTTTTTTTTTTTTTTTTTTACTTGGGGAAAATCCTCATAGGACCGTCTCAGCCGCACAGGGGGGTTGCGCTGCCGAGGTGTGTCGGACTTGTACCGACTAAAAACCCCAAGGTGACTACTTCTGCGCATTGGCGGGGACTGTGGGTCCTGTAATCAATTCGCCACAGCCCCGTCGCGCCGCGCCCGATGGGCACAAACTCGGGGGAAGATGATACGCTTCCCGATACTGCTCGTTGTATTTAGGCAGAGCACGCCACAATGCCCTGCCAACTTCTCGGGGGCCGCTAAACCAGTTGCTCAGGGCCCCCACCCTGAGCAGCCACGACCCCAAAGACATCAGCCAACTGGTCGTGGATCGACCGGTCGGCTGGGACTGATGTGCCAGGGCGGTTGCCGGCACCCTGGTGTCTCCTTCGAACGGCCTTCTGCCGTTCTCGCTCTGCGGCCTCCTTCTGGGACATGACATCTTCACAGAAGGAGACCACGGCCCTCCAGTTGTCATACCCTGCCAGCATTGCCGACACAACTGCTGGCAGGGAGAGGTCGTGTCCGATCCTTCGGACCAGGTCCCGCCGCTCATTGCCCCACGCCGGGCAATGTGCGAGCGTATGTTGGGCGGAATCCAGGTCCGAACAGCAGTGGTAGCACTGGGTCGTTACTTCTCGTCCAAACCTGCACAAGTACTCAGGGAAACATCCGTGTCCCGTAAGTACCTGTGTCAGGTGGTAGGTGACGTGATTTCGACTACTGAGCCAGGCTTCGAGGTTCGGCAGAATGGCACCGACCACGCGCTGGCGCATGCACCGCACCTCATCCAGCTGAACTCGCCAAATTCTCAGGGCTGATCGGCGTTCTTCTGCCTTCAGCCTCTCGAGCACCACGGGAGCCACGCTTTCGCCTCTCAGACGGAATTCGCGGACTCGGTTGAACACTGCCGAGTCCACTTCCGCCTGAATACTAAAGGGCAGAAAGCGTGCCAAGATCGTCGCCGCCTCATATGAGATGGTTCTGTAGCCGCGTGCGATCCGTATAGCCATCAACCGCTGCAAGCTGTGTAACTTCTGCCTGCAGCGGCGGACGCGCAACCTATGACCCCAGACTGGGGCCCCGTAGAGGGCCACGGACCGCACGACACCGGCATAGAGGCGGCGAACTCCCTCAGAGGGTCCCCCGAGATTGGGTAGGAGTCGATGCAAAGCACCCACTACCCTCTGTACCCGGGGGACGAGGCGCTCGATGTGTTCCTCGAAGCCCCAGCGGCCGTCAAGGGTGAGCCCAAGGTACCTAATGAACCGACCCACCCTTATATTTACGTCACCTACTCGGATCGACGAATCGGGAGGTTCCCTGGTTCGCGGCAGTTTATGGAACCATAGCGCCTCGCACTTATGAGGCGCTACCCGGAGGCCCAATTCGTGGATCTTGGAAACGACCCGTGCTACCCCATGCTCGGCGAGCTCGGTGGTCCCTGCGAAGGATTCCCCGACGGCAAGTACTAGCGTATCGTCTGCATAACAGACGACGCTGACACCGTCGGGAAGTTCAGCACGCAGGACCGCGTCGTACGCGAGATTCCATAAAAGTGGGCCCAAAACTGACCCCTGTGGAACCCCGCAGTACACCTCCCTCGTATAACGAATATCGTTTCGACCCATGTACGAAATGTACCTGTCGCGTAGGTACGCCCCGATGATACAGCGCAGATAGAGGGGCACGTTGTGATGGTCAAGTGCCCCCGTGATCGCAGCCCAGGGCAGAGTGTTGAACGCATTGGAAATATCCAAGCTGACGCCTAGGACCACCCTGCCCTGAGAGACGGCTTGTTGCGACAGGGACCGAACGCTTAGAATAGCGTCTATCGTTGAGCGGCCCTGTCGAAACCCGAGCTGCATATCATGCAAGTCGGGGCCGACACGCGACAGATGCCGGCTGAGACGAGAGGCAATCACCCGCTCAAAGAGCTTGCCAATCTCGTTCAGCAGGCATATGGGTCGGTATGCTGAGGGAGACTCCGCAGCCCTGCCATCCTTCTTAATTAGGACAACCGAACACAACCCAACACAACCCAACACAACCGAACACAACCCTTTTTTTTTTTTTTTTTTTTTTTTTTTTTTTTTTTTTTTTTTTTGTTAACCCGGTGGAAATCCCTACGGACCGTCAGGGGAGCAGTGGGGGCCGCTCCCCCGGTGTGTCGGACCTGCCCCGACTAAAACCACCGGGGTGTTCCTCTTCCCGTCATATGCTGGGGTCGGTGGTACAGTGAGATCAGCGTCACCGACCCACAGCGACGTCCGGCCTTTGAGATAGGCCTCTGTCTTTCTCAATTGCAAAGGGTGGTGTAAAGAGCCACCCCTCGCTCACCTCGAAAATTTGTGTCTTGGAGCGGTGTGCGGGAGCACATCACAACACCGCTCTCGCCTGGATAATGGACGGCACGCTCCCCCAAGCGGCCGCCCGGGCGTCAATCCGGTTCAGGTAGGAAGGCTATTGGCGAAGGCCCTCCTCCTTTGTCCAGTCCTGCGTGGGCGACGGATGGGGTTGTCGGGGGTAGAGAGTGCCTCCCGTACCCTCTCCGCTGCCTCTTTCTTCACCATAATGTCCTCACAGAATTTGAGGACCGCCTGCCATGCACCTTCGCTGCCGAGCATCGTGCGAACGAGCGACGGCAGCGACAGGTCACCACCCACCACCCTGGTCAGGTCGGTCCTTTCGGAGGCCCAGGCTGGGCATTCCTCTAGCGCGTGCTGGGCGGACTCTTCGAGGCATCCGCCGCAGTGATGGCATCTGGGGTCCGGCTCGCTACCGGTTATGCGACACAGGTACCACCCGAAGCTGCCATGCCCCGAGAGTACCTGCGTCAACCGGTAGGAGATATTGCCGTGACCCCTTTCCAGCCATTCGGCCAACACCGGACGGATAGCCTCGATTGTCCGCCGGCCGTATCGAGGGTCCTCCAGCCTCGACCTCCATGTCATAATTGAGTCGGCATCCAGCAGACGCCTCTTCGCTCGTAATTCGGTCGGGGCGGTTCGCTGGCCCCGGGCTCTTCGCTCCTCGCGCCATGTAAAGAGGGACGCGAGGGCTCGAGCATCCAAGTCCCAGGGAACCGACCCCGCTATCATGCAGGCCGCGTCGCATGATACTGTAGAGTAGCCCCGAATGATCTTGATGGCCAACGCTCTTTGAGGCCGCCGCAATAGTGGAATATTGCGGCTGTTCAGAGCGTCGGCCCATATCGGGGCTCCATACAGCATCATGGAGCGGACCACGTTGCAATAGAGGCGTCTGCTAGACACCCCTGGTCCTCCTAAGTTGGGCATCAGACGCCCAAGGGCTTTTGTTGCGCCCAGCACCTTTGGCATCATTTGCCGGAAGTGCTCTCCGAAATCCCATCTGCCGTCGAGGACCAGGCCTAGGTAACGCATGGTCTTCCCGACGGCGATGCGAGCACCCCCGACAATGATGTGGGCGTCTGGAGGCAGCGAGGTCCGAGGGCCGCGAAAACACAACGCCTCGGACTTGTTGAGCGCCACCTCTAGGCCCAGCGCCTTGATCCTCCGCACCACATGCGCCGTGCCCGCAGTGGCGAGCATTGCGGCTCGACGGTACGTGTTGCCCCGCGCGGCCACCAGCGTGTCATCAGCGTAACAAATGACGCTGACGCCGGGTAAGTTCTGGCCGCGCAGGACCCAGTCATAACCAATGTTCCACAGGAGCGGCCCGAGGACCGACCCCTGTGGAACCCCACATGTCATAGCCCGTGACTCCCATCCCTCACGGGTCGGGTACCTAACGCTGCGATCCGTCAGGTAAGCCCCTATGATGCGGCGCAGGTACAGCGGAACGCCGTGACGCCGCAACGCCTCTTTTATGCAATTCCAGGGCAGGGTGTTAAATGCGTTAGCGATGTCGAGGGACACCGCCATAAGCACCCCGCCACTTGAGACGGCTTCCTGCGCGAGGGACTTAAGCTGACGAATCGCATGCACCGTCGACCTTTCCCTCCGGAACCCAAACTGGTTGTCGGCCAGATCTGGACCCTCTCCCTCGAGATGCTTGGTGATCCGGTCGGCTACCACCCTCTCGAACAGCTTCGCGACCTCATCGATAAGGACGATGGGCCGGTAAGCAGAGGGGGAGTCGGCCGGACGTCCGCCTTTCTGGAGGAGGACCAGCCTGCCCGTCCTCCACGCCCGTGGAATCGTAGCTTGGGACAGGCAGGCGTTGAAAATCCTCCTCAACCACTCCTCGAAGGCATCAAAGGACAGGGTCCAGACCTTGGCGTGGATCCCATCTAGGCCTGGGGCCGTGGACTTGCCCTTCAGCTTATCCATTACGGACTCTAGCTCCTCCCTGGTCACCGGTGGCACCTGTGGATCTTGGTTGTCGACGAACCAAGCAGGCACCATCGGTGGGGACTGATGGTCTGCCCTGGTAGGGAACAGGGAGGAAACTATAGACCGTAACAGATCTGGCTGGAGCGTCTCCGTCAGCGGGGGGGACCATGGGCGGAGCTTGTTCCGCACCATGTGATAGGGCCTCCCCCACGGATCTCGGTCTAGGAGCTCCAGCAACTCCTTTCGGGCCTCATCCACAGCTCGGGCAATGGCGACCTTGAGGGCCGCGCACTTCTCCCTATACGTCGCGTAGAGAGACTCCTCTCGCGCGACGTCTCTACGCCCCCTGCGGCGGCTTCGGGTGTAGGCCCGTCTGGCCGCAACGCAGGCGCGGCGGAGTTCCGCGATTTCGGCCGACCACCAGTACACCTGGCGTCGACGACGGTTGGGACTGCCCCTCAAACGCGACATGGAGGCGTCGCAGACTATGGACATGGCTCTCCGGAGCCGGTCTGCTTGTTCGTCCACGCTAGCGTCACCCCTCGACTCGGAGAGCCAAGTCTGGACGAGCGCCGCCTCCTGGAGGAGCTCCACGTCGAGGGACTTCAAACTCCACCTAGGAGGGTCCCTCCGTGTGTCCCTGGGGCCCGAGTTGGTCTGGGTCCCCCGTCTCGGCTTGATGCAGTACCGGATGTACCGGTGGTCGGACAGAGTCTCCTCCGCGACGAGCACCCTCCATCCTTCAAGCCTACTGGCCAGGGCGGGGCATGTGAATGTGACATCCACGATGGATCCGCCCTGTGCCCGGATGCAGGTCAGCTCCTGGCCCACATTGGCCACGGACAACCCCATACCCAGCAACCATTCCTCTACCGCCTCGCCCCGCGCATCCGTCCCCGGACATCCCCATGCCGTGGATTTGGCATTAAGATCCCCGGCGACTAGCACGGGTCGAGGTCGGCATTGTTCCACCAGGGCTCCAAGCTGAGCGAGGAACCCCTCGAACTCGGCTAGTGTCTTGTTGGGGGAGAAGTATACAGAGATGACTACTATCTCCCCCACCACTGCTGCAACGTACCCCGTCCCCCTGAAGATGGTACCAAAAGGAGGGGCACCAGCGCTCGGCCGTCTCACAATGGCTGCCGTGCTCGTGAGGTCCCCCACCCAGCAGTCGCCGTCTGGGGGAACATAATAGGGCTCCGACACCACCGCCAAATGCACCCCCCACTGTGTCAGGCTCTGAAAGAGAAGGTTCTGAGCCCTGGCACAGTGGTTGATGTTTCCCTGGAGAAATTTTAGCGGGGTGTGGTCCATTAAGGAACGGTCATTTGGATCTCCTCGCGGCTGTCCGCGGCCCTATCAGCGCCTTGGGCGCTCTCGGGAGCTGGGACCTGGGCCTGCTGCTCCTGTTCTGTTCGAGCTGCAGGCTGTCCTCTCTTGGGCTTGAGCGGTTTGAAGGCAACGGCGCAAGCCCTGCTGCCGACGCTGTGCTGTGCCGGTTTTCCGGCCATCGCGCATATGGAGCAGTACGGGACTGCTGCGGTGCACTGTCGCGCGATGTGGTCTATCTGACCGCAGCGGTAGCATTGTCTGCTGCGGTCGACCTCCGCTTTGCACTTGTCCCGTACGTGCCCCGGCTGCAGGCATCGGAAACAGCGCATTGTGCGCGCCGGCAGCATCTTGACTTGCGTCGACAGAAAGCCGACGATGAGTCTGCCACCGCTATCCACCTTCTTGGCGACTGCCACGGGACAGTTCACCACGACGGAGCACAGCCCCGATCTATCCTCGCGGATCACCCCGACCTTGACTTGATCCAGTGGGCAGTCGCCAAGCCTAGCGACGGCAGCCTGGATCTCTTCCGGGGTCGTGGAGTCGTCGAACCCTGACACTCGGAAGTCCGCCTTCTTCTCCGGCCTGGAGACGTAAATCCCATCCTGAGGGAAAAGCTCCTTTAGTTTAGCGGCCAAAGAGTCCGCCTTGTCGCCACTTGCGGAGCCCGGGAGTTGGAAGATCCGGGCTCCCGTGGCCGCAATCTTGACTCTGAGGCCGTTCTCAATCCCCAGGCTCGGTAGGTCTAGGTCTTGCTTGGCCTTGGTCATGACCTCCTTGTAGGTCAGGCCCGACGCTTCCGACCCCGGCTGCAGCTTGATCATGACCGCAGCCGTCTTGGGTGCGCGCAGCCGTACCGTGGTGGGCTGCTGCTGCCTCCTCTGTATCCGCTGAGACTGGGGCTGACGGGGAGCCGGAGGAGGGTCCCGTTGCGCGGCCCTCTGCGCTCTTTGGGCCTTGCGCTTGGTTCCCTTCCCCATAACCGCAGTCCAGGGAGCATTGTTATGTCCGGTGGTTGGTGGGGGAGGCTGACGAGGCGCCTCCCGCACCGTTAAATCTGGTTGGGCCCTTCCCGTGTCCCTGTTCCCCGTCCCCTTCGTCTGGGGTCGGGTACTGCCGGACGTCGGATCAGGCCGCGAGTTCGCTGCAGGTGGGGAACTCTTCTTCTTCTTTTTCTTTTTCTTCTTTGCCGCCCCGGTCGCGGCCTGCGGGGCCTCCTCCACCTGAGGGGCGTCCCGTGCATTGTCTGCCGCTAACGGGGGGCGATGGCGCTTGGGAGGAAGAAGACGTCCATCCACCTGCAGCCCCTCGATCTTCGCATCCATCATGAAGCTCAGCTGTTGGACGAGGGCTCGATCCCTTTCCTCGAACCAACTGCTGAGCTGTGTCACGTCCAATGCCGTCGGAGCAGCGGGAGCAGCAGGGGCTGGCGGAGCTCTTAGAACCAGTCCCTGTGCCATCCGCGCTATGGCTTCTGCTCGATCGGCAGCCATGTCCTCCATCAGCTCCTTAAGCTGGGAGCGAAGGCGTTCGTTCTCCCTAAGGAGCCGACGGTTTTCGTCACTGGCCGTCCGCCGATGGAGTTCGTCGACCACCTCCCTCATGTCATCGGCGGCCTCCTTCATATCCTTCTTTGTGGTCCCCTTCATATTTTTCGACTTCTTAATGGAGTCCCTAATGAGCCCGTAATCCTTCTCGGCCCGCTTCAGTAACGCAGCGGCCGAGGCCTCCCTTTTGTCCTCGTCCTCGGATGACGCGACGGAGAGCCGCGATGTTTCGCGCGGACGGACATTCCGCGAGGACAGGGTGAGCTCCTTCTGCTCCTGTGGAGCCTTGTCCTCCTTCTCCTTCGCGATCAATTCCCTTTTGGCCTGCCACAGCCCCACATATTCGCCTGTTGTGGGCGGGCGGCCACGTACTTTTTTGGGGATCGCCGAGGTCTTGAGCGGCGAAGCATCCCCTTCTGAGCCACTCGAAGAGAGCGCGCTCACGTAGCGCCTCTTGCGCTCAGCGTTAGTGGAGGCTACTGATCTGAGGCTCCGACCGGAGTCGGAGTCCTCGAGCCTCTCACATATCACCATGGGCACCCTTGCGGGTGAAGCTAACTCGGAATCCGTTTGCATAGCCTTAGTCGTTGGTGCGGTAGGGGGGTCCGCCCTACCGCCGAGTGCAACGTTGCCCCCCCCAGAGAACGCGGGGCAGCCCGGGCTGGAGAGAGGCTCCAGCCCGGGGAGGGATTCTCCGGCCGCGGAGCGGCCAGTACCCTCCTGGGGTAATCCTATTTTTTGTTGCACTGCCATGATAATTTTTAACGTTCGTCAAATTTTCATTCCTATCGCGCTGGAGTTGAAGAGAAAAGAAAGGGGAAGGAGTAAGGTAAAAGGGATAGAAGAAGAAGAGATATAGAAGAAGAAGGGGGGGGATAGAATAGAAGGCGTAAGGAGGATAATTCGTGGGAAGGATAGAGTGTCGAGGAGGGAAACAAGGAAAAGGTAAGGTGGGAGTGAGGAGAGGGCTGACTGACTGCACCGGCGAACCGATGGGCGATGGGGTCGTCACGTCCCGACGCCGAAAACCGAACACAACCCAACACAACCGAACACAACCGAACACAACCCAACACAACCCAACACAACACAACACAACACAACCTAACTTGGGCAAATTAAAGCTGTTGTTCAGAAAGTGTTGGATATATCAGAAACCGTTATCCTCCAGTGAACATTGTCCAATGAACAAATTAAATCAAATTTGCTGCAGGGTTGTTTTTGTGTTAATTTCTATTTTACTTAATTTAATGTAAATGTAAAATAAAAAAACCTTTTAGTAATAAATTTAAATGTACATTTAGTTTTAAATTTAATAATTTAATCATATTTTTTTAATCTAAATTTTAAAAAATGTCTTCTACAAATTAAGTAGCACTGATTGTTTGATTAATTGATATTATGTTTCAACAACATATAAAGTAAAATCAAATGAATTGACTGCAACAAATTGGTGGTGACCTCCGATGAATACCTCCGATTAAAAGAAGTCGGAACCGAAGGTGTAATAACGATCGGAAGTTCCGACTTATCGGAGTCGGAGTCGAAGCTCCGTAACATCCCTGGTCTTTGTACTTGTGTACTGTGCTCACGAGCCAGACCAGAGAATGGCTTTATCACCACAAAATCACATAATCGACGTCCTTTTTGTTACTTTGACACTCGTTAGTTGACAAGGTAATTCAGGCTATAATTGGTATTAGGTATAGTGTCTCGACGTCGCTCGCCAGAAGTCCTTAATTTTATCCTTTTTGAGGGTTCATTTTTCAAAAACTTTTACGCACGTATTTTTAATTTTGAATATAAAATCTAAATATCGGTTTTCATAGTGATTACATCAAAATTAACTTAAAATAATTAAAATAACTTTCAAATAAACTTTCAACCCCTATTACACTTATTTATCTGTCTATCACACCGAGTCCCTATTAAGGTAAGCAGAGATTTCAGTCGTGGTATATGTGGGCCGAGATGACGACAGAGTCTATCAATGGATTTTCATCCGTTGATGGTCGCTTCGTTTTTGGACTACACTGTACTTACCATCAGGTGCACTGTAGTCAATATATCGAGCAATTGTAAAAAAAAGAGAGAATTAAATGCCACTTCTTTCTATTCTTGCAAACCGCTTTCGCTTTCATAATATTAGGTCCTTACATATGAAATTGGCGTTTTTCGTACTGGCCACTTTAATCACAAATTTCTCCTCTTTGGTAAGGAATTCCAAATTCAAATTTGTACAGCTATAGACTCATGTATTTGTGCTTCGATGATCGTCATTCATTTGTTTTTTTCTTCTGTTTTTTTCTGTTTGCGTCACTCATTTTACAAAATGGAAAACTTAAAATATCGCATTATTTACGAGTACGAGTTCCGCCGTGGCACTAGTGCTGCGGAAACAACTCGAAGGGTGAATGATGTGTATGGCGGTCGTGTTGCAAAAGAAAACACAGTTCGTTTTTGGTTCCAACGTTTTCGTTCTGGAAATTCGACCTGCAGAACAAGCCCCGTGGACGGCCTGAGACTCAAGTTGATAATGAAGAGTTGAAGGCTATTGTGGAAGCGGATCCATCGCAAACCACGTCCGAGTTAGTTGCAGGCTGCGATGTTACTGATAAAACTGTTTTAATTCACTTGAAGCAAATTGGGAAGATTAAAAAGCTTGAAAGGTGGGTACCTCACGAATTGACTGAAGCAAACCGGCAAACGCGCGTCGACTGCTGCGTTACATTACTAAACCGGCACAATAATGAAGGTATTTGTACACGATGGACAACACTCGATGACTATTAGCAGGGATTCGTCGTAATAAAACACTTCTTCGTTCGCAGTTCGCTTCTTTATTCTTGAGGGTAGCTCCGAGGGAATTCTTCGAGTCTTCGATCTTCGCCGCCGACCAACGATTAGGTCGCTATATATATCCCCTCGGGCTACCCTAACAACTAGTACTATATACAAAGCATTCCTTAAAACTAAGTCCGCCAATAGCGACGCCGGATTCCGCCGTAGTTCCTACGTCCGGCCGCCGCTGTCGCTGCTGTCGCCCTGGTCGACGTGCTCCTCTCCCGCACCCCTATTCTTGCGTCTCCGGCGCCCTGGGCTCGCTGTTCGTAACATCCTCCCCCCGGCGTAGCTCGTCGAAGCCTTCTTTTTCCAGCCGGAGAACAGCCAGCTTCCTTGCAGGGCGCACGAAGGTTCCACCTCTGGTGCGGATGAGAGCGCTGCGCACGTCGTCGTCTGGCCCGGGGTACACGGCCTCCACGATGCCTCGAGGCCATGTATTGCGGGGCAATGCAGCGTCGACTACGATGACTAGATCTCCGGGGCGTAGCGGGCGCTGTCGATCGTGCGCTCCGCCACGCGCCACCAGCGTCGGCAGGTACTCCCGGACCCACCGTCGCCAGAACTGGTCGGCGAGCCCTTGTGCCGCCTTCCATGCTCTCCTATCCGCCGGCGAGCACACCCCGGTCTGGGGCAGCCCTGCCGACGTCCCGATGAGAAAGTGGTTCGGAGTCAACGCCTCCGGATCCGCCGGATCCACGGAGACGTGTGTCAGCGGTCGCGAATTGATCGCGTGTTCCGCTTCTGCCAGCAGCGTCGTCAGCACCTCCTCTCGTGGTGCTTGGTCGTGTAGAGTCGCGCTCAGCGCAGCTTTTGCTGAGCGCACGAGTCGCTCCCACGCGCCGCCTTGATTCGGCGCGCCAGGAGGGATGAAGCGCCACTCCATTCGGCGCAGCTGCGCGTAGTCACGCAGCGCCGGCTCCCACTCGCTGTATGCTGCCCGTAGCTCCGCGTCGGCTCCACGGAAGTTCGTCCCGTTGTCGCTCCAGAGCTGACGCGGCCATCCGCGTCGCGCTGCCATCCGTCGCAGCGCCATGATTGCGGAGTCGGCAGACAGGCTGCCCACTACCTCGATGTGGACAGCTCGGGTAGTGAGGCACGTGAACAACGCGCCCCACCTCTTCTCACGTCGGCGGCCGATAGTGACGGTCATCGGCCCGAAGTAGTCGACCCCGCAGTTGGTGAAGGGTCGGCGATGCTGATCCAGGCGCGCCGGCGGCAGGTCCCCCATCGGCGGCACCCGGGGCTTCGCTCGGCGCACCCGGCAGAGCGCGCAAGCCCGGGCAACCGCGCGCACAGTGGGGCGCGCGCGCAGTATCCAGAAGCGCTGCCTGATGTCATTGAGGACGCGCTCGTTGCTGGCGTGTCCCGCAGCCGCGTGTTCTCGTAGCACGATGAGTCTTGTCAGCGGGTGACGGCCGCCCAGTATGATCGGCCGCTTCGTCTCGTACGGCGCGCGCGCGGCATCGATCCGTCCGCGCACACGCAGCAGGTCGTCCTGCAGCATCGGGTCCAGCTTGGCGAGGCGGCTGGCAGCTGGCAAGGTTCGGCCAGCGCGCAGCCTCGCGATCTCCTCGCCGAAGTCTTCCTCCTGCGCCCTGCGTAGCCATAGGTGCTCCGCTCGCTCGATGTGCTGCAATTCAAGTCGGGTCGCTCTTTTGCGACATTTGTCGATGAAGGCGAGCACCGTCGCCGTCGCCCGGATCAGCCGCTCATATGATGAGAAGCGGCTAATGTCCGGCAACGGGCTCGCGTTGTCGATGATGCTCGCTGCGCAGCACGCGGCCTCCTCGATGCTGCCGGTGCTGCTCGGTCGTGCCTTTTCCTGCGGCCACGTATTCTCAGGCCCGTACAGGAAAGAAGGTCCGGTGAACCAGCGGTCATGCTGGTCGGTTGGCGCCTTACCGTCGCGGGTTGCGTCATCCGCGACGTTGTGTGCGGTCGGCACCCAGCGCCATTGTTCTATGTCAGTCGCCTCCGCTATCTCGCCGAGCCGGTGCGCGACGTAAGGCGTGTAGCGCCGCGCGTCCGTCCTTATCCACTGCAGCACCGTTGATGAGTCGCTCCAGTAGATCACGCGGTCAGCCTTCCAGTGATGTTCTTGCTTTATCATGCCAGCCAGCCGGGTTCCGATGACAGCTGCTTGTAGCTCCAGCCGCGGTATCGTATGCGGGCGCAGCGGCGCCACCCTGGCCTTAGCAGCGGCCAGTGTCACCGTGACGCGACCGTCTTCGTGCATCAGCCGCCAGTATGCTGCCGCTGCGTATGCCTGTTCGCTGGCATCGACGAACACGTGAAGCTGCCTCTCCGGTTCCGCAGCATCGTCGTCGGTGACGTATCGTCGCGGCAGGCGCAGCTGAGCTATGTCGTCCAGCGCGCTCAGCCATTGGTCGAAGCGATCCGCCTGCTCGCCCGGAAGCTGCTCATCCCATCCTATCTGGATGCGCCATAAATCCTGCAACACAATCTTGGCAGTGATGCTGTAACAGCTGAGTAACCCCAGCGGGTCGAAAATCGACATGACCGCCGCCAGGGCCTCTCGCTTCGTCGGGGCCCGCTGCCGTTCACGGACTTGTTTTGGGACGCGTGCCAGGGTCGTGTTGAAGCCCAGCTCGTCTTTCTCGGCGTCCCACAGCATGCCAAGTGTCTTTTCCTGGTGGTGTTCGTGGCCCAGAGCGGTCGGCTCCCGGGCTCGCAGCTCTCGAGGGACGGTGTTCAGCAGAAGCGGGCAGTTGGAGTTCCAGCTTCTCAACGTGAAGCCTGCTTGAGCGTGGACGGCGATGACCTCTTCTATTGTCTTCTTTGCTTCTTCCACGGTCTTGAAGCTGTGCACGAGGTCGTCCATGTAATGGCTCCTGGTGATGACCGGCAGTGCCCTGGCGTGCGAATGCGCGTGATCCTGCGCATTCCGGTCCCGCACGCTGTGGGCCAGGAAGGGCGAGCTGGCTGCTCCGAAGATCATCGAAGTCATCTTGAACTGCTCCGGAGGGTCCTTTCTGTTGTCGCCTCTCCACAAGAATGACTGCGCCGGTTGATCTTCCGCTCGCACCTTCACCTGCAAAAACATCTCAGAAATGTCCGCTGTTACGGCGATCGGCCGTTCCCGGAATCGAAATAATATTCCGGGAAGTGATTGTAACAAGTCCGGTCCCTCGAGTAAAAAGTCGTTCAAACTTTTGTTCTGTACGCGGTGCGCTGCGTCAAACACTAGCCGTATCTTGTTTGGCTTATTCGGGTTTCGTACGGCGAAGTGCGGTAGAAACCACTGTATAGCGCTGTCTCGTTCACTCTCGCTATACTTTTCCGCGTATCCTTTTTTCAACAAATTTTCAATCTGGCGCGTGTATTCCTCTTTAAATGCCGGGTCGCGATCCATCTTTTTCTCTATGCCCCTGAGGCGTATGAATGCTTCACTGTAGCTCGGCGGCAGCACGATGTCATCGGTGCGCCACGGTAACCCGACTTCGAATCGATTGTTCACTCGGCGCGCCGTTTTGTTGAAAATCTCGATCGCTCGTCGATCTTCTGGCTTCTCCTTGGTGGTCAGCGACACACCAAGCGCTTCCAACGTGAAGTGCTTCTTCACCAGTTCTTGAAGACGCTCGTCGTCTTCTTGCTCGGTGCTCGAGGGGGTGCTGCCGCAGTCTCGTTCCGCTGCGTGCAGATGCAGCACCGTGTTCTCCCCCCGTCGATGGAGCAGGCGAGGCTCGATGCCGTAGATGACCCACCCTAGGCTGGTGAGTGATGCGGCGGGCTCGTTCTTCTTGCCGGTCCTTATCTGCTGGGAGACCATCAGGTGCCAGTTGTCGACACCTATCAGGATCCTCGGCTTCGCGTTCTCGAAGCAGGCCTCCCGGAGATCTTGCAGGTGGGCGTACCGCGTCAGTTCCCGCGGCGCCCGCTGTCCTCGCAGGTCCAACTTCTTGACCGTGCGAGCGGTGATCTCGTGTGCGGCGCGTTCTCGCCGCCCTCGGATGCTGATGCTGACCCGCTGACTGCTGCTCTCGTGCTCCGTCGCGTTGACACCTCGCAGCCTCAGTGGTGCCGGAGTCCCCTTGGCGCCGATGCTGTCTGCCAGTTCTTGGTCGATGAGGGTTATTGATGACCCCTCATCCAGGAGCGCGTACGTAGCTACTTCTCCCCCAGGACCTGTAATGATGACGTTGCAGACTTTTAGCAACACGCTGCTGTCTTCACTGGGTGTTGCTATCGACATCACTGCTTCTTCTCTGGCTGGGCGGGGTGGTTCTTCCTCGTCGCTGGATCGCACCTCTGCCTGCGCTCGCCCTTGCTCGGTGTCGTGCAACAGCGGGTGATGCGGCCGGCGGCAACCGCTGACACCGCATGCGTCAGCTTGGCAGTCGGCCCGACGATGCCTCTTCTTCAGGCACTTAAAACAAACGCGCGCTGACTTTGCCCAGTCCCAACGGGCGCTGATCTTCATATTCTTGATCTTCTTGCATTTATCCGTAGCGTGGTCCGCTCCACAGCAGAAGCACCCTTGTGGTGCGCGTCGCTCCTCTACCGTTGTGTAGACGGCTGCCCCACGCGTCGATCGGCGTGCTGGCTTCGTGTTCTGCTGCCTCGGTCTTGCTGGCGCGGCGTATTTTGCAGTGCTGACGGCGCCCGATGTACTGGATTGGCGCGTGTAGCTAAACGCCAAGTCCGCTTCGTGTGTGAGGAAGCGAGACAGAGTGATCACTTCGCACTCTTCCATCCCTCGGTGCAGATGTGCGTAGTCTCTCCACCTTGAGACTAGCAGCGGGCTCATTCGTTCCATGATTTCTCCCGCCAGCTGAGGATTCCGTAGATAACCGCTGTGGCCGACGTTCTTCAGCACGGCGATTATGTTCTGCACTCGTACTGCAAACACGTTGAGCTCTTGCGCTGTCATTCCTGCTTGTGGCAGCTGGCGCAGCTTCTCCATGGCGTCGTTGATGATGGTGTCCGGCTGGCCATAACAGCGCTCCAGTGTGTGCATTATGGCATCCGGGTTCTCCGCCGTGTGTAGTAGAGGTGCCACGGCGTCCCTCGCTTCTCCCCGGAGACACACCCGTAGCCTGGCTAAGTTCTCCGCCGCCGAGAAGTTGTACATCTTCGTGCTATCTCGCATGGCTGCCTTGAATGGCAGCCACTCGTTCGGTGCCCCGGTGAATACTGGTAGGTCCGAGGCTTGACGTGGCGGCACTCGTTCCCGTGCCGTCATCCTCTTCAACGCCTCGGCCAGCTCCTCGATCGCCCTTGATCTGCCCCTTGTGGGCGTGGGCGAACGTGTGCGACGCCGTTCTGTCGCCTCACGTTGCTGTGACCTTTCTTCCTCAAAGGTCACTCGGGCCGCGGTCAGCTCCCCCCGTTGATCGTCGGAGGTGTGGAGGGCCGTTCTGCCTCCTCGTTCTGCTGACGGTGTCTCGGCCGGGTACGTTGAATCCCCCTCGGTCGCTTCTTGCAGCCAACTGTTCACGCGTTCGTTCGTCTGTGACATGTTGCTGCCCTGTTCATCCTCTTCAATGTTCTCGAGGTCCACTTCTAGTCTCTTCCTGACTAGGTCCGCTTCCATGCGCAGTTCCCGCCGTTGGATCTCGGCGAGACGTTCCTGCGCTTGCAGCTCCAACTGCAACCGTAATCTGGCAGCTGAGCTTGTACTTGTGCGGCGTGACCTCGCTGGCGAACGTTGTCTTGCTGCTGTAGGGAAAGAAACTGCGTTTGACGTTTCAGCGTTTGACAATCGAGCGTTTGACAATCGAGCGTTTGACTTGTCACATGTCAATGTAGCGTTTGACCCCCCTGTCGTAGTCTCAACAGCAGGCCGCACTGACGGAGAGCGTGGTGGTTCAACATGACGCACCGAGGCCGGTGCGTACATGTCACACTCGTCCGTAGTATCGGCCCCCTGTGATCGAGTCTTGACCATTTTCCCCAATTCTTGATGCAATCTTCGATAAATCGATGCGTTGGTTCTACTTTCTTTCTTCTATTCGGCTTCCGATGGACCAGGATATACACGATGGACAACACTCGATCACTAGTAGCAGGGATTCGTCGTAATAAAACACTTCTTCGTTCGCAGTTCGCTTCTTTATTCTTGAGGGTAGCTCCGAGGGAATTCTTCGAGTCTTCGATCTTCGCCGCCGACCAACGATTAGGTCGCTATATATATCCCCTCGGGCTACCCTAACAACTAGTACTATATACAAAGCATTCCTTAAAACTAAGTCCGCCAATAGCGACGCCGGATTCCGCCGTAGTTCCTACGTCCGGCCGCCGCTGTCGCTGCTGTCGCCCTGGTCGACGTGCTCCTCTCCCGCACCCCTATTCTTGCGTCTCCGGCGCCCTGGGCTCGCTGTTCGTAACAGTATTTTAAACCGAATCATTACCTGTGATGAAAAATGGGTTCTTTACGATAATCGGAAGCGCTCAGCGCAATGGTTGGATCCTGGCCAGCCAGCCAAATCCTGCCCCAAGCGAAAATTAACCCTAAAAAAGTTACTTGTAAGCGTTTGGTGGACTAGTGCCGGTATTGTTCATTACAGTTTTCTCAAATCTGGCCAGACTATTACGGCTGATGTCTATTGTCAGCAATTGCAAACCATGATGGAAAAGCTAGCGGCTAAACAACCTAGGCTGGTCAATCGCTCCACGCCACTGCTGCTTCACGACAACGCTAGACCACACACTGCGCAACAGACGGCTACTAAATTAGAAGAGCTTCAATTGGAAAGTCTAAGACATCCTCCGTACTCCCCGTTTCTTGCAAGGGAAAAAATTCAACTCCGATGGGGCAGTCCAAATCGCCTTCAAAGATTTTATTGATTCCCGTCCGACTGGTTTTTTTAGTAAAGGGATCAATGAACTACCTATGAGACGGCAAAAGTGCATAGAAAATAATGGTTCATACTTTGATTAATTAAATATATTATATTAAAAAATATTCGACTTTATGTTCCTCCCATACAAAACGCCAATTTCATATGTAAGGACCTAATATTCCTGAATATTTTCCCAACTCTCGCTGATTCTATGCACATATTTTTACATTACTCTCCATCACAACTTTTGACTCTTTTAGGTGATAAATTACAAAAAATCCGCTATTTGTAATTGTGTATGTTATAAAAAGACCCTATGTCTAAATTTCATGTTTCTACTTTCAGAAGTTCAGTAGATATCATGATATGCCCGTCAGGAGAAGTAGTTCTATATGTATAAGATATATAGTGTGTTCTTGGTAAATATATATATTTTTCTATTGTACGAGTATTCTACTCCGATACTCCTGAGAGCGTCCGAAAATCTAATTATTTTTTAGTTATATATTATTTATAGTTATTGGTTTTTAGTTTATAGATCTTAAAAGATGGGGCGGTACAGCTCTATTATTCTTTCCGTATCATGGCCAGTGTTTTGAAGAGTTATTCAACCTTGTTCCGCCCTCTCTCTTCCTTAATAGAATCACGCACACGGGTTTATGGAGTCACTGCTTTACGGTATCCCACATCCCGGCTAGGACTAAAAACCTCTCTAACTATTACTGTTGCCGTGTCGTTGAGCTGTTGAATCGTCTTCCGGCGAGCGTATTCCCGCCAATTTATAATATGGGTTTCTTTAAGCGTTGTGCAGGCCGGCATGATCGATGCGACTACCGATGGGTAGACTTAACTGTTGATAGTCGTTGACGTTTTTTAGATTGCATTATGCTTACCATCAGGTGTGGTGCGGTTACTCTGTCGAGCAAGGATAGTAAAAATAAATCTCACAAGACCTGTTTATATTTTAATCAATTTCTGAATGACATTACTTGAATATATTGCAGTATATAACGAAGTTAAAAACGTGTATTCTAAATCAAATTAGAGAGTGTTATGTATAGATAAGTGTTGGTAACTGATCAACACGCACATAGCAATAAAGAATTGACGGTAACTTTCGATTACCATCGGCCTGTCGTAAAACTGAGTAAGCCAATAGCGAGGGAGACACACTCAGCGCCATGCTACATTTTAAATTACACTACGCGTATTTTTACAACCACAAAATAGATTACCCGTATCCCCTATGCGTTAGAAATATGTAATAGAGTGTGGACATTATATTTTATGTAGTTGACTGCGGTAGGTCGCGCTTCGAGCCATTTTTTATGTTATGTAGGTATAATGTGTCACCTTATCGATGTAAAAGTTCTATTATATCTACAGGCTGGGTAAAAAAATATGTTATCCATTTATACTGGAATTTTGAGTCCAAGATTGAAAGTTCTTCATTTTTAAAATAATTCTTAGCAAAGAAATATTTCTATTGAATAACTTTTTACTAACTATAATTATGATTTTAAATATACATGTAGTGTTAGCCACTTTTTTTTACACAGGCAGGCTAAGGAATAAAACTATACAGCCACACAACATTGATGGGCTCAATAATAATAATGATTTGATATAAGGTGTTTTTTTGAAAATAATTTAACGTATTGATCGTTGTTAAATTATATATACTGATTTTTCCATTATTTGCAAATATTAGGCAACTGACTTTGAATCAAATGCAGTTTTATATATTTATGAAAACTAGAGGCTGTTTCCTTTGAATAAAATTGACAAATTTTTATAATGAAATTTTGTACACTTGTTTGGATATAAAAATGATCCATTTGAATTCCAAAGTTACAAAATAATATATCGTCATGCTATATTCATTTCGAGGTGAGCAGAGATTAATTAGTGACTATATTGACTTTGCTCTTCAAAAGCTCTACTATAATGTTTGGAATATACCTTCAGGGTTGAAATATGCTATAATACAGTACAGCATATGTCAACCCTACAGGTATATTTTAAAAATTATAGTACATAGAGTATATTATACCTGTATATACGTGTTATTCCATACCAAAGCCAAACCGGAATTCTTTGGGGGTGAAGCCACTGGTACAGCTAATTTCTCTTCAAAAAAAAGTGCGTTATCATAAATATAAAAAAAATAAAGGCTATAAACTTGAAATAAATATTATTCTATTTTTTTTAATTTTCTACAGGAAGAACACCATACTATAAAATCATAAAAATCTATATAAAATTTGGATCGAATCAATGAATTAATTTATCACAAAAATTAATCAGAGAGTGTTTGACGTTAATAGCTTGATTACTTTTCGTTAAATAGAACAAAACTCTGATTATGTATGACAGTAATTAAATAATATCACCTTGCAATGTCTGTTTGAATGTAAGCGGTTGATATCTTTTATTACTTTGACATTCTTGAACTGTGATAAGCGATAGCCCGATGAACTTCTTAATTAAAGTCTTATAATTGTTGTAACCACTAGCTTCTGCAAGCGGTTCCGCTTGGATATATGTTCTATTACACTGGAAGAACTGATAGACACTAACGGTTCGGCTAACCCCCCAGTTCGAGGTCACTCAGCGAGTCATCGACCTAAGTCGGCCATCTCTTTGAAGGGTAAAGCCCGAAATGAAGCTATCTGATAGAGAACCAAAGTTGTCGCCATTGCTCTCCGTATTAGCAAGGTAAAGTGGCAATGGGAAGGCCATATATGACGAAGAACCGATGGTCGTTAGAGCAGGAAGGTTCTTGAGTGGAGACCGCGAATTGGCAGCTGTAGCGTGGAGCGACGACCAGTAGAAGGTGGCTGAAAAGGATTGGACGAGAAGAGCCGAAGACCGGGCTCAATAGCACTTGTTGGGAGAAGAATAAGTTCAGCTGGGTGGGCTGGATGATGGATGATGATGACACTGGAACAAAAAATAGCCAATACTAATTCGTGGTTATTAGATTAAAGCGTATTGTCTTGGATTAATTATACACATCAACAATCTTAAGTCACAAGCAAACGATTGATACTTATTGAAAAGATAGCAATTTTTTTAGACATATAAAGTGTTCGAGTCTTGGGCTAAGTTTTATAGACGTTACTATGACTTTGCTCAGGAAATAAATTCGTTTTTGACAAAAACTTGAATGTATAAAAGAAACTAGGCTAAGTAATCACCCAGTCGAAGTTAAGAAAATCTTTTAGTGTTGTAAGGGTGAATAGCCAAACTGGGTCGTGACCACAGTATACGAGAGTAGGGACCGTCATAGTGATTTGCTTTGGCCTGTCGCGTTTCCAGATTAGCTTTTATATGTTCAGTAACTCATATACATAGACATCTTCCATCGTAGTATATGTTTTTAAAAGTCTGATTGAATTTTTTTTCATTTCTTTGATATGAATACATCTCGTTTGTACCGGTGAATACCGGTTTTTATTCCCAATCAGAAACCTGTCAAGACTGAATTGTAGAGTAACTTAATTATATACATAAAGCCGGACCGCAACATAGCGTGAACTGTTTATTAAAAAACCGCTAAAATTAATGTAGATTAAGAATCGGCCTTCACATAGCTAATGATTATCTTCCTACTAAAGTTTTACAGAGTTATTTACAATTATAGCCTTATTAACATTTGTGTAATTATAGAGAAACTTTACAATAATCCATATAAACGGGCTATTCATAATCGACCATATTGCCATGGCTTATTCCGGTATAGCTATGAATTATTCACTTACAATGTTGCGATGGAAGTGTCCCGCTCTCGCTTACCTATTGAGGCGTGAGTTAGAGAGAGAAAAGATTAATTTTACGACTCGATCATACATGGCTTTAAGCGCTAAATATTTTCATTGCTTATTTTGTTGTCCGACTAATTTTATGCTGATGGTTCCAGAGACGGTATTCCAGGAATTTCACTATTCTGGTGTTTTATTAGACATATGTAAATAGCGTTTCATAGCTGCCCTCGGTCCTCGTCTAAACAGCGACTTGCTAGAAAAATTCATAGAAGTATTTCAGAATTCTTTATTTTCATTTATGCTAAGGACTCTATTTGCATATTTTGTCTTGAGGTGATAAAACGATTGCTCGAACTAGAACGTAACCACAGTTCAAAAGTTCTAAGAGCGTCATAGAGATTCGTTTCTGCCTGTCGCATTTCGGGATCAATTTATGTATCTCCAGTTTCTTACCTATCTACCTAACTATACCTAAAGACATTCACTCGTGGTTTATGAGAGCTGTTGTGATGACGGCGACTGTCAATGAATTCTAGTACGTTGGTAGGAATTGTCGTTCTTAGACTATATTTGGATTTGTCCTATAATGTAAACCTTCACGGAGGGTCTATTTTTGCAATGTTTATATTTAAAATTAATTTTGTATGCTTTTAGCTCTTTTTTTGACCTGGTGAAAATCCACATGGATCGTCAGGACTGCCGTGAGGTGGTGCCGTGGATGATGAACCGGTTTTCAAGCGCAGTAACACGAATGGTTGTGGATTCGAATACCTCTGCTATTTTCCCGATTACATAAGGATTTAGGCACCCATGTGGCATCTAATAAGAATGTGATGTGTATGTGCCTTGAAAACGGCGATCAGCTGCGCTACTGGTCACGTTGGGCACGACATATAGGCGCAAAGTTATTGCAGCCACTAAGGCATCTCTGCTCACGCCGTAAGGGTTATAACGTGACGATATATTATTATATCTAGGGGTGAAGGGCTATTTGGTTTACGCGACATTTTTGGTGATGTAGTAATATATATATATATATATTTTTGGAATCGGTAAAAAACGCTCATTCCAAAATATATATATATTACTATATCACTAAAAAATGTCGCTAAAACCAAATAGCCTTTTACCCCTTGATATATGTATATATTTTTTTTATTACACAATATATTTCATCAAAATAATTTACTACAGTGTTGCTTAAAGTGGATTTGGCGTTACTTTCATATGTGAGACATTTGAATAAACGCTTTCGTTGCCTCCTCAGTCTAGCGCGATATTAAATTTTATTTAGTACATCAACCCCTTACGGGTTACGCGGTATATCGGTGCTAACAACTGTACTTGTGTTTGTATTTGTCTAAATGGGATGTATTGTGATGGATACAGGTATAATACAGAAGCGTTCATTCCATAGATGCATGAAAGCATTGCATGCCCTTACAATAAATAAGTCCGGAATAAATTACTTAAAGATGAAGAAATACTCACCTACGTTCTTTCGTATAACAACTATGTAATATTTACTATAATAATATAATATTAAAATTAATTACGCGAACACTGCCTGCCTTGTTTAAATACCCTATGCACGTCACTGGTTTAATACAAGGTCATTTTTCCCATATGCAAGTCTAGCTTATTTTTGTGGACAGATTTGTGTGTTCTTTATTTGGGTCAATGAATGTATAATGCTCTGGGAGATGTGTGACTCTGTATGTGCGTGTGTCGTTCGTAAGGCCCTGTCAGAATACCAGCGCTGCAGAGTCTAGTACTCTGTAGTGCAGATACGGGGTTCTAATCAGCAGGCGCATAGAATTTTAATGTTATGCTTTTGATTTTCTTTTTCTATATATGTCATATGTTATTGCCCTATTTTGTGGCTGTCGTTGATTAAATGTTTTCATTCTTTCTTTCCTTTGCTTAAACATGACCGTTCTCAAAAACAGCAGAAAATACTGGATCGGTTTTCGGGGTTGATAACGTTTCGATTCTTTATACTGAAGTGTTTAGGCGTTACGATTTTTTCTTAAAAAGTCCATCAATATCTGTTTAGCAACCCTTTGATGCTAGGGTGTACTTGACTGGACGGGATCAAAACTTATGGATGTAGTTGGATGTAGTGAATCACTTTAGCCTGTCGCGTTTCGTATTCTGTTGGTGTACATCCAGTGATTTATATACCTAGAAACTTGGTCCTGATATATTTAGACATATATGACGATGACCATTGTTGTTGAACTCTCGTGTCTTGGTAACTGGTGCTATTCTTGGAATGCTCTATATTTTCCAGCATATATGTATGCATGTATGTTTGGGACTCGAAGCTGCTCGCGTCCGTAGGCTTTACTCTAGTTTCCCTACACGTGACTCCTGGGTGGTGGTAAACGAGCAGCAGCGAGGTGTAAAGGCGTCGGTGCCCGTCTGGATCGCGACCACAGTGCACGGGTGTAAAGCCCGTCATAGTGACCAGTTTCGGCTTGTCGCGTTTCGAGATCAGCTTGTGTATATCCAGTAGCTCGTATACCTAGAGACCTTCAGTCGTGGTATATGTGGGCCGACATGACGATGTTGACTATCAATGGATTTTAATCCTTTGATAGTCGCTTTTGTTTTTGGACTACACTGTATTTACCATCAGGTACTCTGTAGTCACTATGTCGAGCCAGTGTAAAAAAAAAGTATAAATGCAGGCCACTATAAAAAAAAACTTGAGCGAAATACATTGTTTGTTTACTTCTGCTTACGTATTTGGGGAAATCCACACACGCTGCCGCTGATCAATATTTTATTATATTCCTTTCTCAATTATTGCTAAATAGATTTAAAATAATCGTACCAACATAGATGGAAAATTACACCCTCATGCACAATATTAAAATATGTAAATATTTGTGTTGAAATATAGTTAAACACGATCTTTATAAATTATCCCCCGTCGATTTCGTTTCACAACTGGCCCATAAACACACAATTAAAACGTTTTACCTGTTGAAATGTTCGTGACCGACTATCTCATTTATAAACTCCAAACTGGACTCAGTCGCTGTCAGATGCAGTGTTCTTACAACCACATAGACATTCTAGATATGGCATATCGTGTAGTCCCTTTTAATAAAATCGGTCAATCTTAAGGCGCGTTTCGTATTGTGAGAATCTTTTCGGCCACGGCGACACTGAAGTGGCTGGCAGAATGAGAATGTACCTTAATTAACAGAAATTGCCGGCTGACGTTGATAGCAGGCTATCTATACTCCTACTGATATAAATATAGGTTTATTTGTAATTCACTGTATTTTTTACAAGGCGTAAGAGAAGACCTAAATTGCAATAATTTAAAGATCTCAATATTAGAGATGCTTTCATTGGTTTTTGAGACATTTTAAGGTATTTTTCATTAATATTCGAGATTTAATTGTTTGTTTTTCTTACAGTAGGTCGACAAAGTGACTGTAGCGCATTTTATGAAAACTACAGTGTAGTCTAAAAACGGCAATTTGTCTGCCCACATACCATGACAGAAAACATCTAGGTATATGAATAAATTGGACGTACACAATTCTTAAACACAAAATTGAAATGAGTCACTATAACGGTGATATTCATTCGTTTATTTATTTGACTCTAATCATTTATGTGTAAATTTATTAAAATCTATTATGCAGAAATGTTGGTAAAGACTCGTCTTTCTGTCAGCAGTTTATGTTGTTGGACAGCATTGTTATTTCGTTGGAATATACTCCATAGAAATCAATACAAACCAGGCTTTCTGCTCTTGGCTGTGGCAGCTTGCTGCTACCCTCTGTTGCCGCCAATTCCACACATATAGTCATAAATAAAACGCCTCTTTTTTTAGAAATATTAATAGTGTGTATTGCATTAAGCAATTCATTTAGCATTTATTAACGATAATGATGTAGCATTACAGGTGTAACAGAAATGTGAAGTTAAACCCATTATAAGAACGAGAATAAATGAATAAGTATACGAATTCCATTGTATAACAAGTTAATTTTACCGTCAGAACATCTGGTCATTTTAAATTGTTTTTAGTTCTGACACAACGTAATACGGTGGCACTACAAGAGGCTATTTTTAAATTTCTATAAAAAAATTACACTGTAAAACCAAAAATAGTGTTTTATATTAAAAGAACAGTTTTATTGTATTATTTTCTTGATATACACCGTTACGATGTTGCATTATACTAATGTTATACTTTGACTGCGCTCTATGGTTTGCTGGAAGCATCTAGAACACTTGATATAATAAAAAAACAGTAAGGCGTAAATCAGCACATGTGCGATCACTCTGGCTTCCGCCAATGTAATGCCTTCTTGAATAGTCTTGACCTGATGATTTATTATGACACGCGCAGACATATTTCTAATATTACCTGTTCAAATTGGTATTGCCGAAAATCCAAGTTTTTAAGTATTCGTACCTTATAAGGAAAATAAATGTACCCTTGTGGAATCTTTGCCTTGTCCGTCTGTATGTTAATTTCTTTGAAATACCTGAAACTATTAAGATGAGATTGATATTAAATTCTTAGTCCCTTACAGTAGTACTTTGTAGATAAAAATCACAACTCTAAGTCAAATCAATGATTAGGTACGGCTTTTTATGTTGTATATTTATTACGGACGCACAGGAGAAATTTTATTTGTAGTTTTACGGCCTCTTAATATTTAATTAATTAAATAAAGGTTACATATAGTTTATTAATTAATTATATAACATGGTTGTAAAATAACACAATTCTATCTACGTGAGAAACATCTTGAACCGCTTCAGTTGCGCAGAGATGTTACCTCACTGAGCGTTTTCTACCGTCTGTACCATGGCGAGTGTTCTGAAGAGTTGTTTAACCTTGTTCCACCCTCTCCTTTCCTGAATAGAACTACGCGCGCGGGTTTGCCGAGTCACAGCTTTACGGTAACTCACATTCCGACTAGGACTAAGAAGTTCTCTAATTCCTTCTTTTGCCGTGTCGTTGGGCCGTGGAATGGACTTGCGGCGAGCGTGTTCCCACCTTCCTATGATATGGGATCCTTTAAGCGTAATGTGAAGAGATATTTATGCAGGCCGGCATGATCGCTGTGACTACCGATGGGTTTTCTTACCTGTCGATAGTCGTTGCCGTTTTTTGGACTGCACCATGCTTAACATCAGGCGCGGTGCAGTCACTGTGTCGTGTCAGAATAAAAAAAAACCGAGTGCTAGTTTTTATGAGATTTAATTTAATTCTTGAAATGTATGTCTAAATTCCAGTAACTTACATGCCAGTACATCAAAGACAACTATCTTTATATCATGATTAGTAACATACTATTTTCTCTCCATTTAACGTGTATTAATTAAAAAAAAGATTAAAAATATAGCCTAAAACCGCATAATTTATTATTTTTTTATTAGTTCTTTTGTTCTATTTCTAACATTCTACTTAGCTCCGTCTTACAGCCTTTTGATATTTAACGATATTGTTTACCTTTTTAAATATAAAATAAAAATGTAGAATATATTTTGTCAGCACCTCTACCGAATCGTACCGAGATATAAACTTACCGTTAGGTTCGTTTTTCAACTGGCCGGCCGCCCAAGTCGAGGTCCGAACCCACAGGGGTGCCCTTGCGTAGCCGCCCAACCCATAAATTTCGCTGGCTGAGCGCCCTCTGCGTTCGCCCACCAAGCCCGGTTTTGTTGTGAATGTCTTACCCAGGCCACCAATGTAAAACACGCCGAAAAAAAAAATTTAAACCTCATAAAATTTAATACGAGTCCATAAGAAAATGTTGTAAAAAATGTATTTGGGTCTCTGTACGATTGCAGTCTTATCCAGCAAATATCTCGCAACTATATATCCGAGTTGCTTACAGTGCAAAAGGGTCGGTAGGAAATCCAAACAATTCAATTCCATTTGACGCAGATTTAATCATGTATAGTGATTTCGTGTCATGGAGTTCTTATGATAAACTTCCTAAACCCATTTCTGCACCTATTCTAAACCTAAATCTCACTAGCACAAATGAGGATTCTAATTTCAAAACCCACTATACCATATTTTTTATCAAATCCCAAAAATTTATAAAAACTTATAATTAATTTTTGACACAACAATCACATTCTTATAAGGTATTTAAATTATTATTCTAGAGTGAAAAAGCAAAAAAGGAATAAATCATATATAATATTTGCTTTGATAAAAACATTTCAAATTAATATTAGGACTATTAAGTAATTTTATACGAAAAATCGTTTTAGCGGTTTTTGAAATTAGACGCCTCAAATATTCAGTCAGACCCGGATAAAATACTTGTAAGAAGTACATATCTTAATGTAAATAAATATCAAATTACAGTGACACACTGGTACCTTCAATTTAAAATTAATTTATTTTGTGATGATAAATATATAGTTTTTATTTGTAGAAGTCAGATAAGTAGTTTGAAATTTTGGTCATCATAATATTTAGTTCACTTGAGAGCATAGATAAGCAAAATGTAATTAACGAAAAACGATTACGATTACGTTTTTGCGTTTTTCATCATTAATATGACTGCATTTTTCTCATCTGTGTTTTAAACACTACAAAATCCTCAATTGCATACACATTTATGACTCCTTAATGTTTTGAAAGGATTTGATCATGATTACAAAGCAACAAAATCAAAATTACGACTAAATTTTGTAATCGTTACTCATTTATAAGATTACATTTTGCCCATTTCTGCTTGGGAGTAATTAACAGATTTCCAAATAAAAATCGATTCAGGACCATTTTGAGAAATGACTCTGGGATATATTCAGAGTTATCAAGTATATCAAAGCTTTTGCCAAACAATTGTTTAACCACAGGTGGTCGTACAAAACTCAGTTCTGGACCACAAACAGAGGGGAAACAACCAACATACGGACTTGCTACGTTTTCTATCGTCCGTCGCGGTCAGGATCCAATATACGAGTTTAAAAAGTTGTTCACTGTTGTATAATTGTACCGCGTGTTCATTTCGGTTAGTTAAAGTTGTCAATTAAAATTAACTTTTAAATACAACGCTCCTGAACGGATCCAACTTAACTATACGCTGTAAATGTTTCAATTTAAGTTAAAAATTTGTCTTTGTTTGAGAATTGTGTTAGAATAAAAGATTTTTGATGTTTGTCGTACGTATAATTGATTTTGAATGAATCTATTTACAAAGAAAGACGGTTGGCAAGAAATATGTTTGATATGTGACATGTCATGCTGGTGCAGATTGCTATTTTGCCACAATTCATTTGTCAGTGCGTGAACAGTCTTCTTTGTTTTATTTACTAGTTTTTTTTATTGTTTGCTTCGATTTCACTGCCTGACTAATAAGCCTTACATATGAAATTGCCGTCTTTAAATTGTGATTCATATTCCTTTGTAACATAGAACTAAGAAATAAAAAAAAAACTTAATAGTGAAATTCCAGTTTCATTTATTTAATATGTGCCCAATTTCAGAAATACTCTTTAAATTTAAAAGCAATTTCATACTCCAATTAATCATTAATGGCAAACAAATGTATGATTCATTTGTGTAGTAAAACCGTCTTAAAATTTAATTAAATTCGGCATTAGCAATTATATTCAAAATTAAAACACATTCCTGTGTGGTTTCTTAGTAGATAAGGAACTGTTATTAATACGGGGTGACGTGAATGGTCGTAGATTCGAATCCTGGCACGTACATCTGGGTTTTCCAGATTTAGTGTGGGTTTAACCATACGCTCGCCGGTGAAGGAAAAGATCGTGAGGAAACCCGCATGGCATCTATTAAAAATGTCATGTGTAAATGCTTTGAAAACGGAGATCAGCTGCGCTACTGGTCACGTTGGGTACGACATATAAGCGCAAATTGGATACAGTCACTAATGTATCTGTGCTCACCCTGTAAGAGATATAGCGCGACGATATATTTTTTTATTATTAACTCTCAACGCAAGTACGGCTCGCTCTTGGCTGGTTTTTTATATTTGACTTCATAGATCATAAATCACTATATATTTAAAATTCAAATAAATTTGACATACCACTCAAGTTTCGAATCCTCGGGGTGGTAAAATAATTATCTCTTGAAATAGAGTTGCTTGTAAATCACGAATTATTTTAGATAGACTTTATTTTTTGAGATTTTGAAATAAAACTTTATAGTTTATACGACATTTTGAAATTAACTATAGTCGATTCACGTCTATATATCCATTGAGATACGTTTCGAAGCATAACTCTAAAGAGATCACCACGTGCATCATTTTGGAAATAACATTTTTACAGCTTGTATTTTTGCTTCCGTTTCGTCTGGACGTTTCTCGTATAAAAGGGTAATGTAATAAAAATCTCTAAAATTTTAAAACGCATCCATAAAACTAAGGCGATACACGGTGACCGAGTCCTTATACGGGCAAGTACTCAAGGGTTGATGGATAGGAGTCAATTCAAAAATTCTTAAAAAAAAATCTAGTTAAACTATTTTGTGGCGGATATTTTTCTGTTGCAAGTTCCACTGCTTGGTTAAAATTACTTTGCTTTTCACTAGTTTTTTTTTTCGGCAGTGCATTGTGTTTTACTTTTTAATTTTTACCAGTATAAATATAGAGATAATTTTAATTTTTACCAGTCTTTCATACTATTATATAAAATAAAAGCCTCTGCGTTGTCGTGCGTTTATGCATGTAAAATTACTTACGGTGGGCAGTTTTTTCTTTATTTCCATTAATAACCATTTCTTAGTAGACAGGAAATAATTTAAAGTCAATAAACAATCTCGTAGCCTTAATTATAAGACTATTTACGTAACAAATATATATCTTTATGGCTTACTAAAATCAGTAACGAATATATTACTATTTTTACTAAAGTTTTCTTATTTATAACGTACAGAACTAATTTCACTCATGATGTCAATTACTCGAGATTGAAAATGAAATCACTTCTATGATGGAGTAATTGCCATTACACAGGAAGAATCGTGGCGTTTTATGGCACTCATAATATATAATATAACATCGGAGAATACAAACGCCGTAGGTAGATTTACTATCAATAGCCCACTTTAGTCCTGAACATAGAACTTTTACTACCATTTTTAGAAACTAACAGACGTCACTGTACTCAACCTTCAAATGTCGGTAACAAAGACACAGATGCAAAGATTATTAGTAATATTTCCAAAATTGTTGCTGGTTTTGTGTGTAGAACTATGCGTTTATGTATTTTTTTATGTTAGCTTGACGTAGTGAGTACACCGCACCTGACAGATAGTAGTGCGGTCCAAGAATGACAGCGAGGGCTAAGGAGTAAATCTATAATCAATGTATAGTCATGTCGGCCCTCATCTATCACTGAAGATCTCTAGGCGTATGAAAAACAGAACGTATACACGATGAGGTATCATCATCATATCTACCATAGGATGTCTACTGCGGAATATAGGCCTCTTCTAATGTTTTTCAGAGCGACCGGTCAAAAGAGGCTCGTATCCAGAGTTGCCTTGCGATCTGAATAAGATCGTTTAACCATTTTGTATGTGAACATTCGACACTGTACTTGACAGTACGTGGTCCCTACTCGATAATTTTTCCGCGCCATTCTCCATCCAGTCTGTGTGCTGTGTGTCCTGCCCACAATCATTTCAATTTGATAATCCGCTGGGACAAGTCAATTACTTTCTTTTACCTGCGGAATCATTAATTTCTGATTCGATTACGTCGAGTAACGCCAAGCATAGTCTTCTCCATAGCTCACTGTGTGACAGCTTTCTAATTAGAGAATTAGCATAAAACCGTATCTTTCTACACCGTATGGAAATATTGTATGCTGAGGTATATTTCTGTTTAATTCGAAATGGGGGTCAAAAGGCCCTCTGAATCTGTTTTAGATTGGCCCCTGACGCGATAGTAAAACTGGCTATGCCCGATACCGTGGATTCCGGCGAATCCTATCAAAACTTTTATTGCCGCGAATCTTTTGTCCCGCTCGCTCTAACCCGGTTATAAAGAGATGATGCTGGAGTGTTATTATCTTTTTCAGGAATTCATTGTCGTTGCAAGTTTTATGTTTCCAGTGGAACGTCGCATATTTTTATTACGTCTCGTGGATTGAAAATTTCTGAACCTATTGGAATATAGGTTTTGCCAAGTTTAGAACTTTACCGTTTCTTCTTTTATTGTATTAATATATTAAAATGAAATCGAGCCATTAATCTTAAATGGATAGTATAGACGAATTGGAATATTAATAAAATTTAATTTCGACAAAATCAAATAAATTTTTCAATTTTCGTTTTTAATACTCAATGAATCTATCGATGCTGAGAAAATTTAGAGTTAAAGTGGATATAAAATATGCTCTTATCATACAATCCCCAATAATAAATGTTCAAGGAGCTGGTAATACTTTATACCAGGGATGTTACGGAGCTTCGACTCCGACTCCGATAAGTCGGAACTTCCGATTGAAATTACATTTCCGGTTCCGAAACTTTTTAATCGGAGTTATTCATCGAAGGTCACCACCACTGTTCGCAATTCATTTGATTTCATTTTATATGTTGTTGAAACATAATATCAATTAATCAAACAATCAGTGCTACTTAATTTGTAGAAGACATTTTTTAATATTTAGATTAAAAAAATATGATTAAAATTATTAAATTTAAAACTAAATGTATATTTAAATTTATTACTAAAAGGTTTTTCATTTTACATTTACATTAAATTAAGTAAAATACAAATTAACACAAAAACAACCCTGGAGCAAATTTGATTTAATTTGTTCACTGTTAATGGGAAAATGTTAATAAGAAACACAGCAATTTTTATTGTCTGTGTATTTGTAATTTTATCACTTTCTAATTAAAAACGTTCCCTGAATAATGTTTTTATTTGTCCCTTAATAAAACTATTTTATTCTGCCGTCACTTGTGACTGACATTGCCTCCGACTCCGGTTCCGACTCCGATAAATAAAATTTAAAAACTCCGACTTCGGTTCCCATAAAACTGCCTCCGTTACATCCCTACTTTATACAATGCTGACTGTGGTTT
The DNA here is from genome assembly GCA_036320925.1 of Automeris io. Lineage (NCBI taxonomy): Eukaryota > Metazoa > Arthropoda > Insecta > Lepidoptera > Saturniidae > Automeris > Automeris io. Next base: position 9,289,513 of record JAUDJH010000018.1, read on the forward strand.
AAAATCATTGTTATTAACCTAAACTGAGATCGTAGTGAGACGGCGCGGCGCCGCTACGTAACGCAGTCTCGAAAATAGAAGCGTTTTCACAAATATATTTACGTTTCATTTCTACTGTAGTTTTCATAAAAAATACATTAGATTCAATGAGGTTGGTCATATATTTAATCCATACCGGACTCGATACGTCTTCACCAGTGGCGTGCATAAGATATTTGGACAGGGTAGGCAGAATTCACCTAATTAATTTGAATATTATATTATCATAGTAAATACTATATTGCTTTTATAGGAAAGATAGATGGTGTGAATATAGAATAGGTATGAATATAAATTGTTCCGTTTTTTGTTTAACTTTAAGCTATTTATTCCAGACTTATCTATCGTAAGGACATGCAATGCTTTCTTGCATCTATGGAATGAACGCTACTGGTCTTCACATTTAAGCATCACTTCTTTGGTTAATGTAAAAATGTATTAATACTTTTATATTTAGATTTGAAGTTTGAAAGGGAAATTAAAATAATAATGCTGTAAGGGAACGCTGTGTACTAACTGTGTACTGGATCAGTTGAAAAAGGAGACGGCATCTGTTAATGAATTGTCGTTCCTTGAACTTCATTGTATTTTTTATCAGGTAGGATGTTGTCATTTTGTCCAGCCAGATAAAAAAGTCGCGCAAAAACGTATTCTGACCGTTAATGATCAAGCCAGTTATAAGTGCAAGAACTAAGTTAATAAGAATTATTATAAAGAATGACGACTATTTTCAGAAATGGTCCTTAAATTTAAAATCAATTTTAATTAATCATGAATTTTATACATAATATTTTTTTTACATTTATGGACAATAACAGGAATTAATCTAATCCCTCCCATGGGTCATCTATTTCACAATGCACGACTCTAATGTTTTCATACAATGCATTCAAAGTACCTGTTATGATATACGAAGCCGAAACGTGGACACTAACGGTTGGGCTAATCTACCAGTTTAAAGTAGCTCAGCGTCCGATGGAGCGGGCTATGTTGGGCATATCTAAAGCAGGGGTCGGCAACCAGCGGCCCGCGGTCCGCATGCGGCCCGTAAGCCAATATGGTACGCCCCGCGCATGTAAGATCCGTTCCACAGAACGCCGCACCGCAGGCAATACATTAAAAACATTTACAAAAATAAGTTTCTATTTTATTATTTTGTGTGCTTGGAAGCCGGAAATTAAGTCCAAGCGGTCACAGTCAGTAAAATGAAAGTAACAATAAATATGGTTAAAAATGCAAAAATTAGTTTTATCTAAAAAAAATATGTTTATTAGATGAAATGTGGCCCGCACCAATGTATTCATAGAATTTGTGGCCCTTACTTAAAAAAAAAAAAGCTGTGGCACAACAGAGGATATCCAACATTTGTTGATGGAATGTGTCCAGAATAAAAAAGAAAGAGAAAGCTTAAGGAGCACCCTAAACATCAACTTTTTGGACTTAGGCATTAATCAAAGCTATTTAAGTAATCCCAGCAGTCAAGAAGCTCGCAAAATTTATAAATTTATTTACAATAGTTTAGTGGAACCTTAAGGTTTCTCTATCTTCTATAGTGTGTCCATAACATTAAGTGTAATGTTTTTTCTATTTTTTGTATCTATATATATGGTGTAGCACGATAGGGCTGGCATGACTGCATGTGCAGTCAAAAGCTCTTTAAAATATTGATTAAAAAAAAAAAAAACTTAAAAAAAGGTTGCCGACCCATGCTCTAAAGGATAAAGTCTGAAATGAGGTTATCCGACAGAGAATCAGAGTTATCGGCGTTTCTCTCCGTATTAGCAAGCTAAAGTGACAATGGGCTGGCCCCGTATGCTGAACAACCGATAATTGTTAGGGCGGGCCGGTTCTTGAATCGAGATCATGAATCGATAATCGTAGCGTGGGGCACATCCTGGTAACAAACAGCGATGATCGCCTGAAGGTGGACAGAAAGGATTGTATGACAAAGACGAAAACCGAGCTAAATGGCGCCTATTAGGAGAGGTCTATAGCCAGTAGTGGACTAGGCTAGGCTGATGTTGATGATGATATGCGAGGTGGTAGGGCGCCGGTGCTCGTCTGGATCGCGACCACAGTACCTGGGTGTAAAGTCCGTCATAGTGACCAGTTTCGGCTTATCGCGTTTCGGGATCAGCCTGTGTATATCCAGTAGCTCATATACTTAGAGACCTTCAGTCGTGGTATATGTGGGCCGACATGACGTTGTAGACTATTAATGGATTTGCATCCTTTGATGGTCGCTTTCGTTTTTGGACTGCACTGTACTTACCATCAGGAACTCTGTAGTCACTATGTCGAGCCAGTGTAAAAAAAATCTAGCCTTAAACAAAACTTGCGTTTGTTATGTATTAAGGGTACTAGACAAAATTATACAAACTTATACACAGCCATGACTCGAAATTATTCTTATTACATAATAATTTGCCGGCATCGGGATCTAAACCCAGGATGTTCAGTCTTCCAGGTAGGGATCGCTTCAAACTGCTCTATCAGGCCATCAAAACATTTTCATTAATGTCTAAAGACTTCTTAAAACTTGAGGAACGTTTCTGCAACTGCGCAGAATAAGAATATCAACATTTCATTTCAATAAGCGGAAACAATATTCCAAACGTTAGTATGCAAAGGTAATGAAAAATGCTGCACCATCTGAATTTACGTTCAATTCCTGAAAGCGTATTCCAGTAAATATATTCCCGGCTATAAAACCGGTTTGCTTGGTTATACGGTTTTTATACCGGCTGTCGTAACTTTACGCAAACCTTATACGTATTACATATGCTTTCAGGCATATTTATCCTTGGCATAGTCGATTGAAAACGAGAAAAACATGATTTCTATCTCCCAAAAACTCGTCAGACGGTGGTTAGTTGCACTTTTATTATATTTATTAATCATTATTGCATGAATATATGAGTATTTCAGAACCTGGTGTGACTCAAATGATGTCGTCAAAACAACTGATACAAATAGAACGAGCTATTTTGGTTTATAAAACTAACTAGTGTTATTTACACCATTTATAGCTCAAGAAAGGCAACAACGATTGTTATGTTTTTAATTTTTTTAATTACATAAGTATTAAAGTCTGACATTCATCAAAAATGATAAAATACAAAGTAGTCATATACATCACTTTCGTGTTAGTCTATAACTTGTATGCAATAATGATATTTTAAATATATTAGCAATAATATATCGTCACGTTATATTCCTTTCGGGTTGAGCAGAGATACAATAGTGCCTGTATACATTTTGCGCTTATATGTCGCGCCTAACTTGAGTAGCGCAACTGATCGCCGTCATCAGGGCTAAGTGCCCCTGACATTTCTGTTAAATGCCATGCGTGTTAATTCATGATTTTTTTCTTCACCGGTGAGGATGTGAAGCCCAGATTCGTACTTAATGTGGAAAAATCCAGAACTACGCGCCGGGATGCGAACTTTCGACCACTCACGTAGTCGCGCATGGGTACCAATCCGATGTACACTAGCGACGACAACCTTAAATATATATTAATATTTTGAAGAGAGGATAAAATATGAACAATTGTGGTAATCGTTGGCGAATGGTAGCATAAGGGAGGGGGAAGAAAGGTGGGGGAGAGGAGGACTGTTTAATTAAAAGTTATTACGACGTTCATTGACTGTTTAGGAGGTGGTACGAAGTTCGCCGAGTCAGGGAGCTGATACATATAAATTGCAATGCTCTATTAAATGGAAAACTATATTAGTAAAAATAATGTTATTTTTTTAAGAGCATTTTTTTTTCAGCAGTCATTTTAGACACCAAAAATATCGATGTAACTTACCTAGCTCGGGTAAACTTATATGTTATTGTTTTGCCGGGCAGTAGACTTGAGGAAGTCTGCTGTCCGGATGAGAGGGTGGCGGTGTGCATTGTCCGGCGCGCCGCCTGTGAGATAGGTATTGGAAGGGTGGGCTCTTTACCCCTACCCCTCCCAGAGAGGCAGCCTAGACAAGGCATTTCGCTCTCCGAGCGTCTGGATGAATTTGGTTTCCCAGGCTCGGGTGGAGTGATTAGAGGGGCACCCCGGGGGTTTTTAGTCAGTAGGAGTCTGACACACCGGGGTTGCTGCCCTCACAGCGGCACTGATGGTCCTATGTAGGATTTTCCCCCGAGACACCAAAAAAAAAATGTTATTGTTTGATGTAGATTCAGCGTTGATCGTTGCACTATCTCGTAAAGCTCACCATTGGATACTCTGCATTGGCGAACTGTAAAGTCAAATTCTAAAGACTGAATGTCGCAGAGCTCGGGGCCACTTTAATTAAACTAAGGTATACGTCACGAACGTTAAATGTAGACGAAGTCGGCCATTGTAAATTCCACCAGCGTTTCAGTTTCATGGCTTTAGTTAGAAAACGCCGTTGGACTTTTATGGGCAATTTCGGTTCAGACGTTTTGTTATATTACCAATGCTTTTAAGGTACTGCACCTCGCTCCGGTAAACATATGTGCGATTTTACGAGCAACTAGTTTATGGTAAATGTGCTGTAATGTCGGCGGCAGCTTTAACTATATGTAGATAATGCGCCATTTGTCATTCCCGGCAGATGTGCCCATTGAAAATCATCGCGGTATGAAAACATCACACCTATCACTCTCTTTTACTTCTATATATGTTATCTTGTAAGTCTTAGTTCGCAGCTAAAAGGGATAATAAAATACGGTTAGCTATACAACTACTCATAGAGAAATAACTTACCCTCTTGATTGTTAATTTTCCGAAAACGTCGAAACAAGATTTATTAATTTCTAACCAAAAACATCAGTTTTCATAATACTTAGGTACTTCAAACCTTACGAATTTTCGAACATTTTTTCCTGCCGTATTTCACCCCGTTATAGGTAGAATATCAAAAAATCCTGCCTTAGTGAGTGCCTACGGCATAAAAAGAAGCCAGTGTAGAAATTTCATATTTCTAGCTTAGCTTTATTAGTTTATATTTGTCATCAAAGTATTCCCTCAGACGAACAGAAATACTTTAGTCGTTGTTTTATACTTTGCGCTTGAGTTCGAGTTTTGAGTTGATCTCCGTTCACATAGCGCCAATATTTTTGTTAAATTATTTATATTTTTCATTCCTCCTATGATCCGTACTTTGAAGAACCTACCATTATTCTCAATTACTTTAAAAACAAGAACAGGATCATATAATCTGTTCATTGTGTGACTAAAATATTTATATAAAAAACATTTTACTCTAGATTTTTTAGTTCATGTGCCTAAAGACTGACCATATCTTTGGTAATGAAAAAATAAACAGATAATTAAAGAAAAACATAAAATACTATATAGTGTGACCTGAGGAGGGCTATCAGCTGCAATACTGGTCATATTGGGCACAACAAAGTGGTTACAGTCAATAACTTATCTGCTCATCCGAAATAGGATATATTTTAATTATATCGAGGGGTGAAAGGCTATTTGGTTTAAGCTACATTTTTTGGTGATATAGTAATATATATATTTGAAATCGGTAAAAAACGCTGATTCCGAAAATATATACTTTACTATATCACCAAAAATGTCGCTTAAACCAAATAGCATTTCACCCCTCGATGTGTATTAAATTTATGTTAGTTAAATGTCATCAATGTTACAAAATTTTAAACAAGTTGAAACAAACTTAACTTCTAACGATAGAACAAACTTGACGCGATCCCTCGAACACCAAGAGCCACGATATAACCAGCCAAGTCGCCACTAAACGCGAATTTTATTGTACACTATCTCAGCATCGTAAAATCTTTAGTTGTACTTTCAAATACTAATTGGCAAGACACAATCGCCTCTAAGCCGGTACTCGCGAAAATTATTTCAGCATATCGTAAACTTTTATAGCTTTATTCCCGGACCGTCAAAGAGATCCGCCCGAGTCTTTGTTGGCTGGTGCGAAATTTCTTTGTTCGCGGTGTTGGATCCTGGATACGTGTTTTGATCTATTGTGCAACATTTTACACAATAACACTTCAAGTTTAGGAGGCTCCAGTCATTAATATAATATTTATAAAAACAAAAGGAACCTTTGTGTTCATTAATTAGTCTTGAATATATTTATATTATAATGTGGTAATGTATGGACTATATATTAACATCACCGCCAACTTATGATTCTATTGTAATGTATTGGTTTAATTGACTTTATGGCTTTCACAATCTGTACCTTACATTTCTTTGTTTATGTTCAGTCAATAAATATAAAAGAGTAATTTTAAATCATAGGCTTTAGTGCTTAAATAAATAAAAGGTGTTGAGCTATTTTTGTTGCTACTCCGGTGAAAGTCCTTATGGATCATCAGGGCGGAGATGAGGTTCGTCACCTCGGTGTGCTGGACTCTTACTGACTAAAACCATTGGAGTGCCACACACTGCCTAGGCCTCGCCTTTACCGAGACTGGGGAAGTATACGGATCCTCAGATCCGTATACTTCCTACGTCCGGCTGAGCGATTGGCCTTAGATAGGCCTTCACTCTGGAAGAGGTTATGGCAATCATATGGGGTATAATGTATATGTATATCATTAAGGGGTCATATGGGGTAAGGGGTAAAGTGACCCTCACCAGTCCCCTGTCGGTCCGAAGGGATTTTCACCGGGTTAACAAAAAAAAAAAAAAAATACGACACCGTACAAGTAATCCGAGAATTCGCCGAAATATTTTCCGGCATGTACTTTCCAGTTTTTCTCGCATAGTTGTTTGTTCAGATATATTTAGAAATTTACTTGTATTTTAATATATAAGATTTCTCTCATAATCATCAGCTTATTTGCACCCTCTGCTGAATCTAAGCCTACTCCTCAGCATACCACAAGGATCTTATCTTAGCTGCTCGTGCTCTTACTTTACCCACAGGTCTCCGGTACCCTCTCGCTCAAAATTCCATGAAGCCTTTACTCTAACGAGCATTAGTACGCTAAACCTAATATCCCGCCCATGGTCACTTCAATCAAAATGATAATACAGAAAATCTTTGTGCAATACAAATGCAATTGATTTTTACGACTCAGTTGTGTCTACTCTATGCGGTATATAGCGTAATAAAACTATATATTTCTCAATAAAATTGAGTAAAGTGTTTTACCGGGGACCTAACACAAGTTTCAAGCGCGTATAACTTAGTGACGGGCGCTGGGTGCGAGGGAGCTCGTAAAGCCACAGCTTATTAACTTACACAATAACCTTTTGTGACTACATTACTTGAATATGCGGAGATGAGAGATCCTTATTTTACCTGGGACGATATTGCAAAATATTTTTTATTTTGTTTTTCAATTTTCAAACTTAAATCGCCTGACCTTATAAAATCAATGCTTTGCCGTAGTTGATTTTTTATACTGTTTCCGCAATGTTACTACATTACACCTGATGGAAAGTGCAGTATAGTTCAAGAATAGCAGCGACCCCGAAGGACCACCTTTGTCATGACTGTCCCCCAGTAGCGTTCATTCCATAAATGCATGAAAGCATTGCATGCCCTTACAATAGACAAGTCTGGAATAATTTACTTAACGTTAAATAAAAAAAAGGAAATATTCATATTCATACCTATCCTGTCTTTACACCCTGCATCTTTCCCGTGAAAACACTATGATGTTAACTATAATAATATAATATTCAATTTAATTATGTAACTCTGCTTACCTAGATCAAATATTCTCTGCACGTCACTGCAATCCCCATATATCACGACACATAAGTTGATACCATAATGCAATCGCCATTGATACCATAATCTAGCAATCGCCATACTACCTCAAATAATTTTTGTTTTTTAGTTTCATTTTTATTAGTAACTAATCTTAGTTCATAATTTCGTCAGAGGCTAAGTCGCGTTAGGGTGACATCGCACTTATTGTCGCGGAATCGCTTTATGTCTAACAGCTCAGAAACTGTTTTTGGGAGTCGAAGCTGCTCGCGTCCGTAGGCTTTACCCTAGTTTCCTTACACCTGACTCCTGGGTGGTGCTAAACGAGCAGCCGCGATGTGGTAGGGCGTCGGTGCCCGTCTGGATCGCGACCACAGTACATGGGTGTAAAGCCGGTCATAGTGACCAGTTTCGGCTTGTCGCGTTTCGGGCTCAGCTTGTGTATATCCAGTAGCTCGTATACCTAGAGACCTTCAGTCGTGGTATATGTGGGCCGACATGACGTTGTAGACTATCAATGGATTTTCATCCTTTGATAGTACTTACCATCAGGTAATCTATAGTCATTATGTCGAGCCAGTGTAAAAAAAAACAGAATTGTGTTTTTAGTTAAATAAAAGCGAAAAATACTTCCTTGGTGTCATTTTAGGTAAGTCGAACCCGTTCGATACACAATAATAATGATTGGTAGTATTACGTGGTCAATAATAGATGTTCAAATAATCGGTCACTATCCCCATAGTCGTTACTGAACGGAACTTTTCTTTTTGGTTACTGAAATACTTTCGATCTTCATACAGCCGCTATCATAAGGTGCTATCTTTTTTTTTTACACTGGTCGACATAGTGACCACAGATTACCTGATGGTAAGTACAGTGTAGTCCAAAAACGAAAGCGACCATCAAAGAATGAAAATCCATTGATAGTCAACATCGTCATGTCGGCCCACATATACCACGACTGAAGGTCTCTAGGTATACGAGCTACTGGATATGCACAAGCTGATCCCGAAACGCCGCAAGCCGAAACTGGTCACTATGACGGGCTTTACACCCATGTACTGTGGTCGCGATCCAGACGGGCACCGGCTAACCTAACCAAACCTAACCTAACCTAACACCTCGCTGCTGCTCGTTTAGCACCACCCAGGAGTCACGTGCAGGGAAACTAGGGTAAAGCCTACGGACGCGAGCAGCTTCGACTACCAATAATAATGAAGCTTAGAGGTTAATAGGCAAAAGTACTTGCGATCCCTAATCATACTGTGCTCTTCAAAACGGGAAAGTTTAGTCCGATCCACTGCTTGGCATCGTGCAGCTACTACTTGGGTTTCTCTTCCCCGGAATATTGCATTCGAGGATCTATGAATGTTGTGATCCTCTCTGCATATGTCCGAAAATAGCTATTTTCCAGCTCATGACTGCCGACATCGGTACGTTTCACGATGGGTCATTGTCAGGATATCAAACGGCAAAGTCCTAGTAAAGTCGATAATTTTATTTCATATTACGAGAACATTAAATATAGTCAACAAACCATCAAGTAAAAAATATATATAAAACAAAAATTTTAACTACAGTAAAAACCGTTTATGGCGACATCGTTTAAAACAACATATCGGTTATATTGAATTATATTGTTTTAGACAAAGGTACCAGCAAACAGCAAAAAATTAGGACATCGCATCTCGAAAACATCACCGGTTTTTACAACAAAATATGAGTAGTCCCTTCGATGTCGTTATAACAGATTTTGACTATATTACTAATTAGCCACTAAATAGAGCCAGGATTGGTGGCTTCGTAAGTAATTAAAACTTATTAATCACCGCACCAGTCGATCGTAAACGTCCACTTCGCACTAACGCTAAGTAATAAAAGTTTTCTTTTAAAAAACCTCGTTTCGAACGAATTTCACCGGTAGTAAAGTGCATGTAGTTTTATGGGCCAATGTTTGCAGAGTCGAGCCTTGAACGCAGGCGCGTGACTTTTTACCCGGCTACGTGCTTTGATTAGTTCTTGAAAATGCGGTTCTGGGTAAAGGGGATCAAGCATTTACGTTACAGTATATAACTATACAGAAATCTCAGTCAGATACTATCGTACAATGCTAGTTTTCCACATATTTTGTAGCACTCGTTCGCGCCAAATGGTCGCGAACGACCTACGCGGAGGTGCAACTAAATTTTTTTATATTTTTAAAGTGAAAACAATATTTGTTCGTTATCATTCATATAGAACATAAATGTCAATAAAATATATTACTAAGAAATCAATAAAAAATGTTCATTTGGTAAAAACCTAAGTATAAACCCAAAAGGGGAGGCGCTAAGTTACACATAATATAAGGGCCACTGGCAACCCTGTAAAAGTAAATAAGTAAATAAATAAGCCAAATAGGCTTCCCACCACTACCTACCCTAAACCAGAATTTTATTACTTCAAGGTCTTTCTAACTTAGCTATAGTTAAGGTTTTACGTTTTTAATTATCTGTCGCTACAAATAAGTTACAGGTCTTTTGGTAACCTTATGTAGAAATATAATGATTTTTTTGGAAATGTCCGAATCTGTTTGAGTAATTTTCTATATTGTAAATTATACATCATTCCATTAAAATGCTCCAAAGATGTCTTATCCTTAATTAGTCATTTTACGCTGTTTGTAGTATATTTCAGTATTTTTTTTTTACTGCAAGCATTGGTATTCATTTTAAAAATAAAATACAATTTGGAAAAAACCAATAACCAAAATTAGATTTATAATAATCTTTTATTTTCATTAATTTACTTAAAATTGCACATTAGAAGTTTTTTCTTATTTAAAACCACTTTTTTTTTATAAAGAAATCATTTATAAAATACAGGGTCAAAGATCGATAAAGAATTATCGTTTTAGTTAACTGCAAAACATTTACACTGTGTTCAATCAAACCTTTACAGAATAATATACACTGTTGCTTTAGGATTAAAGATGAAAGTAATCTGTTTCTGAATGATTTACGATCTCCGTTGCAGGAAAGCGCGGAAGAAAGTAAGCGGGTAGCATAAAAGGTATGCCGTCTCGTGTCTGCATTTGTAGCTGCTAGACTCGATACGCTCGTGAATTCGTGTCAACTGCACAATTTAATGCAAAATCCTGGTATTTCGCCTTTAGTTTAAGCTTACATCAATTGAGGATCTAGTTGTTAATACAATTGAATTAATCTCCACAGTCAACGAGATTAATTGCTTAGCCACGAATGTAGTTTTTATAAACTAATGACATATTTACATTAAGTATTTCTGCTCAAGCTGCAACACGGTGCAACTGGTTTTTTTTGCTGTCGTTTGTGGACCGCACAATACTTACCACCAAGAGCCGTGTCAGGATATAAAAAAATAATAGTATGATAGAGATGTATGAAGTATGTTTTTTATCTCAAGTTAAACAACCCCACTATGTTTTCTTTTGTCGATTAATGCACGAAATTTAAATTTCATTGTTATTTAAAGCTGGATTATGGTTATCATACAAACGACTGCTTCTCCCACAGGTTCCAACGCCCACTTGGAAACATACATACCTTGCAATGAAACAGCAACTTATTACGACGGCACTACAGCTCTGGAGTTTCATTTAGTAGTGAAATGCAATCGGAAAATGTCGTAAACGACAAAATCTTGAATTTTTTTTATCATTGTCAACACTATCTAGCTATTCAATTTCTTAATCATTACTAGTTAATAATTATTCATTACCACCAGGTTTACGGACGTTTCTTATAAACCTATCTCTACGAACGCGCTTCGCACGTTAAGAGAAGTATGTATGTCATATGGAAAACTTCAATATTGCAACAGATATGAAGAAAATAAATAATAAATCGACTGGCGAAAGGCTATTTGCTTTAAGCGACATTTTTCGGTAATATAGTAAGATATATTATATATATATCTGGAATCGGTAAAAAACGCTGATTCAGAAAATATATATCACTATATCACCAAAAAATGTCGCTTAAACAAAATAGCCTTTTACCCCTCGAAATGTATATTTGCTTCGTTCAATAGAAATAGTCAACAGAAAAGATAGAATAAAAATGCAAACGGTTTTTGTAATTTACCTTTTAGGATATGAAATACGTCCAATTGATGCGCCCCGTTTTTTATTTTATCCAGGTGAAAATCCATTATAGACCTTCTGGGATGTGAGGGCCGTTCCTCCCGGTGTGTCGGATTCTCACCGACTAAAAACTCCTGGGTATTCCTTCATCCGCTTGTACGCCGGCCGTGGGAGCGGACTCGCAATCTGCCACGACTGGCGCGCAGTTGACGTGCCCCGTGAACCTATTGTTAAACTTATCTACTACATAACTACTTGTATATATTTGATAAAAAAACAAATATTTTTTTTTATTACATACAGGCTTGCGCTAGACCTCAATCTCACCTGCTGGAAAGTGATGATGAGGCCGACGCAGGAAGCGCGTTCCACTCCTTCGCGGTACGCAGCAAAAAGGAGGAGGCGAATCGCTTCGTGCGAGCAGCAGGAATGTCAACCACAAAAGGGTGCAAACCAGCACGGCGTCTCGTCAATTTATGGTAAAAGGGGGAGGGTGGAACTAAATTATACAACTCAGCCGCACACTCTCCAGAGTATAGTCTATAGAAAACCGAAAGGCAAGCCACTTTACGCCGGTGTTCCATACTGAGTAGATTACGCGACGTAAGACAAAAAACACAAAACAAACACAATTTATTGTATTTACGACGTAAATAAAATAAATATAATACTTTAAAAATAATAAATAAAAGTAAATTAAAATTGTCGCCTACGTTGCTTTTTTTAAATTCTCCTTTATTTTTTTTATTATCCTACATTACAAGTGCTACAATTATATCGGCTTAGGAAATACTACTTCGTTTGATAATAAAACTAGCGCGATTAATTAAAAATGGCGATGAGCTGCGCTGCTGGTCACGTTGGACACGATATATAAGCGCAGAGTGGTTACAGCTACTTATGTATCTCTGTTCATCCCGTAATGGATATAGCGTAACGAGACATTATAATAATAATATAAACTCGTTTCAATAAAATTTTTGTTACAATGTAAAATTGTAATCCAAACGATTAAACACATCATTTCAAATCGATTTTTCATCACAGTCGGCGTTTGTTACTGATTTACTTGGTTCACATTACTAAATAAGTTGATTTTTTCGACCCAGTTGTGTCAGACTCCTACTGACTAAAACCCCGGGGTATCCCTCTAATCGCTCCATCCGGGCCTGGGAAATCAAATTCCTCCAGACACACGGGGAGCCTTGTCGAGGCTACCTCTCTGGGAGGGAAATAGATTGACTTTTTTTTTTGGTGTCTCGGGGGAAAATCCTGCAAAGGACCATCAGGGCCGCTGTGAGGGCAGCAACCCCGGTGTGTCAGACTCCTACTGACTAAAAACCCCCGGGGTGTCTCTCCAATCGCTCCACCCGAGCCTGGGAAACCAAATTCATCCAGACACCCGGAGAGCGAAATGCCTTGTCGAGGCTGCCTCTCTGGGAGGGGCAGGGGTAAAGAGCCCACCCTTCCAATACCTATCTCACAGACGGCGCGCCGGACACTGCACACCGCCACCCTCTCATCCGGACAGCAGACTCCCACAAGTCTACTGGCCGGCTATTATAACCGGGGGATGTCGCGCTCGCTCTGAGCGAACGTATCCATCTGGCGACGGTGCCTTGGCCGCCGAATAGCCAAAGAAGATGTTCGCTCTCTGACCCTTTCGGCGGCCTCCTTCTGCTTCATCACAACCTCGCAGAAGGCTGTGACTCCTCGCCATGCCTCTTCGCTGCCAACCATGGCTTTTACCACCGCTGGCAGCGAGAGGTCGTCCCCAATGCGGTTCTGAAGGACCTTCCTATCTTCAGCCCAAGCTGAGCACATCTCAAGCGTGTGCTGCGCCGTGTCCTCGGGGCTCCCACACTCGTGACATTCCGCCGTAAGCTCTCCTCCGGACACCCGCCACCGGTGACGGCCAAAACTACCGTGACCCGTGAGGATCTGGGTGAGCCGAAAGGAGTGCGCGCCGTGTTGTCTGTCCAGCCACGAGTGCAAGACAGGGCGGACCGTCTAAAAAATAGATTGACTTGCCATAAGACCTAACAAGCTTATTATATTGCATTTCGTGATGCTATTGTAATATAGAAATAAGGCGCGAATATAATTTTCGCCATCAATTTTTCCGTCATTAATTCTACAACCCAGATGTGCCTATTAATAATACATAATTGTTATAAAATTGCTAAGATAGTGTGTGAAAATATTTTATGTACGCACAATATGTATTTAAAACCATGTCTGACCTGAAGTGGTATATTGGTGCCATGATAACATTACAGAAATACATCAGAAAATTGTATTAAGCATGAATATTCAAAAGTTATTGTCGTATAAAATTTAAGGAATTGAATTTTCTTACATAGTATCTATGCTCGGATTACTTGTGATACCAAAATCAACGTAAACGCTTTCGCCTGTCGCGTTTCGGGATCAGCCTGTGTATTTCCAGTAACTCATATACCTAGAGACCTTCAGTCGTGATATATTTGGGCCGACATGACGAAGACTAATAATTTTCATTCTTTGATGATAGCAATCGTTTTAGGACTACACTACTTACCATCGGGTACTCTGTAGTCACTATGTCGAGCCAGTGTAAAAAAATATTTTTAATACACACTGTATAATTAGGTATCTATATGTAACTAGCAAACCCGGCGAACTTCGTTTTGGTTTTTAGTTAGCGTTTGAAAGAACGTGGCATAATAAATGTCACATGAAATTAACTGAGCAGAGTACAGTCAAACTGAGTAGATGTCAAACAATGTATAACGCATCGGCGCCATCTACTTAAAATACTGGTGCGATCTGCTCCACCACCATGCAATACCATATTGGTTTGTAGTACATGCTATGTATCAGAGATGGCTCTGTATGTGAAAATGATTTACCTGAATTTTCTTTGCTATAAACCTCACGGAGCCCGAGACCTTTCCAACGAATGCAAAACCGTGGAAATTGGTTCGTGCGTTCTGGAGTTATAGTGTCAACCGAAATCAAAAAAGGAAGGAAAACCAGACTTATTTTTATATAATAGAAGAACATCAAACGACGCGGAAATTAAATTGAGGAGTACGGAGACGCTTCACCGTCGAGTACACGTTATTTATAGCGATTGTACTAACGATAAGGTTTCTATTATGTACATATACTTGCTTTTACGAACTTCTCCTGCACATTACATAACCTTCATATTGCTAAATTAATGTATTTTTTTTACATTACCAAGCTTAAAAATTTCTGGTAGTGACCTGGCTTTTCTCAATAGAAATTCCTTATTTCCAATACATGTTTTTTTCTAACTGAAAAGCTCAATGTAATTAGATACGAGTTTTCATAGTTTATGTAAATTAACGGTTTTCCAAAAAATCTTTAATCCATTATTTCATCATCTGAGATTGCTGAAATATAAAAAAAACGCACATTGAAGGTGCCTATGCTATAAAAATAATGTAATATACAAATTTCATGTTAATAGTTTGAGTAGTGTGGGCTCTACGATTATATGTCAGTACTAGTCTTTTATTAATATTTTATAAATATACCCGATGATTTTATAAAAGAGAGAATACAATAATTTTTACCTTTTGGTTACTAATAAAAATGTAAATAACTATATTCCCCTACAAAGCAAAGCAAAAATAATGAACAAAAGATAATTGATCCGTTAAAAGTGCGAACACTATACCGCGTGTGGCGAACGCTTGATTAGTAAGTAAAGAAAGCTCCTTTTACGTAATTTTAAGTATACAGGTATTGACTCGTCTTCCCTTCGTCCTTTATCCTGGCTCGGGACAGGCAAAATACCTTCTTAATAATTCATTATTATTCATGTCTGTAATTGTCTCTAAATATGTTGACTATAAATCACTTTGTTTTTATGGAAATATTAGAATATCACCATTTTTACATATTTGTAATTATTGAAATACTAAATATCCTCCCTTAGTATCTGTTTCGTCTATAAATTCATCTTGTATAACAATAATATAGAAAGAGATTGATCGACGCTATAAACAATCAATAATGTTACTTTGATATCAGCTCTTTATGTATTTTTAATGAAGACAAAAAGAGCGCCCGTTTCAAAATTATATAGTATGCGGCTATGATTTGCAACAATTGCAAGATTGGAGTATCCTTTATATTTATAAAGTAGGAATCCTACAGTCAATACGTAATGAGGGTTGACTGCTATCGCCCGGGGACACAAATCAATGCGTTCGTTTTACCGACTGCATTAGCCGTGTGAGGCAGCTTGCAAAAATTGCAACATGCAGCAAAATATTGCGTGCCAACTAATAATTTGTCCTTTTAAATGCCATCCAGGATTATGATGACATAGCGCGTCCCTTTTCTTTTCACAATGGGAAATAGACTGTATAGTCAATGTAATTGGTACTTTTCGTTTGTACCTGTAATATTTGGATACCGAGTGCTCTTCAACTTTGTCGCACTATAGTTTCGGCGCTCGATAATAAGGGTCACATTGACATTTTCGCATACATTGTTTTATAAACATAATTTTTATTATCTATATTGGATATTTACAAACTAGGCTTACACTTGTATTATAGACACTAGACAATGCACCAGATACTCACGCACACACATCATTATAAAATTGTCATAATAATAATAAGTACATTCTATATACATTCAGTTTTATACATTTTTCTAAATACAGTCAAACCTGGATAAGTGAGAACTGGATAAGTGAGGAAACACTATAAGTGAGAGTTATAGCCAGGAGCCGTCATTTCAAGCTCCCAAAAGAGATTTCTATTAGCGAGAAACAGAAACCTCTGTGAGAAGAGAGTCGTTTTTCCCTCATGGACCTCCGTTAGTGAGACTGCTACTAAACTATACTTCTATAAGCGACAGTCGAGCTTCATTTATTTTTATTATTTAGGAGGAAGGAATGACAAAACAAATTACAAATTTAACATCTGCTATTTTATGACTCTTTCTTAACTTTCGTGGAAAATTCGACAAAATTTATGAGTTAGAGAAAAACATTCATAATAAAAAAACAGAGACCTAAACGAAATTAAAGGATTTTTTTAAGTGTAAATAAGTTCTCAATAAAATAAAATTACATAGTGCTTGAATTTTTGTTTTATTTTCGTAAGCATCTTGATACCTACCCTAATAAAGTACTTATATGTCAAAATCTAATGAACATAACATATACACACTATTAATAATATATATATGTACATAATACATTCGTACTTGCTGTGATTTGATATTGCTACGTACCTCTATAAGAGAGAAACGCTACCCATGTACCTGCATTAGCGAGAAACTCACGTTAGTGAGAAACCTCTATAAGCGAGAATGAGATTGTGCTCCCTTGAACTCTCACTTATCCAGGTTTGACTGTACTTACAAACCTTTACTAAAACATTGATATATTTCTTAATAGCTTATGAAATGCTCAACTTTTTCCAATAGCTGACTGTGTTGTACTATATTTTTGAACTAGACAACACTTTTTTTAACATACATTATAATTTGAAACTAAATTTGTTTGTACTAAGGGTCATAACTTTAGATTGTGCTAGAATTTTGGACTTCTTTTACGTAATAGTTTAAATACAGAAATAAAGTATATTTAATTTGAATTTATTTTACAATTTAAGTGTCAAAAACGCGTAGTCTACCAAAAATACCTTAAAATTGAAATTATAATTTTTGATTTTCGCCCTAGCTTTGGAGTCTTACATTGTTGCATTTTAGAACCTCTATCATCTGCTTCTAATATTACATAGTATATATATTCCAATATTTGTTAGCAACGACATTCATAGACTGATTCGTAAACATGTATGTAGTATGAGTAAACTAGATGGAGATTTACTTAATCACACTCCGACGTAACCTTCAATTCTTTTGACGTTTATTTTCAAGATACGAGTAGTGACCATAGATAATCTGGTTAAAGACTTTTTAGTTCTATCGATGGCCGCTCTAGCCATAGTTCGTTGACACAGTGGGTGCCTTTGCGTTGCCACCAAAATTGTAACTTCATTATGGTTGAGATTTACATACGCAACTTTAAGTTTGCTTAGACTTGACTAAACCATTACAATTTATATTACATAATGAATGTCAAATAATTTGGTAAGTCATCGATTTTGTCAACATTTACTTGACTAACAATACTATGGCCATTCTCAAATTCCTATAACATATTCAGTTCATTGTTAAAACGAATTTATTTTTTGAGAACTTTGCTAAGCAAAGTCTCAAAAAAAATAATAAATCTTTATTTCACAACAAATCTTTATATCTAACTAGCTGTCCCGGCAGACCTTGATCTGCCCTATTTCTCTAAAACAAAGTCACATTGTTTTTTTAATGTTAATAGCTATTGGCCTGTCGGCTGTTTTTTGAAAATTGTTTGAAGGAACCTGGCCTTAATGCTATATGTATAAAAATTGACAAATATTGACATTAATATTTATACGTCACTCAATAATTGTTTTGCCTTCCCAGAACCCGTCCACTAACATTTAAACTTTATGCTATGGTGTTAAAGTTCAAATTGACTTATAACAAATCTTTTGTATGAGAATATAGAAAAGTGTTGTTTTTAGACTTTTTCAGATAATTTTTTAAAATCTTCTCTCTGTCATAACCTTCCCCAGACTTCAACAAACACAACAAAAAAGAAATCAGTCAAATCGGTTCAGCCGTTTTCGAGTTTCGCGGTTATCAAGACACTATAGCTGATCCGGCAAACGTTGTTTTGCTATGTAAGGCTTTGTAATATCTTCTAAGATGTTCATTGAAATTAAGTGATGTCAAAGACAATTTTGTTCACAATTAAATACTCTTAATCAACAACACATTTATTTGGATAAAGATTAATATTATTACGTTGATACAACTCTTAACAAATAATGCATTAATTTCGACCAAATTTGTTTACCATAAAAACGGTTCTAGTGACTTAATCTTAAAAGATAGACATATACTGTCTCGGACATTTTTTTAGATCATTTCAAGAGGAATAATTCTTTGATACATATATTTTTGGTATCTTGAACCATTTTTGCAGCGCACGCAATGAAAGCCCTCAAGAATGAATAATTTTGCCCGTTTTTTTCACATTTTCCATTATTTCTTCACTCCTAATAATTGCATCGTGATATTATATAGCCTAAAGCCTTCCTCGATAAATGGTCTATTCCACTCAAAAATAATTTTTCAATTCGAACCAGTAGTTCCTGAGATTAGCGCGTTCAAACAAACAAACAAACAAACAAACTCTTCAGCTTTATAATATTAGTATAGATGTAACAGTGTAATAAGTCTCACAGTGGTACAAAAACACCGCTCTGACCATCAAAACCAAAATTCAAGGTGTAT
This sequence comes from Automeris io, assembly GCA_036320925.1. Taxonomy (NCBI): domain Eukaryota; kingdom Metazoa; phylum Arthropoda; class Insecta; order Lepidoptera; family Saturniidae; genus Automeris; species Automeris io. The sequence goes on from JAUDJH010000018.1 coordinate 9,308,707, forward strand.
TGTGACGTAAACTAAACATGTTTATAGGCGATAGTTGCGATTTGCACACAAATAAGTTCTAATCGAAGTGTCGCGGGGATAGCCACAAAACCATACCCTTTTCAACCTACAACGGATAATCAGATAGTCGGCCAAATTCATAGTAAGCACCAGAGTTGGGCAAAATGTAATCTGATTAATGATTTACGATTACAAAATGTAGTCGTAAATTAAATTTTCTTGCTCTGCAATTATGATTAAATAAATTAAAAATATTAAGAAATAAAGAAGAAGAAATGTGTATACAATCTCTGGGATTCTGTAGTGTTTAAAACATAGATGAGCAAAATGCAGTCATGTTAATGATAAAAAACGTAAAATGTAATTCTAATAATTTTTATTAATCTGATTACATTTTGCCCATCTATGGTAAGCACCTCTCTAAAATAAATACTTTTAGTTGAAGTCTCTTTGTCCAATTTATATAAGCACGATATATCGTGACTTAGTCATTGTGATGCGTTTAACCTGGCAACAATATATTCGTGAGATTCGCACTATTGCATGTGGTTAAACTGTAAATTCTTTAAAATAATACCGATCTAATCGATGCGACATGATACGGGTTGAACGAATTACATTATATTCTATCGTATCGACCTTTTACTTGCCTTTTACATTCAATGTAAATGTGCACAAAGTTCCAATGCAAGATCAACACGAGAATAACGCTGACCTTGATGATAGGTTGATATCAGTATGCCAGAAAGGGCAATGACCTCTTATCTCCCCTTTCCATAGAAAATTTTACGCTTTTAATTAACTTCGAAGGACTTAAATATAATATCAACCTACATAAGCCTTAGGCTGAGAAGTATAGACGCTGCTTTGACGTTGCTTAACCTTTGACCTAGCGTATAGACTAAGTACTCGCATAGCTTAATCCAAGTTGAGGAAATCGGTGACTTACTATATACTTCGAATTAAATTAAATATTATGTTGTAATTGACAGCATGTGGAAAGTGACTGTATTTTTTTGTGTTTTCTTTGAAATAGTTTACAGTATTTCGTTTCTAGTTATGTGTTATACAATATTGTATGTTTATATTCTGTCTATGTTTGTATGTATATTTCTTTTCTTTTTGCTTTTAATTTTACTAGGATATTCTCCACCTTACTGTAAACTAGCGTAATATATTAATTATTGTGCATGCTGTGGTGCCCTATAATTGTAGGGGTATTTATATGTTCTATTTTGTGTACCATGATTCTTTTTTTTTCTTATTCAATGTCAACCGTTTTGGGAAACCAATTATGTAAAATAAAATAAAATATTAAATGTTAAAATGTAAATAAAGTTAAAATAGGGTCTGTAAATATGTACATTATAGGTTTGTAGCTGCCAGAATTCCGATGGTTAATAAATAATAAGAAAGTACCCTCACATTATATCCCTTAGGGCGTGAGCAGAGATAAAGTAGCTTTCTAGTTTGCGGCTATATACCGTGCCCAACGTGACCAGTAGCGCAACTGATCTCCTTTGTCAAGGCACTTACATATGACATTTCTATTAAATGCCTTGCGGCATCACGATATTTTCCCGTCACCGGTGAACATGTGATGGCCAAATCCGTACGTAATCTACAAAAATTTGTGAAGCTTAAAAAACTTATATATTTTTAAAATGTAGCAACGTTTATAGTAAAAATATCTCCAATATGTTTATAATTTAAATCGCAACCATGTTTCGATTAGTTTTTTTAATACAGTTACTGATTAAGGCCGCCTAGCGGACGCTGCTTGGTTCTCCTATAATATGTCTACATAAAGGTATGTTCACATTACATTAGCGATTGGCGAACAATATTCTCGAGTGGTTTTACAATTCGTAAGCTATTTAAAATGATCCCTTAGAAACATTTTATTTCCCGATTAGACAAAGTGACTAGATTGCATTTGATAAGAAGTACAGAACAATACTAGAATTACGGTCAACACTTCGAAAATAAAAATACATTAACCCTTAACTTAGCAGAATGTTCTTTCTTTCAATATCAAAATAATATTAATACCGTTTAACCCTTATGTTCCAAGGATGTCTAATAGAAACTAACCGTGCGATCAAAAACTGAGAAATTACCTAAATATTCATATAAAAATATTAAGTGTGTGCTAAAAACTTATGGCAATAGGTTTCGTAAATTCTGATGTATCTCCACAGATACACTATCAAGAAAAGGGTTAACAGTCGCAATTACGATAACTTTCATTAGTCACGATGTAGGAACTTTAAGTCTTAGCAAACTACGTTCTACTATTGTACAATAGCTGATTTGTAAATGTGAATCCACTCGAAGCCAGTGTAAAAAAAGTAGGCACTACATCACTATAGTAAGGTACAAGCACGCTTTTGGAAACTAAATCGCGTATTCTCGTTTATGTGAAGCAGCACAACACGTAATACATCGCGGCGCAATGCGCTTAGTACCGGATACTTGTTTCACTTCGGAATTAAGGTTATAAACGTTGGGAGTGACGTCTGGACTGTAGAGTCCAATCGATACGTCAGTTTCAAGCTACATGTGTTTACCGTTTCGTAGTGAAGAGTTGTCGAGGAAAGTTATTTTAGCTAAAATGGATGAGCGTATTGTTTATTGTAACCACGATATTGTTTTCATGATTATATTATATTTTTGACAGTTTTACATGACAGTATTACACGCATGAAGTGGTAATAAAAAGACCACATTAACATTTATATTCCTAGATTTTTCAGTTTGAAATCAAAATATTCCGCAAATGTTTTACAACAAATAAAGAAGTAAAAGCTCCCTTGTCATTTATGTAGGTGCTTTCTCATTGATCCAGGCGTGAGCGGTATGCGATGTGTTCCCGCACACCGCTCCAATGACAAAACATGGAGATGAGGGGGGTGGCACTCTACACCACTCACCCTGCCAACGTGTTAGGAGTACGCCGGGTTGGCAACTATTTAACCACTCCTCGCCAAGTAGATAGGGCCTGCAGAAGGCCAAACGTCGCCGGGTGCCAAGGAAATTGGCTCAGCCTTGCCCTTCGGACTCGGCAGACGGAAGAAGGAACACCCCGGGGGTTTTAGTCGGTGCAAGTCCGACGCACCGTCTTATGAACTATGTCTACTTCGTCCACTCCGACGCAATCTTGAGTTTCTTTCGGCGTTTCTTCTTAAGGTAGTCGCTTACGAAACGCTATTACATCATCGCTAAGTTCGTTTATTTGCTGGCCGTCCAAATCTAGGCTCGTATTTACAAAGTTGCCCTTTGGTTTCCTCCCAACCCATAAATTCGCTGGCTGAGCACCTTAAATACTCACCATCTCTCAATCAGTGAAAATCACAGCAAATTGTCATCCAAAAGAAAAAGATGCTTCAAGCCCGTCAATTTTCTGTTTTTAAATTAGAGAATAACGGATTGAAATCGGATGACTAGTCTAGTGCGTTTTTTCCCCGGATTCGTATCATATATAGTGGGCAAACATCCTAATAGTTTATTTTTAAAATATTGACTTGTATTCAACCGGATACATGATAAAGCAGCACCTCGTCTCGCGTGCCTTCATAATGATAAATTCGCGTGACATCGTACGAAGTCCTCGAAAACAAGTGCTATGTATAGCACTGTTTGTTCAATAAATCCCTTGCCTATAATTAAGTTTTTAACGTTGATGTATTTTATTTTAATTTTATAATCACATGGTTTACTTTTATGATGTGATGATCCTAGCCGGATTCGGCTACAGCGACTGATTCAACATCGATTTCTCCGGTCGTTTGCTCTAAGGTGACTCGCATACCCTATCTTCTTTAGGAAGACTCTTGTCCATTGAGAGCATATTGTAGTTAATTGCCGCAGGTGGCTGGGCTTTTAACTCATTTTTTTTTTTTACTTTTATATTTCACGTTTGTACATCTTACTTCTATTATTAAATGAGAAAGATTGGATGGAGGTTTGTTAGTCAACCACGCAAGATTAGATTAGATTGACAAAATTTAATTTGATTAATGCTTAACACGTTCCCGCCGGCGGCTGAATTCGCTGTCTTCGGCATCTGACGGCTCTGTAACATCAAATTTGTGTCATCGGGCGGCGTCGTTTGCACGTAATCGCATATCTCTCATTAAGTGCTTCTGCCGACTATGCTTGCGTTTTTTTGCAAACTTTTTTTCTTTTTGTTAGCAAAACATACAAATTAAATTGATTTCTTTCATTGTACCATTAATGGTACACGCCGACTGATGGAACATTCCTCAATGTACCATTAATAGTACATGCCGGCGGGATCGTGTTAAAGATTACAAAATATAATCGTAATTTTAATTTCGTTAATCTGTAATCTGGATTAAAACCCTTCTAAACAATAATGAGTCATTCATTTGTATACAATTGAGGATTCATTAATATTTAAAACATAGAAGGGCATAGTAATCATGATAAAGACATTCTGGCCGATTTCGTCCCTAGTGAGGTTTCCAAATAAAGTCAAGAAGACACAGGTTGCCCCTATCGGCGAAAGTAAACTTGCTATCTATGATGCAAAAGGAATCATTCTTCATGAATCTGATTACGTTTTGCCTATGTAGAGTTATACGTACACACTTTGCTGGATATTATACATAAAAAACCTATAATAAAGAACATGCGTTGGTAGGAACAAAAGCAGGTAGAGAAAGTAAATATTCGTTCCCGAAGAATCCAACTCGTCGCACAATTATGGTCCTGACGGAGTGTGAAACGAACTTGATTCGTTGAGCTTAAATTTGAGTTCGAAGTAACGGTGTGTTCCACCAACAAGCTAAATCTAGTTTAAGCTTGTATAAAACGCTATTTAATAGAACTTTAACTCTATCTTAATGATGATATAAGTTTATCAGTAATTGAAAGTGGGTAATGTTTTAGTGCAAGACAATCATTACAGATGATCGTTAAATATCGTTTAATAAATATTTAAAATATATTTCATGTATTGGTCCAAGCCACTCTAGGTGTTCGGCGCGCTGCCTGAGAGAGAGGTTCTGGAGGGGTTAGCTTATTCCTACCCCTCCCAGAGAGGTAGCCTCAACAAGGCTTCTTGTTCCACGGGCGTCTGGATGAATTTAGTTTCCCAGGCCCGGGTGGAGCAATCAGAGGGACACCCCGGGGTTTTTTGATGGTCCTATGAAGGATTTTCCTTCCCTCAGGATACAAAAAAAGAGAGGTTAATTAAGCTATAAGGTGATTTATAAAATTCATCTTTAATTAGTTACTGGCGTTTAAAATGAGTTTATTAAAGGAAAAACCATTGAAATTAGCTAAATACGTACCATTGCGTATGTAGAAAACTTGGTAGTTGAGTAACAAAGTTAAGTAATGTATCACCGGATACTCTAACAACTAGCTTTGAGTGCTAAGCAAGTTTGCATTCTGGAATATTGACGCTAACTTTATGGTTATTAAGTGTAAATCCTACTTACCTAAGGACAGTCATCTTGAAAAAGGGTTGAGAAATATTGAATGATTATAAAAAAAAAAAAACGATAAAAACACAAATAAAATTAAAATTATTTTATTAAAAATACGTTTTCTTGTTTTTATATACATATAATATAATCAAAGTATTAGAAATAGTTATCCATTCCCTTTTACAATTTTAATGACGTCATTCCCTTCACTATGGAATTCTTTGGGAAGAAGACCATTGATTATCTTCCTAATGGTGCTTTCGCACTTTTACGGAAGTTGACATTTTTCTTCTGTAAAAATTACTTTTAACTTATATGGATTAAAATACCGAATTAAAAGGACCGAAAACTTATATAATTAACTGATTAGTTTGTTTCGAGTCATGGATATATAAGAATATGTATGGTATATCTTTGTCATGTATTCATAGTACAAGCAAAGTTTAGTTTAGGGCAGATCAATAGGTGTAAATGTTTGTAAATGTTATGTTATAATAAATTAACATATCTATCAGTTATGATGTATATCTCATATAACATATATGTAATTAAAACAGACATATATGTCCGTTTAATTTTTTTTCTTTATACAATTAATTTTCTCGTGCTTTATGCTCCTTAGCTTGATTATTGTTTTGTGTTTTTTTTTTATGGAATCTTTGGTGTCTTATGTATATTTTGTTTCTATATTTATATTTTTTATATATTGCTTTATGCTTAACAGTTAATGTTAATCCATATAACAGGGAATATGTCAGCAAAAATATCCACAAATTAATCTTGAGCCTGAAACAGCAAGATTGTCTAGACCTCTTATTTACTTAAAAATGTCACCCGCTCCTCGCTATTTTCACGTCAATCATTCAAGTATTAAATAAGTGTCCAACCTCGGAGCGTCAAATTGTCCCACACGTAGTGTACGGCCGAACTTCGGTTCGTGTTCGGCTAAAAATGTAACTATCAAAAAAGCCGAAGTTTAGGCCGAAACTGAAGGATTTTAGTAAGGGCCCGAATTCGACAAACTGCTGTAAATACGTGGTATAATATCAAAATCGTTGAACCAAAGAGCCAAAAGTTATCAGTTTTGACAAATTGTAAAGTAATTTTAATTATCTATAGAAATTATTTTATGCAGTCAATATATAAAAAATATAAAAATACATAAGTATTTGGCGGATTATATTGGTGTAGGCAGACAGAATGGAATGCCGCTTCTCTCTATTCTTGCAAACTATGACCGGTGGTCGTGGGTGTGGTTGTAGGAAGACACGAATTTGGCGTTTTACAGTTTATTTGCACTTTAAGGCACACCGAACTGCGACGTACACGCACGTACTCCCGCCTTGGGTCTCGGTAGTCGACTGACTTGCAAGCGTCCCGTGCGCGCGCGCATCCTCTTACTCCGCACGTCTCGTAACACCCTAACGACCCTTAGGGCGGCAACTACGTATCGGGCTACGTCTACATGCTATAAAGCGTTTTTAGCTTCCTTAACGTTAATTAGTCCCTTCATGCAGTTTCGCCTATACCGCGTACATTTGACATTACCCTCCATCAGAACTAGTGATGAAAATGCCCGGGAATTTTCCCAAAGTGCCCAAAACTTGTATGGGGAATATTCCCGGGAATTTACGAAATGTTCGCGGAAGTGCTGGGCACTTTGGGAAAATTCCCGGGCATTTTCATCACTAATCAGAACTCTTTTTATTTGGTCCGCGTAGATAAGTCTCGATCGGCCTCGGATCTTACTTCCACTCACATTCATATTGTATATCTTTTTAACATCCCTCCATCATTTATCCTCTCCACGTGCCCAAACCATCCAAGCATACTTTTGTGCATACTGTTGATGACACTATCTTTCAAACCAACCAGTTTACGTATCTCTTTTTTCATAACGCAATCCGCCAGCGTTACTCTGCATACAGAACGAAGAGATCGCATCTCTAATGCCTTAAATTACAATTAAAAAAATCATTTTATTTAAAAATGTCGAATGTAATTTTATTGTCCGCTTTTAGTCCAAAGGGGAATATTTCTGGAGATTTTTTAATATTCGGCTTCGTGTTATCCGATTAATCGGCTTCGGGCACGATTGGAATCGGCCTTCGGTAGGACACTTTTTACACCGGATACGCAGATCGGCCGTGTCGAGATCGCGTGTGCCCGCGCTCTCAGTAGCGCGATCGCATGCTCATACAATGTGCACTGCCCTTGACCGGGCGCACAGTGTACAGAGAACAGTAAGGCGTGAAAAATATTTTTAATATTTTAATTACTTTATCACAGGGATGAAAAACCGATGACATGTTACAAAAATATATTCTTTCATGTGAAATAACTCTCCTCTCACCTAATATTTAAAAGATTGTTTACCTAATTAAAAATGTTCTAAAGGTACTGACTGTGTCTTGTCGTTTAGAGCTTACACATGCAGAATTTGAATATCTACAATAAAAGATACTTTCCCTACTGTACTGCACTATATCTCACAGGATACGATGTACTTACTTCAAATCTGAATAAAATAACACAAAAAAAATGCAAGGGCAAATTTTGTAGTAGTGAATCATAAATAGTTTTAAATGTCTTTAAATCGGCGTCTTAATTAAGGAGTCGCTGTTTACAATTATATGAATTGTGTACCTATCATAAAAGCATTTATACGTTTCATAACAATTTTATAATTCATCTCACGAATGATTCGCGGGTTAAAAACGGCAATGTAATATACACAATTAAAGGACTCGTTTCGTAAAAGAACCGCCTGTAGACGAGAAAATGACCATACTTAAAATAATACCATAAAAATCGTAATTTACTCGTTTGCCACTTGAAGCAACTTTGTAATGACGCACGCAGACGAGAGAATTTTGTTCTCTGCGGATAAAAGTATGCGAAAATAGATTATTAGCGAACTGGCTTACATAACTGAGTGATATTGTTTTAACAATAAATGAATATCATATTTTACCTATACATATACAACTTGAAGAGATTTTGCAATAGCTCGTGCAAACTAGTTTATTTTGTCCTTTATGCACTTATGTACGCGAAAATATAAGAGAACTAGCCCACATAAAGCACGTGACAGGTTTTTCATTATAAATTACGGTGTAGGCAGACGCAAGTTACTCCTGTAGCAACTTTCATATTTTTCGCGCAGACGGGAAAATTTAATCCTTTGCGGATAAAAATACCAACGTGATAATAATCCGTTACAATAAAATTACAATGCTATATGTCACGTGCAATCAAACGTAACGAACAATTTCACTTACGACACACAATAAAAGTGGTAAGTTATTATGACAAAGATTTCTAGCTATAAACTTTTAACTTAATCGGGCTTATATTTAGCTAACTGGCAGATCAATGACCAAGTTAATAATTTCCTTGAACAAATTGCGGTTAGGTCCGCAATTTTTCCCGCAATTTCATGTAAAAGTAGCCAATATAATATAATTTACGTACCAAAACGAATCTATGTTGGATCCTAGTCATAAAATTTTGAAAACATTTTAACAATCACTCGCGTGGGTTTGCCCTCGTGCAAAACCTCGTCTACAAAGGCTATGTAACGTATAAATATAATTATTGGTGTTCACGGCCTAGGTCACTTGGGTAATGTATAATGTTATTCGTAAAACCGTACCGATTAAATGGACTACAGTCTACTCTTAAAAGAATATGACTTGTTCATATCATTTATGTCTTAGTATAACGATATATATATGAGAATTGTCACAGTTTGCAGTAGACACAATATTAAAATTGGAAGTTTCTTAGTAAAAATTATCAAACTGAAGCTTTATATTATAAAATGTTTATTTCAAACTATGTGGAAGTTTTCTATCAATCGCTATCATATTTTACTAGTATGATGCTGTAGTTGCATAGTTTAGGAGCTTGTTTTTTATAGGAAACTTTTATTCTTTTATACCAATGATATATTATTGCAAATTTTGGTTTTTTAATAGTCTTCTTACAAACAGCCTAAGTGAGATTTTTTTGTATATGTGTAAAGATAGTTTCTTCAATACATTTAATTTTAGACTCTACACTATTTTATACTCTACACTATCTCTAGACACGATGGTCGGTATAGGCGCTGTTCATTGGTCTAGAATTGACAGCTGTCACTAGTGTCACACTGAACGAACCGAAGCAACTTGGACAAGTAACGTTATCGCAAGGAATCAATAATTAAATTTAAATATAATTATCATAAAGACGGAATATTAGCATTAATGGCTCTATCTTTGGTTTCAGAGAAACTCATTTGCTATTATTTCTAAAAACTTATATAAGCACATTATATATGTATATTGATAGATACATTATAAAAAATCAGAAAAAAAAATCTTTAAATTATTTTCAACATCATCATCAGCTCAACGTAGTCGATTGCTGAATACAGACCTCTGTGAAAGGTGCCGCTTGAAGCCCGGTCTTCGGTTCTTCTCATTCAATCTTTCCCGGCCACCTATCGCGAGTTGTAGTTCTAACCTAACAGACTTCAAAGGGTGGTGATGACCACTACCCTGGTGTGCCGGATTTGCACCGACTAAAACCCCAGGGGTATTCCTCTTACTCGTGTAGCCGGGACCGGAGGTACAGCATTGCTCTCTTCTCCGGTCCGCAGCGACATCTGGCCGTAGTTTCGGGCGCATCTCTGCGTTGCGAGGGGTGGTGTAAAGAGACACCCCTCGCTCTCCTCAATGTCTTGGAGCGGTGTGCGGGAACACGTCACTCACCGCTCTCACCTGGATAAGTTGGTTGGCGCGCTCCCTCAAGCGCATCGTCCAGACGTCTTTATCCGGCTTACGGAGGAAGGCCTCTGTTTTATTTTATTTTTACAAAATTAAGGGCGGCCAGTGGCCAACACACTGCAAAACAATAAAAAAAAAACAATCGTAAAAAAATGTACATCGTGCATCAAAAACATAAACAATACGACTTATAAAATAAACACATTAACAAATAAGAACAAATCAGTGAAAGTGAAAATAAATAGGCAAAAGAAAAATTACAACAAAAATTAAAAGAAAAGAAAAATCACACCAACAACTACTGCGTGTCCCTCAACCACCCGATGATTTCCTCCCTCCTCCAACTTTTATCTCCCTGCTTCAACCTCAGTCATATATTACAAATTTTAAGTAAAAAGTGAAATTAATAATTCTACTGGTGTCGCGATCTTTTGAATAAAATATACACCATAAACAATTATGGATTATGCAAACATGAATGTAATCTTTCACCCGTGTTGCCCTTGATAATGTATTATGTATTCGTTTTTAAACGAATCTGGAGTAGGGTAGCCAGATGAATGGTTTCGCCCCGGACTGTTTGGATTTTCATATATTACTCTGGACTTATAAATTGTAGTAAACCAAATATGTATTACCGACCGAATCTGTCTGAGTATTTGTTAAAATACATAATATATTCATCTTCAGATATGAAAATTTCTCAAGATGAGGAAAAACTATAATCTGGCGAAAGTCCTATTCCATATGTCTCAATTATATGAATTAATCTAATGACATTTTTTTTACCGTATAACTTTTAGTGATTTTTGTGTCGTGTTTTGATGTTGTATAAATGTAAATATAATTTATTGCATAGAAAGAAAAATATTCACGAAAAGAGACCCTTGACCTTCCGTAACTTAAACATGATAATTATACCTTATGAGAATTTAGAGTTAACTAAAAACGTCAAAACGAAGGCCTGCACTTTTATTTACATCTATCTAGATCTCCCACTTTTTTATTCCGCAGGTGTACTGTTTTCGTCTGCTGCCTCTAAAATTTGAAGCTAAGGATGCGAACACCTGGCTGACACCCACTTTCTCCCTAGACCCGGGACTGAAAATCGGCTTTTTTACCGATTCAAAATATATATATATATATATTTATATATATATATATTACTATATCACCAAGCTATATCAGCTAGTATGGAGGCCCATCGCTTCCGTTTTATTGCCTGGTGGAGTGCAATGCTAACTGGAAGCTTCAGCTTTTCAGAGTCCTTGTCTTACCAGCAGTTTTCCGGTCGTTAGGTTTTTTCCACCTTCTTCCCTGCCATTGACAGCCATTGCAAGCCATCTATCCCTCTACGTGTGACGTGATATATATGTATATATATATATATATATGATGGCGCTATCCTTAATTATTATGGGCAATACACGCCAACAAGAAAGCGCATACTGTTCAAACTTTATTATATAGAGCACTAGAGCACTGCTGTAGGATATCATTGGGTCGGCAACAGTTACCAAGTGCACGTGTTGCAAAGTAATCGTTATAGTGTTCATTGTATGTGAATCTTTCGTTAAATTACAATAGTTAATAGGCTAACAATGGAGTTTAATAGATAATCAAATTGTTAAAGGAAAGTGAAGGTGGATTGTAAAGACTTCGTTATTTTAATTAATGAAAACATCCAAGACACAGCAAATTAACCGAAATTAAAAGCTATCAAAAACAAATTTGTTCAACTCCACGATAAAACTTTATATAATTGAAAACAGGACATTTAGTTCAACTGTTGTTGGTATTTTGGTTGACATTTGAATCTCCCTGAGGTTTTCATTTCCATACAACCGTGGGCACGCTTCAATTTACAAACTAAATGCGGTATATGAATAAAATTTTGCAAATATAATGGTTTCAGACGTATGTGGTTACCGTTTTGCTCAAATCGTAAAACAGAATAAGAATTATAATGAGATAAAATGTATTTTTATTATTTTATTTATTATAAATGATCTTATTATCATACAAAAAAGCTTTGAAGAATTTTGTTTTATGTTTATCGTTAAATCATTATAAAGGTGTAAACTTTCATGGGACTTTTACACAAATCAATCTATAAATCCATATCTATTTATTACTGTTAATTATGTATTGTAATAAAAAAGTTAGTACGTTGAATACGATTAGTGTTTTCATAAAGTCTTCCGAAGTACCGCGCTGATTTCAGAACGTCTCTGAATGAAAAAAGCTTACATTACTTCAGTTTAATCTCTGTCTGATAATGTGACCCCGCAAATATGTTCTTAAATATATTTACACCGTGAAGAGTTTTTTTTCCATATCAGCAAAGCAAGAGATAATTTTACTTAGGAACTGTTTTAAAGTATGAATGATTTGAACTTTTGTTTGCATGTATAATTGATAAAGTTAGTTGAAATTCCAAAAATATACGGGTATAACATAAGCCATCGAAATATCACGTGACCTACGTTACTCAATCTCATACATTATTGGATTTTTTGCCAGCGTTATCATTTATAGAAAGTTACTTCATTAAAACCCACAGAGCTTGTCTGGCATATATGCTATATCAATGTATTCATATCATAAAATTTTCAAATAATCATACTACCTCATGAGGACATTGACAGCGAGTCAATAACTAAATAAATATTCAAATCAGAGTGGACAAAATTATCATATTAATGTAAGTTGGCATTCGAATCATGTAGCGCGATCGAAATAAAGACAAGAGCCAGTGATAAGCCGTAAAATACTCGCTTTACCGTAAATAAAATCGTTTCCACTGCTCCGGTATCAGTTTCAAGGTATCCTTACTTTGTAACAGGTTGTTGACTTCGCGAGTCTCAGCGCCGCGGTCCATTCGCACCCAACGACGTGATAACGACATTTTCACTATTCAGTTCGTGTTTTTGTCAGTCATAGATTATTGTATAAACCAGTGTTTCCCAATTTTTTTAAACAGCTGAATGAATAATGCGCTCTTTCGGTTTCTTAAATACAAAAAAGATATTCAGTTTTTTTTAAATATACGACATCATTGTATACAGTTATTAACACGAACATATACCTATATAAATTGTATAGGTGACGGCGACCAATACAAGTGTGACTTTTTAGAAAATTTCATCTTTACTGTAACTTAACTGTGTCGAATTTGACGTTAGCATATGTAACTGGAGGTATAAAGAATGATCGCAAAATGCGACTATACATAGCACCTCAATACCATGTAACCGCATATCGAATTTATTTTAGGTTCCTACTAATCATTAATATATATTTTAAATTTCTGAAAATTTCAATTCAATTCCTATATTTCGGACACTTACAATTTGTCTACAAATACATAACTAAGTTTATTTACCAATTGCATTGTTGATTAATCTTTATTCAATATTAAACTTGTATCTTTAGTTTCATTTATATATATTACTTTGCTTGAGTTCACGCATGTGCATATTTATTTCGAACTTGGCAACGCCAGTACAATTGCTGGCATTGGAATTGAAAAATCTAGTTCATCAGCAACCAGTCCTTATTTATATTACTATGGAGATATAATAGACTTCTTCAAAGGCAGACAATGCCTTAGTTGCTATTAAGACTGCATTTACAATGCAAATCTATTACGTTAAATGCACATTATGCCTCGAACTTTGACTTTGAGAATTATGCGTAACATGATGTATTGTGTTACAGGCTTTTGTGCATGTAATGAAGACGTTCTGAATAATATTAAATGATATATTTTGAAATACTGCACTTCAAACTATTACAAAGCAATTAACAATTATATATTTGTTTATATATCTGAGGAAAATCATGAATTAAATAAAAAAAATGCTGCTAATGCTAACAAAATTATGTTTAATTTATTCACATAGTGGCCAGAGATATTGTGTTATATACGCTAGGTTAAACGATGTCATTTTGTAAATCAGAGTTCTCGGGCTTGCAACTCAAGGTACAAGATAACAATAATAAATAATAATATAGTATTTTAGGCTCTCCTTGTGTACTTTGAGTTATTTACATAAAAATATTCCATTGTTGTATATTTATGCGAGAACAGGGATTTTTACTATACTGTCAATGGTCTAGTTTACTTAGCAATGGCAGCTGTTCTAGAATTAGACTGTACTTATTTTATATGCAGCGCTGTCATTTTGCTATAATCTTATTGAAAAATTAAATCAATATAGAGTTACTACAGTAGTACAGTAGACTTAGTACGTGGATACTATTTAAGGCATTCTAAAGTGATCTGTTTGAGCGCGCTGTCGAAGCACGCGCTTACGTAAAAGTCAGAGAATGTTATATAATATCAAAGTAGCTCAGCTGAACCACTTAATGTAGATAAAAGCTCTTTTAAAATTACCTAAACCACAACGTTATATGGTATGTGTATCGACAAGCTCAGTCAACAATCAATTATAAATGACACGCAGCAATAAAAAGGTAGCTAATGAAAAACGGTGACGTCACGTGTTCGTCACGGAGACAAATCGAATGTGTGAATTGGACACGGCAACTGGCTTGTTTTCATTGCAAAGGAATTCCTTAAACTAAAGTCGCGTGTGGCTCAACATTGTTGTTTGTTGTATAACAGTGGTGCGGTGTCAAGGTCGATGTGACAATGTCTGCGGTAATCTAACACTTATTCATGCCTGATTGACTGTCTCAGTTGTGCTATTTCACCCTCGATTAAAGAACCTGTGGGGGTATCTTTTGCAACGGTCAGTGGATATCGCGTATCATAATTAAATCCCAAATCGACAATGTCAATGAACCGATAGATAATAAATGAAATGCTACAATAAACAAGGTATGAACGAAAAACGATTACGTCACGTGCTCGTCGCGGAGACTGTGAATCGGTTGCGGCAACTAGTGTGTTTTCATTGCAACAAAATTCTTCAAATAAAGTCGCGTGGGGGCTCAACACTGTTGTTTGTTCTATAACAATAGTTCAGTGCCAAGGCTGAAGCGACAATGTTGCGGGGTGATGCAATACTCATTCGTATCTGGTTCACTGTCTCAGTTACCATACTATTGTACTCTCGATTAAAGAACGCGGGGCGAAAGTATTTGTAACGGTCATTAGTAGGCACATATCGTAAAAAAATCGCAAATTGTCAATATCAATTAACCGATAGGTAATACAGAATATGAACGAAAAACGGTCACGTCACGTGCTCATCTCGGAGACTGTGAATCGGTCGCGGCAACTGGTTTGTTTTCATTGCAACAGAATTCCTCAAATTAAAGTCGCGTGGGGCTCTCAACATTGTTGTTTGTTGTATAACAGTGGTTCAGTGTCAAGGTCGATGTGACAATGTTGTGCGATGATGCAACTCATTCATATCTGATTCACTGTCTCAGTTGCCACGGTATTGCACTCTCGATTAAAGAACGCGGTGCGATATGATTTACAACAGCCAGGGGTGTCAAAAGTCTCAACAAGAACTGATTAGAATGTTTTAATTACATTAAGTAAGTAATTCTACTTGCAATCTTATTTTACTACTATTTCTAATGCGCGGATGCCGTTTGTTCTCACAAAATGTACTGAAAAGTTTTGTTCCGGAATTCTGTAATTTTAAATGAATATTGTCTGTCTTAAAATTTGGTGTATGTTGATCACGATTGGCTTGGCAAACTTAACGTATGTATGATACAAGTAGTTATTAATTATAAATTTGAATATTTATTATTTATTTATTTATTCACAATCATTGAATAGCACATACAATTAATTTACATACGGTACAGTTAACAAGCTGTGCCAATTACACAATGATAATATTAAAAAAAAATCTTCAAAGAAAATAGCAGTAAGCTCGCAACAAGAAGAAATAAATGTGTGTGTTTGTATAATTGAAGATTTGTATATAATATCTACATTATTAAAATATTTCATAATATTTATTTATTTATTCTTAATAGGGTTGCCAGTGGCTCGGTACAATAATTCATTTACACAACACATATAAAATTACAATAAAAAATGTACAGTTCCTATTAAGGCATCCACAACATACGTCAGAGTGACCTGTTTATTTATACTATACTAGCTGATCCGGCAAACGTTGTTTTGCTATATAAGGTTTTGTAATATCTTCTAAGATGTTCATTGAAATTAAGTGATGTCAAAGACAATTTTGTTCACAATTAAATACTCTTAATCAACAACACATTTATTTGGATAAAGATTAATATTATTACGTTGATACAACTCTTAACAAATAATGCATTAATTTCGACCAAAATTGTTTACCATAAAAACGGTTCTAGTGACTTAATCTTAAA
The DNA here is from genome assembly GCA_036320925.1 of Automeris io. Classification (NCBI taxonomy): domain Eukaryota; kingdom Metazoa; phylum Arthropoda; class Insecta; order Lepidoptera; family Saturniidae; genus Automeris; species Automeris io. Next base: position 9,325,265 of record JAUDJH010000018.1, read on the forward strand.
AGATAGACATACATTGTCACGGACATTTTTTTAGATCATTTCAAGAGGAATAATTCTTTCTTACATATATTTTTGGTATCTTGAACCGTTTTTGCAGCGCACGCAATAGAAGCCCTCAAGGATGAATAATTTTCTCCGTTTTTTTCACATTTTCCATTATTTCTTCGCTCTTAATAATTGCATCGTGATGTTATATAGCCTAAAGCCTTCTTCGATAAATGGTCTATTCAACTCAAAAAGAATTTTCCAATTCGAACAAGTAGTTCCTGAGATTAGCGCGTTCAAACAAACAAACAAACAAACAAACTCTTCAGCTTTATAATATTAGTATAGATTATATTATATTTGTTGGGCTATAATAAACCTACCTTTTTTTGGTAACCATTGAAATTCCATTATGGACCGTCAGGGGGGGTGGGGTCGGCCTCTTAGCGACTAAAACCACTGGGTTGCATCGCCAAGTACGGAGTGCGCCGGACTACGAGAATGTTACGTTGGTCTCACCGCGGTCTGGCGCGTATAATAAAGATGCTGGTCGAACTCTTCGCAGTAGTCGCTTAAATTTTGGACATCGAGTGAAACTCTTTCCACGTAAACCAATCCAGAAAATTAACAATAACATTTCGTACTGTATTATACATCGGATTCGATTTAAACTTGTATGTTTTATTTTATCCCCTTGGGAGTAGAAATAATCAAAATCCTTTCTTAGCGGATACCTACGTCATAACATCTACCTGCATGCCAAATTTCAGCCCGATCCGTCCAGTGGTTTGGGCTGTGCGTTGATAGATCATTATGTCAGTCAATCAGTCAGTCACCTTTGAGTTATATATATCTAGATTAATAATAATGTAGAAAAAATTACGAGCTAATCTTCTAATTGAACATATAAAAATATTGGTATAACCGTCGTAGCCATAAATAAAGAAGATACAAATATGTTTAGTATACTATTATACTATATTAGTGGTTACATAGAACTAAGATGGTATAAATAAATACGGTCAAGATATTCGAGCTGCTTGCCTTAAACGAACATGACGCGCTGTAAACTCTGCATATGTGTTTTAAAATAGGTGTGCGTTTGATTCCTGTCTAATTCCCGGCCTTAAACCACCTGAAACGCGGCTATTTTCAAGCGCTTTTAACTTTGTTCTTTTACTTAATTCTTGCAACTGTGTAAAGAACTTGTTGAATACGTTCAAGTACGAAATGACTAGAGTGATTGGTTGTACTTTCATTTACTACGAGTACTCAGTTTAAAAAAGGTCTAGAAATATCTTTACGAGGTTATATTTAATGGACTGAAAATTAAAATTACATTGTTGTTTTATTTTTTTTATTTGATGCTCTTGATGTAATGAAATAAAAATATAATACGTTTGTGTCAATGGCGTATCACAGTTTTTTTTTTCGGCATGTCCAACGTTTGTGGCCTGGGAAAGACCTTCACAACAAAACCGGGCTTGGTGGGCGAACGCAGAGGGCGCTCAGCCAGCGAAATTTATGGGTTGGGCAGCTACGCAAGGGCATCCCTGTGGGTACGGACCTCGACTTGGGCGGCCGGCCAGTTGAAAAACGAACCTAACGGTGATCTACCAGAGTTTCGGAAGCGACTGCCTTGAGAAGAAACGCCGAAAGAAACTCAAGGCTGCGTCGGAGTGAAACTGCGTTATTTAAACGACAGTTGACGGACCTATCCCTAATCGTCGTCGTCGGCGAGGCCGGTGTCTCGGAATGTGACGAGTGCTTGTGTGTACCTCGTTGTTGATAGGATCGGGGGTCGCAAGGGCCGCGGTAATTGAATCGACGGGATCCATCACAGTATTACTGAAACAAATTTCTAAATATGTTGATTGAATGTGTCTGATCAGAATCTGTGAGAGGCGTTTGTGAGTGGAGTGCCTTTTGTCTGAACTGACTAGACGTCGGGATGTTTAATAAGGTCTTAACAGAACTACTATCTGATGAAGCGTCAGCTCAGTTCAGGTCAATGGGCCCGTATGTCATATATTAGGTATTTTTTGTATAAGGGTACGATGGGGCTGACATACGTACACACGTAAAAGTACGCTAAATCAATACAACAAAAAATCTAAATAGTTGAATCCAATATATATTTTATTTTTATATAATAATATAATTTGATTCCATTAGAATTTCATACTCATACAGACATTAACTATTCCTTTTAAAATACTTTTTATTAATATTAAAAATATAACATCCAGATATATTTTTTTTGTATTGCTATTAAAGTGAAAGCTATTGCTCGAACTGGGCCATGACCACAGTATACAAGTGTAAAGACCGTCATAGTGACTCGCTTTGGCCTATCGCGTTTCGGGATCGGCTTATGTATATCCAGTAACTCATATACCTGGAGACCTTCAGTCGTGGTAAGTGAATATTCATTATTTTATAGTCGCTTTCGTTTTTGGACTACACTGTACTTACCATCAGATGCACTGTAGTCATTATGCCGAGCCAGTGTAAAAAAAGTTTTTTTTTTTTTTTTTTTTTTATACCGACTCGACACAGTGACTGCACCATACCTGATGGTAAGCATGGTGCAGTCCAAAAAACGCCAACGACTATCGAAAGGTAAGAAAAACCCATCGGTAGTCGCAGCGATCATGCCAGCCCGCACAAATATCTCTTCACGCTACGTTTAAAAGATCCCATATCATAGGACGGAGGGAACACGCTCGCCGGAAGACCATTCCACAGCCCAACGACACCGCAAAAGAAGGAGTTAGAGAACTTCTTTGTCCTAGCCGGGATGTGAGATACCGTATAGCTGTGACATCGCAAACCCGCACGCGTGGATCTATTCAGGAAGGGAGAGGGTGGAACAAGGTTAAACAACTCCTCAGAACACTCGCCATGATACAGACGGTAGAAAACGCTCAGTGAGGCCACATCTCTGCGCAACTGAAGCGGTTCAAGATGTTTAGTCACTTCAGGATCATTCACAACGCGAACAGCCCTCCGCTGCAACCTGTCCAGGGCATCAAGTAAGTACTGGGCAGAACCGTCCCAAAGATGCGAACAATATTCCATGCAAGGCCTGACCTGAGCCTTATATAAAAGGAACAGTTGATTTGGCGTGAAAAACCGTCGCACCTTATTCAGGACACCAAGCCTACGTGATGTTGTAGAGATGACAGATCCTAAATGATCCCTAGGATTGAGATCACAGCGGATATTCATACCTAAGATACTTAGGCTGTCGCATATTGCAAGTGACACATTCTGGAGAGAAGGAAGGGGGGAGAAAGGGGTTTTTTTACTAGAAAAAGCACACACCTGCGTTTTCAAGGCATTGAACTCAACCAAATTCTTGTCGCCCCAAGAAGAAATGAGGGTCAAGGACCGATTGAGTCCAACAACCAAATCATACCGATTCCTGACGGTGTCCTCCCGACAACAAGTGGGCTTGCAACAATAGCCCCCATGAACCGTGCTATCATCTGCATAACAATGTATACAGCCCAAAGACAGCATATCATTGATATGCAGAAGAAACAGGGTGGGAGAAAGCACAGAGCCTTGTGGAACTCCGGCATTAACTGACACGAACTGCGAACTGTGACCATCAACGAGGACACGAATTCTACGCTCGTGCAGAAAGCCAGAGATCCATGAACACAGATTGTCGGGAAGACCGTACGCACGAAGCTTGGAGAGAAGACCTCGGTGCCAGACCCTATCAAAAGCCTTGGCTATATCAAGACTAACAGCCAAAGACTCACCGTGCATATCCATTGCCTCACCCCAGCGGTGCAATACATACGCTAAAAGATCACCCGTCGATCTATTCGATCTAAAACCGTATTGACGATCACTTAAAACTGAGTGATCTTCTAGGTAGCGGATAAGATTAGAATTTATGATACGCTCCATAATTTTGCACAACACTGAGGTTACAGCAATGGGACGATAATTTAATGGGTCTGAGTGATCCCCTTTCTTAGGAATCGGTTGCACATTAGCCTCCCTCCAAACCCGAGGCACGACTCCGCTAGAATAGGACAGGCGGTACAAGCGAGTGAGTGGAGAAGTCAACTCGGCTGCACAATTCTTGAGAACAATCGCTGGGATACCATCTGGACCACTGGCCTTCCGCACATCGAGTGATCGCAACTCACGCAGCACAGAACGTTGCCTGAAAGAAATATCAGGCATATTATATATTATTAGTGGAAAAGTAAATGCTACATAAGTATGTGTTGTTTAATATGTATGTGTGTTATGTGAGTGTGTATGATGAGGAATAATACTAATTTAATAGCTGGCTTTGTAAATTTATAAATACTTGCGGTCGGCGTGAATCGTTTAACATTTACTCCAGTAATAATAAAGAAGCATGAAGCAATTTCATTAAACAGTTATTAAAATTGTACACATCTTGAGCAGATGCCTATGGATTGGAAGTGATCATATCGTTACAACGCTTACAATGTTGCTAAATATTGATCTATTATGTCATCTATAACGCGACACGAACATTTTACTAAAACGGAACATGAAAGACGCACCTGCTAAAAATTCTTATTCAGGTAACCTTTTGCGGTCTCATAAAAAGTAAAGTAAGACCACTTTAATCATTAGTTAATGTTAATTTAATCGAAAGTTTCTGAACCTTTATTAATTTGACCAATTACGGAATTTATGAATATTGCAGTGTTATAAATCCTTGTTTTTATATTTACTTTTCCTTTTTGTTTAGAATTATATTTAAATTCTCTGTCAATCTCACTCACGTATAAGAAATATACTAATTATAAACTAGCTTATTCGTAGACACTATTTATCATTTGGGTCAGGCTAGAAGCACGTATAAGAAATATACTAATTATAAACTAGCTAATTTGTAGATTATTACATTATTTATCATTTGGAGCCGGCTCGAAGGACCAAATGATGTTACATTATCCATAGAAACTTGGCAAAACGCACGTTTATCCCTCTAAGGCCTCTATTAGACAATAGGTTTTAGTGGCACTGATGCATAACTTATCATCTAAAGTGAGGACTGTGTTTACATGAAGATGGCTGATGATTATTTTTACGATGATACCATTCCATGAAACATTATTATTCAAAAATTATTCAAGATTGATTGTGAGCTGTGATTGACTCATGCATTAGTTTCCAATGCGGGTCTAAGAATCTTTGTAATTATTATTAGTGAATTAATAGTTATACAGATAATATGCTCTCAACTTTCCAAAGGTCTGACATTGAAATCTGGATCGCCCATGAGAAAACGAGTTAGCCATCTGTTAAGGCTTCACTCCTGATATTTCGTCACAACATTGTCGTTGTAAAAAATATATTTTTTTTACAACACATTTACCAGTTTATTATAGATTTGCTAAAATATATATTCTTAAAATAGTTGCATTTAAAAATCATTGGTCTAGAGTTAAAATACATAAAAGCGAACCAAAGACAAAGGGTCCCTTTCTTTTTTATTTCTTGAAAGCATCAGCCATCCCACCACACGAATACAGAATTATCAGAATATCAAATTAAAGAAACATTGGCAGAACATAAAGCGAGCCGATTGCTACAAAATAATCAGTTTGAATTGAACGCGTTTTTAAACAGAGCCATTCATCATCGCAGTATGAAATTACTGGCGCAAATTGAACGTTGCCCTCCAACTTTCAGCCCTGAATGTCTTTACTTACCGTTTTATAAAATAATTAGCGTAGATGCAAATGCAGGCTTCGTGATGCCAGGGTACTTATTTGGCTTCGCGGCTCATCGTTATGGAGTAGTGTGAACTTTTTTGGATCGATTGGAATCAATACGGGCTTCTTGTTTGCTGAGTATCGGTTGCGAGATTACGGATAAATATAGTTAATGTTTCTGTAATTTCCGTCGTACATTGTTGTGTCTTAGACTAAGAAAAATTTGCAGACGGAGCGCTAGCAATCCTAACAAAATAATATAAATAAAATGTCAATATCTATGGGTTCATCACTCTGGTGTCATTAATTAACTAGAGTCTATGTTTCTATCACAAAATCACATTCCTAGTGAATTTTTTAGAGCGCGTAAACGTACGTCCTAATTTTGTTTTATTAGTCTAAGGGTCAGTTGCAGAATCGTACTTTTCATTTTTAATCCGGATTTAAACCCTTAACGGAGCATTATTACGTGTCGCAAGGCAACATTTTCCGAAATTTAATGCTTGCCTTAAATTTAATTAAAGAAATGAAAAATGTGGTTTAACTAGTTTTTTACGAACTTCGTAACGACCCGTACGTAACGCGGGAACGTCAAATATTTTACGTCATTTTACATTTTGAGATTATGTTTTTTAATTGCCTAAAATCTAAGATGTCATTGTTATGTGTACATATTAAAAACAATGGAAAATCGGTCAGTTTTTAAACACTATCGAAACACTAATTAAATCTTAAAACACTTTTCAATATTAATGCATTATATTATATTTACATGGAATTGATGATTAATTAGTGTTTAAATGCAATTTTTTTAAGGAGCCTTACTGAAACTACTTTTAAAATTATAGTTATATTAATAAGGCAAGAATTTAACGTAATATTCATGATTCAATATAGTTTTATTGTTTTTATATGCAAGCCATAAAACTAATTAAGACTACACGAAAAAATACAGCGTAGGCCAAAAACCCACCGCAACCATCGAGAAACTGGATATAGTCCGTTGATTATCAGTCGATAGTCTGTCGATGTGATTATGTCAGCAAGCTTAACATTTTTTATACTTATTTTAAAAGACTTGGACAAAGTATACTTTGTCTGAAAGATTATTCCACCGCTAGAAGACACAACAAAAGAAAAATGGGCGATGTCCGCAATCTATTCGAATACTCAAACCCTATATCGGATTGACATTAAACAAACAAACAAAAACGTGATATTACATACAATATCTGTATTGTGGTCGAGCCTAAATGTAATTTATGAATCGTTGCCCCGTGTCATCAGTCGCTCTTAATAAACTGGGTCTAAAGTCTCCAGACACAGTTTATTCCAGGGTTGAACTATCAGCTGTATTTGCTCTAATATCCCTAGTTTATAAATAAACGACTGTATATTCTTTTCTTTATGTGCTATTTGATACTGATTGCATCTCTTTTTTATTCTGTCTCCGCATGGTTACCACACCACACGCATAAGCTTCCGTAAGCATGGTGGAGTCTAAAAAACGACTGCATTTATCAACAGTAAGAAAAATATTCCATAGTCGCAGTGATCATGCCGGCCTGCACAAATAACTCTTCACATTTCGTTTAAAAGACCCAATATCATATGACGGTGGAAACACGCTTACTGGAAGACCATTCCACAGCTAAATGAGTTGGCAAAAGTAAGAGTTAGAGAATTTCTTAGTTTAACCGGGATGTGAGATATAGTTTTTGGGAGTCGACGCTGCTCGCGTCCGTAGGCTTTACCCTAGTTTCCCTACAGGTGACTCCTGGGTGGTGCTAAACGAGCAGCAGCGAGGTGGTAGGGCGTCGATGCCCGTCTGGATCGCGACCACAGTGCATGGGTGTAAAGCCCGTCATAGTGACCAGTTTCGGCTTGTCGCGTTTCGGGATCAGCTTGTGCATATCCAGTAGCTCATATACCTAGAGACCTTCAGTCGTGGTATATGTGGGCCGACATGACGATGTAGACTATTAATGGATTTTCATCCTTTGATAGTCGCTTTCGTTTTTGGTCTACACTGTACTTACCATCAGGTACTCTGTAGTCACTATGTCGAGCCAGTGTAAAATATATATAATATAGCTGTGTGTGAATGTTACTATACCAAGTGAGGCAGCACCCTAGAGACCTGAGCATGTTAGAATATAAACGGAGGACCCCCCGCATTTTGTATACAAATACATTATACGCTATTGTGAAGTTGATACTACAACTGAGACAATCGCGTACTGTTTGCTTATCGCTACAGTATGTTGACTTTCAATAAATAATGTTTAAACAATTAATCCGTTGTCAGTGGTCCTGATAACACGGACGAGTTTAATTTGTAGTAATTTTAATACAATGTCATCGTGTGAAAGACTGATGATAACTGAATGTCTTTAATCAGCTGATTCGTTGTGATGCCTGTGTTCTGTGAGGTCAACTTTGTTTTTATTTGTATTCTACAATACGCTTTGTTTTTCATCTGTTGCTAGTCCCATTTTATTAACTAGATAAAGACCGCGACTTTTATTTTACTTTTTTAAATTATTTTGTAGAATTTTTAGCTATTTTTTTATTTTTTGTTTTGTAACAAAAGTACCTTCTTATGAAAATTAATTAATTTTAATTTACTGCTATTCTCGCTTTTGTTATTTAGTAGTATCATTTGACAAAACCCGTATCATTATAGCCCCTTTAGACAAAATAACATTCATTTATCAATAAAGTTAAAAGAAAAGTACAAATATATGGAATTGATAAATTTAACATGTCAACGTGATATATAAAAACCTGTGTTTATTCCATACATTTTCTACTAGCGTTGACATTTATCGAATGTTAGTTTGTCTAGGCCGTAACCTCAGGATACAAGGATATGTAAATATTGTAGTATAGACGCGAATTATTCACCCTTTACTAGATTACCCACAGAATTTACTATAAGGACATAAGTTACGGTAAGGACAGGCTACTTTAAGAACTTATGTTACCGTTAGTACCGTACGTAGGTTACCGTAAGGATACGAGGAACGCTAAAAAGATAAGTTACCGTAAGGACATAGACCACATTAAGAACATAAGTTACCGTAACGACAAAGGCTACGATAAAGGCATGGGAGTATATTCTAACGTCATATTCTAGCATTTTTATTTATTCTATTTATTTAGGGGATTTTTACGTGTGTACGTATGGCAGCCCCATTGGACCCTTATGCAAAAATACCTAAAATATGACATGTGGGGGCATTGCTTTGAACAGGCCAGACGCTTCATCAGATAATAGTTCTGTTAAGACTTTGTTAAACATCCCGACCTTCAGTCTGTTCAGAGGAAAGGCACTCACAAACGCCTTTCTCGCAGGTTCAAATCGGACACATTCCATCAACAAATGATGGATATCATCTATGATATGCTAGAATGAGGGCATAGATTACGTAAAGAATTTACGAGTATGCTATCGTATGACACAAGTTAGCGAAATATTTCTAGGGAATTTGAATTATGTATAAGCTTACAAAGTCATTAAATACAACTAACACGTTTAAAGAAGACCATAAATCGAATAATATATTCATTATTTATGAACGTCCGTGTAAGTAAATGCATATTCGTTTAATAAAGTTATAATTGAACCACAAATCATTTATCGTTAAAGTAAAGAGTAGAAACACGCGACTCCGATATAAATCGACGTCAAAACCTTGTTACAAGTCAACATCTGGTATAGAAGATCTCGTACCACGTTTGGCAATACGCCATTGACTTGTGTTACAAAATTATATCAGATATTTCCTTATTAAAATTCAAAAGGCATGAGATGTCACCAATCAATTAGAATAAACGTGTAATGTGTATTTATAATGTAACACACATTTGTTGTCATGTTATTTCTCTCCAGAATTATTTGTTTCAATAAAAAGATTTATAAATAATATTATATGTTATAGTTCCTTATTTAAACAGTTATATTGGAAATATTTTCTCACAAATATATAAGTTTCGGGTTGAGCAGAGATGCATTATTGCCGGGAGACTTGAGGGAGTCTGCTGCCCGGATGAGAGGGAAGCGGTGCACGGTGTCCGGCGTATCGCCTGGGAGAGAGGTTTTTGGAGGAGTGGGCTTTACTCCTCCCCCTCCCAGAGAGGTAGCCTCAACAAGGCTTCTTGTTCTCTGGGCGTCTGGATGAATTTGGCTTGCCAGACCCAGGTGGAGCAATCAGAGGGACACCCCGGGGTTTTATTGTCAGTAGGAGTCTGACACACCGGCATCCCTGCCCTCACACAGCCCTGATGGTCCTATACAGGATTTTGCCCCGGGATAAAAAAAAAGATATGCATTATTGTCTGAACAAACTTTGCGCCTGTATGTTATGCCCAACTTGACCAGTAGCGCAGCTGATTGTCGTCCTCTCTCAGGGCACTTACACTTTATATTTTATTAGATCCCATACTGGTTTTCTCACGATGTTTTTTTTCAATGAAACAACGATTCTTTTCACTCACAAACATGTGAAATTAAAATTATAAAACAAGAAGAAATCTAGGGGTTTATTAAGTTTGTACTTTTGTTAAAAAGTCAATACAAGGAATATTTCTTGACTGTATTAAAATAAATAAATACATTATCTTTATTAGATCTACAATGCTGGAAGTCTGATTTAAATGTGTAAGATAGGAACATAGATGCAGCTTATATTGCCCAGGCTAGTAGAAACCTTTACGTATGCTATGAATAGTAGATGTTAGTGTTAATTTTTTTTTTGTTGGAATGCGGCGTACGTTATGTACACGCGCACAAAAACTTCAGAAAAAGTTTTTTCTTATTTTTTGGAGTGCAATCTCTTTAGTGTCGTAATTTGAAATTCTGAAAGAAGAGAAATATATTCAGTAGGATAAAATATTCTATATATATCCACACATCGGAATTATAAAAAATGTGAATATAAATTACTTGCGGTCTTTATTTTTTAATACGAAACCGTAATCGATTCAGGTGTTTGGAATATCGTATTCTCCATATGAATTTAAACTAGAGTGGCTAGTTAGTGAGTTATTCTGGTCCACTCGGGCCGACTTATAAATGGATTGTGTCCCATCGCTTCCCTGTGTACCAGAAGATCAATATCTAGTTATTGTTTGTACATTTGTAACGACTGGCTTTTACTTGCAACTTTGTCTACATCAACGCTTAAATACCTCTTGTTTAAAGATTTTTTTTATATATAGTTTTACTAACGCTCCATTTCATAAAAGCTACTTAAGGCTGAGATTTATGGACGCTATTTCGACTTTGCTTAGCAGAGTGCTCAAAAAATAAATTCGTTGTGACAAAAAACTGAATATATAATAGGAACTTGAGTATAGCCATAGTATTCGCAAAGCCAAGTCCATGTTGACGAAATCGGTGACTTACCAAATCCTTTGAGATTCATTGAGTATTAAATTGTAATGTTTTAGTAAAGTCTAAGTAAAGTTGCGACTATAAATCTCAGCCTAAGTCTTAAAAACTCTATTAAACATTAATTAATTATCATTGTATGCGATTGCTTAAAAGGGTTAAATTAGATAAAAAACAAAGGTTAGATAGTTAAATGGCGTATATACAAATTAATCTATTCATCACAGAAAAGTTTGCCAGTACCCGGATTCGATCCTACGATTTACGAGGTTGTAGGTTCATTAGAACTAAGCTGTTAACTAAGACGTGGGTAATTTAAGAAGTGAGAGTTGTATGTTTTGTTTTTAAGCAACTTTAATACTATAATATAAATTATTTTTACTTGATCTTGATGTTGTATCACGGAGGTCAAGCTGTATTGCCTTTGTATTTGCACATTTGTATCCATTGCTAAAGCACGTGGCATATATTTTATTTATAGAAAAAAAGCTCCGTTCTGAGCTGGTTTACAAGAATACAGAGTCCATAGAGAACCTATAGGTGTCCCTATAATTATAAGGTATCCCAACATACAATTATCTCACTTGACGTAGGGTATAATATGTACTCCCAAAAAAGCTTTTTTACTCCCCGGGCGTCTGGATGAATTTGGTTTCCCTGGCCCGAGTGAAGTAATTAGAAGAACACCCCGGAGGTTTTTAGTCAATAAGAGTCTGACACACTGGGGTCGCTGTCCTCACAGCATCCCTGATAGTCCTTTGCAGGATTTTCTCCCGGGAAACAAAAAAGGGGTACGATTTCTGCCGTGACAAACTTTTTTTGTGAAAACGGGCGTGACGAGGCTTGCATATTTGAAATGCTATCAAGCTGTCTTATAGTCAGTTAGCAAACAAAAGCGAGAATATACAAATACGAACCGGCAGAGTGCTCCAAATTGTGATAATAGCACATATCTTAACCCTTTATGGCGCCGTGTTGTATTTCTGCAACATACCACTCAAATAGAAGCAACAATAAAATAAATGCCGACAGACTGACTTTGCTTGGTGTTATACGGTACCAACAAAGCATTCTTACGATTTAGTGACAATTCAGCTCACTAGATGACGAGACTTGTAGGTAATGATGTTTCATTGTAGTGTCGAACGAATACACGCCTGTTTTCAGGTTTTCAATTTCATTTACGAAAAATTAATTCTTGGTGAAATACTAATATTTTACTGTTGAAATTTTTGTAAGTAAACGGTAAGAGGATGTTTTTTAAAAATCTGGTCCTAATTTTAAGTTTAACGATTTAGTACTAATCTAATGGTGCATTTCTAGTACATGCAAGGTTTTTAAGAATTTATAAACGATACATTTTTAATATTTTAATAATTATTATTTTCGTTAAGTATTTACTATTTACCACCTAGTTTTTACAAAATTAACAAATTTAACGACCTTGCGCCATAAAGGGTTAATGCGATAACAAATTCTGTTGACACGTATAGATTGAGAGGGTCGATACACGAGCCGAGAGTCTGAACCGAGGTCGCAATACCGACGGCCCAGTTGCACATACTGTCTAGATTCTGTGTTTATTATCCACACGATATTCACTGCAGAATAGTTCTTGTTATGATATGTTTAACTCCCAAACTGCGTCGTACTTCCTACCAAATAAAATGGTAATCGATCATTTTAAATGCAGATATAAACAGTTTTTTTTCTGTTATGGTCGATTTTTCATTGGTGGACGTGCTGTGACCGGTACAATACTATTATATATTCAATATATTATTGATTTATTTGCAATATAATTATTTATACCTCGCTAGTCTTTCAAATGATTTAATTTGCGTACGTCTAAATTGAGTACAATTTGTATAATTTTAGAACGTTTTAATGACGCCGCGGCTTCAAAAGCGGCAATATTTTGCCTGCCCAAACGGTCTTTAATGCCTCGAAAGACAGTATTGGGAAGAGGTAAAAGTGGACCAAACCAAAATAAACCGCAGACACCTGCGGAATTAGCTTTGCATATGACGTCTTTGTACATTTCATCGAGGCCGAACACAGTATGCATATTCTAAACTATAACTAGAGATGGCAATAACGATAATAATAATACATTTTAAACTTTAATATAAAAACATTTTTCTAGACTTCTCAGTCATGATATCTCTACCACCATACAGCCTAAATCAATAAAGCTAGAAACACGAAGTTTGGATGTTCCGTTCTTCGTATGTCGTAGGCACACTCACAAAGGGCCAATTTTTTTAACTCCATCCCTAAGGGAGTGTAAAGGCGTTAAAAGTTTATTTGAAAATCAATTTTGAAACAATCATTATGAAATATGATGTTAAATTTTTGGTTAGGAAAAAAAACACGGGTTTTATTTTTCGGAAATTATTCCTCAAGTAATTAAAATAGAGCTGGAATGTTTGTTTAAAAATCTGTCAATTTTGAAGTAAACTATATGAAAATCAATAAAAAGTTAGAAAATGGCTTTTTTGATTAGAAATTGAAATTTCTTGTGAAACTCGTATGGCATTTATTAGAAATGTCACGTATAAGTAATCTGAGAACGGTGTTCCGTTGCGTTACAGGTCACGTTGAGCATGACATATAAACGCAAAGTGGATACAGCTACTAATGAATCTTTCCTCACCTCGAAATGGTCATAGCGTAACAATAAATTATTAATTAAATAAAAGCTTTTGTCGTTTTTGAAAATCATTCCCCAAAGGATAAACTGTAACTCATTAATAAAATGATTAGTGGTTAAACTTAAAAGCACAAAATTTTAATACACAGTTTATCAACAGTGATCAGTAGCGTCATCTATTATAAAATATTTACAACTGACAACGATAAACGTCATTGCGCTGACAGCATACATTCGTTGTGAATGGACAGTCTGACAGATGGCATGTTACTGTAAACATACGCTCGACAGTGAAATGGACGAATCATTGGCATCCCCTATTTTATTTTTACAGTAGTGCTATCCGATGAGTATATAAAATGCATTAAATAGTCTGTTCGTGCAATAATTAACAATAGTAACGGTTTTTATTATAAAAGTTCTGTATAGGTTACCAGATACTGTACAAATTAAAGGGTGTAGGACATACTTAGTTCATAGGCAACGATCCCGGCCGTTAGATTTTGTTGAAGGTCCCGATCTTGTATGGGACGCGCCTTCAGATTAGTCGATTCAAGGTTGCATGATAGATGCGTCCAGAGTACGCAGGGATGTGCCCGCTCGCTGCGCGTTAGGCAGTCCGTTATAGGCGCTGCCAGAGAACACATGCGCTATAAGGGTTATTATAAGAATATTTAATACTAACTAATGCTGACAGCAAATTTGACAGCAAAGCGACCGGTTAGTGACCCCCGGGAAGTCGGCGATGCGTCCTGACGCGCTCTGTCGAAATACACTAGGTTCTGGTATCTGGGGAGGCGGCGTCTCCCCCCCCCCCCCGTGATTGTGCCTGTCAGGCGCGGCGGAGCGGGGCTGCGGCGAATTGATTACAGAACCCGCAGTCTTCACTAATTCGCAGAAGTAGTCACCTTGGGGTTTTTAGCTGGTATAAGTCCGGCACACCCCGGCTGCTATCCCCTTCGTGGCCGGGATGGTCCTATGAGGATTTTCCCAAGTAAAAAAAAAGTATGTAATTACCCCACATGCGATGCTGAAAATCCTGGGTTCGAAACCCGGTACCAGCAAACTTTTCTGTGTTGAGCTGAATATGTTACGAGTCACAGATGTGTATTTGTATATTATGTTTATTGGCGTTTACGTAGCGTAAGTTGGAATATACCGATAGACTGGCCTGCCATTCGGTTTTCTATAGACTATATTCTGGAGAGTGTGCACCTGAGTTGTATGATTTAGTTCACCCTTCCCCCTTCTACCATAAATTAACAAGGCGACGTGCGAGTTTGCTCCAATATGTGGTTGAGGTTCAGGATGCTTGCACGAGACAATTCGCCAAGAAGTCATCAAGGACGATTCCTGTGTCTGTTTTTTCGAAATACCTTATGACATGGGAATCTTCAAACGATGAGTGAAACGGTATTTGTTAGGTAAGCGCGCTTCATCATCGGCGTCATCATCACTTTCCATCAGATGAGATTGAGGTCAAGCGAAAGCCTGTCTGTAATAAATATTTACATTTGGCAAGTATAAACGCAAATGAAATTAGAGCAGGATTTTTTTTATCCTGACACGACACTGTGACCACACCATACCTGATGGTAAACATGGTGCAGTCGAAAAACGACAAAGACCACTAACAGCAAAAAAAAACCATTGATAGCCGCAGCGACTATGCCGGCCTGCACAAATATCTCTTCGCGCTTCGCTTAAAATACCCAATATCATAGAACGATGGGAAAACGCTCGCAGGAAAACCATTCCACAGCCCAACAACTCGGCAAAAGTAAGAGTTGGAGAACTTCTTAGTCCTAGACGGGATGTGAGTTACCCAGGGGTGGAGATTCCCCAGGCCTCTCTACACAACCTGATTTTAAGCATTTCGAGATGATGCAGAGCCTTACTCCGTGAATGAGGAGATCCTACTAATTACTAAGTGCCACCCAATTCATTTATAATGTTCAAATTTGTATCTCGCAACTCTTTTTTATTTTTATTCTCTATTTTTTTCGAACTATTTACTCAACTTTGTTCTTTATTAATAACTTTTTTTTTGTTTATTTGGCCACAAGTTTATTTTGAAAAGTATAAAATTATCTCTTTAATTCTATAATATTGTCTATTTAAAAAAATTACAGTTTTTTTAGTTGTTAAAAGTTATCTGAGTCTTATCCTTTATGAATATACTCATATCTCTTGTTTTGGAAAATATGTATTACAATATGAGAATGCATTATCAAGATAAGTCCAGCAAATTTTAAATTATAAACGAACATATAAGTACAACATACTAACAAAATTTTTAAAATGACTTTTTAGTATAAGAATTTTCCTCAAAAATGATCTCAATCACTCTTTTAATTTTTAGTTTCACCACGTTAAGATATTATAATAATAATGAAGAAAAAGGTTATTTTGAAAGGATTTTATTTATATTGCTAATTCATACTTGCTTAAAGAACTTATGTCTAACAACTTCATAAAGTTATAAAGGTCGCTTTTGTGAACCTCCGTGTTTATATAGACATGGCATTAAAACGGAAATTAAATTTTATAATGCAATTTATCTTTATCGCAATAAAACGGTATATAATTGCAACATTTTCTATCTTAGACATTGACCAGAACGTGAGACCTCCAGTTACCTATATTTTCGGTTCATGACGTACTGATTATACGTGATTCTATCGGCCTAGTTGCACTGGCTTGCACTTTGCATCATATACACATGTATAGGCAAATTGGCACGTGGTTGCTAGATACTATGACTTGGCACTTGTATCATTGACACTACCACATAGTCGATATCAGTCGGAATTATACCGTAATATACGCCAAATGCATTTAAAGAAAAACTAACCATATATTCACAGCAAAAAGTTGATAATTGCTTATGAATCTTAATACATACGATGCCATGTGTGATAAGAAATACATATAGTTTGTTAGTAGCATTACGTTAGAGATTAAAATACGCCTCTCGAGACGACATTGTAACAATCTTGTTGCTGTTAGTCGATCATATTACGAGCGGTTCGCTTCCTTATTTTGTTTCTAATATCGTTTATTTTATTTTGATTATGGAAATAGAATTCAGGGTTGTTGTTAGGCCTTCATAGCTGTGTAATAAACCGTAGGATTTAATTGTATCATTCATTGCTAAAGTAATATGTTTCATACATTACGCGCATAAGTAACGAAATATTGTGTTCTTAACCTTGAAGGAATAAGAAGGAACAGGGATTTAGATAAAGTAACATTCGATAAACGATAACGATAGTAGAAAAGTGCAAAATTTATGATTTTTATTTTATACTGAAACGGCACAATGGCTACACTACACCTGATGGTGAGGTCGTGCAGTCCAAAAATGATTATCAACAGTAAAGAAAGACCCATCGGTAGTCGCAGCGATCAAGCCGGCCTGCACAAATATTTCTTCAGGATACGCTTAAATGACCCCATATCACAGGACTGTGAGATGACGCTCGCCTGAAGACCATTCCACAACCCAACGAATCGGCTGCAGTAAGCGAAACTTAGTCTTAGCTGGGATACCGTATAGCTGTGACTCCGTAAGTCTGCGCGTGTGCTTCTGTTAAGAATGGGAGAGGGTGGAATAAAGAAATTGATATAACGTAACGAAGCAATCCGATCGATTTATATTGATATTTCGAATTATATAAATCCATTACATTATGCTCTTTTTTACTATCGTTATTGCTTAACGATGTCATTTTACTTTACGGCTTTTTTCTTGTATCTGTGTTAAAAGACATATATTTTTGTCATTATTTTTTTAAATTCTGGAGCAAGGGGAAGTGTTCTTATACATTTTATTTTCCTTTAAAAAAACTGAAAATATCCAGATAAACGATCGCTTATATTATTTATCGCACATTGACTTTGATATATTATTTATTTATTGCTACAGGAGACTCTAAACTTATGTATTTGCTATTAATTTCAACTTAATAACTACATTTATTCCTGAGAGAAAAGGTCTTGGCAAACCGACGAACGGAGAAACATCGAAGTCTTTCTATAAGGGTTATTTTTTTCCAGTTGAAATACGAAACTATAAAAAATAAACATGTTGTTAAAAGTTTCTTCCCTGATAAAGTCTCATTCAACATTCTTTTAAAGAGGTCCAAATATTGAAAGATAAATCGTTGATATTGGTTTACAACATTTACAAAACAAGAAATCAACAAATTGGTAATTCGTAATTTTGCTACTCTTATTTGGGATTTTGTATGAAAAAGCTATCGAGCACCAATGCACTTAAATAATTTCTGGGACCGAAACAGTGCTTTGGGAAAAACGATACGCGTGTTGAGATGTTTGGTATCTCCCAAATTATTTTTCGATGCTCCCTTCCCATTTGGATGTCAAAGTGTAATCGCCGCACTGGAAAGTAATTGAAAATCCAACTTTTTGTTTCGTTTCATCTCTTACTAACATGGAGTAAAAGGACCTCAGACATTTTTAAATATTTTATACCAAACTATTTATATTTTACACTGTCGAGCCAGTGTAAAGAGAAATCGATGTATCGATGAGTATTATTAGTACATTATAACCTAACTTATATTCATGAACTAAATTTAATTCCATCGAATTAAAACTAGAGGTTAAATAGATTAAGTCTAGAATATATAGTTATATTAGATTAACTTAAGATACTATAAAACCTGATATTATTTTAATGATGTTATGTTAACTGTATTTCTTAATATCTTGGTTAATACATGACGTATTTAGTTCATTAATATACCAAGGTTTTAATTAGCTCACATTTAAAGTCGGTCCTGTGTGTCCAAAGTATTTTTTTGTTCAAAGATAAAGGACCCATTTATAACATAACGTAACACAATTTTATGCCTTTAAGTTTCATATATTATGTTTGACGCGGCTTCCTAGGACATGCATTTCACAAAAGTTATAAAATTTTAGATAAGAACAACTATAAAGGCAAGTCAAGATGTATGCCATAACATGAATGTGGAAATGTTTTCACGAGTTTAACAGCTTGCGTGGGAATCAAATGTGATTCTATTATACGAAGTTATTTTATATTTGTAAGGATTAGAGTCGTAAATATTACATTTGTTCAAGATTAAAAATTCGGTTGCTTTTGTATGTATTCAAAGAGGCATAACTGTTTTATATCCAAGAATACTGTTTTTGATTTTACGTTTTAGTTCAACAACTTTGTAAATATGGAAACAATATTTTAAAAATGCCCAAGTCTTTTAGATCAGGTTTTTCGATACTTAATGTGTGTCGGTAATTCTTCCGATTTGTCCATATTCCCTAAATTCTACAAACACCATAGACCAGGAAAGGGATAACCTGCGACTCGCGAGCCATATGCGGCTCTTTCAAGGAATATTTGTGGCTGCCGATAATTCTACCTTTTTCATTTTTGTGCTATTATAAATTTAAAAAAAAATCTTTTTGCATAGCTTTTACAACCATATTTAAATGTTAATTTAAGTGCAATAAACTTCCCATCTCCCTCGGCTTGCTTTATATCAAATCTAAAGATACGTCTTCGTGGATTGAATTTTTGTATCCTTTTAAACTTTTACCAATACATATGCTCCTAGTTCCTTTCTATAGAATCCGATAATGTAGTATATGTACATATACGACTGAATTACATACATATGTATATATAATAGCCTAATTGTTATAACTACATATAAACCGAAGATTAAAGTTGTCCAGATTGTTTTTATATGTAAAACATTAAAAGCCCTTATTCTAGTTATATTAATTCTATCATGTCCTAATAGGTAAATACAAAACCTTTCACACTTCTCCTTTCATATGCCATTATTTAAATTTACACAATGTGCCCTGTGAACACCGCCAAAATTTTATGGAGTAGAATAGAACATTGTAATTGTTTTCGAGATTGACAGATGTGATTAGAAAAGTAACTTCGAGCATGTTTTTAAAAACAAAACTCTGATGTCATGACAATAATTTGAAAGTGTTCTTATATGATTATGAACATCCGATTCTTTTGAAGAGATTGAGATTTGTTAACGCTGCTTTGTCTTAGTTTACACTTTGGTTAGAACATAAGTTCGTCTTTGACCAAAAAGTAAATATAAGTATAGCCATTGTATTCACAATGCCAAGTCGAAACGGAAATTATCGGTAAGTGCCATATACTGTGTCATTAATTAAATAATATAATTTGTAATGTTTGTTTAAAAGCCGGGGCACACGATGCATACGTCACCGCAACTCTTTAAGCTACAGGGAACAACGCGGTGCAGCCTGTTATTAAAATTGTATCGGAAAAACTACGTATGTATGTATCTAGCATCACAACGCGTGCACCCTTCTTCACCTCATCTCGTAAAACGCAAGTTCGGTGCACGTGCGACGCGGCGCCCGAACGTGCCGTATCCACCAGTATTAAAGCGTGAGCAAAGCTAAAGTAGCGTCTATAAATCTCAACTTTAGTGCTGTAACTTACGAAGAGCCGTAAGGCTGAGATTTATAGACGCTACTTTAAGTTTGCTTAAACTTTACTAAAACATTAGAATTCATATTACGCAATGAATATCTAAGGACTTGTTAAGTCACTGATTTTATTAACATGGACTTGACTCTGCGAATACTGTGGCTATTAATTCAGTGGCGTGCATCCCATATAAAGCATAAAAAACATTATCTCGTTATATTTGGACATTTAACATATGCATATACTTAAAATTTGATCCAATTGAGTCTAACTCTCAGACTGCTATTTTGGTAAACACCAGATTTTAAGTCAATATATTTATTAAACGTCCAAGTATAACAAGATAATGCTTTTTTGCTTTATATGGGATGCACGCCACTGCCTATACTCAAGTTTCTATTATATATTCAGGTTTTTGTCAAAATAAATTATTTTTTTGAGAAATTTTGCTAAGCAAAGTCGCTATTTCGATTTATAAATCTCAGCCGTAAACGTTTGACGATAGGTGTGTGTTCCAGCCCACTGCATGATCCGGCGGCTGTACGAACGGTCGCTGAGCTACGCGATCTGCTGCGCGCCGCGGTACCTCCTCGCGCCGGAGTACGCGCCGTAGCCGCTGCCCCTGCGGCTCACCACGCAGCGGCCATCGCCGCCGCGGGCGCCCCAGTAGCGACGCGACCACGCGCCGAACCAGGTACTATTCTTTTTTTAATGATTTATAGGAAGGTGAAGATGAGTCCGATGATAACCGCGTCCGCCCAACAAATGCCTATACACTCTTCTCTTAAAGACTCCCAGCTTATAAGATCACGAGCGGCAGAGAGACAAGCATATTCCACTCCATAGATGAATGTAGAAGCGAATCTTTTCGTGTTGATATAAGGAACATCCCCCACATACGGATGGTATTCCGACACGATGTCTAGTGATTTTACGGTGAACTCGGGCTGGCGGAATGAAGGAATGTAGTTTCAGAGTATTCTATCCATTATGCAACCGGTAAAAGACTGCGAGGCAGGTAACTCTACGTCGATGCTCGATGCTCTACGTTTTAATTTCAGTCAAAGAATCATGGCCAACAAGTCTACGAGCTCTACAGTCATTCGAGACCATTTTAGAAATACTAGAAATAATAACAACAACTTTTTCTGCTGTCCACCACCTCAATAATTCACTCTTGGCAGAGTGCTTGTGGTTTCATTGTGACGTTTTTATCCTGGATATTGTAGTGGCATTCGAATCATAGATTCGTAAAAAAGCATTACCTTGTAATACTTGCTCATTTAATTTATATTACATAAAAATCTGTTTTAATCTTTTCTAATACCGCTAAAATCGGATAATTACCAGGTTTTATATTATATATCCAATATATTATTTATTATACTTGGATATATTAAATATCCAGGTATAATAAAGTAATGTATTTTATGCTTCTAAAGGGTTAATGCCACTGGAATAGTGCTAGTCCTTTCCAGTCAGCCATTGCTAAACATATTTTTAATTGAAAAATATGGATTAAAATTAAAATGAACAGTTGGACAGTTTGTTTGGCAGTTTATCTCGATGTGCGAAGACATTCAAAAATTGAAGAGCAAAATACTAACTGTAATTTATTCCTGTTCAAAGATCACTATCCTATTTCTCTTTTATAAATTATTGTTCCCTTGATATGTTGCATGATTGTACGGAAAAAGTTTTAAAAATAGAAGAAAAAGAAAGTGAATATAATCGCCAATTATATTTATTTTCTTAAACCATCAATCCACGCTCACATTGTTTGAGTTCATTTAACCAGTTGATCCAAAACGGGTCTCGAGGCGACGAAATCACATGAAATGTACCTTAATGCGGTCTTTACACGTTGACTGATCCAAAATCAAGGTAAACTGCTATCGTCTATTCGGGGCAATTTGAATTTTGTCAGACTGTGCCATTTGGTTCGCCTTCACTTGACTAGAGGTCCGTTTGTGAGTTTTTAACAGATTCTCTTGAATTAGTTTACGTCCTTAACTGACAAATTGTATAAAGTCGATTTTCTGACTAATTCCTGTAAATCGCTAAAAAATTTCGTATAATTTATCTTTTACTGCCTAATTATATTTAAATACTAGCTGTCCCGGCAGACCTTGTTCTGCCCTATTTCTCTAAAACAAAGTCACATTGTTTTTTTTAATGTTAATAGCTTCCCCGTCAGATTTTTTTGAAAATTGTTTGAAGCAACCTGGCCTTAATGCTATATATATAAAAATTGAAAATATTGACATTAATATTTATACGTCACTCAATAATTGTTTTGCCTTCCCGGAACCCGTCCACTAACATTTAAACTTTATGGTATGGTGTTAAAGTTCAAATTGACTTATAACAAATCTTTTGTATGAGAACATAGAAAAGGGGGGTTTTTAGACATTTCAGACAATTTTTTTAATTTTTCTCTCCGTAATAACCTTCCCCAGACTTCAACAAACACAACAAAAAAGAAATCAGCCAAATCGGTTCAGCCGTTCTCGAGTTTCGCGCTTATCAAGACATTTTGCGATTCATTTTTATATTATAGATGATACCTTTAATATTATAATTGTGGGATACGAAACTGTTTTGAATAATTGAGGCCTTCAGGCAAAATGGTAGGGGCTATTTTGGTCTATTATTAATGCATAAATATGGTAAAACAAATGACAAAATTAGTTATATTGGTAAAAAAAAATGGCAAATCAATTGGGCTTTAAGATATTTTTAAGAGCATTTTTCGGCATATAGTTATACCAACACAAAATTTCACTAGGTCCTCAAAGAATTTGATGCCCTCAGTTGATATCACCGCAAATCAGCTCACACCTCAAGATTAAAAAATGTGCACTCATACAAGTTAATCTCTAGAATCTAGTATTTTAGTCCCAGCTAAGCGAGCAGCGTAAAGGGAAGCTGTAATAACAAGGTAGCTGATTGGGCTGATTGCATATTGGACCATCGTGTATACGAGCCATTACAAAAATTGTCTGCGTTTTTTGTCTAAGTAAGATTTTTGCACACCATTTTGTTCATGATATATGACCTCATTATATAGTGCGGTTAATATTTATAAAGGTTTTGTACTGTAATATAAGCAAAAAGTTTGCAGAGTTCCCTTTGATTCAGTGACCGAATACAGTCAACCCAATAATTAATTTCTATTTCTGGTGACAGCAAACGCTCTGCGATCACATACGGCCGAATTAAATAATATACATAAACTCGCGAAGCCACCCTGCTTCGCCCAGGTGAGTCTTATACTCAAAAATCACAGATTTAATATCATATTATGTCATCCTATATCATCTTCTAAAGCATAGGTCGGCAACCTTTTATTATAGAAGGGCCATAAATACAATATTATGAGTATATTGGTGCGGGACACATTTCATCTAATAAACACATTTTTTTAGATAAAACGAATTTTTGCATTTCTAACCATATTTATTGTTATTCTCATTTTACTGACTGTGATTGCTTGAACTGAATTTCCGGCTTCCGCGCACACAAAACAATAAAATAGAAGCTTATTTTTTAAGTGGTTTTAATTTATTGCCTGCGGTCTGGCGTTCTGTGGAATGTCTCTTACTTGCGCGGCCCGCACCGTAGTGGCTTACGGGCCGCATGCGGCCCGCGGACCGCTGGTTGCCGACCCCTGTTCTAGAGGAATGGGACTGGCATGTTATAGAGAACAAAAGTCACTTTAAAAATAAATAATAAAAAAATATTTTAGAGGAGGAATATAAAACAATCCATCCTTAGTATTTTTAATCTTAACTCGGCGTAGTGACTACACACCTAACAGTGAGCAAAGTGTTGTCCAAGAAACAACTACAATTATCAACAGTTAAGATAAATAATCGTTAATCGCAGCGATCATGCCAGCGTGTGCAAATGTCTCCTCACGCCTCGTTTAAAAGACACAATACCACAAGACGGTGGGAACACGCTCGCTGGAAGATCTTTCCACAGCTCAACGACTAAGCAAAAGTAAGAGTTAGAGAACTTCTTAATCCTGGCTGTACCTACGTTATAAAAAGGAAGGCCAATGTTAAAATCTCATGTATGTAACTTCAGTTGTTTGGGTTCTTCAGTGATAAGTCAGTAAAGAGGAGAGGTATTATATAAATTAATTCTTTTTTATTCCAGTTTATTTGATGATTTCCAATAATCACTAAATCTATGAATTAGCCCGGTGAATATCATCATAATTAAATAATGTCATGACAAATTTCGATTATTATTTTATAGCCAGTTATATTATTGATTATTATAACCAATGACATTGTATTATGTAAATCCCAATACAGCTGTTCTGTTATTAATATAGTATATGTGTAGGAATTTTAATGCTCGTACGTATTATTCTTACGTGTATGAATGTAGTTTTTATGTATAGACACCGTAGTAATTTCACCGGTTGCACGGTGGAGAGTGTTCTCAGGAACTACATTCTTTGATTCCACCAGCCCCATTCCACCACAAAACCACAAGACATCGTGTCGGATACCATCCGTATGTGGTGGATGTCCCTTATATCCGCACGAGAAGATTCGCTTCTACATTCATCATGCGAACAGCTAAGGAGTGGACTATGCTTCCAGCGGCCGTATTTCCGCGATCTTATGACCTGGGAGTCTTTAAAAGAAGAGTGAATAGACATTTGTTAGGCGGACGCGGTTCCTCATCGGACTCATCTTCACATTCCACCAGGTGTAATTGAGGTCAAGCGTTCGCCTATAAGTAATAAAAAAAAATTAAGTGTAAACACCTGAACAGTCTTGTCACAATTAGTAAATACAAATTATTATTTATTATCAAAAAGATATTCGATTCGAAAAGGCGGTGAGATCCATTAGCGA
Source organism: Automeris io (assembly GCA_036320925.1). Lineage (NCBI taxonomy): Eukaryota > Metazoa > Arthropoda > Insecta > Lepidoptera > Saturniidae > Automeris > Automeris io. The sequence continues at coordinate 9,350,373 of JAUDJH010000018.1, forward strand.
CCTTGTACCAGCGGCTGTTCCTCGACTCTTTATACCAGTACGGATCATCTGGTATTTTTGTCTTTTTTATGATTTATAGGCGGACTCTTGACTTCAATCACACCCAGTGGAAGGTAAAGATGAGTCCAAAGATACACCGCGTCTGCCCAAAAAATACCTATTCACTCTTCTCTTAAAGACTCCCAAGTCATAAGATCGTGGAAATATTCCACTCCATAGCTGATCGCATGATGAAAATAGAAGCAAATCTTTTCATGCGGTTATAAGGAACATCCAACACATACGAATGGTATCCGACACGGAGTCAAGTGCTTTTATGATCTCACTAGCCACTGGAGGGGTTGGCTCTTTACACTTCCACTTTCCACTTTAAACTTCTCCCAGACAGGAAGCTTGGCTATTCGGTCTCTGAGCAATCGGACGAATCTGGTCCCCTAGGCTTGAGTGGTGTGGTTGAAAGGACACCCTGGGCATTTTTAGTCAGTAGGATTCTGACACAACGAGGTCCTTGTCCTTACAGCAGTTCTGATGGTTCTCCTTAGGATATTCACTTGGGCTTAAAAAAAAGGATGTATATAATTTCTTTATAATATAACATAATTGATTGATTAATCCTTTGATAGTCGCTTTCGTTTTTGGACTACACTGTACTTACTATCAGGTACTCTGTGGTCACTATGTCGAGCCAGTGTAAAAAAAAAATATGGACAATTACACACATTGACCTAACCCCAAACTAAGCTTACGATTGTACTATGAGTGCTGGACAAAGATATACATTCATGACTCGCCCTAAATTAATCTGCTTATAACAGAAAAGTTTACTGGCACCAGTAGTCGAACCCATTACGTTTAGCATCGTAGGTAGAGTCACTGTAAACTGCGCTATTAGGTTGGCAGGTAAAGTGCTTAATACTGTAGGTAAGTCGGTTAGGTTTTTGTTTTATATTCCTAAAGTCTGTGTTGAAGCCTAAATAATTTTGCTTAATTTCAATAAAATATTAATACAATATATTATGGACAACAATCATAAGAACCTTTGTCATGGGTACAAAGTAAGTTGTAATTTGGATTATTCTGTAATCATCGTGTAGTTGAGCAGTGATGGGGTGTTTAAAGCAATTGAAATGAGAGATCATTACGAATCATCCACGCTTTAATTGTAACTTGTGTTTATAACAGAACGTATATTTATTTCAACTTCGAGTGCTTTACTATAATTAATTATAAGATTTTTTGCTCTTGCCTTTTAAGGATATATGCCAGGGGTGGTCAGTTGGTCGATTGTGAGAGCGTTTTGTGTCGATCTCGGGAAATATTGATCGTTATCGGTCGATTCATAACTTTTGTTTAACAAATATGTATTAAATGTAATAATAATAATATTACTGCTATGCTCACTCCGAAAGGGATATAACGTGACTATATTTGAGGAATCTAATTTCAAAACCCACTATAACATATTTTTTTCAAATCCCATAAATTTATAAACTTATAATTAATCTTTGAATTAACAATCACATTCTTATAAGGTATTTAAATTATTATTTAAGAGTGAAAAAGCAAAAAAGAAAAAATCATATATAAAATTTGCTTTGATAAAAACATTTCAAATTACTATTAGGACTAATAAGTAATTTTGTACGAAAAATCGTTTTGAAATTAGATGGTTCATATTATTATTATTATAAAGTGTACATGAAAACAGAAAATATGGTACTATCTATAGGTCTTTAGTCCAGTGAAAGGTTCTTGTCTGTCTAGATAAAAGTATTATCTGGGGCAGTCAATAAAATGGGGCTTAGCGTTGGTTAAAGACCACCCTGCGGTATTGTTGGGACTATAAAAGGTAACGATATACGCACACCGGCAATAAATTCTCATATATTGCTGTATATTCAATAGGTTTGTTAGGTAAAAAAGGGCTTGATGAGGCCTGCAGAAGGCCAGACGTCGCCGGGTGCCGAGGAGGATGGTTCAGCCCTTGGCACTCGGCAGACGGAAGAAGGAACACCCTGGGGGTTTTAGTCGGTACAAGTCCGACACACCGGGAGGCGGCCCTCATCGCCTCCTGAAGGTCCGTCAGAGATTACACTGGATTACCAAAAAAAAGGGCGTAACTTATACGTATTGATTGGTATAATTAGTATTTCGGCGCGAATTAACCTGTTTAATGCCTCCCGACGTGCTTTCAGAAAATAGGTACGCGATGTTATACGCAGAAAATAGCAAGAAGCTTCCATAAGATATTTATTTATATATCTATGTATCATAAAGCCGATTGCTGATACAGGCAGGAAGAATGGAACGTCATATCTCTTTACAAATCACTTTCACTTAATATATTGATACACCGTGGCCGATTCGTACTGTTTTCAGCATTGTCCTTAGTTCTAACTTAAAGCTATAATATAATTTAGCATATCGTTAGTATCTGCTAAGCTTCCTGGCTGTCGTTTCATATGTCCACATCAGTCGTACCAACCGGTAATAAAACTGCCGGTGCAATATATAGCTATCCTGCATTTTCACGCTCGTAAACCCTGAACAGAGGGGGACGCAAGACTTTTATGGCACCCAGTCGCTTTTCGCAACAAAAACTTTATTGTCGACTAGTCGTAAATTACGAAGTCGTAGTGTCGGCAGAAAATTTTAAATAAATTCCTTTAAATTAATCCGTAGATTAAACATTCACTGGATTTTATTAACGCTCTTAAGTAGTAAATTTGTTTGAATATTACTCAACGTTTTGTCTTCAGTCACGGTTGTTAAAATTGTATTAATGTGGTTTGTAATGGGATATGTTATTTGCACTCATTTATGCTTATAGCAAAACTTACTCATCATCCGACCTACCACAAGCGAAGATCCATTTTAAAATGGAACACGGCGCTGTCGTAAAACCTTTTAGTGACGTAATCCGTGATGTTGCCGTTTTTATCGATAGTTTTCGCTTATATTTATTTAGCTATAGTGACCCGGTATCGCCTGGTAGAAATCTTTTGATTCATCCCCTTAAGAGTTAATTCAAGAAATATCTAAACACGATTTTTTTTTGTTTCTAACCAGCTTTGCCTCTGATTTCATAATGTTTAATTAAAATCGACGAATTTTTCAATACATTTTCAACCCCTATTTCACACCCATAGAGATGGAAAATAAAAAAAAAAACATCGTTAATCAGTGCCTATTTCATACATTTCATGTTCTTAGCTTCTGTAACGTTCATTCTACGATCATATGTCAAACACAAAAAGTCTTACAGAACTAAAATGACAGAACGAAGATTGAAGGAATAAAGTGTTAGCTGGTCCGTTGTTCTCAGGTGGGCTGTCAATTTGTCACTTATGGCACAAAAACGTGAAAATATTAATGGAGTTTCGATAAGTTTCAAAGTATATTTTTCCAATTATAAGTATTTGGTATCTGACTAAATAAATAAAAATGCCGGTGCCAACACAAAAAAAAGAATTATTAATTAAAATCAACAAATGTTGAAAACGGGTCAAGTTTTTCAACGATCTACATTTACAAGTGATCCGGTTGAGTTTCGAAAGTTTTTTTATAATTTGAAATGGTGTTACTATTCGGACTGTACAATTTTTAATTTCCTCCAATAAATTATTATAAGGAATGCGCTTTTTAGCAAGCTATAAATAAAAATTTGTCATAAGACTATATGTCATTTTACAAGTAGAATTAGTATGATATGTGATAAATGATTATAGTATATTGTAGACAAGTCTACAAGAAATGTGATGCACTTAAACATATATCGCAAGAAAAACAAAACACCAATCGCGGTAAACTAATTCTTTATGCATCACTTATAGGCAGATTATATCAATTTACAAATTAGTACATGTTTTAAACCTAAAAAAATAGAGATATGTCAGGTGGCAATGTTGATAATGTATTATTTATAACTATTCATAACATTATACACCGTTTTTATAGCAAATATGAATTTATAATCAATACACTAGCATTTATGATAAAGATTTATAATCGAAATATGAAATGAAATATATTCTGTTTAGTAAACGGTTTATGTAACCGCTAATAATTTATACAATACTATAATAATTTATAACCCATAAGATTTTTCTACGTAATTATGAAACGAGAAGTAATAACATATGAATGCTTTCATTTACATAAAAGTTGTTTCATTATGGTAACAAATATACATAAATAGAACGATCGTAATCGCGTTTATATTTTTTAGTGTGAAAAATTTAATGGAAATTTCATGGTAAAAGAAATACAAATTTCTTTAATATTGTCTTTAATCACTTATAAAAAGCTTATTGCCTTAAATCAAAGCTTTTGAAATTTGTTACAGGAAAAATGGAAAACTTTATGAAAATATTAAGAGTTAATCAAGTATTGTTCGTTTAATTCATTAGTCAACATTCTATATCTGACGATTTATGTTTTCATATAGTAATAGATATTTGTATATGTTATACTTTATATTTCCCTAACAATATTATTACCCTCTTCTACCTATATAAATGCCATGCTCAACAAGTTACATAATTGTGATAAAAAAAAACTTATTATGGTCTATATATTGTAAAGTATATGAAATAAATTGAATTGAATTCGTTTTATATGTATTTATAAACATAGATAGGCAAAATGTAATCAGATTAATAAAAATTATTAACGATTACATTTTACGTTTTTTACCATTAATGTGACTGCATTTTGCTCATTTATAAACATAACACTACAAAATCCCAGATCGTGTACACATTTGTCATTTCTAAATGTTTTAAACGGACTTAATCATGATTACAGAACAAGAAAATTAAAATTACGACTATATTTTGTAATCGTTCATCATTAATCAGATTACATTTTGCCCATCTCCGTTTATAATATATAATGTAAATTTAATATACTTAAATATGTATTTTCATTCTTCCTATACCTAATAATAAATGTAGTCTTTCTTTACAGCTCATGGAAGTTACAATTATTGCCTCTCCACATAAATATATTTATTTGTACGTTATCTCTCAGGTCGAAAACAATGAGCAAATGTTATACTACATTTACAGGTTCACCATTTTTAAATTAACCATCGGCTCACTTTATTAAAGCCGATTCTTGCCGAAATAAATATATTTTAGGCGATAAATAAAAACAACAGTATGTTAAAATTGGATGAAACAAAACATATAACTGTAAATAAAAATATATAAACACATTTAAAAAATATTTCGAAAAACTGTATCGAATATATATTAGAGTTTTCGAGATAATTACAAACATTATAAACAGTTTTTTTTTGTATTATTCTGTATATTTTATGAAACAAATTTATAAAATTTAGATAAAAGCTCTACCTTCATTGAAGCACTGATTAATTTGGCTTAGCTTCCTGATTTACGTTTATCGATACAGCGAAATTGTCGACATGTTTACGGCATTATTCGTTAGCCGCTTCGTCTGCGGATCGTAAAACTTTTCGCGCGTAAACGTCACGGATGACATTGACTAGCAGATGCAGCGTTCCTTTGTGCTTGGACAGGTCTAGTAACAATATTTCATATACTGCGCACACGGACCATAATGACGATATTGTGCTGAAAAAACGGAAAACTACACGATCATACAATAATAATAATAATAATAATTTTATTGGATCAAAAATTTTACATAGTATAGTTAAGTTTACGTTGACGCCTGCACTAGTCGTGAGACTGTATCGCAGACGTCAGCGCCCACCATTACAGAGAATACAAATAATTACAAAAATATATAAAAATATACAGACGTGTTGTGTATAGGTGTGATTATGTGTAGAAAAGGGTGAGTAAAGAGTGTTGTGTGTGAGTGCAGATTATATATGAGCATTTAAAAGATTTTCAGTTTGTATAAAATCGAGCTGCAACAAGTAATCCTTGACTTTGATTTTTAGTTCATAAAGGGAAAGGGGATATATATTGAGAATTACATTTAATTTGTTGTAAAATCGAGCGCTTAAAATTTTGAAGTGTCTAGAGGCGACCGAGGTGCGGTGAAATTCAGTTTTACAGACAGTAAGCCCTAGACGTTTATTTAGAATGCCTAACTCCAATGATTGAGTGTCATGCCTAAAAACAATAGTTTGGAGCACAAAGAGCTGTCTCACAGTCATGATTTTAGTCTCATTATACAGTAGTGTTGTTGGGTATAAGAACGGTTTTTTAAACATGACTTTAAGGACAGCTCTCTGTGCTCGTTCCAATTGGATTAGATGACTAGTACAGGCACCACCCCAAGCTGTGATGCAATACGAGATAATTGACTGCGCGAGAGCAAAATAGACCATTCTTACAACATCATCAGCAGCAACATTTCTGAGTTTTTTAAAAACATAAATAAGTTTTCTAATGCGTGATGTAACAGAGACAATTTGAGTTTTCCAATTTAGAGTATTATCAATTAATATACCTAGGTATTTTATACAAGTACTTCTTGAAAGTGGGAGACATGAACATTTATTAATATGCGGGTGGCTACAAGAGTGAGCAATCACAGAAAAATTGTCTGAAGTTGGCAGGTATCTGATTGAGGAAGCAAAGGTGACATATTTTGTCTTGTCAACGTTTAATGTAAGAAGATTAGATGATAGCCATGTTGTAACAACAGAAAGAGCTGATTCTGCTAGCAATTTTGTTTCATGCCAAGTCTGTCCTCGAATTATTAGAGCAGTATCATCTGCATAAGTGTAAATATTACAATAACTCCGATATACCTAATTACACTTACTTTCTTTTACAGTAGAGGTATAGGGGTGATATTATCTTTACCTTAACTGTATAAGGCGGTAAAAATATCTGATTTTAGAATAAAAAAAGATCTATCGACTTTTAGATTTTCAGTGAATGCTTTTATAAATATCACTAAATTGTTTATTATATAATTGAATTTACGAATTGTCACGCTTTTTTCTTTTTGGTCTATGTATTTCGCTCGCACTTATCAAACTTACGGAGCGTGCTAGTGATGTACGTACTAGTATTGAATATATATCGATAAGTTGTGACATTTTCACTTGTATCTATAACAAGAACAGACTATATATGCGTTTTTATAAAAAAAATATATATTCATTAATTTTATACATGCAGTATAAGTTTGTGGCATACTCACTATCTATTTATTTATTTCTGTCCTTAACATTATCTATTTTCTAATTCTTTTCACTATACTAAACTATAACTAACAACTATTTTAAATAACATTATTATATCTTCACTTATTTATCTAAGTAATTTTATCAACACATTTCATACTAACACACTTGATATTTATTTCTTAATATCGTGTCGTGCGGTGCAAACGGCACTGAGCTAGAGAGCCGCGGGATACCGGGGCGCGCGGGGGGATTGTACATGTGTAAGCGACGCGAGCGCTTAACCGCCCGCGCACCCGGTAAACTAGTCTCGCTATCACATTTGACGCGCCACTACGTTCCTCTCGCTCGGCATTCGTACCGATCTCATAGTTGCTATTTACGTGTTGTTATTTGTATTATTGTGCTGTTTAATCTATTTCTACTTGGACTATTATACTTGTGCTTCACTACTTCTACCGGACTTTGTACTGTGTTTATTAAACGTCTATCTACTTGCTGTCTGGACTTCTTCATTTCTTCATCATCTCATCTTTACACGCTATCCTGCGCTATAGTGTAAGGTAGGTCACTACCATCATACCTACCACGCTAAAAGTTTTAATTACTGAAATTGTAAAAATAAACTAAAAAATGTATTTATTTTTTTCTATAAGAACTTATTGATGCCTAAATGAAACTAGATAAATATCTTAAATTAATTAACTTTCAGATAATTGTTCCAGATTTATTTGTATTCTTTTTATAATATACTGTAGACTCTTGACTTCAATCATGCTTGGTGGAAAGAGAAGATAAGGCCGATAACGGACAGCGTCTGCCCAACAAATGCTTATTGAAACTTCTTTTAAAGCTCTCCTGTCGTATGAATGCGAAAAAAATTGATCCCGGGATGTATTCAACTCTTTCGCTGTTCGCATTTTGAAACAAAAATCGCATTTTTTTTACTTTTATGGTGAATAATCATCATATAAAGGAAGCGTTGAAGTTAGACACTAAAATATCACTTACTGAAGAGAATAAATTGGTTATTGTTATCATTATGTACATTATTATTGCTGAAAGGGCCATAAGCTGGTTACACTCGATTTAGATTCTTTAAAATGCCATCATACTTTACTGGAAACTACAATAAAATTCCTAAGCCGGCCGGGATCTGCCGGCTAATAAATTAATACCGTGTCAAGCGAGTTTCGTTACAAAAAGAGCAACAAAGCGAATCATTATGCGAATGATGATGTCTGGAGATGATTTCTCTCGACGCATGCTTTGTAAATTTTATAAACGGATTTCAATATGATTTTGAATTGTGCTTTACAATTATGATAAATTGTTTTATGTTCACTTGCTGTTTATCTTGTGATGGTGTCTCTTTCATTTTGTCTTCAATTTTTGTACGTATGTGTCTTTGATTTTTTATATTGACTTCTCAACGGCCCTTAATAAGAATTATTAAACTATTTTACTCATATTTTGTTTATTTTTTACGTATAAGTTAGAACATTTAACTTAGTTGTTATATGTAAATGGTTTTAAATGCTTATAATTCGACACGCGAGCTATTACTAGTAAAATTTTCGTTCTATGATTTATTTGAAGTTCGCACTGAACTCTGAAGCTATAATTATTATATTGGTTTAGAAAAATACTAATTTCGTATACGATTATAAGAAAAGTCAAAATATTTGCTAGTTATTACCTTTGTCCACTCACCCCTTCAATTGTGTACACAAGGGTATCTTTAAAAGATAGTATTGTTAAAACTTAATAAAATACGAAAGCGTCAACAATTATCCACACCTCAATGCATTATCTCATTTTCAATTCTAGAAGTTTCTCGAAGCACCCAGTTCGTTCCCATAAAATCTAGCCAGACATTCATCCACGAGCCCCGTCTCCAGTCGTAAAACGTACCTAAAATAAGCCATAAAATATTGTCTGAGTATTTAAATTTATCTATAGTGCTGGGGCCAGGTTACACGAAATGTAGAGACTTGCGTCATTTTAATTTCCTCATTTAGACACATGCGACATTAATTATATAAATACTACACACATATAACCTTAGGCTGAAAACGTCACTGATATAAGCCAATTAAATTATCTTTATACTAATAACACTATCTGAGTTTTCTATGTGCACATACTTTTGGAATGTAAACTAACTAGAAAAAAATCTCTGCTACTAATCTATTATACTAATTTTCTATAAATATTATATTGAGTTTATATGCGAAAAACTTACTTCCACAGCCTTAGGGTGTGTAACTACAGCATGAGTATCCTGGTTAAAATTAAAGTTAAATAGCATTCTCGCGCATACAGTGTGTAAAACCGGGAGAGTTTTAAATGGGTTGACTGAAAAGATATCTTCGCAATATGGCCCCTCACTTGTAATCTGGTAAAGGAATACACAAAGTGTGTAATTATTTATCATCATAATTATGTGCATTCGCCTGATCCATCAAGTTCGCAGGTTACTTTATATTCATGATCGCCGGTAATAAGAAATGTTGGAAGAATGAAAATTAAATTTCACATCACTACAATATTACTAAACGAAAATAATAATGTCAATTTTAAGCCTTTATTGAGTGGATATGAATATTATCAATTTTCTTTGTTGAAAATAAAACTTTATCGTGTGAAATTACACTCGTTTTGGCGTAGAAGGGATTCGATTTTATAACGGTAATACTATCGATGAAACATTTTTTTTAATAATAACGTTTTTTATGTTCATTGAATTTTTTTTGTCACTTATAGATATAAAATTGAAGTTTTTCAGTACCAAAACGACTATAATCTAACGGCGAATTAAATGAAAACTTTGTTTTTTAAAAATGATATGTTTTATCGATATTATAACCGATATAAAACCGAAATCCTTCAGCTCCAAAACGACTATAATTTCACCAGGTATAATCGACTTTAGGTCAGACTAAAGTCGATTTCTAGACAAAGTAACATTCTATAAATGATAACGCTAGACGACAGTGAAAGATCTATGGGCTTTGATTAAGCTTTCGGAATATCACTTCGTCATGGTATGTAAATTTCATACGTTTTGCATTTTTTTTTATGTATCGTTTATCAAATATATTGATTTGGCCAGGAAGGCCGAATTTTTCGCCGCTCAGTTCGTAACTTAGTACATTACAACGAAATAAGCTGGGTTAATCGCCAGTTTTACAATATTGAATTATTTTACATGTCTGAACAACGTTCGAAAACAAATATCTTTTTTCTTTTTTCCACGCTTTACACCATCACTACTTAATAAGTAAATATGAATGAAATTTTTCCATATTTTAATATTGACTCCTCTTCTAGATACGTGAATAATTTCGAATGTAGCACACATGTTACAAATCAATGACGGTACAATAATCTCATGATTTTGACTCGGTATACTCCAATGAATTAACAAAAAAAAAAAAAATTATTTCAAGTGATACTACTACACAATATTTCTCTTTCCACTTTTTTAAAATTTTAAACAAATTAAAGTATCTGTAGAGGTTTTTTTAATCAATTTACTTATGGTTAAAATGAAAAAAAAAACTCTTTTATTTAACCTACTTTTATATGAAGATACGTAACAATAATTATAATTTTATTTTTGTTTAGTTAATTGACCGGAGTACTGAATTCATGAAACAAAGGTATAATATTTTAATAAATAACTATATTCAGTAAGCATTTACGTTTATGAAAACTTTTCTGTACCGCCAATTTTACACAAAAACTATGTAATATCACCGGCTATTACGACATACGATCCGTCATATATGAGATTTTTGGAATTATACTAAAATTGTGACAAAAACGTAAATATCAAAAAATTTAATAATACATCAAATATTTTGAAATATAGTATATTGCCTTGGGTGTCATAAATTGAAATAGATAATGCAAGTGCTATAACGAGTTATTTCGTCACCGGTTAGCAAAGTATTAAGCAATAATACAGGGTAGCCAAAAGGGAGCCAAAACGGACGATGGAATGCCCCGAGTGCGAAAGCATCAAAGACACGGCGCAATACACCATGGAGGAGTGTCCAGCCTGGGCTGAAGAGAGGTAGGTCCTCAAGGACCGCATTGGTGAAGACCTCTCGCTGACAACGATAGTGAAAGCCATGGTCGGAAGTGAGGCTTGGCGAGAAGTTCCACCCTTTTGTGAGGCAGTTATGAGGCACAAGGATGCCGTCAAAAAGGTCAGGTTGTGAACATCTTCCCTGGACATTGTGCGGCCAAGACACTGTCGCCAGAGGGACCTGCTCTCTCATAATTAGCGCGACATCCCTCCGTGACACTAGTCTTGACGTAGAGCAATGGACTCTACTGCCCTGATGAGAGGGAAGCGGTGTGAAGTGTCCGGTGCGAGGCCCGTGAAAAAGGTTTGGAGGAGTGGGCTCTCTACACCCACCCCTCCCAGAGATAAAGCTTAAACAGACCGTACGCTCTTCGGGAGTCTGGAAGAATCTGGATCCCCAGGTGGAGCGATTGGAAGGACATCCCGGGGGTTTTTAGTCAGTAGGAGGGGTCGCTGCCCTCACAGCGGCGTTAAAAAAAAGAGTTACGTAATTGTTAATAAAATTTTGTAAAATTTGTACTTTACAACGCAGATTACGGTATGTGCTAAAAATGAAATACGAATTAAAATTAAATACATAGTTATGCACACCGAATTTTTTACTCAGATTCCTTATATCAAGGCACATTTACCTATCCATATTTAACTATCCTGTCGTACGCTTACCTAATAATTCATTACAACGCCATAATTCAAAGGTAATAATGCCTGCATGCCTCGTAAAGGTAAAAATATTTATCTTAAAGGTGACATTCCGTACAACGCAGTAGACGTCATACGACATACGACTACTATTGTCGCGTAATATAGTTGCAAATTTCATACAAAATAATTTTACGTCGGAAACTAACCTTATGTGGTTGATAAGGAATATTCGCGATTAGAATCATCTTGCGAAGAGTTTTACCCCTACTTACTAAAAAATAGACTGTAGTTGATAGAACAGAACAGAATTATTCTTTGTTACAGGCAATTTAGGTAACTTTCGATTTTTTAGCACCAAAACCCTACGCTGGACCGGTTGTCAGACCAAAACTTCGGTTGCATCTCGGCTTTAGGCAAATTTTGATAAGTTCTGTGGTAATTTTAATAGTCTCTACAGGTTGCTTATATACACCAACATGAAACTTATATTTAAAATGAAAAAATATAGATTATTGAGTTTTAGTCTATAATGAACTCAATAATTTGGTATTTTAAAACCTTCGGCTTCGGCTTTTGCCAAAGGTTGTGCCAATTACTGATTAATCAATTGATTTCTGTTTCGGCGTCTGCCGGATAACAACCTATAATCGGATCATTATTAAAAGTAATTTAACAATAATAATCAGAAGAATTAGTCTTAGTTTGAAGCTTACTAGAAACTAAAATTGCTTTAGTTAAAATTTCTATCCCTTTAAAAGTTTTGCTAAGGTTGTTTTTTTGGCCGAAAGGGAAGCCGAATCCTTCGGTCACTTTGATAGTAAAAACATTAAGAAGATTGCGGAATAGGTTATTGTCGGTTTGATTTTTTTTCTTATATTTGTAAATTAGATTAGTGTTTTTCATTTTGTTACTGTTCCTGTCCATGTGTTGCTCGTATTTTCATTGTTGTTTTCTTCTGTGCTTCTGTGTAGTCCATACTTTTAAATATAGTCGCATTTGTAATGTATCTTGTTCATGTCTTTTTTTATCTGTTAATGTAGACTAAGTAAATGTTCTTATAAATAAATAAAATCTCTGAAATCGTTTATGATTACATGTCATTTTTAACACATTTTTGAGAAGAAAAAGTATAATTTAACGACGTGTTAAGCAATGTGCTGTTAAAATAATTGCAGACAACATACAGAGTATTATCGACAAGCTAATTAATTAATTCCTTATATAGTTCATCGGATAAAATCATATGTCCAGTCAACGCACATGACATCTTAATTATATACATTATGTTTTCAATTTGAAATAAAATTGCATGTATTATTTTACGCTTTACTATATTTTTTGCTATACCTAGAGGCCGTTGTTGATATCACGGGTTCCAGTTTGGAAAGGGCTGAGGTTTTTTTAATTACTATATAGTGTTGGACTGAGAGTCGATTTCTGGCTAAGACCGAAGCCGATTAACCTGTGATTATCATAACCTTTGGCCGAAGCTGGAACTAGAAGTTTAAACATTCTAAGATATGTTTTTTTACACTGGTTCGACATAGTGACTGCAGAGTACCTGATAGTAAGTACAGTGTAGTCCAAAAACTAAAGCGACCATCAATTAATGAAAATCCATTGATAGTCTCCGACGTCATGTTGGCCCACATATACCACGACTGAAGATCTCTAGGTATATGAGTTACTGGATATATACAAGCTGATTCCGAAACGCGACAAGCCAAAGCGAATCACTATGACGGTCTTTACACTTGTGTGCTGTGGTAATTAAATATTTAACGAAAGTGGATAAGATAATTAATTATTTTTAAAACTTTTAAAAGTGTACGGGAATTCGATAGCTCTAAAACAAAGCCACAAACTGTCTATAGAAGCTTACTCACCGCTTTCTCTAAGTCTTCAGGACCCCAGTTTATCTTCCAAGAAACTGGTATCTTTAAAAATCATTCCGGTGGTACACTTTGATAATCGGATTCTAACATGGATGAAAAGGATGATGGAAAAATATGGTTATACTGTTTGCCGATGTATATATTAGGTCCTTACATATGAAATTGGCGTTTTTCGTACTGGCCACTTTAATCACAAATTTCTCCTCTTTGGTAAGGAATTCCAAATTCAAATTTGTACAGCTATAGACTCATGTATTTGTGCTTCGATGATCGTCATTCATTTGTTTTTTTCTTCTGTTTTTTTCTGTTTGTGTCACTCATTTTACAAAATGGAAAACTTAAAATATCGCATTATTTACGAGTACGAGTTCCGCCGTGGCACTAGTGCTGCGGAAACAACTCGAAGGGTGAATGATGTGTATAGCGGTCGTGTTGCAAAAGAAAACACAGTTCGTTTTTGGTTTCAACTTTTTCGTTCTGGAAATTTCGACCTTCAGAACAAGCCTCGTGGACGGCCTGAAACTCAAGTTGATAATGAAGAGTTGAAGGCTATTGTGGAAGCGGATCCATCGCAAACCACGTCCGAGTTAGCTGCAGGCTGCGATGTTAGTGATAAAACTGTTTTAATTCACTTGAAGCAAATTGGGAAGATTAAAAAGCTTGAAAGGTGGGTACCTCACGAATTGACTGAAGCAAACCGGCAATCGCGCGTCGACTGCTGCGTTACATTACTAAACCGGCACAATAATGAAGGTATTTTAAACCGAATCATTACCTGTGATGAAAAATGGGTTCTTTACGATAATCGGAAGCGCTCAGCGCAATGGTTGGATCCTGGCCAGCCAGCCAAATCCTGCCCCAAGCGAAAATTAACCCCAAAAAAGTTACTTGTAAGCGTTTGGTGGACTAGTGCCGGTATTGTTCATTACAGTTTTCTCAAATCTGGCCAGACTATTACGGCTGATGTCTATTGTCAGCAATTGCAAACCATGATGGAAAAGCTAGCGGCTAAACAACCTAGGCTGGTCAATCGCTCCACGCTACTGCTGCTTCACGACAACGCTAGATCACACACTACGCAACAGACGGCTACTAAATTAGAAGAGCTTCAATTGGAAAGTCTAAGACATCCTCCGTACTCCCGGACCTTGCTCCAACAGATTACCATTTTTTTCGAAATTTGGATAACTTCTTGCAAGGGAAAAAATTCAACTCCGATGGGGCAGTCCAAATCGCCTTCAAAGATTTTATTGATTCCCGTCCGACTGGTTTTTTTAGTAAAGGGATCAATGAACTACCTATGAGATGGCAAAAGTGCATAGAAAATAATGGTTCATACTTTGATTAATTAAATATATTATATTAAAAAATATTCGGCTTTTTGTTCCTCCCATACAAAACGCCAATTTCATATGTAAGGACCTAATATATATATTTTAACCTGATTCTACACAGTGACCCCACCACACCTAATGGTAAGCATGGTGTAGTCCAAGAAACGACAACGACTATCGACAGTTAAGGAAAATGTATCGGTATTCGCAGCCATCATGCCGGCTTGCACAAGTATCTCTTCACGCTACGTTTAAAGGATCCCATGTCATGGGATGGTGGGAACACGCTCGCCGGAAGACCATTCAACAGCTCAACGACACAGAGAGTCGAGTGCAAGTTTCATGATAGATGAATCGAGATACTGATTTCAGTTGACAGCTTTTACGATGTTATCTGAGTAAATTGAACACAGAACAAAAGGCTTATGTTAACTTTATAAAAATAACTTTTAGAGATTATTGAAAAATGTAAAACTCAAAAATAAATATTATTTTGTATGAATGTCCGCATTCGTAACCTTCGTATTGCCAGAACCCTTCAGCTTCGGTCAAAACTTCGTCCGATGCCGAAAGCTATGCCAAAATTAATTTTTTAGCCGAAGGTTCGGTCGGATATTGCAACTATACATTCACATCTGTCGCTTAACATCGTCCATCTTTTTTTTGCTATAACTTGTTTGAATGTGTATTTTTACTTAACAGTTACTGACTACATAAGTTTTAATAAGAATAAGTTGGTACACCCTTTACAAGGTGAGCCGATGTCATTTATAAAGTCATGAGTAAAACTTGGACACGATCGGCACAGATAAAACTCTTGTGGCATGTTGTGGAGGGTTTTACTCAGCAGTAGGTGTTTTTTTTATCCCGGGGGAAAATCCTGCATAGGACTATCAGGGACGCTGTGAGGGTAGCGACCCCGGTGCGACAGACTCCTACTGACTAAAAACTCCCGGGGTGTCCCTCTGATTGCTCCACCAAATATGCCAAATTTGGGCCTGGGAAGGCAAATTCATCCAGAGAGCAGTAGGTGTGAATTAGCTGATGACGATGATAATAATAAACTATATAAGTACATGTTGAAGATACGTATTAATTTATTTAAAGGCGGACGCTTGACTTCAATCACACCTAATGGAAAGTCCGATGATGAACCGCGTCCGCCCAACAAATCAACGCTCTTCTTTTAAAGACTCTCAGGTCAAAAGATCGCGGAAATATGGCCGCTGGAATCATATTGCACTCCTTAGCCGTTCGCATGATGAATGTAAAAGCGCATCTTATCGTGCGGATATAAGGAACATCCACCACATACTGATGGAATACGTCACTGTTTCGAATTATACTAAACGTAATTTGTTCGCGCAATATAAGGCTCAAGTGCCATATTATTGCGCACGTTACGTGCTCTGTTGAATAAAGTGAAATTAGAAGACAGTCAGGTAAGTTATTGATAACGCGCCCTTTAAACGGGTGTTTCAGGTTAAATAAACTCAGTATTGTCTGTTTGCATTTAAGCTCAGACATGCGGTAAAAACACACGGCACGGCTCAGTATTGAAGGCAAGATGATCGCGCAACACAACGGTTCTCGATCGTGCACCGATGACATTCCGCGAGCCGTATTTGGCGGCTCGGGTGTCGCATTGCAACAGTGTTGCAAGTAAATACGCCCAAAGCATAAGAATACAGCGATTTAGTCATTATTAACTGGACAAATTATAACAGGCTTCGTACACGCTGGTAGCTTTACCTCATTAGCACGCGTACTGCTTTCATAGTGCCATCTCGGTCTCTGTCACTTTCATTTATCACAGTTAAATCACCAGTTATAGATGGGCAAAGTGTAATCAGTTTAATGAAAATGATTAACGTTTACATTTTACGTTTTTACCATTAATATAACTGTATTTTGCTCATTTATGTTTTGAACACTACGAAATCCCAGATTGTATACACATTTATGATTTCTTAATGTTTTAAATGGATTTAATCATGATTACAGAGCAAGAAAATTAAAATTACGACAACATTTTGTAATCGTTCATCATTAATCAGATTACATTTTGCTCGTCTCTGTCACCAGTGATTTTACATTTTCCCATTCTTTATTACAAAGCAAATTTATTATAGATACTAATTTATTTTATGTTTCAATCTTCTTCAAGAGCAACGTGATTGAGAAAGGTTGAAATTAATTGAAGGTTGAATAGAAAGGTTGAAATTAATAAATTGATAAGTCACAACAACATGGTTGATTAATCACGGCCAGAAAGAGGTATTCAGTTGTTAGTATTGTTACGACTTATTTTAATCCTTTGCATCCATTCCCCTCACTAACAATCGATACGTGCAAGCTCACGCCGCACGCATCATTAGCGCCGGCGCATTCTATTAAAAACGTTGCAACGAACGGTGGGCCGATAAAGCGTGGGGTGGTGGAACGCGGTACCGCAAGCCTCATCACCACCAAATCCCAGTAAGTACCTTATCCTTCCATACGAGTCCGTCAACACCCTACACTAAAGAAATCAAATTAAAGTAAAAATGGTGTGTGTGCGATTCACACACGATAGTAGTGAAACTTCAGTAAATCGACAAAATGAGATGAATATATATAACAAGGGTAGGATAATTATAAAGTTTATTTGATTAAAAATGAAACTATTTTGATTCATTTTAAAAGATATTTTATTTAACATATGTTACATAATTTATTGGTGTTTATTAACACTTATATTTGAACTTTTATCTTGATTGTTCAATAATTGTTTTTTACGCGCGCGAATCTCGCGATTACGTTCTGTTGAACTTTTTCCTGGTTTTTTGTCATTTTAATTTCATTTTTTTTTTGCGTCGACATTGACGACACATTTCGGCATTAGTTTTCGGCATCTAATAAAATTTATTATTTAGTACAACAAGATATAAAAATACTCACAAACACTGTTAAATAATAACACACCACGCTGCTTCTTACTAAAAAGCTGTAACACGCACAAACATAAAGACATTTGCTCTCTCGCTCTGGCCCACTAATTTTTGTATTTGTGTCTATTACCTGAAATTATCCGTTGCATCCGGTTTGAAATCAGAACGATTCTATAGAAGTTTCACTTCAAAAACTTAGTTCAATTTATAACAAGTATAGTTATCAATTACGTATGGGCTTAGATTTTTTTTTCGTTGTGTCTTTTTGTTTGAAAAGCACAGTAGATGCGCAAATCTGAACGGATACATACAAAACCTAAGTACGTAGATGGTTTTAATTCACTTTACATATAATAAGTAGTAGTTTGCAACCCATTTAATCATAAAATAAAACATTATATAGCTATATTTGAACACAAAATTAATACATTGATGTAAAATTTGTTCGATTGTAAATTCTGAGGTTTGAAATCTAGTCATTACTAGTTTTTAAATCAATATAATGAATAAATACACGTGACTGATAATCAGTAATAAAAAGTTACTTCGACAGTAAGTTATCGCTCCATTCTCATGCCTTGAACTCGTTCACTTTTATACGCGGAAAGGAGTGTGTACCGACTAGATAGCGGAGCAATGTTAACGTGTTTTTCTTCATAACTCTACACGTTAATACTTATATGTTGTAGACTTAAAATAAGTATTACAAACATTAGAATATTAGCACTTTTATATGATGTATACGACTTCCTAAACAATAGCTTAATAAATCTTATGGCTTGGACCATAGAAAATTGGACACAAATGTCGAACGGCGTTATTAGCAACAGGTGCCAGCTCCGAACCAGAATACTGTTAAACCATTGCCTTCTGTGCTAATATCATACTAGGAATCATATTTATAGTATACCCAGTTTTACGCTATGCTCTTTGTAATAAATAGTCGATATAAATCAGTATACCTTTAAAGTATTGGACAGATTCAACGTAAGATTTTATAAATCAGACGCTTAAGTTTTCCATGATGGTAGGGCTACTGCCCGAACTGGGTTGTGATCACAGTACATAAATATAAAGACTGTTATAGTGACTCGCTTTCACCTATCGCGTTCAGTAACTCGTATACCTAGAGACCTTCAGTCGTGGTATATGTGGGCCGACATCACGACGGAGACTATCAACGAAATTTCATCCTTTGATGGTCGCATTCGTTTTTGGACTACACTGTACTTACCCTCAGGTGCATTGTAGTCACTATGTCGAGCTAGTGTAAAAAAAAAAGAGTAATCTAGTAATGAAATGCGGGTAGAATATTAATTTGTATTTTTTAACAGTTTTAGATCGGACAGGAATTACGTTGCTAAGTCTCAAATGACCAGTAAATACTCATACGTTATCAATTCTGAACCGCACCATTGTTTATCTTCAAGGAAATATGGTTGTAAGTGTTGTAACTAATAAAGACCTTGTGCAGTTCACACGTCTTTACGAGCAATAACTTTAATTCCCTTCCTTCTCAGTCACAGCTGTCAATCTTTTTCTACAACCGCTTGTCAAAGGGACACAGTGTAAAGTTATATTGCGTCGCGTCTAATCCTTGAGTTGTTAAATTTTCTAACTACTCCATGTTAACGTTATATATATATACAGCATGCTCTTATTTAAATTTGTAACATCACTGAAAATAAGCTAGCAGTTCCTCAATATTATAGCATCGCCTATAGAGGGTTGATACACACCGAGAAGTCAAAGGCCCTTTGCCTTAAGCGACATTATTTTGCAAATTTTATATATATAACCAGTGAAACATAAAGATCCCAAAAATGTATGTAACTCAGTATCGCCGGGAAAATGTCTCTTAAAGCCTTTAAGACTGATATTTGATCGAAACTAGAATTGAAAGTTTGTAAGTTACGAAATTTGCTCTTTTGCTCAACATATTAAGAAAAGTAAAGTAAGATTGTTTTAATTATCCACTCGCATGCATGTAGATTAAGTAAATAGAAGTCGTTGACTGCGGCGGGGTATAAAATAATCCTAGACTCACCTTTCTAAATTAACAATCATTACAAATGGTTTTGTGATTATGCAAATTGTATATATTGCTAGCAAAATTAACAAGTTGTAATTTCATGATCAGTCCTAGTGACTGGGTTCGCGTAGTAAGGAATTTCAAATTTCAATATATAATACTATGATAAAACCCATTATTCCTCATAAGTCCTTCCCCTCAGCTAAACGTAAGATTTTGCAGTGCTTGCAAGTGTAGCGCGTTTTTTCGTTTTCCGATGATTGATGTGTCTGATTTATTTATCATATCATTATTTACTTATCTTGTTGTGTTAACTTGTTAAGGACACACCTTTTGTATTATTTTCATAAGATTCGTTTATGTTTTGTATGTAGTTGTGTGATATCCAGTATGTGAACTAAATAAAAATAAAAAAAGTCTAAATCTACCTACAAACAATTTGCAATCGATTGTAAAGATCTCCAAGAATTGTAAATCATTATAATTAGTTCATGAATGGAAAGCGCGCGCTCCGCCAACTGTCCGCGAAAACGCTACGCAAGCAACAGCCCTTTTTTGGCAATTTATAAACTACCCGCACGCGAGTGGTTCTCAGATCGTATGATGAACTTAAAAATTACAAAAGCGAGAGTTCTATATGTTAATACGCACCCTGTATATTTCAAATGCGTGTCAAAGTGGACGCGGTTTTCAATGGACACGCTTGTTATTTCGATATTAAAATAACCTATAAAAGTGACGTACAATGTTTTTCTTCAATAGACTATTAGTGAGCCGGTACTCGGGTTCACATTCGAATTGTGTTTTATGTGTGCCTAATACGACGAATGGTCTCTTTGAGCTCAATTCTGTATCTATTATAGAACTTTATTATTGACCGGTTCAATTGTCTAGTTATTAAACTAACTTCTAGCTATAAAACTAGCTAGCTACTTCGTTTACGTTACTAAGAGCCGTACGCACTGTGTCTGATACAAATCCGTGAAAATATGGATCTTAAACTCGGACTGAATTTGGATATTCCTTTATCGGGAGCAGAAAAAAAAATGTATATGCGAATGTAAATATACTGTGCAAATATATTGCTATTCACCGTCCACCCTGCTTGTCAGATGTAAATCGGAGACTTGAGGAAGTCTGCTGCCCGAATGAGATAAAGGCGGTGCTCAGTGTTCGGCGCGCCTCCTGAAAGAGAGGTTTTGGAAGTAAAGCGCCCACCCCTACTAGAATGGTAGCCTCAGCAAGGATTTTCGGTCTCCGGGCGTTGGAAAAATTTGGTTTGGCAGTCCCGGAGGGAGCAATTAGAGGGTCACACTGGGGTCGCTGCCCTCACAGCAGCCATGATCGTCATATGCAGTATTTTCCCACGGTTTACAAAAAAAAAATAATAATTCGGATTCGGTACGGACACAATGCACAAGCGTTAATACAAATAGTACTATAGCTGTTTCAGTCCGTCAATGTTCTCAGATGAATCTGAGAATAACGGATGACGGACAGAAATTGGATTACGAGTGACGGTTATAGTGCGTAAGGCACTATATAAATAGTGCTACGGCTTCTGCAAAAAGTGATTTCGAGGACGAATAAGATTAATTTTTAGTAGCAAAAAAGCTGCACTATATTAACCTCTTTAAGTGGCTCATTCCGTCAAACGACATGACCATTTCTTACCCCCATTCTTCCCATTCAAACGCAACGAATGATACGCGGACTCCTAAACATATATTTATACGTACATTATACTCAATCCAACATATTAGTTTTATCCATAGTGGTATACACAATTAAATTTATGTGAATATATTCGTCTTAGGCGTTTTGTAATGCATATGTTGATGACGTATATATCTGTCATAACCACTTAAGAGGTTAAAATATATTACAATACCAGACAAAATGTTATACCGATAGAACTTTACAACGTGCTCATACTACAACTTAGCTTTTAATTGTTCTGATGAAATTAATTAATTTTTGTCATAATAAAATGAAGCTATAAATATTTTACAAAGATTATCTAATTAGTACACCAGTTATAAAAACCCGTACAATAATGCCGCCCAGGGTGTTGACTCTGCTTTGTAGCAGCGCCGGTTAGCGGTTTATCGTCCGTAAATCTCAAGTGGTTCTATTTTGACACCGTATTTATATATGACATTTATTAACCGGTCGACAAGCTTGCAGCGAGGGTGACATTAAAAATGGTTTTATTATTGACTAAAAGCGCGTATTTTTTATATATACCGCTGACATAAATCTATTTTAGTGCGTGCTTTCTATTATAGAAGAAGTCAATGATAAATATGTTTTTAAATGTTTCATTATAATTTTACTCTCGAGTTTGGCCGAGTTTTTGACACGACATAAACTAACTGAAATGCATGATTGTTTTTAGAGTCGTCTACCAGTAGTGACTTCGTATAAGTACATCATATATAAGTACATAAAATTGGTTACGTAGCCCATCAACAAACTCACCTCCTTCGAATGGGGGTTGCAACCGAACCGTATCTTGATTTGAAAATGTCGTCAAGGCCGAAATTCTCCACGATCTCAATATTTTTGTCAACATATCCTTATAGTGATGTATAAATACAAGTTTTCAGTTCATTGTATTTTTAGGCTGCACCTATTTTTTTCAACGTACAATATCAAGTTAGATATGTAAACGCAAAGGTTTAATACTTAAGAAGGATCGAATCTACTCTATTTTAGCTAGTCTCTGGGCATTTTTTAGGTGAAATAAATAAACATGAGTTGTTTGGATTTCCAGCGTTGTAATATAATTAAATCAATTACTTTTCTTGTAATATTTTATAAAGGTGTTTATTAAAAGGTTAAGTATTTTTTGAGCGTGTAATATGCTGTAAAACATTCGTCTTTATGAAGTGGAACCTGACTAAAATAACACACATCTAGTTTTGCCCCTTTTTCTTCTGAGATGGATACTTTACAAGGTTTTCGGGGCTATTTAATTGGAAGAAAGTCATTTACAGTCATCACTTGAAACACAACTTTTTCATCCAAGTTCTCAAACACAACATCTCTCGTGAATAATTTATTCGTATAAATTGCCTTAATATCCGCAGAAATTTTGTTACCGCTTGATATTTCTATGATTAAAAAAATATTTAGAAAATTTTCCTAAAATCAAAACTAAGCTGTTGGATCAAAAGGCAGGAAGTGCCATAATTAATACCGTTAAGAAAAAATAATCACGCGCATTAAATAAAACCTTAATGCAGTATTCAAAATTCATGCAAAAACGTGAAACCACTGGTGATTTAACAGTGATAAATGAAAATCACACAGACAGAGACCGAGATAGCACTTGACAGCACTACGTGTGGGAAAGAGATACAACTAATATCAAATACGCACACTGTTATAGTTATTCCCATGGCTAAAATAAACCACATCGTTTATAAAAAAATTTATTACTTTTGCCTCTGAACAGTTGAATAAGTTTTCTGGAGTTTGTATTGATCACATATGTTTTAGTAAAACACTAAATTGTCTTTCCAATAATGTAAATAATTTATGCGAAAAAAAATATTATCGGAAGCATTAATTCTTACTGGATCAGTCAATAAAAATACTATAAAGCGAAACACACAGCTTACTTCTTTTATTCGGTTATGCTTCAAAAGCCGTTCCGGTTTGTTCGAAAAAATGTAGGTATTTATCAACAGATGCCGTGCAGCAATTTAACGAGATAGTCCGAACAAAAAATGTTAATACTCTGGCACATTCTAAAGTGTTGCTACATTTATCTGGCGGAAATTATTTCTTGCTAAATAAGCTACCGCAAGGACAACTTAATTGTTTAAAACTGGACATAAATTAGAACCACATTTTATGTTGGTATTTATCAGTGTTGTATTTATTTATATTCTTTCTAAATTGGCGCTATGGAGAATAAGTTATAAGTTTCTTACGAGTTACGATATTATTACATCGAAACAATATGACTAAAATTCTTTATAAAATCCATATTATTTTTATGTTACTAATAATTAATAAAATGAAAAATATTGAATAAAAAATAATAATTTATTGAGTAAATTTTGTCGATTATGATAGTTTTCTTTTCTAATTATGTCATAAAAAATTTAAATATGAAAGAGAAATTTATAAACGTATCATACGTATAAATAAGGCCATTCGCTCCTGGACTTATTTGTGTTCCCAGGCTTGGGTACAGTGATTAGAGGGACATCCCGGGGGTTTTTAGTCAGTAGGAGTCTCACAGCGACCTGTAGAGCTGAAGCTAAGTGCGACTAAGTCGATTATCTAAGTAACTGGTCTCAAAATCAAATACCCGAACGAAGAAAAGGGGACACATCTTCATTAAAATTGAAGTACACTTACATTCACGCGATTAAAGTCTGACTTATTGAAAGTTGAAAAACAGGGGCTGCCTTTTGGTAGTCGATCGTAAAACTTAACGACCATAGTTTTTATAGTCCTGTCACCTTGTCCCCTTTTTGCACATGAATGGGAATTAAAACAGTAAGTTCACACAAGACGCAGATCACATGAGGCATTGAAAACCATAGTGGCCCAAGTGATGTGGAGAATGACAGCGACTCAAATTAAATGAACTATACTTGTATATAAAAACACTTGGCCTGACATACATATATCAGCATAGAGTCAGAAATGCCTGAACTACTAAAGGTAGAAACGTGATATTTCTGCTTTTGTTTTTTTTTATGATGTAAACGTCTCTCAAGAGCACATTTTTAGATATTCCACCCGTGCGGGATTGAAATGGGTGTTAAAAATTTATTTGAAAATCAACTTTGAAGTAAGCTCTATGTAAACCGCTATTGAGATTTTTGTTAGAAATAAAAAAAAAACGTGTTTCGACTTTTTTGAAAAAACAATCCCCAATAGAATGAAATAGATTTTAAATGTTTTAAAAATTTGTCAATTGCGAAGTAAAAACTAATAAAACAGATATTTAGCTTTTCGGTTAATAAAAACCTGTTTTTACGTTTTTGGAATATCAATTTTTAAAGCAATAAATTACTTTACTAAAGAGAATACTGTAATGCTATATGAATGAAATAATCTATTATATTGGTAGAAAAGTTAAAGCTGTATTCAGCAGACCTTCAGAGCACACTAATACACACACACACACACACACACACACACACACACACACACACACACGCACACACTCTGGGCGCTAACGGACGATCCGCGCCGAACATAATACACTCTCGGCAATTATGCAAAGTTACCACAACACAAGATAGTTGATAAGATTGTGTAAGTAATGTGTTTCGAGTAACCAATTTTTTTATCTTCTTTAAAGAGCTTTACTTGGGCCTGTCGCGTTTTTGGACCAGGTTGTGTACGTTCAATTGAGCTTATACCTTGAAACCTAGAGACTTACTTTCTTGGTTCATATATGTGATACAAGGTGATAGCAAGGTGGCAACTGTCAGTGTATTTGTCCATTAGTAGAGGCGCTGCCGTTTTTGCAACATACCATACTTTTCATTAGATGCGGTCTAGTCACTTTGTGGAGGCAGTTTGAAGAAAAGTATTATTATTCGATCCCATCTATTTTATACTGTCTCCTAGTGTTATCGCTGATCGAATGTTACTTTGTTTAGACTATGTGGCCGCAGGTCGTATTTTAGTTTATTCTAAATCGAAATCCCAATCGGAAGGTGTGGAGAGTGTTTTATAAAGTGACGGCCACCTTGAAATTATTATGTGATCGGATCGTAAACGCGGTCTCTCCGGATGCAAACCAACAAACACTGCTCTAAATCAATGTAGAACAACTTTTAAGGTGTAAAGGTGCGGGTAGAAATGTATTATTTTTGCACAAATGAAACTTTGAAAGTGCCGTGGTAATATAAAGGCTTATTGAAAACTCGCTGTATTATTGGTACCAACTGACAGAGGCCCTAAAATGCAACCATTTAAACTATCTAATGTATGGGCAAATTTCAACAATTTTCAAAAAGGAAGTGTGAAAATCAAGCAAACTAATAAAAACCCATAAAAGTTAAATATCTTGAAAAAATTGTAATTTTTTTTTTGTACATTGGAGTGGTTCAAATTGTTGCATTTTAGTTCCTCTATCATACCCTTCCAATAATATGCCGAGTTTCCGTGAACCCTGAATAGCAATTAACTGTACTGCGACAATAATGACATTTAGAGTTTTTGATTTGACGTACGATACAATCTCGTTTTTTGTATCAAAAAGTGACAAAAGGTGACTTTATAAACAGCCATAAAAAGAGATCACAATGGATACAAGATCCGTGATCCTAGATATTAAAAGTCGGTTAATCACGATAGAGAGAGAGAGATGTTCGCTGGGTCATCGGAGGAGAACGGATTTCGAGGCCGGGCTTACTAACCAGACTCAACTAATATCGTTGTTCAGAAGTTAAAACACATCTCTTCTTATACATCATTTATTTCCATTTCTTTAAAACAGTTTTAAAAATAATCAGACTCATATTTCTTTTACAATAATCCTTCCTTATATTTTAATAATCTCCTTACACAGTAACTAAGGCGAGACGTACGTCTTTATTGTTCGAGTGTCACCCTTTGAATGACTCGTCATCAAGGCGACGTCATTCCGTTATGCATTACAATTAAATCAACAAATATACTCTCAATTGGTTCTTATAAAACTGAAACTGCTTTTACATATATTATAAAATAAAATAATATTTATTAGAAATTGTTGATAAAAATGTAACCATACTGGATTCGATAATCATTACCAGGATTTAGATTTGAAGACAATAAACCTTACACAACGAGTTAAGATATATTCTGCGGGATTTCAACTGATGATTATTGATGATTTCCTAGCCGGATTCGGCCACGGCGACTGTTTCAACACTGATTAAGAAAATCGAGGTCCAGTTTTCGGAAACAGTCAATTGCGCAGGAGATATTTCAGTGCATAACTGGACGCGCAGCCAGAAAAGCACTCTCTCGTCCGAACTCCCTCAGGCTCGATGGAATGGAGAACCAGTATGATCGGGAGGGAGCAGGATGCAGGTTTGGTCGAGTTTTCATTCTCTGAACACCTAGTTTAATTGCGGTGTTAAAGAGATACCTTAATCGCGTTTTACGACACCTCAGCAAGAAGAGGGGCGTGCTATTCTATTCTGCCGACAGCCACCACGGCAAACGGCACGGGTTTTCAACTAGTAGGAATCTGGCACACGAGTTCTATGCAGGACTTTTTCCGTGCTACTAAAAAAGATATGAAGAGGTGAGAATATTGTCTTTTACTTGAAACCATAAGGTAATGTTGTGCCCTAAGCACAAGTCCGTTGGAAAGTTGAGTCTTGATCGCGCCCGGGTGTGGCACGATTGTTTTGCAAATTAATGCCGGGGCACAGTCACGCGCGCGTGATCTTAGCGTAAACAAAGTCGCCCGTCGGTCGATGTGCGCGCGGCTTTAGAAACAATAAAAATTTGTCACTTGATTTATTGCTCTTTATCTTCATGCTTGCAGCCCCGGTTTGTTTGTAGGCAGAAGTATTGGAGTATTGCTTATAAGATTTCGTAACTTAAAAGGTACCCTTTTAAAATCACTTCTTTTTCCCTTCGTCTGTCCAGATCCTTTTTGTCAAAAACGCTTTGAGGTATCAACTTAAAATTGACGCCATATGCTTAGTTCTGCAGTTCTTTGTAGCTTTGGAAAAATTAAACTTCTAAGTCAATAAAATAAAAAAATACGTCTGTTGTAGTCGCATATTTTTTCATTTATGCCTTTTTCGCAAAGAAATCAATACCTACAGGGTATTTCTTGTTATCCTAAAATCGATAAATTTGGAAAAAAGTAGGGTATTATAGTATAAATATAGGGAAAAATAAAAAAAATGGAGTTACATAAAAATGCGATTTTAAAATTATACCAACAAGTATGTGCGGATCTCTTGGCTAACTCGTGTAGGTGTGTGTGTTTTTCTAAATCATCAAAAAATGTCGCTTAAGGCAAATAGCCTTCTACCCCTCGAAATATAATTAATTATTTTTGATAATTATTCTTAAACACTTTCATTTACTCATTGGTCGCGCCAATATTTATTCATTTTTTAAATCTACCTTCTCTTAGTTTCCTACCCTCATCCTGTCACATTTTCCACTGCACGCGGCCGTTACTTTTAGCACGGCCATGATTTTTAGTGTCGTTCAATACGTCATATCTGACGATCGCCGCTTAAGCCGTCAGGACGCAACGCGAGGACACCCTTATTGTCCTGGATTTCTATTTGTTCGTCCGATCCGCGCACATCCAGTGTGCCCAAATCATTGTTCGTCCGCATATTATGGTGTGGCGCCTCAGCCAGGAAGGAGAGGATAAAGCCGACGTCATCACAGCCGCGAGGATCGTACGGTCAGTGTGTGTCCTTTATTCCCTTTTCTTTCCATTTTTAAATACCGCAATACAGTCCACTTATTCGCTCTTCTATTGGCGCCTCCACCCATGTAGAAACTTTTTGGTTTCGAAAAAAATAATTGCAGGTCTACTAATTAAAAACATAATAACATTATCGGTGTATTTCTTTATATCAAATATTAGAACAGCCAATGTTTTATGAAAAATATAAATACGAACTTATAACGTATAGAATTCTGGCATTTATTCATTTTATTCCGTTAGGCAGTAGGGAACAGGCGCGGTTGGAGTTTAACCACAATGATCTCTAATATGTACAAAGTACTGCGGTTTCCGCCGCAACATGTATAGACTTTAAAAACAACCTTGATACTTGTCTTTAGTTCTTTCATTTTATTGGATACTAGCTATGGCCGCGAATCCGTAAAAAAAAAATCCGTATAAATTTATTATAGGTTGAAACAATATTATTACTGGAATATAATATAACCTATGTTACTACGTATGTACGTGTGATCAAATATTTAGATAAAATATAAAAAAACAGTTATTTTTATTGCTTATGAGTAATTTTAGGATTCGTTTATTCTATATCAAGGATATGCACCTGCCGTGTCTCACCTGGCTGATAAAAGGGCATTTTATGTGGATAGGTCAAGGTGTACCTTTTTTTTTTGGTTTCTCGGGGGAAATCCTGCATAGGACCATCAGGGCCGCTGTGAGGGCAGCAACCCCGGTGTGTCAGACTCCTACTGACTAAAAACCCCCGGGGTGTCCCTCTAATCGCTCCACCCGAGCCTGGTAAACCAAATTCATCCAGACGCCCGGATAGCGAAATGCCTTGTCGAGGCTGCGTCTCTGGGAGGGGTAGGGGTAAAGAGCCCACCCTTCCAATACCTATCTCACAGGCGGCGCGCCGGACACTGCACACCGCCACCCTCTCATCCGGACAGCAGACTCCCTCAAGACTGTCAAGGTGTACCATGTTCCAACCAGGCACTGACTGGCGGTCAATCGAACTCGGCTCAGGCACGGTGAGGTTTGTATTGGTCCGGCTTCGACACGACTTGTAATAGCGGAACTGCTTTAACAAGCTGCGACGAGCATTCCACAGAGAGGGGCTATACAATTCAATTCACAGTAATACAGTTACGTAACGAAAAGTCAACTAGTTATTATCTAGATATATATAAATTTTTACTATGATCAGAGGTGATTATGGCGCTCGAACATTAAGAGAATTTTTTTTTTCAGAAAAATTCATCGACGCGTTTATACGAAATGGCGAGAAGAATGAAAAAAATGTATAAAAATCTTAGTCTATTGTTTTCTTAAAAAGTATAAACTATAGAAAATAAAATTATAGGAACTAATATGTCTTAAAAATTTTGAGCTCGGATTCTAAAAGAGCATCAAATTTCGCGTAGGAATGGAGGTATTGCATTATTTTTTTGGTCCGATAACATAATAAATAAACACGTTGAAAAGTTAGTAAAAATTCTGATAATCTCGGTCTTAATGGGTTAATGACAATAACAATGATCTACCCCTAAGTTACAAGGAATATATTTTAACATCAAGAGTTATCAGGAAACTATAAAACCATAGGAAATAAAAAGCTTCGTTCTAAACACGAGAACTTTGATCGTCAAACATCTTAGTACCTTATACAGGCTTGTTCCGGCCATTATACTTCGAAACCTAATAACGCTAAAGTTTATACTCATATTTAGTTATAATAGCGATTTTCGTCGAAGCACTATACGTGGGTAGTTTCTAAGTAATAAAAGTAAGTGGATGCAGCGTTTATGACCCAGTTTTATACGACTTCGTATAACTTGCACTATCAGACTTTGCTATGATTAAACTGTACCCTATCGGCCGTATAACCTTGCTAAATTAAATTTCAACTGCATTTAAAGATGTTTCATATGCAAAGAAGTTATTCATATTGCGATAAGATTATAATGGCTTATTTTATAGATTTTAAGTTCCTACATAAGTAGTTAATAGTGCTTCATAGCCAGTTATATATTTTTATTTAAAGTTAGATGAAAAGTTTTCTTGTTTTTTAAAAGTAAATAAAATAAAAATACAGCAGCATTTTAATGAATTTTTAATGTAAGTTAGGTGCCTATTTATTTTTAAGTTAGATACGAGTCGTTTGTAGCATTTTCTTTATACAAACGGTGTACTTTCAGTATTGATGAATATTGTGAACAAATACCCGAATTTTCACCAAATACAATCTGTACAATTTTACCAAGTTTTAATATAATAATATATCGTCACCCTATGTCCCTTTTGAGGTAGCAGAGATACGTTAGTGGCTGTATCTACTTTTCCGAGTTGTATTTTATGAAATTAAAGTACTGTTTTGTTATTTTCATGTTCGATATGCCTTTAGGAGATTTATATCAGACAACATTGGAACTTTCATGTGATTTTATCAACGACATGTAATAAACTTTTTTTTTTTTTTTTTTTAATTTATAGACGAATGCTTGACTTCAAACATACCTGGTGGAAGGTAAAGATGAGTCCGACAATGGACCGCTTCCGCTCAACAAATGCCTATTCACTCTTCTCTTAAAGACTCCCAGGTCATAAGACCGCGGAAATATGGCCGCTGGAAGAATATTCCACTCCTTAATATTTATTTACTAGACGGCATTTTGGGACACTAATGCACTGGTTAGTTGTTACTACAATTTTTGAGGAGTTCAGGATAATGTAGATTTGTTTTTAAGTGCATACAAAGTAAATTAACATAATAGTAGTACTTTAAGCTTAAAGTGTTTTCAGATTATAACATGGTAATTACAAAATTAAGGTACCCTTTGATACATTTATCTCACGTACCTAAGGCAAGCGTGAAACTCGCCTGTCTGTCTAAGTTTTATTTCAATTATATTTCGAAATATCACTGATATATACGTATTTAATCAACAAAACAACTACAAAAAGCAAATGTTCTAAATAAAAACTTTATGTATTTAAACAATATAGAGTAGAAATAATTAAATGAATACATTCCTATACATCCCTATCTATTAATTTATGTCACACATGGCTACGTTGACCTTTTAATAATGTTGACTAGTCAACTATATATGCCGGTTCTTGACTGGATGCGAAAGTTTTCAGACCGACTATAACCTTTACGAAAATACCTACACTACCCATTACAGAATAAAAAATATTTATTTTAATTTACATTTTGTGTTAGCCCTTTAACGTCCACGGGACGGATTTTCAAGCTTCGAGTTTGAGCTGATACTATGCCGTGAATTGGAACGGGAAAAATATGAGAAGCAATGTATCCTATGTTTTCGAGGGTGCTCTTTCGAATAGTCATAGTTAAAAGTCGCTACATTAGTCGCTAGTATAATTGCATTTGGCAAACAAGATTTAATTGTTGTTTTTTTTTTAAATTCCTTCCTTCAATTTTTAATTTTTTTTATTTGATTATACTTGTCTCAATGTTTTGTATCCACATCGATTTATAATTAGATCTCTGCGTAGCCGCTTCATAACCGCTATTCTAATAATAGATTTGACCCTACTAGGATTTGTAATAATAAAGAAACATATTCGCACAAAGCCATACGAAAACCTTCTACAAAACAGTAATTCTCAAACACGGCTGAAGTCGTTAAATCTTTCAAAATTATTATTTAAAGCATTTTAAGTCGTAAAATTTATGTTACTAAATGACATTTACTCCGTTCCGTTTCCCAGAATCCAAGTTTTAATGGTTCTCCGGCTGTTCATTTTAATTAAGTTTTATTATTTCTATCTAATTTGTTTTCGAAACATACGTCTTTGTTATTACGAAGATTGCATTGTTAACTAAAATTGAGTTAATTATGGAGACTAAAGTATATGGATTAACTTATTGGACCTACAAGAGTATTAAATTTATTTTGGTTTGGTCTGGAGGAGACTGGGGTTTGTAAGACACGGGCGGGTGATAAATATTCAAAAGGGAAGCTTATACCATTTTTTTTGTATCCCTGGGGAAAATCCAACGTAGGACCATCAGGGACGCTGTGAGGGCAGCGACCCCGGTGTGTCAGACTCTTACTGACTAAAAACCCCCGGAGTGTCCCTCTGATTGCTCCACCTGGGCCTGGGAAGCCAAATTCGTCCAGACGCCCAGGTAACAAAAGGGCTTGTGGAAGCTATTTCTCTGGGGGAGAGGTGGGAGTAAAGCTTATACCATCGTACATGTCTACATTTTTCTAATCAATCATTTTATTACCTTTTTTACCTTGGAAGTAATTATTGTTTAAATCAGATTTATAATGATGTTTTTATCAATTGTCTAACTCGTAATTGTTTGCCGAAAATATTGTATAATTGAATACATAGATTAAACAATACCTACTCTTCAACACTAGATTGCCCAGAGCAGTCTTTTTGACTGTTTTTAAAATTTAGTTATATAAAAAATATGTATTTATAAAGAACCATTTTTTTTAATTTTATGACTTATATATTATCTTATAGCATTTATTAATAGTTGTATAATAGTTGTCTATTTATTCTCTATATACGTATGTGCTATACCTATATTCAGTCTTTCTAGTGTTAACTGTATTAGCTTTCCGTTTGAATAACTGTGATCTATATAGACAAAAATCTCAAAATAACGATCTTTTTGTTCGACAGCCACAATGTTTTTAGTTAAATAAGTAATAGATAGATCACAATTCACAACACAAGTGAAACACAATGCGATTATAATTTTCTATGACATAAATATCATTGTTACGTAGTTTATAGTTCACATATACTTAAATTTATACAATTTTGTAATCGTTTGTAAGATGATTGAAGTTATAAACATTAAATATTCTCGTCAATGTTTACAGTATAACGGCTCGGTTTAATGTAAATCGACTCCGACGCACTAATATTATTAAACATAACCCGACAGATATTTGATGTTCTAACATTTGTAGCAAAAACGAGTGATAGCAAGGTAATATAGCTTCTGTTATTGTTTAATCATTGTGAACGATGAAACAATCGAGTCATCAAACGACTACGTCATTATTTTTCTCATTGCAGAGACTAGTGAACATAAAAAATGGAAACTAGTGAAACCATATCGAGGGGTGAGAGGCTATTTGGTTTAAGCGACATTTTTTGTTGATATAGTAATATATATACATACAAAGAATCGGTAAAAAAAACACTGATTTCGAAAATATATACCCCTCGATATAGTCAATGTCGTAAATTCGATGTTCTTAGCCTTCAATTTGTAGCTTAACATTATAAATTCCAGCGTTTAAAAAAAGGGATATTTGCAAAACTGTTTAGTAAAAATATCTACTTACGAACGTATATGTCATGTGAAATTGTATCTTCCAGTTTTTTGGATGGTAGTCACGCCAAAAGGCGCAACCCCAGAACATTAAAATTAATAAAATGTAAACACTCCTAATCCCCAACGCCATCTGGCGTACAACATTCAACAACGTTGGCGTTCAACAAGTCTACATCATAACAGTTGTCGCTTTAAACTCAAACGTCGCATCGTATTCTTTTCTCCCTTACAATCACATATAATTAATTCTAACTCGCTATACACATCACAAATCCTTACTTACATCATACTTCGCATCATACACATTAAAATACATACAAAGTGAGTGATTTTGTGAAGCGCCTGACTTCCTCTGCCAACCGATGAGAACTTTAATTGTCTCAAATTATCGCGATCTTCTTTATTAAAAAAAAAACCTCCCGCCTACGAGGCTACATTTGTGCAACGGCATAAGTCCATCAACTTATCCCGGCCCTAGTAGATTGTTAACACACGGCACTGTTAATTAGTTTATATTTGTACAAAGAAAATATTATTGCAATAAGTACAATTTAATTTTTTAGCAAGTCCAAGTTACGCATAACGGTTCGCGTACCTCTACATTGTAGAATAATTTTTCAAAAACTCGCTCTACGAATATAGAATAGGAATGTTATGGAGCAAACTGAATTCGTTTACTATTCATTACATAGTTCTGTCACGTTAACAGTTGAAATCAGTGAGATGAAACTGGTAAAATGAGTTTATTATTTACAATCTAACTCTTGTCCTCGGTTCCATCTGATTATAAGTGAAAATGAGGCCGATGACAGACCAGGTTCACCTATTTATTTTCTTTTCATGGTGCCATGTCCGTAAGTGTGAAAATTTTATTTATTTGTTTTTAACGAACCCTCTCATTATAAGGATTGTGTATTCATTAACGCGACAGGGGAACTGAAGTAGTTAGTAGAAAAATGGTAACAGACGTTAATTTAAACTATTAGTAAACCACGCAAATGTTTTATCAGTAAAAAATATTCGCGTGTTTGAAAGAAATCGGATTCATGAATTACAATGCGTTACAATGTATGAAATCGTGTTAACCAATCATTTGATACGATTATCGTTTCTTGCGAATATAGAGTTTTTTTACTTTTTGTAGTGTATGGTATCAGGACATATATGAAGACTTGCCTAATGGCAGAGATGAGCAAAATGTAATCTGATTAACGATTAACGATTACAAAATGTAGTCGTAATTTGCTCTATAATCATGATTAAATCCATTTATAACATTAAGGAATTATAAATGTGTATGCAATCTGGGATTATGTAGTGTTTAAAACATAGATAAGCAAAATGCAGTCATATTAGTGGTAAAAAACGTAAAATGTAATCGTAATCATTTTTATTAATCTGATTACATTTTGCCCATCTATCCCTAATGATTACCAACTGCGGTTGTTTTCAGACGACGGAAAAAAAACATCTTTACACAAATCTCATTTTAAAAGTCTGCGGAAAGTACGTATCCATTCTTCTCTTATTTGCAATAATATTGCACCTTTGGAAAACTGTTTTTAAATTTTGGCATACCAATCATCATGATCTCATTTATTTTATCGAAAATATTAGTAAAATACTTGACATTATAAAAATACATTCCACATTAATTACAGCTGA
Source organism: Automeris io (assembly GCA_036320925.1). Classification (NCBI taxonomy): domain Eukaryota; kingdom Metazoa; phylum Arthropoda; class Insecta; order Lepidoptera; family Saturniidae; genus Automeris; species Automeris io. The sequence goes on from JAUDJH010000018.1 coordinate 9,385,844, forward strand.
TTAATAGGCCCAGTAGAGTTTACCGGTTCACTTGCGCAGGTAAACTGTTCAGAAACTGACGCCAGTAGCGTTCATTCCATAAATGCATGAAAGCATTGCATGCCCTTACGATAAATAAGTCTGGAATAAATTCCATTAATTTAAACAAAAAAAGGAACCCTTTATATTCATATCAATTCTATTTTCATGCCATCTATCTTCCATATGAAAGTAATATAATATTTATTATCATTATATAATATTCAAATTCATTATATGCCTACTTATATTCTGCTTACCCTGTCCAAATTCCCTATGCACGGCACTGACTGAAGCATATATAGAAAGTCTTAAGCCGTAACTCGAGACCTGTAAATACTAGAGTTGACATGGAAATTACCTGTTATTTAATACCAGATAACATGAGATATAAAATAATTGTGACTGAGATGGCACTATGACCAAACTACGCGTACAAAAGAGAAAACTATGCCTCTTATTATGAGTTGTCCCAAGTCGAACCTATCTTAAGGTGGTGAGTGGAGACCTCTCGCTGCCAACGCTCATTCCAATTATGGTCGGCAGCGAGGGTGCATGGAGAGAGTTGCTCAATTTCAGCAAGCAGGTGCTGGCGCAGAAGGAGACAGCGGAGCGGGTTCGAGAGGCGCTTGCATCTAAGAAACGTCCGCCTCTAATGACAGCACTGGGCGGTACACTTGAGGGAATGTGTCGTCCAATAAGGGTGCGAGCGGCACGCGATGTGATCCCGCGTGCCGCTCAAGAACGTAGAGATGAAAGAGAGGGGTGACTCTTTACACCACTCCTCCCCAAGTGAGTAGAGGTTTATCCAGAGGCCGCACGCCTTGCCGGGTATCGAGGATGAGCCTTAGTCGTGCCCGCGATCCCGGTAGGTGAAAGGTGGAACACGCCGGGGATTTTAGTCGGTGCAAATCCGACAAACCTGCGAGCGGCCCTCACCGTCCCCTGAGGTCCGTAGGAATTTCACCCGGGGGGCTACCAAAAAAAAGTCTAAACTAACTACAAGACAACAATCCCTACTTTTGTTACTTATGCCTGCGCAGGTAAACCCATGCGATAAACCCTACCATGTGTGTAAGATTGTCACGCTTTGATTGTGGCTCACCCTGAATTTGTGTATTTTATGGCCGAATCCATATTTACGTGACTGAACATTTCCTATCGCGTAACGTAAGCGATGATTGGGATAATAACTAGTAATTAGTGGGCATTAACACGCTTAATTGGTAACAAAATTGCACTTGTGTACAACCTGCTATTATATTATTGCGACGTGGAAACATTATATACTTTTCAACATTACCTTGTGTTTATTAACTAATAAACTAGGTATAATTGTATACTTAGGTTATTGTCCACTAGACTGCCTCCGCACCCGACCGGCACCGTCTCGCTTTACAATCTTATTAGTTATAAATGAGTCTTTACGCTTTGTATACTTTAGATTTGTAAATCAAAATTGCGAACCGCTCGAGTCTTAATACAACCTTATACTGAGCTTATGTAGAGCCTTATGGGGTAGTTCATTGATGTAAAAAAAAAACTTTTTCGTATGTAAAAAAACCGACCAAATCCGAGTCCGAAGCGCACACCAAAAGTTCCGTTCAAATAAACCATGAAATTAATTTACGTTGCTTGAATAGAAAGATAAATAAGATTTAGGGGCAAACTTAACTTCCTTTTTAAACGGCTGTCCCCATAAGATAGTGGTTCTCTTCTGCAACGAATTGATTACAGGACCCGCAGTCCCCACTAATTCGCAGAAGTAGTCACCTTGGGGTTTTTAGCTGGATGATAGAAGAACTTGCTTGTTGCCAAATTTTCTGTTTCTAGGTCAACGTCAATTACCATGTATGTATGTTATGATTACATTACAAAAAAATATTGAATTTAATTTTCGTTGACACAATAAATGGGTGTCAGCAGGAAAATCAGCGCTAGGGTGCAGAGAGAAATTAGCAGAGTTGACTTCCCTTTGGCGCATCATCACATCACAGGGTATTTGATTTGGTTGATTTCTATCTTGATTAATCTTCCTTCTGTATTCTATGTGATGCTGTGTGCCAAATAAATGCTTTTTCTTTCTTTTGTAAACTGTATGAGAACCTGTTTCTGATCGCACACGGGGCGATCTGGTGGGCGATAACCATTAAAATACAAATCTCTATTAAGTATTATAAAATTGAGAATTTTGATAATCAACTAATATTGGTAATAAAAAAGTCAGTCATTGATTATTTATCATTTTTTAATCAGCGGAAATCCATCATAGGCCTTCCCGTTCATGACAGATACGAGTATGTTAGACTTCTTATGACCTAAAACTTCTAGCTGTTTCTCTAGCGTCGCGGAAAACCGACCGTGGGAACGAACTACGAAATCTGTTTCGATAAGGGCACACGGACGGTTTTAATGGCTTCTCTGTCTGTGTTCAAATCGTGTGGGTGGAAGCAGTTGGCCACCGCTGGAGATTCACCGCGATAAGCAGTTTTTTGGAAAACTCTCACCCAGCCTCTCTGTTGTACGAGAATTGGACTCCCTCAAGTTCCACTGGCTATGTTAGGTTATTTGCCAAGATTAACGAGATAATATTATGTGTGTACGTGAGTGGATACGTGGGTATGTAAGGAATATTTGAACTTAAGAAAAAATACCTCCGAAAAATTTTCGCTCTCCAGTACTGCATACCGAACGACTGTGTGCTGAACATTGTTCATAAATTCTTGAGACCGAGACGATACTAATAGCGTTTTCAATTCTGCTTCGGAACATCATCAGCATTGGTGCCGACAAAAACTCACGCTTTTGAGATAATGTTGTAATACAAAGTAAATCGTTTGCGATAAAAAGGTAAGCATTCTTTGAGAATCCGCGCCGCAAATTGTGCTTAGGGTGGCCATATTTTTAAAACTGAAAAGATGTGTTTTATTAAAATTAAAATATCATAGACAAAGAAATGAAATGAAAATGTATTTATTTCGCCACAAACTAACAAAAAACTAGAAATTTAAATGCAGTAATACAAACAACATACAGAAACATAAGAAAATACAAAAACAATACATACAATAAACATAAAACAATAATACATAGAGGACAATGATCGGAATTTAATAATGTATTAATTTACTAAGTACGGTACAGTTTTTGTACCTACAGATGTTCAAACAGGTAGGTATTTAGTAGTAGCGTTCATTCCATAGATGCACGAAAGTATTGCATGCCCTTACAGTAAATAAGTCGGGAATAAATTACTTAAAATTGAACAAAAAGAAGGAAATATTCATATTTATATCTATTTTATTTTTACGCCATATTTATTTCTTATGAGCATAATATAATGGTCATTGTAATATTTTAATAATCAAATTATTATGTGAATACTGCCTACCTTGTTCAAATACCCAATGCACGTCACTGGTACCTAGAGACCATCAGTCGTGGATTATATGGTACAGTATGACAACCTACTGACACTGACTGATTGATGCTTGTCCCTTGGTATCTGTACTTGAACTATTCTGTACTTTCTAACTAGTTCACTGTAATCACTTTTTTTAATCAGTATAAAAAAAAACCATGAGAACAGTTTTAAAGTATAATTAATTCCTATTACAATTACATTACTTATTTGTTAATATATTATAATATCTTTTTAATGTAATCATAATTCGAACATAAGTGTTTTTTTATAATATGTTGCCTATTATACTAGAAATATAATAAATTACTCCGAAATCTTGACGTGTGGTAACCTTGATCATAATTTTCGTGTTTTTGATGTCGACATCGCCATAAAAATGTTTTTATATTATCTGAGCTGATGCATGTTTCTATTAAGGCATAAAACGAAAGAGCTTTGGGATAAATTTATGTAAGTTGTTGCAACAACCTTTATTGGGGTGGTACTGATTTATGATATCACACCTTTTATCTTAACCCTTTGAGGCCGCGCCACAAAATAACCACTTATAGTTGACACTCGAAAACCACACAGCGCCGAACGCGTTCGCGCCAAAGAAAGTGTCAATTTTTTTTTTTCTACTTAGCCGAGTGAAGTATAATTCCATAGAGCCACTCAGGTCTATAAAGCATACGCTGGTAAAGTTATCTATGCCAAAAATTATCCATAAAGGTATAAAAATGACTAAATTATGAATAACGTGAATTCACGCCCGTGGGCCGCAACGGTACAATTGTTAGGCGTGAATTCACGCCTTCGAGCGTCAAAGGGTTAAGTTCTATAAGTTAAAATCACGCGCAGACTTCAAACAGATTTTTTTCAGATATTTTCTTCCCTTATTATGGCAATGGTTAATTTTGGATTTTGGTAGTCGGTTAGAGGCTCGCTAGTAGGCTTACGATGTAGGTGACTGCGGTGCGCTGAAAACTATCACGATCGAGAGCTTGACATCCTGACAGCGCTACGCAGTAACCTACATCGTATGCTTTTCCTTACAGTGCAGTACGACGCGGCCTTGCAGGCGCTGGTAAGACACCACTGCCGACTACCTGCATAGGAGCTTCCTGGCCACCGTTAGGGTGATGGCCCAGGGTTGTTCCTCATCTCGCTACCAGCCTGGGTATCCCTATTACTCTAACAAACCAGAGAGCGAATAGCCTTTCTCAAGTTCCCTCGCTTTAAGGATGGATGTAAGAAGCGTACTCTCAGGAACTCTATCAGGCAGTTCGTAGGATAAAAACACCACCTCTGCCTCATCAGGGCAGCATCGCTCAAGTTTACTAGTCGGTATAGTTCCATCCCTCCTTTATCATAAAGGCTAACGAGTACGCAATCTTCTGGATTTAATTATCAACTGTTGGCAATAACTCTTTGACTGAGACTAAAATGCAGAACGTCGAGAATAGACGTCAAGTCTCCTGCCTTGCAGTCTTTTACTGATTGGTCAATGGGGCGTTTTGAGGGGCTACATTATCTAATTCCACCAGCTCTATTTCATTATAAAGCCATTACACACCGTGTCAGATACGTTCCTTACATCCGCACGAAGAGATTCACTTTTATATTCATCATGCGAACACCTAAATGGATATGCTTCCAGCGAGCATATTTCCATGATCTTATGATTTAAAAGCGTTTAAGAGAAGAATGAATAAGCATTTGTTGGGCGGACGCGGTCCATCGTTGGACCGATCTTCATATTCATCTTCATCACACTAGGTGTGATCGATGCTTGAGCGTCTGCCTGTAAATTATTTAAAAAAAAGCCAACAGGAAGCAAATACTCGTACACAACCATGGACTAAATGATCCTATGATACTGGGTCCAATAAATTTGGACTGCACCACACTTACCAGTAATGCCTATGCCGACTCAGAATGGTAAAACTATTAGAAAAATTTGCTCATTAATCAGATGTCTAAAAGGTATTAAAGACATGCTATTCGTCACACAAGGCATTCAGCTTATCAAGTTGTTATTACGTAAACTCAGCTTATTTCTGCTTAAAACTATACCACCCAGTGTCGATTTAAACTATACTAATATTATAAAGCTGAATAGTTTATTTGTTTGTTTGTTTGAACGCGCTAATCTCTGGAACTACTGGTTCGAATTGAAAAATTCTTTTTGTATTGAATAGACTATTTATTAAGGCTTTAGGCTATATAACATCACGATGCAACTATTAGGAGCGAAGAAATAATGGAAAATGTGAAAAAAACGGGGAAAATTATTCATCCTTGAGTGCTTCCATTGCGTGCGCTGCGAAAACGGTTCAAGATACCAAAAATTTATGTATGACAGAGTTATTCCTCTTAAAATGATCTAAAAAAATGTCCCCGGCAGTATATGTCTATCTTTTAAGATTAACTCACTAGAACCGTTTTTATGGTAATCAAATTTGGTCGAAATTAATGCATTATTTGTTAAGAGTTGCATCAACGTAATAATATTAATCTTTATCCAAATAAATGTGTTGTTGATTAAGAGTATTTAATTGTGAACAAAATTGTCTTTGACATCACTTCATTTCAATGAACATCTTAGAAGATATTACAATAACTTATATAGCAAAACAATGTTTGGCGGATGAGCTAGTATTCTATATTTATATTATAAAACACAAGGGCCTTTCTTTTTTCCCTGATCGACAACAATTTAAAACCTTAATGTGTTTTATCTTACGTTTTTCTTCGTTACAAAAAATGTAAAAGTGAACACTTTTAATGTCGAAAATTGAATATTGGGCGGTTGAATATGAAAAGTTTAGATGCACGTCGCTGCGTAGCGCCGGTGTATTACAAAGGTATTGGTAAATTAATATTTTAAAAGGATCAATATAGTATTAGTTTCAAGTTTCTTGTCGGATTTTATTAGTATGATTGAGCGCGATTTAAACAAGGTATGACTGGCATAACGTGTTTAAGGTCCAAGAATACTTCTTACTTTGCCCAAACTGGGCGTTCCAGGCACAAACTCAGGTAAATATTTAATGACCTTAATTATAGTTAATGTAATTTTTCCTTTCGGTTAAACGCCCATCACCTTGAAGCTACTGCTATATTGGATGTGTAATATCAGTCTCTCTTTCATATAACCTTGAGTTTTTTTTATATACTTCCCCTCAAAGTAGCTCCTTCGAAAACGCTAGTAGAACTATTCTATTCTCTCCGTAGACCACCCAAATCGGGGACAGCACCTACAAAATTGCTCTTCGATTGCCACCAACATTGTTAATAAAAGCTAGCTGAGCACCTTAACCGTCGACATTCTGAATCCCGATTAGATTTTAAAGGATCCTTCTGACCGACAATGTTTGCTACCCCAAAAAAGAAAACATTATACCCGCGTATCTAATCATAATTGTATCTACCTTTAGTAGCAGAATAATGCTAATTATTATTATTATTAAAAATGTACGAGCACCGGCAGTATAATGAAATTACTAAAAGAAAATAAAAAAATTGAAAAGGGTGGTTTTTGCGTAATGATATGTTTAAAAAGCAATGTAGAACACATTAAAATAATAGCTGTGCTATAAAGGTTCATATTGATGATTAGATAAAATGTCGTTAATTTACGACAATTAAAGACAGATGTTAGCCATCCACTATTAAATTATGCAAAAAAAATAGTCATTCTAGTATTCAACTATGCGGGGACGTATTTGGATGTATTAATAATATAATATTAATTATATAAACGTGTAACTAGCACACCTGACCTATTACTTCCTCTAGACCTACTAGACCTACTTCCTTTCTCCCACCTTCTCTCTTGTCCCTCCCTCTTGCTGCTCCAAACACTGGACCGTCACTGTTGTTCTTTTCAAAATATTAATAAAAAACTAGTGGCTAATTCATTTTTATCTTTATATCGTCATCAGAGAGAAACCGACGTTTGAATATATTTTTGTGCGCGCCAGCTTTTACCATCCTCATAACTCACTTAGTCTATTAGTGAAAACCGCATCAAAATCCGTTCAGCAGTTTTTGAGTTTATCGCGAACAGATAGACGCGGTAGAACCTTTTTTCTTTTTTTTATTCTGACACGACATAGTGACTGCAACGCACCTGATGTTAACCATGGTGCAGTCCAAAAAACGCCAACGACTATCGAAAGGTAAGAAAAAACCCAACGGTAGTCGCAGCGTCATGCCGGCCTGCATAAATATCTCTTCACGCTACGCTTAAAGGATCCCATATCACAGGAAGGTGGGAACACGCTTGCCGGAAGCCCAACGACACGGCAAAAGAAGGAGTTAGAGAGCTTCTTAGTCCTAGCCGGGATGTGAGATACCGTAAAGCTGTGACACCGCAAACCCGCGCGCGTGGTTCTATTCAGGAAGGGAGAGGGTGGTACAAGGTTAAACAAACGTTTCATCATATACATCATATTATGTTGTCTATTATCCTTTATTATTTTATCTAAATGTTAATCTTATGTGGTGTTTCTTTTTCTAATAAACGTTTTATTTCTTCTTTTAATATACAATAAACGATTAAAAATATATATATTATTAGCCAATTTCGTCCCACTGCAGGGCACAAACCTCTTTTCCCTTTTCCGCTATACTTGTGGAATCCATAGGACCCCTTAGGGTTTGGACATGTAACCCACCACGCTTGTCCAATGCAGGTTGGCGGGTGTGCACTATGCTTAGAGGAGGTGCATGCGGCAGATTAAATTCTAGCGTCTACATTAAAAATATATTCCTAATAATATAGTAATTTATAAGACAAAATATTATCTCCTTTCGTGCCCTAATCTAATTCAATTTAATGATGATGATGATGTCCTAGCCGGATTCGGCCACGGCGACTGTTTCAACACCGATTAAGAAAATCGAGGTTTATTTTTCGGAAACAGTCAATTGCGCAGGAGATATTTAAGTGCATAGCTGGACGCGCTGCCAAAAAAGCACTCTCTCGTCCGAGCTCCCTCGGGCTCGATGGAATGGAGAACCAGTACGATCGGGAGGGAGCGGGATGCAGGTTTGGTCGAGTTTTCCTTCTCTGAACACCTGGTTGAATTGCGGTGTTAAAGAGATACCTTAGTCGCCTTTTACGACACCTCAGCAAAAAAAGGGGGGTGCTATTCTATTCTGCCGGCAGCCACCACGGCACAATAAAACGGCTCAATTTAATATTGTATATATAAAATATATGCTTATATATTTTTATGATTTAAAGGTTAACCTAAATTATTTCCGGTGAAATATGAAGTTACGTCTAACAGTGAAACGCGTTTTTCTATCAAATCTCTATTCACGCTTCGTTCAAAGGCTCCTAAATCATAAGTATGTAAAAATATGATTATTTTAAGTACTATTAACGGCTTAAAGTTACACGCAACCTTTTCAATTTCGCTTAAACAGTATAATGAAAATACAATCTCGTTTTACGCTTGTTTGGAATCAATATAAAATGAACACGTGTGACAAACTATGTTTAGTTTAAAGATTTCTCTTCGAAGAAATTAGGTCTCAGTCACACCGTTACGTTGTGTAATTCGAATAATATATGAGTATGATCGTAATTATTGATGGTAGGTACTTAGAATATTTAAAATTAAATATTTCATAAAAATGTTATTAAAAATTTGTGTATCAAGAGCTAAAATTTCAAATAAGTTAAAGACTATACCAATTATGAGAAAAAGTTAATAAAATAAAGTTTTCTTTGGCATTATTTTGAATTGCGAATTGGTTATATGTGATCTAAATATATCGTAATATTTTTGTATAGAGATCGGAAAAAGATGAAATAAGCTTTTTTTTAAACAACAGATTATATAAAATATAACGATTAATATAGACTGCGTTAAGACAAAACTACCCATGTAACAGAGATAAAATAAATAATACGTACGCCTCTTGTTATAAAATTATTTTAAGTGATTTTTGTATAACTGCGACAAAGTAACATTGATATAGTTTTACAAAAGAGGGCTTGTAATCCTGTAAATTGCAATTACATTGATAAATATTATTTTGTAACGATAATAACCAATCTGTTAAAAACTCTTGTGCATTCGTAAACGCGTTCCTGTGTACACGACGGTCCCTCAAGCGATGAATGTTTTATAGAATGCTGTGAGTACGTACTAGCAAAGTTTATGTGACGTTTCCGACTAACAATACTGTAACATATAAGCGATAATATGTTTTGATTCCGCCATCTGACTCACAAGTACTAAAATAAGACTTATAATGTATAATCATACAAGTTTTGCTATAGAATGCTACTGATATAGATAGCATATTTGATACAAAATCAAATTCCATAGTGACATATTTGAAATATTCGTGTTTTGTGCCCACTATGAGTAATTTAACCTTTAAATGCATAATGTTGAAAAACTGCAACATACCACTTACATACAATAGTGTACAGTAAATGCATAGTATTGTATATCTGCAACATAATTTTTTTTAATAAATTAGTATAAAAATTATTATTTATTTTATTTATTTACAAATCTACAGTATATAATTTAATTTATAAAGGAAAACAAACTAGACAATCGAGTTAACCAAAATGATTTGTAATATGGATATATGATGGATATAAATGCGATTCAAACACTTGTTATAAGATAATAATATAAAAGCTATATATGCAAATGTGTAGTATGATTGTGTATTTTGTGTATGTGACTTAGTGTGTGTGCGTGAGTGTGTGAATGTGTACTTCAACTTTTATATATATGTATATTTTTTTCTATTTTTCCCTGTTTTGTAGTGTACTTATCTGCAAGATATTTATTTATTTACAAATCTACAGTATATAATTTTATAATTACAGGAAAACAAGCAAAAAATCAGATTAACCAAAATGATTTGTATAACAAGGTTATATGAGAGCATTAAATACAATTCAAATAATTGTTGTGAAATAACAATGTAAAAGTTATATATGAAATGTGTAGTGTGATTGTGTACTTTGTGTGTGTGATATATATATTTTTTAAAGTATAAATAAAAGTCATGGATTTAAGGGTTAACGAGTCTTATGATCGAAGAAACTTGCTTTTAGTTAGGCTCAAAGTTTTGACCTATGAGTCTTGTGTGCCATAATTATTCGAATTATCAAGAAAAAAAGAAACCTTCTAACCTTTTTTAACCAGTGGGAAAATTCTGCGTAGGACAATCACAGCCTCCGTAAGGGCAGATCCCGGTTTGTCAGACTCCTAACGACTAAACACCCCCGGAATTCTCAAATCGTTGCTAACCGAGCCTGGAGATCCGTATTCGTTCAACGAACCGGCGAAAGAATAGCCTTATAGGCTTGGATAAATAGGTGTGAGGAGCCCACCCTTCAAGATCTCTCTATCAGGCGGTGCGCAGGATTTGTACGCACCGCCTCTGCGTCATCTGGACAGAGGCACTAAAATCCACAGCTTGTATTTACTCAGGACCATCGAGACGTCATACCATAATAAAAAGCAAGTTATTTCGCGCGTGAGACCTGTTGACGTATTCGATAGTAGTTATGCTTCAATTGTGAGTTAATTGAGTCAATTTAGAGTTTTTTGAGCGTTATTTGGGAGTCGAAGCTGCTCGCGTCCGTAGGCTTTACCCTAGTTTCTCTACACGTGACTCCTGGGTGATGCTAAACGAGCAGCAGCGAGGTGGTAGGGCGTCGGTGCCCGTCTGGATCGCGACCACAGTACATGGGTGTAAAGCCCGTCATAGTGACCAGTTTCGGCTTGTCGCGTTTCGGGATCAGCTTGTGTATATCCAGTAGCTCATATACCTAGAGACCTTCAGTCGTGGTATATGTGGGCCGACATGACGATGTAGACTATCAATGGATTTTCATCCTTTGATAGTCGCTTTCGTTTTTGGACTACACTGTACTTACCATCAGGTACTCTGTAGTCACTATGTCGAGCCAGTGTAAAAAAAACTACTCAGTTTGGAACACCGGCGTAGAGTGGCCTGTCTTTCGTTATACTCTGGAGAATGTGCAGCTGAGTTGTATGATTTTATGCCCCCCCCCTCCCCCTTCTACCATAAATTGACAAGACGTCGTGCGGATTTGCACCCTTATGTGGTTGACATTCCAGCTGCTCGCAAGAAGCGATTCGCCTCCTTTTTGCTGCGAACAGCCAAGGAGTGGAATTCATTTTCTACGTCGGTGTTTCCAACATCTTATGACATGGGAATCTTCAAACGTCGAGTGAATCGGTATTTGCTGGGCGAGCGCGCTCCATCGTCGGTTTCATCATCACTTTCCAGCAGGTGGGTTTGAGGTCAAGCGCAAGTCTATAAGTTTTTTTTTTTTTACTAATAGTTAAGTTATTGACACTTTTGATAAACATCGTGTGTTAAGCATTAGTATCTCATTCCAGTAGCACGAAATACAGCGTCAGCTGGTATAAGATTTTTTACTTTAAGTTTCCATTAGAGCGTATCTGCCACACTCAGGTAAGTAAGACATAAACTATCTTTTGTAATAACTAATTAAATTCCTGTATAATACCGTCTAATTTTTTTTATTCCTATGTTGTACTTGTTTATATTAACTCAGCAGAGTATCTGCGCTGTGTCTGATGAAGAGTATAACTCAATTCAGAAGCCACTGTCGAGAGACAAACGCTAGCGGACAGTCATCACCGTCGCAGATCATGCCGGCCTGCACAAATATCTCTTCACGCTTCGCTTAAAGAATCCAATATTGTAGAACGAAGGAAATACGTTCCACGATCTAATGATTCGACAAAAGAAAGAGAGAACTTCTTAGTTCTAGCTGAAATAGAAGTCACAGTAAGACTGGAACCGCAATCCAGGGCGCATAGCTCTGTTTTAAAAAGGAGAGGATGAAATGAGTGTGATGTATATATAGAAGTAAATTATTGACAAGTAGTCTTTTATGAATTACACATAATTGATAGGAATACTGAAAGTAACTGGGTTAAGATATAAATTCACTGTAACTTATCAACGTGTGACGATTCGCCGCTGTTTAATGTTTTGTATTTTATTGCGTTTCATCGCTACACATACTTTCATATCAATTGCCCTAAATTTACATTTATAATACAACATTAAACTATAAATATTAATATAACTATGTTTTGGTTTAGAACTTATTTTATTATTATTTATTCATATAAAGTTGTACTACTGAATCCAAAGGCCTTGTAACTGATTGTTAGATTTTTAGTAGTATTAGATATAAAATATTATCTATATATTTTTCGAAATTGGAAATAAACCTTGTTTTGTAACCCGGAGGAAACCCGTTATGGGACGTCAAAGGGCCGCTCACTGGTGTGTCGGACTCGCACTGACTAAAATCCCTGAGTTCTTCTTTCTCCCGTCTGCCGGGGCTAAGGGCAAGGCTGTGCCAGCTTCCTCAGTACCCGGCGACGTCTGGCTTATGAAAAGCCACAGCACAGCATTTGTGGGGGGGTGTAGATAGCCACACTCCCGCTCACCTTCGTTGTCTTGGAGCTGTGCGCGGGAACGCGTCGCGCACCACTCTCGCCTTGAAAATGTTGAGCGACGCTCTGGCAATTGGAAATAAACAATAGTGGTCAAATATTAATCAAGATTAACTTTACCAACAAATATAAAATTCTCTCCCAATTATCTTATTATTGACATGTAAACAATAAATATTTTTAAACTGTAAATCATTTTTACCGCTATAACTCTTAACTGTATTGCTTCAAGAATTTATAAAAAATTCAGTGAGAGTGAATATCCCCAAATAAAATAAAGAAACAATACCTTATATAATAATTACGATAATCGAATTAATTCCCTGAGTACGGCCCATGTCGAAGACAGGTTTGCAACTTTGTTGCGTTCGCGCAATTGTTTTGTTGGTTTTTGCACGGCCAACTGTACGATCCGGTCCGATACACTCCCGGTGTGTTGCATTGGCCCATTGACCAACATTTTATTATCGTGGAGATCAGTTTTATTTTATTTTATAATCGGTTTCGATACTGATGCTTCTTGTAACATTTACATGAGGAGTGACTCCCATGAGGTTTACTTGTATATTAATATAGCAAATATAGCTGCATTTTTTAGCATATTGCTTTTTTCTTTGAGTGGTAAATTTTATTTACATAATATTTGAATCTCAGAATCTATTCGTTTATATTCATATCTTGTTTTGTTGTAATTCTGAGAAGCAAACTATAAAGTTTTTACAACCCGTAGAAAATACATTCAGTCTGACGAAATCGTGCAAAAGTTTTCATTGTCTATCAAAAAGTTTTGTCTACTTGGTATGTTATAGTTTACTATGGTGGCTACTCGATTTTTGATAGATGAGTCCAACGCAATACTTCTGCAGTAACTTATGTGGCAATTTATTCTTGATTGCGAATTCTATATATAGTTTGGAAAGAAATAATTTAGTTATAAATCTAACTATTAAATAAAAAAGACACTAATTTTATGAATTACGCATAAATTGCTTTTTAATGGCTTACGACGATAACTTACAACCATTATAAATGGTAAATGTAGGTTAATTTTTATAGTGTTAAAAGTTACTATAAATGTTATTTATTGCTTAGACCATTTCATTATCGATTGAGTGTAGCAACTGAATGCAACCGAGGAAACGTGGACAAAAAATGTGTGGCCATGTGCACACCAATACACATTATTCACACAAACGTAATGTAGTCCAGCGAATTACGAAGATGTAACTTTACTGGATGAGATATAAATATAGTATTTTTTATTATAGAGGGTACCGGCAATAATTTGCTCTACTCCTCTCTCTATTGCTCTAGAAGTTTCGTTTATTAAATTAACGGTTTTGAATTTATTAGAAGTTATTACAGTACTTCTGTTAAGTATTAACAGTATAATTATAAAATAATTAGAATTATCAGAATAGCGATTGTATTAAGTTTCGTTATAAGTACTTATAAATATTTCAATTAAAAATTCTTGAAAACTGTTTCAAACATTACATCCTTATTTTTAACATTTTTGAAATTTTTTTTTTTTTTAGGTCATAACAATTAGTTTAATACTGAGTTTGTCGATATTATGTTTCAACATTTTGTGGACTTCTGTAAATAAAATATTGTTATTTGAAAACATAATTACAAAAGTTTGAAAATCCAAATAAGGCCAGTCGTTGGGCCTAATTATGTATTGTCCATAGTTAGGTCCTACTATGTCAGATGATTAATACTTGCTACTTTTATATTTTAATAGAATGTATTTTTAATTTTAAAATGTCAACCGAAATACGTAAAATTGCCATGAAGACAAAATAATAATATTATTTTAACTGATTATTATCTTAAAATACAATGTGGTGACCAAGAGGGCCAAGACAAATCTATCTGTTAGTGTCCACGACAAACGATATATCCAAAATGTATGAGAGGGACATAAAGTTTCAAAATTTCATGTTGACAGTTCCATATAGTTACTCTTTGTCTATAAGCCCTAGTAAAATGCTCGTTTAATTAAAGGCGTTTTCAAAAAGTAATGATTTATAAAGTTGTAGAAAAAACAAACCAAATATTCCTTTATTTTTAAATTATCATTAAAAGTCCAAGAGTCCTTTTATGTGTGGGATTGTTCCTGGTCAAGTTCGGTGCGGCATAACAGAAGTTGGTCAAATTGATTCCAGTTAATGTGTTTTAGTTTACCTCTAATAAATACAGCGTCATAATACTTGTACTATGTTTGTGTAAAAAGTCTATCCTAATTTCACGTCTAGAGTAATAGAGATCGTTGTGGACTGATTAATAGCATGGAGCTACTTTCAAAAGGTATAAATTAATGATAATGAAAGTAATAGTTTGTAATTAATGGTTTTTGTGAAAACATCAACCGGTTTGCTGATTGCAGACAGTATATTATAATAACAAAACAAGGTTTTATATGGTGGTAAGGCGATTGCCTGAACTGGGTCATGGTTACAGTACACAATTGTAAAGACCGTCATAGTGACTCGCTTTGGCCTGACGCGTTTCAAGATCAGCTTGTGTATATCCAGTAACTCATATACCTAGAGACCTTCAGTCGTGGTATGTGTGTGCCGACATGACGACGGAGACTATCAACGCACTTTCATACTTTGATGATCGCTTTCGTTTTTGGATTACACTGTACTTACCATCAGGAGTACTCTATCCAGCCATTGTAAAAAAAAAAGGTTAAAAAAAATGCAATTTATTATTTTAGTCATCAAAAGGTCAACTATCTTCTATTTATTTTATTCATTTTATTATTAGACTCTTGCCACCAGGGTTGTTACAGCCGGAGCACACGATGCATTGAGGCGGCGGTGCGGCACTAGAGAGCTTTAGTTCCGACATTTTACATCCATGGTGCCCACACGGTGCGTACTCCACTTGCGCTTCACGAGACGAGGCATGGGGGGAAGTATAGACATTTCCGAAATATTTTAATGCGGTGTCGCAACGCATCGTATGCACCGGCTCTTAGACAAACGTTGCATTTGTGGCAGAAGTGCTTTACTTCGTCGTTGCTGAAAAACTTTGAATGGTATGTAACACATGACATTTTCAGTTATGATGTCTATGTATACTTCTGAGCATGTCGATATTATTTGTTTCAACATTTTGTGATATTCTGTAAACAAAATATTGGGATTTGAAAACATATTTACAAAAGTTTGAAAATCCCAAATATAACCAGTCCTTGGGCCTAATTATGTTTTGTACACAGTTAGGTTCTACTATGTCAAATGATCAATACTTGCTACTTATATATACCTATATATATTTTAATAAAACGTATTTGTGATCTTAAAATGTCAACCAAAATACGTAAAATTGGCATGAAGACAAAATGACGAAATCTTTAAAAATTCATCCGAGAAAAAAAATGTCTCAATGATGTTGAGTTTATTGCCTCAGCCAAGTGCTGCGAGAAATCGACCTAAAACCAATATAACTACAATGGAATTAATAACTGTAAACAACTAACTCTAACTAACTAACTCTTTTTGGGAGTCGAAGCTGCTCGCGTCCATAGGCTTTACCCTAGTTTCCCTACACGTGACTCCTGGGTGGTGCTAAACGAGCAGCAGCGAGGTGGTAGGGCTTCGGTGTCCGTCTGGGTCGTGACCACAGTACACGGGTGTAAAGCCCGTCACAGTGACCAGTTTCTGCTTGTCGCGTTTCGGGATCAGCTTGTGTATATCCAGTAGCTCATATACCTAGAGACCTTCAGTCGTGGTAAATGTGGGCCGACATGACGATGTAGACTATCAATGGATTTTCATCCTTTGATAGTCGCTTTCGTATTTGGACTACACTGTACTTACCATCAGGTACTCTGTGAGTCACTATGTCGAGCCAGTGTAAAAAAAAAACTAACTTAACAGAAATACCTATACGAGAACCAAGTCCTTTATAACTGTTCTGGCTTAGTGGATAAAAGAGTGAAATCGTGCGCAGTAACGCGTATGGTCACAGGTTCGAATGTCGGGACATACCTCTGGGTTTTTTAAATACGGATTTAGGCATCACATGCTCACCGATGAAGGAAAACACCGTGAGGAAACCCGTGTGGCATCTAATAGAAATATCATGTGAAAGTGCTTTAAAAACCGCGATTAAATGATGTACTGGTCATGTTCGACACAATATCTAAGCGCTACGCAGATTCGACGACTAATGTATGGTATCTCTGCTCACCTAGAAAGGACTAAAAAGTGACGATAGATTTTTTAAAGCCATATCCTTCAGTAGCGTTCATTCCATATATGCATGAAAGTATTGCATGCCCTACAATAAATACGTCTGAAATAAATTACTTAAAGATGAACAAATACCTACCTACCCACATTCATACGCATTCTATTTTTACGCCATGTTACATTCGTATAAGAACTTAATAATGATTACTATAATAATATAATATTCAAATTAATTACGCGAACACTGCCTACCTTGTTCAAATACCTTATGCACGTCACTGATATCCTTAATTACAATTAGTTCATAAACCCTCGACTTTCAAACTTAATCGAAACAGTCTAGGTACGGTGTCTGAAAATGATTTGAGAAATCAAAGTATGCAGAGACTTGCAAACAGAAAAAAACTGACCAAGACAATGAATAAAAAGAAAACTGCAAAATAAACAAACGAATACAGAGAAATAAGGCCCTAATTTATAGAGGCAACTTTAAGTTTTGTTAGACAGTACTAAAATATTACAATTTATACTACTCAATAAACGTCAAAGACTTTGTTAAGTCACTGATTTTTGTCAACATGGACTTGGCTCTGCGAATACTATGGCTATACTAAGTTCCTTTTAACATATAAATTCAGTTTTTAGTCAAAACGAATGTATTTCTTGAGAAGTTTGCTAATCGAAATAGCATCTATAAATCTCTATACTTATAAATGTATGAGCGACTAGTAATTTTAAAATCTCTTAATTTCTAGGTCGTCTTCTATATTTCTAAGATAATATGGTATTCTATACTTGGTTGCTTTCCTCTAGTGTAGTATAAAAAGTGAAACGACATACTTTCTGTTTCATAATCTCATTCATGCTCACTTTCTTCTATAGTGTTTTTGTATTTTTTTTAAATTATTTATAGACGAACGCTTGACCTCAATCACACCTGGTGGAAAGTGAAGATGAGTTAAACGATGAAACGCGTTCGCCCAGCAAATGCATATTTACTCTTCTCTTGAAGACTCCTAGGTCATAAGACCGCGGAAATATGGCCGCTGGAAGCATATTCCACTCCTTAGCCGTTCGCATGATGAATGTAGAAGTGAATCTTTTCGTGCGAATATAAGGAACATCCATCACATACGGATGGTTTCCAACACGATATCTAGTGATTTTGTGATGGAATGGGGCTGGTGGAATTGAAGAATGTATAACTCTGTAGCATTTCTTAATATGAAAACGACATAGAAACTCCATAATATTATTATAATTAGGATATCTCGACGCATCTACTTATTACAGATTTTGTTTCGTGTTCATATATTTACATGTTTTTGGCTTCACTTTTAGCGCGTGTATGTATTTCTGTACAATTTCTAATTCTATACATGTTTTTTTTTTATTCTGACTCGACACAGTGACTGCACCATACCTGATGGTAAGCATGGTGCAGTCCAAAAAACGCTAACGACTATCGACAGATAAGAAAAACCCATCGGTAGTTGCAGCAATCATGCCGGCCTGCACAAATATCTCTTCACGCTACGCTTAAAGGATCCCATATCATAGGATGGTGGGAACACGCTCGCTGGAAGACCATTCAGCAGCCCAACGACACGGCAAAAGAAGGAGTTAGAGAGCTTCTTAGTCCTACCCGGGATGTGAGAAACCGTAAAGCTGTGACTGCGCAAACCCGCGCGCGTGGTTCTATTCAGGAAGGGAGAGGGTGGTACAAGGTTAAACAACTCTTCAGAACACTCACCATGATCCATGATACATGATGATGATGTCTGTACATTTAAACTATAAAACTATGTATTATTCACCACTGGTTCCTCGATTGCGTGCCTGATGTAAAAAAGCTAATTATGACTTATTAATTCCAGTTTACAGCGGTCATGGCGCGTGCCTTTTTTCATTGTCCTAAATACTGGAATACCAATACATTTGTTACAAGTTGCATAAACTTCATTATAATAATAAAATTACGACTTTATTATTTTAAACGCAACTGCAAAAACCTTCTTTAAAGTTTAAAGAAAATTTTATACACTATTTAATTAGTTTGTAGTAAAACCTAATTATAGGTTAATTAGTGCTTATAATTGTACTTATTTCAAATCGGATATTATGCATTCTTATAATAATTTATTATCTGTTTCAATCTATCAACTGTTACTGGGTTCTTCTGTGATTTATCTGCTGAATGACCACGCTCATAGCCCAGCTAGGACTCAGTTCTCTAACTCTTACTTTTGTCAAGTCGTGGAGCTGGGGAGTAGCCTTTCGGTCAGCGTTTACACCACCGTCCTTTAATATTGGATCCTTTAAACAAAGCGTGAAGAGATAGCGTGATAGATATTTGTGCACCGTGACATAATCACTGTATATTATCGATAGGTTTATCTTTACCGTTGATAATCGTAGGCGATTTTTGGGCTGCTCCATCTTTGCCATCAATCGTGGTGTGGCCACTGTACTGTGGAGCGTGCTGTCGGTGACATTATCTTTCAAACAAACCATTTCCACTTCATTAATCTTACTTTCACACTTCTTCTAACATACCCAGACTCCACTGCAGTACAATAAAGTGGTCACTGGTACCACTCTATGTATTGCGAGTCGTACTGTTTATATCATGAGTCGGCAACCTTTTCTTATATAAGGGTCACAAATATTATGAGTATATTGGTGCGGGCAACATTTCATCTAACAAACACATTTTTTTAGACAAAACTAATCTTTACATTTTAACTTTATATATTGTTACTCTCATTTTGAAGTAATAGATACAAAATTAACTAAGACGTATAAAGCTAATGCGATTTTTGAGGTTGTACTTGTTTTGCGAGTTTTTTATGTCTGCTTTCATTTTAGACATAGAAATGCGTAGTATTGCATCTAAATGTTCATCGGTCAATCGAGAACAATGCTTGTTTTATCGATAGTTAATTATTGAAAATTATTCTGTGGAACAGCTTTTACTTGCCCGGGCCGCATTGTATAGTGGCTTACGGGTCCCATGGTAGTGGCTTACGGGCTGCATTGTAGTGGCTTACGGGCCGCATTGTAGTGGCTTACGGGCCGCATTGTAGTGGCTTACGGGCCGCATTGTAGTGTTTTACGGGCCGTATTGTAGTGGCTTACGGGCCGCATTGTAGTGTTTTACGGGCCGTATTGTAGTGGCTTACGGGCCGCATTGTAGTGTTTTACGGGCCGCATTGTAGTGTTTTACGGGCCGTATTGTAGTGGCTTACGAACCGCATTGTAGTGGCTTACGGGCCGCATTGTAGTGTTTTACGGGCCGTATTGTAGTGGCTTACGAACCGCATTGTAGTGTTTTACGGGCCGCATTGTAGTGTTTTACGGGCCGTATTGTAGTGGCTTACGAACCGCATTGTAGTGGCTTACGGGCCGCATTGTAGTGTTTTACGGGCCGTATTGTAGTGGCTTACGAACCGCATTGTAGTGTTTTACGGGCCGCATTGTAGTGGCTTACGGGCCGCATTGTAGTGGCTTACGGGCCGCATTGTAGTGTTTTACGGGCCGTATTGTAGTGGCTTACGAACCGCATTGTAGTGGCTTACGGGCCGCATTGTAGTGTTTTACGGGCCGCATTGTAGTGTTTTACGGGCCGTATTGTAGTGGCTTACGAACCGCATTGTAGTGTTTTACGGGCCGTATTGTAGTGGCTTACGAACCGCATTGTAGTGTTTTACGGGCCGTATTGTAGTGGCTTACGAACCGCATTGTAGTGGCTTACGGGCCGCATTGTAGTGTTTTACGGGCCGTATTGTAGTGGCTTACGAACCGCATTGTAGTGTTTTACGGGCCGCATTGTAGTGTTTTACGGGCCGTATTGTAGTGGCTTACGAACCGCATTGTAGTGGCTTACGGGCCGCATTGTAGTGTTTTACGGGCCGTATTGTAGTGGCTTACGAACCGCATTGTAGTGTTTTACGGGCCGCATTGTAGTGGCTTACGGGCCGCATTGTAGTGGCTTACGGGCCGCATTGTAGTGTTTTACGGGCCGTATTGTAGTGGCTTACGAACCGCATTGTAGTGGCTTACGGGCCGCATTGTAGTGTTTTACGGGCCGCATTGTAGTGTTTTACGGGCCGTATTGTAGTGGCTTACGAACCGCATTGTAGTGGCTTACGGGCCGCATTGTAGTGTTTTACGGGCCGTATTGTAGTGGCTTACGAACCGCATTGTAGTGGCTTACGGGCCGCATTGTAGTGGCTTACGGGCCGCATTGTAGTGGCTTACGGGCCGCATTGTAGTGTTTTACGGGCCGTATTGTAGTGTTTTACGGGCCGCATTGTAGTGGCTTACGAACCGCATTGTAGTGGCTTACGGGCCGCATTGTAGTGTTTTACGGGCCGCATTGTAGTGTTTTACGGGCCGTATTGTAGTGGCTTACGAACCGCATTGTAGTGGCTTACGGGCCGCATTGTAGTGTTTTACGGGCCGCATTGTAGTGGCTTACGGGCCGCATTGTAGTGTTTTACGGGCCGTATTGTAGTGGCTTACGAACCGCATTGTAGTGGCTTACGGGCCGCATTGTAGTGTTTTACGGGCCGCATTGTAGTGGCTTACGGGCCGCATTGTAGTGTTTTACGGGCCGCATTGTAGTGTTTTACGGGCCGCATTGTAGTGGCTTACGAACCGCATTGTAGTGGCTTACGGGCCGCATTGTAGTGTTTTACGGGCCGCATTGTAGTGGCTTACGGGCCGCATTGTAGTGTTTTACGGGCCGTATTGTAGTGGCTTACGAACCGCATTGTAGTGGCTTACGGGCCGCATTGTAGTGTTTTACGGGCCGCATTGTAGTGTTTTACGGGCCGTATTGTAGTGGCTTACGAACCGCATTGTAGTGGCTTACGGGCCGCATTGTAGTGTTTTACGGGCCGCATTGTAGTGGCTTACGGGCCGCATTGTAGTGTTTTACGGGCCGCATTGTAGTGTTTTACGGGCCGCATTGTAGTGGCTTACGGGCCGCATTGTAGTGTTTTACGGGCCGCATTGTAGTGTTTTACGGGCCGCATTGTAGTGGCTTACGAACCGCATTGTAGTGGCTTACGGGCCGCATTGTAGTGTTTTACGGGCCGTATTGTAGTGGCTTACGAACCGCATTGTAGTGGCTTACGGGCCGCATTGTAGTGTTTTACGGGCCGCATTGTAGTGTTTTACGGGCCGTATTGTAGTGGCTTACGAACCGCATTGTAGTGGCTTACGGGCCGCATTGTAGTGTTTTACGGGCCGCATTGTAGTGGCTTACGGGCCGCATTGTAGTGTTTTACGGGCCGTATTGTAGTGGCTTACGAACCGCATTGTAGTGGCTTACGGGCCGCATTGTAGTGTTTTACGGGCCGCATTGTAGTGTTTTACGGGCCGTATTGTAGTGGCTTACGAACCGCATTGTAGTGGCTTACGGGCCGCATTGTAGTGTTTTACGGGCCGCATTGTAGTGGCTTACGGGCCGCATTGTAGTGTTTTACGGGCCGCATTGTAGTGTTTTACGGGCCGCATTGTAGTGGCTTACGGGCCGCATTGTAGTGTTTTACGGGCCGCATTGTAGTGTTTTACGGGCCGCATTGTAGTGGCTTACGGGCCGCATTGTAGTGTTTTACGGGCCGTATTGTAGTGGCTTACGAACCGCATTGTAGTGTTTTACGGGCCGCATTGTAGTGGCTTACGGGCCGCATTGTAGTGTTTTACGGGCCGCATTGTAGTGTTTTACGGGCCGTATTGTAGTGGCTTACGAACCGCATTGTAGTGGCTTACGGGCCGCATTGTAGTGTTTTACGGGCCGCATTGTAGTGGCTTACGGGCCGCATTGTAGTGTTTTACGGGCCGTATTGTAGTGGCTTACGAACCGCATTGTAGTGGCTTACGGGCCGCATTGTAGTGTTTTACGGGCCGCATTGTAGTGTTTTACGGGCCGTATTGTAGTGGCTTACGAACCGCATTGTAGTGGCTTACGGGCCGCATTGTAGTGTTTTACGGGCCGCATTGTAGTGGCTTACGGGCCGCATTGTAGTGTTTTACGGGCCGTATTGTAGTGGCTTACGAACCGCATTGTAGTGGCTTACGGGCCGCATTGTAGTGTTTTACGGGCCGCATTGTAGTGTTTTACGGGCCGTATTGTAGTGGCTTACGAACCGCATTGTAGTGGCTTACGGGCCGCATTGTAGTGTTTTACGGGCCGCATTGTAGTGGCTTACGGGCCGCATTGTAGTGTTTTACGGGCCGCATTGTAGTGTTTTACGGGCCGCATTGTAGTGGCTTACGGGCCGCATTGTAGTGTTTTACGGGCCGCATTGTAGTGTTTTACGGGCCGCATTGTAGTGGCTTACGAACCGCATTGTAGTGGCTTACGGGCCGCATTGTAGTGTTTTACGGGCCGCATTGTAGTGGCTTACGGGCCGCATTGTAGTGTTTTACGGGCCGTATTGTAGTGGCTTACGAACCGCATTGTAGTGGCTTACGGGCCGCATTGTAGTGTTTTACGGGCCGCATTGTAGTGTTTTACGGGCCGCATTGTAGTGGCTTACGGGCCGCATTGTAGTGTTTTACGGGCCGTATTGTAGTGGCTTACGAACCGCATTGTAGTGGCTTACGGGCCGCATTGTAGTGTTTTACGGGCCGTATTGTAGTGGCTTACGAACCGCATTGTAGTGGCTTACGGGCCGCATTGTAGTGTTTTACGGGCCGCATTGTAGTGTCTTACGGGCCGCATTGTAGTGTTTTACGGGCCGTATTGTAGTGGCTTACGAACCGCATTGTAGTGGCTTACGGGCCGCATTGTAGTGTTTTACGGGCCGCATTGTAGTGGCTTACGGGCCGCATTGTAGTGTTTTACGGGCCGTATTGTAGTGGCTTACGAACCGCATTGTAGTGGCTTACGGGCCGCATTGTAGTGTTTTACGGGCCGCATTGTAGTGGCTTACGGGCCGCATTGTAGTGTTTTACGGGCCGTATTGTAGTGGCTTACGAACCGCATTGTAGTGGCTTACGGGCCGCATTGTAGTGTTTTACGGGCCGCATTGTAGTGTTTTACGGGCCGTATTGTAGTGGCTTACGAACCGCATTGTAGTGGCTTACGGGCCGCATTGTAGTGTTTTACGGGCCGCATTGTAGTGGCTTACGGGCCGCATTGTAGTGTTTTACGGGCCGTATTGTAGTGGCTTACGAACCGCATTGTAGTGGCTTACGGGCCGCATTGTAGTGTTTTACGGGCCGCATTGTAGTGTTTTACGGGCCGTATTGTAGTGGCTTACGAACCGCATTGTAGTGGCTTACGGGCCGCATTGTAGTGTTTTACGGGCCGCATTGTAGTGGCTTACGGGCCGCATTGTAGTGTTTTACGGGCCGCATTGTAGTGTTTTACGGGCCGCATTGTAGTGGCTTACGGGCCGCATTGTAGTGTTTTACGGGCCGCATTGTAGTGTTTTACGGGCCGCATTGTAGTGTTTTACGGGCCGTATTGTAGTGGCTTACGAACCGCATTGTAGTGGCTTACGGGCCGCATTGTAGTGTTTTACGGGCCGCATTGTAGTGGCTTACGGGCCGCATTGTAGTGTTTTACGGGCCGTATTGTAGTGGCTTACGAACCGCATTGTAGTGGCTTACGGGCCGCATTGTAGTGTTTTACGGGCCGCATTGTAGTGGCTTACGGGCCGCATTGTAGTGTTTTACGGGCCGTATTGTAGTGGCTTACGAACCGCATTGTAGTGGCTTACGGGCCGCATTGTAGTGTTTTACGGGCCGCATTGTAGTGTTTTACGGGCCGTATTGTAGTGGCTTACGAACCGCATTGTAGTGGCTTACGGGCCGCATTGTAGTGTTTTACGGGCCGCATTGTAGTGGCTTACGGGCCGCATTGTAGTGTTTTACGGGCCGCATTGTAGTGTTTTACGGGCCGCATTGTAGTGGCTTACGGGCCGCATTGTAGTGTTTTACGGGCCGCATTGTAGTGTTTTACGGGCCGCATTGTAGTGGCTTACGAACCGCATTGTAGTGGCTTACGGGCCGCATTGTAGTGTTTTACGGGCCGTATTGTAGTGGCTTACGAACCGCATTGTAGTGGCTTACGGGCCGCATTGTAGTGTTTTACGGGCCGCATTGTAGTGTTTTACGGGCCGTATTGTAGTGGCTTACGAACCGCATTGTAGTGGCTTACGGGCCGCATTGTAGTGTTTTACGGGCCGCATTGTAGTGGCTTACGGGCCGCATTGTAGTGTTTTACGGGCCGTATTGTAGTGGCTTACGAACCGCATTGTAGTGGCTTACGGGCCGCATTGTAGTGTTTTACGGGCCGCATTGTAGTGTTTTACGGGCCGTATTGTAGTGGCTTACGAACCGCATTGTAGTGGCTTACGGGCCGCATTGTAGTGTTTTACGGGCCGCATTGTAGTGGCTTACGGGCCGCATTGTAGTGTTTTACGGGCCGTATTGTAGTGGCTTACGAACCGCATTGTAGTGGCTTACGGGCCGCATTGTAGTGTTTTACGGGCCGCATTGTAGTGTTTTACGGGCCGTATTGTAGTGGCTTACGAACCGCATTGTAGTGGCTTACGGGCCGCATTGTAGTGTTTTACGGGCCGTATTGTAGTGGCTTACGAACCGCATTGTAGTGGCTTACGGGCCGCATTGTAGTGTTTTACGGGCCGCATTGTAGTGGCTTACGGGCCGCATTGTAGTGTTTTACGGGCCGCATTGTAGTGTTTTACGGGCCGCATTGTAGTGGCTTACGAACCGCATTGTAGTGGCTTACGGGCCGCATTGTAGTGTTTTACGGGCCGCATTGTAGTGGCTTACGGGCCGCATTGTAGTGTTTTACGGGCCGTATTGTAGTGGCTTACGAACCGCATTGTAGTGGCTTACGGGCCGCATTGTAGTGTTTTACGGGCCGCATTGTAGTGTTTTACGGGCCGTATTGTAGTGGCTTACGAACCGCATTGTAGTGGCTTACGGGCCGCATTGTAGTGTTTTACGGGCCGTATTGTAGTGGCTTACGAACCGCATTGTAGTGGCTTACGGGCCGCATTGTAGTGTTTTACGGGCCGCATTGTAGTGGCTTACGAACCGCATTGTAGTGGCTTACGGGCCGCATTGTAGTGTTTTACGGGCCGTATTGTAGTGGCTTACGGGCCGCATTGTAGTGGCTTACGGGCCGCATTGTAGTGTTTTACGGGCCGTATTGTAGTGGCTTACGAACCGCATTGTAGTGGCTTACGGGCCGCATTGTAGTGGCTTACGGGCCGCATTGTAGTGTTTTACGGGCCGTATTGTAGTGGCTTACGAACCGCATTGTAGTGGCTTACGGGCCGCATTGTAGTGGCTTACGGGCCGCATTGTAGTGGCTTACGGGCCGCATTGTAGTGTTTTACGGGCCGTATTGTAGTGTTTTACGGGCCGCATTGTAGTGGCTTACGAACCGCATTGTAGTGGCTTACGGGCCGCATTGTAGTGTTTTACGGGCCGCATTGTAGTGTTTTACGGGCCGTATTGTAGTGGCTTACGAACCGCATTGTAGTGGCTTACGGGCCGCATTGTAGTGTTTTACGGGCCGCATTGTAGTGTTTTACGGGCCGTATTGTAGTGTTTTACGGGCCGTATTGTAGTGGCTTACGAACCGCATTGTAGTGGCTTACGGGCCGCATTGTAGTGTTTTACGGGCCGTATTGTAGTGGCTTACGAACCGCATTGTAGTGGCTTACGGGCCGCATTGTAGTGTTTTACGGGCCGCATTGTAGTGGCTTACGGGCCGCATTGTAGTGTTTTACGGGCCGCATTGTAGTGTTTTACGGGCCGCATTGTAGTGGCTTACGAACCGCATTGTAGTGGCTTACGGGCCGCATTGTAGTGTTTTACGGGCCGCATTGTAGTGGCTTACGGGCCGCATTGTAGTGTTTTACGGGCCGTATTGTAGTGGCTTACGAACCGCATTGTAGTGGCTTACGGGCCGCATTGTAGTGTTTTACGGGCCGCATTGTAGTGTTTTACGGGCCGTATTGTAGTGGCTTACGAACCGCATTGTAGTGGCTTACGGGCCGCATTGTAGTGTTTTACGGGCCGTATTGTAGTGGCTTACGAACCGCATTGTAGTGGCTTACGGGCCGCATTGTAGTGTTTTACGGGCCGCATTGTAGTGGCTTACGAACCGCATTGTAGTGGCTTACGGGCCGCATTGTAGTGTTTTACGGGCCGTATTGTAGTGGCTTACGGGCCGCATTGTAGTGTTTTACGGGCCGCATTGTAGTGTTTTACGGGCCGCATTGTAGTGTTTTACGGGCCGTATTGTAGTGGCTTACGAACCGCATTGTAGTGGCTTACGGGCCGCATTGTAGTGTTTTACGGGCCGTATTGTAGTGGCTTACGAACCGCATTGTAGTGGCTTACGGGCCGCATTGTAGTGTTTTACGGGCCGTATTGTAGTGGCTTACGAACCGCATTGTAGTGGCTTACGGGCCGCATTGTAGTGTTTTACGGGCCGTATTGTAGTGGCTTACGAACCGCATTGTAGTGGCTTACGGGCCGCATTGTAGTGTTTTACGGGCCGTATTGTAGTGGCTTACGGGCCGCATTGTAGTGTTTTACGGGCCGCATTGTAGTGTTTTACGGGCCGCATTGTAGTGGCTTACGAACCGCATTGTAGTGGCTTACGGGCCGCATTGTAGTGTTTTACGGGCCGTATTGTAGTGGCTTACGGGCCGCATTGTAGTGTTTTACGGGCCGTATTGTAGTGGCTTACGAACCGCATTGTAGTGGCTTACGGGCCGCATTGTAGTGTTTTACGGGCCGCATTGTAGTGGCTTACGAACCGCATTGTAGTGGCTTACGGGCCGCATTGTAGTGTTTTACGGGCCGTATTGTAGTGGCTTACGAACCGCATTGTAGTGGCTTACGGGCCGCATTGTAGTGTTTTACGGGCCGTATTGTAGTGGCTTACGGGCCGCATTGTAGTGTTTTACGGGCCGCATTGTAGTGTTTTACGGGCCGTATTGTAGTGGCTTACGAACCGCATTGTAGTGGCTTACGGGCCGCATTGTAGTGTTTTACGGGCCGTATTGTAGTGGCTTACGGGCCGCATTGTAGTGGCTTACGGGCCGCATGTGGCCGCGTGCCGCTAGTTGCCGACCCCTGGTTAATACAATTCCGAAAAATAAACCCATGTAGCTTACATTACGACAAGTATGGCTCTCGTCACCCAGCCGGGCATATATTTTCCATATTTACAAGATTTTATCGATACCGCTCTCTCCAAGTAGGTCATAGACTGAATTCCAATGTTGTATATAAATGGCGTGATCAGGCACAAACCTTGAAAACGGGAGAGGCTTGGGAAGAGGCCGAACGGTGGATTTTACGAATTGTTATACTTTACAATGTATTTATTAAATTAGGTATTTTTTATGAAAATAGTTCACCATATGATAAACCATTACTGTTGCCAATGGTTAGTTGTAACACTAAAAAATACTATTGGTGTTTCTACAAAATAAAAAGCATTATTAGAACAGGTATGAACACGGTTAAAAACTACAATTAACGATTACTTATTTATTAAGTTTCTAGACTTTGTACGTAATTCTTTATTTTTTCCAAAAGTCGGCCTAGCAATGACATCGCTTCCAGGCCTTCGCTTTCCATTAAGTGAGCTGTGAGCTTGTTTGCAATCTTATGGTATAAAACAATATTTTACTATAACAATTTCTACATATTTTTATAGTCTTTTTTTAGAATACAATAATATATTTGAATCCGGTAAAAACACATATGCCCAATTATGTTTGTTAAATATGTTTAGAATAGTATTTATATGTGTAGAGTTTTAAGGTTACTTGAGTCGGAAAACGTCTGAGGGCCTAAACAAAATACCATTCGGTAAATGATAACGTTAGTTTAAAAGTGCAAAATGTATAGTGTCCGACCTCTTTGTCTTCGGCTACAGCCATCTTCGGCCTGTTTCGGGATCAGTTTGTGTGTATCCAATTGTTCGTATACCTAGATGACGACAAAAGCTTTCGTCATTTGATAGACGCTGTCGTTTTTTAATTGCACTGTGATTATTATTATTATTATGCAATGTGGGGCTGTGCAGTATAACTCAGCCTTATATCACTGCGACCCAAAAGATCTATTGTAATCGCCACCTACCATCTAGAGCTCTCTGTCAAGGCCTATAGTTTTAAAGAACTGTAGTATTTTATTGACAGAAATATCTGGAACCTCTCCCGGGTGTAGCACAGGATACGGTTGCGTTTGGGCATTAGTAAGTCACACTCACAAAGGAGGTGCTTGGGCGTTTCGTGCGCACTTTACCAGAATCTGCTATCTCTAGTGTTTCGGCCACCAATGCTGAACAAATCCTTGTTTAGACAGCAGTGACCAGTCAGTGCTCTTACCAATACTCGTAGTTGATTTCTTCTAAGCATCAGAACCTCTGCAGCTTTACGCTGGTCGAAAGCCTTGACTACCTCTTTGTGTACTGTAGTTACTTTGACGAGCTTGTGAACTGGACATATACAAGCTGATCCTGAAACAAGATAGGCCAAAGGGAGCCACTACACTCGTGTACTGTTGTAATGACCTAGTTAGGTCAGTCAGTCAATTATAAAATGTAAATAAGTAATGCAAGTTATACAGAACAATTTTCACCCTTGAAACCACTTTCCATTTCATGTAACGTTCTGTTTGTTATTACAAAAACAAGTGGAAAACTGAAGTATAATTTATATTGTGTAAGACTAACTAGACGCTCATGGCTTGCTAGGTGGCCATGCAAAACACCTACGCTCCTTTAGATATCTACTGTTTAGTGTTGCCAAGTTTTATTTTTACCGAAACGTCCCATATTTATATTATAGAACATCTCTTGTGTTATAACTACAGTGGTTGTAATATATGCAACATTTTTTACAAGACATTCATTCCTTTGTGTATTATGTGTATAGAGTTCCTTGCCTGCTCTTGTCAGTAGATTTTGCTTTTCGAATCAAAATAACTTGGAAGAAGGCCTATTTCAATAAAGTTATATTTCATTCATTCGCATTATATCATATGAGTAAAGTAGATGAAGCTAATTTGCCTGAACAAAAATATAGAATTAACTACTTACTAAATTCACATAAGGCGGTATCTAAATAGTAATATGATTGGAGAATAATAAAAAAGACAAAATAGATATACAATACAAATGTGAGTAGAAGTAAGGGCCGAGGGCAGTCGACACTTTCACAGGACAAATAAAGATAATTCTGTCGGAGAGTATGGTTCGAAGTACGCAGAATCGGTGAGCGTTCATGAATGGATTATAAATGTTAAGAAAGCGGAAAAGGTTTACAAAAATAGAGAGAGATGATATACCATACACTATGCTTACGCTAATAGAGAACCTGCGTGTTAATATATAGATACAAAACAGAAATAAAGCGATTAAATAAAACTTCTTAGCAGTGTATAATAAAAAAGTTATTTATAATTGTTTTGTGGTACATACTTAAATAATAAATTACCAATGAAAAATATATATTTAGTTTTGATAGTTTACGTGGAAAATATGCACAAAAATTGGACTCTTAGAACTAATTCGCTCAATACAGTCGGAACTTTTACAAAGAACCGTCTAAAAATTTTGGTCCTGACGAACTGAATTGTACAAAAGTACTATAAAGATAATGAAATCATTTACTAAAACATTAACTCACTTAAAGGATATTAGTCCCATTTATTAGACGATTTGCATTTTTTTTCGTTTAAATGGATCTAACTTTAGAATATTTAATAACTATTATAAGTAGAATTTGTTTATGGATATGTTTTTTTTACACTGTCTCGACAAAGTGTATACAGTGCACCTGATGGTAAGTACAGTGTAGTCCAAAAAACGAAAGCGATAATCAAAGGATAAAAATCCGTTCACTATCTCCGTCGTCATGTTGGCCGATATATATCACGACTGAAGGTCTCTAGGTATATGAGTAACTGGATATACAAAAACTAATCCCGAAACGCGTCAGGCCAAAGCGAGTCACTATGACGGTCCTTACACTTATGTTCTGTGTTCACGATCCAGTTCGGGCAATAGCCCTACCACCAAATAAATGGTATTGTTATTATAACATCCCCGAGACTTGATCAAATCCTTTAGAGATATCTTGAACTCTCTATTTATTTATTTTTTGATAGCCCGGGGATAATCCCTAACGGACCTCAGGGGGCGGCGAGGGCTGCTTTAGACTTGCATCGACTAAAACCCCCGGGGTATTCCTTCTTCCCGTCTGACCGGGGCCAGAAGGACAGTGTCATCCTCTTCTCCGACCCTCGGCAACGTCTGGCCTTTTGTAAGGCCGCATCTCTGCACTGCGAGGAATGGTGTAAGGAGCCATCCCTCGCACACCTCAATGTCTTGGAGCGGTGTGCAGAAACACGTCACACACTGCTCTCGCCTGGATAAGTTGGGCGGCAATCTCCCTTAAGCGCACCGTTCAGGTGTCTTATCCGGTTTTAAGGAGGAAGGCCTCTGGCGAAGGCCCTCCTCCTTTGTCCTGTCCTGCGTGGGCGGCGAATCGGATTGTCAGGGCCGACTATTGCCTTCCTGTTCCTCTCTGCCGCCTCCTTCCTCAGCATGAGTTCCTCACAATATGTGAGGAGCGCCTGCCGTGCCCTGTCGATGCCAACCATCGCGCGAGCGTGCGCCGGCAATGACGGGTCACCACCCACCACCCTGTGAATTCTCTATTTTCATTGTGTCCCTGCAACTCATACGCTCCCACAACATATAAGTAAATGAAAAAATAAATATTTTCCAATATTTATTTAATTTTAGTTATGAAACGGCAACATTGTAAATGACGCACGCGAGGTCGTAAACTTGCCGCGAGTGGGCGGCTTATCCCAAAACACATTTGTCGCGAGATTCCTCGGAATCCGTTTAGACTTTTAAATTCTTTTGTTTTAGTACAAACAATTTAAGTATGACTTTTCAAAAATTATTATATATACAAGCGCGCTCGATGTATGCGTTTGCACAGCATTTTGAGGCGGAGTGTCAAACTCGCGATCGTGACAGCTGATAGCTCCGCTCCGCGCCACTGCTGGTTTGCTACTGTCTGAATTCCAATCATTCCTTAAGGTGTAAAAATGTATCAATGCCATAATAATTCAATGATCTTGTGTCGCGTAAAATAAATTAATTAAAAAAACAAAACGATTAAAAGATATTTTTCCCTAAACAGCACAACACTAGTTATATATATATATATTGTTAGGAGAATCAAAAACCGACTAACTTAGCAGTAGAATTAAGGGAGTCTGATGCCCGGAGGAGAGGGAGTTGGTGCGCAGTGTCTGGCGCGCCCCCTGTGTGAAAGGATTGGAGGCGTAGCTCTTTACACTCATCCCTGCCAGAGAAGAAGCCTGAGTAACGTAGTTCGCTCTCGGGCGACTAGATGAATTTGGCCAGGCCTGGTTGGAGTCATTGGAGGGATTCCCCGGGGGTTTTTAGTGAGTAGGATTCTGACACACCGGAGTCACAACCCTGATAGTCTTATGCAGGATTTTCCCCGGTCTACCAAAAAAAAAAAAACAGAAACCGACAACCGCTCTAGTGAACACGATCGTTATAGAAATGAACGCTTTTCGCACCTAACGCACATTTTTGTTCGTTGTCGTTTGTAATATAAACATCTTGTGGTTACTCTGCCATCGCGTGAGGCATTTTCTTGTTTAACACGTTCACGCCGGCGTGTACCACCGGTGGCTCGCGCTTGATTGTGCCATCGGGCGGCGTGTACCACTGGTGGCTCGCGCTAGACCGCCTCATCAAGCGTCGTGTACTACCGGTGTTTCGCATTCGATTGTGCTATTAGACACTGATAATTTAACGTACATATATAAAAACGTTTATTTTGAATAAAAGTTATATTTAATAACGTATTATAAATACAAGTTTTGCTCAATAACTTATAATATAATAAATATAACTTAAAATCGATAAAATTAACAAAATAATTCAATATTATTTTATTTGTAACTTATTTATTTATTATTTTTTGTGTAATTTGTTGAACACCTTTTGTTATTTTTACCGGCATAGATCTCTGATCAGGATATAAAAACAACACGAGTTACACAATTTGCAAAGTAAGCACTCAATGTACTACTGAAGAAACAAGAAGCGCGTGCAAGCCTGAACACGCGAAATTAGCGCGCCGCCAGATGAAGCGCGACATAGATTTACGCGCCGCCGGGTGGTGCATCAGATGAAAAAATGCGCCGGCGGGAACGTGTTAATTGTTGAGTTGTTTTATTCGTAATTTATAGTACAAATTGTTGTGAAATAGTTTCTTGGCCGATTTCTTTCAAGGTAGTAATTTGTAAAATTCCTAAGTAAAGTTTTGTTTATATGTTCTCCAAGTTGTCTTTTTTATCTTTAATCCACTTTGTTTCCTAATAATATAATATTTTGCGAGATGTCAAAGCTGAATTATTTGTACTAAAACAAAAATACCGAAAGTCTAAACGGATTCAAAGGAATCTTGCGACAAATTTGTTTTGGGATAAGTCGCCCACACGCGGCAAATTTACGATCTCGCGTGCGTGAATCCTACTTTATAGTCTACGGAAGTATGATTGAAAAAATAAAAAAAAAGTAATGGAATTAAGTACGTAGACACTTGGCTTGTCGCGTTTTTTATCCACTATCGAATACACTTTTAAACGGTATAAAAGTAGAATTTATTGATAATAACCAGTTGACCAGTTTGACCAGTTTCGGCTTTTCGCGTTTCGGGATCAGCTTGTGTATATCCAGTAGCTCATATACCTAGAGACCTTCAGTCGTGGTATATGTGGGCCGACATGACGATGTAGACAATCAATGGATTTTCATCCTTTGATAGTCGCTTTCGTTTTTGGACTACACTGTACTTACTATCATGTACTCTGTAGTCACTATGTCGAGCCAGTGTAAAAAATAGTAATAATAATAATAACATTTTTGTTTTAAATTTACAGACGGCGTACGAACCCACCGAGCCTCCTACATCGACGGGGCGAAGCGCCTTCTTTTGAACAATCTACGGTGACAGAAACGAGTGGGTCAAACATACCAGCGTAAAAATATGGACTGGATATAGTGTTAGATCTGTAAAAATGTTACGTATATGTGAATCGGTAGTTTGGACTTTATTGTGTTTATTACAAAGTCGATTGTTAAATACCAGTGCTTAATATGCGCCTATATTATTGCAACGCGGTATACCATTATATTTTAAGATGGCGTCATAGATACGGTTTCATTCTTGATTCAACGATTATTTATATAACCTGTTAATTTGTATTATTTACCAGGTACAATATAGATATTGTACAAAACTTATGGCTGTATGTTTTAGATATCTTTACATTTTTCTAACTAATAAAAAAGATGCTGCAGTTTTAATTCAATAGCAAATATGATTATTTTACTTACAATGGATCCCATTGCCAATTTTGGCTTTTGATTTGAACGAAAGTAGGGCATTATCCGCTAAAAAGTCGAATTTAGTCTTAGGTACCTTTTGTACTGTTGAAAAATCAGTTTAGGTCAAATAGATGCTAAACATTTCTTTTAAATCTAATAATAACAAAAATATTTAATCAAATGAAAAGGACAATTCATAAAACATATACATAAATAAAACCATTCAAGGAAATTTGTTATATTAATTTTATTATGTATTCATTTATATAATGAATATAACTGTCAACTGCTTTTCGTGCATTAACAATATACATTTTTAAAGGCAAAATATAAACAAATCGTTACATCTATTTATAATTTTATAATGTTTAATTTGTAAAGTTTCTCAAGGCGAATAAGGATTTCCGCATCAATAATATCGGCGCACACTAGCTAATTATTTTTAATAATACATCATTATATATTAATCACATACACACCGTGATATTAAATATGTTAATTAGTGTTATACTGTAATTTGTAGTCAATTTTTCCCGGACGTTTCCCTTTGCTATAAAAAGTTTGCATCTCTAGACTTACGTTTTTATTTTTAGCCGTAAACTACTTCGAACCAATTAGGACCGCCATAGTGACTTGCGACACCAAACGACTTCAATTTATAGTTATAAATAATTTTAAAATCACTTTAATAAAATATTGCAATTATTAGTTCCTAATAACTAATTGATTTAATATTTCAATACATTTTTGCTAACAGATTTATTTAAAGCACCATGTTATTGTTTTCTCCTTATAATTTCTGACTACGGGTGTTAATTAAACATAAATCAGGAATTATATCATTAAAAACACAAATATATTATTACCAAGGAAAACACATGATATTTCGTATGGGAATCCTTTTGTGTTCCTACATTTGTATTATTTTGTCACGATCTGATTCGCATAGAAGGAAGAACGAAAAAACATTTATTTTGTACATAAAATAGAATAACAGGTTCAAGATAGAAAATAATAAAAAACAATTATGTGCTGTGATGATGCGCCAAAGGGAAGTCAACTCAGCAAATGCTGTGACCAGCTGACTTACTTAGCACTGATTTTCAGCTGACACCCATAAACCAAAATGATAATCCACCTTCCTAATCAAAATACTATATTACAATTAAAATAGGAACAAGATATCTAATAGGATTATAACACAGTGAAAATCCTATTGTGGAGTAATTTTTTCCAAATAAATAAGCAAATAATCGCATATTTTTTTATTTAAAAAAAACAGTTATTTCTAAATAGAGCAACATTTTGCAGTGGCTTGTTTAACACGTTCATGCGGGCGAATACCACCGATAGCTCGCACAAGTCTGCCTCATCAGGCGGTGCATACCACCTTGAAATTTAAACCATATATTTAGTATAGTAGCAATAATAAAGCCTAAATTATGTAAAGGAAAAATGCTAACTATCTTACACTTACAAAAACATTCTATAAATTTCAAACACAATTCTAGACACCTACTTAATACATGAACTGAATTTAGTTGCCTTGTTAACAAATGTGTACATTTTA
This sequence comes from Automeris io, assembly GCA_036320925.1. Lineage (NCBI taxonomy): Eukaryota > Metazoa > Arthropoda > Insecta > Lepidoptera > Saturniidae > Automeris > Automeris io. The sequence continues at coordinate 9,422,022 of JAUDJH010000018.1, forward strand.
AAAAATTTTAGTGTGGTCGTATACACTCAACACTTAACAATAGCGCTAGAGTAATAATGTATGAATACCGCTACCCTTCGATAGTCGTTTGTTGAAATCCCATAGTTGATGCCTGTCTCATAAACCGAAAAGCTGCGCAGTCTATGGGGGAGAAACATGAATCAAACGCCCGTCTGAGCACGTGTTAAATTTGATCCAATCTATAGGTCCCTTTTTCATCAATGACAATCCTCCTTTGGTCTATTTTTTTTGGTTCACATAGCTGACATCACACAAATACATACAAAACAAAACGAATCTTACGAAAATAATACAAAAGGTGTGTCCTTAACAAGTGAACACAACAAGCAAAGCAAATAATGCTATGATAAGTAAATAAGACAAATAGAATCATTGGGAAACGAAAAAACGCGCTACATTTGCACGCAGTGCAAAATCTTACGTTTGGCTGAGAGGAAGGAACAGTGAAAGATATCAAAAGATTTACAGGTGCCATTATAACCAGAGAACATTCTACTGAAAGGGGAGTGCTTGCCAATATTAGTTTTATAAAATAGGACAGAAAAGCGTCTACGTATAGAAAGTCTACTGCCTTGACGAGGGACTGAAACGTTTTCCTTGCAAAACAGTATTTATACCATTTTGGTAATAACAGCTATAGGTTAATGTCGTCACGACATTATCATGTACCTATTTATAGAGATTTGAGGGGTGAATTCCTACAGAACGCAGGCGTTGTCGAGGGGGGCGTTTGTAGCACCGCCCCTGAATGGACTGATATATACAAGAATCTGTAATTTTAATCTTCCTAGTCTACTAGTATCTTTATCAAAACCATCGTGTTTTAATAATGATTTGTTTCAAGATTTTAAATTAATATTACTCAAATTCGTACCAACTTCATAAAACTATATTATTTTATTGAAAAAGGTTGTGTATATGTGTAAGATAAAATAAATCTTATAGACCTAATTGAATGGCTTAAAATAATTTGACAAAAAAAAAATGAATAGGTATCTAATAATTGCAATCTTTGTAGTGTTTTACTAAGCCTTGGGCTGTATATTCGTCCGGTGACGTTGAAAAGGTCATAAAGTCATATTTTTTTAATGTTAAGTAAATAATTGAGGTTCAGTTATATCAAATGCTTAAGCTGGAAACACACAACGGGTGGGGCGATAGTGGAATGAAGAAATAGCAAGCAATAACATTAAGACTCTTACAAGAATTGACTGGCCATTTCGAGTTAGTTATACAACCCGTAGTCTCAAACGTTACAGTTATTGAAACAAGTCATCGATATAATTTTAGTGAAAAGCATGTATTTAAAATTGAGAAGGAGAAATGTCTACTACAATATTTACTATTGGTAGAATGAATAAATAAGTACAAAGACGACCATTAAACTAAGGCGCACTGGTATCTTCATCAGGCGAGGGAAGTAGTTTCCTCTCACTTCTTTTGATCTTGATACTTTAAATAACAAAAAGTCCATAGTACATACTATATAAAGTAGGCGGTTATTGTATAAGTCGTCTTTATATGAAATATTTTATGATGCTATACGCTGTTGTCGGTCTGCTATCGCCCGCTAGGTGTGTTTCCTACTTTATGTAAAAAGGTTACTTGGTTCTGTGATAGATATATATCGTCGGGTGAAAGGCTATTTGGTTTAAGCGACATTTTTTGGTGATATAGTAATATATATATATTTGGAATCGGTAAAAAACGCTGATTCCAATTACTATATCACCAAAAAATGTCGCTTAAACCAAATAGCCTTTCATGCCTCGATATGTAGATAGTGTTATGCGGGCTCTACACTCACCCGCGAACTGCGGCCGAGAATCGCGGCCGTGATTCACGCGTGAACACTCCGCGAAAAATCTTCCGCCTTCTACACTCGCAACCTTACAAATATACGTTCGCGCATTTGATTGAAATAGACATGGAAGTTACTATTGCTAATGCTTTGATACTGTGAGCATTAGCGTGTTACAGTTATGCGTTTATAATATCCTAAAAACAAGCATCCGTTACTCGACGCTGATTCTTTAAGTCCGCTTGTCACTGCGATATACACACAACTGATAAAACACTAGTGTGGATGAGTTAGCGTTCGCGCTTCATTTGTGATTCCCAAACCCTTTGACGCACACCAAAAACCGCCAACTGACGGGGTATACCGCCGAGGCCTTCGCGGGCTTTCGCGGCCTGAGTGTAGATCCCGGTATAGATACGACGTGTAAACAATTCCCAAGATAAAAACATACGCTGTAGCGTGTAGGTACCAGTGCTTAAGAAATGATGCGAATACTGGTTAAAACAAGTTTTGGGGACAATTTAATACATTTTATCTGTTTTACTACTTGATTCGAAGTAACATTACTTAATTATAACAATCCCTTTTGAACAAATTTATTAAGACTAGACAAAATTCATTCCATCCTTGTTGTTATTCGATGTTTAAATACTAAATTGAGTAATTAAGTTCCGATTTTTGATCTCATCGTATAAAATTTTGACTAAATTGGATTATTATGTAGACTATTTAAATTTAACTTAACCTTAATATTCATTCTAAAATATTTATAATTTCTTGTTTTTTTGAATCAAATTTGTATATCACATTTTTAATGTATAATTTCAATATTACTAGTCAGAAAAATTAATATTTATATATTATAATTACACTACTTAAAACTAGTTTTCAATAAAAACACTTTTCGGTGTAACTATTTTGAAAATCATTAATATTTTGCTTTAAGAGATTTAGTCCTGTGGAAAATCTCAGGCTCTTTGTAATTTACCTTTAGGTAAAAAGAAATCATTTCTATCTACTTACTGTTTGAATACATATTTTTAGGAGGTTCGTTTATAATTTTGCTCTAGTATCGGATATTAGGAGCATGTTAGATGTTAATATTAACTGAATACTACAAATGTTTATAAAACGTCCAGATTAACTTTAAACTATTCACAATCGTCCTTGACTATTATATTATAGCAATCCGTCTAGATTCTTCGTCCGTTTATATATTATAAATCTACTAGAATATTTCAAAATGTCCTCCTGTCATTACCATTTACCGTTTGTAAATGTCATTATTGATTATAAAAGTTGGAATAACTACATATGGCGCGCACAAAGAAGTTATTATGCCATAATCAGCCAATTTTCTAATACCTCTGACGCATTAATGTTATATTTATGAAGTCCGTTAAAAATAGTAATTTTTTTGAGAGCAGATTTTGTGATGACCAGTAAGCAAAACCTGAAAATGATACAATTTTTAGTACCTTTATAAGGGCAACTTTTTACTTGTTCATTGTTTCAATTCTATATTAAAAATTCGTATAATGGAATAAAGGTTTTTTTTTTTTTACAAAAATTTGGCTTTGCTTTTTGCGTACTTTTACGTGGGAGGTGTTTAATCTTGCTATTCGGTGTAGTCCTGTACCAATGTTCCGAAAGTTTCGATAACAGTCTATAACAGATAACAGCATAATTCTACTGTATTTTTATTTGTACTGAAGGTCAATATACATACACCAGTGACCATCTTGTGAAGTACTGGCAAGCTGGCATGCCAAGTACTGACTTTCTCGATATAATACATCATAAGACGTATGTAGTGACAATACATGTTCCTAGATTCTGTGGAGAGTATTGAAGATGTTCATCAAGCGTCATTACAAAGAAAAATTCAAAATTATTTGTTTATATAGCATGCTACAGGCTAGGATGTGTATTACGGAATGGTTAGGCGCTCAAGACACTTTATAGCATCCAGTGGCGTGCATTCCCTAAAAAATATAAAAAGCTTTGTTATATTTAGGCATTCAATAAATATATTGACTTAGAATATGGTAATTGCCAAATTAGGAGTCTCAGAAAGGAATCAGGACATCAAATTGATTCACATTGTAAATCAATATATGTTTTAAATGACCAAGTGTAACAAAATAATACTTTTTATTCTTCTATTGGGTGCACGCTACTGCTAGCAGCTCAACTCCGTTTCATACATTTGTTCGAGTTTCTGGCATGTGTGTAACCGCCTTTATAAAATGTCAAAATATTATACCAAGATTTAAAAAAGTGACCACAGAGATTATAAAAATTAATATTTTTCACTGATCCCTGTCATTACAATAAGCACATTGAATTAAAATCAATAATGACTTCGGGCTTTATATGGCTTGTACCGCAGTACGTATAATTTATTTTACAAAAAATATAAATGACGCTTTTAAAAAATATAGCGACTGCGGTCAAAAGATATAAATGATTACGTATGTAAGATGTTCAAAAATAAAGTAAAATAAGATAAGTGCCGTGAACGGATCTGACACGAATATGTTTAAATTTAATGACAATGTATTTTTAACAATAACAGGCTCAAGGCAAACGACGCATTGGGATGTCAGCCATTATTATGTGAATAATTTGTTTAAAATAACAGATGGCACACATGGAACACGAAAATTGAAAGTCCGTGATCTACAAAATACCCAGTGAATTTAAATTTGTAAAAAAATATTCTCCATAGTTATTTTATGATTATTCTCCAATAATAATGGTGGTAATGGGCCAGGTTCACAGAATTTTTATTTAAATAAAGTAAATTTCAGATTTTTTAAAAATTGTTTTTAGAAGACATATCGCGTTATGTGTGCAAAATAAATAGTTTTATTATTGGCATTTTATTTGACAATGGTATTTTGAACTATTTGTTTTTCTAAAATTGTTAATATTTAAACTATATAACGAAGCATAGCGATAATTCATAGAGATCAGTATAAACGATTCGTAAAAACGTATGTACCTATAAATATCTAATAAATAATTTTGAGTTTGAAATTGGTTTTATGCAGTGTGTAAAGGAAATGATTATTTTTAGTGTATAATTGTCCGTACTAAATATTTAGAAAGTTATTTCAATAACATGCTTAAAATATATTTTTAAATTTGTCGGTACCTACGCTAATACAAAATTAGAGATGAGAAAGGCTTTATAATTCTTGTGTAACGTCCATTTTATTCATTTTGCTGTGGTTCCAATTCATTGTATTTATATTTTAAACTCCGCAGAAGGAAGTAATTGATTTAAAAACTGTTGCAATTTTCATTTATACTTCGTAAACATATTAATAAAGTTTTGTTACTAGAAACGTAAGAACTGATGTGGTTTTCATCATATTTTAGTATAATAATTGTAAATTGTGAAGAATCCTAGTATTTTTAAGATCTTGTAATTAACAGTAGAGTAGGATTTAATATTATCTTTACTATTTATGGTAATAATTGTTGTCATTTTTGTAAATACATTTGAAGATTACAGGGAAAAACTAGGAATGACAGCCAATGAGCTAAATTAATCTAACAAACACTTCAAATCGCTTTTATGTTTTTTGAAAATAGCAATAAAAAAACTAATTTGCTTGAGCATAAACACATATACGTCTGATTGTTTAATTGTTAATGTATGACAAAAATCATGAGGCCGCGTTTAAAAGAACGGCAAAAGCCTTTGTAATATTTAAACTTAAAATAATATGTATTTTTTTTACATTTTGTACAACATATGTGTTTGTTTTATCATTTAATGTAATAATAAGTTTTATATACTTTACTAAGACAATTCATAAGTCAATGTTGTATGTATTTGTAATATTAACTTTTAGGCTCTGTTCTGTTTTATTTTATTTAATTACACTTAACTGACGTTCCGCGCTTTCCCCTGTAGTCTTAATTTTAAGATAAATACTACCGATAAAAGATGGCTCTACACGGACGTAACTAAGAAAATAATTTTAATAATACTAATATTACTAGCTTATAAATATGGCCGATTCCGGTACCCACCGCGAGTTGCTATGTCGTACGGAATTCAAATTCATATTCCCTTGTTAAATAAGAATATGTAAAGTACGTACGCCACTTTATTCGATCTAACATAAGCTTCCGCCCAACTAAACGAAGCATCACGTTTTTGTGATATTATTAATTACGATCAGGATTTATATATTTATTTATATTTAATAAATCTTTTATCTAATCTATGAGTCCATTTCAATTAATTAGAACGAAGGAAATGTAGATTTTTTAACATTAAAAGCCAAAGTTAAATTCTAGCTGCTTCATAACGAATAAAATTTTAATAAAAGTTGAGCCCTACTATACCATTTCGTCCGTACTTTTTGGTGCTTCTGTCACAATCTTCCTAAAGGTGAAATTCGGCACAAAGCGACAGACGGTAGACGGCTAACAGATTAACACCATAGATGGAAAAATGTAATCAGATTAATAATAAAAATGATTTCAATTACATTTTACGTTTTTTACCATTTATATGACTCCATTTTGCTCATCTATGTTTTAAACACTACAGAATCCCAGATTGTAAACATATTTATTATATCTTAATGTTTTAAATGGTTTTAATCATGATTACAGAGCAAGAAAATTAAAATTATGACTACATTTTGTAATCGTTCATCATTAATCAGATTACAATTTGCCCATCTTTGATTAATACTAAGCAGTAGCCACAGATGGTCAAAATGTAATAAGATTAATGATTACAACATTTATTCATAATTTCAATTTCATTACTCTGTAGTCATGATTAAAACCCTTCTAAACATTAAGGAGACATAAATTTGTGTACAATCGAGAAATCCTTAGTGTTTAAAACATAGTTGGGCAAGAAATAATCATATCAATGGTTAAAAATTCTAAATGTAATCGTATTTGTTTTTCATTAATCTGATTACATTTTGCCCATTTAAGGTAGTAGCGCCATCTGCAGCGTTGTGCCGGCAATAATCTTAAAAAGAAATATACTTTTTCTCGTTTTGTATAGTAAATAAGGAGATGACAGCACATTTATCATTAAGAAGACAGTCCATCACATTAGGATAATTTTGAATTTACATTGTTTAAGGTATCTACATAGATAATTAAGGAGGTTCATGTATTAGTTTTGGGTAGACTTTTGACATGAATACAGCGACATCTTTTATTTAAAATTGTTACTTATTTCACTTGTTTTTTTTTTTTGTTGTAAATAATTGGCGATTGTTTTATGCTTGTAAATATATCAAAATCAAATTTACTAAAATATATGCGTTATGTTTTATCGAATAAAACTTTCGTTACATAATATTACGGAATCGATTACAAAATATGTCGCTAATTAGCGTAGCTATCTGATGGGAATATTATAATAAAAATGTTTTAAAGGTTTATTCAATTATGAAAGTGATATTTTAACTGTTTCTTGTCAAATAAACGATTCTAAAGATCGTCGAAGACTTTCTTATTTATTCCTGATTTTATTATTAATAAATACAAACAGTATCTAATAGATATGATTGCATTTTTTTAATATATTTTTATTAGTTTTTTGCGAATAAAGGACCAGTACATATGTGCAATAACCCGAATGGTCATAGGTTCCAATAGCGGCACTTACCTCTGGGTTTCCCAAATTAAGTATGAATTAAGGCATCCACGTGTTCACCGTGGAAGGAAAACAGCGTAAGGAAACCCGTAGAGCATTTAATAGAAATGCCATTCTTGCCCTAAAAACGGCGTCGAGCTGTGCTACTGGTCAACTTCGGCACGAGATATAAGCGCAAAATAGGTACAGCCACTAATGTTTCTCTGCTTACCCCGAAAGATGTATAGCGGGGTTTACGTTTCTGTGGAAACGAATGAATATATTTATAACTAAAGGTTAACCTGAAGATTTATCTTAAAATTTGTAAATACATTTTTGAATTAGAAAAAATACAATCAGATGAAATTTCGACAATAAAAATTATATGCAATAAATAAACATTTACTCTTTATAACTATAATCAGTAAATTAGTTTACTGTTCTTAGCTTTGAAAATTTTCTTTCAAGTGATTAGAAAGTTAAACCAATTTAGTTCTTATTTAATAAAATTAATAAAAATTATTGATTGGAAGTATGTACTATATCCAATCGGAAAATATTTTGCTTGCAAAATATTTTGTAGAATTTATTGCTTCCGCTATTAGTGACATCTGCTGTACAATTCATAGCATTATTCTATCAAAGTGAAAACAATTTATGATATCTTTATGTTGTTTTCTAATTCGCTACAAGATGGCACTTTTAGATACAAAAATATCTGTATGAATTAAGAGTGGCTTGCACGAACTTATTAATAGTTTATATTTGTGTTAAACGCTATTTGACATTAACCAGAGATGGGCAAAATGTAATCAGATTAATGGAATAATACAGCGGAATTTTCAAACCATGAGCGATATTTCTACCATAAAATTACAATTTTTCTACTTTATTTTTTTATGAATTTCTGACGGATTGCCCCCAATTGCTATTTTTTTTTTCTTATAAAATTTATGCTAATTCGTTAAAATTATTTCAGCATTATTTTATGTTTCAGCAGTATTGAACAACTTCTAGTCGAGAATATAGCAATATCTTCCATTTATATCTGGTCACATTAAATGTCACATAAAAAAAAAAAGGTAATATAATGTTATTGGTATTTGATAAATATTGCGATTATTAATTAGTAAGACTCCCAATGATATTGTACCTTGCGATCCATATCTATGAAATACATTGAATTTTGAAAATTTGTAATCTCAATTATGGCTACGACAAACATCGACAAGGCAATATCGAAATACGAATATTTTATCAACGACGTACTTAAAGAAGATCTACAGCAACAAGAAATAAGATTAAATGGAATTAACCAAGAGATAGCCGACTTAATTCAACAGAGGCATAGCTTAAAACTAATAACTAATAAAGAAACACATCCTATAGGTTTCAAAGTTCAAGTTAACATTGGATGCAATTTCTTTATGGAAGGTTCTGTGACAGATACGTCCTCGTTAATAATGAATATAGGCTTAAATCATTATCTTGAGTTCAGTTTACAGGAAGCAAATAGGTATTTAGATGCTCGAATTGAAGCGTTTGAGAGAATAGCAAGAGAACTGCGTGACAAATCGGCCAGTACAAAAGCTCATATAAAATTTATGTTACTGGCTATATCTGAGTTGCAAAGTGGAGTTAAACCATGATGAATATTTTTTTTTTCTTTTTTAAATTTATAATTGTATGTTATTAAGTGATATTTTAATTCACAAAACCAGGAATATGGCAATGTAATAATAATGTATCATCACAATATCCCTTTCGGGCTTAGCAGATATACATTAGCACTTCTTGCTTACATGTTATGACTAGTAGTGCTGCAGATTGTCATTCACAGGGCACTTACATATGACATTCTATTAGATACCATTGATTATATCCACATTCTCACAATGTCTTCTTTTACTATAGAGAGCACGTGGTGCCTATGTAATCCAGATATATACCTTGCAGATATATTGCAGATTACATAATCTGCAATAACACAGAGGTATATATCTGGATTCGAAGCTACAACTATTGGCTATAATATATAGTAATTCCTTAACAACTAGGCCCCCACAGCTACTTATATGAAAACAGTGGAAATAAATAGCTGTAACTACAATATCTAAAAAGTTTTATTAAATCTTAAAGACGCTTTTGTTAACTATAAGGCTTTTGTATCATGGAATGATGGGAAAAAGGGATATTTTCTAAAGACACTCTTACAAAGTTCTACATGAAACAAAAAACAGCAGGAAAAAAGGAATACAGGTACTTACCAATTATTTCAACTGCTTGTTTGATAATAAATAATAATAAAAACTAGTATTGAGTTGTGGAGCAACTGTTAAATATATATGTTATTATGCTATAAATTAGTTTAATTATTTGGGTTCCTGTGTTCCTAATATTGAGAATATGGCAAAATATTCCCATAGTTCAGAGGTTTTGGATATGAACAATTATAGAGATATAATTTAGTACTAAGTAACTAAGACAAGTTGAATACTAATTAAACAGATTTTTATGTTTTGAGAATGCATTTTTCATGAATATACATTTGTTTATTAAATAATAACATATTTTTTATTTGATATATTTAATGTTAAATATTTTTTATGTCAGTGAGTCCTGATTCGTGTGAACCCACCATTACATTAAACAACTTATCAAAAACTAGTTATCATAAGCGCACTTCCATGCAACATTTTAAAGATATTTAAATAAATAATCAGCTTTATGTAAAAATATGATAAACAACTTGGTACTAACAGAAAATTCAAGAGTATGTATGGGGAACTGTGTAAATGTATATGACTGTTATTCGTTGCCATAATTATATTAGGTCCTTACATATGAAATTGGCGTTTTGTATGGGAGGAACAAAAAGTCGAATATTTTTAATATAATATATTTAATTAATCAAAGTATGAACCATTATTTTCTATGCACTTTTGCCATCTCATAGGTATTTCATTGATCCCTTTACTAAAAAAACCAGTCGGACGGGAATCAATAAAATCTTTGAAGGCGATTTGGACTGCCCCATCGGAGTTGAATTTTTTCCCTTGCAAGAAATTATCCAAATTTCGAAAAAAATGGTAATCTGTTGGAGCAAGGTCCGGGGAGTACGGAGGATGTCTTAGACTTTCCAATTGAAGCTCTTCTAATTTAGTAGCCGTCTGTTGCGCAGTGTGTGGTCTAGCGTTGTCGTGAAGCAGCAGTGGCGTGGAGCGATTGACCAGCCTAGGTTGTTTAGCCGCTAGCTTTTCCATCATGGTTTGCAATTGCTGACAATAGACATCAGCCATAATAGTCTGACCAGATTTGAGAAAACTGTAATGAACAATACCGGCACTAGTCCACCAAACGCTTACAAGTAACCTTTTTGGGGTTAATTTTCGCTTGGGGCAGGATTTGGCTGGCTGGCCAGGATCCAACCATTGCGCTGAGCGCTTCCGATTATCGTAAAGAACCCGTTATAAAACTGATAATTATTTACTCATAAGTTTTAATTAGATAGTTATTCGCAAAAATAAAATCCTTCGGGCTATATTGTACTTTTCCTAAGGTACGCTGTAGTTACTTTGGCGAGTTAGAAACAATAAATAATTTTCTTTAAAATGCAGTTTATTAATTGAACAACCCTACTTTCACTCATCAGAAATTCATAAGAATGAAGTACTTATTAGAATCTTAAGTGTCGATCGTGAACGTAATCATTAGGGTGCAAGAATGAAAACGCGCTGCCTAAGCATTTGACGGAAAATTAGGGTTAATCTGCATATTTCAAGGTCTCTTGTATGTCACAGTCAGTTGCATGCTACTCGAAAAATTAAAGACTTGAATATAATTATTAGAGATGCCACGAATATTCGGCAACTATTCGGTATTCGGCCTATTCGGCCACTTTTTTTGCTATTCGGTATTCGGCCGAATAATACGTACTATTCGGCCGAATACCGAATCATGTAAAAAAGACACGTTTACTCAAAGTTATGTATTTATTTCCAAATTACAACACTTTAGTAATTAAAATTGATCAGTGGTAAGTTGTGATGGATAAAAACAAGCTTTTCAGCATTTTTTGATAGCAAACGATTACGCTTTTCATGGTAAATATTACCAGCCTCAGAAAATAACCTCTCACATACACACTCTCTCTCTCGCTCACACACATACTAATAAACTTACACGTGAATATCCATATAAAAACACAAAACACCTTTGAATAACCCGAACGGAAGTGCGAGTCTCACCAGAGACAAGATTTACTTAATTGGTGAGACTTATCACCCGGTGTATATGCATAAGTTTTGTGTTGAAATAAAGAATATTATTATTACTAAACACGCTATTTCCAGGAATATTCGGCTCTTCGGCCGATAGCGTTGCCGAATATTCGGTATTCGGCCAATTCACTATTCGTGGCATCACTAATAATTATCATGATGATGGGATACAGGGTAGTTTGTACTTGATTGCCGTAAGATGTGAATAATTAACTTATAATCATATTTACATAAAAAGCAGTTATACTTACAATTAACATTTTATTTAAGGTACTACTTAACTATAATAAAATAAATAGTAGTTTTTATCGTTAAAGCCGCAACTTTCGTAGACATCAAAAAGAGTTCCGACTATTTTATTTTGTATGTATTTTTGAGTTCAATTAAATCTGGAGTGTTATAATAATAACAAATGTTTATTTTAGCTGATTAGCGATCTCAGGGCTCTTACACGTGACATAACTTTTAAATGATTACTTGTTACTATGTACATAGGCTTAATAACAATAATGTATAATACTTTTACCAGTTTTCGTTGCATACAAGGTTATTAATATTAGTGTTTTTTATTATAGACACATAAAAATGGAGCCGGCCTATTTCAGGTGCAATTAATTAATATTAAGTCCTTACATATGAAATTGGCGTTTTTCGTACTGGCCACTTTAATCACAAATTTATCCTCTTTGGTAAGGAATTCCAAATTCAAATTTGTACAGCTATAGACTCATGTATTTGTGCTTCGATGATCGTCATTCATTTGTTTTTTTCTTCTGTTTTTTTCTGTTTGCGTCACTCATTTTACAAAATGGAAAACTTAAAATATCGCATTATTTACGAGTACGAGTTCCGCCGTGGCACTAGTGCTGCGGAAACAACTCGAAGGGTGAATGATGTGTATGGCGGTCGTGTTGCAAAAGAAAACACAGTTCGTTTTTGGTTCCAACGTTTTCGTTCTGGAAATTTCGACCTGCAGAACAAGCCCCGTGGACGGCCTGAGACTCAAGTTGATAATGAAGAGTTGAAGGCTATTGTGGAAGCGGATCCAACGCAAACCACGTCCGAGTTAGCTGCAGGCTGCGATGTTAGTGATAAAACTGTTTTAATTCACTTGAAGCAAATTGGGAAGATTAAAAAGCTTGAAAGGTGGGTACCTCACGAATTGACTGAAGCAAACCGGCAAACGCGCGTCGACTGCTGCGTTACATTACTAAACCGGCACAATAATGAAGGTATTTTAAACCGAATCATTGCCTGTGATGAAAAATGGGTTCTTTACGATAATCGGAAGCGCTCAGCGCAATGGTTGGATCCTGGCCAGCCAGCCAAATCCTGCCCCAAGCGAAAATTAACCCCAAAAAAGTTACTTGTAAGCGTTTGGTGGACTAGTGCCGGTATTGTTCATTACAGTTTTCTCAAATCTGGCCAGACTATTACGGCTGATGTCTATTGTCAGCAATTGCGAACCATGATGGAAAAGCTAGCGGCTAAACAACCTAGGCTGGTCAATCGCTCCACGCCACTGCTGCTTCACGACAACGCTAGACCACACACTGCGCAACAGACGGCTACTAAATTAGAAGAGCTTCAATTGGAAAGTCTAAGACATCCTCCGTACTCCCCGGACCTTGCTCCAACAGATTACCATTTTTTTCGAAATTTGGATAACTTCTTGCAAGGGAAAAAATTCAACTCCGATGGGGCAGTCCAAATCACCTTCAAAGATTTTATTGATTCCCGTCCGACTGGTTTTTTTAGTAAAGGGATCAATGAACTACCTATGAGATGGCAAAAGTGCATAGAAAATAATGGTTCATACTTTGATTAATTAAATATATTATATTAAAAAATATTCGACTTTTTGTTCCTCCCATACAAAACGCCAATTTCATATGTAAGGACCTAATATATCAACAAACCATTTTATCTAAACAAAATTTCAGATCTTCGGCTTTCATAACGTGCTCATATAAAATTTCACTCGCCTTATTGTAGGATTCGCTAACTTTTTTAGTATAAAACTAGTCTAATATTCAATCAAGTATATAAGCTACATCTACATATGTAAAATCTCATAAATTCCATTAGTAATTTTAGCATAAAGAGTGTGCAAAAGGACAATCAGACGAAAATTATAGAAAAATATTGATTTGCTATATTATCATTACGAGTGCCACGGTTATATTAAAGAGTAATAAAAAAATAAGTTAAGACTGACAAAAACCGTTTGATATAATTTGATTTTGGCGCCTTTACATTATACAGAAATAATATTTGTCAAATTAGTTGCGCCATCTATGAAATTGTTCCTTAACCTCTTAAAGCAACATTTAATGGCTATTGTAAGTTTGATTAAAATACGTTAGATGGCGCTAGTTTAAATTACAAATAAAACTAGTAATCTCAGTTATTCACAGTTGATAAACAATATTTTAAGTGTACAAATTGTTTTGGTGTTCATTAGTGATTTTGACTGAAAACTACATTTATACATACTAACACAAATTATTACTACTAACATAACTAATTTTTGAATCTAAATCTCTTGAATCTAAATCTAGACATTCGGTATGGATATTCACTGTGATCCAACCTTAGGGAATGTCCTCTGCTGGGTAGTACACTTAAGGGAATCTGCTGCTTGGATGAGACGGAGGCGGCATGCGGTGTCCGGTGTGCCACCCGATAGAGTTCCGAGAGATGGGCTCTTTACACCTACTTTTCCCAAAGGAGGAACTGTAACAGACTATTCACTCCCCGGGCACCTGGAAGAATAAGGATTCGTATGCCTGGGTAGATTGATTTAAGGGACACCCCTTTCGAGATATTACTGAGCATCTTGAACTGCTCTAGTTTCGCAAAGATCGCCTACCAAGATTTTATGGATTTGCTTATTTATAAGAATGTATTACAGATATGGCGTGGGTAAATACTTTTTGTCGTTTCCGAATTAGTGAGGGTAAAAGAAAAGAATGGTGGTGTAAATAAAAGACAATAATCAAATAAAAGCTTAGCTTTATTACTCGTTATATTTACGAAGAAACATCTCTCACCGACAACATGGCTGCATGCTGACAATGCTTGCATAGATACACATCTCGTGTTTCTATTTCGTTTTGTCGATCGTTTAATTTTGATGAATTTTGAATACAACACATTTTCGATTTGCCAATTTTTATTTTACCAATACGCGCGTTTGCGACATTTTAATTTTGACGTACATTTTTGCTCCTTCTGCTCGAAATATTGTTTTAATTTTTAAGTCCACAAAAACTCTCATTTATTTCTAAAACACCAAACATTGGTTATTTCCTAACATTTACTGACAAAGACACACTCTCGTAAATTGTAAGCAAAATATGACAATGTGACATATTATTTTATATAAGTTATGTATGTGTTAAGAACTGTTATAATTAATGCGTAGTTAGGTTAGGTTAGTTTTTAATGTAGATATAATTTGTCCGAGGCTCACAGATTACAATAGTGACCCGTTCAGCAGCCATAGCGACAAATACTGAAGTATCGTTTAATCACATTTTTTTCCTTGAAAATGATTGCTTCTTAATTTTAATTTCATCTTTTTTCACATCCAGATCCATATACATATACATCTTTGAATTATCCATATATTATTTACCTAAAATAACAGGTTGTCACCGCTGCCACCCTTTCCCAGGCCGACAAAACTTTATTTACAAATGGTTAATGATCCTAAAACATTAATATCCGACACTATACTTAAAATTAAATACAAAAAACGTATGACGTTCTAAATTTATCTAACATCCCATTTTTGTCATCGCTATAATAGTATTATTTTTTTTAATGAAATTTTGACCTTTACACCAACTTTAGAAATATCAATACAAAAATACTCTTTTTGAATAATTTTTTACACGATTCATTTATAACGTCGGTCAGCGAGAGAGCAGCAGTGGCGCCACCTCAAAAGAAAAGCTTTGAGCCTTGTAACCTTAACATCGTGAAATTTGTACTAAATATATCATGACGAGCGGACGCGGGTCTCTGTCACTTAGCCGAAATGCGAGGATACCGAAACGATGCCTAAACACTAACTTTTATCATACGGCAAACGAGTTTGATCCACATATGGCGAATCATAGTGGATAAAACCCGCGGGCCTTACACTAAAATAATTTTGTATTATTATTTAAAATTTTGTTACTAAATTTATAATCGAGGTCCGCATCCGTTCGCATAGTTTACAATATTATTTTTTATCAAATAATGCCACATTAGGACTGCAGCTCACAAAACAAAATAAATAACATATCGTTGAAGCACGCTCATACAAAGAACATATATCGGTGTTATGACTGAAGACCACAAGGATGTATTAAAAACGCTCTTGAATTAACTATAATCAAATATAAACATACGAACTCATTATTTCGGGTCTTATGAACTCTGCCTATATATAATAGAAACATGTGTCTTTTGATCTTATTGAATACATCGGCAGTATTTGCTTTAGAGTCCGCTTAAATATACATAAACGAGCCAAATTTTATCAATTTAATTAATTTTATAATAAAGATAGATACTTATTTTCATAATTACCTATTCTTTAACATGTCACTTATTGAATTTGATTTCTCATATAGAAAAGTTGATACATCTATTTTTAATCTATTTTTTGTCTAACTTCCAAAAATGAAATGCTACGTACCATAGAGTCTATTACAATTTCGAAAATTTAGGAACCATAATACCCAAACGTGAAACCAAATACATTCTACATATTATATTGTTTTTTTATCATATATAATTAATTTTGAAAATAAATCACAATATTATTTTCAATTTACATCGATATATCCAAACATTTCGTAGACGGATTCGAAATTACCAAAGAATTACAAAGGGAAAACATTTTTCAAACATATATAAACTATCATCTAGACAATTTCAAAAGTATAAGAAAAATTATCGCCGAAACGGGCATTTTTAATAACTCTACGTATATTACAAACATGAAATTTTAAAGTCAACACCGAATTTTGTACTTTTTCCGCGGGATAGCCCTAACATCACTGTGGACTAATTTCGATGTTTTTATTTTGAGTCTTTACAAATTTAGAAAAATCAACCAATAACTTAAGAATAATTAATGATTAACATCGAAAATTGTTTGATCAGCTTTATCGCATATTTTATCCGTTGTGGTCTTATTTGCGGCTGTTGCACAGTGTGTCAGTTAAGTATAAAATCCGGATAATAATACTTTCTGTTGTTTGTATAAAAGAATATGATATAATTTTTTTTTATTACGCCTGAAAGTATATTCAAAAGATTAACGGCTTCGAGTATCTGCAAATTACGGCATGTTGGTTGATGGAAAATGAATACATTTCTATTGTAATATGTGTTTTGTAGCCTGCATTAATATTTCTATTGAATGTGAAGAGATCTATGGAGAAATTGGAATAACGAATTTATTACTTACTATACAAGGAATAAAAACCCTAGGATTAATGACATTTTAGAGCTAATAATTTTCCTACAATAAAAAAAGTTGGTAGTGACTACAAGTGCTGTTTAAAATTATAATCAATTCCTTTTCAAATCACATTAACGATGGACTGTGACTAGTGGATCAGTTATTAGTATTTACAGTAAATTTAGTTAGCTCTAAAATACCATTGCCTAATGTTAGGAGGAAACAAACAACATTGTAACAAAATACAACCGTAACGTAACATAGAACGATGCTCGATCTCGAATAAGCCCTGCGGCGACTGCGTTCTTGCCATAAGACATACCTAATATAGTAAAATTAAACTGGGTTATTATATTGAGGGATTGGCTGGTGTATGTTTGAACATTTCCTGACGAAAATGTTTTTGGTATTTTTTGAACATAAAACTGGGAATCAAGAAGGGAATGATCTGCATTTATATACTATGTGTCGATGTCTGAAAAACTTCCATATCTCTCACTTGCACCTAACCTCTTACTCTGCATACCAGTCGACGCCTGGTCCATCCTAAACTGAGGTAATCTTATATTTACGGTAATAGTTACAAATGATTACAAATGAAAACGATAACAAATGTGTAGTTATAAATGAAAAATGCTTACACTGGCTTAACTAATGCCGATCGTTTGCTCCGCACGGTTACATACTTAAAACTTAGGATGACTTAATTTTTTTATAATACTGCAAAAAAAATACAAATCACATTCTTTATTGCGGCTTAAATAATTTGAACGCTAAGATAGTATCGATTTATCTTGTCATCTGTATTAAAACTATTAGCATTATGTACACGTGGCTATACATTTCTGTACACTATCTTACCGATGTATATCTGTTCTAAGAAGCGAAATTATATTAATGTTTGTCCTGTAAAGTATATGATAGGAAATTAAAATTTGCTTCCGTGTGGCGGAGTAAACGGCCGGCTTCTACATGTTATAACAAATACATCGAGTTGTCCGGCTAGATTTAATCTTGCTCCCAAATATGCAAAGAAATACGCTATCCCATTCACTAGATCTTTTATACTGTCATAGAGCGTCACTCAGGGAACAAGACCATCTCCCCGCGCTACATATAACTACGAATCAAACTAATTATTCATCTATAGTTTAATAGTATGTGTGTATGTATGTATACTGTAAACGTTTGATGTTGTTGAATGACGTTCATGGGCCGTCTAAAACGGGCATCTCAAGGCATCTTTGGTTGAGCATTAGTTTCTATTGAGGGCCCTTTTGAATATTTTTTTTATTCTCACGTATAAAATCAACATATTTTTGAAGGCACTTCTGTTCGGACGATGTGGCCCAGTGTGCAGTATTGTGATGAGTCAAAGTGGGGTTAATATTTTTAATGTTTTGGGATGATTTGGTATTGGTCTATTGGTATGGTTGCCTTCAACTATTGTATCTGTTTGGATGTGGGTTATATTATCTATGAGTTTGATAGACGCCACGAGATGCCCGTCTGCACTGTAGAGAACCTGCAAGCAATTTGAATGAAAATCTTATAATTAAAAACGCTCTTATTCATAAAAATATAAGACATGTATTGTATGTGTACAACACGAGTATAAAAATCCTCTATTTTAAAAACGTTTTGTTTTAAAGTATAGTTATACTTCTTCAAAAAAAGATTTAACAATTTTTTAAAAATTCAAACTATAATCTATGTGCGTAGATATTTCATGCGTGTTTTTTTGTTATATTGTAATATATTTTTATGAATAAAGTACTAACTGTAATGGTATGGATCCACCAATGTACGGACGAATATTTGTCCAGGTGAAGCAAGCGAACAATACACGGATATACGTGAGCTTTGATGGATTGTTTACGAACACTGCGAACTTATGTTCGCTCACTTATATAATAATGTGTTAAGTTGTCTATAGGCGACTGAGACTGCTTACCATCAGGTGTGCTGTACACCTGTTGTCTTCCTTTTATTATAAAAAAAGTAGCGACAGTAAATATGCATAAGTTTTTATGCACCAACTACCGCCGTCAGAACGTAAGCATTTGTTTGTGATCAATTATGCTGCTCTGTCTGTTTATACATGGTATGCACGGTTATGCTTGAAGCTGCTGTTAAAATTACACTTGCATTAGATGTTTGCGAACAAGTATGCCGCACACGGTTAGGTGGAACCGCTACTTAAGAGACGTAAAACAGTTAAACGTTTCATGTGTGTGTAATCATTAATAATATCTAAGTAAAAATTATGGGAATCTTGTGAAGTAAAGTGTGTATGTATTTTTAATGCAAACGGCCCATGATCCTATATGTATGTTTAAGGAAACAGTATTTTTCTAACAAATAAACTTAATCCTAAGTCCGGTGCAAAGTTGCATTTCGGACAAACTGAATATGCGATCTGAACATTGCCAAAATGTTTATAAATACAAACAAGGATGTTTAATTTAATCGATACTTAAGATGTGTAAAGATTTTCGAATTTTGTTGCTGCATTTTTATTTCTATTGTAATAACATCTGCAAGAACATAAAACTGGTTATCTGTATAAAAATAATGTTATAAATTCTTCATTTTGTGGATCGAAAAATAACCCTGATCTATTGTACTAGTGTCTATGATTAATTTTAATTAATAGTATTTCTAATAAAACATGTAATAAGGATTAAGATTGACATAGTTCGGTCGCTTCTTGCATACCAACACAAAAATGTGCAAAAAGGAAAATAATGGATAGGAAACATGCATCGAAGGAGGTTTAAAATAATAAAAAAAACAACAAAACTTTCAAAACTTAAGCAGTTAATATATTAATCGTTTTTTTCCTTAAATAATAAATCAATAAATGATTTTAAGATATACACAACTATAAAAACCATTTAAGATAATACTTAATAATATAATAATAATAATTATATATAGCGAAATATATTATGTGCAGAAATAAAATTCTAGGTGACTTAAATTTTCTCTTAGTCGTATAACCTAATGAATTTCCTAATGGAGCGTTGATTTCGGCATAAAAATGCCACTCGACGACCGACGTGTATCGTCCATTCAAACAAATCTTTTTTATTTTTAAATAATTTAACTTTTCTATTAATAATTTTGAATCTGAAGGCCTAAATGCGAGTGTCGTAAAATTTTGGTATGTGAAACAATCATCCAATGTTCGTTTACAATTAGTGTCTGGCCAAAGCTTCGGCTGCGGCTTCGGCTTAAGCCATCTTTTGACAAGTTTTAAGGTAAATTTGGTAATATTAAGTGTTAATAAATATCAACATAAAAATTTAATTTTAGTTTATAAATAATTATATTTTTTCTCTTGGCTAATATTGATTTTTTTTTAGGATTTTAAAGCAATTAGCCGATTCATCTCCCAAAGGTAGCCGAAGACGAAGACTTCAGTCAGACACTGTTTATAATAAAAATATGCCGAAAAAGTGCGTAGCGTCGGCCCGGCGCTCATTCCAACTGCTCTAGGAAGTTCGGTGATTTGAAATACTCGGGCACTGGGTCGTCGAGGCGCGAGATCACCTTATATATAGATTTCTTCCAGCTTTGTTCGGCGTCTTTCCCGCCCTGGATGGCGCGGAAGAATTCCCGCAGCGTTTGTTCAACCACGTATCGGAAGTTTGGCGGCACCTAGAATAAAAGCAGAAGTATTGATTTATTTTTTGCCTTTTTTAAAACCATCGGAAAGAAATTTGACCATGTTGGTAGTAAAACTGCGCACTGTGCAGCGTGCAGTCCAAGAACAGCGTCTACCACCAAAGGATGAGAATCGTGTAACAGTTGCTGTCGTTATGACGGCTTAAACATACCACGATCAAAGGTCTCTAGATGTATGAAACCACGACAGGCCGAACCAAGTAACTTTGCTCCTACGTACCTACTGGTTATTGAGGTCGCGATGCAGTCGAGGTATCTTTCAGTTTTTTTAATTATAAACATGGCTTTAAAAATATATTTAAAAGGGCTTTATACTTTTAGGTACTCATAGATCAGATACAGCGAAATCTCGAAAAAATAATAAAATCAATTGCGTTAGGACCGAACTGACAAGAAAACAAATAGTAATACGCTACACTAGATAATTTTCGGTAAAGATTTTTAAAGATATATATATATAATCTTATATATGCTGTCTACTTTGCGCTTACACATCGTGCTCAGCATAACCAGTTGCACAGAAGTTCGTTCGTACATCATATTTTTGTTAAATGCCAAGCTGAATTCCTCACGATCTTTGCCTTCAACGGAGAGAAAGTTTTGCTTAGTAAAACAAAAAAAAGAAACCGATAGCATTGTATGTAGCATAGATTTCCATGTTTTTTCTCAAGATAGTCCCTTCCGGAACGCTAGTAGATCACTAGTAGGTCTTCCCTGGCTGGTCACCTCAGACGAGGTTCGTACCCCCAGCGGTGCCCTTGTATTGCTACCAACACATAAAATTCATTTGCTGAGTACCGTGAGTACTCGTGTCTCTCGCCTAGTAAAGTACAGGGTCTCAGGGGCCGACAGCACTTGGCCCCATCAAAAAAGGATAAGATGATAGCTTACCTCAATATGGTTGTTTCTATTGTAATGTAGATTGAGGACTCTGTACAACTCCGAATCACCAGCTACGTGGAGATCATCGGCTATCTTTAGACCCTCACTGATTGCCTGTCGCGCGTACTTCTCCATTTGAATGTAGTAAAATTCCCTGAAAAGAAAGAAAAATAAATGATAAACACAAAATACTCCATCTAATTTTAACTTAAATCGAGTATAGACACTTTTTAACGAGGCAACCAAAAATAACGGTAGTAATATTTTTGTAACTAATGTCTTATTTGAATTATTTTTCGGCCGCATTCGATCAAGTTACGTTTCCGGTCACCGAAAAGTTTTAAATTATAATTTTTTGTCGATTTTTCTTAATTCCATGGATTGAACCATATATAATCTGGTTAGAAAACGCCCGAATAAATCATTATAACATAAAAACATCATATTTTCAACGTTTTCGTAAGCTTATTCTTGTTCATTTTGTTCTATCATGGTTTTTCTTTAACTCTATAGCATTTATATATATATAAAAACGACATAGAAATGGAATAATGTAATTAAAATCAGAAGATCACGGCGTGTCGATTCGCTACAGATCGTTTAAATAATGTTTAATTTAGGAATAATTTTTCGACTTCAATATTGGCTTACGTATGTGGTTTCTTTTTTTCTCTAATTTTAGAGGTTGATCATACACAGACATTAGTCGGTCGTCGTATTCGATTATGTGACTAAATGTATGTAGCCTTATTTTTATTGTCTTTTGAGGGTAAATTGTTTTAGATTAAAAGAACACCCTAACCTCTAAAATAAATAATATAATATATACAGGTCTTAGCTTTAGTCTTTGATTCCGCAATCTTGTTTTTACTACAAAACCGCTAGACGCCATGATGGATAACTGGGCTTACGTGGTGGATGGTATCAAACTATTAGTTATGCCTTTGACTTCGTCTGCATTGGCGCAGACAAAATAATCTAATTTGAGTCAGAGTAGACAAGAAGGTATTAAGTTGAATAATCTCAAATATATGAAATATTAACACGTTTGACACCGAGTAGGTACTTCAAAGAGATTAAACTGTATCTCTGGTTCTACTGTAATAATAATGACTATAAATATGTCGATGTGTTTTATTGTTGGAACATATTTATAATTTCTGTAAAAATGTCGTTAAACAGGGAATTCCTGTTTGATAATTATAATTTAATAAAAGTTCTGCTATATTTGTTTTGGAAAAACCACATGTGTGCAATAAATTGAACCGAACAGGGTTGCGACTTCAGTATCTACAAATACTACAAGGACCGTCATGGTGCCTCGCTTCGGCCTAAAGCGTTTTGGGATCAGCTTTGTGTTCGTCCAGTAGTTCATATACCTAGGAACCTTCAGGACGGCATAATGTTGGCGAATATCCCTGGATTCCCGTCCCTTGATTTTCTCTTCTTTTCTTAGGCTATACTGAACATTCCATCTTGTGTATTGTAGTCACGTTATAGAGCCAGGATAAAAAAGTAATTTTAATATATAAATCATGATTAAATGACTCAAAATTACACTACTACAATCCTTCGATAGTTCAGGGTTTAGTATAAAAATTGAGCAACCCTTCTAGCAGCTATATGGACTGCAAATCCAATGTCTAGTGTGTAACATCACGGTACAATGAAAATAAAAAGCCACTTAAAAACTGTCGAGCGCTGAAAAGCATTTTGATTAGTCATTTTCGCTCTTCGGATGCGTCGCTTCTTCGCTCCGGTTCGCTTGTAAGAGCGGGTTGAGCGAATCGAGTCTCCAGGGGCTAATTACTTACGAGTTTGCATTCAGACCGGCTAATTCTGTTTTTTGCTGACGATAGCAAGTCGTCATACTTTCTATATCAATATGGGAATTGGTTTGTTTTAAACCCTTAGAAGTTACATTTTCCAGAAATATGTATGTATGTTGCGAGTAACTAAAATATATTATTTGAATAATTTTAATAGCTGACCATACATACAGACAAATATTAAGAACAAAACAATTTCTAGTCTACAATTCCATTTAAAAGTCTGGTATCAAAGATACTTCGTGATTTAAGGGTTAATTATTTTAAAACCGAAAGGTGTTAAGAAAGATTACAGTTCGCTTGATAAAAAGTGTCAACTGCCGCCTAGTTGAGTGATGAAAGTGTTCCAATTCTGCTGCCGACCTTGAAAATTAAACACACAGAGTGAATTGGTATACACGGGCTGATGCCGAAACGTGACAGCCTAAAGCGACTCACTATAACTGTTTTTGCACCCATGCACTGTGATTACAATCGAGCTAGGCATTGACGTGACACTCGATGTATGTAAACCTAAGCCTAAGGCTTAGGCTGCACCGGGAATTAGTAACACGCGGTATTTACAAGTGATTTTTTTTTCAAATTTTAATAATACTCTGTGCCACCTTGTCCTGACGAATATATTATTATTATCACAATTTTAAGCTATACATAGTTTCAATATATATAGTTATTATTTGTGTATTTAAGTTTCGTTTCCACATTTGTTATTCGATCAGCAAAAGTGTAGAATATACTTCCAACGAGCGTCTTTCCACGTTCTTATGATTTGAGAGACTTTAGGAGAAGAATGAATAGGTATTTGTTGGGCAGACGTGATCCATCAGCAACCTCATCTTCATCTTCCACCAGGTGTGTTTGCGGTTAAGCAGCAGCTTGTTAATTATTAAAAAAAAACGGTTTAAGAGCCAAATTAATTTTGAATAAAATTTCATTCACTTGTATTCGTTAGATGGCTTTTTATTGTGGCAGGTATCGAATAAAATCAAACAGAGCATGCGGGTTCTTGCATCGAATGTCGCGAGTTTTCCATCATCAATTGGCAAGGATCGTCTCTAAGCCTCTCGCTGAGAGTCACTCGAATATCTCGCTGGCACCGGGGGCTGCCATTATGTTTTAATTGGCACTCGTTGCGAGATTGCAGCCTTACTAATTGAATAAGTAAATGAAGTGTCTAAATAATTAGATGCCTTTTTGAATGACGCGCGAGGCGATGCTTTGCTTTGAACACTTGTAGGCGTAGCGTGGCACTTTGGTTCAGTTACCTGGAGTTATCTTTTTGGACGTGAGATATGCAGTTGATCTAAAAGGGCATTCTTCAAAACGTAGGCGGTACGCATGTGTAATAAACACCGCCTGGCTTAGAAATGCTAAGGCAGGAGTACTCCGACTTGAAGTGCTGGTGATTTACTTCAAGATTGTTAGACTAATGGTTAGACTACAAGTTATTCAGTAGGTCTAAGTGAGTAGATTGCGCAAGTATATGTTATAGAATATTGTTGTATAGGTTTGTAGGGTTTATAATAGCGAAGGTAGGTCACAAATGTAGTAAAGATCACTGATTTAAAAAAGTTAATAAAAAGAACATATCCAATAATATACTTATTAGTTTTTACATAAAAAAGTTATACTTAGTTACTAAAGCCGCCTTTCGCCGCTAGCAAAGGGTTATTTGAATATTAAAAAAGTAAAAAGGGGCATTCTGGCTTCACTGTGATTTTGATGTGAATAATGTATCCATTAAACAAAAATTGTTAGTCGGCTGATGTCGGCCACTATTAACCGAGACGGATTCAAAACGCTCTCGCTATGAACTGTTTGTGTACCTCTATCATAAAGACACTACACTCTCTCCTCTTAGAGATGGAACTTCAAAAAGGTTATTCGAATGCTGGGTCTATAGAAGAATACGACCCAGGTCCAGCTAACAGCGAGTTAGGGATATCCTGTGGTCATGCCCATGACTCAACCCACGATCCACGAAAAATTAAATTTTAACCCTTTTTTAAATAGGCCGTATTAATTAGATAATGAGTTCTAAAAGTATTTAATCTTCTAGAAGTATGCATAATATTATTAGTATATATAAGTATACTTCTAAAGTAAATTTTTAAAAGAAATGTATAAAAACAATTTTTTTATCTTATATAATTTGTCAGACTTTTTACAAAAGAAATATCTACAAAATTGATATATAACAGGTTTTTAAGTTTCAAATATTCCAACGTTTTGCTGTTGGTTTAAATTTTAATAGCCTTTTTATTTAATGATATCACAGTATGAAATCAAACTATGTAGGCATTGTATACTAAAAAGAAAGTTTTGTCATTGGAAAAACTAAAACAAATAGAAAAAAATTTGAAGATATTTAATTCCCATCGTATTTTGTTAATTCAGTGTATTATTATGCAATGACTAGGTTACTGAAATTAAACGATATTAATACAACAGTTCTTACCTACTCATTAGGAAATACCGAAAGTGTCGAATTATATAGTAAAGGAAGTTACTATCAAAATAAATTGCTTGAATTTATTACATATACGTATTCAAGTTTTAGATCGTGTTTAATTAAAATAATACTTATACATAACTTAATAAATATACAATACATATAGTTAATAAATGATTTTTCTATTATATAAATTTTACTGGCATGTGTATCGTTTTTACATTTATATGTGATGTAGTTGTCTTTATGCTGCCGTTTGTTTTCCTATAAAAATAATTAATAAATAAAATTATCACAACGTATACCATCTTTATGAATTGATTATGAACCATCTTTGAAAACGAATCAGTCATTCTCATACTAAAAAAATCGTCCGGGTAGGAAGATATTCAATGATGTGTGTTACATAATTATTTTTGTCGAGATTACACAAAAATTTCGTTTCAATTTTTCATCGAAGTCGACTGCAGAAAATCAGAAATATTCTACGTGTATGACAAAAAAAATGGTGATAAATTATACCTCTTTGGTTTTTTAAATCGTAGTATTTTTAATACACTTTATGACAAAACGAAGTTTGTTTTTCACATTTATTAAACTGTGCTTAAAACTGGTTTCTGCAATAGATTACATTTTATAATAAATAATCTAAGTTTTCTAATAATTATAACATTATTATATCAAAGATAAGGTATATTAAATATGTACATATATATATATTTAAGCCAATTTAAAGAAAAATCTGTATTGGTAATAAAATCTAAAGGTAAAGTTGGTATTATTGTCGTGTAATGTTTTATTTTATTTTAAAAACTATGTTATTTCGAGGATTGGAATAATATCTAATTTACTGTTGGAGCAAGCACTATGGCGGATAATTTAAATATTAAGCTATATATGATGTTTTATTAATAAACACAATATTAGTCAGACGGTGTTGGTCGTAAATAACTGATTACTATTTAATGAGACATATTTTAATGTCTCCAATATGGAAGATAAGCCGACCACATGTCCAGGACATTATTCGTTCGTACTTAAGTGGCTGATTAATCTATCAAATATGTTTGAACGAAAGTTATGGTGGTTTTTCAATATTGCTCATCATTGCATTTATATGATACACACAATATAATAATCAGTAAGGCAAGTCCGAACTCACGCTTGGTAATAGGCATCCCACGGCAATGCGCTCGCGTCTTTTAGCATCACGCGACTTTTCGTGAACCAATGATAAAGTAATGTCTCGTATTTTTTAGCATCACATGACTTTTCGAGAGTCAATCAGAACAAACGGTTGCCATCGTTGCCTAGCAACAAGGAAGTCCTACAGTATCTAATTAGTGATTATGAACGTTATTTCGTAGCTTTTTAAGCACATTCTTTTTTGGGCGTATGACTCGTCTAAAAGTTTCCTGCTATTTTGGTCTTAGGCTACATGGTGCCACTGACTTCCCACTTCCTCTGTACCACATATTTTTGAAGCTCTTTTATTGCTAGGTCGGCCGATGTGCAGATCGAGGGTCAAAAGCTACGGTTTACAGATTTGACTAATAAAATTGTCTTGTTTTTAGGTCATTAAAAGATTTCCTCAACTTTCTTGTTAGTATAAAGTTTAACTTACTTAAGTTAAAGATAATTACCGATTGGTTAAATGATGTAAATCCCATTTTAAATACATAACATTTGTGGGCAATTGCAAACATTGATTTAGCCCAAAATAAGCTTGCCCTTGTAATTACTAGAGTATTAGTGAAAGATATATTTGTACATATACAGATCTATAGCTCGTCATAGAAAATTGTCCCAGTACCAAGCCTAGCTCCCAGGACCTTTGACCATTTTGATTTGATATATTCCTTAAGCAGAGTTTACAGCACATTAATAACAAAATAAAACTTATTTCTTTGCCAACCTATATCAAATAGGATCCTCTATTTGCGGTTGATATGGGATGAAAAAACTCAGGCAAATCTTACAACTTTCGACGAACAATGAAATCCAAGACGTTGGGTCCAGGTAGACGCAAGATGCCAAATCTTAAGAAAATGCATAGGGGTAGTGAATATTTTTAAAAGTCAATTAGTATTCTATGCTAAGATAAATACGGTCTAAAATACAATGTACGTAGTTAGCAAATATTTTTACATTGTTATATCTTAGCCTTGGTATCTTTAGGCTAATTTATATTTTACAGTTTATATGTTAAGATCGAAAATGCAAAATCAATAATTTGGCAAAAACACGTTTAGATCAAATAAATGAACAAATGACGTCAGAAACAGCTGATTCTCACTGTAACGGCTTTTTTTGTAACGACACTCAAAATGATATTGTTAATAAAAATTTCAATTCTCTGTAGCATCATCAAGCTTTACTTTTTTAGGGTATGTAATGTTTGCAATGTTCTGAGTCGTGACCACAGTACACAAGTACAAAGACTGTCACAGTGACTCGCTTGAGTATATCCAGTAGTTCATATACATAGAGACCTTCCGTCGTGGTATATGTGGGCCGACATATTGATGGCGACTGTCAACTGCTTTTTGTCCCTTGACGGTTGTTGCTGTACTTGGAATACACTATACTTTCCCTCAGGTGAACTGTAGTCACTGTGTTGAACCAGTTAAAAATAATTGTTAATATATTTATTTATTACGGCGTACAGCACAGCGGATAAACTAGAATTACAAGAATATACATAACTTTAGTTGAATATTCAAATGTATGACACTAATCTAAATTATAAATATATATATGTACTCATAGGAAAATCCAAATATTAATACAAAGAGCCCGTAAGGTTACAAATAAATATTTCGAATCATGCGTTTTCAATTTAGTTTGTTACAAGTCAGGTTGTGCAGAATAGTATAACAACTTATATAAAATTTCGATAAGTCGGTAGGGATTGAAAAAACTGTAATTTTATAGATAAGGATTGGATATAAAACCAGTTTTATTAGAAGACGGATTTTAATTTAAGCAAAGGTTTAAAGAGTGGCGAAATTCAGTGTATTATAAATTATACTTTATTGCTAACATAAAAAATACACCAGCATAATATAGTACTATTTTTTAAATAAAAGATATAAGCATCCAATAATCATCATAGGTGCCATCAGGAACGCAGTCACTGTTTGAGTCGGTATAAAAAAATATGGTAAGAAGGGATTTTGCCAAAGTTTATCAGGTACCATATAAGATCCGATGCGCTTATTTTGCGTGACACCGGGTCAGACCGGATTTAATCCTCACAGTAAAGTTCCTGTTGGAAATTATACCTCTCAAACCTTTGCTTAAATTAAAACTTGTAACTTTTTTTGGGAGCGATAAATTGGTGTTAGTCTGCGAGGGCCTTTACAACTTCATTGAGCGGGAGGGGCGAGCGATTATGCGCTCAGTTAGGATATTTGTGGATTTGTGGCAATGCGAATGAACGCTTGTAGGTGCGAATCCAGGCTTGGGCAGCCAACTAGGGAAATAACTATCTATAGTGATTTACTAGAATGTAAAAAGCGACTACCTTGAGAAGAAATACCTGAAGAAACTCAAGGCTACGTGTGGGTGGAATTGCGCCTTAATGCAAGAATGCATCGGTTAGCGACAGTTGTCTTAACTCTCCTTCTACCAAGGGTGCGAGCGGCGCGCGATGTGTTCCCGCGTGCCGCTCTACAACAAAGATGTACGGGAGGGGTGGCTCTTTACACCACTTCACCCCAAACGAGTACAGGCATACCTAAGGTCGCACGCCTTGCCGGTCATCGGGGATGAGACCCCATTCGTGCCTTCGATGCCGGTAGGTGGAAGGTGGAACACCCCGGGGGTTTTAGTCGGTGCAAGTACGACACACCGGAGAGCGGCCCTCACCGCCCTCCGAGGTCCGTTAGAGATTTCCGCCGGGTTACCAAAAAAAAAAAGTATTCTTCTACGGCGTTACTGATCACGCCGGTGTCGTGATATAAAACGAGTGCATGTGTGTCTGTACCTCACAGTTATTATGAGCTGTGTCATAGCTGCGGTAATTGCATCATCGGAATCTACCCGTATTCTAATAAGGTCGTAACCGGAAAACTTCTTTTATCTTAACTTTTCCTTTAGGAGATCAAGTAGAAAGCTTTTTTTTAAACATAGGTTATATGTCGGTTCAAGTTAGCCTATTTTGGCATTCTATCACAGAAGAAGTCGCAGGCAGAAGCTGGTACAGAAAACAATTACATCGATCCAAGCAACAGTTGTTTTTAGATTCAGCGACGTAAAAGTAGGCTAGTGTATTTTCCTTCGCTTTTAAAAACCCGCATATGACGGTATATGGGCAGAAAGTCATAGGACGCTTACAAATACGCCGGTACGTGGTCGATTGTTATCGCAGATGGTTTTTATAAAGAAGCGACAACACTTTCTGGGGTTCTGTACCTCAAAAAGAATAATTGAATTCTTATTACATTAGCCGTCTCTCTCTGTCGAGTACTTTTTTCTCTGGACCGCGCTAAGATATCAAGTTGAAATTAATATAATATTCTCAGGATTTTGGCTTCTTGTGGCTCTGAACAAACAATATAATATCATAAATATAATATAATATATATAATATAATAAATCAACCCATTCAAAAGATTTGTCCATTTAATTCGTCGTGCCCAACGTAACTAGTAAAAATGTATTAAATTGATATAACATGACGTGTTAATTGCGAAATATTAAGAAAATTTCATACATTTTTTACTTTCTATTGGTGTTTTCGTTTATCCAATGTTACTTTGTCTAGGGAAGTTGGAGCTATGGTGTAAATGTTGGTATTCTCATTATTAAAACGGTATTTGCAATACGTATTATTAATTTCGTAAGTCAAAATAGTACCAAGGTATGTTTAAGAGTAAATCTTTGTAGTTAAATATCCAAGGTGCGGTTTGCAGTATGTTCCCCTCAAGAAACCGTTCGATTCCCGTGTGAACTCGCTTCTAACGAATGAAATGTAGACTTAGCAATCTCTCAGAAATGGCTTAGTGTATGAAATATTTACCGGTAAGTACATCTAGCACTACATTAAACTAAGAATTATTTTTTAAAAGTGTTTATTTAGTGAGATATTTCCTTTACCGAGTCTAAAAGAAATTGTCAATTAAAAGGTTTTTTAGATTAAAATATATTCTATTTAAGAGTAATAAAAAATATGATACATTTAACTTTACTTTATGTTGTATCTTGGTGGGGTTTTCAGACATTTGTATAATATGGTAATATGATATTATCATCATGTGGGGATATGCCAATATAGTGTGAGTTATTCAGCAAAAAGGTGAAAGAAGGTTAGAAAGTATTGGTTAAGAGGAATCGAAGACCAGACTCACTGCTACTTTTTCCGATAGACTTATATTCAACAGTGGACTATCGTGGGGTGCGGAAGATTATATTACTGTGAGATTGAAATTAGATCACATTTACATTTTTGATTAATTTATCGAAATTAAAGCGAATTAGTCAAGATTATTATGTGCCCCCAAGAACATTTTTCATCATATTTTCTGAAGTTTTTCAAGGAAATAGTGAATGTTTTTGGGCAAGGCTACATCAACAAGGATAAGGCTTTCTAATATAACCTCTGTCCGGTGACAATGTTTTAGATACGTTACTTTGAGTTATCTTACATTTTCTTTAGAAAATATGTTCGCTATTGTCAAAAAACTACTGTGCGACCGAAGTTTCGGCCTCAGCTTCGCAGCCATCTTTGACAAACTGTGAGGTAATTTTTGACAATTTCTCCACGTTGTTTATATATATTAAGACAAACTTTACATATAAAGGTTTTAAAAATCAGTATATTATTCGTCTTCATTC
This sequence comes from Automeris io, assembly GCA_036320925.1. Taxonomy (NCBI): domain Eukaryota; kingdom Metazoa; phylum Arthropoda; class Insecta; order Lepidoptera; family Saturniidae; genus Automeris; species Automeris io. The sequence continues at coordinate 9,453,905 of JAUDJH010000018.1, forward strand.
ATTACTGCATAGAATTACATAGGATTTTGAAAATTTCGGCTTTGGGTGAAGATTCGAGCAATTGTCGATTAACCGGCTCCGGTCAGATTGCGACCTTTAATCGTATACCTACTTATTAAAAGTAATTTAACAATCTTCATCAATCAGTCTTAGCTTGGCACTTGCTAGAAACTTGTTTTTTTTTTAACTTTTGTAAGGCTTTAAGTTCTCTTTTACTTTTGCCGAGTCATGTGGTATGGAATGGTTTTCCGGCGAGCATATTCCCTCTGTCCTGTGATATAAGGTCATTTAAGTGAAGCGTGAAGAGATAATTGTGCAGGCTGGCATGATAGCAGCGACCATCGATAGCTTTTTTATTTTTGATAATCGTTGTTGTTTTTGGACTGAACCGTGATTAAAATCAGGCGTTGTGTAACCACTGTGACAAGTCAGGTTAAAAAAAGCTTAAAGATTTTTTTTTCTTAAAGATTACTTTTTGCCGAAGTCTTCGTTCGGTCTTACATTACAAGTTATAGATATTTTTAAAATACATTTCTTACTATTTTTGTGAATGCCGAGTCTTGCATTCAAAGGTCTATAAATAAACGGAGCCAAGACGCTTCTTCGAAGGGTCAGGTCTTTGTCTTTTTTTCAAGTCTTTTCTTATTGTTAACTTACTCGTTGCGAATGCTTCGATGTCTTTGTCTGATTTTAACTGGATTTTGGTTGGTATCTATGGCTCCACAGATTACTTTGTCCTTAATAAAAAAAATAAATGAATTTTATAAAAATATTATTTTATTTTATTATATACTTTTAATATAAAAAGTATAAGATTTAAGTAAATTATTGGTTATGTGACCAAATTGTGTTTTGTTATCATTTGTTTTTACACAGAAATATGAACGTACAAATTACTTATTTTATTATTACTTAATTTAACGTTCATAAGGATAATAAATTAGTAATTACTCTAAATTTCCATTGTACCCACTCTGTATTACCATCTCTCATGTAAATTAAAGAGTTATTTTACATTAGACTTTTTATATATACTTGTATATTTATAATTCGCATATATCTTTAAAGATGTATTACTGCTTACCCCGAAAGGCATATAGGGTGATGATATATATTAATATACAGTCAAAACCGTTTATAGCAACATCGTGTAGAACAACATGCCGGTTATATTGATCCAAAACAAAGATCCCGGCAAAACAAATAGGACTTCGTATCTCGAAAACATCACCGGTTGCTACAACTATCGATTTTTAAATGAAATGAAAATATATTTATTTCGCCACAAACCAACAAAAAACCAGAAATTTAAAATACAGCAACACAAACAACACACAGAAACAAAAGAAAATACAAAACATATATAACATGTTTATACATGGCGAAAATAGGACCTTCATCAGCTTAAAGCCACAGAGAAAGCCTGCAGCGCTGATTTATGACTAATTATGAGTAGTACCTTCGATATCGTTATAATAGATTTTGACTGTAGTTACATATGAATGTGACGTAGAATATTAGTTCACAATTAAAACTTAACATTACGTTTTTCACAAAAAAATAGCAACTTAATTCTAATACTAACTAGGCTAGGCTGACTAATGTAAGAAAATAAAGCGTGCAATGTTTCTTCGAGATAAAAAAAGACATTAAGCAATGTAGGACAGTATTGCAAATCTTAATTTCAATAGCTTACGGTGTTGGCATAGTATGCGGGTCGAATACCGTTAGAAGATAATTGAGGGTAAGAACCTGATATCGCCGTCATTTTTTTTCTAAATGACTTGATGTTGACGACTTCAGATAGAATTTACAGCATTTTTTTATATTCCAGCTCTGCGAAGCGAATTAACTGCTCCTGATGTTACCATGACTCCGAAGTACTTAGAAAAACTTCTTTAACCGCAATATCTCCTATTTCTATCATTGAAATGGGGCATGCCCCTTATAGGGTGAGTAGAGATACGTGTCTGTATCCACGTTGCGCTTATATGTCGTACCTTTTTTTTTACTTGGGGAAAATACTCATAGGCCCGTCCCGGCCGCGAAGGGGGTGGCAGCCGGGGTGTGCCGGACTTTTACCAGCTTAAAACCCCAAGGTGACTACTTCTGCGAATTAGTGGGGACTGCGGGTTCTGTAATCAATTCGCCGCAGCCCCACTACGCCGCGCCTGACAGGCACAATCATGGTGGGAGACGCTGCCTCCCCCAATACCACCTAGTATACTGCGGCAGAGCGCGTCACAACGCACCGCCGACTTCTCGGGGGTCGCTAACCGGTCGCTCAGAGCCTCCACCCTAAACAGCCATAACCCCATATATCATACCCAACGTGACCAGTGACGTAGCTGATCGCTATTTTCTAGCCACTTATCCTGTATTTGTTAGGGAATATTGTTATTTACATTTTTATTATTTATAAGACAGTACAAATTATTGTATTTTCAAATATCTCCCTCGTCTATAAAATCAGCCTGTATATGACATTTCTATTATAAGCTAAGCGTATTTCTTCAAGAAGTTTTAGTTCACTGGTCATACGGTGCCAGAATTTGTACGTAATCTGGATTAACCCAGAGCTTCACGGAGGGGTTCGAATCTACGACGTTGCGGCGTGAAGACCCAGTACATTATCCGCTAGACCATTACAGCATGTAGTTAATATGCCTTACATTCTATTTACTATAAAATGAAATCACCTGTCGAGCGAGTTTAAATAATTTGAATTACAAATAATATTGTAAATAATTTTCAGATATCACGTATGAAAATAATTAAAAATCCAAAACGGAATATTTAGTGTATAGGTATGATAAGCATAAATACATAATTAATATGTAACAAAGCATTTTCCTTTATTTGATATGACGTTGGAAGTTTAAAAGGAATTCATTAGTAACCTTCTTAGGTATTAGGAAACACTCATTAGTTAATAACTGATACCTCTGTAGAAGGACAATGTGGTTGACAATACATCGCGATGGATATTTTAGGGAAATTTAGCTTCTAAATGAATTGATTAAATAGGTAAATGTAATATTTGTTGGTATATATATTATCAAGGCTTTGTAGGAGAGGCAGGATAAAGAATTGCACAACAAAGATTCTAAAACAAAGCACCTTAAGTGGACTTGTATATTTTTTTCCAATAAAAGGAATAATACATTAAATACATTAAGGATCAAGTACTTTCTGGTAAGGTAAATAAGTATTAAAAAGGACTTTAAGGACTGTTTAATTTGACCTCACACTTTGAACGTCTTACGGATGCAAAATCGATTACCCCCAAAAAAAGTTCTGTTATTCATATCGATACGGGTCGTACAAACATTTCTAATATTTATTTATCGAATAAATTTACGTTAATGATAATAATAATATATTTTTTGAAGACGGTCAGCACTTCTAATGATTCGTTTGAAATATAAATAGTTATTTTTAATGTAAACTCATCTGAAAAATAGATTTTGTTAAAATTGTTTCGGGCCACAAATATTCAAAAAGTCTATTTGAATAAGGGGGGAAAGTAGGGTCTTGTATATCGTTTAAAAGCAATGAAATAACTCTTTCAGTTCCTCATAATTGTGTGATAAAGAAGGCTATATTTTTCATTCTTTATGATTTTATATGAACGAATTATGCCGAAACTTGTCTTACGTTTCGGAGTTTGGCAATGTGAAATGAAATGAAATGTATTTATTTCGCCATAACTTAAAAAAACTAATTTAAATATAGTAACACAAACAGTATACAGAAATAAAAGAAAATACAAAAACATACAAAGATGGCGAAAATGGGCCCTCCATCAGCTTAAAGTCACAGAGGAAATTTGCAGCGCTGGTTTTCGTGAAGGGCAATCCCTGTTCACACTTACAACTTCACTGGCCATACATAGGCCGCGATGTGCCGTTCTATATTGGTTTATACGGAAAGGTGTCGGATGTCGGCGACTGCGCAGCGCTTTTAGCTCGTCACGAGATTAACAGCCTGAAAGCGCTTGCCAGAATCCAAATTGCACCTTTAGGCAAAATACGTCAAAGAGATAGAACCCCGAATTCACAATAGCTCTATCAATTCACGTAAACACGAAAATCTATTAAACCGCCAAAACATACTTCGTAATCGGTAAAAATAGTTCCCAGACATTTCGAAGCTCATTGCGATCGCCAAATACAATGGTTATTAAAACCGTGCTTGCAGCCAGTCAAATCATACCTATGTGTTAGCGCGAATGTGTGTGTGTTTTGTATACCTATGCTTGTTGTGTGAGTGTTTGGACGATGTCCGGCTTTGGAGAAGTACGCGAGAATGAGTCGGCCTGCATATCATAGACCTACTTTGATACAGAATAGACTTTTTTAATTCTAAGTCGAGATAGTGATTACTTCGCCTCCGATAGAAAGTACAGCGTATTTCAAATACCGAGTATGATTATCGAAAGACACTCATTTGCCATTAGTGCAAAGACAGGAATTCTTTCACTTTTGATATCTTTTGAGATATTCATACATATAGTGTTTAATATAATACAGTTATGAATAAAATATATGAATTAATTCATTTAAATATTTTAATGGAGACGTATCATTACTGGGTACCTCGATTATTAGAGTCATAAAACATATTTATTTTTGACCAATATTTATCAATTAATAACTTTGGATTATCTTCAAAAGATATACATATGATTGAAGTATAGTTAATATGATAGTTTACATAAAAATTTTGATTGAAATTGACAATCTACATGAAGTTTTCAACGCCGATCTGGATTTGAGTAATAAAATATTCAATGGTGGTTGTGCTCTAAATGATAAGAAACCTGTATCCATATATGATAACGGGAATGGTCATAGGTTATATTAAATAAAAACGTCACGTGTAAAGGTCATGAGAATGGTGATCATCCGTGTTACTGGTCACGTTGGTTACGATATATAAGCGACTTTGCGTTTACAGGCACTAAAATATCTCTACTCACCCCTATAAAAATCCATATAAATAGACAATTTAATGCAAATTATTAGAGAAAAAAATAATCTAGAAACTTACATTCGAGTTACTTCACAGGGTTATTCTGTGATACTTATTTAGTCTATGTAAAAAGTTGCACAGCGTACCGCACACATGCACACGTGCACACAGGCCCGAGTAAAAGCGAGTAAACTAATACGGAGCCAGATTAATGCTTCAGTTAGTGAAAAAACTTTTTTCAGACTGCGCCGGCCGACGCAGGGTCGGACTCGGAGCTCGTCCAAGGCAATTAATATAGAGGGTAGCACCATAGATGGGCAAATTGTTATCAGATTAATAAAAATGATTACGATTACATTTTACGTTTTTTATTATTAATAGGACTGCATATGGCTCATCTATGTTTTAAACATTACAGAATCCCAGATTGCATACACAATTATGATTTCTTAATGTTTTAAATGGATTTAATCCTGATTACAGAGCATGAAAATGAAAATTACGGCTACATTTTATAATCGTTAATCATTAATCAGATTACATTTTGCCCATCTCTGGATAGCACTATTCTGCTGTTTTTTTAATATATTTAAATTGTATTTATTGGATATTAAAAAGTAAACATTACTTTTATCATGAATGACGAAAGTATTTCTTAGGTTGAGGTTTCTCGACGTTACATGAACTTGTGATATACTTTATTTTTCGTGCTTCAATCTACTGAATAAGGAAATTATTGGGCCTTGATAGCACTTTATTCTATTTTTTATATTTTGAAACAAACATACAGCAATATATAAATAATAAAAAATAACAAAAAAAACATAACCCAGGAAAGAACGAATCGAACATTACAAATTATTTGATTATTGTCAAAACATATTGTAAGTCATTGATTTCATCAACTTGTCTCTATAAATATTTAGGCTATACTAAATATATAAACTAAATGTATTCAGTTTTTTGTTAAAGACGACCTTATTGTCTGATTAATGTGTAAAGAAAGACAAAGTGGCATATAAAGTTGCTAAGCAAAGTCGAAACAGCGTATATATTTCTTAGCCTAAGACTTACTCGCAAATCAGTTGTTATAGAAATGTCACGGAAATGAAATTGATATCCCTAAGACCGTACTCAGCTTGGCCATCTAGCTGGCCTCTTTTAACCGACTAATCGAATAGTCGACCAAAGTCACAGCTGGCACATCTCTAGTATTTACTAATTCTATCAAGTCATTACTGGTACCTATTTAGTATTAAATTAATCAATTATAACGATGAATAAATGTGATATAACTAGGGGAAAATAAATCATAAAATGAGTTATTTCAATATACGTTATGTATACACGTTTCAATATACGTTATGTATATACGTTTCAATATACGTTATATATATACGTTACGTTTTATTATTTTTTGTTAAATTATCGTTTATGTCTTGACACAATTATTATAGGCAGGAATAGTTATACGGTAATCATTAATCGCTATATTTGTTATAATTGAATATATTATATTTATTTATTTTATTTTATTTATTTATTCACAATCATTGAACAGCACACACGGTACAAACACTTTACATACGGTACAGTTAACAAGCTATGCCAATTACACAATGATAATATTTAAAAATAAAACTTCAAATAAAAGGAAAATGACAGTAAACTCGCAGCAATAAGAAATGAATGTGTGCGTGTGTGTGTGTTTGTATATTGTTAGAAGTTTATATTTTCCCTTCGCAATCGGAAAATTTAAAGCAAGTAATGTATTTAAATCTATTAATTAGGTATTTTAATGACGTAACTCCTCATAATTAATATCTATTTGATAAAGGTTACTAAGGCAATATATATTAATATAATTTAATAATATATTATATATGAATCATAATACATTACACAATATAAAACATACCAGCCAACCTTTTTAAACTCTGACTAAGGTAACTAAGTCTGATATGGTAATTCACTGATTTCCTCAATTTAGATTGGGCTCTGCACATACTTAGGCTTTGTACTCAAGTGCATGTTATTATATATTCAGATTTTCGTCAAAGATAAACTTCTTTCCTAAGCAAAGCTTAAGCAAACTAGCGTCTATAAATCTCAGCTTAAGTGTATGTATATTTCTATGAAACGGCTAGATTGTTTAACTCTTTATTGTTAGCTCATTTTATACTTAATTTATCGCTATGGAAAAGTATTTATCTAGAAGATAAAATGTCAAAATCACAGACAGGCTTCTGCATTTTCCTTATTCGAAATTAGCAACTGGCATATTGATTCTTTGCTGATTTAAAAATACTTGTAAAATGGCTGCTTAAATAAAGTTACTTAGAGTTTAAATTTAAAAATCTAGATTAACGGCTTGATAGCGCAATGGCAGGGACCCTGCTTGTAATGCTAAAGGTCTTGGTTTCGAATCCCGGTAGCGGAAAACGTTTCTATGATAAACAGATTAGTTTGCCGGAGTCATGGATGTATATACCTATGTGTATATCTTTATCTAGTACCAATAATACAAGCGCTAGCTTACTTTGGGACTAGGATAATGTGTGCAATTGTCCAAAAATATTATTATTAGATATAGTGAGTCTACAAGTGAAGCATATATTGTATATTCAGATGTTATAGCAGTATTTGGATTATTATAAGTAGTATACCGGGGCATACGGGTCGATTGCGATATCTGCGCCAATATCCGTCAACTTTCTCGCGAATTACGTTACCTTACTGGAATACCTAATCGTTAAAATTGATCACCTCATTCCATAATGATAGAACCTCTTTGTACAAATTCTCTTTAAGAGTTTTTTTTTATTACGCTAACAACATGAGTGCATAAAGCAGTTTTGGTGCCCAGTGTATTGTACAGTAGTGAGGTCTGGGTGTGCCAGAAGAAGCATGAAAGTAGAAATGATGCAGTGGAGATGCGATCTCTTCGTTCTATATGCGGAGTAATGCTTGCGGATCGTGTTAGGAATGAAGACATTCCCAGAATGGTTGTTTTGAAAGATCGTATCATCGATAGCATGCACAAAAGCATACTTTGATGATTCGGGCATGTGGAGAGGATAAATGATGAAAAGATGACGAAAAAGAATTTGAATGGAAATAAGAGCCGAGGCCGACCAAAACTTATCTACACAGATTAAATCAAAAGAGCTTTGATGGAGGGTAATGTCAAAATTGCACGGAATCGACGAGTATGTATGAAGTGATTAATAAATGATAAGAAAGCAAATGTTGTATGCAAGAGAATATAGAGGTGATGTTTCATACTTTCTGTTTACCCCAATAGGGGTTCGGCGTGATGATATATAGATAGAAATTTTTGTTATAGGAAAATTGTCGATTTACATGCTGCGCGGTATGTCTTTAAGTGTAATTAATTAAAAATCGAAAATTCTCGAGTGGAGAGCACGCACTGATAAACGCAGTGAGACTTGTGAGACGTTCACTTACAAGGTCGATTAACGAACTAATCTAGATCAGATCAGGGCGATACAGGGTGTGAGCCACTTGCGACCGCATGACCTTTTTTTTGTAACCCAGGGGATATCCCTAACGGACCTCAGGGGGCGGTGAGGGCCGCCCTCCGGGGTGTTCCTCTTACTCGTCTGCCGGGGCCAAGGGCACAGCATTGGCTACTTCCACGGCACCCGGTTAAGACCGAATGACCTGGAAAGCATTAAGGAAGCCCTAAGTTCAGCACTGGGCATCCTATAGCTGATAATTGATTTTCAAATATCTGTGTATATATTCAAGTATGCATACCATTGTCTAGAACCCACAGTACACGTGCAAGCTCTAGTGGGACTAGATCTATTTGTATAATTATATGTAAATGTAGTGGTGTTAATATCGATTACATTCTAGTTTCATTTTACTTAATCTAACATGGAATTGAAACTATATTTGATTTAAAATAATCGGAATCAATTATATTTTTTAAATAAATTGTAATCGATTATTCAACTGAATTCAGCCCTGTGCAATGACTCCCTCCTCACTGACCCGCCTGTGTCTTCTACCCTAGGCTTCAAAAGTTGAGCTCATTTGAGTGCCTGCCGAGATTTTATTACCCGAACTACTCGCTACGGTATTAATATTTTTTTCGAGAAAAGGGTAATGTGCGTTTAAAGGGTAGTCGAATAAAGCTGACCATTCACGGCTCTTAATTGAAGATCAGCCTACTTAGTACTAATACGAGACAGTTTTTTGAGTGTTTTTCTTTGATGTTATGAACTTAAATAATGTTAAATAAATTGAATAATAATAATAGTATATTGTGATACAAGTGTGCTAAGTTTCTTGCGGCTCGCGCTTAATTTCACCTAGTTTATAATGACCACACCTGCGAGAAACACAGTCTCAAATTATGTGATAACTTTTAATTATTGATAAAAAATGTAAGAATGTTGCAATCTCAATTTGCTGAAATTACACATTTAGTGCCTCAATTAGTATTTCCGAAGGGATTAAAGTTATGTCTTCTTCATCTACACTATTTGAAACGGATATATTTCGATAATAATCACAGTGAAAACTACACATAAATATATAATCGCTTTAACATGATACTATCTTACTTTTTGGTGGTAGGGTAAATCCTCGAACTGGGTCATGACCACAGTACACAAGTGTAAAGCCCGTCATAGTGACTCGCTTTGGCCTGTCGCGTTTCAGGATCAGCTTGTGTTTATGTAGTAGTAACTCGTATACCTAGATACTTTCAGTCGTGGTATATGTGGGCCGACATGACGACAGAAATTATCAATGGATTTTCATCCTTTGATAGTCGATTTCGTTTTTGGACTACACTGTACTTACCATCAGGTACTCTGTAGTTACCATGTCGAGCCAGTGTAAAAAAAAAACTGTTCACGCTTTGTCCCTTACTAGTTGAGCAGAGGTATATTAGTGGTTGTAACCACTTTGCGCTTGTATGTCGTGCCCAGTAGCGCAGCTGATTGCCGTTTTCAAGTCACCCATTACATTTTTATTAGATGCCATGTGGGTTTCCTCACTATGGTTTCTTCACCGGTGAGCATGTGGTGCCTTATCTGGAAAAACCCTAGGGTACGTGCTGGGACTCGAAATTTTGACCATTCGTGTTGCCGCGCATGGAAACTAGTCTATAATCCACTAGGCCGCCACAGATAGAATATAATGTAAAAAATACATAATTTATTGTTTTAACCTAAACCACTAGACATCGTGTCGGATACCATCCGTATGTGGTGGATGTTCCCTATATCCGCACGAAAAGATTCGCTTCTACATTTATCGTGCGAACAGCTAAGCAATGGAATATGCTTCCAGCGGCCATATTTCCGTGATCTTATGACCTGGGAGTCTTTAAGAAAAGAGTGAATAGACATTTGTTGGCCGGACGCGGTTCATTGTCGGACTCATCTTCACCTTCCACCAGGTGTGTTTGAGGTCAAGCGTTCGCCTATAAATAATAATAAAAAAAACCTAATCTGTAATTTTTAATATTTTTTATAGAATGTATATACATACATATATGTCTTTTCATATTTATCGACCCAATTACATTTCCTGAAATTGGGCGAAAGTTTACGTCAACATTAATCAGCATTACATTTGTCTGATATAAAAAACCAGAAAAAATATGAAACGTATTACTTCTTTTAAAAAAATGCAAGTCGGTATTTATTAAGGCGTATTCTCATATGTAACAATAATTACTTTAGTTGATGTTGTATCTATAAACGTGCTTACTGACGTATTGCCAAGTCACTTAAGTTATTTCCCGTGGGATTTGATCATTGCTGTTCGTAAGATCCTAGATGTTGATCATAATTTGGTGTTAATATTCATTTAATTGTATCCACTGCGGTTGCGTTTTTTTAATATTAATATATTACCACACTATATCCCTTTCGGGCTGAGCAGAGACATATTAGTAGTTATATCGTGCCCAAAGTGACCAATAGCGCAGTTGATCGCTGTTCTTGGGGCATTTATACATGTCATTTTTATTAGGTGCCTTGCGGGTCATGATTCCCTTGACGTCATGATCTACTAGCAGTTCCTATGGTTTCCTTTTTTCCTTTATTTAGAAGCTATGCATGCTTCAGTTTTGGGTACTGTATCCACTTACAAACAGGGGAGCTGTCAGCATGTATACGGCTGTTACTATAAAAAAATGTAAACAAAACATTAACATGTTAATTAATTACGTCTTAGGGCGGGCCAGTGACTTGTCGTCATATAGCATTTTTCTAATTTCCCATGTGTATACAGCCTACGCCGCGCCTTTTCATTACTAACAGAAGAGAACGATGTCTTGCCAACTTATAATTAATATTATATCTTCACGCATAGCCTTTATGGGGTGAGCAGAGATACATTTTTTTTTCGTGATAGCTCGAGCAAATTGCTCGAACTATGGGTCATAACCACAGTACACAAGTGTAAAGACCCTCATAGTGACTCATAGTATATATGGGCTGACATGACGATGGAGACTATCAATGGATTTTCGTGCTTTGATAGTCGCTTTCGTTTTTGGACTGCACTGTACTTAACATCAGGTACTCTGTAGTCACTATGTCGAGCCAGTGTAAAAAAAGAAAAAAACATTTGTAGCTTTATCCACTTTGCGCTTATATGTCGTGCACAACGTGACCAGTAGCGCAACTAATCGCCGTTCTCAAGGTACTTACATATGACATTTCTATTAGATGCTATGCGAGCTTCTTCAAATTGTTTTCCTTCACTGGTGAGCATGTGGTAAATTCGTACATTAACTGAAAAAATCTAGAGGCACGCATTTTGCGCATGGAAACCGGCCCCTTATCCACTACACTATCTATTACGGCCACCAATTCTATATAAATGAATGTGATAATTTGACATTTTGTTATAAATATTCTAGAAAGTTTAGTAGATACATCCTTTTAATTTTACTTAACATTTAGCTATATGTAACTATAATTATTTCTTATCTATATTATTACAGAATATATAAAGTAGCTCATTGAATAATTTGGTTATCACAAAATCTCGGAAACTATATCACCCACTGTCAACTACTAACAATCGATACGGGGTTGAAGGTTGTATGTAGCTTCCATACGGATTTTATGATTATTACGGGTTTTTTTTAGTTTTTATCAATGAAGTTGTAATAAGAAACTATGATGTTTGGATATAACTTCAACATCACTAAAACTTTGCATAAGCGTTTTTGAGCACAGATTAAGTTATACATGGATGGTTCTTTACCTCACAAGACCATATAAAAGAACAAATTGCTCGCAATTATTGTAAACGTGAATACAATGTCATATAAATTATTTTAAATTCTCTGTTAATCGTAATAAGACAATGAAGTGTTAAAGTACGCAATATATATATAATATTACATTTAAAATGTGCCTACTTTAGTTTGATATTGGCACTCGGAATATCATTGTTTACGTAGAACAATATCGCTTGCTACATAATTGGCCGTCTTCAGAAAGAGTACCATATTAACAAGAGCTCTGTGAAACAAATAAAGCTTTGTAATGGGACAAATAACTGCGGTCCTTCAGGATATGGTGGTCGACTTCAGTAGGACGAGATAACGAGTGCGCCAGCGCCGACTTCCGTCGCGATAGCACCAATTGTAAGTATTATTTCAAACAAGGACAATATATTACACATAATTATTATTCTAAGAAATAAAACATGTCAAGACATTTTCGAAGTTAGAAATTTAATTACCAGAAGAGAGCTGCTGAAAAAGTTCTTGTGAGTATTTGGAAGTACATCAGTGACGTGCATAGCATATTTGGACAGGGTAAGCAGAATTCGGGTATTTAATTAGAATATTATATTATCATAGTAAATTTTATATTGCTTTCATAGGAAAGATAGACGGCGTGAATATAGAATAGATATGACCATTAATTGTTTTATCTTTTGCTTGACTTTAAGCAATTTATTCGAGACTTAGTTAACGTCAGGGCAAGCAATGCTTTCATGCATCTATGGAATGAACGCTACTGAAGTACTTAGGCTAAGATTTTTAGACACTACTATTTGGACTTATGATGTAAATGTTATGAAGCGCCGGTGCAGATGGCGCTAGGAGCATGCGCGGGACAGCGCTGACAACTCCGTGCATGCAGATATTGAAGTGGCATTAAAAAACTTATAAATTGAACTAACATCTTTTATTTGCATTCACGATAATTAATAGCCAATTATTTGTAATTGGCTATAATTATATCAACTTCCTATTATATTCAGTTTTTTGTAAAAGATGAAACTATTTTCAGAGCAGTCATTTATAAATAACAAGCTTTTATAAACCTTGGCCTAAGTATAGTGTAATAATTCCTTTAGTCCTTAGTATAAGATTACATTTATTAACGTGGTTGTTTAGTTTAAAAGTGCTTGAATAAAGCGAAAAGGAAGTCAGTAGCATTGTTGGACGACGTACTTTTATATTGATCAATGAGAAAAACCTTTGAAGGCGCAATTAATTAAAAAATAATTAAAATAATTATTTCAATTAGCCGTGGTGGCTGCCGGCAGAATAGAATACCACCCCCCCCCTCTTCTTGCTGAGGTGTCGTAAAAGGCGACTAAGGTATCTCTTTAACACCGCAATTCAACCAGGTGTTCAGAGAAGGAAAACTCGACCAAACCTGCATCCTGCTCCCGATCGTACTGGTTCTCCATTCCATCGGGCCCGAGGGAGTTCGGACGAGGGAGTGCTTCTCTGGCTGCGCGTCCTGCTATGCACTTAAATATCTCCTGCGCAATTGACTGTTTCCGAAAAGTGGCCCTCAATTTTCTTAATCGGCATTGAAACAGTCGCCGTGGCCGAAACCGGCTAGGATATCATCATCATATTGATCAATAATAAATCTGCATTGTAACGATTTTCCGGTTTCTGTATTAAAATATATTTAATGGAGGATGAACTAAATAAATATATCATCACGCTATATCCCTTTCAGGGTGAGCAGTAGTGCATCTGATCGCCGTTCTCAGGGCACTTACACATGACAGTTCTACTAAATATCATGCTTGCTTCTTAACGAGGTTTTCCTTCATCGGTGAGCATGGTGCCTTCATCCGTATTTAATCTGGAAAACCCAGAAGTACGAGCCGGGATTCGAACCTACGAGCACTCGCGTGGATGCGCATGGATTTCAATCCTTTACCCATTGAGCCACATGAACATATCTCATGACACCTAAACGCTCTCGGTCATGTTCGTACGGCAAGGAGTGTACCCAAAAAGCCAATTGATTCTCTTAACAGACGATGGATTTGAAATATCTGGAATACATGATCAGCTCAACTCAGGCCGATTCCTCATCACTAAATATTACGATCATAGGACCAATAGGAAAAACTTCCTGTGATCCCAAACTAAGCTCTTTAAAAAAGAATAGTTTAGTCTTGTCCAATTTTTGATGACGCCTAGCTAATTTTGATTGTGACGACTTGGGCGTCTCTTTCCAGGAATCTTGCCTTCGAGGATCAATCTAGGAAACTTATATTGGGATCCTCTCGGCATATGTCTGAAGAATACTTGCTGAGAAATTGATAACCGCTGGGGTAGACGCATTCTTGAGTGGAGACCTTGCCTCCATCATGCCAAGCGACGATTTGCGCAAAGTGGCAGGCTATCGTTGGATGAGAAAAGCCTAAGATTGGGCTTAGTGGTGAAGCTTGGGAGTGGGAAGGTGAGAAAAGGGTTGATGATGATGTCCGAGGAAGGCTACTTTCCGTGACATGACTGCCTACATTAGTTCTTTCTTTCGGATGGGATATTTTGAGAACCTTGGTATTAAGTGGAGTGAATAATACGGCCTTAATGTGCTAATAAACATTGCGTGACAGTACTGCCCAAAATGTCGACACGACATAAGGTTTTTTAAGGTGTATATTCAGTAATGAAAGAATGCCTCACCCGCTCCTTCGAGACCGCAGAAAGGCGTGCCTCATTTTCGCATGACCAACAATTTAACTACGAAAAGTACCTATAACCTATATTTAAGCTTTCATACATACTTTTATACAAAAATGTCTATATTAAAAAAAAAATTAAGTTTCTGAAGTAGTACAAAAATAATTATATGAGTGGTGATTTAATTTAATGTAAGTAAAAAGTTTTCTAAATCAAGTCTCGATACATTTTTAACACAATGTTATTTTATATATAAAAAAAAGCTAGTGATAAATATTACGTGAGATTGAAATGGGACTGAAAATTATTAAAAATAGACTAGTTGCTTGTAGCAAAAAAAGACCTAAAATTGCAATGAATCGGAAAAAAGATTTTCCAGAATTTGGGCTTAACAATTAGCACTTAGCATCTTTAAAGTTAAAACGAAATTACCAAGTTTTATCGAAGAACGAATTAAATAAAGCCAGACTGGTACTAATTGGATTCGGGCACAGATGACTATAAAATTTGGTATAAATTAATATTATATATCCATTAATATATTAATACTATATCGAGGGGTGAGAGGCTATTTGCTTTAAGCGAAATTTTTAGGTGATATTTTGTAATACATATTTTCGAAATCTGCGTTTTTTACCGATTCCGAAAATATACCAGATCACCAAAAAATGTCGCTTAAGCCAAATAGTCTATCGATATATATTTTATATTAATTTCAACTCGACCCTTCCACGCGTTCCTGAGAAAAAAGAAATGATATCCAGATATTTTAAATTCTAAAATGCTTGCATTATTTTTCCGCTACATTCCACGTTAATAATGACTGAAACACTAGTATGATATGGCGAAGTAATTAAAAAACCTAATGCCCTATCGAAGACAAGATAAGGTCGACTGACGGAAGAAACCGCCACTTTTCTAATTACTCTTTCATTAGCTGATGGATGGTTTGCCTGTATTACGTACACTTGGGGTAATACATGATCGCTTCCCATTTTGTTTTGTGTACTACAGTTACATCTCTGTACATATGAGGCATCTAGTTTCAGAACGCGCTAAAACGATTTTTCGTACAAAATTACTTAATAGTTCTAATAGTCATTTGAAATGTTTTTATCAAAGCAGATATTATATATTATTTATTTATTTTTTGCTTTTTAAATCTAGGATAATAATTTAAATACCTTATAAGAATGTAATTGTAAATCAAAGATTAATTATAAGTTTTTATAAATAATTTGGATTTGAAAAAATTATGATATAGCGGGTTTTGAAACAAGACACCTCATATCAGGAATGGATTTCCCCATACCAAACACATTCAAATTGTTGTTCAAACCTTAAATATATGTATTTGCTTTTTTTCAATCCTCATTGTGTATTTATGTGGGTATTTGAGATTGACTTATTAAAAGTTTAATTTATGTGGATATTATTTATTTTTAGCTAGAGTTTTTAATAAAATTAAAATCAGTTACTTTTTCCGTTACTGTTTTTTTATAATGAGAACAAATTTTAATTTTAAACTTTGTTAATATTGCAGATAAAACTGTTTCAACTTTGACATTATTAAAAGATTATTTAATTATCGCTAAAATGTATGCAAACCCAATTTAAAAAAGGCAGTTTCTCTCTTTATTTGAATTGTTAATCAACATAATATTATAAACTTAAAACGCTTTACAATTTATTTGATCTCAACGCTTCTTCCAACAACAGGTTATGGTCAGGTACTCCATTGATCGCACTGAATCGAAGGAACCCCTATTCTGATCATTGTACCAACTCTTGGCCTCCTTTATATATGTTACTCATTCACGGAATACTATTATTTTTTGGGTATTTAATACCGACATTTACTTTTCATGATATTTTACTTTAAGCTCTGTAATCAAAGCGTTATGTTTTTTTTTTATTTATGGCTTTATTCCAAGGACTGGTCCTTTGTGACTTCGCCAATGTCAGTGTAATAATTAAAAAGCGAGGAAAGTTGGCCGGTTATGATGTTTCAAATGTGCTTAAGAAATTGGACGGATGTCAAGTTGTACTATTTATCTTGAGATTGTCCGGTACAAGCGTTATGTTGCTCCTTGATTTCTCCGAACTGTCACTTTGTCGTGTTGCCAACTCAAAAACTAATTATTACGAATTATAAATAAACTGTTTGGAACATTCACAAGAATAGTTAATATTTAATAAAACTTATATAATACACACTGTATCCATTATAATTTATTATTTATCAACGATATTTCCTGTTGGGCTTCTCCATTATTTTAACAAAATATTAGTTATTTTCTGTAAGTATATGCTACAACATTTTTTGTCTTTCTTTCCAACAAGAGACATACGAAAGTCAACTAGCTTTTAAACCTTTCATTGCAATTCCACAAATTGAATATTGAATATGCAGACTTAAAATAATGTCACTGAAATTAAGTGTCCGATTTGCGGTTTAATCTTTGTCTTAAAATTGAATGACCTCGCTTTTTATTTTAACAAAGTTCCATGACTGAAGAGTTAGATGAAGTAGGGCACAGATTAAGTGAGGCAGACAGCCCCACACACGCGCCTCCTTGATCGCTGCGATAAGTAGAACCGCACCTTCGCGTGTTTAATTATATTATTAACGACGATGGACGACGAAAGACTAATATTTTATAATGGCCAGCGTATCGCAATGATATGTAAATATTCTGCCGCGCCTTACACCTATTACATACATCGTCGCGTGCGTGTTAACTTTAATTCGGAAGTAAAGACACGTTAGCGAGAATTTACTACTGAGGTGTGACGTCATTTCTGGACAGTTGGACGGCTTTTAGACGAATTCTTAAACTAATTGAATTTGCAAATTAATGTTATTGGACTGAAGCTAAGGTGGCACCTACACGAGCGCGTTTATCTTGACTATAGTTTTACATATCTATGAAATTTACTAACAGTTGTGTGAATCAATTATACAGCGATATTAAGAAATAAATTCGACAAGGGGCTATTGATGGGTAAAACTTTAATAACAAAGCCGATATATCGCGACTCCCGGCAAGACATACTCTATTACATTACGACTAAATGATAGCAGAATAGTCGTCATGTAATTGGGTATACTCGTTGATAGTCAGCGCAATTGACGTAACAAACATGCTCGTGGAGAGGGGACCTAAATTCGTTATCAGACTGATGGTTTGTCAGTATGTGAAGTCACTAAGACGCATTCAGAAATATACCTGTGTAGCGAAAGCGTTAAAAAGTCACTTACGTATTTTGGATCAGACAAAGCAACTCGACATTAGACAAGCTATATTGCGTTACCATTAGCAATTGTTTTATGACGTTATTAATATCAGATATATTCACGTGATAACATTCGAATTGATCTGATTTTGTTCCGTTTGAATTGATAAATATAGTTTTTTTTCGACTGGATAATAGTTGATGGCCGGGACAGACCTTCACAACTAAACCGGCAAGAGAGTGAACACTGAGGTGCTCAGCCGGCAAATTTGTGGGTTGGGTGTCAACGCAAGGGCAACCCTGTGGGTACGAACCTCGACCTGGGCTGACAGCCATAATACAAAACCTAACGGTGATCTACTAGCGTTTCGGAAGCGATTACCTTGAGAAGAAACGCCGAAAAAAACTCAATACAGTGTCGGAGTGGTGATAAATTTAGTGATACGCGATTGTCTCAAGCCAATTCTGAATCGACAAGTGTGTTCGTTCCCTTACCACACAGGTGCGTAATTTACACGCAGTTGAAGATTATGCAAAATTAGCAGTTATTTAAAGAAAACTACTTATAAGCTTTCTCACAAGAGTTGTGGTAATTACTGGAGGTGTTCTGTTCATATGAGCGTAGCGCAGTGTAAAGGCCGTCCACTTGACGCCCCAGCCTCACCGGGCCTTATTAAAAACGTTAAGAGTGATTACGCACTGCTAATAAACGGAATCCGTAAAAACACGGATCTAAAAACTTGTGCCAAATTCGAATGTTACTTTGCGCATAGCTTCCGATTTTAATCTGTCCAAATACAGTTCTAGAAAACCACGCAACTAGGGAACAAAAAAAAAATTCTTAAATTTATATATAGGCTTCACTGAGCTACATTATTATATACAACCTACATCATTGTTCACCCCGCTTCTCGGATATAACTCGGAATAGATTCGGACGCTATGCGCAAGTCTTCATGGAAATAGTACTATGGCTATTTCTGTCCGTCAATAATATGAATGCCACGCCAGTGGTAAGTATGTAATCTAAAAAACGACAGCGACTTCCAACAATAAAAATAAACCTATCGATAGTCGCAGTCATCATGCCGGCCTGCACAAATATCTCTTCACGCTTCTTTTTAAGGGCCCAATATGAAACGACGGTGGGCATCCTCGCTGAAAGGCCATTTCACAGCTCAACGGATTTGGCAGAAGTAAAAGTTAGAGAATTTTTTAGTCTCAGCCAAGATTTGAGTTACCGTAAAGTTGTGACTCCATAAACCCATATGCGTGGTTCTGTTATAGAAGAGAGAGCGGAACAAGATTAAATAACTCTTCAGAACACTTGCCGTAAAGAGACGGTAGAAAAGGTTAAGTGGGATCTCTCCGCAACTGGAGCGGTTCAAGACGCGGAAGCCCTCCGCTGCAACTTATCTATGGCGTCAAGTAAGTACTCTGAAAAACCCTCTAAGAGATGCGAACAGTATTTCATGCAAGGTTGGATCTGGGCTTTATACAATAGGTACAATTGACCCGGCATGAAATATCGTCGCGTTCAGGATACCAAGTCTCCGTTATATTGCGGAGATAATAGTCTTTAAAAGTATATTTTACTGATTCAGTGCGTAAACACGCTAATACGTAAATTAGACTGCACGGGCGTTGCGTATTAGCCAACCAATTAAATTTAATAGTTTCCGCATACAATACACTGAAGCATGAGGTGGTTCCGCAGGTCGCAGGATTCAATTACACTAACAAGCCTTTCAGATCACCTGTTTAGACGTGGTTAGTTAAATTAAATACTTTTTCTTTCTACTTTGACGTTTCAAGTGCTCACTGAGTTTGCGCGCAATCCTCTATCGGGTTAATTGCGAAGTTACATTTTTAATTACAAAAATTTAATATTGGACTAAATTATGTAGGTAGAAAGCTTCAGCCAGTTAGTGCGGTAAGTTAAAAAGGCATGTGGAAATTGCGACGTAAGGTTCCAACATATACTCGTGTAAGAGCTTCACAGACGGGAGATTTCAATCTCAGTCGAAATATACTTGGTCGATATTTTAAATGCAAAATAATTTTAAAATCATAAGTACTTTTTCTTGTCAAAGTTTCCTTGCGTGCTTTTGCCCGCGACTACATATGCGTTTCTAATAAGTAAACATGCCGAGTCGCAAAAGTGACAGATTAGTTATTTTCTCGAATTATATTTCGTTAAAAATGACTACATGTAAGCAATTTTTGGCTAGCACGCCTATCAAAATGTGTAGAAAACATAAAAGTCTAAGGGGGGTCAATTTCGTAACTTACTTCTTTAATTATTATACAATTACGTTGTAATTTTTTATGTGTATTTTCATAAAGAGTAGATTTCTAGCTGATCCGTCAAGTTAGTCATCAAATCTGGACTCGATTGACCGTAGAGCTCGTAGACTTGTTGGCGATGACTCTTTGACGGAAACTAAAATACAGAACATTGAGCATCGATGTAAATTCGCCTGCTTCGTTGTCTTTACCGGTTGCACAATGGAAAGTATTCTCAGGAGTTATTCTTTAATTCTACCAGCCCCATATCATCATAAAATCACTAGACGCCGTGTTGGATACCATCCGTATGTGGCGGACGTTCCTTATTTCTGCACGTAGAGATTCGCTTCTACATTCGTCATACGAACAGCTAAGGAGTGGAACAAGCTTCCAGCGAGCATATTTTCAAGATCTTATGACTTAGGAGCCTTTAAGAGAAGAGTGAATAGATATTTGTTGTGCGGAAGCGGTTCATCATTGGACTTATTCGCTTTCCATCAGGTGTGATTGAAGTTCAGCGTCCACTTGTAAATTATTAAAAAAAGTATCGCGTTTATGTTCAATCGTGGGCGATGTTGGTATATGCGCCGTTATCTCAGACGGTGTGTCAAATTTGTGTGAGTGTGTGTGTCACTTTACATATACATCTATATACAGTCTGGCATATCGTGTCCGCTTAGGCTATGTCTCCGCTACGGAGTCACGGCTGCTTGAATCCGAGGTGTTAAAAGCATTGATTAAAAAAATAAAAAAGACATATATTTAAAACCGTAAACTAATTTCAGAAATAAATCTTGTAAAATTAACTCTTACTTTTTGTATAGTAAAGAAAAATGAACTGTTGACTGAAACTTTTTTAAGCGGACCTGCGTGTATGAAAGCATGTTTTTTAAGCGAATGTGACAACTGAGGCTGCGTTAGTTGGTGTTTAGCGCTTAAATGTCGCTTTTACCTCGTCCGGATCTAAGTGCACGCCCTTATGCGACTAGTTGGATGTGTAAAAAGATTAATTGGAGTGTTGCCGTGTTTCCAACAATTTACGACGCCTTCCCGGCGGGCCGGCCGCAGACCACTTCTGCGCAACTTAATTAAGCGAAATAACTTAAGCGAGTCACCATTGCTAATTAGCGCTACGCTGGCCCAGCTAATTCTGCGAGTGACTCTTTGTTTGCGGGCCGTACACTTCTTTGAGTTGCGCGCCAAAAGAATTTGTCTTTACATCGACTTTGCGTAAAGAGTGTTTGTTTTGCCCCGGGAGTTTCAGAGAAGACCTTTGTTTGCTGAACTTTTGCGTCGTTTTAAAACTAAGATGTCGCTTACGTTTAAAATTTGGATGCAGATTACGGATACAAATATTTAAGTACATTTTTTTATTTTCCATGCATTTAAAGTTTAAAACAGAGAATGAATTAATGAATGTGAAAATGTATTTATTATTATTGAATTTAGAAAATTGGTATTTGAGTTTTCCCTGTATTTAATGTTTTACAACTTAGAATTATACGGTAATAATAATGTATGCATAAGAGAAAAACAGATAGTGTAACCAAAAAAGGCCGCGTTTCTACTCTGATACATTAATTGAAACATTTGTTGTTCAAAGAAAAATTGGCTTATTCTTTAAGAAAGTTTTTTTTAGGGCAATACAACAATATCGACTAGAAAAAGAAAATATTATAAAAATTACACTTTAAAATTGCAATTCAGCATTCGCTAGGAGTAGAGAAGCCTTGTAAAGACGTTAGGAGAGCACTTGAGAGCTAGTATACTTGAGGTGTCCTCACTACGTGAACAAGTTGCCTCAGTGGTGTGAACACTTCGTCTTAATAGTGGAAAGGTTAGTTATGAGACGTTTGGAATAGTTTTAGATGTAAACAATTGAAACAATGTTAATTTTTCGTTTATGTTCGACTATGTATTAATTTTGTTTAATGATTTTAATTTTATTTAATAATTAATAAAACAATAAGTAGTAATATTATTTTGTTTAAATAATTAACAATACTTAATATTTTTTACACTGGCTCGACAAAGTGCACCGGATTATAAGTACAATGTAGTTCAAAAATGACTATCAAAGGACGAAAATCCGTTTACAATCTCTGTCATCATGTCGGCCCACATATGCCATGGCTGAAGGTCTCTAGGTATATGAGTCACAGGACGTACACAAGCTGATCCTGAAACGCGACAGGCCAAAGCGAGTCATTATAACCCTATACCGGTCTTTACACTTGTGTATTGTGGCACAACTTGATTTGGCCAATCGCCCTATCACCTCAAAACCCACCTTTTTTTTGTGTTATTGTAATTTTTATATTTTATATTAATAATAGCTGACCCGGCAAACGTTGTTTTGCCATATAAGTTATTTGTACGTGATAATTAATCAGTTATCGAGCGGTATGAAAAATGATTAAATTACTATTAAAAAATAGGGGTTGGTGACAAAAGGGTAAACATTTAGAGTTGTATGTTTTTTTAATGCCACATTATAGAAAAAGAAAAAATAAATTTTTGTCTAAAAATAAAAAGAAAAATGTTTAGGGTGAAGAACCCTTATCCCCTAGGTGTATGAAAAGAGATGAGATGATAAAGGAGTATGAAGATAGTAGCCGATTCTCAGACCTACTTAATATGCATATAAAATTTGGTAAAAATTGGTAGAGCCGTTTCGGAGGAGTAAGGTAACTAACATTGTGACACGAGAATTTTATATATATAGGGATAGTAAATAGATACGAAAGATTATTACTATAATTATAAAAGATATTATTATTAGAATAGCTATTTCCTGCTATGCTATGCTATTATTAAGGAATAAAAAATTTAAGTATGACGATTATTTATTCCATATTAAATAAAAAGCTTCTTAAAATATTTTTAAATGATAATAATTATATATTATCACGTTATGTCCCTTTCGAGGTAAGCAGTGATACATTAGTGGCTATATCCATTTTGCGCTTCTATGTATTGCCCAACGTGACCAGTAGCGCAGTTGATCGCTGTTCTCAGGCCATTTACACATAACCTTTTTATTTAGATGTTATGCGAGCTTCCTCATGATGTTTTCTTACATCGGTAAGCACGTGGTGCCTAAATCCATACGTAATTTGGATAAGCCCAAAGCTACTTGCCAGGGTTGAAACCTACGACCATTTGGTTTGCATTGAAACCGGTTCATTATCCACTAAGCCACCACAGCACTGCACGGCGGGGCTGTGGAGCAATAACAGGGCTCAGAGTCTTGTCTTAGTGGAGATGAGATCCACTTAGGGTTTTTAACCGGTAACAGTCCGACGCACCTCGGCTACCACTCTCATATCTAGCCGGGACTGTCCAACGGGTCTTCTCTCCGAGAAAAGGAAAAAAAAAACAAAAAGGGGCCACCATGGCAGCCTTTATAATAAAATTGACATAAATTATATATGTTTGGTTTTCTTTTTCATTTAACACTATCGTCTTTTTTTGTGTTTATTTGATAACATTATCAACTTTCTCTTAATGAGAATAAAGACTATTAATTTTTATCAATTTAATTTATCAGCACGCAAAGGCTATCGGAAAGCTTGACTTTGGTATGTATTAACTTAATGACTTCAATATTTAATTCATTTGTTTCTATAATTAATTGATTGTTACAATGAATTTATGATAAGATGCAGTTTTGTGTTGTGTACTGATTCATTAAATACTGCGGGTTTTTTGGTTTATTCTTGAATATGAACACATTTGTATTATACCAGTCAATATATAAATAATATTAATAATACAGTGTAACCTCCATGTAACGTCACCCGATTTAACGCCGAACAACCTAAAGCGTCGATATCACCCGGTTTTGGTTGGTTTAGCTTGTTTCCCATATAATGATACACTCTATATAGCATTATACCCACTCTAAATAACGACAGCAATTTAATAATATAAAGTACTTTCTTTATCACCAAGATGTCCCAATATCGCAAGATATGAATAAAATAATTTAAAAAATAAAACAAAATGACTGGTGCAGTAAAAGACGCCAGACAAAAATAACAGACTATACTCAATAGCGATCAAATAATAATTGTTTTTTTATGTAACTACTAACACTAGTTTGAAATAAACTTTTTCTTTATCTAATACAGATTTTTCTTCTCTCCATTTAACGACAACTCTCTATAATGTCAAAATATACACAGTCCCTTGAAGTTCGTTAAATAGAGTTTGCCCTGCATATCGTTATGCTATATCTCTTACGGGCTTAGCAGAGATATTTTGCGCTTATATATCGTGCTCAATGTGACCAACAGCGCAACTGATCACTATTTTCACTTAAACATGACCTTTCTATTCCGATGTCATGTGGCTTTCGCCGACGCACTATAGAACCGGGGCGGCCCAAACAGTATCCTGAACGCAATGTTACAATCTTACTGCCTTCCATATTTTCCGATTTGCAAGATCAGATCAGAACGCAGGTCAAAATGCCGTTTTATTCTTTAGAAATAACAAGGCTCTAATATTAAAAATATACATAATAAAAATACCAATTAAAATAAAGTTTCAACTCGTAAAATTCAAGAAGAAATATCACTATTTTGGAATAACCGTACTGTTGGTGCAATAAATAGCTTCATATAAATTCACTGAGTAATCGGAAGGGGACAAGCTGTCCTTACACACTAATCGATGTTTTCCGTAAATTTAAAATGCTATTTATTATTTACGTCTACCGCACGGACACCTTCGCCTCTCCTAATTGCCTTTCGTGCGATTACAGACTGTACACCCCTGTCAGGGTTGCCATAATAATAAAGAATTACTATTTCAGATTTGTGTACGTGTAGATGCATACTTAATATTATATATATATATATATATATATATATATATATATATATATATATATATATTTAGAGACATTCTTTCTTAGTGTTGTCTGACATGACGAGGGCGAATGTCAATAGATCTCTTCACTTGATCATTTTTGATCTACACTGAACTTTCCATATCATGGGTTTCATGTAAATTTGTCAAGGCAGTGTAAAAAAACTATGCGGATGATATAAATTGATGCTAAGAGCAAAAGATCGCGCACAATGAAATTTCTTTGGATTTTTTTTGTAGCCCGGTGAAAAACCGTACATAGAACGATCAGAGACGCTGTGAGGGCAGCGTTCCGGGGTGTTCCTTTAATTGCTTCACCCGGGCCTGAGAAACCAAATTCATTCAGACGCTCGGCGATCAAAAAAGTCTTGTTGAGGCTACTTCTTTAGGAGGGATGTGGAAGTAAAGAGCCCATCCCTCCAAAATCTCTCTCAGGCGGTGCGCGGGATATCGTGCCCCGCCTCCCTCTCATCCGGGCAGCAGACTCCCTCAAGTCTACTGCCCGGAGTTTATTTGGATAGACCAACGTTGAGCAGCGTATTACAGTGGATTGATGACATTGACGTCTTTTAATAATAAAGTATTTTTTTGTCTGCAAACATCACATTTTTTTTTTCAACTCAGGGAGACTTTTTCAGTAATTTATCAACCCTATAGCTCACCCTTTCAGATTCCTTTCAGAGATGTTTATCGCGAAGGAAATGGCCGTTTTCCGTTGTCCACAATGTAGGTACCCATTAAGGGGACAATAGTAATGGACGACGGCCTGGTAGCGCAGTTTGTAGCGACCCTACTTACGATGCTAAGGTCCCGGGTTCGAGTCCCGGTAGTGGTAAACTTTTCTGTGATGAGCAGATGAGTTTGTCACGAGTCATGGTTGTACAATATGTATTTAAGTATATATATCTTTGTCTAGTACCCATGGTACAAGCGCAAGCTTAATTTGGGACTAGGGCAATGTGTGTAATTGTTAGTAAATATTATTATTATTATTATTATTATTAATGGACTAAGTTGTACCGAGTCGCGATTCAAAGAAAAACGTGGACATGTTACAAGATAATACGGTGACAATGTATTTATACGCCTAAAGTTTTTAACCGACTTTAAATAGGAGGTTCTGTATTTGACTATATGTATCTTTTTATATATTGAGGGGTGAAAGGCTATTTGGTTCAAGCGACATTTTTTGGTGATATAGTAATATACATTTTCGGAATCAGCATTTTTAACGACTCCAAATATATATCAGTAGTCTAATTTCAAAACCCACTATAATATATTCTTTTCAAATCCCAAAAATTTATAAAAACTTATAATTAATCTTTGACTTAACAATCTCATTGTTATAAGGTATTTAAATTATTATTCTAGAGTGAAGAAGCAAAAAAGAAAAAATCATATATAATATTTGATTTGATAAAAACATTTTGAATTACTATTAGGACTATTAAGTAATTTTGTACGAAAAATCGTTTTAGCGGGTTTTGAAATTAGACGCCTCATATATACGAGTATATTAATATATACTCATCATAATATTACTGTATCACCAAAAAATGTCGCTTAAACCAAATAGCTTTCACCACTCGATATGTACCTACTTATAACTTATAAATCATATTTTTGAGGTGGTACGGAGATTGCCCGAATTACGTCGTCACCAAAGTACACAAGTGTAAAGACCGTCACATTGACTCGCTTTGGCCTGTGCGACTTCGGAATTATTTTAGTATATTCTGTTCATATTTATTTATTCATAAATCTACAGTATATAATTTTATAATTTAATACAGGAAACGTACAAAAAATCGGATTAACCAAGATGATTTGTGTAACAAGGTTATATAATATGAGAGCATTAAATGCGATTCAAATAATTGTAATGAAATAAAAAGTTATTAAGTTAGTAAAATTTATATGTGAAATGTGTAGTGTAGTTGTGTACTTTGTGTATGTGACATAGTGACTTAGTGTGTGTAGTTATATACCTAGAGACATAGTTGGGTAAAATGTAATCAGATTAATAAAAATGATTAACGATGACATATTACGTTTTTTACCATTAATATGACTGCATTTTGCTCATCTATGTTTTAAAGACTACAAAATCCCTGATTATATACACATTTATCATTTCTTAATGTTTTAAATGGATTTAATCATGATTACCGAGCAAGAAAATTAAAATTACGACTACATTTTGTAATCATTCATCATTAATCAGATTACATTTTGCCCATCTCTGCCTAGAGAACTTCCATCCTGGTATTTATGGCCGACATAGCTATGGCGACTGTCAACGAATTTTCATCTTTTGACGGTCGTTGTCGTCCTTGGACTACTCCGTACTTTTCATCAGGTGAAATGTAGTCACTTTGTTGAGCTGGTATAAATAAACACAAGGCCGTCATTTATTGACAAAATTGGATAATCATTTTTTTACTCAATTAGATATATCATAGTTGGTTCCATTTAAATATGGTCTAGGTTTCATAAAAATCTTCGGAGATATAAGGTAGAATTGTTATTTTTTTAATACAGAAATGTGTCTTTCCTTTTGCAATATATAATGTAACTTGGCACTGCTTTCAAGGACAACAAAATTATATTAATACGCTGTATAAGTAACTTTTAAGTCATTTAATTTACTCATTGGTATCTTTGGGATTAATATTTATTTTCTGAAATCGGTTAATTTATTTTAATAAGCTACAAGCACTACACAGTTCAACAAGATTTTATTCAGGCCTCCGACATCGCTATAGGTAGTTCCATATTTCAAATAAGAATAAATATCGACAATGTCTCAAGACTCATAATAACTTGGACTTCTCGTTATACTAAGACCTAAAAGACTGCACGTAATTCTCGCGTCAAAATTTAAACTTCTACGACCGACGCCACCATGATGACTATTAATGGGATAACGTAATCGCACAACGAAGGATTACCCCAAAAAAGCAAAGTAAAACACAATATGGTTGATATAGAAGTTCGTACGTACAAACATCCGTTATCAAAGCTTTTACTCAGTTTTTCCCTTTATCTAACTTAGATAATGATAAAACAAGCTTGAGATAGCAACAGAAAGGTTTAATATGGAAAGATATCGGCGCGATTTCAAGTGTTTTGTATATATTGGTCGTGTAACTAACTACGTTACATTCTGGAAGGGAGACTGTTTTATTACTTTCTAGACCTAGCTCGCGACTTTGTCTGTGTTATAGACATAGATGGGCAAAATGTAGGCAGATTCATAAAAATGGCTACGATTACATTTTACTTTTTTTACCATTTATATGACACACTACAGAATCCCAGATTGCATACACAATTATGATTTCTGAATGATTTAAATGGATTTAATCATGATTACAGAGCAAGAAAATTAAAATTACGACTACATTTTGTAATAGGTAATCATTAATCAGATTAAATTTTGCTCATCCCTGAGTTTACTCCATGAACGGCAGCGACTAACATGGGATGAGAATGAATTTATAGCCACTGGCAAACAACTTGCGAATAAAATTTCGTTGGATATAATTTTTGTTTTATTTTAATTAATCAAATTACATTTTGCCCATTTCCAGTTATAGATGAGGAAATATCCCCGTTTAAATTGAATTGAATGTGTAAAATTTGCTACGTTGAGAAACATTTCACTCCCTTTATAATGAAGATGGCTGTACAGGTCTTGTGGATAATAGACCGGTATCATGAAGAATCCCGAATAGCATAATAAAAATGTCATTTGTAAGTGCCTTGAGAACGGCGATCAGCTTCGCTACTGATCTCGTTGGACATGACATATTAGTGTAACGTGGATACAACTACTAATATATTTATGATCATTTCGAAAGGGGTATAGCAAATAATAAAAATATCACATACTGCTTAAAAATTGACATAAATTTACGTTTCGAGAATGTTTCATTTTATTCACTTACTAGGTTTTGAAATGGGACAGCCGAATACCATAGCAATATCGTTTCGATATGATATTAGCCACAGTAATCCATTTCAGAAAAGAAGGGGGAAGGCGTTTATCATAAGCACGCGGCGCGTGGCAGGTGCCTCTTATCACGGGACTTAGATAAGCTAAAAATTAGTCAAGTTGAAATCAATACTGCGCCGAATTTTTCCGTTACTTATACCAGTATTTTGGTCAAACTGAGCTGAAAAACTTGCAAGAATAATTATATTATCAATTATTATCCCTAGTAACTAAAGCAGTTCTTCTCCCACGAAATTTAATTGTATTAGGGTGAATATACAAGCTTTTTTACATCACTCCTTGATTTGTAGAAAATAAATGCGGTGTTTTGTATATTAAAAAGCGCAGAAAATAATACGAGGTTTTGCGAGGTGGTAGGGCGCCGGTGCCCGTCTGGATCGCGACCACAGTACTGGGTGTAAAGCCCATCATAATGACCAGTTTCGGCTTGTCGTGTTTCGGGATCAGCTTGTGTATATCCCGTAGCTAATATACCTAGAGACCTTCAGTCGTGGTATATGTGGGCCGACATGACGATGTAGACTATCAATGGATTTTCATCCTTTGATAGTCCCTTTCGTTTTTGGACTACACTGTACTTACCATCAGGTACTCTGTAGTCACTATGTCAAGCCAGTGTAAAAAAAATACCTTCGGGAGCAACTTTGTGTAACTTTTCCTTCAACATTTGCGGTCATTTCTTCTTACTTTATTCTGTTGATACTTAAATAATTCCTTGTTAAGTTGAACTAATGTGGTCAATTAAGTTGCAAAGTGGTTTTGTAGAATGAATAATATATATTTTTTTAAATTGACTTATAATATTACATCATTTGAAGTGATAGTGAAAATAAAGACGTTTATTTTTCGAGTTCGGTTATTACAATTTACATATTAAAGTTTGTTTGAAGTAAGCGGTACATGACATCACTTGTACATATGAAAGATCGACCGACGGGTTTTTCTTAATTCTTGATAATTGTCGTTTTTTGGACTACACCATGCTTTCCATCAGGTATGATGTGTCACTGTGCCGAGTAAGAATAAAAACAAGAAAAAAATTTTATAGCTATAAAAGACATACATGAACGTATTATGGTATCGTGTCTGATATCTAAAAATATTAATCTTCGTTAGGAGTGCATATTTTACAATGCCATCAAATATTATTTCAAACAAAAACTAAATACACGAGTATCTATATTATTTACGAATACGGCCAATATATATTGAATTTATTTCCAAACAATCAACAGTATAAGTAATTAAAATAAAATTGGAAACGGCAATATATTGTTCGTTTTGTTTGAACATATCGTTGGGTGGTAAATAAATCTCTAGGTCTATTAGGGACGCAAGTTTTAACCCTTCACGAATTTGTTAATTAGGAAATAGTGAATCTAAAGTGTTTGGGGAGAACGCGGAATGGATCTTTAATCAATCGATTTACCCCAACTTAACACAGTTAAAGGAATTATGTATACGAAATAACGACTTTTTCGTTGATGAAATGTGTACTATGAGAGAGATTTTTGTAAATGCTTTTGGTCTGAAGAGACTAGACATCGGGATGTTTATCAAAATCTTAACTGAACTGTGATCTGATGAGACTTCAGCCCTGTTCAGATCAATGGCCCGATATCTTATATATTAGATATTTTGTCTAAGAGTACGATAGAGCTGACATGTACACACGTAAAAAAAGTAACGACTTTGGTAAGGTGTAATTATTATAGAATTTAAAATATTTGACGTCTTTTTTTCTTAAAGTATACTTATATAGTAGTTAATTTATATTGAATAATATAGTACATTGTATTATAATTTAATTATGTGTTATACGAAGACTAAATAAGCATGTCCTTCATCAGCTCATCCTAGTCTACTGCTGAACTTGGGCCTCTCCTAACAAGTGCCACTGAGCCCGATCTTTGGCTCTTCTTATCCAATCAAATAGAAATGTTATATCATATCTAATTATTAAATACCTGGTCTCAGAAACATTCCTCAAATCCTAACAATGTTTTAAACATTGATTAATTGTTAAATATGATGATAATTATTATAAAAACGTGATTTAAGTTCATTTTGTCACAAAAATAAAATATATAGACGTTCAAATCAAAGGTTCTAGTCCCGCCAAAATTCGCAACTCCAGAGCGATTGAAATAATAAGCATGTAAACGCACCCAAGTCACAGCGCCATCTAGCCTATGACAATTATCACGAATCGTCGCGACATAAACAGTAAAAAAACACAAATCTTCAATCACACTACACTTTACATCATGCACACACACACATAGTGAGTGATTTCTGATAGTATCCTGAATGAATTGTCTCTACCAATTAGTAAGGCATGTTCACGTATAAAATAATCTCGATTGTCTCAAAAAGTTGATATTATGATCAAGCTTGCGAGGGTGCTTTTGCAACAGCATAAATGTCAAAACTTATCCTGGCTCGAGTAGGTTCAAACTTATTTGTTTAATATAAAGACTACCGAATTAAGTTTACATTTATTATTATTCATGTTTGTTATATTGTATTAAGATCTACAATTTCTTCACATGAAATAAATATCGAAACGGGAGTCGAAGCTGCTCGCGTCCGTAGGCTTTGCCCTAGTTTCCCTACACGTGACTCCTGGGTGGTGCTAAACGAGCAGCAACGAGGTGGTAGGGCGTCGGTGCCCGTCTGGATCGTGACCACAGTACATGTGTATATCCAGTAGCTCATAGACCTAGAGATCTTCAGTCATGGTATATGTGGGCCGACATCACGATGTAGACTATCAATGGATTTTCATCCTTTGATTGTCGCTTTTGTTTTTAGACCACACTGTACTTACCATTAAGTACACTGTAGTCACTATGTCGAGCCAGTGTAAAAAAAATGTTTGTAAGGCCTTCTAGTACCTATTTCGGGTACCTATTTTTTTTATAAGTAACGAAATTGCAACACATGGAATCAAGAAATACATGGAATCTTTTATACAACGCGTCGATTAACGTTAATCTACATATTTTCTGTTTTTTCGTAAGCTCACCCAGGCGCGTTTTATTCTATTGCCTGTTTTTAATTCTGGTTCGACAATATTACTACAGCCAGTACACCTGAAGGAAAGTACAATGTAGCCAAAAAACAACAACGATATCAAAGGATGACAATGCATATCCCATAATAATATATAATAATAAGCCTGAAACACGACAGGACGAAATGAATTACTATGACGATCTTCATAATCGTGTACTGTGGTCACGATCCAGTTCGGGCAATTGCACTACGACCTCAACCTCTGTTTTAACTCAGTGATATACTGTAATATAATTCCAACACTGAAATGTAGCCATTTAATTAAAATCAAGGGTTCACGAGATCGTTGAAATTTAAAGTTTCTCTATTTAGGAACATTTTTGACGTGTGCACTGGCTTTCTATATATTTCTTAATTCAAAGACACAGCATAAGAGTAATAAATGGATAAAATTCGTATAAAGAAAAAAAAATTTATTGTACTTACCGAAAGTTCGAAAACCACTTGACAAGCTGCGCCGTGTTGTTTTTGTTGAACTTGATGTCCGGGAAGTACATCTTGAGGACTGCGGAGCTCGGGTACCGCACCCAGAAGAACATCAGCTTGGCTTTGCGAAGGTGCATCGGCGTCAGTGTTGAGGAGTGCAATGGAGTCAAAGATTTATTGTAAGCCAGCGGTCACTGTACGATTTATATAGGTTGAGTTTTATAGACGCTACTTGGATTTTGCTTAGAATTTGCTCAGGAAATAGATTTGTCTTTAACACAAAAGTAAACATATAGTGGGAACTTTAGTATAACTTAATTATTCATTGAGACAAGGTCAAGTTGACAAATTTGGAGATTTACTATGTATTTCGATATTAATGAAATAATATGATTGGTAACGTATGAGCAAAGGCTAAGTAAAGTTTAAAAAGCGTCTATAAGCCTCAATTATACTCTCGAAGTGAATTTCAACTTCTAACTTTCTAAGATGTGCATTATGGTTAAATTAAGCAAATGCAACTATATAATCTAGTTGGTCAAAGCTCGTAACCGTCATGAGTGGAAAAAAATGGAAGCGACTTTCATTTTTGGGTTGTGGTTGTAGGTTGAAGAAGAAGAGAATCTGGTATATTTATCGTAATACTACGATTAGCCGACTAGCTAAGTATAGCATGTTTTAAAGATGTTGATTAATGTTTTAAAATATTTCTTTGAAGCCTTTTTTTTTAATTGACTCGACTATATGTAGTCTAAAAACGACAGCGACCATCAAAAGACAAAAATCGATGGACAGTCTCCGTTGTCAGACCGGTCCACATATACCACGACTGAAGGTCTCTAGGTATATGAGTTACTGGATATACACAAGCTTATTCTGACACGCGACAGGCCAAAGCGAACCACTATGACAGATCTCAGGCATGTGACGTTAATGGAAAAGAAAATATTTTTATTAAGCTTTACTTATGTAAAATTGTTGTGAAATATATCGATAGTTTATTTGTATAGAAGTGTATCAAGTCCCTAAGTAAGACAATCTGAAATCTGATTAGAATGTCCCCGTAGGCTCATTCACGAAGCACCACAAATATATAAATCCGTTTGCATTGTCTAATCTTATAAAGTATCTTAGCCGATTATGTTGTGCACTTACATGTCGATATACCCTCATTTAACTAGCTATATATATATATATATATTTAGATGCTTTGTAAACATTTACTATAATATAGTGTGTTCCAAGTAGATATATATTTTTAATAGCCTTTTTATGATAGATCACGTGTGAGTCGTGTCATGCTGTCATGTTATTTTTGTTTAGTATTATTTGACATTTCATTATGCAAAGACTTACATGTGAATAGCTTCTTAACATCGCATCAATCAATGTATTTATTGAGAGAACACTTCGGTGAGCAAATAATTTCACGTTTTGGGCCGGTTGATTGGCCACCAAGATCATGTGATATCACACCGTTAGACTTTTTCCTGTGGGGATATGTAAAGTCTAAAGTTTATGCGGACAGTCCCGCTTCGATTCAGGCCTTGGAGCAAAACATCACGCGTATTATTTGCCAGTTATCACTCGAAATGCTCGAACGAGTCATCGAAAATTGGAGTCAACGGATGGACCATCTGAGACGTAGCCGCGGCCAACATTTGAAAGACATAATCTTAAAAAAATAAATGCCAAAGAATGTTCTTTCAAATAATAATAAACATTCCCCATTAAATTTGAATTTTCTTTGTTTTTTTCTTTAAAAAAAGTAAAGAACCTCGAAATGAATCACCCATTATATGGAGTTAAGATATAGATGGATTTATTGAAAACAATATTTGTAAATATTGATTTTAATTGTGAATTTAAATTATAGATTTTTATTTGCTTACTATAGCAATTATTGTGAAAGAAGGTATTACAGATTCCAAACTAGCCTAAAATAAATATTGTCTGTGGTTGCCTAGTGCATAAGGGACCAGTATTCATGTGTGAAGACACTAGTGGTCGTAGGTTCGAATCCCAGTATGTACATCTAAGTTTTTCCAGAATAAGAACGGATGTAGACATCACATGTGCACCGGAAAAGCATCACGAGAAAACCCGCATGACATCTAATAGAAATATCATGTATCAAGTGCCTTGAGAACGGTGATCAGTTGTGCTACTGGTCACTTTGGTTATAAAATATATGTGCAAAGGGGATACAGCTACTAATGTATGTTTGCTTACCTAGAAAGGGATATAGCGTGTCGATATATTTTTATTAAATATTGTGTTCTTTCAAAAATTGTGGCTTGAAATTAAAGAATCTAGAGCGAAATTAAAAATATTTAAGATTGTTTCATAGTGCATTTGGACAATAAACAATACGTACGGTACTGAAAAGGTCTACGTATGTGTCTGTTATAGTGATAGAGCAGGATCGTGGAAAACGTAGAAACCGCAACATTTGTGAGGTTTCCACAGTCGTAATAGCTAACCGAGGAAGTAGGCGGCAGTCGTAAGGTTAACTATAGAAATGAGATATCTGTGGACTTGTGTGGCTGATTTGCTCCCTGCCCTGAGTCGGGTTACGACCTCAGTTTTACTAAGTAACGTCGATAGGCTTTTTTAATGCCTCAACGCTACCGTCAAAGGATGAGAATTAGCGATCACCCTCATCATATCGGCTTAAATATACCAGAGCCGAAAAAATTTAGATATATTGATAATTGAAAGTACAGGAACTGATTCAGAAACGCGACAGCCCATTATGACAAACTGTGGTGTGGTCTGGTGGTGTGTGTGGAGCCACGAACTATAGTCATTGATGGTGAGCATCCCATAAAAGCATAAAAAGCATTACCTACTTATACATTAGGTAATGACATCCTACAAATAAATAAAGTAATGATTAAAGTTTCTATGAAAAAGGATATAGTAGGCGGAACACCATCGTAAGGCAGATCAGTTGAGTTGCAGTCGGAGTGCGGGTCTTGCGAGTCCATGTGCTGCGGGTGGTGTGGCGCGCCGAGGTGCGCCATGTGCGGGTGGTGCCGCAGGTAGTCCGGGGACGCGTGCCGCATCAGCGCCGGGTGTAGCAGCGCCGGCGCGTGCGGCAGCGGCGGTGACTCCCGCTCCGGGGCCGTTGGCGGCGACCGCGCCAGCCCACCGCCCGCCACAAAGAACGGCGAGTACGGTGAGAACACTTGACTCTCATGCAGCGCTGGATTTGGTATCGCCACGGGCGGCGGTAGCGCCATCCCTCCTGGGTACGGCCTTGGTGACGGCGACTCAGGGAATTTACTCTCCGGGGACTGCCCTACGCCTTCCCCAAGTATCCTGCTCACAGTGCGCGGCGTGATTCGCGTGTCAGTCACCTTGTGCCGCTTTTTCTTCGGTGTGACGACAAGGCTTAGCGCTTCATTTTGCTCCGGGTTCGGTTCTCTTTCGAAGTGCCCATTCATTGACCCGTAGAGCGACGCTAGCGACTTCGGCGGCGTCTGGAACATGCCTGTAGGAGGACGCACGTTAGCTCCTTGCCCCGGGCACATAGGCTCGCCGTGCAGCGAAAACGCCGCTCCGACTGGCGCCCGTGGCCCGTTCATTTGATTTATTAGCATCGGATTGTGCGTTAAAAACGGGACGCCGTTCGGCGCTCCCGGGTGATGGACGGGTACGTTACCTGGCATGTGTCCTGAAGGTCGCTCTGGTTGCTTAGGTGGCGGTGATTTTCTGTCTATCAGCCGCGCCGCTCGTATCAGGTCCTTGTTTAACTGTTCCGCCGCTGCCGCCGCCGCATCTGACTGCTTTCCCAAGACCCGTCGTTGATGCACAAACCGAGTGACGATGGAGTCAATTAGAGTTGCAAGGGATGCGGTAATTTCATTCTTTAACACTTCTGCGAGGCCTTCTAAGTCCACACCGGAGACGGGGCCAACAGAACCTGCGTTGCTACGTAAAGCGTCTAACCTCTCAGCTAGTTCTGAGGAGAGGGGTGGCTTCGGAGGCGGGCCGTGCTGCCGGTGCTGTGGTGAGTGATGGTTGGACTGTGGCCTTTGTTGCTGATTATTCTGCTGTTGCTCGGCCGCTTCTTTAAGTCTCTCATTCATTCTTGCTTCTTGTTCTAAAAATAGTTTTTGGCTGACGTTCAGGTACATAGCCGCGGCATTACTTAAATGCGGGTGCGGATGTTGGTGCTGGTGGGGGTGTGGTAAGGGCATGTGTTCACTTATCGGTATATGCTGCATCATCGGTAGAGTCCCGTTGAAGGCTGGAGGTAAATGCGGATGTGCTATTGCTTGTGCTTTTATCTTAGCCGTCATAATTGTATCTACTACTTGCGACAACATGTTGGGCGTAGCACTGTTGGGTATAGGAGGCGGCACTTCCTTCACTGGTGAAGGAGGTTCCGACTTCGGCACCGATTCATCATTTTGTTCTACATCACTAGAAGCACCATCGTTATCAATCGTCTGCGACTCTTGACCCATCCGATTGCACAGTTGCATGTATTTCTCATGCATTTCCGCAAGTTGTTCTTGCATTGTTCTAAGTTGGGTTTTGAGTGCATTTTTTTCTACTAACTTTTGCTGAATCGGTGGCCGTTCAGAGTCGTCCTCGGAGTCATCTGAAACCGTCTGAGCGCTGCTCCCGTGGCTCGTACCATATCGTTCCGCCGCGACGTCGTGTTGCTGAGGGTGGTAGAGCTTTCGCTTCTTGCACCCGTTCACCTGCGGCTGCTGCGGCGCAGGACTCGAACGCATAGTCGACACAATATTTTCAACACGAGCACGTTTCATTTCCGAGGGTCGCGGAGACGACCGCAACGCGTCACTGTCGCGATCGTCTGGCTCCGATTTTGGGGCTATTAGGGGCTCTGAGGGCAAACTGGCCGGTGGCGGCGAAATCCTCGAGTCACCAACGTTGTCCAGCGCCAACAGAGCGTCATCAAGATCCCGTCTTGAGTCCCGGGAGATTGGTCGTTCTGGAGAACGCTTCTCTGTCTTAGGTTCATCATTATTGTTATTTGCAAGCACATTGTTGTTGTCAGGGGAGAGCCGTAGTATTTCTTTCTTATGATTTTGTAGGATGTCCCGCAAAACGCGGTGTGCGATGTCTCCCCCGGAGGCTTCTTCAGAGCTTTCCTCCTGTTTTGGCATTCGTCCGAGTAGTTCATTGAGCATTTCAGTCGGCGCGTAGCTCGGTCCAAAGAGGCCGAAGTGCTGGCGGCCCTCAAAGATGGCGCCGTAAAGTCCTCCACTCATGAGTGCGGCGCGCACGGGCGCGAGTCCGTTCGTCGCGAGAGTCGAGTAAGAATTACGCGGCTCGCCGGCGTCCACGCGCTGTCTGGCGCGTTTCTGTTTCTTTAGCAGTTTATCCGAGAAGGGCGCGTGTGAGTCGGCCTCCTCCTCCGATGACATCATAAGCAGGCCGGGCTGTTATTGGTCTGGCGGGCGGCGGGCAAGGCCCCACCGCGCTACTCGCACTGCATCGCCCGCTCTGGAATAGAGAGGGGAGCGCGGTCACACCTGCCCGCGCGATGCACGCGGCGCTACGTGCGATGCGCGACGAGCAACTGCTCTAAAGCTTATTTCAATAACCGAATGCGAATTTTTACAAGATTATTTCCTAAAATAATATCTAAATTTATTCAATTTTAGATCAATGTTTGTATAGATTTTTTTAAAATAATTCGGTACATTTAATTTAATAAAAAATATAAATCTTGTAAATAAACTTATACTCGGAGATCAGGCCACCAAAATCAGATTGATCCATAAATTGTCGTCCAAATTACATTTCATAACATAACATAGGTAAATATTATAATAACATAAATAATCTATGAAACTGGAGAGAATACTAAAGCAGGACCAATGCTTCAAGATGCATTTATTCAAAAATGTTATTCGGCATTATTGTGGCGTAGTCTTAAATCACAAAATTGTTTAAATAAATCCAATTTTGGTAGCCATGTTTTATAAACTACTAGCATAGATGGGCAAAATGTAAAAAAAAAAAAATGATTACGATAACATTTTACGTCTTTTACCATTAATATAACTGCATTTTGCTCATCATAATTGTTTAAAACATATAAATACTACAGAATCCCAGATTGCATTCACATTTATATTTTCTTAATGTTTTAAATGAATTTAATCATGATTACAGAGCAAAAAAATTAAAATTTCGACTACATTTTGTAATCGTTAATCATTAATCAGATTACATTTTGCCTTTCTCTGCTTACTAGCAACCTCTTAACCATTCGTTTACATGTTACGATATCATAATAATAATAATTTAGAGAGAACGATACTATTTTCTTTTAGACACGGCAATGGATATCGTTAAATCGATAGTCAATAACTATCGCTGAACTCATTAAGTAAACAAATAAGCTCACTATTCACCGTATATCTAAATGATTTTCCATAATGATAGGTTGTGATAAATTCTTCAACATGAACAACAAAAAATTAAATTAAAACAATTTTTATTAAAAGTTTTTTCTGCGGCATACTCTTCTATTAAAGACATATAATATCGAGGAGCGAAAGGCTATTTGGTTTAAGCGACATTTTATGGTGATATAGTAATATATATATTTTCGGAATCAGCGTTTTCCACCGATTCCTAATATATATATATTACTATATCACCAAAAAATGTCGCTTAAACGAAATAGCCTTTCTTTCACCCACCCCTCGATATGCATACCTACCTATTAAGTGTTTTACGTTTTTCTTTAAAAGAATTCGTTATTTTTTTAACTATTTCTGGCTGAGCACCTTCTGTGTTCGCCCCCTAAGCCCGGATGAGCTGTATAGGCCTGTCCCGGCCATCAGTAGCCGTTCAAAACAAAAAGAAAAACACTATTTAATATTACCTACAGATATACGTTTAGTGTTTTTCAAAAATCATAATTAATTGTGGCTGTACTGGCCTTTGTGGATAATGGACCGGTATCCATGCAAGGGAATGTTGATGGTCGTAGGTTCGCACCCCAGCTCGAACCCCTGGGCTTTTCCAGATTAGCTATGAATTTAGGCCCCACATGCTTGCTGGTGTAAGAAAACATTTCAAGGAAAACTGCATGGCATCTATTAGAAATATATACTAATATTATAAAGCTGAAGAGTTTGTTTGTTTGTTTGTTTGTTTGTTTGTTTGAACGCGCTAATCTCAGGAACTACTGATTCGAATTGAAAAATTATTTTTGATTTGAATAGACCATTTATCGAGGAAGGCTTTAGGCTATATAACATCACGATGCAACTATTAGGAGCGAAGAAATAATGGAAAATGTGAAAAAAACGGGGAAAATTATTCATCCTTGAGGGCTTCCATTGCGTGCGCTGCGAAAACCAACCAAACCAAAAATATATGTATGAAAGAATTATTCCTCTTGAAATGATCTAAAAAAATGTCCGTGACAGTATATGTCTATCTTTTAAGATTAAGTCACTAGAACCGTTTTTATGGTAATCAAATTTGGTCGCAATTAATGCATTATTTGTTAAGAGTTATATCAACGTAATAATATTAATCTTTATCCAAATAAATGTGTTGTTGATTAAGAGTATTTAATTGTGAACAGAATTGTCTTTGACATCACTTAATTTCAATGAACATCTTAGAAGATATTACAAAACCTTATATAGCAAAACAACGTTTGCCGGAACAGCTAGTATAATATTATGTGTAAGTTTCTTGAGAACGGCGATCAACTGCGCTACTGGTCACGTTGGGCACGACATAGCGCAAAGTGAATACAACCAGTGATGTTACTGACTACCCCGAAAGGGATATAGCGTGACCATATATGATCATTTTGAACAAAGCTGTAAATGCATTAAAATAATTTCAATAATTGTTCAATATATTTCTTAAGACCGAATTAAAGTTCACAGCAATATGAAGAGAGATCTCGTGATGGCGCATAGGCTTCACTCTGGTCACATACCACTTAACAACTTCAACCATATGATGGGGAGCTGAATCCTCTACCTGCTCAGTTTGCGGAATCCTAGAGGATGTTTTACATCTTTTGGTCGAGTGTGACCGGAGCGAGACTATGAGAGCGCACATGATGAGTAGGCATAGTATAAATCCTTTCGACGTTGGCATGTTCAACGGAATCCTTGCCGCACCCACTTGTGATGCGGCTAGATCCTTGTCCATGTTGCTGTTGAAAGATTTACAGAATAATTTAGTGTAATTTTATTATTTATGGTATCTTTATTTTAGTAAACTTCTTCTAGTTACACAGGACTGGCGTAATCATATGTGTTTTTTTTTTTGTTATCCCGGTGGAAATCCCTACGGACCGTCAGGGGAAGTGGTGAGGGCCACTCCCCCCGGTGTGTCGTACCTGCCCCGACT
Organism: Automeris io; assembly: GCA_036320925.1. Lineage (NCBI taxonomy): Eukaryota > Metazoa > Arthropoda > Insecta > Lepidoptera > Saturniidae > Automeris > Automeris io. The sequence goes on from JAUDJH010000018.1 coordinate 9,495,124, forward strand.
AAAACCACCGGGGTGCCAGCACTGCCCTCTCTTCGCTTTCGCCGAGCCTGGGAATCAGGATACTTCCGAATAATCATATGTGTGATTAAAGCTCTAACAAAATTATAGATAAAAAAAGCAATTGCAAAACGTAAGTTTATTTACAGTAGGTTCGAGATAATATTGCGTTAAAGTCAATGACACGTAAACATGTGTAAATAATGTATATAGTTATGTACCTGCAATGTTACTGAATAACAAAAGGCATCACAGGCATTAATTTCTTTTGGAGCGTGACTCTGTGTTCAGGTTGACAATGAGACTAAAATGTTAGAAATAATTCTGTGAGACACGCTTTCCGCTGATATGTGTCCATAAACGATGCGAACACGATATTCCAATCATATCCCATAAAACAAATCGGTGTAATAATTGAAGTAATTTTAAGTGGACCGAATAATTTTGGATCGTTTATTGATTTTGGTTTCTAAACTGAAAATAATTTAGGTAAATGTTTCCCAATATTTCGACAAATCAATTGTAAATTTTATAGTGTACTAGCTGACCCGGCAAACGTTGTTGTGCCATATTAATTATTTCTTGTGAATATCTTCTGTATTATAATAAAAGGTGCATTGTAAAATAGTATCTAATTTAATTAAATTTATGGTTCACAATTTTGGTCATAGTGGCTTCCACATAAAGGGTAGATATATGCTGCCGGGTATCGATACCGTTGTTGGAATACATTGTACTTATAATTAGGTGTGATTTAGTCACTCCGTCTACCCCGCGTAAAAAAATTTGGAATAATTTTCTGTTATTATATAGATGAACAAATATAAATTGCTCATTTGTACAAGTAAGCGCTGGAGCGACGAGAAGCAGCTTTATTTTTGAGTCTACTCGTTCCCCGTAAACATGGTCGTCAGCGAAATGTTGTTGGACACGCGCTGATCTCCCGTCTCTAGCAACATCCGGCACAATTTGCCGGAACACAATGAGATGGTATCAATAGCGGATTACTTCCGATGCTGCCGTGTCCAACCACTTGCGACCGCCGTTACGGCTCGCGGCTTGCTTGTGTCGCGTACATACTCATCATTCGGGAAATGTTCAGAAAATCTCATAATTACCTTCAGCAGAACTAAGGTATTTGAGTTCATAAGAATGGTCTCAATAAATAGGTTACAGACAGGTGGATTAAGACTGGGGTCTTTTAATTGTTTCATTTAATGATTATTAAATGAAACCGAATTATTATTATGCGGGAATCTAAAACTGTAAGAGAATTGTGATTTGTATTTTGGTCTTTGGAAGAGCTAGTTGAGGGGATGCCAAATTGCGACCCGCGTTTCACATGAAGACTACGGAACGTACTGGCACGAATATTTGGGATGACGTATGGGATGGTAATCCACCTTATTTCAAGAGGCTCCGAAATCCAAGGTATTAAAAAAAACGCCAATTACATGTTTTTTTTTTAATTTTACCCGCTACTCCTCATTGATAGAGTTGCGGCTAAAAATTTTAGTATCTATCTTCTGTCTGTCATTAGACCGCTTTTCTATCGAGGTATGCAGAGAAAATGGAACGTATAAGATGTTCTGGTAATATGAAGTATATATACAAAATTACTTTTGAGGATAGTTTTTTATATTAGTGATCTTGACGTTGAGGACTCTACCTTACCATATTTACTGCCTACACAGCCAAAAATCCCCGTGAAGATAAATTCGTATGGTCAGTCATTTGGCTACAATTAGACACACGGTAAAATACAATTGTGTGGAAAAGTTGCTGTGCTGAATAGCGTCCACTTGCTCATTGTGCGATGGGTAATTTGTGCCCATTTTCGTTATACATATACGTACTGGAGATTGCGATATGAGTACAGTCACCACAAAAATACTGTTTTGGAGTTTAGACGAAAATGATATTTTTTCCTTAGCATTAAGGATGGTATTACAATATTTTTCGCGGACCTATGTACTGATGTAATGGGATTCGGTGGACCGTCTCGAAATTGTTTTGGTGTTTCCGTTTTTTTTTCTCTATTATTATTCTACAATACATTCATAGAGCATTAAGTTTGCGGGAAAATGTATGACAAAACAGGAAGCATTGCTACAATCTACGTGATATGAGAACCTTTGTGTTAAGAAAAAATATTTTTGACATCCATAAATCAAGTTTTTTTTTATAGGATATAGATTTAGGATATAGTTAGGATATAGTTTTGGGAGTCGAAGCTGCTCGCGTCCGTAGGCTTTACCCTAGTTACCCTACACGTGACTCCTGGGTGGTGCTAAACGAGCAGCAGCGAGGTGGTAGGGCGTCGGTGCCCGTCTGGATCGCGACCACAGTACATGGGTGTAAAGACCGTCATAGTGACCAGTTTCGGCTTGTCGCGTTTCGGGATCAGCTTGTGTATATCCAGTAGCTCATATACCTAGAGACCGTCAGTCCTGGTATATGTGGGCCGACATGACGATGTAGACTATCAATGTATATTTATCCTTTTATAGTTGCTTTCGTTTTTGGACTACATTGTACTTACCATCAGGTACTCTGTAGTCACTATGTCGAGCCAGTGTAAAAAAAAAAAAAAGATTTTTTTATTATTTTATATATTATATTTATAGGCGAGCGCTTGACCTCAATCACACCTGGTGGAAGGTGAAGATGAGTCGGATGATGAACCGCGTCCGCCTAACAAATGCCTATTCAGTCTTCTTTTAAAAACTCCCAGGTCATAAGATCGCGGAAATATGGCCGCTGGTAGCATATTCCACTCCTTAGCTGTTCGCATGATGAATGTAGAAGCGAATCTTCTCATGCGGATATAAGGAACATCCACCACATACGGATAGTATCCGACACGACGTCTTATGGTTTTGTGATGGAATGGGGCTGGTGGAATCAAAGAATGTAGTTCCTGAGAACACTCTCCACCGTGCAACCGGTAAAAGACTGTGAGGCAGGCAACTCTACGTCGATGCTCGATGCTCTGCACTTTAACCTTAGTCAAAGTATCATCGCCAATAAGTCAACGAGCTCTACGATCAATCGAGTTCAAAGCCGCCAACTGATATTTAGCGGATCCGTCCTAAAGATGACAACAGTATTCAACACAAATTTATATATAATGACATTATGACACTGAATATTGTGTTTACAGCTTTATGATCAATAGACATTATAAATAAAATACCCATAATTGAACGTAACATAGCTAAAGACAAAACTTGTCATAGAAATATACGTATTGTCTCTAAGGCTGAGATTTAATGATTTTATCCTGATTTTGCCTAGAAAACAACTTTATATTTGATTAAAATTTAATATACAATACGGTTCTATATTGACATTATATTATAACGCTATATCCCTTTCGGGATAAGCTGAGATACATTAATGAATGTATCCATTTTACACTTATATATCATGCTCAATGTGACCAGTGGCACAGCTGTTCACCGTTCTTGGGGCATTTACTCTTGGCATTTCTATTAAATACCATGCGGGGTTCCTCAAACTGTTTTCCTTCACCAATGAACATGTGGTGCCTAAATCTGTACTGGAAAATTCTTGAGGTACGACCCGGGCTTCGAACCTATAACCATTCGCATTTCCGCGCATTTATTCTGCGCATTTTTTACTCATATAATATAATAATAATAATATTTACTAACAATTACACACATTGACCTAGTCTCAAATTAAGCTTGCGCTTGTACTATGAGTACTAGACAAAGATATACATACTTAAATACATATATACAACCATGACTCGTGACAAACTATTCTTAAGCTTATTACTAACCGGGACTCGAACCCAGGACCTTAGCATCGTAAGTAAGGTCACTACAAACTGCGCTATAAGGCCGTCTTATATTCTAGATGTCAAGTTTTAACAGTGAGACAGCTCTTTGTCTCGAAACTTGTCCCCAATAAACGTAAAGTGGACCTTATAAGGACAGATAGTAAAAGAAAACCTCGTAGGATGAGATATGTTTGCCCTATGCCGATTCACAAGTTTCAATTTGCAGAGAGACAATTTTGGATTCTTGGTTCAAGGATTTACAACAAGGTTAACCATGAATTAAATATCTTGAACTTATCGAATTACGAATGTAAGATGATGCTGAGGGACTGGTTGTCGAATCTGACATATGATGATACTGAGGAACTGTTGCAGGAATAGATGTACTGGGGGTTTAACATTCTTGTGAAATGATTATTTACTTTGGTTGTATAGTCTATTGTAATATTGTGCCGTGGTGGCTGCCGGCAGAATAGAATAGCACCCCCCTCTTCTTGCTGAGGTGTCGTAAGAGGCGACTAAGGTATCTCTTTAACACCGCAATTCAACCAGGTGTTCAGAGAAGGAAAACTCGACCAAACCTGCATCCCGCTCCCTTCCGATCGTACTGGTTCTCCATTCCATCGGGCCTGAGGGAGCTCGGACGAGAGAGTGCTTTTCTGGCTGCGCGTCCAGTTATGCACTTAAATATCTCCTGCGCAATTGACTGTTTCCGTAAACTGGACCTCGAATTTCTTAATCGGTGTTGAAACAGTCGCCGTGGCCGAAACCGGCCAGGACATCATCATATCATATCATGTAATATTATTGTTGTATTGTTTTGAGTTCAGATTAGAGCTACGCAGCGGATATAAACTGTATGTAAGAAATTGTGTAAAACGTGCTGACATCCAAGATACAGGCAGTCCTAGTTTGGGTGTCAGCTGACTTTAATGTGCTACTTTGTAATTGTTTTTCTAAAAAATAATTTAATTTAATTATATTTTAATTTTTTATATCATTCCCTAGGCCCCCACAGCTACTTTAACTCCTACCTTTGGTACATACGATAATATTTTTGTATCGGAATGTAAGTTCCGCACCCTATAAGGGTAGCTATTACCGGTAACGTATGAAACAATTCCCATAATTACCGGATCATGAATAAGCAATGCACTGTCAAATTGTGATCAGTTGGGGCAACATTGTGGGAATGTGGTTTTACACAACACGACTTTTATACCGGCACGATAAAGTGAAAGCACCGCGTCCGATGCAAAATACAGTGTATTCCAAACATCTAGGCAAAATGTAATCAGACTAATGAAAATGATTACGATTATATTTTACGTTTTTCACCATTAATATGGCTGCATTTTGCTCATCTATGTTTTAAACACTACAGAATCCCAGATTGTATACATATTTATGATTTCTTAATGTTTTAAATGGATTTAATCATGATTATAGAGCAAGAAAATTAAAATTACGACTACATTTTGTAATCGTTAATCATTAATCAGATTAAATTTTGCTCTTCACTGAGTTTACTCCATGAACGGCAGCGACTAACATGGGATGAGAACGAATTTATAGCCACTGGCAAACAACTTGCGAATAAACTTTCGTTGGATATAATTTTTGTGTGTGTACCAAGCAATGAGAAATCATGTTTGAAGAATGTGGCAAATGTTTATAAAATGATTTACATTGGTTTTGTGTAATCCAAAATATTGAAAATCGTAGGGTATAAAGGTTCTGAGGGTAAAGTATGAAGGCATGTGCTCCCGTTGCGACCTGTTGATTTCCGTCCATATAGCACCCGTAGGGTTGCACCATTAGACTTATCGATAATTCATAATATTAAAAACCATTAATAAACATTTAATGATCAAAAGTTTATTATATCCATTAATAAAAATTAAAAAAAAATGTAAAAGAAATATTTATTTGGTTGTAATTTATACAAATGTAAGTATAATAATTACAATTTAAAAATGAGTGCGACAAACAAATGCCTTTTCAATTTATATGTATATATAGTAATTATTAAAGCTATTCTGGCTTATTTCTCATGTCCAACATGACCAAAATTCAATAGTAACAGCTTAATATCATTTTGAAGGTAGTTACTGTATAATATTATGCCGTTTTTCTTATAGGTAAAGACCGTTATAATTACTCGCTATAATCTATCACGTTTCAGGATAAACTTCCATACGTCCAGTAACTCATATACCTAGAGTCCTTCAGCCGTGCTGTACGTGGGCCGACATGACGACGGAAAATATCAATACATTTTCGTCTTTTGATAATCGCTGGTGTTTTTGGACTACACTGTATTTACCATCAGTTTTACTGTAATCACTTTGTTGAGCATGTCTAAAAAATAGGTGTAGTAGCTAATCGATTGTTTTGAGCTACAAATCACGAGTTTGATACCAACACGATACATTTTTTAATATAATGTACAGGTAATTGTTCTGCTTCTAAGCGTTTATGCATATGAAACAACTGTTGTTATACACATCCAAGACACTAATTTAAGTAAATTTACTGTGAGGCAACGTGTATTAAAAAATATATCGATATCAGAAAAGTAGTTTCGTTTACAACTCTAGCGCTGCAACCCGCCCATGCTTAATTTGGCGTGACCCAGCGACGTCTGTTTTTAAGGAAACATTTCTTTTCCGCAATATCCACCCCTTATAGTGAAAAATACTCAGTATTCTACATAGTTATACACAATTTAACAATAAACTATTAGTGGCTACAGGTTAATTTTTTTTTCAAAGTGAAAATTAAAATCTGCCGTTTATATTAAAACTTTAATAAGTACTTCTGCCATATCTTTGCTATTTTTTCTATTTGACTGGTTAATAATAATATTTATATATAATCACGGAATATCTCTTTCGGGGTGCAGCCAAAGCACAAACACACGGGCACACACAGCCACAAATGTATATATCTTTACGAGTTATTTAAATTTTGTTTTTAAATTTAATTTAATTTAAATTTTAATAAATGACTGTGTAAAATTAATATATTATCAAAATTCGTTACTTTTAAAAGCTGAATTAACTACTTTCTAAGATAATTAAGGAGAAAGCTTTAACACAAGAAAGTTTTGATTAACGTGATGCCCAATTTCAGAAAAACTTTTTTATTCAAAAAGACTTTTAAACGCTTATAAATCATCCATTACATAAAAAAGTGTGTTTAAAAGCGTTTCTGAAACTGGCTGAGAATCTTAAATAGGTTAATTAAAGTAAATTGAATATTTGTATCCACCATAAAACACTAAAGTAAATAATTATGTTAACAATAAAGATAATTTAAATTTATTTATTTAGCATAAATACAAAGCACAAACTTAAAGATGTAACTTGAGGCGGAGTGCTGAAAGAAAAGGTTTTTATTTTATCTATTCGAGTATTGTCACAAAATTGTAATGAAGTCAATAACCGATAAAATATTAAAATAAACTATTAAAGTAATAAGACATGTATGATAACATCGTGGCCATATGGTGTTGAAGGCGTAATGCACGTTCATTCCAATACTTAGGTACGTAGGGTGACATATATTTTTCAACTACTGGGATATTTTTTAACATCTACTGGATAATACCACAACCACAACCACAACCACAACCTCAAAAACATCCAGCGAAAGGTGAAAATGAGGATAAAGTGGCGCGTTTGTCAAACAATGCTTATTCATTCTTCTTTAAAGACTCAAATATATGAAGGTGAATTTAAAAGCTAGTAATATAACAAAGAAATAACTGATGTATTTGACTTTCTCAGTGTATAACCGCTGGTTAAACAAAAAGGTCAAGCTATATCTTCGATTCTCCAAGTTTAAACAAATCATATCGAAAATATGTATATAGTTTCCAGACCAAAATAGGTATTTATTAAAAAAGCAAAAGACCGCATACGTTTTTTTTACACTGGCTCGACAAAGTGAGTACGGTGCACCTAATGGTAAGTAGGTATAGTGTAGTCCAAAAACGAAAGTATGAAATTCCGTTCCTCTGTCACGACTGAAGGTCTCTAGGTATATGAGCTACTGTATATACACAAGCTGATACTGAAACGCGACAGCCGAAAGCGAGTCACTATGATGGTCTCCACACTTGTGTACTGTCGTCAAGACCCAGTTCGGGCAATTGCCCTACCACCATAAAATATTAGGTGTATTATTATAATGTAATTGCCTTGATTTTATAAATATTTACCTCATCATTAAGTGGAGGTAAGATGAGGTGACAGATGTTAGTGCGTCGGTGCTCCACTGGCTACCTACCACAGTATACACGGATACAGGTAACTAACGCAAAACCTCTTAAGGGTGACTTTGGTATATCAAGACTGACAACTTTTGTTTTACGACTTTTTCTAATTCAATCTTTTTTTCCACATACAAAAGAAATAAATAAATCAAATTTGCAGTTCTGATCTTCTTAACACTCTGAAAGAAGGCGCGATGCAACTGGGGCAGACGATTTCGTAGGATCAGCTGACTGAACTTTAAACATAGAGCTAACGATTGATAGAAATCCCTATTAAAACTAAAAAAATGTATACCTTACGATGTGTTAAGTTTTGGCAAAAGTCATAGAACAAAAGTTGTTAGTCTTGATGTACCTAAGTTACCTTTAAGAGGTTTTGCGTTAGTTACCAGTAACGTTGTATATGTAGGTGCAAAGATCATTAGACTGACTCACCTCAGCTAATCGCGTTTTGGGATCATAAATTATATGGTTAGTTTTTTTTCGCTAATTCTTTAACCCATTTGCATCACACGGACAAGTGGAAAATTCGTTCTTATCACCAAAATTTATTTTGATTGTATTTAAATGTTTCCAAATGTGAAAAATATAATAATATTGCATTAATAAAGAATTTTTATTTTATTATAGATAGCGCACATATGCGCTCTGGTGACAGTGGCCAGGAAAAATGCGCGCATATATGGGCTTATGATGCAAATGGGTTAGAGTTGACAGCACGATAACAACAATTCCAGTGTTACGGTTGACAGTAACCACTTTTCATGAAGTGAGATGCCCGTTTGTTGTTCTTTTTTTAAGAATAATAAAACAACAAAAGTATGGTCACCTTACAATACCATGAACTACCCCCAACAGGGAAATGTATAGGAATGCGTGGGAAAGAAATTCACCCTTTGCAATTATACATTACAATTTTATCTGTTCTTTGTTCGCCTTATTTTAACGGTGACTTATGGTCATTTCTACCATATGCCGGTGCCTGTCACGCAAGGCCGGAATCATAAATAAAATGAGGGCATTTATTACAACGGTAATTACTTTAGATGCCATTATTTATAAAACTTCCTTAGGAACAGGATATGTATGTGTGAATTTCGGTAACTTCAATTCAATTAAAATCAATACTTAGTTGCGTCATGAGAAATACCAGCACAAGTTTCTGAATTTGATGATTATTTGCTGTTTCTTCTGCTTAATATATTCTTTCCATGTCATGTATCCAGACTAACCCTTGGGTATTTAATGTACTCCGATTCAAGTAATATATCCTCCCAAAGGCTTTCTGAAGGATTTCCGCAGTTAATGCGGTACGGTCATACTGCGTTACGACAATTTATAAAACTTTGCAATACGTAAATTCCAAGTTATCTTTTTTAATACTCAACTCAATTGCTTAAGCTTTTTTTTTACCCGGTGGAAATCCCTACGGACCGTCAGGGGAAGTGGTGAGGGCCACTTCCCCCGGTGTGTCGGACCTGCCCCGACTAAAACCACCGGGGTGGCAGCACTGCCTCTCCTCGCCTTCGCCGAGCCTGGGAATCCGGATACTTCCGACGGCTCGGCGAGCGCAATTGCTTAAGCTTGAAAATGTTTATTAAAAGAACTACTGAAAGGTCCACAAAAATTGGCACGATTTTATAATAGTAGAGATATTAAAGCGATGATAAAGCAAATCACTTAATTGGTACAAGAGAAAGCCATTTTCCACAAAGAAGGTGACATTTTGTTTACGTGACACAACATGGCGGCGAAGGTTGCAGATGACATGCACGTCATATAAATGAGTTCTTACATCGCGTGCCTAGGGTATATATCTATTTAGAATAAATACATTTTACCTGGAAAATAATGTTTTCGATGACCTGTTCCCTATCATCATACTATATAGGTAGATTTATTCAGCCTGCGCTTATCATAGTGATTTATCAAGGTTTTATGTTAATAACACATTTAGTAGTCATGGTCTAGTCCAATAATAACCTTCGAGAAGTAGGCAGAGCAGTGTGACGTGCTCTGTCTAAATACAATGAGCAGTGTCGAGGAAGATATCTTCCTCCAAGTTTGTGCCCAGCGGGCGCGACGCGACGGGGCTGTGGCGAATTGATTACAGGACCTGCATTCCCCGTCAATGCGCAGAAGTAGTCACCTTGGGGTTTTTAGTCGGACAGACCTCGGTCATGCAACCCCCCTGTGCGGCCTCTCGGTCCTATGAGGATTATCCCCAAGTAAAAAAAAAAGAAAAAAGTCCAATAATAACCTAGTAGAAAACTGGACTGTTATAAATATATATATATATAAGCTTCTTCGGGGCAAAGAGAACTTCTTTATTGAACATGCACCATAATTCAGCCATATTTAATAAAATAAAAAAAATATATTTGCATACGCTTGACCTCAATCACACCTGGTGGAAGGTAAAGATAAGTCCGATGATGAACTGCATCCACAAATGCTTATTCACTCTTCTCTTAGAGCCTCCCAGGTCATAAGATCACGGAAATATGGACGCTGAAAGCATATTCCACTCCTTAACAGTTCGCATGATGAATTTAGAAGCTAATCTTTTCGTTTAGATAAGGAACTACACACGGAGTAGTAGCGGTCATTCCATAGATGCATGAAAGCATTGCATGCCCTGACGATAAATTAGTCTGCAATAAATTACTTTAAGTTAAACAAAAAAGGAAATATTTATAACCATATCTTTTCTATTTTCACGCCTTTTATCTCTCCCATGGGCGCAATATAATATTTACTATAATAATATAATATTCTAATTAATTACGCAGATTTTGCTTACTTTGTCCAAATACCCTATGCACGTCACTGACACGGAGCATTAGAAAACCTTACATCCAGTTGTAAAAATGCTCTTTAACTTATTTTTAACGATTTCCAATAGATTTGAATGAATTATGTCTGTAGTGGCCTAGTGATAAGGGGCCGATATCCATGGTTGGCGACGCAACTAGTCGTAGGTTTGTATCCCGGAACGTACATCTGAGTTTTTTTTAAATTAGTACGGGTTTAGGCCCCACATGCTCACCGGTGTAAGAAAACATCGTTAGGAAGCCTGCATGCCACCAAAGAGATACACCGTAATGTAATTTATATACTTTTCATATATATAAACTGCTAAAATACATAGAGTAAAGGGTGAAGCGAAGCAATCATCATGCATAAGTTATAAGGCTCGGTTGGCGTGCCTCCTACGCCATTACCGGACTTCTATGAAAAAGGACATTTCAGCCTTATCGGTGGGTATCACGAGAATAAAAAACGGCGATAAGATCGCGGCGGGTCGATCCTGTCTTTACTTTGTATCGATATCGATGAATTTGGTAACCGTAAGTTTTTTACATGTTCTACATGTTAATAACAGCTTAAAAAGGTTATTTGTATAGAAAAATATAGCATTAATCATTTAATATATAGTAATTTATTTTAAATTAGATACTTCATCAATATGTTTTATATGTTGATTATAGATTACCGCAAGTTTGTAATTATATGTAGAGAATTATAATCATAAATAAATCATTAGCTAACAGTATATATAGTTATGTACCTGGTAGGTGAATATTGAATAATGGTTTATTTCTATTAGTTAAATGTTGAAATAAAAAACAAATTAAATCGTAATATATATTTTATTGTCTTTACTTAAAATATTTTATTAAATTAAACATAATTTCACGTATGCGTTTATAAAAAAAGATACACGAAATAACTCCTTTTTGTAATTATTTTTTACTGAAGTATTAGTACTGAAATAGTTGTTTATAATAAAAATATAATTTTAATAGATTGTGTTTGACCTTACTAGAATTAAAAGTAATTAAATATATAGTCACAAATTATATATTCAATGGCAAGTTTTCAGTCTTGATGAAATCAGGAACATCGTATCATTTTATCGATAACCTCTCCCATCTCTAAAGCCTTGTGTTGGAAGACAAGCACTTATTAGCCGTTATTATCTACACGGTGGTATCGGCGTGACATATGGCCAATATTGGACACGACCGGCCTGCCATATCTGCGGTGTGGCCATGTTAAAGGACACGCTAGTTTTTTGTTGATATTGCTTTAATTACTCTTTGTTTAGAGCGATACTGAAATTATATGTCGAAGCGAATAAATGACCGGTATCCTTTTGCCTACACGTTTATATAATCTGTTTTCTTTGACTTAAATCCTTGACCCCATCGTAATATATGGAAATTCAAGTTTTTGTTTAGAGAGGTTCAGTTGTTCAATTCAAGGCTTAAATATTATAACTATTTTAATATTACAATACACTAGAATATACGTACAACACTATTTTTGTAATAAGGTATTGAGATCATAATTTTGTAGATCTCGTAATAGTACTTAAAAATTAAATTTGGTTTGTAATTACTGAGGCCGAAAATCAACAGTAAAAAAATATAAATAAATATCCATATCTATGGTAATATGTTCTAAGCTCTGTGTTCTATGTTGTAAATGATTTTCATAGTCAATATAAAAACAAAAATATAATGATGAGAATTTCTGTCTTTGTCAGAACTATCTTAAAGAAATTAAAGAAAAATATTCTTAAATGTTAGAAGTTTGTATTGATATTTCATCAAAGAAATAAGTATATAATGTTTAAAAAAGGTCTATATTACAAAATAACTATTCAGCGTAGAGTTTTTGTGGTAAGTAATAATATCAAATAGCAATTAAAATACTGAAATATAAAACAACTGCGCTTCAAGTAATTTGATTATAGCGCAGTAAATTCTTATCGCGTCAAGGGGCGGGCGAACGGCTAAATTACAATATTCAACGATCACATACATCGTTGCGAAACACGACGTGCCTCACACTAGCACTCGTTCTTATCATGCCGGCCGTCTGTCCTGAACAGAAAAATGATAAAAGATATCTGGTTACAATTTAATAACACTCCTCTAAGTCATAAGAGGTAGCGGGAAGCGTACATAAAGATATTTACAATTCGACAGTAGACATGATGGGGGGCTGTTGCGGATGAGGCGGAGGCGGTGCAAAGGAATTTTGCGCACTGTCTGATAGACAGATCCTGAGTGGTAGACTCTCTACAAAGAGATGGAGTCTGAGAAAGGATTCGTTTATCCGGTTGTTGAAACGATATCGATTCCATACGCCCGGCTGAAGCAAGCTGATGATACCTCGGAGATTTCTAGTCAATAGGAACTTGACGCACAGGGGTGGCCGCCCTCAGAGATGCTCTGACGGTCCTGTGCAGGATTTCTCTCCAGGTTACAAGAGGCCTTTTATAATTCATAATAAAAGCTTGAAAGTCTTAATTTATAATATTTGGACATTCAATAAATATATTTACTTGTAAAGCGTGTTTTATCTTGAGCGTTGATCCCAAACTGAAGCTTATTAACAGACATTTGCCTACCGTGCGCTGGCGCGTTTTATAACATCACGGGACTTTTCGAGAACCAATGATAAAGTAACCTCGCACGTCTTTTAGTATCACCCGCCTTTCGAGAGCCAATCAGAACAGTCCTTGTCTAGCAACCAAGTAAGTCTTAAAAACTTAAAATTTTAAATACCGGATTCTGAGTCGCACAATCTGGTAATAATTTGGATTTTTTTTTCCCTGTAACAAACAAATAGATTTAAGAAATGTTATACACATTTATGATAACGGATACAGTCGTCAATCTAAGACTATTTAATCTGATCGTAATTGCTAAATTACTTTTATTAAGTATCCAATCGGCCCATGCTAAAGACAAAGAATTTAAAATCCTTAATATTCAGTTTCATATTAGCTACAAATTAATGTTATGGTTTTCAAAACATTCGAATGTAAGTTTTATGTTGATAAGTACAAACAAAATTTTAAAATTACCTTCCAACTTATTAAATGATTTAAGCTTCGGTCAGACTCTAGTGTACATGTAAAATAATAAAGAGGAGATGATTCTAAAATCTTGAAAGAGATTTTGACCGCTATCGCTCGTCGCTTGTACCACACACATTAACTGGGTGACAATAACTCAGCACCACATCTGGTCGGTTTCTTATCAACGGCAGAAACACCAGTTATTGTATTTTGAAGGAAAACATTGGTACATTATCGCCACACAATATTTATACTTCCGTCCTTAAGTTTTTACAGTGTCATTAGAGTATTAAAATTTGTTAATTATGCGCTTAAACTTACAAGAAAAAAAATACGGTTTCCTGCAGATAAAGTTTGAATTTCATTATTTCAATTATTATTACGGTTCAATGGAGTTTGTTTACCCCCATGGGGCCTGATACGTCAACCTACGTCGTAAGATGTCGTTATTTTAATATTTAAATAAATAAACATAAGCCCTTTTCGATGTACTTTCTTTTGAGTAGTCTTTTTTGTCCTATTTCGGCAAAGTGACCACTCTACACTTGATATTAAAAACAGCGCAGTCTAAAAAAACATCGCATTTGTTAAGAAACAGGATATACTGTTCGTGGACAATTACCGTGATCATGCCGGGCTGGTCAAAAGTCTTCATACTTTTTTTAAAGGTCCGAATGTTATCCGAAAAGGGAATAGATCGGTTGGAAGATAATTCCATATCGTTAATGATACGGCATAAGTAAGAATTGGAATGATTATTTACTTTTTTTTATATTTAGATTTGTACTTTGAAGAATGGACTAGTCAAACGCTTAGAAATAAAAAAAAATACCCGAATAAGGATAATATGTTTTTTTTTCCTTGACTTTGAACAAAAACTTAAAGTGCCTTTAAACAAATGAATAGAACTGCATTATTGCCTTCAAGATACTCCGATAAAAGTAACTTCAAGAATATAAAATTATTTTACAATTAATTATGAAAATTTTATTAAAATTAATAATATCTTTAGTGCCTGTGGAGGCCTAGTGGATAAGCGACCGTTGTTCTTCCGCAAAACATTGAGAATAAATTCTTACGGAACCTAATAGAAATGAGCACGCCGTTCAGTTGTGTGTACTGGTCATGTTGGGCACGACATATAAGCGCAAAGTGGACACAGCAAGCAATATATCTCTGCTCACGCCAAAAGAGATACAGCGTAACGATATATTATTATTATAAAATAATTAATACTATCTACCTTTTCCGCTTTTTCTTACGTGGGTGAGCAAGAATAAATAAGTGAAAATATTTACTTTGAGTTTTTATTTCGTATCCAACGTGACCAGAAGCGCGGCTGATCGCTATTCCCAAATGATGATGATGAAATCCTAGCCGATTTCGGCCTTGACGACGTTTCCAAATAATATCAAGTTATCAAGTAGGCGCGGGCTGCAGCCCCTATCGGCGAAGGTAGCTCGCTGATGACTTGCGTAGCCCACCTTAGCGCGGAATGTCCTGTTGCATAATGGACATGTCAGAACACCACCCACGTAGTTATAGGAAGTAAACACAGGTGGACGGGCCTTAAAACGATCAAATAATTCCCAAATACACATATACTCGATACATAGAACCCGCCTCCTCCAACAACCATCGATTCTTCGCCACATGTGAACTGCCCACTGCCACTTCAGCTTGCTAATACAAAGAGCATATCGACAACTTCGATTATCTGTCTGTTATTGGTTTAAATAATTAGCATAACGTTAGTTAAGCCAGCTTCATAGTTAATCCCACATAAAATAAAATTTAACAGACGTTAACATCTCGCTGCGAGTTCCATCAATTGGTTTAATAGAGACATCCAGTCGCGGGCCGGCCGCGGCCGTCAAAACATCCCCAACCCATTACCTTGTCTAACTTCTGCTTAGAACAACTCTACTTCCACATCTAAATGCGGTTGGAATTGCCTCTTCCTCTCGTGCAACGACGTAAGGCCGTGCGTACACCATCGGCAGATTCAAACGAATAAATAAAGTTTTCTTTTTTACATATTTTTTTTTTCGTGTTTATTATAAGTAATTATCTACTAATCAACGTTTTAACATTGATCTATTCAGTTGCCCTAGATTAACAGTAAAGATTTAGGGCGGCTTGCACTAACAAATTAAATCTAGTTTAAACTTGTATAAAACGCCAATTAATTGAAGCGGTTTAATTTAATCTTATTGATGGTTTCAGTTTAAGAGTTGTTACATTCTGTGCAAGACAATAACTACAGTTCAGCGCTAAATAGCATTTTATTGAAGTCTTTTTTTTGGTGTCCCGGGGAAAACCCTGCATACGACCATCAGGGCCGCTGTGAGGGCAGCAACCCCGGTGTGTCAGACTGCTACTGACTAAAAACCCCCGGGATGTCCCTCTAATCGCTCCACCCGGGCCTGGGAAACCAAATTCATCCAGACGCCCGGAGAGCGAAATGCCTTGTCGTGACTGCCTCTCTGGGAGGGGTAGGGGTAAAGAGCTCACCCTTCCAACACCTATCTTACAGGCGGCGCGCCGGACGCTGCACACCGCCTCCCTCTTATCCGGACAGCAGACTCCGGGCTACTCAAGTCTACTGCCTGGCATCTTTAGTAAGTCTAAACTAGATTTAATTAGCTAGTGCAAGCCGCCCTAAGTGTATCTATTACAAACGATTTTATATTTTGTCATTATAATATTATTATTTTTTTAATTTATATTGCTATCAATGATTTCTTTAAAATTAGTGGCTATTTGGTTATAATTATTCATTTTTAATCCTTTTTCTGTTTATGTTTCAATAATCACAGTTTATTTATGTTATTACATGTTTATTAATTTTTAGAATAACTTCATAGCTCTAGAGTAGTGATGAAAATGCCCGGGAATTTTCCCAAAGTGCCCAAAACTTCCTTGCGAATATTCCAGGGAATTTACGGAATGTTCTCGGAAGTTTTGGGCACTTTGGGAAAATTCCCGGGCATTTTCATCACTACTCTAGAGCCAATTAATCATTCATATATGATCATTCTTTGTACCTTATTGTGGTTTTAAGAAAATGAGAAATAACAATAGTGTAAGCCATATCGTGTCCACCCAGCCGTAGGTATGCAGAGATTGAGTGTTGTCCCGGCGCAAGCGGTACGCGTACAAGATTGTTTCCTCGTTAGCCGGGCCAATTGAGCAGGCGGTTCCGTTCCTTGCCCGCGGAACCACGGCCCTAATAGTTCAATTGATCACGTGTAAGGTCGTGTTCATACTGTTATATGTATATCTATAAATCTTTTAGAGATTTCTAGCATTTGTGCTCATTTGTTTCTACACAATCGAACATTTTTGAAGCTAATACTGGTTATGTTGGTAAAGACAAATTAAAAATTAGCTTGTATGAATATATGTCCAAGGTTAGAGGAGTGATAGTTATTGCAAATTCTGTTCTTATTTTTCAGCTCATTTAGAAGATATGAAGAAAATCCCGATTGTTTTTGAAATATACAAGATTATTACTCATTTAATATATATAAAAAAAAACTTTAGAGACGTTATTTTTTTATTAAATCGTTTTTACTTAGAAGATTTCTTTTAACAAATAAAGATTAGCTGCGCTAAGGACACGTTCGCACGGTATATAAGCGCAAAATGGATATAGCTTCTAAGGTATCTCTGCTCACCACGAATGGGATATAGTATGATCATATTAGTTTTATTTTTTGTTATTATATTTAAGCTAGCAGAGTTAAGAAAACTATCAATACATACTTTTTAATATTATAAATACAAAATGTACTTTAATAAATAAACAAAGACAAACGATACAAGAATTCCCAAAACAGCAATAACTAGAAATTATAAGGCAGTGAACACGATTGCGAGCGATAACACTACGCCCCACTAAACAGATATTCGCTTGTGTATTACTAAAGTTGGTATAAACGGGATCTTGAGGCCAAAAAGACTCCTGGCCAACGTCCAAAGTATACCGAAGTCACTCTATGAACGTCGAAAATTTAAGCGACACAGTGACGTTACGTTTGACTAGTAAAGAAAAGCTATAATTTTTTTAAATAAAATTAAATAAATCTTGAATCTTGCATGTGTCTTCAGTAAATATATTTTAGAATGCTTGTGACCAATTGAGATCGCGACCACAGTGTGTGACAGCAAATTGCATCATAGTTTCATGCATCAGTCTATTTTGTTACAGAATATCTTACACACGGTAAGATTTCGCCTGTGTTACTATAGCAAAATCTCTTTTCACATCCACAATATTACATTTGGTACTTACCATAAACCGGACCTATTTAGTTGATCCAGAGATTAAAAACTTTTTTTGTATATTAACTTTATAAAGTGACTACTCCGCACCTTATTGAGATTACAAGTAATCTAAGAACGGTAGTGACCACCAAGAAATGAGAATTCATTGACAATCGTTGCAATCATGTTGACCTACATATTTTTTTAATTTATTTATTCACAAATCTACAGTATATAATTTAATACAGGAAAACGTACAAAAAATCGGATTAACCAAGATTAACCACGATAATAGGTCTTTAGGTATATGAGTAATTGGAGATACGCAAGTTTATCCCGTAATGCGACTGGTAGAAGTAAGTCATTATGACGGTGTACAATTGTGTACTGTGGTCACCATCCGACCCTGGCGTCAAGACACTGTGATTGAAAATATCTTAAAACTAAGTACATACTACGTTTACGATTCAAAGTTCATTCCTAAGATATGTCGTGGAGGAACAAGTAGGTATGAGGAAAATGAAAATAGATAAATAACATATACATAGCATAAACACGTGTGTTATAAACACTGACCTACTTCAAACTAAGCTTACGCTTGTACTATGAGTACTATACAAATAACAAATAAAAATGTGGATTATTAATACAACGTATAAGTATCAATACGTATATAAATGAGTCAATTTGTATTATGGAAAAAAATGTTCCCGGGCAGTAGACTTGAGGGAGCTTGCTGCCCGGATGAGAGGGAGGCGGTGCACAGTGCCTGATGCGCCGCCTGAGAGGCAGGTTATTGAGGGGTGGGTGAGTAGGCATAAATCCTACCCCTTCCAGAGAGGTGGCCTCAACAAGATTTTGCACTCCCTGGGCGTTTAGATGGATTTTGTTTCCTAGGCCAGAGTGCAGCAAATAGAGGGACACATCGGGGGTTTTCAGTCTATAGGAGTCTGACACACAGAGATCGCTGCCCTCACCGTGCCCTGATGGTCCTTTGCAGTATTTTCTCCCGAGATACCAAAACTAAATCAAAGAAAATAATTTGCTATCCTAGGCAACCGTATGTCACAAATTTAGACTTTGGGGTTATAAATGACTTTGCTGCGAAATCCCAACTGCATGCATATGTAACGGGGTAAGTTTCCTTGCAGTTTTAATGGCGATTGTTCGTAAGTGTAATATCTAGTAATAACTGTTTTGTGCGGGATCTGCTAGTTTCAAATGCTTATAAGTTTCTTGTTTGTAAATTACTAACATAACTCCAGGAGCATAATTTAATATAATATGTAGGTATGTACTTACAGAGTTACTATAGACTGCTTAAGTAAGTGTAGATATTTATTATTCAAGTTATATGTGAAACATTAGCAATGTATCAACGACGGTGTGTTTGCTTCATACTGACCTCGTGCCGGATTCCATCGGTATGTGATGGATGTTCCTTATATCCGCACGAAAATATTTTCTTTTACATTCATCATGTGAACAGCTAAGGAGTGCAATATGCTTTCAGCGGCCATATTTCCGCGATCTTATGACCTGGGAGTCTTTAAGAGAAGAGTGAATAGGCATTTGTTGGCCGGACGCGGTTCATCGTCGTACCCATCCTTACTTTCCACCGGTCAAGCGTCCGCCTATAAATAACTAAAAAAAAACCTTTATTTGGGAATTTCAAAAGACCTTGTGTATGTTTTTATTTTGACACGGCACAGTGACCACAACACACCTGACGGTAAGCAAGACACAGTTCAAAAACGACGACTATCAACAGTGAAAACAGAGAGGAGGCCTGCCTAAGGCCAATCGCTCGCTGGCCCTCGGAAGTATCGGGAACCCTAGGCCCGACGAAGGCGAAGAGTTGGCAGTGCTGGCACCCCGGTGGTTTTAGTCGGTGCAAGTCCGACACACCGGGGGAGTGTCCCTTACCACTCCCCTGAAGGTCGGAAGGGATTTCCACCGGGATAACAAAAAAAGGTGTGGCGTGATCACTATACCGAATTGGGATAAAAAACCTCATTTTATAATAAGATCTACGAACGCAAGTAATGCAAACCACGAGTTTATCAAGATTAAAGGAATTAGAGAGGGGACTGTACACGTTTGCATACAATTGTGCACACGTTAATAATAAAGGCGAATTAGTGAAGACATTAATTGCTTTAACGATACTAAAATAACAACATTACACTCAATTCACGGAATTGAGTGTATCTTACTCAAATTGCAAACACGTGCCGTGTTGAGCAACTACTGGCACCTATTAAGGCGAGTTTATTTACAGATTCAGGCCGGAAGGTTACCTATTATAGCTATTTATATAGTAAAAACGATAACATAAGTAGCCTAATTAGCTTAAAAAAAACATAATTGTTTCTATGCCTGGGTATTTGTTTTTAAAAGCGACTATATTTATTTATTTCAGCTATGCCAATAGTCAGTATGAAAAAAATTACAAAGTTATTGTTAAGTTAGTTGCAATTGCTGACTAATTTTTTAAAGTATTTAAATAAAGATGGTATTCTGCTCTTACAAATGGCTTAGAGTATTAAATATGAGTACTTCTTAATAATCCTATGTTCAAAAGTGGATTAATAAGGACCGAAAAACATAGACAGTTTGATTAAAATCGTAGACAGCTGGACAAAACAATGACTCATATCGTATGCTATCAAAGTGCGATCGTTAGACAATGCGCGGGCGCCAGTGAATCAACACTTAATCCTTGCCCTAAATAATAGCGTTGCGTCAAAACTAAGACGGCATAGGATGTGGCAAAGGTTAAATCTATATCGTCACATCCTCGCCTGCTTCCTTTTTAAACACAGCGCGCTAATTGTCTGCGCGTTACATGTGTGCCGTTTTTAATTTGCATCCCACAGTGTAGATAGCATCTATTATTGTTCAGCTAATTAAAAGAATTTTCATCCTTATAAATTGTATCAAATGTGTCCGATCTGAATTTGTGAGAGATGCGTTTGTGAGTGCCTTTGGTTTAAACATACTGGACGTCGGGATGTTTAATAAAGTCTTAACAGAACTGTTTTCTGATGAGGAGTCAGGCCAGTTCAGACCAATATCCCCATATGTCATATGTTAGGTATCTCTGTATTAGGGTACGATGGGGCTGACATACGTACACACGTAAAAGTCCCCTAAATAAATATGACGGATATTTGTAAATAAGTCACAAATGGTACACTTACAGGCTGTGATTTTTTTTGGTAGTCCAGGGCAAAATCCTATACAGGACCATTAGGGTCGCTGTGAGGGCAGCGACCCCGGTGTGTCAGACTCCTACTGACTAAAGCCCCCGGTATGTCCCTCTAATCACTTCACCCAGGCCCAGGAAGCGAATAGCCTTATTCAGGCTTCCTCTCTGGGAAGGGTAAGTGTAAAGAGACCACGCCTCCAAATTTTTCTCAAGGGCGGAGCACCGGACACTGCGCACCACCTCCCTCTTTTCCGCGCAGCAGATTCCCTCAAGTCTACTGCCCGGTATGATCGCTGCGACATTTGATAGGTTTGTTTTACTATTCATAGTTGCTATTTACACCGTTCACAACAACGTAACAAACATATTCACAATCTTTCGCATTTATAATATTAGTAGGATTTTACACTATTTTTTATTAATCGACGAGAGTGCATGATGGAATTTTAAATGATAATGAGATAGTGAAGCGGAAGAGCTTGCATTCCAATCGTTCTGCCTACCTCTATAGGGATTCAGCATTATGCTGAACTCATTATGTTCGTATCCGAACTCACTTTACTTTATGGAACTGTTGGCGACATTGATTCGATGACATTAAGTTTGGAGGTTACGTTAAGACATAGTAAACAAAACAGTTACAAAACATAATAAACAATTTCAATATAAAATTATCCATAATCCGTAATATTAGCTTTAAATGTTGTTTCTCTCTCTACAGGTAAGTTTGTAATAGACGTATTTGTTAAAATTGTAATATAAATTTGATTAATTAATAAATTTCTCTCTCTACAGAGCAACTCACTTAAGCTAGTTTCTTTATAAAATATCGAAGAATCATTACATGCTTATATAAATCATTTACAAGAACCGATTTGTAACACTGTTTTGCTATGTACTGTGGCAGTAGTGTGTCCATTACATTCGTGTTTATATTCATACGGACGCAAAACTTGTACGCTCTGGAATTGAGAGCGCTAATTGTTAAAAAGGATATATCCTTAATGAGTGATTAAGAGAAGACTTCCATAGCATCTCGTTTATTATATTTACCGTATCTGTGTTATGGTAATAGTATTAAGCATATATACAGTTATGTTACAATAATAGAGAAGCACAACAGCAAATATGACTATCTAATAAGTTGATGTATAAAATAAAAAAAAAAAATATTAAATGCTAAATATTAATG
The DNA here is from genome assembly GCA_036320925.1 of Automeris io. NCBI lineage: Eukaryota > Metazoa > Arthropoda > Insecta > Lepidoptera > Saturniidae > Automeris > Automeris io. The sequence goes on from JAUDJH010000018.1 coordinate 9,517,755, forward strand.
TGAAAACTATTAACAATTAATTTATATTTCACAATATTTATATTTTATGTTGGCAAGCATATAAAGCGACAGGAAGGATACGGAAGTGTGAAAAAAATCTTAATGGCGGCGGCGTAAGTAAAAATGTAGTAGAGAGGTGTTTGATATTAATATTATGTAAATGAATAACAAGTAAATATGGGGTCAAGGGTTAATACAATGATCCGAACAGGTGTCCATCGATTCAGTACGAGGCCAAACGAGAACCAAAATCAAAGAGATGTTGTATGGCGTCTGGCACCAGATAAGTTTTTAGAGTTTATAATAATATAATATTTTATTCTTTAATAGTTAGTACCGTACTAGTAGATGTTCGCGCCAAATGGTTCCGAACGACTTACGCGGAGACGCAAATCAGGTTTTTTATATTAAAAAAAAAATTGTTCATTGTCATTCTTATAGAATAGAGATGTCAAATAAAATATATTGAAAAATATTACTAAGAAACCAGTAAAAAAATGTTTTATTGATAATACCTAAGTATTAAAATCAAATGGGAAGGCGCTAAATATACACGTACGCAAATGTCCTTCCCAGTAGAAGCGATCATGATATGAAGAGATTTGTCTTTGAAAATATTAAGTACCTTTATTTGACCCGGTGGAAATCCTCATAGACCGTCAAGTGTGTCGGACTCTTACCGACTAAAACCACCGGGGTATTCCTCCTCCCATCTGCCGAGTGGTGAGGAAAAGGCAGGGCTAACTTCCTCACATAACTTGGCAAGTATTGTAGTACCTGAAAGGTATGAGACCAGAATGTCTTCACGACATCTCTCCCTGGATGTCGAACCATGGTAAACGATAAGATCTGGTTCGGTAACATCAAAAATAGCTTCGTGTATCTGTTATTCCTATAAATGCACGGTACATTTGCTAAAACCGTAGATGTTGGTATTGATGTGTATATTTATAGAATGCTTTGTTGTAGAAGAGGCTGGCCCATTTGAAATACTAAAGTATTACCCACTACAATACTGTAATAATTTGTGCCCATTGATGCTCATGATGAGTGTAACACAGCTCCGGATCTTCAAATTTTTTTAAGCTGGCTAAAAACTATGTTTAACTTTGTTTCTCAATTAAATAGATTAATCTAATGTGCACTCCGGCGCAGCCTTGAGTTTCTTTCGGCGTCTCTTCTCAAGGTAGTCGCTTCCGAAACGCCAGTAAATAACCGATAGGTTTCGTATTTTGACTGGCGTTTCAAGTCGAGGTCTGTATCCACAGGGGTGCCCTTGCGTTTCTATCCAACCTATACATTTGCCGGCTGAGCACCTCAGTGTTCGCCCTCTCGCCCGGTTTAGTTGTGAAGGTCTATCCCAGCCATTAACATATTGCCCAGTTCGAAAAAAAAAAGATTCATCCAATGAAAAATGCTTACAGCATAATATATACAGATTTTTGTAGTGACCAACATTAGCTATTGTTAATATTATTATCGCATATCAAGCGAAAAATTCATTAAAAACGAACCTTGCATAATTTAGCGTGGCAAATATATCTTATGAGACTTTTGAATTAACTTTTAAGATCAAAGACTTCTGCTTTATCAGTGAATTCTTCATGGAGAGTTTGGACCAAATTTTAGATATATTATTCGGTGGGTACGCTGGTTGATGTAGTTGTCTGCTAACCCTGGAATTCAACGGCTGTGGTTCACCACAGTTTACCAAACCCCCTAATCTAGAACCGGGCCTGCAGTAGTACAAGTAATAAGGCCGACTAGGTTTGAATTATTTGTAAGCAAACAAAGTACTGTAAAATTAATAAAAATAGCATATACCTAAAAACTTAACTAAAGCTAACATAGAAAATTAAGCTTGCTTTTAAGACAACGATCTTTATCTTTAGTAGTTAACTTAAGCCGAACTTAGCTCGAAGGGCTTCTTGAGTGCGCCAACTTAACTGGACTTGGGTTATGATAAGCTGGGATTTCTAAGTTTTGATATTAAGGCATCTTTGTTGTGTTACGTTGTTATTTACGATGTAATACATAATGTAATATGTACTTAAAATATTTTCTGTTTAATATATTTTTACAAACAATGGAATGAACTATCTAATTATTTGTTGGTCTATGATATGTTAATTCCAGTTTTTTAGACCTTCTCTAGCATTATTGCTTAAGTAAGGAATTTGTCTACGCCTTTTGGACGTTTAGCATCCAGAATAATGTGGAATTTTACTCTACTTTCTTATAAATAAAATTAATTATTTTTAGTTTTAACATGCCACAAATTAGTTCCGAAACGAAGTAAGTTTGCGAAACCGTAAACTCGTTATCTAAAATTGTACTATAAATTAGGGACGTAACGGATTTTCGCTATGGAAATATTGGATATCCGAAATGCACCCTATGATGTTTTCAGGTGTGTAATGGCCACACACAACACACACAACGTAGCCAGTATGGTCGTTGCTATCTCATTTAGGCTTGGTGAGCTACCAAAGAAGTTGCGACCGTGACGTTGAGTGAAAAACGGACAGGACCAATGATTATAATGATTTTTATTGTATAAAACAAAATTTTTGAAGCATAAATACAATGCGTCTGCATTTATACTATTTGCTTTATAACTCCTAAATGTTTTTTTTTACATTTATATGAGAATCTTCTTTCTTGATTGTAATGTTTCTTAAATCAACAATACTTTATTTAGTTAATTTATCCATTTATATCTACTTATTTGTTTCAGTTATTGTCTTATTTTGGATCTGAGACTGATGTTAGTTACAACAATGATTTTAATTATAATTCTATAAATAAACTCAAAACAATCGATTTTTGAGAAATCGAATTTTAATTCGAATGGATGTAAAAATACATATTTTTGTAGAAGTATCGCCATACCTGCCCGTATGTCAGACATACGTAGAAATTTCATTTGCATAGAGTTCAAACACGTTTCTCATAAAAATGTGCATCGTAAGACAGTGTTGAGGGGTCGAGTACTGCGCCGTCTGAGATTGTAGACACCTTCAAAGACCATAGGAATTTACATCATCAAATTTCCACCTCTCCTTGTGGTTTCTTCTGCTTGAGCTAAGTTTTTTTATCAACTATTAATTCTTTGGTATACCTATTATTCTATATCTATTTAATTAAAAGTTGGTGGTAATAATAATATACCGTTACGATGTATCCCTTACGGGGTGGGCATAGATATATTAAAGGCTCTATTCACTTTGCGCTTGTATGTATGTCGTTCTCAACGAGACAAGTAAATCGCCGTCTTCAGAGTACTTACACATAACATTTCTATTAAATGCTATGCGGTTTTCCTTACAATCTTTTTCTTCACCGGTGAGTATGCTGAGTCTACATCCATACTTGCCCTGGAAAAACCCATAAATACTTAATAACTTTATTTTATATGAAAGTGTAACTTCGTTACTGGCACTGTAGTTTCTTATTTTATTTTCTATTACGTGTATAATTGACCTTGTAATGAGCTGTGAAGTTATTATAAAAAGATTTCAATAAATATTTGCCGGGGATTCAAACTTATGACCATTTTAAATTACGCGCATTGATATCGGTCCCTTATCCACAAGGCCGCTATACCCACCATTTCATAAATATATTGACTTATAATCTGGTGATTACCAAAATAAGAGTATTCGAAATCAAATGGAACCATACTTTGAATCAGTAATTGTTTAGTCACTTATAAATCTGTTACCCTTCTGTTTACCCTGAAAGGGATATAGCATGACGATATGTTATTATTAACATATGTTTTAAATGGCCAAGTAACAAGAGACTTATTTTTTATACTTCACTAGATGCCTCTGGTCTTTAGATATCAACTTGTGGACGTCTAGTTCTAATACCTAAAAAATATGCTTTCGTAGTATATGTGAGGTCATATAACGACGGCGACCGTTAATGGATTTCCGTCCGATGATAGTCGCAGCCATTCTTGGACTAAGCTTTACTTTTTCAGATACGATGTCATTTTATCGAATCTTTGTAAAAATGCATTAAAAAAATTTCGTACTTGTTATGATAAGGACAAATATATAGAATAATCGATGAGATTCGTTTGGATAACGTTTTATATTTTAGATTACGTCATATGCTTATATTTAAAATATGACATCTACTTTTCTAATTTTGACCTTATGTGCATATAGGTTAGTTTTACTATTTTGTTAACTATAATATAGCTTTCAACATTCTCCCTTAAACCAAACCGATACACATCACAATGTTCCTATACCTAAATTAGTTACGCACTTACAAAATTTAGGTATACATAGCGCTTTCGTAAGAACATCAGCCGTCATAGCGTCAGTTGGACACTACTGGATACACACAATCCCTTCTATTACATTTTGACGAATAAAATGACGCCTTGCTTCAATGTGCTTTGTTCTCGAATGAAACAAAGGATTAGAACATAATTTTTGTGCAGATTGATTATCGTTGAATAGGGTTATATTATATAAGACATTCAAAAAGAAATGTAGGTATAGCAGAGTGGCGCAATGGAAACGTGCTGGGCCCATAACCTGTTATTATATGGACAAATATATAGAATCATCGATTAGATTCATTTGAATAATGTTTTATATTTTAGATAACGTTATATGCTTATATTTACAGTTTGACATCTGCTTTTTCTAATTTTGAATTCTGCTTTTTCTTATGTACATATATATATGACATATATAGGTTTGTTTTACTAAGTATTTTGTTAACTATAGTATAGTTTTCAACAGTACTATAACATAACTTCAGATTAATCATTATAATTCAACGCTAAAATGATTCTTAAACAAGGAACGACAATATTGCGGGAAAGGAAAAATAAATCAAATGAAAATATTCTTAAAAGCCGAGTCACTCGAACTATCATCGCTGTAGCGGAACAAACTACCGGCAAGTGTGTCGATTTCCAGCTCTCGAGTGGTCTAGAAAAAAATATTCTCGAGTCGCAAGTTCAGTGGGGAATGGCGGGCAGAGGAGGCCCTACCCAACCCTACCCGCGGACCTCCTTAACTGTTGCCAGCGGACAAAAAGAATGAATAGATCCGCCCCTTAACGAATACACCGAGCGGCATAATTCATACTTAGGAAAGCATAAGGAGTTGACATCTTTTTTCTTTAATTACATCTCCAATGAAGTAAAGTTTTCTTTCACATTTTTGCACAAAATATATTTACCAACATAGCGGTTTATATTTATTTTACTTGTCTAAATAGAATACATATGTATAACGTTTCATAGTTCTTACCTACAATTCTTCCAATTGTTTTTCATAGAATTTTCATGACATTTCGTAGGAGCTCGATTTTATTTTGTTACTAGGCAATTTGCTTTCCAAGCAAAATTGCTAGCTTTTTATCTTTTAAACTGGAAAAACTATTGTATTATTTTAAAATAATACGTAAGACTAAAAAAAATTGATTGAAAGTTCTTATTCTATGTTAAGTCAGTTATACGCATTGTGATCTGCTAAAAGAATGGACCGTTTAGATTACGAGTATAATAAAAATACGAGATAGCTTTTATGAGCATAATATTATTTTTAATTATGTTAAGGTTTTATAATAAATTCCACATTTATATAGGAATATATAAGAAATGAGCAGTGAGGTATTTTAATATCTTAATGATAAAAACATAAACAGGTTAAACGTTCATTTGTGCTCTACGTTTGAATTAAGGCATCAAATTCATGCTATATTTTATTTGGAAACTTACTAGGTCGGTTCGATGATATATTTTACACTATCTTTCCTCGCGACTTCGTTTCCGTGATCTTTGTATAAACGATTTAAATGCCATTGATTCTTTCTTATATAAATTAACATAACTTTTTTGTTTATGAACCGATTGAAGTTAATTAACTCTAAACATTAAATAAATCTTTCCACAATACATTAGTCAAAATCGCATCTAAATCAGTTTAACCGTTTCTGAGTTTAGCGGGCACAAACGCTTACAGATACATGCATATTGATGAACAAATGCCGATAAATTTTTAATATCGTGCATCACGCAAGTGAATTTTTTTATCTAGATAATATTATATAGGTAAAGACCGCTATAATGATTTGCTTCAAGCCTGTCGCGTTTCGGGATCAGTTTGTGTATATCCAGTAGTTCATATATCTTCCGTCGTGGTATATGTGGGCTGAGATGACGATGGCGTTTGTCATTAGGTTTTCGTCCCTTGGAGGCCGTTTTCGTTCTTGGATTACACTATGCTTTCCAGGCTGATATGCCAAAATGGCAAAAGCCCTTATAAATAACTAGCTGATCCGCCAAACGTTGTTTTGCTATATAAGTTATTGTAATATTTTCTAAGATGTTCATTGAAATTAAGTGATGGCAAAGACAATTTTGTTCATAATTAAATACTCTTATATAACAACAAATTTATTTGGATAAAGATTAATATTATTACGTTGATACAACTCTTAACAAATAATGCATTAATTTCGACCAAATTCGATTACCATAAAAACGGTTCTAGTAAGTTAATCTTAAAAGATAGACATATACTGTCGCGGACATTTTTTTAGATCATTTCAAGAGGAACAATTCTTTCATACATATATTTTTGGTATCTTGAACCGTTTTCTCAGCGCACGCAATGGAAGCCTTCAAGGATGAATAATTTTCCCGGTTTTTTTTCACATTTTACATTATTTCTTCGCTCCTAATAGTTGCATCGTGATGTTATATAGCCAAAAGCCTTCCTCGATAAATAGTCTATTTAACACAAAAATAATTTTTCATTCGAACCAGTAGTTCCTGAGATTAGCGCGTTCAAACAAACAAACAAACAAACTCTTCAGCTTTATAATATTAGTATAGATTAAAAAAAAACTATGCTTTCCATCAGGTGCAATGTTTGTCGAGTCGGTATAAAAAAGGGGGCTGAGGATTTATTGTCTGTATTAATTTAAAGTAACATAAATATTGAAATAATTATTCTTGACCGCAAAGAATGCGTCATTTCTTTGTGTCACAGAGATGTCTGTGAAATTGGTGATTACATCCTAATAATTCGCCTTATTAATTGGTGTATATTCCTGAGTCGACTCATAAACAACGCTTTGTCATTACTCACGGCAATCAAGTCACGGAGAAAGTTATTATTATTAGTTACTATTTTTCAAGGTATATATGCACTTACCTCTTTGTCATAGATGGGCAAAATGTAATCAGATTAATGAAAAACAATTATGATTACATTTTGCGTTTTTCGTCATTAATATGACTGCGTTTTGCTCATTTATGTTTAAAGCACTACTTAATCCTCAATTGCATACATATTAATGACTTATTAATGTTTTGAAGGGATTTAATCATGGTTACTGAGCAACAAAATTAAAATGCCGACTAGATCTTGTAATCGTTAATCATTAATCAGATTACATTTTGCCCATCTCTGCCTTCTGTAATACGATAAACATAGAAACATGAATTAGACAGGTGAAGAAATATTGACTATTCGTATTAAGTTCTAGTAGAAAATTATGTAAATAATTATTAAAATTCTACGAATGCTATGGCAATATTTAACACAAGAATATTTTTTACTTTTAATACAGAAGGCGTATAAATACGTTGGTTCAATTAATCGACAATAGCCCTTAGTAGAATTTTAATAGGTTTTGATTCAGAAGAACATCTTTATGTACTCATTCTAAAGTAATTATCGTAATAATTTTATTAAAATTAATTTCAATAGTCGATAATCGATTACTTTAGCAACTCTTAACTAATCTATAATATAAAAATGAATCTCTAAATGTCTTGATAAGCGCGAAATTCGAGAACGGCTGAACCGATTTGGCTGATTTCTTTTTTGTTGTGTTTGTTGAAGTCTGGAGATGGTTATTACGGAGAGAAAAATTAAAAAAATTGTCTGGAAAAGTCTGAAAACACCACTTTTCTATATTCTCATACAAAAGATTTGTAATAATATTTAAAAGTCAATTTGAACTTTAACACCATACCATAAAGTTTAAATCTTAGTGGACGGGTTCCGGGAAGGCAAAACAATTATTGAGTGACGTATAAATATTAATGTCAATTTTTATACATATAGCATTAAGGCCAGGTTGCTTCAAACAATTTTCAAAAAAATCTGACGGGGAAGCTATTAACATTAAAAAAAAACAATGTGACTTTGTTTTAGAGAAATAGGGCAGAACAGGGTCTGCCGGGACAGCTAGATATTTATATAGCTAGATAGTGACCACGATGATAAAACAATTTAAGAAATTTCGTTGTTTACAGAGCAGTTCCGGAACATGATCAAAATGTTACTTTGATGGCTTTTTATAGTGTTCCAGTAATTTAGGCCAGTGCACTTGACTAACACTACGTGCAAACGCACCATGGAATGCAACCTCGGAAGTTAAGATGCGTCGGTTGCCACGTATAATTTTTCCACTCTCTTTCAATTCCCTGCCCCCTATCGCCCCACCCTCCTCCTCAACCCTACCGTCTGTCAATCTTAACTACAGGCGGGATGCCTCCGCATTACAGAGTTCAGTACTAGGCCTTCATTTCTTTTATTATTTTTTTATCGAGCTCTTAATAAAGCTCAGATCGGAATTTCGAAAGCCGTTCTGCAATACCGCTCGATTTTAAAATAGTTTTTCGTTCGTTATAAAAAATAAATATTTTTAATTGGTTTGGCTTGATTAAAAACGAAAACAGTTTACAATATAATGAACCTTATAACATGAGTTTAATGCCAAGATTCAGAAACGCTTTTTAAATTTTATAACTTGACAATATCGCATTTGTCTACTCAATAATGTTTAAAGGCATTTTAAATCTTTGAAGCGTTTCTGAAACTGGGCGTAAGTACTATTTTCATTTCAATCTACACTTAAAGGAATATTCGTATTCGTATTAAATAATATTATATTCTTAAAACCCTTTACGACTTATTTGATTTAACAACTCGTGAATAACACCCCTAGATGAGGCACCCCATCGGTCGTACTGAATCGAAGGAACTCCTTTTTTAATTATTGTACCATACCTTTGCTTCGTATATATATGTTTTTATTTACGGAATACTGTAATTTAATATCAATTTGTGGTCCCTACAATATTTTCCTTAAGGTCTGAATTCAAGCGTCATGTCCACCTTTTTCTAATTCTCCGAACTGTCGCTTTATATTGTTGTCAACTCAAAATATAATTATTAAGAATTATTATGTAAATAAATTCTCAAAAGGATTCACAAAAAAATTTAGTGCTTAATAATAATTATTTATATTATATCCATCATAGCTTGTCAGTGATATTTGCTGTTGGGCTTCTCCATTATTTTAACATACTTATGTCAAAATTAGATAATCCTTTTTTTTTGTTATCTGAAGAAATATCCTGCATAAGACTATCAGGGCTACTCTGAGGGCAGGGACCCGTGTGTGTCAGATTCCTATTGACTAAAAACACCAGGGTGTCCTTCCAATCAAATCACCCGGGCCTGGGAATTCAGATTTTTCCAGACGCCTGAAGAGCAAACAGCCTGTTTAGGATTCATCTCTGCGAGGAGTGGGTGTAAAGACCCCAGCCCGCCAAACCTTTCTCACGGGCGGTGCGATCCTTCCTCTCATCCGGGCAGCAAACTTCTACAAGTCTACTGCCCAGCTAGTGTCACAGAGGAATGTCGCGCTCATAATGAGCGAAAGCGTCCTTCCGGGGTCGGTGTCATGGCCGCCGAACGTCCAGGGAAGTTGTTCGCTCCCTGACCCTTTTGGCGGCCTCCTTCTGCCTCATGACTGCCTCGCAGAAGGATCTCTCGTCAGGACACTTCATTGTCAATTATGGCTTTAAGAGGTAGTAAGGCAGTAGGCAGTAAGAGGTCTTCACTAATGCGATACATGAGGACCGCGCTCTCTAAAATCAGACAACCCATTCTCTCTTTTACCCTGTGTATACGAAAAGGGATGTACTATAGTTTCTATAGTAACAAATCAAATATATGGGTTAGGATATGTTATTAATTTCGGCCGTAAATGTATTATTATCATTCCGATGATTAAGCAGGAAACTTACTGGGCTTACAAAGGCTGATGATGAAACGCGTCGGGCTAAGACGAGTCACTATGACGTGCCTGGCACGGTATGTACTGTGGTCGCGAATTAGTCGCTTTAATTTGCATTTTGATAAAACCATAACTACTTAATTGACCTACAAGCGAGTATGACATAGTTTTGGTTAAGAAATATCCTTGTTTGGAGGTTTGAGAAATGATATAGAAAGAAAGTTGTTACCTATATTAAAATTAATTTATTGCTATTTAAGCATGTTTCTGTATTTTTTATGTACGTGTTTAAGCATCATATACGAGTACTCAGCGGTGAAGAAAAATGTCGTGAGGAAACTTGCATGCCGTTTGATAAAATTGTCATGTATAACTGCCCTGAGAACGGCGATCAGGTGTACTCTGGTCGCGTTGGACATGACATATAAGTGCATAGTGGATACAACCACTAATATATCTTCGCTCATCCCGACAGGGATATAGCGTGATACCGTATTAAATGAATTGAAATAACGTGTGAATACTTCCGAAAGGCTTATGAAAATTACTGTCAATATATTTTTTTATAAATCAAAATACTTCAATGAAGATAAGTATATACGAATTTATGTGGAATTAGGAAAGAAATGGAAGGATATACTAATACAAAAACGCTCGGACTAATGTAAAGCAATATAATTTCTGTTTTCGTAAACTTATTCAGCTCATTTTTTTTTTACACTGGCTCGATATAGTGACTACAGAGTACCTGATGGTAAGTACAGTGTAGTCCAAATATGAAAGCGACTATCAAAGGATGAAAATCCATTGATAGTCTACATCGTCATGTCGGCCCACATATACCACGACTGAAGGTCTCTAGGTATATGAGCTACTGGATATACACAAGCTGATCCCGAAACGCGACAGGCCGAAACTGGTCACTATGATGGGCTTTACACGCATGTACTGTGGTCGGGATCCAGACGGGCACCGACGCCCTACCACCTCGCTGCTGCTCGTTTAGCACCACCTAGGAGTCACGTGTAGGGAAACTAGGGTAATGCCTACGGACGCGAGCAGCTTCGACTCCCAAACTCTCTTTGTCGTATAGGCTGCCTTGATATGTATAGACTCTGATATGCGACGCGGTGAGATGTGTCCACGGTAAATAGAATGTCCTTCACTACGGTTTTAAATAAAGCCAACAGTACCAAGGTAAGCCCTATATATTTTTAGAGTATTCTTTAACAATGAATAGTACAAATACAGAATTCAAGCAATATAATTTTGCGTTAGTGCGTGTGTCATCTAGAGAGATAATGGGAATACTGCCGGACGCCCGCGCAGGTCTACGAAGAACTGGAAGCACCCCATTGTGAGCATAAGCCATTTGCATCGTGCGATATTTTATGCGCTCGATTGAACGACATTCGGCCGTTAAATGTCGTGCTGCAGTATGCCACACCGTTTTAAATTAGGAGATCACGATGCGTTAGCTCGCGACAGATCTTAGTTTTAATGTTGTTATATTTAAGAACAATTTTCTGACGTGAGTTTATAAATTATCTATGTATTTTGTAAGTCCTATGTTATCTAATTTTGCTTTTTATCTTGATGGTAAGCATGGTGTGGTCCAAAAAAACGCCAACAACAATCGACAGTTAAGTAAAATACATCGATAATTACAGCAATCATGCCGGCCTGCACAACGCTTAAAGGAGAGTAAAGGAAAGAAAGAATATCATAGTGGGAACACGCTCGCCAGAAGACCATTCCACAGCCCAACGACACGGCAAATAAAAGAGTTAGAGAACTTCTAAGTTCTAGCTAGGATGTGAGATACCGTAGGTATAGCTGTGACTCCGTAAAATCGTTCTAATTACTTAATTGATATACTCGGAGAATTTTTTAAATATTTAATCGTATTTATACGAATCCAGCTTAAATCGAAATCAGAACATTCGATCTCTTTAGAGATACATTTTATAACACAGTAATTAGTCTCTGCGTGGTGACTTTTGAAATAAAAACGAGTTGGGCGTCCGTGTCTCATCATCGGTGCATTGTGGTCGCTGTTTGAAGTCTAAGTGAAAATGGAAGACCAGACGGATCAGGGGGAGAAAGAAATAAAAAATACCTAGCCACAACTTGCATACTACACGCGTAAATACGCGTTGCAGTCAATGTAAAAACATGGAAATCATAAAAGTAACTCAGTTCTAATAAAATATTTTCATTTTATTTGTTTTAAGAAGGTAATTTAAATATTCTTTAATTTTATGCAGTTGTAAACGGGGGTCATCTGTGTTTTAGCACAATTAATTTCTGTTTATACCTGCTAAATAGGGAAACAGCGGGTGCCCCCTTGTCTCTATTAATTTAATTAATTTACTAAAATTTTCAATTGGTATTTCAAAATGAATGTTTAGAAGAGTTGCATAAATTTTTGAGTACATCAAAGCGGTGAATAAACGGCAGGATACGATAGACCCTCTTTACAGGTAAAGTATTAATGAACTAGTGATTTATATTTATGTAAATTCCATTTGAGAATATACACGCAATTTTAAAATTATTTTTTTAATAAAACAAAGATTAATTTATATATAACATTTCTCTATGTCAATAAATACTACTACATTTTAAATTTCATATAATAATAATATACCGTCGCACCATATGCCTTTCGAATTCAACCTCTAATGCATATATCTTGTTATAATGCTATATATACATATTATTAAAAATAATATTTTACAAATAAATATTTTAATTCAAAATAAACTGTTATACATATTATTAAAAATTTGTTTAAAAAATTGTATCTGTTCAAAATTTTAATTGTATCAATATTGTATCAAAAAAATTGAAGTCAATCTAAATTATGGCTTTTTTGCAAAATATCTAGTAACGTCCGTCACAACATGACTGCAGCATACGCCTCAAGATACACCGCCGTCCCCTACGATCCACTACACTGTACAAACTTAGTGCGGATAAGGGTCTCAAGTACCCCCCAAAAGGGGTAAGACAGACCCCCAAGTCTAGTCTTTAGTGGAAGAAAAATAATGTCAGAAAGAGACAGCTATAGATTTCGATCTAGCGGTACTCGCCTATACATATTTCATGGTTTTGTTGAGAGCTAGAGACTGGGGAAGATGATATTTCGACCGTTACTTTATATTATAATCGCTAGATTTTTTGAGATATAAAACAATATTATGGTGACAGTATTTATAATGTTATAATTGGTTTAGTATTTAAAATATTTCACCAATAAGATAATGTAAAGATTTCTCAATTTGTATAATCGAATTCGATATTTATTTAATGAAATAAAAATGGAAATTTTTAATTACTGATATTGTTGCATTTTGGGACACAATAATCCATTAGGGCTTATTATTGGCATTAAAATTTAAAGAGCGATTTTGAGACTAATCGTTACAGAAATCACTTAATGAGTATTTACGAGTCTATCAATCTATGCTAAAAAATTAAAGACTTTTAATTCTGCTTTGCTTTCAATACTTTCTCCTCTATTTTTTTATATATGTATTACGAGTATTATATTTATAACCATCATGATTCCAGCCGGCATCGGTCCTCTGTTAAAACTAGGCCTCTTCCAAAGCTCGCAACTTGGCTCTTTTCTGGGTTGTTCGCTTCCAGAAAACTCCAGCTTTCTTTTGCAAGTCCGTGGTCCATCAAGGATCTGAGCTTCTCAGACTACGCTTGTCGACACGCGGTCTCCACTACAGAACTCAGCGACAAATATAACCGGTCCACACGACATATTTATACGATTTTATTACTCAGCCAAAGCTGGGGACAGGCTATACCATCGCGTCTCTTTGGATAACGCAAATTCCGCGCGGGCGAAGCACTGTCAGAGATTAGTTTACTCTAAAAAAAGTTGCATAAAGTTTCTAGCATTGAAAACATTAAGAGCACAATAATACGACTGCTCCTGTATGTGACTGATAAACAAGTTATAGTAGTAATATTTATGTACTATTTAAATCCTCTCCCTCTCTCGATTTTTTTTTACACTGGCTCGATATAATGACTACAGAGTACCTGATGGTAAGTACAGTGTAGTCCAAAAACGAAAGCGACTTTCAAAGGATGAAAATCCATTGATAGTCTACATCGTCATGTCGGCCCACATATACCACGGCTGAAGGTCTCTAGGTATATGAGCTACTGGATATGCACAAGCTGATCCCGAAACACGACAAGCCGAAACTGGTCACTATGACGGACTTTACACCCACGTAGTGTGGTTGCGATCCAGACGGGCACCGACGCCCCACCACCTCGCTGCTGCTCGTTTAGCACCACCCAGGAGTTACGTGTAGGGAAACTAGGGTAAAGCCTACGGACGCGAGCAGCTTCGACTCCCAAAAATTCCCCTCCCCTCTTCCTCATATCCCTCTTCATCATACTGAGGTGTCGTGAAAGCCGACTAAGATATACAGCATGCCGAATGGCAAGCAAATTGCCAGCATCTAAGCTGCTGCATGTACGTTCTCTGCACATTGTGCACATCCGCCGGCAAGCATTGGACAAGCGTGGTAGGGTAAATGTCCAAACCGCTTCTTATGGATTCCACAAAAATTGTGGAAAAAAGGAAGCGAGGGTTTTGCCCTGGAGTGGGACAAAACTGGCTTATTATAATTTAATATAAGTGATCTTGTTTCAATTGAAGTTGCCTTGAGTCTGAGTTATTCATTTACCAAATAAAAACTAAAACAATGGCCATAAACAAAAGACGTCTCAAATTGTAGGAGAAACTAGTACAGTCAGTCACAAAATATGCTCTAAATATTCCCACACTTGAAACAAATATTGTGTTACATTGGTATTGTTTGCGCGCTTTGTCCTGTTTCTGAATCTTGCCGTGGTGTAAGGAGTCACTTTCAAGTACAGTCGGAAAGATTATTAATGAAACATTTAAATGTTAGAAATTTCGTTAAATTCTCTGAGACTGGCGCTCAGCTTTGCTAAAGCTCTTGTTGCACTTATAATCGTAAAGTGGATAGAGCTACTAATGTATTTCTGATTACCCTGGAAGAAATATACCATGATGACATATTATTAATAATTAACTTTTGCCCGCGGCTTCGCTCGCGTTAAAAAGTATTATTATTAATTAGATATAGTTTTTGCGGCTTTACTTTTGTTTAGCATGTGTAAAAAATTAGGGCCTAATCTGTCATTAGGCGCTAAAACTATCAAGCTATTATATTATAGTCGAAAATCTGTGAAGATTTATGCAAACTTTCATCCCCTATTTTATCCCCTTAGGGGTGAAATTTATCAAAACCCTTTCTTAGCGGATGCTTACGTCATAACATCTACCTGCATGCCAAATTTCAGCCCGATCCGTCCAGTGGTTTGGGCTGTGCGTTGATAGATCACTATGTCAGTCAGTCAGTCAGTCAGTCACCTTTGAGTTATATATATTTAGATTTATTATTTAAATGTTTTCATTAAATTAACCCTAAGAGCAATTTAATTTGACCTTGGCGCCTGATATAGCCAATATACATAAAATTTAAGAATAATTTGTTGGTTATTTTAAAAAAAATGTTTGATTGTAATTAAATTAAATAGTGTATATTGAGTGTAATAGACTAGATTTACTAAAGCTGTATCCTTTTTGGGGTGAGTAGGTTAATGGCTGTATCCACTTTGCGCTTATATGTCGTGCCCAACGTAACCAGTAACGCAGCTGATCACCGTTCGCAGGGCGCTTACTCATGTTATGTCTATTAGATGCCACGCGGGTTTCCTTACGATGTTTTCCTTCATTGGTAAGTAGGTGATGCCTAAATCCATACTTAATCTAAAAAAACTAGATCTACGTGCCAGGATTCGAACCTACTACCATTCGCGTCACTGCACATAAATATTATTATAATGAGATTTAAATTCATCTTCGGCCATCTTAAATACGCTTATTTCCTATCCTAAAAGTGTTATACGTCACATAAAGCAGATTTCACTTTAAAAAAAGTTACTTTCCATGGGACTCACTTTAGGAATCACTGGTTTGTATTGTAGATATGTAAATAGTAACTATCTACTAACTGTAAAATGTTCATACGAGACGGTACTTTAACAAGCGTCGCTCAGCTTTCTATCGATGAGATGTAATGAACTATGAGAACGTTTACATAACGTTGTCACAAAGGAGCCCACCCAAGCCTAAACTCCACACAGTCTGGTAAAAGCAAAAAGCCCTTTAATATCTCACTATTACATTAATAAAGCAACGTAATAATGTACATACTTACTTTGTTTTACCATTTTTTCCTATCTTAATTTATTTGTACAATTCTCACAAATGATTTGGAAATCACGCAAATGTCACGTTAAACTGTTCAAAAACATATTTTTGGCTTCACTGTTGGCATGTGTTTGTGTTTTTTTTATATTGCCTAATTCTAGGGGGGTCTAAATAATTTTATATTCAACGTGTAATGAATACTACTCAAATCTTAATATATATAAATCTCCTGTCACGATGTTTGTCCGCGATGGACTCCTAAACTACTAAACCGATTTTAATGAAATTTACACACCACGTGAAGTTTGATCTAATTTAAAAGATAGGATAGTTTTCATCTCAATTCATAGTCGCAATATTATTTAATTGCAAATTATTTGTTTATTATTTAGCAGTTATAATTTACAGTTAGCTCCAACCGATTCTAAAAGATGGCGCTATCCGTTAACTGGATTGAGTAATTATTCAAAAAGCAGTCACAGCAAAGCGTGGCTGGTCTGCTATAATTTTTATGGCAGTACAACGTTTGCCGAGTCAGCTTGTAATATAATAAAAATGAAGTAAGTTTAATAGTCCGACTATACTAAAAGAACGGTTGGTTAACCTAGCTGTGAACTTGATACATGACATTGTGAGCCCTCCTCACGCACCTCACCGGCACTCTTTTGTCCACCAGCGCCTGTTTCCAGCCTCCTTCGTTTCACGTTTTAGACGTTAAGGTGCGGCGGGTTGTACAACAAGCCCTTTAAATGTTTCACTGCCTCAGTTCGCTTGTTAAAAACATTTTTCTCTTCATTTCCTTAGGAATTTCTTTTTACAGGAAAGTGCAAAGGAATTTCCTGCATGAAATAAATAACGAATCACTGTGACTATCGATTCTTTTTCTTTATTCATGGAGTGGTCACTGTACGTAGAAAAAGGGTATCAGGAGGGTGTCAGGATAGAAAAAGGATTAATATCCTTTCTCAGCTTTTCCTATTTTCCATTTTTTTTTTGCAGCTAATACTGCATGCGTTATCTAAAACAAAAACAAATTCAAATAATAACTTAACCTATAAATAGACATAAGCTTGTTCTCAGTAGTAATGAAAACCTACTATTATTAATTTTTAAACAACTTACGAAATGAATTGAAGTTGCTGTACTTAATATTAATTAAAGCAACGATTCCATCATAAATGACTTAAATTTTAAAGGCTCTGTAAACACTTTTAAGTCTGAAGAAAAGTTTCAAACAATCCTTTCTTTGATCGCAGTATTACTGCGTCTAATGACATCGTTTTCCAACAGCACAAACAATGAGGCATAAAACTAAGAAAATATTTAAAAACTTGACACTGTGTTTCACTGTGCCGCGGACCGAAGTACGCCGGTTTTCTTTCATTTTACTCGTAATTTAACATTCTCTGCGGTATCTCAGCCACGCACCGGATGGGGGGTCACTTGACCCCCCAAGCAACCCTTCGTCGCCTCAAGAACAACATCGGGACTTTTTAATGCGAACTCGCGTAAACAGAGTTCAGTTCACCGTAGTTGTTATTTGTTCGTTAGTTTTTTATGACAAGTTTTAATATAGTTTTGCTATGCACTTCAATTTTTTTCTAATTAGCGAATGTGAAGTTTCGTTTAATAAGTTTGTGAAATGGATGTCTTAATCTAAAATAGTAAATGATATAACCATGATATTTCCATTACAGGGTGATCAAAGCATTCAATTTACGCTTGCATAGCGTTTCAAACCCGACCAGCAGTACTACTAAAATGTAACTTAACAATATTTACAGTTAAATACACACTTTGATCTAGCGCCAAAACTAAGCTTACACTTGACTATGGGTACTAGACAAAGTCATGACTCGTGATATTCTTGTCATCACAGTTCAGTTTACTGGTTCCTGGAAACAAACCCGGGAGTTACAGCCTCACAGGTAGGGTCGCTATAAACTGTGTTATTTAACACTCAATATACTTCAAAATAATGTATAAAAAGTAATAATTTATTAGTTTATATAAAATGTTTCTTAAAATACTAAATATTATTATTTTATTCTCTAAAATTGTTCCTAAATAGTCTACTTAATTTTTTTTAATCTTGAATAAACACATCCAAATTTGTCAAATTATTCAACCCTTTTATAGTTTTAGATCTACGTAGTTTGGAAAACCTAATTAATTAAGAAGCATGCTAGTAATGGTTTCCAGTATATCATTGAATTGATATTATAATATGTCGATATCGATAAAATGTAAGGAAGCAATTAAAAAATAAGCTCCTATTAGTGAAATAGTGGCGCACTCTAGGAGTTAACTAGCGTTTCTCAAGTCGTCGCGACAAATGAGGGGTGATCAGGGTTAATGAATAATTAATGTGCACACTCTGCACTTAATCATAATTACGTAAGGAATTTAATTACGTACGTGTTTATGGTAGCTTGACGCAATTTTACTAAATGGTAAACTAAAAATGGCGATGTTTGCAAAAAAATTATAACTCTTAATTTTAATTAACTTATATATATCTATATTTGTTCCCTGTTATAATAAAATTTTAACGAGAACAAATTCTATTATTTTAAAAACCTATGTTTTTTTTTAAAAACCTATGACAATATTTTTTTATAAATAACAGCTTGAAACAAAAAACTGATTTCGATTAGCCTTCATAATATTTTTTAATACTTTTTTCAATTTAATTAGTTTTATTATAGCTAGTTAGATAGACACGAAAAAATTGCTTGACCAGTAAATATTACTAAAACTAAAATTCATAACAAGAAGGACGTATGATAGACATATTTTTTATAATATTAAAAACTGTATTGAACGGATTGAACGTCTTGATTCGGCAAAGTGAGCACACCACGCCTGACGTTAAGCCTGGTATAGCCCAAAATAAACGATAACGACAAACAACAGTCAAGAAAAAAACCTATCGACAGGCTAAGTGATCCTGCTAGCCTGCACAAACTACTGTGTACGCTTTGCTTATAAGACACAATATCATAGGACAGCGGGAAAACCCTTGCTGGAAGTCAATTCCACAGCTTAACGACTTGCCAAATGCTAGAGTTTGAGAGCTTCTTAGACTTAGACGGGATATGAGTTACCAAATGGCTGTGACTCCATAAACCCGTGCGCGAGGTTCTTTCACAGAAGAGAGAAGTTGGAACAATGTTAAATAGCTCTTCAGAACATTCGCGGTGATACAGATGGTAAGAAATACACTGTGAGGAAATATGTCTGCGCAACTGGAGTTGTTCAAGATGCTTAGTAACATTTGGATAATTCACAATGCGGACAGCCCTCCACTGGAACCCATTCAGGGCTTCAAATAAGTCACCCTTATATTTTAGAAAGATCGAGACGAAATGGGATTTCAATGTTTAATTAAAAAAGTTAAATTTATCAAGACTTAAGCGAGAGTCATGATGTTCTAGCTGGATTCGGCCACGGCGACTGTTTCAACACCGATTAAGAATGTCGAGGTCCAGTTTACGGAAACAGTCAATTGCGCAGGAGATATTTAAGTGATTTTATTTGTGTGTTTTGGGAGTCAAAGCTGCTCACGTCCGTAGGCTTTACCCTAGTTTTCCTACACGTGACTCTTGGTGGTGCTAAACGAGCAGCAACGAGGTGGCAGGGCGTCAGTGCCCGTCTGGATCGCGACCACAGTACATGGGTGTAAAGCCCGTCATAGTGACCAGTTTTGGCTTGTCGCGTTTCGGGATCAGCCTGTGTATATCCAGTACCTCATATACCTAGAGACCTTCAGTCGTGGTATATGTGGGTCGACATGATGATGTAGACTATCAATGGATTTTCATCCTTTGATAGTCGCTTTCGTTTTTGGATTACACTGTACTTACCATCAGGAGTACTCTATCCAGCCAGTGTAAAAAAACAAAGGTTAAAAAAATGCAATTTATTATTTTAGTCATCAAAAGGTCGACTATCTTCTATTTATTTTATTCATTTTATTATTAGACTCATACCACCAGGCTTTCCATCAGGTACTCTGTAGTCAATATTTCGAGCCAGTGTAAAAAAAAAGTGCATAGCTGGACGCGCAGCCAGAAAAGCACTCTCTCGTCCGAGCTCCCTCATGCCCGATGGAATGGAGAACCAGTACGATCGGGAGAGAGCAGGATGCAGGTTTGGTCGAGTTTTCCTTCTCTGAACACCAGGTTGAATTGCGGTGTTAAAGAGATACCTTAGTCGCCTTTTACGACACCTCAGCAAGAAGAGGGGGGTGCTATTCTATTCTGGCACAGCCACCACGGCACAATAAGCGAGACTATATAATTATTGTCACCATAAAAGAAGTCGTAAGCAAGACCTCTGGTTGGGAATTCAACAAACTAAGCAGTTATTTCACCTTTTGATTACAATCTATTTAAGTTCCAACTCCCGCGGTCTACAAATTAAGATCGAGGCGGGAGTGGTCGTATTAACGTAAAAATACCTTCGTCCCAAGCTTATAAAGGGCATCTCTCTGCTGCACCCTTCATTTGATCTTGACTTTTGCTAAGCTATTATAAGTTTCAGTGATATTATACAAACCTACGATGGAGTTGGACTGTCGCATCACATTTGGTGAGAAATATTGTTTTCATTTTCACTACTCATGTATGTAACCCCACAAACTAAATGACTATAGTGAAAATTTAATGAATTCGACGAAACTGAATATGATGAGATAAAAAATACAGAAATATATATCTCAAATATACTTTTTTTTTTGTTTTTTAATTATAAACTTAAAGCCCATTTTCAGAAATGCTCCCAGCTATTCCATACAAATGTGTATTTCATTAGTTTAAAAACTTCTCAAAACAAATTGTTTATACTGGCTCTACAAAGTGTCCACAGTGCACCGAATGGTAAGTACAATATAGTCCTAAATCGAAAGTCACCATCAAAGGACAAAAATCAATGTCTCCGTCATCATTTGTGTGTTAGTAAATATTATTATTATTAAACTGAAAAGCTTTAGCAATCCATTGTCTTTCAAAATACTTATTTTGCGTATATCTATATTGATTGAAGAGTTGTATGAATAAAGTAAACAACCGGAAGGTATACTTTCATACCTTCCTCCAATTGCGATGGCTAATTAACAACAAAAGCGGCGCGCGCGCAGGTCATGGAGGGCGATCGCGTCACGCCTTGCTCGAGCTCCGGACGCCGCCGGAAGCCGAGATTGTGTCCCCTAGCCCCTGATTCCTTCCGGTGGATCCCAATGGACGCACACTTCCATGAGCTCTGGACTGCGGCAGGAAATATAGCGAGAGGTATTGCCTTTTACCTACCAACCTAGATTATTGCATAATACCAATATCATCGTAAATTTAAGACGCTATTTTGTGTCTGTTCGTTTATCTATACTAATATTATAAAAAGGAAATGTCTATGAGAGTTCCAAAAATGTTAAATATTTAGAATGGACTTTCACGAAAAATATACGCATATAACTTCAAATTATAGTCTTTCACATAAAAAAAAATCATTCTTGAAAAATAATATATTTTATGACCATGGAAATTTAATGCAATTTTCTGTGTAAGAAATTGTAGTTTTTTGGCTGGAAAGCAACTATAATTTTATTAATAACCATTTACGTTCATCCGTAGTATATTTAAGCCAGTGTGATGTTGGAGACGTTGAAATCTGTTTTAATGAAAGTCACCACTATTTTGGACTGTATTGTATTGTGTTTTCTTATCAATTACAGTTTAGTCATATTGACGACAAAGCATTACATTATCAAAGAAGGAATCAGGTAGTTATCGCTTAAGTGTATAGTTTAGACCACAATATAAGGTCGTCGCTCGAAGGATCTTTAGCACGCAGCGATGGGCGGTGAATTCTTTTTATTGGCTACGTCATATCGTCGGGTGTAGATGACTCACTTTCATCAGAAGATTGACTGATCGTTTGTAAACGAGATAATTCATTGCGAAAGTGACACGTTGACCTTTAAAAAGTTATTTACTGTAACAAACTTTTAACTGATTCTTGACTATGATTAAAAACAAAGTAATAAAAATTGTTGATATAGGGAAATCATTATCGTGGATCATATTTAGGCAATAAGATTATTAGTTCGATATTTTATTTTCACTACAACCGATGCACTATTAAAAAACATAAAAAAAATTGTAATAAACTTGTAAACTAGTGCACTATATATACAGTAAACACGGCATGCAAAAAAAAAAAACAATTTAAATATAATGTTTATTGAAAAACTATAAATAAGGAGGAAGAGGGAAAAGATTGAATAAAGGAAAAATGATGTGATCCATTACCCATCGAATGAAAGCAGAATAGAAAACGAGTAACAAATGGAAGATTGATCCACCTAATAAGCTCCAGACGAATGTAGAGCCGAACTGAATCTTAGTACCGAATCACCTAATCATGGATAACGGTCTTTGAACATTTAGCCTTATGTGCGTAAATCTATAATCGCTGCATTTCGCCATATTTATATGTTTTTGTCTTTTGTATTTTCTTCTTTTTTAATGTTGTTTTCGTGTTTTTTATATTGAGGCGAAATAAACGTTTTTCATTTCAGTTACTGAGAGGAATATTAGGTATTTTAAATCTGAAATCGTTGGCAAAATTAATATTGATAATTGTCATACTATATTCCCTTCAAGGTGAGAAGAGTTATAAAAATAGCTGCATACACTATCCGCTTATATGTATCAAAACTGACCAGTAACGCAACTAATCGCCGTTCTCTACTTATAGAAGTTGTCTCGGATATGCAAGCTTCATTAGTACAATTGAAAATACAAAAAATTAAATTAAATTAAATTAAATTGGGAGTCGAAACTGGTCGCGTCCGTAGGCTTTACCCTAGTTTCCCTACACGTAACTCCTGGGTGGTGCTAAACGAGCAGCAGCGAGGTGGTAGGGCGTCGGTGCTCGTCTGGATCGCGACCACAGTACATGGGTGTAAAGCACGTCATAGTGACTAGTTTTGGCTTGTCGCGTTTCGGGTTCAGCTTGTGTATATCCAGTAGCTCATATACCTAGAGACCTTCAGTCGTGGTATATGTGGGCCAACATGACGATGTAGACTATCAATGGATTTTCATCCTTTGATAGTCGCTTTCGTTTTTGGACTACACTGTACTTACCATCAGGTACTCTGTAGTCGCTATGTCGAGCCAGTGTAAAAAAAATACTTTAAAAATCGCGCATTAATTGACCACAAGCAGATCTTGTAATATGAAAGTATTCGATCCTAGCATTCAATACTGGTATATTGTACATAGATAAATTATTTAATATTGCTGATAGCTCAGTGATTAAGAGACCGGAATCTATGCGAGATGACGCGAGTGATCGTAGGTTCGAATCCCGGCACGTACATCTGGGTTTTTTCAGATTAAGTACGAATTTTACACCCTATGCTCACCGGT
This sequence comes from Automeris io, assembly GCA_036320925.1. NCBI lineage: Eukaryota > Metazoa > Arthropoda > Insecta > Lepidoptera > Saturniidae > Automeris > Automeris io. Next base: position 9,541,539 of record JAUDJH010000018.1, read on the forward strand.
GAAGGATAGTATCGTGAGGAAACCCACGTGTCATCTAATAGAAATGTCATGTGTACAAGTGCTATGAGAACGGCGATCAGCTGCGGTACTGGTTACGTTGGGCACGACATTAAGCGCAAACTCGAGCAACTGTTACTGTATCTCTGCTCACCCAAAAAGGGATTTAGCGTGAATATTAAATATTGAGAAGTTCAGGCATAGAAGGTACGAATATTTGGAATGTCCAACGAACGCACTACTTACTAATTCTGAAAAAATCTCATTTTTCGCCTATTCTTTCTACATTAATTTTTTCTAATCCATTCTTATTCTGAAGGATACTGAAGATAAGAACCAGGATTTGAATTAACGACTATATGCGTTGGTAAAATAAATCTTCTTAATATATATAAATTGCGTGTCACGTTGTTTGTCCGCGATAGACTCCTAAACTACTTAACCGATTTTAATAAAACTTACACACCACGTGCAGTTTGATCTGACTTAAAAGATAGGATAGTTTTTATCTCAATTTATAGTCGCAATATTATTTTATTGCAAATTATTTGTTTATTATTTGGCAGTCACCACATTCAGTTAGCTCCAAACGATTCTAACAGATGGCGGTATCTGTTGTCTGGATTGAGTAATTATTCGTTATATGGTGCTATGTTAAACGTACTGCAGGGGTTGTTACTACACAATACATGCGTATTCACATGTATCTACCATATATATATTACTTTATTTATTTATATATAGTCACAGCAACGCGTGGCCGGGTCTACTAGTTGTTATATATGTATTTAATAAATCAATGTAACGATGTATGATGCATAGGCCGTCAAGTGCGGTAGGCACCTGTTAGGCGGTTCTCACGGCGCTCGATCGCTTCACACGCACTTGTGTTAGTTACATTTCCTTCCTGTCCGACCGCCGAGGCGTCGACGCATCTTGCGTTCGAATACAATGTACACGATATAAATTAACATTGTTTTACTTTGAAATTAAGGGTTAGAGAGCTGTCTTTAATTTGTAGATTGAAAAACAACGATAAAATCGACTACGTATATTTTAAAATGTGATATATATTGTTAAATATTTAGTAATTGGTATTTTTATGTCGGTAAATTTTGTATCTTCATTAGTGATTAATACTTTGATTTCCTTTCAGGGTATCAGTTTAATTTTTCCTGGATAATATTTTCACAAATGCTCGAATAATTAGAAATCCTTTTTTATTTTTAAACTAGCTGTCCCGGCAGACCTTGTTCTGCCCTATTTCTCTAAAACAAAGTCACATTGTTTTTTTTAATGTTAATAGCTTCCCCGTCTGGTTTTATTCTGCCAAAATCTATTGGACTGTCGGCTGTTTTCTGAAAATTGTTTGAAGGAACATGACCTTATATGTATATAAATTGACAAATATTGACATTATTATTTATACGTCACTCAATTGTTTTGCCTTCCCGGAACCCGTCCACTGACATTTAAACTTTAAGGTATGGTGTTAAAGTTCAAATTGACTTTTACATATTACGAATTTTTTGTATGAGAATATAGAAAAGTGTTGTTTTTAGACTTTTTCAGACATTTTTTAAAATTTTTCTCTCCGTAATAACCTTGCCCAGACTTCAACAAACACAACAAAAAAGAAATCAGCCAAATCTGTTCAGCCGTTCTCGGGCTTCGCGCTTATACACATTTAGCGATTCATTTTTATATTATAGATACATTTTTATGCAGTTATGTTTACGAGTAATGAAGCTGTTGATAGTACAAAAGATGTTTTCAGATAGTTTGTCAATTTTTTTAAATATAGTTTTTAACTTTTCTTTTCATATACTTTTAAAATTTGTATGTAGTATTTTCTCCTCTTTGAAATTTTTTGTAGCTACATATATATTCCTCTTGTGTGCACATAATTAAATATTTGGAAGATAAGCTAGTCTTAAAAATTTGGTTATATATATGTTGTTGCATTTAATGTTTATCGTCTATACTGTGCGCTTTAATAAATAAATAAATAATCGTATTTTTTAAATTGTTCAACTACGATCTATATATAAATAAAAATATTTTTGTATATCGATGCCAGTGTATCCGAACGCGTCAATCTCAAGGGTCATCCTTGTAAGTGATACGGACAAGGGTTATAATCGTTAGCTGGCCGACCGCCCTGGGAACCGCGTCTTCCGGGAGCTCGCCCCTTCACCGCATGTGACAAATCCTTTTTTGATTGTGAGAAATGCGGCTTAGGAAGTCTGAGGACTTAAACGGTGGAAGTGGGGTGGTCTGGACGCTGATTCAGTGCCATTTTGTCATCAATTGATTACTCTTGACAAGACGCCGTGAGAACTTCCATATTTTGACACGCCAATTCGCTGGACGTCATTCGGCCACTTAATTTTATTGATTACGGAATTCACAAGTGAATTAAACGACATTGAATGACATTGTTTATGATCATAAGAGTTTTTTTTTTGTTTAGTAAACTAGACTCGACTCAGCCAGTCGCATTTCGTCACGCGGTCAGTCACGCGAGGTTAGAGCTTTTCCATCCCAAAAGTGCATATAGAAGTTTTCACTTCAGAAATCATAAAATTTTCTTTTTTGCTTCGCCAATTCTCACGGCCTCAATCAGTCCTTTTATTCAGAATAACTTTGTCGATGAGCAGAAAATTCTTGATCCCAGTTGGTTGGATACCTTGGCTCGGAATGTGCTGCATGCCATAAGAGAGTTTCTGATCCCATGACAGCGGGGCACAAGCTCGGCTGCGAAAACTGCGCTGTCGCGAAAAGGCCGCCAAGAGAGCCGAGAGGCAATAGGAAGAATGCCACCGACAACGCTGTTGAGACGGAGGAGCCAATGGTGGAGGAGTCCCAGGGCGAACATCTGCCCACGGAACAAGCTAGCGGAGAGTCAGGCAGCGTGCCTAAGGGGGCCGCTACCTGACTGTGTTGCTCCAGTGGTGTTTCGCGTACAACCGCACGTAACTTGGTGATGGGGGTTGGTGTTACTCCTCTCCCGCCCCCTATCAGCGAATCGAAGCCTTCTGGGTGGATCACGCGCCGGACCGCGGTGAGACCATTAGTCACTTTCCCGTAGTCCGGCACACCCTGTGATTGGCGTTGCACCCTGGGGGTTTTAGTCGGTGAGAGTACAATACACCGGGGGGGGGGGTGGCCCTCATCCCTCCACTGACGGCCCACAATGGGTTTACCCTGGGTTATAAAAGAAAGCTCCTGATCCCGTGACAATTAGGTAAACACATGTGTCGACGCTATTTCAATTGATACCACTCACAGAGTAGCTTTTCAGCTATGAGAAGGGGAGCCATAGTGAACTTTGTCCAGAACGCAGCTTGCCGTACTATTTCAAGTCAATCATACAAACAGGTATCGCATGTCGAAATACACGCTTGAAATAAAAGATTATTTTATAGAAAAACCTTCATTAAAAAGGGTTTAAACAAAAGCTCCTAATTCAACAATACTTACGAACTGTCCATTTGTAACACCACCCTTAACCCTTTATAATATAACTTCTTAAGAAGAAACCCGTATAATTTCTTTGCAAACACTTAGAACTGTATCTCGGTTTAATTCTTTTGTCCGTGCGGTTAAGAGCATTGTTCTGAAGGCCTGTGGTCCCACGAGCTCTTTTCTCAAGCAAACACTCTTTTGTTTCTGTTACATTGTTTGAATAGGCTAGTATTCCCGTGAGAGAATGGGGGATGGTTATACTGACATTATTGATTATGAACTAGTGTGTTAAGGAATACATTTTTGTGTATTTTTATTGTTTATATATGGCTGAATGTTTCCTGGAAAACAAAAATAAATAAAATATAAATATTTTCAGGAAACGTCTTAAAAGCTTTAAGTGAAACTTATAATTCAACTGGTTTAACTAATTCAATAGCAACTGGTTTAACTAATTAGCTACGATCTTATTAGAAAACGAATACCCACTTAAGTAACAATCTAAAAAGTGGCGACAGTAAGTTATTGAAAAATTGATTTATTACTAATATAAAACATAGACAAGCATAGTAATTAACACGTTCACACCGGGGCGAATATCTACGTTTTTCCGAGTAAGGCGGGACTGAACACGGAGTAGTCACGTGTGACCCACCGGTGGGTCACGCCGCCCCACTGAAGAGTCAAGTGTGACCCAGTGGTCTGTCACGCCGGTGTGAACGTGTTAGGCTAGATTTTGTATTTACTTACTTTAACGCTATTTAAATCTTTACTTAAATCAGTACTCATTTTATAATAGAGACAAAGGTTCCAGGTTCAGGTTTACAGACTGCATGTGTCAACCGAATCGGATTGATCAATTAATTAAACAAAAAAACATGATTCACGCTTCTGACGACCAATAACGAACTATTAATGAAGACAGTTGAATTGTTCAAGCAAATTTCAACTGTCTCTTAAAAAGTGAGTGTTATTGTTATTATAAATAATAATAATATAATACAATAAAATCACCGGTGATTTTGTGAAACTTTAAAGCAATACACCATTTGCATCAGTTAATGCATAAAATGTTATAAAAATATGATGAAAACATGTCTCACATGTTGTGGTATCAAAATCAGCGCTAGTCGACTCAGTTGGTCACACAGCGTGTACTGAGCTGACTTGCTTTTGGCGGAACAGCACAATATAGGCAATTTGCTTTTGCAGTTTTCTACATTCATGAACCTATTCTTCTGCAAGTTATGTGCTAAATAAACGTTTTTCTTTTTCATATTTGTCCACGTGATTAGTATTTATAGGTACTTTTGCTGCCACCATATACTTACGATATACATCGATTAAACTTTATATCAAAGGTAAAAAAGAAAATAGATCACCTCACAAGATTAGGATCGCGTGCGCTCGTGTCATTAGGGATCGGCCACTCCGAGCGTCATATTGCGCGACCGCGAACGATTCTTTAGCTCTAGGAACTCGCCCTCCATAGTTACACAAAGTAATAGACCTTCTAAATACGTTTTCTTAAATTAATTAATAATGTTGAAGCATAGAAAGCGTCATATGGTTACTATATACTCTATATTTAATGAAACAAATTAATATTGTTATTCCTTACTAGTTTCAAAGCTGCCATTAAGGTACTACTTTATTCACGAACTATCAACGTACTCAACAAAAAAAGTTAAACAAATAATAATTTTCCTTTATACTTAGCATTTATGTAACTCTTTACAAAAAGCTTCATAAAAAAATTATATATAGAAATCCGCTTAATATAATTGGAAAGAATCACTTTTTTTTTTTCAGTAGCTTAGCTGATAATTTTATGTTCTGCTTTTGTAATACAGGTAATAGTTATTTTTAGAAAAACGTAGGTGATATATCATGCAACTAACTGAATATAAGGTAGTACGTATAAAATTATAACATGATTTCTCATTTATATATGTGTGAAATCGTTGAATACGCTCCGTTTTCTTTAAATAAAACCTAAACAGTTCTATATGTTAATAAGGCTTCCTAATCGCCTTACCTTTAGTTTCAACTCAGTAATTACAATACAACGGATAGCCAAGCTGTCGCGCGGTGTTCTACCGGTCTCAGCGCATCTGTCGCATTGCAAACTACGCTATGTACACACAGCTTTACTTTTTCATATGAACGTTTAAACTTTATTACTCTTTCTAAAACTCGGAAGCTATTATGTATGTCAATGCTAAATTACGATTTAATTTTCAATATTTTTGTCTACATTTGGGGTAAGTTTTAGTCTTTATCTATTCATACCTATCGATATTTATATTAAAATATTGAAATATTTTTTTTTCCAAAAAGGAATGCGAATTGTAAATTTCAAATTTTAATACTAAATACTTAAACTACTACTTTTAAATACTTTAACGAGCCCTTTGCGAGAACTAACCTGATGTAAGGAGATCAAAACGTCGAGCCATAATTAAAAGTAAGTTAATTCGCGCATAAGCCCTGTTAAAGTATTTATAAGGAGTACACAACGTGAAAATTTAAAATATGTTAAATAATAATAATAATATATTACCACGGTACATCCCTTACGGGGTGATCAGAGATACATTAGTGGCTGTATCCACTTAGCGCTTATATGTCGTGACCAGTAGCGCAGCGGATCGCCGTTCTCATGTCATTTACACGTGGCATTTCTATTAGATGTCATGCGGGCTTCCTCACGATGTTTTATTTGACCGGTGAGCATGCGGTGACTAAATCCATACGTAATCTGGAAAAACCCAAAAGTACGTGCCGGGGTTCGAATGTGCGACCGTTTGAGTTGCTGTATGGAAACCGGTCCATTATCTGCTTGAGTACCACAGCCACATACTGTTATATACAAAAATTAGTGATTTTATTTTCTTAATGTTTGTCGTTCAAAATTAAGTGTAGTTATTTATTTTATTACTTATTTTATGATTTTCCTAATCTCATTTTTAAAATGTAATATTTTTATCAAAGATTGTTAAATACTTTCTTATGGGGTAAATAATCACAACAAAATGCTGTAAAATTTATGAATTTATTATTTAAAAGTCTATATAAAATAAGGAAACGAAATAATGAAAAAACGAAATCTTTCATTTATTCTGTATGTAAAAGAACAAAGCTATGGTTTGCGTGTAGTTTTGTGAAAAATGGGTGGAGCATAATAGGGTTAAAAGAATTAAATCATGACTTAACAAGAACATCGTTGTTTGGGGTTACCATTTCTAATGAATTCACTAATTAAAATAGCATTTTACATTAGGTGTCTATTACAAACGACATACGGACTTTACGTTTTTTGGCCATGTGTACGGTGACTAGGCAATTCCTATTTAACATCTTTACAAATAAATAATAGCGTATTGAGCTGTATTTCCAGGCAGTAAGGACGAAAATAAAACGCTCGATGTGTACAATAAATTTGGTATGGTTTACACTCTTCGCTCTTAATTTAAACAATACGTCTTCAAAGAAGCCAAACATTTTCCTTTTTTTTAAGTTCTTTAAAATATACGAAAGTGCAAAATTTGCTTTTTTTGTTTTTAACATCAATACTTGAATGCTAGTAAAAATACTTAACATATTATTTCAAAGTAAATTTTGATCATAACAAGATCTTGCATTTAATAGATTTTTAGCTAATACATTTCTTTTCACTACGCTACGAATTGAAAACTGCTTTACACAAGCTTCAAACTAAAAAGAAATGAATAAACAATATATCAAAGAGATTATAACAATTTTTTTGTAGCCTTATATGCTGAAAAGAAAATAAAATCACAATCTAAACCTATCGACCTTTATTTCTATATTATGTTGTTTAATTAGGTACCCACTTTGTAAAATAGTCGTAAATGATCGTAAGTTCGAACCGACTGGTATCTCTGGGTTTTACCACGTTAAGTACGAATTTAGGCACCACAAGATGCCGCATGTTATCTAACAGAAATATGTGTAACTGCCTTGCGAACAGCGATCAGCTGGTCACATTAGGCATGATATAAGTATAAGCACACACATAGTCTTAATAGTCACTAATGTATCTTTGTCCACCTCGAAAGGGGTATAGGGTGAAGATATTATTATTATTTATTATATTGCTTTGTACAAAGTATTTTTCTTTTTGTTTAACTTACTGCTCTATAAGAAACAGGCAAAGATCAAAGAACTTACAGCCATAGCTCTTTTAACTTCCTTTGATGTAGTTTTTGTAAATTCTCTATTGTGAATATTATTTAGGATTCATTTAACCTTTTGAAAATTCTCTTTGATACAAAAAGAAACCTTCCAATTTGCGTTTTAGTGGTCGAATAGAGACAATGAATAGACAAGTTTGATATCGGAAGTCTTGAGTTGATTGGTTTGCTTTTTGTAGCGTACTTCCTGGTTGTCGTGTTCCGAATTCGTTTACCAAAATGACGTTGATGCGCTCGAATGGTCGTTCAGAAATTGATATTTGGAATCTTAGAGGGTCATTAGACCGTCTGTCTTCCGGTAGTCTATGGTTAGGGACGCGTGCGCACTTAATTGCTTCATTTGTAGCTATAATACGCCATTGAAGCGTTATTTGGGTTACGCTCGATCAGTAATAGTATATTATTGAAAACTATCTTCTAATAACAAAAATAACGAAATTATCAAAACTCATACGAACTTATTACATTACCATAGTTGTAACAAAAACTAGAAAGATTCGTCGTTAAGGCTGAAATCAGCTATGATAATATCATCATATATCGTATACAATATGACCAGTAGTGCTTTGGTTTTTTTTTTTAATCCCGGGGTGAAATCCTACATAGGACCATTAGGGACGCTGTGAGGGCAGCGACCCCGGTGTGTCAGACTCCTACTGACTAAAAACCCTCGGGGCGTCCCTCTGATTGCTACACCCGGGTCTGGGAAGCCAAATTCATCCAGACGCCCAAGGAACAAAAGGCCTTGTTGAGGCTACTTCTCTGGGGGAGGGGTGGGAGTAAAAATCCACCCCTCCAAAACCTCTCTCTCAGGCGGTGCGCCGGACACGGTGCACCGCCTCCCTCTCATCCGGGCTCCAGGATTCCTCAAATCTACTGCCCGCTATTGTCACCGGGGGATGTCACACTCGCTCTGGGCGAACGCGACCTTTCGGCGATGGTGCCTTGGCCGCCGAGTGGCCAGAGAAGATGTTCGATCTCTGACCCTTTCGGCAGCCTCTTTCTGCTTCATCACAGCCTCGCAGAAGGATGACACTTTCTGCTATACCTCCTCGCTGTCGACCATAGCTTTCACCACCGCCGGCAGGTAGAGGTCGTCCCCAATGCGGTCCAGAAGGACCTCCCTTTCCTCGGCCCAGGCTGGGTAGTAGCGCTTTGGATTTAGTAAGTCATTTAAACATAATTACAAGGAGGATTAGGCTGTAAATACGAACGTAATAATTCATGAATGAATTTTATTTTCAAATTTTAATTCTACAAAATCGTTACATTTCTAATGATTATAGGAACTAGAAGTATATTTATGAAATTAACAGAGTCTACTTAAACTGTAGATAATTCGTATGAAATTGATTTTAATTACACCTAAACGAATTGACCAGTAGCAAATTGTGATCCGCACAAGCCTCCGCGCTGCGCTATTATATCCTTTTGAACAAACAAAATGCCAACCAATCACGATTTTGTGAATTTCAAATTTGTTAAAGGCCAGTACAGAAAACCAATACAATATACGAGGAACACACGTTAAAAGTAGGGGTGTTATCATATTCATTTACGTAACCGAAACTGGCTAATATCCGAAGGGATTTAAAATCCGTTTTCATATCTATTACGGATAATTTATAATATGCAAAAATATTAAATCTTTTTGAACTATCGTAAGGCAGCATATGCCTTGAACGAACTTTTACCTTATAACTAAATATTTTAAGTACTTACAATCAAGGGCAAGCCTCTCTGTAATAAAAAAAAAGTACCATTGAGGAGGAAGTCTTTGCGTTTACAATATATCATTCCCAACATGTCTAACAGCAGCAGCAATTGATAGCGGTTCTCAGGGCCATCGCTTAGTATGTACTTTTTTATGACTTTACTTATTTTGATACTTTGTCTGGAAATCACAAGAAGTACGTACCAGAATTGTAATATACCATCTTTTGCATTACTGTCTTTTTTTTTTGTTAACCCGGGGGAAATCCTCATAGGATCGTCATGGGGTGGTGAGGGCCACCCCTCAGTATGCCGGACTTTTACCGACTAAAACTCCCGGGGTGCTCCTACACTCGCGTCTGCACCAGCCCCCGAGCTCACCGAGGACCTCCAAGAGAGCTGGTTGCATTACTGTCTATAGTTACAGGCTGCTTTATCAAAAACCACCGTGAACATACATTTTTTTTAAATATATTTTTATGGGACTATTCGAAAATATCCAAAATGATTTGTATATCTATATCCAAATCCGAAATCTCATATTGCTAACCAACCCTAGTTAAAACTACGCACGAGCTAAGCAAACTTGTTTGTGTGCACGCGGACGTCGAAGTCACGTACACTCACCCACACAATGCGATATTGCAAATGGGCTAGTCGAATGTATTCGTTCGCCGACGACCGTGGGGTGAGTCGGGGGATGATGCGTTTTTGTGTTGCACTCTCTACGTTTATGAGTAAATATAAGTGCGTAAGCGATAGTATTTAGTACGGAGGCTAGGCAGTAATGTAAACTTCCAGGAAATACCCTATTTTTAGGGATATTCATATAGGGATTTTTAAAGTCAAGATATTTCTAGTAGTTCATTTAAGTTGTAAAAAAATATGTTCGTTTTGTTTTCAATATATGAACACCGGTGTTTATGAACACAAGTACATTTTAATTATGAAGAAAAATGTTTTAGATTAAATTTATCTACACATTAGGATTATCTTAATAAATAATTCCATACCTTTAAAGATAATATCAAATCAATAGGCATTTGAATTTATAATTTACGATTTAGGCTATGAAAAAAAAGGGTACTTTCTTAATATTTTTAGGTGCTATTAAAGGAGATTTGACTGTTGGTATTGAGATGATAAAATTGTAACTGGATAGTATGGACTGTTAGCTTAGATTCGATTTCAAATGTCTGTGACATTAAGGCTGACATTTATAGAAGCAACTGTAAGTTTGCTTAGACTTTACTAAAACATTACAATTTATATTATCAATAAATTTCAAAGGATTTGGTAAGACACCGATTTTATCAACATATACTTGGCTCTGTGAATACTATGGCTATACCTATATTAAGTGTTATGTCAAAACGATTTTATTTTTTGAGAACTTCGTTAAACAAAGTGAAAATAGCATCCATAAATTTCAGCCTAAGTCTTTCTTCAAAATAAATGTCTGTAGACATGCGAGCTATTGAACACTTTTGTTGAATATGCCAAACTATTTAAATTTAACTGAGTATTAAACATAGACTAATGCTGTATAACTGTAGTTATTAATTAAAAAATACCATGTCTTGAATTACTCACTCGTATTTTTTATAGTTGAAGGAAATTCCATAAATTTAAAACCATTGTTAAAATAATTTGCATAAAATTTATTTCCACGGTATTATTTTGTATTTATTTTATTAATAAAGCATTATTATGTGACATAATAATTCTAAAATAGGCAAAAAACTTCTTTAAACAATCCATCTGCGTTATTCATAGGAATTGTGTGGTTGCAGTATGTAAAATAAATACACAATAGAAAAAGCCTCTTAGATTACCGCATTCGGTCTCACTATCGTAATCAGGAAAATAGTATTTATAGCAGTAAGTTAGTAAACGGGAAAGGCAAAAAGAACTGAAAACATATAAAAATGTTTTTTTTTTGATATTTTTATTCATTTATAGTTATGTTTTCCTTTTTAATAAAAAAACATTTGGGACTTATGTTGGTCCAATCTAAATCACATCAAGCATTCATACGCTACAGTTACATTTACCTACGATACTGTTTGTGTTTGCGACTGTACAGTTAAATGTTTTCATATTTTATAGTTTGTTAAGAGTCGTATTGCAACTGTTAGATGCGTGGTGTAACGTTGTAAACCAATCAATAAAAACTTCTCTACGTGTCGCATTTTTAATTCAATCATAGTAACTACACCATACAACGAAACTACTGTTAACAACCAACATAACTACAAATACCATCACTACTCCTGTTACAACCATTACCATACCAAAATTATGAACACTAGTACTACTCCATCGCGAATACAACTATCCCTATGATGGATTTCGGTGCATTCCACATCAATACTTAACCGAGCCCGGGAGTGCCCAGGCACTGTTAATTTACAAATTTATTAAAAAAAATTTAGAAATTAGAACTTAAATTTGTATATTTACGGGGCTGACATGACTGCGTAGTCAAAAGCCTTTTTTTTCTCAAGAATTAAAAAAAACTATCCCTACTTTTAGTACAACAGTAATCACTACCATTATACTACTTCTACTCCTACTAACTTGTGGCTGTGGAGGCTTAGTGGATAGGGGGTGCCCAGCCTGGGCCCCGGAAAGTGCTGCCTTAGCGCAGCAGGTAGGAAATGACCTGTCGTTGCTCACACTTATTCGGGCAATGCTCGACAGCGACAGGTCATGAAAGGCGGTCCTCCTCTTTACAGAGGAGGTCCTTAAAGGGAAAGAGGAGGCGGAGCGTGAGCGGGAGAGGCAGGCTTCATCTTCCCTGCCCTTTCCGCCCCTCCGTCGCCCTCGCCGTACTGGACACAGGAGGGAAGCCTACTCAAGGCACTTCCCTCCCTAACGGATTGACGCTTGGGCAGCACACTTGAGGGAGTGCGTCGCCCAAAATTTCCAAGGCGAGAGCGGTGCGCGATGTGTTCCCGCGCACCGCTCAAAGAAAATGAAGGAGAGCGGAATGGTGTCCAGGGGCCTTCCATCAATAGGCCAGACGTCGCCGGGTGCTTAGGAAGCTGGCATAGCCTTGCCCTTGGCCCAGGCAAACGGGAGAAGGAACACCCCGGGGGTTTTAGTCGGTGCGACTCCGACACACCGGGGGGTGAGCCTCATCGTCCCCTGACGGCCCATAACGGGTTTCCCCCGGGTTAAAAAAAAAAGTCTTAGTGGATAGGGGACCGATATCCATGCGCGGCAACGCGAGTGGTCGTAGATTCGCACTACAGCTCGAACCCCTGGGTTTTTCCAGATTAACTATGAATTTACATGCCACTACATGCTCACCGGTAAAGGAAAACATCGTGAGGAAACCTGCATGGCATGTATTAGAAATGTCATGTGTATTAGTGCTGTGAGAACGGCGATCAGCTGCGCTACTGGTCACATTGGGCACCACATATAAGCTCAAAATAGATACAGCCCCCTAATGTATCTCTACTCACCCCTAATGAGATATAGCGTGACGATATAATATTATTAGTTATATTTTTGTATTTTTATATGGAGATTGAGCAAATAGACAAAATAGTCGTTTGGACATATGCACTGGAGTGATGTTGGACAGGATACCTATAGGGAGTAAATATGTCAGATATACATACCTATACGAAGGCTTACCATAATTACGAAGAGCCAAACCGGGACGCAGAAGAGAAAGAGGCTCATTTTCATTTTGCTTTTCGCTTAATTTGTGTTTTTCATATTTGAAATGCAATCAAAATTATTATAAATTGAAAACATATTAATAAATGTGAATATATTTTTTATTAAAAAGAAGTTTTCAAAAATGCAAGTTTGACTGGGGTGCCGGGACTGGGATCTCAAACTGGGACTATCCCGGTCAAGCCGGGACGTATGGTAAGCCTACGTATACGTATGTATATATGCTACTTTAGACATCGTGTATAAATTTGCCGAGCCAGTATAATTAAATTTGGACACGGCTGTACGACAGGGGCGTTACTGCCAGCGTAATAAAAATAAACATTTTTTTTTATATTTAGTGACTGAAGCAAAACCAAGTGGCCGAGGCAAGTCCGGCATCGTGAGTTTACCACACCTGACTGGCGATGCTCACAATGTTAGCAGCATATCGCAAAAATCTCCCTAATAATATTTTTAACTATCATAAAAATATTATACAGAATTTTAGTGAGGAAAACAAATTCGTTCAGTGTCATAGTAATGCTTAAACGAAATTACACTATAGACATAAAAAATATTAAAGAATTTGTTCACGGTGTCTTGTTTAGTGGCGTTGGAGACCGCAGGATGCATAGATCTAGTGCAAGATCACAGGCTCGACTACCTCGAAGAATAAAAAAAATCACGAAAACTTTTATAAGCAGAAATTAAATTATTCCCCTGTTGGAACAATTTTCTTGATTAGCATGAAAACATCCGAATAACGAAATTTATTCAAACGAATACTTTTTCTTACAGTTTTTTATATATCTTCCTATTGCACAGTGGATACTGTAGACAGAAAGTATTTCCTAAAATTTTACTTTCCAAATTGAAAACACCCAAAACGAAGGGTAATTCCCTTAAGTTAGAATTACTGGGTGCTTACAGCTCGGTTCACACTTCTTTCAGCCCTAGAACCGGCGGAATGGAAAGCTACATGAAAGGCCTGTTACTTCGTTACTAAAGAAAAAAGTACGTAAAAAGCGGCGCGAAAAATTGCTCGGTTGACGGAAATTCGGGCTGACGAATCGGTATCATGCTATGTTAAGCCATTTTTATATTGGGTAATATCATATACCAATTAGAAGACATTGAATATACGCCAAAACACAGATTTTTCAGGGGGCACGGTAGTAGAATTATTTATACTATTATATGTGCTCTGATTTGAACTCTAAGCTAGGCACAGGTGCGGTCGGGTGTGAAGTACTGTTATTACTTTGAGACGAGTCTATTAAATACCAGTTGGCGACTCTGGTCTCGATTGACCATAGAGCTTGTAAACATTTTGGCGATGACTCCTTGACGGAAACTAAAATACAGAACATCGACAACTTACTTACTCTAAATACAAGTAAAACTTCCTATATAATATTTAAAGCTAAAAATAAGAAAATTACACCACATGTAACTCTAACCGTAAATAAAATACCAATACAACAATAAACTACTGAAAAATATCTTGGTCTCAGAATAAACAACAACTTAACATGGGACGATCAAATAGACTATATTAAAACAAGCTTTCATCATTAACTGGATCCCTTCACAACTTAAGTTGTTGTGTTCCTAGACAAATGCGTTTTACTATCTATAATTCCTTAGTTAAATCACATCTATTATACCTGATTGAAGTTTGGGGCAGTGCTACAAAAACGAAACTACATGAATTACAAACCCTACAAAACAAACTAATAAAAATTCAATCAAAAATTCAAAATATAAAGACAATATACAATGAAATAGGATTATTAAATATACAACAACTATATATTTATAATACATGCATCATTATTAAAAAAATATTGATAAAAAATCAATTTAAATTTATTTTTTACAAAAAGACTCTCTCTTGATACAGCGCGCAGTACTCCCCGAGCAAGTCTTCTTGTGCTTCCTAAACCACGCACTGATTATGAAAAACGGAATATCACTTTTGAGGGAGCACAACTCTACAACGCGTTACCCTCCTGCATTAGAAGCGCGAGCTCGCTTAGCATATACAGAACTAAATTACTACAATATATTAAAGATAAATACTAACAAATATGGTTCTGTGTTTGCCAAGTGAGCTCTTAGCATTTTACTGTTCTTGATAGCTTTTAAACTAATTGTTCTCATGTAAGTGATTTTGTATCTTAATGAGAATAAACTCTTTGAACGGAACGGACATCGAGCATCGACGTAAAGTCGCCTGCCTCCCAGTCTTTTACCACTTTCACAAAACACCTTGTAGGATACCATCCGTATGTAGTGGAGGTTCCTTATATCCTCACAAAAGATTCGCTTCTACATTCATCACGCGAACAGCTAAGGAGTCCATTGATAAATAACTATTTATTTCAATGTGTCGTGTTTTATTCAACTCTCTTCAGTAAATTGGCTGTCAGCCCGCGGGATGGTAAATAGTTGCCGTAGACTGTAAACAACTGGAACACAAGGAGTACTGTTATGGCGTTGTCGACCAAGACGGACGTTGTTTATTGCCCTCTTGGGGACACTCTCGGGGTTTTTGGTCCGTTAGAGTCTGGAACACTGGAGCCGCCGCCCTGACAGATGATCGGTTGGGTTAAAAAAAGGTTATAACAATTACCTTTCGAGATAGGGGTATTTGGCAATAGGCATTTAGTTTTACCACTGATTAAACAGTCTTACTGCGACATACAAAACAATACTCGCCAGTGTCCACTCTCTTGCGGGACGAACTCGAATTTTCACGCACACAATGCCGCCACTAGTTTTACCGCACACTGGTGTTCGTATAAAATTTATGGTGCACACTTTTGCAGCGTCTGTAGTTGCATAGGTTGGGTAGGGGGATGGCGCTGGTCAGCCATTTCGTGTTGGCGTAATTTATGGCCTCTCCAGTGTGTTCCCGCTACTTCAGCAATACCAATGCATTTGACATTACCCGTTATAGCTGTTTGTTTTTTTTTTTAATCGCCTAAAAATACACTGGAACTAGAAAACAACGAAGAATTTTGATATAGTACAAAATTGTTCTTAAAATACGTATTAAAAAAATAATAATTGAGAAATAAAGCCTAGACTGGAGCGATAGAAATATGCATGAAAAAAGTTAACTATGTGTTGAAATAAAATCATCCTTTACTGATTATTGTGTGTTTAGAATATAATGTGCCTACTATTAATGTCCATTGTGATTATTTTGCTGCAGATATGAGTTCTAAAATAATTTTGATCTCCCCTGTTTTATGTGAGGTTTTCAGAAATAAAAGTAACGTGTCATTCTGTCTGCCTAGCGCAATCGGCATGATAATAAATATTAAAGTAAAATGTCAAAATTTAGTACAAGAAAATTTTCGAATAATTATAGCTTTCTCACTCACTCACTTCATGAGACACTTTTATAATGGACCAAAATGGCACACAATGTCTAAGGCTAGGATTTATAGACAACTTTGCTAAGGAAATAAGTTCATCTTTGTCAAAAAGTTGAATATTTAATAAAAACTTCAGTATTGCCTAAGTATTGTATTCGAAGATTCAAGTCCAAGTTGAGAAAATCGGTATCTTATCATATACTTTGATATTAATTAAATAATCTTTTTATGTTTAAGTAAAGTATAAGAAAGGACAAAGTACCATCTAAAAATCTTAACATAAGATTTTTAAAACGTGCAATAAGTTGCTACGACACTTAACATTTTACTGTGGTATGTACCAGGTCACAATGGTAAAGAATTTATCAATGATGATAATACATCACTCTTCAAAGCCAAGTTCTTGGTTTGACTAGGCCAGCCTCTCTAGAGGTCTTTTAATAGCTGCATTTAGGATTCGATCCGGACATATTCTTTTAAATATTTATTTTTTCCTTAGAAAAAAGAAAACTTCCCCACTTTTTGAGCGCTGCAAGGTGGTTGATGATATTTATTATTTTCATCTCCTTTGGGAATGTAGTTGCTATGAAAAGTTAGGAGAAGACTTCTTTCTCAGGAATGGTGAAGTGTCGGGGAAATTAACATCATATTGGGAGAGCCGACATCCGTTAATGTAAAAAAATAAACAGATTCATACAGTTGTCACTTCGCCAGAAGTGAGTTTAAGCAACATATATACTTTACAAGGCTGGCATAGTCATCAAGGATGCACTAAAACCTCATTAAAATATATGATTAAAAAAAAGCCAAGTTATCCAATTGGGGCGAACAGAATAAATAAAAAATGAACAGCCTAAAAAGTGCATCAAACTGTCAATACTTAATACTACACAAAAAAGTCGTTACGTTGAAATTTAAAATGTATTACTAAATATTTGAACCCGTGTGTGCGAGGTAAGAGGGCCGTTGGGGGTATTATTTCAAAATGTACGGTCCGGGGGAGGCAGGGAGACGCCGGGTCAGCCTGGCTGTTTGTCTATCGCCGCGCTTTCCCATTCACCGGGTGAATTTTCCGAAGCCCATTGCGCTTCCGACCCCAGCCTCCCTGGCCGTCCTCACTATATTTTTATTAACGGAATTATGGCGTCTGAATGAGTACTGCCTACTTATATTGATTAGACCGTAGCTCTCATACGGAATGCACTGAACTTTTAGCGAATAGATTTCTGTTTTTCAGTTAAAAGGCAGAAAATATTAAACTAGGAATAGCTAAACTAATTTTGCGCTTTCTAATTTAAGTTGATTTCCTTTTTTACAATTTATAGGCACACGTTTAACTTCAATGACACCTGGTGGTAGGCGGATATGAAGCTGATGATGAACCACGTTTGCCTAAGGCTGAGACGCAACTTTAAATTTGCTTAGAGTTCACAAAAACATTATTATTTATATTACTAAATCAATGTCAAAAGATTTGGTAAGTCACCGATTTTGTCAACATGGACTTGACTCTGCGAATACTGTGGCTATACTCAAATTCCTATCATATAATCAGTTTTTTGTCAAAACGAATTTATTTTTTAAGAACTTTGCTAAGCAAAGTCGAAATAGCATCTATAAATCTCAGCCTTAGAAAAGCCTCTTCCCATTTCTCTTCTTATTCTTATTTGGAATGCTCCGAGATCATAAAAATTTTGATATTCGAAGCTGTTTCTGTTTGTATGAAGAAGCGAATTTTTGTTCACCGAGGTCCCTAATCAAGGATACGCTTACTTTACCACCATATCTATCAAACTTCCCAGCTCAGCTCCCTAAAAGCTCATATTCTTAAGTCAAGTTGAGCTGTCAAGTCCGCCAAATAAACAATTTACAGTCACGAACCAACTACCACAACCAATGCTCATCACGTCACCGATACCAAACAGCAACAACAAGTACCAACAGTCGTAATAAGGATGGCTTAGTTGGTCATCCAGCACATGCTGAGATGACTTCCCGAGGACATATCATCAGAACATAGGATATTTGCTTTACTATTTTCTACTTTGATTAAGCCTATTACCTACTGCTTTCTTGTGTGATATATTATGTACCAAATGAATGATTTTATTTTTCTAAGCTAAATAAAAAAACTTTTGCCTCACTGAGCGTTTTCTACCGACTGTATCATGGCGAGTGTTCTGAAGAGTTGTTTAACCTTGTTCCACCCTCTCCTTTCCTGAATAGAACCACGCGCGCTGGTTTGCGGTGTCACAGCTATACGGTATCTCACATCCCGGCCAGGACTAAGAAGTTCTCTAACTTTTTCTTTTGCCGTGTCGATGGGCTGTGGAATGGTCTTCCGGTGAGCGTGTTCCCGCTATCCTATGATATGGGATCCTTTAAACGTAGCGTGAAGAGATATTCGTGCGGCCGTGACTACCGTTGGGTTTTTCTTGCCTATCGATAGTCGTTGGCGTTTTTTGGACTGCACCATGCTTACCATCAGATATGGTGCAGACAATGTTTCGAGTCGGTATAAAAAAAAAAGTTAAAATTCTATCTCGGCATTAAACGAAATGTTTAACCAACAAGCAATAGTAATTTTGGTAGAATGGTGATTCACGAATCAACCAGACACGGTTTGTGGGCGTACCTACACCGCAGGGCATGATCAGAAACTAATAACTAACACGTCATGTCTTATCAGTTACGAGATGTTGGGCCACAGAGTTCGCGAGCTAATTAAATAATTTATATCTATACTATATATAAAATTTTCGTGTCACAATGTTAGTTACCGTACTCCTCCGAAACGGCTTTACCGATTTTTACTAAGTTTTATATGCATATTTAGTAAGTCTGAGAATCGGCTATTATCTGTTTTTCATACCCCTAAGTGATAAGGGTTATTCACCCTTAACATTTTATTTTTAGTTTTGGACAAAAAAAAATGTTTTTATTTTTCTACTAGAAATTACCTAGAAATAACTTATATGGCAAAACAACGTTTGCCGGGTCAGCCTTATATAATCTTCGTAACTTCTCGGTCTATAGATTACTACATATTTTATCATTGCAATGGATAGTGAGTTTTTAGAGTTGTGTTATGTCGATGAATATGAAATCCTATTAAATCACACTCCAGTAAATAGATGGTATAGCTAATTTTGTAGTTTAATTAATAACATTTATACTACGATGGGATGTGTCCGATTTGACATCGTGAGAGAGGCGTTTGTGAGTGCCTTTGGTTTGAACATACTAAACGTCGGATTGTTTAACAAAGTCTTAACAGAACTATTATCTGATGAGGCGTCAGGTCTGTTCAGATCAAAGGCCCCATATGTCACATGTTAGGTATTTTTCTATAAGAGTACAATGGGACGGTTATACGTACATACGTAAACGACTCGTAAATAAATAGCATTATGCTATTTTTCTCTCCATGTCAGGCAAATTACCCTTAAAAAAGCCAAAATAAAATGAATAAACACACAACTTACTATTTTATCTAACCCCTTCGCTATTATCGGCGGCTTTAGTTACCTACTAAAAACGCCGCCTCTACAAGATGGATAACTATATTCACCGGCTGAAAAAGACCGCCTATACGCGATGGGTGACTATATTTTATTTTATACACCCGTATTATTCTTCTTCTGAAAATTAATGAAAATCGTTTTGCGTCAAAACTTTGGCTCTGAATGCTGAAGACTGCGCGCGTTTGATGCGCGGACTTTCAGCACGGAGCTCGTTTCTTGCGAAACACTGCAGCGAGGCTTGCCGTAGCGAAAGTGTTGTGTTTGTTTCATTTCTCACATTTTATTTCACATGACTATATAGGTTTTTGATATTTAACTACACAGTTATAAAAATATGAAGTAAATCATTAAGAATAACTGTATAAGACCTTTTTTATACTTCTATACGTATAAGCTCCAACTTAAAGTGTAGAAAGTCGTACTTAAATAAATCGGGGGTAATTGTTTAAATGAGAGATAATCGAAAGTATAATACAATATGCTAAGTATATTTCAAAATAGAGATGCATTGCGGATGCCTTTTATCCAAAAGGATCCGCAGGACTTTATTCTTGTTTATATAAAAACCTGTTAACACTGCCTGCATAGCCTACATGGTTATAATTATCTAAGAAGTTACAGTAAATTCATGCAGTTGATTACATTTAAAAAAAAATAGCAAAATATTTTGTAGCGTTGTTAATTTATATTAACAATACGCTGAAATAAATTAACAGTACTATCTATACAAATAATTTTACGTTGATTTCATAGCCCTACCTTCCTTTGTGTTGATAAATGTTCGATTTTAGTTTCCATTTGATCGCTACACAGAAGAAAGCAATGCACTGACTAGCTTTTGCCAAACTTTTATTGTTTTAAGGTAAAAATCACTATACTCTGGTTTAGGCACCAGACTGTTTATAATCATTTGATATAAAAGTAAAACTTTAAACAAAATAATAACCTATTATCTATCTACAAACTAGTATGGTTGATTAAGTTCAGCCAAAGGTCATTTCTTTACCAATTAATTATACATAAATAATGTAAAGTGTTAAATATAATTAATACCATACTATATTCTATTACTAGACATACATAAGTTTCTCCAATTAAGAGCCAGTGTACTCGTTGATTTACAAATAGAGGCATTTAATGTAATACATTAAATGTCGCAAATGCATGTAGCATTTGGGAGTCGAAGCTGCTCGCGTCCGTAGGCTTTACCCTAGTTTCCCTACACGTGACTCCTGGGTGGTGCTAAACGAGCAGCAGCGAGGTGGTAGGGCGTCGGTGCCCGTCTGGATCGTGACCACAGTACATGGGTGTGGAGGCCGTCATAGTGACCAGTTTCGGCTTGTCGCGTTTCGGGATCAGCTTGTGTATATCCAGTAGCTCATATACCTAGAGACCTTCAGTCGTGGTATATGTGGGCCGACATGGCGATGGAGACTATCAATGGATTTTCATCCTTTGATAGTTGCTTTCGTTTTTGGACTACACTTTACTTACCATCAGGTACTCTGTAGTCACTATGTCGAGCCAGTGTAAAAAATAAAACACACTAAAAATACCTAATTTAATTTATCGTCGTACGAAACTTACCATATGTAAATTGAATATTCATATATAAGATGAAATTCTATAAGTTGAAGTTGAGGTTAATAGCCGAATGCTGATTCCGCGTGTGCTCTTTGAAACAGGAAAACTCAGTGATTTAATGTAGAAAGGACTATCTACAGATCGCAATTTCTGAATAGTTGATATTTGTTTTTAGACTGCTTTATGCCTAGGTTTTGAAAGGGGTAAGTCATTTTGATGGGCCAGAATAAAAAAGTTTTGTAGGTTTGTCGTCTACCAATAATTGAATTTCACTCAAAATACACGCAGTGAGCTATACGAGCAGCTCGTCGCGTGGAATCAGTCGCTCAAATATTCACAACTTTGTCCGACGCGATGTGGGGGCTCGGCCTCCGAATGACCGCTGAAATTCACCGACAGTCTATGTATCATACTTTTTTTATCTACCCCCCTAAATTTTCCTAATTTGACGTTTAAACAGCGCACAGTTATGCCAGAAGGGTTGGACTATTGTGAAACGAATTCCATATATAAACCAAAGATTAAATACTATGGTTATAGTGATAGGTTGATTGCCGGTCCGTAATTTCCTATTTGCAAAATATAACACAAATTATTATTTTTTTTTTATTATAAGAGGTTGCTAGTATTTATAAAGACAGTATTTATATTATTAACAAACATGTTTAACTCACCATTAATATGATTTTAGACACTTATCCGAGGTAAAATGAGCCCGTAGATCGACGGGTCTGAAACAAAAGAAAATTATGTTTATAATTATTGTAAAAACTATCTCTTTTTTTATTGAAATCTCTCGTATTTGATTGAAATTATACACAAAAGTTTCAATTAAATAATTTATATCATACGGATATCGAGAAATCTAACAAAATATATGTATATAACATCATATATATATGTATATATAACTCTCGTTGAACATAGACCTCCCTTGTACTGCGTCACCACCCTTGATCCTATGGTCGACATTCGCGATATCGTTAGTCCAACTAATAACGCCATCAATAATACAAATGTATTAGATTATTTATGTATGTCAGCTCACCCCGTAAGGAAATGAGTGTGAAGATATATCATTTTATTATTTAATTGATTATTTGTTTAAATATATATTTTAATAATTTGTGGTGAAATAACGTCTGTTTCAGAAACGCTGTTTAAATAAAACTTATAGGCTCTAATGAGTAATCAATTACTGACATATATGATTGATTAGGGTTTCAAAGCGCCTTAAAATGTAAGGTACGTTTCTGAAACTGGCCGTTACTGCTAAATAGCATACTCCGCTATTTTCCATAGATACAGTTAAGTAAGATTGGTCGCTTAAAAGAAAAACAATCCTTTAATGCGGTATTTAAAACGTGAAGAAAGAGGAAATTTTATGAAATAACAGACTCTCCTAACTCCGAAAATGTTGGGGTGATGGTTTTTATTTAATTTTTCTAATACATCAATTTTCACCTGTTACTTCTATCACGCAGATTTCAGATGATATTATTATATTATTTTTCTTTTCTAAAAATATTTCATTATTAAGAAGTAACAACTATCTGACTTCACATCCATAGAATATGATAGCAGGTACTACGGAAGGGTCAAACTATATTTCTATCATGATCATAATGATAGCGTAAAGTTGAAAAGTATGAAAATGATTCGTTGAAACATTGTTTAGTGGTATTTATAACATATAAAAACAAACATTGAAGTTTCGATTTAAAAAAAACGAGAGGCAGTTTATGGTAATGAAGCCTTTTTTAAACACCTGAGTCTACAAAAAGGAGTAAATTAGCTTCACCTTCGATTGCGTTGGATCGATAGCACAACACTACTTATCGATAGATCTATACGGGTAGACACGTGCTTGGCCACCCGGAGGGCGCGCGTGCGAGCTACGGGAAACTTAAGTTTTTGCCTCTTCCGACTTTATCAAAAGTGTAAGATCCGGTTGTATTATATAAAAAAAAATCACAGTTACCGATGTAGCTAATTGAGTAAGTAATCAGACGTAGCTGAAGACACACAGCGAATCGTTAGTTTTGGGTTAAACTAGTTCTAGAATGGATTCTGGAAGAATCTGGATTCGAAAGCCTGGGTGGAGTGATTGGAAGGACATCCCGTGGATTTTTAAATAGTAGTAGTCTGACACACCGGGGTCGCTGCCCTCACAGGGGCCCTGCTTGATTTTACCCTGGACTGCAAAAAAAGTTCTAGAATGAATTGGCAGTAAGTATACTTGATAGATCTTGTTGCCCAGCTGAGGGGAAAGCAATGCTTATGTGTCCTGCGCGTCTACTGACAGAGAAGTTATGGCCAATGAGCTCTTTACAGAGAATAAGCCTGACTGTGGCTGTTCTCTTGCCGGACCGTAGAAGAAATTCGAATGGGTTCGGCTAGCAGCGAGTTGACGAATACTCTCGAACATTTAGCGCGTAGATGACTGTCATGCTTAAACTGTAGCCCTCGTAGGAGCCGTGGCGGTCCTGTGATTATCCCCCAGGTTAAAACAAGAAACTTCTAGAATAAAAACCACGTGCCTGAAATTGTGGTGTAGGGCGCCCGGTGGGTAGATGCTAATGAGTTGCAAAAGGCAGGTGATGGAGGTTTATCGATGCGTACATCCTAAGACTTATGAGTGGCAAGTTTTGAGACAAGCCTGTGTTGAATGGTCGTTCGATTAGCGCTAAAATGAATGGACGAATGGTACCTACTCTATACTACATACATATATCTCTGGATTTGCCTAACCAATGATGATCAAATATATTGTTCCGTATTCGAATAAGTTTGCGGACAACTTCGATTATGCTCTGGCAATACCGTACGGGTTGTCAATTGAGTTTTGCTCTCACTCGAACCGATCCGCCGAGTAACGACATAAAACATACAAATATTTATAAACTCAACAATAATCCGATTCCAAAGTGTACAAGTGTGCTTGGAAGGTCCTCAAAGACACCAGTATCCTGGAGGAGAAGCAGGGGCCCCTGAGGAGTTGGCGAACTGGTGGTCGCGGTAAGTGAGACTCTTTAGGCAGCCCGTGCCACATGCGGAACTATCGAAGTACCGTACACATATTCTATATCTTAAGTTAGAAGAATTATATCAAAATGGCAAAAATAAGTACTAAACGTGAAAGTTTCAAATATGTTATGATAATAATTTATGTTTTTGCTGTAAAATAATGGTTAATTTCAGTGAGATTATTTAAAGCTTTCGGAAAACAAAATTTGATTTAATATATTTGATTCCGTTACAATTAGCTAATAATAGATTATAATTTGATAATATTTAGATTATAATACGCGAGTAAAGATGTTTTCCAAGCCAGGTGTCGAGGGCGTGCGTGGGCGCACCATTCAACGTTTTATGACCTATTTCATGCTCATACTGGGCTCAAGGGCTTTTGTAATAGACAAAAGACAGACACTTCCACACCGGAAGCAATTTGTAACTTTTTGGTTTTATATAATATTAACAACAGCTTAAGAACTGCGAGCGAATTTGTTGCGATCATTGTTGACATGGCAACTAAACCTCATATCACCTTGGGGTTCAAAGAGACTTTCAAAAATATAGATTCATGACCGCCAGTGCCCATCTCTATCTGGAATTTTTTTTTTCGGCGTGTTCTACGTTGGTGGCCTGGGAAAGACCTTCACAACAAAACCGGGCTTGGTGGGCGAACGCAGAGGGCGCTCAGCCAGCGAAATGTATGGGTTGGGCGGCTACGCAAGGGCATCCCTGTGGGTACGGACCTCGACTTGGGCGGCCGGCCAGTTGAAAACTATCTGGAATCTGCAGCGCCATTTCAAAGACACACTATTCTTCTGAGATCGTCGGCGCATCCAAACACTGTAAAGTATTACGAAACCGCGAAAACACAGCGGTTTTCTAGAACATTTTTGTCGCACGCTTTATTATTTATTCCTTTCTTTTGGCTTTTCCACGGGTGTATGACCAATGTGATTTTGCCAAAGACAGCGTTTTGATTTTGACTTTAATGTTCGAGAAAAGTTGATCGGTGTTTGCTAATTTTAATTATATTGAGATTGTCCGGTATAAGTACCTCGCTTTGTAGTTGAGGAATTGGGCAGCCGTGTAGCGAATACCGTCCTTCTTGGTCGGCAACGAAATAACAATAATCCTAGTATCGCAGTTTTCCATAGCAAACGGCTACTAGTTACCATGTGGTGGGCTATCAGTCACTTTGCCGATCAAAGTTTCTAAAAATATGAACTATAAAAACCAAAACCGTTTTGTTATTCATTAACTTTCATGTCTAGAAAACATAGAACAGCAGTGATTTAGGAAAACTTAAAATCATTACCAATCTTAGCCCTAAAGGACGCAGCAATTGATTTTGGTGCAAAAAATTAGCGATAAAGTCGATTTATCGAAAGAAACCCAACCCTTGCAGGCTTTCATACTGGAAGTAAGCAAAACAGTTAATATAACATTTTCGATATTTTCACAAAATCCGTAATAAATAAAATTTTGTACAAGTTAAACCTCAGATATATATAACTACATAGCAAAATATATGAAAGTGTTATCTAGTAAAAAATACGAAAGAACTTTTCGACTTTTGGTTAGATTATCGTTTTCATCCAACAAAGGTAAAACACAAAATAAAAAGAAAACAAATGTTTATACAAAAAGTGTGCAAGCAAAAACATAAAGCTATAACAAAATATACCTTGAATCATCCGTTAAAAAAGTTGAATGAATCATCGATAAGCTACAGAAGTCAAATCGGCAAACATCTTACCAATTTTTTTTTGAATAGGCAGTTTGCGCAAAATGTTAATCCACAGTAAATGTAATACAGCACGTTAACTTTTGTACGATTTTAAAAGTATCGAGTAAAGCGATCTTAAGTGCTTATTAATGAGTCTTAGTGTTGACAATATTAAGAAAACATGTGTATTTTTTGACTAACTTCTTTCAGCGCGTTTGCTTGTCACGCGTTTTGTTTTATACAAGAGGTGAGACATAAATATTGGATTAAGAGTGTGTAACAGGTATCTATAAAAATATTGGATTACAAATCTTTTACTAAAAATTCTTGTTACATAATATTAGGTCAGGATTGTTAATAATTACGGCCACAGCGTTGTTATTGCATTGCCGGCCAAGAAGGGCATTAATCTCCTTTCTCTCCTCTTCTTTTCTCTTGAAGAACCCTGTATTAAAAATGGAGAAAAAATAGGTCATTCCCTTACAGTCCAAAAGCTGCTATCCTAGTACCAATAGAAATAAGTTGGCAATTAGTTGGTTGGCACAGTAATTGTGCGTGTAACTTCAGCACTTCGAGTTTTGGGTTGGAACCACACACAGAACAAATATATGTATGGCTTACAGCTAGTTGTTCCGGGTCTGGGTTTTTATGCAGTTTTATGTAAATATTGTAAGACAATGTTTATCTAAAAAAGAAAGAACCCTTATGTATTATATTTCGAGCAAAAAAATTATTAGAACATTTTTTACTTAAGTAAACAATTTCGTATTTGTCAGTTATGACCTTTTGTTTTCTTATGTCGAAAATACCGGAATATGCCAAACATGCGGGCATTTACCGAATTGAAGGAACAATTCTTAGACCCTTGACTCACAATAGACCAACGATATTGGCCTACTTACTACAAATTACCTCTATGATGTCTCCCGCATCCTTGCGGCCCCGCTGTGCGGTTGATGAATTAACTTTTTTTTTGCGAAGTCAAACCAAGTAAGAACCGGAAATAAGGCATAAATACGTCAATTGTACAATATTGACTATTAAGACCACTTTCATAGAAGTCATCAAGCCATGTTATTCATGAAAGCAGACAGAGATAGAATTATAAGTTGAAAGTTTAGTACATAATTATTAAATACTTTATTAGAGTTGTTTTAGTTATTCCAGTAATTTCGATTAATAATGTTTTATATAAAAAAAATGCTCCTAATTATTAATTAGAAAGCATAAATTTTAAGTAAGGGATGCTAAGTAAATGGAATAAGGGGTTTTTCCGTTTAAACTTGAATGATTATAACAAATGTTAAAAAAAAGAATTTGTATTATTTTTTTTAGTCTATTTTACATATTATAAAATCACGATTCACCATCTACCACTAACTGTGTCATAGACTTATTTCCTACAAAGCTACATACGTAGCAGCTTAAAAATATCCATGACTCTAAATTACAATACATAACTTTAAAGAAACCCTTTACATAAACCTTGGTAAGCAACTGTCAAAACATTGACTATATCATTAGGGTACGTTCACACGGCGACTTGTGACGCGCGTGACGTCGGCGGAAGTGACGTAAGAAGGCCACGCCGTCTTGAATGGGCCACGCACACTTACACGCGGTCTTGAGTCAGTGTATGAATGAACGTACGCGTGTTTACATCACGCTACTATTGAGATTGACAAACGGCCAAATGGACTTGATAGATGCGAGATGGGGCTAATTGGAAGACGTCCGTTATTGTTCCGGACAGGATGCAAACGTTTCAGCTTTAAGGTTACTTCTAATGAGCACACATCGATGTTGTAAGGCATAATAATTCGCTTTACGACTCCCGAGAATGCAATTATGTTGATTATTTGAACGAAACATTGTAATAGGCCGTGTTAATAATGAAAAATGTCCATAAAAATATAGGAAAATAAAAGTGAAGATATCTTCAACATTTATAATTTGAACAACAAAGCAGTAGAATATAATTGCATCGATTAATCATTTGAAAGCCTTTGAGAGAAGAGTGTATAGGATTTTGTCCAAAAAATGCGCTTCAACATCGATCTCATCTTTACGTTCCATCAGTTGTGACTAAAATCAAAAGATGGCTTATAGGTAACAAAAAAAAATGAAATAATTGATTTTTAAGGAATGTGGATTACAACGTATAAACACTATGATGCACAAATTCGTATTATCAGAAAAACATTTCCTATGGTAACAAATGACCGACTGAACGAGAAGACTGATAGTACAGTGTAGTCCAAAACGAAAGTGACCATCAAAGGATGAAAATCCGCTGATATTCTCCGTCGTCATTTCGGCCCACACATACCACGACTGAAGGTCTCTAGGTATATGAGTTACTAGATAGACAAAGCTGATCCCGAAACGCGACAGGCCAAAGCGAGTCACTATGACCATGTTCGAGCAATCACCTACCACCAAAAATACTATGAAGAAATATAAAATGATAGTAAAACAAGTAAAATTATGAAATGGCTTAGAGTGAAATTGTCATATAGAATGCATAATTATACAAATTATGTATATGTAGGTATATGCATACATATACATAGATATTGTCTCACTTCACCGAGCTGAGGACAATTGAGAATACTGTTAGTCATTTCCGAAATTTTAATGACCAAATGTTATTTTGAACTTTGAGGGCATTGGACCTTGTGCGAAAACCATAACACACGCGCCACATTAGTTCCGTGTCCGTGGAGGCCATTTTGAACTTTATTTTTAAACGCATTCGTACTTTAAATACGCAGTTTTAAGCGGTGGTTGTAACTATCGGTATGGAAGAAGGGGCGATCGTGGTAGGCAGGTGTGAGGCCAGATGTCTTGAACAAATTGCCGTGCCATAAGGTACGTGCGGTGTGGACACACCCTTACTTTTGTTGGGCGCTTGGCGTGTGCCAAGTTTTAATTTTATGCTTGATTACGATCCGATGCTGGGGCGACTAATTAATGGTTAGGAGATGAATGACGCAGAATTTGAGGATTGTTTTGTCGCAATATTGTTTCAATAAAGAATGAGGAGCAGATATTAGTTTAATAAAGAACTGTACTACACTAGCGGACCCTGCTTGGCATCGTCCAGTTGCGGCTTACACTCAAAAACGGTGAATTTATAAACCAATTTTTAACCCTTCTTTTACTCTCTTAGAGATCCTCTTAAGATCAAGCCTCTCTTAGTGGGTACCTACGTTCCCACAGGCACCGGGTAGGTTGTAGGTTGTCGACCTGCGAGCCACCTAATAGAAAGGTTTTGAGAGATGAGCTCTTTGCTCCCATCCCTCGTAGAGACAAAGCCTGAGAAAAGCTATTCTCTCGTCAAGTCGTTGGAATATGGATTCCCAGGCCCGGCTGACAGTGAGCTTAAAGACACCAGTCTGGAACACCAGGTTCGAGCACATTCGTTGCTGCCTTGACAGCGAAAATATTCCCCAGGGCTACCAAAACAAATTGCATGTTATTGTCTCTTGCATTTTAAATCGAGTATATCCACACTATATTTATGTGACGTACGTACTATAATTACGTGAATCTATGAGAACGAACTCTGTTAATCTATTTACTGTTTCCTCATACGAAAATCGAACTCCGTTATTTTATAATTGTTCTATGATATATAAATACATTACAACTAGAGCAACCTTAATATACCTCTAATTGCTCAACATATCACAATAAAAGTATGTATAAGAGTCAATGGCTAGTGTTTCCGTAATAACAGCCGAGCGGTCATCGACATTTCCGGTATGTACCTATAACGTCTATTTAGATACAGTTTTCCCTATTTTATCATTAGAGCGAGTATTAGTTATGTACATAGAGGAGCAAAATGTAATCTGATTAATAAAAATGATTACGATTACATTTTACGTTTTTTACCATTTATATGACTGCATTTTGCTCGTCTATGTTTTAAACACTACAGAACCCCTTATTGCATACACATTTATGGTTTCTTAATGTTTTTAATGGATTTAATCACGATTACAGAGCAATAAAATTAAAATTACGATTACATTTTGTAATCGTTAATCATTACTCAGATTA
The DNA here is from genome assembly GCA_036320925.1 of Automeris io. Lineage (NCBI taxonomy): Eukaryota > Metazoa > Arthropoda > Insecta > Lepidoptera > Saturniidae > Automeris > Automeris io. Next base: position 9,571,915 of record JAUDJH010000018.1, read on the forward strand.
CATTTTGTCCATCTCTGGTTATGTACTCATATATGTAGTGTGTTATGATCATAAAAGATAAGCCGGTTCAGACTAACATGTAATTTAAAATTGTAATGTCGATATTTCATGATTTACAAAGGTATAAATTACATACCCATATAATTTTGGTTACGAGAAAAATGTTATTAAATACACCATAATTAAAAATAATGGTGTAGGTTTTTATAATATGCCTAATAAAAATTTAACTACTTCTTTATTCAAGATAGAAATACATATAATAAAAAAAAATTGAGAATATTACAATAACATAAAATGACTAAATATTAATAGTATAAAAAATATAGTAGCTGTGGTGGCCTAGTGAGTAAAGGAACAATTTCCATGTTTAACGACGCTAATGATAGTAAGTTCGAATCCCGGCACGTACATCAGTGTTTTTGTAATCGTTACTCAGATTACATTTTACGCCCATCTCTGGTTGCATATCTTTATATTGTTTGTAATAAGAAACATTAAATTTCACAAATCAAACATTTTTAAAAAACACCGGTTGTGTTAAATCCATTGATGTTTATGTAAATAGCCATATTTTCATGCATGATTATCAGACAAGGTGTAAACGCCATATTTGTTACAGTAGGATGACTCTAAGCTCGTCAGGGCACGCGACACTGTCCCGGAGTAAACGAAAGGTGCGCTCGACCCCTTTCTCCTCTATTATTACACGGAACAATCGATCGATCGACCCTAGGAACAAGCTTTAGGGTCTTAACAATCGATCGACTTGCAAACAATTGAACGATAGCAGCTTTGGCGAATCTTGTGGCGGGTGATTAGAAAATTTGAATTTTGAATATATTTACAGTTTATAAAAGTATTATTACATTATTAATATAGTGATGTCTTTGGTAATGATTGTTAATTATAATCTTTTTTTTTACACTGTCTCGACATAGTGACTACAGAGTACCTGATGGTAAGTACAGTGTAGTCCAAAAACGAAAGCGACTATCAAAGGATGAAAATCCATTGATAGTCTCCATCGTCATGTCGGCCCACATATACCACGACTGAAGGTCTCTAGGTATATGAGCTACTGGATATACACAAGCTAATCCCGAAACGCGACAAGCCGAAACTGGTCACTATGACGGGCTTTACACGCGATCCAGAGGGGCACCGACGCCCTACCACCTCGCAATTAATATTTAAGGAATTTTTTTTCCTGCGTAGAGTAAATACTTAAATATTAAGATTGGAGTTAGGTAGATATAAGTTGCACGTAGGATATGTGACGTTAATAGCACTGACATCCAAGATACGGGTAGTTCTAGTTTGGGTGTCAGTTGACTATGAAGTACTAATTTTTTACTGTTTTTTTTTTCTGAATAATAAATTTATTAACATTGGTTTTTATGGTGGTAGGGCAATTGCCCGAACTGAGTCGTGACTACAGTGCACAAGTGTAAAGATCGTAATAGTGACTCGCTTTGGCTTGTCGCGTTTCGAGATCAGCTTGTGTATATCCAGTAACTAATATACCTAGAGACCTACAGTCGTGGTATACGTGGGCCGACATGACGACGGCGACTGTCAATGGATTTTCATCCTTTGATGGTCGCTTTCGTTGTTGGACTACACTGTACTTACCATCAGGTGCAATGTAGTCAATATGACGTACTAGCGTAAAAAAAAAGTTGAAGCTGTGAAATGTGTTGATAAATATCAAAAGCTGGTATGCCCATGAAATATGATGTATTTTTGCATTATATTTTGCCTTCTTTTACAATTGAAGTATGGAGAGAAATTCACAATTTTTATTTCACAAAACAAAACGAATAATATGGACCGGTTTTCAAACGCAACAGCGCAAATAGTAATTGGAGGTTCGAATCCCAGCATGTACATCTGGGTTTTCCCAGATTATCTACGGATTTAGGCCCCATATTCTCACCGGTGAAGAAAACATCATAAGGAAACCCGCGTGGCATCTTATAGCAATGTCATATGTCCAGACGACGACTATCAGCGGCGCTACAGATCACGTTAGGACCGACATATAAGCGTCAAGTGGACACAACCATTAATGTATGAAAGGGTATACTCTGCTTACCCTGAAAGGGATATAGCGTACTGATATATTATTATTACAATATAAAGCCTATTATTATATTAAGCCGTGGTGGTTGCCGGCAGAATAGAATAGCACACCCCTCTTCTTGCTGAGGTGTCGTAAAAGGCGACTAAGGTATCTCTTGAACACCGCAATTCAACCAGGTGTTTAGAGAAGGGAAAACTCGACCAAACCTGCATCCTGCTCCCTCCCGATCGTACTGGTTCTCCTTTCCATCGGGCCTGAGGGAGCTCGGACGAGAGAGTGCTTTTCTGGCTGCGCGTCCAGTTATGCACTTAAATATCTCCTGCGCAATTGACTGTTTCCGGAAACTGGACCTTGAATTTCTTAACCGGTGTTGAAACAGTCGCCATGGCCGAAACCGGCTAGGACATCATCATTACAATATAAAAAAAAACAAAAATTCCGCATTATAAATTTTTGCTGCTTTCAAATTATATTTTTGACAACTTATAGCATGTCTTCAATCACATCTGGTGGAAGGTGATGATGATGTAAATAATGTACCGTCTCCGCCCAACAAATAAGTATTCACTGTTCTCCTAAAAGCTGCTAAATCAGAAGAACGTGAAAGTACGCTCGCTAGAAGGATATTCTACTCCTTAGCTGTTCTCATGATGAATGTAGAAGCGAATCTTTTTTTTCGGGTATAAGGAACATCTAGCACATACGAATGGTATCCGACACGGAGTCTGATGGCTTTAAGTATGTAGAATTAAATTAAAAAGGCCTATACATGCATATGTCAAAGTTTTTGCAAGTAAGCTGCGAAACGCATCTGCGAGGCGCGTGCATCGCGAAAGATGTTCTCGCTTATGATAGATTGATGTCAAACTATTGTTCTTTACTTTATTTGCTAAACATTATTTGAGGATGTTTTTATTTATAATGTTGATTGAAACATTTAAAATTGATTGAGAAATGTGCGACTTTGATTAATGGACAGTTGTTTAGTTATCTGCTATAATCGTTTAAGTTTAATACAATATACATAAAAAGTAAAATAATTGTGGTTCCGAACTAATCATAAGATTTAGGACCTATCTAGAATCTAGTTCGGACCTAAATAATAATAAATACTTATTTAACTTTGAATTATTTTGTTGTAAAAATAATTCAAGGAAGTAGTTTAATATGTTGATTTACTTTTATACACTGGATCGACATAGTAACTACAGAGTACTACATATTTTATTTTTCATGATATTTATCAAAATGGTCACCGTGGATACAGAGGTTAAAGTATCTCTGTTTACCCGGAAATTATATGGTGTGAAGATATATAACACTTTATTTTTAATAGTAGCTATTACGGAATACGTTCGACATTGGCATAGAAACTTTATCGATCGCGATGCACCCCTCTCGGTAGCCATCTTACTTTCCCGCGCAGCTGCTCAGGCGCAGGGTCAAAGGTGGCAAGCAAGTGAGGGGTAAGTAACTATTGTGTTTTGTGTAGTGGGCGCAGAGTGCGCTGTCTACAGGATTATACGCCATATTGGATCGATATGGGTGCTTTTGATATGCCATTACCATATATCATTATTTATAGTAGTTGCTTCGCAAATAATTTTGAGATTATTAACTTACACCTAACTTACGATTAAAGTCTAAAAGATAGTCAATACAGACAAATATGTAATCTGCGTTTATACAACATACATTTATGATTAAATTATTAACTGAAGAACAGAAAAAAACAATTAAAGTGGTAATAAAAATACAAATTTTACGAATATAGTAGTCTCCATGTTCGATTGTACTAGCTTCCTTTTTGAAAGTTTACCACACACCACTGCTTGTTGTGCTATGTTAAAACATTAAAACAGTGGAGCCATTATCGCTCTATTGTCTTTGCGTACATTAATGGAATCAAGAAATATATGGAAAGACAATCTAGAATAAAACACGGGGACCAATCTGATGAAACTTATTTTAGTTTTAGACTCGTGTTTTTTTTTAATTGACGCTGTAACATTTCTTGACTTAAGTATGACACGAAAATAACAATTTAATTAAAATCAAAATGTGCAACTCGTTACAGATTTATAAACATATTTTGCCTTGACTTGTGGCGCGTGTATATGGTTTCTTTTAATAATCTGATTCTGTGGTTACTATAAAATATCTCGTTTAAATGAACTGTTATCAAGGATTGTATAACCAAGTTGGCTTTTGGTTTATTTGATTAATGTTCCCTTATTTAAAAAATCAAATGTCAATACGGAAACAAATACTTTTAACAAAGGGCACCTGGCTTGCAAGAGGCGCCACAAAGCCCACAACCATGAAGACATTTGATACGCCCACAAAACACATTAGATCGCTGGATCAAGAAGCATGTGCCTCGATTTTATCTTTTTAACACGTGCCTCGTTTAATGTAAACAAAAATCAACCAAACAGCATCATTAAACCTTCTTAGGAGATTATATATTTCACTGCAATATCTTAAAGTCGAATTTGAAATGTCGATAAAAGTTTTTTGAGTTCCTTAGCACACCGACGTCTTCGAGAAGGGTTTGTGAATAGGTACCTTCGTACACTTACTTTCAAGGTATGAATTAGATTGTAAAAATATTTTTTTAGACTTTTTGTAGCATTAAAATGATCAGCTGATTCGGTGTACGATATATTTTAGTTAAAAAACAGTGATATCAAATCAATCAAATCAATAGTATAAATGCGAAAGTTTGTGAATATGTTTGTTACTCTTTCACGATAAAACTAGTGAATGGATTTGCATTAAATTTTTACAGTAATATAGATTATACATCGGAATAATATTTAGGCTTCAATTTGTAATGATTTTATGTAATTTTGGTCGTATTATTCAATTATGTCGGAAAAAAATCTGGCCTCTGAGAGCTATCTTGGCGTACACTGTCTAAACCATTGGAGATACACAAAGATGATGTAGTATAGGATTGTTTGTCTTGAATAGTTCTAAATAAAAGTCCCAGACAGCATATATTAAAATTTTATGTGGAAGCCACTATGACCAAAATTGTGAACCATAAATTTAAGTAAATTAGATACTATTTTACAATCCACATTTTATTATAATACAGAAGATATTCACTAGAAATAATTTATAAGGCAGAACAACATTTGCCGGGTCAGCTAGTAAATTAATACATTTTTAATAAATATAGGTAATGTGATTATATCGCACTTGACGGTAAAATACCTATAATCGAAGAGCAATGACGACCGCTAATAGCCTAATGATAATCGCCATCATTGTGCCAGTTTAAGTATATCACATTATTACAGGTTTCTATGTATTTGAATAAGTGGACATACTCTAGAAGATCCCAAAGACCGGTACGATGAAGCAAGTTACAGTGAATTATTATTTTTCTTATATTTTTTATTGTTTCATATGATACTATATTGTATCATAGCTACAGAATAAAATATTTTTCATAGTTAAAGTATACTTTGTAATATTACGTTTTTTTTGTTTACAAGTACTAGAGCTATAAGCGACTTATGCAACCATTAATAATCTTCTAACAATGCACTAAAAATACAAAACAAGTAAGAGCATTAAATTACGTACAACTCATTTCTGTTTAGGGTGGCCCTCTTAGGGACATGTGCGCACGCGTCGGTCTGCAATCATAGTAATAATAACTAAAAAATAATAATAAATCCGGGTGAAGAATAAAGAAATATCCCCCTGCTCCCCTTGCCTTTATCTTGCAAACAGACTTGTAAATGTTAAAGATAATAGGGGCGGTCGGACCCCCGGGTATGCGCGCGCGCACCTTTCGCGGGGTCGCATCCGAGTGGGGACGATAGACGCTTATTTGGCTGTTTTATTCAAAATTAAAAGCTTCATATATAGATTTATTTTTAACCAGAGATGGGCAAAATGTAATCTGATTAATGATTACAAAATATAGTCATAATTTTAATTTTCTTGCTCGGTAATCATGATTAAATCCGTTTAAAACATTAAGAAATCATAAATGTGAATGCAATCTGGGATTCTGTAGTGTTTAAAATATAGAAAAGTAAAATGCAGCCATTTTAATGGTAAAAAATGTAAAATGTAATCGTAATCATTTTTATTAATTTAGTCCATCTATGTTTCTATCATGGAAATTGCCTAAAAAAATTCAATTGCAACGGATTTATTTTATACTCTACAAAGATAAAAAAAAAACAGGAATACGGGTACAGTATTTTAGTATTCATATTTACAAAAAAACTAAATTTTTACTGCGTACTATCACAGAAAAATTTTAAAATAACCGTCCAGTGACGTTATAACTACGGTTTATTCTTAGTATTAATAAAATACAACGTAGGTGCTAATCTCATATTTTTAGTAGATAGTAAATTTGTAAATCTCGTAGCTTGAATTTAAAAAAACATATGCATGTAATACATGACTATTTAGTGAGTTAGAATAAAGTAAAACCAAAGGACAATGCTACTCTTCCGTACAAGTGACGTCATTTCACATATATAACAAAGTTTAATGTAGAAATTCTAAAGAAAAACGAAATATAAAAACATATAGGTAACCAAAATTTTTATTTAATTTAATATAATAATAATAAAAATGACATAAATCTAATGAATAATGCACTACTAGATTTTTCCAGACGGGTAAGCACTGGTTTAAGCACCACATGCTCTGTGGTGAAGGATCACATTTTGAGGAAACCCGCATGGCATCTAATAGAAATGTCCTGTGTACTAGTGTTGTGAGAACGCTGCGCTGCGCTACTGGTCACATTGTGCACGGCTAGTGATGAAATGCCCGGGAATTTTCCCAAAGTGCCCAAAACTTCCGAGAACATTTCGTAAATTCCCGGGAATATTCCCAAGGAAGTTTTTGGGCACTTTGGGAAAATTCCCGGGCATTTTCATCACTATGCACGGCTTACAAGGGCAAAGTGAATACAGCTATTAATATATCTCTGCTCAACCCGAAAGAGGTATAGCGTGACGATATATTTTTATTATTATTAAAAAAATTAATACATGTATTGCGAGTTTTTATTTGTCAAAATGCAGGAGCTTCAAGAGGCATTATAATTTGGATATAAAATGCAGGTATAAATCTTAATAGCAAAGGTATTAGGCAAAAAATTATGAAGATGACCTATTTTAAATTTGCACCTTTCACCGATGAAAGAGTTCTTATTGTGCCTACACCACCTTGTGTAACATATGGGCCCGCATCAATTCCGATAAAATTGTTTTTGCTTAAAAAAAACGTTTTTAGAGATATTTTGCCAAGAAATTAGAACTATAAACGTTAGATACGTTTGATTACTGATTAGCGTAGTTAATTGCTCTTTATGACGGCTTAGCAAAGTATTTTTTTCTCCTTAAGCTACTACACCCCATATGTTGGAAACTACAGTGTAGGCCAACATACAGTGTGTGTAGTTTGGGAGTCGAAGCTGCTCGCGTCCGTAGTCTTTACCCTAGTTTCCCTACACGTGACTCCTGGGTGGTGCTAGACGAGCAGCAGCGAGGTGGTAGGGCGTCGGTGCCCGTCTGGATCGCGACCACAGTACATGGGTGTAAAGCCCGTCATAGTGACCAGTTTCGGCTTGTCGCGTTTCGGGATCAGCTTGTGTATATCCAGAAGCTCATATACCTAGAGACCTTCAGTCGTGGTATATGTGGGCCGACATGACGTTGTAGACTATCAATGGATTTTCATCCTTTGATAGTCGCTTTCGTTTTTGGACTACACTGTACTTACCATCAGGTACTCTGTAGTCACTATGTCGAGCCAGTGTAAAAAAAAGTCCAATATCGCCAGCAACTGCCAAGGAATAAACTTTTTGACAATTACTGCCGCCATGTTGGCTTACGTATACAACGGCAGTTCTCTAGGTATACCAACAAATAGACGTACGCAAGTTGATCTCGTAATGCAAACCGAAGCGAGTCAGTATGACGATCTTTGCACTGATCTTTTAAGGTTAGGCGGCATTTTACGCCGACCCAACTTCTTAACCTGTATCAGGTGCAAGTTCGGTCGTGTGTGGAGTATTGCTGCCACCTTTGGGATGGTTCCGCCAAACACCATCTGGCTGCTTTGGACTCAATTGATCGCCGAGCTCGGCGACTCATTGCCGATGAGGCTCTTACGTCGCGTAAACTACTCAGTTTGGAACACCGGCGTAAAGTGGCTTGCCTTTCGGTTTTCTATAGACTATACTCTGGAGAGTGTGCGGTTGAGTTGTATGATTTAATTCCACCCTCCCCCTTCTACCATAAATTGACGAGACGCCGTGCTGGTTTGCACCTTTTTGTGGTTGACATTCCTGCTGCTCGCACTAGGCGATTTGCCTCCTCCTTTTTGCTGCGTACCGCGAAGGAGTGGAACTCGCTTCCTGCGTCATTGTTTCCGGCGTCTTATGACATGGGAATCTTCAAACGTCGAGTGAATCGGTATTTGCTGGGTGAGCCCGCTCCATCGTCGGCCTCATCATCACTTTCCAGCAGGTGAGATTGAGGTCAAGTGCAAGCCTGTATGTAATAAAAAAAAAACTTATGTAGTCATGACCCAGTTTTGTCAATCACCTCAAAATCATTAACCTTCACAGACAATCTTTACAGTATGAGTTTTTTTTTTATATTTCATAATATGACGTTCTGAAAATAATCTTACTTTCATGATAGCAACATCTAATTGGGTTAACAAGAATTTTTTTTTCTTAGGTTAACCATATTTGTTACCTTGTAATTTGTGTTTTAATGGAATCATTGATATAAATGATGGTTTATTATCTAGTTTTATGTAGGTTACAGTAAGAATATGCAAAATAAAACTAAAACAATATTCTAAGGCTGAACTTTATAGATAACTATTTCGACTTTGCTTAGCAAAGTTCCCAAAAACTAAATTCGTTTTGAGAAAAAACTTAATACATGTATAATAATAACTTGAGTATAGCCATAGTATTCGCAAAGCCAAGTCCATATTGACAAAATCGGTGACTTACAAAATCCTTTGACGTTAATTGCGTAATACAAATTGTAAAGATTTCGTAAAGTCTAAGCAAATTTAAAGTTGGGTCTATAAATCTCAGCCTAAAACATCATATGGCTACCGGTCCACTAGTGTAATATAAATTCTAAGAGGAAACGTGGAAATCCATTTCATTTATATGCTCTCTCTACATTGTATCTTCACATTCGCCGGTGAGCCAGCCTACTAGTAATCAATGGTGGACAACAAAGCCGATCTGCAGCTTTTTTGAAAGTGTCTTTTGCCTTTGATTTGTGCCTCACTTTGTTTGCGCTACAGTAATTGACTTTCGATTTTAAATGGACGGTTGTTGAGGTTTTGAATATTTCTATCTTGCAACTTTTAGATTTCATGAAGATTATTCTTTTTGTTGTAAACAATATATGTAATGGTCAGATAATTTGAACTATAAATTAAAGTTTGGGATACATTTTTTGGAATTTGAGCGATAAAATATGATAAAAATAAAAATCTACCGCGAATGTTCGTAGGTTCGAATCCCGGCACGTATCTCTGAGTTTTTCCAGATTATGTACTGATTCCGCTAAATATCAGTTGGCGGCTTTGGACTCGATTGACCGTAGAGCTCGTAGACTTGTTGGCGATGAATCTTTGACTAAGAATAAAATGCAAAGCATTTATTGGCGACGACTCTTTGTCAAAAATTAAAATGCAGAGCATCGACCATCGACGTAGAGTTGCCTGCCTCGCGGTCTTTTACCGGTTGCACGGTGGAGAGTGTTCTCAGGAACTACTTTTTTTATTCCACCAGCCCCATTCCATCAAAAAACCACTAGAAATCGTATTGGATACCATCCGTATGTGGTGGATGTTCCTTATAAAGACTCGCTTCTACATTCATCATGCGAACAGCTAAGGAGTGGAATATGCTACCAGCGGCCATATTTCCGCGATCTTATGACCTTGGAGTCTTTAAGAGCAGAGTGAATAGGCATTTGTTGGGCGGACGCGGTTCATCATCGGACTCATCTTCACCTTCCACCACGTGTTATTGAGGTCAAGCGTTCGCCTATAAATAGTAATATAAAAAACTTATAATTACTGTTTATACAACAATTTACTCTAAAAATAGCTAAGAGCAAATCTTCTACGATTTTTGGTTAGGAATTAGCTATTACTCATCAAATTGCATTAAAAATAGAAATAAAAAGAGAACACACGTATTTATTGTTATTTTTCTCTGTCTACCATGTAAGTAAAAGCGTGAAAAAGTTATCAATTATACACTATGGGCAAATCGGTTCACACCATGACGTATCAAGGCGAAAGTAATTATTTGTGTCAGTATATCACGATTTGCAATCCATAATCGATAGCAGTTTAGCCACCCCATACTGTTAAATTCTAGTAAACAACGAAAATATATTCTATTTCATTACAGATAAAGCGGAATTTACAACGACAACATTACAATATTGAGATGAATGAAATCTTTAAAATCTTCCAAAGTAACCCTTGTGTAGCTTTGCATAAGGGGTACCAGTTTATCAAATTAAGTTAGTATGGGATGCAAAGTACCCCAACCGCTTCCCATAGTCTACCATCTGTTTGCTCAGTCTTGAGGGTTAGGAAAGCATGACATTTGGTTTAACCCCAAAATGCTGGTTGAGAGCTTTTTAATTGGACATTTTCGTTTATTGATTTGTTAGTATCTAAAGACATAAGCGTCTATAATTGGCTTTGCAAAAAATAGTTTCCTATTGTTTTTAAATACAATAAAAATCTATTTTACGTATAAAACATGCTAAATATATTTGTTGAAACGTCGCATCAAACTTCGTAGCGTAATTTTTAAGATATAAGCGAAGTCACAGACAGACAGACAAGATAGCGATTTCAATCATTCATATCATGTGAAGATATCACTTTTATATTTAATATAAACATTGAATTAAATTTAGTAAGATTACATTTCACTGAGGATAGCATTACGGTTTTGGGAAAATGTAGCAGAATATATTATTTTATTGATTCTTGTAACGTCATTTTCACAATCATTATTAATGAATAGGATCTTTTTTTATTCATGGCTAATACAAATAATTGTGACAAGTCTCTCAAGATGATATGTATTTTTTTTTTAAAGAGTGCTCCGTAGGTTCGAGATCTATAAAACGTTGCAAGATTGATAGGAAAATATTGAAAAAAGACAATGTTTGAGTATCAATTTAAAACTAAATCAAATTATTAATTCATTATTTTTTTATTTTTATACAGTTTCAGGGAAACATAAAGCGTCATATAATATAATCAAATAAAAATTAACAAAAAATGACACATAGCGCAGCGTAGTTTCTACAAAAAATTCAAAACAACAATCAAGCTAAGGCACATAAGTTAATAAGAAAACTTATTAATTACTTATATATAAAAAAAAAAAACAATAGGAACGTATTGGAATAATTACTGATAAGAATAATAATTGCAAATAAATATTTGAAATCATCGGTTAACATTCAATTCTTTGAAATGCCTCGCTCAATAGAAAAAACTTTTCAATTATTTGTTTACATTATTTTGTAAAATATTATTGGTAGATAGATATTTTAAATGATTATCTAATACGGTTGGAAGGAGTATTTAAATACATTACACTATATAATAACAAATAATAAAATACAAATATCACGGAGTTACATCAATAAAATCACGTCTCCCTTTTCAATTAAATCGTTTACATTCATTAGTTAGCGGTACAAGGGTTGAGCGGAAGCGATTTTAGAAACGAATGTAACTGAAAATCTATCTATGATACTTTAATATTTACCGGCGTAGAGATTTTTATTTTGTTACTATTGTTCAGACATATAAGGTTTATAGATTGACATAACTTATAGACCGTAAATGCTTTAACATACATAATATTTTATTATAAATGTTAGCATACTAGATTTATTTGAATGTATCTATAGACTGGATATAATATAAAAAAAATTTTTATAAAAATAAATAACGGTTTTAAAGTGTTTTTGACTACATTTTTTTGTCTAAAGTATTTTTATTAGTAACTTTCTGAACTTAGCAAAGTTTGAAAATTTTAAATTGATTGAAAAAGTTCATCAAATTTTTTGAACATCTTTTTAAACATTCACATGAAAATCATGTATATTTTTTATGTGGTATTTATTTATTAATCTAATAAGACTTAGCGAATATTATTGTATATATTATTGTATATATATTTTCTATTATTTTATATATGCTCGGACTAAAAAAGAAATCGAATAAAACCCTTGGAGTTTGTAAATTGCATCAGGACAATCCACGCGCAAGACAGGAAGCATCGAGCATACGTGCCCACCACAAAAGAGATGAGAGGAAAACATATAATTATGATATCGCATAACGGAACAGGGTAGATAGGTCGAGATATTACGATGGAAATTGAGGCAAGTGGCTCACTTGTCATTTCCTTTCAGACTGAATGGAAGGTGTAGAAACAGGTTTCGTTTGAATTGTAGGTTATCAAATTGCAAAGGGATTTCTTTACTTTTTACTAACAGGGGTTATGTTTTGAGCAAGTTAAACGAATCACTTTTTTCTACTGAAATATCGGCCGGCAGAGTTACGAAGTCTGGCAATTTGGGACTTCTAATTAATATAAAAAAAAGGGAAACCGGTAGATCAAACATCTAGTCTATATTCGTAAAAATACAAATAAGAACCATTTCCTACTTTCCTACCACCACTTTCCTATTTAATGCTTTTAAAATCATGAAATATGCCCAAAAAAGTTAAGGGACTGTTTGTGGTATATTGAGGAAAGCCAAGTTGTAAACAAAATAAAACTGTCTTAGTAAACATTATTGAAAAAAAAAATCAAGAAATTAACTATTAATTAATTATTACAGTACTATGAAATAAAGAGTTTTTTATTATTTTACTTGTGTTCCTTGCATCAGTTTTTCAACAATCTTACAATCTAGAAGCCTTCAGAAAAAGAGAGAATGGGCATTTCTTGGGCAAAGGCATTTGTTGTTTATCATCAGCCTTGTCTTCACCTAGCCCTAGGTGTGATTAATGCCAAGCGTAAGCATGTAAATTTTATAAACCTATTTGGCACTTTAGCACCCAGATCTAAAACGTTTTTTAAACTTAAAGGTGATTTGAAACACTACTCACAACGTTCTTTTATGGAACATTTAAAATATTTATGTAACATTAGTTCTAACAATTATACTTAAATGAAAAAGAGTTTCTGGAGTGGGAGTTTTTTTACACTGGCTCGACAAAGTGGCCAATGGGCACCCGATGGTAAGTAAGTTCAGTGCAATCGAAAAACGAAAACAAACAGCAAAGGTTGAAAATCTGCGGATAGTGTCTGTCGTCATACCGGCCCACATATACCATGGTATACCTTGACTGACTGAAGGTCTGTAGGTATATAAATTACTAGATGATGATGATGTCCTAGCCGCATTCGGCCACGGCGACTGTTTCAACACCGATTAAAGAAATTGAGGTCCAGTTTTCGGAAACAGTCAATTGCGCAGGAGATATTTAAGTGCATAACTGGACGCGCTGCCAGAAAAGCACTCTCTCGTCCGAGCTCCCTCAGACCCGATGGAATGGAGAACCAGTACGATCGGGAGGAAGCAGGATGCAGGTTTGGTCGAGTTTTCCTTCTCTGAACACCTGGTTGAATTGTGGTGTTAAAGAGATACCTTAGTCGCCTTTTACGACACCTCAGCAAGAAGAGCGGGGTGCTATTCTATTCTGCCGGCAGCCGCCACGGCTAAAAATTACTAGATACTGGAGTTGTGGCACACTTAAAATCATAGAGCACTGTCTGCAGCAGTTCTCCACGACATGCGTGTACTAGGAAAAAAAAGCGGCTATATTATTATTATAAAAAATATTATTATTGATCCTAGCGGATATAGTTCTGGAATTCCAATTAAATATGTGCAGGCATTTGATGACAAAGCCTGTTGTGTATAATTTATACTTTACTACGATTAACATTTACGATAAAGTTGCTTGTACTTCCTGTCATTTCCGCACTCGGACCCTTTTTAGTATGGTAATCAAATTATTTCACTATGTACAGACAGTAAAAAAAAACAAAGTTCTTAAATACTATTGTGTTAAATGTATAAATTAAACATATTAAAATATATTGTTATCTATTAGTTCGAAGTATCTGATTTAGTAATTGTTTAATATTTTATAATCAATCTGTTACTTTAAGTATTATTTTAACGATACTGAATCAATTTGGAGTAGAACCTAAGCTACAGCTTGAGCTTGCAATCACCATATCTCTCAGAATAACCATGACCCAAGTGATGTATTAAAAATACACAATGGATATGTTGCACAAATGGCAACGCATTAAAAAATGAAATGCTACATCAACCAAGCTTTATGAATAATATTAAATATAAATATTAAAGAACATTTTTCTTTAACAAACTGTTCGAGCACAAAGTTTTCATTTAGGCCCCTCTAGTTCTAATGGCCTGATATAATATTGAAGTGAAATATTTTGATTATAAATTTTAAACTATATTTTGGCTTAACGAACGAACTCTGTCTGGTAAATGATTTAAAAGTTCAGAGAACATTTGCGGACCAACGCTGCTTATTTGTACAGTATGCCAAAAATATGTTCCAATTGTTTTGCAGTCAGTACCGAGTCTTGATGCGTGACTGTAGCCGGAAGAGGGCAGCTCTGTAGCATCGCTCGTTTCCGTGCGCTATGCGCCGCCGTTTCCGCTTATTTCGCGTCGCTTGTCCTATCCACGGTCTTGTTGACACCTGTTTGTCTTTTACCTTGATCGTTTTTTTTATATTACTCGTTTATATATATATATATATATATATATATATATATATATATATATATATATATATAAATTTTTATTTCTTTTTTGCACTGGCTCGACATAGTGACTACGGAGTACCTGATGGTAAGTACAGAGTAGTCCAAATACGAAAGCGACTATCAAAGGATGAAAATCCATTGATAGTCTACATCGTCATGTCGGCCCACATATACCACGACTGAAGGTCTCTAGGTATATGAGCTACTGGATATGCACAAGCTGATCCCGAAACGCGACAAGCCGAAACTGGTCACTATGACGGGCTTTACACCCATGTACTGTGGTCGCGATCCAGACGGGCACCGACGCCCTGCCACCTCGCTGCTGCTCGTTTAGCACCACCCAGGCGTCACGTATAGGGAAACTAGGGTAAAGCCTACGGACGCGAACAGCTTCGACTCCCAAAAAACAAATAAATCCCAAATAATTGAACATTAGTTAATTCCTGCTAAACAAAACCGTGAGAAGCAAAGCTTTACGCAATATCAAGTTTAATTGACAGTAAGCAGTAATCGTACGATGATTTGAATTAAGATGACCGTCGGATTTTGGTATATGCGACTTGGCAGACGCAATCAGGTTGCAATGAACCACTTTGTATGCATTAATACGGAAAGGCATACAATATTTCCGTGGTTTAGTCGCGGCAGCAGTGTTGTAATTGCTAGAATATGAATGTACCTTTAGGCAATTTTGTTTTTATAAAAAACATAGTATAATTTTTATTTAGCGCTGTCGCTTTCACGTTTCGATCGGCTAGTGCCAAATATGAAAATATGATGAGAAAAATACAGCTATAAGAAAACGTAGCACTGGGCAGTCCACACATGTCGAAGGGCCTAAGAACGTGGGAGTAGGTTATCAATGTGATACCACGAAGCGTTAAGCATAGTGTGTGAGGAGACTGTATGATGGAACGATGGATGGCGAAAGGCAGCTGGTCTTAACTGGATAAGAAGAGTCGAAGAGCGGCCAACAAACATGCAGAGTCTCAGATACATAATTTTTTTTTTCAATTCGGGAGAAAATCCTTCATAGGACTACCAGGAATACTGTAAGGGCAGCAACCTCAGTGTCTCAGACTCCTACTAACTAAAAACCCCGGATGTGTCCCTCTCGTTGCTACACCCGGACCTGGGAAACAAAATCCATCCAGACGCTCGGGAAGCAAAAAGCCTTGTTGAGGCTACCTCTTCGAAAGGAGTGGAGGTAAAAATCCCATCCAGAACCTGTCTCTTAGTGTTCGGTGCGCCGGACACTGTACACCGCCTCCCTCTCATCCAGACAGCTGCTCCCTCAAGTATACTGCCCGATACATAGATACATGCGTTAAAATTACAATATTCCTATTCTTGCTTCAGGAGTTAAAAATAAAACACAGATAACAAAGCAAACAGTAACATATTATTACATATTTAATTAATAAAACATCTCATCAAAGTAGAAAGAGTAATCTAAACCGAAATAGGTTAAACAAAGCCGTGCACTGTCTACGGTACGCCGGCTTGTGGCTCAAGCGAGCCATGAGTCGGGCTCTGCCGCGGCTCAAGCCACGCTCAGGCGGGCTCAAACGACTCAACCAGCTAATACGGGCCGCATCTGCGGCGTAATGAGCTACTCAAGTACGCCGTAACTTGTTTACATTGTATCTTTATTGTGTTTTTTACTCGGCTTTCTTTCTATGTAATGATTTTTTTTGCCATCGCAACAGAAACGCACGCCGTTCTTTGTCGCTTAAGCGATTTATTTTTAATCAACGGTTATGAGTAGGTGTACAATTTAATTTTTAAACTGTTCGGATAAGAAGCGGCGTTTTTCGTACCTATCGTATTTGGTGTAAGAGGAAGTCAGTTTCCTGTATGTGAAGATACTAATAAATTAATAATTCAATGTAATTTAGGCACGTAATTTTAAAAAAATGATACGTGCAATTCACAAAGATCTCGGAATCGTATTTTTGCCTAATATATTTGACACAAAATTATATTTTAATGTAATGTACTGAAATAACGTGACTGATAGCATTTAGAACCAAAATCGATTAGTAGGGCAGACCTAGACCTAGACCTAGACATAAAAAGAAATTCAAGCAAGGAGGTTGAAAAATAGGTAAATGATTTAACTTTCTACCGCGTGCAGCAGTATAAAGAATGTTTTTAACTGTATGGGGTAATTTTAAATGAAAACAGATACGACAATATGGTCTTAGAAAGTTCTGACACGCTCTTATTAAGTCCAAATTTTTTTACAAATTTAATTTTTTGGCCAAGCTTGATATTTCGACAATTTTTTTCCTTCAACAACAAGACAAGAGACCTTTACAACTGTACCGGGAGTCATTCGATATAATGTTACTAAAATTGAAAATTTTATATTTAGATAAATCAACTGAGTTTCATGCGTGAGAGTTATCTTATTCGACATAAAAACACTAAATATCAAATCTCGACAATAAATTTTTTAATATTACATTTCCCATAAAAAAAAATTTACATATTGCCCAGTATATACCGTAATTATCTCTCAATATATAATAATAAATATTGACAGTTTATAAAATAATAATATATCATTACACTATATACCTTTCGAGGCGAGCACGTATGTATTGCACGTACATATATATCCTTAACGCTCATGTGTCGTGCCTAATGGCACTAGAAGCTCAGCAGATCGCCGTTTTTCAAGACACACATGAAATTTCTATTGATTACTAGCTGTCCCGGCAGACCTTGTTCTGCCCTATTTCTCTAAAACAAAGTCACATTGTTTTTTTTTTAATGTTAATAGCTTCCCCGTCAGATTTTATTCTGCCAAAACCTATTGGCCTGTCGACTGTTTTTTGAAAATTGTTTGGTTCCTTACCTGGCCTTAATGCTTTATGTATAAAAATTGACAAATATTGACATTAATATTTATACGTCACTGAATTGTTTGGCCTTCCCGGAACCCGTCCACTAATATTTAAACTTTATGGTATGGTGTTAAAGTTCAAATTGACTTTTAAATATTATTACGAATTGTTTGTATGAGAATATAGAAAAGTGTTGTTTATAGACTTTCTCAGACAATTTTTTTAATTTTTCTCTCCGTAATAACCTTCCCCAGACTTCATCAAACACAACAAACAAGAAATCAGCCAAATCGGTTCATCCGTTCTCGAGTTTCACGCTTATCAACACATTTAGCGATTCATTTTTATATATAAGAAGATAAGCCATGCGAGCTTTCGCACAATGCTTATTGTTACGAACAGCGAGCCCAGGGCGCCGGAGACGCAAGAATAGGGGTGCGGGAGAGGAGCACGTCGACCGGGGCGACAGCAGCGACAGCGGCGGCCGGGCGTAGGAACTACGGCGGAATCCGGCGTCGCTATTGGCGGACTTAGTTTTAAGGAATGCTTTGTATATAGTACTAGTTGTTAGGGTAGCCCGAGGGGATATATATAGCGACCAAACCTTTGGTCGACGGCGAAGATCGAAGACTCGAAGAATTCCCTCGGAGCTACCCTCAAGAATAAAGAAGCGAACTGCGAACGAAGAAGTGTTTTATTACGACGAATCCCTGCTACTAGTGATCGAGTGTTGTCCATCGTGTACATCCTGGTCCATCGGAAGCCGAATAGAAGAAAGAAAGTAGAACCAACGCATCGATTTATCGAAGATTGCATCAAGAATTGGGGAAAATGGTCAAGACTCGATCACAGGGGGCCGATACTACGGACGAGTGTGACATGTACGCACCGGCCTCGGTGCGTCATGTTGAACCACCACGCTCTCCGTCAGTGCGGCCTGCTTCTGAGACTATGACAGGGGCGTCAAACGCTACATTGACATGCGATAGGTCAAACGCTACATTGACATGTGACAAGTCAAACGCTCGATTGTCAAACGCTAAAACGTCAAACGCAGTTTCTTTCCCTACAGCAGCAAGACAACGTTCGCCAGCGAGGTCACGCCGCACAAGTACAAGCTCAGCTGCCAGATTACGGTTGCAGTTGGAGCTGCAAGCACAGGAACGTCTCGCCGAGATCCAACGGCGGGAACTGCGCATGGAAGCGGACCTAGTCAGGAAGAGGCTAGAAGTGGACCTCGAGAACATAGAAGAGGACGAACAGGGCAGCAACATGTCACAGACGAACGAACGCGTGAACAGTTGGCTGCAACAAGCGACCGAGGGGGATTCAACGTACCCGGCCGAGACACCGTCAGCAGAACGAGGAGGCAGAACGGCCCTCCACACCTCCGACGATCAACGGGGGGAGCTGACCACGGCCCGAGTGACCTTTGAGGAAGAAAGGTCACAGCAACGTGATGCGACAGAACGGCGTCGCACACGTTCGCCCACGCCCACGAGGGGCAGATCAAGGGCGATCGAGGAGCTGGCCGAGGCGTTGAAGAGGATGACGGCACGGGAACGAGTGCCGCCACGTCAAGCCTCGGACCTACCAGTATTCACCGGGGCACCGAACGAGTGGCTGCCATTCAAGGCAGCCATGCGAGATAGCACGAAAATGTACCACTTCTCGGCGGCGGAGAACCTAGCCAGGCTACGGGTGTGTCTCCGGGGAGAAGCGAGGGACGCCGTGGCGCCTCTACTGCACACGGCGGAGAACCCGGAAGCCATAATGCACACACTGGAGCGCTGTTATGGCCAGCCGGACACCATCATCAACGACGCCATGGAGAAGCTGCGCCAGCTGCCACAAGCAGGAATGACAGCGCAAGAGCTCAACGTGTTTGCAGTACGAGTGCAGAACATAATCGCCGTGCTGAAGAACGTCGGCCACAGCGGTTATCTACGGAATCCTCAGCTGGCGGGAGAAATCATGGAACGAATGAGCCCGCTGCTAGTCTCAAGGTGGAGAGACTACGCACATCTGCACCGAGGGATGGAAGAGTGCGAAGTGATCACTCTGTCTCGCTTCCTCACACGCGAAGCGGACTTGGCGTTTAGCTACACGCGCCAATCCAGTACATCGGGCGCCGTCAGCACTGCAAAATACGCCGCGCCAGCAAGACCGAGGCAGCAGAACACGAAGCCAGCACGCCGAACGACGCGTGGGGCAGCCGTCTACGCAACGGTAGAAGAGCAACGCGCACCACAGGGGTGCTTCTGCTGTGGAGCGGACCACGCTACGGATAAATGCAAGAAGATCAAGAATATGAAGATCAGCGCCCGCTGGGACTGGGCAAAGTCAGCGCGCGTTTGTTTTAAGTGCCTGAAGAAGAGGCATCGTCGGGCCGACTGCCAAGCTGACGCATGCGGTGTCAGCGGTTGCCGCCGGCCGCATCACCCGCTGTTGCACGACACCGAGCAAGTGCGAGCGCAGCCAGAGGTGCGATCCAGCGACGAGGAAGAACCACCCCGCCCGGCCAGAGAAGAAGCAGTGATGTCGATAGCAACACCCAGTGAAGACAGCAGCGTGTTGCTAAAAGTCTGCAACGTCATCATTACAGGTCCCGGGGGAGAAGTAGCTACGTACGCGCTCCTGGATGAGGGGTCGTCAATAACCCTCATCGACCAAGAACTGGCAGACAGCATCGGCGCCAAGGGGACCCCGGCACCACTGAGGCTGCGAGGTGTCAACGCGACGGAGCACGAGAGCAGCAGTCAGCGGGTCAGCATCAGCATCCGAGGGCGGCGAGAACGCGCCGCACACGAGATCACCGCTCGCACGGTCAAGAAGTTGGACCTGCGAGGACAACGGGCGCCGCGGGAACTGACGCGGTACGCCCACCTGCAAGATCTCCGGGAGGCCTGCTTCGAGAACGCGAAGCCGAGGATCCTGATAGGTGTCGACAACTGGCACCTGATGGTCTCCCAGCAGATGAGGACCGGAAAGAAGAACGAGCCCGCCGCATCACTCACCAGCCTAGGGTGGGTCATCTACGGCGTCGAGCCTCGCCTGCTCCATCGACGGGGGGAGAACACGGTGCTGCATCTGCACGCAGCGGAACGAGACTGCGGCAGCACCCCCTCGAGCACCGAGCAAGAAGACGACGAGCGTCTTCAAGAACTGGTGAAGAAGCACTTCACGTTGGAAGCGCTTGGTGTGTCGCTGACCACCAAGGAGAAGCCAGAAGATCGACGAGCGATCGAGATTTTCAACAAAACGGCGCGCCGAGCGAACAATCGATTCGAAGTCGGGTTGCCGTGGCGCACCGATGACATCGTGCTGCCGCCCAGCTACAGTGAAGCATTCTTACGCCTCAGGGGCATAGAAAGGAAAATGGACCGCGATCCGGCATTTAAAGAGGAATACACGCGCCAAATTGAAAATTTGTTGAAAAAAGGATACGCGGAAAAGTATAGCGAGAGTGAACGAGACAGCGCTATACAGTGGTTTCTACCGCACTTCGCCGTACGAAACCCGAATAAGCCAAACAAAATACGGCTAGTGTTTGACGTCGCGCACCGGCTCGGCGAGATAGCGGAGGCACCGTACATCGAACAATGGCGCTGGGAGCCGACCGCACACAACGTCGCGGATGACGCAACCCGCGGCGGAAAGGCGCCAACCGACCAGCATGACCACTGGTTCACAGGACCTTCTTTCCTGTACGGGCCTGAGAATACGTGGCCGCAGGAAAAGGCACGACCGAGCAGCACCGGCAGCATCGAGGAGGCCGCGTGCTGCGCAGCGAGCTGCACCGGCAGCATCGAGGAGGCCGCGTGCTGCGCAGCGAGCATCGACAGCGCGAGCCCGTTGCCGGACATTAGCCGCTTCTCATCGTATGAGCGGCTGATACGGGCGACGGCGACGGTGCTCGCCTTCATCGACAAATGTCGCAAGAGAGCGACCCAACTTAAGTTACAGCACATCGAGCGAGCGGAGCACCTATGGCTACGCAGGGCGCAGGAGGAAGACTTCGGCGAGGAGATCGCGAGGCTGCGCGCTGGCCGAACCTTGCCAGCTGCCAGCCGCCTCGCCAAGCTGGACCCGATGCTGCAGGACGACCTGCTGCGTGTGCGCGGACGGATCGATGCCGCGCGCGCGCCGTACGAGACGAAGCGGCCGATCATACTGGGCGGCCGTCACCCGCTGACAAGACTCATCGTGCTACGAGAACACGCGGCTGCGGGACACGCCAACAACGAGCGCGTCCTCAATGACATCAGGCAGCGCTTCTGGATACTGCGCGCGCGCCCCACTGTGCGCGCGGTTGCCCGGGCTTGCGCGCTCTGCCGGGTGCGCCGAGCGAAGCCCCGGGTGCCGCCGATGGGGGACCTGCCGCCGGCGCGCCTGGATCAGCATCGCCGACCCTTCACCAACTGCGGGGTCGACTACTTCGGGCCGATGACCGTCACTATCGGCCGCCGACGTGAGAAGAGGTGGGGCGCGTTGTTCACGTGCCTCACTACCCGAGCTGTCCACATCGAGGTAGTGGGCAGCCTGTCTGCCGACTCCGCAATCATGGCGCTGCGACGGATGGCAGCGCGACGCGGATGGCCGCGTCAGCTCTGGAGCGACAACGGGACGAACTTCCGTGGAGCCGACGCGGAGCTACGGGCAGCATACAGCGAGTGGGAGCCGGCGCTGCGTGACTACGCGCAGCTGCGCCGAATGGAGTGGCGCTTCATCCCTCCTGGCGCGCCGAATCAAGGCGGCGCGTGGGAGCGACTCGTGCGCTCAGTAAAAGCTGCGCTGAGCGCGACCCTACACGACCAAGCACCGCGAGAGGAGGTGCTAACGACGCTGCTGGCAGAAGCGGAACACGCGATCAATTCGCGACCGCTGACACACGTCTCCGTGGATCCGGCGGATCCGGAGGCATTGACTCCGAACCACTTTCTCATCGGGACGTCGGCAGGGCTGCCCCAGACCGGGGTGTGCTCGCCGGCGGATAGGAGAGCATGGAAGGCGGCACAAGGGCTCGCCGACCAGTTCTGGCGACGGTGGGTCCGGGAGTACCTGCCGACGCTGGTGGCGCGTGGCGGAGCGCACGATCGACAGCGCCCGCTACGCCCCGGAGATCTAGTCATCGTAGTCGACGCTGCATTGCCCCGCAATACATGGCCTCGAGGCATCGTGGAGGCCGTGTACCCCGGGCCAGACGGCGACGTGCGCAGCGCTCTCATCCGCACCAGAGGTGGAACCTTCGTGCGCCCTGCAAGGAAGCTGGCTGTTCTCCGGCTGGAAAAAGAAGGCTTCGACGAGCTACGCCGGGGGGAGGATGTTACGAACAGCGAGCCCAGGGCGCCGGAGACGCAAGAATAGGGGTGCGGGAGAGGAGCACGTCGACCGGGGCGACAGCAGCGACAGCGGCGGCCGGGCGTAGGAACTACGGCGGAATCCGGCGTCGCTATTGGCGGACTTAGTTTTAAGGAATGCTTTGTATATAGTACTAGTTGTTAGGGTAGCCCGAGGGGATATATATAGCGACCAAACCTTTGGTCGACGGCGAAGATCGAAGACTCGAAGAATTCCCTCGGAGCTACCCTCAAGAATAAAGAAGCGAACTGCGAACGAAGAAGTGTTTTATTACGACGAATCCCTGCTACTAGTGATCGAGTGTTGTCCATCGTGTACACTTATAAAATTATAATCACAAATAAACGATAAATGAAGTTGTTTTTTCTAATTGGTAGGTAGTTAATAGGTAAAATTATTTTGCTTTAATTAAATTTACTGAACTATATGAATAATTGATATATATATAATTGAGAAATATTTCAAAAGTATCTACTGCAGCAAAGAACTTCAATAAAGCAAAGCTAAACGCAAACCGGAAAGTAAAACTCCCACGCACGATCCGAGCGCTAATTGCGCATCTTTAATACCCATCCAGCGTGGAAGACAAGCTTTTAATATCCGAGGAACGATGGAGACAATCCTCTTAATCAGCCGGCAGACATTGTGTGAAACCAGGCCACGCACACACGGAGTGATTAGGGCTTTGTGCGCGGCCACTGCGTCGCACTTTTGTGCGGAACACCCGGCCAACTTCGCATCGTGGATTGCGACAATGTGTTATTTGCATTGTTTTGCTTTTTTTCATATTTCGGTGTTAATTTTAAAAGGCTTTAGTGCCATGCCTTTGTTTCTCTTGCTGGCTTGTATTGTAATATTCGAACTTGATTTTATACGATTACCGAAAGCTACAGTGAGCTTGGAAGCATTGATTACAGGGCCCACAATTGTCGTTACAGTGTAGACGTATCGCTGAAGTTTTTAGCTGATAGAAGTCGGGCAAGCCGAAACGTCCTACAAGGATTTCCCTGAATTAAAAAAAAGAACAGTGAATGGAAATAATATATGCTAGCACTTTTTAACCATCATAGAATTATAATCCTTGATGCAATATCACCAAATTTCCATTATGCTACAAATGATTCGACTCCTTATTTTTTATTATTAGGATAATAACCTGTAATAGCCTTTTTTTGGTGTTCCGGGGAAAAATCCTACATAGGACCATCAGGGCCGCTGTGAGGGCAGCGACCCCGGTGTGTCAGACTCCTACTGACTAAAAACCTCCGGGGTGTCCCTCTAATTGCTCCACCCGGGCCTGGGAAGCCAAATTCATCCAGACGCCCAGGGGCAAGAAGCCTTGTTGAGGCTACTTCTCTGGGAGGGGATGGAGTAAAGCCCACCCCTCCAAAACCTCTATCCTAGGCGATGCGCCGGACACCGTGCACCGCCTCCCTCTCATCCGGATAGCAGACTCCCTCAAATCTACTGCCCAGCTTGAAGTTAGCTTAGCTGATATAAGTCGGGCAAACCAAAAGGTTCTGTAAGAATTTTCCTTAATTAAAAAAAAGAATAGTGAATGCAAATAAAATATGCTAACACTTTTTAACCATCAAAGCGTTATAATCCTTGATACAATATCATAAAATCTTCATCACGCTGTGAATTAATTCGACTCCTTATTTATTATTATTATAATCTATAATGGCCTAGTGAATATGATTATATAATATATTTTGTAATGTTTGAATAAGGCCTAAGCAAAAGCGAAGCAGCTTTTATAAGTTTTATCCTTAATGTGTAGGATATATTTTTTTAAACCCTTGTATTTAACTTTTAGCATGTCATGGAGTGAGGATGCATGGGAGAAAGTACGAGAGGGCACCTTGCCTGCGGGAGGGAATTAGAAAGTAGGTTATTAATTATTTTAGGGTGATAACATTCTCCATTACTATCACCGGAAACACGGAACAAAATCTGCTTATCTTTTATTTCATCTTACGTCGAATTTTTCCCACAGTATTTGTTTAATGTATACATTGTCGACAATGTACCTACATCGCACCTGATGGTAAGTACACTGTAGTCCAAAAACGGCAACTATCGCCAAGTGAGGAGAAACTTTCGAGCGACCCTGTCGCCATACAGGCCCACATATACAGGTTGATTTATAAACGAGGGAGACATTTCAGGACACAATTATTTGTACCTTCTTACAACTAACTAACTACTACTACTAACTTTTGATGGTAGTGCGATTGTCCGAACTGGGTCATGACTACAGTATATAAGTGTAAAGACCGTCATAGTGACTCGCTTTGGCCTGTCGCGTTTCGGGATCCGCTTGTGTATATCTAGTAGCTCATATACCTAGAGACCTTCAGTCGTGGTATATGTGGGTCGACATGACGATGGAGACTATCAACGGATTTTCATTCTTTGATGGTCGCTTTCGTTTTTGGATTACACTGGATTATACTTTCCATCAGGTATTCTGAAATCGCTATCTCAAATCAGTGTAAAAAAAATGTAAATAACTATATTCCCTAACATATCATAAAGGAAAATTAATGAACAAATGAGAATTGATGCATGACAAATGTGGAAACCGTACCGCGTGTGGCGAATGATTTATTGGCAAGTAGATAAATTTACTTTTAAGTAATTTTAAGTAAACAGGTATTGTCTCATTTTCCTTTCGTACTTTTTCCTGGCTTAGGTCAGGCAAAATATCTATTTGACAATTCATTGTTATTTTTTCATTAATGTGTGTAATTTTCCTTAAATATGTTGACCATAATTTACTTTGTTTTAAAGGAAATATTAAGGTCTCGCTATTTTTACATATTTGGAATTAGAATCAAATGCTAAATATCCTCTCTGAATACATCCTACATCTATAAAGACACTCTCTATAATAACTGAAGGTCTCTAGGTATACGAACGATTGGAGGTACAGAAGCTGATCTCAAAAGGGGATAGGCCGAAGCGAATCTCTATGACGGTAACTATAATCATAGATGGGCAAAATGTAATCAGATTAATAAAAAGGATTAACGATTACAGTTTACGCCTTTTACTATTAATATGACTGCATTTTGCTCATTTATATTTTAAACACTACAAAATCCCAGATTGTATACACATTTATGATTTCTTAATGTTTTAAATGGATTTAATCATGATTACAGAGCAAGAAAATTAAAATTACGACTACATTTTGCAACCGTTAATCATTAATCAGATTACATTTTGCCCATCTCTGACTATAATAAATATGAATAAATTTTTAAAAACTTAAATTCTGTCTGATACTAATATTAAAACCTAGGTATTGTCGCGTTACACTGAGTTAAAATTTTGTTACGGACACGAAATCTATCTCAAGAACTATTGTGGTCATTAATTATAAGAAAAACGATCGCTCTGGTTGTGATGGTTATGTTAAAACTTAAAAAGTAATATTTGTTGACAAATAGTGTCCGACCGAAGGCTTCGACACCGGCCTTCGGGTTTTCGGCTAAAAACCACACTCGATAAAACTTTAATATGGGCTAAAATTGTAGTTAAATTTACTGACGCTATTTCGACGTTGCTTAGCAAAGTTCTCAAAAAATTAATTGGTTTTGACAAAAAACTGAATATATAATAGGAATTTAAGTATAGCCATAGTATTCGCAGAGTCAAGTTCATCTTGACAAAATCGGTGACTTACCAAATCCTTTGATATTCATTGAATAATATTGTCGTTCATGGATCCTAATCAACCAATAAACCACAGCTATAAAAAATAAATATAAAGATTTTAAAATCTTGTAAAGGAATGGTTTACGTAGATATATGCAAACAAAGTCTAGAGATTATCAAAATTACCTTATCAAGCCGAAAATTAAGCCGAAAATGCAGCCGAAGCTTCGTTGCGACACTACTAACAAGGCATACGGGAACACATCACATCTAGCAGATGCCTCTTTGTAGGCCGATGAACTTTGATTTTTTACTATTTATTCTATTTGCTTCCTTTTGATTTAGTTTATAAGTACACCGTTACTTTATGACTTTTGCTTTGTACATAGCGCTGCTAACATTACAAATCTTCATTAAGTTGTAAAATAATTGACAGCAATAAATTAAATCAGTATTTTACTTTAACAATATTATTTTATCTCTGATTGCTAATTAGAAAAACAGGTACGTATAGAGTTAATTTTGTAATTATAAGTTTATAAACGTACGACTATTATTGTTTTGAGTGAAAATTCATTATCTTCAATGCAATACGTGAAGATATGTAAAGAAAATATTTTCAAAAGTAATAATTGAGTCTAAGTAAGCACAAAATAATAATCATGGCATGATTGACTTAATTTCTACAAAAAAAAAAGTTGAAAAAATTCTGTAACTTTCGGTTGAAAGGTAACGCTTGACCAATATTTTGTTAATATTGATTTTATATTTGGATAAAATGAGCTAAAGCTTCTTAAGACCGCACTGTCCTAACTCTTGTAGTTTAGGACTGCTTCCTACAGCCATAGTTAAAAAAAACATTATGTAAAAACAGTATGTAGAAAATACTCACCTGACTACATCATCGTATAGCGTTAACTGTTGAAACTTGAATCATGATTTTGTTACATCAAATTCTTTGTATAAAGTAGTTGCTTACTAAAAGCTGATTGTTCATATTTCAGTGTAAAAGGTGTAAAATAGGGGTCGAAAGTTTGTTTGAAAATCCGTGTTTTTTTGTAGGCACTGTAAAAACTGGTACTAATTTACCTTTTTGCTGGAATATAAAAATATGTTTTTGTGTGTTTGGAAAATTGTAACTCAAAGAGGGTAAAATAAGGGATTCCTACCATGAAACTCGAAATTACTACAGCTACCTGGATGTGAGGGAGGCGGTGCGCAGTGTTCAGCGTACCGCCCGAGAGCTAGGTTTTGGAGGGGCGGGTTCTTTACTACCACCCCTTCCAGAGTGGTAGCCTCAACAAGACTTTCTGCTCCCTGGACATCTGGATGAATTTGATTTCCTAGGCCCGGGTGGAGCGATTAGAGGGACACCCCGGGGTTATTAGTCGATAGGAGTCTGATACACCGGGGTCGATGTCTTGACAGTGGCTCTAATGGTCCTATGTAGGATTTTTCCCCAGGATACTAAAAAAAGATCACTACAGCTAGTACTAGCATATTCAGACAAAGATCTTAAACCAATGTTGGGCATAAGGTTGTCTTAATAGTCGCCATTAAACCTAGACTCCTACTTTACTCATACCACCTATTATTAACTTAGCTGCCTAGGTCACTAAATTTAGTTAATAAAAAATAATTTATAGTTTGAAAATTGTTAATTTACTAAAAAGAATGTTATTTTTTATTATTAGGTAATACTAATTTTTATGACGATAAACGTGACAAATCTTAACTAATAAGATAATTGTTAATTTAAAAATTTACGACAAAAAACTTGCACAAAAATAATAATCATAAAAAAACAAGTTACAAATTAATAGTTCCCAAGTCGTGAAAGACATTAAGGGTGAGAAAGATTCAACATCAAAAGATATCGAAGTCTTTAAACGATAAGGGAAACCGTAAAGTGTGTGTTAGGTTAAATGCCCTGATAGACAATAGGGCTGTCATTAAAAATATATGAATGTACTAACTTTATTTTAACCATAAAACCATTACCATTTTTTTTACAAATTATCAAGACATATATCCTTTTTGGGGTATGTATACAATTAGTTATTGGATGCACATCATATTTATATGCATTTCAAGCCTATTATATTCAATTTTTTATTGGTTTATATATTAAAGTACGGTGTTCTATGTTATCTATTACTAGAGATCTTAAAAATAATCAGTATAATTTTACTTCCTATAAGAAAATGATGTTAATTTCAAATCAGATACCAAAATGTGTATACTGTAAATTTATTACAAAAGATAGTTCAGCTTTTACTAATCTTCTTCATTATCCCATATTAAAAAATATAAATTTCCGATTAAATGCGTAGTATGGGCAAAATACATTTTATTAAGGCCAGTATAGTTGTAATAATAAACGTTTACTTATTTTTTAAATTTATTTTTTAATATATTGATACCTTCCGAAATAACTTTTATATAAAAATGTTTAAAAAAAAAGCTCTCTAAATAATGACGTATTTCAAAAATTTTACCAAGGCACTAGTTTATTAAATAGTTATATTTTCAAATCATTGCAGTGCAAATGGTTGTACGACTGACGGTTGATATGGAAACGGTGGTACCATTTTTGCTGCAATAGTCATATAACGATATTACCCGAATAAAACTAATTAAAATATACAGACAAGGCGTAAAAGTTTAATTTAATGTAATTCACTCATAATATAGCAATAAAATATATAATAAACCATATAAGTAAGCGAATATGATAATCTGTAATAACAGAAATAATTAACTACCTAAAGGTAAGGGTTTACCTTTAGGTAGACTGGACCTTTAGGTGGACTGCGTAGTCCACAAATATCACAGCGATTGGACATTAAGTGAACTCTGTCTATTTTTCGTGCTAACACAAACTGAATAAACTTGTGGCAAATTGTTTGCGTGACACCCCTAACGCCTCCGTCTTAACCCTCATTCTCAAGACGCGGTGTAAACATCGTTTTATACGATTGCGGGCTTGTGTCTCACTAACAGCGAGTTAATCCTTTGATTTTTTTAAATCACAGTAAGTGCTAGGTCTTCTTGTGTATATTATTTACTTTTAATTAGAAATATTATGGTTAGCTTGTCATAAACAACAAAAATTCTGAAATATTTTATTAATCTTCATTGAAATGTTCTATTTTGCAATTTCATTAAGATAAAATAAAAATCAGCTTTAATTACAGAATATAATATAATTACAAAAGATCAAATTATCAAATTTTTAATAACATATCGTCATCTCATAGCCCTTTCAGGCTCAGGAGAGATACATTAATGGCTGTACCCAAGCCAAGCAGTAGGCATGAGGAAGTTGCCCGGATGAAAAGGCGGCGCGCAGTATCCGGTGCGTCGCTCGTGAGAAAAGTTTGGAGGGGTGGGCTTTTTACACTCACCCCTTCCAGAGAGGAAGCCCGAATAAGGTTATTCGGTCCCCGGACGACCGAATAGCCACTATATGGACAAATTTGGTTTCCCAGGCCTGCGTGGAGCTATTAGTGCCCGGATTTTTAGTCATTAGGAGTCAGATACACCGAGGTTGCGGCCCTCCAGCGCTATGATGGTCTTATTTAAGATTTTTCACCGGGTTAAAAAAAAAGTGGCTGTACCCATTACATTATGATTGTTTGTATATAGGGTAATGGCAATATCTGGATGTTTTAAAATAGAATTAAAATTATATAATATAAATAATAGAAAGCGAAGTGTTAAATATAGGTTTTCGAAGTCTTGTGTAAAAAAGGGCCTGATGGTCAACATATATTTGTAACTCGCTATCAGTGGAACCATACCTTAACTTCTAAGTGGACCTTTTCTGCTTAGGGGAGCGAGACATGTGCTTTCTTACAGGCACTTAAGTGTTTCGACGCGGGAGGGTTAAGATCGTTACACCGTGATTACCCCCAATTTCGTTTTTAAATAGCCCTGTTGCTCGGTCTTTATGAATATTGTTTATTTTTGTATAATTGTAAATATTAATCCACGGGCATAGTATAATAGTTAAGTCGTTTTTAATTAAAGATATTGAAAAAGTGTAAATCAGCTCATACTAGATATCAAACTAATAGTGACAAAGATTATTAAATTTTTCTGTCCTTTGTATACAAAAATAAAACTAACTTTTATTGAGAAAAAGTAAAATATACATATTTATTGAAAAACAATGAAAGAATAATACATAACATCACATCATATATGTTCTGCCACCAACCTCAAAAATCATTCCGCTCAGCATATGATGCGCAACGTGCTACATGCCGTTTTTTTTTTTTTGAAGCGGACTAACTACTGATTGCCGGGAAAGGCATTTACAGTTCAACCGGGCTTAGGGGGCGAGCACAGAAGGTGCTCAGCCAGCGAAATTT
Organism: Automeris io; assembly: GCA_036320925.1. Classification (NCBI taxonomy): domain Eukaryota; kingdom Metazoa; phylum Arthropoda; class Insecta; order Lepidoptera; family Saturniidae; genus Automeris; species Automeris io. The sequence goes on from JAUDJH010000018.1 coordinate 9,603,148, forward strand.
TTGGGTTGGGTGGCAATGCAAGGGCACCCCTGTGGGTACGAACCTCGACTTGGACCGCCAGCCAAATAAAGTACTAACCCAACGGGTGATCTACCAGTGTTTCGGAAGTGACTGCCTTGAGAAGAAACGCCGAAAGAAACTCAAGGCTGCGTCGGAGTAGAACTTCGCCTCGGTGGGAATCTACATGCCGTCCGGGGCTGATTTTTATATAGCGTTGGTTACTTAGCGCCGAGGTTGTGGAGAATTGACTACAGGGCCCCCGACAATTCGCAGAAATAGATATCTTGGGCCTTTCACCTGTATGAGTTCGATATATGTACGAGTACATCAGTTGCCACCCCCATTGTGGTCAGCAAGATCTTATGAAAATTTCCGCCCGAGTAAAAAAACAATTAAGGAAATACAGGTGGTATTTAAGGGAAAAATATAACTGCATCTAAAAAATCTGTAGTGGCAATAATTTGAGATCGATATTTATAGATACTACTTTTGCTTTGCTTACAGTTTGCTCAGAAATTAAATATTTGAAATCTTAGGCTGATATTATTATAATAGACGCTATTTCGACTTTGCCCAGCTAAGTTCTCAAACAATAAATTTGTTTTGACAAAAAAAAATATATATGACAGGAACTTGGGTATAGCCATAGTATTTGTAGAGCCAAGCCCATGTTGACAAAATTGGTGACTTACTAAATCCTTTAAAATTCATTGAGTAACATAAATTGTAATGTTTTAGTAAAGTCTAAGCAAACAAAGTTATGTCTAAAAATCTCAGCCTTTGTATTTACAAAACCAAGTTCCAGTCGACAAAATGGGAGGTTTGACATACTTTGACATGAATTAAAAAATAGAATTTGTAATGACTAAGTAATATGTAAGCAAAGTTAAAGTACCATATATGTTATAAATCTGTGCCTAACCGGAAAAGTTTTATATATTCTATTAATTTGATGAACTGTTACAATCTAAACAATAGAAAGACAATTACTTAGGTGTTTAGCAGCATTAATTGTTATAAAGGTAAAATTCGCTATTGACCTGAGGGTAATTATTCTCAAACTGAATGGGTTAAAAGAAAAAAAAAATACAATTCGGAAGTTATACTAAAAGGTAAACAAAAAGATACACGAAAAAGTTATTAAATCGGAAGTTTGCAAAAACGTGCACCTTTGTTTGGGATCATCTTTTTTGCGTGTTTGGACTAGGGGTGTTATATAAATCTATATCTGTAACCGAAACTATTGAGTATCCGAAACAATTTAATATCCATATCCGATTCACAAGACGCAAAATTTTAAATTAATGATGTTCCGACTTTTCGGCCACGTTCATAACGTTCTGTCTCTTACTTTGTATATGACTTATATGTCATATGTTAGGTATTTTTGTATAAGGTTACAATGGGGCTGACATACGTACACACGTAAAAGTCCTCTAAATAAATCGAATATAAAAACTCTAAAATATAATCGAATTTATGTTATTCAAACATGGAACATACTTAACCTGAGTTAACCGAACCTATGCGGATCTGGGCGATGCGCTTGAGGGAGAGTGCCGCCCTACTTATCCAGGCGAGAGCGGTGTGTGACGTGTTTCCGCACACCGCTCCAAGATATTGAGGTGTGCGAGGGGTGGCTGCTTACACCCCTCCTCGCAGTGCATAGATGCGGCTTTACAAAAGGCCTGACGTTGCCGAGGGTCTGAGAAGAGGATGACGCTGTTCCTCTGGCCCCGGTCAGACGGGAAGAAGGAACACCCCGGGGGTTTTAGTCGGTGCAAGTCTGACACACCGGGGGGCAGCCCTCACCGCCCCCTGAGGTCCATTAGGGATTTCCCCTGGGCTATCAAAAAAAGTTATACGGATATCAGAAATAATTAATATCCATATTTGAAACCTAAATAATTTTATTCGGATATCCATAACCGAAATCTCATGTGCCCAACATCCCTATTCGGAACTAAAGCATGTGTTGAATCGCGTGCGATGTGTTAAATTGAACACCATGGTTAACATTTGCGAAGTGGAAATCATATTTTTCTATATAAAAAACAACGCTTACGGATGGTCACGTTTTATATTTAGTTTTTTTAGTCTGTTCTATCATGTTTTTTCTTTAACTGTAAAGATTTTTTTTACATAAGTACGACACAGAAAAACATAATGTAATTTATAAAAAAACAGTAGCTCACGATGCGACTATTTAGTGATATTTCATGTAATTTTATTTAAGACAATATTTTGGCTTATCTTTTGGCACGTGTACGTGGTTCCTAATATTTTCTAGGTCAATTATACTAAATATTAATTCTCAAATTGGGTTCTATGACAGATGTAATGAGAATTGTATACCTATCACTTAACAAACAAGAAACGTATGTAACCCCACACCACGGCATCTGGCCGTTAGACAATAGTGAGGACGTTGTCTTAGTTTAATTTATCAGGAGTCAATTCTTCTCTCAATTACATCACAACTTCAGTCAAAATCGAAACCAAAGAATTTTAAATCTTGAATATTTCTGTTCGATATTAAGTAAAATTGAAAATATATACTATTTTTTTTTATAATTCTGGTGGGGGTCCTTCAGGAAGAAGGTAGTCGAACTATCGGACCGTTTTCGGACAAGGGCAGTTAAAATACACATTTATTCACACACACTAAGTCACATGAACAAAGTAAACAATCACACTACACATTTCATATATAGCTTTCATATTATTATTTCATAACAATTATTTGAATCTAATTTATATCTCTCATATACCCTTATTATACAAATCAATTTGGTTAATCTGATTTTTTAGCTTGTTTTTATGTATTAATTAAATTATATACTGTAGATTTGTAAATAAATAAAATAAATAAAAATATTTTTTAAGCGAAATGTTTATTTTCTTCTACATAAACAATATGTAGAGATTATTATAATTATCTGACAGGTTGTTGAAAGTTGGTTGATTTCTTTTGGCATCTTTTCTCAAGGTAGCCTCTTCCGAAACACTGGTAGAAAGCCTTAGGTTCTTTCCCTGGCTTGCCAACCAAGTCAAAGTTCGTGCCCACAGGTACTCCTTTGCATTAGGACCCCGCCCATAAATCTATGGCTGTGCACCTTTTAAGTGTTTATCATTTCCGCTCGATGAATTTGTAAAGGCCTTTCGTAAAGGAAGATTCGTTGGGACACTAATGCATATACAATGCTTCCAAACATATACAGTAATACCGAAACATACATGATGTGTTTGCAAAGACAATATTGCCGAAGGAGTCTCTTCAAGTATTTCCACAAAATATAATATCAACTGACCCAGTTAAAAAGAAACACCCTATACAGTACGTGTGGTGCTATTACTTGTTTGAAACAAGTAGGTACCCTAGTTTAGTTTTCAGTGAAACCAATTACAAAGTAAGCCACAAATATGCCAGTCACAATGATGCCAAGCTAGGGAGTTTGCCCAAAAATATAGTGATTTTATTGCGGATATAGGAATTTTTGGGGATTTTAAAGTTAATTTCGGACAAATTATGGAAACAAACGAATTCATATAATTTATTATATATTATGTCTAATTATCGCGAGAAGTGCGTTTTATCAAATTTAAATATTCTCTCATATGTATCTATTTTTTTTATTTTGTGAATAATGTAATGAATGTTTCCTAATAAATATATTTTTAACGCATTCCTTATTCAAAACGCATTTTTTCTAAAATTTACAATTTAGGAAACAAAAATTTAATCTAAACTAGAAAATAGCTTTAGGAATATACATATTTTAATAATTTTAGTCGTAATTTCATCTCCTAGCTGGCAGCCCTAGCAAGTCACATGGAATTCAATCTTTTGGGTGTTCCCGACGTGAGGATGTGGCTGGAAAGGAATCTTGCCAATTTAACTTATATCTTGAAACTTTCTGAGATTAACTTTCTACATCACCCTTTACCGTATGTGTTTTTAACGACGAATACAAAGTCTGAGGAGGGATTTTGATATTTATGTTTAAAATCTAGACTTAACTCACTCTGCGTATATCAAAAGTGACACTATTTATCGAACAAATGTTTAATGGATTGTGAAATTGAGAGACGACTTAATATAAACCGAAAAGAATACAAGAGACTTAGCCTTCCGTTTTCTAATATTAACTATGTAAAAGCATGATCCAGGACAAATAGTAATACTAGTAAAAATAATAACAGGTAACTCTTTTTTTTTAATATTATAGCAGATTGTTGCCAATACTACTGTTGTGATACTCGATTAAAGGCAATAGAAATCGTAAGCTATCCGCGTGGTTTCTGTTTTTGGTATCTATCTAAAAAGTTTCAAATACTTTTTACAGTCAAACCTGGATAAGTGAGAAAACTCTTTAAGTGAGATTAATAGCCAAGACCCGTCATTTTGAGTTCCTAAAACCTCTATTAAACTTGTGCAAGTGAGACTGCTACTTATCTAAACCTCTATAAGCGACAGTCGAGCTTTATTTATTTATATTATTTAGGAGGAACATATGACAAAATAAATTACAAATTTAACACCTGCTATTTTATGACTCATTCTTAACTTTCGTGGAACTTCCTACCATTGTTTTTGTTTTGTTTTCGTAAGCATCTTGATACCTACCCTTAGAAAGTACTTATATGTCGAAATCTAATGAACGTAATATATACACACTATTAAAAATATATATGTATGTACATAGTACATTCGTACTTGCTGTGACTTGTTATTGCTGCGTACCTCTATAAGAGAGGAACGCTACCCATGTGCCTGCATTAGCGAGAAACTCGGGTTAGTGAGAAGCCTCTATAAGCGAGAATGAGATTGTGCTCCCTTGAACTCTAACTTATCCAGGTTTGACTGTATTTACAATAATATGCAAGCCGTGGTGGCTGCCGGCAGAATAGAATAGCACCCGCCTCTTCTTGCCGAGGTGTCGTAAAAGGCGACTAAGGTATCTCTTTAACACCGCAATTCAACCAGGTGTTCAGAGAAGGAAAACTCGACCAAACCTGCATCCTGCTCCCTCCCGATCGTACTGGTTCTCCTTTCCATCGGGCCTGAGGGAGCTCGGACGAGTGAGTGCTTTTCTGGCTGCGCGTGCAGCTATGCACTTAAATATCTCCTGCGCAATTGACTGTTTCCGAAAACTGGACCTCGAATTTCTTAACCGGTGTTGAAACAGTCGCCGTGGCCGAAACCGGCCAGGACATCATCAATATGCAACCAATAATAATATTACAAATAGCGTTTTTTAGAAATAATAATCAGATATTTAGTCAACTCTTTGTTCATTTAGTCATTTATAAAATACAGAAAATATTTTATTATCTCAAAAACTATTTACCACCAATTTCAAAAACACTGCTTAAATAACATGCTATAAATCATTAGTGAATCCGGTATGCAATTGATGATTCATTCCTGTTTATAGGTTTTTTTAATTAAGGAAACATTTCTGGTACTAGTCATTCTATATCTAAAATACCGAGCATTCTGAGCACCTACATCGGGAATCTCCAACATTTTAATTACCGAATTAAAAAAGATGAAAAACAAAACAAAATCTTACAGACGCAGCCGGCACGCGCGACGCATTAAAAAAGAACGCGAAACAATAAACGCCATTAAACGCGAACAAAAGGAGTAAAAGGCAAGTCGGGGCACAATTATAAAACAAGAAATAATAAGGAATTGTAATAATAAGTATTATTATATGAGATGACAGAGCAAGGGGAGCTGTAGAGTTAGCACCTGGTGAGCACGCGCGTGTCGTAGCGCCCCACTTATAAACGCTGCTTACTTTTAATGTACTATTATTATTGTTTTGTCAAAGATACCAATACCCCTAACAGCGCTAACGTACTACGTCTGGTCCGAATCCGTGACAATACGAAACTAGAAAACTCGGACCGAATTCGGATGTAGATTTACACACTACTTCCGAATTTACTCCTTCGAAATATATATCTATGAAACACGCAATTTGGAAATTACAAAAAAATGAAATAAATAAATGACATGATTCGTTTCCCCATAGTTACTGAATAGGAAAAACAAAACTTTAATTTAATGTAGAAATTATGGCATACTTCATGTTTTTGTAAAATACATTTCATATTACATAAGATTAAATAGTACTTCAAGCTTTCTGTATTGAAGTTTCTGTTTAAACCCGCGCCATTTTTATTAAACGCTTCCATATTAATAACCTAAATGTCAAGCAAAAATATTTATATTCCGTTAGTATATCAAAAGAGTAAAAACAACATAGTAATAATTTACATATTATTATATTCCTTCTAGTTATATTTATACATATAAAGAAAAATAAAAGGTTGTCGATTGAACAGTTCAAATCTCGGCAGATGGCACACTAATTGCATGTCACGTGACAAACTAACTAGCAACGTAACTAGTGCCATCTATTGTTCTGGTGTGATCATAGATAACCATAAGTAAATATTACGTCGATGATATTAGACGTTTATATGTACAGATTTTCATTTGACGCATAATAATAGTACACTTATATCAATTAACTCGAAGCATTCGTAATAAATATCCTCATTAATCTCTATGCAGAGGAGCCATCTGTATAACAAACTCCTTTCTAGTTTGAAATAATTTTATTTCTATTTGGTTAACAACGTTTAATGTTTGGTTTGAATATAAAAAATACTAAAGAAGCCTTACGTACTATAACATGAAATAAAATCTTGACACCGCGATATAGATAGCACCTTAACGCCATCTATTGTTGCACTTGTGTACCATTGTAAATTATACATCTCTGAACATTCCGCCCACCAAGAACAATATTAATTGTTTTTAACTGAAATAAACCGCCCACCATGGGAATGCTTTGGGATTGAAACTTAGCCTATTGTGCCGATAACATACTATGTGCTTTAAACAATTTATTGAGCTATTGGAAGAAGACAAAGTGTCGACACAGGTCTTTTTATCAGTGTATTTTTTGCGCGTAAAGTAACTACCCGTGTAATATTATCCAAGCCAGGATGTTTGGCAACAACCCGACCAAGGAGCCATCTACATGGAGGTAAGTCATTTTCCTTTACTAGAATCACATCCCCTAACTGAGGTTCAGGTGTTTGGTTCGACTATTTATATCGGTGTAGAAATTGAGTTAAATATTCCTGCGACCATCTTCGCCAAAACATTTGTACTAGCTTTTGCGTTGTGAGATAGGAGTGACGCTGAGTTAACGACGACTGTTTTATTAAATTAAGGAAACGTCTACAATACGCAACAAGTTTAGATAATGATGAGTATTTATCCCATATAAAACTATCAATTACTGCAAAATGAACTTTTTTCATTTCTAATTGAGTTTCTGCAATTTTGGCTTCCGATAATTTATAATATTCTGGTGGAGCATTGCTGGCCCTTGTAGTCACATAGGATAATTTAATAATTCTAACGGATTCATTCCTCTTGATGCACAGTCAGCTGGGTTTTGGTTGGATGGAATATGTGACCACTGATTTGAATTTAGAATATTCAGAATATCCGAAACCCTATTCCCGACATAAGTCTGCCACTTACTAGGATGATTGCTCAGCCAAGCCAATACTACCTCTGAGTCAGTCCATGCATGTATGCGTGAGTTATCTATTTCTAATTCTTAGGCTACTTCCTTCAGGAGCTTACTCAATAGTGTAGCTCCACATAACTCTAATCTAGGGATCGAAATTTGTTTAATAGGGGCCACTCTTGTTTTAGAAGTAACTAGCCTGACTTGAACCCGGTCATTGTGATCAATTACACGTAAGTAGACAACTGCACTATAAGCTAGTCTAGAAGCATCCGCGAATCCTTGCAATTCCAACAGTTTGTCATTTTGTTTTGTATTTATCCACCGCGGTAAGCTAATTTGTGAAATATTTTCCAAATCCTTACGGTAATTATTCCACTCATTCAATAACTGATTTGGAAGCTCTTCATCCCAACTTAAACCAGCTAACCACAGTCTTTGTATAAAAATTTTGGCCGTAATAATGCTAGGTGCCAGCCAGCCTAGTGGATCGTATAATCTTGATATATCTGATAGTATAGTTCTTTTTGTTACAGGTCCTGTGTTCGGAGGCAGTGTCACCGTATATTGAAACTCGTCTGTTCTTCGATTCCAGGTAAGTCCCAACAATTTGACAATTTCATCTGTTTTTATTTTTATTCCCTTTCCTATATTGTTTCCTTCTCCTTTCTCCTTTAAAACTTTTATAAGTTCATTATTATTTGTCATCCATTTTTTTAGTTCAAATCCTCCCTTACCTAGCAACATGTTCATTTCATTATAGATTTTTATTCCTTCATTTACAGTTTGACAGCCTGTGAGTAAATCGTCCATATAGAAATCGTTTAGAACTCTTTTTGATGTGTCGGGATACAACGCTCCTTCATCATGTGCAACCTGTTGTAGAGCCTTTACTGCTAAGTACGGAGCTGATGCTGTGCCAAATGTTACACGTAATAAACGATATTCTTGAATGTCTGCCTTTGATTTTCCTGTTTCCAAGTTTCCACTCTCTTCCCCATTTGTATTATTAATATTCCATTCTTTATCCCACAACAGTCGCTGATAGTCAACATCTTGTTCTGCCACTTTGATTTGACGATACATCTTTTCTATATCAGCGACTAGACAGATTGGATATGTTCTCCATCGCATCAAGAGATGTCTTAACTCTGGTTGTAAATTAGGGCCTACCATAAGTGTCTCGTTTAATGAAATGCCATTTTTATCTTTACATGATGCGTCAAATACTACTCTTAGTTTAGTAGTATCTTTATCATTTCGCACCACTGCATGATGAGGTAAGTAAAACGCGCCTTCTTTGTTTCTTTGTTCTATCGGTACTGTGACCATATGACCTAATGTTTGGTATTCCATTATAACATTTGCGTATTCTGTTTGAAAATTTATATTCTTTATGAATTTTGTATACAGTGGCTTAAGGCGTTTCCTCGCTACGTCTTTAGATTCTTCAAATTTATGTATAGGATACTTCTTAAATGGTAGCCTCACGATATAACGACCATCAGAATCTCTACACGTCGTTTGTTTAAAGAAGTCTTCACATTTTTCTTCTTCTTGTGTTAAAATCTTTTTTGTATCTCTTGGTTCAGATTCCATTTCCCAAAATCTTTTGAGGTTATCATCTTCATTTATGTGAGCGTGCATTACCACGACATTTCTAGTCTCGCAATGCGATGTAATGCCTGATAAAATCCATCCCAAAGACGTATTTTGTGCTATTGGTGAATTTTGATTTCCTTTTTTAATCCCATTCTTTATTACTTGAGCATATATCTCAGCTCCTAAGAGAATATCTATTTTATTCGGAACGTTGTAATCAGGGTCCGCTAGACGTATTTGTATAGAATTTATCCAATTCAGTGTATCTAATCTTTTGCTCGGAAGGAGTGTAGTTATAGATTTCAAAACGTATGCTTGTACTGTGATTACTGTATTCGTTTCAAATCTTGGATGAATTTTTACTTCTACCATATATTTAACCGACATTTGTTTATTTCCATTTAAACCAGAGATATTTCCGTGTATTGGAATTCTTTTTAATCCCAAGTATTGAGCCACAGATTCCGTGACGAAAGATGCTTGTGAACCTTGATCTAGTAATGCTCTGAGCATATGATAATCACCATTAGACGCCTCAGCTTGTACCAAAGCTGTTGCTAATAGTACCTGATTATGCATTTTTACTGGTTCCGACGAATGACATGATACTAGCGTAGTATTTTCTACTTGTTCCGATGACTGTATCTCTTCTATTGATACAGCCTCCTGTTCATCATGCAATGTTGAAGCAAACACCCTATGTGATTTTTCCACTTCGGTTTCATTGTTAGGGCTAGTATGAAGTAAGGTATGATGTTTTCGCTTACATACGCGACATGTGAAAGGACTTAGGCAAGCTTTGACCGAGTGGTTACCAAAGCAGTTGAAACATAATCTATTTTGTTCAACGAAACGTTTACGAGAACTTACATCTTGCTTAGAAAATCTCTCACAAAAACTGAGCTTATGATGTTCTGCACAAAACGGACACTGAATTTGAGCTGCATAGAAAACTTTGGGTTTGTTACCAGTAGGCATTTGTACATTTTGCGACTTATTAATCGATGTTGACTTAGGATCCAGGTTTTCAAAGGCGCGGTATCTATTCGTAATAAATGTTTTGAATTGAGAAAACGTAGGAAGTTCCTCTAACGAGTTCGTATTATTAATATAAAGTTCCCAATCTTTCTTGGATCCCACGTCAAGTTTCAATACCAACAAGTGTACAATTATTACATCCCAAGTACTTACATTTATATCAATGTTTGCTAGTGCGTCTAAACAATCAGTTGTAACATCTATCAAATTCTTTAACAAACATGCTGACTCACACGTAATATTCTTTTGACTCAATAACCTTTTTAAAATAGAGTTACATAAATGTCTTTTATTATTATATCTTACATTCAGTGCTTTCCAACTTCTTTCGTAATTTGCCTCAGTAATTGGTGTTTGTCTAAGAAACTGTTCTGCTTCCCCAACGAGATAACCCTTTAAATATTGCATTTTCTGCACATTTGTTAACTGTGAACTTGAATGTACTTGTGATATAAACAAGTCCCTGAATGTTACCCATTCAGAATACTCTCCCGAAAACATCGGGATTACAACACAAGGCAATTTTACGTTAGAAGTATGGTTACATTTAGTCTCACATGAAACCTCGGATTTAGTTTCAAATGAGGCCAATGCAGTCTTTAATTCGGTTTTATAATCAATGTATAACTCTTCAACCTTTTCATATGTCTCATCGCTGAAATATTGTATATTTTCACCCTTGGCCAATCGTACAATATTACTATGTGTTTCTCTAAATTGCGACCAAAGTTGACCCAACGTTTCCTGTCGAACCTCAACATATGGTTCTGTTATTCTATCTTTAGGAGATTTTTTATAATTTCTCCTAGCTTTTACGATTCGATTGTGCGTATCGATTTGTAAGGAAATAAAAGCTTCCATTTTTGATAAAGTTTATGATAAAAATACTGACCAAATATGAATACAAGTAAAAATAAAATATAATATATAAAGTAAGTTAATATACAAACTTCAAAGTAAATTTTCAAATTTCAGATCAAATCTTGAAATTTTTACAAGTGTTTTTGGTTAATAAAGTCTGGGTGAAATCGGGCATAGGTTCCCCGTCTGAACCACTTTTCTTAATATTAACGTTAGTAATTTTTCTAAGTTTAATTCGCACAACACTGAATAATTTTCTAAGTTGAAATAAATTCTAAATATTCTAAGTCCAAGCCTTAATATAATTTTTCAATAATTCACAAGCACAAATCTTCTAGGTTGAAATAGTGTAAATATTCTAAGTTAAGGTTCATGTAAATTGTTTCAATAACTCACAAGCACAAATTTTCTAAGTTAATTTGATCATTTGTATAAGGTTCAATTCACTCACGATTTTCCACTGATCACCTTCAAGAATCTGGCGGCTCCTTGCAACTCCGTCAAGCCCCCTGTAGGCAATGTCTGCTCCTGATCTTTGCTCCGGGTACCATTTCCAGCAGCACTTCGTCAGCAGCTGCTTTACTGATGAACTTAACTGGTTGCGGCAAGCGATCCACTTGCCCAGTTAAGATGTGTTTTACAAAAATAAAACATCCACTCCAAATCTTCCAATTGCTTTTTAATCCGAGTCGAAGGACCACTTTTATGTATAACAAACTCCTTTCTAGTTTGAAATAATTTTATTTCTATTTGGTTAACAACGTTTAATGTTTGGTTTGAATATAAAAAATACTAAAGAAGCCTTACGTACTATAACATGAAATAAAATCTTGACACCGCGATATAGATAGCACCTTAACGCCATCTATTGTTGCACTTGTGTACCATTGTAAATTATACATCTCTGAACACCATCTATGGTACAAGCTTTAAAAAATTAAAAGTTATAAAAACTTCCATTAAATTAGTATGACTATGGTTGAAATTATATTAAATAAGTGTAGCTATAATATATAATTTGCCTACCTTGAGAACGATATGGCGAGATTATGTATTAATAACAAAATTGTTTAAAAAGTTGTTTTTACCTATTTTATTTATATTTACATAGCCATAAGCAATATATTTTGATAACAACTAATTTCTGTATTACCACAGACTGTTTATATTACTAAACCTATAATTTTCTTGTTTTGTTTACCTGGTATGCATTTAGAAAAATCCAGAATATCGTACCATTGTTTGTCATCCGTTTCCGGTAGGTATACCGTTTCCAATACGGTATAAATCGATCTAACTTCCTGAAGATAGCCATATTTAATGTACCGACGTAATAAAAACCGCTAAAATATAAAACAGAGTTGGTTATTCAATCTTGAGTCAATTCGATATTACATAAAGTCATAGGCAAAACATTTGGTTTTAACTACGCTATCAAGTATTAAATTTTAATAAATAATAATAATATATCATCACGGTATATCCCTAACGGGGTAAGAAGAGAGGCATTAGTGGTTGTATCCATTAACGAAATCATCCAACCAATGGAGGCTGTTTTATTCATTATCAGCATCATTAGCCTGTATCCACTACTCGATCTAGACACGACCGGGGCCCTTCACGAAAATCAGCGCTGCAGACTTCCTCTGTGGCTTTAGGCTGATGAAGGGCCCATTTTCGCCATGTTTATATGTTCTGTATTTTCTTTTGTTTTTATGTGTTGTTTGTAATGCTACATTTAAATTTCTGTTTTTTTTTTGTATATCTGTGGCGAAATAAATACTTTTTCATTTCATTTCATTTCACTTCTCTCAAGCATCACCACTGACCGTCTCAGTACTCGGCTTTTTTCATTCAATAATTTTCTGCCACATTGCGCAAATCGTCGCTCCACCTAGCCAAAGGTTGTCCGTCCTAAACCACGTTTACCGAGATGCGATATCCACTCAAGAACACATCTAACCCAACAGTTATCATTCTTCGACAAAAACAGTTTACTTATTGTATTCAGTAATTGACCTCTCTAGTTTAGGATGATAATTATTACGGAGAGTTCCAGCTGGGGCTGAGTCTTGGATAGTCATGGTTAGGAAAGTTCATTAGTTTCATCGGACAAGAAATTTGAGAATGTCTGCTGCCCGGATAAAGTGGACGTGGTGTGTTTGTGTCCTAATCATCGCCTAATAAAGAGGTTCTGAGGGCAGTCGCTTTACATCCCTTCCTCCCAGAGTTAGAGTCTGTGGAAAAATTTTCGCTCTGCGTGTTGTTGGTTTAAAGCGAATCCGCAGGTCCCGGTAACACCTGGGAAACTCCGGTGATTTTTTAGCAAGTAGGAGTCTGGCACACTGGGATCGCCACACTCACGGCAGCACAGACGGTCCTGGGCAGGATTTTTCCCCCTGGGTTATCAAAAAAGTCCACCAATTTAAGGTGTTATAACTTATAACATTTTTTCGGTTCTAAATAAAATAATTGGAGATCTTATTATGAGTTGACACTATTCAATAAACCAAAGATATAATAACTTTGCTCTTGTAAAGGTACAATGTGTACATTCCAGTATCTTGTATCAGTAGATATCTTGTTTAAATTAAAAAAAATAGCAGCTAATCTATGCATTTTTTTTTTTAATAGAAAAGGGATATTTTCTTTATAGTAAAGTAAAAAATTCATTGATTTTATTTAAAGACGAATTAAAGTTTAGTGTAAAGCCGGCTTTACACTAAATCCAGCTTAGCGAATATTATTTTGCTTTCATTTTATCACAAGTGTTAAGATGGAGTATATATGTATAATACATAAATATGCGTGCCCTAGTTACGTTATACTAATTGAATTTGTTTCGAAATGTAGTGACGTCGAAAGTGCGTCATTCATCAAGCAAAGTTGAACTAAAAGATGTTATAATCGGATAGTCATTGCGGGTAATGTGAAAACTTTGTAAATTCTTCACATTTCCCCACTCACGAGTGTAGATGCGTGAGGTGTTAGCACCCAAGATGCCGTATAACGGATACTTACACGCACGGAATATATGGCAGATTATTACGAACGTAGACGCTTGAATATACAGAACCAATTTAAATTAGGGAAATTGCTTACGTTTCCTTACAGAATTATCCATAAGGCTTTGTTTTACTCATGGCAACTCTGAGGATCAATTGACTACAGAACTTGCAGCCTTGCCTAAGTGCGGATGAAGTCACCTTAGGGTTTTCAGCTAGTACAAGTCTGGCACATCTTGACTACCTCCTTCATGTGTGGCCGGGCCGTCCAATGACAATTTCCCCAAGGAAAGGGCTCTATTTTACTAACAGCCAGTTTCAGAAATTCTATTTAAATTTTAAGATGTTTTTAAACACTAATTAATAATTTTGTGTATATTAATGAGCGTAAATCTTCTTTCACAAAATCTTTGTAAGTCTTAATAAATTCCGCTAACAGTAATTTATAGTGAAGAGTTATTATAACTGGGTTAAAGTTTTAAATTTGTATCTAGTCAATAATGTTTAAAAATGTGATGAAATGAAAATATTTTTCTAATCTCTATGAAAAATGATTCACTATCTCAGTAAGACAAAATGATGGGATTTTCATATAAATTAAATACAAATAATTCCTTAAAATTAGCAGCCCTTATATTAATTATGGCGTTGCCAATCAAGGACTTTGAGGAAAAACAAAACAGGACAGTTCATTCTATCACTGCAAAATGCGTGACAATTTTTTTATGGGAACTGCTGCATTGTCGCTGTTCTGTAAGACTTTAGATTACGGGGATGAAGCGCGTTTGAAATGGCTTTCTTTATAGGTGCCAGGTTTAATAGTTCTTCAGAATACTCATGTGCAAAAGGTAGAGCAGACTAAGATAAATGACGTCTCTGCAATTACAATTGTAATGCGTTATTTGGGATTTCTTTGACGAGTCGGAACACAAAAAACGTTCGTATGTTTCCTCCCTCACACCTTGGCATTCAATTCGCGTGTCAGCTCGCGAGCTATTCGCGACTAACGCCGACACTTTGTTGTTGAAAAGAGGGAATGAACCAAGTCTTTTGTTAAAAATTGCTTACACCACAATATTTGACGAGTTAAGATACACAACTTTTGTTATTGTAAATACAAGACATTGTATGATTAATATTGGTTTTGAAATTTATGGGGTAATGACTATTTCATAATGCTAGACTTTAATAAGCGAATTTCACGTTTCGAGTTTTAAATAAAGTAAGAAACTAGATACAACGAATTATTTATATCTGCAAATGAAACGTGGACTAGTGTTTTTGCCAAAAAAACGTACATAAAATTCGGGCTGTGGGTCACTAGTGACGTAAGTTAAGACAAGATTTTCCTATACTTTTCACGTTTATTATTCTTAAATTACAAAAGAAAATAAATCGTAAATTAAAGACTGCGGTGTGATAAGTCAGGCTTATGGCCAGCTGCGGCGAATTGATTACAGGACCCGCAGTCCCCACTAATTCGCAGAAGTAGTCATCCTGGGGTTTTTAGCTGGTACGAGTCCGGCACAACTAGAGATGGACAAAATGTAATCTGATTAATGATTAACGTTTACAAAATGTAGTGGTAATTTTAATTATCTTGCTCTCTAATCATGATTAAATCCATGTCATACATTAAGAAATCATAAATGTGTTGTAATCTGGGATTAGTAGTGTTTAAAACATAGATGAGCAAAATGCAGTCATATTAATGGTAAAAAACGATAAATGTAAACGTAATCATTTTTATTAATCTGATTACATTTTGCCCATCTATGTGCACAACCCGGTTGCTACCCCCTTGTGCAGCCGGGACGGTCGAATAAGGATTTTCCTCAAGTAAAAAAAAGGTTTAATGGCTGCCAGTGAATTCGAAAGCAATTTTATAAGCCTCGACTATTTAATTAATAAAACTGACATGATTAGCTTAAGTTAATCATATAACCATGTCATAGTATATATTCATAACGAACTAATTTCAACTATTTTTCTTTAATATTTTTAGATACTAATTTTGATGTTTTTAAACAATGATTTGCTAAAGAGGCAAGCATATTAATGTTTAAAGTATTTTTTTAAAAAGCTTATGCACGACTTATTTTTAGTAAATTACATCTTTGCACAGTCCTTAACCAGAAAGAAACATTTGTAATACGCGTTTGGTAATTAGTTTTTATTATTTTAAATATTTATTATTAAGCATTATAATATACTTTTTTAAGGCATCTTCATGTTAATGTCATTTTTTTAGTTGATAGTGATGATATAACAATATTTATAAGAATAAATTACCAATATGAGTATAAAAAGTGTTAAGCGGTTCGTAAATTTGAAATGAAAAACACCGAAATAACCCATTCTGTCCTATAACTGGGACAGTAAACATTAGAGGCAGTATAAAGACTCGAAAGACAGTTTAAAAGAGCCACGTTAAAGCTAAAAGCACATCCAAGCTCTTGGTTAATGGAGAGGCACAAGGCTCGAGTGAGATGCGACTAACAACTTAAGATCCCGCTTCACTGTGCAGCGATTTGAGATGAATACCCACTGCCTTGAATAGGACTGACGTTTTTATTGTTTGAATAAAATGAAGATGAGTTTTTATCCTTATTTTATTATTGTATTCTATTATAGGTTAAGGCTGAGTTTTAACATTAATAATATATTATTAATGCATCACGGTATATCTTTTTTAGGGTGAGTAGAGATACATTAGTCGTATGCCCAACATGACTAGTAGCGCTGCTGATCGTCGCGGAGCTTCTGGCTGGGTGCCTAAGGGAGCAACCATCTGACAATAAGCTCCAGTGGTGTTGAGCGTGCATTCGTTCACCACTTGGCGATGGGGGGTGGTGTAACTCTTCTCCCACCCACCTACCAGCGAGAGGAAGCACTTTGGGCGGATCACTCGCCAGACCGCAGTGTGACCAACGTCGCATTCACGTACTCCGGTGCATCCTGTGTTTCGTGATGCACCCCAGTGGTTTTAGTCGATGAGAGTCTGACAGACCAGGGGGTAATTCCCACGGTCCCCTGACGATCCATAATGGACTTCCACTGGGTAATGAAAAAAAAACTGTTTGCCATTCTCCAGACATTTATACATGACATTTCTATTAGATTCCATGCGGGTTTCCTCACGTTGTTTTCCTTAACCAGAGAGCATGTGGTGCAAAAATCCTTATTTAATCAGAAAAAATCCAGAAGTACTTGCTGGGATTCGAACCTACGACTATTTGCATTAATGCACATGAATATTGATGCCTTATCTAGTTAACCACAACAACCGCAAGTAATTTTTAAAAATAAATTTGAATATATTATAGTATGAGCAAAAAAAAATTCTCTTATATCTCGCATCTCCGCAGAACTATGCTATTGTACCTAAAATTCATCAACATCCTCGCCCCACCGTAGTCCAATACTGTACATACTGGCCATAGAGTCCGGTCTTCTGCTCTTCTAAAACAATGTTTGCCAGAGATTTTTCGCAGGTCGTTGCTAAAAAGAAATATAAGAAAAAGGCACGTTTTATTTAAAACTAGCTGATCCGGCAAACGTTGTTTTGCTATATAAGTTATTGTAATATCTTCTGAGATGTTCATTGAAATTAAGTGATGTCAAAGACAATTTTGTTCACAATTAAATACTCTTAATCAACAACACATTTATTTGGATAAAGATTAATATTATTACGTTGATACAACTCTTAACAAATAATGCATTAATTTCGACCAAATTTTATTACCATAAAAACGGTTCTAGTGAGTTAATCTTAAAAGATAGACATATACTGTCGCAGACATTTTTTTAGATTATTTTAAGAAGAATAACTCTGTCATACATATATTTTTGGTATCTTGAACCGTTTTCGCAGCGCACGCAATGGAAGCACTCAAGGATGAATAATTTTCCCCGTTTTTTTCACATTTTTCATTATTTCTTCGCTTCTAATAGTTGCATCGTGATGTTATATAGCTTAAAGCCTTCCTCGATAAATAGTCTATTCAACACAAAAATATTTTTTTAATTCGAACCAGTAGTTACTGAGATTAGCGCGTTCAAACAAACAAACAAACAAACAAACTCTTCAGCTTTATAATATTAGTATGGATTAAATAAAATGAGATGTTTATAGACTTTAAAATACAATAAAAAAATTATTGACTCTTTGACTGATGCTAAAATGTAGAAAATCTAACATCAACGTTGTGTCGCCTGCCTCGCATTATTTTACCGGTTGTATTCTGGATAGTTTTCTCAAGAACTACATTCCCTAATTCCACCCGCTCCATTTAACCACAAAACTACTAGACCACGTGTCAGATACCATGCATTTGGATATTTCTTATATCCGTACGAAAAGGTTCATCATGCAAACAGTTAAAGAGTGGAATATACTTCCAGCGAACATATGTCCACGTTCTTATGACTTGTGAGCCTATAAATGGAGGTAGAATAGGCATTTACTAGACGAACGCTGTCGATTATCGGACTTATCTTTCGGCTGTAAATAGCAAAAAAAAAACCTTAAACCAGAAGCACAAGCGCTTTATGACATTATTCCTCGGAACCATTGACATTTAAAAATTAGGAAATCAAAAGTCCTGAACCGTTTAGGTCAAAATGTATTTATATTATTAGTATGAAATAATAATACATATTATGTATTATTAGACAAACTTTTTCGTGTTCATGTCTTATGCATCCTGTTTCTACGATAAATTATATAAATTTTAAATAAAACTTATTTATCATATACGGAAATATAGTTCCCTTTTTAGTTATTTTTGCAGTGAATGATTTAATTTTTACAAAATTATGTCCTGTGTTTATTTTATATTATAATGTATTCATAATATTTTATAAACCTCGGGAATAGACAAAAATAATATTTAAAACCAGAAAATAATAATATATCGTCATGCTATATCCCTTACAGGAGTGCAGAGATATATTAGTGGTAGTAGTCTCTCAGCGCTTATATATGTTTATGCTTATATATGTATGAAGTATATTTTATCTTGTTGGTACTAGCTGACCCGGCAAACTTCGTGCCGCCTCTGAATCAATAAATAAAAAAGCTGAACGATAATTGCAAAATATTTCAACTTTACATCTACCTATGACGGACAGGTAGGAATAGTTTCAATGGGAAAACGAAATTGTTGTTTTTACTATATTCCTAGCATTGTTTTCATATTTTATTTTACCTTTTTAACCTTCTCTGGACTTCAAAAATTAATTCAAAACCAATAATAGCCAAATCGGTTCGGCTGTTCTCGAGTATTAGCGAGACTAACGAACAGCAATTGATTTTTATATATATAGATTATAAATATGTACCTATATTTGTAAAATCTCGAACTGTAAATATAACAAAAATGATTTTTTTTAATTAATTTTCTATAATCAATGATTCATGAATATCTAGGAACTACTTTCAAAACATAAGTAGGTATTATTGCTTTGATTTTTTTTATTGTGGATCATTTATTCATGTATTTAGTGAGCTTTAGTCGTGATAAATGTGGGCCAACATAGCGTTGGTGACTGTCACTAGATTTGTTCTTTAGCGGTCTCTACTGTTCTTGGACTACATTCTACTTTACATCAGGTACGGTGTGGTTACTTTATCGAGCAAGTACAAAAAAAACCTTTTTTGTAAAATGTTTACTATAAGTTCTACAAATAAAAAAGATGGCGTCGTGTCAACACGTTCAGTTTCACGTAATGATCGCTAAGATTCTCGGTTCATCGCATCGCACAGTTCTTAATTCGAACGTTCTCTTAATGAGATCCACCTTCATGTCTGCGTACAATGGAACGTGATGCGTGAGCTTTCTTTTTTACTTTTTTTTCTAAACCGCTTCAAGGGTCGCCTCCATTCAGCCTTGGGAGCGTTTTAAAAGATGGAGTTTAAGTAATGATCCTACATGGATACAGCCGAGCGCAATACCGCAGCGTTGCATGTTTTAATTTAGTTAGTGGTTTATTTTTGTTAAAAGTTATTTCTAGCGTTGATGCAAGTACTTGATACAATTACATATGTATATACAAAGCTGTAAAACCTTTATTGAACCTTTGTAGTTATAAGTAAATGTGAACTTTTTTAAATATAATAAAAATATATCGTCATACTATATCCCTCTCACTAGACCCCCTAAATAATTTTCTAATAAATTACTTATTTACATATCATCACGCTGAATCTCTATTGGAGTTGGCAGAGAGAACGGAACACCACTGTTCTTTATTTTTACAATATTTTTTTGCTTCCTCAACATTATTTAATTCTTTCATGTACTCTCGTCGAATCTGCGTACTTTCGGCAATATTTTAAGCCCGGTTGAACTGTAATTGTCTTGCCCGGCAATCAGTAGTAAATCCGCTTAAAAAAAAAAGCTCTGGCAATAGCCCTACGACCTCAAAAGTGGTTAGTACTTTTCTGAGGCTGTACGTGAATTATTTATTACGATTGATGTTTTTTTTTTCTTCGACGGGATATTTTATTGATGACCGGGGTAACGGTCGCTACAACTTCACCGGGTTTGAGAGGGCGAGCACTTATGGTGCTTCAGCCAGCAATTTATGGGTTGGGTGGCTACGCAAGGGCACCCTTGTGGGTACAGACCTCGACTTGGACCGCCAGCCATTAAATACGAAACCTAACACTGATCTACTAGCGTTTCGGAAGCCACTACCTTGAGAAGAAACGCCGAAAGAAACTCAAGGCTGCGTCGGAGTGTAACTGCGTTATTTATACGACAGTTGACGGACCAACGATTGATGTCTTTTTACTGATTTTATTAACGCCATGACTATAGGTAGAACAAAATATCTACAAGCAACGAGCGTATCGTCTGAGTGCAGTAGTGCGACTTCCGGTGGCTATCGCACGGTTCGACGTCACTTCCGGTGATAATGGCCATCTCTTGAGAAATAACACTCATCAATATACTTTTTGTATTTTGAAATTACATATCTCAGCATGTTTAGAATTCCAACGTCGGTTTTTTTTTTAAACTATGAAGGCTGCTAAATGCCATGTCCAATTCAAAGAGGTCAAATTTAGATAAAAATCTGGATTCTGATAAATCTGGTCAGAATGGTTTCGAGTTGCTAACGTTAAGCCTAGCTTCCAAACATTGGCGTAGCGTGCCTTAGACGGGCTCTGTGTCAAATTTTGTTGAGGAGGCTCCAATGAAGGGTAAATATTGTAAACAATAGATATAGTAATTATAAATTTTTACCGCATCCGCAACACAATCATAGATGGGCAAAATGTAATCAGATTAATAAAAATGATTACGATTACATTCTAGGTTTTTTACCATTAATATGACTGCATTTTGCTCATCTATGTTTTAAACACTACATAATCCCAGATTACATACACATTTATGATTTCTTAATGTATTAAATGGATTTAATCATGATTAGAGAGCAAGATAATTAAAATTACGACTACATTTTGTAATCGTTAATCATTAGTCAGATTACATTTTGCCCATCTCTGGACACAATTGCGCTCTACCATTCGATGAACTTCCAAACGGCCACGAAAAATCTTAACTGGTTTGGAAAACTCTTAACTGTCTCCGTGCTCATGTGGGTCGCTGCAGAAACAGCCCGAAGGAGTGCGTTACTCTGATGGCATGAGCGATGTGTGCAGATTCTAGGTCTCAAAAATCATGCTACTCTCATGCCCATTACAAATGTCCATTTGTACTCACTTTTTATAATAATTGATGTTTTTCACCGCTAGGTGGCGCTGTCTCGTACGTAGATGTTGTATGTAGTCTGAAAAAGATATATTTTAACGTTTTAGTTATTGTAAAAATAAATTTAGATATATACACCAGGAATAATTTTGGAAATGAGGATAGTAAAGCATAACTTGAAAATTATTTTTTGTTATACCAAAGGGGGCAAGCAGTCACACTCATTCCATAGATCCATGAAAGCATTGCATGTCCTTGACTAAACTGCTTAAAGTTGAACAAAAAAAGGAACCGTTTATATTCAAATCTATTATATAGTCACGCCATCTATCTTTCCTAGTCAGCCTCCTCGGAGCCCCTGGTTCTGCGATGTGACGCTGAAGAGATCTCAGGTTATTTTATTACACAGATTGCGTTCTGGACATATTCCATCTGGAAAGTTTGCTCATCTTATGAAAAAGATACCCGCTCCAATGTGTCCTGAGTGCGGAATTATAGACGATATTCAGCATGTCCTGATTGAGTGTGTCCAGAACGCTAATGTAAGAAAGGATGTTATATGTGAATTGAAATTAAATAGATTGGATGTTGGTATGTTCCATAACATTTTGGCGGTGCCCACTAAAGCAACTGCCGAAATGCTATGGAAACTGTATGAAAGGTGAGGTATGAAAGGTTTTATTTCTATATGTTAGGCTACGATGGGGCTGATATGATGTATGTTAAAAGACCCTAATAAAGAATAAATTAAAAAAAAAAAATCTTTCCTATGAAACCAATATAATATTTACTATCATATAATATTCAAGTTAATTATGCAAATATTGCCTACCCTGTCCAAATACGCTATTCACGTTACTGGTGACAAGCAAGCTCAGAGCCCATCTGATGGATAGTGCTTACTATCACCTGTGGACGACTGCTGTGACTTAGCTAAGGTAAATGAGGCCCGGGCCGGAAATTTCTCAGAAGCTTTGTTATTAAGTAGACCGTATAAAATGTAAAAAATTGTTTTTAACACTCGCTCTTATCTATATACCTATAAAATTAATTATGAAGTCAGCAAACATTTTGAAATTTTTCCATAATTTTTAAGAGATCCTTGGTATTCAAGTGAAAGTTGGTTTCATTAGTTTTCAGAAGTAAAATAATACGAGTGAATAAAATATAGTCACCCATCGTGTAAAAGCGGTTGTTTTTCAGTCGGTGCCTATAGTCGCCCATTGTATACCATGGAGAAAAATAATTATCACGATGAGAATATAGACTTGTGTGATAGTCAAGATGTATTTGGATTTCCATTGTTATAAGAGAATGTTGATTATAAAAAGGACGGCAGACGTCAATGAAATAAATACTGTGACCCTTGTCTAAATAAACCCAGAATGCACATGAAAGATTGTTTTCAAATATATCACAGCATGGCGAATTACAAAATTTAACATTTACATTACATTTACAAGAAGAAGGCGCATATGTATAACCGAAATAAAATTAAAAACATTCACAAGTACATGTAATTCTTCTCACTTAAAAATAAGACTTCTACAACCTCGTTCCGCTGCGAAAATATGCCGGAGTTGCTGGTAGACACTGGTACAAAAACGTGCAGAGCGCTAAGGGCTAATAAGGCAGGAAGTTCTGAATTTAGTGGCTCTAGTTACCTATATAACAAACAAGTATCTACCTATCTACATAGCACGAAAAATAGGACTAAGATAATATTCTTGTGCCGAAAGGCGTTCGTTTCAAGTTACTAAGTAAGAATGTGGGAGTTGAAGGCGGAAGGTGGGGGCATGCGGGGGTGTGCGCAAGACAATAGGCGTGGCTTAAGTAAGAGCCAAGTTAGTATTGATGCTTCTTAACATGTATAATCGCTACTTCTGTAAACTTTTTCCATCATAGACTATATTATACACGAGTTTTTTTTTTAATGAAAATTAAATGACTTTCGATTATTTCACCGCAATGAAAGGTTTTAGGCTTAAGATAGCTGAAGTAGTTTAAAGAAACGGTATCTATGCGGGCTCCCTCACGATGTTTTTCTTAACCGGTGAGCACGTGGTGCGTAAATCTGTACGTAGTCTGGAGAAACCTAATACGTGCCAGGATTCTAACCTACGACCATAAGCGTTGCCAGGCTTGGAAACCGGTCCATTATCCACTATGCCACCATACAACCATTTCTAATTAGGTAAAATTACATAGACATACCTGCTTAATTTTCAAAATTCACTAGATCAGGAATTTTGAAAGTTCATATATTTGAATTTATTAGGGATAAAATTACGTTCCTAGGTGCTTAGAAACAGCTTAACAAATTAGGTACATATATCAAATAAAAAAATTTTAGTCGGAAAGGTAAATTCGCCTTTTTAGAACTCACGTCGAGATTTCTTAACTTAATTTAACGTATTTTGATGTCAATACATGATTAAAAATTATAGATAGGTATATATTATGTATATATATTATACATAATATATTGTGTAATTTATTGTGGTTATATTATATTATTTTATTTTGGGAGTCGAAGCTGCTCGCGTCCGTAGGCTTTACCCTAGTTTCCCTACACGTGACTCCTGGGTGGTGCTAGACGAGCAGCAGCGATGTGGTAGGGCGTCGGTGCCCGTCTGGATCGCGACCACAGTACATGGGTGTAAAGCCCGTCATAGTGACCAGTTTCGGCTTGTCGCGTTTTGGGATCAGCTTGTATATATCCAGTAGCTCATATACCTAGAGACCTTCAGTCGTGGTATATGTGGGCCGACATGACGATGTAGACTATCAATGGATTTTCATCCTTTGATAGTCGCTTTCGTTTTTGGACTGCACTGTACTTACCATCAGGTAAACTGCAATTACTATGTCATACCAGTGTAAAAAAAAAATATATCGCACTATGGTGGCCCCAGGCAAATGACTTAGTTTGTGACCTAGTTTCCTTTTAGAGTCGCTAACTACCTAATAATAAAAGCGGAAATATTTAAAGTTTATCATTAACATTGTTATTATAAAATACAAATAGTCGTGCATCATCTTTTTATTTACCTACATTAAAGTTATTTTTCAGGTTTTTACAGTTTTGTAAATTAATTAAGTACCTAAAAATTAAGTACTGTTTAAACTTTTTGAGTTTTTGAAGTTGCAGTCCCGGATCTTGAGATTTTTAGAGGCGTAGTGAAAACTATTGCTTGATTTGTTTGCAATTGTATAGAGTCGCTTTCTGAGTCGGTGTTTCCAACGTCTTATGACATGGGAATCTTCAAACGTCGAGTGAATCGATATTTGCTGGGTGAGCGCACTCCATCGTCGGCCTCGTCATAATTTTCCAGCAGGTGAGATTGAGGTCAAGCGCAACCCTGACAGTAATAAAAAATCCAATAAAGATCTAGGGCCCAACAACTTTGTGATAATGTTCATAAGAATGAATTTGTGACATCGCATAAGAAGCGAAAAATTTACGAAAAACGATCTTTGAATAACACACGACATGGCATTAATATCTTACGAGACTTTTTAGTTAACTTTTAAACGTCATAACCGAAGACTTGTGCTTTTCAAACAATTTTTTAAGGAACGGTGGGCAAGAAGTCCTTGGTTCTTTTTTGGATATATTATTCAGTGGGTATGCTGGATGATGTGGGTGTCTGCCGGCCCTGAAACTTGGCATCCTGCGGGTGGGGCCTGGATTGCCCGGCCTCCCCTGGATACGCGTTTGAGTTAAAGAGCAACAGTGTATTCGTTTTAAAATACTAAGAAAGGAAAAGAATAATTTAGTATAGAAAACACTTTAATAGCATTTTTTTGAACAGCCATTGAGTGAAATTACGTTTTACTGGACTGGTAAACATAATTTCCACGTGCACAATCGCTCGGACCCACAATAAACCCATATAGGAATCAAGCCCACAAACAGTATCTAATGCTAAAGTCAAACGCATGACCACTACATCAAATAATAAATGAAGAGTGTACAACAATCATTAAATACTTTTTTTAGATCATTGGTTGGACTGCAAGATTTTGTTTGTTTTTAAATTACTTTAGATTTTTAAATGTAACATTGTATGCAGTTTCTGACAGCGCCTCTAGTGGATCGATTAAGAAATAAAATGTGTCCTACAATTGGCATTCAAAAATGTAAACTATTCGAGAGGTTAAACTCGAAAAAATACGTTCGAACTATTAACGTAACATTCCTTACGACGTCAAGCCCGGTTTTGTTGTGAAGGTCTTTCCCAGGCTACCAACGTAGGACACGCCGAAAAAAAAAAAAAAAACCTTACGACGTGTCAGATGGCAAACAGCAGTGGCAGACAGTGATGAAAACCAAATCCGGCTGCAAATGTCGCGAGACAGTTTCAGTGAAAATGATAAAAATCGTAAACTCAATATCTTAAGGTAAATTGCTAAAAAACATTCTATTTCATTGTAGGTATTAGCCAACACCAGCCAATAAAGCATTCGTCCCGCCTTACGTCTTACCCAACCTCCTTTCTTAGAAGTTTAGACGTCCCGCCCACCACTTATCGTCCCATCGCTACATACGCCTACCGATTATATTTATAATATCACCTACAAATACACAAGTTACAACAATACCAGTCACCTTGTACAGTCTGGCTACAAAAAATATACAAGATTATCTTATACTTTTAATGTTTCCCTATTTATACATAAATAGTATTCATATAGAAGTACTTAATACTTTATAAATATGAAAGTAAGAAGTAAGTACCTTATATTATTAAGCCCAGGGCAAAAAGGCCCTGTTTTGCCTAATAGGATGGTAGCCTTCATGAGAAATGAAATAAAATAAAATCTAATGATTGGACGGCTAGTGCCATCTATACAAGAGTAATAGTACTATGATCAGGAATGGTTTATAACTTTGGCATATAGATGACGTAGTTGTTTTGAAAATCTAAATTTTTTAGTTTCTATTTTACATAAAAGTGTCAAAAAAAGTAACTGCTTATAAGATAAGTCTTATATTTTGTCTGTTTAAAAGTAAAATATCTTACCAAACCATACAGTGCCCTCTATCTAAAAAATTTGAAACTAATAGACATTATTAGATTTATGCGCTTGCGCTTCCTATGACATACGCCATCTATAATTTTATAGCCGAACTACAAACACCTTGATCATTTAAAGTGTTATTTATAGTATAATATAGATGTCGCTTATTTATTTGGTTTTTTGAGAAGTTTTTTACACATATTTTACTAAATTAAAGGGTACTCATAAAGCTGTTTTTCATAGTAAAATGTTTATTTTCATAGGACTATGAAAATTAATACCAAATCGCACATATATTATTAATCCGTGCCTGAGAAGTAAATAGTACCACTTTATTCAAATTATTTTTTATTTAAATGTTTTCTTTATGGAATAAGTTCTATTACACGCTTTCAATAAAACTGTCATAAAAATTAAAGGATTATGAATGCCTAATTTTAATACGTGATCCTTTTGAGCTTAATTTTTGCGGTTTTACTGCTTACATATAAGCTGTAGAAATATTATTTAGTAAGTTTAAATATATGATTACATTTTTTTTATTCTGGCTCGACATAGCGACCACATCACACCTCATGGTAAGTATGGTGCAGACCAAAAAACGATTACAACTGTCAACAGTAAAAAAATACAATCTATACTAGTGATCAAGCCAGCCTGCACAGATATCTCTTCAAGTTTCGTTTAAAGGACTCAATATCATAGGATGGTGGGAACACACTCTCCAGAAGACTGTTCCACTGCTCTAGAACTCGGTAAAAGTAAGACTCAGAGAACTTCTTAGTCCTAGCCGGGATGTGGTTACCGTATAGCTGTGACTCCGCAAACCCGCGTGGTTCTTTTATGGAACGGATAGGGTGGAACAGAGTTAAATAAAAAAAAAACAAGGTTTAATATAACTCTTCAGAACACACAAATAAATAGAAAAAAACAACGAACTATAGTGTTTTTATGATTGATAGATTATCTAGTCAATTTTTGTTTTGAATTTAATTAAATATGATTTAATAAAAAACTTGTTAATAATTCTAGATTGGAAAAACGAATATTAAGGTAATGAAAATTGCTTCATGAATCTGTTTTCTCGATTTCAAAGAAAAGGAATAAAGTAAATCTATAACACTAAATTGTCGAAAGCGGTCTCTTTGATTTTTTTTTCAGTTAGAAAATTATACTGTTTCTTAAAATATTGAGACGACTACCTTTAGGCTAAATATAACAGAAATACATTTTTTTGTTTATACTTGGGGAAAATCCTCATAGAACCGTCTCAGCTGCACAGGATGGTTGCGCGATCGAGGTATGTCGGACTTATACCGACTAAAAACCCCAAGGTGACTACTTCTGCGCATTGGCGGGGACTGCGGGTCCTGTAATCAATTCGCCACAGCCCCGTCGCGCCGCGCCCGCTGGGCACAAACTCGGAGGAAGATATCTTCCCCGACACTGCTCATTGTAGAGCACGTCACAATGTTCTGCCTACTTCTGAAGAACAGAAATGCATATATTATTCCATATATAGCCCCAAAAGCTTAAGCAGAATTGTAAACTTAGTTTTAGTTTTCCTACTGTTTAACATAATACCAATTTTATTTAGAATATAGGGTTTCGGAGTCCCTAGCATAGAATGTCATTATTGTCTTACAGATATGGGCAAAATATAATCAGATTAATGATTACAAAATGCAATCGTAATTTTAAGATCTTTAATCTGTAATCCTGATTAAAACCCTTCTAAACATTAATGAGCCATAAATTGGTATGCAGTTGAGGATTTCTTAGTGTTTAAATCATATTAATGATGCAAAATGTAATCATAATCGTTTTTCATTAATCTGATTACATTTCGTCCATCTATGGTACTTTCCTACGTCTAGTTTTAAGGCTAGCTATCGTACGAGCTCAACAATCAATAGGTATACAGCTTTGTCTTGAAAAGATTGAATTATTCAGTATTTTATTTACTAAATAATTGCTTCTAGTGTTAATATTTTTATGTCATTCTAGTTGCCTGTCCGTGCCTGAGCCACTACACTCTAACGTGATGATAATCGTGCAGTAAACTAAGAGAAAGCAGTCACCCTAATGTAAAGTGAACTAAACAATACATTTATTCGTTAAGGACGTTTTAAAATTATAATGAATGGTCTCATATATATCTGCTTACACCGAAAGAGATATTGTGGATATATTATTATGTTTAGTTTTCAAGATAGCATTAATAAGATTGTATACAACTAATATATACTTAATATATACTTTTTCGAGACTTAAATTTTTTTAACGTTTGTTTTCACATTATTCTATTGAAAACTCAGAAAAACATCATTTTCATTAAATACATATAACTCTTCTTATTTCTTTTGAAGGACTCAATATACGAAAAAATAGAACATTGCTAGAAGATCATTTCACAACTTGACATGCCAGCGGTAAAAATTGGAAAACATTTCAGTGCTTGAAAGTTTTATTAAAAGTGTAAAAATATTATTTACTTATATGAAAAACTTTATAACGACCTACGAATTACTACATGAAGAGCTCTTATTTCTAAAAATATTTAATATTTTGATATACAGGTTAAAGCTCTGCACACTTTGTAATTAAAATCTTCCATATATATTTTGTGCAAAATAATTTTGCGATTTAAATAGATACTATAATATGCCTACGTTTTCTTTTTATCTAAAATAGCAAACATCCATTTGATTAATCCGAAAAAAGAAAGCATAGGCACCATAAACCTACCAAAAAATACAAATATTCTAAAAATGAAATAAAAGATCATTAGCCAAATAAAAACAAAACCAAATAAAAAACAAATTTATTAAATAAATAAACAAAATAATATACTTATAAATAAATTAACAAAAATCTTATCTCTAAAACACAACTGATAACATAATTGTTTAATTTATATTCTTTTTCATAACATCGGATCACGCCGACGGGCGTAACGAAATACGTCTACACAAAATGTATCCATAAAAACAAAAATGTTTTTTTTTTAAATAAATTAAAACTAAAATAACAACAAAATGATAATTAGCATACAAAAATCTACATAAATAAGATATTAGCGCTACAGTATAATCTAACAACCTTGATCCAGAAAGAAGATCTTCTATGGAGCACTATTGTCCGAATAAACACAAGGTCACCTAATGAATACACTAAATTAAAGTCATTCCAGGAGTCTTTATTAATAATTAATAACTAATTAGTATTATTTAACGCTTAATTATTTACTCGAAGGCTCTCTCGATGGCTTGCTACTTAAGAAAAATATATTTTCAAACAAAAATATTCTCAGTACCGGCCAAAAGTTCCAATTTATTTTTAAATACAACCGAGATAAATATCAAAAATTTGGAAAAAAATTTTTCGTCTCCACTGACTTGAGTGAAAAAATTTAAACATGAATTTTAGCCTAAAAATATTCCCGATTAGACGCGGTTATTAGAATTTTTTTTATTATTATAATTTATAATCACAAGAGCACGAGGAACGTGTATTTACATCGCGCGGCCCGGTCAGCCGGCGCGACTCCAGACGGACGACTGAGAGTTGAGACGCGGTCGCGGCCCGCGACGCCCGAGCCTCGCCCGTCCCCCCGCGGCCCACTCCCGCCGCCCAAGCACCCCGGGGGCGACTTCGTTACGAGCCACTTGTAATCGCCGCGCGATTTTTCCGCCTAAGACAAATTAGGCGGCCTCTCCCCGTCTCGGCCATACTTAGGGCGGTTTCTTATGCGAAAGACGTTTTGTTCACGCCTTGCCGATTATCTTCAGAAAAAAGCCTACATAGAACACCATATTACGTCTTAGCTTATTTAAACCCCATTGCTTACATTCAGTTTGTGAAAATTTATATAAACGAATAAGTTTTTGTGCCATAAATTATTGTTCAAACCGATATGGTGAGAGCGGTGTTATTTTTAAATGACATTTTATCGTCATTTTCGCTTTCGACGGTGTCGAGAGCGAAATAATTGTAAATAAAATTCAATCATTCGCAAAAAGTCTGTGGTAATCGGCATACAACAATATCAGTGAGAGAGGTGTTCGATTGCACGTTAATGCGGAATTTTGCTACGGATGTCGCGTAATTTTTGTGAGAAAAGAATTAACTGACATTTTTGACCAAGTTTATTTATTTATAATATCGAGACGAGAATTCTCGTGTATGGAATATGATTTAGGAGCCGACAATTTCAGATGTATTAATATCCATGCGCGAGTTTTTCCAAGATACATTTTGCTAATGTTTTACGTCAGAATATAGAAATTTACGAATTTTTTGGTCAAAACTTCTACAAGCGCGTTGGAAAAAAAATTACAATTTGACAGTTTTAGTATCTAGTATTTCAATTATTTTTACATTTAGTTCATTTCATAGTTTCATTAGTTTTACAACTTTTCCAAAGGTAGGGTTATTGCTTTTTTCAATGCATTCTTAGACCAGATCTGCAAATTCGATATCTTAGCAATCATTAAAAAACACTAAAAACGGTTTACGTTGGTGTGAGTTGCTAATTAATTTTTTTCCTTTTGTTGAATGGAATTTAAACATATTATATCAATTTCGTGATCATATACTTCTGTATAATTGTAGAATGCTTAAGTGTGTGTATTTACAAATTATAAAAACAGCATAGCATTTGGAAGGAATGATTAAAATAAATAACTGATGGGGTTCAATTTACATCAATATTTTCCGTCAGTTGTACTTCTGAAAATGAACTTTGTATTCTTTCGTTGATATGTAAATTGTAAACAGTCGGGGCGAATGTGAATTAATATGGTACTTTTATCAGAACGCGGTCCGGCAGCTGTCGCCTCGGCGCGCGGGGTCGACGGCACGACTCGCTTTTTTAATATCGCGGACATTATAACCTGATTCACTTTTATTTTAACCTTAATTGTATGATATTGTATGTTAACACTCATACTTATTGTATTTACTGATTATTCAGTCATATCTCTCTAGTATGAATATGAAATAGTAGTAGTTAGACGTATTATAACATCATGTCTTTACGTAAAATATTTTTGTTCAAAAATTGTCTTCTTCTAAATTACATCTTAGATATATTACATACTGGAAAATAAAACTTTGCGGATTTGTCTTTTTAATTTTATTATTTTCCTTTATTTGTTTATCGCCATTTGACATCATATCATTTATAAAAATAACACAATTATAAAAAGTTTTTAAGATTATCTATTCAGCCGTGAGTGCAATTACTAACATGAAATCTATCTGCACAAACATATAGACCGCAAACAATTACTTGCCTACTATTTAAGTGTTTTTATCTAGTCCGTAAATGATAAATCTACCCAATAATTACTGTTTTAAAACATATTTTATTACACTGAGCAATATTCAAGTTTTACAACAATATTCTGAGACGAACAGTAATAAATATGTATTAATAATCTAAGCGTAATCTACGTCCAAGGTAAATAAAAATGCTTTTGTAAGATTTATTAATTGTTACTTAGGATTACCTGATAAGGCTCTAATTATGATTTAAGATATGATCCAAATATCACAATACTTATTTTATCACGATCATTGGACATTTGTTTGCTAGACATATTGAAATTTGAATATTAATTTAGTTTGGATACGTGGTAAGTAGACATTTAGTCCGTGCGTGCAGATAATAGTAGAATTACTATTATTCTGGGAAAATAAAATAATTTACCTTTATAGATAAAATATCGTTATAATTCGGTATTTTAGTTTTAAATAAATGAATATTGTAGTGTATTTTATTATGAATTAAATAAGTTTTTGGTAAAGTTAACTGAGAGTAGCAACGTAAAATCTAAAAACTTTTTAAAAAACACTAAAAACTCTCATAATTTTTCGATACTATCGGAAGATTTCCGGCAATGATTTTGTTATTTTTTTAACTGATAACTATTATTTAAAATTTTGTATTTATACATAAATAAAGTACAATTTCTAAACGTAAAAAATATTAGAACGCACTTACAGTCAAAGATTTAAACCACGTCCGAAATCGTTTGGGCTTCAAATTTCTATGGGAAGATTTGTACGATCACATTATTTTTAATATTCTTCTATAACTTAAAGCATCGAATAAAATATTTCTCTGTCTATGTTTGGAAAAATACGGGTTTTTTTACAGACTAAAGTGCAATTTATAAATCGAAAAAATATATCTAAAGCCGTTAGTGATAATATTGCTTTATAAAAAAAACGTTAAAAACAAAAAAATGTAACTAAAAATTTTACGCAAACAATTTTAATTATAACCGATATTTCTCATTAGATTATTACCTTGTTTAATTTTAGTTAGTCTTCAGGAATATTAAGGAACTTAATCGATATCTCACAGTTATATTTTATCAACTTTTCACCTTAACCACAAAACGTAAAGTCCAAAAATTTTAAAATCCGCAAAACGTATCAACTAGATCTTAATACTAAATTTCAAAAAAGTTAGTCCAAAACGACCAGTTTGTTTCACTTATAACAATTTTAATACTAAATACACTGCAAAAGTCAAGAATGATTGCTAATTGGCTTCTAGAAACAAAAAAAAAATTTGAACGCTGGTAAGGAACCTAATACCACTTATAGACTATGCGGCAAAACTGGCCGAATATTTACATTGGAGAAAAAAATGAGGTCATTCGGAGGTTACGGGCGACGCTGCCGGTCGGCGCGAGCCGCGACGCGACGGGATGTGGCCCGACATCCTTTGACTGCCCTAGCGTCTAGTGTTGCAAACTCCTGATAGAATTTTACTTAAAAAAATCTGCAAGACCTCAACAAAAAATTACAAAATGCTAAGATACTTAAAACAGAAAAGAGCGGTGTTCCGTCATAATGAAATATAACTTCCGATAGGGCTTCTTCAAAGGACTTTTGAATCAACAAAGAGAAAAGAAAAATATATTTCATAGGTACAAATATATATTACTCAAATGAATGAACTATTATCAAATACAATAAGAAAAATTGTATACATTTACTACACATTTTTTCAATGAAACAAAAATACGATGGACGACATCCTACCGAAATTTACGACGCTCAACATAGTGCAATACAACGCAAGGAGTAATAGGAATATCTCTGAAACTTATTTATAAGCTTGTATTCATTTGCATTTTAAGTTCCTAAATTTTGGGGTAAAAGCTCTTAGTCGCCATCACAGCGAGTTTCCCGCACTCCCGCCCGCCCTTGCTCGACACTACCGAAAACCACGTGCGCGACTCACGACAGAGATGCAAACATTTTCCCGTTCAAAGTGCGTAAGGGACGGAACTATTCTTTTTTTAAGTTACTATATTTGCTGATTTTTATTATTTTTCGCATTTCGATATTTTATTTTCTAGTTGATGCGCCTCGCAACTCACCTGTTGTGCTTGACCCGATTCGATCTGCCGATCATGTGATCGGCGTGTTTTAATTTTTTTAACTTGTCCCAACTATTGTTTTTCTCATAGTAACACTTTTCTACGTATGTTAGGAATTTATAAAATGTAACAACAGTAAACGATACAAAACCCTATTAAATATATTTGGAGTTTATTTGAATTTTCTTTACTCAGAATCAAAAATATTTGTTACGATAAGCTATTATAAGCCTTTAACTATATATTATACAATTTAAGAGTATTACTCTTAAGTAAAAATTTGCGTAAAAATTGTATATATAATAAAACACTTCACATAACATTGTTGATGAGATAGTAGTGTCTCTAAATAGCAGTGTCGAGTAGTGGAACTAATTTCAATTCTGTAACTAGATACCGACACCAGCGCTGTTGATAACACCTGGCAGTAAACAGAACTAAATCGAATGGTTCATTTCTAACGGCATCGTTTATTTTTTCCTTTTTCTTTTTTAATCGTGAAAGTGCAACGTTCACTTCGCCGAGTATTCAACTGCCATTTTTGCTTCTTCTTTTCAGTTTTCATTGGATTTTTACAGATGCTTTGATCATGTCGTCGGGACTTTGTTTGGAATCCACACAACTGAATGATTTGATAGATTTAATGCTATCGATGAACATTTTAAGATAGAATAGTATAGAATTATATTTCTAAATTGTTTTAATAAGATACAATTAAATTAAAGCATTTTTTTTATTATAACAAATATTATGTTTCTAATTACGCCAAGTACAAATTAATTATAATAGATGGCGTTAGCTGTCTAAAACACAACTAAATAATACTTATTACTGCGCAATAGTTGCAATTTGGAATCGTTTTCATACATATTAACACTATAATGTATTGTGTACTGTATACATTCTTTACATTTGAGAGTAATATTACCTGATTTTATAATTCACTAATAATCGAACCTGATTATACTGAGATAAAAAGATCTCGAAAAGTACAGAGTGCGACGGTTTTTCACGCTTGATCAACTGTTACTTTTGTATAAGGCTCAGGTCAGGCCTTGCATGGAATATTGTTTGCATCTTTGGGATGGTTCTGCCCAGTACTTACTTGACGCCCTGGATAGGTTGCAGCGGAGGGCTGTCCGCACTGTGAATGATCCTGACGTGACTAAGCATCTTGAACCGCTTCAGTTGCGCAGAGATGTGGCCTCACTGAGCGTTTTCTACCGTCTGTATCATGTCGAGTGTTCTGAAGAGTTGTTTAACCTTGTTCCACCCTCTCCTTTCCTGAATAGAACCACGCGCGTGGGTTTGCGGAGTCACAGCTATACGGTATCTCACATCCCGGCTAGGACTAAGAAGTTCTCTAACTCCTTCTTTTGCCGTGTCGTTGGGGTGTGGAATGGTCTTCCGGCGAGCATGTTCTCACCATCCTATGATTTGGGATCCTTTAAGCGTAACGTGAAGAGATATTTGTGCAGGCCGGCATGATCGCTGCGACTACCGTTGGGTTTTTCTTACCTATCGATATGTACCATGCTTACCATCAGGTATGGTGCAGTCACTGTGTCGAGTCAGAATAAAAATAAAAAAAAACATTTAGAGATACCGTGGCTGTATCAACTTTGCGCTTAATATATCTTGCCCAACGTGTCCAGTAGTGCAGCTGATCGCTGTTCTCAGGAGACTAACATATTACATTTCTATTAGATGCCCTGCGGGCTTCCTCGCGATATTTTCCTTCACCAGTGAGCATATGATGCTTAAATCCGTACTTAATCAGAATAAACTCAGAGATATGTGCCAGGCTTTAAACTTCCAACATTTGCATTAACGTGCATGGATACCGGAATCTTTAGGAATCTTTTTTTTATCCTCGTCAATTCTACTTTTGACTTTACTCTCCATATGAATGTCAAAGTTTTGTTTATATTTTAAATTATACGTGTTGAAAAATGTTAAGTCTATATCTATATCACCAGACGTTTTTTTTTTCTGAGTGATCGTATTGCCTGGCCGGAAAAAGCCTTCACAACTAAGCTGGGCTTGGTGGGCGAACCCAGAAGGCGTTAAACCAGTGAGCTTTATGAGTTGGACGGCTTCGCAAGCGCACTGCTGTGGGTATGGAGTATGGACCTCGACTTGGGAGGCCGGCCAGTTAAAAACGAATCTAACGGTGATCTATTAGCGTTTCGGAAGCGACTACTTTGAGATGAAACGCTGAAAGAAACTCAAAGCTGCGTCGGCGTAACTACCAAGCTCTTAATGACAAAAAACCTCTGGAGTGTATCTCAACTAGCTCCTAGCCGAACCTCGAAACCTGTATTCCTCCGACGCAAGCAAAGTAAAAGCAAAATCAACATAGAGTCTATAAATCCCAGCCTAAGAGATCGTTGTTCGGGTAAAGATCAAACAAAAATTTAAATAAAGTGGCTATAACAAGTTAGTTAAAGGGTCTCTCGTTTGAACGGGTCCCGTCTTACGGCAGCGACACTAAAGCAAGGTCGTAAAGCGCGTGACGTGATTACTCATTTTGTATAAAACCGCCTTAACGTCCTATTTTTCTGCGCTCACCGATGCGTCTGGTATTCTCATTTATGTGAGTAGCATTAGATCATTAAAGTAAATGTTTTTTTTTTATTCGTTAATGCCGAAACTCAATCAACTAGACAAGAATCCTGATGCAATGCCATAAGAAAGGCAGTGATAAATAGAAATGTACTATACTAGCGGCCCTGCCTAGCTTCGTCCAGTTGCAATTTATACTCAAAACCAGTGGATTTTCAAACAAATTGTTGACCCTAGCTTCAACCATTTAGGGAAGGAATTTAAAAAGATTCGATTTTTTCATTTCCTACGTTTAAAAAAAAACATGTTATTTATAGTTTATTTACAGTTACTACAGTGATATTTCAGTCAGGGACAAGTCTTTCTATGTAAGTATATAGATGTCTCCTTGTCCTGTCTATATAGATGTCTCCTTAAAAACGAATGAAAAAACTTTTAGTTGTAATGTCAAATGTAGTGTCCACAACACGAATACCCGACGCCTCGGCTATAAACTGTCTCCCCTGTAATTGTAAGCGTGAAGTG
Source organism: Automeris io (assembly GCA_036320925.1). Classification (NCBI taxonomy): domain Eukaryota; kingdom Metazoa; phylum Arthropoda; class Insecta; order Lepidoptera; family Saturniidae; genus Automeris; species Automeris io. The sequence goes on from JAUDJH010000018.1 coordinate 9,640,455, forward strand.
CCTCGTAAACCGGTTGCTGACTTCTTCGCGACATCGAGATTGACTTGTTACATGTATTATGTCACATCAAGTGTTAGCGGTGATAGAGGATATTATTATAAACAATCGAGCGAAGCAAGGCTTCTGAGTCAAGTTGGGGCGGTCGGCACTTTGTCTTTTTAACCGTCTGTCCGTCTGTCAGAGGCTTATAACTTTTATACAAAATGAGATAAAGACTTGGAGTTAGAATAAACTGTATAAACATGTGACGAAAAGCTAACAATCATATTTTATGTAATAAAAATTTAATTTCGCAGGGAGCTCCCATATATGTATATAGAAGTTTTTTTTTTCGATTTTAATATTACATGTGGGGTTTTGTTGTAACGAACTTTATAAGCTGAGTTCAGAATCAATCTTTTAATTTCTCTACGTTAATAACTTTTATTTTTACGGAGTCATTGACCTGTGGAATGAATGGTCTTCCGGAGAGCGTGTTCCCACCATTCTATGATTTGGGATCCTTTAAGCGTAGCGTGAAGAGATATTTGTGCAGGCTGGCATGATCGCTGTGACTACCGATGGGTTTTCCTTGCCTGTCGATAGTCGGCGTTTTTCGGACTGCATAATACTTACCATCAGGTATGGTCACTACAGTGGTGCAGTCACTGTGTCGACCCAGAATAAAAAAGGGCAGTTTCACAACTACCCAAGCTATAAGGCTGAGATTTGTAGACGCTATTTTGACATTGCTTAGCAAACTTCTCAAAAAAAAAATAGTTTTGACAAAAAACTGAATATATAATAGGAACTTGAGTATACCCATAGTATTCGTAGATCCAAATCCATGTTGACAAAATCCTTTGGCATTCATTGAGAAATATAAATTGTAATGCTATAGTAAGTCTAAGCAAACTTAAAGTTGCGACTATAAATATCACCCTAAGTCCGTCAGTTGGTGCTAAAATGACAAAACTCATTCTACTTTACAGCAAACGAGCCACTAAAATGTAATATGTCCATATAATGTCCAGTAACCCTTTCGATCAACGAAAGACAATAAATTCGTGCACAAACGAAAATATTGTCACCTTCGGGGCCATTCGCACCTTGTTATCCCGCGATACGTAAGAAGCTAACTTCGTTTTTTATTGGCACACCTTTAACGTGTGCGCTAGTGATAAACCGAACGAAGGCTTCGGCTTTCGGCCACTTTCGGCCAAAAAGCCGCATCATCACACACATATAGGACCGAGCTTGGTCACTTTTCTATAGTGCCAAGGCTGTCGCGTTTATATAACGAGTGTGTGGCCGGGGACAAGACCATCGATATATTTTCGGATTCGATGCCGGCCTTCTAGAGGAAAATCAGTGAGCAAGTATGTTGAGCTTGGCATTGTTTTTGGTGTTGTATAGTTTGTGTGATAATTTTTAATTTTAATTTAGATTGTAGGTATTATTGTCTGCTATTTTTTTTTCTTTTTGCTTTTATTTTTCTGTTTTGATGTTGTTAGTATTTAGCTTATGCTTTTGAGCCATGCTGTGGCTGTCTTTTATAAGTATCCGTTGCAGACATTTAGCTTGTGCATGTGATCTCATTGTGAATGTAAAATGTAATGGAACTGTCGATAGCCCATACATAAATAAATAAATAATAATATGATGGAAAATACGGTATAGTTCAAGCGACCGCCAAAAAATGATAATCTATTGACATTCTGTGTCATTATGCTAATCCACATATACCATGATAGAAAGCCTTTAGACATGTGAATAACTGGACATACATTAGCTGATTTCGTAACGCGACAGGCCAAAACGAGTCACTGTAACGGTCTTTATACTTGTGTACTGTGTTCACATTTATATCACACGAGACCTTCAGTCGTGGTATAGTCGTGGTTTAATGGCGGTGCTTATATATAAGAACCGCCATTAAAGCGGCATTTGTCACCGTGGTCACAATACGATTCGGGCTATCGCTCTGCAACCACAAAAATTGTGAATGTTCAATTAATTTTAATAAGTATCCAATTATAAGTAAGTAACTGACCAGAGCCAGAGCCGAAGGTTTCAAAATTAAAAAATAAATCAGGTTTAGATTGTCTAAAATTGGTTAATATAATGATTTTTAAAGGTTTTTCTAGGTTTATGCTAATATATATAAACAATGTCTAGACTTTATTAACCCTTTTCTTGATAGCGTATCTGTGGAGATACATCAGAATTTACAAAGCCTATTGCCATAAGTTTTTAGCGCAAGCTTAATATTTTTATATGAATATTTAGGTAATTTCTCAGTTTTTGAACGCACAGTTAGTTTCTATTAGACATCCTTGAAACATAAGTGGTAAACGGTATAACTATTATTTTGATATTGAAAGAAAGAACATTCTGCCAAGTTAAGGGTTAAAATTAGGGATGTAACGGAGGCAGTTTTATCGGAACCGAAGTCGGAGTCGGAGTTTTTAAATTTGATTTATCGGAGTCGGATTCGGAGTCGGAATCGGAGTCGGAGGCAATGTCAGTCACAAGTGACGGCAGAATAAAATAGTTTTATTAAGGGACAAATAAAAACATTATCCAGTGAACCTTTTTAATTAGAAAATGATAAATTTACAAATACACAGACAATAAAAATTCCTGTTTCTTATTAACATTTTCATAGTACTGTGAGAAAGCGATTACCTGAGCTACAGGTCGCGTAGTCCACGACATTTAAGCGCAAAGTGGATAAAACCACTATTGTATGTCTGCTCACATAGCGTGATAGCGTGAAGATATGTTATTTATTATATCTTAAATTTGATCCCATTTTAATATGGTGCAGGATTGATACATGTCTTCGAAAGTATAAGCCAGAACTTTTGAATTGACAACAGCATAATCCATTTCCCTCTACATCTCCCTCGTGTGTATACAAATGTTGAGAATCGAGACTGTTTCCAAGCGTATATCAGGTTTTTTTTTTGATAGCCCGGGGGATATTGTTGACGGACCTCAGGGAGCTTTTTGGTTGTCGGACTTGCACCGACTAAAACCCCCGGGGTCACACAGCGCTCTCGCCTGGATAAGTTGGGCGGCACGCTCCTTCAAGCGCATCGCCGGCGTATATCAAGTTGGGTCAACACAACACAACACAACACAAAAAACACAACACAACCCAACACAACACAACCCAACACAACACAACACAACCCAACACAACACAACCCAACACAACACAACACAACACAACACAACACAACACAACACAACACAACACAACACAACCCAACACAACACAACACAACACAACTCAACACAACACAACACAACACAACACAACACAACACAACACAACACAACACAACACAACACAACACAACACAACACAACCCAACACAACACAACCAAACTTGGGCAAATAAAAGCTGTTGTTCACAAAGTGTTGGATATATCAGAAACCGTTATCCTCCAGTGAACATTGTCCAGTGAACAAATTAAATCAAATTTGCTGCAGGGTTGTTTTTGTGTTAATTTCTATTTTACTTAATTTAATGTAAATGTAAAAAAAAAAAACCTTTTAGTAATAAATTTAAATGTACATTTAGTTTTAAATTTAATAATTTAATCATATTTTTTTAATCTAAATTTTAAAAAATGTCTTCTACAAATTAAGTAGCACTGATTGTTTGATTAATTGATATTATGTTTCAACAACATATAAAGTAAAATCAAATGAATTGACTGCAACAGTGGTGGTAACCTCCGATGAATACCTCCGATTAAAAAGTTTCGGAACCGAAGTCGGAACCGAAGGTGTAATAACGATCGGAAGTTCCGACTTATCAGAGTCGGAGTCGAAGCTCCGTAACATCCCTGGTTAAAATTACTTCGGAACTTGTCTAAGATGGCTAAGCCCGAAACCGAAGTAGAAGCATCGGTCTAACACTAGTTTTCGCATTACGAACGACTTTCAGTCCAAAACGTTTATTGAGCCTTATCATTTATTAACGCACAAAAGTCAACTTTAACGTGAAGCGTTTTGGGTTGAAAATAATCTGCAGAAAGATAAGAACAGATAAATAAACTTTTCTATTACTTTTGTCTTGGTATCACATGTGAAATATTTTACCGTTGGAAAGTAATCTTTGTACCTAAGTGTTAAAATTCATATTGCATTACATTTCTCGTTATTTTTGTGATGTTTTAACGCTGAGGTTTTAAAGACTAACATTTGTTTCAGAATATTGAGAGTCCTTTTTGATGTGACGAAACATTGTGCACTTATAATGTTGTGATAAGCCTTAAACTCTTTTTATGCTTCTATGAGACGTTGTTTGCATGAAAACGAATCCAAGTTTTTATATCTTTAATAAACCTCCATTTTACTGTTTCGATATAAGATGTCGTTAGATAAAAGTTGTGATTAACTATGTAAACTTCTATGGTTTATTGTTGATTCATCATCGATGATTTAGATGGTAGATACACAAAACTTGTCTATTGTACTTTTATTTAAGTATGTTTGAGTTTACTACGCTTTGAAATTTCCGTTGTTAATTTCGTTCCCTTGTCAACGATTTCTGAAGCATAAGAACGCAATAGTAAATCTGTCAGTGACGTGCATAGGGTATTTTTACAGGGTAGGCAGATTCACATAATGAATTTGAATATTATTTAATGTCAATAAATATTATTTTACTTTTATAGGGAAGATAGATGGCATGAAAACAGAATAGATACGAATATAAAGGGTTCTATTTTTTTGTTTAAATTAAAGGAATTTATTCCAGACTTATTTATCGTAAGGGCATGCAATGCTTTCATGCATTTATGGAATGAACGCTACTGAGATCTCTTGCGGTACCCAATTGTTATGTTCAAAACAATTGCTATGAGTGTGCCGCCAACGCACCTGCGGGTACTCCTGCGGAGTGAGACTCAGGCCCGAACTTGAATCTTGAACTTCATCAGAAGTTCAATCGAATACAATATCAATCTCGAACAGTACAATCACTTCCAAAAGATGATCAGATTTTATGCTGAAATAAGTTTCCTTTTTTGTACCGGTTTGACAAAGTGACTACAGCGCACATGATGGAAAGTACAGGGGAAGTTACGAACGGCAACGACTGCCGAGGGACAAGAATCCATTATCGTCGCCATGCCGGCTCTACATACTGGGTCTCATATAAATCCTTTTTTTTATACTGACTCGATAGTGACACGACCACGATGGTAAGGATGGCAGTCCAAAAAGAAAACAAATATCAACAGTTAAGAAAAACTCATTCAAATCGCAGTGATCATGCCGGCCTGCACAAATATCTCTTCACGCTACGCTTAAAGGACCCACAGAACGGTGGGAACACGCTCGCCGGGAGATCATTCCACAATATCTAGTCTAATTTCAATACCCACTATAACATATTTGTTTCAAATCCCATAAATTTATAAAAACTTATAATTAATCTTTGACTTAACAATCATATTCGTATAAGGTATTTAAATTATTATACTAGAGTGAAAAAGCAAAAAAGGAAAAATTCATATATAATTTTGTCATATATAATTTGCTTTGATAAAAACATTTCAAATGACTATTAGGACTATTAAGTAATTTTGTACGAAAAATCGTTTTAGCGAGTTTTGAAATTAAACGCCTCATATTATATTTGTATAATAAAGTAAGGATGACTTGAGTCTATAGTTTTTGGTTGTCACTTGTAATAAAAATGGATTTTGGCTTTGTAACGTTGATAATACTTGCGTGTGTAATTAAAAACTTTAAACAGTAAAAATCCGTGTTACTATTAATTCGAACGCCCATCACACAGCTCTGTTAATTAAAAAAAAAATGTTACACTAGATTGTTTAGGACTTACTAGTTTATAATAATATATCGTCAAGCTATATCCCTTACGAGGTGAGCAGAGTTGTGTTAACACTAGTACATATTTGTTCTGTAAAATTAATTTATTAATTTTGTAAATAAAACCTATGCTTTTTATAAATTCATTTTGTACAAGTATGAAAAACTTAACGAACTCAATATTAACCGAAATACTTACACCAACTTTTGTGAATGCAAGGCAAAGGGTAGTAATCCTTGAAATAAGTATTACAAAAGTAGAGGGTACTTCATAACGAAATAAGTTTGAATAAAGAACTTTGTGAAAGTTTGCGGTTCTTTTGTACTGCGGTTATTCAATTGAGATCGTCAAAAGAGAAAATTTAACATAACACTATATCTATTGCGGGGTGAGCAGAGATACATAATAAATACAGTGGATGTATCCACTTTGCGCGTTTCTACTCCGACGCAGCCTTGACTTTCTATCGGCGTTTCTTCTCAAGGTAGTCGCTTCCGAAGCGCTAGTAGATCACCTGTAGCGTTCGTATTTTTTGGCTGGCGGTCCAAGTCGAGGTTCGTACCCACAGGGGTGCCCTTGCATTGCCACCCAGCCCATAATCTCACTGGCTGAGCACCTTCTGTGCTCGCCCCCCTAAGCCCGGTTGAACTGTAAATGCCTGTCCCGGCCTTCAGTAGATAGTTCGTATAAAAAAAACCACTTTGCGCTTACATGTCGTACCCAACGCGACCAGTCGTTTAACATACGTATTCCTCGCTGCAAATATTCGTGGTAGGGCCTCAGATGGCATGAGAAAAGATTTAGCCAATTAATACCTCGTATTTCTACAACTAAGGGCGGCTTGCACTAACAAATTAAATCCAGTGTAGAGCATTTTATGCTATTTAGCGCTGATCTGTACTTACTGTCTTGCACTAAATCAAAATCTAGTTGCAACAACACTTAAACTGAAATCATCATTAAGATGGAATCAAACGAATTTAATTAATAAGCGTTTTATACAAGCTTAAACTAGATTAATTCTTTAGTGCAAGCCCTAAGACGTTTCGACAATTATAAATTATGAAGCAGTATATTAATGCCGGTGGACATCGTGTACGACGAGGTAAGGTGGAAGGGCCGGGGTAATTTATAGTCAACTTTCAATTTGGCAAACACATTCCACTGCTCGTAAATCTGGGGGACAATTAAACCGTTTCTTGCGGTCGTTTGTGCGGTTGGTAGCACTGTCCGGTCCGGCCAATTAAACAGATTTTATTGTAAAACTATATCTATCAGATATAATTTAACTTTGAATAAAATCGACAAAAGAATAAATAATTATTGACGCCTTTAATAATTATTTTAAAAGCCTTTAATATTATTCTTGAGGTATATGATGTGACATAACATATTTTAAGTATAAATTTCTAATGAATTTCAACATAAAATACATTTTTAAATTACTACGACATCTTTCAACATCAAATAATTTCTCAACCCTTTTGTTTTTAATACTGGTGGTACATCAGTTCTCTGACTTTCTCTGATTCGATTCGAAATTACCAAAACATATTATTTAATTTTTGAAGACTTTTCAATAATGTTGAGCTAATACTCAAAATCTATTATATAAAAATAAGTCCGGTTTTCCTTCCTGACGCTATAACTCCAGAACGCATGAACCGATTTCCACGGTTTTGCATTCGTTGGAAAGGTCTCGAGCTCCGTCAGGTTTATAGCAAACAAAATTCAGGAAAATGTTCAACAGAAAAGCAGGAAAACGAGGTAAATCATTTTTCACATAAAGCGCCATCTCTGATACATAGCATGTACTACAAAGCAATATGGTTTTGCAAGGTGGTGGAGCAGATCGCACCAGTATTTTAAGTAGATGGCGCCAATGCGTTATACATTGTTTGACAGCTACTCATTGTACTCTGCTCAGTTAATTTCATGTGACATTTATTATGCGTACGTTCTTTCAAACGTTAACTAAAAACCAAAACGAAGCCATCTGGTGGAGAAACAAAGTTCGCTGGGTTTGTTAATTAGGTATAACTTTGCACAGGTGTTAGAAACTTCATGATATAAGTATATCATTAGTCTGAACTGACTTATTATAAAAATAATAATAAGTAAACAATATTATGTCGTCACGCCGTTTCCCTCTCGAGGTAAGCAGAGATGCATTATTGGTTGTATGCACTTTGCGCTCATATTCCGTGCCCAATGTGCCCAGTAGCGCAGCACCGCAAAAACCCAGAGGGAGTTGCAGGAAATCGAATTTACGAAAACTCTCGTGAAAAAAATAATATTGATTCCTTTTTTACAGTTTAATAAAAGTTATATGTATTATAGACATTTTAAAATAAATATTTAAGATAATAAAAAGAAACTATTATTTAAGCTCTCAATACCAAATTTTTGGACAAACAAAAAGTTTCCATTAAGAAACAATAATTAAATATTTAAAAATTACTTTAAGAACCTTTAATTGTATAAAAGTAAACAATAATAACCTTGACGCGTCGTTATTACATTATCGAACGCAATGTCAAGGTCACAGTGCATTGCCCACTGTGAATCAATAACTCATTACTTTTTTATTTCGTTTAACAATTAAAAATAAAGCGTTTTTTGCATTTCCCGCGCTCTCGCCGCAACGATTACGTATCTGAAGCCAATTATAGCATCATGTAGTTGCGACATAGGGACGGCCTGAACTAATCGATATTATTTTTGCAAATATGTATAGTTTTATATTTGTAGGTGAATTATACATGAAATCATTAAAATTAGGAAAAGAGTTTCTCCTCACATCTGTGGAGAAATTTTTAGGACCATTTTTAATTAGATTTATTGTAGCCTAATTTAAATAAAGTTATATAGCTATGAATAACAATTGTTAATATAGCCATTAGAGTATGATCGAGGAATGCCCAGCCTGGGCTACGGAGAGGGCTGCACTCGTCAGGGTGGTAGGTGGTGACCTGTCACTGCCGGCACTCGCTCGCGCGATGGTCGGTAGTGACAGGGCATGGCAGGCGGTCCTCTCCTTCACGGAGGAGACTATGCAGGGGAAGGAAGCGGCGGAGCGGGATCGAGAGGCTATCGCCACCCCTGATAACCCAATCCGCCGCCCAGCTCGGACAGGACGCCGGAGGAGGGCCTTCGCCAGAGGCCTTCCTCCATAACAGGATAAACACCGGGCGGCGCACTTGAGGGAGCACGTTGTCCAGATCCAGGTGTGAGCGGTGTGTGATGTGTTCCCGCACACCGTTCCAATGACAAACTAAGGAGATGAGGGGAGGGTGACATTTCTTACACCACTCTCCCTGCCAAATGTGTTAGGTGTACGCAGGGGATGGCGACTATTTAGCCACCCCCTGCCAAGAAGGCGGGGCCTGCAGAAGGCTAGACGTCGCCGGGTGCCGAGGAAGATGGCTCAGCCTTGCCCTTGGAGGCCATTCAGCAGGCGGGAGATGGAACACCCCGGGGGTTTTAGTCGGTGCAAGTCCGACACACCGGGGGGCAACCCCCATCGCCCCCTGAGGTCCGTTAGGGATTTCCCCCGGGTCACAAAAAAAAAAATAGCCATTAGAGTATAAATAAAAAATTTATTTTCTATGATTTTGTTTTTTATAATATGTATATCAATAACATGGAACTTCTTTATTAAATCATATTTATTTGATTTTCTTAGTGCTCAGTATTTGATGTAATACTAATTTAGTGGTAATTTCAAAACCTAAATTGAATATGGATATTTACAATATTTTCGACAAATCACAGCACTACTATGAGATTCAAGCTTGTGACGTGTATACCTATCAAGTATAGACTGAATAAAACGTTTTGGAAATGATATGATTTATTTATGACATATTAAATACATATAATACACAAATAGACACATTAATAACGTTTAAAAAATATTTTTTATCTTAATATACATACCAGAGAAATATTTATAAATAGATTTGAACTATGTATTCGTAGATCCAACTACTTGACCGAAGATAACAAAACACTTTAACACATCGATATAGCACCTTATTGGACAAAACTATTTCACAACACTTTAAAATATTGCACAGATAACAAAGCGCCGTCGAAAAAAAAACAAATTCAAATTTGGAACAGGTTTGTTGTCATACTTATCGAATCTATATAAATCTTTTTGAATTCGAACTGTCAAATTTGAATTTGGCGGGTTTATAGTCAGGGCTGGCGAACCCACCCGCTCGTGCGACGGTCGACAAGGAACTCAACGTCTTAGGGGCGAAAAGACGTTATTTTGGACCCTTCGATCCCCTTCGCTTGTTTAGAGCGATAATGGAACTCAGTTTTTTAAGTATTATTTTATACTTTTTAATATTTTATGCTTTTTATTTGCGGTTGACTGACACGAAAACTTACATCGCGTGGAAAAAACATTATTTAAGTAAAGACAATTTGAAAGACTAATTAGTCATTAAATAACGCTGACATAACGATTTATTATATAGGTGTTAGCTAAATCAGTTTCAATTGCTATACTGTAATACACTAAACATATAAAAATATATATAAATATTTCTTTGGTTCTACAATATAAGATGCCACGATTGTATTAATTACAGTGAGTTTGATTAGGCTTACTTTGAGCCATACTAGACGTGTAATAGAGTTGATATTCCCGTAATTCGCATTGCATAATATAACAAGAGATAACTCTATATCTAAGCTAAAAATTTAAGTTGTTAGGAATTTTTGGATTAAAATTAATTAATAATATTATACAATTAGGATAAGTCCTTTTCGGAGAGAACAAACAATATAATAAAGGTGTTAGACAGCACACAGCATTGGCAGAGAAGACGGTGACATGTAACAGACGGCACTAATATGCAGTATTAGTTTGTATGAGACCGATCCCAATATAGGACAGCAAATGGTTAGCAACGATTGCGGTCTTATCTCGATACGCGGCATTGCTGTTTGCCATCTGCCTGTTTACGTTGGATTTCACCTTAATAGCTGTATCTATTGTGCACTTACATAGTTGTACCCTTCGGTATATACGAAGTTGTGCCCAACCTAACCAGCTGCACACCTAATCACCGATCTTAGGGTTGTATACCTAACATATTTATAAGAAACTTGCGGGGCTCCTCTCAGTTTTGGTGCAAATTTTTAACTCCTATAATAACTTCTAAACAAATTATCACGCAAAATATCAGCGGCTGTCTTGTTATCAATACGAAATCCAAACAGTTGACTTATAAAAACTTGGTCTCCAATAAGTGATAAGACAAAATAGTTTTTATTTCATTCCACATAAAGTCCCATCAATGAGATCTAGGAAGCGTGAATAAAAAAAATAAGGAGGGTGAGCTTTCTTCACGATTATTATAGTTGTTCGTAAACATAAAGGACTACAGGTCGGTATTAGGTATTTAGCGTATAATATAAAAGTTTGATTACAAATTGTTTTCGCTTAATAATTAACCATAGTCCAAAACAAAGTTTAATTTAAGAAGAGATAAACCTTGATAAAAGATTGCTATTACAAAAGGTAACGTATCTTTTATAATCGTAATTCGTAATCGTATTGTTATAATAAAAGTTTGTTGGTTCCTTTAGTAATAAGAACTTTCTTTTATATTAAGCCTGTCCTAAAATAAATATTATTTTATAGTATAGCTTTAATTATTGCTAATAATCAATGAATAATACAAAAAAAACAATATGGCATTACTCTACGTAGGAATCTACGGTCTAGAAGGGGTTCTAGACAAACGTCTTATTAAAATAATTAAGTTAATACTTCTTTAAAATAAAGTTACTAACCATACCTTTGATGTGATTGAAAACTATAAGCTAAAGTACTCAGTTCCATAGCTTAGATATTACAACCTGCATAGGTAATAAATCGAAGGCAACAAACACAGTTAATAATTAATGGCTGCCTATTGGGCTCTCATTTGCTAGGATTTTTTAGTGTTTTTAATTATATTTATGTATTTCTATTTAAATATAAATCTAGGCATTGTTTTAATGAGTTCAATTGACTAATAGTATTAAATATGATCAATACGATCTCATTCTAATTAGAAATCCGTAATAGTTCAAATATTATTTTGTAAATTCATAATATATTTATCGTCTTACTAAATACGTTTCTGTCGTAGGAAGTATTGCACGGTGGCTTGTTTTTAACGGTCATACAGTTGGCGCGCGCCTTATTAAGGGCTAAAAAACATGTGGTCCAAATAAAGAAAAATGTGAGCCTCTTTGTGGTGGTGGTAGGGCTTTTGCCCGAATTAAGTCCTGATCACAACTGAGTATACAAGTGCAAAGACCGTAATAGTGACTTCATGGATCAGTTTGTGTGTATCTAGTTGTTCATATTCCTAGTGAGCTTCTGTCAGGGTATATGTGAGCCGATATGGACTACAAAGTACTTTCCATCAGTTACAAAGTAGTCACTTTGTTGCGCCAGTATAAAAAAAAATACACATTATATTTATATTTTAATAACCAAATTTACACCTAAGTAATATAAAATATGAAACAGATTAACTCAGAAATGCGTTTCATTTACGCATATCCTGATATGAAATTTATGAGAAGAAAAAATTTTAAGGTAAATTAAGTCTATTTTAAATAATATACAACGTTTTAAAATGAATTTGCTAAATTATTGTGCTTGTGAAAATTGCCCTCAACTGAATTGTCGTATCTTTCCTTATCAATATAACATATGGATATAATCTTTTCAATACTATTCAGGTGTACAGTTCACAAACTAAGAAGATTAATTTAAAATCTTATTCTGGTTTTATCATCAACATCTTCGAGACTATCTTTAAGAATACTGTATTAAAATAAAATAAAAAATGTTGGTATCCTATATTTATTTTGGAAACTACTTTTAGTTTTTTTTTTACATTCTGACACGACACAGTGACTGCACCGAACCTGATTTTAAGCATGGTGCAGTCTAAAAAATTCCATCGCCTATCAAGAGATTATGCCGGCCTGCACAAATATCTCTTCACGCTACGCTTAAAGGATCACATATCATAGGAAGGTGGGAACACGCTTGCCGAAAGTCCATTCCAAAGCCCAACGACACGGCAAAAGAAGGAGTTAGAGATCTTCTTAGTCCTAGCCGGGATGTGAAATACCGTAAAGCTGTGACTCCGTAAACCCGCGCGCATAATTCTATTTAGGAAGGGAGAGGGTGGTCCAATATTAAACAATTCTTCAGAACATTCGCCATGATATCGACAGTAGAAAACGCTCAGTGAGGCAACATCTCTGCGCAACTGAAGCGGTTCAAGATACTTAGTCACGACAGGATCATTCACACTGCGTTATATCGGCTCCTTGTAAGTCAAATGCAAATGATTTTACATTTTCTGTTATAATTACATTTAATTTTACAATTTCTATACCTTTATTTGATATTTTTATTTTGTAAAGCTTATTATCTAAACTTATTGTGTACTTTGCTCAGAAAATAAATTTTCTTCTTAGTTCTAACGATAGTATCGTGAAATGATATAGTAAGTACATATTATAATTAAATACATTAGTGGCTATATCCACTTTCCTCTTATGTGCTCAACGTAACCCGTAGTGCTGATCACCTTTCTCAAAGCACTAGTACCCATGACATTTCTATTAGATGCCATGCGGGTTTTTTCACGATGTGTTCTTTCACCGGTGAGCATGTGGTGCCTAAATATGTGCTTAGTCTGAAAAAAAAATGCAGAGGTACGTGCCGGTATCTAATCTACTACCATTTACATTGCCGCGTGTGGAAATCGGTCCGTTATCCACTAGGCTACCACAGCCACAATGTAATGCAATGTATTTCTGCTCATCTTGAAAGGGATATAGCGTGGCGATATATTATATTATTATTATTTATTAAAAATAGACCTAATGTTTGAAACCCCAGCTCATTGTGCGTACGAACGTTATGGACGAACGTTATGCGTCTTCGAAATTTAAAAATAAGCGCCCTACCGAAACGAAAGTAACGTACTTTTTATCGTAGATTATATCAGTCCATTATCTAATATTAATAATTATGTTCTTAAATTAAATTTAGTAAATCTTGTTTTCAGTATAATAGCGTCTAAAATGTAAAATAAAATATGTGTAAATTATATTGGTTGTGATAAAAAAAAAATACTTTTTTTGATTGTCAAATGATTTTATTACAAAAATATCGAAGCAACATAAACAACAGATAAGGCACAGCAAATTACAGAAATAATTATAAGTGTTGATACTGGAAAGGACTCTTATTGAAAAACAAATATGATTGTTTATTTGTATTTTTTTTCTGGTTTTGTGTTTTTCTTATATAATTTTTTATTTATTCATAATTTGTCCACATTGCTCTATAAATTTATGATCGTTATTTTCAAAACTGAATTCTTAATTTTAAATAGCACCTGGACAAATGCATGCAGGCATAACAATATCATAAAACACAAGACGCGTGTTCGCCACACGAGCGGATATCTCCAATTTCCATAAACGCGCCAATGCTTGCTTTATGGAAATTGTTAAACAACAAAAATTGAACTTTAAAACAAAGGGTTAGTGGCTATTTTATTTAATTAAAAGCATAGTTACAGTCCACGCGTCGTCATGCCCTGTAATCATAAGACAGGATGCGTTTTAACTCAAGGGTGACAACCCTATCTTAAGACGTTTGAAATAGTAACAAGTACAGTCAGTAAATAAATGCTGTTTGTATTACTACAGAGTAATTGCTACATACATCATAATAGTATCTACAAATTGTTACACTAATTTTGGGTAGAATAGAATATACAGCTTGACTCGTTTATAGTTCTCGTGGGCTTAGATTAGAAGAGATTAGTTAAAATGTTATTAGGTACAGTATAACTATTTTACGAAGACATTAATATTTTTTTAGCTTTTCGTACCACAAAAGGACAGAACTCTAATGTGATCAGTTTGTTGTTCGTCTGTCTGTCTATCCAGAACATTTTGGAACGCGTTGAGGAATTAAGTTGAAATTAATACCGAATACTCATGTCTGCGATGCATTGAAATTGAACGCTCTGAAAAAAAAAAACATACTTTAATGTCAACGCATACAAAAGATATGTCCGTTTATGTCATATTTTAAAAATTTTTTCGTCATTTATGCAAAAGATTCAAAACGTGTTAAGTAATAAGTTACATACTTCTTTGGTTTTAGGTACTTCTACTTCGGCCTGTTACGTTTCGGGATCAGCTTGTGTATATCCAGAAGTAACGTGGAACCGTGCAATAGCGACCGGAAGTCGCACTACTGCGCTCAGACGATATGCTCGTTGCTTGTAGATATTGTGTTCTACCAATAATCATGGTGCTAATAAAATCGGTAGAAAGACATCAATCGTAATAAATAATTTATTTACAACCTCAAAAAAGTACTAAGCACTTTTGAGGTCGTAGGGCAATTACCAGAACTGCTTCATAACTATATAGTTATATGACGATCGTCACAGCGAGTTGCTTTGGTCTGTCACGCAGTTTACATACGTCCAGTAACTCATATAATTAGAGACCTTCAGTCGTGGTATATGTAGATCGAGATGACGACGGAGACTGCACTGTATTTACCATCAGGTACTATGTAATCACTTTGTCGAGCCAATGTAAAAAATAAAACCCTTTTTTGCGTCTGGGGTTAAACGCAGGTCCAGTTCGTAACTAATTAATTAACGTCGTCACCAATTTCAGAAACAGTATCTTGTTTCGAACTTGTTGAGCCAGTTGAACGTCGGAATTGCCTGTCGTCGTTGAATTTACTTAACACCAGAATGATTCGTCGCTGTCACAAATTTGTCTAGCGATTTGTCTACTGTAAATTAAGTTCGGATTGTGTCAAAATTTATGAAAGTAGATGCCTTTAAACAAAGTAAAAATACAAAAGCTAAATAATCACTTTTATACAAAAGGGAAATCGTAAATAAAAAGATAAATACTACAACAGGTTGCAAATGAAAGTTTAATTAAAAAATATCTCAAATTAAGGGATATTCTTATTTTGTCGACGGTCGTGGAGTAAACTTTACAAATTTGTTTTGTTATTTTAGACTTAATCTCTTTGCAATAAGTTATAATTTTACAATTCACATGGTATATTTAGTTAAGAATTTGACAGCTGATTAGTTTCGGATACCTTTAACTTTGATGGCTTTATGATGTTGACTGATAATTGATTAGTAAACGGATTTTTAAACAACCCTTTCTGTTGTATCTATTGACTTTTTTAATAATGATACGGCAAAGTAACAACAAACCTAGAACTCTGGACATAAGAACATCTTGGGTGTCTCTCAGCTTGCTTCCAGCGGGGCCTGGGGATCCAAGATCCTCCAAAAAATCCGGCAGTTTCCTTCAGGAGGAATGTTTGTAAAAAGGCCTACCTCTTACCCAGGCAGTAAACTCCCTCATGTCTACTGGTCAGTCATTGTCCAGGGGAGTCGCTTCGCTTAGGAAAGCGAGCATAATCGACCCTACATTGTTCCTTATTTGTGAATCCAAGGAGAGGAATTGGTTGCCATCTCCTGGTTACCAGCTTTACATTATATGGGTGATTTCCATGAACAAGTCAATAGGTTTTTTGCTGAGTTAACGCGCTCCGTCGTTGGTCTATCATCATTTTCCACCCCCCCCCCCTCTTAATCGAATAACAATCGATAAACGATAACGTTGAAAACCATAGCCCGCGATTTAAAAGTCGAAAGCCTGGAAGCTTTTGTGAGCAGCCTGGCTACTAGGATGTTCAAAAGAGCGGACTCGTCGGCGCAGTTCACCTCCAGAACATTGCGCCGCTCCACGCAAGACCCCCAGACGAAAGTGAACGCTACGAGATACAAAGAATTACATTCATTAAAAAGAAAAAGCCTAAAGCCCGCGATCTAGTCTCTACCTAGACTGCGCCCGACCCGGAGAGGGCGCGCTAGAGAGTACTAGGCGGATGTGCGAACAGATCGCTCACCCTCATGATTCCGATCCCACTGAAGAAACACCCAGATGGATTCCGTAGATTTCCACCAAGAAGGACGCGCGAGCCACCTTCGCTCAGTGACCCGTCTGTCGTTGCAGACGGAGAAGAACGCCGCCGTCAGGAGGTCCGCCTCGACACGACTTCCCGCCTCAGTCCCCCATTATACTTTGTAATTAGGCTAAATTTTAAATGTAAATAAATTCCTCTGTTGTTGTGTTTTTATTTTATTTAAGGCTTAGGTTAGTTTTTGTACATACGTTAGTTAAGGTTTCATTAGGTACTAGTTGTATAAGAATTTGTAATATAGTCTTAAGTTCAGATTTAAGTTATATTGTAAATTTTTATGCAATAAATGGCACCACTCAGACCTTATCAGCGGATGGATGAAAGAATGAAGTATAAAAGGCAGTGGAATGGAGTGGTGCGAAATTCGTAAATTCGTATTAACGCTGAAAATGAAAAATGTATGGAATTGCCATATCCTTTCGGAATATCACATTATGTCAATTTCTTACATTTTGCATGTTTCTTTGTCGATATCGTTTATCATATGTTACTTCATTTTGTTAGGCCTCCAGACGTGATTGAGGTCAAGCGTGAGCCTGTTTGGAACAGAAAAAAATGGTCACTGCTATGACCTTAAAAGGAACTTTCTGTGACTAGGATTGCCTATTTACAGTTGTATCATGCAACTTAACCATTTCCTTCTAGAACAGTGCTTAACCAGTTAACCGGAGAATTAGCTATTGCTCAACTCGTTTCAGAATGGGGACCTTTTGTTCGCAGCGAATATCAGCTAATCATAAATAATCTAATCAGCTAATCATAATCGAAAATCAGCTAATATCACACCTCAAATTATAAAAGAATATCGTTTTTAACTTATGGTATTTATTTATTTTGATAAAATATTCAATATATCACGATTAATTTCCATGACGAAAAATGTCGTCATGCCCATTGCAGTAGGCTTTATGTATGACGAAATATTTCGTCATACCCAGTTAACAGGTTAATAATAAAATTTCCATTATTTTCTCCATGAATAAAAATAGAATTTATTCTTTTAACGTACATGTCAGCGAGAATCCTAAAAGTTTTAAAGTGCCGAAACAACATATGGCTGATAGAGTCCCGCCATTACCTTACAAAAAGAAATAACATCATTAACAACTGAATGCACTCTGTCACACTTTTTGCTGTCTTGACGTTTATAAAGTATACTTCCAAAAGCTTAAACCTTAATTTCTACATTATTAAAAAGGAAACTGTGTTAATAAACATTTTTTAAGTTATTTTATAGCTGGTATTATTTGTTTCTCCTGTTGCCTTTACGAAAAAGTATTGTATAAAATACCCATTTGGTAGAAGTGCCATTGCGTTGCACCCGTCTCTAAGAATTCTTTCAATTAATGTAAGGTAGAGAGTGTATCCCTTCAGACCTTAGTTATATTTCTTTTCTTTTCACAGGATATTGAATTTAATTTGTATTCCAGAGTTTCTTTCGGCTCTTCTCGGTAGATCTTGTTTTCCGAACCGATACAACCATGAGGATGGGCATTTTATCATCCATTTTAACAGTTTTAGTGCGAAGGAGTGCGATAGTATACTCTTGTTTTATGTTAAAGAATACTATACAGAATTTGTTCTTTTGTTCACAATCTTCATAATAATTTTGATACACCCTACTTATTATAATGTATCAGTTACAAGTAGTCCATTTCATTTATTTTTACTTATAGTTTTGCTCTTGTTTTAGGTATACATATATTTTTACTATAATCACTAATACATTTTGTAGTCCATTCGTTTATTGTATGTAATAGTTTATTTTGGTATTGTTTATTTTTGAGTTATTGCTATTACTTAAACTTATTGTTATACTTATACTAAAGATTATTTAAGTTATATGTTATTCTATTTATTGTGTTTTTTATTGCTTATAGATATTTCTAATAAGATGTAACACGACCGGGGACCTTCACGAAAACCAGCGCTGCAGACTTCCTCTGTGGCTTTAAGTTGATGGAGGTCCCATTTTCGCCATGTTTATGTTTTTGTATTTTCTTTTGTTTCTGTATGTTGTTTGTGTTACTGCATTGAAATTTCATTTTTTTTTGTTAGTTTTTGGCGAAATAAATACATTTTTTTTAATTTTTCATTTCATTATATGTCATTTTCTTTTTTATGATGGCACGTACCTCCAGATTTTAAAATTGACCCTCGCGCTAAGTTCTTGACACAAGAACTCCTGGTACTGCCATTTTTATTTTTTTACTTTTGTCTATGACTTACATCCCATACTACAAATACAAACATTAATAATAATATACTGTAGTTGTCTAAAACATTGTCTATGAACGTCTAAAGGTTATATTACCAAAAAAGTCAGTTAACGGGTTCACAAACAAACTTGCTTACTCAAGTCGTCAATAAATCTCGAGCCCTCTTAATTAAGCTTTGAGACAGACCAACAAGGGAGTGTTTACGATCGAAGAACTGTGTTACGATGTTTGTCGGCCTCTGCAAACAATTACACGACATTATCTTCAAATGGGGGACGAATTACCTCATATTATTCCATATATTTTGTTTAATTTTGATTTAAGTGAGTATAAGAGTGTAGGATGTAAAAAAAACCCAACCGGTTTCAAATAGTGAATAACGATTCTAAGGTATTCTAACGATTCTAAATTTATAGACGCTTCTTTGACTTGACTTAGACTTTATTCAAATATATAAATTATATTATTAAATTTATAGCAAAGCTTATGGAAAGTTATCAATTTTCTTAACTTAAACGTGGCTCTGTATATACTTAAGCTATAGTCAGTTCTTATGAAATATTAAATTTTTGTCAAAGTGAACTTATTTTCTAAACAAAGTCTAAGCAAATTTAGAGTGGCATTTATAAATCTCAGCCTGAATCTACTAATCAGATTTTGTCTTTTTTGGAGTAATTGTCAAGTAACGTAAAATATTACACGACGGTTACTTTAAAATTTACAAAGCTTTATCAATATATAAGTTACTTTAAAGTTAATAAGAGCGGCTTGCACGAATAAGTTGAGTCTAATTTAAGATTGTATAAAACTCTATTAATTTAAACGGTTTAATTCGAAACCACTACCGATGTAACAGTTGTTAAAACTGGATTATGTTTCGGTGCAAGACAATAATTACAGCTAACCGCTAAATATGTATAATATGTTATTATACCAAACCATTTTATTTTTAAGTGTTTGTGGTGGTCCAGTGTGTAACGTAATGGCATTCGTGCGCGATTACGCTAACGGTCGTAGGTTCGAATCTAGTGAAGTAAAGCATCTTGAGGAAACTCGCATAGCATCTAGTAAAAATGTCATGAGTAAGTGCCCTAAGATTGGCGATCACCTGCGCTGCTGGACACGTTGGGCACGACATATGTATAAGCGCAAAGTACAGCCACTAATGAATCTCTGCTCACGTCGAAAGTGATATAGGGTATCGATCGATATATTATTATGATTAGTTTACAATATCAAATTTAATCTTTTTTTTTTTAACCAAGAGGAAATCCATTATCGACCTTCAGGGAGTTGGTGAGGCCCCGGTGTGTCAGACACTCTCCGACTAAAAACTCCTGGGTACTCCTTCATCCGCTAGTACACCGGTCGTGGGTGAGCACTCGCGATCTTCCACGACCGGCGCGCAGAGTGAGCCTTGTTAGGCCTCCTCAGTAGGGGACGGAAAGAGTATTCCCGTCCCTCTTTTCCTCAGAATAGGCAGTGTGCGGAAGTACACGCACACTGCCGCCCTCATGTACGGGCAGTGGACTCCCTCAAGTACCACTGCGAGCTTCAATGTTACGGAGAGGGGGTTGCGCAGAAAATAACGCGCGAACGCACC
The DNA here is from genome assembly GCA_036320925.1 of Automeris io. Lineage (NCBI taxonomy): Eukaryota > Metazoa > Arthropoda > Insecta > Lepidoptera > Saturniidae > Automeris > Automeris io. The sequence goes on from JAUDJH010000018.1 coordinate 9,661,194, forward strand.
CCGTCGGCGACCCGTTCTCAATCAAATTTAATCTATTTTAACAATACTAACATTTTTTATTATAATCCAGAGAAATTTCCTAAAATATCCGAGCTATTTAAATGCTGTAAACTAATTTTTTTTAAACTGTCCAGCTAAATTTTAATTTGAATAAGGTGAATCGATCGAACTGTGTCCATATGTTAGAACTAATCTTATAACTAGACCACTAGGCTAACGGTGTGCTCTGCACTTTAGTAAACATCCATTTTGACGCAGCCTTGAGTTCTTTTGGCGTTTCTTCTCAAGCTAGTTTAGGCTTGTCGAATAAACATCGATACATCGATATATCGTTATTTTCAATCCAATATATCGATATTTTTGGGCGATATATTTTGTAACGATATATCGATATAAAATATCCAGTATCGAAAATTGTATCGAAAACGATTTTTTTTCCCTAATTCTTAGGGCAGTGAAGTCGCTGAAATCTGAGACTGTAGAAGATAGGACCGAACGAAAAAAAAAGAACTATATTGTCTATGACTGATGAGTATTATGTTTTGTTACGTTGCATGCATTGACATCTGAATTCTTGCATGTATATTATTTGCCGCCATTAATTTATGTATTATTTATTTTTGTTTGATATCTTAAATCGGTCTTAAAGTTAGAAGATAGCCTTTTAGTTCTTGATATTTTTGTAATTTTGTCTAATAAAAAGGAATACTAGTTAAATGCTTTCGTGTTTATTGAGATTTGATCGATATATCGATATTTTTCCTTCGATATATCGACGCCGATATTGATATTTTTATAAATATCGATATAACGATATTTTTTTCATTTTCGACATCCCTAAGGTAGTTGCTTCCAAAACGCTAGTAGATCACCGTTAGGTTTCGTATTTTGGCCGGCGGTCCAAGTCGAGGTTCGTACCCACAGGGTGCCCTTGCGTTGACACCCAACCAACAAATTTGCCGGCTGAGCACCTCAGTGTTCGCCCTCTCGCCCGGTTTAGTTATAAAGGTCTATCCCGGCCATAAAGGAATAGTCAAAAAAAAAAAAGTAAACATACTGTCAAGACGTTACCTATTTAAATTACTACAGCTTGTCAATTAAATAAAGGAAGTCTCATGGAGCTTTCTAAATTTAGCAAACATATGCAATTTACAAGGTCTTGTTATGTTCTAATAGTTTTTTGGTGCACATTTTATACTAGTCTTTTATAACACGGTACAAAAATTTAGTATTCTAGTAACAGAGATAAATATTGTGTTATATCGAGGGTGAAAGGCTATTTGGTTTAAGCGACATTTTTTGGTGTTATAGTAATATATATATATATATTCAGAATCAGCGTTTTTTAGCGATTGTATATATTGCTATATCACCAAAAAATGTCGCTTAAATCAAATAGCCTTTCACCCCTCGATATGATCTCCAAGCCGAGGAAATTTGTGTGGCCGTACCCTTGGCCTCGGGAGACGAGTACGAGAAACAGCCCGGTGATTTTAGCTGTTAAGAGTCCGGCGCACGGAGCTGCTGCACTCACCACGGCCCTGAAGATCCATGAAGAATTCCACCGGGTCAAAAAAAAACTAACTACAATATATTAAACCAAATAGATGTCATTTGGAAATCAGCGCTGGGCGTTTTTTTGTTCTTCTCTGCCTTAATTAAACTATTCTTGTGTTGTAAGTAATGTTATGTGGAAAACATATTTTTTTATTTATTTCGTATTCATACATCTTTATATAACGAATAGAATTTGTGATTTCGGGAACACTATTACTGAAAAAATATAAAGGTATGTTGCCTAAACTTTTGTACCGTCTTACAATGTGAATAAGAAATTAACCTTTTTCTAATAGTTTTTTTTAAATATTACAAACAATACGAATTGACTTTTTAATGACAGCTCCAATGCTATTGATGATTGACAAATTATTGACCCCAGACAACATATGCCGATGATTTTTTCGTAAATTTTTTGTAACCTGTTCCAAAGTTTTTTCTAATGTTGAATAGGGTTGATATTACTAATATTCATAGAAATTTCATCCGTTATTTGACGTATCCGTTAAGTTGACAGACCTATCTTTACTTGTCGTCGTCGGTGCTGCCGGCGACGCCGGTGTCTTGAAATGTGACGAGTGCATGTGTGTACCTCGTTGGGGTTGTTGGCGCTGGGCCGTGGTCTCCTTCTTTTTTTTTTTTTTATACCGACTCGACACTGTGACTGCACCATACCTGATGGTAAGCATGGTGCAGTCCAAAAAACGCCAACGACTATCGAAAGGTAACAAAAAACCCATCGGTAGTCGCAGCGATCATGCCAGCCTGCACAAATATCTCTTCACGCTACGTTTAAAAGATCCCATATCATAGGATGGAGGGAACACGCTCGCCGGAAGACCATTCCACAGCCCAACGACACGGCAAAAGAAGGAGTTAGAGAACTTCTTTGTCCTAGCCGGGATGTGAGATACCTTATAGCTGTGACACCGCAAACCCGCACGCGTGGATCTATTCAGGAAGGGAGAGGGTGGAACAAGGTTAAACAACTCCGAGTATGAGTATGAGTTCTGTGAGGATGTCATGTCACAGAAGGAGGCCGCAGAGCGAGAGCGGCAGAAGGCCGCTCGAAGGAGACACCAGGGTGCCGGCAACCGCCCTGGCACATTAGTCCCAGCCGACCAGTCGATCCACGACCAGTTGGCTGATGTCTTTGGGGTCGTGGCTGCTCGGGGTGGGGGCCCTGAGCAACTGGTTTAGCGGCTCTCGAGACGTTTGCAGTGCATTGTGGCGTGCTCTGCCTAAATACAACGAGCAGTATCGGGGAGGGTATCATCTTCCCCCGAATTTGTGCCCATCGGGCGCGGCGCAACGGGGCTGTGGCGAATCGATTACAGGACCCACAGTCCCCACCAATGCGCAGAAGTAGTCACCTTGGGGTTTTTAGTCGGTATAAGTCCGAAACACCTCGGTCGCGCAACCCCCCTGTGCGGCTGAGACAGTCCTATGAGGATTTTCCCCAAGTAAAAAAAAAAAAGCTTGTTGGCGCTGGGCGCAAACGGTATACACGTCATCATGGCATCTTCCACGCGTCCCATCCTGACCCTCGGATAAATATAAACTTATTTTCTTCTTTTGTAAACTCATTTATGTTTATTTAGATCGGATCTTTTCTTATACATTGATAATGTAATTAAAATGAGAAGATTACGAAGAGTCTTTTCAATAGGCTGGGTTGATTATGTTTTTTTTTTTTTTGTTATTTGTATAGCACGGTTGGAATCAAAAGTTGCATAATTATGTCCCAAATGCAGTAAAAAAAGAAATATTCTTGAGACCGCTATGCCCTAAATAAAACTTTTTAACAGAAATCACCTCACTTCTCATTTCATTTTCTATTGATTATTTTATAACTGCATTCCAAATGGTAATAATTATTTTTTAATTATGTCAATCGTAGAATGAATTTTTCGATTTATTTAATTTCTCGGTTTACCATGAGAATACTTATCGTGTTAAACTTGTTATCAAGTTTGTTTTTCTTTATATTCATGTCTTGAATATAAAAAGTATAATTACATCACGTCTGAGGTCTATTTGTGTCAGAATATAGACGCAGAAGGGACCACAATATAATTTATTTTCTTACTACGCCGTGGTCAAGAACTCATTATAATCATAATAATATTTTATTAAATTATAAAAAATAAATAAAAAACTTTTTACTCTTATAAAAATGTTTTTTTTTTTTAAATCCAAATATTAATAAATTTGAATTTGGATTGCACTGTGAGTTGTATAGAATAAATAAACCACGCGTAAAATTTTTCAATATTGCTACTATTTATTTTAAATCTATATTCGTTTTGTTTGTTTCTTTTTAATTGTTAGAGACAAAATGATATGCTTATTTACTATATGTTACAATAATTTGAATATCTAATAATCATTAAAATAGTTTCTAAAAAAATATTTTATTCGTAATTTAGGGTCTTCTAGAGGGTACAAAGTTGTTTCCGAGAGTTTTTCTTTTATCTATAGATCATTGTAGAAATTTTGCGTTATTATGCGTATAGTAAATAAATATGCAAAATCAATCCACCTTATTATGTTATTGAAATTTAAAATATACGTTTAGGGAATTTCAGTGGTGGTATATTTTGGTCACAATGATGATCTTTCTCCTTCTCCATCGTATACTCTTGGCAGAGTGAGCTCATAAGTCATTTATCATAGATGCGCCCCTCGCGATGCGGTTTCACGTCACGGAGACGCTGGACTATGAATGTTGTGTGATAGCTTTTATTACGTCTGTCCAGAGTATAAATAATCGACCGGGTAATTCTTTGCCTTCAGCCGGCCTCTGGACAACGAGTCGTTCTATGGAGTCCGAAAAAAATAGCTAAAGGATCTGTAGCAGCAGAATGACTCTCGTTTCTTGGTGGTTGCCTTCGACCTAGTACTTTACTACACTTACCGTCAGGTACGGTGTGGTGACTACAATACTATAAGAAGGAAAAGAAGATTAATTCAGGCAAAGACGTGTGTATCGACTTGTATAGATTAAATTATTATTTTTCTTACTTGTGTACTTACTTATTCAGGTGTTTGAAGCACAAACACATTGATTGTATTGAATTTAATCATTTGTCTGTGCTTTTGTAAAATAAATAGTAAACAGTAGTGTTTTTATCGCTTTGATATCTCAATACAGTAATCAATTTGTTTGTACAAGTGTTGACATTGCTACTGTAATCATATACTCAAAAATTTTCAACCTTATAACAATGGCCTATTAGAAAACGAGTTTTAGTTTAGCAAAGGTTTAAACTGCGACTAAAGTCAAAAAACAGGCTTACATTTGTTACAATACTATAATTTTATATAAAACTAGCTGCAGCGCTCCGGCGTTTTTCGGCTATTAGTTATTACTAACCAAAAAGCTAAATATCGGTATGATAAAACAATTTTTGATATATTATCCCTATTTCCACCACCACAACTTAAAGGGTGGAATATCGTAAAATATGCCCTTAGTGGGTGTTTATATTATAAAAAGAATCCAGTGTTTAAACAAGTGTCTAGCGTCATTATATTAGGCTTACCTATAATATACCAGTCTGGAAAATTCTACTTTGTATCTGGACACGACACAGTGTCCACATAACACCTGATGGTAAGCGCGGTGCAGTCTAAAAAAGTCGACGTCTATCAATAGTAAAAAAACCTATCGAAAAACGCAGCGATCAAAGAAACCTGCAGAAATATCTTTTTACTCTTCGATTAAAGAACTCAATATCATATGATGATGATGTCCTAGCCGGATTCGGCCACGGCGACTGTTTCAACGCCGATTAAAAAAAATCAAGGCCCAGTTTTCGGAAACAGTCAATTGCGCAGGAGATATTTAAGTGCATAACTGGACGCGCTGCCAGAAAAGCACTCTCTCGTCCGAGCTCCCTCAGGCCCGATGAAAGGAGAACCAGTACGATCGGGAGGGAGCGGGATGCAGGTTTGGTCGAGTTGTCCTTCTCTGAACACCTGGTTGAATTGCGGTGTTAAAGAGATACCTTAGTCGCCTTTTACGACACCTCAGCAAGAAGAGGGGGGTGCTATTCTATTCTGCCGGCAGCCACCACGGCTAAATAATAATAATAATAATAATATAATAATAATAATAATAATAATAATGATATAATAATATCATAGTACGTTAGGAGCACGCTAACCGGAAGAGCATTCCACAGCCCAACGACTCATCAAAAGTAAAAGAACTTCTTCGTCCTAGCTGGGGTACAAAGATTCCAGCTAATAACTGTGAATCCATAAACTCGCGCGCGTTGTTTTATTATGGAAGGGAGAGTGAATTTTAGATCCATTCCGACGCAGCCTTGAGTTTCTTTCAGCATTTCTTCTCAAGGTAGTCACTTCCGAGACGCTAGTAGATCACCCGTAGGGTTAGTATTTTATTTGGCTGGCGGTCTAAGTCGAGGTTCGTACCCACAGAGGTGCCCCTGCATTGCCACCCAACCCATAAACTCGCTGGCTGAGCACCTTCTGTGCTCCCCCCCTAAGCCCGGTTAAACTGTAAATGCCTTTCCCGGTACTCAGTAGTTAGTCCGCTTAAAAAAAAAAGACCTTTAGATAAATATAAGCTAATATTTCTAATAACTGACTTGCCACAGTTTAAACCCGTTTCAATTAAAACTTGTTTTCTAATGAGGACATAAAGATTTAAGGATTTCAACATCAGCATCACATACGTGCATTGTCATATCTCTTGCTTACTGTGAGTTGGTAATCATGTACCAGGAGTCTTAGACAAAGTATCAATTGATAAACGATAACGACGAAGAAAAGAGCAAAACTCATGAAACTGCCATAACTAGACGATGTGATGTTCCGAAGGCTTATGTCAATTCCAAACGTTTTTCACATTATTTTAGCGTTGTGGTTTATCGAATGTTACTTTATCTAGGTGGGCAGCTGCTGTATAAATTTTGCCTGTATCAGAAGATAGAATAGAAAAACCATTGTATGTTCTTATAAACATAATATACCAAGAAAAATGAAAGCAGATTAATGTATTTGCTTTGTTAACTTTTAGGTTATTTTATGAATTTAAGGTATTTTACAATAAAAGCCTATATTATTATTATTACTAGACAAGAAACGGTTCTACTGTGATTCACTGATTTAATTTTAAAGTCCGGTACCCCAGTCACGGTATTAAATTGCTTGTGGTTAAATTAAATTAATTAAATTAATTGCTTATGGTTGGACAACCCTGCGCTACAAATCATCAATTTGTATGTTGTCCCGTGGTAGCAATAAACTGGAGGATATGATCGATGTATTTGCTGAGAGTCTGCCATTAAAAAAGAAAGTAATCAGGTGGCTAAGGTTCACGCAAGAAGTGTGAGTACAATATTTCCAATCGCAATCGTGCAATCGGTTCCCCTGAGCGTCGGCTGAACATCAGCGCTGGCTGGCGCGTACAGCGTCGCCCAGCACACGCTGAGCCGAGTGCTCTTTGAAATGGGTAGCAGCACACAGGCTACATGATGTGATGTTATGTATTATTCTTTCATTGTTGTTTTTTTATATAAATATGTTTGTTGTGTGTTGTTTCCTTTGACTCAATAAACTTTTTCTTTCTTTTTATATTTCCTTTTTTTGCCCTAATTGTCTGTTGTTTCATAATTTCGATTTGCAAGTCGTTGTATTGTTGGTTTTTCTGGTGCGCCATTTAGTAGCTTTAAGCGGCGCAGCACATTAATGCAGGAAGGCTTGTATATCCCTGCCATCAGTGGTGTCAGCTATGCTGGCAGGGCATGATAACTGAAGGGCCATGGTCTCCTTCTGTGAGGATGTCATGTCCCAGAAGGAGGCCATAGAGCGAGAGTGGCAGAAAGCCGCTCGAAGAAGACACCAGGGTGTCGGTAACCGCCCCGGCACATCAGTCCCAGCCGATCAGTCGATCCACGACCTGTTGGCTGATGTCTTTAGGGTTGTGGCTGCTCAGGGTGGGGCTCTTTGGCAACTGGTTAGCGACCCTCGAGAAGTGGGCAGAGCATTGTGACGTGCTCTGCCTAAATACAACGAGCAGTATTGGGGAAGGCAACAACTTCCCCCGAGTCTGTGTACAGCGGGCGTAGCGAGACGGGGCTGTGGCGAATTAATTACAGGACCCGCAGCCCCCGCCGATGCGCAGAAGTAGTCAGCTTGAGATTTTTAGTCGGTAGAAGTCCGTCACACCCCGGTAATGCAACCCCCTGTGTGGCTGAGATGGTCCTATGAGGATTTTCCCCAAGTTCCCCAAGAAAAAAAGGTAGACTTGTATTACTGCTTGTTATTATTGAGTAATATGTTGGTCACTGGTCACCCTCAATAGTATAAAAATAAAGATAATAAAGAAAAATAGACATGTTTAACCCTAGAACTACAAACCTGGGTAGATATCTGCCTCAGGTAGACATTGAACTACGTGTCTATGTTATTCAGTGACATCGACTGAAGTAGCATACCATAATTTAGTTTAAGGTCAATCAATAGCGCATGTTTATGAGAGTCTTTAAATTTCTCGCTTATTGTCACAGAATGGAAAAGTAAAGCTTATACGCGGTTGTTATCTACCCCGGTTTGTAATTCCTGTAAGTGGTTCGTACAGGTAAGTTATTTGTCTCTCTTTTGCTAAAACAAATTTAATTCACGTACTATAACAGCCTTACTTTACAATGAAATATTAGGTGTTGTAGCACGGGTGTGTTCGAGCGGAACTTCTTGCGGACTGACGTGACGCGCAGCTAACGTACCGACCCGCGCTCCCGCGCAACCCTCACGTGATCCCGGTCACGTGATCGATAAATAAGAAAGGGAAGTCCCTAACGCTATTTCAGTCGACCAATCACAATTCATTATCAGAAGGGGAATTCCCCAAAACACAAAGTCGAGGCCCTCAACGTAATCCAACGGCCGCAACCGTCGCCTATGACCTATGTTCGTCCTACAGTGTTTAATTTTCAAACTCAAATTATTTAATGCACTCCACAGTATATACAGAGATGTTTTTATTTTTTGTTAGTATCAACTATGGACCCTGTTGGGCATGGTATTTATGTAGGCAAGAGGGGTTCAATATTTATATTTATATTAGTAGGGCACCATAACCCTTTTTTATATATTTATAATTAATCATTTAGATACTCATCTACAGTGTAGTAGCATTTGTCTATAAGCAACCGCTTCAATTTTTGTATTGATATACGTTATCCTCAAGAAGATAGGGTATGTGAGTCACCTAAGAGCACACGACCGGAGAAATCGATGTAGAAATAGTCGCTGTAGCCGAATCTGGCTAGGACATCATACTACGTTATAATACGTTTTGTGGATAGTCTCTAATATTTTTGGGCAGTTCCTTGTATATTTTTACTGCCATTACGTAAGGACTGCCAGAATGCATGCTTAGCTTGAAGTATGGGAGGTTGAGTTTATTTTTTGATGTTAAGTTAAATTTTTTCTGCACTTCCTCATATTTTTCAAAGAATCCCGGATATTTTAATGTAAATTTACAAATTTCTAGAATATAAATGGATGGGAGAGTCTCTATTTTATGTTTTTTGAAATGTATTTTCGATCAACGGATCGCAAAGCACGATTATATTGCCTAAAGTGTAAGCAACTGATGATCCTATGCAGGATTATCACCCAGGCTACGAAAAAAAAGGACCTTAGCATGGGGGGCGGCGCACAGTTTACAACGCGTCACGCGTGAGAAAGGTTTTGAGGGGTGGGCTCTTTGCACTCACCCATCTCAGAAATGAAGCACAAACAGATCACACCCTCCCCGGGCGACTTGAAGAATTTGGTTTCCCAGGCCCAAGTAAAGTGATTGGAAGGACATTCAGGGGGTTTTTACTCGGTAGGATTCCGATACACCGAAGCGCTGCCCTCGCAGCGACCCTGATGGTTCTATTCAGGATTTTCCCCCGGGCTACCAAAAAAAAGGACTTGATGAAAGTGACACCAGAAACTCCGACATCAGGCCATTAACTGTTTAATTGTTCGCCTTTCTAATTTAATAACTTTCAATACACTTTAAAAGGAATGACGGAATATTGGCCGATAAAGCTAGGTGCGGACACCTGCAAGATGAGTGAACGATGGGGTCGAGATTGGAGATCCTTGATAACTGATGTATACAGGGCCCTTTTAATTACGTACACATAAATTATCGAAGTAACGAGTATATTTCACATTATAAACAACGCATTAACATTACGATTGTTACAATGCATTAGGTACTATTATTTCAGCGAAAAATAATATTCAAACAAAACCACCACACTGTAATTACTTCGTATTGTTTCCTATAGATGTATAACTACAATATTGTTTTAATTGTAAAGCATTAATTATTTTTAAATTAAGTCAACATTTATGATAATACAGACTAAATTGTTATACATCAATAGTTGTTGGGTTTTTCGTATAAAAAGGCTCAAAATTCAAAAATCATTATCAGTTCGGTTACAACTCTCATGATGAGAGTAACAACCTTCGTGATCCTGTGCTGCGCTTTGCAGGTAAGTTTCATCGCTCCTAGTTCATAATTTAAACGAATTTTTAAAAAAATATTTAAAATTCTAATATTACTGTAACTAAAGCGCAAAATCGAAAGATAGAATAAAAAAGGGGTGTGTGCGCTTCACACACGATAGAAGTAAAACTTCAGTAAATCGACAAAAAAATGAGATGAATATATATTATAAATTTTGCCAATTAAATTATTTGAAATTAAATTATTATATATTTTTTTAAATTATTTCAATTTAAATGATGACAGATAGTATTCGTTATTGGTACTTACAATCATTATTTACTAAATTATATCCCGTCGGAACACTATTTTGTTGCTGAGAATAGTAAAACAAAATAAAATAAATGAGGTTATACAAGTGTTGTATTGAAGTTATATATATATAATCTATGATATGTATAAAATAAATATCAAATTTATTGATTGATAAACATTGAAATATTCTTCTTCTTAGAGTGCCTCTCCACTATCGGAGGTTGGCCGTCAGCTCAGCGAACTTCCCTCTATCTTGAGCCAAACGAAACAGATGTTCGACGCTGGCAATACTGGTCCACTCCCGGATGTTGCGCAGCCAGTACTTCTTTTTCCTTCCAGCGCGTCGCTTTCCGTCTATTTTGCCCATCATTATTAACTGGAGGAGTTGATATTTTTCATGTCGTGAGACGTGACCAAAATACGCGATCTTCCTTCTCTTGACAGTTTGCAATAATTCACGGTTCCTGCCAACGCGCTAGAGTACCCTAACATTGGAAACCTTCTGTACCCAACTAATGCGCAGCATTCTACGGTAGCACCAGGTCTCGAAGGCTTCTAGATATTTCTGAGTGTCAGCTTTCATCGTCCAAGCTTCGCTACCGTAAAATATGACGGGCCAAAACTAACAATGGCGCATTCTGAGTCGGAGCTTTAGTGATAGTTTGCGGCTGCACAATACTTTCTCCATCTTTCTAAAGGTTGCTCGGGCAATTTCAACCCGGGCCCGAATTTCTTGTTCGCTATCCCATTCTTCATTTACCCAAGGACCGAGATACTTGTACATTCGCGCTCGCTCGAGATCTAACCCTGCAACTCTAATTCCAGGATTAAGGTGGTTATAAGATATTATCATCAACTTGTTCATTCATGTTCAACCCTGCCTTCAAACTTCACTTTAAAAATAATAGTGAAAAAAATTCAATAATTCTTTTCTTCTCTACAGTATACCACTGCTAATTTAATTGAAGAAAATTTACATTTTCTTGAAAGAGATTATAATGAAACTAGCAATATCGAAACGGACGAACTCGATGTAGATCATGGCGTGTTATACGAAAAACATATAGAGAAAAAGAAATTCGAAAGGAATGCAGACAGGCCAAATATTGCAGACGAAGAAAAGGTCGTCAGAACGTTTGTTATCGAATCCGACGCTTCTGGTCACGAGACAATTTATGAAGAAGCAGTAGTTGTCAAAAAAGTACCAGGTAAACATGAAACTAAAGATACACATGGGGCAGGAGCCTCTGCCGCAGCAGCAGGAAGTGCCGCGGCCGTAGGTAGTTCAGGTAGACCTGGACATGTTGTATACGAGGGTGGACACAATTCGAGAAAACCTAGTGGGACTACAAGTGCAACCACAGCAGCTTCAGCAGCTGTAGCAGCAGGCGCTAATGAACGAGACTATTGGAGATATGGTCCTTATGGATCAGCAGACGGCTCAACAGGAACAGGAAGTAGTTCATCAACAGCAGCAAGCGCAGCTGCGGCAAGTGCGGCTGGCGCAGGCCGAGGTAGACGCGTTTGGGGTGAATACTCAGGCGACGGAGTTGGCATTGACGGCCTATACGGTCCAGACTATGTCGGGTCCAGTGGCCCTTCAAGTGGAGCCGGTGCAGCCGGAGCAGCCGCAGCAGCCGCGGCAGCTGCAGCAGCAGGCGCTAATGATCGAGACTATTGGAGATATGGTCCTTATGGATCAGCAGACGGCTCAACAGGAACAGGAAGTAGTTCATCAACAGCAGCAAGCGCAGCTGCGGCAAGTGCGGCTGGCGCAGGCCGAGGTAGACGCGTTTGGGGTGAATACTCAGGCGACGGAGTTGGCATTGACGGCCAATACGGTCCAGACTATGTCGGGTCCAGTGGCCCTTCAAGTGGAGCCGGTGCAGCCGGAGCAGCCGCAGCAGCCGCGGCAGCTGCAGCAGCAGGCGCTAATGATCGAGACTATTGGAGATATGGTCCTTATGGATCAGGGGACGGCTCGACAGGAACAGGAAGTACTTCATCAACAGCAGCAAGCACAGCTGCGGCAAGTGCGGCTGGGGCAGGCCGAGGTAGACGGGTTTGGGGTGAATACTCAGACGACGGAGTTGGCATTGATGGCCTGTACGGTCCAGACTATGTCGGGTCTAGTGGCCCTTCAAGTGGAGCCGGTGCAGCCGCAGCAGCCGCGGCAGCAGCAGCAGCAGGTGCTAGTGAACGAGACTATTGGAGATATGGTCCTTATGGAGCAAGGGACGGCTCAACAGGAACAGGAAGTAGTTCATCAACAGCAGCAAGTGCAGCTGCAGCAAGTGCGGCTGGCGCAGGCCGAGGTAGAGGTGTTTGGGGTGAATACTTAAGCGATGGAGTTGGCATTGACGGCCTGTACGGTCCAGATTATGTTGGGTCTAGTGGCCCTTCAAGTGGAGCCGGTGCAGCTGGAGCAGCCGCAGCAGCCGCGGCAGCAGCAGCAGCAGGTGCTAGTGAACGAGACTATTGGAGATATGGTCCTTATGGATTAGGAGACGGCTCAACAGGAACAGGAAGTAGTTCATCAACAGCAGCAAGCGCAGCTGCGGCAAGTGCGGCAGGCGCAGGACGAGATAGAGGACTTATAGTAGACTACTCAGGCAACGTAATTGGCACTGACGGCCTATACGGTCCAGACTATGTCGGGTCTAGTGGCCCATCAGGTGGAGCAGGAGCAGCCGCATCAGCCGCAGCAGCCGCAACAACAAGCGTTAAACACCGAGACTCTTGGTGGTATGATTCTCGTGGACCAAGAGACGGCTTAGAAGGAACAGGAAGTAGTTCGTCTACAGCAGCAAGCGCAGCTGCAGCAAGTGCGGCTGGCGCAGGCCGAGGTAGAGGTGTTTGGGGTGAATACTTAAGCGATGGAGTTGGCATTGACGGCCTGTACGGTCCAGATTATGTTGGGTCTAGTGGCCCTTCAAGTGGAGCCGGAGCAGCCGGAGCAGCCGCAGCAGCCGCGGCAGCCGCGGCAGCTGTAGCAGCAGGCGCTAATGATCGAGACTATTGGAGATATGGTCCTTATGGAGCAGGGGACGGCTCGACAGGAACAGGAAGTAGTTCATCAACAGCAGCAAGCGCAGCTGCGGCAAGTGCGGCTGGCGCAGGCCGAGGTAGAGGTGTTTGGGGTGAATACTTAAGCGATGGAGTTGGCATTGACGGGCTGTACGGTCCAGACTATGTTGGGTCTAGTGGCCCTTCAAGTGGAGCCGGTGCAGCCGGAGCAGCCGCAGCAGCCGCGGCAGCTGCAGCAGCAGGCGCTAATGATCGAGACTATTGGAGATATGGTCCTTATGGACCAGGGGACGGCTCGACAGGAACAGGAAGTACTTCATCAACAGCAGCAAGCGCAGCTGCGGCAAGTGCGGCTGGCGCAGGCCGAGGTAGACGCGTTTGGGGTGGATACTCAGACGACGGAGTTGGCATTGATGGCCTATACGGTCCAGACTATGTTGGGTCTAGTGGCCCTTCAAGTGGAGCAGGAGCAGCCGCAGCAGCCACAGCAGCCGCAACAACAAGCGTTAAACACCGAGACTCTTGGTGGTATGATTCTCGTGGACCAAGAGACGGCTTAGAAGGAACAGGAAGTAGTTCATCTACAGCAGCAAGCGCAGCTGCAGCAAGTGCGGCTGGCGCAGGCCGAGGTAGAGGTGTTTGGGGTGAATACTTAAGCGATGGAGTTGGCATTGACGGCCTGTACGGTCCAGATTATGTTGGGTCTAGTGGCCCTTCAAGTGGAGCCGGTGCAGCCGGAGCAGCCGCAGCAGCTGCGGCAGCTGCAGCAGCAGGCGCTAATGAACGAGACTATTGGAGATATGGTCCTTATGGATCAGGAGACGGCTTGACAGGAACAGGAAGTAGTTCATCAACAGCAGCAAGCGCAGCTGCAGCAAGTGCGGCTGGCGCAGGCCGAGGTAGAGGTGTTTGGGGTGAATACTTAAGCGACGGAGTTGGCATTGACGGGCTGTACGGTCCAGACTATGTTGGGTCTAGTGGCCCTTCAAGTGGAGCCGGTGCAGCCGGAGCAGCCGCAGCAGCCGCAGCAGCCGCGGCAGCTGCAGCAGCAGGCGCTAATGATCGAGACTATTGGAGATATGGTCCTTATGGACCAGGGGACGGCTCGACAGGAACAGGAAGTACTTCATCAACAGCAGCAAGCGCAGCTGCGGCAAGTGCGGCTGGCGCAGGCCGAGGTAGACGCGTTTGGGGTGGATACTCAGACGACGGAGTTGGCATTGATGGCCTATACGGTCCAGACTATGTTGGGTCTAGTGGCCCTTCAAGTGGAGCAGGAGCAGCCGCAGCAGCCACAGCAGCCGCAACAACAAGCGTTAAACACCGAGACTCTTGGTGGTATGATTCTCGTGGACCAAGAGACGGCTTAGAAGGAACAGGAAGTAGTTCATCTACAGCAGCAAGCGCAGCTGCAGCAAGTGCGGCTGGCGCAGGCCAAGGTAGAGGTGTTTGGGGTGAATACTTAAGCGATGGAGTTGGCATTGACGGCCTGTACGGTCCAGGTTATGTTGGGTCTAGTGGCCCTTCAAGTGGAGCCGGTGCAGCCGGAGCAGCCGCAGCAGCCGCAGCAGCCGCGGCAGCTGCAGCAGCAGGCGCTAATGATCGAGACTATTGGAGATATGGTCCTTATGGAGCAGGGGACGGCTCGACAGGAACAGGAAGTAGTTCATCAACAGCAGCAAGCGCAGCTGCAGCAAGTGCGGCTGGCGCAGGCCGAGGTAGAGGTGTTTGGGGTGAATACTTAAGCGATGGAGTTGGCATTGACGGCCTGTACGGTCCAGGTTATGTTGGGTCTAGTGGCCCTTCAAGTGGAGCCGGTGCAGCCGGAGCAGCCGCAGCAGCCGCAGCAGCCGCGGCAGCTGCAGCAGCAGGCGCTAATGATCGAGACTATTGGAGATATGGTCCTTATGGAGCAGGGGACGGCTCGACAGGAACAGGAAGTAGTTCATCAACAGCAGCAAGCGCAGCTGCAGCAAGTGCGGCTGGCGCAGGCCGAGGTAGAGGTGTTTGGGGTGAATACTTAAGCGATGGAGTTGGCATTGACGGCCTGTACGGTCCAGATTATGTTGGGTCTAGTGGCCCTTCAAGTGGAGCCGGAGCAGCCGGAGCAGCCGCAGCAGCTGCGGCAGCTGCAGCAGCAGGCGCTAATGAACGAGACTATTGGAGATATGGTCCTTATGGATCAGGAGACGGCTTGACAGGAACAGGAAGTAGTTCATCAACAGCAGCAAGCGCAGCTGCAGCAAGTGCGGCTGGCGCAGGCCGAGGTAGAGGTGTTTGGGGTGAATACTTAAGCGACGGAGTTGGCATTGACGGCCTGTACGGTCCAGACTATGTTGGGTCTAGTGGCCCTTCAAGTGGAGCCGGTGCAGCTGGAGCAGCCGCAGCAGCCGCGGCAGCTGCAGCAGCAGGCGCTAATGATCGAGACTATTCGAGATATGGTCCTTATGGAGCAGGAGACGGCTCAACAGGAACAGGAAGTAGTTCATCAACAGCAGCAAGCGCAGCTGCGGCAAGTGCGGCTGGGGCAGGCCAAGGTAGACGCGTTTGGGGCGAATACTCAGTCAACGAAGTTGGCATTGATGGCCTATACGGTCCAGACTATGTCGGGTCTAGTGGCCCTTCAAGTGGAGCCGGAGCAGCTGGAGCAGCCGCAGCAGCCGCGGCAGCTGCAGCAGCAGGCGCTAATGATCGAGACTATTGGAGATATGGTCCTTATGGAGCAGGGGACGGCTCGACAGGAACAGGAAGTAGTTCATCAACAGCAGCAAGCGCAGCTGCAGCAAGTGCGGCTGGCGCAGGCCGAGGTAGAGGTGTTTGGGGTGAATACTTAAGCGACGGAGTTGGCATTGACGGCCTGTACGGTCCAGACTATGTTGGGTCTAGTGGCCCTTCAAGTGGAGCCGGTGCAGCTGGAGCAGCCGCAGCAGCCGCGGCAGCTGCAGCAGCAGGCGCTAATGATCGAGACTATTCGAGATATGGTCCTTATGGAGCAGGAGACGGCTCAACAGGAACAGGAAGTAGTTCATCAACAGCAGCAAGCGCAGCTGCGGCAAGTGCGGCTGGCGCAGGCCAAGGTAGACGCGTTTGGGGCGAATACTCAGTCAACGAAGTTGGCATTGATGGCCTATACGGTCCAGACTATGTCGGGTCTAGTGGCCCTTCAAGTGGAGCCGGTGCAGCTGGAGCAGCAGCAGCAGCCGCGGCAGCTGCAGCAGCAGGTGCTAGTGAACGAGACTATTGGAGATATGGTCCTTATGGATTAGGAGACGGCTCAACAGGAACAGGAAGTAGTTCATCAACAGCAGCAAGCGCAGCTGCGGCAAGTGCGGCAGGCGCAGGACGAGATAGAGGACTTATAGTAGACTACTCAGGCAACGTAATTGGCACTGACGGCCTATACGGTCCAGACTATGTCGGGTCTAGTGGCCCTTCAAGTGGAGCAGGAGCAGCCGCAGCAGCCGCAGCAGCCGCAACGACAAGCGTTAAACACCGAGACTCTTGGTGGTATGACTCTCGTGGACCAAGGGACGGCTTAGAAGGAACAGGAAGTAGTTCGTCTACAGCAGCAAGCGCAGCTGCAGCAAGTGTGGCCGCCGCAGGCCGAGGTAGAGGTGTTTGGGGTGAATACTTAAACGATGGAGTTGGCATTGACGGCCTGTACGGTCCAGACTATGTTGGGTCTAGTGGCCCTTCAAGTGGAGCCGGAGCAGCCGGAGCAGCTGCAGCAGCTGCGGCAGCTGCAGCAGCAGGCGCTAATGAACGAGACTATTGGAGATATGGTCCTTATGGATCAGGGGACGGCTCGACAGGAACAGGAAGTAGTTCGTCTACAGCAGCAAGCGCAGCTGCAGCAAGTGCGGCTGGCGCAGGCCGAGGTAGAGGTGTTTGGGGTGAATACTTAAGCGATGGAGTTGGCATTGATGGCCAATACGGTCCAGACTATGTCGGGTCTAGTGGCCCTTCAAGTGGAGCCGGTGCAGCCGCAGCAGCCGCGGCAGCAGCAGCAGCAGGTGCTAGTGAACGAGACTATTGGAGATATGGTCCTTATGGATTAGGAGACGGCTCAACAGGAACAGGAAGTAGTTCATCAACAGCAGCAAGCGCAGCTGCGGCAAGTGCGGCAGGCACAGGACGAGATAGAGGACTTATAGTAGACTACTCAGGCAACGTAATTGGCACTGACGGCCTATACGGTCCAGACTATGTCGGGTCTAGTGGCCCATCAAGTGGAGCAGGAGCAGCCGCAGCAGCCGCAGCAGCCGCAGCAGCCGCAACAACAAGCGTTAAACACCGAGACTCTTGGTGGTATGATTCTCGTGGACCAAGAGACGGCTTAGAAGGAACAGGAAGTAGTTCGTCTACAGCAGCAAGCGCAGCTGCGGCAAGTGCAGCTGGCGCAGGACGAGGTAGAGGTGTTTGGGGTGAATACTCAAGCGACGGAGTTGGCATTGATGGCCTATACGGTCCAGACTATGTCGGGTCTAGTGGCCCTTCAAGTGGAGCCGGTGCAGCTGGAGCAGCCGCAGCAGCTGCGGCAGCTGCAGCAGCAGGCGCTAATGAACGAGACTATTGGAGATATGGTCCTTATGGATCAGGTGACGGCTCGACAGGAACAGGAAGTAGTTCGTCTACAGCAGCAAGCGCAGCTGCGGCAAGTGCGGCAGGCGCAGGACGAGATAGAGGACTTATAGTAGACTACTCAGGCAACGTAATTGGCACTGACGGCCTATACGGTCCAGACTATGTCGGGTCTAGTGGCCCATCAAGTGGAGCAGGAGCAGCCGCAGCAGCCGCAGCAGCCGCAACAACAAGCGTTAAACACCGAGACTCTTGGTGGTATGATTCTCGTGGACCAAGAGACGGCTTAGAAGGAACAGGAAGTAGTTCGTCTACAGCAGCAAGCGCAGCTGCGGCAAGTGCAGCTGGCGCAGGACGAGGTAGAGGTGTTTGGGGTGAATACTCAAGCGACGGAGTTGGCATTGATGGCCTATACGGTCCAGACTATGTCGGGTCTAGTGGCCCTTCAAGTGGAGCCGGTGCAGCTGGAGCAGCCGCAGCAGCCGCGGCAGCTGCAGCAGTAGGCGCTAATGAACGAGACTATTGGAGATATGGTCCTTATGGATCAGGGGACGGCTCGACAGGAACAGGAAGTAGTTCGTCTACAGCAGCAAGCGCAGCTGCAGCAAGTGCGGCTGGCGCAGGCCGAGGTAGAGGTGTTTGGGGCGAATACTTAAGCGATGGAGTTGGCATTGATGGCCAATACGGTCCAAACTATGTCGGGTCTAGTGGCCCTTCAAGTGGAGCCGGTGCAGCCGCAGCAGCCGCGGCAGCAGCGGCAGCAGGTGCTAGTGAACGAGACTATTGGAGATATGGTCCTTATGGATTAGGAGACGGCTCAACAGGAACAGGAAGTAGTTCATCAACAGCAGCAAGCGCAGCTGCGGCAAGTGCGGCAGGCGCAGGACGAGATAGAGGACTTATAGTAGACTACTCAGGCAACGTAATTGGCACTGACGGCCTATACGGTCCAGACTATGTCGGGTCTAGTAGCCCTTCAAGTGGAGCAGGAGCAGCCGCAGCAGCCGCAGCAGCCGCAACGACAAGCGTTAAACACCGAGACTCTTGGTGGTATGATTCTCGTGGACCAAGAGACGGCTTAGAAGGAACAGGAAGTAGTTCGTCTACAGCAGCAAGCGCAGCTGCAGCAAGTGCGGCTGCCGCAGGCCGAGGTAGAGGTGTTTGGGGTGAATACTTAAACGATGGAGTTGGCATTGACGGCCTGTACGGTCCAGACTATGTTGGGTCTAGTAGCCCTTCAAGTGGAGCTGGAGCAGCCGGAGCAGCCGCAGCAGCTGCGGCAGCTGCAGCAGCAGGCGCTAATGAACGAGACTATTGGAGATATGGTCCTTATGGATCAGTGGACGGCTCGACAGGAACAGGAAGTAGTTCGTCTACAGCAGCAAGCGCAGCTGCAGCAAGTGCGGCTGGCGCAGGCCGAGGTAGAGGTGTTTGGGGTGAATACTTAAGCGATGGAGTTGGCATTGATGGCCTATACGGTCCAGACTATGTCGGGTCTAGTGGCCCTTCAAGTGGAGCCGGTGCAGCCGCAGCAGCCGCGGCAGCAGCAGCAGCAGGTGCTAGTGAACGAGACTATTGGAGATATGGTCCTTATGGATTAGGAGACGGCTCAACAGGAACAGGAAGTAGTTCATCAACAGCAGCAAGCGCAGCTGCGGCAAGTGCGGCAGGTGCAGGACGAGATAGAGGACTTATAGTAGACTACTCAGGCAACGTAATTGGCACTGACGGCCTATACGGTCCAGACTATGTCGGGTCTAGTAGCCCTTCAAGTGGAGCAGGAGCAGCCGCAGCAGCCGCAGCAGCCGCAACGACAAGCGTTAAACACCGAGACTCTTGGTGGTATGATTCTCGTGGACCAAGAGACGGCTTAGAAGGAACAGGAAGTAGTTCATCTACAGCAGCAAGCGCAGATGCAGCAAGTGCGGCTGGCGCAGGCCGAGGTAGAGGTGTTTGGGGTGAATACTTAAACGATGGTGTTGGCATTGACGGCCTGTACGGTCCAGACTATGTTGGGTCTAGTGGCCCTTCAAGTGGAGCCGGAGCAGCCGGAGCAGCAGCAGCAGCTGCGGCAGCTGCAGCAGCAGGCGCTAATGATCGAGATTATTGGAGATATGGTCCTTATGGAGCAGGGGACGGCTCGACAGGAACAGGAAGTAGTTCATCAACAGCAGCAAGCGCAGCTGCAGCAAGTGCGGCTGGCGCAGGCCGAGGTAGAGGTGTTTGGGGTGAATACTTAAGCGATGGAGTTGGCATTGATGGCCTATACGGTCCAGACTATGTCGGGTCTAGTGGCCCTTCAAGTGGAGCCGGTGCAGCCGCAGCAGCCGCGGCAGCAGCAGCAGCAGGTGCTAGTGAACGAGACTATTGGAGATATGGTCCTTATGGATTAGGAGACGGCTCAACAGGAACAGGAAGTAGTTCATCAACAGCAGCAAGCGCAGCTGCGGCAAGTGCGGCAGGCGCAGGACGAGATAGAGGACTTATAGTAGACTACTCAGGCAACGTAATTGGCACTGACGGCCTATACGGTCCAGACTATGTCGGGTCTAGTGGCCCTTCAAGTGGAGCAGGAGCAGCCGCAGCAGCCGCAGCAGCCGCAACAACAAGCGTTAAACACCGAGATTCTTGGTGGTATGATTCTCGTGGACCAAGAGACGGCTTAGAAGGAACAGGAAGTAGTTCGTCTACAGCAGCAAGCGCAGCTGCAGCAAGTGCGGCTGGCGCAGGCCGAGGTAGAGGTGTTTGGGGTGAATACTCAAGCGACGGAGTTGGCATTGATGGCCTATACGGTCCAGACTATGTCGGGTCTAGTGGCCCTTCAAGTGGAGCCGGTGCAGCTGGAGCAGCCGCTGCAGCCGCGGCAGCTGCAGCAGCAGGCGCTAATGAACGAGATTATTGGAGATATGGTCCTTACGGATTAGGAGACGGCTCAGCAGGAACAGGAAGTAGTTCGTCAACAGCAGCAAGCGCGGCTGCAGCAAGTGCGGCTGGCGCAGGCCGAGGTAGAGGTGTTTGGGGTGAATACTTAGGCGATGGAGTTGGCACTGACGGCCTATACGGTCCAGACTATGTCGGGTCTAGTGGCCCTTCAAGTGGAGCAGGAGCAGCCGCAGCAGCCGCAGCAGCCGCAACAACAAGCGTTAAACACCGAGATTCTTGGTGGTATGATTCTCGTGGACCAAGAGACGGCTTAGAAGGAACAGGAAGTAGTTCGTCTACAGCAGCAAGCGCAGCTGCAGCAAGTGCGGCTGGCGCAGGCCGAGGTAGAGGTGTTTGGGGTGAATACTTAAACGATGGTGTTGGCATTGACGGCCTGTACGGTCCAGACTATGTTGGGTCTAGTGGCCCTTCAAGTGGAGCCGGAGCAGCCGGAGCAGCGGCAGCAGCTGCGGCAGCTGCAGCAGCAGACGCTAATGATCGAGACTATTGGAGATATGGTCCTTATGGAGCAGGGGACGGCTCGACAGGAACAGGAAGTAGTTCATCAACAGCAGCAAGCGCAGCTGCAGCAAGTGCGGCTGGCGCAGGCCGAGGTAGAGGTGTTTGGGGTGAATACTTAAGCGATGGAGTTGGCATTGACGGGCTGTACGGTCCAGACTATGTTGGGTCTAGTGGCCCTTCAAGTGGAGCCGGAGCAGCCGGAGCAGCAGCAGCAGCTGCGGCAGCTGCAGCAGCAGGCGCTAATGATCGAGACTATTGGAGATATGGTCCTTATGGAGCAGGGGACGGCTCGACAGGAACAGGAAGTAGTTCATCAACAGCAGCAAGCGCAGCTGCGGCAAGTGCGGCTGGCGCAGGCCGAGGTAGAGGTGTTTGGGGTGAATACTCAAGCGACGGAGTTGGCATTGATGGCCTATACGGTCCAGACTATGTCGGGTCTAGTGGCCCTTCAAGTGGAGCCGGTGCAGCTGGAGCAGCCGCTGCAGCCGCGGCAGCTGCAGCAGCAGGCGCTAATGAACGAGATTATTGGAGATATGGTCCTTACGGATTAGGAGACGGCTCAGCAGGAACAGGAAGTAGTTCGTCAACAGCAGCAAGCGCGGCTTCGGCAGCCGCAACTAGTATAGGCCGCGACAGAGATGTAATTTACTATTCCAACGCTCCTGCTACCACCTCTGTGTCTACAATAGTTGAAACATCTGCATTAGAGTCTTCTTCAAGAAGTCCATCTGTTCTTCTCCTTGAAGATAGGTCAGGAGCATCAGTAGCTACAACTTCTACAGCTAGCACTTCAACAGGAGGCGCTGATGGAGGATACAATTACCGTCTCGCAAGAGGCCGGAGACCATGCAGAATCACTCGCAGGCAACTGGTTGTCAAGCTCCGCGAGCTACCACCCTGTGTTAACTGCTAACTTTTTCTTTTTTATTTGAGTGTTTTAAAATGGATACATCTTTATTATTTAATCCTTAATAAATATTAGCATCGCAAAAATTGTTTTTTTTTTGTCTTTTCTTTACATCTGAGAAATGTATAAATAACACATGTATTCAGTTTTTAAACATTGAAGTTTGTCTTAGATAGGACTATATAGTATTTTACAAGAAAGGTTGTTCACAGATCACATCAACTAATTATTTGTAGAAAGTTTTAATTTAAATCAATCTGTTGAAATAAATGACTATTCCACTTAATTGTGAGACAAACTTTATTTATATTTACAAAAAGTAAAGTATGTAACGGAACTGTCAAAAGTCATTTTTGTTTTTTTGCTTCTTGACTATTCAAGGCGCGAAATTCGAATTACATTCTACACAATCTTTAATCAAATGGTTCTGAAGGCCCATTTCACACAGTTTAACCACATCGCAGTCTCTATAGTAATACTCACAGTTATGAGATATAGTAAAATAATGTATAATGTCCAGCTGAAGTTTTGATTCCGGCTTCCGCCTTCGGCTAAAAAACAACCCAGTTGAAATCTGGGGGAAATTTTTGCTTAACCCAAAGTGTTACATTGTAAATTGTAGTTTGAGGCGGAAAAAATAATAGATAGCATTTTTACACGTGTTGCGAAGTAACTACAATGCTCACAATGTTCCTGATGATAAGTACAGCGTAGTCCAAAAACGAAATCGACTACCAAATGATGAAAATCTATTGAGTTTCCGTCGTCACGTCGGTCTACATAAGTATATCACGACTGAAGATCTCTAGGTATATGTGTTACTGGATATACACAAGCTGATTGCAAAACGCGACGGGCCGAAGCGATTCATTATGACAGTTTTTACACTCATGTACTTTGTTCATGACCCAGTTCGGGCAATCGTCCATCCAGCATAAAAAGCTAGCTAGCTAAGCGAGCTTGCTATATTCAAATTGTAGGTACATAAAACGTGTCTATTGTACTTTTATTTTAATGTGTTTGGGTTTACTACGCTTTAGAAATGCCTTTGTAATTGCGTTCCTTTGTTAATAATTTTTAAAGATTAATAAGACCTTTACAGCAATAACGCAATAGTCAATCATCCACGGTGAGCAATAGTTATAAGTAAACAATTTTCTATATAAGTTTGCCGCCAACGCTCTTGCGTGCACACCAGCTGAGTTATATCGAAGCCTTGGCAAAAAAAACTCGGCAAGACAGCACGTTCCGGGCTAGCAACGCGTCCACACTGAACTTCATCAAAGTTCTAACGAATGCGATATCAATTCCGAACGATATGACCACTTCCAAAAAATATACTTAATCTTACCATAAATATTAATGTAATGATCCTTAGATATTTTAAATAGTAAAACTAGCTCAATTGAGTTGCTCTGTAAAGAGTGGATTTATTATTTCAACCAAATTATTTTACAATTTTATCAAAAAATTCTCAAACACTCTTGTTACGATGTAACGGTATGCATCAGCTGCTCAGGGGGCAGGCGTGGGAGCGCGGCACTGCAGTTATAAAAAATCACCACGACGAACGTACGCTCGCACGCGTCTTCCAAATCAGTCATTAAATAATACACAATTCAGTTCACATATCGAAGTTTCTATTAGCCAGGTCGCTTCTTTACATATAAGAAGGCCTGGTACTCAGCCACTCTTAATTACAAACCCACCTGTAAAGAGAAACAGCATTTAAAGCTAATATTTAACCAGTTTCTGATAATTTCATATTTGAATAATGTACTCTGATTTTACTTAACTTCCCAATGTCTTGTCATTGAATCAATGTCGCCAACAGCTCCATAAATTCAAGTGAGTTCGGATACATTCACAGATCATATTTATTACGCGGTAAATAAAAACTTTATCCAAATCATAGATGGGCAAAATGTAATCAGATTAATAAAAATGATTAACGATTACATTTTACGTTTTTTACCATTAATATGACTGCATTTTGCTTATTTAAGTTTTAAACACTACAAAATCTCAGATTGTATACACATTAATCATTTCTTAATGTTTTAAATGGATTTAATCATGATTACAGAGCAAGAAAATTAAAATTACGACTACATTTTGTAATCGTTCATCGTTAATCAGATTACATTTTGCCCATCTCTCATCCAAATGAAATGTCACAAGCTTCGTTTATATTAGGGATGTAACGGTGCCTCCGTTACATCCGTTTTATCGGAACCGAAGTCGGAGTCGGAGTTTTTAAATTTGATTTATCGGAGTCGGCTCCAAAGTCGGAATCGGAGTCGGAGGTAATGTCAGTCAGAAATGACAGCAGATGAAAGTAGTTTTATTAAGGGACATATAAAAACAAGACTCAGTGAACCTTTTAAATTAGAAAGTAATAAATTTACACATACACAGGCAATGAAAATAAAAAGATCTGTTTCTTATTTACATTTTCACATTAAAAGTGAACAAATTAAATCAAATATGTTCCAGGGTTGTTTTTGTGTTAATTTCTATTTTATTTTATTTAATGTAAATGTAAAATAAACAACCTTTTAGTAATAAATTTAAATGTACATTTAGTTTTAAATTTAATAATTTTAACCATATCGTTGGGTGAACGGCTATTTGGTTTAAGCGACATTTTTTGTTGATATAGTAATATATATATATATATATATATATATATATATATATATATATATATATATATATTTGGAATCGGTAAAAAACGCTGATTCTAAAAATATATTTATTACTATATCACCAAAAATTGTCGCTTAAACCAAATAGCCGTTCACCCGACGATATTATATTAATGTAAATTTTTGAAATTGTCTTCTTTAAATTAGGTATCATTGATTGTTTGATTAATTGATATTATGTTTCAACAATATACGAGTATAAAACAAAATCAAATGTGTGATGAAACCGCGTTTGGATAGGATTTTCCACCACAATATGGGATTGAGACAACGATTAAGAATTGGCTAACAATCTTAGCCCCGATGGTGTGTCTCTCGCGTACAATGCGTTGCACTAACCTGACCGACGGCACTCTCGCGGTCCCAGCTTGTCAGCTCCCGCGGCAGGCGGTTCCTTTCTGCTGCGCTCGTCGGGATCAGCGTAACGGATGTAGACTTGATGGTGATGAGGAAAGTCAACAACACTTGCCGGCCGGCTAAACGTTCGAACACCACACTGTGCGATTCGTATTCCGACAAAATGCTGTTGCATACGGTGTCGCGCGCTCGCTCGATGCACCTGTATCTTTCCTCCCGAATATATTTATTTCGTTGAGAATGAGCAACTGCTTGCTCCGGTTCCGATTTTCGAGTGACAGTTGACAAGTTGTGCACGCATCGCGCCATCCATAAGGTGGCGCTCGCGACACATTTCGAGAGCCAATCATGTTAGGCCAAATTCGTGAATGACACTTTACGGTTACGAAACAAAATGAATTGACTATAACAGTGGTGGTGACTTCCGATTAATACATCCGGTTAAAAAGTTTCCGAACCGAAGTCGAAACCGAAGGTGTAATAACAATCGGAATTTCCGACTTATCGGTGTCGGAGTCGAGGCTCCGTAACATTCCTAGTTTATAATAATACAAAGAAATACAATATTTTTTTATTGTACGGAACATGTATTACAATTACAGTGTGTTAGTTCAATACATTAATATAACACTATTAAAAATATATAAAGCTTATTTAAAGTGGTCTTCATTGGCTGCAATACAGTTCTTTAAACGTTGCGGTCAGCTATCAATAGCAGTGTACACTCTTTATATGGGAAAATTCTTCACTGCCAATCGTATGGATTGTTTTAGGGATTCCAAATTATCATGGCGTTTAGAGTAAGCCTTGCTCTCTAAAAAGGACCATAGAGCATAATCCAGTGGATTAAGATCAGGATTAGATGACGGCTAGTCTTCAGCTCTGATGAAGTTCGGAACGTTCGTTTCTAAGATTGGGTGGATCAAGATTTATGACCAGGCGCCGAGTCTTGCTGGAAGGACCATTCTCAGTTATCGAACATGATGTTGTTAAGGGGCTTAACTACCTTTTCAAGATTGGTATCTTGATACACTTGTGTCGAATATTGAAACCTCTTTCTCAAAAATATGACTCAGTCACTCCTTTATAGCTAACACCTCAAAAAACCACCACTGAAGACGGAATGCCCACGTTGTACTCTGTTGACTAATTGGGAAGCTTCTTTAGAGCTTTCAATATAAATAGGGCCATTTTGTTTGTTAAAATATTGCTCAAATGTAAAAATTTTCTCATCCGTAAACAAAATTGTCTTATGAGCCGTGCTGCTTAAGTAGCTGTATTGATTTTACCACTCTATTCTTTTTAAATTATCAGTTAAGAAATGATCAGTGTATCTCTTACAGGCTGCAAGTCCTAAGTCATCTTTTAAAATACGCGACATCGTACTATGTGCTATCTTGATCTCCCGAGATAAAATCTTTTGCTTTCGGACAGGATTTCTTCGAATTCTTTCCCTTACTGCTTTGATCGCCTTTTTCATACGAACACTACGTGGACGACCTGATCTTTTTCTGTCCCAAACAGAGGAGGTTAGTAAACAAAAGTAATACTTTATTTATTTTTAATTGTAACAGTTGTATGGCCAGACTAAGTATATAATTTAGTGTTATCGTGTATCTTTATGTTAATTAAACAAGATAAATGAAGAGAGCAAGAGGTTACTAGAATGTAAAAATGTAAAATTGTGGGATGTCGTGCCTTTTCGAACTGGGTTAGATGCACCCACAGTTCCTGTTACCACACACTCTTAGTTGTCGATTGCCGCGGGTAGATGGCTCTCGGCGTGCCGCAGTAGACGTGAGGCTGGCCAGCGTTGATAGGCACGTAGCGAGTGTTACAATAGGGTTATTCCTCAGTCCAAGGGTGGAACATAGAATTGAGAGATTCGTGAGAGAATGTCGAGTCTCCAGCTCTGCATGCAGCCACTGAGCCACATCACTTCATAACCATCGGGCGGTATAGCTATAAGTTGTGAGATGTTAGTATTCATGTACTGGTATATGTAGTGTATGTAGATATACTAGTGTAGATTGCTAGAAAAAATTGGAATCACGTTGGTACAAATGTTATAAAAAAAATTAAGCAATAAATAATGTCCTACAATACATCAGGTATTGTTCATTTTAAAATTTAGGCCTGCACAATTTATTAACAGTGTTTGTATGTTTAAAATTATTCGAAAATTATTTCTTAATATTTCCATTCATTTATATAAAATTGTGCAGGTTTTGTTGCTGAATATTTCATTAAAATAATTCTAACGTATATTAATGGTTAAATAGGTAGGAATACGAGAATTTGAGAATTTAAAGTGACGCAAAAAAATACATTGGTAGGTTCAAATTAATTAGTTAACACACTTGAGGAAATTTTCATTATATTAATAGTCAACATATAAAACAATAGAAACAGCTATATGAATGCAAAAAAATATTATAGTATTGATTTTAAGTCAGTCTGGAACTGAATTTCTAAGAACTTTTAAGCCTCCGGCTTCGGTTTTGACATTGATATATATTATACTAGCTGACCCGGCAAACGTTGTTCTGCCATATAAATTAGTGATGCCACGAATAGTGAATTGGCCGAATACCGAATATTCGGCAACGCTGTCGGCCTAAGCGCCGAATATTCGGCATGGAATACATGCTTGTCAGGGGCGCGTTAGCTGGATTAAGGCAAGTTGCAACCTGTTTTCCTCGTTGCGTTGGCACGGCCAGCAAAGACAATACAATACCCAATACAAACGAAAAACAATACCCAAACCTTTCGAAATTTGCTAAAGTTTATCTTTCTTCTCCTGGAAGTAGCGTGTTTAGTGAGAGGTTATTTCCTGAGGCTAGTAACATTTACGATGAAAAGCGTAATCGTTTGCTACCAAAAAATGCTGAAAAGCTTATTTTCATTCAACACAACTTACCACTGATCAATTTTAATTACTAAAGTGTTGTAATTTGGAAATAAATAGATAATTTTGAGTAATATAACGTGCCTTTTTTACATGATTTGGTATTCGGTATTCGGCCGAATACCGAATAGCAAAAAAAGTGGCCGAATAGGCCGAATACCGAATAGTTGCCGAATATTCGTGGCATCTCTAATATAAATTATTTCTAGTGAATATCTTCTGTATCATAATATACAATTTTGGTCATAGTGGCTTCCACATAAAAAGTAAACATATGCTGTCGTGGACTTTTATTTAGAACTATTCAAGACAAACAATCCTTCGGTACATCATCTTTATGTAACTGCAATGGTTTAGGCAGTATACGCCAAGATAGCTCTCAGAGGCCAGATTTTTTCCGACTTAATTGACATGTATCGTTATATTAAGACCAAAATTACATAAAATAATTAGAAATTGTAACCTATATGTTATTCTGATGTATAATCTATACTACTGTAAAAGTTTCATGCAAATCCGTCCAGTAGTTTTATCGTGAAAGAGTAATAAACATATTCACAAAATTTCGCATTTACAATATTAGTAGAATTAGCAGGATACAACGATAAAATAAAATAATGTATAAAAGCGCCATCTGTTAAGACGTATTTGTACTAAGTGCAATATTCTCTATGATCGATAAAATTGATTACGATAAAGTAGTAATACTGTTTTCCAACAGATGTCGCTTAAATACTATTTTGTTATATATTTATTCTGTTTAATGTTATGTAGTATTTTCACGATTTTATCCTAGATTCGAATTTAGAGTACTTTAAGAAGGAATTAACTGTATGTCTTATTTCAGTGTCCACCCAAATATGAGTTTTAAATCATTGGTTTCTAAAACGATATTCTTTTTTTTTTTCGAAGCGGGGAATGTCTTCGCAACTAAACCGGGCGGAAACGATCTTATATGGAATTCTAGATAAAAGTATTTACGTTTACGTTTCATTTGCCCTTCATAGAGTTCGTTGTTAGGCTGAGATTTATAGACGCTATTTCGACTTTGCTAAGCAAAGTTCTTAAAAAAAAAAGATTACCCTGGCTCAACATAATGACTACAATGCACCTATGGTACGTACAGTGTAGTCCAAAAACGAAAGCGACCATTAAAGGATGAAAAATCCATTGATAGTCTCCGTCGTCATGTCGGCCCACATATACCACGAAGTATAAGAGTTACTGGATATACACAAGCTGATCCGAAATGCGACAAGCTAAAGCGAGTCACTATGACGGTCTTTACTCTTGTGTACTATGGTTATGACCCAGTTCGGGTAATAGCCCTACCACTAAAATATAAAAATAAATTCGTTTTGACAAAAAAACTGAATACGTGATAGGAACTTGAGTAAAGCCATAGTAATCGCAGACCCAAGTCCATATTAGCAAAATCGGTGACTTACCAAATCCTTTGAAATTCATTGAGAAACATAAATTGTAATGTTTTAGTAAAGTCTAAGTAAACTTAAAGTTGTCTTTGTAAATCTCAGCCTTAGAGTAAATATTAATACATACTCTTAGTGTGTGTCAATTTTTTATTTACACTGGCTCGACATAGTGACTACAGAGTACCTGATGGTAAGTACAGTGTAGTCCAAAAACGAAAGCGACTATCAAAGGATGAAAATCCATTGATAGTCTCCATCGTCTTGTCGGGCCACATATAATACGACTGAAGGTCTCTAAGTATATGAGCTACTGGATATACACAAGCTGATCCCGAAACGCGACAAGCCGAAACTGATCACTATGACGGGCTTAACACCCATGTACTGTGGTCAATAATGTAACTTGAGTTTTTATCATCGTATTTTTTCAGTATGTTTATGTATTCTAATGTGTAAATTTCAATAAATATATTATTAGTATTAGAAATAAAATGCTTTATTTTTTTTATAAGAATAAGTGTGTATTTGTTCCTGTGAAATACTTATTATGTGCAAATTTTATTGTATTACGTGCTTATTTAAAATAAGCAATAACGTAAATAATTATGTTTAAAGAACAATTTGCATTTAATTAGTTCCTAAAATATAATTTTTTGTTTGCTTACAGAAATTTTTAAAATTTTGTGATCGTATTAATATAGTGTATCTAAAAATATGAGTATTTTGTTTTAGCGGGTTACTAACTGAAAATTTGCGTACCCGGTGTAAAATTGATATGCACGCCATTAAGTCGTGGTATATTTGCGTCGAAATGGCGACAATAACTATCAATGGATTCCCGTACCTTAAGAGTCACTGGTCGTTCTTGGACTACTGTCCTCATTCCTTCAGGTGTAGTATAGCCACTTGTGTGATAACACACAATACTCAATCTTATATGATAAAAGAGGGTATAAGCCCTTGAAAAATAAACCTTGAATCCCATAAAACTGGTTTTCGTGACACCGGTCGTGCGGGATGACCCCTGTTACCAAAATCATTGATAATTTAAGCAAATTTATGTGAGAAAGGAGATGACCAGTCTAAAGGTGGGTTAGGAACATTCTTTTAACAACCGCTGATCTATACACTTGGAAAGTTAAAATAGTGCGAAAGTGTGAAGTAAAGTGAGTTGGATGTTTCGTGATATGTTTGCTAAAAAATTTCCCCGTTACAAAAGAATGTGGAAATATTTTCGGGAATAATAACGGGTAAATATAGTTAATTATATATCTTCACATTATACCCCTTTTGGAGTGGTTGAGGTGGTAGAACGGTTGCAGGAACTGAATCGAGACTCGTGAGTACAGTACATATATGTGAAAATCGTAAATGTTGCGTTTCAGGACAAGTTTGTTTTTTTTTTATTGGACAGACTAACTACTGCTGGCGCGGACAGGTCTATACAGCTTAACCGGGCTTGATAAGCATGTGTACATCCAGTAGTTTATATACCAACTAAAGTAACTGGACTGAAAATAGGAACTTTCAGTCCTGTTATATGTAGACCGACACTAACAACGATTGTCAGTGGATCCTCTTTTCTTGACGGTCACTGCTGTTCCTAGACTGCAATGTACTCTCTACCAGGTGTGGTGTATCCAATATATATATTCATCTGCCGTGCCTGTTGTAACCAGAGATGAGCAAAATGTAATCTGATTAACCCTTAAATGCATAATGATAAACAGTAACATACCACTTAAATACAATAGTGTACACAGTAAATGCATAGTGTTTTATATCTGCAACATAAGGTGTTTTAATAAATTAGTATAAAAAATATTATATAGGTATATATTCTTTTCTATTTTTACCTGTACTGTAGTGCAAGATATATATTCTTTTAAAATATAAATAAAAGTCATGCATTTAAGGGTTAATGATGAACGATTACAAAATGTAGTCGTAATTTTAATTTTCTTGCTTTGTAATCATAATTAAATCCATTAAAAATGTTAAGAAATAATAAATGTGTATACAATCTGGGATTTTGTAGTGTTTAAAACATAAATGAGCAAAATGCAGTCATATTAATGGTACAAAACGTGAAATGTAATCGTTAATCATTTTTATTAATCTGATTACATTTTGCCCATCTATGGTTGTGACCAGC
Source organism: Automeris io (assembly GCA_036320925.1). Taxonomy (NCBI): domain Eukaryota; kingdom Metazoa; phylum Arthropoda; class Insecta; order Lepidoptera; family Saturniidae; genus Automeris; species Automeris io. The sequence continues at coordinate 9,693,068 of JAUDJH010000018.1, forward strand.
TGTAGATATAGCTAATAGCCATTCTCAAGGCAGATATACATACTAATATAAACAGATGCCATGCGCATTTCTAATATCACTATTATTTCTTCACCTGTGATATGTAAACATGTAGTGGCCATGTATGGCGTAGGCTGAGATTTGTAAACGCTCCTTAGACTGTGCTTATATTTTACTCAACCATTACAAATTATATAATTTTAAGGCGCCACGGGCAGTCCGAGGTAGGAAAAACCAGTAATGTCAATAAATTTATGTTTTTAGTAATTTAATTAATCTTATAAATTACAAAATGTGAATTTATTGTATTGTTTTCACTTGATTTGACTCAAATTCGAAAGAGATATATAAGTTATTGTCACATTTGTTGCGCTCTTTTTCATAAAGTGGTGCTTTGCGGTTACTATCAAATCTTCTTACAGATTAATCTAAAATTATTATAATAAAAAGTAAAATATATTTTAATAGTTAATTTAGTGCCTGACTGAAGAACTTTTTTTCTTTTGATAATAAACAAAATGGCTGCCTCTGATAATGTACTTTCGGATTTTCGAGGCAACACGCAACAACTTTTAGTTAAAAAAAAAGAAGTTCTTAAAAAAATTCTTCATTCAGACACTAAGCTTGGGTTGTCAGTAGGGTGATCACAGATGGATAAGATAAATTAACTAATACTTTCTAAAAAAATTATAAATCAACTTGAAACGTACGTTTCTGAACGCCTAAGATGAATTTTATAATGAAAATATAAAAGTAAATAGATATTTTATTACAATTTGTATCAAAATTTACTTTAGGCTCTCTTTCAAATTTGTAATTTTACACATCCGATATTATGGAAAGTGAGTCATGATTTATTATTAATACAAATAAGTATCTATGACCAATCCGTATAAAAAAAAGTTTCTATAAAATAAATAGATATAACGGGAAAGTCTTAACGATGTTCGAAAAATCGCTATTAGCTGAACAATAGTCGAAGTTTACAGGTAAATGTAAATTTCTATTAACGCATTTTGTTATAAAGTTAAAAAACGAAAAAGAAAATGGCCGTACAGGGAGTCATGGGGTGGGCATTTAAAATGTTCCTAACACAGACGCAATAGTCAGCGATGACGGCTCGGGGGTGGAACTATCATTCCAATATAACACACGGAAACCGCCACTCTAACTTGAACTCCGGCATTACACAAATGCGGATCTACGAGAGTTGCAAAGCTGGGTCATATCGCGCTGGTCGCACACGCTCGCAGTAAAAACTACCCGCACACAATCAAGGGATGTACGTGGTAGGCATAAAATCCGAAAATATACATATACGGACGATTGTTTCTCCTCTGCGGGCCGTAAATGAGATGGTACGCGAAGTGGAATGAATTCATGATTTCGCTTTATTTGACTTGCACGTCTATTTCGTAGATGCGTTTATATAACGTCAGACTGGAACTGATTTTGCACTTTTAATGATTTACTTGACCCTACTATTTGAGAAAAATTACATATTTATTTATTTACGGAGCTCCAACAGCAAGTATGTACAAAATTAGAGATTTTTTTATATAGGTCTTATAGTTATTTACTATTTGCGGGTTTGCGGTGTCACAGTTATACGGTATCTCACATCCCGGCCAGGACTAAGAAGTTCTCTAACTCCTTCTTTTGCCGTGTCGTTGGGCTGAGGAATGGTCTTCCGGCGAGCGTGTTCCCACCGTCCTATGATATGGGATCTTTTAAACGTAGCGTGAAGAGATATTTGTGCAGGCCGGCGTGATCGCCGTGACAACCGATAGGTTTTTCTTGCTTGTCGATAGTCATTGGCGTTTTTTGGACTGCACAATGCTTACCATCAGGTATGGTGCAGTCACTGTGTCGAGTCGGTATAAAAAAAAGTCTATAACAAGAGGACGCATCCGATACCATAATTAAAAGAAGTATTTTATATTAATAAAAAAAAAAGAATTATTATTAAAGAAAAAATCTTGGTTTGAATTTTTTGGTGGTATGATTGCCCGAACTGGGTCATGACCACAGTATAAAAGTTTAAAGATCGTCATAGTCACTCGCTTTGGTCTGTCGCCTTTCGGGATCAGCTTGTGTATATCCAGTAGCTCACATACCTAGAGACCTTCAGTAGTGGTATACGTGGGCCGACATGACGACGGAGATTAGCAACGGATTTTCATCCTTTGATGGTCGCTTTCGTTTTGGACTACACTGTACTTACCATCAGGTGTACTGTAGTCACTATGTCAAGCCCGTGTAAAAAAATCTACTTATATAACTATTATCATGCCGATTCCTTATTGGGGTTGGCAGAGAGTAAAGTATTATAAATAGATAGCTTTGATAGATTGGTAGCTTTAGAAGATGGTTATTGATGTATAAAAATTGTCTTTATAGCTATTCCTAAAGTCTTTGATTATTATTGTATGAAATGTAGAATACAGTGTGGAATGTTTTTATTATCGTTCACAGACTACTCACAAATAGACGTCAAAAGTGACAGACTTTTCTAGAACATTATAGAAACAACAATAATTTACTCATATTACTTCTAAAACTGTTTGCTAATGGTAGCTTTAATGTTTTTTTATCCAAGACGAATAAACTCTATATCAAAAAAGAAAATATATTGTTATTTATACCTTGAATAAATTATGGTTGTGAGTGTTGTGTTGGTCTAGTGGATAACAGATTGGTTTCCATGCGCGGCAACGCGGATGCCCGTAGGTTCGAAACCCGATACGTACTTCTGGGATTTTCCAGGTTATGTATGGATTTAGATACCATACGCTCGATGGTGAAGGAAACTTCTGACAGAAATATCATGTGAACGTGCCTTGAGAACGGCGATCAGCTGCGCTACTGGTATAAGCGCAAAGTGGATACAGCTACGTATATTTACTCACGCCGTAAGGGATATAGGGTAATGATCTGTTATTAAATATTTACGAAAGAATGACAGTGAATTTATAGTAAAATAAAATGAAAAATTAAATTAAATGTATTTATTTCGCCACAAACTAACAAAAAACTAGAAATTTAAATGCAGTAACAGAAACAAAATATAAAACATATAAGCATGGCGAAAATGGGACCTTCATCAGCTTAAAGCCACAGAGGAATTCTGCAGCGCTGAAAACAAATACTACTAAAACACATACTGAAATATTACTTGTACATGAAAATTATGGCCAAGTATCTATGTAATAGTGAAATATATTAAAAATCATTGGATAGTAAACTACGCATTACTCAACTGCAAGCTAAATAGTGATTTTTGTAGCGTGTTCCAATATATCACGTCGGTCGCAGAATGTCACGCGCGACGCACACAGACACACCGGTCAGCACGCACACACGTGCACTGCGTCATCGTCAACGTTCGTTGTGTACGGTCAGAAAAACAAATCGATACTTTTTTACGTGACGCTTGCACATGACCATCTGTTAGCTCAGTTAGTTATGACCTACTAAGTTCAAGGTCTTGGGGTCGAATCCCAGTACTGATAAACTTTTCTGTGAGGAGCAGAATAATTTATCACGAGTCATTGATGAATGTTGCTGGATGAAGCTTAGGTTGGAGCTAGGTCAATGTGTGTCTGCGGCGTAGTGGGGCTGCGGCGAATTGATTACAGGACCCGCAGTCCCCACTAATTCGCAGAAGTAGTCACCTTAGGGTTTTTATCTGGTAAAAGGCCGGCACACCCCGTCTGCTACCCCCTTCGTGGCTGGGACGGGCCGACGAGGATTTTGTCCAAATAAAAAAAAAACTACTGAGTAAACGCCTTCTCCCTATCGTGCTACAAGAATTTTATCTTTGCTGGTCGCCATGTTTGCCCATGACCTTGTAAATATAATCAGACCACCTTGCAACGGGTCTACCAAAAAATAGCTGTTTTCTAACAGCCACTATTCTGTAAGGGCCTTAACTCAACAACAAAAGAGAAGAAAATTATGTTTACAGAAGAATCTTGTCTGCTGTTCGTGCCCAAATTTTATTGACAACCTTATAAATATCATTAGCCCACCTTCCAAGAGGTCTATCCACAGATGTCTGCTCCCAAACGCCACTATTCTGTGAGGTCCTTGCTGTAATGACAAAAAAAAAAAAGTATATAGAAGAAAAGAGGTTATGTATGCTCCCAGTACCCCCGATGGGCACTTTGCAAAGTGCGAGCTCGCCGCGTTATTAGTCCGGCCGGCCGTCCGGTATAGGTTTTCACAATTTTGAACAGAGCCGAGACACTCAATGCGCTATGTCATTTTCTATGATTAATAGCACCGCGTCAACCCATTCCAACTTTATGTATTGCTGTGGTTATGAACGGTCGACTTAATTTTGTATATTAACAGCGGCATTGCTGCTGGAGGGTTAGACCGTAGCGTGCACCAGGGATAAAAACTCAGGGAAACTTCGGACCCTGACAAGCAAACCTCAAATAGAACTTGAGAAAATTCTCCCAACTTTGCAATCTAAATAAAACAAGTTACAACCCGACTTTATTCATTACTAGCTGTCCCGGCAGACCTTGTTCTGCCCTATTTCTCTAAAAGAAAGTCACATACTTTTTTTTAATGTTAATAGCTTCTCCGTCAGATTTTTTTGAATATTGTTTGAAGCAACCTGGCCTTAATGCTATATGTTTAAAAATTGACAAATATTGACATTAATATTTATACGTCACTCAATAATTGTTTTGCCTTCCCGGAACCCGTCCACTAACATTTAAACTTTATGGTATGGTGTTAAAGTTCAAATTGACTTATAACAAATCTTTTGTATGAGAATATAGAAAAGTGGTGTTTTTAGACTTTTCCAGACATTTTTTTTAATTTTTCTCTCCGTAATAACCTTCCCCAGACTTCAACAAACACAACAAAAAAGAAATCAGCCAAATCGGTCCAGCCGTTCTCGAGTTTCGCACTTATCAAGACATTTTGCGATTCATTTTTATATATAAGAAGATTATTATCATGGAAATTTATTTAAACAAATACAAAAGATTCCTCAACAATTAAGACTTCGATTTATGCATATAATTCTTTAAGCTCCTTAATACCAATGTGTTATTATTAACTATACGATCTTAAACTCTTGAAATGTAGAAATTGAATGTAGAAAATGTAGAAATCAGGCCGTGCTTACACAATAAACAGATACTGATAAAGATTGTATGTATCAAATATTTAAGTATTGATAAAATTTAAACAGTTTCATTGGGGCCCTTGTTGACAAAGCCGTATCTTTGGCTCCGGCGGACGGGAGAAGAAACACACTGATGGTTTCAGTAGGTAAGAGTCCGGCTCACTGGGACGGCGGCTCTCACACCTGCCCAGACGGACCTTGACGATTTCCACCGGATAAAAAAAAGGAGCCCCTAGTTTATTTTGTGCACCAGGGCCTTTCGTTACCTACCTAATTCAGTGTATATTAGGTATTTAGAAACGAGAATTCTATCCTCACAAACGTTTGTGTCATGGCGACTGTTCTGTTTAGTTCTTTAATCTTATTCTGCCTTCTGTCTTACACAAGCGAACCCCACGTACTGGTTAGTGAAGCTATAAATTTCATCTACTATTACCTGACTCTTCCTGCCTCTTTTCTTCTTTCTACCTGTTTCCTTTTTACTTCTTTTCTGTCATGCATATATTTTTTTTATAATCATTACCTGTATAGTCCTTTCACGCTATGGAATGATCTTCTAACCGGCGTATTGCGTTCCTCCGATGATATTAGGTCTATGAAAAGAAGTGTAAACAGATTTTTGAGCAGGCCGGCAGCTGCCGACCAAAAGTCTCCTATTTCTTGACATCATTGACAAAATTAGCTTGGCCCCTGCACATGTATGACAAGCAAAATTCTGAAGCGTTTCTCATTTTTTCTTCTGGACGAATTTTGATTCCCAGGCCCCATAAAAAATTCACTTCCTTAATATATATACATTCCTGATTGTTATTTTGAAAACCAATAAGGTTTTTTTTTATTATGAACCAAATTAACATAGCACAATCACTTATGCAAAGTATACATAGTACATTTATTCAAAATCACTATTACAAATAAAGTATATAACTAATGAACAAAATACGGTTTCAATAATGTTCGACTAATTGACTTTCATCTTATACCCGAAAAGTAGCGAATTTATACGCTAAAATACTTTCTTCCTTTCCCCGTCGTGAATAAAGCAACCTATCCGAGCCAAGAAATAAATAAATGTCATACAGTTCTAATAAAATTGTTTATTTCAAGTTAATGTATCTAAAACTGTCGAGAATAGACATAAAAACTTCAAAATGTACTGTAAATTACGAAACTTTGCAAATATTTTTATCAATTTACTAAATAAAACCCGATATATTTTACGAGTATTAATAATGCAGGATGCATCATTATATTCCCCATCAATTTATTATTAATCACTATATTGTGTATAATCAAAATAAACGTTAAAACTACCACAAAGCTTTACGTGAATACTAAAAAGCTCGGTTAGGCCTAAAAACATGTATTTTACCCCATCCCATGCGGCTCTCCCTGGCGTGGGGCGGTGCGCACTATCCCAACGTCACTTGACGGCTGCGACGTTCGAATATTAATGCTTGTACTTAATTGAATATTTTTTGGCTTTTTGATTTGTTTTCTAAATGTACTGCAGGCCTGAAGGTACGATTCGGCAGTGGCTGCAAGGTCGCTATGTACCGCTCTCTATTGTAATAAATATGTGTGTATAGAGTCCGTCGAATTAGGTTACTTTATCTGTGGTGCGAATTAATGATGGCCGAAAAATATAATAAAAAAGTTTGTGGATTTCAATATAGAATGAAAAAAGAAAGGTCGGGATTTTTTTTTAAATAGGAGAGAGATTTTTGTAGAGGATTGCGATTTTAGATACAAAAAGGGAATGACGTATTAATTAAGTTTTATAGATAAGCCTACGAATTGTTATATATATCCAATATATATACAACAATTTGTTATATAATAAGTAATATATCAGTGTTTGATTCAAATAGAAAAGTTCCAAGACACAACCACCTTACAAAAAGCATTACAGTTACAAAAATGCAGTATAATTGGTGGATGTCCCGCTCGCTTGGCTACCGGAATCGGTACCCGATTGGGATAGAGAAAGGAGGCCAGTATTAGGAAATGTAAACTTATTGTTTACAGTATAAAATAAATCTTATAATGTGTCATGTTATGTGATAGATACAAAAATACTATAGTTACATTAGTCCAAGACTTTTTATTTTTTCAGCCATCACTGATTCGCATCACAGATAAAGCAACCTATTTCGATAGCCTCCTTACAAATATGTCTATTACAACATGTATATAAATGTTGTAGAACGTACTTACTTCATAAGCAACAGTCGCAGCCGTTAGATGTTGTTGAAGATCGGATGATGTACGGGACGAGCCTTCTGATTGGTCGATTCAAGGTCACATGGTAGATGCGCCAGAGTATGCAGGAATGTTCCGCTAGCTGCGCGGGTCTGTCCGTTTCAGACGTCGCTAGAGCACATCTGTGCTATAATCTGTATATATGTATATAAAATTCTCGTGTCACAATGTCAGCTGCCTTACTCCTTCGAAACGGCTTTATCGATTTATAGCAAATTTTATATGCATATTCAGTAGGTCTGAGAATCGGCTACTATCTATTTTGCATACCCCTAAGTGATAAGGCTTGTTCACCCTTAACATTCTTTTTATAATTTTTAATTTTATCCTTACACACAATAAGTTAGTTATTTTTTGTCTACACTAGAAATTACCTAGAAATAACTTATATGGCAAAACAACATTTGCCGGGTCAACTAGTGTATTATAAATTCATTCGATGTACCTACCTAGATAAATCGTGAGTTTGAACCATCGTCTGATAGGACGCATAGTCGCCTATATCAGACACCTTTACATATGATGATGTCCTGGCCGATTTCGGCCACGGCGACTGTTTCAACACCGATTAAGAAATTCGAGGTCCAGTTTTCGGAAACAGTCAACTGCGCAGGAGATATTTAAGTGCATAACTGGACGCGCAGCCAGAAAAGCACTCTCTCATCCGAACTCCCTCAGGCCCGATGGAATGGAGAACCAGTACGATCGGGAGGGAGTGGGATGCAGGTTTGGTCGAGTTTTCCTTCTCTGAACACCTGGTTGAATTGCTATGTTAAAGAGATACCTTAGTCGCCTCTTACGACACCTCAGCAAGAAGAGGGGGGTGCTATTCTATTCTGCCGGCAGCCACCACGGCCACCTTTACATATAAATACATACTGAATAGCATGTTGGGATCTGGCAGCTATTACTGAGTTGCCGCTGTCAAATCGGAACTGTCAGATCTGACGCGCGCCTTAAGCGTACCCCTTTTGTGTTTGCTGCCTTGAGAATTCGTTATTCACCTAGTGCATTTAAGTTCTTTCAGATTGATATTAGTGACAACTGTCACTGAAACCAATGAGGAGCGCCGATTATAGACCATTGTGTTTAGAGCGGCAAAGCGTGGCAAATTTAAATGTACTAAAGTAACGTTCTACATATCGAGGGGTGAAAGGCTATTTGGTTTAAGCGACATTTTTTGGTGATATATAATAGTAATATATATATATATATATATATATATATATATATATATATTTATAACAACAACTAATTTAGAACAGCGTGTAGAAAGTGACTGTATTTTTTTTTTTTTGTGTTACTTGGAATCTGTCACAGTTTCGTTTAAAGTTGTTATTTATACATTCTACAGTATTGTCCTTTTGTGTTGTGTCTATGTATGTATGTATATGTTTTTTCTTTTTTTTTAATTTTATTATTATTCCTTAATGTAAACTAGCTTTATATATTAATCACTGTGCATGCTATGGTGCCCTATTATTGTGGGGGCATTTATATGTTCTATTTAAGTACCACGATCCTTTTGTTTTCTTGTCTAATGTTACCCATGTTGGGCACCCTATTATGTAAAATAAAATAATAAAATAAAATAATAACACCAAAAAATGTCACTTAAACTAAATAGCTTTTCACCCCTCGATATGTATATCTCCTAAAACTATCACTCAAAGCAAATCACCTTTCACCTCTCGATTGTTTAAGTATGCGAAATATTTAGTCTTTAATGCAAAATTAAATACTTTAAAAAATAGCTAATTTTATAGGGAGGATGGGAAAGACATAAAAACATTCTTGAATATAATTGAATGCAACATTTGGCTGTTAAGGCTGGGTTGCTCCGTCAAATCGAATGCGCCAACCCGTAGCTCTCGTTGTTTAGTACGGTTCGTCGGCTATTCGTCGGCGACAGGCCGATTTAATATTCTATTTTATTCCGGAGATAAGATTAAAGTGTGTAATTTCTTGCCCCCGAATGTGGGAGACGAGGTGGTCCCGGCAGGGTTGGAATTTAATGTTTGGGACGAATATTATAAGTTCTATATTTTATTTCAGCGACCAGAAGTTTACCTGAAGATTTGTTGTCAAAATTATGACGCAAACGAAGTTGGATGTTTTCAACTAGTAATAATGTGTAAATATTACAAATAACTATATCACTAATAGATTATATACTATAAATTAATAATAATAACTTTTATTATTATGACTTTTTTGATAGTCCATAAATAAACTATTTCTAGGTACTAGGTATTAATTATCCTGGTGGAGATTAATTCTGTTATTTGAAGACATTAAAAAAACTTGAGTAACTAGATTTCATTTAAACGCTTCTGTGTGCGATTTAATTTCTTGAATCTCTTTAGATATTGAACAGATATCACATAAAACCAACTGAATCCATCTTGATGAGACTTTCACACTATTTTGTATATGTTTTACACTATTTTTATTATACTGTGGTAAATATTTCACATATCTGTATTAATAAGTTTGCTTCATTATTCATGTTACGAATAACAAAGAAGGAGATTACGCTCCCATCGTTTGTGTAACCACAATCCTACGATCCAGGACCTTTTAAAAGAAGAGCTAATAGGCATTTGTTTGGTAAACGTGATTCGTCACTGGCCGCATTTTCGCTACCGGTTATGTTTGAGGTCAAGTGTGATACAAATTCATGCATATTATTGTCACTATCACTCGTTGAGGACGACCAGAGGATGGCTTTAAGGCGGAGATTTATAGACGCTATTTCGACTTTGCTTAGCGAAGTTCTCAAAAAATAAATTCGTTTTGATATAAAACTGAGTATATAATAGATACTTAATTATAGCCATAGTATTCGCAGAGCCAAGTCCATGTTGACAAAATCGGTAACTTTCCAAATCCTTTGACGTTCATTGAGTAATATAAATTGTAATGTTTTAGGGCGGCTTGCACTAACGAATTAATCTAGTTTAAGCTTGTATAAAACGCTTATTAATTGAATTGGTTTGATTCCATCTTAATGATGATTTCAGTTTAAGAGTTGTTATAACTAGATTTTGATTTAGTGCAAGACAATAAGTACAGATCAGCGCTAAATAGCATTTTATATAACTCTAAACTAGATTTAATTTGTTAGTGCAAGCCGCCCTTAGTAAAGTCTAAGTAAACTTCAAATTGCGTCTATAAATCTGCCCTAGAGTATCAAGTGTTATGTACGAAACCAATTGTCACATGTACGAAAAACTTCAAAATGGCAACCCTAACATCAATTGGTGTAAGAACAACGCCCCCGCGCGGGTCCACGCCGCAAACCGCTTGGCGGACCTATAATAAAACCCTCCTCAAAATCACCCCTACCCCCCGAGCCACCCCACCCACACTAAGATGACGTCCGAGTATATTGGACAATTTTCGTCCGTAGAATATTCGTGAGTCGTGACTCGTTTGACAATTTAGATATTAGACGCGTTGAACCGTGCTCGTCTTTCGTTTAGGGTTCCACGGAATATTAATTGCGGGTCTTTGACGCGCCGTAATAATGACACGGAACGCCTGGTTTTGCAGGAAAAAGTAGATGCAGTTAGGTTTCGTGGAAAGCCCCCACTACGTTGGACTGACAAAATTAAAGCTTTAACTAACACGTCGATCAATAAAAATGGCCACTAAGCATCAACCCAGGATAAATGGAGAGCTGCTATGCACCTCCAAACTTTAACCCAACCACAACTACTCTGTAAAGGGTATACAATTGAGAAGTGACGTAGAAATAATAACTAAGCAATATAATTTGTACTTTTCAATCTTTTAGACTGGCTCGTCAAAATACCTTCACCTCACCTGCTGAAAAGCACACACATAGTTGTTATAGACAAAGAATAGCTGTGACACACCTTGGACGGGAGTCTGTTGAAAATCGCCGTCACCACGCCGGTCTACTTATACAAATACCACGACACAAGGCCTCTAGTATATGAACAACTAAAGGTACAGAAATAGTTTCTGAAACGCGACAATAGGAAGCAAGTCACTATGATGGACTTTGCTCTTGTGTACTGTGGTCACGACCGAATTCAGTCAGTCGCCTTGACACCTCAAATACATGTAGTCAGATATATGATACGCTCTAAATACATTGCATCACTCTTTTTCCGTGGTATATGTGGGCCCACATAGCAATGTCGACTACAAACGGATTTTTATCCCCTGTCGTACTGTTCTTGGACTACAATATACTTCCCATCAGGTGCAATTTAGTCACTTTGTTGAGCTAGTACACAAAAAAATTGTTACCTGTTTATTGTATTATCTATTCTAAAGCTTTTCCAGGTTGGCAGCGCAATGATGGCACTTAATGAAGCTGTCCATTGGCGACAAAAGTCGCTGACCATCAGGTGATCTATTCACCAGTCTGCTATACTTTCACATAAAAAAAATCATTCAAATTCCTAGAAAACTTAGCCTGTTTTTTATTATTATTATTTTAAAAAAGAGGTATAGTCTGTTTCTATAGGTATTTCGTTGTCTGTAGCGAAGCTAAAGGTATTTAACTAAATAGAGGTTCGAACAAATACCCCCTTCCTTAATTCTACCGCCCCAAAACTCATTATCAAAATAGCATGACGAAACAAAAACTAACCCTTTCCAAACTTGCTTAAAGCGTCCCCCGAAATAACAGTACCTACACCCTCGCGAATTTCTTTGCCTCCCCGAAGGGTCAAGTCCTGCTTATTCGTAAGATCGATGGTGGGGCGAGAGATTAGACCCTGCGATGAGGGTAGAAGGGCCTTGTCGTGAATTAGGGGCGCCCTTTGTGCGTCTCAGATGGGTAGCTCGAACTTTGCGCCTTGTTTTGACGTGGTTTATAATTAATTTGCTAGTTTCGTCCCGTAGTTTAACGAGGGTGGGCGAAATTAATTTTCGTGTTATTCTCTCGAGTCTTTGTGTTGTTTTAGGTAGAATTTGACATGTTATAGGTATAATTGTATATATCTTATCTATTTTTAGACTAGAAATGATTTTACAAATTTTTTGGCTTGATAGTTAATTACTAAATAAATACAGATATTCCTTAGTTACAATTAATAGCATAATATGCAATTAGTATAATTATTATGCCCTAATATATGAACAAATGTAGAGCTACATAAGCTAGAAGTGTAACTAAAATTATGTTCCCAGATAGAACGATATGAAAAATTCGTCAAACTGTATTGAGTTGACGCGTGATCTACGCTTAGCTTTCCGATTTTAATTGCATTTTGCCATTTCTGTTTCGCACATGTAACAATAAATGTTAAAGAATTAAAGGAAAACACCATAGAATAAAATGAGCAACAAAAACAAAAATGGACGTTGCTCTAATTTAATTCGCTTTTTTTGTATTAGATTCTTCTTCCATCTATTTTTAAATTCCATCGCGAATATATACCAGCAAAATAATAACAAAGTGAAACTGGCAAAATAAATCTTCAATTTTTTTACCCTGACTCTGGTATAGTGAACAGTCCACGCTTGATGGTAAGGTTCGTGCAGACTATCAACCAGCAAAGGAAAACCCATCGATAGTAACAGCGTTCGTGCCTCCACAAATATCTCCTCATTCTTTGTTTGAAAAACCCCATATCACGACGATGAGAACACGCTAGCAGGAAGACCATTCCACAGCTCTGTCAGCTCAACGACTCAGGATATACTTATCCTTAGATATGGATAACTTCTAAGTCTGAGCCGGGATATGAGTTACTGTAAAGCTGTGAATTAGTAAGCTCGCGCGCGTTTTTTTATGGAAGGGAGAGGGTAGAACAGGGTTGAACAATGCCTTACAACGCACACAATGATTCAGATGGTAAAAAACGTTCAGTTAGGCAATAAATCTGCGAACTGGAGCGATTCAAGATGCTTAGGAGAGTCTGGATTATTTACAAAATTCAATTCAAATTTAATTTTTATAGTTAAACTTCCGTAACGAATTTTTATGTAGTTAATACCTATTTACTAAACTAGACTTCTTGAGATAGTATTTATATTAAATAATATCGTCACGCTACGTCCTTTTTGGAGTGGGCAGATATAATTTATTCATATCATAATTTCTAGAGCACATATAAGCTTTATTTACTTTGTGCAAATGTGTACGTGTATGTGAATCTTTGTGTATGTATGTTTTTGGGTGTCGACGCTGCTCGCGTCCGTAGGCTTTACCCTAGTTCCCCAACACGTGACTCCTGGGTGGTGCTAAACGAGCAGCAGCGAGGTGGTAGGGCGTCGGTGCCCGTCTGGATCGCGAACACAGTACATGGGTGTGAAGCCCGTCATAGTGACCAGTTTCGGCTTGTCGCGTTTCGGGATCAGCTTGTGTATATCCAGTAGCTCATATACCTAGAGACCTTCAGTCGTGGTATATGTGGGCCGACATGACGATGTAGACTATCGATGGATTTTCATTCTTTAGTAGTCACTTTCATTTTTGGACTACACTGTACTTACCATCAGGAACTCTGTAGCCACTATGTCGAGCCAGTGTAAAAAAAAAAGACCTAAACATGGTTTTCAGTATATTTAACAGTAAAAAAACTACTACCACTACTATGACAGTTTTATTTTTTACTGGCTTCACAAAGTGACTACATCGCACCGGATAGTAAGTACAGTGTAGTCCAAGAATAGCAAAGACTATCAAAAGACAAGAATCCATAGAAGTCATTGTTGTCATGCCCGCCATCATGTACCATGACTGAAAGTATCTACGTATATAAAATCTCGAGGTACTTATAAAAAGTGACTCTAAAGTAAGACAGACCGAAGCGAGTCACGATGACGATCTTTGCTTTTGTACTGTGGCTACGAAACTCATGATCCAGTTCAGACAATAGTCTTATAACTTTGAAAAACATTTTCAACGGTAAAATGATAAATGTACTATGATACATTTAGGAAATAAACACTAGAATAAAAAACTTGTAATTACGGACTAAGCAGGCACATTAAAATATTCCATAACAAACAGCGGCGAGAGCAAACAACTTATTAACAAATTATTTACACTAAACTTGTGTGCTTTAATTTTGAAGTGTTTACAGTAAACTTCGTGTTTGTTGCGACCTCCCTTTGGTACATATTTATTAAAATATTATATATAAACGTTTATTTTATAAACTGTTAAAGATTTTTCTATATCTTTATATAAGGTTGTACAACTATCTTCGCTCGTGAAAAAGACAATTATTATATCGAGGCGTGAAAGGCTATTTGGTTTAAGTGACATTTTTTGGTGATATAATAATATATATATTCGAAATCGGCATTTTTACCGATTCCAAACATATATATATATATACATATTAGGTACAATATCACCAAAAAATGTCGCTTTAACTAAATAGCCTTTCACCTCTCGATATTATAAAACAATTAAGAGAAAACTATCAAAAATTAGTATATATAACTATAATTAAATTTTCATAGAAAAATTATTTCAAATGAACAGTAATATATCGCTACGCTATATCCCTTTTAAGGTAAGCTGAGATACATTGTTGTTTATATCCACTTTGCGCTTAATTGTCGTGCCCAACGTGACCAGTAACGCAGCTGATCGCCGTTCTCAGGGCACTTGCACGTGACATTTCTATTAGATGCCATACGAGCTTCCTCATGATGTTTCTTTCACCGGTGAGCATGTGGTGCGTAAAACAGTATTTAATCTAGAAAAACCCAGATGTACTTGCCGAGATTCGAACCTACAACCAATCGAGTCGCTGTACATATAGGGAAAATAGGGAACAACAACAATACAACAACAACAACAACAACAATATCAGATCGAATAATAGTTTTATTTTTATTATTATTTTTAATTTTACATAATAGGCTGCCCAACATGGGTAACATTAGACAAGAAAACAAAAATATCACGGTACTAAAATAGAACATATAAATGCCCCCACAATTATAGGGCACCATAGCATGCACAGTGATTAATATATAATGCTAGTTTACATTAAAGAAGAATAATTAAATGCCAATAAAAGAAAAAATATATACATACATACATAGACACAACATAAAAGGATAATATTGTTAATCTTAGTACTTCGTACTTTTGTTAATCTTATAATATTTTACATTGTTCAAGACGTTATAAGAAATGCATACGTGCAAGTTCGTACTATAATATGTGTGTGTCCGTGTGTGTGTGTGTGCGTTTGTGTTCCTTTTGATGGATATGTAATCCAAGTGACTGTAGCATAGAAATAATAGCCTTTTAAAAGGATTTAATAAGTGAAACATATTGCTGGGATTGAAACGTTGGATGTATTGGGCGGAATATCTGCAAATGACACACAATAACGATTGTTTTACTAAATATCTACCCAACAATACTGGTGAGGGAGGTATTTAAGCATTGGTAGGTTCTTTGGTCCTACCTTAAGACAATGGAAGCGAACCAATGATTCTGCAGCGAAATACAAAGCACAAGCCGATGAATGGAAAACAATGAAATAGAGGCGCTAGGTACCTAACACGTACTGTGTACTTTCCATCATCTCTCGTTGCATCTCTTTGCAGTATTATGTTGATCTACATTGTTCTTTCCGACAGGTGTGACAAAAGTCAACAAGTAGACTACAGGGGAAATATAAAGAATGACTAATAAACAAAAATTGGAATAAATAAAACACAATGTTTAAATGTCATGTGTTAATTTTCACAGTGAAATGTTGTAAGCCAGAGTCCATACAAAGCCTATGCTACAACTAAAAAACTAGAATAAAATAAAAATGGGCCGAAATGTTAACTAAATCCTAAGGGTTCCTAGCAAGCGTGAAATCAAAACTTATCAATTGATCTGTTTATACGTATTCGTATATTCATTATTAACCAGTTTCGTCCCACTGGAGGATAAAGAACTCCCTTCGCTTTTTTACTATATATGTAAAATCCATGGCAAGGAGTTTGAACGTTTAACCTAACACACTTGTCCAATGCAAGTTGACCAGTGTGCACAATCTAGCAATCTGCGAGTAATTAGGCATGCTGCATCTTAGCCGAGGGTTACGACACCTCAGTATGATAAAAAGAGAGGCACTATTCTATTCTGCCAGTAAAGCTATGATTACGCTTATTAAATTACTTTTAATAAGTCAAATTAAAGGTAGATATCTCGTCAAGGCTGAAACTAAATTATTTGACGATTTTTTTTTGGTATACCGGGGGAGTATCCTGCATAGGATCATCTGAGACGCTGTGAGGGCAGCGACCCTTGTGTGTGAGACTCCTACTGACTTAAAACCCTCGCAGTGTGCTTCCAATCAATCCACCTTGGCTTGGGAATCCAAATTCTTCCGGTTGCCCTGCAGCTGGGAGCGAACAGATTGCTTAGGCTTCATCTATGGGTGGCGTGGGTGTAAAGCGCCCACTCCTCCAAATCTTTACCACGGGCGGCGCGCCACCTTCGTCTCATCCGGGCAGCAGACTTCCTCAAGTTTACTGCCCGGATGATTATTTGCCCCTGTTCTGCGTATCGTAACAAAGTCATCGGCAGGTTAAGCCGTCTCTAGTCGAAACGATCCACTTATTTACCAGTTTTTTTGTATTATTAATTTCTACATTGCACCTTCTGGACAGCACAATACAGTCTAAGAAAGAAAACGGACGAAAATCTGTTACAGTTGCCATGTATTTATTTTATTATATCTATGTCAGCTCACATATACCAAGATGGAAGGCTTCTAGGTATATTAACAACTGGGTATACTCAAACTGATCTCGAAACACGACAAACCGACGCGAGTCACTATAACGGGCTTGTCACTTATGTACTGTGTCACGATTTAGTTCGGGCAATCGCCCTACCACTTCAATTAGATTCAATAAAAAATAATAGAAAGAATAGTGGGTATTTATAACATTGGCAATCACCTAAACGTTGTTAAACGAATTGACATAAGTAACTGTTATCGTCGCCGCCCGCCCATAGGAAAACTTTTCCAATTACGTACTCAAGTGACCGCGCCCCGCTTCTCGGCCGTCCCCCGCTCGGGTACAACCGCACAAAGAAGTTTTAATTGCTAGCCTTTGCGTTAGCAATCAACTAGGACGGGCACTATTTGGATTGGTGTATTCATAATGTGAATTCATAGTTATATAGTGAATTCATTTTCTAGTCAATAATGTTTCCTTATTTAATATTATGCGAATTGAAGTTCTGCCAGTCAGACAGATTTCATTAGACAAAATTTAATAGACAAACTATTCGTTTTAGGGTTCTGTACCTGTACCAATGGATGAAAATCCATTGATAATCAACATCGTCATGTCGGCCCACATATACCACGACTAAAGGTCTCTAGGTATATGAGCTACTGGATATACACAAGCTGATTCCGAAACGCGACAAGCCGAAACTGGTCACTATCACGGAATTTACACCAATGTACTGTGGTCGCGATCCAGACGGGCACCGACGCCCTACCACCTCGCTGCTGCTCGTTTAGCACCACCAAGGAGTCACATGTAGGGAAACTAGGGTAAAGCCTACGCGTAATTACGCGTAAACATATCAAGTTGGAACTTGGAAATACTATGAAATACATCTGTTGTTTCTTATAGCTCTGAAAAATTCATACAACTCAAAGAAAGTATGTCCATTTATGTTGTACCTATATGTTATTTTATACTTTTTTGCAAGGGAATCAAAGCCAATAGAATTCTTCCAGTTGATTATGAACCGTGAAGTTTGCCAAAATGTCTTAAGAAAAATTCAAGAAAAGATTGTAAATTATTTACTAAATGTCCATATATCCACTCCGACGCAGCCCAGAGTTTCTTTTGGCGTTTCTTCTCAAGGTAGTCACTTCCAAAACGCTGGTCTTAGATCACCAGTAGGTTATATAGCTGAGTGGCAGCTCAAGTCGAGAAAACGCTGGCTGAGCACCTGTGTTCGCCCTTATGCCCGGTGTAGTTGTGAAGGTTTTCTCGACCGCCAGTATTAGTCCTCCCGAAAAAAGCAAATGCCCATATATAATAAGGTAATATTTTTTATGCTTCTACGTGTATAAGATGAAGGTCACTGACCATGGTGTTTTTTTTTAATCCTGGTATACATAATTATATCCATAACGATTACTAAATTCGAAAGGACATAATAAAATTTAAGAGCATTCCCATGTAAACGGTCGTCGGGAGAGTTCTAATTTCATTCTATAGAGCGCAGACAGAAACTAATTATAGTTAGAAAACCAAATATTTGACAGTATGGGAGGGAGTTTTCCCTGAGCATCTGCGAACAGGAAAGCAAACTTTGTAATTATATTATTTACCCCGAATTATTTCGGATTCTCTGAGAGGTTATGATGAATTTTAATTAAATGAAATTAGTGATTGCACTTAACGCAGAAGTTTCCGTCAGGTAGTTGACTTTAGGGAGTCTGTTAGCTGGATGTAGCGGATATCTTGAGCGTTATTATCTGCGCAACCCCACACCGTGACATTGAAGCTCGCAGTGGTACTTGAGGGAGTCCACTGCCCGTACATGAGGTCGGCGTGTGTGCGTACTTCCACACACACTGCCTATTCTGAGGAAAAGAGGGAAAAATTCTTGATTTAAACTTCAATTTTTTGTCAATTAATTTGTCACATTGCATTACGAATCTATTTAAAAATCAATCTTGTTTGATAAGTGACGAGTCTAATTTCAAAAGCCACTATAACATATTTTTATAAAAACTTATAATTAATCTATTACTTAACAATCACATTCTTATAAGGTATTTAAATTATTATTCTAGAGTGAATAAGCAAAAAAGAAAAAAATCATATATATTATTTGCTTTGACAAAAACATTTCAAATTACTTTTATTTTTTACGAAAAATCGTTTTAGCGTGTTTTGAAACTATACGCCTCAAGTATCATCATCCCCATTGCATATTGATTTCATTTTCTTTACAAGTATTAATCCTAACAAACTGAATTACTCATTTACACATTTTTAAAAGGCTTCGGCATATTTAAATTGCTAAACCAGAGGCGTAAAGTTTTGAATTATTTGTTTCAAAGAGCCAAGTACAAGTTTATATACGAGTATTTCCTTGGCATTCTCAAATGCAGGATCTCCAACACTATGTTTATTTCTTCTAGAAATCGCTAGTCTTTCAATGGTTGTTGCTCCAGTAGCTGTCCATTTTGATTACATCTTCAAAGTAAGTTATATATGTATGTATGTAAAAGCTAATGGATTGAAATATAGTTAAACAAAACTATAAAACTAGTTTATGTAGCATTGGTGTGAGATATTAAAAGACTTAAACAATATCCCACGCTTTTTACAATAAAGTATTATTATTTAGGTTATCTTTTATTTTGCTCTGAAGTTTAAAGTAAGTCTGATTACGTAGTATTTGTATAAATGAGAGAGAAAACGGCGATCAGCATCCATTTTGCAAATGTAACAAAGGCCGGCCGGGGGTCACAGATGGCTGTAAGGGGTCATCTTAATTTCTCTGTATTAGTAGTCTTGCGGACCCCTTGGACATTAATCGTGAAGGGTCCAGAGGTCAGTGAACTCAAATTAAGATGGGAAGCTGGGGTCGAAAGATCGTCCGTTACTCCGATCAATAATTCTACGAACTCGAAAAATTTTACTAGCTGGAACAGTTATATGGGGCTTGATATTCTCCTTAACAATAACTAACCAGAAGAGAAGTAACATTTATTATTAGATATTATTTGATTTATTTTGTAAATACAATATAGCTTTCTATTACAAAGCGTTTTGGTAACCTAATATCATAGATGGGCAAAATGTAATCAGATTAATAAGAATGATTACGATTATATTTCACGTTTTTTACCATTCATTGAACTGCATTTTGCTCATCTATGTTTTAAACACTACTGAATCCCAGATTGCATACACATTTATGATTGCTTAATGTTTTAAATAGATTTAAACATGATTACAGAGCATGAAAATTAAAATTACGACTACATTTGGTAATCGTTAATCATTAATCAGATTACATTTTGCCCATCTCTGCCTCATATATATTTCAATGTATGAAATAGATACAAAATTCTACAGATATATACATATCTATGCGTACTTATGTAGGTGCAAGATAAATAATGTGGAGCTATCGTCGAGCCATCCAACTTTATAAATTACTTTCTCAGATAGTCCGAACCGTTCTACAATGATGGTAGAATGATACAATTTTTAATCGCTATAACTTTTTAGTCTATCGACATTACGAGTATTGAGCAAAAACGTTGCAATAATCAAATTTAAAAGCATAAGTTGCAAGTGACCCAAATGAAAATTTTGTGAGTTACAGTTTTCTGTAGAATAATGGTTTTTAAAACAAAGCCTTATTGATCTAGTTTTGTATCCCCATCAATATGATGCGTTTTTTCGACAGCCCTGTGAGCGTTTGGACTGCATCAGGCTTCTTCTGTATGAGGGAAATTTCATTACTTTACTGTTTGATAGTGTATGACAAGAAATTCTCTCTAGGCTTCCGTGTTTTTGTACAACTTAGAAATAATGTATCTAGTCTAAAGGTGAACTTTTATCACTGGTTTTTAATAGTAATTTTTGCCAGTATTGATAAATTAAAAAGTATTTACGTTTATTAGTATTTAAGCAGGGTGTTTAGTCAGAATAGTTAAAATGTTACCATCACCATACATAAAGGCATGCTTTGTTTTTTCGAACACGTAGAAAAGACGAATGATGAAAAAATCATGAAAAATACATACAATGTTAATGTGAATATAGATAATTTTGGTGGATAATAAGGTCCAAGATACACGGAATGGGCAAGAATGCATTAAGGTATCAATGAAAGTTTGCAAAAATAGGCAGAAATATCGTTTCATTCTCTCTGAATATCCCAAAAAGAGATAATCGGCGAGATGATCGGTAGATAGATATATTATTAGTGTTTCCTGGCGCTCATTTAAAATTGACTTATTTCCATTTAGGTAGGTACATTTAAAATGTGTAACCATTGTAGAGAGCGTCACGCGTGGGCGGTACCCACTACAAAGGGTGGGCCCGCAACTATCGCAACTACTCTTCCCCCTCACAACCCCGCACTTCGCGGGTACGGGCACTCTTCTCGCGCTTTTTTTAATCTATATTATAAAAATTAGCTTTATATTTCACATTTTTGTGATCACTCATCAAAAACTATCTCACACACATCACGCAATCATCCACCCGCAAAGAACATTGAGATGCACCTTTTTATTCCGTAATTGCAATGAAGCCTAGGTTTTCAAATATTAGGTCTTTACATATGAAATTGGCGTTTTGTATGGGAGGAACAAAAAGTCGAATATTTTTTAATATAATATATTTAATTAATCAAAGTATGAACCATTATTTTCTATGCACTTTTGCCATCTCATAGGTAGTTCATTGATCCCTTTACTAAAAAAACCAGTCGGACGGGAATCAATAAAATCTTTGAAGGCGATTTGGACTGCCCCATCGGAGTTGAATTTTTTCCCTTGCAAGAAGTTATCCAAATTTCGAAAAAATGGTAATCTGTTGGAGCAAGGTCCGGGGAGTACGGAGGATGTCTTAGACTTTCCAATTGAAGCTCTTCTAATTTAGTAGCCGTCTGTTGGGCAGTGTGTGGTCTAGCGTTGTCGTGAAGCAGCAGTGGCGTGGAGCGATTGACCAGCCTAGGTTGTTTAGCCGCTAGCTTTTCCATCATGGTTTGCAATTGCTGACAATAGACATCAGCCGAAATAGTCTGGCCAGATTTGAGAAAACTGTAATGAACAATACCGGCACTAGTCCACCAAACGCTTACAAGTAACTTTTTTGGGGTTAATTTTCGCTTGGGGCAGGATTTGGCTGGCTGGCCAGGATCCAACCATTGCGCTGAGAGCTTCCGATTATCGTAAAGAACCCATTTTTCATCACAGGTAATGATTCGGTTTAAAATACCTTCATTATTGTGCCGGTTTAGTAATGTAACGCAGCAGTCGACGCGCGTTTGCCGGTTTGCTTCAGTCATTTCGTGAGGTACCCACCTTTCAAGCTTTTTAATCTTCCCAATTTGCTTCAAGTGAATTAAAACAGTTTTATCACTAACATCGCAGCCTGCAGCTAACTCGGACGTGGTTTGCGATGGATCCGCTTCCACAATAGCCTCAACTCTTCATTATCAACTTGAGTCTCAGGCCGTCCACGGGGCTTGTTCTGCAGGTCGAAATTTCCAGAACGAAAACGTTGGAACCAAAAACGAAATGTGTTTTCTTTTGCAACACGACCGCCATTACACATCATTCACCCTTCGAGTTGTTTCCGCAGGACTAGTGCCACGGCGGAACTCGTACTCGTAAATTATGCGATATTTTAAGTTTTCCATTTTGTAAAATGAGTGACGCAAACAGAAAAAAACAGAAGAAAAAAACAAATGAATGACGATCATCGAAGCACAAATACATGAGTCTATAGCTGTAGAAATTTGAATTTGGAATTCCTTACCAAAGAGGAGAAATTTGTGATTAAAGTGGCCAGTACGAAAAACGCCAATTTCATATGTAAGGACCTAATATAATGCCTTATCAATTGATTATTAAACAAAATAACATAACTACAAATTGAAATATGGCTCGTGAATCTTACAAACTATACATACATTTGATTATTAATAAAATGGAGTTTTATTTACAAGATAGCATAGCAATTTATATCAAACATTAATTTATATTATAAACGACATGACGGTTCGTATCGAGATCAGAGGCTTAAAGCTAATGTTAAATGCTGTGCAGGGGCTTTCCATCAATAGGCCAGACGTCGCCAGGTGCTGAGGAAGCTGGCACAGCCTTGCCTTTGGCCCCGGCAAACAGGAGAAGGAACACCTCGGGGGTTTTAGTCGGTGCGACTCCGACACACCCGGGGGTGGGCCTCATCGTCCCCTGACGGATCATAACAAGTTTCCCCGGGTTAAAAAAAGGCTTAAAGCTAATATTAAAGATAAGGAGATGTGAATCTTCTAAATCATTTGGAATTTGGCATACGTATGAGAAATCGATGATGGGTTAGTCATCCTTCACTGTTTAGTTTATACCAACAGAAAAACATACTTATTACTTTTTTAACTAAGTTTCATTATTCATCACGAAGCGCAATTTTAGCTACCGCAGCGCCTCGACTAGTTTTCTTACACCGCGGGACTTTTCCAACTCATTTGCATTGAAAAGCAGATAGCGCTGATGTTCCGATAGCAGCAGGCGTACCTTTGTGGGCAGCATATAGTCTAGAAAGTTCTAGAGTTTTAGTTCCGCCAGAAGCGCACCAGTTGCCAACTTTTGCTAGGAGTTGACGTAATGTTGCGGTAAAAAGCGGGTACGGTAGGTTTAACAATTACCTAAGCAACGCTACGAACTTTTGTAGTTGCAGTTTGCTATTCAGCTTTAAACTGCTTTTGGTTAAATTGTATATCTATAAAGGATAATTTGGTACTATTTTTACGAAATTTATAATATATTTGAACAAAGTAATAGTCAAATATGTATAATCAATATCAGTTTCTATACGACAAATTTATACATATATAGCTAAGAACTACGTTATTACAACTAAATCAAACAAAAAAAAAAACACGTAAAACTAGATACACAAAATATTATACGGGATAAATTCCTAAAACTTGAAAAGGAGATTGGTTGATTTGATTGACTCTTTAGGTAAAGATGAATGTACTCTTAAAAAAAAACGCATTAAAACCCCTTTTTATTTTTCAAATCTTTCATTACTATGCTCTAAAAACTGTAATCAATGGCATTTCTTATTACGTTGTTAAAAGCACACAAATATAGTTAACCACTTACATAATTAATTTATTGAATACCATCCTTACATGGATATTCCCCATAACTATACTAAAAGGTTCGCTTCACGTTCATAAAACGAACCGCAAAAGAGTGAAATATGCTCTCAGCGTCTGCTTTTCCACAATACTTCCATTGGGAAGCCTTTAGAAAAATAGTGAATAGGCATTTGTAAGGCAGGTGTGATTGAGGACAAGCGTTAACCTGAAAATGATTAAAAAGTTCTAGATATAGCTCTATCTAACATGTACCGTAGTGGAGAAATTATTTCGCTTTTAGTCTTTGAGTGTCAAAGGTTTATCTCAATGCTAGATAGGTTGAAATGATAGGCGTTTGCAAATTGCAACAGAATCTCTACATTGTATATCGAATTGAGAATTACACGAGAGCCATTAAAACTGTGACAGTACACTATGTTTTCAATTATAGGAGGCTCGCGAGATATTTCCCTTACGTAGGGTTGTCGTTGATATATGTCAAATTTAAATGTTGCTAATTATTTTTTTTATTGAGGCTATGATAGCCTAGTTTATAAGATATCATGACACTATATTTTTAGGGTGAGCAGAGGTATATTCATGACTGTATGTACTTTGCGCTTATATATCACCGTTCTAAAGGTACTTACACATGAAATTTCTATTATATGCCATGCGAACTTCCTCACGATCAGTAGCATTCATTTCATAGATGCACGAAAGCATTGCTTGCCCTGACGATAAATAAGTCTGGAATAGATTGCTTAAAGTTAAACAAAAAAGGAACCTTTTATATTCAGTTTTGTTCTATATTCACGTTATCTATCTTTCCTATGAAAGCAATATAATATTTACTATCATAATGAATATTCAAATTAATTACACGAACTTATGCACGTCACTGGTCACGATGTTTTTCTTTACCGGTGAACATATAGTACCTAAGTCCGCAATTCATCAGGAAAGATTCAGAGGTACGGGCCGGGAAACAAACTTATGACCACTCACGATGCTGCACATGTGTACCGATCCCTTGTCCACTAGACCACCAGAACTACATATATTGTTTACAAAGTATGCAGATGAATTATAAAAAAGAAGGCCGTTATAATAATTTAGGATTAAGTTTATATAGCAGCTGGTTCATGCTCCCGAGCGGTGTTTTATGAGAGATCGGACGATGTGTGTGTGTGTTTTCGACTCTAGAGCTTACATTGTCTTCGCCTTGATGTACCAATGCAAAAATTAGCTGTAACATATATATGAAAGGTATAAAATATTATATTATTATAACTTTAAAACTTATCTGGTAGCACACGCCACACAACAACTTTTTTATTTAGGTTTTCCTTTGGCCTCACACTGAATCGATGGAAACCTGTTCTGATCGTTGTATCAACCCTTGGCCTCATTATTTGTTATTCATTTAGAGAATATTAATACTTAATATCAACATCTTCTCTCCACTATATTTTAACTTAAGCCCCGCTATTGAAACTTCCTGTCACACTTCCATATCCATTCTGTCACTTTATATAGTTGCCAACACAAAATATAAATATTACAAATTACCTATAAATAAATTGTTAATAGTGTTCACAATAATATTTAGTATTAAATAATAGTCATTTGTATTATATCCATCATAGCTTATTAGTGATGTTTGCTGTTGGGCTTCTCTATTATTGTTTGCGAGGTGGTAGGGCGTCGGTGCCCGTCTGGATCGCGACCACAATACATGGGTGTAAAGCCCGTCATAGTGACCAGTTTCGCCTTGTCGCGTTTCGGGATCAGCTTGTGTATATCCAGTGGCTCATATACCTAGAGACCTTCTGTCGTGGTATATGTGGGCCGACATGACGATGTAGACTATCAATGGATTTTCATCCTTTGATAGTCGCTTTCGTTTTTGGACTACACTGTACTTACCATCAGGTACTCTGTAGTCAATATGTTGTATGTGTGTGTATATGTGTGTGTGTGTGTATATGTATATGTATATGTGTGTATATAGTGTAGTGTGTGTGTATGTAGTATATAGTGTGTGTAGTGGTGTGTGTGTGTATGTGTGTGTGTGTATTATATTGTAATACGAAAATCGTAACTGTAGAACCGTTTAGTGACAGCCCTAGCGAGGGCGTAGTGGTGCAGTCGCGTGCCGGGCCCGCCATTCCGGCATCGTGCCTGCCGGCGCCGCTTGCGTAGCCATTTCCCACCTTCCGAGCGACCGCTTCGGCAAAATCTATGCCATTCAATGCCACACACCTATAGTTTCATATCTCTGCCATTATAATATGATGATATGCTTAAAAACAATAGGATATAACCCTCATTGTCAACTCTATTTAGTCAACTGTTGTAGGTTTATCATCAACCTGCATCGCAGGACCTAGATTTTTCCTAACAAATGTAATTGAGTCCAGTCTTTGATTCTTCTCATCCAGTCATTTCCGACTACATTTAGAAGGTCGTCCCTGCATGCTACGCCTGCCGATCTGCGGTCTATTCAAGAACCCGCCTGCTCCAATGATCATAGAGTAGTTTCTTTCTGACAATTATGAGGTGACAGGATGCAAAAATATAAAATAAAATTTGTAATCGTTGTATTGGATATTGTTTCTTTTGAGTAAGTGGAGTTTTAGATTAAAAAAAAGCTTTAAAATAGACAATGTTTTTGTGTGAAATGTGAGCTTAGACATTAAGTAAAGCCGTTACATTACATTACATCATAAAAAAAACTGACCAATTTTATGCCAATCTCATTTCTATTCTAGTCAAACGAATGTCGACTTGTGGTATTCATTAGCTCCCTAATACGTGTTACTTTGCACTAATCTCCTCGCAAAATCCTTCGAAATTTAATAAAAAGCGACTTTAAGTAGAGAGTTGTAAGGCTTAAGTTCGTATAACATGTGTATAGAATTTTAAGTCGATTTGACATACCCTGGACTAAGTATTTCACCACATTGTTTCGCATTCGCCATTATAAAAGGGAATTTGTTAATTTCCAAAATGGCCGAATAGTGGTTAAACTTTGCGCGCGGTTTGGTTTTATTTCTCTTTGGTTATTTGTTTGAATACTTTAATTAAATCTACAATTAACTTAAGATACAATTATTTGTGACTGGTATTACAATGTTTCATTTTTATTTATAAAGAAATCTCGCATTCATTATATTTATTGTCTTTTGATAAACATTTTGAATAATTTTGTTTCATTTATTTTTATAACAAAATTAATGATTACTTGAAGTGTTAATATTGGCTCGCTCAGTGGCGTGCATCCCATAAAAGCATAAAAAGCATTACCTTGTTATATTTGACCATTTAATACAAGTATTTACTTAAAGTGTAGTAGTTATCATAATAGTAGTCTACAAATCCAAATTCGACATAAGAATTAAGTCTTTTTCCAAGTAAGGATTTTAATCCTTTGACGGACAGTGTTATTCTTGGACGACACTAGACTTTTTATCAGTTGCAATGTAGTCCCTTGTCGAGCCAGTTTAAAAAAAACGTATAACAAGGTAAAGCTTTTTATGCTTCTATGTAATGCACGCCACTGGTATCGGAAAGATTGTATATTTTTCAACATATATTCCTAAGTAACACTTTATTTTTACTTTAATTATCAACAGGCTCATATACAAATAAGACAGAGGAAAGGGGAATATATGTCTAATAAACTAATATTTACACAAAGAAGTCCTCAAGGGAGGCTTGCGCAAACAAATTAAATCTAATTTAAGCTTGCATAAAACTATTATATTGAAGCGGCTTAATTAGACTTCTATGATAATTTAAATTTAACAGTTGTTAATTCTGGATAATATTTCTGTACTCAAAAGTAAGTACAATTTAACGTTAAATAATGTATTATATATATTAAAACAAGATTTAATTTGTTGATGCAAGCCGCCCTAACTGTCATTGATATTATAACAGAAAAAGTTAAACTTCATCGTGAGGAAGCCCGCGTTATTTTTAATAAAATTGTCATATGTGTATTCCCTGAATACTACAATAGGATCAGCTGCGCTAGTCTACGCGGCTTATGAGCGCAAATTGGGTATAACTACGAATGTATCTCTGCTTACCCCAAAAGGGGTATAGCATGATGTTATGTAAAATTTAAATTATTTATTAAGTTAAGTTTTATATTACAAAAAAGAAAATTATACAATTAATTAATAATAAAATGCTGTGGATATTTTTTAACTTACGTAGCATAAATTTGTTCTTCGCAAAAATACGTATCTTTATTGAGTGTGCTTTAACATCAAGATCAAATTAAAGGCATAATTATTAAAATAATAATTTAGGCATGATATGCACACCGGTGAAGGAAATCACCGTGATGAAACCCGCATGTCATGTAATACATAGGAATGTCATGTGTAAGTGCTCTCAGTAAGGCGATCAGCTGCGCTACTGGTTGCGTTGGGCACGACATACAAGCACAAAGTGGATATAGACACTTAGGTATCTCTGCTCACCCCGTAAGGGATATAGCGTGACGATATCTATAAAATAAAAATGAATCGTAAAATGTCTTGATAAGCGCGAAACTCGAGAACGGCAGAACAGATTTGGCTGATTTCTTTTTATTGTGTTTGTTGAAGTCTGGGGAAGGTTAACACGGAGAGAAAAATAAAAAAAATTCTCTGAAAAAGTGTAAAAACAACACTTTTCTATATTCTCATACAAAAAAATCGTAATAATATTTAAAAGTCAATTTGAACTTTAACACCAGACCATAAAGTTTAAATGTTGGTGGACGGGTTCCGGGAAGGCAAAACAATTGAGTGACGTATAAATATTAATGTCAATATTTGTCAATTTTTATACATATAAAATTACACTCAAAAGAATTTTAAGTGTTTTATAATTTTTAATTTTTGACATAATGTAATTATTGACTTATCAACTTTCTTATTTCTTTTTTTTATCTTACTAGCGGACCCGGTGTCCCGAATAGCAGAATAAGTATAAAAAAAATTAAAGAATCTACTGTTAGGCGGTACGAAGTTCGCCGAGTCAGCTGGTCTTTATATAAAATATTAATATCAAATTACAATCAATCATGTTATTGGTTGCTTTACTAAATTCACTTGTGAATATATGTGTGACCAGTATTTTTTTTCTACACTCTTTATCACTAGATCCAACGAACCGGTCAAAATGATCGTTCTTTGTATTTGTTTTAGATTTATTTCATTCTTAAAAAAAAACATATCATTTACTATTATAAAATAGTGACAAATATTATGGATTCAATTTTATTTATCTAAAAAGCACAATAAAACATGTTATACCTACATATATCTACAATGTAAATAAATTGTTCGCCGGTAGATCTAGTGTTAAATATTCTATTATCTACTGATTATATTATATTATATATTATATGATTATGCTATTATCTATTATTTTCTATTTTCTTAGCCGTGGTGGCTGCTGGCAGAATAGAATAGCACCCCCCTCTTCTTGCTGAGGTGTCGTAAAAGGCGACTAAGGTATCTCTTTAACACCGCAATTCAACCAGGTGTTCAGAGAAGGACAACTCGACCAAACCTGCATCCCGCTCCCTCCCGATCGTACTGGTTCTCCATTCCATCGGGCCCGAGGGAGCTCGGACTAGAGAGTGCTTTTCTGGCAGCGCGTCCAGGTATGCATTTAAATATCTCCTGCGCAATTGACTGTTTCCAAAAACTGAGCCTTGATTTTCTTAATCGGCGTTGAAAGGAGTCGCCGTGGCCGAATCCGGCTAGGACATCATCATTATCTACTGTATTTTTCTCTATAAATAAATAAATATCTATTCCATCCTTAGATTTCTATGTGCATGACATAAATAAAGGATCGTAAACTTGATAAATCGCCTGTCGGTCCGTAAAGCTCCTCGGGTCTCTAAAATATTATGTAAATCAATAACTCCACTACTATTAGTGTGCGTGAACCCTCTGAATTACGTAAATTAATCAACACAAGCATAGCCACACACACAAACCTGTGTGATGTTCATACGTAACTAAAACGTAGGATTAGTGATGCAGAATGTGATCTAGGCAATAATTACTTTTATTAGCTTGATAGTTTTTTGAAAATATTGCTGAAATTAATATAATCAAACTTTATTCAATATTGACATTAACTTTTATCAAGTGACTATTCCTTTTTTAGATTATTGACTCCTTATGTATGGGTTTTGTAATTATCTATCAAATGTGTCTTTATTTTAATGTATCTGGGTTTATTGGGCTTTAGAAGTTCCATGTTAATTGCTTTCTTTTGTCAACAATTTTTAAAGTGTAAGACCTTTTTAGCAGTAACGCAATATACAATTTTTCACGGTAACCAATTGTTATCCGTAAACAGTTATTATGTTGTTGCCGCCAATATAGACACCTGGTTTCAAAATTAATATCTGGAGCTAAGTAGAAAAGTTTTGCAACTGCACGTTACGTTTCGGGCTAGCAAGTTCCATCGAATGTGACATCGATTCCGTACGATATAATCACTATAATAGATAACAAACTCTACTCACAAAAATATATTATTATTCTTAATATATAGGAAGAAGTATGGGGTACTTAACGAGCACAAGCTGATTTTGATACGTGACAGCTCGAAGCGAGTCATATTAACGGTCTTAACGCTTTTGTACTGTGGTCACGACTAGTGATGAAAATGCCCGGGGATTTTCCCAAAGTGCCCAAAACTTGTATGGGGAATATTCCCGGGAATTTACAAAATGTTCGCGGAAGTGCTGGGCACTTTGGGAAAATTCCCGGGCATTTTCATCACTAGTCACGACCCAGTTCAGACAATCACCCTGATACCTCAAAACCTCCACCTTTTTTCTATTATCTATTAATTAAGAAATATAGATTGCTGAGTTTTAGTAAATTGTTGAATTGAAAGATGTGTCACGTTCGATATTTTCTTCAAATTTATGTGTGTTAAAACCACATCTAGTAAATTTATCTCCAAGGGGATATATCCCAATTTCTCGACGCACACATATTCGCATACGTCTAAAGATAAGAGTAAAGCGGGTCGCGAAAGGATACGGCAATAATGAATCCGGGAGTCACAATTAAGGAGGGGAAGTGCGTACGGATGATCTTGGAGGAGTATTCTAGGGGAGGGCTGCCCGGGAAAGGGTTCCAGTTTACGTACATACTACGAGGACTTTGAAAAAAAAAAATTTTTTAGAATTAGTACTACTTGCTTTAAAAGTATTAATATTGTTTGTGTTTCACTCAGACTGAGCTTAGCGAGTTAGTCGAATTCCAAGAATCGACTGAAAAAAAAAAAAAAATATATATATATATATATTATTTTATTTTACTCTATTTTGACAAAGTGACTACAGTGCACCTAATGGTAAGTTCAGTGTAGTTCAATAACGAAAGCGACCATCGAAGGATGAAAATCCGTTGATAGTCTCCGTCGTCATGTCGGCCCACATATACCACGACTGAAGGTCTCTAGGTATATGAGTTACTGGATATACTTAAGCTGATCCCGAAACGTGACAGGCCAAAGCGAGTCACTATGACGATTATTACACTGTGTACTGCGGTCACGACCCAGTTCGGGTGAACGCCCTACTTTATTAAGTGCCTATGATGGCCTAGTGGATAATAGACCTGTTTCCATGCGTGGCAATGCGAATGGTCGTGGATTCGAACCCCGACACTTAGATTACGTACGAATTTAGGTACCACATGCTCACCAGTGAAGGAAAACTTCGTAAAGAAATCCGAATAGCATCTAATAAAAATGTAATGTGTAAGCGCTCTGAGAACAGCGATCAGTTCCACTACTGGTCACGTTGGTTACAACACATAAGCGCCGAGTAGATACAGCCACTGATGTATCTACCTGCTCATCCCGTGAGCAATATAGCGTGATTTTATATTATTAAAAATTATTGTAACAGTATCAAAACAAAAAATTAAAATCAAAACACCAAAAAGAAAAAAAAAATCCTAGACAATAATACCTACAATTAAAATTAAAAATTAACACACAAACAATACAACACCAAGAACAATGCCAAGCTCAACACAACTGCTCACTAATTTTCCTCTTGAAGGCCGGCATCGAATCGGAAAATATCAATGCTCTAGTCTCAGGCCACATACCCGTTATATAAACGCGAGAGCCTTGGCACTACAGAAAAGACAACTAATAAGACCTATAGTTAATATAAAATGTTTGTCATATATGTAAGCGGACAAGGGTGGCAGAAGGGATCTGTCAGAGTGCCACCCGCGCTAGATAAAGCGTAATTCAGGCAAAGGCGGGCGATTTCTTCAATAGTCGCGGCTCTTTCAAGTAGGGCGAGGGTGTTTGTGTTCCCTTGTGAATTTATCTGAGGGTTTTATGTTGTTATACATGTATGTATCCACAGTTAATATATTGTGCACCCTTTTCAGTTATTTCTTGATTAATTATTTAATTACTGCCTGATATCTTAATGTTAATGACTACATAGCCTTAGACAAGAGTCCTGGAAGCAGAAAACGCTCCTGCAATGATTTTGAATATTTAAAATTTTCTCAAGTAAATATAGCACAACCAATAGTTAATTTTGTGTCTTGATTAATGCGCGTAATTGTAAAAGAATATTCTCATTATTAACAAATAAAAAACAAAATTACTCAGAGAAAATATTTTAAACAAAAGCTTAGCATAAATAAGATTAATTATTTTATTGTAAGTGCATTTACGAAAATGGCATCCGCATGACATCTACTAGAAATGTTATATGTAAGTGCCCTGAGAACGGCGATCAGCTACTGGTCACGTTGGGTACGATATACAAGCGCACATTGTATACAGCCAATAATGTATCTCTGCTCACCCCGTGAGATATCGTGACGGTATTTATTTACAAGCATAAATATTTATACCTCGAAAATTATCTGTACAACATAATAATATTTGTTCCATGCGGGAATCGAACTTACGATGCGCAGCGCAGAAGTCAACAGCTCAAGCACTGCATAGAACAAGTCATATATTTTTATAATTACGTAAAAACGTATGTACGTACGTATAGTGGCTGTGATAACCAGTGGTTAAGGCACCTGAATCCATGCTTGGCAACGCATATAATCATAGGTTCATATCCAGGATCGTACCTCTGGAATTTTCCAGATTAAGTAGGAATATAGGCACCCCATGCTC
Organism: Automeris io; assembly: GCA_036320925.1. Classification (NCBI taxonomy): domain Eukaryota; kingdom Metazoa; phylum Arthropoda; class Insecta; order Lepidoptera; family Saturniidae; genus Automeris; species Automeris io. Next base: position 9,726,505 of record JAUDJH010000018.1, read on the forward strand.
ACCAATGAAGGAAAACAACATGAGGAAGCCCGCATGGCATCTAATAGAAGTGTCATTTTAATATGCCCTGATGATAATCGGCTTCACTACTGGTCATGTTGGGTCATGCTCACCCCGAAAGGTATATAGCATAATAATATAATATTATTATATAACTACGTAAAAATCCATTAATCAACCAAATTTAGATTAAAAAACTTGTGTGATAATAAATACATATTAATTTTATTTTATTTTTGGTTTAAATACCTATTTTTAATACTTTTTTCCAATAGTTGATTATTTGTGTCTTAATTGATATATGTTGTGTTCTAATTTTTTTATAGACACTTTACTATTCTATAAAAAAAAATGTTTGTTTATTAAACTAGTGTTTCATTTTTTTCTTTTATTTATAAGAAATAAATCCGTTTTACATATAGCATAGTATATTTATAATATTTTAATCAGTTGGACGCTGTGTGGTTTGCTTTTTCATTAGCAAAACAAAACTTATATAGCATCGCAAACCGACTAGCAGTGTCGACAGCACGGTTCATTGGATTCGTAGGCAATGCCCAGTGAACTGGCACGGATCTGAGATCAAAAGATGTGTACTTTGTCACCCGTCGTATTGTTCCACAAATCGTCCACAGGAATCAAGCATAGTTTTGTTTGTGTTCTCTAAACTATAGATTAATATTGTCACTATTAGATTTAAGTTAAAAGCGATAAAAAGAGAATAACTTACATCTAAGTTTTTTCATTTCTTATCTCTAAAGTGTCATTTTACTTTGGAATGCAACATATTTTCTGTTTTTATAAGCGTATTCCAGCTTCTCTTGCATTTTTATACAATCATTTCTTGACGTAGCCTTGAATATTTTTAAGCGTTTCTTCTCAAGGTATTTCACTGTGGAACGCAACATATTGTTTGCTTTTGTAAGAGTGCTGAAGCTTCTCTTGTTCTTTTGATACAAGCATCTTTTGATGTAGCCTTGAATATCTTTAAGGGTATCTTCTCAAAGTAATCATTTCAAAGCGCTGGTAGATCACTACAGTTTGTTCTTCTCACCGTTGTTTGCCCTAGCGAGGATAACACCCATAGGGATGCCGTTGCATTGCCGCCATTCCACAAATTTGCTGGTTAAGCGATTTAAGCGCTCGCTCTTCTCTGGACTTGAGTTATAAAGGACCTCTCAAGCCAGCCAAGTCGACAAAAACAATATTTCTTGTTACAAAAACGACTCATAAATGCCATGAAACTATAAAAATAATGAGTTTACGATGCAAAGGCTCGCAATTGATCGGACGTTTCATATTGTTTTTAAGAATATAATCAGGTACTCTTTTAGCCCATTTATATAATTACTTTATATTTACCAATCTTATGATAGAAATCTAAATTCATACATCAATAACTCATAGCAAATTAATTAGTTTAACACAAACTAATATTGCACCTTCAAGATTCGATCCCAGTATCTTTAACGACGCAGGTACGTCACTACCCCTAAGTATTAGTCCGTTTTAAATAAATTATGGCAAAAATATGTCTAAAATATAGGACATACAATTGTCTAGTAAAACGTGCCGGATCAATATGCGAAGTGAAACTTAAATTTCGTCCCCCCTTAAGAAGGCTGGCGCGGATGGCTCCAAATTCGTATGTTAATACACCCCCGCCCCTCCCGTCCCGCAGACCCTCGTCGCCACCCCTTGGACTTGCACACACGCGCCCCGTCCCAGGGAGCGGCCCGAACTATTATAAAGGGTAGCACGAAAGTTAGATTAATGATGTTAGGAGCTGACCAAAATACCCCTGGTGGAGAAATTGGAACGTGTGGTATTATTTGATTCATAAGATCTGAGATCGCAGGGTTTTTTGATCAAAATTAATTATTTTAGATCAGGAAAGCTGTTACAATTTGACCAGGGTGAAATTGAGCAAACGCTTTACATCTCTTCAATCTAGGTCACTCTCCAATAATTTACCACTCGGTATTTCTCCGTGAGGGGTTTTACTCGCATTACGTGTATACCTAATACCTACGAACGTGGACATTTTTCACCAGTGCGTATAGTAAGTGTCCTAGTGTTATAGTTTGCGGGAAAATATCACGCAATAATCATTTGTAGAATAAACTGTGTGTTACAGCGTGAAAACAAGAGTAATTAAACAGGTCACTCTGACGTATGTTGTGGATGCCTTAATAGGAACTGTACATTTTTTATTGTAACTTTATGTATGTATTGTGTGAATTAGTTATTGTACAGGGCCACAGGCAACCCTGTAAAAGTAAATAAATAAATAAAACGACGCGGGCGCTCGGTCAGACGCGTGTATCAAATGTATTTAAAGGTAGGGTAACTACAAACTGCACTATAAACCCGTCGATATCCTATACCTAACGTCGGATGGAGCCAAACGAGCGACAGGGCTTTGTAGAGCATTATTCATTAACTGAAACGCAACCTCATTAGATCAGTGCAATACAGCCCATGTACAAAATATATATATTAGGTCCTTACATATGAAATTGGCGTTTTGTATGGGAGGAACAAAAAGTCGAATATTTTTTAATATAATATATTTAATTAATCAAAGTATGAACCATTATTTTCTATGCACTTTTGCCATCTCATAGGTAGTTCATTGATCCCTTTACTAAAAAAACCAGTCGGACGGGAATCAATAAAATCTTTGAAGGCGATTTGGACTGCCCCATCGGAGTTGAATTTTTTCCCTTGCAAGAAGTTATACAAATTTCGAAAAAAATGGTAATCTGTTGGAGCAAGGTCCGGGGAGTACGGAAGATGTCTTAGACTTTCCAATTGAAGCTCTTCTAATTTAGTAGCCGTCTGTTGCGCAGTGTGTGGTCTAGCGTTGTCGTGAAGCAGCAGTGGCGTGGAGCGATTGACCAGCCTAGGTTGTTTAGCCGCTAGCTTTTCCATATTGGTTTGCAATTGCTGACAATAGACATCAGCCGTAATAGTCTGGCCAGATTTGAGAAAACTGTAATGAACAATACCGGCACTAGTCCACCAAACGCTTACAAGTAACTTTTTTGGGGTTAATTTTCGCTTGGGGCAGGATTTGGCTGGCTGGCCAGGATCCAACCATTGCGCTGAGCGCTTCCGATTATCGTAAAGAACCCATTTTTCATCACAGGTAATGATTCGGTTTAAAATACCTTCATTATTGTGCCGGTTTAGTAATGTAACGCAGCAGTCGACGCGCGTTTGCCGGTTTGCTTCAGTCAATTCGTGAGGTACCCACCTTTCAAGCTTTTTAATCTTCCCAATTTGCTTCAAGTGAATTAAAACAGTTTTATCACTAACATCGCAGCCTGCAGCTAACTCGGACGTGGCTTGCGATGGATCCGCTTCCACAATAGCCTTCAACTCTTCATTATCAACTTGAGTCTCAGGCCGTCCACGGGGCTTGTTCTGCAGGTCGAAATTTCCAGAACGAAAACGTTGGAACCAAAAACGAACTGTGTTTTCTTTTGCAACACGACCGCCATACACATCATTCACCCTTCGAGTTGTTTCCGCAGCACTAGTACCACGGCGGAACTCGTACTCGTAAATAACGCGATATTTTAAGTTTTCCATTTTGTAAAATGAGTGACGCAAACAGAAAAAAACAGAAGAAAAAAACAAATGAGTGACGATCATCGAAGCACAAATACATGAGTCTATAGCTGTACAAATTTGAATTTGGAATTCCTTACCAAAGAGGAGAAATTTGTGATTAAAGTGGCCAGTACGAAAAACGCCAATTTCATATGTAAGGACCTAATATATATTAGAGCGTTTAAAAAAAAAATATATATTTTGCCTCGGAACCACGCTCAAAAGTTTCGTTTTAATGCCAAAATAGGCTTCTGAAAATATGAGCCCTTAATATTAATATTTAGGTTGTCCGCATCGCACTTCTCGATTTCCCATACAAATAACACAGGACAAAAGTTTTTTTTTCTTTTGATTTCTATAGCTAATGAACAATATATTGTATTGCAATACCCATTCATTATTTTTGTAGAGAATTTAACGCTCTACAAAAAAGGTCTGAAGACAATTTTTGATAAATCAACTAAGTCAAAAGTTATTCAAGATCGAAGTTTAACTTACGAAAAACTTACGAAGTTTAACGCCCTAATATATATATATATATATACAAAGCCCTGTCGGATACGAAACACCTCTCAGGTGGCACGCCGGAACTGCGCCTCCCTCTCATCCGGATACCACACTCCCTCAAGTACATTAGGTACATACCCTTAGTCTAAGCCTAAGGTTGGTTTAGGGGTAGGGGTAGGGTTGCGTATAATTGTCCGTAAGTATTATTATTATCGAGGATTAAATCTACGGACACCAGATATCCTCGAAGTTCCAAATTTCCTTTTAGGTATACATCGTCTATCGAGGTCCGCGGTAAAGTGTGGACGATCTAACTTCTTACACACAAGCTTCGTATCAAACGCACACATAAACAAGGCGTCGGAGTGACGCCGCGGGCTGTAACGTCGAGCTCACTTTGGATTAGATTCGTAAAGTTATACCGTTTTCCACCACAGACACCGTGCAAAATTTACTCAGCACCCTGTCATGGCAACTCGACACAGTACAACACTGTGGCTACAAGATTTGGATAATGAAAACAAGAAATGTGTAGTTTTGTATAGACGTGTTAGGTTGTAGTTCTAGGAGAATGTTCTCGTGGATTTAATTTTGGAGTTATTAAACTCATTAACAGGAATCCAAATAATTTTCTGGGTAATTTAAATTTTAAATGCATAAATTTGTTGTCTAAATCACAATTACGACTACATCAAAAAGCCACGCTCAAATCTTAAGTCAAACACTACTAATACTGTTAATTTGGTCTATCTCTTACCATGAAATCATATAGTAATGGGAAATCTTACATGTAAATTCACGACCACTAACAGACCCGGCTCGCTACACCAAGATACTATTTACCAATATATCATAACAAATTATATGAATACAATTGCTAATTATATAAAGTTAACTTAATTTTACAGATAGGAAAAAGGCTAACATGTTTTTTCAGCACCTTCCATCTGTAAACGGGGGTCTTTCACGTTCTGCTGTCTTTTTACCCCTTTAATGCACTAAAAAAATTCAGAAAAATTCATACTACTGATCAAAGTATTTATTGCCAATTGAAAATTCTCGTAAATTAAGAGCAGAAGAAGGAGCTCACCGGTCCTTCAATTAAAGCAAATTGATTTTGCTCACAGATGACCCCCGTTTACAGAAAAAACTGTTAATAGTGATGAATAAAAATCACACAGATCGAGATTGTGAAAGCGCTATGACTAAGATGATGATGTCCTAGCCGGATTTGGCCACGGTGACTGTTTCAACACCGATAAAGAAAATCGAGGTCCAGTTTTCGGAAACAGTCAATTGCGCAGGAGATATTTAAGTGCACAACTGGACGCGCTGCCAGAAAAGCACTCTCTCGTCCGAGTTCCCTCAGGCCCGATGGAATGGAGAACCAGTACGATCGGTAGTGAGTGGGATGCAGGTTTGGTCGAGTTTTCCTTCTCTGAACACCTGGTTGAATTCCGGCGATAAAGAGATACCTTAGTCGCCTTTTACGACACCTCGGCAAGAAGAGGGGGGTGCTATTCTATTCTCCCGGCAGCTACCACGGCTAAAGCAGACTAAGATACTCGTGTGAAAAAGATGAGGGTAATAGCAGGTACACTCCCTATTATAACTTGTGCCATACTTATTAAAGTTCCAGCCAAATCAACTGAACAGTTACTTAACCCTTAACTTGGCAGAATGTTCTTTCTTTCAATATTAAAATAATATTCATACCGTCCCTTATGTTCCAATGATGTCTAATAGAAACTACCCGTGCGTTCAAAAACTGAGAAATTAACTAAATATTCATATAAAAATATTAAGTTTGCGCTAAAAACTTATGGCAATAGGTTTTGTAAATTCTGATGTATCTCCACAGATACACTATAAAGAAAAGGGTTAATAGACTTTTTTCCAAAAAATGTTTCACGTGAATATTTTGATCGACTTAACTTTTTTATTTATGTTTCGATTAAAATAATACCAACACTAAATGATAAGGGAAGCTTATCATAATATATTAGTGAAATCTGGATACAAATATATTAAGCTGTTACTGAGACTATACAAACATATGAACATTTATATTTTCGAATTTATTATACTAGTAAGGAAATAAGGATTATCCACTTCGCGTATTTTACTTTTTTTGTCTAAAGTTATTATTACATAAAAAAAATAATTATAAGAAAGGAAATTGATATTATAATTTTATTTATAGTAAAATGAACGGTTTGTGAGTTAGGGCGATTGCCTGAACTGAGTCGTGACCATAATAGCCAAGTGTAAAGACCATAATTGAGGCTCGCTTCTGCTTGTCGTGTTTCCTACCTAGAGACCTTTAGTCGTGGTAAAAGTGAGCCGGCACGATGATGGCTACTGTCATTGAATTATCATCCTTTAACAGTCGCTGCCACTCTTAGACCACACTGTAGTTTCATCAAGTGTCGTGTATTTTTTTTACACTGGCTCCGCAAAGTGAGTACAGTGCACCTGATGGTAAGTACAGTGTAGTCAAACAATGAAAGCGACTATCTATATAGGATGAAAATCCATTGATAATCTCCGTCGTCATGTCGGCCCACATATACCACGACTGAAGGTCTCTAAGCATATGCGTTACTGGATAAACACAAGCTGATTGCGAAATTCGACAGGCCAAAGCAAGTCACTATGACCGTCTTTACACTTGTGTACTGTGGTCATGACCCAGTTCGGGCAATTGCCCTACCTCCCAAAAAGTTTAAAAAATTAGACATTCCGTAACCCGTTCTTATGGCCTAACTTGTCGGTCATGCCTTGGCTATAGGCTATATTTAAATGTAGCGCCATATTATAATGTTGTCTAATGTATCATCCATAAATTTCGTCACCCATGTGTATGTATTTAATGTGTCTAACGCACACACGCACACTGCCGTCGTCAAGTGATCCGCCTTCACCAACACCCCAATGTGAATTCAAGCAATCCCCTACAGTCTATGAAAATATTTTAGAGAAATTTTCTATATTTCTACATGATTGTAATAGCTTCTTATGTATGTATGACTTTCATAAATAATTACATCTATCGTATATATAATATCGAATATAACTTTAATTTGTAGTATCCACGAATAAATAAACTTAATACAATTATAAAATATATGCTTTAATGTGTCACAAATAAAGACAGCGTAATGATACATTTTTTTTATAAGTTATTGTTTTTTTTTTAACACTCGCTCGACATAGTGACTACAGAGTACCTGATGGTAAGTACAGTGTAGTCCAAAAATGAAAGCGACTATCAAAGGATGAAAATCCATTGATAGTCTACATCGTCATGTGGGCCCACATATACCACGACTGAAGGTCTCTAGGTATGTGAGTTACTGGATATACACAAGCTGATCCCGAAACGCTACAAGCCGAAACTGGTCACTATGACGGGCTTTACACCCATGTACTGTGGTCGCGATCCAGAGGGGCACCGACGCCCTACCATCTCACTTCGTGTTTCTCTTTAAAGAAAATACACGTTAACAAGTTCTTCCAGAATTTCTTAGAGTCATCACGCGAACGCGATACTCTATAAACTGTTCCACGGTCAATCGCACGATTTATGATAATTCAATTGTGAAAGATCAACGGTCAATCCGAAGGGCTTGGGTCACTCAAGGTCGGCACACGTGGTCACTCCATTCAATAGATAATGTAATGCGTGTCTCGATCTCTGACCGTAAGATCTCACGCCAACCGGTCCATCTCCCCAATTTCGACGGATTTATTCCATTATTATTCTAATATCATTTTTGTAATTATTTGGAAATTCAACAGAATCCTTTTGTTATTTCAATTGATTAATATTAAAAGAGTTTGGTTCTCACAGTCAGCCGTTAGAGATAATCTTGTGTGCAAAAGTGTTAATAATATACAAAAATGTTAGATTTTTTTTATTTTCTTTTCCGCCTGATGAAAATTGTTGGCAAGCGTATATGAGGCCTTTATTCAGTGAATTTCTTTATTTTAGTAACAATGTAAGTGGGCATTGCGTTGGATATGGATCTCAGTATATGTAGTTACCGAAAAAAAAAGATTGAATAATTGATTATACTTGTGTTTTGAAAGGAAACCTATACTTCTTAACCCAACGGTTAAAGGTACGATTGTCACCTGGAATGGTCATATGTGGAGTGTCGCTGCCACCTTTGGGATGGTTCCGCCAAACACCATCGGACAGCCTTGGTCTCAATCGTTCGCCGAGCTCGGCGACTCATTGCCGATGAGCCTTTTACGTCGCGTATGCTACTCACTTTGGATCACCGACGTAGAGTGGCCTAACTTTCCCTTTCCTATAGACTATACTCTGGAGAGTGTGCGATTGAGTTGTATAATTTAATTCCCCCTTCCTCCTTTTACCATAAATTGACTAGGCGCCTTGTGAGTTTGCACCCATATGCGGCTTACATTCCAGCTATACGCACGAGGCGATTCGCCTCTTTTTTTGCTGTTAACCGCCAATGAGTAGTATTGGCTTCCTACGCCTGTTTTTCCAACATCTTATGACACGGGAATCATCAAACGACAAGTTAACTGGTATTTTTTTGGTGAGCGCACTGCATCAGCTGCCTCATCATCACCTTCCATCATATGAAATTGAGATCGAGTGCAATTCTGTCTGTAATAAAATTTTAAGATTTCGTCGAAGTAAAACTATAGGTATAAACCTAGATACATAAATACATACATCGATATTTTTGCGGATTCAATGCCGGCCTTCAAGAGGAAAATCAGTGAGCAGGTGTGTTGAGCTTGGCATTGTTCTTAAGGTTATATAATTTTTAATTTTAATTTGAGGTATTATTGTCTGCTGTTGTTTTGTTTTTTTTTTTGTATTTTTTTTGTTTTTTTTTTTGTGTTATGGTTTTAGTTGTCTGTTTTGATATTGTTAGTTAATGCTTTTGGGCCATGCTGTGGCTGTCTATTATTGGTATCCAATACAGACATTTAGCTTATGTATGTGATTCAGATTGTGAATGTGAAGTGTAATGGAGCTGTTGACAGCCCATAAATAAATAAATAAATGCAATGGTTGGTAACAGTCCACCGTTGCTTATCTATTGTGCTGTTTTAAATATTGTATTATCTGATATTCTGGCATATACGCGTAAACAGAAGTCACCGCGCCCGCGCCCGCCATCCCTTTGCTATACGCGAATTCGACCAAAACTACACTCACACCACGGCATATTTATGCCTCATCCGATCTCTACACTGCGTCAGCCACCCGCTTCACATCCGACTCTGTAGTTACAATGTGACGTATTACTTGTACATTTATTAATACTCGTTTCACCCTGCGTCTTCACTCACATCTTCCTAAAAAGAGCTTTCTTTTTGTAACATTTTTGTAAGCAACACTTTGTACAGCTTTATTAGTATAAGCAAAGTCGGCCTTTTAGAGGAACTTTTAATACACAATAGTAGTGAATTTAGCAGACAATTCAAGATCCTTAACACTGTGGTTAATAAGTCATTATTGCATTAAATCCGAAATTATTTTATGGAAATTGTAGTTCACAAAAGTACTTTTAGGTTGTACCGCCTTCTTCCTTCCTTAACAGGGCCACACGCGCGGATTAACGGAGTCGCAGCTATACGAATATCCCGGCTAGGACTAAGAAGTTCTCTAACTTTTACTTTTGCCTTGTCATTGGGCTGTCTGTGGAATTGTCTTCTGGCGGGCATTTTCCCACCGTCCTATGATATGAGATCCTTTAAGCGTAGCGTGAAGAGATATTTGTGCAGGCCGGTATGATCGCTGCCACTACCGATTGGTTTTCTTAACTATCGATAGTTGTTGTAGTTTTTTGGATTGCATCATGCTTACTATTACGTGGGAAGCAGTCAGTATGTCGAGTATGGATAAAAAAAGCCGTCCAAAAACGATATCCAATGTAACGTAAATTTAATTAAGTTAAAATTGACGATGACTTTATTAACTAGGACGGAAGTTAATTCAGTTTTAGCAGACTTATCCATTCAACATCGACTGAAGATACGGCGGGGATCGGTTTAAAGTAATCTCATTTGGCTTAGGAGCCAGACATAAAATGAGTTAGAGAATAATTTCATGCATATTAACGTCGATATCCCTTCATAAATATTTTGATCAAAAATAATTTTAAATATTCACTAGCTTCTACCCTCGATTTCATTTATTTAGGCTGCGTTATGTTGTGATTAGTTATGCAGGTAGTTCGGCGTAGGGAGTTGACGGCCCCATCGCCCACCAGCTCGCTGGTGCAGTCAGTCCGAGTCCTTGGTCTGAGTCCGGACCAGTTACTCGTCCTCGTCTCTTACCCTTTCTCATCTCCCTGCCCTTTCTCACTATCTCTTCTCGAAAGAGAAGAGGGCCCCGTTATTCCCATCCCCACCCAACGCCTCTCTTCTACCCCACCCTTCCCCATCCTCAGTTATTCCTTTGTTCCTACTTCCTGGCTTCGTGTGTTAGGTAATTTTGTTAGGACTGTGTGTTAGGTTATGTTAGGTTGCATGTCTCTCCTGTAGTATTCCCCCGTTCTTCTCTTTTTTTTTTTTCTATCTTCTCTCCTCCCTCTTTCATCCTTTTTGTTTTCTTTTTTTCTTCAACTCCTGCGCGATGAACGGAAATCTGATGAATGAATGTTAAAAAAAATAATGATGGCAGCACAACTTAAAGAGGAACTACCCCAGGAGGGTACCGGTCGCTCCGCGGCCGGAGAATCCCTCCCAGGGCGGGAGCTTCTCTCCTGTCCTGGCAGCCCCACGTTCTCTGGGGGGGGCAAAGCTGTGCTCCACAGTGGCGGCGGATCCCCCGCCTCTGCACCGGCGACCCTGGCATTGCACAAGGAAACTGAGCTTGCGCGTGGAAGGGAACTCCATGTGTCCCTCGAGCGCCTGGACGACTCGGACTCATCCGACGTCAGTCTTTTGTAGGTAGGCTCCGGTATAGACCGGAAGCGGAGCTACCGCTTATGTGAGAGCGACACCGAGGGGGAAGTGCCACACAAGATCCTGGCCACCCCTGAGGTGTCTCAAAAAAGAGGACGCGGCCGTCCCCCGACCCATGGGAAATACATGGGTCTTTGGGAGGCCAAAAAAGAGGTGATCGCGGCCCAAAAGGACGCGGAGGAGTTCAAAGCTCGAAAAGAGCTCCTGGAGACGGCACGGAGCGCCCGTCCCCGTCAGACTTCGCGACTCTCCGCGACAGCCACTGACGAAGAGGACGCCGCGGCTTGTGTCCGTAGCGAGCGGGTTCGCAAGAACGTGGGCTTGGTGAAAGATCTCTTCACTAAGTCCAACAACATAAAAGGGACAGTGATCCGCGATGGGAAGTCTGTCCTCGATGAGATCCTGGCCGACATGGAGGTCATTATGTCCTCCACAGTGACCGACGAGCTCCGGAAACTCAACCGCCAGAACGCTCGTCTCAAGAGTGAGCTGCAGGACCTAAGGGAGGATTATGCCTCCCTCCGAGCAGATATTAGAGAATATAACAGGCAGGGTCTCTTGCTGCCTTCTGCCAAGAACCCTGCCCAACCACCGGACGTGACACAGCCCCACGACCTCGCCGAGATCCGCTCGGTACTAAGCGAGGTCGTGGGCACTATGAGGGACATGCAGCGGCGATACGACGTGCTGGAGGGCAAACTCCTGCGACCGCCGCTGCAGCACGAGAGGGCGCCTCCCCCGGCGAAGAAAGCCGTGCGAAAGGCAAAGCCCAAGCCGGCAGACGACGCCGCGGAAGACATCCTCACAACAGATGTGGATGCACCGGGGCCCAGCTCCAACCCCAACCCTAAACCCTCCAAAGGTAAGGGGAAGGGAAAGAAGAGTCGCCCCGCTGCCAACACGGATGGGACATCCCTGGAGGCACCCCCACCACCTCCAACTTCGACTCAGCCCGCCGGTACCGAGGGCAACTGGTCAGAGGTGGTGAAGAGGGGCAAGCCCTCCAGACAAAAGAAAGTGAACAGGGGCCCTTCCAAAGCGGCTCCTCCCCAGAAGAAAAGCGCAGCGCAGAAGATCAACATCCGGCCACCCAAAACGGCCGGAGTGATCCTGCAGCTGACGCCTCGGGCGATCGAGAGAGGGGTATCGTTCAAAACGATCCTGGAGGAGTCGCGAGGAGAGGTGCACGGCCACCTGATCGGCCTCGGCCTCCGTGACATCGCCTTCAGAGGCACGCTCACGGATGCGCGCATCATTCGCGTGCCCGGCGAGCCCAAGGAGGCGGATGAGAAGGCGAACGCCCTCCTTGAGGTGTTGAAGGAGATCCTCCCAGCGGAGGACGTGAAGGTCTCACGGCCATATAAGCGCGCAGACCTGAAGATCACGGGCCTCGATGACTCCGTCATCTGGGAGGATCTCAAAAGCGCAATCGCAATGGTGGGAGGCTGCCCGGAGGAGCAAGTCCGGGCCAGCCAAATCAAAATGACGCGGTTCAGCCTCGGAACGGCCTGGGTAACCTGCCCAGCCACCGCGGCCCAAAACCTTCTTGAGAGAGGGCTAAGGATCGGCTGGGCCAAGCCCCAGATCCGCCTGCTGGAGCCCCGCGTGCTCCGGTGTTACCGTTGCTTAGAACCCGGACACGTGGGGCAATCGTGCAAAGCGACCACAAATCGCAGTGGTCGCTGCTTTAGATGTGGCCAGCCCGGGCACAAAGCCCAGGGCTGCGAGGCTCAGCCTCGATGTTGTGTGTGCGCTGACGCCGGCAAGCGGGCTGGCCATCGGCTCGGCAGCGCGGCCTGTGCAGCGGCCAAGAGGCCCATCAAGAGGCCTCCGGGCAAAGTGAGGAAGCCTCCCGCCACCGCCGACGACATTCCACCGTCACAGGCGCGCGTGGAGCCCATGGAGAGGGAGGCCTCGCCAGCGGCGGCACCTAAGTCGCTGCTTGGCAGTTTCGCCTCGAGGGGAGCGTCGGGCAACGAGCCTGAGGGGGCCGTTGCCTGATTTTCAAGCTCCAGTGGTGTTGTGTGTGCTTCCGCGCACCACTAGGCGTTGGTAGAGGAGTTTTCCTCCCGATTGTGGAGAAGCCCACAGGGCGGATCGCGCGTCAGCCCTCTTGGAAGTCCTCGGTGTGCCCGGGTGCTGGCGTAGACGCGAGTGGAGAAGTACCCCGGGGGTTTTAGTCGGTAAGAGTCCGGCATACCGGGGGAGTGGCCCTCACCACTCCTCTGACGATCCAATGCAGGATTTCCCCCGGGTAAACAAAAAAAAAAAAAAATAGTTATGCAGGTAGAAGTTTTTTTTTAGTTAAAATGAATAAAATAATTAATTCAAATATCACTGCTAACTTTGGGATGCTAAATTTTGGTTTTCAGGCATTGTGGAATAGAAGCCGAAAAGACACAACGTAATTTTCCAAATGCTGCCCCACCCAACCGAATTCTTCTTTTGACTTCCCTCTCGAAGTTGTTTCCACCTAACTGCAACGTAACTTAACGTTTATTTTAATATGTATAAATATTTTACTTTGTAACTTTTAAGAGATTTTATTTAATACTTTCAGATTGAGTTACGTGAAAACTGCATCTATCAAGTTATATTGAAATATAGAGCTCGAAGATTGAAGTAGCAAGCACACAAGATATGTTTTATTATAAGGTTGGTAAAATATGCATTTAAATACTGTATAAGATATTATATCTCAAAGAGGGATTATATGAGGGAAATATTTTGCATTTTATGGCTGTGGTGGCAGGCCATTCACTATCCCTTATTCATTCTATTGAATAAGGGATAGTCAGTGACGTACCACGGATCAGCTCCCATGCACGGTAACGCGAAATGTCGTAACTTCGAATCCCGGTACGTACCCCCGAATTTTTCTAGATAACGTACGTACTCAGGCACCACATGCTCACCGGTGAAGGAGAAATATCGTGAGGAAGCCCGCATGCCATTAAAAAGAAATGTCATGTGTATTAATGCCCTAAGAACGGCGATCAGCTGCGCTACTGTTCACGTTGGGCACGACATTTAAGCGCAAAGTTAATACAGCCCAAATGTATCTCTGCTCATCCCGTAATGGATTTAGCTTGACGATATATTATTATTAAATATTTTGTACACTCCAGCTATTTCTTAGGTTTAAAATAACAATTTCGTGAATGTATGCTGCATATTTTTCGTATCAGTTGCCTTTTGAATTGTCACCGCAAGGCATTGAGGTGTAATATATTACTGTGAAAAAACAAATTATGGTTGCATACATTTCGATTAAAATCGATATAAGTCCCAGTTAAAATTTAACTTTTATCCGTTGTTCCAAGAATAGTTACAAATTATACTTTTAAATAGTAGCACAGAAAATAACAGTAACAGTTTAAAAATTATTATAGTGTTATTCTGTTTTCAGATGCAGTTTCTATAGCTGTCAATTAAGTGTCCAGCCAAGCTGCACGGTACAATGCGTTGTTTCGGTAAGATATTTTTTATGATTTACAGGTAGACCCTTGACCTCAATCACACTTGGTAAGAGAAATCGAAATCGATAATGCACGGTGTTCCTTCAACAAATACATTTTCACTCTTCTTTTAAAAGCTCCCAAGTCGCAAGAACGTAGAAAGATAAACCCGGAAAGTGAATGCCTTCCTTTTTTTTGTTCACCCGGTGGAAATCCCTACGAACCGTCAGGGGAGTTGTGAGGGCCGCTCCCCCGGTGTGTCGGACCTGCCCCGACTAAAACCACCGGGGTGTTCCTTCTCCCGTCTGCCGGATGCTAAGAGCAAAGCCGAGCCATCTTCCTCGGCATCCGGCGACGTCCGGCCTTGTTCAGGCCTCATCTACTAGGCGGGGGGGCTGTTAAATAGTCGCCGCCCCCCGCGTACACCTAACACATTTCGGGGAGAGTGGTGTAGAGTGCCACCCCCTCGTCTCCTTGATTGTCATTGGAGCGGTGTGCGGTAACACATCGCACACCGCTCACGCCTGGATCTGGGCGACGCGCTCCCTCAAGCCCGCCACCCGGTGTATGTCCTGTTATGGAGGAAGGCCTCTGGCGAAGGCCCTCCTCCGGCGCCTGTCCGAGCTGGGCGGCGGATTGGGTTATCGGGGGTGGCAATAGCCTCCCGATCCCGCTCCGCCGCTTCCATCACCTGCATAGTCTGCTCCGTGAAGGAGAGGACCGCCTGCCATGCCCTGTCACTACCGACCATCGCGCAAGCGAGTGCCGGCAGTGACAGATCACCACCCACCACCCTGAAATGAATGCCTTCCTATGGTTTCTTTTTGTTATGTCCAATTAATGTTAATCTCCTTTTTTTAAATATTTATAGCATTTTTTTAATTACTAAGATATTAAATATTTGTATAATAGATTTTTTACTACAAACTACACACTTGATGTTAAATTCTATCCAGAATAAGAACATTGGACACCTAGGGAACAAAAATTCATTGAAAGTTGCCATTCTCCGGCCAGCCCACATACACCACGAACATATATATATATATATATATGTATACAAGCAACTGGTCGTTCACAACTACGTGTATGTGTGTACGTGTGCGATTATTTAATAACATATATGAATTTTTATAATAATATATCATTATGCTATATTCCTTTCGAGGTAAGCAGGGGAGGTGATACATTAATGGCTGTATCTACTTTGCGCTTACATATTGTGCCCAACGTGACCGGTAGCGCAATGAAACGCCGTTCCCAGGGCACTTACACATGACATTTCTATTAGATGGCCTGCAGTTTTCCTCGTAATGTTTTCTTACACCGGTAAGCACGTTAGGCCTAATTCCGTGCTTTTAATCTGGAAAAATCCAGAAATAGATGTGGTTTCGGACGGATATTCATTCGCGTGGCCACGCACGGATCAGGTATTCCTTAACCGGCAGGGACGAACACGATTTAATACAAAATTAAGTATGAATACTTTATATGTTTGTTAATAAACAAATGTTTTTACATTTCAGTTCAAAGAGCCCCGGTCTATTAAGCAAAACTTCAAGGGAGGCATCAGAAATGTGTAAGCATTTTCATAACAATCGATTAGTAACGCTTTAGCTTATGCGTTTCTGCGCTTAACTATTCTTCTAATTGTTTAAGTTATAAAATAATACCATGCATTGTGTGATAATTTAAATTTTTAGTCTGCATATGATAACCATAGTTGTCTTTTGTAATTTTGCTGCCTAAATACACAACTCTTCTACGAACTTATTATAAATGCTTACCAACTATTACTGTAGAATGTAGAAATAAAGACTTCAACACATCTTTAACAACAATAACAAGAGAAGTTACATTATAAGAGAATATTTAATAATTGTATGTAGGATGTATGTATTGTGTAAAATATTATGTATGAAGTAGTAAATGCGTAGAACGGAAGGTATGCGAGTGAAAGAAAGGAAGGATAGAAAAAGAGGGAGGATAAACGGTTGTTTTTTTCGGCGAGCGCGCTGTGAGATTAAGACGTAGGAAAAAGTGTTAAGAATAAAAATTATTTTGAAGAGAAAATAAAGTAGTTTTTAAAGTTCAATTTGGTGTTTAATATAATCCAAAAATCCCCAAAACTATGTGTATGTATCATGTCATAATAAACTTTGAAAGAATATTTTGTTTTATTACCTGTCTCCTATGTGTTTCTATGTCAGCCACTACTGCTTTGCTTAAAGCGCTTTCAATGCATAATCTATCTCTCAAAAACGCTGATTCTGTATTAAGAACAAAGTAAACAAGATAGAAAATGATATAGTCTAATATAGGTAACATTGAAGCGACATAACCTTGCGTAAATTTTAATTTACATTAGGCTGAGAGAAGCATAGAATAGCTGGCTTGAAAGATATTGCAATCACATGCATAAAGGTATACGTATTTCATTTATAAGGATAAATAGGAATTATTAAAGACAAATATATACATGTTTACAATAGAAATAGAATTACTGCTATACCAAGCCAAGGCCAGACGAAACTTATCCCTAAATATATATGTAGTATGCCTTAACGAAATATAAATTCAATTTGTTTGGAAAAGCGTAAAATTATTTGACTAAGATAATCGATAAATATTATAAACTTGAAAAAAGTTAAACTCTATTGTGTATCTAATATTGAAAGACAAATAGATCTTAAATCTTTCACCCTAACCTGTTGCGCTCACCGAGTGATAATAAATAGAGATTTAACTTTCGATCATTATTTTCACCGTCCATCGTCTTTTGAAAGTAATAAATTCGTAGCTCGAAGATAATGTAATACAACAAAGCAAAATAAACCATGTTATAAACCTACCTACCTATACCTACCTATTTTTAAAATAGATATATATATTGTTCGCTGGTAGCTTTAGTGTTAAGGATTTCGTAAATATTTTAACGGTCATTGTACATAATATATCGACGAATAGATGAAATGCGAATTTGAATATTTAATCATAAGAAAAGTATAACTGTTTTAGTCACTTATAGTGTGATTATTTCTATTAGTGCTATTCTGATTCATATAAAGTAATATACTAAATCTTTCAGGAATAATTAACTATGTATAATTGAGTTTTAGTTTGCACAAAAAACTAATTCAGGGAATTTCATCTCTCATCAAAGATTCTGAACATACAGGTAATCTAATCGCTACAGAAGCGCCACCATACATTTTTTTCCTCAACTAAAATGTTTCCGTGAAAAAAATTCCGCGCCCCTAACGGCATCTCTTAGCGGGCGAAAGTATTTTCCCGACTTCGGTCATAACACCCGACCACGTGCATTTGTTTTGGTTGGTTTTTTTAACAAAAAAGAGAGCATACATAAAAACCCCGACTTCGTAAGCGCGCTTGGCAAAATGGTCGTCATTTTTTTCTTCTCTTTTCAGCCATCTGTCCGTCCTTTTCGGGCAAAAATGCGATCGTTATTTCTGTTCCGGTGCAGATGTGTGAGTTTTATGACTAGTGTGTGATTACCCGCCATGCCATTGCTGCTCAACTTTGGTTTTTATAACTGAAGGGTTTAAATTCAAACTTGCAAAGCTTTTGTTTCGTCTTACGTCTAATGATAGAGGGAGAAAAAATAGAAATATAGGAGGCACGGCGTGCACGATAAAGAGGGTCTGAGTAGTTAACGATTCTGCGCCGGTAAGTTGCGCAGATAGCGTTTTTGGTGCTTTTTTTGGGGGCACCACCTCACACCAACGGGTGTTTTTTATGGCTATCTTTTTCTGGCATGCAGTCTCTCTCCTTAGCTGTATTCGTGTGCGTGTTAGGCTTTGTATGTGAGTGCCCGTCAGGCAAACACCTAGTGCTAAATTTTTGCGTACAGACTTCCTAGATAACTGATCGCGATGGCGTATGTACGCGGTATATAATGAGATGTCACCGCTATGTACAGAGTAAATAGAGTTGTGGAACAAAGCGTATGTACCGTTGATGCTGATTAATCATGGTCTTTCATAATTCCGCGCGTCCAGTTACCGTATAATGTTTGATGTTTTTCCCAATTGGAAAATGTTTTGTATTCACTATTCCCAACACAATAACGTTCCTAATTATCGTATTTTATATTCGTTCATTATATATTTGTATAAAAATAGGAAGATATAGGTAAATTGTTTTAATATTATATGCACTTTAACCAGGTTGCAACAGTCCAGGGTTAGTGATCTTTTATAAAACAATATTATTGGTTTGCCAACTAAAGTGACAATGTTTCTAATTAAATAGGTTCCAGGCAGAGATAGGTAAAATGTAATCTGTTTAATGATTAACGATTACAAAATGTAGTAGTAATTTTAATTTTCTTGCTCTAGAATCATGATTAAATCCATTTAAAACGCATAGAAATCATAAATATGTATGCAATCTGGGATTCTGTTGTGTTCAAAACATAGATGAGCGAAAAGCAGTCATATTAATGGTAAAAAACGTAAAATGTAATCGTAATCATTTTTATTAATCTGATTACATTTTGCCGATCTATGATTCCAGGTTAGACAAGGACCTCTCAGCAATGACAATACTGAGGCTTCAAGACTAAGCGGTTTTAGAATGAAAAGGCGGTTAAATTATGTTTTAAACACTAAAGCGGTAACTATACGACGATCCAGCGGTTGCATTCAAAAATATATAATAATGACGTTTTCGAAACGTCATAGAATACGGCTGTAGTAAAGTGACATCTGTCGCATATTCCACTAAATGGTTATGAACACAGACTATCCTTATATTTTTCGTAAGTATTTTATAGAGTGATAGAAGAATTTATATATGAAGCGGAAATATCTTAACAGCTCCACCGGGGATTCCTAGCCAGAAGGAATCTAGCATACCGGAGTCGCTGGCCCCACAGATACACTAACGTTTCTATGTGGAATTATCCTTCGGGTTAACAAAAAAAAAATAGCTGAGAACAGGATTTATGTAGGTAAACACTAAGTACAATTAATACAAATATTTTAGATGTTTTGAGCATTTTAGTCTAACTGGATTCGCTAGCACCCAGTGTTGAAGTCGAAGTTCAAATTGACAACGAAGCTGAGTGAACAGCTAAAGATCCACGGGTAGTGGGTTCGATTTTCAGATAAAAAAAGTATATGCATGACTTACGAGTACTTGTCTCATATCTGGTTATTTATGCATGTATGCATGTAGAACCACGGAGTACTAGAACTTTAGAGTTGGGAAACATTTTATTAAAAACATACAAGTTTTACTCATATTAACTTCATGTAAGAATTGATCATTGGATGTAAGACCACGAATAGAAAACGAAAGCTAGCATCATGATGCAAGATTTATCACTAGAGTCACAGCTTATTATTGCATTGAATAACACTAGGTCCTTTTATTTAATTCGTGACCAAAACGAATACTGGCATCTTGATGCAAGATGGAGTCACGTCTTGTTTGGCATTAGGTAACAATTTTATTCAATACCAATCAGAAGTTTTTTTTTTCTTTATTAGAGATTACACTTATATTATTAGAGATTTTATTACATACAGCAACATAAAAACAATAAAAAATATATAAAGAAGATACTTAATACTGACAAAATATGTAGATCAATAGTTGTAATGATTAGCTATTGAGATGAATGTCCTGAACACTAGAAATTTTGGAAGCTCCACGAAAATACAACCGACTTAGCAAGCGTATATTTGCGGAAGGAAGTTACAAAGTACCGACATACAATAATGTTTGTCTAAAGACTACCCTTAATACATTACAACTATGTATATTGATTATGTAACAAGAAATTAATCTATAAGCTTGTTTAGAATTCATAGTATGACTTTACCTCCAGCCTAGAGTGACTTGGGTTTGAATTCCAGATCAATATTATATCCAATTCATATTGTTAACAATAGGTGCTAATGACAGCGAGTGATATTTCTTCAAAATAAGCTCCCCACCAGTCGTTTTGCTTCCTTTTTACAATGTCTCGTCAACGAGATGTATCTGATGGCAAATGCAGTGTATTCTAAAAATGACAGCAGCTATCAAAAGACGAAAATTCATTGCCACTCTTCGACATCATATCAGCCCACATATACCACGACTGAAGATATATGAGTTACTGGACGTTCTCAAGCTAATCCCAAAATGCGACAGGCCAAAGAAACTATGTCGGGCAGCTATGTTTGCTACCGGACGAGGCAAGTGAAGGGTGAAGGAAAAATTCATGAGCAAGCCCGCATGGCATGTCATCTGATAGAAATGTCATGTATAAGTGCCCTGAGAACGGCGTTCAGTTGCGCTACCGGTCACGTTGGGCTCGATATATAGCGTAAATTAGATACAGCCAGTAATGTATCTCTGCTTACTGCGAAAAAGATATATTGTGACGACATATAAATACGCCAACAGCAAGTATATGTAAATCTTAAAGAAAAAAAATTACAAGGACATTGTTCTTAAATAGGAGCATATATCTCATAATATAAATATTAATATAGTGACAGCAGTTGAAAGCTAATCACCAATTTCAAAGTCCTGATCAACATTGTAAATGTTTATTTGAAGGCATAAAAAAATTCAGCTCAAAATACTACAAGCTGTTTAATTTTGGTTAAAAAAATAGTAAAATGTTTTTATATAATTATATTTGATAATTATCATTGACGCTCTAATATCAATAATTTTGTCCTTAATAATTATTTGTAGTCACTGCGATAGTCTAATTAAACTTGTACTTCAAATTAATAAATGAGCTTACTTTCGTAGTAAATCGTAGCCGCTACAAAGCGTAGCAAAATAATTAAACGTACTAACGCCATCTATGAAAAAGTATTAGAACTAGTTTTATTACGAACATATGCTCATGAATTTAAAAAACTTTTACATATTATTTTACTTACTTTTATTATTACATAAGCTTCAATACAAAAAAAATATTAAAAACTTTATAACAATAAATATCTTGTGATGCAGCGCCATCTAGCGATGAGTAGAGTGAATAAGATTTCATCCATACATCCATTTATTAATTTGATGTACAATAATAAAATAAAGAATCCATTATATTAAAAAAACTATTACACCTAAAAATTACACATATTGTATTATAAAGAAGGGTGATTATTTCTGTTAAAGGATTTAAAGAGCAATGTCGATAAAAAAATAATTATCGATTCTTCCAAATATTTAAATAAACTAAGAATAAATGTTTTTTTATTACCAACAGGCTTGCGCTTGACCTCAATCTCACCTAATGAAAAAAATGGTTTTTGCCTTAGCCTCAACCGTACGTCCAAAGTTAAGGTCAGCAGTTAACTCCGTGCCAAGATACTCGTGGCTATCAGCTTCTGGTATGCTAACAACTAGGATAGCAAGAGCAAAGACAGGAGGGCTCTGTTTGGCAGAGTGGCCGGTTACTTAAGTAATACACATTAGATGTGTCAATCAATACATTAGTGCTATTGTATTGATGTGTTAGATCTGCATTATATTCGATGTCTTTTCCCAAGTAGTCTGTGATAACGAACAACTGATTAAAGAAGTTTGATATAGTCATATTAACACGTGCCCAGGTGACATACATGATTTTTATCGTGCAGTTTTATTCGGTAGTACCTTAGTAGTAACAGTCGAGTTTATACGTGCATGTTCGTCGTGCATTGGCGTGAAAATTTTTCTAGAATGGAATACGAAGTGGGAGAAAACTGACGATTTTTTTACTATAGGCTGTCTGGTTAATGTGACTATCCCTAAGGGCCTAAAGGCTTGCACTAACAAATTAATTCTAGTTTAGAGTTATATAAAATGCTATTTAACGCTGATCTGTGCTTATTGTTTTGCACTAAATCGAAATCTAGTTGTAACAACCCTTAAACTAAAATCGTCATTATGATGGAATCAAACCAATTCAATTAATTAGCGTTTTATACAAGCTTAAACTGGATTAATTTGTTAGTGCAAGCTGCCCTAAGTCGCGGTAGCACCGGTGATACGTGCCTCTATGGTCTGTCGCGTTATTCGTTCCGCGGAATGTCACCTTAAGGGGGTCATCCCGTCTAAAGGTACTTTTGCGGCGCTTATTTTGGATTTTTTTTTTGGCGAACTTAATAAACATACAACTTTGAAATTTTCACCATATAAAAAATCCACATTTCAAAACCATGCTTGGATTTATTTTCAGTTAAGAATCTCCATCCATTGCTGAAATAAATATTAACTTTAATGGCCATTAAAAAATGTAAAAGTGGTGACCATGATTGCAGGCGTTCTACTCGGAAACAAAAAAATCAAACAGCATATCAATCTGTGGAATATTAAAAAATATTGAACGGTAAATTTTTGGTATGTTGTTGAACATTTTTCCACAAATTTTGATGCTCTTATACGACTTCTTCAGCTCGGGAAAAGAAACTGCTCGACGGATCAAAATTATCCTAGTCCACATTGTGTCTTCATGAGTACTGAATGAGTTTCCCAAATTGCAAAGGAATCGGTTCGATAGATTTCAAGATATCGTGGTTACCAGTTTGAAAAATACAGTTTTGAGAAAAATGGGTTTAAAGGTTAAAAATCCTTAAGCGCGCGCTCTAAACGCCTGACCTATCCAATAACTTTCGAACGGCTTGAAATATCGAAAAATCACTCCACCTTCAAATTCTAAATTATATCTAGATGAAATTCATGTGAAAAAATAAAAATTGAATTTTCGAACCAGTTACACGGGATGAACCCCTTAAGGCTTTAGGACATCGAGCAATTAATAGTGAAATATTATGTCACCTGAATTTTACGATTATACGATTTTGTTTACAAGTTAAAGAGATTACACTCATTATTAATACCTTCCGTATAGATACTTGCTGTTTAACAAGATTATTATTATTATAATTTTTTTAGAAAAATATTTACTGTTTATTTTTGTAACTTTTTTTAAATCTAGAAAAAGTAAAATCGGTCGCTGATTCATTATACACAATATTCAGCAGTAGTCAAGACATTCGGGCAGTAGATTCAGAACGCTGCCTGTGAGATAGGTATTGGAAGGGTGCGCTCTTCACTCCCACCCCTCCCAGAGAGGTAGCCTCGGCAAGGCTTTTCGCTCCCCGGGCAACTTGATGAATTTGGTTTCCCAGGTCCGGGTGAAGCGATTAAACTTAGCTTTATTTTTTATTTATTCAATATTAATTTTAATTAAGTTTAACCCAGAAATTAAACTACATTAATACGAAAAGACAAATAAGGGCAAATAATGGGCAAAAGATATCAAAATAAAGACAATATGAAAACCGCATTATTTAATTCATTAATTTAAAGAAAATAGTGTAGGTACACAAAACGTGTCTATTGCACTTTTATTTTAATCTGTTTGGGTTTACTACGCTTTATAATTGTATTTATAATTGCGTTCCTCTGTCAACAATTTCTAATGTGTAAGACCTTTTTAGTAATAACGCAATAGTGAATCTTTCACGGTGACCTAATTCTTGTGTGTAAACAATTGCTATGCAGTTGTGCCGCCAACTCCCCTCCGTACACACCAGTTGGGTTAGACCCAAGTCGTGAAAAGATAAACTCAGCAAGACAATACGTTACGGGCTAGCATCGAGTTCACACTGAAAATCATTACAAGTCCTTCGAATGCGACATCAATTCCAAACGATATAATCACTACCTAAATAGTTAACTTGAAAAAATTAAATAAAGATAATTAAAAAAATATTTATGTATTAAACAACATAAATAAATCTATAACAACAGCAACTTTTATATATAATTCAATAGATACAACATTTAAGAAACTACTTTAAAATAAATAATATATCTACAATAAATATTTAAATGAGGATATACAAATATTTCAACCAATCATCTAAGAGTGTGAATAAATTATATATAATATTCAAATACACAAACCGTAGACCCCATAGTAATCCCCTGCAATAGAAAAATAGACGCCCTTTTGTATATAAATCATAGACGAGGGTGTCTATTAAGCAAGTACTTTTAGTTACATAATAAAATGTTTAACAAAGTAATGATATATTAGAGACTTTGCTTGTGTGAAATTGCAATAATAAAACGCCACATTTCTTTCTTCGGGATGTAGGTTCGATCTCTAAACGGAAGAAATATGTCTATGTATATGAAGTTAAAATGGTCTGGCTCTGAAAGTATGAGTAAAAGAGGTACTAGAAATGGGACGTCGATATCCTTTCGGTGGTGGGTAAATGTGATCAAAGCTGGCTCAAGATAGGATTAACTGCGGGAGATTGCAGGAGGCCTTCATCCAAAAGTGGTCCACAAATGATAATTACGACACAAATATTAATTAACACTACTAACAATAGGAATTAAGAAATAAAAACTTATATTACTAACAGATATTTGAATTGTAAAAATATAATGTGGAATAATAAATGCTTGATTATTATTATGTGAACGTCCTTACGATTAATGTATAAAGTACATAAGTGTAGCATTGAAAATAAAAATAATGGACCCTTTCAACTTTATAGTTTTCAAACAACATATTTTATCGTATCACGGAAAAATCACAAAAAATTTAACTACGTCCTATATTTATATTAAGTATTCCACAAAATTCTTTCAGAACTGTGTATACTTATATAGTAACGACGTGTACAGTTAAGTGCGGTTATAGGCATAATATTTTATTAAAGCCTTAATAAGCATAACATAAGCCTCGAGTCACAGTGTTGCCACGACTGAGCTCCCGAATTCCCGAACGAAAAACCATCAATATTCACGCGTAAGAACAAACAAAGTTAAATAGACTTGGCTAAATAATTATACTGTACCTTGTCATAATTATCAATTTATATGTCAATTTCAAGGGCGATATCCATCAGCAATTAAATCTGATTTAAATAAATATAAAATACTATTTAGCGTTAAACCGAACGTATTGTATTGCACGGAAACAATATCCATTTTTAACCACAATTAAATTTAAATTATCATTGACACCGAATTAAACCGCTTCTATTAAATGTTTTACAGGAGTACAAGCTTAAATTGAATTTAATTTGCTGGTGTAAGTTTTCATTAGTTATTAAGGATTTTGTTACACACGGAAAAAGAGAAGTTTAAAACGAAAATGGTTAAATTCTATTTGTTTCTATCCTGTGAGAATTTTAAACAAATATAAATATTACTTTTCTATACCATAAAGCTAATCTTTCAGTTTCATAGGTTCAAAGATATGAGTTTGCTGTTGATTAGTTGAGCATTGAGCTTGGGTTTTCATTTTAGACACAAGCTTACAGAATAAATTACGTAAATAGAAAGATTTGAAGGCCGATTATTTTATTTTCAATTTACTTTTAGAGCAGTTTTGAATTCGATTTAATTCCGTGAATATAGTTGTGTTTGTTAAATCCGTTGACTAAATGTAACTCATGACCTAGACCTGTTCATTGCAAACCACAGAGAGAATTTGAATATCTTCTTTGGTGCCTGTGAGATGTTACTTACATTGTTTTTAATAATACAACCGTTTCTTCTTTTTGCAACATTAGGTTTTCTTGTTTAGATTATTTTTATTGTATTATTAATTTTTATATTTAGGCACTAGTTGCTTTATGTCTTGATTGACAATAATACTCAACATTTGTTTATCATATATCTATAATTTTATGGACACTGATGTGCTAATGTTTTGTTTTTTATTTTTTAAATCTTTTTTTAACTATGAGGTTTTTACCTTTATTATGTAATATTTTTTTTGTAAGCTGTATTGGTCGTTAAAAAAAGTGAAAATAAAATACGAATCAAGAAAACTTGGATTGAGTTAGGATATCACATTTCACCCCCCCCCCTTCTCCTCCCCGAGAGGCAGCCTCGACAAGGCATTTCGCTCTCCGGGCGTCTAGATGAATTTGGTTTCCCAGGCCCGGGTGGAGCGATTAGAAGGGCACTACGGGGGTTTTTAGTCAGTAGGAGTCTGACACACCGGGGTTGCTGCCCTCACAGCGGCCCTGATGGTCCTATGCAGGATTTTCCCCCGAGAAACAAAAAAAAATCACATTTCACACTACCTCTGATCATGCCCAGATCTTCGAGGCGGGGTAAGAACTACTGCCTGGTGAAAGAGAAAACGAATGACGGATATCGATAGTAATGCATAAACCACTGGAATTCGCATTTTAATCTCAAGCCATTTCTGACGTTTTCCTTATACCCATAAGTAGATAGTATAATTTTTGACACTCGTGAAACTGAAATTAGATCTAAATAAGAATTTGAAAGCTTTTAAGGTAGGATAATTGCCCTTAAACTAAAGACATATCTTAGAACAATAAAAAAATATAATATGTACTGACGCCATTGTTATAATGAATGACCAGCCATATAAACCTCCTTTTTTATTTTAAACAAAGAATCGCTTGAAACAATACACAACCGTTATAATGGTTCGCATAAATACAATTTAGAATATTTACGTTCCGAAAAGTATAACATTCAGTAATAATGGAAAAAAATAATATCTTTATAGCTCCAACGGAATTAGAAATACGTGGAAGGGTAATACAATCCATTACAAAACGCGCGAATCAACGGAAAGGAACATATTATATGTCTATGTTACCGTAAGTTCCTGTTCATTTTGTTTCTACCATGATTTTTTTTTAGCTCTACAGCATTTCTTGATACAAGTACGATATAGAAAACGTATAAAGTTTTTTTTTTTCTATTTATTTAAGGGACTTTTGTGCCTCGGCACATGCCAGCCCCATCGTAACCTAGAAACATACTACTAACATTTATTTCTGGTGGGGAGACATCAGCCTGAACAATCCTTTTGCTTCAGCTGTATAAGGTCTCGCTAAAATTCCGCAGAACATGCCTACATCAAATTTGTTCAGGCTGAAGGCTCCCATCAGAGAATCTCTTGCAGACTGAGATCGGACACTCGTCATCAGCAAACGTTGTACGTCATTTACTTTGTGACATGAGCTGCAGTTCGGTGACTCCATAAGCTTCACAAGATATTTAAATTTGCCTGATGGAATGTGACTCGACCTTCGTCTGTGTAGTACCACTATAAGTTGTCTGCTACCCTCGAGAAGTAGGCATTATGCATAGCATTGTGACGTGCTCTGCCTAAATACAATGAGCAGTGTCGGGGAAGATATCTTCCTCCGAGTTTGTGCCCAGCGGACCCGGCGCGACGGGGCTGTGGCGAATTGATTACAGGACCCGCAGTCCCCGCCAATGCGCAGAAGAAGTCACCTTGGGGTTTTTAGTCGGTACAAGTCCGACACACCTCGGTCTCGCGCAAACCTAGTGCGGCCGACACAGTCCGATGAGGATTTTCCCCAAGTAAAAAAAAAAATAATTTGTCTGCTAATAACTTAAATAATAATAATAATAAAACCTTTATTTGGTACACAACACAACAAACAACACAGCAAAATAGGTTATTAAAGACAGAAAACAAAAATCATATTTATTTTTTGAGAATTTTGCTAAGCAAAGTTTAAATAAGTAGCGTCTATAAATCTCAGACTTAGTCACTAGGACGATGTTTTAACTCTTGTGCACTGGAGTCACGACTCAGGGCGATCGGCCTGCTACCTCAAACGGAAATGGAAAAATAGAACTTTCTTCGGTGGACATAAATGAACGGATATCTGGCGGATCTATCGGAAATTTAGCTCCGTGAGTAAACGGAAATTAATATTTCTGAACTCCCAGTAGATATAGAACATAAGATGTTCTAATCAAAGAGAAAAAAATAAGGCTCTTGTCTGTAATTTTTACCTTTAAAATTGCTTGAAATCAGTTCATAAAATTACACATTTCAAAGCTGATTTCTAGCACAATCTGAGTTAAGAACCCTGACATTTTAGAGACTTTGAAAAGCGATTTTACTCAAGAAAATGTTAAGCTCGTTTGCATAGCGTCCCTTCGTCGCGCGCGCCGCCATATTGAATTTGCGAGGCGTCACAGCAATTTTTGTAAAAAGGCTTAACTACGAGACCGTTAGATATACCTACACAAATATTATGTGGGAGACTGCGGTGATTAAGCATGTGCGCTGCAAATTGTTAAACACAGCCTTATTAGAACACATTAAGGTATATTTTTCATTGTTGTTTTATATTTTTTCGCGTGGGGATCATTTGGCGAGTCCGCCCTTCCAGGGTGAGATTTCTTACATCATGCTGTATTGTTACATAGAGGAGGGGTAGAGTCGAGTAAAATAATACATTCTGAATTAATACTATTTGTTTAAGGTCTATTAGTCTCGGTAATAAATGATTTCCTGTCTACAATTTAATTTACTACTAACATCTCTTTCTATATTGCGTTTTTTTTTTCGTTTTGGCATGACATATAAGTACAAAGTGAATACAGTCACAAATGTATCTCTACTTACCCTAAAACGGATAGCGTGATGCGATAAATAATTTTTAACATTGTCCTTGTTATATGGAATCAGCTGTCAAAAGGTACGTACGTAATCAAGAACAAAAGGTAATCAATACTTATTGATTGTTCAATGTCGAATGGGTAGGTTTATTTTCTCAGCTGTCAATCGATACATGACTAATCGATACTTTAAAACGAGAATTCATATTATTTTAAGCTTTTGAAATCGATATTTATAAATTAAATGGTCATAGAATGTTTAAATAGTAAACCAGCTGTCGTCTGTTTGAAAGTCGCATCTAAAGACCGTTCGAAATTTGAATTTTGAAATGTTCTATTTATGTTCGATGGGTGAAGTCGATATTCAAAATTAAATATTTATAGTTTATACAGCTTTTGTCTTCACCATTATTGATCGAGATTTGATTTGAAAGTTCAATAATTAAAGCAAAACACGCATATATTTACTATTAATTTTAAATAATATAAACTTACAAAGCAGTATTGATAGGCAGGTATTATCATTGGTGGCTGCCGGCAGAATAGAATAGCACCCCCCTCTTCTTGCTGAGGTGTCGTAAGAGGCGACTAAGGTATCTCTTTAACACCGCAATTCAACCAGGTGTTCAGAGAAGGAAAACTCGACCAAACCTGCATCCTGCTTCCTCCCGATCGTACTGGTTCTCCTTTCCATCGGGCCTGAGGGAGTTCGGACGAGAGAGTGCTTTTCTGGCAGCGCGTCCAGTTATGCACTTAAATATCTCCTGCGCAATTGACTGTTTCCAAAAACTGGACCTTGAATTTCTTAATCGGTGTTGAAACTGTCGCCGTGGCCGAAACCGGCCAGGACATCATCATCATCATCATACATTTTTATAAGTTTATGTTATTAGATATATTATATATACTTCAACTGCATTCCTATGTTGATTTGATTCATTTTATTTGAAATATCCCTAAGAACCTGCTTTAATATTTTCTTAGTGCGTTCGTGGAAAATTTTATTTGATCTTAGCGTCCAGTTTCGGAAACGCTCTTTAAATTTGTATGGAATTGGCGAGTTATTAGGTTTTTTTTTTTGTAACTCGGGTGAAATTCCTGCATAGAACCATTAAGGACCCTGTGAAGGCATCGACCCCCGGGGTGTCCCTCTAATTGCTCCACTCGGTCTTAGGAAACCAAATTCATTCAGACGCCTGGGGAGCAAAAGTCTTGTTGATGCTACCTCTCTGGGAGGGGTGAGAGTAAAGAGCTTACCCCTCCAAAAGCTCTCTCTCAAATAGCGCGCTGGACACTGCGCACCGCCTCCCTCTCATGGCGATTTATTAGTGTTTTAACCGTTTTAACTTTATAAGGATCGTTTTTGAAACTGAAAATAAGTCTAGTATGATAACCTTTACGAGGAGAATATATTAAATAAATATAGTCGAGTGAAACGTTTTTTTACATTTAGCTAAGTTTACTTAATGATATTATATTTAATTACTTAACAGTATTTTTTATATATTATTATTATTTACTGATCGCTTTAATTTTATCTATGGTACTACAGGAGCTTTTGAGAAACATCAAGTCCATACACGCACAAATTCAGAATCGTTCTTTAAATTTAAATTTGCTTTTAAGCTCTAATTAATTATTAATCGCATACAATTTACATTTATGTTTAAAAGCGTCTTAAAATTTAAGAAGCGCTACTGAAACTGTAGGAATTTTAACTGAAAAACGTAAATATAATTTAAAAAGTAAATCTTGAAAAAACTGATACCTGAGTCTCAGTACATCCCTACTGAAGTTATCGATATTCGATACTGTGAGTTCGTTTCAAAAATGGAATGTCGGGCCAAAGTGTCGGCTGATCGTGAGCAAATATTGGTTCGTTTCCTTTTTTTGCTGAGTGGCGTCCGTGGCCGAGTTAGAGGTTATTGTTCCATTTTTAAAATTCGCGCCATTTTTCACTCCGCCGCTGACAGTACCGTTACGTTATAGATTTTTTTTATCTCCTATATTTTATGAGGCTGAGGAATATTTATTGTAGTGCCAGGTTTTTGTAAATGAGTAATCTTTATGCTTCGGACTTATATAATTGATTTCACTAAAGTAAGATTATAAAGTAGTTGAGGAATGAAAATATTTAGCTCAACGTTAAGCTTTGTAACTCGATCGTTTATATTATAATTAATTAAATTCTAGATACATATCCTTTGTCATTGGAATATTAAAAAAAAATGTCTATTGAAAAAGCGGGTTTGTTATTTTTTAATCATGTTATACCAAACTGATAATAATAATATAATATAGTATAAATAAACAGGTCACTCTGACGTATGTTATTGATGCCTTAATAGGAACTGTACATTTTTTAGTGTCCGACCGAAAGTTCGGTTTCGGTTTCGGTTTCGGCCAAGTTTCGGCCAAAAATCAAGTTTCGGCGCCAGTATCGGTTTCGGCCAGAACTGGCCGAAACTGTTGCCGAAACCGAAACTGATTTCAGTAGTTGTCGTACATGCTTGCTTAACTTCGTTTCTCGCGGCAACGCTTTGGCGGACGCTGGCGGCCCTGTTCAGGATTCAAGCGCCGTTCGCATTGCTTTTTTTTTTCGAATGTACGCATGTTTGTTGACCGGGAAAGGTCTTCACAACTTAACCGGGCGGGTGGGCGAACACTGAGGGTGCTCAGCCGGCAATTAATGGGTTGGGACGCAATGCAAGGGCACCCCTGTGGGTACGAACCTCGACTTGGACCGCCAGCCAAAAATACGAAACCTAACGGTGATCTACTAGCGTTTCGGAAGCGACTACCTTGAGAAGAAACGCCGAAAGAAACTCAAGGCTGCGTCGGAGTGTAACTGCGTCGTTTAGACGACAGTTGACGGATCTAATTCGCATTGCTCTATAGCAACACAACTTAGTCAGTGCGTTATCACCCGACGTAAACATTCTTTAGAGGTTATGTTTTGATGGAACTGATTACATGTAAGTTTTTGTTTCATTTTTTTACTTGACCACGTTGACTTTAATACTTGACCACGTGAGTTTCGGTTTCGGTTTCGGTTTCGGCCGAAACAGAAGCCACGGCCGAATATTCGGTTTCGGTTTCGGCCGGAAAACCAGTTTCGGTCGGACTCTAACATTTTTGTTTGTAGCTGCGTATATGAGTTGTGTAAATGAGTTATTGTACTGGGTTACTACCAACCCTATAAAGAGTATATAAATAAATGAAAATCACACTGTATCACAAAATACGTAGAGAGGTCTACGTTCGTGAGTCGATATTCTTCTTTTTACACTTAAGTACTAGATAATTCATTTAAATAACTTTATTAATTCAGTCTATCGAAGAATATATCAAAACAGCAACTTGGTACAATTAAAAAAAGTTTAATCATAGGGTACCTACGTGTTTGACTTATAGATTGGCAAAATGTAATCCGATTAACGATTACAAAATTTAATTGTAATTCTAATTTTGTAAATTTGTAATCATGATTAAAGCTCTTAAACTTGTATGCAACTGAGGATTCTTTAGTAATACATAGACGAGCAAAAGTAATCACATTAATGATGCAAATTGTAAAATGTAATTGTAATCGTTTTTCAATGATCTGATTACATTTTACACATTTATAGCCTTTGATTGTAGCGGCTCACTTTTGGATAATTATCGTACATCACTAATTGTTATTGTAAAGCATAAATTAATATCAGTAAAGTGATAAGGTTCTTCAAATTCGTTCATTTGGAGTCGTTTGGGTGTACGAGTACATCGCGTCGGTCGAAACAATGCGACGTAAGTCCACAAACAGAAAAATACTTCGATGTCGGCTTGCGCGCATAACAATTGTCCATACACAGACTTAGTCATTTTGCGTAGGCAAAGCTCGTCGGCCATATGCCATGCGTCTCCATAAGCAAACAAACAATTATTTTTATTTCTTTTATGATTTACTGCGTCCAGTTCGCCATTGCACGGTCATTTCAGGCTTTTGTCTATGGAGTTATATTTTTGAAATAATCCGCAATGAAGTTAATTCGCTGTATGCAATATCAACTTTATTATAATAATAATATCGTCACGCTATATACTTTTCGGACTGAGCAGAGATATATTAGTGGCTGTATCAACTATACGCATATTTTTTACGCCCAGCGTGTCCAGTAGCGCTTAACCGCGTTCGCGACTTACACGTGATATTTCTATTTCATGCAATGCGGGTTTCCTCACGATGTTTTTCTTCATCGGTGAGAATATGGTGCCTAAATACGTACTTAATCTAAGAAAACTCAGAAGTACATATCGGGATACGAACCTACAATGATTGGTGTGACCGCGCATGTATAATGGTTTCTTATCCCCAAGGCCACTGCAACCACTTATGGTAATAATATATTATTATCTCTATAAGTAAACATTTCTAAATTATAATCATTTTACCAAGTAGATAGATATTAATTTAACTTAGTAGTGGCGTAAATAAACACTCTTGTTAAATCACCTTTTTATTAAAATTTTAATATATTTTACAAAACACATCACAATTTGTTAGCCATTCTCTTTTTTATGTGTCTGCTTTTTATTATTGGTTCATAGGTAGGCACTGAAATTATACTATACAGCCATGATTGACGTTAATAATTTGAACACTTAGGTATTTCATTTCAATCCGTATAAGGTACAATAGGTACGAATAAATATTACGCTCATATCTGCAACGATATATTTTTTGATAACATGGTAGAGAAGAAAAGAGTATGGTAAATGGTAGATTTTTTAAGGTGGTAAGGCGATTTTCAAACTATATCGTACACAATACACAAGTCTAAAGACCGTCATACTGAATCGCTTCGGTTTGTCGTGTTTCGGGATCAGCTTGTGTATATCCAGTAACTCGTATTATACCTAGAATCCTTCAGCTGTGGTATATGAGGGCCAACATAACGACTGAGGCTGTCAATAAAATTTAGTCCTTTGACAGTGGCTATCATTCTTATACTGCACTTTCCATCAGTTACAATAGATCACTTTGCGAACCAGTATAATAAAAAAACAAGCGAAGAAATTATATAATAAATTAAAATAAATTAAATTCTCCAACTTGAATAAAACTTTTTCATATTTCTTTATTTTTATGTTCTTTTCGAGGAGTATTATTTCACAATATTACTTACTTATAATTACTATATTACTATATTATATACTTACTTATATACTTATTTATAAAATTATTTTATAACATTATTATTTACCTTTCATTCTTATCATCTATATAGACACCATCTTTATTTAAATCCCCGATTTTATATTACCAGTTCTATGTCATTTCCACAAAATCTTTTCAATCTTAACTGCAGTCATACATTCGCACGAAAGATAAACTATACTCATTTATGAACCTTCTTTCGCACAAACCTATTACTGTACCTACCTCATTACTTATTTTTTACGAGCGATATAAAAAATATTGTAATAGTACAAAAAATTTAGCGTCATTTCTT
The DNA here is from genome assembly GCA_036320925.1 of Automeris io. Classification (NCBI taxonomy): domain Eukaryota; kingdom Metazoa; phylum Arthropoda; class Insecta; order Lepidoptera; family Saturniidae; genus Automeris; species Automeris io. Next base: position 9,760,943 of record JAUDJH010000018.1, read on the forward strand.
TTAAAAGTACCAACGAGGAAAATGTCTTCACAAACAAAGCAAGCCGTTGCGAAAACCGCATAATGTTATGTGCATACCATATATTATATATACATTAGAGGGTAAATAAGCACTTTGCAGCGCGGTTTTGCTGCAAAAGCGAGCTCGAGTCGAAGGGTGCAACCCTTTGCCCGTCCGTCTGCAATCTTTATAAGCGGAGGGTTGTTTGATTAGTATGTACCTAACTTAATTTACCTGTATTATTTATTAGATTTTTTATCACACATAATTTTTCGCAATATTTTTTTAACACTGGCTCTACATAATGGCTACACAGTAACTGATGGTAAGTACAGTGTAGTCCAACAAAGGATAAAAATCCATTGATAATCTCCGGCGCTATGTGGGCCCACATATACCACGTCTGAAGGTCTCTAGGTATATGAGTTACTGGTTATACACTAGCTGATCCCGATACTCGACAGGCCAAAGCGAGTCACTATGACGGTCTTTACACTTGTGTACTGTGGTCATGACCCAGTTCAGGCAATCGCCCTACCACCAAAAAACTATTATCTGATTAAATTGAAAAAAAAATGTAGAAAAACCATAATATATCTTCTAATAATGTGTTTTTGCTCGATTGAACGAATTCTTTATACGTTGAAGAAAATAATTATTGAAAATGCCATTATTTGCATGAGAATGATATAAACCCTTAAATAGATTATTTGCTAACATGCCGATAGAAGGCTTTTAGTGCTCACTTTTTAAAGGAAAATTGTCAGAGTCTGCTCACGATATGTAGCATTATATAGAAAAGCCACATAAAGAGACAATTTGTATGCAAATGAAGCAGCTACATTACTCTGACTGGAATCTCTGGGCACCCTATTGATTTAAATTCTTGCCATAATTTTCCTAAATTTAAACATTTTTAACTATAAAAGCTTACAAATTTTCTATTAAATATATAATAAAAAATATCGATTAGTAAAATACTAATATAAGGTAGAGATTTATAGACGCTATTTTGACTTTGCTTAGCAAAATTCTCAAAAAATTAGTTCGTTTGACAGAAAATCTAAGCAAACTTAAAGTTGCATCTATAAACTCAGCCTAAGACCCCATATTTCGTAAGAAAAACAAATAAAAATACTAACGATATCTTTTTCTTTTATATGGCTTAATGTTGTTGGCATATACAGAAAATATTTATGATTAGAAAGATTAAAAAAAGTAAATAGTTCCAAATATAACATGCCCCATTATAAATATCCAAAAAATTCTATATTATTAACTGTCTAATCTATATTACAATTAGTGCTTGTTATGTTCGCTCATAAATGGTGATGTCATTGCTTCAGAATTATTCCAAAGTAGGTACTATTTCTAGTAATTACTATGTTATACTGGACAGACTTTTAATTATAAAATACATTTTAAAAAATTCGTAATTCGTCATTCGTAAAACATTGCTGTACTTTCCCAGAAGCACGCAAACCTACGTTTACCCATTCATAGTTTCATTCACAATAATATCAAAAACTAACATGCGTCCACTAATACGAATCATGAAGTAACAATTTCAAGTTTCATATATTTAAAACGATACACATGTCTCAATACAGGATTTACACAATCAATTCCATTGTAATATTGATACTGAGATCGCATATGGCATTTCAAGCCCATTGTCGACGATTGCTTGGACCGAGCTGAGCGCAAACAGCCACGGTAGCTCTCCAAACCTGTTCCAAATAAATAAAACTATTCTATTTAATATCCAATAAGAATGGAACAAGTTTTTAAAAAGGGTTCGATTCTGCAATCGCGCACAGGTACGCGGAATGCAAACATTGCGCTGCAGATCTGAAAAAACTGGTTTAGGAGCGCGATTCCCACAGCTACCTTATTGTTCGATTGGAATGGAAAGGGTTTTTGATTGTGCAGTGCCAAAAATAGCAGATGCCAGTTGTAAGAACTTGTTATTTTTAACTTAACTTTGACATCTGTCTTTATGACATTTTTGGTATTATCAAAATTTTTAATATTCATTTTGAGTAAAAAAGTTCATCGAGGGGTGAAAGGTTTATCCTCTTTAAGCAACATTTTTGTGTTTATGGACATACATATTGTATATTTGGAAACAATGAATAGGTAACGCTGATTTCGATAGTATAATATATACTCTATATCTTAAAGCTATATAAATGCTATAGCTTAAAGTAAATAGCCTTTCATCCTTTCGTTATTAAAATTTTTAATAATAACAAATCATCACGCTATATCCTGTTCGGGTTGAGCATAGATATATGATTGGCTATCCATAGTATTCATAGCTTAATAAACTTACCTGTTTCGATTATCAAGGGTTTTTGTAACGTTAATTATTTTGTAAAACATGAAAAACTCTGCACAGTGGAAGTTATTCAAATTCAATGATAGCTTTTTTATATATTTTAAATTCGTTCGGAACCTTTAGTGCGGGAATTTGACACGTGCTTGGCCGGTTGTTTTTAATTATATCTGTATAAAATGAGAATATCCAAGGAAGAAAATGAGAAAAGAAAAATATTGCATTTAAAAATGTAATAGTACTAACATTTCGTGCAAGATAACGCTCTGCAGAGCGAAACGTGAAAAGGAGTTATCAAACAATCTTGCGAGCACTAAATCACAGTACATAAGGGGCAGAGTCCTATTTACATTTATACGGACAAAATAAATGTTTTGTTACATAATGCGAATTTTCTCGGCCTCACATGAGTCGTATTTTTCAAAACTGTCCCTTAAATGCTTTCATTCAAGTTTTAATTTTCCCTGTGTAGAAACTCTAACGTTGGTTTTATGTGACGTTTTTTAAAATTAGATCTTATTGATGCGGTGTTAAGCTTGGTTTTGTTTTTTTCAAAAACAAAGGCAGATGTTGAGCTTTGTATATAAAAAGGTTTGAGGCAAAATTTTAAGCGGAGGGATTTGGTGGAGTTTTCACAGGCGCGGTGTGGGTCGGTTTGTCGTCGCCTACAATTATACTCGATGTTCCTTTCTACCTACTCCGCAAATATTTTACCAGATGCCTAGGCTAAGTACAGACCTTTTTACATTGATTCTTTTTAAAAGGATAAAATATTATATTATTATAAACTCTAAAACTTATCTGCTACTTGCTAAACTCGCCATTCGATATCTCTTTTATTTTGGTTCTAGGTTTCGTACTGGATCGATGGACACCTGTGAGGACCATTGCATCAAACTCCGACCACATAATTATTTGTTATTCATTTACAGAACTCCAACACAATATCAAACGCTTTCCTTTTTGCCACCAAACTACTCAAGCCGCCCCCATTAAAACTTGTCCAAACCCGCCATATCCTTCCTGGTACTTTCTTTATGCTTGCCAACATAAAATATATTTATTGTAAAGTATTCGTTAATTGTTAATGGTGTTCACATTAATATTTAGCATTTAATAACTATTATTTATATTTATTTTTTATATATTATTTATATTTATTATATTTTATTTTTGCTGGATATAAATCCAGCCTAGCTTATCAGTGACATTTGCATCTGACCACACCTGGTTGAAACTACAATACAGTCCTAAAACGTCAGTTACAGTCAAGAGACGAGAAAGCATTAACAGTCGCCCATTACTACCATATCTCAAGGTCTTTAGGTGGGTATATTAACACTGTAGTCAATTTGTCGTGCCGGTATAAAATAAATGCAGGCAAACATGATACCGGCGGTTATCAACAAACGTATCCCGTTGCTTGATAGTTCCAGTCGACTTTTGGACTGCGCTGCGCTTGCGAAACAGTGGAGTCACTAGAAAGAAAGAAAGAAAGAAAACGTTTTATTAGCAGCACCCAGACAGTAGTGACAATATGATACAATAGATTACATGAAAATAAACATAAAAAACATAAAAATAAATAAAAAATCACAAACAATGCATAACTAAAGTCTAGGCCGCCGCCAATAAGGACCCTGTCTCAGCTTGTGCTACAGAGCACTAGACTCTGCAGCGCTGGTATTCTGACACTATGCTGTGCTAGTATTAAAAAAAACAGCTATTTTATAATATTTTAACCTTTACAATCTCAAGGGAAATATTTTTCCCTTCTACACAAATCGTTATCGATTGTTCAATTATTATTGAATCGATATTTTTTTACTGAATGTCAAAATAGAACGTATGTACAAGGCGACAAATGTGTTTCTGAAAGAATAAAAAAAAGAACTGTTAAATTGTATTGCGCCAAAACCAAAACACCACCACCAGTTCCACACTTCAACTTGTCCACTTGTGCTTCACAAGTAAACGAAATTGTTTCGTAGAATACCATAACTATTTTTTTTTTCTGATAATTTATATTATGTTTTTTGTATTACAAAGCAATAAATAAAATACTGATATAATAAATATAACTCTTCGTTTTTATGGTTCATAGGAAGAATATTTCTCATGAAATTATAGGAAACCTATACACTCTGCTATATTTTCCTGGTGATATTCTCTTACTTTACACCCACAATAGCTAAAATATTGTGTTGAATTGGCATATTTAGTCTTGGACATCTTATTAAATATGTACTCGTAAATAATAAACCCACAAAATGTTCCATGATTATACATACTTACACATAAATGTGTATATAATTGTGGCCATTACCATTCTCTCTAATGCAAACCTTAAGCCCCGTCGTTGGCTTATAATTGGAGGACCGTAAAGGGGACGCTTGGCCCGGAAGGGGACAGTGGAGCGGGGGAAAAGCGCCGGGAAATGTTATGGAAATGACGCACCGCCATTTTCCCCGTTTTTGTATTTGATTATCCTTTCAAGACAATATTTCGCAGGGTCCGGAAATTAATGAAGGCAATTTATGCGACACACACAGCTCCATACCCGGGTTTTATTTAAATAACTTTTTTGTTTTTTACGTACCGTTTTTTTCTAAAGCCGGGGGTTTTCGGGACGACTGCCTTTTATAATTGGAGCCGTGTCTGTTTTGTTCTGGAGGGCTTATGAAGAGTTATGTTTGAGGTTTGCGCCGTAGGGATTTGGGATGATGTATCGGTTTTGTCCGGCCCTATTGTACGAGGCAATCTCAAACATAAGTGTAGGTATATTTTTAATTCTCGATATATCTATAGACAAGATTATATAAACTCTATTAAGAACTAGTGTCACAACACAAGCATTAGGGCGGTCCCGGACTTAAGGTAGTGACGAGAATCACGGATTACTATAGGAACATACTATCTTGCCTAGTACACGCCTTGGCGCCTAAGACTGCATTTATTGTATCAAGGATAAATCGTGAAATTAGAATTCAAAAATATTTTCTAAATCAATTGTGTGTATACTGATTCACATGTTTACTCTCCTAGGCAAACTATGATTTGTGTTTGTGACAGTTTAATTCAACGTCAATCTATTCTATAGTTGTTATTAATAAAAAAAATGTAACCCAAATCTTTCATAGGTATCTACATTGCTTCAAAGGAAAGAAATAAAAGGCTATAAAATACATTTTGACTCTGTAAAGTATTTATAATATCGACTATACTCAAGAAGAACATCGTCGTATCAGCTTTAGAATGTCCACTGCTGAAAATTGACCTCTTTTGATATTTTCCAGAAAGAGTGGCCGAAAGCGCTTGTAGTCAGCGTCACCCAGCGATTTGGAATACGTCGTCTGTCCGTTTTGTACAATCTCCCACACTGCACTTGCCAGTATGTGGTCACCACTCAAGAATTTTTCTATCCCATCGGCAATTTCCTCTACAAGTTGTGACCTGCCCACTGCCACTTCAATTTACCATTCCACAACAACAATGTTGGTGGTTCATTTTCATCGGATTTCTGCATTTCTGATTCGTTCACGTAAAGTCCCGCCCGGTTAAGTTGTGAAGACCTTTCCCGGTCAACAAAAACGCGTAAATTCGAAAAAAAAAAATCGTTCACGTAAAGAAAAACTAAGCACAGTCTTCACCAAAGCTCGCTCTGACACGATGGACTTTTTCATATGACCCACAGTAGAAACCATATTTCTGCACCGTATGTCATAAAACATCGTGAGTAACAAAGATTTCAAAATGGTAATATCGTAATCACTATTTAGTTAAGTAATTACTTAACATTAAGGAGTTAAATGACTAATAAATCATTACAAAAATACCATAAATAATTTAAAAGTAATAAAAGTAAATTTAGAAGTACCTAATACAGTTCAAACTCTATATAACGACCCTCAAGGGACTGTGCATATTTTGAAGTTGCAGAGAGTTGTCGTTAAATGGAGAGAAGAAAAATCTGTGTTAGAAAATGAATTTTTTTATTTCAGACTAGTGTTAGTAATTACATAAAAAAATAGTTCTTATTTGATCGCTATTGAGTTATTTGTCTGTTATTTTTGTCTGACGTCTTTTGCTGCACCAGTAACTAAGAATATGATAACGTATAGATAATCCCTGACTCCTACTAACAACGGTGAAAACGTGCAAGCAATCCCAATTTGTAAACAAAAGAACGGATTTCTTATAAAGTTCGGTATGTGTAATGCCGACAGTCGAATTTATTACGGGCTAGGATAATAAAGCGACAGAAGAACGTACACAGCTGCTCAGTTTTTACTAATTTTGACAACTTAAAAAGTACTTTATATTATTAAATTGCTGTCGTTATTTGAGAGTGGGTGTAATGCTATATAGAGTGTATTATTTCTAAACCAACCAAAGCCGAGTGATATCGACGCTTTAGGGAGTTTGTCGTTAAATCGAGTGACGTTACATGGAAGTTACACTGTATTAAACAGAAATGAGGTGATTGTCAGAAAAATATAATTGTCGACCAGGTGCAGACAATTAGCAGGTTGAAATGGCAATAGGCTTGGCATGTTTGCCGATTAACTAATAACCGTTAGAACAGACGTGCTCTGGAGAGGAAACCCCATTTCATAATAAACCATTGGATACCGCATCGGATACCATCCGTATGTTTTAGACGTTCCTTATATCTTCTACATTCACTACACGAACAGCTAATGAGTGGAATACGCTATCAGCGAGCATATTTCCACGATCTTATGACTTAGGAGTCTTTGAGAGAAGAGTGAGTAGGCATTTGTTCGGCGGACGTGGTCCAATGTACACTTATCTTCACTTTCCACCAGTTGTGATTAGAGTCATCCGTCCGTCTGGAAATCATAAATAAAAACTGCGTCGAGGGTAAGTGTAGTGTGGGAACCCTAACGGTTAGGGGAGACTGTTTGGCCAAGGTGACAAGTAATTGTCGGAATAGCCGATCAGGTTCAGAGGTGATGATTCACCTTCAGAGAAGTCTGTGTCCAGCTAAGGACAAGTTCTGGCTAAGAATGATGAATAAACCTTCATCAGTACACATTGCAAATTGTCGCTTACGATTTTCTTTCTGAACATACACAATATCGCGTATTGATTATCGAGTATGTAACATGAGAGTTTAAATGCCTTATTCAAATCGCACGAAATAAGGCGAAAGAGGGAATCTTATGAAAACAGGGCATTTCAATGCGGGTAGGTTTCGGTGCTGTGCCTAAACAAACAAAAACGTTTATTGGCTTGTCCGTTTGTTTGTCCCCCTGTTTAATTAATTTTCTCATTTCCTATTTGCCCGCGGGAACGCTGCGAGTTTAGATTTATTCCAACTTCCACCGTTTTGTACGACGGGGAATTGTTATCATTTTTTTAGTTATTTTATCCACATTATGACTTCGACTGGTTTCTTATTTATCGATGCAGCTATAAATAAAATTAATTCATCAATTTTATTTTTATTTATTTAGGATTACATAGAGTAGATGCACTAGCAAGCAAAGTTTCCACAACACATTTAATAACAATAATAAATCAACTCGCTATATCACTTAAAGGGTGAGCAGAGATGCATTAGGGTCTATATTAATTTTGGTACACATATAAATCGTGTCCAACGTGACCAATCAACGTAAAAAATTTTCAACAAAATAAAAATCCAGCTAAAGAATACATATTTAAATAATAGAAAACCAACAATAACTAATTAGCACATAGATAAATATATGTTTTCCTTCACCGGTGAGTATGTGGTACCTAAATGGAAAACTGGAAAAACCTAGAGACATGTTTCGGGATTCGAACCTACGACCACTGCAATGCCGCGCATGATTATGTCTATTATCCGTTAAACCACCACAATCTCAAATTGCACTTTACTACAATTCTTATAGCTGATCAAATATAGGTCTAGGTCTTTAGGCCCTTAGGCCCATTGGTTTCCAAAATCTTTTTTCTCGTGGACTCCTTGCTATGTATTTTGGTTTTGGGTTTATCCCTTGTTATGGTAATATTGTTTGGGTGTAATTATATCGTTCGAGACTGATGACACAATCGATAGAACTTGTGAAATTTAGTGTGGACTCTTTGCTAGCCTGGAACGTACTGCTTGCAGAGTTTATCTTTTCACAGGCTTGCTAACTGCGCAGATGCATTAGCTGCAAACTCATAGCAATTGTTTATACATAACAATTGGTCACCGTGACAGATTGATTATTGCGTTCTTGGTTGAAAAGGTCTTATGCTTTAAAAATCGTTGACAAAGGAACGCAAATAACAACAGCCATTCTAAAGCGTAGTAAACCCAAACACTTTAAAATAAAAGTACAATAGACACGTTTTGTTTACTTATAACTGTATTTTGAAAATTCGTTAAGTTTATTCTTAATTTAAAGGAATTAATTCTCTAGGTAAAGCCGGGATGGAGCCGTCAGTACTCATATATTATATAATAGGTAGTAATAGGCTAAATACTGCATCGTCTATTTACCCTTTATGGAACCAAGCCACAATTAGGCACACGCACTTTTACGCCAATTTGTCACAAAAAGTTGGCAACTTTACCCCTAGGGTCGGCGGGGACGACCGTGTCATTTATTACCCACCCTACCCCCCTAAGGGTAATTTTCCCTTCAAAGCCTTCGCGGGAATACGTAATGGCAAACGACGAAGCTCTAATCCCACGGATTTAACCCTTATCTGTTTCCCTATACATATTTTATGAAGATTTATATATTGCGTTTTATGTATACCAGTACTAGATACTAAGGCTGATCCCTTTTTACGTACCTTTTAAAAAAAATTGACATCTTGGAGAGATACGAACCATACTCAAGTAAGTTTAGTCTTAATATTCGCAGATCTAAGTATAAAATGACGACTTACCATATACTTTGACATTAATTAAATAAATAATAAAATTTTTAATTTATAAGTAAAGTTTTTGCAAAATCAAAGTAGCGTCTATATTAGAGATTACAAAAGTATTTTTTTAAGACCCTTTTCAAAGTATAGCTGGATTCGGTGTTTATTACCCCTGCTGCCACATTTTTACCATAATACCGAAATTCGTCAAAATAAAACTTGAAAGTACTAAGAAATGTTGACCAAAAAATCGGTAAATTAAAATCTTAAAGTTTCAAAATGCTTTTTTAGTCTCAATACGACTATTTTCTTTAAAATACAGACTGTCAAATATCACGGAAATAAAATTGATATTTTTTTGATCCCTAAATTTTTTTGATTACTGTATTATCTACCTATATTTATAGGTAACGCCAAACCAAATATTTAGTTCTTTACTATCGAGACTAGTAAAATTTTCGTGTACCCCGTGTACATACAACTTATAAACTCCCATTTTTCTCACGCCAACTTAGGGCCCCATCGATTTTCCTCAGGACCTCAAAGGGTACACCTGGACCACTTTGAGAATCACTGATCTACAATCACAGCCTTATTACCTATAGCAATTGGATACATAGCTTCTTTTTAGATTCATATCAAATTCAAATTTTGGAGCTCTAGAGTCAACAGAAAATCCTTTCTGTAAAAATAACAAAAAACCTTGGCCTAATTTTAGTATCTGATTTGTTTAAAGATTATTTATCCATTTCTGTGCAATGTTTAATTCGTGAAACATAAAACCTTTGCCGGGTTAACTAATGTGTTAATAAAAAACGGAATGCGTACACCGCTGTGATTATTGCTAATTAGCATAAACAATTACACTGGTATAATTACCGCTTGAAATCGTAAAGTTGTTCGCATCACGCGCTCAGTCCCTGCAAACAAGCTAAACTTCCAAAGCCGCCATTAACGTAACGACTTTATATCGCACTCGCAGTCCGACGAACGAATTTTAATGACCCGTGGCACTCGGCTTGAATTTCTTTTATAATATCCTATTTACTACATACTTTTATATTTAAAGCATTATCTTTTTAAAGCTATAAACATATTATATGACTTCTTGAATGCCATTTCTTTCGATAACACCATATAGAATGTCGCTGAAGGACAAAGACTAAAATAACTACTGACTGACTAAATGACTATAAGGCTAAAATAAGTACTGGTGAGTATAAATAATAATCAGAATATTTTTTTTTTACTGGGACAGTATTAAGAAATCCTAAAATAAAAGAAGTAGTGCGATAAATATTGTCTTACCAGCTGATTCGACGAAATACGTCTACCTAAACGAATAACTTACCTATAGTCAATTATTTTTTGTTAACTTTTAGCTAAACCTACTCTCCTCACCATTACCTTCAACTTCCTTTCCTAGCCCCTCCCGATCTTTCTTTACATGTTTCATCCCTTTCTTCCCTTCTCCTCCACACTCTCCTCCCCCCCAACCCTCCCCATATTTTGGTACTATTCTATATTCTTCTATCCTTAACTTAAACATAATCATTTCCTCGTACAAAATTGCATGCCCCATTTCATCGAAAAAAAAAGTATTTTCGCAAAGAAAGGGAGCTAATGTTCCTCTCTAAAGTCTAATCTATTTCTATGCTAAAATTCATCAAAATCAGTTCAACCGTTTTGATGTGAAGATGGAACATACTAACTTACAAACTTTCGATTTTATATTAGTAGATAAGACAATGTTCAATACGAGAAGCAAACACGATGCTACGCGATAGTTTATGAACAGTGCTGGTGTATGTTTGACCAACGAATACCGATTCGAACATTGCTTGAAGACTACCCCCCTGTAATAGGATGATGGACAATCACTATCATCATCATCAAAGAGAAATACTTCACGATTACAAGCAGTTTCCCAATTGCAATTATTATATGCACGTGTAAATTGATCACTCAATCCATTTTTTTTTATTACAGACTGACCTGCGCTTGACCTCAATTTCAACCTCTTCATGACCTCAAATTAATGGAAGATGACGATGATGGAGCACGGTCACCCAATGAATACCAATTCACTCATCCTTTGAAGATTCTCAAGTCGAAAGATGCTGGAAAAACAAACGCTGGAAGGGAATTCCACTTCTTGGCGATTCGCAGCAAAATTCAGGAAGCAAATCACCTCGTTCGTGTGTCAATCACATAAGGATGTAAGACCGCATGGCATCTTGTCAATTTATAATAGACGGGAGGGGGAGGAATTAAATTCTACAAATTATAGAACAATATGAAAAGAGATCTCGTTGTGATGGCGCATAGGCTTCGCTCTGGTCACATGCCACTTAACAACTTCAACCATCTGATGGGAAGGGCTGAATCCTCTTCATGCTCAGTTTGCAGGACTCTAGAGGATGTTTTTCATCTTCTGGTCGAGTGTGACCGAAGCGAGACTATGAGAGCGGACGTGATGAGTAGGCATAGTATAAATTCTTTCACCGTGGGCATGTTCAATGGAATCCTTGCCGCACCTACTTGTGATGCGGCTAGATCCTTGTTCATGTTGCTGTTGAAAATTTTAGCAGAATAATTTAGTGTAGTGTTAATATTTATGTTATCTTTATTTTAGTAAATGTTTTCTAGCTAAACAGGGCTGGTGTAATCACATGTGTGATTAAAGCCCTAATCAAATTATAGATTAAAAAAAATATATAGAAAAACTAAAAGTTAGGTCACTCTTCGTCAGTATTCCTAGCTAGGTATATTACGCAACGCAAGTGCTTCATGGGCAATCAGTCGCTGATCTCGGCGATCGATTGTGTCCAAGGTTGTGCAATGGTTTTTAGCAAAGCCATCTAAGAGATGGCAACAATACTATACAAACGACTACACTAGTGCTTGATATAGGATAAGAAGTTGGGACGGCGTGAAATTTGTTTTCGTGTCAAAGTTGATTTGTATGGAACTGTCATTGCGCGAGTTCGACTACCTGCGCGGTATTTTTATTTTAATTTTATAAGAAGGAGCCTTATATCCTGCAAATAATGTACACACATAGGCGGATGATAAATAAATCTATCATATATTTAACGATGATGTATGACTCTACAATCTGAATATTGCACACGGGAACAAAAGAATTTTAATCAAGCAATACAAACAAAAACACCCTCTACCCCTTCCGTAAACTTGAAATGAGTGGGCTACATACTACATAACGCTTTTCCATATCTAGATACCCTGGAGGTTCGGCGTAAATGAAATATTCATAAAACCGCCCCGTTTACGACCTTGTAAAGGGTCACATAAAAATTTAGAAGCAAAAAACGTAGATAGGGACACCCTTTGGCGGGCTCTTGCGATGGGCCAAAGTTTGTAATTGAATTTTTGCCTGGAGCCCGCAAAGGGCGTCCCTGCTTAATTTGGCACATTCGGAAAAGGGTTTCCGACGTTGGTACAAGATGGAAAATTTGCGTGGAACTAAAACTACATAGAGTAGCATAAATTGTCGTAACATTTACTCACTTTATTTTATTTATGTGTCAAATATTCATAATATATATCGTCAAGCTATATTTGTTTAGGGCTGAGCAGAGATTAATTAGTAATTGTATCTATTTTACGATTATATATCAGGATATATAAGCAGTTGAGCAGGTCAACGTGACCAATAACGCAGCTGATCACCGTTCTCAGAGCACTTTCGTATGACATTTCTATTATATATAATGTGGGTTTTCTCACGATGTTTTCTTTCACTGGTGCATATGTGGTGCCTAAAGCTATGTTTAATCTGGAAAAACTCAAAGTTACAAGCTGGGATATGAACCTACGACTTTTAGCTTTACAGCCCGTGGATAAAGGTCCCTTATCCAAGAAGCCACCACGACTACATTTAAATAAAATATTAAATTATTATTATTAATATCTCTTTATACATCATATCTATACTAATATTATAAAGCTGAAGAATTTGTTTGTTTGTTTGTTTGTTTGAACGCGCTAATCTCAGGAATTACTTGTTCGAATTGAAAAATTCTTTTTGAGTTGAATAGAGCATTTATCGAGGAAGGCTTTAGGCTATATAACATCACGATGCAATTATTAGGAGCGAAGAAATAATGGAAAATGTGAAAAAAAACGGGGAAAATTATTCATCCTTGAGGGCTTCCATTGCGTGCGCTGCAAAAACGGTTCAAGATATCAAAAATATATGTATGAAAGAATTATTCCTCTTGAAATGATCTAAAAAAATGTCCGCGACAGTATATGTCTATCTTTTAAGATTAAGTCACTAGAACCGTTCTTATGGTAAACAAATTTGGTCGAAATTAATGCATTATTTGTTAAGAGTTGTATCAACGTAATAATCTTTATCCAAATAAATTGTGTTGTTGATTAAGAGTATTTAATTGTGAACAAAATTGTCTTTGACATCACTTAATTTCAATGACCATCTTAGAAGATATTACAAAACCTTATATAGCAAAACAACGTTTGCCGGATTAGCTAGTTTACAATATTCTTAAATTTTAAAATAAATACAGCTTCCTATCACTTACCTTGCCATAACAAACACACACACATAGACAAACACACACACATTTATTTCTTATTGTTGCGAGCATACTGCTATTTTCTTTGAAGATTTTTTTAAAATATTATCATTGTGTAATTGGCACAGCTTGTTAACTTTACCGTATGTAAATTGATTGTATGTGCTGTTAAATGATTGTGAATAAATAAAATAAATAAATAATAATAAATACATATAAAAAGATAACATATCCATTTTAAAACATGTAGACTTACGGGAGCGAATCTTGAAGCCCAAGCCACATGTAGTTAGGAGCTCAGAGTGAGAAATCTCCTAAAAACGATCTATTCATTATTCGCCCCTGCCATTTTTCGGCTATATAGCAAGAAAAGGTTTTATGACCCTTGCTGATTGTGAATGGTAAGCTTAACGGAAGACGATCAGAAGTCGAAGCCCATCAAGATGGATTGACAAGATTCCCGGCACAAAACATTTATACGATGCCCTCCAAGATTCTAAGAATGGAGAGAAATTGCGTATTAACATCAGGACTGAGGAAGGCATTTTTTTTCTTAACCCGATAGAAATCCCTTCAGACCGTCAGGGGAGTGGTGAGGGCTACTCCCCCGGTGTGTCAGACTTGCACCGACTAAAACCACCAGGGTGCCAACTATGTCCTCTCCTCGCCTTCGCCTGACCTGGGTATCTGTATACTTCCTAGGGACCCGGCGAGCGACTGGCCTTGGCAGGCTTCTTCTCTGGGAGGGGATCAGTTGTTACCCCCTCACTACCTCTCAATGGAGCGTCATGTGAGCACTCACACGACACCTTGTCCTCTCTTGCTAGGAAGAGATACAAAGGTACACTACTCACAATTGTGTCTATAAAAATTTAGATAGTAAAAAAGCATACAAATGTTTTTTTTTAGAAAATTCATATTTAAAATTTAAATAATTAATTCGGCTATCAATTACAATTTACGCCAAGAACAAAGGAACAATTTATATAGAGACTAGCTGTCCCGGCAGACCTTGTTCTGCCCTATTTGTCTAAAACAAAGTCACATTGTTTTTTTTAATGTTAATAGCTTCCCCGTCAGATTTCATTCTGCCAAAACTTATTGGCCTGACGGCTGTATTTTGAAAATTGTTTGAAGGAACCTGGCCTTAATGCTATATGTATAAAAATTGACAAATATTGACATTAATATTTATACGTCACTCAATTGTTTTGCCTTCCCGGAACCCGTCCACTAACATTTAAACTTTATGGTATGGTGTTAAAGTTCAAATTGACTTTTAAATATTATTACGAATTTTTTGTATGAGAATATAGAAAAGTGTTGTTATTAGACCTTTTCAGACAATTTTTTTAATTTTTCTCTCCGTAACAACCTTCCCCAGACTTCAACAAACACAACAAAAAAGAAATCAGCCAAATCGGTTCAGCCGTTCTCGAGTTTCGCGCTTATACACATTTAACGATTCATTTTTATATTATAGATAGAATAGAATATATAGATAATCAATAAGAAATAAGCAGCATCTTTAAAAAAGTACAAAAAATGTCCTGGAGTAAGAAAAACATTTTTGTGTTGGATATAGGACGCTGTTCACAATTATGTGCGTAAAATGTATACAATAACGACACATTTAAATGTTTTTTTTTACAGAATTTATGTCTAAAGACAAAAGAATAAATTCCGCTATCACTTACAGTTTACGCTTACAACAAAGGCACAATTTATATTGTTGTAATCAAAAAGAAATATTCCATTTTTTACTGTGCGTAAGGGTTGTTTGGGTCGCGTCCCGTTTTCCGTCTATACGTGCTAAAATTTAATTCGGCCTTTACGCATTATGTACAAAGTGTGGACCCATCCTCCAAGTGTTATGTGCTCAGTGAGTTTTATTTTATATTTCATTCGGTAATACATAAAAAGCGCTTAAAAGGTTTTGTTAAGTGTGAGCATTTTAATTAATCTTGTAACAGCTTTCGTTTCTATTTTGTCTATTTTTTTTATACTGGCTCGACAAAGTGACCGCGCTCCTAATGGAAAGTGTAGTGTAGTCCAGGAACGGATGCTACTATCAAGGAACGGGAATCAATTGCACGTCATCGACACCATGTTGGCCCAAACATACTACGAATAAAGGTCTCTAACTACCTAAATCTAAGGTGGGGTTACAGAGAATCTTTTTTCTTGTTACTTGGGGAAATTCGTCATAGGACCGTCTCAGGCGCACAGGGGGCTTGCATGACCGAGGTGTGTTGGACTTGTATCGACTAAAAACCCCAAGGTGACTACTTCTGCGTGTTAGTGGGGACTGCGGGTCCTGCAATCAATTCGCCACAGCCCCATCGCGCCACAAATTTGGGCGAAGATGATGCCTTCCCCGATATAGCCCGTTGTATTATTTGGTGGTAGGGCAATTGCCTGAACTGCGTCATGACCATAGTACACAAGTGTAAAGACCGTCATAGTGACTCGCTTTGGCCTGTCGCGTTTCGGGATCAGCTTATGTATATTCAGTAAGTCAAATACCTAGAGACCTTCAGTCGTGGTATATGTGGGCCGACATGACGACGGAGACCTACAATGGATTTTAATTCTTTGTTTTTGGACTGCACTGTACTTACCATCAGGTACTCTGTTGTCACTATGTCGAGCCAGTTTAAAGAAAGAAAAATAAAGAAATTAGAGGGCACGTCACAATGCTCTGCCGACTTCTGGAGAGTCACTAACCAGTCGCTCAGGATCCCCACCCTGAACAGGGGGATACAGAGAATCTAATACAAGTCCTTCTGTTCCCATCAACGTGCAAAAAAATAATCAGCTCGCTGCCGCTAAGCTTGGTATTTAGCCGATATAGATCACCACACCATAGCTGTAATCTCTATTATGTACGGCCGGGACGGTCGGTATTATGAAAATTTTCTCCCAGTAAAAACGGAACCATTTTGAACAACTACACTTACACAAGCCGATCCCAAAACGCGACAGATTGAGGCGAGCGTGTGTCACGGCATACATTACACAGCATTTATGAATGGTAAATACAGTACAGTCGAAAAACTGACTATAACTGTCGAGAGGCATGTATTTGTCGATAGCTACTAAAATACCGTAAATATGATACCGTCTGTATCATGGCGAGTATTCTGAAGAGTTGTTTAACCTTGTTCCACCCTCTCCCTTCCTAAATAGACCCACGCGCGCGGGTTTGCGGTGTCACAGCTATACGTTATCTCACATCCCGGCTAGGACTAAGAAGTTCTCTAACTCGTTCTTTTGCCGTGTCCTTGGGCTGTGGAATGGTCTTCCGGCGAGCGTGTTCCCACCGTCCTATGATATGGGATCCTTTAAGCGTAGCGTGAAGAGATATTTGTGCAGGCCGGCATGATCGCTGCGACTACCGACGAGTTTTTTCTTACCTTTAGATAGTCGTTGGCGTTTTTTTGGCTGCACCATGCTTACCATCAGGTATGGTGCAGTCACTGTGCTGAGTCAGACTAAAAAAAATAATGAAAAGTCAGTCCAGACCGGTCTACATAAATATCGTTTTACGCTTTATTTCTACAACACAAGTTAATGAAACAAAAGGAAAAGGTTGGCTGTTTGATCAACATAACGACAAAGGTAAATTAGGGAATTCCTTCCAATTCCTAGAATTTGTAACTCTCGTCCACACGGTTTCTCTGGTCATCACGATCACGAGCAACCTCATCTCCTGTGATACTTCGATGTCGAAGGCTATATTATGACTGGCACAATCTTTAAAACGCAACACTGGAGACCCTCTCCAGGGTATATTGCTCGGAGCTGTTGTGTACTCACGTTTAGCTATGGTTTAGGTAGCAACTAGGTAGTAACTAGGTAAGTCAGAAATTGTAATAATTAATCCTTTATTAAATAATTCCAAGTTAGTTAAAATTTTCAAAACTTGGCAATTATTTTTGAGGATTCCACTTTTTTTTAACACAGGCTCGTTACAGTTAGTACGGAGTACCTGATGGTAAATACAGTGTAGTCCCAAAACGAAAGCGACTATCAAAGGATGAAAATCCATTGATAGTCTACATCGTCATGTCGGCCCACATATACCACGACTGAAGGTCTCTAGGTATATGAGCTACTGGATATACACAAGCTGATCCCGGAACGCGATAAGCCGAAACTGGTCACTATGACGGGTTTTACACCCATGTGCTGTGGTCGCGATCCAGACGGGCACCGACGCCCTACCACCTCGCTGCCGCTCGTCTAGCACCACCCAGGAGTCACGTGTAGGGAAACTAGGGTAAAACCTACGGACGCGAGCAGTTTCGACTCCCAAAAACTGACGTAAGGGTTAATTATTTTGTATTTGTGTTGCGGGATTTTTTTTCTCGACGGACTATATGCTGGCCTGTGAGGGCCTTTGCAACTTAAACGGACGAGAGGGATGATTGGTTAAGGCGTTTACACAGCTCTTCACTAGCTTACTGAAGTATTCTATTTCAGCTCATGAGATTTGTCTTAAGTAATAGGTTATTACATATTAATGGTTGATTTTGTGACATTTTTATTTTTTTAAATATTCACGAACAATATAATTTTCAGATATATTTTGGTAATGCTATTATATCACCAGTATGCCCCTTTCTGGTAGGACAGGATATTCAATACATACTGTGTGTATATAATATGTATATTACTAGATACATTCTGGATACAAATAAGTGGTAACTAAAAATATTATTTTAACCCTAATTTTTGGGGTTATAAATATTATTATCTCAAAACGTCATTTACAATCTTAAAAGTATTAAACAAACGAAGGACCCAGCTCAAAATCTGTCGCCTGTCCTTTGCTTTTATTACTCAATACCACTGTAACTTGGTCTTTCAACCTCCTAATATCCTCGGATCTTGTACCACGGGAGTCGAAACTGCAAGGGATGTAGAAGGTCCAGTTACGCTGGCCCGCTTTCCCACTCAGCCTCGAATGACAGATGATTATCTATGGTTCGCGTCAACATGAATAATTGGGCTTTACAATATACCGTTTTTGCTTATATACTAGTTATTACATAAGTTTTTTAAACAACTTGCTACTAGTAGGAAAATCTCAACGAAAGTGCCGACTTTCACACATATCGTTCGTTTCGGCTATAACACTATAACTTTCAGACAAAACCGCACCCGAAGGCTTTGAAATTTCAAGAAATTTAGTTCGAAATTGACTAATAGTGAATATAGTTATTATATTAATACATTTTAAACTAAAAACGTATGTAGATTATATAAAAAGCTTCTGGGTATGATTAAATTTATAAATTAAAATTAAATACCTAGAAAATTGTCAAAATAGTTACATATCGATATTGATTTCCAAGCTTAGAACGTGAGCAGTTGCTTTATCAATTTCATCCATCGGAGAATCATCAGTTCCTGGTTTTCGGGTTGGTGTTGGATCAGGCCAGCTACAAGAAGCCCGGATGGCAAAATGCTCCGAGGAATTGGTGATTTTTCTGACTGCGTGTGGCGGAATCCTCGTCGCTTTCGCTTAGGTTTCGACATCAATGAGAGACTAGTGAATATTAAAAGCTCTAACGACGGGCTCTAAAGAACCTATATTCAAGAAAGTAAAATGTAATTAATTATTAATAATTACATTTCGAAATAATATAAACATTGGTAACATTCCATTTCAGTGCTCGCTAGAAATATTAGGTTTTGACTAAAATAAGCCAAAGTTTTGGCTGGAGACGAATAAACTGCAAATGCCATGTGAAAAGTGCAGTATAATATAAACGAGTAGTGTATATTAGTACTCTATTTAGTCGCAGCATATGTGATTCTCTTTTTGTGATTGTATGTCAACTATAGAATGATTAGGATGCTTACAAAATTCGTCATAGAATCTGTGAAAATAAGGATCTAGGAAACTCGAAACAAATTTAGATATAGCTTTACGAACTACGTCCGATATCAATTCGTTAAAATATATATCTAGGTTATTTTTGGTGGTAGTACGATTGCCCGAACTGTGTACCACAGTACACAAATGTAAAGACCGTCATAGTGACTCGCTTAACCGTGTCGCATTTCGGGATCGGATTATGTATATCCAGTAACTAATATTCCTAGAGACATTCAGTCGTAGTATATGTGGGCCGACATAACGCCGGAGATTATCAATGGATTTTCATATATTGATGTTCGCTTTGGTTTTATGACTACACTGTACTTACTATCAGATGCCCTGTAGTCACTATGTCAAGCCAGGGTAATAAAAAACCACGTAATCGAAATATTAAGTAGTTCTACGGCGATTTTGAAACGTATATCCACATAATTGGATCGGAAGCAGTGGGTAAAGTCAGTTACGGTCGGTTTCAGAAACTGGTCTTAAATTTTAAAACGCTTTTAAATACTGATTTATTGCATACAGATTAATGATTCAATAGTGTATAAAATCGTTTTAAAATTAAAAGAGCGTTTCTTAAACTGAGCGTCTTTAATATTTAAAAAGTTACTACAACTGGGTGTAAATGATATTGTTAGATAATAGCAAAATCACAGTACATAGACATCGCAGAGATTCTTTGAATATGGGAGAAAACCAACCCCTGTACGGGCCAAGAAGTCGTGTCAAGCGTCCCCGAGCAACCCTCGGGGTGGTACGCACATGCGTGCCATACGCCCGCCCTCCAATCTCACACCTAAGCCGAGCTTCCATTTTGTTTTTGCGCAGTCGTGTCGTTTTTTGCCCGTTTTAGCTTTCGTTAGACAACTGTTTTAATGAAGGCTTGCAATTGGAATGTAAATTATCGTTACTATTTTTTTTTAATTTTACCTCGCCATAGAGTCCACCCTAGGAGAGCATACAGCATAAAATCCGAAATGAGGATATCTGACAGAGAAGTAAGGCTATCAATGCAACTCTCCCTATCAGCAAGTCGAAGTGGCAATGGACTTGTCACATGTAAAGAAGAACCGATCAGATCGTTGGACCAGAGAGGAGCTTGAGTAGAGTAGGGGTAGGGCGGTGTGTGTGTGTCCATAGGCCGTCCCAATGAGAGGTAATGAGGGGGTAATTTACGACCCCCTTCCAGAGAAGAGGCTTGCCTAAGGCCAATCGCTCGCCGGGCCCTCGGAAGTGTCCGGAGTGCCCGAAGAATGGCATTCAGCTGCGCTACAGGTCACGTTGGGTACAATATATAAGGGCAAACTGAATACACTTACTAATGTATCTCTGCTCACCCCGAAGGAGATATAGTGTAGCTATATATTGTAATTATTATTACTAAGATATAGAAAGCATAAATTAAGCAATGTGTATGAAAAAAAAACCAACCACCTAATTAATATTATTAAAATATTTCTAGCAAATGTTCGTGTTACCTGTACCTGATTTTATGATACTTCAAATTCAGAAATACACTGTCCTTATAAATATGTTTTTTTTAATTATAACTTTGGAAATGGGTTATTTTTTCTAATAATTTCGGAAAGCTGAATTTCCGACCACTAATTTCATATAAGAATCTTTCCATAATTCTTACATTAATAATATAAGCCACGATAATTCGAAATAAATTAACAGAAACAATTAAATTTGACGAAAAAGTAAACATAACACGATCACAAGCGTACTCGTATATTTTTAACTGTTTATAATTGTTGACTACGAAAATTGTATACACCGATCCCCCGTTTTACACGGTAGATACGTTCCTGAGAAAAACGTGTAAATCGAAAATTTAAAATTTTCAAGTCAAAACCGTGTAAATCGAAAAGCTTGCAGAAAATGCATAATTTTGCTATTTAACAGTTGTGACTTTTTTCAATATTTTTAGGTGTACACAGAAATAAAAATAAAATGCATTGACAGGTTAAAATGTGTAATATATTACGGAAACACTGATTTTTTATTTAATTACAATACATTAAACAGAAGGACAAAAAATAAAACCAAAGGTGTCTTATTATCCTTCATAATGTGCAGCAAGTCAGCACATAAGCTCGGGCTTCCCCGTGAGATGTGTACACAGCGCACGTGTTCAAACACAGTAGCATTTAGTAGAGTGCGATAAAAACAAAAAAAAAAACTATTTGGAAAACCGTGTAAAAGCGAAAACGTGTAAAACAAGTACCGTGTAAATCGGGGGATAGGTGTACATAACTTTTTTTTTTCTAAATTAAATATTTGTCACTGATATCAGAATATAATGTTTAATAAATCATATGACTTATTTGTAATTACTATTCATTTGCATAAAACTACAGAACACTATAATTGGAAAGTAATTATCAGAGATAATTGAATATTATAGCAAATACGTGCCACTATACGATAATGTTTTCACTTTCGATTTTGGTTTTTCCCAAGTTTATTTAGAAATTCTCCTGAAAAAATTTTAGAAATTCGTAGATTTAGGGAGGTTACTTAAAATAAAGTACAACAAATCATTTGACATATTTCAAGCTTAATATCTTGTTTAATTAAATTTTAGCTGGTATTTTGTTTTTTTTTTTTATAACGAACAGGCTTGAGTGGTACCTCAATATCACCTGATGGAAAGTCACGATGAGGTTGATGATGTTCCTAAGCTATACATATTATTAGTCATTTTTCCCTAAAAAGGAAAAAATCCCTAAAAGTGGAATCATTGAATCCAATACACAATATGGCGAACTGTCATAACAGTCCGACTACGGAATTGTAATTGAATACTTATTTTTTCCAAAATTAATATACGAAATCAAAATCAGAATGTAATGTTTAAAAAATCAAAAAACTTATTTTTGACTATTATTCATTTATATAAAACATTATAAAACTCCTTTTCTTTTTTTGTTCAAAACCTTGCATGTCTTGGCCTTATAAAATTCGCTAGGTACCTAGCAATTTTGGGAGTACGTACCTAAACATTTTGTATGGTGAAAAAAGCAAAGGTTAGTTCTGCTTATCGCGTGGGCCTGAGTTTGCGTCTCGCGCCATGTTTGTTTTAAATGATTTTTATAATAGTTTCTTGATTGGTCGATAGATGGCGGAAAAATATGTTTTTTTAGAAAAATCAAATTATTTTTGATTAATTATAATTCATAATATTAGAATTAGATATTTGTAGAGCGTAGGACAAGCATTGCTTTTATGCTTGTATGAGATGAACGCCACTGAGTTTTGATTTACCAAATCGATATTAGCTGAAAATCAGCACTAGGTGGCTCAGCTCATCGCCAAGCATATGCAAAGCTGACTCCCCTTTGCAGCACCTTCACAATATGAGGCATTTGCTTTTGCTGATTATTTTGATTAATCTTGTAGGTACACAGCACATGTCTATTGTACATTTATTTTAATGTGTTTGGATTTTTTGGGAGTCGAAGCTGCTCGCGTCCGTAGGCTTTACCTTAGTTTCCTTACACGTGACTCCTGGGTGGTGCTAAACGAGAAGAAGCGAGGTGGTAGGGCGTCGGTGCCCGTCTGGATCGCGACCACAGTACATGGGCGTAAAGCCCGTCATAGTGACCAGTTTCGGCTTGTCACGTTTCGGGATCAGCTTGTGTATATGCAGTAACTCATATACCTAGAGACCTTCAGTCGTGGTATATGTGGGCCGACATGACGATGTAGACTATCAATGGATTTTCATCCTTTGATAGTCGCTTTCGTTTTTGGACTACATTGTACTTACTATCAGGTACTATGTAGTCACAATGTCGAGCCAGTGTAAAAAAATAAAAAAATTACTACGCTTTAGAAATTTCCTTGTTAATTGTGTTCCTCTGTCAACAATTTCGAAAGTATAAGACCTTTTTAGCAATAATGCAATAGTCAATCTTTCACGGTGACCAATTGTTATATGTAAATAATTACTATGTATCGTGCCACCAACACACTTGCGTACAGACCAGCTCAGTTAGACCCAAGCCTGTATGAAGAGAATCTCTTCAAGACAGTACGTTCCGTGCTAGCAACGAGACCACTCTGAACTTCACTGAAACTGAACTGAACTGCAAGTTCCATCGAGTGCGATATCAATTCTGAATGATGTAATCACTTCCAAAATCTAAGTTTCTGTGTTTTATGACGTGTTATGTGCCAAATAAATTATGTTCTGTTTCTGTTATTATAGGACCGTCTCAGTCGCACAAGAGGGTTCACGGCAGAGGTACAGCGAACTAGTAGTAATGGCTAAAAACCCCTTGATTCTTCACATCTGATTTCCAATCGAACTTCTACATATTAATGTGGAAAGTAGCTCCTGTAATCAATTTTCCATAGCATGCCACTCCGCTGCTGCCGGGTATGATTCGTTATTGAGCACATAGAAACTTTTGGTCGTTGTCATTAGCGTTAATTCCATAAATGCATGAAAGCATTGCATGTCCGTACGATAAATAAGTCTGGAATAAATTCCTTTAATTTAAACAAAAAAAGTTACCCTTTATATTCATATCTATTCTATTTTCATGCCATCTATCGTCCTTATGAAAGTAATACAATATTTATTATCATTATATAATATTTACATTCATTATATGAATCTGCCTATCCTGTACAAATGCCCTATGCACGTCACTGGTCGTGGTATATTTATAATGATGTTACAAAAATAACGGTCATTAATTAGGCTCTCGTCCCTTGGCATTCTTTACCGTTTTCGACTATGATGATGATGTCCTAGCCGGTTTCGGCCACGGCGACTGTTTCAACACCGGTTAAGAAATTGGAGGTCCAGTTTTCGGAAACAGTCAATTGCGCAGGAGATATTTAAGTGCATAACTGGACGCGCTGCCAGAAAAGCACTCTCTCGTCCGAGCTCACTCAGGCCCGATGGAATGGAGAACCAGTACGTTCTCGAACGTACGAAGAGGGGGGTGCTATTCTATTCTGCCGGCAGCCGCCACGGCGAAAAGAAATACGACTATACTAGGTATATAATACACGTACTTGCGATGAGAGGCCCTTGTACAAATATTTACTCGAGAGTATTCTTACTATACTCGAGTATTACTTACTAGACACCTCGGATTTCAGAATTCCTCAGTATAAGGTAATTTACCATACGAATGCGTTATCGCAAATATTCGTACTCCCCCGGTGACAATAGCCGGGCAGTAGACTCGAGGGAGTTTGCTGCCCGGATGAGAGGGAGGCGGTGCACGGTATCCGGCGTACCGCCTGGGAGAGAGGTTTTGGAGGGGTGGGCCTCACTCCTTCCCCTCTCAGAGAGGTAGCCTCAACAAGGACTCTTGCTCCGTGGGCGTCTGAATGAATTTGGCTTCCCAGGCCCAGGTGGAGCAATCAGAGGGACACCCCGGGGATTTTTAATCAATAGGAGTCTGACACACCGGGGTCACTGCCCTCACAGCTTCCCTGATGGTCCTATGCAAGATTTTTCCCCAGGGATATAAAAAAAAATTTCGTGCTAGGGCCTCGGATGCCTATTAGTTACTTTTTTGTAGGTATAACTAGAGATAATCGCCTGATAGGGCAGTTTGTAGAAAGCTTTCCTGCAACGGAGTCTCGGAGTTCTGGAGTCGGAAAGTACACTGTGGGGAGCAGATAGCTTTTCTACAACGGAGTCCCGGAATCCTGGAGACCGGGTACAGACAAACTACACTGTGGGGAGCAGAACAGGTTGTCACAAGTCAAGATATATACTTTTATGAGTACTTGTATCTCTGTCAATCACCTATAGTATCAGCCTAAACTTAAGTTGGCACTAGATTAATTGTTTATAAATTTCAATATTATGTTGGTATGAAAAAACGTGAAACAATTGAAATATGAAACTAATTTGTTTAAAGTAAATAAATTGTATTTTAGATAGTGAAGGTAGTTCTCGCGCGGCTCCAATGTCACCCCAACGTCTATTTGATATTCATGTAGAAAGTAAATATTTAAAGCCTCGTCACTAGCAGAGAATTTGATTTTAATTTCCACAATTATACGGTGACTTTCAAGGCCTAAGGCTGAGATTTATAAACGATATTTCGACTTTGCTTAGCAAAGTTCTCTAAAAATAAATTCATTGTGACAAAAAACTGAATATATAATAGAAACTTGAGTATAGCCATAATATTCGCAAAATCAAGTCCATGTTGACAAAATCGGTGACTTACCAAATCATTTGACATTGATTGAGTAATACAAATTGTAATATTTAAGTAAAGTCTAAGCAAACTTAAAGCTCTGTCTATAAATCTCAGCCTAAGTCACCCTTTGAACTTTACCAGCAGAATCCACAAACACGATCCCTCGATGGCCTTCGCCTGACTAACTATTCACTACTTGCATCCTAGTCATTGCAATATGTATTCCATAATTGAAATGGCTGGAGGATTCGTCTGCACAAGGCACTATTTATAAAAGTTATTATCTTTAATAACTAGGCACCGTTTCCAGAAAAAGTACGTAGATTGATTTACGCCTTTTTATTTCACTATTGAACATCGGAGGATTTGTTTGACCTCTTTATAAATGAAAAAAAAAACACACAAAAATAAAAAACGTGGATTTGTATTGATTTAGAAAATTTTAAGGAAAAGATATTTTTAAATTAGTAAGATTTCTCATAAACTACTAAATTTTACTAAAAGTTGTGTTAACTTTATATTATTACCTTTTCTTAGAATGATTTTGCATTCATCAACCAAACTGTTTTCGACGTTTCAATGTTTTGCATTTTCAAGTTACGTCTTTTTTCCATGAAAGATGCGAATATTATAAATCGACATAACTAAGGTTAATTCTGAAAACTTATTATTATCGAAGTTACCTTTTTATGTAACCCGGGGGAATATCCTGCATAGGACCATCAGGGAGTGCTGCGTCCCCGGTGTGTCAGATTCGTACTGACTAAAAACCCCCAGGGTGTCGCTCGATTTCTCCACCCGGGTCTTGGAAGCCAATTTCATCCAGACGCCCAGGGAACAAGAAGCCTTGTTGAGGCGACCTCTCTGGGAGGGGAAGGAGTAAAGCCCAACCCTCCAATCCTTTTTCCCAGGCGCTGCGCCGGATACCGTGCACCGCCTCCCTCTCATCCGGACAGCAGACTCCCTTAAGTCTACTGTCCGTATCGAAGTTACCTATACTATTCACAATGACATCTGTTGGAAAATAAAAATTATGTCGAAACGTAAGATGGATCGGGCGTACCCAATACAATATTTATACAATGTTGCAGACAAAATTACATAGGATCAACAATGTCCAAAAAGTACTTTTAAAATCATTGTGGCTTTAAAGTAAAACTAGTAAAACGGATCGTAAGTCATAATAAAACATTTATTACCAACTACGTTTTTATATTTTTTATTCACATTTCACTAAAACCTAACATTGTAATTTTAAAACTAACAAAATCACCTTATTAACAATCTTAGTGTAAGTAAAGTCTGAGTGGCTATTTTTTGGACTGGATTATACACAAAAAAAAGTTAATTATTACACAGAGAAAAAAAGTGATGGAAATATATTTCGTGGCTCACAACCTATATTACATAATCCCCTTTGTACCTGAACCAACGAATTCTTTATCATCTTTTCCCTGCATCGCCGGCCAACAGAACAATGGATCATGACCGCACTATCACGAAGACAAACGCGACCACGATATCTAAAGCTAGGTAAATAGCAACCACCCCTCAACCCGGAAAGTAGCACCATCTTTCGCAAAAGCATTTACTTAAAAACAATCCTTAAACCCAAGATACAGGGTGATTTTTTGCGCAAAGCTCGGCTCTGTTTGAAAATTCCACCCGAGTTTCTTTTACATAGACTATGTTCCTGGTTTATATATGAATGAAAACAAACCTTACGTATATTGTCTTAGAAATTACATTCACATAGTTCGGATCCTAGTACTGACGCCATTTTGAATAAGCGCTGGCGGTCAAAATTTATTGCGCATAAATGTACCTCTGGCTAACCCGGGAGTTAGGGGGTGGAGGGAGTAGGCTTAAAAATCGGAGAACGGGGTGAAAGGGGTGCGTTTTTAGTGTTCGCAGCGTCGGCCTATTTGGGGTGTTGATAGCACACAGGGTTGAACTCAAGTTCATTATATCAACGGAGCTTGTCTCTAAGTTTATTTTATTTATAACAACAACATATAAATAGGAGAGATTTAACTGTAAATACAAAATTATATAGACAAATTTATTTATTTCTTGGCACTACAATAGTTGCACTAATAAAAACATAAACATTAATCTTATAAACTTATAACCTAGTGCACTATATCTAAAGCGAATACCACATACAAAAATTATAAAAAATAAATCTAATTTAAATATAATATAAGTATAAAAATTAAAAAAAAATAGGAATAGAAAAAATGAACAGAGAAAAATGAAAAGTTACGGGTAGAAACTTATAACACATTATTTATATTTATTTAGAGTGTTATTAAATAAATCCAGTGTCAGGTATTTGTTATATAATTTTATCATTTTTGCTACGAAACAATTAATGCCTAAAACTGTTTTTCTAAAAGGTTGATTTTCGAAAAGATTAAGTAACCAGCTTACCTGGATATCGAAAGGGAATTTTGAGTTGTAGTTTATTTAGTAGTTCTGGACAATCTATGTGATTAATTATAATTTTAAACAAGAAAAGTAAATCGGGAATATCTCCACGTGTTCCTAAAGATTTTACGTGGAATTTGTTCAAAAGTTTAATAATATAGCTTGAGTCCTTTTTTCTATATGTAAACAATAAACAAAGTAAAACATTTTTGAATTCATGCAATACGGAAAGAGTGCTTGCATAATGTGGTCGCCAAACAACTAGACAGTATTCAAATGTATGTAGAAATTTCCACTGTTAAATTACTTATATAACTACAAGTTTATTAGTTTCCTGTGACTTATTGTGTCTTTATTATTGTGGTTTCTTGTTTAATAGTGGCTGTGATGGCATATCGGATAAAGAACCCCTTACAATATGCGGCAATGCGAATGGTCGAAGTTTCGAATCCCGGCACGTACTTTTTTTATTCTGATTCGACACAGTGACTGCGCCATTTCTGCTGGCAAACGTGATACAGCCCAATATGCGACAAATGCACGAGTTTTTACTTTAATAAAGAAAACAAAAACGCTGAATTTTTTTTTGTATATAGTTTTCCAAAAGGACGCTCGGCATAAATTACGTATCTCAGTAAAATGAATCCAAAAATAACACTGATCAGATACATAAGGGCTCCTAAGGCTTAACCAAGTTGTTTTTCAATAAGTAGAGAATTTTTTAAAGTACCCAGTTCTTTATAATAATAAATACAAAAAAAATTGTGGTTTACATTTTGACCAAATGTTTTAAATACGGCCCTGTTACGCGTTTAACCGGCACCCTCTCGACCTCTACGCACATCCCACTCACACAACTCCGAAAAGAACTCGCCATCGCATTCCACCCCTTGCTTAAATTATTGTACATTCATCCCCATTATATAGTAGTACAGTCACAAGTGAATCTATGAAAACTCTTAAAAATCAACTTTATAACTTTGTCATTAAAGTAGAAAGCTAGTTTAAGTGTATCAAGTGTAAGGACGAATATCTTCAAAGTGCTTGTAGTTTTACTGATCTGTATCCTATTAGATACTGATCTAAGTTCAAACTTTTGATTTTATAAAAACATGTCATAAGTAAAGCTATTTAAGGTTCTATTTATCGTTTTTTTTTTTGTATGCTATTTTGTGAATCTGAGTGGTTTTTGTTGAGGACTGCATTCAAAGGTGCTTGGAGAGCGAACGAGAGTTGGTTTGGTGGGGGTAAATGTAGTCGTAGTAACAAAGGGTTGAAGACATATTGCTCGGGTGAACTCGGGAATGCATAGACGTGTTTCTCGAAGAGATATTTTCTTACAAAGCGTACTAAGTATTATTAGGACTTCTTAGCGTAACATATAACAATGTTTACAGTGCATTCAACAAAATTATTTTGAAAAAAAGGTCTTTTTTTTCGTTTTTCTATACATGTTGTATAGATACTTAGATCTTTATGTTTATTATTGTTTAATGGTGCAAAAAATGAATCCACACAAAATTTTCTGCAAAACACATTGAAATCGAATTATTACCTTTTTTACGAAAAACTTTTTTTTTCATTTTTCCATGAAACCCACGAAATCAATTAAGATGAAAATTAATTTCTACTCATAGATTTTGTTTTAAGTAGCTACAGTAACAATGGTTATTAAATTAATTGAGAAAACTAATTTTAAAGTTTTTTCTTTATTTCTTAGGTCATTTAGGTCACTACACGCACTTAACACATTAAAGAAGTCAATGTAAAAATTTAATAAAATAATGAACAGTCAATTCACAGAAAAAAAGTCCAAATAAACATTCTTAAATATGTTGAGATTTATTTATATATTAACTATAGGTATCAGTAACTAATCCATAGATATTCTTATATAGGTAAGCTGAAATATATTATCAGTTATAAGAATTATTGTATTGATCAAAAGGCGCAATTGATTTAATTTTAAAGTAGGATATTGTTTTAGGGTTAAGATATAATTTGGTATTTTAAATATTGGTAGATGTATGTAAGTATGCAGATAAAAGTATAAACCTACCCACCTAAAAACCTTTCAGAGACAAACATTATCAGATGAACGTAATTTTTCATTACATTACCATAGGATAGCCATGCACGTGTGAAGATAAAACTCCGTTCGCCTGCCCTGTACCACGATACACGCGTGCGTAAACGATAGATTTCGAGTCTTTTAGTATGCGTGAAGTGGCAATACTGTACTTTTAAAAATATCAACTTGCTATATTCTTCTTAGTGCAGTGAGAAATACTTAGAGATTTTAATTTTACGATTACAAGCGGTCCCCAAAGAGGTTAATAGCACATCAAATAAAGATATTTTTTAGCTATAATTACTACATTAGTTATAGTCCATGCACTTAATCAATTAATGTGAAGATTTTTCGCAAATGAGCTTCCTTGGTTGTTGAGCGTAGGGATATTTTTTATCAGCTATAGAGGCTCTAGATATCTATCTCTCTTTCTCATCGGTCCCTCACTACTAAAGACCTATTCCAAGTCCTTCGGGAAACTGGCTGGCTCTGTCGGTACTGTTCTGCCGCCTGGTGGAGCGCGGTGATAACGGCTTCTAAGTTTATTCCCCTCTATCAGTCGTTCTAGGTTAACGGTACCTCTACGTACAACGTGACCAAGGTATTGTATTACGGGTTTTAGCCAGACTGATGACATATGATATACGTCCTCTATTACGAGTTCTTTCAGGACTGAGATATTTATAAGTTTAAGTATCAATGGTCCTTGGTAAAAATTTATTATTATAAGGAAAGCAACTTCACTTCCATATTTCGAAATATCCTTACAATAAATTTTATTTTATAATTATGATGATATTGGCAGCACTGTTCATCTTTCTCATATCTTTATCAAATAATATTTCACATAAAGATATAGACTTACATTATTAATGTCATTTTATTATCTAAGTAAGTAAGTAATCAAACAGATTTGTAATATGCATTCCAATTAAATGTATTATATAGATGCTAATCAGAAATAAACCTAAAATTTTTGCTATAAATTTTAGAATAGTAGTATTTTATATATTTGTAATGCTTATTATATTGGCAATACTGATAATTACCACGCTTTCCAATTAAATAAACAATTTAAAATTTGAATAAAATAATATTAACGATCAAAATGATACGACGTCTATAATAAGGTCAATATCATTTAATTTTTGTTATGTTGGTATAACAATCTTACAATATTATTTAAAAACAGTCAAGAACGTGGTACGGAGGTTACGGGTGCCGAATTCCCTTATAAAATTAATAGCCCGGTACGGTAGACCCTTCTGCGAGCGGACCGCAAGTTCACGCCGCATCCGCTAGGTGGCGACAACGGTACCAAATTACACTACTATCTGACTCAGGGTTTGTCTGCGGCTTCGACTTTAGCCCCCTTTTGACAAGTTGTGAGGACATTTTAATTAACTTTAAAAGTTGTTTTATACATCAATATAAAACTTATATTTAAAAACTTTGGAAATCCTTAAATTATTCACTTTTAGTTAATATTGAACAGAATTATTTAGGATTTTAAAACCATCGGCCTCGATATCGAATGGTTCCTTTTTAAACTGACTCAAGAAAGTGACTACAGTGCATCTGATGTAAAGTACTGTGTAGTTCAAGAATAGCGACATTGCAAAGGGACGAAAAACAATTGACAGTTGCCATTGTCCTGCCGGCCCTCATACACCATGACTGAATGTCTCTAGTTTACTAGTACTGGATTTTTATATGGGAGCTACTGGACAGACAAGCCTATACCGAAAGACGACAGGCCAAAGCGAGTCACTATGACGGTCTTTACACTTGTGTAATGGGGTCATGACCCAGTCTGGGGAATTGCCCTATCGCCACAAAAAACAAATTACTTAATAAACTAATTACTTTATAAAATTAATTTAACGATTGCAATAAGATTAATCAGTCTTAGTTTCACGTTTACTAGAAACCCTAGTTTTTATCTAAAATTTCGGCCTATTTGAAAATTTTTTCGATTTTTTTTACCGATGGTTCCCGAAGTCAAACCTCAACCTTTTGTTGGAATTTAAATTACACTGAAATTACACGACTTTCCCCGCTATGTTTTTTAACCCGTGGAACAAAAAGTGAATTAAATAAAATCTAAAAATATATTATAAAATTAAGCAAGGCTTGAAAATCACGCCAAACTCGTTCAGAGAATGCAATCGTACAAATCACTACAATGCAAAGTTAAACTATAAAACCATGTGAAGTTACTAATGTCTAGATATTACAGAGTTCTAGACACTCTCAATTAACGAGTTCCCTCTACGAGAGTTCCACCGCGCATATATATTCATTTTGTATAAAATACGAGTAAAGTGCAAAGTTAGACAACGGTTCTATCCTTTGGTGGATATAATTTATGTGTACTCAACTTCAAATGTAACGACAGCAGAAAAGTTAAATAATAGTTTCGATTGCTATCTTTCTATTTCTTTGCTAATCTTTTTTTCTCGGATCATATAAATTATGGAACCGATTTTCAAAAAACTTCACAATATACTCAAAATCTTAAACAGCTCAAAACTGAATTCCAGTGTTATAGGTAGAAATAATTATTGTTATGTTCTAGAAGTAGTGGGAACTCAGCATCTGTTTCAGCCGGTCTCTATTAAGAGATAACAGAAATAAGTTAAACTCGTTGATTTCTATGAACTCTCACCAGAGGTTCCTAGTAGCTGGACAATACGCAGCGGCCACGCCCTGGTAACTACGTCGGTTCGTGAGTAAAACCTGGATGTAGGGACTTGCACGGTGTTTTATCGTGCAAGGTGTTGCAGTGATTCTCCGGTTAGTGCAAAATTCTGTTTACTTATTCTTCATTTTTGGTGATTCTGGCAAGGCAACAAGGCATTCATAGGGGACAGTTATCAATACCCAGACATTGTATTCTACCTTCCTCTAATTGTGTTGGTCCCAATTAATAAGGAGGTGTTTGGATGAGAGGATACGATGGTGCAAGCGCTAGCATTCAGGTACTAAATATATCCTGTGCAATTGACCGTTTCCGAATATTTTCATCAGTAAATTCACCTTCGCCGAATAGAGCTGCAGGCCGGGTCTACTTGATATGATTTGGAAACGTCGCCAAGGCCGAAATCAACCAGGATATCATCAACATCTGCTGTGCATATTGTTATATTATTTAAGATTATTTTGTATGCAACTATGAGAAATTTTTATTATTTTCGTTACTATGATGGTTATTTAAACAGTCCTCGTAACACTAGAGACAACATGTAAATTCGTGTATTGTGATTGATCTTTAAATTAATTTAAAAAAAAAACGTAATTATTGAAATTGTGTTTAATTTAGTATTATCAATATCCATTACGATGATTATGGTGATCTCAAAACATAATACCCCAATTAAAAAAAATGTATTCAAACGTATCTGACATTACGTTTTACATCATGATGTAAAAGGGTTAAACTGACCGAGTTAACAGATATCGATAGTTTTAACATTAATAATTTAGTAAAATAGACTATCGATTACCATAAAAGCTATTATTTATCATAAACCGTTTTCGAAACTTATGGTTTCTATTCTTTTGATCATAAAAAAAACTTTAAACAACGAATATTATATGAAAAAAATAATAATAATAATTTATGATTGTTTTGCAGACGGTGTATGTCAGGGAAGGCGCAGAGCAAGCGCTGGCATCCGTGGTAATTGTACAAAAGTTACCATCCTCAGCTATGGTGAAACTGTTCACGCTTCCTTACACGTTACGCCTGCAAACGGGCGTGTAAAACGCCGCGTTTTCTCGCCCGTTTGTAAAGCCAACAATTCACCCAACCATAACATTTCATACATAATTACTTTATTACTAATATACTTTGATAGAAGCAAAAGTGCTCTGAACTAAATAATAACATTTACATAAATAAACTATATTAAAAAATCATAATCTCTTAACCCTTTTCATGATAGTGTATCTGTGGAGATACATCAGAATTTACAAAACCTATTGCCATAAGCTTCTAGCGCAAACTTAATATTTTTATATGAATATTTAGGTAATTTCTCAGTTTTTGAACGCACGGTTAGTTTTTATTAGACATCCTTGGAACATAAGGGTTAAACGGTATGAATATTATTTTGATATTGAAAGAAAGAACATTCTGCCAAGTTACGGGTTAAATTGGATTTCAGCAGCTTTATTACAAAGTAATGTCTACCTAACACGACACACACACGTACATGTTTAAAACACACACGTTTATACGTTTCTACACGTTTTAATTATATGTAACTTTATTGATGACATAAAATATTTTAATTCTTAAAAAGTAAATTCCTTCATAAAAAGTACTGTATAATAATGAATTTAAAATGAAGCTACTATTAACACCATGTTAAAAACAATTTTTTGCTTTGTAATAAGATGCCTTAGTAAGATGCATTACACTTACAAATTACAATTACAAAATATTAATTATATTCGTCGCAATTTTATTACACCTGTAGAGGTGGAATTCACAGCACAGGAATTGTAATTACAAAAACTTAAGATGTTAATATAATATATTAATAATATTAAAATTACAACAGTTTTTCTTAATAACTATAGCGCACCATTCAACGTCAGAAAATTCAATTCAAATTCTAATTTTCTTTTTCAACATATTGACAAATTTTTAAAAAAGTATAAATTAAATAAAAAAGTAGTAAACAAAAAGGTAAGCCTACACACCTATTTGTCATAGACATTTGTTACATATACAAAGAATTGAAATACCTACATATAATATGTGGATAATCAAATCAATTACTTATGTCAGTGTTTAAATATTTAGAATTAATTGCAAAACTAGTTTCTATGCTTAAAGTTTCATTTCCCCTCAAAAGTCTTTCTAATCTCCACTTACCTCCAATTCAACGATTTTCGTTGGTAGGCTAAAATCTAATTACCGGCCCTTACAGATTGCGATCACTAATACAATTAGGGTTGTGTCTATCCATTTTTTATCTGTACTAAAATAATATTTATTTATCGACCTTTACCATGGAGCTTTATTTACATTAAAGTATTAAATTTTATGGAACTATATCCAATATACAACTGCAACTGATGGTCACAACCAAGTCACACAGTATGGAAGACGTCTCATACAAATTAATACGGTGTCATGTAAAAAAAGCCCATGACATTGCCGCCTACCATGACTTTACCGTCTTTGGGATGGTTTTGCTCAGTACTTACTTGACACCCTGGATAGATTACAGCGGAGGGCTGTCCGCACTGTAAATGATCCTGACGTGACTAAGCATCTTGAACCGCTTCGGTTACTCAGATATATTGCCTTACTAAGAAGTTTCTACCATCTTTATCATGGCAAGTGTTCTGAAGAGTTATTTAATCTTGTTCCCTCTCTATTCCGTAGTAGAATCACGCGTGCGGGCTTACAGAGTCTCAGCTATACGGTAACTCACATCCTGGCTA
Source organism: Automeris io (assembly GCA_036320925.1). Classification (NCBI taxonomy): domain Eukaryota; kingdom Metazoa; phylum Arthropoda; class Insecta; order Lepidoptera; family Saturniidae; genus Automeris; species Automeris io. The sequence continues at coordinate 9,796,752 of JAUDJH010000018.1, forward strand.
GAATGCTTTTGGGAGTCGATGCTGCTCGCGTCCGTAGGCTTTACCCTAGTTTCCCTACACGTGACTCTTGGGCGGTGCTAAACGAGCAGCAGTGTAATGGTAGGGCGTCGGTGCCCATCTGGATCGCGACCACAGTACATAGGTGTAAAGGCCGTTATAGTGACCAGTTTCGGCTTGTCGCGTTTCGGGATCAGCTTGTGTATATCCAGTAGCTCATATACCTAGAGACCTTCAGTCGTGGTATGTGTGGGCCGACATGACGATGGAGACTATCAATGGATTTTCATCCTTTTATAGTCTCTTTCGTTTTTGGACTACACTGTACTTACCATCAGGAACTCTGGTGTCACTATGTCGAGCCAGTGTAAAAAAAAGATTAAGAAGTTCTTTAACTCTTACTTTTGCCGTGTCGTTAGGTTCCAGCGAGCGTGTTCCCACCGTCCTATGACATGAGTTCCTTTAAGCGTAGTGTAAAGAGATATTTGTGCAGACCGGCAGGATCACTGCGACTACCAATGGTTTCTTTTAACTTTCGTAGTCGTTGTCGTTTTTTGGACTGGACCATTCTTACCATCAGGTGTGTTGTAGTCACTATGTCGAGTCAGGGTAATAAAAGCTCACTAATGTCTTTCTAATTTGATGTTAGGCTGTCGAGCTCATCTCATGTTTTTAAGAGCCATCTTTATTTTATCATATACCTTTGCGCGGCTTATAATAAAGAACTTTATTCTAAAAAATCTATCTGGAATAACGCTTCATGAAGTAATAGCACAAAAGATAACATTACATTTGAAATTCAAGTTATTATACCTAGTTGATTCATTTAATATTTGTATTTTTAAATAAAAGAAACGTGAGCTTAATAATTTACATTGGTTTATGTGGCGCCCCTAGGCGGTTAAGTGGAAGTTAGGCAAGCGGTGGACTGGGCGGGTCTTGCGGCTCGGCTCGCTCCAGTAATGAGTTGGGAGGTCGATCCACGTGTAAGATATCGTAGATGCGCAAATAGGTATTATAAGCTATCCATACTCCAAATGCGGGAAATTATGATGGAAGCTAAGGTACGCGTAATCGGCGAGAGTGTGTGAAGAAATTAATGAATGTTCAGAAACTGAAAAAAGTTTGCAAGAATAGAGAGAAGTGGCGTTCCATTCTCTCTATCAATTACAATAAGAGATCGGCATAATGATAGAAAGATAGAAACTACTCCATTTCATGTAACTACGTAATAAGCGGGATCGTGCTGTTGTGTGTTGTGATGCGTGTGTCGTTTAAACAAACGACCGCCTCATATCCTGTTGGATCCCGATGGTTTTGAAGCAGCAGATCCATATTACGGTACAGCGTCTTACATCTGTTTCATACAATGACACTGACAAAGACAAGGCAATTTTTTTTCGGCCGGACATCGTTGGTTTCAACTGGATTTCATTGAAGGCCGGGACAGACCTACACAACTAAACCGGGCGAGGCAAAACAATACAATTAGTTGACTGTCGACAACGATAAGAAAGGTATTCTTGTAAGTCCGGCAGCACAGAGTGTACCAGTCGTTTGCTAGCTAAAAATTGCAAGTTGACTACTTCTGTACTTTAGCAAAGACTGCGAGCTCTGTAATCAAAGCTTTCCAGCACCGGAACATTGCCTATACGTAATCGGACTTCAAAGGAACCTTGAGTTTCTTTCGGTGTATCTTCACAAAACAGTCACTACTGAAACTCTAGTAAATCACTCTCGCATCTTCTCCAGGTGGCTTCCTAAGCTAAGGTATTCACGGGATACAGCCGTACTTTCAAGAGTAGCCTTGCACTGCCACAGAAATCCATAAATTCGATGACTGCATACCTTCTATGGTCACTCATTTATGTTAGGTAGAGCTGTAAAAACGCTTACAAGCTATCAGCGATGGGAGTTGATTAGCGTGATTACCACGTAGACAGATGCTGGCAACGACAGTAATTATGGGGCTATCATATCTTCTTGTTAAAGTGAAGGCAGTGCTGAAAAGGAATTGAAAGGTAATCTCCGCCCCCGATAATTCTCCTATCGAGGCATTTACCCCTTACTGGATTAAACACCTTAAGAGGCGCACTTGAGGGAGTGCATCGACCCTCAAAAGCAGGCGAGAAAGATGTTTATTGTCTTCCCACATATCATTCCAAGACATGAAGAGAATGAGGGGTGGTTTTTAGTAATATCTCCTTGTAAATATACAAGATAAGAGGAAGATAGAACAAATCTCACCGTAAGCTGAGGAAATTAGTCCTGCCTTTTCCTTGGCCCTGGCAGATGGGAATTGGAACTTCCTGGTGGTTTTGGGCAGTAAGAATCGTGTGCCCCGAGGTTTTTACCGGTGGGTTTGACGTTCTATGAGGATTCCCACTGAATTGCCAAAACTAGGCTATCGGTATTAAAAATAATAATAATAATAAAAACATTTATTTGGCACACAACATAACATACAACACCTCCGAATAGGTAAATAAAAACAGAAAACAACAAAAGCTATACCCTCTGTTGTGATGATGCGCCAAAGGGAAGTCAGCTCAGCAAATGCTAAGTGATCAGCCGAGCCACCCAGCGCTGATTTTCAGAATCATTAATCCCAATTTATTAAACCCATTAAACACCCATTAATCAGACTAAAAATTAAGTATTGTGAATAATAGAAACATTACATAGAACATACATTTTTACAAGTATCTTTAAGTTATATCGTTAAAATAACACCTTTTATCACCAATTTCTATATATAATATGTATATCAAATTAAAACTACCCTTTGATAAATACAGTAGTCTAAGAAAAGTAAAGACTTTCAGGAAAGAAGAATCGATTGAAAATAACAATCGTCATGCCGGCCTAAAAAGTCATACAAAAGTATTCTGGACTGCAGTGACGTGCATAAGGTATTTCGAGAGGGTAGGCAGAATTCACTTAATTAATTTGTATATTATATTATGATAGTAAATATTATATTGCTTTCATAGGAAAGATAGACAGCGTGAATATAGAATAGATAGGGATATAAATGCTTTTTTTTTAATTTAACTTTAAGCAATTTATTCCAGACTTATTTATCATAAGGGCATGCATCTATAGAATGAACGCTACTGCTGGACTGGATGCTTACAACCTGATATTGAAATACGACTGACCGAAGCGAATCACTATGACGAGCTTTCTACCCATATCCTGAATAGAAAATTTAAATAAAGAATTATTGTGTAATTTTCGCTGGGATAAAATATGAGAGAAGTGTCACATCTATAATTTTTCTTGCAAATCTTTGTCCAAAAGTTGAAATTTGGGTCCGCTCTCGAGACTACAGATATTTATCTGGCCGCGGCCGGACTTTTTTAATATAAATGTTCTTTGTTCCTGACGGGAGAAAGTTTTAATGAAAATTCAAATAAGGACAACTTTTTACCTTTTTTTTTTTGTTTTTTGGGCAAATTTTTTTGTGTTGTCAAGTGTTCGGGGTGATAAGAGCTGTTTTTGGTTTCGTATTTTTGTTATTTCGTTTATCTCTTATTTTTATAATAACACTGTAAAACGAGTGAGCCAAACCTAATGATAAGTTGTATGTAGTCTGAAAATTGTTGGTGCATGAAAATTGGTGCTCAGGGTACGAGGAAAAGTGACCGTCCCAGACAAACCTGAAGATGTAGGATCCTGCTAGAAGCCCGAATGATATATAATAGAAATGCTATGTGTAAATGTCCTAAAAACGGTGATCAGCTGTGTTTACTGGTCATGTTGGGCACAACATATAAACGCAAAGTGGATACAGCCACTAATGTATCTTTGCTCACCTTGAAAGGAATATAGCGTGAGGATATATTATTATTGTTTTAGAAGATATATGCGTACGTACATAAGTAAAAATAACGACATTATACTTAATCACGTGTTACAATAATAGAGAAGCCCAACAGTGAATATCACTAATAAGCTATGATGGATATAATACAAACAACTATTATTAAATTCTAAATATTATTGTGAACACTATTAACAATTCATTTATAACCGTCATAGTGACCAGTTTCGGCTTGTCGCGTTTCAGGATCAGCTTGTGCATATCCAGTAGCTCATATACCTAGAGACCTTCAGTCGTGGTATATGTGGGCCGACATGACGATGTAGACTATCAATGGATTTTCATCCTTTGATAGTCGCTTTCGTTTTTGGACTACACTGTACTTACCATCAGGTACTCTGTAGTCACTATGTCAAGCCAGTGTAAAAAAAAATCTGTAATAATTATATTCTGAATTGGCAACTATATAGAGTGACAGAATGAATACAGATCTGTGACAGGACGTTTTTTAATGGCGGGGGCTTAAGTAAAAATGTTGTGGAGAGAAGGTGTTGATATTAAGTATTAAAAGGATAGAATAATATATATTTGTAAACTCTAAAACTTATCTGGTAATCGGTAAACACTTGTCCTCATAATTATTTGTTATTCATTACAGAATATTAAACTTAATATCAAATAACTCCTCTCCACGACACTTTTACTTAAAAACCGACGCCATTGAGAAGTGTCACACCCTCTGCCATATCCTTCCTGTCACTTTTTATGCTTGCCAACATAAAATATAATTATTGCGAAATATAGTTAATTGTTAATGGTGTTCCCATTAATATTTAGCATTTAATAATTATTATTTATATTATATCCAGCCTCGCTTATATTTGCTGTTGTGCTTCTCTATTATTGTTACATAAGTAATAACATTCTGTAAATGAATAATAAATAGTTATGAGGCCAAAGGAGAACCTAAATATAATAGTTGCTGTATGGCGTGTAATAACCAGATAAGTTTTAGAGTTTATAACATAACAATATAATATTAGGTCCTTACATATGAAATTGGCGTTTTGTATGGGAGGAACAAAAAGTCGAATATTTTTTAATATAATATATTTAATTAATCAAAGTATGAACCATTATTTTCTATGCACTTTTGCCATCTCATAGGTAGTTTATTGATCCCTTTACTAAAAAAACCAGTCGGACGGGAATCAATAAAATCTTTGAAGGCGATTTGGACTGCCCCATCGGAGTTGAATTTTTTCCCTTGCAAGAAGTTATCCAAATTTCGAAAAAAATGGTAATCTGTTGGAGCAAGGTCCGGGGAGTACGGAGGATGTCTTAGACTTTCCAATTGAAGCTCTTCTAATTTAGTAGCCGTCTGTTGCGCAGTGTGTGGTCTAGCGTTGTCTTGAAGCAGCAGTGGCGTGGAGCGATTGACCAGCCTAGGTTGTTTAGCCGCTAGCTTTTCCATCATGGTTTGTAATTGCTGACAATAGACATCAGCCGTAATAGTCTGGCCAGATTTGAGAAAACTGTAATGAACAATACCGGCACTAGTCCACTAAACGCTTACAAGTAACTTTTTTGGGGTTAATTTTCGCTTGGGGCAGGATTTGGCTGGCTGGCCAGGATCCAACCATTGCGCTGAGCGCTTCCGATTATCGTAAAGAACCCATTTTTCATCACAGGTAATGATTCGGTTTAAAATACCTTCATTATTGTGCCGGTATAGTAATGTAACGCAGCAGTCGACGCGCGTTTGCCGGTTTGCTTCAGTCAATTCGTGAGGTACCCACCTTTCAAGCTTTTTAATCTTCCCAATTTGCTTCAAGTGAATTAAAACAGTTTTATCACTAACATCGCAGCCTGCAGCTAACTTGGACGTGGTTTGCGATGGATCCGCTTCCACAATAGCCTTCAACTCTTTATTATCAACTTGAGTCTCAGGCCGTCCACGGGGCTTGTTCTGCAGGTCGAAATTTCCAGAACGAAAACGTTGGAACCAAAAACGAACTGTGTTTTCTTTTGCAACACGACCGCCATACACATCATTCACCCTTCGAGTTGTTTCCGCAGCACTAGTGCCACGGCGGAACTCTTACTCGTAAATAATCCGATATTTTAAGTTTTCCATTTTGTAAAATGAGTGACGCAAACAGAAAAAAACAGAAGAAAAAAACAAATGAATGACGATCATCGAAGCACAAATACATGAGTCTATAGCTGTACAAATTTGAATTTGGAATTCCTTACCAAAGAGGAGAAATTTGTGATTAAAGTGGCCAGTACGAAAAACGCCAATTTCATATGTAAGGACCTAATATATTATCTTTTAATACACTGTAAAGGTATACCAACTCGCGCTATCGATACATGGATTCTCGTATATTCAAGCGTCTGTAATAGCAGACCGCAAAGAATTCCCCTAATGAGTCAACTGGCAGCCTTATTTATTAACGTTATTTGACGACGTGCCTCGGGGACGAGCCTTTCGCAAATAGAGACCACTTTATTTGGTCTACCCTAACACACGTTTTAATCAAGTGGCAGATACGACCTGAGTTTCATTACTTAACATGCTTAGGTACTAACGTTTCATTATAAAATAGATTTACGTTTTGTTTTTTCTAATGTCTCTCTAGTTTTATTATCCTTTGTTCTCAACTTGATACAAGTTTTTATATTTATTTTACAAACTACTATTTATTTTACAACATGTTTTTTTTTAAGACTAAATTAGACGAATTTGTGAATCCCGTAGAACCATAAAAAGCATCATTTTGTTACACATGCATATATATTCATTAAAATTTTGGTTCAATTTGGATACTGAGACTCCTATTGATAGAAGATATACAGTTGATTTTATAAACTACAATCAATTTTACTTTCTGGTAACTAATAAAAATGTAAATAACTATATTTCTTTTTAAATTTTTACAGAAAAATTGATGAAGAAATGAAAATCCATCCGTAGAAGGTACGGACAACGTAGCGCGTGGGGCGTATGAAACTATTTTGTCTATAATATCATTATTTTTATAATACATATTTTTAAAATTAGAATCGAATACTGAAGATTTTTATTTATTAAAAACTTTATTTTTATATAAACTTTATTTATATAAACTTTTATTATTATATTACATAATTTATATAAACTTTATTTTAAATATTTAAAAAAATATTTATTAAATGTTCACGTATTACAAATGCTTTTAATATACCAGGTACCTATTGTAAACTCTTTAATACAATATATAATGTTTAAAATTAATGAAATAGTACTATTTTTATAGATTTCTAGTACCTAGCTGTATGGCCGAGCGGTTAGCGGACCAGTTACCATGCGCGGCGACGCAAATGGTCATAAGTTCGAAATCTGGCACTTTCCTCGGGGATTTTTACAGATTTAGAGACTACATGCTCACCATTGAAGGAAAATATGGTGAAGAAACCGGTATGGCATCTAATGGACATGTGTAAATGCCCTGAGAACGCCTTCAGTACACCGAAGAGACCCAAAATTGGAGATCATGTCTGCTGGCAAGATTTTCCTTTCATACTCATGTCCTGCCAGCTATTTCCACTGTTCATGTTGGATATTACTCGTTTTAAAGTGGTACTTAAGGAAATTTCTATAACTGTAGAGCTGACCTCCCTGCTTACGCTTGTCTTGCTCTAATATGGTTTAATGAAAATGTAATATTACAACGAATGTAACATTAAAATGTATCTAAAATTACACAGCCCAACTTCGGCCATTTCCATGAAATTAAAATTCTCAAACAACCCGCACTTTGAAAAAGATATATGAGGGGTGCTTTCATCTTTCCCAGGCCGGGGTAACCTTAGCCGTTCGGGTCGACCCCTGGTGGGAGGGATGGGGTAAAGTGCGGGTCCGGACCTCCGCGACGTTTATTTATGGGCCTCTCGGGCCGGGAGAAGTGGCCCCTGAATATAAATCCTGGGCCGGCAAGACTTAAAATGTAAAATAAGAACGATATAGGGACTCATTTAACGTTTGCGCGAAATAGGTCGGCGTTTGTGGTTTGCGGTTTAGAATTTGAGCTTTTAAAAGATTTAGTAAAGTATTTTTTTCTACTGTCATTAAATATCATAGTGACTTTATATAAATACATATATATATATAAAAAAAGTAATTTAAAATAAACACAGTAATACCTACATGAAACATAATGGACCTATAAATTTTTACCTCTAACTGCAAATTTGTAATGCATTTCTGCTTAACATAGATGGGCAAAATGTGATGAGATTAATGATTAACAATTATGATTACATAGTAACCGTTAATCCTTAATATGATTACATTTTGCCCATTTATATTTTCGACACTAAGGAATCCTTAAATGCATTCAAATTCATGACACATTAATGTTTAGAAGAGTTTTAGTCATTATTACAAAAGAGTGAATGGGTGGGTTCTTCACTCCCAGCCCTTCCAGAGAGGCAACCTCAACACGGTGTTTCGCTCCCAGGGCGTCTGGATAAATTTGGTCTCCCAGGCCTGGGTGGAGCAATTAGAGGGGCATCCCTGGGGTATTTAGTCCGTAGGAGGCTGACCCACGAGGGTCGCTGGGTAGCTGTGAGGGTTCACAGCAGCCCTGACGGTTCAATGCAGGATAGTCCCCAGGCTACCATTAAAAAAACATGAGAATGGACGAAAGGTACATTTTATTAACTTTAATGACAATCGACAAATTGTATAACGATTCCATACAGCGCAGCCCTGAAAACATTTATCTAGCCGTCATGTATTTTTTGTTACAACATTCACGCTAAAATGTTTTTGTTAGGTGCTTTAGAAGGCTACACAGCAAGCAAGCTAAGCAGTCTGGAGTGCTGAGGTAAGATGTATAATGGGTGGGAGTAATCTCTGTGAAGCAGACGAGTTTGCCCGTAACTCGTAAGCTCGCCGCAAAGTGCGCACACTTCACTAAAACGTTGCGCGTGGTTCAATTCATAAAATTATTGCGTTTAGCCATCACTCATTTGTACGATATGAGTTGATTAGTTTCAAAGATGATACTCATTACAGATTTAAAGCTTTATTAAGATCTACAGACTAATCTCTCTTGATCTCAATCACACCTGGTGGAGAAGCTAGATGTAAGCGATATTAAAACGTATTTGTCCTATAAATATCTAAGGATTTATTTACGCTCTCAAAGTCCTCTCCGACGCAGCCTTGAGTTTCTTTCAGCGTTTCTTCTCAAGGTAGTCTCTTCCAAAACGCTAATAGATCACCTTAGGTTCTTTCCCTGGTTGCCCGCCCGAGTCGAGATCGTACCCACAGGGTACAATACCACCCAGGGTCGTTGCCACCCAACCCATAAATTCGCGGGCTGAGCACCATCTATACTCGCCCCTAAGCCCGGTTAAGTTGTAAAGGTCTGTCTTGGTCAATCAACATTCATCCTACAAAAAAAAAACGCTTTCAAAGATTCCGACTTCATAAGAATAAAAATCAAGACAATATATACGAACAAGTCTATTAAGGAAGTATAAATAATATTAAGACTTAAAGTAAATTATTTATGAATATGAGATGAACAAATTGCAACAACAAAAGACAACTTATAAGCGAAATAATCAATTGTTATTTCCCTAACCAAACAAATCCCCCAAAATTTAAATTAAAATCAATATTAATCGACTCATATATCATACTCTTAAATTCCAAAGCTAACATCCTAAATAAAAATAACGTGCTACTCCACAGAATAATAATTTTGACGGTCTAATAATGTGCACATCTGTCTTATTCCTTCACATAGATCTGTCACTTTCTTTTACACCGGTAATTTAATTCAGTAAAATGTTGTTTCTAATTGGACTAATCTATATTTTGCCGGTTGCACTAAAAGATTTTTACATTTTGTTGAGTTTAAAAAGTTTCTTTTTAGTAAAGTATACTCGCTAAAGCGTTTTACTTGGACCACGCCAGACGTCGTGATGTCGCACACAATCCCTCATTAAAACGACACGACACACGTCCAATGATTATTTCGACAATTTGTAAACCCGCATCTGCTTTACCTATGTGTTGCCTACATTTTACTTGATATGCGTGAAAACGTGTGATATTATGTACATCTATAATTCCATTTTATATCCAACGATATTTTAACTTTTTACTAAAAAATGGTACGTAAGAACCTAAATCAGTCCTTGAATAGAACGAAAAGGAAAAGGGTCAAGCTCATACCAAAACGTAATTAGCCGAGACTAGTCATTGTGATGAGATTTGCACCGCCACCAATATACATACTATGGTCCCATTACAGAAAATTACAAGGATGTAGTATATAGACGTAGAACGATGTAGAATGTTGAATTGTTGATGTAGAATGTTTTGTGGTGGTACGGCGATTGCCCGAACTGGGTCATGACCACAGTACACAAATGTAAAGACCGTCATAGTGACTCACTTTGGCCTGTCGCGTTTCGGAGTCAGCTTGTGTATATGCAGTAACTCGTATACCTAGAGACCTTCATTATAGACATATACCACTGTGGGTCAATATGACGACGGAGATTATAAATTAATTTTAGTCCTTTGTTAGTCGCTTTAGTTTTTGAACTACACCGTTCTTGCCATCAGGTGGACTGTAGTCAGTTTATCGAGCTATTGTAAAAAAAGACATTTATTCTTTATGTTGTTTTACTCGTGTATTTATACTTCATTATGTTGTATAGGGCAAGTATCAGGGTTTCTTGTCGGCTCTTCTGGATAAATTCTGCTTTCCGAAACGGTGGTAGAATCACTTTCTTTTTTTTGACGATACGAAAGTGTTTGTTAATAGATTTTTTTTTATTGGGGAAAATCCTCATAAGACCTTCCTGGCCGCGAAGGGGATAGCAGCCGGGGTGTGTCGGATTTTACCAGCTAAAAATCCCAAGGTGACTACTTCTGCGATTTAGTGGGGACTGCGGGTTCTGTAATCAATTCGCCGCAGTTGTTAATAGAACGATACGAAAGTGTTTGTTATAGACCCATTTTAATAAAGTTATATTTTATTTAATGACGTAATAAGTAGGTATGTAGGTACATGTCTACAAAGCTGTCAAAACCCCCTTTTACGTGGGCACAAAAACCTTCAACGGCCGAAATACTTGTTTATAATTCCTTTTGTCCCATCACAAAGCCTTCCCCAGTTTTAAGCGGACGCTCGACGGAAAATTTCATATCAATTTTCCCTTTTCAACGTTCTCATTATGTATTCTTTCATAAGATATTTTCAGCCGGCTTGCTTCGGGGACACTTTTATACTTCATTGTATCTATATTTTTCGTTAATCACTGTATTTTCATAGCCGTACCGATTTATTAAAAAAAGATGAATCTTCGAAGCACGTATTCATTTTCAAAGAAGCATTGCACTAATTTGTACGGGTTAGCATAGAAATAGGGTTTATTATAAGAAATATGAAACAATCAAAGACTAAATATTCTGATTTTTTAGTGAAAAACTTAATATTCAATTCCTACTTCTCTTTTTCTTCAAAAAGAAGACATTATTAATGTTCTGCTTAGTTATAAGGATAACATCTGAAATGGAGTTATCAGACAAAGCCAAATATCTATATCGCTTTCCGGCCTAGTAAAAGCGGCTGTTAACTGGCCACATATGCTGAAGAACGGATGATCGTTGAAGTAGGTGTTTTGGTGGAGAGACCGCAAATTGGCTAATGTAACATGGGGCTCCAACCGGCAAGATAAATTGACCACTTGCGGAAGATAGTCGGAAAAGACAGCATGAGAAGAGCCGAAGACCAGATTCAATGGCGATTGTTAAATTCAGCAGTGGACAAAGGAAGACTGAGTATGATGACTCCTCTACAAATATCAGCAATCACAACTAATCAGGGAAGCTGTTAGCCACTTTTTTGCCATATAAACTTAAAAAATACATATCCGTAAAATATAGGATTTATTTGCTGCAAAATCTATTTCGCAAAGTGACAGGCAAACATATTCGGCATGCATTGAAATCTCCAACGTGCGTTATTTATCGTTCACCCTACAGTTGTTAAAGATTCAACGCTCAGGGCAGATAGATTTTCTAACTGTGAAATTGAGGGAATAATAAACATACAACACTAGAATAAAAGAAATATAAAAAATATTTTTGGCACACTTTGTATTTGGTGAAATTATTGTGTTATTCAAAGGCATTTATTAGAAATTAATATTTTAAGAGTAACACAAAGTAATTATTTTTGTGGTGGTAGAGCGTCTGCCCGAACTGGGTAATGACCATAGTACACAAGTCTAAAGGCGTCATAGTGACTCGCTTTGGCCTGTCGTGTTTCGGAATCGGCTTGTATATAGGTATCCAGTAACTCATGTTTCTAGCGACCTTCAGTCGTGATATATGTGGGTTGATATGACGACGGAGACTATCAATGGATTTTCATCCTAAGATAGTCGCTTTCGTTTTTGGGCTACACTGTACTTACCATCAAATGCACATACATACAAACATAGTCACAGATTTAATATTTTATTGATGTTAATAAAGAATCTATAAATATTGTTGGTTTTTTTGTATTTTTTTATATATTTGAATACAAAAGATTTTGTTTCACACAGTAAGATTTCCAAACCAAATTTTAGTTCAGAAAAATGTACATATGTAGATACATATACTTTTTTTGGTAACCCGGGGGAAATGCCTGCGGACCTTCAGGGGACAGTGAGTGCCGCCCCCGGTGTGTCGGACTTGCACCGACTAAAACCCCCAGGGTGTTCCTTCTTCAGCCTGCCGAGTGCCAAGGGCAAGGCCGAGCCATCTTCCTCGGCACTCGGCGAATGTAGATACATATACCTAAATATAGCGTGTTCTTAAGTAATTACTCTCAGTAATTAACATTACATAAAAGGAGCTATAACTTGTAGTGTTTATTATATCAAAGTACTATAACTAAATATCCATATAAAAATATATTAAATAATCGATTTAATTTTATACAATTTAATTAGTTTCTACTCGTAGATTACAATCGAAACTGAGGACACAATGTTCTACGTAGCTCAGCGTGGCGTGGGTGAATTGTGCTCAAAGTGGGACATTTATATCGGACCTAGACATGTCGGAATTAGACCTGACACGTCAATCGCAGACACTCTATTCCGGCGATGTATGAATAGTTTCAAAGATTCATAACGGTAACTGATATAACTCCTCAATTCGTCTTTTCGAATCGAACAATTCCATTTGATTGTCTCATTAAAGTTTCATTCGATTAAAAACCTATAAAGGCTTGATTTAACATTCTGATCTAATATAATTTTATGGTAGACAAGTAAGATTTCAGTTCTAGCGAATCACATACAGGTACACAATTAGAAAGCTGTATTTAGAGTCATGATAGCAGAGGGCCGCGTTTCCCACAATTTTCACAGACTGCGCATGCCATAGAGTTAATAATACGTATTTTTATTAACTAAAAACCAATAATAACATCCTAAAACGACCACACAAATCTCTCCATCTGTTAAGAACAACTCATAGAAAATATATTGTTATCTTTTTAAATTCGACTTTTCGATTAATTCGATTTTTTTTTATAAAGTTTTTGTTATTTTGGATATAAATCGAGGGGTGAATGGCTACTTGGTTTATGCGACTTTTTTGATGATATAGTAATATATACTTTTTTGGAATCGGTAAAAAGCGCTGATTCCGAAAATATACCCTTAGCCTTTCAACCCTCGAAATGGTGTTAATTCATGTGTCACAAAATATGTTAGATACCTTAAATGCTGAATTTGAATCTAGATTTTTATTTACAGTAGCTATTGTTAACACTTACCTCTTTTTAAATTCTCGTGTTTTGTACATATTATAAATACGTTATACGATAATTTACCAATGCAAAAAAATAGACATTAAAGCAAGTTTTTTATACATGTGTATTATGCATTAAAAAATATAAATAACTAATTCCTTATCATATCTATATGTTTTAATTAAAATATTAAGAAAAACCTTCTCAAATACATTAATAACTGTATCCACTTTGCGCTTATATGTCGTGCTCATCTTGACCAGTAGCGCAACAGATCGCCGTTCTCACAACACTACTACACATGATATTTCTATTAGATGCTAGGCGGGTTTCCTCACGATTTTATTCTTCACCTGTGAGCATTAGGTGCTTAAATCTGTACTTAATCAGTAAAAACACACAAGTACGTGCTGGGATTCGAAACTATGACAATTCGCGTTGTCGCGCACAGAAATCGGTCCAATATGCACTAGGCTGCCACAGCCACTAATGTATCTCTGCTCACCCAGTTAGGAACATAGCATAACGATATATTATTATTATAATTTCTCAAATAAAGTTAAGCAGAGCCCCAAATATTATCCCAATTTACCCCAAAATATATAAAGTATAACGATATATTCTAGAATGAACTCACACTTTTTCATGAACCATGCCTTGTCTATTCTATGAAAATCCTACACGATCTAAGCTTTTAGACTTGCACAGCGAGCTTCTAAACTTTAAGCTCCACTCATATATAATTCTGAAGCAAGCTTTTGTACCGTTGGGAAATAGTCGAGAGTTCTCGCTTAATAATTTATCTGCCTGCCTCTATTTAAGCATAGAGACCGAATTAAATACGGAACATAGCTAAGATAATATTATTTAAATTAGTTTAGTAAAGTATATGCTATTGTAAAACTGTACGAGATTTGTAAACAAATTAAGATCGAAAATCACTGTGAAAAAACATTATTAATAAATATTTATGATTTTTATATTGGCTTTACAAAGTGCTTCCACTCCGTCCGACGTGTAGTCAAAGGGCAAAATATTTCGAGAACTATAGCAACAATAAAGGCATAAGAAAGTACAAGAATATATTAAAAATAAACAATAACCCTCATTGACGAAAATTTTACTATTTTACTGCATGGTTTTAGGATACATTTGAAGTATTTTATTTTTTAATTTCACTCTTAGACTTGGACTGGATTTCACTCTTGCTCCCACTTCATAAGATTTGACCCCTTCGTATTATAATCTCATAATTTTAGGTCAACAAAACCTGAATGGAAAAGCAAACAAAATTATACATAAAATTATAAATTATCCAGACAAAATTATAGTCCCTTTTTCTTTAAAGGCGACAGGTCGATGGCGACGCTTCTGGACTTTCACTTGATTAAAGACCATAGCAGCGAGTTTTCCAGAGGTTAATGGCTTTGCAACATTTTCCTATAAAACAAAGATAATCACCAGGAAATAATAATAGCACATTATTATAGGTAGGTATAATAAATAGAGCATCAATAATTGTAGCTGTGTTAGCCAAGTGGATAAAGAACCTGTGATCATACGCTGCGACGCGAAGGGTCTCAGGTTCGAATCCCAGTGCGTACATAAAACATCAATGATAAGATATTTATTAAGGCACAATGTATAGAGGATAAACATGAAAGACAACAAAACATATACCATGAAAGTAATGAGAATAATCTATCTTCCATATATGTTACAATCTATTGCAAAGTATAGAAATATTAATATGAAAATAAAAGAGAAACATAATAAGTACTTGTGAATTTAACACAGTAGATGTTTATAAATAAGTTAATTAATTAGAATTGTTTAGTAACAAGGATTAAAAAACCGTAAACCAATTCTATTCGCTTGAATAGTATTCCTAAATAAAAAATAAAAGTGTAGGTATAAACTACATTTTCTCATAGCCTAATTGAATGCCATTTGAAACCGAATCCACTCTAATTAATTCCTTGTTCCGAACAAACACACGAGAAAAAAAGAGTGGATTTGGTAAAATACGAAAAACATTCCGTTTCGAAACCTCTCGAGCGAAACATCAGGACTCGATTGAATCAATTTAAACTTGAGCTGAAAATCTCATCGCGAGGGTCCGTCCCTAATTATGCCACGGAAGTACCGGGCACAAAGGGGCAACCCTAACCGTTCTGTCGCTCGAACAAAATTTGCTAAAAACTTTACCCTTCGCTCTATAGAGATTTGTTCACGAACTTCGAAATTGTAATTTTGTGAGCAGCATGTATAAAGTTTGCCGAAGTGTAATCGTCTGTTGCGGGCAGAAGGGGGTGGAACAAGGGTTCCCAATATGGCCGCCGTAAGATTTCGTTCGGTAATATTTAATTAAATCTTCGTTATTTATGATCGCAGCGTGTAACATGTGCTGCGGATGATTTATCGTTTGTGGTATTAATTTCGGTTTAAGCAGTAAAGGTATAATCCATAGACGATATACCTACCAAAGGGATGAAGGTACAAACGAGTTATAGGAGAAATATTCCGTTCTAGTATATTCCAAAGATACATTCGTTTGTTTCGGCGAAAGCAAATGAGACTGGTCTAAGCCATGCGTCTAATTGACGTAAACACAAAAAAAGCATAATGTTAAATAATAAATACAAGATTATCTTTTAAGATAATTCTTATAAGATGTAACACGACCGGGGCCCTTCACGAAAATCAACGCTGCAGACTTCCTCTGTGGCTTTGGGCTGATGAAGGCCATTTTCGCCATGTTTATATGTTTTGTGTTTTCTTTTGTTTTTGAGTGTTGTTTGTATTGCTACATTTAAATTTCTGGTTTTTTTGTATATTTGTGGCGAAATAAATACTTTTTCATTTTCATTTTCATTTTTTTTTTCATTTTTTTGTGCTTAAGGCAACAGTTGATAGAGAACGTAGTCAATTACATCTGTGGACATAGTGATACTATTGTGAACTTTCTTTCCAAGACCAGTTTTCACCTTCTACCCTGTATAATATTATAATAGCAAACAATACAATAGAAATAAAACCATGATGATGATGTCCTAGCCGGATTCGGCCACGGCGACTGTTTCAACACCGGTTAAGAAATTCGAGGTCCAGTTTTCGGAAACAGTCAATTGCGCAGGAGATATTTAAGTGCATAACTGGAAGCGCTGCCAGAAAAGCACTCTCTCGTCCGAACTTCCTCAGGCCCGATGGAATGGAGAACCAGTACGATCGGGAGGGAGCGGGATACAGGTTTGGTCGAGTTTTCCTTCTCTGAACACCTGGTTAAATTGCGGTGTTAAAGAGATACCTTAGTCGCCTTTTACGACACCTCAGCAAGAAGAGGGGGGTGCTATTCTATTCTGCCGGCAGCCACCACGGCTAAAATAAAACCATAATGGTTTACTAATAACCATGATTTTAAGATAACTCCAGTAATTTTGGATTTAATATGATCAGATACGGTATGTACACTTTTACGAAATAAATTGAAAAGGAACAAACATTTTGGAAACGTTTTCTGAGGCAAACAGCCCTGCGACCTCTTTCGTAATCGGTACTCTTTTTTCATAAACCGAATAAGCTCTGCTTATGGAGTCAAAGTAAAAATTAGATTAATTAATGACTTACATTGAAAGTAGCCTTTAAAAAATGGACTAAACGCTTACGCTTATACTATAGGTCTTCTAAAGGAAGCCATTATTCATAATAATTGTTAATTGATAAAAGCTTAAATTGTCATGTTTTAATATAAATATTTTCATACGAGGAATGCTTCATATGTATAGATTGTTATATACTCAGACTAACCTCTTTCTACTAACCTCTGCGAGTTTCACGTAAAAAATTAGGCCATCCCTCCCCACGACCCTTGCAAACCCCATCCCCGAGCGATAATTCACCCGCCACGTGCGGCCCTTGAGAAAAATAGCTCGAAAAACAGAGAAGATTTAACTCGGCCCAGTTTTAGGGGAATATTTCGGTGTCCGATATTATAACGATACCAAAAATGCCTTCAGATTATATCCCTTCGAGGTGAGCAGGGATACATTAGTGGCTGCATTCACTTTGCGTTCATACGTCGTAACTCAACCTAAACTAGTAGCTCAGTTGACTACCGTTCTATGGACACTTACACGTGATACAAGGCTTCCTCATGATGTTTTCTTTAACCGGTGAGCATCTAACTTATTTTCTATAACATTTTTTTTTTAATCTATTTATTTAAGGGACTTTTACGTGTGTACGTATGTCAGCCCCATCGTACCCTAATACAGAAATACCTAACATATTACATATGGTGCCATTGATCTGAAAAAGCCAGACGCTTCATCAGATAATAGTTCTGTTAAGATTTTGTTAAACATCCCGATGTCAAGTCTGTTCAGAGCAAAGGCACTCACAAACGCCTCCCTCACAGGTTCAGATCGGAATTTTCTATAACATAAGTTTTAAAATATCGTCAGTCATACCTTGACTGAATGGTTATGACTTCATGATCCCTTTATTTGTATAGGCTTTGCTGTGGTCGCGATGCCCCTCCAATCGTTGCAGTTCTCAGCGTCTTGGAAACATTGGACTAAGGGTGTTTGTGTCGCAGCTTTTATCAAAACAACATATAGGCCATTTTAAAAAATTATGATGAACTAGCTGTCCCGGCAGACCTTGTTCTGCCCTATTTCTCTAAAACAAAGTCACACTGTTTTAATGTTAATAGCTACCCCGTCAGATTTTTTGAAAATTGTTTGAAGCAACCTGGCCTTAATGCTATATGTATAAAAATTGACAAATATTGACATTAATATTTATACGTCACTCAATAATTGTTTTGCCTTCCCGGAACCCGTCCACTAATATTTAAAATTTTATGGTGTGGTGTTAAAGTTCAAATTGACTTATAACAAATCTTTTGTATGAGAATATAGAAAAGTGTTATTTTTAGACAGTTGCAGGGAATTTTTAAAATTTTTCTCTCCGTAATAACCTTCCCCAGACTTCAACAAACACAACAAAAAAGAAATCAGCCAAATCGGTTCAGCAGTTCTCGAGTTTCGCGCTTATCAAGACATTTAGCGATTCATTTTTATATATAAGATAAATTTTCATGTATTTCTGTTTTTAAATTGGTAAATATATTATAACGTTCGATTTTCTGGGTAACGATAGCATTCATTTCATTTAATTTACTCCTGAAACAGCAAACGCTAAAACAATAAATAATTTTAATAAAATAAGAAAACTAAGGTCAAAATGTAATATCTTTATTTAAAAACAAAATACATGATTACATATAGATTTATGATTAATACATAAAGCACTTGAAAATTAAGTTTAAACAAAAAATATCCTAAAGTTTACCTATCAAAATAAAATAAATCCAACTAGCAAAGACAATTATTGTACTTACTTTTGCCCAAGTTTTAATAGCTACACTGACGCCTAGAAAATATCACATAATAATAGAGCTATTCGCAACTTATTTAAAAATCGATGGTATATCGATAATTTTGTTTAGGCACCATAACAAACATTTCGACGCTATACAAGACTAATAGATAATTTAATTTTAAAATGGATAATACGAAAATCATATCGTTTGTTAGAATAGTCACGTACCAATTTCCCTTAATCTAAGCAAATGTACCGATCCAACCGAACCCGGGCCCCTAAACTGTTTGATGTTTTAACTCGCGGGATTTTCACATAAAACTTTGTTTATTTAATCCCTGGAACTTTTTTACATTATGTATAACATTTTCTCCTAAATTCTTCTATTAGGAAATTTATACATCTAATAATCAAAATAATATATCGTCACATTATACCCCTTACAGGGTGAGCAGAGATAAATTAATGGCTATATCGAGTTTTCGCTTATATATCGAGACCAACGCTAAACACAGCTCTCAGGGCAAGAAATAAGGTGGGAAAGCAAACATAAATGTGGGATATTTTTATGACTAACTTGAGCAAACGTTGCGAAGACCGTGTTGTAAGACCGTTATAGTGACTCACGTTTTGGCACAGCGCAAAGTTTACGCCCACTAATGTATCAGAGATACATTACCCTTCACCCCATATTCACCCCGTAATGGATAAAGCATGACGACGAAGGCATTATTATATTTTTTTAATACGTAAATTATTGCATATTAACTTTTAAGTCATCAACAGTCACTTAATAAACCCCCCATCAAACTCCAAGTACCTACTTAGACAAATGCCCCACACGCTGTCATATAACTTTTACATAGACAGCCCTGCTCAGGTACCGTCAGGGGTGTCACGCACAAGTGTCATAGCAGATGACAGGTGTGTTTGCCTCAAGCATCCCCGATCAATTGATCTTAATTAAATTGTCTTCACAGTGGCAGTAGCGTGCTATTCCTAGAAGCAAAAAAGCATTTCTTAACTTTGTGTGCCTATTAAAAACCTATATAGAATGCTTTAGAAAACCGCATGGCGTCTAATAGAAATGTCATATGTAAGTGCCCTGGGAACGGCGATTGGCAGTGTTACTGGTCATGTTGGGCACGACATATTAGCGCAAAGTGAATACACCCACTAATGTATCTATGCTCACCCCGTAAGGGATATAGCATGACGATATATATTTTTTGTTTCGGGATCAGTTAATGAAGGTCCAATTATTTTTATACTTAAAACAATTGTTACTCTTGGTAAATATTTGGCAAGACGGCAACTGTCAATGTGTTCTCATTCCTTTCTGATCGTTACCGTACTTGAACTATACTCTATACTTTCCATCAGATGTGCTGTAGTCACTTTCGAAAGCCAGAATGAAAAGAACACTGTTAGGGCAAGCAGTTTTTTTTCGGCACGTAGTAAATAATGAATACGGCGCAAAAGGAATTTACGACACTTTGTACAATGCGTATAAAAAGTTAAGAACATGAAAAGTGACTCTAAAGCTTGGGTGCGGGTCGTATAACTCTGAATAATTTCGGGCTTAGCTATCCGGCTGCGGATAAATAGGGAGGGCTATGTACTTATCCGCACGTCACAAGGGCCTCATCTGCTGTATCGACCACCTTTTACGACATAAACATTCGCCCGGGCTGCGATTCTAAACCTTTCGTATTACAGACTTGAGGTACTTTTATTGAAATTATTTTTACAGGAAATGAAATGAAATGTATTTATTTCACCACAAGCTAACAAAAAACAAAAAAAAATGAAATGCAATAACTCAAACAACATACGGAAACAAAAGAAAATACAAAAATATATAAACATGGCGAAAATAGGACTTCCATCAGCTTAAAGCCACAGAGAAAGTCTGCAGCGCTGATTTTCGTGAAGGGCCCCGGTCGTATTACATCTTATTAGAAATATCTATAAGCAATAAAAAACATAATGAATAGAATGACATATAGCTTAAATAATCTTATGTAAAAGTGTAATAATACATCATTATTATATCGTCGGGTGAAACGCTATTTGGTTTAAGCGACATTTTTTGGTGATATAGTAATATATATATTTTTGGAATCAGCGTTTTTTACCGATTCCAAAAATATATATATTACTATATCACCAAAAAATGTCGCTTAAACCAAATAGCCGTTCACCCGACTATATACATCGTAGAAAAAGATTGACAAATTCATTTTTATACGTCATGGTCTTACCATAGTCTAAGAACGACATTTATTCGTTTTTAGTTTAATAATAAAAATTACATATAGTCACGCTATATACTTTTCAGAGTGTGTAGAGATATATCAGAGATTGTATCTACTTTGCGCTTATATATCGTGACCAACGTGACTAGTAGCGTAGCTGGTCGTCGTTTTCAGGGCACTTACACATGATATTTCTATTAGATGCAATGTGAGTTTCCTCACGAAGTATTCTTTCACTGGTGAACATGTAATGCTTAAATCCGTATTTAATCTAGAAAAACCCAGACGTACGAAAAGGGATTTGAACCAACGACCATGTGCGTTGCTGTGTATAAATCAGAGATGTTACGGAGTTTCGACTCCGACTCCGATAAGTCGCAACTTCCGATCGTTATTACACCTTCGGTTCCGACTTCGGTTCCGAAACTTTTTAATCGGAGGTATTCATCGGAGGTCACCACCACTGTTGCAGTCAATTCATTTGCTTTTACTTTATATGTTGTTGAAACATAATATCAATTAATCAAACAATCAGTGCTACTTAATTTGTAGAAGACATTTTTTTAAATTTAGATTTAAAAAATATGATTAAATGATTAAATTTAAAACTAAATGTACATTTAAATTTATTACTAAAAGGTTTTTTTATTTTACGTTTACATTAAATTAAATAAAATAGAAATTAACACAAAAACAACCCTGCAGCAAATTTGATTTAATTTGTTCACTGGACAATGTTCACCGGAGGATAACGGTTTCTGATATATCCAACACTTTGTGAACAACAGCTTTTTTTGTCTTCGGTTGTCTTCGGTTGTGTTCGGTTGTGTTCGGTTGTGTTCGGTTGTGTTCGGTTGTGTTCGGTTGTGTTCGGTTGTGTTTGGTTGTGTTCGGTTGTGTTCGGTTGTGTTCGGTTGTGTTCGGTCGTGTTCGGTCGTGTTCGGTTGTGTTCGGTTGTCTTCGGTTGTCTTCGGTTGTCTTCGGTTGTGTTCGGTTGTGTTCGGTTGTGTTCGGTTGTGTTCGGTTGTGTTCGGTTGTGTTCGGTTGTGTTCGGTTGTGTTCGGTTGTGTTCGGTTGTGTTCGGTTGTTTTCGGTTGTGTTCGGTTGTGTACGGTTGTGTTCGGTTGTCTTCGGTTGTGTTCGGTTGTGTTCGGTTGTGTTCGGTTGTGTTCGGTTGTGTTCGGTTGTGTTCGGTTGTGTTCGGTTGTGTTCGGTTGTGTTCGGTTGTGTTCGGTTGTGTTCGGTTGTGTACGGTTGTGTTCGGTTCGGTTCGGTTGTGTTGTGTTGTGTTCGGTTGTGTTCGGTTGTGTTCGGTTGTGTTCGGTTGTGTTCGGTTGTGTTCGGTTGTGTTCGGTTGTCTTCGGTTGTGTTCGGTTGTGTTCGGTTGTGTTCGGTTGTGTTCGGTTGTGTTCGGTTGTGTTCGGTTGTGTTCGGTTGTGTTCGGTTCGGTTCGGTTGTGTTGTGTTGTGTTCGGTTGTGTTCGGTTCGGTTCGGTTGTGTTGTGTTGTGTTCGGTTGTGTTCAGTTGTGTTCAGTTGTGTTCGGTTGTGTTCGGTTGTGTTCGGTTGTTTTCGGTTGTGTTCGGTTGTTTTCGGTTGTGTTCGGTTGTGTTGTGTTGTGTTGGGTTGTGTTGGGTTGTGTTCGGTTGTGTTCGGTTGTGTTCGGTTGTGTTCGGTTGTGTTGTGTTGTGTTGGGTTGTGTTGACTCAACTTGATATACGCCGGCGATGCGCTTGAGGGAGCGTGCCGCCCAACTTATCCAGGCGAGAGCGCTTTGTGACCCCGGGGGTTTTAGTCGGTGCAAGTCCGACAACCAAAAAGCTCCCTGAAGTCGGTCAACAATATCCACCGGGCTATCAAAAAAAAAAACTTGATATACGCTTGGAAACAGTCTCGATTCTCAATATCTGTCTACACATGAGGGAGATGTAGAGGGAAATGGATTATGCTGTTGTCAATTCAAAAGTGCTGGCTTATACTTTCGAAGACATGTATCAATCCTGCACCATATTAAAATGGGATCAAATTTAAGATATAATAAATAACATATCTTCACGCTATCACGCTATGTGAGCAGACATACAGTAGTGGCTTAATCCACTTTGCGCTTAAATGTCGTGGACTACGCGACCAGTAGCTCAGGTAATCGCTTTCTCACAGTACTATGAAAATGTTAATAAGAAACAGCAATTTTTATTGTCTGTGTATTTATAAATTTATCACTTTCTAATTAAAAAGGTTCACTGAATAATGTTTTTATTTGTCCCTTATTAAAACTATTTTATTCTGCCGTCACTTGTGACTGACATTGCCTCCGACTCCGATTCCGACTCCGAATCCGACTCCGATAAATCAAATTTAAAAACTCCGACTCCGACTTCGGTTCCAATAAAACTGCCTCCGTTACATCCCTAGTATAAATGTCGTTCCTATATCCTCTATGCCACCAAAGTCACGGTATTCTTTATTTTACTTCAAAATTTAAATATTATTGCAAAGATACGATTGGATGTCATCATAATTTTATGAAAAAAAAAACATAATACATAAAAAAACTTTCTGAGTTTTAAAATAAAAATACACTATTATAGAAGAAGGTTTACATTTTTGTTTTTACGTAATATACCTTAACTCATGATATTTGAGTATCACTCTGACGGAAGTATGACATAAAATGCTGTAGAAAAATACTTACATTATAAATATTTCATAAGGTCTTTTTTGGAAATATATTACTTTAATTTTCGAATTTATATGTTGACTTAACATGTTACACAAATCATGATTATAAGTAGATCAAAAGTGTAAGAAGTAGGAAAAAAGAAGATAAATCAAAACGTTGAACCATAATTTTTTTACGCATAGGATCGAGAAAGCATTTTTTTTTTTACGAAAAATGCGGGAATCATGTTGCCAGCCCTACAGATGGTAAATGGTTTTTATCGCCTATGAACATGCCGTCAACCTTGAAAAACGTTTTCATACCTCTTATGAAGAAACTCATGTCGTCAGGAAACACACTGTCGCAGATAGTGTATTCCACAGCTTTAATGTTTACAACAAAAACATTCTATCGAACAGTTGATTTGTTGCAAAAAATATTTTCAAAACAATGAGTTTTTAAAATGTGTAAAATAAGAGAATAAGTTAGACATCCGCTGACGTCATCCACAAGGGTAGTCGGGGGATGTTAGGGACAAATCGCTGCCGCTCGCGGGCAGGCACGCAGAGCCGTTTGCAAGACGCACCCTCTTAATCCCCTTTCTCCCCACCCTTATTACATACAACGATAGTTAAATTCGCCCGACTCTACGCGTTGCGAATTGCTCCGTTTTATGTCTTTCATAAAAACGATTTTGTTTGTGGACGTTAACATTTGAATTTATAAGGTTTGAGACACAAAGTAATATTAAATTATCTTTACGTTTTTAATTATTTGCAATTTTATGAATATGAATGTATTGAAAAAATTAATTGATGAGTATTTTTTGTTCAAAAAATTACATTGATTATATTGCTATGTATAATATCAGAAGGTAATAAACGTGATGCTATGGCGTCGGTCAGATTCAGAATGATAAATTATCAGAATAATTGAAGGTTGATAATTATCATAAATTATTTTATTATAGATGCTTCATGCAATTTAACAACCAAACGCTTCGTCTGATTGATCGATGTCCTGCATTACTATTGGTTTTAAATTACATGGTGGACTTTTTGTTTCAGAAATAAACCTTATATTTTTAAACGCCTTTAAGTACTAATGGACCACAAATTTGTGTGCGATTCATCATTCATTAATCCCAAAAGAGGTTTTAAAATTTAAAAAAAAACTGAAACTTAGCGTCAGATATATTGTTAAAATTTACGATATATTGGGAAATTCTACTTTTATGTATTATATAATAATAATATATAGTTACGCTATATCACATACGGGGTCAGCAGAGATACATAAGTGGTTTTATGCAATTTACGCTTACATGCCGTACCCAACGCAACCAGTAGCGCAGCTGATAGCCGTTCTAAAAGCACACAGGCCATTTCTATTACATGCCACGCAGGTTTCCTCACCATACTTTCCCTCTTCGGCGAGCATGTGGTGCTTCAATCGAAAAACCAAGGGTACATTCTGAAATTCAAACCTACAAGCAGAGATGGGCAAAATGTAATCTAATTAATGATGAACGATTACAAAATGTAGTCGTAATTTTAATTTTCTTGCTCTGTAATCATGATTAAATCCATTTAAAACATTAAGAAATGATAAATGTGTATACAATCTGAGATTTTGTAATGTTTAAAACATAAATGAGAAAAATTCAGTCATATTAATGGTAAAAAACGAAAATGTAATCGTTAATCATTTTTATTAATCTGATTACTATTTGCCCATCTATGCCTAGAAGTATTCGCGTTGCAGCGGTCCGTTATTATAATCTTTTTCATGGAAAATATTGAATATAAATAATTATCGGAAAAATATTGTCGTAAAATACCATAGCCAAGATGTTAAATTCTATTTCGAATACTATTTTTTTCCTATTTAAAGTTACTGTACTAAAACATCTGAAAATTACATTTACGTCGTTGTTTACCGAGGTCGACAAAATATTTTCCATATTCCAAAAGGAAAATTACTCTCTACACAAACCCAAGGTAATTCTAAAGGCACAGATAAGCACAATGGGGTGAAACACCTTCACCACCCCTACCCTCGGATTATATGGACGGAAGATAGTTAATACGCCCTGAATAAATTTCGCTCGTCAATAAAAAGGGCTTTTGTCCCTTGGTATAAAAGGATGTTTTGTTATCTTGAGGATTGGCTAATTTGACAGTAACAAAAGGGTTGCCGCTGTGGGTATTGCGTTCAGATAATCAACGGTTTTGTTTTGTGAAAGAACCTTTAGAAATTATTGTATAATAAATACAAGCCTATCTAATTTCATATAACTGAGTACTGAATTTTATGTTGTGCGTTTAATTAACTTGTTTTAACTGTTTTAGAAAGCAGGATTACCTACGTATTAATTCTACAGTACCTCTGAATTACACTCTTGTAGTAATGGCACCTGTTTGACCCGAAAGTCAATCAAAATTTAACTAATCTTAACTAATTAATAACTAATCTTGGACAGTTTTCTACCATGCCAAGGATCTGCAGGCAGTGTAACGCACTCTCGCGACTTGCTGACTTGCACCTGACTGTTTCTCTTTCAAAATTTAAAACAGCGTGTAGAAAGTGACATCTATTTCTTTTTTTTTTTGTTGTGTGTTCCTTAAAGTCAGTCACAGTTTCGTTTGAAGTTGTTACTTACACAATCTACAATGTTATCCTTTTGTGTTGTGTCTATGTATGTATGTATATCTTTTTTCCTTTTAATGGAATTTTATTATTATTATTTAATGTAAAGTAGCATTATATATTAATCACTGTGCATGCTGTGGTGCCCTATAATTGTAGGGGCATTTATATGTTCTATTTTGGTACCATGGTCCTTTTGTTTTCTTGTCTAATGTTACCGATGTTGGGTATGTAAAATAAAATTTGGTGTCACGATACTATTACTAAAATACATCTGTACAATTACTATTTACGAATATTAAAAAGTCATTGTTGTGAGCTAAGCTCCGATGACTTTCAAAAATCAGTTTAAAGACTAATTAAATTATTTAACTGATTAATAGTGCTTGGGACCTACGGGGGTCACGACTTCTGAGACGTCTTGACCTACTAACATGATCCTTTGCTTTCCTTTTCTCGATCGACAAACGACAGTCAATAGATGTATTTGTTTTTTGGAGTGCACCATGTTTGCCATCAAGCGAGGTGCGAAAATAAAGAAGCCTTTAAAAAAAAAATGTTTTCTGTCCAAACGGCTTTCACAAAACAACATTTGATAAATGGTAACTCTAGCAGTAATTTCAAAATATACAGAATTTATTTATTTATTTACACTTTATAGGGTTGCCAGTGGCCAGGTACAATAATTCATTTAGAGAACACATATACACAGTTACAATCAAAAATGTACAGTTCCTATTAAAGCATCCGCAACATACGTCAGAGTGACCTGTTTATTTATACTATATTATATTGATTAGACTTTCGAAATATCACGCCATCACGTTAGTTCAATTTAGCATACATTTTACATTTTCTACTACCATTATCGTTTACCGAATGCTACTTTGTCAAGGCTCTCTAGTATATGACAGACATGACGGCTATTGTCATTGTATTTAAGCTCCTTGACAGTCAGTGCCGTTCGAATATACTGTGTTTCAAATACGCTGCAGCTACTCTCCCAGGCCAGTGAAAACCAAATCGTAATGATGTCTTATTAAACTATTTTATAAGAAAAACAATATAGAAATCAATTTCAAAAAGTGCAACAAGCAAGATACGCCTCGCTACGAATTTGCAGCCGAGTGTTATGGATTTGAAACGTTAAAGTGACCGACTTCCGTGGACTCAGCACTTCAACGCCTTCCCTCGAGTTCGTTCCAGATTTGTTTTAAAAATGCAACCGCTTTGCACTTGAAACTGCATGTATAATGTCCTACGGTCCCCGTCTGGGGCAGAGAGCGTCCACAATAAATAAATAAATAAATAATAAAAAATTTTATTCGACAAACAACTACAAGGCAGCACATTAAAAATCAGCTGATATCCAAACTAGGACACCCTGTATCTTGGATGTCAGCATATTTCATACAAATTTGATACAGTTTTTTACTGCTGCGTAGCACCAATCATATCTCAAAACAATACAAAAACAACATTACATACCAAACAAATGACTATACAAACAAAGTGAATAACAATTACAAAAGAATGTTAATATTAAAGCCCAAGCACATCTACACCTGCAACAGTTCCTCAGTATCATTATATTTTAGATTCAACAACCAGTCTCTCAGCTTCATCTTACATTCGAATTTTGATAAGTTCAAGATATTTAATTCATGATTAACCTTATTATAAATCCTTGAACCAAGAACCCAAAATTGTTTCTCAGCAAAATGAGACTTGTGAATCGGCATATGGCAAACATATCTCATTCTGCGAGGTTTTCTTTTGCTATCTGTCCCTACGAGGACCACTCTATGTTTGCGGAGGACAAGTTTCAACAATGCATTCCCACTTTGATTTGTCCTGCGCATCATACTTCATCTCGCCCCACCTACTAACAATATTCCTCAACTTCATCAGAACTGTGTCTTTTTTTTATACTGGCACGGCACAGTGACTGCACCAAACCTGATGGTAAGCATGGTGCAGTCCAAATAAACGCCAACGACTATCGAAAGGTAAGAAAAAACCCAACGGTAGTCGCAGCGATCATGCCGGCCTGCACAAATATCTCTTCATGTTACGCTTAAAGGATCCCATATCATGGGATGGTGGGAACACGCTCGCCGGAAGACCATTCTACAGCCCAACGACACGGCAAAAGAAGGAGTTAGAGAACCTCTTAGTCCTAGCCGGGATGTGAGATATCGTATAGCTGTGACACCGCAAACCCGCGCGCGTGGTTCTATTCAGGAAGGGAGAGGTTGGAACAAGGCTAAACAACTCTTCAGAACACTCGCCATGATACAGACGGTAGAAAACACCTAATGAGGCAACAACTCTCCGCAATTGGAGCGATTCAAGATGTTCAGAAACGTCAGGATCGTTCACTATGCGGATAGCCCTACACTGCAACCTATCCAGGGCATCAAACAAATACTGGGCAGAGCCATCCCAGAGATGCAAACAGTATTCCATACAAGGTCTGACCTGGGCCTTATACAATAGATACAAAAGATCAGGTGTGAAAAACCGACGCACTCTATTCAGGATACCAAGTCTACGTGAAGTCGAGGAGATGACCATCCCTATGTGATCCCTGAGATTGAGATCACAGCGAATGTCCATGCCTAATATACTAAGGCCGTCACGCACAGCAAGTGGCACATTCTGGAGAGTAGGAAGAGGAGAAAATGGGGATTTTTTAGAGGAAAAAACAAGTTAGTCTGGGAGAGTCACGTTTTCTTGTACCCTAGGCACTTTAATCATCAGTCAGTATCGATGTGTAGATGTCAGGATGTCAGGGATGACCCTGCGATGCGTACATGCAATTACTTACAATGGTTAAATATACAGGATATCTTGCAATATACCGTGTAAAGGCTTGTTATTCAATTCCAACGTTTCCCCTTATTAATCATAGAATCGTGCAATACACAGCGCGCATCCTTAGCGTCTACATATTTAAAACACTGAATCAGCCACATCGGAATATCGATAGATAGAAAGCTTGGTGTGGTTACCCTTTTTCTCAAAATCACATTGGTCAACACCCTACATCATCGAAATCAAATGAAAATATAGTATTTCAATTTACAACATTCAGAACTTGTTGCAAAACGTGATAAAAGCTAACATAAAATACCACAAATTACAAAAAATATTTATCACACATAACTTAATTAATTTTGGTTGAAATATGAGATATATATAAAATAATATGATATGTGTTATATGTATAGCTTCCAACTACTAAAAAGATTCGCATTTATGATTCGAAGATACTGCAACCTTGCAAAATATTAACCCTAAAACGGTAGCGCGTGTCACGGTAAAACTGGTCTAACATCATCGGCCACAGCGGCTACAGGTCAAGTGACCTTATGCAATAACCTTCGCTTTTCGACCCCTTTATACCGTAACAATGACCGTATTAAAGTAAAGTAAAGGTGATTTCTTTGACAATTCTAACCCTTTGATCTTCGAAACGGTAAAGAATGTAATAAAATTTATTTTGGTTACATATTTTAATACGAGGAGACTTTCGCACCGGTGTTAATACAAATTGCAGTTTATTTTTATTACGGTATTAAAGTGTGCTTTAAAATCTTTATTATAAAAAGAAATTTAACGATCTTGAGGAATAACGTTGTAAAATATGATTATGCCTATTGTTATATTTTTTTATTCTCAGCAATAATAAATTCATTTATACCTATTGTTTTTGCTCCTTCTGTAAAAAGTCCTTTTGGTCGTACAAGCCAAGGTCCCACCACAAGGGTGCCTCTATAGAAGGTACCAAGTCCATACATTCACTGGCTGAGAGCCTTCAGCGCTCTCCCACGCAAGTGCGATGGTAAACAGTAAAGACCCTCCCAAGCACAAAATATTAGTTAAAAATTTATAAAAACTAGTTTTTCTATTACAACTTTATATTATATTAGTGGACCATAGTTTTCTCTTAAGAAAAAATCATACTATAACCTATTGATAAGAAGAATCTTGAGAAAAAGAAATGCTTTTTAAGTAATCAAGAGGTTTTATCGCTTTTTAAATAAGTACTAGAAATAAATTTTGTTTTGTAATAAAGTCCATTGCGTACAATCATTGTAAACGTGATAATGACATTGAAAATTAAATGCAATCAGCCCATTGACCGGGCGCTCGTTACCAAAAAAACAGCAACTCGTAGCCCAATAAAAAAGTAAAATGGCCGACATTGACATTATCCTATTACGTCATCATCCCATTCATGAAAATGTTTCGCGAAAAAACAATCGCACGGACAACTCGGATGAAGACAGCAAATTTAATACAAATTTTTCTGGTAACATATCAATGCGATAGAACAAATATAACGTCATGTCTACTCTAAGGGCTTACATACAGAAAGCAACACGTTGTCAGCGATAACCCAAGTAGATAGTCCAAAAATGTATGAGTGTTACATAAGTTGTAAGAATATCACGTGGTCTATATTATATCAAGGTCATAAAGTTTTGGAATTAAACCACATTTTCTAGTTTTAGACGCTAATATCCAGCACATCTCCGTTACCTATATCCTCAATATAGCTGCCGGTTAATATGGCCCTATTAAGACTTTACCCTAGTAAAAGAAATAACTAATTATGGTAGGTATAGTTTCCTTCCCTGCCAGCAGTGGTGTCGGCAATGCTGCCAGGGTATGACAACTGGAGGGCCGTGGTCTCCTTCTGTGAGGATGTCATGTCCCAGAAGGAGGCTGCTCGAAGGAGACACCGGGGTGCCGGCAACCGCCTTGGCACATCAGTCCCAGCTGATCGGTTGATTCACGACCGGTTGGCTGATGTCTTTGTGGTCGTGGCTGCTCAGGGTGGGGGCCCTGAGCAACTGGCTTAGCGAGCTCCGAGAAGTTGGCAGGGCATTGTGACGTGCTCTGCCTAAATACAACGAGCAGTATCGGGGAAGGTATCATCTTCCCCGGAGTTTGTGCCCATCGGGCGCGGCGCGACGGGGCTGTGGTGAATTGATTACAGGACCCACAGTCCGCGCCAATGCGCAGAAGTAGTCACCTTGGGGTTTTAGTCGGTACAAGTCCGACACACCTCGGTCGCGCAACCCCCTGTGCGGCTGAGACGGTCCTATGAGGATTTTCCCCAAGTAAAAAAAAAGTATAGTTTCCTACCTACATGACCAAATTAATCTATTTAATTTGTCAGTATCATCACCCCTTCATTAAACGGCGTGAACAGTCTGCTGCTATACGTCTATGAAAAATCGAGTCGAGCGCGTGTTAAACGATCCCTATTAAACCGTTGCTGTTGAAAAATATTAATTATTAATTAACACGCATCGTTTTGTATTAAAATATTTTGGTAGGCGCCAAAAGGCAAAAAGTCGAGAGTTAATTCAGCGGCCGCAATTGCATTGTTTCCGGGTGGCGTGCGTAAAAATCGAAACTGGACCGTGGAAAGATATACACTGGAATATGGACGTCATTAAAATGTGCACCGGTACCCGAAACTAATCATATCCCAATGGATAATTAAAAATAAAATTAATAGTTAAATAAACTTCGGATAATTACAGGTAAAATGATAAATTATTATCCCTAACATTATAAT
The DNA here is from genome assembly GCA_036320925.1 of Automeris io. NCBI lineage: Eukaryota > Metazoa > Arthropoda > Insecta > Lepidoptera > Saturniidae > Automeris > Automeris io. The sequence continues at coordinate 9,828,944 of JAUDJH010000018.1, forward strand.
CACAAAGTCTATAGTTAAATGTAGTACATAATTTTTTATTGTTTTGGTGGCCATGGTTACTGGACCGGTAACAATGCGCAACGTGAATTGTCTTAGGTTCGAATCCCCGGCTTATATCTCTAGGTATTTCCCACGTCCGGCGGCCACGCCAATGAAGGAGTGCTCAGGAGTTTTTACTCGTTAGGAGCCTGATACACCGGAACAGTGGCCTTCACTGCTTCCCTGAAGGTCCTGGGACTCCTCTCCTGGTAAAAAAAGTAAATAATTTTATAAATATTAGGTCCTTACATATGAAATTGGCGTTTTTCGTACTGGCCACTTTAATCACAAATTTCTCCTCTTTGGTAAGGAATTCCAAATTCAAATTTGTACAGCTATAGACTCATGTATTTGTGCTTCGATGATCGTCATTCATTTGTTTTTTTCTTCTGTTTTTTTCTGTTTGCGTCACTCATTTTACAAAATGGAAAACTTAAAATATCGCATTATTTACGAGTACGAGTTCCGCCGTGGCACTAGTGCTGCGGAAACAACTCGAAGGGTGAATGATGTGTATGGCGGTCATGTTGCAAAAGAAAACACAGTTCGTTTTTGGTTCCAACGTTTTCGTTCTGGAAATTTCGACCTGCAGAACAAGCCCCGTGGACGGCCTGAGACTCAAGTTGATAATGAAGAGTTGAAGGCTATTGTGGAAGCGGATCCATCGCAAACCACGTCCGAGTTAGCTGCAGGCTGCGATGTTAGTGATAAAACTGTTTTAATTCACTTGAAGCAAATTGGGAAGATAAAAAAGCTTGAAAGGTGGGTACCTCACGAATTGACTGAAGCAAACCGGCAAACGCGCGTCGACTGCTGCGTTACATTACTAAACCGGCACAATAATGAAGGTATTTTAAACTGAATCATTACCTGTGATGAAAAATGGGTTCTTTACGATAATCGGAAGCGCTCAGCGCAATGGTTGGATCCTGGCCAGCCAGCCAAATCCTGCCCCAAGCGAAAATTAACCCCAAAAAAGTTACTTGTAAGCGTTTGGTGGACTAGTGCCGGTATTGTTCAATACAGTTTTCTCAAATCTGGCCAGACTATTACGGCTGATGTCTATTGTCAGCAATTGCAAACCATGATGGAAAAGCTAGCGGCTAAACAACCTAGGCTGGTCAATCGCTCCACGCCACTGCTGCTTCACGACAACGCTAGACCACACACTGCGCAACAGACGGCTACTAAATTAGAAGAGCTTCAATTGGAAAGTCTAAGACATCCTCCGTACTCCCCGGACCTTGCTCCAACAGATTACCATTTTTTTCGAAATTTGGATAACTTCTTGCAAGGGAAAAAATTCAACTCCGATGGGGCAGTCCAAATCGCCTTCAAAGATTTTATTGATTCCCGTCCGACTGGTTTTTTTAGTAAAGGGATCAATGAACTACCTATGAGATGGCAAAAGTGCATAGAAAATAATGGTTCATACTTTGATTAATTAAATATATTATATTAAAAAATATTCGACTTTTTGTTCCTCCCATACAAAACGCCAATTTCATATGTAAGGACCTAATATATAAAATTAGATATCTATAAATATAGTAAAAGTGGGCAAACAGGAAGACAGATCACTTCGAGTGGTGAAAGGCTATTTGGATTAAGCGATATTTTTGGAGATATAGTAATATATATATATTGCCCACTTTTATTATATATTTGGAATCGGCAAAAAATGCTGATTCCGAAAATATATGTATATATTACTATATCACCAAAAAATGTCGCTTAAACCAAATAGCCTTTCACCCTTCGACTTAATGAAAAGTGGCCACTGCTATATATAAACGAATATAACTCCAAAAACATTTTTATCTAGATGTCCTTGATGAAAAAGAAATAAAAAAAGGTAGTATGTAAAACGCTGATACCAAAATGCAACAGGCCGAAGCGAGTCACTATAACGAACTTTGAAGTATTGTTATCGTGAAGAAATCGAACACACACTCACACCCTAAATCACTAACTAGTTCTTAGTTTGTTCTTGTACAAAACTTTTTAAATGATAGAAAATATCTGAAACGAATTTAATTTATCCGTAATATCCAAAATCGCACGCCCTTAACAGCCCTGCTTAATATAAATACAGTGGAATAAAAACCGCCCTCGAATCGGGTCCTGATTTCAAAATAAAAAACGTCGGGCATCCATAATGAAATCGAAAGGTGGTTCATCGATGGCCAATGGAAAAAGGCAAAAGAACCGAGGCACTTTCACGGGTGAACATTTTGCATTTTTTGGCATCGGTTTCCGCGCGACCGCAGCCGTTTGTGTTTCAACGTGGTAAACATACCTGAGGGCCTAGACAAATAACATTAGATAAACAATAACGCCAGTAGAAAAATTTAAAATGTGTGCAATGGACACAACATGACGACGAAATATTTGAAAAACTATTGTCAATTCTTATAGCATTTTTAATGACTTTTTTATTTCATGTTTAGGTAAACTAACCCCTATTTTAAATTGTCTACTTAACATGTTTCTATTGTTCTTTCAAATTATATTAAATGGAATAATAAATAGCAAAATATCGTCACGCTTTATCCCTTTCAGGGTTAGCAGAGATATATTAATAGTTGTATCCACTTTGCGTTTGTATGTCGTGCTCAACGCAGCCAGTAGCGCAGCTGATTATTATCATCAGAGTACGCATATATGATATTTTTATCAGATGCAATGCGGTTTTCCTCAGTTTCCTCAGTAATTTTCCTTCACCGGTGAGCATGTCGGGCCTAAATTCATACTTAATCTGGAAAAACCCAGATGTGCGTTCCGGGATTTTAAAATTTCTGTCACCTCTAAATAGAGTCCGGCTGACTGAAAAAGACGCTGAGTTCCCACTATACCTCATACTAATAACATCGGCGTTGCATTAACGGTCAATCTCACATATTGACCTAGCCACAGATTAAGCTAGCGCTTTTACTATAAGTAGTAGACAACTCTAATTAAAAATAATAATGTATAGCATGTAGACGACGCCCTATTCGTAATTGTGTTAAACGCCCTAAGGGTCGTTAGGGTGCTACGGGACGCGCAGTGTAAGGAGTGCGCGCTCAAGGGATGCTCTAGCTAAAGCAGTCGACTACCGAGACCCAAGGCTAGAGTACGTGCGTGTGCGTCGCAGTTCGATGTGCCTTAAATAGCAAATAAACAGTAAAACGCCAAAATCCGTATCATTCTACCAATACACCCACGACCACCGTTCATAAATGACATATTTTCAGCTTTCGCAGACACTGGAATCGTCAATAAAATTAAAATTTACTTAGACAACAAAATTTTGTTGAAAAAAAAAATATATATCCTTGAACAAGAGCGAATAATCGCCTATTAATTTAAATTACAATCCTAATTAACAGCCCCGGTGCGACAGACTAAATTGCTCGGTTTCGGTCCGGGTAAAAAGCTTAGGCCGTGAAACGCGCCAGCCGAAAAATATTCTTCGCAACGAACACTCCATTTATAATAATTTCCAGGCCGACTCTTAACGCTTAACTTTTTTTATGGTCGAAAATTTTCAGTTGATTATGTAAGCGGCTAATCCTGGGAAAAGCACTTTTATAGGGCCCCCGGTTCGTGAAATGTTAGGTGTTATAACAACTAATCTAGATATACGCCTATATGAATTTTAACTTTGTAGATTTTTGCATTTTTTTCTCTATTTAAACATTACAGTTTATTATACACAAATACTCGTTATACTTTTTTTTAAACTGACTCAACACAGTGACTGCGTCACACCTGATGGTAAGCATGGTGCAGTCCAAAAAACGCCAACGACTATCGAAAGGTAAGAAAAAACCCATCGGTAGTCGCAGCGTCATGCCGGCCTGCACAAATATCTCTTCACGCTACGCTTAAAGGATCCGATATCATAGGAAGGTGGGAACACACTCGCCGGAAGACCATTCCACAGCCCAACGACACGGCAAAAGAAGGAGTTAGAGAACTTCGTAGTCCTAGCCGGAATGTGAGATACCGTATAGCTGTGACACCGCAAACGCGCGCGTGTTTCTATTCATTTCACTTTTCATAGTGGCTCGATAAAGAGACTATATCACCCCAGAGGGAAAGAACAGTGTAGTCTGAAGACAGCAAAAACCTTCAAGAGACACAAATCCATTGACAGCCGCTGTCGTCATCCCATCACATATACCACGACTGAAGGTTTGAAGACATATAAAAAAACATAACAACTAGTTACATGGAAATACATGACGACATACACGAGCTAGTGTCGAAACGTAAAAAACAACAAATATTTTTTCGCGCTTCGTTTTAAGGACCTCATATCATAGGACGGTTGCATAGATGGACAAAATGTTGGGGTATCGGCCGCTCAGGGTGGGGGCCCTGAGCAACTGGTTAGCGACCCTCGAGAAGTAGGCAGAGCATTGTGACGTGCTCTGCCTAAATACAACGAGCAGTGTCGGGGATGATATCTTCCTCCGAACTTGTGCCCAGCGGGCGCGGCGCGATAGGGCTATGGCGAATTGATTACAGGTCCCGCAGTCCCCGTCAATGCGCAGAAGAAGTCACCTTGGGGTTTTTGTCGGTACAAGTCCGAAACACCTCGGTTTCGCGCAACCCCCCAGTGCGACCGAGACGGTCCCATCAGGATTTTCCCCAAGTAAAAAAAAAAGATGGACAAAATTTAATCAAATTAACGAAAAACGATTAAGATTATATTACGCAATTTCATCATTAATATACTAATTACATTTTTCCCATCTATGTTTTAAACACGAAGGAATCCTTTATGTTTAGAAAGGTTTTAATCATGAATACAGGGTAACGAAATTTAAATTACGACTACATTTTGTAACTGTTAATCATTAATCTTATTATATTATGCCCATCTCTGGGCGGTGGGAACACGCTCTCCAGAAGACCATTCCACAGCCCAACAACTCGGCAAAAGTAAAAGTTAGAGATCTTCTTAATCCTGGCAATGTGGGAGCTACCATAATCCCGCGCGCGTGGTTCTACTATGAAAAGGAGAATGTGGAATAAAACTTCAAAACACTGGCCATGACACAGACGTTAGAAAATGTTCAATGGGGCAAGATCTCTGCGCAACTAGAGCGCTTCAAGCTGCTTAGTAAAGTCAGGATCATTCACAATGCGGATAACCCTCTGCTACAACCTGCTATCCAGGGCGTCTAATGTTACGAAAACAATTACTTTGTATATTTTTTCTCAGTAAACCCTGCTTTCTGAATCGGTGGTAGGTACATTCATTCTATTGTCGATTTAAAAGTGCTTGTATTGTATTTAAATAAAATTATTTTGCGTTTGAGGTAAAACTAAATCAATATTTATTGAGCTCAATGTGAATATACAGAATATATGAAAATGAACTCATTATAACTCGACACTGTCGCTGCTTTACCCTTCTACCCACCCTCTATAATAACAACCTTCCCACACCCCCAAGTCATAAAGGGCGTCCCTTCAAAATATTCTTTCAACAGAATTCGCCTGCGTCCCTTCGCTACAAAAAAGAAAACGCAGTATCACGGTCATTTTTAATTTTAGCCCAACGACGCCGGCCATTGAAGGCATTTAACGTCGGCCATTACGCTGTTACTATCTGAGCGCGCATCTTCCCTGCTAAATGGACGGGAAAGTCTGAAAAAGCTCGGATAGCGGAACGTTGAAGAATGATTTTGTATTTAAATTAACACCTTCAAAATAAAATTGGCAAGAGGTAATCTTGTAATAACATCGTAACGGTAGATCCCTTACTAGGTGAGCAGAGATACATTTGTCGCTGTATCCACTTTAAACTTATATCTCATACCCAACGTGACCAGTAGCGCAGCTGATAGCCGTTCTCAGGGCACTTACACATTACATATTTATTAGATGCCACGCGGGTTTCTTCAAGATGTTTTACCTCACCAGTGAACATGTGGAGCCTTCGAATGTCATTATCCGCAAGGCCATAGCCAAAATGACGTAACTAAATATTATTGTTATTTATATTATAATCTGATTACCCTGAAATGCATTTTAACCGCTTTTTATACAGGTTTGTTATTCACATCTCTTCATCAATGTATCGCTAGTTCACTCTTACTTACGAAGTCATACATTACTATCGCGTTAAAACATAAAAGAAACAATAAAAATAAAGTATAATTAATTATATACAACTAGCTGTCCCGGCAGACCTTGTTCTGCCCTATATCTCTAAAACAAAGTCACATTGTTTTTTTTTTAATGTTAATAGCTTCCCCTTCAGATTTTAATCTGCCAAAACCTATTAGCCTGTCGGCTGTTTTTTGAAAGTTGTTTGAAGGAACCTGGCCTTAATGCTATATGTATAAAAATTGACAAATATTGACATTAATATTTATACGTCACTCAACTATTTTGTCTTCCCGGAACCCGTCTACTAACATTTAAACTTTATGGTATGGTGTTAAAGTTCAAATTGACTTTTAAATATTATTACAAATTTTTTGTAAGAGAATATAGAAAAGTGCTGCTTTTAGACTTTTTCAATCATTTTTTTTTAATTTTTCTCTCCGTAATAACCTCCCCCAGACTTCAACAAACACAACAAAAAAGAAATCATCCAAATCGGTTCAGCCGTTCTCGAGTTTCGCGCTTATCAACACATTTAGCTATTCATTTTTATATATAAGAATATGTGTAAACAAATTCATTATATACAATAAGAGGATGTTATTGTTGAAAGCCATAAGTATTAAAATTCAAAGATCAATGTATTTATTCCAGATACCAATATTAATATTAATACAGGGTGTCGTGATTTGCATTTCAGCTCTTGCTCCCCTCGTAGACTCGCGCGGAAAATTCTGCGAAATGACGGACGTCTGAGTAAATGGTGCGAGAAAAATTAGGCATGTCGCGTACACGAACTGCGGAAATTAAGAGAACAGAATATTTTTAAGCGTTGAGAGAATTCTGGGTACCGTGCCGTAATAGCATTCTTGTGTTGATGGGTAATAGATACATGTTATTTTATAGCTAAATTTCTTCATTCGTACTTTAAGGTTTTTTTTAACAGTAGAAAATTCGTTGGCCACGACATATACGCGGAACTACTCATCCCGTATGGGACACAGTATGACGATATGTTATTCTATAACATATAAAAATGAATCGCAAAATGTCTTGATAAGCGCGAAACTCGAGAACGGCTAAACCGATTTGGCTGATTTTTTTTTTATGTGTGATGAAGTCTGAGGAAGGTTATTACGGAGAGAAAAATTAAAAAAATTGTCTGAAAAAGTCTAAAAACAACACTTTTCTATATTCTCATACAAAAAATTCGTAATAATATTTAAAAGTCAATTTGAACTTTAACACTATACCATAAAGTTTAAATGTTAGTGGACGGGTTCCGGGAAGGCAAAACAATTGAGTGACGTATAAATATTAATGTCAGTATTTGTCAATTTTTATACATATAGCATTAAAGGCCAGGTTTCTTCAAACAATTTTCAAAAAATCTGACGGGGAAGCTATTAACATTAAAAAAAACAATGTGACTTTGTTTTAGAGAAATAGGGCAGAACAAGGTCTGCCAGGACAGCTAGTTATTTATAAATGTGGCTTAGTGAAGACGTATTTTGTATTATATCAAACGTGTAAAGGCTAATGATTGAATATACATAGATTAACCATCGTTAGTTGCATCCAATTAGGCTGCCTTCAGTCGACCGTGTAAGCTCCTAATAATTTCCGTTAGTCGATCTTCTGTTTAATGATTAGTAAACAGAATGTGGCGTAGTCGAGCCTAAATGAGGCCCCGATTATTTGCATCTAAAGCCTGGTTGTTTACCCGTGCCTATGCTAATTGATGCGAGCCGTTAGCAAACCTTTTTGTCCAAGACCAATGTAATGGGCTCTTTTCGAGTGAAATATCTTTTTCGGTTTTTGTTTTGGCTGAGCTCGTTTTAAAGGGTCGGTAAACGGTATTTACTTACGTGGAGAGCTGTAATAATATTATATAAAGACCCAAGAATATATAATAAATACCATTTCTATTTATAGACGACAAAATAAAATCCGAATGTTTATATTAAAATTAACATAACTTAAATGTGAACAAATTATAAGTGTTTAAAGTTATATAAAAATTATCTATCATGAACAGCTTACTCTAGTCCACTTTTGGACTTAGGCTGAGACTTATAGCCGTTATTTCGACTTGGCTTAGTAAAGTTCTCAAGGCGTACATAAGGAACGCCTGTCTCTAACGGCAGCACCGTGCGGCACACTTGAGGGAGTGTGTCGACCAACAAGGGTGCGAGCGGCTCGCGATGAGTTCCCGCGTGCCGCTCAAGAGTGCAGAGGCCAGAGAAGGGTGGCTCTTTACACCACCCCTCCCCATGCGAGTAATGGCCTTATTGAGGCCGCATGCCTAGCCGGGTATCGATCAAGGTGGAGGCCCCAGTTGTGCTCTGCACGAAGCGGATCCCATCGCAAGGCAGGATAACGGTAGGAAAAAAATGAAGTAAAGATCATTATGTTGAAGTAACACACTCGTAACACTTATCTTCTATATTCTGGCAGAGAAATGTTTTATACCGCAATAAGTAAATATTAAAATACCCTATAGGTATTAGGCAGTACCTGAAATCTCAATCAACTTCAAATAGAACCAACGTAAACAGGCAAAGCTTTTTAAAATTTCGGACAATTTGAAAACAAATTTGTTTAGACGAGGCCCTCCCGGTGGCGATATTGCGTTACACCCGCCTTCCGTATAATTTGGGTGCGAAATTTACATGTGTCGACTTAACTCTCCCTTCCTGAGTGATTGATGACGCATCGGGAAATTGTATTAACGGTCGCGGGAAAAACTGGTGTTTAAATTTTTTGCTTTCCACCCTGACCATTATATAAAACGAGTCTTCCGAAGATATGTTCCTATCTACAGTGTTAATACAAAACAAGAACATCAAACACCCTTTTTGTTTTATTGTAAATCAGCTTGCGCTTGACCTCAAACTCATCTGATCGATAATGATAATGAGATCGATGATTTAGTGCGCTCACCCAGTGACGTGCATAGGATATTTGGATAGGGTAGGCAGAATTCGCGTAATTAATTAGAATATTATATTATGATAGTAAATATTATATTTATTTCATAGAAAAGATAGATGGCGTGAATATATAATAAATATGAATGTAAATGGTTGCTTTTTTTATTTAACTTTAAGCAATTTATTTCAAACTTATCTATCGTAAGGGCATGCAATGCTTTCATGCATCCCAGTGAGCGTGGCGCGACGGGGCTGTGATGAATTGATTACAGGACCCGCAGTCCCTGCCAACGCGCAGAAGTAGTCACCTTGGGGTTTTTAGTCGGTACAAGTCCAACACACCTCCAACCAACCCCCCACCCCCTGTGCGCCTGAGACGGTCATATGAGGATTTTCCCCAAGTAAAACAAAATAGTGGATAAGGGACAATATCCATACGCGGCAACGCGTGTGGCAGTGAGTTCGTATATAAAAAGCGTGTATGCCCAGGAAATTTGATGCATTTTTGCTTTATATTTTGCCTACTTTTACAATCGATGTATAGGGAGAAAATTCACAAGTTTTACTTCACAAAACAAAACGAATAATATGGATCGGTTTTCAAACGCGGCGACGCGAATTATAGTCGAAGGTTCGAATCCCGGCATGTACAACTGCGTTTTTTCCAAGTTAAGTACGGATTTAATGATCACATGCTCATTGGCGAAGGATATCACCGTGAGAAAGCCCGCATAGCATCTAATAAAAATGTAAAATCTAAGTCCTCGAAAAACGGCGATCAGTTGCGGTGCTGGTCACGTTGGGCACGACATTTAAGCGCAAAACGGATACAGCGACTAATGTACCTTCTCGCCTCGAAAGGTACATAGTGTGACGATATATTATTATTAAAAATGAAATTTGAAAAGGTGTAGGGTTTCGGTATTTGGTTACATCAAACAAAATCTTTACAGAGGCACTTCGAAAAATAACACTCAGGTAGGTGTCAGGCAGTGCGAGAATCCTATTTGCAATTACTAATCTTACTATGGAGCCATAGAGTTAAGAAATACCGCAATACTAAATACACCTCATATATCTAGAGACCTTCAGTCGTGGTATATGTGGGCCGACATGACGATGTAGACTATCAATGGATTTTCATCCTTTGATAGTCGCTTTCGTTTTTGGGCTGCACTGTACTTACCATCAGGTACTCTGTGGTCACTGTGTCGAGCCTGTGTAAAAAAAGAAAAATAAAACAAACGCTAAAATTGCAGCCAAAACTGTGTTCTTAAACATAACTTTACGAAGTTTTATGTATTTGAGGCGGTCTGCCGCGGAATGTTTTACAAATTTTAATTACATTATGCCACTTACATATATGTACTTACTCGTATGTCAAGAAATACTACAGAGTTAAAAGAAATAGGCTAGAACTAAAAGAACGCGAGTGAGTTTACGAAAATTTAGAAAACATGTAGTTTCACATTTATCTGCACATTTTGTTGGTTTTTGTTTATTACGCTTCCATGTTCTTAAATCCATGTACATTGCTATCCCGTCACTGGATCAGATACCTTTATACACGTACGAACTTGCCTTTGAACCGAGTCAATAGGATTATTTGAATAGAGAAACTCCAACATACATATATAATATGTTTTGAAATTTCCGACCCGTAAAGGTATTACTTGGTAAAGATATTAGATTCTGTTTATGTGTAAAAAAATATCCAAAAACAATAAAAATTAATTAAATGGGAAACTTACATGGCAAAACTGGGAACGTACGTACTTCGTGAACAAAGGAAAAAAGGAAAGCAAAGAATCTAGTAGATCATGATGACATACAAGTCAAAACCACCTAGATCCCAAGCATTGTTTATTAATTAAATTCGGTCTTTGTACTTAGTTTTCTAAACAATCCGAGCTTAGTTCGCATGTATTTCAATTCATTTAATTTTCAGTTGTATTTTGACAATACTTTCGTAACACCAATTCGCCCCTTTCGAGTCGAACATGGTTTTTAAAACACACCATATGATGAACACTCCAATTTATCGAACTCAGAAAATGAACGGAAATTCTGAGTTACAAAATCGGAAACTAATTTTGTTATCTACACACAAAATCATCAAGCATTAACTATGCATCACTAATATAACCGTTTTAGTAACATTCATACACGAAACGGTCCTATGCTTGTTCCAGCTACGTATATATGAGTATAATTGCATAGTGTTGGCACTCAATTAGGATGAGATTGTCGATACAAGCGCCGGCCACAACACAGCGCACGATCAGCAAACTAAATTCTAAATTTATATTTTAGATAATAATAAAAAACGTGTCTTAAAAACTGTTATTAGCCGCGCTACTGATAACTTTTGGCACAAAAAATAAGTAAAGTAGATACATTAATTAATATTTCTATGCTTACTATAAAGAGGATATAATGTAACGGTAATGTACTAATAATTTTTATATTAGTTTTTAAACTTCTATACTGGTATGAAAAGGTATTTTTTGGGCGACAATAACTTTAAAATTTAGTTTACAATCTTTAATTTTATTTAAAAATAACTTTGATTTTACTGGATTATTCAAAGTAACTGGTATTAATGTCTGTGATATTTTTTATGTTCTATTATATTCCGATCTGAAAAATAGCTTGATTTTTACTAATTCAAGAGAATGACAAGTATTATGAATTTGATTTAATTTTTAAAAAAAGCTGAACATATAATTTAATAACAATACAGATGATGATGTCCTAGCTGGTTTCGGCCACGGCGACTGTTTCAACACCGGTTAAGAAATTCGAGGTCCAGTTTACGGAAACAGTCAATTGCGCAGGAGATATTTAAGTGCATAACTGGACGCGCAGCCAGAAAAGCACTCTCTCGTCCGAGCTCCCTCAGGCCCGATGGAAAGGAGAACCAGTACGATCGGGAGGGAGCGGGATGCAGGTTTGGTCGAGTTTTCCCTTCTCTAAACACCTAGTTGAATTGCGGTGTTCAAGAGATACCTTAGTCGCCTTTTACGACACCTCAGCAAGAAGAGGGGGGAGCTATTCTATTCTGCCGGCAGCCACCACGGCTTAACAACAATACAGATAATAATATATCGTCATACTATATTCCTTACGGCGTAAGCACAGATACACTAGTAGGAAATCAGCTTTGCGCTTATGTCGAAGCTGCTCGCGTCCGTAGGCTTTACCCTAGTTTCCCTACACGTGACTCCTGGGTGGTGCTAGAAGAGCAGCAGCGAGGTGGTAGGGCATCGGTGCCCGTCTGGATCGCGACCGCAGTGCATGGGTGTAAAGCCCGTCATAGTGACCAGTTTCGGCTTGTCGCGTTTCGGGATCAGCTTGTGTATATCCAGTAGCTCATATACCTAGAGACCTTCAGTCGTGGTATATGTGGGTCGACATGACGATGTAGACTATCAATGGATTTTCATCCTTTGATAGTCCCTTTCGTTTTTGGACTACACTGTACTTACCATCAGGTACTCTGTAGTCAATATGTCGAGCCAGTGTAAAAAAAAATATGTTGAACCCAACTTGACCAGTAGAGCAGCTGATCGTCCTTCGCAGGATAGTAAGGCATTTTACTCGTATATCCATTGCTAAAATAAGTATAAGCCTATCACCGCTAATAATGGAAGATTCTGTTCTTTTTATTTATTTATTATAAATTGAATGCTGAGACCATTTATTTCGTCCTTACATTCTAAGCGTATAATATTTAGTTTGCTTATACTATATGTTTATTTCCTATCAGATTATACGAATTGGTTTCACTTAATTTGTTTTATTTTCTTTTACTATTCTTTTAATTAAAATAACGCCATACTCTAAAAATTTACCTCTGTATTCGTTATTGCTAATTAACTCCTCCAAATTTTCCTCTTTTATTCCCTTCCCCAAGGAAGATTCAGTTTAGCAATGAACTAATGTAGGCTGATGAAGATATATCTTAGACCTTTTTCTTCTGACCGTACATCTCAACGAGCGGTTACATGGTTAATGCAGTATTCACGGGCATATAGTGACGTAACACATAAATGGTCACTTTCACCTTGCCACAACACGGAGCTTTGTATACGCAAACATCGATATCGTATTGTGTACGGTCGGTAATTTAGCTAGCCACTCGAACGCCTTCCTCATTCAACTTGAATTGCGACAAGATTGGCCGTTCATTCATTCTCAGTGTTCATTCTGATTAGTGTTTAGACCGATATAGTTTGATGTTGCGTGACCGTTATGGATTTATGTGGGGGCACGGCATGCCCCGCTAGGTCGATGTATGGGCGAACGCGTTTACAGGAAACGCTTTGAGCGGCTATGAGCGCCGTGTATTGGAGGTAGATATAAAGCTGAATGTAAGTGGTCGTATTTGACTACAAGTTTTAATTTAAGTAAAGGCTTAAGCGGCAAAAGAGTATTATTACAAAAATAACCTCTTCTAAAATATATATGTATATATGCTAACGGGCATTTCATTGTAGAACCCAGAGTACAAAAGCTACAAACATGATATTTAAACTTAGGGGCCTTCAAATGATATAGTCTTCAAAAACACGCGGATTTTTATATCCCACCCCAAAGGCAGTGGAGCAGAGGTTGAAAGTTCTTTAAAAATTTGTCAGTTTTGAAGTAAGAACTATGAATACGGTATAATGATCAAAGGAAATTTAAAAAATATGTTTCGACATTATCGGAACATCAACGTCCAACGGGGTGGTAAATTTGGGGTTGAAAATTTATTACAAAATCCTTTAATTTTGGAATAAATACTACGAAAATTGATATTTAAACTTTTGGTTATAAATAAAAAAGGAAGTGTTTCATCGTTTTTACAAAACCAATCCCCAAGAGGCTGAGATATGGGTTGAATTTGTTCTAAAATCCGTCCATTTTGAAGTAAACACTATGAAAACAGATAATTACATTTTGGTTAGAAATAAAAAAATACGTATTTCGACTTTTTCGTACGATTTCGTTTCAATTCTGGTTACTGAGTTTTAATGTCGCATTGAGCAGCTAAGTCAATAATAAACTGCAAATTAAAAAAAAAACATTTCATAGCTTTTACAATTTTCGGATTTGCTTATTCTTTTAGAAATCTTATTTTTTGATGAAAATGACATCAATCTCTATTCCCTGTTTCTGGATCTGGATATCTCCAGTTTAGGATTGAGTTGACCACAGTGAGTCCGCCTATACGTTGGTCTCTATTATAGGTCATAGTACTCACTTTTCATCATGTGTGTTGTCTGTCTGTTTGCCGGCTTTTAATTTAAATAAAGATTTGGGGTATATTTAATAGAAAATTATTTTTATTGGATTTCGTATTTTTAAATATTTATAATGCCAGAAGTCAACCACTAGACCTTTAACCATTGAGTATCAATAGTTTGTGTCTATTTGTGTGTTTACATGGAGACCGAAGACAGTGAAAGCGATGCCTTGACCCGTTATGTGGTTAGCCAACTAACCACAATATTGCACCGACAACGTAGTGGATATTAAAGTTCTGGATAGGGCTAGAATTAAATATTTTAAACTTCGGATAAATTCACAAATATTTTAAACTTTTACCAAACTGTAAATCTATTTTAAGAACAGATTTCATATTATAGAGTTTACATAATAAAAACTATTTTAGTATAGAACTTGATAGTTTAAACTATAGTAACATTTTGAGGTAAATTGTGCGCTAGGTGTAGTTCTAAAAAGTAAAAACTTTTCGCAAACAGCAGGAGTAACGGTATATACAGCAGTTTTGATGCCCACTTTGTTGTACGGCAGAGAGGCCTGGGTATGCCGGAAGAACCATGAAAATAGAAATAATGCAGCTGAAATGCGATCTCTTCGTTCTATATGCGGAGTAATGCGCGCAGATCGCGTTAGGCACGAAGAGTTACTTAGAATCGTTGGCTTGCAAAATAGTGTCATCGACAGCATCCACTAAGGTATTTTTTTATATTAGACTTAATATAAAAATAATTTATTTAGAATTTTTACCACAAACTTTGATTCGACTGAGTGTGCTTTGTAGTAGTGATGCCACGAATAGTGAATTGGCCGAATACCGAATATTCGGCAACGCTGTCGGCCGAAGCGCCGAATATTCGGCATGGAATGCATGCTTGTCAGGGGCGCGTTAGCTGGATTAAGGCAAGTTGCAACCTGTTTTCCTCGTTGCGTTGGCGCGGCCAGCAAAGACAATACAATACCCAATACAAACGAAAAACAATACCCAAACCTTTCGAAATTTGCTAAAGTTTATCTTTCTTCTCCTGGAAGCAGCGTGTTTAGTGAGAGGTTATTTTCTGAGGCTAGTAACATTTACGATGAAAAGCGTAATCGTTTGCTGCCAAAATATGCTGAAAAGCTTATTTTCATCCATCACAACTTACCACTGATCAATTTTAATTACTAAAGTGTTGTAATTTGGAAATAAATATTATAATATTATAATTTTGAGTAATATAACGTGCCTTTTTTACATGATTTGGTATTCGATATTCGGCCGAATAGTACGTACTATTCGGCCGAATACCGAATAGCAAAAAAAGTGGCCGAACAGGCCGAACAGGCCGAATACCGAATAGTTGCCAAATATTCGTGGCATCTATACTTTGTAGATGTACACTCAGTGAGGGTATCAGCTTGTATGTAATGTTATTTACCGACCAAAGACAGTGAAAGCGACACGGCGCCTTGACCCGAGTGTACACGGTGTAATGTTACTGCAAACACTCGTGTCGATGACTGGCCGATAGCGAGAGTGCTCTTAGATCAGCGTTAGACATTTAGCAGCCATACACTGAACCACTCGACATAAACTGCTTAACCCTTTAACGCCCAAATTCACAAAAATTTGAGGTGTAATGTAGGCTAGTATTATTTCAGGATGGGGGCCCTGGGCGCCTGGTTAGCGATATCTAGAGATTGGTGGAGCGGAAGCGTTTATATTAAATTTTGTGAGACGGATGAGGGAAAGCATTGCTGCTAAGGCCTTCCTGCGAAACAGAGCTTAAGAAATGCAGTGCACGGCGGGGCTGTGGAGCAATTGATTACAGGGCCCACAGTCCCGTCTTAGTGTAGATGAGGTCAACTTTGGGTTTTTAGTCGGTAAAAGTCCGGCACACCCCGGTTACCATCCCCCATGTGTAGCCGGGATGGTCCAATGAGGATTTTCCCCAAGTAAAAAAAAAAGTATTATTTATAGAAAAAATGGTGCACGAGACTCTGCTCGACATTTTTCTTACGTATTTGACATCGCTCTTTCGAATAGTGCACTAAAAATCTGCGACAAAAAATATGTTAACCACTTTTTTAACAATAAACAAAAAAAAACGCATTAAAAAAAATCTGTCAATCGAAATTTTAATAATGAAACTGGTACTTCTCTGTCTTGAAAAGGGTTAAAAGCGTGCACGCAATACTTGTACTTAAAAATCATGTCATAATAACATTAATTTTTCGCCATTGTTAATATAAAAAATAGCGATAAATGGCGTTTTTTTTACGTGATCCGCAAACTTTTCTCTTTCCTTTACTTCCAGTAATGCAAGATGATTTTGAGTTGATTTTTTTTTATATTGAATCAAATTAATATAATTAAAATAACTGCACCATTCGAAAGAGCGATGTCAAATACGTAAGAAAAATTTTGATCAGTCTCGTGCACCATTTTTTCTATAAATAATACTATCTTACATTCCACCTCAAATTTTTGTCCATTTGGACGTTAAAGGGTTAATAACAAATTGCTGCTATGTTAAATGGTTCTCAAAGATAAACTACATTTTAATTACTAAGTTTTAGTATACACGTTCTGAGTACGTATTAATTCACGACACAGTTGTTTTGTTTACACGACCCCTCTAATTTAGCTCATGTGACAAAAATGTTAATAAATAATAGGAACTTGAACAAACTCAAGTCCAAGCTGACGGATTCGATGACTTACAATATAATGAGACATTAATTAAATAATATACATTGATATTTAATGTTTAGACAAAGCGGAGGCGAAGTTAAATATAATCCATTTCCTAGTCCTAGTTTGGGTGTCAGCTGACTTTAATGTGCTGCTTTGTAATTATTTTTTCTATTTTTTTTTAATTTAATTTGAAGCTTTTTTATCATTTAGATTTTAGTGCTGAAATATCTCGAAAAGTATTCAAATACATACATTGGGGTAACTTAAGCTATCACGTTTAAGATCTCCTAGCACATGCTTTTATGAATACGGCGAGGTTCAAATAGCCTGTATATTTTAAACCCATAGTATGTACACTTATTACATTGTTTGACTTTGGGAGTCTAGTCAAGGCGTAAAATTAAAAAGGAAAGAGAAATATTCCTATGCTATGAGGGTTAGTGTCTCTGATGTAATTATTGTCTATATTACAGGCCCAAATAGGAAAACATAAGAATCGCTTAGTTAAAAGTGTTTACGTCTCTACTCAATATTTGGGAGGGATAATTTCTGAAGAGATATTAATTTTGAGTTTTATAATAGTTTGTAAAAGATTTTCGATATCTTCAGCTTTCAAATTTAGAAATAACAAGTCTTTTTTATATATTCTAAGATTAGTTGAGACCATAGTACATCCGGCAAACTTTTCTGTGATGCGCAGGATAGTTTGTCGCAAGTCATGAATTTGTATATAAGTTAGTACGAGACAAATAAATGTGTGTAATTTCCCGTAAATTTTATGTTATATGTAATAAAAAATAGCTACGAGTTATAAAGCAATGAGTAAGTGAATGACGTCCTTTCGTATCGAGCTCTGAAGCCGGACTGTCCCAGTGAACTCCACAAAGCAAAGCAACATTCCTGATCCGACATTGAATATTCGGGATTTCCAAAAAGAACTTGTAGTGACCTTGCGTTTCGTCGGCCGTTTTTCTGGCAGCACGCAGGCGCGTAGACCCGGATCAATGCCGAAAAACATAGCACAGCGAGATACTAGTTTCGCGGTTTTTGTGTTCCGTACAGTATTTCAGAAAATATAGTATGGGATGCCACGTTGTTTGTTATGGTAGAGCGAGAACTTAGGAAAGCCGGTAATAACTAGATATGAAGAACCGAAGACCAGGGTGAGTAAAACTTATTAGAAAAAGCTTTTGTCCAGCAATAAACTTAAGCAGCCTAATTTTATGAGAATAATTTTTGAACCAAAAGATTGCTAAAAGTACTGAAGTGTAAATAATGAAAAATAGTTAAACACTGTTTCTTACAACCAACTGCAAAGGTAATAACTACTTCGAAGGAAGAAGTAAGCAGCAGAAGCTCCAATTCTGCTTAGCAATAAGTACTGCTTCACCTGTAGGTAGAAAAAATGCATCCATTGAACATTCATTTTACGTGTTTAGATTTGTCACGTCTTATATGTGCGTTCTAATGTCGTGTGTAAACAATGGTCTTGTAGCTTACTGACAATAAATTACCACAGACATCTAGCGCCTAGAGTTTGCTAAGTGTTTTACTTAAAGTTTGCAGAACAGTCCGCAGTACAACAGAGCCTCTAGAGTGAGTATGTAGCGAGCCCTCCACGATTTTTCACTGAGCTTTATCAAGATCAATCGTGTCCAATATGAATACCGATGGAAATAATCGCTTAAAAATCTATATTTGAGTCATCTTACATGCTGTCTAGCAACATTGATGAAAATACTTCATTTACATGCCGCCTTGACACTAGAAAATATGGTAGCATACTTGAAGAGGTAAAGGATCGGCTTGTTTACGCGTAGTTATTCATACATCCAAAGGCCTTTTGTCGTGGTATAAATCGGACCACGTGACAGTGGCGACTTTGAACAGATTCTAGTCCTTTGGCAAGCGCTACCAGTCACGATGTAGGCGGCAGCACTACACAAGCACCGACATCGGATACCTTTCTATATGACTACATACAAAATGGAACATGAGTCAACAGCTTGGCAGCCACTGCTGTGGCTCCCCAGCCAAACAACGACTGAATTAACTAGAATCTCAATCATGCCTTTAGGGTACACCGTACCCTCCATTAGATACAGTGTGGTTCCTATGTCAAGTCCATATAAAAAGACGTATCAACCGCTAGATAAAAAGCTCGTGTAACTCTAAAAATGGATTCTGATACCCTCGTCCCTTGCCGCGAAGTAACCCGCTCGTGGCATCTGAAGGGTTAGGCCGCTCGTTGCTAGGTAACACCTTAGTTACCCGGGTCGATAATACCCGCTTTGTGATTTTCTTTAAGCCCGGTCTTTATATACCGTTCTATTCGTATGACATTCATTGGACGGGTTTTTACTCTCCTCTTTTATTATAAGAATAGTGTTCACTTAAAGTCCAAAACAAAGATGATAAGAAAGTAAAAGAATAAAAAAATTTCCCCAACAATATACTACTTAAAAATTCAACGAATTACGAGTACCGTAAAAAATAAATCTAAAATATACTTATGAAATATAAAAATTAACAATAGCAAGGCCGATGCAGACAAACAGTAGTCTATATTTATGAAATTAATAGTTTAATTATATATTTTTTTAAATCAATACAATATTAATTGCCATAGTATGATTCTTGCGTTCAGCTTCATAAAATACCAATACCATATTTATTACAATTAAAACGATTCTTACGTCAAACTTCAGAAATGCTCCTTAAATTTACAAAGCTTTTCAACACTAATAAATCTAAATATATATATAACTCAAAGGTGACTGACTGGCTGACTGACTGACTGACTGACATAGTGATCTATCAACGCACAGCCCAAACCACTGGACAATTCGGGCTGAAATTAGGCATGCAGGTAGATGTTATGACGTAGGCATCCGCTAAGAAAGGATTTTGATGAATTCCACCCCCAAGGGGATAAAATAGGGGATGAAAGTTTGTATAAGTCTTCTCAGATTTTCGACTATAATATAATATACCATAATAGCTTGATATTTTTAGCGCCTAATGACAGATTAGGCCCTAATTTTTTACACACGCTAAACAAAAGTAAAGCCACAAAAACTATATCTAATTAATTATAATACTTCTTAACGCGAGCGAAGCCGCGGGCAAAATCTAGTCATATATATGTATGTAACTGATGAGACATTAGTGTATAAAGCATCTTAAATTTTAGAAGCCTCTCTAAAACTGGAGGCTAGACAGATAATTTTTGGATGACTAACAATCCCCTATCTTGTTTATTAATTTCTATATACAACTCGGTTTTCCGAGTAATCCTACGTTAACGAAAACGTAATATTTACCAATACACAGTACCATCACATTTGTAGAAATGTATATGAAAACTAGCTAACCAGGCAAACATTGTTGTGCCATATAAGTTATTTCTAGGTAACATTTACAAAGACGATAATTGATCAACTATCGAGCGGGATGACAAATTATTAAATTATTAAAATGGCTATTAAAAAATAGGGGTTGGTGATAAAAGGGTAATAATTTAGGGTTGTATGTATTTTTTAATGCCACATTATAGAATAATAAAAACAAAAAATGTTGTCCAAAAATTTAAAAGAAAAATGTTAAGTGTGGACAACCCTTATCACTTAGGATATGAAAAATAGATAGTAGCCGATTCTCAGACCTACTGAATGTGCACATAAAATTTGGTAAAAATGGGTATAGCCGTTTCGGAGGATTAAGGTAACGAATAATGTGACACTAGAATTATATATAAAGATTAATATTACTACGCTCCATCTAGAATAGATACTACTAGACTGAGTACCTAGAAATTGTATTTACGTGGATTAAGATGGCTCACAACAAAGCTATTTGTTCCAATCATTACGCCAGCGAAGTAGGTTTTCATGAATTAATATAAATAGTATTTCAAAGTATTATTAAACATTTGTAGTATAAAATCTAATTACGTAGAACGCTTTCGATTCAATCGGAAATCAAATTATCTAATATATTATCGTATATGTCCGTGTCGCTAGTATTGAAAAGGAAACGAGTACCATGGAAAGGTCGCAGTGTAAGCGATAAGATTTATTTTTAAATATCATTTTTGTTAACCCCGTGTTTCATTGGAAGTATGTAAGTTATAATTTATTATTAAAGCCTCATATTTATATGAATAATTAAGAACAATTAATAATAAAATTATTAAATAGGAAAACTATCATTTTCAAATACCTATTTGGAAAATATGTTTTAGTCTTAATACAAAAGAGTTTTCAATAGTGTAATTGGTTATAGTCCAATATAAAGTATTTTAAAATTAAATTTGTAATTGCAAGATAATAAACGTATACTTTTCAGAAAGATATATACAAATTTTCAAGCTAATAAAAAACACACCTTAACCAGCATAATTTCAATAAACGATATAAATAAGGAACTAGGTTGATTTGAAAAAAAAAGTAACTACTTATAGGTATTTATAACATAGGTATTTTGGTAAAAAATCCTTTATATAAATTCTCAATTAAAATATAAAACTTAATCGCTAAAGCATATCGCTATTGATACGACAGTACTCTCTAATCGTAGTCGTTTCAATTAACTGTAAATGGCGAGAAATCGAGACAAATCGGATATAAATATTACCTACGCGGATTCTGTTTATTCGAGCAAAAAACCTGTAGCGTATATTTATATTATAGGTAATATTAATATATCGTCACGCAATATCCCTTTCGGGATGAGTAGAGATACATTAGTGGCTGTATCCAATTTGCGCTTATGTCGTACCCAACGTGACCAGTAGCACAGCGGATCGCTGTTATCAGAGCACTCACACATGACATTTCTATTAGATGCCATGCGGGTTTCCTTTTACCAGTGAGCAAGTAGTACTGAAACTCGTATTTAGTCAGGAAAACCCAGATATACATACGGGATTTGAACCTACGGCATTCGCGTGGCCGCACATTGATACCGGTTCAGGAGGTTCACTATCCTCTATAGATACACTTTCACAAACTTAAAGACTAGTGTAAGAAGAACCATAGACATCTCTCTCCTTAAATTGTAAGACGATTTTAAACATAAATGAATCGTTAATTTAATTTTTAATTTTCACTAATTGATAATTATACATTTGTTCTTATAATTTAATTATCTACAAAACTGAGCTGTAAATAGTATAAATGCCTATCTAGACAAATTTAGGTACTTACATTATAGGTACAGCTTGCTCACGTAACCATAAGACAGCTAGCCAATTATTTATTGGTGTAAGAAGAGAGAATGGAACACCACTTCTCTCATTTTTTGCAGACCTCTTTGGCTTCCTTAATATACATTAATAATTTCACGCAATCTTGCTGATTCTGCGTACTTTTCACAATTACCCTCAAACTTAACTCTCTATATTTTGTCTGTGGCTCTCCCTTCCTTCTTTTTTCTTTCAGCATCCATCTTCTACGTGTCCGAACTAATGTAACATGCTTTTGCGTCTACTGTCGAAAACACTATCTTTCAAACGAACTGTCCTGCGTATCACCTCGTTGCTAATGCGATCTGCGAGCGTTGCTCGGCTTAAAGAATATCCAAAAGATAAATTACGGGACAAACCCAAGTTTGCCCCAGTTGCATATTTCATATTATCCAGCGTCCGTTACTGAATTATAAATAACGTAACCCTTTGCTGCATGTTTCGCACGTTAAAACTTTTAATTGTACAGCGAAAATATAAATCTTATTGTAATGCTAATAAAACCGTCGTGAGACTAAACTGAAATCTTTAGTTGTCTGTCCATTTTATGCTAATACCGTAATTAGGTATGCAACTAACAGGTGAGATTATCAAAGGGGTCATCTTAAAGGAATTTTGCTTGATTTTCATGATATTATAATTGCAAATTTTGACTCGGTCGCATGAGACTTTATACATCGAGTGGGTACCTCTGCCGTGTTTTAATTTGTATGTATTATTGTAACATTCGCTTACAATTATGATCTTATGACTTAGGAGCCTTTATGAGAAGAGGGAATAGCCATTTGTTGAGCGGATGCGGTCCGTGGTCGAACTCATCTTCACCTTCCACCAGGTGTGATAGAAGTCAACCCGTCTATAAATCATTAAAAAATACACACGTTGATCTAGCCTTAAGTAAAGCTTTCGTTTGTACTTTGAGCACTAGTCAAAGATACATACTTATAAACAAATATCCATCCATGACCCGCGACAAGATATTCTGCCCAGTCTCTGCAGTTTACCAGGATAGGAGACAGGAACCCAGGACTTATAGCTTCGCAGATTGTTAGGCGCGGCTTTAGGTTTTAAATAACCAACCTATTGTGTTTCAAGACCTGCGCGTCTGTATCTAGTAATCTATAGAACTTTCAGGTTACATTCAGAGCACACGATGCGTTGCAGTGATGGCACGGTGCCGGAGCGTTACCGCTTCGTCGTTTTACACACTAATATCCAGTAGCGTTCATTCCATAGATGCATGCTCTTATCTATACTAATATTATAAAGCTGAAGAGTTTGTTTGTTTGTTTGTTTGTTTGAACGCGCTAATCTCAGGAACTACTGGTTCGAATTGAAAAATTATTTTTGTGTTGAATAGACCATTTATCGGGAAAGGTTTTAGGCTATATAACATCACGATGCAACTATTAGGAGCGAAAAAATAATGGAAAATGTGAAAAAAAACGAGGAAAATTATTCATCCTTGAGGGCTTCCATTGCGTGCGCTGCGAAAACGGTTCAAGATACCAAAAATATATGTATGAAAGAATTATTCCTCTTGAAATGATCTAAAAAAATGTCCAAGTCAGTATATGTCTATCTTTTAAGATTAACTCACTAGAACCGTTTTTATGGTAATCAAATTAGGTCGAAATTAATGCATTATTTGTTAAGAGTTGTATCAACGTAATAATCTTTATCCAACTAAATTGTGTTGCTGATTAAGAGTATTTAATTGTGAACAAAATTGTCTTTGACATCACTTAATTTCAATGAACATCTTAGAAGATATTACAATAACTTATATAGGAAAACAACGTTTGCCGGATCAGCTAGTGATAAATAAGTCTGGGATAAATTCCTTAATGTTAAACAAAAAAAGGAACCATTCATATTCTTATCTATTCTATATTCACGCCCTCTATCTTTCCTATGAAAGCAATATATTAGTTACTATCATAATATAATATTCAAATTAATTACGCGAATTCTGCCTACCTTATGCAAATACCTTATGCACGTCACTGGTAATATCCATGATACGCTCACGCGCCAGACATGCACTTCACGAGACGACGCAGAGCAAAGTTTTGCGATTATCTTTTCCAATACTTTTTTAATAAGCTGCGTTGTAACAACGTTTAGATTGGGAACAAAATTTCAGTAAAACAAACGCACCACCACTGCAACACATCGTATGCACCGGCTCTAATACATATAGATCAGTATGACGGCTAAGATTGACAAAAAACAAATACTCTTTGATCTTTTTATTCCGAGTCAACCATTAAGCAAATTTATGTGTCTCATTTGCAGTTGTATGTAAAAAGGTATGTTTTTGTACTAGTTCAAATGCCCGGATTGGGTTGTGTCCACAGTCCACAAGCGCAAAGACTGTCAAAACCAAACAAACGATATAGGACCAACCTTGGTCACTTTTCTATAGTGCCAAGGCTGTCGCGTTTATATAACGAGTGTGTGGTCGGGGACAAGACCATCGATATATTTTCGTATTCGATGCCGGCCTTCAAGAGAAAAATCAGTGAGCAAGTATGTCGCGCTTGGCATTGTTCTTGGTGTTGTATAGTTTGTGTGATAATTTTTAATTTTAATTTAGATTGTAGGTACATATTATTGTCTGCTATCGTTTTTCTTCTTTTTGCTTTTATTTTTCTGTTTTGATATTGTTAGTATTTAGTTAATGCTTTTGAGCCATATTGTGGCTGTCTTTTATTAATATCCGTTGCAGACATTTCGGTTGTGCATGTGATCCCATTGTAAATGTACAATGTAATGGAACTGTCGATAGCCCATACATAAATAAATAAATAATAACGACTCACTTCGTCGTGTTGCCTTTTGATACCAGCTCGTGTATATGAAGTTGTTTTACTTGGAGACCTTCTGCTGTGGTGTATCTGGGCTCACATAACGACAGCAACTATCAATAGATTCACATCTCTTGACGGTCACTACTGTTCTTGGACTACGCTGCAGTTTACATCAAGTGTAAACTACAGCATTACTTTGTCTCTGCCATCTGCCGCGTTGTACGGAATGTCACCTTTACTGAAACTTTATCTTCAATTCAGAACTCGCCCATTCCAAGACTCATTGAATAGACGAGATATTTTAGCAAACTTTTTGCAAATTGCCTATTTACAACTAGTTCCGTCGTTGCAGCAGCTGCTTCAGATTCAATTAAAATAATTCGTACAGATATATTAACATTCGTCAAGGGTCAACCGTGAGAAAACGGGGTCACAGGTCAAGGGACCTGTTAAACGAATATTCATGACAAAGGGGATAAGGTCAAGACCTCTGACCCCACGTGTGCTCGGAGACGCTTTGTTGTCTTGGACTCGAGACGGCATTTGCATAAAGCGAAACTTGATAAGGGTTGGTTTCATGAATCTGTTGAAAGTTGTCTTAAATTGTTCAAAACGCAGTTTAGCTTTTGTACTTTAGTACCAAATAATTAATGAATTTATTAAAAGAAAGCCTTTTAACGGGCTGATAGCACATTTTATAGTAACACTATACTCGAAACTGAAGGTTCAGGGTTAGAATTCCGATATCATCTACCTTTTCTTTTATAAGCAGGGTTCTTAGACAAAGTAAAATTTGATAAACTATTACGCTAGCAGAAATTACAAAATATTTGGAATTGACATAAGCTTCTGATATATCAATTGCATTAATTTTGGACTTTTCTAAAAGCGGTATCGTTTTTCGAATATTGCTTGTGAAGGTCCTCATATTGGGTTGTCACGAATCATGGATTTATATTTGTATGTAATCCACATATGCATATCTCTTTATGTAGTATCCATAGTACAAACGCAAGCATATTTTCGGACAAAGTCAATTTAATTGTCTGTAAATGTTAATATAATAGGCCCGACATTGTGGTGGAAGAGCGGTTGGTACACCGGGCAATACTCTTTGATGTCACCTTACCGTATGAAGGGAATCTCGTGAAAGCAGAAAAAGAGAAGTCTTCATTATATTTAGACCTTGCACACGAGATTACCAGCATGTAGGATGTAGATTCAACGATTATTGTCCCGATAGTCGTATCGACTAATGGACTGGTCGCAAAGAGCCTCAATTACCACCTTAAGAGGCTCGCGCTTGGTTATTGGATCAAGGGCCGGATACAGAAGGCAGTTCTACTCGATACGGCACGCACTGTTAGGAGGTTCCTAACCTAACCTAACCTAACTACCGGTGGTTTGGGCCTTAGGTCTTGCCCCTGTAGATCTACATGTCTTTATAATTTAAAATGTCTATGGTATCTTTTTATATGTATTTATTTTAAAATGTAAATGAATAAACATACATAATAAATATAATATATCTTCATGCTATATCCCTTTCAAAGTGAGCAGAGATACATGACTGGCAGTATCCACTTTGCACTGATATATAGTGTCCAACGTAACCCCAGCTAGGACTAAGAATTTGTATAACTCATAGGTACTTTTGCCGAGTCGAGATGTGGAATGGTCTTTCAGCGAGCGAGTTTCCATCGTCCAACGATATTAGGTCTTTTAAGCAAAGCGTGAAGAGATATCTGTGCAGGCTGGCATGGTCGCTACGACTATCGAAGGTTTTTTTTATGTTGGTGGTAGTTATCATTTTTGGACTACACCATGCTTACCATCAGGTGTGGTATGGTCACTGTGACGTGTCAGGATAAAAATAAATGTAAGTTGTAAAATGACTGGTTAATACTAACTTCTTTTTCTAAGAATGGCTTGTACAAACAAATGAAATCTGGTATAAACTTGTATAAAACTCTATGTAATTGAAGCGATGTTATACCTTTTGCGAGGCAATTATAAGGCTAAAAGCTGCAGAAAGGGGCTAAAGAACAACTACATCCCCCGTTGATAACAGCCGGGCAGTAGACATGTTTGCTGTCCGAATGAGGCAGAGGTGCTGTGAGAAAGATTTCAAGAATGGACTCTTTACACCCACACCTCCCAGTGATGAAACTTAAACAGGCTTTTCGCTCCCCGGGCGTTTGGAAGAATCTGGATTCCCAGGCGAGTGTAGTGATTGGAAAGACACCCCGGGGTCGTTGCCCTCACATCGGCCATGATAATCCTATGTAACCCGGGTTATCATAAAAAAGGATAACGTTTTCGTGCAAGACACTAAATTCAATTTAACGCTAAATAGCGTTTTCTGCATGTTTAAACTAAATTTAATTTATTGGAACAAGTCACCGTTAAAACTGAACTTAGTGAAAGGTTCATTATGAAACACTTTATGTAAATGACGTGTCGTTAATGAAAATGCATCTACTCAAGAATAAAACAATGTAAGTATTCATATGAAATGAGATCTACCAGTTAGCAAATAAATTCGATATTCATTCGTTCTTTCTCAAATATCGATAATTATTTTTACGCATTAATTATCTCATATTTCCGAAAGGCAACTAAGTACCGAGACCGTGATTAAACATTCTACACCACTATTCATTATCTATATTATATGTTTTTGTGTCTGCGACCACCCTAAAACATAACACGCAACGGTCATTACCCCCCTAACGCACTCTTTTCGCAAGATAAGGACCAAATAAAAAAAGAAAACGAGAAAAATCTCTTCATCACGCTCTAACCCGTACAAAACCCGAACGTGTGAATAGAGAAGCATCTAAGCTACAAACGACTCACGAAAACTTGGGCCCCGCCCGAGACGGAAGCCTCTATCCATCTCTTTCGGTTTTTCACACTTTTCATATCACCCTTTCACTAGTTAAAAGTAACATCTACACGTGGCTACGTAATAAACTTTAAACCTTACGTTATTGAGTTAAAGTTCAATGTTAAGTGAGTGAAGGGGAATAGTGAAAATATTTTAGAACGCAAAACATTGGGGAGTGAGTCTCTCTCACTCGCAAAAAAGCAATATCTCATGTCAAGAGGGGGTTGTTAGATGGCACGAGGAGAGGGGAACGGCAGCCATATTGGTACCCGACGCCAGGCAAAGACTGGTATTAATTTTGGCTTAATTCGTCCGTTGATTTCAAATGTATTAACGCAACAAAAACACCATGAGAAATATTGGTAACTCTTTTAGATACAATATACGTAATTAACGCCATAAATAAGATTTACATAATTTTTTTGTATATATATTTTTTATTTTTTTATTTTGTACTTTATGCACAAGTTCCGTAATTACAGGTTCGGTACAATTAACTTATAAGTTTGAAGTGTTAATCCATGTAGGTACTTAAGATAGATTTTTATTTATTTATTATAAATTACAAAGGAAAATAAATTACTATTTTAGTACTGCGAACCCATGTCTTAGGCTGAGATTTAAAGACGCTTTTAGACTTTGTTGAGCAAAGTTTTAAAAAATAAATTAGTTTTGACAAGAAACTAAATATGTAATTGGAATTTGAGTATAGCCATAATATTCGCAGAGTCAAGTCCATGATGACAAAATCGATGACTTACCAAATCCATTGAGTATCTAATAATTGTAATGTTTTAGTAAAGTCTAAGCAAAGTCAAAGTTACGTCTATAAATCTCAGCCTAAGGCTTGTGCACATCTAGCATATTTGGAGCAAATAATTATAGAAAAAAAAATTGGACAGATATATTAAAGATATTGCGCCCATTGGCTAAGTTTACCCTTGTACTATTGGTACTAGGTATACATACTTTTTTGTGGTGTTAGGGTGATTGCCCGAACTGAGTAATGACCACAATACACGAGTGTAAAGACCGCCTTAGTGACTTGCATTGGTCTGTCGCGTTCCGGGATCACCTTGTGTATATCCAGAAACTCGTATACCTGAGAGACCTTCAGCCGTAGTACCTATATGTGGGTCGACATGACGGCAGAGATTATGGATGAATTTTCATCCTTTGATGGTCGCTTTCGTTTTTAGACTACAATGTACTTGCCATCAGGTGAACTGTAGTCACAATGTCGAGAGAGTGTAAAAAAAACAGTTGTTAAAAAGTGATCGAATGTTGCCATGCTAGACAATTACAGTTTAATGCTAAATAGCGTGTTATACAAATCTAAACTTGATTTAATTTGTTGATGCAAATTACCCTTATTAGATATACTTAGGGCGGCTTGCTCTAACGAATTAATCTAGTTTAAGCTTGTATAAAACGCTTATTAATTGAATTGGTTTGATTCCATCTTAATGATGATTTCAGTTAAAGAGTTGTTATAACTAGATTTTGATTTAGTGCAAGACAATAAGTACAGATCAGCGCTAAATAGCATTTTATATAACTCTAAACTAGATTTAATTTGTTAGTGCAAGCCGCCCTTAGATATTTAATAATTATATTGACTTAAAATTTGGTCAAATATAAGTCGATATATATATGGAATCTCCAAATATAACAAGGTTATGAATTTTATGCTTCTATGGGATGACTGTAGTTCGTTAGATACCGACAAGTAAAATTTATTCATAAAATACAATAGCTCTTTCCAGTTTTGTAAAAGCAAATTCTAACAGTTGTTGTCGGTAATGAAATTGTAGGTTCTATTATATTTTTAGCTTGAACTATAGAGTCGAGGCAAGAATAAATATAAAAAATTGTAACTGAGTTGTGTGAATAAGAAATTATTATTTTTGTTAAACTGCAATTAAATATAAACTATAGCATGTAGACGCCGCCCGATACGTAATTGTCGCCCTAAGGGTCGTTAGGGTGTTACGAGACGTGCGGGGTAGGAGGATGCCCGCGCGCACGGGATGCTTGCGAGTCAGTCGACTACCGAGACGCAAGGCGATAGTACGTGCGTGTGCGTCGCAGTTCGGTGTACCGTAAAGTGCAAATAAATAGTAAAACGCCAAAATCCGTGTCTTTCTAGAACCACACCCACGACCACCGGTCATAAAACACATCAACAAAGTTTAATACATAGGCAATATTTTACTGCCTACTAAAAATAATTAATAAAAAAAAATGGTAGAACACTTAATGTTTACTTATGTTTTTTTACATTAACTCGACAGAGTGACTACAGTGCCCCTGATGGTAAGTACAGTGTAGTCCAAAAACGATAGCGACCATCAAAGGATGAAAATCCATTGATAGTCTCCGTCGTCATTTCGGCCTGCATAAACCACGACAGAAAATCTCTAGGTATATGAACAACTGGATACACAAGCTGATCCTAAAACGCGACAGGCCAAAGCGAGTCACTATGACGGTCTTTACACTTGTGTACTGTGGTCACGACCCAGTTCGGACAATCGGCCTACTACCTTAAATACAAACCACCTCATGTTTATTTATAATTTAAAATAAAATTGTAATCAAATGAACAAACGCGCAGAACAAAATCTTTTCTTGCATCTCTCGTGAACTTGGAGCAGGAATCCGGAGGCCTGTCTAGACATTGTGGTTTTAAGCTTGTCGAGACTAGTGGTGAAAATGCCCGGGAATTTTCCCAAAATGCCTAAAAACTTCCTTGGGAATATTCCCGGGAATTTACGAAATGTTCTCGGAAGTTTTGGGCACTTTGGGAAAATTCCCGGGCATTTTCATCACTAGTCGAGACGATACAGAGCTTTAGTCAGTGCTTTAGAAAGTTTTACTGGTTAACAAACACATCTAATATTCGTTTTTAATATTAAAATTCGTAACTCACTACTTGTTTTAGTTTTTTTTTTATTTTACTGATTTCTTACTTTTTATCCAACTTTGCTTTATCTTAATAAACTCTTTTTTTGTTCTTTGTGACTACAATTTTATTTTAACTTACAAATAATCATAAAATTATACTTTTAAACCATATATCATAGTTTATTTTTAAAAAAATTACAATAGCAGGCATCAAAAGTTTCCCTGACTCTTACGAGTTAATTGATGTGTTTGTTATTATATAGAACTAGCTGACCCGGCGAACTTTTTTCCGCTTAAGAGGCAATAAATAAGCAGATTTTTGATTTAATAATTTTTATTAAAATTATTTTAATTTTTTGCATTTCTCAGGCAATTTTTAAAAAAATTCTCTCCGTAATAACCTTCCTCAGACATCATCAAATACAACAAAAAAGAAATCAGCCAAATCGGTTCAGCCGTTCTAGAGTTTTGCGCTTATCAACACATTTAGTGATTCATTTTTATATTATAGATGATCCCAAAAGATGATAATCCGTAAGACGCGACAAACGGTGGCCTCATTGCTGTGCCTGATGTGCAGTCCGCCACGTTACTTGGACGTCAGTTTAATCCACCAATTTTTGTGAAACTATTGCAATCATATGTTAAAATTGCTATTATAAAAATAAATACTCCACAGTAATGTCGTCTGCTGTCACGGCAAATATTGGCCGTCTGTCGATACTATCTGCTATGTCCAACGAAATGCCTTCAAATATGAGACTAACGAGATGACTGTATCTAAAAATACACAAATTTTATTATAAAATAGTATTTTTGTTTTCCGGAAAGATTTTGCACAAAGTATTTTAAACCCCTAAGAGAACCTGTGTACTGTCAGACTCCTGACAACGAAAGTCTTCGAGATGCTCTCTCGCAACGGTTTGAGGCTTGCTATGTATGGGAATTCGGGTTTCGCCAACAGTGATTTTATTTTGTAAAGTTATTTACTCTGTTATCTATTATTTTAAACTTCTTCATTCCTAGAACTGTTAGTAAACGTGAATCTTCCTAAAGTAAAATGATGCTTTTGTATAAGTATTCGTTTAAAATAAACAGTTTCTAATCAACAGGATAGTCTTTCTATGAAGGTATATTTAATTTGCAATTACTTAAATTAGTAGGTCTAATGTATATTAGGTAGCCATGATATATTATCGACTAAATACTTTTCTATTATTTATAGTAACATTGACACCAAACTACTAAATGCAACTACTGCCATCTATCGTTCAATAGCTAAAAGCAAAATTAAAATATTTTTGTAAAATTCTTTTAATAAATTAATTCTAATTATATATATTTCACAAGAAATAAAACAGAACTACTTTATCTAAACAAAAGTTTACAATCATTGATATAAATAACACTTTTACATATTGATATGTACCATTATCAATCAATATATAAATATATTTATTTTATTTTAGTTATAACTGGATTTACAAATTACTTATAACATATTTTTTATAAAAATAAAGTTTTATAAGAATAAGTTTAACTATTTGCTACTAGATGGCAGTGTACAAAGCATCACTTTGATTCAAGTTCCAGGCAGTTTATCGTCATTTTTGAACTCTTAAAATATTATCCTTTTGTGCAAAGTAAATGGAATTTATACATTTAGTGATAGATTAGTTTAGTAACAGTTAACAACTCTGAAGTAATTACTTTCACAGCTAGATAGTAGTTACTATAATTGAACTATCTTCGTGATTTGGCGCTTACGATTTTCCTCCTGAATGCGCTCGATATTTTTTATTGGATGACATAATGCCTTCCTTGCGATGTTTTCCTTGAAGCATTATATTTGTCGATTTTGAAAACCAATTTACTTTTTTTGTTTATGTTTTAAGGTGACAGTTGTCAAGTCGCGATGCACCACTCTATGTATTTACATGTAAAGGGATTCGATGATGGCGCCTGCGCGGCGCTTTCGGGCAGTGTGTGAAACTGGTGAGCGTGGAGCCAACGTTAGACGGCGTTTGGGAGTCGAAGCTGCTCGCGTCCGTAGGCTTTACCCTAGTTTCCCTACACGTGACTCCTAGGTGGTGCTAGACGAGCAGCAGCGAGGTAGCAGGGCGTCGGTGCCCGTCTGGATCGCGACCACAGTTTCGGCTTGTCGCGTTTTGGGATCAGCTTGTGTATATCCAGTAGCTCATATACCTAGAGACCTTCAGTCGTGGTATATATGGGCCGACATGGCGGAATCTATTAATGGATTTTCGTACTTTGATAGTCGCTTTCGTTTTTGGACTACACTGCACTTACCATCAGGTACTCTGTAGTCACTATGTCACACCAGTGTAATATATATATATATATGTATATATAACTGCAAACAGAGCGAAATAAATATACTAGGATCCAACGCGTGCCTTTACTCATCGGTAAATGTCCTAGTATTTAATAACGTATTTCATGGTACAATGGGGCTAATTCTGCAATACAAATGCTTATAAATATAAACGAAGCATGTGACACTTCATTTAAATAAAGTTTATTTAACGCGTATGATCTATGAACGTATCCGAACTCACTTTACTTTATGGAACTGTTGGCGACATTGATTCGATGACATTAAGTTTGGAGGTTACGTTAACACACAGTAAACAAAACAGTTACAAAACATAGTAAAGAATTTAAATATAAAATTATCCATAATCCGTAATATTAGCTTTAAATGTTGTTTTGTAATGATCCTTCGAGTTGCTCTGTATAGAGCAACTCACTTAAGCTAGTTTTAAAATAAAATATCGAAGGATCATTACATAAATATAAATAAATTTTAAGATACTCTAGTCTTTTATATGTATATCATACGAAAATCAGGATACAAACTTATTATTCTTGCTTTAATAGCTTGCTGATTGTTGGTTGCTCTTTGCAGCATTTTTATGGCGCTTAGATAGAGGATAGCTTACCGTGTACTAAGACTAATTTCTTGCTTACTTCAATAGGTTGAAAGGATGTCAGCAATATAGAAAACCTTAAAAGTAAGATTTTATTGGAATGTATTTATGCAATCATATTAAAATCCTCTCCGAATAGGACATATGTCCCGTCTAATTATCCCAAACCCAATCGAATTATCATCACGTATGTCGCAAAAGTGTTATGAAGACATGCGCTCTCTTGAAGCAATTATCCTCAGGGGGTACCCCCTCGCTCCATCCCGCCGGGTCGGGTCGCCCGCACAATTTCGCCAAATCATCTTCACCCCACATTTTCACTGATGAAGATATGTAAATTCCCCGGTTTCCGAGATAGTTTGTCGTTGAGCACAGCTGCTGGGGTAGATAACCTTTTAGTTTAGGTATTAAGTTGAGAATTTTTATGTCTATTTTTATAGTATGTAATTATGTATCTACATATAACGTTTCTCGGCCTAATTGCGCAGTTTTAAATGACCATAACTGCGATGATGAAGGTTTTGGATGCGAGTTTCAGTACTTACAAACTTTTCTATGATTAGTTTGTCGGGAGTCATGAATATGTATGTGTGATATTTAAGTACATATATCACAGTCATCCATAGTACAAACTCAATCTTAATTTAGAGCTAGATTAATATCTGTAATTGTCCGTAAATGATATGTTTTGTATTATATAAATTACTAAAATATAAGCTAAATACTCATTTACTAGTTAATTTTTATTCATTCATTCATATGTAATTGTCCATTAATAATATGTCATCACGCTATATCCCTTACGGGGTAAGCAAAGATACATTAGTCGTTGTATCCACTTTGCGCTTATATGTCGTGCCCAACGTGTCCAGTAGCGCAACTGATAGCCGTTCTCAGGGCACTTACACATTACATTTCTATTAGATGCCATGCGAGTTACTTCGCGATTTTGTCCTTTACCGGTGAACATATGGTGCCGAACTATAGTGATGTGGTACTGTTTAATGTGGTGGTACGTAATCTGGAAAACCGCAGAGGTACGTGCCGGGATTCGAACCTTCGAATTGCCGCACATGGAAACCGGTCTATTATCCACTAGACTACGTCAGCCTTATTTTGTCTTAATACAAATATTAATAAATAACTCTTTATACCATACATATTTGGAATTAAAATCAAAATGTCTGAATATCTTCCCCCGTCTTTAAAATTACCCTTTATATGGTATGTTTATTGGTCCAGACAGAATTAAGCCTCAAATATACATTTAATAACAGATAAATATAATAATAAGAATTCAATTTGAAAAATTATGTACGTTTTTAAAATATAGACCTAATGTTGCGCAGCTCTGTACGCACAAAGTAGTAATACGAGCGTATATTCGCGCGGTCAATTAATCATAGCTCTTGCCCGTCACGGTGCGTACACCTACAGGGGCAATATACTACTATTTACTGTAATAAATAAATATAAAGTATGTTTACGTTTGTAGTGGTTGGCCACCGCTTGAGTTGGGGGCTTCTGTCGCTTGTGGGAGGCTTGTGAATCGAAGGCAGTCTTAGCTTGAGTTCTCTTTATTACTATATTTGGCGCGTGTTTTAGATAATCCGCATGACCTTGATGACATACATCGAACTATAAACAACCTTATGTTGCATTAAGCGCATAAAACTTCTATTAGCCTTTTCTTATCATAATAGATATATGTCACATATTTCAAAACAAATAACAATTACACCTGAAGAAAAGAATAGTATAATCCAAGAACAGCTATGACCACCAAAGAATGAAAATTCATCGACAGTCGCCATTGCCATGTCAGCCCGCATACACTATAACGAAAGACATCTAGTTTTATGAACAATTGGATGTACAAGTTGATTCCGAAACGCGACAGGCCGAAGCGAGTCACTATGACAGTTTTTACACTTGTGTACTGCGCTCACAACCCAGTTCTGGCATTCATCCTACCACTTCAACCATTTTTTTTTCTTTTTATACATATTATAGACACGTATATTGATGTAATACTAAAAAAACCGTTATACTTAAGTGTAATGAGTTTTAATAACGTAATTATTGCCACAATCTTTTACCCAATTGAGGAAACATCTGTTTTGAACTACAATATTTATGTATTTAAAGGCGCACTTCAGATCCTGACAGTCGCGACTGTAACGCGCGTGCTGTTATAATCGTGAGCTTGACACGCATAATGCCAGCACCGCGCAGTCGTGTACATCAGACGCTTTTAAATATAAACGCATATAGACCAGTACGTGCTGACCTAGCAGACGCTGCAAGGTCGGCTTTATTTATTTTTTAAATGACGCGTTTGATTTACCTGGAAAGGTCTTCACAACTAAACCGGGTGGGTCGCCTTTAGTGTTAACAACAGCTGTTACTCTAGGATTTTACGCAATAGGACTTTGAGAGAGTTACATTCGATCTCTCATCACCTTAGAGTTCCCACACTATCCTCATAAAAAATACTCTGTAAAGCAACTTATTCCACAAAACAATACCTCCACAAACCAGCGTTTTTACCGCCAACCGCCGAGTCCCGAACGCCGCACCGTCCTAACGACCGTCATTCGAGCACCCACGTACCGAAGATCATTATCTAGTACGAGAAAGTTGGGAGGAATCTAGTTAGAACCCTGCCCCGCCCTGCGATCCTCCACCCGAAGCCCCGAAGCAGCCTTAACTTGTTATAACCAGTTTAAACCAGTTCAGTTTAGTTGGGCACCTGCGATACAAGATGAACTCACGGTTTGTCTTGTGCTTTATACGCTACTGTTTTATATATACTTTTAATTAAGTAACTGTACAGAATATCTTTATTTATTATTTAAGAACGGCGCAGTTTTTCTTGTTTCGCTTCATTGAATTGAAAAAACTATTTTCAACCACATAAAGTTATTTTCATGTAACAAAACTAAATTTCAAAACAATAGCCGATGTGAGTCACCGGTGGTACACGCTGCCAGATGAAACATTCCCGTGTGAGCCACCGATGGTGCACGCCATCCTTAACGTGTTAAAGGTTAGTCAATTTGGCAAAAATCAAAGTAGGGGCTTCGTAGATTTTTTGGAAGTCGAAGCTGCTCGCGTCCGTAGGCTTTGCCCTAGTTTCCCTACACGTGACTTCTGAGTGGTGCTAAACTAGCAGCAGCGAGGTGGTAGGGCGTCAGGGCCCGTCTGGATCGCGACCACAGTACATGAGTGTAACGCCCGTCATAGTGACTAGTTTCGGCTTGTCGCGTTTCGGGATCAGCTTGTGTATATCCAGTAGCTCATATACCTAGAGACCTTCAGTCGCGGTATATGTGGGCCGACATGACGATGTAGACTATCAAAAGATATTCATCCTTTGATAGTCGCTTTCGTTTTTGGACTACACTGTGCTTATCATCAGGTACTCTGTAGTCACTATGTCGAGCCAGAGTAAAAAAAAAAGTGACAGTCAATTCATAATACTCTTTTTTTTTTGTTGACAAGGCGATTACCCCAACTGTGTCATAACCACAATACACGAGTGTAAAGCCCGTCATAGTGACCAGTTTCGGCTTGTCGCGTTTCGGGATCAGCTTGTGTATATCCAGTAGCTCATATACTTAGAGATCTTCAGTCGTGGTATATGTGGGCCGACATGACGATGTAGACTATCAATGGATTTTCATCCTTTGATAGTCGCTTTCGTTTTTGGACTACACTGTACTTACCATCAGGTACTCTTTAGTTACTTTGTCGACCTAGTGTAAATTCTTTTTTACATATTATACAAACATATATATTATATATTATTGTTAATATTAATTAATGCTTTTGAGCCATGCTGTGGCTGTCTTTCATTAGTATTCGTTGCAGACATTTCGCTTGTGCATGTGATCCCATTGTGAATGTAAAATGTAATGGAACTGTCGATAGCTCATACATAAATAAACTAATAAATAAACAAATTAAAATAAATTATTGTATTCGTCCTCTACCTCCACTTCTTTCATTTCCTCTCAAAAAATAATATCGTATAACAGAAATTATTATTATTAATAGTTTTAACCAATCTTGAACTTTTCTTAGAATTTTTGAAATCTTCGGATTCGCCTTCAGCATGAAATGGACCTTCTGAAATGTCCACTTATATTTTGCTAAAATCGTGGGTTTTTTCAAATTAGTTCACATTTTTAAACGCCAAATAATATGAAGATTTTGATCAGCGCCACCACCGGACACTTTGAGAGACATTAAATCTATACATTTTGACGTAAAGTAATTCGAAAAATGAACTCAAAAAACTCGCACTTGGCCCTTTATACCTTAAATAGCTGGGTATCACTATACAACCGTGAGCTTAAAATCCTCCTGAAGTTGCCAGATCCTCAGTACGTCTACATCGTAAAATCTTATTTCGACCGCAATTTGTCTGGCGCGAGCGTGCTTATTTCATACATATAAAATTAGCCACTTTACTCGTTTAGCCGATTTACATAATCCGTTTCGACTATACGTTGTTATCTTGTATCAAGTTCCCGGGATAGTGGGGCCCAATTCTGAAGGTCAGTTGATGCTGTTAACAAATAGTCTAAAAGAAATTACTAAATTAAAACAGTAACGAATAAATTTTAGCTTTAATATTTAACTATCTTCTATTTTATTTTAATTCTGTTTTTTCGTGGCTGTGACGGATAATGCTTAGCTTCTATGTGGGGCAATGAATGTTCTTAAGTTCGAATTCTGGCACGTTCATCTGAGGTTTACCAGAGTACGTACTGATTTAGACACCAAATGCTTACCGGTGAAGGAAAACCGCATGGCATCTAATTGTAATGTCATGTGTAAGTGCTCTGAGAACGGCGATCAGCTGCGCTACTGCACGACACGATATAAAAGGGCAAAGTGGATACAGTCTGGTCATTAAATAGTAGAATATATTATAAAGAGATTAAAGGATTAATGTAAATAGTATATAATAAAATATATCACACCTTTCGCGGTGAGCGGAGATGTATTAGTGGCTGTATCCATAGATGGGAAAAATGTAATCTGATTAATGATTAAGGATTACAAAATGTCGTAATTTTATTTTCTTACTCTCTAGTCATGATTAAATCCATTTAAAACATTAAGAGGTCATAAATGTGTATGGAATCTGGGATTCCGTAGTGTTTAAAACATAGATGATCAAAATCTGGTATATTAATGGTAAAAAACGCAAAATGTAATCTCAATCGTTTTTATTAATTTGATTACATTTTGCCCATCTATGGATACAGCCACTAATACATTTCTGCTCACCGCGAAAGGGGTATAGCATCACGATATATTATTATTATATTCTATTTACATTAATTATTTAATCTCTTTATAATATATTCTATAATTTAATGACCAATTGATCAAAACATTTACTGCAGTTGCTGAGTGGCTTGGCCGCTTTAAGAGTGCAGGTTAGATTATGAGACAGAACAAATATTACCCCAACACTTCTCAGAAAAACTTCGCAGATTCCCTTAAGTAACAAGAATGTATTTATCCATTGGATAGACGAAAATGAACTTACAATCTTTTAAAAATGTACTTAAATAAACAAGAGTTTTTTTTTAAATTATTGTAATCTCAAAAATATTTTTTTATAGACAATTAAAATAATTAATTACGTATGTTAAGATACTATGGTGATTGCCCGAACTGGGTTGTAACCAATGATGATGATGTCCTAGCCGGTTTCGGCCACGGCGACTGTTTCAACGCCGATTAAGAAAATCGAGGTCCAGTTTTCGGAAACAGTCAATTGCGCAGGAGATATTTAAGTACATAACTCGACGCGCTGCCAGAAAAGCACTCTTTCGTCCGAGCTCTCTCGTGCCCGACGGAAAGGAGAACCAGTACGATCGGGAGGGAGCGGGATGCAGGTTTGGTCGAGTTTTCCTTCTCTGAACACCTGGTTGAATTGCGGTGTTAAAGAGATACCTTAGTCGCCTTTTACGACACCTCAGCAAGAAGAGGGGGGTGCTATTCTATTCTGCCGGCAGCCACCACGGCACAACCAACCATTGAACCACCATTGTATTGTGTATTGTGTTGGTTACACAATATACAAGTGTAAAGATCGTAAAAATAACACTTTTCGGCCTGTCATGTTTCGTGATCAGCTTGTGTACAGTTCATATGCCTCAGGGACCTTCTAGTGGACCTCGTAGTGGATATGGGCCGATATGGCGATGGTGACAGTCAATAAATTTGTTCTTTAACGGTCGCTGCCTAGGATTACACTTGACATTTCATTAGGTGCGATGACTTTGTCGAGTTAATATACCAAAAAAAAATTTCGTACACAATGATATATTATTAAAAGTTTAGGTAACTAATATTTACAGCAATTTTTGGCTATAACTTTTCTAAGTTTTTGTTTAAGATTTCACTATTGTCTGTAAACCTATGTCGTTTTGTCGCCTGGCCAGAAGAAAGTGAGAATGTAAGCCTGAAGTCGATAGTAAAGTTTTTTGTTACTCTCCATGCCTCGCACCCCTACAGTAGGGTGGTTTTAACGCCATAGAGAATGTTTCAACCAACTTAATTCCTAAAGTAGACCCTCTCCGGACCCGGGTAACAAAGTAATCCGAACCTGACCTATTTTGTCTGTAGGACGAAGTCATTTTTAGTGTCACGCTAGATCTGTCAACGCGTTATGCGCGACCCTCCTGTCTCGCCAACCATACAATCTGCCCGAGAGGGTTACAATTCTTAGTAATATTTTTATACTTAGTTAAAAATGGAGTTAGCGCAGTGCAAGCTTGTCGTAGCTACGGTTATGGAACTTTTTTCCTCTGGGGAAGAGATTTTTTTTGTTAAATTACAAATATAGATATTTTTGCAAATTAATAATAAATTTTACTAAAAAAATAAAAATTTAAATCACAAAATTTAATTTTCTTAATTACAAACAGAAATAATTTGGGCAGCGATTCGACACAATAATAGAACTCTCACGTAAACTAACAAGAGGTCCGCTCCACACGGAGTCTTGAACCAGAATCTCCGGCCGACGTGCTTGCATCGGCTTATAAACCGTTTCTGTATAGAGCTACTAGAAACGACTTGGTTTTTTTTTGTCAATTCTCCAACAGCATGCTATTCATATAACACTCTTTCTAAGTGTCTGATTGTCTAAATCCACTAATGAAAATAGTTTGTGAAAATATACATAACAGTTCATGGTTAATATAAAAAAAGGACTTCCAAGGTCCGCAATGAAACTCGTTTAGCTACTAAGAATCCGATACTTAAAATGTCGAATAAGCGCTGAATTTTAAGCGTAGACAGAGGTTTATCGAGGCACTATATCCTGTCAATTTGCTCTTATTTAGCCGCAAATAGATATTATATTCGTAATCCATTATCTTACGTAAGCGTCAAGCGCGTCGCAATAAAACGCGATTTAATATGATACTGGAAACTAACAGACACAATTTCAATTTAAATTTATTGTAATAATGAAAAAGTAACTGTGTTATTATTAAAGAACCTATAATCTAAATATTTGTTTTTGCAGTAATTAAGGAAATAAAACAAACATCAGAGCAAAAAGAAATTTATCTTAATATTGTATACTTACCTAAGCATATAAAACAGTTCTCGTCAACGTAAAACATACAACCTCATTAAAGATTATATAAACAATAATACAGTTAAGTAGATATAATAGGCATATAAGGTTGACTACATACTTAAAACCCAAGCTTCCATTAGGAGACTTAACTCCTAAAGAGAGGATAATGTGATCTCGTAAATACGCAAAGGCAATAAAATAAGGCTTAGCTCCGTAAGCTGGAGCACTATCAGTTGAGCGATGGACCGCTAGCGATAAGCAAACTAAACACATAAAGGGTATCCTGCACGCACATAAAGTGTTTATCTGTAGGGCGCCTAAGGCGTAGGTTTCGAAACTACGGTGGGACGAGAGAAACAAGGGACGAGAGAAAGCGGGATGATTGCCCTATGACCATAGATTTGTTGACCTTAAACCAATAGTAAATAAAAATTTGAACATTTACAGCTCTATTCTGTCCATTGCTAGCTATATAGATTTCTCCCCTGAAAATTGAGTTTGTAAATATGAAAAACCCACAAATACGCCGCAGTACATCAAAAGTACAACTAATATTGTGACTTAATTAGGATCATTTTGAATATTTTCTCCGCAAATTACGAAATTTAATTTTAAAAGAGGTTATAATATAATGAAAAAACGCATAATTCATTAATTTTTTAAGATGTTTTGTCCGCTTAACTAAGCAAAATTTTGATAGTAATTTAAAGAAACGTTATTACTAAAGCAATGATAATTTACTCATCGATCCTTAGTCGACATTTAAACTCAAACTAAAAATACCGTGTACAAATTATCCTATTATTAGCACTAATAAATAACTAATAAAATGAGTCTACCATCGGTTCGGAATGCAGGATTTATGAAGAAGAGGAGACATGAAACTCTAGTAGTTGCCCTTACCAAAATTTGTTCCTTAGATATAAAAAAACCACCACACGGTTAATTTCAAACGATATGTTTTAGAAATATATTCTCTGTAGTTAAGGTTAGAGTCAGATGCAAGAGTAAAAGACTCCGCACACACAAATCATCTAAAACTGTTTTAAACGTGGTAGAATTATTTTGCTTCAAATTTATAAAAGTTTGTACCGAATGTTTATTTAATCAATACACTTAAGAACATATAGCTAATCAAGGCCCAACGCATTCTTTATCTTGCACGCATTTACATTAAAGTTCAATAGCTATAAAAATTATCTATAAACATTTTATAATTATAACGATATAGCGTAATAAAAATGGCTCTAACGGGATAGAGGAGTTTAGATTGTAGAATATCTGATTTGTTAAAATCGCTTTCAACTTGTCACTTGTAATTAACAAGAAGTAATTTGCACGGCGCGATAGTAAAATATCTTTATGGTGATTACATTGTTGCGTCTAATTTGAGTTTGATACTAAGGTGTTAGCGTACGACGTGATGCCGCAGGACTTTTGGCGTTTCTATGAAATTACCAGCAGGACTAGTCTAACAATTAGTACTTTATGTTAATTTTTCATGTTAGGGAGTGATTATACAATATGGTTCGTAATTCATGTTGTATTCATTGGAACTTTTAATAAAGTTCACTGTGGACTTGTTGTTAGCCCGTTACGTACTGTCTTGCAAAGTTTCTCTTTTCACCGGCTTCGGTCTAACTGAGCCGGTCTGAACGCAGGCGTATCGGCGGCAAACTACTTAGCAATTGTTGACATATAGCAATTAGTCACTGTGAAACATGGGCTTTTGCGTTATTGTTACCAAAGGAACGCAATTCCAAAGGCATTTATAAAGCGTAGTAAACCCAAACACATTAAAGTAAAACTACAATAAAGACGTTTTGTGTACCTACACACGTTTAATAAAATACGATATAAAATAATAAAACCTTGTTATTATACAGTTAATATGTATATATATTCTAGATTGTCAAAGTAACTAACAGCGTACTAATGGAAAGTACAGTATTGTCCAAGAACCACAACGACCACCAAAGGACGAAAATCAATTGAATAAAAAAAATGAAAATGAAAATGAAAAAGTATTTATTTCGCCACAAATATACAAAAAAAAACAGAAATTTAAATGTAGCAACACAAACAACACACAAAAACAAAATAAAATACAAAACATATAAACATGGCGAAAATGGGCCCTTCATCAGGCTAAAGCCACAGAGGAAGTCTGCAGCGCTGAGTTTCGTGAAGGGCCCCGGCCGTGTTACATCTTATAAGAATTATCGATAAACAACAAAATACATATACATACAATACATTGATAGACGCTGTTGTCATATTGGTCTACATACACCACCACTGATAGCCTTTAGGTATATGAACTACTGGATATATAGAAACTGATCCCGAAACGCGATATGTTGAAGGCAGGCCGGCCTTTGCAAGTGTGTTAAATATTGAAAATATGTTTGTTTCAACATATCGAGTGGTAGAAGGCTATTTCGTTTCACGGCGGGGCTGTGGAGCAATTGATTACAGGGCCCACAGTCCCGTCTTAGTGCAGATGAGGTCAACTTGGGGTTTTTAGTCGGTAAAAGTCCGGCACACCCCGGTTATCATCCCCCATGTGTCGGGATGGTCCAATGAGGCTTTTCCCCAAGTAAAAAAAAAAGAAGGCTATTTGGTTTAAACGACATTTTTTGGTGATATAGTAATATATACATATATATATTTGGAATCGGTAAAAAACGCTGATTCCGAAATAAATATATTACTATATCACCAGAAAATGTCGCTTAAACCAAATAGCCTTCCACCACTCGACATGTTAAAACAAACATATTTTCAATGTTTAACACACACGTGCACCGTCGATATATTAGTTCTGTTCGTGCTGGTCTGCACATACCTTATATCTC
Organism: Automeris io; assembly: GCA_036320925.1. NCBI lineage: Eukaryota > Metazoa > Arthropoda > Insecta > Lepidoptera > Saturniidae > Automeris > Automeris io. The sequence continues at coordinate 9,873,245 of JAUDJH010000018.1, forward strand.
TTCATGCTTCGCTTAAAGGACCCCATCCCACAGGATGATTGTAACACGCTCTCTAGAAGATCTTTCCACAGTATAGTAAGAGTTAGAGATCTTCTTACTCCTAGCCGGGATGTGAGTTACCGTATAGCTGTGACTCTGTAAACCCGCTTCTGGTCTTCTCATCTAATATTTTTCTACCACCTTTCACTAGTCGTCACTCCACTTTGCCGCGGGGTGTCCCACGCTATATGCTGATTCGGTAGTCACCACTCAATTAGTCATCTTATTACTTATGAATAAACATAGCGATGAAATCCGCGTGATATCTAATAGAAATGTCGATATGAAAGTGCCCTGAGAAAGGCTATTATTTGTGCTACTCGTAAAGTGGGGCATGACATATAACCACAAAGTAGGTATACCAACTAATCTAGCTCTGCTCACCCTGAAAGGGATATAGTGTGACGTTATATTATTATTAATTATTTATTTTTACAGCATTTATCTTATATTAAGGGTTATGGTAATTCTCTCATAGATATTTAATTATATTTCTAATATACTATCCCAAAATAGCAAGGTACAAGTTGTTTATTAATTATTAGGGAGCTGTTAGAAATTCATCCTTAAATTATAAAATAGAGTAACTATTTTATACGAAACATGCAAATTTATTTAAGAAAATGAATGCATATCTATACCGGTGTAACGGGAGCCACTCCCCCCTCTGTTCGAGTTCATTTCCTGCTGCAAATCGTCTTCCGAACGTCCTCCTCGCACACAATCTCCTCAAATTAAATTATGGCGCAAAATGTTAACTGTTCTCATATAGCAGACAGTCCTTACTCATCTTCGAACTTCAAACCTAAGTACGTTTATGTATGTAATATTTTTAATGTTAAAAACGATATTTTTCGTGTACGCTAAGGAATAGAGAAATTTAGATCAAAATAAATATTTGTGCGTTTCGAGATCAGCTTATGTATTTCCAATAGTTCTTGTAATTAGGCTGCGATGTATATACGCTACTTTGCTTAGACGTTACTGAGAAAATCATACAATAAACACATAACATTTCTGTCAGATGTCACGAAGGCTTCCTTACAATAACATGATATCCCTACGCTTTTAGGTACTCTTTTTTAGTCTATAAGTACCTACACGTTAATCAAAAATGCTGGAATACAGCAGTCTACATTGTTTCTGGATCATTTCCAACAAAATTACCGCGTCATTATTTATTGCGTGTATATCTTCACGCCTAAACTCACTCTAGTGACTAAGCAGACGGCGTCTGTTTTGTTAAAACTCACCTTTACTTATTTGCAACTCTGAAATAATTCAAATAATTGTAATTTTCAAGATGGTGGTAAGGTTTCGTGATATAGTGGCTTATGAGAGAATACTTTGTATGATTGACTATAAATATTATTAAATTGAAAAAAAATTATAATATTATCTTAAATTAATAATATTTTAATTGAAATTAAAAATAAATTCCCGTCAATTGAAAGTATTAGTAGACGACAACGCGAATTTTCGTAGGTTCGAATCCCGGTATGTACCTCTTAATTTTTCCCGATTAAGTACGAACTAAGACATCACATGCTCACTGGTGAAGGAAAATATCCTGAGGAAAGTCGCATAGCATCTAATAGAAATGTCATATGTGCCTTAAGAATGGCGATCAGTTGAACTATTGGTCACGTTGGAGACGACACATATGTGCAAAGCGGATAAAGCCACTAAAATATATCTGCTCACCCTGAAAGGAATATAGCGTGACGATATATGATTATTATAATTTGAAGTATCAGCTGTCGAAATATAGTAAATATCCAACCAATTTAAGTGTGTTCAAAATTAATTAATTGTCCTACATTAGGGACAGTTACATATTGCTGCATTTTAGGTCTTCTATTATTTCTTCTAAATGACGAATTAAAAATAAAATAAAATTAAAACAGTCTTTTAACGTTAAAATAATATTATTAATGACCGCCTTAAAGGGTTATAAATCCGGTTTCGAGTATAGAAATTCCCACAGAATTCTATCTCAGCGCCTATCCCACGACACCGGCTCATCAGTAAAATAGCTCAGGGTCAAACTGACCACCGGGATCAGATCAAACTAAGGGGATGCTGCAATACTGATACATTTATATGCACACACCTTTCAGGACCATCGAATTTATTTGCGCTTAATAATAACAATCGAACTGTGATTTTGTACTCTAAGCTTTAAGAAATAAAGTTGAAATGTATTTTTCATGGATGATTAAATACACGTGTAATAGATTCAGTGCCCTTAATTTGTCGAATGATAACCAGTTCTGTTACAATAGAAAAGCATATTAACATAACTCCTTGACCGGACACCGGGACTTTATAAATATTTATAAATGAGAGATTTCTTTGTAGTTTTTAAACAGTCCAGACTTAGTTATTGAAGAGATGCTGGGAAGGTGACACGGCAGTGACATCAACATGGTAGCTTACTGAACAAGATGTGACTTGGTGAGTTATTTTCCATTAAATATTTACAGTGTCTTTTGAGTAGAACAGTATGAGGAAATTCTAAGCTATAAGGCTTTGATTTATAGCCCCTATTTCGGCTTTGCTTAGCTAAGTTCTCAAAAAATAATTCAATTCAATTCTCAAAAATTCGTTTTTACAAAATAACTGAAAATAAATGTAATAGGAAATTGAGTTTATTCATAGTATTTGCAAAGCCAAGTCCATGTTGACAAAATCGGCGATTTACCAAATCCTGTGACATTCATTGAGTAATATAAATTGTAATGTTTTAGAAAAGTCTAAGCAACCTTAAAGTTACGTCTATAAATCTCAACCTAAGAAATCTTAGGAAGTTTATGCTCTTAGTTGAATGAAAATAAAACTGGCATACTAACAGTTTTGTTCGAGTATAAACTTTCGACAAAAAAAAAAAAAATTAATGAATTACTTTTACAGAAATAACTCCGTTTCATACGAGGAATATTTTCTTGTAATCATAGAATATGAACAGCAAAAGTCAGTTAAATATATTAAAAACTTTATCAAGGATTCTGTAAACAAATTTTCATGTATTTGTCTAGTAGATGCTATATTTTTTACTGAACACAATAATAAATGTCGGTATATAGAACCACTAGCTGATCCGGCAAACGTTGTTCTGCTATATAAATTATTTCTAGTAAATATCTTCTGTATATACAAATTTGGTCATAGTGGCTTCCATATAAAAGGTAGATGTATACTTTTCAGGACTTTTATTTAGAAGTATTCGAGACAAACAATCCTACAGTAGGTACATTATTTTTATGTAACTCCAATAGTTTAGGCAGTGTACACCAAGATAGCTCTCAGTGGCCAGATTTTTTTCCGACTTAATGGACATGTATCGTTATATTACGACCCTAATTACATAAAATCTTTGTAAGTTGTACCTATATATTATTCCGATGTATAATCTATATTACTGTAAAAGTTTCATGCAAATCCGTCCAGTAGATTTATCGTGAAAGAGTAACAAACATATTCACAAACTTTTGCATTTATATTAGTAGGACTAATAGGATATAGGATAATTACAAAATGAACGATAATCGAACCTTTAAAGTCAATTTTCTGTACCAATTAATACATATTGAACCACCTATATCTGTATGTTATAATTAATTTTGTAAGTTAACCATTTTTATTTAATTAACTTATTAGCTTTGAGTGGCGTGCGCTGATCATTCTATAATCGAAATTGATGTACTATAAAGCATGCTATCGACCGTACAGTCGATATTTTTATTATCCTTTAAATACGATATTTTGTAACTAAAAATATTATTTCAACATTGATAATGGTTGTTTTTTTCAATTCTGTATGTAAATTACTATTCAAAAATATTAACCTTACGTACGTAGACTATTAAACGGTAGTTAGTAGTAGTAGAATTCCTTTTTGAATCTTTATTGCACGCCACTAGCCGCCTTATAATACCGGAATAACAAACTAAATTTCTTCGCTTAAATAGTCATATCAGCGAGATTTTCGGAATGCTCAATTCGTGTTAAGACTAATAAAATATAAACTCTAATTTAAGTAAATAATTTATATTTACTTATGAACTATGAACAGTAACATTGTATACATAATATTACAAATATAATCATGTGCCCCAGTTATATCGACAATATCTAAACACAGCCTTACTAACGAACATTGACTTATAATTATAAACATTAAAATATACGCAATCATTATAATACACATTTTCCTTCTCACATGGTATTCCTCAATGATGGATGTCGTAAATCCTATTCCTTCCATTATATATAATGGTATACCAGTCGCTCCAGTTCTTGGCATAATTATGTCCATAATAATTTTTTAGCCAAGAGTATTGCAGATTTGACCCGTCCTAATTAATGGATTTCTACTTCGTAACACATTTTAAAATTAAGTTATTTGTAGTCCTTACTCCATCCAGCTTTATGGATATTTTTCCTTTGTTCTCTTTATCTAGATTATTATATTCTGTAAGGGTAAAAGTTTTAAGTTTTCACATTAGATATTACATTTTAACTATCTGGCTCCTAAATGTAACAGCAAATATAAAGAATGCTAATAATAAACTGTTTAAAACAAAATATCAAAAATAATTTAAGAATATGCAAATATCTTCTCATCAAACATCCGATGAGAGACCAACACTAAAACTATCAATAAATCGATGAACGTCGCGCGACCCGGCCGGCTCATCACTAATTTACAATTTTATGGCTTGTGGGATCGTGCGGGGGGTAGGTCGCCACTCCATTAGCAAAGCTCGGTACCTCCCGCGGCATGGTTAACCCTTTCGGATGGTCTGCAAAAAAAAACTAATTTTTCGAAACTTCTTAGCTTGATTTTTGTAATGGGAGTTCATACATAATATCAATTATGTATAATCTTTTATTAAATGCAAAAATAAATCAGTGGCTGTATTCCTTTTGCGTTTATATGTGCCTGAATACATTTTAATTTAATTGTATCTAAGAAACAAACTTTTGAAAAGAGTGACTACCAGAGTTTCTTAACTTCCCTTCGCCGTAGATCGTGCTCTCCGAACCGCTGGTATATTCATTGTATTGATGACTTAAAAGCGCTTGTGATATAATATAATAGTATTTATAAAACTATTTTCAATTTTCATTAAAGTAGCTAGTAACACTATGTTAATGATCGCCGCTCTCAGGTATTTTCACATGACTATCTCTGTTCGTTCCAAAAAGGATACCTATATTATGACTATATGTTTTTATTACTATGCCAAGTAAATAAAATTTAAATAATGTAATGATGAGCAAAAAAACCATGTATCTATTATTACATATTGAATTAAAAGTTCAGAATAAAAAAAAATGTAATTGATCCTGTTGATTAGATATACATATAGTTTTTTACTGTTAACCCGATGGAAATCCCTTCAGACTGTCAGGGGAGTAGTGAGGGCCACTCCCCGGTGTGTCGGACTTGCACCGACTAAAACCACCAGGGTGCCAACTATGTCCTCTCTTCGCCTTCGCCTGACCTGGGTATCCGTATACTTCGTAAGGACCCGGCGAGCAACTGGCCTTAGCAGGCCTCCTCTCTGGGAGGGGGTCAGTTGTTACCCCCTCACTACCTCTCAATGAGACGTCATGTAGGCACACACACGACGCTTTGTCCTCTTTGCAGATAGATATACATATAGCTACTACTGTCTCTGATCAACCAAAAAGAGATATAGTAATAATAATAATAAAACATTTATTTGGCACACAACACAACAAACAACACAGCAAAATAGGTTATTAAAGACAGAAAACAAAAACAGTAAACATCCTATGTTGTGATGATGCGCCAAAGGGAAGTCAGCTCAGCAAATGCTAAGTGACCAGCCGAGCCACTCAGCGCTGATTTTCAGCTGACACCCATTTATTGAATCGACGCGCAGAAAACAGCAAGGAAGGGATCAATGGAGTACAGATACACTAATTTTAAAGTATCATAGATAATAATATGAAAATACACATATACAATAGCGTGCTAGTATACATATTTATTATTTAATTTATAAAAGCTATAGTACAATACAACTTTTTTTTTGGTATCCCGGGAGATATCCTGCATAGAACCATCAGGGCCGCTGTGCAGACAGCAACCCCGACGGGTCAGACTCCGACTAACTAAAACCTTCGAGGTGTCCTTCTAATTGCTCCATCCGGGGCTGGGAAGCCGAATTCATCCAGATGCCCTGGGAGCGAATAGCTTTGTTGAGGCTACCTCTCTGGGAAGGTGAGAATAAAGAGCCCATCACTCCAAAATCTTTCTCTCAGGCGGCGCGCCGCTTCCCTCTCATCCGGGTAGCAGGCTCCATCAAGTGTACTGTTCGGCTTACAGCACAATACAATAGCTTAATGTTTTTATTTTTATTTAATAAACACGAAAGCAAATTTTCTTTATGGGCTGTTTTTAGTTTATATTTTTATATGATTTATTTGCGCACGGTACGATATCACGCCTCCCGACAAGAAACGCGTGCAAAGGAGAAAGGAGAAAACTGAGACGGGCAGAGAGGGAGATCTTTAAGATACGTCTCCATGGTAACGCGTACGGACACACACACACGCGCACTTTATCTCCTAGTTTAATGATAGTTGCCACCCACACTGGCGCTGATGGCAGTAACGTAGTCTAAGAGACCGCAACACAAAATCTATTTTATATTTTTGTTCTGAAAAAAATATTAATTTTGTTTACTATGTGTTTTCTGTGGTACCTGTTGATGTATTATAATTAAATGTATATTTAACTAGTAATAGTATTACATTTTGAAAAATTTAATATACTCTATCCACTTCCTGGTCTTCTAATTAATAAAATAATTAAATAAACACTGTTTAAAGCTAAATGGTATATCCCTTCCGGGGTGACCAGAAATACATTAGTGGCTCTATCGTCTATCCACTTTGCACTTATATAACATGCCAAACGTGAGCATTGACGCAGGTTATCGTCTATTTTAAAGCACTTACACATTGCATTTCTCTTAGACACCACGTGGATTTTCTCACCATATTTTCCTTCACCGGTGAGCATGTGATGCCTAAATCCATATTTAATCTGAAAAAGCCGAGATGTACGTGTCAGGATTCGAACTTACAACCATCAGGCCACTAGGCCAACACATCCACAAGAATTTAATTATCTGTAAATATCATTATCATCATTATTTTTATATATCTAAGTACAACAAGTTAATGTAGTATCAAAAACTGGCTTTCTTAGTCTCTTACTATAAATTAATTCCTTGATATGTTTATTTTAAGAAGATGGCATTTTGTAATAATAGATCTTGCGAGCTCTTTGTGCCTTAGGTATTAGGAGAATTCGACCCGACTCCCCGAACTTTCAGTTATTAAGCAAATGCTTTGTAAACATTCTGGGTGCCCACCTTTAGTTTTGTACTCGCCTATAAATAGGTGGGGCTCTGTGTATAGGCTTCAATTTACGTTAATGTATGGAAAATTTTATAGCTCATTGAAAACAGTCACGATTCTTAAACTATTCTGAAAAAAAAAAATCTATAGCATGTAAACGCCGTCCGATACGTAATTGTCGCCCTAAGGGTCGTTAGGGAGTTACGAGACGTGCGGGGTAAGAGGTTGCGCGCGCGCACGGGATGCTTGCGAGTCAGTCGACTACCGAGACGCAAGGCGAGAGTACGTGCGTGTGCGTCGCAGTTCGGTGTGTCTTAAAGTGCAAATAAACAGTAAAACGCTAAAATCCGTGTCTTTCTACAACCACACCCACGACCACCGGTCATACATCTAATTTATATTTTACAGTAGGATAGTATTTCATTCGCCGGGTGCCGAGAAAGATGGCTCAGCCTTGCCCTTGGCACTCGGCAGACGGGAGTAAGAACTCCCCGGGGGTTTTAGTCGATGCACGTCCGACATACCGGGGGGCGGCCCTCACTGCCGCCTGAAGGTCCGTTAGGGATTTTCCCCGGGTTACAAAAAAAGGGATAATATTTCATAGATTTACTAAAACTAGTCTAAACTGGCTAAGACTGGTTTTTACCTACTTTAACAAAACAGTGACTGGTGCACAGATCGTAGTTTAATAATTCTTCTATATCATCATATCGATTCAGTACTTGGGTAAGCAGAAAGAAAGAAACGCCATTTCGTATTATATTCGCACACCTCTTCTGCCTTCTTAACGTTAATTTTTTTTTCTTGACCAATTCCGCACACTGCTGAAATTACTCTTCAAAAGAACCCTCTGTACCTTCTCTCTTCATCTCTTTAGTCTTTATAGGTTAGACTCAGTCAGCTTAGACACTAAGGCTGAGATTTATAGACTCAATTTTAACTTCACTTAGACTTTTCTAAAACATTAAAATTTACATTACTCAATGAATGTCAAAGGATTTGGTAAATCACCGATTTTGTCACCATGGACTTAGTTCTACGAATACTATGGCTTTACTCAAATTCCTATTATATTTTCAGTTTTTTTTTTGTCAAAACGAATGAATTTTTCGAGAACTTTGCTAAGCAAAGTCAAAATAGCGTCTATAAATCTTAGCCTTACTTCCTCTTTCATTTTCATTCTATATGTGTTTTGTCAATCTTTTAACGTTCATTCTTCCAGCGTGTTCGAACCTCCGAATAGGTCTGAATATATGTTGTCTATCATATTCAAACCAATATTTTGCGTATCTTCTCGTACCTGAAGCAATCTTTGAGCATTAATCGATATACTTGTATGTAAAGATATAAAAATGGTTAATCAAATCAAATCTTTTAGTAAAGTTGTTTCTGTGATGAGCAGATTAATTTGTCACCGGTCTTTGATGTGTATATTTAAATGTATATATCGAGGGGTGAAAGGCTATTTGGTTTGAGCGAAATTTTTTGGTGATATAGTTATATATAAATTTAGAATCAGCGTTATTTGTCGATTCTAAATATATATTACTATATCACCAAAAAATTTAGCTTAAACCAAATAGCCTTTCACCCCTCGATATATATTGTAGTGATTGTATGCAAGGAGTATATTAAAGTAGGTAACATGTCTAGAACATAAATATCATGTTAGCCTTCAAATAAAAAATAATATTTTGTAAGAAAGAATTGGACCTCTTCGCATGGATTCCACAAATATTGTGGAAAAAGAGAAGGGAGGCCATTGCCCTACAGTGAAACGAAGCTGGCCAATAATAATAATAATATCTTTGACTAGTACAACCCATAGTACAAGTTCAAGCTTATTTTGGATCTAAATCAATATTTGCAATTATCCTTAAATATTATGTAATCTTTAAATGGTATTTAAAGCAAGCCAGTTTGTATTACAAACGATTTAAGTTTTGGCAATACTATCCCGTGCTAACGTACCCGGTTAGCTATATATGTACACGTAATGATATGAGTGTAGGACAACCCACCCCCTCTTTAATAAGTTCGTTGGGACCCGAAGCGTAATGTGTCGGGCTTAAGGCACCGTCCTTAGCGAACCTCCCTCGTCTGACACCCCAAGAAATATTTCATCGGCGACGCTTCGTGACCGCTCCACGGCGAACTTTGGGCAATATTTAACCGAAATAACATCCAAGATACGTACGTGATTACAGTAAAAGGTTTTGAAATGTCCTTTGCATGAATTCACATATATGTTAGGATCTGTAACTATAAGATTTCTCGAAAGACATTAAGTTCAATTTAATTAGTGTCTAAGGAACAAACTTTTGATAAGAGAAGAAAAGAAAAGAAAACGTTTTATTAGCAGCAGCCAGACAAAAATGACCACATAATACAATAAATCACATGAAAAACCAGAAACAAAAAATAATACTAAAAAACAACAAACAATACATAAGAAAATCTAGGTCGCCGCCAATAAGGACCCTGTCTCAACTTGTGCTACAGAGCACTAGACTCTGCAGCGCTGGTATTCGGACAGGACCTTGCGGACGACACAGCCACTTCACTGGCACAGCCCTACTTATACATTTATATACATTATAAGGATCTTGTTACATAATAAAAAAAAACAAAGAAAAGACAACCATCAACAAAAAACACAAATAAGCATAAAAAACCGAATACAATTTGACGTTTCCATTTAGTTAGCCACATCTTTTTCTGCACTAAATATAAGAAATAAGAGCAACTACTAGAATTTCTTAACGGCGTTTGCGGAAAGTCCCGCTTTCCAAATGGTGTTACCTTAATTTTATTGACGATTAAAAAGCGCTTGTATTAGACCCATTTATATATTATAATATTGTTTTGAGTTTCAATTCAACTATCATCCAAAGAGGCAACAAAAATAAAATCTTATTTTTTTTTTATAAATATGTACACGCAACAATGACTTTTAGCAGATTATAATAATAAATCTTCACGTTATAGCTCTTCCGGGACGAGCAGAGATACTTTAGTGCCTGTACCTACTTTGCATTTATATATCTTGCCCAGTAGTATTCATTACATAGATGCATGAAAGCATTGTATGCCCTTATGATAAATAAGTTTGGAATAAATTGCTTTCATTTAAACAAAAAAGTAAACCCTTTATATTCATATCTACTCTATCTTCACGCCATCTATATTCCCTATGAAAGTAATATGATATTTATTATCATTATATAATATTCACATTAATTATGTGAACCTGCCTACCCTGTCCAAATACCCTATGCACGTCACTGGTCTTGCCCAATCTTATCAATAACATAGCTGATCGCTGTTCTCAGGGCACTTATAGGTACACGATATTTCTATTAAATGACATGCGGGTTTCCTCACTATATTTTCGTTCACCGGTGAGCATATGGTGCCTGAATTCGTATTTAATCTGAAAAAACCCAGAGGTGCATACTGGGATTCGAACCTACGACCTGGTACCGTTTCTTTATCCACGAAATCACAACAGCCCATAGCAGATTATAAATACTATGACCGGTGGTCGTGGGTGTGATTTTAGGAAGACACGAATTTGGCGTTTTACAGTTTATTTGCACTTTAAGGCACACCGAACTGCAACGTACACGCATGTACTCCCACCTTGGGTCTCGGTAGTCGGCTAACTTCCAAGCGTCCCGTGCGCGCGCATCCTCTTACCCCGCGCGTCTCGCGCGTCGCGTAACACCCTAACGACCCTTAGGGCGACAACTGCGTATCGGGTTACGTCTACATGCTATAATACTACATAAACTTTACATGCCAGAAAGTAACTTAAAATGCGTTGTCAATTAAACAAATTACTAATCACCACGCATAAAACTAGTGACCCGCCAAAACTAAATTTTAGACTGCAATTGAATATTCTACTTTGTTTATAATTGACCGAATTCAAAATTAAACTTCGCCCAGTCAATAAAACTTTTATAGTTTTAGACACATTGTTATTATCATCATAATATTAAAACCAGAAATTTTAGCAATAATTTAACGTATTTCATATATTGAAAATAACGAAACCTAACCTATCCATTTACAAAATCAGGATAGTAAAGCTACATGCTAAGTCATAGAAACCCGCTATTTAGTCACGTTCCTAATAAACTTAGTTATATACTCATTTAGATAAGAATTTAGTCGTTACTAGCAGCAAAAGTTTTGAATAGAAACATTAATTTGTTGTAATATATTATTTTCATGCTATATACCATCTTCGGTCGTAAATGCTGTATCGATTTCGTGCTCAAAGTTATATGAATTTGATGAAAACATAGCAGACTACTGTTCAAAATTCTTATACATACGTAGAATGATGCATTTTGATCGTCTTAACCTTGTGTAACATATAAAATAAATGATTTCATTAATTATCGAAACCAAAAATACGAAAATATAAAAAAATAAGTAGCTTCACTTTCAACCGAGCATTAACTACTTGATTATTTTTCCGTTTATTTGTCAATGTGGCTGCGTTTGCCTAGTGGATAACAGACCGGTTTCCATTCGCGGTATCGCGAATAGTCTTAGGTTCGAATCCCAGCACGGACCTTTAGGTTTTTTTTAATTACTTAATGACTTAAGCACCACTTGCTTACCGGTGAAAAAAAGTCGTGAGGAAACCCGCGTAGCATCTTATAGAAATGTCATGTGTACTAGTGCTGTGACAACGGCGATCAGCTGCGCTACTGGTCACATTGGGCACCACATATAAGCGCAAAGTGGATACAGCGACAAATGTATCTCTGGACACCCCGTATGGGATATAGCGTAACGATGTATTATTGTGTTAATCTTCTTCTTTCTTCTTGGGAGTCGAAGCTGCTCGCGTCCGTAGGCTTTACCCTAGCTTCCCTCCACGTGACTCCTGGATGGTGCTAGACGAGCAGCAGCGTGGTGGTAGGGCGTCGGTGCCCGTCTGGATCGCGACCACAGTACATGGGTGTAAAGGCCGTCATAGTGACCAGTTTCGGCTTGTCGCGTTTCGGGATCAGCTTGTGTATATCCAGTAGCTCATATACCTAGAGACCTTCAGTTGTGGTATATGTGGGCCGACATGGCGATGGAGACTATCAGTGGATTTTCATCCTTTGATAGTCGCTTTCGTTTTTGGACTACACTGTACTTACCATCAGGAACTCTGTAGTCACTATGTCGAACCAGTGTAAAAAAAAAATTACAAATGTCAGATTTCTGTTACCTTTTTCGTAAATGGTCCTTTTGTCTTATGTAAGCTATATCTTCTTACCACAGTAATTTCTTTGTCTACTAATATAATACAAAATTTTCTTAGGTTCGCTTAATACAATACCCGCCCGTCCGTCAATTTCCGGTCGTACAATACACCACCTGCTGTTTCCTCGGTCACTTTTTCCAGCTAACACATGACACTCTTGACGGTTCCGCGCCTGGGGCTGCTACCACAAGTACCTGTGTGTACCTTCACTCCATTACAGGAGGTTTGCTTCGAAATGGCTTCCCGCTGACAGTCCCTTCCTAGTTATTAAACAGGATAAGTTTTGAGTTTAAATAGAAACTTCCTCTATTGTTGTTATTCACCAATGACGCTTAATTTATCTTTTTTTGTACATACGGGATACGGTTTTTGTCCGCTATAAATCTAGTTCAGTTTTTGTGATTAGATATAAGTATAGGTCGAAGTTTTAATTAGAGAAACTTGTCTTGTATAAATAGCCCACGCAGACCTTATCATAGGATGGATGGAAGAATGACGTATGAAAGGCAGTGGAATGTGAGTTGTGTGAAAATCGAATTCACTCCTTGTTCCCAACATTTATTTGAATAAACTTCAATACCAGTTTTAACACAGTTTCGGCTAGTAACAAACATCGTTTATTTTTCAATTAGGGTAGTATGGAGTAATTCTAAATCATAAGAAATTCAACTGTCTTTTGTTTGATAATAAAATTGCCTATTGTTAAAACGAAAAGACGGATTTTATACTAAAAGGTGTAAAGCACTAGTAGTTTGTTTTTAAGTAAGAAAACAGTTCATGCGTGTATCGTTATTTTACATTGCAGGAAAAATTCTGAACAACGGTGAAATTAAGCAAAATATAATAAACACATTGTTGATTACATGTTTTCGTACAAATTTTCAAATCATTGACTAGTAAATACAATAATTTTTAATATAGTTAATACAATTTCTACGATAATTATTTATGTAATGGCTACATACGAGTCCTTTAAGGGAAAATAGAGTCAACCTTTATACGTCTTCAGCGAAACAAAAACCCAATCCGGCATAAACGAGTTTGCCACACATGAACAAGTCGAGTCGAACTAGTAAAGGGACAAATGACCCAATTTCCTTGAGTGTGTCCGCCCTTAACTGCCTTCAGTGGGCCGTGAAGGGCCTTCACCTGCTACGACACGACACTCATAGGAAGGGAGGAAGATTTTACAAATAACTATTAGTACTTAGTCTGTATCGATAGAGATCCCGGCTAAAATAAAATTATTAATTTTAAAAGAACTGGTTCATTGAGATATAACTTAGTATTTTTATTATTTATTACATCTAACATTTTTTCCTATGTTCTATATGATCCACGATTAAAAACAAATAAATTGAAACAGTGAAAATGATCGTAATAAATATCTGTTGGCAGACTTATAGAGTAGATGAAATATTTGCCAAGCACGCTAAATTTTTATACAGCTTCAACTAACTTTAGTCTACTGTTTTAGATTTTATTTTTATTAATTACAAAAATAACGTACAATATAAATTCAACAAAATAATACATAGAGAACATACTCGTTAAGTAAATTTCTACAAAAAACAAAAACAAGCTAAAGAATACATACTTCAATGCAAAAAGAAAACCGACAATAACAAATTAGCTCCTAAATTTATATATTCAGGTATTAGGCATTTATTTAATATATATTTTTGTAGGTAACAGTTAGAAATATTTATTTAAATCTATATTTTCACAAACAAAAGTGAACTTAAACAAATTACCTTAGAATAATTAAATTTTCTCACGCAAAAGGCTTCGGACGCAATCCGCAGCGCCTCGTAAGGGTCGGATCACACGAGCCCTGAAGAATGGCAGCAATCTTGCGGTAATTCCACCCTCAGGGGGTCGGGAACAAACTATCGCTATATACAAGATACATACGCCGAAATATACGTGTTTGTAGAGGAGCGGTTTCATTAAAACTTACTTGGCTTCCAGGATACTCTGTATCGCTAACATTAGTGTTTGTATTACGTCGGTTGCTTTTCATACAGTTTGTATAATACTCGAGTTTCTGCCAAAGATTTTTGAATCTTTTTTTTTAACTTTAATGGATCATAGATGATATCCACCATTTGTTGATAGAATGTGTCCGATCTGAATCTGTGAGAGAGGCGTTTGTGAGTACCTTTGGTCTGAACAGACTTGACGTCGGGATGTTTGACAAAGTCTTAACAGAACTGTTATCTGATGAGGCGTCAGCTCAGTTCAGATCAATGGCCCCATATGTCATATGTTAGGTATTTCTGTGTTAGGGTACGATGGAGCTGACATACGTACATACGTAAAAGCCTCCAAATAAATAGAATAAAAAAAAAACTTTAAAGGATACCCAACATGGTTGATATAATAAAAGAAAGTAAAATACCGTTATTAAATTTAATATGTAAACATATTGTTAAAAAGTTTAAATAATAATAACGATATTACCATTAGATGGGTTTCACGATTATTTTCCCGATAGTTGTATTGATTAATGGGCTGATCGTAAAGAGTCTCGACTACCATCTTAAGAGGCTTTTCATTGGTTGTTCAATCAAGGTCTTTTAAATATTTTAGGTAGAAGCGAATCTTTTCGTGCGGACATAACGAACATACGTATGGTATCCGACACGGTGTCTAATGGTTTTATAATGAAATGGGGCTGGCTGAATCAAAGAATGTAGTCCCTGAGAGCACTCTTCAGATCAAATTTTTTTAAGGCTTACTGCCGTCCTAGTTACAAGAACAACCGTCGTAAAGATAAGTGTGTTTGTACGTTAAAATTAGTTATTTACCTCAACAATTTCCCAAGCTTACACACCCCGTTTAATATTAGTCTTGGCACCCCCTAAGTTTCTCAAACCCCTCACTTCTTACCCCACATCTGGGTCCGCGGCACGCCTCAAAAGTGGGACCCTTTGCCCTCTTTAGAATGGGGCGGTGGGGTGGCCACCCTTCGATTAATAATCGTTTGCCGCGTCAATATTATCTTGGCTTTATTTTCGCGATATATCGTCTCTCGAAAGTAATATTCAAAATCGTACATCATTCTTGTCGTATCCAATAATTTTTAGTATTGTAACTAATGGTCGTTTCCAAAACACTACACATTAAGCTCTTCCTCCATATGTAAAATAAACAATTTTGTGTATGTTTCGAAAGAGCAGCTAATGGGAGATTAGTTGAGCCACTTTTAACTACTTAAGAATAATTAGCTACATACCTAAAAATTAAGACAGTAATACTATTTCAAATCTTTTTCGAATACTACGTTCTTTGGAACACACTCGATTTTTTTTTTGTTTTTAGTGAGTAGTATCATAGAATGAACATCATAGATAGAAGCTAGTACTGTCAGACATATTTTTTTTATACCAGCTCGACAAAGTGCCCACAGTTCACCTGATGGAAATTACAGTGTAGACCGAGAACAGCAATCGACCGCGAAAGGACGAAAATTCGTTGACAGCCGCCTTCGCTACGTCGGCCCACACAAAGATGAGCAGAATGTAGTCGTAATTTAAATTTTCTTGCTCTGTAATCATGATTAAATCCATTTAAAACATTAAGAAATGATAAATGTGTATACAATCTGGGATTTTGTAGTGTTTAAAACATAAATGAGCAAAATGCAGTCATATTAATGGTAAAAAACGTAAAATGTAATCGTTAATCATTTTCATTAATCTGATTACATTTTGCCCATCTATGGGCCCATATATACCACGATAGAAGGTCTCTAAGTATATGAAAAATTGGAAATAAACAACCTGATACTGAAAATCAGTTATATTAGATCGCTCCCAATACAGAATTGCGTAACCATTATCGATAACTTGCTGAGGTATATTGATAGAATGCCACCTCAGTATCAGTGCTACAAGGCTATATGAAAGAGTAAGTTGCTGAGGTATAATCTTGGCTACTTATTGTAATTATAAATAGTCTGGATTGTATTTACGAAGAAATACTAATGTACATAGCACAATGAGTTTCTCGGCGTATACTTGTGGGCAAACATTTGCGTCGGTCGCTTCACGCAGCAAGTTGGCATGTAGTTGCAAAGTATATAACTAACTGGCTCTCCGACGGCCGTACAAGCTATTATATTCTAACTTCGCGGTTAACGTATAGCCAACTATTACTTTCAAACTTTCGCTAAGGGTGTGGTTACACTATGCGCCATTTATAATATCTATCCTCACTTTAATGGTTATAAGTTTGTGCCCACAAATGCTTTTTGTTTGATGCTTGAGCATTGCGCAACATGAATAAAATTAAATCTTTAATTTTTTTTATGTCGTGTGTTCCCTTGACCTTAATGAAACCTGATGGGAAGTGATGAGATCGACCATGGAACGCGCACACCCAACAAAAATCAGCTAGAAGTTTTACTTATTGTACGTACCTGGAAAACAAATGCTGAAATTCTTAAACACTTTTTAGTAAATAAAAATATTAGATAATATTAAAAATGTTGTATTACAGCAGAAGGTGCTAGCTTGATTTGGTTACGTTCTCATTAGTAAGATTAGATTGTTTTTACATCTAGATCTTGGTGAACCAATACAAATGTTGCTAAAGTAGCAGTATGTGATACATTTTTTAATTCTATTCATTCAGGGGAATTTTACGTAGGTATTACCCCGATTGTACCCTTATATAAAAATACCTAATATATGACAAATAGGCTATTGATCTGAACTGAGCTGACGCCTTATTAAATAACAGTTGAGTTAAGATTTTGTTAAACATCCCGACGTCAAGTCTGTTCAGACCAAAGGCACTTACAAACGTCTCTCTCACAGATTCAGATCAGATAGATTCCATCAACAAATGGTAGATATCATTTACTGCTTGATGCATCTTTTGTAATAAATCATCTTCACCACCTCCATGGTTCAAGAATACTAGAAAATTATATTTGCGTCTCTGGTGGTCAAGTGGATAAGGTTATGGTATCCTTGGGCAGCGATGCTTGTAGTTTCGAATGCTGGGACCTACATCTGGGTTTTTCCAGATTAAGACTGGATTTTTGTACCACAGACTCACAGGTGAAGGGACATATCGCGAGGAAACCCACGTGGCATTTAATAGAAATGTCATGTGTACTAGTGCTGTGAGAACGGCGATCAGCTGCGCTACCGGTCACGTTGGGCACTATATATAAGCACAAAGTGGATAGAACCACTAATGTATCTCTGATCATCCCGTAAGAGATATAGCGTGACGACATAATAAATATTTATTTAGTTACTATAGAATTAAAAAAAAATAAAAGGCATTGTTCATTTTCGCTATACTTTTTAGTCGAGTACCTTAGAAACTTAACAGTAAATGACTTCACCCCTTGACTAAACTGTCCGAAATTATGCACGGAGCAAATCATAACATGGTTCGTGCCTGCTATTAACTTTATTTCTTTCGCACGCGTATTGTTGGCCATAGTGCTCTCTCTGTCTTGGTTCGTGTGATTTTCATTTATCACTGTTCAATCATTAGCGAATTCAAATTTTTCGCCATCAGTCTATAGTCAAGTATGTTTAGATGTCAAAATACATGTAACTTGACCAAGATACTATATAAATGATAACGTAAATAATTACTATAATATTTTCCAAAAATAAATGATTTTCAATAGTATGCTGTGATCATTTCAATTTAGAAGGATGCCTTTCGTTTTAATTTTGTTTACACATGCTTGGAGTGAAGGTACGTTACAAAACTTCTGGAACCGAAACATTTAACAAAACACACTTTAATTTAAAGTTGTAAAGAGGTACCTCATCAAGCAACTGAGGACAAAGAGCGGTCCGAGTGCGAAATTTAAATCCTACCCGCAGTTGCGGAATAGAACGGACCTTAGAAACAAACAAATCGTCCCTAGCCCCCGCCTCACACCCGCGACGCCTGCGGGGGGCTGAAACACGAATGGCCGCCTTATACGACCACATCTTACAGGCCCCAATTCCTACTTCCTTTCCATTACACTGCGAGCGCTGACTAAACATAATCGCCGAACTTCCTTACGACTATACCCTTCCGCCGACCGACTCCGCGCCATCACAAGCTAATCTAAGCTCTACTGCATCTTAAATAAATCCTATTATACTTAGCACTAATTTTAATTCAACCATCAATACCATCTATACAAATATAAGCTATAAGCGTGCGTCAAAAAGTCGAAATTCTAGTGTAGATTGTAAATTTTCCAATTTTCCTCGAACGACCGCTGAAGCACCCGAGTTAAGAACATCCCCGAGCAAGTTGCGCTGTTAGCTGCTAACGTTTGAATAGTTTTCGTTGCCAAAACTTGTTCGCATGACTGTTACGGGTGTTTCTTATACAAAAGACAGGGATGGGGGTCATGATGAATGGTATAATATTAATGCTCGGGTCTCCGCTGTATAGTTTAATGATCTTAGTTGGGTTACGATATACTTAAATCTGTTTAACCAGCCGCTCTTGCCGTATATCATTGTTTATTACTACAGTAAATACTCTTACATATCTTTGTTTTTAATTTGACTGTCGTGATACCTGTAGGCCAAAATGGCGACGGTGACCGACCATGGATTTCCATCCCTTCCGTTAGTAGTCACTGAATCTGAAATATGATGATACTGAGGAACTGTTGCGGGAATAGATGTACTGGGGGTTTAACATTATTGTGAAATTATTATTATTTACTTTGATTGTATAGTGTATGTAATATTATTATTGTATTAATTAGAGTTGAGATTGGAGCTACGCAGCGGATATAAACTGTATGTAACAAATTGTGTGAAATGTGCTGACATCCAAGACACAGGTAGTCCCAGTTTGGGTGTCAGCTGACTTTAATGTGTTGCTTTGTAATTCTTTTTCTAATAAATAATTTATTTTTTATTTATTTATTTTTACTGGCGTTCTTGGATTGTAGTGTAAATACTCAATCAAAGTAGTATATTTGTCAAGCTAGTATAAACAAATTACTAATATGCTATATACAACATTGAACAATATATTTTCTAGCACAGTAATTTAAGTTATTGTCGCTAATTTCGTCTCTAACGATTTATTAGAAACCATTTTATCGTCATTTTTTTAAATTAATACCACACATGCTAAGTTTTTAATTTATAATGTACGTAGATTTTTTTAGTTTAATTTTTCTTAACATTTTCTTCCTTTTCCAGCTTTAACCCGATTGTAGTTTTTTTTTTTTGTTAAATGTATTAAATGTTGGAGTTTGAAAATAAATAGGAGTAAAGAAATCTTTCAGTAATACTGTGCGTCCCTCCAGCCGCCTAATTTTTAATATATAATGAGAAAACCTTATATTTTCAACTTAGCATACCAGTACTGTAAAATTGTATTTTTGTGGCTAAACCTTGGCTTATGGTTTGGAAGAACCTTACAACCTTCATCGAGAACATTAAAACCTGCCTTTTAGAAGCAAGTATATTGTTAAGATTTATTTGATACGCTTTTAATGCGGATTCAGTTTGTTTTTAATACAATTAATAAAACGAAAACCGATATAAAAACGACTATTTCATGATAACTTCCATTCATTAACTTCCATGTACATATCTATTTTGAGCTTATGTGTATACCCAATGTACTAGTGCAATTAATCGCCGTTCACAGAATACATGACATTTTTGTTAGATGCCAAAATAGTTTACCATATAGCAATAATACGAAATGGCTTGGCACGCCTTATATAACTTAGAGAATACCCATAAAGCCCGGTTGACTGCAAGATTTTATTACGAGCTTGGCGAGTTGGGATAAACGTCAAACTATAGCAACGTATAAACTACTGGGAGCAGGGGTCGTCAACCAAAGATATAAGAAAAAATATGACATAAATCTTAATATACTTTTGTACTTTATTAAAAACTATTAAATCTTCTTATATATTTTTAGATCTCACCAGCGTTATTTGTTTAAGTTCGCTTAGGGTAAAACGAACTTATTTCAATAGATTCTAAAATCGACACTATATTTAATGGACTTTAGAAAAACACTAAATGTAGGCAAAAAACTACTTTTATTTTTCAAAAATTGCTAGTAATATAATGCTTATTAATATATTGCTTATATTGCATAATTGAATACGCTGTATTAAAAAAAAGATCCTAAATTGTATGTGAATGCCGTTTTGTCTAAGTACCTCAAGTACAATGCTGATTTTACAACCCCTTGAAATAGGATAGCTCACTTAATATCTCAATCTGGGCAGTAGACTTGAGGGAGTCTGCTGTCCGGATAAGAGGGAGGCGGTGTGCAGTGTACGGCGCGCCGCCTGTGAGATAGGTGTTGAAAGGGTGGGCTCTTTACCCGTACCCCTTCCAGAGAGGCAGCCTCGACAAGGCATTTCGCTCTCCAGGCGTCTGAATGAATTTGGTTTCCCAGGCTCGGGTGGAGCGATTAGAGGGACACCCCGGGGGGTTTTGATCAGTAAGAGTCTGACATACCGGGATCACTGCCCTCACTGCGTCCTTGATGGTCCTATGCAGGATTATCCCCCGGGATACAAAAAAGAACTTAATATCGTAATGCTTATAAAAGTTTTGTGACGTTTAAATTTTAGAAATAACAATAATTTTCAAAAACAATTCAATAATTATAGAAATGTAAAATTTTAACTTTTTACTGTATGGTTTGGTCCTTAACATAGTCTTACTTTGTACCTAAAACCCACCCTAAAAAAAATAAAGACAAAGGCCAAGATACTGCGCACTTGAACGAGTACTAATAAAACCATTTTACTCTCACGATTCCCAATCCTAAGCAATTTATATCTCAAACAAGAATAATAACCGCAACGTACAAAGCCATAAATTTATGTAATAACGGCCATTTACATACGTCTTTTTACTATTATTTAATTAAACGTATACAGAAATTTTTGTATGTTTAATTATGAAGTTGCCTCTTTGCGAGCCTTCCAAGCATTATAATTATTAATGTATAATAAAATATTGCTAATCCTACTTAGATTTTTTTAGAGAAAGGGCTTTATGTTTACATTCCCTGCATTTGATTGTAGAACGAGGAGGAACATCCTAAGAACGCTTTCTATTACACTAGTTCTTTATATATTTTTTTTTATTTTCTTTATTTTTTATTTCTTTTTTTTATTTTCTTTTTTTGGGAGTCGAAGCTGCTCGCGTCCGTAGACTTTACCCTAGTTTCCCTACACGTGACTCTTGGGTGGTGCTAAACGAGCAGCAGCGAGGTGGTAGGGCGTCGGTGCCCGTCTGGATAGCGACCACAGTACATGAGTGTAAAGCCCGTCATAGTGACCAGTTTCGGCTTGTCGCGTTTCGGGATCAGCTTGTGCATATCCAGTAGCTCATATACCTAGAGACCTTCAGTCGTGGTATATGTGGGCCGACATGACGTTGTAGACTATCATTGGATTTTCATCCTTTGATAGTCGCTTTCGCTTTTGGACTACACTGTGCTTACCATCAGGTACTCTGTAGTCACTATGTTGAGCCAGTGTAAAAAAAAAACTATTAAGTCTAATTGCTCTTAAATTTAAACCTTAATTGAATACCGTCGAAATTATATTTAAAGCTTAAGCTTTCAAACTTATAGATTGTAGGATCACGTCGGGGTCACCAGTTCTAACTTCTAGGTTGTTAGTGGCGGTGCCTGTAGAGATCGAGGACTATGGAAATAAAATGCGTGTTGCTGTTAACTGTGTATATTCCGAATTAACTTAAGCGACGGACGCAGCCGTCTCTAAATACATACAAACACTCTATATTTATGCAATTTTCGCATTTTTATAAACCACGCTATCAAAATCAATAGCTTACCTAAACATTATACTACGTGTCCCTACATAGATTATTAAATACTAAAAACTAGCTAGAGTAAATAAGCAAAATGTTATAAGCACCAAAAAGGATTATTTTTTTTAGGAGAAAAAGTACAATTTGTAACGGAATATATAAAAAAAGTAGCTTCAGCTGAATTTGTTGTTTATGTATAATTTTAAATAATAAATTATACTATAGTTAAATAATATTAAAAAATACAAGGCTTTGAAATTAATATAATTATAGTACTTGAATAAAAAGTAGGAAAACTACTACTTAACCTGTCACTTGCCTTGATACATACATATCCACAATAGGTAATTAAAATAAGTATCCATAAAGAATTAAGTATCGAAAAATTTGTTACCTAAAGAGTTCATTTGCATGGAAAATTTGAATTTGAACTAAAAGATTTAATAATTTATTTCAAATCTTTATATATTATAATATATATTTTTCTTCTTATCAACGTGATAAAGAAAATTATAAAGTTCAAACTCAACTAAATAATTTGAGTATCATTGTTATGGAACTTTAAATTTAAATAAATAAAATTAACCAAACTATTATGACTAATAAAAAGTACAGAATAAGAAGGTTTTAACCCTTTGCGAGTCGTGGTCGCGAGTGACCTGCAGGTCGCGGCGTGACCTTCACGACCCAGGGTCAGCCGGGTTTGACGGTTGACGGACTGTTCTCACGGTTACAATCTTGTATTATAGGTAAATATTGTGTTAGAAATTATTGATTTTTATTATACAACTCAATAACATGTATGTAGCTAGTCGTAGGGATATCCTTAATATAATATTAAATTAAGATTCTTTGCTTTCTATGTCTATAACTTTCTATTTCTTTTTAGGTATATTGATCATTTCTAATAACTCTAGTTACGAATCTTTTTTATAAAAAATACTTTTTAGGTATTTATTGAAAAAATATTATCAGATTGTACTAGAACACTTATGTAGAACGATACAGCGAGGAATTCAAAATATGCTAGCTACAGTTACAATTTTATAACATATATGATTATGTTTTAACGATGAATAGTAAATTATTTCGCATAGTTTCGGTTACAAACTCAGATTTCCATAACATCTCTTGTTTTTATTACGTAGAACTGCTGATTATGTTTTTGTTCTTTGTTATTCTGCGAAGTTATTCTAGACTTCATAAATATTGCTCTATTAATGAATAGAGGTCTATTATCTAAAAAAATTCACTAATTCCAAATCTTTGATTTATTATTTTGTGATCTCGTAAACTGAATGAAATATTTCTGATGTTTTTGACAATACTACTGCCAATAAAGATACTTGTTTAACCCTTCAATTATATTTGTAGTCGTGAGAAAACGGGAGATGTGAGGTCTCCGTGACCCGGAGGTTAGTACTGGTTATCTCATGAGAGTTTTCGAGATGAGAACAGATGCATAGCTTATTTAGAAACATGTTTACATGATTTTATACAATTCGTGGACGCTAATAGTATTAATAGCTCACATTTTAGAAACTCATATTGGTGTTTATTTTAAATTAAAACACGTAAAGGATAATGATATTTTGTGTAAAATAATAAAGTGTGATAAATTATATTTTTGCACTTCGTTTAGTAAGTTTTCGATGTTTACGAAGTGTAGAGGAGTAATGGAAAAGTGCTTTTTTCAACGCTTTGGTGCCGTAATAATTGTCCTAGGACGTTTTTTCATTGTCTCCCTAGCCCAGACGACATTTATGTCAAGGTTTTAACCTCTTATAAGGAGATCCCACTTATTACACAATAAGACCAGCGTTTGTCGACTGTCCCTGACTAATAGGCATTTACACCTTGGTATAACTTAACCTTAAGACTCTTTCTGTGTTTCTATTTATGCTAGTCGCTTTTGAGATCAGTCTAATGACCCATGGTCCTTGGTAATGGTCTGATGACCATTTCGGCTCATATCCTTGTTTTGCTACCATACCCATATTTTTGGCTGAGTTTCCTAAACATCTAATAAAATTGTAGAGACCGCTCAAGGTCAATAAGGGTTATCACGTTGAAAATATAACAATGTTTGAACATGTAAAGAATATGGATTCATGTTTACAAAAAATCAATAGCTGAATTGTCAGATATACAGGCTGATTTTACAGAATTGGGAGATATTTCAAGATACAATAATTTGTACCTTCATATAACTAACAAAAATGTTAATAACTGTATCCCCTTACAAATCATAAAGAAACATTTATCAACAAATGAGAATTGATCCGTAAAAAGTTTGGATACCGCAGCGTGTGTGACTTATGATTGAATGGAGGTAGATAAAATTCCTTTTACCTGATTTTAGATAAACAGGTAATTGACTCGCTTTCTTTTAGTACTTTATCCTTGCTTAGGAGAGACAAAATAGCTACTTAATAATTAATTGTTATTTATTCTATTATGTATGTATTGCCCCTAAATATGGTGACTATAAATTACTTTGTTTTAATAGAATTATTAAAATATCACTATTCCTATATATTTGGAATTAGAATCGAATGCTGAATATCCTCCTTGAATATATCCCTCGTCTATAAAATCAGCCTGTATAAATAAATATATATGCTTTTATTGTTCAGATAGTATGAATATAATAAAATTATGGCTACCCAACTAAGGCCGATAAGACCGCGTGGGCGGAGGGGGTTGAAACAGAACGTTCGCGGCGTGGGGGTTGAGGCGTACGTGAAGACACCGCGCTGAAGACGTGCTCGTATATTTAAAGAGTAGTTCAAACAAACTTTTATAAAGACAAAAAAAATGTTTGCTAGCTGAGCTCTTTAACTACTCGCTCTCTCTGCCCGGTGTAGTTGTAAAGGTATATCTGGTCCAACAACGTAATGTCTTGATAAAAAAAAATGTATATTTAATTTCAGTTCTGTTTTATATTCCCACTCTACGGTTTTAGCTCTAGAGTTTAGATCGTCTCTTATTGATAAAATTGAGATTTTGTTGCTGTGATGTAGTTAATACAGTGTAAACTCCATGTAACGTCACTCGATTTAACGACAAACTCCCTAAAGCGGCGATATCACTCGGCTTTGGTTGGTTTAGCTTCTTTCCCATACAATGATACACTTTATATAGCATTACACCCACTCTCAATAACTACAGTAATTTAATAATATAAAGTACTTTTTAAGCTAAGATGACTTTTTAAGTTGCCAAAATTAGTAAAACTGCGCAGCTGTGTATCTCGTTCTTTTAAAGTTCTTTTGTCGGTTTATTATCCTAGCCCGTAATAAACTCGACTGTCGGCATTACATATACTGAACTTTCTAAGAAATCCGTTCTTTTGTTTACACATTGGGAATGCTTGGACGTGTTGACTGATGTTATTAGGAGCCATGGATTATCTATACGTTATCATATTCTTAGTTACTCACAAACTTTCAAACTGTAAACATGGCAAGTAACAGTTTAAAACTTATTATTTTTCTAATACAGATTTTTCTTCTCTCCATTTAACGACAACTCTCTATAACGTCAAAATATGCACATTCCCTTGAGGGTCGTTATATAGAGTTTGCACTGTATAAGATTTCTTTTTCTAGAATTAATGTTTTTTTTTTTAATATCATTAATCCTATTTGATACTATTTTCGCTATAACATGATGAATGATAAACATTGATTTTTTTTTTATTACTGCAGTTTTTTATCCGTTTAGACATTTAAGTATACTATTTTTTAACATATTACCACGCCACTACCTGCTATTTTGTCAGAATTTATGACAAGTTTTCTAAAATTCTATTATAAAAATTATTTTCTTTGTTGCAGATTACAATCTAAATACCTACAGAGTCGTTCTTCATCATCACCAGAAACAATGCAGTCAAATCATCAAATTCAAAATGGCTGACCGTATCAATTTCAACTAGAAATTTTCCTGGTAATTACAAACCTACATCAAAATATCAGTACGAGACATACGAAAGACTCCAAATTAAATTTGCATTTTGAGAAATTTCCGAGTACTAATGATATGAAACTGTTTAAAGAAAATAGTAATTCATAAATTTAACCGTGTCAGAATTACTAGATCACAGTAAAGTTAAAAACTTACAATTAATTTAAAATCAAAGTTAGTAGTTACAATTCTATATAAATCGCCAGTGTCCGGTCGAGCATAGTCCGGGCGACTTTCGTGAGGGTGAAAGCAGTTTGAAAGTCGGGTCGGTATTGATCGAGTGTCTTACCCCGCCCTTGCCCACGTCCCCCCTCACCCCCGGACCAACTAAGGAGCGGCTCTGAGGATGTTCATGTCTTTACCGTAGAAATAACATCATAATTATTATAATCATACATAGTTATAGGTTCATATTTTGTAACTATATTACATCAAGTTAAGTCTTTCAGTCGGAAGTAGGTTTCCGATTATCTATATCTAGTATATAAGCAGCATAGAATAATAAAAATTAGTGGTAACTTGCAGTGCCGGATTAAGCCAGAGTAAGGTCTGTAGCAAATTCTAGAAAAAACATTTTGTGCGGAAATAAACGAGCTAGAAAGACGTAAACAGATGCTTTTGTTATGCACGCACGTAGAAATTGCTACTCCGCTATTCTGGTAATCTTGTACTGGTAGGTTTTAGTAATAGGTTAGGTTATTTAAAAGTACTTTTACTTTGGTATTTTTTTCTTCGCTTTAAATTGCAAATAACAATTCCTCTTTTTATTGACATTAATGTACATCGAAACACAGTGAGCCATAGCTATTTAACTTATGTTTATATAAGACTAATTTAGGAAAACGACATTTATATGCAAACACATCATTGATGACCATTCGTATTTTCAATAAAAATATCTATTAATATAACAATACATTGTCATACAAAAAAGACTTTCATCGTGATAAATTTTCTGGTAATTCATACAGTTATGAGTTTTTTTAAATTGTTATGTTTTGACGTACCCAACGTAGTAAAAGAGTATAATTTAAAAAAAATTATTATTTATTTATAGCCACTTTTATGTTTTTCGTATATTACATTCAATACAAAATTAATAAGCGAAACAATTATTGGGTATATGTACAACATAAAAAATTACGCATGAAATATAAGAAAAATTAAATAATCTTGGTCGGAA
The DNA here is from genome assembly GCA_036320925.1 of Automeris io. Taxonomy (NCBI): domain Eukaryota; kingdom Metazoa; phylum Arthropoda; class Insecta; order Lepidoptera; family Saturniidae; genus Automeris; species Automeris io. Next base: position 9,900,918 of record JAUDJH010000018.1, read on the forward strand.
AAATCCTTGTGTAAAAAACAAAAACACATCACACAATACCCATGATTAGCAATACAAAACAGTAAGACAAAAATTAAATAAGAAGCTGAAAAATAAGAAAAAATGAATAATTCTGCTCGAAACAATTCTTATGTCTAAAACAAGAACACATCACACATTACACATAATTCGTAACACAAAACAGTAAGACGAAAATTGAATTATTGAATCCTGGTTTGAAAAATATTAAACTTTTTATATAAAAAAGCATGAAAATAGATCGTTACATTCTTTACTGAGCCATTTTTTGTACTTTTCGTGTGTTATTATTCTTGTTTTAACAACGACGTATATAACAATAATGGTTGTCATTAATCTTTCGAAGTGTTAACAAAACCACCAATTAGTATCGACTACTGTCGTCAGAGCAGTCGATCACAAAATAAATGCTATGGACATCCTTGAATTTCGTATTCCAAGTTTCACGTTTCAAAATCTCTAAGAACTAGAAAACTACAAATAATTTTAAATTATTTTTTTAAATTAATTGCTGCCTTTTTATTTTTCTGCTCATTTCTTGGAAGTTGTTTCTTTAAATCGAACTTAAAGTATTATTATATTTAATATAAGCACCCTAAAGCTAGTTCCAGAAATATTTTTTCAATTTATAAAAGGGTTTTAAACAATAATGGATGTAAATTGCATAGAAAATTACTCATTGGTGTTAAAAACGCTTTAAAATATTAAAAGCGTTTCTGAAACGGGGCTTAGGTTAGACAATGTGTTTTTTTGAATTTCAGTACAGGGTAGTTGTTTCCTTGTTTCGTTAAAGACCTAGTAGGTACACAGACATGGTTGATACATCTCTCAAAACATAATATATAAAAAAACTATCTAAATTATCTTTTTTTTTTTAAATCAACTTCTTAAAATAACGATCAAAAAGATTTTCCCCGATTCAACACAAAAAGGACTTTAGATATTTGAGTTTATAATAAAGTATTAACAAAATAGGGTCGCGATGGCCAGTCGGGCAGCAACGAGATATTACCAACCGTTCTCGTCTTACGCACTTCACTTGATTAATGTGTGTGCGGCCGGTGCTAATCACCACTCGAGATGCCGATATCCATCTCCTAACCCTCTGTAAGAAAATAAAAATGATAAAAACCACATATACACAGTCAATATGAGGTGCGTTTACGGTGCTGTTAAAAACGACACTTTTGCCATTGCCAATATCCAATCATCAACAATCTGTTCCGGGAACTATAGTTGAATATGTCGAAATTGCTAAAAATGTACCCTCCATTAAGAGTTTGTCATTTTTTGTCAGTAACATTATTTCAATTATGAATTTTGTTGCCAATTATCCTGTTATCAGAATCAATTAATTCACACAACACATTATTCGCTAAAATAGGCAAAAAAATAAATGCATAAATGCAAACATTTCTCACATTAACGAATTAAATATAAAAATTAAATTAAATTAATTATTAAATTAAATCTGTCAAATTCTCATCTGCCGAGATGGGTTAATAGTAGCACTATTTTAGAATTTATTGAAGCATCACAAATGTTTGGGCATTTGACATTATTGGAAAAATTGTCAACTTTGACGTCGTCATAAATCTATGTGAAAAGGCTATTATCGTCACAGGCTAAAATGTTTAGCACCGTCCACATACGTGATATTGCTTGAATACATTGGCGCGTAAACATGTTACACTTTCGCACCTCCCACGATCCTATGATACTTACTCATTGGTTAGTATATGGTGCGGCAACTGACGTCCCTCACTCGTAGGATAACTCAGTCCCAAGTCAGAAAAGTTCCATGAGAGCGCAATTTAAAACACTGTATACTAATGTGAAAGGCCATAGCAACTCTATTCATAATCATGGCTCCAAGAATAGAAGGGATGTGACTAGTAAATAATCAAAGAAACATAATAGTTTTACCTCTATTAATATGTAGTTACAATAAATAAAAGCATCAAATTGGTTTGCAGCTAGGTATTAATGTGTTAATTATAATGTCAGAAATCTTACAAAAAGTATATTTTCCTCTTCAAGGCTAATACTAAAAACTATTTTTGTTTTATATACTGGCGCGACAATGTGGCTATATTGCAGACATTTTAAAAGTACAGTAAGTCCAAGAACGACACCGACAGCCAAGGGACAGAAATTCGTTGACAGTCACCATAGCTATGTCGACTTACTCATACCACAACAGATATATGAACAACGGGATATATACGAAATGATATCGAAACGCGTCAGGCCGAAGCGAGTCCCCATGACGGCCTTTACACTTGTGTACTGTGGTCACGAGTAGTGATGAAAATGCCCGGGAATTTTCCCAAAGTGCCCAAAACTTCTGAAAACATTTCGTAAATTCCCGGAAATATTCCTAAGGAAGTTTTGGGCACTTTGGGAAAATTCCCGGGCATTTTTATCACTAATCACGACCCAGTTCGGACAATCGGCCTACCACCTTAAAGATTTTACTGTAAATGTTTCCATTATGTAACAAGTAAAAATATAATATATTATAAGGACGCCGTCTAGCACCACCATCTAAGGGAAGGCAGACATAGTTGACATTAACTTTTTTTTGTTAATCCGATGAAAACCCCTTCGGATCGTCAGGGGAGTGGTGAGGGCTACACCCCCGGTGTGTCGGACTTGCACCGGCTAAAACCACCGGGGTGCCAGCACTGCCTACTCTTCGCCATCGCCGAACCTGGGAATTTAGATACTTCCGAGGGCCCGGCGAGCGATTGGCATTAGGCAGACCTCCACTCTGGGATTGGGTCGTAAATTACCCGCTCACTACCTCTCATAATAGTTGACATTAACTTACTTTCTTCGTTAAGAGTACCTATAGCATAGAAGATAGAAATGCGAAAACATTATCAGTTTAACTTCAGAACTGTCAATATAGACAGATAACCACTGACTAAAAACCCCCGGAGTGTCCCTCTGATTGCTCCACCCGGGCCTGGGAAACCAAATTCATCCAGACGCTCGGGGAACAAGAAACCTTGTTGAGGCTACCTCTCTGGGAGTGATAGAAATAAGCTCACCCCTCCAATACCTCTCTCTCGGGCGATGCGCCGGACACCGTGCACTGCCTCCCTCTCATCCGGGCAGCAGACTCCCTCAAGTTTACTGCCCGTAAATAGATAACTAAAAATAAGTGTCATCGACAAAACAGAAATAAACCTGTATTGAAGGCCAACCACATGTATTTATACACAGTAAAGAAAATAAAATTATTTTAAATATTTTAGCATATAAAAGGATTAATTGATGAACGTCATAATAAATGGCATGCTCTTCCAGTCCTTCACGACTGCATTAGGAATTGTAAACAGGTAAAGGACCATCTGATATAAAAAGAAAATAATTACGATTACAGTCTATGCTTTTACCGACTCTATGTGAAGTATATAAGACGCTTTGAGTTTTTACTAGATTTTAAATACCATTTTCTTCAGCAAATAAACAGTTCACATTTATCATATGCTACCTCAAGTAGTCTCATATTATTGAAATTAAAAAAAACAATTATTTGATATATAAATTAAAGAGGAAATAAAAGTCTTGGGAAAGTGCACCTACGATTAGCAAGTGTGATAGATAATCGGGAATTATTAGCAATTCCACGTGTGGTTCTCGGCAATCGTTGTCAAACACGCGCCAACTCCGGCTGGCCATAATTAATGGACACGCTACGAACTGAGCATTAAGAAGCGGACAGGGGACTCGATCGATACACGAAACCGTTTTAAGGTCCTCTCCTTGCTTCACGAAAACGGCAAAGATTATCTCTTCAAATTCATAGAGATCCACAAATATTTAATTTCAAGTAATTTAATGTTTAGGAGCGTAAATTATTATCCACACGGATTTCAAAAAGGAGTTAAGAGGACAAGTCCTATTAGTTTTATTTTAATTTATCAGCAAAGAATACTAAAATAATAAAATACATAAATCATATAAATTAATTACAACCGTATTTATATGCATAAACACAGTAGATAATTTAATAAAATACAATACATTATTACACTGGAATATTTATCCAATATATAGAGGTATACATAAGAAATACAGTATATAAAATAAAAACCAAATAACATATAAATTGAGTTATTTGATTCGGTGGTATTTTAAGTTTAATCAATAAGGAAATAAAAAAACCGGCAGCTGGGCACACTTATCTCAATATTTATGCATCTAAAAACTCTGCTAATAAAAAATAAAACGATGAGCCTATATTGTTTCATCTTTACCCAGTTTTGTGTTGCGGTTCCTTCTTTCGCTCCTTGGGAAGGCAACCCTAGCACCTCCATGCTACTATCGCCCAATTTAACAAGACCTTACAAACTTACACCCTCACAATCCTCATATACAGCGAAGTTGTCATTAAGGGGTCCGGAGAGCTCAAAATATAATGGTGGAAATATCTTCTTCTTTACCTCGTGGGGTGGGTTGGGGAGAGTCGGGTGTGTTCTCAACTTTAAGACTGTTAGTGGGGCCGCAATCAGAAACCGGCGCTTTTCATTAGTGGAGATACTTATTGTATGTATGTATATCTTTGTCTTGTTAATGTATCAGTGTGTTTAGATTAATTACGTTGTGTAAATTTTGTTATTTAACTAAAATATAGTCAACACAAGTTAAATACTGCCCATAACGGTGTTTTTTTTAAAGAGACATAAGTTTGTTTAATTTAAATTCTTTTTTTAAATACAGTATTACGTACTGTATATGCCACGACAAGATATTTTTATATAAAAAAACCTAAACGTATCGTTTAAATGATATATATGGACAAATATAATTGGCCACGGATATTGAACTATTATATACCTATTAGTTGACTTTTTTGCTTAAAATCTATGTAACAATATTTTCACATGCCAACTAAGAAAAAAATACAATTCGTTACTATTTACAATACATAAACAAGTACTACAGCCAAATTAAAAAAAGAAACATTGCTTGTTTTCAAAGAAAATTTAGGCTGACTGAGGTCCATATTATGATACCCGCCATCTTTGAATTCAAATGATAAAAAGATAATTCTTGTTGTAAAAAAGCCAGGTATCTGATATTATTAACAATGCGATCAAATTGAGGGTCATATTACATTAATGTGCTGATTTGAAAGAAATAAGCAAATAAAAAGCTTATCACAAATATCTATACTAATATTATAAAGCTGAAGAGTTTGTTTGTTTGTTTGTTTGTTTGAACGCGCTAATCTCAGGAACTACTGGTTCGAATTGAAAAATTCTTTTTGAGTGGAATAGACCATTTATCGAGGAAGGCTTTAGGCTATATAACATCACGATGCAATTATTAGGAGCGAAGAAATAATGGAAAATGTGAAAAAAACGGGCAAAATTATTCATCCTTGAGGGCTTCCATTGCGTGCGCTGCGAAAACGGTTCAAGATACCAAAAATATATGTAAGAAAGAATTATTCCTCTTGAAATGATCTAAAAAAATGTCCGCGACAGTATATGTCTATCTTTTAAGATTAAGTCACTAGAACCGTTTTTATGGTAAACAAATTTGGTCGAAATTAATGCATTATTTGTTAAGAGTTGTATCAACGTAATAATATTAATCTTTATCCAAATAAATGTGTTGTTGATTAAGAGTATTTAATTGTGAACAAAATTGTCTTTGACATCACTTAATTTCAATGAACATCTTAGAAGATATTACAAAACCTTACATAGCAAAACAACGTTTGCCGGATCAGCTATAGTGTCTTGATAACCGCGAAACTCGAGAACGGCTGAACCGATTTGACTGATTTCTTTTTTGTTGTGTTTGTTGAAGTCTGGGGAAGGTTATAACAGAGAGAAGATTTTAAAAAATTATCTGAAAAAGTCTAAAAACAACACTTTTCTATATTCTCATACAAAAGATTTGTTATAAGTCAATTTGAACTTTAACACCATAGTATAAAGTTTAAATGTTAGTGGACGGGTTCCGGGAAGGCAAAACAATTATTGAGTGACGTATAAATATTAATGTCAATATTTGTCAATTTTTATACATATAGCATTAAGGCCAGGTTCCTTCAAACAATTTTCAAAAAACAGCCGATAGGCCAATAGCTATTAACATTAAAAAAATAATGTGACTTTGTTTTAGAGAAATAGGGCAGGAGGTCTGCCGGGACAGCTAGTATATATATAATTCTAGTGTCACATTATTCGTTACCTTAATCCTCCGAAACGGCTATACCCATTTTTACCAAATTTTATGTGCACATTCAGTAGGTCTGAGAATCGGCTACTATCTATTTTTCATATCCTAAGTGATAAGGGTTGTCCACACTTAACATTTTTCTTTTAAATTTTTGGACAACATTTTTTGTTTTTATTATTCTATAATGTGGCATTAAAAAATACATACAACCCTAAATTATTACCCTTTTATCACCAACCCCTATTTTTTAATAGCCATTTTAATAATTTAATAATTTGTCATCCCGCTCGATAGTTGATCAATTATCGTCTTTGTAAATGTTACCTAGAAATAACTTATATGGCACAACAATGTTTGCCTGGTTAGCTAGTCACAAATATAATACAGTCTCAAAGTGGTTGCTATGTCATATTTGGCACTTTTACCCTCCAGATCATGCTAATATTAAGAAAATAAATTCTCAGTGAAAAATCTTATTAATAATACATCAGTCTAACTTCATATTCAAACGAAGTCGCATATTTAAAAATGTACCAATAAAAACCGTCAAGAATTTGCTTACAGTTTTTGCGCTTAAAAATCTTTTCAAAGTCCCATGAGTCACTTTGGCTAATGAATTAAATATAAACTCTAAATACCCATACGTGTAGAACGATAAAAACCCCTCCATTAGCATTCAGTGCTCGGGGTGTGCACTTCTTTAATTCGCAGACCAAATGTATAAACGCCGTACAACAGAACGTGATCGGCAGTTTAAAGACTTCTTTGAAAAATATTTCACTAAATCCCTTCATATGACTTTATTCTCTCAGACAATTAGCTAAAAGACATTTAAATTCATTCATTATGATACCAATCAATCCACATGTATATATTGTCTTTACTTCATTGAGTCTTATACATATTACTTATATATATTACTTATATTCTCTTTTGAAGTTTTTCCCTGAAAGCCATGTTCACTATTCTATTTACAGTCGCGTTTGAAGCTTACTCCATAGAAATCATGTCATTTTCGTCACACATGAGACAGATTAGATCTAAATTCAATTTTGGACATTCATGTTATAGCTTTGTACATCCCTTAAACTAATAATTACATAGATTTATAAAATAATCTAAATCACAACCATATTATTTAACTTAACTATCTAGAATTTACAGCAATGGGAGAAAAGCTATTAGCATGGAGACTTAGTTACAAACGAAACAAGACAGACAGGGCTGTCTCAGCCGCAAAGAAAAACAATTTCATTCAACTGTATTCCTACGGTAACTGAAGGATTGCTACAAAACTAATTATAACATGATTTAATCGCTAGATTTTTTATAAAATATGCTACTTTTATGAATCCTGTATTCATTGCAATTTATTTTAATCCATAATATTTTCTTGATTAAGTATAACGAAAACCATTAGAAAAAGCATAGTCTGAGGCATATCGGATAACAAAGAAAATGCTACGTTGCTTACTAAATATTATAACTGTTCGTAAAAAAGGATACAAATTAATTGAAATTCTTATATTTCATCATTCGCTTGAGCAAGTACAAATATACAGGCCATTGTTACGGATTTTTATTCTACTTGTATTTCTTCAAAGTAGTGAATGAAAATTTATTCGGTTAATATTTATACTAAAATAAGAATAAAATAGTATAATAAAGGATTATCAAAGTGGAGAAGCCTGACTATAAAAAAATAAATAAAATTATTTATTAGACAAACAATTGCAAAGCAGCACATTAAAATCACTATGACGGTAACACAGAAATGAAGATAAAAATAAATGTATGTGAATTTCAACTTTGACCTATCTTAAAATATTTTCACATTATTGTTAGATATATCCAAAGTTATTAATCTGTTTAATTATACTCGCAACCCTATAAAGCACTTAATTTAACGAAAGCTAAAGTAGCGGAAAAAGATTTGCATAAAATGTTCTTCTTACAAAGACCTTCCAATGTAAATTATTTTTTGAATAGATATTTTTTCTTTTATTTTTTTTAGTATTTCGTTTTATTGGCAGTAATGTTTTATTTGATATATATGTTTAAAATGATGTGCATATGTTGTAACGAAGATGCAGATTCTATTATCGATTACACAAAGCACACAAAATTACTCTCAGCTTGTCCAATCACAGACCGCACAATGTATCAAATAAATGGAAGCTTTTTAAGAATTGGTGTAACGAAAACATTGTTTACTATTGTTATTTTGTTTGTTCCGTATTATTGAACTACGCAGGGTGTAGGAAAACGAATAATTTGAGTGATTCGCGAAAATATTTTGTTGGAAGCTCCGTTATTAAATAAGTATAGCTTTTGTTGAAAATTTCAGTAATTATTTATCACGAAATTGAAATAAAAAACGTTTAAATAATTTAGATGACTGCATCAACAACTGTCTGGCTGTTATTTATAATCAATCGACCCCTTGAGAGCCCATCGACATTCCTCGATGCAATAAAACCAGCCCACTTGTAATAAAGAAATTCCAAAATGTCGCAAACACGACGCAATGGAAATCTCCAAGTGTCCCGCGCGAAATCGTAAACGACCAGGCGAGTTGAATACAAAACAGGGCCGGATCACCCCACCCCACCCGACCCCACCAGTCTTCATGCCCTTCTTCCTTAATGTAACAAAGACACCCCTCTTACGGTCGAATGTATTTGTGTAGTTTCGTTGCGCATGTGTGGGTTTAGTTTCGTATATGTAAACCGTGATACTTTGTGGTGTGCGCTCATTTCAGAGTTTCTAATATTTCATATTAAATTTCCTAGCCTCTATCAATAAGGCGTGTTTGGGTTATCTTTTGTTGAAACTGGGTAGAATATAATGTTTCCGCGACCTCGGCCGCCCTTACTTGCTTTAAAAGGCTTAGTTTCGCCTTAATTTTGATAGTTTTGAAACTGATTTAGTATTCCATTACTTTGTTTCTAGTGAGTTTTGTTATAAACTATGTAACATTTATGTAAAACTTCATATGTATAGTTATTGTAATTCTTATAATATAAAAATCTATTAAATATTAAAAATTTGAAACAAGATTTCTCCTAATGTTTTAAAATTAGTTCATTCCATACTTACAAAAGAACTGTGTCAATATCAATGTAGTTTCAACCATTTGTTCAAATTAAATACGGAAATAACTTTTGAATATTAAAGACAATCTATAAAACAATATTTAAATTTTTTTTATATTATTATTATTTTCTAGATAGTATTTTTTGGCATGGAATTAAGGAACTATTGTATTTTATAATATAAAGTACTCGGATATTGAAAATATGAAAAAAATATGTTTATATATTTGAAATAAGATAACATAACTACAGATAACTACAGAGTACCTGATGGTCAGTACAGTGTAGTCTAAAAACGAAAGCGATTATCAAAGAATCAAAATCCATTGATAGTCTCCGTCGTCATGTCGGCCCACATATACCATAACTGAAGGTATCTAGATATATGAGTTACTAGATATACACAAGCTGATCCCGACACGCAACAAGCCGAAGCGAGTCACTATGACGGTTTTTACACTTGTGTAATTCCACGTTTTATTCGAAAAGACACCAAAATAAAAAAGTATCTGGTTTATTACCCTTATTTGAACTATTTAACAAACATTATTATAAATATACATTTTTAAACCTAAACTAAACCTAAGCCTTAACTGCTTGGAACTTACTCTAATATTAAACATTAGAATTTTAATCAGCTAAATGGAAACTAATATAGATTGTCGCACTTTCCTAACCTTAAATAAATTTAAGAAAAAGCAGTCTCGACATGGCGTCATTGCGCTAAGTAAAAAGTGTGAAAATTCATTTCTCCTTTCCCCCACACCGTCCCCAGAACGAGTGAAGTAAATTTAGCCATCCATTATTATATCTCTTTTTAACTTCGTCTCACGAAGCCAATTATGTAGAAGAGTTCTCTTTGTATTATATGATTATTATTGCATCGGAATTTCTCTACTTTTTTTTGTTTAATAGTTTAAAAAGAAGAAATTTTATTTTGTTATGGAGTTGATTTCTAAAGATAAAAGAACAATTTTACACCCTTTATTTACGTTAGAACTTATTCCAAGTGATAATATATACGTTTAAAAACCATATCGAGGTGTGAAAGGTTATTTGGTTTAAGCGACAATTTTTGGTGATATAGTAATATATATATTTTCGAAATCAGCGTTTTTTACCGATGCCAAATATATATATATATTATATATATATATATTACTATATCACCAAAAAATGTCGCTTAAACCAAATAGCCTTCACCCCTCGATATTTAAATAGCCTCAACATGGTATCCAGTTATGTTAATATCCCTAGAAAATAATTTTTAAGGTAGGAGGACGATTACCCTAACTGGGTCGTGACCACAGTACACAAGTGTAAAAACCGTCGTAGTGACTCGCTCCTGCCTGTCGCGTTTCGGGATCAGCTTGTGTATATCCAGTTGTTCATATACCTAGAGACCTTCCGTCGTGGTATATGTGGGCCGACATAGCGATGACGACTGTCAAACGGATTTTAATCGCCTGGGCGTCGTTCCCATTTTTGACTATGCTGTACTTTCCTTCAGGTGAAATACAGTCACTTTTTCAAGCCAGTATTCTATAATATAAAAATGAATCGTTAAATCTGTATAAGCGCGAAACTCGAGACGGCTGAACCGATTTGGCTGATTTCTTTTTTGTTGTGTTTATTGAAGTCTGTGGAACGTTATTAGGGAGAGAAAAATTAAAAAAATTGTCTGAAAAAGTTTAAAAACAACACTTTTCTATATTCTCATACAAAAAATTCGTAATAATATTTAAAAGTCAATTTGAACTTTAACACCATACCATAAAGTTTAAATGTGAGTGGACGGGTTCCGGGATGGCAAAACAATTGAGTGACGTATAAATATTAATGTCAATATTTGTCAATTTTTATACAAATAGAATTAAGGCCAGGTTCCTTCAAACAATTTTCAAAAAACAGCCGACAGGCCAATAGGTTTAGGCAGAATAAAATCTGACGGGGAAGCTATTAACATTAAAAAAAACAATGTGACTTTGTTTTAGAGAAATAGGGCAGAACAAGGTCTGCCGGGACAGCTAGTACAGAATAAAACCCGTATATATAAAGCAAATCCATCCAATAATTATAATATCCAGTTTTATTGCGATAGTAATTTTGTATATTTAGAAGAAAACGTGCTTTTATTTTTTTCACAATGTTTCCTCCGCCGCCTAAATTTTTCTTTTCTTTAGAACAAGTTGAGTTGTTTGCAAATCGTTTGTGAGTCAGGTCAAAAGGTTTTTTTGATTTATGAATAAAACTTCCGTCGTTCGAGGTCATTATACATATGAAAAACAGCGTGCTTAAACGAAGCTTATTATTCTTTCATATTTATCCTCCAAAATGACAAGTCTTTTACTAAAATGGAACCTTATTATCCCAGGAAAAATATTCCATTTAAAAATGGATATTAAACTATTTAATTACTTTTGTAAAATAGAGCTGTCGAGTTATACCAATGTAGGTATTCTTTTAGAATTTCCTTTATATCCCACAAACTTTGTGATGGAACTATTCGAAACTTGACCACATTTTAGATAAAAATGTCTTTAATAAGATTAGTACTAGGCATAACCAAAAAAGAAGTCAATATACATTTTAGGTTCAAAAAAGTGCGAAATTATTCCTATATAAATAGGTAGGTTCACTTAAATTACAAGGTATCTCTAACTTTATTAATGTTTCACAGGACATTTTTGCTGCTTAAAACCTAAAGTACTAGATAACAAATTCGTAAGTAATTTTCTAGCATGATATTACTTAAAAATTTACCTTAACAAATTCTCCTTATGTTTTTTCTGAGTTTAATGAAAATATAGATATGATGGGCAATCTATTTTAGTCGAGAGCGTTCGGTCATTTTCTTTAGAACGCTTCGATGATGCGAGTAATTGTGTTTTTACAAAAGACTAGACCAACTTATGGAAGACTAGCCAAGATAGGCTTAAAAGTAACACGTAAACATTTGTAATAGTGATATTATATCTGTAATAAATTAAATTTTCATGATTTTCTTTAACAAATATTTATTTTTTTATCTCAATTCAGGACTTTATTCGGTGCAGGTGCTGCTTGACTTTCTTAATAATTCAATAGATTTTATTTTCTTTCTATTTTTTTGTAGACTACATAGTTCTATCAAGAAGAAGATTTTACAATGCTAGTAATTGCTTGCGGTTTTACGGAATGAAATCACTCTAAGTGGCACTAAGGTAATATTCCATAAGAGTCTGTAGAAATTAAATCACATTTTATAATAAATAACTTTATTTCGTACGATATTACATTATTTTTTTGAAGAAGGTAATTTAAATCCACAGAATAATTAAAGTATTGCCATATTTTTTTACTTTCTACAGTTAATAAAGCTTTTCAAACCAAATTGTAGTTTTAGTGAAAATCTTGAAATTCCTATTTTATCACCATTCTAACAAGATTTTTTAAAATGCTCATTAATAAATGGTCAATTTCTCGAAGGATAATTTACAAGTAATACAAAAAACACTATTTTGTTCTTTAGCGAGACCCCGAGGAATTCTTTTTTAAAATTCTCATATAAATTCTATAAAATTTATATACTCCTGCTATCTAGCGTCGAAAAGCATTAAGCAGCTAGTTAGCTTAATTCGACCACAGATGTCACTAATAAAAATATGTTTACGTAACTTGCCACTTGGAGCGCGATAGTAGCAATGTAGCTTGTAGTGTCGAATAGCAGTAAACTATATATTTTTTTATTAAAACAGTATATTTAAACCTAACGAAACCTAAAAAGGATAAGCAATAAATAAATTTGAATAAAATGTTTACAGTAAAATACCTTGACTAGGTACACACCAGGATAATTTAACTTATTGAAAACTAAAATAACATTTTTAGCTTAGAATAGAAGAATCGATTGATCTGAATTATTAAGAAAAGAATAAAATGAGTAAACGTAGAGTAATAAAGTCTCTTTTCATCACTTTTATTTTAAAACTTCGTGTCTCACTAAATAGACCCATCATCATCAATAATCATCAGTCTATTTTACTGCTACGTTTCCTTGATAACCATCGTTCAGCTCACAAGCATAGTAAAAAATTTGAAAATCACTAAATATGATTTTAACAAATTAATACCTACATACTATAATTTTCATCACATCTTATTATACTTACCTTCTCATCTATTTCATATTATTTATATATGTATTTTATCATATTCCTGATTTGTTATAGATAGTTTAAAACTGAACAAAAATTAAAATCCAATTTCTTAAAAGCGTGTTAACCGTTAAGGTGAAATACCGTAGGATGCGAAAAACGACAGAAAGCAGCGGCAATCAGCGATGAAATGTGCCGCGTAGTATTAATTTGTAGGACGCCTACTCTGAAATACAAACACAAATGCTGCGAGACAATAATTGCAATGTTATGACAAAATCGGTCTCATAAAAGTGGACCTTTTTCATCAATTTTTCATCAAATTACGCCGCATTCGAGGAATTTCACTGTTGCACTAAAATATATGAATACTTACGAAATCGACGCCTATTCTAACATTCTTATACGCTTGTCCCCTCTAATAATAATTATTTTTATTAGAAAATTAATAGATTCTATTTAAATTCCACGGGGAGAGCTTAGAATCCGGTAAACGAACAATATCAATATTTGAATGAGAAACAAACAAACGGACGCAGCTGCCGGACCGGTCCGATCTCCTCTCAGATGCCGCGGTGTTCAGTTACATTATTAAAAATACGAAAGAGTATTAATGAGAAGGATTATTTTATATTAATCTACGACGATTTTCATTTGTTAATACAATTGGCATGAAAATACATGGAAGTCGGGTCTAAGGCATTGCGAATTTTTAATACAAGTTTTATTACTACATTTACTATCTAGGAGACTTTAAAAGAATAATGCATAAGCATTTGTTGGGCAAACAGGAATCATTATCGGCCTCATTTTCACTGATCCGCACGAAAAAATCCGCACGGAAATCATTCTAAATGCCGCCTGGATCTTAAATAAATTTCCCCAAAGAAAGAGTTCATGTTGACTTATAGAATTTCGCGTATACTTACACAGCTATAAATAAAAACATTTTTTTCTAAACTTTTTTCCCACAGTTCAATTTTGTTTACAATTACATGATTTTTCTATTTTTTTTTTTGTTTTCGGGAGAGACACTTCATATAAAACGGGCAGCCATATTATATGTAAATCAACCGCTGATAGAAGATTTATCTTTTTTTTGTTGTCTTGTATATTTATTTGCAATTTAAAAATCATATTAATATTTATCATACTAATATTATTATTTATTGAAATTATTTCCTTGTTTATATGTTGATGTCACGTTTTAAACTTCACAATAAGTGTTCTTCCGGTATAATAAATAGTATTTACATTTGAAATGCCCAAAATTCTTCAAGCATAAAAACCTATACCCAGAACAACTGCCCGCTAGGAATACACACATTTGTTCCGTGTACCGATTGCTTAAAGACTACACGAATGAAATCATCAAATAATTAATTAATTTAAATTTAAATATTTATAAAAAAAATACAAATACAAATAAATACAAAGACTAGTAAATGAGGAATCTAATTTCAAAACCCACTATAACATATTTTTTTCAAATCCCATAAATTTATAAAAACTTATAACTAATCTTTGACTTAACAATCACATTCTTATAAGGTATTTAAATTATTATTCTAGAGTGAAAAAGCAGAAAATAAAAAAATCATATATAATATTTGCTTTGATAAAAACATTTCAAATTACTATTAGGACTAAGTAATTTTGTACGAAAAATCGTTTTAGCGAGTTTTGAAATTAGACGCCTCATATAATGTGCTTAAAGTTGACACGTGACACAACGTGGCAGCCTGCTGAATTTATATAAGACCGAAACTGACATAGAACTGCCAGTGTCGCGAAATAATTGCAATACTGTATAGTAGTGTCGCCTGACGTCGCGGCCAATATCATTGCCGTCTGCCGCTGTCTTCTGACGTCGACCGCGTTGCACTGAATGTCACCTTAACGGCCCATTAAATTTCAACACGTAAATTTACTCGTTCAAATTACATTTTCTTATAACGAAATCTTATTTAAAATGGTTCATCTATGTTACTTCAAACCAGAGATGGGCAAAATGTAATCTGATTAATGATTAACGATTACAAAGCGTAGTCGTCATTTTAATTTTCTTGCTCTCTAATCATGATTAAATCTATTTGAAACATTAAGAAGTCATAATTATAATTGCAATCTGGGATTATGTAGTGTTTAAAACATAGATGAGCAAAATGCAGTTATATTAATGGTAAAAACCGCAGAATGTAATCGTAATCATTTTTATTAATCTGATTACATTTGCCCATCTATGATTCCAACTTATTTAAATTTCGTAGTTTCATAAATAAAATTAGTTTAATTGGTATGGACACAGAGAAAAATGGTTACAGAATTTACATTATCATTTATCATAACGATACATAGATAAAATTAAATTATGTTTAGATCTAAAATGCGTCTTTGCATATTCTGTTAGAATATCGGAACGAGCGAGCAGTGCGAAGCGAATTGCCATTGACACTTACTCTAATTGCCTTCCTATACACCATTTCCTTTATTTAAATGATCGGAATTATTAATAATTTAGAAAATAGAATTTTTATTTAACAATCTTTTCAGAATTCACTTTGAATAATTGTTAAAACACAGATATAAAAATAGTTTGATCACTCATAAAAATTACATCGACTTCCATTGTAGAAATCAAATCTGTTTAAGCAACATTAATTTTATGTGACAACTAAATAACACTACAGTAAAATGTAAGCCAGAATACATTTAAGAATAAATTTGAAATTTATTTGAAATTTAAATTTTACAATACTGGACAAATTTATAGAGTAATCCGTCATATCGATGTAACTCAATAACATTGTCATATCATAATTGTATTATATATTCGTAATCAATAACTTTAAAACCTTTCATGGAAGCAAAGTCAAAGTCAAAAATATAAAATTTCTATAGTCACATAAACCTTTCAACACTCATTGAAAAATGCATTAATATTTCTTTAAAAGTTTATAATTTTAAGACCACGGCACCCTTTTTATAAAACGATGGATTCAATTTTGTTTCCAAACTTGCTGTAGATTCATTTTAATGAATATTTTAAGTGTTTGTTAGTATGTATTTTTAATATAAGTTTAGTACATAGAGTTTATACATTTATTAGATACCGAAAAGATTGTCCATCAAATATTTGGTTTTCTGTAAAAGTATTTAAAATGCATTACATTATCTTAACAAATAAATAAATACAGGCTTACATTTAGTTATTGGGTATTACGGAGACATTCGGTAGACGGTAGACGACGATGTTAGGTGACAGCGCCAGATAGTCGCCTACATCGGACACCTTAGCATATACATATAGCAAATCAATACAGAACGGTACCTTGCAGTTGCACCAAAATTACCACTGACGTGTCATTACAGCCAAAATCTGATAGCTACCTTTACGGATGACAACAAATTGGTTACAAAATCGAAATCTTTAAAAATATATCACATTCATAAACCACATTACATATTATAAATAAATATAAACAAAAAATGAAACAAAAAGTTTTTTAAGACTTCGCTCGCATTTTTAAATTATATCTTTTACACTTTAATTTCTCGCCTGCCTCTGATATCTAGTCAGGGATGAAATTTATAACAGACGCTACTTTGATTTTGCTTAGACGTTGCTTAAAAATAAATACAAATTTGACACAAACTGAATATATTTTAGAAACTTCACTTTAGCCGAGGAATTCACGGCGTCCAAGTTGGGAAAACCGGCAATTTACCATATATTTTGAAATTGGTCGCCAGTTTTGCTATAGAAAAATTATATTTAATAAACCTTTCAAAATTCAGACATTAGTTATACAACAAATTAGAAAAAAAACCAACACACAATATTATTAAAATAATATAATTTTAAATGTTTAAGTAAAGTCTATGCAAAGCTTAAGAAGCGTCATAAATCTTAGCCTTAGCACGGCCTACTACATAATAATATGAACTTGTTGGTGAAGATAAAGGAAAACAAAACTTTATTATTGAAAAATAGTTGAGAAAACTTTGTTAAATATGGATCAATCACGCTAAAAACAATTCTGCTTGCCTAAAATACGTTAGTACGAACTTCATAAGGTTTGTCAATTAAATAATGTAATGATGCTCATACCATAAATAATAAAAAAGTATTAAAAGAAATGCTATAGTTAAATACATTTTATCCAGTTTTATAAAAGAACAAACATCGCGACCGACACGGTAGAAGAACAAAAATCGAATTTTTTGGTACAGTCAATAAATAAAGCATTAAGATAAAATCAATATTTCTTCTTACTTCACTTTATAATACTTTTTTACACTAATTTGACGAAATTTTAGACATGTTTTAATTATTTTCAATAATTTTTTTATTTCAAAGTCATCATCGTAAACCAAATCAATAAAATACAATGTTTTTTCTTTTATCATAATATGTCAACAAGAGCTGGGTAAAATGTAATCTGATTAATGATTAACGATTACAAAACGTAGTCGTAATTTTAATTTTGTTGCTCTGTAATCATGGTTAAATTCCTTCAAAACATTAAGGAGTCATAAATTTGTATGCAATTGAGGATTCTGTAATATTTAAAACATAGATGAGCAAAATGCAAAATGATTATTAAAGATGTAAAACGCAAAATATAATTGTAATCGGTTTTCGTTAATCTAATTACATTTTGCCCATCTATTATGTCAACGTAACACTAAACAGAATGTTAAATAGAGATGAGTGTGGTTAATTTTATACTGTAATACTGTAATCTTGATATCATATTTAGTGTAAGAAGATAAATGTAAGCTAACTTATAAGGCATTTGTTGTTACATTGGTTATGTAATATTTTCAATTAAATGGTTGTAATTCGAAATCTTGATACAAATCTAATGTGTATGTTTATTATTTATTTTAAAAAAGGTTGTATTTTTTAAAACAGGTTCTTGTGAGTGAAATTTTTGTTTCTTTGATAAATTTATTACATTAAAAATGTAAAGTTTCTTGTTTTATGTGACATTAATTATATATTTGTAAAAAATCTAAGTTTTATTTTAAAAACCTTTAATTATCTTCTATAAAAATTTATTAATTTTCATTATCATCGGTACGAATTCTTCCTAAAAATTATTTATACTATTGTGGATAGATGTACCATTCTACGCAATAGTACATGAATTGCTCATCCGCTTTCCTTAATTACAAGTCCTTATGTAAATGTATGTTTTTTGATAACATTCATTAATGTTTTTTTATAAACTGTCCAGTCATCTTTTATTCGAATATATGTATATTTAAAATACTGTTCAGTATACATATTTCAATATAATAATGAATTAGTAAATCAAAATTCTCAAACACTTTTCTTCGAAACAGTACCTGTTGAACGCGATTCTTTTTATTTCCTTTACACCGGTCGCGCACTAAAAATCGAATAAATCAAAAATAACCGATCACTACACAAAAGCTCATTCGCTATTAAAAAAACCCGTTTCCATTCAATTTTTTGAATACGCATGTAAACCGCGGTGGACGCAGCATCCGTGCCCATCTGAGCTATCCTTTGTCAGCTATGAAAAGACAAAGTGATTTGATAAACCGGTCTTTTTTATTATATTTATTTATATCTAAACGGTATTTAGGTCAATAACGGCCAGATCGCGTCAGTCAGTTTAACATTGATTTCTGTGTTGCACGATTGTCTGTGAAATAATTTACTGTGATTTAAATTCTAGTGCACTTTAGCTGAGCTTCTTACGGTGAGATTTATTTATTTAAAAATTTGCTATATATTTATTTACATTTTATAATATTTACAATTTAAAACAATTAAATTTTTACAAAATGTTATTAAAATAAAAATAATCAGAGTAAACTATTAAAAATAATCAATAAGAAAAGATGAAGAAACGACACGGTACAATAAAAACATCAAGTATAAAAATATTTATATAAATAAATGAATAATGAGTGACATTTGAATAAATATATGTTTTCGCTATGTAATAATAATAATATATCGAGGATTGAAAGACCATTTGGTTTAAGCGCCATTTATTGGTGATATTGTACTATATATTTTTTCGGAACCAGCGTTTTTTGCCGATATTACTATATCACCAAAAAATGTCGTTTAGCCTTTCACCCCTCGATATCATCCGCGCTTATATGTTGTGTCAAAGTGCTAAAAACCGTACATCATAGATAAACTCTATTCTACACGTTTTTGGACTCAACCACACGCTTAGCAAATTTCGTGCAAGTAAAACCTTCCACTGTGATGTCCCAAAAGTAGTATGGTACTCCCGTGAAGGACGAATGTCGCTAAATATCCGTATCTTGTTGGTCGCCACCTTTTAAAGATACTGTCGTTCGTCTTTTACTGGTTACACAGTGGAGAGTGTTCTCAGGAACTATACTCTCTAATCCGCCTGCCCATTTCATCAGAAAACCACTAGACGTCGGATTAGAGACTAGAGTCGGATACTATCAAGATGTGGTGAATGTTTCTAATATCTGCACGAAAAGATTCGCTTCTACATTCATCGTGCGAACAGCTAAGGAGTGGAATATGCTTCCAGCGAGCGTATTTCCATGATCTTATAACCTGGGAGCCTTTAAGAGAAGAGTGAATAGACATTAATTAGGCGGACGCGGTTCATTGTTGGTCTCATCTTCACCTTCCACCAGGTGTATTTGAGGTCAAGCGTTCGCCTATAAATCATAAAAAAAATACTGTAGGTATTATTCAACGCCGATTTGTATGACATAGGAGTCAATGGCCATTGAATTTATTAAAGCAAAGACAAGCTTTCTCTACGATATTAAAGTAATATACCCGTTAAAAGAAAATCCAACAACTATCGCGAATAACACATAAAAAATTGCCAAAAAACAAAATAACGCCAAACAATTGAAGTACATACAGCCATTCAGATATCGATTTTGCGACCCCCTTTCTCTTATTATTATTTTTTTACATAACAAAGAAGAAAATATAAGGAGGAGCTCGGCGAGGGTAGGCGCCCCTCGACACGCCTGTGTGCGTCGCTGCGGGGTTGCGAATAGTGGCGCGGCGCTTGTGTGCGAATCTGAGACGATCGACGTTGCAAAATAAGGGGAGCGATTTGTACAGCGAACAAACGGTTTTGATCGTTTAAAACATTTTAAACACTCATCTTTTATAAAAATTGTAAATATCGTTGGGAATCCTAAAAATTCAGGTTTTATTTTATTGTAAAATATGAGTAAAACTTGAAAACTTATACTCAAGGTTTCTATACAAAACCAATAAGTATACCTCTAATCACTCCACCCAGGCCTGAAAAACCAAATTTTCCAGGCGCCCTGGGAGCGAACAGCCTTATTCAGGCTTCCTCTCTAGGAGGGGTCTGTATAAAGAGTCCACGCCTTGAATACCTCTCTCTCAGGCGACGCGCTAGGCGCTGCGTACCGCCTCCCTCTCATCCGGGTAGCAGACTCTCTCAAGTCTACTGCCCGGCAACAACAATCGATATCCTTACCAACATGTACCAACATCGTATCATATAATATACTTTTAACACTAGGTTTACGGGACGCGCAAATTTGACGCATTTTGTATCTTAAAAAGAAAATAATAAAAACTATTCGCATTATTATTTTATCTTTTCTATTGACTATTATCGATTGAACGAAGTAAATATATATTGTTATTTATTTTCTTAATACCTGTTGCAATATTGAAGGATTCTACATGATTCTCTGTTAATACGTGACGGGTGTTCATAGAGATAGGTATATAAGAAACGTCCGTACACCTAGTGTTAATATTGTGCCATAATGCAGTGACGTGCATAGGATATTTGGACAGGGTAGGCAGAATTCGCGTAATTAATTTAAATATTATATTATGATAGTAAATATTATATTGCTTTCATAGGAAAAATAGATGGCGTGAATATAGAATAGATGTGAATATAAATGGTTACTTTTTTTGTTTAACTTTGAGCTATTTATTCCAGACTTATTTATCGTCAGGGCATGCAATGCTTTCATGCATCTATGGAATGCACGCTACTGGCATAATGATGATATATCTTTTGTAATAAAGAAAAACAGATGTTACCTAGATAATCGTAATACGATTTTTTTTTAATCTCATCATTACCACTTATCTAGAACAAAAACACCTAGGTAATTTAAATATAAATATTTTTACGCGTTGATAATAAATAACTTTATTCGTTTTTTAAACACTTAATTCAAATGTGTAATAGATTAAACTTTAGAGTAATATAGGTTTAATTTTAGACTGAAAACTACAAGAAACAGTTAAAGAAATCAAAGTATTAAAATCTTTTAGTCGTCGTATAAGAAAGAAGGGGACTGAAGAAAGCATCTCTTAGCCTTCACCCCTCCTTGCACACACAGACAAGAACCATCGCTTGCGTATTTAAAAAAATACTCTAAACATACACACATAAACTCAGCTATCAATAGATTCATTAGACGCATTTCTTTGATACGGCCGGGCTTATAGCGGGATATACACCAAGTTACATTTTACAAGCAAGAAACGACTTTTTACAGCTGAACCTATTCGCAAATGGATTTTATGGGTGGTTAATGTAAATTTGCGTAGATGTAATTGCGTCTTCTCGTGATTTTTTCTCCTTTCCGCAAGGGTTGAACGGGAGTACTCTGCGATGATTTTGTTTGATGTTGGGGACGTCTTGCAAGATGAATGAAGGGTTGAATTTAATATTTATTGGGCAAGTACCTCCTCTGGTTTCCACTTCAGGAACTCTTAAAAATATTTCATTCAAACTTCCACGAGCTTGGGTATGATGACCTAGTGGATAAGGGCCCAAAATACGTGCGCGGCAACGCAAATGGTCGTGATTTCGAATCCCAGCACGTGCATGTGAGTTTTTTCAGATTAAATACGGGTTGAGGCAACACATTGTCGCCGGATTTCCATCAGGAAAACATCGTGAGGAAACCGGCATGGCATATAATACACACGACATCTATGACATATTTCACTGCTCCCTGCGAGGATTTCGGGCAGCTTTGATGGTATTGTACGCATCTGGATTTTTTTGGTAAGCCGGGGGAAATCCCTAACGGACCTTCAGGGAGCAGTGAGGGCTGCCTCCCAGTGTGTCGGACTTGCACCAACTAAAACTCCCGGGGTACTCCTTCTCTCGCCTGCCGAGTGCCAAGGGCAAGGATGAGCCATCTTCCTCGGCACCCGGCGACGTCTAGCCTTCTACAGGCCCCGCCTATACGCACCTAAATCCTCTTGAGTATCGCAAGATTAATTAATATTTTTATTATTTTTTATATATAGATACTTCTGTTTTGTACCTGCGAGAATATAACACGCTGTCTTAGAATCCATGTATGTGTTTTTAAATCTTTTTTACGTGCATATATCGTTGGTATATTAAATAAAATAAATAAATAGAAATGTTATGTGTAAATGCCCTGAGAACGGCGATCAGCTGTGCTACTATTCACATTGGGTACGACAAATAAGCGCGAAGTAAATATAACCACTAATATATCTCTACTCACCCCGTAAGTGATGTAGCATGACGATGTCTTGTTATTTATCTAGTAAGTACAGTTTCAGACATAGATGGGCAAAATATAATCAAATTAATAAAAATGATTAACGATTACATTTTACGTTTTTACCATTAATATGACTGCATTTTGCTCATTTATGTTTTAAACACTACGGAATCCCAGATTGTATACACATTTATCATTTCTTAATGGTTTAAATGGAATTAACCATGATTACAGAGCAAGAAAATTAAAATTACGTCTACATTTTGTAATCGTTCATCATTAACCAGATTACATTTTGCCCATCTCTGGTTTCAGATTACATATGATGATGTCCTAGCCGGATTCGGCCACGGCGACTGTTTCAATACTGATTAAGTAAATTAAAGTCCAGTTTTCGGAAACAGTCAATTGCGCAAGAGATATTTAAGTGCATAACTGGACGCGCCGCCAGAAAAGCACTCTCTCGTCCGTGCTCTCCAGGCCCGATGGAATGGAGAACCAGTACGATCGGGAGGGAGCGGGATGCAGGTATGGTCGAGTTTTCCTTCTCTGAACACCTAGTTAAAATGCGGTGTTAAAGAGATACCTTAGTCGCCTTTTACGACACCTCAGCAAGAAGAGGGGGGTGCTATTCTATTCTGCCGGCAGCCACCACGGCTAAAATACATATATTAATATATCGACAGCACTTTAAATCAATATAGTTGCTGGTCCATTGAATGGGGCAACTCCTTTATGTATGTTAAAATGAATCGGTGCGTGTAATGAATCTATCTAGTGCAGACTCGTGTTGAAGGCGCCCTGCGACCTGCTGAGACGAGCTGCTTCGGCGCTGGCTTTTAGCCTTTAGCCTAAGCTAAATGCGGTAACGGTTTTTATGAAAACTGAGGGTGACTTATAGCCAATTATAAAAGCGGTCCTTAAATTTTTATACGCTTTTAAACACTAATGTATCATCAATTGCATAAAAATTTGAATTTATTAGTATTTAAAAGCGTTTCAATATTTAATGCATGTTTAAATAACGGTTGTTGGTTGTAGTCGATTACTCTAACAGTAAACTTAAAATATGCATATGTATATCTTCTTATCTATAATATAAAAATGAATCACAAAATGTCTTGATAAGCGCGAAACTCGAGAACGGCTGAACCGATTTGGCTGATTTTTTTTTTGTTGTGTTGATGAAGTCTGAGGAAGGTTATTACGGAGAGAAAAATTTTAAAAATTCCCTGCAACTGTCTAAAAATAACACTTTTCTGTATTCTAATACAAAAAATTCGTTATAAGTCATTTTGAACTTTAACACCATACTATAAAGTTTAAATGTCAGTGAACGGGTTCCGGGAAGGCAAAACAATTGGGTGACGTATAAATATTAATGTCAGTATTTGTCAATTATTATACATATAGCATTAAGGCCAGGTTCCTTCAAACAATTTTCAAAAAACAGCCGACAGGCCAATAAGTTTTGGCGGAATGAAAAATGACGGGGAAGCTATTAACATTAAAAAAAAAACAATGTGACTTTGTTTTAGAGAAATAAGGCAGAACAAGGTCTGCCGGGACAGGTAGTATATATATATATATATATATATATTGTACACATACAACTTAATAGAAATAACAATAATATTTTACAGATAATTACACACATTAAGCTAGTCCCAAACTAAGCCTACACTTGTACTATGCTAGACAAAGATATACATACTTTAGTGGGGCAGTAGACTTGAGGGAGTCTGCTGCCCGGATGAGAGGGAGGCGGCACGCAGTGTCCGGCGTATCACCTACGAAATCAAGACCTCGCCGGGAGACTATTCCACAACTCAACACCTCGGCAAAAGAGTTAGAGAACTTCTTAGTTCTAGTCGGAATGTGAGTTACTGAAAAGCTGTGCCTCCATAAAACGAGAGGGCGTAACAAGGTTAAATAGCTCTTCAGTACACTCACCATGATACAAACATTGAAAACGCTCAATGAGGCAACAATCCTACGCAACTGGACCGGTTCTCAAGGCAACTTACACGTGATATTTCAATTAGAGGCCATGCCGGTTTCCTCGTGAGGTTTTCCTTCACTGGTAAGCAATGTTTAATATTTAATTGGATTATTTATAAAAGGAGATATTCGCTTATGCCTCGTACCACAGGAGTGATTATAAATATACAGTGGATCTACTTACAAACTCCTGGCCGGGCAACGGGCAGCGGGCCGCGTAGGTATTAGAAACGTGCTACAAACACGTGTTAACGTCCAATAATAACTTTATCAATGGATTTATAAAGAAAATAACAAAAGCATTATCTTATTATTCTTGGGCATTTAATACATAAACTGATTTTAAATTGGATTCAATTTGGATTCCAAGTCTCCTACGCTGGTGATCAATTTTGAAGTCTATATATTAAATATCCGGATATAACAAGTACACGAGCCGGGATAAGTAATGTACTTATGCCGTTGCACGAATGCAACCTCGTAAGCAGGATGATTTTATAAATAAAGATTAGCGATAGTTTGAGACAATTATCAAAAAGTAGTTACCGGTTGGCAGCGGTATTCAGGCACTTCACAAAATCACCCACTTTGTATATATTTTGAACGTGTATGATGTGGAGTATGATGTGAAGATTTATGATATATATTAACAAGGTTAAAATAGTTATTAGATGCGATTGTTAGGGAAAAAGAATGCGATGCGATCTTTGTTTTTAAAGCGAGAACGTTAATTTAAAAAATAGTGAATGTGTGTCCGTCAGATGGCGTTTGCGTTTGAGTACGTTTATATTTTTATTGTATGTTCTGGGGTTGTGCCTTTTGGCGCGACTAACAACGTAATGCTTTTTATCATTCTATGGAATGCAAGCCACTGGGATTTAGGCATCACAAGCTCACCGGTGAAGGCAAATATGGTAAGGAAACCCGCATGGCATCTAACAGACATGTCATCCTTGAGAACGGCGATTAGCTGCTCTACTGATTTCGTTAAACAAATTACATTACATATAAGCGTAAAGTGGATACAACCATTAACGTTTCTCTGCTCACCCTGAAAGGGGTATAGCGTAATTATTTTGTTTATTAATATGTCCCAGACGGTCTACTGCGAAGAATTTTCATTAAAGTGATGATGAAATATTAACAAGACACGCCTGTGCTGATTTAAGTATGAAAACAATATTTTGCTATAGAGATCTCCCCCAAACCCGCAACGTTGCGGTCGTATAACCAATTCTAATATTGAAATTGATCAGTTATGGTTACCCTTTGTTGTGTTTACTATCGATATAATGTATTATTAGTGATAAAATATTATAAGTGACGTGCAGTAACCAACTAAAAGGGAAATGAGTGCAGCCAAACATGTGATCTAACCTCGTGAAGTAGATATTTATTATTTATATTATTTACTATCTGACCAGTCGAACTTCGTACCGCCATGAATGCGGTTACTTACAATGAATAATAACTATTAACAATACTAACTAACTACTAACTACAAATCAATGCACATAAAAATTATTTTTGTTAAAGAAAAAATAAAACAAATAAAAGAAAAATCAACTTGACTTGGTAATACTGAGAATCGAGCATAGTTTGTGAATAAATAAAGAAAGAAAAGAAAAGATAACGGTAATGTCGTCAAAATCTGCGAGGTTGTGATGAAGCAGAAGGAGGCTGCCGAAAGGGTCAGAGAGCGAACATCTTCTCTGGCTATTCGGCGGCGAAGGCACCGTCGCCGGAGGGATGTGTTCGCCCAGAGCGAGCGTGACATCCCCCGGTGACAATAGCCGGGCAGTAGACATGAGGGAGTTTGCTGTCCGGATAAGAGGGAGGCGGTGTGCAGTGTCCAGCGCGCCGCCTGTGAGACAGGTATTGGAAGGGCGGGCTCTTTACCCCTGCACCTCCCAGAGAGGCAGCCTCGACAAGGCATTTCGCTCTCTGGGCGTCTGGATGAATTTGGTTTCCCAGACTCGGGAGGAGCGATTAGAGGGACACCCCAGGGGTTTTTAGTCAGTAGGAGTCTGACAAACCGGGGTCGCTGCCCTCACAGCAGCCCTGATGGTTCTATGCAGGATTTTCCCCGGAGACACAAAAAAATAATTATAATGACGTCAAAAGGGTCAAATTTAAAATAAACGCAAAAATATCACAACAATAAATATTAAATATGGTTAACCAAATTTCCTTTCGCGAAATCGTTAAAATCTAATAACGCTGACTGGATTTCCAATTACACGTGACGCGAAGGTGAAGTTAGCATTTCCGGCGGAAATGCCACCCGCCCTCCAGCCGCGGGGCGCCCGCCCGCTCGCCAAGACGCACCCACTTTGCCTTGCTGTATCAAAGCTTTTACGTCTTCGGAGTACAAAAAAAAGCACATATCCTTTTAGAAATGTACAGAGATATATTTTATTATACTGGCATTTGATGGAAAGCACAATAGAGTCTAAGGACAAAAACGACTATTTTGGTTGCTTAGTCTCTGGAGACAGTAATCCATTTACAGTCACCGTGGTCAAACGGTCCACAGGTACCACGACTGACGGTCTCTAGGTATATTAACAACTCAAGATTGTCCCATTTTTTATTTAATTTGGAAGACTATTAGAAAACGAAGATACACTATACAGCAAAATTTTCACAAAGTATTCATATATCAAACAAAGTAAAAATCAAGCTACGCGCGCAAAATTGTGTTTGTTACGACATCACATTACAAATTTTGAATTTTTCGGCTTTTCTGTGCTACAATATATGGTATATGTATTATATCTATAAATCCTCCTTGTGGATCACTCTATCTATTGCTGAAATCTGAATTAAAATCGTTGAATAGTTTAAAAGATCTAAGCAAACGGACAGCGTAAGCGACTTCGTTTTGTACTATGTAAAAAGACTACAATTGGTTTAATGAAAGTGTTTTATAAAATACATGGATAATAGTAACAATATGTAGTTATAATAAATATAATAAAACTTCGCCGTCCGAAGTCCCTTAAAGGTTTCTTATGCAAAGTGACCACTGTCGTTTCAATGAACATCGGCTAGCGACGGTACTTCGAGCATGTAAAACAAATTAGATCCTGTCAACGGAATCGAAGGCGCAGCTACACTGTGTCGTATATCTAATTCACAAAGATATGGAGTAGACGAAATTTTATTATTTAAATTTTTTATTTTATTACATTTTCGATAATACTCACTTATGTATGTAATAAAGCCATGAAGAAATATATAAAAATGTTTTTGCTACATACTATTTAGATTTCCACCAGATACAACATACGGAGCCGAGACGTGAAGGCTAACGGTTGAACTAGTCCACTAGCTTAAGGTCGCTCACAGCTAGATATAAAGCGAGCTCTGTTGGGCATCTTTTTGAAGGATAAAGTCTAAAATGGGGTTATCCGACAGAGAACCAAAGTTTATCGACATAGCTGTGCGTATTAGCAAACTAAACTGGCAGTAGGTAGGTCATATATACCGAAAAACCGATGGTCGTTAGAGCAGGCGATTTCTCGAATGATGACTGCGGATCGGCAGACTTGGGGCGCGCTCTGACAAGGTGGAGCGATGATTTGCAGAAGTTTGTCGGAAGAAATTGGATGAAAAGAGCTGGATTAATGAAGCTTGTTAGGAGAGGCCTATATGCAACAGTGAAATATGAGAGCTGATGATGATTGAGATTACATTTTTTTTTATGTTTAACTTTATGGTTCTGGGTAAAGGTAGGCCATTTAAAGCTCGTCGTTAGTATTTAAATATTCTGTAGTCACTGATTTCAAAAGTAGTATTGTTTGTATTTTTGATGCACGATGTGGTTGGCTTTAAACGGTGCAACACATTGATGTGCATTTTTTTATTGTTTTTTTTTTTATTGTCTTGTAGTGTGTTGGCCACTGGCCGTCCTTAAAATGTAAAAAAAAGACGTCGAAACTGGGAGACAAATTACCAGTTCCCCACAACACTTTGTCATCCAGTCATCCAAGCAAAGAGAACTACACGTCAAGATGACCGCAACCACAACATATAAACAATGCTCCGATTGATAAAACAGCAAACACATCCTCTCGCGCTTCAAGCTGGAAAGCCATTCTACAGATTTCACATGAATCTAACACCAAACTTTATTTTTATATTTAATTTTAAAAGGATACTATTATTTTAATATAATCGCAATTTTTTGAAATGGTGCATAAATTTACGTCTCCAGAAACTATCCATATGATATACTGTACTTAATTGATTTAAAAAAATAAGTAATAAAATTTGCCACAACTCGTGTTTGATTATTTCATTGCCAAAGAGCGAAAAAAAAAACATTATGTAAAGAAATTCTGTAATTCATAATAGTAAATATATAAAAGTTCATTTAAAAAAAAAATTAGAATAAATAAAACATCAAAGAATTAGCTGGTATGTATACCATACATATGTACGAAGATTACCATTTAATCAAGACATTAAATAAATGCTACACAAAGATAAAGCCACTTCCACGCTTTCTCTGTTCGAGTCTAATTTTATTATCATCAGAAGATCGTTGTAGGGTAAAATTGGGCCTAAATAACCTTTTATTAATCCATAAATTACTTATAGACAAATAGACGACAATTCTTAAAACTAATATATCTAATTTTAAGGTGAAATGTTGCGTTATGTGTAAAAACTATTTTATTTATTAATTCTAAATTACAAGAGAAAAAAATGGCTAATTAAAGACCATATGTCAGACTTATGCATAATCAGTAAATTCGAACCAAATATTTTTCAAGCATCGACTATTTTAATTATTTTAATTAAATATGAAAAGCTTAAATTAATGATATTAGAATGTTATAATGTATATTCGTGACAATTGATTTCATATAATCTGGTTTTATTTTATTGAAATGTTTAGAGGCATGCAAACTGTTGATTAACACGTTTGCAGCGGCAAGGAAAGTCATAAACCTTCTCCTGGTGCGGCGGTAGGTCAAAATACACCAACCAACGACTATTCGCCAGTGCGTAGTAGGTCTTTCTCGACCCCCCAGCACTAGGGTTTACTAAAATGCTGTAAATTGGCGAAAACGTAACGTATGTAATTTTTTTTTGTACTGTTAGAACGACCTTGATCCCAACTTCCTTGGTTTAGCTTCGCACCGGGATCTGTCAAATATTAAACGAAAAATAAAGCAGAGAAAACAGCGGGCTGATATCGACCTGGTCCGCACTAGAAAGTGTTTTTTAGTAGTGATGGGACAGATAAAGAATAAATAAGGGATGTGGAAAATAAAACAGAATTATCGTAATAGAAAAAAAACTTGTTTAATGAAAAACTTATTAATTAATAAAAAAAGTTACATTAATGAAAAAACTTATATTGTTAGCATTAGTCTGCCTGTGAATGCTTAGTTTTAAAACACGTTTTGCAAAGGTTCTGATTGCATCTCCTGCAAAATGATTTAATTTTTTTAACTTTTTTTTTGTTTGGGTAGTAGTTAAAGTTCTCCGAAGTCTCTCATAGCACCCTGCACAATTTTTTCGTTTAGCGGTCATCTCTAGAACATGGCCACTGTCCTTCGGATTTTCTTGGTTTTCTGAATTTAAAATGTTTTTTGAGTTCTACCACATGGCTCACAGTTATGAACGAAATATTGTATGGGACTTGCGATGGGGAATTGTGTTACTCCAAATTTAACGTAAGCGAAGGATTAAAATCAACTGCGCTGTCATTTCGAAGTATCGCACGAACGACTAGCGTTAATTCGCCTCGATAGCACGCACAACACTAAATGGCGGCGCGCGCGCTCAGTGCTACAACGGGTCGCGGGCGGCCTGTTGGGAGGGTAGGCCCAAATAGACCTGTTGCCGCACTGAGCTGATGTTTTTTACCGTCTGTGCGTGGTAGGTCAAAAAGAGCCTACCGTAATGTTTTTATTGGGAATACCTACAATTTTGACCACAAGCTGAAATATATATTTGTCTCTGTTGAACTCTTACAAACACCTGAGATACTCGCTCCGCATTGGCGGGAGGGACATAGTTTTGTTCGTCCGCACCAGGCGAAAGTACCGTGGTAGGACGAAATAGGCCTGTTCCGCAGCAAACGTGTTAATTTAGGTATGTATTGATTGACTGTTATGACATATATGTATATTGTTGTATTTCTATGGGAAAAATGATGCATTGTACTACAATGTACGTAAATAAATCCACCATTTTTTTTTAAGTCAGGTTGATTATTATATTGTAATAATATAAATTATAATTGTAATTGAACAGTTTTAATATAAATAGTTTTAGTAAATTTTGTATAGTAATTTAATGTTACAACATATAAATAAATTGGGATACATTTTTTTGTATTATTTTTGTATATATATAGATCATTTTAAATAAATAACTCTATCAAATAACGTTTTGATCATGCTAAATATTAGGTGCATATATAATAAAGTCTATTAATATCAATTTGTCGCTAATATAGAACGTTATATTGTATTTTCTTATTGAGAAACACGATCTGAGTGTGACAGGTAAATAAACAATGGTAGCCATTATTTAGAATATGCTTATAGAGTCACATGCCTGTTTCATTTGTAGCCAATCGGTAATAGAATCGAAGGACTGGTTACGACACGGTCGCTTGCAAGTTTTCCTGATACTAAAATAAGTACATTGAGTTAGATAATCATAACTAACTTGAAGAATATATTGCCCTATAATTGTATGTACACCTGGGTCTTGGATCCATTCTCAACTTACACATATGGATAAAAATTTAAAAACGCGAAAGTTCTTCTAAATATTTTTTTATACTGTGATCGAACCAAACACCCGTAACGCAGAAGTCAATAGATCAATCGTTACGTCGGCGGAGATATGGAATAAAATATACAATGATCAGTACAAAATTATCGAATTATTCGAATATCATATTTATTCGATATTCGATTAATTTGTCGCGGTTGTGAGTTGTAGATGTGTGTATGTGTATATAAATACTAGCTGTCCCGGCAGACCTTGTTCTGCCATATTTCTCTAAAACAAAGTCACATTGTTTTTTTTTATGTTAACAGCTATTGGCCTGTCGGCTGTTTTTTGAAAATTGTTTGAAGGAACCTGGCCTTAATGCTATATGTATAAAAATTGACAAATATTGACATTAATATTTATACGTCACTCAATAATTGTTTTGCCTTCCCGGAACCCGTCCACTAACATTTAAACTTTATGCTATGGTGTTAAAGTTCAAATTGACTTATAACAAATCTTTTGTATGAGAATATAGAAAAGTGTTGTTTTTAGACTTTTTCAGATATTTTTTAAAATCATCTCTCTGTTATAACCTTCCCCAGACTTCAACAAACACAACAAAAAAAAATCAGTCAAATCGGTTCAGCCGTTCTCGAGTTTCGCGGTTATCAAGACACTATAGCTGATCCGGCAAACGTTGTTTTGCTATGTAAGGTTTTGTAATATCTTCTAAGATGTTCATTGAAATTAAGTGATGTCAAAGACAATTTTGTTCACAAATAAATACTCTTAATCAACAACACATTTATTTGGATAAAGATTAATATTATTACGTTGATACAATTCTTAACAAATAATGCATTAATTTCGACCAAATTTGTTTACCATAAAAACGGTTCTAGTGACTTAATCTTAAAAGATAGACATATACTGTCGTGGACATTTTTTTAGATCATTTCAAGAGGAATAATTCTTTCATACATATATTTTTGGTATCTTGAACCGTTTTTGCAGCGCACGCAATGGAAGCCCTCAAGGATGAATAATTTTGCCCGTTTTTTTCACATTTTCCATTATTTCTTCGCTCCTAATAATTGCATCGTGATGTTATATAGCCTAAAGCCTTCCTCGATAAATGGTCTATTCCACTCAAAAAGAATTTTTCAATTCGAACCAGTAGTTCCAGAGATTAGCGCGTTCAAACAAACAAACAAACAAACAAACAAACAAACAAACAAACAAACAAACTCTTCAGCTTTATAATATTAGTATAGATGTATATTTTTGTACTGTATTTATAGCACAACTGCAAGTGTAGTTAGGGGTCAGATAAATAAATATGTGTAATTATTCGTAACTATTATTAGTATACGAATACCAATCATTGCTTTCGACAGACGTTGATTAATTTAACTAGATTAAGCGTTATTCCAGCGGCGATGAGCGGCATATTACTAATCTCGATATCTCTTCGAATGTCGATTTTAATTCAATATTTATTCACGTCCACAAATAGACTGACAATCAAATGCATTTCTTGCATTTTTTTTTTATGACGAAAACTGATGGCCTGGGCAAGCCTATATAGCTTAACCAGGCTTAAGGGGCGAGCACAGAAGGTGCTCAGCCGGCGAATCAAAATAGTATCATGGAACAGCACCTTTATACAATACATTACATACAGCTTAAGTTGCGCTTGATGTTCCAATTATTAAATAATCATATTTGAATTTAAATAAAAACACTCAAATAACTAATTTTTTTTTTCATAACAATAGGCTATCATTGTTGCGTAAGTGGGCAATACTAGGAATAAAATTATAATAATGATGTTACAAAACGCAAATACGACAACTTAGCGAATCAACGAGTTTTGGCAAGGGGAGATTTGGAAAAAGTACCCTGTCATTCGAAAATTGCGCAATGAAACGAATGCTGAACGAGCGCAATAAATTCGAGTGTCGATACGACCCCAACTCCCCTTCTATATTCAAAAACACGAAATATCAAAATGGCGACGCTCGGGTCGCGTCTTGTCTTTACCCACAGACCACTCAAATTAAGACGTCTAATACAAAACTAGAAATATATCTAAGCAAAAAAAACGCGGCAGAACTTCGCTCGTGTAATTTCACGAACAAATGTTCGTCCAGATATTAACACCTTAGCAACATTTTTTTGCTAGCGTGACAGCGTGATTACGCAAACAAAACTCTTACGCATTTTACCCGTTTAAATCTGTCCATGGTCTATCATAAATTGTTCTACTAACACGTCAATGGAATAGCACAAATGTGATATCTTGTCTATTTACTTCACCTTAGTGACCAACCACTTAAGGTTGTCTTAAAGTATACGAGTGCAGAGACTATCATAGTGACTCCGTTCAGACTTTTGCGTTTCGGAATCAGGTATTATATGTCCAGTTGCTCATATACGTAGATACCTTTTTTTACTTGGAGAAAATCCTCATAGAACCATCCCATCCGCTCATGGGGGGTGGCGGCCGAAGTGTGACGGCCTTGTATCAGATAAAAACCCCAAGGTGACTACTTCTGCGAATTAGTGGGGGCTATGGGTCCTGTAATCAATTCGCCGCAGCCCCACTCCGCCGCGCCTGACAGACACAATCACGGGTATATGTAGAGAGCTTGTGTTTTGGTAATGTTGACCGACATAGCGACGACATGATGCCTGTCAATGGATTCACGTCACTAGCCAGTTGCTGTCCATTTTGCACTACATTGTACTTACCATCACATACAGTTTAGTGACTTCATCAAGCCCGTTTAAAATCCTTTCGAAACATTTGCCACTTATCACTAAATTATCACTTTGTTAGATTATACGACTTACGCAGTCTATTCTAAAAGTCTATGTTTTCGTTTTTATCTTTTCCTCATGTAAATGAAGTAAGATATTAATGATTTTTATGAGGTTACGAACTTTCTCGGCCGAATCGGCGCCACCACCCTAAGGCGCTCATTATGATCTGAAGTTGATGTTTAGCTTCCGATCCAAAAATATAATGGTGAATTTTCATTCGGAAACATTGCTTAAAAATAATATTGAATTTTTTTACTAGTATTATATTATAACGGCTGTAAAAGAAAAAGTTTCACCTTGGACATAATTTTCTAACTTCAATTGAAATATTGAAAGGTTCAATTTAAAAATTCAAAAACTTTTTTCAGTGTTATCATTTTGAGTTAATTTCATTGAAAGTGAAATTGGAAATGAAATAAAATAATGAAATCGTTATTCCACGTGATGAGAATCTCTTGAAACTTGAAAAAGAAAAATCATGAAAATATTTAGACCGTGCTCACGAGATAACCAGCATGTGGGATGTGGATTCAACGATTATTGTCCCGGTATTTATACCGACTAATGGGCTGATCTCAAAGAGCCTCTTTTACCATTTTAAGAGGCTCTCGCTTGGTTATTTGGTCAAGGGCCGGATACAGAAAGTAGTATTACTTAATACGGTATGCATTGTTAGGAAGTTTCTCATTCTTTTTTTTTTCTTTTTTTTTATTATGTTTGTGTATCTGACTGTCGGTGGCTTGGGTTTCAGGTATTGCTTTCATATGTCCAAATTAATTTATATTTTAAACTAGTAATAATATTCTATAAGGAGAGTGGACAGACATCTTGTATCATCAACATAGTCGATTTTTTTACTTGTAAATTGATTATTTTGTATATTTCACAAAATAAATACACTAAAGGCATATTTCTTAATCATTTGCGAATATTCATAAACACAATAAGACTGAGGAATTTAATATATTCTACTCTGAAGTGCACACCGGAAACGGATCCCGACCCATTGTGACGACGCGGGAAGTAGCGAAGACTTCCGCCAAGCTGTAATAAATCAGACGAAATTTGGCAACACAACCTCCACGTAGGAGGGTACCGTCTGAATAGATACGCGGAA
Source organism: Automeris io (assembly GCA_036320925.1). Lineage (NCBI taxonomy): Eukaryota > Metazoa > Arthropoda > Insecta > Lepidoptera > Saturniidae > Automeris > Automeris io. Next base: position 9,936,599 of record JAUDJH010000018.1, read on the forward strand.
CGAACAGGGAAAATAATATATCCTATTTAAAGGTCAATAACTTAAGCAATAACATTATTAATCCCATAATATAATATCATCATCATAACAGCCGTAGGACATCCTCTAATGGATATAACGTTTTCCAGGAAGACCGATCGGAAGTAGCTTGCATCTATCGTCATCTTGCGATCTGTATTAATTTGTGTGTCTACTTTGTAGGCCGGCGCCCCGTACCCCGCTTGCCTGAACGTGGTCTCCACTCGAGAATTTTCCTGACCTATATGCTATTCAGTCTACGATCTGTGCCCTGTTAACCCTTTCCACCCGAGATAGTGATTTTTGAGGAATTTCCGCTTTTGAACTTTATTATCATAATAAGGTAGGTAAAAGGAAACGCTCAGATTATCTTAAGATTTTTATTGTACCTAGAAGTACTATTTCCAAGACCTAGACTTAAAAGTACCGTCAGGAACTTTGTGTTATTACAATGTTAAAATGTTTCGTTATTAGACGAAAAATCTGGAGGTACTTCTAAGTATCGTAAGGAGAGAAAGGGTAAATCTGTCACTTTATCTGCTAATAGGTCGGTAACGTCATGGATCTCGTTCGTCTACAGATTTATTCATTTCTGATTGGATCACGAAGAGAAATATCATACAATGTCTTCTCCATACCTCACTGTGTTACCATAACCTTTTTATTAAAACTCGTAGTTAAAGACCGCGGTTTTTAATATCAGGCAATCAGGTAATAACAGGATCGTTATTAATTTGACTGTGGAAAAGTGCCTCCAACTCGCCACAATTTGTTAAAATGAAATAATGATTATACAAAAGTAGATTATATGTTTAACCGTATCAGCTTTCTTTTTAGATGGATCTGGCACGCTGTTAATGTGTATCCACATCACTCAAAAATATTTTCACTGTTTTAATGCTCCAATTATGAGATATAGCAAGTAATGGCCAAGTCAAATACTTCATTCGGTGATCTATTTCGACAGAAACAATTCGAAGTAATAACGCTTATTCGCTTTGTCCAAGACAAACTGTAAATCAACTATTATACTTATCGATTGTATTGTATACTGTTGTAGACAAACAATAAATCGACAAGTTGCCAACTTGCCAACACCGGACTTACGGTCGAAGAAAATATAACTAACTCCCGCTGACCGAACAACTAGTGTTTAACGTTACATAAATTTAATTTATCGATACATCTCACCGATTGTTGCAATATAATTAAATCCTGGATGTTTTAAGATTTATTAGGTAGGCTCTGTACAAAAAAGATGAAATCAATTTCTTGTATGTGAAAACCAATGTAAGGGGACCAAAATTATTTCGCAAATATGCATTTTGAATTATCTTCTATACGTTAGGAGTTGTAAAATCAATTTTAGCTTATTTATAATAATCACATTGGGTAACTTAAATATCACATTAACAATAAAACTATATAAAGTGTTAAATATTGTTGAGAATGGTAAGTTATATGTTAATAATATGTTAAAATATTGAATTTTAAGTAATTATTCATTAAATTTTTTTATAGAATTTTAGGTATTATTATTAGTAGTAAATTATTGTTTTATATAAAATTAATCTCTTCAAGTAACTAATTAAAAATTTACAATTTTAAAAAAGCCCATATATAAATAATGTAGCTCCCTGGGTAGTCAGGAATGTATTTAAGAGTATAAACTTTATATTTTATAACCGATATCGATATTACATACCGGTCAACTCTAAAAGCAATTTTAGAGCAGAAAGTCTGGAGCATTTAAGCTGAAACAGTAGCTTACTTATTACCTGAGATAGCGCAACTTAGCCCAAAATATATACACAATATGCATAAGACTGTAATTAAATATTTGTTTATCAGCTTTTACTTAACTGGGATACGTAAGGAGAATATAGTCAAATAATTAAAAGATAACATATATAAAAATCACTCTTTATGTGACTACGTGCAAGAGAGGGATTTTTTCTCTAATTGTATTTGGTAATGCCACAGATAACAAATTAATATATTATCTGGCTCTTGTTTCGTTTGATTGCCACCCAGTCCTAAGGGGGAGTAGTTTAGTCAAATGCATATAAAATTGATCGACATTGCATCAACACGTATTTGTCGGAAGTGCACCTTACTTATTATATTTGGAGTACGCTTATACAAAAACTATCTGTGCTGTGAAATTTGTTGTGACATATCTCCAGGACTACTGAACAGCCTAACAGGTGGGTGGCAATGTCTTTATCGCATGAGCCAAAGACCTAAGAAAAATTACAGTCCACTTTTTAATCCCGTGGAACCTTCCAAGCTACACGGCGGTTCCAGTAATAATATTATATTATTAGGAGCTTCATAATTTTAAAGGCAGGAAATAGTCAAAACAACAACTGAGATTACTATAAGCGACTACGAAGATGGCATCTTGTACGATCACGTGAGCGAGTTTTTTTTTATAATTTACAGGCGAACCTTGACTTGGCGAGGCTTGACCTCAATCAGACCTGGTAGAAGGTAAAGATAAGTCTGACGATGAACCGCGTCCGCCCAACAAATGCCTATTCACTCTTCTCTTAAAGACTCTCAAGTTATAAGATCGTGGAAATATGGTCGCTGGAAACATATTCCACTCCTTAGCTGTTCGCATAATAAATGTAGAAACGAATCTTTTCGTGCAGTTATAGGGAATGTCCACCGAATACGGCTGGTACTGATACAGTGTTCGGACTTACTCTCGTGCTGAGCCAGTATAACAGAGGCTGCGAAGCCGTTGACAAGACTTTTCAGACGCAGCCTTGAGTTTCTTTCGACGTTTTTTATCAAGGTAGTCGCTTCTGAATTTTTATTGGCTCACTGTAGGTTCTTTCCCTGGCTGGCTAGCCAAGTCGAGGTCTGTATCCACAGGGATGCCCTTGCGTTGTCACCCACCCCATAAATTCGCTGGCTGAGTACTTTCTATGCTCGTCCCCTAAGCTTGGTAAGCTTGGTTGGTTGGTTGGTTGAGTTCTAAAGGTCTTTCCGGCCAATTGTATAAGTCGAGAAGTCTGTATGAGGCTAACGGTCTAACATGGATGAATGGTAGACTCCGGTATTCCCACTTGTCCTGTTAATAGAAGTACATAGTGCGTAGCACATGACACATCCCAAAGTACTAAAGTAAATTAATTCATGGATGTGCGTGGATCTGTTTTTTTATGGTATAATATATAGTATTTAAGAGATTAAAGGTTTATATTGGTTATTAAGGATATTTTTTTCTCTTTTCTTTTGTGCTTATTGTGTTTTGTTAATTGGTTATCTTTTCTGTATTTTATTATATGTAATGATCTTAATATTTGTATAACTGTATATGTAGGGCTGTCCCAGTGAAGTGGCTGTGTCGTCCGCAAGGCCCTGTCAGAATACCAGCGCTGCAGAGTCTAGTGCTCTGTAGCACAAGCTGAGACAGGGTCCGTATTGGCGGCGGCTTAGACTTTTTATATGTATTGTTTGGTTGTTTTTTTAATGTTTTTTGGTCTTTTATGTGCGTTCTATTGTACAATGTCGTTACTTATGTCTGGCAGCTGTTAATAAAACGTTTTCTTTCTTTCTTTTACTACAGTTACTGCTGAAAAGTATTGTATTAACTGTCATGAGCGATGGTAAGATATAGCAAAAACGAGAAAACTTGGTTGAATGGGCCCTTCACCCTGTTATATGTATTCATGTATTTCTGCTTAACCAGAAAGGAATATAGCATAACGATATATTATTCATTATTATAATTTTAAAAAAAGACTAAGTTTTAAATATATGTGAGTTTGAAAAATTGTTAGTTACGGCCTTTTCCTTTCCCATAAAGCACAACTTAGTAAGCGGGGCTTGCCTGGGTTGAGCCTTCTATATACATCGAAGTATTAATATCTTTAAGACTTAGCAACTTGTGTAACAGCTGACACTCATTTTAATTCTATATTTTGGTAGTAGATGTTACGTATTATTTAGATATCAAACGGGTTTAGCGGTACAAATCCAGTTACTTATAGCCATTTGCGAGCTAGCTTGAAGCTGGAGGCTATTAAGAGATTCCTGTCTGTTAGCGGTCGCTACCATTCTTTTATTATTCAACTTTCTAATATTGCATTGTTTATAGAACTCTCGTCGATAAATCTCAACCTCAGTCTGTATTAAATCAGAATAAACTTTTTAATTAAGCTACATTCAATATAGTCAGTATATATAATATATCTTTTTTACCCTGACTCGATAATGTGACCGCACCACTCCTGATGGTAAGCATGGTGCATTCCAAAAAACGCCAAAGCTTTTCAACAGGTAAGAAAAACCCATCGGTAGTCGCAACGATCATGCCGGCCTGCACAAATGTCTCTTAACGCTACGCTTAAAGTACCCCATATCATAGGAGGGTGGGAACACGCTCGCCGGAAGACCATTCCAAAGCCCAACGACACGGCAAGAGTTAGTGAACTTCTTAGTCCTAGCCAAGATGTGAGATACTGCTGTGTGTGAGATATAGCTGTGAATAAATGTTAAATAAAAAGAAGAAGAAAAACAATATATTTGAATTAAAGCTCAAATTGCAAAGCAGTCGGAATAAGATTTATTTGAAATCAAAGCAACCCCTCAAGTCTGTAACTGAGATATAAATCAACAATTTATCCAAGTAGATAAATGAGCAGTCGATAGGGCCGAAGTAGATCCGTCTGGGCCATGCAGATTCCTAATCATCAATGCGGGCTGGACGAATCTTAGCAAATTAGTGGGGGAGATGGCCCCTGTGTCTAGGGCTGCCAAGAGTGATGCTATTACATTAATTGATTTTTAAGGTTATAATTACCATATATATTTACTTATAGGGCAGCCAGTGGCCAATACATTATATAAAAATGTATAATAACATTGACTACTATTGGCTACAAACATTTAAATGCATCAACCGGTGAAGGCTACCGCAGCAAGCAACAAAAGTAAATAAAAAATATTATTAATAACGATAGGAGAAAACAAAATTTAGAATAAAATCAAATAGTTCACTAATCGATGACAGAAAGAATAAAAGAACAGATATATATATATATATATATATATATATATATATATATATATATATATATCTGTGATATATTATCAATTCTCGATTGTACTTGATTCACGCAGTGGTCAGCAGATTGGTAATCAGTTTTTATGCGTCGAGGGTTATGAGTTCTTTTCCACACACAATAAATATTTTTGTGATTAAAAATAGTTTGGCCGTTTTTAACCTATGGAGTTTTGCTGCCTTTTTTGAACGTTATAAACTCTAATAAAGCCAGTAATTTTTCATTGTTAAAATATAAAGAATATTATGTTACTCCAGGCATTTTTTTCGGACTCATTAAAGCATTACTTATGTTAAATCTTTATAAACATTACATTAATGTCAAATTTGATTACACATTCATTAAGTGAGGAATCTAATTTCAAAACCCACTATAGCATATTTTTTTCAAATCCCATCATTTATAAAAACTTATAATTAATCTTTGACTTAACAATCACATTCTTATAAGATATTTAAATTATTATTGTAGAGTGAAAAAGCCAAAAAGAAATAATTCATATATAATATTTGCTTTGATAAAAATATTTCAAATTACTATTAGGACTATAAAGTAATTTTGTACGAAATTCGTTTTAGCGGGTTTTGAAATTAGACGCCTCAAGTTTGTATTTCGGTATTATTCAAAAATATTATTACTCAAATAATATTCATTCTAGATTTACTATAAAGAAACCTATCACACTATCATCACTTAAAGATTGATTGCATCCGGTGTTCAAATTAAAAAATTCAGCTACGAATCTGAGTAAGCTGACTATAAAATCAGGGTCACTACCAATCAACCTAACTGGACGTGAAATAAATATATTTCAAGCAATTGATTATAAAACAAAATTTTCAAAAATATTCTTTGAAATCTTTTGACAACCCTAATAAGCTTAAGGAGACCGCCATAACGGCGTCTTGAGTGGTCAAGTAATGTCCCGTCTCAAAGAGCTTTTACCGGTATCGCTGAATACTGCGGACACAAAATAATATCTTTGCTATGCGCCCTGCACCCTTTGACGGTAATTTATTAATGAAACTGTCACTGTAACATAAATATCTTTACACATAATTACAGTACTTGTAATGGAAATTAATACAATTATATCAAAACGTAATTTTACGGAATAGATATTTCGTACTTTTTTAAATTCTATTTATTTTGGGGTATTTTACGTGTGTACGTATGTCAGCTCCATCGTACCCTAATACAGAAATACCTAACATATGACATATGGGGCCATTGATCTGCACAGGCCAGACGCCTCATCAGATAATAGTTCTGTTAAGATTTTGTTAAACATCGCGACGTCTATTATGTTCAGAGCTAAGGTACTCACAAACCCCTCTCACAGATTTAGATCGGACACATTCCAACAACAAATTGTGGATATCATCTGTGGAACGAGATTTGATAATATTAAATTAAAATTATTATCATAGTATACGGGCAATATAAATGTGACAGTTCTGAGAGCTAAGCAAAAGTAACATTCATCACGTTACGTCATTTATAAAATTATCCACTTCTCCATTACCTTTATTGTTTACTGAATGTTAATTTGTCTAAGATGGATGGTCTTCTGTCACCTGACTCTTTCTTCAAATGCCTTTAACGTGTATAATGACAGTTAAGTATTGGTTGTAATGATTCCCGATAAAATAAAAATAAATGGATTTTATCAGAGATCAAAGTATAATATTTAATGAAAACCATTTTTAATTGTGGGTGTGTTGCTCTGGTGAAAAATGTATTTCTCTGGATTACGTACAAATTTGGGCACCACATGTTCAGCAATGAAGAAAACATCGCGAGGAAACCAATATGGCATCTAATATAAATGACACGTGTAAGTGCCTTGAACACGGCGATCAGCTGCGCTATTGGTTACGTTAGGAACGATATATAAGAGTAAAGTGCATATAACCACTAATGTATCTCTGCGCACCCCGACAGGGATATAGCGTGACGATAAATTATTATTAAAATAATTTTAAATATGATTTCTTGAAAATATACATATAAATAAATGCAATCAATTAGTCGAGTTAAAAGGACAGTACAAATTAATTTAATAAGTAAAATTAAGAACTAGTCGCAATAAAAAATAACGTAAAATTTCTATGCAATATTTGTTACAAAGTTTAACAACTGCTGGCGCCATCTAGTGTTTAGTGGCAAAATAAATAGTTATACTACTTACCACTAGTGTTTTATCTCATGAGAAATTCTTTTTGATCGTGTTTTTGACGTACCCAAGTGGAAAGTAGCAGAAATAAAATGCTATACAATGATGCCAATAGAGAGAAACAATATCATTTTTCCTCTTTTTCGATATCTGTCATGTAAAATCAAAGCAGATGAAATTTAGAAAAATAAAAGTGACTGATTGCAATATTGACTTTGAATTGTAATTTTTTTTATTATGATTTATTAATGTTGTTATATCAAGAAAAAAATTACTTTTAACACTGTTATAATATAATGTTTAGACGAAGGATTTCAAGAATCGTAAGTACGGGAAATATAAAGCTATATTTTTTCATCATTTCCACGTATCCCAACGAACGTAGCATGCTTTTTATGCATACTGTCGCTGACACATCATTCAATCCAACTGTTCTGCGTATTTTTATTCGTTTCGAAATGCGACCAGCGAGCGTTACTCCTAACATAAAACTAAGAGAACGCGTTTTCACTGCATTGATCCCACTTTCAAGTTCATAAATTTCATTCTCAATGCTCTTTATATTACGTCGGATAATGATAAACCACCGTGAGAGGACTACACTGCCCGACTGAATCGTATTCACAATACATGAGTGCTAAGACCTTGATAGTGACTTTCTTCAGCCTGTCGCGCTATGTATTGTTTACATTAATCTATACATACATGCCTTCTGTATTAGTACATTTAAGTCAGCACGATTACAGCGCCATCTACGGATTCTCGTCCTTCTGTAATCACCGTAATTCCGGTATTACTCTATCTTTACCATTATTTGCGGTGTAGTGACTTTGCCAATGTAAAAACCTCTTTAGTTTTGATGTAATAGGGTATTATATTTAATTTTCAGGTCAGTCAAGGAAAAATCGCTTTTTCCACAATTCAATATACCAAACAACTCAAGATACATTTTTATAGTATACCGTAAGTATATTTTTAATAACATAATAATATATCGTCACGCTATATCCTTTTCCGGATGAGCAGATACACATTATTGGTTGTATCCACTTTGCGCCTATATATCGTACCCTACATGACCAGAAGCACTTCTGATCGCAGTTCCCAGAACACACACATAATATTTCCATTAGATGCCATACGGGTTTTTTCAGGATGTTTTTCTTCACCGGTAAGCAAGTGATGCCTAAATCCGTAATTAATCTAGAAAAACACAGATATATGCGTTGGTATTTGAACCTATTACTATTATCGTCGCCCCAATGATAACCTGTCCCTTATACACTAAGAGCGGCTTACACTAACTAATTAAATCCAGTTTAGAGTTATATAAAATGCTATTTAGCGCTGATCTGTACTTATTGTCTTGCACTAAATCAAAATCTAGTTGTAACAACTCTTAAACTAAAATCATCATTAAGATGAAATCAAACCAATTCAATTAATTAGCGTTTTATACAGGCTTAAACTAGATTAATTCGTTTGTGTAAGCCGCCCTTAATATGACCAGTGTTAAACCAGTGTAGGTTTTAAAAATACTTTAGTAGATAAATACACAAAAATTATGGAGATTACGACGTTTCTTAGATCTAATGGAATACGTCCGGTTGATTCTAGAGCCTGACGAATTCTGTTTGCCTGGTGGACCACGGCAGCCTGCGGGCCCGTCGTCTCGCAAAGCTCGTTGACTGATGTCATTGTTAACAGTTTGGTCGTGTTATCTTCAGTTGGGAATTCAATTGCAATGAGTCAACTTCGGTACTTGTGTAAGATAATGGGTAGCTGTGCGTTTGCACCTTGTTGTATGGGAAATAAGCGAGCCGTACTTATATGTAACACACTAGGCCACCACAGTTACAAACAACAACATTAACAAATAAAAACAACATAATTTGTTATCAAATATTACTGGTTTTAAATCAAGGGATACTTAAATCAGCACTATATTCCGAGGTTTTAAGAAAAACGCCAATCACATACAATTAATTAACATTTTTTTACCGCGATACCTTCTATTATTAATTATGTCGTATATCGGTAGTCAAGTAATAGTTAAAATGATAGTGACTCAAATTAAATGGGCTATTCTGTTGTAGTAATAATACATAAAAATTACAGGAGTGCTTAAAACAATGTGAATTATTTTTACATTTTAAAATTATACATATAATTTCTAAAATATAAAAATATGCGGACTTTAGGGTGTGAGGCTTAAGGCCCAAGCCACCGTTAATTAGGAGCTCAGAATGAGAAGCCTCCTTACAATTCGTGCCGTATCGAATAATACTGCCTTCTGTATCCGACCCTTAATCCAACAACCAATCCAGAGCCTCTTAAGATGGTAATATTAATCTCATATGGCCCTCTATGGCGTCTCCAGGTTTGTCTGGGACGACCACGCTCCTTCGTACTATGAGCACTCCAATCCAGAGCCTGTTTGAATATGTGAACCTATGAGCATACGAGCTACGGACCGTGTCAATTCAGGTCCAAATTCCCAGTTCCTGATCAGTCATTCTCAGGACTCACGCAATGAAATGAAAGAAAAAAAGAATTAAGTCACAAAATTATATTTTTCTTTATTGCTTAGCAAAAAAGAAGAATAATTATGCCTTTGTACTTGCTAATCAGGTATATGTTTTTTCACAGACACACCTACTTTCAGACAACACAAAAGCTTAAGTATCTACGGAATTTTACAAAATGCAGTTTTCACACGAGTGTCAGGTTATCAGCTGTGGAAGAGGTCAAAGCTCCAAACTTTCCGGACTCAGTCAGCACTGGAGATGTCAAGTGAGCTTTCACATTTATTTATTTATTTTATTATGATTTACATTATTTATTTCCTCTTTGTCCAATAAAACATAATATAGTGACCTGTGAAGAGAAACCGCCATATTATAGCGTGCTAAAATGCGCACTACGATATCCTCATTGCTAAATTTAGGTGTTTATTAATTTAGTACCATCCCAACTATCCATGTTACCCTAAATATAAGGAGAAATACCCCGTGTTGTATCACCGGGATTAGGAGAATCTGCGAGTTCTAACATTTACTTCCCTGCACACTCGACTAAGCTAGTCGGTAGAATAAGACATTTTTAATTTAGAGTAAGTGACAATGGAGTACATCAGCTTGAAATAAAACACCAGTCCGTATTACAAAAAATTATTGATGAAAATAAATTATGTTTATATAATAAACATACAGATAGACAACCGTACAATTCACTCTTCTCACAGGTGAGATAGAAAACATGTATGCCGGCTTTCAGATGCCTATTTTATCAGATATTGGAACGTCGGTTGGTAAAAGATTTTCGCTTGTGTTAAAGAATCCGTTTGTTTGACTAAAGGTTAGTCAAGAAAGAGGGAGATGCTGTTGCCATGGATGAAGTGGTTTTGGAGATCGAAACAGACAAGACAGCTCTGCCCGTCATGTCGCCGGGCAATGGAACTATAGTTAAAATGCTCGTTAAGGAAGGCGAAGCCGTAAAATCTCAACAACCGCTGTTCCAGGTAGAGAATAATGATAGATAACTAGCAAACCCGGCGAACTTCGTTTCGCCACCAGTTAGCGTTTGAAGGAACGTGCGCATAATAAATGTCACATGAAATTAACTGAGCAGAGTAGCTGTCAAACAATGAAAAACGCATCGGCGCCATCTACTTAAAATACTGGTGCGATCTGCTCCACCACCATGCAAAACCATATTGGTTTGTAGTACATGCTATGTATCAGAGATGGCGCTGTTTGTGAAAACGATTTTACCCTTTTTCTGCTTTTCTGTTGAAATTTTTCCTGAATTTTGTTTGGTATAGACCTCACGGAGCCCGAGACCTTTCCAACGAATACAAAACCGTGGAAATCGGTTCGTGCGTTCTGGAGTTATAGCGTCAGGAAGGAAAACCGGACTTATTTTTATATAATAGATAATAACAAAAATCTTCAGGAATTGTCTCCCTGCGTATGAGCAGATATATTATAATAATGACGTTATCTTCTTTGCACTTGTATACTACATATTATGGTTATCCATTTTCGTATCTGGGAACTATGTATCGATTATCCTAAACAATTTAATGTCTAAAATAATTCAATTAACAATAATAATATATCGCTATGCTATATCCGTTTCTGAGTGAGTAGAGATATATAACTGGCTGCATCAACTTTGCGCTTGCTTGGTATGTCGCCCCCAACGTAATCAGTAGCGCAGTGAAATCGTTTACACACTAAACTTTTATTAGAAGCCATGGTATGGCCGGGTATTTTTAGCCAGTAGGAATCTGGCACTTGATTTGATGGTCCTAGGCAGAATTTGCCTCCGGGTTATAAAAAAAACAGTTCAGAATATATTTGCCTGCGGCACAATGCGAATTTAAAAATGTAAATAAACATAGGATTATTCACATGTAGGTAGACGTGACGGGAGTGGCTCCTGCCAAGGCTGCAGCCCCCGCTGCGGCACCGGCTGCGGCACCCGCTGCGGCAGCAGCACCTGCCGCGGCGCCCGCTGTTGCTAAAGCCGCTGCTCCAAAGCCCGCAGCTGCTGGAAAGCCGGCCGCAGCTGCTAAGAAACCTGCGGGTCCTACGGTAACCTTATTTACTTCTATTATATTATAGCACATTAAAGTGAGACATCTCGCCTAATTTTTAGATCTGTGCAGCTTAAACACCGCGACTGTCAGAGTACCAGGGTCAAATAACAGCCGGCATTGTTATACGGGCTTAAATATCTCACGACAACCGGCTTCTAGGTGTATATATTTTGAAATATGAAAGGTCAAGTAAATCACTATGGCACATTTTACACAAATGAGCTGTGATCGTTATTAAATAAGGCAATGACGCTCTACCATCTCATTTACACCTGACTGCACCCCAAATAGCAACTTAGAACATAGAATTAAAAAACTCAAACATAGAATTAAAAAATATTTGTTTATTTATTTATTCTAATACTAAGTTCACAGCACATTAGGATGTTAATTATAAACTAGAGTCCGACCGAAACTGGTTTTCCGGCCGAAACCGAAACCGAAACCGAATATTCGGCCGTGGCTTCAGTTTCGGCCGAAACCGAAACCGAAACCGAAACTCACGTGGTCAAGTATAAAAGTCAACGTGGTCAAGTAAAAAAATGAAACAAAAACTTACATGTAATCAATTCCATCAAAACATAACCTCTAAAGAATGTTTACGTCGGGTGATAACGCACTGACTAAGTTGTGTTGCTATAGAGCAATGCGAATTAGATTTTTCAACTGTCGTCTAAACGACGCAGTTACACTCCGACGCAGCCTTGAGTTTCTTTCGTATTTTTGGCTGGCGGTCCAAGTTGAGGTTCCTACCCACAGGGGTGCCCTTGCATTACCACCCAACCCATAAATTGCCGGCTGAGCACCCTCAGTGTTCGCCCACCCGCCCGGATAAGTTGTGAAGACCTTTCCCGGTCAAAAAACACGCGTAAAATCGAAAAAAAAAAGCAATGCGAACGGCGCACGAATCCTGAACAGGGCCGCCAGCGTCCGCCAAAGCGTTGCCGCGAGAAACGAAGTTAGGCAAGCATGTACGACAACTACCGAAATCAGTTTCGGTTTCGGCAAAAGTTTCGGCCAATTTTGGCCGAAACCGAAACTGCCGCCGAAACTTGATTTTTGGTCGAAACTCGCCCGAAACCGAAACCGAAACCGAACTTTCGGTCGGACACTATTATAAACAAAATAAGAAATAAAAAAAAAACTACAGTGCCAGTAATGAAGTTACGCTTACAAATTAAATTTTGTTAGTATGTTTTGGGTCACTCTCTGCAGCCAAGTAGCGAGTGAGTGTTGTGTAAGTGTGCGTTTAATTCAGTGTTGCATGAGATTCATCTGACTGCAGTTTAGAAATAATAGTATTAAGGACTTGATTACGGGTCAAGTGAAACATATCTATGTATAAAGAAAATACATTCTTGCGACAAAAGTGTAGGCATCAATTATGGTTTTAAATAAAACAATGTGACGTTTCAACGATCAATTGTCTGGCGTCAGCGTTGTCACCTTATTTCTTAATACTTTTTGCTGTAATTGTACTTGCTTTTTACAAACTGAGCCCTAAAAGATAAATCTAACCCTAATTGATAAAGTAGGTACATATAAGGGCAGGTACATATAAAAAACGGAAAACTAAATTTTGTGGGCTTCCTACAAAATGTTCTAGGTGTATTAAAAAGAAAGAAAGTTTATTGAAAGAAAAAGGTACTACACACAGCATATGCATTTATATAAAACAATGAAAGAATAATATATTATAGAATGTCACATTATGTATGTATACCTATATGCTGTCGCCAATCTCAAAGAGCACTTGGCTCAGCATATGCTGGGCGACGCTGTTACGGGCCAACCAGAGTTGATTGTCAACCTACGCTCCATGAAACCATTATACACCTATTTGTAATATATGTTGTACCTGTGACACTTTATAAACAAAAATCACTACAAAGTGAGAGTACATTTGGTACTACTATAGGCACACAAAATGTGTCTATTGTACTTTTATTTTTTTAATGTGATTGGATTTATTACGCTTTAGAATTGCTTTTGTAATTGCGTTCCTTTGTCAACAATTTCTAAAGAGTAAGACCTTTTTAGCAGTAACGCAATAAGCCAATCTTTCTCGGTGACCAATTATTATGTAGTTTTGCCGACAACGCACCTACGTACTCACCAGCTGGGCTAGACCCAAGCCGTAAAAAAGAGAAACTCGGCAAGATAGTACGTTCCAGGCTAGCAACATGTCCACACTGAACTTTATCAAGGTATTACATCAATTTTAAACGATTTAATCACTCCCAAACTACTTTAGAAAATGATCGTCATTGTCATTTACTTTGCGTTGTAGCCATGAATTCTCAACCTTTGGGTGTTTTTATTTTGTCTAGCCTATAATACAGAAGCATTCCATTCTTCTTGCAATAAAATTATGAAATTTGTAATATCATCAGGCGGCAGCTGCAAAGATAGGCGATCCAACGAAGACAATATCCGGTACTCGTACAGAACATCCGGTTCCTATGAATAAGATGCGAAAACGCATCGCGGAACGACTCAAGGAAGCCCAGAATACAACCGCTATGCTGACTACCTTCAATGAATGCGACATGAGGTAAAACACCTTTTAAACCCCGACGGTAAAAGAGAGAAGTTATGGCTTTAGCGAGTATATCTGCCTGTGATTTTGTGGTTATCGTAACTTCTAAGCAAATTTGTCGATTCGGATTTAGTGTTTTTATTTTAAAGCTGACTTGATCGAGAATGTTCTTAGCGATGGTTGAATAAGTCCTGATAAGCTGCTTGAAGATAATCAGATCTTTTCTAGTTGTTGAAGGAATATACACCGCTTCTATTAGCTTAATCGATTGGAAATTTAGCATCCTGTAACTTTAATAATATTACAATAATATACTAACCTGGAACGGATGCATTATCTGGAAGAAACTGGATACTCTACTGACTTAGAGCAGAAAAAATAATAAATATATAAATTATTTATTAGGAAAACAGAAAGCGCTAGATTATAATCAGCTAACTCCCAAACTAGGATTGCCGGTATCTTGAGTGTCAGTATCCAACATGTTACATAATATATTATGTGCAGTTTATATCCGCTGCGTAGCTCCAATCTGAACTTAATTATATATATAGATATAGTTAAACGTTCCGTTAAGTTGTAACATTATACCCCAGAAATATCGTGTTTAAGCTCGTTAGAATTGTCGCAATGAGTACGCAACTAATAGATACAAAATTTTACTCGGGGATTATCTGAATTTTTTAATTTAATGATTATATATTAAGCTAACAGTTACAGAAAAGGTGTTATGTAATTAACTGATTCCAGAATTAGGTCAGTGAGCAAAGTAATATATTCGCAATATACATATATAAGCGATACGATGACACAAATAGAAAAATGCACAATGTATAAAATTGACCTACCGTATCGATATGATATTTTGGAAGCTTGTCATTCCCATACATATTACACTTTTCTAGCATCGTTATCGCTAATCAAATGTAAATGTATATAGGCCCTATGGAGGTTAACCATGTTTTTGCCAGTAGTGCCTTGGAAAATACGAGAATTAATTTAGTTCGAATGATATTGTATACAAGTTATATTTTACCATTTAATCTAGTCCCTAAAAAGTATATTATTATAAATACAATTTTCATAAAATTAATTGAATTCCACAGCAAACTGATGGCATTCCGCAAAGAAAATTTGGAAGCATTTACAAAGAAATACGGTGTCAAGTTATCCTTTATGTCTCCGTTCTTAAAGGCATCTGCCAATGCCCTTATAGACCAGCCTGTCATCAACGGCGTTATTATCGGTGATGATATTATCTACAGGCAAGTTTATTATTGCAAATGTATTAAAATCATTTAATATATATTATTATTGTAATCCTCGAGTACGTGTCTAAAGGTAGGTTTCGTATCCTGGTATTTGCTGCTTAGTACCACGGCGCAGCAGTAACTGCCAGATTTTAATACGTTTGAATTAGTAATGTATGAAATTCTTAATTACTTAACTCTTTTTTTTTTTAAACCTACAAGACTACTAAATGTCAAGACCACAAGACTCTTTGAAATATTAAATTTGATTCGCCAAAATTTGATTTCTAACTACGCATACTTTTCTAACATCAGAGCGTTGCAAATATAACGACACTGGCTACAACTGAGATCAATTAAATGATTAAAGTTCATACTCTGTTTATGACTGAATAACTTTTAAAAGAAAACCGCTATGTTCTAACATTCAGGGACTACGTGGATATATCAGTGGCTGTCGCAACTCCTAGAGGATTGGTGGTACCAGTACTCCGCAATGTTGAATCTATGGATTATCCTAGAATAGAATTGGCTATGGGCGCACTCGCTGAGAAAGCTAGGACTGGTGAGTTTTTAGTTACAAGTAAAACAATGAATACTGAGACAAATCTTTATATTGTGACTTCTATATTTCACATGCTCACCGCTAAATATAAGCCTCTCTCATGGTTTACTAATGAGTTTTAACTTTGGCAATTCTTATTCAATAGTTATTTTGTGCTAGTTCTCGCTTCAACAAGGCACTGTTCTGTTAGTTGTACCAGTATCTATCTCAATAATCTTAAACATTTATTTGGTTATACTGTAACACCATAATGGATTGCCTATTGAACCAAATTAAAATTTATTGGGTATCTATTATTTAATTTCCTTTAATTGGGAGCGATGAACTTGATGCTTTGATTATAAATTTTCAACATAAGGCTCCCATTTAGTTAGGTTTAACCTCAAATCCCTTCGTCTAGTGACGTTCAATTTGTTTCTTTTTTTTTTTGTTAGAATATTTGTAATCAAACTGTAACCTTTTTTCACTAGGTATGAAGTCAGAAAAGCAATATAATAAAAATAAGTACAAGGTACATCCTTTTTTACGTCAGAATAGCTGGTATCCGTTTCTAAATTGTACCCTAAGTTATTCGTTACTGCTTATTCCGAAGAGCTTATTCCTTTTGTAATATGACATTTCTTTCTTCAATGTTCTGTATAGGCTATATTACCATTGATAAAAAAAAAATCCTCACATACGAATTTATTCGTTGAGGAATTGCACAAGTCACTACAAGAAAGCTAAAATTAAAATCATGAGCCTACTTAAATGAGATACACTATCGTGGGCCCCCATTTGCGTCTCATCGACCCCTAATTTTTTTTATGGCTGGCGTGTACCCTTCGCTGAACGTCATCGACCCTGTATTGTTCCAACCATTAATTCCATTATCTATAGTAAATTTTTGAGCAGCCCACACCCTAGGCGCCAATTTTAAAATATAATATTACAGGAATATAAAAACTCCAGTCAGTGACTTTTTTACTTTAATATTGTGAGTATACCCTTTTATTATAGTATGTAGACACCATTTGTATTTAACTTGGTTTCATACCAACATCGTTTTACATATTAAGTACCTAAACCGTTGAAGGATATAGAATATCCTTACAATTCTTTATGAAACATTCGGATGCTGTTATTCGAACTAACGTAAGTGTAATCCCATTTACAGGTAAGTTGACTCCAGCAGACATGCAAGGCGGAACATTCACTATAAGTAATGGTGGAGTATTCGGTTCGCTTCTCTCGATGCCCATTATCAATCTTCCGCAATCTTCCATCTTGGGTATGCACGCCATCTTCCAACGACCTGTGGCTATCAAGGGCAAGGTGTGTTTCCAGTATAAAATTACCCATAATTTAATTGCACAAAAGTTCCATTAATTGTACAACATAAAGAACACGAAGAAAAACCCTATTCAATTAGGAATTCTGTGGTTAATTAAATATAGTGTGCTATAAATTACAATGATCATGACTTAGTATTTTCATATTCTCAAATTTATTTCTAAATACAGTGTAACCTCCATGTAACGTCGCTCGATTTAACGACAAACTCCCTAAAGCGTCGATATCACTCGGCTTTGGTTGGTTTAGCTTGTTCCCATACAAAGATACACTCTATATAGCATTACACCCACTCTCAATAACGACAGCATTGTAATAATATCAAGTACTTTTTAAGCTAAGATGACTTTTTAAGTTGCCAAAATAAGCAAAAACGGCGCAGCTGTGTACATTATTTCGTCGCTTTATTATCCTAGCCCGTAATAAACTCGACTGACGGCATTACACATACCGAACTTACTAAGAAATCCATTCTTTTGTTTACAAATTGGAATTGCTTGCACGTGTTGACTGTTGTTAGTAGGAGTCATGGATTATCTATACGTTATCTTATTAGTTAGTTAGTTGCTCACAAACTTTCAAACTGTAAACATGGCAAGTAAGAGTTTAAAACTTTTTCTTTTTCTAATACAGATTTTTCTTCTCTCCATTTAATGACAACTCTCTAGAACGTCAATATATGCAGTCCCTTGAGGGTCTTTATATAGAGTTTGCACTGTATAATATTATGGCTCGGCAAAGTGACTGCACTTCACTTAATTGAAAGAATATATTAGTGTATGAACAGCAGCGACCGCCAAGGAACAAGTATTCATTAACAGATGTTATCGTGCGAGTCACATGTACTATGACATGCCTTTAACATAATGACTCCGCGGCCTTCCAGTCTGCTCCTGCCTGTTATAACCAGGTTGAAATATCGAGCCATAATTAAAAGGAAGTTAATTCCCGCATAAGACCCGTTATAATATTGATAACGAGAGAGCCTTTAGGTATATAAAGAACTGGAAGTACATAAGTTGATGCTGAGATGTGGCAGGTCGAAACGAGTCACTATGACTGATTTTGCGCTTGTATACCATGATCTAGATGAAAAATCACGCTACCATTACACTACCATCTAAAATATACTACTTTGAAAGTTGGCATTGTTGCGCATCTTTTATGTTGGTAGCATGATGGCTACACTTCTAGTGTTGCACTCGCTTATCCCCTCGTGTGATGAAGGTACTGCTACAGGACAAATCAAAATATCCCGCATCTGATAGGCGTCCTGTGACAGCCGGCGCGAACAAGTGCACAGATATTTGTTACAAGCATAATACATCGCGACATAAAGCTCTATCCTTTTCGCACGTATTATAAATTGTTCACGAAAGAACAGCTATCTTTTCCCATAGAAATTAGAAATTCTGTGGTATAAAAAATCCAGGTTTTTCGAAACCTAGTTCTCAAAAATCCCCATCTGATGAAAGTCCTGTACAAGGGCGCGACATATGCGCCTAGTTCTGTAAATAACCGTCGACGGTTGAGTGGTTATAGGCTACAGTAGCCATCCCATCTGGTGGGCTGACTACTTATATACCACTTTTTGGGGTAAAAAAAGATACATGTGTTGACTTTTGGGCATTCCTGGATCGCTTTTTTTCATCTACCAAATGAAAACTGACGACACGAAACTTTTTGTCCACATCGTTTGCCATTTCTAGCCTAGTACAGTATCTACTAATTATTTTAATCCACAGGTAGAAATAAGGCCTATGATGTATTTGGCGCTGTCATATGACCACAGACTAATAGACGGTCGCGAGGCTGTACTGTTTCTAAGGAAAGTCAAAGCTGGCGTAGAAGACCCCACATCGATTCTGGCGGGTATTTGATAGTTTAAAATACAGGAATTTGTACAATTTCACCTTTTTTTCCTGGTATTTTATAGGGAGTGATATTTAAGATAATTTTTGAGTATTGGGTTTCTGTCACGATTATATGTAACGGTTTCTGAACGTCTTATATCAATGCAAGAATAACTACCCAATTTAGTGTCATAAATAACATGTAATGTTTTGTAAAAGTATTCAAAATAAATTCATCTAATATTTTCCATTCTAAGCTATTTTATTTTTATTTTTAACTCTTAAAGTAACTATGTATATGATGATGATGGTATCCTAGCCGGATTCGGCCACGGCGACTGTTTCAACGCCGATTAAGAAAATCAAGGCCCAGTTTTCGGAAACAGTCAATTGCGCAGGAGATATTTAAGTGCATAACAGGACGCGCAGCCAGAAAAGCGCTCTCTCGTCCGAGCTCCCTCAGGCCCGATGGAATGGAGAACCAGTACGATCGGGAGGGAGCGGGATGCAGGTTTGGTCGAGTTTTCCTTCTCCGAACACCTGGTTGAATTGCGGTGTTAAAGAGATACCTTAGTCGCCTTTTACGACACCTCAGCAAGAAGAGGGGGGTGCTATTCTATTCTGTCGGCAGCCACCACGGCTAACTACAGCTATATATTACTAAGATTAATACACTACACGGTGCCATCCATCAGATGCGGTTATAGTAATTTTATCCATCTGGTGCAGTTATAGTAATTTTGTTCCGCCATTATAGAAAAAAAGTATTCATTAAGTATGGAGGAAAATTTTAATTGTTCATAAGGCTTAGATTTATAGACGCAACTTTAAGTTTGCTTAGACTTTACTAAAACATTACAACTTAAATTACTCTATGAATGACAAAGGATTTTGTAAGGCACCGATGTTGTCAACATAGAATTGGCTCTGCAAATACTATGAATATTCTCGAAGCTCCAAATATATATTCAGTTTTTTGTCAAAACGAATTTATTTTTTTGAGAAATTTGCTAAGCAAAGTCGAAATAGCGTCTATAAGCCTTAGATCTCTAAGGCGTACTATTATGTTTTCTATGAATAAGCCAAAATAATAGAAATGTCATTATTAAAAAAAAAAAAGAAATGACTACGTTTCCTTTTAAATTGAAATCACAAAAATTGAAAATGTGTTAACTACTACCAGTTTCAAATATACCGGATTGGCATCGTAATTAATTTTATTTTTTTTATTTTATGGCTTTATTCCAAGGACTGGGCCTTTGTGACTTCGCTAGTGTCAGTGTGATGGCTTAAAATCGAGGAAAGTTGGTCGGTTATGCTATTTCAAATGTGATTAAGATATTGATCGGTTATCAAATTGTACTATTTGTCTTGAGATTGTCCGGTACCTAAAACAACCGTAATTAATGAAGCCCCTTTAATGTTGTCATTATAAATGTCATACAGTGTTACAACAATAGGAAGCACAACAGCAAATATTACTAATAAGCTATGATATAAATAATAATTATTAAATACTAAATATTAATGTAACACTATTAACGGTAAATTTATAAATCATGTTTAGCAAGGTATAGCCATAAAAATTAGTAAGTCCGTCTTAGACAGTATAGTTGTTAACTATTATAATGCGGAATAGCCATGATTGCAGCGTTTAACAATGTCTAACTTCCATGAGCAATAACATCTTTATTTTATACTCTTTATAACACCTAATAGCATAAGTGTACAATTCTGTGGAGCCCCTTCGACAAAACAATATATTGTAGAAAACGGTGGACAACCAAATATAAATAATGACGTTGGACTTGTACAACTATTAAGATGTGAAAACTGTGTTTTTAGAAGCGAGTTTTATAAAATATATTTTGTATATACAACTTAAGACTAAATTCCGTCTGTTTATGATATTCCTGATTATGACATAAATTTATGATAACTAATAAATTCTTTAAAAACATATTATTTCCATGCAAGTTTGATAATATTTAAAATTTAGGTTTGGGTACCTACAAAATATTTTTAAAAGTATTTTTTATCTGGAATTGGCCTCATTGTAGATAACAATACTGCTATAATACGTCAATCAGCGAATACCAACTGAATATTAAAAATTTTACCGACGGGCTCAAAAGGATTTGTATCCAGAAACGTAAAACCTAATAATAACAACAAGCAGTCTCCAAAGATAATATAATAATAGTAGTTTTTACTTCAGATCTTGTTTTATAAATTGTTATCGTTATTTTATCATTTTATTTTATTTCCAGTATTTGAAAATGTTACAAATAAAATTAATAATACCAGAAGTTTTATTTTTAATTACGAACGCATTCGCAAGCCATTTTTGTTTTTCGGTAATGTCAATTTCGCGTTATAAAATGTCAAAGAAATTGTGTGTTTTTATTTAGTTCTTTCATTGATCAAACTTAACATTAATGGCAAAAGATAATGTTAGATAGTGATATTTTTTGAGACCCAATCGAAATATATATCTAAGTGTTTTAATCTTAATTTGTTCTACTCAATTATGAAGTAATACGGACATTATGAGACGAGGTCGGCCAAGCTTAGGTGGTTGGAGAAGTGATAATCCTAGGCATTTCAGACCTAGGGGGAGTGGAACATCACACTATAGGCCTCCAAGGCCCTATGGAATGCTTGATGGGCCAAGGTAGGTCTAAATATATCATATTTATTGATTGTTTGTATTGCATCACAAGTAACGCGCCAATAATAATGTTCAACTAAAGCGCAAAAAATTCCACGTAGTGTAATATGATATTACTGACTTGCGAAGTAAGTTAATATATAGAAGCGAAATTATTGTTATACAACTGTTTTAAAATAATAAAAAATATATTTTCCAGATGTTTAATGTCAGGCCCCAGATTTGTTCGTCCGCCACATTTTATGTCACATCCAAATAACGGCGATCGCGGTTCTTTTGAACCCAATGAAAGAAACCAATACAGATCAACTCATCAAAATGATCATGGATTTCACAATAGAGGTCATTATAGAGGTAACAGTACCCCGAGACCCTCATATATATATACCAATCAAATAAGACGTAAAGATAATGATTCTTCACATGATAGCTCAAGAAATTTGTATGATAATACACAGAGTGAACAACAACATTTCAAAAACAATACTAGAAATGTTGACCATAGATCTGCAGTTAACAATCAAAACCATAACTATCATAAACAAAAACTAAACCTCACTTGGTCTACTCCTATGATAGATATTGAAAAACATAATCACGACTTAAGTCCGAAAAAGGTATACAGAAATCATGAGAATACAGATCAAAATAAATCACACTTTTTAGACTATCCTAGTCATAGGCCTCCATCATCAGACTATTATGGTAGTAATCCCAGTCCAGTAGAAACAAACAACTCTGCGTTTAGTAGATCTGTTGATGATACTGTTGACATTATAAGAAAAAAATTATTGAACAGGAATGAGCCACAAGCACATCCAGATGATAATAAAAGTAGTCCATTTTATGACAGAAATGAGTCCGATCCTAGTAACATTTACCAAAATGAGCCTGCAGTCAAGAAAAAAGTTCAAAGGCAGAAACAAACAACAAAATTAAAATGTGAAAATATGAAAAATAAAATTATACACCAGTTATTTAAAATGGATAAAGACAAAATTCACAAACTGATGGACAATCCCAGTTCATCCACAAAATTTGAATATGCTATAAGTAGTTTGATTACAGAATCTCAGATCAGCCTAAACAGACATATGAGGTCAGCAGCTGAGAAGTCATTATGCAGCTCAAGCACAGATTTCATACAAAATGATAATAATACTATATATGAAGACACTTTTATGAAACAGATGCAATGTATACTGGATCCACAAGATACAGTGTTATTGGAAGACCTGAAACCAGTTGTTATGGCTGAGCTTAGCAAATTTTTGCAAATAGAAGATTGTAAGCAAAATTATGATCGTGACCATGTTAACTATCATCCTATAGAGGATTTTGATGATTATAACTGGGATGAATACTCTCATAAAACATATAATGAGGATCAAACTGCAGAGTTACTTTATGATAAAATTGAAAATTATAAAAATATAGATTTTGGTGATACATACCAAAATTCTTATACAGAATATCACAAACCACTTTATAAAAGAAGGTCTAGAAAATCTAGTGACTACAGTGAAGAGAGACGACAAAGTTCAGAGAGTCGTAGAAAAAGCATAGAAAACAGGCCAATTGAGGAACCATATCAAAGAAGCCCTCTTTCAAATCAACCATTATTTGATGTAACCACAGAACAGTTAATAGAAGAAGATGATCCATTTGCTGAATTAGACAAACAATATCACGTTCCTGTTGACCATAATTTTATACAAACTGATATATATGCAAGTCCCCAGCCTTCTACCACAAGCAGTACTAAATCAAATTATTTACAAAGTGAAATTTCTAATGTTTCAGTTAGCAATACTCAACAATTGAGCAACCATACAAATATTAATAATAATTTTGATTCAGAAGTACCTAAAATGGACATGATGTCACTAAAATCTCAAATTGACGAAACAGATAAAGCAATAAAAGATGCAACTGAAAAATTAGAACTTAAAATAAAATGTGAGTTTATTCAGAGCTCTCCAGAAAAGAAAGGTAGTTCTTTAAAATGTGACACTACTGAGCATAAAAAATATAAGGATATCAGTATAAAAGATGAGGATATATCAAATAAAACAAAACAAATTGATAAAAAAGAACATAATAAGAGTGATGATTCTAATCATTCTGTAAAATTATGTAGTCAATCTAACGCCCGTAAAAGATCAATTGACCAAAGACCATCCCACCGTAAAGAAAAACGAAAAAAAAGTGAATCAGATAAATCATTGTCAAGCCATGAATCAACTTATCACAACAATGAAGACAGCTCACATTCTAAAAACCGGGAAAAAGATAATAATGTCAAAAAGCCGTTTATTTATTCGTACTTTCCTAAAACACAGGAAAAGAAAGAAGAAAAGATAATAAAAGAAAGCAAAAAAGGGATAACAAATGACAAAATATATTCCGATAAATATGTTAAAAGAAAAGAGTCTTCAAAAAGAAAAGAAATAAATAATATTAAAAAGAGCAATTCCAACTCAATAATGTCATCTTTACCTAGTCCAAAAGAAAATATCGATGCTGATAACAGTAGTTTTACACCTACAAAATCAGACTCGAAAGCAAAACTGAAACCAATTGATATGTTTGTAGAGCAGCCAAAAAAATTACATGTTCACCAAGCTCATAGAAACACTGCATTACCATCTTCTGCTCTTAAAAAAGACACTGAAGCTTCAAATAAAATTAAAGAAGTTTCTACAAACGTTAATAAGGGAACAATTAAAAGATTAGTTTCAAAGGAAACTCAAACTAGTACTTTAATAAGCTGTATGTCTAAATCCATCCAAACTGAAAATAAAAAATTAATTAATGCAGCTATACAAACAGACCCAGTGTGTTACAAAGGAGGTGAATCTAATTCTACAGACACTTTGGATAGAATGAAAGAGATTGACTTGGAAATACAAGTATTGCTGCAAGAAAAATTCAAATTGTACAGTTCATTAGAAAACAAAGATTCCTGTCACAACTCTATGCATACACTTGGAATGACAGTTGTGAACGTACCTCCCATTGAAGATACAACACAAGAAGAAATAATTGATAATATCACTGACTTAACTACAGATCCTCTTACTGATGATTTAACAAATATAGCTATAGAAGAATTGGAACAAATTGCTTTAGAATCAGATCAAGAGCATAAAAGTAAGGAGTCTGGAAAAAGAACCCGTCGTCTTACTCAAAAAAATTTGCACACCAAAAGTAACAGCACAGCATCTAATGCAAGAAGGACTGCTAAAAAAGCAAGGCCTCCTAATATCTCTCTTTTGGAACAGATAATAACAGATGACAGACCACTAGAAGATATAATAGGTCTTGAAGAATTAGAAACTTCTCCAGTGAAAAAGAAATCTCATTCAAAGAAAAAGAGTTTAAAGAAAACTAAGGGTAGAAAACAAAAAATGGATTTAAAATCCTATAACTTGAAAGAGTTTTCTATAGTACTGGAGAGAATAAATGTTAACAAAAATCTCAGAGATAATGAAAATAGAGAAAAAGAAATTAATGTTACTTCTGGCATGATTGTTGATAGTTCAATGCATGAAGTTGTTATTGACCAACCAAATGTTGATATGTACCAAGAAAATCTTGCTGTTCAGGGACCAAGTTTTGCTACACAGCAATCAAGCGAAGAAGTTGCAGAAATAGGATGTATATCTACAGAACTAATAGAAGAAGACAACAACATATCATTTGATATGTTAGACATTTCTGAAGATATTGTAATTGGTGATAACTGTGAAGTCAAGTTTCAAGATAAAGATTCTAATGAGAGGATAGAGATGCAGATTACTGAAGACATTATATTAGATAATAGTCAGTCATCTTGTGATGATTTGAATGCACTTTATATGAATCACGGGGTGAACGAGTGTAAAACATATGATTACTCCAGTGATGAAAACTTACGTCGGGACTCTATAACAGTGACTGGGAATGCTGATGCAGTCCTTGCAATAGAGGTAAGTGACTTTTCTTTTAACCCTTTCAGTCCCCACTCCTATTCGTTTATTCATACACATAGTTTTTTCCTAGGAGCAATATCATGAAATGACTATTAAATAAAAAAGGTCACTACTGCATAGTACAAAAAACTTCCTTACCCTGATCAAGACACTTCAGCATTACTGTTGGTTCATGACCACTGCCTTTGGTCACAGCCACAGAATCCGCGCCATGCGCAAAATTTGAATAACAGCTTTATGTAATGTAACCAGAGGTGGGCAAAATGTAATCTGATTAATGATTAACAATTACAAAATGTAGTCATAATTTTAATTTCGTTACTCTGTAATCATGATTAAATCCCTTCAAAACATTAAGGAGTCATAAATGTATATGCAATTGAAGATTTCCTAGTGTTCAAAACATACATGAGGGAAATGCAGTCATATTAATGTTGAAAAACACTAAATGTAATCGTAATCGTTTTTCATTAATCTAATTACATTTTGTCCATCTTTTAGTGTAACATTAAAATATTAAATTAAAATGAAAAGTAACACGTATATAAAATGCCCTTAAAGTTTTTGTAATGACTAATAACTCAGATATCTAAACCTGTACTGGATTATTAATATAAACTTATAAAATTATTAATATCACATTTTTTTTTGTTTTCAGTGTGTGGAAAACAATTTCTTAGCAGCATGCCTGGATGGAAATGTGTACCATTTCAATTGTGACGGTCAACTCCTTAATACATTGAAAGGTTCAAATCTAGCGGTCACCTGTATTACTATAGTCAGTGACAAATTCGATATAACTGTATATACTGGTTCCTTAGACTCAAGAATACGTTATTATGATTTAAAGGTATGACCATTTCCCGTTAATCCTTATTTCTCAGAATTTTTTTGATACAAATGTCGGTAGGGTAGGGGTATTGCTCCATGTAGATGTGACCATAGTACACAAGAGTAAAGATCATCATAGTGACTCATTTTAGTTTGTTGCGTTGTAAGATTTATTTATTTATTCTAATACTAACTTCACAGCACATTAAGATGTTAATTATATACAAAACAGGAAATAAAATAAAAAAAACTACAGAGCCAGTAATTAAGTTACGTTTAAATTTTGTTTGTATGTTTTGGGTCACTCTCTGCATCCATGTAGCGAGTGAGTGTTGTGTGATCAACTGATATATGTCCAGTTGTTATATATCTTAAAGATACTTTGTTGTGGTACATGTTGACATGGCAAAAGGGTGACTATCAATGACTTCCTATCTCTTAGTAATTGCTACCATTCTTGGACTACATTCTACTTTCCACCAGGATGGTCTTATCACTATGTCAAACCAGTATAAAAAATCTCTAGATAACATAATGACTTGTGGATATTGTTCTATGCAATTTAAAACTTTTTTACTGCATCTCCTCATTGCTATTAATAAGGTTTTCAGTTTAAAAAGCTTGATAAATTGTACGTGATTGGTGTTTTTCTGAATAATAATATATTTTCATTAGTGGCTATATGAACTATGTGCTTTTATGTCATGCCCAACGTGATTAGTGTTAAAGAATGTGGACTGCCCGTTATTGATATTATGTTTTACAGAGTGCGTGTGGAATATAAAGTTCGAAGATAGTCAGATAGAATTTAATTATACAACTTTTACAAAATAAATATTTAACACATGTTCAGAAAATCTTAATTAGTTGACTAAACATTCTAAACAACTATTGCCTAGCAACCAATTTTATACGAGTAATATAATGTGCCAGTATTATTTTACAATAATGGGCAGTCCAAATTCTTTAACACTTTCCCTCATTATTTTAAATGATACTGCATTCCTAATTCAGCTCGTATCTTGGTGAGCCTAGGCTTAGGCATAGCTTTTGTCATTAGATCTGCCAATTGATTTGCAGAAGTTGTTTTATGTACTTGCAACAATCCTTCTTGTACTGTTTCACGAACAAAGAAGTGTCTCACTCTAATGTGTTTCGTTCTTTTGTGAAACTCAGGATTATGTGCAAGGCGTATGGCAGCTTCGTTATCCACCAATAACGGGCAGTCCACATTCTTTAACAATTAGATGTGCAACTGATTACAGTCAGATGTTATGTGAGTTTTCGCACGATGTTTTCTCTCACCGGTGAGCATGTAGTGTCTAAATCTTTACATCATTTGGAAAAACTCAGAGGTACGTGCCAGGATTCGAACCTACAACCATTAGTAGTGCTGTACATTGAAACATGCCCATTATCCGCTAGGACATCAGTCACCTAAATACCTTATTCTACTTTCCTTACCTTAAATTGTAGTTACTGATTTTAGAACACATCTGAATAAAGTGGCTATTTCTGGTATTAAAACCTACCTAGAGAAAATTAAGGTGTGATTCAGGCGCTTGTTTCTTGTGAATGTGGTTTTAGTTGTAGCTACTAAGTAGCAATGTATCATTCTGTATGCATTTAAAGGGAAAAACATATGTTGAAGGTTACTGTGTTGCACTGTCAGCTGTCACGATCGTGAGCTTGACTTGACACTTAACTCCAGTTAGTCGCTCGCATCAGACACATTACTATATAAATGCATATATTATTATTATCAAATAATAAGCGAGCAGCTATTAGCTGATGTTGAGGCCCAGTATTAATACAAATATTTAAGGAACTGATATTGTAATTAGTTTGTTTAATTACCTTCAGACGGGTGTGGAAAAAGGGCCTGAGTGCAATGTGTTAAGTCCCATACAAACCATGGATCGTGCATGGGACACAATTTTCGTTGGAACTAGAACTGGTTTTGTTCTGCAGTTTGCTTGCAAGGTAAGTCTTATTTCACATACAGCATATACATAGCCAGGCCAATTACATACATACAACTTGGCAAATAATAGAAATAGAAAAACGTTTATTTGGCACAAAACAAGGTTAAACAAGGTAGAAAACAATTAAAGCAAACCTTGCGTCGTGATCATTTGTCAAAGGGAAGGAAGCTCAGCATATGCTAAGTAACCAGCTGAGTTAGCTGATATCCATTATAAGTGAGAAAAAAAATTTCTTTTTCGGTCAACTTTTAGTTGACTCATAAATGTCACTTCCATACATGCCTTCTAACTCTACTATCTATGTATTATGATATCCGACTCTAAATTTTAGAAATATACATATAAAATTCCATTATTCGTTTTTGATAATGTTAAAGCTAGTTCATTTATACACATTTAGGCTATGCGACACTAAGAATGTTTCTGTTTTATTTACGTTCTCTTACGTTGTACAAAAACTTCTTATAGCTTGTGATATTTAACATAAACTTATTCAATGAGTACATATGTTATAAAAAAAAAAAAAACACATTTTATTTATTAATATCTGAAAAGAACAACGGCTTCCCTTTTTTATAATCACTACACGCCTCTATCAACTAGCATCGCAATATTATATTTAATGTCATATTCGCAGAACAACATGCTTATACCAGTGAGTACGGTGAAATTCTCAGAGCAATCGATACTAGCCCTCCGCGCTATGAAGGAGGGGCCAAGAAAAGTATTGCTTGTGGCAGCTCGTTCGGAAAACGTGACGATAAAGGACGCTCAGTCCGGACTATTGCTGAGGACGCTCGAGGGACCCAGCATGACCGTGTACAGCCTCCTTTTTGAAGACGGGAAAGTCTACTGCGGAACAAGCAGTCATCAGATTCACGTCTTTGATTATTCTGTAGGTATACAACTTATGAAATAAGATAATAATAAACCATTATATCATTTGTACTTTTACAATATTATATTTCGCGGAAAAATTACGCAGATCAACTTACATCAGTTTCTCTCACTATCGGTTAGAGAAGGTACAAATACATATCCACCTAATTTTTTGAAAAATTTACTCAAAATTCAGATTTATTTTTAAATAAATTTGTCATAAACTACTTAACTTTAGTTAAAAGTTGAGTTGACAAACACTTAAGCTATTTTTAGAAATATTTTGCATGTGTCCGCAAAGCAGTTTCGTGACGCTCCTGAAATGTTGGAATTTCAAGTTACGCTTTTTTTTTATTTTCTTAAAGGGTACAATTTATGCTCCAACACCCAAATTAACATTAGGTCTACCAGCGAATAATTTATATCTATTTTAGTAATAGGTATATAACATGGTTTATTTTGCTTTGTTATAATAAAATTAAATCTATAATAATTATCAATGTTATATATTAGTAAAAGACATGTTATATATTAGTAAAAGACATGTTATTTAATAAGAAAAATACTAGGACAGATATATGGACCGGACATTTTAACCTGTTCGGTAAATTTTGTGTTCACCTAATTTATAACTATGTTTTAAGTGCCCGATTAGATTAAGTTTTCATTGTTTTTAGATTATTAATACAGATACAGAAAATAATATAAGTTACAAGATACTGAATTATTTATCTTTCAAACAAGTAGATGTTGCTCACATCCCTTCAACAACTAGAAAGGAGCTTATGATCTGCAAACAACTGATCAGGATTTTTTAAATAGTTAAGAACAATCTTGAACAGGTCACCTTTTAAACAAAAAAAACTACATTCATCCATTTAGATGCTATTCCGGACACAATTACATTTATAAAATATCTCTTGTTATGTCGTGGGTTAAAAATGATTTTTAATTTTCATAAGACCGGTACGCATGTGGGCACACACGAAGGCGGTAAGGGCGCGGTGTGCTTGCGCGCGACTGGCGGACTCCTCTTTGCGGGCTGCTACGACGGATGCGTCTACGTGTACCGCGAAGGGGAGACCAGACCCTTAGCGCAGCTGCGAGGACCCAGCCTTATGTTGTTGTCGCTAGCTCTTGTCGGAAATAAGGTAACACATTGGAAACCATAAACTCTTATAATAATTAATGAGCTTTGCCATATACACTGTGTTATGCTTAACGTCGGGTGCAGTGAAGTTATTTTGCCGAGCTAGTATTAAAAAATTAATCATGGGATAATAAACAAAACAATTATAGCTTACTACATACAAGTTTGATAAAGCTGGTAAATAACACCAAACTATTTTGCTATTTTATAAACTGACGTAGTTCCTTATTAATGTCTGAATCCAACAATAAAGAATGTCACCTTAATTAATCTTTATTACAGGCAAACATAAGCCGAGTATATATTTGATAAATTTATAATACATACATGATATAAAATTTGTCTTCCTATTTGTGTTTTTGTCTCTGGTTTTTTTTAATCGTATATTAAGTAATACACAAAGAAGAAATAGATTAAAACAAATATGCTGTATCAAATGCTTCTTAATGGTATCATTTTGATCTAATAATGTTTACATATTTATTGCAGATCATTGCTGGCTACAAAGACAGAAGTTTGTACATATGGAAGATACCTTTAAATATTTTACAAGAATTAATTCTGTAAATTTATTAATAAGATTTGTAAATGTTGTTTTAATAAAAACTCTGTATGTTTAATTTATCAATCTGTTTATTATTTATAACTTACTTTACCAAATAGTTCATAATATACTAATTACTGAATTTATTAATGAAATTGTTTGATAGCAATTTATTTTGATGAATAAGCTTAGCGTCATAATTTTTAAAAATATCACAGTTATTTGTTGAATGCAAACTCCGTATTAACGTATTATTCTGCAGGTGTGAACAGGAACTTACGTCATTGTTGCCTTACCTATTGGTATAAACGATTTCAACTGGTTGCTATAACGAGAATGTCAATTGAATATTTTAAAAATAATATTAGAAAATCGATTTCTATTATCGGTATTAGTCGATTATATACTTATTTCCGAACGCAATTAAACTTCTGCCAAGTGGCACTCCTGTTTAATTTCTGACTTACGTCAGTGGGTGTTTCGTACGGCAGCCATTAAACTACGTAGAATCAAGTTTTTTTTTGCTATTTCGTACTAGAAACAAAGAACTTAAGTAATTTCAATATATAACCCAGTATCTTTGTCTTGATAAAAATAATTTTATATTACAAAAATGAATCCAGAATAGTAAGTATTACATCTGTATCATGGCGATGTTGGAAGAAGGATGGGCCAATAATTTGCCTTTTTTTTGCATGTTCATTGTCTTGAAACCAAAATTCACTCATATATTTAACAAATTACTTGATTACTATCTAAGCAGCATTTAAAATGATAGCTTATTTTTTATTATAATGGTGAGTCATTGTATATTCAGAGTAGGTATTGACGAAATGTTCGTAAAAACGTAATAGTGAGCTGGTGAATGGCGTATTGGTGGCAGTAGATTGATCCCTACACTTCCTCGTTCCTGATATTAAAATGTTCAGTTTTTAGTTAAATATGGTGAACTCCTTTGTTTGAAAACGAAGATACGCCTCCTTGAATACGTCAATGTTTTCTTTCGTGATATTGACCTAAATTAGCCTTAATAATTAACCCGCGAACATCAAGTGATTACTGACAGGTGATTTTGAATTCCAGCGACTATTTGTTCAAACTACTCTTGATTGGAGATTCCGGAGTGGGCAAGTCTTGTCTTCTACTCAGGTTTGCTGACGATACTTACACAGAAAGCTATATAAGTACCATTGGTGTTGATTTTAAAATTAGAACTGTGGAACTAGATGGCAAAACAATAAAATTACAAATATGGGACACAGCTGGTCAAGAGAGATTTAGAACTATCACATCATCTTACTACAGAGGGGCACATGGAATCATTATTGTCTATGACTGCACAGACCAGGTAAGATTTATATCAGATTATAATTTCCAATTAAAAATTCCATAAACTTATCAGATTGAATTTATGAATTAGAGATATATTACTTGGAAAATGAATAAATATTTCTTAATTAAAAATTAATATTTTGATGTTTACGAATGTGTAAATGTAACAAAAAAAAATATTTTCATTTAAAAATATTAACACATCTGAAACTTTTTTAAACACAGTATTTTCATAAATTCTATGATAATGGGATAAATGTATTTACTTATGTCAATATTTTTTATACATCTGAATTGTAAACATTTATAATATTAAATTTAATAGGGAAATTATGATTTTTTTCCAATATCATCTAAACAAGCCAAAATTTGAAAAACATATTTATAGTTAGTGCCACAAGTTTCACTCCTTTTAGTATCCTTGTAGCCTTTACCTTGATTTACAATAGATCCTATATTTCATCTAATTAAAATTTTGTTATCATGATACATGATGATGTAATGATTGTATGGATCCATTAATGAATCTTCAGCCATAATTAAATTACAAATATAAATGTATAAGACCTTGATTATTCCATGACCAATAATTACAAGAAGTGTCTATAATGTTTGCATACAAATTTGTAGTTGCATAACTTGGTAGTAATCTATTTTAGGAATATTGAAAGTCATTATAATTGATTTTTTTGCTTGTACATCCAATTAACATGTAGAATGCCAGTTCAAATCATGACTGAATGTTTTCCACAGCTTATGAAAAATCTAGACACAAAACTAGAGTTATGATAAAGTAACAGTACATTACAACACAATTATATTTAGAAAATCAATTGTAACTTTTCAAAAAACATTTTTAGAATCAAATATACTGCATTATGAACAGAACATATAGATTATACTGCTGCTAAAATCACTTGAATTAAAAACTGACTGCTCTAAGAGTCTTCCTAAAAGTCATCTCTGAATGTCAAACCACATTTTCTGACACAGTGCTAAATGGAATATACTAATGTCACCCAATGTTGTCTGACATAAATTAAATTGTAATCTATAACTTTTTTTTTTATTCTATCTGATAATAGATTGAATTGTACTGCTTTGAATAATTTTTCAAAGTCTAGTACTGAAAGTATCTTAAGTTTTAAAAAAAAAATTTCAAGTAGGACCGCTTTTGTTCACAATGAAATAAAGTATAAAAAAGTAATAAAAATAATAATAATTATATTAAATATAAGCTCATTATTGCAGTCTTCATAGGATCCTCAAAGTTCCATAACACAAAATCCTAATTCACTATCCATTTATATGTCACTCCTAAGTGTATGTATTTTTAATGTTGTTGACTTTGTTTTTATTTTTACAACTTGACCTCGGTCAATGATTTCTTTATGTAGTTTGAGTTTCAATGTTTTTTCTCATGGTGTCCTAACTATAAACACTACATATGGACTTAGTCACTGCATATTTCAATATACATGTTTTATCATGTTATTATAATTGTTAAAGAGTATAGAGTAATAAACACACTTGTTATATCAGCTTAATTATTTTAGTATAATGTTTAACCTTCAAGTATAACAAAATGTGCCCTATATATGTTGAATTGTACATGTTCTACTTATTTTAATACTTATATGTTCAGTTTCATAATGAATATATTCTATTCCATTATATTATCAACAGTGGGATAAATGAAATAATCCCTCTTGTAATATTTTTCAATCTCTAACTTAAATGTCCCAATAACATTTTTTTTGTCTCAAGACTGCTTGCTGCGTTTTTCAGATTTGGTTAAACCCCACAGCTAAGCTCATATTAACTCACATAAGAGATGCACCTAGACATCAAGTCGTGGAAACAAGCCTGTTAAGACGTGAATGAATATTAACTAAAAAACAAGCTACCTGTATATGTAGATGATTTCATTCAAAGAACGTCAAAACTAAAGTCACAGCTACTTAGACTGGATCCCCTATTACGGACCCCATTTACATTTTCGCTTACATGGACCACTGGTAAGGTGGTTATTGACTCATAGAAATCAATATAGATCACTTTGGATATCAGTGCATAAATGGTATCAGAAATAATATTGATGGATGAGTAATTAAATATTAAGACAAATGTATAATTCTATTTTTGTCCCCTAGGCTATAATATATCTTAGTTTTTGCATGAGATAGACAGCATACAACTGTGTAAATATAAATGGTTATTTCAATTTAGTATCATTCAACCAGTTGCATTGTTACTTTGGCAGATTATATTGCATTAGACAATTCCATAAATATAAAGCAAGATGATATTAAAATATACCAAATGTGGACTTATTACATTTGATCATTAACATTTATTGTCCTCATGGAGTGATGGCTAAAGGAGCTGGCATAATGCCAGTTTGCCAAACACCTGACTACTGACTGCTGGTTGTGTAAACAATGGGTTATTGTGCTAATGAGTCATGAATGCTTGATAACCTATTAATGTGATTATTTGAGTTATGCATTTTCAAGATTGTACTGTTTTTGTCTAAAGATTAATCTTTCCTACACTGTTCCTTTGTATGAATATTTAATCAATGTGTTCTTTGTACATTGTTTTATTTTCTATATAAATGGCATATAAGTAATACCATTTTTGGTAGGGCTGGGGTTTTTTAATGAGTACCATCAATTATTAGACAAAGTAATACTGCTATATCTATACCAGATACCTTATGATAATATGTATTCAGAACACAAGCAAGATAACCTTTCCTCACCAAGCTCTTGAAGATCTCAATTGGAATCCCAGGCCTGAGACTCCTAAGGATTTGGGATGTTGGCACTTATGCGCCGCGCCATTTCTATTTAGCTTGACAGATGGATAATGCAAATTTCATTTCATTATCTTTAGTTTTGCTCATGTATATAATGTTTTCGGTATAAATATCTTCACTTCTTACAAAGATTAACAGCTAAATAAACAAATAAAATAAATATAATAGTATGGTAGGCTTCCCATAAAATTTAATATTAAAGTAAAATACTAAAAAGAGACTGGATAGAGGTGAAGAAAATATAATCAGATAAACCACTAGACGCTGTGTCAGATACCATCTGTATGTGGTGGACGTTGCTTATCCGCACAATGAGATTCGATTCTACATTCATCACACGAACAGCTACAGAGTAGAATATAATTCCAGTGAGCATATTTCCACGATCTTATGACTTAGGAGCCTTTGAGAGAAGAATGAATGCATTTGCTGGGTGGATGCGATCCATCGTCGGACTCAACTTCGCCTTCCACCAGGTGTAATTGAGGTTAAGCGTCCGCCTGTAAGTCATAAAATACTTCAATTCTGTATCAGTAATTGACATTAAATTCCAATGATCATAACAATGATACCATTGTTTTTCGAAAATTGTTACAGATAAATAACCGAAATCATTCAGGTCCTAAGCGACTATGATATCACCCGGTGTATAGTTTGGATATTATTCTATTTTCAGGATTCATTCAGCAACGTGAAGCAGTGGTTAGAGGAGATTGACCGCTACGCTTGCGACAACGTGAACAAGCTCCTTGTCGGGAACAAGTCTGACCTCACGACTAAAAAGGTCGTCGACTACACAACGGCCAATGTAAGTGTGCAATCGTGTCAGATTTGGCGGTCAGTAGGTCAGCGGTATTGTATTGTTACTCGTATTTTATTTTATTTATATTATTGTTTTCTTTTTGTCCCTTTCTACTGCCCGTCTGAGAGGTTTAATACCAACTGAAACGTATATATCGGGCTGAGGTTTTAATTAAAAAAAAAAAAGTCAAATCATTTGTGTGTCGATAAATAATAAAATCCCGAAAGTCGCACCTTAGTACATCAAAGGTATAACTTATATTGTGTCTTAGTACTATTTACACTATTTCGGCCATACCGTGTACATTAACTTAAAAAACACTCAAAATATAGTATAAAAATGCATAATTTATTTAGATCTTTTATTCCGTTATACTTATCATAGACATATTATAGAAACAGTTGTTTCAGTCTTTTTTTTTATAATTAGTCTTTGGTAGAGGAATGTAGCATCGCATGTCTTTTATTTAATATAAATACGAATTAATATTTAAATTCTTAACATGAGATTCTAAACTCATTGAAATTTGTTAAAATGCTTCTAATCTTTAGTTTTAAAATACTCAATATCATAGGATGATGGGAACACGCTCCTTCAAATTACTCGGTAAAAGTAAAGGTGTTTGTCGGTTTCTGGCATTCGCGACTCGGCAGCGTTTGCCAAATCGCGAGGTATAGCTCTGTATGCTGTCGACGTGTTAAGTTTGCGATAGTGACAGTTGACAGCCCTGCGCAGTAACGTACATCGCATGCAGTAGCGTTCATGCCTTAAATGCATGAAAGCACTAAAGACACAAAGATAAATAAGTCTGGAATATATTCCTTTTATTTAGACAAAAAAGGAACCTTTTATATTCAAATCTATTCTATTTTCATCCCATCTATATTCCCTAAGAAAGTAATATAATATTTATTATCATTATATAATATTCAAATTCATTATGTAAATCTGCCTACCCTGTCCAAATATCCTATGCACTTCACTGATCGCATGCGTTTCAGTACATAAGTACATACAGAACGGAGCAGGGTGGCCTAGTAACCATTGCTGGGTTCCTGCTGCGTTGATATTAATGCTAAAGTGACTTATTGAAACGTTTATTCATAGCAATATGCCGAGCAACTTGGCATACCGTTTTTGGAGACGTCGGCCAAGAACTCTACGAACGTGGAGCAAGCGTTCATGACAATGGCTGCGGAGATCAAGGCGCGCGTCGGTCCGCCCTCGACGAGCGCGTCCGCTGTCGGCGGGCAGGTCAAGATCGACCAGGGGCACCCCATCGACACCGGCAAGTCCTCCTGCTGCTGAATGTAATGTCATCCGCCTCAGGTGAGCGAACATTTTTTTAAAATAATTTACAGAGAGACCTCAATCACACCTGGTGGAAGGCGAAAACGATAGACCGCGTCCGACCAAAAAATGCCTATTCACTCTTCTTTTAAGGCTCCCAAATCGTATGTAGGTACATGAAAAAATTAGACGCGGGGAGAACATAAACTCGTGTGATTAAAAATAAAAAGTCTTCTCGTAATTGCAACATAACGATTGCGCTTCCCGTAATTCACCTATGCTACCATCTCTGGATCATTATCTCTAAAGAGTAATCGGTTTTATTATTGTGATTATTTGAGTTAAGAAGTGTTTGTTTAATAGTGAATTGATTTTCTTCAGATTGGCGGCCATATTGGCGTGGGGAGCCGGAGTTTCGGGCGCCGGCCGTCACATACTTTATAAAAACAATCGCAATTACCACACGTTTCACGGCCGCATCGTTATAAATATAACTATACATAGTGGCGCACGCGACGCCACTCGTCCAGACGACGTCGCGTGCGCATCGCTACAGCCATGGAATTAAATTAAAGTTGGAAATAACACTCCGTCTTAGTCTTTGGTCAAATATTATTTCCTACTTTAGGCCTGACTTTTGTCAATAGAAATTGTCCCCAATCAAAAAAAGTTGAGCTCTGTGACATATTGCGTAATCATTTTTGATTCTTGTAACGTCTGATTTAATCTACGCGAAACTGTTTCCTACATAGATCAATTTATATTCTTTTGGGTACTTCTACCGGACAATCTCAATATAATTAAAATTAGCAAACACCGATCAACGTTCCTCGAACATTAAAATCAAAATCAAAACGTTGACTTTGGCAAATCACATTGGTCATACACCAATGTAAAGCCACAAGAAAGGAAAAATTTATATTCCTTGTAGTGTCAGCATAAAAATTTTGGAAAATCTGGAATTTTTAAAATATTTCATCTAAGATTTTTTTTATGTTTAACTTCTGTAATGCTAACATACAATTGTATCAAAGTGTTAACCACAACAGTTTTATTTAAAAAATGTTAAAATAATTTAGTATTTTAATCAATCGGTCATCGCCATTTTTTAAATGGCCGTCAAAGGATGGGAAGCACTGATCTACTGTATTCTGTTAGAAAGGGATGTAACTTTCAAAGAAAGAGAACTAATATGGAGTGTTATCCGCTAATTATAATTTAGCTTTATGGATATAGCAACTCTCAGTGTACAATACGGAGAGAAATAAGACATTGCAATGTGGGATATGACGTTATAGTTAATTACTTACATATTTCTTATAAGCGCATGACCGCAGCCAATGTTTTTTTGTAACTGCGAGTATAAAATTTTTGTCGATGGAAAACATCTTCTCATTTTAGTGTTGCCAGTTCGAATATAACTAAATTGATTTTTAAGAAAATTAAATACGTTAAATAAAAAATTGAGCTATATATTAATTGTTTATATCTTGCGTTAAAGCGACGATTAAAGTAGATTAGAACGCGATCATAGGCTCATAGTTTGTGTAAATGTTCTAGACACGTGCAAAACGGCAGACGCTTGTGTTCATAGACAAATATAATTTGTACTGGAGATTTTTTGTACTTGTCTGTGCAAGGAACTTCAGCTGCGGACATTCCATAAGATATTCAAAATCCCATAGTCTATGGAACTCCGTGTCGTACGCCGAACATTAGAACTTTAAGTTGCTATTATCCGTTTTATTATCTATAGCGTAAAGATGAAAAGTGAAATGTATGAGTGTACGTTTATTATACATATTATATATTTAATTATATAGTATAAATAATGAATATTCTAGGTTAATTTTGTGCTGTTCCCGAGATTAAGGATTCTGGTGGTTTATGAGCAACGTGGAATATACGAGAATGGTAGTCGTGAGTTCGTATAACAGTTTACGTAGAGCGGGCCTTGTATTGGAATGGGCAGTTGCATCCGCATACAAAAGTGACGATAACTGACAGTTTCGAATCGTTCCAAGTGACTACACAAAGTGAAATTCGATAAACGATAACGCTAGTAGAAAATGAACGGAATTGACATAAGCTTTCTATAAATAACGTCGTCGCATTGTGTCAATTGCATATCGAGGGGTGAAAGGCTATTTGGTTTAAGAGACAATTTTTGATGATATAGTAATATATATATATTTTTGGAATTGGTAAAAAAACGCTGATTCGGACAATATATATTAATATATCACCAAAAAATGTCGCTTAAACCAAATAGCCTTTCACACCTTGATATATTTTACACTGTTCTATTAGCGTTATTGTTTATCGAATGTTACTTTGCCTAAGCGCTCAGTTGAGTTACGTTCTGTTAAATCCGTCAATGACAATATCTACAGTCTGTTCTGAACTTTATGTATTTTCACTAGTGACCGACCGAATCCTAAGCTGCGGCCTATTCTTCTGAAGCTGACATTTTCTAGCGAGTGCCGAAATTAATCTAACTGTAGTTGAATGCACATTATTTTTACTGCCCAATCTTAGCATCTAAGATTTGGATTGTTGTTATTTTTAACAATTTACAAGATAATTTTAATGATCTCTTCTAGAACTTGTTTTTATACAGTCAATATAAAACTGCAGTTTAAAAGTTTTTTTTTTAATCATCGTTTTTCACCTATAGTCAATCTTAAACTAATTTTAAAATATTAAGTTTCGGCTTTGGTCCTTCGGTCGGGCAATGAATGACACGATTCGATACTAAACGTCACGTCTCGGCATTGATGTGTGCGGATAAGCTTGAAGAGCGGAGACATGTGTGTCTGTGCGCTGTGATCATTGCTAAGGGCGTGTTTACAATAGCTCTTAGTTCGCGATCACTGTAAACAACAAGCTTATGTAGTGTGCACACGACCTAGTATAAGAAAGTGCGCTATTAAAGACGAAATAGCTTGTGAATACGCCCTAATAATAATTTATTATGCGTTCCAACTGATACAACACCAAGTCATGCCTTGACACCATTTGGTCCCGCATTAGAGAATGTATAATGTACAAAAAAAGCTAAAAAACAAATACAAGCGAATTTATTTGTTAGCTTTGCTTACAAAACTGGTACATGTTGTGAATTCACTCGTTTTCTTTAATTTATTTTAATAAAATTTATTATTTCTTTTACATCTATTTTATGATATATGCCACTAATGTAAAAATGTAATAAAAATCCGTTTTTTTTTTTTTTTTGTTGACGTTATTAATACATGAAAGTGTGTGCATTTGTCCTCGAGTACGATCCTATTGTCTACATAGTTGGAACGCATATTATAGTGAATGCAAAACTTATAGCCGGGCACGATTTAAATCGATTATAATCGATAATAATTATGTATCATGAAAATATGTTATCAGCTGGAGTCCGGATATGGATTAAGATCGAAATGTCACTGGCTCTTTTTTTTAAAAGTAAGTTAAACATTTTTCTATCGTTCTAATGTTGTCCATTGCGCGTAGGATAAATTTCATTTTATTCCAGCTTGTGTTAATTTTTATTTTCTCACCACTAGAGGTACTATGTATTGCACACTGGGTGTTAATATTATTCGTATTATAAATAAATATTATATAGCAAAGTACTGGGGTTGTACTATATTGAAAATTTTGTTTTTTTTTTTTTATTCACAGAATATCGCAAAATTGTAGATATAGTGAGATTGGCCTTAGCGTTAGATCTTATTAGTGAACTTGTAGCCAATGATCACATAATTAGCAGGACATAGTATTATTTAAAAGACATTCATATGTAACACATTGTGATTGATTTAAAATTATATCTCCCGGTTATACAATTATTCGTATAAAATTCGATTGTTTTATATTTAATTGATAAAAATTAATCGCTTCGTTAAATAATTGTATTATCCGATTTGAATGTATTGTTTTTTTATAACATCAATCTACTTATTTGAGTACGTCGTTATTTTTATACTATATGCTAGAGTTATTTTTACTTTAATTAAAGCGATTCCGCTGCCCCTTGTATTTCTGTATCGATGGTTTATTAGAAATTAAAACAGTATGCTCTAAAAAGGCGTTTTATTTCCATTATCCTTAATGTTTTTTTTTAATTGACTATAATATAAGATACCAAATAATTAGCCCTTCAGAGTTAATCATTTCAACCCTTAAGTACTGCTTTAAACAATGAGTTGTTTGTCAGAATAAACACGGTAATTAGTGTCAAAGAACTATTTTTTATTAATTTTAACATTGATACAAACAGTGGAACGAGTTGCGTTGATATATTTATTGTAAGGTTTAGTCTATACGATCTACGAGTAGCAATGACAACAGAGCCAAAATGTGATGTCCAAGGTTCGCCCAAAAAAATCCTTCTTGTTCGGCTTAAATGAGCCGAAGCAGAAAGAAAGGTTTCTAGCAAGCTCCGATGTTGAACGAAACTCTATTTCGAAATGTTATTTTGACAAGTTACTAAGTAATTTTAATCATATCTAAAAGTTTTATTTATTGCTTCCATATACCTTTAAAGTTTTTATAATAATTATATAGTTAGTTTACTTTTAGTTAATCTTGAATAAATTTCTTAGGATTTTTAAAGGTTCCGC
Source organism: Automeris io (assembly GCA_036320925.1). Classification (NCBI taxonomy): domain Eukaryota; kingdom Metazoa; phylum Arthropoda; class Insecta; order Lepidoptera; family Saturniidae; genus Automeris; species Automeris io. The sequence goes on from JAUDJH010000018.1 coordinate 9,978,908, forward strand.
TTCGGCCAGAAATCGACCTTAAGTCGGTTTTTTCAGACAGGAATAATCTATCACCACCTTAAAATAGTTTTGCATGTATCATTTTCAAATATCTAGAAAAAATATACAGGCAAAAGTGCAGATAATATTGAATAAGTATACAAATAAAACCACAATTCGGAGGATTTCATTTAATTCCTATTTTATCTCAGCAACAACATCTTATCATGTATTCGTAGTCGTGACAAAGGCCGTGCAGATTGAGGGGACATTGTAGAAATTCCGGACATAGTATCGGCAAATTATCTGTAATAATAATACTCAATTACTATGACGAAGGTTGGAGGAGTCGTTACAAAAATATATGAGATTATAAATACTTTAATATATTCAAAACCGCATTACAAGCAAACTAATCCAGTACAAGACCCGTTAAATTATTTATAAGGAGTACAAAACGTAATAGTTTATTGGAATACTGATTCAGTTCAATGTGTTCTAAATGAAATCGACATAATCTACTGAAATGATAATAAATATTAAAGGATAAAATATTATATTACTACAAACTCTAAAACTTATCTGGTACCACACTCCATACAACAACTCTTTTATTTAGGTTCTCCTTTCGCCTCGTACTAAATCGATGGACACCTGTTCGAATCATTATATCAACACCTGACCTCATAATTATTTTTTATTCATTTACAGAATATTAATGCCCAATATCAACACAATTTCTCCACAACATTTTTTTTTATTTATTTACTTTATGGCTTTATTCCAAGGACTGGTCCTTTGTAACTTCGTCAATGTCAGTGTAATGATTAAAAAACGAGGAAAGTTGGACAACATTTTTACTTAAGCCGCCCTCGTTAAAAGCTGTCACACTTCCATATCCCTTCTGTCATTTCATATGCTTGCCAACTTAAAAATATAATTATTGCGAATTATAAATTAATTGTTGGTGTTCACATTAATATTTAGTATTTAATAATTAATATTTATGTTATATCCATCATAGTTTATTAGTGATATTTGCTGTTGTGCTTCTCTATTATTGCAATGTAAAGTTATTTCAAATAATACCCAATGCGTAAGCACATCCGCAGCAATAACCGTGTATGATGGCTTCATCATCATCGCAGCTCACAGGAGGGCATCCGTTGCAGTGCACACCTATCCAGAGCCATGGAATGTTTACTAGAAATTAATGAAAATCATTTCATTTCATAAATCATTAAAACTACAACTTTGAAATACGTACAAAATTTTAATACATTTAAATTCAGCTTCTTTTTCTACCTACAAATAAATTCATACTACAGATACATTTTGTGGTGGTTGGGTAAATGCCTGAACTGGGTCATTACCACAGTACACGAATGCAAAGACTGTCATGGTGACTCGATTTTGCCTGTCGCGTTTGGGGATCAGCTTGTGTATATCCAGTAACTCATATACCTAGAGACCTTCAGTCGTGGTATATGTGAACCGACATGACGATGTTGACTATCAATGGATTTTCCTCCTTTGACACTCGCTTTCGTTTCTTGACTACATTGTACTTACCATCAGGTACACTATAATCACTTTGTCGAGCCAACATAAAAAAAGACATGCAGAAATATCACTAACATTACCTAAATACAATTACTTTTACCATGGTTTCTGTAAATTTTAACATTCTTTTATAAGTTTCACAACTGTCAAAATATCCTTAGTCCACTGTTGGACGTAGACCTTTCCTAATAAGAGCCATTGCGCTCGGAAAATAGATTTAATAAATCGACACTTAAGCAAATCATAAAATACTTACATCGCGGGGCTTTTTTCATAACTGCAACACCGGTATCGGACTTTATAAACGATCCATTTACGTGAAAAAATAACACCAAAATCAAACAGCAACATTTAAGTCTACTATCGACCGTCATCGTCATATCTTTGGACAAAAACCCATAACTTTCGTTTACAAGGAACGTTACATATATTAAGAGTAATTTAGGTAATTAGTTTTAGGTCAGTGACGCGAGATAACATATTTTTCGGCAGTAAAGCACATTTAAGTCATTGATATATTATTAACTTTTCATATGTTTTGCCCTCAGTAGACCAATAGACCTAGGAATCTTGTATTATATTGATATAGTATTAAGCGAAATTATTAAACCCATTAACCGAGCAAGATCCAGTGGAGTAATATGCCTTAGAGAGATCGTGCCCAAATTTTTAGACTCTTGCATTATAAATGGAACCCAAATGAATGATTTTTCTTTAAAAGAAACAAAAATGCTTGCATTGAACTAAACTAAACAGATTCTATATTGATTTTCCCAATCTATAATAATAACATATCATCACGGTATATCATTTACAGGGTCAGCAGAGATATATTAGTGGCGGTATTCACGTTGCGCTTTTATGTCATATCCAGTATGACCAGTAGCGCTGCTGATAGCTGTTCTCACAGCACTAGTACGCATGACATTTATATTATATGCCATGCGGGCATCCTCATAATGTTTTCCTTTACCAGTGAGCATCTGGCCTTAATCTGTACGTAATGTAAAAAACCCTAGAAACATGTAACGGGATTCGAACCTACAGCCATTTGTGTTGCCGCGTATGGAAATCAGTCCATTATCCACCAGGTCACCACAACCACGTAATAATTCGTAATTTATGAAGTGAAAAATATGCACTTCAAGCACTTCTATATGATTTTTTTCCTGGGAAGTAGGAACGGCTTAACAATTTAAGCGAGATTGTGGATATGTCTATGTTATCAAGAATAGCATTTTACGAAATTTACTTACTCACGTTACCCCTTGTAGCCCTGTATCATTAGGAATCATCACTTATACGGCTGATGCGCTGATAGCTATGCCCATAGCAAGGCAATATAATTTAGATATTCAGATAATGGTATAAAATTAAATTCAAAGTAGGACACGTTTAAAAACATTTATTAACAATATCTCATAGCACTGTAAAAGAGTTTAGGTAAATAATAAAGAAAAACAATAATGAGATCAAATTAATATCACAGGTTTATAAACAATTGTGCTTATTTTATTTTATTATTTTATTTTATTTTACATATTAGGGTGCCCAACATGGGTAACATTAGACAAGAAAACAAAAGGATCATGGTACTTAAATAGAACATATAAATGCCCCCACAATTATAGGGCACCACAGCATGCACAGTGATTAACATATAAAGCTAGTTTACATAAAAAAGAAGTTAGTTTAGTTTTTATGAATAAAATAATGTGTATTAACAGATTTTTTAAACAATTTTACGACTAAAAATATATAAAGGTAAGACTCCACTATGCGGCGATATATCTTTACATAGTATAAAATGAAGTCACTTCCGCTGTCTGTTCGATTAGATCTTTTAAGATATTCAATAGATTTTAAGGAAGTTTTCAGCAATAGATAGAGTGAGTCATTAGGAATGTTTATATGTGTGTTATATATACATATACACACATATATATTCTAGTTAAAAAAGTCGAAAGATTTGTAAAGTGATGTAACAAACATATTTTTATGCGCTTAAATCGCCAACGCTGGCTAAGCCTAACGAAATAGATCAAATTAATGTACTACGCAATTGTATATCTTCAAAACATCGATTCAAGTTCGAGATAGTAGGTATATATTTATCTCTAAAGGATAACTCACAGTAGCAATTTTTATCTGTTACATATTACAAAAAAAAAATGTGTTATTTACATTTTATATAATATCAGTATTATTCCTTATCCAATTAAATACATTACAATCGTTGTACATTTCGTGTACAAATTCCCTTAACTGACCAGTACATAAATTTGCACAAATGCGCAGATCATTTGTAATAAACGTTAATTTAGAAAGGTATGAATATGGGATTGTTTTGTATCCATCCGTAGACGATGGTCTTTTTGTCCTCAAGATACACGCACGTGAGTGACTAATGTACTTAGAATTTATTGAACAAATTATTGCCTCAGACAGAAGCCCGTTCGATGACATCGTGTGCGAGTGAGGTGCGAGATTTGAGATAGCGCTGTCTAGTTGGTGCGCCGAGTAACGCGCCCGCTTCGCACTGCTTGTTGCCCAGACAGTTGCACGAGCAAACCTGTTACAACGTAGCATCAGTAAAAACCAGCGATTGTTTCCACTTTCAATGAAGAAAAATGTAATATGAGATAACCATACTATTGTTATAAAAATCAAACTAATTGACAACTGAACATTCGAATATTATTTATTATGACAGGAATAATTAATCGAATAAAAATCGAGATTCGAATAGAAATCGAAATTAGTATTTGAGCGTGTTGCGCCGCTAGTACTGTGCTTAATTACAAAGTTATAATTGAAAAGACATTGCGAATGAATTTAACACAAATCCGTCTGCTAGGGTAATGCGTCGCATCCATATTGCATTGCATTGGCGTGCCGTACCATTAGCTCCACGCATACCAAGTTATAATTTTCCACTAGCGAATAATATCGATTGTTATTTGATTAATACCATATTCAAATATTTGATTACTATTATAGTTGACATTAGTGGCCTGCCCAATTCAACTTTTTATTAGGAGTATCTTCCCTCAAAAATAGATTATGTGAAATTGTTTTCTCCTCGACTAAATACACTCATGAAATTTGGCTTTAACGGGATTTTTCGTAATAAAATAAGATATTTACCGAAGCTTGATCATCGTGCGATCTTTGCCGGCCCGTGATCGCGTGCCCGTCTAAAGGCAACACCGTCCTTGAGCTGTCTTTATCCTCATCCCGAGCGTTCTCCTCGGCCTGCCTGAAATATATATATATATATATATATATATATATATCACACTGTACTGTGTTATTCTTAATCTTACTGCGTTTAGAGCAACGACATGCGAAAGTGAGCAGAATAGATTAGATGCAGAGATGGGCAAAATGTAATCTGATTAATGATTAACAATTACAAAATGTATTCGTGATTTTAATTTTCTTGCTCTGTAATCATGATTAAATACATTTAAAACATTAAGAAATCATACATGTGTATGTAATCTAGGATTCCGTAGTGTTTAAAACATAGATAAGCAAAATGTAGTCATATTAATGCTAAAAAACGTATTTTTTATTAATATGATTACATTTTCCCCATCTATGATTATAAATATAAAGCGATTCAAATGTTAGTATCGTGTGGAATTCTTCATAAATCTCAATTCTTGATTACTTTTTACTGACATCCTACAATTGCGCTTCTTGCTATAAAAATGTCTCTTTTATCGAACTTTTTTCCTTTCTGGAGGAAAAAGAAGAAAAACTGAAGACTTACATTGTCATAAATCTGAGGACGAGCAAGTTGATACTGGCGGCGACGACAGCGAGCCCGAATAATATGAAGACGAGACTCAAGGCGACGTAGCCTGGCTTGCTGGTCAACGCCTGGTCATTCTGTAACAATTATATTGGTCCCTTGAGGTTGTAGAACGATTGCCCTAACTGGACTGTAACCACAGTATAGAAATACAAAGACCGTCATACTAACTCGCCTCGGCATGTCACATTTTGTGCATTTCCAGTTGTTCCTTTACCTATAGTCGCCGTATATGACGTTGGCGGCTGTTAATCGATTCTCGTCCCTTGGTAATCATTGCAGTTTTAGGATTACACTGTACTTACCATCAGATGCGGCGTAGTCACTTTATCGAGACAGTATAAACAAAATTAATATGTTACACTGGATGGGATTCATGTATGAATAGGAAAAATAAAATAAAGTTACTCATAGTTTTATTGAACTTATGGCCAAGGACTTGTACCTACCTGCAAAGCTACATAATCACCAAAACCGATAGTCGTAAGCGTCACGAAACAGTAGTAAAAGCTGTCGAAATAACTCCATCCTTCGTAACGAGAAAAAACCGCTGCGCCTGAAAAAAATTAATAGCAATTATGTGTACTTTGTCTCATATCATTAAACGCGTAGTAAAAGTTTAAATTCTGGCATGTTAAATGGATTTTCAGATTCTTATATTTGGTGGTTATATGTTATATGGGATGACTATCAAACGAGAACATGAAATATGTCTTCCTGCCATCACCTGTATCCGTCTACTGCGAAGCATAGGCCCAAGGTTCGCCAAATTACATTTTGCCCATCTGTTATTGTTGTCGCTAATATCTATAAGGACCTAAGATGGCCTGGTTCAACCCTCAATCCAGGTATTCTCATATAACCATATGAAGCAAAGCACTAACCTGGCTTGTTGCGGACGTCCTTGCGGTGCACCGCCACACACAAGTATTCACAATAGTCACGCATAGTGTTATTGTTCCTTTTAAAAGCCAGAAAAAATATAAACAAAGAAATAATTCATTAGCGTTCACCCGTTGTACGTAATATCGAAAAGTAACTGTGTAAAACAAGGGTAGGTATCCGTCATGAACGTATCGCGATCTACCTACATATGAAAATATGAAAACGCCCGGACAGTTATAAAATGTATAATCATAAATCTACAGAATTACCTGTAGTAATTATAACTGAAGACAGCATCCCAGTAGCGAACATAAGGTTCATCTCAGTAGCCTCCGTAGTGTTACAGCGAAGGTAGCATTTAGCCCTTCTAATCACAACCGACGCAAACTTATTCAGCCGTTCGCCTATACTTTGAAACATTACAAGACCTAAAGGAATGCCTACCTGAAACGTTAATTTACATAAACTCGTGGACATGTTTTTTTTTTGACGACGTTACATATCGATTACATCAGACTTGATGATAAAGTATAACACGAATTTATTTTTATAGCCGCTTTGAATATACCATTCGTCGAGATTACATATGCCTTATACTATGTACTAAGCAATTGAGTAATAATAATTGATGAAATTTTAATGAAATAAAAATATTATTTCTTATACGTCTCATACCTTTTTTCGCGATAGACACAAGTATATTCAATGCGGTTACAAAATTTGGCTTCTTTTTAATTAAATTTACTTACAATACTTCTAGTATAGTCCAAAAATTAATTACAAATATTAAGTGGCACGCAATCTCTTAATCACCGCCGATAATTTTCACAATCATGTCGGCCGGCACAAGAAACCATGCAATAAAATAATAAAAACTGTGAAAGAGAAAGATCACTAAAATATCATTAGCTATTAGCATATTTTCAGCTTTCTATCATGACGCCGATTCCTTATAGGGGTGGGCAAAAAGAATGGAAGGCCACTTCTCTCTACTTTTGCAAACCTCTATCTCTTCTTTCCTCATCCTCAGCTTACCTTAGTCCACAGCTGGATGACGAAATAGTATGAAACACCCTTATAACCAGAGTATGTGCAGGACTTACCATGGCATATGCCATGCAAAATGCTTTTCCTCCAACAGTGACTGGTGTAGAATGCCCATAGCCAATCATGGCTAATACAACAGTCGCAAAATAAAACGCTCCAGCGAACTTCCACTGGGGGCCAGCTTTGTGTGGTTTGTTTTCAATAATCACTATCTCTATCATGTGATAGTCTTCTGCAGAGATGTTGTATTTGCGAACCAAACCATTTTTCATATCTAAGAAAGGGAAAAAATTGAAGTAGCATTTTATTTTAACATTTTCAGTCACTATTAATATCAGATGCCATTTTGTAACTTTGGCAAGCCAGTTAAACATAAATAACCGCTTACTAATACGTGGTCCATCAGCTTGTTTGCTGACGAAATTAAAAAAAAAAGAAATAAATGTCATACATACCTGATAATATTTCCCATCTCTTGCTTTCTGTGTCCGATTCCAGAGCATCAAATACAGCGGCACCAATTAGCAAATATGTAAACGTACATACAACAAGAGATAACGTACGAACATTTTGCCTTTTCATTATTTTATTTATTTATTTAGTTATAAATTTAATAAAACTGAAGATTATCACGATGTCTTTATCCAAGTGCGAAATATTTATTTACATATACAATTAAGATTAATTCTGTCAATAAGAGTATTTTTTTAAATTAATGAATTAAATCATTCATACAATACTTTATACGACTTTTGGAATTTACTTATATTTGAATTAAAATTAATCTTGTCTTAAGCCGAGAATGAAATAAAATACTGTAAAAATTATAGAACAATACACTATTAAAACAAATATGTAATAAAGTAGAATTCTTTTATTATTTACAAAATATATACTCAGAATTACAAGAAGCAAATCATTTCTTTGGCAAATCACATTCAATCAATACATGCTCAGTGCTGCTAGCCCTAACAAAAATTTCTGCCCTATTTTTAATTCCTCAATGGTTTTTAAATTACTTAGTAAATTTGTTTAGGTAGGTTTTTTCCTATATTTAGACAAATGTTTTGTGTAAATAGACAAATGTTTTGTGTAAATTTTTTGCAAAGCACAAAGTAACAGACGCTAGTGTCCATAAAAATTGCTTTTTTTACCGATGTTTTCTGTATGGTGTATATAAAATATACCGTTAACGGCAGTGCTGTGTATCGGACAAACTTTTAAACTTTAAAGCATAAAATTAAGGCATACTACCGCTCGACATAGGCAACCCTAGACAGCTGATTACAAATGTCAATGTAACAGTTATTCCGCGTGTCGGTGCGTGCCGTGCGGATTGTAGTGTGGTTCTTTCATTGGAAAAGGACTAATTAAATTTAACCTAATATCACATATCGGTCTTTTCCGAATATTTCATCATGAAAGTTTCTTGCAATAAATTTAATCCACCCATAGGTAAAATCTTTATAACGCTTATATTACAACAAGTTCCATCAGATAACGCTTGAGTCTTACAATAACTATTTTTACATTTTCTAGGGGGTTTGATGGCGGTGGAACTGTACAGATCTTCGATCAAGAATATCGAAATCGTTTGGGGAAACGAGTCATCGATCACTTTACCGAATTCCAGCAGAAACCTCCCATATGGCACTAATAATGATTTGATTAGAATTCTTGAAAATGAGTTCAACAAATCAATTGATCTTCATCAAAAAATAACTATGAATCATTGGCTTTCTTTCAGTCTCGTATTTGAAGAGGAAATGCCTAAATCAATCGAATATCTTGATAAAACTCTTGGTCCACTAACTTATTTAGTGGGACAATCATTAACAGTATCAGATTTGGCAGTATTCAGTGTTATTTATGGTAAGTATCACATTTCTTAACCCACATAACCATTTTCTAATATCCTTACATATCCATTCAGTTACTTAAATAAATTTTTAGTGTGTGTTTTAAAATTATTTTTCTGGTAGTTATTTTTTAATTTTTTATCGATTACATATGTGGTTATATTATAATAAAGTAGTCTTCCTTGCTGAAATAAGACAATGATATTTTATTTGTTAAAATTTCTTTCTAAGATATATTACTCATTTCCAATAAGAATTATAAATTTTTTTGGTTATCATAAATATTATTAAATTTATTCATCTGTTTTCAGTGTCTACAAAGTTCAAAGAGCTTTCAAAAACCAATCAACCACATAACATTATTAGATGGATGAAACTGATTGAAGCCCAAGCTCCTGTCGCTAAAGCACTTAAAGACTTGCCTGCTGAAATATTGGAGAACATTGCCAAAACTTCTACAAGGTTTATTTTTGTTTCAAACTTTAACATATATATTTTTAGTTGAATATAAATTTTATAATCATCATGTCTATCAATATGCAATAGTAGTAATTGGTGACCATCTAAATGGGAATCATCTTATTAGATAGGCTTGCGCTGGATCTCAATCTCAACTGATAGAAAGTGATGATAAGGCTGATTATAGATAGTGCTCACCCATAAATACAAATTCACTTATTGTTTAAAGAATTTCACATCATAAGATGTTGGAAAAACAGAAGCGGTAATAGAATTCTATTCCTTTGCGGTTTGCAGCAGAACAGATGAATGAGGTGAATCTTCTCAATTGCCTCTGCAGCTCAAATATCAACCATAAAGGCATGCAAAAACGCACACCATCTTATCAATTTATGGTAGAAGGGGGAGGGGAAGTTAGCTAGTACAGTTAATTATAAGATAGTATTGGCCCCATGAAGTTGTAAAGGCCTTTCGTGGCCAACAGTGTAAGGTCCTGCCAAAAAAAAGAAGTAATGAAGTAATAAATATGTAAATAAATATTAACAGAATACGGCTATTAAACTTGCTGCATGTTTAAAACTTAAGTCACATAGCATTTATGGCAATATGCATAAATTCTGAATACAATCTTTTTTTTATATTTAATGATTATTTATTTAATTTTAGGAGATCTCCAGGGGCTTCTACAGAATCGGGCCGTTTACAAGAAGGTAAATTCATTGAACTGCCTCATGCTGAGATGGGAAAGGTTGTTGTGCGGTTTCCACCAGAGGCATCTGGGTGAGTTACCCTGATTTAAAAGTAACTAAGATACACACAGGACCAGTATTTTAATGGATATCTACTACATGTTATTTAGAAATAACTTGCAACATAAGGAAGGTCAAACAAATGAGGTTTATTAAGTGATAAGATGTCACTGCTCATATGGACCCAGACCATAGTGTATTTTTTATACCAGCTCAACAAAGTGATTTAATTGCATCTGATGGAAAGTACAATGTCTTCAAAGACTGACAACAAGTTCCAAGGGACGAAAATCCGTTGACAGTCACCATGTAGGCCCTCATATACCATGACAGGTCTCTTGGTATATGAACAACTGGATATACACAAACTGATCCCGAAACATGACAGGCCAAAGTAACTGGTTGTCTTTTCACTTGTTTACTGTGGTCACGACTCAGTTTGGGCAATGACCGTGCCACCATAAGTATGAGGCTGTGACTCACTTTGGCTTGTTGTGATTCAAAATCAACTTACTTATATCTAATTATCCCTTTACCTAAAGACCTTTCATTGTATTTTTAGCACATTATCTATTATTAGCTCTCTTATTCCTGGGAAGTTGCTATTATAGACTGCACTTAGCTTACTATCAGGTAGAAGGTAGCTACAATAAAAAACAATTGAGTATTGTGATTAATTTAAATACAATTGTTTTAGATACCTTCACATTGGTCATGCGAAGGCTGCTCTGCTTAACCAATATTACCAGCAAGCTTTTCAAGGTAAGCTGGTGATGCGGTTTGATGATACCAATCCAGCTAAGGAAAATGCAGAATTTGAGAAGGTTTGTATAAATTAATTGTCAATATGGTATGCTGCTGAAGCAGCGGCAGCAGGCAAAACAACTGATTTTTATGGAGCTTATTCTAACAAAGCAGCAATGCTACCCTCATACTGCACGTCATACTGTTGGCAGCATATGCTGCGAGGCAGGATTGCTATTTTGTTGGATCACTCTTCTCAGAAATGTATAGGTACAAGCGAGTTGTTTTGCTTGATACCGGCTCCCACATAATACTGTTCATCGTCTTGCCTTTATTATTCTTTAAACTCAGAGATGGACTAAATGTAATCTGATTAATGAAGAACGATTACAAAATGTAGTCGTAATTTTAATTTTCTTGCTCTGTAATCATGATCAAACCCATTTAAAACATTAAGAAATGATAAATGTGTATAAAATCAGGGATTTTGTAGTGTTTAAAACATAAATGAGCAAAATGCAGTCATATCAATGGTAAAAATCGTAAAATGTAGTCGTTAATCATTTTTATTAATCTGATTACATTTTGCCCATCTATGTTTTGATTGCCACAATAGCTGAGACTATTTGTGTTAATTAACTATCAATGGATTTCTTTGCATTGTACTGTATTAATCATATCTGCCAAGAAGTACTTTCTATTTAATGTAACTACAAAGTAAATAGATAAAAAGGTCACATTTACACAATTCTCGTCTTTTTGATGGCAATCATCTAAAATATATATGATACATGCCTTTTAACAATCTAGATAATTAAAACCTGGAATGTTAATGAAGGCGTTTGCTAAAAAAAGTTCTTCAAAGGACTGTTATGCTAATGATTTTGTGACACTAATAACAATTTAAATATTATTTTAAGGTAATCTTGGAGGATGTTGAAATGTTGGAAATAAAACCTGACATGTTCACTCACACGTCCCAGTACTTTGATCTTATGATAGAGTACTGCGAGAAGCTCATCAAGGATGGCAAAGCCTTCGTCGACGACACTCCGGCGGAACAGATGAAGACTGAGAGAGAACAAAAGATTGAAAGCAAGAATAGAAGTAACTGTGAGTTTAGTATCTGTATATTTAAATGAAATTTAATTAGATACATAAAGATAGAAAAAGAATCGCCAATAAATTCCAAAGGATTAACATATTTGAGTGGCGATGGACAAGCCACGTATTGCGTAGAGCAGATGGCCGATTTTCCAGTAAATTTATCGAGTACCGATAGCGACAGTGTGGACATATGAGCTTATCCAGATCGCAGGGTGACGTTGGATGTAAAACGCTTTCGACTGGTCGTTCTGAGAAACGTTAAGAGTCCAGCAGAGAACAACTTATGGCTGTTATGATGCAATAAGTAAAGCTATTTCAATGTTACTGGTAATGAAGCTAGTGTAAAAACTATTTCACTTGATATCTATACTAATATTATAAAGCTGAAGAGTTTGTTTGTTTGTTTGTTTGTTTGAACGCGCTAATCTCAGGAACTACTGGTTCGAATTGAAAAATTCTTTTTGAGTTGAATTGACAATTTATCGAGGAAGGCTTTAGGCTATATAACATCACGATGCAATTATAAGGAGCGAAGAAATAATGGAAAATGTGAAAAAAACGGGGAAAATTATTCATCCTTGAGTGCTTCCATTACGTGCGCTGCGAAAATGGTTCAAGATACCAAAAATATATGTGTGAAAGAATTATTCCTCTTGATATGATCTAAAAAAATGCCCATGACAGTATATGTCTATCTTTTAAGATTAAGTTACTAGAACCGTTTTTATGGTAAACAAATTTGGTCGAAATTAATGCATTATTTGTTAAGAGTTGTATCAACGTAATAATATTAATCTTTATCCAAATAAATGTGTTGTTGATTAAGGTATTTAATTGTGAACAAAATTGTCTTTGACATCACTTAATTTCAATGAACATCTTAGAAGATATTACAATAACTTATATAGCAAAACACCGTTTGCCAGATCAGCTAGTCTCTAATATAACTTAATACAGGGTATGGTAACGAGGGTTAGCGGACAGTAGACGCGAGGGAGTTTGCTGCCAAGATCAGGGGGAAGCAATGCGTAGTGTGCGGCATGCTGCCTAAGAGAGAGACGTTTTGGAGGGGTGGACTCTTTACTCCGACCCCTCCCAGAGAGGTAGCCTCAACAAGGCTTTTCGCTTCCCGGGCGTCTGGTTAAATTTGGTTTCCCAGGCCTGGATCAGTAGAGCGACACCTCGGGGGGTTTTTAGTCAGTAGGAGTCTGACACACCGGGGTCACTGCCCTCATAGCGGCCCTGATGACCTTAGGCAGGATTTTCCCTGGGTTACCAAAAAAAGCGTACCAGGATAATCGAGTTTGTGGACGACGTGATCGAAAGGGTGGCGAGAAAATAAATACGCGAACTGAGTTAGAGAAAAGAGGAGTGGACGCGCGTGAGGTAAGAAGAAAGAAATAAATAAATACAACAAAAGTGAAAATATAATGTAGTTTTAAGGCTTAAAATATATATTAAATAAATAAAAGGTGTATTTATATGAAAATAAATGATGATGATGTCCTAGCCGGATTCGGCCACGGCGACTATTTCAACACCGATTAAGAAAATCGAGGTCCAGTTTTCGGAAACAGTCACAGCGCAGGAGATATTTAAGTGCATAACGGGACGCGCTGCCAGAAAAGCACTCTCTCGTCCGAGCTCCCTCAGGCCCGATGGAATGGAGAACCAGTACGTTCGGGAGGGAGCGGGATGTAGGTTTGGTCGAGCTTGCCTTCTCTGAACACCTGGTTGAATTGCGGTGTTAAGGAGACACCTCGGCAAGAAGAGGGGGGTGCTATTCTATTCTACCGGCAGCCACCACGGCTAATGAAAATAAACACATAGATTATAATAATATGTAAGAAATAGAAAAAATAAATAAATGGTTGCCAAAATAAATAATGATAAGTATAAAAAAATACAGGGTAACAAACACGGATAAAACATAAATTTTGGCACTTTTCAAAAACGTATATACTAAAAGTTTTGAGAAATGAGAAAGAAGTGATTGTTTAGTCTTCCTAAAGTTGCCTTCATCTAATCATTTCTTTTTCAGCCGTTGAAAAGAACTTGCAGCTTTGGGAGGAGATGAAGAAAGGCACCGATATAGGAGTGCAGTGTTGCGTTCGTGCGAAAATAGATATGCAATCCATGAACGGTTGTCTGAGGGACCCTACGATCTACCGTTGCAAACCAGAAACCCATCCACGCACCGGCAACCAGTATAAGTACGATCGCTTTACGATATTCGTTATATTACAAAACTGTGTGCGCGTGTGTCTGTGCTGGCTTGGTGGATACGCGGTATCCACCAGGCGAATAGTAGGAGGTTCGTATCCCGGGACGTACTTCTGAGTTTTGCAAATTAAATACAAATTTAGGCACATGTGGTGCTTCTAAATTGACTATTAATCTATACTAATATTATAAAGCTGAAGAGTTTGTTTGTTTGAACGCGCTAATCTCCGGAACTACTGGTTCGAATCGAAAAAACGGGGAAAATTATTCATCCTTGAGGGCTTCCATTGCGTGCGCTGCAAAAACGGTTCAAGATACCACAAATATATGTATGAAAGAATTATTCCTCTTGAAATGATCTAAAAAAATGTCTGCGATAGTATATGTCTATCTTTTAAGATTAAGTCACTAAAACCGTTTTTATGGTAAACAAATTTGGTCGAAATTAATGCATTATTTGTTAAGAGTTGTATCAACGTAATAATATTAATCTTTATCCAAATAAATGTGTTGTTGATTAAGAGTATTTAATTGTGAACAAAATTGTCTTTGACATCACTTAATTTCAATGATCATCTTAGAAGATATTAAAAAACCTTATATAGCAAAACAACGTTTGCCGGATCAGCTAGTAATAAATATACCTTCACGCTATCTTTTAGAGTGATCAGAGATTATCCACTTTGTACTTATATGTCGTGCCCAACGTGACCGGTTGGGCAACTGAGCGGCTTTCTTAAAACACACATGACATTTCTATTAAATGTCACGCGGGTTCCCTCACGAAACATCTCACGATGACAAGAATTGCCTTTCTGATACCATTTTAGAACCTTTAAATATAATGCAATCAATTAATTTAAAGTGATTCTTTACAGAGTGTACCCAACGTATGACTTCGCGTGTCCCATAGTCGATTCCGTGGAGGGAGTGACGCATGTCTTGCGGACGATGGAGTATCACGACCGCGATCCGCAGTTCTACTGGTTCATAGACGCGATAGGACTTCGCAAACCCTATATTTGGGAGTATAGCAGGTAAATATTTAGTTAAACACCATTTAAGCATATTTATTTCATATTTGCTATTAATCTTACTGAGTTTACCTACTACACCATATCAAAAAATTACCGCGCTACAGACATGAGTAAAAACGTGAAATCACTGGTGATTTAACCGTGATAAATGAAAATCACACGGCTCAAGAATGAGATAGCCCTATGATAAAGCTACTCTTGTGAAAGAAATAGAACTATTAGCATGCACGTCTTCTGTTATAATTTGACTCATGCTCACTGTGCCAGGAACGCATTAAGCATGGCACGAAATAATACGGTCTAATCTGCCCGCTAGCAGAGATGGGCAAAATGTAATCTGATTAGTGATTAACGATTACAAAATGTAGTCATAACTTTAATTTTGTTGCTCTGTAATCATGATTAAATCCCTTCAAAATTGTATTTTTTTTTTTCAGATTAAGCATGACAAACACGGTTTTATCAAAGAGAAAACTTACTTGGTTTGTGGAACAAGGACTTGTCGATGGCTGGTAAGATGTGTTTTTTATATTAGTAATCTTAGGGCTTGAAATTAATTTCGTTATATTTATGGCAACCAGTACATTTCATTACAATGTAGGGCGTTTTCTATAAATAATCAATTCAAAGTCAAGTATAATGTAAGAAATTACATAAAGAAATATATTTAATTGATAAAACTTATTAGAGTTTTACAAAATTCCAATTAGATTTAGAGAAAATGAGGTTCAGGTTCAGGGTTCTGTAATGGGATTCCACGGACGAGAGGATAAACCGTTGCAGTAGCGTTCATCCCATAGAGGCATGAAAGCATTGCATGCCCTTATGATAAGTAAGTCTGAAATACATTGCTTAAAGTTAAACAAAAAAAGGAACCATTTATGTTCATATTAGTTTAATATTCACACCATCTATCTTTCCTACGAAAGCAATATAATATTTACTATAATAATATAATATTCAAATGAATTATGCGAATTCTGCCTACCATATGCACGTCACTGTACCGATGTCTAGTCTACTCCAACCGAAGGCACTCGCAAATGCCTCTCTCACAGATTCAGATCGGATACATTCCATCATCAAATGGTGCTGTAGCTATTTCATCTAGTCTCCTTTAAAAATGAAACGGAACAAGGATCTGTTGGTAAATGGAAAGATTGTATAAAGTGGATTTTTACTAGTGATGCCACGAATAGTGAATTGGCCGAATACCAAATATCCGGCAACGCTGTCGGCCGAAGCGCCGAATATTCGGCCTCCGAATATTTCTGGAAGTAGCGTGTTTAGTGAGAGGTTATATTCTGAGGCCGGTAACATTTACGATTAAAAGCGTAATCGTTTGCTACCAAAAAATGTTGAAAAGCTTGTTTTTATTCATCACAACTTACCACTGATCAATTTTAATTACTAAAGTGTTATAATTTGGAAATAAATACATAATTCTGAGTAATATAACGTGTCTTTTTTCCTGATTTGGTATTCGGTATTCGGCCGATAGTACGTATTATTCGGCCGAATACTGAATAGCAAAAAAGTGGCCGAATACCGAATAGTTGCCGAATATTCGTGGCATCTCTAATTTTTACCACAGGGATGACCCTAGAATGCCGACAGTACGCGGTGTTTTGAGACGCGGTATGACGGTTGAAGCATTGCGCCAGTTCATCCACGCGCAGGGGTCCAGCCGCTCTGTGGTCTTCATGGAATGGGACAAGATTTGGGCTATCAATAAAAAGGTATCCATACTAATATTATACACTAGCTGATCCGGCAAACGTTGTTTTGCTATATAAGGTTTTGTAATATCTTCTAAGATGTTCATTGAAATTAAGTGATGTCAAAGACCATTTTGTTCACAATTAAATACTCTTAATCAACAACACATTTATTTGGATAATGATTAATATTATTACGTTGATGCAACTCTTAACAAATAATGCATTAATTTCGACCAAATTTTATAACTATAAAAACGGTTCTAGTGACTTAATCTTAAAAGATAGACATATACTGTCGTGGGCATTTTTTTAGATCATTTCAAGAGTAATAATTCTTTCTTACATATATTTTTGGTATCTTGAACTGTTTTTGCAGCGCACGCAATGGAAGCCCTCAAGGATGAATAACTTTCCCCGTTTTTTTCACATTTTCCATTATTTCTTCGCTCCTAATAATTGCATCGTGATGTTATATAGCCTAAAGCCTTCATCGATAAATGGTCTATTCAACAAAAGAATTTTTCTATTCGAACTAGTAGTTCCTGAGATTAGCGCGTTCAAACAAACAAACAAACAAACTCTTCAGCTTTTAATATTATATTATACATTTGAAAGTGTTTGTTTGTATGTTCGGTTTTCACGTAAAAACGGCCGAACCGACTTTCATAAATTTTAGCTAAGAAATAGCTTTTTTTTTCTGAGGAAATTCCTGCATAGGCCCATCAGGGTCACTATGTCGGCAGTGACCATGGTATGTCAAACTCCTACTGAAAACCCCCAAGGTGTCCTTCCAATCTAGAAGGGGCATGCTGGAGGCCAAACGTCGCCGGGTGCCGAGGACGATGACTCAGCCTTGCCCTTCGCACTCGGCAGGCGGGAGAAAGAAAACCCTGGGGATTTTAGTCTATGCAAGGCCGAAACACCAGGGGTGGCCCTCATCGTCACCTGAAGGTCCGATAGGGATTTCCCCCGGGTTACCAAAAAAGGGTATCCTTCCAATCGCTCCACCCGCACCTCGGAGTCCAGATTCTTCCCGACGCCCAGAGAGCGAGCAGTCTATTTAGACTTCATCCCTGGGAGGTGTCAATGTAAAGAGCCCATCCCTACAAACATTTCTCATGGGCAGCGCACCGGACACTGTACGCCGCTTCCGTCTCATCCGGGCAGCAGACTGTCTCAAGTCTACTGTCGGGCTATTTTCACGGCGGAATGTCGTCCTCATTGCCAGCCTCATAGCGCCCTTTATAGCAAACCTACTTACGATGCTAAGGTCCTGGGTTCGAGTCCCGGTAGTGTGGGAAACTTTTCTGTGATGAGCAGATGATTTTGTCACGAGTTATGGTTGTATATATTGTTTCGTTTTGTAGTTTTGGGGATCTTTGGTTTAGAATAAACACTTAATAAACTTCAAAAAACTTCTTTATTGCACTTTTTACAAATTAATATCTCGTCTTCACACTTTTTACATCGTCAAGTTACAAAGCGGTTGCATCGAAAAAAAACGTTTATCCTCTCTCTCTTTCTATCTTTCCTGTCTTTCACTGCCATACGTTCCGATCTACGCATTTACTATTTCATACATAATGATATTTCACACCATAACATCCATCCTACATATATGTATTTAAGTATGTATATCTTTTTCTAGTACCCAAAGTACAAGCCCAAGTTTAATTTGGGACTAGGTCAACGTTATTAAATTGTTAGTAATTTTTTTTTTATTTTACACTGGCTCGACATAGTGACTACAGAGTTCCTGATGGTAAGTACAGTGTAGTCCAAAAACGAAAGCGACTATCAAAGGATGAAAATCCATTGGTAGTCTCAATCGTCATATCGGCCCGCATATACCACGACTGAAGGTCTCTAGGTATATGAGCTACTGGATATACACAAGCTGATCCCGAAACGCGACAAGCCGAAACTGGTCACTATGACGGGCTTTACACCCATGTACTGTGGTCGGAATCCAGACGGGCACCGATGCCCTACCACCTCGCTGCTGCTGCTATATTATTATTACGAACGAATGCGTCCCTCCGGCGACGGTGTCTCAGTGCCCTGAGAAGATCAGATGCGTTTCATGTCCTATTGGATCCCGT
Source organism: Automeris io (assembly GCA_036320925.1). NCBI lineage: Eukaryota > Metazoa > Arthropoda > Insecta > Lepidoptera > Saturniidae > Automeris > Automeris io. The sequence continues at coordinate 9,998,203 of JAUDJH010000018.1, forward strand.
CGATTCAATTACCGCGGCCCTTGCGACCGTCGATCCTATCAACAACGAGCTACACACAAGCACTCGTCACATTCCGAGACACCGGCGTCGCCGGCGGCGCCGACGACGACGATTAAGGATAGGTCCGTCAATTGTTGTTTAAATAACGCAGTTTCACTCCGACGCAGCCTTGAGTTTCTTTCGGCGTTTCTTCTCAAGGTAGTCGCTTCCGAAACGCTGGTAGATCACCGTTAGGTTCGTTTTTCAACTGGCCGGCCGCCCAAGTCGAGGTCCGTACCCACAGGGGTGCCCTTGCGTAGCCGCCCAACCCATAAATTTCGCTGGCTGAGCGCCCTCTGCGTTCGCCCACCAAGCCCGGTTTTGTTGTGAAGGTCTTTCCCAGGCCACCAACGTAGGACACGCCGAAAAAAAAAGAAAAAAAAAAAAAAATTCCGATGCGCTACTGATTACGTTAGGTACATATAAGCGCATAATCGATACAGCCACTAATGTATCTCTGTTCATACCGAAAAGGATATAGCGTGACGAGATGTTATTATTTTATTTTGTTGTGTTTCAAAAGGTAATAGATCCTATAGCACCACGGTACACGGCGCTAGAAGTGAATCCTGTGCCAGTGAATCTAAAGGGGGTATCTTCTGACTGCAGCATATCTGTGGCTTTACACCCAAAGAACCCAGAAGTCGGGTCTAAGACTGTGTGGGTTGCGCCAAGACTGCTCATAGACCAAACGGACGCGAAGACATTAAAGGAAGGAGAACACGCTACATTCATCAATTATGGGAATATCATGATTGACAAAATACACAAGTGAGTAATGTCTACAATTCTTGCGGTTTAAAAACGTTTAAAATCTAATTTCAAATAAATTTCCATCTTGCATCTGTCTTTAATAAGCAATAACCGTGACCCAGAGATGGGCAAAATGTAATCTGATTAATGATGAGCGATTACAAAATGTAGTCGTAATTTTAATTTTCTTGCTCTGTAATCATGATTAAATCCATTCAAAACACGAGAAATGATAAATGCTTATACAATCTGGGATTTTGTAGTGTTTAAAAAATTAATGAGCAAAATGCAGTCATATTAATAGTAAAAAACGTAAAATGTAATCGTTAATAATCTTTATTAATCTGATTACAATTTGCTCATCTATGCCGTGGTCTTGGGCGAAGCTCGCATTTAAATTATTGTAGTATAAGACACCTCATGACTAGGTAGGATCTTTTAAGCGTAGCGTGAAGAGATATTTGTGCAGGCCGGCATGATCGCCCGGACTACCGATGGGTTTTTCTTGCCTGTCGATAGTTGTTGGCGTTTTTTGGACTGCACCATGCTTACCATCAGGTATGGTGTAGTCACTGTGTCGAGTCAGTATAAAAAAAAGGTGGAATGTTGATTTGTGCAAAGTGGCAGGCAATTGTTAAGTCTGAAAAGCAGAAAATTGGGCTCAGCGGCGAACCGCTATAGGCAAATGATATCTCAAAAATAATATTACGTGTATGAATCGCACTTCAAATGTGACGTAAGATGCGACGTTGAAATGAGACTGTAAATTGACTTAATCTATTATATAAAAATAAGTCCGGTTTTCCTTCCTGACGCTATAACTCCGGAACGCACGAACCGATTTCCACGGTTTTGCATTCGTTGGAAAGGTCTCGAGCTCCGTGAGGTTTATACCAAACAAAAATCAGGAAAAATTCTACAGAAAAGCAGGAAAACGGGGAAAATAATTTTCACATACATCGCCATCTCTGATACATAGCATGTACCAATATGGTTTTGTATAGTG